>JBAIAC010000004.1:79920000-84920000 GCA_037349315.1 Chelydra serpentina
CAAATAATTGATGAGTTTCTATTAAAGATTGACAAGCTAGCAGACTGCAAAGCATTTTTACTAGAAAATGTACCATGGATAGCAAATATGCATTATACCTTTTATACGACTGCTATATATTAACAGTTTTAGAATTGAGCTTTCTGTTCCATATAGACTTATTGATTGGCATTTGGCTAGGAAGGCTAATTTGCATATTGTGGGGGGAAAAAAAAGAAACAAAACCCCCTGCACACATCACACCAAAAACCATCCCCAGTCATTTTTCATAATGTGTTCTCATTGACTATTCCATGTTTGAGGATTCTATTTATCTCCTTACATCTGGTTCGGACTATCTACCGTACATTAAAAATATGAGAACATGTTTACCCAACAATTAAAGTGCCAAGTAATGTTATCCAATCACTTGGAGCGGGCTTATGAGCTCAGTAGTTTCTCATCAGCATTGCATCTCTGGAATCAGATAGTTAAAACTCTCACTAATGAAAACTGTGATTCTGCTCTTGTAGAAGGTTGTACATTATGAAAATAACAGCCGCTAAAAACATAAGTGTGAAACAGATATTGTCATTCATAAAGAAAATATATTGATCAGTAAAAAATAAGAGTTCAAAGTTTTATTCATCACATATTCCCCTATAATCCTATATACTTAGAAAGGTTTCTTACTAGTAATACCAAATCGTCTCCAATTTACTAATTTGCTGGAAACTTATTTACTTTGTTAGTTTAGCCATTTTGCTTCCTTGTGGCAGGTTGAAAAAATAATGTACTTACATTTCACTCCCTGTTTTCTGTTGTTTTAAGTATAATTTTTTAGTACTGTCCTAATAGGCTATTGAGGTAAAACAGCATTGCAGTGGAAAGAGAAAGAGATAGAGCTCAGTATTTTTAGATTTCAAATGTTCTTGAAAAACTTGAGTTTTTCCTAACCAATATACAGGAAATACATCTGTTCATTTCTTCTTAGTGTATGATTTCACCTTCAAAACTCTGCAGATAGACAATAAATTATAGTTAACTTAGAAAAATACTTGATTAAATGTATCTGCAAGTAGCTTAATTTTATAGCCTTGTGTTATTTACAGTATACAATAGTGAAATGTTAATAATTTCCATAATTTTATGGTATATGTATTATTTTAAAAACACTACAGTATGGTAAATTTTGTGTCCAGGCATTTCTTTCAGTATGTATGCTCTGAGGTAATCCTATCCAACAAACATTTAATGTGCTAGCCGATGCATAGAGGGACAAGTTCAATGGCATATATCCTTTCAAACTAATAGATACTCTACACATAAATATCTATATACAACCCAAATCAAAAAGTTTCTGCATCTGAAAACTCCAGCCTCTAGATAAACAGATGTGCACATATTTTTGGCTCATGTTTTAAACCTCACAACATGTTGTGTACTAAGATTTTGTTTACCCATATGGATTCAGTATTTGTTACTGTCAGTTTTTGAAAAACAAAATTAAAATGGCTCAGTTACATATTACTAACATAACAAATAACAACATAAGCTCAAGGATTTTAGAAACGTAGGAAGTATATTATAAAAAACAATAGAATACCAACACTAGGGAATATCTTTGTTATGTACAGTTTTACTGGCTACATATCTTAGCTTCATTTTGTATTTATGAATATATTTTCAGTAGAAGGATAAATAGGTGAAAATAGTTCACTACCATATGATTTGTTTTATCCTTAGGCATCGCCTGGGGTTACTGATACAGCCCTGGCTCTCAGTACCGAAAAGTGAAATGTGCAACAATGAAAATTTTATTAAAACGTATGTTAACCCATTACAGTATGTTCATTTTCAATTCTTTGTAAGAAAGCATGATGTATCATTTTGTGTGTGTCATTTTTTTTAAAAAAAAAGAGATGAGTCAAGTAGAGGAGCAAATTTAATGGGGGAATTTTATGGGAAACATTATACAAATGGCAGCGTGTGCAATTCCTATTATTAAAATAATTTGTCATTGTATGAAAAAAATGGTATAAATTTCAAGAAAGAGTCTTCTTTAGTTATCTGCCCTTTTTTAATGACAGCGGCTTTTGTGCAGTAAAGACAGACATGATTTCAGGCAAAGCCCATTTCAGACCAGAATTTCTGAGAGCCCTATTAATGTTTCATGCTAATCAAGGAGAGTGGGAAATAGAGCTGACAGGTGCTTTCTACTCTGCTTATTCCTGTCTTACTACATTAGACATTACTAGCTAAAAAAGGGCCTGTATGGTTTCTTTCCAGTGCATATAGTGACAAGGGCAGGAATAAAATGGTTCTCGTCTTAAGTTTACAGTTGTTTTCCTTATTGGCTCAACTGATGACATCCGTGGTTATATGGGTGCAATGATTATTTATAAAACTATTTCACTTCAAACTATGACCTCAACGGGACGCTGGCATTTTTGCCCACCACACTCCAAGAGGAGTGACAGTTGCACATTTCAAGAGGCAAGGCAAAGTCCAGTTGGGATGCTTGTCTTAACAGTACGTACCGTTTATCTTTCATAAACAACAGAGAAAAATATGTAAATCACTCTAAGATTACTTTTTTTTTAGATTAAGGGAAAAGTACAAGAAAAAACAAAAATAAAGTCTTCATGAAAGAGAGAGAGAGAGAGAGCAGAGTGTGTGTATGTTTTCTCAGTTAAAGAGTGCACCAACTTCTGAGAACAAAATGGCTGCTGAGCCCTGCAGACAGATTGCTTTTTGAAATTTTACAGGTCCAGTAGACATAGAAACAAAATGTACCAGTTTCAAAGCTACATACCACTAAGCTGATTAAGAGTTGCGTTGCGATGGCAGACATGGGAAAGGGGGTTGAATCCACCATTGTAATTCATTGGTTATGCCTTGAGTACTGCAGCAAAGCAAATTAATTAAAGTTCATAGAATATCAGGGTTAGAAGGGACCTGTGGAGGTCATCTAGTCCAACCCCCTGCTCAAAGCAGGACCAGTCCCCAATTTTTGCCCTAGATCCCTAAATGGCCCCCTCAAGGATTGAACTCTCCACCCTGGGTTTAGCAGGCCAATGCTCAAACCACTGAGCTATCCCTCCCCCCCTACAGCAGCTGTTTGTCATATTTAAATTGTAGTAAAAGTTTAGAATAAAAATAAAAAAGTTGATGTTTTAATAACTCAGAATAAAATTTGAAAACTTCTGCATCTCTTAAGCTTTGTCTCTAGGAGAAAAGTTGCACTGGTTTAACTAAATTGATTTTAAATCAATCTTGCTAAACTGGTGCAAACTCCTAATGTAGATACATTTAAACTGATTTAACTCTCACTTAATTCGGTTTAGCCTGTTGGTAAATTACCAAATTAAGTTAACACAAATAAAACATGGTTTAAACTAGTTTAAGTGCATCCACATTAAGGATTTGCACCAGTTTAGCTGGATTGATTAAATTTTCTATCATATAATAATAATACCTAGCTCTTATCTGGAACTTTGCATCAAAAGATCTCAAAGTGCTGTACGAAAGAGGCAAGTATTATCCTCATTTTACAGATGGGGAAGCTAAGACCTAAATTTATTAAGAGGGCTTGAACTGTAAGATTAAAATAGTTTCCACATTATAACTGGTGGAACTATGGTTAATTTTGTGTAAAACGAAAAGTGAGGATGCCACCAATTTTTCATTAAACAAATAACTCATATTTTTCGGCTTTGTTTTTTTTTAAATTACATTGATCTGTCTGAATGTAGAATGAAAATCTATATTAACACATGCTACAGAGTGTGAAACCCTGCTCCCTTTACCCATGTGAATTGTCCCATTGGCTTAAAAGGGACATCTTGTGTGAGTAAGGTGAGAAGGATATGGCTCAAAAGACCAGAAGCTTTGTAGCCACATTGTCATTTATGTTGTACTAGCCATTCTATATTTTAAAATCATTCCTCATTATGGCTGCTTTTTGCGCATCTTTTGCACATCTGCTGAAATTATCTTTTTAAAAATGCATTTAGAGATGCTGTGAAATGTTACCTTCAGCTTTGTGTACTGTGAAGCTGCCATTTTCTGACAGCATCTATGCACATGGTACCTGTAGGTGGCATATGGTACCTTTGGGAGAGGATAAAGTATTATTTTATTGCACTTTCATATAGCAAGAGTGAGGTCACAAAAATGCCCCAATCAGAAGCACAAGCCACAGAGCTATATACTGTACTACAAAGACACAAAAACTATTAATTGTAACTGAAAATGAGAACTGAATCAGAGTTGGTTGCAAAAAAATTTCCATAGGGCGGCTTTCTTTCCTACACATCCATACAGGGCAGTGGCAACTCCATGAGAGTCATCTCAGGAGCTTCCCTTTGCATTCCGGTATCATGCAGAGGTGGGAAGAGGGCACTCTCCAACTCCCCTGGACACACTCAGATTACTATTTTCCCTGTAGGCCCCTCCCTGCCCCAAACACCTTACTGCACTTGGGCAGCACAACTTTTGCAAGAGCTGTGCTGGCAGGAGCTCCCTTGACTTTCAGCTGCCCTGGAGCCTGCCCTGGAGGGTGGTTTCATGGGACAGCGGGCCAAGCTTGTTTTGTATATTGTTTGGGTTTGGCCCACAAATTTGAGGGACAGAGAATCCATCAGAGCTGGTATAACTCGCCCTCCCTATTATATAACTCCCTTGGCCAGTTCATCTATTTTTGGCTTCCCTCCACTTGTGGAAGCAGAGGGTAGGGTATCATGGGGCCCATAGACCCTACTCTCTAGAAAATGCTTATTATAATACACCATATAAAAGTGAATGCCGAGTATGGAAATCAACAGAAACTATGTGTATTATAGATTAGCTTGTTTTAGTGTTGCAGGTACTCCAGAAGGTGGTTAACATGATCAAATAGCTTTTTCATAGTTCCTATGGCCTCTTTCTTTCCCTCAGTGGAAAACAGTCTGAAGAAAAGGCCCCTTTATCTAGTGAACAGATCGAAACTCCAAAACTCACAGATGATTCCACTGCTGTAATTATTTTTTCCTTTATTTAACTAGTGGTGCTGAGAATCAAACTGTATTCTCTTTAAAGCACTGACACACTGTCTCAGAACTAAACATTACAAAAAAATCTGATTCACCCTAACATATCAGCTCTTAAAAAGTTGTAAGGATAAAGCAGTAATTATGAAAAGTAATTCTATCTTTATTTCTGTTTTTGGCATGCTCTGAATTTAGCTTTGTAAGACTTCATTCAAATCTTGGTGTCCATGCTAAGATAATAAATAAATAGAAACATTTATTCTTTCTTTCTTTCTTTCTTTCTTTCTTTCTTTCTTTCTTTCTTTCTTTCTTTCTTTCTTTCTAGAAAGATTGGAAGAATGTGTGTGTGTGTGCATGTCTTTTGGGAGGTATTTGTTTTCTTAGCATGGACACCGAGACTTGAATGAACTCTTACAAAGCTCAATGCAGAGCATGCCAAAAAACATAGAACTAACGATATAACTACTTTTCATTTAGAGACTTCAGGTCAGATCCTGTAGGTGTTGTGTAACAACTAGGATGTGATAAGTGCCCTCAACTTCCATGTAGAAGTAACAGTTATTGCTTCCATCACAACAAAATGAAACGTAAGTTCCATTAAGTTTTACCAATAGAAGGAATGTTGCCATCAAGTGTACTAACTCCATATTCCGCAGTTCACAGTTATGAAAACTGGACATCATTTTCCAAAACTAAATAGCTGCAAGCCTCATATTTTAGATTAGGCCAAATCATGGACTCAGTGCACAACCTGAAGGTCAGATTCTGATTTCAGTTACACCAGTGTAAATCTGGAGCAATACCATTGATTTGAGTATATTTACTCCAGATTTACATCAATGAATCTGAGAGAAGAATCTGGGCTTGGGGAAATAGGTTGTGCATAGAGGGGTTCCATCTGGGTTGGAGGGAAAGGCATAAGTCTGAGGAATGCTGAGACAACCATTCCACAGACACTACTTCAGCCACAGAATTGTGTTCCAAGTTGCACTGTAGGGAGAGATCCCTTGTGCAGGATCCCTGTCATTTGACACCCAACTCACAGCAGAACAGGACCATTTCTACTACATTCTTTGTCCATTATTATAATTTATTTTTGTACTCCAGTACTGCCTAGAGGCCTCATCCAAGATTGGAGGCCCATTGTGTTAAGTGTTATACATACACATAGTAAGACATAGTGTCTGCCTGAAGAGTTGTGATCTAAACAGACAAAGGTGAGATGGAAAACAGAGATAGAGAGGTGAAGCAACTTGCCCAAGTTCATACAGCTGGTCAGTGTCAGGGCGGGAAATAAAACCCAGGTCTTCTGTGTCCCATTCTTCTGCCCTATCTACAACAGTACATGGCCATAGAGAAACAGGCTAGTGTCATATTAAACCAAGCAAGAAGGTAAGGAATTCTATGTATGTCAGTGAACTCTGAGTAACACTTTACATTTAAATTAACAGGACCAAACTCTCCTCTCATTTATACCAATGAAGCTCTATTGACTTCAATGGAGCTAGCTTTGCTGTAACTGAGAGAAGAATTTGGCCCAGCATCTGTAATAAATCATTAATGAGCATGTAGTAAGATAAGTTTTAATGATTAATTAACAACGTATTTTTTGGCAAAAAGTATTCTTAGCATGCCCTAATGTATCAAGTGATAATTACAATATTAAAAGCCCACTGATTAAAGCAATTAATTATATGCTTAATTTATTTACTAATTAAGCTTTAATATATGTATAGTTAAGTAATTGCTAATGAGTATTTTACATTGGCTAAACAGGACAGGCATTAATTACATGGGAAACACTATAAGATGATTCTTCCACTGATTATATGAAAAATTCAACCTTCTTTGTTGTTTTTAAAGTGCATTGCTTCCCCCTACATTTTTTTTCTATTCGTTGATCGGGATATTGATTGCAAATGAAGTTTTCTAGACAGCATTAAAGGACAATTTTTTCAAATGCTGTAACGTAATATGGTCTCTAATATTTGCAGTCATGTCTGCATAAAAGCAATGCTTCTCATGCACTTTAAGCTAACTTCTGCAGCTCTTACTCAGTTTATATTCAGAGCATACAAAGGTAAAACTCCCACTGATGTCAATGGGAGTTGGCCTGAGAAAGGACCTGTAGAGTCCTTGAATTACAGAAGGTGTTATTGACACTGGTCCTGGCCTTGAGCGTCTTACCTCCTTATACAGCCAAAAGTCCAGTTAATGGGAGTTTTGCCAGAGCGGGGCTCAGATGATTAGGACTACCCTTTTCAGCATACGTGGTTCACATAGGCCCAAATCCGGAAGTCCTTATTCAGAAAAAATCCTACTGATTTTTGATAGTTTGCCTGAATAACGACTGAGCTCCCTGACATCCCTGCCTCTGGCATGGAGTGTGCCAAGGTGAAGAACACAAGAAGTGCAACCCTCTAATGTGCACCCTGCTCAAGGTTCTAGGACAAGCACAGTCCCTCCTTTCCTAGCCCCCTCACAACCCCTTTGGGTCTTATATTACTCTAAAGGGGAAGGAGTAAGTGGGGCCATAATCCAGTCCTCACCCCAGTTCTTCTGAGCAGGCCTGGTGCACCACCAGGAATAGGTTGCATTATTCTATTGCAATGTACATCTTAGGGTTTGTTCCGGCCTCCCTCACTTTCTCTTGGTATTTATATGGAATATAAATATGGAATATTTATGAAGAACCTGAACAGCTCCCAAACACCTAAAAACAAAAATAGCAATAACATACTGCAAATTGTTTGTGAGAGGAAGCTCCGTATTGTAAGGAGGGTTATGTGCATGTTTACTGCTCCCTCCTCCTCCAAACCATTAAGGTCCAAGTGAGCAAGCTGCTGCATGCACTGCTTTTTGCAGATACTGCTGACACCTCGGGGGATCCCATGACTAGCAAGCCAGTCCAAACTTTTTGGAGACTAGGAGTAAGGAGATAAAGTGAGATCTGAGTGTGAAGGTCTCTCTCCTATTTTACCTTATTGTTTGGCGACCAGTCCCAAGTTTGGGTGTATCTCCAGGGCATCCCAGGGTTTTCTAGGGATGAAACCTCAGGATCTGCCCCCTTAATTTTCCCCACACCTGTGGCTGTATCATCTGACCAATCTACTTTCTATCTCTAGTGTGTATGTATGGAATTAAATGAATGCATGGAGGTAGTCTAATTAAATGGGTTATCGTGGGTCTGGGATACATGTAAACTGGCCAAAGTGCACTCCTCCTGTGCATTGGGGAAATGGGAGATGGACTGATCTTGATGAAGAACAAACTCTTCATGAACTGTCTGTGCTCTGTGTAGCAAGCTGCCACTAGATCCAGAACTGAGAGTAATGGCAAATGAACACAAGGGATCAAACCTCAAACACAGTGTATAACCCTGTCCTGTATGGATTGTACCTATTTCTGACTGATCCCTGAGGGGTCTGACTTTTCATTGTATGTTAGTAACAATTCTGTAGCTTGTCATGCCAAAAAAGTCTCATTGTATGGCTCCACACCACCTTTCTCCGGACCAGATATAATAGATATAATCTAGTGAGTCTGTAAATATGGACTTTAGGATTTGCCCCACACAGTGATATAAGTTCTAGTATAAATAAATGGCTCCATAGCATAATAAGCCATTACTTAAATACACCTAAAAGGTACCCATGAACTTATATCACACAATATTCCTCTAGGAAACATGGAGTGGGTATTGATTTAAGGAATGGCATAATAAATGATAAAGAAGTGAGTTAAAGATAAACAGATGAAGATTAGTTACTCTTTGTAGGGATCTAAGGCCATGTCTACATAGGGTGCTAACCCTCCCGGATTGGCCGTAAATCTACCAGAATCAGCATCGATCTCCCGGTAACTATTGAAAGCAATCCGGGAGATTTTAATAGGTACAGTACAATTAATGACATTACATCATGTTGGAAAAAAACCTCCTGAAATAGCTTCAGTCAGAGTTGGCAACCCTATGTCTCCACTTACTGGTAGATCGGCACTGCTGCAATTGATGCAGCGGGTGTTTGATTTAGCAGGTCTAGTGAAGACCCTCTAAATTGAAGGTAGAACACTCTCTGGTTGACTCTGGTACTCCACCTTTACAAAAAGAGTAAGGTAAGTCGATGGGATAGTGTTTCCCATCGACGCGCCATGGTGTAGACACCGCGGTAAGTCAACCTAAGCCACGTCGACTCCGGTTATGTTATTCACATAACTGGAGTAGCATAACTTAGGTCGTGTAGTGTAGACAAGGCCTAAGAGTGAGACGAAGTACATAGTAGTTATTTTAACATGCAGTTAGCCAAATATCCTCACAAAGGCATTGATTCAATGATAAGCTGAATGGCTTCAACTGCTATTGAAGTTAGCAGGAATTGTGGGCACCCAGCACTGCCAAAGATTAAAACTTGAGATACTGAATAATGTAAGGAGACTTCTTAGAACTAGAGATGGGTCCAGATCAGCATGTCAGATATGAAAAATCCTGATTTTTGGATTGTTTGAAATCCAGATGCAGATCCAGATCTGAATTTTGTAGCTTGAATCCATTCTACTTAGAATAATGGGATATGGAATTACTATTATTTTATTGCTCTTTCTGAACACTAAAGTCCCAATCCCACAAAGGCCTGGTGAGCACCCTCAACCACCATTGACTACTAAAGGAGTCTGGCCTGATTAAAGTCTGAAAAGACTGCAGGGTTGAATCCTAGCTGAGATACCACATTTTCCCCAGGGTTACAGAAGGAAATGACTGTAGTCCAGACTGACCCTTCTTGTGGTAAACCCTGTTGAAGGATGGTAAGAGGAGGGAAATTCCATAAGGAAAATGTCTCCCTAGTTGCTCCATCCAGGGATGGAGTCCTCTTCCCTCCCTGCATAATGGTCTGAGGGTTCAGTCCACAAAGCTGGAGCATATCACGGATCTGTGTGGATTCTGGGGATGAATGAGCTATGCTTCTAATTCTCCCCTCAAGAGCATGCAAAGACTCTAAGTTAGTGCCTAAACTCACCCCCTTTCTGGTGTTTGGCTTGATTTGTAACTCAAAAAGAATAACACAGCATGCTGCAAAAACCTCAGCCTGACCTTCCTCCTTGAGCTTGGCTGCCTCTTGCTCCCTAATTTCCTCTTCCCAGGGAGCCACTCCCACCCCCAGGGGAACTGACAAGCTCCACCTACCTCAATGAGTCTGTGAAACTTCTGCAGCTTCCTACAAGGTTTTTAATCTGCTAACAGGATGGGGGAACATAAGAGACCCACTACAAGGAAAATCCCCAAGAAACCCCATTCTGAGGCCCTCTCATCCCATCCCTAGACAGCATGACTCCCTTGGTGGTTCCACACTTCAGAGTGTCACAGTGGAACAGGTCAGACAGCCCTCAGGTGGTGTGTTACCTTTTCCAGATAAGCTTTGCTGGATTGGCAGTGGTATAACTGATGGGATTTTTTTTTTTAAACCCTCACATTAGAGAACACAGAAGCAGTGACTAGTATGTACGGTAAATGTTACTCTCATGGTCATTTTTTTTTAAAAATTGAATTTTCATTGCAGACCATTTAAAACACACAATGCTCAAACTGAAACTGGGTGCTGGTGAGAAAAATTATACTGAATAAAATATGTTAAATTGGGCCAAATCTTGAAGTCCCTACTGAATTTTTTCACTCAGACAAGCCTCCTTTTGACTTCAGAGTGTGATTTTCCTCAGTAAGGAGTGAGTAAGCGCTAAGTAAGGACTATAGGATTTGGAGCATAGAAAACTGAAGGTTAAGCCACAGGCACCTTGCAAAGGCTGTTGAGCCCATTAGGCCCAAAGAACTTCTGGTTCATTCATCCTGGCGCCCCACCAGGAGAACTAAGTGTAATGTTGCTGGCAACATTTTGCTCTCTGACCAGCACAGCCTATTATGCAGTTGTGAATTCTCAGTGATAGCTGGAGTCCTGTGCATAGGATGAATTGCAGTGTGGCTAAGGGGCCAAACTTTGGTGGCCAAGTATGCATAGACATATACCAACAAACCTGCAGGAAGACCATAGGATGGAAGTTTCCTCCCTGATTCTGGATACCAGCCCAAAACCCACAGGTAAGCTATTCTTCCAATGACTTCCACAACAGAAGTCACGGAGTGGCATTGTATTCTAGAGTGGGTTCTAGGGCTCAGAATGTAGTTCACACATTTATTCCTCCTGGCCCCACAAAAGGAACTACTCACCAGTCATGTACAGAATAACGCACAACTAATAGGATCAATGTAGGGACAGGCTGTTGACATTCAGGACATGGGCATATAGTAACGCTGCTTTATCTGGGTATGTGTGTGCCTGTTTTGGAGGCAGTTATCCAGAGAGACAATATCTGGCCAAAGAAATCTGCGGTGTGGGTAGGAATTAAAGTTTGTTTGAATTATTTGCTTCATTTTCACAACTGATCTTTCGTGGTACAAAAGATCATCTTTATTATTATTCCCCTTTTTGCTATATGTTCTGCAAATATATAGCACAAACTCCTGGCCTCATTGAAATCCATGGCAAAATTCCCATTGACTTCAATGGGGCCAGGACCTCAGCCATCCTGTGAGAAAGTCCTTGTCCAAAGGAGCTTACAATTGAAATAGGAAAGGCAAACAAATGGGGTACGAGGGGAAACAGAGGCACGGGACAGTGAAGTGACTTGCTAAAGTCCGTGGCAGAGCCAGAAATAAAACCCAGGGCCTCTGACTCCCAGTCCAGTGCCCTCTCCACTAGGACACACTGCATTCTAAAATTACTTCTATGAACTCTGAGCCCCCAAAAAATCAACCCTAGAGGTAACTGCATTGCCTTCAAGTAAGTTATGGCTCACCAGGGATGAAACTGTCCCTAGCATGTTTATTATTTAACTGTGCTATAAATGCTTTAAAATATGTTGCCCCCACAGTATCAGAACGACTGCATGTTGGTATTGGAAGTCACCACTAATGCTCAGATAGCAATATTATTTATTTCCAGAAAACAGACGTTTGTTGATATGTTACTGTAGACTCTTAGTTTGTCTCATCCTAAAGATACTCAGGGAGCATGGGTCAGTCATTCTGTTTATAATCCAAATAGATATGTCTTTCCTAAACAGCTCTATTGTCTTTCTGACTTCTATTTTGGTAACTAAGTGGCATCATAAATATTGAATTATGAAAGCCAGGGATCTTGAAGACCAGAAGCTACACTTAACATGTTATTTCCACATCATTTTTTTTCGCCCTCCTCTAGTTTTAACTGCAGCTGTCAGTAGTTCATAAGGGGATGTTTTAATGTTTAAGTTTTCACTGATTTAATAATTTTATTTATTAGCTGCTAATGGATGAATTTAAAGGCTTTATGTTCACACCCAGCATTTTTATTGCCAGGTTGATTTAAATACATTAGCTAAACAGCCCCTTGTTTACTTCTTATATAAAAAGGCAACATCGTAAGGAACCAAATATTTTACTTATATTGACTGATTTACCAGTTGTTATTGGCTTCAGAAAGGGTCAGTGCCAGCACTATTTTCCCAAAGGCAAGATAGTCGTTCTCTCTTTCAGCAGAGGCAGACTTTTTTTCCCCCCTGCCAATTTCCCCACTGATCTTGTGCAGTAAAGTGTGCTTGTCAACGAAAATGTCAACCAAGTTTAAAAAGAATAGTCTGAGTAAAACTAAAAAGTAAATTATTTAAGTAGAGTTGTAGTTGAAACTTGAAAGAATTCTGTTTGGTGGTTTTCTTTACATCATTCTGCCAATGGAGGAAGAACTCTGAATTTCTAACTAGTGAGGCTCTGTCATAACTAGGGCTGACAGTTCACATTGAAAATTCTGTTTTCTTCTTTCCCAGGAAAGCAAGTCAAAGTTAAACCAACAAACTATTGTTGGCAAGTACCTTACCTTTGTTTTCTGCTCTTTTATAAATTGGCCATTTGGGTTTTTTAGGTTGCTTGTAAATGGGTTTCTAGAATTTAGGACTTCAGTTTAGCACTCTGTACTATGTCACTTTAAAAACAGTAGGTGTCCTTTACAGAGTCGCTGGATTTGAAGCAAGTAGGATTCTGAGCCAAATGCTTACAGACAATGATAAATAGAGGGAAAAAACACTGTAGTTTATCGATCAGTAAATGTAGACTTCAGAAACCTAAATAACCTCAGCCCCTAATGCTTAGGTATGAGCTGACCCAAGATGATTATATTAACACGCCACTGATCTGTTGAGTCTATGGCCTTGCAACACATTGAATTTCATGACATTTGCTTATTGACATTCTTGCATGCAGGATTTCACTGAAATTCATTAGCAATCCAGACCCTTGCAAATTAGAGTTATAATGTATCAAAAGATTACTAATTTACTGTATCACTATTTATTATAGCATTCTGTGTATGCAGAGCTACATGTCCATACATCTTTTTCTACATATCTATATATACATAACCCCTATTCTCCTACTAATTGACTATATATACATAACCCCTATTCTCCTACTAATTGACTTATCAGTATATACTACAGGATATGCATGACCAGTTCATTAAGGTTAATTTGTTCAAAAATATTAGAAGCATTAATTTCTGGCTCATAGCTAATGGCTGCTCCAAGCCAGTGTCTTGTTTCATCATTAGTGTCAGCTAGATTATAATTCACACCCAACTGTTTTTACACGATCTAATAGAATCAATTGATGCAATGGTTGACAAGATGCTGTTTTGCATTTTGTCATCTCGCTAATGCACATGGCTTAAAGGCATTGGCATCCATAATGCGGGGCAGTTTTCGTACGAGGCACGGAATAGGCTGAAGCTGCAAGGGCCATTTTCATAAAATATTAATGAAATTGAAAAATACACTGGGGTTGAAGGCTTGTCTGCTAAATGTAAGGTAAAATCTATTCTGTTCTGCTTTCTGATGACTGTAATTAGCAGCCCTAATTAAAAATTCAAACCTTGTGTATATTTGAAAGCATGAATCTTAGCTCTCATAGTGTTTATTTCCTTTACAAAGTATTTTATTTTACAACACTAATTGAACAGGATCCTTCCTAGTCTGACAGCCACAGCTGGCTGGAGCCAGTTTATGTATCCAGTCTCTCTAGACTACTTCCTTTTGTAAGCAATAAAACATCTTTAAAAACATGTATAGGCTCTCTATGAGCCATTAACTCTGTGTCATCCAGTGCAAGGCTGGCCAGCCACACATGCATTGTTGTTTCCTTCACTTAAAAGTGACCTCTTTGAAAAGGCAGCTTTTTTTTTCAGATCGTCAATATTTAATGTGGATTTACTTACATTAAATGGCCACCTTTCTTAAGAAGACTTGGCCCAATTCTGACATTATTTATGAACAGCATATGCCGTGCAAAAACCAGAAAGACTCATCCGTGAACACCCATTAGTTCTGGTAGAAAAATCTACTTTTTATCATCACTTTGTGCAGTTATTCTGAAATTTGTGGCCAAGACGCTGGAGCCTCTCTAGGGAATGCGTGACGGCAACCCAAGTCCAAATTGATTATAATCACATTACTTTGTGAAAGCCAAAGCACGGTATAAGATACAGGCCACCAGAGTATAATACAACAATTGTAATGTGAATGGGTTAAGTTTTACTGCTGTATTTCCTAGTTTCATTGTTGCCACGAGAAAGGATCTGCACTATATCATTTACTGTTTTCCTTTCCATCTTTGTGCAAGAAGAAGACACTGAAATTTTAATACCCAGTTTAATCTCCAAAAACTAGGGCTACTCCAGCCTAGTTCCTCCCCCCCCCCCACCACCAATATCCTCCATTTTTTGATTGGTTGATCCTTCTACCTCTTCATCACAGGTTGCTCAGGACATAACAAGTGGGGAGAGGGTGAATGGAAAATAAACAGAATTAGAAAACATTTTGAAGCAACATATCTTGGTAATTTCTTTCATGGTTTGCACAAAAAATTTAATTTCTAGTGACACTTCCTGCTTGTGACAAAGGGTCTGATCTGGCAATTCTTGCTCAGAACTGACTTCAGTGAGAGTTTTGCCAGAGTAAAGAGGTCTGGATCAGGTTCAAAGATTGTACAAAGAACAGGAAATGATGAAAATGTAAGATATCCTCATTGCAATCCCAACATTGTAATCCTGTGATCCTCCATAGATATTAAGATTGAGGATCTAAAATTCACCTGCCAGGCCATGAAGTTTGGCACCAATTTGTAATGAAGGAATATAATTGCTCATTAACCCAAGTGTTTTAAAATAACGGAAACATTGCAATAGGATATGCTATAATAATAAATAAACAGCAATAGTCTAAGAGACGTTTTACTAGGGTCTGATCCTACACTGGGCAGAGCATCCTCTTACTACATCCTTACATTGACTTCAGTGCCTTGCAGGTGATATATGCATTATTTGGAAGGGATTTTTAAAGTGCACTAACATGTTGCACATTAATTGGTCTGTGTAGACCCTGCTGGAGTGTACTAAAGGTTCCCTAGTATGCTTTAATATAGACCTATTTGAAACAGCACTACTTGGAAGTAAATTAAAGTAAACTGAATTAAAGTCACTTTAAATCTGAATCAGAATATTTATACAGGGCTTAATTCAGTTTACCTAATCCACTTTAAATTCATACCTTTAGTTAATTCAGATCAACATTCCTGCATGTCCCTGTGTAGACAAGCCCTCAGATCAATTCACATAATGTTTTTGTTCACCCCAGTTCCCTCCCTCCTGTCTGTGTCTGTAGCATGTCTAATTTAGATAAGAATCATACCTAATGCTTGGCATTTATATCAAGCTTTTCCATTCATAGATGTCAAAGCACTTTACAAAGGAGGATAAGTATCATTAGCCCCATTATACAGATGGAGAAACTAAAGTTCGAAGAAATTGAACGGCTTATCCAAGATTGCAAAGAATAACCACAACAGAAAAAGACTCACCGTGTCTACGTAAAGCATGGTAGTAATAATCATAATTGGAGATGATTAGAGGGCAGGAAGAGTGAACTCTTCCCCATATCTGGTTAATACCCTAGCCAGCTTTCCCCCAACAAGGGAAGTTCTATCCCTTTCAGGGCCACGCTCCTGACGTACACTAGGCATGAGAACAAACTAAACCTCTTACCCCCACCTCAGTCATATATACTTCCCAGCGCTCAGGAAATGACAGCAACCTTTCAAAGACCCAGTCGTTCAATGTGTCAGTCAATGATGCACACCCAGAACTCCATAATAGAAATTAATTTATACTTTATCAAAAGATAAAATTGTGGTAAACAGCAAGCAAAAATTAAATCTGTAGGGCCAAATTCTGCTTCTAATCCCTGGAGTAAGGGAGAGCAGACTTCCACAGAAGCTAGACTATTTGAAAGCAGGAATTCCCTGGCTTTCTAAAACTTTCACATTCCCTTACCTAGTCCTGATGGTTTGCAAGGTACGAGGCCTTAAACTAGTAACTGTCTGGGGACTGAATATTGTCTGGGCTAGCCTTCAGGCCTGTGTCATTTGGGGGGGCAGGGGCAGGAGGGGTATTTTCATATTTTGGAGGTGGACAAAGCAGAAAGAAACATTTGTTTAGCATATTTTTAAAAAAACCTGGTGGCTGTTTGAAGCCACTCAGAAGTTAGCAATATTACTTAGAATAAATCCCAGTCAGTGTGGATTAGTGGATGGAGCACAGGTTCACAAAGCATAGTGTTTGCATGTGGATAGATAGATGCCGTCTTGGTGGTGATAATACATAAAGCCATGTAATAAGTTATATTTGTCACATGTCTTTAGCTGCCTTCCCTGAACTCTTTTCTCAGACCACCTCTTCTTGGTCTAACATTTTCAATCTCTGAGGCCTTCAAACAGCTGCCATTAAAAATAAAAAATCCACTTGCTGCCAAAATGTTTCATTCTTTCCTCCTCACACCAAGAAGCTTCCCCTCCCTCAAATTACACCACCCTGAGGAAGTGACCCATTCCAGGCTGGACATGGAACCTGTGCACGATTGGAAAAGGAAAATTCCTAGCTTTCATATGGGACCTGGAGCATTTGTTGGAAGTACTAGAAGGTCTCAAGATAGCAGGCCTATTACTGGATGGAAAAGCTATTTTGGTCTTTTTGGTGGTTTCTAAAACTGAATAGTTATACAGTAATTCTCTTTTTTAGACCTGTATAGCTGAATACAAGGGCCCACCAGCAGGACTGCTGTGATGCACTGCTGATGAATTCTGCCCTAAAACCAACACAGCCAGCCCTGGGAAGATCATCCTGGTGAAGCAGAAGATCCTTCTCAGGAAGTGCACACCCAGAAGAGCATCCCATGCCAAGCCCTGCCCTGCTGCCTGCATAGAGGGGATGACTCGAGTAAAGGGGACGTTGGCTGGAGCTTTCCTGTGCCCCAGTGATCCCTCTCCCGGTCAGTCCCTTGGGGACACTGGTAACCTGTATAACTGTGAGCAGCCCCGCATACAGCTAGCTTAGGACCTAGAGACAGCTGAGGCCATTTTTGCACCACCCCTCCTGAGTTGTTTTGTGTGCTCCCAGTGAAGCTACGGAGCCAAACAAAGCCCAACTTCAGGTGGAGGGCTATGAAACATGGTGTTTTTAAAACTCTCTAAAATATCACTAACATTGTTTTCTGAGATACAGAGTTTCCGATGGCGTGCCAGGGCATAAAAGTTCCACCAGCACTCGCATTGACTGCAGAACTCACTGTTGGCTTTGCTACCCTAGGACTCATGCCAATCAAACTTTATTATCCTTCTTCCTTCTCCTTTTCCCCGTAATTATCCCCAAACTTTCCCCTTCTTCCAGTAGTTTTACTACTCCCAAACGTCATACACTGTATTTGTATACTATCCTTCAGACTTTCCCCTTTCCTAACAGCTATCACTCATCCTTTCTAAACTCCCTATCTTTTATAGCGTTTTCATGCCCTATGCTGTATAACTACATAAAAAAATCTATACTAAAAGATCATTAAAGTTGCAAAGTCAAGCCCTTAAAAGTTAGGAAATTTCAGAATTAATTTAGCCCTCTTTTGTGTAGGCATTATTCGTAGATTCCAGGGCCCAAAGGGACCATTGTGATCATCTAGTCCGACCTCCTGCGTAACACAGGTCATAGAACTTCCCCAAAATGATTTCTAGACCTTATATTTTAGAAAAACATCCAATCTTGATTTTAAAATTGCCAGTAATGGAGAATCCACCATAACTCCTGATAAATGGTTCCAATAGTTAACTACTCTCACTGTTAAAAATGTTTGCCTTATTTCAAGTCTGAATTTGTCTAGCTTCAACTTCCAGCCATTGGCACATATGATACCTTTCTCTGCTAGGTTGAAGAGATCATTATTAAATATTTGTTCCCCATATAGGTATTTATAGACTGGTCACTCAATAACAGACCTAAAAGTGGCAATTCTTCCCCAAAAATCTACAAAAACAGACTCCAACGAGAAACTGCAGAACTGGAATTAATTTGCAAACTGGGTACCATTAAATTAGGCTTGAATAAAGACTGGGAGTGGCTGGTTCATTACACAAACTGAAAACTATTTCCGCATGCTAAGTTTTCCCCTACTGTTACTCACATCTTCTTGTCAACTGTTTGAAATGGCCATCCTGATTATCACTACAAACGTTTTTTTTCTCCTGCTGATAATAACCCACCTTAATTGATTAGTCTCTTAGAGTTGGTATGACAACCTCCATCTTTTCATGTTCTCTGTATAGACATATATATATATGTCTTCCTACTGTATGTTCAGCGCTACGCATCTGATGAAGTGGGTTTTAGCCCACGAAAGCTTATGCCCAAATAACTTTGTTAGTCTCTAAGGTGACATAAGTACTCCTCGTTCTTTTTGCGGATACAGACTAATACGACTACCACTCTGAAACCTCACACCTTCTTGTTAACTGTTTGAAATGAGCTACTTTAATTGATTTGTCTCGATCCCCGACTGGGTAAGGCAACTCCCATCTTTTCATGTACTGCTATATATATCTTCCTGCTGTATTTTCCACTCCATGCATCTGATGAAATGGCTCTTCTTATCTTTCCTCTGCATCGGAATAGCTTGATGTTGAACTTCTAGTATTACATCTTTTCAGAACTGCCAGCCCCCTTCGACTCCTTTTCTTCCTGATTGGTCTTTCCATGGGACCTTGCCTACAATTTCTCTGAGTCGGTTGAAATTCACCTTTCTGAAGTCCAGTGTCCTTGTTTTGCTTGTTCCTAGCTTCCGATTTATATTTATTACTATCAACTTCCTCTTTCTTCCACTTTTTATATGTTGCGTTTTAATTTTCATAGCTGCTTTCACTTCTCTCTAAACCAGGCCATTTTTTTCAGTCAATACGGCCTTCTTTATCGACTGTGGGACTGTGACTTTTGGGGTGGGGAACATTTAATAAAGTTTTCTTAAACAATTATCAATCATCGTTCACATTTTCTGATTAAACTCTTCCTCCCAGCTGATTTGGCTCATAATTGTTTTCAGCTTTGTGACATTTGTGAACCTGATATAGTCTTTAAATTGCAAGATCCTGCCCCTGTCCTCTCCCCTGCTTCTGTCCCATTCTGCCTCCCATCATCTTTACTGCTATGCTCCATTCTTCTTCTGCTCCTGCTGCTGTCCTCCCTCCTGGCTTCTGCCCTCTTCCCCCCAGACTCTTATTCTAGTTCCCCCTGAACTACTACCCCTATCCTCCACACAACATCTCTTACTCCTGTTTGTCAGGCCCCTGCATTTGAGTCAGATTGCCTCTTCTTTTCCCTCCACACTGCCTGGGTTCCAATAAGGGGAGCATCAAGAACATAAGAGACAGTCACACTGCTCTCAGTTCTGATGCAGTATCTCTCCCTTCCCTCAGCACTTATAGTGTCTATCATCCTTTCCATTGGTTGTTCTAGTCATTCTCTTTTTCTTTAAAAAATGAAGGCAAAAAGACCAAACATATATGTAGTGTGACATTTTCCCTAAGAATCTGACCAATTTGGAGAAGTTTAAGGAAAAGACAGTTGATCTTCTTGCTTTTAATAAAATATAAAAAATAAAGTCCATCATGTACACTAGGTTCACAAGCCAAGGGTTAGGTGAACGAAAAGGAAGAGCAAAGTAAAGCACCAGAAAATAGCATTTTGGAGTCCATGAAGCCTGAAAAAATAAAAAGAACTAACATGTAAAGTAACCTAATTGCATAGGGTTCCAGAGATCATATTAGCTGCCATGCATTTTTACAGAACATAGGACTTATTGTTCTCTCTATATATCCTTCCCTCTCTTTTCCCCATGTTTTCTTTCTCTCGTTTGCGCCCCCCATCACCCTTCACCTCCACTCCCATGCCTCCTTTTGTCTATTATGGATTTTGATTGATCAGAATTTTAATGGCACACAGCCAACCTTAACCTACCATCTGGGGTTTGAATCGCTGGTACTTGGATGTATATGGATATCTTAAAATGCATCATTTTGTGATAGATCAGCTTAGTGTATTGTGTGACTTGATTGTATTGTTTGTCTGTTCAGACTGTATGCTCCATGGGCTAGGACTGTGTCTTATTTTCTCTTATGCCATGCTCACTGCTGGTTTCCAAAGGGTCTGCATATCTGTTACTTGAGTATGTACATGCAAATAACATTTCTCCTTGTTCCGCCTTACACTTTGGCTCCAGACCTGCGAGAGTCCTTCTTGTGGGCACAGAGGGCTGTCTGTGAGGAGCAGCTTGCAGCATCTGGGCCTGAATTCTTTTGAACAGCTAGTGTATTAAATGAATCCAGGGACCCTATTCTCCTGCTGTAAGTGATGAATAACTCTCATTGAAGTCAATAGGAGTTACTCATATCCTGTGAGGAGAAAACAGGGCCAAAGCTCTCTAAAATGATCAGAAAGAGTCTTGTAAATTTAAGTACACTGTCTGCTTACAAATAAGGAGCAGATAGGCACAGCAGGGGGAAACATTATTGTACATGGGCACCCAGGCTGATAAAAATGGAGCACTGATTTGTTGTTGCACGGTCATAACAACCACTACACAGTTTGTTCATTTTTTTAAAAAAGTTTTCAATTATTGTTTTGTTTTTAAAAAGCCAACACCAATCTCACAGAGATCCTGTTCTTATCAGCAAGAATTTTAGGACTGATTACTCTGAGTCAGCTCAAATAATATCACCTTAAGCTAAATAAAATAAAATAAAATATAGTAATAATAATAATAGTAATAAATAATAATTAATAAAGTGAGTACATTTCAAATAACTAGTGATATTTTATGGCTGCTTTACCATTAACCCACCCCTCAAAATATGTAAACATATAAGAGGTAAAATATTTTAAATAATACACTACGGAGGGCTACATAATGCCCTTGATCCATGTACACAATAACCTGATTGTCATCAATGGACATTCTGCATGTGGATCAAGTATAGGATGCCCCCTCAATGTGTTATTAAGAGAACTTTCATACCTCAGTCCATATGTATTTTCCCATCTGTAGATTGTAAGGTTCTTGTTACAGACAGATACCTAGAAATGTTGCATTCATACAGGGAACATTAATAGCACCTGGGTACGTGGCACAAGGAAGGAGATGTTTGAAAAGTACTGGTATGATAACTGAATTGGGTCAAGTTCTCTTCCTAGTTACACGTGTGCAACCCCATTGGCATCTGTGTCCCTTTGTATTTCTGCAGTCCAGCAGGCTTAAAATTCTACCTGTCTTGCAAGAAGGGAACCTTTTTTCAAAGGAATCGCTGTGAGTGAAATCCTGGCCCAGCTACCACTGGCAAAATGCCCACTGATGTCAGTCATTTCCAGTGCAATAGACCCTGGGAGAGAGGTAGAATTTTAAGGGTCTGGGAGTTTAGGGGTGAAATCCTGGTCCCATTGAAGTCAATGGGGTTTTGCCAGCATTTCACTCTCAGTGAGTATACTGTACCCAGGTATATATTGTAAATTGTTGCCACTATATTTCAGCAGATCAAACTAAAGGTTTGTGACATCACCACAAACAACTGCCAGATTCACTAAACAGAGAGCCAGTTTTTACATAGCTGGGGAGAAGCAAGAAAAAAAAAGAAAATCTGTTTGGAAGGCTTTGCCTTCATGGAAATAAAATGGAGTTTATTGAAAACCCACTACAAATAATATATTCATTGTGCAAATTTCAGTTTTGCAATCAACACGCAGCTTGAGAATCAGATTCACTTTGGCTCTTGGCACCACTTTGGTGATGGAGAGCAGTTGTCAACTTGACGGAACTGGGCTCTTTGGGGTTGGTTCCCCAACACCTGTGTGACGGTTCTCGGGATACCCAGGACTGTAAAGCACCTTATTACTTCCCTACCTCCAGCAAGAGGGAGACTTACTTATGCTTAACTGGATGTCAGCATCACCAACTCCACTGGGTGTCACCACCACTTTTAGCCACCCAAAACAATCTCCTGTGAGCTATCTCAGCCTTTACTTTGCCTTGTGGGTTAACCATAGGTGTACTCAAGCCCCTTTGAACTATTTCCCTGTAGCGTCCAGCCTCTTATCCACTGAACACTCAGAGAAATACCAGGTCTGCTGTGCCCAAGGGAACAGTGCACACACCAGCTTGAATGATTCAACTCAGGATCAGCTCCTTGTTTAACACCACAGCATTGAGATAGATTTATAGTGAAAACAACAATAACTTCATTATCAAAGATTCAGAGTTCAAGAGATGAGTAAGAATAATGGAAGCTAAATATTACATATAAAACCAAATCATAACACACTTTCTAGAGATTAATCTTAACATAACAGGCTAACCTTCTGTCTTAAACTGTTTATCTCATACAAATGTCCTTTGTAGTATTTCAACCAGGGCAGGTTGTGATCCTGTTTTCATGAATGTAATTACACTGCCTGATTACTTCCTAGATGCAGGATAAGGAGGCAACTTCCTAATCTTCCCCTTATATCCCTGAAAGTGCATTGTTTGTACCCAGAGTCAAAATAACCCCGGTAGCTTGTTGTTCAGTGTGCTACCTCCCTGATGACTTCACATCCCCACCATTGACTTTGAATGGGGGCTTTCATTGTGTTGGCTTACAATGCTTAATTTACATGTTGCCAGAGAGACAGGTGACTACACAGCTTTTCTCTAATAGAAAAACCTGTTTGTCAGCTCTGCCTTGATACAGACTTTAGGAACATACTTTCAGAATACATGCCTAACTCCTTACATAGTTTCTGTACACCCATTTCACAATGGTATTAATTACCAGCAAGACCCTGGATCAGGATATTCTTGTAACCCTCTTGCCAGATGGCATTGAGGGGTTCTTAGAGTCACAAGCTGCATTGCATCACCAGGGCAGCTCAAAGCAGCCAGAGTGCACTGATGAATCTGGCCCACTCTGACAGGAGTAAATAACTATAAAATGTGCAGGACAGTGGAGAATTAGACTCAACGGTGTGTAAAAATCCTAATTCCTTGCCTGAAGCCAGTAATTATAAGATGTAGTTGGAGAAGAAATTATTTTGTCATGTGCTGCACCCAAGTGGTATTTTAGGGAGGGTAAAGAGAAGAAAGAATGTAAGTAAAACGTCCACATAGTATTTGTCCAGTTGCAGATATGATCATAGACATGTATTCCTTTAACTTGCTACATCATCTGCTGCCATAATATGTGACTGATCAAAAGTAAAAAATGAACAAGAAAAATAGTAAAGATTTTAGTCACAATGAGCAGCAATGCACTTTGGTGGAATTACATTTAACTCCGACTGTAGGATAACATTTGAAGAGACCGCTTGAGCAACTTTAATATTTCCGTTCCTAATGTTCCTAATTATGTGACTATATGTTACATGAATGGAAATATATAGTAGAGGTTAGCAGCATCACAAATGTAAGAGCTGTTGACAGAAATAGAGAGAGAGGAGGTGAGTGTGGGGAATCAAATGCCATTGCATAGCAGAGGATTTACATTTTAGTACCATGAATTCTCAATATTTTAGCAGTGGACGGTGTGTTTACATTTCTTTTCAAGTTAACTGTGGATACATACTTCCAGGCCCACCGACGGGAGGTGGTGGTGGAGGGGGGGAGGGCAGAGGAGGGACAAAGTGGGCAATTGAGCAAGGACTCAGGCAATTTAAAAGGGCCGGAAGCCCTGGACCCTTTTAAATCACCCAAGCGGGCCGCAGGGCCCGCTCTGCAGAAGCGGCGGGCTGGGGAAGTTTGTGGCTGCCTCGCGCCGCTTCTGCAAGGAAATGCCTCCTGTCCGCCGCAGGTACCAGCACCAGGCAAGTAGGGCTGGGTGAGGCCCCGGGGGATGGAACCACTCTGTGCTCCCAACTTCAGCTGTTCTTCCCCCAGGACTGTGCTGGGAGGGGGCATCCCTGCTCTGTGCTGGCTCAGCAGGGCTGCTGAGTGCAGCTGGGGGCAGGGCATGGGAGAGTGGGTCTCTGGGGGGCCTGTGGTGGAGTGCTGGGCTGTGAGGTGGGCACGGGGGGAGGTTTGTATATTTTGGAGTGCCAGTGGAGTGGGAGGGTGTTGGGGGGTGCTGGGCAGTGGGGGAAGCCTGTGTGTGTTGGGGTGCTGGGCAGTGGGGTGCTGTGTGGAGTGCTGTGTAGTTGTAGTGGTGGGGCTGTGGGAAGGGCATTGGGTAGTGCAGGATGTGGGAGATCTGTGTGTGTTGGGGCGCTGGGTAGTGGGGGGGGTCTGTGTGAGGTGCTGGGGAGTTGTGGTGAGGCCGTGGGCAGGGGGATGCTGAGCAGTGATGGTGGTGTGCAGGACACTGGGCAGTTGTGGTGGGGTTGTGGGCGGGAGGGTGCTCGGCATAGCGGGTCCTGGGGAGGCTGGGCATAGGGAGTTGGGGGGTGTTGGGTGGGGAGGCTGTGTAGCATAGCTTGGGCCCTCCCCAGAGGGGAAGGGGCACACTGGCAGCACATGGCTGGGCAGGCCAGTGTGTGTCTAGTAGCTGCCTGTTTGTAAACAGTGCTCTCATACTGGTCTGGGCAGAGCGGGGCTTCCCCTCCATGCCATGCCCCATTGCCCCTGGCCCGCCATTCACTCCAGGGATTGACTTCCCCACACCATGCTCCATTGCCCCATGGGGGCCCACAAATACGTTTGGCACCGGCCTCACAAAAGGTTAATCTGGCCCTGGCTCCTAGGCATGCGTGGAGTGGTACTGGCAGCGGCGAAGGCAGCCGGGCGGGCACATCCCTTCCTAGGGGGCCCATTGACTGTTCTACCCTGGGGACCAGAATTGCTGTCCGCAGGCCTGCATATCTCATGGTGTGATCTACTACACCTTTGGTTTCTTTTTATGATTTCTAAGTCTTACTTCATTTATTGATAATGGCCTTAACAAAGACAAGTTCTGCATCTCTCTTGATGCAGACATTATGTGACTCTTAATTAACATGTTTACTAGATAATAGATGTCAACTCAAGCACACATATTTCAGTGTTTCGCTAGAGTGCATTCCCTAGTAATGAACACAAAGTGTCACTGTGACCACATACTAATATTCAAAGAAATCTACAAACTTCCCACTAATTTGGAATTTATTTACTTGTCCTATGTGTGTGTTCATTTGGAACTTTTAGCATTAATTATCTTTGGTTCAAGTTGGGCCAGTCTGGAATTCTAATTATCTTCATTTTTACAACACCTATATCCAAGGGCTTAGAGTATTTTGGAGTTGTACTCTGGACTGTACATAATAAAGGCAGAATACAAGTATGGTGGCAACACTGCAATTTGAATTGCCTTGTTGGATGTGCCACCTTCACAGAATAATGAACACCGGAGAAACAAATTGGTCTGTCAGAGTCGATAAGAACTCAATGGCCTGAGTTGCTGGTCACTAATGCTTTCTGTGCTTAATCAATGTGCTGGAGGAGCTGTTCTGTTTGAAACAGTTAAGGGATGAGCAGCAGCAGCAGCACGTGGCAGCAGGAGTGGGACAGAGAATGAGAGGATTCACAGGGTTGGGATTTTGTTGTTGAAAGGAAGAGAAGGAGAAGAAAGAAAAAACATCCCCCTTTTAAAAAATCCCAAGAAAAAGGATAGAGCCCATTTGGTCCTGTGCACGCCGAAGAAGGGAAACCCTTCACCTCATCCTGCAGTTGTCCTGATTAAGCAAAAAGCTAATACCTGCAGGATGGCAGGGCAGAAGCAAAAAGAGATTCTAGATGCCTTCAATGGAATTAGATCCACTAGAGCAGGGGTCTCCAAACTTTAGGAGACGAGGGACACATTCGATTTTTGAAGGGGCTTTAGGGAGTGTGGGGCCCGATTTTGACGGGGCCCTGTCGCCAAAGTGCCACCGAGGCAGCAGCAGCAATTGGTTGGGGGGCCAGACAAATTGAAGCTGCGGGCCGGATCCGGCCCTCGGGCCGTAGTTTGGAGACCCCTGCACTAGAGCAACCAAAATGAAAATTAAAAGGAACCCTGATTCTGGAGGCTCAGGGCACCAGCTTCCTTTCACACCTTCTCTGGACTGTTTGGCATCAGATTCCAAGGCGTAGACTGTTCCCAAAGCAACTCATGCTGGCACTGAAGTTTCAAGGGAGGAAGTAGTCATTATAAACAAAATTACAAATAATGCAAAACAAACTGGGCGACTCTTGGGATCACACATAAGCAACCTTTAAAATGAATCTGTGAACCTACAGAACCATGGTTGGAAAGAAAGGAGATTAAATAGTATAAAGACAAGATGGACAATATAGGTCTTACTGCAATAATCTGAGACTATTGGAGTTTACCTGAGGGTACCAAATCAGGAAACATAGAAGATTTCCTCCAAGTATGTGTTTGAGGCTCTATACTTGTTCTTCACTGAAAATGTTAGAGCTCACTGGGCTACAGAAAAATACTTCAGGACAAACTATAAGGACAGTTATTTTCCATTGTGTTCTATACCAGAATAAGATTGTGAGGGCTGCCAGAGCTCTTGGCAAAATAACTTATCTACAAAAGTATCTACATTGACTTCTTCCTGCAAGAGGGAAACTTGGACTAAGCTATATTTTATATTCCTAAATTGAAATTGGATTTTGCCAGAAAAAAGTTATTTTCACAAATGAAGAGGTAATCGATTTGGCTGGAATCATATTAATAACAAATCTGGATGAAATATAATAGGCTTTAAAATCTCATGTGAATTCACAGAAAATTTCACAAAGACACTTAGTTAACATCTGAATATTCAAGAAGGCCCTCTTGTCTTCTTGTTCTTGGTTTACTTTTATTCAGAGTTGTTGATTTCTTTTTGTTGGAGGGATTTCCTTTATGTGGATGAGTTTTGATGATAATCTCTGGAGTACAAAGATCAAGTGCTTTCCAGGGCTTTTTCCTTTTACTAAGAAGAGAACAGGTCTTGGATAAATATCATCTCTAGTCCTTAGCATGAAGGCATTTTTATAAATTGTAAACAATTGTATATGAATGGTCTGTTCTGTTGAGATATTTTGAATTATAGATTTTTCATAGAAACATAGAATGATAGGACTGGAAGGGACCGCAAAAGGTCTTCTAGTCCAGTCCTCTGCACTTAAGTATTATCTAGACCATCCCCGACAGGGGTTTATCTAACCTGCTCTCTAAAATCTCCAATGACAGAGATTCCACAACCTTCCTAGGCAATTTATTCCTGTGCTTAACCACCCTGACAGTTAGGCATTTTTTCCTAATGTCCAACCTAAATCACACTTGCTGCAATTTAAGACCATTACTTGTTGCCCTATCTTCAGAGGTTAACTAGAACAATTTTTTCTCACTCCTCCTTGTAACAACCTTTGGAAAACCCCTTCCCCCAGTCTTCTCTTCTCCAGACTAAACAAAGCCAATTTTTTCAATCTTCCCTCGTAGGTCATGTTTTCTAGACCTTCAGTCATTTTTGTTGCTCTTCTCTGGACTTTCCCCAATTTG
Organism: Chelydra serpentina; assembly: GCA_037349315.1. Taxonomy (NCBI): domain Eukaryota; kingdom Metazoa; phylum Chordata; order Testudines; family Chelydridae; genus Chelydra; species Chelydra serpentina. The sequence continues at coordinate 79,947,922 of JBAIAC010000004.1, forward strand.
TGCACATCTTTCCTGAAATGTGGCACCCAGAACTGAACACAATACTCTATTTGAGGCTGTATCAGCATGGAGTAGAGCGGAATAATTACTTCTTCTGTCTTTCTTACAACACTCCTGCTAATACATCCCAAAATGGCGTTTGCTTTTTTTGGAACAGTGTTACATTGTTGACTCGTATTTAGCTTGTGATCCACTATGGCCCCCAGATCGCTTTCTGCAGTACTCCTTCCTAGGCAATCATTTCCCATTTTGTATGTGTGCAACTGATTGTTCCTTCCTAGCTGGAGTACTTTGCATTTGTGCTAATTGAATTTCATCCTGTTTACTTCAGACCATTTTTCCAGTTTGCCCAGATCATTATGAATTTTAATCCTATCCTCCAAAGCACTTGCAACCTTCCCAGCTTGGTATCAGCCACAAACTTTATAAGTGTATTCTCCATGCACTTATCCAAATAGCTGATGAAGATCTTGAACAGAACTGGACCACACTTGATATTCCCTTCCAGCTTGACTGGGCACCACTGATAACCACTCTTTGGGAACAGTTTTCCAATCAGTTATACACCCACCTTATAGTAGCCCCATCTAGGTTGTATTTCCCTTTTTTGTTTATGAGAAGGTCATGCAAGACAATATCAAAAGCTTTACTAAAGTCAAGATATACTACATCTACCACTTTCCTCCTATCCACAAGGCTTGTTACCCTGTTAAAGAAAGCTATTAGATATTTTGGCTGAAGATGACTGTATTAATGAGGATGCACAATGATGTGTAACGTGTCTGGGTATTTGTGGCATCAGGATATATTTTTACACCTGAAATATTACATGTGTGTGCATATATGTGTATGGTTCCCTTCTCCCTTTCCTCTTATTTTGTATTTATTTTTGGGTTTCCCAACAGAAATCTCTACAGGGCAAGTTGGGTGGGTGAGCCAGTTTAATACAGGGGCTAGAACCTGTCTTGACTTTATTCCCTGAAGCGTTCCCATGGAATGGTTATTCATCTTATATTTTTTTAAAGCAGAGATAAGAAAAGGTACTACATTTACTCATGTCTTTAAATGAATGTTCAGGAGAAACTAGCCAATGCATAGTCTCAAGAAGTTAAATTAGAAATCTGAGGATTTAAGACTGAGCTCAATCTTAGTCTTTTGCAAAAACTTGAAAGGGAACTTCCATATTTTGAACAGCATATCCATAAAACAAGCTGCTTGCTATCCTGGATGATAAATAAATAACAGTGATCCAGACAAACCCTGCAAATGTAGACTCTTAAAGGCCAAATTTGCCCTCACCCTGGAAAGAATTGAGTCAGAGTTATTCAACCATTATTATGCCAATTTACATACCTCTGAACAAACATTAAAACCCAATTCCTTCATCAGATTTGTAATATCAGCAGATACGACTGACACAAGAGCATAAAGAACTGTTGCGGATTCCCATGGTAGAGAATGAAATTAAGGAAACAGTATTTGTGTTAGAAAGCGGGAAAAACTGAAGCCCCAATGGATTCACTATAGAATTTTTAAATACATTTGAATCTGAAATCACATATGTCACCAGGCTTTTGAGAGACGATTGCTCCCAGATTCCTGTAGGGAGGCGACAATCTTTTTGCTTCTCAAAACAGATTATTATCCTCAGGAGAGGATATCCTTTCCATAATTAAAGTTACAACCACAGTCTCATTCCAAGGCTGATTTTGATCCTCTTATGAAACCAGGTTTACAACTGCTTTCCTTCAATAAGGTGATGCAAAGCAGCAGGACTATACCAGTGAATCTGGTGTTATATAAATATAAACTAATAACACACATTTATCAGCCTCAAATGCAAAACCACGTACATGTGAATTTTTATCTCAAATTGGTTATATATTAATTTTCCATTACACCACCTAGAAAATATTATTTCTAAGATATATCAATTATAAGTACTTTACAAAAGATTATTGTATTGACTGATAATATTTCCCATTTAACAAAGTCCCTTAAAATATTTAGAAATGGAAATCAAAATACCAAAAATAATATATTAAAAAAACACAGCCGTACATGGCTCAGAGTTAAAGTAGCTTTGCTGGGCTGACAATATATTTGTTCATTACTTCATTTAAACAATGTTTGTTTTAGATGTGTCTTAGTAACCTTAGCAACTTTTAGAAACAAAGGGCCAGATTCACAGGTAACCTCTGGCTGCCCCAACACCACAGAGCAGCTACAGCATACTGGTAAACCTGCCTCCCTAGTATCTAAGAGGAGTTAGGTGAGCTCTAGATACCAGGGGTGAGATCCTCAGCTGGGATAAATTGACAAATCTCCATTGACTTGGAGAGAGTTACGTCAATGCACACCAACTGAGGGTCTCATCCCTGGAGTCTAGAGCTCACCTAACTTCTAGTAAATAAATATCATAGAGACATCTGGTCAATTTTGAGGCTTGTGATTTAACTAGAAAACATCTATAATTTACCCTCTTAGGCCCAGATCCTGGGAAAAAAGCTCTAGATAAGCAGATAACTGTGGGGTTGTAGAGTCCTGTCAAAGTAAAAAAGAATAAAGAAAAACACTATTATGGTTGTTAGAAATCACATATCACTGATAAATTTAACCACTTGGGTATATGGTTCTCTGGTAGAATACCTGACCTAATCTTTTAGGAGTTGAATACACACAAAAGTTGTACCTCTTTAATCATACCCATAGTATAGTTAACCAGTATAGTATATTGGTATAGGCAAAGCAGTACAATACCCCTCCCTCCCCAACAAGTGTGGATGCATCTGTCCTAGTGTAAAGGGGCTCATATTGATATCCTTATTCCCATAGGGGAAGGGGAATAAATTGTATTGGTTTAACACACCTTAATATTGGCATAACTGCTTCAACACTAGGGGTTGTACCAGTATAACTATTTCAATAAAAATTCATACCCCTAACTCAAATAGTTAGACCAGTACAAAATCAGTGTGTAGACCAGGCTTTCCCCACTAACTAAATACATGAAAACAAAAGAAAGATAGAATTTGCTTTCTTATCAGTTATAGCCTGAATTAACTTTGGTAAAATGAATATTATGCAAAAAGGGATGCTTTTCAACCTTTGGCCTCTCATATCTATTTCAAATACTAAAAGGAACAATACATCCATTTACCTGGCCTCAACACTACTGTCCTTCCATATTAGATCAAAGGTTTAGCAATACCACCCGAATGATTCTGGGCTACACTTGGAGCAGATCCTTAGCTGGTGGAAGTTGTTACAATGGAGCTGTGACAATATACACTAGCTGAGGATCTGCCCCCTAGTTTCAGTGACTGGGACATGGGAGTATAGGGACTCATCTTTACCTATCAAAAGATGATCTATCTATCATTGGACAAAATTTGCTGCCACCATATAAAGACAGAAGTGTTCTTTCAGTACTGAATAGAAATGCTCTTAGGGAATTTACCGAGGATTATGCCACTAACACATGGCATAATATCCTTAAGCAATTTAAAACTGTCCAGAGAGTATCTCCTATTTGTCCACTTATTTAACAACCCTTGATTCCCTGAGGCCCTCGGGGCAACCTCTATTAATTTGGGGATGAATTTGGCATTATGATTCTCAAGGATATTTATGATAAAGGAATATTTATATTCTTTGATAGATTAATGAGGTACATGCCATATTCCAAAGCAACACTTCTATGGGTATTTGCAAATAAGACAATCTATGGGAGGTAAATAATTTGAGAAAATGTTGTGCCCTTGTGTTCAGTCCTTTAGAATATCAGCTTTTAATTATGAATAAAGACCACAGAAGGAATCTCCAGTTGATATCATTTTAGGCTGAATAAATGCAGGGAAGAAGAAAGCTAAGATCAATTGAAAAAAGGATCTGGATAAAAATTCTGTAATGAAGAATGGATTGAGATATGTAATCAAACAAAAACAATATCCATCAATGTAAAACACCAAATGCTTACATTTAATGTTATTCATAGAATAGGGATGACTCCAGAAAGTATGCACAAAATAAATAGTAGCAGTGATGATATACATATAAAATATAATATTGAAATTGAGTCTTGGCATGTGTTATGGAACTTTCATGGCACTCACTAATTCTGGGCCAAGGTTGCAGAATTTATCAGGGATGTTCTGGAAATTCATAATTTATGTTAACCTCACATTTTCTTGGTTCACTGTCTATTTGCCTTCTCTATGGAGAGATATATTACACTGTCTGCTGTTAGGACTCTTTTATGACATACTGACAAAACACCACTGACCAGTCTGTAGGAGAATGATTAGAGTCGGTGCATATGTGTCATCTCTGAAAAAAATAAAAATAAAAAAGCTACTGAACAAGGTGAGAGGATCTCTGAACTATATTTATAAATTATGGAACTCTGTAACACTGAACTGCACAGTTAAAACAGAGAAGCTTTTTGTGGTGGGAAAGGCTAATTATTGAACCATAAATGTTTTTAATAAAATGGAATACTAAAATAACAGCAAAACAAATGTGCGTCTGTGTGTGTGTCTGTGTGTACAAATGCTCCAATCACAAGCCAAAGTGAAATGATTGTGTGTGTGTGTGTGTGCTTATAGCTATATCTGGATATTTTCATAATGAAACAAACTTAAAAGCAGAGATTATATATATAATATATACATACACACACTTATACATTTATACATATCATTTTCCTTTGGCTTGTGGTTAAATAACTTGTTCTAGGAGATCCCATAAGGTGGATTATATATATATAAAATCTCTGTTTTTAAATTTGCTTCATTGTAAAAATATCCTTTTAAAGACCTTTTACAGACTGCAGCTCCATATACAAAACTCAATTTTAAAGCCAGTATAAGTTCCAAAAGAGGCAATATTAACATATATTTCTTCATTCCAGTATATTTGAGATCCGTCAGGAAGAGAACAGAAGTGAACAACGCTTGCTAATGACTTTAGGAAAAAGATCAGCAACCCAAGATCCAAAATAGTATGAAATGAGAAAAAAAACCACAGGAATTTCTAGAGCAGTTCATAATCCCCATTATGGGTTCTTCTGGAACAAGTTATTTAATCACACGCCAAAAGAAAATGATTCCACGTGTCACTGATAAACTGTCCAATGCAAGACTAGATCATGAGAAGTGCCTCGTATCAGTAATATTTGAAAACCAACGTGCAACTGGCTGGGTAGGACCCTGAAACTCAAGTTCTGTTCAGTGAAACATTGATAAGCATAGTCGAGGCCATTTCCTGTGTTTGCACTACAGATCTTGGCTCTTATCTTGCTCCCATTGAAGTTAATCAGAGATTAGCCATTCATTAAACTCAATGGGGAATTAAAAACAAGGGGCAAAGCTTAATGAAGCTTGGAGAAAACAAACACACTGTTGCCTAACTGTCCTGTGCACATTTAATGCATTCTCTCTCCATAACTCACATTTATAATAGCAAACTGATACATGGTACGCTCTGCTGAGATACTAGAAATAGTGTACAAATAGGCTTCCATCTAGTACTGCCCTCTGACCCAGACTTCTGAGCTACAGAAAAAAAAAAGATACAAACTGGCTCAACAAGGACCTTATTCAAAACTCATTGAAATCAGCGGGAGACTTTCCATTGGCTTTAGTGGATTTTGGATCAAACCCCAAATGGATATTTGACATAGACTAACAAATTGTGAGGAAATTTATCAGATATTCTTCAGTGTGGTTTGGTTTTAGTTTCCCAGAAAGGAGAGAGGATCTACTTCTTCTTGTGACATCTTTAGATCACTTAGCCGAATGGAAACGCTGGCTTGGAATCTGCCAACACACAAAATATGCTTAAAAATGCTGTACTCATCTTTCAAAAATATCATGGAGCTGGGAAATATTTAGGGGCTGCAAGTATTTTCTATTTATGCTGGAGATGCCCACAACATTCATAATGTACGATAAATAAAAGCAATCATTCCAAAACACTATAATAAAATGTTCACAACTTAAAAGTAAATACTACTCAAAATGAACTGCCGCATTATTACTCCCAAGCAAGGCTTTTCATAATTGGTACCATAATGAAAAAAGTCTTTATTAAATATATAATGGCTTTTAATAAACTGACCCACGAAACACAAAGTGTTTGTGGTGATCTACTTGAATTGTTTTGCTGGGAAAAAGGTGGTGAATACTCACTTAGAAAGGATCATAAATGAGATGCAGCTATTTTTCTGTTTTAAACTTTGCTTAATTTCTGGTTCATAAGCTAACTAGATAACGCTACCAACAGCTGCTACCACAAAACACTTAACAACTATCTGATAAAATGTTGCTGAAAACATTGTAATACCTTTAACACAAGGCTGTAGAAATATGTGCATGTACCAATGACAAATTTCCCTTTAAATCTTCTTCACTAATATTTATAGTCATGAAATCTTAAAGCACCTTTAATGTGCCTATAATCCTGCCCATTTGACAGCTTTTACATAATTTTCGAGGGCGAGGTGACCCAATCATCCCGTGCTGTTGACAGTGCAGCTGAAATGACCCTCCAATAAATGAAGCAGGATTATCCAGACACTACGGCAAACAGCAGCTCATAATATGCACCAAGAAATTTCCATAGCACATTGGATCTTCGCCTTCAGTGACACATGGATCATGCCTGAATTTCGAGCACACATTTCCCCAGACACTCGATAAGTTTCAAAGCACGAGTATCGTATGGAGGCTTCTGTCAAATAGGGTTTGTTTTCCACATTTGGAAGGAAATTGCTTTGCATTCACAAAACCACAGGCACAGCTTTAAACTGAATTACTGTTGTTAACTTGTGCTTGGTTTAGTTGTTCCCTGACACTTGCAATGCATTTATGAGTTTACCCACTTAAAATTATAGAACATTACAGGAAATAAATTTTTGCCACAATAAAATCCACTATTGACAATAAACAAGTACTGGTGAATTGTATAGGGAATGATAAAATTGTGCAGAAGTTTTGCCGCATTTCTTATATCTCTCTGTAAAAATCTCTCATACACAATGCTAGCTAAATGCCCGCTAGGTTTACATGATAATGTCAAGCAAAGGTTTTGATGCTTGTTGCCAATTCATATCACATATGTTGTGTGCTGTAAATTTAGTTTATATTGGAATAATTAGCAGTGACATGGCCAGATTGTATTAATACTCCTGTTCCTATTGCTTAGGCTAGGTACAGAACAATTTGAATGTCACAAAATATCAATACAGATGCTTTATGGCATCATGCCAGAGCCGCCTCAGGACAAGATGGGTTGGGAGTGGTGACAGTTTTTGTAAAGACTGTGGAGTTTGTTTGGTCTCATAAGACATTTATGAGGTCAATTGGATGTCATTTAAAATACCAGCAGAGACACATATTTAAACTACACACAGTTTCACACTTACAAAACTGAACTCTGGGAGCAAATATTAAATACAGTTTGCGTGCTGCATTTCTGAGTTGCACAGCTAGAAAGAAAACTGCGCTGCGTGCGCCAAAAAGAATTCCTAGAACTATAGTCGCCCATTTGTCTCCCCTGCATGAAGAATGTAGAAGAAAATTGAAACATTATTTAAAAGGAACAAAACCAAACGCTGGTCTATATTATAAGCAAAGCCTGACCTTTACTAGCTAACCATTTAGATACTTATATAAGGCTTAACTGGAGTCTGTATGTTTATGAAGCACGTACTAAAAATGAGCAATCCCTTCTTTCTACCCTGCCCCATAATACGAGAAAAGAGATGTTCCTCAAATAAAGGTATGGTAAGTAAATGTAAAAACAAGCAAATATACAACTTATTTATTGGGAGGCAGTGTGGCTAGTGAAAGCACATCAGACTGGTAATTAGGAGATGTGAGTTCTTTTCCTGGTTTTGACACTGATGTGCTATTTGACCTTGGACAAGTCACTTCTCTTCTCTGTGCCTCAATTTCCTTGTCTCCCCAAAATAGGAATAAAGATACTTACCTTCATTGTTCTTTGAGAATCTTTGGATGACTAAGCACTATACAAGAGGTAAACATTACCATTTGCACAACACAATAGGCATGTAGTATTCACTGTTACTGGAGATCAGTAAGTCAAATACAATTGTTACCTTTTAAAAATGCTTAATAACTTTTTTAGTTACATATGCTAAAACAGAGGTAATCATATCTCATGATTCAAGAAACAAGCCAGTTGCCACAGAATCAAGAAGGAACTGTTCCTCCACTGCACATTTGTTCAGGTGAATTATGATAGGTTTTCAGCTTTCTCTGGTGCTTCAAGTATTGATCATTGCTGGAGGCAGGATATTAGGTTTAATGGACTAATAGTCTCTACTGGTATGTTCTTGGATCTCAGTAATAATACAGGGCTCTTTTCTTATCTGAGATCTGCTGGCATGCATCTTGGCAAATCTAAAAACCACACATACTTAGTGAAAGACAACTATGTGTTATTCACTAATACTTTACAACAGGATGAAGGCCTATGCATCTGAAGTTAGTAGTAACCCTGTAGGTTTGCTAACTATGTGGTTAGGCACGTGAGAAATATTCAGATGTGCTAAATTCATGTGGGTAGAAAATATTCCAAAGTCTAACACATGCAAAAATATTCATAGGAATATACATATACAGCATATTGGGATCATTACATGTACCACTGAAACACAGCCATGATCATTTAACAGTGGACAGCAACACTGCACACCAATACAGAACAGAAATAAAATTACTTCATACAATGTTATAATAAAATACAATTTAATTTTGGACTCCTGGTGTAATGCTTCAGACTTTCCAACAAGATGATGGATCAGTAGAGTCATATCTTGCACTAAGGTCATGGAGCATATAGCTAGTTACAGAAGTCATGATCATCAGAGAGGGGGAGGTCAATGCCCATATTTAGGAGAGCAATTTAAATGCTACTCAAGGGGCATGGAAGTCAGATTGGATGGTTCAAGGATGCTGGGACTGACAATGTGGTTGGAGAGATAAGTGTAACCCCCTTTCCTCCCTGGGTTACTCGAGAGCAGGCACACTCACCTGTGTGTCCGGGTGGCCTGATGTTGTCAACAGTAAAGGAGATCCTGAGTATCCCAGTCGTGATGTTGGATAGGGGGGATCCTCTATCCACGCCTCTGCTGCAGTCCTTTTACTTGTAAAGGAAATTAAAATTGGCCGTGCCTCCACCTGGCTGGGCCCTGTCCACAGTCACTGGTGTGTCTTGAGAGCCTTCAGGAATAAACCTGAGCTAATCTAGGCAATGAGTCTAACCCAAAACCACTACTATAAACAATATACACCCAATATACACTCAGATTAGAATTAACGCACCATTAGTTAACAATTTAAGAAAACAGTATAACAGACTGAGATTAAATGTCACAACTAATTTAAATCAGCAGGGGGCAGTTCGATAAATCAATTAACAAATACAGTTTACAGTAAGATATGAAACTTAGCTAACCTGCATTTACACTGTCACCAGTGACACCACCCCTGAGTGTATACTCCTCTGAATTTCAGAGTTCTAAACACTTGCTTGCAGGGGCATGTTTGGAGATCTTGAAGCTCAGGACAGCACTCTGTTGGTCCAGTAAATCAGTCCAGCCAAGGCAACAAGGGGCAGAACAATTCTAATTTGGGTCCATTCCAAGCTGCACACTCCCTCTGAAGACTGGAGTTGTTTTAACCAGATGTCAGCAACCCTGGGTTCTGGTTAGATAACAGGACTACTCCACCTCTTCTCACACTCAGACAACCCCTTAAATTCTCTTTGCTGTCCCCCTTCCCTTGCAAACACTTCCCCAAACAAGGGTGGTGGTTACTCACACTGCCTTCACTGCAGGACCATCTCAGTCAGCTCTGGGCACAGCAACACTCTCTGTCCTGGCCAGTGAAGCCACCAACAGCCTCTGAGGCTCCCTGCTCAAACAAAGTCCCAGCAGACTCTCAGCAGCAGCTTCTGGCCTTTTAGCAGCAGCTTGGCAGCAGCTCCTGGCTTGGACAGACCTCCATAAAGCAATCCCAGCTCCTCTTCAAAAATGGAGCCCACCACATGCTCTCCCTGCATTCCCTGGAAGTCTCTCTGTCTCTTCCCCTACCACAATACAAATAATAAACAATAAATTATACCTATATTGTAAGCATATGGGGTAGGAGGCCACCTTTTTATTGTGTGCATGTACAGTCTAGCACAATGGAGCCCTGATCGCTAATTCTCCCTGTCATCCATAGATGCTGCCATAATATAAATATATAACAATAACAGTTGTGAAGGTGTTGCGGTCAAACCCTGTTTTTGGGGAAGTGGTGTAATGGACAGTGAAACTGAATAGAGTTGTTCTTGACTGCATTAATAACGAGAATTTATCAAATGAGAAATTTTGGTAGGGCAGAATGGGTTTTTAACAAAACTCTAGGGCTAACTCTCCTACTCTTGAAAAAAAAAAGTGACATCACATATTTATTTAATGTAACCCACAAGTTACATCCCATAATTTCAGAAGTGGTACTATGAAACTTACAGATTGGAAAAGACATCTCAGGTACAGAAATAATTACAATTATGAAACAAGAGTGATAATAAATACATCAATTTCTATATTACTTTCTTGTTCCTTCATTTTGGTAACATTTTATCATAATGTTTGCAGGACTCATTTGTATTCCAAGCGTTCTTATTAAACTAGCACCATTTATTCAACAATAGACACAAGACTTTCTATTTTTAAAATTCTATTTCCAGGCATGATCTTGACATACAAAGTCAAATCCCAGGAGTGACGTTTTTATATATATTTTTAAACCAAAGTAGTAAAAATAAAATCCTTCTGAACAGTTTTAGGTTACTTGAAGGGAAAACAAATAGAAGATAGTAGTTTCATCTGCTTTCCCCTTTTCCCCCCCAACTTCTGCAACACAAGGTCTGCATCAGTTTTAAGAAAAGGAAACAAAAGTTGTTTTTTTCCCATATTATTTTTGGAAGTTTTATTTATATATATAAAACAATGACTAGGGAGAAGATTCACTTTTCCCAGAATGTAACAATTGCTTTCCTTATGCACATTCCATGTACATTTGCAGTATGGCATTGACTTGATATACTATAATGGCTCCAATTAAACCACTGTATCTATTGTATGAAATATCCACACACCAGGAGAAATTTGTATCCACTAGAATTTAAAGGGGATGGCCTTTTGTAGCACTAATGAACATTACAAAGTAAATACCATATTTACTGCACATGAGCTGCATTTCGCAAAAGCTGCAAATTTGTATTTAAATGATAGATCATAATGCTTCCATTTGAAATGGAGTTAAAGTCTTCTTACAGTGTCATTTCACCGTAAGTAGGTTATATTGTGCTAATCTCCTTGGACTATAGTAATAGCCAGCCACCTGACATTCCAACCTGCACAGAGGAGGCAGGGCAGATGAAGAGAAAGTGCTACTATTCGTATCGTGAGAAGTAAGGCAGAATCACAGAATATCCACACCGATGCAGGTGTTCCCATTAGGTAGTGTAGACTAGAGGAGCTAGAACTTGCTACAATTGTTCCTCTTTTATAGTCAGGCAAGCACATGTCCAGGTGCCACTGCAACTGCAGAGCATGAGAATAGCTAGGTATTCATATGGCCAACATCACTGCAATATCTAAACACCACACAAACGTGTATTATCCTCATTTTTACAGATGGGGAACTGAGGCAAAAGAGCCCACGTCCACAAATGGACTTAGGTGCTGCAGCGCATAGCTTTTAAGTGTCTAGAACAGGGGTGGGCAAACTACAGCCCGGGGGCCGCATCCGGCCCTCCAGAAGTTTTAATCCAGCCCTCGAGCTTCCACCGGGGAGCGGGGTCTGGAGCTTGCCCTGCTCTGGCGCTCCAGCCGGAGAGCGGGATTGGGGGCTTGCCCTGCTCCCCGCAGCTCCTGGAAGCAGCGGCATGTCCCCTCTCTGGCTCCTCCGCACACTGCCCCCGCCCCAAGCGCCTCCTCCGCAGCTCTCATTTGCTGGGAACCGCGGCCAATGGGAGCTGCGGGGGCAGCGCCTGCAGATGGGGCAGCGCGCAGAGCTGCCTGGTTGCGCCTTTGTGTAGGAGCCGGAGGGGGGACATGCCGCTGCTTCTGGGAGCTGCTTGAGGTAAGCGCCACCTGGAGCCTGCACCCCTGACCCCCTCTTGCACTCCAACCCCCTGCCCCAGCCCTGATTCCCCTCCTGCCCTCTGAACCCCTCGGTCCCAGCCCCGAGCATCCTCCTGCACCCCCAACCCCTCATCCCCAGCCCCACCACAGAGTCCGCACCCCCAGCCAGAGCCCTCACCCCCTCCTGCACCCCAACCCCCAATTTTGTGAGCATTCATGGCCCGCCATACAATTTCCATACCCAGATGTTTGCCCACCCATGGTCTAGAAAGATCACTGGAATCCACAAACCTCATGTTTGATGCCCAGGCTCTCAATATAATGAATGAGCACCTAGAGAATGGGATAAACTAAGGCCAGCACGCAGAGAACTGGCTAAACTAGCTAATGGGAGATGCCGAGGAGAGAGTGTGGCCAAAGCCCTGCCCCCTTTCAGAGATAAGCACCTAAATCTGGGCTGCAGGGAGGCTCTTATCTTTGTTCGTGATCCACAGCCAGGAACTTCCTTCCTGGAGTCAAGCAGCTTAGGCCCCTAAGCTATTTCTTGTGAGCAATGCTGGTGGAGACAGTGATGGTGTTGCTTCTTTTATAACTTTTAGAGCACTCACATGGGATGTGGGTGACCCCAATTCAATTGCCTGCTCTGCCTAATGGGGAGAAAAAATTTAAACAGGGGATCTCCCACCTCTTGGGAAGTGGCTCCAACCACTGGGCCATGCAACATTCTGTTGTGGGGTGCCCTCAGTCTACCCTTTTGAAGCTATTCCACTTTGGACTAAATAATTGAATTGGAGCAGCAGGACTGGTCCCTAGCTCTCCCAGGTAGCTGCCCTCACCACTAGCCTACAGAGCCATTTTCAGTTGCATGCTCTCTCTGGTCAAATGATTATTTAGGCATTTATCCACAGTAGAACAGCTTTTTCTGGAGTGTTTGAGGGAAACCTCACATCAGAATATGCCATAGCTTGGTTGTTAGGGTAATCAGTTTAGGAGACTCCTGCTCAAATCATTTTTCCCTAGGAGGCAAATTGGGGAACTGAATCTGGGTTTTCCACCTCTCAGGGGAGTGCTCTAACCACTGGGTTAAAAGTTATAAGATGGGCACCATCATTTCCTCCTCCTCCTGCTAGACTTTGAATGGGACCTGATTCAGTAGGTGTGTTTGGAGCATGCCTACCAGACCAGGCTTCACCAGCAAGTAGAGCATACCTGCACTTGATTTGAAGATCCTACTGGGGCTTGTGTGAGATAGGTTCCTGGACATGTAGAGTGAGGCATTGTGCATGCATCCAGAGGCAAAAACTTAGACACCTAGGGAACCTTTACAGCAGAAATTTAGACTCTGAGGGTATGTCTACACTACCCGCCGGATTGGTGGGTAGTGATCAATCTATCAGGGATAAATTTATTGCGTCTTGTCTAGACGTGATAAATCGATCCCCGAACGTGCTCCCCGTCGACTCCGGAACTCCACCGCCACGAGAAGCGGACGCAGAGTCAACGGGGGAGCGGCAGCGGTCGACTCGCCGCCATCATCATGGCCAAGTAAGTCAGCCTACGATACGCCGACTTCAGCTACACTAGTGTGGGCCCCTTGCTGAATGAGGGAGTGAACCTAGTGACAGAGGATGTGGAGAAAACTAGTGTACTCAATGCTTTTTTTGCCTCTGTCTTCACAGACCAGGTCAGCTCCCAGACGGCTGCACTCCGCAGCATGGTATGGGGAGGAGGTGACCAGCCCTCTGTGGAGAAAGAAGTATTTCAGGACTATTTAGAAAAGCTGGACGAGCACAAGTCCATGGAGCCGGATGCACTGCATCCGAGGGTGCTCAAGGAGTTGGCTGATGTGATTGCAGAGCCATTGGCCATTATCTTTGACAAATCATGGCAATCGGGGGAGGTCCCGGATGACTGGAAAAAAGCTAATGTAGTGCCCATCTTTAAAAAAGGGAAGAAGGAAGATCTGGGAAAATCATGGCAATCGGGGGAGGTCCCAGATGACTGGAAAAAAGCTAATGTAGTGCCCATCTTTAAAAAAGGGAAGAAGGAAGATCTGGGAAGAAGGAAGATCTGGGAGACCAGTCAGTCTCACCTCAGTCCCTGGAAAAATCATGGAATAGGTCCTCAAGGAATCAATTCTGACCCACTTAAAGGAGAGGAAAGTGACCAGGAACAGTCAGCATGGATTCACCAAGGGCAAGTCATGCCTGACTAACCTAATCGCCTTTTATGATGAGATAACTGGCTCTGTGGATGAGAGGAAAGCAGTGGATGTGCTATTTCTTGACTTTAGCAAAGCTTTTGATACAGTCTCCCACAGTATTCTTGCCAGCAAGTTATAGAAGTATGGGCTGGATGAATGGACTGTAAGGTGGATAGAAAACTGGCTAGATGATCGGGCTCAACGGGTAGTGATCAATGGCTCCATGTCTAGTTGGCAGCCGGTATCAAGTGGAGTGCCCCAAGGGTCAGAGCCGGGGCCAGTTTTGTTCAATATCTTTATTAACAATCTGGAGGATGGTGTGGACTGCACCCTTAGCAAGTTTGCAGATGACACTAAACTGGGAGGAGTGGTTGATATGCTGGAGGGTAGGGATAGGATATAGAGGGACCTAGACAAATTAGAGGATTGGGCCAAAAGAAATCTGATGAGGTTCAACAAGGACAAGTGCAGAGTCCTGCACTTAGGACGGAAGAATCCCATGCACTGCTACAGACTAGGGACCGAATGGCTGGGCAGCAGTTCTGCAGAAAAGGACCTAGGGGTTACAGTGGACGAAAAGCTGAATATGAGTCAACAGTGTGCCCTTGTTGCCAAGAAGGCTAACGGCATTTTGGGTTGTATAAGTAGGGGCATTTCCAGCAGATCGAGGGACGTGATCATTCCCCTCTATTCAGCACTGGTGAGGCCTCATTTGGAGTACTGTGTCCAGTTTTGGGCCTCACACTACAAGAAGGATGTGGATAAATTGGAAAGAGTCCAACGGAGGGCAACAAAAATGATTAGGGGGCTGGAGCACATGACTTATGAGGAGAGGCTGAGGGAACAGGAATTATTTAGCCTGTAGAAGAGACGAATGAGGGGGGATTTGATATCTGCTTTCAAGTACCTGAAAGGAGGTTCCAAAGAGGATGGATCTAGATTGTTCTCAGTGGTAGAAGATGACAGAACAAAGGAGTAAAAGTTGCAGAGGGGGAGGTTTAGGCTGGATATTAGGAAAAACGTTTTCACTAGGAGGGTGGTGAAGCACTGGAATGGGTTACCTAGGGAGGAGGTGGAATCTCCATCCTTAGAGGTTTTTAAGGTCAGACTTGACAAAGCCCTGGCTGGGATGATTTAGTTGGGGTTGGTCCTGCTTTGAGCAGGGGGTTGGACTAGATGACCTCCTGAGGTCCCTTCCAACCCTGAGATTCTATGATTCTATGATTCACGTAGCTGAAGTTGCGTATTGTAGTTCGACACCCCCCACACGCACATTGTAGACCAGTCCTGAGTATGTTTAGGTGCTGACAGAATTAGATGACAGCAAATTGGGAATTGTGTGAATCGCAGTGGCAACTAAATCTGGGATTTATGCACAGATTCCCATTGTGGATCTGGGGCAGAGAGATTTAGGCTACGTCCACACTACCCGCCCGATTCGGCGGGTAGTGATCGATGTTCTGTGATCGATTTATCGCATCTCGTCTAGACACGATAAATCGATCCCAGAACCGCTCCCTGTCGACACCAGAACTCCAGCTCGGCGAGCGGAGGAAGTGCTGTCGACGGGGGAGCCTGCCTGCTGCCATGTGGACCGGGGTAAGTACTTTTAAAAATCGATCTAAGATATTCGACTTCAGCTACGTTATTCACGTAGCTGAAGTTGCGTATCTTAGATCAATCCCTCCCCCTAGTGTGGCCCAACCCTAAGCGTCTGAACATCTTTGGCTTCCACTGACTTCAACATCTCTGCAAATTAGTCACTAGCACATAACTTGCCCCAGGTCAGAGAAGAAGTCTGGGAAGAACCTGAAATGGAACCCAGATCTCCCTAATCCCAGTCCAGTGATTTAACTACAAGATCATTTTGCCACCACACCCAAGAGAAAGAGAGGGTTTCTTTTTCCAGGTAAGGCCTCTACTTTATAGTGAAACTCCACATACAATGGAGTGTTTGGGTGGAAAAAAGCCATTTCAATATTAGATGATTCCTCTATAAATATTCATCATACAGATGCTTAAAGAATTGAACTCATTGGCATTTATGTATCACATTTTTGTTTATTTATTGAGACAAGTAACGTGGGCCAAATTATGCACTTAGAAACATACTTGAAGGCAGCATTGACTTCAATGGGAGTTGTGCCTATGCCTCTACGTGCAGAATTTGGCCCTATGAATTTAATATATTCTATAATCAACATAAAAATGTTTTAATCTAAGAGACAGCTATAAGTGCTATTTTAGGGTGGTTTTTTTTAATTTAAGGGCTTTCTTTATAAATGAAATGAAACCTACTTTATTTCGTGTTCAGTTTATAATTTAAATCTAAATTTACAACATTTAAAATAAATCTTGAAGGAACTGTCCTTTTGAATGAGCACAAGCTGAGATGAAAATTAAATTCAAATGTCAGTCTACAGTGATTTATGAGGTGCAAGTTTTCCCAGTTTCTGTTAGTAATATTTGTATTCACAATTAAGCACAAATTCATTTTAATTTAAAAGCTAGTGTCTGTTGGCCCCAAGGTGCATGCCATGTACTGCAGATACTGCACCTTTTTGTTTTATCCCTAGCATTGCACTTTTCCTGAACAACACCACAACCTCTTTCACATGAGAAAGGCTGAGCTAAAAACAAAGCCTACCAAGCAATTAGCAATTGCATTGTTTGGCACTTTGAATTTTAAAATACCCAGATGCATTTGTTAAGTTATGGGGAAATCGGAATACTTCTTTGAGCACAAGCTCATTTAAAACAAAATAAATCAATAGTAGTTTGTATACTACTAGTGCTTTTTAACCACATATTTTTCAATGAAGCCAATAACATTGTTCTCTCCCAGATTTAGTCCCAAGGCACTGAAACAGGTTGAGTGTACACTTTTTGTTTTTACTTTCTTCTTGCCTTGTAACAAGCATTTACAAGAACCAGAACTCGAATCTTGAAAGTGACCTGCAGGTTACTAAGATTACCAGTTGGGAGGCTTGTATTGAGTAAATGCTAGAACAGCCAGCTATGATGTGCTTCTGAGCAGGTAAACTACATCAAAGAAAGCAGAGGGGTACATATGGGATTAGAAGTTGGACAAAAATAGATGATGCAGAACTCTGGACTCACAGCTATTCACATCACCCGTAAATCACTTTCACATCAGAATACACCACTGCAAGCCCAGGAATAACTGGCAAAAGTGTATGATGTGGTTATATTCTCCATGATAGGTAATTTACTCAAGTCATGGCATTTACGACAGGCTGATGTTTTTTAACAAATTTCAGAGCGAAACGGTACATGAGAAAATGAACTATGGTACAGGAAAGGTTAAAAAAATGCAAAAACAATGGCACCATTGGTGCTGTAGTATAACAACATATAAGCAACTATATGAAGAAATAGAATCAATCAGATAGAAGGTCTGAGCAACCAAAACGCAAGTGGAATTAAACTGGAGTGTATCATTATATTTGGTTCTGATTTTAAGTAGCATTTTCCATCTTCAAAGTGCTTTGCAAACTTAAATGAATTCTCACAACACTGCTGTAAGGTAGATATTATCACACCAATTTATAAATAGGGAAATCTAGACAGAGAAATTAAATGATTTACCTCAAGACTACAAAGGAAATCAGCACAGAGCAGAGAGTAAAAGTCAGGAGCTCCTGAATTCCAGTCCTGTCCTTAAGCCACTACACTCCATCTCTCTACTTTGAATTCTTTTTCATGTGTTATGTATCCCTTTCACGTGGCTGGTGAAGCCAGAGAGCAGGCCCGCTGTAAAATTTATACACTTGGTTTCTGAAAAGTGAATGTGTAATCTGTACTGTTTCTCAACCTGTGCTGCTAAGTGAAAGGGCATATAAAAAGGCTACTGGCGTATAAAGGATCAGCTAACAGTAAATGTAAGCAACATTTCCAAACATGAGAATGTTGTACATTCTGTATTTAGCCATAGATCATTTTCATTTGCCTACACGGGATGGACTGTGAGAATGATTCTAAAGACCATGAAACTGAGTCATATGGCACTATTGTACTTGTGCCTGGGCTAAATTCTCTGCTGACGTCAACAGAGTTATGCCAACAGAAAAGTTAGCTCTACCTGTTCTTCATTAGCCTTAGAATGAAGGTGGAAAGCCTACTGGGATAGCACATGGGGAAAAAAAACATATCCACGAATCAAGTGGTATAAGCCCGACTGCTACTCTAGGGAACACCTGAGAACATCACATTAGGGCTTCCTTCATCTCTTTCTTCCATCCCTAATTTATAGCTTTTTCACAAAGCCCCTTACCCCTGGACTCAGGTCCCTTTTCTTATGTAACAAGCTACAACCTCCTCCTCCTTCTGATCCCTCCTAAAAGCCCACCACTACCACTGAGGATTTAAACATTCATCTCCTCTCCACTGCTATCCATCCCTTCCTGATGCCTAATCTTTTTCTTCCTATTTGTCTGAGTTAAATTGTAAACTTTTGAGGTTACTGAGTGTGTTTGCTTGTGTGTTTGTAAAACACCATGCCCAGTGCACCTACAGCCCCATCTGATCTCTGGTTTTAAGACACACGTAGTTGAAAATAAGTTTTTAAATAAGTCACAAAATTTGAAGTTAACTTTAAAGCAATATAGAGAAGCAATTTTGGTTCCAAGGAAATCAAGAGGAGTTTTCTTATTGACATAATTTGGGAGCAGAATTGGGCTCCTGCACAAATAGTAAGTGCAATGTAAAAAATGTTGTGGTGTTGAAAATTGTTTGGGAAGTAGGAAGGGAGCATAAAGGCAGACTCTAACAAGCTCTCCTGTTCACTGGATTTCTGGTAGTAAGAGACTTCAGAGGGGAATAAATATTTTATACAATTGAGGGTGGGGAAAAAAAACTATGAAACAGCCATTTCTGTTTTTAAATATGAGCTATGCTATGGCTAACGACAAGCAGCAAAATCAGAAAGAATAAATACAATGAGCTGGAAACCTTATATAAATAATAAAAATAATAATGCATTACTGCGAGGAGGAAAAGCAGTAATTGCCTTAGAAGTGTACTGCTATTGAAGCGCGAATTAAACTGTGTGGAAATGATGATGCATTTGTTGGCCACTAGCTCCTGCAGATTGAGATTTGCCATCGTGAAAGGCATTAAAGCTAGAGAAAAAGTTAACTAAGTAGAATGGCTGGTCTGTCAGATCATATGGTTAGAATGTATTACTTGTTATATGCATAAATATCACCAATGTGACACTTCCATAACCTTAATGAGCACTTGACATGACCTCATATAAGATATAAGAAAGCACTTAAGAACATGCTTAACTCCCATCCATGTGCTTAAGTGTTCTCTTGAATAAAGATGCCTTCCTGAGTCAAGGCAACAAGCAGAGATATTTCTGACAATATTATAACAGGGAAAAATAATTCTGTTTTCCAAATTCAAACTAAACCCTGTATTAATGGCTAAGGTATTGTTTAGGGAATTTGTTGTTACATATCGTGAGTACATTTTCCTCATTTTAATAGGGCTCAGCCCTTTATTTATGGCTTCTGAGCATTTGGTTAAAGGTGAGAGAAATCAGATTCACAGTTAGTGCATCAGGAGCCAGAAGCCATTTTATGTGCAGATTTCCAGTTTCAATTAGAAGGAATTTTCGGTCATTGGACGATGTGAAAAATTATCTAATTTCCATCACATGAAACCAAACCACTAAGATGTTCCTGATGAGGGAACCAGTGGCCTCATATTTCCTGTGGTGTGCCATCTCTATTAGACTTTGTAAACTGCGGCAGTTTGAAATCTTTAACCAGCCATTACTAATAAGCATATGTTAATTGTAGCAGAGATCATAAGCAGGTCAATTAGGAGGCAAAGACTGGAACAGAATGAAACATTCAGCTGGAGGGAGAATTCAGGGCAGGTGTGGGCCAGCATGCACTGCCCTGGCAGGAACTCTAAGCATCTTGGGTAGAGCTCATTTAATGTTTTGATTTGCTGAATTTGCATTTCAGATTTTCATTCCTAATAGACAATATAGTCAGTCTTTGTTAATGAGGACTCTGATTACATGTGCCATTATAATTGGGAATTAGCAGGCTAGCCTTGTTTTGGAGATTAAATCCAAAGTAAATTGGATTAAAGACAATGCTGCTGAAATCTCTTTCTTTTTTGTTTTCTCAAGTCAAAGGTGAGGAAGACTCCATTTGTTTTGTACATATGGCTCTTACCTTGATTAGCATGTTTCAAGGTTTGTTTATACTTTTGAATATAGCATCTATTAGCAGTTCCTATATATGAAATTTCTATGTTTACTTAAGTGATTCTCATAAGTTGAACACTTTTATTATTATGGGTTGGTTGTTATTAAGTCTTGATAGCTGAGAATTAAATACATTCTATAACTATTTTTTAGTATAAACAAAAGAAGTGTCTTTAAATTGAGATTTATACTCCCGTCCTACAATTTGCTATACAGTACATATTCTTGAATTAAAAGTGAACTTTTGCTTGAGATACTTGAGGCTATGCTACTGTTTCTTACATGACTCCACTGACATCAATGGAGTTACTCTGGATTTACAAGGGTTTACATGAGAATAGACTCTGATTTATAGCCTATCACTAGGCAGATATTTAAACATATTTTCAGTTCAGTGTCAAACAATCAGAATGAGAATTTTTTCTCCTTATTTGCTCTCAAGTATAAGTATGAGGCAAAGCTTTTGCCCAAAGGTAAGTTTTGTCATTGGCTGTACTAGTTTTACTATAGGTCTTTTTGCAATCACAGCAGCATCTGTTGAAGAGCACTTTTCATGCATCTCATATTGCAGCATTATCCCTTACATCAAATATAGCTCAGGTTCTTTTAAAATTCCCATGGGTCATTTAATATTATAATACAGTTATACTCCAACAATTTCATTATTAAGTTCACAGAACAACTCTTCACAAGTTATCGCCAGTTTTGAATTGCAGGGGGAACAGTTTAGCAAATTAAGGACAGTATATCTCATGTCATAGCACCTTCTGTTTGCTTGAGTGCAGATTACTATAAAAAAGAAGAAAAACTTCTTCAGTTACAGTCCATAAAAAGAAAAAAGAAAGAAAAATCTCCAAATCTTCCATTAGCAAGAGAACCATAAAAATAAGCCAAACAAATCAGTTAAGTTCCTGCAGTCTTAGTAACTTTAAGGAATGTAAATACAATGCTTTTGGTTCTTTATGATGGAAGATTCAGCATTTCTTTGCTAACTTCATTAATTTATTAAAACATCTCTCTTTGTGGCTGCTCACATTGTTTCATTTGGACCAGCTCCTTATTGGTGTAAATCAGGTGCTTTCCTTGCCATGGTAGTACAATAAATATTAGAACACACACATGTGGGATCTAAGATGAATTATTCTGTGGAAAACCTTCTAGGGATATCAGTGTCCTTCTGCTACTTCCCTGGACTGAGAACCAGGCACATTAATACAAAATGCAAAATGCTAGTTGAAGTTATTTGCTTTCAAGCTCACAGGAGAATACAGCACATCAGTTACAAAAAAAGAAAAGAAAAAAAAAAACAGAAAAACTGATTTGTTGAAATCTGAATGCAAGAGGCATTTCCATACTGTTGCATTGAAACCCTTGACACAACCAGGGAGTTGTTTTTCTTCAGTTTAAGTTTCAGAGCGGATCAAAACATCATAGTTTAAATGTCTCCAACCCAAGCTATTTACATCAGTTGTTTAGAACAGATAATATTATTTATTCTAAAATAAGACATGGTGAGTCATAGAGATGCGCAAGTAATCAGGTTCTGCGGGTGTTTGACACTCTGAACATTTTCATTTGGCATGTATCTTACATGGTGGATAACCTCTCTTACTGGTACAACTTTGTCTGATATTTATGTATAGTATTAGGGTTTTTATGGAGACACATATTTCTTTCTTCATCACTTACATTTATTTCAGAGAGAAAGAGAGAGAAGCCTGTGCCTGCACAAAGAAAATCATCTGAGGAAGTAAATGTGATCACAGTAGTGTTAGGATGTTAGTGTTCAGTGCTAGCATCTTGGTACTAATGCACCTGAACCTCCAACATCCATCCACCTCCCATGTGCTTCCAACACTGAGTTCTATTATCTTGCTACTACCATAAAAATAGATGTAGCCTTTGACTAATGAAGAGTACAAGAATGGAAAAGTTGAAGTGTAGGATGTGTGATGAACAGACAAAGAAGTCAATGAAAAGGGCTCGAGACTTTATTTTTAAATAAAGGCTTAGAACATGTAGAGCAGAGTTTGTAATATTTACAAGAACTCCCATAGTAATAACACATATGGACATCACTTTTTATAACTAAGAACTGGCACTGTGGTAAAAGTAGTCTATGCACTAGTTCTCTTTTAAAATTAGGGTATAGGACACATTTTTAAGAACAAGCCAATTGTGAATTAGGACTGGACAAAAAGCTATACAATGTTTTTCAAACAGTAAAAAGCCACCACTGTTGCAAAGTCTGCTAGAGGAGCTATTTATTTATTATTATTATTATTATTATTACTCGGTAACTCAGAAATGGTCTATGCAATTAATGTCAAAGTCTGGCGCAAATTAAATTTCCCTCTAGGCAGGAGCTTTGTCCAGGAAGTCCAGGGACACTAGGCAAGTCAAAATCAGGTTTATAATGGAAGAGTCTTGCAACTTCAATCACAGAAGAACTACCATTAATGTATTGTTAGTATTTCTAATATGGTGTTGCCCAGAGTTCAAGAGAGATTGGGCGAAAAACCTGCATAAATATTTAGGAAAACACTCTCTGCCCCAAAGAATTTACAATCCAATAAATTATGTCCCTAAAACTGTAACTGCATAATAATCCTAGTACCTAATCTGACTGTTTATCTTTAACAATACTTTCAATAATAGTTTATTGGTTACTATTCTGTGTTATTTATACAGCTCCTAAAATGTGTATAAGGCACTTTACAGAATGTGTAAGAGACACAGTCCTTGTCCAAAATAGCTTAAAATTTAAGTATAGACAAAACATAAGTAGACCAACAATCAGAGAGTAGCATGATGGGAGAATGAAAGTTACAATAATAAGGTTACTTATGTGGTTATTTCAGTTACATATACACACTTCTCAGTTATATTATTCGATTCAATTCTGAATTTTGGTTTTCTGTTATACTATTATTTGGGATAGGTACATGTGGATGGAATAAGAGTAGAAAGATGAAGTGATCTGGAGGATAGGGAGTGAGCAAAAAAGGAAGGAAGAGAAGAGGAAAGGGGAAGTGATGGAGGACAGAGAAGGAAGAAAAGGGAGGCAGTGAGGAAGAAGATGGAGGAGTAATGGATGACAGGCAGAAATAGAAGGTGGTGACTGAAATGGATGACTGACAGAGAGAGAAGGGGGTGACTGATATCCATGTGTGGGAAGGGAATGGGAGCTACTGAAGTCCAGCACCCTGGTGATGTTACTGCTGCAGTGTCCTGCTTGGCAGGGAGAAGGGAAAAGGGAGGGGAAGAGAATGAGGAAGAGGAAGGAGTTGAGGAGGGGCTGTCAGGCTGGGCTCTCCTTCGTGGCTCCCTGCAAGCCCATTCTTCTCATACAGTCTCAGATGCTGAGGCAGTGTCCCCCAGAAATTCAGTTCCTGACTGGAGAGTGAGCCTCTTCCTTCCAGGGGTTTGCTCTGAGTTCTAGTTAGTGCAATTTGGCTCCAAGTGACATGGATGGAATCAGGAAGATAGATGCAGCAGGCCTGGTGATATTATCATCAGAGAGGTGAGGGCATATGTCTGTCTGTCTCAGAGCACTAGGACTTACAACTAGGTTCTTTAAATTCTTATTGAAACTGACGCCATATACATTAGATGCCATATATATTTGTACACTTGAAGCAATGTAAACATTATTTTTAATTGTGTTACATACATTTGCACCTAGGCTGAATTTGACCATGGTTACCAACCTGCCCCGAGAATATTTTCAATATGCAGTGTGGTAAGAATCAATGGGTCTAATTCAGTCCTTAAGCAGGAGTGACTCCATTGTGTTCAGTGGAATTGTTCCTGCCTACACCAGTGCTGAAATTGGACCATAATTCAGTCTGAATACTGTTAAGATCTCATTTTCCAGAGTCCCTCCAGGTGAAGATAATTTGGAGAGAATAGGAACAAAAGAATTCCAAAGGAAATTATCAGCAAAGCAAACGGACCATCAATAAGATTATCAGTCAAGCAATACAATGGTTTCCTCAGTGCCACAATTCAGATTGGCTTTCCCAATCCAAGGCTCCCCTGAGGTCTCATGCGACTTTGTAGGTGGCTGGCAAGTGGATGCACAGCTGATGGCCAGATTTTCAAAGGAAGTGGTGGTTTGATTTACTATGATTTTAGGGTGCCAAACTGAGAGCCCTTAAAGCGGAGAGCACTTTCTGAAAAGGAGGCCCAATTAAAGAGTCAGAAAATTGGGCATCCAGAAACAGAGGCACACAGAATCACATCATAAAACAGGGTGACAGTAAGGGGTGGGTTTACTATAAATACCACACAAAGAGAGCCTGTGTTGCAGGACTCATGTTTACTTGCATTTTTACAAAATAAGCCTCAATCCTAGGGCTTCTCTTTGAACCAAGCGAACTAAATGTAAATACCATTCCAAGGGCAGCCACTGGGATACTTACAAACAGCAGGTGTCCTCTCTTTTGGCAAGTCAGACAAAGTTTTCATAGACTGGAATTCTGGATCTGCAGGCAGTGTGCGCTGAAGGGAGTTGGGTGGAACCCTATCTACTCTTTCCTTCTTGGCCGAAGAAAGTGTTTGAACTGGCTGGTGTTCCAGGAGAATGACTAAAGCTCCAGGATTAAGACTAGGTTGAAAACTCCTCTAGCACAATAGAACTTTCTGTGCAAGAGACATGGCTTTCTCTGGGTCCTTCCCAGCACAAGAAAGAACTCACATAGGAAATAGGGATGATCACAAGCATGACCACCTTCTGCTACAAGTGCAAGATGAATTTCTTTGACCTACCTTCTCTAACATAAGCTTACAGAACCGTGTATGTGTGTGTGTGTGTATGTGTTATACAAAAAAATTCAAAACAAAACACTGCACACACATATCCCCCGGGAGAGAGGATGAGACAACAAACACATGACAGACGTTAGTCACATTTCTTAATGCACTACTGGATGTCACTCATACTACTGTGATGAACACAGAATAAACCCCTATATAGAATAGAATGAAAAGTAAGTGGGTGGGCAGTGAAGATCTGAGGCCCAGATTCTCAAAGGTGTTTAAGTGCCTAACTTCCATTGACATATCTTTGAGGCTCGGGGCCCATCTAAGCCCTTATCCCCCACCTTTTTCGGGGGCAGGCTTGCCCTTTGACTCTTCTCTCTTCATCCTGTTCCAGATGGGCGAAGCCAGAGAGGAGGAGTTTGTGGAATTGATTTTTCCCTAGACCTACCTTTGTTTGCTTAGCTTTCTGCAGAGTAAGATAAAGTGTTCTCAGAGCTGCCAAAAAAAACCTTCCCTCTAAATGGAGCTGCACAATAGATTTACAAAAATACATTTCCCTGCTCAGTTCCATGGAATCCCTAAACATGTATCTATGGAGCCAGAGCTATGTGAGTGATTTCATTAGGAAATGTCAAAAGCCTATGTGTACATCATATTGCTATTACTAAACAAGACATCGTTTTATTAAGTAAAAGAAAAATCAAAATATCAGGTGTGATCTGAGTACGCGCCCCCGTACAATATGTGCCGTTGGTAGCCATGTGATAAACTATATGTTAAGTTACAGAGCTATTTCATACATTTAATTTATTATACATCTTGAATACCTCACCTGCACTCTGCCCAATAATCCTTATCCACATGGACTTATTCCAACCCCCTCAATAGTCTATCAAACCAATATGTGAGCTAAATCTTTTCATCTTTCCCATGAATGGAATTCTTCTTTTCTTTTGTGTTTTGCCTACCTCCGAAGTTACATTGGTCTGTGGTCATGATGGATAGTCTGGCCGAGCTAGAAATGGGGGTTTCATACCAATGGAAAGGAGAGATTTCCATCTTCCCAAGTAGAGATAACTGTGTGGTATAAAAGTTGTATCTGTATGAGTTTAGACGACCTGCATGGCTTCATTACTTGTGTATAATGTGGACATACCACATAGTACACTCATGTATTTTTATTATATGTTTAAAATATATATGCATGTATATATCTATGCCTATTTACATAAATATTCCTATATCTCTGGGAAGGAGCGTAAGCATTTATGTTTACACTGAAATACACATTTTAATGTTTCAATATTCCCCTTTATCCCATTGTCATTCCTCTCAAAAATAAAATAAAAGAACTCACAGCAAACACCTGCAGGTGGGGACTGACAAGCAGCAGCACCAAAGGGCTTCCAACAGCAGTCTACTGTAATATGAACCACTTGCAGAGGCAGAAGATGTGTGCAAGGATTAGTTACTTAAGGTCTCTAATGTTATTATCCTTCATTCCCTCTGTCTGTTTTGCTTAGGAGAGTAAAACTCAATGTTCAGGTCAGATCACTGGTAACGTCTGAGTACGGCGACTGTGCCAAGAATCAAAATCTTCCCTTCAAAAGCAGCAGGCTTCATATGTTTTCCTCTAGCTTGATGACACACCTTCCCAATTCCTCTGCAAAAGGAATTTAAACATCAGACGGGATATATCTTTAAATGGTGGTCAAACAGCTAAGACTGAGGAAAACTTAAAGAATAGCTACATATGAGAAGCATGCATACTGAAGTTCAGTTACTGATAAGACTGCTATGGAAAGCACAGAGCTTTACGTGCATTGGACAGCACAGCATTCACTATACTGTATTCAAAACAGTCATCCGACTTCTTACTTATTAAAGTATTTTAATAAAAAAGGATCAAGCTGGCAATTATGTCAAAGAGATGAATACATATATAACAACATTAAAATATGAGAAACTTTAACGGAGGAAAACAGTTCTAGTGTTTGTGTGTGGTGGGAACAGAGGCTATGACATAGCATATGAAGTCAATAGTGTAGTTGTTATTATTTATACATGAGTAAAGATTACAAATGCAGGCAATAGCTCAGATCTCTCACCCCCTGGATCTGTGAAACCTGTCACTCAGTCTCCTGCGGTGTGTCTTCCTGTCTCCGAGCCATTGGACCACCTGCTGCCATGACTCTCATCTATTGCATCGCCCGAAGGCCTCGATGATAACAGCATTGATTCCAATGTACATCTAATTACTTCTCATAATCTATTCATTTCACAATAGTGTAGTGAAACATCTGTCACATCATAAACTCTTTAGTATCCTTATCAAACCACCAACACACACTCTGCTGCCAATTGGCAGCCACCTTGCTTTCCCTCTTATTAATATGATGCAAACATATCTATGTTTTTGGGTTGCTTTAGATAAATTTCCCTGATGACCAGTGAAGAAGAATTGGGCAAATTGCAATTGTAATGTCTATACACTACTTAGTGAGGTACCATTATTGGTGTCATACAAATATCAGCTAAAATTACTTTGTTTCTTAAGAGATAAGGGCTCTAAATAGGATCCCTAACATTTACAGAACCGTACTAGATGGCTCCCTTTCTTGGCTCAATGTGACAGATTCATTTACTAAAATAAGCATCTCAGGGATTATTGCATTTGAATGGTATATTACATGGAAAAGCCTTTTACTTTTATAGTTTTTACTTACCTAAAGGTAAATAATGCCCACTCTCTCTCTCTCCCTTCATGTGAGAAATTAAGAGCAATGAGACCCATTAGCACATATTTTTTATTATCAAACTATAGTGAATCTATCTAGACCAACAGGATAGTGAAAATACAGTCACATCTAATAAAAAAGACCGATTAATCCACTGAAAGGAAACTGAGATATTCAGGCAGCATCATGGAAAATAAACTCAGAAAAGATAGGTGATGGTTTATAACCACATTCTAAGTTATTAGGAACAATAAATCCTATGCCATAGAAATAATAAACTGACTGTACATTCTTCCTCATGGCCTATGTTAGCACATGCTGTTTTTTTTTATAATCACATTTTAAAATAACACTGTTAATCTGATAGCACTAGAAAATTTTTTGTTTATCCACAAAACAGGTTCAACACAACCAGCTACCATCTGAGCGTCCCCACAATGTGTCTCAGTCCTCTTTGTGAACAGATCACCTCTTCATGGCAATTGAGTAGCTAAGTCTTGAAGCCCTTTTGACTTTTCTGATGAGACTAGAATGCAGGGCCAGTTGTAATTATTGATTTTAGTATTTGAACACCTGGCCAATAGAAACTGGAGAGAGATCACCAACTCATAGAGACCATATTTTGGTTGCTATTAATGCAAACTAGACTCACATCAGTGAGCTAGAGGTAAAAGGCTTCATGTCTCATTTCCAATCTCCTATGACATCCAGCTCCATTTTGTCAATATAAAATGCAACCCAAATGTGTATCTGCCTCTGTTTTCTTTGCTTGTGTATTTGTGGTCTGTATAGCATACAGCTTGCAGCCATTTACTTCAAGTATATGTTTTTACATACAAAATATGCTAACCATTTCAGTATACTGAGAGGCCAATAAGGTTTCAGTGTTACCCCCACATCCTCCAGGTTATGAAGTTGTACCAAATATATTTTTAAAGGGGTGTACAAGAATTTAGCTACACATTTCCCATTAAAGGCAGATGACACCACGTGGCAAAATCCTCATACATTGCTTAGGAAATATATTGTACTCCTATGTATCAGATAAATCAAATGAAAGCTGTGAACTTTAGTGTACAGCTGCTACTCTTCCTGTATTTTCTCCTGTTCTACTAAGGTATCACAGCTTATAAAGGGTCTCCAGTACAGTGACTCAGAATACTGGGTTCACCTGCATATGCCAATGTTACTCTCTGGTGCGTTTGTTTACCAAAGGCCACATTACCTTCTGTAAAGGGGAATGCCGGTTGTGGCAAGAAACCCATGGTGGGGGAAGAACAGTGGATCAATTGCATTCCCCCTTATATTTCAACTACCAAAGAGCCCCTCCACACAGGGCTGGCGCAACCACTAGGGCACTAGGATTTAGGGGGTGGCATTTTGGGCCCCTCGGCGGCATTTCGGCAGCGATTCTTCGTGGCGGCAGGATCTTCGGCCTCCCGGGTCCTCAGCGGCATTTCGGCGGCAGCTTCTCCCGGAGGCGCTGCCTGGGGCAGCAAAAAAGCTGGCACCGCTCTTGCCTAGGGGCTCTGATTTTGGAAGGGAATGGGGGAAAAGGAGGAGACAGGGAACAGCTATTGGACACGTTAGAAACGTGCCAAAAAGTGAATCATACCAACATAGCAGCTAGTTTCTAATGGGAGCTGTGCTGCCATGGGAAACGAGAGAATCAGGAGAGCTGCTCAGACACAACAGTGAGAAGCACAGTATAAGAACCATTACAAAACAGAATAGTATGGAGAACCGAGCTGAGGCACTGAGTCTCTATGGAGAAGCTTCAGTACCCTCACAGTTTTAGAAGGCAGTTCTTTGAGGAAGAAGGTATTTCATTAGTGTAAGTGATGCAGTAGGCGGGCAGAGCTGTAGGAAAGAGATCTTTATTAAGCATGCTGAGAGACCAGTGTTACATGCTGAGGCTCTAGAGTTTGTGTGTTCGTTTGGATAGGCTTGCATTTCTGAGTGTAGAGTGTCTGACCAAACAAGGTCCCTCCTGAAACTTCATTCTCTTTCTCCAGTTCCACTCATCATATTACAATGGAGAAATTACACCTCCTGATGGAACCATTCAGAGGAAACTCCCGATGTGGAAATTTGAGAGTTTCCTAGACTTGATGGAGGAAAACCCCAAACAGGCTAACAGTGTGGCCCCAGGCTATAAAATCTGAGTTAATTTTTTACTTTTAATTATATTTGTTAGTTCCTTTGCTTTTATACATCTAAGTCAAACTCCTGAAATAAAGTTTTGTGTGTGAATTTCTTTTGCATTTTTTCAGTGTTTATAAGAAAAAGAAAATTTAAGGTTTTTTTCCTAAATATTCACATGGTGAGGGCACAATCTTACAGAAACTACCTCTACTACAGGATAATGATGCCTTTAACTCTCTGGAGTCTGGTATATTACTAAATGTATATATCAGTCCATATCACTTATATGCCAATGGTGGTGATATCCATTTTATAAACTACAGAGCTGTTGACTGCCTCACTTAGGTCTCTGTAGGTTTGATGCCCATCCAGAGCACAAAGCCGTGGTCAGCCTCTACACCCATAGAGTGGGTGAATGTGGATTTCATCCACCGATGGTAGTGGCCTCTTTAGATCTTATACTTGCCTTGTGTATCCCAACTAAGGGCCACATATGGTCCTTGATGTGCATGCTACTTCCTTGGAAGTTCCACCATAGATGGAGTTTGGCATATGGACTTCACTGTAGAATGTAAACTTAAGAGCAACATATCATTGCTTTCTCAATTACTTTACATCTGCCCAGGGAAACTAGTTGCTGTGCTACCTGGCTATATATTTGCCAAATGGGCACTAAGAATTTTGTAGAAAGAGGTTTAATCTGCAGGAAAAAGCAAATTATAAACACTCGTGGTTTTCTATGATCCTGTGCCTGTGGATTTTCACACACCCATGACAACATAATCTGATCCTCCATAGATCAATTAGATGGGAAGAATTAAATTCAAATGGACTATGTCTCTCTGTGAGTTAGAATAACGTTCACTTATCGAGATCTGCATTAAAACCATGTCCCTTCATATCCACTCATACTTCTTCTTCCCCAAACTGTAGGCATCTCTGCAATAACTTTAAAAAGTGTTTATTGTACTGAGTTTAGACTTAGGAAGCATCTACTGATATTGCTGATGACAGTTTATACGTGTGGCATAACTAGGCAACTACCCTCAGCTTTTATTACAATTTCTGAAATTTCCTAGAAAAGAAAAGCCTCACAGTTCACATTGTTGCCAACCTCAAGAGCTCAAAAATTATGAGATTGGTTTAAAGGTCATCAGTTTTTCTCATAATAATACATTTGAGGAAGCTTGTCTATCTTCTGTTTTTTTAATCTTTAGGGTACATCCTGGTCACATTTTCAAGTTATTCTTCACAGTCATGATGGCGACAAACGTACTTTTTTTCAAATGAAAGTTGAGATTTTCCCATAATCATGTGAAACCAGAACCTGTGGCTGTAAGAACACTACCAAATATCATGAGACTCACAGTAAAATTATGAGAGCCAGCAGTACTGTCTCCATGATAATTTTTCCTCATGCTGCAGGATAAGTTATGGACTACAGTTAATATTCAAAGTCTAGAATGCCATATAGAGTCCTGTGATCCATCACTCTGTATGGAAATCTGAAGCAGGAGTGTGGGAATGTACTATCACCTCAAAAAAAAAAAAAGTCAAACCAGTCAGCCAAACAGATTGAGATGGAAAACTCTGAGATTCTAACACGTTTCAATTAGGTCATATTTGGGACATAATTACTTACCACCAACCCCTTAATATTTATGGACTCTATTCTTCCCATGTGGATATGCAATATGAATCATCATATACTTTGGAGAATTAGTTTTAGGGCTGATATTCCTAGTTATTCAGTGATGGAGCTGGAAATAGATAAAAAGAAACGATCAGTCTCTCAGTACCTGAGAGTTTCATCATACCATGTCATAGTAATGTTTCCACATAGAATTGATTGTGCAGGATATCCTTTACTGATCCTAATGGATGGTCTTTGCTCAGTGTTACAAAGGTAAGTGAAAACTTATTTTCCCCACATTTTGGCCCCATCTCCTGCTGCTCCCATTTAGGGTGACCAGATGTCCTGATTTTATAGGGACAGTTCCGATTTTGGGGTATTTTTCTTGTATAGGCTCCTATACACCCCACCCCCTGTCCCGATTTTTCACATTTGCTGTCTGGTCACCCTACTCCCATTTTACTCAACCAATTGTACCTCTAGGTATTTCAACATCCCCTCACCACTGTCTAAAACTAACTTATCCTCATTTTCCCTCCACAACCCCTTTGTTGATGTTGTTCCATGCATCATCTCCATTCTCCCAGTGCACAGCAGGCTAGAATCTTATGTGAAATTTCAGGAAGGAGAGACCCAGCAACACCAGGATGTAGGAGCTAATTTAGACCCCTTGTTTCCTGCCCAGAGGTCTCAAGTGTCCTAGGCAGTCAAGTATTACCCACTAAGTAAGTTAAGAGAGGTTGTACAATGTCATTTCAGATAGTGTTAGGATGGAACTCAGATCTGTAATATGGTAGACCTACAGGTTAGTCACTCAGAAACACTGCTATTGAGACTGAATAGACCAAACCTATGTGCTTTGGTTAGCCTATCTCTAAACACTGTACCACCTTATACTCACAAGTCAGGGATAGAGCCCAAATTTCCTGAGCCCCAATATTTTATTGCTGTCTAACAAATACTTTGTAACCCATTGGCAAAGTTTATGCCAAGTCGCCCAATAGTGACTGTTCCACATAAAGGCTAGTAATTACTCTCTATAGCTCAAGTGATAGTAATCAATACTAGGGATTTGAAAGCTTACTGATGACTCATGTGGGGAGCCCTTAGGGTAGCATATAATATAATTTGTATTTCCAATTTTCTTTCTTAAAAATGTTTTGTTTAATGTGCACAGTGAGAAAATATCCTTTAAAACAGGTTTTAGTTAAAAAAATTGGAATCCATCAGTTATGGTGAAGCATGAAACAAAATGCAGGTTGCCACATTTTGGTCATTTGTCATACATTTTGATTGCTGATGTCACACACTTATAGGTCTGAAGGTTGAGAAAGGGAAGGCCCCACCCCTCCTGGAGCCAGGACTCTGGGGATTCTGAGATGTACTGTTGAATGGGGGAACATGAGGGGAAAAGAGGGGCAACTGAGTATGAGGGTTAGGTAATGGGCCCCGTGGCACACTCTACGGGCATTGGAGTGTGGACTTCAATGGACTTTCTTCCCTCTGACATCTGCAAGGATCTACCCCTGCCTCTTGGACAACAATAGAACAAGTGGGAGAATCATTGGCTGACTGCCCTATATGTAGCAGGCACCCCACGGTAGAGAGGTTTGTGCGCAGGAAGGGAGCCCATTGTCTGTAGATGCTTTGGGGACAGTTTACATTTAAAAAAAACTGCTACACAACTAAGAATGTATGCAGTGTTGCTGTAGTCGTGCTGGTCCCGGGATATTAGAGGGACAAGGCAGATGAGGCAATATCTTTTATTGGACTCACTTCTTCTGGTGAGAGGGACAAGCCTTCGATCCACACAGAACTCTTCTTCAGGTGACCTGAAGCACCCAGAAGCCTTGATCAGGACTGAGGCCCTTTTGTGCTAGGCACAGTGCAAACTCATGAGATGACGTGGTCCCAGCCCCAAACGGCTTACAATCTAAGTACATATACAAATCTCCCCTTTTCTTATTTCAATTCAACTAAGGATCCTATTGAACTTCTTTGCCATGACTGATCAATGTAGTCTCATCTTCATGTACCAGTTTATTTGCGTTTCGAGGTGCCAGATTTTTAGAAGTGTTCAGCTCCCATTTAAGCACCAAAATAAGTGGTGAGACTTTCCAAACAGCCCAACACTTTGGTTGCAATTTGGGTGCTGAGCTCTTTGGAAAATCTAGCCTTAAGTCCCTTTCATTCTTAGGTACACTCGGTTATTTAGACAACAACAGTTCATTTCTAGGTACCTAGATAGAATGATGACTAGCAGATAAAAGGTGACTAAAGACAAATAGACTTCATGATTTTAGAACCCTGTCCATTTGCTTGTGTCAAAACTCCATCACATCA
Source organism: Chelydra serpentina (assembly GCA_037349315.1). Classification (NCBI taxonomy): domain Eukaryota; kingdom Metazoa; phylum Chordata; order Testudines; family Chelydridae; genus Chelydra; species Chelydra serpentina. Next base: position 79,982,161 of record JBAIAC010000004.1, read on the forward strand.
GCCATTTTGAAGACCACTCAATTAATGCATCCAGATCTTCCTGAAGATGATCTTGGGTCAAAATATTTCCAGGATGGATGTCAGCAACAAACTTTGCCACCTTGCTCTAGGCCAGTAATGAATATAATGAAAACCTACAGAAAAGCAAAGTTAGCAATGCAATATTTTTGTACCTTTCACAGAAGGGAAAAATGCCTAACTCTTATGTGTATTTTTGCAATTCCCTCTTCTCCTTTCCATTACTTACTCCTCCTTTGTTGTCTTTTGATCTACTGTGGCACTTTCTCATAGTCAAACCTCAGTTCCAATCTCTGGGCTCCTCCTGTAACCGAGCCTTTGGGAGTTAATGCAGTGAAGCGACACTGGGATCAGGGATGTGATTCTCTCCCTCAGCCCGATCCAGACAAAATAGCTCTAAAACCTTTACATGCATGTGCACTGTATATTACATTCTCACTGCCGGCATGCTGAGATTCACTTTCTTACCTGCTTTTTGAACTTACAGCCTTGTCAGCATTTAGGCTGAACACAGTAAGGCTTTGATGCATACAGCTCTGACTGTATCAAATGGACTGCTGGAGTGTCACTATAGAGATATTTGCACAGTACATTAATTTAGGTAGTAAAAGGTTTTGGTGCTACATGCCCAGGTTCAACAGCAGTTCCCACTTTATCCAAATAAAGTCCTTCTGTGTTATTAACACACTCATTTGCAACTGCAAATGCTTCACCCAGTTTTTAAGAGTGGCCATGAACTGTCAGGGTCTATTATATTGAATGAAGTCTGACAGCTCCCAGCTTCAGGAAAATACATTTTATTGTTTAAAAGCATTTCCCTCTTCCCTTCCCATTCCCTAGACTGGAATGATTTTTGCAATGAAAATTCAGAAGGGACTTGACAGTTATTAAATAGCTATGTCTTTACAAATTCGCAAAGGTGGATTTTTCTTTTCCAAAGGTGCAACAAAGGAAGATGAACATAGCTGAAAATACATACAAATATATGTGTTTATATCCCAATATTTGTACTTAGATGATTATATTTGAATGAATTCAAGATTATGTGTGTGTAGCATTGGAAGCAAATTCTTCTGTTCTGGAATATTTTGCAGACTTCTACTCCCTCTATAATACACTCACCATAGAGGAGAATTACTGAGTTGGTGATAACAATTCCTTTCAGAGACTCACGCTGTCTTATGTGCCACAGTGGAAAATATATCAAGATAATTCCCTCATCACCGCCCTCCCACCCACTCCCTGTAGTCTAAGATGAACTGTCTAGTCACACATTCTAATGCTGTTTCTAGTATATGTTTGAAATTTTTTCAGAGAAAAGATCTTCTGGAGCCTATATTTATTTTGACATTCCTTTTTTTTTTAGTATGTACACATCACCTGTGAAGGGTTCTTTGTATATTGTCATTGCTGATATCATAGGGAACTCGAGAAGTGAGGACTATTTAAAACAGATGTGTGTGGGTTTTTTGTTTTTTTTCAGAAGTTCATTGATACTTTCTTCTTACCTCAATGTCACCATGATTTAAAAGAAACGTAAGTGTGTAGGTTGTATGCTGTGGGAAAGGACGCCAGGGGAAAAAATTAACTAACAAATGAAAATCTTTTGTTCTTAATGACAGAATATAATGGAAGCCTCATCTCCCATTGTATATTATCATCGGGCAAATTAGTTACACATATAATAAGGTTTTGCTGTATAAATTATAAATGAAATAAACAATTCTGTCACCATGGTGTGCAATGAATACACCACATGTTATATGTAAATATATTAGTCATTTGCCTTTTGTTTATGTGTCACAGAAATCCATTTTCTTCATGGTGTATTTTCTATTCCCTAGAGGTTTTTACTAAAGTCATTTCAACCCTTCATGAACCAGCTTTTTAAAGTGGAATGACTATGCTGTTATTGTCCTTTTTCTGCCAAATTTTAATAATGCCTCTTTTATGCCAATTTCATTTAGTGCTGCAAATTGTAATCTCTCCAAGAGAGAGATGGAGAAAAAATAAGTCTAGGAGTAAGGGCCTGCATGATATATCAACACAAATTAAACAAATATTGAATCTTTTTTTTCATTTTAGGTTTTTCCCCTCAAAAATTAAAATATGTCCCACAGAGCAATTATTCATATTTTTCTCCCACCAAACCTTTCTTTCTTTAACAAGATAATTTGTTTCTAAGAAATGCATAGTTCAGTCTTTACTTTCAAGTTGTGGCATTTTTATTTTACAAAAGATACAATACACGCAGGAATGATGCAAATGTGGGGTCTTTCATTGGGCACAGTGCACCATAACATGAAAGCAGCTTGAATGGATGTTGACAAAAGCATTGACTATTCACAGAAAATGATGGCTTTGACAGCCAGATTCCAATCAATAATCTAAGATTTTAAATTCAATTGCATTCAGTTCAAGCTGACCAATGATTATTTTTTGGACCTCTTGAGGCATTTTCTGTCTACCACAGAGATTTCAGAGTTAAGCTATAATGCATTATGTTTTGGGTGGGAACCTAATGTAACCAGTCTGAACTTTCCTAAGAAGGGCCAGATAAAATGGATACTTGTAACTGCTGTCTTCATTTTTCCAGCAGTGTCATTCAACATTTTCTGCAAGCTGAATGATTCTACTTTGACATTGTTTACAAGGCCTATTATTTTGAAAGCTATTCCAAAGGCAATTAGAGGGTCCCCCCCCCCGTTGTATTTCTGTAGGGGACAGAGGAAGGCAAGGGGGTTCCTTTCCATGTTCACTTGCAGCTATATCTCAGTATAGAACTATTTATTTATTTATTTATTTTTAACTACAGCAGAGACAGTGGTTAGCAACGGAATACAAAAAAGCAATCTTACTGCATCATAAGCCACAAAGTGGACTATGGAATTAACGTATGAGATGTTATTTCTAATTTATTTATCAGCTCTCTCTCTGTAGTACAAGTACTCTCAAAAGCACTTACATATTTGAAATCTGGTATAGACACAACAGTTAATGGGAAATGGTTTGCTGTGAGAAGTGATCTACTTGAGTGCATAGAAGAGGCCTCCTTCTATCAAATATTTCACTGGTAATGTTTTACTGTTTCTCTTAGATGGCATGCCATAGAGTATAATAAATTTCAGTTTGTTTATATTCTGTGTCTGTATTTGCACTTTGGTGATTATATTTGAATTCATGCAAGATCCTTGTTTAAAAAAAAGAACTTTAGCATAATCTTCTCATTAATCCTGTCCTGTTTGTCTGTTATTAATAGGCCACTGTACAATGTATTCTGCTGCAAAACTCCACCAGGCATGACTAATTCAGATAATTAATTTGCTAGAACATTAACACCATCAAATGAGCCTGCTAAACCGGTAAATTTAAAGTAAATTAAACTTAATTTGCAGGTTATTGCAATTAAGTCTGCCTTGTCTTTCTGAGGGATTTCAACATCCTCAGTATTTAAGAGGCAATCATAATGCATGCAAGTGGGCGGGCTTTCGGCTAATTAACACGAGAGTCTAATCTGCTTTTCAATTAGGGTGGATGTTTATAATGTGCTGGTGACAGTGTTGCAATTCAGTACAGCATAACAGGAGTGCATGGCATAATTATAGCTGAAAAGAAAAGCTCATGCAGGGCCTGTTTAGGGGTTAATGAGACATTGGCAGCTTCCAGCTGAGGAGATCGAGCCAGTTTAGTTCGGCTTCAAGAGGAAACCACCCATAGGGGTTTCCTTTGAAGTGTCAAAAGGTCCCCTTGTTCTGGGTGGCTTATGTTTCATTTGTCTGAGTGGCATATCAAAAATTGATGAGCTGCCAGCAGCAGTTCTCATGACATTAATTCACCAATTGTGTTTCTAATAGTTTCATCTTTAAATACATTTGGGTGATGATAATGCTAAGAAAAATCAAGGTTTTGAAAACAATGAGTAGGACTGTACAGTTCCAAGAAATGTATACTGACTAGCCAAATGCATCAGCTGCAAATGTTAATGATGCAGATGACCTACACTGTGTGTTATTAGCAGGAGGAAGACAAAGATGTATTGTGCATCCCTCCTCTGAATAGCATTTGAGTTGAAATAGTGACAAAGATGTGGCATTTCTGTTTTTTTAGGTTCCTGAAAAGCATAATGGGCCAAATTCATCCCTGAAATAACTTCATCGTCTTCAGTGGAGTTACAACAGAGATGAATTTGGCCTATTATCACTAATAGTAAAGGAAAGAAACCAAAGAGTAGAATTATAAAGAATGCTAAGCTTTTGTCGGAGAGAGAGAAATGGTTTCTTCAGTCCATTTTAACTGACCATGTGCATTATTTTTATCTGTGTATTTACATAGCAGGGACTCTCAAACTTTTGCCCAAGTGCAGACTATAAGCTACTAGAATCCCTACTCATTTGTGACCAGACAACTTCCCTGGAGCAACTACAGGTTACACGGAAAACTAAAAGGTACTAATGTTTTTAAATAAATTTAGCAGATGGAAACAAGGAGGAGTTAGCACTATGTAACCAGCCAGCTGGCCTAGAATCTGAGAACCACATATTCACAGGCATTTCTGTTACACTCCTGGCCATATTATGTTTGCGTCATGCACTGGAGCAAACTGTATTAGATGTAGTGGTATGAGCTGCAGCTTGTAACATAACAAGTGAATGAAGTGTCAACCTTTCGCCTTTTAGTCAGGAAGCTGTATAATGTAGAACATAATCTGGTATAGGAGAATCAATTAAAAAGGGTTCTGGAACTTCCTATTCCTAGCATCTCAGAAACTTTCATCTGAACCCAACTGAATCTTTTGTGAGGCTCTGAAATGTATGATTAGGGGATTTACATACAAATCCAAAATGGAGATGAGGAGGTTCAAACAGGGACTGTACACTCTCTCTCTTTCTCTCTCTCTCCCACTTTTTATCTGTTGTGGCAACTCTTCTGGCATAGACTCAGAGGCCTGTCATGTTCCTCTAGTCCAATGCTCCTTATCCTCTTATGTCTCAAGGGGATAGGTGGGCAAGCCCACCATTCTTTAATTCAGTTAGGTACCATCTACTTTATTCTGGAAGATCAGGATACAGCAATAGCTCTTCTGGGTCAAGCTGATTTGTCCTTTTTAAGGTTAAAAAGCTTTCTGGAGAATTTATGGTTGTCATGGGAATAAAGGGAGGGAGGGATCTCGTGTATTTCCCCCTTCCTTTCACTTGAGATATTTCAAATGACTGGACAAGCTGGTAAGAAAATATTTGACTGATAAATGCAAATAGTGCTTCCAATAACAGGTGTCTCAGTATATTTACCGTAGTGCTGCCTGCATGCATTGTGGTTGGCCTAGTAAGAAGCTCTTGATGAGGGCTTCTGTTCTGCATTCCTGTATGTGTTCCTGCCTTGACTTGTAGTGTTACCAGTAAGCATGGTTTATCTGAAGCAGCAAATATCACAACTGGTGGCAGACAGTGGCTTCAAATAGACTAAAGCACTCTTGACAGAGAAGCAATTTATTATCTGTGCAGATAATTATGGAATTCAGGAGGATTTAACAGACTGGAAACTTAACCTGTGTGAATGACTGATCAGATGAGAAGGCAGCGAAGTACCTATGTCAGGAAGGTGAGCTCCTAACATTTATTTGTATGCTTTACAAAGACTATCTGGCACACCTTTTCCTGCACCACTTCAAATATGTCACTTCATCAGTGCAGAAAGGTGCCCAGGTCCAACAGTAAGCAATAGAGGAATACCATGTAAAAAGTTAGTGTATAAATGGCTTAATGTGCAAAGGTCCTGATCTTGCGCTGAAGGAAAATAATATACTGAATAAACGAAAGGCTCAAAATACTCCATGGTTTTGATTATGGAAGCAGAGTTTGCTTTAAATTTGATGTGGAGATCATTCAGTGCTGAAAGGGAAAATAACAATTTCTACAGGAATTTATATGAGTAATTATTAATCATCAGCCCTTGCAAATCGCGAAGTATGTACAACTTCCACTAAACATGGAATCTCTGCATACTAAACAGATCCTGTTGTAGTGTCAAACATTTCTTAGGTGAGGGGTAGACTTTGTCAGATTGCACTACATGATTTCCTGTGGAATTTTCTAAAACCATGTTTGCTAGATGTTGTTTGGTGGAAGTGAATATCAAGCAGAAAGGCAAAATCTTCAGCCCTGAGAGGCAGTCCCACCATACCACCAGCTGGACAGAGAACTCCATTCTCTGGTGGCTTGGAGTAAAATGGACATTAAGCTGTGTTATCATGCTCTACTGTCTCTAAACACAAAATATGGCAGCAGTTGATCTGTGGGGGTGTTTGAAGTAAAGCTGATTGGGATTTTTCCGCCTCACGTTTTAAAATATTTGTATTGGAAAATGCTGATTCATCCAAACCAAAACTGTTCATGAAAACATACTAGTTTCAGCAAAACTCTCCTCAGGTCTAGGATGGAATTTCTGGCGAGAGAGAGAGAGAGAGAGCGAACACTCTTGTGGGATGTGGGAGACTCGGGTGCAAGTCCCTGTTCCAACAAATATTTAATTATGTATTCAGTGTCTTCAGCAGGAGACACTGAAAGAGACCCACCCCAGAATAGCCAATAACCCAAGACTCAGAGCACTCACCTCGGAGGTTCAGAGAATGGCAGGGCAGGGACTTGAAGCTGGGTCTCCCACAGCTACGTGAGTGCACTAATCAGCAGGTTATTATGGGTGCTTCTGCATTCACACTCCTACTCTCACACTTTTCAAAAGATCTCGGTTTTATCCTGGTGCAGAAGGGGGAAATTTTTGAAATCTCAAAAAGTTTTGTGGACTGGAAAACCATTTCCCCCTCAGCTGTTGTTTGAAGCTGTGAATACACAGTCATGAGAAGCGTTTCAATGAGGACCAAAGGGAATGTGTTCCAGGTGAGAATAATCAGTATGACTGACAAGGATGCTAAGATGGTGAGCAATCAGGACGTGGGGACAATCGTTATACAGAGATGCTTTCCCTTTTATGGAACCTTTTATGGAGCCAAAAGCTCTAATTAAGACCCTTAAGTGAAGGGCTTAGAGATAGACTTGATAGAACACTCAGTAAAAGAGGACAAGGATATCAACTAGAAAAGCTGAGTCTGCACTATGCCAAAGTGTTGACAAGGAATATTAAAGAGCCAGATATGATCAAATGTAGTGTTAGATTGTTTGTAATTATTGTGGCTGCCCAGTACACCAAACCCTGAGGGTGATAAGTGCACCACAACTCAGGCAAGTACCGTAGGTGCTTTAATAGCTAGACCTTATGTGGGCACTATTCAGACACATGGCTAAGTGAAAGGGCTGGCAGGAAAAGGAAAGGCTGCAGATCTCCTAGGTACAGAGTCCTAATCAGTTACAGTTCAACCTGAGTAGTAGCGGTTCTGGTTTGGGTCCCTGGGGCAGTCCAATTGAGAGTCAAGTCTCCATTCAAGCAAATAGGTAAATCCCTGAACGGATACAACATTTGTATCCGCATCCGATCTGCGATCCACAAAAATGATCCATGGATATAAAGTGGTTATCTGCAGATTTGCAGGATTTTAGATATACAATTTGGATCTGCATCCATCCACGATCCGCAAAAATGGTCCACGGATATCCGCATCTGCATCTGCAGATGCAGGTATCTACGGATAGAAAGTGGATATCCATGGATTTTGCAGGGATCTACAAATAGGAGATTGTGGGGTTGCCAAGCTAGACTCACTTGGTCTCTCTCTCATTGGAGCCCCTTTTCACTGGCTCCCTGCCCAGCAGCTGCTGCTCCCCTATAGACCTGCACCTGGCTGTATCTCCAGCAGTCAACCTGTTCCGCAAATGGCTCTGTCCAGAGCTCCCGGGGCTTCTCTCCAGCTCCCTGCTGCAATACAGCTCCCACGCCCAAACAGAGCCCAGCCACTTGTTGCTTCAGAGGAAAGGGAAGTGCAGAGGGCAGTGGGCTGATAGGACTTGTGCTCTCCTGCTTTGCAGATCCATCACATACTCTTAAACCAGAGATTATCCCAGGAGTGCAGTAGTCACATCTGAATCTGCTGCCATAGCTGATAACAGTAAAGTAAATACTGGTAACAGTATTCCGCTTAAAATATATTAGGCATTTCCAATCATAATTGTCAGAATCTAATGCAAAGTCATGGGTATGTGTTGATTACAGGGGACTTAATTGTAAGGCAGTTCATGACAGGCACCCACTTCCTAATATAGCAGGCACACTGTATAAAATCAAAAGTATTAAATATTACAATAGCTTTGATTTGGTATCTGGATACCATCAGATTGATATAGCAAAAGAAACTCCAACAATACCCAAACCCAACAACCTTCTTTGTGATGCCCTATAGATTGTTTCAGTGACAGTCAACACCTTTTGGACTGATAATCACTCTCGTGCTAGTTCATGGTGGAACTGTAATTATCTAACCCAAGTCTTGAGAACTGAAGATTTCCTCATATAGTCATATTGCTTCATTTGTTTCCCTTAATACACTGAAGTAGCATCTGAGCTGATCATTCTGTGTGGCTAGAGGCAAAGAAGTTAAGAATTACATTAAAAAACCAGGGGCACCCACATATATTTTTTGCATGGTGTGCACAACCAACCCCCTGCTCCCACATTTCTGTGCCCCACCAAAGTTCCCCAGCACCCATTTCCCAGCCAGCTTCCCTGTGTAGGCACACACTGCCAGTCATGAGGCCTGTGGGCAGAGCAGAGGGGACATGGGCTGCTGGAAGGGGGTGAAGCTGTGCAAGCCCCTGGAGGGGGCCCTAATACAGGAGCCCCACAGCAGCAGCAAGAAGAAACAATAGTGGCCACCACCCTGCCCATGAAGGCCCTACAGCCTCTCTGTCAGGAGCCCAAACCTGAGTGGTGCTGCAATCCCCATGTGTCATGTCACAATGCCACTGACTCAGTTTTGGTCCCTCTCCTTTCCCCGTCATGATGGAGGTCTGCGGGGCCAAACCCTGAATGGGTAGTGGGGTTGCCAGCGCTGCTTCTCCTTAGTGCTGGTGTGGGACCAGTTCCTGCATCAGGGCTCCCAACTGAGGGCCTGAGGAGCCTCATCCCACTGCCAGTAGCCCAAGCCTTGGTCACCCCTGCCAATGGCATGCACCAGGCATAATGTACATACAGCTGCAGGCACCACTGACTACATGTGCGCTTATCTCTCATATGTCAAAAGAAAATAGCACCAGCAAGAAAGAGAAAAGCTCCCTTCAGCCCAGCAAAGCCTGGAGCTCATAAAGATTGACTTGAAAAGACCTTTACTGGAAAAACCATATGCACTTTGGCATCTGCTGGTGGTGTATGGTACCTTCTCGAAGTACCCAGTGTAACAAGCTCTGAAAGAAAGAAGAACTGAAACAGTGACAAAGGCATTAATGAAACATGTGGCATTGTAATTTGGCCAACAAAGCTGCATCAGGGAAAGGAACTTGAATCAAAGTTACTGTACCAATTTGCCCAAAACTATATATAACCCATGATGAGGACACATATTACCCGTCCTCCTAGTAATGACAATGTGAACTTTGAAGAAAGTAAACTGCACCATTAGTGCAGTGCTCGGAGTGAGTCATTATGTCTAATGGGAGGTGACATTTCTGCCCTTTTAAATTAATTCTGGTCCGTCTACACGAATGGCGGAGCAAATAGGAGGACAGGGGGTGACTGCCCCCCTTAGTGGACTTTCTTAAACAACAGTTACCAAGAGCAGGTCAAGAAAGAGGGCCTGCAGCTGTGCCTGTCCAGTCACCAGGCAGCCAATGAGCTCAGCTGAGCCACAGCAGAACTACGTGATTGGCTAAGGCAGTCAGGTGGCTTGCTCTTAAACCCAGCAGCTTCAGAGGATCAGTGGCTGCTCAATGCACACACCTGTGGATTCTCTGCCTCCTTGTGCTTGCCTCACTGCCAGCCCTGCTCCTTGGCTTCCCTGACTCCAGATAATCAGCTCTGGTACCTTGCTCCAACACTCTCTCGACCCTTGGCTCTGGCATTTGGAATCTGACTTTGGTTCTGACCTTCAGCTCTGATCCCTGACTCAGACTCTGCCTTGACCTTGGGCTCTGTCATTTGGATGCCAACCAGTGCTCTCTGACCACTAGGCATGAATGCCTACAACCTGCTCTCCTGACTGTGCTTCAGGGGAGTTTCCAAATAATCTGATACACTGTTATCCAAGTCTAAGAATCACTTCATATTAAAGATCTTTTTGCCCCATTTTATTTATTTTTTAAAAACAGATTTATATATTTAAACAAGGAGGAAACATTACACTTGAAAAAAGTGGGAACATGGATATAAGGAGCAGTTAGCGTGTAGGTGTTTATGTGTGAATTGCTTTCATGGAGCTTTTTTCTTGCAGCAAATTGACAGGGATGAACATTCTTGAGGAATAAGAAACTGCACAAATGTAAGACTTGGCTACACAATTAGTCTATGTGTAGGCAGAACAGGGGCATTTTTGTAATCTTCCCATTGGAGTCCTGTACTAAACAACCTGCTTAAAAAGAAACTGATGCCTTCTGGAAAACTTTGAAAAATATTCTAGTTAGAAACACATTGTCTGTATGTCATGTAGCTTCTGGTTTTTTATTCTATCATTTTTATTTGTTAGGTACATTAAATATTATATTTGCATGAAAATATTATTTGCTTCTTAAGAATTCAGCTGCACCTCACCTAAAGTCATGATCCTCTCTTTGTGGCATCATCGTAATTTCCATAGCAACCACCTCTGATATCACAAGCACAGGATTTCAATTGTCCATGGGAAATAAGACAGAAGGAGCAAATGAATATATAAAACAAAGGAATGTGTTTATATCCAAAGGTGCCTAAAATAGGACAAAAAAGATTGTGCAATGGTTAATGTGGTAACCTTGAATGTGGGAGATCTGAGTTCTGTGCAAGTTCAAGGATCAATGTCTCTCTCTGGTCCCCATCTGTAAAATGGGGCTAATAGTAATTCTCTGCCTCACAGAACCTTTGTAAGGCTAAATATAGTGAGATGGTCAGATGCTATGTTAATGCAGGCTGTATAAGATAGAAGAACTGCCTCAAAAAAAAAAAAAAAAAGGAAATTTGCTATCAGTGAATCTTTAAATGTGGTTCATTGGGTGGGATATGTGGATGTACTACATGTACAGTCTTGACTTTGGTATACAGTAAAACATCCTTGCACAATTTATTTATTTGGATTTATTTTTATACTAAAGAGAGGCACCTATCCAAAGCTCTAGGCACTCTGACACAAGCATTCAGCACAAAATAACTAAATACAAATAGGGGGACATGTAACACACACAGCCCAGTGGATTCTACAGTAACTCCTCACTTAAAGTCGTCCCGGTTATCGTTGTTTCATTGTTACGTTGCTGATCAATTAGGGAACATACTCTTTTAAAGTTGCACAATGCTCCCTTATAACGTTGTTTGGCAGCCGCCTGCTTTGTCCACTGCTTGCAGAAAGAGCAGCCCATTGCAGCTAGCTGGAGGGGGCTTGGAATCAGGGTGGACCGGCAGCCCCCCTATCAGCTCCCCGCTCCCCTAAGTTTCCTGTGTGGCAGCTGCCCAGCAGCCTATCAATTGCTGGCAGTTCAGCTGTCCCTCCCTCCACTGCCATGTGCTGCTCCTGCCCTCTGCCTTGGAGCTGCTCCCAGGAGCCTCCTGCTTGCTGTGCAGGGGAGAGGGAGGCTAATGTCAGGGTGTCCCCCTCCCCACTGCTCCTGCCCCCCACTTACTACTTCTCCATATAGAGCAGGAGGGGACACAACAGGGCTCAGGATGGCCGCAGCTGCTGTCTCAACTTCCTGATATATTTAAAAAGGCAATGTACTTAGAGTGGTGTCAGCGTACTTAAAGGAGCAATGCGCATCTCTCTCTCTCTCTCTCTCTCACACACACACACACACACACGATGTGTGTCTCTGTCTCTGTCTGCCATGCTGTCTCCCATCCCTCCATTCATGCTGCCTTGTAGAGTGTGAGGCTACATTAAAAACAATGTGTTAACCCTTGAGGGCTCAGCTGAGTTCTAGTTCATCATTTAGCAGTAAGGCATTCCCTAGGAAATATCCCACGCTCTTCCACCCTCTGACTTCACCACCTCAACCAAGCTTCACAATCATCATTGCTTGGTACAGTATTAAATTGTTTGCTTAAAACTTATACTGTGTGTGTGTGTGTGTGTGTGTGTGTGTGTGTGTGTCTGGTGAAATTTTTTTTCCTGGAACCTAACCCCCTCTATTTACATTAATTCTTATGGGGAAATTGGATTAGCTTAACATTGTTTTCGCTTAAAGTCGCATTTTTCAGGAATGTGACTACAACGTTAAGCAAGGAGTTACTGTATTTGTAATGGTGTAGATACATTAGTGGCTGTAACCAGGGTACATCCACAGTGTTCGTAAGGCTCAAGTATCTAATAGCTGATATTATTCTGATAGCAAGTAACTAAAGTTCTTCAATGCTGTTATGGTGTTTGGATTTCTCCATGGTAAGAGACCATACAGTAACTAGTTCAAATAAAACTTCAATAGAATATAAAAGTAAACTCAAAGTTTTTTTTATTTTAGGTGAAACAAGGTACCTGCTTGTATGGGGATGACACATACACTCAACCATACATACATACTCAAATAGGGCCCAATCCAGCTGCCATTCAAGTCAATGGGCAAATCTCCATTGATTTCAGTGGCAGTTGAATGAGATCTGTACTCATATGAGGTAAATACTCGCATGTACTTACATGAAACACATATACCCTGTGATGTGAAAGGTGTGTCCACAGATCTTTCTCTTATAAGAGCCAAAGATTACTGTGGTATGAACTAATTAACAGTATTTCTACTAATTGTTTTCTTTGATTAGCATCTGAATATGTCCCATACAATGCTTTTTAAACTGAAATCTGTCCTTAAAAATCAAAGTACTAGACACCTGTATACAATGCAGAACATCGTAGCTTTTAAATTGGAGCAACTTATCTTGTAATAGGTATTTTCTTAGTAATATAATAATAAATTGGACAATATTCCTTTCCCTCACAACCATGCTGCAGGGTGACCAAATGACAAGATGTGCTCATCTTTCCTTAGCTGATTTTCTTTCCCCTTATCTGCTGTCACCATTGCTTTGCTGCATGCGTCAGGGAAGATTGAGCACCAGAAGGTGTGTTTTAATATATGTAATTGTTCTAAATAACTAATAATTTTTTTGTAAAAACCAAGGATGAAATCCAGGCCCCACTGAAATCAATGGGAGTTTTTCCATTGAGTTCAATGGGACCAGGATTTCACCCCAAGACTTCTGCGTTATACATTTATTCAAACATTACATTCCTTTCAATGTACCAAAATACACATAAGGTAAAATTCACCCCTCATAGCTCACAAAGCCTGAGTAATTGGGTTTTGTGCAGGGAACTAAATGTAAATCCTATGGCTGGGATTAGCATAAGAAATATCTCAGAGACTGGATCAGACCAACACCCTAGATCCAAACTACCTAATCTATGGAGAAGTTAAGGTCTGGTTTTGAATCCAAACTTCACAGTTCAGGCCCATCATATATTTTATATACACAGCCATATACACACATGGGTATATAATAATCTATATTACCCACAAAAACTATAGAGATAGATATAACAAAATGACAGAGCTATTCATGTTACCTCTGTCTAACAGGGCTTATATTTGCACAAACTGTGAACTTGCAGGTGGTGTTTATATACAGTATATCCCCTAGGGATGACCTATAGGCATTCAAGCCTTCCACAGCAGACAGACTACCTTCCATGCATGCTGATTGTTTCAGATCCTTTAAGAAAATATAATATTGGTTCTAAATTTACATCTATATCTATCCATCTAATTTAATCTAATCTTAACTATCTACCAAGATATTTAGGTGTACAAGTGCAAAGTTTCTCAAAAACTGTTTCCAGCTTTCAATATGCTCTTTAAATCTATCCCTCTTTTTTTAGAAGAAAAATTGGGTACTTTTTAAAATTAATTAAAACTTCTTTGGAAACTCAGGATAAACTATGAAACACCAGAAAATATGCAGAATAGAAAATATATTCCTGTTACAAAGAGAAGTCACAGAATTAGAGAAATCTGAAATCTAATTAAGAAGCAGCCAAATGTTTTATCACTGAAACTTTACAACTAAAATATACACATCAGCTAGGACCTGCAAATTGCCCGATTTGTAATAAATGAAGCAGCATATTTTAAAGTTAGAACTCAGTAAATTACAGAATCTGTATGTCTTACATTGTCCCATTGTGAAGAAGAAAATTCTGTCAAAACCTTGGAGTAGTAACATCTGTAAACAAGTCTCACTGTTAGCAGTTTCTCTTTAGTGGTTTAAATAAATAGTGCATAAATTACAAAGACATTATTTTGCTTTCAATAATCAGAATTTGAAATTAAGATTGGCTCCTAAATGTGATTTTACACAGGAATGTCTGGGAGGTTAGAATATATGGATTCAGAAAGTCCATTTAAGATGCTACACTAATGTAATAGCTAGGGGACAAATTTAACCATGCACGTACATATTTTTTTGACTAATCACATGCTTAAAAGTCATGCACATGCTTAAGCATCTTGCTGAATCAGGGCCTGACTGAATTGCAGACCATGGGCCAGCTACTCAGTATATATTGGGTAGCTCCATTAACATCCTTACGGTTGAAATCAATAGTTACCCTGATTTACACTAGCTGAGGATCTAAGCCCACATTTTTAAAGGTATTTAGGCTTTGTTCTGCTTAGTGTTGCAAAGCTTAAGTGATTAGACAGCTAAGTCCCATTTTTAAAATCGACGTAGGCACTTAAAAGTGTCAGCCTTTGTCTCCTAAATGCCTATGTCACGTTTGAAAATGTGACTTAGCCATCTAAATTACTTAGTCCCTGGTCCTCGAAGATATTTAGGGGCCTACCTCCCACTGAAATCAATGGAGGGTAAGTGCCTAAATACCTTTGAGGATCTGGGCCTTAGATCTTGCAGTGCTGACTAAAACGATGCCTAAATGCCTTTAAAAATCTGCAAAAAGAACAGGAGTACATGTGGCACTCCTGTTCTTTTTGCTGACACAGACTAACACGGCTGCTACTCTGAAACCTTTAAAAATCTGGGTCTTGGTGCATTAAGTTGGTTCAGTCAGGGCCCAGTCCTGCCAAAGTAGGCCAAACTCCCATTAATGTCAGTGGAAATTTTGCCTGTGCAAAGACTGCAGAGTCAGACTGGTAATTTCGTGTGATGGCAAAAAATATTCAATTTAACAGAAACCTGTTCAATTTTGGCTCAGAAAATGGGTCTCCATATGTACAGGAACTGAATTATTAAGAGGACAGATTATTTGCCTGAGGACTTCTTTATCTTGCCTAGAAAAAATCTGTGGGTTGTGTTGTATTAAATAAGTCCTGATAAGCACCATGTTCTTACTACTCTTTCCTTTTGGCCTATATTTTGTTGTTCATTATTCTAAACAAATGAGTTCAGGAAGACATCCCAGATATACATGGCTCTAACAGAAGGGCCAGCCTAGTGCCATTTCCTTCCAGGCAAATGCCGTGTGACTCAGCGACAAATGACAGTGCTACAGAGAGGGACCTTCCTGATCCTAATTGTTCTTGGGAAATCTTGCAGAGCCTGCTACTGAGTTTGTGTCCGAAGTAGTTCAGGACCATCCCAAGGCCCTCATCCTGGGCAAGGGAAATACTGCTAATCCTTGAAACACATCTTGGAACATTTTCAATTTGCCCAGCACCTGCAATGAATAGAAATCCATCCTGGGGGTGAACCCTGACTGAATCCTAGTCCCTGCTTTGTGTAGCAGTACTAGCCGTCCCACAATACAAAATGAAGGGGTGGGAAAAAAACTTGTCAAAATAAATAAAACATTATTAAGGGCTTTAGAACCAGGGGTATCCCCTAAAGCCTAGAATAGTTTCACAGCAGACACTTCACTGAAGACACTTCAGTCTGTGTCACTCTGTCTCCAAGGCTCTTGAAAATGACATGGTTCAAAGAGTAGCTTTTGCCAAAAGCCATTTTTGTTATTAAAGCTGAGCTTTAAAGACTTCAGTACTCTGATTTTTTAAAGTTTAAACAGCAGCTTTTCTGCTAAGATCATGTTCGTGCTAAACTTGATGATTTCTAGCATCCTATTAGCAGAGTCAGAGTGACTTCAGGTAAAAAGTACAAAAAACTGTAAGCTACTACTAGGTATAGGAACCTGAGAAATCATAATGTAACAAGTATCTTTGACATATATTTCTCTCCTTATGTAACATACTAAATGTAATACAGAATCATAGGGCTAAAGCACTAGACAATGAAAGTCTCTAGCCCTTCTTGAGGCTGTCATCCTTTACATATGATTAGTTTTCTGTCATCATACAGTGTAATCCTGCTGCAGAGGTGGTAGAGTGGAATTCAGAGTCATTGAACACTCTGGATTGATCGAATGCTTCAGGATTACGGAAATAGCCACACCTAAAAAACTATGGGCTAAATCATGAACTGATTTATGCAGCTGTGTGTGTTAGGTTTTATCAGCAGTGACTTTCCAATGCTTTGTGTGTGTGTGTATGGTCTAGGTAACAGAGACCTGTGCAGGGGGACTGTACAACTCCACACCATCTGTAGTATGAAGGAGACCTCTGCAGGAGATATTTGCCAAGCATCACTGGGGATGGGGGAAGGGGATGTTCTGAGGGGTTGTGGCTGGTGAGTCCATACACAACACAAATCCATGTGTCCCAAACCTAACAAAGAAGGGGAGCAGTCAACCAGGTGTGCTACTTCCCTCCACATCAGCAGTAGCCAGAAATCACCTGGCTATATAGGTGCTCTGGGTTTAATTCTATTCTGGGTTGAGGAGTCTATCTGTCAGTTCCCTTGAAGTCACATGCAAGGAAAGGCCTTTTATTCAGAGATTGTTCATTTATTCAAGATTGGGACCTTTGTGCATTATACACGGTGAAAATTCACAAAACATTCAATAGCGCTTAAAAAAACCAATTCCTTTCTTATCTCCATTGGGGAGGGGAAGTGATTGAACATTGGGGTACATTACAACCTTGTAGGGAAAGGGGTTCAAGACCTTTTAAAGAGGATTTTGATTTTTTGTTCTGCCTGCAAGGTACACCTATGCTTCTTTGGTTATGAGTGTAAAAAAGAAAAGGCACATGAAAGCAACAGCCTTTTTTGTCAAGCTGTGACAGAAATCAAATGCAAATAGAGCTCAGTTCAAGACTGTTTGTTAAGTGTCACGTCAGTGAGTATTAAATACAGCACATGTAGTTTTACAATGAGCATACTGTATGTGAATTTTATTGATTTTTTTCAAAGCGGATACACAGAATAATGTAACCTTACCAGTTCCAACGTACAAGTTGTATCTTCATATTTGTATATACACATTCAGTAGGCTTCTAAACTGTGTGGCCTTCTTCTATCACATTTTGTCATGTGAAACCTGTGAGTCAGTATATAAAAGAGAAGTACATAAATGGCTGTGTCCCCCTAAAGAATCTCTAGTTCAGTGGTTCTCAACCAGGGGTATGTGTCCCCCTGGGGGTGCGCAAAGGACTTCCAGGGGGTACTTAACTCATCTAAATCAGTGTTTCTCAACCTAGGGATTGTGACCCCTAGGGGGGTTGTGAGATGGGTTTAAGAGGATCGCAAGTGCAGGGTTGGTGTTAGGGGGTGGCAAGCAAGGTAACTGCCCAGGGCCCCATGCCACAGGGGGCCCAGCAAAGCTAAGTTATATGCTTAAGCCCTGGGTAGTGGAACTCAGGCTTCAGACAAGACTCACAAGTGAAAAACAGGCTCAAGTACCATACTGAAATGTAAGTACAATATTTATAGTCCAATTGATTAATGTTATAATTATATGGTAAAAATGAGGGAGTAAGCAATTTGTCAGTAACAATGTGCTGTGACACTTTTGTATTTTTATGTCGGATTTTGTAAGCAAGTAGTTTTTAAGTGAGGTGAAACTTGGGGTACGCAAGACAAATCAGACTCCTGAAAGGGGTACAGTAGTCTGGAAAGGTTGAGAATCACTGCTCGAATTGATAGGAGAGACAATACTGAAGATCACAGTGTGAAAAGCAGTCAATGACAGCTTTGCAAAATTAGTGAAATAAACATACTTGTGCACATTGTTAATGTATCAGACTTGTGCTAGAATTGGATTCAAACTTGGTTTGTTGCATGAGTAAAATGAGTTTTGTAGTTTAATTTCATTTCACGAGGAAAAAATATTAAAAAGCTAAAAAATATACAGAAATTAGCAGACCAATATGGCTATATAGATATAAATAGATATAGTCATATATACACACCCACATATATACAATATATATACATGATCTTTCTATTATTCATGTGAAAACAATGTCAGAGTTTTCCATATCTATTAAAATTACATATTTCTTTGGCTACATTTAGAAAAGCTTGCCCTGAGATCAAATGAATGTGATTTGGAAGATGTGCTTATATCTGATAAATTGTAAAGCACCCTGAGATCTGTGCATAAAAAGTGCCATATAAGAGATGGGTATTATTATTATTAACCAAATTAAAAGAAGGGAGAGAAGTCTTTGGTGGCGATTCTTTCGTGTAAACAATTTTTGTTTGAACTGTAAAGTCAATATTGTCCTTTCACGTGTATGGTGCATAGCAAAAAGGGACCAATGGAAGAAAAGAGCAAGATACAAGAGTGAACACTTTAAGGCTGATAAAGGCAGCAATAAAGTGCTCATTTTCATCTCCATACACAAGGACACAGCCATTAGCAATACAGCAGTGGGATCACTACTCCTTGGGAGATGCTGTATACCTGTGTTCATTGCGTTCACTACTGTTGTCATACTGACAATTGTGTCAGCATTTGAACTTGTTTGCTTCTGGATATGTGCTGTCCTTCCAGTGTTCATTCAGAGTATCAAGTATCAGAGGTGTAGCTGTGTTAGTCTGGATCTGTAGAAGCGACAAAGAGTCCTGTGGCACCTTATATACTAACAGACGTATAGGAGCATAAGCTTTTGTGGGTGAATACCCGCTTTGTCGGATTCAGAGTATGTCTACACAGCAAAGAAAAAACCATAGCTGGCCCATGCCAGCTGACTCGGGCTCATGGAGCTCAGGCTGCAGGGCTGTTCCATTGCTGTGTAGACTTCTGGGCTCGGGCTGGGACCCTCCCACCCCGCAGGGCCTAGATCCTGGGCTCCAGCTTAAGCCCAGATGTCTACACAGCCCCGCAGCCTGACCCCCGTTAGCCCAAGTTGGCTGGCAAGGATCAGCTGTGAGTATCTAGTTGCTATGTAGACATACCTTGGCTGTATGGGCTTTTCTGAGGCCTCAGTTCAGAAAAGAGCGTAAGTATATACCTAACTTTAGGCATGTGCTTATGTCCCATTGACATAAATTAAAGTTAAGGATATCTTTAAAAATAATCACGTGCTTAAGAGCTTTGGAGCCTTAATCTGTACTATGTCTCATGCATACCTTATCTGTTCCTTGGCTGGAGTCTGTGATGACTGACATTCAGAATCTTCTCCTGGTTCTATGGCACAGTGTGCAAAAGCACCTTTCACATTCCAGTTTCAAGATGATTCTATCTCTTTGCTTATTCCACCCCTTGGAACACAGCATTAGGCAACAAAAGAACAACACTGGGGAATCATACAGTGATCTGAAATGTTGGTGACAAATGATTCATATTGATGAAGTATCCCACACATATTGAGTACTGTCACAATCTGTACTTTTGCCACACATTTGTGACTGCTATCCCACATTATGCCTTTTTCCTAAACCATTTAATATAGGCTTGCTGATCCTTTCTTCGTGATGAGGAGCTGGGCATAGTGTTTTACACATACCAACCTTCCACATTTGGACTTTATGCATCCTGAGTTGGTGTTATCTCTGCTTTACTGCCTGAGAGCAACAGGGAATTCTTAACCCATAGCTAATTGCTATTAGTATGTGAAATCTGCAGCTAGATTTCCAGGTTGCTGCTCACTGAAACCACACCACCTAGTTGCCAGGCCAGATTAAGTCATAAGCACTATAAGCCCCAGATCCTGAAATCAGGTGATGAATGCAGAATTTCAGCTTCCATTAACAAACACACAAAAATAAAAATAGGTTCCTGGACCTTGTAGTTGGGTAAAATGTGATCTGAGTGTAATTGATTCAGGGACATTTGCCTGAAATAGTAGCTCTGAAAGGGGTAAACTTTCCTATGCCTCTCAATGGAGTGTTAACTCCAAGACCCACTGCTCTGGGTGGTCCTGCCAACACCACCTCAGCAGAAACTTTGTGTGGGTCAGGAAGATGAGAGTGCAGCAAGCCCATCCCACTCATTCAAGGAGAAATACCCCACTGCTGCAGTAAGTATTATGGGTCCCCCATGCTGCCACCCCTTTCTCTCTGGGGGGAACAAGGGTTTCCCCTTTTGCTCCCAAAGGGACAGGGTCCCCTGCTGCCATCCCTGCGGAGGCAGGAGGGGTAGAAGGATCCCATGCCACTGCCACTTCTTCTCTGGGAGGAGAGAGGCCTACTGGCACTCCAGGTGGAGGTGTAGGGCTGCAAGGGGCCCCATGTCATGGTGTGCCCAGAGCCCCTATTGCCTTAATCTAGTATTGACAAATTTGCATTGCAAATTCAGCTAGTAATGATGGGACAATAAGGTGCTTTGTTTATTTTTTTCTTAACTGTAGGTGTTGGTAGATATTTTCTCTCTTTGTGCCCTAAGAATGCAGCCCAACATCAATTATTTCTTTGGTGTAACAGAAAATCCGAATGAATGTAAGAACAGTGCCAGCCCAGGGGACACATTTCTCTAAACTAATAGGGGAATTGCAGACTGTTCTTTTATTTTTGCTTTGTGGATTCTTATCAGTAGAGCTGGTGAACAAATGGGAAAACAATTTTGCTAACAAACTGAAATTTCCCTGTTTCCATTTTACTGAATTCAAAATAGATCTGTTTTCCATAATGCTTATTATTGATATTTGTATTGAAACTATTGTATCAATTTAAAAAAAATAGTTATCCATATATTCAACTGAAAGTGGTGTGCTTTTTTAACGGAGAATTGGTTTTTTAGTCAACAAAACGTGTAAATAATGATTTCAAAAAACAATTTTCATACAAATTTTTATAACATTTGAATGATAATATTCATTAAAATATCAAACAGAAATTTTTGAAACAAGTAAAAATCATTCCAGAGTGCTGACATTTTTTTAAAAACGTGGGGTTTTTTTGACAAAATATTTTACATGCAAATTTTTTTCAACCAGCTCCACTGTTAACATTCAAATTAGGAGCAAAGTTTTATACAAATGCGTTTCTTCTCCCTCCCCTTCCTTCATAAGATGCTCAATCCTCTCTCTTTTTGAAACTTCAAAATATTTTTAGCATTTCTCTTTGCATCTTCCTCCCTCCTTACATTATTCTATTACAAATCTTTTCTCATGTGTGTCCTTTAGGGTGTGTTATTATTTGTCTGTTCCCTTAGTTCTCCTTTTCCTGTCAATCAATTTTCTTCCTGAGCGCTCTCACCCCACCCTAAAGCTTAAGCTACCTCCTCCTTTACTTCTGACAATCTCCATGTTTTAAATCTTTCTTGCCTTGTTTGTCTTATTTTTACTTGTAGCTGTTCCCCATAGACCAAGCTCATTCTCATGTGTTCTCAGTAATGTAGCCTGTCTGTAATGAAAGGGAACACTTGGGAGTGCCACATTAAGAAAACGCAGCTACTGTACCAGAACTAGATTATTAAATGATTGCAGGCTAAATGTAAAAGACCAGGGAAACAATAGAAAGTAGAAGCTTCATGCCACAGTGTAGTGGAACTAATAGGCAAGATATTTGCAAGAAGCTGAAAGAACGGCGATTAAGAGGCATATTTTTATATGCACATGTTGAGGGATGGGAGAATGCATGCTGTCTGTCTCGCTGTAAACCAGTGCCTGGATACTGTGGTGATTAGTGCTCTATAAATACTTGATAGATAGATAGCTAGAATCTCACTCCATCCTAAAACCCACACCTTGCACATAGTGTACAGTGACTTTCACATTGATTTTCTTTGTGAATATACATCAGGAAATAATCTTTTAATCTGCAAGGAGGATACATTTTTGACAACCTTTTCATCTTCACTTGTTGATAAGAACTGTACTAAACCAGCAAGTCATTAATACTGGCTCTTACCAGAGTATCATAAAGAGATTTTACTTTGCTGAAAAGTTACTGAAAAAAAATTGCTGCTGTAAAAATCCCATTAAAAATAAAAAATTACACTAACAGATATTGCAATCCCCTTTGCAGATTTACTGTACATGTATTGTTCACATTGCAGTTGCAGTAGACTAAATGCATGCCAGACAAAAACAATGATCTGTGGCTGATACATTTTAAAACTTAAGATCTCTGATATAATCCCTTAGAAATTTTTATGGTTCCTGAAGGTGCAAAATGCCTCCAAACTCCTAGTGCCAACCCTTCTAATTAACAGGATTTCACAACTAAAAGTTTCCTAGGTGCTGATGATTTAGATAGACCAGAAATCTTTGTGCATACATGATTTGAAATGTTACTTTTATTATTTATTTGTATTATAGCAGGACCTAGAAATCCTAACTCAGAACAGGGCCCAATTGCACTAGGCACATAACAAACACATATTAAAGACAGCCCCTGTCCTAAAGAGGTTACATCTAAATAGACAAGCCAGACAAAGTATGGGAGAAAAGAAGCATTATCCCCTCTCTACAGGTAGGGCACAAAGGCACAGAAAGGGTAAGTGACTTGTCTAAGGACACATATATGTCAGCTTCACAGCCCAAACCGCAACTTCAAAGTGCTATCTACACAGCTATATTTAGAGTGCTAACGTGAGCCTCACTAGCTCAAAGCTATTGAACCAGGCTGGGATGCTTGCAGCTACAGGCTTTAAAGCGCTGCGGAGAAACACCCAGCCAGTTTTAGGCAGAGAGGGAAATGGACCTAGATCTCCTGAGTCCCAAACCAATGCCATGTCTACAAGACCATCCTTTCTCTTTATGGCATATTGTTATAGCTGAAACCAGTAGTATGTGGAGCATATTCAAGCTCAACCCTTAACCTGGGGGACCATGATACTCTACTTGTAAAGTTTGGTCCTGCTCCTGTGGAAATCAATGAGAGTTTTGTTGTTGCTTTCAGTGGATGCTGGACTGTGGTTGGAGTTCCTGGAATTCTCTTCAAGAAATCTTTTGTTCACAGTAGGGTAAATAGTAACCTGATCTCCTTCTTGGATAGAGAAGCCTCCAAATGCACCCACAAGAGGGGAGTGCGCAGGCCACAGATGGACCAAGTGAGAGTATTTTGCACGGTGTAGGATGGCTTGGGTATGGGTAAGTCGAGCGGTGTGGTCTATGAGTCTGCAAATGTGCAGCTCCATTGGGGAAAACCCACGTTAGAGGACTGCGGTGACTGTAAAAGATCTGTACTGCTGCTTGGTTGTGTGAGAGGAGAGGATACCATCCCCTCTGTCCCATAAAAGGCCCATTCACTAGAGCTTAGCATAGAGTGCTTTGTCCCGTTATGCCTAAGGAAAAAATTACAGCACTATTATATGCACAGGAGAAACCAAGCAATTTGTTAAACATTTTGGGTGAAATTAGTAGTTGTGAGAGGTGCTGGATTAGCAACCTTGGAGAGCAAAGTCATAGAATATCAGGGTTGGAAGGGACCTTAGTAGGTCATCTAGTCCAACCCCCTGCTCAAAGCAGGACCAATCCCCAATTTTTGCCCTATATCCCCAAATGGCCCCCTCAAGGATCGAACTCACAACCCTGGGTTTAGCAGGCTAATGCTCAAACCACTGAGCTATCCCTCCCCCCTATATACAGAACAGAGACAACACAAGCAGTTGCTGTGTAATTTGCCCCATGTGGCCCTGACAAGGTGCCTGAACACTGACTTAGAGGGACTACTTGTCGGGATGAGAGGGCTAGTTCAGTCTTCATGACCATTCAGTCCTTGCCTTCTCTGCCAAGCTTGTGGACAGGTTTCTAATCAATGTACATGACACTGGTTTGCTGGAGCATCAACATCCTTATTCTTAACAATATCAACCATATCAGATACAAATTGGTTCTGAACTCTAATCATGTCCAAAAAAACAGATAGGTGGAGACATAGGGGACAGCCCTGCATTGTGCCTTAAGGGGACAGCACTGAATTGTGAGTGTGGAGGAATAATTCTGCAGTAGGAGCCTCAGAAGGAATCCTGGCTGACTTGGTTACAATTCCAATTTGGACTCTCGGGCTGTATACATTGCAGCAGCAGTGCCACCACTGTTTGCTCCCCACTTTTGCCCTAGGTCGGCTCTGCTGGTTTGTCTGCCTTTGATGCTGCACCTTTGGGGAAGCTGGCATCAGTGGCTGGAACAATGGCTCTTCTCTCTCTCCATCAACTTGTGCAATTAGGACTTTGGATCAGGCCTTTGAAGTCAGTTGGCCTACTTATATCTTTAACAAAGTTAATGACATTCTGAAAAACTTTGAGGGACTGGGGCCTTATGCAGGGTCTGTCAATCTAGGCTATATTGGGATTATTGAGATAGAAATGTATTAAATAGTTATCAGACAGGGTTACAATGAACTCAGAAGTGGAAAGCATCATACATTTGTTATTATATATCCATCATTATACATGTGCACGGCCCTTACATACAGCTAAAAATATGTTTAATGCCATAACACAGCAAGATATGGAAACAATCAAGGGGAAGAAAGGGAGAGTTTAATGGAAATATGAAATTTTAAAAAGAAATGGCTATAAAATGAACAGAATTGTGTGTTCTCTTCAGTGTATTAACTGCAGAAGTCTTAAACACAGCAGATGTTTGATGTGTGATTATGGATGAAATAAATCGTTTTAATATGCTAATATTGGGTAGTTTCTGCTAATCTTACTCAGAACTGAGTAGAACAGGGGTCGGCAACCTTTCAGAAGTGGTGTGCCGAGTCTTCATTTATTCACTCTAATTTGAGATTTTGTGTGCCAGTAATACAGTTTAACGTTTTTAGAAGGTCTCTTTCTATAAGTCTTTAATATATAATTAAACTATTGTTGTATGTAAAGTAAATAAGGTTTTTAAAATGTTTAAGAAGCTTCACTTAAAATTAAAATGGAAAGCCCCCCAGACCAGTGGCCAGGACCCAGGTAGTGTAAGTGCCACTGAAAATCAGCTCACGTGCCGCCTTTGGCACCCTACTCTACTTTGGAGTAGAACCTTACTCTGTAAAATAGTTCCCTTGATTTTGCTGGAACTGATCATCGAGTAAGGGGCTATCCAATGTGAGTGAAACTGGAAGAATCTAATTCATTGCGTGGGTTTCATTTTTGAAAATGTTTTATTCCTGAAAATAGCATTTCATGTTTGCAAACAAACACCAGGCTATGCATTATTGGATAGAAATGTTCTTTAATGTCTCTTATATTCAAAATCAATTAGGGCCCTAATCCATGGAAACATAATTTATATACTATGTACTCAACTTAAATGTGTACTCCAAATTAAAAAACACAGTAAGAGAACCAAAAAAGAGCCACCGTGGCTAAACAACAAAGTAAAAGAAGCAGTGAGAAGCAAAAAGGCATCCTTTAAAAGTGGAAGTTAAATCCTAGTGAGGAAAATAGAAAGGAGCATAAACACTGGCAAATGAAGTATAAAAATACAATTAGTAAGGCCAAAAAAGAATTCGAGGAACAGTTAGCCAAAGACTCAAAAAGTAATAGCAATTTTTTTTAAAGTACATCAGATACAGGAAGCTTGCTAAGCAGCCAGTGGGGCCAATGGACGACTGAGGTACTAAATGAGCACTCAAGGACAATAAGGCCATTGCGGAAATACTAAATGAATTCTTTGCATCGGTCTTCACGGCTGAGAATGTGAGGGAGATTCCCAAACCTGAGCCATTTTTTTTAGGTGACAGATCTGAGGAACTGTCCCTGATTGAGGTATCATTAGAGGAGGTTTTGGAACAAATTGATAAATTAAACAGCAATAAGTCACCAGGACCAGATGGTATTCACCCAAGAGTTCTGAAGGAACTCAAATGTGAAATTGCAGAACTACTAACTGTAGTGTGTAACCTATCATTTAAATCAGCTTCTGTACCAGATGACTGGAGGGTAGCTAATGTTACGCCAATTTTTAAAAAGGGCTCCAGAGGCAATTCCGGCAATTACAGGCCTGTAAGCCTGACTTCAGTACAGGGCAAACTGGTTGAAACTATAATAAAGAACAATATTGTCAGACATATAGATGAGCATAATTTGTTGAGGAAGAGTCAACATGGTTTTAGTAAAGGGAAATCATGCCTCACCAATCTACTAGAATTCTTTGAGGGGGTCAACAAGCATGTGGACCAAGGGGATCCAGTGGATATAGTGTACTTAGATTTTCAGAAAGCCTTTGACAAGGTCCCTCACCAAAGGCTCTTATGCAAAGTAAGCTGCCACGGGATAAGAGGGAAGGTGCTTTCATAGATTGGTAACTGATTAAAAGATAGGAAACAAAGGGTAGGTATAAATGGTCAGTTTTCAGAATGGAGAGAGGTAAATAGTGGTGTCCCTGAGGGGTCTGTTCTAGGACCAGTCCTATTCAACATATTCATAAATGATCTGGAAAAAGGGGTAAACAGTGAGGTGGTAAAATTTGCAGACGATACAAAATTACTTAAGATAGTTAAGACCCAGGCAGACTGCGAAGAGCTACAAAAGGATCTCTCAAAACTGGGTGACTGGGCAACAAAATGGCAGATGAAATTTAATGTTGATAAATGCAAAGTTATGCACATTGGAAAGCATAACCCCAACTATACATATACAATGATGGGGTCCAAATTAGCTGTTACCACTCAAGGAAGAGATCTTGCAGTCATTGTGGATAGTTCTCTGAAAACATCCACTCAATGTGCAGCAGGAGTAAAAAAAGCGAACAGAATGCTGGGAATAATTAAGAAAGGGATAGATAATAGGACAGAAAATATCATGTTGCCTCTCTATAAATCCATGGTATGCCCACATCTTGAATACTGTGAGTGCAGATGTGGTCACCCCATCTCAAAAAAAGATATACTGGAATTGGAAAACGTTCAGAAAAGGGCAACAGAAATTATTAGGAGTATGGAACGGCTTCCGTATGAGGAGAGATTAATAAGACTGGGACTTTTCAGCTTGGAAAAGAGACGGCTAAGGGGAGATATGATTGAGGTCTATAAAATCATGATTGGTGTAGAGAAAGTAGATAGTGTTGTTTACCACTTCTCATAACACAAGAACTAGGGGTCACCAAATGAAATTAATAGGCACTAGGTTAAAAACTCATTAAAGAACTATTTCTTCACACAATGCACAGTCAACCTGTGGAACTCCTTGCCAGAGGATGTTGTGAAGGCCAAGACCATAACAGGGTTCAAAAAAGAAATAGATAAATTCATGGAGGATAGGTCCATCAATGGCTATTAGCCAATATGGGCAGGAATGATGTCCCTAGCCTCTGGTTGACAGAAGCTGGGAATGAGCGACAAGGGATGGATCACTTGATGATTACCTGTTCTGTTCATTCCCTCTGAGGCACCTAGCACTGGCCACGGTCAGAAGAGAGGATACTGCGCTAGATGGACCTTTGGTCTGACCCAGTAGGGTCATTCTTATGTTCTTACCAACGTCAAAGCACTTCCTGGTCTAAGTGGTGTAATAATAAATTTGACTTATTTATTAACATATATACAAAGTATTTAAATATGTCTGATATAATAAAGTCAGATTTATGCATTGTGTAGTTTTGAGGAAGCTGTAATATTTCAGTATTGTATAGTGCTGAAGCCTGACTGTATTTTTTATTGGATAAGTCCCTGAGAGAGAGATGTGCATACTGTACTTATCAAGAGGGCTCCAACCTTTTTTTTCAGAAAGCTCTTTGCGTGAAAGCATATTCTTCCCCTTATGTCACTAGTGTGGTTGCTGAGATTTATCCTTCGACTGAGTGATTTCCCATTTCATTGACACTTGCAATCAGTGGAGCCAACAGAAATTATATGTCTCCAAAGTGGCATAAATTTTCGCGGAAGAGACAACTTTCCTAAACATTTTACTGAGTCATATAGAACTTCATCTTTATGAATGTCATAATTCTCAGTGCTCGTTCAAAATATACCTCCCCCACAATTTACTGTATAAAATAACCCGAAAGGTCAGATTATCAAAAGTGTTCAGCGCCCACAACTGGGGCCAGTTTTTCAGGAGTTCACTTCCCAATAGCTGCCATTGAGAACAATGAGAATTTACCAAGAATAGTGGAAACAGCTGGGTGCTGCATCCTTTTTTTAAAAATCAACATTTTATTTAAGGCACCTAATTGAAAGCTGAATTCTTCTGAAAAACTAGCTCGTGACCATCACGTAAAGGTACTGTTCTAAAGAGCCAGATACTGTGACAGTTCGTAGCAGCTAAATAGAAAATGCTGAATTCATGTCATATTTAGAGTTAAAACTTCATTTTTATCAATTGAAAAAAAAATTAAAAAGATGTTCCATTTCTCCACTGAGCTGCCTGCCTGGTCCCCCCCCCTCCCCTTTTCTGTTTTAACATTTATTGGAAAACAATGCAACAGCCAGCTGCAAACTAATCTAATTCCTATACTGGGCCAGATTCTGCCATTCTTACTCATGCTGAATAGATACTCTGTGAGTTGTCCCATTCATTTCAATAGGAGTATTCATGAAGTAACTATTATTCAGCGTGAATAAGGGTAGCAGACTAGAGCCCGTAGAAAGGAAGATTTCTAAATTAAGGAGAGCTACTCTTTTGTTGTTGTT
Organism: Chelydra serpentina; assembly: GCA_037349315.1. Classification (NCBI taxonomy): domain Eukaryota; kingdom Metazoa; phylum Chordata; order Testudines; family Chelydridae; genus Chelydra; species Chelydra serpentina. The sequence goes on from JBAIAC010000004.1 coordinate 80,011,099, forward strand.
GTTTGTTGTTGTTCTTTAAGTGTTGGCAGCCAACTTTAAAACATGAACCTTTCTGCATTTTAAATCAAAACTACAAATGTAACCACATTACAGAGGACCAAAAATTCACATGCCAGCACAATTATCCTTATGTAGGTCCCAGGCCTTCAGCCCCTTCCTCAAGAAAATGGGACTACTTAAAGGAATAAAAGCTACTCAATAAAAGCCTCTCGACCTGCCATGGCCTTATTGTGGGGCAAAGACTATTACAAGAATCCACAAGAAGGGAAATCAACAAATTATACAGGCAGAAAACATGAATTCTGTGGTGTTCATTTCTTTAATGTTAATCACTGTTTCCATAGCTTCAGCTTCATGATCCTTTATTTCTGATTTAAAATTTCAACAATAGAAGTGACGGGCTACAAATTTGTGGGGAATATGGGGAACTTGGGCTAAAATGAGTGATGTCTCTCAAAATGATAACCGAATAAGAGGTGTAGTAGTGGATAAAGAATTCCCGGATTGGCATTAAATATGATGGTCTGTTAATGAATTTCTAGTATAGAACTTCAATACAGTGGGGAGGGATAGCTCAGTGGTTTGAGCAGTGGCCTGCTAAACCCAGGGTTGTGAGTTCAATCCTTGAGGGGGCCATTTAGGGATCAGGGGCAAAAATTGGTGATTAGTCCTGCTTTGAGCAGGGGATTGGACTAGATGATCTCCTAAGGTCCCTTTCAACCCTATGATTCTATGAAAGATTAACAGACATTCTTTCTTTTTTTTAAATTTCCTAAATGTAGGTTACTTTTAAAAATTCTAATAAATAATATTATATTAAAATTAGACAATTTTTGAGACTCCTGGTGTTATAATGCTAATGTCTTAAAAACAATAATGCATGATTTGATTGTGATATAAAAAGGATGTCAACATGATATGAAGAAATACATAGCTAATATTGCTGTCTTACATCAGATACTCTCACTGCTCTTGCTTATATTCAGAAAACTTGCTTGATGTTTATTTATTCTTTTTTGTTTTTTTGGTTTCTACGTCATCACCCTCTCCTGATATGAAAATATCCATATCTGAAAAAGTCCATTTGTAAATAACCATTACAATTATTATGATTGATTTGAAATAATTGATTACAGTGTGACAGCTTTCTCTTAATTATAAAATACAATTACAGTTTTGCGCTTTCCTACCTGAGCTTTACAAAAGCTGGGAGAACTATTTCTGTTCTACCTCTGATTAGATCAGCAACGCCACTTCTTCAGGTCTTATCAGATTGGTTTTGATAATAATTACTTGGGAAGTGTTTGATCTCAATGATGAATACATGATTAGTTTTTCATGAAATCAGTCAACCACACCACTCAGCACTACTCATGTGAGACCTTGTTGATTTAGCTGTTCGAAAGAACGCATTCTTCTTCACTGCAGTTATGGGATGTCAGTCTTTGGGGAAAAGAGGGTGGAAAAAGGGCAAGTTTATGGGTAATGATATTGCAGCTGCAGATATTTAAGGTTTGCTAATTCTGTTCTCAATTATGTTCATTCCTTACCTCGCCGCACTGCCTGCTACATGGCTACAGAATCAATCTTAGCAGTGGAATATATTTTTCCCTTTTCAAAAAAGGTTTCATGACACCATTGTCATCTTTGAAACCCTTAGAGGGTTTTGCCCTGATGAATAATATTTCATATGTGGAATGTTTATGTGATTTTCACGGAGCGATAACCTCGCTACCACCTAACTTTGATGCATTGAGATTGCTGCTTTTCCCTACTAAAGTGCTTTTACACACCACCTCCTGCAAATTGACTTAAGAGTCAGAAATGGAAGATTCAACACAACTTGGACTCTCCATGGAAAAAGGGTTTTAGAGAGGATTTTATCTACTAGACAAAATCTATCTATTTTACTTATTTCAGCAGCAGCTTCTGTAGAAAAAAAGTTGTGGGTTTCTTTGCTTTTATGGAGCTAGAATCTTTCGGGGATGTGTGTGTTGCTTTTTTTTAAAAGCAGCTCATGTTTTCGCATTTTAAAAAAATAGCTATATTTTTCTAGTATTGGGATTTAAGGCCCCATCCTGCTAACCTTTGCTCACTGAAGTCAAAGGCACTGCTCACCTGAATAAGGATTACTCGTATGAGTAGAGAATTGAAGGATTAAGTCCTAAATACTGAAAAAAATATAGCTAGTATAATTCTTCATATTTAAAGGGGCTACTGTACTCTATGATAAAGATTTGCAGGATTGGACCCTTAATTATTAACCGTAAACCCCAGTGGTGCTCTTTTATTAAAAGAGACACTTTTATCATACTAGTTAAGAAAAGAATGGGGAAAAAAAGCTACCAAGGATGTGATATATTTTCTCTAATGTTTTTCCCTTTAATATTTTGCTAATAGAATTATGTCAGTTTTAAAACTCAGAAAGAACAGTGCATTCCTGTTTTCCTTCTTTAATTATAACTTGCCCTGATCTTTAGAACTTAATGTTTCACTAATAAGCTTAGAGCCCTTTGATTTATTTAAAAATATAAACTATTATTTTGGTGGCAATACATTTTCTCTTTGAAGATCCAGTTTAAGAAGTTTCCTCTCAAAGAATCAGTGTTTAAAAAATATATAATGCTGTGGTGCACTTGCTGTTTTGATTATCATGTCATCATGCTGATATTCTGTTGGCATAAATGAACAGCTGGGTGTTGCATTATTTTAATACAAGTCTAAAAAAAAGAAAACCAGGCAGGCAGCTCAGAGGAGAAATAGACCAACTTTTTTTAAATGATGGAGAGCCAGATTTGAATATGGTTAACGTAACGTGTGACATGAAATCAGCCAATTCTTTTTAGCTGCTACTAACTGTCAAAGCAGCAGTCTCCCTAGACTAGTGCCTTTATGTGATTCCACCCTCAGCTCTTTTGAAAATCTGGCCTTGTAAAAACAGCTTAAAGAGCTGAAGTTAAGAATGGACTCGATCCTGTGAGGGACATTAACTCACACCCAAAGGTTGCTCTGGCCCTTTGATATTGGGTCCCAATTAAAACGAGTCATTGAGGGCAAAAAAGCAAAATAAAACATAAAGAGAGACGATTAATTCTAATGTTTCCAATGAAGTCAACTTGTTTCAAATTTAAATTTTTAGGCAATGTTAAAGGCACATGCACCAATTACCTTCAAAAACTACGAATAGTCACATTGCCTTTAAATTGTTATACATATCACAAAACAGGGAAAAGAAGCTCAAACTCTGCTATAATGCAGTCATTGCCACCACATTGCAATAAAATCCTCATTGACTTTTCATTTAACTCTTATCTCATTATTTCCTTCCAAAGGATGTAGAGATTCAGGACAACAATAAAAAAAATCTATAGCACAGTACCATTTCTGTCATTTGTAGCTAATGAATGCTTTTTCGTATTGAATAGCAACTGGCCTAATAATGACAATGACTCCACTGATTTAGAGCAATAAACTTAAAGACATGGCAGGCCTATATTAGTATAATAAGCTCAAACATTCATTTCACATTAAGAAAACATACTGCAGACACTTGAATATGAGAGAGTCTCATGTTTCTTCCCTTCAATAGCACCATATGGCTTAAAAACACAATCCCACGATGTTTAATGTATGTAAATTTAAAAGAAAACTAGAGGTAACTATGAGGAATGGTGGTTTTGTCATTGTTGACAAGAGGGTGGTTCAATTATAAACATTCTGATTGAGTCCTATTGAAGCTTCTGCTTATAGCACCTGTTTAGGAAAGTTTTCCTGTTGCATGTACTCCTCCTCTCTGCTGTGGCTAACAAATACTGCCAGGAGTTCTGCAAGTATTCAGATGCTTGATACTCCTACAAAATACACCTCTGAGTGTTTTATCATTTAAAAAAAACTTCAGTGACTTTGGCTAAACAACAGGACACACTTTTCTTCATCAATGATACAAAACCACGGACAATTCGCTAAAAATTCCTCATCCATCTTATGCATAGTTTTCTCATTAAAAGGGATGTAATATATTATTTATTTTCAAATATTCTGCAAGCCTGGAACAAAAGGTATAGATGTATTATATTTGCTTCGTCAAATCATTGTGCAGATAATTTCTTTACAAGAAAAACCAAACAAAATAAAAAACAAACCTGGAAATAACTGTGTGCCAGAGAAATTGCAAGGGGTAACTAGTTAGTGTGAAGTCATCGGGGTTGTAAACTTCTGTCAGAAGCAAAGTTACTAATAACAAACCTTCTGAAGGGTTTTTTCTTTTCCTGCGGCTGAAATCTGGTTTTAAGCTACAGAAAAGCCATTCCCACCAGAGGCCATGGCAGTGGACTGTTAGGCCCTACAGATTTGGCAGAGCTCAAATGATGCTAAGCAGTAATTGGCAAATTACAGGCTCCTGATGTGTACTGTATAAATAGTGGCATAGTGGTTCTTGCCTTCTTTTGCTGCAGTCAAATCCATGTCAGGAGGATTCAGTGCTAACTCCTGTAGAAGAACTGTTTGGGTTAAATACTTTCCTCAGATCCCTGATGAAGGCATTTTGCTGAAATGTTTGTCTCCACAATTTTGTTTCTTTTGTTTGATTTATGTTTGCAACTGAGTTTGAGAGAGCAAAAGGATTATTTAGCGCTGCATACCAGGTAGCAGTAGCATGCAGCTCAATGGCTGGAGGGGCTGGGCAGCAGCTGCTCTCACCAAGCGATTCTTTCTTTCCTTCAGGTACTGTAGATGACTGTTGTAGAAGCAACTGCCATGGGTAGTGGGAAAATGTGGCTAATGCCAGAGTTCCCATGACAGTTTGCATACAAATTTGTGACTGGAGGTGGATTCATTAATAGAGTCAATAAGGAGTTTATGTCAGCTTCACCAAATCAGATCGCCATAGGAGAATCTGTCTAATTTAGTAGCTCATCTGATGTATTTAATTTACTAATTTATTTAATTAGAATAAATGTATTTATTATGTTTGAAAATGGAAAATGTTATCTGGGTGTGAAGTATTAGACTGGAAGAGAAATGGGACAATTGCTACTGCAATGAAAAGGCAAGACAAGGAGTTGGGAGTTCTGAGGTGACTATGGGTATATCTACACTAAATCTACATCTGTAGGATTGGAAAACATGTCTGTAGTGTTAGACTCAAAAAGCTCAATCTACTTAGCGTCTCAAAGAGAAGGTTAAGGGGTGACTTCATCACGGTCTATAAATACCTACATGGGGGGCAGTAATTGTATAAGAGAGGGCTCTTCAATCTATCAGACAAAGGTATAACAAGAGCCAATGGTTGGAAGTTGAACCAAGACAAATTCAGACTGGAAATAAGATGAACATTTTTAACAATGTAGGAAACTTAAATCAAGATAAGATTTTTTTTCTAAAAGATCTGCTCTAGTTAAAACGGGAATTAATTCAGGGAAGTCCTATGGACTGGGTTATGCAGGAAGTCAGACTAGATGATCACAATAGTCCTTTCTTTCCTGATAATCTATGAATCCATGAATTTATTAAATTAACAAAGGGCACTGCAGATGGCAAGGAAACAACTGTGAGCATAAATACTTAAGCACAGTTGCTTTAAACATGCAGCACAACCAAACCAAAGGAAGAAATGTCAATTACCAGTATAGGCAGAAGGCTGCCAAGAGTGGCAAATTAATTGAAAACAGATACAATGTTGCCCTTACTGAGAGTTCCTCTAATAGGACGAAAAATTCACTCTTTCATCGTTGATAGCTTTGAAATTTATGGCAGATTTTAGTTGCATTGCAGAAGGGAGGTGGTGGCTATGGGAACTTGGGTTCAGCAGTGAGGTGATGGCTTGCATAAAGCTATAAAAGGAGCTGGTATTAAAGAGAATAACTGCTTTGTATAGCCCAGTCAGTTTGATCAGGTGCCACTTGGACAGATTTATTTATAGGCATTTCCTACAGCTATAGTTCTCATCACTGTACTATCTGAATGTCCACATGACGGTTTATCCTTTGGATACGATTTCAAAGAGAGTTCTGAACAAGCACCATCATTTGTCATATCCAGAGGGTCAGTAAATGTTTGTACTGCTCTACTTTTATGTTGGGTTTCATATGCACCATTGGCCAAGCAATCAACATTGTTATCTCTTGTGGAACAAGACATATGCCTGATATTGAGGGACTGCTTCTCCCTTCTTAAAATCCTGAAAATAATGTTCAGAAGCAGGGTAGCCATTCCAAAATATTACTGTTATATCAGAGTGCTTCAATTCTAGGAAGCCTACCTTCCTGTTTCATTTGTGTTTTCTTTCTTAACTACAGTAGCACATTTATTGTGGGCAATAAAAAAGAAAATGTCATGTCCATCCATGTTTCTCTAAGTCCATCGTAAAATACTCCTATTTATTTATAAAGAATAAGATAGCACTCAGCATTCTTGTCTTCTTAATTCTCCTTCTCTGCTTTTTGACCCATCAAGCAAAGGGGAGTTTACAGTGATTTTCAAAAGGTTGCAATGGGAAAATTTAGATTTGAAAATTAAGCAATCACAGTAGCTAATACACTTTCATTTTTGAACTGGTAATATCTGTCTGTGAATATTCATGAAAACATTCACTGTGTTTCTGATTCGGAAAAAGTGGTGATATTTAAGTGCTCATTAAGAGGAGGGTCTAACACCATTAGCTGGAGACTGTCCTAGCAAAGACCATGTCTGTGCAAACCTCCTTGTATAGCTCTGCCTTTACTCCTCAATTAAAACTTGCTCTACTTGCTGTTTCTGGGTTGATTCTGCCAGATGCTGAGAGCTGATGATGCTCAGCACCTCTCAGGAGCATGATTGGAAAACCCTTCACTTAGGCCAGTTCTGAGCAGAGAATGTTGGTTGTTCAGTTGCTCCAAACTGTACAGTTACTGCATGATGCAGGGAAAGGGCACTGGAGAGTAGGCAGGGAGACACCAAAAATATTTTCACTTGTAACCTGAGCCAAATTTAGATTCCTGAGTTGAGAAATGATTGTATTGACCTACTGTGCCACCTAGCTCCATTAAATATTAACTCCCTTCCGATAGCATCCGGTTAACAGGCAACTGCTTAGAATGATCATATCTTTTTTTCTTCTTTGGCAAGTGTGTTCAGTTTTGTGCTTTTACTATAGCCCCTCCTTTATTGTGACATCTCAAAGTCAGGTGATGGAGGTTGCCATCCATCACCTGCCCTTGCCTTCAACAGGGGTTGCATCATTTGTACTGTAGCCCCATTATCTAACAGTCCACATTACATGCTGTGCTCTCCCCCTGCTTAATGGTGCGCAGTGATAAAACTATACAGAACGCTGAAGAGTTTTCCTGCCATTATAAGCAGCTTCAGGTATAGGCTGAATGAGGCAGACACAGTCTTTGTGCTGTGCTGTAAAATCTATTGTTTTTGTGTGTGCAGTGCTCACCAGTGAAGTCTCTATGTAAGCCCATGTGTTCATTCATATGTGAAATCTGGCCCATGTACACATTCAGGCAATCCTTTTTCAGGGCTGCTGCGAGGTGATAGATTTGAAATGTTCATTTTACAGGCAGCTGGTGCCTATGTCCTGAAGAATAAAGCAGGCGTGTTGTGAGGTGTGGGAAGTTCCAGTGCATAACACTCAAAACATTGAGAAAGCATAGGCTCTGGGCTAGGGCACAAGGGTGGGAGTTAGGAGACCTTCGTCTATTCTTGACTCTGCCACAGACCTATTGTGTGAACTTGGGTAAGCCAGTTCACCGGTTTGTGCCTGTTTCTCTTCCTACCCTTTGTCTTGTCTATTTAGATGTAAGGTCTTTAAGGCACAAGGTCTTGTCGAATGGGGCCCCAGTCATGATGGAGGACTCTTGGAACTACTTTACAAATAAAAATATTAAACCTATAACCGATACGGAGTGAGCTGAGATTTTGTATCTGAGCCATCAGACACAGATGATACGATAATTCTATAACTCTTAGGATATAAAGTTTATTACATTAAATAAAGTATGTCACTTCAGTGTCATGCACACTAGGCATGCAACAAATACAATAAAAACATTAAAATAAGCAATATACATCACTTCCTTTTGGAGACCACCCAATGTTGAATGGGTCTAAGCAAGCAGACAAAATCTGGCCCACATTGAATTTTGCCATCAAGCTAAGATTAAAAATCTTTGACTTAAACTGCAAAATATGTTGGAAATGATAGTTTAATCTAATGGATTGTTACAACATTTGTAATGGCTGTTTTTTGCTGATATTGCTATTTCATGAGCAGAGTGAAGTAGACTAGATTTTAGTAAAGAGGGCCACTTAAAAACACGTTCTTGATCATTTCCTTTGCTCTGAAACCTTTACTGCCCCTTCCCTGGAATATTTGCCCCCCTTTGCCTCCCCACCAGCCACGACAACAGGATGCACAATGAAAACTCATGTTTACAAATCTTGCATGCAAATGATTATGAAACAACCATGATATGCAGCAATTTAAATTTGTTGACAGAGTTGCTAAGAAACAAACCTTTTGATTTTGTGAAACTCTTTTTGATACAGCTCTGTGCTCTGACAGCTGAAGTTATTGAACAAGAGTGAGGACTCTTTAAAAGAAAAATTTCTGACATTTGCTATGTTTTCAGAGCCTGTAACATAACATTGAATATTCCTTCATTGTCAGTTTTACTCAGTATTAGAGTGCCTGATTCCATATACTGGTATATTTAAACTACCCTATATTTCAATAAAATGGCTTAAGTATTTAAATAGCACTCTCTCACACAATTGTTTTGCGAGGATATCATGATCTTCACATGGTCCCCTGCCATATATCTTGTAAGCTTCAATATTTTCCCTATCCATTCCTTAAACATTCTTTCTCCAGCACATTTTCATAGGGTACCTCATGGGATGCCACTCAGTGCTGTAGAGTGGACACCATTATTTTGGCATTCCAATATTACGGTGATCATAGAATTATAGGACTGGAAGGGACCTCGAGAGATCATCTAGTCCAATCCCCTGCACCCGTGGCAGGACTAAGTATTATCTAGACCATGATGGGTGATGGATGCCATTATAAGAACCTACGTTGGTACTGTAGATACTTAGACCATTAATCATGAAAGTATGGCTGGGGACAATGATTGTCCAAAGCTTTATTTTTCTTGGCTGTATGGACATTTATAATTATGAACCAAGTCCTGGATCAACTTTCAGCAGGACACAACTGGTACTCCATCACTTAAACACACACATGCACACACACACATATACATACACACACCCCTTCACTCATTGTGTCCCATGGAAGGGGAAAAGATAATGGGGAAGGGATAAATAAAGGTTAGACACCCAGTAGGGTTGGGAGGTGAAGAGAGGTAGTAGTGGGGAAGAAGCAGGAATGTGGGATTAACTGAAAAGGTGTGATAGCTTCCCACTCCAAAGACCCAAACTACTCTTTCAGCATCAATTCATGACACTTTTCAGACACTCTTAATCCACTTACTAGTGTGAAAGATACACTTGCAGCTGTTCTATATTTCAAATTATTTTTTATAAACAAAAGTAAGTTAGAAGTGGCTGCCTGACCATAAACAGCTTCTGAAAGGGAAGCTGGATTTCTGGGGGCCAGGGAGAGGAGGGTAAGGGTTCAATACAGTCTAGGGAACCATAAGAACAGAAAGAAATAATTAGCTACCATCAAATACATTCAAAAGAATCAAATATGTTTTTTAATACCTTTGTCTACTATTTTTTCTTATCTATTTTTATAGGGACTACTTTTCATAGTGGAAAGATACATTTCTTAAGCCTGTGGAAAAGTGCCTTTAAAGGGGTTTTTTTAAATGTAAAATAAATGTAAAATGAATGTAAAAAACAATGAGTCATATATTCTGTAATGGGCACTGCAGCATGTGCATTAAAAGGCAACTGGAGCACTCTCGGCATGCACTAATAGCCTACTAATGCATAGCCTTTGGAGTCTTAGTGCTGTAGCAGACATTTACCACGACGAATACATTGCAGCAAAAAATATTTTGGGTTCCATTACGCTTTTACAAGCTTGAGCCATGCCGGGAAGGAGCAGGATGTGCAATACCTGAGCTGTGGTGTTGAAGGCCATTAGGAGTAACCAGTGGAGTGAGAGGAGCACACAAACTTGCTGTACCTGTTTGAAAGGTGAAGGAAGTGTTTCACGCTCAGTGAAGCTCCCCATCCATTAATTGGTGTGCAGAAGGGAAAGGGACAACCTCAAGCCCATCCAGGCATGCCTCTATTAGAGTGGAAAGCATTGCTGGTAGGCACCACAAGCCACCTCATTCAAACCTCTATATCCCTACTTCTGAATACCAGATTATTGGATGCAAAATTATGGAGGTTTGTTTTATGGGCTCCCTGCGCCCTTTTGTCCAGGTTCGGATGAAGCCAAAAAGCTCCTCTTTTCTCTCTCTGCTTCTTCCAAACAGCTCAATGTGCGAGTATGTTTGCATGTATCTGTGAGGGATTACACAAAATAATTGTGGGAGTGCCTGACAACTGCAAAAATTAGCATCTGGTGGCCAAATATATACATGGATGTCATTGCTGCTTCATCCGCAGAGTCAACTGCATACTAATTTATTTACTCAGAGTGCAACCAGATTCAACATTCTAGAGAAACAAAATTAAGAAAATTATTGCCTTTTCACTGATTTCCCGCCCCCCCCTTCTTCTTCATCCCATCTTCCTGTGTTTGTTTTTGGATTCTTCTTCACGCAATGGCAGTGGTACTGAATGCCAATGAGAAAAACCACCACCCACCCCAGCTATTCATGAAAGGGTGATTAATTCATGGTTTGTAAACCTGATATAAATTTTTCTGGCTTATTTATGGAATGAATAACTTCTCAGAAGCAAATAATGTTTGAGTGAAAAGCAAGTAGAGGGTATTTTAAATTGTAGTATTTTTATAAAATCCTAATGTAAATACCCAGTATACTAATACAGAACTCTCTCTAACTGACCCACAAATATCCAGAAATATTCAGCATGTTTATATGTGTTTTGGCTAGTGAAATAGTGATATATTACTGAACAAATAATTATTAGCTCTCTGCAATGATCTCCCCATTCTACTAGGTACCTGAATCCAGGAGATAGGCATAGATTTAAACTACAGTCCCTATGTAGCTATAGTACCGTTCTTGTTGTTGCACATCATGGGATTGGGGCTTAGAGTTATTAACTGTAATGCAGGAAGCAAGATGTGGCGTTAATTATATGCCACCTCCACTTGGAAATAATGTTTGGTAACCATGCTTCCAAACTCTGACTTACTTAAGTAGTCCCATTGACTGTAATCCCCAAATGATGAACAATGAGAATGCTTACAGATCAAATTCTGCCGCTCTTTCTCACAAGGAGCAGCAGTTCATACTGTCAGCATGATGTACTTCTCAATGTCAGTTCTCTGTGAATTAGGGTTTGAAGGGTTGGTCCCTTAATTCATTTGTATTTAAAAATAAAAAAAAGCAAGTGAAATCTGTTGAAAGCCAAAGCATATGCATGACTAAGCTTATCTACTGTACCTTCTCTTTAGGAAGGAAGCTGTCTGCATGGGGTATTTTGTTTTCTGCTCTGCTTTATATATTATCTGAATAAAGGCTTTCAAATGATGCAATGTAAGGAGTGCATTGAGCTGTGTAGGTCCTAATGTTTGGAAAACCAACACATTTCAAGGCTGGCTATAGTTTGTGTTCCTTTAAAGTGGGTGATTGAATCAGTGAGGTTCCCAGTGAAAATGACAAAGCAGTCTACTTGAAGCATAGTGTTATTAACAATCGTCTTTTCTAGTTTTCTGTGCATGTCGAGTGATCTGGGATGAAAAAACTAACAAGCACCTGTCAAATCTGAGCCATCAGCTTTTTTGACAGAGGGCCCACTGGACTTTCCTATCAAGAGAGCCTTTACGAGTAAACCGAGGAAATCTCTCTCAGACAAAAAGGAAACAGAGCTCATCAGAATTTGCAGACCCTTGTCTTAGAGGGCAAGCTGTCTCCCATGAAAGCCTTTTGATCACAATGCTTTTTTATTCAGATTTGACTTCACATTATGGCTAATCAATACCTTGCAACCGTCCAAGTCCCCTGTTAGATGCACATCTCACAATAAGGCAGGGAGGCCTACTAATTGAAGAAAAGCCAGAGACCCAGGTATCATTGCCCCCGGGCAATAGACCTGCCTCAGCTCACTCTCTGCCATATCCCTCTCTCTCTTTTTTCATAGAATCCTAGAAATGGTGGAAATAAAATGTAGAGGCATGACAGGCGTGGAAAAGAAGGATCAATTCCTGTCACTTGCCACCACTGTTTACTGCCTTTCCCGAGTCTTCAGAGGGTGTTTTTCTTTCATGGCTTAGGGGAACTTAACCTTTTATAAATGGGAAGATGGTGCCTTCATGCATTTTAAATTGTTTTATTTTCCATGCCCAGGCTTAGTTAGGTTTTCCCCAAATGACTGCATTTTTAAAGTCTGGGGTGGTCATTCCCAGCTACAGTATACATTGGAAGGCTGGCATACATTTTTTCCACATCTACAATATATTTTGCTACCTGCCCCCTCCAAAAATTGCTGTCCCTTGCCTCTTTCATTCTGACACCCCTCAATGCATTAATGTGAATGAACAACTCAAACTCAGATTATAAAAATAAGCAGGGTAACTGTGTGCCCCGCAAAACTGGCAATGTCCTTGTTTTCAGGGCATTTCCTCATTGGCTTGACAGAAAACAACTATTTGTCTGGGGTTTTTTTACTCCAGCAGACTGACCACCAGAGGGAGTTGTTAGTCAACTGAGCTGCTGAAACTGACAGCAGGCTGGGTAGGGACATGTGCACCTCAGGGACCACCCCCAAGTCTGTCCTAAAATCATATTGTTGGTCTGTTCTTCTGGAAGCCTCCCATTGGGCACTACGACAAGTTGTGATCCCAGAGTCAGCTTTCTTGCATCACCACCATATGCAAGTAGCTACAGAATCAGTCTGGAAGCAGCTGTCCAAACTGGTGGTCTCCTCCCCGCTGTCACAGGAAGCAGTATATTGGGGAAGGGAAAACCATGGGGCAGATAAAACACTCAGAGTGGATGTGACAGAAAGGATGAATAAGTAAGACCAAGGCAAAGAAAGAGTGAGGACTATGGAGGAGATATTAAAGGAGGAAAGGAGAGACGACTAAAGTAAGGGGAAAGAGAGGGGAGAAAACAGAAAAAGGGGAAGGAAAAGGAAAACAAAAAGCATCCAAACTATCTGAGGGAGGAATAAGCAGCCTTTTCTCTTTTCTCCTTTCTCCCAGATGACAAATCTTCCTGTTCACAACTCCCTGATCCCCCACTAATACTGTCCATGCCTCCAGGAACCATTCTGCCCCAGAACAAGCCCTTCTGGTTCTCACCTTGCAAGCCTGATAGTCCTGCACATAAAACAATTTTAAAAACCAACACTTTCACTAACTTAAACTATTGTTTAACGGTCAAAATCTTTCATTCAAAAACAAACAAAGACTGAAAAATGTTTTTAAATGTTTCACTGAATCCTGTTGATTACTTCCAAATTTCCCCTTTTTGGGGGCATAAAATTCAATTTTTGTAATAATTCGGAAAGGAAAAATTCTACTCTCTCTCACTTTTTTCCTCCCTATCTTTCATTTTTCCCCAGTGGAAAAATGCTAAAATGTGAAAGAGAATATTTTTTTCACCACCAAAAGAAAATGTCATTTAGGAAAAAGAAAAGTTTAGTGAAAACCTTTAAAAAAAAATCAACCCAAACAAAAAAAAACAACTACTGATTTCAAAGTTAGGGGTTGTTTGTTGGTGGTGGTTGTTTTCGTTCGTTTGTTTGTTTGTTTGTTTGTTTGTGAAAGATCCCTTTTCCCAACCAGCTCTAATTGTGAACTTTTGTAGCAACCCAAACTGAGAATTTCAAAGTTTCAGAGAGACCATTCTGATTTTCTGTGCATGAATTCAACTGTTGTACTTTAGGTTTTGACCACTTCATGTGCTACTGATATCACAAATCCTGAGAGAGTTCCTTGAGTCACTTAAGGCCCCAAGTAGGTTTTGATCAGTTTATGTTTCAAACAACTATATTCTGCAGAAGCTACAGTAATGGGCCTGGTCAAGAAAAAGTGTAATAAAGCACAGGTGTCTGGGTATCTCCTGCAGTCTACTCTTCACAATAACATTTAAATTTTCTAGTGGTGATGACTGTTAAGTCCAACATTTTCAAGTACGGGCATCTGATTTAACCTCTGCATTTAGGTGCCTATCTCTAGCAATCCACATTTGAAATTGTTGGCCTATGTGACCTGACAAAAGCCATAGAGGAGTCAATTTGAGAGGTGATATTAGCGTCTTGCTTGCTTTGCTAGACAGTACTCCCTTTCATGCTATTGAGCTGCCCCATCTTCTGGCCAGAGTTTATGCTGGCTACTCAGATACAGGCAGACATCTAGTAGGGATGGTAATCAAGTGCCATCAATGGTAGTCTGGATAGCATTGCTCCCTAAAAGTATGAACTTGATCTAGGATCTTCTTAAAAGAGTTCTATCTTTTAAGCCATATTTTTTCTGGACCTAAAATGTAGGTAGCTGTGAGGGGACTGAATAATTTGTAATCTTCAGGAAAATACAGTGACATTTTCAACCATATCAATGGTTGCATATTGGTTTACATGTCCAAGGAGATCTTCACACAGAAAAGGGCTAGAAACTTATTTTAAAAAACAAGCCGTTATTTTAATTCATATTTCTTGGTTCCCCAAATCAGTATGGACCTTCAGTTACAGGCTCTGAGAGACCGACCTCAAAGGCAACCCCTGTCAGCATGGGGAAACTAAGTGATATATAATGTTTTTTAAAATAGTCTAGTAAAGTCACATTAGAGTAAGAACAGCAGACTTTCAACTGTAAGGCAGTCCATTTATCCCTTCAGAATGAAAATGCATGTATTCAAGAATTCAAAAACAAACCGTGGAACGTCATCTTCTTTAATTCTTTCCATTATTTTGTTTATCAGCTGGAGAGAATTGACAGGATGTTAAGCATCTACAATACAGTTGAAAAGACTGAATTAGACCAAAATCTTCCCAAATGATCTTTTGCTTTTCTATACTGGTCCCACTTTTTGTTGACTGCATCATACAGTTGTGCTATTTTATACCTGGATCTTTTCAATAAGATCACATTAATTACATTCAGTTCTTTCCACTTTGATATCTCATTAAAATCTTATAAATGATCATGCAGTGACCTTGAAGGACATGCATAATACATGAAAGTAAACCTGCAGTAAAATGTATTCTTTCACTCCTGACTGGCTACATCCCACATTTCTTCCTCCCATCCCCAATGACCCCAATATGGGGAGTTATGCTAGCTGAGCCAAGGTATGCAGTAGTGTGCAAATCTACTAACTCCATTAGCTTTCCCTACTGATGACAGCTGCAATATGTTAATGGCTTATGTTTGGATGTGATGGCCCTGCTACCACTTAGGGCACTATGCTAATTACCATAAGAAGGTGACAACAGGTGCAAGTGTCACTTCACATCATCGTCATGTGTATGAGAAAAATAGCTAGCAGCACCAAAAGCAACTCAAGAAAATGTAAACTTTAGTCAGCAGCCTGCAATTCTCTGAAGAACTATTCTTTAATGCTTATGATTAAAGGATTTACAGAAGGATATTGTTGCTTTTTCTGCAAGTACAGTAATTTTGAATTCATAGGGATGTCTTCATAAGCTATTTAAAGTTATGTTTCAACAACATGCATTTATGTGGCAGTTCAAGCAAAATGCAGACGGTCTGAATTCATGAATGTTTCTTATTGAATAAAAGTTTTCCAATGCTACATTTATTGCAGGGAGTAGGCATTGGAATGGACATGATTCCCTACTTAAGGAAATCTTTGTGTCAGCCTGGCCTGGTGCTCTTATCTAGCTCTGCTGTATTGTCAGATTTACTTTATTTTTTTTTAAAGTGTTCGTTTTGCTCCCTTTGTCAGGTTTCAGGGCTCTCCTTTTTTAGAAAGCTAACAACTCACCAAACACCGACATAGGCCCATCAGGAGGGTAAGCCTACAAGATGGACATAATTTTATCCTTTACAAAGTCTTATTATCATTAGAGTAATTTAATGGAGGGCATGTGGGCACATCTGCTATGATTCTTAGAAACAAAGGAGTGTCTATAATATGCCTCAGAAAAGAGAAGACTGCATTATAATAAATAGCTAATAACTATTCTATTCCTCTAAATACTATTGGGGCAAAATGTTATTCATGATTCATTCTTTTGGTACTTATTAAGACCATAAGAATTTTATACTGTTATTGGATTAATCATGCCAAATGCTATGCTCTTACCCAAAAGGTAGAGCTACCATCAGATTTCTCATTAAAATGACTGCTTTTGAATAAAAGACGGACAACAGCAGCAGCACTTAGATACAACCAGGGTGGGTACTGTAAAAAAGTGGATCATAGTTTCTTCCTTCAGAGGTTACATTGTGCAAATGTACAGGAAAATAATGGATAGCTTTCTGCAGAAAATTTCAGTTTTTCATTGGACAACCGAACGCCTAAAGATGGATAAGTTTTAGTTTTTCCACCAAAAACCAAAACATTGCCAAAACCTGAAATTTTTAATCTGGATATGTCACCATAGTGCCTCATGGGAGTTGTAGTTCAGTTGCCTCATGTCCCCATTCTTTTTTATAGGCTGGGCTCACCAGCCAGACCTCATCTCCCATGACACACTATGATGTAACCCATCTTCCCCATGATGAAACCATCTTCCCCTCATCAAGAGGGAAGACTGTGGTGCCTCATGGGAGATATAGTCTGACCAAGAAGCCAGGCCTACAGAGAATGGGAGCATGAGCCATGCAAACTACAATTCCGATGCCATTGTGAATCAAAATATTTCAGTTATTGATTTTTCACTGAGAAGACAATTTCAATTTTTGTCTAAATATTCAGCAGAAAAAAATTCTGCCCAGCTCTAGTTAGCATCTTTGTCTTCAGACAAGCACCCTAGGAACTTATGCCCACAAGCAGTCATGGTTTTATGTCTCAACTGAAAGATTGCACCTTCTTAGGCACAGTGCCCACTAACACCCTGCTGTAGAATTGGTTTTGTATTGACACAGAGATAAAATATGAAGCATCCAGTATGCTAATAAGAAAGGGATAGTGATGGTGAGCAATTCTGGAAGTGAACACAATGAGAGGTTATCTTTAAAAATAAATGTGCATGTTCCTTATTCAAAGATTTTAAGGCTCTAATGAGTTATTATGATCATCTACTCTGACCTCCTGCATAACACAGGGTATACAATTTCACCCAGAAATGCCTATGAATTTAGGTGCCCAATTGCATATGCAGTATTTCAATTAATTCAGTCTTATGAAACTATTTCTAATGAGTTATATAAGAAATAGCAACTAAATAACTATCCATTTAAAAGGTAACCTTTAGAAGTAGAGTCTTGAATCAGAAAACAAAAGAAACAGCACCAGATTCTTGGAGCAGCACTACCCCCTAATGCTCTAGTAGTTGTGACTCAGAGAATTGTAAATCTTAATTGTACCCAAAACAAATATAACTTGCTCCACCCTGAATCTTCTCAGGGCAATAATATTCTGTATATGAAAATGTGTCCAAAACTGAATTCAGTAGTCTGAATTAGATCTAACTTGGGCCATGTACAATAATAATATTGCTTTTTTCAGCTTGCACTTGCATTCTCTCTTTCATTGACTGCATCACATTTTCTTTTCTATCTTTACATCTGCTTCACACTTGACTATTTCTGGCTACATCTCTAGTTTGGGAATGTCAACAAAAGCTAGATATCTTACCTTTGAGATTCTCATTTTATTCCTCTCTCGCTCTAATATATATACAAAAGACCTTTCCTTCAGTCATCCCCTAGTGTACTTCATAGGCAACATCTTTCGAGCTCAAGAAACTATGGGGAATTTTCTTTAAGAGGCTGGAGAATTTCTCTCTTGGATGCAATTTGTGCTCCTGATATTTGTTGACCCTCCCCACCAAATAAATTGCCAGCACCAACCAGGGGATTTGTTCTTCTAACTTGCTGATGTGCATCTGCAATCAGGCACTAGTCAGAGATCCAAGAATTGAGACCCAACGTTTGTGCTCATAATTCAGAGTAGGACTCAACAATGCAAGTACAAAAGGAGGACTTCCTTTAGAAAATTTGACTTGCAGTATATAAGGGGAACATATGCACATATCTGTTTCCTGTCACACTCCTTCTCGCAAGGATGGTTATTTCTAGTCAGGTCACTTCTGCATTTTCTGGTTTCACTCCTAATACTGTGTTATTGTGGGTGTTGTCACTTATACCTATGCAGAATCCTGTTAAGAAATCTGCATTCAAACTATGGGTTTGATCGTGCAAACTATTGTTCACCCAAGTAAAGCCACTGAAAACAATGCAACTACTTCAGTGGGAAATGGAATTGCATGATCAGGCCCTATGTATGCTATTTTCCTCACCTGCAGTTTCAAATAATTATGTTAGGAGTCTGGTTTGAAAGCTCTAATACAAACATTGCAAAATAGAATTTAACTGCTGCACACAAGGTTAAATGGTGTTCTCATTGCAGTGCCCAGGAGTTCTGACAGGCCCTGTGTCTCCCAGCACTCCCCAAAGGGCAATGAAACGAATGTCCCTTAATGGCTATTAATCAGGATGGGTAAGGAATGGTGTCCTTAGCCTCTGTTTGTCAGAGGGGGGTGATGGATGGCTGGAGAGAGATCACTTGATCATTACCTGTTAGGCCCACTCACTCCGGGGCACCTGGCATTGCCACTGTCGGTGGACAAGATACTGGGCTGGATGGACCTTTGGTCTGACCCAGTATGGCCATTCTTATGTTCTTATGTTCTTAAACTCTGCACCTCACTACTCTGGATTGTATCATAGTATCTCATGTTGGTTTCTACTGCTTACCTATGAGTCAAACCCTGATTGACTTACTCACACAAGAAGTCCCACTGAAATAAAAAAACTCCCATTGACTTCAATGGATGCCGAATCAGACTTAATCTTAAAATAACTCTCCATTGTATTCCACCTCTGTAAAGAAAGAAGCACGAACAGTTAAGGGAAGCTACCACTTCCAGGTTTTCTCACTTTAAATTCTCATTTTCTAATTGTGTCTTTAAAATCCACTATCAGTTTTAGTGATCAGTTTTCTTTTACGTTCTGTCTACTGCAAATATATTGTATGTGAGGAAACTCTTTATTCTTACTTGAAATATTTTCTGTAATTTGACAGCCAGTATCTCTTTTTTGTTCCTCTAATTATCTTGTTAATTTGTGCTGGTTTTTAATATTATATTAAAAAATCTTCCCACTTCCCAAAACAGAAATGTTTAAAATGTTGTTATTGTCATTCTGTTTAACCACCTTGGTGTCTCATTCCCCCTGTTGAGACTGAACCTGAATGAATTGTAACTGCAGCATGTCCAGCTGTTTCTTAAATAATTCCCATTTTTCTGCACTAGGTTTCCCACACAGTCATGAGAGCTCATGTCATTTCCATCAAGATCTCTCAGTGGTTTCTTTTACCACAAGCTATTTCTACTGGATTTGAAGGTGTTAGTAATTCATATTATGACATGATAATGACAGAATGCTTATTTTCCAGTGAAAGCCTCACTAATTTATGTAATGTGACTCTCTTCAAAATTCCTTACAGCATTTTGCACTTCCACAAAACTTTCACAGATGCAAACCCATTTATATTGCTTCCTTCTTTTTTTGTTTATGGTCATATTGCTAATTTATGATCCCTAGGTCAACTCAATTTTATTTCTTAAGATGGGCTAATTTCCTAGCTGTAGGTGGAGAAAAGCCTCTGATCATGAAGTTCAGTCAATAAACTGACTTAAGTAAGCAATTATGCACTGCCTCTGGAAACATGTTCCCCACCTTACAGATTTTGCATACTTGTTATCCCAGTAAGTATCTGAGAAATTAAAATCCTTCATGATCAAAGTTTCAGTTTTCTTATAAATATCTCTTAGCTGTAAACATGTTGCTTGTTACAGTTCCTCTAAACACAGTTTACAAGCTAAAATGTCTACACAATCACTACAGTTTATTACATCACTTTCTGTAAGTATGAAACCTTAGTTATTTTAACCAAGCATTCATGCATCAGGATTGTAAAATATTAATTTACATACATGAGATTAAAAATAATATGCATATAAACATAGTGTTATTTTGTCTGAGTTATCTCTTTATTACATTAAAACAGGGATTGGCAACCTTTGGCACACGGCCTGTCATAAATATAAAGGGAAAGGGTTAAGGAGCTGATACTATACTATAAAATTATCTTACCTGTAAAAGGTTAAGACTCAGGTAAGCTGGCTGGCATCTGACCAATAAGGGGACAAGATACTTTCAAATCTTGGGAGGGGGGAAGGTTTTGTGTGTGGCTCTTTGTCTGAGTCAGAGTGATCTCTGGGGACAAAAAGGACCGGCAGAAAAATCAGTCTTCTCCGAACCAGCCTCACCAAACCTCCCTGTTCTAAAGTAAGTTAGTCAGCATTGTGAATAGGTTTTGTTTGTTTTGCTTGGGGAGCTTTCCCTGTGTTAGAGGGCGGGGTTATTCCTGTTTTTCTGTAACATTAAGGGTTTGTCCATAGGGGGGAATCCGTCTGAGTTTGGAAATTGAGTACCCTGTAAAATAGTTACCATCCTGATTTTACAGAGATGATTTTTACCTTCTTTGTTTTAATAAAATCCTTCTTTTAAGAAGCTGACTGTTTTCTATAGTTCTAAGACCCCGGGGGTGGGTTTTTGGATCACTGTGTAACCAATTGGTTAGGAGATTATTCTCAAGCTCCCCAGGAAAGGGGGTGTATGGGTTTGAGAGGGTATTTTGGGGGAAGGAGAACTTCAAGTGGTTCCTTTCTCAGGTTCCTGTTTAAAACTCTTGATGGTGGCAGCGAGAGAAGCATTTCTCAGGGTGCAGGGAATTTTGTACCTTGGGGGTTTTAACCTAAGCTGGTAGAAATAAGTTTAGGGGATCTTTCATGCTGGTCCCCACGTCTATACCCTAGAGTTCAGAGTGGGGAGGGAACCCTGACACGGCACATCAGGGAAATCCACTGGCGGGCCGGTCCAGTTTGTTTACGTTGCAGCGTCCACAGGTTCGGCTGATCGCAGCTCCCCCTGTTTTCTGTTCCAGGCCAATGGGGGCTGCAGGAAGCATTCTTATCATAGCCACATACCTCTCAGTCATATTCAATCTCGATTGCTTGGTAAGGCGGATACAAGCAAACAATATGCATTTTAATATGGCTAACTGTAAATGTATACATCTAGGAACAAAGAATATAGGCTGTACTTATATGATAGGGGACTCTATCCTGGGAAGCAGAGACTCTGAAAAACAATTGGGGATTGTGGTGGATAATCAGCTGAACATGAGTTCTCAGTGCAATGCTGTGGCCAAAAGAACAAATACAATCCAGGGATGCATAAACAGGGGAATCTCAAGTCACAGAGCTTATTTTACCTCTATATTTGGCACTGGTGTGACCACTGCTGGAATACTGTGTCCCGTTCTGGTGTCTCATTTGAAGAAGGATGTTGATAAATTGGAGAGGGTTCAGCAAATAGCCACAAGAATGATTAAAGGATTAGAAAACATGCCTTATAGCGATAGACCCAAAGAGATCAATCTATTTAATTTAACAAAGAGAAGGTTAAGGTGTGATTTGATTACAGTCTATAAATATGTACCCGGGGAACAAATATTTGATAATGGTCTCTTCAATCGATCAGAGGAAGGTACTATATAGCATGATCCAGTGGCTGGAAGCTGGCTAGACGAAGTCAGACTGGAAAGAAGGCATATATTTTTAACGGTGAGAGTAATTAACCATTGGAACAATTTGCCAAGTGTCATGGTGGATTCTCCATCACTGATTATTTTTAAATGAAAATCAGATGTTTTCTAAGTGATATACTCAGGAATTATTTTTGGGAAGTTCTATGGTCTGTGCTATATAGGAGGCCAGACTAGATGATCACAATGGTCTCTTCAGGCCTTGGAATCTATGAATCTATGAATTTCAAGAGACATCATTCATTTTAATCCTAGTTACATTCCAAAAAAGTTGGTATCTCCTTACTTTCATTATTAAAAGCTATTTACATCAGAAATTTGGAATTATGACTGTGAGATTACACAGAAAGGTCTGAATCTCAGAGCATTTTAAGTTTCCTGCCTAAATAATTTTTCCATGTTTTTCACATACTTTCTCCCATGTTTGGGCCTTGGTAGGTTGTGAGGCATGCCTAACTCACATATGCTAACTTGTACTAGATTGATTAGAATAGAATACAAATGAAATAAAAACATCCAATAATGAGAATTACTTACCGTGCCATGTTGCACAACAGACTAATATAATTCTGGGGTGTATTAACAGGACTATCACATGTAAGACATGGGAGGTAATTGTTCCACTCTACTCAGCACTGGTCAGGCCTCAGCTGGAGTTCTGTGTTTAACTCTGGGCACCACACATTAGGAAAGATGTGGATAAATTTGAGAGTCCAGAGGAGAGTAATAAAAATGATAAAAGGTTTAGAAAATCTAACCAATGAGGAAAGGTCAAAAAACATGGGTATGTTTAGTCTTGAGAAAAGAAAGCCTGGGAGGGGACCTAGTAATAGTCTTCAAATGTGTTAATGGCTGTTAAGAAGTGGACAGTGCTCAATTGTTCTCCATGTCCATTGAAGATAGAACAAGAGGTCATGAATGGGCTTAATCTTCAACAAGGGAGATTTACTTTAGATATTAGGAAAAACTTTCTAAAACTATAAGTTGTTTGCAGTGTTGTTGCAGCTGTGTTGGTCCCAGGATATTAGCTGGTCCAATAAAAGCCATTACTTCACCCAGCTTGTCTCGCTAAAACTATAAGGGTAGATAAGTTCTGGCATAGGCTTCCAAAGGGAGGTTGTGGAATCCCCATCATTGGAGGGCTTTAAGAACAGGTTGGACAAACACCTGGCAGGGATGGTCTAGGTTTACTTGGCCCTGCCTCAGTACAGGGGGCTTGACTTGATCTGTCCAGGTCCCTTCCAGCAGTACATGTCTATGATTCTATTTTTAAGTCTGCAGACAGATAGACAGATAGATTAAGACTTGTAACATTACATACAGACACACAGTAGTTTCACACTCACAAGTCTCTCACATTCTCAGCACAACACTGAAAACCCACACGCATAACAAAACCAGGCTAAACACAAAACTCAGGCGTAAACAAAACCTTTCCTTTTCTCAATTGCCATTCTGCTGTCACTCAGTTCCTCAGGGCTACAGAATCCCAGCTGATCAATATATCAACACATTCATCCTAATGTCACTACATCACACAACACTCTCTCAGTTGTAAAGGGGTAGGACACACTGATATAAAGGACTGGGAAGTAAATTTTTCCTGGGCCCAGCCCTACAATTTACTGAACTCCTTTAACTGACTTCATTTGTGGTCATTCATCATCCTATTGGTTTGTACCTCATGTTAGCAGCCATTTTCTTTGTTAGCATACAGGTGAGTTGCAGCCAATGATGTGGCACACCATTCTGCATTTCTCTTTCTGTCCCTTAAGTATATATAGTTTAATAATAGTAATAATCCCCGTTTGTCTTTCCATGCCAAATTTTCAAACCTGGACAAACTAGCTAACCACTAAATTAAATCTTTCTGTTGGGCGAACTCGTCATTTTCAACAGCAACTGGTAACATTGCCAAACTGTTGAATGTATTATAGGAGGTTGTGTTATTGCAAGAAATTGTGTCTGCTAGAACGAATATACAGGCTATAACTCCTGGTAATGATGGAAAGGACACATTAAGTCAGTCCACTCTCCCTGTTACTCTTCCATCTCTCACATGCCATTTGAACCACTTGCTGTACATGTCACCACAGCATCAGAAAATAAAATTGTGTCTCTTCTTGTATCAGTTCGTCAGCAAGCTGTCTCAGCTACTGTTTTAAGTATCCCGACTGTCTTTCTCTTATCAATTTTTTCTACAACAGGCTCTTTGCCAATTCTCTTGATTAACTTGTCAGCCTTCTCAATATCATTCTTAACCTTTGACCCAGGAGACAAATCACTGTCTTGTTAGCTCGGTTGTTTTTAGAGAAGTAGCTATTCAAAGAGCACATAGTCAGGTCTCCTGCTACTAGTATGTCTCTATTTTTATTTCACTCCTCTGCTCTCTCCCTCATTTTCCTGTGGTGTACAATTCCACCCTCATATTCACATTCAGGCTCCAACACCTGAAACCTGTTGACTACTGCTATTTTAATTAACCATTTCTTTCACCTCTTCCTTCCCTTACTGTTCCATTTAAAGGTAGGGATGAATATCTATTTACCTATCCTTCACTCTAAACTTGAGTTTAGAGTTTGGTTAAGAGTCTTCCCACCACTTACCCAACAGCCAGTGTTTCTTATTGTGGTAGCAGTTCCGCTGGGGCAAAATTAGGCAGTCAGGTACTTTACATGGTGGTGGTTGTGGTTGTGGAGGAAGGCCGCTGATTGGACTTACCACTCCTATTCGCCCACTCCCCCTGACAACTCTGGTAGTAAGTATCTTCTTCAGACAATTTGCTCTTCCATTTTTTCCAATATCTGTGACAACTGCAAATGGTCACAAAACAATGTGACACATTGTCTGTATTTTGTACTCAGTATGTCCCCCCACTCAGGTACTTTTGAAGAAATGGAAAGTAGATGAAGGCTGGTATGAATGAGGTCATTAAAAGACCTTTAACTTTTAAAACCAATCAATTTTCCTGGATAAAAGAACCTTCTAGAACAGTGGTCCTTGTCCTGTAGGCTCCAAAGAGCATCTCAGTGGTGAAGAATAGCACATTCAGTGGAAAAGATGGTCTTGCCATACTAGGACGTTGAAAATGTGTCCATCTGCAAGCAGCACTCCTTGTATTACTCTCCCTGGCCCCATCTGACCTGAGACACAGGAGCTACTCTGCTTAATACCTCTCTTCTTTGTACGGTGTTTCTGCACTGTAAATTCAGGCATGAGCTAATTTATCATTGACCCCCAAAATATCTATAGCAGAAAACACACAGAAGGAAATAATCAATCTGAAAGTAACCTGGAGAGATTAGGAGAGTAGACTTCAGGCAACAAGGGAAGATGTAGTGCTACTAAATGTGAAGTCCTACACTAAGGGAGAGGAAATAAACAACAAAATGTAGGATGTAACCAAATAGCCACCACATTAAAGCAAGTTTATCTGTATTTTGTCTCTTTAATATTGTTCTAATTATGCTTTATTAGGAAACCAAGCAGTATAGTTGTCAGAGAGAAGAGTGGGCTCAAGGATAGGGAGAGGAAGTACCCATGAGAAAATTTCTAACATGGGAGGGGTTCCCATAATGCGAAAAAGTTGGAGAGCTACTGCTGTAGAGGATAGCTGTGAGAAACAGCTCTTACTTGTTTCCTCCTTAGAATTAAAATAGGAAAAAGCTATTTTCTATTCTCCCAGAACACACGGTCTCTGAAGAGCTGAATGACTTGCTTCCAGCATCTGATGGTCAATGGTGAGCCATGGCACACCTGAAACCACTTTGGCACATTCACATTATGGCACATTCACAGTACGCTTGGTGCCATATTAAAGAAGAAATGCATCTGCTGCACTATAGATAGTTGGCATCCTGGAGCAACCAGCAGTGATACTGAAAAAACAGTGATTAATCTTTTCACTGCAAGATCTCCACAGTGAGAGCTAAGCTAGAAGCTGAAGAAATATGGAGGGTTTTTTGTTTGTTTGTTTTTTAACATTGTTTTGCTTTGCAATACAGGAAGGTTCTTCTGAGCTCTTACATCTCCACTTACATATGTTACTTGAGGCTTCAAAAACTAGAATAAATCAAGTTTGTTTTGTGAATGTTTTATCCTGCTCCATTAACCTTTCACTTTTAATTTCTTCTCCTCCCTTTGCCTCTCTGATCGCTATGGGGAGAAGAAACATTTGAATATGCCATTTGGAGGCTCCCTTATATGGTCCGTCCTCTCTGGCAGTGCAACACCCAGTGGCCTCAGAACACAGACTAGGCTCTGGGCCACTGTGTGCAATCTACATGCAGAATGCTATGTGGAAAGCACAGTCAAGTCATAGTCTGCAGGTACTGTTCTTGTAACACTGAAATTTTTAAATAGAGAATTCTCAGTTTATTGACATTAACTAAGAAAGGTCCTTTTCCCAAAGAGATTACAATATAAACTGGACAAAGTACAGACAAGCGTAAGGGGAAAGGAATAAAAGTAAAGTGATTTGAGACCCAGTCCTGCAAGATGCTGAGGACCCTTAACTCCCACTGATGCCGACGAGAATGCTTAGCAATTTGCGGGAAATCAGCTGCAACTTCTTTCCAGGTGATGAGTACTACCCAAGAAGTGGGCATTGTTGTCTGGAATGAAAGTGTTCCCACACTGGTTCTGGGGACGTGCACCAGTGTTCCTGGCATAAGCTCCGGCAGAGAGTAGCAGTGACTACACCAGATATGCCCTCCTTCAGAGTGAATGTGCTTGAAGGGCAGGAAGATTAGCTGGTGCAGGAAGCTGTACATTGCATATGCCTGTGCTAGTTTTGGTGTCTCTACGTATTCTATCCCCCATTGTTTTCCCTTGTTACCAGCAATCCATAGAGCAATAATACTCACCCACTTACACGAAGGATTCATTGGCTGCACTGATAAGACTTGTAAAGACTATGGTCCTTATTATGCTCCTACGAACACCAATGTAAATATGGATTAGGTCCACTAAAGTTAATGGAGTTACAGTGGTGTAAAATCAGTGTAAGTGTGCTCAGAATTAGGCCTTTCACTGTAAACTTCAGTCACACTCTTGGCTCAGCCAGTGAGAGTATCTAGATTGTACCAACAGTAAGAGACTGAGTCTGCCATCTTTACTAATGTTGAAAATTTCTTTAGTCTTCATGTAGCTCCACTGATTCCAGTGAAAATCAGAGAGACTTCTTAATGTGAGAAAAGGCAGAATTGGGCCCTAAACAAACTTGGTTTTTTTACCCTGATTCTGATCTCTCACTGGCTTTACCCAAGGATAACTATGGAGATCAGTGGATGGGTGCCCCTGTATAGCATAGATCAGAATCAGATCCACTACCTTCAACAGTAAAACAAGAAGAAAAAATACCCATAGACAATGAAATAGCTGAAGGCTAAATTCTCTTCTGTCTGCACACATTGAAATCAGTAGGAGCTGCTTGTGAGCATCTGAGAGAAGAATTTGGCCGTTAGTTTAGTGTGATTGGTGGTATAACACAAGAGAGAAATCATTTCACCCTTGAGCTTTACATCACTTACATTTTGTCAGTTATGAACTTTATAATAACCACTTAAACTTTTATAGAACCTGTTATGAAATCTTAGTGTATGGAGGTCTCTGAAAATGCTTTACAATAATAATAAAAGCTAATCGCTCTGACTAAAAATACATCTTCTCTCTGTGGAGTAAGGAGTTAGGTGTTTGAACTCAACATGAACATGTTAATCTGCATAAGTGGCAGGAAGAAGTATTAGATATAGCTTCCCAAGCATTTATATGGAAACAGAGGCTCACTTGTATATTAAAAAAAAAAAGTAAAATGCTATGGCCAGAGATTTCAGACTTCAATAAAGCAGCCCAATATGGTTATCTGATCAAAATCCATAGTAGGAGCATAAACCTATGAGATACAAGGAGACCAGTGCCTCTGGCAGGTCAGTGAAATTTGAGGGCACTCATCATATCTTGGGAGACTCCCAGCACCCCATAAAAGCAGGCCCCAAACTTGTACATATACTTAGATAGTTAGTGCCTGCTCTGGAGATATCCAGGACTAAGCAGACATGGAGACTGAACTTCCACTCAGCTTTAGCGAGAGGTCCTTTCAGATCAGTGTTGGGGTCATTAATAGGGCAACATGAGAGAGCTGTCTTTCAGAATCTGAATTCTTTCTGGCCTTTAGAGGGGAAAAGAGCGCCTTGGTGTTCATTTCATCGTGATCATGCATATTTCATCGTGATCATTACATAAATTAATTTATGTAAACAACTTCTGTAAGAGATCTATACATATACAACATTGGGAACAGAATTTCAGACTAAATATTTTATTTACAAAAAGTGTTTTACTGTAAATGAATGCTAATCTTTATCAAAGAAAATTTTACATGGATGTCTGCCAGGCAAATATAGGGCCATGTCTCCAGAGTGGATAGCATGTGACTGTTACTCAGTGTATAGGATCAAGCATTTAAGAGCATTCAAAATCCAAAATTTCCTGCAGGACGAATCTAGCCTTTATTCTCACTGCATGAATACTGAAGTTAATGTGCATGTGTACATTGGCAGTAATGTGATATAATTCCTCAATTTACACTTTTATCATGAATATCTTTCAAAAAACAAGATTATACTATGTATAGTCTGAGAGAGAGAGAGAGGGGGGGGGGCACTTTACCTCAAAGGGTCCCAAAGTGATTTCGAAACAAGCTGATAGGCAAACTATCAGTCCAATCTTGCAGTTCTTATGCAGGCAAAATTCCCATTGAGGAACAGAAGTAAATCAATTCACTGAAAACCAGTAACCTCTATGAGGAAAAACAGCAAGTATTAAACAGAAAGATGCTGGACAGGGAAAAGGACAAATATTAAAAAAGTAACTAAGGAAATAGCAGCAAGACCTGGACATAGCCTGGATATACAGAGCAAGAGAGAGGGAGGAGTCAAAGATGGCTTCCAAACTATAGGTTTAAGTGACAGGGAGGATGGTTGTGTGGTCATTAGTGATAGAAAATGGAGGGAATGGAGAAAGTTTGGGGAGTTCCATTTGGGCCAACTTAAATTTAATGTCATGACCCACAAGCCTTGAACCAAGGTCCACAGGGGCAGCCATGCTTCAACCCTCTACTTGCAACCTGCTGACAACTGCTTACCTAGGACCCATGAAGCCCAGACCCAGTGTGAGGCTCTGCCCCTGACATCCCATTGGCAGAATCGCAGAGCATCTGACTGGCCCACCGGCCCTACTTAAGCTAGCAAAAGGAATAGGAAGCTGTCCTAACAACTGGAATCCACTCTGCTCTGGACTGTGTGCCTCTTGCTTCTGCTCCCCTGGCTTGACTTCCTGATGTCCTGAAACTGCCTTGGCTCCTGGCTCTGACCCCCTGGTATCTTGACCTGGCCTGACTCTGGTTATTCACTTGTGCTTGTGATTTCCAGTTTGTCTCTTGCTTCTGATCTTCCAGTATCCTGACCCAGCTGACTCTTGAGTCCTGGCTGTGGACTCGGGCTTTGACCACTAGGTCTGGCTGCCCACGACCCAGCCTTGACAGCTTGTTTGGACCACAATAACCCTATGGGACTGAGCTCAGTACAAGAAGGATGGACTTTCCCAATGTAAGCATTGGACTCACCTGATTGGGCCCTCTGCCTCCTTGTGGAAAATCAAGCCCTGCAGGCGCAAGTCGTGCAGCTGATTGGGCAGCACTGAGAACATCATGCTGAGAGCACCGCCTTCAGTGCCTTTCCCAGATCACAGAGGCCTGTGATACCCTTGCATGAAAGGTTCGACGGGAACTACCAGTGGTTCCGGGGGTTCATAAACCAATGCCACCTTCTGTTCCTGATGCACCCCAGAATCTATGCCTCTGACCAGTCCAAGGTGGCCTTGGTAATCAGCCTGATGACAGGAGATGCGTTAGACTGGGCCTCTCGCCTGCTAGAAGGCCATAGCCCAGTGCTGTTGAACTGGGATGCCTTTGTCCAGTTGAAATCAATCATCTTTGATGACCCACACCAAGCTCAAATGGCCAAGGCCACCCTGAGGAGACTCCAGCAGGGGCCAGGCATAGTTGCCTCCTATGTGGCACTCCTGCCACCTCACAGCGGATACTGAGTGGCATGAAGCAGTGCGGCTGTATCAGTTCCAGCGGGGCTTGCAGGAAGAGATCATGGTTGGCTGTGAGAAGAAAGATAGGGGAAAAAAGGTTCTCTCCAGTTCCTCTACCAGTGTACTGGGACCTCACCTTCTGTATCGCCTGCCGAACCCACACAACCCAATCTGACTCGTCAGCGGCTCACCCTGAAGAAAAAGAATGGTGCCATCAGCACCACCTGTGCTTCTACTGCGGGGAACCTGGCCATGCCATTCAACCTGTCCAGTACAAACACTGAGGTTCTTGTGGAAACAAACCAGTTCAAACATGGTGGGGGAACTGGCCTGGTCCTTGAGGGAAGAGAATTTCCCTGTACCCTAGTCCTTACTGAGATGCACCCTGACCCCCATCAGGGGGCTTCCCATTTGCAGGTATCTATCCAGCTGTTCATCCCGGGGATCTCTGGCAGATCCCCCTCCAACAGGCCCTCATCAATTTGGGAGCAGCAGATAATTTTATGGATGCAGCTAAAGCTCAGGCCCTACAGATTCCCCTGCAACACAAGGCCACACCAAACATGATTGAAACTCTTGATGGATCCCCACTGTCTTCAGGTCTGGTTGTGGAGGAGACTGTCCCTCTAGAGGTCACTGTTCAGGGACACAGAGAGCTAATTTGAT
The DNA here is from genome assembly GCA_037349315.1 of Chelydra serpentina. NCBI lineage: Eukaryota > Metazoa > Chordata > Testudines > Chelydridae > Chelydra > Chelydra serpentina. The sequence continues at coordinate 80,041,770 of JBAIAC010000004.1, forward strand.
CTGGCACGATCCATTCCCCTCATTTTCCCCGACCCTTGGTATCTTCTGGTTAACTCTTCACAACCCCCTCATTCAGTGTGAGAATGGAAGGTCACTTTCCCATCAGAATTCTGCGATCAGCATGGCCAGGGACCAATGAGTGTTGTGTTCAGGCCCAAGAAGGTCCAAGTAGGTTTAGTTGCCCGCATCAAAACACTTACTGAGGGAACTATGGAACTTTCTTCCAAGTACTGCGACTATCTTGACATTTTTGAAAAGAAGAATGCAAAAAGTCTTCCTTCCCCACATTGGGACTATGATCACCCTTGGCTGGAGTTCTATGGGGCAAAGATACCATTTGGGTGGATCTACACAATGTCTGAGTCTGAACTGGTAGCTTTTCGAGAATACTTCCAAGAGATACTGGCCCAGCAATTCATCCACCGGTCAACCTCACCAGATGGTGCCCCAGTCCTTTTAATAAAATATAAAGATAGCACCCTCTGTCTTTGTGTCGATTACTGAGCCCTAAATCAGGTAACAATTTGGAACCCTTACCCACTATGCCTAATCCCTGGGTTGTTGCCCCCTTCAGTACAAGTACAAGGTCAGAAGGGATATATCATACACAATGATACCTCAATTCCATGGTCAGGCAAGGTAAATTGTAGTACCTGATTGACTGGGAAGGCTATGGCCCAGAGGAATGCCCTTGGGAGCCAGCAGAGAATGGTCTTGCTCCCGCGTTGGTTCGGGCCTTCCATAGAAGTTACCCCAAGAAACCTGGACCCAGGTCACCCAGAGGGGTGGCCCATATAGTCCATCTAATTTAATACAACAGTGTTATACAGCTGGCAAGCATTTGCAGATGGCTCAAGACGGGGTGATGTCATGACCCATGGGCCTAGAAAGTTGGTCCATGGGATTCACATAAGCAGCCACGCTTCAACCCTCCACTTGGTACCCTGCTGACAACTGCTGACCTAGGACTCATGAAGCCCAGACCCAGTTTGAGGCTCTTCCCCTGCATCCCACTGGCAGAGTCCCAGAGCAGCTGATTGACCCACAGGCCCTACTTAAGCCAGCAACAGAAATAGGAAGCTTTCCAAACAACTGGGATCCACACTGTGGCTTCTCCTGCTCCCCTAGCCTGACTTCCTGGTGTCCTTACCCGGCTTGGCTCCTGACCTCTGATTTGAGGTTCTGATCTCTGGTTTGTCTCCTGCCTCTGACCCGGCCTGAGTCTAGAAACCATCGTGTGATTCAGACCTCCAGTTTGTTTCCTGCATCTAATCTCCCGATATCCTGACCCAGCTGACTTTCAACTTCTGAGTATGGACTCTGACCACTGTATCTGGCTGCCCATGCCCATGACCTGGCTTTGACATTTGACAGTGAGATATTCAGGAGAAGATGTCAGAGAAACCAGCTGAACAGTGGGATTGGATGGAGGGAGGCAAGTCAGAAATGGAAAGGTAGATCTGTTAGTCATCAGCATAAATATGGTAGCTGAAGCTATTGTGCTGATTCAGTACTGCATAAGAGGGAAAAGTTCAACTACACAATCACCAACCCTGCTTACTTTGGGGTTTTGAATGTCTCCCATCCAGATACTGACCTACTTTAACCCAATCCTGTTTATCTTGTGGGATCTGTTGAGATGACAACACCGTTATACAGGCTACATAACAATTACTTGCATTTAAAAAAATATTTTGTGAGCAAGACAACCATACTCCATTTTGGATTGGAACTCTCATCCAGTTCTGCTTCTTCTCTTAACAGCTTTTCTTGTTTAATTTCACTCTTGAACCATCTGCAAATGCTTGCCAGCTGTATAACACTATTGTATTAAATTAGATGGACTATATGGGCCCAATGAGTCAAAGGTGTTAATATAGTCCTGTCACTCTCCAACATAACACAATTTTAAACAAGATTTAAACAGAGACTTCAGCCTGCTTAGTCCAATGGCAAATATTATTACAAATCCTTTAAACCTTTTATTGAAGATTCAGAAAAAGAAGGAAAAACATTTTAAACATTTGAAATGTAAGGTATTAAATAAGGCTTTCATTTTAACAACATCCCTTGCTCCTTTTCCCTTTAGCTGGAGAAAGTCTTTAAAGGAACCCTCCACTCCCCTGTTTGACAGACTCTTATATGTAGAGTCCTGCAAATCTGCAGATATCTGCTTTATATCCATGGACCATGTTTGCCGATCGCAGATGGATGCAGATCCAAATTTTATATCTAGAGCCCTGCAAATTCGCGGATATCCACTTTATATCCGCAGATAGCCGTGGACCATATTTGCTAATTGCAGATCGGATGCAGATACACATTTTGTATCTGTGCAGGGCTGTGCTTATATGGTGTTAAAAATGGCAATAACTGTCCTTTAGGGGAAAAGAGAAGAAGTTAGTAGAGATGGACTGGAGCTGCTGTTGTTTGTTAAAATAAATCTCATTTCCTAAAGACAAGACAGACATCTACACACAATTGGGGAAAGAAACAAACAGCAAAGATAGAAAATGCAGCTTCTGTCGGCAGTGCGGACCTTCACTTGCAACCTCACTGCAAAAAAACCTCAGATACAGCACATGTTTTTTCCAGCCACTCCAAGACTTGGCAAACTTGAACCTGTGTCAAGCTGTTTAGGGCATTCCATTTAGTGGTCTTTCCAGTCACTGGCTTACAGCAATTTGCTAAATGTGCCATCTTGTCTGGTTAATCCAGTCCCTTATTACACAGAAAGAAAAAGGAGATAGGAAAGAGAAGAAATAAGATAGAGAAGGACAAGGACATTACTGAAGGGGGAGGGATGAGACAAGGTTTCACATCCTAGATGGCATTCAGGAATTATCTGCAGCCCGTAAAGGTAGCGATGTCATCTGGTTCACTCTCTCTGGCCTCGTCTGGTCAGGACATCTCAGGATTAGGATGAAGATGGTCTGGAGTCTCAGGAAATCATGGATGTGGCAGTCAGCCAGCATTGCCACAGCCTGCTTTTCTCCTCAAAGGATTTTTGCTGCCCCAAGCAAAAAATGTTTTGGCTGCCCCCCTTTTTTTTTCTTGCTCTCCTCACCCCCGGCCCCGCCTCAACTCCGCCTCTTCCCAACCCCCTCCCCAAATCCCCAGCCCCGCCTCCTCCCCCACCCATGCTGCATTTCCCCCACCCCATTGCTTCCTGTGGCCCCCCCCCACAACCCCTCGCCCTAGCTCACCTCTGCTCTGCCTGCTCCCCTGAAGATGCTGCCGCTCCACTTCTCCCCCCCACCCCCGCCGACTCGAATCCAGCCCACTTTTCCACACATGTCAAGCAGATGGGATCATTGGGAGATGCCTGATGCTTGGATCGGTGCGGAGGGAACGGGGCACCCTGGTCTCTCGGCTTTGTAAATTTCACACATTGGAACTGGCATGAGCTCGCCCCCGCTTGACAAGGGATTTTCTCTCCCCCCTAGGTGAGGGGTGGGATGGAAAGGAGGAGCAGAGGGAAAGAGGCCGGGCAGATCTATGATGTCAAAGCAAAAGTTACAAGAGGAGGAAAACACAGACATGGTTCAACTTTAAAAATAATAATAAAAAACCCCCCTTAGGACTGCCAAGAACGGGTGAGTGGTGAGTTATGGAATGAGAGAGAGAGAGAGAGAGGCTAAGCTGGAGACCTGTGCAGATGCTTGTTGAAACCTTATGAATGGATGCTGAACTGCAATGACCCAGCTTGTAATCCCCAATAACAGGCAAGGACAGTGGCGGTGATGCACGCTCACTTCCCATTTTAAGCGGGGGACAAGCCAGCCAGCCAGCATGTTATTCTTTCTCGTGCAAGGAGACCAGACAGCAAGTGTGGAAAATTGGGACAGGGGGTGGGGCGTAATAGGAGCCTATATAAGAAAAAGACCCCAAAATCTGGACTGTCCCTATAAAACCGGGACATCTGGTCACCCTACAAGGAGTGCTATGAAGCCTTCCTTCTGGGAAGGGGGAGGAGCCCTCGATTCTTCCTTGCACCTGGTTCTCTCGCTCCGCTTGTTGTCTCTGCCTTTCTCCCACCCAGCCACTTTCCCTAGCGCCCCGTTTTCCTGGGTTTCATTTTCCTCTTCCTCTTCCCACCTTTCACCAACAGCACCCATTTCCACCACTAAGGGTCAGCGAGGGGGGAGAGGAAGCATCCTGGAGGGACCAGAAAGCACGGAGAGTGGGACCAGAGCAGTCACAGACCACCAGCCAAGAAGACCCAGAAGACTATCCTCAGCCCCGCTCGCGTACGGATTGCACAATGACTGCTACGCTACCTGGGTGCTCAGCGCTGTTGACTCTGATCCAGCCTTGAGACACCCCTGGTCGCTGGCGCTGAGGAGGGACCACAAGCAGGGCTCCCTGGAGGCGGAACGATGCTGGCTAGGGACCAAGCTCCACCGAGCCTGGGCCATCCCGCAGCACCACCCCCGTGCACTTTACCCGGGCAGAGGCGCGCAAAGCCTGGGTGCACAGCCCCGCGGAGAGGGATTGCACAGCGCAGGCGCCCAGGAGGCTCTCAGCAGCAAAGCCACTGCCGCCCCCATGTGGAGCCCCGGGGGGAAAGGCCCGGGGCTGGAGCAGCTCCGGTACCCCAGGAACGCGGAACCCAGCAGCATGGAGGACATGTGGGAGGAGCCTGATGCCTTGCACCAGCGTGCATGCCCCAGGGCTAGGCCCCGCCAGCTCTCCCGGCGGCGGTGCGCAAAACAGCTGTTTCGCGCGCGGCAAGCCTGGGAGGGGATGAAGCCCAGCGGGGGCGGTGCGGTGCAGAGCGAGGTGAACTAGGGTGGCAGGGGCACATTTTTAGGGGCGGCATGGCCAGCGCCAGAATGCCGCCCCTAGAAATGTGCCGTCCCAAGCACCAAAACTCAGCTTGTTTTGCTGGTGCCTAGAGCCAGCCCTGCCTCAAAGTCTCTTTTTAAGGACCCTGTGACAGGGTGCCTGCCCCACACTGGCCCTGAGAGGATTAAAACCAGCCTAACGAGGCTGAGCAGCAGGCTGCCAAAGGAGTGGCTGCTGGGGAAACAGCCAATTAGGGCTGCAGCTGCAGACAATTAGGGCAGCGGCTGCACCAGCCAATTGGGGCCCAGACAGCCCATATAAAAGGAAGCTGCAGACCAGAGTGTGTTAGTCTGCTGCAGGGAGCCCTAGGGAGAAGACTGGCTTCCTAGAGGGCTCGTGGTAGGTTGCCAGGACTTACAGGCTTGAGGCCCTGGGAACAGGGCAAAGGAGCTGGAGCCAGAGGCAGGATCAGAAGGAACTGAGGCTGTGAGGAAGTGGCATAGGGAATAGAAACAGTGGGCTGGAAGGAAGAGGCGACAGGAAGCTGCTGTTTGCAGGATCCTTGGGCCAGGGCCCAGAGTAGTGGGCAGGCCTGCCCGCACACCCCCACCCCTGCCCCACTAGTCGCTGAAGGAGCGGCCTGGCTGTGGACTGCCAAGCTGCTGCGAGGAGTGGCTGGACTCTTGTTGGAGGAGTCCCCTGGAAGGGGGAGAAACTGGATGGTGACATTGCCAGAGGGCTGTGCCACAAAGCAGATGCTGAGAGAAAGAAGACGTAACAGGTCTGCAGGCAGAGGCGAGGACAGGAAAGCTGCCAACACCCAAGGAGCACCCACTGGGACTGAGCTAATTCCCGAAATGCCCAGTGTGGTGAGTGACCCCATGACAGACCCCAAAAGTGAGTGTTGGGCAGAATAGTCCATCCTCTCATTATTATTATACCAATAGGCCTAATTTCCCACACACCTATTTTGCTTCATCGATTTCTGGACCTCTGCTCCTCTGATTTACCAGTTATAATCTTAACACAGTCCTTGACTGTTAACAGTATAACACTTTCTGTTTGAATTAATTCAGTTTTTCTGTCTTCTTCTTACATCTTTTCTTAAACAATTCTATATAATACATCATTACAATTTATGGACTTTCAGTCACTTTTTACAGTTGAGCTTACAGTTAGGATATATTTGTAGGCCCAATTATCACAACAACTCCCTGCTATACTCTCCTGATAAATTCAACTGGGGTCAAAACCTTCACCTTTTCCTTGGTTCCCACTTAAAATATTTCAGGTAGGTCTAGAACTGATGATTTAAAATTACCATTATTCAACTAATTAAAAAATATACTGTATCCATTTGCTCAGCACAGAAGTCTGATAGTTTTAAAGCTAAGAAACACTTCTCCTTGTGAATAAACTCTGAAAAGTATTTGAAAACTAAGCTTTTAATTAAAATTAGCATTAAAACTTTTTTCCTCCCAAAATGCATTCCAGAGTTTATATATACTGAGCAAGATATATACAGTTTTCCAATAAAGAACTTGAAAAATATTGGAGCATGGTTACTTCTGACACAGAAGAAAATACTATATTTATATCACATTGTAATCCATTCATTGCTTTATGGACCTTTGGTTCTCCTGGGAGCATCCCTAATTCACATGATCTCCCCAAGTGCTGGATTTTGCATTTGAATCTCTGATCTAGCTGAAAGATGTATAAAAGACCCATGTAGCCAGACAGCTCCCTATTGACTACACATCTAAGGAGGCTCAGGAGCGCAAGTTATTCCAGCAAGGACATGGAATAAATTATGCTTAATAATTTGCCCCTAAATCAGCCTTTTTCACACAGTGGAATAATTTATTTATTTGGACAAACCAAACCCCTCTTTGGAGATCTTGTTATCACAAATGCAGCGAATATGAACTTTTAGCAAGAGAGAAAAATACTAGTTGATCAAATATTTGGCATGGAGGCTGTTTTCACAGCATCCTGAACACAACTTATTCCAGTTTGCAGAGACGGGCAGCATGGATCAGAAAATTCAGCTCTTTGTATGCATGTGTGACAGTCGCATTTGGATTAATAATGGCTTTGAAGAAACCTCTAAGGAGACTTTGACATTACAGGCCGTAATAGCCAAGATGGTGATAGTTATTTCAAATTTCAGGTACTAATCTGTGATTGGAGAACCTCAAAAAATTTGCCAGTTTGGTTAATATAACCCCCCAAATGTTCAAACACTTATCTGAACATTATCAGAATTTCACAACATTATTCAGCCTCCCGCTTCACACAGTACTACCTCAGTGATCTGCTGCTTGAATGGTACATCCTATTCTTTACTGACAAGTCCATTATAGGGATGAGAGGATTAGGACTGGCTCCAGGTACCAGCAAAGGAAGCAGGTGCTTGGGGTGGCACATCTGAAGGAGCGGCATTCCGGCCATTCCTGGGGCGGCACATTTCAAGGGCCGTTTTGGGGGGTTTTTTTGCTTCGGCAGCTGCGGCTGCTGCTTTTTTTTTTTTTTTTTTTTTTTTTGCCGCTTGGGGCGGCAAAAAAATCTAGAGCTGGCCCTGGAGAGGATGTCCCAAATTTCCATTGCTCGCAGTCCAGAGTTCACACATTTGCTTCTAGAACCCCAGAGAGTACAAGATTTAATAGGCTCCAGCACTACTGAAATTCTCACTGTGCTCTAGTGCTCAAGGAACAAGGTGACTCTACAGTGATGCTTAAACTGAGAAAAGCCATTACTACTGGGTCCAACAGAGAGGTTAAAGGCTTCTGCTCTTACAATATGTTGGCTGCCTGGCCTCCTCCCCAAAAGAGCACCTTCCATTGCAACTCACCCAATGAGGACTCACTACTGGAGAACAAGTCATAAAGTCTGCCCATAAGGGAAAATGGGCAGTGAAGTCATAGGAAGATTCCCTGAACCTTTCTCATACCTCCAAAAAGATCCACATTCCATCTGTAGGCTGAGTGAAAATTCATGTTTCTTATTTTTCCCAAAGTGGTTTGCCTATCTGGAGTACCAATACGGAGAATCAAGAAGCCTTTGACAAAATAAACTATTATAATCCCTATGGACAACAGTGGCAATAATCTGTTCAAGGACACTGGAATAGGAATAAGTAAACTAGTCCACTTAAAGCCTCACACAACCTTTTCCCATTTCTCCAGTCAAAACTTTCTGATCCTTCAGAATGTTCAGCTCTCTAATGCCTGCATTTCCGGGTTTTATCCATAAAATGTCAAAATATTGCCACAAATGCTGTTTTCACAGTATTTCTGACAGTCCAAATCACAAGGTGCTCAAAACCTTATGAGAAAGCCTGCTCACATGGCATCAGCATACCCAACCTCTCACAGGCCTTCTCTCACCATATGTGCACATCACTCCTATTGACATCACTGGGAACGACACCTGGGCATGGCGAAAATAAACCCATAAAAATTAAGGTGCTTTTATATTACATTAATCTTCAGTGTGTGAGACAAGGAGTTAGATTTTCACTCCATACAAGAAATATATACATATTACAGGGGAAAAACCAACTAGCTGCAGCCTACCTTTAAGAAAAGAGGAAGGGAGTGCCTCTAATACTCATTTTTGGAGAGTGATGAATTCCATTTTTAATTATCATGTGTGGACCTAGGCAGAAATTTAGAACCCCATGCTGTCCTCCATTCATGGTGGATGGGAGGTTTCCACAAAGGGGAGGCTATTAGTTATCTAATAACTAAACTTTCAGTTATCATCATCATCATTATTTATGGAAGTTACAGTCAGCCATGCTCAGTGAGAAGATATGCTGACCTTTAGGACCAGTACTAGTTCTACCCAGTGTTTCTCTCCACCCTTCTTTTCCTGTTTCTCTCTCTTGTTTCCTACGATTGTATATTTCACGCCCAAAGTAACAAATGCTTTTTCACCCCCTTTGGACTTTATTCTGATCCCATTCTTTATCCCTTCATATGAAATAATCAGCAAAGGAATAGTTACGTAATGACATGTAAAGCATCATCATTAGGCTTTAAATTAAACACCCCAAATTAGATTATGGGTTGGGAGAGTTCACATCACCCAGTGCCATTGTTTCAGGCTGTCTACAGACAACATTTATTAATTACACTTGCTCTGCATTTGGAAGAATTACTCTGCAGCCAGGAAGTCTAGAAGACTTATTTCTTTATTATTTATTTAATGAAACTTAGGCCTGATTGACACATGCAAATTGCACTGGTTTAACTAAATCAGTTTCTAAATCCATGTAGTTAAATGGATGAGATTCCTTTGTGTAGACATGCATTTTACAAAATTCATTTAGAAACTGATTTAAGAATGTCCACCCAAGGGGATTTCATCAATTCAACTAGTAACTGATTTAGTATAACTGATGTAATTTCTGTGTGTATACAAGTCCTTAGATTCAGTACAATCTGAGTATGTTATGCAAGCCATTTATAAACACCAAGGTGGCCAGATCTAGCCAAGGCATGCCTGCTCCAGTGGTTAGAGCAATCTGTAGGTGAGATATGGGTTCTCCTTCTGGTGCTACCTCTGATGCAGCATCTCACCCTCGGCAACTCACTTCACTTTTCGGTGACTCTTTCTCCATCTTTAATGTGGGTCTTATAGTATAATAAAAGGGTACTGCATGAGCGTTAATTAACTTGTTTTCAAAATACTTGGAAATATTTTACTGAAAAGCACAGTGTAGAAGTAAAGTATTAGTATTCTAGAATTATTGTAAAACAACATCATGATAAAATAAAGGGAACAAAATGTGCAACTTTGTTTTTCATTGTGAGCCACTTCTTGTCAGCCTGGAATAGTTTATTTTTCTGTATTTTGCAAGGCAGAAACACAGAATAGATATCTGTGATACTGACAAGAATAAAATACATTTTGGGCACTTTTAAGAAAGCTAATCAAACAATTAAAAAATCTGTCACTAAAATGAATCACCAAATTAGAAGCTATTTCAGTTCACCTTATTCAGACCCCTTTATGGTATTGCTATATGGTATTGGTGAACATTATTATGACCAGGGTTTTGTTCATGTAAGCGTTCGCAAAAGCCAAATTTCAGGCCCATAACCGTGATTAACCAAATCAAAAAATAAAATAAAATGTATTTGATACAGAGATGAACCAGTTTATAAAGATCAAGCAATCAGAGAACAAAAATAATATCATCTGACTCAGGTGAGCAATCACAATACTCAGTATTAATACTAAGTATCAGGGAGTAGCCATGTTAATCTGTATCCACAAAAACAAGGGGTCCGGTGGCACCTTAAAGACTAACAGATTTATTTGGGCATAAGCTTTCGTGGGTAAAAAACCCACTTCTTCAGAAGCATGGAGTGAAAATTACAGATGTAGGCATTATATACTGACACATGAAGAGAAGGGAGTTACCTCACAAGTGGAGAACCAGTGTTGACAGGACCAATACAGTCAGTGTGGATGTAGTCCATTCCCAATAATTGATGAGGAGGTGTCAATTCCAGGAGAGCAAAAGCTACTTTTGTAGTGAGCCAGCCAGTCCTAGTCCCTATTCAAGCCCAAATTAATGGTGTTAAATTTGCAAATGAATTTTAGTTCTGCAGTTTCTCTTTGAAGTCTGTTTCTGAAGTTTTTTTGTTCAAGTATAGCTACTTTTAAATCTGTTATAGAATGTCCAGGAAGATTGAAGTGTTCTCCTACTGGCTTTTCTTTGTTAATATTCCTGATGTGTCCATTTATTCTTTTACATAGGGACTGCCTGGTTTGGCCAATGTACATGGCAGAGGGGCATTTCTGGCACATGATGGCATATATCACATTAGTAGACATGCAGGTGAATGAGCCCCTGATGGTGTGGCTGATGTGGTTGGGTCCTCTGATGGTGTGGCTAGAGTAGATATGGGGAGAGAATAGGCAACGAGGTGTGCTACAGGGATTGGTTCCTGGGTTAGTATTTCTGTGGTGTGTAGTTGCTGGTGAGTATTTGCTTCAGGTTGGGGGACTGTCTGTAAGTGAGGATTGGCCTGCCTCCCAAGGTCTGTGAGAGTGAGGGATCATTTTCCAGGATAGGTTGTAGATCGTTGATAATGTACTGGGGCTGTGCATGATGGCCAGTGGTGTTCTGTTGTTTTTTTTGTTGGGCCTGTCCTGTAGTAGGTGACTTCTGGGTACCCATCTCACTCTGTCAATCTGTTTCCTCACTCCCCTAGGTGGGTATTGTAGTTTTAAGAATGCTTGATAAAGATCTTGTAGGTGTTTGTCTCTGCCTGAGGGATGGACCATTTAGCCATATGGACTGGAAATCCATCAACCTCAACAAAAAACTCACACAGATACAGACAGACATTGTCTTCCTCTCCAAGTGCAAACAGATAGGCATCATGCCAAATGGACTGAAGGTAAAAAAATCCATTGCAATCGACATACTACACTGACTATGGTGAGAGACTGTGCCACACACTCTCAAAGAAACTGAGGAACCACCTCATCAGCATTCTGTACAGAAGACAGGAGAAGATCAAGAATGAGCTCTCAAAACTGGAGACTCTCATACAAAACCAACCTTCCACATAAACGTCCACGTGGCTGGACTTTACAAAAACAAGAGAAGCCATTTACAATGCACACTTCACTTCTCTACAGAGGAAAAAGTACAGTAAACTATCTAAACTCCTACATGCTACGGGGGCTACACAGTGGTACCCTCAACGCACCTAACAATATTGTTAATCTATCCAACCACACACTTAGCCCGGCAGAAGAGTCTGTCCTATCTCGAGTCCCACCACCCCCACGAACATGATACAGTTCTGCAGTGATCTGGAAGCCTACTTTCATCGTCTCCGACTCAAGGAATATTTTCAACACACCACTGAACAGTGCACTGACCCACAGGAACCCTCCTACCAACACTACAAGAAGAAGAATTCGGCGTGGACTCCTCCTGATGGTCGAAATGACAGACTGGACTTCTACACAGAGTGCTTCTGCAGACGTGCACATGCTGAAATTGTAAACAAACAGCATCCCTTGCCCCATAACCTCAGCTGTACAGAACACAACGCCATCCACAGCCTCAGAAACAACTCTGACATTATTATCAAAGGGGCTGACAAAGGAGATGCTATAGTCATAATGAACAGGTCGGATTATGAACAGGAGGCTGCCAGGCAACTCTCCAACATCACCTACTACAGGCCACTATCCTCTGATCCCACTGAGGAGTACCAAAGGAAACTACACCATCTGCTCAAGAAACTCCCTGCTATAGCACAGGAACAAATCTACATGGACACACCCCCAGAGCCACGACCAGGGGTATTCTATCTGCTACCAAAGATCCATAAACCTGGAAACCCTGGACACCCCATCATCTCAGGCATCGGCACTCTTACAGCAGGACTCTCTCCTCAGACCCTATGCTACCAGCACTCCTAGCTATCTTTGAGACATCACCGACTTCCTGAGGAAACTACAGTGCATTGGTGATCTTCCTGAAAACACCATCCTGGCCACCATGGATGTAGAAGCTCTTTACACCAATATTTCACATGAGGATGGACTACAAGCTGTCAGGGAGAGTATCCCTGATGAGGCCACAGCACACCTGGTGGCTGAGCTTTGTGACTTTGTCCTCACCCACAACCATTTCAGATTTGGGGACAACTTATACCTTCAAGTCAGTGGCACTGTTATGGGTACCTGCATGGCCCCACAGTATGCCAACATTTTTATGGCTGACTTCAAACAACGCTTCCTCAGCTCTCGTCCCCTAGCGCCCCTCCTCTACTTGCGCTACATTGATGACATCTTCATCATACGGAACCACGGGAAGGAAGCCCTTGAATAATTCCACCTGGATTTCAACAATGGCCGCGGTTCACTGTTCCTGGCCAATGGGAGCTGCGGGAAGCGAACCGCGGCCACTAGGAGCTGCGGGCGGCCATGCTTGCAGATGATCAATGTAAACAAACTGTCTTGCGGCCCACAGGATTACTCTCACGGGCCGCGTGCAGTCTGAGGGTCACAGATTGCCCACCACTGCTCTAACAGCAAATTCCAAGTATGCATTATGATACAGTCTTGAATGACATGATCACAGACTATTTTTTCCACAAGATCACTGCCTCATTGTGCACAGAACAAACGGTGCTCACTCAATAAGCAGCTATTCAGTATTCTGTTTTCTCCTCATTATTCAATATGTGGCTGTGTGATGGAGTCTGTCAGGCCTTCCTGCACTGTGCTGGAGGCATCAGCATCTGGACACCCCCCACCCAAGGAAAATCCATTCACACTGGGTGACCAATAAGACAGCCCTCCAGAGGCCTAGAAGGGTCAGGAGGAAATACTGACCGATCAAGAACCAGCTGGCCAGTTAAGAAGGCTTGCCTGCTTTTTCTCATAGGCAGAGCTGAGTGACAGTGGGGCAGAGAAAGAGCTCCTCATAGTTAACTCAGAACCCAGGCCCAAGCCAGGGCCTTGCCCTTGCTCTAAGTGCTGCAACTAAGTACTTATATTTGAAGGTTTTTCTCTCTGTTTAATGGTGCAGACAGCAAAATCCTGAGCTGCTATTTTGTTGCTTGGTTGTTTAGAGACTGATGTCTACTACAACATAGCCTACCCAAGCAGGAGGCCAAGCCTTGCAGACTTGAGTGCCTGCAGTACCATGAGTGGACCTGAAAGGGGCACTGCAGAGCAGTCCCACCTCCCGTAGGTTCATAGTTCAATGTGTGTTTATTATCAAATTTCTGTTCCTCTTGTAGGTAATTGTAGACTGTGATCAAGCCACCTCTTTAACCGTCCGTAACTCTTCTGCCAGGTGGTGTCGGCAGCAACAAGGGCCAGGTTCAAAATCTAGAAATTCCTCTTAACAATACAAAACAGAACCAGCTCAATCCCCCATCCAGTAATCTGGGAAAACTCAGCACCCCCTTGGGTGCCTCTAAGAGGCAATGCTTCCCCACTCACAGGCTGTGTATAACAAAAGTTATATTAAAAGGGAAAGAGAACCCAGCATTAATTTGAGAAAACATCACAACCAGGCTTCCAAAGCATGTAACCATAAGAAAACATCCACCCCATAGTACATTGGGTAGCATCCTTTGCCTCAGTTTCCCACCATGTAGTGTGAAAATCCAACAAATGAATGTCCCTCTAACACCCCATTCCCCCTTCCTTCTTCTGTAGCCCACTCATGGTTGTCCTCTGAATTCTGGATCTTCGCTAAAGTGTGTTCATGTGGGTTCACCTCCCACCCCTGAAAGAAACGGGGGTTTCAAGCAACATCTCCACTGCTGCCGCATGCCCCTGCAACTAGCTTATTGCTGTCGCTGTTATGATTAGGTGAATTTTAGGGCATAATTTGCCTAGAGTCTAATATGTAAATTATTCAAATGGCTAAGATAACTCTTTGTTTAGAATATAAGGAGATGGGCTGTTCCTTAGATTTGAATTACGCTTACAATTTACCAAAAGAAATGTTTTTTTTGTGTCAGTGAGACAATTATTTAAACTATTCTGTTACCACTCTCAGTAGTTTACTATGATTTTTTTTCAGGCAACTTCTGTATTAGAAGTAACACAGTAACAAAAGAATTATTGAATGTATTAAATGTTTTACTTACAAGAGTATATGGCCTCTTCCCTACAGATCTATCTCTGACTCATGTACTCTGCTAGATTTTCAGTATCAGCGATGTTGGGACTACAGACGTGGAATTCAGCCAAATGAAGAAATGAAAAATTGTATCTCCAAAAAGGATCAAGAATATTCCTTTATTTTGAACCTAGAAGGTAACAAAAGAAATTTGCACTCTTCAGTGTTCAACACACTTTGGAATGAGCCAGCAAATGTCACTTCTTTTTTGATGTACATTTTTCTTTACACATATTTCCTCTCAGAAGTAAAGATGTGTCACCGAAGCACAAGAGAAGAGAAGCTATCCATATATGGTCATAGTGGCAGTGCCTTGAAGATCACAAGAGTGATGGAATGGGGCCTCTCTTCACTACTAGGTAAAATGATTATTTGTAAACTGTAGTTATAAATATGTGGAATTGGATATAATTTCATGTATTCCCTCTGTTATAGGTAGTTATGGAGGATTCATAGTGTAAGACAGCTGTTGCACCCAGTTGATACAGAGTATTTAGAGAAAAACAAGAGGTTAGGAAGATCAGAATGTAAGAGTGGCCACACACCAAGGTGTACATAGATTACAATGTTGAACATGAACAGAAAATATTTTTTTAAACGTTGTTAGAGCCTAGAGCCACTAGGCCCTGTGGCCTATTGGCTAGGGAATTAGATTGAGAATCAGAAAAGCTGGGTTCTATTTTCAGCTATGTTACTGGCCAGCTGGTGATTTTGAGCAAGTCACTTCATCTTGGTGTGCCTATTTTCCCCATCTCTCAAAAGGGGATAGTGACATTGACCTACCTTTGTTGGGCACATTGAGATCTACTTACGAAAAGTGCTATATAAGAGCTATGTGTTATGATTAACTAATGGGTGGCATTTTCAAAAGTGTTCAGTGTTGGTCTAACTTTCCTATTAATGCCAATTAGAGTTTTATCTTTGACATCAATGGGAGTAGAGGTATGCCAACTCTGAGTGTTTTTGAAAATCCAAATATCAAATGTTTATACTGGCAAATAAATGTATTTTAATTTAAACACAATTCAGTTCTTTCATTTATTTCTTAAGATACTCTCGAGTCAGTGTTCCCAGGGTTTTGCTGAAATCATTATTTTTTGTTATTATTCATATTACAGTAGACCCCCTAAAGGCCCAACTAGAATTGAGGCCCCATTGTTGTAGGCACAAATGTGTATTTAGGTATGTCCAAGGTCTCTAATACCTTTGTGCTCAATTATCTGGTATACTTCATCTCCTTTCTGCTGCTCAGGTGGCACAAATTAACCCTAAAGCCAGGAGAACTGGTCAGTTGAGGACACCCATGACATACAGGGAGCCTACATAACCCTTCTACAGACTGCAGGCACAGGAGATGTGTCTGGAGAAAAGGGAGCCCAGCGTCAGGATCCCTGAGACTGCACCATCCTTTGGGACCACAGGGAACCAGTGAATGTTAGAGGAGCCTACAAAACGTTCCAACTTAAGTCTGTGAAGGATCACAGGCCTCGAACCCAGGCCCATGGGCCTCAGGTGACAACCATCAGCCAACATCTCACCTGAGTAACCAGGAAAGGGTCCACTGAAAGGTTAGCTCACAGAGGGCTGTCCCCCCTTCCAATTGGGGAAAACATCCAGCACTCCCCCACAGTTGGCTGAAGGACTCTATATAAACCAGGAAGTAACAACAGGAAGTTCTCTGAGAAACTAGAGCAATCCCTGGCTAGCTGCTAGTACAGACCTCTCCTGCTACCTGACTCCTGAGCCCTGCATTCCTGCCTGCTCTTGGTTCCTGCTTCCCCACCTGCTCCTGAGTCTTGTCCTCCTATCCCAGACTCCTGGTTACTCCCTGTTCCTGCTGTCCTGCCTTACTCTAGGTTCCTGCTCCCCCACCTTACCTCTGGCTCTGATCTTCAGCTTGGCACCCGACTTTGCCTCTGGCTCTGAACTTTGGTTTGGTACCAGACTCTGGCTCCGACCACTAGGCTGACGGTCCATGTCCTAATCATTGCAGCTTGTTCAGACCACTGTTAACCTCTCTGAGTGGGCCCAGATGAGGATGGACCCAGCAGAGCTCCCTGTACCAGAAGGGGCATCTGTATTGCACAAGCAAGTGAACCACCTCCAGACAGACAACCGAGCTCTCCAGGTGCAGAACATGCAGCTGGCCCACTGAGGAATCAGGCATTGTGGGATCAAGTCCATCAACTCCACACAGAAAATGCTGCACTCCACGCTTGTGCTGTGCATGCTGTGCTGTTCCCTAGCATGGACCTGCTGACCTTCTCCCTGAGTCCTTCAGTGGAAGCCGCTCCAAATTCCAAGGCTTTGTGAAACAATGCTGCCTTTTGTTCTCACTTCGACCACAGGTGTAAGCTTCCAAACATATCAAGGTAGGCTTGGTAGGTGACAGGTGAGGCATTGGACAGGGCCTCTTCCCTGTAGGAAGCCAACAGTCCAGTTTTGTCTAACTGAGATGTGTTCAAGAGAGCAATATCGAACATCTTCAAGGACCCGAACCACACCTGCTCCACTGAGGCCATCCTAAGGAGTCAGGCCTGGCCGCAGCTTATGTCGCTCACTTCCACCATGTCATATCAGACACAGAATGGAATGAGACAACCCAGTTATATGAGGGTCAGGTCTGGCCACTGATTGTCACTCACTTCTGGCATCTGACACCATCTCTGGCTCTGACCTTCAGCTAACAATTGATGCTGTCTTTGGTTTTGAACCCTTGGGTCTGACCACTAGGTGTGACTGCCCACACTCCGGTCATTGCAAAGTCAGGGGGCTAACTTGGCACAAATTAGCCCCAGAATCAAGAAAGAATAAAAGTGGCTTAAAGCCACATTTGCCCACCCTTTGCCTAAGAGCTGTGCCAGACTCACTAAGAAAGGGAACAAGGTGCTGGCCATCGATGCTAAGACATGATTTCCATTCTAAAGAGATAAGCATGTCAAACTCCTAGATGCTTAAGCAAACCGAGCCTTTGTTTTCACCTGGTTCAGAATCTGATTACAAAATTCTGAAGCCATTTGTCTGCACTACCGGTCTAGGATCTAAAACAGCTGTTTTTAAAGCTTTGTCAAATTGCAGTTATAGTTATTGATCATTGTTCAGAGAATAAAACAATGCAATACATAAAAAAGATGAGAATATAATATGAAAAAAGGTAAATTAATAAAGCACTGCCATGGTATAAGTGAAGATACAAAATGGTCTCGGTCTAGTTTCCAGCAAAGAGGTCTCCACGTCACAAAAAAAGCAGCACCACACGGACCAAGGACTGACAGAACACAAAAACCTCTCACCTTTAGAGACAGCCCCTTTAGGTTGTGTTTGAGACACTTTGGTGGGGTAGCTTTCATTGCCCACATTGTTATCAATTCTGTGGATAAACATGGGATTTCAGTCTCCATTGCTATCATACCACTCCTTTCACAAGCACTTTAAAGTCACAAAGATACAAGCTGTAAGAGAAACATAACAGCCTGTTTTTTCAGCAGTAATATGCTCACATCATGGAAATTGGAAACTAAACTACAGAATTGGCTTACATCAATAGTAGAGAAAGGTTTAAAGGTACATTAGGAGTAAACATTTTTCTATTACTTCTAACATATTATTTCTTGTGAAGGAGAGGAGAATGCAGAAAAGAAGGAGGAGATGGGGTATACGGGCCACATCATTCCATCTCCCCAGCCCCACATCTACAGAGGACCAGTTCTCTAGGAGCAAAAGAGGGAGAAACCCCACTGCCCAGCATTGATGTCTCCAAAAAAGGTACTTTAAAAAAAATCTTAGAAAAGAAGGAGGATAATAGATTTCTGACTATCCCAATATTGTATGAATATTTGGGGCTAGACACAGGTATCATAATATATTTCTCCAAATACATCCTGATATTTGTTGATTGTTTAAGAATTGCTGCTTCCTGGAATGATAAAGGGATTAGAGAAAGATTAGTTTTTGAAGTGGCACTGTAAAGGTTTATCTTTCAATAGGAAAGAACACTCATTGTGTATATCTCTTTAGAAATTTTTATATGGAAAACAATTTCCTTATGAAAAATGTTTGCCCCTCCATTGTAAATGGACGTTTGTGTGTCACTACAGGATTGTTTTGCTAAAAACTTTTGCCAAAAAGGTAAAAAAAATATATAGCAGAAGTTAAAAATACTCACCAGCTGGAAGTCAGGAAGATGCAGCAAGCAGGAGCCAGTTTCAAAATGGCCACTTTAGGGCTGGCACTCTTTGGCAATGCCACATGTAAAGACCCACCTAGGGAAAGAGATGCTGAGAGAAACGTTCTGATAACAGGGCATCCCTTTATTGGGAAGGGGTAGTGTGGATTAGTAAATCATAAGGGAGGTGCTCCACAGTCTGTTACGTATCACTGCTGTGTTGTAGAAGCATTTTATGAAAGTATTACTGAGGAGTAACAAAGGAGTTGCAAAGAGTTACTGAGGCATTAAAAAATAAAATAGTAATTGGCTGTCCTATTAACTCTGCCAGTGTCCTCTTAAAGTGCCAAAATTCTTCCTGTCCCTGGAACCCCACTGACAAAATAAACTAGAAAAACAGTGCGTGTTAAAATAATACGATAATAAGCATTAAAAGAAGAAAAAACATGTTGTAAACATTCTAAGCATTAAGCAAAAATTGTATTAATCGGTATTATGGATTATTTGTATTATAGTAGTGCTCACTGGCTCCCATCAGAATCCGGGCCCTAAATTACAGTTGTATCTCCCTAGAATATTTTCGTTTTAAAAATTGGATTTGGAGAAACTATTCATTATATCAATATGGCGTTTGATCTTTATCTTCACTTAAAAAGCAAAATTGTAAGGTATGTAACATGCTAACACCACTAGATTGTTTGTTTGTTTTTTCCAGCATAAAAATTATTCGTAATCAGTTAGAAATTATTTCTGTTTTTCCTTTAATGGTTTCCATTAAGTAATCATCATCTTCATTAGAGTGATCACTAGACAATTCGCTTCCTTATTCCATCATCTCTAGTTAGCTCTTATTTCTGTTGGCTCGGAATAGTGGAAAGAGGCACTCTTCTTGCTTGTCATATAGGCCTTGAATCGCAAAGCACTTAAGCACAG
Source organism: Chelydra serpentina (assembly GCA_037349315.1). NCBI lineage: Eukaryota > Metazoa > Chordata > Testudines > Chelydridae > Chelydra > Chelydra serpentina. Next base: position 80,061,335 of record JBAIAC010000004.1, read on the forward strand.
GCTTAACTTCAAGTGTGTAAACAATCCCATCCCTATTCAGAAAGTATTTATGCAAATACTTAACTTCAAACATGGGCTTGAGGACCACTTGCTTTAGTGCTTTGCTGAATTACCCATATGCTTAAAGTTAAGCTTGTGCTTAAGTGTTTTTCTGAACTGAGGCAGAGAAAATATCAGAGCATGAAGTAGAAAAAGCAAAGTATAGCAGCAGAGCAAAGACTCCACTCAACATCTCATCAGTGTAACTAAGGGTTTGCTTTTGTTTTACATGTCATAATATATACTACAGACACAGTTGTTTTATAATTCCTACAGTGGGCAAACAGGAGAAGACAAAAAAATTTAAATAAATTGTTTTTACAAATGATTCACTCGGCTCTAATAACACTGCTCTACAGCCAAAATGCTTCTGAAATAAATGTAGTCAAACTTTACTAATTCTGGGTCACTGAGAACGAAAATGATGCTTAAAATTGTTGATTGGCTCTAGTTTTCAAGACATGCTATTGGGTCAGTATATACGACCCTTGACTTGGGAATGGCGGAGGATAAGTGAGTTATAAAGGGAAGGGATCTCAATTTAAACCAGAAATGACTAAAATACATCTTTGACTGGATCTATGAATAAATCTATGACTGGGTTTGATCAGTACTTGCTTTTTAGGCAAAACAATGAATGATGCAATCTGAAGCTGGTATTGCGTCATACATGATATGAATTGCATCATGTTATTCCTAGACGTCATGGATGATGCAATCATAAGGAAGCTTACATCACTCTGCTGAACAAATTGCCCTATATCAGCTCTAGAAATCATACAGTGTCGTGCTCTCTTATTTGTCAGTGTTTGATTTTGCAAAGGGACACATTTCTGTTTAGCCAAAGTGAGCAGAGATGCCTCGTACTTGTGTGAACAGTGCAGATAACTTCTGCTATGTTTGTGGTGAAGTGACTTTTGCATCACAAAAGCGCAGTATAACCACTATGGTTAAGAAAGCCTATCACCTTTCTTTTGGCTGCAAAACTGGAGATCAGGACAAGAGGTGGGCCCCACACATATGCTGCTGCAACACTTGTGCAACAAATCTTCGCCAGTGGTTGAACAGGAAAAGGAAATCTATGCCTTTTGCAGTGCCAATGATTTGGAGAGAGCCAACAGATCATACCAGATCATTACTTCTGCATGGTGCCTCCAGTTGGGAAAGGTGTGTCAAAGAAGAAAAAGTGGACTGTGCATTATCCAAACATTCCATCAGCTATACGCCCAGTACCCCACGGAGAAGGACTGCCGGTTCCTGATGCACCAGAATCATTCTCACTTGAGTCAGACAAGGAAGAGGAAGAGGATGAAACTTCTGGTCCTGAACCATCAGTGTCACAGGACCCACATTTTCTCCCATCCTCCTCCTCTGAACCTCATAACACAAGGTGAACTGAATGACCTTGTCAGGGATTTGGAACTACCCAAGAGTAAGGCAGAGCTTTTGGGCTCCAGACTACAGCAGTGGAATCTCCTGGCAGGTGATGTTAGGGTTTCCATGTTCCGCGACTGTCAAAAGGATCTTGTCCCATTCTTCTTCATGGAAGGTGATCTTGTAGCCTGCAACAACATCGATGGTGTGATGACAGCCCTCAACATCGTTCACGATCCAGATGAGTGGAGACTGTTCATTGATTCATCGAAGACGAGTCTTAAAGCTGTTTTACTGCATAATGGCAATGTTTTGCCATCAATTCCAGTTGGTCATGCAGTCCATATGAAGGAAACCTATGACAACATGAAACAACTTTTGAGGTGCATAAACTATGACCAACATCAGTGGCAGCTTTGTGGCAATTTGAAGGTTGTTGCTCTCTTGCTTGGTCTGCAGACTGGATACACAAAGTACTGCTGTTTTCTCTGCGAATGGGATAGTCGTGCAAGAGATTCCCACTACATCAAGAAAGATTGGCCACTCCGACCGTCACTGGAGCCTGGGAGGAAAAGTGTTCAGCATCCACCACTTGTTGAATCAAGGAAGATTTTGTTACCACCCTTACATCAAGCTAGGTCTGATGAAGAACTTTGTCAAGGCCATTGACAAAACACAAGCAGCTTTCAAGTACCTCCGTGGAAAATTTCCAAGGTTAAGTGAAGCTAAGATAAAGGAAGGTGTCTTTGTTGGTCCTCAGATTCGTGAACTTCTTCGAGATGATGCATTTGACCATGCACTGCGTGGCAAGGAAAAAAAGGCATGGAAAGCCTTCCAGTTAGTGGCAATAAATTTTCTCGGAAACAACAAGGCAGACAACTACAGGTTGTTGGTGGAAAACCTCCTCAAAGCATACAAAAGCCTTGGTTGCAACATGTCACTAAAGATACATTTTTTGCACTCTCATCTAGATTTTTTTCCACCGAACTGCGGAGCAGTGAGCGACGAGCACGGCGAGCAATTTCACCAGGACATTGCAACAATGGAGAAACGCTATCAGGGCAAATGGAGCCCATCAATGCTTGCAGACTATTGCTGGACAGTGACAAGAGATGCTCCATTTAATGAATACAAGAGACAAGCCAAGAAGCGCCGAGTAGACACTGAATAGGACTAAACTATGTACATAAAAGTTTTTTGCCTTTTGTTTCATAATAAATTTTATTTCTATAACCCCTTTGCTGATTTTTAAAGTGTTACATAAACAGGACAGGTGAAATAGTATCATGTAAAGCAACCTAGGAAAAAACCTAGGTTTACAATTTATGATTAAAACTCTACTATCTACACAATATACATAGACATAAAATGTAAAAACTTAAATATCTTAGAAACAGTAGCCAATCAGTTGTTTTAATTGTCATATTTGAATTCAGCACATCAAAATACATACTAAATAGCACATTTTATCTCTGAAGCAGACGACTTCTCAAAAATTGTAGGCCAGTGTAATAATCTGTATAGTACTGGTTGGAACATGATCATTTTTTTTCTGCAATAAATTATGATGAAAATTATATTTGTGACACAGCCCATAAGAGCCCTCAGGAAGCTGCTCTAATTTAAAGCTGTGGCTACCCCTGCCGCAGCACCAGAGCTTGGGTGGTACAAAGGTGGCTGAAGGCCACTTTAGTCTCCTCTTCCTCCTAGGTTACTGCTTCTGTGCTGTATTTCAGGAAACTGAATTCAGGTTTCATGTGGTCATGAGGCTTCTGTGCAAAGGGCTCACAGAGATCTAGTTGTCAGGTCATTTCTGGCTAGGTTGCCTCTCTTTGACTGTGTCTTTTACTCTGACAGGTCATTTCTTGTTTGATGATTATCACTGAATATGTCGTTATTGCTTGTTAACTGTGTATTGCTAAATCAATGAGCAGGATAGAGACATTAGACAGTAGATAAGGAGTCTCTCTGTTTGGAAGTTGAAGAGAATTAGGATGCCTTATCAGCCACAGAGTTTAACTTTAAAAAGAAACACCAAAAGAACTATTCTTCATTCGAATTGTCTCTGGTTTTGACATTATAATGGTGAGTTTGGTGGAGAGGATTGAGGGGGGTCATGAGGTGGAGGATAAAGACAAATCTCCTCCCACTGAAAGCCACCTAAGAAGGGAAAAGTTGCTCAGAAAACACAGAGATGAGCTCCATGAAGGTTCTTCTTAGGAGACTGCACAAGTGGGAGGGAATGGTGCCTGGAAAGCCTGTGGAGCCTTAGGTTCTGAAAGGACACCAGACTTCTGCACACCCTGTGTGCAGTGTTTCCCCAGCTCTGCTCTTCCTGGCAGGATAGCTCTCTTGGAGCCTATTGAGCTTGAAGCCGGAGCAACAGGAGTGGAGTGGGCAGGGAAAACAACTGAGAGAAAATGGTACTTTCTCTCCCTTCTTACCTTTTTTTAATCGTGCTTCTCCAGTGGAAAAAGGGGAGGGGTAGAGGAACAAAACAAAACAACCCAAAACCTTTTGAAACAAAATGAAAATGTTCATGTCATTGTGCAGGTTCTTAGCTAATAAAACAATTTTGCTCTTCTCTGCTCCCTACAACATGCTTCAGGCTTTTTCTGACCTATTCTGTTCCCTTCTCCCAAAGTATCTAGGGTTGAGATGCGTACATGCAAATATATTTTTGGTTGTGAGAGTGAGACGTCTAAGGGGATTGTTCGGAGCTGATGTATAAACGTCTAGCTATATCATGTATAAATGATGGAGACACCCATTAAAACTTCCCAAGTGAAATAAATGGTGTATTGAACCAATGCATGACTGAAGTTGCCTTTACTATAGAAGCTTGGATTTATAAAGGGGAAAGGTATTGCTGTAATATCTAATTTTAAATGTTGTCTCAGGGAAAAGTACGGCCCTGATATTGCAACTGCTAATGTCCTAAGGGACTTTTCATTGTATTAAAGTTAAGCACACACTTAGGTGCTTGCAGGATATGGGCCTAAATGGGAACTGGTACTAAAATTCTTCACCAAGAAAGATTTACCTACCTTGTTCATATGAGCACCCACCCTTACTTCTTTCTTCTTCATTTGTTATGGTGCGGAATCTGGTTTGTAAAGTATTTTATTAATCATTTGCATCAGCAATAAAAAAGGTCTGTTATTACAGAAATCTGCCCAAGGGCACCTTTAGCTAGCAACCAAAATGTTCTGAAATGTATTTTTTAATATAAATAAATATCTTTACCGGGGGGATCAAACACTTTGAACATATAAAAGGCACTGAGGTACCATGGCGCTGGATGCCGTAGAAGAAGATATATAGAAAAAAATATATCGCTACAGACATGTAATATGTTAAGACAAACCTGCTTAAATATGCATGTGCAAAAGATCTTGAAAGAGGTCCAAAGAAGCCATTCCAGTCTTCCTGATAAATCATAGTACATTTTACAACCTCCTATAAAAGAGATTTTAATAATCCCAAGGAAAGGAAATAAAAAGGGTTTCAGTTACTGTTAAGTTTGTGACACAAAGCAAGCAAAGCAATAAAAATTCAAAATTAATGCTGGTATTCTGGGGTATATACTGTTGTTCATCTGCACATAACTCCCATTGACATCAATGGGAAATCTGTGTGTTGGTTGAGGGCAATATATGTGCAGTAGTAGGTGAACTCATGTCACCTGACGGGATTGACAGCAATTAAGTTTGTTCATCTGTGCTTGCCCCAGGTTGGGACATTTGGGTTTTCATAGAATCATAGAATCTCAGGGTTGGAAGGGACCTCAGGAGGTCATCTAGTCCAACCCCCTGCTCAAAGCAGGACCAACCCCAACTAGATCATCCCAGCCAGGGCTTTGTCAAGCCTGACCTTAAAAACCTCTAAGGAAGGAGATTCCACCACCTCCCTAGGTAACCCATTCCAGTGCTTCACCACCCTACTAGTGAAAAAGTTTTTCCTAATATCCAACCTAAACCTCCCCCTCTGCAACTTGAGACCATTACTCCTTGTTCTGTCATCTTCTACCACTGAGAACAGTCTAGATCCATCCTCTTTGGAACCCCCTTTTAGGTAGTTGAAAGCAGCTATCAAATCCCCCCTCATTCTTCTCTTCTGCAGGCTAAACAATCTCAGTTCCCTCAGCCTCTCCTCATAAGTCATGAGCTCCCCAACCTAGGACAAGGCTGTGGGTCTGCAGCCCAGTCCTTCTGTGGCTGCTACTCTAGCTTATGGGGTGGAATAGGTGCCACAGCCCTGGCCCTCTGCATTTCCTGAGCAGGGATTCTGAGTCACTTGATCTGAGTAACCATGGTCCAGTTGCCTTGACCCCATCTACAACTCCGCCCCCTGTACCAGTTTGATTTGAGACATGTGCAGGGGATGAGGACATCCCTATGCACACCCCATTCAGTCCATGTCTTCCCCCTCCTTCAGAAGACAAATACGGGGCTGAAGTGGTGCTGAAGATTTTGCATGGGTAAATTTCATGACAGTTAAACTGAACCCTCTGTCAGTGGTTCCTATCCTTTCTTTTGCTAGTGTCCCTGCTCATGATGGATTGTCCAATAAACATCCTTTCCTCCATGTCACCTCAGGCCACATTCCCAAACAGATGCCACCTGAGGAGCATTTCTCTCTGGTGTTATCGTCTCTTTTTTTTCTTAGTGTCTTATACCCATGAGCTGATCAAATATCATTGTGTTTGGGGCCACCAGTGATGCAGGGAAGGAAAGTGGATGGGTTTCCGGGAGCTGCCTGCAGTTTTAGAAACATGTTTATGATGGGAGACAAGACAGATCCTGAGTCATGCGGCTTTTCCTCCATCCACTGCTGTTGTCTTCTGTGTTTCTGCTCCCTTCCCCCCACTTATCTGGTGCTCCCCAAGGATCTATTATTATTTATCATTTATACTGCAGTGATGCCTAGAGGCCATATCATGGCTCCATTGTGCTGGGTGCTGAGCAAACATATAGTAAATCACAATCCCTGCCCCAAACCGTTTACAATATGTGATTAGTTGATATAACTTCTTATGGGAATGTAATGTTTGTGAAAGATGCTGGACTGAAAGTTTCATCAGAGAACACATTCCATATAGGCAGCAGCAAAGCAAAATTCCCTCTGTTGTTTTGCTAATGTGTCACTATTCTACCTTGAAGGAAAGACCAGCAGGGTAAAAGGGAAGCTCTCTCTATATATTCATATTGTGTCCCTTATGCTTCTGTGGCTAAAGAAAGTGCCTGTCACATACGTCTCCTACAAGTACTGAATCCATCTGCATAGAGAAATGCTTGAGCGGGCTTCTTTGATGAGTATAACACCACCATTTTCACTCAATTTGTTTATAACTTTTCAATGCAGAGAGAAACTCCCTCTTACTTCTTAGGTTTTATGTAGTGTCTCTCAAGAGCAGACTAATTTAGGCCACTTATCTCCTTCTATACCCTTCATCAACAAGCAACAGTCCAACAGCATAACAAAGGATGAATTTATTTACGCACAGTAACAGTAGTATCAAAAGAACAGGAACAACCTATGCCAGATAAACCAAAATGCATCCTTTACTCTACCCAAGTGCCAGATTCTGTCCCAAGCTGCAAGTGTGCAACTCTTATGGAATTCAATAGGGATTCTTGGTGCATAACTGAGGACAAAATTTGGCCTTAAGTAAATGTAGGACAGCTTAAACTCTTTCCCCCTAAGCTTCCAGACTTAGGGCTTGTCTATGCACAGAGTTGCACCAGTTTAAACCAGGCTTATTTCAGGTTACTTTAAATTAATTAGGAACAGGTCTAAACTAAAATGAAATAAGCTTCTCTGAGTAAAATAAGAGCGTCTACACTGGGGTTTGTATCAGTTTCATCATTTTAATTAAACTGATGCAAATCTGTGTGTAGACATGGCTTCACACAGAGCTGTGTAGATCGCACTTAACCAGGTCCTTCTAGCTGTTATCCAACTCACATTCCATGTCTTCCTTTAGGATCAATGTCAGTCTTAGGGCTGGTCTACACTAACCCCCCATGTCGAACTAAGATACGCAACTTCAGCTACGTTAATAACGTAGCTGAAGTCGAAGTATCTTAGTTCGAACTTACCTGTGGTCCACACACGGCGCGCAGGCTCCCCTGTCGACGGCGCTTACTCCTCGCGTCGAGCTGGATTACCAGCGTCGATGGGGGAGCACTTCCTGGTTCGATTTATCGCGTCTAGACAAGACGCGATAAATCGAACCCAGAAGATCGATCCAACACCTCCGATCTATCCGGTAAGTGTAGACTAGCCCTTACAGTCCTATAATTATCCATCATCCCGTTTAGTTTTTCATATTGGCACAATATTAGTTTTCTTCTAGTCTTCTGGAATGTTCCCAGTGTTCCAAGATTTATTGAAATTCAACATTAATGGTCCAGCAAGCTCCTCAGCTAGCTCTTCTAAAACTCTTGGCATGGGGCTCTTGAGCTTTTCCTCTCCTATATCTATGGCTTCCAACCCCTCCATCTTCCTCCTTCACACTCTTTCTCCTCTTCTGAACAGCACTGAATCTGACTATTGTCTCTTCTCTCCCTCTATGTGGCTCTCATCTACCATTCACACAATTTCTTCCCATCAGCCTTCCTCTCCAATTTGGACTCCTGGCTCTTTCTCTTCCGCTCCTCACAGTCTCCCACATTCATCCTTGGTGAGTTCAACATCCATTCTGATGACCCAACTGACTTCTTAGCTGCATGTTTCCACACCCTCACCCTTTCATGTGGCCAACAGCCCATGTTCAGCTCTCCCAGTCATCAAATGGGACATTTACATGAAATGGTCTTCATCAAGCACTGCTCTCTCTCTCCTGATCTTTCTGTTGCTTAGTTCCCCCCTTCAGCCATCTCATGGTCTCTTTCAACACTGCCCATCATCCCCATCTTCACCCTCAATCACTCAGTCTTTCTGTGACTTCCAGTCCATAAGTGTTGATGCCTTCCCATCTGCTCTCAGCCCTTTCCTCTCTTCCTTTAATTCCACTGATATATTTACCGATTCTCTCCATTCCTCACTGTCTTCCACCCTTGACTCTTTTGCCCCTCTCTCCCATCACAAAGTCCCTCTTGCCAATCCCCAGCCCTGACTCACTCCCAAAATCTGCTTCCTCCAGGCCTGCTCTTGCACTGCAGAGCATCTGTGGTGGAAATCCCATGACCATGCTGACTTCCTCCACTAAAGATTTGTTCTTTCCTCTCCCTAGTAAAACAAGTCTATTTCTCCAACTCAACTGAATCCCAAGCCTGCAATCCCAGGTGACTTCTCAACACCTTTGACTCACTCCTCAAACCCTCTTCTTATCCTCCCTCCACTTTTCTCCACACAAGATCTCAACAATTTCTTTCAAGAGAAATTTGATGAAGTATAACATGACTGTTACTTTCCTTTCCCTCCTTCCCCCGTGTGACAGATACAGAAGTTTCTTGTATGGTCTCCTCCTCTAGCCCCTCAATTTGGCCCTGTGGCCCCATCGCAGCTCCTGATCTCCTGATCTGCCTCATTCCCACTCTCATCTCCTCCTTTTCTCCTCCTCTTAACCTCTCACTCTCCTCTGGTTCTTTACCTTCACAATACAAGCATGCTTTAGGACCTCTCATCTTAAAAAACTCGCCCATGACCCCATTTTCCTCTCCAGTTATTGCCCCATTTCCCTTCTCCCTTTTATTTCTACACTCATTGAATGCAGTGTTGACAATCCTCCCCTCCCCTCTAGTTCCATCCTAGATCCTCTCCATTCCAGCTTCTGCCCCTTGCACTCGACTCAAACAGCTCTGGTCAAAGTCTCTAATGACCTCTTCTTAGCTAAAAGTCAGAACCAATATATTATCCTCATCTTCCTTGACCTGTCAGCCACCTTTGACACTGTTGACCATGCTCTTCTCCTTGAAATCTTGTCCTTCTTTGGCTTCTATGATTCTGTCCTCTCCTGGATCTTCTCCTTCCTTTCTAAATGTTCCTTCAGCATGTCCTTCTCAAGATCCTCCTCATTCCCTCTCCAATTTTCTGTGAGGATTCCACAGGGCTCTGTCCTTGGTCCCCTTCTACACCTTACCTCTGGATAATCTCATCTGAAAACAAATTCAACTACCACGTCTATGCTGATGACTCAAAGATCTTCCTCTCTACTACAGATATGATTACTTCTGACCAAACTAAAATCTCAGCCTGTCTTTCTGGCAGCCCTTTGTGGATGTCTAGCCATCAACTCAAGCTCAACATGACTAAAACAGAGCTCTTAGTCTTCCCTTCAAGCCCTTCCCACTACCTCCTTTCAGATTACTGGGAACTACATCATCAACCTGCCTGTCACTAAGGCCTGTAACCTGCACATCATATTGGACCTCTCTCTTGAACCTCATATCCAGGCTATGTCCTGGTCTACACTTAACACACAGGTCAACATAGCTACGGTGCTCAGGGATGTGAAAAAGCCACACTCCTGAGTGCCATAGCTATGCTACCCTAACCCCCAGTGTAGACGCAACTAGGTTGATGGAAGAATGCTTCCATTGACATAGCTACCATTGCTTGTAGAGGTGGTGTGCCAACAGTAATAGAAAATCCTCTTCTGTCACTGTAGACTGTGTCTACTCTATGGGGTTATGCTGGCATAGCTATGGCACCATAACTATGCTTTTATAGTCCCTGGTGGGCTGAGTCCACTGTCTATTGTGCTAACCAATATTGTTTCATTGTTTCCTTGTACTTCTCCATCCATATTTATCGATGTGCTGTCTCTTAGAATCAAAGAACTGGAAGGGATCTCAAGAGGTCATCTAGTCCAGTCCCCTGCACTCGTGGCAGGACTAAGTATTATCTAGACCATTCCTGACAGGTGTTTATCTAACTTGTTCTTAAAAATCTCCAATGATGGAGACTCCACAACCTCCCTAGGCAATTTATTCCAGTGCTTAACCACCCTGACAGTTAGGAAGTTTTTCCTAATGTCCAACCCAAACCTCCTTTGCTGCAATTTAAGCCCATTGCTTCTTGCCCTATCCTCAGAGGTTAAGACAAACAATTTTTCTTCCGCCTCCTTGTAACAACCTTTTACGTACTTGAAAACTGTTATCATGTCCCCTCTCAGTCTTCTCTTTTCCAGACTAAACAAACCCAATTTTTTTCAAATCTTCCCTCATAGCTCATGTTTTCTAGACTTTAATCATTTTTGTTGCTCTTCTCTGGACTCTCTCCAATTTGTCCACATACTTCCTGAAATGTGGCGCCCAGAACTGGACACAATACTTCAGTTGAGGCCTAATCAGAGCAGAGTAGAGCGGAAGAATTACTTCTCATGTCTTGCTTACCACACTCCTGCTAGTACATCTCACAATGGTGTTCGCTTTTTTTGCAACAACGTTACACTGTTGACTTATATTTAGCTTGTAGTCCACTATTGCCCCCAGATCCCTTTCCGCACCACTCCTTCCTAGGCAGTCATTTCCAATTTTGTATGTGTGCAACTGACTGTTCCTTCCTAAGTGGAGTACTTTGCATTTGTCCTTATTGAAATTCATCCTATTTGCTTCAGACCATTTCTCCAGTTTGTCCAGATCATTTTGAATTTTAATCCTATCCTCCAAAGTACTTGCAACCCCTCCCAGCTTGGTATCATCCGCAAACTTTATAAGTGTACTCTGTATGTCATTATCTAAATCATTGATGAAGATATTGAACAGACCTGAACCCAGGACTGATCCCTCTGGGACCCCACTCATTATGCCCTTCCATCATGACTGTGAACCACTGATAACTACTCTCTGGGAATAGTTTTCCAACCAGTTTTGCACCCACCTCATAGTATCTCCATCTAGGTTGCATTTCCTTGTTTGTTTATGAGAAGGTCATGCAAGACAGTATCAAAAGCTTTACTAAAGTCAAGATATACCACATCTACCACTTCCCCCCTAACCACAAGGCTTGTTACCCTGTCAAAGAAAGCTATCAGGTTGGTTTCACATGATTTGTTTTAGACAAATCCATACTGACTGTTACTTATCACCTTATTATCTTCTAGATGTTTGCAAACTGATTTGCTTAATTATTTACTCCATTATCTTTCTGGGTACAAAAGTTAAGCTGACTGATCTGTAATTCCCTGGGTTGTCCTTATTTCCCTTTTTATAGATGGGCTCTATATTTGCCCTTTTTCAGTCTTCTGGAATCTCTCCCATATTCCATGACTTTTCAAAGATAATCGCTAATGGCTCAGATATCCCCTCAGTCAGCTCTTTGAGTATTCTAGGATGCATTTCATCAGGCCCTGTGACTTGAAGACATCTAATTTGTCCAAGTAATTTTTAACTTGTTCTTTCCCTATTTTAGCCTCTTCTGATCCTACCTCATTTTTACTGGCATTCATTACATTAGACGTCCAATCACTACCAACCTTCTTGCTGAAAACCTAAACAAATAAGTCATCTGCCATTTCCACATTTTCTGTTATTATTTCCCCACACACACATTGAGTAACGGGCCTACCCTGTCCTTGGTTTTCCTCTTGCTTCTAATGTATTTGTAGAATGTTTTCTTGTTACCCTTTATGTCTCTTGCTAGTTTAATCTCGTTTTGTGTCTTGGGCTTTTTAATTTTGTTCCTACATACTTGTGTTATTTGTTTATATTCATCCTTTGTAATTTGACCTAGTTTCCACTTTTTGTAGGATTCTTTTTTTATTTTTAGATCATTGAAGAGCTCCTGGTTATGCCAGGGTGGTCTCTAGCCATAGTACCTATCTTTCCTACGCACTGTGATAGTTTGCTCTTGTGCCCTTAACAATGTCTCTTTGAAAAACTGCCAACTGTCTTCTATTGTTTTTCCCCTTAGACTTGCTTCCCATGGGATCTTATCTACCAGCTCCCTAAGTTTGCTGAAGTCTGCCTTCTTGAAATCCATTGTCTTTATTTTGTTGTTCTCCCTCCTACCATTCCTTAGAATCACGAACTCTATCATTTCATGATCACTTTCACCCAAGCTGCCTTCCACTTTCAAAGTCTCAGCCAGTTCCTCCGTATTTGTCAAAATCAAATCTAGAACAGCCTCTCCCCTAGTTGCTCTTTCCACCTTCTGAAATAAAATATTGTCTCCAATACATTCCGAGAACTTATTGGATAATCTGTGCCCTGCTGTGTTATTTTCCCAACAGATGTTTGGGTAGTTGAAGTGCCCCATCACCACCAAGTCCTGTGCTTTGGATGATTTTGTTAGCTGTTTAAAAAAAGCCTCATCCATTTCTTCTTCCTGGTTAGGTGGTCTGTAGTATACCCCTACCATGACATCACCCTTGTTTTTTGCCCCTTTCATTCTTACCCAGAGACTTTCAACAAGTCCATCTCTTGTCTTATACTTAGCTCTCTGAGGCAGGGGCTGTCTTTTGGGTCTGTGTTTGTACAGCACTTAGCACCATGAGGTCCTGGTCCATGTCTTTCCAGGTGCTATGGTAATACCCGTCATAATAACAATAATCTCTACTCTTCCTTCTATGGAGCTCACCCACTGAGCTGACAACCTAAATGCAACTTAAAGTGATTAATAATGCAACCTCCTACTGACTTTCTTACATGTTATTATTCCTGTCACCTACCAGTCCCTACTCTAGAACTCAGTCCCAAAAGATTACAGAATTATATCAAGGGAGTTACCACAACAACCCTTGGATGTTATCTTTGGAATCTCAGTGGGTTGCAAATTCCGGCTTTATTGCTGTGCTAATTAATGTAGATTGTTATGTGGACATTTGTCCACTAGAAACTAGACTGAGAGACTGTCAACCCATTTCACACAGGCCACTGAACAGTCAGCAGATGATAATGAATTTTGGTTACTACCAACCTGGGCCAGATTTGAAGCAGTGACCCAGAGGTGAAAAACTCTACATCTCATTACCAATCCCCTGAGCAATCCAGCCCCTGACTCACATTATGAAAAGTGGAGGAAAAAACCAAACCTCAGCGTTGTGAGTTAAAGGGTCAGTGTTAACTTCAAATGTTCAAGCTTTTGTCCTCTATGCATCACTCATATAATTATATGTAAATAACCTGTAAAGTAGACAATTATATCATTGAGAAAGCCACTGGTCACAATAAAAAGGCAAATACAATTTCTCAAATAGTTGTTCCTCTGCTTCCCCCTGCCTTCATCCCCCACCATTTCCCATTGTTATAACAAGGCTGATGGGGGAGCTCTGATTAAATTTGATTGCCTACAATTTTGCTTACTTGACAGCACACCTATTGTGCTTTAAAAAACAAGCATCATGACTGTGTATTCACAAGAGGCTCAACAACATACATGACCTCTTTGATGTTATATTTGGTTTTACTGATTTTTGTTTTAATAGTTGGAAGTTATATAGCTGAGGAAATTGTCGGTGTAGTGAACGACCCACTCCAGTCCCCCACTCACAAGCTTTCACATAACCATTTGCAGGATCTAAGCCCAACTTAACCATCTTTTAGTGGTGGATTGATGGAGATGATATGGCCAGATTGTAATGAACACATGCATGTTTCAGCTTTCGCTAAATGGATTCTAGGAATATAAGCAGTAAAAGGATTGCAAACTGGTGTCACAGGAATCACAGCTAAAGAATAAACATCATACAATAGAATTCATTTCCACTTTACATTAGACCTTTTGCTGTAATTCTTTATATAAAAATCTCTTTTTTTTCTTGACCGTTAATACAGATAATTATATCTGTATTTCTTAAGAATATTATGAGTTGCCATTTCTGCATAGTAGCAGATTGAATTTATTCACCTTACGGATATATTATTATCACAGATAATAACTGCAGCATGATAATTATCATTAATTATTCATTTGGATTAAGAGGCAAATAGGCTTGCATTCAAGGGTCTTCCAGAGCACTGTTCATTGTTCCAGAGCCCTGTGTGCCAGTGTGACTAATTCATACTCTTTTCAGTGCCACTGTTGACATCTGACTGGTCCCATATGTATTTATTTGAAAATATTATAAAAGGAATAAGTGCATCATTTCAGGACATAACCACTAAAATAGACATATGATATCTTTTCTGCCTTTGAGTGAGGATATGCAATTTTCTATTAAGGACTGTGTTCACAGAGCATCATTTCAATAGATCTGTATGTATGTCCTATCTTTGCATTCCTGTGTCATATTATTTAAGCTTATATAAGCCAATGTATTTACATAATAGCTTTTAGCACAAATAGTATTGTGTGAAGCTTTAGCATTTGTCATTCACTGAATATAACGTTAGGAGAATTGTTTTTAATCCACTTTGAAGCAGATCTAAGTTTAATGTGCAAGGATCTTTTCAATGTAAGGTTAGAAAAATCCAAGAGAGGGGAAAAAAATCAGAAAGAAGGGGGGATGGGAGGATGAAAACAGAACAATAAATAATATAAATGCTAATTCCTTTATGTGGCTTTCATCCTATACTTATTAATGAGCCACACTCTCTCTCGATAATCTTTGCTTCATAGCTAACAAAATGTCTCGAAGATAGTAACATGATCATTTGAGGACCACCATGACAGATCCAATATGCACTGTGTGATAAATTTCACTCTGGTTTTTATAGCTCTGAGAATGCACTTACATATGACCACAGTGATTTACTATTTCTGCTTCCAATTATTATACATTTTCATTGTTAATATTTTTGCAAGGTTTCAATGACATTTGATATGACTCCTTCTATAACAGTCTTGAGCATTTCTTCTCCAGCTCCAGTTTTGCTTGTTCGACTGTTCCTAGGCTTTTCTGGGAGGTCTCACCTATGGAGCCAGTGAAGTTATCCTGGCGCTTCCGTTTTGGGCCTAATGGTCTTTATTGGATATAAGAAGGGGGAGAGGAAAGAAGACCAGACAGATAAAGAGACTGCAAAGGAAAATGAGCCATAAAGCTATTAAATGGAAAAATATTATGTATAAATGCCATTTAAAGATTGCAAATTTCAACATAAAAATATTCCCCCAAACCAGGAAATGTAAAAGCTAAGTTTCTCATTGCAGTATCCATTTGCTCATGTTGCAGATTTATAGCATTGTCAACATCTAGCTAGGCTGTTAAATGTTTGCCCTTAATACACAGGTCCTTTACCAGAAGAGATGGCAGGAAAAACATTTGCTCAATAGAAGCAATCAAACTACTTGCTCAATAGAAGCAATCAAACTCCCCCAGAACAGTGCAGTCACAGGCACATGTCTAGCAAGAAAGGGGATGGGATATAAGGGCAATTATATATTGATGCAATAGCTGCAAAACCTCCAATAAACACTGCTGAAACCAGCAAACCTCACTTGATATTAATACCTAGTAAAGGGTGTCTTGTAGGATTCAAGAACAAGAACATTGTTTAATGGAACTAAAGCTGAATGGGAATGATACGGTGTTGATGAATATCCTATAAATATTAGAGATAGAAAGAATAGTTAAATTAAGTAGGAAAAAACAGGGCAGAGCAGGAACACTGGATGAACCAAACAGCCTACAGTATTATTATTATTTATAATTTGTATTGCTGTAGCATCTAGAGGCCAGTGGTCTATTGTGGTAGGCACTGTACAAGCATATAACTAAGAGAGAGCCTCCTGAAGAGTTTAGAATCTACAATCATTCAAGTGGACTACCTGATGTATGCCCATCTTCAAGAATTAGAAAAAAAGAGGTCAAATAACTCTGCAGAGCATGAATCCAGTGAGCCACTGCCTGACCAAATTCCTTTCACATCTCGTGTCAAACTGAGTGCAGTGTCAAGCAACGCACTTATCATGGTGTTACAGTGTGCAAGTCACCCCACTGCACCCCATTGCAGTCAGGCATGATGCCCCAGGTGAGCCCTGCCTCAATTTCCCCATATTCAATGTATAAGTCCAAGCAGGCCTTTCCGGTACTTAAGAGCACCCTATTGGAAGGTCTCATTTATTTAACAGAAAAGGACAACAAAAAACATAAGCGAAACCTTCAGTCACCTACTCTGCCGGAAGCCCCTCCACTTCTGCAAAATGTTCTGCTGTCACTTTTCCCCCTGACAGTTAATTGTTCTTTGCTGAGTAAATCCCTAGTGGCTCCCCAGGATGTCCCACACCCAGTTCATTTTCCTAACCTGTTTCTATCACTTCCCTAGGGGCGCTTTCTCTCTGGGACTGCTCCTCTCTCCACAAGCCTCTTCTCTCCAGAAGCACCTTCTTCCGGGGAGTAGCTTCTAACCAGCTCTCCTAAGGAGTCTGTCTCCTCAGGAGCTTCCTCTGTTCCTCATGTTCCTTAACTAATTAACTGCCTCTCCGCCACCTAGGCAATTAAGTACTTACAGGTGGGTATATGTTGGCTCGTTCTCCTAAGTGGAGCCTGTCACAGGTAGTCTGGGTGCCTGACCTCCTAAGAGGGCCAGCTACCCTGTGACATATTCCCCCACCTATTTTTCCATGACCTTGCTCTTCTGAGGCCAAGATTCAGTATCTGAGTGGCCTTATTCATCACCTTCTCTAGAACTGCAAGCCTATTTACCTCTCGTAATCATTTCTTCCACCCACGGGAGCACTTCTTGCTTGGCTGACTCAAGGAAGTCTGCAAGCCCTTTAACCATTTTTATATTCTCATCAGTGAAGTACAATGATACTAGAAGTCATGTTCCTTAGTCCTATGTCAGTTGTGTGGTTAATGAACTTTCACATAGTCTTTGGTACATCATAATTCAAAACAAATTGCACATCTCCTAAGTCTAGTCCTCTGACCACATCAGAGGTAATCAACAGTATTGTGCAAACTTGCATAAAGCTGCTTCTTAGTCTTTTCGGGTGCAGCCTTTCAGGATACATTTGCAGGCACACTCTTCAGAGTAAGGGTCATCTTTCGGGATGGATTTCTAATGATTACCCATCACATCTTTTTTCCAATGACCTTCTGTAAAGAGCTTATGAGAGCCCATTTCTGACCCTCTTGAGCCCACATCATGTTGTGAGTCATGTTATCCATTGGAAAATCACTTTTATTCTTCTCCCTTGAGAGGTTCATCTTTACTTTTTGGCTGAACTTCATTTAGCTTCCCTTTGATTATGGTCTTGTACAGTTGTTTCCAAATTTCTGGTCAGACAGAGGGGCCTCAGCCCTTTCTTTTGTACTTCAGTTCCTTCTTGGGCATGCTTTTCTTCCTCTCCCGCTCTCGCTCTCGCATGCAGATGTCAGAGCTTGATATTCAGGTTCCATAACCAGAGGATGGCATCTAATTTTCTCCCTGATTTGCAGGATGAATCCTCAGTTGCTAATCATTTGTTGGATGAACCAAACCAATGGCTTGTAGAAGTATGTAGATGCTGATGATATCTGTATTGCTGACACTGGAGATGACTTCCACAGGTTTGAAGGGAATGTTAGCCAAGACATGCATACTTTGACTACTTACTTCTTAGCAATGGAGACTATTTCTCAATGAAAATAAGATAGTATTTCCTCTAGCCCTTGTAAAAGCACCTACAGCCTTTTGGTCTTGTAGAGCATCACGTTGTGCCATGATTACTTCTTTGACCCTGTCAGCTGCAGCGACCTTGTCTTCAGCGGGATGGTATATCTTGCTGCCCATCTGATCTTTTATAGGAAGGAGCCTTTCCTTTTCTTTCTGGCATAATTCCAGCTTTTTCTGCAAGGCAGTCCCCTCAGCCTCTTGGACCTCAGTGGGCCAGCTACCCCGGGACAGGTGAGCATTGAAACCTGTGCTCTGCTTTGGTCACTGTTCATTCAGAAGGTAGAGAATACTGGAGGAAGAGTTGATTCCTTATATTTATAAGTTCTTTCAGGCAGGAACATCTTTTGTTCTGTGTTTTTGCAACACCTAGCTCAATGTGGCCTGGTTCATGACTAGAGCCCCACTGGGAGCTACAGTAATACACGTATTAAGTAAAATAAATGATAATAATAATAATAATAATATGGCCTTTAAGAACCTTCCAGAGGGCCAGGAGGTTTTAGTTCTAGGTTTTTTCAGTGCATCTTGTGAAATCTGATGTGTGGGTCCTCGCCCTACAGGGAAGAGTTTCTTCTTGAGGTCCTTCCTTCTGTGCATTAGGCCACTATGAGGAAGGATCTTTTCACACCATAGTGCTGCACAGCATTGCATAACTTAATTGTATGGAAAGTAATAGCAATTTTTGCTGCACAAGTACAGTGTTTGCAGGTAGTATAGGATATGGGCCTGACTCTGTTGCCCTTCACTTTTGTGTAGTCATTTCCACTAATGTGAATTCAGAGCAATGCGGGTGTAAATCCTACCAAATCAGAAGGGTAACATTTTACATCCATTTTGCACTGGCAAAAATGAGTACGCAAAGTGCAGGGCAATGGAGAATCAGGCCCTGGGTATGAGAAGGAGGAGTTCTATATCTGAGTTAGGCTTTGGGTTACAAGAGCAATACAACAATACAAATTCTTTAGTGCCTAAATACTCCGCAGTGTGCCAGGAAACAAACGGTAAAACTTTATAAATTCATAATTATTCCTTTCAAACTTCCATTAGCTTGTCCTCACTGAAGACTAGCAACACTGGCGGGTTTCATTGCTACTGAGGAAATCAGCAAAAAAAGTCGTCTCTTTTTCACTATCCCTCTCCACAATAAGTTAGAAAAACAACAGATTTCCCTCAAACATTCCAAAAAACTCAGCATTTGGTTTGAGATAAAAAATAGACCGTTTTATTTGCTGAGAATATGAACAGCTAAAACCAGGAGTTTCTAATGGAAGCAAACTCATATCTTTAAGTTTGCTGTAATGCATTATTTTATCGAGTTAGGAAGTCAGAAACATGTTTTTATTCTGTACTTATGATAAACATGGTGGTACTGTCTATCCAGCTTTTAAATGATTGTATTTAAAATGTTGGCATAAATGTCATAATAAAACACACAACATCTATAATAAAACAGAAAGCAAATCAAAGGGGCTGGCACAGAAGAGACAAACACCTATATTAGCAGAGAAACGTTCAGAAAAGAATCCAAAATAAATTACCTTTACTGTATCTTAATATTGTTATAATTTGGTGAGGAATAATTTCTACATTCCATGTAGCATTTTTAATCCTCTGCTCTTAGAGGGCAATTTTTTTTAAAGTCACTGTTTTTGTATGACTCAGTACTATTTTTGCTCTACTGCTGTACTTCTGACCATCGAGCCAGCAGAAGGACTACAAGCTAATCACACTAACGGGCTCTCTGTGGATAACTTTGATTATATCAGCCAGGTTGGCAGTAAACAAAAAAGAAATATTTGCAGTGTTTATGCAGCCATGTTGGTCCCAGGATATGGGAGAGACAAGGTGGGTGAGTAATATCTTTTATTGCACCAACTTCTGTTGGTGGAAGGAACAAGCTCTCGAGTACCTTCCACCAACAGAATATGGTCCAATAAAAGATATTATCTCACCCACAGGCACTGGCTTCCTCCGGGCCCAGGGGGTGCTCAATCTCTCTGCTCCACTCCAGGTCCCACCCCTGCCCACCTTGCCCTGCCCCAGACCCCGACCCCATCCCTACCACTTCTCCCAAGTCCCCACCCCCACCCCGCCTCTTCCTGCATCTTCCTGCCCAGTTCCACCCCCTCCCCTGAGCATGCTCCAGCCCCACTCCTCCCAGAGCCTCCTGCATGCCGCAAAACAGCTGATTGCAGCAGGCAAGAGGATCTCGGGGGGGGGGGGGGCGGAGGTGGCTGCCAGTGGGTGCTAAGCACCTGCTAATTTTATTCCATGGGTGCTCCAGAAAGTCTCAGAAAGTAGATAAACAAAGATAAATTCTCTGAAACAGTGAACATTTTAAATGGACCACTTTTTGTCTTCAGTTACACCAGTGTAATTCCATTAATTCTTTTTGTCTTTTTAAGTGTTTGTACAGCACCTAGCACAATGGGATCCTGGTCCTAGGAGGCCCTTTAGGTGCTAATGGACTATAACTATGAAATAAAAAGGGAAGCATGGAAACTGGAGAGAGAAGAGGCAGAAATAATGAAAGGAAGGAGGATAGACAATAAGTATGTGTGGAAATATAAGGCCAAATTGTACTCTTAGTTACACTCTTGTAAATCTATTGGGCCAAATTAACAATAGGCATAAGGAGATGCTTCTTCATTGACTTCAATTATAATACTTATAATTATAAACATTTCCTTATGCCTATTGTTCAGTTGGGAGGAGATAAACTGGGACACAAGAGAGCCCTTTGAAGCCAGTGGAGCTGTGTGCTCAGCACCTTTGAAAATGAGGCCCCAATGGAGAGATCTAAATATGGATTTAAGTTCCTAATTGTAAGATCCCAAGTTTGACATTTGTAGCTTTAACCTCTCTGTGCCTCAGTTTACCTACCTGTAAAATGGGTTTAATAATATTTCCACATGTTTCAGATGTTGTGTGAGGCATTATTAATCAGTGTTGGTAAAAGAGCTTGGAGATAGATGAACGACTGAGAAAAGCATTTATGCATTTGCTTAACTTTAAACACATGTCTATTGAGTTGAGTGGGACACGGGCTCATGCTAAAGTGTTTTGTTGAATAGGAATTGGTTTAAGCATATGCTTACAGTTGATCATGAGCTTACATGCTTTCCTGAATTGAGGTCTGCATGAGAACAAAGTGGTATTACATATAGTACATTAAAAGGCGAAAGTTGGTTCATTTCATACTACCTGTGTCCGGCTGCTTCTTTGGGGAAAGTACTTCGGTGGAGTTCTTCCACATAACAAACATTGCTGTGATGCTGTATGGCCGGAAACATTAATCTATTAGATGAATGCCAAACAGTGACTAGGCATGTCTGGACTCTGAATTTTCCATAAGTATAAAGCAGATAGCAAAGGAAAATATTCCAAAGCTGTACATTTTCCACATTCACAAGTGCTTACTTTTTGAGAACCAGTTTGCATATCACTAGGTTTTTCTTCCCCCTTCCCAGGCCCCCCCGCCCGCCTCCCTCAGTATCTTCCAATCAAACTCATTAGGAAATGTTTTTTAATTTATTTATGGGAAGATATATTTACAGGATAATTCAGTGAAGCTTGACAGCTTTTTTGCAATAGGACCCTGAAGACACATTACTCTGTGCACAACAATATAATATACATCTGAGATGCACACGTATACTCATAACATTTATTAGTCATCTGAAGTGCACAATGATCAGGTATTCAGTATGCTCTAATTCTCTATTTAAATATTATGAAGGAAGATTGTCGTACCCCAGTAGAGCAAGAATGACACATTACCATAACTGCTACTTCCTTAAATGGTCATTATGATTTGACTGGAACAGTTTAAACTTCTTCATAAAGGAACATCAACTTTATGTCTACATTAATACAACCCTTTTGCCAGGTGGGGCTTCATGTTGCATGTAAGCCATTTTAATTTAGGTTATTGAGTTTGAGCTCTTTTCTTTACAGCTAAGAACAGTTGTTACTATCTTCAAGCAATATTACCCTCTGGAACCACATGCAAATCTAGATTCCAATATTCTGGTCTCTGATTGGAAACTCAGTACAGATCTACAAGTAGAATTTTAGACTTATAATTTATATTAAATTAAGTTCTCCTTTAAAAATCTATAGATATTGTTATCTTCTTTTAAATGGCTATATTTAAAGACTGCCTTGTGCTTTTACAGGTAAATTATTAATCTGCTGCAATGCTTAGGGTATTAACGCTGGGAAGCTCTAACACACACACTCAGGAGCAGATCCAGACTGCATTAACCCTTCACTTCTGTTTGCTGCTGCAGTAGCATGCAGTTGTGAGGATTCATTGGAAAGTTGGTACAGTACTTTCGAAGGTATGGTCCACTCCCTAGTAAATGGAGCTGCAGTGGAAGTGCATATTTCTCCATATATCTGGTATATTAAGCATCTCTGAGGTAGTTAAAAAGAGCCATAACAAAAAGGGGAATAGGCCAAGGACTGATGATGATTGGAGTTTAAATACAGTTAAACAAACAGAATATCCTACAGCTGCAGTATATATGTATATATATACATATATATATATACAGAGAGAGAGAGAGGTCAATCTGACCTGTCATTGCAGATGTCATTCCATTCCCAAAATTAGTGAAACCTACATTCCCCTTTCACTTTAATTAGGAGAAAAATACCTTCCCTAATCTTTTGTGGATTGTTACTGGTATTATAATGCCCATTTCCTTTCACCCTCAGAGGTGACTGAAGTGCAGAGATAAAGAAGTGAAATTATCCCTATAGCGATACAGTTTGTAGATCTGGGTGCATTGTGCCAAACTTCTCTAGATGATCAGTCATGTTTTGCAGTGAATTTACTCAAGAAATGTGTCTTGCACCTTTTGTGTCCATTTTCCACCACCATTTAAGGAATTAAGTTATGCCAGCATACACAGTCCCATTGGCAAGCTATGTTCATGAGTAATCATGGGAAAAGAATTTTTCATTAGTACACCTGAATATTCACGAGCTTGCATAATCATCCAATCCAGGAAGAAAATACCAAGTGATTTATGATGAATTACAACTAACTAAGGCCATAGTTCAGAGGGGTACTTAAATACATGACTAACTTTATGTATTTGAGTAGTCACTGATTTCAGTGGCACTGCTCATGTGCTTAAGTTTTGTAACATGCCTAAGCACCTTGTTAAATCAGGACTCCAGAAAAGCTGGCTCGCAAATATTCACAGAGCACTGTTTGTGATCAATCCATAGCATTAAAAAGTTCACTAAAAATCATTAAATATTTAAGGCAATAGTGATCTCTTTGTGGCTGAGCAGAGAGGTTCAATTCATTGAATAAGTTACTCATTGTGAATTATTCACTCAGCTTTAATAGTTTGTAATTCTATAACGTGCTTTGCTAAAGAAAGGTCCTATATAAATCAATCCATAGTACTGATATGTAGGATTTCATCATGGGAGATTTTTTTCTCCTTTGTGATCTGATTTTCAGTAAATTGTGCCACCTTGACACTAACCACCCTGGTGTGTTCCTTCTTCTAGTCACTGCTGCTCCAACCAGTCCATCACAATGCTACAGCTATGACATGCAGACATTAGACCTCATTCTCTCTCACGCTGATTTACACCATTGACCACAATGGAATTTCACTGCTTGATTAGACCTTTCGCATCTGCTTTATAAATCCAAAATATCTAGTAATGAACATAAATAACTATAATTTTACCTACAATCAAATCCCAGTTATATCCCTAGTAAATTAGGAGCATATATTATTCATGTTTATAGGATGTAAATGTGTACTAGGTTATTTTCAATCATAAAATAAGGACTCCAAAGTGCTTACAGTCTAAGGCCCTGATAATGCAAACACTTAGGCACAAGCTTAGCTGTATGTATATGACTTGTCCCATAGATCCCCCTTTTCTTCCTCCCCTTCTTCACAGCCCTTGTTAATTCACTCAGGGACTTATCCTGCATCCATCAAAACTCTGATTGATTTATATGGGCATTAAACCAAGCCCTCATTGCTTCCTATCATAGTTCAATCACCTCAAACCCAATTATTCCCCTCTCTTCCCCTTCCTCCTCCCTCCACAGTGCAATTCCTAGTCTCCTCCCCACACCTCCCTTTCAGCAGTCAACGCTATGTACACAAGGGAGCACTGAGGCAGTATTACTGTCATTTGTGAGACATCCAACTCTGTGAAATTACTCTCCTGCCATAGCTGACAAAACCCTTCCTTGGGCCTTTGTATTGGTTGCCCCCCCAGGAGGTGGGCTGGGGTTCCTGTTCCCTGTTGGGGTGGGGTGAGTCTGGTGCTTCTTTTGTCTGCTTCCACAGGAAAACTAAAAGGCCTAATTTTCCTTGCCCCTACTGCTGCCAGTCCCATCTCATGTCCCGTTTATCTAATTAAATAAGCTTGACATTCTATAATGAGATTCTATTTTTAACTTCCAAGGAGTGCTTGTTTTTCAGTTTTACATGCAGGTACCAAGTTATGCTGACCTACTTCTCTTTTCTTCTGCTAATTTCTTTTCTTTCTAACTTGCTAATTTCAAACTCTCTTTTTTCTGCATGGGACCTCACAACTCATGGATGAACCCCCTCAAAATGTTTGAAGACTGGCTTTGTTTTGGATTAGATGCTTGCCCAAATTTCTTTGAACTGGAAACCTCACGAGTTCATGCTTCTAAATACGTCTGCTGCCGGTCTGACTACAGACATGTCACCAAGAACAGCTTTGCTCAGTGTATTGCAATTCTGGCCCTGCACAAAACCAGAAAGCTCCGATGCAAGTTAAAAGTTAACAAAAATCATCCAGATTCCTCAAATCCCAAAAGAGATTCCAACTTGTTTATGGTTTTGGGCATGACCCAGGAAAAACTAATTCTGCTTATACTAAAGCTATGTCTACACTACAGACTATGTTGGCAAAACTTACGTCACGCAGGGGTGTGAGTATTCCACCCTCCCGAGCGACATAAATTACACCCACATAAGTGCTCATGTGCACCCAACTTATGCCACTTGCGGAGGTAGGGTTTTTTATGCTGACAAGAGAGCTCTCTCTCGTTGGCATAGAGCGTCTTCACCAGACGCGCTGCAGCAGCGCAGCTATATCGGTACAGCTGCTGTACATATAACCATGGCCTAAGTAGTAATCTCTGTTAATAAGCAGAATTACCAGTTAAGTAACAAATCTCATTCATGGTACTGCACTGATATTGTGAATGACAGATTTAGACTGTCTAAGGAGCTAAGGAGATGTATCTTCTTTGATATATTGTACAGGGCCAACCACACATTGATACTCAGATAACAATAGATTATCCAGTGGTTTAAGCAATGGGGCAGTTCATGCAAAGCCTTATTTGGGCATTCCTTACTCTTGTAAATAGTCCCACTGAAGGTAATAGAGTTAATCAAACAATTTGGAACAATTTGCCAAGGGTCGTGGTGAATTTTCCATCACTGACGATTTTTAAATCAAGATTGGATGTTTGTTCTAAAAAATATACTCTAGGAATTATTGCAAAGAAGTTCTATGGCCTGTGTTATAGAGGAGGTCAGACTAGATGGTCCCAATGGTCCCTTCTGACCTTGGAATCTATGCATTTATGAATCTATGAAATAAGAAAGATTTGCTCACATGAGAAAGGCTTGGCAGAATCTGATCAACAATGATAATATTTATCTCTTATACAGCAAAGCAGTATAAAAGTGCTAAGTATTATTATCGTTATTATTTATTATTTATTTTATTACTAATGATGTTTGAAAAACAAAGAAGAAACCCCATTGCTGTGTTGATCCCAGAAGAACCATGGAATAAAACAACAACAGGGTTTGATAAAAGGAAAGGAAAAAAACACTAGGGAAAGCAAAGTTATTTTAAAGCTTTTAAGGCAGCAGTACAAATATAGCCCCCAATTCTGCCCTCATTAATCTCAAGTAGTAGCTCGCTCTGTGAGTAGGCCCATCAGTTTATCAGTAGAACTCAACACAGAGTAAAGTACTGCTCCTTGTGTGAAAGAACAGTATAGTCTGGATCAAAGGCAAGTAGAAAACAAAATTAAAACTATAAAAATGTCCTTTAAGTAATGCTAACTCAAAATCACTTATATGTATATGACCCAGAGCTGCTAAAATGCCCTTAACATGGTGCATGATGGGTTTCCATAACTTCCTTCATTTGCCTAGCCTCAACACCAGTTCCTTTCTAAAACTCTGAACAGGACTAGGGAACCATCCATTTTTTGAAAAAAAAAATTACCCATAAACAACTTTAGAGACAAGCTTTTGTTTTGTTTTGTTTTTCTTTTTTTTTTTAAAGGATAGCAAGAGACAAAAGAATATACTTTGTTGGGATCAATTATAGTCTATATAGACCCTCTATGTCCTCCCAAAATAAGTATAATCAAAAAAATACTGAGAACATAAAAATCCTACCAGGTTCAAGGGTCATTCAGCTTCTTCAGTCATCCCTGCACCTTCAAGAGACAATGTCCATGAAAATCCTAGGTTGCACAAGACATTTCTTCTGCATGAGTGCCACCCACCTGAAACAAGAAAGAATATCAGCAGTTTCATTAGAAGCTCCAAATATGTGTGCATCCCTTTGCTAACTGGAACAGTTCCACTGCTCAGGACTTTGTGGCACTTCTGAGAGAGATGAAGGACCTTTTCCATCTTGCACAGCAGTAGTATAGGGGCATAGTTGGCTCCCAGCCTGGTTGCTAGGCAATCCAACAAGCCCAGATAGGCCCAACGCCCCCCCCCCAAAATGGCGGTGCTTCCTGATTGGGTAAGGGAGCCAGTGGTCTGCTACTTGAGCCCTGCAGCAGCACAGCAGCTGATCGATGATGATGATGATGATGATGATAACCTGTAAGGACAAAGCCAAGGAAGAGGACATTTAAGAACCATGCTGTCAAGTAAATAGAAGCATAGAAGAAAATACTGTATGTATAATAGAAATCCAAAGAAGAAGGGTGAATTTAGAGAAAATTTAATTAATTAAAAATTGGCTGGAGGGCACAAATCCCTTTGGGTATGTATACACTGCAATTAAACACCTGTGGTAGGCCAGTGTTAGCTGACTTGGGCTTGTGGGGCTGAAAGGGGGGAGGGTCCCAGAGCCCTGGCTCCAGGCCCAGCCCAAGCCCAAATGTCTACACTGCAATTTTACAGCCCCACACGCCCAAGTCAGTTGACACAGGCCAGCTGTGGGTGTTTAATTGCAGTGTTGGTATCTCCTGAATGGAATCTCAAAGTCCTGAAACACCAAAGCCCTCTTGTGCCCCTGGGAGGATCCCTCCTTTAGGCTAAAGTCTGTCAGAAGATGGGGTGGTTGGGTTACTGCATTGTCTCCCTTCCCTCTAACCCGGAAGAATCCCCATCACATGAATTGTGCATGTTTGGAATTCCATGGGATCTGTGGACTGTGGTAGCCCCATGAAACTGCTAGGATTTTCCTATATTAAAGTAGACTGCAGCAAAAGGTTTACTCCTGGATGAAAAACTGCTCTCTCAGTCAGACCCTGGGCAAGACCAAGGTGATACTGGTCAGAAGGAGAAACACGTTGAAGAGTTAGCCTACACATTGTCCTCCCCTTCCACTGAAAGAATCCAACCCCTGTTAGTCAAAGACATGTGATGCCTCGGTGTCCCATTTGACTCATCACTAAGTCCAGATGATCAGGTAGCATCAATAGCAAAATACAAAGAAAACATTCTTCCACTGTTAGCATGATTTAGCACGACACCCCTCTTTCCAGAAAGGCATTATTCCACCAGGAATTCATCATCTCCACACTGAATGGCTGCAATTCACAGTATCTTCAGCTGAATGTGGAAGCAATGAAGAATCTTCAGTTTGTGCAGAATGTGCATACCCAAAGAAATCTGTGCCCTCCAGCCAATTTTTAATTAATTAAATTTTCTCTAAATTCACCCTTCTTCTTTGTATTTCTATTATTATTATGTCAGGGAGACTCCTGTTTACAACCCAAACTCACCTGACCCCTGATTTAATAATGTTGTCTCCTGCACACAAAAAATCCATGTATGCCAAATTCAAAAATTCAGCTCCATTATTCAGAATTATAAGTGTCAGTCACACATGGGCATCAGCATAGGCCATGGAGCTGGAAGTCGGGTGGTAGGTGGGGGAAGCTGGGCCATGGCCTAACCACATGGCCATGCCAAACCTGAGCAGTGCTATGACCCCCGTGCACCAGGTCACAATGCCACTCTCTCAAATTTGGAGGGAAAACTTGTGAAGGGTAAGAGTGCTATGTTCACTGTACTTCAGCAAGACCATTAATAAGGTAAATATTTGTTTCTATGTTTTATGTAGCAAGGTAATATAAGGGAACTTATATTGCATCTATTCAGATAGGCTTTAGTAGCAAATTAAATACCACTTCTAATGTCCCTGAAATTAATGTGAAAATGCTGGTCACTTTGGACATCACTGATATTTCCCAAAACCAGCGCTCAGTGTGAGAGAGGGGGGCAAGGATCCTGTGGAAAAATAGTATGTGATTATGTAATTAAAGATTGCATCATAATGCATTGCACAAGCAACCTGAATATTAACATTGCCGAAATTGTGAGTGTTTGACTTTGCGACCTTAAAAATGTTATTTCAACATTGCTTACTTTCAGTATGTCTACACTGCACACTCTTTATGCCAGCTTGTAAAGAACATACACTATACGCACCCCCTTGCCTGGGTATAAATACCAGTGTAGATGGTGAGGCACTGCTTAGGTGGGTAAAGACACACCTGAGCCCTGTGGATATGTACCCTACACAGCTCTCTACATGTCCAAGCAGTGCCTCCCCCATTTACACTGCTATTTTTTAGCAATTGGGAAAGGTTTCACCTCAGGGAGTGGCCAAAGACTTTCCCCGCCACAGAGAAAGGCTCCAGCAGAGAGTAGGCCATGGGAAAAAACTGCAGCCCTTTCTTGACACGTGTAGCTACACTCCACTGTGAACGCAGCCTTTCACTGTGGCATGTAGCTATACATACCCTATACACCGCTACCAGTAGTGTGAGGTGTAGTCGTAGGCTTTGCGTGTAATATAAGAACATAAGAACGGCCATAGTGGGTCAGACGAAAGGTCCAGCTAGTCCAACAGTGGTCAATGCCAGGTGCCCCAGACGGAATGAACAGAACAGGTAATCATCGAGTGATCCATCCCATGTTGCCAATTCCCAGCTTCTGACAAACAGAGGCTAGGGACACCATCCCAGCCCATCTTGGCTTATAGCCATTGATGGACCTATCCTCCATGAATGTATCTAGTTATTTTTTGAACCCTGCTATAGTCTTTATCTTTATATTATATATATATCTTTATGTTACTGACAGGGGATCTTAACCCACTCTTTAAAGTTATATTTTTAAATCTTTGTACTGTAAATGTGCACCTTAACAGAAAATAAGCAAAGAAGCGATCAGATTCTACTGTAACTCAGCAACCTATCAAACAATAGCAGACACACCATATTTTTAAAATGCATGTAACAGAGAGATTATTCAGAGAGATGTATCTTTAGTGGGGGAACAAATATGACCCCAGAGAGTCTGAGTTTAGCCTCTTAAGTGTTCCTCCTACTGAAATTTGAGAATACTACCGTGCAAAGGAGTTCATTTTATACTTCTGCTTTTCTTGTATTATATATAGTTTTAATACCCCAAGAAATAAAAGTGCTGAACCACGTCTGATATTTTATTGTACTCCTAAACTATTATGAGTTAAGTATGACAAATACCCCACTGCTTGAACTAAGGAAGTTTTTCTTCTAACTCAATCAGAAAGCATTTCCATTAAAAGCTGAAGACCTCAGTTCTAACCCCAACAGTACCTTCTCTGCATGATTAATTATTTTTATGCGTGCTGTAGTCCATTAGGGAAGTGTCTGATGGCCTCAGGACACAGATATCTGGCCTTTATATGCATTATTTTGCCAACCTCTGTCTCTCTCTTCTATCTTTATCCAGTGAAATACAAAACATCATGTTACTAGTACCTTTATCTTTTGATTGTTTTGGAGTGGGGTTGTCTCTAAAAAGTTTTCCTTATAAGTTATCAACATAATCTTGAGACAGTATTTTCAATGTTTGTGTCACTTAACCAATTTAACATTTTTAAAAAGATACATTGGAAATATGGGCCAACAAAAATTCAAGAGTCTTACAGCATACAACTGATTTTGGAAAAAATGTGTAAAATAAATAGAGGTCAGAGAAGAATTTGTTAGATATGTTAAGAATACTAGACCAATTTTGGTCTCAGTAATGATGTGTAAAATTAGAGAAACTCAAATTACTTCAGTGGAATTATCCCAGTTTTACAGCAATGTAATAGAGAAATGAATCGTTCCCCTAGTCTCTGTTGATAACCTTAATATGATCTGTTGTCTGCTATTTCAGTAGGATTAGTGGGAAGAGAAATATACTTAAATATCATTATCTTATTGTGATAAAGAGCTAACTCTGGCCTGTAAAATACATTCATGATTTTTTCTTCACTGTTTATGCCTTGCACATAAAATAATAATAATAATAATAATAACAATAATATAAAAATACCCTGCTAGTTGAGCTGGTTCTGAAGTATAAGAAAAAATAAATTAATAAATATTCCCTTCAGATATGCTGCCAAAGATCTATTAAACAGTTCTGATGTACATATACTCAGAGAAAAGAGTGAACAGTACATCAGAAATGGAGAAAACTGGGAAAATCCTCACCACACTGCACTCAATTGTAAAACTCCCACTGACTTCAATGGGGCAAGAATTTCACCCAGAATGGGGAAACAAAAGGCTTTTTAAAAACTTTTTTTTCTGTTAGATTTTCTTAAGTATAAAAAAAGTACCTTCAATATATTTCAAGCACAAAATATGTGCAACATCTATCAGCTTCACTGAGAGCTGAGTGAACTCTGAAATTTGGGCCAGTTATTTAGGTGCTTAAATTTTGGTACCCAAGTCTGAATTTTTTAGCCACTGTACCGAAGTAACAGTGCCCTTGATTACATTGAAATCAGCAGTAAAGCTCCCATTGATTTCAGTGACAATAGGGTCAGGCTATGTATCTGTTATCATAATACTGCTAAATAGCACAGTATTAGCACAAATTATGCCAACTGACAAAGCATCCCTCCATACTAAAGGGACAACAAACTGAGGAAATGCCTTCCTCAACCTCCAAAAATATCAGTGGGAAACTTAGATGTCACTTATTTTTACAGTTATGCCTTCAAAAGTAAACCAGGTGAACTCATCCGATCCAGGACTATTTCTTCCCGACAGCAACATGATTATGTCCCTTCTTTGTACCTGGGCTATATAGGCATTAAAAGCTTCTTTGTAGCTGGATGGCACGTGAGAGCATTTAATGTATCTCTGTGGTTTCTTCCATCTGCAGTAAGGAACCCCACTCATGGTGGGAGTATTATCACAACATTGCCTTTATCATGACAAACAGTGGTCTTTTCTTTCCATTTCAGTTTCCAGACATGTACCTACATGGGGGCATGCTTAGAGATAAGTAGTTCATTCACATCTGCAAACAATTCTATTTTACATATTCCCAACTCCCCTAGATATCAAACATAAATTTATTTTGGGCTTTACTCCCAGGTTTTCTATGTGTTGGATGATATATCTTTTTAAAAACAAATTTATGGTAATACAGCAAACACATAGATCCATATCCATAAACATACTTAGGACTTGTGATGTTCAGCATCACAGTGCCTAACTTTTAGATGCCTAGAAAATCACTGCGATAACACAGTGATCCACAAAACCTGAGTTAGGAGCCTGGGCTCCCTATAAAATGAATGGGTAAAGATAGGCACCTTAGAATGGGATCCACAAAAGCCAGCACATTAGATGGGGAGCCACCGAAACTAGCCAACGGAAGATGCTGAGAAGAGGGGTGTTTGCTAAAAGAAAGCATTTATCACAACTGTTATGATAGTGGTCTTTTTCTTTCCTTCCCAGTTTCTAGACACATACCTGTATGGAGACATGGTTAGAGATAAGTCTCTCTTGTGGATTTTGGCTCCTAAATCTGGGCTGGAAGGAGGCATCTATCTCCACTAGCCATTCACAAACTGAGGGAAAATAGGCAATCCTCCATCTAACTGGTGTGCAGGGTCCAATCCTGCACAGAGAACACAGGTGTACTCAGAAGTTATTAGGGATTCTCATGATGCACCACAGTGGCTCAGCAAGAGGAAATACCATGATGCACCATGGTAGATGTAGTCCAGCCAGGGAGTCTGGCTTATAGGGCAGATTGGGCACATGAGCCACCTGAACTTCAATTTCCGTACGGCATGGTGGCAGCATTTCCAAATCAAAATGTTTACTTTTCAGCTGAAAGCATTTGGCCAAAAAAAATTTGATTTAGTTTTTTGGCCTAAAAGTTGTTTGTTTTTTTAAGAGAAAAAACTTCCACCCAGTTCTGCTAGGGCATCATAAAACCATGCAAGCTGAACCTGCTTAGAAGACTCACAGTGAACCAAAACAGCCCAGTATGACATAGCTCCAGTCAGCGCCTCTTTCTTTGTTTAAGCCCCTTCCTTCCCTTCTTCTCATGAATCCCTGCTATCTTGAGTCCAATATTACATAGATCTTTTAAGGATTCCAGTATGTGGCCTGGCTGATCCAGCACAGAATTCTCTGTTGGATATACAAACCTCTGGAGGGTCAGCGATACAGGCCAAAATACTTTTGAAGGAAAAGCAGTCGGCTGTGGAAGCCAAAAAAACAAGTCCAAAGAGATTTGTAGAAGTGAGTCAGGGAACTGAGTTGACAATAAGGAGTTCATGCAATTGAATTCCACATCTCCATGCCCTTTAACTCTGATTTCTCAAGCTTTGCCAACCCAGCTCAGAGGATATACCGCATCTCTGTATGCCCCACTGTAGGTCTGAGGGACTTGAGGCACTGGGTTCGGACTCTTCGTAACTCCCTGTAGGAGGCATTTCATTCAGGACATATTTAACTATAGAATTCAAATAAACCCCTGGAGAAAATAATGATTTTTCTCCTCCTCACCTGATCAGGGAACTGATCTCAGTAAGTTTTTTACTCGATGCTTCCTATTTAAGGTACACAATAGACTGTGAAAAAGAAGAAACTGATCACCAGGAAAACTCTTATCTTACCTATTTTTAAAAATTCCATTCTAAATCAAAGGTTTTAACTTTTAAGATAAAAAAGTAGTATTTGAAGTCCTGAAAGTTACCCATTGGCCACTTTTAGATCTCCTCTGTAATCCACTGATGTCCTTTCTGAAGTAATCTCAGTAATTTAATTTAAAAAAATTAAGGAGAACCCTAGTGGTTTTGTTCTTGATTGCACAATAAGTACTATAAAGTATTCTTTGGATGGTATTCTTGCCCATTCCAGGGCAAGATTATTCTCTGTGGTCTGGAGGAGGTTGAGTAGGGTCTGTGCTAAGGCTGGAGGCCCCAGAAGGAATTCCTTTGTGGGTCTTTGTGGTGTGCATATCAGAGTGGTAGTTTAGCTAACCTTGTGGCTGGGTAGAAGGTAACTATGTTCTCACATAGCCAGACCTCAGTAACTCTTAATGAGCACAGACCTTAAAAATTGATGCCATTTCCCCAGTCTTGTGGAGTTTATTGCAGGGTTTGTAGGGTGGGTCCCATATGACCTCAAGCCAGCTTTGCTTACACTCACCATTTTAAACTCTCTAATTTTCTCCTTGGGCAAATTTTCCCTATTGCCAAGTGATCTCTGTCCTGTCCTCCCTTTTATCCTCCCCCTTTTTTGTTCCCCCCACCACCCTTAAATCAGTCCTTCAGAAGCCTGCTTAGTTACATACAAATCTGAATGGAGAGCTTGAACCTTTCTTGCATACATAATTTTCAAATCCCCAGATATGATCTGCAGTCGGAATAAAATGTGCTTACTAAAATTTAAAAAGTGCTTAAAATAGCCACTCTTCATATTGCAGAGTTTAAGGGCTTGATTTTTAAAGGTATTGAGCACCTGCAGCTGGTATTGACTTCAATAGGAGTTGTGTGTGCTCCTCCCTTCTGCAAATCAGACCATAAATGTTTCATTTTAAATATATACAATCTCTGGAGCTGATCAAGTGGCTAACTCGGTGCCTGACCCATTTGGAGGTATTCATGGCTCCAGTACATCTGGTTCATAATATGCTCAAATTCCACTTGAAGCTGTTAATTCATACATTTTAGGGAGTATTTACTCCATTTAACTAGATGCATTGCAAATGATCTTCCTTTTCATCTTGAACGTTGTTCATCCTCTGAGCACCTGCACTGGATTTTCATATAGAAATCCTGCACTTATTTCCCTCCCTCTCTTTCTATCGCAACCAGGTGGGCAAATGATTTGTTTATTCAAATTTCAGAGGGTTTTTTATTTAGTTTTTGTTTGTTATTTTTTTAAATCACAGTTCTATAGGGAATAGGTAGCTAATTTAAAATACTTCACAAAATTGCACTGTAAGATGCTCCATAAAAGAATGACACTACAACTTACATCAAACAAGCAAACATTTGTTATGGGGACAGTAAAATTTACTTTTCACAAAAGGAGCCTACAGTAATAATGCATTCAATTCTATTTCCCAGAATGCTTCTTAAGTATGTTAATAAAGTCTTTATTGTGTCTGCTTATAAAAGTTGCCACCATTTCCCATTAGAAAGTCTCTGTTTATTCATCAAACATTTACTGACAGTGACTGCTGGGAGCAGGCTCAGATTTCCACTCCATTACACGTTTGTGGCATAAAACACATTAATTATAGATATATTACAATATTCAACTCATTGAGGAAAAATTAGATGATCAAGGCTCATTTTCCTTGACAATAAGCAAGTTAATGAAAATACTAATTACCTGATGATGAAGTGGAGCCTTCAGGATTGAATGCTTAGCATCTGTAGAAGAGCTCCGTGAATCTAGCACAGAATATTAAAGCCAGAAGCACTGGAAGTCTAAAGGGTGGTTCACGAGGTCATCAAGTGCCCTTTAATCACAGGACAGAGAGTTGTTAGTTTATGATATAAACTTTCATATGCAGCTTTGATGGAAGTCATGAAAAGTCACACAAGCATAATATTCATTTAAAGCTAATTCTCACCATGAACTGTTCTCCTCCATTTATTCTTTGAATTAGTAGTTAAGTTACCCTACTGGCTCAGTAATCCTACCCTATGGCTCAGGATTAAAAGAAAACTACATCATCTAAAGGGTACTAACTTCAGAACAAGAAATATGTGGCTCTTAGGAACATAGTAGGGATAAAGCATGTTCACAAGAATTACTGTATCTGTTGTGAGTTCAGTTAAGTCATCAAAACTACTAACATATGAAGTTAAGATATAAACTTCTTCAGAAGGAATTTTTTTAATTGCAACTTCCTCTGCACTTGTATATTTCTTATTGCCAGTTCTACTTAATGCTGTAAATCAGACTAAACTGCTGATCCCATCTTTTGGTTTCTGGCCAAAATCAATTTTTACTTCCCATCTGTTTTTGACATTCTACCAATAGCTCTATTTAGCTGTTCTTTCTTTTCTGGACCTTATGTATTGAAAGTATTCCAAAACACTATGCATGTTGGTGATAAAAGCAAAGCTTTGATTTATGTTTATTCCATTTAGCTCTTCCCTTCCCCTCCCCCCACTCCATATGTCTGACATTAACTTTTTAGCATACAGGGGTGAACATAATTTTAAATATGCTAATATTTTACCTCACAATGTAGTACTCTTCCAAACTGTTAAATGGTAAACAATAACCTACTAATCACACAACATTTTTGTCATATATGATTCAACAAACCTGCTACTTAGATTTTCTGTGATCATAAATGCTGCTGCATTTCATGAAAACAGTATGCTTTCTCTCTACCTGGTTCATTCATTTCTAGACATCTAGGTTCAGATTGCATTATAGGTCAGAATTGAAAATTTATTTGATGTGATTTGTTGGGTTGACACCCATTTGTTAAAATCCTGTTTCCCCTTTATGAATGTAGAAAGCTACTGGGTAGTTGGCAGCCTCATTCGCAGGTACATAATAGTAGGGAATCTGTAGAACAGGATTGATCACATAGGCAAATCTGTCTGTATTGTGACTGCTGTGACTGTTACATATTTGATTTGAAAGTGAACAGCACTCCAAATCAGACCTTTTTTCATTTTAGTTGCAGTGTTTTATTAAAAGCTTTTTTTTTTGTATCTCCAAAACTTTTATAAAAATTGTACATAAATGGCCTGGTTTCTCTCTCCAGCACCTCTGAAAACAAGCTACAGATCTTTGCACCATCTTGATGGCAGCAAGGATTTTGAGGGAGTTGACCACAGAGCATTTCACACGTCAAATTTTGAGCTTGGATTAGTGACATGACATGGTATCTCTTCACTTTCACTGAATGGCCAAGTCTACCTCATGTGCTCAGGAAGGTCAGAGAAGACATTTTGAATACAGAGGGAGAGGCTACATTTATTGTGCTAACTCCCCTCTTTACTCCCTGCCCCGCCATTCTTGTGTCTGTTAGACTACTAATACATCAGCTTTATGTTCTTATAGTTCAACCAGTTTGCAGCAAGAGTGTTGTTGTTCATTGTTAGTTACTTTTCACACTGCAGTCTGGCAGGAGTTTTAGCACAGGTCTCCATTTCCATAGGGTACTAGTCCTATTTTCTAGAATTCTCCAAGTTGTTCCTGATTTGTTTTTCCAGTCTGTGGTGTCTGAGCCTCATGTTACTAGACTTTGTTTCACAATGGTTTCCCAGCCTCTCCTCTTAGAAAGATCAGAGTTTTTGTTCTACTAGCATCACACACCGGGAACTTATATCGCCGTAGCTACGTCTCTCAAGGAAGTGAAAAATCCACACCCCTGAGAGACGTAAGTAGGTCAGCCTAACCCCTGGTGTACACAGTGCCAGATTGCTAGAAGAATTCTTCTGTTAACCTAGCTACCACCTCTCGGGGAGGTGGATTACCTATGCCGATGAGAGAACCCCTCCATTGACATAGGTAGTGTCTACATTGAAGCCCTAGAGTGGCTCCGCTGCAACGCTGCAGCTGTGCTGCAGTAGCGTTTTCAGTGTAGATATACCCCTAGTGTCTGTGTCTGTGTATTCCTGGCCTGGCAGAGAGAGGCCCAGGCTACTATACTCCTCTAGGCCAGAACCAGTAGTGCCAATTTCTGGAATTCTCTGAGGTATTATTACCATAGCTAGGAAATGATCCACTTTTAGTTTCTGAGATTTCTGAAATTCACATGAATAGACTTTTAGTGCTAGCTCCCCAGGTAGGCCTGAGGTTTGCTTGGAGTACCAAACGAGGGACATGCCATTCTTCCCTGGTCCCGAGAGTAGCTGGAAACTAGGTACAACAGCTTCAGTCACCAGGCTAGGATCGCTGAAACACAGAATGCTCCAGCCATACTCTTGCCTCCTATGTCTGGCTTGCCCCTGTAACACCCACTATGTCAGAGGGCCAGGAGCTGGTGGCAAAGAGCTGGCTACACTTACTGACACCAGTCAGGGATTCTCCTAAAGAAGGAATGCTTAGAGGGCCACTGCGCTAGCCAGGATCGCTGGAGCACATCCTGCCCTGCCATGCCCTTTTCTTATCTTCATGCCCCTCATGCCAGATAGACAGAAGCATCTTTAAGACCTTTGTGCCAATGGACTAGTGCAAAGGTGAATTACGCGGGTCCAAGGAGCTGGGGCCATCTTTTTATTGTGGCCTGCACTTATCTATGCTACTGCCTTTTTATATTCTTTCATATTAAATTTATTGTTTCCAGTGTTCGAAATTCTAAATAAATATCACTGTATCATTATTCATTATTATTTATCTTACTGCTTTACAAAGGAACACAGTTCCCTGACAAAGATCAAATATTGGGAAAAGGGGACTGTGCCCAGGCTGTATAAATGGGGAATATCAGTCTGTAACATAGGAGATGCAGGCATTAATATATAAACACTAGTTCTTTGATGCAAAAGCAGACCAGAACTATGACCACAATCAGGGAGCTGTAAAATAGTATGGTAATAATATTGTGATGCTTATATGGAATCTTGGATTCAAACAGACCCTCCTTTTATAAGCAAAAGTGGATTTACATAGAAAACATGAACATTTCACCATTATCTCATCGTCTTTGTCTCTTTCAAGGAAAAAATAATTCCCATGATATGAAATTGTGGAAAACATTATCACATGAAGTTTTGCATAACAATTTTCACCAGGCTTATAAAGCTCTAGAAAACTTGTCATATTTTACCCTGGTTCGGCAGACAAAGTTCTCATTTACATCAACAGGCGTTCTATGTAATTCCCTATCATTAGGTCAAGTCAGTACTATGTGATATTTCTCCGTAACTTGCATGAACATACAGGTTAGTCACAATTTAAAAGGAACAGTGGGAATGACTGGGAAACAGAGACGTATTTTTGAGTGTATGTTAAACACAGTAGCATACATTTTGGAAATAATTTGTCACAGAGATGCCATAGTGTAGCATGACACTTGATTACCTTTCTGACAAAGAAATGAGCAACAAAGGCAGCCTCAAGCAATGGCACGAAGAGGAAACTGACAGCCACACATTACCGGTATGGAATGCCCTTTTCGACAGCTGCTGTCCAAACTCTCTTGAACTCTGGATAAACTGTGATTAGAGATGGGCCTAAGCCAAAACCTTGAATTCAAACACCCCAAATCTTTGGGGTTTTCAAAGTCTGGAATTAACGTCTGCAGCCTACCCCCATTCCTGCTAGGGATATTTCTGTCTGTTAAGGAAGTAAATTCACATATCGGCAACTGGAAATTATTATAATTATTTCAGTGTATAAAAGCATACAAATCAAAGGCTCCTATCTAGCTTTCTAAGCACTAAGGGGCCAGATTTTCAAAGGTATTTAGGTGCCTAATGATGTAGATAGGCACCTAATGGGATATTCAAAAGGCCCCAAGCAGGTTAGGTGCCCAATTCCCATTGAAATCAATAGGAGTTAGGTACCTAACCTGTTTAGATGCTTTTGATAATCCTACTAGATGCCTATCTGCAGCTTTAGACCCTAACTACCTTGTAAAATATGCCTCCCCTTGGGGTAAATTACAACAAACAAATCAGCTGACCCAGCAGCTAAGTCTACACACATCCTCCAAGAGAAATTGACCCACAACAGAAATCCTGCAAATTGCTCCCTTCCCAGCCAAACCTCAGCCCCTTTTACAAGCCAGTCTGTTCCCAAAAGCCTGAGAAAAAAGATATGTCTTATTGAGTGTCATGAAGGTGGACAGACCTGGGCTATTTTGGACCAAGAATGGGAACAGGTCCCAAAGAGGAAAGCACTCTCTCTTTGAAATCAAAGGGACTCTAGGTGAGGAAGATCTGTTCTCCACTGAGTATAAATTATTACAATAGTGGGTCTCTGCATTTTCATATTTTGTAAAGGGCCTAATTCTTTTGAAGGCATTTGTTTAACTTTGCTTTTATTTTATAGTTATTGGACCAGATCCTTTTCTCAGTCACACTGGGGTAAATCAGGAGTAGCTCCAAAGAAGACAATGGAATTACACTGGCACAAAACTATGTAAGGCAGTGCAGAATCATATCCATTGTCTGTTAGTATCGGCAACATTTAGCTCAGGAATGACATTGTCAGCTGTAGTCCGAATATTGTCATACACTCTGTCAATCATTTAAAGCTCAACTTTTGACACCACTTTATATAGCCCCTAAGAAGTTCATCTTGTGCATAATATTACTCACCAAAAGAGAAAATACTAATCATATCAAATATTAGTAGCATGAATCCATGCTCAGTAAAGGATGGTGTGGTGATGTGGAGTTCACTTCCTCTAGAGAGCTATTCCCACAAGGTTTGGTTCAAATCAGAATTTCAGAAGTAAAAAAGATATATGACCCAGCCCCAACCCCTCTCCCCAACACACACAGACACAAGGAAGCAGGCCCCCAGCTCCCAGATTTTTAAAAGATGAACATGTTTGTGTTTCAAGTTAGAAATACATTCTCCCACTGTTAAAATATTAGATCTTTCTGAAAGAGAAAGACACATTTTTCTTCACTAGTTTAATCTCTAACACTTTAAAATTCTTTAGAGGCTTAGTGCCTAGCTCTAGATATTTGTTAATGTGATTTTTCTGACCTGAACATTTTTCTATAATTTTATCCCTCCAGCATGGCATGTTACAGTTAAGTTAAAAAGACTGTGGGGATACAAAGAAGAAATTATTGTTCAAGAGTCTGAAGTTAAACTCCTGTGTTTACTAAGAACTGGTTGAAAAGAAACCCTTAATGTCTTAATTCATAGAGATGTTTATTTTGAAGAATTTTGACAGCTGTAATATAATAAAAGAAAGAAAGAAAGAAAGAAAGAAAGAAAGAAAGAAAGAAAGAAAGAAAGAAAGAAAGAAAGAAAGAAAGAAAGAAAGAAAGAAAAAGAAAACATTTTTCTTTATCTCTAAAATGCTTTCTTCTTTGTATGTAGCAGGTGCCTCAAGCCACCTTATACTGCCTGCTTTAATTTGTCTTTAATATCAGATGTGCCTTATTGATTTCTACTGTGTATGTTTTCATTCTGAATAATTCAGAGGCACAATTTTTTTCCATTACGGTCAATAGCAGGAGAAAATTTTGAAGATAATCAATTGAGCCTTGCCTGACGATTACTAGTGTTGATATCCCCTGAAGTGAGGGAGTAGAAAAGGCAGGGGATAATATGACATAACAGTCAAGCACTGCAATCAGTAGATGTATCAACACTAGTTTTATGATGGGAGTCCAGATCCATACCTAGGGTCCATAATGCCTGCTAATAGTTCTCACACTTGACTTTTCATCATATGGTCTACCAGCTGTGCTGTGTAGCTCTATGTTTAAAAAGCCTTCCCATTTTCTCTGTGTTTTTCTCAACTTGTTATAACCATGAAAACAATTTGTGTTACATTATTGAACATGTACATTCCCTAAACACAGCATGCTAGATTTCATTTATGTTATTTGAAAAAGTTCCTAGACTGTTATATCATATAAAAATATACATTATGTCCCTTTGGTAACTGCCCATTGTTACTATTTTTGAAAATGATATTACAGTACTTTGACTTGGATACAATCATATGCATACTTTCCCTAGTCCAAGATCATATAAGTTTACATAGCATTTGTTATCACCTCCATATAATCAGGGCACCTTGTGTTAAAAGTGAAACATGAAAAGTGTTTTTTTTTTAAATGCAGAAGTGTAATGAAGCCGCTAATGGTACCTAAAGACAACAATACAAAGCAGCAAGCTGCTACTGATTTAAGCTTGATGTCGCTACTACTCAAGCCAATGGCAAGAATCCTATTGACTTTCTTGGGAACTGAATCCAATCCTGCAAACACATATGTGAGTAAAGTTAGTCACATGTGTAAATGGGTACTGTAGGTATGTGGCTTGCTACATCTTAGATCCATAAAATAGCAACATATGGAATTAATTGCTAAATAGCTTATAACTAAATAGTTTAATGATAATCCAATGTGTACAAAGTAAAAGAGTAAATTGGCAGCACTAGCTGAGCTTCCCATGGATAACTTATTTATAAATCTCCCTGTGATTTATTATTAATCTCCTTATGCAATAATCACTCATGCATATAAACATAGCTAAGCTTAAAAATTATATTCTGATTCATGTTTCTTTACAAAAGAGATGTTTTGACTATGGATCTCAATTCATCACTATTTTAAAGGTTTTGAAGACATTAAAGTCAGAAATTATGGAAAAATATAATTTTTGCTACTGTCAGGTTTGTTTATTGTTCATTTTTTCATCAATATAGTCTGGTAGAAATAACATGAGACTATTACCTTCAGTTAAGCATATCAATAAGTGAGGCTATTTGTTTTAATTATTATTAGTTTAATTAGAATTTAAGCAACTTAATTTTAAATTAGGAAGGTGATGCACAAAAGAACCCAAAATATTTATAAAATGTATGTTAAAAATAAAGGTTTTCTCATAAACATTAATATTCTTTTTATGTTGCAAATATATGTGATATGCTCTATTTTATTTTCACAAAAATAGGTCAGTGTGAATTTTATTCCTATTTTCCTTATTCCTGGGATCACAAAACATGATACGATGCTTGTTCCACAGTCCTGGGCATAACATAGTTATAAAAGGAGTTACTGTCTAGCACCAAGATGGCACACGGAGTTGGGATGAAGTAGTTACAGTGTAAATGATTGTATCTACTGCTGTAGTAAACCAAGCAATAAATATCTGCTGCAATTGTTTAAAGACTGAAGTGAAGCTGAGCCACTACATCAATTGCAAAAGCCACTTATTGCAATAGAGGTTTTTACGGTTATTCAATGAGCTAAATATGAAACAGAAGGAAATACAAAAATGTTATTCTTTTGTGTAGGCTTGAAAGTGGCAGGCTGCCTTTGAAGTGGGCTTGTCAGAGAGGTTGACTTAAGTGTGTAGCTAAGGGTCCAGTCATAGAA
The DNA here is from genome assembly GCA_037349315.1 of Chelydra serpentina. Classification (NCBI taxonomy): domain Eukaryota; kingdom Metazoa; phylum Chordata; order Testudines; family Chelydridae; genus Chelydra; species Chelydra serpentina. Next base: position 80,103,811 of record JBAIAC010000004.1, read on the forward strand.
GAATCTGGAAAGCCCTTCACACCCCATTAAAAGTAATGGGAGTGAAGGAAATTCAACCCTTCTCAGAATCTGGCCTTCACTGAGCAGGGGAAGAGTTAAGTTCCACTGAACTCAGTGAAGATAAGTATGTAATGTGAGTTTAGAGAGTGGAGTGTGAGAAAAGGGAGTAATAGGAGGGGGGATATGGAAAGTTATTGAAGGTTTCAGTGTTGTTTGCCAAGACAGGATGGATTTTTCTGGACTGTGATTGTCTGACATTCTTCTCTTATTTTCATGCTGTCAACCCTGAGATGGGTGGGAGAGGGGGAAAATGCCTGATTTGCTTCTATTTTGCCAGCTTCCCTGTGGACTTGTCCCTCCACATATTGATCTTCCTAGAAGCAAGCTAGTCCCTAGGGACAACATAATATTTGTCTCTTCTTTTCTGGTTAGGCTCTTATATCACACTAATCAATGTGGTATCTGAGCACATGTGATAGTGTGGCAGAGCAGGACTGTAACCTCAGAACTTTTTAAAGCCATCATGTTTATCCCATTTTTATACCATCTCCTTACTTCCCAAATTCTCCCAGGACTCTTTCTACCCAAACATGATGCTGCTCTACATCTGCAACATGTTCTGAAGATATAACCTGTGCTATTCACCGCCCGTATGCCACAACTCCAAGAGACAGACCTTTTTCTCCTCCTATACAAGCAGTAGGAGATGCTGCTTGAAGTAACGGTAGAAATTCGTCATAGTAGTGGAAAGTTGGTTCCAATGGATTTTGATGAAAAAATATACTGCTTGTAGAGTCCACTGATTTTTTGATAATTAGTCCATGAGTATATTAAGTGCATAGATAATATCGTAACAGGCACCACTATAAGAATCTAGATACCTGGACAGATTTCTGTGAATCTGATATAAACTCATGTTTAAAACTTAATTTTATCAACTCTAAAAGCAGGAGAAGATACAATACTACTATACTATTTACGGTTCAGACAGCTATGTTTCTTTATTTCAGAGAGAAGGGGAATATGATGCCTTGGCATTGTTCATTTGCCAGAAAGGGCAAATCAAAGAGATTATTAGCTGTAGGTAATCCATTTGTTTATAGATGTAATGTTAATGTGATTTCTATGGTCTACGTATGAAATGATCTGGAATAAAGAATTTTATTAGTCATAAATATTGTGAGAAAAACAAATATTTTATAAAAACCTACTACTGTTTTTGAATTACATTGCCAGCAGTAAGATTGCACTAGGGACATTAACTGAAGTTATAATTTAGTTATTTGATTATTAGAATTGATACATTTCATAGAGAATAGGATACTAGTAGGGTTTGGTGGTTTCCATTTAAAGTTGAATACTGATTAAATCCTTAAATAGGCTATATAAAAATACTTAATTATAGCTAACATCATACTGTAAAAAATAATCTATAGCATGCTTTCTACATTAGCCACCTCCTGTTTTTACTATGTGAGATATTACACTTATCTTGTGGGGAAATACCAGCCTATTAATACCAAATAAGAAAGACATTTAGGCCCATTCATAAATCATTTTAAAATGACCCTTATGAATAAAGTGTTACTATAATTTATATTAGCATAAATTTGACAATCAAGTTCTATATAAAGAGGTTTATTCCATCTGAAAGCAGATATAAAAATCTATCATCTACCTTTATAGAATTAGGACTATAATGTTTTAGTTTATTTTTATATTGCTGTTTAAAACTATAACATTTATTCACACACAAACATACACACACACACTAACATGAGAATGATAGATTACATATAAATCTAGTTATAAGATGAAGCTTCATTAGAGGGCAAGATTAACAACAGTACAGGTAAACCTTGATTTCATAAAAGTCTCAGGGGATACACAAAACTTCATATATATTTTCCTCCTTCCGTGCATACAAAATGCTGCTGCTCACTTTATTTTCTCTGCCTTTCAGTTTGATCCTCCTTCGTTTGAATCCCTCCATTGTGTTCACATCTCAGACTGCATCAAATATAAGCCGTCATAACTCTCTTCCTCCCTACTTATCTTCCTTTGTCAAGCTTTGCCCTGGGTGGTCCCCCACAATCTCACTGCTCTGCCAATACAATCAAGTCCATGTCTTCTTGCATGTCTTGTGCACAGGCCAGTCTCATCCACAAGGCCCCTACTCTGTCCATGTTTCAGCCGCTCAAACAAGACCAAACTTCTGCCAGCCTGCCCATATGAATCAAATTGGCACATATATAAATCGCGTAGACATTACCTATTGTTATGCTTTTTCCTCTTACCTCAGTCCTTAGTTTGTGAGCTCCTCAGAGCAAGGAATTTCCTTAAGTGTTTGGAAAGCATCTAGTACCTAGTGGATGCTAGTGCAAGGAAATCAATCAATAAATTATATCACACCAACGCAATTTTTGTAGCTCCCCCATCCACACATTCTTTTGTTTGCCTCATCTACAATTGTAGCTCTCACTAGTTGTGCTTTGGCTACCATTAGAATGGAAGCTTTCTGGGGCAAGGACTGTGTCTCTGCACGTTTTAAGTGCTCCTGCAATATGAACAATCAAACTTCATTTTAAAAGCCCATATGTGATGGCCTCTACAGGCCTTTAAAACATTATTTAGAAGCATGCAGTAATTTTAAAATGGATGAAATTCACTGGTCAGCCTTGAGGAGGCCAGACTAGATGATTTAAAAGGTCTCTTCTGGCCTTTAAATATATGAAAAATTAGACATTGTCTCCAAATAAATCTGGGAACGGGAGCAAACGTCCAACATCCTCAACACACAATATGTAAACAGACCCATGTTAAACAACGCAAACTAAAATAAACTGTCCTGAAGGAGGCCACCAATATATTCTGTTGAATATTGAGAAAGAAGGGAAGAGCATTCCAATCTCCCAAGCTCTATCTAATATCACAAAATCCTAACACAGGTCATCAGTCTCAGACTTTCTATGGATAATGTAATGTAGTGACTGGCAAATGACTATGCAAAAAATTTGGCTTCTGCCCTGTCATTTATATGCTCCCCCAAACCAAGGTAAGTTTTGCCCCAAGTTAGACTACACTCTTTGCCAGCATCATCATACAAATAACACAAACATCTCTGACCTTTGCAGTACCCTAGGAATGATGGCCAGAGATTAAAGACAATCCTGAGTGTTGGCTCAGTCATTTTATCCTTTGAAATATAATTGCAAATAATACTCCACTTAAAAATAGCAATTCTTAAATCTGTGCCAAGATGAAAGAGGTAACGAGAAATAAAGACTCAAAAAGCAGCTGTCATGCTTTCTGCACTGTAGCACATAATGCCCAAGAAACTCAATAACCCCAAAACCAACCTGAATGGGTGAGATTATTGTTAAACGGGGCCCCCAAAAGAAGTTGGCCAACTACATTTGACTGCCAAACAACCAACTGCCAGAAAATGTCATTAATAAGTATGACCAAACTTCTTCCTGATTAAAAGAACTTGGAAGGGGGATTATTATACTAGCTTCCCTCCACTACCCTTTGTGGACCAAAACAATGGTGCCACTTGGTCCCTAATGTAAGGGTATCCCACCTCAAGTACCATGTGGGGCAGAAGCCCAACCACCAACCCCTGGAGAAAAACTACACAGGCCCCAGCTCCCCTGGGAGGAAGGACTCCCATTAACAGTAATTGTGATACACCTTAACTGCCCAGAAACCAGTGGTACCAGCCTCAGTGTGCTGTTTCTTTGTGTAGCGGTAGGGAATGTCTTTTGGCAGGAAGGGGTGGGGAATGAGACCTGGAGGTACAAGACCAGGAAGAAGCTGGCTGGGTGGGTGAGCAGGCAGAGGCTGATTGAACTAGGAAACAAGGTAGGGTAGCAGGCAGGAAACTGAACATAGGAATATAAGAACAGCCATACTGGGTCATACCACAGGTCCGTCTAGCCCAGTATACTGTCTTCCAACAGGGGCCAATGCTAACTGCTTCAGAAGAAATTAACAGAACAAGTAATCATCAAGTGATCAATCCCCTGTCACCAATTCCCAGCTTCTGGCAAGCAGAGGCTAGGGACACTATCCCTGCCCATCCTGGCTAATAGCCATTGATGGACTTATCCTCCATGAACTTAGCTAGTTGTTTTTTGAATCCTGTTATAGGATTTCACAACATCCTCTGGCAAAGAGTTCCACAGGCTGACTGTGCATTGTGTGAAGAAATACTTCCTTTTGTTTGTTTTAAACCTGCTCCTTATTAATTTCATTTGGTGACCCCTAGTTCTTGTTTATTTTCTCCTTATTTACTTTCTCCACACCAGTCATGATTTTATAGACCTCAATCATATCCCATCTTTGTCATCTCTTCCAAGTTGAAAAATCCCAGTTTTATTAATCTCTCCTCATACGGAAGCTGTTCCATACCGCTAATCATTTTTGTTGTCCTTTTCTGTACCTTTTCCAATTCCAATATCTTTTTTGTGATGGGGCTATGAGATCTGCATACAGTATTCAAGATGTGGGCATACCATGGATTTATATAGAGGCAATAGGATATTTTCTGTCTTATTATCAATCCCTTTCCTAAATATTTCCAACATTCTGTTTGCCTTTTTGACTGTCGCTGCACATTGAGTGGATGTCTTCTGAGAACTATCCACAATGACTCCAAGATCTCTTTCTTGAGTGACAACAGCTAATTTAGACCCATCATTTTATATGTATAGTGGGAATTATGTTTTCCAATGTGCATTCCTTTCCATTTAAAAAAGTGTTAGGAAAGGTTTAAATCAAATGATGGGCGAGGGATGGAAGGGAGCATCAGGTGAATACATGAGATCCGGGGTGTCTGAGACTCCTTTTAGCACATTTTTGAGTGGTAAGCAAACAAAAAATAGAACGGTATTAGTAAAGTGTGTTTGATTTCACATGTAATATTACTCTACAGTGCTACACAATGTATTGAAATTACTCCTGCATGCCAACCTTTCAGTCATTAAGAAGAAAATAGGTTGTTTGCTCAGGTTACAGCTGCATTAAGTTCTTGACATAAATACTGAAGGATATTTCTGCTAAGAATCCAGATTTAAGACACAACTGTACACAGGTTTATGGGTGTGAAGGAGGATCCTGTCCCCTCAGACTTTCCCCTGTCAAGAAGCAGACACTCTCCTTAGTGCTAGGACTGAATCTGCCTAGTGCCCCTGCTGGTGCTTGCCCTCTTACAGGAGAGAAGGCCATGGGCCAGAAGAGTGGTCTATGTATGGAGGAGAGCATATGGTGCACCCTCTATCAATCGTAATACATTAGCTGCATTCCCCAGGAGCTCCAAGAGGAATTATACACAATCCCTCCTGGAACTCATGCTGAGGAAATGCATCTCTGCACTACCCCCAATGTGGCGCCATGCCTTCAAGGCACAGTTGAGTCTGTAGTGTTTTGTCCAAGCTATTTCTTCAGATCTTGAATTTATTACATGAACTGAGATAGCACAGCTCTTATCCAAAGTTAATCATCAAATATTTATGTACATTATATACTACAGTTATTCATAGACAGAGATAAAAATACTGCTTTATAGACAGGGCCACTTCATTTCTTGTATGGGTGCTGATATTACGAAGATTCCCAGCATCTTCAGCGCCCATGCCACAAAACTCCAAATGCCCCTTTCCCATAAGAAGAATCAAGTTATTGCATACACCTGCCTAATATTTGTACCGAATAACAAAATGAAAAAACCAAAATCAAACATCTCTATTTAAAAAATAAACACATCATTCATAATAAATGAATTATTTTAGTGGAATTTATCTGAACACTGAGAGAATTAAAAAAGACAAGGTGGATGAGGCAATATATTTTATTTGTCCAATTTCTGTTGGTGAGAGAAACAAGCTTTCGAGTTTATACAGAGCTCTTCTTCAGGTCTGGGAAATGTACTCAGAGTATCACAGCTAAATACAAGGTGGCACAGATTTTTTAGCATAAGTGGTTAATGCATCTTTCAAGGGACATTCAAGGTGAAGTGGGCCTGTTAACACCTCTCCTGTCATGGACGGAGAAAAGATAGGGCACTGGTTTAGGCCATGTCTACACTCCAGAGTTAAGTCGACTTAAGTTACGTCGACAATCATAAGCCGCTTTAATTACATCGGTTGTGCATGTCATGTGCATCCACAGTCAGTGCTCTTGCATCAACAGATAAAGTGTTGCATCATGGGTAGCTATCCCACTGTGCAACTCGCCACCCTCTGCCACCCTCTGCTGCTGGGAGCTCTGGGAATGGACTGCGGTACATCATGGGGACATGCTCACCGTCCCATGATATAGTTCTTTCTGTGCCATCATTCCATGGGCTTCCAAATTTGATTTGTGCCATTTTTCAACAGCCTTTGTTAGCTGTGCACCCACCATCTCTGCCTGAAAGCATGGATCCTGAACTGCTGACGAGTCTGGTAATGAGCATTATGAACATTAAACTGAATTTTATCTCCTCTTTGTTTTCCCCTTGTAGAGAGTCTTTTCAGAGGGACAGTCCTGATCTTGGTAGTCTCTTTGGGCTTGTCTGCATGCAGACGTTTTGTCAGTATATGTTGTATTGATTTAGTTAAATTGATATGACTATTTTGGTTGAGTGTCTTTGCACTGTTGTACGTGCAGCACTGCAAGCACCATCACTTGTATTCACATAATGGCACTGATGTAAGTATGGTACAGTGTGGTATGGTACAGTGTGGTTAAGTATTCCAAGTTTGCACTGCTACCAGGTTTCCTGCCTTCTGGGAAAGTTTTGCAGCCTATTGTGGGACATATCTACTGGCATCCAAGAGAACTGTGGAAATAGGGGTGAAATACCCATCATCCCTTCTGCTGTAGTCTAGAACTCAGCTGGACACCCATTTCCAAATTCCTCATCACCAGCATGGATGAAGCACAGAGGAATGCAGAGCTCATATCCATTGTTATGACAAAATAGTAGATCCTGTTATACAGGACAGGGCCATGCTCCGATCCCAAGATGCAAGCTAGATTAATCCACAGGCAGAGGGAATAACCAAAGGAGAATACATGCTTTGATGCTACTCAGGAATTCCTGTCTGATTTATTCTTGGAGGAATTTCACTTTGTGGAGCCAAGTTTTGAGTCCCAGAAAACAAGCCCTGAATGGTGGGTCCAGTTTATTTTGGAGAGCTGAGGTGATCGGCAGTGGCTCCAGAATCATAGAATATTAGGGTTGGAAGGGACCTTAGTAGGTCATCTAGTCCAACCCCCTGCTCAAAGCAGGACCAATCCCCAATTTTTGCCCCAGATCCCCAAATGGCCCCCTCAAGGATTGAACTCACAACCCTGGGTTTAGCAGGCCAATGCTCAAACCACTGAGCTATCCCTCCCACCCCCAGAAGTGGAAGGCCACATGCTTTGTGTGGTGTGATGACATTAGTCAGACCCTGCAGCACCAAAACACCAGAATGAGAACTCCTCACTGTGGAGAAGAGAGTGGCAATTTCAATATGAAAGCTTGCCATCCCATATTGCTACTGGTCAGTAGTGAACCAATTTGGTGTAGGGAAATCCACAGTCAAGGTGATTGTGATGGAGGTCTGCAAGGCAATTCAACATATGCTGTTGACCCTTTGCAATGTGCAGCACCTCATTAGTGGATATGAGACACTGGAGTTCACTAATTGTGGGGGAATATTATAGATGAGATCCATGTAACAATTTTGGACCCTATTCATCTAGCCTCTCAAAACATCAACCAGAAGGGCTTCTTTATAGTATTCTTGCCAGCAAGTTAAAAAAGTATGGATTAGATTAATGAACTATAAGGTGGATAGAAAGCTGTCTAGATTGTCGGGCTCAACGGGTAGTGATCAATGGCTCGATGTCTAGCTGGCAGCTGGTATCAAGCAGAGTGCCCCACGGGTCAGTCCTGGGGCTGTTTTTGTTCAACATCTTTATTCATGATCTGGATTGCACCCTCAGAAAGTTCACGGATCACACTAAGCTGGGGGCAGAGGTAGATACGCTGGAGGGTAGGGATAGAGTCCAGAGAGACCTAGACAAATTGGAGTATTCAGCCAAAAGAAATCTGATTAGGTTCAATAAAGAACAAGTGCAGAGTCCTGCACTTAGGACGGAAGAATCCCATGCACCGCTACAGGCTGGAGACTGACTGGCTAAGCAGCAGTTCTGCAGAAAAGGACCTGGGGATTACAGTGGATGAGAAGCTGGATATGAGTCAGCAGTGTGCCCTTGTTGCCAAGAAGGCTAATGGCATATTGGACTGCATTAGTAGGAGCATTGCCAGGAGATCGAGGGAAGTGATTATTCCCCTCTTTTCGGCACTGGTAAGACCACATCTGGAGTATTGCATCCAGTTTTGGGGCCCCCGCTACAGAAAGGATGTAAACAAATTGGAGAGAGTCCAGTGGAGGGCAACGAAAATGATCAGGGGTCTGGGCACATGTCTTACAAGGAGAGGCTGAGAGAACTGGGCTTGTTTAGTCTGCAGAAGAGAAGAGTAAGGGGGGCTTTGATAGCAGCCTTCAACTACCTGAAGGGGGGTTCCAAAGAGGATGGAGCTTAGCTGTTCTCAGTGGTGGCAGATGACAGAACAAGGAGCAATGGTCTCAAGTTGCAGTGGGAGAGGTCTAGGTTGGATATTAGGAAACACTATTTCACTAGGAGGGTGGTGAAGCACTGGAATGGGTTACCTAGGGAGGTGGTGGAATCTCCATCCTTAGAGGTTTTTAAGGCCCGGCTTGACAAAGGCCTGGCTGGGATGATTTAGTTGGTGTTGGTCCTGCTTTGGGCAGGGGGTTGGACTAAATGACCTCCTGAGGTCTCTTCCAACCCTAATCTTCTATGATTCCAAGATTCTATGATCTGCAGGCCTTGGGGGATCACCAGGACAGATTTACAGAGATTAATGTTGGATGGTCCAGAAGAGTTATAATGCCAGAATATTCATAATTTCTGGACCACTCTAAAAGCTGTGACAGGGAACTTTGCCCTCAAATCTTGCTGTCTTAATTTGTACCCTGGGTGATCCAGCCTACCTCCTTTGCTTCATGAACCCATACAATGGCAATCTGGACAACTTAACCATAAGGACCTGTTATCAAGCTAACTGCAGGGGGACTGTGCTTTTGGCAGACTTAAGGGTAGGTGGAGGGGTCTCATGACATGACCTATTTGTGACAAGAAATGTCTGGCTCGCATTAGGTTTGCTTGTGGTATATTGCACATCATTTGTGAGATAAACAGGGAGGCAATTTCAGAAGTGGGGGGACGTGAAGCAGAGAGACTGCCAGCCAATTATGAGCATCCTGACAGGAGAACTGTAATTACTGCTAAAAGCAGGGATGTTAGGGTGGATCTCAAAGTATTATTTTGAAAATAGTCCATCATTTGGTTTGCTGTTTACAGATGACTTGGGTCTATGAATGTGTATTGAAGTGAAATGCAGTCTGAGATGGGATACTTCGTTAGCCTTGTGCTTTTGATACATTGGCCTGGTTCCACAGGGACTTAGGCATTGTGACATTGAGCATTGCCATGCCTACATTTGAGGCGTCACTTTGACAAGCACTGGGATCCACAAACCATGAGTTAGGCACCTAGGCTTCCTATACAACGAAAGGGGAGAGACAGGCACCTGAGACTGGGACCCACATAAGCCATCATACTAGTCAGGGAGCTGCCTAAACCAGCCAGATGAGACAATGAGGAGAGGGATGTTTCCTAATCCCTGCCCTTCTCATGGAGTTAGGCACCTAAATCTGGACTGCAAGGAGATGCCAATCTCTGCTAGCGATCCACAGCAGGAAATCCATCTCCTAGAGTCAGGTGGTTTAGGCTTCTAAGTCCTTTCTTGCAAGAAACAGCTTAGAGACCTGCCTGCCTATCACACAGAATTGCTGGTGGGGCAGTTGGGGAGGAAAAAGAGTGTCCCTGCACCCAGGAAGAAAGTTTTAAACCTGTACCCCATTCCATGGCCATGGACTGAGGGGTAGATTGGCCAGTAGGAGACCCCACAGCCTTCAAGATGACAATCAGATCAGGGGAGAGATACGGTAAGACCGCCCAACCACTACCCACTCATGAGGATGATAGGGCAGGGTAGAGTGCCTCCCCGCATTTCACCCCAAACTGGCCAGGAACCAGAAGGGTGTCTGTTCTCTGCCACTCCAGCCAAACCTCCCACCCCCTGTCCCTCACCCCCACAGCAATGGGACAGAGCTGCAGTTCCTTAGTGTTTCTCTCATACCAAAACAACAAAACTGTTTTAAGTTAGCAGCCAGTCCCTGGCTTCAGGATAGTGAGTCATTTCCCAAGTCCATGGCAAGTTCATCATTTAGCTGAACTTGTGCACATGGGGAAAAAGTTGGGAGAGGTATAATGTATTGAAGGGCCGAATGTAATAAATCCAGTTGCTGTATTTCAGGCCATGATGTCCCTGGAGCATATGTATCCCACAGGAGGCTCCTCAAGTGGCAGAGGAGGGTTCTCTTTCAGAAGACTAGAGACCATCCAAGGAGATGTACTAAAAACTGTCTTCTGGGATGATCCTGCACCCCAAAAAGTGGCATTAAAGTTATCCAATCAGGGTGTGGAGGACACATCTGCAATGCCCCGTAGGCAAAAATAAAGTATTACTTGATCCAAAATTTATCTGAAATAGAGACAGCAGACGCGAGGAAAGTCCGTGTCAAAATCAACAGGCTTCTACAGCTGCAAGCCATAGCCCTCAGAATGTACTTGCTACAGAGCCAGTGCAATTGCTTGCTGTAAACGAAAAACGTGTGTGCGGTGTTTATTCAAATCGCTGAATGCTCTTGTATCAAAGTGCCCTGCCTTTCCGTTAGAGAGCTGTGATTTACATTGTTAGCTCTGCTAGACTGTGAGTGCTGCATGATGCTGCGCCTGGAACATGCAATAGATGTTTTAATTTAAGCTGTTGTTGCATGCTGTTGTATCCAGAAGCATTTCCTTCCTCATTTGCTTGGCATGTAGACAGGGTTAGCAGCTGATTTATTGCATGCTATTAAAGACATCAGGGTGTGCTGTATTCCAAGGGGAGAAGTGCTAGCACTGCAACTGTGCTTCTCCAATGCTTAAGTCCAAATACTGGTTAAATGTGATTTTCTCATCAAATATATTTGTCTGTTTGCATATTGAAACGACTCTTTCCTAACTCCTTTCCCCCTGCCCCAACTCCTACTCATCTACTAGTTTGCCTCATGTTGCAGTTTGCATGGTGGGGTGGTGCTGAAGCAGATGTTTTTAAGGGTAAGGGGGGAGACACCTGCATGGGGGAGCGTCACCTGGCAGCCCAAGCCAAGAGAGTAGTGGGTGTTGACAGAAAACTGCAAGTGGAAAAAGCAGGGGAAATAGCAGATGGAGTTTGCTGCAGAGTTATGTGGCTGTAAAGAAAAGAAGGATCCAGGGCTGCCCTCACCTGCAGCTCTTTCCGCCTTTCAAACAAAGCCATGGAGACCCAGGAGAAGGTTCCCTAAAAGGTCCCAGACTGGCCTGAAATGCCAACAGTGATGGACATGCAGAGGAGCGGGACAAATTTTCCTGGTCCGAACATTTTTACTCTCTTGTTTCAGTGCCCCTGACGGTGGGTATGGCACTAAGGCATTCTCACCCACAGAAACCTCCACTCCCCAACTTTTGTGCTGCTCCACAACTTACCCTTCACTAGATCGACAGTCAGCCAAAGAGCTGCTGCCAACTTTTACTTCACCCGTGCTGCACTCCTTTGTCCTCTCCTGCTGTTCCACTAGACTCATCCCTGTTTTCTCCTCTGGCTAGATGTGGGGAACTGGTACAGACCGCTGCCTATCAGGGCACCTACTAAGCTATTCAACCACCCTGGATTTGATTGACATTAATCAGACTAACAGCTTGCAAAAGAGCTTTGTTCAGATGGGGCAGTAGTTTAACTAGCCCCCAAAAGGCATTCCTGTCAGCACAGAAGGTTCAGACTACCAAGTCATTTACCACTGTGGCTGCTACCGTAATCCCACCTTCCTTGCATCGTATTATAGGAGGTATGTCATCTTGAGGATGGTCTGTGCTGGCAAGGGAGTGAGTCAGAGCAATGCTCCCTTTCAGCAACCATTTGTATCCCCCCTCCAGTCTTTCTGTCCAATCAGATGAACTGGAGCTTTTCGAAATCAGAGCATAGCAGACATGATTCCTCTGCATTTGACAAGAGAAAATTGTTCGTCAGGGAAGAAGGAAAAATTATTTTTTTCTCTGTTCTTCTCAGATTTCTTCAGTCATGTTCCTTTGAATAATATGTTATTCAAAATCTTTATAGAATGCCACAAGAAAATACTCAATTGAATTATATGTTACAGAAAAACAATGGATGTAGACATTTGTGATATTTGATACACAGTGCAGACTGGGGGGGGGGAGAGGAATTAATTTTCTTTTTCCTTCAAAGTGGTAAACATAGTTACTTCTCTCAGGTGAGACATAGTTATTAAGATTTCCACTTATTCTACATTTTTGTGTTTAAATGTACTTCAAAATGTTGAGACAAGGAAAATCAACTTACTTGAATCAAGTACTTTAGGGAGATAAAGAGAGAGAACAAGGGAACAAGAGAGAGGGAGGGAGAGGTTTATAAATATACAGGAAATATATATGTATCCTTTCTTAGCATAAATACTTTGGGTTTATTTATTTATGTAATCAATTTATAAGATGTCTATCAATAATCATAAAAGCACTGCACAGTAAAGACAAAACATCAATAATCTAAAGGGGAAAAATCCAGTCAGATCTGACACACAGCCAAGTAGCGTCGAAATGCACATCCCAATCACAAAATTTCCAACTAATCAGATAAATAATGGAAAACAAAAAAGGCTAACAGAGGCAAAATCAAAGGAAGGGAATCCAATGAACAATCAAAAATAGGCCAGTTAAGCTATGTGGAACTTGTAATCCAAAAAAATTTGACTAGATGTTGTCATTGTGAGGTTGCTAAATGTAATATGTAATATGTAATATGCCTTGAGGAAACATTTAATTGATCTAGTCCATTTCCACTTTGACCTCTGCCATGTCATAAATGACCAGTTTCCAGTTGCCTCATTATTAGCTGTACAAGCATGAAAGGGAAAGAAATAAAACCCATAGGAAATAACACTCTAAAATATAAAGGAACATGTTCTTATTAATTTCTTATTTTAAGTGATTCTTCTCAAGATGTTATCCCTACAAATCACTCTCTTCATAAAATAGGTTTTATTGCATCTATTTAAATACTCATCAAATACAACTGTGTCCATTTGAATGATCCTTGCATAGTTTCCTTGGATTTGTTGTCCTCCATTTATATATAAGCAAAAATAAGGGGTTTGGAAGGCTTTTTTTCTTTGTTTTGTTTCTTATTTTTGTTTTCGGTCTCAGCATATTTATCAAATGAATTGGTGGGCTACATGGGCCTGTGAGTTAATAGATGAGCTTTTCACCTCTGAAGCCTTGGATCACAAGAAAAATTAGTTTAGTGATTTCAGTTTACCTCACATTGTATGTTCAACTATATCCCAAACCTGCCATGTAATATGGCACAGTTGATAGTGTTTGCTATATAAAAGGTCAGTAAAAGTGCTGTAGGTCATGATTGTGATGCACTGGCAGGGCTGTGTGTATGGAGGCTGCCCAGCCCCCATCTACTCCGTATCTGCCTCTGAGTATATATCACAGTTCCCAGTATGTGGCTGCAACTGAGAGAGCCAATCTCTGATCAGACTGTCCGAAAACAGGGCGGACACCCCAACTGAGTGGTATGTTCTGTAATTAGATTTCACCAAACCAGTAATAAATGGGCACTCCTGGACTACTGCATTAGTCCAACCATGGAGCCACAGACAATCCTCTTAAACTTTCCAGCCCCATTTTTACCACCCAGACAAACTGGACTTTATGATGAAAGGTTATTTAAACCAAAAACTATCACACATTCGGTTACTCCCAGGCCCAAAGGGCCAGTCACTTACCCCAGGTCAAGGTGTACTTCAGATCTCACCACAGACAACGCTGATGCCAATTTCTTTAGTAAACTAAACTAAAGATTTATTAGCTAAGAAAAAGAAATTAGAGTTATTTAGAGGTTAAAGCAGGTAAAATACATAACAGGTGAGTCAAAGTTTGTAAGTCCAAAATGATAGCAGAGATGATGTATCAGCTTAGTTCTCCATAAGTCTCTCACGGTTTTCCAAAATGGCCTTGGGAGCCTCTGCCTTATATCTGGAATGCCCCCTGACAGTATCGAAATAGATCAGGGATGCAGGATGATTCCCTTGAATCAGTATTTCTAGATCCTGCTCACTGAAGGCAAGCTGACAAGCATCTTGACCAGTGTGGGGGCCTCCTTTGATGATGAAGATTAGGAACTGCAGACTGGGACTGTGAACCCCATTCAATAACACAATGGCCCTTGCTATGAAGTCAGCAACCTTCTTAATTTACATTTCCAAGGCTCCAATCTCCAATGGGTAAACATAATGTAAACACAATGTGATAGCCAGAAACAATTCTTCATTAGTTTTCATGCAGTTTTACAGATCAAGTAAATTCACAACTAAACACTAACACACATTTCAACTTAAGGCTAATTAAGTGCACGATAGCAGTCACAGGAAACATAGGTGAAGACAATAACATTATCATGTCACTAGCTTTCATGCATTTAAAGCAAATATAATTACTGGGCACATGCCAAGTACAGTTAATGTGATAACATTCCCCTTTATTCTATTCTAACAAGTGAATTGGCTTGAACACACTATGACCTTTTAGCATTTCTTTGATATACACACACCAGTGGACTGCCCTATTACTCTAATTTGAGCTGGTCTGCCAGCATCAGAGAGCTAGTAACCTGTTAGACAGCATCACACCAGGTCTTTCATTTTCACAAGCACTAACATCCATCCCAGCTATTCCCCAACTCTAGTTCCTGGTCATCAAAAATAATTTCTGGATTTGTCATTCATATTTATATTTTTCTCAAATATTATAGTGTACTGAGAACTCAGATAAAGCACAGTTCAATGTATCAGGTTATCTATAGGAGGATCCAATTCAGGAAAGCACATGCTTAAATTTAAGTACATGCTTAAGTGCCTTTCTGAATAGAGATGCTTTCCTGAATTAGAGGAAATACATGAAGTAAGTAAAAATGTAAATCTTACATTGTCTTGGGCTCTCTTCATTTCTGTTCAAAAATTATTTGATCTGTAAAGGAATGATTTACCTTGTACATTATTTAATCACATGTACACATTGTGTACATATATACAGTATATATGTGTCTCTGTGTATTACTAATACACAGTCAGTAACAAAGCGCAATCCAGAATGGGATGATATGCTAGTGTCCCTTGCACTGAGAAGTTTAAATATAAAACATGGTTTTACACATTTATAAAGATGTGTTAAAACAAAGTTAACATACTGATCCAGTTGAATATGTCAGGATGGCAGTTTCATTGTCATTAACTCCAAGGGTGAGAATACAGTATCTGAATGTGCTTGAAGGATGGTGGTAATGAAAGTGCAAAAAGCTGTCATTGACAGTAAGACAATCTGTAAGGGAACTGAATTTGCACATGGCTTCCGTTGTGGTTTGTAATATATGATAAGAAGCAAAAATGGGCCTCCAGAGGTCCTACTCCGAAGGCTGTAGACAGATGTTCTGAATCTTGAAGTCCAGCACAAATGCATTTAGGTCAGAAAAGGAGGTTATGCATTTCAGTAGCAGGGGAACAGAGATAGGAAATAAAATTTGCTGTGTGACCTCTGTAGAAAGCTACACTGAGTAAATGTATTTTCTAGAAGAAAATAAACTTAGGTTCTGAACTACAGTTAAAATAATATGAAACCTCTAGAGTTAATTGTGGTGTTAAGTTAAAAACAAAATCTATCATTCTGTAAGTTCTCATTCAATTATTACCATTTTTATTATTTGTTGAGTGCCAATACTTGAAAGAAGAAAGAAATCACATATCCTCAAACAGCCTATACTTCTCAGCTAGTGTGACTTGTCATAGCTTCATTAACTTGAATTAACATCATCTGAGGATGTCCTTACCTACACAAACAAAACAATAGGAGATAGTGTGCTGGATGCTTAAGGATAGAAAGCTCACGGGACCGGGCAGGACAGAGTAATTTTTATAATTATTTATGTACTTACTTATTCATTTTTAATGACTCATAGACTTTAAGGTCAGAAGGAACCATCATGATCATCTAGTCTGACCTCTATGCATCTAGTCTAACCTCTATCTAGTCTGACCCATTGCAGGCCACAGAACCTCACCCACCCACTCCTGTAATAGACCCCTAACCTCTGGCTGAGTTACTGAAGTCCTCAACTCATGATTTAAAGTCTTCAAGTTATAGAGTGATGATGAAAGTAAGAGGAAGTCAGCGAAGGTGTCAAGAGAAAGGATGTACTATTGGACCAGACCTTCACCTGGTGTAAATTGGCACAGCTCTGTTGACTTCAATCTAATATACATAGAAAAATCTAATATACATAGAGTATCCACCATATACACTCATTTAAACCTGCATGGTAGAATGAAGTATGTTGTACAGTCTTCACAAGAGAAGGGGGAGGAGGCTGATGAACCAGATCAGTGGGAAGCTTCTGGTACAGCAGGCTCAATGGAAGAAAGCACAAAGACAAGAGCGGGAGAAGGAAATAAAGGGGCCAGGTAGCTGAGCAGCTTGGATGGTGTGCAGGGGGTGAGGGACAAGAGCAGAGATGAGCGCAGGGGCCAAACTGAACAGAGCACTGAAAGAGAGGACAGGAAGCTTGGATTGAATGATGAAAGTAAGAGGAAGTCAGTGAAGGTGTCAAGAGAAAGGATGTACTATTGGACCAGACCTTCACCTGGTGTAAATTGGCACAGCTCTGTTGACTTCAATGGAGCTACACCATCTTACAATAGCTGAAGATCTGGACAAATGCTTTCACATTTTCCGAAAACTGTAAACTAATGTCCCTTGTGGAATCATCATTTCTCCCCCACCAAAAACATAGTGGTCTAATATAATACCATCCACATGTACCAGAACACATAGAACATTTTAATCCCATTTGTTGCTTATTCTAGTCTCTTCATGGATTCTTCTTCCCCAGGATTTATGAATTATGGGACCAGTCTTTAACTCATAACATCAGTAAAAGCTGCACTATCTCATAAACTAAGCATTATTATTGCTGTTGTGTATTAGCCCTGATTAATACTTGGATAGGCAAATTCCAAGAAAGTCTTGGATTGCTGCAGATAGTGATGACAGTGATTCAGTAGGTGACACCAGTTCCCAAACACAGTGTTCAGAGGCTCTGTGTTTGGGAAGAGCCATAGAACTTAGGTCCTCAGAACTTGTGAGTATTAAAAATGTCATTGCCCTTTTTGTGAGAGTAGAGATATCAGCGCCTCCTGCCCTAGTGATATCTGCCTAACTGCGTTAGCTTGAAACTCAGACTTTGGGGGATTTCTCAGTCTCTGAGGACTGCCTCCAAAATGTCAGGTCTTTTCATTATGCTATGGAGGCTGATGCCACCACCCTGAAACTGATATTGAACAATATAGTGAGAAAACAGAGATTTCAGACAGCCCACAAAGAAAACACTTCTTAAGCCCTACTATTGTCTCATTACTGCAGCATTTGGGTTATATTATTTTTACTTACTTAAAAGGTGCTTAGACAGTGTGACAGTCACCTTCTAAATATCTAATATACATAGAAAAATTATTCAACGTCTATATTTTTTTCAAATGGCGCAGACCAAATTCCAACTTGATTAGTTACATCCTCTGTACCAAAAATTCTCCTGTATTTTCGATTGGATACTTCATGTGCTGACCTGAACTGTTAAGAAGTATTGCTGGTCACTCTTTCACAGTTGCTGCTTTCCAACAACACTGCTGGACTTAGGACCCTGAAGGTTCTTACTAAGACTCCAACTATGGTATGACCTGGCACTCATCCCTGCATGTTTGTGTTGTCACTAGAAAAAACAATCTGGCATAGCTACAGCTGTTTTTGAAGACAGCATTTTTTGTAAAGTCCAACTTCTCCCTAGACCACATCCATTTCAACTAGCTTGCCAGCAAAATCAGAGCAGCTGGATTTTAAATAGCCACTAAACACCATGCTAAAAAATGCCCAAGGCTTTAAAGATGAATAGCAAAACTAAAATAAAAAAGAGTTAATTCCTTACTTCTACTATATGGCTTAGTTCCACTAACCAGCTTGTTTGAGACATTCAGCAACACAGAAATAAGTTTTGACCAACTTTAAGGAAATATATGTCCCCCTCTTTATTAATTCTTCAGCTCTTCCTAGTTCACTGAAGATGCCTCAGAAGGGATCATTCTATTTGTCTAATCTAAACTCATCTAATTTATCTACACAGCACTCATCACCATCAATCTGTGACATCAGAGGCATCAAAAGTCTCACCAAATGCCCCATACAGGTGGGTTAATGAGAGTCCTTGCTATAGGAATCTTGAATTCAGTCAGTTTTGCAGTTTACTCCTCCAGTGCTGCCAAGCCTAAGAATTCAAAAATGTTGTGGTAGTCAAAGAGGGGGGGGGGGGGAGAAGAGAGCTCAGAAAAAAAGATGAATTGCATTTTATTATTGTCTTCTGATGACTGAACTATTAGGGGAAAGTGTCCCACATCCCACCTTTTTTTCCAGCTGTAGGACATGGTACTCAGCCTTCCCTCTCTGATCCTCTGAACAGCATCTTTGCCTTCTCCACTTCCCTGCTGCATTGGTATTCTGCAGTCTCCTGCTTACCCACTCCTGGTCTTTCTCCTCTGTCCCCAGCACCCTACAGCTGAACTTATTGCTCTCTTTCCTCCAGCACTCTGCAGTCCCTGCCCTGGACCTTTTCTGTTACAAATGCTAAGTGCCTTCAAAGTCAGTCAGGAAGATTCACAGGGCAGTATGTAGAAGCCCACTTGTGGCACAGACAGGAAGTAGCTGAAGTAGGCTACCATGCTGCTTCTCTGAAGGATGAAGATCTTGAGGATAAGGACTCTTGGGTTTCTTAATTTTCTCCATATACACCCCCCGTCCTCTTTTAATGCAGCATTAAATGGAGGGTACCAATCAGCTGCTTCTCAGTTGTTTTTCTGTCTAGGGTAGACTGCTTTCTGCCCCGCAGAAACACAAAGCAGGGATTGAAATGCAAAGGACACCACACCTTTGCACCTCTCGACTGGCAAACATGTCAGGAGCCTTTCATGACCAGCAGCAATAAAAGATCAGATCAACCTAAAATTTGTAAGTAGTCAGCAGCTGCTCACATAATTACAAGCAGTCTGAAAGAATACCTCCACTGCAAGCCTCATGATAAAACTGCAAGAACTAGCGACTCAGAACTAGCCACCTGATAATTTCAAAGCTTGCGTAATGCAAGGTTCCTTGTGTTTACTGCTAAGTAAAATAAAAGGCTAAGTGAGCTCTGTGGGCTACAGTTGTATTTCAGACAAAATAAACAAGAAGAAAATCAAGTATCACATATGAAATAAACCATATGGACCTGATTCTTCTCTCACCTACCTCACTTTGATGTTAGTGTAGCCCATGGACTTCAGTAGATACTCCTGATTTATGCCAGTGTAAACAAGAGGAGAATCAAGCTATATTTGCCTAATCATGCTCTAATTGTTACCAGAGTAAATTAGAAGTGAGTTCATTGAAGTCACTGGAGTTATACTAATACAAAATTTGTGAAAGATTATAATCAAGACTTTGCCACACTGAATTTTATCAGTCTTTCAGCTGCCTGCTGCCTAGCTTTGCTAGGCTCTTTTGAAGGCCTTCATAATCTTCTCAGTTTTAACTAACCTAAATAATCTTGTGTCATCTGCAAATTTTGCCATCTCCTTGTTCAGCCTTTGTTTTGATTTGTTTATAAATATATTAAACAAGACTTGTCCTAGGACAGAGCCGTAAGTCTCTCCCTACTAACCATCTTCCATTGATCCTTCTTTGTGTTTTCTACCTCTTAACAATTTTCTGATCCATAAGAGAATTTTTCCTCTAACCTATGAACAATTAGGATTTTTTAAATTTCAAATAAAATATGGATCATTTACAATATTTTATTCTATTCTATATACATTCTTACACAATATTCATCATCATAGTATCTGAATGCCTTCCAGCAGTGCATTAAGCAATGTGACTACACATTTGTCTTGAGTTGTTTGTTTTAAGGCCACTTAAAGCCACTCTAGGAATGAAAGGGAGCTTTAAAATGGATGTAAATGTAATGAGAATCAGGCCTTTTGTCTATTACTGCTTCTTTGTTCCCTATTTTGTAAACTCACTCAAAGACATCTCATAGACTAGAGACAGATAATTTTCCTTCAGGGAAGCCACACTGAAATTTCTTCGCAGACTCACAGGTGTTTTATAATACTAGTTTTAATTATAGTTTCAGCCAATTTTCCTCATAGAGACAGTGGCGGATTAAGGTTTCCCAGGGCCCTAGGCCAGAGCAAGTGGAGTGGGGGCCTCCCCACGCCTTCCACCTGCAGTCCCTCCCCTGTTCTACACCTTCCGCCTGCAGCCCTGCCCACAGCCCCACCCCTTTCTACACCTTCCGCCTGTGGGCCTGCCCACAGCCCCACCCCTTTCTGCCCCTTTCTGCCCTTGTTCCAGCCAAGGTCCTCCCACCATTTTGTCTGCCCCACAACCTTTGTTCCTTTCTGCCCCCACCCCCACCCCCCTGCAGCTCCAAGACTGGAGAAGCTCTGTCCCTGCACCATGGCCCCAGGGCCATAGCGGGAAGCAAGAGCTCCTCCAGTCGCAGGACCGCAGACACTTCTACAAGGGACCAGGGTCAGGGTGCTGGGGCTTCTCCTGCCCCGCCTGGTGCTTCTTCTGGAGAGCAGAGTCAGGGGCCACTGGGGAGTTTCCCCACCCTGGGGCTTCTACTGGGGAGAGGGTTGGAGGGTTACTGGCGAGGGCGGCTTCCCCTATCCTGCAGCTTCTGCCAGGGTCAAGGACTATTGAGTGGGGGGCATCTCACGGCTTCTGCCAGGAGAGGGGCTGGGGAGGGGAACACTGTGAGGGGGCTTCCCCCATTCCACAGCTGCCCCATCCCATGGCTTCTGCCAGGGATGGGATCAGGGGGATGCTGTTGAGGGGGCTTCCTCCATCCTGCAGCTTCTGCCGGGGACAGAGTTGTGGGGCACGGGGGCTTCCCCCTCCCCACCTGATGGGTGGCGGAAGCTGGGGGGCCCCCAGTTGGCTGGAGCCCCTGGGACCAGTCCCCGTGGGCCCAGTGGCTTATCCGTCACTACACAGAGAAATAAAGATCACTGGCCTGCAATTTTAAAAGCTAGGTACAACAATGACTAAATTCCAGTCCTATAAAATAATAACAGTTTTTAATGTCAGAGTACTTATGTGTTTTAGCAATTCAGCCACCTAATTCTTAAACTCCTCAGACCTTTTGATGAATAACATCTGAGTCCCAGGCTTGATGCAAAGCCCACTGAAGTCAATGGGAGTCTTTCCATTGACTTTAATGGGCCTTGGATCAGGTTCATAATGACTTAATGCAATTCAAAGTCTCAGTATATTCTATTACCTCCTCTTTGACACTCCAGTCTCTGATGGTGCCTCATCTCTAGTACCTGCAAAGAGTATCTCAGATATATTTATCTCTCCATCATTCTCTGGGGAGAACATTGTTGTAAAGAAATTGTTTAGTGACTCTGCAACATCCTCCCCTGCCTTGATTGCTCACTTTATTCGCTAATAGTCTGTGAATCCACCAACTTTGGTAGTTTTTCTGCTTCTGATATACTTGCAGTTAGATCTTACTTCTTTTTTATGTCTTTCGGTATTGTTTTCCAAAGTCCATCTTAGCCCTCCTAAATTCCACCTTACAGCTTACCTGCCATACCTTTTATTTATTTATTTTGTCATCAAGTGGGCTGGTTTCCACTTTTTGAATGACATCTTTTTGTCCTTACTTAGGCAAAGCTCTCACTGAAATCAACAGGACATGTTTCTTTGCAAGGACTGATTTGAAGTGGAGTAAGGGCTTTGGGGTTTGTACAGGTGTGTACTGATATATTTGTATTTTTGTAATTATTATATACTAATTTAAAAATGAACAGCAAATACATTGTTGGGCTGGTAACTTAGTGGTGGGGCTTTACACTGCCATATAGGAAGCCTGGCTTTGATTTCTTGATTTGGGAACCAGTACAGCTTATTATGCAGTCAGTGGTGAAACTTTTATTGTAAGCAATTTGGATCAGAAACTGTCTCTTTGATAGTGCATTAGGGCCCTGATCTGAGACTAAATCTCCTAAGTGCTACCATCGCACAGGTAATAAATAATAATAAAACTCGCATTGACTTCAGTGGTTCAGGATAGGACCCCTGGTCTTCTCTGGCCTGAAAGTGCTGGGAAGGCAGCCTGTTCAGACTCAGGCAAAGAAGGAAGTCCCTCACAAAACCAACTCTTCCAGCTGATTAAAGAGCAACACAAGAAGCATACTAAAGAATGGGTCCAAAAGGGAGTCCCATTCAGTCCTTTCTAGTGGATGCAACATAGGACCTCAAGGGTTGGCTGAAGGAAAATGGAAGACCATCAAAGCTCAACCAGAGATGCAGAAGACCCCCTTAAAATATTGTTCTAGTCTCTTTTCACTCTCCTATTCATGAGTAAAATTCTCCAGGTGCTGGGAGGGGGCTGTTCAAAGCCCTTTGCACCACATAACTGTGTGGGTGGAGTTGAAGGTGGAGTCACAACACAAGAGGGCCTCTGCCATCCCTATATGCTATCCAGGGGATGTTCACACTGGCCTCACATAGACCAATGCAGAGGATAGCAGTGAGCCAAGAATGGGCTACATGAAGGGATTCCACTGAATTTTTTAAAAATACACAGTACGCGGGAAAAAATAATTTAAATATAATGGAACCATCAAGTTCTGCACTTCACAAGACTAAAATGGGAGTTTAGTATGTTACCCCTGGCCACCTTCCCCCATTGCCTGCTCCCAGTTGTTACACTCAATTGATTCCCCTTGTCTAAAATTGAATTAGAAACTTTTCATTGCATGTTATGTCTTTGAACACTGGAATAGTCATCATCATCCAATGGTCCTGCCACCCGAGAGTGGTGCAGAGGGACTGTGGCTGCTTTTGCACTCTAGCCTCGAGATGTGGGGTATTGTCCTCCTTTGTCAGTCTAGTATACCCTTCTCAGCCACTCAGGTTCCTATTTAATATCATTCCCACAAAAATTCCCTCACTTTTTTGCTCTCTGCCACTTGTCTCTGGGTTTCAGAGCTGCCCTTTGCAGACTGGACAGTATCTTAGTTTCACTTTTAATTAAAAGCTACATATCAGAAACATCGAGCATCTCCCAATTTGGGGGGGGGGGTAATTAAAAATACATTTGAGATGTCATGGCAAGACTGAAACACTAAAGAAAAAATGCCAACAGAGTCTATAGAGATACACTGCTCCTATACTCTCCAGCACTTCCAACCTACTCCTGTGACCTGGCTTGCTTGCTGATTTCTCATTTCTCCCTTTCTTTTTTAAAGATAACTAAATTAGGAATTACTAAGCTTCTGCTATACTGTTTTTCTCAGTGTTGTATCAATGCTGAAAGCTGCAGCTAGGTCAGAGCTGTAGAAGGTCATTGTTAGCAGCCGAGATGTGAATAAGACCGAAGGGAGAACTTCAGAATGTTTCTATCCCCTAATCAATCATGCTGTCTCTCTGAAATGGGGAAAACACACACCAGTAACAGCTATAGTTAATGTTGTCTGAGTGTTTCATTCCAAGTTCCTTGTTTGACTTCAGTAGGCTTTGGATCAGGCCCTAGATATGTTTCTAAGATCACTAAGTTCTTGTGGTTAGTTGCAATTCAAAAATAACATAAAAGTGTTTCTATAGATAACAGCCAACAGAAATTTTCCTGAGCTCAAGTGTTAGAAGTCTGTGTTTTCTTATTCAGCAACCTTAACTGTTTTTTTAAAGAGTTTTTGGTTTTGGAATTATTACTATTAATTATTATCATTGTAGCTGTTAAATTTGGGTTTTTAAAAATGCAGTCCGGTACACATACATTAAAGTTTATAACAAATCTTATAATTGAAAAAGTAACAGATTGTGATTTTTCTTCACCTCAAGAGTATATTTGGAATAGTAAATAATTAGCAGCTGTCCCAATGAAATTAATAGCAGTTTTAAAACAAACCTAAGGAAGTACGTCTTCACACAATGCTCAGTTAACCTGTGGAATTTGTTGCCAGGAGACCTTGTGAAGGCCAAAAGTATAACAGGGTTTAAGAAAGAATGAGATAAGCTCATGGAGCATAGGTCCATCAATGGCTGTTAGCCAAGATGGTCAGGGACACAACCCCATTCTCTGGGTGTCCCTAAGCGTCTGACTGCCAGAAGCAGAGATGGGACAACAGGGATGGATCACTCAATAATTGCCCTGTTCTGTTCATTCCCTCTGAAGTATCGGGCACAAGCCACTGTTACAAGACCATATACTGGGCTAAACCATTGTTCTGACCCAGCACAGCCATTCTTATGTTCTTATCCTTCCTAACCCTCAATTTCTCAAAAGCCTGGAGAAACAAATAGACCTTGCAGTTGCCCAGAAGGTCCATAGACTTAGCTGTGTTGGACCAATGGGAGAAGCAGATTTCAAGTTCAAAGACTCTTCGCTGAAAATTCCCTGGATATAGACCCTCTCAGTTAAACGTGGAAGCTGTTAGCTCAAGCCCTTCCTCTAAGCTCTCTGTCTGTCTCTAGGGTGGGTTACAGTGAAGTCAGTGGGGTTCCACAAGGGCAAGTAAAGGTGGAATTTGACACGAGGACTCTGTGGTAGACCACCCATCACTTAAGGAAATCTGACCCAAGGAGAACAATTGGCTGCAATATTAGGTTAAATGAAGGAAGGGGAGGAAATAGCACTGAAATTTTTAAGCAGATAATTTGTATTTGTTTTGCCTGTTCTACCCACTGCTCTATAGAACAAGATAAACAAAATCACCTAAAAATACTGTACAACGTTTTCATATAAGCTGCAGATCATTACTATTAGACATGTTCCCTGCAATCACAGTATGTTCAGCACAATGCCTTGAATGTCCTGTCTATCCTCACTTTTAGAGGCGTCACCTTCTGTACTAGCCTTTCATTCTTTCAGATCTTACTATGCTCAGGTCTTAATTAATGCTTTACAAGATGGGTCATTTACCCAGTCTCTTGCCAGGTATATACTTGACATTTTTACCAGTATAACTATTTTGGTTAGGGATGTGGTATAGTTATAGCAATAAAAGCCCTCATGTAGATGCAGATATACCAGTATAAAAGTGCCTTATATCAGTATAGCTTATTCCCCTTCCTCTGCAGCAACAGCTGTACTGATATAAAGCAGCTTTATATCAGTATAACTGCATCCACACTAGTGGAGTTAACTATACTGGTAGCTAAAACAGTACAGCTTTCTAGTGTATACAAGCCCTCCAACTCAAAATCCATCCATAGTTGCCTTTTCTGCACCATCTGTGTTGAAGAGTGCCTACCATTCTCTGCCTCAATGATTCCCATGCTCTTTTCAAAACATAGCTCAAAGCCAGAGATGGGTCTGAATATCAAAATGTGGATCTGAATCAGGATTTCACACAGTTATGGGTTGGTCAGATCCAGGAGGCTGGTTTAGTGCATTGTAGAGATACCAACTTGATTTGAATCCATGTTTTAATCTTAAACTCTCCCCATTTCAAAAGTGTGAGGGGTTGAGACCCGGTGTTTTATTTGTGCCTAAATTTATGTTAAAAATGCCACTTCTTCTATTAACAGCTAATAAACTATTTCCCTCACTGCTGCTTTACCATTGCAGATAATCATCCTTCTTCCCTCTACTATAGTTCCACTGTCATAACTGATGAGGGTTGAGAGGCAACTAAATGCATGTCAAGTCTTCCCAAATAGTTTCTAATTGTATTAAATTACAATTGCAAATTATAATGATTAAATACATTTGTAACTGAACACAGCTGGTTCTATTCATCTTAATATGAGGCTTTTTTCACTGTCATATCCTGAACAATCCACTATCCTGAGCAATCCACTATCCTGAACGTGGGAACCACCTACTTCAGGTCTTATTGCTCGTTCTTATCGTCATAATTTCACAGGCAAAGGCTATGTATAGGATTGCACTCCCCTTACTACTGCCACCATGCCCCTCTGGGCTCCCAGCATGCTGGCATAATAGATATGAATATGAAGTCAGTTGCCTCAAGAATTCCATCAGATTTCAGTTTGGACGTTACATTACAGCACATACTTGAAGCAGCAACCATACAGGTGTCTTATTATTATTAATCATGTTCTTATGTTCTTACTACTATAAGAACGGCCATACTGGGTCAGACCAAAGGTCTATCCAGCCCAATATCCTGTCTTCTGACAGTGGCCAATGCCAGGTGCTTCAGAGGGAATGAACAGAACAGGTAATCATCAAGTGCCTAGGGAGTAATGGAGACCAGGGCCCCATTGTGCTAGGCACTGTACAAACACCAGGTAGTAGAGTCCTTGACTCAAATAATTTACAGTCAAAGGGTTTGTCTACTCTGCAGGTGGACAGGCACACACTAGCTCTGCTTGAGCTCAGATGCTAAAAATAGCAGTGTGGCCATGGCAGCGCAGGTGGTAGCTTGGGTTAATCACCCAAATATAAACCTGCCCGAGCCACTGGGTATAATACTTAGGTGGCTAGCCTGAGCCACCACCTGTGGCTGTTAGCCACATTTTTATTTTTAGCACAGTAGCCTGAGCAGACCTAGAGCATGTGTGTCTACCTGAACTGGAAAGCACGCTCCCAGCTGCAGTGTAGACATACCCCCAATAGACACAGGATAGGGGAAAAGCGCTATAACGCACAAGCAGCAACATGAGGGCAACAAACGCCATGTTAGTTTTACAATTGGGAGTGGGGGTGTAGGTTGAATTAGGGAGGAATCAGATAACTAGAAAGACAAGGAAAGGTGAAGGGGTGGTGGACAGAGGAGGTGATAGAATGTTTCTCTATAACACATTTAGACCCTGTCACAGAAATGATTTCTTGGGATTGTTGGGTGTATCTAGCCATTATATGCCTTGTCAGGTCTGAGCTGCTTTTAAACTGAATTCAGGGTAAACCTATAGTTCTGGGTTGATTATTATTGTGCACTACAGATTGTGTGGAGACCACCAAACTCATTTCACTTAAGATTGCAGGGTGGACTAAAATTGGGGTCCCGAAGGTGAAAGGCTAGTTCTTTATCCACTAAGCTAAAGAAGTCATTTCTTTTTTTCTATTAAACAACTGTGAAGGGAAAGATTGTGCAATGACTAGAAGTACACTGTAAATATCAGGGTTACCAAAAGTCACAGAGAAACCTTTAAAATAATTTAAAGTGGTGATAGAAGGAGTAATACACTGAATTTGTATTGATGCAGCAATCATTAACCCCAGACCTTCACTTTCACTTGTATTAAGAAAGGGAGGCTGTATTTTTGTTGTTGTTCTATCAAAACAATTTGACAGCTTTGCAAAGTGTGTGTGTGTGTGTGTGTGTGTGTTGGGAATGATGTTTTATACTTTATGTTTCTTATATTGCCAAATACTCTAAAAATTGCTATGTTCTTGCAATCGTTTAACTTTATATAATAAAAGACCATGCACTGTTATTGATAAAACATTTAAACTAATCATAAAGGGTCAGATTCTACTACTCTTATTTACACTGAATAGTACCTTTTCCCCCACGCAGGTGTATTAAATCAGTGGAACTATTCATGGAGTATCTCAGCATGAGTAAGGGTGGCAGAATCTGGCTCACAGTGTTATCTCCATGGATTGCGGTGATATATTGTTTGTATTTTCAGTCTTGTGTGAAGCCTGTTGTCACGTCTGTTTCTTGTACATTGTGGGGCTTGTTCCATTCTTTATAGATGAACCCTTATCAAACCAGAGCTCTTGCTGGGATATCTCATTCCTTTAGCAATATAAACCAGTGAGTATTTACATCTTTTTTCAAGGACAGTGACTGAAACACAATCCTAAAGTAGCCATACAGCCAACTTTAAGCTGAAGACTGAGAGAAGCTATTTGGTACTGAAAATAAGTAAGCAGGAAGCAAGTAACTATGAATCATTAGGTCTGTTAAGGAAAAATAAATAGAAAACAAGTAACTGAAAAGCAAGGCTAAAATTAAACAGTAATGATGATTTATAGTAAGAGACTCTGAGACATGACAGAAGTCTCAGTACACCAAAAGGAAAATCTTGTTTGCTCAAATTATTTGTTTCTTCTGTCTAATGAATGTAATTCTAATATACAAGTGATAACACTGGCATTTCTTTGAAATGTTGATTCAGTTTAATTATGAAAATCACCAAGGTATTTTCTGGCTGCTGCATCACTCCCTGTACTAAGATTAATCACATCAACATCATTCATTTAATCTTCAAAGAGGAAGCAGTTGTCCACAAAAGCCTTCAAATAGCTTCATTAGTGCAATTTTTCAGACTCAAACACTTAGCTGGCAGCATATGATTGAAAGTAAGGAAGGTCATTATATTCATCTATTTCCTAATCCAATTTATTTTTTAATGTTTCTACATTTTCATGTAGATATGTATAAGCTCTGCGTTCTTGCCCTTTCTTGTTTGGCCTTCTGCATCATACGCAGTTCAAATACAGACAAATTCAAGGGTTCAATTAGACAAAATATTTGGTTGCTACAATTTCTGTACCTGGATTTCAGTTTAGTGGATTTGAACCAGATTAAGTTACCACATACACCCTAAATCTCTTTAATATAGATACTTTTGGTCTCAAATCCCTAATACAAAAGAAGTATTTACTTAAACATTGCAATCAGGGTTAAATAGGTGAGATTAATATTTGTTTAGATGCTAAGAGTGTCATCTTCTTTAGTCTCCCCTGGCTGCTTAAGAGACCTTCTCAGATAAAAGAGGGTCTTCACTCTTACAGCTTCATATTATTTAAAAATGTCTCTAACACAGTGCTGTATATTTATATTAAATCATGAGACATGATGTCCAATTAGTTGATAATGCAGTACAGTCTGTGTATAGTTTTAATTTTCAAAAATTGTTGAGATGCAATCAAACATATTCACACACAGAGCACTGCAGTTCACCGCCAGGATTGGCATGACAAGACGGTCAGACACAATTATCCTCTTTGAGTACTTCTAAAATGTGCCACTGATCAGAATGAACTTAGCCCTATTACCATGGAGCAAACTGCCACTTTAATGTTGATGTTTTAAAAAACAAAGACTTTATTAAAGTTTCTGCTAATGCACTTGCCAAAAATAATTACCTGCCAATATTCAGTAACTGTGCAAATATAAGACAGGAAAGGGGGAACCATAATTTGATAGGCAGCCAATACAAAAAGTTTGGAAAATAAACTGTTTCAAGGATCTGTAGTTATTTGTTTGTTTGTTTACTTATTAGAAACAAAAGTGACGTTATGTTGGGCATAAAAAGCACTTGGAGCAAGATTTTCAAAAGTGTGTCCTTAAAGTCAGAGTCCTGAATCCATATCTAGGCTCCTAAATAGATAAATAGATTCCGGTTGAAGATTGAAATAAGATTAGATTTTAACTAAAGCTAATATTTTTGAAAATGTTGGCCTTTGTTTAAGAGTTGTGAGCCCAGAGTAAAATTCACCTTTCTGCAGACAACAAACATGCAGCCTAAACACCACTTTAGTTCCACATTAGCCACTCAAAATAGGGTTTACATGAGGTTTAGGTGGTGCTTAAGTGCCTTCTGTGCAGGGGTGAATTTCACCCCCAGTGCACATTAGGCATCCACTCATTTCTCAGGCAAAACTCCCATTAACTTCAGTGCAGGCCCAGGTCCTAAAACAGCCAGACACTTATATTCACCTTACACAAATAAAATTAACCATATGCAAATGTGCCTATGTACAGTGCTCGTGCCCTTATTCAGGCAAATCAAGTACATTCAAGAGACTACGTCCCTCCTTTGTGGGTTCTTTTGCCATGGAAAAGCCATGCAGGAGATCTTCACACTCCCTGCATGCTATGGAGCAATGGCACATGGATATTCCCTCCAGTAGATGTGATTTAGGTTAGGGCAGAGGAGGGGGCATGGCAGTAAACCCACTGGCTGGATTCACGGACATGTAGGAGAGTCATGGTAGCTGTGGCTGATTCTACTGCCTATGTGCTATAGTAGCCATTGCCATCTATCTGCCTCAGGTATTTTAAGGTGCCTGTCACCTTGGTATCTAGGCTGCATTGGTGCCCCAGGCCTAATGTGGGTGATTGGAGACAACTGCATTACCACCAAACCCAGAAGACATTCCCCGTGCAAGTCCAGATTACTCAAGCTTTTCAGGAGCACAGAACTAAACCTAATGGGAGTTTGGGCTGAACAAGGACTGCAGGTTCAGGCCCTATCACTTTTTAAATGATCATAAATGGATTTCAGATCTGAAACCTGAATTTGGGCTGTGGGTATGAAATTATGGCACATCATCTAAAGCTGTGAATAACTCAGCTCTGACCAAGCTGATGGTGCAATTTGTCCTACTTGCATTTGAAATATTTAGGAATGATTATGAAGTGAGCTGTAACATGAGCCCATTTCTATTTATACTTTCTCTCTATGGAATCAAGAACAACTGTTCTGTTGTGTACTTTTTACTGGGAGTTTATTAACAGTAGAAAAGTTACAAATCCCCCAGTGTCAATATCTCTGCAATCATTCACTGCCTCAGCCTTCCTGTATTTGTATTTCAAAACCACGATTACAATTTTCCTGGTAACATTACATTAGAAAAAGTTACACTTCTTTGCCAATACATAACAATTGTAAGGCCCAGTCCAGCACTTTCTACACACTTATTATACATGCATCAATGCCACTGGAGGTAATCGGAGTGCTGAGGGTGCTCACCACTTTGTGGGCATTGATTGCGCCCTAAAATAATGTACATTCTTAAACAAACTTGGTTATGATAAGGTTTGATATTAGATACTATTATTTATTTCTGTTTAAACCAAATCTCTGTTTCTCTTATTGCATAATAACTCTTTGAAGACTCCAGCTATCTGCTGATTATAACCAAGACGTATGTCTGTATGATGCAAGAAATGCTTCCATTATTAGTCAAAGGTGTGACAAAAAAAGGAATCAAATGCGGGAGCATATTCAATTAATCCACTGGCATAATCCTGTTACCATTCTAAAAATATATCCATTTATTTTTGTTGCTGTCGGTTTAACAGTAAATCATCTTTTACTCCCAGTATGGGAATGCATTGAGTAACAGAGCACAGCCTGAAGTGTGAACAGAGACTCATGTACATGCACAGGTGAAGCTAAAAAGTAAGATAAATGCTTGGAGACAGATCATCACTACACTCTAAAGGGTACAATGAATATAAATATATTTAGATCTCAACTAAAAGCAAATTGGGGTTTGGCTTTCCAAGGGTCAGGCTCAGTCTCTTTTATTAACAATGTGCAGAGTTTCAATCAAAATTGGTAGCAAGTGAAAAACCTTCTTCACAGAGCACTAAGCAGTACAGATTCACCTTTCTGACCACCTTCTTTCCTGTCTTCTATATATCCTCATAAAATATTTACTGGTCTTCTGAATGACCACTCTGATTATCCTTAGACTCCTTTTCAGATTCCCTGATGATGTCATGGAAATGTTAAAGGCATTATGCTAAGTTAGGACCTCCATCTACTGTGACCTCTTGGCACAAGCTTCTGAGGACAGCATGATATTTTTACATAAAAGTTAGTCTTCATTCAAGTCCCCAATATATGGTCCTATAACAACACCCCGGCACGTTAATCAACACTAATAAATACTTAACCAAGATTATGTAAAATAAAAATAGAAATCCATTATACATTTACAATACAGTTATTAAAATGTCTATTAAAAGGTACAATTATTTTCCCACACTTTCTATTGAAAAATAAGCATTTATATTCTTTTACAGATTTATCCCACAGGTAATATATGACATTCCTTTTCATTAAGCTATTAGGGGAGTGATTAGTGACTGGCGTCCTCTAATTATCTTTAATGTAGTGTGTCAAATTGATCATGCATAATGCAATTAGAAATCATAATTAAATTAATTTATATTGATTTAAGCCTCTATACATTGTTAATAACTGCAGCTTAGTACATTCATTTCTACAGGCCAACATCAATATTTTCAATATGCTGAAATATTTCACCTTTCCCCCCTTCATTGTATTGGGGGTCTGGTTAAAGAGTTCACCACTGATACATGTCGTTTGAAACTGAATGCCAAATTCAGATTGAGCTAGAATATGGTTTTTACTCTAGCTGTTATATTGATACAAGGCATCAGGTAACGTGTTATTGACTCTCTTCGATGACATGGTGATAATCAATGACTTGTTTTAATATGAACATACTGACTTTCTGCGCTTTGACTGAAAACAAGTTAGACTGTGTCTGTATTTATCCTAAGAACAATAGCCCCTCCAGATCGTTCACAAGCTGCTGAAGAGGAGAACGCAGGAAAAAGTCACAAAAAAGTCTCTAAAAAGAAAAGCAGCTAGGAATGAATGGCTTGTTGGCAATATGAAGCTATTATAAAAAAAAGCAAAAAACTGTATTCTGAGGCTGCCTAAGCAAGTTTTGAGTTTGCCCCCTTTAAAGAAGATGGGACAACTGTTCAGACCCTTTGCCGGCAGTGGTGCTAAATGGAATGAATGACATGTTTACTTCACTTTCCGTCCTCTCAATTAGAGTTATCCCACTACCTGACTTGCGAGGGGGGGCAGCATGCCACCTCTGGGCGAGTGACTCTGGATTCTGGCTACTTCCGGATTTGGAATATTAGGTACAAGTGGAAGACTAAAACTATTTTAAAACTGGAGTGAGCTAATAGACCCGAATGTAAAGGTAATCCCTGGTACCTGAGGAGCACTCCAGCTCCCAGCAAGTGGGCTAGGTTGTCATACATACAGCACCTCAAGAGTGTACAGTTCAATACTATGCCAGTGCAGGACAAAGAGAGGACCGCACTTGCTAAGAACTTCCTTGTATTGGTAGGTTATTTCTCCCCCATCCCCGATCTCGCATAAATAAGTTTCTGCAGAAACACTTGATCAAAATATTCTTATTTGCTCGTGATCGAAGTCATTCTTCTGAAGTAAAGTGACTCCACCTCCAGAGATCATTGCAACACAGTCATTAGAGCTTTTGGGTGCAAAACTCCAAACCCTTTCTGCTAAGCATCCACCCCGGGCACAGCCTCCTTACCCCTACATGCCGCTGACTTCAGTGGGTCTAGTCTGGTGCGTTGGGGCGAGTAATGAGAGTAAGATTAGCACAGGCTCGAGGCCACGGGGTTGCAACACAAGCAGCGGAGGACTGGGTTGTGGTGCAGTGGCGTGATGCGAATTAGCAGCTCTTTGATGCACGGGTTTGCCAAGCGGGTCTGAGAATCACAAGCACGTTTTCAATCGTTTCCAGTTTGTTCGCCTCTGGAGCCGGCTGCCTCTCCCGCACCTGCGGGGGGGGGGGGGGGGGGGAGTCGCTGCCTATTGCAACTTGCGGCGAGGGTGTGCCCCTGCCTAGGGCGGTCGAGAGAGCAGTTCGGTGGTAGACTTTCCCGGGCAACGTTTGCCTGCCCCGCCGGTCCCTTTTGGCAAGGCACTGCCGGCTGAGATCGGCTGCGGTGGCAGCTCCCTGCCCCCCCGCCCCGAGGAGCGCATTAAGGGGGAGAAAAGACAAACGTAGGGCGGCATTGGGAAGCATTAGTTTTCCAGATCCGTCCTTGGCCTACACACTGCAGCCCCCTGCACCTTAACGCGAGACGAGGGAGGCTGTGGCCGTCTCTGACCCGCCAAAGGGCGCGATACAGCTCGGAAAGTCTTACCAAGACATTGCGCTCCCCCCTTCGCACTCACGGAGTCACCAGGATCGGCGGGACACTAACCTGCCCCTGGGTAATGGATGGGATGCAAAGCCTTGGACCCCCTCCTCTGAAAACACCTAACGGTCCCAAAGAACAGGAGGGCCAGGCAGCTAGTCAGTTGGCTTTTCAGTCCTGTCTGATCCGTGAGGCTCCTTCCATGGCAAGTCTGGGTTTGGGCAATTAATGCTCCAGGACCAGACTGCAAAGGAGACTCCAGAGGAAGACTCATAAACCCAACACAGGAGGGTTCTCTCCCATTCCTCTTGGGCAAGGCTTTGTCTTTGAAACGCCTCCCCGCGAGGCTTATGCTAAACCCGTGCGGTCCCTTTTCAGCTCCAACCAGGGACAGGTTGGTTGCCTTGAGAAGTAAAGAAGAAGACAACGGGCCAGCTTTGAAGCAGCTTGTCAGCCTGGTTCTCAGGGCGATCT
Source organism: Chelydra serpentina (assembly GCA_037349315.1). Classification (NCBI taxonomy): domain Eukaryota; kingdom Metazoa; phylum Chordata; order Testudines; family Chelydridae; genus Chelydra; species Chelydra serpentina. Next base: position 80,138,322 of record JBAIAC010000004.1, read on the forward strand.
TATCAAACCAGCCCTGATCGAAAGGGCTCGGGTATCCCCCCTCCGCGGAGCTCAGTCCGCGTTCACCCGCTGGGAGTCCGGCTTCTGGGGCTCGCTTCTCATTCGGATTGGTGTTCTGAGGGGGGCCAGTCTGATCACGAACGGGATACCCAACTTTAGAGCGGAGGGGCGGCGTTTCGGGATCAAAGTTAATTATGAAAGTGGCTTTGAATGGGCCAATGGTTCGCGGCCTTTCTTCTTCTTGATCATCACTTGCATTAACCCTAACTGGGTAAATGAACACGTTAGCATTTTAAAAAGATAGGCCCTCGAGAAACCAACACCAAATGGGAGACAGTGGGCGCGGTATATGATCAGTTCCTGCGAAGTCATCAGCACTGAATCGGAGTGCAGGCGTCAGGATTTGGCCCTATAAGGTGAAATCATCCATTCACCCGCACAGATAAGAGACTCGCCCTTTTAGGACAGTGATCTTGGTTTTGGCTATGAATGAAAGTACAGTTATTTCCTTACATTCTAAACAAACTTTTGCAGCATAGTCCCCTTTGTAATAACTGCCCATTGAAATCAACGCAGTAAACCCCCCCAATGTAGACTATCACATAATAGTCAGGTATCTCATACAGATGTACTTCTGTGTGTGGTGTGACACCCTTCAATCAGAAATATTTTAGAGTCAGAATAAGTTTTCGAGTGAAAAGGATCCGGATTTAATAAAACCCTATCATTTGGGTTTAACAAATAATCATACACAACAACTTATGGTTAACTATAATGTTTTAAACCCGCAGGATTTTAAATTGCAAATCAGGATTCCGTTTGAAAGGCATGAATTCTATTATATGTACAATTTAATCACAGGGTATTTAAAATAGACATTTCCATCTAAAATCCAATCAGATATCAACACAGTACCTGGAGGCATTAGATGATCATCTCCATTTTGCATTTGTAAACTGGTAGAAATAAATGTGACTTGTGGATACCAAGAGGTCAAGTGCGGCTGCTCAAATATTTTTCTTACAAAATGACGGATTTATTAGACAAATAAGTAGCCCGGCTGATGCAAAACCCCCAGTGATTGAATTTTGACGTTGAGTCAACAACAACTCGAACTACATCAGTGCTCCAAGATTTAGTTATGATGGTAGAGATTACTGAACAAATAGGAGGCAGAAATGAATACAGATTTTCTAGGATCTGCCCCTGGCACCCTCTTCTTGACATTCTCCTCCATATGCTACCCCTATTCATACTGTATTCTAATTAAAGGGCTGGGCTCTGTCTTATAATTTTACATGAACTTTTAAATAATTAGCCTCCTGTGCTTGTTAAAAGGAAGAGAGTCAGAGAGAAAAGGAAATACATTCCTTTAGAATCTATCTCTCTGGCTTTAAAATTACCCACACGCCTTACAGTGAGGATATACAATGCGCCTTGCTTTATTAGGACAACACTGCAAAAGATCTGAGCTCTAATCAACTGCTGTGGTGTGACACAGAATCTTGACACACACACCCCTTCTCTCCCCCTCCCCCATCCTTTGAGAACATGTTCAAGCTTTTGTCAGTGGGGTGGATTTGAGGGTTCCGCGTGCGGGGAAATTCTTTTCACGAGTCCAAATCGCCTCTGCAAGAATGATGTTCTCCCAGGCTGGGGGAGAGCGGAATTTTTTCACGCTCCCTCCTTATTCGCCTCCCCACCCTTTACCCCCTCCAGGTGTATGTATCGGAGAGGGTTCCCCTGTATGAGTGTTGTTAGCCGGCAGGGAGCTAGCCACGGTGCTGGAAAGCCTACGTGAGCTGTGGGAAAGCACTGTTATTCTTGCTTCATTTCTTCAGCGCTTTGGAGCGTTACTTTTACTTGCTAATCACGAAGGGGCGCTTAAATAATTGAGAGTACGTTTAAGCATAAAGAAGTCAGTTTCTAATCTTTTCAAGGGAAAAGGAACTAATCTCCACCTGCTGTGAGAGCCCTTTTTTATTTATTCTGTATATTACTTCCACTCCATGCTGGACCTGATGGCTCCAATTACACTTGAGCTTTGTTGAGTCCAAACACCCCCATTTCCTGGAATCTTTGTGCGTCCCTGTTTTCTGTGGGTATAAACTTTGCCTTCACAGAAAGGTGGGAGCAGATGCTTACCAGATTTGGTCTGGCTGAGCCTGTAATTGCCGATTACTTTTGGAAAGAGGAGCTCTTAAAAACTCCCATAACTCTGCTTTCACTATATTGCTGCTGCTGTGTTGATTTTTAAAAGGTAAGACTCTTTCCAAGAAGTGGAACATATATTGGCCACCAAAACAATCTGGATCATTATTTTGGTCGGGAATATGTGGAGACCTGGGTTATAACATAGATACTCAGTGAGCACTGGGAAAATAAATGGTTTAATTAACCCCTCTCTGGTTAATACATTATTTTGATTGAAGGGTGTTTTTATTCTGGATACACAGTTAGGCCTACTTAGAGTTTCGATAAAGTTAATTCTAGATTAATATTTCTGTAACCTATTTAGGATGCAAAAAAATCCTGTCAAATTAACGTGAATCCTCCTGTCTTGCCTGCTCCCAGCAAATAACTTGCAGCACCTAATAAATCCAGATGGAGTTCCTCATAGAGCCTGGTGCAGAAATAATTATTGTCCTGGCTTGTTTCATGTCAGAGGCCTCTTCGGCTCATCTGTCATGAAACCAATTTCACTTTATTTACATCCATTTGCTAGTTTAATTACTGTGCTGATGAATAGCCTGAAGGAATTAAGTTACGAGGCGCTGGAAACCTAAAGCGGTAGATATATGGGTTACCTTTTAACTAGAGGGAAGGAAATGATGGTTGGTGTTTGCACCAAATTTTTAAGGTAATAAGTGCCTTTCCATAGCAAGATAGTTTGAAATGCAGAATCATTGAAGCTCAACCCATCTATTTATCTCTATTTTAATGTAATATATTGCTTGGCAGTGCTTTAACATTTTTGCAGGCTATTGCAGGTTAAATCAAATCTTTATTAAAGGAAACGTGTTCTTAAGACGGCCACCTCAGTAGCTTTATGTTCTAAGCACAAGATGCACTGATCATTTTTCAGACCAAAGAGGAGAAATATCAGAAGTTAGCGGTGTCTTTTAAGCTTGATTTCAACATAATCTATTCAGCATACTGTACTTTATGCTCAATATGCTTTCTGCACTATGCTTATACATCAGAAATTGTCCCAAATACTTCCCCACGCAAAGCTGTCTCTCCGTAGTATATGATACTAATATATAGTATTTTAATTAGATATATTATGGTGTGTTTTGGTACAGTCGTATTATAAATATAGTTTCTAGATATTTTCCCTATCCCCACGTGTGTCTTAATTGGTAAATACACTAGACTTCTCTCTGGGTATTTTAGAACATATCCAAAGAGTGTGTTTTGTATATTTTGTCTGTGCACACACATTCCTAAAGGGGAAAGTTAACCTTTCCGATTCTACTACATTATATGGCACATGGAGGAGATTTCGTCGTTTTCCTCCATGTAATAACTTGATGTTCCCGGGATCCAGTGTTCTCCGACAACATATTTTGACTAAACTGGATTTAAAAAAACACATTATTTAGAACAAGCAAGAGAAAAAGGTATGTGGCCTCTCACTCATGAGAGAAAAGGAAAAATGTAAGAGTCGCGGGATTATTATGACTATCGATTGTGCCGTGTACCTACGTCAGGTAAATGATAGGCGTAACGTTATTTATGAGGAGCATGTGCGAGTTTGGGTGTGGGTACACGCTCATGCAAACGTTTCCTAAAAACACATGTTCAGAGCAAGAGTCACTTTTCCTCAGAAAAGGAGCTAGCTCCTCTATACTCTCGTGTACAAATCATTCAGGCTACATGCTTGGATACATAGCTATTTTTCCCTCCCTGAATAATGGGCGTGTTTAGAGCAGCGCTGTTTTGTAACAATAAGCAAGCAACATGTACCAGAAATTCTCTCCTCTACATTTTGAAAGTTGTTTTCAATATTAAAAGTATTTTCAATATTGAAAAGTACAAGGTGCTGTTTTTCTTCTCCTTTGGACCATGCTACTTACTGAACTGAGAAGACTGGCATAATTTTCCCCATGACGACACAGCACTTCGGGGCTCAATCATTGTATTCACCGTAGAGCTAACTTAAACTAAAGAAATAACGCGTTACAATGGAATATTTGGTACTGAGGGACAGTGTGGAAGGCCGATCAGATTTGTAACTGCCCGTTTATTTTTAAATAGGAGGTTATAGCGATGTTGCTATTAAAATACTTTCCTTCAGAGACGGCTTCTCTAGGACATAACGTTTCTGTTGTGTGGGTGGATGTAGGTCTTCTTTATCGAAGAAGATGAGCAGGAGTTTTAAGCTAAACCCTGCCAAGGTGAAGGTACCCCACTCTCCTTAACGCTAACTATAAATGGGTCTATAAAGTGTTGGGTCAAAAGAGAATTCCATCTTTCTCTTCTAGGTAGTTTTGTGCTTTATATTGGAGAAAATTAAAGGAGGAAGAATATAGTAAAAGGGTGGAGTATTAAAAGCTCTCTCTCCCTTTGATTAATAGATCCATGTGGCTAACGGCCTGACATATGGTGTGCGAAGCAGCTTGAGATGGTACCTTAGGCATCCCCTACGGCCATTAACATATTAGAGGCTTCTGTGCAGTCAGACAGTCAGACTTCATCTAGAGCCCAGCACAGAAAGGCTGCACCCCAGAGCTGTTTGATACAGTCTTTCAATAATGCATCACTCTGCAATTTTAAGGGAGCTGTTCCTGGTGCTGAAGCACCAGGGCAGAACACTAATGAACTTTAGCAACAAAGATCCACCACGTTCCTTATCTGAAATCCGCCGTGTTAAATGTGCGTGTGTGTGTGAGTGTGTTGCTATATACATAGATACATTTAAAGCTATATACATTCTCTCTGTGTGTAGACAGATGGGCAGACAGATAGATCGATATTTACATACATATGTACATACTCACACTTGAATACTGCCAGTATCTAGTTCATGAGCACTGTCCTATAGTTCAAATAGCAGATGCATACATGAGCATTATTAACTGAGATAGCTGTACTGCTTTCAGATGTGGACATTCTGAGAGACATCAAAATCAGCTCCACCCCTTAAAATATGGATTTTTTTACCAGAAAAAAAGTAGTTGCTATAAATAAAACCGATACTACCGACAACACAGAAACGACTTTTTATGGAACAGGGTCACATTTAAAATGCATTAACAGCTCGGAGACAAAAAACAGACAGTCTCCTGCAAATAACCTAAAAGTTGGGGAAACTCTCTTAAAACAGAATGCCTTGCAATGGGGGTGTGAGAGGAACTAATTGCTGTATATTCCCAATCCGTTGTTTGGAGACGGAAATTACAATCCACACTACAAGTAGCAGAGAATGTAGCAAATAGAAGGTTTATTTAATCCATGTCAGCGTTTTGACAGAAACATAAATCACGCCTTGCTCTTTCCCTTTCCCCTTAGTCCCCGGTAGCTAACTGCCCTGTCTCTTTTGAACTTTGTTCTGACTGTTTTGTTCGAAAATAAACGCTAACACTAGATTAAACGTTGCAGCTAGCTCGTCTTCTGATTTCAGGAAAATGGTGTTAATCAGGAGCTTTGATGTTGTTTTACTTTCAGACTGTATGCCTCAAGGCGGAAAAACGCAGAAAGGTAACTGAGAAAGTAAATTGCCAAGAGCTAAGAACACCCTCCCTTTCAAAATATTGTAAGTACTCCTCTCCTGTACAGTACATCAAACTGTTCCTATGCAGAAAAGCACTAGTCGGTTCCTTCTCCTTTGGAAACATCGCTCATTTCAATGCACTTAATACTAGGTGTGTATGTGCTAAAATGACCAGTTTGGAATGGGACTGAAGATAGTAGGGGAAAATGCAAATGATTCTTGGAAACAGCCATTCAGTTATGATAATACGAAATCCTAACTAACTGGAGATTTCCAGTGAAGAATAAATCCGGAGTTAGGCTTTAAGGATGTAGGTAAAGAATCGGAGATCTCCATACATTTATGTAGCCCGTAATACAAGTTTTGCATCCAGTACTTTGGGGAGGTTACCATTAATTCTGCCAGGATTTATGCTTGGTAAACTCTTAGCTGGATGGCATAGCAACCCAACACATTAAAATAACAGATTCCTTTAACATGATCAATACATTTTGCATCATAAATATGAGAATGTTTTATTCTCTGAGGTAGCTGGGCTTTCTATGTGGGGCACTTTGTCTAGGAAATTAGATCTGAAGGTGCACAATCTCAAAAGAATGCCCTATACCGTATCTGAATAATAGTCATAGACACTGCCTTCACCATGTCACAATTTTCAGTGTATCCCATTAAAGCAACCTAATTCTTTTTTAAAGCACGCGGTTCGGTTTCAGTTAGATGCAGATTGCCTCCCCAGCTTTCCCTTTTCTTTTACAGCACGGCTTTAATAAAGTCACATAAGTGATTGAAATTAACATAAATCATTATTAGTTATTAGGATTTGCTCTAAATTACTCTGTGAATATAACACCAAACCCCATCTGCCACTCCTGCTCTAGCAGCAATAGATTGCAGATAAAATAAATGTCCTTACCCCATTAGAATGTTCCTGTCTCTGTAGCCAAAAGCCAAACAAAAGCAATAAATACAGAGCTTTTTTCTCTCCACTATTCAGCTGTGACTGTTTTCATCAGCTCTTCCTCTAGAAAAGCTCGATAGCTGCCTGAAAATATTGCATTTTATATCACCAAAGGGCGATTAATATTGCATTAACTGTATTTAACATTTTTTAAGCGCGAGTAATCTGAATTGAGTAAGTTTCTGTTACTAAATACAGGGGATGTCAGAACTGGTGAAAACAGCTTAAAATATCTGTATAAACAGATTATTTGTTTCATACTTTGTATTTTTATAATGTTATGGTATAGTGTGCTCTGTTTGAAGTAGAAGAAGCCATGCTAATGGTCTGTTTAAAGTATTCTGACACTGTCTGGAGACATCCAAGTCTCTGCCTTCATTAAATGTTTATTGTCAACACTTCAGTGAGAAAAAGTCTTGTGTAAGTGAATTTCCACTGCTGGATGCTGTCAACACTTTGTTTTATTCTGATCCATGTGTACAAAAGTTTGTATACATTATGCTGAAATGAAGAGAGGCAGAGATGGTGGGATAATTAGTTACCAAACAAACTTTTGTTAGTAATTCCGTTTACATAATGACCATAATCAAGGACTAAGTTATGCATCTAGGTGTCTTTTCTTCTTTAAGCAGCCTTGCACAAAAATGTATTGATGTTGACGTGCTATCCTTTCCTTGAGAAACATCTTTTAAAAAATGTTTACACATTTTAGCTTTAGTTTACACCTTTTAGCTTGCTTGCTTTCATCCGGGGTAGGTATGTGTGTATACATCCACCCCACTCTTCATCTATATATGTAGATATTTACAACAGTATGTCTCATATCTGTAGTTTAGTGCTTGTCAGCATTTCCATTATTAAGCCTTATTTTCAGGAGGTTTATAACTCAAGTTTAGTACCCAGCACCGGAAACTGCTCTATGCCAGAGCCTTTGTAGTCAGGGGGTCGGTCAGCATTTCCACTGTAAGAAGCTATTTTGAGAGTTTTATTACCTGATTGCAAAAAAAAAAAAAAAAAATCAGCTCTGAGCTACGGTCTACCTGCAACGTGTCAATATAGCGTTTCTTTTTATTTAACAGATTCGGTTTAAATCCCTTTGGTCACTTGAATTTATAAAATGGTAAACGATAGACATTTTGTGGCATCAAATTTTTATTATTGTTGTTGTTGTTTTAGGAATTTTGTACAAAACAAACAAAAAGACCACGTTTATTTTAAAATAAATTCCCTTTACCCATAATCAGTGATGCCTTTGGGTGTTTAGATAAAGAAAGTTTAAAGACTCATCATAATGTTGCAAGAGGGACTAGTACGCACAGCAACTATTTACCATAAGGATTTTGGACAGGAGATATAGTGCATAATTTGTGCAGCATATTTTTGCATATGCAAATTTCTTGTTCACGTGCTCAGTCATTACACTCTCAGACAGGGCTCTGCAGTTTAAATGTCAATATATTCGCATTGACACAATAGACTGCAAGGAACCATTAAGGTCCATCATGCCAGTAATCCCTGGATTAAGATTCTCCAAAAGTCTGCGTTGCCTCAATAGACTGGAAAGGGCTCCTTCAGATCCGTTACCCCGGTGTCAATGATCTGAGAGCTTTAAGAATGCCTCTTGTACGCTTCAAGTGAGCTGCTTCTTCTATAGTTTCTTCCCACCCGTAAACAAAAACAAAGGAAATTAAAACTCAGGTCCGTGTTAAACCAAGGTTAAAGTCCTGTTTAAACTAGCAAAAGCAAAGTGATGTCAGTTAAAGGCTGGTATACAGCCATTAGTGGCCTGCTTGGGCCAAATGAATTCCTGGTGTAATTCCATCGCTATCGCCTGAGTTACACCAAGATCACAGCTGGCCCCGTTTGCCTCGGTATTGTTATCAGTGAAGCAACATTAGATCCCCTGCAGTGCCTAATCACAAAGGGCAAATTAAGGTTGAGGTGGAATCTTAACACTGACTATCACTGACTTTGGAGGTGTATAAATCAAATGCTTCACACTCCGCCCGGTTTATCCTGCAGGCTGCAGCCCTTACTCAGACCAAAGTCTAGCGGGATGGAATGGATGTGTACAAGATGCACTCTTAAAACTCTCAGACCAGGCATATTACAGACCGTAACTGATAGGGGCTTGCCTGGTTAGGGACTGAAAGTTCCAGCCCTTTGTGTCGAAATCCGTTCTTTATCCGAATGGTGCAAAGCCAACAGTTCTCTAGGTGCCTGGCTGCATGCGGGTAGAAACACTCTCTGCCCGTGTAGAAACACTTGCGTTGTGTTGTTGTTGTTGTCTGGTTGCTCAATCAAATATTAATCCGTGAGCTCCTCTTTTAGGTTAACTTTACACTGTAGAACTTTTTGAATTGCCGTGTTATCGATACCTGATTGCTATTTTTCACACTCGAATCAGAGTCCAGTAGAAATGTGCTACAACCATATAAAAAAAAATCAAAACGTCTCTCACTACAAACCAAGTCTGTTTCACATTCTAGGTTTTCAAAGAAAAATGTTTTCCAAAAGCAGGGGGGTTTTGTGCAGCACGCCTCCCATCAAGCTGTCTTGACAACAATTACTAAAGTTTTTAATTAGCCTCTTGTTATAATTCATTTTATTAATTTTCTAAATCTCAGCCCATGAATTATTAAAGGCGGCTCTGTAATTGTATTTGCAGCCATCCTTTTGTAGTGCACGTGATCGAAAACTGCTCTGCAGACCCATCGCTCTTCTGGCATAGGGCCCATTTATACTGAGGATGGAGAAGGGGCCTAGGCAGCAGTGAGCGCTAATATTTTATCAACTATTAAATAACATAATTACTGATAATAATATGCTTGTCTCGCAGGTGGAAATAGGTTCCCTTGCGAATTGGAATTCTGCTGCTGATATTTTCAAGTCACTTAAGCTTTTCTCCTCTTTTGGAATCAGCAGGTAAATATAATAAAAGTTTAAAAAAGACATCGGCTGCAAAGCAAGACCTACATAACTGGAGGGATTTAAAATCGTTTGGGAAAAGCCGGAATAACAGAGGGCAGCAGCAGTAGTATCAGCTTTATGCGATCAAGTCGGTCAGAGTTAAAATAATTATCTTTCGACAAATCTGTCTCTGTTTGGAGGGAAGAGGGAATGCGTGGGGGTCGGTGGGGGTATAGACCATAAACACTGTGCTGTAGGACACTTCATTCTCCTTCTGGGGAGCCTTTTACTTGTTGAACTAGGACCGAATTAGTCTTAATATCACAGGAGAGTACAAATCAATACTATCATGGCAGTGGATGTCTATTATTCATTTATGATGGTCTAATCTAAGTTGAAAGCAATTGGAGAACAAGTGTTAAACAGAAATTCCAGAAGTCAGTCTAGGTCTTAAGGAGTTGGCATGGAAATCACACCAGGAAATCGACAAGATATAGCAAATGTGAAAAATATGAAACTAAAGAGACTACGGCACCAAAGTTTCCTCACCCTTCCACAGCAGGGGTCACAGGTTCTGAACTGGATAGAAGTTCTGAAGATAGTAGGTTGTATATTCTAGAATAGATCCGCAACATTTTCCAGCATGGAGAATAATTCTAACTTTTTAGCAACAAACTTGAATTCCCCGCTCAGGCGATTCCATATTTCTTGACAATATATTGGAATGAATTTTCTCCCTCTTCAGCTTTTTTAAGAAGCAAAAGTTTAAACAGTCCTTTTGACCTGTCCTTGCACACTTTCCTCCCACCCCCGGAGCTATTTTCAATGAGTTGGTTAAAAAGGCCTTATTGGTACTTGGAATTCTGTCGTGAAATTTTCAGATCTATTAAATAGAAAGCAGAGCATTCTGGTTTTGCACAGTTTCCTACCATAAAAAATAGGAAACTCTGCAAAGCTGTTATTTTTTTTCATTGTCTGTTTTATTCACATAGTATTTTCTTTGTACTCGATAAGGATTGTACTTAATACAAAACAAACTTCTTTACTTTTCAATACACACATTGTCATTGTTGTATAATACAAACGTGTTATCCTCTAACATTTCAGTTTTGGGGAAGATTAAAAAAAAGTTTGTAATTTATTTTATTTGTTCATTCCTGACTCTCCAAAAATGATATCCGGTAATACTTTTCTATAAAATAATATTTTTTACAAATGCATTTATTAAAAATTCTGATGACATTTCAAGTTAATAACAACAGAAACAAGTCAATTTCCTGTGGACGAGATCTATTTTTTTAAAAAATACCTTTAGTGCTTTTGTTTTTAACATCAACAATTGCTTAAAATCACAGCTTTTTGAACGTTTTATTCTTTTCTGAACATCACGTTAAGTGTCTTGATTCACAGATTTACCGGCAAAATTAAAAAGATTTGGCTAAAATATGTCTACAGAAGAAATAATCCCAACTATTAAGTAACTTTTTACATTTGGCATCTGATCTAGTCACAGGTCATCAGAAAAGAAAGAGGTTCTTTGATCACTTGAAGCAGTAGGTGGCATCCTATACGTTCCTAATGAACAATTGCATTTACAACGTCAGGAGAGATCAGTTTATGATTTTCATATTTATTAACACAAAATAAAAATAAAATATTTTGTTACATAATTAAGTGCAATTAGGCCAGTCAGAACAACATATAAACCTGAAAGCACCAAGCTTTTTTTTCTTTACACATATTTTGTAGGTGCATAATCCTTTCCAGCAAACTGAAAAGAAATACTTCAGAAGTCCTTTTTAATTTTACTTTGATTTATATTTTCTGCAGTTATAGAATAAACTTCAAGAAACACACGCAGCTAATATATAGTTAATTTTATTCAGAGCACCGATTTTCACATAAGAGCTATCTCAAAGTAATGATTTCTGAATTTAGCAGAAAAATACATCTCTCACTATTTTTATTTTTTGGTAGAATTAGTATTTGTCTAACGGCTATACCTTGAATTGATCAGCCGTGACTCAGAAATAAACAAAAAAAGATGCACCCAATAATAAACTATTCTGTTTTCATGTTTGTTTTATTTGTAAGTGTGCTGGGACTTATCTCCCTGTTGTATTTTGTGTTACAGAAATATTTCTGAAAGAAATAAAAGTAAGATAGTAAAGACACAACCAAGGAGAAAGCTCAGCAAACATACATGGACAGGTAGATAATTCAGTGAGACATTTCAGGATCCACACGTGGTTGCAGTTTGTAACCATTTTTTGTGTATGTGTGTGTTGCATTAACGAAAATATTTACAATCATCTTCCTTTTTAAAAAAATCTAAATACAAGAACGTGACAAGAATTTTTGTGTTTTCGGTGAAAACAGGCAGTAAACTGTGAAATTACACCATCCACAAAAGGTTCTACCAGAAGCTACTCTATTTTTAGTGCTCAGTTTCAAAATGCATAGAATGTTTGCGCTGCAAACAATGATACACAAAATAATTAAATAAATAATCAATCAAATAAATAAATACATAAATAATAGCGAGACCTTATCACGGATCTTTCTGTGCCTTTTTTAGGTCATGCATGATGTCAGTCTTTGTTTGTTTGTTTTAAACAGCAGGGTGTTTTCTTTTCAGAAATGCCTTGTTTTTAAAGCCTTTCCAATAACACCAGACCCAGTGAATGTCTTTTGCACACAGCTGGTATTTTATCCAACGAGCTCTGGCCATCTCGCCCCTCTCCTCTCGTCACCCCCCACCCTCGCCAATCCCCGAGATATAATGCACCTTTATCTTTAACACTACGGAATAATTGCTTTGCTTTCCAATTTGGGAGACTGTGATAGTGCAAATGTAACCATACAAAACAATTCCTCTACCTAACGTTTATTATTTACAATAAACGATTTTAAACCCAAATGTTTCCCCCTCAACATGCAGACCCCGCAGAAATAAATGTCGTTTCAAATCCTGCCTCTTTATATTGGTGATTTCGCTTGCCTACTTAGTAAAATAAACCCTGTTACTAACAGGAAACCTTCTACCACCGCAATCCTCTAAACCTCTCCAACAGATTTGGAAGAGATGCCAGAGGGGAAGGACACATTTAACCCTGAGACTTAATGACTCAGAGCATGTTTTCTTCTAACGCTAATAGGGCAGCCAGGGCAGTATAACAGCTAACGTATGCATTGTATCTCTAGCTAGATGTATCTCTATAGAGATATGGATCTCTCTCTAGATATAAACACAAAGCGCACACAGGGAGGAAAAGGAACAAAGGGGCAAGTAACTTTTTATATAGCTAATTATACAAAAATGGTTGGCTTCCCTAGCAGAGTGAGGGCAGAAGAAAGGGAAAAATTCCCGGAGTATAAAGCCTGTGACTGAGCATTCACTCCCTGCTCTTAGCTAGCTAGTGTTTATGAAACAAGGGCCAGAATCTCTCTCTCTTCCCCCAGGCATCGAACCGAATTGGGAAATGCAAAAACATCCCTCTCCAAACCCGCAGTAACACAGAGAAGAACCATCACGAAGCCTCATAAAAACATAGTTAAAAACAAAAGAACAAAAAGAGACCCAAACAAAAACAATGAGCATCATCACCAATAGTTTCACCTTCTGGATTGTGGGGTTTTTTTTCTTTTAAAATTGGTGACTTAGGGTTTTTTTTAAAATGTATTTATTTGTAAGTTTTGTGTGTGTGTCTCTGTGTGTTTACGCTTGAGTTGTTCCCGCGCGCTCTTCCCGTAAAGGGGGTGATCAGCCTGCAGAAGTGCCCCCCATGGATTTCTAGAGCATTTACTTTTGCTCGTCTTGGTGTTGTTCTCGTTTCTTTTCCGTTAGAAGTTTGTTGTTGTTTTTTTCTCTCCCCTACATTGTTCCTTGGTCCCCAGGAGATTTTGAGAGTGTCTCTGGTCAAACAAGAAGTCCACTGTGTCTCCAGTCCCCTCGCCCTTTCCACAAGCTCCCCTCCCACTCGCACCCCCCCCCCATCTCCCTCCCTTCACTCCCAGCCCTCGAACAGCCCCCCTCCCCCTCGGCCCCCTCCCTTCGCCCACACTCCAGGGGATGGAAACTTGGCGCGTTGGCTTTGTTGGATTGCTTAGTAGGTGGCGGAAAATTTCATCCTTTTTTGCTTCTGTCTCTGGTTGCAAAACCAAACCCGCACCACGTTCTTTTTCAGGTCCAATTTCTCGGCGATGGCGGCGATCTTCTCGGAGGAGGGCCGGGGCTGCACGGCGAAGTACGCCTCCAGGGAGCGCTTCTCCGGGGCGGCGATGGAAGTCCGCTTGCGCTTCTTCTCGCCCCCGTTGAAGAGCTCGGGCTTGTTCATTTTCTCGCGCTGGGCGCCCTCGGCCTCCTCCAGCCAGGCCTGCAGGATGGGCTTGAGCGCGATCATGTTGTTGTGGGACAGGGTGAGCGACTCGAAGCGGCAGATGGTGCTCTGGCTCAGCGAGCCCACGCCGGGGATCTTCAGGTTGGCCAGGGCCGAGCCCACGTCGGCCTGGGTCACGCCCAGCTTGATCCGCCGCTGCTTGAAGCGCTCGGCGAAGGCCTCCAGCTCGCGGGGGTCCGTGTCCGAGTCGCAGATGGAGGCCAGGCCGGCCGCCCCCACCACCGCCGAGGCCACCTGCCCCGCCGCGCCGTGGTGAGCGGCCACCAGCCCCGGGTGGGGCAGGCCCGAGGGCATGTTCATGGCGGCCGGGTGCGACAGGTGGCCCAGGCCGTGCATGTGCGAGTGGGGGTGGGCCGAGGTGGAGATCAAGCCCCCCCCGCCGCCGCCTCCGCCGCCTCCCCCTCCTCCGCCGCCGCCTCCGCCCCCGCCGGCCCCTTCGTGCCCCCCGCCGCCGGCCATGAGCGCCAGCGACGGGGAGGTGATGTGGTCCAGCAGGTCCCCGGGCTCCAGCGCCTGGTGGTGATGGTGGTGGTGGTGGTGGTGGTGCGCCAGCGGCACGGTGGAGGTGGACGTGCACGGCACGCTGTTCATGGTGTGGTAGGTGGCGTCCGGCTTGAAGGGGTGGTTCTTGCTCTGGGACACGGCGATGTCGACGGCCGCCAGAGCCTCGGCCCGGGCCAGCAGGGTCTCATCCAGGCTGGCGAAGATATTGCTCTGCAACTGCAATCGACACAAAAGGGGGGAGTATAGGGGGGCAGAAAGGAGCGAGAAGGGGAGTGGGGTGGGAGAGAGACGCGGGAGAGGGCAAAAGCCGAGGAGAGAGGGGAGGCGAATTGGGACAGAGAGAAGAGAGGAAAGAGGGGGGTGGGGAGAGCAGGGGCAGATGAGGGATATGGTGGGGGAGACAGGGCAAGAGGGAACGGAAAGAGGGGAGCAAGCCAGGGAGGGAGGGAGAAGAGAGGAACACAGGGGAGGCCAAGAAGAGGGGGAGTGAGGAAATGGGGAAGCGAGAGAGAGGGCGAATCAAAGGGAGAGACCAGGGAGTGGGAGTAGAAGAGAAAAGAAAGAGAGGAGGAAGGTGGGAAGAAAGTGAGGAGGAAGCCGGGCAAGGAGTGGAGGAGAGCAGCAAAGGAGGGAGCCGGGAGAGGAGGGGACCAGAAAGCGGGGGAAAGTGAAACCGAGGAGGGGGCAAAGAAAAAGAAAAGAAGGGAGAAGAAGAAATGGACATGTAACTCTCAGCTGGGGAATTGTGTCAAACACCAGCGCGCATACAGAACATTCCTTTCCGAGGCCGAGTCATAAAAATTAATACAAGAAAGTGGAGGAAGTCGGAGGCTCGTGTGAACACCGCTTTCAAAAAAGATCACAGGCGCTCAGATGATTGCAGAGGAGGACATGAAAAAAACATTAAGCGCCGCTTGTCAAAATGTGCCTCGCAGCGGTTTTTTTATTAATGCACATACATGCAGTATACAGGGGAGAGAGACAGAGACAGAGACAGAGAGAGAGATGCAGCGGCTTGCCCCTTACCGGTGGAGTTGGTAGACAGGCTCTTCTTATTGCTTCCGAGCTGGAGTGCAGCGAGGGGTACTTGTGTTCAGGTAGGGTGGGATGCATGGCAAAATGCGGCTGTTTGCTGTTCATGGACATCATCTTGAAGGCTGGGCATGTAAATCCACAAACACTCCTGAAGTAAGGGGAAAAGTGCTCTCCGGGCGCTCTCCTCCTGCTGGGGATGAGGGTGCGGCGGCAGATCCCACTGCTGGTGCCGCTGTTTCTTGGAGCTCCCTAGGACCGCACAGTGAGACTCCCTCCAGCCCTCTCGGTCTCACTTATCTGTCTGCTCTATCCTAGCGCTGGGCTGGGATGCGCTCTGCTTACACCTGAGCCCCACATCTCGTGGCTACGGACCCGCAGTCTCTCGCGAGAGCTTGGCGCTCCGGCTTTGATAGACATCAGCTGTCTCCCCCTGCCTCCTCCTCCCCCCCTCCCGCTCTCTCCCTCCCTGCGCCTTGTTGCATCTCCTTGCGCGTTTGCACGTCTAGCCGGTGCCGGAGTTTGAGAGCTGCTCTTATAATGACCACCAGGAAGGACAGTGCAGGTGCTACACCTGTAGCTGCAACACATGCGCATTGCTCGCCTTTCTAATCGGACACAGAGATACCAACGTGCGCATCTGTGTATTATGTGCCTGCATGTGCATCTGCGTATAATATACGTACATGTATACATGCCCAGATCTCACATGCAATACAATGCAGCGTGCATGTCTATATAGCTCTCCCGGAGTTTGTGCATGCTTAGGTGCTGGTACCCGTAATGTACATATCTGGTTTTGTACTTGGCTTCTACAGGGTGTCTAATTACATATAGTTATCGTTATTTAAAATAATCACTGGATTCAAGCGAAAGAGATGTTAATTTCCTGTGCTCCTGTGTAGTCCTTCGGAGAGACGTGTATGTCTCTGTGTTGAGGACTCTCAACACAGAAAGTGACAGTTTTCCAGCGTAAGGCTGTTACTTTTAAGAATTCTAAATAGGCTCCTTGAGAATAATCATTGTGACAGACATTGGTTTGAAGCAGTCAGGGTCTATTGATTTCCATATAATTTCATTCCTCCCCCCCCCCCCATCTAGTTTTGTTGCAAATATTATTGTGTCAGGCACCGCTAGTGACAGCCACTTAGCCCACAAGGAGCATGTGCTTTCTACATGGGAAACACTGTTGAAATGAAATTGTGCATTTCCTTTTTTTGCAGCCTGTAAATTCTCTCTTCTTTAATCGTGTGAAAACCCACGTCTCACTCCGGCATGACTTGAAGCATAAAATAATCACAAAGCCTTTTTATTTTTAAAACTATGGGTAGTTTGGTTCCTTTTATGAAGAGAGAACACAGGGAAACTAGTCTGAATCGCCTTCATAGACATTACTGCAGAAAGGAAAAGGAGGAAGAGGCTGGAAAATAACCTTGTTGCAATTTTTTTGTCTGTGTTTCTCCACAGTTTTATTGTTGCATTTAAATGAAACAGTTAGGAAGAAAGAATAGAGTAATGATTCACAAATATATTGATGACTAATATTTTGGGTTATGGCCCGATCTTTTTTAGAGTGGAATTCTTAAGTTAACTATATGTGGTTAAAACTGGTGGCAGCCAAACCCTTTAATTAATCAACCTGTATATTTGTCTCTCACGTTTATGATCAACAACTGGGATTAATTTGAATCCGAAGGGAACAACACAGGTGAAGCCAGTCCACTGGGGCACTCTAATGATAACCCTGGATGATAGCCCAGATGTTATCACGTCTGCTCCAGGAGTGCTAAAGACAGGCACCAGGAAAAAGCAGCCGGGTGTTTGATGCAGTGATCTGATAACCGATCTGCCTTGTGTCACCCTTAAAGAGTGTCGGAATAGCTGTATCTCTCATGCATTGAGATTCATCTATGTACATATATACATATTCGTATACTATGCACATACATATACTCCCCTCAAACACACACACATACAGAGTACATATTAAAATCCCAAGTAAAGTCCACATTTGTCATCATATGGCTTTCTCCAGTTTCTCATCCAGCCCCAGAAGAAAGAAAGAAAGAAAGAAAGAAAGAAAGAAAGAAAGAAAGAAAGAAAGAAAGAAAGAAAGATGTTCAATTGTGCGAGAGGGAACCCGTCTTCATCCATTATTATGTCCCCAGGGATTGCTGAATGCAACTTTATCTAGGAGAGGGATGAACTAGAAACTGACACATTCTGGTTTTAAGAGGGGAAACTTGTATCGAAATCATTGTTTCAGAGGAACAAAATAATAACTAACATGCTTTTATTAACAATTCATGATTTACCCTAGCTTTTTGAGCTGCCATGTTTTGTAAATTGAGGATCAGCAAATGGGGAAATGGTGTATTTGATACATTGCTTTGAAGTGAGACGCATATGGAAAATGTGTGCTGGAGCCTGATGCAAAACAACTCACATTCCTTTGCTAATAGAATAGATATAACGGCAAAACAATCACCCATGCAAAGACAATGGGCTTCTCACCTGAAGATGGAGACACTCAGAGCTGGACAAATTTATCTGGTTTGCCAGAACCCTGGCCAAGTAAACTCACCAGTGTACATCGGTAGAGGGAACGCTCAGTGTAAATGAAGATTGTTCAAGTGATGATAAAAGAAGGAGAAAAGGTCATGTTTTGTCTATGGATTATTCCATGGGCTTACTTTTTCCCCTTCTCGCAAGCCAAGATATCATGTAGTATGTTCTCCAGATAGCTCACTAGTGACAAACAGAGCTAGGTATGCTTGGCCCACATGTGTTTAGTAGTTCTATTTCTTATACTCATCAACTACAGTGGCTTTTTTTAAGGGCGTGCGGGAGAAAGGAGAGAGCCTGTGCCTAGAGGAAGGTGGTGGTGGCGGTTAGGAACTGGCATACCGGGAGAGAGTCCACTAGAAATAATGAAATCTGTACGTGAGCCGGAGCCACGCACTCTTCTCTCTCTTCTCTCTTCGGCTACGAATTCTGAGGCTGCTCATCACATCACAGATTCTGGGCTCCTGATGGTAAACCCTTAACTCCTTACCTCTACAGCAGCCTCCCGGGAGCTTTCGAGCATTAGTCAGAAGGCCCGTAGTGTCATTAATAATATCACCCTTCGGTTTTGGCTGGTTGGGAAATACTGACATATGGTAGCGATTGCACCACTTCTAGATGGCGCCTGCATTGTAGACAGGCCGACTTGGGGTGCCACAAACCAATACGTTTATTCACAGCTATACGTAGAGAACATAGCCTTGGGCATATCTGCCCTGGGTGAAAAGGCATACAGCAGGCATTGATTTGGGGGCAGCTTTTGCTTTAAAGTTTACCAGGTGGACCAGCAACTCATGTTCTTTTTGGTCCATTTATTTCCCTTTACTTCGGAAAGCTCAGCCTTGACTCTTCCTGCAACTTCATCAGCTCACTCTGAGATTTAGCCCCAGAGGAATATTATTAAGGGTTTTATTGTTAGGACTGGCTTTGGAACTTCTGTTTCTACCATCACAGGTAATATCTGTTCGAAGTCAATGGTTTGTGTTCTCTTTGTAACAGGTCTTCCTGGGGCGGTAACAACCTAGCGCAGGAGCGGGAGAAATGGACAGTATGTCAATATAACGCCTGTTGGTTTACTCAGATTGACAAACACCCAGTGGAAGTACAGCTTCTACCTGACTGTAGATGTACCCACATGCATTGCAGGCTAGTTATAGTGCACTCTTGAGTTACAAATAGTCCTGGGCATATTTATTGTACAAAAATGCCATGCAGTAAGTGGGGAGTGTGTTATGAGCGAAGATCTGGCAGGTACTCGACATCATGTTTTTTCAGGAGCTTTTTTGTGCTGGACAGTTCCCCATTGATACGGGACCCCATGCTGCCTCCTGCCCCATTCTCCCAAGTTCGACAGTTTCCGAATCTGTAAAGGACAATTGAATTTAGGGCTGATACCCCGGCCCTGCCTGCTAATGTACATTTGGTAACTCGGGTTTGGATAATGTTCTGTGGCCAGCTTTTTGTCCCGCCCTTCTTTTTTATTATGTTGGAGTCTTCAGGCATTGAACTTCGTTTCAAAGTTTAAGACTCGATCAACTCTTTCTTCTCTGATCTCTTCCTAACAGAGGCCAAGAGCGGGAGTGGAAGGTAGAGAGAGGCGAGGACTTTCACATTTGTTTTAGTCTCAGCAATTATTTGACTCTCCGTGGCTCCTCCAAAACAAATGGCTGAATCAAAAGATAAACCAAACCTCATTCGTAGTACTTTGGACACTTTTGTGGAAAGTGGGGCGGGGGTGGAGGCAGGGGAGGAAGAGAGAAGGTTTGGAAGTGATGGTTTTAAACCACAATCCTCTTTCGGTAGCTCAGATACTTTTAAAAAGAGAAAGCCTATAATGAGCCCGATCCTGCTTACACTGAGACAAATGGCAAAACTACCATTTTTTTCAATGGGCGCAGGATCCAGCCGACTGTGGTGTTTTGCACTTCAGATTTCATTCCCCTCTCTGCTGGCTTTGTGAGCAAATACGTCTAGGCTGAGTTGTTGCTCAGTCCTCAGTGCACCTCTTTCTCTTCTTCGTTTTCCAGTTTCTCTGACCGTCACCCATACTGCCCCAGGCTACACCTGCAAATACACAGACCTATTCACACACAAAGTCAGTCAGTCAGTCTCTCTCTCTCGTATCGCAGAGGCATGGACATCTCAAGGGCCTGGCAATATATTTTATTTTATTTTAATATTCGCTGTTATTCCTATTCCTAGTGGGTACTTCCATTCTCATGAATACTGATGGTAATAAACTTGCAAGCTCCGAGCATGAGTTCATTGGAGATATGTAGCTCCACTTTTAAATATATATATATACACACACACACACACACACACACACATTTACTTGTCTCCGGTAGTTTTCTCCTGTTTCAAATGTAAGAAATAGGCAGATTTCCTTAATTGACTGCACTGCCTATCCCGAGAGCTAATAAAGTAAACCCCTTATTCCCACAGTAAAACGATTTATAAATTAATTACTGCAACCCATTGTATTTGATTTCCCTTTTTAGGATTCCCAAAAGATGAATATACTAAAGCTTGGGATATTAAGCTCTAACGTCTCATCATACTTTGCTATATATTCTGACTTTTAAAAAAATCATTTAGGGGTTTATAGAGCAGCCTGTATTAATCTCGGATGTAGTTTTCCTTCAAGAATTAGATTGACTTTTTATTTGCTCTATTTGCTCTACCCTAAAATGTCCCTGCGTGCTGGTGGTAGCACTAAAAGAAAGCCTAGGGTACCTGTGCTATTTGGTAAAGTTTACTGAAAGTCAATATTCCATTTAGTATAAAAGCTATTCTCCCTTTAGATGATTAAACTATCCTACCTTGAAAAAAAAAAGCCCTATGGGTGAATGCACAAAAAGTATTTCCATGTCCTAATGAGGACTTTCCTTACATCAGCAAAGACCTGCTAATTACGGATGTACACGCTGCAATAATTGCTTTTGCAGCCAAAGTGTAGAATGTTGTCATATTAAAAATTGAAACTCTTGATTGTGAGTTAGGTCCCAAGGTAATTCAGAACGTCCCCTTTCGGGAGAACAACGGGGCTGGAGGAGCTAGTCCGTGGTCCAGTAGAAAATACTGCAGTTCTAGCGGTCTCTGCTAAAGTTTCGGGTTACTATTTTTAAGTGATATACGCTAATTAAAAAGCACGCCGGGAAGGGCCTGCAGCATAAAAGCCTCGAGATCACATTACACTTCAGCATCATTTAAGCACCATCCGCAAATGTATTACTGATTTTTAATATGTATCTTACATATACATATATAATACAACCAGACAATTGAACACTGTCTGCTTCATCTCCCTTAGATTGCGCTCTCTTGCAGCACGCCCACCGTGTCTACTATCCCTTAGCTACTGGTTTCCTTACATAAGAAACGACTCAGAGAGGGGCTTGTGGAGGGGGAGAAGGCCGATCAGAAGTTAAATCTAAAGGCGCTCTGAGATCTGTTCAATTGCCAAAATACAGAGCGATGCGCTCGCCTCCCAGTCTCTGCACAAATCAAAGCACGTTCCGAGGGGCTGGGAAATAGTTGCCTTGTCATGTAACACATTGCCCTGATTTATTATAAAATTTTAACGAAATCATGCATATTTTAACAGCCTTTAATCACTGCATGAAAATTTAATTCATGAACTGGAGCGCGTTTAAATAAATGAAGTGTTAATTCATTAGGATTAATTAATTTGTTAAAGGTTTGTGTGCAAGGTTAAGGTGGAAGAAAAACTCTTTGTTAGTTTCGTGTCTTAATCACCAGGTTTTGTTAGCAGTTTAAAAAAAAAAAAGGGTTTCTGTGCTGCTCATGGGGAGGGATGGGGACCAGAGGCGAAAGAACTGAGTCAGTGAAAGCACCATACAGAGGCAAGTTTACTGCATATACAAGGGGTGAAGAGTGTAACTCTCCATCTAGACATGGTGGGACTATAAGGTGTAGACAGCTGGGCTGGCTTCAGTGACATTGTTGATTTGGGGATGGGGATGGAGAATAAAGGAACTCCTTCCTCTTTGATTGAGTTCTGATGAAAGAATCTACTCCAGACTAGTCCAAGGCTACAGCTAGACCAGCTTTGTATAAACTAGGGGAGAATACACTAAGCAGAAAGATCCAGCCGCATATACAAATGGATATTTTCTCCCTTCTTCTGTCCAACTGTCCTGTTTTGAAGAGGGAAACTAAATACAGTACCAGGAATAGTACTCAAGGAAAGGGAATTATATTAAAAAGACAGAGATATGGCCCCATCTCCACTCACCCTTGATCCCTGTTAGTTCTTTCAAAAGAAACACCCCTGTAATTTTGGGGGGGCACATTTAAAAGGGCTTATTTAAAATTATGTTTTAACACAATTTAAGCTCATTGGAAAATATTACCAACGTTTTTGGCCTTGCAGTTCTAAGGGAATTAAAAAACCTCAATTAATTTCTTGAGGGACTGTAACCCAGACTGAGGCCCTAAAATGTGTGTAAAAATGAAATTGACTAGAAATAAAAGTGAGCCAGACTCCTCTCTCTTCATTCTAGCCTAGGTGTTATGCAAAAAAAAAGGGAAACATTGCCCTCATTTTAAGCTAACAGGAAGTTATTACAATTGACATTTGATTGTCCTATTTATATATATAAAATTTGCTGCTCTCCCTAAGCATTCTGGTATTTGCTAGGCAGCAGGCACACAACCATGTGAAAGCAAGCTGTTAAAGTAGGAGGTACCAGAGTCCTGAAAATAATTCTAATAAACTTCATTTGCTTCTCTGGGGTTGTTCTCTCCCCACACCTCTTTTCCACCCTACCCAACCCTCTCTCTCACACAGGTCTTTCCCAGCTCTCTCTCTCACCTCCCTTCCATCCCTAAAACTCTTTATCTGACAAGCTGCCTGTAAAATGTATTCAAGCGTAGGGCTTGATATAACCACCACAACAGCAGAGGGAAAACTAAAATTTATTAAACCGTTCGAATGACTTCACTTGTACTGTACATTAGTGTACTCACTCTTTTGCACAGGCCTATAACAGTATGTTTGCCAAGAGAAGGAGAGAGTTAGAACCTTGCCCGTGAAGTTGTTTGTTTTTTTACACTGAAGTCACAGCCCAACATGAGAAGTTTAGGTCACCCGGTTTCTCTCACAGCACACCCTGCAAGGCTTCACTAAGATCATCTCTGCAGGTGTTCTAAAGTGCTTCTGGGAATAGAGCAGATAGTTGAGGGCTGCACTCTCGACCCTAATATTAAGAAGCCAGTTGGACAACTCTCACCCCCAGCCAACACCATCTTTTAATCTACTACTTTGACTGGTACAAATTCTTTTAAAGAATTTTCTTTTATAAGCCAAACACTTGAAAAATGAAACAAAATTAAAAAAAACTTGGAGAGCGCTTCCCCCCGTAGCAGGACATAATGGAAACAGTTAATTGTAGGAAACAATGTACAGCTTTGATTTAATGATGAGTAGCAGTAAAACCAGGTTCCCTTAGGGTACAGGTGACATTCACTTTTGAAAAAAGAGGGAGGAAATAGGTTGCTCCTTATATTGACTAGGGAAAGGACTGGTGCTAATGATGCTCTCTGGCCACCTCTTCTCTGAAGACAATATTGCCATGTATGGTCTATACACCAGGAGAGGAAAAGGGAACAGGAATATCTCCATCACTGCCATTGATAATTTGGAAGTTACATGTCTTGTGCAATAAGCCAACACACATAGGTAGATACATGTAAATTTACTATTTACTGACTGTTATTATACACAGCAGAATTAAAGATTTTAATGGAGCTTCTTTCAGCAGGACCTAGTCTGGCTTAGAAAAAACTTCGTAGAACTTGAGTAAGACAATAATTTCCTAGTAAGCTGTCTATTTTCTTGTTATTAGATCAAAGCCTGCAACAGGTTAATTTGTAGATGATCTTGTGAAAGAGATAGAGTCTACATGTTCTACATAACTATATGTAAGAACAGTTTAACAAAGATTAACTTGTATTTAAATACATTTATTTGTGAAACATTAAATACAGCCAAAGATTAGATGAGAGCACTAATAAAAAGCCTGAAGAATACAAAACCTATAAACAATTAACACATTTTATGGGTTTTATATTGAAAAAGTTGTTTCACTGCATGTGATTGAATGTATAGGCTGTACATTTCACCAATCCTTTCTGCAAACTTTAAATCAATAGGAGTGGCTTACATATTACTATTTACTGATATAGCACCCATAAGTGTGTTAGGTGTTTTACAGAGACAAGGTAGGTGAAGTAACATCTTTTATTGGACCAACCTCTGTTGGGGAGAGAGACAAGTTGAGCCCAGGCTCCAGCCTGAGCCCAAATGTCTACATCACAGTTAATAAATGGAGATATGCCTATCTCATAGAACTGGAAGGACCTTGAAAGGTCATCAAGTCCAGTCCCCTGCTTTCACTAGCAGGACCAAGTACTGTCCCCTGACAGCTTTTTGCCCCACATCCCTAAATGGCCCCCACAAGGATTGAACTCACAATCCTGGGTTTAGCAGGCCAATGCTCAAACCACTGAGCTATCCCTTCCTCCCCTTAAACGGGCCAACAGCGTGATAAATTGATCCCAGAAGCGCTCCCCGTCGACTCCGGTACTCCAGCCCGATACGAGGAGGAAGCAGAGTCGACGGGGGAGCGCCAGCCTTCCATTTTGCAGGGTCCACACCGCGAGGTAAGTCGAGCGAGGTACGTCAACTTCAGCTACGTTATTCACGTAGCTGAAGTTGCGTACCTTACTTCGATCCTCCCTCTCCCCCGTAGTGTAGACCAGCCTTTAGTACTCATAGGGTAAGCATGTACTTCAGTTTGCAGAGTATAAGGGGCTGAGGTGGAGAAGATAGAAAGGGATACAAGTCTAAACCTTTGCCTGTTCACCACTTCTTTATAGTTCTTAATGTTTTTTCCATTTGCATCTCTAAAATTAAACAATGTCTATCAAAAATGCTGCTTAATCAAATCACTAGGATTACCCACACAATATATATTTTCATATATTCGGACTTGATTTTAGAGAAGACACCAGCAACCCTTCGTGTTGTTACTTAACCTATCAACGAAAGTTAAATGACATGGCGTAAAACAAACAATGATTAAGAAGTGACAATTTACATTTCAAAGACCCAAGAGCTTGGCCATACAACTATAAAGAATCAAAACAAAAATTAACCCCAGCATTTGGCAACTTCATGTGTGCCTGCATGATTTACTATCAGTGCAATGGTATTTTAAACAGAAGATAAATATGGTCTCTGAAAAAAGTGCTAACACAAAGTAATCCTGTGATTTACATAATTAACTAGGGACAGCCAGAATTAGTGTCCAGAACAGGATGGCCCCTTAATTTTTTAACAGTATAAATTAAGATTGTACATTGACAAACCTTCCTTTTCTTGGGGGATTGACCCAGCATCAGCTACAACAAGAGGTGCTAGGGAATAGGTTGGTGTCTAGTACTGGGGCTTGTAGCTGCGGCTGGGATACTGTGTTTGTGGCACTGGTGACCATTTTGGAAAAAATATTTGTACACAAGTAAAGCCAAACTTGTTGTTGAACATGTACACAGAAAATGCAAAATATATTCTAGGTCCAATTGTTGACAGAACTACAATATTTTTTATTAAAAAAGTGTTAGTCCAAAGAGTTTCCAGCTGTGTATCCCTCTAATCAGGTTGGCTAAAGCCAGTATATGGATTTCTTGTCCTTGATCCATCGATAGACATGGTCTGCCCATTTGTAAGAAATGCCATCATGGGGTCCATTTAGAATGACAATTCCATGTCTAAGATAAAAAGCATATTTAATTTTAAACACAATAAAGTACATTGTAATGTAAAGAGACCAATCTTGCTTTGCTGCTTAATTGGGTCTCCGGTCTGTAGCAGATCATCAGATTATGTTGACCTATTCAGTACTTAGTGGGAAAGTCACCTCCAGAAAGGCTGAAACCCATTTCCATCAACTGCATTGATGCTGACACCAGACTGACAATGCATCCAAGAGGGTGGGGGAAGATAATGTGAATTTATTCACAAATTGTAACCGAAGTTTTATAAACGTTTTATTCAGTTTTCAAAATTATAAAAAAAAAGGAAAAAAAAAACTTTCCCCATTCTTCCTGTGCTAGTCCAATATCGGAGGCAACATCAAAGATTATAGTGCTTATGACATCTTTTATTCAACTCACATAGAAAAGCATGCAGTATTAATGTAAAACAGTACAGTATTAATGTAAAATGTTCAGTGCCACATTAGGTAAACAAGTCATTAGCATACAAACCCATTTTTATGGTCTACACAGGCGTACTGAACATGTTCTGAATAACAATGCTTTGTGGAAACTAAATTAAAAATTGTGCTTAACTTAAAAAAAAAAAAAAAAGCCATGTTTTCAGTCTTAAGGAAGAGAGGTTTTCTAACTGAAATGCTGAAACACTGAAATGAGAGAGGCTGCTACATTATATACACACTTTAACTACAGTTTCAGTATAGAATAGTGCCATGCAAATAGGTCTAAGCAGCAGTAGCAGTTTCCTCTGGAAGCAAAGTTTTACAACAAGAATTTACAGTGTTTTGTGGCAAGTGAACAATTAATACCAGTAGCAGCGTTACAAGAATTACCATTACCGTGTAGCATAGGAAATTAAACTTTTAAAAGCAAGTTCTTTCCCATATAAAGGGTTGGTTAAACAAGAACATTTAAAATTGGTCATATTCAAAGAGGACATAACTGCTACCCAAAGAGAACTTCACATAACCTGACAATTAAAAAAAAAAAAAAAAAAAAAGTAGTAAGAATTTACAAAACAAAACCTTCTATCAAAGAAGAAAGCTCTGAATGGTTCTTCTCTAAGTGAAACAATTTGGGGTGCTAAGAGAACATTCAGCTTTCACTTGGTCAAAAGAGACAGAATCAGGTCACATGGAACTCACCAGAAATCAAGTTCACTTGGGCATTTTTAAATGTTCTCACGTTGGCACTAAGACGACTAACTTCAAGTCAACAAGAGAGTTAGTTTTTAGTAGTTTTTGAGGGACTAGCACTGGAAAGGCTGCTTTGAATTTTTCTTTTGGTCGACTGATTGACACTCTTATGTTTCTTTTCAGGAATAAAGGAAGAAGCCCAAGGAGACTGAAGTTGGTTGTGAAGATTATGAATCTCAGATGACATCTTAAAAATAGAGGAACCAAACTTTTGTTCTTCAAATAGCCTTTGCGAGTTACTGAAAAGAAAACTTTGGGAAAACTCTCTTTGAAATAAACAGTTCTGAGGTTTGCTTTCACTAGTTTCCGAATTTCGGCCTGAAGAAAATGGGAAGTGTTCATTCATATCTAGTCCAGATGGAGAGAGGATTGAAAATGTAGCAGGCTTCCAATCTACCAATTGGTCACTTGACTCAGGGCCTTTTACACTGTTTTGTTTGTTCCTTTCTTCCAGCTTCTTATCTGATTCATTCAGGAGTTCAGAACACTGTGTTGACTTTGAAGGATTCTCAAGCTCAGAGGACTTAAAATTGTAGTAGGGACTCTTGCTATTGTCAGATTCGGACATCATGGAGTCCAGCTCAGAAATTTTATCAAGGTAAGCAGCATCCATGGATGCTTCACTGGACGTTCTCGTGCGGTTCATTTCCGAACAGCGGATAGTATGTAATCTTTTAGATAAAAGAAGCTCATGCTTATCGCTGGACTTTGCCAATGGCTCTCCTGAATGACTATTGATTGCGTTTTGCTCTGAACCTTCAAAATCTAAGTTCTCAGCATAGTTTGTTGAGCAGCTATTCCAAAACACTGGCTTTGTTGAAGTAAAACAAGTCACCTTCTTCTGGCTGTTGCAGGGGCTTGCACTATGTTCTGGAGAATCTTTGTTGCATTCATCTGAAGTGTCACAAAAATCATCAAACTCCAGTTTCCTTAGGAAGGCAGATGGCTTCCCCGTACTCTCTTGTTTTACGAGAGGAGACTCTTTGATATCAGGGGTGTTCAGCTGGAGACAACTGAGAGACAAAGAAGGTGTACATGGTGCTGGAAGCTCATAAAGTTCATCATCTTTATATGGTGCACAATCCTCACCTTTATCCCACTGTTGTTCTAAGCAGGCATCCATATTTGTAGCAGCTATATCCAGGAGAACTTCCTGACATCCTGAAAATAGTTCTTTGTTTGTCGGATGACTGTGTGTGTCTGGCCCATTTGAACGGTCTTGACTAGCAGAGTTTGAGCAAGCGCCATCACTATCTAAGAGTCCATTACCTGTCAATTGCTCAAGATTGTCAGGACTTTGGCTGGTAGTTAAAGTCTTTTTCTCTAGTCTTTCGACTTGGCTTTTCAATGATGCAATGTCTTCTTCACTGCTTTCACTTCCTTTATTATCTGTGAAAAGTGCTGTCTCACTAACAGTACTCACATTTTGGGTTTCTCCACTTGATCCTTTCAGCTGCGTAAGCTGACCCTCCAGTTCTTCTATGTACTTGTCACTTCTTTCCAGTGCTTTTTTCAGACGGTTTGTTTCACGTTCACACTGCTCTACTTTGGACTGCAGCGCAGCTGCTGTAAACCTACCAAACCTGCAAGAAATGTGAAGAGAGAAAATATTAAGTTGAAAGAATTGATTTGGGCTAAGTTTTTTCAAATCTTGACAAATAAATTTCCTAATCTAGTTTCAAGAAAAGACAATACTGCCAACATATACCATGTTAATTTGAAAGTACAAATATAGTCCCATTCAGGATTGTAGTTACCGGCTAGTAATGAAAAAAAATCATGTCGTATAGGTGGAGGTGAATTCATGAAACACATCTACCACTCAAAGTTATAGTGAAGCAATAACAAGCAGAAGATTACCCTTGCACAGGCTGGATCTATCAATTCAACTCAAATATGCATGAAGAATTATCCCCTAAAACAATGGCAAAGATTTATGGGAACATTTGAACGGTGGTCCACATCTTGAAATATTTACATTCAATCATTTTCCTACAGTACAGCAGAGTTTTACAATACATTTCTTACACAATGTCACCTTGTCAAATATAAAATGCCAATATGAAATTCAGAAATTGCAACAATCCTTAGAGGTGGTTTTAAATACTTATTTGGACCATTTCAATTACATTCATCTTAGCCTCTCCTTTGGCTTCACATGTACTTTAACTTAGTTCAGTGCTACCTGGTTTTATAGGTTTTACCATTGTAATGTCAATCTAATTACACTTCCTGGATTCCAATATATAAAATTAGCATTTGTGATTGCAAGAGTTGCACATAATATGTTCGCACAATTTCTAGCTACAGCATATTTTCATTTGCAAAGTTACGGAAGAAAGTGTAGATCGATCACACACAAACACACACACACACTGTGTGGGGAAGGTAATCTATATGCCCTACCCAATTCTAACCTGCCTCTGACAGGTAGGCATGAGGGAATCTCCTGCTCCATCTGAGACTTTCAATGTACAGAAAGAAAACAAATTAAGTTCGGATATTATGAGGAGGGAAAAACCTGCAGCCACTTTAAAACCACAACATCCATTTATGCTGGGCTACTTACTTTTCCCCATATGCACAAGCACTGATTTACATTCACTCTTACAGCAGACTATTACCAGGCACAGAGACTGTGCATATAGGGTCCTCTTTGGAGCCACAAGGAACCTCTTTCCCATCCCGAACTTTTGTTTCCCAGCCCTACATATCACAACCCTCAGGCCAATGAAGTCTGAATGCATCTCCAGCCTGCAAATATCATCTCTGAAACAGCCAGAGGCATTGCTACAGAACAACATTTGTGTTGCCAGCAAAGGACTCAGTCAGATTTTGATTCTTGAATTCTGATCCCCGAACACCAGCTGACTGTTTTTCCAGAGGTGGTGTACGCTAACAATTACAACCGAAGCCAATGGAATCCTGGGGTGCTCAGAACCCCTGAAGAAGTTGGATACAGCATCAACCTCATTGGTGCTACGAGAGGGAGGAAAGAGTGGTTTACACCCACCTACAGAATTGGCTACAAATCTCATTTTCAGCTCCAAGTGGCAAACCAGTACAAGACAAGCTTTCCATATTTAGCCATGCACTGCTTTGTAAATAAGAAATAACTTTGCCATTACATGTGTTTAAAGGGAGACAGTCAACCTAGAATAACACAATATCTGAATGTTGTTTACTTTGTGTATAGTCAGTTTCACCATTTTCCCTGTATAGTTAGTCAGTTCCACCCCATGGTGTGGGTCTTTCATATGTAGCACTTTGGGAAGGGAAAAGGTCTTTAAAAAGAAATATTAACACAGATTGTAAATCCGCATATGTTGACAGGGGACTCAGATTTCAAGGTCAGAAGGGACCATTATGATCATCTAGTCTGACCTCCTGCACAACGCAGGCCACAGAACCTTCAGCTGGAGACAACTAACTGAGAGACAAAGAAGATGTACATGGTGCTGGAAACTCAAAGTTCTTCATCTTTATATGGTGCACAATCCTGTAATAAACCTCTAACCTATGTCTGAGCTATTGAAGTCCTCAAATCATGGTTTAAAGACTTCAAGGTGCAGAGAATCCTCCAGCAAGTGACCCGTGCCCCACACTGCAGAGGAAGGCGAAAACCCCCCAGAGCCTCTGCCAATCTGCCCTGGAGGAAAATTCCTTCCCAACCCCAAATATGGGGATCAGGTAAACCCTGAGCATGTGGGCAAGTCACCAGCCAGACACCCAGGAAAGAATTCTCTGTAGTAACTCAGATCCCACCCCATCTAACATCCCATCACAGGCCATTGGGCATATTTACCGCTAATAGTCAAAGATCAATTAATACCATCATACCATCCCCTCCATAAACTTATCAAGCTTAGTCTTAAAGCTAGATATGTCTTTTGCCTCCACTCCTCCCCTTGGAAGGCTGTTCCAGAACTTCACTCCTCTGATGGTTAGAAACCTTCGTCTAATTTCAAGTCTAAATTTCCTGATGGCCAGTTTATATCCATTTGTTCTTGTGTCCACATTGGTACTGAGCTTAAATAATTCCTCTCCCTTACAGTATATATATCCCTCTGATAGATTTATAAAGAGCAATCATATCTCCCCTCAGCCTCCTTTTGCTTAGGCTAAACAAGCCAAGTTCCTTGAGTCTCCTTTCATAAGACAGGTTTTCCATTCCTCGGATCATCCCAGTAGCCTTCTCTGTACCTGTTCCAGTTTGAATTCATCCTTCTTGAACATGGGAGACCAGAACTGCACACAATATTCCAGATGAGGTCTCACCAATACCTTGTATAACGGGACTAGCACCTCCTTATTTCTACTGGAAATACCTTGCCTGATGCATCCCAAGACCGCATTAGCTTTTTTCACTGCCATATCACATTGGCGGCTCAGATAGGTGGAGTACCCAATGCCACTGTTTAAAAAACAATGAGTAAAAAGACTAGATTTAAAGTTCCATTAAATACAATATGTCAACATATTTTGGCTTGTTTTTCCCCTTAATTTGAAAACTCAAATAGAGATAAATCAAATATGCTACAGTGAGTTATCGGAGCATTGCAAGGATCACAAAAGATTTTTCCCTTCTTCCCAGACCAGGGGCACTGTGCTGCATTTATTTTTACTTCCTCTGAAGACTTTGGTATAGGCCACTGTATAAGGTAGCCCAGTAGATGCAGTGTCTCATCTGATATGGCAACATATCCACACAATCTGAAGTCATGATTAGCTTAAAAGTGAAGTGTAATCACCAGAGAGAAATGAAAATTGCTTATGCAGAGTAAGCAAAATTTTCCAGAGATTGTTGTAACAGACACTTTAACATAGAAATTAAACATGTTTTACATTTATATGCATACCTGGCAATTCTTTTAATGGAAGAACTGTGTAATATGTTTATTTAATGCAAATGGCATTAGTGACAGCCTCAGATTTGCTCACCAAGAGGAAGCATTGTATTTGCAAGTGCAAGTTTTAGAACACGTGTCCTCAGGAAAAAATGAAGTTTGACATTCAAAAGCAAGCAGCATTGCTAATATGTTAATTGTTGTAGGGAGACATGTCTGGGAATTTGTGTTTTTAGAAAAAGGAGCATCATACAGACCACCTACAAATAGTTACATCTGCAATGAAGCATCAAAGTAGCAGAGCAACTTTCCATCCCTACTTTAAGGCTTGTGTGCATTTAAAATCCAAATTTTCAAGGCTTCCATACTATTTTTTTCTCCCACAGCCATATTAATTCAAATATTTAAGTAAATTACTCCATGACCAGGAAAAGGTCTATATAGTTCTAGTGACTGATTGGACAGTCTTAATAAGAAAGTTGTGATCTGAAGATTTAAAAAAACCCAGTCTGTTTGACATCCAAGCTCCAAGTCAGCGTGCCAAATATATAGATAGGTTTGAACGCGTTCAGAAGAATCACTTTCCAGCTTGTGGATATCTTGAGAAACCCATCAACAGAACTGCAGATATGCAATGTGAATGTTTTGGGGGCAAGTCCTAATAATGCTTGTTGAGAGACTCTGTCTCCAATATTTTCAATGCTAAAAAAACCCAACAGTAATATATAAAGGAAGCCTGTAACTAGTCTATTCCTATGTTGTCTCAAATTCATCCTTTGACCCCCACCAGGTGTAGAAGGTGGATAGCCTAATGAGGTCCATGCACATGGTCCCACACAACAGAAATATATAAAGTCACTCCCTCTCTCAAGTTCTCTCTTCAGTCGAGTTTTATCCACAACAAATATTGCAAGTCAAAGCTGGCAATGAGACGTTAAACAGCCAGTTCCTCATCTACCTCTGCAAAAAAGTTACCAGCTGTAAGTATTTCTGTTGAGTAACAAGAATGGACATTCCTTTGCAGATATTACTGCAAGTTATACTTCAATAGTCCTGTCATAGTTAAATCAAAGTGAGATTCAAACGTGCGTTCTTACTCCGAAAAGTGACAATTAAACACGAGTCCAAACTGCCTTTAGTTTTATTGTCTATCACTAACTCCAGATCAAGTCTGTTTAGTTTCAAGTCAATACATTTATTCTTTTCTAACTACCAGCCCAGCAAACTCAGCTTAAATTCTTTCCTTCCCACATCACCTCAGTAATAATTGTTCTGCAAGCCAAATTATGCCCTCAGCTCTGTACATTCATAGTTTAAACTTATACAACAGAGTAAGTATAATAAACTACTAAACCAAACAAGCCCTTTGTATTTTAACCATATACAAAGCACTACAATAACGTGGAGGTTTTGATTTCGAGGTGACAAACCAGGAATTCAAGATCAAAATAGCAACTAGTCCCACATCCCTCTAGTATATACACCCATGAAACACAGGGATCTCTCACAGGGTGTGGAGTGAGGGAGGGGACAGGGTGCATATGTTACAAAACCCTGCAAAGCCCATGACAATAGACTTAAACCACACTGGAATTACTAATATCATAGCAGCTGTTCAGGGGCTATTTATCGGGGCCTCTGAAGCCTGTGGGCTCCTATATTTTGAGGGGGTCCATGGACTGATTCACAGGGGGATGAGAGGAGAAGAGGCTTAATTGGGCTGCTGTGAACTCTCTGCAGGGAGGTGAGGCAGCTCCGCTGCTCAATTGCCCTCTAGTCACAGAGGGTGAGGGACAGGAGAGAGAAGAGCTGCTCTGTGGCAGGAAGCAGGCATGGGGGCAGAGCACAAAGAGATGCAACACTATCCCCCTCATCTCAGCAGCAGCACCTCCTCCCCAAAGATGGAAGGCTAGACAGCAGCAGCTCCTCTTCTGTCCCTGGCAGAGAGGAAGAGAAGGAAAAGGAGGGGGAATTAAGCAGGAAGACACTGGAATTGGGGGGAGGGGAATAGAACATGGGTGACAGAAGGGGCTAAACAGCACAAGACCAACATAAAAGACAGTGTGTAACAGGAAGTGAGCGAGAGGGGCAGGCAATGGAAAGTGGGATGAACATGCACGATACAGAATGAGAGGAAAGGGGATGCTATGTTTGAAAGAATAAGACTCTTTAGAGCATCACAAGACCAAGTGGCACGGAGGCTAGTGAAAGCAAGGTTAGTGCTCTGCACTGACCAGTTCTTAACAGCTGTTAGTGATGTTTTAATACATAAATGTGAAAAATGGGCCACATGTTCTTCTTCAAAGGTAAATTAGTCTAATTACTAACTCCTGAAACCACTCTTGCTGGTTACAGAGCGAGTCTTGTCCTTATAAGATTAAGCTACACCAGCTCTGGCTGAATGTTTTGGGGAACTGGATATAAGAGGATTGGGGAACGGGGACAGAGGAATTTCCCTTCCCAGAGGAAAGTCCAAGGTTTGAAGCTGAACAAGAACGTTCACTTTTTAGGGAGGATCTTGAGTGTGGGGGTTGAGCACATTAGAAGTGTATCAGCAAAATGAGAGTTTGCAGATAGGAAAGGAAGTGGTCTCATTTTCATGCACTGATATTCCATCAGTGTGGATGACTACTGGGAATCAGCAAGCAGGAAGGAGAAAAAAAAATTAGAACTCGGGGGAAAAAAAAGATAAGATAATAAGCAACAGCAGGTCCCAGTGACCAAAAGCAGCAATACAACCACATTGTGAATGGCTGAAGCAAGGACCATACTTGGGAGTATTTCTCTGCCCACTGTGTTGATATGGATATTATAAAGCGATCCCTAATGATGTCCAGGAGAAATTTATTACAAACTTCTGAGATTGCCATTCTGACCCTGGATGTAGGTATGAATGTTCCAGCAGGTATCATGTTGTACGTAGCAGCACAACACCAGCTGTAAGAGAAATACTAAAGGACTCATTTAAAACAGGATTTTTTATTTTATAAAGATTCAGTTGGGGGGAAAAAACCCAAAGATATTCAGTGGACAGGAGGTACGTGGAAAGCAATGACACCAAATGACGCTTGCAGTGGCTTTTACAAAAAAAAAAAAAGCGAATGCAAGTCTGGGCTGGATACATGGGTAGGCCACATCGTGGAGCAGGGAATTAACGGTCTCTATAGGACATAGATACAACCGTTTTGGGAACACAGCAAGATGTTGGAGAAATTGGAGGGAGCTCTGGTAAGAGGAACTGATTTACAAGGAAAGATTTGTTTAAAAAGTGACATATGTAGCTTGGGTCTGAATGACTAACTGATGAGAAGGAAACATAGTAATAGTCTATAAGGAATTTAGACTTTTATTACCCTCGTCACAGAGGGTTCCAAAAAGGAATTTCACCATCTAGGAGATTATATTTCCAACAGCCACCACGACAAGGAATGGATGAAGCTGCCAGAAGAGTGGGTGAGCAGGTGCCTGGACTCTTCTTAATGGTCCGCAAACCTGGAGGAGCAGTTCTCCAGAGATCTGGAGTTTAGGTAAGCCCAATAACTATGCCTGAATAATCTGAAGAATTGAGAGATGGAAACTGTTGGTCTGGAGATGAACAGAGGAAATTAAACGTGGTACCTCAGCCCTGAAGTGAGGCAAATTTGGTGTGAGAACCAGTGAAATTTTGTCCAGCTTCAACAGGCAACAGTGATGCTGAAACATCAGCACAGCAACATCCTGCAAGTTTCCCAGACAGTCTCCTGGAAGGACAGAGCCCTGATGAGATCATCCAGGAAGTGATTCCCAAGTGGATCCCCTTCTCTATGGGTTGCTCAGCCCAGAGAAGACCACTAGGATCAAGGACAGGCCAAGAAACAATAGCTATCAAGTATGTGGCTTTATGAAATCTGAAGCAAGGAGTAGTTGCACAGATGTTGGAACCTTGCCCCAGTGAGGAACATTTGGGGTAGAGCCTATCATTCATTGCTTTCCATTAACAGACACTGACAGTTCACAGCAGAAAGTCTGGAAGAGCAGTGTTCAAACTCTAGTCCATCAAATCTGGAATAGAAATATGTGCTTATAGATTTTACACACTGAACTTGTGCAAAAATCAACATATTGACATAATATTGGAAAGTAGCCCCTTTCATCTACTATAGTCAACCACATAACATACACACGCCTGGGTGGGTGAGTTTCTGTGGCCTGCGTTGTGCAGGAGGTGACTAGATGATCATAATGGTCCCTTCTGACCTTGAAGTCTATGACTCTATCTCACATGATCAATCCCTAACACAAAAGAGAAGTGTCGGTCTCCCTTAGGGCACAAAGGATGGCTGAGCCTTATTTGTTGCACGACGTGGAGTTTTTTATTTCTGAGTTGTAGAAGTAGGATTTGAACAGAATCCAGAAAGAAGCAAAAAAGGCTACTTGCTATATTCCAAGAACCACCCAGACCTCATTTGAAAAGAACCTCCTTTTTGGCCTAAGAGGGTTGGAGAGGCCAAAGAACTGTGTGCAAAGCCTCTCCAAAAAAATTAAGTGACTAAGTGAGTTTGCATCCAAGGATGGCGAGCATCACAAGGCAAGAAGAATGAGGTCTTCTGAGGCATCCCACAAAACTGACCATAAGGTTTGCAAGTCCTGACTCAGCTGCTGGAGATTAAAACCTTTGCACCTAGAGTGCTGAAATTTTCCTCAGAACTTTGTCCTACAATACAGAAGCTCAGGAGAGAATTATACTGGACACATCGGTTCTCAGGGCTGTTGAAGAAGGGTGTTTTTCCTAGAAGCGGACAGCAGCTGGTCTCAGAGTACTCTTCCAAGAGCACTCTTGTTGTAAAAGTCAGAGATGGGAGTCCAGTTTGGAAACCATAGAAAGGACATGTGTTCTCTACTGTATACTGTGCATACTGCAGACCTGTCATACTTCCTTTTACTAGGGGCCTTCCATTCATTCACAAGGCCACTTGGTTTTCCAGCAACTGAACTAGGAAAACTGTGTTTCCTTTTCCAACTTTTTGGGGGGCAGGGAGGGGAGGGAGGATACTGCAGGGGTAGAGAATTTATAGGAATAAGGGACAATCTTGCCTTATTTGAAGAAAAATTCCTACCGGTTTTGAAAAAATAAATGAATAAAACAAAGTAAGTTCACTGCTGACATGAGTTTCTATCTTTACCCAAGTTAGCCAAAACAAGGACCATTTTGAAGTTCTCAGTGAAGTTTGAATGCTAGTTCAAATAACAATGAACAATTCTGATTTCTCTACAGGACATATCGAGACTCTTCCTGCCACATTACAGATGTAATTTCATGATTGCTCTGTGGGAAACCAATCCAATTGACCTTAGAAAGACTCAAAGCAGTTTTAGTTTGGTTTATAATAATTTAAATAGTTTCAGGTTTTCTTTATATATATTTAGGACACAGTGAACAACATTTGTTTTAGAGTTAAACAAAATAGTATTTTTTACCCAAAGCTCAGAGATTACAATGGCAAAATTTAAAAAAATAAATGGCAAGATAAACCATGAGATTAAAATGGATGGGGGAAAAATAAATAAATCAGCGTTAATGCCACTATTTTCTGGATGCTACCAAAAGCTTCTCAGACTGGAATTTTAACTGGCAGGAGAAGGAATTAAATATTCAGGGCTGAGTATACCTAATCATCTGATATAGAGCTGGTTAAAACAAAATTTGAATCTAACTAATCATAAAATACAGAATACTCTGGGTAGATAGGCCAACTCCGTCTCTTGCTTTGGGTAAAAAGTAAATACTGTCAAGATGAATGTCTCCCAAGAATACTTTTGATCCTTGGGGCTTAGCCAGTGGAGCTACCAGTTGACTCTTTTTAAGGCCATTATTAAGATTCCTCAGCAGGGTTTGTGAGTTGAGAAAAAGGAAGTTAATAATATCACTGCGAGAAATGCTTTATATTAACCAACAAAGAGGCAGGTTGTGTTTTCCCATAAAGTTACAGGCACAAAATTGTTGAGATGAGTTCCTGTCTGCTTCCTGTAAAACTTGCCCATCCGGTATTGCCCTGGCCTCTTCTTTTGTCATTCAGTGTGGCACACATTCTAAAGCAATATGCATTTCCTCACCTTTCGGGGGCGAAGCCAGACTTTGAGGCACCTGCTCCCCCACTTGGTGTTAACTTTGCTTGTGCCAATCAGAAACGAACACAAACAGGTTTTGGGCCCCGTCCCCTATGACACTTCTATGATGTCATGGTTGGTACTTTAGGGGCTGCCTGCCATGTGCAGGCAGGGAGAGGAGAAAGAAAAACGAATCCTGTGTATCCCGTGTACACCCGTAACCGAGCCTGATCACCTCGAAGCCTCTCTCTCAGCTCACGTGTTTCAAACGGAGTTTCTACGTTTGCCGGTCGTTATGCGTTGGTTTGTATTTGTGAGTATCCGTTATTACTAAATGCTGTATCTTTGTTTATAAATATTGTTAGTACATATTTAGTTATTGTGTGTTTTAAGTTTCATTAACTCTATTAGCTAATCTAACGCTGCTCCCTTACCCCTTGTAATTATCCCCAATAAAACTTTAAACTGATTAATTTTAGTTGTGTGTGTGCGTGTCTGCAGTTTGCAGCGTGACCCATATTCTCCTTGCATCCCTTACCAATATAGTCTATTGCCACGTGCAGCCTAGTAAATAACAGGCCTGCATTTTCTTTCGCCCCTGCGTGCCCGTGGCAATCCACATGGCGTCACGAACAGGATGCAAGGGAGTTGGGCCATGCCCGTGGCACGCTGCAGACCGTGCAGATGATGAAACTGAACAGTTCCAACATTTGCAGTTTCACCTTTTTACTAGCCAAAACTCGACTGATCCAAAAATAGAATGGATCTGTTCCCTTGGCTCGGGTAAAACTCTAAAAGGCTATACTGTACCATTAACCCTGGCAGATACGGGATGCCTCCTTCGGTGCCACCCGAGCTTTAGGTGTCAGCCAGCCGATTGTTCCCTACAGCCTCAGTGCACGGAGACTGTGGAGAACCTCGGTGCTGCAAATCCCTCTCAGCTTTGGAGAAAGTGTAGCCGCATTGTTAGAAAATCCGGAGGTACTGTTTCCAAATTGATTCCCCCACCTCGGGTAATACCTGCTGATCCGGCACACAAATTATTATGCCAGATGATAAAAGAATTAGATTTAATTAAGAAAACCAAAAAATTGCGACCCGATGAATATAAATCTGAGGATGTTTCCACCGTCCTGTTTAGCATGATATGCAAGGCCCTCGATCTGTGCTCTGTCCTCCACGGGGGCACAATGTTTGCAGCTAAACAGGCAGCCCCAGGCTCTCCTAAAGATGATAATGAGGAGAAAACAGAAAAGGTAGAGCCCATCACTACCTCCCCCACATCCTGCTCCGCACAAGAATGCGAAGTGCAGGGTGTTCTTTTAGCTGCCCAGCATGTTGCTAATGCCCACTCTGCCAACAAGCAAGTTGTTTTAGGTATCGATTCTCAATTTTGTTTAGATATTTTGATTGAGCAAGCCTCTCCCTCAGCTTTTGTTAAAATGTGGGACCAAATTTTTACCCTAATTCGTAAATTCTCTCACCCTTGGTTCGTTACACACTGCCCCTCTCATCGACCAGACTCTAACCCCCTGCATTCCAGTCTTGATCAAAGAATGAGAGAGGTCTCCCAAGTTCATATGGCAAATCCCGCGCCACAGGCCGACCCGCTGCTGCGCTGGCTCCACAAAGAATGGGGACACTTACCACCCACAAAATTGTATGGCCTGTTATCTGGCTTTTCTGACCAAAAGCCTGACGTTAGCCGCAGTCAGTGCGAGCTCATTGTTCAGTCCTGCTTGCAGTGTGTGCAGGTAAAAACTATGAATCGTCCCCGATATGAGCGCTCTGCATACGCTGCAGAATACTTTGCCCCAGGTAGTACGTGGCAAACTGACTTAATAGGACCCCTGCCAGGTGCTCGTCGTTTTCCAAAAGCCTTGGTTACTGTCGATCTGGGGTCTCAGCAAACTTTTTGTGTCCCTCTTACTAAAACCAATGCTGCTTCTGTCGCTGTAGCTCTTAGGCAAATAGCAGCTGCCTGGGGCACTCCCACTGAAGTCCAAGCAGATGGTGGGCCACCCTTTACCAGCAAAAGCATTGAACAACTCGTTTTTGGATGGGGGGGCTTCTCTTCACATCCATACTAAATATCATCCTCAAAGCAATGGTGTGGTGGAGCGAAAAATCGCAGTCCTTAAGACTATGCTGCAAACAGCAAACCCCAACCCTGATTTTAAAAACTGGAGCTCATTTTTACCCCAGGTACTTATCGCACTCAAAAAAGCCACCATTCTCCGGGCCGGCAAGTACCCTAACACCTACCTAGTGGCTACAAGTACCCCCGGTGACAAGCTAGTTCATCATAACTGGCTCAGCAAATGTAGTTCTTAATAAACAAACTAATGCCCCTGAGCAGGGCTCGTATTATTCTGTTTTACAGGTTATGCTGCTCTCCCTCACAACATCTTTGCCCACGGAGCCCTTAGGAGAAGGTGGACTACAAACCTGGTTCGCCGCCTACTGGGTGCAGGAGGTCAGCGGAAACCAGTCCCTGTCAGCGCTGAGTCCAGAAGATTGTCTCATTTGCTCTGCTCAGTTCTCACCTAAATATCCATTACCCTTTCACTTTGTACCAATAGTTTATAATTTTTCTTCATTTAATATTTCTAGTGTGAATTGTTCTTCCCCCTTTTAACCCTGTTGGTTATATGATGTTACGTGATCAAGTGCTGTTTCAATCCCTTGCTATTGAAATACTTGCTAATACTACGGGCAAGGGCCTCTCCTTAATTAATCAGCAGTTAAATTCCCTTGTTCAGTATAGTATTCAAAATAGATTAATGATTCAATATTTGTTACAATCTTCCTCATTTTGTACTAAATTTGCTGAAGTATATCCCGACTTTGCTGATAAATGCTGCGTTTCTTTGCCTTCTATTTCTCCTAATTTGTCCTCAATTGTTAAAGACCTGCAAACGTTGAGCTCTACTGTCCGAGAGTCACGAGAATCCTTCCAGTTTTGGTCATGGCTCGATTGGCTGGGCCTTGCGCCCTACAAATCCTATTTCCAATCCCTGTTTGTGTCCCTTCTAGTTGGGCTCGCTCTTCTCTGTCTCGGATGTGCCTTCATTAAAGCCTGCATTCACAAGTTTGTTGCCTCGGCCTACATCGCTTCCACCCCCGAAGCGCATCCCCTCGTAGGTGGGGATGAGGAGTCGGACTCGGAAGTTTAGGTTCTCGGCCTAACTATTTCGGCCAGGGCACGGGGGCATGTTGAGATGAGTTCCTGTCTGCTTCCTGTAAAACTTGCCCATCCGGTATTGCCCTGGCCTCTTCTTTTGTCATTCAGTGTGGCACACATTCTAAAGCAATATGCATTTCCTCACCTTTCGGGGGCGAAGCCAGACTTTGAGGCACCTGCTCCCCCACTTGGTGTTAACTTTGCTTGTGCCAATCAGAAACGAACACAAACAGGTTTTGGGCCCCGTCCCCTATGACACTTCTATGATGTCATGGTTGGTACTTTAGGGGCTGCCTGCCATGTGCAGGCAGGGAGAGGAGAAAGAAAAACGAATCCTGTGTATCCCGTGTACACCCGTAACCGAGCCTGATCACCTCGAAGCCTCTCTCTCAGCTCACGTGTTTCAAACGGAGTTTCTACGTTTGCCGGTCGTTATGCGTTGGTTTGTATTTGTGAGTATCCGTTATTACTAAATGCTGTATCTTTGTTTATAAATATTGTTAGTACATATTTAGTTATTGTGTGTTTTAAGTTTCATTAACTCTATTAGCTAATCTAACGCTGCTCCCTTACCCCTTGTAATTATCCCCAATAAAACTTTAAACTGATTAATTTTAGTTGTGTGTGTGCGTGTCTGCAGTTTGCAGCGTGACCCATATTCTCCTTGCATCCCTTACCAATATAGTCTATTGCCACGTGCAGCCTAGTAAATAACAGGCCTGCATTTTCTTTCGCCCCTGCGTGCCCGTGGCAATCCACAAAAATCAATATTGCAAACGGATCTTTCCAAAAGAGATCTCCAATGCAGCTGCCATCAATGGTTCCTTTGCTGAAAACTCAAGCACATTGAGATGACTTGGGGTGCAATATTAAGATAAACTCTCACTAGTGAGAGATACACAAGGTGACCTCTACTTTGGAATCATGCAAATCTTTTTGTGGGCAAATTAACTATAAGGGTATTAACTGCATAAACAAATCATTTAAGTTCCAGGTTCTGCTTCCGTCAGATCACTAAAAAGTGTGATTGAAAGAGAAACAACAGTAATACTGCTAGATTAGGAATAGATTTAAGCAGATGTTTAGTTTATATTGGCATGAGACAACATTACAGACAATAATAGCTGGCTTCCCACATTCCTTACTCTTTTCTGAGGATTCTGCATTTAAAAAAAAAAAAAAAAAAAAAAAAAAAAAATCTACCTACACACTGAAAGTAATTGCTCAGATAAATCACTGTACTGGATACAAAAACAAAGAATGCCTAAAGTGGCATTGTGGGGTCCAGTGTTTATAATCTCAATCATTTCTCCAGGATTTGCTCAGAAAACCATATGTTTAGTTGCAACTAACTACCAGGCCTGCAAACTCATCTTGAGCTCTTCGGGGATAGGGAGGGGAGCAGCAGAAAGAGGGACACCCTCCCTAAAAATAAAAACCCATCACACAGTGTTCCGTGTCCCACACATTATCACACTTCTGGCCAATATTCACCTTTGTGCATGCAGAAGTTCCACTGTCAGGCTTTAGTGACATATAGGCTTTGTGCTGGCTCTCCACCTAGAGAAGGATTTTCATCCTGGTCAATAATTTAGTTGATGTGTGAGCCAGAATGGAAACCAGCTCACTCTCCTGTAACAGCACAAAGCCGGGGGGGAGGAGGGGAGAAATAATACTGAGAGTGTTTTGGGCTTGATTTTTAGTTATCCTGAACATGAAATCAGGAATAGCTTCACTGTAGTCAATGGAGTTACAGCGGTGTCAAACCTGTCAGAATCGGACTTAAAGAATCAAAGAAATCAGAACTAGAAGAAACGCTTCCTATAGTGCCTGTGTGATAAGCATGGGATAGACACTTCAGCGGAGAAGCACAGCCTGCATGACAATCTCTGCCTTTTGATGTCATTATCCTCAAAGTTTTAATGGTTTAAAATGGTAAATTTACAGTGGAAGTCAGTGACAAGTTACTACTTAAGAGGCCTAATCCTGCACAGTTTACTCACATGGAGAGTTTTGACTGAACAAGGAGCTCAGGTACACGCTATAGAAACCAAGAGAAACTATCTGTTGCTGCAGGTTGCTTGGTAATAATCCCACCCCCTCTGCGAAAGAGAGTCTGACGCCAGCTTGAAAGAGGAGTGAAGTTTCTTGAGAAGGAAAGCTGAAATTGAGTCCTACAGTACTGCCCAGGTAACGCAATGGTGATACTACAGAGATTGTACATTACATATATTTGCGAAGATTGAAGTGGACACCCAGCTCTGTGTACAGGGAAACTCCAAATTCATATTCAAGCCATATACACAACACTAAATACATCACTGGACTTTTAAGCTAAGGCTCTACAATAGTTAAAAATGGTCTATGAATAAAATATTGTCGCTTTTAAAAGGTTTACATACTTTTGAGGTGATCTACTATCAACTTCAGCCTTCAGTCGCAAATTCTCTCTCACAAGGCCACCATTTTCCAGTCTCAGTTTCTTATTTGCCTTAAAAAAAAAAAAAATTAAGTATAGAGTAAAACAGAACTGGCTTATAATATTTATAGGACAAGCTGTTTGTGCTTTTTAAAGAGACAGCATTAGAAAACTGCAGCTAGGAAACAGCCCTCAGACAGGGACACCACTTAAAAATTACCCTGGGAAATGGTTCGCAAAACCGAATAAAGAGACAAGACATTTTTTATTTATATCCCCAAAATACACTGCAAGGCTCCTATCTAGGGAAATAAACAGAGCTATGTTCGTTAGTAGAGAGAGTCATTAAGGGGATGTACTAATGGCAATTCCATGTTTTTTTTCACATGACTAAATACTTTAAGTACATTAACATTACAATGTGCAGGTATCAGCAAAACTAATGTTGAACAGCTTTTCTCCCCTCCAAACTAGAGTAAGATTACTCTGATTCTAAAAAAATAAAAGCTTAGTTATCCTATGGACGTAAATCCTTTATGACAAACTACTTGCCGTCTTCCTTCAGCGTAGCTGCCATGATGTTAAGTTTAAGACTCTTGATTTACTGCTTCGCTCACTCTTTGAATTGAGGTCAATTTCTTCTTCTCAGTTCAATGGACAGTCTTGTTAACAAGATACTTCATGTCAAGAGAAGTTTTCCTGCTGCAATGTTTTT
Organism: Chelydra serpentina; assembly: GCA_037349315.1. NCBI lineage: Eukaryota > Metazoa > Chordata > Testudines > Chelydridae > Chelydra > Chelydra serpentina. The sequence continues at coordinate 80,182,655 of JBAIAC010000004.1, forward strand.
AGAGCAACAAAAATTTTTTTTCAAGGTCTCCAACTAATGCTAAGGCCTAAAAACAGGGAGAAGAAACTCCTTGCACTTTGGAAACTGCTCAATCTTGATAAATTGCAAAGAACACTGAGGACCCAGCAGACTTATGATTCATAACCTTAAATGGCAGTATTTACAGAGTTTATATAATACTAAAATTGTGACTTAAATCCTCACAAAAAACATTCAGTAAAGTTCTGTGCTCAAAGCTCTTCTCCCTCCCTGTACCTTGTGTTATGCACCAGACTCTGAACAATCTGCTACTTTTTTGTTTGTTTGCTTTCAGTGTTAATACCAAGCATTTATACCTTCTTGCAAAGACTTCAAAGGCCAAATTTTGCTGTTACACCAGTTCGACTCTAAGGCAGTTCCGTTGCCATTAATGGAGTTGTTCTGGATTTGCATCAGCATACCTGAAAGCAGAATTTGGCTCTGATTAAATATACTTTCAGTTACACTGATGCAAATCCAGAACAACTCCATCAACGGTAATAGAACTGTCCTGGATTTATACTGGTGTAACAGCAGAATTTGGGAGTCTTTGTAGCACTTAGAAGGTATAAATCCTTAGTATTAATACCATAAAAAATGATAATATATCCTAAATATGCTAAAGCTTCAGTTTCCAGGAGGCAATCCAAGATTAAAAACAGAAGAAATAAAAGGTAGCATCTTTAATAAAGGCAAGTTAACTTGAAGGACAAATTGAAGAAACTTAACTTTGAAATTTCATTTTTATTCAAAACTGTTTTAGGCAAATTTCCTTGCCCTTGAGAGTGTATTTTAGAAGATTTCAATATTTAAGTTTGTTTTCACCTGATTTTTAGTCTCTCTTCCCCTCCAAATCACAAGTTTTGTTTTACGCTGTAGTCAAGAAACCTAAAAAAGCATCAACAAAATAGGTCCCAAATACTGTAGGGAGTGCAGAGTAAGTTTAAAAGTTTCCAGTACAAGATCTTTTGGTCCTAAATGCGCTAAGGCTTGTCTATTTTAGGCCAAAGGGACAATGTGTGTGAAGTCATGTCTTTTATTGGACCAACTTCTGTCACTGAATGAGACGAGCATTCAAACTACACAGAGCTCGCTTTTTTCAGGTCTTTACATCATAGGGTCAAGTTACTCTGTCTCAGCAAACTGCATCAAAAATATTAGCTAGCAAGGGCAATAGTGCAAAATCTGTTTAAGGAAACTGGGCTGTTTTTGGCAAAATAGATATATTCTATAAATTGTTGCAAGCCAGAAAACTCTGGTCCTCAATACTGAAAACAAGTGCAAGATAATCCAATTACTGAGCCATGGGATGACAGACAAGTCGAAAGTCACATGCGAGATTGACTAGAACAAGCAAAACCAGACAGACGCCTGCTATGCAGAAATACTATGATACACCAATAGTCACAAGAAATCAACTTTTCTCCCTCTTCCTTTTGGAGCTATGAAATACTCAAAAGGTCAGACTGACCCTCACCCCTATTTGAATAGCAGTGTAATTGTTTCATGTTATGTGATTAGAGAAGCAGACATTTTTTACCTCATTTAATTTTTCCACATCATCTTTCACTTTCTCATATAGATCATTAGCAGCTTTAAGTTTCTTGGTCCATTCTTCTATAGTTTCTGGGCCAGCTCGGCTCGCCTCATCTGTAGACTGATGACTTTCTTCATGTGTATTACACAGACTCAAGGCCCCAGGATCCAGAACCGTTTTCAGCTGCGCTTCCAAGCCAATGTTTTTACTTCTTAGCTCTTCCACTTCTTTCTGCAAGGATTCTATTTCATCCTGAGAGTGTTACAAACCCAGGAAGCACAAGAATGCAACAAAACCAGAAAAAGATATAAAAATTAACAGCAATTACCTCAGGACTTAATTCTCTAAGTGCTTTATGTATAGAGATCCTCTGGACACCAGGAGGGGTGCCCTGCCTGCAAGAAATTCATTACAGAACTTTTCAAAGTGCACCAATGGATTGACCTCCGCGCAGGTTTTGGAAGGCTGCATTCTGGAGTGTAGCTTAGGATTTCAGCTATGGGCAGAGGAATTCCCTCTGCCTATATATAGCAAGCGCAAAAGACTATATGTGGACTGAACACTTTACACAGCAAAGCGTTATCCATTGTAGTGCACATTTTGGGAGGCTGGCCTCTACACAGTGTGCTCACATGGACTGTCTGCTGCCTCATTTGCTGCTGTTAAAGAATGAGAAATGGGGAAGAGATCTTACAAAAGACCAAGGTATAGAACAGGGGTCTCAAACACGCGGCCCGCGGGCTGCATGCAGCCCGCTTCCCTGTGGCCCGCCGGGCTCCCCATGCCCCCCCCCCCGAGTTACTTTCTGAAGTTCCGCTGCCAGAACAGCTGTCTGGCGGCTTCGCGGTTTCTGGGAGAGAGGGGGGGAGGAGCGGGGAGCGACGACCTCAGGGGAGGAGGTGGAGAAGGGGTGGGGCCTAATGGAAGGGGTGGAGTGGGGGTGGAGCCGGGGGCAGCGAGGGGGCGGGGTCAGTGATGCAGCCCTCGGGCCAATGCACTAGTCCTCATGCGGCCCTCATGGTAATTTGAGTTTGAGACCCCTGGTATAGAAAAAGGTCTTGAGCTGCATGTTTGGAGACAAGAATGGGGGGGGGGGAGGGGGGAAATGTACACTTACATAAACTGCCAAAAAACAACAACAACCCACAATTGGAGGGATGGGGGTAGAAAGATGTTTATGGGAAAGCCTATTTGTGCCTGATACCTTGGGAATAACCATTCATGTGCTCTCTATACTGCTGACCACACACATGCTTGCATGGCTTAACTGCTGTGGAAAGTAAGACTACAGGAGGATACACACTTATAAAAATCTAGGACTTGCATTGATTCATAAATGAAAAAAAATGTAACTTGATCTTCTGCACTGGATCCTCCACCTTTTAGACAGATAAACTGTTCATTGAGTTTTGGAGATTCAGTCTCTTCAATTCTCAAGTGTCATGACATTTGGGGTGGATACCCAGGCCCAAGCCCACCCGACCCGAGAAGGTTACGTCATCTTCTGACCAAACTTGCCTTGAACCCTTCCCCCCAAACCTGAGTAGCTGCCACTGCTTCCTGCCTGCAGTCAGTGCAACAACAGCTGCATACCCTGCTCCTGCCAGCCCCTGCTGCGCTGTGTGTGCCGTGGAGCGAGACGCGCTGCAGCTCCTCAGCATGCAGCCACCCCAGGGGCAGGAGAAGGAGAGCTGACCTGACCTGAGAGGGTCCAGCTGATTTCCCACCTGACCCGGACCCAATGTTTATAGTCGAGTACCGTCAGGTTGCAGGGCTCCATCTCTGGGAGCTCCCCTAGCAGGGCTCTTCCAAAGACCTTGGGAGCAGATGAAGCACATCTGTTTCTGCCTCCTCTTATTCCCTCACTAGGACACCACCACAGGTCTCAGGGAAGAGTTTAGAACTTGGAGCATTTCTCTCTACACTGCTCCTACCAGGCTCACAAAAGAAGGCAGCAGGCAACCATGTGAATAGAGGTGAGCAGAGAAAGTGGGCCCAGGCATACCTGGTGTTGCTCTCAGACCTGCTGACTCTCCCCTATTCAAAGGAGGTCTTTCACGCAGCAGGGGAGCAGAAAGATCTGCCGAGTGTTTTGTCATTTTAGAAGAACGCTGTACATTTTTTCAAAAAAATTAGTCCATGTCAAAAAAATGCAAGTTGACAGTGTTTCACCAAGAAATGTTTTTCTTTCATAGTCAAGAGGGATTTCTTTAGAAGAAGCCCACTTTCTTGTGCCTCTGGGCACAGACCTACTTGTTTGGGGGCAGCAGCAGGAAGTTAACAATAATGCATTAAAAATACTGTACGTCACATGAAAGTGTGTGCGGGGAAGGGACTAAAGTCTACAGGCAGGATATTTTAAGTGCTTGGCCTTGGCCTAAACCCTGCTCTCACTAAGTTAATAATAAAGCTCCTATTGACTTCAGTGGGAGCAGAGTAAGCCCCAATGCCAAGTTCTTCTGAAACTCCCACCTTGAAGTCTAGACTAGGAGATGAATCCACACTGAAATTCAAATTATGTCCCAATCTTAAATCCACACACTCAAAATAAGATTAGGAGAGAAATTTGAGTTTTAGTGTGTATTCAAACTGAAACTTTTCTTAAAAAGAAAGTGTAGAAATTAAAGAGACGAGTTGTACGTAACAAGATAAAGTTAAAAGTTGTTCATCTGGAAGTTGTTATCTTTGCTGTTACCTCATATTCTTTGTGAAGCAGTTCAAGTCTGGTTTTACGAAGATGTTTTCTGACTGTAGGACTAAATATGGGTTCACTTTCACTTGTTCCTCCTACAGCAATGCAAGATAAACAGCATTATTACTGGGTCCAAATCCAGTCAGTAAAATACATCATCATTTTTCTCCATGCGACTTTAGATTCCTATTTTTGTTTTCAAGAAAACTGTACTTATTTTGAGAAAGGGTTAGTAATCAAGCATACTTTATTTATTAAGTACGCTTGTTAAATATGTAGAGATGAGTCTCAACAAAAAACCCAGGTGAGAACGTTACCAAACTCTGGGAAGTGCAGGTCCCTCATTCAAATTTTGCAACTCAGACTTGACTTCAGGAGACTTTTTCAGGGCGGGGGGGGGGGGAAAAGAAAAAAAAAAAAGTGTCTAGTCAGCTTCTGTATGGAACTAGTTGCCATTCCTGCAAGGTGCGCTCTCCATGGGTTAGGGGGGTCGCAATACATAGGCAGGATGTACAATGGTTCCGTCCATTTCTAACAATTACACTCTCTGGCCAAGTCTTTGAAAGACAGTTATTGAAGCCCACTGAAGCTCATTGAAAAGTCAGGTCAGCCGTTTAGCTATTGTGTCTTAAAACGTGTTGGTCCATGTCTAAAAATGATTATTCCAAACGTGCCTAGGAAACAGTATGGGAAACATTCGGGCATGTTTTCACCAAGGAAAAGTCTCATCTGTGAGCAAATATTGGAACATTATTCCAGTGACTAACAGGCCCTTACCTATAATCTCCTTGCAGGGATTGTCAGGGGTGATAGGGATCCTGCAAGCCGGACACTGACTATTGTTCTTCAGCCAGACGTCGATACAAATGGAGCAGAATACATGGTTGTTGACACAGATGACCGGATGGCGGACCTTTTTCAAAAAAGAGATTGTAAAATATTGTAAAGCTATTTTAAGTTTATTTGGTTTTAGTCTATTATATATTACTATGGTCATTCAGGAGATATTTGGATTTAACAGTAAAAATGGATCAAAGGGCATATTGCATGTACATCGTATAGTATCTTTCATTCAAAGTGACTCCCAAAGAACTTCATAAACTAAAATACAGATAGACCCGCTGAAATGCAGCCACGTCTAGGTCAAGGATCACCTAGAGACAGGCAACAACTGATTCACATGCGGAGGGAATAGGAAAGGTTTTTGGCACTAGTCAAACCCGTGTTCTTGCAAGAACTGCCACTGGAGTATCTAGGATTAAGGTTTCACCTGTACTGCCTGGAAATAGGTTTTGGAAGGATGAGGAGCTAAATCTGCCTACCTGGGATTTCAACTAGTGGTTCCAGGGATCATTAACCCATTTCTCTTTCTAAAGGTGTGATACCGGTGTGCAATACACTGCACAACAGCACAGAGAGGCTAACTGAAAGATTATGCAACATGAACATTTATGTAAAAATTTTCACTTACATTCTTGGATCACAAATGCATTGAGTTCATCAAGATGTTTATTTTCTCCCTTCCAAAGCAACAAAGCACCAGGCTTACAGAAATAAGTGTTTAGAAAATATTACTAAAAACATTTCACTCTCTCTCCTGCTCTGATTAATTTAAATTCTGTTTGGAAACAAACAGGCATCAGGACTCAAAACCAAGTATGCAAAGAAGATTCTGCACTTCATTACGATATTTACCTATTACAGAAAGTAGGGCTATATTTCAGAAAATTAATTCATGCTCTCAAATCTCTTAAACCCCAGCTCTGATTCCTATGCTTCTAAGAAGACTTTCAACTCACATAACAGGAAAAACACAACAAAACAAAATAAAATCACCCTCCATCTCCATCCAAAATATCTACTTTGGAAATAGACAAAGAACACTAGATATTGCTTTAGGTACTAAAATGCCTCAGGTAGGAAATAATTAAAACCAAACTTCAAACAAAACAAGAACTTAAGCAACATGGTACCTTTTTAAATAAAACTGTTCATTTTCAAGATCCTTCTTAATGCAGCAAAAGAAAAAAAGTCATAACACAGATGGAAATGGGGGAGAGGAGAGAATGGAAAGAAAGAAAGAAAATAAAGAGGATAGCCAGTAATTTATTTGAAAGTCAGATTGGATGCATTTTGTAGTAATCATACCTATAAACTCAATCCCACACAAATTGAAAACAATGGACACAGATGGAATAGAATCAAGCCCCACTACTGTCAGTCCATCCACCAATTCACCTCTCATGTCCCTGTTGTATTACAGGATTAACATTGTTTTAAGAACTTCCAGAATGACACTCCTGAAAACCTAATGACCTGTCTATGAATAAAGTGGGATCCAAATAATCAAATTATTTTAATTCACACCTTTAAAATGTAAACACTGATTTCAGATTAAGAGGGTCTTTTGCCACTTAATTGAATAATGAGAATAAGTTAGGTTAAGTTATTTCAAGTTGAATTATTTGATTGAAGTGTCCATACACAAACTTGCACCACAGAAGTGTTACACGGATTTATTCCATTGTTTGGAATGTTGTTGGTCCCAGGATATTAGAGAGACAAGATGGGTGAGGTAATATTTTTCATTGGACCAATTTATTAGCCCAGGCCTGAAGAAGAGCTCCGTGTAGCTTCAGAGCCTGCCTCTTTCACCAAAAGAAGTTGGTCCTATAAAAGATATTGCCTAATCCACCTTGTGTCTTCAAACTAATTTAGTTATTTTGGTTCCAGATTGTATTTAAACCAGCCCTATGACTCCCTGGTTACAACAGAAGTTCTAAAATCATGACTCTTAATCTTAAGTACTCTGGTTGCTTAGTATATCTCTTTACAAACAGTCTCGTATTATTTTCTCCACACATCAGCCAGAAGAGTAGCTTCTTTTTCTTTTTTTTTGCTGGCAAGGACTGTGAGAGGACATCATGTCCAGTGCCCTACACTGAGGCAGGACCAAATAATCCTAGACCAACCCTGACAGGTGTTTGCCCAACCGACTTAAAAACCTCCTATAATGGAACCTGGAAGCCTATTCCAGATCTTAACTACCCTTACAGTTAGAAAGTTTTTTTTAATATCTAACCTAAAATTTCCTTTGCTGCATATTAAACCCATTACTTCTTGTCCTATCTCCAGTGGTCAAGGAGTACAATTGATCAGTCTTCTTTATAACATCTCTTAACATATTTGAAGATTTAACAGGTCCCCCGTCAATCTTCTTTTCTCAAGACTAAATATGCCCAGTTGTTGTTTTTTTAAATTTTCCTCATAGGTCAGATGTTCTAATAGAAACCCTTTTTGCTGCTCTCCTCTGGACTCTCTCGAATTTATCCACATCTCTCCTAAAGTGTGGTGCCAAGAACTAGACACAGTACCCCAGCTGAGGCCTCACCAGTGCCAAGTAGGACGGGACAATTACCGCCTGTGTCTGTGTCTTAGGGCTGGTCTACACTAACCCCCCACGTCGAACTAAGATACGCAACTTCAGCTACGTTAATAACGTAGCTGAAGTCGAAGTCTCTTAGTTCAAACTTACCTGTGGTCCACACGCGGCGCGCAGGCTCCCCCGTCAACTCCACCTGCTCCGGTCGTGGAGCAGGATTACCAGCGTCGACGGGGGAGCACTTCCTGGTTTGATTTATCGCGTCTAGACAAGACGCGATAAATCGAACCCAGAAGATCGATTGGACTCCTCCGACGCGACGGGTGAGTATAGACGTACCCTTTGATACAACATTCCTATTAATATACCCCTTTTCCTTTTCACTCAGAAGCAGCCTTAAAATGGTTGCACAGCTAGCAAAGACTGAAAACTAAAAACAGGATAGCATACATACATATATACATATATATATATATACATATATATACACATATATACATAATAAATAAATAAATAAATAAATAAAATCACACACACACACACACACACATACACCCCCTAAATAGCAAGATTCATTTCAAGACCTCAAGATACCAAAAACCTGAAGTGGAGCACACTTATAAAGAGTGAACATTCACATCACAACATCTTAAGCAAAACATCAAATTACATTTTAGTACCATCTAGGGCAGGGGTCTCAAACACGGGGCCGTGGGCCGCTGTGTCCCACTATAGGTGCGGTTTTATATTTTATTAAAACCCCTCTTTGCATTACAGTTTTAAAAAGTTAATACATTGACTTTTAATAGAATACTATATTACTCTTCATTTTTAACTATACTTTTGTATCATATGAAAAGGTTTCAGTGATGCGGCCCTCGGGCCAGTTCTCATGTGGCCCTCATGGTGACCTGAGTTTGAGACCCCTGGTCTAGGGTATTGTGCTCCTGATTAACACTGCTTTCATTTCAGGGTTTTTTTAGAAGTACTGTGGTATCTAAACAAAGTGATATGTGCAACAATAAAAGCTCTATTACAATATCAAGATCTGTTATCCAAAAACATTTTTAATATAACACTATTTGGCATTGCTAAAATGTATAATTCAAATATAACTTGTGGCTTAAACCTCGTTTGGGCAGAGGTCCAGTTCCTCAATCTGTTCAATTATTATTATTTTTTAAATATAGCTTATCTGGGTAGGATTGAGAGAGATAGGTGATCCTACCATTCTTTTGTGCAAAATGTCTGTTGATTACCTTATTAGACAGGCTTTTTGGACAGCTAACTGGAAGTTTCTAATCCTGTGCACATTCATGTCACTTTGAAACCATTGCAGCAATTTAGGCCCCAAAGTCTGAGTCACTATTATGAATTTTTCAGGCAACAAGGCTGTTTAGAAGAGACAGGACAAAGGGATCAGAGAAAAAACTCCAGGTCTGACAGGCATGGTTTTTTCAGATAGCCTGAGGAAACTTAGAGTTGCTGCACCTTTTCACAAGAACATACTGTTGAGGCAAATGGGGGGGGGAAGGGGGGAAAGGAAGAGATTTCCCTCCTTCCCCCCCCCCCCGTCTCAGAATGAACAAAAAATGAATACGAAACATTGAAATATATGATGTTGCCAGATACAGTATTGAAAAACAGGGAACTTGATGGACTCTAATATTCTGATTAAAAGACATTATACACATAAAGGGAAGTTGGCTATAAGTGATACAGGTTTGGGCAAAATACTGTAATCTTTAAGGACAGGAGCGACAAAGGGTCCTGTGGCACCTTATAGGCTAACAGAGGTATTGAAGCATAAGCTTTCGTGGGTCAATACCCACTTCTTCGGATGCAAGCAGTGGAAATGTCCAGAGGCAGATATAAATGTGCAGGGAAGAGTCAGGCTAGAGATAACGAGGTAAGCTAATGAGGGAGGGTGAGGCCCTCTTCTAGCAGTTGAGGTGTGAACACTTTAATGACAGGGTTTATCTCATGAGCAACCCTATTAGGGAGAAAAAGGGGTTGCAATCATACTGATTTCTAAGCTTAGTGACAAAGTCAACAAGTAGGGCTAATATCTGCACTCAAGCATGCTTAAACTATCCAGTTAGTGAAATATACCTGTCCTGACAGAGAGAGCAAATAAAAGGAACTGAAACCAAAAATTGTGTTTAAGGACACGATCACAGAGTGGAATAATCAGAAATGTAACTGTTTGATTAATAACGCACGGCGTCAACTCATTCATATAAAAGAGGCCCCCACCATGGTTGTTAAAACAAGAACAGAAATGGAAAAGTAATACAGCTGTTCTGCCCCGCTGGAAAACAGCAGTTCTTGAAGCGATTTTGCATTATGCAATGGACTGCTAAAACAAATTAAAAGAGCATCAAAGAATATAGAGGCTTTTTGTATAACTATATAAACTTTAAACCAGACATTTTAGCAGCTAGGAGAGCACTGATGTAGAAACTGCAACTTGAGCAAGCATAACTGCAAAGGAGGCCAAAGGATGCACAGCAGGCAGAGGGGCCCACGGAAAGCAATTTGCAGAGGTAAGTTGCTGACTGGAGCAATTTAGCTGGTGTTCACAGTATGTCCCAAGATGGTTGTAGCAACTGCTATGGCCTAACTTGTCTCTGTGCAGCACATCTTCTCAAACCAGCTTGTGTAAGACCGGAAAATTCCAGCTCTAGCTGCAAGAACTCTAAAGGTGATGAGAGGGGGAGAGGATACCTCTCATTTTGGTTGCCAAAGATTCAAAATGTCCAGAGGCCTGGATCAACATCTGATTGGTCCACACCAGCATCTCCAAGAAAAGGAACCAAGCTGAAACACCCAGCAGAAATGCGAGAGAATGGCCATCTCCCGGAGCACACTGCTTCCCGAAAGCTGAAGACACCTGGAAGGGAGACGACTGAAATCCCGGGCTGGCCATTTGAGAGTCCTCCGGTGACATCAAGTAACTATGCTGGATACGTACCTTTAACTGTCTCTTTCAATTTTGGGTTGCCCGCTAGTATGCAAGGAAAAGACTATAGTTGTGTCTGTTCTTTGCTTCACCTGCATTTGCAGCGTTAACTCCCGCTGTGAACAATAACTGAGCTGAAAGCTGTTGACGTTGGAGCAAAGATCTGGAGATAAGCAGCCCACAGATTTTCCCTTGCATTACGACCCAAATCAATCGACCACTTCCTGAAACTGGATACCTAATTAGTAGGAAGTGTACATGTTTAAAGGTTGTCACAGAATTATCGTGTGTGTCCTTGTTTTGCAACAGGTTCCAATCAAGATTGTCCTAGAGTAGCTTTGAAACTGAACAAGTTTGTTAACTGAGATTGCAGAACGCTACAGTACAAGTGTCTACCCTAGTTAATAGTTTCATACAGAGAAGAATACAGATCAAGTGTACAAGCCTTTTGAACTGCACTGTCTGTCATAAATGTAGGAATCGATGCTAGACAGTTAGAAGATTAGTCAGATTCTGGGGCTAAAATAATTTGTGGGAAAGTAGGTTAGAATGGTTGACCACCATAGATCCATCAGGAAGGAGATCTTGGTGAAATGGCATGAAAGTGATTGAGCAAATTGCCTTATGATTTAGCTTTGGATTGTCTCCTCCCCCCTCCCGCATTTCCCTTTTGTGTTAGAAACGCCAGAGTTGATAACCAACTGGCACAAGTGAGGCTCCAATGTGAGGAACTCAATCAAAAATCTAAACAAAGTTATCTTCTCAAGCTAGTGATTGAGTACAAGTGTTATTTTCTATTGTGATTTGATCTTGAAAATGTGAATGGTTATATCCACCAATTTTCTAGTTTTTGTTGCCTAAGTCACAGTCCAATACAATTTCTTGTTTTCTTATATCCCTATACTATTAGTTGCTGTTAAGGATATTTAACAAAACTCTACAAAGCTAAATGCAACTCTTGGGTTCTTTGCTTTAATTAAGAAATCAGAATTAAAAAGAACCCTAAGAAACATGTATGGGTAATCAGTTAAGCAGTTGCTTAATTAAGGTTTGTTTAACATTCTGCTTTCTTACAGCAACAATGCATTTGAACATTTCTTTTTTTTAACAAAAAATTAGCTGAGTAGCAAATGTACTGAGGCCATTGGTCATATCTTCAGAAGTCTATGGGAAACTTATTATAGACTTCAGTGAGTGCAGGATTGAGCCCAAGCAAGCTGTCAACCCTTCAGATAATAAAAATGGAAAAAATGTTCTGGATGCCTTGCCAATACAGAAGAAATCAAACTGAAGGAATGATGCATGGTATTCTTTAAGAAGGGGGGTGGTTAAGAAATCAGTATGAAGTCTTCAAGAGCTAAAGTCGGGCAGCTGGTAATACATTCAAGAACCATCAATATACAGTATAACTGTAGCAACTCAGAACCCTAGTCCGAAGACCCCATTGTGCGAGGCACTGTCCAAACACAGAACAAAGAGACCAGCCCACGACCCAGAGAGCTCACAGTTAAAATAAAAAACTTAAAAATACTATAACATCCAGGTTAAAACAATATTAGGGTTGCAATGTCAGGTATTCAAAACTTATGAAATTCCAGAATTAAAGTCGCCTGTACAATTTTAATTCATTTCCTACCCCACACCCTGTGCATATATATATTATGATTCAATCTTTAATTACTTGGTCACACACTATTTATCCCCCACAGGACTTCTGCCTAACTCAGTGCACAGAATGGATGGCATTCAGTTAATGAGTAGCTATTCATTCAATATTTCTTTTTACCTTCACCACTGAATGTGTGGCTCCATGTCTTATTTATCACATACCATCCAAAGCCTGAACAAATTTTATGGGACAGAAAAAGGCACCTCTCTGACTCCAGGGTGACTCGCCTGCCAAATTTCAAGCACATGCTCAAAAGCATGCAGGCACAAGAACTTTTCAACAAAAAACAGCTGTACTACAAGAATTTGTACTACATTAGCAAGAGAACATATTTCCCCCTTAATCTTGTTCTTGGTTCGGAACTGTTTTTGTTGAAAAGTTTTCCAAAAAAATCTCAGCTAAGAGCAAACACTTAGTATGGAAAGTTTCACCCTGAATGGCTAAAGTTTGGTAAAGTTACAAACAACTGAACGTCCTCAATCGCAGGAGTTACTACCAGGTCCATTTATAATGTCAACACATTTATCTTGATGTAAGATGTACTGAACTTAAAGTATTGTGGAAAGCTTCTAAAGTAGAGGTTCTCAAACTGTGGTCCATGCACCACCGGTGGTCCGTGAGCTCCATTCAGGTGGTCCACGGATAGTTCCCTCTAAGGCAGTGGTTCCCAAACTCGGTCCGCGGCTTGCTCAGGGTAAGCCCCTGGCGCGCCGGGCCGGTTTGTTTACCTGCCGCCTCCGCAGGTACGGCCGCTCGCGGCTCCCACTGGCCGCGGTTTGCCGTTCCTGGCCAATGGGAGCTGCGGGGAGCAGAGCACTTCCTGCAGCTCCCATTGGACGGGAACGGCTAGTGGGAGCCGCGAGTGGCCATACCTGCGGAGGCAGCAGGTAACCAAACCGGCCCGGCGCGCCAGGGGCTTACTCTGAGCAAGCCGCGGACCGAGTTTGGGATCCACTGTTCTAAGGTGATCGCCTGGGCGGCTGCACACGAGAGAATGAAGGGCCATCCACCTAATTAGTGGAGCTGCACAGGCGTGGCTTCACTAATTAGGTGCCTGGACCCTGGAGAAGATGCACATGTGAGGTGGTGGCCTTGGGAGGATATAGGGGGTAGGTGGGAGGGGGCAGTGGGATGAGAAGAGGGCGTGGGGGGAATTTGGGACATGGAAGGCTGTGGCAGCCAGAGAAAGAGGTGACTTTCCTCAGCTCCAGAGCTGCAACTGCCGGGGAGAGACGACCTTCCTTCCTAGCCTCAGCTCTGTGGTGGGGGAGAGACCTCCTCTCCTTCCCAGCCCCAGCTCAGGGGTTGCCACGGTGGGGGAAGACCCCCGCTCCTTCCCAGCTCCAGCTTGGGGGCTGCTGCGGCAGGGGAGAGAGGGCACATCCATCAAATTAGAAAGGTAAGACTACTGATATTAAAATATGAGTTGTGTGCTTTTATTTGTAGAACAAAAAAACATTCAGGATTTTTATATAGCCCTTTTATCCAAAGCGCTTTACAATAGTTAATGAACGGTACAAACAACATTTGGAAAGATCATTAAGTAGTCCGCCGAGACCCTCAGCAATTTTTGAAGTGGTCCGTGAAAAAAAAAAAGTTTGAGAACCACTGTTTTAAAGAACAAAGTTCAGATTTTGAAGAAAAGCCATTCTGTACCACGGCCTACAAATTTGTTGATGGTCTCCTCCAGTTAATTGCAAGCAGGTATCCACAGAATCAGAAGCAAGACCAGAAGACCAACAAGACCTTGTTGAGTCTCAGCAGAAAAGGCAAGAAATTAATAGCCAACATGGACACTGAATGAACCACACTTCTCCCTCCAGATCAGAACTGAGACACTTAACAAGTGTGAGCAGTTGGAGTATGGGCATCCCCTATGCCAGGAGTGTCCAAACTTATTGACTCTCTAAGCTGTATACCAAGGGGTTGGCAACCTTTCAGAAGTGGTGTGCCAAGTCTCCATTTATTCACTCTAATTTAAGGTTTCGCGTGCCGGTAATACATGTTAACGTTTTTAGGTCTCTTTCTATAAGTCTAATATATATAACTAAACTATTGTTGTATGTAAAGTAAATAAGGTTTTTAAAATGTTTAAGAAGCTTCATTTAAAAATAAATTAAAACGCAGAGCCACCCAGACCGGTGGCCAGGACCCGGGCAGTGAGTGCCACTGAAAATCAGCTTGCGTGCCGCCTTTGGCACACGTGCCATAGGTTACCTACCTCTGCTGTATACAATAATCTTCAGATGTTCAAGAGCCACAAGACCCAACTCACAGGGCGGTGTCTGCCACGGCACTTGCCCTAAGGTGTCCCCACCCCACCCCACCGGGCTAAGGCTCTTTAGACTCCCTTCCCTGCAGGACAGAAGCACCTAGTCCCACCATCTTGTCTCAGGCTCCTCTTCCTCGCCCCCCCCCCCCCCCGGTCTGGTAGGGCGAGAATGGGGAGGTTTGGGGGTGGGGTCTCGATGAGCCACACTAACTGTAAAAGAGCTGCATGCAGCTCAGGACCACACCTGCCCTATGCTGCACCTACTTTGTGTGTCAGGCATCTCCTTCTCCCAACACCTTGCAAAAAAAATCATTGTCATTTAGAGAAGGGGACCTCCCCCCTCCCCAACCAACAAGTGTCAGAGTCCAGAGCACAAAAACTATTTCCTAGTGGTAGTCTCTCTTCACAAAGTCTTTTATTTATTTTGGGGTGGAGGAGAAGAAATAGAAAAGAAAGTGAATCTGGAAAGCAATCAGCCATGAAAATGAGTTCTTGAAGAAATATACCAAGTTTCAGCAGTAGCCCTCCCCAATCTCGAGGGCCAAGGGAAGAGATCTCGCCCAAGAGAACTTCAATTAGGAAAATGGAACATTTTTCAGCTGCATGGACTAGAATTTGGCTCCACGTTGTTTGATCTACTCTGTTCTACATCCAGCACCTGAAATGTTTGTTCCAGTCATTCTTTAACGTGCAGTTCCCAGCCTCAAAGAACACATTACTCACCACTCTAAAGCGTCCTAAAACCTCAACAGACACGCATGAAAAAGCCCTTTTATCCACATTCAGGGGGAGGGATAAACCGTGTCTGGGGGCCACTCATCCGAAGGGCCATTTCCCCTCTCACTCTCTGTTAACTCGCAGCGCTGGAAATGTTTCTTTTAACAAGCGCAGCGCATGTTTCCCATAATCCGAAAGGTGCCAATACAACTTGCTAGCGGTAAAACGCTACTAGTCACGATCCCGGCTCGACAAACACCACCCAACGTGGGTCCTCCCTCCCCGCCTTGGCATAACCACCCATCCCCAACTTTTTCCCCCTCTGTCTCTCTCCGGCGCCACTTTAGGAGCTGCAGCCTGTTTAAAGGGACCACGCTAAATCCAGACACACGCCCAATCCCTGATCATGGCTGCACTTGTTGCCAGGCTCCTTAGAGCAGCAGTCCCCCGCGGTGAACCTCCCCCACCCCAGCTCCCGAGCACACTGGGGGGAGGAGGTGCAAGCCGGCTCCCCCTACCCGCTACCCCCGCTCGTTTCGCCCAGCAGCAGCTCCATTACCTTTCCCAGGCAAATGTGGCAGGTGATAGGCAGCGTCAGAGACAATGTCACATTCTGAACGTTCTGAGCCATTGTGGCGTTTCGAATCCCGCGAGCGCGGAAGTTCCACAGGCGGCGGCGGCGGCACCAGCCAGTAGCAGCAGCAAGAGAGGCAGTTCCCCACGCTCTAGCTCGGAGTACGGCAAGCCAGCGAGTCCAACCCGCAACGCAACACAGGAAACCGAAATCGCGCTTTTGAAATGTTCCCCTGGAGGAGAAGGGAGGCGGCACAGGGAGCTTGGGCCTCCTGCGTGTAGCGCGTACACAGCTGCATGCTGCTGCTGTCCCGAGGGTTAACCTGTCCCTCCCTCCTCACCTTTAAACAAGGGCTGTTTTATTGGGCTAGGAAACTGCAGGCTGTCCCCTCCTGTTAATGTACAGTACCAGCATTCACTGATCAGTGGCCTCTTCTCCCTGTCTCCTAGGGAGGATTCATTTCTCCTCCCTCTGTTGTTCCTTGTGGGGGTCTGCCTGTGAAGGAGTCTCTCAGCATCTTTCCCCCCTCGCCCAGGCTTATATAGAAAGCCAGCCAGAGCATTAGACATGTTCAGCGAGTCAGCAGTCTCTTTCCATTCCCGCAGAAGGGCAGTGAGGTAGGGAGGCTTCCACCCTCCCAAGTATAAATCACATTCCTGGCCAACTCTCAGGACTCTGCTATGGTGGTAGTATGGGAATTTATCTCTAAAATGTCTGGTTTTAACCTATTCGTTGAGGTGAGTTGAAGAAGGAACCTTTGGAAAAAGTTAGTTACCCCACCTTTCCATAACACTCAGAAGATGAAACAAGATCAGGGAGAATGAAAATCATAGTCAGTTAATGGGGTTTAAAATGGTGTAGCAAAGGACCCGTTTCACCCTATTATTATTTAATGCTTTATTCTTATTAGTATTATTAGTATAGTAGTATTATAAACAAGTATTATTATTTTCTTTATTTTAGTTATTAATAGGCTAGGTCCACACTACCCGCCCGATTCGGCGGGTAGAGATCGATCTTCTGGGATCGATTTATCGCGTCTCATCTGGACACAATAAATTGATCCCAGAAGCGCTCCCCCGTCGACTGCGAAACTCCAGCTCGCCGAGAGGAGGAAGCGCTGTCGACGGGGGAGCCTGCCTGCGCCGCGTGGACCCGCAATAAGTATACTTACTTCGATCTAGGAAACGTCAACTTCAGCTACGCTATTCTCGTAGCTGAAGTTGCGTTTCCTAGATCGATCCCCCACCCCAGTGTGGACCGGCCCCGAGAGGAGGAAGCGCTGTTGACGGGGGAGCCTGCCTGCTCTGCGTGGACCCGCAGTAAATAAACTTAGTTCGATCTAGGAAACGTCGACTTCAGCTACGCTATTCTTGTAGCTGAAGTTGCGTTTCCTAGATCGATCCCCCGCCCCAGTGCAGACCAGCCCTAGTTTCCCAGAGGGTGCTCAACTCTGTACAAGGTACATAAAAAGATATGAAGGGTTTACAGTCTAAGGATCTGATTTGACAAACATCACCAAGAATAATCAGTGGGCTAATTTAGGGCTTGTGTACACACAAAAGTTTAGCTTAGTTAAAGCAGTACAGCCCCTCTTCCCTCTCCTCCCCCACACCCGTAATGTATATACAGTTATGTTAGTATACAGGTGCT
Source organism: Chelydra serpentina (assembly GCA_037349315.1). NCBI lineage: Eukaryota > Metazoa > Chordata > Testudines > Chelydridae > Chelydra > Chelydra serpentina. Next base: position 80,200,131 of record JBAIAC010000004.1, read on the forward strand.
TTACACCAGTATAGCTATTAAAGTGAAGGTGCTTTATACTGGTATAGCTGTTCCCATATGGGAAAGTGGAATACATTCTACTGGAATATGGCACCTTTATAACTTCATTCACACTATAATTTGTACTGGTATAGCTATTTTTAAATAAAGATCACCCCCGCCCCTAATTCAAATAGCTATACTGTTACAAAAACTGTGTGTAGAGCAGGCTTTAGAATAATAAACAGTTATGCCTAATAGTAAGTGCCTGCAGGACTAGACGTTAGAGAAATGAACAGGGCCAGATCCTTGGATCCGTCTGCCACCCCCATTTGTGGTTGATTTACAATGCTCTGTGTAAATCTCCTAGAAAACTTCTTTAACTGGGAATTTTCCTGGCCAGAGGGAATCCCCAGGTGCCACAAAGCCAATACAGGTGGTTCTAAACCATCTATTTGTGGTCCCTGCTATAATATAAGAGGTGTGCTTTGAGGAGGGGCTGGCAATGTGGCTTGAACGTCTTGTGCTCTTGTGATCCACGGCATCTGAAGGTATGTATGGGACTGTTAATGCCAGCATACTTCAGGGTGCTCTAAATTAAGATGAGATAATCCCCCAGCCAGCCTCTGGCTCAGAGGAGCAGAAGGGTGGCTTAGAGCCACATTCCTCCCCGACCAGTTTCTACTCCAAGTGCAGCACAGCTGGACTCAAGGATGTGGAAACACAATCTCCAAAATACAGATTCCCTACCAGAAAAAAATGTAGGAGCAACTCTGCAAAAGAGAGAGAAAACAGCCTACATCACAAAGTTCAGATCAAAATCTCAATTTTCCCCAGAAGTAGGGTTGCTTGATTTGGGCCCATTACTAGAGGGATAGGCCCAAGCCATAAAATTCAGATCTAGATGTAAACTTTCCCCAGATCTTGGAAAGTGTGATTTTCTAGACTAGGCCTGTCTCTAATTATAACTAACTGAGGCAGGTTGCCGTCTTCTAGGAGAATACACTGCTGCTATCCCTGGCATGAACACCCAAGACCTGGAAGAAAATGGGAAAAGACTCTGATAATCATCACAGCACAGACTATATAAACCTAAAGATTATTATTACAGTTAAACCAGCTTTAAATATAACAGCCGAAATAAGAGATCTGTTAAATTACTGAATTTACCATGCACCAAACAAAATCACAGGCTTGCAAAGAAACCCTTTTATTTATCTTTTTATTTTTATATTTTTTTTTATCGAAACAGTGTTAACCGATGACACAAAGAACAAAATAAACAAAAAAACATGAAAGTGAAATCAAATATAAAGAAATGTGTCTTACAGCTGACGTGAGACCTTTTAAAACAAATACCTGATAATGCAGTAAATTTTTCAAAGGAATAAAATTCCTCCACTTTCAAGAAGTATATGTAAGAGGAAACTGATCTGTTAAAGGAACACATTAGTTTTAAGATGAATATCTTGTCTTTAAACCAAAAGTAGCTCCTAAAACAAGCAAGCTATTCTTTCTGAATACCTGCTAAAAGGAATACATTTTCTGTGCAAAGAGGTTAAACTTATTTGGTTAGCAGATTTCTGCTGTAGTTGGAAGCTTAGATAGTGAACAAATACTTCAAAAATTATTTGTGATCTAATAGTACCTGAGGTTTAGTTGAAATGTATGGAATGATGTTACCAACTCTTCTGGGGCATGGACAATATTTAATTCTGTAGTGTGAGAGAGTGAAAAGAAGAAAGAAGAAGAAAGATGCATTCCATGCATCCAATGAAGTGGGTTCTTAACCCTCGAAAGCTTATGCTGAAATAAATTTGTTAGTCTCTAAGGTGCCACAGGTATTTTTCTTGTTTTCTTTTTTCTGACACAGACTAACACGGCTACTACACTGAAACCTGAAAAGAAGAAGGAAGCTGGAGGGTTAGCAATCTGCCTCTGCTAAGGGGAGATGAGAAATGTAGTGCTATTGCAGGAGGTAACAAGAATTTAAAGGGTCCAGGCCCAGAAGAGTTGGTTAACATGGGTCAATGGGAGTTGGGTCAATGATTTGTCAATCAGGGTTGGCGGGAAAGAAAAGAAAAGTTTATCAAAAAGCAAGGATCAGCTTGCAGGACTGGGGCCTTACTTGTTAACTTTATCACTTAGTTTATTAAATGCAGTTGGAGTCTCTGAAGCCTATTTGGCACATTACCCCAAAAATATCAAAAGTATTATTTATGACATGACTCCAAGGTTTTTTGTTGAAAGCTCTAAGAAAAGCCAGAATAGGACAAGAAGTGCTGATCAGCCATTCAGGTGGAGACAACTAAATCTTTTCACATTTAGGTAATTGGGAAGGGCAAGGAATATAGACAAGTTCTGTTGGTAGAATCTGTAGCTCTTAAACAGCAACACCATTCTTCAAGGATTTTTTAAAAATGCTTCTTTCTGGACTGCTTCTTGCTGTAGCGGCCAGGCACTTAGATTTCAGAAAATTAAAACAGGATCAAAACAGAAGCAATTATTCAAATACTAAGCAAAACAGATGTATCTTGTCTTGTGCCCTAAGAGCTGCTTAGGATCAGTGTCTGAGGGACCCCCAAAGGGAGTGAATTCCAAAGTTCGGGCTTCTGGAATGAGAAAACCTTGCTTCCAGACACACAGGGCCTGATTATCCACTACCCACCACCTGTGCAAAGTGGGTGCAAGATGCTGATTTGTTACTGTGCACAGGTAGAAATGACTACATTCTCTTCTTCACGTGGCTGATGTAAATGTAGAGCAACAACTATAGTTTTACATTCAGATGGTTAAGCCAGCTAATTGCACCTGGAGTAGCAGAGTGTACTGCTGCGATGCCTCCTTTGTATTTGTGAATCAGGCATTGAGTTGTTATATGGTCCATGATCTGTTCTGGGTGGCCACAGTCACACACTGGAGAGTCTTTAATTTTCCATTTGTGCAGCAAGTATCCACATCTGCCGTGGTTTGTACGGATGTGGTTTAGGGAGCATCGTGGGAGATTGAAGCCAAGGATCTCTGTGTCGGGTCTTTTACAAGATATTTATTTGTAACTTCTTGTAAACTCCATTTTACTTTCATCGGGCTTGAAGTTGCATTGTTGAAGGTTAAACCGGTGGGTCCAAAAGGGCTTATGAGACTTCAAGCAGAGGAGAGGGACTTTGTTAAGGTCCTGGTGGATGGGAAGATGTTCGTTTTCCACAATCCTCTGGAATTCCCGAAGGGTTGCATCATCGCAGCAAATGGATGGGGAAGCAATGTGCGACAGCACCAGAAGCCAAGGGGTTGGGGTTCACTTGACGGTTCCAGTGATGCAGTGAATTGCACTGTTCAGTCGGACATCAACAAGTCGCGTATGGCAACTTTTGGTCTGTACCGATACTCCGCTACAGAGTACACAAGGGCCATCGCTGATGTCCGTAACACTGATGCTGATGCTCCCCAGCTTGTGCTTGCCAGATTCGGGACCAGGTTGATCCTTGTCTTCGTCTTGGCAGCTGCCTTCTTCAGATGGTCGTGGAAGGTTAGTGTGTGATCCAGCTTCACTCTGAGACTACATTCGCTCCCAGGAAGTGAAGAATCAGGCCCAATGTATTCAGAGATATTCAGAGATAGGGTTGAGTTCTGCAACACTATAGTTAATGTGAGTTTTTCCATTGACATCCTAGGCTTCTAACAAGTTCCTCCCAGATGAATTTATATACCTTGACTGGGCACAAAATGGGGGACCCATCTAAGTGCTGAATACATCAGAGAAAGCAACAGTAGTTTTGGCCAGCTCCTGCCTAGCTTGTGTACTTAAACCTCCCACTGAAGTCAATGGGAGTTTCGAGTATGCAAGGTATGTAGGATTAAACCCTTTATGTGAGAATAGAAGGAAAAATATTTTGATACAAAATGACAACAAGAGCTGTACACAGCCTCTGTGGCATCATCTGTATTGTTCAATATTGTCAGGGGGCATTCTAAAAACAAGGCAGGATAGCGTCTAAAATGTATAGCTGGTCAAAAGATGGGAAAATGATTTAATGAAATAATGTAAATTTTTGAAGTTGTTTCCATTTCACCAGGTTCAGAATGAACCCATTATCTGTTTGTTTCTTGTGAATTTTTCAAAACACCTTTTATCAAGATTGTTATGGAATTTTTCTAAAAAGTTATCAAAATCTCTGTCAAAAGTTTTCATTTACTAAAAACCATGTCTTTTAACTGAAAGCCAGGTTTTTGGCAAATGAAAATTTTCAAAATGATTTTGATAATTTTTTTTGATAAAACCATCAATTAAAAATGTTGTTGAACTCTTTGCAAAAACCAAAACATTCCAAAAGTCTGCAGTTTTTCACAAAAACTTTAAGTGTTGAAAAAAATCCATTTTTTCACACATAGACACAAAAAACTTTTCATGAATAGAGTTTCAACCAGCTTGACAAAATATAACCATTGGTCAGTACCTGAATCATTAAATAATTTATCTTCAATACAGCTCTGTGAAGTGGGGAGGGATTATTGACCCCATTTTACAGATGGGAAAATTGAGACACACAGAGGTTCTGTGACTTGCTCAAGGCCAGAGTGAGTCACTGATAGGGCTAGGATTAGACCTCAGCAATTTCTGGCTTCTACACTGCTGTTCTTTCCACTAGTGCATGCTTCTTCTGAGTAGTAAGTCCCACATTTTTGTTTAAAAGCTTTGCATTGCACAAAACTAGATATTTAAGAAGTGTTCCATTGCCGATAGGAAATATCTTTCCAATAAAAATCAAGCTTTTAAACAGATAAAAATGAGTTGATAACATTATCTCTTCATGGGAGGATGGCAGGTGCCTCTATTTCAGCTAGCATTTGATTAAATGTTTTTATTTGGTCCTGGTTTCTGTTTTAATTTATTTTTATTTTATTTTATTTATTTATTGTAATGAAAGTGCTTGAGCCACTGTGAGAGGTGCAATAAGAAATTAGTGAAATAATAATGACATGCTTGTATATAACATAATAATAATTAACATGATAAATATTCATACTATGAGTCATTAATACTAAGTGATAATGAAAACATGCTAATCATATGGACCCACAGGAAGGAGGCCCTTGAGGAATTCTACCTGGATTTCAACTATTTCTACCCCACCATCAATCTCAGCCTGGACCAGTCCACAGAAGAGATCTACTTCCTGGACACTACAGTGCAAATAAGTGATGGTCACATAAACACCACCCTATACCAGAAACCTACTGAACGCTATACTTACCCACATGCCTCCAGCTTCCATTCAGGACACATCACACGATCCATTGTGTACAGCTAAGCCCTAAGATATAACCACATTTGCTTCAATCCCTCAGACAGAGACAAACACCTACAAGATCTCTATTAAGCATTCTTAAAACTAAAATACCCACCTGGGGAAGTAAGGAAACAGATTGACAGAACGAGATGGGTACCCAGAAGTCACCTACTACAGGACAGGCCCAACAAGGAAAATTAACAGAACACCACTTGCCATCATGTACAGCCATCAGCTAAAACTTCTCCAGTGCATCGTCAATGATCTACAACCTATTCTGAAAAACGATCCCCCACTCTCACAGGCTTTGGGAGGCAGGTCAATCCTTGCTTACAGACAGTCCCCCAACCTGAAACAAATATTCATCAGCAACTACACACCACACCACAGAAACACTAACCCAGGAACCAATCCCTGTAACAAACCCCGTTGCCTTCTCTGTCCCCATATCTACTCTAGTGACACCATCATAGGACCCAACCATACCAGCCACACCATCAGTGGCTCATTCACATGCACATCTACCAATGTGATATATGCCATCATGTGCCAGAAATGCCCCTCTGCCATGTACATTGGCCAAACCAGACAGTCTCTACATAAAAGGATAAATGGACACAAATCAGACATCAGGAATGGTAACATACAAAAGCCAGTAGGAGAACACTTCAATCTCCCTGGACACACCATAACAGATTTAAAAGTAGCCATCCTTCAACAAAAAAACTTCAAAAACAGATTCCAAAGAGAAGCTACAGAGCTACAATTCATTTGCAAGTTTAACACCATCAGTTTGGGCTTGAATAGGGAGTGGCTGGCTCACTACAAAAGCAATTTTCCCTCTCTTGGTATTGACACCTCTTCATCAGTTCTTGGGAGTGGACCACATCCACCCTGACTGAATTGGCCTTCAACATTGGTTCTCCTCTTGTAAAGTAACCCCCTTCTCTTCATGTGCCAATATATATTTATGCCTGTACCTGTAATTTTCACTCCATGCATCTGAAGAAGTGGGGCTTTTTCCTACGAAAGCTTATGCCCAAATAAATCTGTTAATCTTTAAGGTGCCACCAGACTCCTCGTTGTTTTTTTGGATACAGACTAACATGGCTAGTAAGAGATAAGGGGCACTTGTGCAATGCTTTTGCCTCTGCTCAGCTGTGTTAACCTCCTAGCTGCCCACGAATGGAAGATCTGCAGTGCGACGGGGGAAGCAGCACAGATGGATAAAGCCTGGGGCTATATAAACATGACATGCATGTATCAGATTTAGCCATTTGTGATAGTCTCTTTCACAGGTCATTTTTTTGTCAGGGAGAATTGGGAGGAGTCCAGCTGTCTCCCCAGCCCCAATTCCTCCTGTCCCCTCCTCTTCCACGTCTGTGAAGGCGGAAATTCCTCTTCCATCGACAAAGGTGAACAGAAAGCCCAAAGTCTGGACTTCAGAATTTTGCCCTTGTCTTCATAAACATGTCATCTAGTGTTGCCAACTCTTGTGATTTGGTCATGGGTTTCACACTCTTTGGTGTTTTTCTTAGAAGCCTAGCTCCTGGAATCAAGTTATTTCCTGTGAGTATCAGCTTCCTTTTAAAAACAAAAGTACATTTCTAGCCTTTATGGCTATGGAGAAAAGCTTGAGAATATGATCTCTAAATGTTGGATCACCAATAGGTAAATAAAAAGATCCATGAGTGCATTACATTTTAAATCTTATAAATGTAGTAGAAAGAGGGCCTGAGACATAAGGCCTTGTATCAAAGGTCTGGTCTGAGGCCTGAGCTAAAGTAAGGGTCAAAGCTTTGCTGCTATAAAGCAAAGTTAAGTTGTGAGCAAGAGGCAGGCCCTGCTCACAGAATCTGGCAAGAACAGGGCTGATATTGCAGAAACACATATTCCTAAATAGTGCTAGGTACAAGAATATATATGCAAACACATTCCAAAAGGGTGATACCAGAAAACCTCGATACTAGCACATTCCCCAACAGGAACGTGCCAACCCATCTTAAAGATAAGATCAGGATGACAGCATGATGGATAGAGATGTTTTGATTAAACCATGGCAATGGGTGGCACCAGGATATGTCCGAGGGTGACACCTAGATATGTCAGGGGGCAATACGTTACTTGTTTGTATCAGTGTATAAAGAGGTATCTCAGATGGAGCGTCTTTGACCACCTGAGGTGATAGTGGAAAGTCCCGCCACTAACTGAGCTGCATCCATTGTCATTGGCATACATGCACTGAGTTTATTTGTAGCAAGTATAAGGCACCAATACCGTGCTTCATTGACAATAAACCTGACCAAGTTCCTTCGCTACGAACCGAGTTTGTGGTTATTGGGCAGTTCGATCGGAGACTGCTGTACGAGCTATCTGGCCAGAGTCAGTGCCGCATGCAGAGAGAACACACGCAGCAAACATCTGACACAATAAGAACATGTCATGATTTTGAAGGGCCTGACTCATGAGTTTATAATGCCTGGGGTTGGCAACAATGTGTAAGGATTGGTGTGTTTCACCACCGGTGCTGCACGGAAAAATAGTAGGGAAATGAAGGTAAATTGGCTTACATTTTATGAGCTTCTTTAGATATTTTGATTCTGTCCTTGTGATGTATTTTCATTTTTCTCGCTGTAAATAAGATTTTAATCTTAACAAGAGGAATAAAAGGTACAGGATTATGAGTGAAGTCAGTGGGACTATGTTTGGGTGTCAGAGCTCAACCTAGCCCTACAAGTGGAGGGGCAAGGAGTTGGTTCCCTTTATTCATATATGGGTTTGTGCGTGTGTCAAAGCCTGCCCTAGATGTAGATGTTACAATAAAAGAAGGAGTGATGTAAGATCCTTATTTATTTGGGGGAAAGGAAATACCAGAAATAATTACAAGTGATGGGGCAAGTTCTGCCATTATTTCACAGGCAAATAGTTCCACTGAAGAAAATGGATCTACTCATGGAATAGGGTGACCAGACATCCCGATTTTATCAGGACTGTCCCGATATTAGGGGCTTTGTCTTCTATAGGACCCTCTTACCCTGCCCTCCCATCCCAATTTTTGACCCTTGCTATCTGGTCACCCTAACCTGGAATAAGGTAAAACTCAGTGTGAGTCAGGGTGGCAAAATCTGCCCCTATTTTCTTCTTTTTCAGGTAGAGTACTATCTTGGTTATAGTTTTTCTTGGTGTAATAGGCAATACAACTCAGAAGAGGGCCAGTTTCTGATACCTCCATTCATGCAGAATAATGCTTTAGGCCTTGATCCTACAACTACTAATTTGACTTCAGTAAACTATCCGCATGCTTATGTATTGCAGGTTTGGGGCCTTACTCTGTAAGTAATGCCATTATTGGACTATTAGTGGAGTAAGGTGCTGTTCACTGTATGCCTAATCAGAATCCAGCCCACAGAACATAGGGTTATCATGAAATAATCATGCTCTTAGGGACAGATCCTCAATTGGTGTAAACTGTCAGAGCTCCACTGAAGTCAATAAAGCTTTGACAGTTTTCAGCAGCTGAAGGTCCTGTCCCTTGGGATTTACTGAGGAACGAGACAAAGCACGATGACACTCAAAAAAACTTCTGCAAAAGTTAGGAAGAACACGTGCATTTTTCTGAGCTACAGAATCTTAACGAGACAGTTGTGCCATGCTGTGTGGTTCACCTCACTTATTCGGCAGGTCTCAAATGTCTATCAGCCAATCAGGATGCTCCATCTAACCAAACAGATTTATAATGAAAAGCCAACCCTAATTGAATTTCTTTATTAAGGACACCATCAAACAGATACAGAACACCTTCTACCACCTTGTTTAAATTAGATTCATTGTTTTGATTAATTATTAAAAGGAAAGTTTAAAAAAATCATAAAATCTTAAGTGCTATTAAAAATTGATTAAGAATGCACTCTTTCATTGACCCAGTTTGTATTTTTTCTAAAAAAAAATTCAGCAAAGCTAATACATTTGAGTAGATGTCTCAGACAGAGGTCTGTAATCATTTGGTCATCAGTCAGTTAATCACAACTTCATAAATATTGATCTCAGATTACATTTATTTTTCATTCCTGAAAGAGAGTTTTCTATTAATTTACACTCACTCACATACATTGTGGTTTATGCTGAAATTATTTTTAAAAGTTCTATTAAAATTAATTTGAGTAGCTAGCCAGTGATGCAGACACACTGCCCCGTGCCACCTTTTGGCAGATTTATGGCCCAATCCTGAGAGGTGCTTGCCCACCACTCCGATTGATCAGGTTCAGAAATCGTTGCCTATACCCTGGCTGATCCTGTTTCATGGGAAACTGTAGGCCGCTCTCATTACACAATTCTCAGGTGAAAGAAGTTATCAGAGAACATCTTTCGGGTCCGAGCCTGCAGCCCTGAGTCATGTGAATAATCCCACTGCTTGCATATGCAATATTTGCATTTGTAAGGAATACTCATATAAGTAAGGGGTCGGGCCCTAAATTCACAACTGGTAGTTAAACTATTTTGTTATTTCATCCATTGATTATACTTCAATAAGGAGAAGAGATATTTTAGCATAAAGTCTGAAACTGACACCTGATAGCACATCCTGCTGGTTCTTAGTGATAGTGCAGCACAAGCAATTGTATTTAAATCAGCTCACACGTTGTTGATTAACCCTTTTTTCTCTTTTTTGGTTTTCATTTAATTTAATAAACCTTAAAAGAGATGGGACAGAAGTCAGCTGAAGAACATAGCAGGGAACTGATCTGAGGTCTACACTCATCAGCCTGGACTCTTATCTATCCCTTTTGTTGCAGAGCACATGCTTTGTTTCAGGCTGGTGAGGATACAGCTACTGTCCCAGCCCCAAACCTATGGGGGAGGATGTGAGACCCCTTATTCAGTATGTTTGGCTCCTCTCTCCTCCTCTCTAGTTGGATGTCTTTCTAAAAGATCTGCTCTAGGAATTATTTTGGGGAAGTTCTGTGGCCTGTGTTATACAGAAGGTCAGACTAGATAATCACAATGGTCCCTTCTGGCTTTCATTCCTTTTAATCTATATCTAAAAAGCATGTGATACTGCCAAATCAGGATTCCATGAAATCTGAATTGAACAGTGAATTCACGCTTGGTCGTGCAGTGACTTTATCTTCTGAAAATTCCCTAGGCTCACCTACATTACCTGAAATAAAGATCAGTTACCCACTGTTTTCATTAAGACATATTTATTCTGCACAAACCTCTGTCCAGAAAAACTAAGATACAGTTTCAAATTGTCTGCAACAATATGTCCTTGAGCCCCTCACACCTTTAATGTAAAGTGGAGTCTTATAGACCCACAACAGCATTTCATACTTTCCCTGGGGCTGGTGGGTGTAATACCGAGAATGAATCATTTTCTGATTAATATTTGTGTTTCTAAGATTGAAAAACACTGTTCCAAGTCCTTGGATCCAAATTAATTTTCAGAGTTTTAATCCTCAAACCATATATCCGATTCACTTACCGTACATTTTACCCAAATGTCTCCGTGGAACTTCCTCATCTCAGCATAACTGCAATCCTGATTTTTCAAAACAAAAAGTGGAAGAGCACTGCTATAGTGGAGTTCAGACTTGTTTGTTTTCTAAACAGCACCATGAGAACAGCTTACTCTCAAATGGTGCTAGTCCCTCCATGCTGTCTCAAGAAAGGAGTCCTGTAATGGTTAGGTCTGATATACTAGAGACAGTATGTGCAGGGGGTATCACTGTGTGTAAAGCATCAGAGACAGTATACTCAGAGAGTATCAGTATTGTCTATATGGGAGTGTGTGTGGGCAGGAGGCGGGGGTGGGGAAGCATCAGAGATCAACTGAAAGCATCCCTCTTCCTACTAGGCAGATTTAGAATTGGATTCTGTGCCTTGGTTCTACCTAATCTGAGTGTGAGAAAAATCCCCTCCAAATAAGAAGGATACTAATGAGATCTGGTATGTGCATTGTGCTATTTATTGAGTTCATTGTGCTGACTGAGAAAAGTGAACCAGCTGTCTGTCCAGCCTGGGTTTCGATAGGAGTTAATTAAAAAAAAAAAGCCGAGGTGTATTCACTTTTGCTCTAAAATGAGTAACCTTGGCTGCATACATGTATTTTCTGGCAGACAAAAGACACCAGAAAAACTGTGCAGCAATGGAGAGACTTATTCAAATGATGCCTCCAACTCTCCTGGGCTTTCTGTTTCAGGCACCTGCAAAACAGCCCAACTGGAGTTTTCACACTGAACTATTGTGTTGATAACTCAGCCATTTGTGGAAGCTGACCGATGAGCTTCTGGAGCTCTGAGAATTAAACCTTTAGTTGAATATTAAACTGTTAGTTTAGGTTATATGATGACACCTTAAACATTTGAAGGGTTACACTTATTGTAATTCACTGTACTTTATGTGCTATATTATAAACTTTACTGCAGTAACTTTTAACTACAGAGAATGTGTTCATTTTCTACTTTTGTAATTCATGAAGCAAATGTGTCTATGCCTTCTATGCCTGCACATGGATTGTATTGGCCTGATTTAATATCAATTTCTGCAGCTTTCTGAAGGGTTTTAAAGTTGATTTCATGTTAAAAATGTAAAAGCATTTTGTCTGTATACATCCTCACCCTCAGCTCAGAGACAGAAACCTCTGGAAAGCAGTGACCATTGGGGCTTGCAGAACCAAGCCTTTGGCATGAAGATATATAAGGAGCTATGGACCCAAATTAATTCCAGATCCCATCTGTCTGTTGCAACACTGACCTCTGCTGCTTTAGACTCCCCTCACCCTTCTGTGAGGTACTATTTAGCACAGGATTTTGTACTACAGTGGTGTTTCTTCTTAATTGCTATGGTTAATATACTGGATTAAACAGACACAACCCTTCCTCACTCCTATAAGGACTGGCTAAGCAGCAGTTCTGCAGAAAAGGACATGGGGATTACAGTGGATAAGAAGCTGGATATGAGTCAGCAGTGTGCCCTTGTTGCCAAGAAGGCCAATGGCATATTGGGCTGCATTAGTAGGAGCATTGCCAGCATATCAAGGAAAGTGATTATTCCCCTCTATTTGGCACTGGTGAGGTCACGCCTGGAGTATTGTGCCCAGTTTTGGTCCTTCTACTACAGAAGAGATGTGGACAAATTGGAGAGAGTCCAGCAGAGGGCAACGAAAATGATTAGGGGGCTGGGGCACATGACTTACGAGGAGAGGCTGAGGGAACTGGGGTTATTTAGTCTGCAGAAGAGAAGAGTGAGGGGGGATTTGATAGCAGCCTTCAACTACCTGAAGGGGGGTTCCAAAGAGAATGGAGCTAAGCTGTTCTCAGTGGTGGCAGGTGACAGAACAAGGAGCAATGGTCTCAAGTTGCAGTGGGGGAGGTCTAGGTTGGATATTAGGAAACACTATTTCACTACGAGGGTGGTGAAGCACTGGAATGGGTTACCTAGGGAGGTGGTGGAATCTCCATCCTTAGAGGTTTTTAAGGCCTGGCTTGTCAAAGCCTTGGCTGGGATGATTTAGTTGGTGTTGGTCTTGCATTGAGCAGGGGGTTGGACTAGATGACCTCCTGAGGTCCCTTCCAACCCTAATATTCTATAATTCTATGAATCCATGCTTATTGTGCATTAGTACTAGCTAGTTCTCTCATTTCTCCAGTACCAGTTAGCTGTGTATCCTGTGTCATGGTGATGACAGATTTGAAGAAGGTGGGCTTTAAGAGGTGTGTTACATATGAAATGAAAACATCCATTACAGACTATTTCTTAAATCATGTTTATGATGGTAGCACCAAAGGACTAATCATTATAAGGACCCCATTGTGTTAGGCACTCTACAAACATAGAATAAGCGACAACCCCAATCCCAAAAAGCTTATGATCTAAACAGACAAGACAGACAAAATGGTAGAAACATACAGACCAGTGGCTTGCAAACATATGTTAGTTCCATGTTTTTGTTGTTGTTATTTAAAGCTTTCCAGGGGTTATGCTGAAAGAGGACTAGTTTGATGGAAAAACAAAGGACAAGAGGCTGGCGAAAACAGCCAATCAGCAGAGGGGAGAGACTGTCCAGAGTGAAAACTGTAGAAGATACTATGACTTGGTCTACACTATAAAGTTAGGTTGACATAAGCCACCTTGTGCCAACCTTGCGCATGTGTCTACACAAAAATTTGTCTCCAGCCAACATAAATGCCCTGTTATGGTTACACAGTAAAACCATGTCCCTGAACTGTGTTGAGCCATGATTGACCTACAGAGGTCGACCCAGTGCGAGTGTAGATGCTGTGTGACCTATGTCAACCCTACCAGTCCTCCAGCAGTTGTCCCTCAATGCCCCATTCCCTGCAACAGTGATTGTTCTGGTCACAGTTGTAAACTCCACTGCCCAGGGATCATGGAGACTGGAAGCCACTGCCTACTTAAAACACCCTGCATATTTTTGAAATGCCTCTTCCTGATTGCACACCTTGGTGAATACATCTAGCCGCTCTCCCTTGTTGTGTGCTACTCCCCAACCAGCCTTGCCAGTCCCATACACTAGATGGGTGCCTGCCAGGAATAGTCTGGAGGTGATGGAACTCCTGGGCCTGCGGGGAGAAGAGGCTGTGCAAGCACAGCTACAGACCAGCTGTAGAAATGTGAACATCTCTGAAAACATTGCACGGGGGATGCAGGCAAAGGGGAGCAAAGGGATCAGCAGCAGTGCTGCAGGAAAGTGAAGGAAATGCATCAGGCATACCGTAAGGCCAACAATCAAACGAGTTCTGAATGACAGACCTGCCACTTTTACAATGAGTTGCCTGCCATGCTTGGTGGCAACCCCACCAGCACATTGCAGACAACCGTGGTACCTTGGAGGAGGCCAAGACAGAGATTTCTGTCATGAACAGTGAGGAGGAGGAGGAAGAAGGCAGAGATGTGTGAGAGGGTCCAGCTATTCCATGAGCCAGGACCTATTCAAGACTCAACTGCAGTCTACAGTATCAGAGGGGTAGCCGTGTTAGTCTGGATCTGCAGAAGCGACAAAGGGTCCTGTGGCACCTTATAGACTAACAGAGGTATTGAAGCATAAGCTTTCGTGGGTCAATACCCACTCCGAAGAAGTGGGTATTGACCCACGAAAGCTTATGCTTCAATACCTGTTAGTCTATAAGGTGCCACAGGACCCTTTGTCGCAACTGCAGTCTAGCCGGTCCTATCAGCCGAGCACAGACAAGCATGATGAAAGGGAAGGAACCTCGAGTGTGTGCATGCATTTCCCCTTACAATGGTTAAATGTAAAGAGGCATCTTCCCCATCCCTAAGTTAACAAGACACAGGTTGTGACGCTGGCAGACCAGGTCGTGCCAGAGTGTATTCAGACCAATTCGCTTGTGTGTTAGTATAAATCAAAGTGACTGTTGAAGGTAGAAGAGTGTATTTGGTGTTTAGACTTCATAAAACTAATGGGACATTACTTGCATTTCTCTTATCTGTATCCTGTTATGATGCAGCAACAAACATTTACATTGTTTATACCCCTGCAACTAACCCACCAAAGAAGCCTCATGGAATGCTAATAATGGAGGACTTGATCAGAAAAAGCGCTAATTTCAAAGCAAATGTCCATCGTGTGTGATGACCAGAGGTCAGAGACTCAAAGTGCATTACTCACTCACCGTCATCAAAGGAAAAGCCTACATGGGTAGAGACACTGCCCGCTTGCTTTCTGTCTGAAATTATTCTCAGTGGGAGCTGCTGGATGCTGAGCACTTTTGTAAGCCTGGCTAGCTCATTGTAAATCTGGATGTACATAGCTATAAGGTATGTGCAGGACTTGTATCACCGTATATACTAAATCTCTGGCCTGCAAAGACAACTGTGGGTGAATTTAGGGCTCCATATAGACACAGAGTCTGCTTCTGTTTCTTTATCTAAGTACTTATCTGGTCCTTGACCCCATAATATCTGAGTGCCTCATACATGTTAATGGAGATTTTATTCTTACAACTCCCCTTTGATGTGTGGAAGTATTAGTCTCACTTTACAGGTGGAAAGTAGGTAGATGAAATGACTTGCCTAATATTGTATAAAGTGTGCGGCTGACCCTGGAATTGGACTCTGGTCTTCTTAGTCCAAGTCCAGTGTCCTGTCCGCTAGATCTCCTTCCTCCCTTGCCTAGTTCATTTTTCAGGATTCGAACCTAACTCTGCACCAGACCAAGTGATTGCGAAGATATACATAGCATTTGATTTAAAGCCCATCGTAGTCAATGGAAGTCTTTCCATGGACTTCAATGGGCTTTGGATGAGGCCATTTATCAGTTGGGAAGAGGACAAAGATGTGCATGTTGCAACCCTTTCTAAAAGTGGCCAGGCTCATGCTTATTCATAATTCTGCAGAGATTGAAATCCAGAAATGAGGCCTACTGCAAAAGATGCTCTGTCACCCCACCCATAAGCATCACCTAGTACATAGCACCTTTTAAAAGAAACACACATCAGATGGTAAAATAGCTTTTTGGAGTTTTTCCTCTATATAAAGGCACTACATGTTTTCCAAAAAGAAATATTTTTTAAAATTCAGATTTGTTATGGTTTGTATTCCATGATTCCCCCCCCCCCGCCCCCCGGCCCTTTTTTTTTCTCATGCAACTTTTTGAAAAGAAAATAGTCTATGGCAGGCAAAGGGAGAATAATAGCAGCTGTACTTTGTGCATATTGTTATGAGACGGGGTGTCAGGAAGCTGAAATAAGGGAAACTTCTATGCTCAAATGCATGGATGATTCATCTTTGTAAATGTGATCAGTTTAGAGATCAGCAAAGAGCGAGGGCTTCTGTCAATTATGTTTGGCTTCTGCATGCATTAGCTTGTCAAAACCTGTCTGTACTGACCTAACCAAGGGCCTTGATCTTATCAGGTTCTCCTGAGAACTCCAGTAATTTCACTTGGAACTGAGGGTGCTCAGCACCTCACAGGAGGTGCTCTGCAGCTTGCAGAGTCAGTCCCCCTGGGACTTATTCTGCCCTCCATACTCAAACTTCTGCTGGTTTCAATGGGAATTTTGCCTGAATATGGACAGTTGAATAGGGCGGAGACAAGGTTGCAGATTCAAATAATAATAATTAATAATAACCAAATATGAACATTGTCGTTTTGAATGTGTAGCTTGACCCCTTCATAAAACTGCAGGGGAACCGTACCTACACTGGTAACTAAACGGCATGTCCTTTAAAATACTTCAACTCACCTATTGAGACCCACTAGACTGTCTGTTAATTTGACAAAATATCTATGTTCCCTGAACTTAGGGCTATAAAAATTGTTCATCTGCTCAGTCACAGACCATTTAATTTTGGATGCATCATTGCCAGTTGGTTACAGTAATTAGCATTCTCTGTGTTGTGGCAGCTTCCCTGAAGCTATGCTAAGCACGGTTGCACTTTTGCATGGAAACATAAGCAGGGTTGTGCAAATGAGCCTGGCCACCCATCTTACAGACAGAAGCCCTAGCTACAGCTTCTTGGCTCAGGGTGCCTTATATGCCCACCTGCAGGTCTTATTTACTGATTATTAATGACAAAAACTGTAGGCAGCTGTGAAAAACACAGCATGGCAACTTGAAGCCTTGTCTCTAAACTATCCTCCATAGAACTGTAATTTCCTTGAGTGACATCTGACTTCATTTTCCTCTTTTTTTCTCTCTTAATAAAGTTTGCAGTATAGAAATTCACTGTAAGAAGAGCATTGTATTTTGAGCATAGACACACGATTTGTTTGTGCAGTTCTTTGCCTCTCAACTGATGGAGTTTCATAAAAGAAATTTGATCAATTGACTCTCCCATTATAAAAATAGTTTGCAGTTATTTTGGTGAAAATTTCCTTTTTTGGTTCATTGTCTAAAGTAATATCGAGTTTTCTTTTGATAGAAACACCATCTTTCAACACAGGGATATCTGATGTATTCCTTTATAAACTGAGGAATAAACAGTATAATAGGTCAATCCCAAAATAAGTTAAATATAGAATAAAATTTTGCAAGTTGTTCTGCAGACTATGCACTGATCTATGCTGAACATCTGCAAATCTTTTTTGTTTCCTGGGAAACAAGTGAGTGGTTGTGTACAGTGCACGAAATACACAAAGAAATGTTTCTTTATAATTAATCCATACTTTATATTTTACTCCTTAATATACTAGAAGGTAACTAATATTTAATACAATGAAATGTATCTGCATATTTAATGATTTAATTAATCGGCGAAACCTTGCTTATAATTAAATATAGATAGGCTATAGCTTTTTCCTTTCATTGACTGATGGTACTGAGAATAAGGGTTAAGAGTAATCTTATACTATTATTCTGTTTGCTTTTTATTAGGACTCTGTAGTGTTTAGATGAGTAAAGTCCAGCATACAAACACACTTTTGGTAAGTGATGCATTCTGCAGTTTATACATGCCATAAAAGTATAGCTATTTTATTTTAGCTACTAATTCTACAAGGATTTATGCACGTGCTTCACTTTAAGTGCAGGAGTAATTCCATTAAAGTCAATGGGACTACTCACAAGGTCAGTGTTAAGGAAGTGCATAAGTACAGAGCCTTTCAAAATGAGACCATGATTTGACTGGGTCCTTTAGCCACCACTCTAATATAAAGAAAAATAATAATTTTGTGAGTTTAATCACAGGCCTCTCTTGACTGTTACTCAAAGAAAGGATCTATACCATCATGTTGCAATATGTGTTTATTTGTCTGAGTTTTGGCACAGACTTAAATAGATATATGATTAAAAAGAGGGGAATGGTCATTCGTAGACTATGCAGATACTGTACCTATATTGGCAAGTTAATAAAGTAAGGTAATGATGTACACACAAGTGGATTTAAATAGGGAAATGGGGATTTCCTGCTTTTTGACTTCATATAAATTGTTGAATATATTAATAGTTTCTGTTGGTTTAAATGCTGTGGAAGAGCTTTTCCTAAATAAAACCCTCTCTAGAAACTACCAAATTTGTGAGGACAAAAGACCCTTCATCTCAATGGAAAACAACAATGGAGGGTCAGCCAACAATCTGCAGATCTCTTTCTCTTGTCCCAGTTGTTTCTAACAACCTGAAGGATCATCTTCAGAGACAGATGGGACTAATGTCTCAAATTTGGTTTCTAGTTGTGGGCACCTCAAATCAAACTTCACTTGTAGTCGTAGCATACAGCATCTCTGCAAAACAGGGCATAGGTGTCTCAAATTAGGCAAACAAAAAAGGAGGCACCTAAAATCACCAACCACTTTTGAAAATGTTGGGCATGGTCAATAGAGCTCTCTTCAATAGTTCGATTTTCACAAGCTGACCCCCCCCAAAAAAATCAGATTAAGTCAATTGAAATGTTTTGTTTAAATAATTTTGAAATATTTCATTTTGATTTTGACCTTTCCCCCCTTTTCTTTTACAATAAATTAACCTAAATTTCAAAACAAGAAGTAATTTCAAACCAAAAAACAATGGAACCATGGTTCCTGAGCCAATTAACTGTGTAAGTTCTAAACTGAAGTCCCAAGATGGAGAAGTAGAAGCGACAAAGAGTCCTGTGGCAACTTATAGACTAACAGACATATTGGAGCATAAGCTTTTGTGGGTGAATACCCACTTCTTCAGATGCATGCAGTGGAAATGTCCAGGGGCAGGTATAAATATGCAGGGAAGAGTCAGGCTAGAGATAACGAGGTTAGTTCAATCAGGGAGGATGAGGCCCGACCTCGTTATCTCTAGCCTGACTCTTCACTGCATATTTATACCTGCCCCTGGACATTTCCACTGCATGCATCTGAAGAAGTGGGTATTCACCCACGAAAGCTTATGCTCCAATACGTCTGTTAGTCTATAAGGTGCCACAGGACTCTTTGTCGCTTCTACAGATCCAGACTAACACAGCTACCCCTCTGATACTTGACAAGATGGAGAAGGTTCAACATGTAGGATTTTATAATGGACATTTATAGACGCTGACCTGTACAATCTTACTTGTATGTAATCCTAAATCACACAAGTAATCTCATTGCCAACACATGGCTATGGGTTTTTAGGATCAGGCCCATAAATTGTAGTATTTTAGCAATAAAAGCCATGAAAGGAGCAGAGAAAATTACTAACCTTTTTTTAACCTAATTAAAAAAAAATGTTCTCAAGATTCTCTGGAAAAATAAGCTTTACCCACCCACCCCTTTCTTCTGCCTCCCTTACTTTCTCCTTCCTCTCTTAAGTACAGCTTCTATTCCTTACCTGCTTTCTCTCTCACTTTCTTTCTTATTCCCTTTCCATTCCTGCACCTCTTTATTCCTTGATGATTTGGTAAAAAAAAATTAGTAGTGGTGTGGAGGGATTATTGTATTGCAGGAAGGTGAAAAGAGACCAGTATCTATAGCTCGATGAAACAGAAGCAAAAGAGGGAATAAGTCTACAAATATTTGAAGGATGTAAAAAACAAGGAGGGAGGGGAAAATAATTAGGGTGATAAGAGACAATAAAACTAAGAGTTAAGAGTAATTTGCTGGAATGAATAAAAAATACAGAATTAACATCAGGAAAAGCTGGGAGATCTGTTAGGCTGTGGAGTAGTCTGTCAAGGGTGAAAGCCTGACTGCTAGCCATATCCACTAGAGAACAATACCATTTGGCAGGGAGATGGAGTTGATGACCTAATAAATCTTTTTCCAGCTCTTTTCTATATGACTCTGTGTTTCAGTGTAAGGAATTCTTTAGATGCATATGCAGCATGTGGTATGTGTTACATTGGATAAATCATCCAATCATGCTAATTTTTTTTTACCCTGGGATCTCAAACTGCTTTACACTGTACAACTGAGGTAAGATCTGATCACTGAAGTGCAGCCACCCTTGTATCACAGATGCCGGCATCAGTCTCACAGCCATACAATTTCTAATGTTTATGTATTTACCTATCTGGAGATACTTTACCTATCAATAATTCCAGGGGGCTACAAAACCACACGCATTAGTACAAAATAAATTACAAAAATGGTTAAAAGGACCCCCCTCAAAGTGACTTCCCAGACGTAAAACAAAATAGCCACCCCACCACACCTGCTATTCCCTACAGGATATGAACATACCTACAACATGGCAAGAATAATGCACAAGAAACTTTCCCAGCTATAAAAGAATATAAATTCCTATCCAGCATAGCCTCCCCACCCCCGACCCCCACCACCACTACTACCACCCCTCCTCCCCAGGAAAAACCTGAGAGAACAGGTGACTCTTGCAGCAAGGCCTGGAGGTCAGTAGGCAGCATGGCCTGAAATTCAACAGGCTCTGGTGAACCAAAGAAGGAACAAGCTCCATGGTCCCCTCACTAAGAACGTCTGGCCAAGCAGCCTTCTGTCTCACCAGGAGCGTATTAGCATGAGCATCTTAGATTATTACCACTGTCACTGTGTGACACCGGGTGAGAGGCAGTCTGTCAGAGAGCCAGGCCCCTGACCATTTAAAGTTGTAGAGGTCAAGACTAGCATTTTAAACTTCACCTGGAAATCAATTGGCAGCCAGTGTAGTGCAGTGCAGATCACAGAGCACAAGTGTCATGAGCTGTCTGCATGAAACACTGCTTAATAAGTGGGCTGCAGAATTCTGCACTGGCTGCTATTTCCTAATGTTTCAGAGGTGTAGCTCTTAACATTATGAGCCAGTTCTCTTAGTGCTGGAAATCTAATCACTAGGACTACTTTCATGCTGTGAATTCTCGCTGCAGAGGCAAAAGACAAATATTTAGACTACTACAACAGCAACAGTGCCTCTTCAGCAATATTACACCAGCCTCACTATTCGTTCCATTTGTATACCCTGATCCTGCAAGTTGCTCCATAGAGCTGGAGCTCTGCACCTGCACAGTTCCCCCTGAAGTCAAAGAGGTATGGGAGGGAGGAGCAAATGAAGTTAATAGATTCTGCCTGGCCACAGTGCAGGATTGAAGCCTTCAAGTTTAAGGCTGGGCTCTTCAAAGGGAGATTAGGCACCCAAATCCCAACGTTTCATAATATTTGCCTACATTCGCTCGACTGCTGCCAGTTTCCTCCTGTTTTCTGTTAATTGTCCAATGAGATTAATTGGTCTTTCGCCGGGTCCACACACAGATGTACACCAGAATAACTATATAGGTTTTAATTCACACCTTTTGTTATATTAGTGTAAATCTGTGTGGGGATCAGCCTTTTGTGGACTAGGAAAATATGACAAAACATGATGACTTGTCCAGAGACAACCCAGATTTCAGCTATGGCTGATCAACAAGATGATGGGGTTGTCCCAGATATTTTTTGTAGCAAAAATGAGTTCTTTCTGAAGTTGTACCTATATTGTATTTTTGTTTCTTGCATACATTGTGTGACAGAGATGGCAATTTCCGGCAATATCCTTGACAAACCTTTTTGAATAAAGTTTAAGTATCTTAGGAGTTTGTTGTATTAAACATATAAATATTTATCTATTATTGTCGGCTTCTATGTAACATCTTTAGTGGGGAGACATGTCCGGTGTTAACCCTGGGAAGTGTTATGAGCTTCAAAGGACACTTTTAAACAATATGCAAAAAAGGATAAACTTATTTGAGTGGATTTCCTAGGAAATACTTGGGGGGAGGAGGAGAATGCAAATTCTCACTTCCAGACCCAACCTTTTCAAGCTACACCCTGAGGAGAAACCCATTGTCTGTTGATTACCTGTTCCCAAGGTCTCAGATTAAAGGACCAAATGGCATAAAGGCAACTCACAAATTTATGAGGGTTCTTGTTCTGAGCAAAAGGTTTTATGAACTTGTAACCACAGAAAAATCCCAGTGTGGAGCTTTAAGGACTACCGGAGACCTTGTTGGAGTTGGGGTGAGTTCTGGTAATCTTATTAGCATGTGTGTAGGGTTTTTTTATATTGTTTTTAATATGTTTTCTCTCTAACGCTTTCACCTTAAGAATAAATGTGTTTGCTTAGAAAAGCTGTGTGGTACCGTATAGCTGTGGGCAATTACTCTGTTTATAGCCTCTGAGGAGAAGGCAAATCAGGCCTGCTTAGACAGTCTGACTTGCTGGGGAACTCGCAGTATAGGGAGGGACCTGTGCAGCCTGGAAAAACCTCCATCAGGAGTGAGTAAGATGTGTGTCTCCACCCAAGAGAGGTGATGGCTGGGAGCCTAGAGCGGGTATCCTTGATGGACCATGGAGGGGGAATACAGACACAGTTGCCCAGAACTTTGAGTACAGGCCTTTTCTTTTATTTCTGAGTACAATTATTAATTTTTGGCCATCTAATGGACAAAATTTCTATCACTAACATTCTCCCTTTCTCCCCCTTTGATTCCACAGTAAGGTTACATTTACACTAGCTAATGGACATGGGTACTTACCCATGTATATGCTCATGCATGTACCTCATATCCATGCCAAGCATGCAATATGCCATGTTGGGCATGGGCACAATGTGTATACACATGTATACCCATGTCCACACTGCCACTTTTTGGTATGCACATATGGCGTTAGCATTCGAGGGCAGTATCCCAGTGTTCTGTGCATCATATGAGACACTTTGGGAACCATCTTTCAGCATGTTGTTAGTACTGTTCACCACCTTCATGCATTTGTTGAGGGTTCCTGGTCACCCCTCTCTTGCCCAACTTGTTGAAAGACATGGAGCAAGTGACTGACAGAAGTGTTTTTGCTTCTGCTCCTTCTTGTGGGACAAATGTCTTTGCATTGCAGTACATGTCTGGTGAGAATCTTGGGTGAATGGACTCTGACCTCTCTCACAAGCCATGGATGACCGGGATGGTGACTGATCTACTGTCATCCCATGACACAGAGACACAGGAGACTGCTGGTGTAGTGACTGTATATCCATGAGTGGACCAGAACTTCTGGACGAGGAGAACCAGCACAGTGTGGTGGGACCACATCATCTTGGAAACCTGGAATGATGACCAGTGGCTGCAGAACCTCAGAATGAGGAAGAATATGTTCATGGAGCTCTGTAAGGATCTGGCCCCAACTCTACATTGGCAAAGCACTTGGTTCTAAAAACTTATCCTTGTGCAGAACTGGGTGGCTGTTCTGGAGACCCATCTTGGTGCAGAACTGCGTGGCTATTGCTCTCTGGAAGCTGGCAATGCCAGACACCTACTAGTCAGTCACAAACCACTTTGGGGTAGGGAATTGCACTGTCAGATTTGTGATGCTATCAACATTAATTGAGTAATGCACATTGGAAAATATAATCCCAACTATACATATAAAATTATGGGGTCTAAATTAGCAGTTACCACTCAAGAAAGAGATCTTGGAGTCATTGTGGGTAGTTCTCTGAAAACATCAACTCAATGTTCAGCAGCAGTCAAAAAAGTGAACAGAATGTTGGGCATCATTAAGAAAGTGATAGATAATAAGACAGAAAATATCATATTGTCTCTCTATAAATCCACGGTACGCCCACATCTTGAATATTGCATGCAGATGTGATCAGCCCATCTCAAAAAAGATATATTGGAATTGGAAATCAATGTGTCGTCGGAATTCACTGTCCTCCATGACATCTCCCGCAGCACCAGAAACATCCATCCGTACTAGGAAGTCTTGGAGTGTCTAGCACAGGTGCGCATTCACCAGACTCCTGCCCAGTGCCAGGAACAGATCAAGCACCTCAGGCTCCAGTATCAGAGGGCAAAAGACTCCAGAAGTTACTCCAAGAGGGGTCCTCCAACATCCCTCTTCTTCAAGGAGCTGGCCAGGTGTTCACCAGGGCTCCCAATACCGAGCCTGAAGTGACTCACATCCCCCTCCTCAATGCCACCGATCTCATCGTCCGACTGGATGCCAATGAGGGTCAGGGTGAGGAGGCAGCCTGGAAGATTCAGAGGAAGAGGAGCAAGTTATCTTGCACCTCTTCCCAGAGGAGATGGCTCAGCAAGCCCCTCCCAAAAAGACAAAGGAGAACGAGTCTCAGCAGAAACTGGACCTCAGACTGGCAAGTTAAACCCCCACCCTTCTCTGCCAACATTCCACTATAAAGCTTTTGGCAAAAGTTATAGAACAGATTATTAGTAAACTATCTTATTGCCCCTGGGTGTGTGAGTTTGTGAGCCCTCAGGCTGACAGCAAGGGAGTGGGTGGAAAGGTCTGATTTGGGGACAGGACATTTGTACAAAATTAATGGTTCTTCAAAGTTACAGCTGTTTTCATCTGCTTTCAGGATCAAATTTTCACTAAAGTAACCTGCCCCCATCACAAATGGAAACCATGTGGAGGGTAGGGGGTCAGTTTAGTATTAGGGCCAGTTACGTATGGGGAATGGAATGTGTGCTTCTCTGAGGAATGTGACAGCAGTCTCCTGTCACAGTACAAATATTGTAAAGCATTTTGGCTGCCTGGTGTGAGGGGCTTCCTTCTTGGATCCAGGCTGCACTGTCCAGGAGAAAAGGATGTGGGAGAGGGATCTGCTCTGGTGGCTATACAAACACAATGTGGTGTCCCTTTGCAGTGGGGAGGTAAGTGACTTGTGGTCTTGATCAGAAAGTTCATGGAACATGAACAATTGCTGTGATTTTTTCTTTCCTTTTTCCTATCTCTGCTCTTCACTGGATTTCCTGATGCTGCAGGGACAGGCTTGGGGAAAGGTGAACATTTGCAGCAGTTTTCTTCTCTCCCTCTATGAGGGTTGATTGTGCTAGCTTAGAACAGTCTGTTTCCATTTGGATTGCCTCTCAGTCTCCTAAGCATTTGTCCACACATTTCCGGGGCAGCAGAAACTCCAGCTGGTTCTTAAGATTCAACAGCAGAGCAAATGTGCTTGGGCTATCTTCCTAGCTCACCAAATCCCTCCATCAGGGATATGTAGAGGGGTGACAAGTGGCACAAACAGCTCTCTGACATAGATGGATGGATCCCCACCTCAGGACTGGAAAGCCACCTCCCTTTTCTAGTCTGGTACTTTCAAAACTATTCATGCTCTCCAACTGAGGGCCAGCCTTAAAAGAAAACACTGGGAACCATTAACATTGCCCCAGGAATAAATGCACCCCCCAACCCAGTCACACTGTGACGTTGCACTCTATATGATTTTATGAAAATATGCTAATTAGTGTAAATATAATGTAACTGGAATATGCTTCATGCAAAAGGTCTCTTGTAAGGTATCATTACAAAGCTTATAATCCACTAAGTGTGGTCATCCTCTTCATATAAATGTAACACTCTTGTATCTGAAACTAGAAATATAAACAATTAATCGCAGAGCAATTAAGTTTGAGAACCCCTGCACTAGAGAATTTAAAATGAGGAGAAAATGAAAACAAAATCAATATATGAAAAGTACTTGTTGTTGTTGGCGTCCGTTAGTCTCGAGAGACGATGGATATGCGCCCATGGGGAATGTTTAGTTAATGGTTGTGCAGCGTCTGTTGTGGCTGTGGAGCTCCACACGAGAGTGGCAGTCTCGATTGCATTTGCTGCATTTGAAGGCGGTGTCAGCTGTGGGTTGGAGCCGCTGCTTCCTTTTTCGTTGAACCCGCTTTTCCTCGGCAAGCTGCCGCAGCTTGTCTTCGCCAGTTTTCAATCCAGTGGTCAGAGCGTGTCTCCATCTGCATCTGTCCTGGGTGAGCTCTTCCCAGCTGTTGATGTCGATTTGAACAGTCTTCAGGTCCCTCTTACAAACATCCTTGAAGCGAAGGTGGGGCCGTCCTGTAGCTTTGTTTCCGGGGGCAAGTTTGGCATACAACAGGTCTTTGGGGATCCGTCCATCTTCCATGCGACTTAGATGGCCAAGCCATCTGAAGCGGCGTTGACGGAGGAGAGTGAACATGCTGGAGATCTTGGCAGGTTCCAGCACCTCGTTGTTCGTTATTCGATCACTCCAAGTGATCCCGAGTATGCGACGGAGGCAGCGCATGTGGAAGGTGTTCAGTCTTTTTTCTTGTGAAGCGTAGAGGGTCCAAGTTTTGCTGGCGTAGAGAAGAGTGTTTAACACACATGCACGGTACACAGCAACCTTTGTGTTGATGGTCAGCATGTTGTTGTTCCATACTCTCTGTGACAATCTGGCCAAAATTGTGAAGGCCTTGCTGATTCTACGGTTGATCTCAGGGTCCAGTGAGAGGTTGTCCATGATGGTAGATCCAAGGTAGGTGAACTGACTGACCACCTCTAGCACATAGTCATTGATGGCAATGCTTGGATGTTCTGCATCCTGGGCCATAACTTTGGTTTTCTGAAGACTGATTGTCAACCCGAACTCTTTGCAAGCTCTGGAAAAGCGGTCAATCAGATGCTGGAGATCGGTTTCTGTGTGGGTGGCCAGGGCAGCATCGTCTGCAAACAGCATGTCTCTGATTGTTGCCTCCCGTACCTTGCTTTTGGGCTTTAGTCAAGCCAGATTGAAAAGTCTCCCATCAGACCGGGTGTGGAGATAGACTCCCTCTGTGGAATTTCCAAAGGCACGTTTCAGCAATGCTGCAAAGAAGATGCCAAAGAGTGTGGGAGCGAGAACGCAGCCTTGTTTTACTCCACTGTGGATGTCGAAGGCATTGGCGGACGAGCCATCATACAGTACTGTGCCTTTCATGTTGTCATGAAAAGACTGGATCACGCTCAGCAGCTTCGGTGGGCAGCCAACCTTTACCAGGATCTTGAACAGCCCATCTCTGTTCACAAGGTCGAAAGCTTTGGTCAGGTCTATGAAGGCAAGGAATAGCGGCTTGTGCTGTTCTCTGCATTTCTCTTGCAGCTGCCTTAAGGAGAAAACCATGAAAAGTACTAGATCTGGATTAAACAGCTCAGGAGACACTCTATAGGAGTGTGGACAGAGGAAGGAATCATGGGCAGGATCTATCTAGACTTCTTAAACAGCTGGTAAAACATGAAAACTACATCTGTGTTTGGCCACTTACAGCATGATATTCCCCCCAAAGGGAGGGGACAAAGTACAGCTCTTGCAGTTAGGGTGACCAGATGAAGGGACCCCAAAATCGGGACTTGACCGAGCAAAAAAACAACCAACCACCTCCCGCCACACTTGTCGAGCAAAAAAAACCCGCCGGAGTTCTCTGAGCCCTGCCAGAGATCTCCGAGGGGAAGGAAAGAAAAAAAAAACCCGCCGGAGTTCTCCGAGGGGAAGGAAAGAAAAAACAAACAAAAAAACCCAACCCCCGCCGGCCTAGCCAGAGATCTCCGAGGGAAAGAAAAAAACCAAAAAACCCGAAGCCCCGATATCAGGACAAATTGCGTCCCAACCATGAATTGGTTGGGACGCGGGACAAAGGAGGAAAAATCGGAACACTCCCGATTTTATCAGGACGTCTGGTCACCCTACTTGCAGTGTGGTAACCAGGTAGCCAGGCTTGCTGTCACTTTTGGCTGAGTTCAATATATTGCTTAGGCACCTGCATTCCTCCGGGTTCCCACAGGGTCGAATGTAGGTGAATGAGAAATGGTTACTTCTTTTCTCTTTTTCTTACTAGCAGGGCCACACTGATGTGGTCTAGGAAGCAAATTTGGACTGGAAAGAGTCCTCCATTTTTTAGCAGCTTTAATATAACAAAATCAATTAAATGCACTTGATTAGGTCTCAATTTCTACACTGTCACCATATTTCCTTCTCTCAAACTCTTGGGTGGTTTTGAAAACACTGTAAATCGCTCTTCTGATGTTCATCCCAGACTCAGAGAGCAAGAAACCAATCAAAGGAATATGTGCTGAATGGCACCATCATCCAGCACAATAATTAGGAAAAGGTTTGATGGAATGGTGGAATCATTGAAACAAACAGTGAAAAAGGCAAACGATATACTATGCTGTGATGTCAGAATGGGAGAATATCAGTGAAAAAGAGATGATATGCTACTATAATATGTTTGTTAAGTCCCATCTGAAATACGGTGTGCAGAAGTGGTCAGCTGGTCCCCTTGTAGAGGATGCAGACTAACGGGCAGGAGGGGAAGGGGAAATAAATCCAAATAATCTAATTTATGAGAAAGGTTAAGGGCCTCATCCAAAGCCCATTGAAGTCAATAGAAAAACTCCCACTGATTTTAATGAGCTTTGAATCAAGCCCTAAGAGAGGAATTTATTTTTGTGTAAGAACAAAGTATCTGGAAGTGGGTGATTCCACTCACAATACCGCAGTGGAAAATGCCTACAGATAGATTAGATTAGAAAGAATTTTTTAAAAATACGATGAAGATCAATAAATAATATGATAGGTCTTTTATTAATTAGTTAATGGGCTCAAAATTAGGGATATTACTTTTAAAAGTCAGGAAATTAGAGGTAAGTAGAGCTATCAGACAGAACCATTTCACAAATGGGATAATAAACACAAGTTACTAGGGAAGGTGGTTAAAACGCAGAGTATAAAGAAAACCCAGAAGACACACAGATTTGTTTCTGGAGGAAGAGGAGAATGAGGAGTGTTAAGAAAAACAGGAAGGTGCGATTAATAAAAAGCATGAAAAGAAAGTCATGTCAGGCCAGAGAGCCTTTTCTCTTTCCAAATTGC
This sequence comes from Chelydra serpentina, assembly GCA_037349315.1. Classification (NCBI taxonomy): domain Eukaryota; kingdom Metazoa; phylum Chordata; order Testudines; family Chelydridae; genus Chelydra; species Chelydra serpentina. Next base: position 80,228,929 of record JBAIAC010000004.1, read on the forward strand.
CTAACAGCTCTCAATTTTATTTTCTCTTCCTCTCCGCCTCCCTGGTTCTGTCATCACGCTGGGCTCAGCTCACCGCCTCTTGTTCAAAAATGAGATTATGACGCTGTGCACTGGTTGCAAAAGGGAAACTGACTATAATAATGCAGATTGATGCAGGGGGAGCCAGTTTTCCTTGGCAAACTGTTAACACAGATGCAAATCCTCACAGATGCTCAGCTTGGCTTCCTGCTACTCGGATCGGCCCCTCTCCCATTGCTCAGCTCTCATGTGGAGTTCAGCCGTAAGGGAGACGCTACCTTAAACTGACAGAGCAGCTCATTTTGCTTCTTCGCCCCTTCACTTCATCTTCAGGATGGAGTATGTGCATCTGTCACACACACATTCATTATTATTAACTACTATTTATTTTATTGGTATTGCAGTAATGCCTAAAGGCTCCAGTCAGGAATCGGGGCCCCATTTTGTGTGCTGTACAGACAGATAACAGAACAATTATCACAGCTTTGAAATAACTAAGGCTAGGTCTACACTACCCCCCCCTATCGAACTAAGGTACGCAACTTCAGCTACGTGAATAACGTAGCTGAAGTCGAAGTACCTTAGTTCGAATGAAAAAGCACTTACCCGGGATCCACACGCGGCGCGCAGGCTCCCCCGTCGACTCCGCCTACTCCGTTCGTCGAGCTGGATTACCAGCGTCGACGACGGAGCACTTCCTGGTTCGATTTATCGCGTCTTGACAAGACGCGATAAATCGAACCCAGAACATCGATCGCGCGCCTCCGACGGGACGCGTAAGTATAGACCTACCCTTAGGCTACATCTAGACTGGTGTCTGAACATAGGTCCATCCCCACAGTTTCAAGCTCCTCGTTCCACTCCTGTGCATTCACAGAGCTCCCCCTGGCCAAGGTTTTAGGCAGGGCTGGTTCAAGGATATTTTGCACCCTAGGCGAAAATTCCATCTTGCACCCCGCCCCGCCACACGTCAGTTCATTGAGGAGCAAATCCCAATGAGTCTTTATAGACCCCAGAGGCCAGCCGTGCCCAGGGGCTGCTCCCCAGACCAGGTTCCCCCCTCCCCGCCCCTATCCACTTCCTCCCACTTCCCCCCTCAAAACTCCCAATGCCCCCTGCTTTTTGTCCCCTGAGTGCCCCCTCCTGGGACCCCTGCCCCTAACTGTCCCCCAGAACCCCACCCCCTACCTAAGCCTCCCTGTTCCTTGTCCCCTGACTGCCCCTTCCTGAGACCCCTGCACCTAACTGCCCCCCTAGGACCCTACCCCCTACCTGTCCCCTGACTGCCCCAACCCTTATCCACACCCCCGCCCCCAGACATACCCCCAGGACTCCCACGCCCCATCCAACCACTTCCCGCCCCGACAGCCTCCCCCCCAGAACTCCCGACCCATCCAACCCCCCCACTCCCTCTCCCTTGACTGCCCCGATCCCTCTCCACACCCCCGCCCCGACAGACCCCGCAGAACTCCCGACCCTTCCAACCCCCCCTGCTCCCTGACTCTCCCCCGGGACTTCCCTTACCATGCCCAGGCTGCTGGAGCCACTGGCTCCACGTGGAGGCAAAACATGCTGCCGGGCTGCTGCGTGCACAGCTCCTCCCTCACAGAGTGCTGAGGCAGCGGGAGGGGCGGTGGTGGCTCACACTCCCGGGAGCCGCAGAACCCAAGCGCGGTGAGGGGGGAGCCAGGGGTGCACCTGCCCGGGCTGCGGCCCGCCCTCCCCCCCTCGGGGGGCTCCTGCAGTGGATGCATGCGGACAGCGGCCCCCGTGCGCCCCCCAGCTCTCCCTTCACTGCGCTTGGGCTCTGCGGCTCCCGGGAGTGTGAGCCACCACCACCGCTGCCCCTCCCAGAGCAGGCTCAGGGCCCCACGCCCCAGTGGTGGCTCACATGCCCGGGTGCCGGGCCGCAGCCTGGGCAGGAGGGGTGGGGAGTGCTGCTCCCCGCTAGTGGCGCTGCCGCCTTTGCAGGGCTGCTGCCTCCCCTGCACCGCGCCAGCTCCTCCATGGCTGGGGCTCGCCGCCCCCACAAGTCGATACTTTTTGGCGCCCCCAACCACTTGGCGCCCTAGGCGACCGCCTAGTTCGCCTAGTGGTTGCACCGGCCCTGGTTTTAGGTGCCAGTGCAGGGTGTTGTGCCTGGAGTCCTGCAGCCTCCCCACTATGACGGGGGTTGAGGGGAAGGAGCGGGTTGGCCTCTGACTCAGCAGCACTCTGCAGGTGCAGGAGGAGGAGTTGCAGGAGGAGGTGCCAGTTCCCGGGCACTGGCAGTGGCTATTGCGGCAGGCAGGACCCGAATCCTTTTCACCATGACTTGTACGAGCACTGCGACAGGACATGCTCCTGGTCTCTTTGGGCAAGTTCCTGTTCCCTGTACTGTGCAGCCTGCTCCAGGAACCAGACCAATACTGACTCCTGCCTCTGGAAAAAAACATTCCTCCCAATCAACAGCCATCAATGGCTATTAGCCACGATGACCAGAGACAGAACTCCATGCTCCGGGTGTCCCTAAGTCTCTGGCTGCCAAATGCTGGGGCTGGATGACAGAGGGTGGATCCCACAATAATTGCCCTGTTCAGTTCACTCCCTCTGAAGCACCTGGCATTGATCACTGTTGGCCAAGAGGATACTGGGATTGATGGATCTTTGGTCTGACCTAGTGTGGCTGTTCTTATGTTCAACAGCCTGTTCCTCACCTGTTCCTCATGAAGTCAAACTGCTCCTGGCTCCTTCTGTTGATGCCAATGAGTAGGTCCTCAAGTGTCCTTCTTTGTCTGCCCTTACTCTCCCTGGGCTGCTGCTCCTGGCTTCCGGTTAGAATGGGTTCACCCTCCTCAGCCAAAGGTCCTGCCAAGTCAATCACAAGAGCAGCTTTATATTTTTTTTTCTTTCCTTTCAAAGCAGGTAAGACATGCCCCTCATAACACCACTTTGCTGCTGAGGGCTCCAATATAGATACTTTTCAGCTTTTCAGGAATGCGATTGTTTCAGTATCCTTCTTTCTCAGACAACTTTTGCAGCCCCTGAGAAAGAGCACCTGCTGAAAATGGTACGGAACAGGACCTAATAGTTTGTAAATATTCAGTGTCGGGAAGTGTGTGTGTGACGGGTTGGATCACAGAAAACCCCTTGGGAATGGCCAACTAATGTGCTGAGACTACTTCTAACCCATTTTTCCTGCCAGCTTGGGATTCCAGAACCCTGCCTGGTCTGAGCCTGTGTGTCTCATTCACATCAGTGCAAAGTAAGTGTAAACATCTCTCTGATCTGCTTTCAATTTACACAGGTGTAAATGACTACACAAAGGGCAAGGCAATGGAGAATGAGGTCCTCAGAGTTTAGAATAAAGTTAACTTGTTTGGATGATGTAATATCAGGGTCTCTTTGGTGGATAATATATCCTGAACAAATTCATATCAGATTTTTTTGTTTTGAGAAAAGATTTGTTATTATTTTGGGGAAAAGAGAATAATTGGTGTCCTTAAAAACAAATAATTAATTATTATGAACAAGATTATGATCCTCTTACATTGAGCACCACCTTCCACAATGAACAGCCCCATTGAAATCCACAAGGTTACTTGTGGAGCAAAATAGTACTTATTGTGAGTAGGGGTAACACAATGTACATAGGGATTTTATATACATAGAGAGAGAGATTTCAAACCTTGTTTGGCTATTAAATGGGTTTAAAATTACAAATAAATAATAATAGTAATAAAAAAACCAAACATTGGCAAGTCAGCTTTTAAAGATATAGCACTCCTCCCCACACCCACCATGTATATTTTTTTCTCCCTTTTTTGGTGTGCAAAATATCTCCTTCATTCTGTCTATAGATATGAACACATTGGACTAGAGTCTGATCTCCTTTATACTGGTGTAAAGGCCTGGTTTATATCTGCTTATATGCAATCAGACTAAGGTCCATGACCTCTGACAGGAATAGAGTTTGAAACTGATGAGCAAATAGTATTTGGACATGTGATTAATTTTTTTTTTTTTAGATGTGTCTGTTTTTTCTCTTTTTGCTCTACCTTGGAGTTACATTGTTTTGTTGAAATGTTTATTTGGGCAAGATTGCATGCGCCTCACAATGGTGTGCAGATACTCCCCCGATTAGTTCCATTGAACCCAGTAAGACTACTTGTGGGAGTAACTGCTCATCACTGCGAGTAAATGCTTTACAATTGGGCCCTTTGCAATTAGCCACAACACTGTAAAGGTTTCATCTTCCAGCTTAAATCTTGTAATGAGCAGCCTTTGGAAGAGGAGGTAAATAAAGCTGTCATGCATATTGACAGTAATATAATATCACTGCTCATTTTTTCCTCAGTGTTAGAATTGCAGAATTAACATGGCACATGATGGTTGGGTTTTTCCTCCCCAGCTAAACACATACCAGCTGCAGTCTTTTTAAGTCTCCTATCGTTTTGTTAGCACAATGCCTGCCTCCGTGAGCAAAAAAACATGGAAACTGCATCCTACCACAGTTGACAAGATTTTTTATTTTCATGATTACTTCTCTGCCTTTTTTTTTATTTTGCCTGCAGGCAAAGGTTGGCATACATGTCAAGAGAACATTCTCCAGCTGGGGCCTGCAGTATAGAGAATAGTATACTCCAGAGGGCTCATGGGACCTTAGGCAGATTATTATGGTAATATTGGAGACTGCTGTCCTTTCCCTCCCACAGCTGGGCCGCCTCTCTCATTGTAAGTATTGAAGCAATATGTTTTGCAAATTATACACTGGGAACAACAGGGACCCAGTAAAGTGAGGGAGAAAGAGAAACATTGCAAAATGTTGCCTTTAATATTATATTTTTCTTGTTCATCAAGCAAAAATAAATTAAAGCTTTAATTTTTTTTAATTAAATGAAGATCATATATTGAAAAAAGAGCTATAATAGTAAAAACTTAATATCAATTTCACTGAGTGAGTGTTTTAAGAAAATATGGTTTAGTTATAGGGAAATTTCACACTAACCTGATGCAAGAGAATCGGGGTAAGATTACATAATAGCTTTTATTACAGATTTCAAAAATCCTTTTGAGTCCAATGAAGCTGGATTAACAAAAACTGCACAAAAATATCTTTTTAATTAGTGTTAATGTGATCTCGTCATGGTCCAGCTGTTTCATACAGAATGGAAATCTGTGTTACTTTATTAGCGATGCATCCTGGAAAATAATGTCACTTCTGATTTTTAACATTTCCTCTTGATGTATATGTTAATACAATAGCCAAAATACGTGGTGAATGCTATCTTAGTGAAACACAGTCTTTTTATAAAAACAGTGGCAGTATGGCTAAAATCTTTTTTAGTTGATAAAGAAATATTTCATTTATGTTGGCCTTCCTTATCAGAGACATTAATATAAAAGTCTGAGCAATAACTGTATTGTGATTTTTTTTTAAAGGATTTCACATATAAAACTGAAAATCAAATAAATATTACTACAAATGAGCAAGTTAAAATGATGACTTACACTGGGCAGTTCTCTGTCTTTAAAGCATTGACTCGTGCTTTTTATGGATAGGCTTCAGATCACATGCTTCAATCAGTAGAGTACTGTTTCTTTTGCCAACAATAATTTCAAATTTAGATTTCTATCCATTTTTGACAGGAATGTTTCACAACTCAATTATTTGGAGCTAAACTTTAATTTCAATCTAGTTGAATTTAAAGTGACTGTAACTTACTACTTCATTTATACATGAAACCATAGTATATTGCCGTAGATACCTAGCAGAATTCAACATTAAAAATAAGAAAATGTAGAAAATCTCAGTGCTCAAAACTCAATTTTGTTCTCCATTATTTTTATATGCTTTAATACAGTTGAGACCCCTTGCATGTACCATTGTAGTAAAGTACATTTATTTTTAATAACTTTATTCCTTTGCCCTGTATTCCTTAAAATATTTTATCATATATCATATTGGTGCCATGCTGATTTATTTGTTGGCTACTTAATTTAGCTGGGGCCATGCTAATGTATTTCAGCATGTTGCCCACAGCTTTTTTTTTTGTTAATTGCACAGTTCCTCTATCAGACACTTAATTAGTAAGGTAGTTTTGCAGTAAATAAAATGTTTGTAAAAGGAGATAGCAAAAGTACAGTAATCTTTACAATTGAGTATTGTGTTGATGTTTAGGGTGCAGTGATATTGAGGTAGGTTAAAGACCACCTGAACTGTGTTTGGTTTGCCTTACTAGTTCGCTGTTCTGTAGCATCTAAAGAACTAGCTCAAAAGCTGATTGATGCAGTTGACATTTCCCTCCAGTCTATAACCACAATACAACGACCACCCTTCATGGAGCTGAAAAATAGCAAGGCACAGAAAATGAGAATGAGAGCGCTCCACCTGTCTCTTTTAATCCAGAGATATGGGACTCCTGCTGTGGCATAAAGACTTCCATTCCGTGTTAGTAGGTGCAGGCAGGTGGCAAGGGCTAGGTGGTAAGGGGACATTGGGAATGGTATCCATATGCTGCTGGGTTGCTGCTGCAGATCTTGTCTGGCAGAAAGGAGTTGTGCAATGTATTTCCTTGTTTGCATCAGCTACTCTCCTGCAGGTCAAAAATCCCACAATCGCAGTCAGCCTGAACACCCTCCCAACCTAAAATCCTTCCCAGTGCTCCTCCTTCCACCCATCATGCCTCCTGTTAGATCTCCCTGAGCCATGATAACCAACTATCCACTTCAAGTTTGCTTGATACTCACTTCAAGATGTGGCACCTTCTACTCCAACCTGCCACCATTATCAACTAATATTGGTCCAACTCCTCCAGGCTTCTCAGCATTGCCAGCACAGTCCCCATCCCACATCTACCTTTTGCCTTAGTGCTCACCTAATCACCCCTGATCACCACAGAACAAAAAGCAATGGTAGCTTAGGTACAAGTGATCATGACTTGATCACATCTGTAATGTGCAAGCAGACTAAAGTCCAGACCAGTAATAAATATACTAGGTGCTTTAAAAGGGCCAAATTTCACTAATGATTTTGAGCTAAAAATAATTATGAGCCAAATCAGCTGAAAGCAAGAATTGAATAATAAAAAATGTGAATGATAATTGGGAATTATTTAAGAAAATGTTACTAGATGCCCCCAAAGCCACAATCACACAATCGAGAAAAAAGGCCATATTGTTTAAAAAAAGACTTGGTTTAGAGAGGGAATGAAGGCAGCTCTCTCTCTCTCTCTCTATATATATATATAAAATGGAAGAAAGGGGAAGCTGATAATAATGAATATAAATCAGAAGCTAGGAATTGTAGAAAATTGATAAGGGTAGCAAAGGAACACAAGAAGAACTCTATGGCCAGCAGAGTTAAGGACAATAAGAAGGAGTTTTAAAAGTATATTAGGAACAAAAAGAATTCTGCCATGCTATTGGTCCACTACTAGTTGAAAATGGTATAATTCTCAATAATAATGCAGAAAAGGCAAGTGTTCAATAAATATTTCTGTTGTGTATTTGGGGAAAAATAGACCATGTAATCTTATTATATGATGATAACACTCTTTCCATTCCACTACTATGTCACTAAACATTAGCTACTTAAGATAGACATTTTTAAATCAGCAGGTACAGATAACTTGCATCCAAGAGTTTTAAAAGAGCTGGATCATAAGTTTTGGAACATCAGGGAAGTTCCTGAAGACTGGGAAAAAAACAAATGTTGTACCAATATTTAAAAAGGGGTAAGTAGGGATGGCCTGGATAATTATAGGGCTGTCAGTCTGACATTGATCGTGAGTAAGATAGTGGATTGGCTGATAGAGGACTACATTAATAAATAAAGGATAATAATGTAATTAGTGACAATCAATGTGGGTCTATGGAAAATAGATCCTGTCTAACTTGATTTTTTTATGAGCTTACAAATTTGGTTGAGAAAGGCAATAATTTTGATGTAATACACATCTGATAGGTGTTTGACTTGGTACTACATGACATTTTGATGAAAAAACTAGAATGATATAAAATCAACATGCACACATTACATGAATAACAGTTGGCAAAGTGGTAGGTCTTGAAATGCAGTTGTAATAAGGGAATGATCAAGTGGATGTGTTTTTAGTCGAATCATGCAGGGATCTGTTCTTGGCCCTATGCTATTTAAGATTTTTATCAATGACATAAAAACATCATTGATAAAATTTGCAGATGACACAGAAAATGGGGGAGTGGTAAATAATTAAAAGGACAGGTCACTAATACAGAGCAATCTAGTTCACTTGGTAAACTGTGCAAGCAAACAAGATGTGTTTTAATATGGCTAAATGTAAATGTGTACATCTAGGAACAAAGAATGTTGGCCATACTTACACAATGGGGGACTCTATCCTGGGAAGCAACTGAAAAACATTTGGGGGCCATGGTAGATAATCAGCTGAAGGTGAGCTCCCAGTGGGATCTTGTGGCAAGATCAGTGGTATTTTGCATGCATAAACAAGGGAATCTCAAGCTGGAGTAGAGAGGTTATTTTACCTCTATTTGGCACCATGTGTGACTGCTGCTGGAATATTGTATCCAGTCCTGGTGTCCATAATTCAAGAAGGATGTTGAAAAATTTGAGAGGTTTCAGAGAAGAGCCATGAGAATGATTAAAAGATTGTAAAACCTGCCTTATAGTGACAGACTCAAGGAGCTCAGTCTATTTAGCTTAACAAAGAGAAGGTTAAGAGAGAACTTGATTATAGTCTGTAAGTATCTATGTGGGAAACAAATATTTAATAACGTACTCTTCAGTCTAGCAGAGAAAGGTGTAACAGACTCCAATGTCTATAAATTGAAGCCAGACAAATTCAGACTGGAGATAAGGTGTACATTTTTGAACAGTGAGGGTAATTATCTATTGGAACAATTTACCAAGAGTTGTGGTACATTCTCCATTGCTGACAATTAAAAAAAAAGATTGGATGTTTTTCTAAGAGATATTCCCAGGAATTATTTTGGGGGAAGTTCTATGGCCTGTGTTACACAAGAGATTAGACTAGAACAGGGATCGGCAACCTTTGGCATGCAGCCTGTCAGGGAAAGCCTCTGGCAGGCCAAGATGGTTTGTTTACCTGCAGCGTCCACTGAGTCGGTCGATCGCAGCTCCCACTGGCCGCGGTTTGCCGTTCCAGGCCAATGGGGGCTGCGGGAAGTGACGCGGGCCGAGGGATGTGCTGGCTGCTGCTTCCTGCAGCCCCCGTTGTCTTGGAAGGGCAAACCACAGCCAGTGGAAGCTGTAATCGGCCAAACTGGACGACGCTGCAGGTCCCAGCCCACCAGCAGATTTCCCTGACAGGCCGCGTGCCAAAGGTTGCTGATCCCTGGACAAGAAGATCACAGTGATCCCTTCTGGCCTTGTAATCATTGAATCTAATACTAGTCCACATTCAATAATTTCTTTCTCATGGCGATGCCAAACTATCATACAACGATTGATTGGCAGCTGAACCCCTAATGTCCATGGAGATTTGGCACTTCCTGAAGTCTTCCTCCCATTGATACATGTGGGTAGGGAGTCTTTCCCTCATATAGTTGGGCTCTCAGGTTTGCTCCAGTTTTCCATGCAGATGGGAGTTCTGTACAGAGAGAAGAGCACATGGAGGAACTCTGCATTTCTTCTCCGGGGCTGGTTTCTGCTCCTCTGGCCCTGTCTGCATGTGGAATCAGGATTGGAGGAACATTTTGCCTGAACCATGGAAAATAATCTATTTTTTATTGCACAAATCTCTTAAATTTCTTCATGTTGATGTAAGTTCAAAGGTATTTTTTTATCCATTTACAATCACTTAAGACATGGATGCAATAAAAACATTTCATCCGCTTATGTTGTCTGCATGGTGAGGAATAATATTTGTATGTACACAGTGGCAGTTCTATCTTAGAAATGCAGATGGGCTGGATCTCTGTAATTTGAACTGCCCTATGCTCATTGAGAAGCACATTTAAAATTGCTCGTTCTACTTGTCATGTTGCTCACTTATGATTCACTCCTGCTTTGGGGGCCTGTAGTGGAAAGTGAAACTATAGGCGATACAGTCTACAGCAATGGCTTTCAGACTGTTTTGTAGTGTGGAAGAGAAGAGAGAAAGATTATGAGGTGCAGACCTTACAATCATGATTGCATTCATGAAACCATACACCATCTCTATAGCAATTATAGTACTGTTATGGCAGGTGTTATCTACTGGCACCATTAGACATAGCCTACCAGGTTCTTTTTCTTAGCATGTGCACAAGTTTTGACTCTTCAGAAGTATACTCTGTTGTTTTTAGTTTTGGGTTGTGCAATGTTTCTGTGTAGATTCAGCTTTGTGAGAGAGAAGAGAGCTGTACACACAGTAGATAAATTTGTTTCCTGCCTTGGCAGAGTTTCTCCTTGGAAACTGGGCATTGGTGCTGAGCTGAGATTCCTAGAAGAAAAGATTTCCCTGCATGCTGTTTGACCAGCTGACGTCAGATTGGTGTATGTGTGCAAATAAAGCCAGTTTCACTTAGAATATACCCAAACTGCACATCACTGATCTCTCCTCCACAGGGGAAACCAACTAGCAAGACTCCAGACATTTACTACTATTTGACAGAGGGCATGACAGTGGAGTCAGAAGAAAGGGCAAAAGTATTTTTGTAAATTTGTGCATTGCTCTGCCCCTGAAGTTCCTAGATGAGACTGCTCCTGGCTCCATCTGTCTTGGCAACTTTAAGTAGCTCCTATATCTTTTCCCACTAGTGTCTCTTTTCCTTCAGGCTTTTCTCCTTCCTTCTCTTTTGGAGGAAGCAGCACCAGACCAGGGCTGTTGCTAGGTTTGCTATGTCTTCTTCTTTAAAGTTGAAACAGGTCTCCTGGCTCAGATCAGCTGTAAAGGATCTACCACTAAGTGACCAGTGAGCACCACAGAATACCAGATAATGACTATTTATTCATTTTGAGAAAAACTCTTCAAGGTAATCTGCATGTATCCTTCATCTGGAAGAGCTATTCTCAGTCAAATCAACAGCTGTGAAGGGCACATGAAAAGAAATTGATTTTATTTTGGTTTTATTTTTCTCCTTTTTGTCACAGTGGGGTGTTTCCCAAAGGCAGAACCGCCACTCTGTGTATCTTTCCTGTTCATCATGCAAAAAAATCTAAAAGTCCTCACTATGAAATGTAAAAGTCCTCACCATGAGCTGGTTATGCCCACTTTATGATATGTATTGAAAAAAACCAACCTCAGAGCATTTCTTCGTAAATAATACAAACTGTTATTTATAAAGATCAGTTATTTGACACATTAGAGGAGACTTTTCTACTATATTGTCAAGGGGTTATACAGACACGGTGAAGTGGGAATACTACCCTAGGAAAAAGTGGGACTAAAGTGTAACGCCTACAGACCCCGGTCGTCAGCAGGTGGGATCCAATCTGGGACCTCTGGAGCTAAATGCATGAGCCTTTACTGCATGAGCTAAAAGCCAACTGGCTGTTAGCTAAGGCTGTAGAGCAGACTCATTAATCTCCCTCTCTAAGTGGTCTCAGTGCCACTAGATGGGACAGAACACCACACCCAGAAGGTGTGTGGGTTACAAAAGCACTTACAGAAAGGAAGGAAACGATCTTTCTGATCAACCCATTGAAAGTTAGACCAATCCTTCAGTAAATATTTAGGGTGCAACTCTTCACTGTGTGAAAATGTTGGGGCTTACAAATATACACAAAGAAAGCCCTAGGCATAACAAAACCTTCACCTACCTCCCCATAATAGATTTCATGGGTGAAATGCTGATTCCATTGACGTCAATGGGATCTTTGGCCCTATTGAAGCCAGTGGAGAGAATTTCACCCTAGATCTGGGAGAAAATTCAAGGAGAGGTATGGGATAATTCCCAGACAGTAAAAGATGTGCATCCCTCTTGGCATTCAGTGTTTTTATACCACTCCCTGGCTTCAGATCTGGAGCAAGGAATAAAGGGGTGTTAGAAGGCTTTGTCTAACATGACCAACATGCAAAGTAAGTGGCCTTGGTATTTGTCACACCCATTATCCACCTTCAACGTACTGCCTTTAGAGGTGAGCAGGCTCTGTACAGCCTCGTACAGCATGAAGAAGAGTCACTGTTACCCAGCGTAGCCTGTTTGTGAAGAGAAGAGATGCATAAGGAAGCTGTTACGAGGGATAGCTCAGATACAGTCTTTGTAACGCTGTAGCTCAGCTCCAGAAATGAGTGACAGATATGCCATACTTGTTTTCTCCATCACCATCACATAGCCAGTCTCTGGTCTTCTTGCATGCTTAAGTTCAAACATGCATTCCTTGCATACGAGGAAAAGCTGGTTTATCCTTCCCACTCCTCAGGCTGACTGTTTTGTTGTATACCTTTAAGAAAACAAAATTCTCCAGTTTCAGTTTCTGCCTGTTCCATTTGCACTATAAACTCCAGGGCCTTAATGGAGCGCAACATATATTTCATTACTGTGTCATTTTCTCCTTTGAAGGCTCCAGTGCCTTAGAACAGCTCTGTGCCAGTGCCATTTTACATCAGCAGTTTCAAATTTCATCTCTCGTGAACTAAAATTTGAGCTACCTCTTATTAGCATGTGAGGAGCTGGAGAGGCTAACATGCACAAAGCCATCAGCAACAGAGGTCAAGGTATAAACATCAGCAACATTTGAGGAGCCGTTGTATATAACTTCTATGAACCTTTATGCACTGTATTCATCAGTTGATCAATGGGGCATAGCAGCCGTGTACATTCCCTGTATAATCAAAGGGAGGAGTTTTCGGATAAGCATTTTCAGTTATGCACACATAGTGTGAGTTAACAAAAAGCCTTCCCACATGTTGGAATGACAACGAATACTCTTTTGGAAGAACCCCAACAAACCCCGTATAAGCTGAGAGGGAAAAAAAAAACTACTGGTATCCAATCTAATGCTCATTGAAGTCAATGGAAAGTCTTCCAATGATTTCAATAGGTTTTGGATCAGGTTCTTGATTAAAAGGGGAGCTTCATACCTACAGCAAGTTTTATCCATAGCCGTTGTAAAAAATGTCATGTGCTTTCTTTTTCTTTTGTATTCCACACAGAACCTCTGCAAAATCTGGCCACTATTACTGTTGCAGCCAACACTGTCTGCACCAGCATACACCAGAAAAAATACTAGATTTGCTAAAGAAATACCTATAAATTAGCCAAAAGTGTAATGTGCTGATGAATCGGTAACACGATCAACTGATAAAATGATCATTGCTGGGGGAGGGGGAGGTTGGGAGGGAAACTCACAATTTTTCGGTTGTTTCATATTTTTATGTGTGTACTTATCTCATAGGAAGTACCAGCATACCAGATCAGACAAATGGTCCATCTAGTCCAGGAACCTGTCTGCACCAGATGCTTCAGAAGAAAATGCAAGAAACACTATATTGGACAATTATGGCATAACCCACCGATGAGAGAGAGAGTTTCTTCCTGGCCCCCAACAGTTTAGTGATTGACTTATACCCTGAGGTTTATCCCATGTGGCAAATGAAGACCTTGGGAGATCATTAAGGGCTCTCACCTGTGCACAGCCATCACTGAAGGATTGGGTGGAGATCAATGTGTTTCAGACAGGAAAATCTTACCTTGCATGATCATTTTTCACATTCCGAGAGCACTATTCCTTCTGCAAAATCTGCCAGTTTTATAGCTTCTCCAGAAGAACACTGGACACCTTCTTCAGGTTTATGTACAGTCTTACTCATTTCGACTTGTTTTTGGATAAGTTTCTCCAGTGTTTTGAGGATAAGGTGTTGGAGGTATGGGACAATGTGAGCCCCACCATATAGTTAATGAGTTATTGTTTCTTTGTTTCTCATTTCTTGATTTGCTGGAAAGATTTCAGGTTATTTTCAGATTCAAATTCTGGTCAGTTCAAATGCAATCTTTGTTTTTCTAACTGTGCTTGGACCCTTGCTTTGCAAAGTTTCATTTTGAACATTGGGAGTTATTGGTGTACTTTGTGCAAGCACAGTCAAGTTGTTGATGCAAGAGGAACATCTCCTGAGTTAAAAGAAATTATAGATACAAAAAGACCCACATTTGATGGGCTCTGGCATGTGTAGATTGGGGCTTATCTTCACCGCTTGTGTCCAAATTCCAAACAAAGATGGTGTTTCAGCTGCAGGAACAACTGAGTAATAATGAGAGTTAGATGAATTCTAGTTGGGAAGCAGGTATGGAGGCAGCACTGAGATTATCCTCCTCATCATTATAGTGGATGCTGAGGCCTATCCTTAGGTAATCTTTAGCAATTCAGATGGAGTGAAATTCACCTCTCTGCAAAGGGCCTGCACACTGCTATATGCACCATTTTAGTCCCACACACGTTTGATTTTGAGGACTTAAGTTTAAGTGTTGTATAGGCCTTGTGCTGGTTCCCTACACAGGTGTGAATTTTACCCATTGAAAACACTATTTTGATCTTAAGTAAAAGAAAATGCTTTGTTCTATTGAGAGATCAGAACTTTAGAAGGAAATTAATAAAAAAGGAATCAGAATAGTGGGTTTGGAGAATCAAGTGGCTCTAGGGTTCTCCCTGGTTTATTCAAAATAATGCCGAGGACAAAATTTGGTCTGCTTATAAAACCCAACATATGTGAATTCCAACATGTTTATCAATATGAGAACACCTAAAAATGCATGTAGTAGACCCCGAAGTGAGAAGCTGCAGTCCTTTGTTATAAATGTTGTGTTAATTGAGTGTATGGCCAGAGTAAAGTGGAAATAGGAAAACATAACTTTAGTTTGTTTCCTAAATCAAATATACTACTCCAGATGAGGCATGCAATTTTATAGCTCTTAAATATGTATTTTCTTATTATAAAATTGTATACCACAAAGCTTTCAATATTTTTGAAAGGAACAAAATTTCTGTTCTGCAATTTCTATAACTCAGACCAAACTTTGATGTCCTTTTTTCAATCCAGGAAATGATTCAGAATGGTTAGAAAGATGATTGACATTAAAAATGATGTTTTTAAAATAGAAATTTGAATAACTTATTACAGAGACCTCTCAGGGTAGGTATAGAAAAAGGCAAAGCACACCCATTATAAGGTTTAAAGGCCAGACATGCAAACTCTATTGAAATAACCTAACATAAATGATTGACTGGTACATCAGTATTCCAGTGGTCCTGATGAAACAGAGACAAGGCCTGAAAGTCCAAGGTGTGACAGTTTGGTAATCTGTTTAATTTATGAATTCTATGTATCTTTGCCAAGCTGAAAATTCCATTTGGAATGTGCACCCTTTTGCCTTCTCTATGGTTGTTTGCCTCCACGTAGGGCTGAGATTTCAAAGGATATTTTTGCCTCTAGCTCACAACTACTGCATGTCCCATAAGAGAGTTAAACTGTAAACCAGTAGCTTCCTGCCCTTGGGGTGGAGTTCTGAGACAGGGTATATTCTGGGACAGCAACTGGGGTATATTGGGTATCAGTGCTGGTCCAGGGGACCTGGAGCAGGTGGGCTGAGGAGTTCCATTTCAGTGAAGGGGTCTCAGACTGAGAACTGATGTCTAGACAATGTGCCATAGAGGTCAAGAAAGAAAACAGTGCTGCTGCAGCCTCCTGAGACCTAGGGAGGCTTAAATCACCCAGATATCCAGGGAGACAGAGGGTTGGATTCCCAGTGGGTGGCCAGCAAGGGGGCATTTAGCCAGATCTGTTACCCAAGGGTCCCAGGAGGTTCCTATTCACAATTTCTCAATGTAATCCTTCTCAACGTATACAATAAAACAGATTATCTGTTGTGGTTCCCTCTACCCGTATGTGATAATAAGGTCTTCCCCACGTATTGTTCCCACATGCATTTCAAAGGGTCACTGGACTATAAAAGCGAGGGTCAAAAACATGCCAGGTGATCTTTCTTTCTTTCTTTCCTTCCCTATCTCTCTCTCTCTCTGTCAACTAAGAAGACAAAGGAGCCATCCTTTTGAGTTTGGGAGGGATCCTGACATGAAAATTTGGTTAGCAATGTCGCTGGGAACATGGGGTAAGGATTTTACCTGGAACCAAGTCTAGTTTGTTACGTTTTAGCCACTAGAAAGCGTTTTATCTTTATTTCTCTTGTAACCATTTCTGACTTTAACACCTTACATATGTACTCACTTAAAACGTCTCTCTTTGTGGTTAAAAAAAACCTTGTTATTTTGTAATCAAAACAAATCTAGTATTGTGTTTAAACTGAATGGTGTGGGTAACTCCAGTTAAAATAGCAGGCTGTTGGGTATTGACCCCTTACAGGAGCAACAGAGCTCTAATATCTGAACTGCCCAGGAGAGAGCTGGACACATGTTTGGGGGAAAATTCGGGACTGGGAGTGTGTTGGGGTCACCCTGCAGGTAGTAACCTAGACTGCTGGAAGCTGGAGTGTGACTGCTGTGTTGTTGTGAGGCTGCCGGGCTCAGAGGTGCTGGACCAGGACTGCAACAATCAACACTCAGGGTGTGACCTGAATGCTGTTTGTGAGTGGCCCAGGTTGGGAGCTACAACAGCAAAGCATTGTGAGGCACCCAAGGTTGCAGTGCAGGTGGTGACGCAACCTCTTACAGGTCTGGATAGCACCCCGGAATGTGACAGAGAGACTCTGACCTAAACAAGTTTGGCATAATCATCACAGCACTGTGCTACAACAGCGCCATGCCTTCACTAATATGGCTGTCAGTGAGGCTTATGTTAAAGTTTGCATAGTAACTGGAGCCCACCCAAAATCAGGGTAGGTTCAAGACTCTGCTGTGTCCTTATTCAGCAGCCTAGCAGTATCAAAGTTTGACCTGAGCTAGTGCAGCTTGCACAAGTAGCATCTCCTGATCCCAGTCAGTCTGCTAGGCCCTGGAATTCTGCTCTTATCTACTTATACTGGCCTTGGGGTGGGAAGTGACTTAACACTTTTCCTGTTCCTGACGCCTGGTAGACCTGCTCCTTAGAAGGGAGATGGGAAGCACTCTTTCCCAATGCAGCTGCCAACCCCAGTGGGCAAGTCACAGATGATCCTTAGCATGGTAGTAATGTATTTATAGTTGCACCTTTCTAATCTAACTAGCTACCAGAAATAGTAGATATATGCAATGCTGCCTCACTAATGTTGCCCTGAGAACTATAACTTTTTCATTTCCTTACTTTTCTGTGTTTAAATTTGGAACCTTAATGTTCCCTTAATATAGCATTTCATGATGGATGTTCCAACTGAAAAACATAATGGATCTGTGAAAAGACTGTGCTTCTTGGTGGCAGACTAGGAATTAAGATCATGGCATTAATTATTCAAGCAGTAGAATGTCTTCATTGGCAGGTGGTTCAGTGGGAGGAGGGGGAGTCAAAGACATTAATCGGTATATTTTCATAGTGCAAAGACAGAAGGAATTATCAACCATCCAATACTGTAGTTATGCATGAAATATCTTAGGAAGCAGGAACTGGCCATAGAAAGTCAATTACTAACAGTTTGCTTGTTCTGTGAATAGGGATAGTACGGAAATCTTAAGACTAGTATTAACATGGCTGAGAACAACATGTACAAGGACATTAAAAACAAAAAAAACCTAACATGCATCTCTAGGGAACATTTTAGAATATAATGGAAAGATGGGCCAGACATCACTGCAGAAGGCTGGAGTTCCACCGATAATCCTGACATCAGTTTATTCCTTTGAACACAGACCACCATAATGCTTCAAATGAGATAGAATAATGCCATGATTATTAATGATTCAAAATACCATCTGAAGTAATAGTGAAAACATGTAAACAGATAATTCAGCGCTTAAGGTAATGTCACTTCTCTTCCTTCGTTTGGAAGGGTGTCCCTCTTTTGAAACAAAAGTGCGGTAGAACAGAATTATGGGGTCAAGAAAAGGGACATAATGAATTCACTTTTGCTGGCTTGGTTGGGTTCTGAACATCCTTTGTGTATATATACTAGCTACCAAATTCAGATCCAGAATCAACTTCCTCCCTCCCAGCTATTCTTCCCCACAAACTGAGTGTAACAAGTGCTACCTAGGTGCTATTTGGCTAGGGAGGGAAAGCAGGTTAGAGGGGGCACCACAATGGGTGGTAGTGATTCTAGTTTATTTAGGTTCTTATATTGTGCCCACCACCATGGTATCTGATGAGGTTAGGGAAGACAGAAAACTTCTGTGTGAATGATTAATATCAGTAGTCTCATTTACCACATAAGGACTGTCATCTTTATGTACAGTCATCTTCTCTCTTTTCACTGCCCCCAACGTCTTCACAGCATTTTTACCACATTAAATCTTAGTACATATCTGATTATTGTTATTATTTGTATAATTGTAGCACCTAGGAGCTCTAGCCATGGATCATGGCCACATTGTGCCAAGCACTGAACAAAAAGATGATCCCTGTCCCAAGAGACAATCTATGTATGAGACAAGAGACAACAGATGGATAAAGATAATCAGGGGAGGGCAAGGAAATAATAAGACAATATTGGTCAGTTTAATGGGGTTGCCATCTGGTCTCTCGCGAGCGTCCTCTCTCTGGACAATATGTGCCTGCAATCCTTCGGTTTTGAACAGGGCATTGCCCATCTCTTGTGGGCACCCCCTTTCTGGTTGGGTGTGAGCCTGCTTCTCTTTCAGTTCTTACAACAGGAGAGGGAGGGCACCTGCCTCTACTGAGTGCCCCCCACCCCCTCGGGCAATGGTTATTTTGGCAGGTCTTCAGTGACTCAGTCCTCCAGCCGAGTCACACACACAGTCCTGCTTTCCGGGGTATACAGTCGCTAGTTCTTTCTCCCAGCCCTGCTATGGGGCCATAGCACCAAAGGTTCCTTCCTGGAGACACTGCCTTCTTTAACAGCCTGACAGGGGCCCATCTTGGTACCCTCAGTTGGTGTCCTTTCGATAGCCCTCCCTGGGCTTAGTCTTCAACCAAATCAGCAGGGCCCACCACAGTACCCTCTCCTGGTCTGGCTAGGTTCTGGGCTCAGTCCCCTGGGTTCAGCCTGCCTGCACTGACCTGTACAGGGTCCTGCTGCTCTTCCAGGCAGCTGGTCCTCCCTCTTCAAGCTCCAGGAAACAACTGAATACTCTGCCTCTGCTACTTCCTTTTATAAGCCTTCTGATCCCTGATTGGTCATTCCAGCAGCCCCTCTGATTGGCCACTTCCTCTGCAGCCACTCTAGGGAGCCTGGAGGGCTTCCCCTCTGCTCTGTTCTGGGGAAGGGTTAAGCAGGGTCACGAGGCCTCCAGCAGGGGGCCTCCAGACCTAGTCCACCCCATCTCAGTCAGTATGATAGGCAATGGCCTAATCATTTGTCAATGTTTTGTCTCACAGACAAGGAGATTTTAAGAAACATAAACCTGATCTGGATACTTAAAATGGTTGCCCCCACATGACAGCAACCTTCTACAGAATGCAGCACCCTGCTGCCATCACAAACCCTTCTCGCTTTCCCATTTACTGCAGCTTTTCTCCTCATTATCTTCCCTTGCCTCCTACAACTCCTTGAGGCTTCTCATCAGTGACCTTGGGAAGGAATTGTTCAGGGGTGGTAGTGGAGACAGGAGCTGCAATATGTTGGAAAGGATGTGACAGTACCCAGAGGTTTCAAGAGGGAACCTACAGGCTATACCGTAGATGGTTAGATGTGTCACAGGGTGGCAGCCATTTTAAGTTTCCAGATTAGGTTTACATTTCATAAGCGGATTTGTACTAAAATGAATTGGGCAAAATTGCCAGATTTGTGTACAAATCAGTTAAGAATCAGGGATTTATCACATCTCTGGTACAGGATGCAGTTTCAGTGCAAGAACATTGAAACCAAACGCATATTTAGAAGCGCAAATGGCATATGAAACAGTTACCCTATTATTCTCCAGCAAGAGACATTTGTCCCAATTTTATAAAATCAGTGATGTATGATAACTTTCAGATGAATTTAGACAAACTGTGAAATACAGTATAAATAAATTCCACATTTTTTCCCTTAAGATTTTCATGAAAACTCTCTTCTTTTGTGCACAGTTATATTTGTATTTTTCTGTGTGCGTGTCTTCAGTGCACAGACAAGCTAAAGTCAGGTGGAGTTATATATATTTATACTAATTAAAATAATGACAACCCTAAGCAATCCACACGTTACCTATTCAGACATAAGTCAAAATTGCTTTCTGACCACTTGCTTAGAATTCCATTCAATAAAAATTAGCTACTACTATGCCACAGTGTACCGTGTATGGATGCTGTAGTAATCACTGTATTGCTGCATGTGCATCAAATTTCAAAGGAAAGCCATATGGTAAAAAGAGCCCAAATGAAAATGATACACGCCTTTTTATTTTTACTGGATTTATTATTTATGCACAGCAGTACACATGTTTATGTAGAGAACATTTTTAAATTGTTCGTGTATAACATAAACCACCTTCCAAAGGGCAAAGTAATACTTTCTTTTTCTATTTTATCAGCATTGTAAGAAATGATAACATATTGCCTCGTTTTGTGAATAAGAATTAAAAGCTTATTAGTCTTAGTCATACCAGTGTGCTAGCACGGCTTATGTTAAATAGAAGAGCGAAAGGGGGAAATATAAGACAGCACACAGAGAAAAGGTTTAAATATTGTTTACTAAACTAATCCACTCTCATTATAAGAGATTTAGCAAGAAACCAGGAAACAGAATGTCTGTATATACGTCTCTACACATCCATCAATTACTCAGAAGAGAAGAGAAAAAGAAGATACCTTCCTTGAATGTGACACCAGATTTGTGACTAAACATACTTTTGGTGTATATTGTGAGCACTAGGGCCTGATTCAGTACAACTCATAGGCTTATGCTTAAGCATCTTTAATGTGCTCAAGTGCTGTCCTAAATAAAGATTGTTTCCTAAACTGGGGACTTTGTAACACTAATTTAAAATACTCAGAATTAACTTTTTGGGCTTTGTCCAATGCTCACTGAAGTCTGTGGCAAAGCTATCATTGATTTTAAATATGCAGGATCAGGACCTAGATGTCTTAAAAAATCTGGCACAACTTTTTTAGTTTGCTGTGTAGAGAATATTATTTGTAGCTATTTATGTGCTTTACAAACTTTCCACTGCAAAACTGATTTTCTTCCCAAGAAGGCTTCTATAATAGAGGAGACCCCCCGCTACACGTCAACATAGCGCGAATTTGGAATTAGCGCGGGCGCGACCATGGATCCCAAAATAAATTATTTAAATTGGAATCCATGGTAATGCGCCTCCCTCCCCCCCTGCTATAACGTGGTTCCCACATTAACAAGGTGCCGCGCATGGCTCCCAAACCCCGTGTTCTAGCGAGGGTGCAGTGTACTTGGGCTCTTTTGTTCTTGTTCTTCATAAAAATATATGAAAGGGGAACACTGATGTACCCAATTCATAGTATTTGTGGACCTGCTATTATCATAAAACTGCAGCACTGGTACTAGCCCATGATATAGTCAAAAATATGTGTGTAGGCCAAGAATCCACAGAACATGACATTTGCTATCAATTGCAATTGCTCCATATAAAGGTTTTCTGGAAGAAGGGGATTTCAAAGAGGGATTTAGAATTTTGCTTGCCAGGTGACCATATCTGACCAGATACTAGTCTAAATAATTAGACAGAACAGGTAGAGAGGCAGCATGCTAGAAAGTCTGAACCTGAGAGTGGGAAGAAACAAGTTAGAATATGGCAGAAGGCCAGGAAAGAGTGTACATTATGAGAAGAGGAAGTATTAGCAGAAATGTAGATGAGGGAAAGATATGGGGTTAACAACAGGAGAGATAGATGACTTTAGCAGTATAGTAGAGAGAAAAAGAGAGAGGCAGAAGGAGATGTTTACTGTAATTAATATGAAAGATTACCAATGCGCAGATAATAGTTTTAGGACCCAGGACAGTGATGAAAGGGTGAATTTGGTGATATTAAGGATGAAGAAGTGACTGGATTTACTGAGAGAAAAACAGGGTGTGGGAAGGAGAGAGAAGAGGCCAAAAGTCAGCTACTATCACAGGGAATGGGATTCCATATAACTTAGAACTTGAATAAATGTACGGGGTATAAAGATTGATAAAAGAAGAACATAAAACAAGCAACATTTCCCACTAATTTTGGATTATGTAGCTATTGCATCATTGATGTGGGCCCACTTTCTGTTCCATGGTATGCTGCTAATCATTTGGTACTTATGTTGGCAGAGAAAATGAAAGAGCTGCCAAAGAGGCATCTTTCCCTCCCTCGAGCTATCCCAGCAATGGTAGATAAGGGACCTACTCATGTGTAGCAGCTACTTAACCCAAGAACTCTGACATCAGTTGAACTCTGGATAACTGAGACTGAAAAATGTGAAGCTAAGGCTGACATTGCTGGATTTGCTGGTGACTGTGGTAACTCTTTGGCTTCACTCTACCATTTCAACATTGGAATTTTGAAAATGACTTAGCTACCAAGAGAGATTAAAAAGTCACATTGCTGTCTCTGCCATCACACATGCAAGTGAAAAGAGTTTGCAGAGAGACACTGATCCATAGCCTACTGAAGTAAATGGAAAGTTTCCCATTGATTTTTAAAGGCCCTTTGACTACTACTTAACTCTCTTAGGCTATGTTTACACTACGCAGCTTTTAGAGACAGGGCTGTATCGCTACAGCCGTGTCGCTAAAAGGCTCTCCTGCCGACAAAAAACGTCCATCCCTAACGGTAGCATTAGTGTTGTCGACAGGAGAGCGCTCCTGCCAACAAAGAGCTGTTCACACCAGCGCTTGTCATCAGCAAAACTTTTGTCTTTGTGTGTGTGTGGTTTTTTTTAACACCTCTGAAAGACAAAAGTTTCATTGTTCAGTTGCCAGTGTAGCCATTGCCTTTGATACACTAATACAATAACTGTGCAAGCCTTCTTTCCAGGGACAGCTACACAAGTGGTGGAGTAGGGCACCATTAAGAGTACCTTATATTGCACATGCTAGGTATTAGAAACATACGGGCTTTGACATTCATATGATTCACTCACAAACAGTTGTAGTCCCTGGGCTATATGATTTTGAATGGTTATGACTGTAGTAGACATGATGATGACCACACGTTTGTGAATTGTGCATGTTTCAAGGGTGCTGGAACTTACTGGGCCACAGTGAAATCGTATACACAAAATGGCAAAGTCTTGGTTGCAGAAATTAAGGGTAATTCTACACTACCCGCCGGATCGATGGGTAGTGATCAATCCATTGGGGATCGATTTATCGCATCTAGTGTAGACACGATAAATCGATCCCCGAGTGTGCTCCCCGTTGACTCCAGAACTCTACCTCCACGAGAGGCGGAAGCGAAGTCGATGGGGGGAGCAGCAGCAGTCAACTCGCCGCTGTGAGGATGGCCAGGTAAGTCAACCTAAGATACGTCGACTTCAGCTACGCTATTTGTGTAGCTGGAGTTGCGTATCTTAGGTCGACCCCCCCACCCCTCCCGCCCCAGTGTAGACCTGGCCTAAGATGCAGGGGTGTAGCAGACACATTGGGGCAGATCTCAGTATATGGAACTACACTTTCTCCTATTTCTATTGGCCACACTTCAAAAGTTTCTTTAATTCTGAAAGATTCTAGCACATGCAGTCACTGCCACACCCTTACATGCCTGATGTTACTTATGTACTTCACTGCATTGAAGATAACAATCATGCCAAAATATTGAAGAATATCAATTTTCTGTAAATAATACACAAGTAGCAGCAGCATTCTGCTTGTGAGGTTTCTCTTTTGCACATTGGTCCACTTATGTACAATACAGTGGCTTGATAAATTAGAAGCTTTTGAGAATTAAATCATAATTAATAATGAAGTCTATATATTTAGAAGATCTGACTTAAACAAATTATTTTTGTCAGAATAATGTTTGATAAAGTACACCTGCTAAACAAATACAATTCTGTGTAGCTGACAGTGAAAAATAATTGTTTCTATAAACTAAATAAATCTGATCTTATGTCAAAGCTATATAAGACAAATCTTTATCCAAGTGTACCATAAAGCAATAAACCTGTTTAAGGAACATATTTAATGTTTCCTATGACCATATATTTCCAATAATTGTTTAGATTTTTATTTTAGTAGCATTTTTACTAAAAAGAAGTTTGTTCCTTAAAAATCTTGGTAAGCTCAATGATGGATAAAAGATGTGTACTAATACTTCTCCTGAATTGGTCTGTGTGGATATTTTGCTTATAAGTAGAGGAAAAAACAGAATGAATTTAAATGAAATTGGCATTAAAAAGTAAAAGAAAGAGAAGAACTGTTTTGATTGATTGAGGGATTAATTACTAGAGGTAATAGTGCAAGCTCTTCCATTTTGTAGCATTTGGAAAATGTTGGTCAGGGTTGTCTTTTTGTTCCATGTTTGTACAGGGCCAAGTACAGTGGGATCCTGGTCCATGACTGAGACTCCTAGGTGTCACCACAATACAAATTAATAATAACAACAACAACAATAATAAATAATAAGCCTAAGAGAAGTTTCAAGAGTGCCTAAGTCCCATTTTCTAAAGTGACTTAAGCACCTAAGAGCCTATATGTCATTGAACATCTACTGGACTTAGACTCTTAAGCACCGAAGTTACTTTTGAAAATGGGACGTCAGATCCTAAGTCAATTATGTGCTTTTGAAAATTTTTCCCCACTCCCCATTTTTAGTGAGCAGCGATCTGTACCATCTAACTTTCTACCAAAGTTGGCACTAATCAGGACCTTTGGCAATCTTAGGCCTTCTCTACACTTTAAAGTTTTGCCACTTAACTAGCTATGTCAGTATAGTTTCCATAATGTAGACACAGCCTAGGACATTTTAATGTAAAAATCATACTCCTAACCAAAACAGTCATACCAATAAAACTTAGGTTTAGACCAGGCCTTAATGGGGAGGTCAAGGACTGAAGACCTGATCTAAAGCCCTCTTAAGTCAATAGCAAGACTCCCACTGACTTCAAAGGGCTTTAGAGCAGGTCCTGAATAAGCGTGGAAATGTCATTATCCCTACTGGTGGTTCCGCTAATTCAGAGCTGATACATACTTGTTTCGTATACCTTCACTGGTAGTGCTGTACTAATTTTGTGGATGAACAGAGGCTGTAATCCTCCTAGGCTGTCAGTCCAACAATATCAATAAGCACTAACATTTATTTAGCTTTTTAAACTAATAGCAGTGGAATAACACTCAGCTGTGATACTTTAGTTTTGGGGTCAGAGAATATTTTCTAACAATAAGTAACTTCATTGGGAAGTATTGGAATCACTATCAATGGAGATATGTAAACTTGGCTAGGCAAAGCCCAAAGGGAACATGCCTGTGTTGGGGGGGAAGATAGTTTGGAGACTTCTTTTTGTGTTCTGCTTATCTTGGTGTAGTGCAGATATAATAAGATTACCAGCTTAACAGTGCACATTCTCATTTCACTTGAAGCATGTTTCTTTTTTCTTCTTGTCCTGGAGGGAAAATTATCAGAGGCATGATTCCTCCTGCTGGCACTTAGAAAGAATTACAACATTCACACTAATATGCATGATGGTAGCAGTCCTGCTATCAACATTAAGAACTGAATGAATGTTTGTAGGACAGTTCTGTTCAGGAGGGACAAACTTTATGGGTGAGCCGAGTGAGTGAGTTGTTCAATGTCCATCTCCATTCATCTATAGTTTCTCAGGCCAGGTCTGCATTACAAATTCATTCCAATCCCCCAAATGCTTAGCACAAGGAGCTCCCACTGAAATCAACAGGAGCTCCACGTGCAAAACACTTAAAAGGTTGATCTCTGTGTCACAGGGTTCAGGGTGCCACCAGTGAGGGCTTGTGTCACTGCCTGACCTGTAATTCTGGGTGCCTGAAATGCCCTGCTGCTGTGACTCACAACCTGGATGCCAGAAGCCAGCAGACAAGCATTCAGGTCACACTCTGAATATCTGTGTGCTAGACAGCCCTGATTCGGCAGCTCTGACTCCAGCAGCCTGTCTACAGGCCCCCAACCCCACTCTGGTTTCCACCAGCCTTGGTTACAACAAGCAAGGTGACCCCAGTTCTGAAAATCCCCAAAGCTGTGTGCTCTGAAGTGGCAAGCCTGGCCCTGGACAGTTCAGAGAGATAATAAGGTTCATTGCTCCTTTAAATAGACCAAAAAACATTGCAGCTTATTAATTTAAATGGGATAAACAAACCCTTCCCTTCACACAGCATTGAGTTGGTTTATAGTAAAAATAAAACAAGTGCGTTAACAATAGGACATCGGGTAAGTGATGCCAAGCAAAAAAACCCTAAAAGTAGAAATGGTTACAACCGAATAAAAGTGAAAACACACATTTAAAAGTCTAAAACTTAATCTAGCAAGGTACAGGCTTTGTGGAAGATGGTTTCTCTCACCAATTTTCCTTCATCTCAGCCATGGCTGACCTTCCCTTATTTTGGACCTTCCACAGAAGTACAAGAAGCTGTGTACAGTCAGGTGATTCAATTGCTTATCACTTGAAGTACAGGTCCCCTGTCTTTACAGCCCAGATAAAGTTTCTCCTCTCTGCTGGAAGCTATCTCCTCCTCTGCTTATTAGCTTGATAGCTTTGTTGACCTAATATGTAAATGGACCTTCATTGTCTCTGCCTAATGACTGGGCCAGTCAGAGAAGCAAATACACATTCCTGTGTCTAGGGCAGACCTCTTTACCAACTACCCCTGACATGCCTGGCTTAAGCACATTTTAGTCATCATTCCAGCATATTTTCATAACTTTGTGTACATACATCATGCAAGAACTTTAGTGATCAGTGAATTATTAGTTTTCCAAAGACATATTGCATGACACCTTTTTAGATACACATGGTAACCTAGTGGGCACACTGAATTGGTCAGGCCAGCTGAAGCTCATTACTTGATATACCACATCTACCCCCTTACAAAGCTGCAGGAGGGTTAGTCACGGGCTGACCCGGAGGCAGCAGGTCTGAGCCCTCTTTCGTGGACAAAGCATCTGCCACCATATTTTCTTTCCCGTTTATATAGAAGAAACCTGTTTTGTCATTTTGTCTGTTTACAGTCTCCAGGACATAATATCAGAGAGGAACCATAATTTCACCGGCAGAGGTGTTACAAACATTTTACAGTGACATTAATGACCAATGTATTATTAGATTTCAAATGATATATTACATGTCATCTTTTAAATAAATAGCATGAAACCAGCGTGTGACGTATAGTAAGCATGTCAGAGTTGCTGACACTGTAGAGTTGCTGACACTGAGTACTGAACTGTAGATGGGCTGCTGTCACCCCCCTGAAATAACAAATGCAGCAGTAAATGCGAGCCAATGAATTTTGATTCAAAACAAGACATTATTCACTAATTAACGAGAAAAACATATTGCTTCTTTGGTGGCATTTTCATGCATAAAGCTTCAGCAACAATATTTGAGTACTAGGCATCAGAAATGGATATCTTTGATAACATCATTATGCATCTACTGTAACTTCAGAGAAATCAGCACATAAAGTACATGGATTACATGTTCCATAACATTAACTCAGTTAGGGAAATTGGATTTCATCTAAACATATTAAAATCAATGTTCAGTGTTTGGTTTAATTTCAACTATAAATACTGCCAAGGGTTTTCAAGATGAAGAAAATAGTTTCTAAACAAAATGCAGCTTTCATAACATGTGTCACTTGTCCATTATTTGAGTACAGAATGATATATAGCAATTGAGAAGCTGGTAACAAATCACAAGTCACTCAATAAAGCAGCAAATAACAGTAAATGAGAATTTATTGCTGTCAATTCAAATTAAATCAAAAGCAGCATACTGTCTATTTATTATTTTGAACAAAGTTATGAACTGCATTTGGAATTTTGTTGACTCTTCTAGGATCTTTTTATGTTTTTTTCTTTTAAAATGTAAACTATTCTGAATCCAGCTTCCTGTCATATAAGTATTTATGCTTAACTACTACTTTTTCTGCATCAGCTTTTTTTTATTTATTTAAATGCTTGGTATCTCTAGTAATTATGACATATGTACAAAGTTGTTGACATCTATCCTGAATCCATTGGGCTTCTGACATCTCCACTTGAATGAAATCACTCTCACCAAGATTTCTAATGACCACTTCCTGAACAAGTCTTGGGGCCTGTATACCGTTCTCATCCTTCTTGCTTCTTCTGTTGCTTTTGGCACTGATGATCATTTGCTTCTGAGTCACATCCTGTTGGCATTCTCAATACTATCCTCTCCTATTTATTCTCCTACCTCTCTAGCTGCTCCTGCAGGTTACAGCAATGAAATACACAATTGCATATTTAAATGTGCCCTGTGTATAAATGTTTTATTACACAGACACACTCCTCACCTATTACATTTGTATTGACTCATATATGTATATAGTTTAATTGTGACATTTATGTGCTCAATCCACATGATGGATCCTAATGCTGGTACTCTGCTCTCCTACAGCACATGAGCAGAACTTCCATTGACACTGATAGAAGAGGGCGTTCTCCCCATATAAAGAGCAAATCTTGTGCTCTGCAGTGAGGTTTATAGTACAGAATGTTGCTGTTAGATTTCAGATTTCTAATATTTAACCCTTTATAAAAGAACTTTTACATTTTAATGGAGCATTTTCTTTAAAATGTTTTCATTTTGAGAAGCCTTTGATGTCTTTGGCTGCTGTGACTTCAAAATTATTGATTGTCTTTGGTGTTAAAAATACTTCAAGCAAATGTCAGTTGAGTAGGTCATAACAAGTAGAACAAAACTACTATATGTATCAATTTAATATTTTATGTTGTGATAATGACTAGTTTAGTATTCATTAACAGAGGCTATTTAAGCACAGAGGAAATTTAACAGATGTTTTTACGCTTTGATGTGATTTACATTTGTTCTCTATGTGAAGTTTTGGGACACTGATTTTCCAGCTCTAAAGTTTAAATCACGGGATTGCATTGGTCAATGCAAGTCCAGTTTCTGGATTTGCTAAAGTTTTACATTAAGAATGTTTCAATATTTCTGAGACAAAGTAGGTGAGGTAATATCTTTTATTGGACTGACTTCTGTTGGGGAGAGAGACAAGCTTTCTAGCTTACTTGTATAAGCTGAAAAGCTTATCTCTCTCATCAACAGAAGTTGGTCCAATAAAAGATATTACCTCACTCACCTTATCTCTTTAATATCCTGGGACTGACACTGCTATAACAACACTCAATACTTTATTTCAGTTATGTATCTACATCTAATTGCATTTGACAGTTAGGTTCACTATACTGAAATATATAACTGTGGTAACTGCTACATTTCTATAGCATGGAGTTTAGACAATAAAACCTAGAGCATAGTAGTAAATGAAACACAGTGGTATAGCGTAGTGATGGTTGCTTCCTGTGAGTTGATGAGTACGACCAACTCCTCTTGACTTCAATGGTATTGAAGGTGTTCAGCATACCATTGAAGTCAAGAGGAGTTGGTCGTACTCATCAACTCACCGGAAGCAACCATCACTACGCTATACCACGGTCGTACTATGGGCTTAATTGTAAAATATCAGACCCTATGCAAAATCCTCCCTGCTGTTGAACCTCTACGTAGTGGAGTGACCAACAAGGGGCCTCTGTACCAGCTGTCTACCATGGAGATGGGCTTGGAATAGATGGGTGTAAAAAGCGAAGATACAGAGAGATAGACAAGAGGTGGAGCAGGAGAGAAGCCTCTAGATCTGAGCCTGTATGGACTCCATAATTGACAAGCTCCCATACAATGGTCAGGGGTGAAGATTCTGTTTTCATGGAAATTCAAATTTAAAACAAGGAATGTTATATAATGGTGTTACACATGATTCTCTCCAAGAAACACCTTTTACATTTTTTGTGTGTGATTGCCTGGTCCATATTAACGCTCGTAAGTGTAGGGTTGTCTCCTTTCATAGGAACTTTTTCCAAACATGCCTTTGGCGTGCCTTCCTGGCTGGCCTTTTAAATTTGTCAGTAGGTGTCATATATCTTGACTTTGGTAGGCTTTTGATACTGTCTCACATGGCTGTCTCATAAACAAACTGGGGAAATATAGCTTAGACTAAGCTGCTATAAGGTGGATGCACTACCAACTGGAAAACCATACTCAGAGAGTAGTTATCAATGTCTGTCAATCAAGCTGGAAGGGCATATTGAGTGCCACTCCCCCTCCCCCCCCCCCACAGGGATTTATCCTGGGTTAGGTTCTATTCAATATCTTCATAAATGATTTGGATAATGGCATTGAGAGTACACTTGTAAAGTTTGTGGATGATACCAAACTGAGAGGGGTTGCAAGCACTTTGGAGGACAGGTCTGCAATTCAAAATGATCTTGACAAACTGGAGAAATGTTCTGAATTAAATGGGATGAAATTCTCGAAGGAGAAATCAAAGTACTACACTTAGGAACGAATAATCAGTTCCACAAATACAAAATATGAAATAACTGCCCAAGAAGGAGTACTGCAGAAAAGGATCTGGGGGTTATAGTGTATCACAAACGAAATATGAGTCAACAGTGTACTATTGTTGCAAAAAAGTGAACGTCATTCTGGGGTGTATTATCAGGACTGTTATAAGCAAGACATAAGAAATAAATTCTTACACTCTATTCAGCACTGATAAGGCCTCAATTGGAGTATTGTGTCCAGTTCTGGGCACCACACTTAGAGAAAGATAGGGACAATTGGAGAAAATCAAGAGGAGAGCAACAAAAATTATTAGAGGTCTAGGAAACATGACCTTCAAGGAAAGATTGAAAAAATTGTGTTTGTTTAGTCTGGAGAAGAGAAGACTGAGGCAGGATATGATAACAGTATTCAAGTACATAAGAGGTTGTTATAAAGAGGAGGGAGATACATTGTTCTCCTTAAGCACAAGAAGAAATGGGCTTAAATTGCAGCAAGGGAGATTTAGGTTTGACATTCGGAAAAAGTTCATAACTATAAAAGTAGTTAAGCACTGGAACAAATAACCAGACGAGGTTGTGGAATCTCCATCACTAGAGGTTTCTAAGACAGGTTAGGCAAACACTTGTCAGGGATGGTTAGGATAATACTTAGTCCTACCTCAGTGCAGGGGACTGGACTACATCACCTAGAGAGGTCCTTTGCTGTCCCACATTTCTATAATTCTATGATTCTCACAAGGCAAGGGGACGAAAAGCTCTGGGTCAAATTCTGCCATTTTCCTACTCAGTTTTTTCTCAGCCTCAGGCAGAACTCTCACTGAAGTCTCAGTGAGAACTGTTGGGTGCTCATCACTTCTGTGTATTCGATCATATGCACATGCCTATGTTGATTTAATAACCTAACTTATGGTTCCTGTTTTGAAAACCTTGGCATATGGTGGTCAAAAACGTAAAGACTTAGGATGGGAGTTTCAAAAACGTTCTGCTTCTTGGTAGGGGTACATTAAGGCAAAAATTACCATAAAACCAATTAATTCTATGACAGTCTTGTGTGTAATTCCAAAGAATAGGTGTGCTCTGGGTGGGGGAGCGGGGACAGATTTTGTCTTCATAGGTGTTACATAGGAGGGGCAAGCGGCATTTTATTTACATTGGCAACAGTAAATAAGTATAATTTTGATTAAATATATAAATGCATTTTACATTGAATGAAATTCTATTTATATAGGATTCCTCTCTAAAATTGTGGTCACCCCATTGGAAACCTATTTTTGATAATATTATCCATGTCTGCTGGACGTCAGCTTAGGCTATTTTCTGCACAACTACAGTTTACTCCAGTTAGTCTCTTGACGTTTTTCTAACACACGTGAAAGAAGTAGTAGTATTTCTAAGTTTTGCATAAATTATGGCTCAACATGAAATGTAAATGTTGATCTGTTTTATCAGACAAAAGAAAGCATGTGGTTTTCAGTCTATGTGGCTTTTATTTCAGATTTGGTAAAGCCAGTCAACAAAGAAAGTACCAAAAAAGTTACCATAAGAAAAGGAACATAGTAACTCTCTTATTCTGTTTAAAGTGAAACTCAAAGGGCAGCTGCTTGACACTATCCCCTTCAGAAGGCAGAGAAACTCTTCTACACTTAAAAAATACAATACATAAAACAATAGAATGACCTAATCTCTTTTCAGTGACACAGATCACAGGTTCATCCCATTTTTTTTGTCATCCTTCAGTCCCTTTTAGAATTGTTTTCCCCTTCCAAGCTTTACTGGCTAATTGCCTTGTTATGATATAGATCCAATAACATGGATTAGCTGTATTTTTAAGTTACTGAGGAAAAATATGTTAGAATCTTTTTTTCCCCCTAAAAGCTTACTTGAAAATCACCATCTCACAGGGAAATATGTGGTTTGTGAATACAACCCGATCAGTCAAGTTCAGCAAGAAATTATTTTGGTAAGATAACAAATGAGGAAAACAAGAAGAAAATCCAGATCCTAGTATTCTCAAGGCAATAATATATAGTGGAAGAACTAATTCTGTGTCCTTTAATGTATTCAATTATATTTCATGAAACTTCTGTGCGAACAAACCCAAACTGAATATTTTGTCAATATTAATCCCCCACTAGTGGATCTGACAATAGTTATCTTCTAGGGACAGGTCCAGCTCCTCAGGGAAGCAAACAGTCAATGATTTACTGATAAAGCCACCCAGTATATAGATCATCCATGTCCCATACATCAGTGTCAGAGGCAACAGCTTGCTTTGCTAAGTGATTCTGCAAAGTCTCTTTTGGACTTATTTGCCTTGTAGTCAGATCCAGCTACCAAACCCAAATACTTTTGTGTATGTTAATGTGTCTTTAATATAACTGTTATTGCTGTTCATTTATGGATTGCTTACCACACAAAGATTTTGGATGAAATTATACCCCCAAAGATACCAGTACTACTGGATCCCATCCATCTTAGGTTCTTATGTGGCCCACACTACCATTACCATTATTTAAGCACCTCATAATCTTTAATGTGTTTATCCTCACAACACTCCTGTGAGGTAGGGAAGTGCTATTATCCCCATTTTACTGATACTAAACTGAGACCCAGAGAGTCTCAGGGTATGTCTACACAGCAAAGAAAAACCCATGGCTGGCCCATTCCAGCCAACTCGGGCTGCAGGGCTCTTTCATTGTTTATAGACGTTCGGGCTTGGGTTAGAACCCGGGATCTAGAACCCTGTGGGGCGGGAGGGTCTCAGAGTTCAGCCTGAAAGTCTACACAGCAATGAAACTGCCCCGCAGCCACAGCCTTGTGAGCCCGAGTTGGCTGGCATGGGCCAGCTGTGGATTTTTCTTTGCTGAGTAGATGTACTCTCAGTGACTTGCCAAGGTCACACAGGATATCTGTGGTGGAGCAAGCAATTGAACCTGGATCTCTTGAGTTCCAGGGCACTATGCTAATCATTGGATCACTGTTTCTCTCTTAGTGTTTTTTGAGTCCATGATTCTATGCAAGTCAAGATGGACACTCCCATATATTAATCTGTGAACATATAAATCATGATAGATGCTTTTTATCCCTCATACAGATACTCCTTATATTGCAAAGTGAGTTCCTGTTCACCATGGTCAGTATATGAGCTCCCGTGGGACCATCATCTGGTTTGTAGCTTGTCTCAGCAGGAAAACAAAACATGATCACAAATAGGCTAAGATGATCAGTATTGGACTCATATGGGTGAGTGAATAGTGGATCAGTGAGGGACACCAATAATAGATCTGTTCATGCTTCCCTTGAACCATGAGTTACAGCTGTTGTTATATGCAGTTTTTTTGTAGCCGTGTTGGTCCCAGGATATTAGAGAGACAAGCTGGGTGAGGTAATATTTTTTTATTGGATCAACTTCTGCTGGTGAGAGAGTGCAGCTTTTGTGCTTACACAGAGCTCTTCTTTAATATTATTTACTTAGAACTTAAAAGTCCAGTTCAGACACATTGGTAGTTAGCACCAGGTTTAAGGCTGCCCTAATAAAGGACAACATCTCCATACGTTGGGGAAAGATACTTACCTTCTAATCAATAGCTCTTGTAGCAAAACTCCTGACTAAGCTCAGGAGAGACTAACTTCCAGTTATAATAGGAGCACCATACTGTGCCAAACAGATAATGTTGTGAGCCCTGTCAGGAATGACAGCAATTGATCTGATCAGGCTGAGTGCTTGGACATATTTAAATGCATAGAACCAGGGAGAGCCCTCTCCCTGTTCACATTATTTTGGAGGGTAGATATCAAGAAGCATCGCCTCAGAGCCTGACCTGCAGCTGAAGAGTTCTTGGTACATCTTTCCACTGTTTACGTTCCCCTCGTTCAGGGGCCAGTCACAACTCCACTGTAAATTAGAGCATGCTGAAGGCCTGACTAGAAACCCCTTAAGGAGCACTACACCTTTTATGATTGACTGACAGATGATGACAGAGCTTTCAGTCTCAGTTTTTTTTAAAAAGACAGACTTTACTGAGTGGGTGTGTGTAGCTTGGCATCAGATGTAAGGTGATACTGGAAATGCCTTCAGAAGGACGAGCCAAAGGGCACATTTTCTTTTGAAATACAAAGAAGAGCAAAAGATTTTTTTTTAATGATATTTTTAAACAAGCTCTTGAGGAATGTTTTCAAATATTTGCATTTCATGTTCACAAACTGTTTGTCTAAAGACGTGTTATTCTATGTGCATATCTTACAATGGGGAATCCTACTTGCAGCTTATTTTTCTTTAAATGATTTTGCATTTTTGCAAAAAAGCTTATTAATTATTTGTAGCTGCTTGTCATCATATTCTGACAATAGAGGCCTGGTCAAGGATAATAATTACCATTTCACAGTTTTGGATCATGCATAAATATATATGTATATATACCATATATACACTATTCCTGGTACAATAATACCCAAAGCATCTCCTCTCTCCCTGTACACAGGACCAAAAGTGCAGGCACATCATTTATTGATAAGACAAAAAGAATGTAATGAAATTATCAATGTTCTTGAATTAATTATGAACATGATTAAGAAAGCTAAAATCTCAGGAGCCAGGATCTCATTACCCATTCAGTCTTAGGGATTGCTTTCATTCAGCAAGGCAAAAAGGCTTTGAGCAGTCCCACAATTGCCTTACTCTCATTTATTTGTGGTAGTATTAAGGTTTATTTGTTTTCTGGTTTGCACTTCTTCTGAAATTATTTCTCTTAGTTTATTCATTTAACAAAATGTTTCTTCCTGTATCATAGAAGAGAGCGCCTATAGGGCCTACATAGGGTCTTCAGTCGGCAAACATCCCTTTGAGAGCATTTCTTTCAATTTACTGTGCTGGAGCTCCTAAATATCTTTCAAGGTAAGTCTGAGAATGTACCCAAAAAAGTTCTTTCAGATTTATGTCTGCAGCTGTACTATGGTACTGTCTGATTCTCATTGAGCTAGGAGCCTTAATGACATCATTATTACGCTGTCTGAACCAGATTTAACTTGGAGCCTGCACTATATTGTTAGTTATCTTCCTTACTATGTGGAAGTATTAACGTTACTTTAAAAAAAATAACAGAGAGTGATGGATAAATGTTTTAGATAATAAACTTTCATAAGCGAGAGATACAAAGCAGCAGCATTAGATATATGCAAGATGTCTGTTTTAAATTCATGTGTGTGGTACAGAAGTAATAATTGGATTAGGTTTTCCCTTCACATTTCTGCGTAATGGTCTCAATGAGAAGTGTGGAACTGCAGCTGTCTTATTTAGAGTTTTAAAACAGTGTTTCATGTAACACTTTATACTTTCTCCTCTTTACAAGGCCCTTCTGAATTACTTGTTATTGCTGTGTTTGGCCCAAAATGAACATCTGAATGATGTGATATAATGAATAAAATCTGGCAATTACCCTGCTGAAATCAGGCAGTTAAGATTTTCTTTTAGTAAAATAAACTGTTGTTAGACTGAGAAGCAAAGTTCTAGAAGACTTAATAAATCATGTCAAATGGTTCATTTTTGTTCTCTCTATTAATGGAAACTTAATGTGACTATACTGTGTGTATTAATTTAGTTTTGGCTTTTTTAATAAAGAGGGAAGGAATCTGTGCTCTCATATACAGAGCTAGCTATTTGGCATTATAGATCAAGGATTGTAAAGAACATATTTTAGATCATTAAACAAGTGCTGCCTCTGAGACACTGGAAAGATTGATTCTGGTTGTTTTCTGTGTAGTGCTAAATAGATACAAAATGTAAGTTGTTTGGATTATTACATTACCTAAATAGGACTAACGGACTGGAGACATTATGGTAATGTCTTACTCCCTTTTTATAACCTTAGAAATAACCTTGAAATGTGCAGTTACATATACAGCACGATGCAAAAAGTGTGCACAAATAATACTGTTAATCTGTCCCTATACATTTGTAGACAGACAAGATGACAATAAGTTTAAAGAAATACATTTAGAAGAATGTGTGTGTCAAAGCTGAAATGTGAAAGCTATTTAAACTACTTGCATATTCATCCCAAGGCAATTAGAAAACCTTGTTCTTAGATTTTCATGAAATTCAGTGATACACATTTCTTTAAAATTACATCTAAATGAAAGATTTTACCCTTGGCAGAATTCTTTGCTATCTGCTTCAGGTTTCTCATAGTTTGATTAAAAAATCGCTATTGCAGATAACTCAAGATACTCTAAAAACAATATTGTTTAATCCTAGGCCTGGGCTTGCATAACGATGGCAATTTTAATTTACAAGTGTTAACAGCATACACAGTGTAAAAAGCAAAACTTCTGTTTCTATATAAGACAGCAATACATTTTTTTCTCTTTTTTGTGGGAGTTTTTTTAAAGGTGTTAAAAGTAAAGGTCTTTACATTTCATCTCATT
The DNA here is from genome assembly GCA_037349315.1 of Chelydra serpentina. Lineage (NCBI taxonomy): Eukaryota > Metazoa > Chordata > Testudines > Chelydridae > Chelydra > Chelydra serpentina. The sequence continues at coordinate 80,265,833 of JBAIAC010000004.1, forward strand.
CTGCGTAACTGAAAAATCTATGCATTTCTTTTGATATTTCTTTCCTATGTTATAAAAAGGAAAAACAGAGTTGTATATCACATACTGTCTCTACAGGAAAGGAATTTACCAAATTATTGTAGTTTCCTCAAGAGGAATAAATCTATTACAGCTTTTAGGTGGTCAGCCTCACTTCAGCAAGTGGGCATTTTCTGATGTACAGGTAAAATAATTTGGAGAGTTATATGTGTACTATATCAAGAAATATGTAGCTACCAATATGGGGAGGAGTGAAGAGAGAGATTTTAATCTGTGTTCTATGAAGATGGGAAATGAAACAATTGCTTTCAACTATATCATAAGAATATACACTGCTGTACTTTAGTAATGTTGCAATATGTTTCTTTTATCAAATGCCGCCTGATTTGTTTGTCAGAGTTCACTCTGTATAAAGTACTGTGGCAACTATTATTGGAACTAAACTATACTTTTTAACAGAAAAATAGTTAAATGAATGAATTGATAAGTATGTAACCTTATAAATCAGTGGGAAATATCATCAAATTGTACTAATTAAAATCCCTTTGAAATGTGTAGGGGTTCTTGTTTGGTCTATAGACTTTGTATGCAAAAGTAAGCAGAAACACTGTCTTTTTCAGTGTGTTTAATATATCCTACAGGTTTGTGGTTTTTTGTCAAGGAATAAATTGGTATTAGACCAAGACAGGGAGACTTTGCACACCCCAAACTTTTAGTCAATGGGAGATCCGGGTGTACAAGGATTAGGCTCTAAATATAATATAGAGATGAGAAAATATTCATTTTGAGATGCGAGATATGCTTGTTGTTTAGAAGAATATGATATGATACTTTGATATGTTATTAAGAGGATTATTAAAGAAATCATTCAAGGAGAAAAGAAAGATTTCACCAAAATGTGCCACGGGATAATACAAAGATTGGAGATCATCCAAATATAGTATGTTAATTAGATGTCAGTTTGATCCTGTACACTTTCTGATTTTACTCCTATTGAAATCAATGGCTCAACTCACATTGACTTCAGTGTGGGAACAGAATCCAGCCCATAATCATTATGGGAATAGTTTCTGAAGGTGACCTACTAATGTGATTTTCTTGGCAATGAAAACTGCTGCTGTAAAAGTTAGTAGTGATTGAGTATCTTCAATGTATATAGTCTCTACATAGTGTATATGAGCCTTGTTTATCTGATAGCTTTTTTCCTGGAGGGTAGTTGACTTTGGCATTTCACATATCATATGGGCTTTGTCAATCTGAGAGTTTAATAGTTTATGTTGTATAGTTTATATAGTATTTCTAAAAACTAACCAGAAAATAATACTTATAAACTCTTATCCTCTAACTAATTATTGGTATAATAATTATTTGTGATTCACAGTTCAAATAAATCATATATACTGTGTATTTAAATGTGAGATATATGGAAACCAAATGTTTGTCTGATTTCCCATTTCTGTAACCAAACCTAAGTAAAATGTATTTGGTATGTTATTGTATTTAAGTTTGGGGAGTCCCGTTAATATTTTAAAAGTCCAAATAGGTGGGAGTTTAATGATTTGTGGCTTGCTAAGTACTAACTGAAAAGTTACTGTTTTATTTTTACTTCTAGAGGTTGCAGTAATGTTGCTGTTTTAGTTCTTGCACTGCAGGGAATAAAAAATGCCCATGACTGAAATAAAATCTGAGGGTTGTGTTCCAGTAAGTGTTTTCTTAAAATACATACATGAACAGTAATTATAGTTTTATGTTTTTGAAAACAGTTATTTTTTCAAATTGGTATCAGGATAATTTTAAATAGACTTAGTAAATGCTTTTCATATATTGTGTCATGGTTTGTCTTGAATCAATATTTGTAAGGGAATTATATTTCACTATTTCAAAGTATTGTCTCTTGCAGGGTAGCAAACCTTTATAAAAAAGTGCAGTATTCTTGGTTTGGAGCATTGAAATGTTTCATTCTCACTTTTGCTACTGCACAGATAGATAGATAATCCAATAATGCAGAAATAGTTCAAGTTACTTATAGAGCGGATTACACTGCTGGAAGATCAGCTTTGTTCTGAATGGGTTAAATAGAACTACCTGCTTTAGACTGATTTAAATCAGTAATGGATCTTCTCATAAAGCTGCTGTTACTAGATATTACATGCTATCTCAGTCCTTTGATAGCCCAGATAAGAAGTGCTTACCACAGAGGATGCTCCTAAAGGACAGATATTGTTTCCTGTACCTCAGGGAGTAAAAAGCCATACTGCTGGATCAGGAACTTTTACTAACAGCAAGTAAATTCAGGCCTTATCAAGTTACAGCACAAACTGCACTCATGTTTTATTATTCTCATTAGAGATTTAAGGACTAATTCCAGTTGTTAGCGCTTAGCAGTTTAATGTTTTCCATAGATAAGAATTAAGATTCTTCTGGGGGAATTTTTATTTGCTAAAGCTTGCAAAATATAATGTGGTAATGCACTTACTTTGATGTAATACAATTGGATTTCCTAAATGTTTTTAAAGCATTGATTTTAAAAATTTAAATCTAATAACTGAATTTTTCAACCCTAAAATACTGCTAAGCAAAGCAGATTTTCCTTTGAAAAAGTATTATACCAGTGTTGTTAGTACTTTTACTGTTCCGTGCATAAGTAATGGTTTTATCTATAAACAAACCAACAAAGGTAAGAATTTAAGGATGCAGAAAATTAGTGCTAATTAAACAAACTCATTAAAAGCCCTGTTTTACAAATAATGCTGTTGGTACTTTTTTTTTAATTAGAAAAATTGAAAACAGCAAATCTTGAATAACTCTAATTCTAATGATCAAAATGACATAGGGGGGATAATAAATATTATGTTCCTCATATTTGAATTTTGCAATAGATTTATACATATTCTAAATAGAATTATGTGAAACAAAAATTGATATATTTGTGTTAGCTCCTTAAAAGCAATGATGCCAAAGGATGAATCAGTGTTTTAGCACGATCTGGTTTTGTGAGACTGCTCAGGGCCAGTGCTTCAGTGACTTTAGCTTTCTGAAGTTAGTTGAACTTGATTTGAGAAAGTGAAGTATTCAGGGTCTTGCAGGTAGGTCTTGGAATATTGCTGCCATCAGAACTATTAGACCCAGAGCCTGCTGCTTCAATTTTTTTTGCTCCCCAAACTCTTATACAGTCAGAGAGCTTTCGGTGTGCAAGAAATGCAAGATTGGCTCAATGACATGTTGGCTTTTGTTATGTCTAGAAGCTATTCCCTCAGATATTTTATTTTTACTAGGAATTATGTTGTATCAGAGGAAGTCCAGTTTGGATGATTCATTTTACTTGCCTAAATAATTAACATGGTTTATGAAGCTCCATCTAGATACATTATTCTTAATTTGCTGTCCTCACATGGTATATAGTGTGGGTGGATGTTGTTACAGTTGCCCTGCTCTGCACCAGAGATGGGTGCATTTCAGTGATGGATGGAGTGATTCTTCTGTATGTTTTCTCTCTCTCTCTCTCTCTCTCTCTCTCTCTCTCAGTAATTGGATCCATCCTAAATTAATATTATTATTGGTAATATTACCTCAGAAAGGAAGGTCTTCTAAGAGCATCACAGCTAATCAATAGTAATTGTTATTATTAATTATTATTGATAGCTAAGACATTGCTTTTGGAAAACCTCCCCCTTTTGAAGAAACATTTCCAGGAATCACATAAACATGACTGCTTCCATTGACTCAGAAACCGAGGGCATATCAGGTATTTTGAGAATAGCAATTATTTCCAAAAAAAGATCTTAACTACTTCCATTTATTTTTTAAAAGTTGGGACGAACAATAGCTAGCTCTTCAGATAATTTATCCCTTTTGGATTGCAGTTTACCCTCTTCTTTTTGACTAAGATTTTTAATTGGGTGATATTTTACTTGCAACATTTAAGGTTACGTACTCTAAGTTATATTATTGGGTGTAATCCTCCCCATACAGGAAATAAATTTATTATGAAGAACTCCCACTAGATATCTTGGAAAACTTACATATAGCTGTTCTGTGTCCAAAATTCTGTTCAGTAGGTTTTCCAAAGCACCCAGGTAACAGCTGGTGCAGGCCATGTGCCAGGCTTGACAGCCCATATGCTCTCTTTAGTGCTGTAATTATCTCAACACAAAACTCTGATAACCCAGTCTACAGGGTCCAGTTTCACTAGGTTAAATTGACTCAGTGGCTTTGTTAGTAAGTTCCTTTGGCACAGTAGGAACTTCATCAAGAGTTTAAGTATCGTGGTAAGCTTGGAAAACCAATAAGACTGCTAGTTTCCAGACAGGTGTCTTATTAACCCTAGGAGATTGTAGGTTGCAGTTCGTTATAGTGGCACCCGTCAGCACCACTATAGTTAAAGGTCTGTCATTGTTTCCATTATACACCCTCTTTTTTGTGAGGTTTACAATTCATCTGGTTTAATTTGCTTTGGGCTATGTCTTGGCATATGAGTTCTCAGCCTGGAGGAGTTTTTTTTCCCTTTCTTCCAAAAAAAAACCCCCCAAAAACCCCCACCTTGATCAAAATAGCCTATTTTTAATTAGGGAGAGACCAAAAAAAAGAGCCCTTTACTTCATTTTTTTATGCTATGAAAAAAATTAAAAGTAGCTTCATTCTAAAAATGACCTATTGTAGGCCAGTTTGTGCAAGCCTTTTATGTAAGGCCCCAAAAGAAAGTAAATATAGTAAATCGTGTTACACTATGTTAAATAGCTCAAACCAACAACAGCAAGATAACTGACTGAAGGTTGATGCCTCAGTTCCTACCTTAAACCACACTACGCATGTATGTTCACATATGGAAAGATCATGCAAGATTCTTCCGACACCCTTGCAGTGCCTGGGCTCTGGTAGTCTGAATGATAGATAGAAGCAATTTTAATGAGAATTGTTTTTCACGGGTATCAGTCCAATTCTCAGTGAGCAGATATCCACTTCACAGTTGACCTTTTGGGTAGTTCCAGCATAGCGACCAATGAGTTTGGACCTAATCCAAAGCTCATTTGAGCAAATGGACATTTTTTGATCAACTCCAGGGGGCTTTGGATCAGCCCCTTAATGAACATGAAGTACCGAGAGATGATCTCTATAATTCAGGGTGCTGGGGAGGCAGTACAGGAAAATTGTCACTGTTATTATCTGTGTAATACACTTTCTAGGACAAATACTTTTTGCCACATTCAGAGTTCCTGTTGACTCCACTAGGAGTCTTTACCTACATGAGGTGCATATAGTTTGCCCCATGGTCAACAATAGTTGGCTTCAATCTTCAGGGTTGGAAATTCTTTCCACTAGCAATAAATGTGCAGAGAAATAAATAAACACTTCTCAAAATTCAGAGTAGTATTTGCTGTTGTTTGCTGAAATGAGATGATTAGTGCTACTGTTCCCATGAAGGGTCATTGATTTCATTTTGGCAAACAGAAAAGAGGCCATATTACCATTTTGAGAAAAATGGAACTTCAGGCTGTATTGTGCATGAAAACTAACACAAGGACTCTTGTTATGTAGTTTCTCTCCACAGGTAGTTATACTTCTGAAGTCATTATTTATGAGAGTCATGAGTACTCACCAAATTTATTGACTTGTACATTATTCCTTGCAAATAAGTTCTAGCTGCTCTCTTCATATTATAATTAAAACGGCAGGGACTTTAATCATTTATGAAATTTTAAACTACATACTGAATATAAATGTATCATTCAATGTGATAGAATGAATTAAATTAATCACTGTCAAATAACTGTATGAAAGATGAAATATCTCTTATCCCACATCATTAGCCAATAAAAAGACCCGTTTTTCAAGTGGTAGAGTATCGAATACAGTTTGTATTCTCTTTAGGGAACTTCTTGAGAACTAAAACTTTTTCAGTTTATATAAGGAACATTTTAAAAGAATCATGTTTTCAGATTGTCTCATTGAAATCTAACCATGGAGGGGAGCCTCTATATTTAAATCTTATCCTTTCTGCATGGAAGATGGTCATCTATCTCTACAGCTTTGTTGGTCCCCTCCACGCCCCTCAGACCTATGAAGAGGTCTTGGCTGATCCTAAACTCTGCAAGTCCAAAAGGGGCAGGCGGTGCATTGACACCCCTCTTACTGTCTCACTGTAGAATCGACAGAAATGTTAATGTAGCAGTGGTTGGAGGGTGGAGGCGTGAGCCTGGCGCTGTGGTTCCCAGGAAGTCACACTGCTGGAGCACTGTACAAGTGCTCTGTTAGCCAGTGAACCTCAATAGGGACTCCCTGTGAATGACCCTTTGCCTCTAGCAGATTCCCTTGAGATCCATACCTTCGGGAGGCAGAAGCCCCTGATCATTCGGTAGGAGTAGGAATGAATTTTTGAGAAAGAGCTGGTAGAAAATCTTGCAGATTTCTTATCCTTCCTCCCATCTCACCTCAGAAGAGGCTGATCCAACTGGCAAGTGGGACTTTATTCTGTTCTGCCATATTATCTGAAGGAAATAAATTCTAGGGTTAAGCTGAAAACAAAACAAATAAGTGCTGACTGAAGTCATAAAACTATAGCTGTTCTTTCTGTGACGATACATTTCCTGTCCTCTCTTTTTCAAGCCATTTTGTATTTCCCATCAACATTATCTATACTCCATTATTTTCCATCACTTTTTGCAGGCCCAACTATCTTTTTTCATTCTGGCTTTTAAGGATGCTATCTTCCCTAAACTCTGCTTTTCAGAAATCTTTTCTTGATTTTCTTTTCACTTGTAATGGTAATTTTAAAAAATAGCAAATTTAGTTCTCATGAATTTTGCCTTATTTGACAGTCCTGAGAACTGAAGTCCTCTATTCACAGAGCTGGAACAAACAGCAAATGGCTATACAAAGTATCTTAGGCTTCGACACCGGTGTTCCTCAACCTTGAATTGGAAGGACCACTTCTAAGGGTGAGAGGATAGAAGTTCTTGGCCTCTATATAACAACTTCTAACAAATTTGTCAGTTCTTGTCGGTTATTTTTGGGCTGTAGCTTTTGTGGTGTGGACACCTATTCTCAGGGAACTGACTTGAGCCTGTAAATATACAGGTCATTGAGCAGCCATCGCATGACACTCTTTTGGAGCCTGATCCAGAACCAATTGATGTCAGTAGGCTTTGGATCAGGTCTTGGGTAACTAATGATGTGGGTAGTATTCAAACCACTGACCTGCAATTTATTCTCAATTGGCAAGTGCTTAACTGAATACAGCAGTTGCCATGTTGGTTATCACCAACAAATAAAATCTGCATTCATTGCTAATGTTTCACTAGGAAAATTATTAAGAAAATTGTATCTGTATAAAAAATATATTTTAATGTCCCTCATATGTGTTAGATTAATTATATTCTCTTTTCACATATAGAATAAATTAGATTCATTTCATTATATTTATTTGTACAATATGTGGCCATATTTCAATATGAAATACAGTGCCCTAATTAGCTTCTTCCAAGTAGCTACCATTACTTAAGAGTGGCGAGCAAGCAATTTAAAGCAAACCTGGTGTTAGTGTATCAGTTTGTTTGTAATCAGAGTGCTATGCAAAAAATATTTTCTAAAGCTATCGTGTGGCTCAAGACCACAATAAATGCTGTAATTGTTTCAGACAGTTCATAGGGATCAGGCGGTTTGCTTGTTATGGTGAGGCATGTATCATGAAAGAAGACACTTGAGGTTTAATTATACCTTTCTAATAGCTTTATGATAGAACTCCTTTATACTGAAGGATTTTATTAGACCAGAAATATAATTTTCATGAAGTCACAAAAAGAGCAGAAGTAAAGTGCATTTGCTAAAACCTTTACAATATTTTTCTCTTGCTTCCCAGTATTTTTTTCCAAAGAATAGAAGGTGATGTCGTATTCCTTGGTGTGCTGTTTAAAGTCAGGAGCAGCAATATTTAGCACATGCTTGGGCAGCCGTGTTTGAAATCCATGCTTCCCCTCTCTGGTGTTCTGATGTGCCTTTAGGGGATGCTTGCCTGTTTGTAGTTTGTTTTCTTTTGTTTAAGGTTTCAGCTACTGCATTGACTAATGATTATATAGCAGTAAACTCTCGTCCCTGCTAAATTCAGAGGTAATGCCTCAAAAGCATTTTTCCCCTGTGTGACATAAAACAATAAAAGAACTAGACAAACCCCTTTTGAGAAAGAATAATCCTTTGTTTAAAGAAAAGAAAAGGCATCTTCTTGATGCTGGAGGGTGCAGAATTTCAAATCAAAGACTAAGCTAATTGATACAAATAAAACAAATGTCATGTAGTATAATCCCTTTTAGGCAGAGTTAATGTTCTTCATATTAACAAGTCTCCAATAATAATTGCATGTGATATTTTAGTATTACATTGTACTTTGCTTTGAACTATGCAATATCTATTTAGTACATTACAATAAATTTATTAACACGTTCCTTATGGAAAATATTGGGTCTGAGTTTCATCTCACTTACATTAGTGTCAATTCAAAGCAATTCCATTTCAGTCAATAGTAATACACCGATGCAAAACTGGTGTAAGTAAGCTTAGAATCAGACTGTATCTAAATTATAAGCCTTTGATTTCAGCTCATTAACTTAATTTACCAATAAAATGTGTTTGTTTCATATACTAAAAAGTACAATATATTTATTTAATTCTTTGGAACAACTTCATGAATTAGTAAAGATTTAAAATAATACCTATGCATTCTTAGTGAATGGCATGTTTACTTTTATTTTCACATAATTGTGATAATATGATTATCCTTAGAATTTGCATAGAACATGTTCTAAATGTATCGATTAGCCACTTGTAAAATGGTGTTAGCATGCTGTTTATGCAGTTCCTGAATAGTTTGAGTCTTTCCATTGTGTGTTTGATGATAAATTCAATGCTGCCAATTTATTAGAAATGTTTTTCTAACATTTCTAACTACAACCCATAATTTGCCTCTATTTTAAAGTAAAACTTGCAACTAAACTGTTATAAAATGACAAGATTACAGTCAAGCACCATTCTCAATCATAATCTGAAAACCTTTGTGAGTCCTAAAAGTCCCCTATATGGATTATATTTTACTATATATATACCCCAATAGATGTTGTGTTTGTGTGGTGGCATTTTCAGGGCAAAATGTATTCACAGCTTCTATTTTATTTTAAAAATTCCAAAATGTATCATAGACAAATTTTGTCTGAACTTAAAGGGGAAAATTGTTCTCCTTTTTTTGCCTGCACTTTTAGGTTGCCGTCAATTGTGGGAGTAAAATTGCAGTCTAAAACACTGATCCTTCAAACATTTATGCATGTATTTAACTTTATGCATATGAGGTGTACTTCATGGGGGTACTCACCTGGGTAAAGTTAAACATTTGTATTTTTGCACATTGGGGCCTAAATGCTTTGCCCTCACAGTTAATTATGTCCCAAATTGATTACAGACACAAAAACAAAGGCTAGGTTGAGTCCCATTTTCAAAATTTGGCCCATCACATGAATCCAATATGTCAAAGTTAGCCCAAAAAGCAGATGTTCCCAGTTTGAGCATCATTCTTGCCTTTTTCAGAGAAACAAAATTAAGTACTTCAAACACAGGTGCAAAATTATGACACTGCTAAGGGAAGAACTATGTGTGCCGCCTGAAATGATGGGTTCTCCTGGCCATTTTCAACATGTAATCCCTGTTCTCAATGGGAACACCTGTGTAGGGCCAATCAGGGAAACAGTTGCACATTACAAACAACTAATATTGTTGTTTGGTTGGTTAGCGGCAGTTCCAAAATTGATGCAAATACGTAAGTCTGCCTAGCAGTAAAGCTACTCATTAACAATTGCCTTATGTCCATTAGCCTAATGGTTTGTGGGAATACTGAAGACTGTAGAAAAATATTTATATTCAGAAAAATTAAGCATCGGAGCCGCACTCCATTTTGTCTGCTGGAAGGTTTTAAAGTTTTTTTATTTTGCCCTTTTGCATAACCACTTACTCCACATAGGTATAAAATACAGCACTTAGTGGTGATCATGCATTTGCTCAAGTGCATTAAACAGTTCTTCCTTCTCCTCCTCCTCTTCCTGTTTTATTGGCAGCCAGAGATTCTAGATGCAAAGCTATGAAGATATTGTTTATAGGAAAAGCAGCAGGATCTGGCACCAGAGAAGACTCCACAGGCAGTTGTGTTGATGGTGCCTTTGTAGTTGCCTCTGGCCTGATGAAAGTTGGCTTATGGCCTGATGTGGCTGGCCCAATGAAAGCTATGTGGGCAGTTATATGCTCTTGGAAACCTCCCTCTTTCCCAACCCCCACACTGACATTTTAAATGTTACGGTGTTTAACTGTAAACAAGGAATTTTAAATCCTGAATTGCAGTAACTCTCTGCAGAGGCTGTCCTTGCTTACTCCATATGTCCACATTTATACTTTTTTGTCCCAAGCCCTGATCCTGCAAAGACTCACATATATGTTTATCTTAATACACACACACAGAGCTGGATTAAGGCAATCTGGGGCCCTAGATACCCCATGAGACAAGGGGCCCTCCATAGCTCTGGCCTATGACCATGTCCCCCACTTGGAGTGGCAGTGGCATGGGGTTCCCTTATCTTCTCTCAAAGAAGCCTGGGTAAGAGTGTGGGGCTCCATTATTCCCTTCCAGAGAGGCAGGAGTGGCAGCAGGGTCCACCCAAACACTTGCCACAGGCAGCAGCTGGGTTGTATCTGTGTGACCTTTTGTACTCTTCTCTTCCTGACACACACACAGTTAGGATGGTAGGGTTCTCCAGAATGATGGGTAGTGAACACCCCACTGAGATGCAGGGGATATTTTACACCTCTTAGAGTTATGTCAGGCTTCCTTCAGACTCAGGCAGACATAACTCTGTCAGTTACGTTAGACTCACTTTTTTTCCAAACTGTTCTTCAGACCCATGAGGATGAGATTTTTTTAAAGACCACAGAGTCTGATGCAATCAGTAAATGGGGCCAGCACTGTGTCTTTTTGGTTCTGTGTTCGTACACTGGGGTTCTGGACCATGACTGGAGCTCATAGGTACTATGGTAATACAAATAAATAGTAATAATAATAATAGTCCAAATTTTTCCACGTGCATTGGATTGAAGTTCACTTGCTTTATAGGATTTTATATTTTAGAGGTGAAACAGTGTTACTTTACCCCTACCAAGTGGACAGAGGAGTGGATGATCGAGGTTCCACTTCAGAGGAATTTGTACAAGCATTTTCTTTGGTCAAACACACCTGTATTTAAATTGGTGATAAATTGTGTGATTTTTGATCCAAAAGTCATCTTAAGTTTATTGAGCACTTAAATCCAGGGTAAAATCAGAAGGTCCAGGAACACCGTGGACCCTTGTGATAAATGTGCTCTAGGGTTTGAGTTTGAAACAATGAAACTGAAACCAGGTGAGCTTAATGTGGTGTCTGGTTTCACTGAGAACATCTGAAAGCTCAGGTCCTATAAAGAAGATCTCTGTGGATGAGATTCTGTGGTCAGTAAATACAGTGGTGCTGGGGGTCGAGATATTGATGAAAAGGAATAATCCAGCAATTTAATTTATAAAGAAAATGTTATGATCAGATTTGGACAGAAAAGAGTAAAAAGGGGGAGGGAAGTTTCATTTCTTTGCGAATGACATACAAATTAATGTTGCTTCATTTAAACCAATGTATGGAGTTGAAGATGCATTAAACACATGTTTTAGTATAGATTGCAGTTTGTACTGGTTCTGAAAAATCCTGGAAAAATTACCTGTTTGCTTTATGTCGTAGATGGAAGTATAGTGCATTTTTTCCTGTGGGCTCGCTGCTATCCTTCCATTTCACTAAATGCGATGGCTGCTTTACTTGCCATTACAAGTGATCTAAACTCTAAATTACATGAATGGAAAGAAGAGAGAGATACACATACACACACTGGGAGACAGCACAGTGAGAATCGAATGCAGGAAGGGTTCATATAATTAGGTAGTCCTTTACTCATCCAAAGAATCAAATTTTGGTGAACCAAGTCCTGGTAAATTTCCATATAAACCAGCTTAACTGGGTTTAATAGTTCACAACATACTAAATACGGATGTACAACTGGGAGATGCGGGAGAGTGGGGTGGATGGAGTTTTTCTCTGGGGCAACATTGAAAAAAAGGAGTACACACTTATAAAAAGGAATTTACTTTGCTGGCAATTTTCAATATTCCCTGATTGCCAATTATTAAATACATTTACTTTTAATATGAGCTTCCTCTCAAAACATGCAGCTTCTCTTCCTCCTTAATCCTGTCATGAAATCTTAATAGCAAGGGGCTAAACAATGAAGTCCTTACTCAGTTTTACTTATGGCCTGATCCAAAGTCCATTAAAGTCAATAGGCTTTGGATCAGGGCTTTAGTCTTTATTCAGGCAGAGTGCCTATTGATTTCAGTTGAAGTTCTGTCCGAGTAAAGACTTCAGGATTTGGCTTCATTATTTATCAAACCATTATCGAACTGTGCTAGAGAATGCCAATTTGTCAAGATCAAAACATTCGGTGGGAATACGTGCATTGTGACAAAGTTTTGTTTTTAATGTTTGTACTCTGTTATCATTTTAAAATACTACAAAATAAAAAATAATATAATGAAACAAAGTCAAAATCAAAACAAAACATTAAAATGGACTGAAAATGATATTTTTTTTGGCAATTACATTTTATGGGAAATTTCAAATTTTTTTTCTTTTCCTTCTGATTTGAAACATTTTTTTCTTCAAAATGTTAGGATTTCCCGCAGAACAGAAATTCCAAATTTTGACCAATTCTGCTTTTTGACTATGACATGGTGTCAACCCAACTGACTGAAGAGGAGTCCAATGTGGGATACATTAGAAACAGATTTATGTGCGCCTGAGCACCTCTCTCCGTTGCACAATCCATGATGGAAGACTTTGCATATCTACATTCTCCTTCAGTTGTCCTTCATTTCCTCCTCGTCACTAGTACCATGATCTAAACCTGTATGTATGTACTTAGTCAACTACAAGCAAAAAAAGAGTCCTGTGGCACCTTATAGACTAACAGATGTATTCATAGATTCATAGATTCTAGGTCTGGAAGGGACCTTGAGAGCTCATCGAGTCCAGCCCCCTGCCCTCATGGCAGGACCAAATACTGTCTAGACCATCCCTGAAAGACATTTATCTACCCTACTCTTAAATATCTCCAAAGATTGAGATTCCACAACCTCCCTGGGCAGTTTATTCCAGTGTTTAACCACCCTGACAGTTAGGAACTTTTTCCTAATGTCCAACCTAAACCTCCCTTGCTGCAGTTTAAGCCCATTGCTTCTTGTTCTATCCTTAGAGGCTAAGATGAACAAGTTTTCTCCCTCCTCCTTATGACGCCCTTTTAGATACCCGAAGACTGCTATCATGTCCCCTCTCAGTCTTCTCTTTTCCAAACTAAACAAACCCAATTCCTTCAGCCTTCCTTCATAGGTCATGTTCTCTAGACCCTTAATCATTCTTGTTGCTCTTCTCTGGACCCTCTCCAATTTCTCCACATCTTTCTTGAAATGCGGTGCCCAGAACTGGACACAATACTCCAGTTGAGGCCTAACCAGCGCAGAGTAGAGCGGAAGAATGACTTCTCGTGTCTTGCTCACCACACACCTGTTAATGCAGCTATAGGCGTTTCAGGCCCTCTCTGGGGCAGATGGGGACCCTCTGACCATTTCTCCAATTTGTCCAGATCATTTTGAATTATGACCCTATCCTCCAAAGCAGTTGCAATCCCTCCCAGTTTGGTATCATCTGCAAACTTAATAAGCGTACTTTCTATGCCAATATCCAAGTCGTTGATGAAGATATTGAACAGAGCCGGTCCCAAAACAGACCCTTGTGGAACCCCACTCGTTATACCTTTCCAGCAGGATTGGGAACCATTAATAACTACTCTCTGAGTACGGTTATCCAGCCAGTTGCGCACCCACCTTATAGTAGCCCCATCTAAGTTGTATTTCCCTAGTTTATTGATAAGAATATCGTGCGAGACCATATCAAATGCCTTACTAAAGTCTAGGTATACCACATCCACCGCTTCTCCCTTGTCCACAAGACTTGTTATCCTATCAAAGAAAGCTATCAGATTGGTTTGACATGATTTGTTCTTTACAAATCCATGCTGGTTATTCCCTATCATCTTACCACCTTCCAAGTGTTTGCAGATGATTTCCTTAATTACTTGCTCCATTATTTTCCCTGGCACAGAAGTTAAACTACCTGGTCTGTAGTTTCCTGAGTTGTTTTTATTTCCCTTTTTATAGATGGACACTATATTTGCTCGTTTCCAGTCATCTGGAATCTCTCCTGTCTCCCATGATTTACCAAAGATAATAGCTAGAGGCTCAGATACCTCCTCTATTAGCTCCTTGAGTATTCTAGGATGCATTTCATCAGGTCCTGGTGACTTGCAGGCATCTAACTTATCTAAGTGATTTTTAACTTGTTCTTTTTTTATTTTATCTTCTAAACCTTCCCCCTTCCCATTAGCATTCACTATGTTAGGCATTCCCTCAGACTTCTCAGTGAAGACCGAAACAAAGAAGTCATTAAGCATCTCTGCCATTTCCAAGTTTCCTGTTACTGTTTCTCCCTCCTCACTGAGTAGTGGGCCTACCCTGTCCTTGGTCTTCCTCTTGCTTCTAATGTATTGATAAAAAAGTTTTCTTGTTTCCCTTTATTCCTGTAGCTAGTTTGAGCTCATTTTGTGCCTTTGCCTTTCTAATCTTGCCCCTGCATTCCCATGTTGTTTGCCTATGTTCATCCTTTGTAATTTGTCCTAGTTTCCATTTTTTATATGACTCCTTTTTATTTTTTAGGTCTTGCAGGATCTCGTGGTTAAGCCAAGGTGGTCTTTTGCCACATTATCTATCTTTCCTACCCAGCGGAATAGTTTGCTTTTGGGCCCTTAATAGTGTCCCTTTGAAATACTGCCAGCTCTCCTCAGTTGTTTTTTCCCTCAGTCTTAATTCACATGGGACCTTACCTATCAGCTCTCTGAGTTTACCAAAATCCGCTTTCCTGAAATCCATTGTCTCTATTTTGCTGTACTCCCTTCTACCCTTCCTTAGAATTGTGAATTCTGTGATTTCATGATCACTTTCGCCCAAGCTGCCTTCTACTTTCAAGTTCTCAACGAGTTCCTCCCTATTTGTTAAAATCAAATCTAGAACAGCTTCCCCCCTAGTAGCTTTCTCAACCTTCTGAAATAAAAAGTTGTCTGCAATGCAGTCCAAGAACTTATTGGATAGTCTGTGCCCCGCTGTGTGATTTTCCCAACATATATCTGGATAGTTAAAGTCCCCCATCACCACCAAATCTTGGGCTTTGGATGATTTTGTTAGTTGTTTAAAAAAAGCCTCATCCACCTCTTCCACCTGGTTAGGTGGCCTGTAGTAGACTCCTAGCATGACATCACCCTTGGTTTTTACCCCTTTTAGCCTAACCCAGAGACTCTCAACACTTCGGTCCCCTATGTCCATCTCCACCTCAGTCCAATTGTGTACATTTTTAATGGAGCATAAGCTTTCGTGTGTGAATACTCACTTCTTCAGATGCATCCCATGGACAAGAAGTGGGATGCATCTGAAGAAGTGGGTATTCACCCACAAAAGCGTATGCTCCAATACATCTGTTAGTCTATAAGGTGCCACAGGACTTTTTTTTGCTTCTACAGATCCAGACTAACACGGCTACCCCCCTGATATTAGTCAACTAGACTCTCCTAGGCTATCCTACTTTAGGAGCCACCCAATCCACTGCTTTAGTTCTTTTTGCTTGAGCCTCCATATGGAAAAGTGGAGGTAGCCCACCTCTGAACTGTTGAAGGCTTTCCTGCCACCAAGTTGTCTGAAAAAGAATGGAGATCTTCCATGTCTTTACCTACTCTGATAAATAAGATTCAAAAGTCTATTCTTTTGTGACTTGCAAAAGTCTTTCAACTTCAATCTTGTGTATGTGGAAAACATTGGACTATTAATTATTATTATTATATTATGTATTACCATAGCACCTACAAGCTCCAGTCATGGACCAGGGCCCTATTCAAAGAGTCTTTTGATACGTTTTTTGTTGCATGCAGCCTTTTAGCAATTCATGAAGGCCTGATTGTGTACTTGGAATGTTGTTCCTGCTCAGATACCACAGTGTTATAAACACCTAGACAGACGCCCATTTATTGCGTGCACTTGACTCTTGTTACTAGGTGAAAATAAACATCCACTTTTTTCTTTATTTTCAAGAAGAGAGTGACCTCCTGAAAGCTTACTCCCAAACCAAAAACATAAGGAAGACAAGATTGATTCTATATTGTAGGTCTTAATTGGACGCCTATTCCATTAGTAGTTAATATTGACATGAACATTTTTAAACTTAACATTTTAGGGTGGGATTTTCAAAAGTGCTTAGCACTGGTTAAACTCTGCTCTCACTGATGTCAATGGGAATTTTACCAGGCATTGGGAAAAGCCCTGATTTGGCCCTCTTTACTCACTGTCCAGAATAGCTGTCCAGGTGCACAATGGAAAGTAAGCTGCTCCATGAAAGGAATAGAGTGACTTAATACCCCCAGGAGCAAAGGGGAAACAGAGGAAAAATTGTGACTCTGAATCACAAATCCCTGTACTTCTAAGGAAAAAATTGTATCATGTGTGTATATTTATGAATAACTCCGCCTTATTATATGCGGGTATTTCTTTCAGTGAGAGTACACAATTTCTGAGGACATGATATACAATAAAATATTAGTATTTTTGTCTAGTGATTAAAGTACAGGACTGGGATTCAGGAGACTTGTTGCTTAACTTGCTGTGAGTCATTAAGAATGTCACTTCACCCTAATGCGACTCAGTTTCCCCTATCTCTGAAATGTGGATGATAATGTCAACTATCATAAGGTGCTTTAGAATCCTAAAATGAAAAAATGCACTATATAAGTGCCAAGTATTGTTATTGATGCTATTATTTATATGATTAATAATATTATGATGAAATTGTTTGTCTAAAGTTAGGGGTGAAGCTAGTTTCCCGTTATAAGCCAATTCGTTATAAAGGGCCTGATTATGATCTCAGTTACTCCGATTTTATGCTGGTGTGACATCACTGAATTGAATGGAAAGACTTCTGATTTAGACCACCGTAAATGAGAGGAGAATCAGGCTGACCATTTTAAAATAACTTGCATCTTCAGATTGCAGTTAGTGATTGATTGCAAACATGATGAAAAACAAGTGCTATAAAATTATTTATGTACTTGTTCAAATTACTCATTATAAATTGCATTAGAAAAATGGAGCAACATGACTGGCTCTAACCACATGGCTCTGGATTTGTTTGCCTCATCACTAAATTGATATTCATATGCTTACCTAATGAAAATCAACAGCTGAAGGCAACTAGCCCTCATATTCAAAATGGAGTTTGCAGTTTAATAAAGATGAATACAGAGAGTTCATAATCTCACAGAGAATACATGCATTGTACAGATTCCCCAAATTGTCACATTAACCAAGCATTTTAAGCTGGGTGGCCAAATTCTGCTCTCAGTTACACTTTGGAATTCCACTGGCTTGGGGATTCCACCCAGCTGTGTAAATTGTCACACACTCTTCCCCCCTTCCCTTCCCTCGCTGCCCACACTAGTCTCCTCCAACCTGGTCTCTGCCTGTGATATGTCACAAATAATTTTTGAACATGAACAGTTGTTATAATAGATCAAAATAGCAAATAGGAACTCACTCATCTTGTGGTTGACAGCAAAGGACTTAGTGTTATGTGGGGAATGTGGTTTTGCATCACCTTGTGATGATAGGAAACAGCATGGGGAAGAGACCGGGAACTCTTTGTCTCATTAGGTGTTTAACCACACATATCCATCAGGGTGCTGTCTGAGCACCCTGCAAGACATGAGAAGTGAATCCAACATGAGTCAAGGTCTGCAGGCAGCAAGCCCATAGCTAGCCAAGCCTTAGGGCTGGTCTACACTAACCCCCCAATTCGAACTAAGATACGCAACTTCAGCTACGTGAATAACGTAGCTGAAGTCGAACTATCTTAGTTCGAATGAAAAGGTACTTACCCGGGGTCCACACGCGGCGCGCAGGCTCCCCCGTCGACTACTCCGTTCGTCGAGCAGGATTACAAGCGTCGACGGGGGAGCACTTCCTGGTTCAATTTATCGCGTCTAGACAAGACGCGATAAATCGAACCCAGAAGATCGATCCAGCGCCTCCGACAGGACGCATGAGTATAGACGTACCCTTAGTATGTGTATTCATGTGTGCAGTTGTGTACCATTGCCACCATCATTTCTAAAAATGCTACCATTTAGATTTGATTAGGTTTCAGGGGGAAAGGGGACCAAAGCGGGGGGTGGGGAGAGGGGGGCTCTTTCATAGAATACTTTTAATACCTAATGTAATTTAGTGAATTTTAGAAGATTTTAAAACATTTCAAAAGACAGGTTACGCAAGATTTAGGCATTTTGCATTATTTGGCTTTCACTTTGGAGGGGAGCCTTTAAGAGGGTAGGGACTTTTGAGCTGGGAGGCCTCTTTTCATATCAGCTGCTGTAGGTAGGCAGGCTGTAAAGTTCAGAAACTTCTCAGCTATACTCTACCTCCTCTTGCTACTCCCATTCTAGATGCCCTGATAAGTCCTTGCTTCCTCAGCCAAGGAGGGGAAGGGGAATTTCTTCAAGTCCAGAACAAGGCTGCACTCCCCCATTCCCCTCCCCCCCACCTTAATTTAACCTCTGGCCGCACCATTGGCAGTGACCTTGCGGAGGTTTTGCCTTCCTCTATAGTGTGTGGGTATGGGTCACTTGCCAGGATTATCTGGATCTCTCTCATTTAATCATTTCCCTGCTATTGCAGGGACTATGGGCACTGGTGCACCTCGGGCCCTCCTATTCTTTACCTGTGTCACATAATAGTCTACTCTCCTGTGGGCTTGTAATATTTTTGTCTATTTTCAGTTGGTGGGTTTAATGTGCATGTGGTAGGTGGTGTGGGTGGCCTGTAAGATACAGGAGGTCAGACTGGATGATCTTTTGGCCTTAAACTCTATGACACAAAGTACTCAACTATTTCCTTGATTATGACTTCCCTTGACCTATCATCCTCTCTCATCTTTAATCTCTCCCTGGCACTTTCTCCTCGGCATTTAAACACATCAGGGACTCCCATATCTTCAAAATGTCTCTTAGCCCTGTCTACCTTCAATGATCCATGTTCTTTCCCTCTTTCCCTTTGCCTGTAAACCTCTCAAACATGCAGTCTACACCTACTGCTTTAAATATTTCTTTATTCTTTTCTTGATTCTCTACAATCTGACTTCTGCCCCTTTTGCTCCACTGAAACTACCCATAAGCTCTTCTTGGCCATATCTCCATTCTCATTCTTTCTGCCCTTTCTGCTACCTTTGACACTTTGGGTACATCTACACTACCCGCCGGATTGGCGGGTAGTGATCGATCTATCGGGGATCGATTTATCGCCTCTAGTGTAGACACGATAAATCGATCCCCGATTGCTCTGCCGTTGACTCCTGTACTCCACCATGGTGAGAAGCGGAAGCGGAGTCGACGGGGGAGTGGCGGCAGTCGACCCCGCGCCATGAGGATGTGAGGTAAGTCGACCTAAGACACGTCGACTTCAGCTATGCTATTCTCATAGCTGAAGTTGCATATCTTAGGTCAATTCCCACCCCACCCCCCCAGTGTAGACCAGGGCTATGTGATGTGTAAATTGAAGCATAAGAAAGTTTGGTGTCACAGTGATTCAGTTACAGTTTGGAGTAGGCCTCCAGCCCTTTGGACTGGCTCTGCGCCCCCCCCCCCCCCCCCATGCAGCCAGTCCCCCCCTATGGTGGCTCCCTCCTGCCGGCAGCTCAGCCCTCCCGCCCACAGCAGCCCCCCCCCGCCCGCGGTGCCCCCCCAGCTCCCGGCTGAGCCGGGAGGGCAGGCAGCAGCCGCGGCCAGCTTCCCCCTGCCCCCGGCTCCCGGCTCAGCCGCGGAGCCAGCAGGTGGGTGGCAGACGTGGCCAGACGCCCCCCCCCGCCCCCAGCTCCCGGATCAGCTGCGGAGCTGACAGGCGGGCGGAAGCCACGGCCAGCCGCGCCCCCCCCCAGCTCCCGGATCAGCTGCGGAGCTGGCAGGCGGGCGGCAGCCGCGGCCAGCCACCCCCCCGGCTCCCGGATCAGCCGCGGAGCCGGCAGGTGGGTGGCAGCCACGGCCAGCCGCCTCCCTGGCTCCCGGCTCAGCCGCGGAGCTGGGAGGGCGGCGGCAGCAGCGGTGAGCCGGGAGGGCGGGCGGTAGCTGTGGCCAGCTGTGGCCAGCTGCCCCCGGCTCCCAGCTCAGCCCCGGAGCCGGGAGCACAGGAGGCAGCCACCGCCAGCTGCCCCCCGGCTCCCGGCACCCTAGGCGACCGCCAAGGGTTGCCTAGTGGGCACGCCAGCCCTGGCCCTTTGCTTTACCCAGCTCAAAATACTCCCTTGCTTTTTGGCACTGAAGTACGTTACAAGGCAATAGTTTTCACCTTATTTAAGTTCCTGAATCGAAAATCCCAAAGTTAGGAAGCAAGGGAGTATACACGGCTTTAGGGCCCTGATCCTGCAATGGTGACATCACCATCTGTGTGCATGGAACTCATGGCTTAGATCTGCCATGGAATTCATGCTGATGTCAGTGGGAATTGCATTGGTTGATTTGAGGCATATATGTGAAGACAATTTATTTGATGAGTGTACTGGCAGACTAATTTTAAAGCCAATGAATTGCAGCAGTATTGCTAAAGTCCTCATATATGCTGAAAAATGCTAATAAAACCAAACAGAAATATGGAAGAAAGCATATTTAATTAAAATATACGAAAATGAAATCCATATATCCTAGCGTATCCTTTTACATGAAAACTGATAAAAAGTGGAAACAGATACATAAAAAAAGATTGTCAGTTTAAACCTAATTGCTCTGTAATAAGATCGCCACATTTATTCCAGCGACAAACTGTTTAAGCTGTGTAAAAAATGAAATTCTTCTGGACACTTTACAAAAGGTGGCATTATTTCTATTGACTTAATCTCCAAATTTTGGCTATATTAAATAGTTTGTCCCTAAATAAAATATTTGTTACCAGTAATACAGTTAAATTCTTATACAGTATGAATATATAGGTGATATATAGTTACAGTGATACACCTGTGTTTGTGTATGGCCCTGCCTCTAAAAATGCCATTGGCCTATAGATGGGGGACTGAGGGGATCAAAAATAGTCAGAGTCAGCTGCTATAATCCCATGATTTAAGGAAATTGTTGCCCTTCTCTTCTCGTTGTAAAAGACTTTACTTTATGCCTTCTGTCTACTTAAGGTTTCTTGCAAGCCAGTAAAAATTTTACTCAACATTTACTTTTTAATTAAATGTGGTACCATTTAGGAAGATGTATGCTAATCTGGGCCCCAAATCTGCAGCCCTCAGCTCTACAAGACGCTGCTCCAGCGGAGGCTGTAAAGCTCTCGATAAGAGGGGTAAGGAGCAAGGTGCAAGTCCCTCAGCGATAACCTCCTGACTCCAACATTATAGGTCTTTCTGCTGGAATTGAGTTCTACATCTTACTCGATTGGTTATTGTCACAAATGAGTAATGGATGCACCCTGCCTGGGTCCCAGGGTACAAGAGCCAGTCCATCAGGCCATCAGGAGACACAGCTGTGGGCCGCAGGGGCAGACAGATAAAGAGAAAGCTGTTAAAGGTACAGGGACCACCAGTGAGTGAATAGAGTACCTACAGCTTTACTGAATAGTTACGTGACTGTAAATGTTCCTTGTACCAGTTAGAATGTGCATTAATCAAACTGCTCCCTGGGCTAATGTAGGAGTTCAGATAAAGCAGTAAAAACAAATCAAAACAAAGGAGGCTGTTGTAAAGAGGACACCCTCTGCATTCTGGCAGTGTTTAAGGGTATTTTTTAAGGTGATCTATTCAAAATGACTAATTATTGCTATAAATAGATAAGAAGTTTTGTTCAGCCTTGCAAAATTGTCATGAAATCTTACCAGCTTAGGCACAAAATGCACTTTCCAGTCCTTTGCTATGATGATAGATGATAATGAAAAAGCTAATGGTATTTTACGAGCCTGTCAAAAAATTACTTGGTCTGGGTGAGTAAATAAATAAAATAGCGCCTAGCTGTTTGAGTTTATTACTATTAAACATTTCCTTTTGAAAGTGTTTTGGCTGGTGTTGCTCTTCCTAATATAAAGGAATATGAAGGTCCTACTAAATGAAAACATTCTGTATTAATACATGAAGTATATGTGATAAAGTGAGACTTCTGTTTAACGTCTCCATTATATTTGAAGGCCAGCTTAGTTCCTGAATGGATTATTGATACAAACTTAAATAAATGATGCATGTTTCTCCCTGGTGGTAGAAAAACAAACAAACAAAAAAACCATCCAACCAAACAAAACCCTCTTATCGTTAATTACCGGTTAGAAAATCCAGTTCTACATACTGTATCGTCCTCCTATTTAAGTCATATCTCTAGAACTCTGGAATATTACTGCAAAGTTTTTAAGGGCTAGTTTTTCAAAAGAACTAAACCAGCACCCACAATTAGGGACAGAATTTCAAAAGAGCTCAGGTTTTATTTAAACATCTAAATGATATACTTAGGTTTTCAAAATTGATTAGCCTTGAGCAGCCCCTGTTGACCCAACGGGATCTGTTAGGTGTTGAGCACCTTTGAAAATCTGGCCCTAAAACGCTATAACCAAATTTCTTTAATTAACTCTATACCGCTTTAGGACTCCTTGCATCCTGCCAGGTAATGCTAGAGCTTGGAACAAGGCATTCTACAACATACTGCGGCATACAATAGGAAGACTTTATACTTGCAGTATTGCAGTGAGACAAGAAGTTTCCAATATTGTGGTGCAGAAAATACTTTATGTTTACATCAAAACCAAAACTACGAAAGAGTGTTATGGAATATTTGGAGGCAAATCCTCAAATTGGCAGCATTTGGAAACTGCAGTGAGGCAATCACGCATCCAGCAGACTTAACTTGTGGATGGGACCAGGGGAGAGGAAAGTGCACTAAACAATAGGGAGATTTGTCCCCCCCACTCCCTGAAATTATAAGTCTTCTGAGATCTGTTATAGAGGCATCTGTGCAGAGAATATATTAGCACATGTTAAAGCAGGTTGACATTTTTCATTTGAAACTTTTGTCAGTGAAAAATGTCCTTAAAAACAAAGAAAATAATTTTGGAAGAAAAATGTAATCTTTGTAAAAAAAAAGTCCCCAAAAGTGAAAGCTAGTTTAAAAAACTAAGAACCTCTAGCATCTCCAAGCTTTCGAGCAAAGACTGGAAATTTGGAAAGGGGGGTTAGATATGTGCCTTTTGCTGTCCCTATGGAAAATCCATCCAAATTTGGCAAAATTATAAGTACATGAAAATCACCAATTGTACATGCCCTGTGGAGGTTTGTTAGAGGCTGGCAGCATTATCCTACTAGTCTCATTATTTTCTTAGTCTGTACTGCTGATCACCGTCCACCCCCACAGAGCAGAATCTGTGTGACCATCATGTCTTTTTAAGAGCCAGTCTGCTACTCAGCTCCCTTTCTCTCTGGTTTCACTTTGGGTTTTTAGCAGCTCTCCCTTCTAGTTAGACATGCTAGTACAGGCTGGCTGTTTCCTTCAACAGAGAATCATCTTTCTTATACACTGGCTTTGGACTCCTTCATCAGAACACTAGAAAGAACACAACATGGCACCAGAAGTGGTGGGACATAAGTGGTTGGATCACACAGAGCAAACACTGAGAAAAAGAAAATGGAGCATCTAAGGGTTCCAGTGGAGGTGAAACTCTCCAGTCATGCAGCAGACCACTGGAGGAGGAGGTTCAAGCAGCAGATCATGCCTTTACATGCAGGCGAGTGGAGTCGCTGAGAAGCCAAGTGAGCAAAAGGTAGCTATCTTTCTAAATATAGTGGGGGGCTGAGGCACTGGATGGATGTCTGTAATCGTCTGCAGTTGAGCCAAGCAGAGCAGGCTAAAGGTTTGAGGAGTTCTGCACTCCAAGAAAAAAAGAGACTTTTGAGAGAGAACTATTTCACATACGGTCACCAAAAGAGGGAGAATTGTTGGAGGAATTTGTAAAGGATGTCAGAGTGTTGAGTCAATAGTGATGGGGATCAGAGGCATGCAGCTCAAAAAAGATTGCTGAAGGATCTTGATCTCAAGCTAGAGAAAGCAATCAGCTTCTGCTAAGCAACAGAGACTATCCAGACCAGGCTGGAAGTTTTGGAAGGAAAGCAAGGTGCTGAAGTAGTAGACAGAATAACAAATCCCCAAGAAAAGGTCAGAGACAAAAGAGAAGTTCCAGGGAGACGTCTACAATCAGAAAGAGTCTGCAGAAGGCAGCATAAAGAGCTGTATACACTGTGGTGACAGAGACCGTGCCAGTGTTCCACCTTTGCACAACGTTGCAGCAGGTGCAAGAAGTAACATCATTACTCAAGAGTTTGCAAATGAGGAGTGCAGGCCCAGAAAGAAACTGCAAGCAACAGTGAAGAAGAACTTTTCATAGGAATTTTGCAAGAAGTAACAGCATCAAATCACTGGATTATTACACTGGAAACAAATGGAACCTCTGTGATTTTTTAACTGGACACTGGTGCACAAGTCAATGGTATACCAGGCTCCATTGTAAAAGACTTGGGAAAAAAAACCATAAGCATTCATAGCAAGCTGATAAAGCATAGAGCTTACAGTGGGGAGCTGATTCCTATTGTTGGTGAATGTGAGCTGGAGGTAAAGGTAAAAAATAACACTGAAAAGATTAATTTTAGTGATAGTGATAAGTTTAGTGATTAAGTGATAGTGATAGGGAAGCACATACCTATACTAAGGTTAAAGATGTTTCAGGCATTAGACCTTATTCTGTTTGCCAGAATCTGGGAATGGGCAACAGGGGATGGCTCACTTGATAATTATCTATTCTGTTCATTCCCTCTGAAGCACTTAACTTTGGCCACAGTTGGAAGACAGGATATTGGGCTAGATGGACCTTTGGTCTGATCCAGTATGGCCATTCTTATGTTCTTAGAGAATATGTGCTATAAAGGGACAGGGGCAAATAAAAATTGAAGATAAATTTCAGGATGTCTTTGAAGGGATTAGGAAACTGACCGTAGAGCAGTGGTAGGCAACCATGGCCAGCCGGCCTGCGCTGCTTCCCGCAGCTCCCATTGGCCATGAACGGCGAACCATGACCACTGGGAGCTGCGGGCAGACATGACTGCAGACGGTCAATCTAAACACTATCTTGCGCCCTGCCAGCGGATTACCTGACGGGCCGCATGCGGCCCATGGGCCGCAGGTTGCCCACCACTGCTGTAGAGTATCAAATTGAGCTATCAGAGTCCAATAATTCCATGATGAATGTTCCTCTGGTTCTATGGAAAAACAACATGAGAAGGAGCTAGATAAATGAGTTGCTCTAGGCACTACTGAGACACTGGAGGAACCCACAGAGTGGGTCAATTCTCTAGGTATTGTGCAAAAAAAATAAAATAAAATAAAATAAAGAAGATGGAACCCTTTGCCTATACCTAGACCCAAAGGAACTCAATAAATAAATAAAAAGGGAACATTTTCCCATACCCATAAGGGAAGACATTTTTGGAGAAATGGCACAAGCTTAACATTTCTTCACATTAGATGCATCAGTTGAGTTTTGGCAGCTTCCACCAGAGAAAACTAGCATGTGTTTGTAAACATTTAACACACTATATGGGATATTTTGCTTTTGCAGATTGCCATTTCAGCACCCAAAATGTTTCACAGAAATGTACAGCAAATATCTGGTACCAAATGAAGGTACCAACGTGTACATTGATGTTGTTTTGATAGGGGACTGTACAATGGAGGAACATGACCAGGGACTACAAAGACCTCTGGAAAGGGCTCGCTCAGCAGGGTTAAAATTAAATCAACAACATTGTAAATTTAGAGTCAAATTACAAATTAACAAAGAAAGGGGTACAGATAGACCACATCAGGGTACAGGCGATTACCAATAGCCCATACACGCAGCTTAAGTGATGGGTTAAACTAGGTTTTTCACGGGCATGATACACTTTGCGGGGAAATTTGTACTTAATTGGCTGCTAAAACCAGCAACCTAAGAACATAATTACACAAAAATAATTAATGGACTTGGGAGGCACATCGCAAGAAGGAGTTTGAGAAGCTAAACCAGTTAATGAAAGAGGCGACACTATTTAGATTTTACGACAACAAACGTCTGACCAATCTGTCAAGAGATGCCTCTAAGGAAGGTCTTGGGACAGTACTTCTTCAGAAGTGAAGTGGGCATTGGAGGCCAGTAGCATATGCTGCCAGAGCTTTAATTAAAACTCAGTTCCAAAACTGAGAAAGAGGCTGTGGCGCTGCTGCCTGGGTGCAAGAAGGTCCACATTTTCCTGTATGGGAGATGCATGTTTGCAGAAACAGATCGCAAGCCGTTGGTGACAATAAGAAAAAAAGTGTTATCTGACACTCCTTGATTAGAGATTTTTTTTTTCAGTTGCAGCTATATGATCTAAAATTAGAACACAAACCTGGGAAAGATTTAGTGATGGTAGACTATGATAGAACAGTAATAGAATCGAGCCCAGGGTGAGACACTGTGCATGTGAATCTGCTAAAAGAAAATGTGACCAGTTTCAGATAAAGAGTGAACTGCACTAGCTGACGCCACAGCACAAGATGAAACTTTACAAAAAGTGACACAGACCAATAATGCAGGGTGGCCTCTAAGGGCATGTGCAGGCCTTATCACCAGTTTGAATGAGAATTGTCAGTAATAGAGGAAATCTAGTTCAGGGACACCAGACATGTCTTTCCCAAAATGTTACCTCAGGATATATTATATAGGATACATGCAGGGCACATGGGTATTGAGAAATACAAAAAGAAGGGCTAGACATTTTTGTACTGGCCACAAATGAATACAGAATCAGAAAAAAACATTAAGGCTTCTGAAATTGTGCCAAAAATATAGAGATAGCAGGAAAAAAACTCAGCCTATGATGGAGGACAAGGAGACAATGGTGAAGAAATGAAAAAAGTTTGTCATCCTGATGCAGTTCTAGGCACGATTCTGTTTAGTTATGCTGGCAAGAATTATATAATGGTTCTAGATTATTATTGTCACGTTCCATAAATAACAAGACTTGAGAACACTACTGCAAAACGCGTTATTGCAAGTAGCAATCTACCTTTGCCAGGCATGGCATACCAGAAGTGATCACATGCCACAACTTGATGGCTACGAGTTCCAATGCTTTTAAAGAGAATACGAGTTTAAATACATTACATCTACTTGTGGGAAATGGTATTAAGATAAAGCAGAGGAATCTAACACAGACCCTTATCTGGCATTACTAAATTATAAGGCAGCTCCTTTGAAACATGGCTTTTCACCACCAGAGCTTTTTTTAACAGGAAGCTCAAAACCAGATTACCTAATTTTGTAGCAACTGATAATAAACAAAATAGTGATGTGAATACTTATAGGATAAATGACAAATATAACCATACCCATGACCCCTTATCAGAAAACATTATTCTGATAAGGGGTCATGGGTAGGGTTACTATATTTCAGGTTCCTAAAAAGAGGACACTGCTGGTGGGGGGAGGGCGAGAGGTGGGTACAGTTGGGTGTGCTGGAGGGATGTCTGTGTACTGGGAGCAGTACCTGGGGGTGCTGGAAGGGATACCTGGGAAGTGCAGGAGGGGAGTGAATATACTGGGAGGAGTATTTGGGGGGTGTTGGAGGGGGTACCTGTGGTGGGGGTACTCACTGCAGGTGAGGGGCAGTGTTCCTCCCTGTCCCGGTGGCAGGACGGCTAGCACAAGCCCAGGATGCAGCGTTAGCAGCCAGTCAGTACCGCCTGGTGGGACCCCTGCCCCAGGGCTTGGAGCCAGTGCCAGGGTGGGTGGGATTCAGCAGCTGTGGCAGCAGGGGTGTGGACCAATCAGCTGCAGATACAGGGGGAGACCAATCAGGAAGTGGACCAGTGGACCAGTCAGGGCTCTTTCTGAGCTGCAACAACTGCTCTGCAAAAATCCTGGCTATTGCCTGTTATTTGTAAAATCCACCCAGACAGAAGACAGAGGATCAAAAAGGAGGCAATTTCTGGGAAAATCCAGATGTATGGTAACCCTAGTCACAGGAGCTAGGACCTTTGCTCTCACATGAGAGGGCACACTTGTGTGATGGTAAAATATGGATGCAAGAAGCAGTAGTCTCTTGTCAGATAGCTCCTAGGTCATATGCAGGGCCAGCTCCAGGTTTTCTGCCGCCCCAAGTGGAAAAAAAAAAGCCGTGGCAGCGTGATCGTGCCGCTTCACTCTTTGGCAGCAATTCGGCGGCAGGTCCTTCGCTCTGAGAGGGACTGAGGGACCCACTGCTGAATTGCCGATGAAGACCCGAACGTGCCACCCCAATAGAGGACGGAGTGCCGCCCCTTGGTATTGGCCACCCCAAGCACCTGCTTCTTTAGCTGGTGCCTGGACCTGGCCCTGGTCATATGAAGTGGTCACTAATGAAGGTCAGATTTACAGATGGAATAGGAAGCACCTTTAACTCGTCACAGAAAGAAAGGAGGACAAGGAGACAATGTCCAGCTCCACATGGTCTGAACCATAGATGGATACGGAAGAAAGAAAAAAGCAGATTGATCAGTACAATGCAGACACTACCGTGATGCTTCACAGATCTGCACGATGTCGGAGGGCACTACAAAGATGAATTGGAGTTTGCTGAGGTTTTTCCCATTGTATATGTGCTGTTATTAGTCATTAAAAGTGGTTGATGATAAAGCTGTGTGTCATTACTTGGAAAGCAGAGATGTGACGATCATGTCTCTTTAAGAGCTAGTCTGCTACTCAGTTCTCTCTCTGGTTTCACTTTTGGGTTTTTAGCAGCTCTCTCTCCCTGGACATGCTGGTACAGGCTGGCTGTTTACTTTGATAAAGAATTATCTTTCTCATACACAGTCTCCTGCATCAGAATACTAAATGGAACACAACAGTCTGTGCCAGTCACACACAGCAAGCTCCGCCTTTACGTTGCTCACTGAGCATGTGCTCTGGTCTGGAGTTAAGCAGGACTTTTCTCTAACTTTTGTCTTTCTGGGCTGCTGGGAGTTGCTATGGTGCCAGGCACTAAAATTGAGAACAGGGAGCCTCTTTCTCCTGTGCGCTGAATATTTCCCCCGCCCCATGCAAGCGCCCAGTGAGCGTGGCCAAGAGGAGAAAGCAGCTTGGTATGGATGAGGAGTGAGGAGCAGATGGGGATCAGGAACAGATTGTGGAGTGCAGGCTGAGGTGGGGGAGGGTGGGATGGGTTCGGTTACAGAGACCCCCTTGGGACTGTTACCTGATGTGCTGAACCTCTGAGCCCGTTTTCTTTGCCAGCTTGGGACTCCAACCCTGTCTTGTTGTGCCAAACACGCTAGTCTGTTGTAACACTGACCCAGGGACTGAACCACGCCCCCAAATCTGCAGACTTAACTGAAAACAGCCTAGCAAGGACTCCTGTCTTCAGCACTCAGACATCCAGCTCCCAATGGGATCCAAACCCCAAATAAATCTGTTTTACTTTGTACAAAGCTTATACAGGATAAACTCATAAATTATCCGCCCTCTATAACACCGATAGAGAGATATGTACAGCTGTTTGCTCCCCCGGGTATTAATCACTTACTCTGGGTTAATTAATAAACAAAAGTGATTTTATTAAGTATAAAAAGTAGGATTTAAGTGTTTTCCAGTAATAACAGACAGAACAAGGTGAGTTACCAAGCAAAATAAAACAAAACACATAAGTCTAAGCCTAATACATTAAGAAAGTGATTACAGATAAAATCTTACCCTTAGAGATGTTCCAATAAGCTTCTTTCACAGACTAGATGTCTTCCTAGTCTGGGCCCAATCCTTTCCCCTGGTACAGTTCTTGTTAATTCCAGCTCAGGTGGTAACTAGGGGATTTCTCATGACTAGCAGCCCCCTTTGTTTTGTTCCACCCCCTTTTATATCTTTGGCACAAGGTGGGAATCCTTTGTCTCTCTATGGGTTCTAAATGGAAAAGCACCAGGTTTAAGATGGATTCCAGTATCATGTGACATGTTTAAACCCCAGATATGTAAGTAGATCAGGAAATGTCTAGGAAGACGCAATTAGGTTTATCCATTTTATTTCTTTATGGCTTGTGGACTCCTCTGTGCTAAGCCCAGGTGCTTTTGTTTTGCTTGTAACCTTTAAACTGGACCTCAAGAAAGTTATTTTGATGCTTAATCCTTATAATTGGTTCTTTTTAAAATCTAGCAATAATGTGAGTTTTTAGATGCATTTTCTTTCTTTTTGTTTTTAATAAAATGTACCTATTTTAAGAACAGGATTGGATTTTTGTGTCCTAAGAGGTTTGGGTATATGTTGTTTAATTAGCTGGTGGCAACAGCTAATTTCCTTTGTTTTCTTTCTCAGCTCTTCCCCAGAGGGGGATGGTGAAAGGGCTTGAGGATACCCCACAGGGAGGAATTCTCAAGTGTGCCTTCCTGTGTTCAAAGGGGTTTTATTTGCACTTGGGTGGTGGCAGCATCTACCCATCCAAGGTCAGAAAAGAGCTGTAACCTTAGGAGTTTAATACCAGCCTGGAGTGGCCAGTATTAATTTTTAGAATCCTCACGGGCCCCCACCTTCTGCACTCAAAGTGCCAGAGTGGGGAATCAGCCTTGACATCAACAGACCCCGGTTGTTGGCAGGCAGAATTGAACCAGGGACCTCTAGAGTTTAGTGCATGAGCCTCTACAGCATGAGCTAAAATCCAGCTGGCTATTAGCTAAGGCTTAAAAGTAGACCCATTTAACTCACTCCCTCTCTAAGTGGTCTCATTGCCACTAGATGGGACAGAACACCACACCCAGGATGTGTGTGGGTTACACAAGCAGCATGGGTCCAGAAGAGGACAGGCTGGAGGGGACATGAGGGGATAAGGCAAAAGCCAGAAGTGCCAGAACAGGGGGAATCAGGAGGCCATGACTCCATCACTTTTTACCTGCTTTAAGGGTGAGCTACCGGGGGAGGAGGGGAGAGGAGCGAGCGAAGGGCGGGGCCTCGGGGGAAGAAGCAGCACGAGGGTGGGGCCTCAGGGGAAGAGGCAGCATGGGGGCAAGGGCTGGGGCCATTGGGCACTGGTGGGCCCCCCAGTTCTAGGGAGCTTCCAGTACTCCTGGCAGAAGCTCCCATTGACTTCACTGTAAGTGTGCAGCATTTTAGTAAATCAGATCCCAGGTGTTTCAAGATGAGTGCTCATAAAACGAAGAGCAAATAATGTGTGGCCACACCTGTGAAAAATATTAGTTTATATGACTTGCCCAGCATCACATAGCAACTCTGTGGCAGAGGCAGGGATAGAATTAAGTTCTCTAATGTGGCATTCAACTTCCTTAACCATGAGACCTTCCTTTCTCCTCCTGCTATCCCCTGCTTCATTCAATAGACTCCTCCAACTTTTGCAACAAGTATGGCAGGAGACCTGTAGACAACAGCCTCATTCACTAACAGCATTCCATGAGCACCATACATCTTTGTGCGCTGAATGTGCTGGCTAATTGAACCACTTCAACAATACAAAGCAGCCCAAAACCTGGTTTAACCAATCACTTAAGCTGGGTGTATATGGCTTCTTACAATCATCAGGATGATGTAAAGCACTCAGAATGTGCCAGAGAATCTGGCTGTGTGTTTTCAAAATAATACCATTAGAGAAAGCCATGCCTTCTCTGTTAAGCGGATAGATTTTGCGCGTGATCCTGCTCCCAGTGACACTGTGAGTTAATTAGAATAATCAGACTCTTGCTTTTAAATTCCAGAAAGAAAGTAAAAGCAGACTAAAATAAGTTTATAGAACAGAAATAGTTAATTATAAGGACACCTGGCGTTTTGATAAAAAGAGTTACATGTAAACCTAAGAGAAAAAGATCTCACAGATGCGATTGACAGAAACCAATATAAGCGAGAGAATAATACACACTAGAGCCAATTTCTGTCCTCAGATACATATTCACAACTCCAGATTATTTCACTGGGAGTTGTGTGTTCATACTGGACCTGATCCAAAGCCCATGGATGTCAATGGGAGTCTTTTCATTGAGTTCATGGGCTTTCGATCAGGACCTTACTGAGAACCAACATTTTTCCTCTCAGAATAAATTCATGGCACCAGTTCTTACAGAAATCCTGAAAAACAGGATATAGACACTCCAACAAAACCGGGGATAATT
The DNA here is from genome assembly GCA_037349315.1 of Chelydra serpentina. Taxonomy (NCBI): domain Eukaryota; kingdom Metazoa; phylum Chordata; order Testudines; family Chelydridae; genus Chelydra; species Chelydra serpentina. The sequence continues at coordinate 80,298,262 of JBAIAC010000004.1, forward strand.
TGCAATTTAGGATTCTAAGCAATAGTCAGTGGGACTTAGGCTCCTAAGTCTTTTGATTTTTTTACCCTTGTGAACCCAAATACTCATCAGCAACAGGAAAAAGCCATAAAATGTATCCACTGTCCAAAGGGTGCTGTCAATCGCGTCTTCCCTGTTAGCAGGGTAGTAACAACTGACACATTAATTTCCACAAAAGGCTTTCACTGCATATTCTTAATACTAAATACTTTTTTTTCAGGCACACACAGATGTTATTCTGTGTATTTTCTCCTCCAAGTGTATTTATTTTTATATTTTGACAAATTTCAGCATTATTTTTTATATTACAATCTTAAAATAATAACATTTATCTCTAAAACAAATTCACTTGAGTTTGCCATTTCCTGAGTATTAACCACTCTGCTGAGCTGGAAGTGCTGCTGCAAAGAAACAAAGTTCTTGTAAGAATTTAAGATGCAAGGATCCATTTCTGCCTAACAATCTCATACTCATGCATTCCCTAAAGTGTATCCCATCTGCTTTTGGGAGCTCTCATTGCAATATGCAGTGATTGCAGGATAAGCACACCATTTTCCTGTCAATACTTTCCTATTAGCCTCCTGGATCCATACATCATCGTCTTGCTGGCCTGCAGTTTGCTTATCTTTGTCTCTGAGGCTGCCTTTGATTTATCTAACACCCAGGTTAATGAGGCATGGAGCCCAGGGTGGCTCCAAGGATAATGCACTCCTGTATAAAAATGCTTAAGGAAGGATCAAGTGATAATCCATTCCAGACTAAAAGGCCTAGCTCTTCAACAAATGTTGTATTTCTTAATCACTAAACTAAGAAGATAATAGCTCCCCTTAAGCTGCTACCATCAGTAAAACTACATACACTAACCACATGAAATTTACAAAAAGACCTGAAAATTAGATTTTAATTTGAGCTTAAAAAAAAAAAAAAAAGGCCAAAAAAAAGTTTGTATCTCAAGAACAGTTATCACCATTATTTGACGGTGTTCTTATGCAAAAATAAGTTAGCTTTAATATTTAATTTACAGTAATAGTTTTATATTCCCTCGCTGGGACCTATGTTTTTCTAAAGACAAAAATAACAGAAGCTAGAATGTTACTGTGGCAAGGATAAATCAAACTAGCTATTTCAATAATGGAGGTAATTACAAAGTGTATATATCTAAAATGTACTGAGTGGTTAGGGGTTGTTTAATTAACATAAAAATTTCAATATCATCAGCAAGTGTGTTGGCATCACAGAAGCATTGTTAAAAAGGCATCTTAAAATAGTTATGGCTCTCTCTATTTCCAGCTAGTACATAAGGGCTAATATACCTTTGCTTCCCATTTCTACTAATTACTGTCTTATACAGAAACATTTTTAAGGAAAGCTAGGTGATAAGGTAAGTTTTCAGAGCTTTTTTTTAACACGCTCTATTGCATGTTACTCTGTTTTTGTTATGCTTGGTTTGACCTTCATCTTATGAACCTGCCACAAGCTCTTGAAATAGTCCTAGTGTATATTCATTTAGAAAATGACAACTCACCAAATACTGGGGTAATTCCCAAGGGAGGACATGCTTATTTTGTGAAGTATCCACACAAGCAAAGCTTTCACCAGTTGGTCCATTCCAGCCCCAGAGGACTTGACCCAGGTAATAACTCCCTTACTGGTCACTAACCTACATTATTGAGATCTAGTTTGGATTTTAATGACATGACATTGTTAGGGATTGTTATTGAGATGCAAATGAACTTCTATTGGGTTATTTAAGACTCATGAAGGACCCTAGTTTAGAATGAAAATTAGTTATTGATTATTCCAGCAATTAACAAAATAAATTTTAGCACCTCTTTGAAAGTCTTAAATTGTTATTGCCAAAAACTGATCAAAGTGCTTGAATAGATTTTTGTGTGTGTGCAACAGAGAAAATATCCAGAAATAAGCTATACAAATATTGTCCTTAAAGTCTTGCTTTTGCTTTACTGCAGAATATCAGAGCCTCTATGCTTTAAGTTCCCAATCTTCTTTTCTGTGTAAAATGTGAACCATGTCAGCATATGATGTAACTGTATAATCTTAATTACATGGGTACAAGAACAGTTGGCTCCATATTTCCTTTAATATTTAAAAGAAGTGCTGAGCACATGTAAAAGTGAAATCTTTATCTTGTTTCTTCCTTCTCCTTTTTCTAAACTTCCATTGTTAGATTAACATCATTTATCATTTATAGAGCTCGGTTTCTCCAGTTGTGTTGCTTTCATTAGTACTTTGGATCTACTCACTTATAAACATCCTGAGATAGGAGGCTGTTATTATTTATAGAATTCTTCTAATGGTACAAGCAGCACAAACTTTAATAAAATACATTTCCCTATCCCATTGAATATGTAGCGAATGTTAGTTTATGCCAAGGTATTTTGACTGGAAACGATACTACTTGTGGCTCACAATTATCTTTTCATGTGGAATGTTGTTTTTTTTTAAATTACTGGAAACCTTTAGATATTCTGAATAGATTGCAGAACTTTGTCTTGTGTAGCCAAGCTGAAAATACAGCTTGACTTGTAGGATATATGGTATGTATTGATATCTGTCTCATCTTTGGCTCTTGTTTTCCTCTTTCTATTCCTAAAAACTCTAATCAAACAGAAGCGACAAAGGGTCCTGTGGCACCTTATAGACTAACAGAGGTATTGGAGCATAAGCTTTCGTGGGTGACTACCCACTTCTTCGGATGCAAGCAGTGGAAATGTCCAGGGGCAGATATAAATGTGCAGGGGAGAGTCAAGCTAGAGATAACGAGGTTAGCTCAATGAGGGAGGGTGAGGCCCTCTTCTAGCAGTTGAGGTGTGAACACCAAGGGAGGAGAAACTGCTTTTGTAGCTGGCTAGCCATTCATAGTCTTTGTTTAGTCCTGAGCTGATGGTGTCAAATTTGCAAATGAACTGAAGCTCTACAGTTTCTCTTTGGAGCCTGGTCCTGAAGTTTTTTTGCTGCAGGATGGCTACCTTTAAATCTGCTATTGTGTGTCCCGGGAGGTTGAAGTGTTCTCCTACAGGCTTGTGTATATTGCCATTCCTTATATCTGATTTGTGTCCATTTATCCTTTTGCGTAAGGACTGTCCAATTTGGCCGATGTACATAGCAGAGGGGCATTGCTGGCACATTATGGCGTATATTACATTGGTGGATGTGCAGGTGAATGAACCGGTGATGGTGTGGCTGATCTGGTTAGGTCCTGTGATGGTGTCCCTGGTGTAGATATGTGGGCAAAGTTGGCATTGAGGTTTGTTGCATGGATTGGTTCCTGAGTTAGAGTTATTATGGTGTGGTGTGTAGTTGCTGGTGAGAATATGCTTCAGGTTGGCGGGCTGTCTGTGGGCGAGGACTGGCCTGCCTCCCAAGGCCTGTGAAAGTGAGGGGTCGTTGTCCAGGATGGGTTGTAGATCACCAATGATCCGCTGGAGAGGTTTTAGCTGAGGACTGTAAGTGATGGCCAGTGAAGTTCTGTTGGTGTCTTTCTTCGGCTTGTCTTGCAGCAAGAGGCTTCTGGGTACATGTCTGGCCCTGTTGATCTGGTTTCTTATTTCCAGAGGAAATATCTACACATATCTACATCACAGGACCTAACCAGATCAGCCACACCATCACCGGTTCATTCACCTGTACATCCACCAATGTAATATACGCCATAATGTGCCAGCAATGCCCCTCTGCTATGTACATCGGCCAAATTGGACAGTCCTTACGCAAAAGGATAAATGGACACAAATCAGATATAAGGAATGGCAATATACACAAGCCTGTAGGAGAACACTTCAACCTCCCGGGACACACAATAGCAGACTTAAAAGTAGCCATCCTCCAGCAAAAAATCTTCAGGACCAGGCTCCAAAGAGAAACTGTAGAGCTTCAGTTCATTTGCAAATTTGACACCATCAGCTCAGGACTAAACAAAGACTATGAATGGCTAGCCAACTACAAAAGCAGTTTCTCCTCCCTTGGTGTTCACACCTCAACTGCTAGAAGAGGGCCTCACCCTCCCTCATTGAGCTAACCTCGTTATCTCTAGCTTGACTCTCCCCTGCACATTTATATCTGCCCCTGGACATTTCCACTGCTTGCATCCGAAGAAGTGGGTATTCACCCACGAAAGCTTATGCTCCAATACCTCTGTTAGTCTATAAGGTGCCACAGGACCCTTTGTCGCTTCTACAGATCCAGACTAACACGGCTACCCCTCTGATACTCTAATCAAAGAGGAGCTTTAAGGAGTGATCATGGACTAGTGTTTCTTACTTAAAGTTTCAGTGTTTAGATCCCTAGATTGCCATTGTGATCATCTAGAGTCTGATCTCCTGTATAACACAGGCCCCCCCCCCCCTAAATTCCTAGAGTATATCTTTTAGGCCACAAAGACACTTTACACTATCAAGCATTTAGTTGGAAAAACAGCACAAAGCATACAGACACCACTTTTGTGCTAGAACTTGTTATTTACTGTGTCTTGTGCACAGTACTGAACTCATTCAAAGAAATACTATGAGCACATATTATACTTTGCATTCACGTACCTTTTTAGTATCTCCAGAACTTTAGGCAAGTTTTTGTGGACTTTCAGAAAAGCCTTCCATAAAGAGAGATTTCAATTAAAAGATCCCTTTTAACTTAGCAGGTAGTGGAGGGCCTGGAGGGGTGTCAACATATTTGAATGTTTTCTGTGCCTGAACAATACACCTTCATTTTGTAATAGAGCACACATAGTTGTCTTTCTACTATATCTATCCTGCAGTCTGCATGCAGGCAAAGTGCCCATCAACTTCAGTGGGAGTTAAGCGTATTGTTTCCGGTTATTATGATCAATGTCAGCACCATCAGGAGAGTTATTTAACTCTCACTTTAAAGGAATGCCAGACTGTGATGATTCAGACCTTTGAGGAAGATTCTATGCATGGATATTTATATAGCTTCACATTCGTCTCTACACTTGTCAGTCTAGTGACATCAGTCTACTATTTTACCTAGGAAGTGATAAATGGCTGCTTTTAGGGTATGACGTTACTTAGGCTTTCTGGATGTGGCAGGCTAATTTTTAGTAACATTATTAGCTTTCAGAAATCCAGTGGAAATCGAATGGAACAGTCTGTTCATATCTAATATTCACCAAAATACTACTATGCAAGCCTCATGGTTTTAACTGGCCTTTCAAGATTTTTTTTAAGATTATAGAACAAGAGGCACCTGTCTGAGCACTCTATGCTCCTCAAACACACTCACAAGTACAATAAATAAAAAAACCACCCACATAACTTATAACACCAATAAACACCAAGGCAGCCTCCCCACCCCCATTCCCAAAAAATCAAATGCTCTACTTCCTCTATAAGTCACTTCTAACAACATTGGCTTCTTCAGCAGCCTTGCTAAAAAGATGGGTGTTGCAATGTGTCCTAAATATTAACAGATTTTGGCTCTTTCAGGCCATGGCTGAGGAGAAGAATGTAAAGGGAAGGGGTCCTCACAGAGAACACCCTGCCAGTAAGCCCCTCTCTTTTATATAGATGTGAGTCCATCTCAAATGCCTCTGCTGACTGCAGCTGTGACAGTGCCCAGAAGAAACAATAACTCCGTTGATAGGAGTGCTCAGGACCCACCCCCTCTGAGTAAAGATTTTTTAAACAATGTTTTGACACCTGTAACTGCGGTTTTCCACCCCTTGGTCTCCATAGTCACCTTGCCACTGCCTTTTGCGACCTTGGGCAGGCGAATTACCCCCTGTGTACCTCAGTCACCCCTCTGTAAAACACAGATGAAAATGCCTACTTATCTCTGTAAAGAGCACTAAGCTCTATGGTGGTTGTTTTGTTTTAAATAAAATATAAAATAAATAAATGGAGATATGCCAATCTCCTAGAACTGGAAGGACCTTGCAAGGTCATTGAGTCTAGTCCCCTGCCTTCGCTAGCAGGACCAAGTACTGTCCCCATACAGATTTTTTGCCCCAGATCCCTAAATGGCCCCCTCAAGGATTGAACTCACAACCCTGGGTTTAGCAGGCCAATGCTCAAACCACTGAGCTATCCCTCACCCCCCCTTTTGTTTTTGTTTTTGTTTTTGTTTTTGTTTTTGTTTTTAAAAAAGTAATACACTGTCAAGGCCAGCATTAATATAATTTCTAAAATCTATTTCTTCCGTGTGGCATTATAACTAAATCTATGAGCCCCTTCCATTTCCCCAGCCTTCTGCTCTTATTATGAAACCACCCAACCTCTTTGGAGTACAACATTTCAGTAAAAAAACAAGTGCTTTAAAACAACTTTCTGATAGGGACTCTAATCAGGAAGGATGAACACAATTTGAATTTTTGATTTATTTATTTCCTTGATTTTTACATATCTTGTATGGTATTAGTGAACCTTGAATACAAGTCAGCAGGGTTTTCCCCCCCTTGATCTGTTCCAATTCATTCTCATTCCTTGTTTCTTTTTAAAAAATAAATATTGTATTTTGTTTTGTTCGGGGGCCTTTTAACAATGTCCTATTATTCTATCATTAGAGCTTGGAAAAAAACCCGCTATGATGGGCAGCAAAAAGTTTGATGGGGCCTATCTATTTCTTAGCTTGTCCTAAATCATGTAATACTGTTTCTTGTAGTCAGAAATAGATTCAAGGAGCAAAATTTGGATTTGGGGGATTTGGATTTGGATAGGAGGGATTTGGATCCAAAATTTGGATTTGGTCCATTGTAGAAAAAAGATGAAGCCACAGAATTTGTATCTGGATTCAGAAGAACCCTCTCCCTGCAAAGTTCTGGGGTAATTGGGACTCTGGTTTGGAATTGGAACCACTATACAGAAATACAAGTGTGCAGCAAACATAATGCAGTGCATGTTTTCTGCAGGTTTGGATTGCTGTAATACAAACTCCTGGTAATACTCCTCCATAATGCTACTGGTTAAGATACATGGCTGATTATTCTGAAGATGAAGTACTAACTAATAATGCCATATATACATTAAGAGGGAGAAATCTGAGCAGATAATTGAACTGTGGTAGCATATGGTTTTGTTCAGTCACTGGTCTCTTTAGAACTTACCTTTCAGCTAGGTTCTGTGTAAAATAAGAAATAGGGATGTCACATTTCCCCTAATCCTGCTTCTGGCAGGTGTACGCGAGACACTGACTGCTAAATACTTTGTAATTAGTGTGCCTTGGAGCAGTCACTGTCATCTTACATCTGTAACTGGAGTGAGGGCACTGTTAGCATGATTGTGTTCATTTCTCCAGCGTCCCAAGCCTATAGACCTATACAAGGCTGCCTGAAGGATCAGTGTTTGATGCATGCACCATAGGCAGACCTTAGAAATGTATCTAATTATACTAGTATCTGACTGCACTGTTGTAGCAAGATGTATTATTCATAGCCAAAAACAAATTGGTATTCAAGGATAGAAAAATCTTACATATATTGCCAGTCTTAAAGTTCAGTGTCTACTTGCAGATTAAACCCTTCAAGACTATCAATAGTTATATTTTAGATTTTTTTAAACTGTTACTATATTACACGAGCCATCTTAATACCTATCTGTGTGCAATATAATATCTGTAATTTTTCCAAGAGGGAGAGAAATAAAGGTAAGAGATCTTATGATCTCAAGTTAAATAAGTTATCTGAAACCTGCATTACATAAAACCATTGAATTCTTTACATGATTAGGGTTTTGTGTTTCATATGTTTTTCTCCTACCACAAAACCTTAATTTTTAATCAGTGTTTGGGTGCTACTGAGAACTAATAATAATTCCTACCTGAATGACTGATATGTTTTGCTTTAATTTCCAGTACATATTTTAAAAGCACCAATCCTAGCCTCTAGCCACCTTTGCCATAAATCACAAATACAATCTTATAAAGAAAATTAAACCAGCAGCTATTTCTCACTCCAAACCTAGAGAGCAAGTTAGAACATAGTCAATACCCCCTTACCACAAATCTGAGCCCTTATTACGTGCCTTCCCAAAAAGCCTGGGTAAAGGAATGGACTTTGCAGTGTGCCCTGAAATCTACCATGTCAGTCTTTTTCACACCAACAAGGGAAGTAGGGTCCAAAGCTGAGGATCCCACTCTCTACTGGCAACTTCTGTAAACTGAGGAGAATTCGGCTTGGAAACTTGGAAATACATCGTAAGCCATTTAGACCTTCAGCGATCGAAACCAATACTTTAATTTCTACCCAGGGCTGTAGACAGTCCTGCAGATTTGCTGTCCTGTGACCTGGCAAGATTCACAGTTTAATAAGTCAGTTGCCCACATTCTTCTTCTTTTCATAGCTTCATGGATTTTAAGGTCAGAAGGGACCTGTATGATCATCTAGTGTCTGATTTCCAGCATAACACATGCCATAGAATTTCCCTCAGTAATTCCCGCATTAAGCCCATAATTTCTAGTTAAGATAGAGCAGGTGTTTTAGAAAGATATGTAGTCTTGATTTAAAGACTTCAGGTGATCTCTGGGCAAATTGTTCCAATGGGGTAATAACCCTCACTGTTGAAAATTTGCACTTTATTTCTAATTATTTTCACCGTATTTTTGAATTTGTCTAGCTTCAACTCCTAGCAATTGGATTGTGTTCTGCCTTTGTCTGCTAGATCTAGAGTGTCCTCCACTATCAGAAGTCTTTTTCCCATGTAGGCACTTATAGACCATGGTCAAGTCACCTTTTAAGCTTCTTTTTGTTAACCTAAACAGAGCTTCTTTATTCTCTCACTCTAAAGCATGTTTTCCAGACCTTAATTCATTCTTGTAGCTAGTTTCTCAACCCTTTCCAATTTGTCAGCTTTTTAAAGGATGGACAGCAGAATTGTACACAATATTCCAGTAATGGTTCATTAATGCCATTTACAGTGGTAATAACACCTCCCCTCTGCTTGATATTCTCCTGTTTATACATCCAAGGACTGCATTAGCTGTTTCAGTCAGCACACTGTACTGCAAGCTCATGTTCAATTGGTCATCCACCACAAATCCGAATTCCCTTTCAGGGTCACTACTTTCCAAAATACAGTCTCCCACCTGCAAGTGTGACCTACATTCTTTGTTCCTAGATGTGTTACTTTGCAATTAGTTACAGCAAAATGCATGTATTTCAACTGAGCCCATCTTACCAAGTGATCCAGATTGCCCTGTAAAGCTGACATGTCCTTATCATTATTTACCTCTCTACCAATTTTGTGTCATCTGTAAACTTTGCCAGCAATGGTTTTATATTTTCTTCCAGATAACTGATAAAAATATGAATAGCATTGGGCTGAGTATAGATTCCAGCAGGAGCCCTTTAGAAATACCCCCACTGAAGAATGATTCACCATTCGTTATTTTTTTTTCAGATCTCTTTTAGCCCGTTTTTAGTCTATTTAATGTGGGCTACATTGATTTTGTATAGTGTTATTTTTTCTATCAGATTCTCATGAGGACTAAGTCAGATACCTTACAGAAGTACAAGTTTATTATGTCAACACAGTTACTTTTATCAACTAAATTTGGAGTCTCATCAAAAAATTATATCAAGTTTGTTTGACAATACTTATTTTCTATAAAACCATGTTGATTTGTATTAGTTATACCATCCTTTATATCTTTACTGATTGCATCCTGCATCAGCTTTTCTGTGATATTTTTTTTCTGAGATTGATGTCCTACTAACAAACCTGTAGGTATCCACGTCATCCTTTTTACCCTTTTAAATACTAGGACAGCATATGCTTGTTTCCAGTCCTCTGGAACTTCCTGAGTATTCCAACATTGTTAAACATCAACATCAATGTTTCAGAGAGGTCCTTGGTCAATTCTTTTAAAACTCTTGGAAGCAAGTTGTCAGGTCAAGAAAATTTGAAAAATGTTTGAGTTTAATAACTGCATTTTAACATCCTCCCTATTTACTGTTGCAATAGAAAGTATTTCATTATCACTGTAAGAAGTGAATACATCATCCAACTTCTTTACAAATACAGATCAGAAGCCACTTCAGATTTAAGGTGTACCTGCTTCACATAGAACACACTGCAATAATCCAGTTTTGCAGGGGGAAAGACCTGGATTATGATAGCAACATCCTTACCCCCAAATAAATGGTCAAAATCTCTTGGTCAGATACAGGTGAAAAATGTCACACTATATTTACAAACATGAACATTGAATATTGGAAAAAAACATAAAGTATAATCTAAGTTGTAAAATTATTTCTATTTTTAAAAATGGTTCAGTCAATTCAAAATATAAAGTAAACTAATATTCCCATAAGTAGAGAGTCTACACAAGATTCCGATAAGATGACCCATAAGGAAATAAATCCAAATAGTACACCTTTGCCTTTTGTAGTAAAACTGTATGATTATCAATGTTATGATAAGTAGGCTGTTAGCAATTCTTTTTAGGGCTATATCCTGCAATGTGCTTAGTGCCTCCTGAGCAGATCTGAATGCCTTTAAAGTTAGGAGTTGAAAGTACTCCTTGTGATGGTGCACCCCATAAGGTTTTATGGGGATATGCTTATAAATGTATATATGATATAACTGGAATGTGTTTTATGCTACATGTGCCATGTAACATATCTCTGTAAAAGTTATGATCTACTGAATCTATTCCTCCTGTTTGTATGCATGTATCCATTTTGTAGTTGAAGTTATGAATATTGGTTGTATTTCTTGAGAAAGGAATGTGCAGGTTAAGTGCCCAATCAAGAAACACTTAACAGACAATAGAACTTGCAGACACCAATCCACATCTGAGCTTTGCCAGGAATGTGGCTTGGCTGTTAAGGAACTGAGTTGTGCATGGACATGTGACTTGCCCATGTGACCCCAAAATTCCATTTTGTAACTGGATGCTACACAGGGAGAGGGAGAGGTGTCCACCCAGAGGAGAAAGTCTATTTAAACCCCTGGGAAATCCCTCCATCTTGTCTTCAACTGGCTAAAGAGAGAGCCTTTCCACCCCTCCCAAGGATATACCCGAAAGAAACTGGAACAAAGGACAATAACAAGGGGGTGTGAGTGATTGCTGGACCCAGGCTAGGAGGACCATAGACTGTAAAAGGAAGTTTAGTGGAACTGGTGAGGTTTTTATCTGTATTCAGTGTGATTAGACAAAGACTTACGTGTTTTATTTTATTTTACTTGGTAATTCACTTTGTTCTGTCTGTTACTACTTGGAACCACTTAAACCCTATTTTCTGTACTTATTAAAATAACTTTTTACTTATTAAATAACCTGGAGTACGTGTTAGTACCTGGTGGGGGGCAAACAGCTGTGCATATCTCTCTATCTCTGACATAGAGGGCTAACAATTTATGAGTTTACCCTGTATAAGCTTTATACAGGGTAAAACGGATTTATTCAGGGTTTGAACCCCATTGGGAGTTGGGCACCTGGGTGTCAAAGGCAAGAACACTTCCTAAGCTGCTTCCAGGCAAGCCTACAGCTGTTAGTGGACGTGGTTCAGACCTGAGTCTGGGTTTGCAGCAGGCTAGCGGGTCTGGCTCAAACCAGACAGGATTCCGGAGTCCCAAGCTGGACAAGGCAGGAAAGCAGGGGCAGAAGAAGTCTTGGCACATCAGGTGGCAGCCCCAAGGGGGTTTCTGTGATACCAACCCGTCACACTCCTCATCTCTCAGGAAGTACTGTTTATCAAAACACCTTTAAGTGCCTCTTAGATGTTTTAGAACTCAGATCAATAGTCTCTCAAACTTGACATGGGAACTGGCTTCACTGCCTGGGAATTACAAGAAAGATTTGCATTAAAAAGTCATTATTCATGTAAATGTGTATTCTGAGAAAATGTTGATCTGCAAATTGACTATGTCCTTACACAGACTTGCAATGGGATCAAGATACTTATTTTGAAGTGCAAAAGCACTTCCTAGCAAACACAATTGTCGAGAATGCAGTTCAAAGGAATCTACGCATCCAGTAAGTAGTATCCTACAAATTATATTTGATGATTGATCATGGCAAGTGGAGTATATGATAAAAAAAAGACAGTATGGCAAGCCAAGGCAACTTCTACTGTGCTGTTGCTAAAGGATATTTGCTTGAGGGTGAGAGGGAATCACCTATCTACTTCATTGTGGGTCTAGTTTGCTATTCAAAGGTGTGACTCTGAAGGACCATTTGTATTATTCATTATGGCATCTGTTGGATGATTTACATGCAACCTATGCAGAGAGCAGGTCAAGGTGCACCATCCCATGGAGTGCTGGAAGAGAGCATGTGCCCCAAGCATGCCCAATCTCTCCAGAGTTTCCCAGACATATGGGAGATGTCCATTCAGTACCATCCAATAGGAAGCACTGCAGAAGGAAAAGTGGGAACCAGCCCTGCCTCTTCCCTGTTTCCTTTCAGGTGATTTGTTTGACAGGAGAAAGGGGAGCGAGCAGGGACGTCTATGAAGATTGGCCCATAGGTGACCCATGCAAATGAGTGAGAGTCTTCTCTCTCCCCATGCAAGGGCCAATGAAAATCTGGCCTCCTGTGCATAGTGCTGGGTGCCTAATTTAGGTGGAGTGAGGTTGGTCCTTGGAGAGAATATAAAATCTTAAACCATCGGAATCCTGATTTATCTTTATCTGTTGTCATCTATTCCTGCTAAGAGTATCTGTCTAGGTCTGTTTAGATTTTAGTTTTAACTGTATTCTCATATAGATCAGTAACATAAATGTTAATATTGGATCAATTTGTGCAAGTCTTATCCATGGTGGTGAGAATTTATTCTGCGAGCACTGAGGAAAGGGTGCTCCAGTGAAAAGGGCACCATCTTGGGATTTGGAAGACCTAGGTTCAGTTCCCTGCTCTGCTATAAACTTCCTGTGTGACCTTGAAAAAGTCTCTTTGTGTCTCAATTCCCCATCTGTAAGATTGGGGGAACAGCACCTCCCTACTTCACAGAGGTGTTGTGAGAATAAATACATTAAAGATGACAAGATGCTCTGATACTATGTTAATGCAGGCTCTCTAAAGCCTAAGACACAGTGCTTCCATTGGCTTCAATAGGTCTATCTGTGTAAGTGCTTACCAATGTGAACAAGGGATGCACAATGGGGGGCATTATTAGCAGAAATAGAGTGAACGCTAGATTCTGGACTTGCTTGCACCCTGTACAACCCAGGCTGTGGAACCTATGAATTCATTAAGTCACTGTGAAATTTGACCTCTTCTGTTAAGCCCAAGATAGGACCTGCTCCTATACAAAAGCACTTATTTAAATTGGTACCATTTAAAGCCAATTGGAGTTGCAGGTGCTCAGTAGCATCTCACAAGATGAGACCCATTGTTCTCCAAGGGAGATGCTCTGGAATTAGGGTAGTTTATGGTCCTAACTTTGTAGACTTGGCCCATGGATCATAATTAAGTAGGTAATGCAGCCCTCTTCGCAAAACAAATTTGACTCCACTCATATAAAGGGTGTCTAGCTGATCAAACATGGCCAACATAGATGGAGTTAATGAAGGAGTTTGGCATAACTGAGGGCTTTGAGATGATTGTGCAATATATGTATATTCTGAAGAATGTCAAAAGCATAGGCTTTTTGACACAATGACCAGTTTTAATTTCACCACAGTGAAGTTTGTTATCACTGAATTCCCCCAATGAAAGGGCATCAGACTGATTTTTTTGCCCCGGATCTTGGTGCAGGAGAGATGTAGATCTCATCCTGCATAAAAGGGCATGCCATACTGTTCCCCCCCACCACCACCACCTTATTCTAACCCCACAGAGAGCTCTCAGTGGGGTTGGGGATCCAGGCCTGAGGAAGGCGTGAATTGGAGACAGGAGAAGGCGGGTGTATCATTGCTTTCTCCTTGCCACCCTGTGTGGAATATGTGAACGTTAATATGAATTTGAAAATATTTACTGCTAGAAAAGTTTCCAGGAGATAAACCCTGCCAACACTGACTTCAGTGGGAGTTTTACCAGATTACAATCTACAGGATTTGGCCTTCTAACACATTCCAACACAATAAACAAAATTCTTAGGTAAAATAAAATATTAGTAGCAAATAGCTGATGAAGCTGGGGCTGCTTCTCCATTTTGTGGACATCTTTCTTTTTTTTAAACAGGCAGAATGTCTGATCTTATAATCAAATTTTGCAATTTAGTTGGCAAAGATTTCCTATAACAAGTGAAATATATAACTCCTTAAAGCAAAATATCCTACGTTTTATTAAATGGTTTATTGATAACATCACTATTCACCCTTCTTGACTGACAATGTGATAGTCTTCTCCCCAGATAACATTTGCGTCTAAGATACGAATGATAACACAATATTTGGCTAAATTTATATTCTTTTTCTTATATTTCTTCCCTCCCTTGTTTCTTACTATTCCTTTCTTCTTTGCTTGCTTCTAGCGCCTGCTTTTAAACTGTCTTTAATTCCTTACACTTCATGCTCATGGGAGTCCCTGCACTTTGAGAATACTTGACATTCAGGAAAATACACTTTATATGTTAAAAATCAATGGTGACACAATATTTACAGCCCAAAGGCCAAACATTTGGCGTTTCTTTATAGAAAGTAAGTGCTTGGAGACCAGCTTTGTGCTGCTCAGCTGTAGACATCAAAGAATAATAATACCGCAGTTTGAAACTCAATGACTTGAGTGGGCTCCAACATGGTTAAGGAAGGGATTGAGCTGTTTTTTGTGGATCCCATCAATAGAGAGATGGATATAAGCATCATGATTTTCACTAAACTACCAAGCATCCCTTTTTTTGTATAAGACCATCTCTTTTGTATTCAAACCTGTAAATAGTGTCTAAAGTGCAAGAATACCTTATTCTTCTCATTAAAAACTTGAATTATCTTTAAAAAACAGATTTTTGTTCAATTTACAATGAATTGCTTGCAATAGGAAGGATTTAATGTGATATCATTATATACCTATCTACGATACTTCTTTAGACTGATTTTTAATTGGCATCTGAAATAAAACATGCTTTACACATTAAGCCCCCTCTAATCCAAGGAATGGTTTCCCATTTTAAGTGTGTGTGTGTGTGTGTGGGACAAAGCGAGAGAGAGAGATTTGTATTACATTCTAGGCAAGAACTCTTTAATAGGCTTAATTTGGGAGGGTGAGAGAAAAATACTGCACGTCGTTTATTACACCTCTAGAAATTGCATTATATACCCTAGGAATGCAGTGTCATTTGGTTTGTATGTTTGACCCCTACTTGTTATTAGGTGCACTTTACTAAATCAGAAAAAAGATAGGTCGGTAATGACTATTACCAAGCTAATAATAATTATAAGGGCAAAACATTGTTATTGATGTTTCAGACATCATTTCATATGTGCTGTTCTTTAGACACTGATTTGTGATTTGCGTTATTAAGAATGAACTTTCTTTGACCCATCATTTATCATAAGTTAGACTGGTTGGCCTATTAGTTACATAACAGATCTTTTAAAATAGGAAATGGGTGTACGTAGTCCATCAGCATCCAATGGTTTTGAATGGGAATTTCATTTGACTTTATTTCTAAAGGAAACTAAAAAGAAGGGAGATCATGTAAGAAGTGAATATACAAAACACATTAGAAAAATATACTAATGGATTCTAGGGGGAGTGGCAGCACATGCTATAGTTAAGGATGAATAATGGTTTCCATTATTACCCTTTACCTTTTTTTCAATTGCTCATAACCTTTTGAGACTTTCACTTTTCAGTATAACATTTTCCAGGTTTTGTCATTGCCCAAAGATGAATAGGGTTTTTTCTGAAAGTTTGAGGGGGAAAAAATAAAGATTTTTCCATTTTTGAGTTCGAGAGTGAAAAATATATACTTTTATATGACAAAGAAA
The DNA here is from genome assembly GCA_037349315.1 of Chelydra serpentina. Lineage (NCBI taxonomy): Eukaryota > Metazoa > Chordata > Testudines > Chelydridae > Chelydra > Chelydra serpentina. The sequence continues at coordinate 80,314,125 of JBAIAC010000004.1, forward strand.
ATAGCTGAACATTTTTATTTGAACATTGCTACAGCCAAAGCAGCTTGGGGTAAGAAAGCTAGAATTTGGACCAACCTCATCAACAGGAATTGCTTTGGAGTATTTTGGTGAAATGTGGTTTCTATTTGACCATGTTCTGACTCTTTGAAACTTGCATGAGGTGCAAGTAAAGTATACGTTAAATGTTTTTTGTAAACTCATAAGATAAGTCTACTACACTTCACACTAAGCCTGGGACTGTGGGACCCTGTCCCTTGAGCAGTCACGCTGCATTGGAAAGGTGGGTTTATGATTGCTGCTCCAGGTATCACAGCCATGCGAGTGCGGCCATACGGCACTATGCAAAGTTTCTGACTTGGGTCTGTGGCTTGAGCTGTGGCCACGCTCCAAAATGACAGGGCTTGGCACTCGTCACAGCAGGACTCAGGCGCTGACCCATCCCCCTAGCAGGGTCCTAGGACCCAGGTTCTGAGTGCTTGCTGACCCAAGCCAGACTGATCTGTGTGTGGACTGATGTGGGCTCGGGCTCAAACCTGAGTCATAACTTGGGGTTAGTGTGCAGTGTAGTCATACCCATAAAGGCCCCGATCCCTGTAAAGCACCCAATTACATGTTTAACTTTGAGCATGTGAGTAATCTCATTCACTTCAGTGGGACTACTTATGTATTTAAAGTTAAGTGCTCTGCTGGGTTAGCGCCAAATTGAACAGATAAAGATGGCTTTGCTAGCCATGCTTGCCTGACAAATTAAACTGAAAAGCCCAATTGTGTACGGAAAGGGTTAGGCAGGGCTGCTTCACACGTACTATGGTGAGTTGTTCCACTAGCTTCAGTGGGACTGTTCCTGTGAATAGCTGTGCACCAGTTGGAGTATGGTTCTGCAATATGGACTTTTGTGGTAATCTTGAAGGAAGGAACCCCATCTGTGCAGCAGATGGAGACTTCCCAAAGTTAGTGGGATACGGCATCCCAGGGACATCTAACCATGTAGTTCCAGGTTATGAAATTTACACACACCATTGCCAATCTATTACTAGACAGTAGAGCTCTGAAGTTCAGAAGAAGGAAGTTCCTTATTCCCACTACCCCTCCCCACCGCTCATCTTTTTTCTTTTAAAATATCTAGAGGGACTACGCTATAAATGTCCATGTTGCAGAGTTAAGCGTTCAAAATCAGGAAATGCCCCAGCTAATGCTGCATGTTCAACCTTAACTCTGCCCCCAGCACTATGGAACCTATGGGATGGTAGTTTAAAGGCCACACACTGAGGTATAGAATCACTTTAGATACAAGAGGACTTTGGCTTCTGTATGCAGCATGGGAGTGTTTGCTAAATGGAACAGGCTTTGTCATGGCAAAGAGTGGCAACTCTTTCTGCTCCCAGACCCTCCAGTCTCTCCCTCATCCTTGGTCCTGGCCCTCTAACCTGCACTCTTTAGTGACCTCTCACATTGTGTCCCTAACTTTGGGGCCCAACTGCCTCAGTTGTGAACTCCAGAGCCTCTGCTTGCTTCCCTTCCCTCTGATTGGTGAGCACATGGGTGCTGAATGGAGCCTGGAGTATTTCACAATTTAAATGTCCCAGATATGGAAATACTGATGAGTGACTGACATTCACAAAAGCAAGGACACTGAAGGCCAACGTTTCAGCTGCCCTCAAGCCAGCCTCTAAATTTACAAGTGGAAAAAGGAATTTGTGTGTGAGAATCAGGTAGATGCAGAATTACCCAAACCACATGTTCATGTCTGATTAACATGTTGTCTTATCAAACTGATTTTTTTCCAAACACACACACACACACACACACACACACACACACACACACGTATTCTCTATAATAGAAAACTTAGCACTCTGCCTCTTAATGAGTGGGGCTGATGTGAAATGACCCCTGCTTTTCTAAACACACAGCAATCTAATTTGAACCTGTGTGCCAATTACAGGCCTCTGCGGAGCACTTTGCTGTGAAACAATCAAGCCACAATAGGATTAGAACATGTTGCAGGGAGACCACAAGGGAAAGCAAACACAGGCATAACTGCGGGTTTATTCCTTTAAATTGTCTGTAAACAGCATTGATAGCCACCTCAGTGCCACCTTGGTATTGTTTCTATAAATCCTCTGTAGGAACAATCTAAAATGAATAGACAATGAGTCAGTTAAAGCATACTAACTCTCCACGCAGAGTGATTCTACTCTTATGAATGCCATTCATAGGAGTTTATCTAAGCATTCTCAGAAAGTAACAATATACACAGAGGGCAGAATTCTTTGATATTTAAAAAGCAGCATTTCACAGTTTCCTAAACTCACAGCAAACACCCATTCCCTCCTCCCCCCCACTAGGTGACTGCTATTTCTCTATTTACAGCCCAATTTACAGCTATTTCTGCTTTGGCGGATCTGCATGCTTAGATCTGGCTGTGGGCAGGGTATCTATTTTTACACTTCTGATAAACAGTATCCACATTCAACCCCTGATTCAGCCAGGTAATTAAACGTGTCTAACTTTAAGCCGATGAACAGTCCCATGAACTTCAGTTGAACTATTCACATGCTTAAAGGTATGCCTGTGCTTAATCCATATTTTCCTCAGTAAAATGGTTTCTGCCTATGTGCATTTTTTTACTTGTGTGTTTTGTCCTAGCTGTCCAATCCAGACCTTCTGTATCCCTATAGACAAAACAGACAATATCTCATTCATGTATAATAACTGATGGACCAATTTTATCCACTAAGCAAAGCTTGAATATACAGGAGATTTATATGGGGACTTGGGGGGAATGGGAAGAGGGAGAGGAATGGAATCTTCTCTCCCAACCCAGATCTAGGGTACAGAGACAACATGCAGGTATTCTGCAGCCACTAATGCAACAGCTAGGCTATAGTAGAGGCCATTTCACACTGCCGGTCCTCTAAGATTTTGATCAGTGGATCTTCATAATATAACAATTCACTGGTGTCAGTCTGCCCCAGTTAACCCTCTGAGCTGCTGTAGAGAGATCCTATGCAGAGCACTGCTCCATGAGGTGGAGTCTCCTCTACATGGGCTCTCTATAGTCTGTCCTCACTCCAACATAGCAGGACCATTGTGGTTTCATAGTTTTTCTGGTCTTGGACAACAAAGATAGGAGAAACTTCTGCCAGGTGGTCACTAATGGTCTATTCCTTGTTGTCTAGGTGCCCAGCATGCAATCTGATTTGCAGAAGTGCTGAGCGCTCCAAGCTGTAACTGAAGTCATATCAAATCCTATAGACTGCTCAGTACTCTGAAAAATCAGGTCCCACACATCTCAGATTGGGCACCCAGAATTAGTGGATGCTTTTGACCTTCAATGCTCTGTGCCTCAGTTCCCCATCCACCTTTACCTCATAGGGGTGTTGTGAAGATAAGTTAAATAATATTTGTGAAGCACTCAGATACTATAGTGATAAGCACCATTGAAAAGCCCTTGAGAGAATTAATAGTTCTGGGTATATCTACACTAAACCCTGCAGCTGGCCCCTGCCAGCTGACTTGGGCTAAGGGGCTTGAGCTAAGGGATTGCAAGGTGGGAGGGTCCCACAGCTTGGGCTACAGCAAAAGTCTGAAGGACAGTCAAACATCCCCTTAGCCCGAGTCCTGTGAGCCCGAGTCAGCTGGCACGGGCCAGCCGCAGGTGTCTAATTGCAGTGTAGGCATACCCTCTGTCTTCCAAGCCAGGTTTGAATTGTGTGCAGTAAAAAAGGCCCAAGGCCCCCAATTAACCAGTGTGGATAAAACAAACTATTGACTAGCTGCTCATTTAGTGAGTCCCCATCCATTCTGTGCACTGAATGAGGCAGGGGGCCTGTGGAAAAGGTAGTATGTAATCATATAATTAAACGGTAACATAATGCCTACACACAAGAGGGTCGAATTAAGGCTACAGCGGCAACATTAATTCCCACATTTCCTAATTTTTGAGTGCTTGAGATTGCAACCTTAATAATGTTCTTTTAATGTCATTTTTCTGTGTGTAACATTTACCGTATTTTAGAACTCAGTGCAAAGACCACAGTGTGCCAGTCCTCTCACTTCTCCAATAGGCAGTCCCCATACAGTTCCACACAATGAGTGTGTCTACACTACAATTACAGCAGTGTGGTTGCAGGTCCTATAAACATACCCAAACTAGCTTTACTTGAGTTAGTTTGGCTACCAGAGCAGTGAAGCAGCAGCATGGGCGTCAGCGCAGGCTGGCTTCCTCAGTAATTACCCAGGATTCGGGGTGGGATTGTGCAGCCCACGCTGAAGCCTGTGCTGCCGTGACATCACCTTTCTGGTACCCAAGTTATCTAGAGTAAAGCCGGCTCAGGTATGCCTACATGAGCTACAGTTACACTCACGATTGCAGTATAGACATACCCAATACTGCAATCCCCTCTCACGTTTGGATAAGTAATTTTCACTGCTTCCTCTCTTATACGGTGTCTGAAATATACGAATGCTTTTTTTAAACTGTCCTGTACTTGAATTATCGATCAGATTAAATATATTATCCCTATTAGATCCGTAACAATCGTTCAATACAACATAGGTAGGTGTGTAATCCATTCATTGCATTAGAGACAGAGCATCCTCCAGGGTGGGCCCATGTAATGTTTCAGGGCACTGCATTTTATTTAGATCTCTGAGTTAAGTGGAAGATGTGTAAAATCCCATGGAGGGCGACAGCTCCATATTGGCCACACATGAGGAAGATAATGTGCATTGTTTATACATGTAACGTGCTCCTAGGCAGAAGTATGCAAACCGTTTGCCCCGAGAAAGGTGTTTGGAGAAAAATACCTCTCACCATTGGTTAAACTGTGCTTCATTCATTTTCTAGAAGAACTACACATAGCCACAAGTATCAGAGGGGTAGCCGTGTTAGTCTGGATCCACTGCTTGCAACCGAAGAAGTGGGCATTCACCCACGAAAGCTTATACTTCAATACCTCTGTTAGTCTATAAGGTGCCACAGGACCCTTTGTCGCTTCTACACATAGCCAGTCACGCATAGTTATGCAAGACTTTTTGGAGGACAGCAATATCCTTCAATAACAGTTTAGCTCAAAGTCTATTGTTAGCCACATTATTTAATTTTTATACTATGTATGTACGGATTGAAAAACTGACCCTTAATTAATCTCTCAGTTCAGAGTGGTATGTGCTGATTTCCTTTTCTATCTTTCCAAATCATATTATTGAAGTGGAGAAAGTCCAGTTCTGAAAAAAATCAGAACAAAAGTGATCATACAGAATGAGTGGTCTTGCTTGGTTGAGTTTCCACAAACTATGAATATTTGATCGCTTAGTTGTAGCAATGCCTTGAATGACATTTAAAAACCTCTGATTTTATTAAGTTTCATCTTAATAATTTAATTAAGTAAAACTAAGATGAGAGGTTTAGTAACATACATTTTGAAATTAATGAGCTGAGTGCCAGAGGATGAACTATATTACCCGCTGCAAGTGCACATACAACACTAATTAATATAATCTAGCTTTGTTTTAAGTGCATTTGATAATCCTACTGTGTGCAGTACTTACTTCTAGTATAAAAAGAGAAATCAGAAAGACTGAAATAATGAAGGCATAGTTCATCCTGTCAGTGCAGGAAAAATAATTGTTTTTAATAAACAATTCAGAGATTAAAGAAATATAAGTTTTGAAGTCATTTTTATTTTTAATTAGAGTGGTTATTCCGAACCTCAAAGTACTCTGACATTAATGAATGTATTTGGAATAACCCTCTTCAGTGAGTGGGAATATGGTAGTGAAAACACGGGAAAAACATTTTGTACAAGACACGATTAAAATATTTAGAACTATTTACCACAAAAATACTAGTAATAAGATATATGACAAAGACATACTAAATAATGGGGGAAATACAGAGAAGGGCATTTGGGCACTCTTCCGAGAGAAGTAAATAGAAACATTTGCATTTCCCATCAGTGTTCTATATTAAGTTTCCAATTCTATATGAATATTTGGTTATGTCTTTATGACGTGTCTCTTGCTGGCTATAAACCTTTTTACAAGCAGCATACGGTGCACTAATCTTTTTTTTCCCCACCAAAGATCTGATGCTACCAAATTTAACTTTGTAGGTTCAAAATGCTTATTATCACTGATTGAAGATAAATGACATATATAAGAAATAACAGACAGCTTTGAATTACAGGGCTGGAATTCCAATGAGTGGTTCTGGAAACATGAAAACCACAAGAGCGAGGCCTGAGTAGTTTGTATAGTCATCAGACCTCTGAGATGGAATTAGAACCCTATAAATCAAGGTGTGCTTGTCTGACTTTGTATAATATATGGATCTTTTAAAATATTTTTTTCTTTTTTACTTCTGTTATAAGATTGTTTTGTAGCGATACCCCACACTACTGCTGTCATGGAGAAATATTATCAAAGACCATTTAGCTGCTGAATGGAAGAGTGTGATGGGGGTCAGTCCTAAAAAGTGTATAGTCTGTGTGCATCTTTCAAGCATGTAATCCTAATAGATCCACCCTATTAGAATTTGCACAAAACCAAGGGACAGAGGTCAGAGCACTTTCTAGTATGATCTCTCCTGAGCACTGTGGAAGCTTTTCAGCATGACGGAGATCTACAGAAAGAGGGGGTAGGGATTGAGAGAAGGTGACGAACAGCTGATCTGTGTGACGTGCTCATCTTGGGTCCAGGCAGGTTTCTGAACCAACAGCAACTTCCACCTCCATGGCAACAAAGCACTTCCAAGAGGAGGTTAATTACAGACACGCTCATGACCACATGGCAGTGTGGCTCCTGAGGGAGCTGTGCTATCATGAAAAGGAGAGCAAAGGAAGCTGAGCATCTGCACTGACGCATTTGTCCCCCACACGTATCCTGAGATCTGTGCTTTCAGAGATAGAAATCATTCCCTGTTCCAGTCAGGCTGGTGGGGTAAACCCCAACGCCTTGAGAAAATATTTCAAACCTCAGCTCAAAACTCAATGTCCTGCTCCGTATATGGGCAAAACCCACCAAAGATTGCAGAAGTATTTAAAACAATTTGATCCCATGCTAAGAGCTGGCAATGTTTCACATGAATCAGATAACTGAATCAGACCAGTGATCCTTCTGTGGATTTGTGCAGAATAACAATAATGCACACAAGGCACTATATACCAGTCTGCACTAAACCTTCTTCCCATAAACCACTCCCACTGATGCCATTCTCCAGTAGTCTAATCTGTTTAAAAATGTTCACTGCCTTTTTGTGGATAAGACATTTAACTGCAAAATGCAGTACATAGCCTCCTAACCTCTGGCATGCGGGCCCCATGTTGTTCTCTCATACCAACATTGTACTGAAAAGAATGCTGCTAACTTTTTATATTTCTTTTCTAATGGATTTTGGGTGATAAGGATACTCATCAAAAATGCACATTTTAAGGCATAGTAAAAGGCTGTGGGAAAAGAAAATGTGAAGTCAGAATGCCCACAGTATTTAATTTTTTTGAAGGGGAAGGAGGAAACAAACCAACAATGAAATTCCAATGTGAGAAATGCCTGTATTCAAGTTGACTGCAAAATATTTGTTCTGCTATAAACAGTAAAACCTTAAAATAATAAAACTAACTTATATTGAAATGTGTAATAATAATAATTAATAACATAATGATATTAGTAATAATACAAATATCCTGGGCTGAGACCAAGTATACTAAGTTTTAATACCAGAGTAAATTTTTACAACTAAGTTATAAAACCTGGGGGGGGAGGGGGGAGCAGGGTTTATAATGGAAACACTGACAGATCTTTAACTATAGTGGTGTGAATGGGGCTGCTATAATGAGAGAAACTATCGCTTGGAACCAGGACAGCGATATTCTTCTCTGAGCTTCTACAGTCCCCACACCCCTGGAGTACCATTCGAGACAATGATGAACTGTGGTCTCAATTCCCTTATTAGCTGTAAGACCTAAAAATTATATGTGCAATTAAAAGGCAAAATGCTGATATTACTCATAGGAAGCCCTTTGTACATTAGCAAGGTACAAAAGTCTGCTGACACTTTGCAACAGAGAGAGTCAGCAGGGCAGAAGATTAATAGAGCCTCATAAATTTGCAGGGTGAATACAGTAGATAGGGGCAGAATAAGCATGTTGTGTTAGAGATAAATAAAGGGCATGGTCATCATGACAAAACATTTAACAAGGAACACATCCCCTTGTTTTAGGCAATTTGCTTGGCTAGCATTAGCCTGTTTTATATAACTACATATAATTATCTCACAGCGGTTCCAACCAGTATCACAAAGGCCTTATAATACTACACGCAGAACGGCATCAGGAAGAAGCCTTGTAAAATGAAATGGTTTGTCTAGCTTTTCTTTTCATTTTTTCCAGAATGTTCCCCTCCAATTTTTCTTGGCACAGATTCATCCAAGAGATAACCAATCCCTCTAGGTCCTTCTGAGTTTTTGAAATGGAATGAAATAAAAGCATTACTAGTTATGAAATGTGAAAATAAGCAGCTTCCACTAGTTGTATCTTCCACTGAGTATAAGTAGCACTCCTCCTTGTTTTCAGTCGAGTTGTGCTGGAAACTCAATGGCACATTCTTACCCCTAATTTTTGTGTATTGGTTTCTAAAATTGAAGGCATTCATTAGTCTTTTTAAAGATGCAAACATTCAGAACCAGAGCCCATGCTAGGCATAAGCAGGCTAAGGAATTGCTTAGGGCCCAAGCAGCTCAAGGGGGCCCCCTGTTCACTTTTTTAGTATGTGTTGGGGTGGGCAATAATAATCCTGCATAGGGCCCCCAATAGGCTAGCGCCACCTCTGTTCAGAACTTATCACTATAACTATTGGCTATCTGCATTTGAACTGAATTTCATTAGTTTGCTTAACTCTGTTAAACCCAAAATATCTTCTCTGCATTAGTGATGGGTAAACCTCAAAAGGTTCAGGGCTACCTGAAATATCCAGAGTAAACATACTCATGGTCTTTCCAGTGCTTCTTGCTATAGTCTGGCTGGAACCCAGAAGTGCAGAGATGCACAAAAATAATGGAGGTAGGAAAGCTAATACATTTTTTCAAATTAAAAGAGAAATTAAAAAAAACTCTGTGGTTTGGGTCTGATTCAGGTTTGGTGCCAAATCGTAGGTAGAATGTTTCTTTTAAGGCAACGCGTTTGCCCATTCCCCACTTAAATTTGGCTTCAATGTGTAAAAGTCAAAATAAAAGAGAGAATGATATTGTGTTTGTCCACTGACTCATGTCATTAATATGTATCTGTTGAGTGATTTTTGTAACGAGGCGTGGGTGCGTTTGTATCACTGCTGCCTCTCATTCTGGCCCAGGATATCCTTGAAAGGAAGATGTTTCATTTTATTCATATTTTGTCTAATATGTTTATTCTTGGTGAGGTAGCTTCTTTCGTCAGTGGGAGGATGGAGAAGACTCGGGCAGATCTGATGACAGGGAACAGCGGGCAGGATCATCTGAAGGACTGTCCATTCAGTTAGCCCATTTTCTGATGTGGATTGCAATAGACTGGTTTGAATGATGCTCTATCCCAACTGGACCCCAACGAGTTTGTATATATTCAGCATTGCCAATTTATAGTATTCAGAAATGGTGACAGGGACCCCAAAATTCATGAGATTGGCTTAAAGGCCACAAGTTATAATTTTAAATAGACTCTGCGTTCTCTTTATTTGACTTCTACCTTCTGGGCCCTTAAGGTGCATTCACTTCATGTTTTCACATTTTTATCCACAGCCATGAGGGCGAGATGCTTATTTTTAATAAAAAGGAGAGCTGAGGTTCTCTAGCAGTCTCTTTTCTAGAAGATAGAGCTGTAAGAAATACATTAAAAATCAAGAGACTGGTGATAGAATTAGGAGAGTTGGAAAGCCTGTATATATAAACCTGTGTACTCAGCCTCCATCCCTAACCTTCTTTTTAATATATGGAGATATGCCCATCTCATAGAACTAGAAGGACTTTGAAAGGTCATCAAGTCCAGTCCCCTGCCTTCACTAGCAGGACTAAGTACTGTCCCCTGACAGATTTTTGCCCCAGATCCCTAAATGGCCCTCTCAAGGATTGAACTCACAATGCTGGGTTTAGCAGGCCAACGCTCAAACCACTGAGCTATCCCTCCCCCCTTTCTTGTGCCTGTGACTGCCATTTGCTCTCCTATTTGCTTGTCCCTGGTTGGACTGATGAGTCTTGATGGGCCATCTGGATTACTGGTCAGTTTTCCATTGATACACTTGCATCTCTTTTGTTGTATACTTGTTGATGTATGATTATGATGTAATGTCTCTTGTTGCAATTTTGTGGGTAAGGAGGCACAGAGAGCAAATCTGAGAAAGGAGGGGAGGTTTGGGGTTTTTTTTAGATTGCCTTTGCAATCTGAGCATAGGGTTGTGAGCCTTGGGGTAGGGTTAGCTCTGCCCTATTGAGCCCAAGCATTAGTGATGTAATTCCTGCCCAAGAAGCCCTATTCCTACAAGGGAGAAATCAATTTTGGAAGCTTATTTGGACTGCATTGGTGATGAGATGGAATGTGACTTAACAAAAATGATTCAGTCTCATTGGGGAGTCCTGGCTCCTCACTGGGAAATTAAGAGGTTTGCAAGGACCTAGCATGCAAGGACTATGTGCTTAAATGTATGAATTTATTGAATGCTGCTCATTGTAGCAACACCCCTCAGCTGAAAAACTCAACAAAACAGAGAGAGGTCACACGAGACAATCTAGTTTTCAGCCTCAGGAGTAATTTGTATTGACTAGTCTTCCTGAACCTTCCAAAGGTTTTAAGGAAGGAGATAAGGCAACACAGGGCTCCACTTTGAGAAATTTCTCACCATCATGGATATTCCTAAGTGCTTCCCCTCCACTAAGTACTGAGGGATCAGTACATGATGTTCCCCTTTGTAATGAAATTGTCTTTCCATTGAATTCATTGACTTTGTCACCTACGCGCAGCGTGCCATAGGCACAAATTCTAATATGTGACAATGGCTGATCTTAGGTGTCTGATGTGAGTTCTTTAAAAAGGAGGATAATAATATGTATCAAAGGGCAGAAATATTTCTGAGACGTTTTTAAGAAGTCTCAATAAAAATACACCTTTCTACCCAAACTGGCAAAAAATATTAATGTTTTTAAGGCATACACTGAACTTGTGCTTACCATTATTTGTAAACGGTAAACATTTTTAAAAGGCTTTTTAAATTTATGAACTAAATAATGCACCTTTACTTGGGGAATTGGCGCACAGTAGACTTATTGCCAGTGACATTAAAGAAGAACTATAACCATTTACATTTTTAAATAAGGTTGTTATGCTAAATATAATCAGAGCGTGTGTTGATCTACTTGTTCTAGATACTGTTGGCAAAAAGCCTCATCTAAAAATAACGTGACATTTCATTTGTAGGAGACTGAATACTTTCCTCTAAAATAATGGATGCTGCTCTGGCTAAAAGTCCTTTGTTAGCTCTCCTAATCTTCTGCAAATGTAATTCTTTTGATAAAATATTTGAAAGAAATAAAAATTGATCTTTTTTTGAAATTTTGCAGCTATGAACTCAAGATTAGGGGCCTGATTCCCCATTGTGCTCCTCCAGTTTTGTGCCAGTTTGACTCTATTGATACCAGTGGAATTACATAGTCAAAAAACTGGAATAATTCACTGGTAAATCACAAATTAATTATGTAATTAATTAATTAATTAATTAAAGGGACACAGAGCCTTAGTGATGAATTTTCAGGAACATTGGCTGCAAAATATCCTGTGAATGTTAATAGGAGTTTCTTTCTGCTCCTAGTTTCCAATGTGTATCCAACTGAAAATGTAGACCAGGGATCGGCAACCTTTGGCACGAGGGATGTGCGGGCCGCTGCTTCCCGCACCCCCATTGGCCTGGAGCAGCGAACCATGGCCAGTGGGAGCTGCGATCGGCCAAACCTGTGGATGCGGCAGGTAAACAAACTGGCCCAGCCCACCAGGGGGCTTACCCTGGCGGGCCGTGTGCCAAAGGTTGCCAATCCCTGATGTAGACGCTGGAACTAAAGAACTGGCCAAGCTTGCTTAGCTAATTGAGAGACCACCAAATACAGGCATAACCAGCTCTATGAGTATTTTGTTCACTGCAAGGAGTTCATGCTCCTTTCTGAATTTAATAACACAGATAGTGCTAAATTGCAAAGTGTAGATTCAGATCCAAAGATTTGGGATGTTGAGATAATCCAGGGTTTTGGTATGACCCAATCTCTAACACAAAACTACAATTGGACTATTAGTTTTGTTGTTGAGATCGGGGGGAGGGGAGGGATTGTATATTACATAATCATTGACATAGCATCCATTGCGGAAGTAGATGAACTCTTCAGCCACCTAACTGAAATATTTTAAATGGCAGCTGGGAGGGGAGAATGGAATTATAAGTTACTTAAAACCAGAGGGCTCAGCTTCAAAGTCCTGGCAAAGAAATACTACACCCAGCCATTGTCATAAGAACATAAGAATGGCCATACTGGGTCAGAACAAAGGTCCATCTAGCCTAGTAGCCTATCTTCCAACAGTGGCTGGTGCCAGATGCTTCGAAGGGAATGAACAGAACAAGTAATCATCAAGTGATCCTTCCCCTGTTGTGAAGTCCCAGCATCTGGGAGTCAGAGGTTTTGGGACTCCCAAAGAATAGGGTTGCATCCCTGATCATCTTGGCTAATAGCCATTGATGGACCTATCATCCATGAATTTATCTAATTCTGTTTTGAACCCAGTTATAGTTTTGGCCTTCACAACATCCCCTGGCAATGAGTCCCATGGGCTGACCATGGCAAGACATTCAGAATGAAGTTTGGGGGAGGGAAGGTAGCAAAGAAAACTGATGCCAAGGGGAGAAACTAACTTTGCTGGATTGAGTATTTGATATTTCATTTCTGAGTGGGGAGAATAGGCCAGGATTCCTCCCTCAAACAATATTTGAATAATAGCTGGACTCATATTAATGCCACAGGATTGGCACCCTTCTCTGGCCTACTCTCTTTTGCTTCTGCTCTCTTTTTCTTTCTGTTCTCTGACCTTAGGTCAGGTGATTGTGCATTATTGTCAACCCCAAACATTCAAAAATCATGAGTCAGGTGCAAAAAAAAAATCATGAGATTTCAAAAATAAATGTTACATTATTTGTATTTGTCTTCTGTTCATTCCCTCTGACGCACCTGGCATTGGCCACTGTCAGATGACAGGATAAAGAGCTAGATCAGGGGTTCTCAAACTTGGTTCACGGCTTGCTCAGGGTAAGCCCCTGGTGGGCTGAGAGGTGCTTTGTTTACCTGAGCATTCCTGGCCAATGGGAGCTGCGGGAAGCAGTGGCCCGGCCCATGCCACTTCCTGCAGCTCCCATTGGCTGGGAACGGTGAACCACGGCCACTGGGAGCTGCGAGCGGCCGTACCTGTGGCTGCTCAGGTAAACAAAGTGTCTCGCAGCTTGCCGGGGCTTACCCTGAACAAGCTGCGAACCAAGTTTGGAAACCCCTGGGCTAGATGGACTTTTAGTCTGATGTAGTATGGCCGTTCTTATGTTCATATGTTTTCTGTGTGCAGCTGCTTCACATTTTCAAGCTTTTCTCTGCATCCACAAGGGCAAGACATTTACTTTTTTTTTTTTAATGAAAACTGAGATTTTCTTGTGATCTTGATGCCAGCTGGTGGAGCTTTAAGAAAAACACTAACTGTTGCAAGACTCATGAGAGTGGGCAACACAGAATTAAGACACTTCATATCCTAGTCCCCGAATCAACTGTTTTTGAAGCAACAGCCCTCTTAAATCACTTACAAGGCACTGCTTCCACCAAGCTAGATTTTCTCTATATGATTTCCACCTCCCTTCTATTTTCTTCCTGTTTTTCTTCTTTGTTGTGCCCTCACCACTCTTTTCTACCTTTAGGTACAATCTTGCTGGGTGCTGAGTATGCTAGTCCCAATGCAGCAAAGCTTTTAAGCATCTGCTAACTTTAAGCATTTTCTTTGCTGTATTGGGGCTTTTGCTGGATTGAGGCTTAGGGCTGGTCTACACTAACCCCCCAATTCGAACTAAGATACGCAACTTCAGCTACGTGAATAACGTAGCTGAAGTCGAAGTATCTTAGTTCGAATGAAAAGGTACTTACCGGGGGTCCACACGCGGCGCGCAGGCTCCCCCGTCGACTCTGCCTACTCCGTTCGCGGAGTAGGATTACCGGCGTCGACGGCGAGCACTTCCTGGTTCTATTTATCGCGTCTAGACAAGACGCGATAAATCGATCCCAGAAGATTGATTGCTCGCCACCGAAGCAGCGGGTAAGTATAGACGTACCCTAAGTCTCTGTCATTATTCTGCTTTGCTTCTCTCTCTTCTTCCCAGCCTCATTCCTTTCCCTCTGTTCTCTCTCCCACCCCTTTCCCTTCCCTCTTCATCTTATGCTCCGTGAGGGCAGTACAAGGGTCTGCAGGGTGTGAGCAGCATACTCAGGAAGGGCTGAGCCTAACCCCAGTGTGGTGGTCTGAGCCAAGAAAAGCCACTGGAGCCCACTGTTGTATGTCATGGTGGCCAGTGCCAGACGAAGGTACAGGAAACCCTGCAGAAGGCAGTTAGAATAACCTGCTCCCCCCAGGGAAAGATCCTCCCAACCCCCTATTAGTTAGAGGTTGACTCATGCCCTGAAGCATGAGGGTTCATATTCCCTCCAAAACTCTTGGGGCAAAATTCTAGTTCTCTCTCAGAACTCTCTGCCACACTCTGAATTGAAGTCAAAGCCAAAACTCTCATTGACGTCAATGGAGCCAGGTTTTCATCCTTGTGTTTGGTGAGTTCTTTTAAAATTCCTTCCTATTGATCTCAGTGGAGCTCCTCATGGAGTAAGGTACTGCTCTATGATTCTGCTACTGAGGAAGGGTAGCAGAATAAGGCCTTTAGGTTACAGATATCTGGCTTTGGTGCCAATGAAGCTTATGATTCTGTGGTACAATACAGTATATACCTATGGTGCTTTGATGGAACTCCAAAAACAACACAAGGAATCTTTCTTTTTCTTTTTTCTGTTTTAAGATTATTTGGGTATTGTGCACAGTTACGATTGAGGTAGTTCAATAAACTCTAGGTCCAGCTCTCTTTCTTGCCAGTAAAAGTAGCATTGAGGTGGTATCTGTATCCTTATTTAGCTCCCAGAATCCATTTTATAAAATGCTACCAATCATGGAACTCTTATTGAGTGGGAGTACAACTAAAATAGGGGACTGGAAGCTAGGAGACCAGGGTTCTAATCCTGACTCTACCACTGTGCTATTTGAGCTTGGACCCATATTTCACAGGCTATTGGGCTTGAGTGTGCTCACTTACCTAGTAGGGGAGAATAATCCTCGCTACCAAAGGAATTCCTGGTCCACATTATGAAGACGCTGAGAAAGACTTGATCCTAATGGCTCCTTCTGGTCTTAAAACCAATGGGTGAGATTCTGTGCAGCACCTGTAAGATGCTTGGCATGGAACTCCCAGCCCATGGGGAGATGGGGATAAAAGCCACCTTTGTGCCTCTGAAGAAGTGGGTATTCACCCACTAAAGCTTATGCTCCAATACTTCTGTTAGTCTATAAGGTGCCACAGAACTCTTTTTTGCTTTGTGCCTTCGAAATTCCAGACTGCTCTGCAGTCCCCAGAACAACGTAGACAGCCCTTTGTGCTGCTGTGACCCTTTCACTCAACATACAGGCGCTGGAGTGAGCGTGAGGATCTCACCCCATGAAAATGAAGCCATGGATTTGTATGTGCCCCACCCCAGTCCTTGAATACTAACTGGGCAGTGTGCTGGTGCCTTTGGGACAGACAGCATACTTCCAAACACAAAGCAATCCCTAAAATCCTTTCAGGAACCTTTGAAAAAAAGAATATTAAATACTTCCTATTTAAAAAAAAAAAAAAGTTTGTGGAGAGATTTTTGTTTGAAGAAGAGTGAGGGTGGCGGGGATGTTTGGTTTCTTTACAAGTGGCTTCAGAGACACTCCAAATAGACTCAGATGGACACTGGCAGATTAAGTAACATGGAAGTGCTGGGAATGGGACAGAGAAAACAGTTGGAGTGGATACGGGAAAGGCTTTGCTGTGACTAGCGCTAGTCAAATGATTTGTAGCAAATATAGCCACCTTTGTGGAGGATAGGTCCATCAATGTCTCTTAGCCAATATGGTCAGGGATGCAACCCCATGCTCTGGGTGTCCCTAAGTCTCTGACTGCCAGAAGCTGGGATTGGCTGAAAGGGGATGGATCACTCAATAATTGCCCTGTTCAGTTCATTCCCTCTGAAGCTTCTGCCATTGGCCACTGTCAGAAGATAGGATACCTGGCTAGATGGACCACTGGTCTGACCATGTACGGCCATTCTTACGTATCTGACAAATTTGACATTTTCTGTTTGAATAATTTACAGATCCTCTATTTTATTCAATCAGCACAAATAAATATGCTTAACCAATTTTTCCGCCACTCAAATAAATGCACAAATATATTTTCATGATTTGACTAGCCGTGACTGTGCCCCCGCTCCTTGAGCTAACTCCTCTAGAATAGATATGGACTAGTAATCAGGGCAGTTTGACCCCGCTGATGAAAATACTATAGGTAAGTACAACAGATTACTTTTGATGTTAAGGACAGGTAACTCTGCTTATGTCAGAGAGCTAAGGCACATTATTTTTCATCAATGGGTGAACAACTAGCCTTATATATGATGTCAGGTGGGTGAAATTAACTTTGCACCCCAATTATAGTCATCACCTCTATGGGCACCAATTCAGGAGAGTATTCCTATTCATGAAAGCATTTAAGCATATGCTTAACTTCAATAGGATTTAAGCATGTGCTTAAAGTTAGGCACCTGTGTCTGTGCTTTCCTGAATCAGGGCCATATGGTTTACCTTCCTCTTAGATTTTGAACCAGACACACACACAATACTCAAATGCCGTAGAGATTAAAGAAAAGACGTAATTGAAAAAGCTACAAATGGGAGGATATAAGATAATGCAGATCCTCTTCTTTGTTATGCCATATGCCTATCACCATATTTCTTGGGGGTAAGTAGAAGCCATTTGTGTTGACTTCAATGTGAGTTAAACAAATTATGCCAGGGATTGAATTTGATCCACATAGAATACTAAATCACTGTGACACTCAATTTGCACACCACATTGGCATTAATGGCCAAATCACTACAAGTGACACTACTTTGCCACTTCAAAGTATACCCATTAATTATACCCATTTTCTGACTAGCTTACACCACTTATGTGATTGCTGCTTCTACCACAATGACCTCTAACCCCTCCATCCCCGGAGGAAATTTGGCCCATCTCTAGTGTTTAACAAGGTAAATGTAGTGGTTACTTTTCTATTCATTTACATATAGATTTATTTATTGATTTGCTGATTGGAATCTGACAGAAAACCATCTCATTGAGAGATAAATTGAATTAGTTCCCTGCGCTTCAAATGTACAGGCTTTTTATTTACAGAACCTTAACATTTTAAAGAGATGTTTTTTCTTAATTTTTCCACACATTTTAGAGGCTAGTTATATTTGAGCACTTTAATCACATGTCACATGGATAAGGCTCTCAGGCAGTAGTTATTCACTGTAAATTGTTACAGTGTCTGAACAGTACAGTGAAACATGTAAACTTCAGCATAGAAAAAGGAAATACCTTTACTTAGAAACAGTGGTCAGGGTGGCAAGAGCTTAATACATTTGGTGGTGGGTTTTGAACTGCAAAATACATCACTTCAATCCTGATAACCTTCCTTTCCCTTGCTAGACAAAACTCCCCCTGAATACAAAATGTATTGCCTGAGTAAGGATTGAATAAGGACTTTGGGATGTGGCTTCATATGCCTAATTGGTTCAGTGCTTTCCAGCAGGTGATAAAATCTAGGCCTGCCAAATTTGCTTCAGAGAAATGAATGGCTAATCGTCAGAGGGAACAAAAACTCTCTATTAAATGACAATATATTAGTAAATGAGAAAAGTTGACATGAAAGAGTTTCAAAATTATTATTTGACACAAACATTTTACATAAGTTAAGTAAAAAATAGATGTAAAAACTGAAGGTCTGGGAAGCACCTCACAATACCTTTCCCAGACCTGGAAACAAGCTCTGTGTGGCTCGAAAGCTTGTCTCTCTCACCAACAGAAGTTGGTCCAATAAAATATATTACCACACACACCTTGCTGGGAATGGGCAACAGTGGATGGATCACTTGTTCTGTTCATTCCCTCCAGGGCACCCGGCATTGGCCACTGTCGGAAGACAGGATACTGGGCTAGATGGACCTTTGGTCTGACCCCATATGGCTGTTCTTATGTTCTCAGGAAATGCCCCACAGAACCTCAATATTCAACTCTTACTATTTTTTATATTTTAAACAATAATTAAATTTCTTCAGTATTTCAAGGAAGCAATTTGTCTTTCTGATGTTGCAGGTTTTAGCAATAATTAGGCAGTAACATTTGCAGTTTTCAGTTTTGAGCAGATAATTACCGTTAGTAGCAAAAATGTAAACAACATTGAGGAAATCATTCTAAAATTATTTATTTAAATAGTTTGATAGTTGTACATGATGCTGAGGACAAATAACATGCCCCCTCACCCACAAAAACCAAACAATTAAAGACAGTTTCCTGCTCCACATCACTTACAATTATGATGCCCCTTTATTGAGCCTGCAAAAGCATCCAAGTGGGAGGAGCCACATGGAGACTTATTGGCACCAATGGGTTTCCAGATAGGCATAAGTATCTACTTGAGTGGATCCCTTGGCAAGATTAAGGCCTAAATTAAACATAACACCACAATGGATGGCAAATTGATAGGGAGCACAGTCTGAAAGAATGAGGGTTATGGTAAAGATTATGTGGTGGGCTTTGATCCATATGGACCTTTCTGACTCATCTTTTTATTATTATTATTTTGGAAATAAGCTGTAGTTTGAAGAATGTAGTCATGAGGGATGAATGTGGGAGTGGAGGTCATGGCTTTAATGATACCAAAGGCAATGCTACTGAGTGGCAATCAGTCACACGAAAGAAACAGAGGATCTGCCCAATCCTCACTACAGAAATCATAAACACTGCATTCAAAGAGACTGCTGAATCCACCTGTCTGTCATACCTCGACCTCTCTATGAGCACCTCTGGTAAAGAGGAAGTTGGTGCTAAAGTCCCCAAAGCAGGAACAAACGAAGACCACAAAACTTCCACTGTAGAGGGGACAGAGGGAATAATTTTAAGTGTAGTAGCCATGTTAGTCTGTGTCAGCAAAATGAAAATAAGAAAGAAAAACTTGTAGCACCTTAGAGACTAACAAATTTATTTCAGCATAAGCTTTCGTGGGTTAGTACCCACTTCATCGGATGCATGGAATGAAATTATATTTCAGACAGATATTTATACAGTCAGAGAAACATGATGGTCCAGGTGTATAGACCAATCTTAAGAGGCTAATTAGTTGAGAGGAAACATGACAGCAGGGGAAGAAAAAGCTTTTGAAGTGATAAACAAGATGGTCACACAGGTGTGAATAATTGTAAATGGAGGACAGAAAAAGACTCCAATACAGCTGTCTAATGATAACCCAGGTTGCCCTTTCTGTGGAGATCATGTCAGCAAACTGAGTGCTCTAAGCATCCATCTTAAGCGCAATCGTGGTGGAAAAGATGTGGAATTCCAATGTTCCCTGTGTAACAAAACTGCATCATATGTATATGCATCATATGTGTATGTATGCATCATACGTCACATTCCTAAATGCAAAGGTAAAACAGCTGAAGAACCATCGGGTGACTGGGTTTGTGAAATATGTGACAAGCGATTTGACACCAAAATTGATGTCTCTCAACATAAGAGAATAGCTCATCCAGCAATACAGAATGAGGAGTGTATCCAACCCAGTCAACCCAAAGAGAACTCACAGCGTGGCAAACACAATGGCTGTTGGACAGCTGACGAAGAACAGCTCCTCACTGACTTCAATAACATATTTTGGGGCAAAAGAAACATAAACGTTCTGATTGCAGAACAAATCAAGACCAAAACTGCTAAATAAATAAGTGACAAACAGCAATTACTGGGCCTCAGTAAAAATGCCAAACTGAAGACGGCTGACCCAAAACCTGTAAGCATGCCATTTGGAAACGAGGGCTGACAACCCCAATACCATCACTGGACTTAAGAACACCTACATGGATAAAATAAATGAAAGACTAGTGAACCAAGGTCAGATAAAATTTGACCTGGAAGTTCTGAACGCATGGCTGGCTGGAATCTTCAACATCAGATACCTTGTTCAATCCACCTCCATTGACATCCTCTCTTCCTTCCTAACGGAAGTGCCTGAGCCGAAGAAGAGGTTGAACAAAATGGCCACAAACAAAAAGAGTGGAAAGAAAAAGAAATGGATGGAAAAAAGAGCAGCATGAAAAGGAACCTACAAGAAGTACCAATATCTATTTGAAACTGACAGATGCAAGCTCACTTCTATCATCCTCAATGGCACTGAACATTTTTAGTGCCAAATCCCACTTACAGAAGTCCTCGAAACATACAAATCAAATGGGATACCCAAATACCCTTTGAAGGACTAGGCCAGTTCAAATCTCATGTGACTGCTGACAACTCGGCTTTCAACATCCTAATTTCGGCTAAAGAGATAACGAAAAACATAAGAGAGATGAACAGGAACTCAGCTCCAGGACCTGACAAGGTCAGTTTGAGAGACTTATTCCAAGTAGACCCTGAAGGAAACACACTAGCTGGACTATTCAACACATGGCTGATTACAGGAATAATACCTGATGGTATTAAAGAATGCTGCTCCCTATTGATCCTGAAAAGAATTAACCCCAAGGCTCTGAAAGATCTGGGAAATTGGAGGCCTTTTACCATCGGGTCTATCGTGCTACGGCTTTTCTCAAGAATAATAACAAACTGACTCACAAAAGCATGGCCATTAAATGCATACCAAAGAGGATTTATCACTACACCAGGCTGCTTGGAGAACCTCAAAATTCTCCATACCGTAACAAGGCAAGCCAAAAAGAACAAAAAGCTGCTAGGAGTCGTGTTCGTAGACGTAGCCAAAGCATTTGACTCAGTATCCCACGACCACATCATGTGGGTACTACAGGAAAGGGGCCTGGATCAGCACATTGTTGACATAGGAACATCCACACCCGCATGGAAGTAGGGAAGGAGCTCCCCCACCCATTGAAATAAAAGTTGGCATAAAACAAGGAGACCCTATGTCACCACTGCTATTCAATTTAGCACTCGATCCTCTAATCTCAGCATTAGAGAAGGCTTGTCTGGGATTCTCATATGGATTACAAAAGATTACGACACTTGCCTTTGTGGATGATCTGGTCATGCTAAGTGACACTTGGGAAGGTATGTATGCAAATATTGAAATACTAGAAGCCTTCTGCAGGCTGTCTGCTCTCAAAGTACAAGCTAAAAAATGCTACGGATTCTTCCTGAGCTCATGAGTCATATACCGTCAATAACTGTGAAGCCTGGAAAATTAACAAGGATGGGCTGAATATGATCTTACCAAGCGAGTCTGAGAAATATCTGGGACTTAAGGTTGAGCCATGGATTGGGTTTTCCAAACCGGCACTAACAGAAAAGCTTGACACTTGGCTTGAAAGAATTAATAAAGCCCCACTAAAACCTTCACAAAAACTATGCTAAACACATTTACAGTACCAAGGATCATTTATCTAGCTGACCACATCGATGCTAAAAAGACCTTACTATTTTCCCTGGATGATAACATCAGGAATGCCATGAAGCAGTGGCTCCGTCTACCACCTGACACTTGCAATAGCTTAATTTATGCCAGATTCAGGGATGGTGGACTGGGAGTGATGAAACTTGTTAGCCTCATCCCTTCTGTTCAGGCAAGACAGTTGCACAGAATTGCAAATTCGGAATGTGAAACAATTCGGTGCATTGCATTGGCAAACAATATTGAGGAAGAATTCCAAAATCTATGGGTAGCTGCCGGTGGAAAGGAGGATGAGACTCCTAGGATAACAGACCCAGTCTCTATCGATTATGGACTGCCACATCGGGTCTTGGAACTTCTCAATGAATGGGAGAAACCAGCTCCTAAGAAAATATACCCAATCCCATGTAACTGGAGAAAAGCAGAATTATCCCAGTGGAAAAATCTACCATGCCAAGGCAGTGGAGTTGAACATTTTGATAGCGATACAATCAGCAATGATTGGATGAAATTCCATCGTGGGTTCTCTGAACACCAAGTCCTTATGGCCCTCAAACTCAGAGCAAATGTGTATCCCACCATAGAATACCTAGGGCATGGCAAGAATAATAAAACTGTGAGTTTCAGACACTGCACTGCCTCTTACGAATCACTATCCCACATTCTAGGACAATGTCCAGCAGTCCAGAGAGCCCGCATAAGAAGATGTAACAAATTGTGTGATATGTTGAAGTGGGAAGCCCGTGAACTGAAATGGATGATTTATGAAGAACCTCACCTGCACACTGCTGAGAATGAACTAAGGAAACCAGACCTCATCTTCGTTAATGAAGAAAAAGCTTTGGTGGTTGATGTCATAGTCCGGTTTGAATACAAGGAGAAAGTCTACAACGATGCTGCAGCAGAGAAAGTAAGACACTATAAAAATCTGACAAGTCAGATTAAGGAACTCACTGGAGCCAAAGAAGTAGAATACTATGGGTTCCCTCTAGGAGCAAGGGGGAAATAGCCGAAGATCAGTGAGAAAGTCCTTTCAGCCCTTGGCATGCCAGAATACTAACAACAAAGAACAGCCAGGCTTTTTAGTAGAAGGAATCTATTGTATTTCTTAGATGTTATTAACATCTTTTAAAGCATTGGGAAAAACAATAAAACCACTGTTCCATGAGGTTCTGTCCCTCATGTGCAAAATTTCCTTTCACTAAACCTATCTCTTATTCAAACTATATACCCCTCTCCCCACTTTCATGGGAATCTCGTAATGATTATAATAATTCATGACCGCTCACACTGGACACAGCAATACTTGGTTGGACCAGGGGTGTACATACACTCCAAATAACTCGAAAAAGAAACCAGCGAGGGTTTTTGAAAATTAACCTAAAAGGAGTGAATTTTGGAGGCGGTAACTGAAAGATTAAAAATGGGGGATAGCTGGCTTGGCAGCATCACTGCTGAGAGGGATCCGGGAGTTGTGGTGGATCACAACCTCAACATGAGTCAGTAATGTGATGCTGTTGCAAAAAAAAAAAAGCAAATGAAATTTAAGGTTACATTAACAAAGACATAGCATGCAAGTCACAGGAGGTGATAATACCGCTCTACACAGCACTGATTAGGCCTCAGCTAGAGTACTGTGTCCAGTTTTGGTCAATGTATAGAAAGGATGTAGAGAAACTGGAAAGGATCCAGAAGCGAGCAACAAAGATGATCAAAGGGATGGAATACAAACCATATGAGGAAAGACAAAAGGAACTGGGTATGTTTAGTTTGGAAAAGAGGCGATTAAGGAGGGACATGATAATGGTCTTCAAATTCTTTAGAGGCTGCCATAAAAACGAAAGAGAAAAGTTGGTCTCTCTTTCCACAGAGGGCAGCACAAGAGGCAATGGGTTCAAACTATATAGCATGGCATATTTAGATTAAATCTCAGGAAAAACTTCCCAAGTGTAAGAACAGTAGGGCAGTGACTGACTAGGGAGGTTGTAGAAGCTTCTTCACTGGAGGTTTTCAAAAGGAGGCTGGATAGCCCTCTGGACAGCCACAACAAAGCCTGCATCTTGCCAGGGCCTTAGACTAGATGACCCTTGCAGTCCATTCTAATCCTGTGTTTCTCTGAAACTAAGGAAGGGAGTGAAAAAAATGCCTTTGCCCTTTCATGGCACTTTTGATTTCCAAAACACTTTACAGATATTAACTAAACCTGACAACTTTCCCGTGACGTGTTTATATCCCCATTTTAAATATAGGGGAACTGAGGCAGAAAATTTAAAGGCACCACCAATTTAAAAATCAAAGTTTGGCCTGAAAATGTACCTGCTGGTGTTACAAGTATAATTTAAAATTGCAACAGATGAAAGCGATAAGAAGAAAAATATTGTTTCTGTTTTTCCCCCCAGTCTGTGCTCTTTGTGCATTTGACAGCCCTTTGTGTATAGTCATTTTTATAGTTTTCCTATGCAGTGAGTTTCCGTTGTTGTTTGTGTGTATCTTGGATACGACAAAAGTTGAGAATGAAACATCTGATAAAACAAGAATATTCAGTTGCAGAGTTAGAAAAATCAACAGAGGGACTCAGACCTAGGGATAGTACCTGAAACTACTTTTAACCTTTTTAAAAAAAGATGAATAATAGTTTTCATTCTAACCATGTCCATGTAAGTGATTATACACCCAAGTTCAGAGGTGAGGAGTTAGCATCAGAGCCAGCATTATTCAAGAGATCCTCATTCCCAATGCTATGTTTAGATAAATGAACCACACCCTCTCAAGTGTCTATTTTAGCTAGTTCTGAAGCCTTTATCCAAAGCCTACTGAAGTTAATTGAAAAGATTCTGATTGACTCAGTGGGCTTTGGATCAGGCCCCTAGGGTTAAAATCTACCTTTTGATTTATATGCCTGGCGCCCGTTGAGGTCAATGACAGCTGTGATCATGTGCCTGAGGGCAGGATTTGGCTTTTATTGAATGTACCAGATCTGAAGTTAGTACAGCCATTGCTAGAAAGTGGCTGAAAGACTGCAAATTCCCAAGTTTATTCTAAAAATTAATTACTTTGATAATTTACAAATACATCTCTGTTACTCTTAATGCCCTATCAAAACAAAATACATGGGAACATTTGGAAATACTACCACCCTTTACGGTCTCACTATTCTTAAAACGCAGACACAGAAAACAGCCTTAATACTTGCCGAGATTGCAAAAATGCAAAAAGAGGACCCCCAAAAAAGTGTATAGGATATGTTGGCATTTGCCATTCACTCACTACATGCCACACGTGTATGTGCATGTCTGAGTATTTTCAATATTTTCACCTACATGTTTACATTGTTTTTAATAATCGGAGCACCCATTTAGAGAACAAGCTGCTAATAATTCTGTTCCTTTAGTTGCTTTGAGGAGGACATGGGAGAGCTACTCTGCTTCCTGTCAGTGGAGCTCAGGTTGCTGACAATTGGGTTTAAATTTAATAGCAAAGGAAAACAAATGAAACTCTCTCCAAAAAGAATACAGCTGATTATGAATATTTAGACCCCCAATCCTGCAAAGACTTAGTTATGTGCTCAACTTTGGGCGCTGTGACTTCAATGGGACTAACTATAGTGTGTAAAGTTAAGCACGTGTGTAAGTCTTTTCAGGACGGAAGCTGTAGCAGTTATCCAGGGGCATATCAGCTGTTGTAAATTGTCATAACTCCACAATGGAGCTATGACAATTTACAGCAACTGAGGATGTGCCCCTCTTATTTTTATCCATTGACATCAAAGCAGTTGACATGTAGGGTAAGAACCCTGAATAAATTGATACACAGAGAAGTGAAGTGATTCACCCAGTATCACAGAGCAAGTTAGGAGCATAGCGGGAAACAGAACATAGAATGCCCAATTCTCAGGCTCAAGCCCTAGCCACTTTTCAGTAGTCCTCCCAGATTATTCCACTGTTAATCTTGTCTTCATTCTGACACCCTGGAGAGTCTTATATGTGAGCTTTCAGCAACTGGCAGTTCTCCAATTTAGCACTTTTCACACAACAACTCTAATTTTTAAATATTGACTTGAGGAATTAGCCTCTCTGGAGTCAATTCAATTCCTACATGCTATTATATTTAAAGCTTTGATTATTATCAAGTACTATTGAGGGTTTCCGGTGATCATGTCAAAACCATCATCATCAATCTGCCCTATGCTGTAAATTGATCATGTGTCTGATTAAATGTATTGCACATATGTATAAGGGTATATCATGTATATATATGTGTAAGTGTATATTTACATCTGTTTGTGTGTGTGTACACACATGTGAGAGAAAGAAAATGTATGTGTGCATGAAATTTGAAAATATCACAGATGTAACCAGTTTAAATATCACAAACCAAAAATAATATGCAACTAGATATATTTAAAATGTCTGGTACCACCCATTTTGGTCATCAAAATCAAGCTTACTTTTTAATTTTAATTGTTTTTATTATTTTAAAACCAATGTTACAAAACTATAGATAAGAATAACAAGCTATGGACAACAATAAAGAAACACTTAACAAAAATAAACCCATGGACTGCTATATTATTTACTATCAACACCTATGTAGTGATCTCATATACCTCTTACTTGTAAGCCTCTATTTTCCATCTGATAAAATATCAATTTATTTCATTATCTCATTAAATGCTTCAGTTTTATAAATAGGATGTTCATTTTCTTCCCCATCAACAAACCAACTTTTGAAAAAGGAGCACAAGCTTTTCAACCTTTTAATAATCTCTGTCTTGCACAACTGAGCACCATTGGAGTCCATTTTAAAATAACTTTACAGTCCCATTGATGGAAAAAAATTATGTAGCAAACATAGTTCTGATGCAGTTGGTAGCCTATTGTTCCTTCTACTTCTGTAACATAACATCTCCTATTGCAATACTGCCTAATAATATCCGTCAAACTATTAACCTAATTCACATACTGCCAGCACCCATCTTTCTCTATTTGAATAAGTTTGTGGGCGATCAATACATTCTTTATATGATTTTAAATTGTTGTAATTTCATTTTAGACTCACTAGCAGATCTTTAGTATAGTTCAATATATTCAATCATTATTTCTCATCAAAGCACTCTAATTCCTATCTTTGAGAGACGGAAATTAACAATTGGGATAAAATAGTTCAAGTAATATTGTATAACATTTTGAGATTAGAGTTGTGCATGCTTTATATTGAAAGAGCTATAGGAGATGGCTCAGATGTTTTAAAACAGCAGGAATATAAATAACTTGAAATTATTGATTAGGAAATCTCAGCTGTTAATTGTCAAATTAAAACATTTTGTATGAACCTTCTCTTATCATGATCTGTTCCCTTCCCATAGAAAGGTTTTGCTTTTATTCTGGAGTCTTTTAAAATAACTGAGTAGAATTTGAAGTGGCCCTGATCCTACAGCTGAGACTCTGAGTCACCAGCTCTACGTGGCTCTAGTTTGGGGCCTGAGTAATTTCTCAACAGAGAGGCTTTAATTTTTGACCATTTGGGTCTTACCACATTGATAGCATTAATTTGCTACGCAATGTGAAGTGTTCTGCTTATCTGACTGATAACGTCTCTTACCATTATTTCTAGTTTTCTATTTAGCAATATGCCCAAGTACTTCATAAATTTGGTAGCCATAGAAGTTCCACTGAGATCGTATTTTTAAAATCTTTCACATCTATATAATTGAGAGATATATTATTCACGTGTTACATGCAATATGTTTTGACCAATATACTATAATAAGTAGTACTTTAAAAAAAAGAATGGGAAAAGAGACTATTCAGGTATTTCAAAGCATAGTATTAGTTTAATAGTATAAGCTTCTGAGTTTTGTACAGTTACGTTTATTTTTCCTGAGTGGTGATAGATTAAAGAGTTCAGGATCTGTCCAATCTTTGATTTCCAATAAATGGAGTCAATAGGAACTTTGTCTCAATAAGGAGTATATGATGGAGCCATATTGTAATTTAAGCTTCTAATTCCCAGGGTATTAGAGAAAACCTATATATAAAGAATATGAGTATATGATACATTTTGCTTGCACATGCTGAACAATCATATGTGCATATGGAAAAAGACCATGTTTGATTGAAGGATTATAATTTTGTACTGGCCTGCCACTTCTGTGGCCTAGCCCTCCAGCCAAGACAGCTTTCAATCCAGTTCCTTCTGGGGTTAACAGAAAAACAAATTGAATCTGAACTCAAAATAGCCACCTGTCCTTTATAGAGATCCAATGGTAAATATTGTCAAGGTTAGACTCTTGACCAGGCCAAGTTACTAGGGTTAGGGCAGGGAAAGCCTTCCTTCCTTGTCCAGACTTCACCCAGAACTGGTCCCTAGTAGAGGCAGCCAGTCATTTTTATGTGGCCTTTTTACCCTTGATTGGCATCTGCCTGCTCTCATCCCTTCCAGGTGCTGGATGACCAACTCTTGCTGGTTCCGCCTACAGCTCTTCATCAGAGGCCTCTCTAGACAACCTGTGGAGGTCTGAACTTGCTGCTGTTCCCTTCCAGTAGGACACCTTAGTGTTGGGTATGCCAAGGTGATGGGGCCTCTTGCAGGCGGCCGTAAATGCCTGGTACATCCCATCACATACCCAACTAGAAGAGAGTAGTATGTGGCTATTGCACATCTGAAAAGAGGAGTATATTAGCAGAACTAGAACAAATGCTGTTCAAAAAAGAGTACTATTTTTATGTATGGCAAAAGACAAATCTCATGCCAAGGCATAAACTGAAGGGTTAGGAAGGATATTTTCCTCCCTACATAACTGGCATTGCAAAATTGGCCAGATGCATTTTAGGGGGATTTCGTCTTCCTCTAAAGCAGCACGTATTGGCCATTACTGGAGACAGGATATAGGACTTTATGGACCAATGGGCTGATTTGGTGTGGCAAATTCTGTATTCCTCATTGAGAAAAGATTAATACTTAATTTAATGTTCTTAGTATCAGATAATCCAAACTCTCAGCATCACTACAGGAGTACTGTTTGTAACCCCCATTTTCCAGTTTATGTTTCCAAAATGATTTCCTTCAATATTCACAGATTCATAGAGTTTAAGGCCAGAAGGGACCATGAGATCATCTAGTCTGACCTCCTGTATATAACAGACCATTATGTTTCACTCAGTTACTCCTGTATTGAGCCCAATAACTTGTGTTTGACCATAGCTAAGACTGCAAGTTTGTCACAGAGGTGACGGATTCTGTGACTTTCCATGACCTCTGTGACTTCTGCAGTGGCCAGCTGCACCAGCCACTGCTGGGGCAGTCTTAGGCCACTGCCAACCTCCCCCCACCCACAGCAGCAGCAGGAGTTTGGGTGGGGGGCTCTTGGCTGGGGGGTGGGGCGCGGGAAAGGGTGAAGGCTCTGGGAGGCGCTTACCTCGGGAGGGCTCCGCAGAAGTGGCAACAGCCCTTGGCTCTTAGGGGGAGGTGTGGCAAGAAGGCTCTGCATGCTGCGTCCACCTACAGGCACCATCCCCACAGCTTCCATTGGCCGTGGTTCCCAGCCAATGGGAGCTGCGGAGCCAGTGCTCGGGAAGGAGTCAGCACACAGAGCTGCGTGGCTGTGCCTCCGCCTAGGAGCTGAGGGATGTTGCCCCTTCCGGGGAGGCATGGAGCCAAGTAGGGAGCCTGCAAGACCTGCCAACCACCTCTCCCGCCCCCCCCCCCCCAGCACCAGTGTGGATCCTGGGCCGCGTGCTGCTGCCCAACCCCCACAGCACCAGCGGGGATCCCGGGCCATGCACCGTCACCCCTCCCAGCACTAGTGAGGGTCCTGAGCTGTGTGCCACTGCCCCCCCAGCACCTGTGACCCCCCCCCCGGGCCACCCTCCTGAGCATCTGCAGCACCCCAGGCTGACCCTCCCCCCTGAACATCCACGGCACCCCCAGGACACTCCCCTCCCCAAGATTTAGTCAGGGGTATATAGTATAAGTCATGGACGGGTCACGGGCCATGAATTTTTGTTTGCTGCCCGTGACCTGTCCATGACATTTACTAAAAATATCCATGACTAAAACATAGCCTTAGCTTTAGCGCATATTCAAGTATGACATCCAATCTTGATATGAGGACAAGAGGGGGAGATTCCATCATTTCCCTTGGTAGTTTGTCCCAGTGGCTAATTACCTCACTGTTAAAAATGTGTGCCTAGTTTCTAATTTGAATTTTTCTGGCTTCAGCTTCAAGCTATTGGTTCTTATTATGCCTTTCTCCACTAGATTAAAGTAGCCATTATTTTCTCCTCTGTGAAGTCTGCTCTTAGTCTTCTTTTTTGATATGCTAAACAGATTGAGCTCCTTATGTCTTTCACTATAAGGCATTTTCTCCAACCCTCAAATAATTTTTGTGGCTCTTTTCTGCACCTTCTCCAATTTTTCAACATCCTCTTTAAAATGTGGATACCAGAACTGGACATGGTATTCCAGTCTGTCTCACCAATGCTATATTGAGAGATGAAATCACTTCACTGCTCCTCCTCACTGCTTCTGTGTATATATCACTGGATCACATTAGCCCTTTTTGCCGCTGCATCGCACTGAAAGCTCATGTCGCATTGCTTGTCCACTATGACCCCTAAATCCTTTACAGAGTCAGTGCTTTCCAGCATACAGTCCTCCATTGTGTAGGGGTGACCTGCATTCCCTGTTGCAGATGTATAATTTTTCATTTGGCTGTATTAAAATGCATTTTGTTGGCATGAGGCCAGGTAACGAAGTGATCCAGATAGCTCTGTATGACTGACTTGTCCCCATCATTATTTATCACACCACAAATCTTTGTGCCATGTGAAAATTTTATCATCAATGATTTTATACCTACTTCCAGATCATTGATGAAAATGTTGAATAGCGTTGGACCGATCCCTGCAACCCCCACTAGAAACACCCCCATGATTCCCCAGGGATTAATGAAGGTTACTTACTTGTAACGAGAATTCTTTGAGATGGACTCTGCATATTCCCACTCATGGGATGTGCTGGCCAAGTTCAGACAGCAGAACCTCAACTGCTGGAGTGCCAGCATGCCCTTGTGAGCTTCCCCCACTACCCCTAAATGCTCTAGTGTGTTTGCCCTTATTTTCCTGTTATGCTTTTCTTAAATTAATATACTGTAGTTATCATAAAGACAGTCCCACTCATCAGTGAATATAATTTGCTTTGGCCCCCTTACATCATCTACAGGTGTTAACAGAACAGAAATTACTGATTTACATCCATGTACTTTTGAGAAGGATTTTTCCTTATAAACTCCAGCGCCATAAAGTTGCTGTTGTTATTACTTGGTGACCTCCTGCAGCAGTGGCTCTAACTTTTGGAGACTGGAATAGATTTTCCTAATTATGGCATATGGAGCTTCAGAGTGTGCCCCTTGACACATCATCTGATAACCTGATACTATGTGGTGGAGCCAGAGAATGCTGAAACTGCAGCAGCATCAGGAGCATTAAAATAAGCAGGCTATAGTATGGTGAGGGGATTCTTCATCCTATGAAATTAAATGTTCATTTTCTTCCCCACTATGCATTGAGGCAGCTGTTTCTATGTTGATAAACGGAACGTGCAGTAGTGGGCCTGTGTGAAAACTTGCACTGATTTCTTACTTGGGCAATACATGATTTTTTTTTTTAAATAGTGTTGACTAATATTTCTGTAGCCCTCTGTCATATCTGAAATCACCAAATGTTAAGTTAAAACATTCCTCTCTCTTCCACTTTCTGAAATCTCTTAGGCGTTCAGTATTTTTTACCAAAAAGATGTTACCTACTTGAAATGGAATATTTGTATGCATTCCTAAAACAGCCGTGAATCAAAAGTACAAAGAAGCCTAAGAATAGTATATGACTAAATCTAAATGTATTAGTTCAAAATAAAGTTCTCTAACATCTAAAGGCACTAAAATATAAGGGATTTAGGAGCCTAGGTGCCATTTTCATAAAAGTCTTAGAAGCTTACATCCAATTGTCTTTCAATTAGACTTATTTCCTAAGGCCTGGACACACAAAACAAACACAAGCAGAGAATGACTCTGTAGCCTGGTGGTTAGCACACTCCCCCAGGATAGGGAAGATCTAGGATCCAGTCCCTCTGCTCTAATGCCTCTTTAATTATTTATCCAGAATGCAACAGTTTCAATATCCCATAGCCCAGTGATTAAAGCACTCACCTGATCAGTGATAGATCCCAATCAAATTCTTTCTCCCCCTCAGGTGGAGGGGAGACTAGACCTGTGGGTCTCCCACATGCCAGGTGAATACCTTAAACCCGGGGCTAAAATTTCTGAGGGGCCTACGAGATCAAGCCCCATATGCAACTTATGTGATTGAGTACCTGTCTTCCTCGGGTTTGTGAACCTTTTGCTTTGGCAGGAGATAGGCATCCAGAGGCCTAGAGGGAGGCAGCAGTGGGCATGTGAAACATAGGTGCCTAGGGGATTTTCTATGGCAAAAACTTAGGTGCTGATTGAGTTGAGGGGCCTACAGGGCTTAGGAGGAGTTTTGTGCATCACATTGGTCCCAAAATTGAAATGTAGGCAACTAAAACATGGACTCAGCCACGTAACTCCTTTTGTGCAAGGTGCCAACTCCAAGGCACCTAAATCATTTGGTGCTTGTGAAAATGTTAACTAATACAAAGACAAACAATTAATAATAATTCAAAAACAACTGTTACTTCCTGCAGCCACATCTCTCAACCACATTCTTTTCTTTCATGAACATGAATGATTTCCTCTGAATTCAATAGGAGCCACAAGTATGTACTCAAGGCAAAATTTGGCCCAAACACATTAAATGCCATGAACAATACTTCTTATAAAACATATTCTATGTTTTCCCCTCAACTTCTAGTGTAAAACGTAACTGGCACAAACAATCTCTTCATCTTGAAAACCACATGTTCTGTACATGGGTTGTTCAGTGTTTATGATCTGATGACTTTTCTCACTAAGGAAAGCCCCAATGTAACTTTATGACTGTTCACACTTTCTTCTCTGTGTGTTCACACTTACTGAATTCTTTGATAGCCATTGTTTATATCTTTGTTGTCCTTGTTTAGAATTAGCTGGATACTCTCGGCCTGCCCTTGTTACTTTGGCTATTTTTGTATTTGAGTTAATTTTCCTATGTTATATTTCTAATATTTTTACTTCCATTAATTTTGGGTGGGATTTTCAAAAGTATTCGTCATTTGGCCCTAGCTCTTTCTTGATATGTAGTAGGAATGAAACAGAGTTGAGACCATAACTCTGTGCAAATCAAAGGTATTCAAGTCAACTGGCCCAGTGGATAGACATAAATTCTGACACACCCGTCTTTCACTCATAGAGCAGATCTACACTTGAAAAGTTGCAGTGGCGCTGTAGTGAAGACATTGCTATGCCAATGGGAGAGCTTCTCCTGTCAGTGTAGTTAATCCACCTCGGTTTTTTGTTTTTTCCCCACATAGTAGAAATAACCTTTCTGGAGAGAAATAAAAATTTTCAATCCTAAAAATATGTTGTTTGGTATGGATCTCAGTTCTAGATATACATTTATTTCTATCCTGCACAGATTTAGGGTTATATCACTTTTATTAGTGTAAAAATATTTACCTTAAAAATGCTGAATCATGAAACTAGAGTGAGGGGTAAAGGACGATAAACCTAATTTATCCCTATGCTAAGAATGAATGTGGTCTATTATTTTAAAATTATGTTCCTCCATAGCACTTTACTAATGCCAGGAAAGCTCACTGTTCAGGAATATTGGTATTTCCCAGGTCTCTGTGGCTGCAACTTTTTTTGAACTGAGCAAAATTCCTTCAGCATCAATTCTGTATCCTTAGTGCATTTTGCTATCCTTCAGTAATGAATATTTTGTTTCCTTTGCTCTTGGCTGCAAGCCACCCAAATGCACTTTTATGTAACTAGAATTCCCTGTTTTGTATCAATCCATGTTTGTTAACATTCAGGGCATGCTACAGGGGCCATTTTTTTTCTCTCTGGTCTGCAGGGAGTTAGGAGAAGGGTGAGGTGGGGCAGTCCTGTTCTGGTTGTTTTGGTGGGGCTTCTTAAATGTTTGTTATATTCATGTTGCTGCCGGGAAAGTGCTCTCGGCTGGTGATTGCCAGAGTCTGTGTGAATGATATTTTAAAGAGTTTGTAAAGGGTCCCCTGAGCTTTATGTATTTAGTATAAATCTAAATAAATAAATAAGTAGAATACCATTTGGATAACATAACTTCATTTAATCCTTGTAATATCTGGCCCAAAATTCACTGAAAAACCGTTGCTGCCTTGCTGTACCATAGGACAACCTGTTTATATTAGAATCTAATGTATTAAATGAAGGTTCCATTCAGATTTGCTATCCAGTGAATCTGGTGCTAAGCCTTTCTCAAATCTACCATTAACCTGCCTATCTCCTAGGTTCACAGCCTTGGTGTCATTTCCATCTCCTTTTCCTGCCTCTTCCTACACATCTCAACTGTTGTCTCTCTCTTTACTAGATCCCATCTGTCTCCCTTCCAATGTATCCAGAATATAGCAGGTAATTTATGCATCTCACCTGCAGTTCAGATCATGGCACTCCTGTCTTTGAATCTCTCCAGTGTATCTTTTAACTCCAACTCAAGAGTCCCCTGTTCATGCGTCCAAGATCACATTAGCTCTTTTGGCCACAGTGTTGTACTGAGAGCTCATCTTAAGCTGTTTATCTACCATGAACCCCAAATCTTTTTCAGAGCTGCTGCTTCCCAAGACAGAGTCTCTCTCATCCTGTAAGTATAGCCTACATTCTTTGTTCCTAGATGTTTACATTAACATTCAGCCAGACTGAAACACACATTATGTTTGCGTGCTTCCAGGTTATCAAGCAATCCAGATCGCACTGAATCAGTGACCTATCCTCTTCATTATTTTCCACTCTCCCGTCCGCAAACTTTATCAGTGATGATTTTATGCTTTCTTCCAGCTCATTGATAAAAATGTTAAATAACATACGGCCAAGAAACAATCCTGCAGGACCCCACTGGAAACACACCTGCTTGATGACAATTCCCTGTTCACAGTTGCGTTTGAGATTTATCAGTTAGCCAGTTTTTAATCCATGTAATGTGTGCCGTGTTAATTTTATATCAGTTTTTTGTTTTTTAATCAAAATATCATCCGGCACCAAGTTAAATGCCTTATAGTAATCTAAGTATATTACCTCAATAGTATTACCTTTATCAACCAAACTTGCAATCCCCTCAAAAAAGTTATTAAGTTAATTTGTCAGGATCTATTTTTCCATAAAGCAATTTACATTAATTACATCACCCTCCTTTAATTCTTTATTAATCGAGTTCTATATCAGCAGCTGGCATGCCTATAATTACCCAGGTCATCCTGTATACCCCCTTTTAACATTTGACACAACATTTGCTTTCTTCCAGGCTTCAGGGACTTCTCCAGTGCTCTAAGACTTATTGAAAATCAACATTAGCGGTCCAGTGAGCCCCATCAGCCAGCACTTTTAGAGCTTTTGGATGCAAGTTATCTGGCCCTGCTGATTTTAAAATATCCAACTTTAGTAGTTTCTGTTTAACATCCTCAAGAGATAAAAGTGGAATGAAAGAGTCTTATCATCACCATATGATGAGACAATATCATCTGTTTTTCCCCTCAAATATTTTTTAAAAACTCCTTATTGTCCTTAAGTCTGCTGTCCATAGATTTCCCCTTGTGTCCTTTTGCTTCCCTTATCACTTTTCTACAATTCCTGACATCTGATTTATATGCATTGCTATCAACCTTCCCTTTATTCCATTTGTTATATATTATTATTTTTATTTTTTTTAGGGGTGCCTTCACTTCTCATCTAAACAAAGTCACTTTTTAAACCAGTACAAGCTTCTTCCTCAATTGTAGGGTTGTGGCCTTTTGGCATCTAGTAAGGTGTTCTTGAATTATTCCCAATTATCTGATTAAAGTCTTCCAGCTGATTTTGCTCATAATTGTTTTTAGATTTGTGAAAGCTGTGACGTGTGCAAAGTTGTGCAAGGACACGGAGGACACATTTTGACCTGACAGGTAGCAAATTTAGGCCAACATTTTTCAATCATATTTAAATACCTAAAAGTGGCCTGGTCATCATATGTACTGAATATCTATAGCCCCATTGACTTAACCACTTAAATTTAGGTTTGTAAGTATGGATATAAGTTCCTAACTTGAATCAACCAAGTTTGAACATGTTGACCTTAAGTCAGTTACATAGATCATCAACTGAGTATATATATATGCATCAACTATTATTCCTTCTGGCAGTTTATGGTCAGCTTCCACACTTTTCTTCTTTTTATCTTCCATTTGTCTTGTGAGAATCTTATGTAGTTTGAATCCTGCCCCATTCCAATTAATTATATTTCTGTTTGACTATTGTCCTGTTGTTGTTGTTAACATTTCGTGGAATATTTGTGCAATGTAATTAGCATTGTATTTTAACAAAACAGAGAAACTCACTATCTGTAACAATTTGAGATTTTAAACACCTGATTGAAAAGCATAGAACAAAATTCACCATCACAGAGACAAGGACTGGGCCAAAATATATAGTGAAGTCTGAGGAGTGAAATGAAACAGGTAGAATAAATAGAGAAACAATCTGAAATATGGAGGAGATGAACATTGTTTTCTCTTAAATATATAAATTCACTGGACTTTTCCTTTACCTTATGCTTGAGTAAGAGCTAAGAGTAGGCTGTCTTGTTCACCCCATTCCTGTGAAAGAATTAGCACTGTAGAAACAACCCATATAGTCAGAGGGATGAAGTTCAGGTACCGTGCCGATAGTACAAATACTGCATTCTTGAACTCAGAAAAGATAATTGAATAAAACATTTTGCATGACTGCCATCTCTAATTTGAATTAGTATAATTTGAACAATAATTAAAATTTGATAAATTGTAGCTCAGAGAACTGAATTAGATGTCTAGAAAATAGCTAATTTATCTACATTGAAATGCTGTCATTGCATCTGCAATACTGGTTAACCCTCCAGGGATGTCAAAACTCTAGGAATAAATACCACCTTTAGATCAGTGTATACTTCTCAAAAAAGAATTTCATCTCCCCAAGCTAAAAAGGTTAGATTACTGTCCGCCTATCTCTCACATCATTTTTTTTATATGTGAATAATATCAAATGAACCTATTAAATACTTTTTGGCAGACTAACACCAGGCAGCTTGTTGACCTTTCACCTCATATTGATTTACCCTTCAGTCATTTTTCTTGATGATTTCTACTTTTCCTGTATGCCCTTTACTTATGGATAGAGGAACTCTAACATTTCCTACTTGCCTCTAATTTACAGCATTACTACGTGATATGGAAGAATACTCTTCAGGGCATTTCAATCCATTCAGAACTTTCCACAGAATAGAACCTTTTGGAAGGTTTGTTTTCCGTGGACATGTCCTCTTTAATTCCCCCTGTCTCCCACTGCATCAATTCCTAAAATGATCTAGAAAATGTGTTCCCAGCATAGCACCAGAGAGCTTCTTTCCCAGATATGCAGGATTTACCAGTCTAATCAGCTGGAAAGGCAGGCATAAAGAGGAGCAGCTCACAGCACTATTGAATAATGGCTAAGGTGTCACTTCCCTGTGTGTCTGAAGGGAGCACATTCCAGATATGTGGATATGCTGCTGAGAATGTCCTACCTACAGCACTCACAAGCATCACCCTTGTGTCACCACGTGTTCAGCATTCCAGATTAGCACAGGATGTCTGGCAAGTCAAAAATTATAGCAAAATCCTTAAGGTAACTAGTCCAGGATTTTGAATATTGTGACCGAGTACCTTGCGTTTCCGCAGGCAATCAATTCTGAGCTAAAGTGGGCAGGAAAGCATAAGGGTACTATTGTTAGTTCATCCAATTCAGAATGCAGGTAGATATGTTCTGAACAAGGCAGAGGCTTGGGGCAGGCTTCCCAGATACCACTGGGAAGGCTAGAGCTATTTGCAATAGTTTAACAGAGAAGTTATAAAGATGCAGATGACTGAGGAAAGATCTATATCTAAAAGGAAAGAGGTAATCTAAAATCACTCTGAATAGAATCTTACACCCTCAGTAGTCCCATTAAAGGCAATGGAGTACGGTTCTATTGAATATGAGTGAGGGTATCACAGTCTGGCCCCTAGAGATCTGACTCTAGGGATCCTCCTCCTTCTGTCACAAATTTCAATCATCTAATGTAGAGAACACAAAGTCTGTTTAACTGTGCATTATTAAATGAACAAACCCTCTTTGATTTCCTCTTTGCAGTCATTAACTTTATTAAATGCTATATAAATCCTAAAGAACCTAAGTAAGCTACAAAAAAACCATGACAAAAGCAAGCTAATTGTCTGCCTTTTCCTTGTGTCTCCAACTGTACCTTTTAACTAATTCATTGCTGTTAGATGTATTGTACATATCCATCAAGGAAGCACAGGTCTTTTAATCAGGGATGTTAGCCCTAGTGTTCTGGCTAAATTCCAGATGATATAATTATGTTCTAACTGGCTAAAATTCAATCTCTGGTTTAAAAAAACAGAAAATTCTTCACTTTCTAAAATGTTGGGCTCTGTTGCTGTCCACCGTTATCCCCCAGTGCATGCCACAGAAGTGGCTGCATTTCAGTGGGAGTGAAGTGATTCCTATACATCATTTGGTGCATTATATTAATGTAAGGGATTACTTGGGATGAGCAAAAATTGGAGTGTTTTTAGTTTTGTAAAGTCAAGGAAGGGTTTAGATCCAGTTCTCATTTTATTTGAACACTGAAAAATCTGAGGTTTACCTAAATATTCTGATTTTGTTTTTTTCTTCTTTGAAATACAATGGGCAAACTTGAGGTGATTTTGTCTGGCAAAGCAGTCTCCGTCAGGTTTTGGTTTGGCCAAAGCAACACCAATAGCGATTTTGCTTTGGGTACTAATTTATCCAAACTCCTTGAGTTTTAGGGATTTGGAAAAATATTTCTGGTTTTGGTCAATCTCTGGATGATTTTATTTATTAGTCAATGAGATGAGGTGCCCAGTGTAAATTGTTCACCAAGATGGCTAGTGTGCTTTGTAGTATGCTAAAGCATCAGAACACATGTATTATAATAAAAAAATGTGCAGAATGAGCCAAATATAATAATGTGGCTCCAGCTCTGAGCACGTCTATCCTGACAGAGTGAATTCAGGTGGCAGTTTCTGGATTCATACAGTTCTAATCAGAATGCAGTAGAATCTACGAGCTAGCCCTAGGGGGTTTGTTGAGCCAGTGTTACAGCTGATATCTTAGGCCATTTTTTAATTAAGACTGCTAATTATGCGGAATAAAGCTTTCTCTCTCACCCCCTTGCTCCTTTTTTTCTTCTGTAACTTAAACTACACAAGGCCAATCTAAGACCACCATCTCATGACCTAGCATAGATTATGTCTGTAAGCACACTAATGTGCATGACAGTAATTACATTCAAATTATTGTTGCAGTAATTGCATTATTTTTTTAAAAATTAAGAAATGTCAAAAAAGAACAACATAAACAATGATTTCTCATGAATGTGATTATTCATTTGCAATCATATCAGGCGACATAAGAGACAACGTTATTTTACTTTGGCTATCAGCTGCTTTGCATCAAAGAGGCTTCAGAGCTGGTATATTCAGGGTATATTATTTCTCTACTCACAGTGTTGGCAAGAACAGGAAGAATTATCAAGTTACACAGCAGCCAAAGGGACAGATCTGTTTACGTGACAGAGTTAATCGATTATGCTGAGTTCACGCCAATACAGGGTCACTGAATAGTTCTCTTATTGACAAAATGATAGCCCATGCTGAAGTTATTAACCTTTTTAGTCATTTGTGTTACTGTTTGCTGCATGGTCTCTTCTGGGCATACTATGTATTGTTCTTGCTATGATGAAATAAAAAGTTAAGACATTAATTATCGGTTTAAAAAAATTAAATCCCCATCAATGCAATTCAGTTGAAACAGTTGAGCGGCCTTTACTGAAAGCATTGACTGAATGCAGTCTGTCTCAGATTTGAAGAGTGGGTTTTTTTGTTTGTTTTTTTGGTCTTAAAAATGGCTTTTCAGTAGTACAAGAGCTATGTGTGGAAACTTATGGTGCCTACTTACACTCTGCCTTTTAGGCGTTAGTTTAGTCAAGATTAAACCATTCACCCATTTTTCATTTGGGGAATATGAAGTTTAGTTTAGATTATTTTACCCACTTCTTTTATTTACTACTACACCACTGCTTTTAGGTAGCTCTACCAGTGTATCATTTTTATCACTACTAAAATTTAAAAAGTGTCCAAACTTCTAACTCCCATATCAGACACCCGCCTCTTGTTCTGCCATTGATGTCCCATCGCTTTTAAACGTGATAAGTTTTTGTCCTCAAAAATGCCCCAAATACTTCAGTAGTGTATAAAACTGGCCTAAATTTTCAAAATTTAACTGGTGATTTAAATTTCAGTTTTTATCCATGTAACTTAAGAATAGAACTCAGTGGGAACTGGATTGTCCATTTCATGAGAAACTCCACGATTTTGAAATGTTTTCTGTTTTCTCTTTTTTTTTTTTCCATTTCCAGCAAAACAAAATTCCTGTTTTTTTGTTTCAGGCTGATAGAAATGTTTTGTTTCTGTGAAATCAAAATAGATTTCAACTTCTTTATTTTATATATAAGTTTTTTAAAAGATTAAACAAAAAGTTGTTTCAAAACAGAAAACCAGAACATTAAGTTCTGAAAAGAGTGAAATGGAACAGGATTTTCTCAAAATCAAGCCCCTTAAAGGTGTCTTACCTTGGATAGTCAAAAACAGAGGCACTCAAAATCATTAGTCATGTTGAAAATATAGGCATGTACAGTATTTGGATGTATTCATTTGAAGATGTTAGCTAGGTTGTACCTGATAGGCACAAGCCTATTCTGGGAGTGATGCAAAGCCGTATTGTGTCAGAGGGAGCTCCAGGAGAGACTGTGTTTCATGAGGCACATCTTTTCTGGTGCCGCACAGAACACAGTGTGTGTGTGTGTGTGCGTGTGTGTGTGTGGCGTGTGTGTGTGTGTGTGGCGTGTGTGTGCGCTGCACCATCCCTTAGATGGTGTTGTTTAAACCAGGACCTGCCTTGAGCAGTGAATGTTAACTGGGGGCAAAAAATGCAATACCATGAAAATATGGTGGACCTGATCCTGATCTTGTTTACAGCCATTTTACACAAAGCTAACTGATTTGGACTGGAATACTGGAAGCTCTAAGTCAGAAACACAGAGCCAGAAACTCCCATTCAGGCCAGTGGGTGCTTTCGGGTGCACGAGAAATGCAGTGTGGGTGCACAGTGTGATATGGTAATAAAAGCCAGAACCTGCATGCATGAGAAGAATTAGTATTTTTCTGATTTTGTTGTCCAGTTTCAGATTAAAATCAACGAACAACAAATATAAAGTTGAATATGCTGAATCCTGTTCCAGGAATGCCTGAAAATTGTTAAGCCCCTCTCACATTCCTGAAAAGTATTTTTTCCCAGCTTTTACATGGAAAAAACCCACCAATCACACTGTATATTTTTGCTCTTCATTCCATCTCTCTGTCCCATCTGCAATAAAGATATGACATACAGGAATGCACAAGTGACAGATCTTTATTTTCTGGCCCTAGCCACCTGACTCGTGTAATAACTGGCTGTGTTTCTGCATGGTGGTGTTTTTCGGTCAATGTTACTTTTTTACATTTAGGGTTAGCAGATACTGAACTCTGCCATGTCATGGAGAGAACCCTTTGTAATCCTGCTCCATATTATGTGACTGGGCCAAGACATAAAGATCAGATTTTTACCAGCACTCCTGTGTGTGACACCCATATTACATTATGTTGTGATTGCCTCCACATTTCTTGCAAACAAATCTGCTCTCTCTGCCATTTGTTTACCCGTGTACTGTTTTTATGCCTTGGTATGCATTTTTAATTAGGCACACTTCTGTTCTGTCATTGCTTGTTAACACTTTCATTTGGGAAGCACATTTTTCACTAGCTAACTGCACTGTGTTCAGAATAGCACATTATGACAGAAATGGGGCCAAATCCATGAAGGAGAGAGAGCATCAGCTCTGCTTATTCTTCCCCAGACACCAGCCCAGGGAAATCCTGGCCTTGTGACAACGGGGTTTTGTAGCATGGGTGAGCACATGGAGTTGCTGCTCCCCATGGCATAATCTCCTCAGTTCCAGGTGGATTTCTGTTTGGAAATTTGCTTTAGAGTTACTCTTGGTTAGTTTAGAAGAAACTGCTCAGATATGGCCTTAAACTAATGGGGAGGTGTGATGGGGTGTACAAACACCACACTGGGGAATAGAGGGTTACAGAGCAGCTCTGGGCTCAGGAGGCTCCACCCAGCCACGTCTGCTGAGCATGCTTCCAGTGGAGGGGGAGCTTAAAAGGACGCAGCACAGCTCAGTAAAGGCTTCCAGGGCAAGGGAGCAGAC
Organism: Chelydra serpentina; assembly: GCA_037349315.1. Lineage (NCBI taxonomy): Eukaryota > Metazoa > Chordata > Testudines > Chelydridae > Chelydra > Chelydra serpentina. The sequence continues at coordinate 80,356,479 of JBAIAC010000004.1, forward strand.
CTCCAATGGTGGCTCCTGCAAGGATGCAGCAGCAGTCCCACACCACCTGGAGCAGACCCCACGACAGAGCTGCAGGCCACCACCAGAGAGATGGCAGAGACAGCCCGTGAATGCAGGGGAAGAACAGCCAGACCCCCATTGGGCTTCTGGAGAGGCAAGAGGTGTGGTGTGGTAGGAATTTACCCAGGGAGCAGGCTCAATGATACCATTGCCCAGGTGACACACCTGACCTGGGGGGGAGGGATAGCTCAGTGGTTTGAGCATTGGCCTGCTAAACCCAGGGTTGTGAGTTCAATCCTTGAGGGGGCCATTTGGGGATCTGGGGCAAAAATTGGGGGATTGGTCCTGCTTTGACCAGGGGGTTGGACTAGATGACCTCCTAAGGTCCCTTCCAACCCTGATATTCTATGATTCTATGACCTGCCAGCCCAGGGCCCTGGGTTGGAATCCATAGGAGTGGGAGGGCCTGGGTTCCCCTACTGCCCTCCCACAGACTGGAACCACTAGGTACTACTGCCAAACCACACACTGGAGCCACAACGGGGATAGTGAACTAGCGCACCGACCACTAGGGGCCACCCTTCCATCACAACTGGTGGAGAACGCAGGCAATGGCCCTGTCCTGCTAGAAGGACAAGGGACCAACAATTAAACAAATAAACCCGCTCCAGGGGAAGACATGTGTGCAGAGAAGCTGATCAAGTAGATGATCAAGAGTGAACAACAAGGGACGGCCCAGCAGCCACAACAACAGGGCCAGCTGCTGCAATAGATAGCTGCTCAGCAACAGCAGCAACCATTGCAATGACAGCAACAGGGCCCACAGCAGTAACAGCTTCTGTGGGAACTGGCAGCAGAACGCCAGGAGCGGCAACAACTTGTGCTCCAGCATGTAGCAACACTCCTGCAGCCCCAGAGGCCACCTAATGTCTCGGCCCCTGGGTCCCCCAGCAATGTCCTCAGCCCAAGGATGCCCACCAGACTTACAAAAATGGGCCCCAGGGATGCTCCAGAAGCCTCCTGGGTCACCTTTGAGCAGGTGACAGCTGCAGTCCACTGGCCACCGGAACACTGGACCACTCTCATAGCCCCATATTTGACTGGTCCTGCCCTGTTCTGATGGAGAACTACAAGGCATCTGAAGGCCTAGCCTCTCTGACATCAAAGGCCAGGACAACTGATCCCAAACCACCAATCCTTACTGAAGGGCAGACCAGGGTGGAAGGACAGATTTTGGTGATGCAAAGACCCTTCTTGAGACTGTCCCCACAGATGCTGGGGGGGGGGTGGGGCAAACCTCCAAGGAGGAGGCTTGATGAGCCCAGGGTTCCAGAGAGATGGGGTATACCCCACCAGGAGCCATACAATCCTGAGAGCAGGGGAAGCCAACAACAACCCTGGCAGGAAGCTGTTTTGAATGTAGTTGGAGAGGCCATTTTAGGCGGAAATGTCCCTTCATGGATTTCTGCTATGGGCAAGTATAGATCACCAACTCCAGAGCTTGCAAATGGCGCCCAGCCAAAATGATAGTGCTGGTATGTGTCAATGGAAGTAAGCTGACAGGCCGAGTAGATTCAGGATGTAGTCAAACAGTAGTACAGGTTAGCTTAGTGGAGTCCTGGGACACATTGGGCACCCCGTCTACTTGCAGTATATCCCTGGGGACATACAGCCCTACACTCTGGTGTAACTACAGATGAAGGTGGGGAACCACATGGAAACTTGGCATGTAGGGTTGTCCACCATCCTGGCCTACTCCAGGGACTTAGGTCGGGACTGGAAAGAGATCCTGAAGATGTGGGGCAGAGACCAATCAGAGAAAGCCAGCCTCAGCCTGGAAAAAGTGGGAACAAGTGAGCTGATGGGGCTTGTAGGCAATGACAAAATGGAAGACTCTGGAGAAGGTATCAGCTTGCAAACAGAAAACCCAACCCAGTGACCCACTAACCAAGGGGCACCCAAAGCTGTAGGTATCAAATGGCTAATGGAAGATGTGGATTTTGTGAGGAAATAGCAGGAGGACCAGACCTTAAGCCAGGCATGGGAAAAGATAGCCACAGCTAATGGGGAGGATGTGGAGCTGCAATGACTAAGACAGTGGCCCCACTTCCAACTCCAAAATGAATAACTTTACACGGTGACATAGAACCCCCAAACCTAGGAGGTAGGGGTTCAGCTCCTGGTTCCCAAGAGATTCCACCAGAAAGTGTTACATCTAGTTCACTTGGTGTCATGTGCCAGGCATTTGGAGAAGACGACTCTGGAAAGGATGATCCTCAGATTCTTCTGGCATGGGGTGCATACGGAGGTGCAAAATTTTTGTACCTTATGTCCCAAGTGCCAATTGGGGGGGCCCAAGAGAACGGTGAAGGTCCCTTGGTCCCCATCCAGGTAGTGGTGGTATCATTCGAACAAATAGGCTTGGACTTAATAGGGCCCCTTTAGAAAAAGGTATCAGGGTATCTGTGACGGGTTACCCCTGGGGTGCTACCTGGAACTAGGTTCCACTGAGCCCTCTGACTCACCAGCCTGAGCTCCCTCTCATCACTGTACTGCTGTAACAAGCTATAGACCGCTCCTGGTTCTACACTTCTACCAGCATCCACACAGGCAGGGACACACGCAGCTGCAGTTACATGCAGGCTGCAGCCAGCCACTGCATGAACCAACAATAGAGAGGCTATAGCCAAAATAACCCCCAGATCCTCAGCCTAAGACTCCAGAGCTGTACCATCTTTCCCTGATCAAAATCCCAATCAGTATGAATGTATTACCCAGTTCGCCTCTCCCTCAATGTGGAGAGGAATATGTAACAAGCCTGTGTTAAACCAAGCTGAGATTTTCCCCAGACACTTCAGTCAAAGGCATACTGGTTTAGATAAAGCAAAAACAAGTTCATTAACTACAAAAGATAGATTTAAAGTGATTATAAGAAGTGATAGCAAACAGATCAAAGCAGATTACCTAGCAAATAAAAAAACACAGACTAAGCTTAATATACTAGATCGATTGGATATGAATTATCAGATTCTCACCCTAAGAGGTGATACAAACAGGCTGCAGATTCTTAAGGGGCAAGCTGCACTTGCTTTACAGCTTGGAATCCTCAGATGTTTCATTCACAAGGTAGAAATCCCTTTTAGCCTGGGTCCAGCCCTTCCCTCGGTTCAGGCTTCATTCCTCAGGTGTTTCCAGGAGTCTTCTTGTGTGGGGAGTAAAGAACCACAGATGATGTCACTCCCTGCCTTATATAGCTTTTTTCCTATGGTGGGAACCCTTTGTTCCCAAAGCTTTGTTTCCAGACCAGTCTGTGGAAAAATACTGATATGCCAAGATGGAGTCTAGCATCATGTGGCATGGTCACATGTCTTTGTAGAGTCATAGCAGCCATCACTCACAGGCTGTCTGTAACATTCGCTAGAAGGCTCACCAAGTAGGAGATAAGCCTCCCATAAGGCCTATTGTTCTTTCTAATGGCCCATTGCCCTGAATAGGCCTTATCCCACCAGCTATCTAGACTTAAAGCATGTTGTCTAGTGGGCATTACCCAGGTGTAACTACATTTGAAATACAGATACATAGTTAATATTCATAACATCAGATACAAAAATGATACATGCATACAAATAGGACAATCATCTTCAGCAAATCAAAACTTTTCCAGTGACACCTCGCATGACTTATCTTGCATAAAATGCATCATAATTATGCTATTACAATATCATAATAATATCACTATGAAGAATATGGGGTGTAGTGTCACAAACTCCTCCCCAGTAGGGGTGGCGTGGCATCTGTGTGAAGATGATCTGAAAGAGCAAAAATAAAGATCAGGGCAGTGAAGAGGCACCTCAGCCACGAGGCATGGGGATGGCCAATTAATTTACACTACAATTATCAAGACTGGGTTTTCACCAGAATGAAATTAGTGCAGCACTAGCTCCTTCAGGAGCACAGTTTGCTCACATACTGATGCAGCTGCAGCCTTTGAGGTATAGAATATCCCTTATAAGGTCCATTCCATTGCCTGGATTCCCACAACACTAAGATTCACAGCCCCGTCCTTGCAATTTCCATTGCAGCCTGTAAATAAATAAACTGAACTACAAACTAAGATTCTAGAAAGATTGGATATGAATTAGTGATTTCTCACCCTGGCTGAGAATACAAGAAGTCCACCAGGTTTCCATACACAGGCTAGAAATCCTTTTAGCCTGAGACCAGCACTTCCCCACAGTTCAATCTTTGTTTCTCAGATGTCTCCAGGAGTGTCCTTGTGTGGGGAGTGAGGCCCCTAAATGATTTCATAACCCACCTTATATAGCTTTACCACATGGTGGGAACCCTTTGTTCCAAAAACAGTTCCTAGCTCAGTTTGAGGAAAAATACAGGTACCCAAAATGGAGTTCAGTGTCATGTGGTCTGGTCACATGTCCTTGCATGTCCTGCTGAGTCATAGCAGCCATTACTCATACGCTGTCTGAAGCATTCTCAGGAAGACTTACCAGGTGAGGAATAAGCTTCTTCTAAGGCCTATTGTTTCCCCTGATGGCCCATTACCTTGAATAGACCCTTCCCAATCATTTTGCCTAGTGGGTGACACCCAGGTGTAACTGAGACAGGAGCCCCAGGGTGAAGCCTGGAACTGTGGGACCACTGTGCCCACTCTCCAGCCTGGGCTGTCTGTCACATTGCCTTACTAGTGACCAGCAGCAAACCCCTCCAGGAGCTGTGATCACTCAGCACAACCACATTTACAGAACCACACCCAGCTATATTGCATGAATGCTCCCAGAGCCACTCATGAATCACACAGAGAAAGGCACCAGAGCCAGATCCCCCCCAGAAACCAGCACCGTACCTCACTTCGGTCTTATACGGTCTTGCACTGCTCAAGATGGACAGTGCAGATTTATTAATTTGTTCACCACTTCATCAATGGAAAGTGGTTATACACCAGCCTTTGCAAAACCTGAGCAGATTTGCCATACACTTCATACAAACTCACTGGTAAAGATAAACAGTAAAACAGATTAATTGACTACAAAAGATAGATTTTAAGTGACAGGCAAAAAGTCAGAGTTAGTTACCAAAAGAAATACATATCCAACCCCGGACCTGAAAAAAGGGTACTGGCAGATCCTACTGACAGAGGAGTCACAAAAAAAGACAACCTTTCCTATCTCCCACCCGACCCCTTTGGCCTATACCAATTTGTGACAAATTCCATAAAACCCTATGAATTCAAGGTACTCCATCACCCGGGGAAGGCACACCAGAATGCAGATTTCTTTTCTCAGAGTGCAGAGGAATGGCAGATGGATAAGTTTCCCATACCCAAGTCTCACAGGGACAGTGTGTGATGGGGTGTGCAAACCGCACACTGGAGAATAGAGGGTTACAGAGCAGCTCTTGGCTCAGGAGGCTCTGCCCAGCTACATCTGCTGGGCATGCCTGCAATGAAGGGGGAGCTTAAAATGGCACAGCACAACTCAGTCAAGGCAGCCAGGGCAAGGAAGTAGATCAGCACTGCTGGGATTCTGCAAGGACGCAACAGGAGTCCCACACCACCTGGAGCAGACCCCAAGACAGAGCTGCAGGCCACTGCCAGAGAGACAGCAGAGCGCCAGCCTGTGACTGAAGGGAAGAACAACCAGATCCTCATTGGGCCTCCTGAGAGTCGGGGGGGAATATGGTAGGAAGTGACTCAGAGCAGGCTGAGTGATACCACTGCCCAGGTGACACACCTGACCTGCCAGCCCAGGGCTGTGGTTGAAACCTGGAGGAGTAGGAGGGTCTGGATTCCCCTAATCACCCACTCACAGACTTGAACCACTAGGCACAATGGCCAAACCACAGACTGGAACCACAAGACAAATAGTGAGCTTGTGCTCTGACCACTAGGGGCCACTCCTCCATCACAGGAGGGCTCTGGAGCAGATGCCACTAGGAACTACAGAGCAGCATGACTCTTATGGGAGCCATACTGCCAGGGTAAAGTGGCAGAGCCCAGGGCGATGTGCAGAGGCCCTCTGCCTCAGAGCAGCTGTTCACGTCCCTTGGGGGCATTCTGATACCCTTCTGCTTCCAGGGTGTTGCTTCATACTCATTTCGTGGGTGGTGAGGGCCAAAATCTACACTTCTGAAGGGAAGAAGAAGAGAAAATTCCACATAGAGAACTCAGAGTTGCCCAAGTCCTAGGCAGGAAAATCTACATGGGCTCACATGTGTCTCAGTATTTGTAAATATATTCAGAGCTTTTATTCTATTTGTAAGCTGGTGCCCAAACATAGCTAGAGCCAACCATTATTTTAATGTTTAAAATGGGAGGTATAATATCTCATAACATAAATAGCCCGTGCAAAGCCCTTGCTAGTTCTGATCATCTTAGAAGAAAGCTAATATATATTGAAATGTTTATACTGTGTACTTATCACAGCATACAGAGTCTTGGGCCTTTTTCCATGACAGAAGTGGTTTTGTCTTGCCTTTTGTTTATAAGTTGGTAACCTATAGTACTCTATATGAATCTGTAGGGTGGTGTGGCTGCTTAAATTGATCAGTGAGAAAAAAATGCTAATTGGCAGGTGGAATTCAATAGTTCTGTGTATGGGGGAAATCAGCGTGCTGCATTGCAATAGGATACCATATTTATTTAAATAGAAACAGTGGTATTTATTGGATGGCTGTCTTTTCCCCCGCTTCAGAAACACAGCATTAGTGAAATGTCAGTTCATGTTAAGATCATCTGTGGCCTTTGCTATGTACATTCTTCCATGTTTCTGCACAAAGATAGTAAAGCACAGTGGAGGCTCAGCTCTGGAGATCGATCTCCCTTCATGTCTGATATTAACTTACATTGCCAGGGCCAGGATGGGTGTGAAAGAGGTGGGCAGAATTGGTGTTTATCCACTGACCCTTGAGGTGGAACTTTGGCAAATGGCTGAGCTGCTTTGAGTTGCTGAAATGACTGCAGTTTTGGTACCATTTTAGGGTTTGCAGTGATAAGAGCAGCTCTCTAAGGAGTTGAATGTCTGAGTGATCTAAAACCAGGGCAGTCAAGCTGAAGAGGATGTGTGCACTAACCTGTTTGCACTGAATAGTCTCCATAAATAATTTACAACTATGACTGCTAGCTATTATTACAAAAATACCGGATTGCATTTTGACACATGCATCCAGCTTGTAAGTCAATAGATACATTTCACCTAGTGTATGCAGACCACAGTTTAAGCCATCCATCCATGTGTGTTTTACAACAATGTAACCCTACCATTGCAAAACAACACCGAGAAGGTCTTTCTAAATAAGTTTTTAAAAAGCAAAACAATGATCAGCCTGTTAGAACATTTATGTTATTGATCCTTAATAGGCTTGTTTTTCCCTCTCTCTCGCTTCACCTTTCAGTTTTAAACACTTGTGATGTTTTATTTAAGGGTCTTATTCTGCTGCAGCCAAGTGTTATATGCAGTTATTTGGAGACTCCAAGGAGCTATTGCAAGATTTCAAAGTTTTTTGTTTTCTTTCTTTTTTTTAAAGAAGATGTGCCTGGCATTTTCTTCATTGTGCTTTCCTCTTAGACTTGCTTAAGTCACCAAGAAAGTATTTCATTATATCTTGATTTAATCTGAAAGAGTGTCAGAGGGTTTTTCCTCAACGTTAGGAGTTAGCATTTGAAGAGAAATGGTGAAATGTATATTTTTTTGTGAAACACAAGTCAAAAGACTGTTAATTTTCACTGTGGTAATACACCTCAGCAAAGTGTGAACAAGAAGAATCTCATCTGTAAATCATACCAATCTAATAAACTAGATTAGATGCGATGTGGACTTTTGTTTGTAAAGTTAAATGACTTCTCCATACTTCTTATTATTATTCTTTTTAAGGGAAAGCAAGAGTGTTGTATTATACCATCTTTATTATCAATCAATAGCAAAGTTGTAGGGTATTCTTTTGATTTGATTTTCATATGCAATCAGGGATCATATGTATAGTTAATAATTGTTCCCATTACGAGAATATATGCTCATAGACTTTAAGGTGAGACAGCACCATAGTGATCACCTAGTATTCTAGTTTGACCTCGTGCACATTGCAGAACCTTACCCACCCACTCCTGTAATAAACCCTAACTTCTGGTTGAGTTACTGAAGACCTCAAATCATGGTTTAAAGACTTCAAGTTACAGAGAATTCACCATGTACACTAGTTTAAACCTGCAAGTGACCTGTGCCCCATGCTGCAGAGGAAGGCAAAAAAAAAACCAACCCAGGGTCTCTGCCAATCTGACACAGGGGGAAAATTCCTTCTCAACCCCAAATATAGTAATCAGTTAGATCCCAAGCACGTGGGCAAGACCCACCAGGCAGATACCTGGGAAAGAATTATCTGTAGTAACTCAGAGACCTCCCCATCAAGTGCCCCAACTCTAGCCATTGGGGATTTTTGCTACTGATAGTCACAGATGGGCCACATGCCACTGTAGGCAGTCCTATCATACCATCCCCTCCATAAACGTATCAAGTTCAGTCTTGAATTCAGCTAGGTTTCTTGCCCTCACTGCTATGCATAGGAAAAAAAGAGAAAAACAGCTTAAATATTCACTTTTGCTTAGTGAAGTTCCAAAAACAAATGTCTCTAGGATCTTTCTTCCCTGAAAGAAAAAGCAAGAACTGAAGAACTTTCTGAGATATGATGAACTATTCAGATATCAGAATATTAATTTATTATAATCTAATTGTGGATAGTGATTACCAAAACCTCATTCTGGCTGGCTGGTCATTTCTGATGTCACACCCATGATTCTACTTCCAATACCTAAGATGGCATCAATGAAAACCTTTTTATTTTTTTGTTTAGATTCCTACACCTGTTATGTTAAATGGGTATGGAGGAGAAAAATAATAGAGGGAGCTTTGGAGGAGAGGGAGAGGAGAGGTGAAGGGGAAGCTTGGGGAAAAGGGGGAAGGCCGGAAGACAAAATGTCACTCTTTTAACTTGTGAACCATGTAGAATACATTGTAGTGATCTAGTCCTGAGGTGACAAAGGTATGGATGGTGGTAGCAAGGTCTGCATTGTAAAGAAATGGTTTCAATCCCCTGTCCAAGTACATGGTAAAAAATATTCCTGGACATTGCTTTTACATATCTGTCTAACGGCTACCTCCAGCTTGCAAAGATGAGTCACAAATGCCAGGCACACAGGCTAAATTAAAATTAGAGAAATCATCCCCGTTGTACCTTCCAGCTGCTTCCTTCAGCCTACCAGCATCACCTCAGTCTTATCTGGATTGAGTTTCAGCCACCTGGCTCTCAGCTGTGCCCCAATCTGTCTCATAGACGGGGCCAGGCATTCAACAGCACTGGCTGGGTCAGGTGCAACAGAGACATAGAGTTGAAGTTGCATTTACACTAAGACCCCTTTTTACTGCAAAGTGGTGTGAAGAGTGGATCCTTGATGTAAATGAGAATCGGGCCCACTGAGCTGAGTGTCATCAGCGTATTGAAAACACTGCAGCAAATGTTTCCACACAATTCCTCCTGACAGCCCCACATTTGCACTAGACAAGAATTTACAGCCTCACCTTTACACATCACCTGTGCTTTTGGTGCAATGAGTCAAACTGAATATAAGGGGGTCTTAAATTACTGTAACTCACCCCAAAAAGGCTAGTAGAGAGGCTCATAGCAAGAAAAGCAACTACTAGCTGGGTGTAATAATATGAAGATTTCATTAGCTATACCCCTTTAGCTTATACCTATTTACACTTTCTTCCTACTCCTTGGTATGTAAGTTACAGTACACCAGTTTAGACTCTCTTGTCACTCATATAAATATTGGTAAATTGGTGTAAGTAGGTCTAAAGGAGTCAAATTTAATGTAAGAGGGAGAAAGTAATTTTAAACTACCGTACATATCTCTTCTGAATTTGGATCATAGATTAAAATTTAGTTTGCAGTTCTTTATGCTAGGCTGTCAGGAAATATTCTATAACATGTCATTGCAAGTAAGAATGTTATAATAGACAGAAAACTCAAATACCCAGAGAAGGTATCTTTAATTTCTGTGTCTTGTTAAACTGTACCATTTCCAAATACTCACAATCTGGTCTGATAGTAAAGAATATTTGAACTCCGAGTCTGCATGTGTCCCGATAGTGTCATTTGTAGGTGTGTGGTGGTTGGGATTTTATAGAAGAAATGTTCCAGGAAAAGACACTTTTGTATTTGTTCATAGTTTGTTTCTGTGAAGGCAGTTTTCCGGGGGTGACTCTGCAATCTCTGGATCTCTAGTTGTAATAGTACTGCTTGGCTCTAATTAAAACAGTACAGCACTATAAAGTACTAACTCTACAGTCTTTCATTTGCTTTCTACATCTCAGTCTTTTTATTCAGTTCCAGGTGTCAGCCTATGTGGGCTGGAAGGAGTACAATATTCTAGAATAAGCAAGAAAGAAAAATCAAATTCCTTGATTCTCTGTGGGTGGCATAACAGGGCTCTGTAGCTGGCAAAGATCCAAACTTAATTGCTATAAGAATTGGATCAGTGAGGAGGCCATGGTCATTCATAGGCATCTGTGATGGATAACTACTGGTGCAGCATGTTCAGTCATCAATCTTTAGAGGAAAATGTCTGTGATAGCTGGATAAAGCATGGCTTGCATCAGCAAAAATGACCACAGAGTAAGGATATAGAGAATGATCCTTTGTGTAATCCACTTTCTAAGGGCTTTTTTAACCTTAGTCCATTTTTAACATCAGTCCTAAGTATTAATTTTGAAGTGGATAAAATTATTAATGAAGCACTTGGACATAATATATCTGTTAGATATAGGAAGCAATGCAAGTTTAGTATAGCTCGTATGTGACTTGATGACAAAACTTGTATCAGATTCAGTGGAAAATAGTCCACATGTTAACAGCACAATTCCCCTATTATGCCAATACTGTATCTCACAAAAAGGCTATTATCATTTATTTTCTATGTAAACCCCTCATTATAACTTGAATATTTAATAATAATAATATTGAAACAGACAGGAAACTAATTCAGTTTTCTTCCCTATGAAATTAGGGTTTTTTTAACACCTTCCACCCAGGGCCGGATTAAGACTTTGAGAGGCCCTAAGCACTGAAAAGATTATGGTGCCCCCCCCATATGTAATTCAAAATAAAAACAATACTATACCGTAAAATAAAAAAATATTTTTCAAAATGACACAAAACTTACATGTATGCTGAAATTAAAATAGCTTCTTTCTAGATTTTCTGATTGCAAAATTCTGGATAAATTCATCGAAGTTGACTCCACGAAGCATGTCCGCTTCCATACAAAATAGGGAAAGTGAAATCAAGTCTGTCCTGACACATTGTTGTTCTCTGAGGGTTTTTTATTCTTCTCAGCTGAGAAAAAGAGCGTTCTGCGGAGCAGTTAGTAATCATCAATGTTAGAAAAATACATAGTGTGATCTCTACATTTGGAAATACACATTGTATTCCGTCTTTCAATATTGTGTCATGAAGATCAATGTGACTGAATTTCATTTTTCCTGTTTCATTAAACTTTGCATGCATATAACAGTGGAACTGCCGTACTTCTCCACAGAGATACATGTTCAAGTCAACAGGGTATGAGTCAACTAGCTTTTGGGAACCTTGTGAATATTGTCCGTCAGATAAGTCCATATCGTTTAGAAAAGAAAATCTACTTGATACTTCTTTGTACACTTCACCTCTCCTCTTCATATGAGCTTCAAGTGTATCAATTATAGCGTAGTAAGTAGATATGCAAAATTTGACTCTTGTTTCTGTTGCACTGCTGTCATTTGCTTGTTTTTTCCTGATTCACTTGCAGGACAGGGCTTCTTTGTAGTTAGTATCAGGCAAGATATCTTTTTATATGTCTTCAAATCTTTCAAAATCATTCCTCAAAGTGTAAGTGGTCTGCTAATGATTGACAGAGGTCTGCACATGTTTTCAAATCCAATTCTTTTTCTTGGAGAGCTTGACTTGTGTGGTAAAAGTGTTGTAAAATTTCATTCCACATGGTCAGCATGAATACAAACACTAGTGTATAGAAGTCTAACAAAGTTCTGATTTTTCCCATGATGACTACTTCGATGCTTTAAAAAAAATATCAAATATCAATTTTTTTCCAAAAAAAAAAAATCTCATTTTTTTGGTGCCCCCTGCTTTGCTGGTGCCCTAAGCACGAGCTTAGTCTACCTATTGGGTAATTCAGCCCTGCTTCCACCCCATACAAACACACATTCTCACCCATCACGAATATGACCTAATACTATACAACTGACACGTGCTTCCCTCTGCAGCTTATTTTAGACAAATTGAACCTTCTCAGGTAATGTCAAACAAATGCTAGGGCTTCAGCAATGGAGACCAGCCGTCTGTTCTTACAGTACGTGTCCGGGAGAAAATTACAATGCACTGCTCTGAATTTAAGGATTGCCTTCCATGCACATCCCAAATTCCCACTGAAGCCATGTGTAGTTTTGGGTGCAAAAGGAATACAGGAATGTGCTCTTTGGTTTTTCAGAATGCCATTCAGCCGATTCACTTCTATCAAGAAAAATGCACGTAACACATAAATTGATGACTGGAGTTCTCTGCCTTTACTTTATTACACCATTATTATTACTATTATTCCTCAATGAACTGAAGAAATCTCCTCGGGGAATTCTGGCAGGACTTTCAAGGAGTAGCATCAGATGAAGTTAATTCTCACAGCTTATCACTGTCAGGGGATACTAAGAATGAGATAAATATTGAGGTCATTTAGAAAAGCTTTTATTCATGGCAGAGTCAGAGCAGCTTTTACCCTGCCACAGAAAGTGGGTTGGTAAGTAGTGATATAGTCTTATTACAGTATAATTGCATTTTTGACATGGTGTACTGTCTTTGTAACTGGGCATATAACATAGCCAGGAGGTGAATGCCTGGCTGCGAAGATGGTGTCGCCAGGAGGGCTTTGGCTTCCTCGACCACGGGATGCTAATCCAGGAAGAACTGCTAGGCAGAGATGGCGTTCACCTTTCGAGGAGGGGAAAGACCCTATTTGGATACAGACTGGCTAACCTAGTGAGGAGGGCTTTAAACTAGGTTCAATGGGGACAGGTGAGCAAAGCCCACAGGTAAGTGGAGAACATGGGGACCTGGGAGATGGGTCAGAAATAGGAGGGGGCGCAGGCTCTAATGACAAAGAGATAGGAGGGTCAGGGCAAAACTGGGAGGCAAGATCAAATCAGTATCTTAGATGCCTGTATACAAATGCGAGAAGTATGGGTAATAAGCAGGAAGAACTGGAAGTGCTAATAAATAAATTCAACTATGACATTGTTGGCATCACCAAAACTTGTTGGGATAATACACATGATTGGAATGTTGGTATGGATGAGTACAGCTTGCTCAGGAAGGACAGACGGGGGAAAAGGGAGGAGGTGTTGCCTTATATATTAAAAATGTACACGCTTGGACTGAGGTGGAGATGGACATAGGGGACGGAAGTGTTGAGAGTCTCTGGGTTAGGCTAAAAGGGGTAAAAAACAAGGGTGATGTCATGCTAGGAGTCTACTAGAGGTCACCTAACCAGGTGGAAGAGGTGGATGAGGTTTTTTTTAAACAACTAACAAAATCATCCAAAGCCCAAGATTTGGTGGTGATGGGGGACTTCAACTATCCAGATATATGTTGGGAAAATCACACAGTGGGGCACAGACTATCCAATAAGTTCTTGGACTGCATTGCAGACAACTTTTTATTTCAGAAGGTTGAGAAAGCTACTGGGGGGAAGCTGTTCTAGATTTGATTTTAACAAATAGGGAGGAACTCGTTGAGAACTTGAAAGTAGAAGGCAGCTTGGGTGAAAGTGATCATGAAATCCTAGAGTTCACAATTCTAAGGAAGGGTAGAAGGGAGTACAGCAAAATAGAGACAATGGATTTCAGGAAAGCGGATTTTGGTAAGCTCAGAGAGCTGATAGATAAGGTCCCATGGGAATTAAGACTGAGGGAAAAAACAACTGAGGAGAGCTGGCAGTATTTCAAAGGGACACTATTAAGGGCCCAAAAGCAAACTATTCCACTGGGTAGGAAAGATAGAAAATGTGGCAAAAGACCACCTTGGCTTAACCACGAGATCTTGCAAGATCTAAAAAATAAAAAGGAGTCATATAAAAAATGGAAACTAGGACAAATTACAAAGGATGAATATAGGCAAACAACACGGGAATGCAGGGGCAAGATTAGAAAGGCAAAGGCACAAAATGAGCTCAAACTAGCTACAGGAATAAAGGGAAACAAGAAAACTTTTTATCAATACATTAGAAGCAAGAGGAAGACCAAGGACAGGGTAGGCCCACTACTCAGTGAGGAGGGAGAAACAGTAACAGGAAACTTGGAAATGGCAGAGATGCTTAATGACTTCTTTGTTTCGGTCTTCACTGAGAAGTCTGAGGGAATGCCTATCATAGTGAATGCAAATGGGAAGGGAGAAGGTTTAGAAGATAAAATAAAAAAAGAACAAGTTAAAAATCACTTAGATAAGTTAGATGCCTGCAAGTCACCAGGACCTGATGAAATGCATCCTAAAATACTCAAGGAGCTAATAGAGGAGGTATCTGAGCCTCTAGCTATTATCTTTGGTAAATCATGGGAGACAGGAGAGATTCCAGAAGACTGGAAACGGGCAAATATAGTGTCCATCTATAAAAAGGGAAATAAAAACAACCCAGGAAACTACAGACCAGTTAGTTTAACTTCTGTGCCAGGGAAAATAATGGAGCAAGTAATTCAGGAAATCATCTGCAAACACTTGGAAGGTGGTAAGGTGATAGGGAATAACCAGCATGGATTTGTAAAGAACAAATCATGTCAAACCAATCTGATAGCTTTCTTTGATAGGATAACGAGTCTTGTGGATAAGGGAGAAGCGGTGGATGTGGTATACCTCGACTTTAGTAAGGCATTTGATACGGTCTCGCATGATATTCTTATCAATAAACTAGGGAAATACAACTTAGATGGGGCTACTATAAGGTGAGTGCACAACTGGCTGGATAACCGTACTCAGAGAGTAGTTATTAATGGTTCCCAATCCTGCTGGAAAAGTATAATGAGTGGGGTTCTGCAAGGGTCTGTTTTGGGACCGGCTCTGTTCAATATCTTCATCAATGACTTGGATATTGGCATAGAAAGTACGCTTATTAAGTTTGCAGATGATACCAAACTGGGAGGGATTGCAACTGCTTTGGAGGATAGGGTCATAATTCAAAATGATCTGGACAAATTGGAGAAATGGTCAGAGGTAAACAGGATGAAGTTTAATAAGGACAAATGCAAAGTGCTCCACTTAGGTAGGAACAATCAGTTTCACACATACAGAATGGGAGGAGACTGTCTAGGAAGGAGTACAGCAGAAAGGGATCTAGGGGTTATAGTGGACCACAAGCTAAATATGAGTCAACAGTGTGATGCTGTTGCAAAAAAAGCAAACATGATTCTGGGCTGCATTAACAGGTGTATGGTGAGCAAGACACAAGAAGTCATTCTTCCACTCTACTCTGCGCTGGTTAGGCCTCAACTGGAGTATTGTGTCCAGTTCTGGGCACCGCATTTCAAGAAAGATGTGGAGAAATTGGAGAGGGTCCAGAGAAGAGCAACAAGAATGATTAAGGGTCTAGAGAACATGACCTATGAAGGAAGGCTGAAGGAATTGGGTTTGTTTAGTTTGGAAAAGAGAAGACTGAGAGGGGACATGATAGCGGTCTTCAGGTATCTAAAAGGGTGTCATAAGGAGGAGGGAGAAAACTTGTTCGTCTTAGCATCTGAGGATAGAACAAGAAGCAATGGGTTTAAACTGCAGCAAGGGAGGTTTAGGTTGGACATTAGGAAAAAGTTCCTAACTGTCAGGGTGGTTAAACACTGGAATAAACTGCCCAGGGAGGCTGTGGAATCTCCATCTCTGGAGATATTTAAGAGTAGGTTAGATAAATGTCTATCTGGGATGGTCTAGACAGTAATTGGTCCTGCCATGAGGGCAGGGGGCTGGACTCGATGACCTCTCGAGGTCCCTTCCAGCCCTAGAATCTATGAATCTATGAATGAATTTACAAAAGTTTGATCAAATGTGGGAATCTTTATGAATTATACATATACTAGCCTGATCCTGTGAAACCTCTGTTTGCAGAACTCCCATTGAAATCAATAGTATAGACCGGGGTAGGCAACCTATGGCACATGTGCCGAAGGCAGCACGCGAGCTGATTTTCAGTGGCACTCACACTGCCCGGGTCCTGGCCACCAGTCCAGGGGGCTCTGCATTTTAATTTAATTTTAAATGAAGCTTCTTAAACATTTTTAAACTCCTTACATACAACAATAGTTTAGTTCTATATTAAAGACTTATAGAAAGAGACCTTCTAAAAACGTTAAAATGTATTACTGGCATGCGAAACCTTAAATTAGAGTGAATAAATGAAGACTCGGCACACAACTTCTGAAAGGTTGCCGACCCCTGGTATAGACTCTGAAAACTATATGGAGCAGACTTAATTTTTTTAGGAAAAAACAATTCCTCTATAGTTATGAAATAAAGAGTGCATCAGCTGAACTAGTCATCACTTTTCAACACGAGGAAAAATAGTTTTCACAATAAATTAAACCTTTGTAACAGGACATGGCCACATATATAGACAGGCACCACATCACTGTCACTCATGGCTAAACCACACACATGCAATAGAACTATCCAGACCCTGGATCATACTGAGGTTCACCTAGTCAAATTTATGGCCCCCTGCTCCAAAATTAGGCTTTTACTCTTGTACTAAAGAAAATTTCCACTAACAGTTAGTGTTAAGACTTATATCCTATTTACAGAGTGGCCATTAGAGAGCAATGTCATTGCATACATTTGAGCTGATACGCTTTCATAGAGTAGAATACAATAGTATGCATGCATGTAAGTCAGTATATTACAACTTGAGTTTCAGTGCTTTTAAAAACATTTACCAATTATCAGATGGTCAATAGTGTCACCAACTGGAGAATAGCAGAAAACTATTTTTGGTCACATGTCCCTGACTCAGCCAACTGGATGAAGTTTGACCATTGGAGTTATTATTATTTATTACAGTAGGTGGGTCTGGAGAGAGAGGGTGGAGCTAAAGATAGCCTGATTCACAGGGAAGATGGTGGTGTTGTCAACAGTGATGGAGGAAAAAGAGGGAGAGGAGAGGGCTTACAAAGGAAGACAGCAGGGTTCATTTTTGCTGTCTTGAAGTTAATTGATGGCAAGATATCCAGGGGGAGACACAGAGAGAAAAGATGACATGTTGTATTTGAGGGAAGGACACAAGCCAAGAAAGGTTAATTGATCAGTTGTCAACACGGAGATGGTAGCTGAAGCTGTATGAGCAGATGCGGTCACCTAGAGAAATGGTGTAGAGGAAAAAGAGGAGTGGACCAGAGAAAATGCCCTGTGGGATACCAACAGGAAGTGGGGAGGGAAGGAATGACCAAATAGTTAAGAGGAGAGCCAGGAGAGGATGCAGTAATGAAGGCCAAGGGAGGACAAGATTTTAAGAAAGGCATGATTAACACAGTCATAGACGGTCAAGAGATCAAAGAGGATGACAATGGAGTAGAGGCCCTGAGAGTCAGCCAAGATGCCAGTGGAGACCTTGGTGAAAGCAGCTTTTCTGGAGGGCAGAAATCAGATTTGAGGGGATCAAGGATGGAGTGGAGGAGAGGACCGTGAGACAACAGATTGTAGATAGCACATTCAATTTGTTTAGAGATAAATGGGAATAGAGGGATATCGGGGTAATTGGTGAGGGACATGGGAATCAAAGGTACATTTTTTAAAGATTTGGAGACCATATAGTGCTGGTCTTGTGAGGGGAACCCAATGAAAATAAGAGGCTAAAGAGAAAGAGGAGGAGAGGGAGAAGGAGAGCACATGAGGTCATGAGGCACCAAGGGTATCTTTGGGATAGATGGAGTGGTTAGATGAGGAAAGCAGGCAAGAAACCTCCATGTCAGTGATGGGGAGAAGAAAGAGACTAACAGAGGGGGAAAAAACAAGGTGAGAGAAGAAGATAATATTGGAGCTTATTGATCTTCTCTTTAAAAATTGGCAATATCCTGAACAGAGAGAGAAGTAATGGAAGGTTTTAGGAGTCAGAGATCGTTTTATTGGAAAATCTGGGTGGCTAGGTTCAATGAAGATGGAGAAGTAGGTACTGGTTGGTCAGAAAGATGGCAAAACTGAAGGAGAAAAGAACAAATCAATTGTGGAAAACAGTCTGCCTGGTCTTATGATTTTCTCCAGAGACATTCAGCAGCGTGGGAGCAGGAGCAAAGGAAGTGAAAGCTAGTGTAAATGTATATTATATGGAGTTTCCCTTATGAAAATATCATATACATAGAAAAATGAAAAAAAAAAGTATTGGTCCCTTGTACCACACCATATAATTTAATAGAAAACTATATCCCCATGGTAGAATTTTGCTGGATGGTTAAAATAATCTATAAAAAGCTTAGCATTTTCTATTATTGTGCATTCTATAGATCCCTATTAAATTTCTATAGAACCTAGTTGGTGTAATCCATATTAAATTCCAAAGGAATGGTACAAGTGGGTGCACTAAAGAGGTGAATACAAGGCTTACAGTTTCCCATATACTTAGATATCTTCTTATTTCTCTTATGTCAGTTAATATTTTGTTACATGTTTCTTTGTATGGTTAACTATATGATCTGTTATCTGTATTCATGAAATGTTATTCAGCAAATTCATGCAACTGGACATCAGCTGAAACTAAAATACATACCATTGCTTACTTTATTCAGAAGTGGGTTTAAAGTCAAGGAGTCAGGGGTATAATAAAATAAAAGACAGACAGAGATGTATTCTATTTAGTACAGAGATCAACAACAGGCATTTTTGTCAGAATAACATTTTTTTCTCTAAATAGTGCAATCTAAGACAGTGTCCCTGATATATAATAAGATGTAAGTGGAGTTTATTCTATTGACTTTTTAAAACAATTCTTAATATTGCTTATAAATTTCTCCCAGAAAGTACTCATTTTAATCATCAGTCAGCATTTTTATTATATTATAATCCTTAATTGATTGACGTTTAATCACAGTCTTTGTATTTTACTATCCCTTGTCTCATAAAAGGCAATTTTCTCTTTACTGTAGTTTAACAGCTGATGAAAAAGATTTAAGGAAACCTATAAACTTAAGATTGGTTAATGGTCCCTTATAAAAGAATATTACACTTCTAGGATCCATTGCACAGATGTGATACTCAATTGTAGAAATGTGCATGGGGTTTATTAAATTACAGCACAAATCTTCAGTCTTCTGAATTATTGTTCATGTTGGTATTGTTAGGCAAATGGGGAGGCACGTTATTGCTTCCAGTTGTTCACATTACTGTGGTGTAATACAGGCAGAGACAGCTGGCACATTGCTCTAGGCAAATGTAGAACTAGAGCAGCTGCAGAGTTCTGGGCCCCAAGTGAAGGTCCAGCACCGCTGAGTCAGTACTGGGTGGCTCATCAAAAGATGTCCAGAAATTAAAAGAAAGACAATGCTTCTCCTCAAAGCTAATGTGCGGTAGTTTGTGCAACTAATTAACATACTTGTTTTTGTTTTACACAAAGATGTGTGAGAAAACAAAAAAACAACTATTGGTCCTAATAGTATGATAGAGGAGAAATTGCATATTTCGTTGGCATGCCGTATGGAGGAACAGGAAGAGATGAAAAAGTTCTCAATTCAACATTGCCAAATAGCATTATGCATTAAGTGTTTGGAGGGTATAGTGACCAGCCCTTGCTGTCTCTCTGATTATCACTGAATGCTAGATCTTTCCTAAATTAGTATGTATGTCTGGGAGTACAATTGGATCAGACAAAAATATAGTCTTAGAATCACAGATTCATAGGACTATTCATATGTTCGTATATTTTGAGCAGAAGGGACCAGTATGATTATCTAGTCTAATCTCCTGCATAACACAGGCCATACTGTTCCAATCATTAATGACACTCACTGTTCAAAATATGCATCTTATTCCAGTTAGAACTTTGCTGACTTCAGTTCCAGCCATTGGATTTTATTGTAAAAGACAAAAGCCCCAATAAATGGCTTTCATAGACTTTATTCTTTTTACAAGATTTGAACAGAGAAACGTTTTTTGTTTCTACCTACCACTCAACCACCAAGGGTGACATCCTGGTTCCACTGAAGACAATGTCAAAATATCCATTGGTTTCAGTGGGTCCAGAATTGCACTGTGAGGATATGTCCATACTTCAATGAAACACCTGTGGCCGGCCTGTGTAAACTGACTAGGCTATAATATTGCAGTGTAATGTTCGGGCTTGGGCTGGAGCCTGGGCTCTAGGACCTTCCCCACTCATGGGATCATTTTGAATTAAAGTGTGTCTTATGAGCAATTCAGACACAGTGCTATACCCCAGAATCTGAATAGTAAATGAGATATCTCATTCTCTTTCTTGTCTCCTTCCATGCAGTTCAGCACTTCAGACAGTGTCTGTCTGAGACTGCAGCATGGGGGAGAGTGAGCTGGCTGAACCTCAACCCAGACAAGACAGAAGTGATATAGTAGGTTTGAAGGGATCAGCTGTAGGAATGGCAGTGGTAATATCAGTCCCTTAGATTGAGGGAGCACATCCACCATTAGTTATTGAGGTTCACAACTTAGGGATGATTTCAGATCTGCAGCTGCTGTTTGATGGTCATATTATAGCAGTAACCCAGTCAGGGTGTTTTTTTTTACCATCTATGTCTGGTTAGGAGCTTATGGCCTTTCCGTTTCCTTGCCATTATTTTCCAGACAGTTGGTCACCTTAAGAGTAGACTATTGCAATGTGGTCTACCAGGGGCTACATCTTAAAGTCCTTGGAGCTAGTGCAAAATGCAGTGGCTACATTATGGAGCATGGCATTTTACTGAGAGTGTATGATGCCAGTGCTCTGGGATCTGCACTGGCTGCCCAATGATCTCTGGGTGGAGTTTACGGTGTTGGGTTATGACCTATGAAGTCCTATATGGCCTGGGACCAGCCTACCTGAGCGATTGCCTCTCTCCCTGTGCCATACTGCCACCGCTGCATTCAGCATGATGCCCAAGGTGGATCTCCCTAACTATGAAAGAAGGGGAATGCTGGCATGGTATTCTTTGTAAAAGCTCTGGGACTCTTCAACTTCTACCCCTTGCCCCCATATCCAAGATAATTCAGATCTGATTACGTTCTGGGAACACCACAAAAGACACCTGTTTGAGAGGGGGTTGGGAGCAGGCTGAGGGCATGCTTCCTACAATGATGAAAGAGTGGGAAGGTAGGTAGGTAGCTGGCAGGCTGGTTGAGTTCTTGTTGAAATTATTTATGTCATTGGGATTTTGCTGCTTTGTTAATGATGTATTAGGGAGCTTAGGGTCTTAAATAGGCATCTTTTTAATTCTTTAAAATTTAAAGAAATAAATAAAAATAATTCAATTGTACGCACTCTCAGAGAAACACAGTGACTCATTATAAGCATATAAGTTTGAAAAGCAAGTTCCCTATCCTCATTCAGATCCTTCCCCAACTTCTCATTTCTTTCCACAAGAAGCGAGTTAAAGCTATATAAATAAGATGGTTATGCTGACCTCTTGGTTTCTGTGGGTGTCCTGTCTTAACTGTATTTTAAACCCTAACCTTTTTGGAGGTAGGGATTGCCTAGTTTAGTATCCTTTACAGCACCAACTTATATTGTATCAGCATTTAAAATAGCAGTTTTAGTCATTATGTATTCTCAATAGTTTCTCCTTCCATTAACATTCATGCGAACATTTAGCTCTCATGGATTGTCCTGCAAAGCAAATGAAAGCGTAGATGGAAATCTGCAGGTTTTATTCGCACAAATGTTCGCAACTAGTCATTAACACCCAGCTCAACTCCCTACCCTGTAACAAAACATTCAACTATCTGTGAACAAAGATAAAGAGCTGTAGCAGTTCAGTTTATATTTGGCATGCATACTATTCAGCAGGTGAATTCTAAATTGCATTAGACTTAACACCAGGAATCAGAGCACTAATTGGACACCAATGTGAGGAATTTTTCTCATCTGGGACCTAAACTGCAACACTTATATCCCTTTAGGCAAGACATCACAACCTTCCTATCCCAAAGCAACAGCGCTCCCACTTGAGCTAAAGGAGAATCTCCATTAGCTAAGAGTAGAGCACATACTGGATTTCCTGTTTCTAGGCTGCAAGCCACTAAAGGAGAAAATCATTACAATCCTTTAGTGATTTATAATTATTTTAATTGTTGGGGTCTTGATTTGTTCTTTTCATTTCTGTGAATTGGCTGAGATAAAATAAGAAGGACCTCATCATTTCTCAAGACTCAAACCAAACATAGATTAAAACTTTAGGGAGGTTGGAAGAAATGTAGTTCACTTAGGGCTAGTCTACACTTACCGGATAGATCGGAGGTGTCGGATCGATCTTCTGGGTTCGATTTATCGCGTCTTGTCTAGACGCGATAAATCGAACCAGGAAGTGCTCCCCCGTCGACGCTGGTAATCCAGCTCGACGCGAGGAGTAAGTGCCGTCGACGGGGGAGCCTGCGCGCCGCGTGTGGACCGCAGGTAAGTTCGAACTAAGATACTTCGACTTCAGCTACGTTATTAACGTAGCTGAAGTTGCGTATCTTAGTTCAACATGGGGGGTTAGTGTAGACCAGCCCTTAGTTTTTCTTTGTTTGCCAACACTTGCACTGCTCTTTGCTGCAAAGAGGTGAGATTCCCCTTCATCAAGCTATTAGAATGTCATGAACTGCACCTGACCTCATTCTCAGGAGTTTTTTGAAGAAAGATTTTTCCACAGTGAATATCAGCAGTCATGAGTTCAGAGTTCTATTCCCAGACCTACAACAGACTCTCATTGTGTGACCATGGGCAAGTCATTAGGACAAAATTCTCAGCACCTCCAAGTCAAGAAAAATGGTAAGTGTTCAGCATTTTGCAAAATCAGACCCTTAGCTAATTTAATTGGTTTCCTCATCTGTCAAATATGGGTAGTAATAGTCCCCTGTACCACAGGGATGTTCTGAGGCTTAATTAATTCATGTTTCTAAAACATATCATGATCTGCAGATGGAGAATGCTACCTAAATGAATATTATTATTTTTATTAGGACTTGGCCATATCACTAGTCTAATCATGGTTAGAGCTAGTGTTTGGGTGGGCTGCTATGACAGTGTAGGTTCATCATGCAAGCAACGTGCCTGGTGTTCTGTCATATTTTCATTTTCAAAGAGAAATTGCCCTTTGAGAGCATTTCCATCCTTCTCAGTCTTTGTCTTCTTCTCTCTTTTAAAATTGCTCCATTCCTGTTGCTTTTTCCGAGTGGTGAATGATATAAAAGATGAAACAACATAGTCAAAATGAAGCACTTAGACTTGGTCAAAACAAAGCATTTCAATAATTTTTCATCTAAAATGTTGACAAAATAGATACATTTCCATGATATGTTTCAATTTCATTGAATTAATATTTCCCAAAGCATAACCGTTCCATGAGAAAATGTTCCACCAGCTCTACTAACCACATTGTAGGTGTTGGCCAATGAAGAAAGGAGCCCCTCAAGCCAGAATAATAGAACTTGCCTTGGCCAAACACACTCAAACAGAAAAAGACAGCTCTCTTCCTGACTAGCTTCTGCAGCATGAGGAAATGTCATAGAGTCCCACCCGGAACTTTCTGGTAGATGGAAATTGTCACCAACTCCAGAGAAGAAATGTCAGAAGAGATTCGTTTCAGACTAGGTACAGAATGGTACTACTCACTTCAAGTGACCGCAAAGACCTTCACAGAACTCTTCATGGCTCTGAGTGCCCAACCAGGCCTTCTTGCAACACATTCGTCATCAAACGCTGTTTCATAAACAGAACATACATCATTTCCCCCACTAATTATTGATGAGTTAAGGGTTATCAATAACTCAAGGAAATACAGTAAATCATATGCCCTTTGTCAGCCTATTGTGTATTCTTTGTATGTACTGTAGTCATAATTACATTTTTGTGGCTAGCTTGCTGTGATTAGAACTTTTGTTATACGTGCATCACAATGAGTTGAACAAAGAGCTCCTAGCAATTCATCCTTGACCTATTGGCTCCCCAGAGACATGCTCAACTTCAGCAAGGCCTTTTATATAATAATAACAAAAATAATAATTCTAAATTTTAGTATCTTTTGTCAGCAACTAGCACCGTTGCCAGTCTCCTAGAGACAGTATAAACTATAAATGAGGGAGATAGAGGGCACACACACACAGCCCCCTCCCATCATTAAAACCTCCGATGTCCCGAAGAGCTCAATATAATACAATCCTGTGCACATTTTAAAGGATTTTGTTAGTATTTTTCTTTTCTCCCTCCTCCTCTGATGCCAGGATGTAATAAGTATTTCCCCCCCAAAAAACTAAATTGGCCATCCATTCCCAGCCACACAAGGAGGAGCCCCCAACTAGTGGCTTTCTTTTCCACATCTCTTCTTCTTTTTCAAAAGTGAGTACTTTGACATCAGAAGTGGGTGGCATTACCTGCTCTCTGAATGATTAAAAACTAAGGAGAGTGGCGACAGGTAGGTAAAACATCATATGTTCAACACTGTTTGAACAATTCTGGGACTGTTTGATATCTCCAAAATCATCTGCTGCTAAGAGGGCCTAATCCAGCAAAAGCACTTGAGCATGTGCTTAACTTTAAATTGGGGAATAGTCCCAGTTTAGTTAATGTGCCTACTCATGTGCTTACTGTTAAGCATCAACTCATGTGCTTTGCAGGACTGGAGTCATAGTGTATACTGATGTGCTGAATTGAACAAACTGATCAATTCACCCTTCATGTTCCTTTTTCTCCTACCAGTGAAGTAGAGAAGCATTTAATATAAAAACCAGACACATGCTGTATAGAAGCAAACACAGGAGAGAGGGTGAACTGAGATTGATTAAAACCCCACTGTGCTTGTCCTTTTTGTGGTACACATGGAGAAGCAATCTTAAATCTGTAGAAAGACGGATAATTAATGTTAGTATGTCGGGGGAGAGGACTAAAACAATATAATTGGGATTGTAAATGGCCCTGAATACCTAGTGGATATAGTGGAGATGCTCAGTAGTTTACATCTCTCAGCTTTTATGCTATATGCACAATGTAGATAACTGGGCTTAGCTTTTCAAAAGTGACTAGTGATTTGGGGTATCTCTGGTTTTGGTAGCCCAGAGGCCCTGATTTTCAGAAATTGGACGCTGAACACCTTTTGAAAATGTAGATCCCTCTTAGACCAAGTCAAATTGGTAACCCAAAAATCACCAGGCACATTTGAAAAGCTATACTCTGATAACTGAAATTGAGGAAGGTATTTTCTGAATTTCTTAAACTTTTATTGCAATTGTTCATTTGATTTTTTTAAATGCTCCCTGGTACTTTAAATATTTGATCAATTTGTATCTCTTATATTTTTCTCCCACTCCAAAAAATTGGTATTATCAGCCAAGTTACTATTTCTCAGTACTTTGTCTTAGTCAAAGCCTTTCCTCCCAAAGCCAACTGTTAGAGGTCAAACATGCCATTGTGAAAATCATGCAATTTTATACAAATAGCACTGTCTTTTTAAAAAGTCGTAGTCATAAACCATTATAATTTAAACCACTATTTTATTGAATTAGTCTGTAAATTAATGGAAAGGAGGTGAACAATGTATCCACTGTGACAAAGTTCCTCCTCTACCTTGGTGAGTCCTGCGCTTATTGGCGGATTTTGATTGCCTCAGAGATCTTCCCCTCTGGTAGAACCCACAGTCAAATTCCTCCTGTGTCTGATCAGGAGTTGGGAGGTTTGGGGGGAACCCGGGCCCACCCTCTACTCCGGGTTCCAGCCCAGGGCCCTGTGAATTGCAGTTGTCTATAGGGTTTCCTGTAACAGCTGCGTGACAGCTACAACTCCCTGGGCTACTTCCCCACAGCCTCCTCCCAACACCTTCTTTATGCTTACTGCAGGACCTTCCTCCTGATGGTCTGCTGATGCTTGTACTCCTCAGTCCTTCAACTCTTCTCCCTCTCAACTCCTTGTGTGCCTCTTGCTCCCAGCTCCTCGCACGCAACACCACAAACTGAAGTGAGCTCCTTTTTAAACCGAGGTGCCCTGATTAGCCTGCCTGTCTTAATTGATTCTAGCAGGTTCTTCTTAATTGGCTCCAGGTGTCCTAATTAGCCTGCCTGCCTTAAATTGGTTCCAGACAGTTCCTGCTTGGTCTAGTGCAGCCCCTGCTCTGGTCACTCAGGGAACAGAAAACTATTCATCCAATGGCCAGTATATTTGCCTTCTATCAGACTTCTGTACCGCACTTGTCTGGGTCTGTCACACCACACTGTACAAAAGGGATACCGTTTATTTCCTTTTGTCTTTGGTATTTTTTTCAAATCCACGTAGTGTTAGTCCAGTTTCAAAACTGAGCATCGCCCATTGGCCTCTCTACATGCAGCCTCATATGCCCATCGCAAAATCCTAGTACTCATAGCTGCAGCTCAGGTAAAGGAGTATGTGTGTCATTCCATACCAGCTAATCAGATACGTCCCTGCACAGCGCTGGCAGAGTAGCCATCTGAATTCTACAGCTCTGTCAACCAGTGGGCTTGGAGGTGAAAAGGGAGGGACTGCTTTGTTTCCAATGCAGATTCTGATTAGAGATTCATTCAGGGGTGAAAGTAACTTAGAGGACTTACCGGTACACCCCAGTGCTGAGCAGAGTCCCTGAGCGGGGGCCTTTAAATCACCCGGGAGCTACCAGCTGCAGAGGTGGCTGGGAGCCCTGGGGCGAATTAAAGGGCCCGGGGCTCTGGCCGCCGCAGAGCTCCAGGCCCTTTAAATCACCGCCAGAGCCCTCCCACCGCTATGGCAGGGCTCCGGAGGTGATTTAAAGGGGTGGGGGCTCCCCGCAGCAGCTGGAGCCCCGGACCCTTTAAATCACCGCCGGGGAAGCTGGACTGGACCGGCTTACTTTCACCTCTGGATTGATTCCAAATAAACATGAAGATAGTCTTCATGTCTTTGATGGTTTGTCAGGTAAACAGTCTAGTGTAAATCATAAGGACCTGTGCTAGCACAGCCAGGGTTTCCATGAGGATCTTGGGGCCATTCTACTCTGGGTCCACTTGCATGACTTTACCCCAGTTTTGGTAGGCAGGGGATGACATGGCAGAGAGCTCTCTCTAAGCATCATCCTGAATTTTGTTCACCACCAATGGCAAACTTGGGAAGTGAAGCAACTTATCACTGCACACATCCATTCAGGGCAGATGGCCATAAAATTAAGGTGCATAATAAAAGCACTACAGGGGAGTGCTATTAGAAGGGCTTTTATATAGTTTATACAGATACTACCTTATAAGCAAGCATTTTCATCAGGAAACACACCTGTGATATTATGACTAAGGGACAAGTGGAAATCAAGATCAAACCATTTTGCAAATAAATGCTGTTGTTGACACATTGAACTGAAAGGAACTTAGCATCCCTGAATATTGTTATGTCTATGACAACAAAATATAGATGGATTCACTAGACAGACAGCTGATCTACCTATAAAAGGAATGTTCTTTTTCTCAAGAGATCCAGTACTAGAGGTCTGAGAACTACCATAAGTGAGGGAGGAAAATGTATGTGACTTAGGAAAAAGTCAATTTCAGATTTGGTTGTTAGACAGGGAAACACAGTTGGCCCACTTTTTGTGTAACCACATGTAAACAACTGTGTGCACTCTTTCTCAAGTGGAGCATGAGGAGTGGGTAGCTGATTGGAATCACATGGTGAACTTAGTAAAATGACAGGTATTGGGGACATATTTTCTATTGTTTTTCTGCTGTTCAAAGGAAAATCTGAGGCAAAATAGCTTTCCATTTCAGTTTTATGTGCAACTCAGTCAGTGCACACATGATTTTAAAATGCAGATCTCCATGTAGTCCGAAGGGCACTAAAGATGTGGGTTTTTGGTTGCCCCAGGCAGCCAGATAGGAACTTGCCTAGCTTTGTGAGCTATCCCAGAGGATCTATATTTTTGGTACCTCCAGATTTGAGTGCTGCAATGCACTCTATGTGGGGCAACCTTGGAAACTGCTCAAAAACATCAGCTAATGTGGAATGTGGTGATTTGATGGCTTAGTGGTGTTCTACAGAGGAGCATCTCTAAATCACTCTATGTTTAGTGTGTGAGCTACTTTGGACATCACCTATCTCCATAACTTCTGATCCAGCAGTTACAATGATCTAGGTATGTTCTTTTTAAGATTTCTATGCTCAGATTTGAACTTGGGGAAAATAGAGATGGAGGTGGGCCTGAAATCCTGACCCCATTGAGGTCATTGGAGCCAGGATTTCACCCAGGGTGTTGTCAGGGAGGGAACTCTCACCTCTGACATTCACTTCCCCCATTGGCTCAGCAGAGCCCAGAATTTTGACCTTTGGGGCAATTTATTTACTCAGCAATTTTGGAGCAAGCTGTTTGACTGGTTGAGGGGTTTTTTTGCAAGGAGAAAGTCCCTTTCTCAGCTGATTTTTGTCAACTTCATTATTTTAACATTGTTGCTAATTATTGTAGCTGCAGACAGAGAATTTAGTGAATGTATATTTTTTAAACACAACATAAAATCGTCAGTCAGTAAGGGAGGAGGTGATATACCCTTTTCGTAATAGATCTATTTAAATTCATGAATACTAGTCAATCCTATTGAATTGCTTAAACTAGCTGACACTTCCTATCTACACAACTATTGACGAAGTTTCTGAAAAATAGCAAGCAAGACAGTGATTGCTTCCTTATGCCTCAAATGAATGTGGATTGTGAACCTGATTTAGATTTCTGTGGCCCAATCTATCAGTTTATCCTCTCTAGTACCAGATATTAGACAACGCCAAATCCAACCTAAAAATCTTGAGTCCCACACACTATTGGTCTGACTCCTGGGGGGGAAAGCCTGTCAGTTTTGATCAGGTGATCCTTACTTTTCTCCGTTCTAACAGATTACTGATATCTACCATTTAATATAGGATTCCTGGGTTTTGTTCTGTGGTGAAAACAAAATGTTGTCTACAAGTACTTCTATACTATACAAAATGTGGTGAGTGAGGGACCATATCTTTGTAGTTAGTGCCCTTCTATTCCTGACATAAACTGTTGTGTTGTGTTGCACTAGGCTGCTACATTCCACACCAAGACTTAACTTTGTCAGTAGGTGAAGTGTTTTGTACATTTACTTGCTGCTAGCAAAGTTTGTAAAGAATTTTAGGCTGCCTCTGTAAGAAAGAAACAATAGACATGTTCATAAAGTGGTAACATTTTCTAAAGTGCCTTATGGTTAGATCCAGAAAGGGACTTAGATGCCTAACTGCCATTTTAGGCAGCTAAGTCCTACATGTAGATGACAATGAGACCCCCCACTCAGCTGCCACCTAATCCTGGAGGTACCTAAATTTCCACTGCTGGTGTGGATGCTGAGCACCTAAACCCTGGTGGAATTTCCGGGAATGATCACGGCTGTGAATGCTGAGTGCAGGTAAGCACCTGAATACCTTGGCACCCCTTTCCTCAGCATTCCCTATGGGTTAGTTTACGCGGCTGCAAGGGTGCTGGAACAATCTGTATAGTGGGGGTGCTGAGAGCCATTGAACCAAATATAAACTGTAAACCCTGTATATAATAGAAAGCACTTCAAGCCAGGGGGTGCAGTAGTACCCCCAGAACCTCTAGTTCCAGCACCTACGGCTTCCCGTTCAGCTTGCTGACTTCTGTGAATCCCCTTCTGAGGCCCTCAACTATCTCCATACAATGTATAGGGAATCTGGGCACCTTGCTTGGGCTGTGAATTCTAAGCCCCCCCTTGTGGATCTAGCACTTAGGAGCCTAAGAGGGGGCAGATTTTAAAAGATATTTAGGCACCTAAAGATACAGATAGACACATAGTGGATACAGCTAGTCAAAACATTTGCAACAAAACTTTTTTTCCTCAAACCCGAAATGTTTCATGGACATGTACTGGTTTCCACGAAAATTTCATGGGAAAGATTTCTCAGGTCCAGGATAGAATTTTTAATCAAAATGAGAGAGAGAGAGAGAGAGAGAGAGAGAGAGAGATCTATATCTATATCTATATCTATATCTATATCTATATCTATATCTCAGAACAGCCTGGTGCCTAAGGCATTCCCCCTATTGTCTCCCTCATCCCAGGTGAATTCCCTAACAAACAGATGATTGGCTATTCTGGTCTCTCTCTCTCTCTTTCTGTGGTGTTTTCAAGAACATTTTTGGAAGCTCCCTTTTCATTCGGTACTGGAATAAAAACATATTTTAACACCTCAAGATTTTCCATTAAATGAAATTGTTGTTTTCCAGCCAGTCCTGCTAGTGGGATTTTCAAGAGCAACAAGGCACCTAAATCCCATTGAAATCAATCAAAATAAAAATGAAAAGTTAGGCACCTAGACACAGCTGAATCCTTAGAAACCTAAATACCTTAAAAAATCTGGCCCTTCAATACCTAAGGGGGAGATTTTCAAAGGCACAAATGGCAGTTAGCGCTTTAAAAAGGAGGTCAGTATTATTATCCTCATTTTACAGATGGGGAAACTGAGTCACGGAGTGGTGAAGTGACTCATCTATACTATTATTTGGTGTCATAATTATAAGCGTCACTTGTTGACAGTGATAGTTTCCTACCCTAACTCAAATAGTTTACACTCTAAGAGTTGGTTCTGTGCTGAGCTCTGCTTGGGAAGACCCTTTGAAGCACCTACCCAGCATGCCATAGATGAGAGCAGCACAGTAAACGTCAGTGCCTAAGTAAAGGGATGCCAATAAAGAAAGCGTGTGGCAGGAAAGGGCTGACAACAAGGAAGGATCATGATATATGGTTATTACTATAAATACTTCTTCATTACTCTTTAGTGGCATGGTTTGTTTGTTTGTTTTTTAATTAATAAAAATGCTATAGCCCAAATATAGGCTTCTCTCCACCAAATATATCAAAAACAAAGAGGAATAAACCAAACTCACACAAATCCTGCTGTGGTTTAGTTTTGTGAATCCATAGTTCCATTATCATTATCATGCCTATTTTTTTAAGGTGTGGCAGTCAAGGGGTAGGTCCTGGAGGACACAGGAATAACCCATCAGCTGAGATTAGTGGAATCAGAGAAATCAAATTTCCATGTGAAACAAGCAAGCTGTTTTCCACACAGCATCAAAATGTTGATTTCATTTCTGTCCTATTGCGGGTGATTAAACTTTACTGGTAGATGAACAGATCCATATTTATATAGGAAATGGCTTGTGATATTGAGCATTCAGCTCAATTTATTTTTAAATAGCATCTTTCATACAAAGTATCTAAAGCGACAGTGACAGATACGGAAGTGTTCTTGCATTCTAATTACAGTGAGGAGGGAAGAATGCAAGAAGCTAGCAAGGGCAACAGGTGGCTATCAGAGCAGAGAAGAAGGATGGAACAAATCCACGGAGAACTTTGAAATTAGTCCATCAATTCTAATGTAGATTTGAAAACAAGTGAGAGAATCCAACGAAGATGACAGGAGTGATAGTCCATTGCATCTCACTTTAGGTAGGAGAGAAACCTGCCCTAACTATAATATATGTAAAATGTGTGGGGTGGAATCTATTAAGAGCTAATTAAATCCACCTCGAAAAGTATCTTTGTGCATCGGAATAAAGTGAGATCGGATTTCTAAAACTGAAGTCATAGAACGCAATCCTGCAAAATTCCCCTTGATTTCAATGGTGCAGGATCAGGTCCCTAATTAATATGAAATTGATGTGATCCAATCAGCAGGTAAACAGCAGTCTGAGTAGTATGTTTTTACTGAGTACTTCAGTAAAAACATACAGATCAGTTAGTAGAGAGAATTATTTAAGGATTTATAATGTAACCCAAAATATATAGTATTACAGTTACATAACACTGAAAAGAGATTTTAATGATGGTATGGAAAGGAAAACACTGATATAGACAGAATTTTAACTGACATAAACAGCAAGTATAATCAACAATACTCTGAGAACACAGATAACATCTCCATTTACAAATAAACCTGCTTTTTACACTCAGTGGTTTGGCTGACAGGCCTCAATCAATGTAGGGATTATGCCACCTTCTGGTTGCCAAGTAGATGACAACACTTGTATTGTTTGAAGACAGATGTATCAACCGTTTATGCAAAACTTATTTTGAAGGGAAAGAGCAGATTTGCTGCTTGTGCAATGCATTATTTTCCTTGGGGACATGTCACAAATATACTGTAGTGACTTCTTGAAAATGCAATTTTCATCTTAGTGTCTGACAAAGAGGGAAACATATATTATGAGGCAGATTTATCTACTGAAAATGCAGACGGGATGGAAAAGTTAGTTTACCTTCTCTTGCCATATTGCTAATTTTCATGAAGCTCTGAATGTTCAGTGGGCTTACGTGCTTCTTATCATTATTAACTCAAGTTAATGTAATTCATCTGTCTGGTACTTTCAAGTTGGCTAAAGCAAGTAGAACTGCATGATATGGCCTGCTTCCATGTTAACATGGACTGCTTCCATGTTAACATCTCAACACAACAATCTAATCTATGGAAATATGTTAAACATAGAAACCTGGTCAAATCCCAAGTCTCTGGGCTTGATCCTTGAAGTCAATAGTATTGGCATTGATTTAAATGAGAACTGGATCAGACCATCTGTTTCCTGGACCCTCCACCTTTCTCACACCATTAATCACTTGTCAAGTTTTCTCTCCCCTCTTTCTCCACTTTGTCATTCTGACATTCTGCTCCCTTCCCACTCCTACACTCACCCCTTTCTACTGCCCTTTCTCCCCTAAGTCCATCTTTCTCTCTTTCTTTTTCCTTCTGTGCCTCTCTGCTTCCTGTGCAGCTCTTCCTCTTCCAAAGTCCCTTCCCTTGCCTCCTTCCTTCTACCATTACTTCTCCTCACTCCTCATGCTACATCAGAATTGCCACTGGGCAATATTCAGGCTACCACATCTTGATCTTCCTTCCTTACCTGTTTCTGGAACTACTGTACTTAGCCCATTGCTCTCCTTGGCAGAGGAAATGTGTGAATGACATCAGTCTTAAGTCTTTCATCCAGTACAGAAAACAGTTCTAAATAAAACTCAAATATTGAAATTCTGTTTGAGTAATTTTGACTGCATACTCTCTACATAAATTCCCCAAAACACATCTCTACAGTTCTTATTTGTCATTTATTTATTGTTCTTCTTTCTTAGATCATAATAATATAAGACAAACCAATGGTCTGACTTCTGTAGTTCTGAAACATAGCCATTATTTGCAATTATTTTTCACATTATAGTCTCTGATCATTTATTTTATATGCTTAGTTATGTTAATTAGGTGAAAAGCCTCCAGTTGTAAGCAGTATTTTATTTCAGTGTTTGAAAGTTATTTTGTATAGCCTGTGACACTCAGTGTATTTATAAATTAATGGGATATAACATTTATAAAAGGCTAGCCAGTAGAAAATAAAATAGTAATGTTTGGTATTTTTTAAACTTTTATTCAAAGAAACACAAATCTGTTAAGTACAGTATAGAAGTTATGTAATTGGCAATTAACAAATAACTTGAATAGAATAGCAAACTAAATTCTGAAAAGATATTTCGACAGCGTGTTTGTCACTTCTACCAGGTTATTTCAATTGTTCTCACGAAACCATATTTCATATGTGATGTTTTCAGCTATTTTGCTAGGAAGTATTCTTTTATACAAATGATTACTACTTATATAATTCTTTAGACGTGAATGGCACTTTACAGAACAAATAAAGACGCATTCCCTGCTCAGTAGAACATGATAAGATGTTAATTTGTAAATAGATTTGATAAGAAAGATATTAGGACATATGAACAATGCTAACTCAGTGATACATAATATTTTTAGTAAACACCATGTCCCAGATAAGCAAAGAGGCTTTGCTGCAGTTTGGCCTTAGATATGTATGGGCTTCTTGCTACCTGTAAATTGTGCAGGTGAGCACAAGTCTGATTTTTTTATTTGGAGCTCAGTCCTATGTTCCTTGCACACCAAAAACACTACGTTATTTCAAGATCAATCCTGGATTTTGCTTACCACCAGAGCCAGATTCCTATGAAACGGGGAGGTTTACCTTCAAATGCAAATCCATTTATGGCAGATGGCCATACAGGAAATTAAAGCTTCAAAGCAAATCCACTTCAGTGGGAGTTCTGGTTGCAGAAGAAATGCAGGATCAAGCTCCTGATAAGCGCTGCAGTGCTGACTACCTAGGTATGCGAGACCAGACTGAAGCCTTAAATATTAATGGCAATTTTTAACACCAAGCACCCAAACGGTTAATCTGGAAACTGTTTTACGTAAGATGACATTGAATTTCACAAATAAATATGGGAATAGTCTGAGTCAAATCCTGCTCAGCTTACTTATGTGAACAGTGCCATTTACTTCAAAGGGACTAAGTAGGCAAACAGGTGTTGATTTAGCATCATACACTTTGGAACAAAATATTGTTATCATCGCAATTTTAAATTACATCATAAAAATCCTGGGGTGAAATCCTGGCCTTACTGAAATCAACGGCAAAATTCCCATTAAATTCAGCTGCTTCAGGATTTCATCCTTAATGTCTTTTAAATGACCCAGTGCCAGGCATTGCATGGCCCCTAGTATTGAGTTCATGATAGATGTTGTTGACCTCTTTATACTGACACAGGGTCTGCTTCCTTTTTCCTTTGCGAATTTTAAGTCAAAATGCTCCTAAATTACACCTAAAACTAGCACATCATTATTAGGGCGCTCATTGAAATCAGTAGAAATATTTCCAGTAACTTCAATGATCTTTGGCTGAGGACCTTACTTGGTTGACTGAGCAGGGACTGCAGATTTAAGCCTCAAGGAAATGATCCGTACTACTCGTGAGGGAAGGGGAAAATTCCGGCAAGAGGGAACGGACAAGCCAATACAAAGAAGCTTGCACTGCATCAGAACTTGAGCCATGGATCATTGTGAAGAGGAACAGGACCAGCCAGTGGGTGTCACAGAAGAATCCAGGTTTAGTCAGCCCTACACTTATTATAATTTTAAAAAAACAGTCGGGAAACAAATGTAAGAATACAATCTTAGAACATAACATTTTATTCCCATATCAATTTCCCATTGCAAATGATGCCTCTCACCACAGCACTGAACAACAATAAAACACGCCTAGAGCAATTATCTTTTGGTCTCTTTATTTTTCTTGTGAAGGCTGAGAGATCATTCACATTCCTTCACATAAAATGCAAAATTAACCTCAGAATGCTCCTTTCTGATCTTTGTGATTTGTCATTGTTTAAACTTACAGCTCACATTCAATATATTACAGAATACTCAAAGGCCAGAAAGCAAGCGAGGATTAATGAAACCAAGAGATGAATTCTATGGGACTATAAACCTGGCATTTTGCATTCTGCCAAGATCAAGCAGTTTTAAGCTGTTTAAGTTGTGATTATTTCCTCATGTCTCTGTTTCCTTGAAAACTAATTGTAGATCTGAAATTGCAGTTTTTAAATAATTCATAAAAAACATAAATCCAGAGGAAAGTGGCAAAGGTATACAGGAACCCAGTGAAGTACAAAGAAAAGGGTCAAGTCTGTTCTAGTGATCTGAGTGCTTCTCTTACTCCTGGAGTACTTAATTAGGCCTGTCTGACTGTTTGGCCCTGGGTTGATTCTTTTCTTTCAAGAGAGCTGTTGACCTGATAGTATATTAAAACACACTGAGCTGTAGCTTCAAAATGGTTGCGGAAAACATTTATAAATGCTGTTATTTTGGCAAAGGGAAAAAATGAAGACTAGCTAGTGACACTCATACATTTATAATTGTTTGTTTTTTTTCATGTTACTGAATAGCCTTTTAGCTCTACCAATTACACAGCTCAGTGAGACAACATCGTTTAATGTAGGCAACAAAATGCCCAGAAGATCCTTAACTATAAAAACAAGAGCTTCCACAAGTTTCTGGAGGTTCTCCCACCCAGACAATTAATTGAACTAATTCAGCTGTGCCTTTATAAAGTTATTAACTTCTGAAATTATTGCTGAGCTTACAGAAGCATTTTTAAAGATCATATCGTCTTTACTTCTAGATAAATTACTTTACTTTCCTGTAGGAGTAGATCTCTTGTTTTAAAGTGTCTCTTTGTGCTGATCTATCATTTTTCTAATATAAGCTATTTTTGCAGAACTAATTAGTAACTTATACCCTGGAGAAAATTCTGTCTGTTGGTTTGCCCTCTCCTTAGAAAAAAGGAAATCTTACACTTCTATTCACATAAAGAAACTCATCCTGTATGAAGCTACATTAGGGGAAAAGTGATTCAGTAGAGCTGTAATAAGAGGCGAGAGGTTTTTATCACCCAGTTGCTCTATTGTCCAAGGTTTTACTAGTAAAAGGTGTTCAAATGTACATGCCAACAGTTATTAACATCCACACACCCTTAATAATTGAGAGGGCACCAAATATGTTCCTGTTTTATATTTTGTTATTGAAAGAGGGGCTGTCAAAGTTGTCATTCTAAAATATCCATCTGGCTCCTTAAACGCCATCATGTCTCTTTTGTTTTCCCAAGTCTCTGATGAGAAGATGTTTGTCACTTAATTGCTGCTGAGGATCACAGATGATGGTTTATAGGTTTAGGCAAATTGCAGGCAGCACTTTGTTAACAAACGGAAGAGCACAATGGTACTTCATAATTATCCTATAGAGCTCAATTGGCCCTTAACGGCACCTGCATGTACAGCATCAGGGAGCCTTGTTTCAACACAAAAGCTCCTTCTTGTTAATTAACCTGTGTGCACTTGTTACAAATGAAACCTATTTGTTTCCACTTAATATATTTGCAGCTAGTTTAAATATTCATTTATTATTATGCTTGTTAAGTGAGGAGTGGAGAGAGGAATAGTTTGGATCACTTTCATTAGTATGCATTGAGCTTAAAAGAGGAGGCAAAAAGACTAATATGTCAAATGTGTTGCTTGGTGCTTTCCTTCTTCCTACCCTGTAGGCCCCCAAATTAGGCTAACAAAGATGTATAACCCTTACCAACTGACATAATACACAAGGAATTCTCATTCATTCAAAAGGTGCCCTCTGAAGAAATAAGCTACTTCTATAAAAGTGACTTTATGCTGAATGATAAATACAACCAATCTTAGGCCAAAATTTCCTTTTACTGGATACATTTTTAAAATATAGATAGATATTGGAGTTTTTAGGTAAACAGCCATAATACACACACACACACACACACAAAAACAGGTTTATGTTTATGTTTAAAGATCTTTTTTCCACTCATGATATATTTCAGTTGGTCTATCTGAATCTTTTACCTAAAATTTTGCTTTCATTTTCAACATCATAAGAAAAAGCAGTAGCATCTTTGGTTGCCAAAAATAGGAAACAACGAATAAATACCTCACCTATGAGGTAGTATATGGTATATACATAAAAAAGGACCATTTAAATCAGTTCTATTGAAAGATAAAGGATGATATTTTCTGTTATACTCTGAAATAGCTCTGCATCAGAGTAGGTTGTTCAATTTCACTGAAGAATATTCTAAATGCTTTTATTCTTGATATTAAAAAAGGAAAAATTCTCTCTCAGACATTGATTTTGAGTATGGGATCTATTTCTTGAGTAACTTTGTGGTCTGTAGTTATTTTAATGCTGTTTTTTTACATTCCTTCCAAGGTAAGACTAGTTCTAAGAATAGTGTAGATTACCAGACTACATGTAGCTGAACAGAGAGAAAAGAAACATAAGGGTTCAGATCTCCTCTTGCACCTTGTTTATTCCAGTGTATCTCAATTGACTTGAAATTATTTGTGGTTTATACCATTGTAAGGGATGGAAGAATTATACCAAAGATGTTTAGCTTTTCTGTTGAAAGGAAAAACACACACTCAAGCGCTATATTCTGCTCTCAGTAACAGCAGCATGAATCCTGAGTAACTCTAATGACATCAAAGTTATCCAGGATTTACACCAGTGTAACATTAGAGTTCAGCTCAAATTATTTGGATTTTCCACTATTGTGCCTTTAACTTGTCCTGTTAAAATTCCTTGATGTTTTTCCTAGCATTAGTATGTTTATTAGACTGCACATCAGTTCTTGTAATAGCCATACTGAGAGACATTCAAAATACACTCAACTATTGATACAGGACACATTCCATCAGATGCTAATCAATTACTTTGATTCTTCTGTGTTAAAATTGGTCCAATAATGCATTTTAGAATAGATCAATACAACCTGCTACATGGAGTAATATGTCTAATTTGTTTCAATTCATCATGATCATGTATTTCAGGTCAGTATATTTAAAATTTCAACTTGCCACTGGGAATTAACAATACACAGTAACTTTAAGTTATTTGTATAGTGTATGATTAGAAAAGCTATAACTAGCTTTTGTACAATACAGCATTTAAATGAAGAGTACTATACAGTTAAGGTTTTTGTCATATGCATGAGTTTTTAAAGTGAATTTAGTGTTCCTGGAAGATGCTAGACTGACAGCCAAGGAGACAAAATCTTCATCTACAGAAAATGTACAACACAGATAGCAGCAGTAGAGGCTTCATCATATCATTTCTGAAGTGCCTCATCTCTTGTCTGGAGGGACCACCTTTAGGAATTAGATGTTAGCTCCATATTCATTTAATTCTTGACTTCATTACTGAGACTGCCAACATGATAAGTGTGGAGGAGGTTTCTGTGATGTAGACACTTCTGCTAGGTTATGGATGGAGAACATTTTACGTGGGTTACTAAATAGCTCTAAGGCAATAGTCGCTTTTGGTTATTAATAATCAGAGATGGATTTCAAATGGTGATGTAGAGGTGAAAGGCTCTTAGTCCCATTACCAATCCAATGAACCAGTCTGAATCCCAATAATCGCTCATTAAAAGTATATCTTACATTACACAGCATCTTTCATCCTCAAGGATCCCAGAGCACTTTGTAAAGGTAGAGGTAAATTCCTCAGATTACTTCCACAGCATGGAATTATTTATATATATGCCTGGATGATGTGCAGAGCTCATCTGCTTTACTTAATTCTTCGTCTCACATGTGCTGCCTTCAAATGATCTGTGGCAAATGGGAATAAGGAATGGGCGACAGGGGGTGGATCACTTGATGATTACCTGTTCTGTTTATTCCCTCTGGGGCACCTGGCATTGGCTACTGTCGGAAGACAGGATACTGGGCTAGATGGACCTTTGGTCTGACCCAATATGGCCATTCTTCTGTTCTTATAGGGAAAAGAGTGCCCCACCCAACCAGCCACTACACAGCATGCTTTAATTGTATTTGGCATCTGTAAGACCTTTCCTTGTGGGATCCTGTGACCTGCAGTTGATTTAAAGTGACTCAAAAGAGCTTCATCTAAACAAAGTATTCTTTATTCACTCAGAGGTACATAAGATCAGAGAAGTGAATGAAAACAACAAAGGCCTACACACCCAGGTCTTACCTAAACTTTCCTTGCCAGTTTTTGTAAATTACATTCAACTAGGGTGACCAGACAGCAAATGTGAAAAATCGGGACGGGGTGAGCGCGTAATAGGAGCCGATATAAGAAAAAGACCCAAAAATCGGGACTGTCCCTATAAAATTGGGACATCTGGTCACCCTACATTCACCCCAAATACCCCTGGTCTGGTCTGGGAGAGACAGACATCCCCTGCAGCATTTTATGCCTCTCTGTGTGTTTCCCTTGCACTGTCTTCACCCATGTCACTGCTGCCCACTGACCACCAGCCTTTTCTAGGCAGAAGGATTTAATGGTTTCTTTCCTGTTCATCCTAGGCTTGAGCTTGGGAAAAATAAACCTGATAACCTGTCCAGAGTGAGGCAGGTGGGTATTTCCCAATTTATAGGTCCCCTTTTTTTCTCTTAAGGCCCATTGGTATTTTCCCTAGAGATATCTTAGCTCTCCTTGTTTCATTTCCTGTTTGGTTTTCCCTAACAGCCTCCTTTGATTTAACTCGGTTTAGTTAGACAGAATACTGTCAAGCAGATAAACTGAGGTACATATCATATTCATACAAAATATTACAGAGATCTCCCTCCTTCTCCTCAATGGAATTTATGACCCAGAAGATAAGGGCATGGAAGGGCACTTTCCCATGAAGTGTTGCTGCCAGAAACTGTGTTTTAACTCAGGATTCTCTGCTGGTTGGGGTAGAACACCCTGTTTAACACCCTGGGGCCCTTTGCTTACTGGGGAGAGTGCTTGTGCACTTGACCCCACTTTCTACTGTTCACATAATTTCCTGATTAGGTCTTTATGTGAGAAAAGGGTTGCAGTTAAGTAACATACACAGTTAAAAAACCACTGAGTCAGCTTCTAATTTCAGTTATTTTGTGTCAGTCCAAAGTGTCCCTGTTAATTCAATGGAAGTACTTAAGAATTACACTTCTATAATTTAGTTCAGAACCTAGTCCACTTGACAATAACTGCCTTAGATTTCCAGAACCTTCATGAAGCAATGTGAGTTGTTACAAGAAATTAACAAGAAACAATATTTTAAATAAATGTCTATGACAGTAAATAAAAAAACCCATGGTTTTGTACAATTTTTCTGAAAGATCTATTGATATTAAGATAATAATAATAAATATAACATGGTTATTATTTCTGTTACACATAGGAGCCCCAAGAGGAGATAAAGATCCTATTATGCTTCCCCTGGCCCCTTTTCTTTTTCTTTAAACAAATTTGGGTAAGTTTGGCCCCGTTGAAGTTAATGGAAGTTCTGACATTGATTTCAGGCAGGGCCAAGATTTCACCCATTGCTTTTGTTCAGAGTTGACATCACCCTACCAAAAAGTTAAACATAATACTAGACGTATATGTAGAGTTGATATTGTTTATCTTCCTGCCATTTATGGATTTTCAATATAAATATTATTGATTGTTTGTTCATACTGATGATATAAAATTCACCACCTTGTATTTTGTTGGAAATTTGACTCCATGTATGAATGGAACATGTTCCTCTCTGTTTAGATTTGGGGTCAGATTCTGCACTGACTTGCTCTCTATAAAACCCTATTGTTAAGATACACTAGAGCAGGCAAACTCATGATTTGGCTCCTAATATGGAAAGTCAGAAGTGACCTGCTGCTTTCTGTAGTTTCCTACAGAGCTTCTCTCAAGGAATCAGTGGAATGACAAAGCAGGGGCAATTAAACTTTGAAACCATTGTGAATTTTCTAACACACTAATATGTATTTGGATAGTTTAGTTTGGTGATCACATACCTCATTTCTGTATTAGCCTATTAGTACTAAAGGTTTTGTTAACCCTTTAGACCGCTGATTGCAAGGACTTTTTATCTGTTTGGACTGTCATATGGTTGACTTAACTCCAGTCAGCACTCAAAACCAGAGATTCATTTGCCTCAATTTGTTAAGTGGCTAATTATAAAGGTTCACAAAAGAATTGACACAAGGGAAGGGGAGAGCCACACTTCTATCAGCAGCCCCATGAGGCCTGTACAAGTGTCGTTTGTAAAACAGAGCACAAATTAAACAATGGCTATAATAAGCTGCTAGGAGCTGGTAGATAATGAAAGAAAACTTCCTGTGTAGATGCAAAGCAGGCACTAAATGGGTTGTTTTTATGTCTGACAACAAGGCC
This sequence comes from Chelydra serpentina, assembly GCA_037349315.1. Taxonomy (NCBI): domain Eukaryota; kingdom Metazoa; phylum Chordata; order Testudines; family Chelydridae; genus Chelydra; species Chelydra serpentina. The sequence goes on from JBAIAC010000004.1 coordinate 80,398,339, forward strand.
CTTATGTAACTCTTCATGAATTCAGTCTGGTATTATTCTTAGACTAGACTGGATGGTAACAAGCTAAATAAAATGACTACTATTTATTTTTTGTCCATGGCTGTGATTCCCAGTTTAATTTGCACCCTACGGTCTATCAATAAGATTTCCTAAAAGAGAATACAGAGGTCACATTGTTTCCCAAACAGGAAAATATTTAGGAATTCACCAGTAGGTATAATAGCAAAGTGAAGAGTTGTTTTGTTTTAGGCAATCTGTGTTAACAAATCATCAGTTCTATCTACAGTGGTTGTCTCCTTATTATGAATAGTTGAATATAAACTAAAGAATAAATTTAAACAGCAGGCTTTTCCTTGCCTTGAAGATTTATATACAGCAAATTGAACTTACTTTATTTTGGTGGTTTAAGTATTTAATGAAATTGAATGAAAGTTGGGGGGTTTTTAAACAGTTTTCTCCCTTTTACCAGAACACAGCTACTATTTATGCATAGTGTTTGCATCATTATGTAAGACATTTGCAAATATGTATGATGTGTTTGCCTATGGGAAAATCCTCTGTTCTAATATATTCATGAGAGATGAATTAACAGTGCTTTAGGTATGATAAAGAGATTCATAGTACAGTCTATTATAATGCTGATATTAAAAAGCAAGCTCATCATTTAATTCAAAAAATGTTAATCTTTTACAATGGGAGCAATATGCATTATTTTTGAAAATGTCTTCCTTCCAGCCTATTATTAATTATTATTATTATTTATATTAAAGTAGCACCCAGAAAACAATCAGGTTCAGACCCCCATTGTTTGACATTGCACAAACATCTAGAAAGACCCAATCCTTGTCCCAAAGATTTAATGCTTACCTTTTTCTTCTGAATCTTCTTCACCCCAGTGCTCATCCCCACCCTCCTACTCTGCTCCAAACTCAGGCCTGAAGCTGCTGCTTTAACTTTTGCCACATTGTAAAGTGAGGTGGACTGAAACACTTTTTCTTCATAATAGTCCAATTCCTGACATTCTGCTGACCCTTTACGTCAGTAGCCCAAACGGCAGGGTGTCACCTGCCTGTATTGTTCTGATTGGTTACTCCACTCTAATGAGCCAATAGACAAAGGTTAAGCTTCACTGAGGCTGCTCCATTTTTGTCTAGTACTTTGTCCTGCAGAAGTGTCATGGGAGGTGGGGAAAAGAGGACGCTATGTGTTCCATGAAGTGATACATCAGGACACAGGACAAGAGCCATAGATAGGGCCGATGCTAGACAAGGACAGGCAGCAATCCTGAAGGCTGCAGAGTCCTGAGAGATTTGGATTTCTTTTCTCGTTCTACTTCTTCCCCCTCTTTGTATGTATGTTCCTGTCCCTTTCCTAGAGGCTTCTCGGCCCACTCCTTTTGCTCCTTTCTTCACGACTTCTCCTGACAGCACATTTGTCTCCCACTCTCTTCTATGTACCTTTTTCCAAGCTGCTCCAATTGCCTCAACACTCTCCCAGTTCATGTATGACAAGCCCTCTCCTAATTTAGAAGCTTCTAAAAACCTTAACTATTTCAGGAAGTGATTTTAGCTACTCACTCCATTTTGAGCTTCTGTTTGCTTTTTTTTAATGCATTGTATTGTACTTACTCACAGTTTCAGCCTGTAAGCTCCTCAGAGCAGGGAGTACATGGTTCGTTGTATGTCACATTGACCATAATGCACAGCTTATGGAATTGCATCATTGACTAAGGAGTCTTTCAGTCTCTTTATATTCCAGGATGCCACCTCCCCACTTTTTCTGTACTTCAGACTCTCTGCACCTCCTCCTTACTCTCATCTGCAGATTCCTATTACTTGGTCCAAGACCCATCTTTTTATTGCCACCACCATCACCAGTGTCACTTACAGTGCTTTCTCTTGGCTACTGGCTATTATAGAACTTGTCCTTTGATTCCTCATCCCATGTCACATCCTGATGCACCTTCTTATGGTTCTTATCCTTCTGCATTTGAGAGACTGTCTGAGAAGGATGCAGTGGTAAATATTTAGGCAACTGAATAAGTGGCCTGATTTTTAAAGGTGCTGAGTAATCATAACTCCCACTAGAGTGTGTGGTATATAAGCAGAGATAGTATCACCATTGAAAATTAGGTCACTTAGACATCTAAATGTGGATTTAAATATCTCACATTTGGAATCAAAGTTTTAAAATTTTTGCTTGGTGCATTAGGAAGAGTTTTTTGGTTTGTTTGTTTCTTTCCCCCCCCTGCCTTCTTTATCAAATATTGACCATGATTGGAAGGGAACTATGGGAGTTGATAGGATTACTAGTCTATGCTGGCATGGTAAATCTTATGTTCTTATGCTCTGCTGTAGAGAAAGAGCAACCTAATGTAAAACAGGCAAAACCAAATATATTGAGATAAACCTATTCTTGCAAAACTTTGCATACCAAAGTGATATGGATCAATCTCCAAATTTCTGGGGTGCATAAAAACCTGAACCTTCTAAGATTTGTCCAAGTGTAATTTAACAAACCAAACAAAAGCATATATAGTGTATTCATATAGTGGATTTCAAATTATCTAAAATATGTAACTACTCCCCCAAATATTAACAAATATCAATGAATAATGTTCTTTTAAATCAAATATTATCTAAAATTAATGTTTTGTTTTGAAATTTGTATGCATGTATGTTTGGAGGGAAGGTTGAAAATCTCAGGGACCCACTGCTTAAATACTGTAATGATTGACTTTATATAAATAGCAAAGATAGGTAAAGCTATTCACAAATGTGTGCCTAATATTCTCATGTAGTTACCACAATTGCACAAGTAAATCAAATAACTGAATGCACAGTTAATCTATTTGAACATTTGCGAGTGCAATGAGCAAATCTGCATGCAAAATCATGGTCATTGCATGCACAAATTAGACATATTATTGCACAAATATTTTTGCACATGGCCCTGAAGCCTTTGAGTTTTGAGAATTGTGGCCTTAAGCTTTTGATTAAATTAATATTTGCTGCGCTAAGTTATATGGATTCATTTGTATTCCTTATGTATTCACTATAAATGAATTTGCATTTAAAAGAGTAAAATATTTGTCATCCAAATTAATAAATCTTTCATTAAAAATAAATTCTAAATATTCTCAAGGTTGCTTTTGAATTCAGCATTAATGTATTTTTTAAAATGTCATTGTCTACACAATTCATTTTAAATTTTAAGCATAACTGTTTTCCCCCCCAGTATGAACCAAGCTATTATTAAGGAATTGAAGTTTTCTGGTGAATGAAGCAGCCCAACCACTTTTCATGACAAAGTTGGTAATTAGAGGGCCAATTTAATGGTGAATCAGGCAGAAATATTCAAACCATGACAAATGACTTTAATAATGCAGCTTGCAATGCTTGAACAGAAATAAATTTCACTTCCGAAACTCTCGCCTTTTTCTGCCTGCCTGGAAGATAAAACTGTCCAGGAGGTATTTTGTACCCTTTATTCAGTAAAGCTTTTACTAGATTTTAAGCGGGCCAAATAGCTTGCAAATGCAAAAACATCATTCAAGTTCTTATGATTTTTTTTCCTGAAGGTAGACTGTGTGGAGAATTCTGTATAAGTCAAAGATTTATTTTTCTTACATTCTGCCTAGCCATTGCAATAGTGTTTTATTGTTATAACTCTGACTTGAAGCATTAGGAAGAGGCTACATTGGCCTCAAAATTGAAAGCTAATTTCAGTGTTTGTCATAAGTTTGTTAAGACCACATGCATTCCACAGTTTGAAAAATTTCATTATTCTGTCCATGCTGGGGCTTCGTAATTGGATAGTAAGGATGTTCAAAGACTAATTTAGTGAATTGCACAATATTTTAAATGGAATTATGCAGGTTTATGGGTCCTCAGGGGATTGAGCTAGGAGCCTCTTGAGAAAATCTGTTTATCAGTAAATGATATTAGCAGCTTTCACCTAGCTTTTGTCTTCATTAAATTGCTGCTCTCCCAATTGAGGGTCACATCTGAGGCCTGCTTTGATAATTTGTCATTATTGTCTTGTTTATTGGAGCATAAAGTTGATACAGCAAAGGTTGTGCAGTTTATACACAATGTGCAAAGAAGTTTTTTTATTAACAACTCTACAGTCCTTTATCATAGTGGAATGTCTTGAGGCTCAAGAGATTGAAACATTTGTAGTATTCTAATTTATACTAAAGCTACACACATTCGGTGCTACGTTTCTAATATTTTATAATCTACAGTAACATTTTTACAACAAATCAAATCCGATCTCTTTTAAAAATACATCTCTATAATTTCCCGCTGAAATGTCTGTTCTTTGTAATTGCAGAAAACATTAGAGGTCAAATTCTGCTCTCAGTTGAACTGATGCAGATCTTCACTGAAGATGATCTGTAGGTATCCCTGTGTAAATGTGACCAGAATTTGGCCCTGGCCTTTTGAAATAAAATTCCTTTAAAATACCATGTATAACAGATTTGTTCTATATTTAAAAATATTGAAACCAATAGTAGTGCTTACCTTCTTGTTACTAGGAATGCATTTCAATAAAATGATGGCTTCAAAGCCTCATATTTATAGCAAGGATAATTGCTCTCTTTCTTTCCATTGTAACAGTATTTTAGACTGAGGGAGTTTTTCCTCTAATAGTGAGGAAATGTTTGAATGCCTGTGTATTAATACTACAGGTATATGTGTACAGACCAAATTCAGAGTTTATTTGTGCTTTCTACTGGCCTCCTCAGCATGTAATTTAGATTCTCTTAAACCCAGACTTCACGACCCACTTACTAATGTGTAACAATCTGACTCAGGTTAGGTCTACATTAATAAAAGGTTTGCTAATGTAGCTATGCTGGCACAGCTGTACTGGCAAACCCTCTTAGACCTAGTTATACTAGAAAAAACGTATTTTTGCTGGTATAGCTTATATTGGTTTCCTGAGTGAAATAAGCTATACCAGAAAAAGCACTTTTATGCAGATATAACTGTGTCTACACTAGGGATTTTGCTGGTATAGAAATGTCACCAAAATAACAGCCTCATAACTAACATTGCTATACCAGCAAAAAGTTTCTAGTGTAGACCTGGCTTTAGTCTAAGGAATTTACATCTGAAATTACACCAATTTACACTCTTATAGATTCATTTGGGGCCAAATTCAGAGAAGGGTCTGTATGAGTCAGGTAGAGATCCCAACACAAAGCTAGAAAAAGGGCAGAGGTCCCCAAACATCTATGCAAAATGAACTGCCCCATTAAGTCACTCAGCTGGTGTCTTATGGTGCCTGATTATTAGAAGCTATATAGTACTATATATTTCTTACTTAGCTACCTATGTTATTCATCTGATTTAATTATAGTTGAATATAAACTTGCCTTTAAAAAAAAACTTCTATAAGGGGTTTCCCTATGTGAAAGACCAAAACAGATTCAAAGTCAATAAAATATGGAAGGAAATATTTTAAGTATGCATTATAACAGTCACTTAGTAGTGATTGTTGCAATTAGTTATATCAGGATCTTCATTATATGCGTTTTTTTCACAAGTTTACAATGTTTTGTAAAATTGTCCTTTCAGGTTGAATTTTTCCATACCTTTTTTCAAAAGTGATTTTTTTCTAAAACTTCACCAATATTCAGGCATTTTAAAATAATGTAAAGTGGAAAAGCATTTTGACACAAAGTGTGTTATAACTAAACTATGGCTAAGCTTCAAAACTGGATAGTTTGAACAAGGGCTAGCCCGAAGTCTCTGCTGATTTGCATAAGTAGTATTTATATTGAAGTTTTAAGTTTTAAAAATTCAGTTTCACACAAGCATGGGAGAATTTTTCAGTAATATTCAGATAAACGATACTTATAGCTAATCAACATTTTTTGTTCAAAACATTTGACAAAAAGTGTCTTTTTCATCATAATAGAATTTCTATGGAAAAATGTCTATTTCTGACTAATTTTGGGGTGGATTCATTAAAAATGAGGCATCTGAATTATTTTTTCAGTTATTCAGCCAAATATTGTTCAGTTGTGGGGCATGGGATATTTTGCTTTGTGTTGTATTGTTTTGACAAAAAAAACTGAAGGCTTTTGAAGAAAAATTTCCACATAAAATAAAATGTTTTCAAGTTTGTCAAAAAATTTCACAGAAACTTTTTTTTTCCTGACCAGCTCTAATAATATTAGCTAAGGACACAAGGTGGAATTGCAAATAAAACCCACACAATCTTTTCTACATCAAAAATCTTATTTGTAAAAAGGTTTCAATATAGAAACAGATTCTGTCAGCTTCTAGTGTATGAAGCAGAAAAGTTTGGCCTCAACCCACATTGCTTGCATAGCAGTCTCCTATCTCTCCCATTGCTTTGGCACCTCAGCACTGAAAAAGATAAGGGACAAATCCCGGTCCCAGTCCATAGTCCAAGTATATGGGCTCTGCACAAGGAAATCCCATTATGTGTGTTTCAGATAGTCCACATCTTCCTCTACATCCTGGCGTGTGGTGCAGAACACTCATGCAGCTCTTTCACTATTGCTAATGTTGTTTCAGCCTACAGCAGATTCCGTGGCCTGGTAAGTACCTCCATACAGGTGAGGTTAGGCCAGGCCTATCTTGAGGGGTTCAGCAGAAATTCTACATTTGCATATACATTTATATACAATTTCATTCTGCATGTATTCCCAAAATAGGTGTCCCACTCTACATCTCCTCCCTCCAGTCTGTCAATTTACCTCATGTCCATCTATTACCCATTCATCCCCATCCCATTCCATCAGTTTCACCCTTTAATCTAGCAGTTCTCCCTCTCTCCACATAGTATATCATTCTCCCACAATTCTCTTCCCCTACAGGACATCCATCCTCCTTCCTGGCCTCATCTGTTCCCTCCTGCTCTCTTTCAATTATTCCACTCCTCCATCAATTCTCCAGTTTTTTCTCCATCCTGCCTCATCAATTCTCTATTTCCTCTTACCCTTCAATCCCCATTCATCCTTCTCCTATCGATTCTCTCTTTCCTACCCGCTTTGGCAGGTGGCCAAAAAAACAGAGACATTATCAGGGAGGTTGGAGAGACTTTAATGGAATCAGAAAGCTGGAACTTCCAGCTAAATGCCTGAGGTTTGGGTTAGGCCAGTGCCTCTATGAACCTTTGTACCTACTCTCTTTGCCACTATGCCCAGTTTTCCTATTGCAAGCCTGCTGCAGTAGACCCTTGCCTGACCTCTCCATATCATGCTTTCCCTGTGCATCAGAACCAGTGCTTGAGCTGGAGGATTAGGGCCTATGAAAATAAAAAGACATTAAACTACATTAATGACTATCAGCACACAAGATTTATTTTTAAAAATAGTTATTCTAAGAGTACAACATCTTCCAACCATAAGGTTTCCGGCTGTGCCTGGCAAGAAAACCAAACATTGTGAAACAAAAAGGTATTTTGGACCTGGGATGGTCACGAGTAGGTGGCTGTAGCATGCATACTAGGAAAGTTGCTACTGGGAGGGAAAAGTTCTAAATGCTCATAAGTTTCTATTACTCAAAAGATGTTGTTTCCACAGTTACGTTTTATTGACTATTAGTCATTGGCATACATGGCTTAAGGATAAAGTTGTTCTGCATGAGAGGCTTCTGTGCCCATGTGGAAACCTACTGAAATAAAGGGGTCCACCCATGCAGTCCAAGTTGCAGGATCAAGGGGTCCTGTTTCGTATTTATTTGCTTTGGCTTAACCTGTGCTATAGACGTTGCACCCCATTAGGAGTAGCCCCAGATCCTGCACCTAAAAGAGCCTCGTCCTTATTTCTCTCAGACATTAGGACTTCAAGGCAACAGCTCTGTTTGCACTCGATGAGAAGGTGGTGAAGAGCTGAGTGTCATCCACATACTGATGGCACTTGACACACATAGAGTAGGATTTTCAAAAGCTCTTAAGGGAGTGTGGAGGAAAATGAGCCTTCATGCTGCTTCTCTTTTCTCAACTTCCACACGAGTTAGGAACCCATCCCCCTATCCATAATGTTGCCTGATGTCTCCTAGTGGCCTCAGAGGACATGTACTCTACTTGGTAAGGCAAGTAACAGTAGCCAATGGAGCTAGCAAATACTGATTCCTGCAATGTGACATTGGTAGTAACCCTGACCCATGTTGAGACAGGGGCCAGGAAAGAAAGGAGAGTCTCATACCAGAAATCCTGCAAGTTATTTCCTTATTACAATGAGGAAAAACTGCCCATCACCACCCAATGTAGTTTATCTAAGAAAAAGGAGCAAAGCCATTGTAACACAACTCTGTCTACTCTGCAAGATCCCACATGGCTGTCAGTAGCACCCAATGATGAACATTATTGATAGACCTAACAATATTTGCATGCACTACAACTCTTTCTCCACCACCCAAAAGGAATAATCAAGTGGCGTGACCAGCATTTTCTCTGTACCATGTTTTAGTCTGAAATAAGAATTCAAAGGGTCTGAAATGTCAGAAAAGGCAAAGTGCTACTGGAATTGGTTACTTACCACCTTCTTGATAACCTTCCTCATGAAAAAGAATTAGATAGCTACAGACTGGTAGTGGGGGAGATTGCTAGTATTTAGTGAAGGTTTCTTAAGCATTAGGCATACTACACTGTGCTCCATATTTCATTGAGATTCTGTAATTTTCTATCACTGACTTTTTGAATAGCAAGCAGTGGTGCACAACATGAATCCTACAGAAATTTGAAATAGAGTCTGTGCCTACTTTCAATTTGCCTGTTGCTTTAACATGGGGGTGATGGCTGCATGAGTGTGCAACTACATGTCCCAATGTGCTTTTTTATGTAGGAACACTGACATTCAATGGATAATAGTAATTTCTTGCCCCAGTTGATGCATTGCATAGGAATTTGTGGTTTGGGGCTTCAGTACATATCCAGGTTTAATTTTGCTATCTAATTACTCCTAGATTAAAATATGTCCAGTATATTTTGCATACACATAAACCAAACAATACTATGGCAATGATCTCAGATTCCCCATCAACAAATTTCCAAAGAACAACAAACTATAATACCCATATTATAAACAGGTGTGTATAAGGGGACGCTGGTTATAGGTTACATTAGAATGTACAGCTCCCGTTGTTTTCTTGAGCAAACTTAATCATTACAGAGTAGATTAACACATACGGCCAACACAAAGATGCATGCGTACAACTCCCATTTAAGTCGGAGCAGCACTGCCTATGTGAACACTATTGGTTCCACATGTTAAGCTGCTCTGTGTTTATATATGTGGTTTTTTTTCAGTTCTCAGGGCATCAAAATGGCAATGATTTCTCATTTTTGTAAACAAATGGAAATACAGCCCTTTATGACAGCTGTTGCTTCAAAAATTATCTAAAACATTTATGCAAATTACAACTTTTTAGTTCTCACTGTACATACTTTCATACTTGAATAGTAATGACAATTATAAAAGGACAGTAAGATGACATTTTATTGTTTAGTCCCTAACAAAGGCAGCTGTAGATACCTTTATTGTGAGTCTCTTTTATCCGAGCAACCTTGCTTAGTAAAATTGGACAATTTATCACAACAACGCCTGCAGCACTATGCACAACATGCAAGTGATTAGTTTGCCACTTCAGCTACCAGCTTTGATATAGCTCTGGGAAAGTGGTAGACTGAATGAAAAGGTCAGTGTGGAGCTTCAACTAACTCATGGGGATTGCCTGGCTCAGGGAATCAATAATGGGCTACCGTGCCTTTTGCCTCTGTGATTCAAAACCAGCCACCTCAGAAGTGACTGGACACTATTGATATCTGAGGGCTGTTCATTGGACTATGTAAAATGAATTGGTTGGTGTCACTGCTAGTGGACAAAAAAATAACTCCATAATTGCCACACTTATTGACAGTGTCAGCATGGAGCCCAAGAACTGAGTGAACATGAAGAACAAACCTTTCTGAAGTCCCTTCAGGTGGATCTCTCCTGTACAGAGTTGCATCACACACAGGTGGGACTATATGCAGAAGCTTGCACTGCCACTGCTTGTTTAATGTATAGCTAAATAGAGGACTTCAATTACCACAGCTTTCATAATCACTACATGTAATTAAATAATGTGAAACAATGTATAGGTACTTACAATCATTTTTCAGGATGGACTTATTCTGTCTGTGCTGAGTAAATTCTTCACAAGTTACCATCTGTAGAGGAGCTTAGGAACAGGGCCGGTGCAAGGGAGTTTCGCGCCCTAGGTGAAACTTCCTTGCACCAGCCCTGCGCCCCCCCCCCAGCTAACGCCACCCCCCCCACGGCAGCCAGCTCCCCCGCCCCCACGGCTCCCCACCCCCTTGCGGGCCGCGGCAGCTCGGCCCCCCCGCCCACGGCAGCCTCCCCCCCGCCCGCGGCGCCCCACCAGTTCCCAGCTCAGCCGCGGAGGCAGGAGGTGGGAGGCAGCCGCGGCCAGCTGCCCCCCCCCCCCAGCTCCCAGCTCAGCTGCGGAGCCGGGAGGCAGGAGGCAGCCGCCCGCCGCCCCCCAAATCCTGGCACCCTAGGTGACCGCCTAGGGTCACCTAGTGGGCGCACCAGCCCTGCTTAGGAACATGTTCTAAAGGGTTCTTTATTCTACACAAATATTAAAAAGTAGATGGAATAATAATTCTGGTTGGCTTTGAGATGTAACAGTGAAATGTGTCATTGAATTCTACTATACTGATTTGTTTGAATTGTACACAGTTGGAAAAAGGAGGAAAAAAAGCAATTTGTTCTTTACGTTTTACATAACTGAAAAATGCAAATCAGCACCAGTGGTTTTTTTACTATTTGGTCAAAGAGTCTGGATAGTAAAAAAGGTGCCTTACTCTATCTGAAACGCTGCAACAATCCTAGAGCTATGACTATCTTAGCCCCATTAAAATTATATTTTTTCACATCTTTCCACAAGTAAAATCCTCCATGAAAGACTTTGAGCCACATATTTTATTTTCCTGTAATATAGCATGCTAATAAGCAGAGCTTTCTGCGGATTTTTGACAAACCTTAGAGTTGAAATAAGAGACATAATATATTTTAATAGTAGGAAATAATTTCAGTAATGTAGACATTTTACTAGCATATTAATTACTGTTTATTCAAGCTTTGGAAGTGCACACTGCTTTTGTTACACAGATTTTAGTGGTTAAGGATATATCACAACTGCTCACTGAGAGAGCTTCCTTCCAACTGGGTTCCAGTTCCTAAAATCTTTCAAATATGTTTTTTTAGTGGAACTGCTGAGAGAGCTATTAAATTTATTTCCACTGAGACTTTTCTTTCTAAAAGTCATTTGGATAGGTTTTTTTATTATCCAACTTATATAGTAGGTTTGGAATTTAACAGGACATTACAATACCCTGAAGATTTTTTTGGGTGGCCTCCTGAACAATGAAGTTTGTATACAATTTCCAGATACCTGAAGCTTCTGAGACGTATTGTGTGCAGAATATTCACTTATATAGCATTTCGTTAATGTTTCCACATTTAGTATCATTAGAGCAAGACATTTTTCTTGAATTCTGCTCTTTAGAAAAAGGGAGTTTTAGACCCTCAAAGACCCAATAAATTACTAAAAGAGGGCAATTTATGATCCTCCATGTATCTCTGCAAAGAAAATTCTCCCTGCAGGTAGACTCAGTCTGTCTAAGATTCACAGATATTAGAGGCAATTTTATGAAAGGGACCATTAATTATAACCCATGAAATTTTAATAAGAGGCTTCTTTTTCCCCTATATCTTGCAGGAGTCAAGATCAAAGTAACTCCCATCTGTTGACCCAGCAAGCACGTTAACTGAGAAGTTCAGCATCTTTGGTATCTGTCCTTCTCCTTTTAACCTTAGATTAAACCACACTTGTAACTTATTTAGAAAAAGTGCTTGTTTTATTTCATATATAATCATATAAGATGGACAGATGCTACTCTCTTTGCCTGAGATGATAGAATCGTATTCCACTAACGGTGGTGATTATTCAGAACAAGTATTCTTGTTGTATTGTCAAAACTGACTAGTCTTCAGTTGCTTGCCTGCTCCAAGTTCAGGTAATTAAGCATCTTGACAAGATGGCTACTCTTCTCTACTATTTTATTACCTGATCATTTGGAATGTTTTGCCTTCCACATCTAGTCTGATGCCCAGGAATCTCCTCACAAATACCTAATCTTTTTATACTTGTAAATAGACACATAATTATGGAGAAAATGATAATATGAGAACACAAGAGCCATCATACTGGGTCAGACCATAGTCATAAGAACGGCTATACCAGGTCAGACCAATGGTCCATCTAGCCCAGTATCCTGTCTTCCAATGGCAAATGCCAGATGCTTCAGAGGGATGAATAGAACAGGGCAATTTTTGAGTGACCCTCCTTCATCATCCAGTCCCAGCTTCTGACAATCAGAGATTTAGGAACACCCAGAGCCTGGGATTGCATCCTTGACCATCTTGGCTAATAGCCATTGTTGGACCTATCCTTCATGAATTTATCTAATTCTTTTTTGATCCCTGTTTTACTTATGGTCTTCACAACATCCCATGGCAATGAGTTCCACAGGTTGACTGTGCATTGTATGAAGAAGTACTTCGTTTGGTTTGTTTTAAACCTGCTGGCTATTAGTTTCATTGAGTGAGCCCTAAGTCTTGTGTTATGTGAAGGGGTAAATAACGCTTCCTTATTCACTTTCTCCACATCATTCAGGATTTTAGAGACCTCTATCATATCCCCCCTTAGTCATCTCTTTTCCAAGATGAACAGTCCCATTCTTTTTAATCTCTCCTCACATGGAAGTTGTTCCATACCCTTAATCATTTTGTTGCCCTTCTCTGAACCTTTTTATTTCTAATATATCTTTTCTAAGGGCTGGTCCACACTGGGGGGGGGGGGATCGAACTAAGGGTACGTCTATACTTACGCGTCCCCTAGGAGGAGTCCAATCGATCTTCTGGATTCGATTTATCGCGTCTTGTCTAGACGCGATAAATCAAACCAGGAAGTGCTCCCCCGTTGACGCTTGTAATCCTGCTCCACGAACGGAGTAGGCGGAGTCGACGGGGGAGCCTGCGCGCCGCATGTGGACCCCGGGTAAGTACCTTTTCATTCGAACTAAGATAGTTCGACTTCAGCTACGTTATTCACGTAGCTGAAGTTGCGTATCTTAGTTCGAATTGGGGGGTTAGTGTAGACCAGCCCTAAGATATGCAACTTCAGCTACGTGAATAACGTAGCTGAAGTCGAAGTATCTTAGTTTGAACTTCAAAGCACTTACCGCGGGTCCACATGCGGCAGGCAGCCTCCCCCGTCGACAGCGCTTCCTCCTCTCGGCAAGCAGGAGTTCCGCAGTCGACGGCGAGCGCTTCCGGGATCGATTTATCGTGTCTAGACAAGACGCGATAAATCGATCCCAGAAGATCGATTACTACCCACCGAATCAGGCGGGTAGTATAGACGTACCCGAAGTTGGAGTGACCTGAACTGCAAGACATATTCAAGGTGTGGGCATACCATGGATTTATATAATGGCATTATGGTATTAACTGCCTTATTATCTGTCCCATTCCTAATGATTCTCAACATTCTGCTTGCTTTTTTGACTGCCACTGCATATTGAGTGGATGTTTTCAGAGAACTATCCACAATGACTCCAAGATCTCTTTCTTGAGTGGTAACAGCTAATTTAGACCCTGTCATTTTTATATGTATAATTGGGATTATGTTTTCCAATATGCATTATTTTGCATTTATCAACATTGAATTTCATCTGCCCAGTGATCCACCCTCTCTTTCACTGCTGGTCTCTCTGTATTAAAATGCAATATGTGACAGATTTTGCACTGCCCGCCTTCCACAAGCAACAAATGGAATATATGCCTCATAATTGGCAGATGAGGTCTGCCTGCCAAATTTGAAGTAAATTTCACAAGGGGTTAATAAGTTATAAAACCTGACATTTATGTCTTCATCAGAATCCAAAAAAATTTAAGCTTTGTTGCCCTTATGGTGCATGAAAATGGAAAACACAGAGATACATAATTTTACTGGATTTACACATTCAAGATCTAGTGCACAGGACCAAAGATTGGTTGGTGGAATTCTTACTTGGCATACTTTGCACAGCCAGATGCTTTGAGAGTCGTAGGCTTTAACTGGGGAGATTTAAATGGGATGAGGGTAACCAAGACCCCATGACAACCAGTTGTAGTATGAGTGGCTTCAATTTGAAATGATTTACATAGTCTGATGTGGAAAATGTCACTAGACAATCTAAGCTCCAATATTTTAAACAACATTTTGCGGCATCACAGTTCAAGTATTCCCCACTAACTGTGATTTCATAAACAAAGGAGAGTCCCTAGATTAAGAACAAACAAAAAACAAGCTCTATTAAGCTGGAGATAAGGTTGGAAGTAGGGCTGGCTGAAATCCTTTCCCATGAAAAATTTTCCATTTTTGAAACATTTTTTGTTCTGAACTGGCACAAAGCATCAAAAACAGCAATATTTTTTGCAGAAAGATGTTTCGAGAAAAAAATACATTTTTATGAGACTGGAAACTGCATTTTTCAGCTTCCCAGCCACCCGCTTGGAAGGCTTTTGTGAATTTCACTTTCTGACAGGCAAAGATCCGGGGTGCTCAGCCTTTCTGGCTGTGGAGCTATGGGAAAGTGAGGGAGGCTGAACACCCCAGCTCTCTGCCTCTGCAGCCCTTCAGCTGAGGAAAGGCTGAGAGCCAGGGAGGCAGAGTCAGGGCACTCAGTCTCGGCAGCCATCCTGGAAGGCAGAATGTAAAACTGACAAGAGCCAGGTACATGGGCAGTTGGGAAGCTGTCACTTGGATTTTTCTGATGGGAAAAAAAATCTATTATTTTCCCGAGCAACAGAAAATTTTAGTTTTGCAAAAAGAGCACTTTTCATCAAAAAAAATCATTAGAACATAACATCATAAGAACGGCCATACTGGGTCAGACCAAAGGTCCATCCAGCCCAGTATCCTGTCTGCCGACAGTGGCCAATGCCAGGTACCCCAGAGGGCGTGAACCTAACAGGGAAGGATCAAGTGATCTCTCTCCTGCCATCCATCTCCACCCTCTGACAAACAGAGGCTAAGGACACGATCCCTTACCCATCCTGGCTAATAGCCATTAATGGACTTAACCTCCATGAATTTATCTAGTTCTCTTTTAAACCCTGTTATACTTCTAGCCTTCACAACTTCCGCAGGCAAGGAGTTCCACACGTTGACTGTGCACTGTGTGAAGAAGAACTTCCTTTTATTTGTTTTAAACCTGCTGCCCATTAATTTAATTTGGTAGCCCCTAGTTCTTATGGGAACAAGTAAATAACTTTTCCTTATTCACTTTCTCCACACCACTCATGATTTTATATACCTCTATCATATCCCCCCTTAGTCTCCTCTTTTCCAAGCTGAAAAGTCCTAGTCTCTTTAATCTCTCCTCATATGGGACCCGTTCCAAACCCCTAATCATTTTAGTTGCCCTTCTCTGAACCTTTTCTAATGCCAGCATATCTTTTTTGATATGACATTCCGATTACAGATTTCCAACCAGTTTTAGTTGGAAATACATATCAGGCTCATAGGGTGTGAAGAGGGGACAGGGGATTTCCCTGTAATCTTAGTAGACTCACCAGTCCCATGGGAGTTTATTTAGGTCTATCAAAAGCCCATTTAAACTCATTGAGAGTTTTCAAGAGTCCTACAGTTTGATAAGGTGGGGAACGGAGGATATTGCTAGGCTAATGCTCCCAAAATACTAACTGTGGTGATTAGCCTGAAGGATCATAGGACAGTGGGAAGAATTTGCCATCTTGGATTGCAATGGAATATCTTAAATTCGAACGATTCAAGCAAGTTAGAAAATAAAGGCTATATCACCATTAAGAAGACTCTCAGTTTCCCAGTCAGACTACTTGTTATATGGACACCTTCTGTGGGAATTTTTATATTGCCTTCAAAGGGAGTTTGCTTGTGTATGGATGCAGTAAAAAATGAGTGAGGAAATCACCATGGTGTTTGGAAAATTCTGTTGGAGTGAGGTTGGAATATATGTCATGTAATAACGTTGAATCTTACCCATAATTGGTCATAGGACTGGAACATCACTACCATCAGCACTGTCATCAAAGCATTTGGCAGCATAATCTATAGAGTCTCCATCTCTCCATGTTGTTAACTTATGACACTGGCTGAATCTATATATTAGCCTCTATTGTTTTGGTAAATGTAGCTCCTCTTGTGACATAGACAACCGGTTATCACTATAGTTTCTCCAAAGCAATAGTCTTCAAGTTGTTGCTTATCTTGATGCTGTCCATGTGTTTATTCTTCTGTCTCGCACATCTTCCCACGTTTCTCCATCTAGATTTTAGCATCTGCTCTGTGTATCATGTGTCTACTCCATATAGCATGGTTGGCAGTTCACAGGTGTCAAAAAAAAGCTTCTTTTTTATAAGTAGGGTGGAAGCTTACTTCTCACAATAGTGTACTGGTTCCTATTGACTCTCCATCCAGCCTTGATACTTCTCTTCATGTTGTATTCCTGGATCAGATTACTGTGTATTATGAAGTCACAGTTAAAAAGGTTTTGTTCACTTTAGGTAAAATACCAGTATTGTCAAATTATCAGATATTCCTTACACGAAGAATGAGTAATATCTCACTTACCAGCAATAAGGCACATGAAAAGTTTTCAGTGGTGCCCACTGCACAAATGAATCTTAACTTCTAAACCCTTTTCTATATTCTATGATTCTTTTTTTCTTTTACCACATTTGCAAGGATGTGATTTCGGTCCCATTAGTATTTAGACTATATCACGACTTCCATTTAACATTGGCTATGAAAGACAAGCTGCCAGCATTTCCTCTGTAGATGCTTCTGCTGAGCCAGCTGTAACCGGATCCTCCAGAGTATTGTACAGCTCCTTCCAAATGTAATAATTAGGACTCATTGGACCAATAGGACAAGCTGATTGCCATTAGCAGTGCCCTTTCTCTCGACTACCACATGTGCATTTGTGTTTGTTTTTGCTATTGTAAAAGTAAAGTGAGTCTGTATTTTCCCTTTCATTCTTTTCATCTTCCTGCTCAACCTGTCCCTGCGCTTTTGATATTCTCCACTATTAAATGTCAGTCTATGGCATTTGAGCTATCTAAAATCAGGGAACAAACATAGAATACAGAACCAACTGGGTGTCAAGTTAGGCAAACCATTTATCAGGGCACATACCAAAAACTCACTGGTCCAACAGTTATAAGACAATATCAGCAGAAGGTTTTACAGTGTTGTATCTGTATTGTGAGAATGACTTGATTGAACATTAGATGTCCTGAACTGATTTCTTTGGTGGAATTTTCATGTGGGTTTAAACATGGAGGAAGAACACTAAAAGAGGCTATTTACACCGTTGCAAATGTTCACCCATAATCTTTTCACCTAATTGAATGGTGTGATGTACAGGTTATCACCATAGTAGAATTTACAGCACATAAAACTCAGAATATCTGTCTGCTGCAGCATTCTGTGTTAGGCAAAGCTAAAAGGGCCAGATTTTAAAGGTGTTTAGGTGCCTAAATAACTTTAAAAATCTGTCCTGAACGTTTCTGGGCTCCAGATGAATTGCTATGATATTGCTCTCTGATTTTCCATGTCATGAACTAAACTGATTGCTAAATTTTTCTGCCAATGTTATAAGTGACAAATGGATAATCTCTTATCTGTTAGTGTTTTTCTAAGGATATTGTTAATGACCAAAATGAGAAAATAAGATATTGGCAGCCTATTAGAGGTATTCTAATATATTAAAACTTTGGTTTTGTTCATTACAAAACTTGGAAACTAAACAACTGATGGTAGCTTCTCCATTGTGTTCCTTTCCTGCAGGGGGTGAGGTTTTCATAATCAGACTTTGCACTAATCAAAAAGAGAGCCTGCTAACAATCTTCCCTCGTAATAAAACTTTAACACTTTGCCAAACAAGTTCTTATGACCAAAACATGAAAAAGCAGACATAATTTGTCAGCTGGTAAATTTGTGTCCAATTTACTTCTTAGTAAACACTATGGGGAATTATATCTGGAAAAAAAATCTAGGCATCATCATGGAGAACTCTATAGAGATGTCTTCTTAACATGCCGCAAATAAAACACATGGATGAATTAATAAAGACACTAATAAGAATACTAGCCTTGTATAAACATTGAATAGTGCCTTGTTTGGATGCCTCATCTTACTTGTCTGGATGTAGACTGGATATTTTTCCCTACCTGATTAAGTCTCACTGAACAACAAAGATTATTACTAATGATCCAGCCTCCCAGGAAGTGTAGGAGCAATGTGTATTTATTAACAATTGACACTCCAGGTATACCATCTACCCAAAGTCAGATGACTATGCATGCCATATACAAAAAAAAAGAATATCTTTCATTTATTTAAACCCATTGTCTAACCCTGTCGCTTGCCTTCTCTAGATGCATGTTTGTACCTGTGGTGTTATAGCTATATCAGACATAAACCTCGATATTTGCTCCTCCTTTCCACTATTCACTCTGATACCCCACTGCCTGCTCCTTCTCTCCTCTCCCATGCATGCTGTCTGCTTCAACCCTGCCTCCTACACATACTCTTTCCCACTCCCCTCACTGCCTTCTCCCCTTTCATGAACACTGTCTGAACCAACCCCTTCTGCATATACAACTTTCTGGTTTTCTGTTTTTTCCCTTATTACTTCTCCAAGAGTTTCTTGCCTCTTTCTTCTTGTCTTTTTCTTCTCGCTCTTTTTCAATCTCTCAATTTTAACCTTTTAAAAATCTTCTTTCCTGATTTCCTTCCTTACACTTTCTCTTCTCTCCTCCCTTTTCATTCTCTAGTTGTTTTCCCTGTCCTCTTTCTGGTTGTTTCTTTTCTTCTATCCAGACCCAGCATGTTTCTTAAGAGTACCTTTTTCTTCCATTTCAGCTTTTTAAATAAGGGGATTAACATAAGGCCCATGTAAAGCTGTTGGCTTTTTCATTTATTAAAAACTCAGAATGCTTATTTGAAATGATAAATGTGCTTTTCCTTAAATTATGTAAAGCCTTCATTGCCTTAAATGTATTCTACTCTGCAGTCCACCGCTGCTCTGCGAAATCCATGATAGAAGTTATCTTCTGACTTTTTGTTTGATTTTTGACATCTCCAGGTCAAGTGATGAAGCTGCTCTAGGCTGTCTCCTTTGCCAAAGGTTTGAAAGGTGGTGAGTATTGTCTATCAGTCCTTAGGTGTGTAGAACTTTGACACCAACATTTATCCACCTTTTAAATGTCTCAGGAGATTTCTGAGGCATTTACAGACCACAGGCCCAATATCGATTGGAACTGAAAGGTGCTCAGCTCCTCTACAGATTTAGCCCCTACTCCTAAGCTTAGTCTACATCTCCATTGTCCAGTGTGAAATGACAAAAGACTCACAATGCTTTTCCCATTAACTATCTTCCTGTACTTTTTTATACTCTGCTGCATATTTTCTACTTTTCAACAGCACTGAGGAGAAGTTTGATATCAAACACAATTTTACTTTTAAGTTGTCTTTCCTCTTCAGCCTGTTAGTTCACCTTTAAAATACAACCCTTGTTGTTTTCAGCCTGGAAAATTGTGATTATTTTGGCCACAATTTTGACCTTCACCCAGCAAAAGAGGACACCTGGATTAAAGTGGAAGTATTGTCAATTTCCTGCAAACTGTTCTGCTTTTAGGGCTTATAGCAAATTATTTACTTATGAGGTCCAATTCCTCAAATTTGCTTACGAAGGATTTTCTACGACTTTTAGTATATCTCAACGTTTATTGCCAGACTCACTAAAATAGGGATCAAATATGTGATTATCAGCCTCTGGATGATATGGAAGATTTGGAGGAGCTGTATTTAGGGGAATGGCCGTGGGTCCAATTAATTGATGTACTAGAGAGGCATTCTCTGTAACAGTTATTATACCTTCTCAATTTGCTCAGCTTTTACCAAACTGCACTCTTAATATTTTAAGCATTTTTAAACTTATATCAATCACCTCACCGATGCCTGTTTCAAGAAACAGTTGGAGACAGTGCAATTGACAAGTTCACGCATGTATTTGATGTGATTGCTGTGGTTTTGGTATTTATCAAAACTGTGTTACAGCAAGGAAGAAGCATGAGAAAGATTAAAAGTTTCAGAACAGAGTCTGCTAAGCCTGATGATTATTACCAGTGTCTTCTGTTACTGAACTGTAATATTTAATATTACATTTTAAAGAGTACTGATGTAAGCATGGCTCACATATCTCAACCTAATTCTTAGCTTTATAAATGTATTCTACGTTGTAAAATGTCCTACTCCATTATCCAATATATTTTTAAAAGAATTATAAATGTAGAATATATATATTTTGTAGAGTCATTAGGAGGCACAGGTGAAAAATAAAAAGGTAAATATACATTATGAGAGAAGGCAAAAATGGGGTCAGACATTACTAAAATGGGGAATAGAAATGTAAAATTCAGATAAAAGGTAAATTAAATAGTATGAAACCCTGAGATACTTATTAAGCCATCAGTGGGAAGCTAGATGATGATGTCACACCTAGCAGAGGGAAGAAGACTCATGTAAAGTTGGATGAGCTCCAGTTTGTGCTGTAGATTTATGCAGTTAATTTTGTCCCTTGACTGCATTCAGATGAGCATTTCTTCTCGACATACACCAAGAAAATTGCTGCATTATAGCTGTGTTAATGGTAATCAGCATGCTAATGAGCACCAGAAGGTCGTTACAGAAAAGAGAGGTTCAAAGATGTACAACCTAGAGGAGAAAAGGAAGTAAGTCTTTAGGGAATGCAAGTGTCTTGTTTGTAGGTCATAGATTATTTGTTTTGGTCATTGTAATGTAGAGGGAGTTTAATTTAAGGACAGAAAAAGATTAAGCTTTTTGAATTTTAGAAGTAGCATAACCTAATTAAATATATGCCTATGAAATAGACAATAAAAGAGCACTGCATTGCTTTTATTCTATTCTAATCGAATGTGTTCTTTGATAGATATAGTAGCATTATGGTATATTTCTTGTATGGTATGAAATATAACACTGTTACTCACATTTAAAATAAAATAGGAAAACTACAAAATAGGGTTTTGTACTTTGCTAATGAAAGCGAGAAAAAGAGGGTGAGGTCTTACAGACAAAAAATCAGAAAAAATATGTTAAGACAGCAAATGAAAACACAGAGTAAAATCAGAGAAAAGAAACCATGCAAATATATCTGTGGGCACAAGATGTCAAGAAAATACAAAACTTGGAAGCTACTCAACCATTTGTCACTAATATATCAGTGACATAACAATCATAATGAATGTATAAAATGCTAAATGGTAAATATCAACTTGTTTTCATCGGATACTTATATCTGCTCCAAAAGGTTAATGTATTCATTGTTACTAAAAAATATATTATATATATACACCATCAGACGGGATTCTAAAACACAGAAAAGGTAGATGAAAAAAGGGGTAGCTCTTTGGCCATTTTAGAGGGGAAACCACATTATAGGAAGAATAAGTAAACCTCATACAAGTTAGATCCTGTATATTATGGGCCAGGTTGTCAAATGCACACATTGTCTCCTTGGGGCCAGATTTTCAAAAGAGTTCAGTTTCCAATTAGGCACATAAACGAAGTGACCAGATTTCCAAAAGTGCCCAGCAACTCATGTAAAAACAATGTGAAAAGCCTTTTGATGTCTAAATGAGAGCTGTTGGGTGCTGAACTCTTTTGAAAATGTGCGCAGATATGCTCAATAAAATCTAGCACCTAGTGGTTCTCACTAAACACACCCTTCTAATAATAAAGGGGTTGTTTTTGTTTTCATTTTCTACTAGAGGTAAGATGGAGGAAAGCAAATATTCTATATAAAAGTCCTACTCAGTTTGTAAACACAGATACTTTTCTATTACTAATTTGATAACTGTTTTTTTCCTCACTTAGCTTTAAACTACTACTTCTGTTGCCCTTTTAAGTTGGCCTCTCCTGTCACTGACCAAGAAAGTACTTATCACCTCACATATATTAATTATGTAAGATAATTACAATTAAGTGACTTATTCAAGACCACAAAAGAAGTCTGTGGCAGATCTAGGAACAAAATTCAGATCTCTTGAATTCCACTTTAGTGCTTTGGTCACAAGATATTGGAATCTAGAATATATCTGACTGGATTAGACCAATGGCCCATCTAGTCTAGTATCCTGTGTCCAAGAGTGGTAAATATCAGATACTTTAGAGAAATAGGTAAGATACAATAGACATCTATAAGATAACCTGCCCCAGGTAATGTACCTCCTAAGCCCCCAAAATGAGAGGTTGGTTTAATTCCTGAAAGAAAAGGGTTTGAATCCCATCCAAAACTCATGTTTATTTTTAAAATGTACTATTGCAACACTGGATATTTTTCTTATGCATAAAAACAGATTATTGGTGGATCCAGAAAGAAAAAGACCACAATGGGACACCACCAAGGTATTTTAAAAAAATTAGAGAAGGCCAGTCAGCACATGAGTCAACCATTAAGTAGAGAGCAAGTTACCCTTTGGGCAGTTTATTCAATAACAGGGTTTCATGCACCAACCACTGATTCATCTGGTACTGGCCTCAGAGCCTAGATGGTTCACAAGGCTGATCCAGTATGGCAAATAGGCATATTCATATGTAAAGTCTAATAATAATGACAATGATTTCAGCAATGAGATAAATTAAGTAACAATGGTTACCTAAGAGCCAGTGTGTCAGCAACAAGTAACCTATGTATACACATTAGATTAGATGAGGAGGAGGAGGAAGAGGGAGAAGAAAGCACTGCAAAAGCAATATAAAGGTTTGAGGATTATTGTGTCCATAGGGAAAATGTCACCTCAGAGAGGGACAAGGTGGGTGAGGTAATATCTTCTTCAAGAGCTCTGTGTAAGCTGAAAAGCTTGTCTCTCTTCACCAATAGAAGTTGGTCCAATAAAATACATTACCTCACCTGCCTTGTCTCTTTTGGAACACAGGATACTCAACTCTGGAAATGTTTCACTTCACAATGATCCTAAAAGGCCTTAAAGAAGTGAAAGTATCTACTGGATATTATAGCAAACTGGAACATCCACACCATAAATACAATAGTCTAACTGTAAATTAGACTTAGTAAAAAAGAAAGTTCAAGGAAATTTTTGCAAAAATGTTCACAAACATTTGTTTACTTTTTCCATCAATTTTGAAATTCCAATAAAATTCCAAAATTCAAACCAGATTTACTGCGTACATGGTAACAACTTTTAACTTAAGATCAATTGTTAATTCCATATAACTAGGAGGGACACTGACTGCAAAGGGATTAAAGCCTGATTAATCTAAAAGTCAGAGAAAATGAACATCACAAGGCCTAAAGATAAAACTGAATTCAAAGATTGCTATGAATGTTGTGTTACTGGGATGCCATGAATCATAATGGACATTTACTATTTTTCTACAAATAGCATGCTTGAAGATACCACACTTCATAGGCCATCAGGCATGTATAATCTATAATTGCCCCTCACAGAATATGGGGACCCTAGAATTGTTTTAGATATATCCATCACCAGACAGACAATTCCTGGACATTGCTGAAGCATCCAGGGATAGCTTTCCAGTTAGGCACAGTGCGCATATGCCTATGAGCGCCGATGTTCTAGGGGTGCCTAAAAGTTAAAAGTGGGTTAAAAGTCTCATTTTACTGAAAACATGAAGGTCAGCTGTATGGAGGGGGGAGGAGGCTGAAGATGCTGTGCCTAGGGGCACATCAGGTGTAAATCCGGCCCTGGAGGCATCAATGTCATTATGAGACATCTACAAGTATAGGATACCCCTCTCTAACCAGTAGAATCTTTTAAGTACTACCATTGTACAATGTACTATGCTTATCAAGAAAATGTTTCACTCTTCACACAAACTATTTATTGAATTTTGATAAATTTCTCATTGTGCCTTATTTAGAATGATATCAGGCAGACGTCAATAAAATAATAATACTTCACTCTTGGAGGATAGGTCAATGTCTATCAATGGCTTTTAGTCAATGGATGCAACCCCATGCTCTGGGTATCCCTAAGCCTCTGATTGGATAACAGGGGATGGACCAATTGAAGATTGCCCTATCCTGTTCATTCCCTTTGAAGCATCTGCCACTGGCCACATACTAGGCTAGATTGGCCATTGCTTGGAGCCAGTAGGGCCATTCTTATGTTATGTTCTTGCATGGCACTTTTCATCTTTAGATCTCACCACACTTTAGAAAAGAGGTCAGTATCATAATCCCATTTGGAAGATAGGGAAACTGAGGCACAAATAGGTGACATGACTTGCCCTAGGTCTCTCCACAGGCCAGAGCTGGGAGTTGAACCCCTGTCTCGAGTGTCAGTCTTGTCCCTATCCACTAGGCTATACTCTCTTGAAAGTATTATGAGTTAACTTCAGAGGAAAAGAGGGTAGCAAATGCTGTACCTACATTTTAAAAGGGCTCGCTGGGTGATCCAGGGAATCAGCCTTACATCTGTACCTGGCTAGTTAATGAAATGATAAAAAAAACCACCTAAATACCTGGAAGATCATGAGATGATAGGGTCTAACCAGCACACTTTCTTCAAAGGAAAATCATGTCTAACTAATCTCTTATAATTATTTGAATGGGTCAAGTAAAGGAGAGCCAGTTGACATCATTTATTTAGACTTGTAAAAGGCCTTTGACAAAGTCCTGCACAAGAGGCTATTAAAGAAGCTCAGTAGTCCTGGTGTGAGAAGTAAAAAATTGTTATGGATCAAAAATTGGTTAAGAGAGAGACCACAAAAAGAATAGGATTAAACAGTCAATTTTCAACATGGCAAAAGGTTAATGTCAAGGTGCTTCAAAGAGCAATGCATACTGGAGGGTACATTTTAAACTAGTTATGTGCCTCAGAGGCTTTTAAATTAACCGTTTCAATTCAGGAAAAGGATCTGCACATCACCGTAGACAGTTTAATTTAAACCTCTGCTCAATATGTAGCTTTGGCCATAAAAGCAAACAAGATGTCAGGATGCTGAAGAAATGGAATGGAGAATAATGCTATTTTCTGTAATGCCTTTATGCAAATATTATCAAACCTTTATGTAATCAATGGTTTGGCCTCATCTGAAATTCTGCATGCAATAGAATCATAGAATCATAGAATCTCAGGGTTGGGAGGGACCTCAGGAGGTCATCTAGTCCAACCCCCAATACTTGTCACCCAGTTTCAGAAAGGGTATTGCAGAATTCGATGGGGTTCAAAGAAGGGCAACAAGAATGAACAAGGACATGGAAAAACTCTCCTATGAAGAGAGATTGAAAAGATGGGAATTTTTTACCTCAGAAAGGAGACAAATAAGAGGGAACATGATAGAAGTATATAAAAAAATGAAAGATATAGAAAAAAATGGATCATGAACATCTGTTTTCAGTGTTTCATAACACAAGAACTTGATGATATTCGAAAGTGGCAAATTCAAAACTGATAAAAGGAAACACTTTTTCGACAAAATGTGTATAGTACAGACCTGTTTATGCGTGACCTGTTTACATACGAATCCACTTAATGTGCGGTCATGCCATGCCTCCCAGTGCTACCTATTTAACACACGAGATTCATTAACACGCAGTACAGGAACTTGCTATGTTGTGCTACAGATTTTCTCACTAACTCACTGACATAGAAATCGACAGGAAGTGCAGAGCAGAAAGGTGTTGTAGGCCTACTGGCGTTTCCTCTTCCTTTTGATCGCCGATATTGGTAAAGACATATCACACATGCTTAGTCATTGAATTTATATTCTTGCAAAACGCCATTAACGTTTTGCAGTATTTGGGATGCTGTGAATACGTATGTAATCCTAGATAATTATACTTGTATATATAGATATCTTAAGATATTTCAGCATGGCCCTCTTAACCCACGGTCCGTTAACACGTGGTTGTGATGGCTTGACTCCCGACATCCGCACATAAACAGGTCTGTACTGTAATTGGACTACGGAACTCATTGTCACGGGAAGTTAAGCCCAAGAATTTAGCAACACTCAAAAAGGGATTGGACGTTTATATGGAGAGCAAGAATATCCAGAGTTATCATTATTAATGACAGCAAACATTTTGGAAAGGCTATTTAAATCACATACTTAAGGTTTACACCAATCTCTAAGGGCTTGTCTTCACTACCCGCCGGATCAGCGGGTAGCAATCGATCTATCAGGGATCGATTTATCACGTCTCGTTTAGACACGATTAATCGATCCCCGAACGCGCTCCTCGTAGACTCCGGAAATCCACCTCGGTGAAAGGCAGAAGCGGAGTCGACGGGGGAGCGGCACCGATCGACTCGCCGCCGTCCTCACGGCCAGGTAAGTCGATCTACGATACGCCGACTTCAGCTACGTGAAGTTGCGTATCATAGAGCGACACCCCCCCCCTCTAGTGTAGCCCAGGGCTAACTAATAGAGGCCAGGGTGGGACATAATGAGGTATCCCCAGCTTCCAACTGGGGATACTCCCACTTTCCTCTGGTTATGGCCACGGTCATAAACAGGATGGACCTACGTTCTGATCCAGAATATAAATTCCTGTTCCTTAATATGACATAATTGTGGCCAAATTTTCACTTTCTGGAAATGCATCAACAAATGCTGGTGTGCATATGAAGAAGCATAACATTTACTGACGCAAGCAGACTATTACAGAGTCAGAGGAATTGAACATTTGTCTGTTGACATGCACAATCACTCAGCTTACACAGGAGTACGCTTTGGTTTCTGTATTTGTTAACTAATGCACAATTTTTTTAAGGTCTCCTGGCAATTTGTCCTTGTGTCATATAGAACTTTTCTCCAGTGGGATTTCTAAAGGGCAGATGACAACTATAATTTCCTCCACCAAATAAAACTGCAAAAAGAAACACACACAGTAAAACCTTTTTGTATATTTCCTCTATTTAGATGGAAGAATGAAAGAGAAAATTATGGACCCAGTCCTGGAGACTGAACTCTCAAGGTCCATTTCTCCTCCTATTGAAAAGATTGGAAGATTTTTCCTCAGTATAGTCTGATGCAGGAAAGCACTTAAGCATGGGTTTAAATCCATCTAGGTTCAGGGCAGGTGCTTACCTGCTGTCTTGAATGGGAATGATTTCCTAAATTGGGGCCTAAGACATGAGAACACACTTCAAGATTTAGCCCTGTTTCAATAGACAAAGCGTATGAACTGTATTTAATCAGGCAGATCTTTTTGATATTGCTTCTAACTTCCCACTCTAAGGCTATGTCTACACTACCGCGGTAAGTCGACCTATGTTACGCAACTCCAGCTATGTAAATAACGTCGCTGGAATCAACGTATCTTAGGTCAAGTTACCGCGGGGTCTACACCACAGGGGGTCAAGGGGAGAAAATCTCCCGTCGCCTTACCTTACTCTTCTTGTCAGGACTGGAGTACAGGGGTCGACTGAAGAGCAATCTGCAGTCAATCTGGCGGGTCTTTACTAGACCTGCTAAATTGACCACCTGTAGATCAATCTCAGAGTGTCGATCCCTGCCGTAGTCTAGACCTGCCCTAAGAATACAATTTACTCATTTTCATATGAAACAAAACCAAGAATCTCATGGATATTAGACAATATTAGTAAAATTATTTCTAAATGACTATAAAGAGCATAGTGTTCTAGTTTACTGGAAACCAATTCAAAACAAGTATAACCAGCAGCCTTTTTCTCTTTTCTTATTCTCTCTTTGTGGTGAAGCTCAGTACTGTGCCCTTAGGTTTTTTCCACTATATATGTAGATGTGGAGAAGAAATCAGATACATTTGCAAAGGTTCAGGGACTGGTTAAATTAAAATGGTTACAGATAATTTGTTGATCTTTTTTACATAGTATTTATATACTAGAAGCATCACCCCAAATCAGCTATTTTAACATAATGTAATTCAACAAAATATTGTTTTAGTCACAAGGAAATTCTATAGAAGGAAACATATTAGATAAAGTATTGCTCGTGGTATAATTTTAATTCAGAAAAATCTTGCTAAGAGGGCTTATTTAAATAGGTTCTTCCTGAGATGAATATTTAGAAAAAATTCCTACAGGATGATTTATAGAAAAATTATATGAACAGAATGAAGGACAGAAGAATTTTATTAGAAAAGAGTCTCATTTCCACAAAATATAAATTATACCTTTTAGAAAATATATTGAATTTTATTAATATTCTGTAGACAGCCTGCAGTGTTAATCTCCACCCCTACCTATAAGATTTTCATTATAATGTACAAGGTGTATTTACCCTTTAACCAAATAATTTTTGAGCATTTCAGTACAGCCTTGACTGCAGTTTACATACCTTACAAAATATTTTCATTTTAGAGCCACAAAATATTTGTGTGGGTACACACTGTATAAAACTTTTAATGAGATATTTGTGTGTGTTTATGCATATACAATATGTCATTTTATATACATGCCCATAAATATATATATATGTATATACACACACACAGCTATATAACCTATAAATTGGTCATGTCTCTATTTGTGGTACTATCTTTAGTATTTGTATCTTGCACCACATCTAGCACATTGGTGGTTGGCAAATGTGTATAAGTCATGTTTAGATAAAAACAACCAGGCTCACACCAAATTTGTTTGCATAATTGGCAATCAGTGGCTAGGGAGTGAACAGACTGGAAGACACACTGACAGTTAATTAGGTGGGGAGATTTGGATAATCAACATTTTATTTATAGTGGTTACATACTCTTTTTTCACATGGCTTCTCCCTCATTTGGTGCTCAGGGAATGCATCCAAGTTGTGCTGTGAGTGAGTGAGGCTGTTGTCTGTAGGAACCCTGCCTCATTCACTCTAGAATTCAAGAGAAGTGTAGAGAATGAGGAAATTTGCAAGCAGAAAAAGGATGGTCTGAAGTAATGCACTTTGAGAGTGATTCTCTTGTGCACACCTCTTAGGGTTAGTCTACACTAGAAAGTTAAGTTGACCCTGTAATGTCACTCAGGTGTGAAAAATTCACACCCCTAAGAGACATAGTTAAGCCAACCTCAGCCCCAGTGTAGACAGCACCAGGTCAATGGAATTCTTCCATCAACCTATCTACTGTCTCTCAGAGAAATAGATTTACTACAGCAACAGAAGAACCCTCCTATCACTGTAGTACAGGGGTCTGCAACCTTCGACATGCGGCCCATCAGGGTAATCCGCTGGCATGCCGCGAGACATTTTGTTTATGTTGACCATCCGCAGGCACGTGCTGGTCGCCGCTTCCCGCAGCTCCCACTGGGCGGGAACGGCAAACTGCAGCCACTGGGAGCTGCGGGGGGGCGTGCCTGTGGACGATCAACGTAAACAAAATGTCTTGTGACCCGCCAGCGGATTACCCTGATGGGCCACATGCTGAAGGTTGCTGACTCTTGCTGTAGTAAATGTCTACACTACAATGCTACAACAGCGCAGCTGCAACACTGCAGATGCGCCACTGTAGCCTTTCTATTGTAGACAGCGCCCACAATCCACACACTGAACAACATGCACTGTTGGAGAAGGTGCACATTCCGCAGAGGTTTGAGTTCCACGGTCCAGAGACCTTTCTCTTCTCACTCAGAAAAGCTGATATCTAAAAGGTTAAATGCCTGAATTTTGATATGTAAGTGTTCAGACACTGGCATTTGATGAATAATTTCTTTTAAACCATTACTTCCATAATGTTAGTAGAAACAGTAATGTTTCATAATACTAACATTGTTTTAAACATTTTTAAAAACAGCCTATGCACAAAATTCTGTTCAGCAGAATCCCTACCTGAAGTTTCAAGTTCTTAATTTTTGTGTTTACACACACACACACACACACACACACACACACACACACACACACGATCCAATCAAACATAAGACATTTGTTTTGAAATTTCAAAAAGAGTCACTTAACTCACTGGAAGTTTTAAACAGATTTACCTCTGTCTTTCTAAAAAAAAAAATTTAGATCCCCTGATTCTGCTGAAACTGCTGTAAATCAAGATCAACTTCAGAAGCAAAATTTACTACAATGTAAACACAAAAAATAGGTTGTAGGAAGACAGCATCAGGCCCCAAAACTGTATCTTAAGTGGTGGTATTTGGGTGCTTGTTTTCATGCCTAACAAAGGGATTTTTAATCTTTCTTCAACTGAAAAATACAACACAAGTTTAACTGTGACGTTACTAACTACTTCTCCACAATAGCATCCATTATGCTATTATACCATAGTTGTCTTATTCAAAAGCAACAAGACATTTACTGTAATATACACAGTACAACCGCTTGAAAAAAATCAATACATTTACAGCGGTTATACATATGTTATGGCCGTTCTTCTGTCTGTAAATGTTTTATATGATTCTGTGACAGAGATTTATACAGTTCTGTATTTTGTTATCTATAATATGATTATATAAATATAAGATTAACTTAGTATAACTCTTGAATGGGAGGGAAATCCTTCAAGAGGAACATGAATCATTTAACAGCACTGTTTATTCTACATTATAGGTCAAGTCCTAGTCTCAGTGCCAAACATGAGTAAACTGAGTTGATTCAAGGGAGTTCTGCAGACAACAAGGGCATTATTGCTTTCTCCTTTCCTATGTTGCAGAGTGCTAGAAGCCTCTCTGAGTCTACTAGTGAAGTGTCAGGGATGCAGTATTCTGATTGGCTACTGATCCCTATTTTGTACAGCAGACCTTGGTCTGAAGATATGCATAATTACAGATCCACCAGCAATGCCTCATTCAAGGCATTTGTGTGCTGAGGGGGATGGGAGCCTGTCACAGGTTGATGCTGGCCCTTTCAGAGGGAAGAGGCCAGATGAGGAGCTCGGGGGAGACTGGGCCTAGAAGGACAAGAAGACTTGGAACAGGACCTAATGGGTCAGGACAGGAGCATCAAGGACGGGGCACAGAGCCAGAGTACCAAGGAAAGACTGGGACAAGGAGCCAGGGAGGGAGTGGTGGGAAAAATTAAGATGGATGAGGATCCTGGAGAGGAAAGGCTGGGAGCTTATAGATATAAGTGTGGGGGGGGGGAGCGAGGCAAGAGATCAATGAGAAGCTGGAAGGGGAAACTAGTACTAGTTGGACAAGGAGTCTGGGACAAGGTGCTGGGGATGGGTGACCAGATGTCCCGATTTTATAGGGACAGTCCTGATTTTGGGGTCTTTTTCTTATATAGGTTCCTATTACCTCCCACCCCCGTCCCGATTTTTCACATTTGCTGTCTGGTCACCCTAGCTGAGGTGGGTGGGAAGAGACACAACTGGGACAGGTTGGAATGGATGGGGCAGAAGGGATCGATCTTGTGGGGAATAGGTAACCACTAAGGCATGCTCCAGTCCACAGCCTGGAACAGAATGGAGTCTCACCATTCCTGCTCAGTCCACAAACATCTGTGAAACCCACTGGCAAAGTGTGTCTCATCCCTGTCTGGTGCTGGTGCACATAGAAGAGGACAACCTACTACTGCTATCAGTTACTCCATTAGCTCAAATGGAAGAGGTCAATGAATCTGAAGGTTCCAACTCTGGTGATAACCCAGGTGGGAATCAAGATGATACCACATGATGAAATGTGTTTGCTTTTTTAAAAACTTAGGAAATTACACACAAAATAATGACATTAAAAGAGTATTATTAAGGTTGCAAAGTCAAGCACTCCAAAGTTAGGAAATGCCAAAATTAAGGTTACGTGTACATTACGATACAATCTTTAATTACATAGTCACGTAGTGTTTTATCCACAGGACCCCTGCCTTATTCTGTGCATAGGTTGGACCTGCTCTGGCGATGAATAAGGGTTGTGTACCGAAGGAGATTTGTCTGTAGTACCTGGGCTTCATTTGTTGCTGAAGTTGGAAGTTGTGTACTCAAGGAGGCCAGGGTTTGTGGGAAGAGAAACAATGGTCTCACGGTTAAGGCAGTTGACTACTGCCCTGAAGAACTGGATTCCATCCCTGCCTCTGCCAGAGAATTCCTCTATAATGCTGGGCAAGTCACTGAAACCAAACTTTTGACAGGTGGTTGTTAATTGTGTGTTCTTCATTTTCTGGGTGCCTGACTTGACAACCTGGGGTCTGAAGCAGAAGGGTTGAGCGCTCACAGCTGCAACTGAAGTCAATGGGAGATATGCTTTGAACACTGAAAGTGCTATATAATGCTAACTAGTCTGACAAATCAGGCTCTAGCTCTCTCATATTCGACACCCAAAATTAGTGGCTATTTTTGACCTGACTCTCTGTGCATCTGCTCCCCATCTGTAAAATGGAGATAATACCACCCCCTCACCTCACCAGGGTGTTGTGAAGATAAAATCACTAATGTTTGTGAAGCACTTGGATACTACAATGATTAGTGCCATAAAAAGCCCAGGAGGATATTAATAATTCTGTATTTACAGCAGGGTTTGAATAGTTTGCTGTAAATAAGCCAATGTGGATAATACAAAATATTGAATAGCTCTCATTAATTGAGCACTGTCCATCCTGGCGTACTGAGTGAGGCAGGGTCCCGTGGAAAAAATAGTATGTGATCACATACTGAAAGATTATCTCATCATGCATACACACAAGGGGGTCGAATTAAGGATGCACAAGTAACCTTAATTCTGGTAGTTCCTAACTTTAGAGTGCTTGACTTTGCTACCTTCATGTTCCTTTCAGGTAGTTTTGGGGTGTAATTATTATATATTTGCATTGGGGTGGCAACTAGGAGTCCTACTCATGGACCAGGATCATTGTGCTAGATGCTGTACATGGTTCCTACCCCAAAGAGGCTTACCTAATGTACTGTACAGAAAATCAATTTTCATAGACACTGGAAAACAATATATGAGGAGTGAGTTACAGGAAGTTAATTCCTCATCTTGCACTAAAATACGTGGGTAAGGTTGCCAACCCTCCTGGTTTCGCTGAGAGTCTTCTGGAATTGGGCTCTATCTCCCAGAGGCTACTGAAGCCAAACTGGGAGATTTTAGGCCGCTAAAAGTCCAGAAGCGCAATGAGGCTAAGGCAGGCTACCTGCCTGCCCTGGCCCTGCACCACTCCCGGAAGCAGTCGGCACATTCCTGCGGCCCTGGTGGAGGGAACAGGGGGGGTCTCTGCGCGCTGCCCCTGCCCTGAGTGCCGACTCCGCAGCTCCCATTGGCTGGGAACTGCAGCCAATGGGAGCTGCAGGGACGATGCCTGCAGGCAAAGGCAGCATGTGGAGCTCCCAGGGACCTCAGGGATGTACCAGCTACTTCCTGGAGCAGAGCGGGGCCAGGGCAGGCAGGGAGCCAGCCTTAGCCTCATTGTGCTGCTGACTGGGAGCCACCCACGGTAAGCACCGCCCAGCCGGAGTCCACAACCCCTCACCCCCTTCTGTTCCCCATCTGCCTGCCCCAGCCCTGAGCCCCCTCCCAGAGCCAGCACCCCAACCCCCTCCCATGCCCCAACCCCTACCCCAGCCCTGAACCCCCTCCAGCACCCAAACTCCCTCCCAGAGCCTGCACCCCACACTCCCTCATGCATTCCAAGCCCCTGTCCCAGCCCAGAGCCCCCTGGTGCACCCAAACTCCCTCCCAGAGCTTGCACCCCGCACCCCCTCCTGCACCACAACCCCCTGTCCCAGGTTCAGCCTGGAGCCCCCTCCCACACTCCGAACCCCTCAGCTCCACCCCAGAGCCTGCACCCCCTCCTACACCCCCAACCCTTTGCCCCAGCCCGGTGAAAGTGAGTGAGGGTGGGGGAAGAGTGAGTGACGGAGGGAGGGGGCATGGAGTGAGTGGGGCGGGGCTTTGGAGAAGGGGCATGACAGGGGTGTGGCCTCTGGGAAGGGGCGGGGCATAGCAGGGCAAGGTTGTTTAGGTTTGTGTGATTAGACAGTTGGCAACCCTATATGTGGGCCAGTACGTGTTAAAGAGATGTTACAAGCTGCAGACAATATAATGAATGAGGGAAGGGTGAAAGTGAACAAAATGGACAAAAATACTGATTCATAAAAGAAAGAAATAGAATTGTTTTGGAAATTTGTATGTGTAGATAGACAGGCCCTCAGGCAGGCCTGTCTCGGATAATCAGCTCTTACTATACATGGCAGATGTAGAAAATGACCACAGCAGTGTTGGATGTAACAATTTCACAAGGTTGAATCTTTCCTGAACAATTATTCTAGTGTACCAAGCTAGGCACAAACAAGTTTCCCTTCAGCCTGTAGTGTGCATGTTTCTCTTATTAGCTAGTATTTCTGCCTCTTAGGGGGAAAAAGGTATGTTTTGTGTCATGTCCCTTCAAAGTATGTGGTGGCATTAACAGAAGATCAAAATAAAACAGCTTTTAGGTTATCCAAGACCATCATTAGCAGCAAACTAATTTGAAGGATTTCTCTTACTAGATTTTGGAACCGAGCTACACTTTTTTACAATGGCCTGGATGCTTTTTGTTTGGTTAGTCGCTGGGTGAAATTAGCATGCAGCATTTTCATTAATATTTGCTCAGCCTCAAGTGGTCTAAATGCCCTCTGACCTCTCTCTTTCTACCTTTTATTTATCACATTTGTAATACTGAAAAGCGAAGAGACAGATTGAGGCTTTATGTCACTCCCCTTTTGGAAAAGAGGGGCATAAATATGAGGAGGGGGTGTAATTTTAACTAGTGAGGCCCATATTCTTTCCTACTCCTGAATTCCTCTGGGCTCAACAGAGAATGGGGACTATCAGAAAGCTGATTGTGGTCCCCTTATCTTATGCCTGTGTTAACTCTGGTGGAGTTTAGAGCATACTAGATGATGATCTAAACCAGTGGTGGGCAACCTGCAGCCCACAGGCCACACGCAGCCCATCCGGGCAAGCTGCCAGACCGTTTGTTTACATTTGCACAGCCACCCATAGCTCCCAGTGGCGGCAGTTCACTGTTCCTGGCAAATGGGAGCTGTGGGAAGCAGCAAACTTTGCCAGCTGATAGCAATACTCAAGGGACCAACCATCAGTTGAAGACAGCTAGCATGCACTACACTCTGGCAGCACCCCCTACAGCAAGGTTGCAATATGGAAGGTGGTGTAGAGTCAGCTACACTGATTCTATACCAGGGGTGGGCAAACTTTTTGGCCCAAGGGCCACATCTGGGTATGGAAATTGTATGGCGGGCCATGAATGCTCATGAAATTGGGGGTTGGGGTGCAGGAGGGGGTGAGGACTCTGCCTGGGGGTATGGGCTCTGGGGTGGGGCTGGGGATGAGGGATTGTGGTTGCAGGAGGGTGCTCTGGGCTGGAACCGAGGGGGTTGGAGGGCAGGAGAGGGATCAGGGCTGAGGCAGGGAGTTGGGGTGCAGGAGGGGGTCAGTGGTGCAAGCTCCAGGCAGTGCTTACCTCAAGCAGCTCCCGGAAGCAGTGGAATCTCCCCCCTCCAGCTCCTACACAGAGGCATGGTCAGGCAGCTCTGTGTGCTGCCCCATCCGCAGGCACCACCACTGCAGCTCCCATTGGCTGTGGTTCCTGGCCAATGGGAGCTATGGGGGTGGTGCTTGGGACGGGGGCAGGACGTAGAAGCTGGAAGGGGGACATGCCGCTGCTTCCAGGAGTCACATGGAGTGGGGCAAGCCCCCAATCCTGCTCCCCAGCAGGAGCTTGAGGGCCGGATTAAAACTTCTGGAAGGCTGGATGCAGCCCCCAGGCCGTAGTTTGCCAACCCCTGTTCTATACCCACTGGGAAGTCTTCAACTGGGAGATATGGTCAGATTCTGCTCCCTTTGTGCTGGCTGAGTGCATGTGGAGAAAATGTACATTGGGAACACCTACTCGCCTTTTAAAAGGCAGCAAATTTAACACTGACAAAAGGAAATACTTTTTCACACATTACACAACTGGCGTGTGGAACATCTTGCCACAAGATATTATTGAGGCCAAGAGTTTACCAGGATAAGAAAAAGATTGGACTACAGCCTTGCGAAAAATTGATTCTTCAGTTCACTGGCAATTCAAAAAAAATGAAAAATATAACTTTGGGTCAACCTGAAAACTGGCTACATAAAAAGTAAAAAAAAATAATTTCAGGAGGGAAAAGATGTTTCATTTTGTTGAGCTTTTTTTCCTTTATTAATTTAAAAAAATAAAATTTCAAATAAAAAAGCTGAAACGGTTAGTTTCAAAAATGTCAAAATAAAATGTTTTGACATTTTAAATGACTTTTTCAGAATTCAACTTCTTTTTTAAGCAATCAATTAGCGAAAATAGGCACACATTTACAAAATGGTTTGGATGACCCAAGTCTGCATTTTTTTGCCAAAAGGTTTAAAAATTTCATCCAGTACTAGATTGAACATAGTATTAAAATTCGGATATTATATCAAAGTACCAAAAACAAGGGTTTCAGAAGGGATATAAGCTTTTATGCTTCAGGGTTTAAGGCAAACTCTAATTTGGTTCCATTTTTATTGTCTGCCAATAACTACAGAGCAGAAAAAGTGATAATTTCCTAAATGTCAGCCATGCAAACTCTAGCTTACATCTGAAACCTAAGCTGAGATCTTGCCAACTCTCAAACGTCAGCAGTAACAGCAATAAAAATTATGTAGATAGAA
Source organism: Chelydra serpentina (assembly GCA_037349315.1). Lineage (NCBI taxonomy): Eukaryota > Metazoa > Chordata > Testudines > Chelydridae > Chelydra > Chelydra serpentina. Next base: position 80,435,063 of record JBAIAC010000004.1, read on the forward strand.
CTTTGAGTAAATTCCAAAGTACCTGACAGCAAGCTAGCACTCTCTCTCGCTCTCAATATGTAGAGAGAGAGAGAGAGAGAGAGAGAGAAATCATTGCAACCATTTCTGGGGTGAAATCTGGTACTTATTAACAGCTAACAGCACCAGAAAAGGCAAGAAATGAAGACTATTGTAACTAGATCTGGGCAGGAAACAGTTTTCCATCCTGCAAAAATGTTTGAGATTTTTCTTTTTTTTTTTCTCGTTCTGCATCATGATGAACCTGAGACATTGACTATGTGAGAGAAGAGAAGAGAGGGTGCACGAATGTGCCTGAGGGATAGGACACCCATAGGGGATTCATGAGGCCCAGCTTTAAGTCCCTGGTCTGAATCAGGTGGAGCAGGGATTTGAACCTGGATCTCCCCATCACAGATGAGTGCCCTAAACACACACTAGAAATTCCATCTTGGACCGGAGAAAAGTCCATGGAAACATATAGGTTTTGATATGGGGAAATTTTGGTAGGCAGAATGGAGTCAGGGCATTAGGACTGGTTTTTCCAAAAGGCTATGAAATCTGAGTTGTCAGGACCTTATAATTTTAGCACTCAGCTGAAAGACAGTACAACAGCACAGCACACTGCCTCAGCATCATGGTGACACACTAGTCTAATACTAACCCAAAGAGAACAGTTCAGTTTACTCAGGGCTCAATCTGCTGAGCACTGTGACCCTCATCCAGCAGCACTTACACATGTGATTACCTTGAAGCCTGCGAGAAATCCATGGGACTTGAGCATGTGTTTAAGTGTTTAGTTGGATCTAGGGTGACCAGACAGCAAGTGTGAAAAATCGGGACAGGGGGTGGGGGGGTAAGAGGAGCCTATAGAAGAAAATGCCCCAAATATCGGGACTGTCCCTATAAAATAGGGACATCTGGTCACCCTAGTTGGATCAGGGCCAGAATGATCAACACCTTGCAGAATTCATCCTTAAATTACTCATATTAACTTCTTGCAGCATCTAGGTTTTTCTTGGTCTGCCATCCAAATAAAGATGAGACCCAACCCTATTTCATTTACATCTGATAGAATCATGTCCAAAAAAAGGTATCGTTTCATGGAGATCCTATAACAAGCCTTTTCATCGTTTATTAAGACATTGTTTAGAATTTGTTGGGATACTGGTCCTTTTTTCCCCATTGTTTTTGAAATCCCTCCTTAAATCTAAAAAAAATCGCAAACATGTAACCAAGCCCCAGTGCTTTTTAAAGTAAAAGAACGTGGGCGGCGGCGGGGGAGCTTTGTATTCTGTTGTTCCAGCAGTGTATTTCTGTGAGATTATCTTGTGCTCCTCTCCTGGATTGGAATATTTTAAAAAAATGCATAAAACTCTTCAAAAATATGCAAAGGACTTAAAATAAAAAATCTGAATGCTTTCACTGTATGAGTCCAAAGGTTTGCTAGATGAACAACCATTTCAACTGGTCTGAATTGCGTTCATGACTTCCACTGATTTATCCCTCCATTGGCCCTTCTAGAGAAGTATCTTTTTTTTTTTTTTTTTGCTTCTGCCCCCTATCTTCTATATTTCATTTCACGTGTCTATCTAGGCTATGAAAGATAAAGCTATCTGCTTTCTCGTGTAGTAAAGAACTATATGGAATCAGTTCACCTGTCTGTCACTCCTCATTAAATTCTTACCCTCTTCATTCACATTCTGATCTTTGCAAATGAACATTTGCTTAATAAATGTTCCCAAGACTAACAGTGCGGAGTGAAAATCCCACACAGCAGTAAATTATTAACTCAGTCACAGGGGGAGTGCCATATATGACTTTTCAGAATGAGTTATTATGTGGATCATCATGTAATTATGAATTTTTCAAGCCATGATAGAGGAAAATTGAATATTTAATATTTTATGGACATATTCTGCACTGAGGACATCTTTCAAAATTTTATGATAATTTTTGGAGTGCGCAAAGAGCAGAACAAAAGTTACAAAATAATTACAAAGTGGAATATTTAATCACCATGGACATTGTTGGCTACTTCTCAAGTTGCATAATATAATCAAGGTCACGAACTTTTAATCATGGTGTATTCAAACGGAAAAAAAATATGTGCTTTAAAATTAATCTACAAGTATGTTTTGATTGTTTAAGAAATGAGAATATGAGACTTAATATTTTATTGTAATATAGCCATAGCGATGTAAATATTCATGACAACGGGCTGTCAAACTGTCGTGAATGGTCATAGACTATCCTTACTATCCATTTAGAAATGTGGAAAAACTAGGAACAAACTCTGACGGTGTATGCCAGGGAAGCTTGGGGTGAATAGAGGACATTAGGAGTCAGCCTGCAACAGTTCTGAGAACTAAAAATCAGTAAAGAGAAAAATAGATTATTTTGCTTTATTTTGATAAACGAAAGTGTTAATGAAACAACTATTTCTATTTTTATTTTTAGCATGATAGTAAGTTAAACAAGATATTGAGTTCTGGCATTTCTGTGGCAGCCTTGTGTCACTGGTCACCTTAAAGCAAACCTACTGTGAGAAACCAAGTGATTGCCAAATAGGACTATCTTTAGAACCTTGGGGAAAAAAAAAAAAAGGCCTGTTCAAACACAAGATTGTTAACTATAAAAGCCTGAGAAATTGGCAGAGCAAATCATAGCATATACAGTAAAAACATAACATTCATATGGAATTACTGTCTGGCTCATGCATATTTACAAATGTCTTAATTCTATTTATTTTAATTTATCTATTTAAATAATTTATTCCATGCCCATTACAAAAAAGAGCCATCTCTGTGCTGTGCATAAGGTAATTAAATAATTCAGTAATTAAAACACAAATTGTGCCCAATGCTACAGATTCCCAAGCACCAGCCACTCTCTGTCAACACAGAAAGAGTAAAGGGAAACAAGGGGAAGTTAAATGGTCTTGAATAGAATGACCCCTCAGAAGTCTTAAACACGGTCATAAAGGGATGTCAATGGACAGTTTCGGATAGGGAGAGCCATAGCTATGGTACTGAGACTGAGATGGCCCTAACAATCTGAATACTACAAACAAGCACTTTGGGCTTTATTGAGTGAAAAATCCATCCGTTGTCTGCACCAAGGCAGCAACCACTTCAGACAAAGCTAATTCAAACAATGTATTTTGTGGCCTTATAAGGTGTGGAAAAGTTAGGTGACTATTTTAGGGCCCGATCCTTCAGTGTGCTGAGCAGAGGGACTAAGCAGAGCTGGGCAAAAGTTTTCAAACCACATTTTTTGCCTTTTATTTGGAAAATGAAACATCTTGTAAAACACAGATGACTTTCCTCCCTTGCCCCCATTTTTGGCTACATTTTCATTACTTTTTTATTGAAATGATCAAAAACATTATTAAAATTTTTCTATTAATGAAAGCCTGGTTTTCAGTAAACAAAAAAAAAATCTTAAAGTTTTTTTTATTTTTCAGCCAGCTCTAGTACTGAGCAAGCTCAAATCTCACTGGTGCCAAGGGGAGATGTGTGTTAATTGCTTCACAGGTGGCAGTCAGTACCTACCATGATCAGACTTTTAATGAATAAGGCACATTGTGTATGTCCGCACAGCAAAGAAAAACCCGAGGTATACCAGCCGACTCGGGCCCGCAGGGTTCAGGCTGCGGACTGTTTCGTTGCTGTGTACAGTGTTTAATTTGTAATGAAATTGCTCAAGCAATTTTTTTACTTTCATAATTGAGGCGGCAAGTCCAGAGGTGCCGGAGCTATGAACTGCCAAGCCTGCAGGTTCTGGGGCTCAGCGCTGGTAAGCCCGACCACAAATTAAGCACTGACTATATTGTCTTCTGGGCTCAGGGTCAGGGCCGGCTCTAGGATTTTCGCTGCCCCAAGCAAAAAAAAAAATTCCCCCCCCCCACATTTTTTTCTTGCCCCCCTCCCCAGCCCCACCTCAACTCCGCCCCTTCCCAACCCCTTCCCCAAATCCCCAGCCCCGCCTCCTCTCCCGCACATGCCACGTGAGAGCCTGGGAGTGAGGGGGAGAAGCTGAGCAGCGGCGGCGAGCTGGGGCGGCGGGGGCACATTTCTAGGGGCAGCATGGCCGGCGCCAGAATGCCGTCCCAAAAAGTGTGCCGCCCCAAGCACCTGCTTGTTTTGCTGGTGCCTAGAGCCGGCCCTGCTCAGGGTGGAGCCTGGGCACTGGGATCCATCCCTCTCGCAGAATCACAGAGCTCAGGCTTCAGCGCAACCACAGAAGTCTACACAGCAATGAAACAGGCTCACAGCCCGAGCCCCTCAGCTGTCATGGGCCAGACGTGGGTGTTTAACTGCTGTGTAGATATACCCATAGAGGCCCCAGTTCAGGAAAGCACTTGAGCATATGCTTAACTTTAAGCACGTGAGTGATCACATCCCTAATGAGCAAAGCACTTAATCATGTATTTAAGAGCTTTTCTGAATCAGGGACATAGGAAAAAGCACACAGTAAATGACTTCTAAATGTAATTTGTTTGCAAATCATTTTAACAATCACTCTGCAGCATTTATAGACCAGTTATAATGCAACTGAACATAGAGTTTGGTGAAACATAAAACATTTTCCCTTTGAGCTACAAGTAATTATAGAATTAAACAAAAACAAATTCTAAAGATAAATAACTGTCTCAAATATATGACTAAAACATACCATGAGAGTGACTGTGCTTTGAATAAAGATCTCTGGTAGTTTTTGCAGGCATATTGGTGTTTTTTAATGCTGGTGGCCTGGCTGACTTCCTATGATGACAATAATAAATAATCATTCCAGTCTAGGTAATTACATTTTGTGTATCTAAATTCCACCTGCAATTTCAAATGCATATAGTACTCTTCTTCATTTGATGTCCCAAAGGGTTATGTATGTGTTACTGTGCATTGTTAAACAGCTGCTGCATTTCACTCCAAAGAAATTAAATATCAGAGGTGAGTTTAAGTTTACAAAATGTTTCAGGTGAAAGACACTAGATAAATGTGAGTAATTATTATTAGTGTTTTAAGGTACTGTATGTGTTCGTTTACTTTTCTTCACAACATTCTTATTATTTTTTGTTTATGAAAGAAAGATAATAATAGAGTTTGAAAAGTTCAGTAAATCTAGGTAATCAACCTGCCAATGAGGACTATAAGAACAATGTTACATATGAATGGCCATACTGGATCAGACCAATGGTCCAGCTAGCCCATTATCCTGTCGTCTGACAGTGGCCAGGGACAGATGTTTCAGAGGGAATGACCAGAACCGAGCAATTATCGAGCGATCCATCTTCTGTTGTACAGTCTTAGCCTTTGGCAGTCAAAGGTTTAGGGGAATCCAGAGCATGGGATTGCATCCCTGACCCTCTTTGTTAATAGCCCCTGATGGACCTGTCCTCCCTGAGCTTATCTAATTCTTTTTTTAAAATGTTATATTTTTGGCCTTCACAACATCCCCTGGCAATGATTCCATGGGACTGTGCATTGTGTGAAGAAATAGTTCCCTATGTTTATTTTAAACCTGCTGCCTATTAATTTTATTAGGTGATCTCTGATTCTTGTGTTGCATGAAGGGGTTAATTAGTTTTCCCTATTCACTTTCTCCGCATCATTTGCAGTTTTATAGACATCTATCATATCCCCCCATCCCGTAGCTTTCTCTTTTGTAAACTGAACAGTCAGTCTTCTTAATCTGTCCTCATAGGGAAGCTGTTCCATACCCCTAATCACTATGTTGCCCTTCTCTGCACCTTTTCTAATTCCAATACATCTTTTTGAGATAGGGCAACCAGAACTGCACACAGTATTCAAGTTGTGGGTGTACCATGGATTTGTATCGTGTCATTATTATATTTTCTGTCTTGTTTTCTATCCCTTTCCTAATGGTTCCTAACACTCTTAGCTTTTTTGACTGGTGCCACACACTGAGCAGATGTTTTTTTCTAGTGCTATTGTCTAATCTCATTTATATTTATACTGGTCTATAAAATAAACATCTAGGAACACTTATTTCCAGAAGTGTGGTTCCAGTTTTGTTTCACAATAACACTCTGAAGAATCTATGGCTACCTCGGACTTCACAGTTTCTCTCTACGATTCATGGTGTTGAAGCGGTATGTAGACCTCACATCCTTCTGCTCCAGACTACACAGGCCCCCATCCCTGGATCTGAAGGAGAATCTCCATTAGCACTTTTAATTAGCAGGGATCCTAATTTTCCAAGATAATAAAAATAAAAATCTATGTTTTTCTGTGATTAAAATGAAACCCTGAACTTTAGTTCCCCTAGCCACAATATATGTAGGTATCAGTTAAACGCAATGTTTTATTGATATATTTACAGTTTAAGTTGACAGTCCGAGCCCTGCCCATTCTTCTGATTATCCAAATTTTAGATTGTCCAAATTTTAGATTATACAACCTGTCCCAGGTCCCAATTAGATTGGATAATCGGGGTTCCACTATATGTTTTTATTTTTTCACAAAATGAAAAAACTAAAGATTCTTTGCAAAAAAACACAAATTCTGTGTTTTTCTGTGGCAAACGGATTTCTAAGATCCCTGCTAATTCTATCTAGTAGAAGACACATACACATTAGCCAGTTTATTATAATATATTTAGAGCTGGAAACTTTAGTTTAAAAGTCATGATTTACAAGTAAAATCGTGCCAAAATCAGTGTAGGGGTATATTAATAAATATTTATTTACACTTCCTCTTCATCCAAAACACATCCCAAAAAGCCATGTTTTATCTGGCTATACAATGCCTAGTGGAACAAACCTATGGAAAAAGCCATAGGAGATACACAGAAGGGAAGGGTGGCTATGGAGAATCTACTCCCACTGAGTAGCCTCCAGTGTCCCCCTCTGAAAAAAATCTCTGCATGGCTGACAGATTGCACTGAGAAAAGGGGAGTGGCTAGGCAGTGCATGGATGAGCCTCACCTGCATGTGAACTAAAATGACTCCTCATGAAAGCAGCACTATCAGCATTACCCCTATTAGTCAAAACACCATTGGAACTAGATGCAATAGCATTGTCTAGCCCTGTGTACTGTGCGAGGCCCATTGGAAGAGTCATTTAGGACAACTAGAGGCCTGGTAGACAAAGGCAGCCCAGCCCCTCTGCCATCCTTGCTGCAACCGTATATCAAGGACAGCAAGAATCACCATGTTACTGGCTCAGATCGGACAGGTTGAGGGCAGGGTTTCCACAGATCCCCAGCCAGTGCAACGATTATCCCAATTTCATCCCCACCACTTTCGCAGTGCATTGGAGCATACAGCCCAATGGCTCTGTGTTTAAACCCACTGGAAACCATGTGAGTGACATGCAGGAGGGGCGCCAAGGTGCTTCCCTTTGTTTTGACACAGGAGGCAAGCACACTGTATTTTTCATTATGCTCACAGTAATAAGTTCCTGTTCTGCAGCTCCTCCAGGAATGCAAGTTCCAGGCCAGCTAGTGAGCCTGTTTCTGTTCCCAGTGAAGACAATGGCAAAATTGCCATTAGACTTCAAAGGAAACAGGAATGAGCCCATGGAGAGTTGTATGTGTAGAATAAAGACATAAGTGCCCCAGTCAGCAATTTTAGATCATCTAATAGTGAAAATGTCCAGGAGTAGTATGGAAAACTGCCAAAATATTTCTAATATGTGGGTTTTACCAGCATGATATTTATTAGCAAAAAAATTGCCTCAATTCTGCAAATAAATGTTGAAAAGCAGAAGCCCTACTTTTAATAGTAAAACATACAGCCAAAGCATAAAGCACAAAGTCATGGCTGACAACATAATATCTTACATACCTGTGCTTTTTTCTTTGAATAGTAAATACAAAAATACTTAGCACTACCTAGCACTGTATATGGTCAAAGCACTGTGGAACCTGTATTAATCATTACTGAGTTTTAGATGCTCGTTATATGCAAATGAATTCAGACATGAGAGTAAGCATTAGGAAACAGAATATTATAATACATTATAAAATGGACCAGAGAAAACAATTGATTTGATTGGCTGAGCATTCCAAGCAGTGATTAGAGATCAGCACAATTCACATAAATAGTTCTGCACAGTGAATTGTGCTGATTGCAGTCAGAGCTTAGAAGCTCATCACTTAATTAACAATATAAATATTTTAAAAATTAACAATTCATAAAACCACAATAAGAGGCTCCATTGTGAGTATAGAGTAGGATTAATTCTCAGTTGGCTTCTCTGATGGCACTCGGCCTTCAGTCTCTTGCCTTACAACAACACACTCCGTGTGAATTAATGCAACACAATTCACGCGCTGTCACGTCTCATTAATTAATTATGAAATGTCTTTAGCACTTTGGACATTACTCAGCCTGTCTGATTGACTGTGACTGATGTCATACCCATTCTAATAATACCCAGTACATGCATGGGTAGATCCGCCCCCCAACCTGCTTTCCTTCTCTTTATTCATGAATTCCATTTCATAATAGTAATAATATACTCTAGGCAGTGCATTTCCAGGGAATTATTGCATTTCTCAAGTGGGCAAAGTCATTTGGCCTTTCACCCTTATGCTTTGCAACACTAATCTAGGCATGTTATAATTGCCCAGAAATTCACTCTCTGGAGTATTATAATTCTTATTTGAAGTTGTTTCACTTTCACCTGACCAGTCCATGCAGATTCCAGTAAGAAGAGAGGTCATCTGGTCATGGAGTTTAAGGCCAGAAGGGGTCACCAGATCATCTAATTTGACCTCCTGTATATCATAGGCCCCCAAAACCACCCAGCACCCACACACTAAATCCAACAACCAAAACGAGTCCAAAGTATCACAGTCCACAGGAGACTAGACTGTTCCTGTATTAAATTATTCTCTCTGGATGGGCAATCAGACTCCGCCTGTGGCATATGGATGTGTGTCTATATACAAGGCACATGCACATAAAATTTCAACACATTAATTTACAAATATTAAACATATTTTATAAGATATAATCTGCACACTTTCATGTCTCTTGACAATTCAACAGCACCATCTCCCGAGTCTTTAAAGGTGGCAGTAACTTACTCTGAAAATGCACAGTGACACTCCTGATTTAAGAAGAGATGTGGAGCCACATACACAGAGATTTCTTTTTAAATGTTAGACACTATGGAGATTTTTTATGAAAGCTTAAAGGAAATCATTCTTGTAAAGCAACCTTTGAGTCTAATGATCAAAAAAAGGATAAACCATGTTACTCAGTTTATGATAAACTAATGGTAAGTAAATACTTTGTTGAAGTAGAAGGCGAAAATAATTCATGGCTAAAAATAATCCTCAGATTCAATAGTGCCAAAGTCTTGCAAGATGTTCTCATGAGAATTTAGCCTAGCCAAGCCCCGTCTAGTATTGGATTTTACAAGAGATGGTCTTAAATTGACAAATTGTGTCCAGATATCAAACCTGAACTCTTCTCCAAAGTTAGGGGTATTCAGAGCTCAGGCCTTGGGTCAGCCTGTTGTAATAAAAATAAACAATAGCCCAGGTGAGGTAGGTCCATATCACCAGTAAGTAAGGTTTGATAGTCAGTTATTCTAATATAGTTTACACCAGAAACTATAAACTACAAAACCTCTGAATCTCTGAATCTACCTCCTCCCTCCCCCATCAGGATCATTTGCTTTTCGACAGTTACAGGTTCCCCACTCCTTTACTTTTTTATTCATAATCATAGATTTTAAGAGACTATTACAATCATATATTCTGACCTTCATATCACAATCCAAAGAACCTCACCCATTAATCTCTGCATCAAGTCAACAATTTCTGTTTGATCTTGTAATGGGATACATTCACTGCTGTAGTGCTTCCTTGTGGCTAGGCATGGGGATTAGCTCTCACCCAATCTGGCATCCTTCCCAGTGGCTGCTGCCACTTTGACCTCTCTGAGACTTGGGGTACTCCCTCTTTGCGACTCAACTCTCCAGTCACATCACTGTTTAGTCCTCCTTTTCTGGGATGTCAAAGTCCCACTGGACAAGCTGTCCATATGGCGTGTCAAGGAGTCTTTCAGTCCAAGTATAGGTCCAATGCCACTTTCCCACTATCCCTAGGTATAGGGATTCTATAGCTATCAACCACACTCCACACAATCTCAGACCCTGTTGCTCTTTCCCTGGGCTCCTTTGTACCTCTCTAACTCCTGTTCCACCTCTTGGTTTACCAGCTCAAGCTTCCTCCACTCCCAGTGGCTACTTCACTCCTCTCTGCTTCTTGCCAGACACTGTAGTCCAAGGCAGTATCCAAGTACTTACTCTCCCCCTAGAACTCCTCCTTGCCCCTAGCCAACTCTCTTTCACTCTAGGAAGTAACTACAGAGCTTCTCCCTGCAGCCCTCTCCTGTTCTCAACTTCCTGGCTTTAGAGAAACCCATCTTCAACTGGACTTTATTAGTCCCTGGCTCTCCTCCAAGTGCAGCCTATAAGGTCAATTGGCCCTTTTTAACCTGTTCAAGCCTTGTGTGGGGAGGACACCCCATCACAGATCTATAGCATAGCTTGTAGAAAATTATAGGCTTAGTGGGAGGGGAGAGTTAGTGTTGCCTGCAGCTCCTCCTTTTTCCAATGGTTTCTGAAGATAGCCAGCTGGCTTTGCCTCCCTGTTGTGCATCTTGAAATGGCGAAAGCAGTACTGAAAACCTGCTAACCACTCGTCTTTCCCTAGCGCTCCTACAAGCAAGCTGTCTGACGACTCCTTCCCTGTTCATATGTAAAAAGCCATGCTAGATTTAACTGCTGTCGAGAGACTAAAGGCTTGTCTACAAGGTGTGATAATGTGCACCAGTGGAATGTGAATTAAAATTCACAACAACATTTGGTGCACTAAATGGCTTGTGTAGACCCTGCTGGCATGCACAAAAAGTTCCCTAGTGCATACTAACATAGATCTGTTTCAAGGCATGGTCAAATTGTTACTGTGCTGTGTAGACAAGCCCAGAGGAAAAGAAGGGTGGTTTTGCAGTTAAAACGTAAGACAGGGGCTCAGGGGACCTGAGTTCGACTCCTGGCTGTGGTACAGGTTTCCTGTGTGACCTTGGGCAAGTCAATCAGAGCCATATTTCAAACATGAAAACGGACACCTTAGCCGTCTCAAATTGGACCTCACATTGGAGGCCATTTTGGGTTCCAATTTCTCTGTGCTTCAGTTTGCCCATCTATAAAATGATCCTAATGGATGAAGAAGTCACTATATGTCCTAAGAAAGGTGGGATTTGGGCTTTCTTTGTCCCCCCCCCAAAGACCATGATTTGGGAAACAGGCCAGATGGTGTCCCACAAAGAAGTTGAGAGAAGAGAGTATTGCAAGCTATTGAAGCAGACCTCACTGTAGAAAGTAGGAAAGGAAGAGGGGATAGAAAGACTGGAACAGGGAACTGCCACTTGGACTCATGGGGACAGAGGTTTATGGCTGAAGATAGTAAACAAACTGAACTCCACAGTTCAGCTGAGCTAATTTCTCTGAGTTTTTTCTGATTAATGTCAAAACTATATGAATCAGTATTTTTAAAAATATGCCCCTCAAACTTCTAAAAACTGAAGCTGGTGAGTTTCTCACAACTATAATTAGTCAATAAACACAATGAAAGCCACCACTAAAAGTAAACACAGTTCAGCACCTAGAGCGTGTGTACCCTTTTGCACTGCCCATCATACGGAGCTGTGAAATCTCTGAAGAGACTGTTGTTAAAGTAACTGGGGCAGGAACAAGCTAGAGATTTTAATTTTAATGATATGGAATGTCAAGTTATAAATAACAAATTAAAGATTCTCATGATTCCTTTCCTCGGAGTTCTTGTATATCTGCTGGAGACATTGGAGAAAACAAGGTGGAAGACTAGCCAAGTCAGCTGCTCTCTGTTGAAAATTAGAGCAAGTGGAGGCAACAGTGCCAGTCCTAAGCCCAAATAAAAGAGGAGGTGAAGATGGAGCTCAAAGCCAAGTATGACAGATCTCAGTGAAAGCTGAAAAGAATCTGATATCTCAACAGACACTGAATTCCAAAGACCAAATATGTAACAGGAATAGGCAGGTGGAATGTATGTATTTTATTTAGTATAGGAAAGCTGGCACAAGTTACACAAGAAGTCAGGGGCATGTGTAGAAATTTAACTTTGACCCTTTTGCGGGGGGGACATTCTGTGCCCCCCATCCCTGGGAGGAGCTCCCTCTTCCCACCCCAGCCCTGGCAGGAACTCCCTCTTCCCTTCCCTCCACCTCCGCCCCAGCTCCAGCAGGAACTCCTTCTTCCCTCCCCCAACCCCATAGCCCCAGGGCCAGGAGGAGCTCAGTCTCCCACACACACGCCCATGCCACCACAGCCCCCCGGCTGGAGGAGTTCTGTGCCCCAATGATTATTGGGGGGTACCCTTGCTTGCCCCACCTTGCGCACGCCCCTGCAAGAAGTGAAAAAATACCATCTGAACATACTAGTTGTCACTGAGACAAACTGGGCATGGAGTGGCAAGATGGTTCCCTGATGGTGCTACAATCTTTTACCTAGGAGGAGGAACACCCAAAAGAGGTGTAGAAATTGTGCTGAGTAACTTCACAGAGAAGACCCCGCTGGCCTGGAAGCCAGCGAAGCAGAGGATAACAGCCAATCTGCAAACAAGACGTGTCAAGTGTACAACCGTCCAAATATATGCACCAACAAATGCATCAGGTGGTAATAAAAAGGATACATTCTATGAGCAGATGCAGTGAGTTTTGGATGATGTGCCTACCCATGACATCAAGTTGATGTGAGGCAATTTCAATGCACAAATTGGCAACAACTCTACTGCTTGGGAAGGAGTTATGAGCATAGCAGTGGAGGGCATACGAACTGCTCACGGCAAATGGCTCTTGCATCTCTGTGGCATAAGCATCCTAAAGGCAGGAGGGCAGTCTCTTCCAGAACCAGAGGAGTCACAAGCTCGCATGGTGATCACCAGACAATGTGATAGTCAATCAGATAGACCATGTATGTATATCTAAAAGATGGGCATCTTCTTTGAGGAATGTCAGAGTCAGCAGAGGAGTAAATTTGGCTCAGATGATTATCTTTTAGTGGCCATATTACAACTTAAACTCAAAAAGAATGTTATAGCAATAGAGAAGTTCAAGAACAAAGAAATGCAGATTAGATTCCAGATTGCATTTAGCAACTGTTCCAGTATTTTACAGGAGCAGGCTGAGGAAAGCCAAGAAGACAGATGGCCAAACTGAAAGAAAACAGTAGCCAATATAGCAGAGGAACACAGCATGGATGAGTAGTTTGACATTGTGACTGGAGTTAGACAAGAGGATTGTTATCACCAGTTCTCTTTGCATTAGCAATAGATTGGGTGATGAAGCTGGCAACAAAAGGCATTGTGGATGGTATAAAATGGGTTAGCGGAGACAAGTTCCATGACCTTGACAGCAATGTCACTTTACTAAGTATGACGTGGAATGGAATGATTGCCCTTAATTCAGAAGTAGACTTGGAAGCAGCAAAAATTGGACTGAAAGTAAATGCAAAGAAAATAAATATTATGAAGCTAGGAAACTGGACAACAGGATGGAACAGGTAGAAGAGTTCTGCTATCTGGGAAGTGTGATGATATTTGAAGATGGATGCAATAAACATATTCATAGGAGATTAGGAAAAGCAAACACCACTTTTGGAAGGATGAACAAGATGAGGTCAAGCAAAGGTCTCCACACCAAACTAAAAGTCAGACTGTGTGCAGCTGTATGCACGTTACGTGTGGTGCATACTACTGGTAGCACTGAGAAGAAACAGTGCTGGCTGCCCCACTTCCCACTCAAGTTTGGCCCCACCAGCCCTCTGTTGTGATGAGGGTCATCAGGGCCAAAACTGAGTATGTAGCATTGCGACCCCCCCATGCACAGGGGTATCAGCACTGCTCAGGTTCGGCCCAGTGGCCCCTCAACTGAGTAACATGATGACCCCCTGTGCACTGGAATTGCAATACCACTCACCCAGTTTTAGCCCTGCAGTCCCTCTGGTAGGATGGAGGGGCTGCAGGACCAAACCTGAGGGGTGCTGCCAACCCCTGTACATGGGGGTCACAACATGAGTCATTTAATTTTGGCCCTGCAGCTCCTCCATTATGACAAAGAGTCACAGGGCCAAATCTGAGTGGGCAGTGGGAAGCTTCTACCAGAGCTTTCCACAAAGAGGCCTACCCAGCTTTGCCCCACTTCAAGCAGCCAATATCCCCCCTCAGGGATGGGTAGTGACACTGCATCTGGGCAGACCAGGCTGGAAGGTGGGGGCTTAGCATTTTCAGGTGAGGTGCTAGGGCCAGTGGCTGCAGCAAGGATGGATCCACAGAGATTGTCAGTTCAAATTTATGGAGAGTGTCCCTGGGTCAGATGATCCCACACGACTGTACTGAGTATGCTACTATGCGGAGCAGAGACTTGTCCAATGATATTGGCCGACAAAAAGAGATTAGAAGCTGACCATCACAGATGGCTGAAAAAGATACTATACATTTAATGGAAAGACAAAATAACAAATTTGAGAATAAGGCAGCTGAAGGAGCTGAACATGTTAGAAAATATCAGTGACAGAAGGCTCAGGTGGTTGGGACAGGTACACAGTATGGAAGATGGGAGATGTCAGGGTTCCCTCCCCACTCTGAACTCTGGGGTACAGATGTGGGGACCTGCATGAATACCCCCTAAGCTTATTTCTACCAGTTTAGGTTAAAACTTCCCCAAGACACAAATCCTTTCCTTGTCCTTGGACGGTATTGCTGCCACCACCAAGTGATTCAAATAAAACTCCAGGAAAAAGGGCTACTTGGAGTCCTTGTTTCCCAAAAATATTTCCCCAAGCCCCTTCACCCCCTTTCCTGGGGAGGCTTGAGAATAATATCCTCACTAATTGGTTACAAAGTGAGCCCAGACCAAACCCCTGGGTTTTTAGGACACTAAAAATCAATCAGGTTCTTAAAAGAAGAATTTTATTTTCTAAAAAAGTACAAGAATCACACCTGCAAAATCAGGATGGAAGGTAACTTTACAGTGTAAATAAAAAGATTTAAAACATAGAGGATTCCCCTCTAGGCTTAGCTTCAAAGTTACAAAAAGCAGGAATACAACTCCCTCTTAGCATAGGGAAAATTCACAAGCTAAAACAAAAGATAATCTAACGCATTTCCTTGCCTTTACTTACAATTTTTGTAAGCTTATATGCTCATTTCAGGAAGGTTTTTAGGAGATGTTTTTTCCTGCCTGGTCCCTCTCTCGTCCAGAGAGAGCACCAAAAAAGAGAGCACAAACAAAACCTCCTGCCCCCCCACTCCCCCCCGGATTTTAAAGTATCTTCATTTCTTATTGGTCCTTTTGGTCAGGTGCCAACCATGTTATTGGAGTTCCTTAACCCCTTACAGGTAAAGGAGGGATTTTATGCTACCCTTAGCTGTATGTTTATGACAGGAGACATGCTAACCAAGCATTGAATTGGGTACCCAAGGGATGAAAGAGAAGTGAGGAAGGCCAAGGAAGAACTGGTGGAAGACAGGGACAGCAGATATTGGATGCACTGGCATCATCTGGGAAGAACACCATAACTAGAGAAAACAATGAGAAGTCCTTGTGGCACCTTAGAGACTAACAAATTTATTTTGGCATAAGATTTCCTGGGATATAACCCACTTCATCAGATTATGGAGTGGAAAATATTGTAAACAGGTATAACTCTACAGCACATGAAAAGATGGGAGTTGCCTTACTAGGTGGGGGATCAGTGCTAATGAGACCAATTCAATCAAAGTGGACGTGGCCCATTCCCAGCAGTTGACAAGAAGGTGTGAGTATCAACAGAGGGAAAATTATTTTTTGTAGTGACTCAGCCACTCCCAGTCTTTATCCGGGCCTAATTTGATGGTGTAAAGTTTGCAAATTAATTCCAGTTCTTCAGTTTCTCGTTGAAGTCTGTTTTTGAAGTTTTTTTGTTGAAGAATGGCGACTTTTAAGTCTGTTATTGAGTTTCCAGGAAGATTGAAGTGCTCTCCTATTGCTTTTTGAATGTTACAATTCTTGATATCTGATTTGTGTCCATTTATTCTTTTGCGTAGAGACTCTCAGTAGCATAGCCGGGGGGGAGCAGGGGGAGCGGCCGCTCCTCCTTGAGCAGAAGCGGCGGAAGCAGCGCCTTTTTTTAGCGGCACTAAAAAAAGGCGCCGCTTCTTTTTTTAAGCGCTGCTTCTTGCACTCACCCGGCAACGCTCCGGGTCTTCGGCGGCATTTTGGCAGGGGGCAGAGCCGGTGCAATGAAGTTTCGCGCCCTAGGCGAAACTTCCTTGCACCAACCCTGCGCCGCCCCCCACCAGCCAGCTCCCCCCCGGGAGCTCAGCCCCCGGGCTGCGGAAGCTGAGTGGGGAGCCAGGGGGGAGGCTCCCCGGGGCTGCCCCCGGCTTGCCGCTCAGGCGCTGAGGGGGGTGCAGCAAGGCGGGGGGCTCGCCGTGGCTGCCCCCGGCTCCCCGCTCAGGCGCTGAGCGGGAAGACAAGGGGCAGCCGCGGCAAGCCGCCCCTTGTCTCCCCGCTCAGCAGCTCAGCTGGGAGACAAAGGGCAGCCGCAGCAAGCCGCTTCTTGTCTCCCCGCTCAGCAGCTCAGCTGGGAGACAAGGGGAAGCTGCAGCAAGCCGCCCCATATCTCCCCGCTCAGCAGCTCAGCGGGGAGACAAGGGGAAGCTGCAGCAAGCCGCCCCATATCTCCCCGCTCAGCAGCTCAGCGGGGAGACAAGGGGAAGCCGCAGCAAGCCACCCCTTGTCTCTCCGTTCAGCAGCTCAGCTGGGAGACAAGGGGAAGCCGCAGCAAGCCGCGCCTTGTCTCCCCGCTCAGCAGCTCAGCCGCTGAGCGGAGAGGCAGCAGGCAGCCGCCCGCCGCCCCCCAAATCTTGGCACCCTAGGTGACCACCTAGGGTCGCCTAGTGGGCGCGCCGGCCCTGGTGGGGGGTACCACCAAAGATCCGGAGCGCCGCCGGGTGAGTACAGGGGGAGGTGTCTTTTTATAGCGCCGCTCCCCCTGTGCTCCGGACCTGGCTGCGCTACTGGAGACTCTCCAGTATGGCCAGTGTACATGGCAGAGGGGCATTGTTGGCACATGATGGCATATATCACATTTTTAGATGTGCAGGTGAATGGGCCCTTGATGGTGTGGCTGATGTGGATGGGTCCTATGATGGTGCTCCTTAAATAGATATGTGGACAGAGTTGGCAACGGGCTTTGTTGCAGGGGTTGGTTCCTGGGTTAGTGTTTCTGTTGTGTGGTGTGTAGGTGCTGGTGAGTATTTGCTTCAGGTTGGGGGGCTGTTTGAAAGCGAGGATTGGCCTATCTCCCAAAGTCTGAGAGTGAGGGATCGTCCTTCAGGATAGGTTGTAGATCCTTGTTGATGCTCTGGAGAGGTTTTAGTTGGGGACTGTAGGTGATGGCTAGTGGCGTTCTGTTACTTTCTTTGTTTGTTGGGCCTGTCCTAGGTGATTTCTGGGTACCCTTCTGGCTTTGTCAATCTGTTTCTTCACTTCCCCAGGTGGATATTATAGTTTTAAGAATGCCTGATAGAGATCCTGTAGGTGTTTGTCTCTGTCTGAGGGATTGGAGCAAATGCGATTGTATCTGAGGGCTTGGCTGCAGACAGTGGACCGTGTGATGTGGTCTGGATGAAAGCTGGGGGCATGTAGGTAAGTATAGTGGTTAGTAGGTTTCCGGTATAGGGTGGTGTTTATGTGACCATTACTTATTTGTACTGTAGTGTCCAGGAACTGGATCTCTTGTGTGGACTGGTCCAGGCTGAGATTGATGGTGGGGTGGAAATTGTTGAAATCCAGGTGGAATTCCTCAAGGGCCTCCTTCCCATGGGTCCAGATGGTGAAGATGTCATTGATGTAGCGCAATCAAGGGGTGCTAGGGGACGAGAGCTGAGGAATTGTTGTTCTAAGTCAGCCATAAAAACGTTGGCATACTGTGGGGCCATGCGGGTACCCATAGCCATTGACTTGAAGGTATAAATCGTCCCCAAATGTGAAATAGTTGTGGGTGAAGACAAAGTCACAAAGTTCAGCCACCAGGTTTGCCATGACATTATCAGGAATACTGTTCCTGATGGCTTGTAGTCCATCTTTGTGTGAAACATTGGTGTAGAGGGCTTCTACATCCATAGTGGCTAGGATGGTGTTTTCTGGAAGATCACCAAAGGATTGTAGTTTCCTCAGGAAGTCAGTGGTGTCTCGAAGACAGCTGGGAGTGCTGGTAGCGGAGGGCCTGAAGAGAGAGTCCACATAGCCAGACAATCCTGCTGTCAGGGTGCCAATGCCTGAGATGATGGGGTGTCCAGAATTCCAAGGTTTATGGATCTCAGGTAGCAGATAGAATATGCTTGGTCAGAGCTCCAGGGGTGTGTCTGTGTAGATTTGTTCCTGACAGCTTCTTCGGGGAGTTTCTTGAGCAGATGGTACAGTTTCTTTTGGTACCCCTCAGTGGGATCAGAGGGTAATGGCCTGTAGAATGTGGTGTCAGAGAGTTGCCTAGCAGCCTCTTGTCTGACTTATTCATGCTGACTGACACTCAATAACAGACGTAAAAGTCACCATTCTTCAACAACAAAAAACTTCAAAAACAGACTTCAACGAGAAACTGAAGAACTGGAATTAATTTGCAAACTTGACACCATCAAATTAGGCCTGAATAAAGACTGGGAATGGCTGGGTCACTACAAAAAATAATTTTCCCTCTGTTGATACTCACCCCTTCTTGTCAACTGTTGGGAATGGGCCACTTCCACCCTAATTGAATTGGCCTCATTATCACTGACCCCCCCCCCCCCCCACCTGGTAAGGCAACTCCCATCTTTTCATGTGCTGTATATTTATACCTGCTTACAGTATTTTCCACTCTATAATCTGATGAAGTGGGTTATATCCCACAAAAGCTTAGCCCAAATACATTTGTTAGTCTGTAAGGTGCCACAAGGACTCCTCATTGTTTTTATTGATACAGACTAACATAGCTACCCCTCTGAAACCCATAACTAGAGAGGACAGTAATCAGCAGAGGAACTGGACTGCCTTATGTGTCAGTGGCACAGGAGAAACTAGGGTCTAAGGGAAGGGAGGCATGGTGGAGTAGATAACTGAGAAGCATGACATCAAGTTCTCTTCAGATTTGAATTATTTTCATTTGACACCTTAAAACATTTAATTTGATAAGGGTCTGAACCAAATGCCCCACATCCATGTACCTCCCAAAATGGAGGATTATCTTAAAAGGCATGTTGCCAAGTAGATAGAGTGCAGGGCTGGAACTGCAGAGATCTGGGTTCTAGATCTTACTATACAACTGCCCTACTTGGTGACATTAGGAATGTCAATTCATTTACCAGTGCCTTAGTTTCCACTCTATAAAATGTGGAGAATGATACCTACCTGCTTTGTAAAGTGCTTCGAGATCTATAGCTGAAAAATAGTAGGTGATATTATCTGCCTCCAAACTTTGTGGCTGGGACCCATGTATACATTTAATTAGTCTTTAGTTGTTAACTGTGTTCAGTTTAATAGCATTGTTGTAAACAGAAGCTGCAAAAAACACAGATGTTAAATTTTTAAAGGAAAGAAAAATCAGGGGACCATAAATTTAAAAAAATATTTCAAAGACACATCATACCTAGTGTGACAAAGTTCCTCTTCTACCTTGGTGAGTCCTGCGCTTATTGGCAGATTTTGATCGCCTCAGAGATCTTCCCCTCTGGTAGAACCCACAGTCAAATTCCTCCTGTGTCTGATCAGGAGTTGGGAGGTTTGGGGGGAACCCAGGCGTGCCCTCTACTCCAGGTTCCAGCCCAGGGCCCTGTGGATTGCAGTTGTCTATAGGGTTTCCTGTAACAGCTGCGTGACAGCTACAACTCCCTGGGCTACTTCCCCACAGCCTCCTCCCAACACCTTCTTTAAGCTTACTGCAGGACCTTCCTCCTGATGGTCTGCTGATGCTTGTACTCCTCAGTCCTTCAACTCTTCTCCCTCTCAACTCCTTGTGTGCCTCTTGCTCCCAGCTCGTCACACGCCACACCACAAACTAAAGTGAGCTCCTTTTTAAACCCAGGTGCCCTGATTAGCCTGCCTGTCTTAACTGATTCTAGCAGGTTCTTCTTAATTGGCTCCAGGTGTCCTAATTAGCCTGCCTGCCTTAAATTGGTTCCAGAAAGTTCCTGCTTGGTCTAGTGCAGCCCCTGCTCTGGTCACTCAGGGAACAGAAAACTATTAATCCAATGGCCAGTATATTTGCCTTCTATGAGATTTCTGTATCCCACTTGTCTGGGTCTGTCACAGTAGCTATGAAATAAATATATATCTTCCCTTTATCAAGCAGTAAAACCCAATGAATGTTGAATGTTAAGTCCTTTTATTACTGCATAAAGTGGTCCTATGCTATAGAATTGGTTATAGCAGTAAACTTATTAAATTTAATCAAAAGTGTACTGGTAAATCAGGGTTTCCAGCAGTTTTACCCTGGTAATCTACTTTGCACTACTATATAGCTGAGTTCTACTATGCAATATAATAAATTGAGAAATATTTTAGAGGGATTAATTGTTGTGGCAATGGATACTTAAATATTACAGCACTATTTGATGATGCATGTTAGCTACCAGTTTCTCAAAATGCAGTATGTATTTCCATTCAATCACTCTGACACAGAGAAATCCAGATCTCTCTCAGTTAAATTTGCACAGTACTCTAATTTTAGATCATTTTCCAAAAGTTTCCTTAAATTCACCAGACAGACTTTGATATACATGATGAAGATGACCATTGGCTTTAATGGAGTTAACAATTTTTATAACGACACCCAATTATTCCGTGCGAATGTACCAAAAGAAAATTAATTTTAAATCTCAGCTCATGGTATTATATTCGACTATTTTTCCAGCAGTGATTCAAGAGCTGATGCAAAGAAAGGAAAGTGTTTTAAATTCTTAAAAATGCCCTAATCCTGCCAACCTACCTCCAATTCCACACTCTAAGAGAATCATAGCTTAGTGACTAATGAGCTCACCCTGCCTTTCTTTATTATGGTAGCGTTCATCCTATCAGGGAAACAATAGCATGTTATTAAGGTGACCAGTCACTGAGCAATATAAACTAATTAAATAACCATAAAGTGGTTATTTAATTAGTTTATATTGACCATAAAGTGAACATATTCTGTATACTGCCAATAGACTTTTGGTGAACAATTACAAATAGTAAATACATGCATAAAACTCATGACCTGTTTGAAAACCATTAGAGGTAAAGGAAAGAGACTACATTTGTCAAATATACTTTAGTTCAGCCAGTTCTAGTTATTAATGTTTGTCAAGTTTTGAGATCCTGGGATAGAAGCACACAGGATTATTAATTATTATTAATTAATTATAATTATATTACATTGTATTATTATATTAGTGTTATTACTGAAGGCAAGATAGTCAACCAATTGTGATTATTAACTAATTAAATAATTGCACACAAGATAGTCAACCAATTGTGATTATTAACTAATGAAATAATAATTGCACAGCACATCATATTCTTTATCTCCAGGCTTTGTTTTCAGGATGAGTTCAAAGATTCATGTTTTCAACAAGTAGAAACAGGTTCAGCAAGTTTTGAATGGAACAATTTGAGGATGTGCTTATCATAGCGATGATATCATTTATCTTGGAAAGAAATCTGAGACAGCATATACATGTGATCATGATCAATTATATTAACAACAGGGAAGTCTACAGGATAAGTATAATATTTTTTAATACCTGCATGTTCTCTGTGGTCATAACAGGGAAACAATCAGTGAAATACTATTATATTTTGATTTGATAGAAATAAATGGTATTCCCTATTGCAGACATTTATTTTCACTTCTGGCTCATATTTGCACTACCAATGTGGTTTTTATGTTTACCCAGAAAAGCTGTCATTCAAGTGACAGATAGCTCAACTGACTAAACATAAACCAACCCAATGAAAATGTTCAGTGATCCCCAAACTACAGTAAAATGTACACCAAATGTCCATCATTTTATATGTATCTATAATTTATCTATTTAGCTCAGGTTTTATATGGTCCCCATTACTATGGTATCAGAGCCACTCCAAACATTTTGAAGTATACATAGAAAATATATTATTTATGTCTCCTTCTCTCTTCTATCCATCCAGCTGGCACTTGGACATAGTGTTTTTTTTTTACCCAAAAACAGAGAAAGAATAAAAATTCAAGAACTGGAATTCACTTTTTGATCACAGATGTATAGATCACACACTCTAGGGGAGATCACCCCATTTTAAGAACCAAAAGGGATGCCCAGTCCCCAGCCAATATGTTCTCCGTTAACCCTCCTCCCACCCCAACACACACTGCATACATCACAAGACAGCTGTTCTACTGCCAGCACAAGACAAGGGACACCTGCCTGCCAGCACTACCGCTTAGAGGAATGACGGCCAGCTAGAGGAGAATCCTAAAGGAACCTCTATGAGGTGCTGGGGAGAGGGAAACCTTGAGCCTAGGAATGTCTGAGGTGGATTTTTTTTTTTGAGGGAACCCCTTTATTAAAATTTTGTCTGCACACCTTTGGGCAAGCATCATTGTTTTCCTTAGTGCCTAAAGAGTAGATCTGTTTGTGCATCACATTTATTTGAATTTCAACTTACAAACATTAAAAGAACTCCCACTCCAGATCTAGGTACCCGGAACAGAAAATAAAAACACAAACCAACAAAGACAAAATACAGCTGGAGCATAAGAACCTTTTTCTGCACAAGAAGCTGATCCACAGAACCAAAATTTCCCCACCACAGCTTCTGCAAAACCCTAATTTCTACCTCCATATAAAAATCCATAGGCCAGTCCCAGCTCCACAAATCTTAACCCTATCCCCAAATGCCTTCCCAGACAAATGGCCTGTATAGCATGTCTGTCAGGTCAACAAATTCATGCTGTTTTAAACCACGCAGGGAGTGAATTCCAAAGATGAGGCTCTCATGGAGAATGCTCTGCCAGAAGCTCCCTTTTGTACACAGTGCCAAAAGAATGACAGCTTAAGCTCAACTGTTATTATAAATAGTAATAAGCAAATATCAGCTTGCCTGATACTTTAGTCATCAATAGGAAGAATATGAAACCTCCAGTCATACACATGGTGTGAGGAAATGGTAGTTCTCAGTGTTTTATTAAACTGAACTGTCATGTCATATTGTCAAGAAAATCTGTTCTGCAGTAAGTTAGCTGTCAGTCAAAGTTCAACATTTGCCTCTCCACAGTGACTGTGGTGCTGCAATCTAGGAAGGTACCACAGTTACTGCAGATACCAGATGAAGTGAACATTGAGTTTTTAATAGTGCCTTTATACAAAAAAAAAATATTTCTTTTAAACTATATAAGCAGTATGGAGGACAGCTCTCCCTAGTACATCACCTGGTTCTGGAAGCTGGCAGATCATGTTTACGTTGATCCAAAGGTCTCCAGCAACATCCAATAAAATTTCACCGATGTAACCAATATGTTGCTGTAATTGCCACAGTTCTCGATATATATTTATACCTCCTGGATTCTCACACTGCAGTAGAAACTGAAACATCTCTTAAGAAATTTGCTACCAATATTAATCCTTGCCCATTTCAACATAGATTTTGCCATCACCTAATATAATTTTATTTGGCTAGCTCAAAAGGATGTTGCCTGGACACACAAGTTAACCAAGAATCACTGTTTTTCTTTTAAGAGTGATAGATCAAGTTACACAGTAAAATGGAACAAATGGAAATGGAGCATCCCTGACAGATTCCATGAAACAAGGTGTTCTTTCAAAAATTCTGAAATTCTCAATATAGATGCAATTTATTTATTTTACTATTGCTGACCAACACATAGGTAATGAACAGTTACATATGGAATTCTCTGATTCCATACCATTTGTGATAAAGGACAGTGTTCATTAGTGGTTAGAGCAGGACACTGGCAAATAAAAATCCTAGTTCTGCCACAGACTTGTGTGAATTTGGGTAAGTCACTTAATATGTTTGGGCCTTAATTTACCCATGTATAAAATTAGTATAACTCTTAATACACCTACCACACAAGGGTGTAGTGAGACTAAATCTTTATTATTAAAAAACACATTGTGATCCTCAAATAAGAGATTATACAAGCTCATGTTCATTATTTTTATCTTTAAAATTTAAAAATGAATAAAACTAATACCCTTCATCAGACTCAAACAGGACCAGTTCTCAAACCAACATAAGAAACAAAGGCATTTCTCAGCTGCAATGCAGAAATAGTGATCGTGAGTACTTCTTCACTCCAAAGAGGGATTTATTCTTTCTGCCTATAATAGTCACATTGAGTGAAGAAGCTGCTAAAAGGGGTGTGACTTTTGCTACAAACAGTTGTTTTCTGTTTTATTTTTTAGGCTTAACACAGAAAAAATTTGGTTTCTTCTGCCCTGACACTTATTGAAAGGGCCTCCTTTTCAGCTGGTTGGAAAATGGGGGTTTCCCCCCCATGGAAAATTTACCCTTTTCATCAAAAATAAAAGAAAACTATCCAGAAGCAAATAATTTCAGTCAAAAATTGACAGAAAAAAATTCAAGGAAGGCATTGTTTGCAAAAATATTTGTTTAGCTGAAAACCCAATTTTCCGCTAAAAAGAATTTTAACAGAAAATTTTCACCAAGCCATCGTTAGCAGCCTTCTCAGAGGCAGAGCCACTGTATAGATGAATGGCTATATATACTTTATATCCACGTATATTGTAAGCAATTGGAAGACACTTATACAGGAAGGAAAATGGGGGAAAACCACTTGCATGCATAGTATAGTTATAAGCAAGCAGGATTTAATTTACATAATCCTTCCAATCCAATTTCTTTTGCTATGGAGTAAGATACTGGGGCTAGCCAGGAGAATACTCAGTCCCTCAACACAAATGGGAGATTTCCCATTATCCAGTAAACTGTTGGAGAGTCAAAGAAGAGAGGATAAAGGTTCAGAAGAGCTCTGTACAGAAAGTAGAGCCCTGCCCTGTGAAGATAAGGATGCACCCGGAGAAGTTACTTTAAGTGACTCTTTCACATCAGCACAATCAAATTCTGTTCTACTTCCCGAGTGCCTCAGTGCCTGTACACGCCTCCCCACTCTCCCTTCTGTTGAAAGAGAAGCATTGTCTTTTCTTTGAAATCCTCCAGGGGCTCCCATTTCTCCATTACATAAGAGTCAAGGGTTTTTCTCTTCCCATCAAACCCCACCATATTTATCCACCCTATTATTTAGTCTCTTCCACAGGCCCTTTGCTCGGTCATGATGAAAGTCCCAATGCCTTATTTGTCTATTTCTACCGCGACCGACATTATACTTTCTTCCACACTGCCCTTAAAGGAATCACCTTCCTGAGCTAGCTGAAAAAAACCCTTGCTCCACCACACTTTCTACTAGCCTTCTCTGAAGAGCTGCATAATCTTATTGATGTCAACCCTGTCCTTCACCACCCCCACGCAATCTCCTTCCTGTTCCTTCTCCCTGTATCTCCAGTTGTACTATGTCCACATTTAGTTTGTAAGATCATCAGGGCAGGGATCACATCATCTTCTCTGCTCTATTGTGAGGCAGCTATTACATTTTGACTACTATAAAATAATAAAAATAATCTAAACATTTGTGGCGAGTAGGGCCAGATATAATACTTTCCCCAATATTCTGAAACAACCCTAAAGGGCAACTTAACTCAGGTCAACCAGAACTTTCAAGAGATAAGAAACACCTCACTGTATGAACACACACAATTTTATAAGTGTGTGGGAACATTCATTTGTCATCATCTTTTGAAGTTCTCTAGTTTTAGAGTGGACAAAATGAGCACAGCTTTATTTATTTATATATATATATATATATATATACACACACACACGGACGGAAATTATTCAGATATGAGAGGCTGATGCACTTTGTTGCACATGTGTGTCAGTGCAATTATAGGCATGCCACACACTTGTTCATCAGCTGTTATATTACACCCGTGCCACAAGGCAGCAGCAACAAAAGAAAGCCATCAGACGCTCAACGGTCTTGATAAATTCTACTTGAAAACTTTACACTTGCGTTTTGTTCCTGCTGTCCTCACACCAGAAAAAACTCCCATTGATGAGAGTCTAAATAGGGACTGCAAAATTGGACCCTAAATAAGACTCTTTCCTGACAAAAAAGAGAAAATCCCATCTTTTTTGCAAGGGAATTTTGTTCAAAGTCATTGATAAAAGTGAATGCTAGAAGCTTTATTTGAGTGAGAGATTAAAAAATTGGCCTATTTTAATTTGTCACAGAGCAGCCCAAGGCTGTCAATAAATGCCTCCTCGTCTGAAGAGGTAGCCTTAGGATGTCTTTTGTCTGGGCAGTTATTAGGATGTTCTTCATGTACAGTACATCCTTATCCCTAATCCTATAGATTCCAGAATTAAAGAAAATGCTCTGAGAACTATTGGCAACCTGAATTATCATTCTTTGCTAGGGATAAATAATTTCCTATTTAAATTTGAAACACAGAAAAGTGAAGAGGTTAAGACGACTGAGCATTTCTTTGGACAAAAAACCACCTTATTTTTAAATTGTCACTCTCAGGCTTTTAGATGGTAGTTGAAAGATTTTGTGTTCAAGACGACATTTAGAGGTTACAAGTTCACCACTGGCTGTAAACCTCCTGAGGCTTTTCAGATTGCAAAGTATTTAGCCATCCCCTGAAGATTCCTTTTTTCTTATATAGTTTTCAAAGCATCTGATCTAAAATTCTCTAATATTTCTTTTTCTAAGTCAAAGTAACCTCTTTGTTTAAAAGAGATGGGGTTGGTAAATTTCTTTGAACTTGATTTTGAAAGACATAGTAAACAGTGGTTTTAGCACTATGGAAACTCAAATTAAACTGGGAAGAGTCATGTAACTTCCCTACATATCTACAGCCTTCCCTTCTGTTTTTTAAAGCAGCATCTGGTGAGAGCAGAGTTCAGTTCTCACAGTGTAATATCACACAAGGCTGCATGAAAGGATTCACATTTTCAATCTTTTCCTCAGAATTTCACAAATTTTGGTTTTGCCTTTAGTGGCATGGGCCAACCCTGTCCCTTTCCCTGGGAATTCAGTAAAGGGACTGCAATTTGTAATTATATAGGACAGTGGCTCTCAACCTTTCCATCACTCTACCCCTTTCAGGAGTCTGATTTGTCTTGCATACCCGCAAGCTTCACCTCACTTAAAAACTACTTGCTTACAAAATCAGACATAAACATACAAAAGTGTCACAGCACACTATTACTGAAAAATTGCTTACTTTTTCATTGTTATCATGTACTTATAAAATAAATCAACTGGAATATAAATATTGTACTTATATTTCAGTGTATAGTATATAGAGCAGTATAAACAAGTCATTGTCTGTATGAAATTTTAGTCTGTAGCTTCTGCTTTTTATGTAGCTTGTTGTAAAACTTGGCAAATATCTAGATGAGTGTATGTACCCCTTGGAAGATCTCTGTGCATCCCCAGGGGTATGCGTACCCCTACTTGATAACCACTGATATAGGACACGATTATCCTCTCATTTTACATCACTTTCACATCAGTGTAACTCCATTGACTTCAGTGGAGCTTCTCCTCATTTACACTTTTGTAAGTGAGAAGAGAATCAGCCCCAACATTATCTTAAAGCCATTTTTCTATCTAGTGTAACTTCAGCACCTGGAATCAGTGGATACTGATCCCTGCCGGTACACGGTATAACTTTGATCCATGTTATCTGACTAGCTCTAGGAAATGAAGATCAGTCTCTTACCAGGCCTTCTGTGACACATCTGGTGATTACTATCCTAGATACTGGGTCTGATTGGTCTCCCTTTTCTTCTACTTCTTAAAGGGTCCTTGAAGGTCTGTTCCATCCATCCTCATTCTCACTTACACTAAGGTCACTTAAAGTGGGAGTAAATTACATTTATGGCAGCTTGAATTCTCCTTTACATTGCTAGAGTGGTGTAAACTGGCCTTAGTTTAATAAAAATCAGGCCCACTGTTAGCCAAACTTTGCTTATTTTTCTTCCCATACTTAAAAATAAGTCAAGAAAAATAGCACACACATCAAACTGCATATATAACACACTGACTAGACAAGTGCCATTTTGGAAATCAATTAGCAAACCTGAGCATCTAAATACCTATTTTATGCATCTGAGTAATGATTTGGGCACTCAAGTTTGAAAATTAGGCTCTGTGAGATTCCATCAGAAGGAGTTGGTGATGCACGAAATAATTAGAGCGAAGCTTAAGTGAGTTGTGACATCATCAAAATCGTAAGATGGACTTTCCACTCTATCAACACCATTTCCCCATACATGTAAGTGTATAATAGATGGAGACAAGGTGGGAGAGGTAACATCTTTTATTGGACCAACTTCAAGACATTACCTCACCCACCTTGTCTCTCTAATATTCTGGGACCAACACGACTACAATAACACAGCAGACAACATATAATGGATGGAAGTAGTCAAAGTGGAGGCTTTCATTTCCCCCAAGTATAACATCTCACTTTCATGTTCATTGCTGCTAGATGATGTTCTAAACCACTCTTATCTAGATTACAAGAGTCAAATTAATATTTTATTTGTAGTCTTACCATTTTCCATGGTCACACTCATTCCTCATGCATTTTTGCATTACAAGATTTCCATTGCCTCTATGCCTTGAAGTCTCTTGCCCTTTGCTGCTACTAATTCGTCCAACAGTGGATGAGCTGCTCTCCCAATGAATTTCTGTTTCTGATTTGCAGTGTCTGATATATTAGAATGATTTGACATATACAGTTATATATACACTATATATGCACTTTGACATATGTGAGCCCAATTATAAAATCCATGCATCAGGTTATTTGACATGTGTCCTTTTATAAGCTAGTAATCAATCATGAATTACAAGGCATTTATAAGAACACCATGTAATGTATGAGAAGGGGGTTAGATAGATACACTTCAGATGGAGATGGGAAGGAGCGCATAGAATTTCTGGTGAAAAAAAATCTATGAATTTTGTCCATCTCAGACAAGCAACTTTTTAACTAATATTTGTTCAAACATGTTCACTATATAAAACAACCTCTCTCGTCATCATTCAACTAAATTCAGTTTTCCTTTTTAAAAGTACACGAATGTTTGCTTCTCAGAAACCTCTTTTAGGAAATGTTCTGTAAATATTCAAAGACATAACTTATCTACTGTACCTTTATAAAAATGGTAATACAAGCCTATACAAGTGGACCTATTTTATTGTGCTGGCCATATTCAGATATCCCTGCTTTTACTGAACCACATATTTGTAGTATTTCAAAGCATAGTTAACTTTAAGCTGAAAGTCCATAGACCTATCCTAGGAAGAAACTATCTGTTATATATGGAAGGTAGGTTTGGATTACTGTTAGCAAAAGTTGTACCAAGAACACAAATCCTAAATTTACATTCGGTAGGATCTGTAATATGTGTGGAGCTATGTTCCAGTAAATGATTAATGTTTCATGTCCTTTAACCTGGCCTTTTAATTCTTGTGTCTGCATAACTCACAAAATAGTCAATCTCATTACAGCCTATTTTAGAAAAAACTATTACCTAAGCAGGATTCAGAAACTTCTATTCCCACATTTTCCCATCACTTTTGTTTTTCCATAAGTGGAATGTAAATTAATTTCATTTCTGAGGAGTAATATGTAAACATTGTACTTCTGTGTGTACAGTGTATCTAGATTATTGTAGAGAGACACCACTAAAAAGTCTGCATTTGCTAGTAGTTATAATAGTTATTCCCTATCCTACGTATACAGTCTGCATCTATCAATCCAAGATCTCAGCATAGCTCAAACACATCCTTTTTTAAAATAGGTCTGTAGTCCATTGCGGGGGGAGTGGCTCCTCACCATCCGGGTCTGTGGGCAGACAATCCGCCCCACTATGTCTCTGGGGGTCGCTTGACGTGGGGAATCAGCAGGGCGACAGGAGACGTGAGCTAAGGCCTGTGATCAGGGCTGAACAACAAACACAGTTACAGGACCCCAGCCCCTAAATGGGGTGGGGCAGCAAAGAGTCTCTGGTTCAGGCCTGTACTCAGTTAGCCCAGGCCCTTGATCAGGGTGGAGCAGTAGAGAGTCAGAGGGCTCAGGCCTGCACTCAGGCTGAGCAGCAAACAGTTGGGCCTCCTAGCTCTGTCTGAGGGGCCGACAAGCGCAGGCTTCTTGCCTATGAGAGTGGGAGACTGCCACCCATGGATTGGGGTGGCAGGGGGGACACAGGCAAACCCGCTCCACTGCACCCCAGACCAGGGCCCTAGCAGTGGCACAGCGGTCTGCCACTGGGTCAGCGGGGATCCTGACTGCAACACGCTGACTCGCTTACTGTCAGTGTTGCAGCCAGACAGGGGTCGGCTTCCCCTGAGCCACTTCCTAACTCCCCCTCAGGCGCGTTCCTGGCTCTATAGAGGGTTGTCCTGGTCATCAGGGAAGAAGGCCTCTGTCAGTGCTTGCAGCTCCTCTGTGCTCGGGTCCGTAAATGGCCCTGGCGGTCCTGGGCAGTCCTCAACTCCCTCGGGATCTGCAACAGCCTCCCAGCTCGGGAGCTCACAGGAGCCGTCTGGCTCCTCCAACACCTGCCTCCCAACTGAGTTCTCTGGCCAGCCTTTTGTACTTCCGGTCCCACCCACTGTCACCCACGGTCATCCAGCGGGAGTGATGAGCATGATGTGACTCCACCCACAAGGGTTCAATGAGGGGCTCCTCCCCCTTCTGGGTCTTTGGGCAGCCAATCCACCCCACTACAAGGTCACATAAAAAGGATTATTTCCCTACAATAATTTCAGGTGCAGTGCTGTTGTAGATTACAAGACACAAGACCTTTCATTTTCCTTTCATCCCCTGTCCCCTTTTTCATCAAACGAAATAAACAGAACCCTCCCCAGTCAATCCAAACACCTCAGAAAAAAATCTTCCCACACTGATCGGCCTTACGACATGCCGTGAAGGTCAAGAAATCTAGCCCCTCTGGAGACTGGTCTTGGTGTGACAGACCTCTGGTGCCTCGAAGTCCAAGGAGATTGCTTAGTACCTTGTCTTTTCACTCCCCACTTCATGTTTGTTTTTAGAAGAAGAAATAGCCTCTAGTGACTGGGTTGGCTCTCTGGCACACCGAGGGTCAGAAGCAAGCATATGCACACCAGACTCACTGTTGTCTAGGATATAAAGACAAAATGGCAAAAGATGAGGCCATTTGTAGTCTCTCACTGTCAGCCTGAAGTCACTCACCTTGCCTCAGTTATACCAAAGAAGAGTTGGTGTCCTTGGGCAGTACAGATCAGCAGGGGGACTCCTACTGGTGGAGCCTTCAACTCCCTTCATCCAGATCCTGGTACTGGTAATTCCTAAGTGACGAACTGAATAGCTTCATGGCAAGGTACTCACTGCCCCTTTACAGGGTGTTGCTCAAACAAATACTGTGGCACGTGTACCAGTGATCACATCTGCTCCACTATTGCAGCCAAGGATGGACATGGAACAAGGTTATTCTGAGCATCAAAATCAGGCCAAATTTGACACATATTAGTATTGGCAGCTAGTCCACAAGGGAAATAAATTCCTGTAGGGCTTGTGGTGCTGATGTACAACAGGTCCAACCATGAGAGTGTAGACCTATTTGGGAACATTACAATGACCTTTTCTGAGAAGCACACATATCCCATATGCCCTCTACTGGGCCTGTATCATGGATTTTCAGGGGGGATGAATCCATTATCGGGGGGGGGGGGGAGGGAGGGTTCCATCTTTGTTTTTTATCATCATATTCTTTTTACACACAAATATCCCATGTAAAGGAAGATAAAATATCAGCAGATTTGTTTATAAATGAAACACTTCCTAACGTTTTCTATGATGCATCAGTGAGTGCTGTATAAATGTAGCACAGTTTCAAACTAATTAGTTCTAATGTGACTATCACCATAAAAAACAAAACAAGATACAAGTGAGATCATAAATCATAAATCAACACAAGGTCCCTACAAATATGATCTTCCTTTTATTTTTAAGCTACTCTATCTCTAGTTTGGGAAGAAGATGAAGATGCAGTTTAGATCTTCACCTCAGAAACATACGTCTGAACAACTTAAAACATTACAAAGTGAAATAAATGGATCTGTTCCAAATGAATCCCAGATGATGCCAGGTGAAAGAAGATTTATGTATATATTGTATAAATATTTAATGATATGGCCAAAACCCCACTGCCACTTAGCAAAAAGACATATATCAGTCTTGTGAAATACGACTTTTTAGCCAATAAGGCTGTAATATGTAAATGACCTTGAGTGAATTGTATTGTTATACATTAAACATTTTCTGTCTTATGATTGGCTGAGTCACCTCTGATATTATAGTCCTACCATCCAGCCATGAGTTATTCCATAACAATCTGGAAATTAGAGTCGTAAGTGTTTTAAAAAAAAATCTACAAAATTTACTGTAGTATGTGGGAGGATAAAAGGATATCTTGCATGTGAATTTCATGAGTGCTATTCTCTTGAAATCTTATGCAATACCTAAGAACTGTAAACCATGAAATATAAAGTTACGTGTACATCTTGAGATCCTAGCACCATTACAAATCACTCCAGCTTCTATCTTTCTTAACCAGGACATACACAATACTACCTGACAAAGTGTGCATGTTTCTATATAAAAACTGCAGCAAGCTTCATCTGCATTTTAAGACACAAGTTTGAAAGCCAGTTCCCTTCATTCGTCTGAAAAGTCTAGCTTTTCCTTTATTGACCTCTCTTCTTCCAATGTGCTGTGGTCTTTTAATAAAGGGCTTGGATCCTGTGTGTCTTCAAATCAATGGGAGAATTTCCACTCACTTCATTGGATCATGGATCAGGCCCCAAATGAAGGTAATGCAGCTACTACTTAGTTCTAGCCCTACTGTTCCATTGGAGATCTTTAAAGTTGAAACTTGTGCTGGTAACTCAGCTTGCCCCTTAAAAATTATATAGGGCCAAAGTCCTGGAACCAATGCCCAGTTTGGATGACCGGGCTATTTACTGGAGATATCTGGGAGGAGAAGGAGAAGGAATCCTCCCCTTCTCCTGCCCATGAAGCTGAAGCAGTCACTGAAGTCCCAATCCAGCAATCCTTGTGACTAGTAAAATGCTAATAGTTAAGCATGTGTTGAAGAGCTCTGCTGGGTCAAGGCATCTGTGGATGCGAGCACAGCCTTGTGGCTGCAGCAGCTCCTGCAGCTGTTGTACTCCTCCCTGCACAGATATCCCAGATTCTCCTCCCTGCTCAATTCCATGAGCTCTGTGGTACTACTGGGTTGGAGCCATCTGCAGCTTCAATTGGGAAAGGATCTGGCCCAAAGAAAGTCAAGAGATTAGCTAGAATATGAATTATACTTACATTGGTTTGGATATTAACCCCAGACCCTGAGTAGGAAAGGTTTTGCTAACTTAGTTTTACACTATGTAAATATTTTTTTTAATTTACTCATTGTTGGTGCCAACTTTACATTAAGTACTTCTTTCCTTGTCATCCCATCGTAAAACATCTATTTTTGCCTGTTACCTTTTTAAGTCTATTGCACTTGTACTATACAGTAACTCACAAGTTGTCTGAAACACATGGGACATTAACAAATCCTAATTGGTTGTGTAATGTGAGCAGACAGCATGTACAGTATTAAACCACTTCTAAACCACCTATTTTCTGTATGCAAATCAGACAGAAACAAATGTTTGGCCCCAGCTGGGCAAAATGTCCCATTTAGAATTCTTTTCCTCTTCTTTGTTCTTTGATGTTCTGCAAATGAGCTTTAGAACTCCGCTCTTCACACAATTCAATTTTACAGGCCCATTATCTGAGATATAATGTGGAGGTTAAATATATCAGGGCAGCCATTATGTGAAAATAATTAACAGTAATGAATAATGCACTAATTCCACTGATGAGAGATGGTTATATGTGTAATGAAGTGTTGGGGCAGCCTTGACAAATGAAATTAAAATATTTAAACACTGTTTTATGATATTACTTTGCTCATATAATTTCCTTTACTTACAATGAGCCACTTCGATTATCGTCATTATCTTGACAGCTCTGAAGGATGAAATAGTGCAGGTTAATGTGACAGCGATTAGTCAGAGAGAAAATCCATCACATAAAGCAGAACACATTGAGGGAGAAAGGCCCTCTATACTTTTCTGTTTCAAACATGAAAAGAATGATACTATCAACATCACTTCAATATTAAATGGATAGAATTATCTTGTCATTCCTTTACAGCCTCTGAAGAACTACCTATTTGTACCTGCAAAGGAAAGGTCAGCCCTTCTTAATCATCCATAAAAATATGTTGATGGATTCCTTATATCAATAACAGTGACAGGAACAGAGACAGGAAGCAAGCTAGGAAATTTAAAAGAAAAGTGCTCTAAATTTCAGATTGAAATCCTTGCTGTTTTATATTTTTTAAGCTGTGCACTGTACAAAAGCACAATTCATTTAAAAGTGCAAATGCACACACAGAGCTCCAAATTCAAATGGGACATAGTGAGGTATACTCCATGAAAATTGCTCCAAATTCTGTTTAAAGGGCAAAGTAACAACATATTTCATGGGTATTCTTTGCATCATTTTTGTATTAACTGACCATCTTTAAACACATGGGCCAATTTTTTTTCAGATCTGGATGCCAAAAGTTAGGCTCCTAAAGCCAGATTCAGGTACTTTAAATTACAGTGTCCTGGTGTTCAGACGTACTGAGCACCTCACCTTTCATGGAAGTCAGTGGGAGCTTCAGCTGCTCAGCACCTTTGACAATCTTACTACTTTCATTGAGATGGCTTAGGAACTCAGCTTCAGGCATCAGGTTTGAAAATTCTGGCCTCGGTTCAAAATAAAAGTGTGATTTGGGTGAAAAGGGGTACAGTGGGTTCATGAAAACCCTTTGCCAAGATATGTAAACATTGATCAACACCATTTGCTACAGAGGGGAGGCAACTATGTCTTGAACACATAGCGCTACATTGGGGCAATGCAGAGGCACAGTGCCTCATAGGAAGCTCATGAAGGCACTTTGCCTCAGACAGGTGCAATGCATACACCAGAGCTGTTGAGGAGGGCATCTTCTGCCAGTGTGATGGGAGGCAGGGCCATAAACAACTCCTCCCTCCTTCTACACCCTGATATTTGACAGGAGCAGACCAGTCCTAGCACTCAGACTGCAATTGTGGCAATCCCTTGTGCAGGGCCCACAAACAGAGAGGTTATTTGCATCCATCCTCCATGTGCCCTAGGTATTTTGAAATGGCAGTTACCTTTTGAATCAAGAAAAAAAAATCAATAGTTTTGAGATGGCCCCTCCCCTCTTTGGATACACACACATCAAGGCAAATTCTGTCCTCAGTTACACCTGTTCCTTCCTTTGAACAGCTGAGGATTGGTTTGGTTGGGGGTGGGTGTTTAATGCATTAAAGATTGCTGTTTTTGTCAACTTTTCACTTTTACTATTTTCATGCAGCATAGAAAACTCTTGATTCTGTTGTTTACTGTAATTTTCTGGCACCCTTGGGGATGAAAACCCATTGCAGGAGGTGGCGTACTAAGACTGGAAGGCTGCAAAAGCTTTGCATAAGGCAGAATTCCTTACTCTTTCCGCTATTTGAATGGATAGCTGTCTATTTTATAGGCTTTTCTATGATGCTCATTATGATAGTCCCCAACAGAACTGAATTTATCCTCATAACCTCCCTGCAATGTGAGGAAGTAGCATTCACTTTACAAATGAGAAAAGTGAGGCTCAGAGAGATTAATAAACTTGCCTAAGATCATATAGGAAGTCTGAGACAGAGAGGGGAGCAGACCCCAGATCAACTGATCTCAGTCCAGTGCTTTAACTATCTTCCTCTCTATCGAGTACCACAGCAGAAGTGTCCAGAATACCGCTCATTGACCATTACCAATTATTTGAAGAGATGTCTCTCTCTTGATTTCAGTAAATCATAGACATTTTCCTACATTGAAGAGCGCTCTCATATGTTTGAGGTTCCAGAAACAAAGCTGTGTTTTTCCTCGCATTCCAGGGCCCGCTCTAGCAAAAAAACATGTTTTTCAACACACGCAAAATATTGTATCTGAATTGCTGACAGCACATAGCATGGTGAACCTTGTTGTTTTAATCTAGAGCATAATGGAGACTTATGGAGGGAGACCCTCTCTCATCCTGAACTAGAAAGCTGACTTTTAACTACATGTGCAATGTAAAACTAATAACCCATTGTGATTTACAGCTCTCTGGAACAATCTGCTCTGACTTTATACTGAGCAATTGAACCAGAGGAGAAGGAAAGGTCTAAAAGATGGGCAAGCCATAACTCCATTTCTCTCTGCTGCGGGCTAAAAACAGCATCAAGAAGTTTAAAAACTGAGAAGAGTGTGAGTAGATGGGGGAGAATGTCACATATCTTTAGGGTCTGATTTTCATTCACACTGAGTAGCATCCTTTTCTGCTAGCAGTCCCACTGAAGTGACTAGGACTATTCACAGAGTAGGGTACTACACTCATCATGAATATGGCAAAATCTGGCCCTCTGGGAAAATGGCATCACTGCAGTGCCACTGTTTATAACGCTCCTGTTCTTTACATGTTACTGTATAATATGGTCTTATGCTTTTAGGAATTTAGAAGATGCACATGCATCCAGGCTCATCCCACAACTTCTTATGTGCAAACTAGCCCTTAAATAAGGAATCCTTTAGCTAATATGCTTTTAAAAACTCATTCAACTAGCAGTCGTTCTCTCATTTTGTTAGCTTTAAAAAATACAATTGACTTCATTTATCTGACAGTGAAGTGCCTCTGTAATAAATCTAACATTAAAAAATCATTTCCGGCAAATTACTCCAATAAAATCAATGAAGGTCAGGCTCAGCTGAAGAAACAAATAAATTACATGCTATTGATAGGCTCGGCGTACTGAATTGTCATTTAGAAAGGCTAAAAGGGATAAAGGAAGGTAATGTAAGGAGGGTATTTATACAACCAAAATGGGGGAAAGGCAAAAGTTTAAGCAGACAGCTCCCGTCCATAGGATTCCCTTGACTCAATCCCTGTGTAGCAATAGCAGTTATTCTAACTCTCAGTAGCATATTGGTGTGTGCTTTGGATCTGTCAATATTGACTTGCTCCAATGCTGCTTCGTGAACTTTTTACCTCTCCTATATTGAAGCCCCAAAACAGAATTTCTGCTAATAGAAAATGAAGAATAGATAGAATTGAATCATACCACCCATTGGTTTTTCAGCCAGGTTAAAAGCAGCTTGACCCAGTTAAAGTTTTTCAGTACCTGCAACTATTGAAGAAATATAAAGCTTGTCATTCACTGGTGGGACTTGCCATCCTTTGATAACAGAGTAACTGTTTTATAGTTAAACTATTCTAACAATATTCTATTTGTTTATTTAAAAATCTGTCAAACTTTTCCTGTGAGGGGCCTAAGAAGTGGCAATACCCTGGTGTATTTCAACTCTAGCAATATAATCCAGTGGCTGAGTTTCCAGCATCTTTGTTTTTAAAATATATAGGTTATTTATTGCCTCTTTTTGCTTTCCCCTTCTCTATGGTGGAAGCAAAGGAAGTATTGGATTATCCATGTGTTCTTGTGGGTACAACATTCAATTTAATCTTTTTGGAAGCTCGGATGCTTTTGTGGATCAACAGCCCAATAATACTATCATGCACTTAGGATTCAAGCCCACAAAGCATGCCTGTGAGGTTCAGAGAATGTGAACTCATGTTGACTCCAATTGAAATGGAGGGCATGCTGTATCTTACCTTGTAGAATCAAGCTCTTTGACAATCTGGGCCCTGTTTAAATTAGGGGATCTCAAATGACCAGATCCCCAAGGTATTGGGGCTCCTAAATCCCTCTACCTTTGAGCGCTCTACAAATATCAACCCTCAGTATCAATTCTTAACATTAATTAAGACTCTCAACAATTTCTAATGTGGGCAATGTCAAACCACTTTGCAGATAAGTGAATAATGTGAGTTACCCCTAGGATGCACAGCAAGTCATCCTGATTATACTGGTTGGAGCTGAGGTGAGAGAGGCTACAAGGTGGGTGGTTACAGCCCCCTGATCCTGGGGTAAGTATTCTACTGGACCTGGCATACCCAGTCCCAGGCTGTTCTAACCTGTGCTGGCTGGTAATGGCCTCCAAGGAGCCATCGGCCAGCAAGGGACTGCTGAAGTGCAGCAGAACTCCAGTCATGTCCCTGACATAACTTGCCCTTGATACACACCATCTGCAGGGGCCACAGGGAGAGGGTGGGGTATACAAGCTATGAGAACTCTGTACTTGCTGGGAGCTCCCCTACATGGAGAGAATCCTCAGAGGGAAAATCCAGCCAATTTTTGGCCACTTTGCACTGCTGGAGTAGCCCAAATTGGCCAATGCTAGCTGGACAATCTGGTCCACTGACTTCACATGTTCATGAGCCATTCATGGACACACATGGCCAATTGTTGAATGGAAGAAGACCTAAAGGCTGAGCTCCATACTTACTCACTTGGGATTACTTCTTTTTTTTTTTTTACTTTATAGAAACAGACCAGTGTTAAGATGATGATCCTCTCACTGCTAGTCTATTATACACCAATCTTTCCTCATACCTTGTTAATTCAATGGAAATTTGCATTTTTTCCTCATGGAACTCCATTAATGCATGCCTTTTCCCTGAAGTTGCTGTGCTCCGTAACATTAAACAATTCCACCACTATTGACTGATGTCTTCTGTACCAGCTGAGCGGCTAACAGAGGGAGTTTGAAAGGGAGTTTGACTGGGAGTTCTCCTGGGGAGAGCCCACTGAGGCTTTCATCTTGCAGGCTTCTCTGAGTAGTTCCTGCAACAGCTGAGGAAGCTCTTAGAAGGAAGGTAATATCGATGGTGAGCGATCAGCTGTTGTGCACAGGATGTGCCATGTTTGTCTTTCTTCCACAGGATAGAAGCGACTTTGTCTGTACAAAGTGCAAGCTGGTCTCCATATTGGAAGAGAAGGTTCAAGGTCTGGAGAAACAAGTATCAACCCTGTGTTGCATAAGAGAAAATGAAGATTTCCTGGACAGATGTCAGGATATGCTTCTGCGGGCACAACAGTCTGAAGATTCAGAGCAGGCTGCGCAGCGGGGACAGAAGGATGGTGAAGAAATTTGGCAGTATGTGACCTCCAGAAGAAGAAAGAGAGGCATCCATGTACCAGCAATGCAGATACAGGTGGGCAACCATTTTCATGTTTTCTCCACAGGTACTAGTGCAGAGAGTGGAGTGAATGATACATCTGAGGGAACAGAGCAGAAGGAGACTCCACCGATTGGAAGGCATGAGATGCACTGTCCTGGGGATGCGGGTTCCATGACCACTACTCCCAAGAGAAGGAGGTGGGTGGTGGTGGTCGGGGACTCCCTCCTCAGGGGGACTGAGTCATCTATCTGGCATCTTGACCAGGAAAACTGAGAAGTGTGCTGCTTGCCAGGAGCTAGGATTCACGATGTGATGGAGAGACTGCAGAAACTCATCAAGCCCTCGGATCACTATCCCTTCCTGCTTCTCCATGTGGGCACCAATGATACTGCCAAGAATGACCTTGAGTAGATCACTGCAGACTACATGGCTCTGTGAAGAAGGATAAAGGAGTTTGAGGTGCAAGTGGTGTTCTTGTCCATCCTCCCTGTGGAAGGAAAAGGCCGGGGTAGAGACCATTGAATCGTGGAAGTCAACGAATGGCTATGCAGGTGGCATCGGAGAGAAGGCTTTGGATTCTTTGACCATGGGATGGTGTTCCAAGAAGGAGTGCTAGGCAGAGACGGGCTCCACCTAACAAAGAGAGGGAAGAGCATCTTTGCAAGCAGGCTGGTTAACCTAGTGAGGAGGGATTTAAACTAGGTTCACCGGGGGGAAGGAGACCAAAGCCCTGAGGTAAGTGGGGAAGTGAGCTACCGGGAGGAAGCATGAGCAGGAGAGCGCAAGCGGGGAGGACTCCTGCCCCATACTGAGAAAGCAGGACAATCAGCAAGTTATCTTAAGTGCCTATACACAAATGCAAGAAGCCTGGGAAACAAGCCGGGAGAACTGGAAGTCCTGGCACAGTCAAGGAATTATGATGTAATTGGAATAACAGAGACTTGGTGGGATAACTCACATGATTGGAGTACTATCATGGATGGATATAAACTGTTCAGGAAGGATAGGCAATGCAGAAAAGGTGGGGGAGTTGCATTGTATGTAAGAGAGCAGTATGAGTCCTCAGAGCTCCAGTATGAAACTGCAGAAAAACCTGAGAGTCTCTGGATTAAGTTTAGAAGTGTGAGCAACAAGGGTAATGTTGCGATGGGAGTCTGCTATAGACCACCAGACCAGGGGGATGAGGTGGACGAGGTTTCTTCTGGAGACTAACAGAAGTTACTAGATCACAGGCCCTGGTTCTCATGGGGGACTTCAATCACTCCGATATCTGCTGGGAGAGCAATACAGCAGTGCACAGACAATCCAGGAAGTTTTGGAAAGTGTAGGGGACAATTTCCTGCTGCAAGTGCTAGGGGGGACCAACTAGGGGCAGAGCTCTTCTTGACCTGCTGCTCACAGACAGGGAAGAATTAGTAGGGGAAGCAAAAGTGGATGGGAACCTGGGAGGCAGTGACCATGAGATGGTCGAGTTCAGGATCCTGACACAAGGAAGAAAGAAGAGCAGCAGAATACGGACCCTGGACTTCAGAAAAGCAGACTTTGACTCCCTCAGGGGATTTGATAACTGCTTTCAACTACCTGAAAGGGAGTTCCAAATAGGATGGATCTAGACTGTTCTCCATGGTACCAGATGACAGAAGAAGGAGTAATGGTCTCAAGTTGCAGTGGGGGAGCTTTAGGTTGGATATGAGGAAAATCTTTTTCACTAGGAGGGTGGTGAAGCACTGGAATGGGTTACCTAGGGAGGTGGTGGAATATCCTTCCTTAGAGGTTTTTAAGGTCAGGCTTGACAAAGCCTTGGCTGGGATGATTTAGTTGGGGTTGGTCCTGCTTTGAGCAGGGGGTTGGACTAGATGACCTCCTGAGGTCCCTTCCAACCCTGATATTCTATGAAATATGAATAATTTAATCAGTTCTATCATCAGCCACAAAAGTCACCTAGTTGCTCCTTTGTTTTGACCACAGGATATACTGTGGGATATATTATATCCCACAGTATATTTCCCAGTGCTTTATCCAGTCCAGTTTTAAATTAAATTGTGTCAAGCAATGGAGCTTCCACCACTTCACTTGGAAAATTATTCCATGCTTGAAAATATCTCTATTATTTAGTCTCACTATTATCAGGAAAATATCTCTATTAAATAGTCTCACTATTATCAGGACTTTCCTTATGTTCTGCCTATATTTCCCTTTTCTTAATTTCATCCCATCAATCCTAGTTTTGCCCACCTAGGCCACCCTAAACCATTTAGCAACTTCTTTAAGACCTGATTCTGCATCCCTTCCAGTTGTGACTCTGCGGTCAGTGTACCAGATTCCTAGCTGGTGTAAATCAGTGTAGTTCCTTTGAAGTAAATGGAGCTAGGTCCATTGACACCAGCGGAGGAGCTGGCAAAAACGGCTGCATCCTTCAAATACTTTCAGACAGTTACCATTCCTCCTTTATTGATTTCAACATGGTTATTTTTCTTTCCTTCACTTTCAATGAGTAACTACAAAATAACAACATCAGTGCATCTTTGTCCCCAATGACTGACAAAGGATTTGATCCAAAGCCCTCTTAAGTCAATGGAAAAACTCCCACTAACCTCAGAAAGCTTGGGCTAAGGCCCTTAGTTGGTGTATGTGTGTGATGATATGGGCTCTCTTCGCTTTACTTTTTTCCTCAGTTATATTTGTAAATGCATTGTTTATACAGTGCTCCCAGGACTGAAGATATCTGAGGCATAATTTAGAGAGGTCAAGGGGGATTAGTAAATAAAAATTAGAGCTGTGACTCCTTAAGAAAAGTCAAAGTGTGAGTCAACAAGCTAGTTGAAAATAAACTCACACATCTTATAAGCCTAAGGAGAATTTTGCTGTAGACAATGAAAAAGGTAAAGTAGATTCTTCTTCTTAAACTGGGTCAGCAAGCACTACATTAATACAATGAAGCACCACATCTACAATCTAAGCAAAGAAAAACAGAAGAACCTGATATCAGTCTTTGTTTATACAAGCAACTGGATGTGTCAAGCATAGGAAATGTTATAGAGGTATTAAAACAAGGCAATACTCCAGGCCACCAAACCTCCCTAAGCAGCCATGACAGCTTTATTGTTATAGGTATTGGACAAGGTTTATCACTTGCTCATGGCTTTTCTGGCAAGGATGCTAGAATATTTTAAACTCGCAGAATTGTATCTCAACCACCCTGACCATACTTCCTCCTGAGCTTTCCAGAAACACTTTGAGTCAGAATGCATATGCCAAACTAAAAGTCCCATAGGCCCATTTATATTAAGGTCCTTACTGCTGCACAGGGTATATTTTATATGGGGAAGACACCATCTTTCTTCAGTAGAGATATGGTGGCTGAGCTATTGACAGAGATAGCCAACACCAGGAGTGATAAGAATGAAAAGAGAAAGGGACTGAAGATCCAATAAAGTCTGAGACAATAATCAGTCAAGCTGAGGGAGGAAAAACTTGCCCTGAGACTCAGCTATAGGTATTTGGGCAGAGAGTTATGAAAGAAGATGGTTGACCAATTCTGTTCCAGGAGTGGTGTATGTGTGTGAACAAAACAAGTTTTGCTACAACAATACTTTGACTATATGACACTGATTTCTCATCCAACATGAAACTAAGACTTTGAAGGCCCCAAAATCTGCTCCTTCTCAGGAGAAGGGCAACAATATGTTTGTACAGTGCCTTGCAGAACTGGGGCCAGCCTGGTTGGCCTCTAGATGCTACCACAGTATAAATGTTTAATAATAGTTATAGTATATAGTGACAGCACTAGGGGACACACGATATTTCCCCTGATGACTGGAGACTTATAGGAGTTTGACCTTTTCTCTCATAGTTCCCCTCTGCTCCCAGAAAGCTCTAAGAAGTCATTGGTTCAGAGAACTGCATAGTGAACTATGGAATGTCTACTCAGAGTGCAACTGCAACACAATAATACAACCTTAGTGTGGATCTGGCTAACATCCTGACTAGTGCATTAGCCCACTGGTTCAATTACCCATGATTCAGTTCTCTAGCATACACAAGGATAAAAGCAGCTAGGTATACTGGATCCAGTTTTCAACTAAATTACAGAAAATATTCTACGTACGTTTTAATTCATATCTAAAGAAATATAGGCAGAATCAGGTTTAACCCTAAGATATTTATCTTTGTGGTTTAAATGAGGTTCTGTCTAGTTAAGGTACTTATATGGCCCACATTACTGTAGTATCTGAATGCTTATAATCTTTCATCTCTGTGAAACAGGAAATTACTATTAGCGCCTTTTGACAGATGAAGAACTGAGGCACAGAGAGACTAAGGCCAAGATCTTCAGAGATATCCAGGCACCTAATTCCCATGGATTTCAAGGGGAATTAGACACCTAAATACCTATGAGGATCTGGGGCTAAGTGACTTGCTAGAAGTCACACAAGAGCTCTGTAGTGGAGCAGAGAATTGGAGCCCCGTCTAGTCGTGATCTATACAGTTTGAAGCAGAAAACCTGTCCTAATTTGTAAACATGTATATGGGTACCAAATTCTGTGCAAGCTGAATCTGATTCCAAGTATAACATTCTGCTGCACTGTTCTCTTCTGATGTATACAAACTTTAATCTGCAATCCTGAATTCTCTCTCAACTTTGCTATTTCTTTACTCACTGTTTGTGTATCTAATATTTTTCCTTTCAATTTTGAGGTTGGAACATGGGCTCTTGGATTTTACCAAAATGCTTTTAATGAACTAATTTCCACCACAACTTGACAATGTACTTAGTCAAGTACAGGCAGTCAATTGAAAAGCATTGTAAGTGATGTCCAACGTAAGTTGGGCATCGTAAGTCCGAGCACTCCCTTTACCTGTATTTTGGGAGAAGCTGGTTAATATTCCTTTACTCAATGGAAAGGGAAGTTCCAACAGAAAAAGTCCAGTCTCACATTTTTTCCCTTGAACCCCCGCACCTCCACCAAAAAAAAACCCTTCTGTAACTGACAATTCTTGCCTACTACTGAAAAAACAAGAGGACAATAGGACAAACTGCAACAATTAACCAATAGGAATTTTTTTCTGGGAACCAGTCCTGTCCCACTGACTATAACAGGGGAGGGCAAACTATGGCTCGCGGTCTGGATTCGGCCCATCAGGGCTTTGGATCTGGCCCATGGGATTGCCATCCCCATGGTACCGTGGGGATA
The DNA here is from genome assembly GCA_037349315.1 of Chelydra serpentina. NCBI lineage: Eukaryota > Metazoa > Chordata > Testudines > Chelydridae > Chelydra > Chelydra serpentina. Next base: position 80,479,634 of record JBAIAC010000004.1, read on the forward strand.
AGGCAAGCTCCCTGCCTGCCCTGGTCCCGCATCGCTCCCGGAAGCGGCCAGCACCACGTACCTGTGGCCCCAGTCAGGGAGGGGCATAGGGCTCCACGCATTGCCTTTGCCTGCAGGTACCTCCCCCGAAGCTCCCATTGGCCGGAAATGGGAAACCTGCTCCCCACAGGGGCTGCAGGGACATGGAGCCATCCTTTTCCTGGAGTGGCACAGCGTGGGGCCTTAGCCCTGCTGCATGCCACTGCCACCCCAGAGCTGCTCAAGGTAAGCAGCACCAGGCCAGAGCCCACACCCCGAACCCCTCCTGCACCCTGCACCCCAACCCCCTGCCCTGAGACTCCTGCCGCACCCCTCCTGCACCTCAACCCCCCGCCTTGAGCCCCCAACCTCCTGGCCTTAGGCCTCTGCCACACCCCGCACCTGTCCTGCACCCAAGTCCCCACCCCGCTGCCCTGAGCCCCTTCCTGCACACCGCATCCCCTCCCACACCCTGCACTCCCTCCCGCACCCCAACCCCCTGCCCCAGCCCTACATTCATGGCACTGCATGCAATTTCCCCATCCAGATGTGGCCCTCGTGCCAAAAAGTTTGCCCACCCATGGACTATAATGTTAATGGGATTTGGATCATGGCAATAGGTGTACCACTTATTGACAACTCTTTCTTTTGGAAGTAAAGCCCTGACCGCAGGCAGGTTTGTGGGGCTGCAGCCAGGGAAGGAAGCATTAGGACCCGCTCCCTGTATGCTCCAGGCTGCGTCCTGTCCTGGCACGGGGGACCTGAGTGCAGCATGTCCCAGCACTTCCTTGCCCAGCTGCAGTCCTGTGGACGGGTTTGCGGGACTGCAGCCAAGCAAGGAAGCGTTGGTATGTGCTAAGCACTAGCTGCAGGCAGGGCTGCAGGGAGAGGCACCATGCTCATCCCAGAGCGTCATAGAATCATAGAATCTCAGGGTTGGAAGGGACCTCAGGAGGTCATCTAGTCCAACCCCCTGCTCAAAGTCATTCCCTGGCTGCAGCCCTTCAAATGAGTCTTTCGCTTATTGGCAACCTTCAGGTAACAGCAACATTTTTCTGGAAACCAAAAGGTTGTTCATAAGCGGAATTCATCATAATTGTATTACAGTAGCACACAGAAGCTCTAACCAAGATCAGGGCCTCATTGAGTCAGGCACTGTACAAACACATAGAAGGAGAGAGTCCCTGCCCTGAAAAGCTTACAAACTAAATAAACAAGATAGACACGGTGAGAATACGGAAGTCTAATAATAATTCCGATTTTAGGGATGAAGAAGTGAGGTCAAGAGAGATTAAGAGAGCTGATAAAAAAAATCAGCAGAAAATTCAGGTTTTGGAGAAATATTGAAAACTGAAATATTTCAATTCTGCAGGGATTGGTAGGCGTTGTAATTTGGGTGCCTCTTACTCTCTAGGCTGCGCTCCCTCAGACTACATCTCCTGTAATGCACCATAGTCCTCTCTCTTTGTGGGGAGGAGGCTGTGCATAATGGCAGACGAAGTCTGGCTGGGGAGCCTAGCCCCTGGAAGAGGTGAGAGCATGAGGCAGGCACCTGAACTACAACTCCCATCAGGCATCAGGGTGGCAATCTAGATCAAAATATTGCAGTTTTCCACTGAAAAAGGACAGTTTTGGTGAAAGATTCATGTTATCAAAACCCAGTTTTCCATTAAATAACAGTTTTGACCAGCCCTAAGAGTTAAGTGACTTTCCCAAGATCATAAACAAAGACTTTGGCAGAGCATGGAATAGAATCCACACTGCTTACACCACAAGACCATCCATCCTCTTGTCTGCAGTCTAGCTCACACACAAGTACACTGTTCGTTTCCTTCATGGCTATGCTCAAGACATTTTTGTTTTCTCGTTCATTTTTATGGTGTTTGTATTGTGCACTTTTATATAGTACATATGAAATAGGGCATATAAATTGTGGATTGTAAATTATATGGTTTTTTTTGTTAAGGTGCCCCAAAGCAATTTTGTTATAGGCACTCATAGGTTTAAAGGACCTATTAATATTTTAAAGGTTAGTTATTGTTATTGTAACCCTTCTGCCAAGTGAAGTTGGCAGCAACAAGGGCCAGGTTCACTACCCTCTGAACACTACAAAACAGAACCAGTTCAAGCCCCCACCCAGTAATCTGAAAAAACTTACACCACTCCGGGTGCTTCTAAGAGGCAGTGCTTCTCCAGTCACAAGCACCAACTCTGTGTATAACAAACAACAACTTTTGATAAAGAATTAGTATGGGAAAATACCACTACCATATTGAAAAATGTGTGATCACAAGCAAAACACCCACCCCAGAGTACTCTGGGCAGTGTCCGTTGCCTCAGTTTCTCACCTTGCAGTGGAAAAGTCTGACAAACAAATGTTCCTTTAACATGCCACTCCTCTCTCCCTCCGCTGCACCCCACTCATAATTGCTGTCCTTTGTCAGCAAAGACCCAGAGTTTTTTGTTTGTTTTTTTTAAATAGAATCTCAGGGTTGGAAGGGACCTCAGGAGATCATCTAGTCCAACCCTTTATTCAAAGCAGGACCAATCCCCAATTTTTGCCCCATATCCCTAAATGGCCCCCTTAAGGATTGAACTCACAACCCTGGGTTTAGCAGGCCAATGTTCAAAACACTGAGCTATCCCACCCTGGTCTAGTACAGTGCTCCGATTGGCCTCCAGGACGTGTCCCACAATGCCTTTTCTTGCCTTTCTGGTCATTGATTTGAACTCTACTGCCCTCCCCTCAGGTGACCAACCGGAAGTCCCACCCCTTAAATTCCTTGGGAATTTTGTAAGTCCCCTACCTGTTTGCTCGGCGACGCATGCAGTGGTCTCAGTGCATCTTTCCAGGTGACCATGCCTGCTCCACACACCAGGTGATCCCCGGCTTGGAGCAATGCCGAGCTGCTGGACCTCATGAGCATTTGAGGAGAGGAGGCAGTGCAGTCCCAGCTGCGCTCCAGCCATAGGACTTATGATACCTACGGACAGATTTCACGATGCATGACAGAAAGAGGCCATGACCGGGACACACTGCAATGCAGGGTCAAAGTGAAGGAGCTGCGGAACACCTACCACAAGGCGTGGGAGGCAAACCGCCACTCCAGTGCTGCACCCATGAGCTGCTGGTTCTACAAAGAACTGGACGTGATACTTGGTGGTGACCCACCTCCACCGCGAAGGCCACTGTGGATACTTCAGTGACTTGCATGCCAGTCGAGAGTGGACTGAGCCAGGAGGAGGAAATCTTGGATGAGCATGTGGAGGGGGAGGGGGACCCAGAGGCAGAGGATGACTCAAAGGTCAGAGATGCATGCAGCCAGGAGCTCTTCTCTACCCCGAAGGAGGCTAGCCAGTCACAGTTGTCGGAGCTTGGCAAATGGAAACAAGAGAGGAGGCCCCTGGTAAGTGGCTTTGATTTTGGGAATTGCTGAAGCGAGTTGATGAGGGCAGGAGGGTTGCAGAAAGCAGGCTTGTGTCTGTATGATGCGTGTACCACCACATGCCTAGTCTGAGTGGAAGAACAGGGTGTTGATTGACTCCCTTGCTTTACGGGAATCTGTCTCAGAGATCTCCACAAAACTCTCATGGAGATACTGGGCAATCTGCTGCCTCAGGTTCTTTGGCAAAGCTGTTTTGTTTCTTGCCCCATTAAGGGTAACTTTACCACGCCACTCTGCCATTGCTGCACCCAGGCAAGCTGCATAAGGGCCACGGCGGAAGCCGCAGTCTTGGAGAAAACCCTCCTTTGATTCCCTGCTCACCCTCAGAAGCGAGATATCTTCCATAATGAACACAGCCTGTGGAAAATGTGGGGACAGTAATGATTTTAAGGCCTCCCCTACAGTGCTGGCTCTCCCCAAGAGCCACGTGCCCAGTGGACAGTATGGCCCTGGAACACTGATTTCCCCTGTTCTTGCAGTCACTCACCATTTTGGGGATCTTGTGGCTCATGTGTGCTTGTCTGGGGTCAGCCAGTTAGTGACAGGTATGTAAATAGTGGCTGTGTTTTAAATCACTGAATCAGTGGTCTGTGGGTTCCAAACAACACTGCTTCTGTAAAATGTTGCATTTTGGCTTCACAGATATGACCTTGGGATCCCAGCCTCCCTTTTTGTTACCGCTGGCTAAACGACTATGCAGAATTAGAAAGCGGTCACAGAGAACTAAAGAGGACTTTCTGTGTGATGTCATGACGCACTCCACAGCTGAAAAACAAGAATTGAAGGAGTGGAGGGCAGTGAGAAGAGGGACCGAAAGAAGAAGCCATGGAGCAGCTCTTAAAGGTTATGGAGCACCAAGCGGACACACTCCAGGTGCTACTAGCACTGCAAACCGAGCAGCTCAGTGCCTGCCCTCTTCTGCAGCTGCTGTCTTTCCCATGCACCCCACCAGACAGCACCAACATACTCTTATCAACCTCCTGCCTCCAGTCTGTACCTGCTGCATTCCACTCCCCTCCGTCACAGCCCAGTGGGCTCCCAGTACCCACTGCACTCAACACCCGTCCCTCTGCAGTTTAGCCCTGCTGAAGTACAGTGCCCGCTGCACTGTACTCCAATGGACAAGGTTGCATATAATACCTGGACATACGCAAATCTTTAACCATCTCGGGACCACACCTCCTCCTGGGACCCTCCCTTCCCCCATCTCCCTCAGTGCTGATGTGTTCTTTTGTTTGTCTCTCTCCTCTGGTTGTTGCTTTTTAATAAAATAATTGTTTTGGTTTGAAAGCAATCTTTATTCCATTAATTGAAAGCAAACATAGCCCTGCAAAGCAACAGGCAATTTTCTTAAACCTTCATAGTGCATCGTCTGCACCAATCACAATCACCTCCTAGCATTACAAATACTGCACTCCCGAGCATGGCAATAAATATTAGTGGCTTTCAGCTTCAAATTGCTTCCTCAAGGCATCCCTGATCCTTATTGACCCATGCTACACCCCTTTAATAGCTCTGGTCTCTGGCTGTTCAAACTCAGCCTCCAGGCACTTAGCCTCAGCGGTCCAGCCCTGAGAGAAGCTTTCACCCTTCCCTTCACAAATATTATGGAGCATGCAGCATGAGGCTATAAGCATAGGAATACTGTCATAGGCCAGGTCCAGCCTCCCATATAGGCAGCACCAGCGGGCCTTTAAACAGCCAAAAGCACACTCAACAGTCATTCTGAACTTGCTCAGCCTGTTGTTGAACGGCTCCTTCCTGCTGTCAAGTTGCCCCATGTATGGCTTCATAAGCCACGGAATTAAGGGGTAGGCAGGGTCTCCCAGGATCACAATGGGTGATCTTCTGGTCCTGGAGGAAAGTCCCTGCTTGCAGCTTCCTGAACAGGCCAGTGTTCCAAAAGTTGCATGCGTCATGCACCTTTCCGGACCAGCCTGCATTAATGTCCATGAAATGCCCACGGTGATCCACAAGTGCCTGGGGAACCAATGAGAAATACCCTTTCCAATTAATGTACTATGTGACTAGGTTGTCTGGTGTTAGAATTAGAATATGCATGCCATCTGTTGCCTCTCTACAGTTAGGGAAGCCCATTTGTGCAAAGGCATCCACAACATCATGCACGTTGCCCAGAGTCGCGGTATTTTGGAGCAGGATACGATTAATGGCCCTGCACACTTCTGTCAACACGAGTCCAACGGTCAATTTTCCCACTCTTAACTGCTTAGCGACCGATTGGTAGCAGTCCGGAGTAGATAGCTTCCACAATGCAATCACTACGCGCTTCTCCAATGGCAGGGCAGCTCTCATTCTCATATCCTTGCACCACAGGGCTGGAGCAAGCTCATCATACAGGCCCATGAATGTGGCTTTCCTCATCCGAAAGTTCTGCAGCCACTGCTCGTCATCTCAGACACGCATGATGATGTGATCCCACCACTCAGTGCTTGTTTCCCAAGCCCAACAGTGGCGTTCCATTGTGGTCAGCACCTCCGTGAATGCCACAAGCAATCCCATGTCCTAGGTACTATGCATGGTGAGATCAATGTTGAACTGCTCTTGCCTTTGTAGTTAAAGAATAACTCCACTGTGACATGTTAGTGAGGGCGAGCAGCATATTGGTCAAGAGTGCAGGATCCATTCCTGCAGATCGAAGAGGCAGAGCAGAGTGTGCAGTACACAAACCATTGAAAGATGGTTCCAAATGCAGATGGAAGCACAGGGATTGCTGGGATGCAAAGCAATGCATCACAGGGCATTGGGACAGGAGTCAGGATGCCCCACGACCCCATCCACCTTCCCACAAGTCTTAGCGGCAGAAGAGGAAGAGATGCTCTGTGGGATAGCTGCCCAGAGTGCACCGCTCCAAATACTGCTGCAAGTGCCGCAAGTGTGAACACGCTATTGCGCAGGCAGCGGACAGTGCGAACACACAACAGCAGTTTCCCTTCAGCACTCTCTGAGCGAAGCTGTAACTGCAGGCACTGTAGCTCTGCCAGTGTAGACCTACCCTAATAGTTGATGCTGAGGTGTCATAAACTGAGACCAAAACATTCATCCCTGCTCCCACCTTTTTCATTAGTCTCTCCAGTGGTTGGAATTTTTTGGTTTCCTTGCATGGCATTAGTCTTGGTCTTAACCCCTTCATTGTCAATACATTGTGCACATTTGGGCTGTCCATGAAGCTTACTGCTGTGTAATGTAATTCACACCCACAGAATCATACAGGCTGTGCACAGATAGACAATGAACAGTCATTAGCCAAAAGAAAGTAAGTGGGGTATCCCCGAGGTAAGTGGGGAAGTGGGATACCGGGAGGAAGCACAAGTAGGTGAGTGCAAGAGGGGAGGGCTCCTGCCCCATACTGGGACAGCAGGACAATCGGTGAGTTATCTTAAATGCCTATACAAAAATGCAAGAAGCCTGGGGAACAAGCACGGAGAACTGGAAGTCCTGGCACAGTCAAGGAATTATGATGTAATTGGAATAACAGAGACTTGGTGGGATAACTCACATGATTGGAGTACTGTCATGGATGGATATAAACTGTTCAGGAAGGATAGGCAGGGCAGAAAAGGTGGGGGAGTTGCGTTGTATGTAAGAGAGCAGTATGACTGCTCAGAGCTCCAGTATGAAACTGCAGAAAAACCTGAGAGTCTCTGGATTAAATTTAGAAGTGTGAGCAACAAGGGTAATGTCGTGGTGGGAGTCTGCTACAGACCACCAGACCAGGGGGATGAGGTGGACGAGGCTTTCTTCCAGCAACTAACAGAAGTTACTAGATCACAGGCCCTGGTTCTCATGGGTGACTTTAATCACCCCGATATCTGCTGGGAGAGCAATACAGCGGTCCACAGACAATCCAGGAAGTTTTTGGAAAGTGTAGGGGACAATTTCCTGGTGCAATTGCTGGAGGAACCAACTAGGGGAAAAGCTCTTCTTGACCTGCTGCTCACAAACAGGGAAGAAATAGTAGGGGAAGCAATAGTGGATGGGAACCTGGGAGGCAGTGACCATGAGATGGTCGAGTTCAGGATCCTGACACAAGGAAGAAAGGAGAGCAGTAGAATGCAGAGCCTGGACTTCAGAAAAGCAGACTCCCTCAGGGAACTGATGGGCAAGGTCCCCTGGGAGAATAACATGAGGGGGAAAGGAGTCGAGGAAAGCTGGCTGTATTTTAAAGAATCCTTATTGAGGTTGCAGGAACAAACCATCCCGATGTGTAGAAAGAAAAGTAAATATGGCAGGCGACCAGCTTGGCTTAACAGTGAAATCCTTGCTAGTCTTAAACACAAAAAAGCAGCTTACAAGAAATGGAAGATTGGACAAATGACCAGGGAGGCGTATAAAAATATTGTTCAGGCATGCAGGAGTGAAATTAGGAAGGCCAAATCACACTTGGAGTTGCAGCTAGCCAGAGATGTTAGGAGTAACAAGAAGGGTTTCTTCAGGTATGTGAGCAACAAGAAGAAAGTCAAGGAAAGTGTGGGCCCCTTGCTGAATGAGGGCGGGAACCTAGTGACAGAGGATGTGGAGAAAGCTAGTGTACTCAATGCTTTTTTTGCCTCTGTCTTCACAGACAAGGTCAGCTCCCAGGCGGCTGCACTCCGCAGCACGGTATGGGGAGGAGGTGACCAGCCCTCTGTGGAGAAAGAAGTAGTTCGGGACTATTTAGAAAAGCTGGACGAACACATGTCCATGGGGCCGGATGCACTGCATCCGAGGGTGCTAAAGGAGTTGGCCGATGTGATTGCAGAGCCATTGGCCATTATCTTTCACAAATCATGGCAATCGGGGGAGGTCCCGGATGACTGGAAAAAAGCTAATGTAGTGCCCATCTTTAAAAAAGGGAAGAAGGAAGATCCCGGGGAACTACAGGCCAGTCAGTCTCACCTCAGTCCCTGGAAAAATCATGGAACAGGTCCTCAAGGAATCAATTCTGAACCACTTAAAGGAGGGGAAAGTGATCAGGAACAGTCAGCATGGATTCACCAAGGGCAAGTCATGCCTGACTAACCTAATTGCCTTCTATGATGAGATAACTGGCTCTGTGGATGAGGGGAAAGCAGTGGATGTGCTATTTCTTGACTTTAGCAAAGCTTTTGATACAGTCTCGCACAGTGTTCTTGCCAGCAAGTTAAAGAAGTATGGGCTGGATGAATGGACGGTAAGGTGGATAGAAAACTGGCTGGATGGTCGCGCTCAACGGGTAGTGATCAATGGCTCCATGTCTAGTTGGCAGCCGGTATCAAGTGGAGTGCCCCAAGGGTCGGTGCTGGGGCCGGTTTTGTTCAATATCTTCATCAACGATCTGGAGGATGGTGTGGACTGCACCCTTAGCAAGTTTACAGATGACACTAAACTGGGAGGAGTGGTTGATATGCTGGAGGGTAGGGACAGGATACAGAGGGACCTAGACAAATTAGAGGATTGGGCCAAAAGAAATCTGATGAGGTTCAACAAGGACAAGTGCAGAGTCCTGCACTTAGGACGGAAGAATCCCATGCACTGCTACAGACTAGGGACCGAATGGCTGGGCAGCAGTTCTGCAGAAAAGGACCTAGGGGTTACAGTGGACGAAAAGCTGAATATGAGTCAAGAGTGTGCCCTTGTTGCCAAGAAGGCTAACGGCATTTTGGGCTGTATAAGTAGGGGCATTTCCAGCAGATCGAGGGACGTGATTATTCCCCTCTATTCGGCACTGGTGAGGCCTCATTTGGAGTACTGTGTCCAGTTTTGGGCCCCACACTACAAGAAGGATGTGGATAAATTGGAAAGAGTCCAACGGAGGGCAACAAAAATGATTAGGGGGCTGGAGCACATGACTTATGAGGAGAGGCTGAGGGAACTGGGATTGTTTAGCTTGCAGAAGAGAAGAGTGAGGGGGGATTTGATAGCTGCTTTCAACTACCTAAAAGGGGGTTCCAAAGAGGATGGATCTAGACTGTTCTCAGTGGTAGAAGATGACAGAACAAGGAGTAATGGTCTCAAGTTGCAGAGGGGGAGGTTTAGGTTGGATATTAGGAAAAACTTTTTCACTAGTAGGGTGGTGAAGCACTGGAATGGGTTACCTAGGGAGGTGGTGGAATCTCCTTCCTTAGAGGTTTTTAAGGTCAGGCTTGACAAAGCCCTGGCTGGGATGATCTAGTTGGGGTTGGTCCTGCTTTGAGCAGGGGTTGGACTAGATGACCTCCTGAGGTCCCTTCCAACCCTGAGATTCTATGATTCTATGAAAGTTAGTCAAATGTAAAAAGTTGATTATTTCCTGCCCTTAGTCATATCTCATTATAACTATCAATTCCACCATTCCAACTCACAAGATGCACCCTATTTAAAGACATTAGTACTTGAAATTATTAACCACAATCCACTAGTAAGATTCTAATGCCACTTTACACAATTTGCAAGGAAAATGACCCCCGGACTCCCTATTATGGCTCCTTCCATTTGTATTACATCTATATAACATTGTAATAACTTTTTTTAAAAAACCCAAAATAGAAATCTGCCTTGAAAGTAATTAATAGGCTTATTTCGACCAAAAAATCAGTAAGATACACAAAGCTGTACTGCAGGCAGAATTAAATAGTAGGCAGGATATTATGAAGCAAAGAATATTATTGATCCCCCATCAACAGCTACGTAAGTGACTTATACCAAATCTAATCAGTATTACGAAACATAACAGATTCCTTGAAAGTAGGAGGAACTTGTAGCTAAGACGTGGAAGAGGAGTTAGGTGAACAGAAGGGCAACTGTGACATCTAAAGGCAGACGTATTTCAACATAACCTTGGTTGGAATAAAACAATAACCTGACATGCATGCAGTGCAGACAGCTACAACACATCAAAATCTACGTACTAAATGATCTTTTCTAAACATACAGCTTATTACATTTTTGCTGTCAAAGACGATTCCATCTGCAGCAAAGCTTGGGATCTCTTCTCATAAGTAAATGTGACTTTTCATTAGAGCAGCCCTACATCTGTTTTCACCACTTAAATATCATGAAGTCTGAAGCACCACAAACCTCTCCATAGTATTACCTTGATTAAGGCACAAAACGTTAAAAGCAAATTACTATGAAAGTATGAAACAATTTGCCCTTAATGTTTCAGTCATATCTGTAAAAAATATGACTTAAATATAGTTTTATTAATAATACATATTTTAATTAAACGGCTGGAGGTGCATCTGGCAGGAAAAATTGAATCTTCACTGGATTTCACATACTTGTATGATTCATGGGCAGTAAATATGCAAAGCTTTGTGCCCATAAGGCAATCAAACTGCAACGCTGATATGCATGTTTTTATCTAAAAGAATGAAGTCTAGTAAGGGCAGAAATAATAATAATAAAAAGACTGCAAAAGCAAAAATACTCCTAATTAATTAATATGTTTTAACAGACACTATCCTTTTTCTGTATAAAATCATCATTCCCGCCACAATTACATGCTCTTGAACAAGTATTTATTATTGCTTCCATTATTCTCATTACATAATGTTCTCCTGTATGTATACACATGTATAAAAATCATATCACAAAAATTAGCAATAAAACCATAGGATAAGAATGATCATGCTACAGTAGCAGAGCTTGAAATGCTTTCACTGCAAACTGTTCTAAAATCTGCTGATTTGCTAACATAGTTTTCTCCTCATTTGCATTAAGACCATTTTTAAAAGTCTAACTCCATATGCTTAGTTTGCTTATCTTTTCTTCATCCATTGCACCATACTTCATCAAACCATTCAGCTCAGTTATTTTTAAGCACAATAACACCAGGCACATCAACAGCATCTGTCATCCAACCATGTCAAACCACAAAAGCAAACAGTAAGTGATTAAGCTTTACAACACCCGCTCTTCGATAACTACATAGCAGTGAAATGCAGCCTTTTCTGGGGTAGAATGCAGCTACTGCTTAACAACACACCGCAATACTATGCAGTAGTACAGAACATGATGTTGTGAAGGATACTGCATGCTGTTGAAAGCACTTGTTATTTATTATTTTTTTAGTAGTTTCTAGGGGGCAGTCTTGGACCAGGACCCCATTGTGCCAGGCATTGCACAAAAACAGAACAAAAAGACAGTCCCTGCCCCAAAGACCTTGCAATTTAAGTAGTTTTAGTTCAGCAAATGTAATGACCTAGAGGGCCAGGACATACCTACTCATTAAAATATGGGAAACCCCTAGTGATTAAAACTTTTATTTTAGGCCCACTTTAAAATAAATGAATAACTGGAACGTTGACGTCTGATCTTGGTGATAAGGTGTGATTCCCCCACTCACTGCAGAGCAGAATTTTACCCAAGCACTTGTTTTTAGGACACCCGTTAAGTATTAAGATTCCAGTTCTGTTTTGTTACACTTCTACAACCACTCTGAAGTCAACAAAGCGTACCATTTCTTTAAACTAGAGAAGACAGACATGGATTTAAATAATTGGCAATACCATTGTAAATGTTACATGGAATGTGATTGTCATAAAGGACCTGTTACAAAATGTGATTCACTTCCCTAAATCATCTCCTAAATGTATTAGTAAGCTGTAGTATATGACACAGTATGAAAAAAATGTATATTTCAATCACACAATAACTGTGGGTTCTGGTATGCCCACACTACTAAGTTATTTCCTGCATAAAGTATTTTGTAAACATTTTCAAATTAAGAATATTTTAAAGCACTTTTTATTTTAAGTACACTATGAAGACATAGATATAGTTCCTTTTAATCAAATAAAATTGTACTTATATCTAGAAGGTACCAGTGGCCGGATTACTCTATAGCCATAATACCCAAGCTGTTTAGACTTTTAAGAGCATTGATCACTGCTAAGAAGTTGCTTCCATCACTATGGAAGCATTTTACAGTGAAGCAACATGTTGGACATGGCGAAATTTGAGGAATACACTGTGTCAGCTTCTCTTGGAAACGTATATGGAATGAAAACATTTGGGCCTTGATCCTACATTCCATGCACCCCCAAGACTCCAATCAGATCTTGGGAGCAGGTAGGGCTTTGTATTCCTGGAGCAATATTATAACATGTTTGGGGGATATCCTGCATTGTCATTGCATCCTGCATGCATGAGCAGATGTTTCAAACTGCATGGCTCCTTCCAGGGCTGGTGCAAGGAAGTTTCGCGCCCTAGGCAAAACTTCCTTGCATCAGCCCTGCGCCTGCCCCTGCACCCTCCCCCCCAGCTAACACCGCCCCCCCGGCTAAAACCGCCTCCTGCACCCTCCCCCCAGATAACACCACCAACCCTGCGCCCTCCCCCAGCTAAAACTGCCCCCGCCCCCGCGGCAGCCAGCATCCCCATCCCCGGCAGGCCGCAGTTCTGCCCGCGGCCAGCTGCCCCCCGCACCCCTGCTCCCGGCTGAGTTGCGGTGCTGGGAGGCGGGCGGCAGCCACAGCCAGCCGCCCCCCCAGCGAGGCAGCCGTGGCCAGCGCCCCCGGCTCCTGGCTCAGTTGTGGAGCTGGGCAGCAGCCATGGCTCAGCTGGGAGCGGGGTGCGGCTGGCCGCGGAGCCGGGAGGACGGGAGGCAGCCGCGGCCAGCCGCCACCCCCCGCTCCTGGCTGAGTTGCGGAGCTAGGAGGCGGGCGGCAGCCACAGCTAGCCGCCCCTCCAGCAAGGCAGCTGCGGCCAGCCGCTCCCCACCCCCCACCCCCGGCTCCCAACTCAGCCAGGAGTGGGGGGCGGCTGGCCGCGGAGCCGGGAGGGCGGGAGGCAGCCACGGCCAGCCGCCCCCCGGCTCCCGGCACCCTAGGTGACCACCTAGGGTCACCTAGTGGGCGCGCTGGCCCTGGCTCCTTCTCCTTTGGTTGATTTTGCTTGTACGGAAGAAAATGAATGATGTCACTCTGCTTTTTAGTACATCTTGAGTGTAAATTCTTTGAAAGTTGCTGTTATTAAAACCTGACACCAAATGCAGTGTGGTTGGCAGCAGGTTCATTTTCTCATTCAGAGAGAAAGTTCCTGAAAAGCTCCATGTTTTGCTTTAGACTCCTTCTGAGTTTGCTTGAACTTACATGGCAGTTACACCAAAATTCCACTGGAAGCAAATATTAGAGGCGGGGCCTGGCACCTCCTGTTATAACAAACTGTTTTGAGTTGCTTATAAGTTTGCCAAACTTCAACTGTTTGTGCTGAAATTTTCTATACAGGTTCCATGTCTTAAGCTGAAAATTTCAGGAAAATTTCAGCCAAAATAGTTCTGCTGTTTCCAAGACCAAGGATAGGAAATAATACTTTTATTTTACCCATGTTAAAAAATTCAGGCAGGAGTCCTGTTGAAAATTAATTAATTAAAGACTGCCTCAGAATACAAATGCACAAGAGGACCAAATTAAGGTTGCGCAGGGAACCTTAATACTGGCATTTCCTAAATTTTGAGTGCTCAACTTTACAACTGTATTAATGTTCTTGTAATATAGTTTGTGTAAGGGAGACGGTGAAGGGGGGGGGGGGGTGTGAACATACTGTTTGGGAGTTGTACTGTAGTATAACTACATTTGTAGTATCCATTTCACTTACCTTTATATGTACAGTATTTGTTAATATTTTATTTGTGTGTAATCTTTGTATCTATTTTTGTGACATTTTAATAAATACATGAAAAATATACTTTTTTCAAATCAAAGTACTACACGCTTCAAGAGTCTTTTGACCCTTAGGGGTGGGTTCTAGAAATTAACAATCTGAAAGTGAAATCCTAGCCCCATTGAAGTCAATGAGAGTTTTGCCATTGACTTCAATGGGACTAGAATGTCACCATTAGAATTTAGTGTTCAAGAGCATAACTGAAAGCTCTGACTCTCAATGACCAAGTATCTTTCTGTTCCTGTGGAAGATGGAGGTCAGACCTCATGAAGACACAGCAAAGTGACATGAGAAATGAAATTTGAATTAAGTCAAGATTTTAACATGTTTTCTTTGTTTTCACTGGTCCCTCATTTTCATGGAGCAAATGTGAGTGACAACAGAAGGCAGTCAGAGCTATTGTCAATGTGAACTGTTTGCTCGGCTGCTGAAAATGCCATCTGCCAAACAACATTCACCATTACAGAGGTCTGTAGTTCTAAAAATAAAATTGAGTCTCTCAATGTAAGAGCAGTAGTCAGAAAACAGTGGATAAAACAGAGAACACATTGAGACTGAATAATGTGTGGATTAGGCATTCCAGAAAATTCCTAGCATGGAGATTTTTCTATTTTCCTGAATAATTGGCCAGATGATCCTTAGGGAAATTCACCTTCATTGCTTCAATGTAGCATCTTGCGAGCAAAACTTCCCTCACAGTCTCAGAGCCAGCTCCACCAAGAACTGTATACTTATTGTTTTGTTGTAGCCATGTTGGTCCCAGGATATTAGAGAGACACGGTGGGTGAGGTAATATCTTTTATTGGACCAACTTCTGTTAGTGAGAGAGACAAGCTTTCAAGCTTACACAGAGCTCTTCTTCAGGTCTGGAAAATGTACTGAGAGTGTCACAGCTAAACACTATGTGGAACAGATTGTTTACCATAAGTGTTTAACAATATTTCAAGGGACCATTCAAGGTGAAGTGGACCTCTCCAGTCAAGGGGGAGGGGAGAGTTGGGAGGAAAGGGGGTTAGTGGGTTATAGATTGTTGTAATAAGCCATAAATCCATTGTCTCTATTCAGTCCATGATTTTTAGTGTCTAGCAAAGTTATGAAGTTAAATTCATAGGCTTGTCTTTCTGACCAACAAAAGTTGGTCAAATAAAAGATATTACCTCACCCACTTTGTCTCTCTAGTTAAAGTTTGTAAATATCTGAATCAGAGATATGAGAGATATGGTTCTAACGACTCATGGACCAATGGTGTTTTGGATAGGGTGACCAGATAGCAAGTGTAAAAAAATCGGGACACTTTTTTTGGGGGGTGGGGGAGAGGGGGAAGAAGAGGGGAATAATTGCCTATATAATACAAAGCCTCTAATATTGGAACCTTTGGTCACCCTAAGCCCAGGTCTCCCTAACACAGCTCAGCTGACTCAAGTCCCACTAACCCTGTGCTTAAACTGCAGTGCAGACTCACCCAAAGTGGCCACTGACTCTCCCACCTGGCTTTATACCACCCCCACCCCCACTGCGGGACTCGGGAGATAGTTGGGGGGGCACATGGGAAATTGCCCCACATCGAGGCACCACCCGCCCCTGCTCTCTGCCACAGACCCCTCGGTACCCTCCCTGCCTCCAGCCACTGCAGGCTGCAATCCCCGGCCAAATGCCCTCATTGGGTCATGGCTACTGGCGGGCAGCAGCTCGGGCGGAGCGGCCACATGGGGATGGAGTGGCGGGGGCCGGGGAGTTATTTACCCCGCTGGCATGCGCAGCACCCAACACTGAACGAACGGAGCCCGCACACCACAGAGAGCTGTCCATGCGGTGAGTGGGAAACAGAGCTATGCGGTCGGTGGGGTGGGGCGGGGTGGGTGGTGCCGAGGCCCCCCTCCAGCCGCCCTGAGCCAGGCAGTGGCAGCTTCCTCAGTGGCGCTGTGCCACCGCTTTGGGGCAGGCTTCTCCCCCAGCTCACAGCTGCGCCGGCTCACTGCACTTCCCGGGATGGCGGGAGCCTGGGACGGTGCTCTCCGGCGCTCTGCGCCACGCATGGAGCTCCAACCCTAAGAGCCAGAGGGACCTACTGGGGGGGGGCGAGGTGGGGAGTTCCGGCGGTGCTTACCTGGGGCGGCTCCAGGAAGCATCTGGGAGGTCCCTCTGGCTCCTAGGGTCAGGTCAGGTTGGGTGGGGGGACAGAGGGCTCTCTGGCCGCAGCCAGCTCCTGCAAGCCCCGCCCCTGCAGTTCTGATTGGGCAGGAGGGAGCCAGTGCAACATGTGGAGACCCCGCTCGCCTCTGTGCCTAGGGGCCACCAGCAGTGCAGGTGGCTCCTGCCAGCAGGCGGGCATGCCACCGGGAGCTGCCCCAGGAAGCACCGCCATGCCAGCCCCGGGACTTTGGCGGTGATGGTGAATGGTCCCCGATATCGGGACAAAGGGCGTCCCGACCGATATGTGGTCGGGACGCAGGACAAATGTGTTAAAATCGGGACTGTCCCGATAAAATTGGGACATCTGGTCACCCTAGTTTTGGAACTGGATGCAGCTCGTAGCAACACCTGTCTTCCTGACTATACTGTGATTGTGTTAGAAAGGTACAAACACAGGTCAATGAAAACAGAGAAATGAAAAACCTAAATCTGCTTCAGCTCCAGGAGAGTCTCAGAAGAACAGAGTGGATTAAACTGTGAACCTTCCACCTCCCCATGGACTCTGTGACATTTGTGCAGGCCAGAAGGTTGGACAGATAGGCAGCCTTTGTAATGCTCTACACTGGAGCAGGGAAATGACTGACTGAATTATGACAAATTAAAAAGTATTTCTCTATTCTTCAGTTTGGCAGGTGGGCCTTGAAAGCAGCTCAGGAGCTCTTCTTCTCAAGAGAAAGAAGCTTCTCTCTTCTGGGAAGATTAGTAGCTCCACATGAGGATGCAGATAGAGTCCGTCTCTCCCTCCCACTTCAATGCTTAGGAGCTTTATAGGTAAAAGGAGCCCCTTTCCCCAACTCCAAACCTTCCAAGGCACACCAATGGCAAGAGGGGTACATTTTCCAGTTGGTGACCTGCTGGATGATTTATCAAAGGGTGTTATATTTACATGCATGTGATTCCTGTTGATATCCACAAGGTCTGTGCATGCAGACTGAGGGCAGAATAGAAAATATGGAATAGTAATTTATATGGGGTTGACAGAATATAGATAATCTTGTAGTATGTTTAAGCATTGTTGGAAAAGGTATCCATTGACTTATAAAACAGTGAATCGGTCTAAAACTCTTAAAGGCAATGGCCCAAATTCGGCTGCGGTGTAAGTCCACTCATGAGGTGAATTTGGCCCTCTGTTTACATTTTTAAATTATACTTTTAATTGTTTCATTAAAAGGCAGTGGCTAATGTAGTTCCGATGGTTTACAGTGTGATACTCTACACTCGTGTAGAATTCTGAGAATAGTTGCAGTACTGCTAATATTTTATCCAATATTATATTTTATGTTTTGTGATCTTTGACCCACCCTCTTTATATTACCAGAACCCTCAAACATTGCTCATGGCAATGACCCTTGGAGCAGGAGCTGGGATTGAAATGGAAGTTAAATCTTCTATGGCTAGATTCAGTCAAAGGACGCTTTAGGTCAGCAGTCAGTTTTTTCTTCTATTTGTTTCTTTGCTTAAAGAATGTTTCTTAAATATTTGATTCATCATGGCTGAATATATATCATTTCCAAATATATCACTAGTAAGCACTCTACAGCATGGAGTTCATTATATCAATATATATCCTTACAAACTCAGGGGACCAACAAAATGGAACAACAGCATGGAAGAAAATTATGAGACAATACAGCTTTTAAGAGATATCAAAGGTAATGTATAGACTGAAGCAGAGGGGGGGAAAAAGGAATGGTCATTATTTTTTTAAATCCCTTTTCTCTTAATGTTTACTAAGGATGTTAGATATTCTTTACCCAGAGGAGAAAGAAATAATATCAAGGGAAATCAGATTAATGTCAGAGCAGTCAATCAAGAAATTAAAACATATAAGATGGGATTTTCAAAAGCACTCAGCTTTGGCATGAACTCTGTTCCCCCTGAAGTCAGTGGTAAAACTCCCAGTGACTTTAATGGGTGCAGTCAAGACAACACTGAGCACTTTTGAAAATGTCATCTGCAAAGTCTAAAATATATTCAGGGCCAGATGAATTACATCCAGTGGTTCTGGTCTAAGGGGAAAACATGGGTTAGCATCTGTTACATATATAAAAAGTCACTGGAAAAAGATGTATGAATGAAATAGAGAGAAGCTAAAGTCAACATCTCTCATGAAGATGGGATCTACTGCATAGAAGATACAAGAAACTAAGGATGTATGATATCCAGACATCGGAAACGTTAATCAAAGACACAGAGAAAGTGGCGATTTTCTCCTATGGTTTGACTGGATAGCCAGACTGTATCCAGTCATGTGCATTTGGACCCTATTTCCAATGCTTGAATTTCAGTTTCAGGCCAGAACTGGTTCTAAAATCTCCAGATCACTATAGGGTACATTTTCTACATTCTAGAATGTTCTAAATGGTTATGTGGAAATGTTATTTTCTTTTCCATTCACAGAATGACCAGGAGAGGTGGATGAAGCTAGAGCATGCACTTTTATAACCTGGCCCTACTATTGTTGACCTTCCAAATTGTCCAAAATCCATTTAAGCATTAGGCTCACCATCTGTCTTGCTTAGAACACTTTGTGTATGAAATACATTATATTTAATGTATACTGGAAAATAGGTATGGAAATTCGTATATAAAGCTAAGTTTTGTTTTTATTTATATCTTCCTGCTATGATGCTGTCTCCAGTGATCAAGGATTTATGTCCACAAATCAAGAGAGACTGCAGTTTGTTTGCTTTTATTATTTTCACTGACACTGGGCTCATATATTCAAAAGAAATTCCAACTTGGCATCCCTGACAATGACCTGGCCTTCGCAACCACCTGGCTTGCTTATTGTAATACAATTTATTTGGCCTTGAAAGCACCAGACTTGAAAAAGACTACAATTGGTGCAAAATGCAGCAGCAAGCAACCACACAGCACTGAGATCACACTCTCCGCATACTCCACTGACTCCCCCTAGAATTTCAGATTTAAACTTTGTTTAATGTCTCAGTGCCCAGTTTCAAGGCTCTAAATGGTCTGAGCTTAGGATAACTAAGGCCTTGGCTACACTCACGAGTTACAGCGCAATAAAAGTGGCTGCAGCACGCGGATATAACCGCGGGGATGCTGTGTTCGGCCAAGTCCAGCTTCCCATATAGAGATCGCCAGTGGCCCTTCAAACGGCCAAAAGCACACTCCACATTCATTCTGCACCGGCTCAGCCTGTAGTTGAACCGTTCCTTGCTGGTGTCAAGGCTCCCTGTGTAGGGTTTCATGAGCCACGGCATTAAAGGGTACGCGGGGTCTCCAAGGATCACAGTGGGCATTTCAATTTCCCCTACCGTGATCTTCCGGTCTGGGGAAAAAGTCCCGGACTGCATCTTCCGGAACAGGGCAGTGTTCCGAAAGATGCGTGCGTCATGCACCTTTCCGGGCCAGCCTGCGTTGATGTCAATGAAACTCCCACGGTGATCCACAAGCGACTGGAGAACCATGGAGAAATACCCCTTCCGATTAATGTACTCGGATGCTAGGTGGGGTGGTGCCAGAATAGGAATATGTGTCCCATCTATCGCCCCGCCACAGTTAGGGAAATCCATTTGTTCAAAGCCAGCCACAATGTCCTGCACGTTACCTGGAGTCACGGTTCTTCTGAGCAGGATGCGATTAATGGCCTTGCAAACTTGCATCAGCACGATTCCAACGGTCGACTTTCCCACTCCAAACTGGTTCGCTACTGATCGATAGCAGTCCGGAGTTGCGAGCTTCCAGATTGCAATAGCCACCCGCTTCTCCACCGTCAGGGCAGCTCTCAATCTCGTGTCCTTGCGCCGCAGGGCGGGGACGAGCTCCTCACACAGTCCCATGAAAGTAGCTTTTCTCATCCGAAAGTTCTGCACCCACTGCTCGTCATCCCAGACTTGCATGACAATGTGATTCCACCACTCTGTGCTGGTTTCCCGAGCCCAAAAGCGGCGTTCCACGGTGCATAGCATGTCCATGAATGCCACAAGCAAGTTCGTGTCGTACGCGTTTCGCGTGACAATTTCATCTTCATCGTCGGACTCCTCGCTGTCACTGTGGATCTTAAAGAAGAGCTCGACTGCCAAACGTGACGTGCTGGCGAGACTCGTCAGTATTTTGCTCAACAGGTCGGGATCCATTTTCCCACTGACCGAAACGGAGCACAGATCGCGCTACAAAGAAACCGTTGAAAGATGGCGCCAAATGTGGCCGGAAACACAGGGATTGCTGGGATGCGAAGTGATGCATCACAGGGCGTTGGGACAGGACCCAGAATGCACCATACCCCACGCCCCCTTCCCACAACCCACGGCACCAGAATTGGAAGAGGTGTTCTGTGGGATACCTGCCCATAATGCACCTCTCCCAAAACCACTGCAAGTGCCGCAAATGTAGCCACGTTAGTGCTCGTTACTGCACTGGCAGCTGCCAGTGTGGACAGGCTGCAGCGCTTTCCCTACTCAGCTGTACGAAGACGGGTTTAACTCACCGCGCTGTACATCTGCAAGTGTAGCCAAGGCCTAAATGACTGCCTCATGTGACAGCTTGACCACCCTTGACAGCTCCACTCCTCAGAAGAACAGAACTGCCCCCCTTGGGGGCCCCTGAGTAAGCACTAGCGTTGTATAGTGCTAATGCTTTTATATGTATTGGAATGTAGATTGGGAAGGGTTAGAGGTGTAAGTGTGAAGTGGAAGATTCCTTTGCAGGTTGCGAGAGGCCAGAGGGGGAAGGAAGGGAGAAAGGAATGGGTTAACTCGACGATTCATCCAGGTCTGAGATAGGGAACTGACTGCCACTCAAGACCAGCTCGCTCTCTCTGCGTGCCAAGCAGCCGAAAGCCTGCGTCGCAACCCTGGCCGGCCGTGATAAATAAGAACTGAGACAAATAGAACTGAAGGGGTTACAAAACTAGCAAGATTGCAAGATTGCGAAGGTTGGCAAGTTGGAAATCAACAGTCTGTCTCGCGACCCTGAAGCTAGTGCATTGTGGGGAAGTTGAGGGATCTGCGGAAAGCCAGTTGGGACTGGAGCAGAGAGCATGGAGGACCTGGGGGAGGGGAGGGCCCTAGCTAAAATGCCCCCAGAAGAAACCAGGGCTTAAAACCCTCCCGAGAGCGGAAGCAAGTCAGAGATCTACAGCGGACCCCAAACGACCTGTGCACAGGGCAGAACTCTCATCCACCCTCCCCCCTCTTCTTCTTACGTTACACCCAGGCTTGGCCAGCCTTGGGTTGTGCATGTGAGAGTATGAAAGTGGGCACTAATGCTTTCTTCCTCCCGCTGAGTGATGTGGGGCGCACCCAGCACTCACCGCTGTTGTTTGGTTAATAAAGCTTTAAACGTAGTCACTTGGTGTGCTCCCTCATCTCCTCCCCTAAAGATCCTGTGGCCTCAGCCTGATCACCTGAAGCCCCAGGCAGATTGGTAACATAAATCTGTCACACTGGCTCCCTTAAGGGTGAAGCTCATGTATGTAGCAACCACGACATTCTCCGGTGCCTAAAGCTGTGGCATTCACCCTGGCAGGATATAATAAGGACCGCAAACCTCAGCACTTCCTGTTCCAAATGCAAAACTCACTTTTTCCTCATTGATTTCCCATTAAAGTGTTGCATATAAGTCTTAAATATGATAAATAAAAGCAAAACCCATCCGACCCCCCCTTTTCTCCAGGAACGGAGAGGAAAGGAAACATAATTGCCATATGTCACGTAACCTAGCTGTGTTATGGGGGAGGGATAGCTCAGTGGTTTGAGCATTGGCCTGCCAAACCCAGGGTTGTGAGTTCAATCCTTGAGGGGGCCATTTGGGGATCTGGGGCAAACATTGGGGATTGGTCCTGCTTTGAGCAGGGGGTTGGACTAGATGACCTCCTAAGGTCCCTTCCAACCCTGATATTCTATGATTTTTAACCTGAAAGGTGCTCTGATACTCCAGTAATGGGTGTAGTATGAGAACCTTGACACATAAGTACTCAGTGAAACTGCTTACTTCATCCCAATCAGAATTTATGAAGCAGATGAGGGTGAGTTGGCTGAAGCTCAGACCAGATCAGACTAATGTGAGAAGTCTTGTTTCTAGAACGGACTATCCCTCACCCTCTTCCTGGACCAGAGCCTAGATTTAAGGACTTTTGTGGCATTCTTCAAGGCTCATCGGTTTCCCTCTTTGTAGCACGTATATTTACACGCAAGTAATTTTACTATTACTATGCATTTGTCTCCTGTGTATAAAAAATAATTTAAAAACATTTATCTTATCTCATGCACCACAGAATCCAGTCCAAATTTTAGATAGATCATTTTTGACTTGTTTTAGTGAACAACAAATCAGAGGCAGCTTGGTTTGGGATAAGCATTTGAAAGTTAGGATAATTTTGCAATTTTTTTACTGAATATTGAGAGTCCCTTTCTTCTCTCCCTCCGTTGTGCTTTGACACGCGTTGTAGCAATGCTTGGTGCCTTTCAGATTATCTAGCTCTTGCTGTGCTACAATGACCCAGGTCTTCGTGAGAAATGTACACAGTGATTTTCACACCCTGCAAATGGCAGCAAGATAGTCCAGGAGGCCTGAAAGGCTTTTTGTTGGGCTCTGTTTCCACTACATTTAAAACTCACATTGCTTTGGGGGCTACTTTGACCCCAGCATGCTTGGCTCACTTGTAAAACCCTATAACTACTGAGATTTGAATGAGTCTGGGGCTTGTCAAAGGTTGCATACTCTGGGATTAGATAGGAGGAGAAGCAAGCAGGGCTCAGCATCTCAGTTCAGCTTCGCTGCTGTGCAACCTGTCAGACCAGGAGCTGAGCCTTCCAAAAGATGAGGTGAAAGAACAGTTTCAAAGGGAAGGACTAGAAGTCTATTTGGAGATGGTGTTTAATATTCTCCTTTTCAAACCTTAAAACAGTGTGGATCCCTTTTTGTTTTGGAGGATGGTGAGCATTCACAAGGGGTTGTAGGTTTGTAGACCTTTAGCAAAGGTTTTCATGGTTGCAATTCAGTGGTGCAGAACACAGATGCAAGTTTTACTAATTCTGGTCTATATTAAGTAGCCTGCTCTGCAAAATACCCATGTAATATCAAATATGGTAACTATCACTTATCTTTTCCTTAGATTGTAAGCTCTTTGTAGGAGAAACGGTCTGCTCTGTTCTTTGTTTTTACATCACCTAGTACAACAGGTCCTGGTCCTTAACTAGAGCTCCTATGCACTACAGTAATACAAATAAATAACAACTGAGCATGAAGCTTTTATCTTGATAACAGCTCCACTGCTCACCAGATTTTACTGTTATAGGAAGATAAGTGCCAAAAGAAAGTATCTAGAAGGATTTCTTTTTATCTTATCTTCATTTTTGTTTTCCAGATACGTGACGTAGCCTTGGGTCCTATTCTCTCCAGGAACATCCGCTAAGTAACATCTGATGGAGTCAACATGTTCCACTCCTGATGCCAGAGTGACTCTGCATGCCCCAGGTTCAGAACATTGAGGAAAAGGGCCAGTCTAAGCTGTGGTGCTCAGCATGGCATCCTCTTACCTTGACATAAAATAACCAAAGTAAAGCAATGGCCATTTCAAAGTCAGTGTCACCTAGGAGTTTAGCCATTGTGTCTTACTGCTCTGTGAGATCTGGCTTTTGCCCCCTGATGACCGTGGAACAAATTCTGTTCCTTGTACCAAGTCACAGCACAGGAGCATAAAGAAAGGAACTCTACAAGGGCTGGAGGGGAAGAATCCTCCTTTACAGTGCCTTCCCCAATGGCAGCACTCCCTGCATAGATGGAGGGAAGGCCTAGTAGATTCATATGGTATTCATTGATCCCTTGGTCCCACCCTATTCCAACCTCCCCATCATCATAGAAACAGGTGGGCTATGTAGCGTGCAGGAGAGCAAACACATAGCAGGCTTCCTGAAACTGCTTTCATACACCCCCATAGTGGAACCACATCAGTTCCACCAGGAATGGCACTCCCTCTGCTTCTGGGATGGGACGCATTTGGCCCACTGGGACCTACTGAGAATACAGCACTGAGAAGCCCATATTGTAATGGTTTTAAGCGACACGTAAGATAAGGATTTTCCCTAAGACATTTTTGTGTCTTGTAATTCAACCATATTAAAATGAAGATTTGGGAAAAACACATTAACTTTTAAAAATAATTATTGACTAATTTAACACTTTTCACAAGTATCATGACATTTATAATAAATCAAATTTTTAAAAATAGAAACAAACATATTTAAAAAGTCAGAATAGTTACCAGATGCAACCAAACAGAATGATATGAAATGCAGTTTTAGTTGATGACTATTGTTTTGTTAAATAGAAAAAAAATTAAAAAGAAAAGAGAAGGATATTTTATAAAAAGGGGGGAAATGGGAATTGCTACATGCATGTGTTACATAAATTTGTCATATATTGAATACAAAGCACCAAATATTGAATGATCTTTTGTTTCTTTTAATTAAAGTAATTATTCAATGGGCTTTGGAAGCTAAGGAACGACCACATCTTGCTATGTTTGAAAGCACAACTCCTCATGTCTGTACATCATAACAATGGACCGTACCTCATGATCAATGTCTAGATGCAAAGAAGAGTCTCTTTCATTTTGTACTGTCATTGAAATGGATGTTCCTAACCAAACAGCTATGTTGCCTAGTGTTCATTGCAATTCTCTTTCCAACAAAAATTTAAAAAGGCATAGGCAAAGTTTTATTTATTTTGGGAATGACCTGTAGCTTTCACTTAGTAACACAGAGCAAATGGATGAAAGGGTATAGTATGCACAAATGTGCCTAGTGGTATGGAATCCATCCAGCAAATTCCAATTCTGAGAAACCTAGAACACATTTAAACTGGTGTCTATATAGATCCACGAATTAAGAAATTAGAGGAGTAAATAACTGTTGAAGTAGTGAAGCGTCTCCCACTTTCTCCTAGGTAGGACATGACAGATATGGCCATGTGTTCACCTCCCATGTCATTTGTAAGCCTCAATATTTGTAAATTCCAGAGATTATGTGGAGATTTGATAGGTTAGACCTAGAATGTGGCAACCTACATAGGTGATCACTTACACAACTAGTCCTGTTGAATTAAAAATATTTTAAAGAAAAAAGGTTTGGAGATGGATTTAAAGTTGCTCACAGTGTCTGTGTGCAATCTATAAAAGGAGACTACATCCATAAAGGCTCCTTAACACACTGCTCTCTCTGAGGTATGTTGCAGAAAAGAAATGCAAATGACCATGTGAACCTGAACATAAGAACGGCCCTACTGGGTCAGACCAAAGGTCCATCTAGCCCAGTATCCTGTCTTATGACAGTGGCCAGTACCAGGTGCCCCAGAGGGAATGAACAGAACAGGAATCATCAAGTGATCCATCCCTGTCCCTCATTCCCAGCTTCTGGCAAACAGAGGCTAGGGACACCCTTCCTGCCCATCCTGGCTAATAGCCATTGATGGACTTATCCTCCATGAATTTATCTAGTTCTTTTTTGAATCCTGTTATGGTCTTCGCCTTCACAACATCCTCTGGCAAGGAGTTCCACAGGTTGACTGTGCATTGTGTGAAGAAATCCTTTATTTGTTTTAAACCTGCTGCTTATTAATTTCATTTGGCGACCCCTAGTTCTTGTGTTATGAGAAGTAGCAAACAACACTTTATCTACTTTATCTACACCAGTCATGATTTTATAGACCTCAATCATATCTCCCCATAGCCATCTCTTTTCCAAGCTAAAAAGTCCCCGTTTTATTAATCTCTCCTCATACGGAAGCCGTTCCATACCCCTAATCATTTTTGTTGCCCTTTTCTGAACCTTTTCCAATTCCAATATATCTTTTTTGAGATAGGGTGACCACATCTGCACACAGTATTCAAGATGTGAGAGTACAATGGATTTATATAGAGGCAACATGATATTTTCTGTCCTAGCAACAAAGAGTCCTGTGGCACCTTATAGACTAACAGACGTATTGGAGCATAAGCTTTTGTGGGCTAATACCCACTTCTTCAGATGCATGCAGACTGCATGCATTTTCTGTCCTATTATCTATCCCTTTCTTAATGATTCCCAGCATTCTGTTTGCTTTTTTGACTGCCACTGCACATTGAGTGGATGTTTTCAGAGAACTATCCAGAATGACTCCAAGATCTCTTTCTTGAGTGCTAACAACTAATTTAGACCCCATCATTTTATACGTATATAAAATATGCTTTATGGGATTATGCTTTCCAATGTGCATTACTTTGCATTTATCAACATTAAATTTCATTTGCCATTTTGTTGCCCAGTCACCCAGTTTTGAGAGACCCTTTTGTAGCTCTTCCCAGTCTGCCTGGGTCTTAACTATCTTTAGTAATTTTGTATCATCTGCAAATTTTGCCACCTCACTGTTTACCCCTTTTCCCAAATCATTTATGAATATGTTGAATAGGACTGGTCCCAGAACAGACCCCTGGGAGACACCACTATTTACCTCTCTCTATTCTTAAAACTGACCATTTATACCTACCCTTTGTTTCCTATCTTTTAACCAGTTACCAATCCATGAGAGCACCTTCCCTCTTATCCCGTGGCAGCTTACTTTGCATAAGAGCCTTTGGTGAGGGACCTTGTCAAAAGCTTTCTGAAAATCTAAGTACACTATATCCACTGGATCCCCTTGGTCCACATGCTTGTTGACCCCCTCAAAGAATTCTAGTAGATTGGTGAGGCAAGATTTCCATTTACTAAAACCATGTTGACTCTTCCTCAACAAATTATGTTAATCTATATGTCTGACAATATTGTTCTTTATTTTAGTTTCAACCAGTTTGCCCCATACTGAAGACATCTGGTACAGAAGCTGATTTAAATGATAGGTTACACACTACAGTTAGTAGTTCTGCAATTTCACATTTGAGTTCCTTCAGAACTCTTGGGTGAATACCATCTGGTCCTGGCAATTTATTGCTGTTTAATTTATCAATTTATTCCAAAATCTCCTCTAATCTACCTCAATCTTGGACAGTTCCTCAGATCTGTCACCTAAAAAGAATGGCTCAGGTTTGGGAATCTCCCTCACATCCTCAGCCATGAAGACCGAAGCAAAGAATTCATTGAAGTATGTCAATGTTATAAGAATCTGAGCTGCAGTGTAATAATACCAAGGAGTAAAGAAATGTCTGCAAGATTATAGATTTTAAAACATTCTCCACACAAGATTTTTTGTGTCAATGTTATAATACATTATTTAGATTTGGCTATAAAAGTCTTAAAATCTACTTGGTCTAATTTTTCTCAAGGACCGATGTGATGGCTACCAGTATTTTTTTCAAAGCCTTTTTTACAATAAAAACTTTTAAAAATACTGGTAGCCAGCCATACTGGTTATTATCACATTGATTCTTGAGAAAAATTAGACCAAGTAGACTTTAAGAGTTTCATAGTCAAACTTAAAAGTTGGCAAAACTTACCCAGTATCAGGTTTCATTACAAACCCAAAATTAAGACCAAGTGCAAAATCCTGACTCTATTGAAGTTAGCAAAATTTCCAGCATCCGGTCCATGCTTCAGTACTACAAACCAAACAGATGGGGATGTTTTGGCTAATTTTATGCTGGATTCAGACAAAACCAGATGATTTCCCTTGTTTTATTTTGGGCTTCATTTGAAACCGAAGTCACACAGAGGCTGTAAACCTGACACAAACTGAAATCAAAGTTGCACGGCCCCCAGGAAACAAAAATTGCTGAGTTTCAGACAGCTCTATGTTCACTGGCTCATTCAAAATATCACATA
The DNA here is from genome assembly GCA_037349315.1 of Chelydra serpentina. Taxonomy (NCBI): domain Eukaryota; kingdom Metazoa; phylum Chordata; order Testudines; family Chelydridae; genus Chelydra; species Chelydra serpentina. The sequence goes on from JBAIAC010000004.1 coordinate 80,507,676, forward strand.
CACTCCATTCTCTACAGCTCTTGATAATTCTTATCTCACCATGAGCAGAGTTTATGACTTAGCTTCGTGGTAAGTTTGGCCATGCCACACACTCAGTTCTCTCAAAGGTAAAAACAAATCAATACTCCTTTTGCAGAAACTGACAGAGCACTGCCCACAATAATCAAATTTACACCAAGTTTACAGGCAGCTTATTAACTACCCAAATCAAGTGCATAATTTAAATAATGCATAACGATGTGATCAAGATGAGAAGGTTGGTGAATTGATGCCATTTGTTTGCTTCATACAAAAATTGGGTTCCATCAACTTAATGCCTTTTTTCCCCATCTAAATTTAATATGTTTAATTTCGGAGAGAGTTTTGATCAATGTGTCCAAATGACTTTTAAATGCTTAGATAAGGCTTTATCAGTCTTCATTTTTGTCATTGGAACTTGGGTAATAAGTTTAGCAATATATAAAAGCTGTAGCTCATTCCTAGATATATTATATATAAAGATGAAGAAGATTTTATTTAAGTTATCTGTGCTTTGGAGATTAAAAAGGATCCTAAAAATAATACTACATGCATGTTTTCCCTCATCAGACTTATAACATGCTATTACCCGTTGTGTGGCATTTTCCACTTTATTATGCATTTTCCTTATTGAATGGTTCTTTGTCATTAAATTTTTTAATATTGTTAGTGTTGAGAGATAAACGCTTTGGTACATATTGGAGAGTAATAAATTGTGTTGAACATTGATAAACTAACGCAATTACCAGCAAGGTCACAGAGGCAGCTAATTTAGAAATATCAGTACTAGGATTTTGAGTTGTCCCCTGGAGAACTGTGGCCACTTTATTAAAGCAGGAGAGTGAGGATAAAATGGTACATTAGGATTGATCTTTTGATCTAATTGTGGAACTCTGCCATTCCTAGTTTGACCAAAAGTGCTTAGCAAGCAAGAGGAAACACAACTCAACTAACTGAGGAATGTCCCTTACAAACTAAAGGGATTGTGGGAAACAAAAACAAATAGCAGTTTGTACAATTTTATGGTGTTTGTTATCAATAAAAGTTGTAAATACAGTGAAATTAATCTTATAAATTCACTGCACTGAAACTTCAGAGGTATGCAATCATATATAACAGCCTTACTTTTCCTATCTTCCAGTAATTTAATTTCTTAAAATGCTTAAGTCACAATTAAGCAATGCTATCAGCATAATGTAACTAACGGATATATTTTAGAAAATCATAACTGGAAGATGCGCTTATAATTTTAAACATTTTATTTTATAAACCAATTTGTAACTGTTTGAAGTGACCACTTTACAATAAGTCAACCTCAAAAAAAGTTATGTTAACCTAGTGGTTGACAATATGATATAAAACAATCATAACATGTTATTCTTACATCACTCTGCAGAGAGCCAAACAAGGCCCATGTACTACTTAAATGCATTCCATTCTGTGAGAGATCCTTCCATTAAACTTATTTGAAATCTCCACAGAGTCCACCTGACATCTATATGCCTATTATGTCATATGGCATATAGCACATGGCCACTAGGGTGATGTGGCTTTAAAGCAGGGGTCTCAAACACGCGGCCCGTGGGCCACATGCGGCCCACGGAGTTATTTCCTGCGGCCCACCGTAGGCGCCGACTCCACTGGCAGCCAAGCTCCAAACATTACTGAGTGTTTATATTTTATTAAAACCCCTCTTTGCATTACAGTTTTTAAAAAGTTAATACATTGACTTTTAATATAATACTATATTACTCTTCATTTTTTTCATTTTTGACTATACTTTTGTATCATTGTATGAAAAGGTTTCAGTGATGCAGCCCTCGGGCCAATTTACTAGTTCTCATGTGGCCCTCGTGGTGATTTGAGTTTGAGATCCCTGCTTTAGAGGATGTACACTTATAAGTGAAATAGAATGCCAGAACTCAAGGGAGTGTTAATGGGAGATGGAACCAATTACCTTTGTCATTTGTTTTAATCTGATCCTAGTCAATAGCAAATAGAAGTCACTGCCCCCTGAAAGCTATTTAGTAGCCTACATGAAACAAGTTGGTACACTCAGTTTAGTTGTTAAAGGATGTGTCCACGTCACCAAAATACCACCATCATCATAATTAGCACTGGTTTGTAGTTTCAGAGAGGAAGCTAAGGACTTTGTGGACATGGCAGTGTTTCTTCCTGAACAGGGCTCAGGAGGTTTTGTTCTAGGGTCTATGTTGTACCTGGGGCTGTCAATCTAGCACCTTTCAAGAACTCAAAACTCACTTTAAAAATCCCCTTATTAAAAATGAAGTTTTATATGAAAATACTGAGAAATTCTTCAGGATATTACTGATGTAGCTGATGCTATTAGCTCAATGAGTCCTCTTTGTCATTGCCACGAGCATGCACTGAGGTATCAGCTTCAAGGGTTTAATATGCCTTCACACAGAAATGTGTCTCCTTTCGGTTCCCATGAGAAACACTTTTTGTCCTTCTGAAATTTACAAAAAAAAATTCCCAATTTACATTTGTTAATTAGAAAGATTTAATCTAAATAGGTTAATTAATTACAACCACATTTGCATTTAAAATTTTTAAGTGATTATTTTAGAAGATTTTGCAGATTTCTAATTACAAGTGTTGTTATTCTCATTAGGATTTCAACTATTGTCCCAAATGAGGATGGCAATTGATCTACTAAACTCCACAGAGTCATCCAGTTTAACTTGTTCTATGTATAGTCTACACATATGCGCACATACACACTCGCAGAGCCAAGTGCCATCACACATTCCAATGTCAATTAACGGCCAAAGAATTGCCAGATTCCCCTTTCTATGATTAACAGCTGAATCCATAAAGACCATTCAAATTCTTGCCAGGATATAAAATGCAGAAAGAGAAGTGCCTCAGAAAATGGATTTATTTGCCCTATTTTCCAGATAGAGTTTGATAACAAATAAAGATTGCTTTAAAAAGGCAGCTATGGCCGAGGAATCAGGCATATACAAAATATATCAGGACTCTAATCCTGCACCTCTTACTCCTATAAGCAATCATTAGTTGTGAGGACAGTGAGCGGCGGTTTGATTTTTTTTATGCGAAGAAGAGTTGCTGGAGTTGTCCCAAAGTAATGGAAAATGATCTAACAGTGTCAATGTTTATAGGAAACTTTGACAGTTTATATTATTACTGAAAGCTCATTTCTAAAATATTATTCTGTAAGTAACTGTAACAATAAAAAATAATCAAAGGACAGATGCAGTGTAATGAAACATTTTAACCAATCATTTTTACTGATCCAGGAAGTCGTAATGTTGTGTCTAAGCAGACCTCCATATAATGCATTTTTTTGTTATACCAGGAAAACTCTTTTGTATTTACAATTCTAACCGCATAATGAATCTAAGACAATTGGCTATAATCATCCTGGGCTAGATCACCTACATGGGAAAAACGTCAATAAGACATAGGAAACTCCATGTCTTCCAGCTTGCAGTGTTTCCTCCAAATTTTTCTGACAGCAGGGCAGAGGAGAATGGGCAGCAGGTTTGCTTCTTCCCCTTGGAACTCTGTTATGTACAGATTTTTGGTCACCAATGGAGAACAAGTGTCTCCATATTGTTTCCCATCCTGATGACAGCACACAGTGTTCTGGAACAGTGCTCCTTGACAGCCCCATACCAGCTGCTGTGTCCATAACTCTTCTATGAGGGGAGTCATGCAGTGGAAGAGACACCCAGTAAAATAATGTGGGCAGGGCAGAACTATGTTACCCTGCACAAGCCTCACCGGGGAAAGGGTGGATGAAACATCAAAGTGCAGATTTCCTTTCAGTGCACTCCCTGATGACTCTAGAAGACGTGCAGCTCCAAACTCAAGGGAATAGGGTCTAATCCTCTCCCTGTTTCTATACTCCACAGTGTGGATCTGCTAATAAACCAGAAAGGACTATATAGGTTTCTATATGGCTCTGAGAGATTGTCTTCACTGCAATGTTAACTCAAGAGTTGGCCCCAAACTCAAATGACATGCACACACAAAAACCTTCACTTGAGAGTGGTGGTGCTTTTACCTCAAGATTGCTGGTCCATTGGGGGAACAGGCTAAAATTCAAGTTAGCCAACCCCGCTGCTAACACAATAACCCCGTGCTGCTAACCCCATCACATTGTGCAGCCTCAGTGTTGTTTCAGTGCAGCCACTCTAACTCAAGTTAACTCTGCAGTGAAGAAGTAGCCTGAGTATGCTCACTTGGAATTTAGAATTGTGCTACAGGGACTTCAAATGTGTGGAGTAACCCTACAGTCTTGCTACACTAGTAAACTCCCACTGAAATCAGTTGGAACTTTGCCTGTGAAATTACTTTGGGTAGGGCCACACTGCAATTAAAAACCCATGGCTGGCCCATGCCAGCTGACTTAGGCTCAGGCTAAGACGCTGTTCAATTGCGGTGTAGACACTGGGGTTCAGGCCAGCCACAGGTGTTTAAGTACAGTGTAGATGTACCCTTCAGGGCTGGGTCCTTACGTTTCTTGCCTGATACATGAATTAAATACACTCTGTAATCATATTGCTGATTATTATGCTTATTGTGTGTCCCAAAGGCCTCAGTCAGGATCAGGGCCCTTTTATAGTAGGTGCTGTACAAACACACAAGAAATCACAATCCCTTTCTCAAAACAACTTACAATCTAATTTGTTAGATGTGGTAATCAAGAACAAGTAGTAATATAATTTACAACTATTGGCCAAAAAGTCAGAGATCTATGTTAAATTATAATTTCAAACTCCCTCAGTATGTATGAGAAAATATATTAAAGGTAAGGCAAAAAAACAAAAAATCTTCAAGCACACAACCATTTCTAACACGTCAAAATCTTTTTTCCTACCGAGAAACTAATGACACTTCATGCCAGACGTGATGGCTTTTTACTTGGTATTATTTAGTGTTTAATGCAGCTGGTATTCTATTTTCTTTCATCAGCCCAATGATGATTTGCAACAAATTATACTGGCAAATTACTAAATAATCCTTGTGAGTTGTTCAAGGAGACAGAGAATCCATCCTACATTATCAGGAAGTACAAAGTGATAATAAGAGAGGGTTTGATGGGGGTCATGTCTCATAGCTTTTCAGGTCAGATAATAATGTGCTAAGTCATTAAGCTGTGATACCACTTTCCTGACTATTGTAATTGATGGTTCATGATATGGGTACATTATAAAGCAAGTAATATTTTTGAAATCTCCATCTATAAAATTTAGAAGTGATTCCGCCCCCCCTCCCCCAATCTCTCTTTGCTCTTCCTTAGGCCATTTCTTTGTCTTTTTTTATTCTGGGAGGAGGCAGTTATGAATAATAAGCACACATGACCTTACCGGACACCTCAAAATAGACTAGCAAAAAGATACACACACACATGCAGAAATGGACCTAAGGCTTACAGTGGACAAAAAGCTGAATATGAGTCAACAGTGTGCCCTTGTTGCCAAGAAGGCTAATGGCATTTTGGGTTGTATCAGTAGGGGCATTTCCAGCAGATCGAGGGACGTGATTATTCCCCTCTATTCGGCACTGGTGAGGCCTCATTTGGAGTACTGTGTTCAGTTTTGGGCCCCACACTACAAGAAGGATGTGGATAAATTGGAAAGAGTCCAGCGGAGGGCAACAAAAATGATTAGGGGGCTGGAGCACATGACTTATGAGGAGAGGGTGAGGGAACTGGGATTGTTTAGCTTGCAGAAGAGAAGAATGAGGGGGGATTTGACAGCTGCTTTCAACTACCTGAAAGGGGGTTCCAAAGAGGATGGATCTAGACTGTTCTCAGTGGTAGATGACAGAAGAAGGACTAATGGTCTCAAGTTGCAGAGGGGGAGGTTTAGGTTGGATATTAGGAATAACTTTTTCACTATTAGGGTGGTGAAGAACTGGAATGGGTTACCTAGGGAGGTGGTGGAATCTCCTTCCTTAGAGGTTTTTAAGGTCAGCCCTGGCTGGGATAATTTAGTTGGGGTTGGTCCTGCTTTGAGCAGGGGGTTGGACTAGATGACCTCCTGAGGTCCCTTCCAACCCTGAGATTCTATTCTATGATTCTATGCATGAACTTATTAAGATGCTATTTTTAGTATACAGAGCCAAATTAAGAGCCAATGTCTTCCATTAGCCCTGTGTCCTGAATTTCAGATATGTAACTTAATGGAAGTATTCATTTTTGGTACATTAAGGGTAGGTCTACTCTAAGAGCACTTTGTTGCTGTGGCTATATCGACAAAGCATTTCTAGTGTGGACACAGCTTATATAGGCAATACTGAGCTTTTGCTGGCTTGATTTATTCCAACCCACCCAAGTGACATGAGTGATTCTGGCAAAAGTGCAGTTTTGCCAATATAACTGTGTCTACACTACATAGAAGCTTTGCCGGCACAGTTGTGTTGGTCATGGATCAACCTGATCACACTCCAGACTGACACAGCTGTTCCCACAAACGTTTGTAGTGTAGACCAGGCCTTACTACATTTGAAAGATGACAAACTGAGAGCCCGAGAACCAACATGCCAAGACTGCCCCACTAATATATTCTGGAATGACCACTGGAAGGACTATCTCTATTGGTAAGACAGTAATTCATGCTCCATTTCCAATTCAATCCTTAGATTCTCCACTAAACCTGCCAATAAGGGGACCAGAATACAAATATTATATAAAAAATATAGTTGTAACTCCAGACAAATCCTATTTTAACCAATAAATAGCTCTCTGTCTCAGGTATTTCTAAGGTAGCTATCAACTGACTGGTGTTATGGTTAACAAAGGTGTATTCCTTACTCCTGTGGTGGTGGGCAGGCAAATAATATGTCATTTTAGTAAGACTAGCTTAGCACATTTTTCTAACACGGGATGGGGATGGGGATGGGGATGGGGATGGGGATGGGGGAGAGATAACTCAGTGGTTTGAGCACTGGCCTGCTAAACCCAGGGTTGTAAGTTCAATCCTTAAGGGGGCCATTTAGGGATCTGGGGCAAAAATTGGGGGTTGGTCCTGCTTTGGGCAGGGGGTTAGACTAGATGACCTCCTAAGGTCCCTTCCAACCCTGATATTCTATGAATGTTATGTGCTACTCATACTTTGTGGGAACTAAATATTACATCCAAACTCTGGATCACATCTTTCTCATTGATACAAGTTATATATTGTCAGTATTGTCAAGATCCAGCCTTCAAAAATCATGAGAGAGGCCCCCAAAATCACGAGATGGACTTAAACATAATAAAAAATTTTAAATAATAAATGTTAGATTCTTTTTATTTGCCTTCTGGATTTTGAGCCTACAAGGTTTATGTTTGCAACCAGGAGGGATAGACACATAATTAAAAAAACAAAAGCTGAGATTCTCACATAACAACATGGCTCCAGTGACTGGTGCTTTAAAAAAAACCCCACTAAGTATTGTGCAGCTCCTGATAAATTCATGAAAGACGGCAATGCCGTATTTTGTGCCCCTTTTTCAGTGTTATCTTCTCAAAATATACATATAAATAAAACCCTGGCACCTCAATATTGACAGCTTCAGACAAATGATTTATAAACTGTTTTCATCATTTTCCTGCTGAATTATCTGGTGCAAATATTGAAAATACTAAAAAAAAAATTGGCACACAGAAATAGCTCACTTAAATAATTAGGGTGATCATATAGGCTACAGCAATCTCACAAAACTGCTACATTTCAAAGGGAAGAAATGTTAACTTACAGTGCACCCTTGACCAATTCATTCAAAATTAGTTAAGTAAATTGGATTTACTTTACTACTTTATGTTTTCACCAAAATTCTTCCTCATCTCTTGAGTTTAATTAAGTCATTTTGAGTGAATATGTCAAGAGTGCACCATAACTCAGAATTTCTTCCTTGCTATCTTAATAGAAAGTGCCTATTCTCCTCAGGCCAGCACAGTGACATTTCAAAAGCATGATTCAGTGGGGGAAATTCACTCAAGCCACATAAAGGTGAAGTATTTGGGCTCCATGCAGCTGAATCTGGAGCAGTTGGGGATGTTTCACCCCACACAGGGCAAAAATATAGGGCTTCTGTGCAGTCTCCTGTAATAGCATCTGAAACCCCTTCATGCCAATTGTGCAGGCCACTGTGAGCAATGGATTATACAACTGCAGAATCATAAGAAAAACAGATATAAACATAAGCTTCATCTTAAGAAGATTGTTAATGTATTTACAGACACCAATGGGAGGATAAATCTAAAGCTGGTTACGTGAACAGACTACATTTAATTTCCAAACCCAATGGAAAAAACAATCCAGTTGCTATTTCATTGCCTTTTTTTCTTCTTTATGCTTTACACCACTTTGCCACTATCTGGGGCACACCAAAGAAGTCACATGATTTTTTTATGCCACAGAGTCAGAACAACAAGAAATGTTTCTGATTTCTAACCATATTATTTTTTTAAATGTCAGTTCCTTTACGTATTTTCTGTGTAGCCCAAACATGATTTCAAAATACAAACTGCCTCCTAGAAGTATAGCCGAACATAGTTGTGACATTCTATGCCTTGCAGGAGCACACCGTAACCCCCATATTCCTCATTTACATATAATTGTGATATTGCATATAAAGCATGCCATGTAAGGTATCAGGGGAAAGGTTATGATCTTCTGAAAGTCACTGTTCTATCTAAATATCTATATAATTAATGCATATGAAGTTATGAGATTGTGTTGTATGGTTGTCACTAAAATATGCCGTGGGTTTGGGAAGCGCCCAGATACTCTCTCTCCAGAGACAATGCCAAGGAAAGTAACCAACGCCCGGGCAGGTGTCAAACAACCATTAACAGCCATTGTCCAGCAAGGGAGCTACAATTCAATAACTCACCTGATTAAGGACAAACCAGGGGAATTGCTCAACCTTGCCTGGGGACTTAGCAATGCCCACCAGACACATGCCTGAACTTGTGTTCTCCAAGAATATGGGACTGAGGGTATTAAACAGAATGCGGGGGCACCATGCCGGGCCTTTCTCCTGCCCCCACCTATGCTGCAAGCAATAAAGATGCTGAGAAGACTGAAGACTTCAACCGAAGAGACTGGCCCAGGTTTAAGGGACAAACCTATATATTAAGGACTGCAATATCCAGTGGGGTGAGATAGACTGCTTAATCTAGATGTTGCCCAGTCTAATAGGGTTGAGAGTTTAGACTGCGTGCTTATATTTTCTTTTCTTTTGGTAATCACTCTTTTGGCCTATCACTAATAATCACTTAAAATCTATCTTTTGTATTCAATAAACTTCTTTTACAAACCAGTGAGTTTGCCTGAAGTGTTTGGTAAGGGTGCTTGCTCAGGTTTGCAAAGGCTGGTGTATATCCACTTTCCATTGATGAAGTGGTGAACCAATTAATAAATGTGCACTGTTCATCTTGAGCAGTGCAAGACGGTGTATTCCTAAGGTATAAAGCTGGGAGCTGGGGGGATTTGGCTGATGCCTTTCTCTGTGTGATTCATGAGTGGCTCTAGGAGCATTCATGCAATCTAGCTGGGTGTGGGGCTCCACATGCTGTTGTTCTGAGTGATAACAGGGCTTGGAGGGGTTTGCTGCTAGTCACTAGCAAAGCATTGTGACAGACAGCCCAGGCTGGAGAATTAAGGGGCACAGTGGTCCCACGGTCCCAGGCTGCACCCCGAGGAACCCGTCACAATAGTCATCTCAGTTTATCTTCTCAGAGTATTATCATGTGTTATGTGGACCAGCTGAAAGACTTCACTGTCTAGTGAATAGTGCTCAGCACAGTATAAATACTAGACAAATGCACTTCTACACTCATGCATACTTTCCATACTTAGAGTGCTGTTGTGTAAGGTGTCAAGGGTTCTCAAGTCACACTGGGGTTAAGGGCTCACAGGAGGCACTCTAGGATCAGGATTGCTGAAATTAAATGTCATGGGCCCAATGCTGCAAACTTTATTCACACGAGTAATCCTTGCTCACACAAGCAGGCCTCCTGAAGTCACTGGAAATAGACTAGTCACAGGGTTACTTTCATAAGTGTTGCAGGATCAGGTCCTCTTTGATCAAATAGAATCCACAGATATGTAAACTAGTACACAAATCTGGCTCAACATCAAGTCACTGAACCTGTGATGTTTACATGTTATTATTCACATTGCAGTAATGCCTACCAGGATCAGAGCCCAGTTGTGCTAGGCACCACACACACACATGCGTAAACTCTTATGAATATGAAATAGTCCCTGCCCTTACTATTTGAGAGACAACAAAGGCAAAGCATTGTAGAAAAAGTATTGTTGACCTGCATTTTACAAAGGGGAAACTGAAGCACAGATGGATTAAGTGGTTCTCACAGGAAATTTGTTTAGAGCCAGGAATTTAAACCAGAGCCTTATATGCCACGTAAGGCGCACATAAGCTCCAATTTAACCTAAGAGGGGAAAATTCATATTTATACATTTCCAAATCCATTTACATTTTAGAACAAAATATCTGACAATCATGTTCTCCTATCTGCCAATATCCAAGTCCAATATTTCCTGTTTCCCCTGCGTCAGCTACTAACACAAGCATCACTGTAATGCTCTACATGGATAATTTCAAGTTCAGAAAACACAGAATCATGAACTCAAAATCCATACTTACACACATCCCATCAGCGTCAGTGGCTGTGCATGTCATTAAGCACGTGTTTCAGTACTTTGATGAATGTCAGTCTCAATTAAGAGACCCTGAGTAAAATTTTAAAATAAACAGGCACTTAGCTAAGTCCCATTGACTTACAAAGAGACTTGGCTCCTCAGAACCAAAGTCACTTTTGAAAATTGGACTCAGACACTTAGCAGCGTTTGAAAATGTTATCCTTTATTCCATTTTTTTAAATGTGGGCTCCATCACTTAATTTCATTATTTGTCCACCAGAAATAACCCTGGAGTGTATTCTTGTCCATTAAATTCAAATATACTAGTATAAAATTATGATATGAAGAAGAGGATGACAGAGTAGAAAGGCTACAGTTAGTGGAGAGCAATTCATGTCATACCACTGCCACAAATTAACTGCCACCATTCTCTCACCAATGTTCACATTAGGTGTTATGTTCTCATCTTCATACACATCACCCCTAATGGGAGTTAAATGCATAATTCTATTAATCAAAGAGAAGGCTAGAACTTGGCTGTATATAATTTCCATGTGGATTATTATTTTCAATGTAATTTTCACATACTAAAAAACAATTGCAACAATCATCCATATGAGACCCCTTATTTTAGGTTAATCCTCCTTTTTACCCATTTATTTGAGAAAGATTCACAGTGAATAAAGCAGAATCAATTGTGAAGGGAAAAAAATCTTAGATCTAGATTATATAAGAATTCCTGCACATCATTTATTAAGATGGAAATTCAAGGTCTTACATTTCAAGGAGGTTAAAAGGTAACAAGATTAAATGTTCAAATTATATTACATTTGTTGCATTTTTTTATTTGTATAAAACTAATGCTAAAGCATAGTCCTCTTGAGACTCTTGCAAGAGTAGTCTCCAAGCTCTTCTGCTGAAATCAATCTAAAAATATTTAGCATTGTGTAAATCCTGTAATAGCAGCATGCATCTTTGTTAGAGCTTGCCAATATTAAAAAGATTTACAAAATTCCAGTGTTCAGTACAGTATATTTCTCACACACATCATCAGCATTATTAAATTATTGCCAGTTCAGAAAATTAATGAGGACAGCAAATAAACTGGTACATGGTGTTACTCGTTTATATGATTTGAACTGGATTTACAAGGCCTCTGCATTTTTATCACTTTTTAAAATTATATATTTAAAAACTAAAACTGAAGTGCTTCATTCTCTTCAACCAAAAACAGCAATAAAACCCCTGTCTTTTCATATATTTCAGAAATGGTTGCTTTAACACATTTCTGTGCATTTTCATAAATATTTTATTCCATTATGTGACAAACCCACTTCAAGTCGCAAACAGTAAGAGTGAGTTAGGCTGCCCAAAATATGTAGCCTATTTTCTGTAACCCCCAAACACTTGGAGATTCAGTTCAGTAAGGCAACACGCCTGAATGATAAAAGAATTTTGAACTGAACAGGACCACAGCAGTTCACTGCTCAATAGCCAAAGTGTCTATGAATCCTGGTGCTGTACTGGTGGCTTTCAGCTGAAATAAAAATAACACTTTGCACTTCCACTTTTCTTTCACAAACGGCGGCACTAGGTTTACATAGTCTCTGCTTGCATTTCTGATTTGAGATTGCAATTGTAATATTAGTTCTGACTGACTTCCGGGGATCTGACCAAGAGAACCAAATTCTCATCTCTCTGTTCCACACCACTAATTTAGCCCAGGTCCTCTCCTCACCCCACCATTACTCCCCATTCCAAGTTCAGTTCCGCTTACCTAAATCAGTTCCCACTCCCAAATAAGCCTTACAGTCATACACCACCACATTCCAGAATGATAGCTTGCACTACCCAAAATGTATGAAATCACAGTCTGAGGGACTAAAAGCTCTTCACTAACACTAGCAATTCACCAGCAATGTGAGCTTCTGAAAACTCCTTCATTCCTGGAGTAGACACCCTGAGTGTAGGGATTTAGGTTGCATAGGTACCAGCAAAATATCAGAACACCATTATTTAGAACATTAAAATGGCTTCTAGTCAACAAAAGATATAATGATTATATTGAAAGTTTTGCCAGCATTGCCTTATGTACTCAAACGTTTAGTGTGAGCACTGAATGCAGTTCTTCTCTCCACTTTCACCTGTGGGTTTTTTGATAGTGTAGCCAACATTTTGTGGTCTTCTATGTGTAAAAAGATGTAGTTTGTGTCACTGAATATTTCTGTGATACTGAGAAAATTCTCTGCTTTCATCTCCTTTGCTGTAACAAATGAAAAACTAAATTACCATTGATGGCATTACTTTCCATTGGAATTTTCTCTCCTTGCAGCCATACATATTCATAAAACTAACCAGGTTATACAGATTAAAATCAATTGGTGATTTTTAAAACTTCACAGCAAATCAATTCACATAAGAAATTTGACTGTAAAAATACCCAGGCGTCTCTATGTTCAACCGCACAAAAGGGAGCTGAGGTCTCATTTTCATTACTTTTCTACTTCACATTGATTTTGATTCACATTTAGAATTGCACAATAAGGAAAATGCCTCAAGCTGATACTGTTCACATTTACTAGATTGCAGAAATTTCTCATGAAACCCTGTAGTGTTTGATTCATTTCTTCACACACCCCAATACCTAAAATCATGTGATAGTAAACATGGACTCAAAGTCACAACAAGAAAGCTGCATTATTGCTTCCTTCGCAAATGGCAGCAATGGGAAGTGCAAGTGGCTGAGCAACTTTCAGGATGTAGCTCTATATGCCTCTTCAAGTACATCATGAGTAATTCAGGGGCCTAAAAATAGATAATACAACATCAGTCACACACTTCTTTGCAAAGAAGAGAAACTACTGACATTTCCCTTTGCTAGAATCTATATCAACCGGAACGATAAAGAGACCGCTAAAATTAAGAAGCCATTAAATTGCAGGTTGGTAAGCACAATAGTAACATTTTCCCTTTGTTTCATCACACTTATGAGGTGGTCAGCCCCAGAATGATCCAACTTCAGTTCTTGTGACCTTGTCATCCAGATCCAACTAGAATCAATTATAGTACTTCACCCTGAAGTCAACAAATGCATGAACCGATGGGGACAGGTTACTGTCCAAGAGGAAGGACAACCTTCTTCCTAACTGGAGATGAAAGAAGGAACGTCTTGTTACTGGCACCATTTGAATAGCAGGTGCTCTGATACTATGGTGATGGGCAACAGTATAAAGCACTAGATAAGGTCCACCTACAATCCCAAGACTGTGTTCTATCTTGATTTCTGGAGTACAAATGCCCTTGAAAGAGGGCAAGGTTGTGGTGCCTACTTTCTCCTCACAGAACCACCTTCTTGCAACCAATAATCATCCCAGTTTAAGTCATGGTAGTTTACATACTGGTATATCTATTTTGGTTAGGGCTGTAATTTTACTAGTTATACTGGTACCAACTCTAATGGGAATGCCATCCTACTGATATAATGGTGCATTATACTGGAATAGCTTATTCCCCTTCCTGAAAGGGAGTAAGGTATAAGGCACCTTTATACTGGAATGACTGCATCCACACTAGATAGATATGTGTGTGCAAGTGTGTTACATTGCTTTAACTTTGCTGGTATAGTTAAAGCAGTACAACTTTTGTGTGTAGACAAGCCTGAGGAACACACTAGCTTTTGGCAATGCTGGTTAACGCCTGCTCTCAATTGTGTTCCAAATGCAGCCATTTTCTGACAATAAAACATAGAGTTAGTTGTTTTAGTCCTTGAAGAAGGTGCAGCTCATCTGTAGTCTGGAAAAGGAAAAGGCAGGCGCTGTAGGTGTGCTTCTGCATTTAAAATTTAAGTCATGTTTGTCTTTAAAAAGAGATAGGTGTGGAATAATGCAAAGGAGTTAGGGTTTTTAGCCAATCAAGGATATTTTTGTACGGACTATATAACTAGATAACTTTTTGAACTGAAAATATTTTTGGGGAAGAGAAGGTAGGGGGAATTTGCATTTGTGCTGACACCTTTTGAATCAAGTTTAGCTCAATGGGATTTGAAACCGCTGAGATATTAAACCTTGAAAAGAGAGATTTATAATGGAAAGGCTGACAGAACTTTAATTATAGCCAGTGGCACTTTGAGCATACTTAAATGTACTACGTTTTCATAAGGACATTATAAAAACCAAAGGGATAGAGGTCACAGATTAGATTGTGCTGGAGTAACTGCTGGACCATCTAAACCTTTAGGCCATATTTAGGCTGATGTTGGCCTAACTAGAGATAAAAAGTCAAATATCTTAGATTCTAGATAATATCAAAGTATTGAAAAGACTCCCTCACTTTTTTCCCCAGACTTATTATCCTCATGTACATATTTTTTAAAGTTATGTGAAATTGGTATTCTTGTTTTGGGATGCACTAGACTATTGTTTCACAAAAATATTAACAGCAGCCTGTAAAATGGGGGAATTAGAACCCATGATTTTCTGACTCCTAATCCATCATACCTTTTGCTAGGCCAAAGGGCATTTCATAGGAAAAGGTTGGTTGGATGGACACAAATAGCCTACCTACCTCTGCGATAGGCAGGCATGACAGGGCTACCAAACGCTAAAGTGTTACATAAGAAATATGACGTTTAGCAGGGCTGCATACTGGCTTTCCACATGATATTTTTGTTTATATTCTGTCAAATATGGTTTCCCAAAAGTTACACATGGGAAACAGACTCAAGTAGGCAGTGGGTCCAGTGATTAAGCATGAGAATGGGAGTCAAGAGACTAGAGATCTACTTCCAACTCTGCCACTGATGCATTGTGAAGCTGTGGGCAAGTTGTGTATGGCTGTATGGGCACAAAAGGAAGGGAAAGTGTGGCAGGAGCTCTTTCAGTGCTAAAATGCAAACTTTGTGTTAGCCATATGCTAGGATTTGGAGCAGCATTCTATGCACCTGTATTTTAGGCTCTGCATGTCCCAGTTTACATGCAAAGATTCTGCGCCCCCCTAGCACACTGCATAAGGCCATGCAGAATCATCTTCTTTACAAACTGGAAAACAAAGGCACAGAGCTTAATTGCTCATGGTCCCACCGCGAGTGGCAGAATGAGGAATAAAATTCAGGTCTCCCTGGTTCCTAGTCCCATGCTGTAACCCAACTGTGGCTCTCTTACTACTATACCAACATTTCTCAGCCTTTTCAGGTTGGCTACCCTTTATTCGAAATCACAAATTTTCACAATCCCCTTTACTGTGGGGATGACTGTAAAAGTCGTCGTAAAAATTGCATTTGTTCTAGCAATAATAAGCCTCTCTCATTTATTTTTTGAAAGGATGTATGTTTTGAAAGGATGACAGAATACTTGACTTGAGGGGTAAGGGTGTGTGGCAAGTAGGGGAGAGATTTCCTGTAAAAAAATTGTCAGCACCTCATGACCTCATCCCCCCGAGACTGTCATTTACCAGTTGAGGAACACTGATCTAACTATTAGACCACACTCTGTAAAATCATGCATCTTTTTTACTGTACTTGGGCAAGTTTGTGAATGAGTCTTGGGCATTTAAGTATGGGACTCTGTAAAGGAGTGGAACGCAGGGGGGAAATCTATAAGCATTGTTAACTCCTATAAGAAAGAATTCCTATAGGTAATTATGGGGAAATCATTGTGGTTGAAAACAACAAGCAGCTGGGCTCCACTTCAGCAGCAGATTGGGAGGAGCCCTAACAATCACACAAACTTTTAAAGGAAAACGTGAGAGTTTAGTTTGGGGTATATCCAAGAGTCACCTCACTATTCCTCCCTCCTCAAAACCCTTTGGTTGGCCCACCCATTTGTAATGGTGGACAGACACGAATTGATTATGTTTGTGGGAGGATGAGAACACAGAAAGTTACTGTACAAGCTTCTCTAAAATGCTGTTTCCCAGATCCTCTCCTCTTTCCAAACAAAACACTCTGTAAACAGCACTGCATTTGAAGTAATAAAAAACTTTTTTTTAATTTCCATTGATTCACTTTGCATATATCAAATAACATTTTACAGCACACTGTTGTGCTGATGTAGATACTAGAAAAGCATTAAGCATAATGTATAGGCTATGCAGAGTGATTTATTGAACTGGTTGGCTGGTGAAAAAAATAAGCAAAGGGCTAATCTGATTTATGGTTCTAATTTTGTTTGGTCACAGCGTTACTTGCCTTTTTGTAGTACGAAAGGATTACCATGAACGATAAACTTCAAAGAATCATTAGCTTTTGTAAGTGCGCTCAAGTCAAGTACTTAATTACAAAATTTTAAATCTATGATTTCCATAAATGTTATAATTTACTGTGTAGACCTTAAGAAGAGTCTTCTGAAAATCAGCATAATAAAAATAAATATCACAATGCAGGAAGCAAAAATAGAAAATCAACCTGCCCCCCCCCCCGAAAAAGGAAAAAACATTTATACACTTTGTTATGTACCTTACACCCTCATAAATTTGTGATGCCCCGTAATGCAAATAAATGCATGTTCTGTCCACAATAGATAGCATTCTCTGAGAGTTAACTTAAATAAAGCGAGGACTGCATTTTTTCTCCAAAAGTCAATGCCATAGTTTAAGAATGAGATTTTCTAGTTACCTACAATAATAATCCTAACATTCCTATTAAGGAGACGAGCACAAAATACCTCAACTTTTTACAACTACAAATCTCATGATTTTTGTTATATAAGTAATTGAAATTGTAATGGAGGTGTAGTGGATTCACAGTTCAACGACAGGTATTCAGTAGCTATTTAAAGACTAATATCTATACTTAACTTCTACTCCTAGGGTATTCAATCTACAGTGTGAACAAGAAAGCATACTGAATAAACACAGCTTCTAAGGAAGCTTCTCTCTACAAATAATAAATGGATAACTTACTTAACAATACTAACCACCTCCCCCACTTTTTCATGTGTTTTAACTTTTTCATAATTCTGTATTTTGCTACGCCAAAATGACATATTACGGGATTTATATTTTTCAACTCAATTAACTGCAATTATGTATCTGTCAGTCAGTAATAAAGAAGTCAAATGCCACATCCCTGCTTTCCCATACCTATCATTTTACATATAAACCCAAACAGGAAGACCAATAGATTTAAGGACTACACTATCCCAGGGCTGATCCAAAGCGCACTGAAGTCAATTGAAAGATTTCCATTAACTTCAGTAAGCTTTGGATCAGTTTCAAAGCAGACTTATAGAAGTGCTCTGCCCATTGCTGCAGAGTTTTGTGACGATCCAGGCGTGATGTTTTATGCAAATTAAAATGAGCTAATTTTCATATGAACAAGCTTCAGCATAAAAACATTTGGGTCGTTTAGTGCTGGTGAAAGGTGTCAGCTTTGTTGCCAACCCTCAGGATTTCTTCATGAGTGACACATGGTTAGAGCTGTAGCCAGTCTTGAGAGGAAAAGAGAAGCTCCAGTCCTCTCATGAATTTCCACCCTGCCTGGGGAAAAAACCCCTTTGATTGGCTGCTTTCCCCAGCTGGAGAAGAGCAGCCAATCAGGCTGCTGCAGAGGCAGGCAGCGCTCTTCCCTCCCACCCTCAGGAGCCAAGGAGTTTTTGGGAGGGGAGGGGAGAGGAGCAAGGAGCAGCCAGCCTCCTTCTCACAGAATGGGAGGAGGGAGCAAAAAGAGCCCTGCAGTTCAGGACAGTACTCCCCCACACCTCCTCCTCTCCTGTGAGCATGGGTTATGTCTGCTCTCTGCTCCTCCCCTCTTCCCTGAAACACTAGGGTTGGGTAAGGAGGAGGGTGAAGAGCTGAAGGAGCAGCAGGAGAAGGCAGGGCCTTGGGGGAGAGGCAGGTGTGGGGCTGAGGGGGACACCGACTTAATTATCATTTGGGTGTCAGGACTGAAGCTGGAGGCTCAGCGCCATCAGGCAGCCAGCAAAAGCCCTTGTAGCAGAGCCCAAAGTCACCGTACTCCATAAATTTGGGAGAGTGGGTAGCACTGTAATTGTCATGCGTACACAGAGGAATGGACAGGACGAGTTCAAAAAATCAAAGGACAGACCAAAAAAATCCGCAGTCGAATCCTTTTTGGCTCCAAAATAAAAAGATTGTTTTTACCCTCTCTGGAGGCGCTTTGGCAGCCTGACTCATGATTCCTAATGCCCAGGGCTGGCAATAGTGTGTCAGACATCCCCCTGGGAAAGAAATCCTCTCTTTAGCTACAGGGCGGCAGCAGGACAAGCTTCCCAGGCACACTGCCTTGCCAGCATGCCTCGGACGTGATCACGGTGGGATAGGCTGAGGCAGACAATTCCCACTGGGGGTAAAAAGCTAGTGGGAGTGTCCCCGCTTCTTTCCCTACTCTCCATCTGCCTCTCCCTAGTTCTCCCCCTTTTTAGACCTTGCCCCCTTCATATTCCACTACTCCAATCCCTTCTTGACACCTAGCTTTACCCCCCTACTACTAACCACTGCTTCTACCACCTGCCACTGCCTCCTTCTCCCTAGTGCTCTCCCCAGGTGCCAGCAGAAGGAGCACAGGAAGGAGATACAGGCCTTAAGAGCAGTCCCAGTGTGGGTAAGAGGAGCTACTCTATCTCTTCCCCACAGCCTTTCTGGATGTGTGAGGATCCACCTGGGCTTAGGCTGCAGAAACATACGAATTGCCATAGTGGATCAACCCTGAGGTTCACTTGGTCCAGTAAACTGTTTGGGACCGTAGCCATCACCAGGCGCTTTAGATGAAGGTATAAGAAATTTCACATTTAGCAAAGTCTAATAATCAGCCCCCTTTATCCCCACATTAGGTCTCCTCCTAATCCTGAATAGTCAGTGTTGGGCTTAAACCCTGAAGAATGAGGTTCCAAAATATTTGTTAGCAATAACTATAATGACGCTGAATATTCTTGCTAGCCATATAAACATCCAATCAATCCTTTTAAAATCTTGCTAAATTTTTGACCTCAAGAACATCCTGTTGCAATGAGTTCCAATTTAGTTACCTGTTGTGTGAAAAAGTTGTTGTTTATCAGTTTTGAGAATCCCCTTGTTCTTGCGTTATGAGACATGGAGAAGAGAAGCTTCCATTCTGCCTTCTCTAGGCCTTTCATTATTTTATAAGGTCACCTCTCATTTGCCTCCTATCTAAGGTAAACAATCCCAGTCTCTTCAATCTCTCTTTTATCTTTGTAGCCATTCGCTGAACACCCTCTAATTCTGCAATATCCTGGGAATGTGTGACATGGCTAGCAAACGTGAGCATCATGGGAAATGCAAGATATCTGACATCTCTGTGCCTCTGTCATTGCCTGGCAATGGAACTGCATTGGGCCAGGAGAAAATGCAGGTGACCTTTTTTCACAAAACTGTACAATGGTGTTTGTTCATTGGTTGGCTTTAAACAAAGTAATAATTTCTTGCAGTTCTTCATTCCTCATATTTTTGCTTTTCGGGAAATTTTGCCAATACATATTTTTTTCAAAGTTTAAATTTTGAGATGTACTACCATGCAAAATTTTGAAAGTGTGAAATTTCAAGCCAGAGATAGACATAACCTAGCAGTCAGTTTGAGCAATTTGGGGTTGTAAGTGGAAGACAGAAAATTAAAGAACACCAGAGAAAAATCACACTTTACATACAGATGTTAGAGTACTATATGGTAGGATATATAATGTGTAAAAATCTCTGCCTTTAAGAGAACTTTTGAGCTTAGGCTCAGTCTACTTTAGAGAAATTTGCACCAGTTTAGCTACTTAAATGTAATTACACTCATGCAAACACCTAATCTGTAGACATATTGCACCACTGAATGCAGGGTTTATACCAGGGGTCTCAAAAACGCAGCTTATTTCCTGCAGTCTGCCATAGCTCCCCTCACCCCCCACCCCCTTGCCTCCATCCCCTTGAGCGCGCGGTGTCCCCGCTTCTCCACCTACCTCCCAGCCCTTCCCGCCGCCAAACTGCTGTTTGGCGCCTCAAGGCACCAAATAACTCCTAAAGGTTCAGAGCACCCTCAACTCCCAATATTAACAAGAGTTGAGGACACTCAGAACCTTGCAAGACTGGGCCCCCAAAACACTTCTTCAGATTTAGATGTGTCACAACCACTGTGCCAGCAACCAAGTACATCCTCAAAACCAGAGAAGTTGCCAGTTTTCATTATTTAATTACGAGACTCTCAGTATTTGAGGGGTTGTTAGGTTTTCCATGATCTTACAACTGTTAGCAACAAACTTGTGAAATTTCCCATATTCTGAGTGGCTGCCATCAACCATTATTTCTAGAGGGGTGAAGTCAAGCTGCTCCTCAGTCAAGATGGTAACCATTTTTCTACAGCTTTTGCATGTGGAACTGAGATTATCCCTAGA
The DNA here is from genome assembly GCA_037349315.1 of Chelydra serpentina. Taxonomy (NCBI): domain Eukaryota; kingdom Metazoa; phylum Chordata; order Testudines; family Chelydridae; genus Chelydra; species Chelydra serpentina. The sequence continues at coordinate 80,528,689 of JBAIAC010000004.1, forward strand.
AAAGATGGCAGCCGACCCATTGTTTTCAAGAAGACTGAAGGCAAGCTTCCTTCAAAGAATATGGCTGCTGTCACTTTAGGGTAGGGGCTTGGACAGGAAACCATGGGGAAGCAGGGGAATGTGGGGAGGATTGATGGTGAAGAGGTGCAAGAGAATGAGGAGGCAGGAGGGAGAGGACTGGTATATAAGGATATATGCATGGGGTGGACTGAGGAAATACAGGAGCAGACAGAGGGTGCACGGAGAGACTGGAAGGGTGCAGCAAACCTTTTCCATAAAAACAAAGTCCATAATATTCACTGCTCACACCTCAGTACATTACAAAGTGTATCTTTTTTCCTTGTGGCATTCTAATGAACATCCTCCTGTAGGATTGCTTTTTAACGACTTCCTCATCATAGAAAGCAAGACAGTGCAATAAATGTAGCTAGCTAAGCCTGTCCTCTTTGTTATTATAAACTGTTGGTTAGACTAGATAAAAGCCTTAGATGGTAGAGAATTCTTTGTCCCACTTAACAGTAGCATACTATTTGACTTACAGCACTTCTTTCTAGAAATGTGACACTAATAGATACACCAAGTACGATACATCCATATACAGTGTCTTTCTGTTCATAGTCCTCTGTGGCTTTAGGAGACCTTGTGCAAAAAGTCTTATTTGAAGTATTGTTGTACATTTCATTTCTTTAATGTAAATGTCAATAAGCAATTTACAATTCTATTTTTGCATTTCAACATATTTCATCAAAGTAATTATTACTTAACCCTTTTAAAAATTTTCTTAGTTTACATATCCAGTATTTGTCTCATTTCAAAGAACTCCTTGAAACTTGTTCATAAAAATAAAGACATCCTTTATATTTACTGTTCACACCTTGGTACATTTCAGAGTACCACCTTCCATTGTGGTGTCTGAACAAACATCCTCCCTTTAGGATTTCTTTTTCACATGTTAATGACTTCCTCTGAGATGTCTGCGTCTTGGCAGATTTGTCAATCAGCATTATATTTATATAGATACAACATCAAACATTACAAATTTACATGGCAAATACAACTCATATCCAGCAGTTATGGCAGTCAGAATTCTCAATCATCAGTCCTTATATTATAATGGAAAAAGTTATACGAATATTCATTCAAATGCAAATGAGAATTTCAAATCAACCTTATTCATGACCCATTTGTATTTGATTTCCTTGAACATTAAAACACTCAAGCAAAGATTCATAAAATACATATTTCCAAATACACAAATATTCACCAAAAGCAAATTTCCACATGAATATAAGATTACACAATACACACTATATTGGTTACATACATGATCATCCAATCAGTGACCAGAAACAATACCTAATCACTACTGTAACTAAACACACAGCATGAATTTTGAACTATACATTCAATTGTAACATTTGCAGTTCCTGCTGTGTTGGCTAGCTACCTAAATCATCCAATCAGAGAACAGAAACAGTAGCATGGGACTTAGCTAATAAGACTACAGCGCAATTTTGGAATTGCAAATTATTACAATGAACTGTCAGCAAACAATCTCTATAGACTAAATTATTAACTGAAGAAATTTGTGATCTGTTCACTGACAATTCACGAAAAAAGTAAAAAGGAGAAATTCACCAGATAATTAATTCTAGTTGTAACCCTTCTACTAGTTGGATTTGGCAGCAACAGGGGACGGGCTCAATATATAGGGGTTCCTCTTCAACAATACAACACAAAATTGGCTCAAGCCCCCACCCAGTAACCTGGGGCAATTACATACCTCCCAGGTGCCTCTAAAAGGCAATACTGCCTCTCTCAGAAGCACAGAGTCTGAGTGTAGAAAAAAAACTTGTAATAAAAGGAGGGAAGTAACCTGGCATTAATTTGGGAAAATGCCACTAGCAGCATTCATAAACATGAAACCATGAGCTAAAGACCCACCCCAGAGTGCGTTAGGCAGCGTCCTTTTGCTTCAGGTTCTTAAGTCCAGCAACCAAAAGTTCCTTTAATATGCCCCTCCCTTCTCCCTCCAGTGCACCCCACTCACAGTTGTTGTCCTTGGTCAGTGAAGACCCAGATTTCAGAGGTGCATCTATGCAAGCACCTTGCTCTGCTGTCCAGGCACTTGCTCTGGCATCAGTTGCCCTCCGCTTCACTGACCACTCTCCCCTCCACTCTGCCGGCTGCCCTGCCAGCCGCTCGCCACTCTGCTGGTTGCCCTGCTCTGCACCTTCTGGGATGTCTTGAGTCCCACCACTTAACACAGCTTTCAGAGATTTGAGCTGCTAGTGGAGGAGCCTCACTACTAGTGCAGACTAGGCAGCCTCTTGGAGCAGAGACATTGTCCCAAAGCAGGCCTAATGCTTAGGCCTTGTTATCAGTGATTGCAGCTCTATTGGTGTGTGAGACGGGGTTGCGACTCATCACCGCGGCGCCCCCTGCCGGTCTGTCTGGGAATTAGTTCTCGGCAGTCCTGGAGTACCCTCTGCCGGTGGTGTCCCGTCCACCACTCCCTTGCTGGCTTCCGGACCCGCGTTGCTCCCGGCTCGCAGCATCCTCTTCAGGACACTGCCCTCCGGCAGTGCCCCCTAGTCCATGCTCACCCCATTCCGGGGAGTGGGCGTTAACAGCAGTCTTCCGGTGCGCCCCTGCCTCAGTGGCCAACCACACCCCAACGTCTGGCCTCTTCCATCAGGGGTCTGGTGAAGTCTGTTATGGCCACTTCCCACGGCCAGGTGCAAGATAAGGGGATGGGGGGAGGGGGGGGACCCAGGCCCACCCACTACTCTGGGTCCCGACCCAGGGACCCTCTAGCGGCAGCCTCCCTGCCCTCCTTCTCTCCCCTCCTCTGCCCGCTCTCCCTGGGTCACTTCCCCACTGACCCCTTTGCACCCTCTAAGCCCTTCTGGTCAGGGCCCGCAGCCTGGCAGGTAACAGGCTGGAGCTCTCTTATGCTCCCCTGAGTCTGCCCAGCACTGCACTGTCCCAGGTGCTGGTCTCCTGAGCAGGAGACAGATCTTCCCCTCTGAAGGCCTGGGAGAGACTCCGCTTCCCTCCTGGGCAGCCGTTTTTATACGGCTGAGCCTGGCCCCGATTGGCTGTCTCCAATCTGGGCCCCGATTGGCTCCCAATAAGCCCTCCTCGCATTGGCTGCCTTTCTGCACCGGCTCACTGGCCTGCTGCAGCCCTCACTCTCAGGGAGTGGGGCAGCTGCCCCACTACAGTGTACAACAAGACGCTCAGTTGAGTCTTAATCAGCTCTGTTATACACAGGAGAGAGAGGAAGGGTCAAATGGTGTCTAGGGCCCTTAGGTACAGTCCACACCACCAGGTACAAGTACCTGTCCCCACCATCTCTCAACTCCACTGGGCTTTGGCACTCATGTTCCCTGCCTAGGGAGTGAAGTTTAGTTGAGGGTGAGTCCCTCAATCAGGGTATGCCAATCACAGTTCTGCTGCCCTTGATTGACACAACAAGGATAACTACCTTTTATTACTACTATCCCAGTAACAAAGAGACTTGTGATCCAACACCAGCCAAAAGTGATCATTTTGGCAAAGCAATCCTATTATGCTGAGCACGTAGGCTTGGTGGGTGTGCCCATGCAAAGAAGGTCAGCTCCTGAAGTCCTTTTCCCCAGCTCATCACTAGATGTCAGGGGAGAGCTCATTCAGACCCTGCTTATAGTTATAGCTATGGGGATGGACCTGACAAAAAACCCATATCAGAACATCCTGTGCTTTGAGAAAGTTCTGTTATGGATCCCAACTCTTCCTTTAACATCTTCTTTTCCCTACAGGAAGTAGTCATGTCTCCTTGAGGACTACTCGACTGATTTAGGGGACAGAATTAGTAAAATAAGACTATTTAGCTGTGAAAAGATATTTACATTTACTTACTCCAGTGCAGGAAATACAAAATGTCAACATTGTTGTATTAATTTACATGGAATATAAGGTCCCAAAGAGTCAACAGTGTTAATATAACCCAGTCACTGTCCAACATAAAACCGCTTTAAACAAGGCTCAGAGTTAGGTATACAGAGACCTCCGCCTGCTTAATATCATGGCAAACACACTACTAAAAATCTTTTTAATCTTTTATTAAAGATACAGAAAAGAAGGGAAACAGTTAAAGCAATTAAAATGTAAAGCATTAAATAAGTATTATAAGCATTATTTAATAATAAAGTATTATTTTAATAACAACCCTTGTTACCTTTCCCTTTAGCTATAGAGAGCTTTTAAAGGGGGGGAAAACCTTGTTTGACAGTCTCTAAGGGCATGTCTGAACTGCCGTTTGGACTACAGGGGTGTGAATAACAATGTGAACCCAAGTGCTCTGCAGTAACTCCCCCATGTAGATGCTGTGGGTGGGAACTTGAAGGTCCCTAGTTTGCACTAATGTAGTCTTACTGGATACCTTTAAGTTTGCGCCTGCAGCATCCACATGGGGAAGTTACAGCACAGTACTTTGAGGTGCACTGCTATTCACACACCATAATCTGAACCAGGGGTCTCAAACTCAAATTATCACGAGGGCACCATGAGGACTAGTGCATTGGCCCGAGGGCTGCATCACTGATCCCGCCCCTTCACTGCCCCCGGCCCCGCCCCCACTCCACCCCTTCCATTAGGCCCTGCCCCTTCTCCGCCCCTTCTCCGCCTCCTCCCCTCTGTGTGCGGCTTCCCGCTCCTCCCACCTCCCTCCCAGAAACCGTGAAGCAGCCAAACCGCTGTTCTGGCGGCGGGAACTGCCTGGGGGTAAAAATAGAACCTTGGAGCAGCGCGGAGGGAACGGGGATCTTAGCGGTCACAGAACGTAACTGGGGGTGGGCGGGGGTGAGGGGAGTTGGCGACCACAGAACGTAACTGGGGGGCGTGGGGAGTTGGCAGCCATAGGACGTAACTGGGGGGAGGAGGGGCGGGGGGAGCCCGGCAGCCCGCCTCTTCTCCCCCCATCCTTCCCTGTGTGCACGCTTCCCTCTCCTCCCCCGTCCCTCCCAGAAACCTCCAGACAGCTGTTCTGGCAGCGGAACTTCAGAACGTAACTCGGGGGGCGGGGGGAGCCCAGCATAGCACTTCCCTGCAGTCCGCCGGGCTCCCCGCACTCCCCCCTACCCCCTGAGTTACGTTCTGAAGTTCCGCCGCCAGAACAGCTGTCTGGTGGCTTCGCGGTTTCTGGGAGGGAGGGGGGAGCTCTGCCTCTTCTCCCCCCTCCTCCCCGGTGTGCACACTTCCCGCTCCCCCCCCCCCTCCCAGAAACCGCAAAGCCGCCAGACAGCTGTTCTGGCCGCGGAAACTGCCTGGGGATAATAAAAAAAAAATTGGGGTGGGGAGGGGGCGCGGGGAGCCCGGTGGGCTGCAGGGAAGAACTCCGCGGGCCGCGTGTTTGAGACCCCTGGTCTGAACAGATGGGCAGTTTAGACATGCTCTTAAACACCCTTTCTGGGGAAAAGAGAAGAAGTTAGTTGAGATGGGCTGGAGCTGTTGTTATTGCTCCTGTTGTTAAAGTCCAATCCCATTTCCTAAGAGGACAAAAAAAGAAAGAAAATCTGCTTCTGTATCCTGGGCTGACTTTCACTTGCAACCTCACTGCTGGAAAAATACATTCCCAGCACATGGTCTTATCAGCCACTCCGAGACCTGGCAAACTTGTTTGTACCTGGCTGTTTAGGACATTGTATTTAGCTGCTTCTCTGGTCATAGGCTTATAGCAATGTTATAAAATATACAGACTTAGCTAGCTTAGACAGTCTTATTAAACAGAAGGTAAAAGGAGAGAGATGGAATTAAAAGAAATAAGGTAGAGACGGAAAAGGACACATGAGGGGAGGGGGACTGACAAGGTCTCACATCCCTGGTGGTGGTTGGGATTTAGCTGGAGTAGGTGGAGGTGGCGATGTCATCTCAGTCCCTCTCTGGCTCAGTCTAATCAGGACATCTCTCAGGTTTAGGACAAAGAGGGTCCAGGGTCCCAGGAGATGGTGGGGGTGGCAGCCATGATGATAAAGCTTGCTGCAGCATTTGTTGGCAGACAGCTGCTGCTTCTACTAATTTTTCCCAAAAGTCTTTTCTAAGAACCTCACAATGGAGTGTTGGCCAGTCCATCCTCTCATTATTTTGTCCACCAATAGGCCAAATTTCCAACACACAATTTTGGTTCGTGGATTTCTGATCCTTTACTCCTCTTGTTTACCAGTCATAATCTCAATACAGTCCTTAAGTGGTATCAGTAAACCCTTTCTGTTTAAATTAATTCGGTCTCCTTCTTACATCTTTTCTTAAACAATGTCATATAACAGGTCATTGTAACAATTTATGAACTTTCACTCATGTTTTACAGTTAAGCTTACAATTAGGGTACATTTGTAAGTCCAATTATCACAACAACATCCTGTCAAAAAAACTAGCTTCTGAATTCACACTGCTCCTCTTCAGCAGCATTTCCTCTCCCAGTATATCCCATGGGATTTTTCTGAAGGATTTCCCTTTTGTGTCCTTAACTCCCACCATCACTCATAATGACAATGGAAATTTGAAGGAGGAGAGAAGGGGAAAAGAATGAAAGAACAGCTACATATCTATAACCCATACCCACTCAGTGTGCTGCTCTGTCCCATCTATTGGTGGCTGGACCACATAAAGGGGCTGATAAACCTGCTACTGCCTTGGCTAGAAGGGTTAAGACTTCTAGCTCAGGCCATGCCTTCAGATCCAGAGGTCCCAGGGATCTTAGGGACAGATATTCCTTGAAAGATTAATAACTAATGTTTCCTTCTGGCCCTCAAAACATTAGAAAAGCTATCTACCGCTGTTCATCCCACAATAGGCTCCACCTATGAAGACAATAAGAAAATGGTTCACAACATGTAAAACACTTTGTCTAATGGCCCACTGATCAGCAGAGCTCAGGCATTCCCCCCCCCCTCCCCCATTTATAAAAGCTAAATGAGGGTATTAGAGAGACAAGGTCGGTGAGGTAATATATATATATTGGACCAGTTTCTGTTGGTAAGAGAGATAAGCTTTTAAGCTTAAACAGAGCTCTTCTTCAGGGTATTCTTAATCACCTAGGGAAGAATCCCTCATAATTTGCTTCACTGGTGCCAGCTTCTTCCTTGCCCCGGGGTGCTCAACCCCTGTTCTGCCCCAGGCCCTGCCCCCACACCAACCCTGCCCCCAATCCCCCACCCCCCGGCTCTTCCCACCCCACTCCACCCCTGCCCCACCTCATCCCTGGAGTGCACCCCATCCCTGCTCCTCCCACTCCCTCACAGCGCCTCCCTCCCAGCACCAGCCGGGGAACAGCTGATTGTGGCAGCCGGGAGGCACTGGGGGAGAAGGGGGAGCTGTCTGCCAGTGGGTGCTAAGCACCCACTAATTTTTTTCCATGGGTGCTCCAGCTCTGGAGCACCCATGGGGTCGGTGCCTATGATTTGCTTATGTATAAAGTTTTTTCTCCTTCCCAACCTAGATAAACAGAACTCCAAGAAATCCAAACCATTTATTTTCACCCCACATTATAAACTATACATTGTTTCCTTGTCAATCAAATATACCAATCTGTCTTTTATCCCAAATTGGAATCCGCACATTTGTTTGCCTTGTGAGTCCTTCTATATGTGGAAAATGTCTTTTGCTCTATTGTAAGGCCTAAATAATGTGAAATGCTTATATATAATCAAAGCATGTATGGAGTATGTCCTCCAAATTTAGAACAATAGAAGGGTTCTGTTGATTTTCATTGTAAACAATTGTTGCACTCTCAAGTAATAGGAATTGTCTGGCACAAGGAAGGAGAAATGTTAAAAGACATAAACCTTTGGGATATTAATAGAAATTGCTTAAAGGGGGGGATCCTAACTGATAGCTGGGGCTAATAATGAAATATAGTCCTTGAAATTAATCAAACTTAAAAAGCCGCCGATAAGTGAAGGATTAAAGAAATTTGTTTTACACCAGTGCCATCTACTGGATACCAATGGAAGCATCAGAGAAACTAAATTGAAATCGGAGCATTTGCCTGGCACTATCCAGTAGGAATCAGAGGGTTGTCCCCCTCTAATGAGCCCTTAAAGTAGAGCATATAAAAACTGAGGTCACTTTGTGCTCAGCAGAGATGCCTGAACCTAACACAAAAAGCGCAACCCACACCTGGACCAACAGTGTGGAAAGGACTCTCCCCCATCCCAGAGTTAAGAGGATAAGAAGTAGTGGTGAGATTTCATTTCAGAGATAGTATTTCTCTTTCTATTCATTAATATAAATAGCAGTAGGTTATCTTCCTGAGTATAGATTCTTTAGTGATACCTCAAGTAATCATAGTTTAGATTTTAATTCCTTTATGAATCCAATCAAATTGTCCTAAGAGATTGAAAATAATTGTTTTAAGCAATTGCTTTAACATTCCAAACTTGCCACTTTTGGACCAGTCTAGTGAAAGAGAAGTAACCACATTCTTCAGAATGCCTTAAAGACAAGTGCACCCTTGAAAGTGTGATATATGTGCTAGGTACTAAAGCATGAGAATCGCTGATCATAAGTAAATGTAATAAGAAATGTTAGTAATTTGCATTGTTCTTTGATACAATTACTGAACCTCAACTCTACTCGGTGTGAAGGATTGTATTGTGTGTAGTACACACTATTAGTTGCGTCTACACCTGAGTGGTGAAATGCTGACTATATATTAATGTGGTTCTGTGCAAATTAATAAATTGTTGGCTGGTGAAGAATAAGCAAGTGTCCTGATGTGAGAAATACTGTTCAAGTTAAAAGTTGATCTGAAAAGAACCCAGCATTAAATTAGTAAGCTAATGCCCCTGGACTCAATGAAAAGGGGTTATCCTAATGGATTCTATTATATATTGGCAATCCTAGTTTGTTAGATGTCAGCTTTAAAATCTAACTGGCATCCTGGAAAATGTATAAGTTGACCCCCTTTCACACTTACACAGGTTCCATCCCCGCTGCTGATGGCTCACCCAGGGCCACTGCATAATGTGTGTAGAAAAGGATCCAAAATTGGTCCCAAATGGAGAAAGGTGACTTTATTAAGAACTGTTCCGACAACTCCACCTGTTTCCATTCTGCTATGTCACACGTCATACTTCTCTCTCGTTTGTAGATGCCAACCCTTCTAGAAAATTTCTACAGGATTTAATAGAAAATCACACAATGTCTGCACAGATTTTCCTGCCATCCTCCAGTCATCCTATACTAAATTCTATAGAATAGTTAAAATCTACCTGTAAAAGCCATAACACAGTCTCTATTATATTACATAGTTCTTTGAGATAAACCCTACTGGTTTCATCCCTGTTCAATTCTGTAGGATTTTTCCAGAAGGAAATTCAAAACCAAAATAATCAAAGAATGCTTATGGCCATAAACAAATGTCTGCAGTGGCCAAGAAAGCCTTCACGCACCCACCTAAAAATATCTGTATGTGTGTGTCATGGGGTTTCAGAATTTCTTTTATTTGGAGGGTACAAAATTGGACGTATATATTTGGTTGACTCCCCCCCGCTCCCCCAAAAAAATTCCAAAAAACCCTGTGAGGTAGGGGGTTTTACACTTTTTCTAAAGGCAAAATGCTAAATTTCTCTTAGAGAAAATTTTTATCTAAAAACATTGTTTAGAATTTGAGGTTTCCCCCATTCCTCAAGAAAGGAGGGGGGAGAGAGAGAGAGAGAGAGAGAGAATGGGATTCCCCACACACACACACACACACTCTTCGCCATTTAGAATTAGGTTTTTATCATTTGACAGTTCAATGACAATGAAGGTTTTCATCGGAAAAAAATGGTTGTTGTCAAAACCGTTTTTCTAAGAAAAAAGTGTGTCAAAGAACATGTCAACCAGCTCTTGCCGCTAGTTTAACTTCCTCTGAGGCATCAGGATCAGGCCACTGCCGACAGCAGGATACAGAACTTCAATAGCCTGATGTGATCTGCTATGGTAAATTTGATGCTCCAATGAACACTTTGGTGCATAACAAAGCTCACCCTTCTATTAACTAGCTGCACACACCTCATTCATGAGCCTTAAATCAAAACTAGTCAAAAAGTGGCTACCTTCTCCCATGCTCTTGAAGGAGGGAATATTGCCTCCCTGACACCCTTAGAGAACCATTAAACAATCAGCAAAGGAGATTTCAGAATAATGTTTCTCCTTGTCCCCTAAAGCTATGCAAATGATCTTTTTTATAACACTTTTCAATCTAATTGACACTTGTAATAAAATTCTGCCTGTACTGATCAATGTTACCTTAGAGTCATCTCACACTATCCCTTTACATGGTGCCCTTCAGTTCAAACGTCTGCAAGGCTGTGGAGATTATAAGAATCTACTGAAAGAAATTGGGGGTTACTTGTTGTTCTGTAGACTGTATTACACAATTCAGGGAAATGGTTAATGAGACAATAGATTCCATTTATTGTGTAACCACATTCAGGAGCTCAGTGCGCCTTGATCCAAACTTTATCATGCTTAGAAATAGAATAAATCTGTTCCCCTGCTGTATCTTAAACAGTATTTTCAGCTGGCTTTATTTGGGGGACTCTGCCTGGAGTCCTCACACTACATTACCCATCAAAATAACAACATTAACTACTGAAACACACATCAATAGTGAGTGGGCTGTATTAAGCAAATTGAATATCAGTCACATCAAAATAGCTATGTCCTCATTTAGAAACGTGTATTAATAGTCTGTGCAATATAGACCATCATCAAATCCCTTTTCAAGATCATTGGTGCAATGTTCTAAATGGAAAAATCTAAATTTTTCAGCCTACAGAAAACCCTTCAAACATCAAAAATAAACTGCATTGGAAGGGACCTAGCACATAAGTTGCCTGGAAACTGGTATATTACTTTCCCCTCCCCACACAAAATGGAAACATAATATGTACATCACAAAAGCCTCACACACCACCCTTCTCAACCTGCATAATCGATTCCTACTAAGCATGGGAATAAGAAGCCATTAGTGGGTCATTGAGCATACTTAACCATGGAGCTGATTAAAAAACAACAGGTTTTTCCACATGACTTTTTCAAAATCATTTTTTATCAAAAAATCAATTTTTAATGAAAATCCAAAAAATGAAGGAAAAAAAGTGGGGCGGCTTTTATTGGAAAAGTGAATTCAATGGGTGTGTCTACACTGCAATGCAAACCCCAGATTAGTGGGATTTAAGTCAGCTGAACCTGGGTTAGAGAACCCAGAGCTTGAGCATCTACACTATTGTTAACTCTAGGCTGAGAATTTTCTAACCCAGGTGCAGACTTGGGGCTCTGGCATCCACACTGCTGCATGCCGACTGGAGTCAAACCAACCATATCCCAAACTCCCTAGCGCCCACCCGAGATGTGGCCACTCTAGCCCTGTGACCATGGTCCACGGTGGGAAAACTAGGCAGTTCACCCTGCACATTACAGGCAGGGGCAGCTCTATGAATTGTGCCGCCCCAAGCACGGCACTCAGGCTGCTGTTGGTGGCGTTCCTGCGAGCGCTCCATTGGTCCCGCAGTGGCGGCGGACCCGCCGCCGAATTGCTGCCAAATCCACGGGACCGGCAGACCTCCCACAGAAACGCCGCACCCCGCAACTTGCCACCCCAGGCACGCGCTTTCTGCGCTGGTGCCTGGAGCCAGCCCTGATTACCGGAAGTTAGTACAGCCTGCCAAGGTGTCGTTTAGGTCAGTGCATGCCAAGCTACCCGAGCCAGCAACATGGAGTAGGCCCTTTTTGAAGAACGTCTCTTGCTTGTGCTTTCATCCATGTCAGGAAAAAGGTGGAGCTTCAGTGAGGTGCTGGTGGACATTTTGCCAGCATTCTCTGACCCACCGAAGGTACCTGACAGAGCTTTGGTTGAAGCAGGAGGAAGAGCACGACAGCCTCGAACTGGCTGATGCATCTCAGTACAAGTGGTGCTGCCGCTGATGCCCCCTGTGTAGACCAGCACTTCTGGAGCAGGCCCACAAGCACAGACTGGTGGGATCGCATTGTCATGCAGGCCTGGGACAGCCAGCAGTTGAGTCCAGAACTTTAGCATGAAAAAAGCCATGTCCTCTCGCCACCTGTTTTCCTTTCTCTTCTTTCCCCATGTGTCGCACACATGGCGCTGTGAGAGGGAGGTGGAGACATCCACAGGGGAGGGGGTCAGTATGGGGCATGTGTAACCCACACACCTTCTGGGTATGGTGTTTCCATCCCATCTAGTGACACCGAGCCCACTTAGAGAGAGAGTTTAATGAGTCTGCTCTACAGCCTTAGCTAACAGGCATATGGCTTTTAGCTCCTGCAGTAGAGGATCATGCACTAAGCTCTAGAGGTACCAGGTTTGATCCTACCTGCCAACGACCGGGGGTCTGTCGGTGTTACAGGGTTACCCTGCCCCACCACTCATGGGGCCTGATTGCATGGGCCACCCAGGCAGGGAGTCTTCCAAGCTGCTTCTGGACTGCAGCACAGGGTAGCGCACAGGGGACTCGGGCCGTGATGTGGGTGACGCAGCAGGAGCTGCTATTCTTAGTCTTCAGTGATACGAGCCCCTCACACAGCTCTTTCTGCACAGCTCTGTCCTCCTCCCACAGCCACAATTCCTGTTCTGGGAACTGCAAAGCAAGTGCCTGCTGCTGGGCTAAAGCCCTGTCCTCAAGCTGTGCAGCCGGCCTGAGTCTCGCCCTGCCTTGCCCCTAGCCTCAAACCCCTCTCTCTTTGGTGCTGGACCTGTTTGTTGGCCTTGCCCAGCACTTTAAACATAAGTTCATCATGGAAACAGTTCCTCTTGCAACGGCCCAGGAAGGTACATTGGCCCAGGCTTCTGCTGCAGCGTGGGCGAGCTGCGGAGGCACTGGCCGAGGGGCCTGGAACAGGACAGGACACAGAGGGTCAGTCTCTCAAACAACTCACTGCAGGAGCGCAGAAACAATCCTCATGGAACTTCAAGAACATAAAATGATACTTTTACAAACGGAACTTCAGTATATTGTGAGACGGGTGCTTCAGACCACAGAGCTCCCTGGACACAGCTTGGTTAACCACAGCGAAAGGAATGCAGGCACAATGGTTAGTTAAAAATGCAAAGCTGCTTTTTAGATTTTAGAAAATCACAAAACTACTTGGGATTTTTTTTCAAGGGGCAGGGGGAGGAGGAGGAGCTCCTGTCAGTGTCTGTGCTACAAAAGCTTTTTGTATGATTCCAGGCCTTCCACGTTTCGGAGGACATAACGGTTCTTATGGTGCCCTACTGGCAAAGGGAGACGTTATTCCAACCTGCTGGTATGCAACAGAAGTATTCAAATGTATAGGGACTGAACAACACATCTATGAGTGGTGTGGGCTCATCTCCTACTGAGGTGGCCCTGGAAAATATGCTCTTCTCCAAAACATGATACCTATCTGGAATTCTGCTTCAGGAAAAGTTTGCAGCTATCAGCACATGGATTGGATCAGAATTCATGAGGAGATCAACAGGATGCTGCATTAAGCTTCCATATGGCTTAGCCTGTCATGGCTGCATTCAGACACACAAAACTCCATAGCCTTCCACCTCCCCACCCCCAGCACATTTCTGGACAACATTTCAAACCAGAATCATATTAGGGACAAATGATTTTGTCACCTACAGACTGCACCGACTACTCTAACTGAAATGGACTTGTGAATGGATTTGTGAATGGAACACATTTCCTCAAACACAAACAGAATTCACTGGTTCCAGGCAGCTCAACAGACTATAGAATGGTTACAGAGTAGAGTACTTACAGGCACGGCAATGTAAGGTTGTTATTTTTAAGAAACTGAAATGGCCCTAGCAAAAATCTGCCTTTCCAGTAAAAATACACTTTAAAGGTGTTCTTTACAGTTTGCATGTCCCAGTCACCTTTTGGAACTCCAGATAGAGGGGTGGGGAGGTAACACCACTGGCATACAATCCGCCATTAAAACGCTGCTCACTTGGGCTTCTCATAACTTTTGCATTGGTTCATAGTGTGGAAATCCCTCCCATTACTGTATTAATAAACATTAAAATGGAGCCAGAAGCTTACCAGGTTTAGGGACGGCTTCTGTCCCAGCTGTGTCTGCTGCAGGCTCCATAGCAGGCCGTTCCTTGGGGGGCGGGGTGCATCAGTTCCTCTCAGTATGGATCCAGAATATGCTGCCACTGCTCCTGCTCCAAAACCTGCTCTGGAACCAGTTTCAGCAACAGAGTGACTTCATTCTCCCCACTCGGTGCCTGCTCCTGTCTCCCATCAGTCCCCACACTGGATTCTGGGACCAGCAGGGCACCATCCCAGCTGACCAGGTCATCATGCACCACTGTTGGCTCCATGCTGGGCACAGTGCCCAGCATCCAGTTAAACTCCTCATAAAACAGGCAGAATTTTGGCGAGTTGCCTGAGGTGCAGTTCTGGTCCCTGGTTTTCTGGTACTCACTCTTGAGCCGCTTAATCCAGTCCCTGCGCTGATCACCAAACCAGTACATTTGCACTATTTGCTAGCACATGTGATCATTCTTGGGACTCTTACTAAAGTCCACAGTTTTTCTGGCCTTGGAACAGAGATTTACCAATATCAGCCTGTCCTCCTGCGACCATGAAGCAGTGAGCTTTGCAAAAGGCTTGCTCTGTTCAGTCTCCATTGCAAGCACAGAAGGCTCTCTGTTTGCAGCTTAGTGGTGAGAAGGGTTAACGCTGACTCACTGAGCTGTTGCAGTACCCCAAGGGTGGTTGCTTCCATTTTCAATAGAGTAGATTCATGATTCTTGGGATACAGAGGACAAAGCAAGTTGGCCCATGGGATTGCAGGATACTTTTTTGGAGGACTCCCAGGATCTGAGACTAGCAGGGCTGCATCTACACTGCAAAGCAATAGGGCTCAAACCCTGGGCCAAGGCTCACCCTGGGCTCAGACTCTGCAGCCCCGCAGGGTCCTGGGTCCAAGCCCTGAATTAGCACAATTTGCTTGTGACGGAAGCGGGAGGGGTGGAGTTGAGCCTCAGTCTGAGCCCAAGCTTATATTGCAATGTAGGCATACCCAATGGGACAACCAGCATGAATAAGTGTGGCTAGAAGTGGCCCTTATTGGTCCCTACTAGCTCCCACAGATCAGGGCTAATATTCTGTGATAAAGAAGTTGTGAAAATGTAGGTATAAAAAATTTTGCTAGTTTTCCTTTAGGGTTAAAGGTTTGGTTGGATTTGTTAATTTTTGGCTATGTTCTACTACTTTTCAGCTAATACAGTTGCAATGTACCTAACATAATTTCTCAGACTTCAAACTGTTAGTAAAGCATGTTAAGTGCAACAATAGAGATATACTGTAAGTAAGTAAAAAGAGCTTATGTGTAAGTAATGGAGCTTAAATTCTTAATTTAAAATACATATATTTATTTACTCACTGAGTAACTGAATTCCAACAAAATGAATTTGTAATACATTCCAGTCTAGTTTTATTAGGATTTGTGCTGTATATGTAATGGAGAAATAAAGAAAATATATTGCAACATCAACACAGATTATTCACACGCATAAACTTCTGTGTATCTGTTCAAACTGGAGAGAGAATGCGCTGGAAAGCATATTACAACAACCAGAAATGACTGCTTAACCTTTAAGAGAAATATAAACAATAAATGGCAAAAGGAAAATTGTAAAAAAATTTGGTCGCATTTCTCATGTCATAAAATATTACCTCTTGTTTAAACAATTATGAGCACTCCCTAGCACCTTGATGCCAAGCACCAAACAGAAACTTGGTTAAAATAATGTATTTCCAAAATAATTTATACCAGCAAATGACCATAACCGTTATTGGTAATTTGCAAACCATATCAATTTTCCTCATAGAGCCCTCTGCAGCAGTGAAGGCGAGCTACAGGATTTGCCTCTTAGAAAATAAAATGCTATATTTAAGCTCTGTGGTCAGTCTTTTCCTTACCCCGGCTTATATGCTTGGTGCAAAGCCTATTGAATTCAACAAAAACATTCTCATTGACTACAGTGAGCTTTGGATCAGGCTATATTATTTTTCTCTTATTACAGTCGATCAGGGTTGTGCCCGCCATCTGGGTTGGTATTTTTCAAGCAGATATTGATAGAGTGGATGATGGCTTGTGAAAGGGGCTAGATTTACAAGCCATGTGGGAGGGTGTCAGAGTCCCACAACCATGACCTGGAGAGACTCCCATCTGGAGGATTGGTCAAGGTCTCTGTCTATTCAGTCACTGGCCTCATTGCTAGATTTACTAATAGTAGAAGAGCCAAAAGTTTTAAATGCTAATGAGCAATTGAAAATAAATCTCCCCACCCCCCATTTTCCTGCCCGCTCTAATTATGAGTTCACCTGTATACAGTGACATAGTAGTGCATAGCACATTAGAGGGAATGACCTCTTCCCCATAGAGCTTACAGTCTACCACAACTCTATAAATGTTGTGCCCATCCACTGTTAATTGCAGAGACCACCAGCTTATTTCACATGGATCTCTGAATAGCCATTTGGATGGCAACAACTTCCATCAGCAGTGACCTAGAAGCAAAATGTTCTGAATTCTTTTGCCAATCCTTTAAGCCATTTAGTCCCCTTTTTATCTTGTTTTAGTATATTGTGTCGTCCCGTCTCACTAAACACAACTGTATTTGAGCTAGTTTGTGCTCTGCTGCACGGAAAGACGAGGCAGTCATGGCAGCAGGGACTGGTATTTTGGCTTGTTAGCAAATCATAGAGAAGCAAAGACCTACAGATGGGAAATGGGAAAACTTACTGAAATATAAACATTTGGGGAAGAGAAGTGTATAAGCAGCTGGTGTTTCCATGCTGTTCCTACCCCAGTAAACGCTCACCCTGGCTCTGTTCCAAAGTTATTCCCTACCTGGGGTTTCCCTTTATTGTTAAATGCCACCAAAACATAAACCTCAAAGATAACATACAGCCTCAGCTTTTCCTTGAACCCTTAAGGATTTTCTCTCTCATTCTGTCTCTGTCCCTAGTTTTCTATGCCTTCAAGAGATACCCATTTCATACTCTGGGATTGGAGCTAATAGGACACACCTGGGCTGGCTGCCATAATAAATCGGCAAATCAGAACGACTGCATTTTACACCCATTCTTCACAGGTGTACATGACTACACGTGGTGCAAGGCAGTGGAAAATCCAGCTCTCACTCTGAAGGCTTCCTTAGAAGATAGTCACTGAGATCCTGTCTACACTAGGCAAAATGTTGTGGAAACAAATAATTGGCTGGTTTTCCTAAGCTTGCACGCACAACAATAATTGAGGACAATGAGTTAAATTCAGCATTACTTCAAGTAGGTGCATATTATTCCATTGAAGCCAATGAGAGCTGCACTCATTTATTCCAGGCCTGAATTTGGCTTGGATCTGGCTGAGCTACTGCAGTCCTCAGTTTCTTCCCATTTGTCCCATCTACAATAGGGGCATTTTCTAAGAATGCCTCACTGCTGCTAACACTAGTTCAGCTCCATTGGGGTTTGCAACATTTTAAAATATAGTTATTTACTTAGAAGAAGAAAGCCTGGGTGAGGAGAAAAGCCCAGTCTAGACTTGGGGGGGATTCTCAGGTTTCAAAATAAAAAGAGAGTTCACTGCTATACAATTTTTTAAAAAGTGGTCTCCTTGTTTTCTGGCATCTCCACAAATACACTGGTAGCACAAATGAATGTATTCTGCATGGAAAATCTGTCACAGTTTGAAGGGCACAGTATTCTTCTGTTCCAAGATTTCTCTGTGGATGTTGCCCAGAAGTGATGGGAATGCCTAGACTCCAAGTGCACACCACTCACATCAATTATTTAAATAAACTTCAGATTAGGTTCAACATTTAAAAAAATATTTATTTGCACAGAAGAAGATAGATGTAGGATTCCTTTGATGTTTCAGCCATCTGCTCCTTTGAAAAGAAGGTTCCCTACCCTGGCATTGACCATCCCTTAATGTACAGATCTGAAAAAGCAGCACCAGAAATCTGTGCTAAGCTAGGTATTCCTGGTTTCTCAGACTAATATTCAGTTTTACACTTTAGCAGCCCTTACCAGGGATGCTCATTCCTGGATGATAGAGAATCAGGGCTCCAGACAGCTCAGTGTCAAGCAGGCATACTGAAAACTTTCCTTCCCAGCAACCTTCCTCTCCTCCACTAATTTTCCTCCTCAGGCAGCTGTCTCCTAGATAACTGTTGGTGCTGTTTATTTATTTTAATAAATAAAAATAAAGTTGGGGGCTACTAATTTTCTCTTGTTCAAGTGTCTTACTGTTAAAAATTCTGACTCTCTTCCCTCCCCCTCCCCAAAGCTTCCAACTCAGCATTTTTACAAATTGATCCTCTATGTTGTTAAATTGCGAACGTGTCCTACTCTGAAATTCTGGCATCATTCCAACAATTATTAAATTCATCAAAATAGCTGGGTGTACACTGTGGGTTTTGTTGGCATAACTATGTCAGTCAAGGGTGTGTTTTTTCACACCTTTGATTAACATAACTATGCTGACAGAACTTAAATGTAGAACAAACCTGAGACTGAGAAAAGGAACTGATGAGTGCTGTTTAAATGGGTATTCATTGACTTAACTGCTTATACTTCCTTGTTTTTCCACAGTTTGTGGTGGGTGAGATATTCAGTCTAGCAAACTTATCTCTAAATTAACAAATGCTGTGCATGGAATTGTAATTTCGTTTCTGGGGCTGTGTGTACGTTTCATTTTTCTTTCTTGATTATTTTGTTATTAAACTTCCCCTAGTCCTGTGTGCTCAAATACTCATCTGCTGTTTCAGTCTAAACCCAAAGTCTCTCCCTCTCATTTATACCATCAATTGTGGGCTCTTCAAGATGTTGATGGGTAAGTGCATCAACCACATGTACTGCAAACATATCGCTCATACAAATAATTGCTAATGTATTTAAATCACAGCTGAGGAGTTTAAGCAATTAAAGACATGCTTAATAACCCTACCCTGCATGAAATCAGCAAGCACATTTTAAAATATTCAGTAATTTAATATACTTGCAACAGACACTTTGAGGGCTATGTCCTCCCCTCTGTGAAACATGGATTTATGCACATAACTCCCATTAAAGTTAATGGAGATACACCTATTAAACTCTTCATCAAGGAGGGAAGAATTTAGCTGCTCACATACCGTTCAGTACTGAAAATAGACTATCACTTCCTTCAAGTGGTAGAGTGTTTAGAGCATGGGAATGGGAATCAACATTGATTCTATTCATACCGCTACCACTGCTTCAGTGAGATGCCTTAGACCAGCCGTTCTGTGGGTCTGGACCCCAAAGTGGGTCACGACTCCGTTTTAATGGGGTCGCCAGGGCTGGAGTTAGACTTGCTGGGGCCCAGGGCTGAACCCTGTCCCACTGCCCGGGGCCAAAGCCTGAGCCCAAGGGCTTCAGTCCTGGGTGGCAGGACTCAGGTTACAGGCTCTCCTGCTTGGGGCTGAAGTCCTTGGGCTTTGGATTTGGCCCCCACACTCCGGGCAATGGGGCTTGGGTGGGCTCAGGCTTCGGCCCCGCTTCCTGGGGTCCTGTAGTAATTTTTGTTGTCAGAAGGGGGTTGCAGTGCCGTGACGCTTGAGAACCCCTGCCTTACACAAATTACTTCACTTTGCTGTGCCACACTTTACCCATTTGGACAATGGGTATTACAATACTTACCTGCCCGGTAAGCATATTGTGATGCTTAGAGTTTGTAAAGTGATTTGAGTTGTTTGAAAAGTGGGCGGAGGAAGAATGGGTTTGGGTTAGGCTGGTAGCCTGGGACATGAGAAGCCTTGATTCAATTCTCTGCCCTCCGTGCCTGCCATAGACTTCCTACATGACTTGAGCAAGTCACCTTCAGCTGCCTGTGCCTAAATTCCTAAACCGTAAGATAGGGGATAAGAACACCTACCTACCTACCTACCTACCAGGGGTGATTTGGAGTGTAAATACATTTCCGATTGTGAGGAGCTCAGGTAATATGGTAATGGAGGCTATATACATACCTATGATATATAGTAACTTTCATCTAAGGGCAAAAGGCTTTATATTATCATATTCATTACAGTCTAGAAATAACCAATCTCATGACTATTTTTGTTTGTACTTTGACCACCTGCGCCATGGGGAAAACTCATCATGAAACAGTGTTTTACACTCTTCAGAAAACAATGCTTCCTGACTGACTACTTAGTCACCATGGTTTTTTAGTTACTTTTAATGTGAAAGTAACTGTGGCATTCCCCCGCCCCTCCTATATTTCAGAGGACTTATGTAAGCAAGAAATCACTGATCCAGAAGTAATCTTAGAGAAGAAAGTAATTTTTCAGGACACTGTGGTACTGAACACCATCCAGGGAGAAATCCTGTTAGCACCTGAAGTGATTATACATTTATGGGAGTGGGTGTTAAGGAGACAAGTCAAACTGGATTGCCTACAGAGACCTGGAAACATTCCTGAAATTATGAGGTAGATGAGCACATCTGATCAGTGTGAATTACTGCACATAGAGAAATATTGTACTTTCAAAGTAAAACCAGTGACTGCACCTTATATATTTGAATAGATACACAGTTAAGAATGGAGTGTTACTCTAATTTAGAGTCTACAGCTGCAGACTTTCTGTGCCTGCCCAGGCATCTTTAGTCATGGAGCTCCTACCTACGATTCAGTCCACCAATATGGAAGTGACTTCAGCACTGGAATATTTGCAACCTTTAATAATAATCCCTTCCTTTCTCTCTTCTGTCAAGAAGATCCACTAAACCAGTTTGCCATATGAAAGGGAACAAATTTAAGACAGATAAACAGAAACATTTTTTTAAAACCTACTACAAGCAAAATGTGGAACTCACTGCCACTAGATATTAATGAGGGCAGGATTTTATTAATCCAAAAAAGGATTAGATGGGCATATGGACAAAAGCATCCACAATTACATTAGAAATCCCAACTACACATATAAAATGATGGGTTCTAAATTAGCTATTACCACTCAAGAAAGAGATCTTGGATAGTTCTCCGAAAACTTCAGCTCAGTGGACACCAGGAGTCAAAAAACGGCTAACAGAATGTTAGGAGCTAACAGACAATGAAACAGAAAATATCATAATGTCACCATATAAATCTATGTTGCACCCACACTTTGACTACTGTATCCAATTCTGGTCATCCAATCTCAAAAAGGATATAGGGGAACTGGAAAAGGCTCAGAAAAAAAGCAGCAAAGGTGATTAAGGGTATGGAACAGCTTCCATACATGGAGGGACTAAAAAAGTTTTGAGCTGTTCATCTTAGCAAAGAGATGATTAAGGGGGGATATGATAGAGGTCTACAAAGTCATGAGTGGTGTGGAAAAAGTAATAGAGAAGTCTTATTTACCTTTCTACTGATCCCACAAAACCACTGGTCACCCAGCAGCAGATACATTTTTCACATAATGCTCAATTAACTTGTAGAACTCATTGACATGAGATGTTGTGATGGACAAAAATATAAATGGGTTCAAAAAAGAACTGGATAAGTTCATGGAGAATAGGTCCATCGATGGCTATTATGATACCAGTCAGCTCTGTGTTCTTGGGGAACCAGGGCGCAGTATCTAGCATGTCTGACTCATGAAAGACACTCCCCGCCCCAGTCTCTGTTTGAACCAAAACCGATCAGAGAAAAGACTTGCAGAGAGCAGTGAAGGGCATTGGGAGACACACCTAGACCCCTCCTGACAAGGGTGACAAGACTAAGGCATCTCCATTAGCATACAGAATGGAGAACAGAGGCAACTCCCCTAGCCTCATCTGCATGAAAGATGGGACAGGGAGACGTCTCCATTAGCATACAGAATGGAGGACAGAGAACCGCACTGAACTCTGGGACCAGAAAAGCAGAGAAGCACTGCATCATGGGAGATCTCTGCTCCAGTTATTAATGAACCTACGTCTGCACACACCCAGCTCAGCAGTTATCAGACCAATTCTAGTAATGAATCCTTGATTGATATCCAAAATACCAAAGCTGCCTAATTGCATTGTGAGCTCCCTGGAAGAAAACACCACCCATAGTCAAGAGTGGATCAGCTCCTATTGTCTAGCCTAAAGAAAACCCTTGAGCCATCGGTTTACCCATAAACAAATCTAGTGTTCTCCCTTGAACCATTGCTGATTCTCTCCAAAACCCCTACCTATGTTCAAGTAAGGGTTCTGATGCTTGGATCCAAACTATGCATCAGTTCCACTGGGACTTCATCTTCTCCTGACTGATCATGCTGGGGGTTCTGCCTGTCTCCAGCACTCAGGACCACTGTTCCTTCTAAGCTGTGCACGTGTGTGCGCGCGCACACAGATCCTAAACCCCATGCACACAGCGAAACACCGCGCGCACAAAAATTTGCACAGAAGCACAACAATTTGCACAGAAGAAATTTTTTGCGCACATGGCCTGTCAAAAATTTGCACAGAAGAATTTTTTTTGCGCACACAGGCTGTCAAAAATTAGAGGGAACATTGCTCAGGATCCTCCGCTTCCACCACCACCTGGAAACCCCGACCAGTTCAAGCTTCATGGAGCGGTGAGATGCTTCTCTCTCTCTCTCTCGGTTTTCCTTTCTACCTCAGGTATTAACCTTTAATAAGGTAACTGTTATGTTGGTTTAGGCTCTCCTTGTGTAGTTATCGTTATTATTATTCAATAATAACTTTTATGGTTAAACTGGTTGCTTCTCTCTCGCTCTCTCTCTGAACTTTACTCTTTTGTGTTTTCAGCTTCCCCATTCACTCTGCAGCAACCCTTCTTTTATCTAAGCTAAAGATCCCTGTAGCGCCCAAAATACTGTGGGATTTGCTCATCAATTGAATTACTACCAGTACAATTGTGACGTGAAAGTGGGGATAGTGACGTGCTAAATCTGTGACATATAGGGTGACCAGATGTCCCGATTTTATAGGGACAGTCCCGATTTTGGGGTCTTTTTCTTATATAGGCTCCTATTACCCCCCACCCCCATCCCGATTTTTCACACTTGCTGTCTGGTCACCCTAGTGACATACGAGGGTGGCAGCTTGAAAGTGTTGCTCAACCCAGATGAGCCACACTGGTTTCCAGCCACGCATTTGTCAGTGTTCAGTGAGGCTTACAGGCCTAGGCATGAGCTGGCATTTGGCCTTCCAGCATCACACACACATCCTGGGTGAGTGTTCTAACCACGGGGCAAAAAGGTTACCAGGGACGCAGCAACACCACCACCTCCTCTGGTTGTATTTTATGTGAGGCTTGATCCTGAGCATGCCTACCAGATTGGGGCCCACAGGACACCAAAATTTGAAGATCCCACTGTGGTGAGAGTTAGGGATCAGGATTTATGCAGCTGTGTATAAGCCCACTGACAGAAATTCAAGCACCTAGGACCTTTAGGAATCGCAGTATTAGGCAGCAGCTGAGTGGGGGGAGTTTTGAAGATCTAGATTTTGGATTTAAGTATCTAAGGAGACAGATAGGCATCTAAATCTCTTTGTGAATCTAGCCTTGTGTGTTAGTGATGAGGTCAGTCTAATACAGTAGTTCTTTTCTAACTTCTGTCACAACTGGATCGGCTCTCACCCAGATAGGTATTAAGTATGCACCTGCCTCTCCCAGCTCCTCTTGCTCTGAGCAATACAAATTAACTTGTAACAATTCCTGGAAGATTTAGCTCCTAAACTACTATATTAATGCAGCCTGAGGCCTACCGCCACAGAAAAGGATCTTTTACACACAGGACTGCTCCCCTCAAATACTAGACATGACCGACACCAAGGGAACTTTTCAAAGTCAATCTTCCCAAAGGAAGAACTAAAGCAAACAGTCCAGGGCATGGAGTTCTCTTTCAAATGCAGAACATTTCCTTGTGGAAGGATACTTGGTATTTTATGTTTAAACAGCTAAACTTGTCCCATCCTGAAAATCTACAGCCATCTGAAGAGCTACCAATTTACTCTCTAAGGTTTTTTAAAAAATCTACAATACATAATCTTTCATGAATGATTTAAAAATGTAGGGATTTAGATATCAAATTGCACTGTTACCACAGAAATGTTATCCCATTTCCATATTTTGAGATCCTACAAAGAAATGCATTTACCCACAAGCAATTACCAGGTGATCATAGGGTAATTACCTGCTGGAAGATTCCTCAGATAGGACACAAGAGGCCCAATGTACTGCTGGCATAAGTGAACACAATTCCACTGAAGTCAACGGAGTTGAATCCATTTACACGAGCAGTGAGTTTGGCTCAAGGAACTCACCTGCTAAAATAGCACCAGGCAACTTCTTTAGTGATCAATGGCCACAAGAAATCTCTGGCTTTGCAGATCCTTCAAAAGGATGGGCAGAACTGAACCCGCAAGCACAGGGCTTACTGCTCATAGACCCCTTTGTTTCAGTGGAGATGAATATACTGTAGTAATATCCAGTTATGTCCTCATCTACACTATTATTAATAGGAAAAATGTATATTATGGTAGCACTCAAAGGCCCCAGTAGGGCTTGGGACCCCATTGTGCTGTAGCAACACAGAAAAGAGACAATCCCTGCCCTGGATAGTTTCATTATTTTTATGGAGCAATTACAACAAAATGTAATGACCTTTGAGACATTAAATAACACTTTCAGTAGCACAAATCAAGTACAGTTATTAAATACAACCAAAATGGCCCCCTCCATGGATCACCAGCAGGTTTAAATGCAGGAACGTCAGTACCAAAAGCATTGGTTCTACCACTGGAGTTAAAGGAGTGCCTCTCTCAGCTGGTAGCAGTGGTAGGCTTTATACGTTCTGTCCATAAACAGGACATGTGACCACACACTATTAGCTAGTGTATTACAGAACACATCATATTCTATCCTTGCAGAAAGTACCTGACAGCCCCAGTGCCGATCTGAATTTTAATTGACTGAAATATCTTTTTCAAGTTTTCCTTAAATTTCTGGCCTTTAAGGTCTTTCAGCCTAGCCAGTCTACCACCATTTCACTTCATAGACCACTACCTTCACTCCACCAGTGATGCCACTGAATTCCCATTAATCCACTTCTCCTACCACCACCCTTATAGATGGAAACCTCCCCATCAAAGTCTGCAAAGCCACCACCTGATCATTCTTCAACTCCCTTAGTAAGATTCAGCCCGCTGTGATGGCTACAGAACAATGCCAGTTTATTACAGCGAGGCAGGTGGCAAGCTACAATGTGCAGCTAGTTTATGTGAAAACAGTGTTACCTCATCCTCTCCCACATCTATCCATATGGTTCACCCACCAGTTGCTTCCTTATTAGCCTAGAGATAGTAAGCTCTTCAAGACAGGGACTGATTTGCATAACATCCATATAGAGCCTAGCACAATGAGACCTCTAGACACTCCTGTAACACAAATAACAGTAATTACCCACCAGCTGAGCTCATGCCCCAGGGAGCATTTTGCACCCTTTTGAAAAGTGGCATAGCTGCAGTGCTAGCCCATGCTGCCCAGGAGGAACTCTGGTGGTGTCAGCCCCCATTTGTCCTGGGGTCTCTGGCTGCAGCTTGACACCTACAGCCACTTTCTAATGATGGTGCCTAGGGAACACACTATTCCTCAAACACTGGGCAGACTGAAAATATCATTACAATCATTGTAATCGGCTGTTACTCTACTTAGCGTTTTGTTAGTTGTAATGAGATGAGGGCTATCAGCGGCTGCTTTGGCAATAATGGACTCATTTCCAAAGAGGGCACCATCTCATGGCACAGTTCCTACTTTTATGGTTTGAGTTTCCTCTCTTATCCACTCGGAACTCCTGCATTCCCTCCGTGGCAAGCTGAAAGCTATTACCTACAGATTCATTTTTAAAATATGAAACAAGCAATATCATCTCCATATTAATTTTTTAAATACTTTAGACAGATTGGGAGGAAGGTACCTCATGTGAGTGTCACAGTCTCAGTGATATGAATGCAACCAAACAAGTCCCCCTCTGCCATTCCAGATAAGCTGTTGGTATCTTGATGACTTATCCTTAATACCCATGCTTGACATTTTGGACCAGAATGTTCCTGGTCCTTGTGAAGGTGCAACCAGGGATGGGCAGAACAGGGCACAAGGGGTAAGGACTTCTCCTTCTTACAACCCCTCCCCAGATACTAGCCAACATAAAGAAAGGGGGAAAGGGAGGAGATGATGATGCCATGGCCCCACTGCCCTTCCTGCACCATCCAGGTGAAATCAGCCACAGAGAACGGTGCATGCTGCATACCTTTCTAATGGGTGATGCACCATGCATATTCCCCTGCATGTTAGGCGATATTATGCCTAGGGCAGAATCCATCTCAAACAATTCTTCAATGCACCCACAATGCATATCTATGTCTCAGTGGCACAGCCCGATTCTCCATGGGTGCCTGACCTCACAGAGATGGGTACAAGCCCCAGATGTGGATCTAGTTTTCAGAAATTGCAAAGTTCAGGAGGGTTTAGACCTGAGTGTTTGGTTCAGGTCCATCTCGGACATAACCCAGCAAAAGTGAATACTGAAGGGGAAGAAATGAACCAGATTGGTCCCCAACATGGAGAGGCCCAACTAGGGAACAGGAAACTCCCAAAGTTGCTCTTAAAAAATTCCCACCAGATTGTTCTCTCAGGTGGTGGGAAGAGGAAGGGGATTAGCCCACAGGGCTCAGGGGAGCTGATGGACACAAGGAAAATCTATGGAGAGTCCCTCTGCCTCTGCACCATCTCCCCATTGCCTTTGTGCCTAGCTACATGGAACGTGTCAGAATGGCTCTCTCCAAGGAGTAGGGTAAATGGTGCCAAAGAGGTAATTTAGATTCATTGATTCCAAGGCTAGAAGGGACCATTGTGATCATCTAGTCTGGCCTCCTGTATAACACAGGCCATAGAACTCCCACAAAATAAATGTAGATACCATTTGCACTTGAGATACACTTCCCTTCCACCTGGACAGTAGGAGATCTGCATGTGGATTCAGGTGTGGCGGGCGGGGAAATGTTCCAGTGTCTCAAGGTCTTAAAAGCAATATATTTGGTGTCAATATTTTCAATGATAGTCTTTAGGTACAAGATATAGTAAGCCAGAAACCTGCAGACATTTTTCAGTCCTTTAATCCTGGGACAAAGAGGATCCCTTAGTTTCCCCAGCCACTAACTAGAAGTTTGGAAATGTTGCTTCCTACACATCTCTATCCCCGGAGCAAAATTAACTTACCCCTCTCTCTTACAAAGATAAAACAGGAGAAAATGTGAAAGGCAAGTGAGGCAGTGCTTGGGGAATAAGGGAAAGGGATTGTTAAAAAGTGATAGCTTATTCCCAAAGAAACAATATGAACCCCACCAAGCAGAAAAATGTGCAAATACGACTCTTAATTCACTCTAGACGATTTGTCATTTATAGCATTTTCTTTATGGGACATAGAAACAAAAAACAGTGGGTAAACCAGCAATGTTTCCTCTTATATAGCTGTTTACCATGAGAGAAGAAAAGGAATAGAGGCAGGGGGTTGTAAAAAGCCATTTAAAGATGGATTTGGCACCCTCGCAGAAGTTTATATCATGCTTGCTTGTGGCAGCAGTTTATTTTAATTTATATATTTCATTCTTTTGAAAGCTCAGCTGTGAGATATTTAAACCCCAGAGGAGTTTTTCTTTTTCTCCCATTTTCTTTATCACAAATTCTGATAGAATTACAACTTTTTTATATAGGCTTGGTGCACATAACTGTCTCTACTGAGTTTAAGAGATATGGGGTAAAATTTTCACAAGTTCCTAAACGACTTATGATCCTAAAGCTCATTGACTTTCAATGAGATTCAGGGCTTGTTTACATGGGGAAGCGGATGTGCAAAGCTGTAATACATATTAATATCATTGCACTTTAAAAGCTCGTGTCTCAAATACTTCTGAACTAGATAAGAAGAAAATGATGCCACTTTGGCCTATGACCTTTTTTTTTTTTCCAGTTTTCAGTTTTGTTTTTTCATAGAAAAAACAAAGTACTTTTGCAGGAAATTTTGAATAAAAGAAAAAATATCAAAATTCCTCATGAAAAACAACCAACATTTTCCAGTCAAATCTAATTTCATGCTTTTGTATCAAAAATTGTGGCTTGATGTTATTAACATTCTAGATCTGTCATTCAGTGAGTTATCTTTGCAAGCAAAGCAGTAATTTGTGCCACAAGACCTTACCCCTTGACAAGGAATTGTCATTTGGAGAATTCCCAAGGATCACTGGTTAAAGTGCTGCACTTCCTTTGCAAAGTTAGTCTGTCTGAGCCTCAGTGTTTTTCATTTTCCACACCCCAGGAGCAACACACCACTTTCTACCAGTGTATGAATCCCCATTTGAGTTTGGCAACTCAAACACTGAAATCTACACATTGAAATCTTTGCAATATATGTTTATTGGACACACATTATTTCTTCTTTTGGGGCCCAATCCTGCAAGTGTGTGTGGAGTTTAGGGTGACCAGATAGCAAGTGTGAAAAATCAGGACGGGGGTGGGGGCTAATAGGAGCCTATATAAGAAAAAGACCCAAAAATCGGGACTGTCTCTATAAAATCGGGACATCTGGTCACCCTAGTGGAGTTCCCACTCAAGCCAACAGAAGGTACAGAGATAAAGGTCTCTGCTCTATTTTCTTAGTGGCCACTTCTAACTAAGCAACCTCTTTATACAGAGCATCTCCCTCAAAACTGGCATTTATTACTGCACTTTCCTTCTTCTCCTAGTCTCACCTTTGTGCCTTATTTAGCTGCCTATGATGCCTGAAATAGCCTCCTTGCCCCTATGTGCACCGAGAACCTTCCAAGCCTCCTTTCCTCAAGAAACTTCTTCAAGACCAGTCTTCTTGGAATCCTTGCAATTAGGGCTGTCAAGTGATTAAAACATTAATTGTGATTAATCGCACGATTACAAAAATTAATCGCACTGTTAATAATAGAAAACCATTTATTTAAATATTTGTAGTTGTTTTCTAAATTATCAAAAAAAATTATTTCAATTACAACACAGAATACAAAGTGTACAGTGCTCGCTTTGTATTTATTTTTTATTACAAATATTTGCATTGTAAAAAACAAAATAAATGGTATTTTTTCAGTTCACCTAATACAAGTACTGTAGTGCAATCTCTTGATCATGAAAGTTGAACTTACACATGTAGAAATATGTACAAAAAATAACTGCATTCAAAAATAAAACAATATAAAACTTTAGAGCCTAGAAATTCCACTCAGTCCTACTTCTTGTTCAGCCAATCGCTAAAACAAACAAGTTTGTTTAGATTTGCAGGAGATAATGCTGCTTGCTTCTTGTTTACAGTGTCATCTGAAAGTGAAAATGGGCATTCATATGGCACCCTGGGGGGTGACTACTACAGTTCCTGGGATTGTTAACAGCACCAGAGAGATGGCGGTTTGCATATACTGAGTTAAGGCAGCCCAGAGGAGAGGCAAGACAAAGAAAGAATGTTGGGGCACAAAATGCTGAGTTTAAAACAGATTCAGGGCCTTCTTTCTGATCCAGCAAAATGACATAACCTTTGGTTTAAGGGGGTGAGGGCAACCCTCGCTGAAGGGCTGGAAGTATGTTGGTTTGCCAGGGTCCCATAAGGCTGATGGGTATGTTAAGTAAAAGTGTAGATCCTTTTATTGCCTTTTTATGTGTTTTCGATGAATGCTTTTTATCCTGAATAGATGTAGTCTGCTGAGAAAAAGCTGGGTGGTCACTGGTAAATCATTTGTCATTGTCCTGAGAGAGAAAGCAAAGCGTAGGTGCTGCCCTTTGAGCAGACTTGCTTGCTGAGGATATCACATTGAACTGCAGGGGACTTCAGCCTAAAACCCCAGTCTTAAGAGAGAAGGTACATGGGTCCTTGCCCACAGAGAGGTGAAGGCTAGAGGCCTAAGATCTCAATGGGCATTCTTAGAGCTCATCATGGAGAGGCTCAAAGGTACAGTTACCCTGAAAATTGCCTGTCTGCTCATTTCTACAACCACTTGGTTTGATGTTTGTATCATTAGGAATTTGCTTGATAGCACATCACACTCAACATTCAGAAATATACTGAAGGGAACTTGCTTTTATTGTGGCATCCTGAAAAAGAGATGGGATACTTACTCTCCAAATATATCGCAAAGGGTTACTCTTAGTCTTGTCACCATGAAAAAAAGTCAGACTATGATCTACAGCTGGTCTTTACTACAGAAAACCATAATGCACCATACAAAACATCCCACACGATAGATGAACAAGCTGCTTCTGAATCAGCCTCTGAATTCAGGATTGTTGGTCTATTTCAACAGCCTTAGCTGAAACTGGCCAGTCTAGAATATGGCCAACATAGACAGTTCTGCTTTGTAGAGTGGTAAACAAGGGCTTACAGGAAATGAGTCTACCCTGCTTTGCACCAGCTTTCTGACCAAGTTGCACTGGCAAAAAAGATGTAATATATTGGTGAGTCAGGCCCATGATATTGAAAATGTACCACTTCCCGTCCTCCTCTTCCTCCCCCATAAGAGAAAACATTGCTACTGAAAACACAGGGGAGATGTGTAAAGAGCTAAACAAAGTAAAAAGCAGAATTCTTTAGCAAGCGGAAAAAGAGACCTGTGTTTTGACTTTTACTCGCCCAAATAATGAAGAATGTGGATTCCTTGGGGAAACTGACTAATGTAGAAGGAGCAACAACAGAGTCTCTTTCCTGGAATAACAAAAATACACATTTTAATCTCTGTTCTGCCTTTCATAATGCAACTACATGCTTTTGACTCTGTGACTGTCAGTAAAAATTAATTTTAAAAGGAGCACACATGACCGACTTGAGCCTTTGCCTTAATTTACTTTTTCACTAAGAGCCGAGATAAGATGTAGCACTGCTGCAGAAGGATGGACGGCTGTACACTATATTGTAGGAGACGACAGTGTTAAATTAATCATGTTCTATCTGGAATTTGCAATTCTTTCAGAGATGCTCAAGACGTATAAAAAATTTAGTGGTAACAGTGAAAGTAGGTAGGAGGTTGTGAAGCAGAAAGCTTCAGAGGGCACTTTAAATGTGAAAGATGCATTACAGTTTCTCACACATGAACAAGATAGCATGCCTTACTAAAAATATAATAAATAAGGAGTGCATGCTGACAGATGTAACTGTGAAGGGAGCTCTTTCCTAGGCAGATGCACCACGTGTGATTGACACCCCCCTTAGCTTTTCTGTGATGTGACTAACTATGAAAATGAACAGCGTCGAAACAATGTTGCATTAAAGTCAACATGCCATTCTAATGCTTTCAAAAATCCAGACAATATACTGGAGATTTTGGTATGTGCAGTAGAGGCGTTACGTCTGTTTCTCAGCCTGGATTAAACTTTTATTTAATTTAGCCCTTTCTACCCTGCTTTTTCTGGGTGTGTGGTTTCAGGGTTTTGCTTTGTGTGGTGGTGGGTTTGTATTTGGCTGCATTGTCTCATCTCTTGCTTCAACATCAGCTGCATAAGGTGAATGAAGGGAGATGTAAGTTATCCCATTAGTGGCTCACTGCTGATCGTCTACTGTAATTTGAATTTATCAGTGCATGCTTGGCTGCAGCAGCAATGGGAGGGGAGAGACAAATGTTTAGGTTCTCTCTCCTCAGGTACCATTGTCTTCTCTGCAAGGGCCTTCAGCACAGAGCCAGCTTTCGCAGGTCTGCAAAGCATACAGCCAGGGCTCCTCCCCTCCCGCCCCCGACTTAATTTCAGAGACCTACAAATGTAAAGGAGAATCTCAGCTTTCAGTTTCTAAATAAACGGTATGTCTTCTTTTCCTTTCAAAAATATAAGAGGGTTGAAAGCTGGTCTCAGGCTTGTCTTAATGATCACGGGTTATTTGCCGTTCCTCCCCAAGCCACGGTACTGGCCTTTAAGTTGTGAGAGGAAAAAAACATAGGCCTTTTGGTTTTCAGGAAGGCGCCCGAATCTACTATAGGAACCAGTGCTGCCCAGACTATAGCAGATGGCATCAGAACTTCTACACACTCTCTACTAGCTGCCTGACTGCATTGGATCCAATGTCTCCGTGGAGTATCGATCTTGTCTTCTGGTCACAAGAAGGGGCCCTCCTCAATAGTATGAAGCACAGAATGGCCTCGGGCAAGGTTGGGCAATTTTAAGGTACTAGAGGGCCACAAAATCCACTAAAACGTTTTGAGGACTGGTAGGTGTGACATGGGAAGGTGTCAGGTCCTGCTCCAAGGGGGTGTGCTGTGCAGGACAAGGAGGACTGTGTGGTCTTCCCCCCGGGGTGCTTGGGATAGGTAGTCCCAGCATGTGGGGTAGTTGGTGCGTCCGCCCACCCAGGGCCGGCTCCAGGGCGGCATCGAGAATGAGGCGGCAGTCCGTGTCCCGCGGCAGCAATTCAGTGGCAGGTCCGCTCTTCCCGCTGCCGAATTGCCGCCGCGGCACTCGGACTGCCGCCCCATTCTTACCCGCCACCGCAGCAATTCGGCAGCGACTGCTTGGGGCGGCAAAATTGTAGAGCCACTCCTGAGCCCACCCCACATTCATCCTGTAGCAGCAGATTCTTCCCATAGGGCTGGGCCTGGCTTCTTGCTCCAGCCCATTTGCTTTCACCATGTCACATCAGCATGTGGACACAGGTGCGGTCCTCTGCCCACCACACCCCTGCTCTGCCCCTCTCAGTTCCTAGTCTTGGTGCTGCCAGATTACCTGTAGCGGGCCAAGTCATCTGGTGGGCCAGATATACACTCTGGGCCGCCAGTTGCCCGTCCTTGATATAGGGATTAAGCAAAGGATTAATCCTAGCTCCTGACAGTGACCTTCTAAGGTGGCCTTCATCATGTCAAAAAGGGCAAGTACTTTAAACTTGGATGTCTACATTTAGTCATCTTCCAAACCAAAAAATAACATATAAAAGAATCTCAAAGAAAGCAAACTCCACATCTTTCCGCTTGGCATCATGCACCCAACAAAAATAGAGACACATTCCTCAAGCCCCACATTTTGCAGGAGCATGGCAATTCTATCTTACTCTTGGTTACACAATACCTGTGCAATAAACTACCAAGTGTGATTGACCATATCTCCCTCTAGTGGCCAGACTCAGCAATCATATAGCTGGTTACTCTCTCCACGAATAAGCTTTGTATCAGCTCAACTCTCACAGGCGCTGAAGCTCCCAAATTTGATCCCTGCTAATGCCAGTGGATGGTTGTATGTAGGCACCCACAAGATATTTTTAATACAATTTTGGGATCAATTTGATTATTTTTGAGTTGCAAAAAAACCGAAAGCCAAAATAAAAGTTTTTTCCCCTAACCCTCTTCAGTTACCAGAGGCCCAGATCTATTAGTCTGTTGGGCAAACTTCAAAATCCACATTTTTTTCTCAGGCATTTGATGGATGTCAGGGTTTGTTGATGAGTATTGTTATTATGGGGGCTAGTTTTTGTGTTATTAGTCCGGGCACACCTTTGAGTCTACTGAATGGTGCATGGTGTTATCAGTTTACCTTTTGTATTAAAGAAAGTCCAAGGCAAAAAACAAACGTTAAGATGGAGTTAAGGTACAGCATATGAGTAATAAAAGGGTAAAGAAATTACAGGGACGTAGTAATTATCCCCAAACCAAATATTATAAATCCAGGAAATTCAAAGCTAAGGTTACACTTCAAAAAAAAATCCATGCACATTAAGGTGTGGAAATATACAGTTAAAGCACCCAAGCAACTTTAATTTTGCCCTACGCTGATGCCATGCAATAATCTGATGGTTGTGATTAAGACATCTTGGAGTTTGGTGTTCCTGATTAAACTCGACTGATTTTTAAGCACACATCAGGGGTTGTTTGTGTTTGCTTTTCCCCCCTCTACATGGCGTTAAATTTTAAAGGCAGGTTCACTGGTACAAAGGAGCAGCACAAAGCATCTAGAATGCACTGGCATTTAAGGGGCGTTTACAGCTGTTTTGCATCTCCAGAACAGTGCAAAGCAGCCAAGGTGTACTGGGGACACTGGGAGTGGGGTACACTTAGCACTCTGGAACAGAGTTACTTTGACTCGGGTGTGTGCACTAGTGTGGACACCAGAGCCCTAGGTTTGAGCATGGGTCAGAAATTCCTTAACCTAGGGTTAAAATGCAGTGTAGATGATCAAGCCCAGGGTTCCCTGACACAGGTCAGCTGACTCGAATCCCACTAACCCTAGGCTTACATTGCTGTGTAGACATTAGAGGGCAGTGTTAGTGAAACTGGCACTATGTGAAGCGGACAGAGAGAACCCAGTCAGTGCCTAAGGCCTTGGCTACACTTGCAGATGTACAGCGCTGTTAGTTAAACCCGTGTTCGTACAGCTGAGTAGGGAAAGCGCTGCAGCCTGTCCACACTGGCAGCTGCCAGCGCAGTAAGGTGGCTACATTTGAGGCATTTGCAGCCGTATTGGGAGCGATGCATTATGGGCATTCAAGTGGCTGCAACGTGCTTTTCAAATGGGGGAGGTGAGGGGGACTTTGACAGGGAGCGTTTTTGGAGAGAGAGTGGGTTTTTGGAATCTCCACAGAGTGTCAGCTCTTTATTTCCACACCTCCACATCCCCTACCTCTCTCTCAATCACTGAAAGCAAACAGCAGGGGCTTTGTTTTTAAAGAGCAGATAAAAGAGAGGAAACGGAGCCTTCCCCCTCCCCCGCGCCGTTCTTCTCCCCCCCCCCCCCACACGCCGTCTCTGTCCAAGGCAACTTTGCTGCCGGCATTCCTAACAGAGCCCCTCCCCTCTTCCCTCCCCCCCCCCGCAAACAGTAGCTGTGTTTGGTTTTTCGTAAAGCACCTCAACAACGGAGCTCTGAACTCCAACCCGGAAGTGCCGTTTCAAAACAAAGGCAGCTTCCGGAGATCAGTAACTGCGTTGTTCCTCGGCTACACTGAAAGACCAACGTTCCACCCACTTCGCAACAGTTGTTATTCCTCTCGGGGAGGTGGAGTACATGCAGCGCTGTATCTGAGGAGATACAGCGCTGCACGTGCCTTGCAAGTGTAGCCAGTTAGTGAGTTACAGCGCTGCAGGCACTTTTATTGCTCTGTAACTCGTAAGTGTAGCCAAGGCCTAAGTCTCAATATCACTCTGCTTTAATAGTTCTCCCTCTGTTCCTTCCCATCCATACTGCATAGTAGCCCAAACTCATTCTTACTTATTCTCTTTGTATTTATAGAACTAAAAATAACCTCATTATTTTAATTCCCATGGCAAGAGCTAATTCAGCTTGACTTTAGCAATTCTCACTTTATTCAGACATTTTCTAACCTCCATAATGTAGCCTTCTTTGCTAATCAACCCCTTTTTCAATTTCCTATAGGCTCTCTGCTTCCTTTTAATAATCTTTTGGAGGTGGTTATTCATCCAGCTGGATCTGGAGCCTTTCCCAATAAGTTTTTCTCATTTTGCTTGGGATGCAAATTTCAGCTAGTTTTCGTACAGCTGATTTGAAGAAATTGCAGGCCTCCTTTGTGTTTAAGTCCTTGAGTTCTTCAGTCCAGTTGACTTCTTTAACTACCTCCCTCAATTTTCTGAAGACTGCCCTTTCGAAATCAAAAATCACAGCTGACTACATGATTGTGATCATCCTTCCATTTAATTTAAATGGAATCAATTCATGAGTACTCAATCCAAGGCTATTTCCTACCACCAGCTTTTCTAGGATGTCCTTACTCTTTACTAAAACCACATCTAAAACTACATCACCCTTCGTTGGCTTGGTGACAGTTTGAAGAAAGCTGTCATCTATCACATCCAAGAATAAGTGGCTCTACTGTCACAACCAGGACGTGGATGGACTGACTTAGTGGTAGGAACGGGAGCTGGAAGCCAGGCCAGGTCAAATATCAGGAGATCAGAACTGGAGAGTCAGGAGATAGGAAGGGTCAAGGTTACCAAGAAATAAGATTCAGGCAGTAGGAGCAGTGAGAAACCCAGTTTCATGGATAACTTCCAGCTCCTGTACTTGGTTTAAATACAAGTAGGGAATCAGTCAGGACCTTCAGAGTTCTGTCAATCAGATTCCAGGACCAGGCGGGGTCCTCTGTTGGAGCTCAGCTTCTAGTTCTGGCAACTCTTTACAGGTCACTGAAGGGCAGGTTGGAACTTACTGGCTCCTAAGAGTCCTGTGGATCAGGGTTTGAGACCTGGGTCCCTGACACCTACCAGTATTAGCATCTATTCTCCAATCTATATCCAGGGAGTAAAAGTCTCCCAGAATGACAACTCCCAAAAGTATTTCTCTCTCTAATATTAGAGAGATCTCTATCCATACCTCAGTGTGACCCCCCTTAGACCCTTAACACAATCCCAATAGAACCTCTTTCATGATTCTTCCCCAAAGTGATTTTGACCCAAACAAATTCTGTTTTGAACATATTATATCACTTCATACATCTTTAGTTTACTGCTTCTTTAATGTACAACACTACCCCATCACCTTTATTTTTATTCCCATCTCTCCTAAATACTACACATACCCTTCAATACTGTGCCGAAAGCTTATGCTCCAATACGTCTGTTAGTCTATAAGATGCCACAGGACTCTTTGTAGCTTCTACAGATCCAGACTAACACGGCTACCCCTCTGATACCCTTCAATACCTGTACTCCAGTTATGAGTGCTATTTTAAAATGTTTCTGAAATCCCTATAATATCTGGTTTGACCTCCTGCACCAGTAGCTCCAACTCCTCCTGTTTATTACCAAGACTCCTTGCATTTGTGTAGAAGCATTTTAGTTGTTTCCCTCGGACCTCACCCAGTTTTCTAGCTGAACTAGATATAGTCCTTTCACTAACTGCAACACCCATCTGACTACACACCAATCAATATTTTTATTTTCTTTCTCCTTGCTTCCCATATTCTGATGTTGTGGTGCTCCATTATTCCTTACCATATTTTCATTTAGCTGTTCTCCTCCTCCTGCAGTCTGATGTGATATTTCATGAGTCTCTCTCAACCTTCTCCCCTCATCTTCTAGTTTAAAGCCCTTATCAGCCTTGATCCCACAAGGTTAATACCCCAGGTAATCAAGTGGAGTCCATCAGTTGAGAAAAATAGTTTTTCTGTGAATGTCTCCCACAATGGTTGATCATCCCAAAACCTTCCTCATAGCACCAACCCTTGAGCCATCTGATGATCTTTATCGTATCCCTCCTTCCCTGAACTTCCACTTCTTAAAGTGTCTTACTCAGCTGAGTGTAGTCGCCCTTGATCTATTCCAGTTGGAATCTAACGGTGTCATTTGTCCCCATGTGTACCACAATCAGTGGATTTCCCCCCCCACTCCCATCAGGATCCTCTTCAGCCTCACATCCACACCTCATGTCCTTGCTCTTAGCAGACAGCACACTCTTCTGTTATATGGATCTGGTCTGGTGACAGGCCTGTCAATTCTTCTGAGACCATGTCTACACTTATCAGTAGATCAGAACTGCTGCAATCAATGCAGCAGGGTTGATTAAGTGGGTCTGGTGAAGACCTGCTAAATTGATCACAGAGCACTCTCTGGTCGACTCCGGTACTCCACCTCCCCGAGAAGAATAAAGAAGTCAGCAGGAGAGCGTCTCCCATTGATCCAGCACAGTATAGACACCATGATAAGTCAACCTAAGATACATCGACTTCAGTTACGTTATTCATGTAACTGAAGTAGTGTAACGGGGCACTTGCCCTAAAAAGTCCCCAATCACATAGGCCTTCCTGGTGTTGGGATATATCTATTTCAGGGATTTCCCTACATGCCCCTGAATTTCCCCAATGCCTCCACACACACACACACACACACACACACACACACACACACACACACACACACACACACACACACACACACACACACACACACACACACACACACACACACACACACACACACACACACACACACACACACACACACACACACACACAGTGGTAAACCAGTGACATGCAGTATTGCCAATTTAGTCATTGGTTGGAAATTTGAATGGAAATTGAAACATTAATACACACTTTAAAAGCATATGCAGTATATGATAAAATACATGTACCTGAGAAAGCATAACGGGTTGGAAAAGTATAAAGAAAGACTAGCTTCCTCACACAGCTGTTGTTTATGACAATGTCAGCGCATTTGTTTTGGCTCTCTTGGTCAACCTAATAATTTCAAATTATGATTTTTAAGCAAGGTCTGAACGAGCTCTCACGACAGCTAATGATGAGCCAATGGGTGGGTGGAAGGCTTCAGGACCAGACTGTATTTACATGAACACACCTACTCTGCCTAGGTATCCAGCAGACAGAGTTGTGCTGCCCAAGTGATCGATTTTGGCTGGTATTGGGTTACAAATCACTTTAGTATTGAATGCAGGGGTCATGAAATGTTGTTATCCTTATTTTATGAGTAAAGAGCAGCAGAACTGTGCTTAGCCTGCCTGAATGAGAGGGTCTCGCTCAGTGTTTAATTTGTGCTGGGGTTTGCCAGGGCTGAGCCTGGGAAACTCTAGGCTTGGTAGTCATAGCCCTGGCACCTCTGGGCTTGCCACATCAGTTATGAAAGTAACAAACTTGCTTGAGCCCTGGCACCTCTTTCATTACAAATTAAGCACTAGTCACCCTCAACAGAACTGCACTTTCTAAGCAGGAGGTATGGATGCCATATCCTAGTGGAGAGAGTGAGGGTGGGGCACAGGTTTTCCTTGGTGGTGTGGAGTCACAGGCACTATTTGACCTGTCCCTCTCCCCTGTTTAGAGATAGAGCTGATTGGGCTCCATAGAGAGTCTTTTGGTTTTTTTAAGTGACCACTAGAGTTGAAATCACTGATAATCAGGTCTAAGTGCTTAGACCTGCTGCAGGACAGTGTTTCTGTGGATCCTCGAGAGACCGACATGCAGAGGTCACAGTGGCAGGTGGCAGCAGCAGGTGACAGTGCAGACCATTGGGGACAGAGCGGTGGAGTGAACGGTGGCACGATGAACAACAGCAGTCAGAGTGAGTGGCCAGAGCGAGTGGTGAGCAGCTGGAGAAATGAGCTAGGTGCCTTCTCCCCTCACCCGACCCCCAGGGTGGGAGGTGAACTCATGTGAAAGCGCGTTTGTACTCTGGGTCTCCACCGACCAAAGACAACTACTATGAGTTGGGTGCAGTGGAGGGAGAAGGGAGGGACATGTTAAAGGAATATTTGTTTGTTGGACTACATTTTAATGACTTTGCTCCAGAATGCTAGATTTGTGACTAGGAAACATACATAAATATACATGTTCTAGTAGGCTAACATTTTAAAAATGCATTATTTTTCAAGGTCGCTATCTCACATCGTTGCTATCTCGAGAGGTCATTATCTTGGGGAGTTTATGTACTAAACTTTATTATTATTGTGACTGGAGTCCCAGGGGAGGTCACTCAATTAGGGAGAACTGCAAATAATGGGCAGGCAATCCTCAAAGCTGGTGGATATACCAATACTTAGATTTACCAAGCCAGCGCAAAATAGCTTCTCTTAGACCACACTGGTTACTCAAAAGTCAACAGCATAGTTCCCTTAAAGTAACCCAGCCTCAGGCCTCCACCTAGTTACCCAAGTCAAATATGATGAGGATTAATGAAAATCGTTTTCATCATATAAAAAAAATTCTACCAATCCCAAAGGATCGGACACATTACCTCCCAAATTAATGAATATTCCAGATCGTACCCAAATACATACTTACAGCTAATTCTTATTAACTAAACTAAAATTTATTAAAAAAGAAAAGGGAGAGAGAATATGGTTAAAAAGATCAATATACATTTAGACGTGACTTCAATTCTTGAGGTTCAGATTCATAGCAGAGATGGTGAGTTTTGCATTTGCAAAGAGTTTTTAGAATTTAGTCCATAGATTATAGTCCAATGTCCAAAATCATTTTCAGTGTGTTCCAGATTAACTGAGATCTCAGTCTTGCAACTCAAACTTCCCCTGATGAAGCTTAAGCAGATCTGAGATAAACATGATCAGGATCCAAGGGTCTTTTATACAATGTTCTAGCATCTACTTGACCATACAGTCTTGGGTAAACAATAGGCAATCAGGGTGACTTTGAAGTAGACCCATCCCCAGTGTGACGGTGTTCCCCATAAAGCTTTATGGGGAGAGGTTTATAAATGTATATATGATATAACTGGAATATGTTTTATGCTACATGTGCCATGTAACATATCTCTGTGAAAGTTATGACCTACTGAATCTATTCCTCCTGTTTGTATGTATCATTGTTGTAGTTGGAGTTATGAATATTGGTTTTATATTTGCTGGTTTTGTACATAGCCTTTGTAAGAGCCTGGAATCATGTCTTGAGAAAGGTATGTGCATGTAAAAAGACCAATCAAGAAACCCTTACACAAACAATAGGAGGTGCAGACCCCAATCCAAACCTGGGCCTGGTCAGGAATGCAACTGGCTGGACTGGTCAGGGTGCATGGACAGGTGACTTGCCCATGTGATCCCAAAACTCCAGGGTAAGATGATGCTACACAGGGAGTGGGGGAAAGGCTATAAAAGCCCTTGGAAGACCCCTCCATGCTGTCTTCAGCTGGCTAAAGAGAGAGGTTCTCCACCCCCCAAGGACATACCTGAGAGAGACTGAACAAAGGACAAAGACAATAGGGGGTGTGAGCGATAGCGGGACCCAGGCTAGTTCTACAGCCTGTAAAAGGAAAAGACTTAAATCTGGTGAGGCTTTTATCTGTGTTAAGTTTGATTAGACATAGATGTGCGGGTTATTTTATTTTACTTAGTAATTCGCCTTGTTCTGTCTGTCACTACTTGGAATCACTTAAATCCTACTTTCTGTACTTATTAAAATCACTTTTTACTTATTAAGTTACCTGGAGTACGAGTTGGTACCGGGGGGGGGGGGGGCAAACAGCTGTGCATATCTTTGAAATAGAAGGCAAACTATTTATGAGTTTACCCTGTATAAGCTTTATACAGGGTAAAATGGATGTATTAAGGGTTTGAACCTCATTGGGAGTTGGGCACCTGGGTGTCAAAGGCAAGCGCACTTCCTGAGCTGCTTCCAGGAGCCTTAAAGTTGTGGGGGGACGTGGTTCGGACCTGGGTCTGTGTTTGCAGCAGATCAGTGGATCTGGCTCAAAACAGACAGGATTCCGGAGTCCCAAGCTGGAAAAGGCAGGAAAGCAGGGGCAGAAGTAGCCTTGGCACACCAGGTGGCAGCACCAAGGTGGTTTCTGTGACCCCAATCCGTCACACCCAGTATTTAGCTACATGAATTAACATAAGGCAATTGCCTGTTTTTCCACCATTCGCAGATGATTGGCTATACATTTCAAAGAGATGAATACAGTTACATCCTATGTTTACAGTTCATTTAAATGTTAAGATGTTCTTTTGATCTCTGAATTAACAGAATACAGCATAATCAGGGACTGTTTGATTACATTCTTGACCTCTACCAATATATGTAAATACACAAAAACACAAACATTATCTCCCCATATGTCTTTAAGGATTGAATTTGAGTCATTCATGCTGCAGGACATTGAATCCCTTCTGGTCATGTGTCACAATTATTATAATTAATTTTTATGTAAGAATGGCATATTGGGTCAGACCAATGGTGGTGAAGCACTGGAATGGGTTACCTAGGGAGGTGGTGGAATCTCCTTCCTTAGAGGTTTTTAAGGTCAGGCTTGACAAAGCCCTGGCTAGGATGATCTAGTTGGGGTTGGTCCTGCTATGAGCAGGGGGTTGGACTAGATGACCTCCTGAGGTCCCTTCCAACCCTGAGATTCTATGATTCTATGATTCTATGAATGGTCCATCTAACCCAGTATCCTATCTTCTGACAGTGGCCAATGCCAGGTGCTTCAACGGGAATGAACAGAACAGGCAATCATCAAGTGATCCATCTCTTGTCATCCACTTCCAGCTTCTGGCGAACAGAAGTTAGGGACACTCAGAGCATGGTATTGCAGAATTGCCCATCCTGGCTAATAGCCATTGATGGACCTAACCTCCATGAACATATCTAGTTCTTTTTTGAACCCTGTTATAATTTTGGCCTTCACAACATCCCTGGCAAAAAGTTCTACAGGTTGACTGTGTGTTGTGTGAGGTATTTCATTTTGTTTGTTTTAAACTTGCTGCCTATTAATTTCACTGGGTGACCCCTGGTTCTTGTGTTAAGTGAAGGGATAAATAACACTTCCTTATTCACTTTCTCCACACCAGTTAAGATTGTATAGGCTTCCCCTCTTAGTCATCTCTTTTCCAAGCTGAAAAGTCTCAGTCTTCTTAATCTCTCCTCATTAAAGATATGGAACAGATTCCATATCCCTAATCATTTTTGTTGCCCTTCTCTGTACCTTTTCCAATTCCAGTATGTCTTTTTTGAGATAGGGTGACCAGAACTGCACACCGTATTCAAGATGTGGGTGTATCATTGATTAAAATAGTAGAAGTAGAGGAGCTTGATTTGCCAAATTAATCAGCCAGACCAATATTGACAACCTACATGAAAAGGCTACAAAACAACATGCCTCTGGACTGCATCGACATGCAGAAAGTCTTATAAGCCAGTTACTGTCAAAGCCAATTTTAGTGAGGCTATTAAAAATGCTGGAAACACAACACAGTTTATGTGAACCAACATGGCTGTTGCATCGTACTTTCTATTTAAGCAAGAAATACCACACACTACCAACTGTAGGCCAATGTTAAGTGTATTGTCGCTTGTTAATCCTGAAATTAGACTCTGGTTATAATATATGGAGATATGCATATCTCATAGAACTGGAAGGACCTTGAAAGGTCATTGAGTCCAGTCCCCTACCTTCACTAGCAGGATCAAGTACTGTCCCCTGACAGATTTTTTTGCCCCAGATCCCTAAATGGCCCCCTTAAGGATTGAACTCACAACCCTGGGTTTAGCAGGCCAATGCTCAAACCACTGAGCTATCCCTCCCCTCCGAACAAGACTGGCAAATGCTCACCATGTTTCTGAAAAAAACTCAACTTACTGGCTATAAAGATGCAGTGCAACAGTGAAAGACTCAGCAGTTGAAAAAGTGAAAAGAACTCTCTCACTACATTCAAAAAATGCGCATACATGGCTGATGAATGGACCAATGGAAATAGGCATCAAGTCATTGAGTACATTATCTTGATGTCCATGGTAGGCCAGAAGATGCATTTCTAGATGTTTAGGTTATAGAAGAGACATTGGCTGCATCTGTGACATCTTAGAAGAGTTAAGTGCTTGTAAATTGAACCCCAAGCAGAATGGCTGTTTGTGCATTTGATGGAGCTGCAAATTTCTCTGGAAGACATAATGGAGTACAAGCTTTGCTCAGAGAAAAGTGTAGCCCTAATCTCTCCTATACACACTGCAGAAGCCATCTACTCCAACTAGCACTAGTATGAGCTGCAGCATCTTCAAAAGACATTAAAAGGCCAAAAATGTAATGTCTTTGTTATACTCTTTTTTCCCATGCAAGAGTCCAAACGGACTGAACATCTTGGAAAAAAATAGAAGATACACTGGGACTGAAGTTCAGAATAGTCCAACCTGGGAAAACCTGCTGGCTCTCTCATGAGCAATCCTTGGCTATTGTCTTAAAATTACTGCAACCATTATTACTGGCTTTGGAAAGTATCTACCAAGATAGGACAAATCTGAGTAGTGCAGCTGGTAG
Organism: Chelydra serpentina; assembly: GCA_037349315.1. Taxonomy (NCBI): domain Eukaryota; kingdom Metazoa; phylum Chordata; order Testudines; family Chelydridae; genus Chelydra; species Chelydra serpentina. The sequence continues at coordinate 80,572,443 of JBAIAC010000004.1, forward strand.
ACTACTTTTGCTACTAAGTTCAGAGAAGACTGAACCATTCTCTCTCTTGTAAGTCTACTGTAGAAACGACTTGGGTCATTAAACAATGCCTTCCAGGAATCTGCTACAACAATGGATCTTTGTCCAGCAATAGAAGCTACTGTTGCCTCAATCAGAGAGATATCCATTGATAATGTACTGAAAGAAGTAAAGACTTCAGTCCAAAAGTTGACTAATAAAGGCACTTATATTGAATCTTTAAGTGAAGAGGACAAGAAGTGTTTGTTAAGCCAGCTGAAAAAGTACACAGACTTGATTCTTACAAATCTACAATAGAGATTTCCAGATTCTACTCAACCTCTACATAGCTTTTACAGATGCCTATCTTATACAACACTTACAGTTGAGTGGAGTGAGGCACTACCAGCAATGGGGCTGCTATGTGATCAGGACAGAATGGAGAATTTTGAACTCAGAGTGGCATATCATATGATGAATGAATGAAGATTTAACTTCAACTACTTCATCATCATCACTAGCGGTTCGATCCAATCTTTGTGCTATGTTTCCTGAGATGAAAGAAGTAGAAATTCACTCTTCCTACTCTCAGTCACAACAGCTACAGTTGAGCATTCTTTTTCTTCATTAAATAGAATGTTGTATTCTGAAAGGTGCTTGATCATGAGCATATCATGAAGGACTGGAAGTAATGGGGACACAAGAAGCCACCAAAGATGAACGCATTGCATTCAAGAAGTTCATTAATAGAGTTGTGCAAAATTACAACAAGAAACCAAGAAGGATATAGATGTAGTGCTTCATAATAGGCTTGAGTAGCCAATTTTAATTTCTGTGATGATTTTAAAACAAGTTAAATCTAATAAAATGGTTGTGAAACATTTTTCAGTTTTTACTATGGCACCATACAGCCTACCCCCACCCTCACAGTTTCACACACCCCCCCATTGGCCCTCACCCCCGACTCTGTATATTCAAATGCCCCCCACCCCCTTTTCAATTTCTGGGGAAAACACTGATCTGTTTTGTGTTTTCTCTTGCAGTCCCCTGTACCTCATCCTTATTTTTCCTTAGGCTCCGGTCCCTGGCCATCTCCATAATCTCTTCCTCTCTCTTGCACGGTCTGGCTTCCATTTTCTTCCTCACTACCTCATCTTCCACCTGTTTCTCCTCCTCAGCAAACCTGTTACTCAACTTGACTTCACCACCACTAGCTAGTCTCTTCCTCTGCCTTGCCCTCATGGTCCCATTCTTCCACAGATCACCACTTCTTCTGGCAGTCTGCCCTACAGGTCCTTTCATTCACCATCTGTCCTCAAACCTTGAGTTTTCTGCACCACCTACTCTCTCCACTCCTGCATTATACCTTCAAATCCCTGCCTGAATTCCATAGTCTCCAGTGGCATCTCTAACCCTTGAATCTTCTCTGCTATGAGCTCTATCACGTGACATTTAATTAATAAGTAGCTTTCATCAGATACCCATTCACGGAGGGTGTATGTGCTGCCTGGGTTACCCATAACTGTGAGCCACTGTATTACTCCTCTTACCCTAAGCAAGTGAGAGCTTCGCTGCTGCTAAGCTGTGTTAGCTCCCTGACACACTAGCTCATCTTCCTTGCCACCAAACTCTTCAGGATTCTGCCAGTCCAAACCTTGCCTTGCAGGTGACCTCAGTTCTTGAGTTCCCCAGAGACATCTCTCTGCAGTGTCCAGTCCCTCTCACTAGACACTCTCACAAGTTCTTACCAAGTTCACTGCTTCCAAACAGCCAGTACACACAACAGCTTGCAAGCTCAGTAGGGGTTATATACTCCACCTTAATACACCAAACTGAGATGGTTAGCTTTATTACAAAGAATAAGTTTATTAACAAAGAACATAGTTTTAAGTGATTTCAAGCAAGAGTGAGAGAGATGAAAACAAAACAAAAATAATATGCTTTCTAATGTCTAAAACTTATTTCTAGTGATATAGCTTTGCCTAACATAGTTTCTTAGGCCAGGTCGATACTCAAAAAAGTTAAGTTAACACAACTACATTGCTCAGGGGTGCGAAAAATCCATACCCATGAGTGACACAGTTAAGCCAACCTACCTCCAGTGTAGGCAGCACTAGGTCAATGGAAGAATTCTTCTGTAAGCCTAACTACCGCCTTTTGGGGAGGTGGATTACCTATGCCAATGGGAGAACCCCTCCCATTGATATAAATAGTGTCTACGCTGAAGCGCTACAGCAGGGCTGCTGTAGCATTTCAAGTGTAAACAAGACCTCACTCACACCAAGTTGTCAGCATTCTCTCCAGCCTGTTTAGCAAGAGGAACCATCATTCATAGATACAAAGTGCTGGCTTCTTTGTTCTCTCAGGTGAAGGATACTCCAAAAGCTTTTAGCCATTCTTGATTTCTCCAAAGTTTATCTTGACCTTCAAAGCCCTCCTGGGGACTCAGCTTTCTGTGTCCAGGGAGCTGACCCCATGTTATTTTTGCAGTTCTCCTGTGATTGTACAGTGCAAATGATCTTCCTGCAATCTTGTAAGCAAATGAAAAGCTCATTGTCCCTGTTCCCTTATTTGATTTGCAGTTAAGCCAAAGACATATTTTCCTTTCTCCTTTGTCTGGAAAAAAATCTGTTTTGCATCCTTTGTCTCTTCACAGATTCCAAAACATAATGTCAATGAGTATCCATAATCTCAGATACAGCATTGTTACATACATTTCACAGTGATATTAATTAGTGTTATTAGTTTTCAAAAGATATCTTACAAGACACCTTTTACATAAATATCATGACAACAGTGTGTGATGTGTATTAAGCTGGTCAGGCCAGCTGAGTTTTACTGTTATACACCAACGAGCCCCTTCTTACCATCTGGCATCTGCCTTATCTCAGCTTCACAATCTCTAATCCATGAATCTTCTCTGCCATGAGATCTATTAGGCAGCATTTCATGTATAAGGAGCTTCCTTCAAATACCCACTCAAGGATGATATACATCCTGCAGTTTCTGAGTCTGACTATCTTCTTTGTCTCCTCTTCTCCTCCTACCTCTTTTCTGCCAGCTAGGCTGCTTTGAAACACAGAGGAGCCAAAGAAGACATCCCATGGGGAGCCTTTCAAGCACCTATGCCCAAACTAGCAAGCAGCTACAGAACCTTTAAAGAACAGTGACCGTTAGGCTAAGTAATCTCTCCATGAAAACTCTAATGAGTCAGTGATATGACTCAGGTGCAACCAGATTTATTGCCCATGAATTAGTTATAGAGGAAGGACAGTGATTAGTTGAGTTACCTTTGATGTCACAATGGCCCGTCTTATGAGTTACTTGACTGTGGATCTGTCTCTCTCGGTAGCCAATACAATTATAACAATTAGATAAAACAATCATTAATAACGACCTTCATTGCAACCTAATTTCTTCAAATATAGCCTGTGCAAAAAATGTAAATTAATTTTAACTACATGGAAAGTTTGAAGCATTTCTGTTATTCCATTACAAAGAAAAGATGACACAATTGCTAAATTACTTAAAGGATCCAGGTTTTAATTAATTTTAACTTATGAACTAACTGACAGATCTATATTTAAATTCACAGAAAATTCATTCTGTACTCAAAGAGGAAGTGCTTGTAAGGGCTGGTCCACACTAAGGGGCGGGATCGATCTAAGATACGCAACTTCAGCTACGTGAATAGCGTAGCTGAAGTCGAAGTATCTTAGATCGAATTACAAACTACTTACCTTGGGTCCACGCGGTGCAGGCAGGCTCCCCCGTTGACTCCGCTTACTCCTGGCGCCGAGCTGGAGTTCTGGAGTCGACGGGGAGTGCTTCTGGGATCGATTTATCGCATCTACATGAAACGTGATACATCGATCCCAGAACATCGATCGTTACCCGCCGAATCGGGCGGGTAGTGTGGATGTAACCTAAGTTTGGCAAAGAGATGCTGTAGTCTTTATTCATAACCAAGAGGTTGAATCCTCACTTTATGTAGAAAATGGAACTCAAAATTAACTATGGGGTTCTGACTGGAACCTCCATAATTTTAATTCATTCTAAGTTTTGCAAATCAAAATAAAAAAGTATTTTCAAATTGGTTTTTGATTGATAATTTGACATAGAACTAGATATTAGGGGCAGAACAGATTTATTAGGGCATCCTGTCTCAGCTTCCTGCCAAATTATGAGGTTTTTTTAAACAGGGTATTTTCAATGGCCTTTTCTCGTCTTGTTTTAAGTGTCCTGCAGTGCTTCCCCTACTTCTCTTTGGGCACTATTCCACAGTTAAACAGATTTGTCAAGAGCTCTTTCTAATGTTGAGCCTAAATTTCCCTTTCTTAATTTCATACCATTACTCCTAATTATATAATGTTGGGTTTTTAATTTACAGATAATTCACTGACACTTGAACTAATTACTTTTGTTATTATTAATGTAGAAGTAATTATTCTGAAGCTAGAGTCTTCAAATGGAAACAAGATTTCTTGCAGTGACCACTTTGAAAGGGGGCATCCAGGGGCCAGACCAACCGGTAGCCTCACTTAGTGAGAGCAATAGGACATGGCACCCATTTTGAAAGATGGCAGTGTGTGGAATTCTCTACACTAGAACATTTCTCCTCAGCCTCTGCTGAAGAAGAAACTTTCAGTTATGAAGAATGGCAAAAATTACCTTTAGTTCTAATAAAATTTCAAATGTATTCAGTGCACAAGACTTCAGTGAGTTTTAACTACATGGGAAATTTGAAGTGCTTGGTCTTATTCCAGTATTACAATCATTTGGGGCACACCAAAAAAAAAAAAAAAAGAAAAGAAAAAGAAAGATCTGCCACACGGTGCCACATTTCTTAACGTACCAATTTTTAAACAAATTTCAACTCAAACTAATTAACAGATTTATTAGTAAATTCTCAGAATATCCTGGTTCCAAAGAACAAATGCCATAATTTTTAGGCGATAGACTGTAGTCTGAATATGTGGTGTAGGCTACAAAAATACACCAAATATGTGGTCCACAGACATATACTTCATATTACCCAAGTACACTGGGATATATCATCAATAGAAATCAGTAGTTTTAGGAACAGAATATAAATATTCCCAGCAAGTGCAATTAATATATGTTTGCTTGTCAAGGTCTATCACCTCTTTCCAGAAGCTAGGAGAGGAAACATTTATTTACAATGGGAAAACAAATTATTATTCTTGTGTCTTCACCCTCTGTTGTGTGAGTGCATACGTCCCTATGACAGGGTTTATCACAGTCTAAGGCCTTGTCTTCCCTAGGAAAAAAGCTGTGTTCTCACTTCACAGTTGCTAACGTGTAAATGACAGGGGGTAAAATTCTAGCAAAGACAAGGCAGTTTGTAGTTTTTACATGTTAGCAGGTCAAGCTCAACCCTAGGCTTCCCTCTGGTCTTTACCATGCTCAGCTAACAAGTGTGAAAACTACAAACTGCCTTGTCTTCGCTAAGATTGCATCTTGTGTTTGCATAGGCGCCGACTTCGTGGGTCGCCCCCACGCACCCATGGAAAAAAATTGGTGGGTGCTCTGCACCCACCGGCAACTCCCCGCCATCCCCGGAGCTCGCGCCCAACTTACCGGAGCACCGGGCGATATTCCGGGGCCCCGCCCCCGACGCCGGTGACGTTGCGGTGGCGTCGGGGGCAGGGCCCCGTGACGTCACCGGCGTTGGGGGCGGGGCCCAGCGTCAGCACCCACCGACGCTGACGGAAGTCAGCGTCGCTGTTAGATGTGTCAAGGTAAGAGAGAACATTTTTTCCTAATAAATATGTACCATAAAGGGCAAAATGTGTGGGATCCACTTGTTAAGAGACTGCCTGTTGCACATTGCACAGAAACTGAAGTTCTATTTTCTTCCCTTCCTTGTGGCAGCCCTTTTCAGGGGACAGGCATCTTGTTCACAGCTTTTGGTCTTCACTTGTTTGGTGGGGTTGTTGTTTTTTTAATAACAAGAGGCATTTTTGTTTTCAATTTGGCTGCTGTTCAATTATTATTTTAAGCTGCAGCCTGATGACGCAACCAGATAAAGGCATGAGCTGCCAAAGTGTCATTACTTTTCTGCTTCAAGTCCCACTAAAAAGGAAACCTCGTGTACATATTTGGCAGAAAGAAACCCCTTTATTCTTTGGTGGTTTATACATAGGAGTAATGTGGGACTCCCCTTGCTGCAGCAGTCGTACTATTGCAGAGGTCAGTTCAGGGAGTGAGCCATTCAGTCTCTTAAAGGCACTGGCCAAATCTTGAATACCGAATGTGAGAAATACATAATACAACCCCACTGTGAAATCTATTTCTTATATGTGAATTTGTAGTATCCAATTGAAAGAATTAGTTTAAAAAGAACCTTCAAGCATATAATACTATTACAGAAATTAGTGCTATCTGAGCCAATTCTGCAATAACCTAAACCACTTAAAAACCTCAGAGGAGCATGTTAAACAAAATAAATCTGAATCTCTGAGCTTTGGCTCTAGTTAGTACATTTATCCAGCTTCATGCTGCCAGCAGGAGCTTAAAACTTTGTGTTGTTTTTTTCTTAATGACCCTGATGCCAATTTTTCACCTATACCCATGTAAGTGAAGAGAATCTCCACTGGAATCAATGGCATCATACCAGTATAAAGCTATTACAAGACAGATCAAAATCAGGTCCCCAAAATTTAAATAAAACTTGTCTTTTTATTTTGCACTGCATCATATAAAATACAACTCCCGCCTAATAATAGAAGTTGGTTGGCTTTTTCTTAAAGCTATTAAAACATAGGTTTGGGGAGTTACCATGGGGAATGTGGCTGAAGGTACCATGAGTAGGGGGCTAAAACATTACCATCAACTTTCCTCTCCTTCTAGATAGTTACAATCCTGATCTGCATAAATAAATGATCATTGCTTTCAGCAGTGGTCAAACTACCATTGGTGTACAGCACTTTTCTGCTCCTGCCTTCCCGTTTCCCCTACAAGCTAGTAGAGTAAATATGCTCACCACTTCTCCACCCAATAGATTCCCTCCACCAGGTAACTTCTTACTGTCTTCTAGCCTTTCCCCCTACTTTCTTCTAGTCCCATGCAGACTCCCTCACACTTATAGTCCACAGAGTGGCATTTCCTCACACCTTAAGAAGGTTCTAATTGGTTGTAATAATTTTGAAACCTCAATAGAACCATTGAACCCACACACACACACCTCCAAAAAAGCATCAGACCAACCAAATAATCAGGCAATTCACTGGATCTGTGGGGCATGTACAATTAAAAACATTTTCAAGTAACACTTTGGTTAAAGGAACTTTTTGTTACCTTTCAGCTACTTGGGAGAATTTGAGATTCCCACCAAGGGTAAGGCCCAGCTCAGCAGAAAGCAATTTCAATCATTATGCTTGTGGAGCCTCTTATTTGTAATGTTGCAGTAACTCTAGGGCATCACTTGTAGTAATTCCTACAGCACAGATAGACTATAAAATTAGTGGAGGTGGAAGAACAAGTAATTAAAGAAATTAACCAGAAAGGCGTATAAATATGTCAATGTAGCTCCCAGGGTCTTCAGAAAAAGGAAAAGAACAGTGATTATTATAGCAGCATAGATAGTTAAATAGCACATCTTATACAATTGTTTGAAAGCAGTGTTTAGGAATGGGAGTCATCACTTTCCATCTCCACACAGTGAATGGGGCCTAGCTTCTTTCTCAGAAAGGGCTACCATCTTAATAATACTGTATTGTACTGCCCAGCAAAAGGGCTCACTCCCACAAGGCAAAAGATTGAACGAATTCAAGGTCCAATAGAAATCAAGATTTTAAAACGGTTTTAATGAGTAAATATGACCTACACATACCTTATAAATATCGCAATGCCTACATTTTATTGCAGGCACATGTAGCACATATTGCAGTATAGGTTAGCTTCCAAATTCTACACTAGCCTCTTTATTCCTATTTACGGTCATTCCTAACTTTCCCAGTTATATTCCTTTTAGGATTACATTTGTCCATATTAGTCTCAGCCCAAATGGTAAATGTTTTTGGAAGGGCTGAGCAGATTTAGTGCAGCTATGTTAAATTTAAAGAGGCTCACCCTATTTATTCCAGTTGGAAATGATACTCGATAGTAGAATTTCAAACGTGGGTTGCTTTGTAAAGCTCATCAAACCCTAAGGTTCAAGTCAAGAGCTCAATCCTACAACCTATCCTCATGTCAGTAATGCTTTATGCCAGTAGTTCCATTAAGTCAATAGGAGCATTGCACACACCTTAGCATATATATCTCTGTATATATCCAAATAAGAGGCTCCGCTAGCACAGTAATATGATAGTATTTTTCAAGTAGGAAATTAATTGGGGTGCAATATGCAGATGCAAGTCTGAGATAAGCCTGGATTCAACACTGCTTCACTTTACAACAGTGTTTCTCAACCTGGTGGTCGCAACCCCCACAGGGGTCATGGGACAGGTTTGGGGGGATTACCACAGGGACCCCAGCAACATGCTTCAGCCCCGGGTAGTGGCAAGGCTAGGGTGCCTTCAGCCTCAGCGGGGCACCTTCAGCTTCAGCCCCAGCACCACACAATGGGGCTCCGGCGGCCCTAGCTTCAGCCCCAGCTGTCAAGAGAAAGAACCTTGGAACAATTAATTCATTTTTAATTAAAATATTTGATATTATTTGATACCATTAGCCACACAGCTGCTAGTGTTTACTGCATATCTCTATGAATGTGTGTTTGGCCTTGCTTTCATCAAAATATTTTCCTTCGAGTATTTCTTTCCCCCCCCCCCACCTTCTGTGCAACAGACATGAGGGAGCAGGCTGAAAACTGACTAATATTGTTTGGTAATATGGTTGTTTTCAGTTTGTTTGTTCTCCGGTGGATTTTCGTATAGCTGCTGAATTTTTGCTCATTAGTTTAATGGCGGTTATTTTGCCGATTTCTTTTATCCTGTATATTTTTATTGAATCCTTATTCATAACGCTACAGCAATTTGAATATGTTATTCATGATGCAAAATTTAATTAGATAGTAACTAAGTAAATGGTCCATTAAAATATTATTCAGATTGTTCAGGGAAATATTGTGGGTAAACATTTTCTTTGGAACTTGACTTTTTGGATGTGAAAAGGGAAGAGTTTGGAATGAAAGTTGCTGTTTATTTTGTATCTTGGCACATTACGAGTAAGGGTGTGTATCTGAATTACATGGCATTCCACTTGCAAGGGGACAGAGACCTTGCCGTTAGAGGAAGCATGACATCCATTTGGTAGTGAGATCAAGTCTGGATTGGCTACACTGGATTCTATAAAGAAACATTTTCGAGGAAACATTCCCCACAATGCAGCAGAGTGCTCCACAGTTTGAATGATGATGATGATGCACTAAAATAGTTGGCACCAGATAATGCACATCGTGGGCAATGTCCCCAAAAAGATTTGAGCTGGAAGCAAAGATATACATTGAGAGTATGCGACTATGGCACCATTCACTAACAAGAGAGGCTTTAATTATACATGGGTTTGCACAAACAACTTAGTTCAGAGAGCGTTCAATTCACAAAGGTCTCTTTTTCTGCACTCGGGCTCCCGGTTCTAAGCAGTTTTGCAGCTATTGAAACAGCTGCACAATTTTTGATTTGGTCATGGATACTTTTAATGGGCACATAAAGTGAAGAGGGAAGGGAGGGAACACGTCTCTGCCAGCTTCACATGGCACAGCGAGCCAGCTTTGTATCTGAAGAAAGCTGAACAGACTTCATTCCGATCAGCACCTGACTGTGCTCCGGAGTCGGGGACAGATAGTCAGCCCACTGGCAGCACAGTTGGGGGGGTGGAAGGGAGGGGGTTTTGTTTGGAGAGAGGAAAATGGGAGGAGGGTAGGGCAATAGGAACAAAATATAAAGTGAAGGGACTAGTGAAGGCAGGAATAAGGGGACAGGAAATGTGCTTTTTGCTAGGTAGAGGAACCAAGACAGTTAAGATAATAAGAGAACACCTGCAGCCAGAGTTTTTGGGTCAGAGGCTCTTCCCCCCACCCCCACCCTCCTCAACTAAACAGGTAAATATGCTATTGTGAGATTTAATGCTTCCCTTCAAGAGTGCCATGGTGTTAAGCATCAGTTTCTTTGTGCTGAGAGGGTAGGTCCCTGGAAGAGTGAAGCTATCCTTTTGGTACTGGTGTTGATGTAGATGTAGACTGCAGTGATATTTCGATCTTAAAGCATGTTTAAAACAATGATAAATGGGATATTTTGTTCCACGGGAAAGCCGGAGGACAGAGTGCCAGAGAGGACTTCAGGATGGAGGATGACATTGCTGTTCACTGGGGCTTCCAGGCAGCAGGCCATCCGCACCACTCTGGGAAGCAAGAGTGCGTGGGAGCAAAAAAAAAAAAAAAAAAAAACTGGTCCAGGAATTAAAAAGGAATGAGAGGCAGGTCAGAGTATGAAATGAATGGGGCTTTCATCACTCCCAGGAGACTTTTCTGTGTTTAGTGGGTAAACTATTAGACAGTCAGAGAAGCTCAATCCAAAGAGGGTTCAGGGCAAATCAAAGTTTAGAACAGCTCTATGTGGAAAGGAGAGCCCTGCCCAGGAAAAACAAGGAGGCATCAGGAGATGCCACAGTAAAGAGTATTTCATCTTAGTGCAATAAAGTTCCATTCAGCTTCCTCGGGCATGTTCATTCCTCCCTTCCACGCAAAGCACAAGAACTCTGTTCCAACAGAGTCTCTGGACAATCAGGGTGCCTTCATTTTATTGTGTTTCTGTCTGGCTGCATGTTGTAAACTTCCCACTCCTCATATTTGCCAGTCTAACATCCTCCCAAAGTGGACAAATACATAGCCACCAGTTCCGGACACATCACCTACTCTACTCCTCTTCCCTGTCCCTCCAACTTACCCCCACCTGGCCGAAAATAGGAATGTGAGAAGATGGAAAGGTTTGGGCCCTATAGCTAGCCCATTAAAACAGGTCTGTAAGGGGCTTCAAATCATTGAACCATCCCTGTGAAAGACTAAGAAAAGGAAGAGGACATGTCAGGCAAGTGAAGGAGTGAAGAGGGAAAGAGGCAGTGAAGAAAGTGGCAGTTGACAAGGGCGGCTGGAGAAGCTCTTACTATCCTGCTAAATCCTCCCTTTGCCCACCTCCCTCCCCACAAACGTGCGCACACAGAACCAAGCAAGCACTCTCACCTGACCAACAGGCAGAAGCAGTGTTCGCCTGTGTGCACTGTTTCAGCAGTGCTTGAGTAGAACTGCTTTTAAATGTTTATATTTTATTCAGAAAGCTTAATTGGGAGTTTTTACAGCTCCTGATGAAACTATGAGTAGCAACAGGAAAAGTTACAAGCCGCTGGCAAATTGCTGCTGGCAAATGATATTCAAACCAACAACCCACACACAATCACTTCCAAAAAATAGTAGTGAGGCCAGTGAAGTCCTATTTTCATGGCATTTGTGTCACAGTGATAGTAAGGATAAGGGTTCCCCCTTAATCCCGTTCCCACAACATACTACACTGTTTCTGTGGGTTTTGATCACGTATGAATCATTCCTTTTTAAAAAAAATTATTAAAAACACTTGGTGTTGCAACGTGAGTGCGTCGTGTAATCCTACCCCAGCACTGTCTCTGTGCATAGCCCAGGGGTCACTGACCTTTACTTTCCAGTACACACGCAAGTAGTGCACAGAGTTGCCCGCTCTCACGATTTTATTCAGAGTCTTGCAGTATTTGGTGTTTTGCTTCAAGTCCCCATTCTGGAGTCATGCAATGATTTGAGGGACAGCTTTGGGGTTGACAGTACTGCAATGGCCAGGGATTCTAGTCAGGAAGAAATAGTCAGGAATTTCTTCCCCACTTAGAGAGGGGAAGAAATTGAGAGAGAGTTTGGAGTGTGGAACTTTCTCCCTCCCATCTGCATGGAGGTGCCATAAAATAAAGGTCACAAGGTCTTGGCAGGATATTGGCTGGAGAACTAAGAAAAGCTGCAGACATCAGATTTCCTTTTGCTTTTTGCTTATAAAACAAGGTTCTCCAAATGTTTTAATAAAAATACACACACACATCTAAAATGCCACAAAGAGCCATGCTCAGCCTTCTCTGTCTGCTATACATTTTGGACCAAATCAAAATTGGTTTCCATTACCTAAAATCAGCTCTGTTCCCAGACTATTTGATTTGCAATAATTTTAGCAAATGAATTATAACACAAAATGAATTCAAACGATGTTGTCCCACTTTCTCCCCCCCCTCCCCCCGCCCCACACACACACACTTGAACAAAACCTGGAAGTCTTACCAACAGAACAATTATCCCATTTTGCTGGTTGTTCCCAATGGCTGTAAGATACAGCCCTCAACAGAATCTGCCTCAGAAGCAAGGAAAAGAGGAAGTTGCATGACCCACCTCTCCCAAAAGTAAATACAGCCTACTCCTGATTCAGCTGATGTGCCTGCCAATGGCTGCTCATGCATCACCATTGGCTCTGGCCTACCCAGAGATCCCTCTTTATGCCTTCCACTTCCTGATCTCCAGCTACATAACATATGCCCTCACAAGAGAAGGAACTGGCATCCAGTACCACAAGCCAGCTCTCCTCCACCAAACCTGCCCATTACATTGTACTGGACAGTGACAGCACCTCTTCTTGTTGGTAATGGATACGGCCTTTCTAGGTGGGGCCGGGGGATATCCATCTTGAGCTTAATTTCCTATACTTTATTACCTGGCTGCATTCCTACTGCAGAGCTAAAGTACCAGTTGCCTTTCTGTCTGGGAAGGATTGCTACACAGTGAATACCACTGTTACGTCTGCTACAGAAGAAGGCCCTTGTTCCAACTTTCCATAGGAGTGTGGCCCCAACTTCTTTAGTCTCTTTGAAAATCCCGGACTTATTCTATATTTAACTGCCATGGGTGCACAATCCCCAGTTTATGGTACAGTCTGTAGGAGTGGGTGAAAGCATATTGAATCTTTCTTGCTGCAGATATGGACCCAAGCAAACAACTTCATAAGGGTGCCCAGATATGTTTGAAGCATCCCTGATCTCTCTGCTGCTTCTCATTTGGCCTGTTCTCTTACAACACCATAGAGAACATAGAAACCCAAGGAGCTAATTCTGTAGGTGACCACTTGTTTTGTGTCATGAGACTGTTTAGATGCACATTCCACCCTGTATGTGACACGTCAGTGGTGAGGAGCGATGACGGTGGAGTTTACGAGAAGAGGATCCCTTTTCAAATATTGGCAGGGTCCTTCCACCCATCTAAGGAGTTTTTGATCCTGGCGGGTGGTGATGGATTTGTCCAGTCTGTCCCTGTTTGGTCTGTAAACTGAGCTGAACCCCATCTGAGGGCATCGCATGTGAAGCCTGGCATGTGGAATCACCACTGTGCTTGCTGCCATACGCCCCAAGAGTTGGAGGGCTACTCTGAACAGTCTCTCTGAGCATGACCAAAGAGAGGAGCCTGTGTTGAGGCAAAAGAGCTCTGGCCTGTAATGAGTTGAGGTCAGCCCCTATGAATTCCAGGTGTTGCACTGGGAAAAGGGTTGACTTCTGGATATTTATCTGTAGGCCCAGTTCTATAAACCAGTGCATTGTAGCTTTGGTAACTCAGTGAGCCTCCTGGAAGGATTGGGCTCTGAAGAGGCAATCATCCAGGTACAGGCAAATCATGATCCTTTCGAAGCGTAAGTGAGCAGCCTCCACTGAGAGAACTTTGGAAAGTACTCATGCTCCATCTGCTTATCTACTCATGTGGCTAATGGTAGGCCGAACGGGAGCACCTAGGGAACTTTTGCAATGAAAAATGTAAGCACTGAGTGAGTTTAGGCACCTATATGGTTCATTGGCAGTTGAGTGGGGTGGTTGTGAATCACTGTGGTGCCTGAAACTGGGATTTAGGCACCTAAATCTGGGCTTGAGGCACCTAAGTATCTTTGTGGATCTGCACCAGAGAGATTAAGTGATGTGCCAAATGCACACAGGAAGTTTGTAGCAAAGCCACTTCCTGAGTCTCACTTTAGTGCCATAACAAAATGACCAAGCCACTTGGACCAATTTAGTCCTGAGTCACAAGAAACATGATAAGCTCCGACAATGGAGATTGGCTTCTTAGAAAACAGACTCAACATAGTAAATCCTGCTGTCTCCTGTATTATGAAAAGAATCATTTCCCTGTCGTTTAGTCAAAATTAATTTGGAAGTAGAAACTGCTTCCAGTGATGTGAGTTACATTTAGCTTAGCACACTGGAGAATAAAGAGAGCTGGGTATCAAGCTTTTGGGCAAGCTGTTCACTCTCTTTGATTAGTTTTAGAAATGTTAGTTCTTTTCAGTAGTCAAGAGATTTCCTCTCCTGGTGATTGCTCTGCACTTTCCCACCATGTACTGTAATAATTACAAAAGAGTGTGGTGGAAAGTGAGGTTTTAGCCCATATTTTAGGGGCCCCAAATGGGCTCTAAAAACACTGCCGTCTTACATTTTCATCTAGAGATAATTATTAGATAACGCCCGTAGTAAATTATTTGCTGCTCATATAGCACCTAATATTCACTACCTGCAGGTAATTATTCACCATTTTAAGAGAAAGTGCATTCAGGTGTTCGCTAGCAATTTTAAAATTGTACCCACAATGGCCAGTCCTTTTCCCCAGGCATGGTACATTCATTATCTTTCTAAGTAGACGTATCATTACACACAATAGGCCCGATCCTGGTCTCAGTTACACCAGTATAAATCAAGAGTAACTTATTCAACTTTCCTGGAAAAACAACAAGGAGTCCTTGTGGCACCTTAGAGACTAACAAATGTATTTGGGCATAAGCTTTCATGGGCTAAACCCACTTCACCAGATGCATGGAGTGGAACATACAGCAGGGAGGTATAAATACACAGCATATGAAAAGATGGGAATTGCCTTACCAAGTGGAGGGTCAATGCTAATGAGCCAATTCAATTAAGGTGGAAGTGGGCTATTCTCAACAGTTGACAAGAAGGGGTGGAAATCACTGTTGTAATGTTAATGAGGCCAGTGTAAATAAGGTGGCCCATTTCAAACAGTTGACAAGAAGGTCTGAGTATTTAGCAAGGGAAAATTAGTTTTTTGTAAAAAACCAAAACAACAAGGAGTACTTGTGGCACCTTGGAGACTAACAAATTGATTTAGTTTTGTAGTGACCCATCCACTCCCAGTATTTATTCAGGCCTAATTTGATAATGTCCAGTTTGCAAATTAATTCCAGTTTGGAGTTGAAGAATTGCCACTTTTAAGTCTGTTATTGAGTGACCAGTGAGACTGAAGTGTTCTCCTACTGGTTTTTTAATGTTATAATTCCTGATGTCAGAGGTGTGTCCATTTATTCTTTTGTGTAGAGACTGTCCAGTGTGCCCAATGTACATGGCAGAGGGGCATTGCTGGCACATGATGGCATATATCACATTTTTAGATGTGCAGGTGAACGAGCCCCTGATGGTGTGATTGATGTTGTTAGGTCCTATGATGGTGTTCCTTGAATAGATATGCAGACAGAGTTGGCATTGGGGTTTGTTGCAGGGTATGGTTCCTGGGTTAGTGTTTTTCTTGTGTGGTGTGTAGTTGCTGGTGAGTATTGGCTTCAGGTTGGGGGGCTGTCTGTAAGTGAGGACTGGCCTGTCACCCAAGGTCTGTGAGAGTGAGGGATCGTCCTTCGGGATAGTTTGTAGATCCTTAATGATGCGCTGGAGAGGTTTTAGTTGGGGGCTGTAGGTGACAGCTAGTGGAGTTCTGTTACTTTCTTTGTTGGGCCTGTCTTGTAGTAGGAGGACTTCTGAGTACCCTTCTGGCTCTGTCAATCTGTTCTTCACTTCACTAGGTGGGTATTGTGGTTTTAAGAACACTTGATAGAGATCCTGTAGGTGTTTGTCTCTGTGTGAGGGATTGGAGCAAATGCGGTTGTATCTTAGAGCTTGGCTGTAGAAAATGGATCGTGTGATGTGGTCTGGATGAAAGCTGAAGGCATCTAAGTAGGTATAGCAGTCAGTAGATTTCTGGTATAAGGTGGTGTTTATGTGACCATTTCTTATTAGCTCTGCAGTGTCTAGGAAGCAGATCTCTTGTGTGGACCGGTCCAGTCTGAGGTTGATGGTGGGATGGAAATTGTTGAAATTGGTGGAATTCCTAAAGGGCCTCCTTCCAATGGGTCCAGATGATGATGATGTCATCAATATAGCACAAGTAGAGTAGAAGCGTTAGAAGAACGCTTCCTCAGCTCTCGTCCCCTAAGTCTACAGCCATAGTGGCTAGGATGGTGTTTTCTGGAAGATCACCAAAGGATTGTAGTTTCCTCGGGAAGTCAGTGATGTCTCAAAGATAGCTGGGAGTTTCCTGAAGTTACTTCATTCATTCCTACCAGATCTCAGTGGCATCACTCTGGATTTACACTGCTGTAACAGATTAGAATCTGTCTCAGTAGAATTACTAACAGCATGGGCCGAGAGCAGATGGATCTAGTAATCAAGTTGTTTGCTTGATTATGAAGAGCGAAGCAAGACTGGTCCTTGGAAATCAAAACTGCACATTATGACGTATATGACATATCTACTGTATCCATGAGTATGTTGCTGTAAGTGCTGCTGATAAACTATGAAGCAGCTATTACATTATTTGGCAGAGTATGACAACAACTAATGCAATCCTAAAAGAATATTTCTCATTACTTAAAAAAAAAAATTAAGACTGAAATGGAGGTCAGTAGTTGTTTATTTAATTAACATATATATGTAATGTACATAGCTCCTTACATCCTGAAATATCTCCAAACATTTCACAAACCATGTACATCCATCAACATTGAAGGATAACCACTTCTGGCATGCAGCAAACTGCATAACAGTACAGAAGAGGCAGAGGTACCCTTTTGGCCAATGGCATCAGAGCAAACTTTTGTTTTCACAAGGTGTGCTATGGGATTTTTTTTAATATAAATTTTCTTCCAAAAGGTCCACATATCATAAATAACATCCACAGCAATCTTCAAAGATAGATAACTAGGAAAATATAATCTTGACAGAGCTACTATAAGGTGGGTGCATAACTGGTTGGAAAACCATTGCCAGAGAGTAGTTATCAGTGGTTCACAGTCAAGTTGGAAGGGCATATCGAGTGGTGTTCCACAGGAACCAGTTCTGGGTTTGGGTTCTGTTCAATATCTTCATAAATGATTTAAATAATGGCATACAGAGTACATTTATAAAGTTTGTGGACGATACCAAGCTGGGAGGGCTTGGAAGTGCTTTTGAGGAAAGGATTAAAATTCAAAATGATCTGGAGAAACTAGAGAAGGGGTCTCAGGTAAACAAGATGAAATTCAATAAGGAGAAATGCAAAGTACTCCACTTAGGAAGGAACAATCAATTGTACACATACAAAATGGGAAATGACTGACTAGGAAGGAGTACTGTAGAAAGGGATCTGGGGTTATAGTGGATTACAAGCAAAATATGAGTCAAGGGTGTAACACTGTTGCAAAAAAGGAAAAAAGGGGAAAAAAAGAAAACCACGTCATTCTGGGATGTATTAGTAGGAGTACTGTAAGCAAGACATGAAGGCATGAAAAGTATTTTTTTCACTCTACTCCATGCCGATAAGGCCTCAACTGGAGTATTGTGTCCAGTTCTGGGTGCCACATTTTGGGAAAGATGTGGTCAAATTGGAAAAAGTCCAGAGAAGAGCTACAAAAATGATTAAAGGTCTAGAAAACATGACCTGTGAGGAAAGATTGAAAAAATTGGGTTTGTTTAATCTGGAGAAGAGAAGAGAAGGGCCGAGAAGAGAGGAGAAAAGAAGAGACGAGACTGAGGGGAGACACGATAACAGTTTTCAAGTACATAAAACAGGGGTCGGCAACCTTTCAGAAGTGGTGTGCTGAATATTCATTTATTCACTGTGATTTAAGGTTTCGCGTGCCAGTAATACATTTTAATATTTTTTAGAAGGTCTATCTCTATAAGTCTATTATATAACTAAACTATCGTTGTATGTAAAATAAACAAGGTTTTCAAAATGTTTAAGAAGATTCATTTAAAATTAAATTAAAATGCTGATCTTACGCTGCCAGCCCCACTCAGCCCGCTGCCGGCCTGGGGTTCCATTCATCTAGGCTGGCAGCAGGCTGAGCAGGGCCAGCGGCTGGGACCCCAGACTGGCAGCGGGCTGAGTGGAGCCAGCAGCCGGGACCCAGCTGGCAAGGGGCCACCAGCCGGAACCACAGACCGGTAGTGGGCTGAGCGGGGCTTGTGGCTGGGACCCCCACTGGCAGCAGCATGCCATTAAAAATCGGCTCATGTGCCGCCTTTGGCACGTGTGCCATAGGTTGCCGACCCTTGACATAAAAAGTTGTTACAAGGAGGAAAGTGAAAAACTGTTCTCATTAACCTCTGAGGATAGGGCAAGAAGCAATGGGCTTAAACTGTAGAAAGAGAGGTTTGGGGTTGAACATTAGGAAAAACTTCCTGTCAGGGTAGTTAAGCACTGCAAGAAATTGCCTAGGGAGGCTGTGGAATCTCCATCATTGGAGATTTTTAAGAGCCGGTTAGACAAACGCCTGTCAGAAATGGTCTAGTTACTACTTAGTCCTGCCTTGAGTGCAGGTGACTGGACTAAATGATCTATTAAGGTCCCTTCCAGTCCTACACTTCTATGCTAAAGAGGTGAGTGCCTAATCACATGGGCACAGGAGCCTAGGAACTTAGAATACTGTACACCACTTTTAATGAAAAAGGTGGCTTACTAACCCTATCTTTTATGTTAATAGTTGTTAATTCAATGACCCTCATTCACTATCTTCCTGCAGAACAATCAACTCCAGTATTGTCCATAATTTATAGTCAGTGGACTTTGGCTGTATGCTGTGATCTAATTACATACATATTTTTTTTCTATGTACATTCCCAAAACTTCAAACCACCCTTTTTGTTTTAAAATGGAATAAATTCAGCCAACTAAAATTGTTTATACTCTATTACAAACCAGACTACCTCCTGCTGCAAGGACATCTCCTCCATTACTGGGGAAAGTAAGTGAATCCAGGGCAGGCTGTCTACCTCCATGGAAACAAAATTGGAAAAGAAAAATGCATTTGCACCAGCCTCCCTGATGGAGTTTGTTGACAGAGCTGCTAAAAGCGCTGAGTGAAGTTGGTGCTGTCACCTGCAAATAGACCTAAAAGTCAGCAGAGAAAGTCTTAGCCCACTCCTGAATGATGCAATAAATACCTCTTTCAGCAAGAGCATTCTTCAAACCTCTCAAATGTATTATAGTGAAACTAATGTTACGTTACTTCTTCGTTAATGTTCCAACAACTGTCTAGTCTCCAGAGTCCTTTTCCTGGACAAAAGCGAGCTAATTCCAACAAATCTCCTTACATTGCTTATTTTATTTGGTTATGCATTTGGATTTATAAAACTAAAAAAATATATTATTTAAAACCACAGAAAACCAGACAGAGACCTGCAGCAGTTCCCACCACATACATCAATAGCTGATCCAGTCTAATAAAAATAATATATTTGTTCAATAAAACACATTAAGGAAAACCCACTCAACAAAAGCGCCTTTAAAATAATTAGCCTTTCAGTGTGTCCTGAAGCCCAAGTTTGGCTATTCCGGACCTAAGGAAGGGAACAAGTTCCAAATCAGTAGCATAGCTGGGGGGGCATAGGGGGAGTGGCCGCTCCCCGTGAGCAGAAGCGGCGGAAGCGGCGCCTTTTTTTAGCAGCACTAAAAAAGGCGCCGTTTCTTGCACTCAGCGGGCGGCGCTCCGGGTCTTCGGCGGCATTTCAGCGGTGGGTACCACTAAAGACCCAGAGTGAGTGAGGACCCACCACCAAAGTGCCGCCGAAGACCCGGAGCGCCGCCGGGTGAGTGCAGGGAGAGGTGCCTTTTTATAGCGCCGCTCTCCCTGCGCTCCGGACCTGGCTGCGCTACTGTTCCAAACCCAAGGGAATGTTCTGTCAACAGCTCTCTTTTTGGTTGGGGTCTTCACTATTCACAAGATTCACTGGTTCTTTAGTTGGCCTGGCTGCAAACATCCAAGCACCTTTAAATAAGAACAGGTTGCTGCTGCTGGTTCCCAAGGATCATGTTAGAATCATAGAATATCAGGGTTGGAAGGGACCTTAGGAGGTCATCTAGTCCAACCCCCTGCTCAAAGTAGGACCAATCCCCAATTTTTGCCCCAGATCACTAAATGGCCCCCTCAAGGATTGAACTCACAACCCTGGGTTTAGCAGGCCAATGCTCAAACCACTGAGCTATCCCCCAAGTGAAGAGTCCTTCACTTGACTGTATTGAACCTTCCTAACCCATTTTTTCCCCCTGGCTCTGCACAGTCTACTGGAACTGCTCTCCACAAGGCAATCTGAGATACTTCTGACAGCATTCTGCCAAACTCTGATTGGCTTGGATGGTCTCTCCACTTCAGAGATGAAGAAAGATCTTGCTCTCCCCTTCAGATCATGCACATTGTGCCAACTTCCCCACAGCAATGTAGTGACCAATGCTGTGAACACCATATCAAGCAAAAGTTTAAACTGGCCTGTAGCTTGCTGGTGACGTAGTCGGGGAAATTCCTTGGGATACCTTTTACAAGGGGGATAGAGTCTGCAGAGACCACAAACATGGCATGGGAAAAGCACACGGTGGGACCTCTAACTGGACAGCGGTTGGGGGAGGGAGAACTAGCTTTACCAGTTAGTGGCATAGTTTGGGCTGCCACCCGCACAGCAAAATAATAATGGGGTATAACTAGTTACAGGAACTAAACCATGTGCAGTCTATACAGCGAGTAGGGGTGGCATCAGGGCCGGCTCCAGGCACCAGCTTGCCAAGCTGGTGCTTGGGGCGGCAGGTGAGAAGGGGGCGGCAGTCCGAGTCCCGCGGCGGCAATTCGGCGGCAGGTCCGCTCTTCCCGCCACCGAATTGCCGCCGTGGGACTCGGACTGCCGCCCCAGTCTCGCCTGCCGCGGCGGCAAAGGGGCGGCAGGTCCGCCGCTGTCCCCTTGCCGCTCCGGAATGGGACTGCCTGCGTCGGGGGTGGGGCCCCACCACCCCTGCTTGGGGCGGCAGAATTGTAAGAGCCGCCCCTGGGTGGCATGATTAGATGTCACCAGTTAATTGACTGCTAATGGTGACCTCTGTGCACACAAACCACTATTGTAACCATGTCCATGTTTGGCTAGAGGCACAATATAAAGTGTTCCGATGCGCCCTTTGTTTGGTTTCTTTTACGTTTTAGATTGTAAGCTATTGGGGCAGGGACCCTTGTCTATGTGTTTGCACAGTGCCTAAGGAATCGGGTACCAATTCTTACTGGAGCCTTTGGGAACTGCCACAATACAGATACATCCATAAATAATAGCACTCGCTGACTGAGGTAGAACCCCAATGGGAATGAGGGTGGCAGAATTGGGCACCTTGTTCTGATGAAGACAGCAGATGCCCATTACTAAAACAGCAGAAATGCTGCCTGTCAGAATGGAGGGGACTTGTCAGAGCTGTGCATAAAAGCTCACACATGGAATCTTGCTCTGTCTATATTGCTAATGCCATCAACAGCTCTTTCATGAGTACTAAAATCATCCAAAGATTTTTTTAAAGAGTTGTCATTGTTTCTCAAGTAGATAAAAGCTTCATTACATTTCGGGCTACCGATACCTTCTTCTTCGTGGGTTAGGTAATGTTAAACACCACTGAAAATTGATAAAGAATCAAATTGCTGCCTAATTTACAAACTAACAGTCAACAGACATCACATTAAACGGCTGATCAAGCCTTCAAAATTATTGTAGCCAGGTTTACTTTTTTAGATCATTTTTTAGTCTTTGAAATGTCAAATGCAACGATCTGTGTGAGCTACAAATGTGGCTGTACATATGCAAGAGTGTCATCAACACGGATATGAGTTGAAAGCAACCTTACAAGGATTCATTACAGAACTTATCACTACTTTGCTTAAAATTCATGAAGACAATATAACCAACAAGCCACTATTCCGTTTCATAACTGGTTTAAATTTTGGAAAGAATCTCCATCTTGTAACTGACTATTCTCTTCAAGCACAGAATAGAGTCAGGGTCCTTGTACTCGCATCTGTTCTTCAGTCATGAATCATGCTGAATCCAACCCTGCACAGATTTGTGCTGCAGAAACAAAGGCAAAGCTTTTCATAAATAAAAGCCTAAAGTTAGGGTTCTAAATGCATATTCAGGCACCTAAATAAAGTGGCCTTATTTTCAAATGTCCTGAGCACCTATAGGAGTGCTCTATAAATGAGATGTTCACATATCTGTAAATAGTTAGGTGATAGATTAAGATACCGGTAGATAGCACTAAGGAAGACGTGTTTTGTAAGACCACAAAACTACTACTTATTATGCACTGAAAATGAAGCTCTTAACAGCATGCAGTAAATTCCACTGACTCTGTTAGGTGCTGCTGGACACTCAGCCCTTTTAGGTGCCCAAATATGAATCTACAAAGCTAGCTTCAGACATTCCGGGGCAGAGCCTCACTTTGAAGTCAATGGAGCTATGACAATTTACATCCACCCTTCATTTTTTAAAATCTTGACCCAAGCTTTTATTTATTTTACAGTAAGTCTCTAATCATTCTATTCCCAGGAAACAGAATCCTCTAGCTATAAACTGAACGTGAACCAAGACAATAGTCTTCCTAAGCACAAAAGGCAGCATGAAACTGGGATTTCAAGACATCCAAAAAAATGTCTAGTCACTTCTATCTCTGCATGCATGAGGCAGGGGAAGAGGAGTTACATACACTTAAATGCCAAAAGCCTTGTTTCTTTCATACCCAAGCTTCCAAGCTCCTCCCATACCTTTGCTGGTACCAAAAAACTTCACAGTGGTCAAAACCTCCAGCTTTCCCCAGCAATTCAGTTATCCATTGTCAATAAAAAAAATATTCTGTGGGACACTGGAAACTGAATACAGGGAGCCACCATGTAATAAACGGATTTTAATAAAAAAAATAAAAATGTAAAATGCACAAATATAATCCATTCATACTTAATTTAATGAAACTTCCATTTTTAAAATTGGCTTTGTATCACAGCAGAATTCAGTTTGACAGTGCTGCAGAAATCAGGGATGAACCAAGCTTGACATCGACCTTGCCAGAGAGCAAAGGGCCAGCTTACAAAACACAAAAGGGCCTTACACATACAGCCACATTTTGACAAAAAGCTTCTAGATTTTCCCTTAATATACATGTTCAAGTTCATGGGGATAAAAAAAGCATTAGATGTGCAAAACTGCTGGATTAGAGGTTGAGTTGAAAATTTTCCCTGAGTTTAATTCCTAGTGAACACCATGATATTACTGAACAAAGTAATACTTATCTACAATCACTTCTCATTTACAAGCCATAAAACATGTGACAGGTTTCAGACAGACATTTATTTCAGAGTGGTAGCCGTGTTAGTCTGTATCCGCAAAAAGAACGAGGAGTCCTTATGGCACCTTAGAGACTAACAAATTTATTTGGGCATAAGCTTTCATGAGCTAAAGCCCACGTCATCAGATGCATAGAGTGGAACATACAGTAGGAAGATTTTATATACACACACACACACACACACACACACATATATACACACACACAAAACCACACACACACACACAAAACCACACACATACAACATGAAAGGGGGTTGCCAATTAATTCAGGTGAGCTATTGTCAGCAGGAGAAGAAAAACTTATTTATGACATATTAAAGACATATTTATGAATTACATATATGAAAATCAGGGCTTCTTTACACTCAGTATCCTGTTTAAACCGATCATAGTGTCCGATTGTTTAGAGAATCCTAGAAAGATGTAATTTGTTTTTGCAAAATAATCTCATGTAACCTTCTGTCAGGTGGAGCTGGCAGCAGCCAGGGCCGGGGTCAATATCAAAAGGGTTCCTTTTCAACAATACAACAGAGAACTGGCTCGAGCACCCACCCACTAACCTGGGAAAATTACACACTACCCCGGGGTGCCTCTGAGAGGCAATACTTCCCCACTCACAAGCACAGAGTGTGTAGAAAAGAAACTTTTAATGAAAGGAGAGAAGTTACCCGACATTAATTAGGGAAAATGCCACAGAAAGGATTCATAATCATAAAACTGTGAGCAGGACACCCACCCCAGAGTGCTTGGGGCAGTGCCTTCTGCCTCATGTTCTTGAGTTCTACAACCAACAATTCCTTTTCTGTGCCCCTCTCTGCTCCCTCGCCATACCCCACTCACAGTGGTTGTCCTTGGTAAGGAGGACCCAGGGTTCAGGTTTCAGTGTAGTAGCCGTGTTAGTCTGTGTCAGCAAAAAGAAAACAAGAAAAATACCTGTGGCACCTTAGGCTAGGTCTACACTACCCCCCCCTATCGAACTAAGGTACGCAACTTCAGCTACGTGAATAACGTAGCTGAAGTCGCAGTACCTTAGTTCGAATGAAAAAGCACTTACCCGGGGTCCACACGCGGCGCGCAGGCTCCCCCGTCGACTCCGCCTACTCCGTTCGTCGAGCTGGAGTACCAGCGTCGACAACGGAGCACTTCCTGGTTCGATTTATCGCGTCTTGACAAGACGCGATAAATCGAACCCAGAACATCGATCCGACGCGTTCGACAGACGCGTAAGTATAGACGTACCCTTAGAGACTAACAAATTTATTTCAGCATAAGCTTTCATCGGTTAAGAACCCACTTCATCGGATGCATGGAATGGAACATACAGTAATCAGATATTTATACATTCAGAGTAACATGAAAAGGTGGGAGTGTCTATACCAACGTTAAGAGGCTAATTAATTGAAAGGCACTGTTATCAGTAGAAACTTTTGAAGTGATAATCAATATGGCCCATTACAGACAGTTGACACAAAGGTGTTAAGGGTTTTTAAGGAGGGGAAATAAATTCAATTAAAGTAATGACCAAGCCATCCACAGTCAATATTCAAGCCTAAGGTAATGGTGTCTAATTTTCATATTAATTCCAATTCAGCAGTTTCTCGTTGGAGCCTGTTTTTGAAGTTTTTCTGTTGCAAAATAGCCACTTTAAAATCTGTCAAAGAGTGATTAGAGAGGTTGAAGTGTTCACCTACTGGCTTTTGAATGTGATGATTCTTGATGTCAGATTTGTGTCCATTTATTCTTTTGCGTAGAGACTGTCCAGTTTGGCCAATGTACATGGCAGAGGGGCATTGCGGGCACATGATGGCATATATCACATTGGTAGATGTGCAGGTGAACGAGCCCCTGATGGTGTGGCTGATGTGATTAGGTCCTATGATGGTGTCACTTGAATAGATATGTGGACAGAGTTGGCATCAGGCTTTGTTGCAAGGATAGGTTCCTGGGATAGTGTTTTTGTTGTATGGTGCATCTGTGTGAGTTCACCTCCCACCCAGGGAAGAAGGCACCTTGCTTGCGCCGCCATCTGACCACATGCTCTGGCTGGCCACCCTGCCAGTCACTGTTCCTTGCCGCCTGGCCGCCCTGCCAGCCGATCGCTCCCCACTTTCACCAGGCACCCATCAGTTACCTCCTGCTGTCACCTGCTTCTCTGCTGTGACCTCCATAGGTCAGTCTCTTAGTGATTTTTAGCTCTCAGCAGGCTGGGCAGAAACACTGCCCCACCACAAATGATTTCAGCTCTCACTAACATAACTTAAGTATGTTAAGTACTTACCATAACAAAAGGCTCCTAATTAAGCCTATTTAGCTCTATCTTTGAATAGTGGGGAGGAACAGGTTAAACCAAGGAGAGTCCACAACTCCTGGCTGGGACACCTGTCTCCATCCCTCTTGCTTTCACAGGGGTCTGCCATTCGAGGCCCTGCTTAACGAGACCCTTCCAGCTGAGGGTGACCCCTTCATTTTGGACAGGTTAAGCACAGTTCTGATCCCCTTTATTCATACAATACAGACAACAATACTGATAACAGCATTTCACTATCCCTACATTCAGTACTAAAGTGATTTGTAACCCAGCACCAGCCAAAGTTGATTACTTTGAGCAGCACCGCTCTATCTGCTGGATATCTACACAGAGTAGGTGTGTTCATGTAAATACATTGTTCCTGAAGTCTCTCCTCCTCCCACCTAGCTGTCAGGGGAAGTTGATTCAGACCCTGCTTACACTCAAGAAATATAATTTTGATTAAACCACCACACAGGAAGCAGGCAAACAAGTCATTTCCACCAATTTCTGAAAATGATATAAACAAGAGTAGAAGGATGTATTGCAATGAACCAAAGCACAGGATTCTCCCTCATTAGATCTGAAAGCATGCAACAATTACCATGAAAACAGGTTGTTAAATAAAATTAATTTAACATGTTAAAGATGTGCAAATTGTGGACTTTTTATTTCTATACAGAGAGACACCTGTATTTTGGTAGTAAGGCTCCAATATAAATAAGCACTTTAGTATGTTCCTAAATCCCATTGAAGTCGGAGAGACTTAACTACATGCTTAACAATAAGCATGTGTTTGGGTGCTTTGATGAATGAGGGCCTAAATGTTAACTACATTAGCTTCCTTGGACAAAGCATTGCACTGGGAGCTCACGTTCAGCTGGTTACCCACCTTGACTCATAGGTCCTTTCCAGAGTCACTGCTTTCCAGGATACATTCTCCCATATTCTAAGTGTGACCTACATTATTTTTTCCTAGATTTCTGACCTCGTATATGGCTGCATTAAAATGCATGTTGTTCGAATGAGTTCAGTGTACCAAGCAATCCAGATCAGTCTGTATAACTGACCGGTCATTATTAAATTTACCATCTCCTCTATTTTTGCTGTTACTTTTTAAGCTTATTTTTAACACATTTAATATGTGCTACATTAATGTTGTATAAGGCTAATTTTTTTTTATCTGAATGACATACGGCACTATGCCAAGTGCCTTAGAGAAGTTCAACTGTCAGCACAGTTAATTCTCTATCAACTAAACTTTTAGTGTAACAATATCAATCTTATTTGACAAGACTTGCATTCCCTAAAATAATGAGTGTCAGGCCTGTTATTTCTGATGTTAGCGAGCAGCTAACAGCAGAATTTCCATGGGGCCTGGTTATCTGCACCTTAGTCGTCTTCCTGGTCTCTCTCGCTACACCTCTTTAGGTGTCAGGCTTGTGACTAGTGGTGAATACAGAGACAGCTTTCTCAAAACCAACTTACTGTTTAATTATAATAGAAGGAGCAACGTATTTAAAGAAAAATGAATTTAAAATGGTCAACATGTATGTCTAGGTTACCTAGCATCTTACTATTCCCTGATGGTAGCCTAGGCAGGCCAAACTTCTTCAGAGACTGCAGTGGGTCCTGGGTGTCAGTCCGCTTTCCCTGAACATTTCCACAACAATTGCCCCTTCTCTGGAAAGAGGGTGTTGTTTTTTAACCCAGCCAGAGTTCCTTTGTTCTTGTCAGTTACAGGGCGACTTTTATCCTTCTGGACTAAACCAGTCTGGTAAGCTCAGCAGGAGGTCATGTCATACTCCTCAGAGCCAATGGCTCTCCCAGGTCCTGCAACGAATCTCAAGTGGTTATCATGGGCTGGCTTACCTTGAGCCATTATTTCCTCTCTGTTTATTTCTATACAGCCTACTATTGAACTAAACCAATATATTCACATAGTAAACATCTCAATTACCAGGTAAACACACAGTATTAATAAATTACAGAGCAGCTCCAATTCCCATCACACCATATTGATTGCCATTAATTATGCTACCATCCTTTAATTCTTTCCTGTTTGTGTTCCCATCATATCAGCATTTCTATGATTTTGCCTGGAATTCAGACCAAGCTAACTAGTCTATTGTTAACCAGGTTTGTCTTCTTTATATTTTTAACATATTGCCGCAACATTTGCTTTTTTTCCAGTGCTCTTTATGCAGTGCCTTTTGTGTTCAAAACAAAGTACAAACAATATCCATTAAACAAAACCAACTGGTGGAGATTAAAGCAATGAATGAGTTGGGTTAGGATCTTATTTAAGAAGTCAGCTTCGCCTTCAGAATAGTTGACATATAATTATTTTCTGTTGTTAAATAAAGATATTTTAAATAGTAAATATGTTGACTTCTGTTTTAATGGCACAGATAATTTCAACACAGATTGAGTTAAATCGAGTAGCTTCAGAAAAGCCAATGGCATTAAATAAACTTCATGTCCAGATATGTGACAAAGTATTCAAGCATAAGAGTACTTGCAGTCTTTATTTTGAAAAACTCTCCTTCTACATTAACTCAAGAGAACTGAATCAGGCCATAGTCCATTTAAGCCATTAGGCGAGAACTACTGCCAATTCTTCAATTTACATAAATATTTAGGTTACTTATGTCAAATCCAAATGCTGGCATCTTTAGTACATTTTTAAAAATACTGAATATGTAACGAAGACACTTAAGTTATGTAAATAAAGCATGTTTTATGAAGTCAGGTGTCTCTATCATCTGCTGGCACATCAGGAGGTATGAAGCTGCACCTGCAGTATGTAGTAATGTGTTACTAAAACATCCCTTGTAAAGTTTAAATCTTATTAGAATAAAGTTCTTGGATGTTCCATTGTTTGCAACTATTGAAACTTTCCCCCTTAACTTTTCTTTCCAACATAGAAAAGAGTGAAAGTTTGAGAGAGAAACAGTAGAGGAAATATACTGGACACTTTTATTTAACAATTTATAATTTATTTTTTACAGCATCTCAACTTTAACTGTTTGCTTTAACTTTGAATTTCCCTGGCATGCTTACTTTGGCCCTCTTATCAGCCTCATTTTAAAAACTTTGCATAGCCCAGGTCATGAATAACTCATGTTTTGTTTTATGCACCATGCAACCCTGAAGCAAATACAGCAGATTCCTGGTTCCTCAGCTTTTCCTTCTCAGCAGCCCTTCCCCTTCCGCTATTGCTCTCTAAACCAGACCTACTTCTCCTGTTCTTCTTGAAGCGTTCAAAATATCAAAACAGACATGAAACTAACATTACTACCCCCAACGCTTCAGTTGTGAATCTTTCTCCACAGAATTCTGCCTCCTCTTTTCCATTTTGTCCCTAGCTCCAGCATTTCAATGGGATCCAGAACTCTCAACTTTTTTCTGCCAACAACAAAAACTGAATTGGGAGGGAAACAGTTTATTCCCATTAAGAAAGCTTAATTTTGTGACCACCACTCAATTGCTCCATCCAGAGAGATTCTCAGGTGACATTCCCATTTTTAAAATTAAATTATAAAATGAGGGATTAAGTGGAGAGACAGGTCTGATACTATAATTGTGCTTATGATGACAGTGATAAAACTCAAGTTTTGAGACATACACTATGCTGCATAATACCTATGGATTGATTTATGTAGTCAGAAGGCAGGATAGCAGTCACTTAAAACTAGGATAGAAATAACTTGATTCACAATAAAATGGCTGGTTGCAGCATATAGTGAGCAGTTAACAGCAGAATTGCCATGGGAGTTTGTACGGGGGGAGCTTGGGGGCTTTGGTTTACTGGGGGCTTAAATCATTGACCTAAACATTTGTGATTGCTTAGGTACCAGTGATCATGAACTGGTTACAGTTACCTTGTGCAAACAGAATATGGCACCATCCAACACTATGTATACTTGGAACTTTTAAAAGGTGTCAATTTGCCAGATGTATTCTAAGATTTTTTTTTTTGATTTTTTTTTGCCTTCCTCTGAACTACCAGGGATTGGCCAAACCTGGAGACAAAAAATGACTGAAACATTATTGGCTTTTATATTTATTGTTTCAATGGATTTCCATGTCAAATTTGCTTCATTAACAAGTACTTCCCCCCCCCCCCCCCCCAACTGCTGGATCTGGGATTTGATAGTTAAACTGTATTCTTTCAGCTTATGAAGCACTCGTATCCATGATAAACCAGCTATGGTGTATTTTGGGGCAAGTGTGCTCAGGGTAAAGACCCTGCAATAAGAATGTATTTGACAATTCTATTCATGACCCATGAGCCAGAGAAGAATCTAGAATAAACTCCCATCACTATATTCATTTTGTAACAATTATATTAAAGTTAATACAACCTTATTTGGCACTAGGGTAACCAGAAAGACATCCATTACAAATCTGTGGAGTAAGAATGCTTCAGCTTTACATAGGTCACTTTTCTGACCATAACCACACTTCAAAGTGCAGTTGCTGGAATGGATACCCTCAATTCCATCCCTTTCTTGTGTAGCAGGACACAGGCTCTCTTTATAAATCCTAGATCTACCACTGCATACTTTTATAAAGATGGGGTTTCAAGATTCTTTATTTTTTGCATTTGACAAGATATTGCACTTTTTACAGAATTTTCAATAAAAATAAATAAGTTTGAATAAGCTGAGGTCTCCTGCAGGGTCCATATTTACCTCAGACTCTGCAGTTACTTCACCATATGGAAGTGTTCCTTCTGTGAACATTTTGGGTTCCTTTCCACTAAAAAGTGTTCATTTTCTCCTCTTCATTAATGAGCATCTGTCAGCCATTGCTCCATGCACAAATAAGGTCATTTTGAGAGAGACCTGGCAACCAATTTCCATGGAATATCAGGATGTCTATCTGTAAAGCAATAAAACTCCGTAAAGCTCCAAAACAAAGAATGTACAGAGTTTAAGCAATGTAACCAACTATCCATTATACCCTACATTATATTTCAGTTCCCCCATACAAGGTACTGACCTGATATTGAACATTTACAGCTGTTGAAAAAGCCATACTATGTGTATGGTATGTGCAGAACTAATTTTAAACATGCTATCAGCTCTCACCTTCCTTCCAACTGCAAAGTTTGATGATGAGGTGCAAGGCAATTAAGCATTTTATCTTTTTTTCTGCCATCCTATACACAAAACAGTTTCCAAAGGCCTCTGTCTCAACTGCTTTGCTACCGCAACCATTTCAGAGTACCTGATGGCTGCCCGTCCTTTTTGGCATCTAATTACACTTTGTAAGGGCTTGATTACCAAAATGCATTAAACAATAATGAGATAAGGATAATTTACATCTAGACAATAAAGTTGAAAAGAACAATATAGCTGGGAATTGGCCTTGACCAAAGTAACTAAGGTGCTCCTTTTTATTTACATTTGGTTTTCCCCATAAACTGCCTACTGGGTTGTATGGGAGTAAGAGGCTAGCAAAAACCTGAATCCCCATCCATCAGTATTAATCTCACACTTTACTGAGGCCCCATCCATTTATCTTTCCGACACAAATTAGAAATTCAAGAGTTTTAACAAATGAGCCTGCAAATGTAAACTTATTAGGCCATATATTTTTACTACACACTGTGCAGTGCCCTCCACAAAGCTGTCCCTTCAGAGAGTGTTTTCCTATTTTGTGTTATTGATGGCAGCTAACTAATCACATTTTTAATGTTGTCTTTGGGGAGGGCTGTTTGAGTGAATGTGCAAACTAAACTACCCAGAATAAATCTACCTTATTAAATGCTTGAAATTATGTGTCTTTTACGATAAAGAAACTCTCGAGCATTGTTACATTTGCTAACCTTCTTTTTGCAGAAATCAAAAGGCTGGGATTAATTAAAATCATACATCAAAACTGGGGTTTGTACAGAATGTGTCTGTGTGTGAAGGAAAGGCCAAGAAAAATTGGTTAATTGGTCTCTTCATCCCTATTCAGTTCCCCTTCATTGAAATATCTTTAAGAATTGCTTTAAAACTAGCCTTTTTGAACTAAATGCTGTAATAATCCAGGCCGTAGAAGAATTTACTAGCGAATGGATAACCCAGGGAAAATACACTCCTCTTACTTCATAGATACGGTCTGTCTTTCTGTGTTCATCACCAAAGGTTATCAAAACTTCTGTTTGACAGAGGACTTTATATACAGTGTTCCACATTTCACACACAAAAATGCCATTATAACAACTGGTTCCTAAACATTTTTGCTAAATGAAAAATCTAGCCCTTCATCTGCTTTTAGAAGGAGCAGGAGACATTCATCTAAATGTCGTGTGTGTGTGTGTGTGTGTGTGTGTGTGTGTGTGTGTGTGTGTGTTTAGAACCACCAAAAGAACAAACCTGAGTTGTGTAAATTTCACTACACGGTCTTGCTTAACCATCTTTCAGCTACATGTTTCTAAACAGCCTTGACCAATGACATTTCTGCTGTTTAATCTCATTATTCTTAATGTTTAGCAAAATGATGTAATTACTTTAGGATCCTTTATTACTTTGTTAAGAGGCAGGTTAAATCATTTTAACCAATGATCAGGAGAAATGCTAATTGCCATTTTACTGCTCCCTTCCCAGCAGCAAATAAAAACATGGGTAAGATCTAGATTCCCATCTTTAAATATCAAGAATATGAAATGATGCCAAGATGTGAACAGTGGGAGAGAGCAGGCTCAGATCAACCAGGACTTTTACGAGCACAAGAATATTCCAAAGGGTGTGCTCTATAGTCTATTCCGGAATCCCACTGAAAATAAAGAGAAGCATTTCCATACATGAGAGATCTAGAAAATGCAATGTAAGAGTCATATATTTTAGCTTTGTATACCCAAAATTATTAATATTACATGTACTTGCTTACATAAGCAGGAAAGTGTCAGTTTTACAAACAAGGAAACAGAGCTGAGACAGTATTGGTTCGGAAAAGCCAGATACACATGCTTAGACACCCTGGATCCCCAGGTGCTTCACACACCCAAGGAGAGGGCTCTATGCCACCTTGGCACTTGCCTGGGAAGCTAAGAGCTGGTCCCGATCCCCATATAAAGGTGCAATACATTATATCAGTTCATAATGGCCCATGTGAGAATTCTGGCAGGGATTGTTCAAATGCACTATGGGTCTGACCACACCCCCAACATGCACTCAGCAAGAGGGGAGGCTAGTAGAGCCAGCTATGCCAGGTTCATACCACTCTGGGATTTTCGCACAACAGGAGAATCCCCCAGCTGCCCATTTAAGGAAGCATCCCAGCCAATCTGTAACAGAAAAGGGGTCTTAGCACACGGCAGGATCAGGCCTGTAAAGTTACACCAATTTTTGTTTTGTTTTAATTAGTTTGCCCCACTTGGTCTATCTTCCTCAAATACTTCTGTTACTCCAACAGGGATAGGAAGTCATTCTACTTTTCTTAGCATTTACAGTAGGAACTTGGTTTCGAAGCCATTGTCCTGAATCAGATTTACTAGATACAGTCACAATTTTAGCAAAATTATTTGCTATTCTGTGTTTGAGCATTACTTTTAAAATATTTGGACATAGCAGTCTAGAACATTTCACATGCCACCATGACATTTATAACGAACAATTATGCAGAGCACTGAGCCATTGTTAACATGCACATTCTGTCATTAAATACAATAATATACTTTAAGTTGCACTCTAATTTTTATGAAATCACAAATAATGTGATGGTGACATTCTATGGTTTATGTTATGCAGGAGGTCAGGCTAGAAGATAATCATAACAGTCCCATCTGCCTTATAGTCTATGAATTTCAGAGACTTATAGGTATGGTTTAGTACACCCTCAGCATGAGTTGCCTTATTACTTAGCAGAGAGGAAAAAAAGTAAACAGATTCATGCGCACAGTGCAACACAAATCTGTTGACAAACATTTTATCCATAGGGTACATTTGTTCAATCATTTCTTTAATTTCATAAAGTGAAGACAATTATATGTTTCTTTGTATAACACAAATCCAGTGATATGACCAATCTATACTGTACTCATCTTTTCTGAATATTTGAATGTATGATTTTTCCCCTTTGCATTCTGGATTAAGCTGTAACCCAGAAATGCACAAGTGGGGGGAAAAGGCCTTATACTAGTAAGTATGTGGGGGAAGGCGGGGAATTGTTCTTCTTTTACATACTAAATAATTTCCACAAAAGGAGTTACTTGCCATCTGTAGCAAAACAAAAGGGCAGTTAATGGAAGTTTGTTTATTCTGCTAGCCAGCCAAAGAGACTGAGCTAAGGGACAATGGTTATTTGTCCAGGTGGACCTGGGAAAATGAGAAAAACCCTGTGATACACAAAGGTATCCCCTAATAGAAGCAGGGGAAAGAATTGTTTTTAACCAAACATCAATAGCTATCTAGTAGCAGGATAAATGAAAATTGTACATTTTATTGGTGCTAAGGGAAAACTGCAAAACATCTTCCACAAATACTTGTTCAAAATGTTAAATTATTATAGGCTTTGTTCTAAATCTTTGTATTGTTTTTCCTGGAAATAATCTAGTGAGATTATAAGCAGGAATGTTTAAGGAAATAGTTAAAAAAATTGTAGAATATTTTCTGAAAACCTGATTCTAAGTACTATGCCAGGGAACAAACAAAGGCGCTCAAGCTCTGAAATTCTTTTGTCCCCCACCTGACTCACTCATGATTGCTCCCAAATTTGTCCCCAAATTCCAACCTCCCATTTTCTCTTCCAAATTGGATATTTGCCTCAGCCTGGCACAAAGATGTGGCCACAAACTCTCCTCCAGATTTAATCTGAACATACCACTGTTGAGTTGCTCCCTTCCTGTAATGATTCAGAAGGAGTCTGAGGGTATGTCTACACCACAATTGAAAACCCCTGGTTGACCTGTGCCAGCTTACTCAAGACGTGGGGCTCAGGCTAAGGGGCTGTTTAATTGTGGTGTAGACATTCAGAACTGGGCTGGAGCCCGGGCTCTAGGACCTTGTGAGGTGGGAGGGTCTCAGAGTTCGGACTGTCGCCCAAGCCCAAAAGTCTACTCCACAATTAAACAGCCCAGCACCCCAAGCCCTGCGAGTCCATGTCAGTTGGAGCGTCTAATTGCAATGTAGACATACTGTAAGAAGCCCTGGGTGGCCTGGCCTAAGGAGAGAGGTACAGGAAGTGGAACAAACAATTGGGATTAGCTTTTAGATAGAAGCAGTTGAGCACTAACCATGACATTTCTGTCCTCTGCTACAGCTAAGCTGGCAACAGAGCAGGGGAGTATGTAAATGGCTGTTTCCTTGAGGAAATGTGAGGAGAAAAAAAAAAAAGTCAGTTACTAGAATAACCTTAGTCCACCTCTGAACATTCACTCTCCCTCATCATCAACACAATGCAGTCACTATCCCTAAACTCATCAAAGAAAAATTCTTATCCTCTATGGCAGTCCTGGGGACTAAACCTGCCCCCACCGTGTCTCTCTAATATCCTGGGACCAACACAGCTACAACCACACTGCAAACTGGAGAATGAACTCGTTTGTAAGGGAATGAGTCTGTCATGGAAATCACGGATTCCATGATTTTTTGTGACCTCCGTTACTTCAGCTGTCAGCAGTGGGGCTCAGGCAGTGGGGCTCAGGCTGTCAGACTCCTTCCCCCGGGCAGGCCTCCAGTTGTCAGCCTTCTCCTCCCCTCTCTCCCCAGGCAGGCAGAGGGGCTTGGGCTTTGCAGGATACCACCTCTTCATCCATGACCACAAAGAGAACTGTTAGTTGCAATTTCCTGAACAAACAATCAAGAGCCAAGTTGAAGCTATGAAGACCTGGGAAGCAGGGTGGTCTCTGTAAAGAGGCTAGACTAGGGAATACCTTACCAAACCAAAATCAGACTCATCCCAAATCTAATATTCAGGGAAAATGCAAGCCAACTTTTTGTGCACGGCCTTCCCACAATGATGAGACCTAAAATACCCAGCACTTCCTAGTTTCTCAGAGACGATGAAGTCAAATGTGCCTGAAACGTATTAACAGCTTGCCAAGCAGAGTTCCTCCATTCTGTAGTTCTCGTCTCAAATTCTTTAATGCCCTTTAATTTCCTGTTATGGTATTGACATGCTAAGGGTTGGTTCCTTTTAAACACCTAAATAGAACAGAACATCCACAGACCAGGAATTATTTGCAAAAATCACTTGTGTAATTAATATATTATAACAAGGTGATAGAGCCAAGAAAGGGGGCAGGTGTGGAGGCCAGCAACAGAAGGCTACTCAGAAGTGGTAAGTTTTGAGGAGGGATTTGAAGGAGACAATTGATATTGTATGACTCACCATAGGTAAGGAACGTGTTCTGGGCACAGGGGATGGCACATCACAAAAGAGAGAGACAGACATTTGTATGAGAAGGCAATGTGGGGTACCAATGTGGCACATGAAGGACCATCTGACTAAAGGGAACAAAGAAGTGCTATACGCAACTAGCCTGTTGCAGCAGATCTAAGGAGGACACAATTAGAGACCACTGTCCCAGTTCAGTAGGGTGACCAGATAGCAAGTGTGAAAAATCGGGACAGGGGTTGGGGGGTAATAGGAGCCTATGTAAGAAAAAGCCCCAAATATCGGGACTGTCCGTATAAAATTGGGACATCTGGTCACCCTACAGTTCAGACAGTTGAATTGTGGGGGGTTAAAAGCTTCTGGGCACAGGTTCCCCATCTTTGCAATCAATATCATTGCTAACTGGATTTGCTTTCTTCTGCTCCTTCTGCAACATGGGCTCAATCCTGAAATTCTTCCTCAGATAACTCCTATTTGGGAGCTTTGGCCCAGGACTAGACTCTCTGAGCCTTGCTTTGAATTGAAGAAAATAATACATAACATCATAGAAAAGCTTCTGTTCTATTTTCTGTTCAACCAAACTATTACTACTCATTTGTAGGGAATTCATTTTTACATTATATACCCCCACAATTATAAAGTCAGAATGTATAAGCAGCTCTACCAAAACCATAACAGAAGATCTTATGCTAAGCTAACCCATAGATGAAGAAACAAAACAGACATATTAAAATGTCAGGGAGATATAAACCTACAAAAGCAATAAAACACAACCTATTTATCCAGCAGCACCTTTAACTTTGAGTACATATGTAAACAGTTAAAAATGGACAAAATAGAAAAGAGTTGAAGGCTAAAAATGCAGAACAAAACAAGGAAAAGGTAGAAACGTACACCACTCCAAAGGCAAATCAGAAAAATAAAAATCCTTATTTTGCCAAATATGCACAGATTTGTAGCGATCCTAACTTAGGACAATAGTCTTCAAATTCAAAAAGGGGCGGGGGAGGTTCACACAACCTTTATAGAGAATTTCTCTGCTTAATGGCACTTTTACATAGTAAATTTCAGATTACTATGTTTTACTAATGTTTGTTATAAGTTTCAATTTTAAAAAAAAACCTAACTGCAGCACAAGAAATGATAGTTTTAATTGGCGCCACAGCAACATACAATTATGAGAAGCAAAATGCAAACTGCATAAGTAAATTACAATATAGTGAATTAAAATGGAAAGAGAGACAATAGCAGTTACAAGCATGTTTGGAAAGACAGAAGTCAAATAACTAATAATTTTTTTTTTTAAACTAGATAATACATATAACTACTTCATTCAAGGTCTTTCATACCACTTCAAAAGGGCTCATTCATTTGAGAAACTGCTATTTAAGATGAATACAGCACTTGTCCAATAGCCTGCAATAAATTATCCAAGAATAAGAATGTATTTTTAAGATATTGTGCAATTATAAACAGAAAATCTGAGAAGCATTTTCCATTTCGTTACAAAGTATGTTGCAATTGTATGTAATCAAAATCTCACACATTTTCAGGGGTTATGGAAAGAAAGATAAGATGGCAAAATACAAAGGTATACACAAGTAGAAGACTGCAAAATCAATTTAAGGAGTGCAACTGCAGTTGCCTTCCCCAGGTTTTTAATTATGTGTTTGTTTGCCATGGTGGCCTAATTTAGTCAAGTAGATGAGCCAACATTAAAAGCCGGTAGGAGAGGTAAGTAATCCCTAGGGTGGGCTGTTTGTGCAGAGAGTTTAAAAGCTACATGTACAGAAGCAGAAGCCAAGGCAAATTTGAGAAGGGGGTCCCACATGATAAACAGTGAAAAGCCAGCAAATCAAATTTTTCACAATTAGTTGAACAACAACTGTGACAGGTTCAGCGCTTAGCATTTTCATTTGTGTGCTCAAATTTGGTTATCCGTCCTCTTTTATGCAAATGTGATGTGACAGGAGAAGCTGGGAGCACTCATGCAGGCCGATCACTCACAACAGGGGCTAGGTCTGTACAGCTGAGAGGCCTGGATTAAATGGACTGAGTGCTGATGGATAAATGACATGAGCAGTGCTGAAAACCTCATGAACTGATTTAAAACTTCTAAGGGAGGATGCCCAGAACATAAATTATACTTTATATACTGTACCCTATGCTGTAAAAAATACAGGAAAAAATCCCATAAACTGCTACCAACAAATACCAGCATTTATAATTTAGCTAAATCCAACATGCTTATTGCCCATTAGGAAACAAAAAAAGTTATGAAAACTGCCTGTAATAATTGTTTATGCATCTCTCTAAGTGTATATTGTTCACTGTGGAATTTTCTCACATGCATAGAGGACCCAGAAAGCAAATGAAGCAATTAAACCATTTGTACTACTTTGATTTACTGGATTGTGTCTGGTGAAACACATGCATGAGCACAGAATACATTTGCACCATGTATGTACAAGTGGCTTATCAAAAGAAATGGCTGGTCAGTGAATTCTACAGTGCTCCAGAGGATACAATAATTAATGACTCATAATACCAGAAAGAATACTTGTACATGAAGGGATAAAGAATCATAAAGGAAGGAATTCTCTATGTACAGCTCCCTCTTGTTGGCTAATTGGAAATTGCAAAGCAGTGAATAATTTGTAAAGAAAAATTTCACAGGAGATCTTGCCGAGTGCACTACTGATCTCCTCATGCTGGGTGAATTTTAAAGGTGGCCCATGACATTTCTCAGTTATACCATCTAAGTGGGTGGATCACTAGTATAGTTTAACAGCAAAGATTGTCAGGAATTTCCCAACTTTTTTGTTGTAAAATGATTTGTTGAAACAAACTTTTCATGGGAATACACCAGTTTAAACTGAAGTTTTATCCAAAAAAAGGTTTCTCAGGTCCAGGGTGGAATTTCTGGGAGAGTAGGGGTCTGTCTCATCTTTTAATAAAAAACTTTAATAAGGTATCAGGCTGATCCTGATGAAAAACATCTTAAAATCTTAAAAATTATCATGCAATGGGAAAACTGTTTCCCATTCAACTCTACTTGAGAGGTCCCCAGAGATTTATGTTAAGAACATAAGTAATGATGGGACAATTTAAATATAATGATTCGTTGTTTTCACTTCAAATTTAAGTCTTATATACAATTCCTTTAACAAGTCTTCTTCCATTCCAATTCCAAGGAGTTCATAACCTACTTTACATTTCTGATTAAGTGCAATAATTGTTATAATTATTTTTTCTGTGCAATTTGCATGGCTAATTGCTCTTTGCACATTAAAAAATCTCATCAATGTCCATTAAACTTTACTGTAGTTCTGAATATTCCCAGTTCCAAATTAGACATTATCAGAATATAGTGAATCACAAAATGAAAAGTCCATAATCCAATTTTTTTTTAAATGTGGAGTAATTTGATTCTGCCCTCACCTACAGTTGTATAAATTAGGAATAATTCCACTGAAGTCAATGGAATTAAACTGGTGCAAGCAAGACATATTCAGTATACTTTAAACAAAGTTGAATTCCCTGTCAGCTAAATCAGGCAGGTCAAACTAAATTGTAGAACAGAGATGAATTCTGTTTCTTAATTGCCCATGTGTTGGGGTATATATTGAGGACTGTATATTTCCCCCATGCACAGTAGAATAACCATTTATGTCAGGGGAAGGTTTCCATAGAAATGAAGGGGAATATACATCATTTATGTAGTAACCAAATGTTTAGTTATTTGTTTAGTGCCTTATTGTCAGATTTGACATTAAAAATCTGCTTCCATTCAGGCCCACTATTATTTCTATCGTTTATTTCTCCTCCTTCCCCAAACCTCCCTTCTGTTTGTCTCTCTCTTCTTTTCTCTGCATGCACATCCTTCCCTGCAACCAGGCCCTATTCCCAACCCATTGTTTTTCTAACCCATAATTATTAATGATTAAGAGTTAATGCTAGCACACAAGTGTCATCAGTGGCCTTTAAAGTTGATATCCAATGGGATTAATAAAGGGCAGGGGAGTTTAAACCTGTATGAAACAGTTTCAGGTTATCTAATGACTCAGGCAGATATCACTGCATTAGTTATACTCCGTTCCCATGGGGAATGTTCTCTCTGCAGCCAGGAGGGCTAGAAACATAATTCTATTTTTTTAAAGAAACCTAAAGCTTACATTTTGGAAAATCTGAATATGTGCTGTGGACTATCTTACCATCATGCAGGGCTGGATCTGTCCCATGGACCATATATTTGGCACTCCTGATCTAGCTGGAAGAACTCTATTAAATCTGAGTGGCAAAAGTGGCAATGTAGGAAAGCTAGATTAATTTAAGATTTATGGTAGCATGAGAAATGCAGTGCCAAATATAGACATTCATACAGAAAGACATTTGAATGATCAGGTGCATTCAAAACTCCCAAACAGGCTGGGTTTAGGTGCATGAAAAGAAGATATTTCTAATGAACTAGTAGGGACAATCATAAAGGATGTCAAGTGGTTACTGATGACATGGAAATTGCAGTGATTGTTCTATAGAGATGAACATAATATATGGACTGTAACATGGACTGGGTCTGTTAGGGTGACATTCCTAACCCTCAAAATTATTTCACTCATACTTTGTGATATATAGAAAATTGTAATACTTATGCACATCTTGTATCCAAAGCAAAATTCTGATTACATTTTAAACACTTCTGCAGATAGAATGCCTAGGCCCATCAGACATCAAGAGAATGAAATCTTCTCTCCTCATCAGAAACATGAAATTTTGGGAAGAATACCAATATGTGAATAGACTGACTCATATGCAACTCAGAAATTAACTTAGTGTGGAGGCAAAGAGAAACCTTCGCCTTATGAAATGTGATACATGGCGGATCTGCCATAAGTGTTCCCAGTTCATTCACCCTTCTGGCTGATGTGATGGTGAGTAGGAAGACAACCTTCATGGAGAGACAGGACATGGAGAAAGTGGCTAGAGGTTCAAAGGGAGGTCAGGTAAGTACCGAAACAACAAGATTAAGATACCCTTGTGTTGTTGGTTTTAATCACCAGTTGGCAAGTTCTAATGAGGCTCCTCAGGAATCTGATTGCCACCGGATAAGTAAAAATAGTATAGCCATCAACTGGAGGATGAATGAGAATCTTTCATAGAACTAGTGGTATCAGCAGGATGAGAGGAAAGGAATACTTGAGGTGGTCTGTCCAAGGTAGCAGAAGAGCATTGCCCCTGGAGCCCCAGCCCAAAGCTGCTCTGGAGGACTACAGGGGAAATTTCTTGTTTGTCTGGGAGGTGAACAGGTCCTAGGATGGTGTTCTCCCTGGGTGAAGGTGTCGTTCACAAAAAAAATTGTGTATTTCCCATTCATGGTGTGGAGAAGTGCCTGCTGAGACCATCCACCAGAGTTCTTCACAGCTGATACGTATGTTGCTGAGAGTGTTATGTGGTTCCTGGTGTACCAGTTCCCCAAGATGACCACTTCAACGCAGAGAGGAAGGGATTTTGCTCCACCCTGTTTACACAGAAAAAGTTGTGCTGTCTGACATTATCTTTCGATATGGGAGGACCAAATGAGTATAAGGAATACAGTGCAGACTAGATGGACTACTCTCAGCTCCAGTAGGTTGATATGCATCCTGGCTCCTTCAGGTGTCCAAGTGCCCTGTGCAGTGTGAATGTCCATGTAGGCTCCACACCCTATGAGGGATGTGTCCATGATAATGGTTGCCTCAAGTGTGGGTGAAAGGAAAGGGACTCCCACATGCACATGTTCTGAGTTCATCCAGCAAACAAGTGCCATGAACTTGGCAGAAATTGTTACCCTAATATTCTTGTGGTCTCTGGTGAGTAAACAGACTGAAGCCAGGCCTACATGCAATGGAGGAGTCTGGCAAATGGTGTTATATAAGCACACAAGGTCATGTGGCCTAGAAGGGAAAGACTGTGGCCCAAAGTCTGAGGATGACTTATCTTAAGTTGTTCCTGGGTGTAATTTTTACATAGGGAAATTGTTAGAGGGCTTTCCCTTCACCCTCCCACTTTTCTGGTTCTTATCACTCAGACAGCAAGCAGCAAAAGACCAGAAGTCCAAAGTGCAGATAATATGATGTTTATTGGGGTTAATTTCCAGCAAGCATGATTCCAATTTCCCACCCACTTTCTGTTTGACCCCAATTATTTTACTGAAATCTATCTAACCAATCCTAACACATCGTAACATAGTTCTCTAACCAATTATATCCCACTACCCTAATTAACTTACACCTGGCAAAATTAATTATACACCAGACAGAAACAATTAGAGAACCAGACAGATTAATAATAGAAAAGTGGGGGCCATAAAGATAAAACATACAGAAATGAGGGTTTCACAACCACAACCATTCGTAAGTGATTTCTTGCCAGACAGAATGCTATCAAACTAAGGGCTGGTCTACACTAACCCCCCAATTCGAACTAAGATATGCAACTTCAGCTATGTGAATAACGTAGCTGAAGTCGAAGTATCTTAGTTCGAATGAAAAGGTACTTACCGGGGGTCCACACGCGGCGCGCAGGCTCCCCCGTCGACTCCGCCTACTCCGTTTGCGGAGTAGGATTACAAGCGTCGACGGGGGAGCACTTCCTGGTTCGATTTATCGCGTCTAGACAAGATGCGATAAATCGAACCCAGAAGATCGATCCGACGCCTCCGACGCAGCGGGTAAGTGTAGCCTAGCCCTTAGTTTCCGTTAACCATCTTAAGATCGGTTTTCTTTATCTGGTGGTGATAGGCACTATCAGGACAGGACTGTATTCCTAACAACCCAATACCACCTTATTTCAATGTGACCGGTTTGGAATGTGAGGATGTGACCGTAGGCTTCCCAGTTTACAGCTGCCCCTTCTGCTTAGCCAAAGGCCTTAGCCGAAGAACAAGGCCTCAGACTATCCTAGTGAGAGAAGGCCCATACACAGGCAGACTTGTGATTTTGATTCTTTGTTTTATGCCTCTATAACTAGCTAAGTGATAAAAATACACCTAAGTTCTTAAAGTATAGGCCTTTATAGGCAGGCCTGCATATCTATAGTCTAACAGAAATAGACCCTTGCTACGGTCAATTCTACAGTCTCTCTTATAAAGTCTATGGGTCTTTGAGACCCACAAAGTGGGCTTTTCTTTGTTGACAGATTCTCAAGAAGATAGATGGAGTAGGAATAGGATCACCAACCATATCTCCTTGCTGATCTGTCCTTCAGGAGCCAGTTATCCAGATACAGAAAGATGGTGTAGCCATTCTGTCTCATCCTGGCTGCCACGACTGAGAAGACCTTTGTGAAGACCCTGGCTGCTGTAGCTAATCCAAATGGGAGCACTCTGAATTGATAGGGCTCTTATCCTACCAGGAATCTGAGGAAACTTCTGTGGGATGGATGACTGTCCACGTGACCGTAAGCATCTTTCATCTTGAAAGCCCTGAACCATGTGCCCTCCTTCAGAGAGGGAATTATGAATGCCAATGTGACCATGCAGAATTTTGATTTTTGAATAAGGAGAGTCAGTTGGTATAAATCAAGAATTGGTCTCCATCTTCTATTTTTCTTAGGAACTAGGAAATATGGGCAGTAGAACCCTTTTCCTTGACAGTGAGGTGGCACGTGCTCTGTTGCCCCTCTTCTGATGGAGGATCACCTGAGAGTGATCCCTGAAAAGGGGCTGGGGAAAGGAGGTTTGTGGTGGAGAGGTGACAAACTTGATTGTGTAAAATGGAATGAATTATCTCTAGAGCCCCTAATCTATTGTTATTGAGTGAAGTGGGCAAGGCAGCCACCAAACTTTTGGAGCACAGTTTACGATGGCATCATAGAGGAGCATGGTTCTTGAACATCCCATCAAAAGAAACTTCTAGACGATGGATGGAGTTGAGCGGCTGCAGTAGATGTGGAGAAAGCTGCGTACCTGGGTCTCTGTACTCTCGAGACATTTGTGCAGTGGCTTGTAAGGGCATGGATGATAGAACAGCTGAGATGGTTGTTTTTGTCTGTACACCTGCTGGTAGTGTGTTTCCTCATTGCAACCGGTGTATAAAAGCCCACTGAAGCAGTTAGCTTCGTCAAAGGGCAGATCCTCAATGGTATTTTGCATGTCCCTGGGGAATCCTGAGGAGTGGAACCAA
The DNA here is from genome assembly GCA_037349315.1 of Chelydra serpentina. Taxonomy (NCBI): domain Eukaryota; kingdom Metazoa; phylum Chordata; order Testudines; family Chelydridae; genus Chelydra; species Chelydra serpentina. The sequence goes on from JBAIAC010000004.1 coordinate 80,616,684, forward strand.
GATTTGCGCCACATAATTGTGGTAGCTATCCCTCTCAAAACAGTGTCAGCAGCATCCATTGCAGCCTGAGGAGATGTTTTAGCTACCAATCTACCCTTATTATGAGGGCTTGGAATTGGGCCCTGTCCTCCTGGTGGAGCTTGTCCTTGAAGTCCAAGGATTTGGAGTAATTGATGAAATCACACTTTGCTAATGGGGCCTGGTCATTAGCAATTACAAATTGAAGACTGGCAGAAGAAAATACCGGAGTTCAAGGCATTGTGATTCCTGTCAGTGGGTGTTGTCTTGGGATGCTGTAGCCTAAACCTCTCAGGGGCTGCTTGCACCACCAGGGAATTGTAAGCTGGGTGAGTAAACAGGAACATTGTTTACTAAAAGCGTAACTGCTTAAGTGCAGACCAATGGACACTACTTGCTAGAAATCTCCAGTCTCAGATGCACAGAGAGCAAGCATACACACATGTAGAATACATATCGGGTCCGGCACTTGAAAAACCATATTTGTCTGAACCCGTAAGGCTATTAGGATGAATAAAACTTACTCTCTCTAATGGCAAAGCTCAGGAGAGACAGACAGGAAGACATACAGGAGGCTCTTATGAAGACACAGCACAACTGACTGGCTGAATACAGACATTCAGTCTGGGCATGAGATACTGGAAGATTCTGTGTGGCCAGAGAATTCTACAGAAAGCAGAAGCTGAAAGGACACTTTGGAAAAACGTTTGCAGTGGTCAGGCAGCAGATTAGAGACAATGTCAAGCCAAGATATAAAAGCAGCTGCAGACAATTGCCCTCACCTTGCAAAGTCCATATGCAAGCAGTGGCAGGCAGGAACAGAAACATGGCTGCTGGAACACAGAAAGTTTAGCTGCACAGTATTTGAATTTTGGGGGTATAATGAGTAAGTTATCAGTGGTCATTTTGTCCTGTAAATTCACTGAGTGAAATTCAGAAGCACCTAAGTCTCATTGACTTATAATGGGGCTGAGGCCTAAATCACTTAGGCACTTTTAAAAATTTCACCCATTATGACTAGGTGTTGTTGAAAACAAGCACAGAATGGAGTCAGAAATTATCACAATCACTGATAACTGGTTTCCACTGAAAATGTCCCATTCAGAGATGGTAAGCAAAGATGGCAACCGAGACATTAAAAATGTTAGTAGTTGATATGGTAGTCCATACATTTCTTGAAATAGAAGGGTACACTAGTATTTGGAGGTACAAATCCAATTTTGATAGGATATTTGCTGGAGAAATGATTGTTGACTCCTCCCTTTTGGGGTACTACTGTAATAGAGCATTCTCCTTGAAAATGGAATAGGAAAATTTATCCATGCCTTACCTGTAAATTTCCTTCCTTGGAGTAACAAAGTCTACAGATCCATGACATGCAGCCAAGAAGGCAGACCAAACGTATCAATTGACTACCTTGGAAGTGTAATATGCCAACTCACTAAAGAAGTGAAGGCAAGAACTGGTAAAGCCAGTAGATCATTTTCCCTTCTGTCAAGCATCTGGAAGAGTAAGAAGATATATCTACACACTAAAATAAGATTGTGCATGCCTTGAAAATGTGGTAGATGGTAGAAGTACACCACAGGAAGCTGAATGCATTCCACCAGTATTAAGAAGAATCTTGGGGATTCATTGGAGATCATGTAATCAACGTGGAAGTTTTGCACCACATGGGTCAGCAAACTGAGAATTCAAAAATTAGAGAAAATTATGATGGTTTAGCAATGAGATCAGGATACTCCATGGCAGAAGCCCAAGCTATGGCTTAGATTCGATTCCATCTGGAAGGAAGAGAAAATGTGGAGGTCAAAGACTGACCTATCACAGGATTGAAAATGATGCTGCCATTACGGAGACAACTTATGATAGAGTCAAAATCTTGCTCCTGAGAGACAGCAGTGAGAAAAATGGGTTGTCTCTCGTGCCACTAGGTGGAGATTCTAAGTAAACCAAGCCTGTCAATCGGCGGCAGAGTGGTGATGGCTCCACCTCTTAGAAAAAGACAGTTACCTTTTCTGTAACTGTTGTTCTTTGAGATATGTTGCTCATTTCTATTCCACAATAGGTGTGTGCTTGCCACGTGCACCAATGTCAGAAGATTTTCCCCTAGGAGTACCCATAGGAGAGCACCCCTAGCGACTCCTGGAGTGGTGCCTCCATGACGCGGTATAAGGTAACTATCATCTTCTTCTAGTGAGGTGGGTAGGAGTTCACAAACTCTCGGGACAGAGCACAGCCCCGCCAAACCCAGCATCCTCCCTGGTCTGGGAGATGATCGCATAATGCGAGGTGAATGTGTGAACTGAAGACTATGTGGCAGCCCTGCAAATGTCCTGAAATGGGACATAGGCTAAAAAGGCAGTCAACGAGGTCTGCGCCCGAGTCAAGTGTGTCCTCACAATTGGCAGTGGACGGTTTCCTGCCAGGTCATAACAGGTATGGATGCACGAGATGATCCAGTTGGAGAGCCGCTGAGTGGAGATCGGCTTGGAGGTTAGGGCCCTGAGTTCTGAGACTCGTCTAGCTGACGTGATCGCTACCAGGAAGGCTACCTTCCACGAGAGGTGCGACCAAGAGCACGTAGCTAGCGGCTCAAACGGGGGGGGTCCATCCCCCGGGCCAGCACCAAGTTCAGGTCCCACTGCAGGACAGGGTGCCTAGCATACAGGAAGAGACGATCCAGCCCCTTAAGGAACCGGCCAGTCATGGCATGGGAGAATAACGTGTGCCCCTGCACCGGTGGGTGGAAGGCTGATATGGCCGCCAAGTGCACCTTGACAGACGAGGGTGCCAGGCCCTGGGCTCTAAGGTGAAGGAGGTAGTCCAAAATGAGCTGGATCGGGGCAGTCACAGGGGAAACGTCCCACTCAGCCACCCATCGGGAAAACCGAGACCACTTTGCCAAGTAGGCTCGGTACGTGGAGGGTGGCCTGCTTTCCAAGAGGACGCGCTGAACCCCTTCCGAGCACATCCTTTACTCCTGGCCTAACCATTGAGCAGCCACAAAGTGAGGTGCAGTGCCACTAAGTTGGGGTGGAGGAGGCGGCCTTGCTCCTGGGAGAGCAGGTCCAGGCGGGACAGTAATGGCCATGGCGGGGCGGCCACCAGGCTCATGAGGGTCCCGTACCGATGCTGCCTGGGCCACGCCGGGGAGGACCAATCATAGACCCCTTCCTGTTGGAGAGCTGCTATTAACACTACCAGCACTTTTGTAACACTTGCGATGCTGCTGCTAACTCAAAGGGCAAGGACCCATATTGTAGTGTCTTCGGAGAGCAAATCTTAGGAAGCATCTGCAAGACTGCTGAATTGGGGTGTGGAGAGAGCCATCTGTCACTGTGCAGAGCAACTGCACCTGTATTCGCCCTCTATGGTCCACCAAGGGCACCCACTCTTAGGCTTCTGGCTCCCCAGTTGTCACATCTCTTGGGCACAGACATTTGTTTCTCTCCCTCCTTATCGGGGTATTTCCAGGCTGCACAGCTCCCTATAGACACTGAGAACTTCCCAGCAAAGACTGCCTGAGAGGGCATGCTTAGTGGTACATACTGTAATTGCCACAGTTAAACTACCACACAATTCTTTTTAGGCAAGCACGTTTATTTAAAAACAATGAAAGAACCTACACGCATGCTAATCCACCTGGATTTTAACATTTCCACCCCACCATCAACCTCAGCCTGGACCAGTCCACACAAGACATCCACTTCCAGCGCAAATAAGTGATGGTCACAAACACCAACCTATACCGGAAACCTACTCACCGCTATACTTATCTACATACCTCCAGCTTCCATCCAGGACACATCACACGATCTATTGTCTACAGCCAAGCCCTAAGATACAACCGCATTTGCTCCAATCCCTCAGACAGAGACAAACACCTACAAGATCTCTATCAAGCATTCTTAAAATGACAATACCCACCTGGGGAAGTGAGAAAACAGATTGACAGAGTGAGATGGGTACCCAGAAGTTACCTACTACAGGACAAGCCCAACAAGGAAAATAACAGAACACCACTGGCCACCACATATAGCCCCCAGCTAAAACCTCTCCAGCACATCATCAACGATCTACATCCTCTCCTGGAAAACGATCCCTCACTCTCACAGGCCTTGGGAGGCAGGCCAACCCTCGCTTACAGACAGCCCCCCAACCTGAAGCAAATACTCACCAGCAACTACACACCACACCACAGAAACACTAATCCAGGAACCAATCCCTGTAACAAATCCCGTTGCCTTCTCTGTCCCCCTATGACACCATCATAGGACCCAACTACACCAGCCACACCATCAGGAGCTCATTCACCTGCACATCTACTAATGTGATATATGCCATCATGTGCCAGCAATGCCTCTCCGCTATGTACACTGGCCAAACCGGACAGTCTCTACATAAAAGGACAAATGGACACAAATCAGACAGCAGGAATGATAGCATACAAAAGCCAGTAGGAGAACACTTCAATCTCCCTGGACATTCAACAACAGATTTAAAAGTAGCCATTCTTCAACAAAAAAACTTCAAAAACAGACTTCAAAGAGAAACTGCAGAGCTACAATTTATTTGCAAACTTAACACCATCAATTTGGGCTTGAATAGGGACTAGGAGTGGCTGGCTCACTACAAAAGCAATTTTCCCTCTCTTGGTTTTGACACCTCCTCATCAATTATTGGGAGTGGACCACATCCACCCTGACTGAATTGGCCTTCAACATTGGTTCTCCACTTGTAAGGTAACCCCCTTCTCTTCATGTGCCAATATATATTTATGCCTGTATCTGTAATTTTCACTCCATGCATCTGAAGTGGGTTTTTTACCCACGAAAACTTATGCCTGAATAAATCTGTTAGTATTTAATGTGCCACCAGACTCCTCGTTGTTTTTAATCTAGTTTGGGTCTTCAAAGAGACTGCAAATAGATTTCAGACAATGGGTTTCTACTCAAGGTACAGCTTCAAAAGGATGAATCTGGAGGTGGGTCATTTGCATTCCACTCCTCGCAAGCATTTCCTAGGACTCCCACTCAACTAAGGCCTTGGCTACACTTACGAGTTACAGCGCAATAAAACTGCCTGCAGCGCTGTAACTCACTAACTGGCTACACTTGCAAGGCACGTGCAACAGTGTATCTCCTCAGATACAGCGCTGCATGTACTCCACTTCCCCGAGAGGAATAGCTACTGTTGCGAAGTGGGTGGAACGCTGGTCTTTCAATGTAGCCGAGGAATTCCGCAGTTACTGACCTCCGGAAGCTCCCTTTGTTTTGAAACAGCACTTCCGGGTTGGAGTTCAGAGCTCCCTTCTTGAGCTGCTTTACAAAAAACCAAACACAGCTACTGTTTGCAGGCGGGGGGGGGGGCGGGGGGGGCTCCGTTAGGAATGCCGGCAGCAAAGTTGCCTTGGACAGAGACGGCGGGGGGGAGGGGAGGGGGGCTCCGTTTCCCCAAGTTCTCTTTTATCTGCTCTTTAAAAACAAACAAAGCCCCTGCTGTTTGCTTTCAGTGACTGAGAGAGAGGCAGGGGATGTGGTGGTGTGTAAACGTAGGAGATAATGAGCTGACACTCTGTGGAGATTCCAAAAACCCACTCTCTCTCCCAACACACTCCCTGTCAAAGTCCCCCTCATCCCCCCTATTTGAAAAGCACGTTGCAGCCACTTGAATGCCCATAATGCACTGCTCCCAATACAGCTGCAAATGCCTCAAATGTAGCCACCTTACTGCGCTGGCAGCTGCCAGTGTGGACAGGCGGCAGCGCTTTCCCTACTCAGCTGTATGAAGACGGGTTTAACTCACAGCACTGTACAGCTGCAAGTGTAGCCAAGGCCTAACAGTTATTGCTTGTCTTGGGCCCATTGTTTAAGAGTCCTTTGAAGGTCATAACACTTACCATGATTTACATTAGTCATACCACATTACATACCACAACACAAACATCTGCATTTTTAATGCAAGAGCTCCTAAGATACACAACTTAATTCAGTAAGGTTTGTGCAAGATATTGCAGGAAACTGCCATCTGTCACAGCATCCTTCACATCTACTGATGTTATCCAGTTCCCTCTGCTGATGGCAGCAACTATGGATTTGAAGGTTTCCATCTTGAATTTTGATTTAACAGATCTGTTGAAATATTTGATGTCAAGAACTGCTTTTTAGCCTTCTGACTTTTTGGGAGGGTGGGGGAGAGTAGGAACAATATGGAGTAAGGGCCTTGTTTTCTCTGAAGAGGAGGGGCAAGTTCTATTACTCCCATTCATAGGAGATCTACGATGGATCTTGGATAATGTTGTCATGGCAGGTGTCTGCATGCCCTGACACCTCTTCTTCCTCAGGGAAAACCCATTGAGCCATTCAATTTTTTTAATAGGTTGAGAGGGACCACACTTGAACTATCATCCACCCATGCTAGCACTGCTTCTGAAAACCTACCAAGCACCTCAGATGTCAGATGGCAGTTGTTTTGTTTATTTATTCATTCTTGTTGGCAAGATGGGGGAAGGAGGTTGAAGTAAGGCAAGTCAATCTGCAAGAAAAGCTGAGAGTAATAACCAAGACATCAAGGTCTGGTGACCCAAAGCAGCAGCTGTGAATGACAGACCGATAGGACTTGGCAATCCACAGCAGCAGCTGAGAACAACAGCCCAATAAGGTTGTCCAATTGTTCAATAAGGACAACAGTCTACAGGGTATGTGAGGAAGAGTATCCAGCTACAGCTTTTCTAAGGCATCTGCAGACCTACTAATTGTAGTTTGAATACTCAGAATACTCAATACATGCTTGCATGAAAGTCTATCCTCTGAGAGTTTTATTTTTAAATATTTTACTATTTGCGTCTCTAGCTCTGATGTGGAGTGTTGGCCTTCCTCCCCTACATAGGGAGAATTCCCATTGTGAGATTGTTTGCGCACACCTAGAGAAAACAGCAAATGTCTCTGACCTGATCTTTTCTGCATTGATTTCCCATGCTGCACTCTGTGAGAGTGAGCAAGACAACCCAATACTGATAATTATCTTGTGCTGCATTCAGCGAAGGTGAGCAGGGAAACCAGGCACCAAGGATTATCTGCCCTGCTGCACTCTGCAAATTTATGCAGCTGGAAGCAGGGAAACAGATTTCACTTTGCGTCTCTTAGAGCACCTCCTAGAGAATCCCCTGAATCACTCTTCAAAAACTTTTTTTTTTTAATGCTTTACACTGGGGTGACTAGAGGGATCTGAACATCTCTGAGACCCCCCCTTTCCTTATGTCTCTTCTTGATCCTCCTCTTCCTCCGATGGGGAGAGAAAAATTTTAGACTGAAGACCTCCTGCAGATTGGGGAGAAGGGGGGGGAAAGAGACCTTGTGGTTATTCTTTTGGGAAGCTTTCTTGCCCTGAGAAAGAGGGTATTCAGAGTGGAGTTTGTGCTGGACTGGGCTCCAGAAGGGGGCTTTCTAGGGATTCCTGTTCAAGAGATTCCTGGATGTGGCCTGGAGAGACTCTGATTCCACCCCAGGGGCACCAGGCTTCAACTCTGCAGGGTCAAAGAGAGTCCTGGGCCCGCTTGCTGCAATGGGAGGCAGCAATGGGTTGACATTACTGGCAGGGAGTAGCTCTGAGCCTCTGCAGAGCTTGAAGGCGGGTAGAGGGAGAGTTTGGACCGGAGAGCCTCTTACCAGGCTCTCCTTGCTCTGTCTCTGGAGCCCTGTCAGTAGCTCCAGGCTGTCACAGCAGCTGTGGGGGAGAAGCTGAGCAGCCACTCTGTGGTCAGCAGTCATGGCTGAGAGCGCATGCTCCAGTGGCTGGGCAGGAAGCTTCCCCTGCCCTTTGATACGATATTTGCTGCTGAGGCATTGCCAATACTTCCTGGGAGCTATCCTGCTCGGGCAGGGAGGCCGCAGGAAACACTGCCTTGCCTGGGCAGTTGAAAGAGGCCTAGTTTTCCACAGATCCAGCTTAGATCTCCATGCAGACACTTATCCGCAGGAGAGGTGCAAGAGACAGTGTCTGGTTTTCCCCCTCAGCCTTCTCTGTCATGCTACATTCCCATTGATGTGCAGGGGGCACAGCGAGTCCTGATCACTAGGAGGTGAAAGGGAACCCTCTCTGCTGATAAAGGCAGACCCTGACAGCCTGGAGATTAAACTTGTTTTTTCCTCTTCCCTTACATTTGCTCTGCAGCTGGAGAGGCTGACGAAATCTGGAAGTTCCTTGGTGGTGGAGTCACACATCTTCTGCTTCGGATTGACAGGTCTGGTCTGCCTCCAAGGCTGCACAGAAAAGAGTACTCAGTGTCATGGAGACAACTTTGGCATTTGAGTATCTGGACTTATTTGCCCATGGGCTTTGGGAACTTTTATACACTTTATCAGTGAACTTTGAGCTCTCCATTAGGTCCAAACCATAGATGGACCAAAAAAAAACCAGGGGGACCAGATCCGGAAGTCTGGTCATCACCACCAAAACTACTGGATCTTAAGTGATTTCTCAGATGTAAAGTTTTAGCTTCTGGTTACCTTTTCACATAAATCTCATTTCCCCCTCATTCTCTTAATTTTTCCTGTCTACAGACAGAATTTCCAATTTTCTATTTCCCATTTTCCTTCTGTGAATGTGTCAGGGCTGTCCTAAGAGCAGAATTAATTTGAACAAAGCACATTTGGTGTCATTAGGTGATTAAGAGAAACCATTTATTAGGAAATTTCATGTAAATGAAAAAAGGATTTTTCCAAAATTCAAGTTCATTTTATTATATTCAAATACTTTAACTTTATTTTTTGTGTATTCAAACTCCACAAAAATCATCTTTTTTTTTACTTACAACTAGGCTAAGTCCCTTTGCAAAATCACTAAACCCATAATCATTTTTACTACCACACATTAGCCCTTTAATAATTAGCAAGTCCCATGCTCAACTCAATAGAGAGTTCACATTTGTTTGAGAGAGGAAAGAGGTGGAAAAACCTGTTTCTGAAGCAGCTGGATCTTGTAGGTCAGAGGGAAAGGAGGGGAGCAACAGCAGAGAAGAAAAACAAAGAATGGAAGAACAAATCCAGAGAGCTGCAAGTTTTGCTGTTCAAGGCAGAAAGACTGGGACTGAAGGCAACAAGATACCTCTTGAGAGACATGCATGAAGAGAGAAATTTGCCTAACCAACCTTCCAAAACAAAAAAAGCCAGAGATCCCACTAGTGTTTTCAGAATGGCAGCTAACAACTTCCTGAGAATAATTTGAGACAAACCAGTGTGCTGCTATGAAAAGGTCTGCACTAACCACACATGAATTCTTTCAAAAACTATTAAGTTTGATGGTGGTGGATAGAAATAATCTAGTGGAAAGATTTTAAGGAGCTATAACCACCCAGTATTTGTTAATTCAGGATGACTCCAGAGAGCAATTCACAAGCTTCTACATTTATATTTTTAAGGAGATCATAAAATGTGAACTTTAGTAACTGTTACAGCCAATCAAACGGCCATAAATCCTGGCTCGGACTACTGTAACACCAGTAATTACCTACAGAATTACTTTAAAAAGCTTATCTACACCTAGCACTTAAGTATTCAATCTTATAAAAATCTTCCACTGACATCCTATACATTGTCAGTTTTTAAATATTCCATACTTGGTTTTCCCATGTTACTTGCTTAAGCCCTATTTAAAATTGTACATATAAAAACCAAAGTTCTTTCTCTCTCCAAGTTCTTTTATTTCTCCAAGATAACAAGCAGACCTTGTAAAACTCAGTATATAATTTAGTGGTTTTGGGGGCAGAGGAGGAGAGAAGAGGAAGAGAAGGGGAGAAAAAAGGAAGACAAACCAATCAGTATCTCCTGAAGGCAAGGTACTCTGTACTAGTAATAAAAAAATGTCCTGAAAGATGTAGTGACAAACCAGAACATATGTGGACACACTATATAGGGGACACATATGTATACTTCAAAAATATACAGCAGAAATAGTTACATAGCTTTTAAATATTTCTTTAATATAAAAAAGTAACAAAATATCCCAATATAAAAATAAAGTGATACAAGCATTTGTGTAGTAAATTGTTAATACAAGGTTAAAAATACTAATTTATAAGTGAATGACATTGTAGTAACAAAATGCAATGGTGATTTCTCATGTAAATTACATTTTGGGATTAAAAATATTGAACTATAAAAATGTTACCTCTCATTTTATCATGTTTTAAAGATTCTGTTGAGGATAGCTTCTTATACCAAAATTGTTTTTCTGTAATTCAGAGCAGGAAACAAATCTCTTCCTATCACTAGGCCCGGTAATCAGCCAAAGAGGCCAGCCTCCCACTACCTCCATCACAAAAGACAGAAATCAGCACCACTCCTACTGCTCTGATCTCTATCTTTCACATCACTTTATTTTTTAGAAAAAGGAGAATCTGGTAGCACTCATTTCTTCTATCAGTAAAAAACAAGCATAAATACATAACATGAGGCTCAGATTCTGAAAACAGGGAAATCCGAATGTCAAGACAAAAAAGTGCTACTTCTAGGTTATCAGATTCAAAAATCCATGCAGGTAGGCTTTATCAATTGACAAAAGTAAAATTTTATGAGATGAAAAGCAGGAAAGGTTCAGTAGTTCATAGCCTTGTGCTCAGGTTTCTTTACAGCAGAAAAACCCTCACCAAGAATTTATTTAGCATTTTAATGCACATTTTAATTTTTCAGAAACAAGATGAATGAATCTCTCAGGAGACAGCAGTACTATCCTCCTTCTCCACTCCATATAAATATGCCTTACTAACTTTGAAAGACTACCAGTAGGTCTAAAGACTTGGCTCGGAACCCATATTAATTGAATCCTTGGCCTGTTTACTGATACTGCCAACAAAAATCTCAATTGTGTTTTTTAAGATCACAGTAGAAGTACGGCATAATATTGCTTTGGTCAGTGATTCTCAACTTTTTTCATATTGCAAGCCTACATCAAAGGAGGAAAAAAGCTTCTGTCCATTTAGCCATAGGAAAAAAAGATGGTCATGACCCCTATGGACCTATTCTCATGGTCCCCAGGTTGAGAACCCATGGCCCTGGGCATCAGATCCATACAGTAAGTTATCAAGCCAGTAGACAGTCTCATTGCAGTTGAGCGCAGAATTTGGGCACTGTGCTACCTTGATTTTATCCTGATCTGGCAAAAATTTAAGGCTGCAAGATTTAAAGTACGACTCAACATTCTCCTCGAGTGTATGTGCACGAGCAATTTATTCCCAAAATCCTCAAGACTGCAATTACTGAACCATGGAGAGTCTAACCTTTGTTCGTGGGAAATTATACAGGAAGTTCTTTACGTTGCATGAAAGAGGCTCTTAAGTAGGAACACAAACACTACCATAAGGAATCCCAGACATAAGTGTTAAAATGGCAAGACCATAAGATCACAAAAATGAAAAAAAAAAGGGGGGAAACTGATTAATTGACCTCTGAGAATTCCAGCTGCATTGCATATGATGAATTTCGTTGTGGTGGGTCTCAGAGCAACTAGGGCAAAGTCAAAAACGTATCAGTGTAGTGAACAGAAATGCTTTATAAGCAGAAATAAGAATGACCAGGGAAGCTCCTTATTCTGCCTTCAAAGAGCTACATCATTTTTGCCTATTATGTTCTCAAGAGGGCAGAGATTATACATTAAACATTAAGGCAAAGGACGCATGAGTGTATATGAACACAGGATATCAGAGAAGTTCAGAAATAAAAATAGCTAAGAAATCTGTTGAAGTTTCAAATTTTACATGGTTGAGTAGCTTTTGCCTTGCATCATGGAAGCTGCCGTCTCACAGAAGAGAGAGAAAAGTGGGACATAGCTTTTTCCCTCCGTGGCCTCCCTTTTGATCTGTCTACTCATACCCCTATTTTCTATCAAGTTACATTCCACTCGTTACTCTCTTTGCTACCCAAGTTGAAATCACTTTTTGCAGCACAAATTTTATCATTAGTAGTAATATATTACTGAGGCACCCAAACACTGTGCTGGATGCTGTAAAAGAAAAACAAAACAAAACATAAAACATACTGAAAGTGCCTTACAATATAAACTGGAATACCAGATGATTTTATCCCTTTATATTGGTAAATGAGATAAGAAGGGAAGAAGAGATTCTGTTTCACTAATGATGGATATGGCAGGAAAGGTGGCTGACGGGGTTTGAGTACTTCTACCACATTAACTAACACTGCTCTGAGCACAGTAGTCTGACTAGATTAAAGACATTAACTAGTCCCTTAAGGAATCTCTAAGCAAAGTTAAACTGTAGAAAAAACTCCTTAGTCCTGTTTATATTACAGCTTCTATCCCTGCTATCACTGGTGCAGTTCCACTGGTGGTGTATTATGCATTCATTTTTTGCTGTTTACTGCCAGAAAGGGCACTGATTTTATACAAGTTTGCTGAAGCCGAGTGAAGCCTGGGGGGCATATAGTCTACAAATGGAGAAAGGTAGAGGACATGTTGAAAAACTGCTAATGCTCAATGAATGTGTACACCAATCTCCACATACCTGATTTATTTGGATCAAGAGAAATATCACCCTGGTGATACATCAACAATTTCAAGTCCAACAGCAAGAGGTAAGAAAACAGGAACTGAAAGGTGGGATCAGTCGTGACTCCTTTAAAGACAGTCTCTGTGCTGTAGATGTAGTCAGGTTTTCAAAGGTTCTGAGTCCATGTTGCACGGTACATATTTGGAACGCCAAGGGTAGAGATCAGCGGAGAGCCAGGTTACATAGAACAGCAACATCTGAATGAATTTATGTCATGTTACCGCATAGTGCAACACTCGTAGAAGCATCACTAGAGTTAAGAAATGGTTACTTAGTGTAACTGTGGTTTTCTCTCTACCACCTCTGTTCAACTGATGGTAATTGATCTGCCAGAGCCTGAACGCAGAGTCCTTAGGCTTACTGGCGGTAGAAGTACTTGAGAAGCCTTCAGCCTTGTGGGTACTGAGTCAGAGAGCAGTGGGTGCCGAGGTGGTAAATCTGGCCTGCGATTGTCTCTTTGTAGTAAATTCTCTACCCAAGGGATTTGAAGCCCGCTTCCTAAAGTGTTTTTGAGAGGATTCCAGTGATTTCATCTTTGATGCTCTAGAGAAGTGTTTTGCCAAGGAACTTGACTTGGTCGACCTAGTCAGGGGCTGTTGTGCATGATGGAGGAGGGAGGTCCCTGGGTCAGAAGCTGGTCAGAGCAAACTCTCCAGCCTAAGCAGAAGCGGTTTCAGTTCCTGGTTCTTTCTGGCCCTCAACTTTCATTTGAGTCAGAAATTACACTTCTGAGGGACATGTGATTCCCCGAGAGACTATACAGCGGGAATGTCCCTCACTGACCGGGATAGTCTCTTGGCATGAAAGACAACCTTTAAAAGCCCGGTTTCAATTCCCCTGAAGGGAATTAAAAAAAAAATAAAAAAAAATGGACGGGCAACAGCTGCTATCCTAATAAGAAAAAAAAAAGTTGTTAGATTTTGGCGTATTTTTGTTTTATAAACTAAAGAAAGAAAACGAAAGGGATTACTACCACCAACTAATGGAAACTCTAGGAACCAATCCTATCACGAACAAGAGAAAAAATACAGCTGATGTAGTCTCAACTTGGACGCTGCTCAAGCTCTGTCTCAGGCTGAGGCAGTTGAGAAGGAACTGACAGTGGTTCATCCATACAGCGTTATATAGTCCTAGTGAAGGGCACGAGATGGGGAGAGCACCTGCGTGGGCCAAATGGATAGTGCTACCTAAAATCTCCAATCTGAGGAGCATAGGACGCAAACACACCTAGAGCAGAGCACCCATAGGGACACTACTTGAAAAGAAACTGTGGTTTCTTCTTTTTCAAGTAGATGCAACCGTGTATTCCACATAGGAGATGCTCAAACAGTACCCACCCCAGGAAGTAGGGCTTAGAGTCTAACTAACCAAGGATTGGAGGGCCATCCTACCAAAATGTGCATCTGCTCTGGTAGATATAGTAATGGCATAGTGGTTCGCAATGTATGTATGGACAGCCACGTAGCAGCCCTGCAAATGTCCAATATTAGACGCCACTGAGAAGAACGCTATTGACGTTGCTTGTATTCTCATAGAATGAGCTCACACCTTCTGAGGTGTAGCTGAAGTGATTTCATATGCAGTCTTGATACAGAATGTTATCCATTTAGAGATCTGAGAAGAGACTACTTGTGCCTTCATGCGATCTGCATATGACAAAAACAGGCAAGGCAATGCATGCAACAGTTTAGTCCTGTCCAGATAAAAGGCTAGACATCACCTGCACTGCCTCAACCATGCCAGGGCAATGACAATGAGCTCGGCCCGATCCACCTTCAGCTTGACAACAACCTGTGGGATGATAGGGTTTGGGGGGGGGGAAGCATACAGGACAGGCTACTGCCAGTTAAGATGGAAAGTGACAGACGGGGAACCCAGACTGATGCCCCCCTCGAGAGCAGAACAGATGACATTTCTTGCTGTTCCTTGGAGCAAACAGGTCGGCGGTCATTGGAATGCCCCAAGATGACCCGGAGGACACTTGGCTTCAGGGACCACTTATGACACAGGAGAAAGTTCCTGCTGAGATGATCCATAAGATGATTCTGGACCCCAAGCAAGTGATCAGTTATCACAGTGATACTTTTCTCAATGTAGAACTGTTACAACCCGATTGCCTCTTGGCAGAGCACCCTGTGGTATGCTCCCCTTTGCCTGTTCATAATACATCATGGTGATATTGATGGTAAGTATGTGAACCACTGAGCCCAATACGGTCCAGAGAAACATGACAGGCATTGTGGATGGCCTGAAGCTCCAGCATGTTGATATGCAGTGAGGCCTCCTGTTCTGACCATGACCCTGAACTTTCAGCAACCCCAGATGTGCTCTCCAGCCCATCAAGGAGGCATTGGTGACAATAGACCTGGTTGGTAAGGGCTGGATGAAAATAGGTGTCCTGAAGGCCCAGAACAGCAAAACAGTTATGCTGAGGCAATGTGGGGAGAACAGTCGATAGAGTGACCATTCAGAATCTCATGTATCTGATATATTTGTTGATGCCGTGAAGGTCAAAAATTGGTCTTACATCTCCCTTAGATTTGGACAACAGAAAATACCAGGAATAGAAGCCCTGACCCTGGTGTTCCAGCAGAACTTCCTCCACTGCTCCCAAAGCCAGCAGAGAGCAGACCTACTTGAGGAGAAGTATCTCATGAGAGGGGTCCCTGAAGAGGAACAGGGAGGGAAGGAAAGGAACTAGATGACATAGCCCAATCTGATGGTGTTCAGGACCCAGCTGACCGTGGAGATTGAGACGCAAGCACTGTGAAAGCAAGCAAGCCAGCCTGTCCCCAAACGGAGGGGATGGGGAAAAAGGGAGCCACCACTAGACCACTGCTCTGGATCAGGGAGTCAAAATGGGCACTTGAGGGGAAAGAATGTCAATAGGCCAAATCCTGTACCCAAATGCCTCTTCAGCTGGGACCTATGCATCTTTCTGGGATAGTCCCATTGTCTTGGAGGAGGGAAAGGCTGCCCAAATACCATAATGCTGCTGCTGACCACTATAGTGGCACCTCTGCACTCCTGGCATGGACACATCCAAGGACTGTAGGGTAGCCCTAGAATCCCTGAAGGAATGCAGAGTCTTATCTATCTTGTCCAAAAAGCACTCAGACATCAAAGGGCAAATCCCATCTATTTTTCTGCACATCAGGAGCAATGCTCAAATTCTGCAACCAGGGTACCCTTCTCTTCGTCATTGCTGAGGCCATTATTCTGGTCAAAGTATACACAATGTCCAGCACGGACTACAATGACGTTAGCCACCAAGCAACCATTGGCGATAAACGCCCGATATTCCTCCCTCATGGCTTTGGGCAGCTGGTCTGCAAAGTTAGACACTGCTGTCCAGTTCACAAAGTTGTATTTGGATAGCAATGCCTGGTTATTTACAATCTGCATCTGAAAAGAAGAGGAGATGTACATCTTCTTGCCCATCAGGTCCATCTGTTTAGGGGCTTTATACTTAGGCTTGGATTTAAATTTTCATTGCTGGGCTCTATTGTTCACCATTGTTACAGTCAGGAAATCTGGGGCTGGGGGCACCAGAATGAAGTAGCGTTTCTCCAACTGCTTCACAGTAGATGGTACTGAAGCCAGCGTTCTCCAGAGAACCTTAGCAGGCTTTACGAGCATATTGTTAATAGGGAGGATGACTCTCCCGGGACAGATGGCTGCAGGATATGCAATAACGTATGGGTATTCTCCTGCAGGAACTCCACTTGAATACTCAGGGAAGCAGTCACATGCTGCAAATGGTCTTCATATGCCTTGAAATCCTCTTGCACTGAAGGAGAGGAAGAGCCAGGCATTGCAGAATTGTCTAGGGATGAAGACAAAGCAGTTAACTGTGCCAGAGCCGGATCCTGATCCAGGACTGATGGATCTGGACAGGAAGACACTGAAGGTTCTACGAGGGAAGGTTCACCAGTGCCTGGGCCTGCAACAAATTGACAGACACAGGCCTGCATGGAGATCTCGCCTTAGAGCAAGATGAGGAGTGGGACTTCCACAACCAAGGAGCATACCCTGGATGCCATGGAGATCACTAGTATGGATAGGGTATTAGTGGCCATTAGGCACTGGGCCAGGGATCCCTGTCCCGAATGCTAGATGACTGCCAATGCTGGTACTCTCAAAGCTCCATGAATAGCCCTCAATGTGAATCAGGTGACAGAGAGTAGGAGGAAAAAGATCCCAACCTCGACACCAAGGAATCCAATGCTTCAGAGGATAAAGCATGGAGCCAGCCCTGAGGCTATGAGCAACTGGTCTGCCTCATCCATAGCCTAGAATGGAGAGAACTGGCACTGATGGCGGAACCGGAAAAAGCTGGCACCAAGTACGTGTCCATTGTTTCTGGTGCCAGAAGCAGCTGACCCCAAAATCAGCAGTGGTAATGACGTGACTTGATGTCAAAATGGAGGGTGGTGAGTGCTGTCACAGTAACGTCAGCAGCGCGAACAGCAGGGTGCTGAGGAAGTTGCCAGTACTAAGGTGGTTCTTTGGGCCTGGTATCGGCACCACTGTCACTAACTGGAAAGGAAACATTGCTGTACAGTGCTGACAGACCCACTGGTTCAGCAGTCCATCCAGACAATGGCGCCACAAACGACACTACCCTGGAAAACTCCTAGACCCAGGGAGGGGTTAGGACAGAAAAGCAGAGGTCCATTGCCTCCTGATACACTGCTGGCACAGAAACAGCCAGTGCTGGCATCACCCTTGTTGGTACTGGACTCAACAGACACCCCAGGGCTGGAACCAGAGTTGACGAAATGGGGGTCTTTGACCCTCCCCCTTCAGTACTGGGGCAGCAGTTAACAGGACCTGCTCTATCCTGCGTGTCAACATTCACATTGTTCCATTCTGCACTCCTTCTGGAGGAGGCAGACAAGTCCCCACACAACCTGGGCGGCCTGAGTTGGTCTTATGCAACCTTTTCCTTGGCACACTCAACAGGGAATGACTCCATCTCTTTGGAGAGGTGTTGGATCAAGAGCACAAAACAGCAGCACTCCCAGAACCTGAGGGTGACCTCCAGTCCTATGCAGGTGCTGAAGCAGACAGCATGGCCTGTTCAAGAAGGTGCTACTTTAGATGAAGATTCCTCACCACCTGAATCCATTTCATGAATGATTTGCAAATCGAACACTGCTCTCCATGTGGGGATTGTTTCTGGGAATCACTCCTCTACACGACTAACAAGATTTAAACCCTTGTGGGGGCATCACCAGGGAAATACTTAAACTAAATCCGACTAATACTATACTAATGAACTATATACAATTCAAAAAAGTCACTAAGAAATAGAGATTGTGAGGTTAGGAACTAGAGAGCTCCAACTCCAGGCATGAGTGGGTAAGGAACTGGGGGAGAAGGGGGGGTCAAGGCGGCACCACCTCATATAGCCAGAGGAGGGTATATGAGCATGATGCATGAGCACCACCTCTTGCAAGTACTGCTAAGCAAAATTCTCCAGCTCCAGTGCACTGGACACGCACACCCCTAAGAGGAATTCAAGGCTGCATCTACTCAAAAAATGGGTATTTTATACCTGAAAATTTGGTTCTTGTAAATTGATTTGTAACAGTCCCAGCATGTAGGGTTCCTGAAACCAGGTGGAGCTAGAGAATAAACCAAAGCATTAGAAATATCAGTCTGCCACAAAACGGAGACCATGTTGATGGAGATTTCCCTTATACCTATATCAGTAGCCTGGCTCGTTATTTCTTCTGCTTGGTTTATATAAACACATTTCACAAAGAAATCATTGTATATGTGACCTTTCAGTCCTCATCCTCAAAAGAAACCTGCACAACACCTTCAAAAGATCAGCCAGGGAGCCTAAATTCATAACTTTGCTAGCCACTAAAAATCATGGACTGAATAAAGACACTGGATTTATGGTTTCTTACAAGCTATAATCTCCCTTCCCCCCAGCCTTTTTCTCCTTTCTCCCCTATGACTGGAAAGATGTTAACTGGCCACTTCACCTGTAATGATCCCTTGAAATGTATGTTAACTACTTAGCTGAACAATCTGTTCCACCTTGTATTTAGCTGTGGTTCTGAGCACATTCCCCAAAGCTGATCATGAGCTCTGTGTAAACTCAAAAGCTTGTCTCTCTCACCAACAGAAGTTGGTCCAATGAAAGATATTACCTAATCCACTTTGATTCTCTAATATCCTGAGACCAACATGGCTACAACAAAACTGCACATACTGTACAGACAGATCGTACTTCTGTTTGGGATGCGACTTTTAGTTCTGCACTCACTGCATATGTACCTACTCCAGGGCTGGCTTACAGTAGATTAAATAATTAGTTTACAAAAAGCCTTGACTAACTGGAGGCAATTGCCTAACCTATTATCTTACTGCAGTTTTCATCATGGTCTCTTCAGAAAAATACAATAAATTCATTTATAGAAAGGAAGGTGAGTAGGCATTCTGCAAGACAGGAATGTTTCTCAATATTATCCAGATTTAAATGTGTAGGGCCACATTTGATCATTGGTGTTTAAAAACAAGCAGGTGTAACCAGTGCCCATTCACAAGAATAGAATTTCTGTTGCCCTGGTAGCGATGGACACTATCTTCTGCAAGAACTGCAAATATTAGTATGAGCAGGAAACACTTGAAATGACAGCACATTACTTCCAATTTTTGGTAGTTTCACTTGTGTATCCATAGTGCCCTCTGGCATTCAAATGAGAAAACACTGTGCCTTATCCGAGCCTTAATTAAAAAAAAAAAAGTTTCTCAACCTCAGAGGAAAGAGACTTGAAAATGTTTTGAAAGGACATTCTTCCCATGTTAAAAACAGGATGCTGTAATGGAAATGATACTTTCCCAGCTTTTATACAGCACTGTCCTGCAGAGTTTAGAAGCTCTGCAGGATGAATTCTTGTGCCCTTAAGGCATTTCTGCACTTGTTTATCCCCAACCTATAGCAAATGTGAATTAACAAGATGCATTCTCTTGGTATGAGACTATGGACTTTTACATGCAATCCAAATGGACTGCATATCAAGATACATATTTGTCAAATGTCTTCTATTTCCACACACACAAAACAGAATTTGGCTCAAATATTTTTTATTAAATAGAAATCTATATAAACTGAAGAATAGTTTATGGTCTTTAGTGAGATAAGACAAGTTTCATAGATTGTAGAGAGCAAATTATTGTATAGAGAGAAGGCTTAGTTTGCCTCAGAGAAAAGAGACCTTCCATCTAGCTGAAGATCATTAGGAAAACATTTTGGAGAAATCTGACAGCACTTCCTTCTTCCTTCACAATTAGAAGGACACTATGGAAGCCTATGAAAAGCATGAGTCACCATTTATTGATAAAACAGAGAAACTGCTTTGATGTCCATCCAAGACCTGAAAAGAACCAGCTTCCACATGACTTAAAATTACATGTGAAATCCACTTCAAAGTGAGCTGTTAAAGACAGTCCCCTACCATTTCTTATACCTCTAGTTTAATGTCCTCCTTTTTCTTAATATATTTGGTGATAAACAGATCTACTTTTTATAAGGAAAATTAATTGCTGACAAGCTTCCAACAAAAATTAACATACGAGTCAGCAACCTACAACAGAGGGGTGTTCCGAGGATTAGTCTTTGTAAAATGTATTGGCTAAATGAAGTATTATTAGTGACTTCATGAGAAACATTTTTCCAATATATATTTCAAAAAGGCTGAAGTATGAGGGAAATTGCTGCAACTGATACTTTCTTCTTAAAAGAGAAATCATGTCTGAAGAATGACTTCCTCAATTTTGTGTCTCTCCATCTGGGTAATATACTGTTCATACACCTGTGCAGCTAACATTGCAGGATGTAATCTTGCACAACCTTGGTCAGAGAAAGGCGAAAAGCTGAATTACTCTATTGGAGTATGGTGGAAGTCAGGAGCATATGACCACATCAGTAACAAAGTAATACAGGATCAGGTAATATGCAGTTTCAAAGACATCAATAGGCTCTCAGCATTACAAGCCCACTGGAAAAATTAAATCCTGACTCATCTAGACAAAGAAAAGAAAAGAAAAAAATGCAATATTAACATTCAAATAACTTCTGATGATCTAATAATGCTAAAAGCTCAGACAGCATGAATTTCAAAGCAATTATCTATTGGGGAAAATATACAAAGATAAATGACTTGCAAAATGTTTGCTTGACAATTAGGTCTAAACGATTAAAGTGAAATTTATAAATGCAAAATCCATATTTGGTGGATACAAATTCAAAATGTGCTTAAAAATAAAATGAAAGATGCAGAAAAAGACATTAAAGATAAAAGCTGAAAAATGATCTATAATACTTATATAGCACAAATAAACATAGTATCCAGGCAGCAATCCTGCTGAGTATATTAAAAACCCTATGAAGATACATGCATAAGCCCTACCAGGGGTTCACAATGCTTAAAGAGCTAATTTCCACGAAGAATCAGTTAAATCAGTTTGATTTTTCAAAGAAAAGCTAGTAAACCATATTCATCTTGAAATTTCTTCTGAAGAATTTCTAAGAGAAATCTTTTTTCTTTGTCTTAATAAAATAGCTACATGTGAAGATGATAATGGGGATGGCTACAGCAGCAGCACACTTGCTGTAAAAATCAACACCATTCCAACTCAAGAAACAGAAGGCTAAATATCAACCAAAATTAGAGTAATGATCTCATCTCTAAATTAACTCCAGTATTTACTGAAGAAACTTCAAATTCCTGTGCTATTTATTCCATTTGTTTTAACCACAGTAATTTAACTGGTTAACAAGAGTAACATAGGATCTGCTGTACTGGGTTACATCTAATATGCTACCTTCTCCAGTGGCCAGTAGCTGATGGTGGAAGGACAAAAAAAATCAATGCACCTGGACAATTCAGCAATACAGCAAATGAGGTGTACTGATGGAAATTTATGTCAATTCCTGTGATCACTTTGTGGCCGAAGCAGGAGAAAATCCGAAAATCCCAGTCAATATCAAGTGAGCTAATTATAAAGAAAACAAAGGCAAATTAACAACAGGTTTTGGAATAATTGTTATTAAATCTTTAGTGGGATTAGAAGGCTCAGAGAACTGGTAATAAACTGTGTAACATTTCACTTCCAGGTCACTGGTTCACATCAGGGCCATATCAGCGGAGGATGAAAATTCTTTGTATCTGATGGCTTTTTGATGTGCTTTGCCTAGTGGACAAATATCCATGTTACAAAACCAACACCAGAACAGACTAGAGGAGCGTTATTGTTTGCAATCAGAGCAAAGATGCGAAAGGCCAATCTATGAAGATTAAGCTACCATTTGACCTCTAGGAGTGGGTCCTTCACAACAGGGTTAAGATACATTGGCAGATCTGTACAAGGAGGCTTCCTCTGATGTTGCTCATGCTGTACGTACAAGATCTTAGAGGAGAAATATGTTCATTAAGGTTTAAAATGTTTAAATACTGAAAAGATTTCAAAATGTCATTCTTCAACAATGTTTTCTCCCCGTTTCTTTAAACCAAGTTTTCACTTGTCAATTTTACTCCCCCCTACCCCCCCGTGACTCAATTTCTGTAACCCTGGCTTTAAGAGTTATTTAAAAAAAATTCTCACTGGAGGTCTTTTGTACATGGCTTGTGAGACAAAGACAAGTTACAATTTATTTGACTCTCTCTTCTTGTTACTCCACAACTAAGATAACTTTCCTATCATTTTCTTTTAACAACATTTTCGATGAGTTATAGCTTTGTATTTTTCTGTCTTAAGTCCTTCGTCATCCAACATCTAAAAAAAGAGCATCTTAAAGAAAGAAAAATTTACCTTTTTCGTTAGAAGTTGGGAAAAGTTTTCTGGAAAAAAGGCAACCATTCTTGGTGTTTCAGATTAGCAAAATTCGTTTGCAGAACTGTTGGATACAAAACAGAGCAATTTAGCTAAGCACACATGCATACATGAGCAGAATCTCATTCAGGAGGATCAACTCAGTAGGGGAATGAAAGTTGTGAGATGTATGGCTTGTTAGATAAAAACAGAATGCTGCTCCACCAGAGAGAGACTTCAAGTGATGACCCTTTCAACAGTGGTCAGACTGTCTGAAGGGTCAAAGAGGACTCTGGTGTTAGGCAATAGGAAGGAACCAAGAAGATGGCAGACATACATGGCATGTAGGTTGGCGCAAACCATAAGGTGTCTAAAAACCAAAAAGGGCAGCTTGAAAAGGATTCAGAAATAAATGGGAAACCAGTTTAGATTGTGGAAGGGTCTATATTCTTTTATGCTGTACAGAACTCAATCATTACTATTATAACTGGGGGGAGAATGAGGGGGGCGGAGTCCTCTGGGCATTAAACACAAACAGTGGCACACTCTGGTTGAGGGATGAAATGGCTGTGCTTGTTTCTTTAATGTGTGAGAAAGTAAGTTGAAGCATTGTGACCCTGGTATCCTTCAGTAACTGGAAGAGATATGACAAGAAGGACAGAGTACAAAATACACTACAGCAACAATTTTTTTCATTTTCACCCTACTTTTGGGGGCACAATTCTAAGTTTTTCATAGGAAGACCACATGGCTAAAGGGATTAATAGGAAATGGAATCTCACACAACTGTGTGACTAGTTTGAAGTCAGTCCAACTGAGCAATCACCAAAAGTTGTGACCATCTGATATCTAGGTGAAGTGACCTAGTTTCAGCTTCTTTGGACATGGATCCATATCAAAACCTACACCCTAACAAGTGTCACTAACTTTCACTTAGGCTGGAAGTCAGTGAAGAGGAAGATTACATAATCATAGAACAAATTACTCAATCTAGGGAGCATGCACAGGCCTCATCTGCAGTACCTGATATGTGGAAAACCACAAAACTTCAGTCTCCAACATTTCAGTCTGGCACAACTTCTGAAGTACTAAATAATTAGAAAATAAAAAGTTGAAATGTTTGTATTTACTCAATAAACCAGAATAGCTCATTTAAAACACTGGAGAAATAGGATCTAAAATTAATTTATTTTGCCTGAAATTCAGTGTAAAAAAGTCAATTTCCCTAATAAACAGTTCAAGTCCTTACGACAAATATTAGAAGTTACCATACAAGCAAACAATTATGAAATTTCAATGTAAAACTAAGTTCTATACAAAAACAATAGAGCACATTTTTGCAACAAGGTGTGCATACACAGAGAGAAAGAGCACACATACATACACTATGAAAAAGAACTGGGATTCAGGCCTACAGAACTAACACCAAAAAAAACCCCTCGGTCCACAGATTTAGAAAGCTATTCTGAGGGAACCTCTTACCTCAGGGATGATACTACCATTTCCCTTCATCTCTTATTTTACGAATAAAAAGGCTGCTAGCAGAGTAATGATGTTCCAAGAAAAGACTGAAGGGGCGGTGGTAATTTTCTCCCAAATAAATGAAGAGTGCACATTGAAAAATATTATGAGATCTAATACCACCTCTGCACCTGTCTGATGAGAGGTGTATTGGATTTATATTACCCTTATTTGTGGGCTGATGGATACACAAGGCTCCAATAGCTCATATGCCTACACAAGACGTGAGGAGGAGACAGACTGCTACTTCAAGGGATGTGAAACACTTTCTTTTGGGTATAGGAGTTTCCACATTTCTACAGGGCTAAGTCTTAGGGTTTTTTCCTTTCTAAGAAGAGAAGAACTGCAAACCTATGAAACCAATGCAGAACATAGTTCCCTGTGAAAAAGTGCGTATTTAGTATTTCTGCAAGCTCACAGTTCTATTAGCATTTCCCACATTTATACATTTTAAAATGTAACTAAATGAACAGACCATAGTATGGCCTGATCATTTTGCCAAACGAAGTTTTAAAATGGAAAAAAAAAATCTTTGCAAGGACAAAGGAGATATATTAATATATATAGGCTCAAAGTTCTTAAGACTATAATACCCACCATTCACTTTTCTTAATGTATTCTTCTGTTACGTTTCTTTAGTGCATATATCTTCATGGGATCAAGTTTTCTTCTATAGGTCCACAGTATATGCATACAAATGCTCTTCTTATTCATTAAATGTTATTCTATTTGAAGCAGTTTTGATTTAAATTACGTTATCAGTTTTAAAATTTAAATATGTTTCCAAGGCTTTTATGCAGCAAAACCATATACTAAAATACAATTGTGTATCACCTAAAAATGAGACTTCACATTTCAAGTTATCAGTTTTTTATATATTCAATATGACTATGTAAAAAAAAAAAAAAGAGAGAGAGAGAGACAGTGATTATAGCTCCTTTTGTGAGTATGGGGGTGGGGGGGGTCACCATCTGGAATGGTCTTTCTTCTTTCCTTTTTTATTTTTTTCTATTTTCAAGGACCATTGTCTTAGCTTTTTTGGTTATTGCTTTTTTTCTTTTTTTTTCTTTCTTTTTTTTTTTTTTAAAGACCATTCCATTTCTTTATTTTTTTAAACATCTTAAAGTCATAAGGACTTATATGCAAAGCAGTCATACACTGTATCATTAAAACCCATACGTAAAATACGTACACAAATCCAACAAAAGGCTAATACATAGTAAAGCCTAAGCATACTACTATGCAATATTATGAATACATAACTTTAGAGACTTCAGTTTAGTACTGTTATCTATTCATTTCTGAAAACATTCACACAGATTTTAAATGCAAATTTTCATTCCATATCTGGAATAGAACAAAAATTATCTATGTTATAACAACTCTTGGTCTTTTTTTTTTTTTTTTTTTTGACCAATTCATTAAATTACAAAGAATCCAAAGAATTCTCTAACTTTCAGGAGAAGTATGTAATAAAAACATTGCATATGTTCCTAATAAGATGTCTTTAGCAATCGTTTACTGAAACAACTCAAACATGAATCTGGCAAAATACAGGATTGTTCAGCTGTTTTTTAGTCTATTTCTGAAATCCAACTTCATCACATTTACCAAAAAACTTTTTAGTACAAACAAGCAAAAGTACATTAGGTAATACTAATGCAATGTAGGTATAGTTCCAGCACTTTCTCTGATCAGTTGAATCATCTTCTCCATGAACGAGATTCATTATCCTCTTCCTCTTCATCATCATCTTGAAGCAATGAGTCATCCACCAAGGATTCTTCCTGAAACTTCAAAAGAAAAATGTGTTAGGCTCCATTTCAGAAAGGTCAGAGAATGTAAAAGATCAAAACAAAAAGATTTCTGCTACACAGACTTTAATGAGGAGAAAGATTATATGTGGACATTCCCTTTTTTATCTGAAACAGAGAAAACGATGGTTACTTCTAATCTGAGTTCTTCAAGATTGACTTCATATTCACACTTATGGTACTGCACCACCTGGTGGCGCCAAACAATAGAATCTTTTGATATGGTCTCCCACAGTATTCTTGCCAGCAAGTTAAAGACGTATGGGCTGGATGAATGGACTATAAGGTGGATAGAAAGCTGGCTAGATCATCGGGCTCAATGGGTAGTAATCAATGGCTCCATGTCTAGTTGGCAGCGGAGTGGGCGGAGTGCCCAAAGATATTTCTTCAATATCTTCATTAACGATCTGGAGGATGTCATGGATTGCACCCTCACCAAGTTTGCAGATGACACTAAACTGGGAGAAGTGGTAGATACGCTGGAGGGTAGGGATAGGATACAGAGGGACCTAGACAAATTAGAGGATTGGGCCAAAAGAAGTCTGATGAGGTTCAACAAGGACAAGTGAAGAGTCCTGCACTTAGGATGGAAGAAGCCCATGCACTGCTACAGACTAGGGACTGAGCAGCTAGACAGCAGTTTTGCAGCAAAGGACCTAGGGGTTACAGTGGATGAGAAGCTGGATATGAGTTAACAGTGTGCCCTTGTCGCCAAGAAGACTAATGGCATTTTGGGCTGTATAAGTAGGAGCATTGCCAGCAAATCGAGGGACGTGATCATTCCCTTCTATTCGGCATCTGTTGGAGAGAGAGATAAGCTTTCAAGCTTACACAGAGCTCTTCTTCAGATCCGATGTAGATGATACCTCACCTACCATAAGCTCTGCTTCAGAGCAGAGTTAGCTTATAGCACTGAAAATAAATGCAACTTTTAATAGTGTGTAACTTCTACAATTGTTTAATATCCTTCATTTTGTACTCTAAAGATTTTCTTTTAAAAATATTGCGAAATATAATATAAAAATCAGCACCTTGCTTCTGTACAGCAGCTCCATTGTGCAACATTAATGTGACATCATCCGCATAGTTCATGAACAGAAACTTCAGGAGATTTAAATTACCTTTCCTCTTCATCTAAGTGTATTATGCTTAATGCTCACCTTATTTGGTGTTTCAAATGCATTTTAAAAAAATAGCTGAAGAGTCCCTTTAAATAGATAATTTATCGAAAAACATTACACGTGAAGTGCATTCTGGCAAGGTGATTGGAACAGTGTACAGAAATTGAAATATGTTGTCAAGTTAGACCTGTGCTACAGAAAGTAAAAATGAGTTTGGGATAATTAGACACTGTAAACAGGGAGAATGGGTTGAAGAATGAAGAAACAATGAAAGATTGTGGTAAACAAAGACAATAGGTGGTTTGGGACATACGTTCATTCCTTCCCCATAGTTTTTCTCTAGTGTTGAATTCATTGGTCTTAACTGCAAAAATGCATGATTCTTAAAAGAAAAGCTTTTTAGACATCCTAGTAATTATTTTTAGGTGTAGGCATATTCACGATGCCTATCTAGTTCGATTTTGAACTTGATTGTAAATTGTTGAAGTGTAAGGTCTCTTTTAGACACATTGATTTGAGGGAGGAAAAATATCCAATGGGATAGATTAAGTACCTTTGGCTGTAAAGAGGCAAAGTGACTATGAACATATGCGTTGTTAGACTGTTTTTCAGTATATTGTCCTAAGGCTCATGGCAGCATAATAGCTTGGACACGTATAATATGTTGAAGAATCATAAGAACTATTAAAACACGAGATGTGCATCATCTGGTCTTCAGAGAGCCTCCATTTTTTTTATTTTTTTTTTTAAATAAAGAAATTACATTTGAGAGCTTTTGTTCTTCAAGTGGCTCTGCACATTTCCATGTATGGATACTTCTCCAAACAGTGCCTGCTGTAGTGCATGTGTGCTCCATCCTACCTCTCCCCTCGGCATTGGTGGACATTCTGAGGGGGAGGCTATATGAGCAGCACTGTGCCCTCTAGCACCTCACTTCCTTCCAACCACCATGGAAAACAGAAGTGAGCTGCCCTGGTCCTTCAGATATGGCGCAGTCTAAGTGCCTTGTTAGATTTATAGTTTATATTAGTTTATTCCTAGTGCAGTTAGCATAAGATAGTGTTATAATACAGATGGTGTATACACTTATTAAGGTAGGTTCTTTTGTGTTATGGAAGAACCTCAGAAGAAAAACAACATGAGCTTTGAGATTTACTTGGTGCCCTGCTGTTTTTTGGGTGTCAGACAAGCATGTGATGCTTTTGAAATGTCTGGTTGAGGTACATTCACCTCTGGGTGCTCTGTTTGCCAGACTAGCTTCCTGAACTTGTAAGGACAGGCAGACCAGGCTTCAGGTACTGTAGCTCAAAGAAGCTCTGGCCAATAAACTGTCCAGTTCCAGAGGTTCAAAACTGCATATGAAGAGGACTGATTTGACTTCAGTAGCTTCCCTAAGTAAGGACACCTCAAAGTTGTGCAGATTGCTGTCTGTGGAGGGTTCTGATCCTTTGGAGAAAGCTACCAATGCTTCAAAGGCACTAGAGAGAGCCTGTCAGGAAAGTTAAGGAACCTAAAGCTACGTTGGTTCTAGCTGCATGAGAACAGAAGCAGCAGCTGTGGGAGAAGGCAGCCACTGTTAGCAGTGCCAGATCCCACTTGTCAGACCCCTCCAAAACAGATGTTGCTACTACAGTTCCAATGGTAAGCTGAAGTCTGTTCCAGGCAGTTTCAAGCCCAGTGTTGAGCGATGGAGTGTTTTCCTGGACCAGTCAGTTTCCAAGTTTGTGGCGCTGGGCCAATCCTCTGCTCCGGTTCCCAGGGCCACCATCAGATCAGAAGAGGGTAACAGTAGTGGCTGATGTTCATTTTCCTCTGCCTGAGAGTCCCTCAACTTTGACTGGCAGGAACTTGGCAGGGGAAAAATTATTTGTATCAGTTCCACAATTTGCTTCATCTGTATTTAAGTCTCAGCCAACAGATTAGGACTATTAGAAACTACTGCCTATTGCCATTCTGGGTTGTTGGTTCAATACTGTCTCAGAGGAAAGAGTACAATCTACTGAATTATCTACCCACCTTCTTTGTCTCTTAGGGTAGGGAAAACGCCAACATGTAGCTGGCTGGCCCCTAAACTTTTTTCCCCTTACATGAAGGAAATCTAATCAGTATTCCCACTCGTTGCGTGGATAAAAGTCTGTAGACCGAGTTTCTCTTCCCCTCAAGGAAGCTCCATCAGAGGTCCCTTTTCCAGGCAGGCAGTGGTTCTCTGGTCTCTGGGACCTAGTCCTTTCCAGAACTATGAGAGGTTTTTCCCTCTACCAAGGCATTCACCACATCCCAAAACCTGCTACTTTGTTTCCCAACTTGTGCTCTTCCCAGGGCCAGCTCCAGGCACCAGCTGTCCAAGTTGGTGCTTGGGGCGGCATCCAGAATGGGGCAGCAGTCCGTTGCCGCCGTGGCAGTCCGTGGGGCAGCAGTCCGTGCCCCGCGGCAGCAATTCAGCGGCAGCTCCGCCACCGAATTGCCGCCCTGGGGCACCGACTGTTGCCCCATGGACTGCTGCGGCGGCAATTCGGTGGCGACTGCGTGGGGCCAGCAAAATTGGTAGAGCCACCCCTGGTTCTTCCCCAACCCCACATCACTCTCTAGAGCTGAAGGCCCCTATTTCCAGGCTCGATGTTTCAGCTGGAGTTGTAGAATGAAACTGAGTGTAGCCCCTCTATAGGAGAGATAATTAATCAATTTCCTGCCTCTGTTCCAGTGTTTGTAAACCCCATTCCATCCCCTCGCTATGTAAATTGTAGATTACTTTACTCGCCTTTATTCTTTTTCTCAGAAACGACTAAAATTACTGTTGATCTACAGGATAATATATCCAGACAACTCCAGATTTCACTTTTTCTCCTTCAAGAAGTTTCCTCAGCAGATCCCCACTAAGAAACTAGCAAGCAGTGACTGCTTTCTGGAGGAAGACACAGAACCAAGACTGAAGCATTGCTTTCCATATTCAAGCATCTGATCTGGCTTTAAGAATCAAGAAAACAATGCTTCATTAAAATATAAATTGAAATCTAAGTGGCAATTTGCAAATTTCAATTTTGTAGGCTCCAAGAAGGCACAGTCTGAACTGAAGTGGCCTGGCCTATCCCTTTTTCTAAACCTCAAAAGATTTCATCTGTTTAAGTAATGAGTACATGTAGAGAGAGCAATCTGATATGTAAATCTGACTTCTCCTGGTAAAGGAGAGAGAAATGAATTAGTATCAAATGAAAATAGTAGAAGTGTTGGTGAAACAGTTTATAAGAAGGTTTAGCCATGAAAGCTTCGATCTCAGACTGTCCTAGCTTAAGTTCAATTTACTCAAAAACTTGTAAAAAACGATCTTGTGGAATATTTTAGAGATATTTCTTATTAATGTCTTAGGCCAATGAAAAAAGAATCCAAACCTAGAAAATGACGATGAGCTGATTCTATGATTGTACTGGTTGATGAAAAAAGGAACCACCTGATATCTAGGCAGCAGGATCTTTCTTTTATCCTCTAGGTTCCAGAAGCAACGTGCATTTGGGCATACCTACTGCTCAACAAGTTTATTGCCATCAATGGTTCTATGGCCCATGAAACAAAACACATGACTCAAGAAGGTGCTTTTTATCCTTTAGCTTAGTTGGATTAGATTTAAAACTGAACCAGGAAATTAAGTGGAATTAAGAAGGAAACAAAACTGTTACAACCACAGTGAAAACTGCTGCACAGCAATTGTGTAGAGCTGGAAGTACATAATGCAGAAGGAAGAGTCACGAAGTATGGATATGTGAGAGTCAATTGGACTGAAGAGAGGAGATTAGGAAACAGTTTACTGACTGTTACAAGTCCTTTACACTTAGAGTATGGAGAGCTGGAGAAAGATCATATTAATGTTAAGGAATGAGCTAGCTATTCGTCACTATGTAGGTAAAAAAACATTTACTGAAAAAAACGTACACCTTTACAGTAGGTAAAATTCTAGTTCTGCACAATAAATGAGTTCTGTAGGAAATAAGTTAGTCAAGTCTCAAATAGTCATTTTTAGTTGTGATTGTAAATCCACTGAATTATAAAAAGAGACTACTTTATTTTATAATTCAGTGGATTTACAATTATCTCCGTTGATTGTCCTGGGCATGACCCCTGGGTTCCTCCTCACTCCCCCCACCCCACCACCTTTGTTTGAGACTCTCCTGTTTTGATAAATTACTAAATGGACCATCAAAGTTTTGTTCTTTGCTGTGAAAGAGATACAATGCTCCTGATAGGATATGATGGAAAATTTGAACCAACAATAGGTTCACAGTGGCAGAATGGAGAAGGCAAGCTTAGTAGTAGCACAGAAAAAAAAAGTATACATTATGTAATCAAGCTACAAATTCACGCCCAATGTCAAGTGACAAACTATATGGTACAGGGACAGAGTGGGAATCAACAGATGTTACCTACTTTTAGGAAAAAAAAAACAACCTATATTCTTTCATCTTGCCTGAAAATCAAAAGGAACTTACTTCCTCTTCATCTGGTTCAGCTTCTTCTGTTTCAACAGCAGACATATTAATAACTGGCTTATTCCATGCCAACTTCAAATCCTGTCCTTTGAATCGAGATCCGTGAACAGCAGCCTGAAGCAAGTTAGAAAGTTCTTAGTTTCACATTTCTTTGTGAAAGGGAAATAAAATAATCAACAGTTGATCAGAGACCAAAAGTAAACAGACACTAAGCTTTTATATGTGATTTTTACATATTTGTAAAACTGATTTATGAGCTATTATGGACAGCTTCAAATTAAATAGATTTACAAAATATACCATTACAGTGTATAGTTCAGGACTTGATAATCGAATGCATTTACATAGCTGTTCAGGTAAGAGTTTACAAAAAGTAATAGATACAGTATTAATCAAAATGCAAGAAAAGAAAATAAGCTTAGCAAGTCATGGATCAATTCATGACATGGATAACATACCGTCATGAACACCTCACTGAATTTTGATCAGTGTTTCACACCCTTAAAAGACTGACACAAATTGAAAAAACACTTAATACATTTACTTACTACAAGAACCCAAGCATCCCACAAATACAAATAATTCAATGCAACAAAAATTAAACTTTGTGATTATAACTTATTCTACTGGAAAATATTCCACTTCCTGCAAACCCTTTGTAATTGAAATGTAAAAATTTTAACTTATGGGATATTCATGCCTTTCTAAGTACCAGATACATTAAGTGGCTGCTTTGGAAATAGTATGTTCAAATTAAAGTAACATGAACGAGCATAAATCAGCGTTAGCAACATTTCGAAATAACTGTCATGGTCACAAAAGATTTATAGTACAATCTGAAAGTACAGCATAATGTGAAATGTAGAAACAATTACATGTTCAATGACATCTGAACATGAATTGTGTGATATTAAAGTCCCCAGGTATAAATTTTAAATCTGTACATATAAATTTATGATAAATTTAAAAGATTCCATGCCTATTAAAATGCAGCTCAGGAGTTTTTTGTTCATGGTCTCATCACAATGTCACACAACTAGAATTTTTATAAGTACTTATACATGACATTTAGGTTCAGAAACAACTTGTAATCTTTTGAAGAAATTACTGCTACATAAAAATGCAACATTTTATAGCTAGGGAATCCTCCTCTCCCTTCCAGACTAAAATGTCCACCACCATAAAACTTAAGCTTTTTTCAGTTAAAGGTAAAATATTACATTTTCTTCTGAATAAGCCCCAAAGAAAGCTTTTATGATTCAACTAGTTCTGCAACTAATCTTCATTACCAATTGCTATTCTTAAAATCTGATTTACTAACAAGCACTAAACAATTTGTAATCCACCGTGTTTTGAATTATAAAGAATTTGATTTCTTTGAAAGTTCTATATTTAGTTTTACAAGTCATACTAGAAGGTGGGAGGGAAACTGTGTAATAGCAAATTCCTATTTCATCATAAGTCCAAATGTCTTCTCTCCATCATTATAAAAAATATTGCCATATGAGCTTGCAGTGAAAAAGGGTCTCATGACGTTTACTGTATAGGTGGAGTTTCTCTTCAGTTAACATTATACACACTTTGTATTGCTTACATATAAAAATTGTGTTAAAAGAATATTTACATTGCAAAGTCAAACACTCAAAAGTTATGAAATGCCAAAATTAAGGTTGCAAACAATTTGGCTCCCTTGTGAGTATGCTTTATGATACAGTCTTTAGTTACATGATGATGTGCTTTTTTCCTCACAGAACGCCTGCCTTGTTCAGTGGACAGACCGCTTGGATGGCACTCAATACATGGATAACTATTCGATATTTACTTTTATTTGAATCAAGTGGTTGTACACACTGTTACTGTGTATAAAAATATACCAAGGTCTTTTATGAAAGCTTGTAATGTTCTGACCTTGGTGGTCATTATGAGATACGTATACAGAGACTGTGGTATGAATTTACCTAATTGTGTATATATAAAACTGTGCTCATAATCTGTGCTGCAACATACAGCTCCACCTCACAACAGGCAGGGAAGCACCTAGTACCTTTTAAACCAAGGAAAAAACAAGTGATGGGCCATTACATTAATGGGAAAACACTGAAACAACTTGCAACTGAAAAGAAAAACCCAGTCTTGAAAACTAAGAAAGGAAGTAATTTCCCCCACTATGAATCACCATAGTCTGAGAAATTTAACAACCAAACAAACAACCACCCCTGCAAACATTGTTAAAAGGAAAGGGATTTGAAGTGAAAGATATCCAGAACTGAGGGATAGTCTCAAAGGTGGGGGCTGTCTATGAACCCTAGATCCCTCCTCAGGGCTATGGGATAAACTGGGAATCTGAGCAAAGGCAACAGGTAACTTGCCTTAAAAGGGATTCAAATGTGTAAGTGTAAAACCTGAGGTTGCGTTTATGTTTATTTTCTCCGTAACTTGTATGGTGTTTGCTTGCCTTATTAATTCATCTTTGAATCTCTGATTTTTCCCCTCAAACCTTTCATTTATTTTTACCCCAAACAGGTCTCTGTTGTGCAAATGGTGTGTAGTGTGTCCCCCCAAATGAAGTAATAACTGGGGTACAGGTTTCATTCCTTTGGGAGTGACAAACCAAAAGTGAAAAGTCAGAGTGTCTGCTACTTAAGAGCTCGGGGTAGATGGATTTGGGGAGACCTGAGACTGGAAAGGCTGTTGAAGTCATCCTGCAATTAGTATTTAAGCAGGTAGAAGCCAGGATGAGACCTTTATGCTTGTAAGCTGGCTACTAGTGTCAAGGCTACTGGAGCCTTGAAAGAACAACATTAAGGCATGCAAAGTTATACGGCAGATGGTAAGAGAGCCCCTGGACTGGTCTGAGTGATCCCCAAAACATCACAAATTGCATGTACCAAAGGGGCCAAATCCAGGGACAATCTTAATGCTGGCATTTCCTAATTTTTGAGTGCTTGACTTCGGTTACAGTTATTTTGTAGGCAATTTCCTAAATTTTTGAAAAAACAAAGTTAAATCCCATCACATGGAACCATATTGACACCACATGGATCATTACTTGGAGTAAGTGTGAGTTTCCTTTAGATTCTAACATACTTACCTGTCCTATGTATTTATATGGCCCCATTATAGCATCTGAATGCCTCACAATCTTTAATGTATTTATCTTCAATACCTGTTAGGTAAGGAAATGTCATCCTCATTTTACATTGGGGAACTGAGTCACAGACAACTTGTCCAAGGGCAAACTGGAAGTTTGTGACAAAGCAGGGAATTGAACCCAAGTTTCTGAGTCCCACTTATTAAAGCACTGCACTGGCATGCTTCCTCCCATTTAATTAACACATTAACATTTAATAGTTTCATTAAATGTTTAGAAAGCAATAATATTTAGGGAAACGTTTCATACTGATACATTATACCATATGCATTTCAAAGTGAACTTGATGCTCTGTATGTATTAAATGTAACTGCATAGTTCCTAAATTAAATTTCAGTAATCACAACCTGTATTATCTGTTAGAAATGTTGGTGAATTGAGAAATGAAAGATACACAGTCAAAACAAATGTCTAGGACTGGATATACCCTACAAATTCCCAAGTAATACAATTTCTATAAAAATGAGGGACATGGAAAAATACATAAAGAAAACTCTTTGAATAACTTGTTTCATGATTCTGCACTAATGATATAAACTACAACGAAAGGGAAAATAATCAAGCCGTGGGGAACTGAGGTAACTCTTATGGGCAAAAATAAGGAACAATGAACAGGTAAGAGATCCTGCCAAAGCCAGACATCCATTCACGAATTACCACTGGGGGGGGATGTCTTGTTTTGACTCATGCAAACTATACTTTCTTTATACTTTTAATAAGCTCAGAATTTCCTGCCTCTTAATAATTTCAGTTAATATGCTGGTTTGAAAGATGTTTTGAAAAAAAATGTTACTCTAATCTAATTTAATCTAAAATCAAACCTGTGTGTTTATCGGATTCCTCAACTCAAAAGCAGTCAACATAAGATTCAACTGTTCTGAAATTATACTTAATTCTTAAATTTAGTTCAGTTTAAGTATGGCTAATATGAGATATCCTTTTAAAGTACTTTTAATATGAACAATATACTTACAGCTTCAGCTTCTGCTCTTGTCTTAAAAGTAATCACTGCATGGAGAGAAGAGTCGTCTATCTGGCAATCTTCAATTTCACCATATTGCTTTCAATAAGAGAAAAACGTAAACTAATTGAAAGATTCCTCTTCTATGCAAATGCTGTACTAAGGGCTAGTCTACACTGGCAACGCTAAAGCACTGCAGCAGCAGTGCTTTAAACGTGGCTTGTGTGGTCGCGGCGTAGCGCTGGGGAAAAAACATCTCCATGAGGGGCGTAGCTACCAGTGCGGCTCCCAGCGCTGGTGCCACTATCTACACTGGCACTTTACAGCACTGAAACTTGTGCACTCAGAGGAGTGTTTTTTCACACCCCTGAGCGAGAAAGTTGCAGTGCTGTAAATTGCCAGTGTAGACCTTAATGGTCAGCTTGTCTTTGTGAGAAATACTACATAATTTTTATATGCACTTTAAAACATTGAACACTACAGTATTTGGACTCCCTTTACAAAAAATTACTAGTGCATACTATAATGATGAATCATGGCTCTCCTCTTCTCCTTCAGAGCCACTGACTCCATCAGTCTGTCAGGAAAATGTCTGCACGAAGACTAATCTTGCAATGTGCCCAGAAGGTGACAAGACTCAAATTCAGTCTTATCTCTAGTGACAGCAAGTTCCAGAGCTGAAGGTCCTCTACTAAGAAAGCTCTGCTCTGGTCCCTATGGAGCATACTTGGGCTACATCACCTCAAGCATCCCTGACAATCACATCTGCGTAGTTAGAGTGCAGAGATGTGGTCTCAGATAACTGAGCTCTAGCTCATTCAGGGTTTTACAGAAGAGGACCATAAAATATTTTAAACTGTAGCAGATAATATACATATTAATACAAACTGCAAGACAAACTTTTTTCAAATTGCTGTGCAAGAGAAATATGATCTCACCATTTTTTCCCTCAACTGGAAGTATTTTGGTCTGAAATATAGTTGCAAACACAGTAAGAGCAAAGCTACTGAAAACAAACACTGATGTAGAACTCCATAGGCTACATGACAAAGTGTCAGAGGACTCTGCACCAATTTTTTGATAAGTGTCATAATATTGATGTTTATGTTTAAGGTGTGGTTTTTTTTGAATTTTTATCCATTTATACATCTTACTTCTGTGTGTTCCATTCTATGCGTCCGATGAAGTGAGCTATAGCCTACGAAAGCTTATGCTGAAATAAAATTTGTTAGTCTCTAAGGTGCCACAAGTACTCCTGTTCTTTTTATGGATACAGACCAACACGGCTGCTACTCTGAAACCTTTATTCATTTAAATATTCAGCTGCACAAAAGCATGTATTTTAAGCTTTCCCCCCCCATTTTTATCAATTTAAATTGTCACAGTTGCAGGAAACTACAGGTGGGGAGGTGGTCAGAAAATTATTCATTGATAGTGGATGTTGAGGTTCAAAAAATTAACACATTATAACCCTTAAAATACAAACTGTCAGCATTGCTTGTCAAAATATACAAAGTAAATATCCTTAAATCAAACAAATTCTCAAGCAGCATTTTTTTTACTTTGCCTATTTGTACATTTGTATTACTATCAAGGGAATTTTTTTTTCCCATTGGTTTGTGCATGTATGGTGAAACCGGCATTTACTAACCATTACAGATAAAAATCTAATCCTTCCAATCATGTCATCATGGGCCGCTAACCCAGCACCCACCTCCCAGCACCTGTGCATTAAACTCAACAACCAAAATTAGACCAAAGTATTATAGTCCACAGGAGACTTAACTATTATGTGTGACAGGCAGAAAATAGTAGGGCCCAAGGTGCACCAATACCTGAGGCCTCTGCAATGGCAGGGAACTGATTAAGTGAGATATATCAAGACGATCTTGGCAAGTTACTCACACCCCATGCCACAGGAGAAAAAACATCCAAAGTCACTGCCAATCGGATGTGGGGGGGAAATTCCTTCCCAACCCCGCAGAGTCCCCAAACACTTTTATTAAGAAGATAAAATTAGTTAAATGCAACACTATCCACAATTAAACTCTTTGAAACAGGGAAAAGGCAAGTTATGGGAGATGTCATAGCCA
Source organism: Chelydra serpentina (assembly GCA_037349315.1). Taxonomy (NCBI): domain Eukaryota; kingdom Metazoa; phylum Chordata; order Testudines; family Chelydridae; genus Chelydra; species Chelydra serpentina. Next base: position 80,654,237 of record JBAIAC010000004.1, read on the forward strand.
TAAACCAATGCCCATACACCAAGTTTCCACTGACAGATGGAGACTCTGCCTCTCCACAAGGAGCTTCCTTCTGTCTCCAGATAAGGAGACAATAAACACTGTACATTAAACTCCCTCATAGTAGAATGCAAAATCTTAAAGGTGACCTTGCAAAGTTTTTTGGAATTTTTTTTTTTAATGGCACTAGTGTGAGCTTATGTTTTTAAATCCTAATAGATATTTCCCCCCGCCCCCACCCCAAAAAAGGTCTTTTCTTCCAGCTCTTATTCTGCCTTGAAGTTGGTGTTTTTGAACACACACCTTTGCTTCTGCAGTTTGTGTAACTATTTTCTGTGAAAGTGACATGCCAAACCCATGTTTAAAGACATGTTAATTACTGACTGCAGTCTGAGTTCACCCCCTCAGTCTCTCTGTACAAAGAGGCAGCAATTTAGCTGTGTTAACTATACAATCTAGCAGCATGTAAATTAAGCGAGATTATTATTTGCATCCGCTTGCCATGCAAATAGCACTGATGTCAGATGAGTTGGAGCTCATGTTCTTCTCACTCGGGTTTCTTCAGAGGAAAGGGGCGGAGCCACTATTTAGTTTTTCTAAATATGATGAAAACAGAGATTATCAAAAGCAAAGCCAAAAGCAGTTCTTCATGGATCATAAATTAGTTGAAAAAATAAACTCAAAAAAGCTTTAGAGGTCAACTTTAATTACAACCTCAGTAATATCAGCAAACATTCAGCCTTGACATATATGTACAGGTTAAATGTGAGGTCTAACTTTCCAGAAAATTATCTCTTTACACTAAAAGTGGTATAATTATTATCAATTCTGATTTACATTTATTTTAATGCCTAGTAGAGGAGCTTAAAATACTGTTTTAACTGAAAATCTAAATGTAATGTTGGCTGAAGAGTCTTACCAATATCCTTATAATAACTAAACAAGTTTCCCAATAATAATAGAAGTCATTTCAATACATCTATTTCTATAGCCCTATTCTGCTGCTGGAAATATGACTGCTATAAAAGAACAAAAATTGACATAAGACGATATGTCTTATCCTCCAAGTCAACCACATATTGAGAACTGTTGGGCCACAGTTGGTTCCTGTTCCTGGTACACAGGCTGTTCCTGTTGTGGTGAATATTCAAAGGCAAACAGAAGGCAGACCTGACTGACTGCTCCACAATCTCAGTGCAGGACTCTCTCAGCCACCAGTAAGGACCACAAGTGCTAAATCTCAAGAGAATTGGTTGTGACACAGCCTGAACTTATCTTTGAGAGCTCTGTAACATCACCAGTATCCACTTTACAAAATGAATAGGTTTCTCCTTCATTGCAGGCTTGAAGAGAAAACACATAGATCAGGCAATTTTTGCCTCTTGTTTGATTTTCAATCCAACTAAATTATATGCCGATATAATGATTGCTGATAAGTATAAACCCAATATAAAAATTTGAACTGCAGCCCTAAAATTAAGAAGTTCGGAAAAGGGAATTCTGTTTAAAGGGAATTCTAGCTTTGCTTGTGTGCCATTTTGGGGATGCACAGACTTCTGGGAGTGGTACTAAGATCCTGCAGTTGTTGTACAGTTCTGGTCTCTACTCTCAAACTCAAAAAAATGGGTATAACTCATTGAGACAGGACTGTCAGGCATAAAAGTTGAAGCAAGTGTATCTCCAAAAAGGCAGTTTGTTCACACATTATCCTGTTTTGTTACAAAACAGATGTCTGTTAATCTCTTTTGAATATGGTATTCTGTGGTTTAGAGGAGTGGTCCAAGATTTCTTTTCATTCTTATACTCCTCCAGTTCTGGCAAAAGCCGATTACCAGTTGTTGTTCTGCATGATTTTTACCCAAAGACTTACTACTACCACCACTCTAATAGTAGCTTGCTAGGATATTAAATAATTGGCAATAGAAAATTTTACCTTCAGAATCTCTCCCTGGTATACACAACACCCACGTAAACAAATAGGGAACAATTTAGCATCACTTATGATTTTTTCACCCTTTTTCCCATGCTCCTTTTCTTTGGCAGTGACTCTGGATGATTTTTCTCCTTCTACAACATGGAGTGTTAGTCACTTTGCAAGATCATCTTGATACATCTCACTTAATCAGTTCCCTGTCATGGAAGAGGCGTCGGGCATTGGTGCACCTTGGTCTGTACTATATTCTGCCTGTCACACATTAATACTTTATTCCGCTGTTTCTAAAGAATGACACTAGTTAAGTAAAAGTTCACTTTTTTCCCTTCCCTACCTTGTTTGAAGTCCTTCCATAGTTTAGAAACAGAAAGCTCTTTTTAAAGGTAGAGAACCTACTTTAGAACTCCTGGGTTAATTAAATACTAGATTGTAGTTGATCAGAATCACCCTTTGGAAGTTTTTCCCTGAACTACCACAAAACTACTAAATACAAGAAGAAATGTTCAAGTTACTACATACCGCAAAATGAGGAAGAAGATCTTCTCTATCACTTTCTGTGAATGCAGAGATCTCCAGTGCCCTCGGTCGATGATCCACTACTGCATGACCTGGAACCCCTCTTCCGCGACCCCGGCCTCGTATTCCTCTGCCTCTGCTACGTGATGCACCCCGACCTCGTGCATTAATTCCTCTACCACGTCCTGAAGAAAGAATCCCTCGTTTGGCAGCCTAAAAAGTTTAAACATAACTTCAGTCCACAACACATATGATCTAAACATTATTTTCACAGAACTAAAATACAATCATGTTCCAATCACAATCTTTGTTTAATGTCAAATCTTGAGATTTATTCCCAGCAAGACGAGCGGATGTGGATTTTGTTTCAAATAAAATTAAGCATTTTAAGATGATCACCTTCAAAATTCAAGTAAACTAACTCTCAGACTTGTCCTCAGGAGCCATTGTGAATGAGTTTATGATTCTGAAAAAAACGGTTACCTTTGTTATATGAGATGTGTTGCAAAGTCACTTAAGTGTGTGCATGCGCTCAGTGCATTTGAGCCAGAGAGTTCTATGTAGCAGTACCTGTCAGGGCAGAACATGCTCTCTGCACTGCTTCATGCCCAAGGTATAAATAATAGAGCTGCCCTGATACTCCTTCAGTTCCTACACACTGGCATCGTGATGAATACATTGTGAAGCAGAGATGAAGGAGGGAAGATCGTGAAACAGACGTGTGCAATGCATCTCGAACAACACTTACAATACAGATAAGGAACAGTTTTTTCTTCGAGTGCTTGCATATGTCTATTCCTCTTAAGTGACTCCCACTGTGGTGGTGGAACAAGGAGTCTGTCTGAAGACAGACTGCAGGACTGTTCTTCCGAAGTTCGAGTCAGTTCTGCAGGTAGCAATAATAGCATAATACTTGGCAAAAGCATACACTGATGTCCAGGTTGCCGTTTTACAGATGTCTCCTATAGGCACATCTCTCAAGAAGGCAAAGAAAGTTGCTTGAGCTGTGGTGGAATGAGCTCACAACTTTGAAGGAGCTAAAGTGTTTGTTACCTCATAACTTTTTGTTATGCACAGTTATCCAGTAACAAAGTCTCTGCCCTGACATCGTCTGCCCTTTCATTATACCTGTACAAAGACATATGGAGATTAGCTAAACGATTTAGTCCTGTCTATATAAAAGGACGGGGCACATTAGATGTCTAATGTATGGAGCCTTTCCTTGTCCTTATGCATATGAGGCTTAGGAAAAAAAGGTGGGTAAATAGACAGCCTGATTAAGATGGAAGTTGGACACCACTTTCGGAATAAATTTTGGATGTGTCCTCATGGAGACTTTAAAGAAAACAGTGTACAGGGGGTCCCACCATTAAAGCCTGCAGCTCACCTGCTCTTCTTGCAGATGTAATAGCTAAAGAAAAACTGGCTGACAGGTAGACTAAGGGGCAGGTTGTTAAAGGCTCAAACAGAGGTCCAATTAAAAGCTGACAATACAAGCTTCAAGTATCAAGGAGGAACCAGCTGCTTAACTGAGAGGTAGCGGGGGAGGGGGGAGAGAGTAAATTCTGTTTACCTCTTTAGAGAATCTAACCACCATAGAGTTAGAGAATACCAAACACTTTTGTATAGGAGGGTGGATAGCAAAGAAAGCAGCTAAAGGTACTCAGTGGGGGTTTGGGTGAAGTACTTGACCATAATGAGGATAGAGAATATCCCCTTCCCAGTCCGGAAGAAATGTTAATGTTGGTTGAATGATCTGTGTAGGTCTAAGAAAAAAAAAATTGCCTCAACCAAGAATGGGCTATCAGTATAATCTCTGTCCAATCCTGTTTCAGCTTGAGTATGACCGGTACTCGAGGAAACTCATACATCCAGGGAAGGAGGAAAGCATCTGAAAGAGAGTCTTGGCTCAGACTTGCTCTGAAACAGAACTGATGGCACTTTTTGTTCTGTCTTGTTGCAAACTGGTTCATACTGATAATCCAGCACTTGCAAAAAAATAAATTTGAGTATACTGGCTTTCAATGGTCAGTCATGATCCTCCCGAAAAGTCCTGCTGAGATGGTCTGCTAGGACATTCTGAGCTCCTAAGTGAAATGCTGACAGAGTGATTTCATTCTGGATGCAAGAGTTATATAGGTGGATGGCCTTGTGACATAATGGTATGGATATGGCACTTCCTTGCCTGTTGACATAAAACTTCAGTGTCATGTTGTCCTGGAGGACTTGGATAGTTAGGTCTTTGATTCAAGGTAGAAAGACTTGACAGGCATTGTGTATGGCTCATAGCTCCAACATACTGATGTGGAGTGGTGATTCTTCCTTTGACATATAGTTTCTGTTTGAGGCATCTCTAAATGAGCTCCCTACCCTAGGAAGGAAGAATCAGTAGCCAAAGTCATGGATGGAAGAGGAGTTGAGTAGGGCAGCACTGCTCTATAATCACTAGTGGGATTTTTCCACCTGTCCAATGAGGCAAGTACCCTGGCAGTTATGCCAACTGTTATGTCCAGAAGATGTTTGACTGGGGGGTAAACAGGCTTCACCCTGTAAACATCTGAGGCAAAGTCTGGCATGCCAAGTCACATAAATGCAGGATGTTATGTCCTCCAACAATCTCAAACAAGATCTCATTGATGTGTTGGGGGTAAGATTGTAGATTGCTGAACAGGTCCAGGATGACTTGAAATCTATCCAGAGGCAGATATGCCACTGCTGTTATAGAATCTGTATCCCCCCCCTGCCATGAACTAGATTCTTTGAATGGAAGTAAAAGTTGACTTGACTTTGTTTATTAACAGGTCCTGCTGAGCAAATAAGGACTGAATCTGCAAGATGCTCATCTCCATTTGCTGCCTAGAACTGTCGCAGACTAATTGTCCAGATAGGTGACTATCTGGATGTCCAGCCTCATGAGGTGGGCTGCTACCACTGCCATGCATTTGGTGAACACCCCTGGGGCAGAAGGAAGGATAGTGTATTGGGGATTGCTGGTCCGCAACCAAATGTCTCAGATACTTTCTGTGGCCTGGGTGGTTTGCCACATAGAGATGGGATAATCACTGCTAGGAGTGCATGTGGAACCTTCTGTGATATGAGACCCTTTTTGACAGAGTAAGAATATCTGGATTGGTAGAAAGGTTGTCATAGTTGTTGCTGTGGTCTGTATTGCTTCTTTCAGGGAGCTGGCATGTAGATCCCTCGTGAACAGCATGGCAAGTGAGTCCTTTAGGCTATGTCAGGCCTCATCTCCTCTCATTTGACAAAAACGACCACATATCCCTCAAAGGGCAAGTCCTCAATGATCTGTTTCACTTCTGCAGGTATGCCCAAGTTCCGAAGCCACAACAATCTTCTCATGGTGATCATTGTAACCATTAAAACAGCTGCAGAATCTGGAGAGTCCAGAGCAGCCTGAAGAGCAGATCTAGCAATGAGACAGCCTTCAGGAACTAGCGACCTGAATGCATCCAGAAATCTGCCCATGAATTTACTCATGGAGTCCCAATACATATAATCATATTTAGACAGAAGCACCTCATAGTTAGAAATGTGCAACTGAAGATTTGAACTATATTTTCCTGCCAAATAAATCTAGTTTCATTAGCATTTTTTCTTATGGTGTAGTGTGAAAATGACGTTCGCACTAACATTCATTTGCAGCTGAGTACCAGGGAGCCAAAGGTTGGATGTGAACACAATTGTTCATAACCCTGAACAGGTACCTGATACCCTGACAACAAACAGATGCTAAGGGTGGCTGGAGTCTTCCAAAGGGGCCTACAAAATCTTAGTGCCTCATTAATAGGCAGGCTACTCCGCCTGGACCTGAGGACTGCAAAATATCAGAGTTTGAGGACTCCAGCACAAACTCGGCTTTCACTCCTACAGCTGCTTTCATCCTCGCTCATAAGATCTTAGTAAGTCTTAAAGTCATCTGGTGCTGATGACAAGGACTCAAAGAAGGACTTCATCAGGAGAAGAGAAAGTATTAAGAGGGGACAGCTCTTCTACTTGATGGGATGGATTCTCATGTGAACTTTAGTCTAAAGGTTGGACCAGGACAAACTCAGGAAGGTCTAGCTGTTGAGAGGCCTGAGAAACCATAGAAGCCCCTTGAGCAGGATGGGGTGGAGAAGATCTGTGCTGAGAGGGACAAGAAGTGCACTTTTGAGGGACTCCTCAGGGTTCCCAACAGGGCCACAGAGTAAGGAATAGGTGGCCAGTGAGATGAGTCCCAAGGATAACTCTTGCAGTAAACACAGCTATAAGCCCAGCTGGTATGTGATCTCGACCATCTCACCAAAGATTAAGTAGGCCAGTAAGATTTTCTAGATCTGGTAAGGGAGGGATCACCCCAGATATATTCAGAGTCAGACACGGATTCATCATGTACTCCCTCAAACAAAGCTCTCTCAATTTTTGAGTCCTTTTTTTAAAGGAATGAGAGATGTCACCTTTCCCTAATGTGACCTTCACCCAAACACAACAAACAGCAGTGTTAGGGATACAAAAGTGGGGCAGTGCTTTAACGTCGTTGCACGCAGCACATATAGTGAAGGTGGCTTGACGCTTCTTATTATAAGAACCTGTTTTCAGTAGCTTTTAACTTTCCCAATTTTTAAATGATCAAGGTATTTCCCATGCCAGATGTCTGCCCTCAAACTAACTTATTTGGGAAAGTTTCTTTTTATAGATTGATAATAATTTTTGTTCCCTACGACTACCTCCCTGTTGAAATTCACATGAAAAGCCTCTCAAAATCTTGTAGTGTAAGATCCACACCTCTCTCATAGGAAATGTAAATAAAAGTGACAGCATTTTTGCCGCATTAAGTATTTCAGAAGTATAAGTTTTACAACCTATCATCAAGGCATTACAAATCCACTTGGAAAAGAAAAATGCTGTAAGGAATTAACAGTATTGTCTCAGCATTAGTTAAAAAGAGGCCTACAAATGCGAATTTTCTTTTTGGTTACAGAAATTATTTTAGCAAAAGGGAATTGTCAGAAATAGTTTACACAGTGCAAATGAGAGCACCAATAGGAAAGAATATGTTAGTCAGCAAGGAAGCAATAATCAAGATGCAAGTAAAGCACAATAACTTCTCCTTCAGTATGCCAGAAATCTAGTATTTTGCATATTGGTAAGAAGTTGAATTATGTGAAATTTCTTTCACTGCTTTAATGTACACTCCTAGTACATTTATGAAAGTACATTTATTTCCCTTAACACTTAAAAATGTATTGTTTGAAAAAGTATGCCATTTCCATGTGGTCTGCTCAGTGTAACTACAGAAAGACATGTTATCAATTGTCAACATAGCCCAGCAACTATAGTTAAAGAGCAAGCTATATTCTCTCTTGATACACACACGATCAGCAAAACTTTCAGTTAATTTTGAATTGCAGACAATTAGGCCCCATAAACGTATGGTAAAGAAAAGGTTACAGTACCTTATAAATATATTCAATAAATAGGTATTACACATTCCAGAGCATTTTAATATTTATTAATTACTAATCCTTAATGGCACATAAAATTGCTTAAAAGTAAGTGATATGAAAATCAGACTTTTTTTTTTAAAAGCTGGTATGACTATTTTTCAAACAAGCCTTTCTAAAAGAAATGCAGGCATGTATTTTTGTACATGGAACATTTCTTGAACCAATTCTATTTACATATTGTTTTTGTAACAGAATTTTAATTTCAGGACAGGAGTTAATCTACAACTTTTTAAAACAACTATTAGAGAAGAACATTGTTTATCTCTAATACCACTTTTGTTAATATTAAGCTATTTTTAACATGCTGACATTCCTTTAAAAGAGATGTTCCTTTAAAGAAAAGAATAAGCAAGGACAGTGTTCGCCTTTATAAACACCCAGAGCACCACCTACAGACACAATTTAAAAAATGCATGCTAACAAAAAAGTTACCTACTGCAAATCTATAAAATATCAGGTGACAATACCCTTTAAAAATCTTTACAGTGCATCATCAGCTGAATGATCAAAACGGAAGACAGCCATAATGGCATACTTCTGAGTACTGTCCAGAGACTGAAGATGTCAAGTATCTGCTAACTGCCTTAAGAGGAAACATTTGCAGTGTTGTTGTACCCACATTGCTCTCAGGATATGAAAGACACATGGTGGGTGAGGTAATATCTTTTTTTGGACCAACTTCTGTTGGTGGAACAGACATGTTCTCAAGAGACAAAGAGCTTGCCCTCAGGGCTGGAAAAAGTAATCAGTGTCACAGATAAATGCAAGGTGGGACAGATTGTTAAACATAAGCATTAATATGTTGCAGGAGACCAGTTAAAGTGAAACAGACAATCAACCATTTTTTTTGTGATATCCCATGTGGGTTCCACTGTGGGATGGTTGGTGGGTTGCGTTTTTTCTGTACTGAAGTCAGCTCCATTGAGGTATTTGTGTGGCCAGTTCCATGATGTGATCTACTTCTCTGGTGGAGTGTCCTTGTTTGGTGAAGGCAGATTTAAGTGTGTTAAGGTGTGTATCCTGGACTTTCTCCTCAGAGCATATGCTGTGGTAACTGAGTGCATGGTGATCCGTGGGTTTCTTGGATATAGTGGTCTATAGTTAAACTTTCACAGAAAAATGATAAAAGACCCTATCATCTGTGGGCGAACACTTTTCACAAAGTGATCACTCTACTTTGGATCTCTTGGTCCTCATCCTCAAACGAAACCTGCACACCATCAAAAGATGAGCCTGGGAAGTTAAATGTATAACTTTGCTAGATACCAAAAGTCAGGGTCTTAGAGACACTGGTTTTAGGACTGATTACACCAATGTATAACCCACTAATTCTCCTTCGCCCCATGACTGCATAGGTGTTAACTGCCCACTGTCCTTTAACTGGTCTCCTGCAACGTGTTAACCACTTATGTTTAACAATCTGTCCCATCTTGGATTTATCTGCAACACTGATTACTTTTTGAAGATTTGAAGAAGAGCCCTGTGTAGCTCGAAAGCTTGTCTCGTCCAACAACAGAAGCTATTCCAATGAAAGATACTACCTCACCCACCTTGACTCTAACACAGAAAAGGGTTGTGTGCTGCTTACCAAAAGAAGATTTTTTTAAAACTATTTTAATCGCACAACAGATTACACTGTAAAGTAACATGCAAGTTAAGCAAAATATACTAAATTAAAGTTTTTGTAATACGCAGTTAACTGAAGAAATAAAAACAAACATACTTCAAGCTGCAGTTCTGTGTACTTTCTTCTTAGTTCAGCCACTTCTTCCCCAGCTTGCATCTTCTTGTACAAATCAAGCTCAGTATCCAGTAATTCTTTCTGCATCTAAGAAATTGTCAAGGTGAAGTTATTAGTTTATACATTCCTTATTCCTGAATGTGAAAAATACTCCGCTGATAATGACCAAGATTTTGATGGCTCAGAATAACACTGCTAATAGTGGGCAGTCGTGACTGGCTATTTTAAAAATAAGCAGGGCCTCCAAGTGAGTTAGATTACTCTTAAGGCAATGAAGTTTCCCCTTTCTCTCTGTACCTGGAAAACAGAAATTCAGAAACCTGAGCCAAGCACAGAAGAAAAGGGTTGGGAATCTAGATGATGGGCTTTTCATTTTTGACTTAAGTTATACTATTGTTGTTACTTAGCAGGAGTAACTGCTACTATATTGGGTATTGTGAGTAGCCTCCAAAAAACAATGCATGAGGTTAGGAGGTTAAGACTGGAAGGTGAAACTCAGTGTTTAATAACGGGAAGTCTCCAAAAACTTTTTGTTGTCATTGCCTCCAGTACTAATTTAACAGCCAACCATGATAATGGAATTTGGTGTTTCTTCTTTTAAAGCAGGAGTTACCCCAAGTAATGGGTTGCAACCTGTGTGGTGGTGGTGGTGGTAAGATCCCCAACAATCTAAAGAGTTCTGCAGAACATAATTCAGTACATTTTAAATGACAAATGAATACACAATACATACACTAATGGCAAGTTCTTTTAACACAATATTTTTGTAATGCAAGAACGCCAAATGGTAGTTCACTGCAGACTAAGGCAGGACACAAGTATGAGCAGTAGACTACTAGCATCTCTGCTAATAAAGGTCAGCCTCTTTGTGTATGTTGTTTATGAACCATTAAAAAAATGTTATATACACAACACCATTTGCAAGTACCCATGCACACAAATCATGACAAAATGTGTCACTGAACTGAAATCCACACATGTTGGCTGCAATTTCTAAGGTCTGAGGGCACAACTGAGCTTCATATGATCATGTTGCATATGTCAGTCTTCACTGGAGTTTGGTTCTGATTAAGGGGTGATTTTGAAACATGGATTGGTTTTGGGAGGAGGACCATATCCAAATGTTCCAAATCATGCCTCAAAGAAAAAATAAAATGAACAAATAATGAAAATAGTTAGGAAGTTACAGGTCATGCGGTGATTACCAAATTGAAAAACAGTGCTTTTGATAAATATTGTTTTGCAGGGGTATCAGTGACATGGCTGTGGAAGTCCGAAAACAACTGCTTTCAAAACAACTCATGAAAAGTGATTATTTAGCAATTCAAATTCCTTAGTCAGAAACTCTGGTGCCTCATAACTTCTTGAGTTTCTTAGGTATATTGCTGATGCTTCTAATGAAGATTCTTTTGTAAAGCTGTGCAACGTTCCTCAAGAAGAGAACGATTACTAGACGTATCAGGAGACAAAGATTTCCAAATTCAATAGGAGCAGTGTATTGTAATCTGCTTAGATTGCACCAAGGCAAGAACAAGTAAAACTAATGGCCTGGTCACATATATGCAATGCATTATGCTTTCAGAACTTCATACACTACCAACCTTTAATTGTTCAGAAAATGCCTGAAAACCTGTGGCCAAGACCTTCATGAAGCTGTCAAAGTAGTGAACTTCACCTAAGGCTACACAATGAATGCTGGCTCCCCTCCTCCGCCCGCCCTCCAATCGCTCAGATGACACAAATGTAAAGCTGATGATCCTTCCTAGAATCCAGTCTTAGGTGAAGTCATGAAGTTTTTGAAGTAGCATCCCAAAACTAAAACTTTAGAAGGGAGAAAAACATTCTAAGGGACTGGTGTTCTGAACAAACTGGAACAGATAAAGACTGGCTGAGGTCTTCCAGAGAAGTGTCTGGTAAAACACTCTGCACTACACCAAAGTATTTTTTTTAAAACCCCTTCCTTTTTTTCCCCCTGTATGTTTTTGTGTCTGTTAGTAGGGTAGAACAGAAAATGTGTGATGTATTTGTTTAGAATGACTTGTTTAGAGGATCATTTTAATTCCTTAATATTGTTACTTTTCCAGGGCTTTTAAAATTGTTCATTCACTCTAATCTGGGGCTGAAGATTGTCCTAGAAATAACAAAATATCAGGGTCATAAAAAGGTCATGTAATTGGGTCAGAAAGCAAAGGTTTACAGATCAAGTCTAACTCTGGAAACGACCAAAAGGAGTAGATAGCCTTCTGTAGCAGCAAAAAGAGAAACCACTGAAGAGAAACTTCTCTCAAAGCTAAAACCTCATTACGACCAGTGAATTCAAAAGACCGACAATAAATATACTGGTTTCATAGTAGCAGCCGTGCTAGTCTGTGTCAGCAAAAAGAACAGGATTCCACTGTTCTTACACTGACATTGTCTCCAACCTAAAAAGTATGGCATATGCGACAAGTTCACAGTGAGAGATCAATGCAGTACTATAATGGCCCACCGAAATGACAATTTAGTTGACAGCACTGTATAACACAATCAAAACATGACGGGACACCAACTTAAATCTAGTGAGTTTAAGTAGTTATTTGTTTCTTATTCTAAATCCAACTCTTACAGGGAGAGTTTCCTTTTGTTTAAAAAAAAATTAATCTCCCCCATTGCTGCTTGAAAGACACACAATGAAAAGGAGAACATGACTGACTATTCGGGAGAAGCAGTGAAACTAACAAAGCGCTGTCAAAGGTAAGAGAACAGAAAAATCAGAAGAAAAATATTTTTCACTTTGTATTTCAGATGATGTGCTAAATTTAGGTACAGTAACTCCTCACTTAAAGTCATCCCAATTAACATTGTTACGTTGCTGAACAATTAGAGAACATGCTCATTTAAAGTTGTGCAATGCTCCCTGCTTTGCCCACTGCTTGCAGGAAGAGCAGCCCGTTGGAACTAGCTTGTGGGGGCGTGGAACCAGGGTGGACCAGCAGCCCCTATCAGCTAAATTCTCTGTGTGGCAACCGCCCAGCAGGCTATCAATTGCCAACAGTTCAGCTGTCCCTCCCTCCGCTGCCATATGCTGCTCCTGCCCTCTGCCTTGGAGCTGCTCCCCAAGCCTCCTGCTTGCTGTGTGGGCGGGGGGAGGGGGGCTAATGTCAGGGTGTCCCGCTTACCCCATCTTCCATAGAGCAGGGGGGGACGGGACACACGACAGGGCTCAGGACAGAGGGAGCTTCCTGGCAGCAGCTGTGATCTCAGCTTGCTAATCTACTTAACAAGGCAGTGTACTTAAGAGAGGGGTCAGCGTACTTAAAGGGGAAATGTGCATCTCTCTCTCTCTCTCACACACATACACACACGGTGTCTGTCTGCCATGCTGTCTCCCCTCCCTCCATTCCTGCTGCCTTGTAGAGTGTGAGGCTACATTAACAACGAGTTAACCCTTGAGGGCTCAGCCAATTGCTAGTTCATCATTTAGCAATAAGGCATTCCCTGGGAAATATCCCATGCTCTGACTTCACCACCTCAACCAAGCTTCACAATCATCATCGCTGTGTACCAGTATTAAATTGTTTAAAACAGTGAGTGAGTGAGGTGAAAAAAATTTCCCTGGAACCTAACCCCACCCCTACTTACATTAATTCTTATGGGAAAATTGGATTCGCTCAACATCGTTTCACTTAAAGTGGCATTGTTCCGGAACATAACTACAAAGTTAAGTGAGGAGTTACTGTATACAAGTAACAATACGAGGTAAAACACAATTTCAGACAGCTACCTGGATTTTAAATTGACAGCGTCCCTTTAAAGTGAGGGAAACAAATAGAATAATCTTACTTACTGGTAGACTCAACGTGGTGGGATTTTTTTTAGCTGAGTGGCATCAGCACATGATGCAATTATGCAACTTATTTAAAAAAAACAAAACAACCCCCCCACCCCAGAAATTGAGTACCTGCGCCTTAGTTTTCAAGCTTTTCAGAGGAGCACCTCCAGATGAGACACCTTTTAATTCATCCTTTAACTTGGTAATGCTATTAGTCAAAGTCTCCAATGTTTTCATTATTTCTGCTTTGTCTTCTGACTTCATCATGGGTTTATTCTTCTCCAACTTCGAAATCAGCATCTGTCCAATTTCAAACAGTTTTATTATAGTTGGGAGGGTTCATGTATCTAGTATTCTAGATGTAATTGTGAGTTTTTCTAGATATGTTGATTAAAATGCTAACAGAGAAAACAGACTTGGCTTTCAAGATCAACATGGTTGTTTATATAGTTTATCTTCAGGTAAATGGGTATATTTAACTATTACTTTTAGTAATGATTAATGAGGATCTTATTAAGAGAGAATTCAAATTCTGCAATAGAGCGTTCAACATACCAGAAAGTTTTTCAGACATTTTACCCCACCTAAATTATGACTTTGCCCTTCACCTCTTACCCCTGACTGTTCTTTGCATCTTTTCTTGTGCTCATCTCAACAGCTCTTAGGGGTAGGAACTGTCTTTGGCCATGCCATTAGTACAAAAATAGGTGTTTTCTTAACTTGTGTTATCTAACTCAAGTTAAAATCCTAGTGAAGACAAGGCAGTTTGTAGTCTGCAAATGAGATAGTAGGTAAAGTTAAAGACTATGGGGAAGACTAATCTAACTCAACCTGCTAACTCGTGTAAAAACTACAATCTGCTTAGATTTTTACCAGGATTTTAAACTTGAATTAGCTAACTCAAGTTAAGAACACACCTTTTTTTCACACTGAAGACAAGGGTTAACTCTGTTTCTATGTAGTGCCATGCACGTCATTGGTGAATGTCGTGTTTAGATTTTATATCCTATTATTTCAGTATTCCTATAGACCAAGATTCTATCTATAATCAACATGCCAACTTCTACCACCTTTAATTTTAACCTCAAGAGCTCATGTTTGTATCTACTGATTCTGTGTGTCTGAAAACAATTTTAGATAAAAACAAGTTTAACTTTGATCACTAGTGTCTAGTCTGCAGTGTAAACAGCTCGATTTTTATTTGTTTTTTTATGTACCCCTGGTTTACAAATAGACTCCCTTTCAGCCTTCCCAACAGCAATGGAAAATGAGCACATGGGGAAGTGTGACGATGCAGGAGGTAACACCACCAAGTCCCAAGGCTCAGCAAAAATGACTATACTCAAGCTTTCATTTTAAAGCATTCCAAGCCAGGTGCTGGCTGAATTTATGTTTCCCATGAGTGCCTCTAGGGGTATTTGATGGGTCCCGTACAAAAGTAGACTGATCTGGGCGAAGTTTCCAGGCATACTTGACATCCTTGTATGTCGTCATCAACTGTGAGGTAACGGATGCAGCAATCAGGTTAAACTGTATTAGAATTTTTTGCCTCAAGCACGTATCTTGAAACCACTATCCTAAAATTTCCAAAAGATGAAGGAAGGAAGCAACGGAAATGATACTTCTTGAACAAATAATACATCATTAGAAAAATGTGCCAAAGTGCTGAGGAGCAGTGCCAGAGCACTTGAGTATCAACAAAAAGCAGCACCAACAAAAATGTGCCAAGGCACTAAGAAACATGGAAGTGCCAACAAGAAAAACTTAGCATACAGAATACAGAACTCCAATATACTGAGCAACTGGAACAAAATGCTAAACAATTCTACCTCAAGAACAAGTAAACCAGAGTATCAATAAAAGCACAACAGCATTTCTTCCTCTCTCTTTACAGAGCTGACTGCAAGGAAGGACACCAGGAAAAAGATATCTAGAGAACAAGGCTGGCAAGATGGTCAGAAGCAGCAAAAGCTGGAAGTCCACATGTGGCTCCTTTGCTGACCACAATCCAGAAGGAACTGGTTAGATGGTTCATGGGATCGAGGGATCAGCAGTGCATGATAGGGAAAACACAGGAAGCTCAAACACTTGCCCCCACTAACAAAAATCTTAAGAGATAAATGAATCCCACACTGTCTAATGAGGGAAGCATGAGAACCAGCAGTCAGAACACTGTGATACTGACCTCTTTTGTGTTGAGATTTATGGATGAAAAGCACTAAAAGCTAGGTATTATTATATATTTACATACCAATAATTACAATTTATTATTATGACAAACTATTATAATGATTTTACAACTCATATGGTCAACTGTTACTTTTATTATCTCTGCAGAAAGCTCCAATCAGGGAGCATCTAAATACTTTACCTTTTGTGTTTCAATGTGCTTTTCTAAGATTTCCTGTTTTTTCTTTCTCACATCTTGTTGAAGTCTTAGTGTTTCCTAGGGGCATAAAATAAAATTACAGAAAGTTCCTAACATTTTGGAATCAAGAATTCGTCAAGAGAATATTCTATCACTGAATAAACTAGAATAATCAGTTTGCCTACTGTAGTAAGTGATTACAAAAAGAAATTCTGACAAAAATAAATTCTATTGATAGAAATAAGCTCACCTGATGTACAAAAAGAGGATCATCAAAGCTATCCTTAGTGATGTAGCGTATCAAACATCAGGTTTGTGATAAATCTGATAACCAGACTTAGTTAAATAGATGCCAGGAAAGCTTCAAACTTTGTTATCACTTACCTAGGACTAGGGTAACCATTTTACAGATCACTACACCAGTGTGAAAAGCAGAATATTTTATTATCACATTACCAGAGGAATTTTGGTATTCTTTACAATGCAACCATGATTTTATTGCAAGAGTTCAGACATGTAAGGGAAGTATCCTAGAAGCAACCATATGTTGAGTCCTACACAATAAATTAGACATATTTCATAGTACAGTCAAAAGTTCATAGGAAGTTTTTAAAAAACTTGGATAACATCACCAAAAGCTTGCTACCTGGAAAGTAACCTTATATATGATTGGCTAGTATAACTTGTAAGGAACATAACTAAAAGTTTTAAAGGTGGAATCTTGCCACATGTTTATGAATACAGAAGTATGAAATGTAAATTTGTCCATTTCAGAATTGTATTACTGTATTTCTAAAATACTGTACTTGGAGGAAGGAGCAGAGGAGATGCCAGAGCTTCCAGTCAGCTTCTGCTGCTGGAAAGAAAGCAATTACTTCCTGCTCTCAGGCACAGAATAGGAGCAGAAGCTCATGATTCAGCACATTTTCAAGAGCTAAGGAATTTTATACAAACATAGTTGACAAGGGAGAAGGAGGAACATAAAAATTTACCTGCATTTCTGAGTCAGCATTTCCAAGTCAGCCAACAGCTGGGCTCAGACTGCAAGGTGAATTACTTGATACAGAATGCAAATGTGTCGACAGCTACAAAATACTAGTATTAATACTAAGCTATGTTTGTCTCTCTCCTTCCAAACACCAACCTGACTTCTGTCTGCTCAGAATATCTGATTTGCTATAGTGTGTGATCCTGTTCTCCAGTGGCTGCAGTCCATAGAGGATTACAAACACAGGGGAATGAGGAAAGGGAAGATAGATAAGGGAAAGGGAGATGGGGAAAACTTAAAGGAAGACAGGAGGAGGAGAGGGGAGCTAGATTCGACATCAGTCCCAATGAGCCATGAATTTCTCACAAGTATTGTATTATAATAAATATACATCTCTTCAGACAGCAAAGAGCAGCAGAAAAAGTGAACCAGCAACAGGGCAAAACTTCTTGTTTCTCTTTATGACTTATTGAATAAGTCTGAAGTCACTGGAAGCTACAGGTGCTCAGGCCTTCTGAAAAGTCAGGTTACAGATGTAATGTTGGAGCCCCAATATCAGAGGCAACTTGAAAATCAGACCCCATATTACAGGTGACATGCAGTTACAAAGGCATATGTGTTAAATTTGAAGATCTCTATAGTTAGTGTCTATTAACTTCTGTATAGAGGGTTTAAGCTATATCATCCTCAATGCTTTTTTAACAACCTAAAAATGGATTGATTCAACTCATTTGTTATGAACCGAAAGAAGACCTTTTTCTGTAACTGGTGTTCTTCGAGATGTGCTGCTCATGTCCATTCAACTTAGGTGTTTGCGCGTGCCACATGCACCAGTGCCGGAAGTTTTTTCCCTCAGCAGTATTGTTAGGGGACCAGCTCCGGCGCCTCCTGGAGCGGCGCGCACATGCTGGGTATGTAGGGCGCTGTCAGCTCCCCCACCCTCAGTTTCTTCTTGCCGGAAACTCTGATAGTGTGGAAGGAGGGCGGGTTGTGGAATGGACATGAGCAACACATCTCGAAGAACACCAGTTACGGAAAAATGTGTCTTTTTCAAGTGCTTGCTCATCTCCATTCAACTTCGGTGACTTCCAAGCAGTACCCCGTGGAGGTGGGTAGGAGTTCACTGACATGTAGATTGCAACACAGCTCTGCCGAACCCAGGGTCGTCTCTGGCCTGCTGAGTGATGGCATAATGGGTCATTAACATGTGCACCGAAGACCATGTCGCAACATGTCCTGGATCGGGATGTGTGCCAGGAAGGCTGCCGAGGATGCCTAAGCTCTGGTCGAGTGGGCTCTGATGATCGGCAGCAGAGGGACTCCCGCCAACTCATAAGTCCAAATGCAAGAAGTGACCCAATTAGAAATCCTCTGCGTGGACACCGGGAGGCCCTTCATCCTATCAGCTGTAGAGATGAAAAGCTGAGTCGACTTATGGAAAGGCTTTGTCCAATCCAGGCAGAAAGCCAGGGCACTTCTTATATCCAAATAGTGAAGAGAGAGCCTTCACGCGTCTCATGGGGCTTGGGGCAGAAGACCGGAAGGAAGATATCCTGACTCATGTGGAAAGTAGACACCACACCTTGGGAAGGAAAGCCGTGTGGGGTCAGAGCTGAACTTTGTCCTTATAGAAGACCATGTATGGCAGTTCTGAAGTCAAGACTCGCAGCTCAGAGACTCGCCTCGCCAATAGGTGAGACAGGGAGCATGAGGCCAAAGGCTCAATGGGCAGGCCCGTGAGCCTGGACAAAACCAAGTTGAGATCACACTGAGGGACCGAACTTGTGGAAAAAGTCTCTCAAGACCTCTGAAGAACCTGACTGTCATGTCATGGGAGAACACCGTTTGACCCTGGATTGGCGGATGAAAGGTGGAAGTGGTTGCCACATGCACCTTGATAGAGGAGTGTGCCAGGCCCTGGTTTCTCAAATGAAGCAGGTAGTCTAAGATCGACTGCATCGAAGAATGCAAAGGGGAGATGCCCTGTTTGGCCGCCCAGTGGGAGAACCTCGCCCACTTTGCCAGCTAAGTCTGTCTAGTCGAGGGCTTCCTACTCTCGAGGAGGACCTTCTGGACCCCTTCCAAACAGGCCCGTTCCTCAGGTTTCAGCCACACAACATCTACACCGTGAGGTGGAGGGACACGAGGTTGGAGTGCAAGAGTCAACTGTGATCCTGTGACAGCAGGTCCAGTCAGTTTGACAGGGGCCATGGAAAGATCACTGCCAGGCTCGACAGCATCCTGAACCAGTGCTGGCGAGGCCATGACAGGGTGATCATGATAACCTGAGCCTTGTCTCTCTTGATTTTTGCTAGGACCTTGCTGATGAGCAGAATTGGAGGGAACACGTACAGCAGGCTGCCTGCCCACGGCAGGACGACGGCATCAGAGAGTGAGCCCTTGCACAGATCCCGTCTGGAGCAAAACCTCTGGCACTTCCTGTTCTGCCTGGTGGTGAACAAATTGACATGGGGAGCTCCCCACCTCTGGAAGATTGTGCTGGATACCTCTGGGTGGAGCACCCACTCGTGCTGAGAAGAGAAGTCTCTGCGTAGGTGGTCTGCTAGCATGTTCTTGGCACCTGCAAGGTGACAGGCTTCTAGGTGGACTTGGTGGTTGATGCAGAAGTCCCAGAGATGGAGAGCCTCTTGGCAGAGGATCGCGCTCCCCTTTATCTGCTGATGTAGAACATAGAGGCTGTGTTTTCCGCCAAGACTGATCACTCTGTCGGACAAGTGAGGAAGACTGCACACTGCCCCTAAGCTCTTTGACATTTGTGCGTAGCATCATTTCTTCTGGGGACAACATACCCTCGGTCTGGAGAGTGCTGAGGTGCCCCTCGGCTGAGGTGTCCAAAACCAACTCAACTGAGTGAGGAGTGCTGACGAAGGGAACTCCTTCCAGGACTTTCCTGGGGTCAGTCTACCATCAAAGCGAGGTTAAGTACCATTGCAGGGATGGTAACAACCTTTTCCAGGTGGTCCGTGGACTGGGAGTAGACCATCGCCAGCCATTGCTGCAGGGATCGCATCCGGAGCATGGCGTGGCGCACCACATATGTGCACGCTGCCATGTGACCTAGGAGGCACAGGCAAGCCCTAGCTGTGGTTAGGGGAAATGCAGACACATCCATGATGAGGTCTGTCAATGCCCTGAATCTCTCCAGCGGCAGGAACGCCCTGGCGCAGGTAGAGTTGAGCACCGCTCTGATGAACTCCATCCTCTGTACTGGAACTAATGTGGATTTTTTGTCGTTTATCAACAGGCTGAGGCAACCGCAAGTGGCTAACAGCATCGCGACATCTCTTTGGACCTGCATTTGATTAGCCAGTCGTCGAGGTACGAGTAGATCTGGACACCCCAAAGTCTGAGGTAAGCAGCCATCACTGACAAGCACTTGGTAAATACCTGCGGTGCAGTCAATAGGCCAAATGGGAGGACTGCAAACGGACAATGGTTGGGACCTACCATAAACCAGAGGAAGTCTGTCCCCCTCAACGATGGCGATGTGAAAGTATGCATCTTTCAGATCGAGGGCGGTGTACTAGTCTCCCAGATCCAGGGAGAGGATAAGAGGCCAGGGAGACCATGCGGAACTTCAGCTTCTCTAGGAAGTGGTTCAAGTCTCACAGGTCCAGGATAGGTCGCAAAAGTAGCAGGAATAGAACCCCTTGTTCCTGTACTCTGGAAGAACGACCTCCACCGCACCTAGCTGCAGTAACCCTTTTACCTCCTGCGCAAGGAGCCTCTCGTGAGAAGGGTCCCTGAAGAGGGATGGGGAGAGGGGGTGGGAAGGAGGGACAGAAAGCAACTGAAGGGTGTAACCCTGCACCAGGGTTCCATTGGTCTGATGTTTTAGATGCCCACAAAGAAAGGAAAGGAGAAAGGCAGTTGGCAAAAATAGGGGAGGAAGGATCCTGGAAACAGGATCCCTTGGGCATACCCTCAAAATGGGAGCTTGCCCACCTGCTTATTGCGAGTAGAGCTCAACTGAGAAGCCTACGAAGGCTGGTGGCTAGGCTGTCGCTTGTAGCCTCTGGATTTCTTATGGGGAGGCTCCTGGTGAGAGTAGCTCCCCTGGCCTTGAGGCTGCTGTGGCTTGAACTGCTTGTGGGCAGGGCTGGAAACATACAGGCCCAACGTTTTAAGGGTCGTGCAGGAGTCCTTGAGGCCGTGGAGCTTATTGTCCTTCTGTTCCGCAAACAAGGCTTGTCCATCAAAGGGAGGGTCTTGCATCGACTACTGAGCCTCCATGGATAAGCCAGAGAGGAGCAGAGAGGATGTCTGGCACACAGCAACGGCCAAGGCCATGGTTTGGGCGGCAGTGTCCGCCGCTGCCTGGAGCATCGCCCTGGCCACAGTCACGCCCTCCTCCAGAATAGCCCGGAACTCCTTCCTAGAAGCCTCAGGAAGGGAGCCCTCGAACTTGGCCATGGCTTGCCACATGTTAAAGTTGTAGCATCCCACAAAGGCCTGAAGGTTGGCCACCCTCAACTCAAGACTAGAGGATGAATAAACCTTACACCCAAACAAGTCTAGTCTCTTAGATTCTTTATTCCTAGGGGTAGTCCCAGGTTCACTCTGTCACTCCCTGTGGTTAACCGCCTCTACCACTAGGGAGTTGGGAGCAGGGAGGGTGTACCGGTACTTGTGTCCTTTGGATGGCACAAAGTACTTGCGCTCAGCCCTCTTAGAAATGGGGGGCAGGGAGGAAGGAGTTTGCCACAGGGCATTGATGATCTTCAAGACTCCTTCATGAAGGGACAAAGCCACCCTGGCCAGTGCTGTGGAGCAGAGGACATCAAAGAAAGAGTCCGAGGGCTCCTCTAACTTTTCCGCCTGAAGGCCCAGGTTTGCAGCAACTCTCTTCAATAGTTCCTGGTGCGCTTTAGTGTTATCCGGAGGAACCGGGGGGAGACGGCCCCATTATAGCCTTGTCTGGCGACGACGAGGAAGATGCCGGTGCCGTAGGGTCCTCTACAACCATTGGTGGCCCAGTGGCTTGTTCCCCTGCTCTGTCTTGAACCTGCAGGGTCCTTGCGCCCAAGACTTTGTGCACCGGAGAAGGGAGGGAGAGAGAGGCAGCTGGTCTCCCCGAGGCTCCAGATATCGAGTGGACAGCCTGGAAGGACTGGGTGAACCCCCCACCCGGGTTCTATGGGTACCATGGTGTCAGCCACCGGGCCTGAGCCCATAGGGCCAGTTTCAGTGCCGACAATGTAGCCGGTACCACTGTACAGGAGCTTGTCCCGCCATCAAGGAACCTCGCTCCGAACCAGGCTGGATACTTAGTGGCCGCTCCCAGGCGATCAGGACAGAGCGGAACGGTGACTCTGCCTCGACTGATGCCAGTCACTCTGCCTGGAATCCGATCTGGAATAGGGTCTTGGGGACCGGTGGCGCTTGATAGATCTGCGACGGCCTGGAGCTGGCGATCTACATCTCGTGCTTGATGAACCGTACCAAGATGAGTAGCAGTACCGGGAGTCGGAAAGGGCCCAGTGCCAGGAAGCACCCGCACGAGGTGATGCCCTCCTAAGGGACTGGTGATGGTTCGAAGAATGGAAGTGTCGATCCCTCGACGGGTCCCTGAAGCAGTACTGTAGTCTCAGAGATACCGGGTGCCAGGCCCGGTACTCCTGCCGGGGGGCATGTGCCTCTAAAGGTCTGTGCTCGGTCGCCAGCGAGCTGCCTCGAGCCCCTCTGCCCGTGCCCAAGGTCCGGGGACCGAATGGGGCTGCGCTGTGTCTGCCTTTCACGGTAAGAGGCATGGCAGCTATGGGAGGGCGAGAGCTGGTGGGACGTCCCCCACGACGGCTAACGGTGCCGCTGAGGTGGGGACCGTGGCGGTCTGAACACGGGTTTACCCCATGACCTGGGAACCGCAGGTGCTCATGTGCGCGGCACCAGGAGGGACATGATCTCCTGCGCCGGCGTGGACAGTACCTTGAGCTGGCGGAGGGGTCTGCCACTATCCGGAGTGGCCGGCAGAGAGTTGGCTGGGCTACACCGCTCAACCGGAGCTTGGGGCCAAGATCCCGACAGGGGTGAAGAGTTGCCCAGCACAGGACCTTGCTCACACCCAGTCTTATTCTTTCCCTTGCAAGAGGCTAGAGATCGACCTCGCACCATCTTCTTGGGCTTCTTGGTCGGAGCCATAGAGGTCATAGTGCTCGGCACTGAGTCGGAGGGTTGCTCCAGTGCCGGGGTGAGGGCCGACTCCATAAGGAGAGTTCTTAAACGAATATCGCGCTCCTTCTCAATCTTTGGTTTGAAGGACTTGCAAATCTTGCACTTTTCACTAATGTGCCCTTTGCCTAAGCCACACAGACAGCTGCTGTGTCAATCAACAACAGGCATGGATCTCCTGCAGCGATCACAGGGCTTAAAGCCTGGGGACCGGGGCATGTCCCGTCCCAAGGCAAAGTCCCGGTCGGGACCAACGAGTCTCTAACTATAGCTAAAGGATTTACTAACACTAACAGAAAACTATATACACTATAATATGAACGAGAACACAACAGCGCTACCTGAAGCAGCAACAGTTCCAGCACTGTCAGTGGTGGCAAGAAGGAACTGAGAGTGGGGGGGAGCCGGCAGCGCACTATATACTGCAGCATGTGTGCGCCACTCCAGGGTGTGCTGGGGCCAGTCCCCTACGGATACTGCTGAGGGAAAAAATTTCTGGCACCAGCGCATGTGGCAAACACACACACCTAAACTGAATGGACATGAGCTACCACTTGAAGAACAACAATTATTCTGTATTTAGTTGACATAAATTAGAAAAGTTAACTACAGGAACCTACAGCATTTTTTAAATCTTAACTTGAGCTGAGATGGTCTGACCCATTCAGAGATTATCATGCTTTTTTGCTTTATTTTCCATAATCTCAAAGTAAAATTATGAGCACTTCAAAATTCAGTTTGATTTTAAAATAAAAAAGATTCTGGATGGATGAAGTGCAGTTAAGGAACTGTAGGATGAACAGCAGGACAGTTTTCAGTTGAGAATATACTTGGTCACTACGAATCCAGAATGTAGCAAAAACGCAGATTAGTTCTAAATGGTTTGGAAGATAAAGCGTTGTTCTGTATGCTCTTCTCACGGTTATCCAAGAGACAATTTATGTCTCAAACCAGAGATTCTATTTCCATGAAAGATGCTTCAGATTTCGCGTTCCTATAGGATCTTAAGTCTACCGTATACTGGTATTGTTAAAAAATACTGAAAAAAGTAAACAGTGGGAACAAATGCTAAAAGCATTTTTTTGTCCTTTCAACACCAACTACACTGTTATTAGTGAAGGTAATTTGATTAACTTGTTCCATCTATGCTGTTCTGAGGAAATATGTTGACATTGTCTCTATCAAATACAGAACTCCTAAATGTACTGTACCCGTTTTATGAAGAAGCATATTTACTTTACCTGTTTTTTCTTTTGTGCTTCATTAGAATCTAGAATGGAAGTGGAAACAACAGGCAAAGATTTCTGTGCTGCCTTCAAAGCAGCAGGATTGTATACAGTTTTTGTTAAGCCAGTAGACGTGGACAATACCTATAGGAGGAAATCATTTTATTACGTCAATTTTTTAAAACAAGAGTGCTTCAAAATGCATTGGCTTTTCCACAATATAGACACTTTTTGCCTCCTTTGATTTATAATTCATTACCATATCAAAATTAAAGTAACAAACATGTTCGGAGTAGCTTGGGGTTAAATGATAAACAAAAATGCAGCATTACATCAACTATTGGCTTTAGCTAATTAGGCTACTTTGGAGTTGTTACACCTATGTTTAAATAAATACCACAAAAATGCAGGTATGACCTTACTTGCCTCATTAGGATGCCACTGCACTTAAAAAAGCTTCAATATAAATTAGGAGAAAGTTAAAATTAAAAGCAACATGCAGATTGCTGGTGAGTCCACTGATCAGCCATGTACTCCGGGGATTTACAATTGAAATGCATCACAAAAAGGGCTTTACAACTTTATTCTACTACTTTATTACCTCTACTCCTTCCACTAGAAGAGTATTTTCTAGAGTGGATGTGTTGAGAGTAGAAAAAAAAAATCAAGTGCTATTATCAATGTCAACTGTAAAAGCCTATAAGAAGTGCCTTAGTGGGCCAATTAGAGATGAGCTGAAATGCTGCTTTAACAAGTTACAAAATATTCCACACTCCTCCAAACTGTACTTCTACAAATGCCTTCAGGACAGTCTGCATCATAAACAGGCAGGAAACCAATGAAAGAAAAAAAATGCTGATATTCGCCTTAAATCCAGTCTTATCTCCTGAAGTTTCTGGCTACTACTGCCATGACACACAGAAACAAAGATTAGTCAGCAGCCATTTAACAATAAAGGAGAGACCACCTAACCTACTTAAATATTACTTTAAAATGTATTTGCAATTTCAGTGCAACCAAGTAACGTGCTAACAATTTAGGCTCTAGAAGAGATATTCTAAAAGCATTTCAGTTCAGACAAATTTTTGCTGGTAGAAAGCATACAACTCAATACCTGAAATTCAAAATGTAAAATAGTAGTAACATGCCCCATTGCATTTTATTCCTATTGCAATTTAACCATTCACTATACTTGCTATATATTTTCTTTGAGACTACTTTTGGCAGTTAATTGTGTTTCAATTAGATGTTTATGATAAGGGCAAAGTTCAAACAAAATTAATTTTGTATTGAGGATACAGCTCATACACAAATGTGAGCAGAAGGAATAATCAGACATGCATTTTCTTACCTTCTCTGTTGCTGGAGCAGGCAGTTTTGACACAAAACCCAGTCTATCTTTCACAGATAATTTAGTCACATTCTAACAAGAAGAAAAAATTAGTTCTTTTGTAAACCCTATGTAATCGTATAAGATTATAACTAAGTACTAAAGTTTTAACTGTATAATGCTGAATGCAGACAATAACAAAAGGGCTCAGCAAAGTCTGGAGGATTTTTTTTTAAGATCTAAAAATTATCAGATTTTAAGTGTGACAATCCAGGTAAAATGGTATCAGATGCTTGAATATAAGAGCTGTCTGGTAAGATAGGCACGGATTGCAAAATTGAATTGACATGACGCGAGGATCTGCCCAAACACACTCAACTGTAGCATCAGGGGGCCTTATTTTTGAAAAAGTATGTTTCACACTAGCAGACCAAGGAGTATCTCTGTAGGCACTTACAAATAAATCACAATTTAAAAGGAAACCCTGCTTAAGTTAGAACATTATAAGCTGCAGTTTCCAGATATCAATTGCAAAGAGGCACTTTCAGGATTTACGCATTTTGTGAATTCTAAACTAAGGTTTTCTTCCTCTTTTGGAGTACCCAGAGGGATAAAGTAATTGTCCGATGCTGAAAATGTCTACTTATAGACATGATCCAATACCTGAAGAGTATTTAAAGACAGAGATTCATCTTGAAATCTCTCAGGAATCATAGTGCTTTGCCTCCTTGTATTAAGAAGTTACATAAAATTCTTGGAAACATTTCCAAACTACAAGCTGACCATCTGTTTATAATGTTGCTGGTGAACTGGCAGAGATATTGACTGTCAAAAGCCTGAAACATCTATTAGATCTGTTGTTTTTTGGCAGGTGAAGATTCTAACTACTTCTGCAGACAAGTTAAGCACCATATGAACTAGGATGTGACCTCTCTCTGCCACCTGTTAATGACTGGTCCCCTGAAACAGTGCTCCAAACAGTTTAACTGTGAAGGCAGACAGGATAAAACCCATCGCAGGATAGTGCCTCAGACCATTTTCGATGCAGGTTCAACAGGCGCAATTACTGACAACCATCATCATCAAGAATCTAAGTATGTGACTTCAGAAGGAGGAGACACTTAAAATCAAACAATGGTTACTGAAGAAAGTTGGCAACACTAATAAGCCCATCTTCATTAGAAAAGCTCTATCTCCACTAAGAATATTCTGCATTACCACTCAAATTAGGGGACAAAGATCTTGCATTGAGATGCTCCATCCTTTTCCAGCCTGCACAGGTATGAGTTTTCCCATGTATGTGGTACAAAATGAGAATACATGCTAGAGACTGTGTTCTCTTATTTAATGAGAAAGTAGCTGTCCTAGACCTGCTCAACACTTGAAAATTAGCTCAGGCTAACTATGTCGCTCGGGCTGTGAAAAAGTTCACGTCCTGCGCAACACATGGTCAACCTAACCCGCACTGTAGACGCAGCTGGGTCGACAAGAACTCCTCTGTCAACCTAGCTAACCTGTCTCAGAGAGGTGAATGAACTACATTGTTGGAAAACCCCTTTCGTCAATGCATGAAGTGTCTACCCTATATTGGCATTGCCGCAGCACTGCAGCTGTAGCACTTGTAGAGTGTAAACATAGCCTTACTAATGTGTTTAAAATTTTGCTCATGCAGACAGTTTGGCTCCAACCCTGCAAGTCAACGGGGCTCTATGAAGGCACAATGAATTCCAAGAAAGGGGACTCCATAGTTTCTACAGCTTTTATTGTAGTGGACTGACATTTAGGAGATGGACTGGACAAGTAAATTTGGTTTCCTATGTATCTTGATTTCTAACACATATTTTGCCACCTAAAATAAATGAGTGAATATTGAAGCAAAAGTGTTTAAAGTGACAATTCTTAACAAATACTACACTGTGCAAGTATTAGCTGTTTCATTATTTAAGAAAATATTTGTACAATTAGAACAGGATTATATGCAACAAAATATAAGGATATCAATTGGGTGACCTAGGTTTGCTCCAAAACATTAGAAATTTAAAGGTGAAAGCTTTATTTGGTCAAGCTTTTGGTTAACCTATTTTAATAGAGGTGGTTTTTTCTCCTGATAATATGCAAATTATTCTGTTGTGAAATCTTTATATTGTTGTTTTATTATTCTGTGAAGGATTATTTTTCATGATGTGCTTGAGTGCTTTAGCAATGGGAAGGTAGAAATGCTCGATAAATTTAATCCATGCCCCAGAACTGTGACAAGATTTACTCTGTCCAACATAGCAACATAACAAAAAGTAGGTATTCAGCATCTAAAAATTGATCTTCAAAATGAGTTCAGAGGCACCACCATACCAACCACTATGTCGCAACTCAAGGTGATACAAGAGACACAGCTAGGTTTTTATCAAAAAAATAAAAGCTAATTTCAAAATGCTGAAAAAATTAAGTTTCTTTAATAAAGATTTAACATGGACAGAAATGTTTTCAAGTTGTTTGAAAATTTCATTGAAAAGCTAGGAAATATTCCTCTGCAGTGTTGCAAACCCAACCAATAAAACTAGTCAAATATCATTAGATTTAGAAAGACTCTCCAGAAATGTTACTCATACAAAATTACAGATACATTCATGTGATAAATGCACATTTTTATATGGTGTCCTGTACAACTACGCTATCTCTATGCATACATTTTTGAGCTATGAAAACATTACAAACATATCATGGGGAAAGATATTATTTTAATTACTTATCACAGACATTTCTCTAGGCAAGCTATACATACCTGAGCGACTTCTGTACTGGCACTCTGAGCCTCTGCAGGCTCAATATTACTTGCAGGTACAGGACCTAATCGCTCTTTGACCGACTGCTTCACTACTGGTAAACTGGGTTGCTGAACTAAAGGCTGTATTACCTTCAAAAGAAGAAAAAAAATCTTAAATCAAAGCACACTAACATACTAACAACAGGGGTGTGCTGCCTATGTAGACCAATAAAGGTACAATGAAGCTGTTACTATCTCCTTTTAAATGTATAGCATTTCCTTTCTACCATTATAAAATTTTACCCTTGCTACCAAAAGAAGCACCTTCATTGACTAATTGCATAGTATTTACAGTAATTGGACTTTTCACTGGAGGGATTTTTGTGCATAAACACATATTCTCACATACGTACATGACCAAACCTGTGCTTAAATGGATACCTATATAACTCAGACTTTAATGCCCAGAAGGAACTATCGTGATCATCTACTCTAACCTTCCCATCGTAGGCCACAGAACCTCACCCACCCTCTCCTGTTATACAGATCAATAACCTCTGGCTGAGTTACCTGAAATCCTCAAATCATGATTTAAAGACTTCAAGAATTTACTACTTACTCTAGTTTAAACTAGCACGTGACCTGGGCCCCATGTTGCAAAGGAAGGTGAAAACCCTCCAGGGCCGCTGCCAATCTGAGGAAAAATTGCCATATTTGCAGTTTGGAAACAATCAGTTAGATCCTGAGCATGTGGGCAAGATCCACCAGACACACACCTGGAAGAGAGTTCACTGTAGCAACTCATAGCCCTCCCCATCTAATGCCTCATCCCCAGCAGCTTGGGATATTTGCTACTAGAAGTCACTACGGTGTGGTGTCTCCTTCAAGGAGTCCCGGTGCACTTTTTTCAAACTGTACTCCATGAAGTGTGCTGATTTTATAAAGATATTTTTACATGCTTGGGATAATGTATGCACTTTTATTCTATATTTAAGAGTAGTTTATTTCAATGCAACTCTGAGCTAGTCACACTGAAGGATGATGTCCCTGCCCACTGCCTGAAGTGTAGAGTCCTGTCCTTTCTGCTGTTTTTAGGTTTTATTTCTCTGTTGTTAATAGCTGCATTTCTATTCACCACTAATCATTTTGGATACAATTTTCTTAACTTTGATCTGTTAAAACTGGCAAGTGAAATTGAAAAAATAGTAAGAGCCATACTTCCTGTGCCTCTCATGAAGTTAGATTATCCTCTTCCACTTCAATTGTTTATTTGCTAAAAGACAGGGAAAACACACCTGCAACGATAGATCTCTGCAGTTTTGATAATG
This sequence comes from Chelydra serpentina, assembly GCA_037349315.1. NCBI lineage: Eukaryota > Metazoa > Chordata > Testudines > Chelydridae > Chelydra > Chelydra serpentina. Next base: position 80,683,932 of record JBAIAC010000004.1, read on the forward strand.
CCTTGGTATTTATACACCAATTTTCATCCCTCAGCTGTTTAGATTACATAAGGATAAAGGATGGGGAAAAAATCTTCTCCTTGCACGAGCAAGTCTACTAGAACTTTTTTGAACTACGTCTTTGAAACATGTGATGATCACCATCCTAACTGAAAACTGTTATTTCTGCTTGGTTTGGAAAAAAAATAAAAATAAAAAAAAAATTCAAGTTGTAGAAGAGTGAAAAATGCTTCTGAGCATGCTCACAGGCATTTGATAAGAATTATTTAACAGAGCCCTAATGAAAACCATCTTTATCATCAGTAGAACTTCTCCGTGGGCACAGGAGGCTGAGTGGGACAGGAGCTGCTGCCAGGACAATTTACAAGCCAACAGGTCATTGAAAAACAAACCATTTTTAATTCAAAACTGCCTTTTTCATGCATGGAAAATAATACAGACCACACACAGTTACAGATACATATAAAATGACCACAGAATCCGGAGGCATCAGAAATCTTGATAAAAATCTGGATTTTGTAAAAGTTAATATTTATTCTGAGCAGATATGAGACTATATTAATTCAGATAAACAAAAGATATAGATGTCATGGTCCTGAGGTCCAGATTAAAGAGTACAAAAATCTGAGGTTTGAGGGGTGCTTCTGAGACCCCATAACCACCTAGTAGGGGTTAGTTAGCAGACATGCCTTCCCTAGTTTGCAAGGCTTAGTAGAATTCTTATTAGGCTTATCAGGCCTCCAATCAAGCCAAACATTGGCTCACCTGGTGATTAACAACCTAACAAGGCTTGTGAGTTATCACCAAGGAGAATCCTAAGTCTCACTGAGTTCTCCCCATACCTGTGGAACTCAGGGGGTCCACAAAAAGGGAACTATTTCCCCCATCACTTCCCTCCAAATCCCATGTTCTCTAAAAGCACATCTCTGATGTACTCCCTTCCTACAGAGGAGAGTGTACACTCCTATATTCCTACAGGAGCACCTCTGTACAGAAGTACATTCCTCCACACTTTCCTACAGGAGTGAGCATGTACATCAGGAAAGGAGGCAGAGAAAACAGGGTCTTTTGGGGGTATTTAGCAGAACAGAGATACTCTCCCATAAAAACAAGATGCATAAATCAACCACCTTTCTCGTGCTTTGTTACAAGAAAAAGGCTATGTCACCTAAAAACAATTATGTCATTTAGCAGAGCAGACCCTAGTTTAAATCCTTGCTTTATCTCAGAAGAATAGAAATGACATGGATTGGAATATTCCACAAGTCACATAATAGTACTTAGGTAAGACCATCATGTGAGCCTTAGTTCATATTTTGCTAATCAGCTCTATAACCTTATGCCTGAGACTCAAAAGCAAGGCTTTATTATAAAACTTCTGAATAAAATCAGTTACAACTAGTATTAGTTACTGTTCTTTTAAAATTTAGACTATTAAACTGTCTTGTCTATATTCCAGTAATTTAATTACAATGATCAATTTTAACAACATTTAGTTAAAATTTCAGTACACAGACTTAACTCCTTTACCTTCTGCATGGTAGCTGGCATTTGTGGAGCACTGCCTTCTCGATGCCAATAGACTTTAATAAAGCGATTATTTAATACTGCTTCTGTGCTTGATATAGCTTTCTTTGCTTCTTCATGGGTGGCAAACTGGATAAGGGCACCTTCTGGATCACCATGATAGGCAACCTAAGATTTCATATTGAAAAGTCAAACTTACACAGAAGTTCCTACAACACATACTCAAACTGACATGTCAGTCAATATTACCATTAAACCATATTTTCAGGAACTCAAAAGCTTCCAATTTAAATGCACTCAGTTAGGTATTTGTGACTTTAAACTTAAAATATTTATTTTTCAGAAGTCAGTTTGGCTGTTATTAAAAATAGGGAGCCCAAGAAAAGATATGAAATCACTTATATACCTGTAAATTAAAACACACTAGCTTTAAACCAGACACCTTTATATACAAATAGCCCTTACTGAAAATTAGTGCCTCTTGCTATTGAAAAAATATTTAAAAAAAAAACAGAAAAACCAACACTAAGCTTATGGAACACAATAATATGGGGTTCATATACATCTGCACTCTGATTTAATGTGGTTTCTCTGTGTATGCGTGGACACCAAAGGATAACAAGCCTGCTCTCTTTTCAGTCAATTACAAATCTGTGTGCAACAAATCAAGCCTGAAGAGAAATTTTATTAGTATCTTCCCAACGTACTATTAAAATTTCACCATCATGTCTCCCAAGATTGTTTTTTTTGTATTTTAAATTGAAATATCCAGCACACTGAATTGAAATATCCCAAGTTTCTACAGTATATATAGCTTAGTAATGCCCAAGATATATATACACAACATCGCAATATAAAAGTAAACCAATATATTGGTCCCAGTATACATACACATGTAGACCACTAGTCACTTAGCAAAAAATCCTGTATCTTCCAAACAGCTGAGAGAAATTACTAATTATTCCCTCTTTCTGGCATAACAGAGCTTACTCAGTAGCAGCTTCATAAGTATGGTTATAATCAGAAAACTATGTGTGGAAAACCAGAAGGGCAAATTTTCAGATAATCAAGTGTAGATGGAGCCACGACTACAGTGGAGGTGAGAAGATCTAAGAAAGCAGAATGGCTCCAATCAAACACATGGAGGCTAGTTGAAGAGATGAATGAACTAAAGAAGAGAATTCAACACAAATGAGACATCAGTAAAAGAGCTATTCTGCAATAAGAGCATGCAGACAAAAAGACACAGAAGTTAAAAGATCAGCCAGAACAGATAAGAAAATGGATGGAAAATGAAGCAAAAGAAACTGAGGTGGTGTACAAGGCAGGGCATTCTAAAAATCTTTTTCTAATAGCTAAACAACAAACATCACAATTCTCAAACTGTGGTGGCATGAAGAAAGCTCGAGATAGTACAATTTTAATTGCAGAGGAAGGATTGTGAATCCATTGAATGGAATATTTCCAGGTTGCGCTCACCCAGCTAGAACCACTAACACACGCAGAGAAGTGAAGAAATAGCAGATTTACCTATATCACTAGAAGTAATTGCCTTTGAGGAAGTAACTGAGGTCATAAAGCAGCTGAAGAGTGGTAAAACATCAGGTTATGTATGATAAGATAGATGATTAAATGCTAAACGTAAGAGAGGAAATTATGGTGAATTACATGTATAGGTTATATAGAATAGTTTGGGAAAAGGAGATCTGTCCTGAAGACTGGAGAAATGTCATCTATAAAATCCTTAAAAAGGAGGACTAGCTTATTTGTGATACCTATAGAGAGGTGATGATATTCCTATCGGTATCCAAAGAACTGTTTTGCGCTACCATTTTGAATAGGATGAAAACTGCTGTTGAAAAAGTACTCCAGGACAGGCTAGATTTCAATCTGGTAGGTTGTGTTCAGACCAGATTTTCACCTTGAGAAGAGATATTGAGAAAGACTTAGAATACCAGAAGATTATTTCAAACTTCTGATTTTACTAAAGCATTTGATAAAGTCCACAGAAAAGCCCTCTAGAGGATACTGAGAATATGGAATTCCAGCAAAGATCCTTAATTTGGTAAAAGCTTTGTGTGACAAATGGAGACAGAATGGTTTAAAACTGTTACTGGTGTACATCAAGGTTGCATATTATCCCTGTTTCTCTGCACTGTCATAGACTTTGTGATGAGAAAGAACAACAGCTGCTGCTGCGGGACACTGGTATTGTTTGGATGACAGATAAGCTGCGAGATTTAGATTTTACAGATTATATAGAGTAACTCCTCACTTAATGTCGTCCTGATTAACATTGTTACGTCGCTGATCAATTAGAGAACATGCTCGTTTAAAGTTGCGCAACGCTCCCTTATAATGTTGTTCGGCAACTACCTGCTTTGTCCACTGCTTGCAGAAAGAGCAGCCCGTTGGAACTAGCTGGTGGGGGCTTGGAACTAGGGTGGACTGGCAGCCCCCCTATCAGCTCCCCTAAGTTCCCTGTGCAGCAGCCTCCCAGCAGGCTATCAATTGCTGGGCAGTTCAGCTGTCCCTCCCCCTACTGCTGTGTGCTGCTCCTGCCCTCTGCCTTGGAGCTGCTCCCAGGAGCCTCCTGCTTGCTGTGCGGTACTGGGGATGAAGCGGGCGGTGGGGGGGGGGGGGGGGGGGGGAAGAGAGAGAAAGGAGTGCTAATGTCAGGGTGTCCCCCTCCCCCTGCTCCTATACCACATCTCCACAGAGCAGGGAGGGGACACGACAGGGCTCAGGACTAAGGGAGCTTGCTGGCAGCAGCTGCTGTCTCAACTTGATGATCTTCTTAAAAAGGCAGTGTGCTTAGAGTGGGGTCAGCATACTTAAAGGGGCAATGCGTGTGTCACACACACACACACACACAGTCTCTCTGTGCCATGCTGTGTCTCCTGCCTCCATTCATGCTACCTTGTAGAGTGTGAGGCTACATTGACGTGTTAACCCTTGAGGGCTCAGCCGAGTGCTAGTTCATCAATTAGCAGTAAGGCATAATTTCCCTGGAACCTAACCCCGCCCCTTACCTTAATTCTTATAGGGAAATTGGATTTGCTTAACATTGTTTCGCTTAAAGTAGCATTTTTCAGGAACATAACTACAACGTTAAGCGAGGAGTTACTGGAGTCATACTGGATACAAACGTAGATGGAATAAAAAGAATTGTTAATGAGCATAAGCTGCTAAAGAAGGAATTCATTCAGTATGCAGAAGACCAAGACCACGGAGATAAGACAGAACACTGTCAACGCTGGTGGATGTGTGGCTGGTGGAGAAGACTACAAAAGAGCTGATGACTTTTGTTTATTTAGGAAGTACAATATCTGCTAATTGCCAGCTCACTAAAGAAGTGAAGGCAAGAACTGGTAAAGTAGTTGATCATTTTCTCATCTGTCAAACATCTGAAGAGTAAGATGAAACATCTACACATTAAAATGATATTGCACAAAGTTACTGTTCTTTTGACACTACAGTATGCCTCAAAAACATGGCAGATGGTGAAAGTACACAACAGAAAGCTGAATATGTTCCACCAGCTTTATTTAAGAAGAATCTTGGGAATTTATCGGAGAGACTGTGAATCCAAAGGAGAAGTGCTGTGCTGCACGTGTCAGTAGACTGCCTTCTCAGTAATTAGACAGCTATGGTGGTTTGGCCATGTCAACAGGATACCCTGTGGCAAAAGTACAACATCAGTCTTACACTGGATTCCACCTGGAGGGAAAAGAGCATGCAGGACAAAGAAAGACTAATCACAGGACAACCAGAAATAATGCTGCCATCATGGAGACAACTTACGATGGAATCAAACATCTTGCGCTGGACAGACAAGAGTGGGAATACTGGGTTGCATTATGTGCCACTAGGCATAGGAGATTCTAAGTCTAAGTCACTCAAATAAGAAAGCAACTAACAGCTCAAACAATTTACATTACAGTTAGTTTAAAGATACATTTAGAAATTTTAGAAGTTTTTGCTTTCTAGCTAAAAACAGCTTATTTGGAAACATTTTATACAACTAAATATAGTTAAAATGTAATGCACAGGCCAATTTTAACAAAACAAATTGTTTTAAAGTCTGCCTTGTCCAGCATAATGATGTGCATTAGGCCTAACTATATTTTATAAATACTATACAGGGCAAGGAGAGGTGGAATCCTTGTAACGATGGGGGAATTCAGGCTCCTGAGAAAACTTGAAGAGCTGTACAAGCTTCTAGAGGCCAGACAAAGCCAACAAAGCATGTACATAAGAGTTTCTAAGCGCCACATGGCAAGGAGAAGTGTGGGGACCCAGCAACTATTCAGAGCTCCTACATACTGCAGGCCAAGGAGAGATGGGGACATTGCAGAAGTTCGGAACTCTACTCCGGCCCAATGTTTTGAAAGCCACAAGGAAATTAACAGATAAACATCCTTAACGTCAAGAAGCAACTTTACTGAAAGCTGAAGTAAATGTATACATACCAAAGATTGTTAAAAAAAAAAGCTGGAGAGAGAAGATTGTTAAATGGTCAAATACCCTAATATTTCACAGTTTCAAATAAATGTACATAACAAAGCGTAGCCACTGGGAACGCTGAGGGGAGGTTACCTCAGAGTAAGGAAGATTCTATACAGTCACTACAGGAATTACGTGGAAACTCAATCTCTTTACTTGGTTTTGATGTCTAGCTATATAAGACCAGTTTGATTTTAGTTCTTAGTAAATAAATATATTTTGCACACCCTGAAGAATAAAAGCCAAAGCCTTCAGGAGTAACATGGGCAGCCAGAAAGACTTTGGTTATTTATCTTGCAGAATCATACTACTTGCTTATACATCAGAGTACCGTAGTTTAAGATTTAAGGAAGAGAGAGTTAGGGTAAAGGCAGCTGCATGTTATAGTGGAGTTTCCTGTATGTATAGGGAGGATGGAGAGGGTAGACTAGGCTGTCTGCCTCATAGCAGAAAGGTGGACGCAGAATATTTTTTCTAAATGGTAACAAGTATATAAAAAGATACAGTATGTTGTGGTCTCTTCACAACGTGAAGTTGGGGCAAGGGAGTGTCTGTACATATAAAGATCTGGCAACTCAGGTTAACTGGAGGATGCTCTGTGTACCATGCATTGGATGTGCAGTCAAACATGATGGAGGCCAACAGTGAGCATCTCTGACCTAGTTTTTGAGACTGGGTACAAGAGCAAAGTTAAGACTGATATTTCACATGTATATTTCGAAGCAACAATTGATGTGACGGTACTTGAATATTCATCACATATCTAAACTCCATTGTTCATATTGTCTATTTTAAAATATGCTTGGTTAAAAAGTCTACCAGTCCTCTGTGTGTGTGTCAATGTCAAGAAGAAACCATAACTTAATTATGGAAGTTGAGAAATCCAGGTCTTGCATACTCCCTGTTTATCCTGAAAAACTATGGAAGGTTGAGAAAATAGCTGGATTATGACATGTATGAAACTTGAAAAGTTGAGGAGGGAAAGGAATGTTTGGTCGGATTGGTTTTAAGAAATTTAAATTATTTATCATAAGTGCCAGACAAAATAGCTGTGGGGAAAATCTTAGTTAAAATAAACCCCCCTGGAACCTTCATTTAAGGACTGAGGAAGCTCTCCTTGAAAAGTTCAGAGATCTAAAATGAGATTTCCATCAAAAACAAAAGGCAAGACTTTATATTAATAATAATTTGAAAGTTAAAAAAAAGGGTGGGGGGCGCAGAAAAAAAGCAAAAGCTTTCAGGCCTTCATTAATTATAAAGCAGCAAAAAAAATAAAATAAAAAAACCACACCCACACTTACTTTCTTCCCATTTTTGAGTCCCTTTAATACAAGAAGTTATCACAGAACACTGAATTTTGTGGCTTTTACCTGTAAATTGACTAAGTTTCCAAATTTGCTGAAGTGCTCATTAAGTTTGCTGATATTGTTAAGTTCTGGAGGAACTTTCCTCAATTCAAGCTTCGTATTCTCATTTCCAAACTGCACCTTCTTCTGGAAACCTGGATTGTTTGTTCTGTTAAAGTTTTGCCTGCAATAAAATTCAAAAACAAGTCAGCCAGAATTCAAGACTTTTATAGACTTTTAAGCAACAAGTGGTTTAAAAAAATGTGAATCATTGGCTAGATGCAAAATATTCTAGTTTAATTATTGCATTCCCAAGTTTGTAAAATCAAAATCCTGACTGATGTATGAAGAATCTGACACTAAGGGTAGGTCTACACTTACCCATCGCGTCGGACGCGTCGGATCGATGTTCTGGGTTCGATTTATCGCGTCTTGTCTAGACGCGATAAATCGAACCAGGAAGTGCTCCCCCGTCGACGCTGGTAATCCAGCTCGACGAACGGAGTAGGCAGAGTCGACGGGGGAGCCTGCGCGCCGCGTGTGGACCCCGGGTAAGTACCTTTTCATTCGAACTAAGATAGTTCGACTTCAGCTACGTTATTCACGTAGCTGAAGCTGCGTATCTTAGTTCGAATTGGGGGGTTAGTGTAGACTAGCCCTAACACACTCCTGTCATTAAATACCTGTTTTTGTGGGGAAAAGGTGATAGGTTGGCTAAAAATAGAGTGATAAGTTTTCAATGTTTATCTACCTAAGTCAATACTGAAGTCAAAACAATATTAATCAATTAGATATGTAAAATAAGAGCATCCCACTTGGAAGGTAACTTTTTAGACCTCTCAACTTTTATTTCACCGTAAAAGGCCAGTTACTCTTAAAGGGAAATAAAATGAAAACTCATGCTGGGGTATCACACTTAGTGCATCATCCCTCTAACATGAGTCATGTTAAATCACCTCATTTTTAAGATATTTGACCCTCTACGCCATCTGGACAAGCTTGAGGGCCTACCAAGTATACGGTTACCTCAGAGGCCCAAGAACATTCCAACTGGTTCATTTCAGAGCAAGAAACGAGAACTCCCCTAAAGTTCAAAAGCATTATTAAACTGAACATAGTTTTATTGACGAGCACTCACTTGTCAAACCAAGCCTTCTTTGTAGGAATTCCTCCATCCCCTGCACCAATTGATCTTTTCCTGGACTCGGAATCCACCACTATCCTCATACTATTTTTATTCTGAGGTTTTTCTGTATGTAAATGGGAGATTGCATTAATTTTTAATTTATATTTTCTGTACATTTTGTTGTAGTAAGACTTGTTGTTCATAACTATTAACTGACTTAACCCTGAGATTACAAGATGCCTTTTGAGTTTTAGAACATCATAACTGCTGTATTTGTTCAAACTAGTGATCTCAACTAATCCAGCATTCTGTTTAATTCCCATACTGACAATTAAAGAAAGATTTCATCCTGCCCATACAGGAAGCTTCCTCCGAATCTCAGTTTACCACTGTATCATAAAGAACCTAATCTCATCTATATTGCCTCTATTAGAGAAATGTTTCTATGAAGGGTAAGTGAGGCAGAAAGCATCTGCCACAGACTGGACCCATCCTGTTCACAGCATTCTGTGCACTGCTCTGTTCCTGCCACTATTTTTGTAGGAACCTATACTACACCATGAGGTAGCAGATGATTGGAGAAGGGGCTAATGGTAAATGGGGCACTACTGAGCACCAAAAAACTAGGCAATAGCGAGGGAGCGGAACTTGCGACTATGGAAGGAGCCAGACTGGGAAGCCCCTCCTCAATCCCACACCAAATGTACAGGTCTAAATTTGGATTGTATCTATCACCTCCCATTCTTTGTATTCCCTTGTTTTATTGGACTGTAAGATCTTTAGGACCAGGACTGTGCCTTCCTATTGTGGACAGGTATATAATGGTTTACTTGTTTTATTTGTTATAAAATGACAGAAAATTATCTAAATTTGTCTCATGATATATTAAGCAAACACTTATACCAGCCAAAAAATGTGAAACCTCTACATTATCTTAACAGGTTTAACTGTACTAGCTTTCTTGAACCTTCAAAATAATGAATCAGTAACACTGAAGTCTTGCAAAAAGAAAACAAGAAAAATACCTGTGGCACCTTAGAGACTAACAAATTTATTTCAGCATAAGCTTTCGTGGGTTAAGAACCCACTTCATCGGATGCATGGAATGGAACTGAAGTCTAGATTACTCATAGTTTACCTATTTATAAACTGGTTTTAGTAGAAAAACAGAAAGAGCTTTATAATATTGCTATGATTTCTAACATTATAACTCTATTTAGTTACCACTATTTGTATTAACACAAGAATACCAAGAACACCAGTAAGAAAATCTTTTGCAATACCTCTGGGGGGCAGATCCATATCACCTGATGTAAGTCCTATCAAATTAGGCCTTTGGGCATGCACTCTGTGCCTGTACATGGGCCTTGAAGTGTTCGTTATACTTGGAGCTTCAGGATTATAGGCATCTGTGTCATATGTTTCTGGTAATAAATAAATTGCTTAGTTAAAATTACATGCAGATACAAAAATCCAAGTTCTCAATGGCTTAATGCTTGCTAAGGTTAATATGAGAAATGGAACAGTCAATTGTATAATTATAGCACTCTAGCAAATAGCTAAATCAAGATTTTGTAAAATAGATTAAAATAGATTTTAAAAATTCTTCCCATCCTGACAACCTGAAAGCAAAGTTTCAGGGCAGAGTTAACTTAAAAAGCAGGGGTTTCAAATTGATGTCACAATGTGACCTTCAGAGGTAAGAACCTATCCTCCCAAACAGAAGTATAATGTCTAGCACGACCAAACGATTATATTATTAACGAATGTTATTCTATTTTGCAAACACTGAATGCGGTAAATTTAGAAAATTATTTCTGATTGTGGGCGAAGTGTCAGTACTACACCTGTTGCAAAGAGAGAGGGTGGAGCAGGAGGGGGCTGGTGATGAATACCAGTTGTAACAACAGTAGGAACGGAACTGGTTGCTGAGTTTGGAGGAGCATCCATGCCAGCAGGTTGTAAAGGTGGAAGTGGAGGAGGTGGTCCTGTCAAACCAGAAATAAAGAAAAATACTGCATTAATATTTGTATCTGCTTGATAATGGATTCAGCTATCCAAGGCCCCAACTACACCTGCAAAGAAATATGTTTGAAAGAAGGGGTTAAGAACAGTTCAAACATTCTATTGAATTGCACATAGTAACCCTAACTGCAATCAGTACCTCGTATCTGTCAAAATAATTTTTGACTAGTCAAATTGTTATGTTACATACAGACTACAGAAGCTTTATTTTACTGCATTTGTAATATCTAACTTGTCTTTTCTCTCTTTTATACAACGTTAGCAAGATTCAGTACATGAAGAAATACTAGGCTGGGAATTAACGTTTGGACTTATGAACACTTGCAGAGGGACAAAATTTGAAGTTTATTAAACTATTCACATGCTTTTCTCTGCTAGGTGGATTCTAACAGTTTAAGGTGCCAGTGAGGATGGCTGTAACATGATGTTGGCCCGTCCATTCATTTTTAGTATTAAAAATTGGATCTGGCAAAGAGACGCTCATCAAAAGAGTTATCTTTGAAAAAAATGGAATAGTAAGATTATTTATCATTAAAAATTACACCATCAATTTGAAATTGAGACATTTTAAGAGTTTAAAATAATTTCAGGTACTAATTATTCTTGAATAGTTCTACCAAATTACTGTGATTTGTACTTCGTTCTGTTTTTCTCAAACTGTTGTACTGGTGACCCCTTTCACATAGCAAGCCTCTGAGTGTGACACCCCCCCCCCCCCCCCAAAATAAAAATACTTTTTGGAAGCAAAGCGGGGTTTAGAATGGAGGCTTTTTTTCCCTTTCCCATTCTATAATGTTGGGCATCCCTAGTAAAAATAGGTTCAACATTTTTCAGACAAAAGTTTAATTTTTGAAGTTGCCTGTGTTCCTTTAACTTGGATAGCTCAAATGAAGTGCTCCATGTGTTGTGGATTCTAAAGTTTTCTCAGAAGCTGGCCACTTGAGCTTTGAAGATCAAATGTTTAAGGATAGTATCATTAGAGCCATTGAAATTAAAACAGTTTGCCATGAAAATAATCCATTTTACCAATATTAAGACACATACTGCAGGACTCACAGGTTACGATGTGCAAACCAGAGTCCTAAAAGCATTTTAGAAACAAAAAAGCTACTTAAGGTCATTTTAATCTATTCAATACTGAATACAATTCAAACAACAAAAGGTATTATGTATCTTAGGAAATTTTATTTATTTTTTACCTGTAACAGGTGGAAGACTAGGTGGTAAAGGGCCTGGAGGTGGCACTGGTGGTCTAAGATTAACAGGTGGAGGACTTAAAATTGGTGGTGGGGGAGGAAGTCCAGGCGGAGGTGGTCCTTCAACAACAGGGGGCTGTGCTGGAAAAGGCAGGATGCCAGGAAGATTCACATCTTCTACAACTACTGGGTCACTTCCATGATCAAAGGGACACATGTCTCCTCTCATACAGAAACCCTTTTCTGAGAAATGAAAAGCACAATTAAATGTTACTAGCATTTAACAGCTGGTGTTTGATCTTTAAGTAGATACTAAATATTCTGCACATAATGTAGCAGTTATAAAGGTAAGACCTTTGCATAACAATATACATTACTTAAAAATTAGGAAGTGAACATCTAGTAATTTAGCATGACTTCTACCTAGTCAATTTACAAATAAGCTATGTTTGAGAGAGAGCCAATTTCTAACAAAGAGGCAAAAGAGGGGAACCTAGATGTTATGAAATAGTGTCAGGAACGAGCAAGTTCCAGAGTTTTGAAGTATAATCTTGGATTTTTCCATGATCATCAAGTTCAATGCAAACTTGGTGGGGTTTTTTTTTTTTTAACTAAGTGCAGACAAAACATCTCTTTTTGAAAATATTTAGTATCTAAGTATTGACTATTCAACACTAGTCAACAGTCCAAGTATAAAAATACTTCTATACTGCAATATTTATCCAAAAGTATCAAAATTCTTTGTTCACTTTACAATGTAGATTCAAGAGAGTAAATAAAATAGTTTTTTTTAAATTAAATAAGTACAGTAGACAGTTAAAGCAATTTTCTTCTCTTTTTACTGGTAGGTACAATGTTACTGGATCTAGCAATATTCTCCATAAGTATTATAGGAACACCTGCTAACACAGATAATATCCACAGGTAAAATAAGAGATACAAGCTTTAATTCTTCTCCATCTTACTATTAGCAGATAAGGGTAGAAAAGGATACAGTGGCCTGGTCTAGTTTCAGGGAGACTGATAGAAAGAACAGAAACTGGAAAACTCAGTAAGATTTCACTGTTTTACTAAAGTAGTTAGACTAGGGAGAAGAAATGTGTCTGAAAAAGATAATAAGGGTGTGAATTAGATTCAAAGAGGCAGAAAAGCTGCTCCAGATGGTAAGGGCAGTGTAGCAGAACAATCTAACCACTGAAGGAGGAGAGAGGAATGTAGGGAAGATTCTGAAGACTGAGATCTTAGAATCAGATTTTGAAATGGACAAAATACAGGATGATTTAAAGGATAGTTTTCAGACAACGATTAGGCTACTATCTGCTATATGTTCAGAAGACTGAAATTTGTAAAGTGGTATCTAGGTGACCATAGAAAATGAGAAGACAAAAAATTAGGTTTCAGCAATCGCAACTGATGAAGATGATACTTCAAAAGTGAAACTACACAAATCCATGCACCTGAGAAATGTGGAAGTTGAGTAGGGGATCAAATCAAACTTCTAGGGCCTAGTCCACACTAGAAAGGTATACAGGTATAGCTACACTGACAAAACTTCCTAGTTTAGGAGCATCTTAGAGTTACAAAAGCACTTCTTTGCCAGGATAACTGCATCTACACTAGGGTTTTTGCCAATATAAAAATGTTGCAAAAAAGAATCACACCCATAACAGATATTACTATATCGGCAAAAGTTATAAGTGTAAACCTGGCCTACATCCTCAACAGCTACTGCCAATGTGAGATCTGACATGAGAAAATAGCTGGGACTGGTGGAACTCTGGCTAAAAATGCAATTCTTACTGGTTAAGAGGATATCTGCTTTGGATCAATCTGACTCACTGAGACAAATGCCAATTGTGGCAGAAACATGAGTTGATAAGAGGCAGAAAGTGTGCAAAATGATTAAACAGTGTAGAAGATATAGATTTCAAGTATTGCCTGTATAAACACAGCACTTAAGTTTAAAAAAAAGAAGACAGTAGAGTGGTGCACCAAGAAGAAGAGCCTAAAATGTGAGGTTCAGGAAGGTCACTGCCAGTAAAAAAATTAAGCAGACAGGTAAGAGTAAAACCAAGAGCACAAAATGTCCAAGAGCTCCGTGAACAGGATCATGCCATAAGGTGGTGATTATGCTCAAATCTATTAAATACAGAACTAGGTTTGAGGGTGGTACGGAGTAAGAGAACTAAGGTAAAACAAGAGATCACCACCAATAAGTTCATGTAAAAGAACAATGCCAGTAATGTGGAAGGGGCAGAAACTATGCTGAAAACAAATCAATGAGGTTGCTTAAGGATAAGTGATTATAAAGGTAAGTTTAGCTTTTAAGAATTTTGCTAGAAAAAAAGATTGAAAATGGGATGTAGAAGGAGACTGCTTTTGGGGTGGGAGTGCTAAAAGAAGGGGGCAGTGTAGCTTGGAAGGGCAAAATTACATCAGTGACTGGCCACTATTGTTGCATATATGTTTAAGTATCTGAACTTACCATCATAGTCTCTGCAGCGTTTCTTTGGCAGTGGAGGTCTTCCATATGAGTTGTGGTCCAACTGTTCTTCATGGAACTCTGACCAACTTTCAGTAGTGTTATTACCATGATGTGTAGGAGCAATAACTGTAATAGTGCTACTCAGCGTAGGGACAGGGTAATGGCCAGATGAAATGTTTGTTACAGACGGAACTGGAGTATAATTGTTTTCTAATGGATCTGTTCTATCCAAATCATATTTTGGCTTTCCCAAATCTCTTTCTGTAAGAAAATAATATACTTGTTTAAAAGTAACAATGTGTCAAAGATTTTAAGTTCCAAAATTAGGCCAACTGTTGGATTTGTATGTGTAAAATACATACAATTCTTTATATACTCTTTCTTTCTTCCCCACCCTTGAGGTGTGAGGGAGAAGAGGAAGAAAGAGGGAGGGAACAATTTCAATGCACTTTTGTAGTCAAGGAATAAATGCATCACCAACAGTCCAGCACTCATGAGCAACTCTAAAACAAACCTGTGAACCATGCTAGAGAAAATAAATATGGAAAGTAAATACATAGTACTTTCGAACTTTCAAGGAATTATCAATCAGAAAAAATTATAAAGTTATCAAAGCACCTTGTTGGGGTGTTTTAGATCTAAGATCATTATACACAGTGACAAGGATACACACCATTAAAAGGAGAATGTAACTGTCAGTTGAAGTGGGAGTTTTGTGCGCAAATATTTTAAGGTAGAACTTCACGTAGTGCTTTATAATGCGTAGAGACCTACCAAATTCACGGACCATTTTCGTCAATTTCATGGCCAGAGGGTTTTAAAATTAGTCAATTTCATGATTTCAGATGTTTACAGGATTGCCACCCTCACTTCTGTGCTGCCTTCAGGGTCCAGGTCTGAAGGCAGCCACCAAGCTTCCTGAAGGAGGGATAGCTGAGTGGTTTGAGCATTGGCCTGCTAAACCCAGGGTTGTGAGTTCAATCCTTGAGGGGGCCATTTGGGGATCTGGGGTAAAAATTGGGGATTGGTCCTGCTTTGAGCAGGGGGTTGGACTAGATGACCTCCTAAGGTCCCTTCCAACCCTGAGATTCTATGACTCTATGAAGCTAGAGAAGGTTCCCAGAGATGGAGGTGGGTCCAAGCTGCTGGAAGCGCCTCAGCTGGAGGCTCCTAGCTGCTAGTCCCCCGACAGATTAATGCAAGGGCCCTGGTCAATTTGGGGACCCCCAGAAAAATGGGCACCTGTGTTGTGGCCAAAATTTCAAAACCTAGTGCCTAAAAATTAGGTTACTAAATCTATTTAGGCAAATAAATGAAAGTAACTTGAATTTCAAAGGTGCTGAACTTATAAATTTTAAAGAGCTCTGAAAAAAATCAGGATACTCGGTGCCTAAAATAAGGATTCTGAAGCCTATCTTTAGGCACCCAAGTTTTAACATTTTGACCTACAGTCTTGTAGATAAGTTTATTAAGTAAAGAGCTGTTGTACTTCAAGATAAATATTGTTTTTCATACTGATCATCAACCCATATTTTTAAAGACTAACAAACACCTACCTCTGCTTCGTGTTCTGCTTCTGCTCCTGCTCCTGCTCCTGTCCCTATCCCGGTCCCGCAATCGTTCCTTACTCCAACTTCTGCTTCGGCTCCTGCTGTAGCTCCGACTCCGCCCTCTTCTTCTGTTGTACCTGTCTCTATATGAATCCCGTCTAGGAGGGTTACGGTCATAATCTCTCTTGCGAGAACGTTCATCTTTTTTTCTTTCCTCGCGGCTTCTAAATATTTGGGGAGTTAATAGTTATTTAAATATACGAACGTTTTGAAAAGATAATTTAAAATGTAAGCTCAAACCTTGTAATGGCTACTAAAATCTCATCAAAATCATACTCGAAGAAACAAATACTGGAAAAATTCTGAAGTGCTTAAAACAGGAAAATGAAACACTGGAATTTTCTGCACCGTAATGTAAAACTTTTAATAAGTGCAGGTATTAAAAAGCCCAGTTCCTAGAGAATACTGGCACATACACATCTGAAGCTGACGCTACATTTGTTATTGACTTTTGTGCAGTTCTGATTCATTTTGAATGCATGCCTCTAACAGAGTATAAAATCTTTAACTATCAGTCCTCCTTTCTTCCAAAAAGACTCGTTCAATCATCTGATTGTGTAATTTTTTGTTGTATAAAAGCCTACCACATCAAGAAAACGTGGGTAAAATATTGCTTTTGTGCCAGGACTTATTTTCCCAGCAAGGGAATCTTCACCAAGGTAACAGCATCACAACAACTGAGAGTTACTGAAGAGAATGATAGTGCTGTATTAAAGTATTCAGATTAAATTTCAAAATTAGATGGAATATATATTGTAATAACCAACCATTAACACTCAAATCGTCTTTATAAAAACATTTCTTAAACTGAGTCCTGATGATTTTTAGTTAATAAAAAATTGAACATAGTCTGCGTTGTTACTTGTAAACGGTACTTATGTCAAGATTGCATATAAAAAAAAGCAATCCACAAAAGAGTTTGCTTCACAAGTACTCTAACATTTAGAAGCATATCACTACAGAAAAATGAAACATTTGATATGTCAACCCCGCAAAAGAAAAAATCTTTCGAAATTTAAGCCAATATAATTGGTTCTTGATATTGGTTCTGAATGCAAGAGCCAAGCTAAGTTTATAATTACCTAGTTTCTCGGTACCGAGAGCTTGACTGAGGAGGGCTGTGATTTAGTCTTCTAGAAAACTTTTTTTCTCGCTCTTCCTCTTTAATTATCTGGAATTTAAATCGTAAACAGGGAATCAAAGATAAGCAACACACACAAGGCTCATTTAAACAGACATATCTAGAATAAAAGAATCTGAAATTCAGTTTTGGCTAAGTGAAGCAAGGCCTAACACTCAACTCGATGGCATCTCCGTAACATGCTAACTTTTTAAGACTGTGCCCGATCTATTCCAAAATTTCAAGGAATGTTCTGAGCATCAGTAGGAGAACCCTATTATTTTGATGACAGCTGGAAACTGGAACACCAGAAAAGACTGACTCCCACAATGCCCATTTAGCAGAACATTGTGACACTCCCTCCAGTTTATCAGCATACTTCAATCCCACTGCTTGAAATGAGTCCGGAAATAACATTGTAGGTCACGACTGAGGTGGTTGGACAGAGTTGGGAGGCAGAGGGTTTGGGACTGAAATAGCGGGAACTGCTTCAGATCAGATGCTTATATTGAACCGGTTTAAGAGAACTGCCCTTTGACTGTGTCCACACTACGTTTGACTCAGGAGTAGCAGTTACCTTTGCCCAGTCAAAACTGTTATCAAATGGGAATTGTCAAGGGGAGAGACACCAAGGCACGCAGAAGTGTTAGAGGTTAAGGTTTTGTTCCAGGTCAAAACAATTTTTCTTTTTGGTTACCTTTTGATTTGCTAAAAGTTTTCTAAAAAATCATTTTCAGGTTAACCCAGAATGAATTCTGGTTTCATTAGGGAATTAACGGCAAACTAAAAAACCAGTTATTAGCGCAGGTCTAGTGATGACTAGCTGACCTACCATCTTTGATGTCACAATGCTACTGCTCAGGCTCCTCTGCATGCAGCACCAATTGGCATTGACATAGGAAAGTTGTTGACAAGAAACTGATAAAGAGAAGCAGCTTGGACGTCCTAATGAAATTTAGATTTAGTGGAAGTATCCTGGAAAACTGCTACAGGTTCAGGGAGAGCCTGCGCTACAAAGTATGATTTAAATTCTTACCTCTTCCTTTTTTATGTCTTTTTCTTGGTGTTGAAAAAATTCAACTTTTAGGCTTCCTGATGATGGCTGCTCTGGCGGAGGTAGATAGCTCTTTGTATTCACAGCATCAAAAAGTTTTTCAACAAATATCTGGGTCTCTAAAGATTAAGGAAAAAACAAACAAAGATACCAAGAAGCCATGAATAAATTCCTCTAACATCTAGCTATTTCAACTCTCTGCAGTCCGTTTAGATATAATGCAACTCTTCCCCTTTGCTTAGATTTACAAACCACTGGATACTAGTTAGAAGTATAATGCTTTTATTGGCAATGAAAATAATGGATACTGATTAATCTTCCAAATATATAGCTCACCAGGAATTGTTTCATAACAGTATGAACTGCATTGTTGAAAGTTATTTAACTTAAATGAAGATAATTTATGTAGCAGACTGCTTTTTTTCCCTGTATTTAATTGCTACAGAACATATTACTCTAAAATACTGAACAATTTAGGCAGTGCAAAAGTATTTAAAGATCAGTTTTGGATATCTTCCATTCCTGGACAGCCAAGGGGCAAAGAAAATAGAATCAAGATCATAAATATGGTTTTAATAGGACCATATATACACATGGTACTTTAAATAAGGCACTGCAAAACATTTAAAGATGGATTTTTGTACCAGGGCATTTACTCCGATTAAAGTCTTTAAAAAGTGGATCTTTAATACAACTGGTTTAAGAGCAGCGGCACAGGTACAGCAAACAGAGCTGTCAACAGGGGAGTTTGAGTGGTAGTTCTGCTGCGGAAGGGAGGAAACAAGCTTCTGGTTCTTAGGGTCAGTGAGTTTTTTGTGGGTGTAGTGTGTCTTTTTCTGCTTTGTGTGGGTGGCCTTTTTCCCCCCTCCTTGTTCATTTTGTAGAGGCTGGTAGGGGGCAGTGTGCTGTGAGAGAAGCAAAGCCCTGATTAGGGGGCGGGGATTCCATGATTAGGAGGCTTATAAAGCAACCAGTCAGCCAGTGGCTCAGGAGCAGCAAACAGAACTGTAAACAGGGGAGTCTGAGTGGTAGTTTGGGAATAGGGTATGTGTGGCATTCTGGTTTTGTTTTGGTCTTTGATGGTTTTTATTTTTCCCCCTTGGCAGGAATTGAGGAAGGAAGGTTATGACAGGTACAGTGGCAGCAGTGGTAGTGACTGAAACCATAGAAGAGACAATGAATATGATGATGTGGAAGCTGCAGGATGTACACGATCCTAGAGCAGGTACCTGAAAAAAATCTTTGTTGGTATGAAGTGCCGCTTGATAGAGCTCATGGAAGAGAAGACGTGAGGCTTGGAGACACAGGTGGAAAGTATGATTGAGTTTCGAAGGGGTTTTGAGTAGTGATGAAGCAAAGGCAAGAGGAAGCTGAAGGGAAAAGTCAAGAGCAGGTGCAAACTGGACTGAAGAACTCAGAGGGGAGACTACTGGGTGAGGAAATTGGTCAGTGGAAGCATATAACTACAAGAACCAGGCAGAGGAAAAGATCAGTTAGTGAAGGAGAAATAGCGCTCAGGAACAGGTTTGCTGAGTTGGATAATGAAAGAGGAGCACAGCAGGCGGCAACAAAAGGAGGGAGTGCAAGGAAGAAGAGTAGAATGGCTAGTCCTGTAAGAAATGGGGAAGAGCCAATGGAGATACCCAGAGTTCAGAGTCGCAGGAGGATACAGGATGACTTGCAGAAGATTGTACGGGAGAATAAAAGATAAAGGGAACTTGCAGCCAGAAAGAACAGGAGGAAGGCCAGCAAATCATACCATCACTAGTAAAAGGTAGGTCTATGTAATTGCAGACTCTGTACTAAGAACAGACAGGCTTGTCACCAGAGCTGATCCAGAGAACAGATGGGTGCGTGGTCTACAAGGAGCTAAGATACGGGATGTGGACCTGAGGCTGAAGAGGATCCTAACATGAACAGGAAAGAATCCACTGACTACCCTTTATGTGAGTATGCCAGGCTGGGGAAGATGCTTAAGGAAATGGAGGCTCACGTGATCTTCAGTGGGATTCTGCCTGTCCCTAGAGGAGGAAAACGAAGGCGAGACAAGATTATGATGATCAACAGATGGCTCAGGCAGTCATGCTCTAAGGAGGGCTTTAGGATGTTTGACCACCAGGAGGCATTCATGGATAGAGGACAGTTCTCGTGGGAATGGACTCCATCTAAGTAGAAAGAGAAATGGACTTCTGGGATGGAGGTTGGCACAACTCATTAAAAGAGCTTTAAACTAGAAACTCAGAGGAGACCGTTGGGAGAGGCTCATATAATCTCCACACCCGATTTTAACACTGAGAGGGAGGAAAATCAAGTAAGAATCGATGCAGCAGTGGAGAAAGGAACAGCAGTGGGTAGGAAAATGGACATTAAGAGGAAGGATAGTGCTGATACCAGTCAGATAGGTAATACTGGCAGTAGAATGACTGTACCCAATCGGGCGAGGAACACGAGCGAAGCCAAGCAGAAACAGTTAAGATGTTTGTACACCATTGCAAAGAGCCTGGGTAATAAAATGGAGGAACTAGAACTACTGCTGCAGGAAGTGAAACCATATATTGCAGAGACAACAAAAACATGGTGGAATAGTAGTCATGACTGGAGTACAGGTATTGAAGGGTATGTGCTGTTCAGGAAAGACAGAAATAAAGGCAAACGTGGTGGAGCAGCATTGTATATTAATGACGAGGTAGACTGTAAAGAAATTAGAAGTGATGGGATAGATAATTGAGTCTGTTTGGGCCAAAATCACTTTGGGGAAGAAAGCTACTAGAGGTTCCCCTGATACAGTGCTTGAGGAGTGTTACAGAACAGAAGGGTCTGATTTGGATATGGATAGAGACCTCTCTAACGTTTTGAATGAAATAAATACTACTGGGAATTATGTGATTATGGGACACTAACTTCCTAGGTATAGATTGGACAAGTGCTACTAATAATAGTAAGGCCCAGATTTTCCTGGATGTGATAGCTAACAGATTTCTTCAGTTGCTGAAGCAATAAGAGGTGATGCCATTTTATATGTGGTATTGTGAGTAGAGGACAACCTTGGTTTGAGTGATTATGAGTTAATTCAGTGTAAACTAAATGGAAGGATAAACAAAAATAGATCTGCAACAAGGGTCCTTGATTTCAAGAGAGCTAACTTAAAAATTTCCTCAATTTTTTAAGGAAAGTGGACTGGACTGAAGAACTCAAGGATCTGATTAAGTCAAAGGGTTTCAGACCAAGCGGGATGAGCAAGCATCTCAAACAGGTGAAAGCAGAAAACCTACAACGACTGGAAGATGGGAGGGATCAGCAAAGAAAGCTACTTCTTGGGGGTCAGAAAATGTAGGGATAAAGCGAGAATTGCCAAAAGCCAAGCAGAGCTGGATCTTGCAAAGGGAATTAAAACCAGTAGGAAAAAGTTCTATAGCCATATTACTAGGAAGAAAACAAGGAAAGAAGAAGTGGCACCACAAAGCACTGAGAATGGGGTGGAGAATAAAGATTACCTCGGCATTGCCCAACACCTAAACCAATATTTGGCCTCAGTTTTTAATGAGGCTAATGAAGAGTTTAGGATTAGTGGCTTTGTAGCTAATGACAACAAGGATATGGAGTTAGAAATTACCACAGTTTAATGGGACTAAATCAGGTGGCCCGGATAATCTCCTTTCTAGAATATTAAAGGAACTGGCAAATAAAATTGCAAACCCAATAGCAAAGATTTTTAATGAACCTGTAAACTCTGGGATCGTACCTTATGACTGGAGAATTACTAATACAGTTCCTATTTTTAAGAAAGGCGGAAAAAAAAGTGAACCAGAAAACTACAGGCCTGTTACTTTGACCTCAATTGTATGTAAGGTCTTGAAACAAATTTTTAAAGAGAAAGTAGTTAAGGACATACAGGTGAAAGGTAATTGGGATAAAATACAACATGGTTTTACAAAAGGTAGATTGTGCCAGACCAACCTGATCTCCTTCTTTGAGAAGATAACGGATTTTTTTAGACAAAGGAAATGCAGTAGATCTAATCTACCTAGATTTCCGTAAGGCATTTGATACAGTTCCACATGGGAAATTATTAAATTGGAGAGATGGGGATTTCTATGAGCAAGGCCGTATCAAATTCATGGCCATGAAAAATGCATCATGGACCGTGAAATCTTTTTTTGTGTGCGCTTTTACCCTATATATACAGATTTCACAGAGGAGACCAGCATTCCTCAAATTGGGGGTCCTGACCCAGTAGGGAGTTTCAAGAGGTCACAAGGTTATTTTAAGGGGGTCACAGTATTGCCATCCTTACTTTTGCACTGCCATCAGAGCTGGGGGGTGGGGTGGGGAGAGTGGCAGCTGTTGGGCAGGCGCCCAGCTCTGAAGGCAGTGCCCCACCAGCAGCAGCGCAGAAGTAAGGGTGACAATACCAGATCATGCACCCTTACTTCTGGGCTGCCGCCTTCAGAACTGGGTGGCCAGAGAGTGGCAGGTGATGACGAGGGCCCAGCTCTGCAGGCAGCAGTGCAGAAGTAAGGGTGGCCATACCATGCCATGCCATGCCATCCTTACCTCTGTGCTGCTGCTGGCGGCAGCTCTGCTTTCAGAGCTGGGCTCCCAGATAGCAGCTGCCACACTCCAGTTGCCCTGCTCTGAAGGCAGGGCTGACAGCAGCAGAAGCGCAGAAAAGGATAGCAGTACCGCAAACTTTTCCTCCCCACACCCTCACCCACAATCCTTTTTGGGTCAGGACCCCTACAGTTACACCACCATGAAATTTCAGATTTAATCATGAAATTTATCATTTTTTAAATCCTATGACTGAATTTCGTAGGGACCTAACTATGAAAACTGAAAAGTGGATAAGGAAATGGTTAAAGGGGCAACTACAAAGAGTCATACAAAAATATGTACTGTCAGACTGGAGGGAGGTTACTAGTGGAATTCCTCAGGGATCAGTCTTGGGACCAATCTTATTTAGCATTTTTATTAGTCACCTTGGCACAAAAAGTGAGTGTGCTAATAAAATTTGTGGATGACACAAAATTGGGAGGTATAGCCAATAAGCAGGAATGGAATATCTTACAAGAAGATCTGCATGATCTTGTAAACTGGCATAACAGAAATGGGATTAAGTTTAATAATACAAAGTGGAAGGTCATGCATTTAGGGACTAACAACAAGAATTTTTGCTATAAGCTAGGGACTTATCCGTTGGAAGAAAGTGAGGAGAAGGTGTATTGGTTAATCACAGGATGACGATAAGCCGTCAAAGTGACGCGGCTATGAAAAAGGCTAATACGGTCCGAGGATGCATCAGGCAAGGTATTTCCAGTAGAGACAGGGAAGTGTTAGTACCATTATACAAGGCACTGGTGAGACCTCATCTGGAATACTGTGTGGAACTATCATCTCCCATGTTTAAAAAAGATGAACTAAAACGTGAACATGTGCAAAAAAGGGCTACTAGGACGATCCAAGGAATGGAAAACCTACCTTACAAAAGGAGACTCAAAGAGCTTGGCTTGTTTAGCCTGACCAAAAGAAGGCTGAGGGAAGATTTGATTGCTCTATATAAATACATCGGAGGAATAAATACCAGGGAGGGAGAGGAGTTATTTAAGTTCGTTCTTGTGTCCACACTGGCACCTAATTTCTATAAACTGGCCATCAACAAGTTTAGGCTTGAAAGTAGACAAGCCATCAGAGGAATGAACCCTAACCAACAAAGGAATGAAGTTCTGGAACAGTCTTCCATGGGGAGCAGTGGGGGCAAAAAAATTAACTGGCTTCAAGACCGAGCTTGATAAATTTACAGAGGGGATGGTATGATGAGATTGTCTACAGTGACATGTGGCCCACTGCCAACTGTCAGTAACAAAAATCCACAACTGCTGGAAACGGAACACAAGATGTGGAGGGCTCTGAGTTACTACAGAGAATTCTTTCCCGGGTATCTGTCTGGCCCGTCTTGCCCACATGCTCAGAGTCTAACTGATAGCCATATTTGGGGTTGGGAAGGAATTTTCCCCAACATCAGATTGGCAGAGACCCTGGTGGTATTTTGCCTTCCTCTGCCGCATGGGGCACAGGACAAACTTGCAGGTTTAAACTAGTGTAAATGGTGAATTCTCTGTAACTTGAAGTCTTTAAACCATGATTTGAGGACTTCAGTAACTCAGCCAGAGGTTAGGAGTTCATTTCAGGAGTGGGTGAGGTTCTGGGGCCTGCAATGTGAAGGAGGTCAGACTAGGTGATCATGACATTGACGTTTATGAGTCAACATGGTGAAAATATTACCAAATGTTAGCAAGTATACAATCACTGAAATCCATCTCCATACAAGATGGTCCATGGTACAAACATTTTGGAATGGAGTTTTAAAGATGACTTGTCAACTAACACAGCTAGCCTTGTGATTATATAATAGCCTTGTATTCCTGCTAAAAAAAAATTCGAATCAGAAGTATTCTTTTGTAATAAGAGGGAGAGTATGCAGTGTACTTACACTGCCAAATACACAATGTAAATATGATCTTCAAAATGATGTAATTTTAGCAACCAACCAGCCTACTTGGAAGCAATAATAGAAGGCTTATTGTTAATTGTACAATAAGTACAGTATGTCCTCATATTGTATACTGAAGAGGAAGACCTAGTCCCTGCCCCAAAGATCTTACCTTCTAACTCATACAGCATACTGACAAAAGAATGGGTAAACAAAAATCTGTTTTAAGGAGAGACTTTAACGGAGGCAAAAAGGTTGCCACATAAGCAGTACAAAGGATGAAAACTTGGACAAATTAAAAAAAAACTGAAATGGGTGGATAAGATTGTCTGAGTTGCCCTCTGTAGTCAGGTCCTGAGAAAGAACAGAATTAAGGTTATTTGGGTGTCTTATAACGGCACTGCCATAATCAAAAATGTTTGTGTTTCTTTTAAATTTAATGACTTTCTTGTGTTTCCAAACTGTTTTAATTACTACAATCTTACCTCAATTTACTCTAAAATTAGGTATGTATGCTCTCAATCTTATAAAGTTTAATTTTGGGGGGATGATAAAGGGACATATATTTCACATTCCCAAATATGTACTCAGTTCCAGTATATTATGATAAAAAACTTTAGCATCCTTATTCACATAGTTGGTGGAAAATTTAAGCTGTACCCATGACATATACTGATACCATACAATACTGCTGTTTTTTGTTAAATTTTATAAATTATTTTCTGAATTAACTGCACTTAACAAAGGCTCATAAAAAAGATAAATAGCAGTTAATCCTATATTAAGTTGAGTACACGAACATTAATAAGCAAAGAAAATCACTGAAGTTTTATAGTTACAGCGAAGACTTCTTACCCTTTTGAAGAAATACATCCAGCTGATCAACACATAATGCCTTCAGCTCTTTCTCACTTTTATCCTTCTTTACCAAGGCAAGAACGTATTTAGCTAGGGCTGATGGATCTGCATCACATCTGTAAAAAAATTGATAAAAATACAGAATTCAGCAATGAAAAATTCAAGACTGCCCGAACCTGGCACAATACACACATCTAGGGCTTGATTCTGCTGTTATTAAAGTCAATTAAACTTCCAATCAATTTCAATAGGAAATGATAAGATTGGGCCACAAAAAACCCCACCAAAGTTATCTTAAAATATCTAATCTTTTGGATATTAGCAATTCATCTTCATCTACCTACGTTACACAAGATGATGTCATTTAACCTCCTGCACGGAAAAATGAAGGGAATGTATCTTACATCTCTGTCACACTTGTACTGATACACAGTAGACAAAAAGTATTAATAACCATGTTGCGGTTCATCTCAAAACATAAGATTACAGCAGGGGACAATAAATTTGCACCCAGATAGTATAAACTTTGCTGATATGAACTATAGCTGCTATTTCTACCTGCTCTACAAAACATGGACTGCCCTACTCAGCACTGACCACAAACATAATTTTGCACCTGTCGCCATCTAGATATCAGTGTTGAAGTGTTACCAGATTGAAAAATGTGTGCATAATTAGGAAGGCAACATGAACTGTAATGACAAGTAAAGGTTAATTTTGGGGGTGAAATATGGATGCTATTGAAATTAAAGGAAATTTTGCCATTGACTTCAATAGTGCCAGGATTTCACCCTTGATATCTAGTCGCCTCTTCTTGATCCCTATACCAAAAGGGCTGAAAATGCTACAGAGAGAACACCTCCCATGCAACTGAGACTTTGGGTCAGTTAAGTAGTGGCACTGTGAAAAAAGTTCTATTCACTCCTCTTCAAATGTAAGGGAGACAGAAATGTTGTCTTGAGTAGCAAGTGTAAAGCAGGAGAGATTCTAGGAATTCTAACATTCCTTAGTTCCATCACACTGCCAAAGAAGGTTTGTTCCTTAGAGCAGAGGTTCTCAAACTGTAGACCACAAAGCTCTGTGCAGAGTTAGTCATTCAATATTGTACCAGATCTTTGTTTCCAGCTGCTAAATGGCCTTAAAATAAACTAAACACACAATAAAAACTCCCCTACTTTTTCATGTAGGAATTGCTGAAGTTGCCAGGGAAAGTCAAGTAATGAATGGGAAGAGAGATGATCTGCGTAATCACAAATGGGTAGAATGGGGGACCACAAGACTGTATTAAAATTATTTACATTATAAATACATTTGAGAACCCCTACCCTATATTTTCTAGCACTTTATCTAGTCTTATTTTGTCATGTATTTGGTAACAGATTGAGTTGGCTAAAAATCTGTTTTCAAAACCCCTGGAAACAGTGTTCATACACCATTACTACGAAAAGGCAGGTAGGTGGCGGGTAGGTGGGGCTCGTCAGCCTTGGAAGGCAGCCCACCTAGGAGAAGGAAAACTCTGATTTAAAACCTCCGCTGCCTTGTGGCAATACCCACTCATGGGAAAGGCTAAGCGAGTGAACCCTAAAACCAAATCCGGTGTCGGAGTCCCGATGGCGGTCTGACATTGTCCTCAACGTCATTCCGGCAACTCCTGCGACGCCACTGGTGCCAAGTTGTATCGACATTGTCTTTCCCTTGGATCCATGAGTTGCGTGGAGAGGGGGGTTCTGCTGCATGGGCAACAGCTGTTCCTCCATATCACCCTGCCCTGGCTTGCGCCCTGGAGAGGACACTCCAGCTTCGCTTCACAGCATCGACACAACACGGGAAGCAACAGCTTACCGGTTATAAGCCCCCTGCTCGACTGGCGTAGAGCTGGCGCCAGGGGTTGCTTCCAACGGTGTGAGGGATCACCATGTCTCACTGGACAACTATCGCCCGCCTCAAGCTGGGCAGCCCCCAGCCAATAAGGTGTTGTCCCGCCACAGTTCACCTGCTTCACTGGGTGCATGGGGCTTAGTGTACGTGAGTACCCGACAAGTGGACTGCGAACCATGCACCAGGCAACAACAAAAGAAAACCAACATTTAAGAAACCAGCCCTCAAGTTAGGATGCTGGAACATACAGACCATGACAACTGGCCTATCACAAGACCGTCAGGCAATCAGCGATGTTCGGAAGACTGCAGTCATCAGTGATGAGCTAGCACGACTCCAAATCGATATAGTCGCTTTGCAGGAGACACGGCTGCCAGACGCTGGGACTCTCAGGGAAAAGAACTATACGTTCTTCTGGCAAGGGAAGAGTGCCGAAGAAATCAGAGAGCGTGGTGTTGGATCTGCTGTGAGAAATTCTTTACTGGGGATGGTGGAACCTGGTCAACAAGGAACTGAAAGACTGTTATCACTCCGACTCCACACATCCACTGGACCCGTCAACCTGATCAGCGTGTATGCACAAACACTCGGCGCCAACAGGGATACCAAGGATGAATTCTATGATCAGTTAGACACGATCATCAGGAGTATCCCTAAAGAAGAGCACTTGATACTACTGGGTGACTTCAACGCCAGAGTGGGCACTGACCACGACTTTTGGCCAACCTGTCTTGGAAAGTTTGGCGTTGGAGAAATGAATGAGAATGGACAACGACTTCTGGAACTGTGCTCGTACCATGACCTCAGCATCACCAACTCATTCTTCCAGACAAAGCCTCAACACAAAGTGTCCTGGAGACACCCTCGCTCCATGCACTGGCACCAACTCGACCTGATCATCCTCAGGCTGTCTGCCTTGAAGTGCGTCCTGCTTACTCGCACCTTCCACAGTGCTGACTGCGACAGTGATCACTCGCTGGTGTGCAGCAAGATGAGGCTACAGCCAAAGAAGATTCACCGCTCTAGGCCAGAGGGCAAACCCGCATCGATGTGAGCAAGACCGCACACCCAGACAAGGCAGAGAAATTCACCCATGAGCTCTCCGAGGTGCTGAACTGCATGCCTCCCGGTGGCTGCGCCAAAGAGAGATGGGACCACATCAGAGATGCAGTATACAGCACAGCCATGAAAGTTTTTGGAAAGAAACGAAACATGAATAATGACTGGTTTGAGGCCAACTCCGCCACACTCACTCCAGCCATTGAAGAACGCCGCGCTGTTCACCTGGAGTACAAGCGTTCCCCCAGTCAGAGGACTCTACAATAGTATCGATTTGCCAGGAGCAAAGTACAGAGACTAGCTCGACAGTGTGCAAATGATTACTGGCTCCAGCTCTGCTGGAGCATTCAACTATCTGCTGACACTGCAAACATCAGGGGCATGTATGATGGCATCAAGAAGGCCATGGGACCCACAAAGAAGTGGAGAGTGTCACTAAAGTCTGTAACAGGCAAAAACATCCAGGACAAGGGCAAGCAGATGGATAGATGGGTGGAGCACTACTCTGAAGTGTACTCCAGGCAAAACACTGTCACCGAAGCTACCCTCAATACTGTGGATGGTTTTCCCGTTGAAACTGAGCTGGACGAGAAGCCCACCATGGAAGAACTGAAGAAAGTCATTGAGAGCTTGTCCACAGGAAAGGCTCCAGGAAAGGATGGCATCCCACCAGAAGTTATCAAGTGTGGTATCAACGTCCTCCTAGAACACCTCCACGACCTCCTCTGTCAGTGCTGGGACGAAGGTGCAGTACCTCAGGATATGAGAAATGCCAACATCGTGACCCTCTACAAGAACAAGGGTGATAGAAGCGACTGCAACAACTACAGAGGCATATCGCTCCTGAGTGTTCTGGGTAAAATCTTCGCACTCGCGATCCTGAATAGACTGCAGAAGCTTGCTGACAGAGTTTACCCAGAATCATAGTGCGGGTTCCGAGCACGG
Organism: Chelydra serpentina; assembly: GCA_037349315.1. Taxonomy (NCBI): domain Eukaryota; kingdom Metazoa; phylum Chordata; order Testudines; family Chelydridae; genus Chelydra; species Chelydra serpentina. Next base: position 80,713,157 of record JBAIAC010000004.1, read on the forward strand.
AGATCCACAACCGATATGGCTTTCTCCTTAAGGCAGCTGCAAGAGAAATGCAGAGAACAGCACAAGCCGCTATTCCTTGCCTTCATAGACCTGACCAAAGCTTTCGACCTTGTGAACAGAGATGGGCTGTTCAAGATCCTGGTAAAGGTTGGCTGCCCACCAAAGCTGCTGAGCGTGATCCAGTCTTTTCACGACAACATGAAAGGCACAGTACTGTATGATGGCTCGTCCTCCGATGCCTTCAACATCCACAGTGGAGTAAAACAAGGCTGCGTTCTCGCTCCCACACTCTTCGGCATCTTCTCTGCAGCATTGCTGAAACGTGCCTTTGGAAATTCCACAGAGGGAGTTTATCTCCACACCCGGTCTGACGGGAGACTTTTCAATCTGGCTCGACTAAAGACCAAAAGCAAGGTACGGGAGGCAACAATCAGAGACATGCTGTTTGCAGATGACGCTGCCTTGGCCACCCACACAGAAATCGATCTCCAACATCTGATTGACCGCTTTTCCAGAGCTTGCGAAGAGTTCGGGTTGACAATCAGTCTTCAGAAGACCAAAGTTATGGCCCAGGATGCAGAACATCCAAGCATTGCCATCAATGACTATGTGCTAGAGGGGGTCAGTCAGTTCACCTACCTTGGATCTACCATCACGGACAACCTCTCACTGGACCCTGAGATCAACCGTAGAATTGGCAAGGCCTTCACAATTTTGGCCAGATTGTCACAGAGAGTAGGGAACAACAACATGCTGACCATCAACAAAAAGGTCGCTGTGTACCGCGCATGTGTGTTAAACACTCTTCTCTACGCCAGCGAAACTTGGACCCTCTACGCTTCGCAAGAAAAGAGACTCAACACCTTCCACATGCGCTGCCTCCGTCGTATACTCGGGATCACTTGGAGTGATCGAATAACGAACAACGAGGTGCTGGAACATGCCAAGATCTCCAGCATGTTCACTCTCCTCCGTCAACGCCGCCTCAGATGGCTTGGCCATCTAAGTCGCATGGAAGATGGACGGATCCCCAAAGACCTGTGGTATGCCGAACTTGCCTCCGGAAACAGAGCTACAGGACGGCCCCACCTTCGCTTCAAGGATGTCTGTAAGAGGGACCTGAAGACTGTTCAAATCAACATCAACAGCTGGGAAGAGCTCGCCCAGGACAGATGCAGATGGAGACACACTCTGACCACTGGATTGAAAACTGGCGAAGACAAGCTGCGGCAGCTTGCCGAGGAAAAGCGGGTTCAACGAAAAAGGAAGCAGCGGCTCCAACCCACAGCTGACACTGCCTTCAAATGCAGCAAATGCAGTCGAGACTGCCACTCTCGTGTGGGGCTCCACAGCCACAACAGACACTGCACAACCATCAACTAAACATTCCCCATGGGCGCATATCCATCGTCTCTCGAGACTAACGGACGCCGCCAACGCCAACTACGAAAAAGCAAGTACACCAATACATGGGAGAAATGAGTTTGTTGAAGTGTGTTGAAGTTTCAGTGAAGGCTCAAAATGCCGGGGGGGGGGGGGGGGGCGGGGGTGAGTTTCAAGGAAGAGCACAGAAGCAACGAGGCAAAAATAATCAAAAACATTCATGCAAAGGCTACAAAGGATAAAAGCTCAGGCCTTCAAACAAAGCACTCAAAAGCCAAGTCTATACTAAATATGTTAGATTGACACAGCTATGTTGAAAGCTCCCCACCCCGAGTAATGTTGGTAAGCCAACCTAACCTCCAGTGTAGATCAGCAGCGATCCCTCAATTCGAGGATGATCTCTACCACAGATTTACACATGGGTCCTGAGATGACTCAGGAGTCCAATCCTGGAAAACACAGATCCGCCCACTGTAGGTACAGACATTTCCTGGTGGGCCAGCTGCCTGCTGGGAGAAAGTTCTTTCTTTTTCCTTCCTGCTCTCTTTTCAGCTTCGAGGGCAGGGCACTTCTCCTCAAAGCGGGCCACTATCTGATGGCAGGATGTGGTGCCAGCAGGGTCAGTTGGTGGCTTGCTCCTCCCAGCTTGTAATATGTCGAGCCCAGCCAAGTCTCTACATAAGGTGGATTTTATATACATATTTTAAAGACTCAAAAAAACCCAACTAAACTGTTTCCAAGAAGGAGGTTAGAGAAAATAATAGAAATAGAAAAATAAATTGTCAGTATTAAAAATGTATTTCAACTGTTTCTTTGAGATGCTCTAGTGCCCCCATGTTTTAGAGCAGGAACTTGAAATTTGTCAGGAGGGATGACCTGTGGAGGAAGGGATGTCAATATGGTTCCACATGATGAAATCTGTGTTTGGGTTTTTTTTTTTTAATTTTTAGAAAACCAAGGAAATACATAAATCTTAAGCTAAAATAATTATGCTAGATTTGCATGATCAAGCACTCAAAAATTGGGAAATGCAAAAATTAAAGGTGTTCCTGCAAACTTAATTCAGTACTCTCAATGCATATGCATAATGATGCAGTCTTTATTTACATTATCACATACTATTTGTCCTACAGAACTCGTCTTCGTTCAATGGACAGTGATTAAGAAGAGATGCTCTTGTGTTAAACATCTGGCTTGGCATTTGAGAGAGTTTAATAGTTTTCCAGGCTTGACTTCATACTTTCTATATGATGTTGGGTAAGGCTATCATAACGCATATGCACAATGGGGCTGAATTAAGACTCTGAAATATGTAGGTATTATACCACAAATCACTGTAGAATATGAGCATCTTCCAGTACAGTAACTCCTCACTTAAAGTCGCCCGGGTTCACGTTGTTTTGTTGTTAAGTTGCTGATCAATTAGGGAACATGCTCATTTAAAGTTGTGAAATGCTCCCTTCTAACATCCTTTGCAGGCTATCAACTGCCGCAGTTCAGCTGTCCCTTCCCCCACTGCCATGTGCTGCTCCCGGAGACTCCTGCCTGCTTGCTGTGGGGGGGGAGGGGGAGGGAAAGAGGGGTGCTAATGTCAGGGTGCCTGCTTGCTGTGTGGGGGGGAGGGGAAGAAGAGGGGGGCTAATGTCCCCCTGCGCCTGCATCTTGCTTACCCCATCTTCCATAGAGCAGGGGGGACACAGGAGGAAGGGAGCTGCTGCCTTAGGCAGAAGCTGCAGCTGCCAGCTTGTGGATCTAATTAACAAGGCAGTGTACTTCTGACCCCACTATTGATATCTAATTGGAAATGCCCATCTCTATCTCTGAAACAAACAGGGCTTGTAAAGTGTCAGAGTTAACCCTTGAGGGGCTCAGCCAACTGCTCAGTTCATTTAGCAGTAAGACATTCCCTGGGAAATATCCCACCCTCTGACTCCTCCAACTCAACCAAGCTTCACTATCACCATCACTTTGTACCAGTATTCAATTGTTTGTGTGTGTGTGTGTATATCTATGTATCTATATCTATATATAGAGTGACAGATCCAGACAAGTGGGGTACAGAAGTCTGATCGAAGGCAAATATACTGGCCATTGGATGAATAGTTTTCTGTTCCCTGAGTGACCAGAGCAGGGGCTGCACTAGAACAAGCAGGAACTTTCTGGAACCAATTTAAGGCAGGCAGGCTAATTAGGACACCTGGAGCCAATTAAGAAGAACCTGCTAGAATCACTTAAGACAGGCAGGCTAATCAGGGCACCTGGGTTTAAAAGGGAGCTCCCTTCAGTTTGTGGTGTTGCGTGTGAGGAGCTGGGAGCAAGAGGCACACAAGGAGTTGAGAGTAAGAAGAGTTGAAGGACTGAGCAGTACAAGCATCAGCAGACCATCAGGAGGAAGGTCCTGCAGTAAGCATAAAGAAGGTGTTGGGCGGAGGCCGTGGGGAAGTAGCCCAGGGAGTTGTAGCTGTCACGCAGCTGTTACAGGAAACCCTATAGACAACTGCAATCCACAGGGCCCTGGGCTGGAACCCGGAGTAGAGGGCGGGCCCAGGTTCCCCCCAAACCTCCAAACTCCTGATCAGACACAGGAGGAATTTGACTGTGGGTTCTACCAGAGGGGAAGATCTCTGAGGCGATCAAAATCCACCAATAAGCGCAGGACTCACCAAGGTAGAGGAGGAACTTTAAATTTCCCTGGAACCTAACCCCCTCATTTACATTAATTCTTATGGGGAAATTGGATTCATTTAACATCATTTCGCTTAAAGTTGCATTTTTCAGGAACATAACTACAACGTTAAGTGAGGAGTTACTGTATTATATTAAGTGAGGTGACTAATATCTGTGATTTATTGTTTGCTCTCTCATCCTCTCACCAAGGGGAAACAAGTATACAGTACATCAGTGGTTTTCAACTTTTTTTCATTTGCGGACACCTAAAAAGTTTCAAACGGCGGTGCAGACCCCTTTGGAAATCAGACACAGTCTGCAAACCCCGATGGGTCCGCAGACCACAGATTGAAAACCACGGTTCTATGGTAATGATCAACTTTCACAGACCTCTTAGTCATAGTCTGCAGACCCCTTAAGGGTCCACAGACGACAGGTTGAAAACCACTGCAGTAGAGCATTGTATTTTGTTGCTGTTGGATTTTTGGGTTTGTTTGGGTTTTTTTAAATATATAAACACGTTTCTCTTTGCTCATTTTTGAGAAGGCAAGGTCAAAAAAATGTGCCTTGCCCTTGGAGTGGACAATCGAGAGATTTGTAGTGGTCCTTAGTTACTGGGGGAGTTTGTTTCACAGTTTCAGGCTTGCACACAAGAAAATTCTGTCTCTCACACAGAACAAGCTTACCCTCATTGTAAAGAGTTTCATTGTACCAGAAGAGGAAAGTGTCAACTCCAGTCTTCATCCTAAGGCATCAGGAAAACTTTTAGATATGCTGGGCCCAGGACAGTATGCCTTCAAAAAAGGACCAAGTCCTTGAATTTGACTCAGTATTTTATAGGAAGCCAGCGTAGGGAGCAGAGGCCAGGTCTGATGTGTTCACAGTAACCTGTGTTGCTCAGAAGACATGCTCCAGTGTACTATGCTAATTGGAGCTTCCTAAGTCCTGAAGGCTTCATGTCCAGGTATTTTGCTTTGCTGTAGGTGACACTTTCTTTGAAGGTGTCAACAAGCATGTGGACACGGGCGATCCAGTCAATGTAGGGTACCCGGACTTTCAGACAACCTTAAACAAGGTCTCTAAGGCCTTGGCTACACTTACGAGTTACAGCGCAATAAAACTGCCTGCAGCACTGTAACTCACTAACTGGCTACACTTGCAAGGCACGTGCAATGGTGTATCTCCTCAGATACAGCGCTGCATGTACTCCACCTCCCCGAGAGAAATAGCAACTGTTGTGACGTGGGTGGAACGCTGGTCTTTCAGTATAGTGGAGGAACTCCGCAGTTACTCACCTCTGGAAGCTCCCTTTGTTTTGAAACGGCACTTCCGGGTTGGAGTTCAGAGCTCCGTCTGGAGCTGCTAGCTGCTACAAACACAGCTTTACAAACACAGCTACTGTTTGCAGGCGGGGGGGAGGGGGCTCCGTTAGGAATGCCGGCAGCAAAGTTGCCTTGGACGGGGGGGGGGGGGGGGGGGGAGAAGAACGGCGGGGGGGAGGGCTCCATTTCCCCAAGTTCTCTTTTATCGCTCTTTAAAAACAAACAAAGCCCCTGCTGTTTGCTTTCAGTGATTGAGAGAGAGGCAGGGGATGTGGAGGTGTGGAAATAATGAGCTGACACTCTGTGGAGATTCCAAAAACCCACTCTCTCTCCCAAAACGCTCCCTGTCAAAGTCCCCCTCACCCCCCCCCCCATTTTAAAAGCACGTTGCAGCCACTTGAATGCCCATAATGCACTGCTCCCAAAACAGCTGCAAATGCCTCAAATGTAGCCACCTTACTGCGCTGGCAGCTGCCAGTGTGGACAGGCTGCAGCGCTTTCCCTACTAAGCTGTACGAAGACGGGTTTAACTCACAGCGCTGTACATCTGCAAGTGTAGCCAAGGCCTAAGCAAACACTCTTAGGCAAACTAAGCAATCATGGGATAAAAAGGAATGTCCTCTCATGAGCAGGTAACAAAATGCAAAGCAATGCACATTGGAAAACATAATCCCAACTATACATATAAAATGATGGGGGTCTAAATTAGCTGCTACCACTCAAGAAAGATTTTGGAGTCATTGTGGAGAATTCTCTGAAAACATCCACTCAATATGCAGTGGCAGTCAAAAAAGCTAACAGAATGTTGTGAATCATTAAGAAAGGGATAGATAAGATGACAGTAAATATATTGCCTCTATATAAATCCATGGTACGCCCACATCTTGAATACTGTGTGCAGATGTGATCACCCCATCTCAAAAAAGATACATTAGAATTGGAAAAGAAACAGAGAAGGGCAACAAACATTATTAGGAGTATGGAACAGCTTCCATACAAGGAGAGACTAAAAAGACAGACTGTTCAACTTGGAAGAGAGACAACTAATGGGGGATATGATATAGATCCATAAAATCTTGGTGTGAAGAAAGTGAATAGGAAAGTGCAATTTACCTCTTCACAACACACACAAAAAGGGATCCCCAATTAAATTAATAGGCAGCAGGTTTAAAACAAACATAAGGAAGTACTTCTTCACACAATGCACAGTCAACCTGTGGAACTCATTGCCAGGGAATGCTGTGAAGACCAAAAATATAATTGCGTTCAAAAATGAGTTAGCTAAGTTCATAGAAGATGGGTTCATCAGTGGCTATTAGCCAAGATGGTCAGGACGCAACCCCATAGTCTGGGTGTCCCTTCTTGAATGCCAGAAGCTAGGACTGGATGACAAGGGGTGGCTCACTCAATAATTGTAATTCTGTTCATTCCCTCTGAACCATCTGGTACTGGATACTGCCAGAAAAGAGGATACTGGGCTACCGGTCTGACCCAGTATGGCAATTCTTACATATTTTTTAAAAATACAAGAACATGTTTTAGGATGCAAAACAATCTATGAGAAATTGATGATCTATGATCACATAATTAGAATGTAATGTACATACATGAGGAGTGTTACGGCTACACTCCCAATTAACTGTTATATTGCTGACTTAAGTGTTTCACTACGCAACTTTTTTTTTTTTAATCAGTTTTATGTATGAAATTTTGTTGGTTTGATTTAAATAAATAAAATATACATGCACCAAAAGAAGAACGTTAAGGAGGAAAAGAGCAAAATTAGAAACTCAGTGCTTCAGTCTAAGGCTATGGCTACACTAGTGCTTTACAGCGCTGAAACTTTCACGCAAAGGGGTGTGAAAAAATACCCCCCTGAGCGCAGCAAGTTACAGCGCTGTAAAGCACCAGTGCCCCTGCGCTGGGAGCTGAGCTAATCCCCTCGTGGAAGTGGAGTACCTGCAGCACTGGGAGAGCTCTCTCCCAGCACTCGCACACAACCACACTCGCACTTCAAAGCGCTGCCGTGGGAGCGTTCCTGCGGTAGCGCTTTAAAAATTCAAGTGAAGCCAAGTCCTAAGAGGCTTAAAAGCTCTGCTGCCTCTGACTCGCTGTATGTTGCCAATTCCTGAAATTTTATTGCAAATCTTGAGATTATTTTTTTTCTTAAAGCTCCAGCTCCTGAAGCAAAGACATAATGTGAGCATCTTGGCGTCAATTTTTGTTTGTTTGTTTTAAAGCAACTTTCTAGCTCTCATGGAGCAGTAAAAAGCTGAAAAATGTATCTCAAGTGTACCCCAAAGACTCAGAAACCAAAGGTAAATAACTCAATTTTTAATTTAGTCATGATTTTTGGGACCTGACCCACTGTTTTTGAATACTTGGTTTTGGCAGTACTATTCAAGACATGAAATAGCCAGCAGGTAATCCATTCGAGGTGCCCTGGACCTTGCTCCTTTTTTCAGGTGCCAGCCCACCCTGTCAGACAACCAGCTAACCTTCCTACTGGAGAGAAAGCTTATTCCAGCAAGAAAGTTCTTTTGCCAGAACAACATATACCAGCTCAGCAAGTGAAATAAACTATACCAGTGAAAGCACTTTTATGTTAGCATTACTGCATCTACACTAAGGATTTTTACCTATATAGAAATGTCTCCAAAATAACACCACCGCCACACCTAACCAACACTGATATAAATTTCAAGTGTAGACCAGGCCTAAAATTTTACTTTTTTAATTCTATTTCTAGCTCTTATGGGTACAAAGCTAAATTACTTTGAGAATCTGAATCAAGCATAAACCATGCAAGCATAAACTCTCCCCAAATCTGCAGACAGCATGGAGCAATAGCTTTAAAAGATATAACTATTCCATTGATTTCACTGGACTGTTAACTCTGAAACCTAAAAAAGGACAATTTAATGTCAGCACTTAACTATTTCACTGCTAATCATTTCAGAAGCATCCAAATAATGTGTTTAACCACAATACCAAAATGCCTCCTCTGCCTTTCCAGGTGCCAAAAGCCTCATCTGCTCCTTAACCATTTACCAAAATCTCCAGGTTTTCCCTGATAGTTCCCACATTGCAGTTAAACACTGCTAGTACAGAACTTGCTGCAGCATACCAAAAACTAAAAATCTAAGGAAAATGTGAAATAAATTCAGTTATCAAAATACAGGACACTGGACCGCATTATTCATTTTCATATTTCTTTCACTAATACTCACTTTTTAACAAACTGCTACAGAATCCAGACTCAACACAAAATTTGGACTCAATATGCCACAGAATTCAAATGACCCTGCCTTAGTTCACCAAAACACAAATACAGGTTCTCAGATATAAAAATGTCAAGGCCAGAAGGGAGCATTATGATCATCTAGTCTGACCTCTTGCCTAACAGGTCAGCAAAAATTTTCCCAATAATTCTTGCACTGAATCCAATAATCTGTGGTTGAACTAGACCATGGTATCTCAACTAGTGAGTCAGAACTGGCAACTGGAGGTGGGAAACGTTGAAAGATGTATTACAAACTAAAGCAAAGAAAATCTCAAGTCCTTACTTCCCGCATACTCTTCCCGTTTAAGGTAAGTATTCTCTGTCAAAATCATATAGGTTTATTGTTATTGATACTTTATAATATAAAATATTACTTTTATAATAAACATAAGGTAGCAATGAACATTTTTACTTTGAATAAAGGGTCTCAAAGTAGGGATGTAAATAACATGCAAAAACAGCAACCACATAACAGATTAAAATTCTATCGGTTACACGGTTAAACGTCTACCTGGGGAACGTAGGGTGCTGCAGCACCCCTATGTTTTACATGAGGCTCCGCTGCCGCCCGCGGGGTCCCAGCTGCCAGCCCTGTGCCCAGGGTCCTGGCTGCTGGCCCCACGCCTGGAGTCCCAGCTGCTGGGACGGACCCCAAGCATGGGGCCGGCAGCCGGGAGGGACCCCCAGCAAGCAGGGCAGCAGCTGGGATTTTGGGCATGGGGCGGCAGCCGGGACCCTGGGCAGAGGTTAACCGTTACCAGAAACTGATAAGCATCAAGCTTATCGGTTAACCGGTTAAACTCTTACATCCCTATCTCAAACCTAAAAAGGTTGAGAAACACTGAACTACAGCATAACTTTTATAAAGATATTCAATCTTGATTTTAAAATGAATATATCAGAAAGGGACCAGCATGTCTGGCAGCTTCTGTTGGACTGGATACAGCAAACTGCAAACTTTCAGGAATCTAAGACCCACAGCATGCCAACTTTAAATATGTAGGCACCAAGACCCCATAGGAAGACCACCAAACTGTTGAGCCCCTCTGATGCATTCTTAAGGCAAGGTGTGAGAGAAGCAATTCAGGGAATTTGAGAGAGAAATGGCCAGGACGCAGGAAGGGTCAAGAGCGATCAAGGGTTCTGTTATAGAGATTTATTTAATAAAAATGGGCATGTTTAGCCTTGAAGAAAGAAAACTGAGGTGAGGCTAATAACAGTCTTCAAATATATTAAGGAGTGTTATAAAGAAGACAGTGATCAATTGTTCTCCATGTCCACTGATGATAGGACAAGAAGTAATCACCTTAATCTGCAGCAAGGGAGATTTAGGTTAGATATTAGGAAAAACTTTCTAACCATAAAGATAGTTAAGTACTGGAATAAGCTTATAAGGGAGGCTGTAGAATCCTGTCATTGGAGGTTTTTAAGAACAGGTTGGACACCTGCCAGGCATGGTCTAGGTATACTTGGTCCTGCTATGCAGGTGGCTGGAACAATTACCTCTTGAGGTCCCTTCCAGCCCCGCATTTCTATAATTCTATGAAACATGCATCCAGTAATACAGTTATGCCAAGTCTAGATTATACTATTACAACAAAAGGGGATACAGGTGATGAATGTTTAAAATTGTTACAGACAGTAACTACTCCTGGGAGAATTCTGTGGCAAACAAATAAAAATGTTGTGCACAATATTTTAAAATTCTGCATATTTTGTCAAAATAATACAACAGAATCACACCAGTTTCAATTATTTTGATAATTTATTTCAAAATACCTTTCAGCAAGTATGTTTGTAACAATATAGACAACAAAAAAGATTCAGGAAATTATTTTTGACAAATAGATTCCTTACTAAGCATATTAATACACAACTGAGTAATTCATTTAAACTACAATACAGAAAAGTATTTACTGCACCGCTCAGAAGCAGTGCAAAGACTTGGGGGAGTCAGGGGTAAAGGAGGTGCTGAGGGAGAGGGAAGTAATTGTTTGGAAGAAGCCTGGGAGTGAACCTGGAAGGTGGGTGCGAGAAGTATAGAACAGGGGGTTGGGGGGGGGGTTGTGAGGGGGGGGCTTGAGTGGGGGATTGTTAGGGAGCTGGAGAGCTTCCCCCATGCAGATCCTGGCTGACCCCTAGCCTCTCCCATTCAGTCAGGCACATCTGCTCCTATCCCTGTGTGTCCCTGCACCCCTCCTTCTCCATGTGTCTTTGCACCCCCACTCCCATTCAGCCCCTGGCTCAAAGCTGTCACCCCACTAGCGCCTCTGCCCTTGTCTGTCCCCCCACACTAGTCCTTCTGAACCCCAGTCTATGTGACCCCCATCTCCCCTGTAGCCCCATGTGTCCCACTCTGTTCATTCACACACACACACACACACACACACACACACATATATGCCATGCATCCTCACCTGGCCCTGCGAACAAGGTGCTGTGAGGAAAGCAGCATCTGCTCCCTCCCTTTTCATAGCTGCCTGCTCCAACCCGAGCCCGCTACCCTTTCTTCTGGTGCCACAGAAGCCCCTGGTGGGTGAAAGGTGCAATTGCAGTGCCTCCCCAGCAGAATCTTATTTTTTGCAAGGGTAAAAAAAATCTGCAGGGGAGATTAATTCTGTACTTGCGCAGTGGCGCAGAACTCCCCCAGGAGTACACACTGAATAAACAATGCACTGTTCTAATTCCTTTGTAACTTTATTTCTCAAGCAAATTTTTTCTAACCTGGCAAAGCATGGAGGGAGGCAAGCACACAAACTGACAATGTACATACCAAGATGAAACATTTAAACTATTTAAGTCATTACATGAAGAAAGGCCTGAAACATGTAATCACAGATCTGCCCAAGAATTGAATATATGAACATCGATAGTCTATCTGTTGGTCAAAATTTCTGTAGCTTCATTTTCCCCTTAACTTCATCTACCTGATTTTGGTCTTGCAGCACTTAGGGAAATCTGCTATTAAGGTGCAGCAGTAGCTGGTTCAAAGTACATTTTTTCACAGGAGCTCTCAACCTTTATTTTGTTACGATCTCATGGAAATGGCAAAAACTAAAACCAGAATATAAACTTTGGAGACAGTTTAATTTATGATGTTTTGATAAAAACAAAATGATACAGCGAGAATAATAGGACTATGAAAGCCACCTCCTGGGGGAATTTTTCACTGGATCTCATCTCACTTTTCTTGTACCGTTCCGCAAGAAATCTAACATTCTGGGACCTGCCCATCTGGCCACACTGTTGTTCCTTGTGCCAATTCCTAGAATTAGTTATACATAAGTAATGTTTGTTTACAAAATATTTTATAACTTTTTAGCCATCATGGAAAACATCTGCCAAACTGAATCTAATTTTCATCTGACAACTCTGCCACAGCATGAACACTGTCACTCACTTAGGAAAGTAGGGGAAGAGACCGACAGATTCTTCACCAAATACCGCTGAACTCTAGCGGTAACTTTTTAAATTCCATGCAATTCACTATCATTATTACGGACTCAGGTCAAGAACCTCAACTCTCAAAAAAAGTTGCGTCTGAGCAAGAATTTGAATACAGTTAATTGAGAAAAGCTAGCAATATAGAATTGGACGAGAGTAAAATGATGGAAAGAAGGAAAGACTGTTTAGAGACTAATACAGTAACTCCTCACTTAATGTGACTTTAAGCAAAACGATGTTAAGCGACTCCAATTTCCCCACGAAAATTTTTTCACCTGCAACCTAACCCCCTTTATTTACATTAATCCTTATGGAGAAATTGGATTCGCTTATCATTTTTTTTTTATATTTATATTTATATATATATATATATATATATATATATATATATATATATATATATATATATACACATACACACACACAGAGTATAAGTTTTAAACAAACAATTTTATACTGGTACACAGCGATGATGATTATGAAGCTTGGTTGAGGTGGTGAAGTCACAGGGTGGGATATTTCCCAGGGAATGCCTTACTGTTAAATGATGAACTAGCAATTGGATAAGCCCTCCAGAGTTAACTCATTGTTAATGTAGCCTCAAACTCTACAAGGCAACAGGAATGGAGGGAGGAGACACAGCATGGCAGATGTGTGTATGTGTGGGAGAGAGAGATGTGTATTGCCCCTTTAAGTACGCTGACATCACTCTTAAGTACACTGCTTTGTTAAGTAGATCAGCAAGCTGAGACCCAGCTGCTGCCAGGAAGCTCCCTCTGTCCTGAGCCCTGTCATGTGTCCCACCTGCTCTATGGAAGATGAGGTTAGCGGGGGCAGGAGCAGGGGGGAGAGGGACACCCTGACACTAGCCCCGTCTTCCCTCCCCATCCCCCCGCATAGCAAGCAGGAGGCTCGGGGAGCAGCTCCAAGATAGAGGGCAGGAGCAGCACATGGCAGTGGGGGAGGGACAGCTGAACTGCTGGCAACTGATAGCCTGCTGGGTGGCTGCCACACAAGGAACTTAGAGGAGCGAGGAGCTGATAGGGGGGCTGCTGGTCCACCCTGGTTTCAAGCCCCCACCAGTTAGCTCAACGGGCTGCTCTTCCTGCAAGCAGTGGACAAAGCAGACGGCTGCCAAACGATGTTATAAGGGAGCATTGCACAACTTTAAATGAACATGTTCCCTAATTGATCAGCAACGAAACGACGTTAACTGGGACAACTTTAAGTGAGGAGTTACTGTAATGGTCAGTGTGCTTTGACAGATCTTTGCTATGAAATGTAAATAAAATGGTGTATTACAAAGAGAATAAAAAAGAAATTGTTTAAAGTAGTTACAATACAAAAATCCCAAGCACAGTGAAAGGAACACTTTCCATTTTAATGAGGCTATGCCCTTATGACATATAAACTCTACTTTAATTCACATTTTAAACAGTAAACCTTTTTCTATAAATCTGAATTAGCCAACCAAGTAAGCCCGCACAAAGATCCAAAACCAAAAGGACAAAAAACTAAATACCTGGGAATCTTAAACCATGTATGGAGGGAAGTCAATGTTCCAACAGAAGATTTTAATTTACAAGAAGGTAATTAAAACAAGACATGCTATACCATAGGTGAAAATTAAAGAACCACAGTTTCACCTAAATACTACCACTGTCACTGATATTACCACAAAATAGTGTTTTCAAAACTATGAGACTAGACTGTAGAAACTTCAACCTCCTACAGACTGGTGGCTTAAACTCAAGGAAAATGAAAATAAAAAATTGCCTAGACCTTTGCTAAATCAGAACTTGGTTCTAGTGGATGTTAAACACTAATGATGAGATCCTCACCTCCACTTCAGCCAGCCCCCTTACAAAAAAATGAATAGGCTGGAGTGGCATAAAGGGGCACTAAAAGCCAGAGAATGGCCGGGGAAGACACCTCTCTGGCACAGGAACTGCAAATGGTCTGACCTAAGGTTTCAGTGTAGTAGCCGTGTTAGTCTGTGTCAGCAAAACGAAAATAAGAAAGAAAACCTTGTAGCACCTTAGAGACTAACAAATGTATTTCAGCATAAACTTTCGTGGGTTAGTACCCACTTCATCGGATGTCTTCTGAAGTCCCTTTACAAGCCCTGTGTAGGAGATATACCAGGGACGGGGACACAGTATTTCCATTACAGATACCAGGAATTGCTGTAGTTCATAAGCAAGTGGAGACAGGCTGCATTAACCACAGGGTATGTCTGCACTGCTCAATTTATCTATGTCCAAATTAATCCCCTCGTTAGTCCAGTTTGAGTGAGAGCAGCCACGCCAGGAATCAACACTGTGGCTGCTGTGTTCACACTGACACTGCACTCAGTCATGTATGGCACTAAGACGTCTAGAAGGATATTCCACGGTACATTCTTTGTGCTGCAATAAGATGAGATGCTCCATGAATTCTTTCCCAGTGAATTGTGGGAGAACTTCTGTCCTTTCTGGGCACACAGAGGGAACTGATGGAAGTCCTTTGTATTTGTGGATAATCCAAGAACTATATCCAGATGCACAGACACTCTTTTCTCAACCTGTGTGCAGAGTGCTGCAGGATTTACCCAGTTACTTACATGGGGTGTTATAGAGGAGATGTTACCCTGGTTACTCACATAGGCTCTGAGAAGGAAGGAAGGGTATTATCCTAGGCGGTTACCCCAGTTACGCACACGGGGTCTATGGGGGGGGAGCGGTGTCCGGGGCGGTTACCACAGTTATCTGCACAGGCTCTATAGGGGAGTGGTGTCCCGGAGAGAGGGGGGGGGGGGGGAAGTTACCCTGGTTACTCACACGGGCTCTATAGGGGGAGCAGTGCCTGGGGGGGGGGGGGGGGGGGGAGAGAGAGGGTGGTTACTCCAGTTACTCACACGGGCTCTATAGGGGGAGCAGTGCCTGGGGGGGGAGGGGGGGGGAAGAGAGAGAGAGAGGGTGGTTACTCCGGTTACTCACACAGGCTCTATAGGGGGAGCAGTGCCTGGGGGGGGGGTTACCCCGGTTACTCACACGGGCTCTATAGGGGGAGCAGTGCGGGGGGGGGGGGGGGGGGGGAGGGTGGTTACTCCGGTTACTCACACGGGCTCTATAGGGGGAGCGGTGTCCCGGGGGGAGGAGAGGGGGGTTACCCCGGTTACTCACACGGGCTCTATAGGGGGAGCGGTGTCCCGGGGGGGGGGGAGAAGGGGGTTACCCCGGTTACGCACTCGGGCTCTATAGGGGGAGCGGTGTCCCGGGGGGAGAAGAGGGGGGTTACCCCAGTTACGCACTCGGGCTCTATAGGGGGAGCGGTGTCCCGGGGGGGGGGGAGAAGGGGGTTACCCCGGTTACGCACACGGGCTCTATAGGGGGAGCGGTGTCCCGGGGGGGGGGGGGGAGAAGGGGGTTACCCCGGTTACGCACTCGGGCTCTATAAGGGGAGCGGTGTCCCGGCGGGGGGGGGGGGTTATCCCGGTTACTCACATGGGCTCCAAGGTTTTGCTGAGCCAGGATTTCAGCGCCTCGAAGTTTTCTATGATCATTTTCGCCACCATCCAGAGCGGCCGGGCCCCCCTGCCTCCCTGGCAGCAGCAGCGGCGGTTCCGCCCCGCCCGCAGGCCGGGTCCCGGCTCCTCCGCGCCCCTCGCCCGAGCTGGCTGCCCGGCTCGGTCTAGATCCCCGGAGACGGGACAGGGGCCCGACGCGGCGGAGGGCTCGGAACCCGGCGGGCCGCGCTCTGCGGGCTCCCGCTCTCGCCGCAGCCTCCCCGCGGAGCCCGGCTCAACAGCCCCGAAGATCCCGACCGCACGGGGAAGATCCCGGACAAACGAAGGACCCGGCCCCGGATCGTGGCTCCCAAACGCGCGACCCCCGCCCCTCCCCCGTAGCCGCAACACGAACAGGTAAGATGGCGGCCCTGAAATGTCGCGAGAATATAAAAGCCTCGCGAGGAACGCGAGGGAGATGGGATTGCAGAGGGGCGGGGGGATGAGCGCGAAGGCAGCGCCGAGGAAAAGCCGGGGGGGGGGGGGGGGTGAGAGTGAGGGAGACGAGCGGAAGCGGGGACCCGCGCGTGAGGCTCCGCGTGCCGCTCAGGGAGAGACCGGGCGGGGCGGTTGGGTTTCATTGGTGTCAGCCTCTGCGCTGCGGCTGGGGTCTCGCTGCCCAGCCCCTGATCCCGCGGCTGGCGGCGGTGTTGAGCGGAGGCGCTGGCGGGGAATGGGTTTGGGTGGTAGCGGGCCGCAGGGTTTCCCCCAGGAATTGAAATGGCGGCGCTGAATATGCAGAAGGGTGAGGGAGGCCCAGGAGGGGTGCGAGCCCGTGAGGGTGACGGTGAGCTGTATGGCTCCCTAGTACGTTTCGCGGCCATTTTATTAGATTTAGTTCATGTTTTAAAAATCATCACACATTCAAATTGGCTACTCGAGCCGACTGTTGTGAAGAACTTCAGCTACATCCTTGGTTTCTTCTTGTACTTTTGCACAACTCTGTTAATGAACTTCTCAGATGCAGTGCCCTCGTGTTCGGTGGCTTCTCGTGTCTCTGGTATTTCCAGTCCTTCATGACATGCTCATGATCAGGCAGAGGGCGACTTCAGAATACAAAATTCTGTTTAGTGAGGACAAAGAATGCTCTACTGTAGCTGTTGTGATGGGGAGTAGCAAGATTTTAATTCCGATGTCTTTCATATAGCACAACAATTGGGTCGAACCACTACTGATGATAAAGAAGTTGTTGAAGTCAAATCTTCGTTTGTCATATGATATTCCACTTTGTGTTCAAATTCTCTATTCTGTCCTGATCACTTTGCTCAACTGTCAGTGTTTTATAACACTGCTTGTTAACAGTGTTTTATAACGGACATTTCCACTGCTTGCATCCGAAGAAGTGGGTATTGACCCACGAAAGCTTATGCTTCAATACCTCTGTTAGTCTATAAGGTGCCACAGGACCCTTTGTCGCTTCTGCAGATCCAGACTAACACGGCTACCCCTCTGATACTTGAGTGTTTTATAAGACAGTCATCCGTAAATGCTATGTAGAGATTGAGTAGAATCCAGAAGTCACTGTTGTAGATTTGTAAGAATCAAGTATGTGTGCTTTTTCAGATGGCTTAACACACACTTATTTTCCTCTTCACGTAAGGAGTCAATATAAGTGCCTTAATTAGTCAGCTTCTGAACAGAGTCTTTGCTTCGTCCAGTATATTTTCAGTGAATCTCTCTCTGATTGATCCAACTGTTGTTTCTATTGCTGGACAAAGATCTACTACTGTTGTAGCAGATGCATTGTTTAATGACCCAAGTGATTTCTGCTATGAGTTGTTCCACTGAGTTCATTTCTTGCATTTGTATAACGGATTCATACAATGGATAATACAGAGATCTACCACCTTACAGAATCCAGGAATGAAATCCTGGCCCCAGTGAAGTCAGTGGGTGTTTATATCATATTCATAGATTATTTTAACATTTTTACAAGTACAATGTTATTACAAGATTCCCCATGTTGCCCTGCTAATGCCTCACCCTTGATTTGGAGAGACCACTGTTAGGAAAGATTCATATATTCGAAGGCCAGAAGAGACCATTACAATCGGGTCGGCAACCTTTCAGAACTGGTGTGCCGAGTCTTCATTTATTCACCCTAAGGTTTCGCGTGCCAGTAATACATTTACATGTTTTTAGAAGGTCTCTTTCTATAAGTCTATAATATATAACTAAACTATCATTGTATGTAAAGTAAATAAGGTTTTTAAAATGTTTAAGAAGCTTCATTTAAAATTAAATTAAAATGCAGAGCCCCCCGGGCTGGTGGCCAGGACCCGGGCAGTGTAAGTGCCACTGAAAATCAGCTCGCGTGCTGCCTTTGGCACACGTGCCATAGGTTGCCTACCCCTGATCTAGTCTGACCTCCTGGTATAACACAAGCCATAGAACGTCCCCAAAATAATTCCAAAATCATCATATTTTAGAAAAACATCCAATCTTGATTTAAAAATTGTCAGTGATGAAGACTCTACCATGAGTTGGTAAATTGTTCCAATGGTTAATTATTCTCACCATTAAAAAATTACACCTTATTTCCAGTCTGAATTTGTCTAGCTTCAATTTCTAGCCACTGGATCTTGTTTATTCCTTTCTCTGTTAGATTGAAGAGTCCATTATTAACTATTTGTTCCTTCTGCAGATACTTATAGACTGTAATCAAGTCACCCCATAACCTTCTCTTTGTTCAGCAAAATGGATTGAACTCTTTGAGTCTATCCGTGTGTGGCATGTTTTCTAATTCTTTAATCATTCTCGTGGCTCTTCTTTGAAGCCTTTCCAATTTATCAACATCCTTGATTTGTGGGCACCAGAACTGGACACAGTACTCCAGCAGCACTAGCACCAGTGCCTAATACAGAGGTAAAATAACTTCTCTACTCCTACTCAAGATTCCCCTGTTTATGCATCTGTGACGCATGGCCAGAAAGGGTTAAACATCCTGCAAAATAAATTACTCAGATTCAACCCTTAAAGACATGTGGGAAGATAATGTTTGTGGTTTTGTGTATTTCCTTATATATGGGTAGTGATCAACAATGTAATCAACACATTGTCCCTGTCTATGCTGTATTCTGTCTATGCTGTCTATCCCTGTCTATGCTGTATTCTGATCATTCAAAGATCAAAAGAACATCCTAGCATTTAAATGAAGTGTAAATACAGGATATCTCTGTATTCATCTCTCTTTGAAATGTATAACAAATCATCAGTGAATGGTGGAGGAACAGGTGATTGTCATATGTTAATTCATATAGCTAAGTACCTGTGATGGATCCACTTCAAAGACACCTTGATTACCTATTGTTCCCAGAGGGGCTCCAGCTTGTCAAAGAAGACCTGAAATTGTATAAAAGATCCTTGGGTCCTAATCTTTTTTATCTCAGATCTGCTTGAGGTTTCATGGAGGGGAAGCCTAAGCCATAAGGACTGAGATCCCAGTTCTGACTGGACCGCCCTGTAATATAAACATTGGACTATAACCTATGTGCTATTTCTGAAATAACTCTTTGCAGCTACAAAGATCACCATCTCTGCTATGAATCTGAACCTCAAGAATTGAACTCATGTCAATATGTATATTGATCTTTTAACCATTCTCTCTTTTGTTTTTTAATAAAGTTTAGTTTAGTTAATAGGAATTGGCTGTATCCGTGTATTTGGGTAAGATCTGGAATATTCATTAACCTAGGAGGTAATGTGTCAAATCCTTTGGGATTGGTAGAACCTTTTCTTTTATATGATGAAATAAGATTTTCAGAAATCTTCATCATATTTGACTTGGGTATCTGGTTGGAGGGCTGAGGTTGGGTTACTTCAAGGGAACTGTGTTGTTGGCTTCTGGACAACCAGTGAGTTAACAAAGAAGCTGTTTTATGCTGGCGGGGTAAATCTTAGTATTGGAAATATCCACCAGTTTTGGGGATTATCTACCCTATTCTTTGCAGTTCACCCTAATTGCATGACCTCAGCTGGGACCCCGGTCACAGCATCCAAGGATTGCATTAGCTCTTTTGACCACACGATCACACTGGGAGCTCATGTTCAGCTAATTATCCACCATGAACACCAAATATTTCTTAGCCCAGGTCTACACTAACCCCCCCTGTCGAACTAAGGTACGCAACTTCAGCTACGTGAATAACGTAGCTGAAGTCGAAGTACCTTAGTTCGAATGAAAAAGCACTTACGCGGGGTCCACACGCGGCGCGCAGGCTCCCTCGTCGACTCCGCCTACTCCGTTTGTCGAGCTGGATTACCAGCGTCGACGACGGAGCACTTCCTGGTTCGATTTATTGCGTCTTGACAAGACGCGATAAATCGAACCCAGAACATCGATCGCGCGCCTCCGACCGGACGCGTAAGTATAGACATACCCTCAGAGTCACTGCTTCCTAGAATAGAGTCCCTCATTCTGTAACTATGGCCTAGATTCTTTGTTCTTAGATGTATACATTTACATTTAGCCGATGTGCTCCAAATTGCACTGAATCAGTGACGTGTTCTCTTCATTATTTACCACTCCCCCAGTTTTTGTGTCATCTGCAAACTGTATTTGGAATGATTTTATGTTTTCTTGTAGGTCATTAATAAAAATGTTAAATAGCATAGAGCATTTCAATACTACAGCCAAGGTTGTCTATAAGTGCTAAATGTGGTGTTAGTTTTATGATGTGGACATATATCTACTTGGAACAGACTGAGGCCTCTAACTCATTTTGCATAAATCCCTAATGAAAATATTTACATACTACAGACTTGGGATGGATCTGGACTGACAACCTAGAGAGCAAAGACTGCATATCCTTTAAAGTATCAGTGCTGCTACCAACAGAGAGCATTGCTAGAGTGGCAACTGCTTGTAATTAGATAGTGAGTGGAACTTGGTGGCATCAGGATGGTAATTTGGAATGAAAGAATTTAATTTTGTTTTGATTTCATTTTTTGGGGTTTTCACTCCAGGCTGGTGGCTGATGGTGAAGTGTAGGAGTACATTAGAACCAAGGACTGAAGATGCCCACCATGGGTCCCATTCTGCTTTGTCCTTCTGTAGGTATACAGTGTGTGGGGGAGGCAGAGAGCACAAAGAGACTTCTTCCTCCTTGGGTAAAAGATAGGCAGAATTATGTCACTGCCCTCTGGAGAGTTCAGGGACTGCTCTGTCCCTGCTCCCTTGGAAGCACATAGTGCCCCATATGGTGTGAAGTAGGTTGTGAAGGAGGCAGGGTCATGTCCCTGACCCTTCTTCCACAGCAAGTTGAGGGCAGAATGTGAACAAAGTGAGAGGAGCACTCCTCATAAGTAGCAGACTTCTCACTACCCCTGGATGTTTGTAATCTTGAGGAGGCATTGTGACTCCCAGGACCTGAATGCCTCCCAGTGATACCCTAATGCAGTGCAGCTACACATTACCCCTTACTTGACTGCCTCACAGTCAAATCTAGCTCAAGTTGTTGGGCTAGTTGCAGTTATCATTCACTGGATGAAATATGTGGTCTCTATTATGCAGAGGTCAGACTAGGTAATCCCTTCTGGTCCTAATATTTCCTTCTGGCCTTAAAATCTATTAATTTATGACTCCTCAATTGTGGTGCAGTTAAGGGAGGATAACTACAGTAAGGGTGATTCGATTGCCCAGTAGTGTATAGCGGACCCGGGGAATTCTGTGCTATTCACTTTCTCTGCTGCTTGAGTAAAAGGAGAAAGGTGCACGGCTGGAGAAATGGGGGTGTGGTCAGAATGTCTCTATGCCAGGCTGGTTTTAGGCTGCATTCAGCTCCTGTGAGGCATAGTGAAAGGGGCTTTTCTCCTCCTACCCCTCTGGGACCCAAGCACATATGTGTTCCCTGAGCTAGCCTCCGCAAATGGGGCAGAGTGGGGTGGGAAGGATGTGAACCATGACCCTGCCCCTATCCCACAGGTAAGGGGCTGCCTTTCAGCACCCCCATTAAAAATGTTCCAGCGCCACTACCCACAGGGCCAGCACTACCACTAGGCAACCCTCGGCGGTCGCCTAGGGCACCAGGATTTGTGGGGCGGCATTTGACGTCCCTCGGTGGTGACGGTTTTTCTTCGGCCGCCGGGGTTCTCGGTAGCATTTCAGCGGCAGCTTCTTCTGTCACCAGAGACTTCGGCGGCATTTCGGCCACTGCTTCTTCGGCCGCTGAGGTCCCCGGCAGCGTTTCGGCGGCAGCTTCTCCCAGAGGCACCGCCTACGGCGGCAAAGAAGCTGGCGCCACTACTGACTACTCATACTCCCCTGTGCAGTCTACCTGTGACACAAGTGACAGCAATTGAGGGAGAGCACTCTCTACAAGGCTGTTACACCCCAAATCGTGCGGGTGAATGGGCCGGGCTGGGGAGTGGGCAAGGCCTGGATTCTGCCTTCCCTCCCTCCTACTCAAAATGCCATCATACCAGCTGAACTGGTCCAGACTGAGAGAAATAATCTTTACAAGGTAGGGTTGGTACAGATTACGTCCCCCCAGGAGCAAGAGGGACACTCTGAGTCACAGTATGGTCCCTGGTCTGCTCCTGGGACATTGCAATTATATAAAGCCATAATCTAGCCCAAGGGTCTCAAACACGCGCCACCCCCCCCTTTAAAAAAAAATAATTAAAATAATTTTTAACCCGCAGGCAGTTCCCGCCGCCAGAACAACTGTCTGGCGGCGGGAACTGCCTGGGGGTTAAAAAAAATAATAGGGGGGCGGGGGTGGGGCGCAGGGAGCCTGGTGGGCCGCAGGGAAGAGCTCCGCGGTTTCTGGAAGGGAGAGGGAGGAGCGGGAAGCCGTGCACACAGGGGAGGAGGCGGAGAAGGGGCGGGGCCTAATGGAAGGGGTGGAGTGGGGGCAGGGCCGGGGGCAGCGAGGGGGCGGGGTCAGTGATGCGGCCCTCGGGCCAATGCACTAGTCCTCATGTGGCCCTCATGGTAATTTGAGTTTGAGACCCCTGATCTAGCCCCATTAAAAAAAAAACAAAATTCCAGGAGCTATCACAAACTGTACTCTGTTCATTTTTTTCAAAACTACTATTTTACTTTTAAGTAGTGATTTTGTAAATAATTGTTTAGTTGAAATGTAATACAGAGAAATCAGCAATCTTAAGTGACCACTCAGAAGAGCAACATAAATCACTTATTAGCGGATGCAACAGAGACGTCCTACTATAGATGGAGGAGAACTATCCTCAATAGCTGTTTGTTTTGTGGGAGTTACTGGGTTTGTAGATTAACCAAATTGAGAATTAAAGACATTATTTTATAGTTCTGGTTGAAATAGTCTTCAATTTGGCAAATTTAGTTCTCTCTTTTGTTTACAAATTGTCCACACAAATCATTATTTTTATAACTACGTTCATTATTGAAAATTATTGAGAATTGTTACATTGGATTTGGTACAAAAATATATAAAATTTAATTTATCATCCACTTTGTTATATTTTTTACTCTCCGGTGTTTGAAAAACCTTCAACAAAGCTTGTAATTTTTAAGCCCTTTTATCACTTTTCATTTGATATTGCTTTAATTTTTTCCCCTTTATTTATAATGGAGTTGAAATAATCATGGCCCTTTAAGTTTATTTTCAGATTTATGCACAGGCTCCATTCATGATATCAGTACATCTCTGGAAAGTGTTTGCTTAGTGAACTGCTGCTCCAGAGCCAGCAGAGGGAGCTCAAACATTGTTTATTGGTGATGCAGTAATGTTTGCTGGCTTTATTTACTTGTTTTTCAAGGGCAAGGTGGCGAGGCGGTATTAAAAAAAATCTGGAAGTCATCCCTCATCATATTATAACAAAGTATATTTTAGACAAAACTGGTAGTTGGAGGAGACAAAATTGCAGAACTGAAAGTATCCTCCTAAAGTATAAAATCTGATGGTATTTTTAATGAACAGCTAGCATGATGACAGGACCAATACAGCATTCTCACTTTTATCATGTGATAGTTTTATTTTCGAATGCTTGCAGTTTTGTTATAAGGAGGTGATGCTGTAAGGACTAGAGAATACTACTCTACAAGTGTGTATTATTGACAAACTATTACAGTAAGGTGCCTTTTACTATGTGTTATTAACCCTTTCAATTCTGGACTATTGTAAATGGAATTTAAACTACAGATTCTTAATTAACTCGATACAGTTCTGATTTTCCAAGATATACATATTGACAACCATTGTGATTTTTGTTTTGTTTTAACTACACAAAGGAAAATATATCAAAATCCTCCAACTGTTTTTGTAACTTCTTATACTACCAGAGGTATGCTTCTAGAGAAAGTCATCTGCTGGGGATTTGTGACCAATTAAAATCCTGCAACTGGCCATCTCTACTAAATCCACTGAAACCAAGACAGAAATTAGGGGCCTGAAATCAGGGTTATAACAATGTTCATATATCCTTATCTACGCTCCATGTGGAGCCAGTAATCTTCTCTGTACTCTTTGCCAATCAATTATTTTCATATAACAGATTATAAACATTAACAACGGTGAAACAACAGTGAAACTTCTTTATAAAGACTTCCCTAAACAAAATTTAAAACATAATCTACGTGACTCTTTTGCACTGTTGAAAAGAGATTCATTGTGTGCCTTTGATTATGGCAAAGGCTGTTTTTTCTTTAATAACATTTATCATACAGAGCTTCCAAACCATCAATTCAGCTGTTGCACTTCTGAAGTGTAATCCATTCTGTGCATTCTATGTTGTAGACAGTTTGCTCAGTGAAGGTCAGATTCTACCTACTTACACTGACTGAATAACACTTTATTCTGTGAATAGCCCCATCACCTTTGATGGAACTACTCATGGAGTAAAAAACTATTTTATGTAATTAAGGTGGCAGAATCTTCTCCTAAACTACAGAACTATAGAGTGGTTCAGTTTTGTGCATTATACAAAAAAAGGACAGAACAATAAACAGCAACTGTGATGCTGTATGATTGAAATATGACCATTTATATCATTAATATTGCCACTGCTAGACAATTGCAACAAATCTTGTACAAAGTATGTCATGTAAGGTAACAATGGAAAAGTTACAATCAAATATGATTATCCTATTTTTATGCATGTATCTTCTAAAGTTATGAATATTGACTATGTACCAATATTTCAAATGTGTTTGCTCGTGGAGTAACACCCACAAGGTAGTTTACATCCAGTCTAGCCAGCTGATGGCCTATTGAAGAACACAATGGGCTATAGAAGAAGCTTGTCCGCACCCAGTTAGCTTTCCTGGGGACATTTTAGCCAGAATATGGGTAATGGATGTTCCTATGAGTTATCAAAACATGCAAGGGCTAGCTCATGTGACTAGCTCATGTGACCTTGGACTCCATCTTCTGCCTATAATTTTCCACAAACTAAGGGTATGTCTATACTTACCCGTCGCGTCGGAGGCGCGGGATCGATGTTCTGGGTTTGATTTATCGCGTCTTGTCAAGACGCGATAAATCGAACCAGGAAGTGCTCCGTCGTCGACGCTGGTAATCCAGCTCGACGAGTGGAGTAGGCGGAGTCGACGGGGGAGCCTGCGCGCCGCGTCTGGACCACAGGTAAGTTCGAACTAAGGTACTTCGACTTCAGCTACGTTATTAACGTAGCTGAAGTTGCGTATCTTAGTTCGATGGGGGGGTTAGTGTAGACCTAGCCTAAGACTGAGAGAGTCCCCTCCACATGGGAAAAGGTATAAAGGACCCTGGAAGCATCCCCGTTTTGCCTCTTTCCCACTCTGATCTCTGTATATGATTTCCTTAACCATTTTAACTCTCTCCTTATTCTTTTCTTTTATAAATAAACCTTTAGATATTAGAGACTAAAGGATTGGCAACAGTGTGATTATGGGGTAAGATCTGAGTTATATATTGACCTGGCTGTGTGGCTGATCTCTTGGGATTAGAAGGACTCTATATTTGATTAAAATTGGTTTTAAATAAACACTCATCATAATGTATAGTGTCTGGGTGGTGAAACAAGGGCTGAGATGCCTAAGGAGATTGCAATTTGGACTTCTTGGTAACCAGTGTGTTACCAGTGTTACTGGCTTGGTATATTTTGTGGAAGAATAACCACCAGTTTGGAGTGTGTCTGCCCTATTTCTCAGCAGTTTGTCCTGAACTTGGCATCCTCAGCTCTGAAGCACAGTGACAGTAACATAAGGCCCTGCTCCTGCAGCCCTTAGACATCTGAATGAGGGTTGCAGGAATGGGACCCAAAATCCCATCCGTTGACTACTTTTTCCAAAATTGGATATTTGAACGTTATGTTTGGTATTATGATTATTGTCTTGTCCTAGGACAGGGATCGGCAAACTTTGACCCGCGGCCCACCAGGGTAAGCCCCCTGGCAGGCCAGGCCAGTTTGTTTACCTGCCGCGTCTGCAGGTTCGGCCGATCGCAGCTCCCACTGGCCGCGGTTCGCTGCTCCAGGCCAATGGGGGCTGCAGGAAGCGGCGTCCAGCACATCTCTCGGCCTGCACCGCTTCCCGCAGCCCTCATTGACCTGAAGCGGCGAACCACGGCCAGTAGGAGCTGTGATCGGCCAAACCTGCGGACGCGGCAGGTAAACAAACCGGCCTGGCCTGCCAGGGGGCTTACCCTGGTGGGCCGCGGGTCAAAGTTTGCCGATCCCTGTCCTAGGATGCTAAGGGGGAAGGGATAACTCAGTGGTTTAGCTTGGTAAACCCAGGGTTGTGAGTTCAATCCTTGAGGGGGCCATTTAGGGATCTGGGGCAAAAAATCAGGGGACAGTACTTGATCCTGCTAGTGAAGGCAGGGAACTAGACTCAATGACCATGAAAGGTCCTTCCAGTTCTATGAGATAGGCTTATATTATAATTAACTACCTCTCTTGCTCCTTAAACGTCTCCCTTTTCTTGCTCCTTACTGCTCCCTACGAATGAAATCCTGGCCCATTAAAGTCAATGGAAGTTTTGCCATTGACTTCATTGGAGCAAGGATTTCACCCTTTGTCTTCTTCCCTCACTTTTGGCTTTGTGCCTTTTTTCATGTCAACCTCTACATGTTGGGCTTGTACTCCCTCAGATGCACTTTAGTAGTCAATTTCTTTTGCAATATTTTCTGCAGGTGATCTAATCACTGATGTCTCCATACTCCCTATTGTCAAGTTAATATCATGTGGGTTTTTTGTTTGTTTGTTTGTTTTCATTTTTGTTTTGTCTAGAGTGTAAGCTCCGCAAGGTAATGGCCTAGGTACTCTCTATAAATAATAACAGTTTGAAAGAGGACTTTTGGTTGACATTGTGAAAGTCATAATCAGTCAGCAGCCATGGTAATCAGAGACCACTAGGTGGAAGTAGACGCCTCGCCTACACAAGACCTTGCATTTTTACAGTTGTCCTTCGCCTACACAAGAATAGTGTCTCCACAGCTGAGATAGTTATTTCTATACCAGTTTTTACTGACCAGATAACAGACATCTGAGATCTGGTAACCACCAATCAAATGTTAACACACCAGGGCTTTGTCTAAGTGTCTATAAAAGACCTGTAATTTCTATGTTAATTGAAGTCCTGTCACTTGGCACAGACTTCCCTTATTTTGCAGAATAAAGTATTTCTCTTTCCTTATCCCTGTCTGGCTGTTATTGGCTCTCAGCTAGGCGGACCCGATATTTCGGTAACAGTTTTTGGCGACCACGAAGGGACTTTCCTAGCTCGGACATTGGACTCCGGACGGCTGCGGCGAACTAGGAACGGCGCCAACGGGGTGCTTAGCCCCTCTTTCTGACTTCACCGCAGCCCCTGGGGTTCGTGCTCCGATAAGGTGAGTCCTAATAGGATAAGGAAACACTATCTGTTCTGGTTCTGGTTAACTGGTTAATATTTTCTGTCTCATTCATCTGGATGTTGGGTGTGTGGGCGGGACTGAGCCTCTCGTTCATAATTCCTCAGAGTGGAAGCCATAGCGTGCGATGAAGCGCTGAGGTTGAATTGAGATCCTTCTGCCCCGTCCCCTGTAGCAGTCAGTGTGAGTAGGGAAAATCTGTACTAGTTCTGTTTTTTTGGTTAGATCATAATTCCCTCTGTTTTTCTGTTTAATTCTCTGTTTGGGTGTCAGGAAAAAGATGGGTGGATCTCAGAGTAAACCCTCTCTGTTTTTTGGTTAGATCATAATTCCCTCTGTTTTTCTGTTTAATTCTCTGTTTGAGTGTCAGGAGAAAGATGGGTGGATCTCAGAGTAAGGATAGTCCTTTGAATTATATGTTAAGTAAATGGCCATTGCCAGGTGTTCAAAGAGGGATATCAAGGAAACGCTTTTTACAACTTTGCACTCAGGGTTGACCAGCCCTGGGAACTGATTGGCCGAGTATGGCTCCTTTGACATTCCAACTTACTAAACTCCATTGCGCCTGGTATATTAAATAATAAGACTAAAGTATTATATAATGCTGTAATGTATATGTGTTTATTATTATTTTTTTGGACAAAGGTATGAGTGGAGAGTGAAGATTTCCTTTCTAGGTTAAAAGAAGCCGAGAAGGAAAAAAAGGAACAGAACGAGTTAATTGTAACTAGGAAGCTCAGTCCAAAAAAAAAAAAAAAAAAAAGGAAGAAAAAGATAAGACACTGCTCCGCAGCTAAGACCTGGCTGGCGGCCAAGTAGAAGGGGGGCTTGAGTGCCCAAGAAGCTGTAAAATCTACAAATCACTGCGAGGCATTAATGAGACGTGCCTTTATAACTCTCGTCAATCCGACCCAATGGAATCCGAACAATCCAACCAACGTGAGGGAGCTAAAAAAATTTTTTTTGACTATATTCTAACAGGTATAAAACAAGGAAGGGAACAAACTCTAGACTGGTCAAAGGTCCATAATACTGTGCAGGGGAAAGAAGAGCACCCTTCCGACTTTTATGAGAGACTTTGTAAAGCATTTTGTATTTATACTAACATAGACCCCAAGGCCGCGGACACACAGTCCACGGTCCGGCTTATTTTTATTTCTCAGTCAGCTCCGGACATCAAGAAGCGATTGCAGCGTCTCGAGGGATCAGAAGGAAAGTCCCTGGAAGAGCTGGTATAACAATGGCTGTAAGCTGGTAAGCGTGGCTACCTGTGTATATCACACAAGGCAAAATATCCAAGAGACCAAGCAGGTGAGAATGCTGGCAGCCCTTGTAAATGCTGGAAATAGAAATGAGAAACAAGGAGGGTGGAGGGGACCCCCCAAGTGGCAACCTAAAACGGAAAAGGGGGGGGCCCTGAGTCGCGCCAATGATATGTGTAACTATTGTAAGCAGCTTGGTCACTGGAGGAGGGAGTGTCCAGACCGACGAACTGGGAGACAGCCCCGCCGGACAGACTGGCCGCAACAACAAATGGCTGTGGGAAGAACAGACGCCGTTGATAGTGAGGAATGATTTTGGATCAAGGGAGCTGCACTTTCTACTGTTACTACCAAGCCAAAGAAGGGGAGCCTCATGAATGAAAACATTCCGGTAATGGGTATAGGCGGAAAGCCATTTGACTGTTCTGTATTACAGGAGGCTACTGTAGAAATCTCTGATATCTCTGTCTCCCATGCATTTTTGCTAGCACCAGACTCTCCGGTTAATCTTTTGGGCAGAGATCTCTTGTGTAAACTACGTGCTCAGATTTTCTTTTCAGATGATAAAATTATTGTCCGGTTACCTCAACGCCAACTTCCCCAACTATGTGCTGCGTTGACCCAGGCTTCGGAGGACCAGATCCTGCCTATGGGCCCGATGAACATACCCGAGCGACTCAGACAGGAGGTGAAAGCCTCCCTATGGGGCACTTCAAAAGCAGATTTGGGAATTCTACAGACAGATCCAGTAAAAATAACCCTGAGAGCAGGCATTGAAATTCCTCGGATTCGTCAGTATCCCATCTCCCGAGAAGCTTTGTTTGGCCTTCAAGAACTTATCAGCACATTCCTATGGTTGGGAGCGTTAGTTCACACCAAATCTCCTTTCAATACTCCCATCCTGCCAGTAAGAAAACCTGACATGGATCCAGAGGGGAAACCGGTATACCGATTTGTCCAAGATTTACGTGCAGTAAATAAGGTTGTACAAGCAAAACACAATGTGGTACCTAATCCTTATACGATCCTGACTGCCATTCCAGCAGGTACCGTATGCTATTCTGTGATAGATTTGTGTAATGCCTTTTTCAGTATTCCTCTAGATCAAGACAGCTGGGATATTTTTGCATTTACATGGACGGATCCAGAGACTGGGAGATCAGAACAGCTGACCTGAACTCGTCTTCAAGTAGTGCAACATCAAGAAAAACCCTGACCAGATCTTTCAGATATGCCCATTCCAAATGCTGAGCTGGAACTGTACACAGATGGCTCTGCGAGGGTCGTGGAGGGCCAACGGATATCTGGATTTGCAGTAACTACTCAGTTTGAGGTATTACAGTCTGCGCCTCTGGGACCCTCCACCTCAGCCCAGGCGGCAGAATTGATAGCCCTCACCCGAGCATGTGAGTTGGCAGCAGGTCAGTCTGTAAACATTTATACTGACTCGAAATATGCCTTTGGCGTTTGCCATGCCACAGGCTAACTTTGGGCAGAGCCTGATGGGAGAAGAGCCTTGCCCAGAGCTGCTTTGAGGCCTGCCCTACTTAAATTACACCAAGAAACACATGGTGGAGTAGAGGCTATGGCTGCTACTATAAATAGACTTTGGTATGCCCCTGGGGTATTCCAGGAAGCTAAACGAGTTCTTGCTACCTGTGACATTTGTGCAAAATTCAATCCAAGGGGGGAACCAAAAGGCCCCCCCGGTGCAAGGTTATGGGCATACACACCCTTTGAACGGCTCCAAATTGACTACTCAGAAATGCCTAAGTGCCAAGGCTACCAGTACCTTCTTGTGATTGTGTGCCAACTGACTGGCTGGACCGAAGCATTTCCAACCAGATGAGCAACTGCCTTGGAAGTAGGAAAGACCTTACTAAACCAAGTCATTCCTAGGTTTGGGCCTCCTAGGTCTATTGACTCTGATCAAGGAACACACTTTACTGCCCAAGTTATTCAATACATTGCTAAGGCCCTAGGTATTTCCTGGCTTCTACACACCCCTTGGAGACCACCTTCATCTGGACAAGTGGAAAGAATGAACCAAACCTTAAAACTAAAACTCTCCAAACTGTGTGCACAGACTGGGTTGAAGTGGCTTCAGGCCCTGCCTCTGGCCCTCTTGGCAGTCCGCACTGCCCCTAGGGGCAGACTCTGTCTTTCACCTTTTGAACTTTTATTTGGCAGGCCATACACCGGATTTGCTGACCCAGGACCTGTGACTGATTTGGCTACTTGGGGTGACGAGGAGCTGACCAGATATGTTATTTCCCTCCAAACCACTCTCATGTCTCTCCACAGGTATGCAGCTCAATTTCAGTCCCTACCTGCTGATGTGCCTGCTCACCGGATCAAGCCAGGGGATTGGGTCTATGTAAAAGAGTGGAAACACGAACCTCTCCAACCCCGGTGGGCGGGCCCTTTCCAAGTCCTTCTTACTTCCCACACTGCCATTCGAGTGAGGGAACGAGACACTTGGATTCACCACACCCGAGTCAAGCGAGCCCCTAGGCCGGGGCCAGAAGCAGACGACTCCGGACTTCGAGGGAGCCCCGCCAGCTCTTCCCACCGCGACCCGGAAGAGCCAGAAGCAGACGATACTTGGAAAGCTGAACCTCTGGAAGGACTGAAACTCTTGTTCAGACGGACTAAATCCTGAGACTGTATAATTATGAATTCGCAGCCAGTGATAAAGTGGCTACTTTTTTTTGATTTTTCCCTTTCTACATGCCAACCCCCACCCAGCGGCCAGGTCCCTGCAATGACTGGCCACACTGGGACACTTATCTGATTGCTGGCTGTGTCACCATACCCGTTCTGAGGAAGGAATAGGGCTATGGGGTATACCTGCAAACCTCTCTGAAGTACTCTCCATACAGGTAGTACGGAAAACTGAATGGGTGTGGGTTGGGAAACACCATTACAATAACTATGGGAAAACATCTGAGATTTGGCATTATTCCTGGGCGGCAAGGGGGGTCCCTCTCTTTGATATTCTTGGGATTGGATTTACATTGCCCCTTTGTTTTGAGAATGATCAAGGAACTGGGAGGGAAATGGGTTATCTCCCCCCTGAGGCCTGTAACCAAACCCTTCAGTTTGATATTAGAAATGGGACCCTTTACCCCTTAAAATTTCCAAAAAGCCCAGAATTCACCTTGCCTTCAGCAAAGGGCTTTAATTGTAAAATCAACAGGCATGCGTTATCAGGGGCAATGGCTTCCGTCATTCCGCCCATTAGGCCCCATAAATGAAACACATACATACTATCTGGATGTTCACTCTGGCATTCTGTTGCCTCACTCATTTCTCGAAAGGATTTCTGGTTGTCCAAAACACCTGGGAACACTTACAGGTTTCATATCTACCTTATTTGCTGTTACCTACTGTGGGGGCATCCTGAATAATACCCATGCCAAAGGCCACTTAAATGTGTCCCATTGGAGGTGTCAAGACCGAATACTGGGTAACTCTAAGCACCGGGATGTTAGGGTGGACTGGCGCCATCGAATTGCAGGAAGTACCCTTACCCTTTACTTAGAGAGCCCCGGCTTGTATTTCATCTGTGGCCACAGTGCCTACAAAGCCCTTCCCCCAGGTTGGCGGGGTCGATGTGGTGTGGCCCGAGTAATACCAGATGTCCAAATAAATAAAACATTAGACTCAAGTCAGATCCTTAACCTGGGAAGCTATTCTCATAGGCTCTTCAAACCCCCCATAAGGACTCGAACAAAGCGTGCTAAGAATCCCCTCGTGGTCAGGCAAACGGGGTTTCATTCCTTTGTTCGAGCGCTCATTCCTGGGTTGGGAGTAGCAGAGCTAGAAAAAGCTGTTGTAAATATTTCTGCTGAAGTAGAAAAAATAGCTAATGCCTCCATAGATGTTTTTCAAAAGGACAAGGAGAAGTTGATAAAATAGCAGAAGTTACATTGCAAAATAGACGTGTGTTAGATGCTATGAATGCTGAATTGGGGGGTGCTTGTGCTCGCATTGGGGAAAAATGCTGTTTTTATGTTAATCACTCTGGTTTAATTGAGAAGGTTTTACAAGCTATTAAGAATGCTGCTGTTGTTTTTCACGCTATATCCCTCGATCATACCTTTAGTTTTGAGGATCTGCTCCCAGACCTTGGGTCATGGTTTACAGGGCTTTTCCGAACAATTGTTAAGTGGATCATTTTTTTTCTTTTCTTCCTATGTGTTATTTGGGTAATGTTACAATGTGCAAAATGTCTGTGTACCGCTGTCACCAAAAGCTCTGTTACCCGAGGGAAAACCCAGTATCTGTCCCTTCAACTTGATCGTAAATTGCGGAACGGGCCTGACAATTTGGGTTTTTTGTCAGGCCCGAGGGGGGACTGTGAAAGTCATAATCAGTCAGCAGCCATGGTAATCAGAGACCACTAGGTGGAAGTAGACGCCTCGCCTACACAAGACCTTGCATTTTTACAGTTGTCCTTCGCCTACACAAGAATAGTGTCTCCACAGCTGAGATAGTTATTTCTATACCAGTTTTTACTGACCAGATAACAGACATCTGAGATCTGGTAACCACCAATCAAATGTTAACACACCAGGGCTTTGTCTAAGTGTCTATAAAAGACCTGTAATTTCTATGTTAATTGAAGTCCTGTCACTTGGCACAGACTTCCCTTATTTTGCAGAATAAAGTATTTCTCTTTCCTTATCCCTGTCTGGCTGTTATTGGCTCTCAGCTAGGCGGACCCGATATTTCGGTAACAACATCACAGGGACTGTTAGAAGGAATGCTCCTCAAGGACTTGTTCCTTGTATTGTATTCTGTGTATGATATTTAATGAACTAAGTGTTAACAATCATACTCCTGGGAGATTGCAGAATAGACATGTTCACAAACTGTTTCCTGTTAAATTCACTGGGCCAAATTCATCCCTAGTTCATCCCAAATTCATTCCTCTAAAGCCAGTGGAGTTACATCAAAGATGAATTTGTTCGAGTCTGTTCATCCCTGCTGTAGTTCTCCTGCAATGAAATTACACCAGGAATGAACTTGGCCCTGTCTCACTCACATGGAAATGATTAGTTTCCATGAAAAAAAAATTAAAAACACAATAAAAGGGGGACATAGTACATGCTCATCAAATGTTATTGTCATGATTAGATCACTGTCCTCAAGCTCACCCAGTGCTTGGCTAAGACCAACACGTAGATGGAGAACCACTAATCAAATCTGAACCCAAGCATGATGGAGCTTGTTGTTACCCCAAGGGGAGTAAGGTAACGCTTCAGAGAGAAAGTACTAGAGAAATGGGTGTGTGTGTGTGGGAGGGGGCGGGGGGAAGATAGAAAAGGAAAGCCCCTTTTCTCAGAAGAGCAGACTCGGCTCCCTCCCGGATCTGTCACCAGTGGATTTAGCTTACAATAAGGGTGTCCCTCCCTCCCTGTATGATGTAATTAAAATGAAGAAAAGACAAGGTAATATGGTACAACAGGTAAGTATATTAAGGGTAACGGTACAGAGAACTGAAAAAAAAACGAAGGGAAGAAACTCAAACTTAACCATACAGTGATTCAGTGACTGGCTTTAGAAGCTTGAAGCTCAGACCGACAAATTGGTCTGGTATTCAGAGAAACAATAAATAAAACCCCAGTACAGAAACCTTTTCCTATGACTTAGGCGCAGTGGACACAGCATACAGAGGCGAAGCCCAGGACCTTCTACTCTCCGGCTGATTTGGAGCCTTCGAGGAAGACTACTGGGGAGTCCTGACGACTGTTGGATTTTGTTGAAGGCAGGGAGACCCTCTGGGATGATGGACACCAGGAAAGCAGGACCCTCCAGAAGTAAAATGGATTCAGTTTGCTGTGGCAGGGATAGTGAGGACAGGCCTCTCCTTCCTTAACCTCGCTGCAGGATAGATGGTTCCCTTCTCTCTAGCTCTGGAATGTTAGGAAGACCCGATCATGCACGTGCTGCCGCTGGAATGGACAGCCCTGCCCAGGTGCTGAGCAAGTCCTTATATAGCCTTTTTGGCGGGAAAAACTGGTTTAGTCCAGTTTGAGCCAGGGAAATCCAGTGTCTTTTTAACAGTAAGCCAGCCTGCTTACAGAGATGGAGTCTGAGAGTCACAGATGATATACTCCATATTGGATTTCATTAAAACCATTGATTTACATAACCTTTACCTTATACACACTATTAAAACAGCTAATTAAACACATTTAAACAACACCAACACAACATTCTTACTAACATTGTGTTAGTGGACAAAGGAAGACATTTTGAGGAGTCTGCAGCTACAGTATAGTCTCTTTTGGTTGTGAATACACATCCACAACTGGTCAGTTGAGTCAGTGGTTTAGGAGTACTATTGGATGCTCTGTTGATGCTGAGCTCTCACACAGTAACTATTCTACCTGGCCTAAATTATACATGTTTTCATCACCTTCCAGCTAGACTCAGGAATACTAGCCATCTGGTAGTGAAGCCATCAGCCCTTAGAAAACACCAACTAGTATATAATTGTGCAGCATGGGTTACCATGAGCACATCAAACCTGTCCTCCATTCACTACATTTACTTCCCAGAGAATATCAAGTCAAATTTAAGGCCTCAGTCTTTATCTTCAAGGCTATCAATGGCCCAAACCCAGGTTACCTAAAAGATTGTCTACAAATCAAGGACAATGACCATGATCAACAACTCCCCTTCTCAAGCATAGTGAAGCTTACTCAAGGGAAAAGATCATGTATGCCAGAGACAGAGTTTAGTCGGTGCCGATCCAAGAGTAAACTCCCACAGGAGCTC
The DNA here is from genome assembly GCA_037349315.1 of Chelydra serpentina. Classification (NCBI taxonomy): domain Eukaryota; kingdom Metazoa; phylum Chordata; order Testudines; family Chelydridae; genus Chelydra; species Chelydra serpentina. Next base: position 80,748,667 of record JBAIAC010000004.1, read on the forward strand.
CTACAGGAACTAAGAACCACCAAAGATCTTGTTGCATTCTGATTATACTGCAAGGTACATTTCTGTGACTTGTCTTCACCAATAAAACATGTAATACATCAGACATAAAATAAAAATTAACTTAAAAACTCTCGTAAGGGAGGGAAAAGAAAGAAGAACATGTGACAGACCCTAGTCACATCAGTTAATGCACCTCTGGAAGGCACTCAGATACCAGGGTGATGAGAATAGTAAAAGAACCTGAATAGAATAGAACAGAACCTCTTTTCCCAGGCTTTTGCCTGAAGCATGAAGGCTGGGATCATTAGACTGATATTACCCCCTTTCTGAAGAATGTGAATTCTTCTTTTGGCTGTTTGTTTAGTATAAAACAAAAACTATACACACACATATGAAATTGGCAGCATTATAGAAACCTAAAATTGAATCAAATATATGCTGAACTAAATGCCATTTTGTTGTCACTCAGTGAGATACTCAGAAAGTGGGTGGTTGTTTAAAGTCTACTATGTCCCAAATCCGAAACTAAACACTTGTACTAGAGCTCAGTAGATAGTTCAACTAAAAATAGAAATTACCTACCTCAGTGAAGGGTTTCCATGAGGGGAATATATTTCCTACTAATATACTAAGGTAGATGTGGCTTAGTTTAATCTTGTGAAGAAGATATACAGGCCAAAGAACAGAGCTCTGAATGGGAGGCAATGGAGCACATTGAAATGTCACAAGAAAGCTAATGTGCCAGTTAAAATATAACATTTGAGAAAGAGATATATTTTGTAAGTCTCATATAACAGTTGTGTAAAATTTATTCGTTAAAGAGTGCCTTACATTTTCAAACATTTTGGATGTTTCATTTGTTGGTTGTCCATCTGGAGACACCTTAAATAGGGCTGATTTTTCAGAGGTGAGTGCTCAGTACTTTCTGATTGCAACATTTTCTGGAAATCAGGCCCCTTTATTCATCCACGAAAGCTTATGCTCCAATACATCTGTTAGTATGTTAGTTAAGGTGCCACAGGACTCTTTGTCGCTTCTACAGATCCAGACTAACACGGCTACCCCTCTGATACTCAAAATCACTAGTCACTTTTGAAGATGCAGGCTATAATAGCTGTAGTTAGGAGTTGTGTGAACAATTTACAATGAATATTGTTTGCCCTTTTCAGGTTTCCAAAGTTTCTGCAATCAGAAAATGATTTTTATAAACACATTTGCTATTTGCAACATTTTGGCAAATATTCTGTGTGAAGAAATTTCAGCCTGTTGATTGCTTATGGGTTAAGCACCATGAGAATTCAATATTTGCCAGTCACTTACTTGGTCATTTAAGTTACTTGGTATTGTTCTGTTCCCTAACTGCATGATCTTCCAACCCATAAACCAACAAAGACATTTCAAGAAGGCCAAGCAAACATTTTCAGTGGGAATATCCATGCCAATATACATTCCCATGAATATTTGCACTAGTACTCATGACACTGCCACTTCTGCAAACATTCTTGCATACAAAAATATGCTTGTAAAAATATATATAGTCAGTGAGTAAATGGCATCACAAACGCTTTTTGGTTTTTTGAGGGTTTTTAATTCTTTATTGTTTTTTGCAGAAAAGCCCTCAAACAAATAGATAAATCAATACCATGAGCAGCACATTTAACAAAACTATCATTATTAGGACAAAGAGCTTTAAATTGAGAGAATAGTCATATATACTTTTTTGTTGTATTTGTCCAGCTCTTTTCATGACTCTAGAAAAATATATTGGGGGCAAGAAGGTAAACAGAAATGGTTTGGTGTGGGTATAGTAGATAGGTGTGAAACAATGAAAATGTGGAAAACAAGCATTTTCTGAACCTGAACAATCTGAAAAGTTAACATGTGTGAAAAAATAATATGTCAGAAGTTTTTAACATATTTCCAATGAATTATTTATCTATAATTTACAAGCACACATTACAGAGAAGCAGATGCAGAGAGAAAATCTTGGGACTTATTTAAGAAGCACCCAATGTATAAGAGGGGTCATTATATCAGACACTTTTTTATTTAGATGAGCAAAAATGTATAAAGAAACAGTCAACTGTATAAGCACCAAAATTTGACTCCTACCACAATTGCTATAATGTTGGATCTGAACTACCGTACAGCCTTATTTATCCAAAAGTTTTAGTGAATGCCCAAAACCTTTGGATAAATGGAGTTTCAGATGATGAGGGAGCCAGTGGGAAGGCCTAAAATGTTTGCACTCAGGGTTCTCAATTTTGGAGTGCACTGAGAACACCAGCTGGCTTTGAAGGCTGGCCAGCTATAAATATGCAAACTAGATACCATCAACTCAGCTTTGAACAGAGACTGGGAATGGCTTGGCATTACGTTAATTGAATCTATTTCCCTTAGTTAACTATCCTCACTCACACCTTTGTGTTAACTGTTCGCAATGGACCATCTTGATTATCACTTCAAAAGTTTTTTTCCCCTGCTGATATAGTTCCTCTTAATTAATTAGCCTCTTAAAGTTGGTATAGGCATTTCCACCTTTTCATGTTTCTCTGAATGTATAAATATCTGCTCACGTTTGTTTCATTCCATGCATCTGATGAAGTGGGTTCTAACCCACGAAAGCTTATGCTGAAATAAATTTGTTAGTCTCTAAGGTGCCACAAGTAATCCTGTTCTTTTTGCTGACACAGACTAACACGGCTCCTACTCTGAAACCTAATTAAAGTGTGACCGATAAACCAGTCAGTATTCAGAGACAGTACAACCTTGGGAGACATAATCTAACTCGACTTTATCAGGAGTTACAGCTAACTAAAGTATGATAAACCAACATTCTGTGTCTATTTCTTTTTTCCAAATCCACCACTTTGAGAAATATCATAAAAGAAATAACATCCATTAGACTAATGTACAAGCATCTTCTGCAGCCATTCTCAAAGATATGGCCTAGTCATGTCGTATTATTTTGAGAGAGATACTTCACCAAAAGTCAGTGAGCTGAAAAAAGAAATAAAAGGAATAAGCAATAGCAGGACAGTAAAAAAAATCACTGAGCCAAACAAATCTGTCCTCTAAATTATCCTCAATACCAGGCTTTTGTCACTGTTAATTTGGTGTTGCTTGCAAACCAGTGCTCACACTATTATTATTTATTGAGCCCTAACTCTGTGCTTGGTCTATGCAGATATAAGGAAATGTGGCCCTTTCCCAAAGAATGTACAATTTAGTTTAAGCACAGACCAGACAGTTTAGACACAGTTGATACTCTGAGTGATGGTATGTGCATGAGGTGTTAAAGGAAGAGGTCATCCCTGAAAGGTTTAAGAGAAGAAATGTATTTTAAGAAGAGATTTCAATGGAGAGAGGGAGATCATTGGGTGTGTAGCAAGTGGGAGGCAGTTCCAAAATAGCAGGCAGCAGCATTTATAATGGAAACATACATAAAACTGATAATACAATTGTAGCTGATGCCTGCTTTACAAATATTCAGTTCTCTGTCACTCTCTTGTTCGAGAAAATGTGGCCAGAAAAGAGTTCTTCCAGTCTTTCAAGGTGGCAATATTGACCCATTCAGACTTATTAGTCACTGGTAATATTTTCATCTAATATTCTGTTAGATTAGTGTTGTTGCTGGACCTGGCTATACATTACCATCATTCTTTTTAAAAATTGTTTCTATTCCATTAGTGCTTAGAGACCCCAACAGTGTCCAAGGCCCCATTGTCCTAGTCACTGCACAAACACATAGTAAGAGACAATCCTGACCCAGACGACCTCACAATCTAAGAAAAGGAAGTACTAGTAAATCCATTTTAATCGTAGATTTAATAGAAACGGAGAGATTAAATGATATGCTCCAATTCACACAGGAAGTCTTTGACAGAGGTGGCTATTCAACTGAAATATCCTGAATCCCAGCCTAGTGTTTTACTCACAAAACCATCCTTCTTTCTTTACATGGTTTGAATACTGGGCCAGATTCTCTGGCCAGAACTCGGGCAGTGGAAATTGGTTACATATTCTCAGATGGGCATTCCCTTGCTGTAGAAATATCTTCAATGGATAGAAAGTTGGCATGCCTTGTTACACGGTCTCAGGTAACAGGGTCAGGTTCTTTGACTGGCAATACCAGTATCTAATCACCTGGGGAGTAAGTTAACTAAAATCTTCCCACCGCCCACCAGGTAGGTGACAGTAGACTAGAGAGGGAAATTCTTTGAAAACAAACTGGAAATTTATTAAAAGGGTTACTAACAATGTCAGGGAGAAGGGAGGGTGGAGAATAAAACAGATTAAAACCACAAAACAGCAATGTGGTTGTCCAAAGATGGGCCTGAAGCTCGGTCCCCAATACCACCCTTGGCAATTTACATTTCTAACTAAACAAACTAAACCAAGGTACCCTAGAATTGCACTGTATCTCGAAGGATGGATCTCGAGTGGGATCAGGTGTTAAGTGACAGTCTCTCCATTGCTTGGGTTTGTAGGGACCTGGACCTGCAACTGCACACCCAGTGGTTACCGGGGACAGGAGGAGCTCAAGACCTTACCTGTGTTGGAACCAGGAACCAGGAGACTGCTGGTGTTAGCAATCACTGGAACCAGGAACAAGGTAAGTGGATTCAGGTGGAAGATACCTGTATCGGTGGGATAGATCAGGTAAGATGGTGAAGGAAGTCCTCGATGCCAGCGCAAACGTGACAGTCACTGGCTGCCTCTCAGACGGACAGCCCTGCTGACAGAGTGTGCAGCCCTTTTATGCCTTCTGTGTCGCGAAAGTTGGAGTCCAGACCGGTTTGAGCCAGTCTCCTCAAAGGCAGTTTCTGCGGCAAAGCCTGTTTCCCACCAAACAAAAAGGTGCGAAAGTGAGTTGTAAACAACCAAAACTGGACTCCCTTTTAAAAGATGAATTCCATTGTCCAAAATGCCTTATAACTAATTATTTTAATACAAATACAATACATTCAAATGTGAACAGTGAAACAAGCATAAGTAAGCATGAATAAAAATATATAGGGAACTCCGCCCTACAGCCTGGGCCACCCTCTCAGCTGTCCTATTGTAGGGAGAATGGACAAAGTGCACTGTGAACTCCAGTTATGATCTCAACCTCTTTACCAGCTGACAGCAGCCCCAGATAGCTCTAAACTCTGCCATGGCAATCATAGAATATCAGGGTTGGAAGGGACCTTAGGAGATCATCTAGTCCAACCCCCTGCTTAAAGTAGGGCCAATCCCCAATTTTTGCCCCAGATCCCTAAATGGCTCCCTCAAGGATTGAACTCACAACGCTGGGTTTAGTGGACCAATGCTCAAACCACTGAGCTATCCCTCCCCCCAATGGTTAACATAGAATCAACCAGGGAATCAGGGAATCCAAGTGATTCCATGAGATACCACTTCCCTTCCTCCACCCACACATCTTCGCTGCACACAGGGGAAACGGCAATACAGAGAATTTAGGCCACTGTTTCTGCTTGGTCTGTTTCTTTATATTCCTCTGAAATTTTACAAGGATTTTTGTTGTCATTTGATCCAGGAGAAGGCTGAAAACATCATTATGCAATCCTGAAAGTAAAGCAGCTTGCCAAGTGAATCCAAATGGATGAAATGGATATTGGATAGTCTGGTAATGGAAGAGTTCACAGCTGTGCTTTGAAAGATGAACGGCAGCGTTACTGTGCAGTTTGGTCATAGTTAAGAATGTATGACGGAATCTCGGTTAAATGCAAATCAGCCTGTGGACTTAAGTAGTTTTGTTCTTGATTAAGTCTGTTTAATCAGTCTCTCCGAGTAGTAAATAGCTGACTTGTATTTCATCCTATTATTATGTACTAAAACCTCAGGTATGAGAATGCATGCTGACATGTTATCAGTCTGACTGGCATGAGAGAAAATATCTCCTATCCTATGGGGGGCTGTTTTGTGTTCTAATGTTACAATGTGGAAATTAAAACCAAGATAAATTAGTAATGGTTTATAAGCTACAAGATTTTAAAATAGACTGTGTTTACTAAAATGTAAACCTAATATTTCATAAAGGTTTTTGGATATCATAAATAAGATTAAGATTTTGTCAAGATTATTTTTAGTAAAAGTCACAGACAGGTCATAGGCAATAAACAAAACTTCATGGAAGCCGTGACCTGTCTATGACTTTTGCTGCTTCAGCTCCATGGTTTCCCCACCACCATAGTGGCTGGAAGCTGTGGGGTTCCCCCTCTGCCCACAGCAGCTAGGAGCTGCAGGGTGACCATATTTCCCAAAGAGAAAACAGGACACGCCAAGCCGCTCGCCTGAAGCATGTGTCCCTCCCTTCCCTCCCGCACGTGAGGCTGACACCCATCGTTGGAACTGGAGTCTGTCACCTGTTGCTGGAACCCTGCAGGGGGCCCCCTGTCACCTGTCACTGGAACCCTGCCAGGGACCTGCTGGCTGACAGCTCTAGAGTACTCCAGCCCCCGTGTCACAGAGGTCTCTGGAAGTCACGGATTCACAGAACAAATAATTCTCCAGCAGTTAAGACCACATAGTTACTCTCCTTTTTATTTACTAATTGATAAGAGATTTCAGCTATTTACAGTAGTCTCATTACATCTTTTTAGTGAATTTCCTTCTTTTGGGTTGTTGTCTCCAATTGTTTGAATTAACATGAAAAAATCCAGTAATTAAAAAATACAAACTTTATGCAAGATTAACAGATTAAGTAAAAATAGCTTTCAAGAAATTTGGCTGATAGATACATTTTTGAGCATCCTCACAATTGCTACCCCATTAGTCATCTGCGTTCTATGTAAAACAAGGCCCCTATTCTGCAAACACTTCTGCACATGCTTAACATAACCCTCATAAGTAGTCCCACTGAAGCCAAACTCCAAGAAGCTTTACTTGTGTGTTTGTAGGATGGAAATGATCAGTAAATTATTTAATTGACAGTCCTATACTAGTTTAAAATAGATGTAAGCCCTCACATTATTAGAACACATTCAAAATACTAGGGTTTTGCCAGCAAAGGCTAAGTTAATCAAAGAGGTAATGCAATTAATTCCTATGAAAGGCTGACTTCCTCTGTGTACAATATATAGAGGCTTGGAAGGATTTGATTTTTATCAGTAAATATCAATTTCACCAGACACACACAAACCAACAAACCAACATTTCCATTGATAATCAAAATTTAAAGACAGGCAAAGAAAGAAAAGTGCTGCTTGAGAACTTATTAGAGTTAAAGTCAACTTTGAACTAGGCTTGTTACATATGGACTAGTGAATGAATATTAAAAACATTTGTGATATGTTGATTTAAGGATATTTACTTTGTATATTTTGACATGTGATGCTGACAATTTGTGTTTTGATGGTTTATAAAGCTTTAACTTTTTGAATCTCAACATGTATTGTCACTAAATAATTGTCTGACCCTCTGTATAATTCCCATGACTGAGAACATTCAAATAGATACAAATCTAAAACGCTTAAAACCCATAATTTTGCACAACTTTGAAAATGTTCATGGATAAAAATGCTTAAAAATTAACACTGATATTACCCATCAAAATTATTTTAAAAAATTGAATTCTACCACACTTATGCATATGCTGTACCAGCTGCCCAGGCAACAGCCTGCAACAACATTACTGATGTAATCCTTTTGAGAAAGCATCTCCGGGCACCCTAGGTAAAGTGATACATTGAGAAGTGGGTTGGAAAAATATGATTTAAAATAAAGGCAAGTCTGACAAATGGGTGCTTAACCAGTGCAGAACTGTCATGCAGCGAAACAGCCATGTGTACTCTAAATGCCTCTGAAACGTGAGTGGAAAGGGGAAACATTTTAAAAAACTGAGTAATATAATCTTAACAGGAGAAATTTGTACAATAGTTTTACATATTGTCTCATATTCTAGAATCTAAATATCCCAAGGTGCTGAATGAATTACATGCTGTCAGTGCAGTAACTGTGGGAAAATGGAGTGCCCATACATTCAACACATCCTTAGGCCCATATTCAGGTAAGCACGAAAGAACATGCTTAAGTGCAGTCCTGAAAAAGAATGCTTGCTGAATTGGAGCCTTAGATGTGCACCTCTTTTTATTTGGAGAGGGAACATTGGCCAAGGCACTGGGATTTTTCCCATACTTTCTTTGAAAAGTCCCATAGGATCTTTAATTTTCACCAGCTCAAGTAGAAAGAACTTCAGTGACATCCCTCATCTAAAGGACTGCACTCGTAGGCCCCCATCTACACTAGGGAAAGGATCCATTTCTACTTCTCCTCAAGTGGCCTTGAAAGCTGTTTAACTGCTAGTGTAAATGGACCAAACCATTTTCAACACAATTAGAGAAAACGTGTTTGAGAGAATGTACCCCTAAATTGTCTACACTTGAAATGCTACAGTGTTCTCCTGTCACTGTAGGCAATTCATCTCTCCGGGAAGTGGTAGCTAGGTTGACAGAAAAAATCTTCTGGTCATCTAGCACTGTCTGCACCAGGAGTTAGGTCAGCTTAACTACATTGCTCCAGGGTGTGGGTCAATCTAACTTTTTAGGTAGACAAGGCCTAAGTCTCATTCATGCTTTCCATAATGATGCTGAACATAGTTTTGTAGCAGTTGGTTTTCAACAACAGTTTGGGGAGATGAGTCAGGAAGGACCGATTACAGACAACCGTTGTTAGCAGAGGATCATTTTCTTAGTGTGGATGGACATTCAAAATCTGATATTCAGAGATGATGCGCTTCCACCACTCCAACTGATGCCAGTGAGAACTCACTTGTGCAAATCAGACCCTAAGAATGTAGCACCCATCCTACAATTCACTGCAGTACATATGATCCTATTTTTCTTATACTATTGGCTAAACATCAAGTCTTGCCAATTTTGAGTAATCAAAATTGTTCAGTCAAGCATGTAAAAGCTTGTTGTAACGTGATTTAATTTGAAGAAATGTTATTGTAAAAAGTATGCTGAACAAACAAATGGTGACCTATATTAATGTCCAAGTAATGCCATATTTGGATGGATTCTAAGGCTAGGTCTACACTAACCCCCCCTGTCAAACTAAGATACGCAACTTCAGCTACGTTAATAACGTAGCTGAAGTCGGAGTATCTTAGTTCGAACTTACCTGTGGTCCACACGTGGCGCGCAGGCTCCCCCGTCGACTCCGCCTACTCCGTTCGTCAAGCTGGATTACCAGCGTCGACGGCGGAGCACTTCCTGGTTCGATTTATCGCGTCTAGACAAGATGCGATAAATCGAACCCAGAACATTGATCCCACGCCTCCGACCGGACGCGTAAGTATAGACGTACCCTTAATTAAAATAACTGATGTTATCCAGGAAATAGTTTATACATTATTGGATCCGCAATCCAGTGCTGGATAGAATTCAAATACTGTGTTAAGTTTAGCATAAAAAATTAGATCAAAATGGACTCCGCTTTTGCCACTGCTAGCTGTGACACCAAAAGTTTCCCAAAAGCCCTGATCTTCTCTGATAGGCAGAAGCACATTGCCACTGCAAGAAGACTCATTACAATAGTCCCAATCTTATTATATAAAAATTAAAACCCAGCACTGTCAAAGGGGCTATGCTTCTGACCTAAGATCAGAATTTCAAGGATGTAACTTTCCTCCTTCAAAGACACTTTAAAATTCTCTTTAAATAATATCTGCATGTAATTCTGTATCTTTCAATGATCTGCTTATATGCCTGTTACTGCTTTGCCTGAGTACCAGCAAAACTAAAAAAAGTCAATGTAGGTATTCCTGTTAGGTCACTTTCCATTGGTAGCCAAAGTAAATGTGGTGGGTTTGAGTTTTAAATTATTAAAATTTGCTCTTTATATACTTTATAAGTATTTATGAGGCCATATTTGTTATTTCCATTGAAATAGTAATGATGTTTCTTATACTATTCATGTAACAATAACTGTTTGACGTTCTATGTATGCGGTGTTGTTGTTTTAGCCGTATTGGTCCCAGGATATTAGAGAGACAAGGCGGGTGAGATAATATCTTTTATTGGATCAACTTCAGTTGGTCCAAAAGACATGCTTTCGAGCTTACACAGAGCTCTTCTTCAGGTCAGACCTTACCTTATCTCTCATTTTATATCTATATGGTCAACATCTACTTCTACTCTATATCTATAGAAATACCCTCATGATTGTTTATTTATATTCCTAATAAAATGTTAAAAACAAAAAATAAAATTATGTAATGCAATAATTGGTATTAAGGACAGTATCTTTTTGTTCTTCTCGAGTACTTCTCAAGGGAATAATAATTTTAGATTGTGCCTGGAAAAGTCTAGTTTATAATCTGCGCAAGGTTTTGCATCTGTTTTGCTAGCAGGATAAATGAATGCACTATGAAGAAAACTTTAATTATATCCACAACTACCTCAGTTCCTTATCAGTATTTTGTAATTTATGACCGAGTATACATTCCTTGTTCATGTATATACCCCTCCATTATATGGAATTGCAATCACTTTATCTGATGTTGCTCATTGTCTGTCTCTATAATTATTTTAAATGTTATTACCCTTCTCTTTTATATTCCAAGCAACAACATTTTTGTTTGTATTAACAACTAAATGCAGAAATCTGATATTGCCTTCAAAGGTGTAAGTATTTCTGACACACTTTCTGCTACTACATGGTGTATTCTGTCTTCAAACATTATTGCCCCCAGGCAGACATATGCCTTAGCTCCAGGAATGTATATTTTCTTTTGAAGTTTGTTTGCATTTCTAATTCACTACAGGGTGCGAAGTTAAGATTTCTGAGCACTGAAACAAGGACCGGTTACTATTTATTTTCTGCATCTAGTCCACAGACATGTACAAACTGTTTCCATTACATGTTGACAAATGAAGTCTGTACTAGTCTGGGCCTGACAACTCTAGTTTACAATCTGGTCAGGGTTATGCATCAGTTTTGCTAGTCTGTCATATGAAAACCACCTCATATATAACAAAACCAGAACAACTTATTATCCACTAAAATAACATGTTTGCATATAGTGAGGCCCTAAAGAACTTATGTGTTTAATTTTGAATATGTAAGTAATGCCATTAAGTAAGCTTCTGATTTAGCAAGGTATGTAAGCATATACATAACTTTAAGTACATAAGTAGCCCCATTGAAGTCAATGTGAATTGAAAGCACTCAGGACTTTTCTGGAGGTGCACAGCATCTTAAAGAATCAGGATTGTTATTTGGATCTAGAGATGTATATTTCCAAAGTTAGGGAGTGTTTGAATCTGGGTTTTTGGTTTGGGCCCATTGCTATTTGAATAAATGGGAGAGGAAGAGAACAGAAAGAGGGTGCCAGGAAATAAAAGGTTAAAAAAAAGAGAGCAAATATCAGAAAGTTAATCTTAAAGACTGATTGGAGAAGAATATTTATCCAGATCCTCATCTGAAGAATCTGTTCTCTTCTTCCCTATAAGAAAAAATCCTTCTTCAAAAAGTTGTCTCTTCCCCACTTTTGGGCCCTGATCTTTCAAAGAGTTTTGAATGTGCTTAATTTTACTCACTGAGAAGCCTCACTGACGACAATAGGATTACTCACAGTGTGTAAAGTTAAACATGTCTATAAGTCCTTCCAGGACTGCAGCCTTGTTGAGTAACTTCTTGAAAGAACACGAGCCCTTTTTCTACAATTAATTCCCCCACGCCCCCCGCAACATTGTTATCAGTATACAGGCTTTATCATATGCCAAAAATATATTGTATTACTCAGTTTACCTGCTTAACAAAGCAAATTCTATTAAAAGTTATCTGCAAATTGTACTAATGTATTATCATTTGATAACATTTTCTCTTATACCTTCTTCATCTTTAGGATTTTATGTAGTTTCTTCTGTTCAGACAAGTACTCATTCTGTGCTGACATGCTTTAAATATCTGCTTGTTGCTTGCTATAGGAGACAGTCACTTGGCTACCACATATTTTCTTTGCAGGAGTTTTATTAATCAGTCAGCAAAAGTGCATGAATGTTAGGTGCACTGTTCTGTCTAGAATATTACTCTGTAGAGCTGACTGTCAGTGATCAGTGACCTTGAATGGTTCTTAATATCCTGTGTGCTCCCATCATTTCAGGCTTGCATTATTATTATAGATGTAGGATTGAACAAACTTCACCGTTTAAATAGTTCTTGCCATTAGAGATATTAAATAATAGAAGAATGTATTCAAAATAAATATTCAATGGAAAATTTGTCAAAATTTATAACACATATTCTTCACCATGATGAATTATTTGACCAGTTTTAGGTAATGTGTACCCCACTTCAATTGTGATTGTTATCATGCATGACAAAAACAACATTGTCACCATATTGCAAGACCGCAGAGATCAATTTGTCAACACAATGCTGGAGTGGAAGTCATTGGAGTTACTCCCGGGATGAATTTGGCCCATTATCTCTAAATATGGAATTCTGTGGCTTCTCTGTTCTCTAAATTATATCATTGCTTTTGTGGATATACTTGCAGTTATGGCTCACCCAAATGGTAAAAACTGGTATTAAAAATGCATTCTGGAGATTACAAGTCTCGGATATTTCTCATAAAAAGAACAAATGGATACATGCAAGTGAGAATTCTGTGGATCTATTTGTGATGGTTCCCACTTTCACCAAACGTTGTTGATTGTATTAATTATTATTATTATTATTATTTTATTGGTCTCAGACATTCTTATTTGAAATGGGATTTCAGAATTAATGTGTTTAACATTTTACATCTAGTGAAACCTTCTGAGCTTTTTGGGGACATGCAAATAGGAGTCAGTTTTCATCAATTCTAATTCTCATGAGAACTCCTTACTCATGTGAGCAGTCTCATTGACTTGCATGGGGCCTCTGGGCACTACCTCAGTATAAACATTATTATACTGTGGGCAAATTTAATTTCTGGTACAACTCTATTTGTTTTGACAAAGTAATGCATGAGAGGAATTTAGCCGTGTGTGTCATGTCAGGCATTAGATTAACTACTGCGAAGAATGTTCAAAGCCAAATAATCTATTTATGGAAAAGAAAGTTCATTTATTGAAAAGAAACACAACTCCTTGGGAAACAGAAAGGGCAAGGGGGTGGGGTGGAGAATGGTACAATCACAGGTTTGCGTATGTCCTGTTATACTCAGCCTTCCTGTCTGGAGTGCTGTGCAATGAGTGCTTCACTTCAGGATGGCTATGATGCATGGTGATGGGGGTTGAGTGCAGTGGGTAAGGGTCGTAGTTTTCAGGGCTGGGTGTTGAAGCTACAGGTGTTGGAGGCAGCTGGTTGCGATAAGAAGAGTTTTGGGACAAGGGCTGCAGGCGGTGGGCGGGTACAGTAGTGCTCCGCCTGCATGGCTACGAGCGCCTGGATTGAGTCCGCCTGGCGATCTATGATGCTTATCAGCCGATCCGTGCTTTGCTGCTGGAGCTCCGTGCTTTTGTGCCAGCTCCGCATTCTGCTGGCGGATCCTCCTTTCACTCTCCCTCCACTCCTGTGCTTTTAGATTCTCATTAAGGAACTGCTGCATTACTTCATGCAGCATGTCTTCTTTGCTTCTACGTGGCCTCTTCCTGATTCTTTGGAGTCTTTCAGCTGGTGATAACATGGACGGCTGAGATCTCAAGGTTGCATCTGTAAAGGCAAAATGCAACATTAACACAGGCAGCATTGTTCACACCAGACAGAGCAATGATTCCCCCATACTTAAGGGCAAACACAGTCTACACAATAGCATAATTTGTCCATCCCAAAGCGAGCACACATAACCCTTGCGAGCCCCAAAATGGTGAGTAAGCACAGGGTCAAGGGAGACTGATTGTTTCATGGCCGTACTGTCCTGTGGGTTTCTATGCCTTGGGAAGAGCCAACAGCTGCAAGGGGGCACCTACACTGAACACAGTCCCCACATTTTCCACAGGAGTTCGTCCTGGAAGATATCTCGCTGCTGAGGGTGACCTGGGAAGCAAGGGAGGGTCTTCTACTACAATGCGGCTTCTGCCCTGGCCCATATGCCTCTTGCCTGGGTGGAGCAATGATCCCCACACCCCTCACAGCACAGTGGCACAGACATGTTAGCCTGATTGGGACAAGGACCACAGTGGCTCTTCCAAGAAACCTGTGCAAGTGCATTGCCCAAGTTCTGGATGAGACCGTTGAGGAGATCACTGAAGCCGATTACCACGATGTGAGAGAGCACATTAATGCCCTATTCCGCATCTAGGCATGCATGCAGCCCTAACCCTCCTTGCCCCAAGAGCCCGCACCAAATAACTTCCTTCCCAAAATAAAAGCCACTTACCGGGAACCTCCTCTGGTGTTTGTCCTTCCCCAAGCACCGGCCGCCGCGACTGGCTACCTTCCTCCTGGCTTGAGAACAGCTCCTGGATGCATGCATCTAGGGATTTCGGGGTGTCTTCCTTCTCCTCAGCACCCTCGCTCCCGCTTTCCTCCTCCTCCTCCTGCCTTGTTGAACTGGCCTCTGAAGTGTCCATGGTGGTCCTCAGAGTGGAGGTGGGGTCGCCTCCAAGTATCGCGTCCAGCTCTGTAGAAACGGCAGGTCGCGGGGGCACCACCGGAGCGGCTGTTTGCCTCGCGGGCTTTGCGGTAGGCATTCCGCAGTTCCTTCACTTTAACCCTGCACTGTAGTGCATCCCGGTCATGGCCCCTTTCCATCATGTCCCTTGATATCTGACCAAAGGTATCATAATTCCTACGGCTGGAGCGCAGCTGGGATTGGACAGCTTCTTCCCCCCAAACACTGATGAGGTCCAGTGCCTCGACATTGCTCCATACTGGGGATTGCCTGGCACGTGGAGGCATGGTAATCTGGAAAGATGCGCTGAGAGCACTCCACACCTGGCTGAGCAAACAGGAAGGGGATTTTCAAAATTCCCAGAAAATTTAAAGGGCGGGTCTGACGGTTGGTCACCTGAGGGCAGGGCAGTAGAGTTCAAAGTGATGACCAGAGTGCCTAGAACAGGCATTGTGGGACACTTCAGGAGGCCAATCAGAGTGGATTAACAGATCAGGGCATCCACACTGGCGCCGCGGCGCTCCAGTGGGAGCACATAAAACATTATTCCACTCGCTGAGGTAGATTACCAGGAGCGCTCTAGCCACGGAGTCAGAGTGCTCTATGTGCCTTGCCAGTGTGGATGCATCGTGAGTTAGAGCGCACGGATTTTCTTTAATGCTCTCTAACTTGCAAGTGTAGCCATGCACCATATCTTTGAAAGACACATTTGAATAGTAATCAGACTCCTAGCCAGCTGTCCATTGTTATCTAAAGTACCATACTAAAGCTTGGCACATTCAATTTACTGAGTTGCCCTTTCGTGTTACTGCTGGGAGTGCTCATCTAAATGGACCTTCTGCCCTTAAATGACATCAAAGCTAACAGCACTATACCAGGCTGCCCTGCCCTCTTTCTTTCTATAATCTAATGAAAGATTTTTCACTCAGAATGGTCAAACAATCCAAATTTGAACTAGAAACATTAATAATAGGTGCCACCATTTTTAAAGGAGACTATATCACACCACTTTCTCCGTGTTATTCAGTGGCCATTTATGTAACTGGAATCTTTAAGGAAAATTAAAACGTAAATAAAATAAATATAATAAAGATAACAATTTTAAAATTCTCAAGCATATTTTCTCTTGCCTTGAGCAATTTGAGGAGTTACTGACAATCAGATCTTAATGTGAATTAAAGCAAATCACAGTGTTTATTTTTGAAGAGCTACAGAAAATTCTGTCCTCCAAAACACACACACCTGCACACACACACACTTTTTTCATGGTCAGATAGCTGAATGTTCATGAGCAAGATGTCAATACTTGATTGATATTTTTCCTTTTTGAGAGCTGCTTCTCCTTTTACCTTAAATGTCTTTATTTTTCAATTTACTAGCCAATCTTTTGATCTATTTTTTAATTGATTTATTAGGTTGTCATGTGAGATGAAAAGCTTCAAATGTTCACCTGATGGACAAACAAAAAAAACCGAAGTGAATTAGGGACAGAGTCCCTCATAATAAAATGCTTTCTGTAAGACTCTGCCTCCCTGCTGGTATAAAATGTTGTGGCATACCTATGGCTGGGCTGCCATACATGAGTGAAAAAACACAGAAAAGCAAAGCGAGTTAAAAAACACAAGTTTTGCTTTCCTGCATTCTTTCAACGCAAATACAAAGCATTAAAAAAGTCACAGGACCAAATTCATCTCTGGCATAAGCAGGCCACTGAAATTAAAGGAATTCTATCTTTTTACACCAGGGTTGAATTTTTCCCATAATGCACTCTGTGTGTGGAACAGCATCTCCATGGCAATCTGCCAATCAAATAATAACTTTTCAGAAATAAATGCTGGGGACCAGCTCCATCTCCCTCCTGTGCAAGTGGGGGAGGCGTGAAAGAACACAGAAGGTGCAGTGAGGGAGGTGGGAGTGAGCTGGGAGGGCCTTTTTTCCATAATCTCTGAAGAGCAACAAGGTAGGATTGTAAATGTAGGCCATGTTTTTGAAAAAGAGGAGCCAAACAGGAGACTCCTAAATTCATATTTAGGGAACCTGTTTGATTGTCGTAAGTGTTCAACACCTGACTCTCAGTGAGGTGTACCACAGTGTAGCTGGTCCCTGTGAGTAGACTGGGTCAGAGCAGGTGAGCCTAACTGAGCTAATTAAAGGGGACAGGGGCTGTGACGACCTGTCAGAGGGCAGGAGTTACTGGGACAGGCTGTGCCTGGGGAGTGGAACTACAGAGGAGTAGAGTTCACCTAACTCCTGTGGTGAGTGAGTCCCTGGAGGAAAGGTCAGGTGTCCAGGAAGATAGCCCTGGGGCTGTTGTTCCAGAAGGGGAGTTGAGCTGGATGGGACTGAGAATCTGCAAGAAGCAGGATCACTAGTGACCCATGGGTGGGGAGGTCATGAAATCCAAGGACAAAGGGTGAGCTGAGGGACTGTTTCTGTTTGTTTTTATTCACTTATGTTTGCACAGTAAACATAGAGTAGGTGTGACAGTGTGTGCTTGAAAGCCCGGGAGAAGCCCTGCCCTGTGATAAAGTAAATGGAAATTTCTGAAAATTTTTCTTCTAAAAATCTGGCCACTTAGGAGACAAAATATAGATTAAGTGCCTAACTTTAGGTTCTTACTTTTGAAAACCTGGGCCTAATTATTTGAGAAAGTTCTAGGCAGGGAGATCTACTACCACCCTAGGATGCAGAGGTGGATCTGCTCTCTCAGAGGGGGTCTCACAAGAAATTTTTTGGTGGCCTCAGAGTGTGGCCACCAACTCTTGCTGGTGGCCGCTCTGACAATTTTTCCTAAAATACATAATTAACTTTAGAAAAACAAATAAATATGCATATATACATGTCCAGATCATTGTAATTTATTTATGTAGTGGTTATTTTGTAGACTCAATAATAAAAATAATGTATGGCTGTCTCTATTCTTTACTGGACCTAAATAGAATAGAAACAAATACGGTGCTTTGCATGTTCTTGTCTTTTGTTGCTGTTGTTTCTTTTGCTTTTTTGGTTTTTTTTTTTTTAGATTTGCTAGCTAGTAAGTCTGTTTCTCTGAAAAGTGATATTTGTTAATATCACTTTTCGCAGCAGCAGACTTGTCAGCTAGCTGGGAGGCAGCGAAAAGTGATATTAACAAAAATACAAATATCACTTTTCACAACAGACTTGGGGCTTGTCTACACTACCAGCTGTCTCGATGGGCAGTGATCGATCTAGCTGGGGTCGATTTATCGTGTCTAGTATAGACACGATAAATCAAGTGCCGATCGCACTACCATCGACTCCGATACTCCACCTCAACGAGAAGCGCAAGGGGAATCAATGGGAGAGCATCTCCCATCGACACACCGTAGTGAAGACACCGTGGTAAGTAGATCTAAGTACATCGACTTCAGCTACGTTATGTAGCTGAAGTTGCATAACTTAAATCAATCCCCTACCTCCATAGTGTAGACCAGCCCTTACTCAGCCCTGGCAAGCTGGGGGACAAATTAAGCCCTGGATGGGAAGGTGGGTAGGGACTAGGAGGGCAATGGGGGTCAGGGGCAATGGGGGGCTGAGGGAAGCAGCAGGTGCCTGGGGAGGTGGATGCAGGGCTGGGGGAGGCAGCAGGACTCAGGTGCAATGGGTGGGGTGAGGGGAAGGGGAGGCAGTGGGGGCCGGGGCAATGAAGATGGGGTGGTGAGCCCAGGACTGGCACCCCCTGCTGCATGGCTGGGAGCCAGGGCTGGAAACCTAAGTCCATTGGCCAGAGCCTGGGGCCCACCACCACGTGGCCAGGAGATGCAACGCACGGCCGAAACCCAGGGTTGGAGGATGCAGCAGGGGCCAAGGCTGATGGAGGTGCAGGGTGAGCCTGGAGCCTCCACTGGTCACCCCCGTGCAGCTGGGGGCTGGGGCTGGATCCCATGGCCAGAGCCTGAAGCCCTCCAGCCAAGGTGTGGAGCCCGCTGCTGCATGGCCAGAGCCCAGAGGAGCCAATTGGGGTCAGGCGCGATGGGAGAGGGGGTGAGCCCAGGGCTGGAGCCCGAAGCTCCACAGCCAAGGGACAGAGCCTACTGCCCTTCACCCCAGGGCTGAAGTCGGAAGCCCGAGCCTCACTGCGCCCAAGAAGGTGGGGAACTTATACCAGCTGCCTGCTCCTCTGGCGTTTGTGGCTCCAAAGGAGGGGCCGCAGCTTTGCCCTCACCAATCACTGCCCAGGAGGCTGTGGCCGCACGAAAAGCCCCTGGTGACCACATGCAGCCACAATGGCTGCATTTGAGAAAGAGAAGGTATGTGGCCAGTCCTCATCTAGTTAACATGCTTATTAGGAACTGTAGCACATGCTAGCTGACGGTGTATGCTGCTCCTCTTCAAAGGCATTAAGATCTCTGGGGTTAAGAGCTCTTGGCATCACCTTGGGCCTTCAGCTGATCACTAAGTTCCAGGAAATGCTCTTCCTATTGGTCATTATTACATAATTAATGCATTTTGATTAATATAGTAACATTCTGCTTATGATTGTCAGCCCCAGCGTACAGTACTGTATTTTTTCAGAGTTTATATGTATAACTATGTTTCATGAAACATCAGCTTTCAGCCAACAATTGATTAATTTTTTCTTCTCTTTTAAATATTTGTAACTGGTAAATAGTATGGGCCAAATTTTGCCTTTTGATACTTAGATACAATGTCTATTGATTTGAATAGGTGTTCTGTGGGCAGAATTTGGGCCTACGTGGTAATCTGAGGAAGTCTTAAATCTCCAGAATGCTTTAATATAAAAAACGGCATGCACTTATTGTATCAGTTGGATAAGAACATGAAAACAGCAATGCTGGGTCAGACCAAAGATCCATCTAGCCTTTCTTCTGACAGTGGCCAATGTCAGGTGTCCCAGAGGGAATGAACAGAACAGGCAATCATCAAGTGATCCATTCCCAGCTTCTGGCAAACAGAATAGAGACATCACTGCTCATCCTGTCTAATAGCCATTGATGGACCTATCCTCCATAAATGTAGCTAGTTCTTTTTTGAATCCTGTTATAGTCTTGGCCTTCACAACATCCCCTGGCAAGGAATTCCACAGGTTGACTATGCATTGTGTGAAGAAATGCTTCCTTTTGTTTGTTTTAAACCTGCTGCCAGTTAATTTCATTTGGTGACACCTAGTTCTTGTGTTATGAGAAGGAGTAAATAACGCTTCCTTATTTACTTTCTTCACACCATTCATGATTTTATAGACCTCAATCATAGCACCCCTTAGTTGTCTCTTTTCCAAGCTGAAAAGTCCCAGTCTTATTAATCTCTCCTTGTATGGAAGCCGTTCTATACCCCTAATCATTTTTGTTGCCCTTTTCTGAACCTTTTCCAATTCCAATATATCTTTTTTGAGATGGGGTGACCACATCTGCATGCAGTATTCAAGATGTGGGCATACCATGGATTTATATAGAGGCAATATGATATTTTCTGTCTTATCTATCCCTTTCCTAATGATTCCCAACATTCTGTTCGGTTTTTTGACTGCCACTGCACATTGAGTGACTGTTTTCAGAGAACTATCCACAATGACTCCCAGATTTCTTTCTTGAGTGGTAACAGCTAATTTAGACCCATGATTTTATATGTATAGTTGGGATTATGTTTTCCAATGTGCATTATTTTGCATTTATCAACATTGAATTTCATCTGCTATTTTGTTGCCCAGTCACCTAGTTTTGAGAGATTCTTTTGTAGCTCTTTGCAGTCTGCCTGGGACTTAACTATCTTGAGTAGTTTTGTATCATCTGCAAATTTTGCCAACTCACTGTTTACCTTTTCTCCCCAAATCAGTTATGAATATGTTGAAAAGGACTGGTACCAGCACATACCCCTGGGGGACACCACTATTTACCTCTCTCCATTCTGAAAACTGACCATTTATTCCTACCCCTTGTTTCCTATCTTTTAACCAGTTACCAGTCCATGAGCAGACCTTCCTTCTTATCCCATGAGAGCTTAAAGCTCAAGTAATCTTCCATGTCAGTATGTTACTCTGCATACTGGCTACTGATGCTGGTTCTGAGTTGGTGGTCTGCTAAGGAAAAGCTATTTCAGCAATCAAGGCAGTGTTATCCACCGTGAAGAAAACCACAAACCTCATTATAAGATTTAAAGGGGAAAAAGCCTTCAGAGTTTCTAAATCTGGCAGACAATATTTGTATTTTGACAGACAAAAATTAACTGGCCGCAGCTGGTATATAATCTTCTCGAAATGTTTGCTGTACATACAGGATGACATTGGTCATCCTGCCAATGCCTAAGTATAGGAAATGACCCCATAATATGGCTATACATTTTTTGAGATGGCCCTTAAATGAGTAGCTTGTATTGCCATTGGTCAAGGTTCCCTGGGGACCCGCATGAAAGACCCCCTAAGCTTATTTTTACCAACTTAGGTTAAAAACTCCCCAAGGTACAAAATCTCCCCTGCACCCTGGTAAAAAATATCGCTGCCACCATCAAGTGATTTAAACAAGAACCAGGGGAAAGGACCACTTGAAGTTCCCCTTCTCCAAAAAATATCCCCTCAAGCCCATACACCCCCTTTCCTGGGGAAGGCTTGAGAATAATCTCCTAACCAACTGGTTACCCAGTGATCAAAACCCCACCCCCGGGGTCTTAGAACAATGGAAAACAGTCAGATTATTAAAAGAAGGATTGTATTAAAACAAGAAAGGTAAAAATCATCTCTGTAAAATCAGGATGGTATATATTTTACAGGGTACTCAATTTCCTAACTCAGAGGGATCCCCCCCTAGGCAAAACCTTCAAGTTACAGGAAAATGCGACAAAAACAGGAATACACATTCCCTCCAGCATAGCGAATTTCCCAATCTAAAACAACAGAAAAATCTAAACGCATTTTATCTAAAATCACTTACTAACTTCATAGAAGATGGATGGGGTACTTCATTGATCTGTCTCCTACCGAGAGATCACACAGACAGACCAAAAATCTTTCTCCCCCCTCAGATTTGAAAGTATCTTGTCTCCTCATTGGTTCTGATGGTCAGGTGTTTATCTGGCTACCTGCGTTTCTTAACCCTTTACTGGTAGGAGAATTTTATAGTACTGCATCAGAGCCTCCCAATTCCTTCCCTTTATATTTATGATACCATACATATGTAATTATTTTCTATATGAATTATTAGTTTGCATTAAGACTTGTTTGGACCCCAATTAGAATACAGTATACGGTACTGCTGGGAGCATATCATGGGCCTTAAGCCCAAATCTTGGTCCCCCACACAACGCTTGAGCAAGAGGCTTTTGTGTTGGGGAGAGAACCGGTTGGGGGGGGCGGGGGGGAGAGCTGGAGCTGTAGCGGTGTCTGTGGCTTGCTATTATATTGCCTCCAGTCTGCGCCTACCTTTTAGTAAAGTGGGGTTGAAACCTACTTAAAAAGATGCTATACACATAACTTTGAAAAATACCCATGATTTGCTAAAGCACTCTTGCAATAGCAGATTATTCAATGCAAGAAGCAATCATGGCACCACCTAGTACTTTATTTATACCCTGAGTGATAGGTGTCATGGTATTTACATTTCATCTTTGATTTACTTGTTTTCTGTGACACTTATAACCAACCTCTTCAGTTTCTGAGATCTGTACTTTCAAAATTGTCTACTAATCTGTGAACAATTATATTTATCAGTACACAAATGAGCTAGTTGCCAGTGTGAACTTTTCATTTATATCACCAGGAAGGTGTTACATGGATTTGTTGAGCAATACAGACAGTTAAATAGAAAATGCACATGGTCTGGAATATGGGGATTGGGGGGAGAACAACTGTTATGACTGACTTTGCTTGGCCCCAGCTCCTGTGATTTGGCTGAGCTGTGTGCAGTGCATTACTGAGATGGCAGGGGCGAGAAGGGGAGAATCACATTAAGCCGTCTTTACTCTCCCATGAGTCTGAGGCAAAGCTGGATCCTAGCATTAAAATAGCGCAGATTTTTGACTAACTTACTCCTGGATGCCAATGATGCAGAAGGGCCATTCTGGCAGCTAGGACGTAGGGATAGCCCTGCTCATTTTATCCTGGAAATGCCGTGTGTGCTGGGAGAGGATTTGGTGCTATAGTAACTCTATGCCACTCAAGGATCTCCCTAAATAGGGGAAATCTTCATGACCACTGGCTTTATGATTTTGTGCCACTAACGTATCTCAAAGCAATTGGAGCAGGTTTGATGATCTGATCCTTGAAGATCAAATACATATATTAACTGTAGGAAATCCAGCTGTTGTGGAAGTAACTATCTCTACAAATGATGCTATTATTCTACTGTACATCAAAGACCTTTCTGAAACAGAAATAATGGTATGACTTGGGAAATGAATTAAGAGTGAAAGTCAATGTGTTTTTGTACCAGGAAACTGGAAAATGTACATTTCTGTTAGTTTCCAAACTTCAGACAGAAGGGTATTTTTAAAAAAAGAAAAATCAAATACTAATATGTCCTTAGAAATTGTGTCTCTTTTCGATCAAATGGAATCTATCTAGTCTGGTCTCTAGGCAGGGCTGGTGCAAGGAAGTTTTGCACCTAGGCGAAACTTCCTTGCACCAGCTCTGCGCGCCCCCCCCCAGCTAACACCACCTCCCCCCAGCCAGCCCCCGCCCCGCCTGCGGGAGCTCAGCCCCCCTGTCCGCAGGCCACGGGGGCTGAGCGGGGGGCCGGGAGGCAGCCGCTCACCGCCCCCCGCCCCCCAAATCCTGGCGCCTAGGGTCGCCTAGTGATAGCGCCGGCCCTGTCTCTAGGTAGACAAGGACACTGCTTCAGGAAAATGCTACACAGTGTGGTAGCTCTGGTGCAAGATCCAGGGAAAATAGGCCACCCCTTAAGCGAGCTGTAAAGTACTATTATTTTTTATCATTTTTCTCTGTAATTAAGGACCCTTTTTTTTATTCCCACTGAAGTTGGTGGGAGCTTTGCAGGAAATCTGCTTATGTTCTCCAGAAATTCACAGGAAGGAAATGGGGCTTGAGGAAAAGGTCATTCCTGTGTAATTATGACTTCTCTAGAATCTTCCAGGCAGAAATAACTATAAGTTCTTATTGAAGTCAATGAGATTTGTTTGTGCTCTGAACTCTATACATCAGATATCTTCATTCTGGACTTTCTGTATAGCTTGATAAGCCTGATTTTATGCACCACATTTGAAAAAGTGTTTAATTATTGTTACAGAATAAAAAGGTACCTAATATGCTTTATAAACTGTTGCACTAGGCATTTACCAAAAACACTCTTAGATTCATTCCCATCTCCTTGGTTGTAGTATTGATTTTGTACCTTCTATTAATGTTGGCATAGTAGCAGCTTACCCTTGAAAACAAAGAATAATGTATCCATACCTTGATGACTGGTTTGTTTGAGGGAAGTCATCAGATCAGGTTCAGGATACCATCCATTGATTTCTCCAACTCTTTGAGTTCAGCCTAAAATTCAGAAAGAAATCCTCCTTAACTCTTACACGGAGAATAGAATTCATAGGAGCCATTTTGGACTCCACCACAACCAGGACCTACCTGCCCCAGGACAGACCCTTACAGCAGCAACCATCCACCATGATAAGAACATGCCTGAGTCTGCTGAAGCATATGCATCACGTAGCAAGCCAGATGTCACCTTCACTACACGCAGAGCTAGCTGAAGTCTGTGTACCTGCCAAACAAACACCATGTAGGCATGTCAGTGCAAGTTCCCTCTGAGGTTCTCTTGTCATTGAAATGGTGGAAAGATCCCAATCAAGAGTGCAGGGGTGTATCATTCTCCTAACCTCTTCCAAGCAAGATGTTAGTGACAGATGCACCCTTTTTATGATGGGGGGCACATGCTTATGATGCTCCCAGGTGCAAAGTCTATGGACCTGCATCGAGAATTGACAACACATAAGTGTATTAAATCTCAGGGCACTACACTAAGCCTACATTGCATTTCTACCAATGAGTCAAGCACTGACCAGACAAATCATGATTGACAACATAATGACCATGTTTTATATAAACAGACAGGGAGGAGTCCAGTCTCCTCCCTCCCCCACCTCCCATGCCAGGAGGCAGTTCGATTCTGGAACTGGTGTATCAGCCAGTGAGTCTCCCCCATAGTACTATACCTCTCAGGGCTGCAAAATGTCCTAGCAGATCATTTAGGCAAGCAATTCTCTATGGGCTACAGGCAGGGCCAGTGCAAGGAAGTTTCGTGCCCTAGGCGAAACTTCCTTGCACTGGCCCTGCGGGCCCCCCTCCCCCCCCCCGCCCAGCTAACAACGCCCCTCCCAGCTAACCCCCCCCCCACACAGCCAATCCACCCTCCACGGCAATCCACCCCTCTGCCCCCCCCCCCGCCCAGCTAATACCGCTGCCCCTGGAAGCTCAGCCCCCTGCCCAGCAGCCTCCTCCGGCCCGCAGCACCCCACCCCCGCTCCCAGCAGCCGTGGCCAGCCACCCCTCCGGCTCCCGGCTCAGCCGCGGAGCCGGGCAGCAGCCGCATTCAGGCGCCCCCTCGGCTCCCAGCTCAGCCAGGTGCCCCTGCGGCTCCCAGCTCAACCGCGGAGCCGGGAGGCGGGCGGCAGCCACGGACAGGCGCCCCCCACTCCCGGCTCAGCTATGGAGCTGGGAGGTGGGCGGCAGCCGCTGACAGCCACCCCTCGGCGCCCTAGGCGACCACCTAGGTTCGCCTAGTGTGCGCGCCAGCCCTGGCTACAGGTGGGCAATCAAGGTATGCTGCCCTTGACTTTAAAAAGGCCTACATTGACATGGCAATCAAGCTCACATGAAATATCTTCAATTTCTGGTACATCAAAATCATCACTAGTTCATGGTACTACTTTTCAGGCTGTCAGCAGCTCCCACGGTCTTTACAAAGGTCATGGCAGTAGTAGCTGCATTCCTCTGAAGATGAGAAGTGCAGGTTTACCCCTGCCTAGACAATTGACTTCTCAAAGGCCTGTCCAAATGACTAGTGCAGAGCAATGCTGCCCTGATCCAGTCAACCTTCAATGCTCTGGGACTGTTAATCAACACAGAAAAATCTCTGCTCTCCCCAGTCAAGAGGCTAGAGTTTATAGGGGCTGTACTGGATTCATCTCAAGCCAGGGCCCTTCTTCCACACTCCAGGTTCCACGCTGTGATGCTGGCATACCAGGTTCATGCCAAGGTCCGTAGGCCTCAGCTTAACACCGACAAATGCATAGCTGAAGCCAGTCTGGCTCACATGTGTGTTACTACTGTTAAAATGTGTTTAGTGTCTAGACTTGGTCCACAGTAAGCCCCCAGTTCAAACTAAGATAGGCAACTTCAGCTACGTTAATAACGTAGCTGAAGTCGAAGTATCTTAGTTCGAACTTCAAGGTACTCACCGCGGGTCCACACGCGGCAGGCAGGCTCCCCCGTCGACTCCGCCTACTCCTCTCGCGGAGCAGGATTACCGGCATCGACAGCAAGCACTTCTGGGATCGATTTATCGTGTCTAGACAAGATGCGATAAATCGATCCCAGAAGATCGATTGCATGCCGCCGAACCAGCCGGTAAGTATGGACGTACCCTTAATGGATTGCTTGTAAATTTGCTGCATGCATTAATCTAGGGGTGGCCAACCTGAGCCTGAGAAGGAGCCAGAATTTACCAATGTACATTGCCAAAGAGCCACAGTAATATGTCAGCAGCCCCCCTCCCCCATCAGCTCTGCCCCCGCTCCCAGTGCCTCCCACCCACCAGGAGCCTCACCGGTCAGTGCCTCCGCCTCCTGATCAGCTGTTTTGCTGCGTGCAGGAGGCTCGGAGTTGGAGGAGCGAGGGCACGGCAGGCTAAGGGGAGGGCGCGGGAAGGGGTGCAGTGGGGGCAGGGCCTGTGTCAGAGCCAGGGGTTGAGCAGTGAGCACCCCCCGGCACATTGGAAATTTGGCACCTGTAGCTCCAGCCCCGGAGTTGGTGCCTATTCAAGGAGCCGCATATTAACTTCTAAAGAGCCACATGTGGCTCCAAAGCCACAGGTTGGCCACCCCTGCATTAATCTCACGTATAATATTTTTTTAAAATGGAGAAGTGCCAACAAGCTGGCAACAGGCAACAGTGGATGCCCTGCTGAAGCCTGGGGAATCCTCAGAGGATGCAGCCAGCTACTGCTCCATCTCTCTCCTCTCAACCACCAGCAAGGTCATGGAATGGATGCTGTTCCACCATCTGTCTGACATTATTGAAGACCTTCTCACAGCAGAGCAGACAGGATTTTGCGCGCAGAGGAACTGCTGTGACCAAGTAGCTTCACTTTCTGGCCACATTGAGGCAAGATTCCAACCTAAGTGAAAGACAGCGATTGCCCTTGTTGACCTGTCCTCAGCATACGACACCATCTGGAAACAGGGCCTTCTCCTCAAGGTCTCCTGTGTCATTTACGCCAGCGAACAATCCGCCTCTTGGCAGTGATGACCAGGGACTGCTGCTTTAAGGTACACCTTAACAGCCAAATCAGTCAACAAGATCTCTTAACTCAGGCATTACATAGGGCTCCATTCTGGCCCTGATACTTTTTAGTCTATACACCGCGGATATACCAGCGACAGAGCCAAGGAAATTCATGTATGCAGATGATATTGCCCTAGCTGTTCAGCATACAAGCCTTCATATCATCAGCTGCACCCTAACCCGAGATCTTAGCACAATGGCTGATTATTTCCAATGCTGGAAACTTTGGCCTAACCCGAAAAAAAAACATGTTAACCATAAAATGGCTAATATCATACTTGATGTGAAGTTCTGCGGCGAGAGCGTCAGCCACGAGGCTAACCCAAAGTATCTTGGCATCACACTGGACTGGAGTTTGACCTTTCAACAACACCTCGAGAACACCCATGATAAGGTCAGGTCTCCTGTCCCGCTTATTGGAAAATTGGCCGCAACATCATGGGGCTCCAGTCCACGGACCTTATGAACTGCAATAATTGGCTTGGTATATTCTGCAGCTGAATATTGTGCGCCAGTGTGGTCTCACAATAGTCACACTAAATTCCTTGACACACAACTCCATAACATTATGCGCATAGTGTCAGGAACGCTTAAATCGATTACAGTCGACTGGCTCCTGGTCCTATTGCACATCCAGCCTCCACAATTAGAAGAGCTGCTCAGACATCTCGCTTTCTTAACCATGTCAATGCAAATGCAAGGATCCCAGTGCACAATAACCTGCAGAATCCACCAAACACAAGATTAAAATCCTTCAACCCTCTATGGAACCGTATCAAGATCCTTACACCCAACTTTGACATTGAGGCTCAATGGAGAATAAGATGGAGCGTTTTGACCACTCAAAACAAACAGCTCATCATTGACCCTGTCAAGGAACCACCATGTTTTGATTTACATCGGAAAAACTGGTACAGATTGAATCACATCAGGATATCTCATGGGAGATGAGGACAAACTCTCTTTAAATGGAAAATGAGGCAAACACCTGTATGCGATTGTGGTCACCAGGCACAAACGATGGAGCACATCATATCTGATTGTCCACTTCATTCTTTCACAGGGAATCTGAAGGACATTCACCCAGCTCAATACTGTAGAAATGTGCTGGCTATCAAACCTAGATATAAATGAGTAGTCGTTGCTACCTACCCAAGCCATACGAAAGAAGAAGAAGATTTATAATATCTGTATCCCATGTTATAAAATAATAGTTCATTGTTTGCTCTGTAACTGTAAATCATCAGTCAGGAGAGAAGAATTACCAGGTGTGAAATACCAGTTTGACACAGTAGGTGTTATCTCTTGCCCAACAAAAGAAGGCCCATCAACAGCAGACAAGCCATCAGAGGACAAGAGACTTTGTCTTCCCCTTCCACTCCCCATGAAGAGTGGAGGAATTCAGTTGTACATCTCAACAGCTGAACTTGCTACATGAAGCAGAAGAGGGGAAGGAATAAAAGGCTTTAAGAAGGAGAAGCAATCTTTTATGCTGCATGGACTCTGAGGGGCAAGGATTACTAAGCATAAGCAAAAGATTGCGAGGGTTTGGCCTGGGTTAGCCCTAAAGGATATATAGAGTTTGTTTATTATAGAAGCTTGTATTACCTTTTCAAACTTAAGACTGGAACTGGATTATGTGTGTACATACTCTTACTTGCTTTAACCTTGTAAATAATAACTCTCATTTCCTTTTCCTAGTTAAACTATCTAAAGATTTATTATTATAGGATTGGCTACAAGCATTGTCTTTGGTGTGAGATCTTTGGACCTGAAATAAGTGACTGGTTCTTTGGGACTGGGAGTAACCTGAATATAGTTGTGATTTTTGGTGTAAGGGGCCATGTATCACAAAGGCAAGTTTGCCTAGGTGGCAAGATAGATCAGAGTATCCAAGCGGACTGGCTGTGACTCCATGTATAGGTTGTTACAGTGCTTGAGGAATTCACACTTGATACTTGGTTGGTGAAATCTAACTATAGAACTCTCAGCCAATTTGGGGTCTGTGCCTTGCTTATTAAGTCTGCCGTGAGGTTAGTACTAATGCTCTTGAGCCACTGTAGGACAGCTTGACACAGGCAATTCAATTAATTATTATAGATTGGAAGGCTCACCCAGTCACAACAGCACACAACTGTTTGAGGTTTATGGATCACATGGCCTCTTGCACCTATGTGGTTCAAAACCCCAGACTGCGCCTCAGAACTCTGCAGGGCTGGCTGGCATCAATTACTCCCGGTAGTAAGAGTGCCCTCCCTTGTCTTCACCTCCCTAGATGGTGGACAGCTCCAGCCAATGCATGTGTAGGCATTCTTGTTTGCCCACCCACAGCCGATTCTCATGCTAGTGACAGATGCTTCAGCTCTGGGATGAGGAGCCCACCTGGGTTCTCTACAAATGCAGGTCTGTGGTCCTCAGCGGTCTTTCACATCAATGTCAGAGAACTGAAAGTTGTTAGACTGGTGTGCCAAGTATTTCTATTGTGATGAGACGAAACAGCCAGCTAGTCCTCACAGACAACATGGTAGCAGTGTTTTACCTCACCAAGCAGGGGGAAGCCTGCTCTTCTTCACTTTTTCAAGAAGCGACTCTGTTCTGGAAACTCAGTATTGCTAACTCAATAGACTAGAAGTATTTTAGCTGCTAGGTGTATGGAATGACCCAATAGGCCATGTGAGCAGATAATTTCCAGATGCCCACATCTTGAATACTTCCAAGGTGGTGGGGTTTCTCAAGTGGACCTACTTGCAACAAAGTCCAATAAAGTATCAGTAGTTCTGCTCCCTACAGGGTAACAGCCCAGATTCCATAACATACATTTTTACTGAAGTGTTCAGGCAGGCTCCTCTGCTTTTTCACCAATCCCATTTATTTACAAGGTATTGCAAAAGATGAGACAGGACCAACCCAGAGTCATACTTATAGCCCAAGCAAGGGCCCATCAGCACTGGATCTCCACTCTCCTATCAATGTAGGTGAAACCTCCAATTTCACATTCACTGGATTTAGCCCTAATCTCCCGCAATCATAGTCACCTAGTCCACCCTTCACTTAACTGCATGGATGTTCCATGGCTAGACACTAGAGAGAAGGCTTGCTTGAAAGACATTCAAGAAGTCCAGCTAACCTGTAGAAAGCCTTCCTTTACTAAATGGAGGTGTTTCTTCATCTGGTCATCTTGCCAATGTGGAGTATCACCAACCAGTTCTTTCATATTTTGGACAACTTATTATACCTAAACACTTTGCAGTTGTTCCATCAAAGTACATCTGGCTACTATTTCAGTGTTCCATCCTAAATTGGACAATCACTGTTTTCTCTAGTGACATGTCCATAAGGTTTTTAAAGGGTTTAGTCAAATTATACCCTCAAGTGCAAGACCCCATACCCCTGTGGGATCTAAACTTAGTATTGCCAAGACTTATGGGTCCCCTATTTGAACTGTTGGCTACCTGCTTGTGCATCTATCAGTGAAAGTGACATTTTCAGTGTCCATTACCTCAGCCAGAAAAGTAACGGAGCATTAATGTGGGCATTACTGTTGGGACCTCCATATGCAATCTTCTTTAAGGACAAGGTTTACCTGTGTCCTCATCTGTAGTTCATCCCAAAGTTTCTCACAAAACTGGGTGACCGGGTAACAAAATGAAAGATGAAATTTAATCCCAACTATACATATAAAATGATGGGGTCTAAATTAGCTGTTACCACTCAAGAAAGATCTTGGGAGTGATTGTGGATAGTTCTCTGAAAACAGCCACTCAGTGTACAGTGGCAGTCAAAAAAGTGAACAAAATGTTGGGAATCATTAAGAAAGGGATAGATAATAAGACCAAAAATATCACATTGCCTCTATATAAATCCATGGTATGTCCACATCTTGAATACTGCGTGCAGATGTGGTCGCACTATCTCAAACAAAATATACTGGAATTGGAAAAGGTTCAGAAAAGATTCAGAAAAGGGCAGCAAAAATAATTAGGGGTATGGAATGGCTTCCATATGAGGAATGATTAATAAGACTGGAACTTTTCAGCTTAGAAAAGAAACGACTAAGGGGGGATATGATGGAGGTCTATAAAATCATTACTGGTTCAGAGAAAGTAAATAAAGAAGTGTTATTTACTCCTTCTCATAACATAAGAACTAGGGGTCACCAATGGAAATTAATAGGCAGCAGGTTTAAAACAAACAAAAGGAAGTATTTTTTCACACAACGCACAGTAAACCTGTGGAACTCTTTCCCAGGGGATGTAGTGAAGGCCAAGACTATAACAGGGTTCAAAAAAGAACTAGATAAGTTCATGGAGAATAGGTCCATCAATGGCTATTAGCCAGGATAAGCAGGGATGGTGTAGCCTCTGTTTGCTAGAAGCTGGGAATGGGCAACAGGGGATGGATCACTTGATGATTACCTGTTCTGTTCATTCCCTGTGGGGCACCTGGCATTGTCCACTGTCGGAAGACAGGATACTGGGCTAGATGGACCTTTGGTCTGACCCAGTGTGGCCGTTCTTATGTTCTTATGGTTTCCTCTTTCCACATTATTCAGCCAACTTATTTTCCTGTATTCTAGCCAAACTCACATACAACTAGGAAGGAAGAGCATTTGTATACCTTGGACATCAGAAGAGGCTTCATGTTTTACATGGACAGAATCAGTCATTTTTGTAAGCCCTCCCAGCTGTTTGTAGCAGTGACAGACAGAGAGGAGGTCAATGAGTCTCCACCCAGAAAACGTCTTCTTGGATCTCATTCCTGCATACATATGTGCTATGACTTGGTTAATGTTGCTCCATCCAACTGAGTCACAACTCATCCAACAAGGTCACAATCGGCCTTGGCAGCCTTTCTGGCACAAGTTCCAATTGCAGACATTTGTTGAGTGGCAGCCCAGTCCTCTGTCCACACATTTGCCTCCCACTATGTTATGGCTCAAGATTCCAGAGATGATGCTAGAGTGGGATGTGTTGTTTCCAATCTTTATTGAAATGGACTCTAATCCTGCCTCCAGTCTTGTGGCTTGTGGGTCACCAAGAGTGGAATGCACATGTGCAATCACTTGAAGAAAAAAAGTGAACCTGTTCCATAATGGTTGTTTTTCGAGGTCTGTTGC
Source organism: Chelydra serpentina (assembly GCA_037349315.1). Classification (NCBI taxonomy): domain Eukaryota; kingdom Metazoa; phylum Chordata; order Testudines; family Chelydridae; genus Chelydra; species Chelydra serpentina. Next base: position 80,780,830 of record JBAIAC010000004.1, read on the forward strand.
ACATGTCCATTCAACGACTCATCCTCCTTCCCCTCTCTTTCAGGGTTACAGCAAGAAGGAACTGAATCGGGGCTTGGGGCACCTCTGCTCTGCCCTTTATACCTATGCACAGTAGCGAGCAACAGCTGAGGGAACTTTAGCTGCCCAACAGGTACCATTGAGGGAAAAGTTTCCAATGGCCATGCACTGGGCACACCAACACCAAGAATGAAATGGACATGTGCAACACATCTCAAACAACAGTCATAGAACAGGTTAGTAACCGTTTTCATTGAGGGGCGGGGGTTGTTTGTTTGTATCTGACTGTCTGCCTGACTTGTACATTTCATTGCAGAAAGGTAGTCAGCTAAACTGAAGTGTCCGTGCAGGGATCTACAGCAATCTAGTTTATATTAATGTTATTCCTATGATGCTACATGCTGGAGAAGTGGATGGGCTAGGTTTTGATATAGGTGAGGTTTTTTCCCCCCCATTCTACATCTGGGAAAACACTGCAAAAATATTCCACATGTATTTATTCAAATTTTAAAATACATTTGCTTTGTCCATGCTTGTGCTCCTTTTGTATTTGCTTGACACAAACATCTGAGCAATCATGTTTTACTGACATGAATGCTTACAGAAAGAAGTTTTAAACTCAGATGTTAGTCTTAAGGATAGAAAATTTAAAACTTGCCCATCCATGTATTTACACGTCTGCAGAAGCAATTGGTTCAGTACTAACTTCTCCCATCTCTACAATGGCATGCATATTTCATTTTTTGCACTGTTGAAACAAGATGCCAGGCACTGTACTTCTGCTAAGCCCTTTTTCTTGTCCACTTCTATATTGTTATGTGATACTATGCATTTACAGCAACTTGCTCTTCCTTCTCATGTATCATAACCCTGAAATATGCCATCCTCAGATGAACCCTCTTCTCCAGAATACACTGACATTATCTGCCTCAGCCTTTGTTTAGACAAACTGGACTACATCCTGTGGACTCAAAAATGGTGTCTAGTCCCTGAAATTGGCAAAACATCAAATTCCCTGTGGGACCTTGCTGTGCTGTTTCTTGCAGAAATGCCAGGCTATAATGTAATGTAATTGGTGCTAATGTGAGGACTGGCTCCTTGCATCTTCCTGAAACCTAGCCATATCTGTTGGCAGACACATTTCTCCTTCCTGTTCTATGATGATTTCTTTAAACTGTGTGCTGATAGTATATGGCTAGGGTTTCTCTCTCTCTCTTTCCATAAGTATGGTGAGAAATTAAATTGAAGCCCTGCTAGTAAATCTTACAGTAGCCCAGCTTCCTAACAATGGTGGCTCTGGCAAGGTCTATATGGCCTAAGGGGGAAATAAATATAAAACTTTCTAAAACAGTCTAGTCTTGTTTATCTGTTTAATCTCTTCCTGAGAAATTCAAAGCCCCAGTTGCTTCTTCAAGCCCTTTCCCCGATAACAGTAGTTACGATGATCCAAGCAAATACCAGAACCAATATAAGACTTACATAACCAATGGCAAGTAGCTACCACAGCTCAAATTTCAAGTTAAAATATTTTTACAAATAAATTCAAATAAGTAGTTTCAGGGAAATCATGACCTGCTTTAAAACATTCCATGGATAAATTAGTTAAATAGATCTAGCAACTAATTTATTTATTTCTCAGTTGTATTACATCTTTGTATAATAGATCTGAATAACAACATTACTTAGGGTACAAAATGAAGCTATGAAGAATAGAATGTTTTTTCACCTTTATTTTTGTGATTGTTGAGTGTTTGGGGATGGAGGAAGAAGTGTCTGTTGCTTTTTGCTCTCTCTGGGTAGTTATATTGAGATGGTAACAAAAGTGTAGTATTCTCTTTGTTTATTAGAAGAGAGAACTGACTTAGTTCTGCTCTCCAGCCATTTCAGAAGAGCTGTGATAAAACAGCATTAAAGATCTGAGGTCTCTTTCAACCCTAATCTTCTATGAGTCTTCTATGATTCTAAGGCTAGCATGTCTTTCTTTACTCACCGTTGACATAGCCGTAGTGACCAAAGACAGGTTTGCTGTTGGGAAAGAATAGTACGTGACAATGGAAGTAAAGACTGTATCATACTGCATTTGCACAAGGGGGCTGAATTAAGGTTGCACAGGCAACCTTAATACTGGAATTTCCTAACATTTGAGTGTTTCAGTCGGGTACTATAACTTTCTTTTAATGTAGGTGAGTTTTTTTTAAAGTAATAGTGTAATAGAATGAAAGCCCCAGATTGTTTCAATGCACTTCCAATCTGCAAATAACAATTCTCTTTAGAGGCGACTTCCTGTTACAATCAAGTTTCTCTGCAGAATCAATGACATCGCTTATATAACTTTCTACTATATATTTCTGTTGATAGAGCAATATGCAAGGCACCAGCATAGTGTCCTTAAGTCAACTGCATTTAGAACACACACCCCTCTTAACAGTAATACTCAATTTGCAATAACTATTACTATCAATAGGCAGAAAAACATGCCAACAAATGAGTAAGAGCTAAGTTCAAAAGTAATAATCTTGCCAGCAAAAAGCAAAGTAAAATCTCCTTATTCTGTTCTAAAACAATCATAGAATCATAGGACTGGAAGGGACCTCGAGAGGTTATGTAGTCCAGTTCCCTGCACTCATGGCAGGACTAAGTATTATCTAGACCATCCATGGTGGGTGTTTGTCTAACCTGCTCTTAAAAATCTCCAGTCATGGAGATTCCACAGCCTCCCTACACAAATTATTCCAGTTCTTAACTACCCTGAGAAGTTAGGAAGTTTTTCCTAATGACCAACCTAAACTGCCCTTTCTGCAATTTAAGTCCATTGCTTCTTGTCCTATCCCAAGAGGTTAAGGAGAACATTTCCCCCGCCCTCCTTGTAACAACCGTTTATGTACTTGAAAACTAATATAACTTTAATTAAAATATAGTGTTGACACTTTATATTGTTTTAATTTTATGCTGAACAAAAATAGAGGTCTGCTTAGAGTAAACACTGATATGATCAAAAAGACAATGATAACTCATGCTGGTAGTGTAGGCCTCTGATTCAGAAGGTTGTGACAATCAGCTGGTGTGGAATCACAGAGATCATCATGTAGAAAACAATCATTCCTCAAAATGTCCCTAACCATAATAGCAGCCAATCAAAATGTGCCACCTCATCGACACCTACATTTAGCAATGATTTGTCTGTTTAACACAGTAAAAATATTTAAATTGCAACATCAAATTGTCAGAAGATCGGAAAATCAATGCAAGTAACTATTACTCTGATGATGTCAACTGCTATTGTTTGACTGAGATGCATCATGTATGTGGATTAGCATGGTGGGGTAAGGAATCTATTTTGCCCTAGGCACCTGGCATATCTGCTGCATTCCTGCGCGCGCTTGCTCTTGGCCAGAGCTGCCTGCAGAGCAGACTCCATCTTGGCCACGAGAGTGCTAAAGTTACACATGTAAAGGTAAAAAGCAAAAACAAAGGAACGTGTAAACCAGACAGTGTTAAAAATAGTTTAAAAATAAAAATAAAAACTAATTTGGCAGAATCACATGACACTTCCTTTTACCCTTTAGGATATCGGTGCCCTAGCAGGGCTAGCCAGCTGCACAGCCTTAAAATGGAAGAGCTCAGTATGTCAGAAGGACCAAGGGCTGAAAAGTAAGGGTTTTTGTTTTGTTTTTAAGGACCTGTCTACACTTAAAATGCTGCAGCGGCACAATTGTGCTGCTGCAGCTATGCCACTGTAGTGCTTCAGTATAAGACATCACCTGTGCCGACAGGAAGGGTTCTCCTGTAATCCACCTCCCTGAGAGGCAGTAGCTAGGTCAATGGATGAATTCTTCCGTTGATTTAGTGCTGTCTAAATGAGGACTTAGTCATCTTAATTATACCACTGAGGGCTGTGGATTTTTCCACCCCCTGACATTTTGTTTAAACAGACATAATTGTCTAGTGTAGCCCAGGCCTAATAGTTTGGAAGTCTTTAAAAGCACAGTGCATTGATTAAGGATCAATCACATAAATACATTGTTATTACTAATGCACAAAAGGATGAATTAGCTGTTTTTGGACCTGGCAATTAATTTTATTAGGATTAGGTTCAGAAACCCTATCTATTCCAAGGTGTTACAGATGGTTGGAACACTTATGCAACACTTTGCATCCATCCACATCAGCTCTGGAGAGGTTTTGATAAGAGTTAATTATGCTGGTTAGCTGCAGTACCCGGGCCTACGGACCAGATCCTCAGATGATATAAATGATTGTAGCAACATTAACTTCAGTGGAGCTACACTGATTTACATTAGGTGAGCATCTGGCTGAAGTTCTTTAAAAACAAGTTGGGCGGAACCACTGCAATATGTGAAGACTTCTCAGTGGTGCTAGGAAACATCAGCATTACAGCTTCACTGGTCCCACTGGTCCTTCTGGCTCCATCCCATCATTCAGTCCCTCTCCTCTGGCAATTTTCTGAAAAATCCATGCTCCAAACAACACTCTTGGACACTATTGCATAGCTGTGTCAGGAGTCTCAGAATGCGCCAGTATAACCATGGTTGTAAGGGGTACTATGTAGGGACACAACAATCATTCTGGGAGGGGAGGGGCAGAAATAGCTCTGTGGATCTGCTAAAACACTGAAAAGCTATTTAACATATGTCTGAGCAACTTGCTTCTTGCAGTAGAAAACCCCACACAGTATGTGTTATGGTAGTTGGATACAAAAGGTTAAGTGATTTACCAAGAAACAGCCTGGAGTTTAAGCTTTGACTATGAATTTTCCTTGCTTTTGTAGCTTAACTAAAAACAAGTTGAATAATTTTTTAAAAGCAAAACAAAAGAAGTCTCGGGGAAAAAAACATTCCATGTTATAGAGAGAATTTTTTCAGGCAAGTTGTCACCTGACAAACATGGCTTGTAGTACAAATGGTGACGGAGCCTTAATTAAAAAGCTTTAAGCGATACTATTTTGAGAACATAAATCCTTTATAATAATACTCAGTTGTCTGTTTGGTTTCTATGAGCAGCAAGTGCCTTCTACAATTTGGATCCAATCTGGAGGAGTGGCATGTCTTTTGTACTGCATTCCTCATAGCTTCCATAAAAATAAACAAATGTTCCACTGTTCCCTCTAAGCTGTGCGCGTGTGCACGCACACACAGATCCTAAACCCCGCGTACACGGCGAAACACTGTGCGCACAAAAATTTGCACAGAAGCACAACAATGTGCATAGAAGAAATGTTTTGCACACACGGCCTGTCAAAAATTAGAGGGAACATTGGTTGTAACCTAGTCTGGCAGCCCTGCCCTAGTTTCCCAGGGACCTTTGCTAACATCCTCACAGCATCATACAAAATGCTTTTTGCCCTTTTATTACTTGCTATTACATGACTTGTACATACTCTTGACTCAGCATCCTCTGACGTTTAGGTGCAATTTCCTTCCCTCTGTTGTGTCAAAAGGATAACTCTGTCACAAATCATCACATCCAAATCTAGTTATCTTTAAGAGAAACAAAGTGTGTGGGTTGGGGTTTTTTTTGGCATGCAGTAGAAACAAAGAAGAAAAATCAACACAGTAAACATTAAACAGAGTCTCAAGTATCAGAGGGGTAGCCGTGTTAGTCTGGATCTGTAGAAGCGACAAAGGGTCCCGTGGCACCTTATAGACTAACAGAGGTATTGAAGCATAAGCTTTCGTGGGTCAATACCCACTTCTTCGGATGCAAGCAGTGGAAATGTCCAGGGGCAGATATAAATGTGCAGGGAAGATTCAGGCTAGAGAGCCTGAATCTTCCCTGCACATTTATATCTGCCCCTGGACATTTCCACTGCTTGCATCCGAAGAAGTGGGTATTGACCCACGAAAGCTTATGCTTCAATACCTCTGTTAGTCTATAAGGTGCCACGGGACCCTTTGTCGCATTAAACAGAGTGTAAACCTTAGTAGGTCAAATTAATCCCTACTATAACTCAATATACTTCACTGAAGTTACTCCTTAGCCCATCTCATGTAATGACTACGGGTATGTCTACACTACGATAGTAGCTCGATTTTACGTAAATTGATTTTTTGAAACCGATATTACAAAGTCGAACGTGTGTGTCCACACTAAGCACATTAATTCGGCGTTGTGAGTCCACAGTACCGGGGCAAGAGTCAACATTCCAAGAGGTATACTGTGGGTATCTATCCCACAGTTCCCGCAGTCCCCGCTGCCCATTTGAATTCTGAGTCGAGCTCCCAATGCCTGATGGGGCAAGAAATTTGTTGCGGGTGGTTTTGGGTAACTGTAGTCATTCAACCCTCACTCCCCCCCTCCCTCCATGAAAGCGGCGGCAGACAATCATTTTGCGCCCTTTTCCCTTGATTGACAGCGCGGACGCCATAGCGTGGCGAGCATGGAGCCCGGTGAGATCATCGCAGCAGTTATGGCCATTATCAACACCTCGCGCCTTTTCGTGCACTTTATGCAAAGGCTGAACTTGAGAAATCAGGCGAGGAGGCTACGGCAGCGCGGTGACGACAGTGACGATGACAGGAACACAGATCTCTCTCAAAGCACGGGACCCCGCAAATTGGACATCCTGGTGGCAGTGGGGCATGTTGATACAGTGGAACGCCGATTCTGGGCCCGGGAAACAAGCACTGACTGGTGGGACCGCATAGTGCTGCAGGTCTGGGATGAATCCCAGTGGCTGCGAAACTTTCGCATGCGTAAGAGCACTTTCCTGGAACTTTGTGACTTGCTGTCCCCTGCCCTGAAGCGCCAGGACACCAGGATGAGAGCAGCTCTCACAGTCCAGAAGCGAGTGGCGATAGCCCTCTGGAAGCTTGCAACTCCTGACAGCTACCGGTCAGTTGCGAATCAATTTGGAGTGGGCAAATCTACCGTGGGGGTTGCTGTGATGCAAGTAGCCAACGCAATCGTTGAGCTGCTGCTATCAAAGGTAGTGACCCTGGGAAATGTGCAGGCAATAGCAGATGGCTTCGCTGTGATGGGATTCCCTAACTGTGGTGGGGCTATAGACGGAACTCACATATCTATCCTGGGCCCGGACCATCAGGCTAGCCAGTACATTAACCGAAAGGGGTACTTTTCAATGGTGCTGCAAGCACTGGTGGATCATAAGGGACGTTTCACCAACATCAACGTTGGATGGCCCGGAAAGGTTCATGACGCTCGTGTCTTCAGAAACTCTGGTCTGTTTAGACGGCTGCAGGAAGGTATTTACTTCCCGGACCAGAAAATAACTGTTGGGGATGTGGAGATGCCCATAGTGATCCTTGGGGACTCAGCCTACCCACTAATGCCCTGGCTCATGAAGCCGTACACAGGCGCCCTGGACAGTGATAAAGAGCTCTTCAACTACAGGCTGAGCAAGTGCAGTATGGTGGTGGAGTGTGCTTTTGGACGTTTGAAAGGGCGATGGCGCAGCTTATTGACTCGTTCAGATCTCAGCGAAACCAATATACCCATTGTTATTGCTGCTTGCTGTGGGAGGCGTTTATGCTTGCTGTGGGAGGTTGAGGCAAATCGCCTGGCAGCTGATTACATGCAGCCAGACACCAGGGCGATTAGAAGAGCACAGCGGGACGCAGTGCGCATCAGGGAAGCTTTGAAAACTAGCTTCCAGACTGACCAGGGTAACCAGTGATTCTTACGTTTGTTTCTCCTTGAGGAGAACCTGCCCCCATTTGTTTACTCTGTTTATATTGCCTATCCTCTCCAATTACCAACTCCCTTCCCCCGTTCAAGCACACCTTGCTTTGAAAGGAAATAAAGGCAACATTGTTCAACAAAAAAGTTTCTTTTATTCAAGATTTATCAATAAAGGGAGGGAACTGGGGTGGTGGCCAGGGTGGGGTCCGGGTGGAGGGAGGGAAAGGACGCTTCAAAACTTGGGGAATGACAGCCTTCTGCTGCTGCAGCAATCCGCCGGGGTGGACTGGTTGTTCGCACAGAGCCTCCCACCCCGCGTTTTTGGGACTCTGGGTGAGGGTGCTATGGGACTTGGGGGCGGAGGAGGGTGGTTATAGATGAGCTGCAGCGGCGCTTTGTCATCCTGCTTCCATTCCTCCAGAACATCCACCAGACGCCGGAGCGTGTCGGTTTGCTCCCGCAGTAGCCCAAGCATCGCCTCAGTCACCTCTGGTCTTCCTGCCACCACCTCTCATCTCGAGCATCCCTTCTGTCCTCACAGGTGTCCCTTCTGTCCTCACGGGCATCCCTCCTGTCCTCCCGTTCACTGTCCACTCGCTTGTACTGGCAAATTGTGTCCCTCCACTCATTCTGCTGAGCTACCTCAGTGCGTGAGCACTGCATTAGCTCAGAGAACATGCCGTCTCATGTGCGTTTTCTTCGCCGCCTTATCTGTGACAGCCTTTGGGAGGGAGATGCCAGAGGATGCCTAGATACAGTTGCAGCTGTGGGATGAAATAAAGTGAGTGAATTCTTTAAAAACATACATTTTACAGAACAATGACTATAGTCTTTCCCGGTGAATAAGACCATTCACAGTATCTAGCACATGTGCTTTCAGTACAAGGTCACATTTTGCATCTTTATACTGAGTGCCTGGGGTTTTGATGTACAGATCACACAAGCAGAGCCAGGCAACGGAATTCGGCTAGCAGACGGCCATGGTAAGCCATAGACTTTAGGCTGCTGAAACCTTACTGAACAGCAGCGCCCTCCTTTCCAATTCAAAGCAGAGCTCCTAGAGTTGGCCAGTTACTGCTGCGCTGTGCGGGTTAACGTGCAGCGGCAGAAACCAAAGTAACCTCAGCCATCCCATTCTCTGGGATGGTCGCTTTAGCCTTCACCCCACCGCGTGGCTGGTCTCGGGGAAGATCCCTGCTAGCTGACTGCGAACCGCTCAGCATGAACAGTCCTCCTCCCCACCCCCACCGCGTGGCTGGTCTCGGGGAAGATCCCTGCTAGCTGACCACGAACTGCTCAGCATGAACGGTCCTCCTCCCCGCCCCCACTGCATGGCTGGTTTCGGGGAAGATCCCTGCTAGGTGACCGCGAACCACTCAGCATGAACGGTCCTCCTCCCCGCCCCCACCGCGTGGCTGGAAATTGCTGGAGGATTTTTTAAAAGACAGAGGCAAACAGTCCCCGTAATTAAATATCCGGTATTCCAACCAGGTCACCATGACTGATATCACTCTGATGAGGATTACACAGACAGAGAAAAAACGGATGTTGCGTGAATGCCAGCAAACACCGGGGCCATATGCCGCCATGCTTTGTCAGACAATGATACCAGAGTACCTGCTACTGGCCTGGCATGGTAAAGTCTCCTACCATGGAGGACGCAACAAGGCTGATCTCCCCAGAAACCTTCTGCCACGGCTTTCACAGTACCCCCAGGAGAGCTTCATGGAGATGTCCCAGGAGGATTTCTGCTCCATCCTCACACATGTTAACAGACTTTTCCAGTAGCTGTACTGGCCACGAATGCATCCAAAGTCCTCAGGTCAAATTAATCAGTAAAAACCAATTGCATGTCTATTCTATTCAAAAGATACACTCACCTACTGTTTCTTCTCCGGCCTCACGATCCGGGATACTGCCTTGGGAGAGTTGTTAGGGGATCTCTGTCAGGGTGATGAAGAGATCCTGGCTTTCGGGGAAATCGGCGTGCAAAGCACTGTCGACTACTTCGTCCGCCTCATCTCCTTCATCATCTTCCCCATCCGCAAAAACCTCAGAGGAAGCGACCGATGAGAATACCCTATAGTTGGAGTGCACGGACAGGGGTTGGGTAGTGGTGGCGGCCCCCCCTAGGATAGCATGCAGCGCGGCGTAGAAACGGCATGTCTGGGGCTGAGACCCGGAGCGTCCGTTGGACTCTTTGGTCTTCTGGTACGCTTTTCTCAGCTCCTTAATTTTCACGCGGCACTGTGTTGCATCCCTGCTGTATCCTCTGTCCGTCATGGCCTTGGAGATTTTTTCGTAGATTTTCGCATTACATCTTTTCGATCGTAGCTCTGATAGCACAGATTCATCTCCCCATACAGCTATCAGATCTAACACCTCCTGATCAGTCCATGCTGGAGCCCTCTTTCGATTCTGGGATTGCATGGTCACCTCTGCTGGAGAGCTCTGCATTGTTACCAGTGCTGCTGAGCTCACCACGATGTCCAAACAGGAAATGAAATTCAAACTGGCCAAACAGGAAATGGAATTCAAATGTTCCCGGGTCTTTTCCTGTGTGGCTGGGCAGAGTATCCAATCTCGGAATGCTGTCCAGAGAGGTGACAGTGGTGCACTGTGGGATACCTCCCGGAGCTATTAGCGTCGATTTCCGTCCACGCTAAACCTAATTCGACATGGCCATGTCGATTTCAGCACTAATCCCCTCGTCGGGGAGGAGTACAAAAATCGATTTAAAGAGCCCTTTATGTCGAAATAAATTGCTTCGTTGTGTGGACGGGTGCAGGGTTAATTCGATTTAACGCTGCTAAATTTGACATAAACTCTTAGTGTAGACCAGGCCTATGAAACATCTAGCTAGGTAGGCTATATGTTTAGTTATTTAGTATGGTGGTATTTATGAAAGGGGTTTGTTCTGACTCAATGTACAGGCTATCTATGGGCTGGTCTACACTAGCCCCGAAGTTCGAAGTAAGATACGCGACTTCAGCTATGTAAATAACGTAGCTGAAGTCGAAGTATCTTATTTCGAACTTCAAAGTACTCACCCCTGGTCCACACCACGGCACGCAGGCTCCCCCGTCGACTCTGCCTGCTCCGTTCGTGGAGCAGTATTACCAGCGTCGATGGGGGAGCACTTCCTGGTTCGATTTATCGCGTCTAGACAAGACGCGATAAATCGAACCCAGAAGATCAATCCGACACGTCCGACAGAGCTGGTAAGTGTAGACTAGCCCTATGTGAGTCATGTACTTAAGATGTACTTCTTTCTCCTCTTTAGCTATAGTCTCTTCCCCTTCTGATGCAATAATAAATTTTCCAAAATTCAGTATACCATAGCATAAGTGACAACTGAGTTATTTGAGTCAGTTCCCTTCTAGAATAATTTCCTCCTGTTTCATCCTAAATTAATTTTGAATATAGTGGAGTTACATCAGAGGTTAATTTGCCTCTTTGTGTTGTGTAACAGCCATCTCTCATGAGTCATCAGCAAGGTTTGAATTCAGGAACTTCAGTACTAATGCACAGAGCTAAAAGAGTAACGCCATTAGGATTTGATCCAAAGCCCCTTAAAGTCAATGGGTGCAAAAATATATGCAATGAGCTTCTAATTAACCCTATCTGCCTTATCATAGGGCAATGGTTTTCAAACTGCGAGTCGTGACCCAGTACTGGGTCGCAGAATGGAAGGCACTGGGTCGCAGCAGCTGTGGTTAGCACTGCCAACCGGGCCATTAAAAGTCCCGTTGGCGGTGCTGCCTGGCTAAGGCAGGCTAGTCCCTGGAGAATTCTGTTAGGATGGTGTTGTACAGGTGTGAATGACTGCACAAGACCCAGGACCCCATCTACATGAGATATAGGGGTGTGAAAGAAGTCCGACTCTCCCTCACTGTTTAGAATCCAGTGCTTAGTGGAGGTAACCTGGACAAACTGTACTGAAGCCAAACATGTTTTGTGCCCTGTCAGTACTGGGGGAGAGGAGGGAGTGAAAATCCTGTTAAAAGTACAGGTTGCCACCTCTGAGGTCCAAAAAGATAGGACATCCATGCTGCTCCTGAGCCCATAAAACTGGACAGCTTGCAGTGTGTACTGAGTACCCTTACAGATTTTACAGGAAATCCCCTCAAAAAAAAAAAAAAAAAAAAAAAAAAAAAGCCTAGGAAAAGCTGGAAAAGGTAGCAACCCTAGTTAAGAAGGGGGTGCCATGTTGGTGTGACTGTACTGAAAGGGACTGGGGATGGCTGGGCCATAGAATGAGTCTCAGCATGCCAGCTCCCATGACTCCCAGTGCAGCACATGTACTTGCAACCTTCCCAACTCTAGCAATGACTCTCACAATAATTGGTGTCTTTCTTAAAGGCCCAGCACCTGTGAATAAGTGAACATCTCAGCTTTCTTTTTTTTTTAAAAAAAGAATGCCCTCATGATTGCAGGAAAAAAATTGAAGCAACCCCAGTTTAAACCAAAGGCTCAGAAATCACAAGGCAAGTGTCAAGTATCAGAGGGGTAGCCGTGTCAGTCTGGATCTGCAAGAGCAACAGTCTTGTGGCACCTTATAGACTAACAGATATATTGGAGCATAAGCTTTCGTGGGCGAAGACCCACTTCGTCAGACTCATGTGGTGGAAATTTTCAGAGGCAGGTATAAAAGGCAACTGTGTGTGTGATGGAGGGCTGGGCTGTGAAGGCCACAGGTGTGTGTGTGTACAGGAACTCCTCGCTTAACGTTGTAGTTATGTTCCTGAAAAATGCGACTTTAAGCGAAACGATGTTAAGCGAATCCAATTTCTCCATAAGAATTAATGTAAATGGGGCGGTTAGGTTCCAGGGAAATGTTTTTCATCAGACAAAAAAACTATATATACATACACAGTGTATACGTTTTAAACAAACAATTTAATACTGTACACAGCGATGATGACTGTAAAGCTTGATTGAGGTGGTGAAGTTAGGGAGTGTGATATATTTCCCAGGGAATACCTTACTGATAAATGATGAACTAGCTTTTGGCTGAGCCATCAAGGATTAACATGTTGTTAATGTAGCCCCACTTTCTAAAAGGCAGCATGGCAGACAGAGACACTCACTGTGTGTGAGAGAGAGATGCGCATTGCCCCTTTAAGTATGCTGACCCCACTTTTAAGTACATTGTCTTTTTAAGTGGATCAGGAAGTTGAGACCCCTTTTCCCCCTCCCCTCCCCCCGCACAGCAAGCAGGAGGATCCAAGGCAGAGGGCAGGAGCAGTACATGCAGTGGGGGGAGGGACATCTGAACGGCCAGGAGTTGATAACCTGTAGGGTGATCAGACAGCAAATGTGAAAAATAGGGACAGGGGGTGGGGGGTAATAGGAAGCTATATAAGAAAAAGACTCAAAAATTGGGACTGTCCCTATAAAATCGGGCCATCTGGTCACCCTAGGTGGCTGCCACACAGGGAACTTCAGAGAGCGGGCAGCTTATAGGGGGCTGCCGGTCTACCCTGGTTCCAAGCCCCCACCAGCTAGCTCCAACGGGCTGCTCTTCCTGCAAGCAGTGGACAAAGCAGGCGGCTGCCAAACGACTTTATAAGGGAGCATTGCACAACTTTAAACGATTATGTTCCCTAATTGATCAGCAACTTAACATCGAAACAATGTTAACCGGGGCGACTTTAAGTGAGGAGTTCCTGTATATGTAGGCCACGGATGTATGTGAAGGGTACAGATGGGTACGTATAGGGAGCTGCGCTGAGAGGCACAGATATAGCTGTAAGGAGCTGGTCTGTGTGACTGGGGCACAGGGGTGTGTGTGTAAAGGGCTAGGCTGTGAGGGGCACTGTATGCATCTGTGTGTAGGAGGCTGGCCTCTAAGGGGCACAGACGTGTGGGTAAGGGGGGAGTCCAGGGGGGCACAGGGGCGTGTAAGGGTCTGGGAGGGGCACAGGGGGGGGTAAGGTGTACAGGTGTGTAACACAAGGGCTGGGCAGCGACGTGCATCCTCTCCCCCCCCCCCCCTTTATTATGTGCGTCACGGGGTGGGGGTTGGCGTGGAGCTGGCGGTGCCTTCACCTCCGCACGGAAGTGGCTGTCGTGCCCCGCCCCCCGAAGGCGGGTCCGAGTCCGGGGCGGGCGGGGCGGCGGTGACGGAGGGAGGAGGCCGGCGCCGGCTCAGAGGCAGCCGCATCCGGAGGGGGAAGGCAGGGCCCGGCCGCTGCGGCAGGGAACCAGGGCGGTAGCCGCGAGGGGAGCGCGGAGGAGCCGGAGTTGGGCCGCGCCGCTGTGTGTCCGCGGCCGGCCGGGATGGATCACCACCAGCCCGCCAGCCGCTACCAAGTGGTGAGTGACCGGCCCGCCTCCTTCCGCCGGCTGGGGATCCCCGCTGCGGCCCAGGCGGCTCTGCGGGGCCGGCGCGGGGGGAGCTCGCCGCGGCCCCTTCCCCGGCTGCGGGGCCCTGTGGCCGGGGAGCTCGGCCTCTGCCCCGGCCTGTCTGCCCCGGGGGTGGGGGGACGTGGAGCTCCCGAGCCCGTATCCCAGGGAGGCCGCCCCGTGCGGGTGCCTGTCACGGAGGAGCCGGCCCGGGTCAGTTGCGGTGATGTGTGTTGATGTCTCGCGGCCGGGTCTCCCCGCCGGGACGCGGGGAGGGGAGCCGGGGAGCCCGGCTTGTTGTGGTCGCTGCCTCGGGCTCAGGGGTGGTTAATTCACAGCTTCCGCGAGGGTGGGACGCTGGGAGGCCTTAGCGAACCGGCTCCTCCGCAGCGCTTAACCTTGATTTCCCCCCCTTCCCCTTGTGCCCCGGCGGCCGAGTGGGGGCCGTCGGTCGTCATCGCCCCGCTGAGCTCGGCCACCCTCCTCCTGGCTCCTGAACGGCCTTGTTTTGGGCGAGTTCGGGGGGAAGGGGAGGGGGTGGCTTCAGCGCTTCTGGAAGTTAAATCGCAGGCCGAGGTCTCCAATCATTGCTCGACGAAGGTTTACCCGAAGGGGGAGGGAATCTCAAATTAATGACTTATTTTTACTTCTGCCTGGAGTTGAAAACATGGAAGGGAAATGAAAAGGGACGAGGGAATTTCCCGAGTCCGGCCTTCGTATGTGGGCTGAAGTGAATCTGTGTTTCTTTCCTTAAATCCTTTTCTGAGTAATCTGTAGTTACCTGGTTTGGGGATATAATTTGGTGTATATAGTATAATTGAGACCTATTCTCCAGATTTTCAAAGAATCACGTTCAGTTCCTTCTAGGTTAAATATACCTTCCCCACTGTGTTGTTTCTCCCTTCCCCAAAACAGTGCGTTCAGAGTCAATGGTGAAACTCCATCCTGAATTGATTGTACTGTGTGTCTGTAGTCCCAGTACCTCCATTTAACATCACATACATTATAGTTGTAAAATGTAGGCTCAGCAATAGTCACAAGAGTGAGTTACAGAAAGCCTGAAGTTTTAGCCTTCCCCATCAACTTCCTTGTTTTTGTGTGGCTTTTAATCATTTTTTAAAGGACCATAATGTTTAAAAAAGGTTAATTTGTGTGATGAGTCATAATTTGCATTAATAAAATATAATTTTAACTAACTCTCACTGGTTGTCCAAACTCAGAAGTAAATAATGAAAACAAACTAGTCTGTTTCACTTACATTTAGTCCATTTCCTAGTCTTTCTGGATCTCAAGACCTAACCTATTTGGATGTAAACATTTCTACTGCATTGTTTGCAATCCAAAATAAATGTAGGTATTTGTGTTGAGATAACATTTTTAGAGTCCTAAAAAAACTATTTGTTCAGACCCCACAATGGGGTAGTTGTTAACTCTCCCTTTGATGGTGTGTCTTTCATGTGTTACTTGAGTGCTTAACCTGGGGACAGCGCTGGATCCCCATCTGCTCTTGGATAATCACACTGCAGCAGTGTCCTGGAACGTTTTTACCACCTGCACTTTGCCAGTAGTCTATTTCTTTCTGACATAGGCCTCACTTCTGTGATTGATGCCTTTGTCACCTTGAGACTGGATTATTGCAGTGTGTTCCATGGCTACACCTTAAATCTTTCTAAAGAATTTGAAATGGCCCAAATTGTGGCAGCCTGCTTGCTTAAATACACTGCAACCAAGAGGCACTATGTTAACAATGCTCTTTGATTTGCACTGGCTGCCTCTTGGTTTTCAGGTGGAATTCAAGGTTTTATTTTTGACCTATAGAACATTAAACTCTTTTGGACCTGCCTACCTGAGAAATTCTGTCTTTCCTGTATTACTACAGTTGCAATGCATATGAGGAGAGATTAAAAAGACTGACTGCTCTTGGAAAAGAGATGACTAAGGGCGGTATGTGATAGAGATTTAAAATCACGAATGGTGTGGAAAAAGTGAATAATGAAGTATTATTTACCCCTTCATGTAACACAAGAAACAGGGATTACCCAATGAAACTAATAGACAGCAGCTTTAAAACAGAAGGAAGTATTTACACAATGCACAGTCAACCTGTGGAGCTTATTGCCAGGGGATGTTGTGAAGGTCAAAACTATAACTGGATTAAAAAAAGAATTAGATAAGTTCATGGAGGATATTAGCCAAGATGTTCAGGCATGCAATACGATGCTCTGAATGTCCCTAAACCCTTGATGCTAGGATTGGATGTTTGGTTGGATCACTTGATGATGGCCTTGTGTCAAACTGTCAAAAGACAAGCTACTTGGCTAGGTGGACCTTTTTTATATTCAACAGAGGCCTTGCATTTTGATCCACCTTGTTATGAAAAGGGGAGAGGGCTGCTGGTAGAGCATTCTTCATATGGGCCCCTTCCTTTTGAAATACCCCATTGCTCCAAGGTCTGAAATAACCTCAGCATATTGTAAAGCCCCTCTGAGCAGAATTGGCAGAGGGCGGAAGTTGTTGGAAGTGTAATTCGTGTGGTAAGAGTTTGAAGTTGTATTATTCATTTGATAGATGTGTGTATGATGGAAGGAAGAAGCATTAGCCAACTTGTTTTGCATGTTGTTTTTGTTTTTTTTAATATGAATAAGGTGCCCCGATTTTTGGATGAGTGCCCTTTTGGGTGGAGTTCCTACGAGTGAAACTGAAATAAACGCAAGACGTTGTTCAAATAACTCACCACATAAATTACCTAAAAATGATTACATAAAGGTTAATGTAAATGAATTTTATAATTATAGCAGTATTTGCTATTAACTTCATTAAACTTTTTTATATTGAAATAGTGTGCACTGAACTTGAATTATATTTTATCCTGTCCATCAGCATGCAGACCTGACACTATCAACTGAATTCTCATACAAGTGTGTACATACTGTAATGGCTTCAAAGGGTGGAAGAACCAAAACTGTTTTAGTCACTGTACAATATTAGTACCTTGCCATGAAAGCACATTCTTATTTTTAAGATGGTAATAGACATTTCTAATACTTGGTTTTGTGAGCCTCCCACTCCCTATTGCCAAGCTAATTAAATCCAACCAGTACCATAACTGCATTGTGTGTATTTTTTCCCCCCTCGTATGTGAATAGCACACATGGATTTCTTTTCTTTTCTTTTCTCCCTCTCTAACTCTTTGAGCTGTTTTCTTCCCAACCTTTCCTCTTGCTGTGACTCCAGGATATCTTTTCTGGTAAATACATCGGGATGATGAATTAATTCTGCTACTATTGTTGACTGAACAATTAATACTTCTGTGGCTTTCGAGAAAGTAGATCATTAACTTCCTGTAAAAAGTTTTTCAAAAAGATCATTTTTGTCCAGTTTAATCAACATTATGTTAAATTTTTTAACTCAACACACGCTATTCTGTGTAAGAACTTTGACTCCAACATTTCCTTGCTTTATTTCTTTGACAGAAGAATTGATTGAAGATTCAAAATATTAAAAGAACAAAACTTTCTTTACCATTTTTGGATTAAAATACAAATATATTTTTAAAATGTTACAACCATTAAAGCTGCATTTTTTATTTGCAAATTTATCAGGGGAGGGGGAGAGTTGCAAACTAAGACCCGTAAGTAGATCAGAGTGTTATGTAACTTTCTCCTAGGACACGTGTGATTGGTAATGCTCTCTACACTTCCTTTTCTGTCCTCACTTCTGCTGTGCTGTGAACAACTGGGTAGGATTTTGTCATCCTCATCCTGTGGGGATATGACATCAGTCAATTTTCACCCTTTTTTTCATACTTTTCTCTTCTCCCCTCAATAACTTGTAAACTGCAGTCTTATTGGTTCTAAAATCTTATTATGAATGTGAACAGTGCTGCTATGCCCTTTCCTGTTTTGTCCCTTTGTCTCCTTTTTCCTGCTCTGTTCATTGTTAGGTAATTGAAGGGAGATGTCAACCCTAGTGGAATTGTAGCAGCAGAGATACATTTCTTCAGCAATCAGTTTTCCCAAATCTTGTTTATATCACCTTGATGATGGCCCTATTGTGTCAAAGGGTATTAACAGGTCTGGCATAGGCCATTTTTCCTATGCTAGACCTGTTAGCATTTCCTTCTTTAATTTGGATACTATTATCCTGGTGTCTAATTGTTTTAATTTTTTTATTCAAGCATGTCTGCAGAAAAATATTTTTTAAATGACACATTGGTCCCTATTGCAGCAGGACAGTAGAAATAGAGTCGTTTACTGCAAATATATAGAACCTATGGTTGTCAAGCAATTAAAAAATTTTATCGTGCGATTAAAAAAAAATCAATGGCAAGATTAAACTAGTAGCGTAGCCAGGTGGGGAGCAGGGGGAGCGGCCGCTCCCCCTTGAGCAGAAGCGGCGGAAGCGGCGCCTTTTTTTAGCAGCACTAAAAAAAGGCGCCGCTTCTTTTTAAGCCGCTGCTTCTTACACTCACCCAGCAGCGCTCCGGGTCTTCGACGGCATTTTGGCGTGGGGTACCATCAAAGTCCTGGAGTGAGCCACCGAAGACCCGGCGCGCCGCCGGGTGAGTACAGGGGGAGGCGCCTTTTATAGCGCCGCTCCCCCTGTGCTCTGGATCTGGCTGCGCTACTGGATTAAACTATAATAGAAAACCATTTCAATATATTTGGATGTTTTCTACTTTTTTCAAATGTATTAATTTCAGTTACAACATGGAATACAAAGTGTACAGTGCTCACTTTATATTTTTGATTACAAGTATTTGCACTGTTAAAAAAAATATATATTTTTGTCGTAAGGTCCAGAACAAGGTTATTGTGGGACCCAAGGCAAAGTAACGTGGTTCATTCTGCCTTCCTCTTCAGCTATGAGTAAATTGACCATTTTCATGTACAATTACACCCCCTGCCTGCCCATGAGCACCCCTCAGTTATTATGAGGTTCAGTGGTCCCTGATGAACATCCCTTCCCATTTGCAGCACACAGAGTGGGAAGCCAGGAGATTTAACCAAAGAATAACTCTCTACTAGAAAGGTCCGATTTAGCTTATAAAACCTGTTGCAGTCTGCCATCTGAGTCATATAAAACCACATATGGGAATTAGGGATGATAAAAACTAGCTCTGGCTGCTAGGTCGCACGTGTGTGGGATGTCAGGCTCTACGTACAGGATGCTATGCAGGGTGAAAGCCAACCTATGGCTTCGGAGCCACATGCGGCTCTTCAGAAGTTAATATGCGGCTCCTTGTATAGGCACCGACTGTTGGCTAGAGCTACAGGCGCCAACTTTCTGATGTGCTGGGGGGTGCTCACTGCTCAACCCCTGGCTCTGCCACAGGCCATGCCCCCACTCCACCCCTTCCCGCCCTCTCCCTTGAGCCTGCCATCCCCTCACTCCTCTCCCACCCTTCCATAACCTCCTGCATGCCACGAAACTGCTGGTCAGGAGGTGTGGGGAGGAAGGAAGGGGGAGGTGCTGATCGGTGGGGTTGCCAGTGGGTGGGAGGCACTGGAAGGGGTGGAGCTGATGGGGGGTGGGGGGTGGGGCTGCTGATGTATTAATGTGGCTCTTTGGCAATGTACATTGGTAAACTCTGGCTCCTTCTCATGCTCAGGTTGGCCACCCCTGCTGTAGGCTACCGATGATTGCTGTGTTTTACCCTAGTGGTAAACACATTCATTACTCTCTACATTTTCTAAATAAGTTATCTATCTTGATGAAAGTCATTGTATAAATGTAAGATCATTGTTGTGCAAGATACATGCGTCTGAACTTCTTGATGTTACAGTAGAGGCAGGTGTGATATAGAAAACCTAACACCATCCATAGCGCATTAAAAAGCGAAAGAACATTTTTTAAAATTTTACATGCAGTTGATATCCATCTATACAAACATCTTCACATGCTAAATTTTCTCAGTCATCTTTTCCATTCTGTGGAATTGTGCATCTCTGTATCATTACAGTATGTTAAGTGCTTTGTAGGGTTTTTGGTTTATAAAACATGCATCCAGTGCAATATCTGGCTATATTTGCAACTAATTAAAATACCACATGCTAGAAATAATAAAATTCATCAAAGACAACTGTAGAAGCAGAACTGACAGCGTGCATGCACTCAAATGAAAGTGAACCTACTCAGGAAACTCGGAAAAAGCCTTCTCTTCTTTTTCCTCCTCCTTCTTTCCCTCCCTCACCCCGGTTTCCCATGGCACTGAGCTGAAAATTTGAGTGCCGGAGAAAGATATTGGCTTTCCATTTGTATTGCTTATTATATGTAGAGAGGGACTAGGGTTGTTTTTACATTGACAGGATCAAAATTGCTAATCTTGAAGAACCTTCTGATAACTGGTATCACTGAATAGATCAGGCGTCTCAAACTCAAATGACCACAAGAGGACTAGTGCATTGGCCTGAGGGCCGCATCGCTGACACCCCCCCTCCTTGCTGCCCCCACCTCCACTTCACCCCTTCCATGAGGCCCTGCCCCGCCTCTTCTCTGCCTCCTCCCCATAGCGCATGGCTCCCTGCTCCTCCCCCATCCCTCGTGGAAAGCGCTATGCACTGCCAACAGCTGTTTAGTGGCTTGGCAACGGGAAGCGCCTGGAGGTAGGTGGGGGAGGGTGGGCGGAGCTTGGTGGTCACAGGAAATAATGCGGCACATTCGTTTCCTGACAAATAAGGCATTGAATTTTATCTTTTACTTCTGTGAAAAAATATAAATTCTCCCATTCGTCTTGGGGAAAACTCTTTTCTTCCATGAATGTTCTTTTTTTCGACTGTCATTTCCAAGCGGTTTTAATAAAATAATACACACTCAGTAATGCACCTCACTCAAAGGACAAAACATGCACTTAGTTAGACTTACTTCTGTTAAAGCCTCCCCCCTCCCCCGCACTGCTGCGTCCCCACTCCACCCCTGCTCTGCCTCTTCCCACCCCTTCCCCGTCCCCATTCAAACCCCTTCCCCAAATCCCCGCCTCTTCTCCCCTTTCTCCCCTGTGCATACGGCTTCCCGCTCCTCCCCCCTAACTCCTGGAAACTGTTAAGTTGCTAAACAGCTCTTTGGCAGCGGGAACTACCTGGAGGTAGGTAGAGGAGCGGGGAACTTAGCAGCCACAGAAAATAACTTGGGGAGGGTGGGGGTGAGGGGAGTTTGGCAGCCACAGGAAGTAACTCGCGGAGGGGGAGGACGGGGAGCTTGGCGGGCCGCAGGGAAGAGCTCCGCGGGCCGTATGTTTGAGACCCCTGGAATAGACCAAGCTAATTATATAATGATATTCCACTGGTTTTTTTGTTTTTTTTCCATTGAAGCAATTGTGATACAGTAGATACAAGGTGTTGCTGCAAACAAGCAAGAGCAACCACTGCTTATGAGCAACATTTCCCCTGGGAACACTTTTCCCTACTGTGAGTTATTGACAACCCCTCTCTCCCCCCCGCCCCCCCCCCCCCCAACAGCAACAGACACTTAGGAGCAACATAGTGAAAGGGCACCGATATGTTGCTACTGTTGAGCATCCGCTACTGTTGAGCATCCGCTGTACTGTAAATTGAAGATAGTGTTTTGCTTTTAAACATCTGTTTAAAAACAGTGAAACATTGCCACATCCCAGTGACAACCTTTATTGTCTTCACTGTAATGCCTAAGGGCTAGTCTACGCTACCCGCCTGATTCGGCGGGTAGTGGTCGATGTTCTGGGATCGATGTATCGCGTCTCGTCTAGACACGATAAATCAATCCCAGAAGCGTTCCCCGTCGACACCGGAACTCCAGCTCGGCGAGCGGAGGAAGCGCTGTCAACGGGGGAGCCTGCCTGCTGCCGTGTGGACTGGGGGTAAGTAATTTAAAAATCGATCTAAGATATTTGACTTCAGCTATGTTATTCATGTAGCTGAAGTTGCGTATCTTAGATCGAGCCCCCCCCCCCCCCCTCCCCCCCCCGGACCAGCCCTAAGAGTCATACTGATATTTTTAATGAGTATAAATCCCCTGTCCATTGACAAAAGATCTCTTGTAAAGTATCATTACAAAGCTTATCTGATGGTGTTCATCCTGTATGTGCCAATATATATGTATGCCTGTATCTGCAATTTTCACTCTATGCATCTGAAGTGGGTTTTTTACCCATGAAAGCTTTTGTCCAAATCTGTTAGTCTTTAAGGTGCCACCGGACTCCTCAGTCTTTATCCACACAAAAAACAACACGGCTACCCCTCTGATACATTCATACAAATAGAAATATGAAATAAACTCTGAGGTCCTATTGTAATATGCAAAGTGTGGGCCATTAATGGTGGTTTGGAATCTTGATGGCGCCCATTAACCAGGACAATTTACTGTAGATGGCTCTGTTGCAAGCCTTCCTGTGAGTCAGGCCGGGAAGAATGAAGGCTTGGGGTCTCACAGGATATGACTGTCACCTGGTACTGAAATCTATCTTAAACCTGGTGCTTTTTCCATTTAAAAGGGAGGGTGGGGACCCAGAGAGACACAAGATTCCTGCCTTGTGCCAAAGCTGTAAAAGGGGGTTCCAGTCATGAGAAATCCCCTAGCTACCACCTGAGCTGGAACAAGGACTGTACCAGAGGAAAGGATTGGGCCCAGACTAGAAAGAAGTCAAGCCTGTGAAAGAAGCCTATTGGAACATCTAAGGGTGAGGTTTCATCTGTAATCAGTTTCTTACTGTATTAGGCTTAGACTTGCGTATTTTGTTTTATTTTGCTTGGTAATTTACTTTTTGTCTGCTATTACTTGGAACCACTTAAATCCTACTTTTTATATTTAATCACTTTTTGCTTATTAATTAACCCAGAGCCAGTAATTAATACCTGGGCGAGCAAACAGCTGTGCATATCTCTCTCTGTGTTATAGAGGGCAAACTATTTATGAGTTTACCCCGTATAAGCTTTATACAGGGTAAAACGGATTTATTTGGGGTTTGGATCCCATTGGGAGCTGGGTGTCTGGGTGCTAGAGACAGGAGCACTTCTTAAGCTGTCTTCAGTTAAGTCTGCAGCTTTTGGGGGACATGGTTCAGACCTGGGTCTGTTTGCAGCAGGCTAGTGTGTCTGGCTCAACAAGACAGGGCACTGAAGTCCCAAGCTGGTTGGGAAAATGGGCCCAGAGGTAGTCTCAGCACATCAGGTGGCAGTCCCAAGGAGGTCTCTGTGACCCAACCCATCAAAATATATCTCAGTTCCTTCCAAATTTCAACAGCATCGGCAATAAAACCGCTATTTCCCTGCATTTTGTTCAAGGCTACAGAAATAGGCTTCAGGGTACTTTAGCATGTGTTAAACATTTCTCTTACTCCCAGTGTTGAGAATGTTGGCTGTGACAGTGCCTTCTGTTTTTTTTTCATGATTTCGTTCACAAACTGTCATCAGATTAGGCCCAATCCCAGCCCTGATTCCCATCCCGCCCTCGGTCCCAGCCCAGAGCACTCTCCTACACTCCCAACTCATCCCCAGCCACACCCGAGAACCCGCACCCCTAGCCAAAGTTCTCACCCAAACTGTATAAAGCCCAATTCCATGAGCATTCATGGCCCACCATACAATTTCCACACCCAGATGTAGCCCTCAGGCCAAAAAGTTTGCCCACCCCTGTGCTAGACCTTTTGCACACTGTTCAATTTCTCTTTCATACACTTTATCCAGCAATTTGCCTGTGACATCTGCTCTGTTGGGTGAACTGTATCCTGGCCTTAATGACTGAACCATGTGATTGAGAACCCACACTTCATTCATACGGAAAGGAGAGTTTGTTGCATAAACAAACCGGGCAATTTTTTCATCAAGTACCTCTTTTTGTAATCTGCTGGTTCTTATCACAACCTTATCTATGGTTGTTTCTCGATGATGGAGGTTTGTGGTTTTTTTCTGTTTTTTTTTTTTTTTTTTTTTTTTGCTACAGGTGATATACTGTGGCTTGTGACATACATAGAATCATAGAATATCAGGGTTGGAAGGGACCTTAGGAGGTCATCCAGTCCAACCCTCTGCTCAAAGCAGGACCAATCCCCAATTTTTGCCCCAGATCCCTAAATGGCACCCTCAAGGATTGAACTCACAACCCTGGGTTTAGCAGGCCAATGCTCAAACCACTGAGCTATGCCTCCCCCCCCCCCCCCACCCCCCCCGCCCGATATGACGAAAACATGATATGACGAAAACATTATCATTGGCAGATAACTCTGAAACTATAGGAAATGATGATGATTTGAAGTCTTCAGAATCCCGTATGTTGAGGATGGATTCTCCTAAACAAAATAAGTCAATGCAGTTATTTAATTATTACCATACTGCTCATTTAGTATTACTCATTGTATTCACTGACACTCAGTACTACTTTAAAGGTGAAATTGTAAAAGGAAGATCTGCCTATTTCAGCTATTTATTTTTTATCACAACTGCATCTAACAGTAATAGAGTAACAACTATATTTTTTGCTCAAATATGAGAATTCAGTAATAGGCCAGAGGAAGACGGGCAGTCCTTAAGGAAGAAGAAAAAGGCTTACCAACCTGATGATCCTGCATGTTCAGACATGTTCCTTTCATCATCTTCAACGCAGCTTCCTCCTTAGAAGGAACTCTTCTCATCATGTTATTTCATCCAAACAACCAGGCCTTGCATCTCTTTGTTGCACTGTTTGCGTTTTGCATGCGTGCCTGTCTTATCCACAGGTAGAGGAACTTTCATTAAAATATTCCCAAACTGGGTCTCTTTTACAGCCTGCTGCCATTACAGGTTTTCCCTTCTAGTGAGAGGATGGTATGGTAGATCTCAAATCAATGAAGGCTACCCTCAGAGACACCTCAAGACTTCTGGAATATGCTGCTCAAACAGTTTCACTTTTGTTTCTACTGCTTGCCTCTCCTTTCTCATATTTATTTCCAGACTTCTCCTTGTCCAGATCTATTCTGCCCCCAACTATCTTCTATTGATTGAACTTTTTGAAACTTTGCACTTTTAGAGAGAGGTAAGGGATTGACTCCGTGTACACAAATTTGCAGAGGGTATATATTTATTTTATTTTTAAAATTTTTTTGCTGTTAACAAACATGTTATCTTTGGAGACACAAATCCACAGTTGAACTGCACAACTAAGCATATCTGATGAAGCGACAAAGGGTCCTGTGGCACCTTATAGACTGGTATCTTCTAGACTGAGCACTGTGTCACATTGGGTAGATAGAAAGATTAACCTAATTCTTTATACAGATGCCCCTGGAACCCCATACAATTGGATCCCTAATCCATGAATTATTGGAACTCATTTACAAAACTTTTCTTAAATATTACATGAATATATTCTCATACTATAGAATTTTAATTTATAATCCCTATTCCATGATGAGATACATTATAGCTCAAATATCTTTTTTTTTTCTCAGAAATATCCGTGGTGTGTGGTTTTTTTTGTTTTGTTTTGTTTTTTTAAATCATTGATTTTTATCCACCCTGGTTCCATACATTTTTTTCACTCATTACTTGTTTTCTGGTCAAGTAATATCATTTTTGCTCTGGTAAATGTGATTGTCTCAGTGTTTGAGGAAAAAATTATCCTCTTACTCAACCTATACTTGGAAGTTATTAGTATACTTATATAGACACTTAGAAGTTATTTTCTCTAGTGGACTTTCAAAAATGTCACATCTTCTCAGTTGTAAGAACTGTAGAGGACTATCACAAGTTTGTCATCTTCAGTGCTTGAACCAAATTTCATTTCTTTTATCATCTTACTAGTAAGATGGGTTAATTAAGGTACTATAACATTTTTATTATTGGCTCATTTTATTTTTTTTTATTTTTAACTCCTTTAATAGAAATTTACATTAGAAGTATTAATGAATTGTGTGTCAAAGCAAAGAATCTTATACACAGAGCATGTAATGACACCTACAGTTAAGGCTGCACAAGCTTTTCCATTTTAATGGATGACTTAGCTGCTTAAACGTTGCTAAATTTTAGCCCCAAGGGTAGAATAGTGACAGATGTGTTCTTATCCTTGGTGTTTGTGTGATGTTTATGCAAAATCAGATGATTTTTCATCAAAAACATTTTCCCATTTTAAAAAAGCAACAATATTTTTATACCAGCTTTAGGTGATAGATTTGAAATTTGGCCAGGAGACAGTTCTTAGGTTGTGGCGGAACCTTTTGAATCATCTGAGACACCTCACCACAACCTGCACTTAGTGTGAAGCAGTCTTGTCTCTGTCTGCTGTGGATCAGCTTGCTGAAACCACCAGTCTCTGGCAACACGAAGCGCTACTTTCCTGGCTCGCTCTTTCTGTACTGGTAGTGATAGACACGCACCAACCCCTGCATTGTCAGACCATTCTATACAGTGTCCAGTCCCTTATCCCCTGAACACCCACAGAATTACCAAGCCTGCTATTCTCAAAGTAACAATATACACCAGCTTGTAAGATTCACCCCATGACCAGCACTTTTGCTTACCACTACAGCACTTAGGTATATTTGTAGGGAAAACAAGAATACGTTTTGTTATCAAAGAGAGAGAGACTCAAGCAATAGTAAGTAAGAATATTGAAAATAAGTGATTATATATAAAATTAAATTTAGTCTCTAGAAAGCATGTTATGATTTTAACACCTTTTGACAGGAGAATAACTTGTTAATATCGCAGAGTTCTCGTGCTTGTTTTCAACCATGCTTGATTGAGACCCCTTTTTCATGAAGCAAAAGTACTGCCTGCCCACGCCCTGCCCTCTTCTCCTCCCCCCCGCATGGTGAATGGTGCCAGCATGTTGCCTTGCCTCCAAAGAGTCAAGAAAACCTTTGGAGTGCACCCACCAGATAAGATTTTTTTTCTCCCTGCTGGTTTTGTTGTACTGTTTGATTCTTTTTGAAGTCTCCACAATTCTTCATTTACATTCAGTTCAGGTTGTGATGCGAGATCTGTTGTGAATGCGTCAATATTCAGTTTGCATGGACGTTTCTTGCCAAACAGGTTCTATTAGACACCTTTGCTGGTGACTAATACCTTGAAACAGACTTTAAGATAAAATTTTCAGCATATATAGATAATTCCTTACATAGTATCTCTACATACATTTCACACTAATATGAATAACCAGTGACATACTGGATTTCATGTGAGACTTCACATGACATTCTTTGAACCTGAATGTACATACCAAAATCAGACTATTGCTATAACCCGCTTGCCAGTTGGCAATGAGGTTCTTGGGGCATGTGCAGAGTCAACCATAGGAAGTTCATGGGCAGAGTTGTGCATTTCTCTGTGCTGAGTGAGAAGCACCACTAGTATTGAGACTTGAATTTATACCTTAGATAAAGAGAGAGCATTGAGAGAACAAATCTCGGGAAAATGATTCTGCTCAGCTACTTTCCCCACCAAAATGGCGTGGGGGTAAGAAACTGCAATTGCAGCAGTATAAGGAAAGGTGTTCTCCTGGCTCAGAGCCTAGAACATGAATTACAAATGTAACTGGGTTTAATAAGGCTGAATGCTGACAGTCCATATTTAGCAAGGCCTCACACCTCTAAGACAAATGTTATGTGATTTATGCTTTACAGATGAATAACTGAGGATAGAGGTGGCCCGAGGTTAAAGGAAGTGTGGTTTTTTTGAGAATTGAGACTCCACACAGGGTTTCTGATGTGGTGGATCCAAGTCTGCTCCATTATGCCCTAATATATCAAACAAAAAAATATTGCATCTCTGTGCTTGGCCTTGATATCTGAAAGATGTGGCGTCTACTTTGTGCTCACTGTTGCAATGCTCCTAAATCCTCAATTGAAAAAACACAATGTAAATGCAAACTGTCATGAACTCTGTTTTCTGGATTTGGAGGGGGGGAAACGAGGGATTGAGGCCAAGAATTTTAAAAATAGAGGTCTAAAGTTAGGCCCTTAAGTGAGATTTTTAGAAATGCCTAAGTCATTTAGGTGTGCAAGTTCCAATGATTTTCTGACTAGATAATTAGGAGTTTCACAATCTATCCCTAAATCTGTACTGAACTTTAAACTGTTTTTGAAAAACTTGGTAATAGGCATTTGACAAGCAATAAGCCTGGAAGCATAACCACTGGCTATGAAGCCAACAGGCCTTCTAATCAATATTTATGAGTGAAAGTATGCTGTGTTGTGCATGTGGGGTTAGCAAACATAGCTGTGTAGTGAATGTCATTGATTGCTCATTTTAAATGTTGCACTTTGCCATGTGCATGCAAGGTTGGGCAGGTCACTTAATTTTTCTCTTTTTAATCGTTCTTTTCCTCTCACCTGTAAAATGGTGCTACTTTATAAAGTGCTTTTAAACCTACAAATAACTGCTGCTATTTCTGTTTCATAAATGTGAAAGCGAACACAAATTTGACTTCTCTGGTTGGATTTGTGGTTAGTGGATTTGTCTGAAGGTTGGCAAATCAATTAACTTTTATTTACTTTACTAATCCCATCTCTGAAATGGGACTACACCTCTATAAATTGTTTTAAGATTTACAGTGGAAGCAGAAAGTGATTTCATAAGACGTTTTGCTAGTCTTAATTGATCTTGTTTTTTGCAGCCACTCTGCACCAGTTACATGGAATGCATTTAAAAGGCACTGGATGTACGTAAGTGGATCCTGTGGCTCGACCCTTGCTCTGCCTTAGCTCCCCCAATCACACAGTCTTTCGTGCAGGTCTTTGTGGGACAGACAAAGACTCTGATTTAGAAAAATAAAACACTAAGGCCTTGGCTATACTTGCACTTTATACTGGAATAAAGCCACATAGAGCGCTCTGCCTCACTCCCCATCCACACTGGCAAGGCACGTAGAGCGTTCTGACTCCCTGGCTGGAGTGCTCCTGGTATTCCACCTCCACGAGAGGGGTAACGGCTCTTGCGTATTGGCTGAGACGCCCCAGCGTCAGTCTGAGTGGTTACTGCGCTCTGATTGACCTCCGGAAATGTCCCATAATCCCCTTAAGCCAAGTGGTCACTCTTCCCTTTGTTGTGAAATCTCTGCAGGAATGCAAAAGTGCCTTTTCGAAGCTCTGTTTCTGACAGTGGCTGCTTATCTGATCCAACAAACATTTACTGTTTGATTTGAGTGAGTGAGAGGCAGGAGGGTGTCGGGGGTCTGAACTTACAAGACAGCGTGCTGACATACTCTCAGCACTCCAAAAACCCACTCTCTTCCACCCCACCCCCTCATTTGAAAAGCACATTGCAGCCACTTGAACACTGGAATAGCTGCTCATAATGCACCGCTCCCAGTGCCGCTGCAAGTGCTGCACACCATTGCACTTGCATCTGTCAGTGTGGACAGACTGGAGTGACTTCCCTAGTGCGCTCTCCGAAGGCTGGTTTAACCCAAGGCGCTCTACAGCTGCAAGTGTAGCCATAGCCTAACTTTGAATGTTGTGGACCTAACAAGATGTGCAAAAATCTGTCTGTTTGCAATCCTATTCCCTTTTTTTTTTTAAATGTCATCTTAGGTTGCTAGAGGCCTGTCTCCTTTTTTATTTGTAAATCACCGATCTATAGTGAATAAATATTTCTACAAATATTAAATATAATTATGTAATGCTATTGTTATTTATAATATAATACATTTACTCGTAAATAGAATAATGGTCTTACTGCAAGTAGCATACCACTTGAGAAATTGGATCACACTAAAAAATTGTGAATGCATTTTTAAGGAAAAAGTCAAGCCAGCAGAACACTTTAAAAAACAAACCAACCCAACCCTTCCTTCCTCTCCCCACGCCCCCATGATTATCTGTCCAAGGCTTGTTCTACCAACCTTATGAGTATCTTAACTTTGAATGGTCTGATTGATTAGTCACAAAAATTGAGTACTACTGAAAGTAAAGATAGTGAGATTAAGGAAGTATTAAACTGTTGTTCAGCCTTAATCATAACAAGGCTACTTGCAGTATTCTTGCAAAATTTTACTTGCTCACTTACAAGTGTATGTATTTCTTTTTTGACAGGCATTTTAATACTGTTTGGTCTCTCTCTCTCTCTTCTGTGCTAAAAGGTGGATAAGTAGATATTGTGACCTTTTTGATAATTGGCATGTTCACTTCCCAAAAGTGTGGTGTGTGTTTTTTTGTTTTTGTTTTTTTTGTTTTTTTGATAAAGGTATCATTTAAGCATGGGTTTAGCAGGAAAAGAGAAATGGTACCAAGGAGGTATTGTTGAGTCACTTCTTAAGTGTTCAGAGCCTGTCATCACATGCTGGAATTAATGTTTCAGGGCGGTGAAATACTAATGTTTTGACTAGGGCTGTCGATTAATCGCAGTTAACTCATGGGGTTAATTCAAAAAAGTCGCGATTAAAAAAAAATTAATCTCTATTAATAGCACTGTTAAACAATAGAACAATTGAAATTTATTAAATATTTGTGTGTTTTTCTACATTTTCAAATATTTGCTGGAGACAGGACATAGGATTGTGGAAGTCGGTGGTTTCACCCGTTGTCTTTCAAGTGTGTGCTGCGATGTTCTTATCTGAGGAGCAATTGATTTGCCTCCCTAAACAGTTCCCATTGCATTCAAGCATTATAGGTGAATAATAAACATATTGGGGTAGTAGAATAAGTTACACAGTCTATTTCAGTAACTAGGTTACATATCCGATCTTAGACTACTTAAAAACATTTCCGTGTCATCACACTTCATTTCAGATTTATTTTAAGGAGGAGTCT
Source organism: Chelydra serpentina (assembly GCA_037349315.1). NCBI lineage: Eukaryota > Metazoa > Chordata > Testudines > Chelydridae > Chelydra > Chelydra serpentina. The sequence goes on from JBAIAC010000004.1 coordinate 80,811,551, forward strand.
CATATTTGACTCTCTGTTGCATATGATGATTCTGATCTAGGAAAGGGCTGTACTTTGTACAGGTCACACCAGACACACTGCATGTAGCTTTGTGAAACTGAAGTCAACTACCTATTACTGATAAGGACTGAGCCAAGAAACAGGCAATTGAAAAGGCAGAAAATTGAATGGTGGAAGCTAATTCAGTTTGCCTTTTTTCCCCTTAAGCAATAGCTTTATACAGTCATTTCTGTGTACATCAGCAAGCATATACAAGGCAGCTTCAGGAATGTATCTTTTCTATAAGTAGTTTTCATTTGTAAGTTAGCATGTTAAATAATTTGCATGTGATTTAAGCTTTTATTTATTATATATATCTATATCTATATATATGTAGCATACCTCTATATCTATAGCATACCACTATATATATCTAGATCTAGATATAGTGACAAAGTTCCTCCTCGGTGGGTCCTGCGCTTATTGGCGGATTCTGCTTGCCTCAGAGATCTTCCCCTCTAGTAGACTCCACAGTCCAGGTTAACTTCTCCTGTGTCTGATCAGGAGTTGGGAGTTTTGGGGGGAACCCGGGCCCGCCCTCTACTCCGGGTTCCAGCCCAGGGCCCTGTGGATTGCAGCTGTTTAGAGTGCCTCCTGGAACAACTGCACGACGGCTACAACTCCCTGGGCTACTTCCCCATGGACTCCTCCCAACACCTTCTTTATCCTCACCACAGGATCTTCCAGCAGTACGCCCTCTTAGGGTACGTCTATACTTACCTCTGGGTTCGGCGGTAAGCAATTGATCTTCTGGGATCAATTTATCACGTCTTCTCTAGACGCGATAAATTGATCCCAGAGCCGCTCCCCGTCGACACCGGAACTCCTGTTCGCCGAGAAGAGTACGCAGAGTCAACGGGGGAGCCTGCTTGCGCCGCGTGGACCCGAGGTAAGTGTGTTTCAGTGCGAACTAAGATACTTAGACTTCAGCTACGCTATTCACGTAGCTGAAGTTGCGTATCTTCGTTCGAACTGCGGGGTTAGTGTGGACCAGCCCTTACTCTCAGCTCCTAGTGCCTCTTGCTCCCAGCTCCCCACACGCAACCTCCTTCCACAGCTCCTGACATGTGCCCTTCACTGACTCACTGGGAGGCTTTTAACTAGTTTCAGCCAGCCCCTGATGAATTCTTAATGTGGAACTCCTGCATCTAAAATGTGTTGGTATTTATAATTTTTCTTACTTTTAGCCAGATTTTCTATCTGTCAAAGGCATATGCCCTCATTGAATTCCAACTAGGTGAATTTTGTGTTAACTGGCAAATATAACATGTTTTTTAATAAATGCAAGCTTGTTTTAATTGCAAACCTTTTTAATTGCAGCATAACTCCACTAGGTCTTGCACTTGATCTTGCACAAATTTACCAGAAATATTTCTTCAGACAGATTAAAATATGACGTTTCAGTGCAAACAGCCTTTTTTTAATATAAATGATTAAAAATAATGGTTTACTATTTGACCCTGACAGATTTATTGATTATATGGTCATAGGAATGAATTTGCAATAAGGAATAGGTTTGCTTGGACAATTGTATATTATTTCTTGCTAGATATCCAGCAACATATTGATACTTGAAAATTGCAATTTTGGTGCAATCCAGAGTTAACATTGACTAACTGTAATGCCTAGGGAAGAGACATTCTGAGTAAAGTGAAGGAGAGAAAAGGGAACAGTTAAAGGGGAAAAAATAATGGTAACTAAAGATATTTGCCCTTGTCATTCAGACTAGAAATATTATTTTCTGAAAAGCCATTTTGAATGTTGATATGCATAAGTATTTGTGGAAAAGGGTAAGTAACCTTAAGAGTAGGAAAGGAATGTGTACATGACCTTTACTTCTAAATATTGCCTTTCTTCTCTTCCCCCCCCCCCCCCCCCCGCTTTATGGATGAATAAAGCCTGATATAAATTTAATTATTAGACACACAAACATTGGGGTCTCCTTATTTAGATATGTCTGACATTTATTTTCATGGTCTCTCTCCCTATCTAAGTGCTAATACACCCCGTGGATTTTTAGGATAGCATATCACAATGTGACACCTATTTGTTTGTGTGAAATTTACTTAATGGAAGTTTAATTTCATCAGAAAAGCTTTTGTTGCAACATACTTTCAACCATAGTCAGTCAAATATCATTTTGGAGGCTCTAGAACAGGTTTCCATGGCACCTAATACTTAACTGACACATTTGGTATTTCTACACAGCTGTGGAATACCAGCACTGTCTTTCTGTTCTGTTTCCTTGCTTGTGTAGACATTGCACCTATGATGGTATAATGATACTGGCTACTACTGATATCCTCTGTCAGAGCAGAATCCAAAAAATGAACTGTCAGCACAGGCATACCAAATCCAGATATATGTAATGGCGAATACATGTAGAATGATGCGGGAGGGAATCTGGGGAAACTTGCATCAACCATTTGAAGCTAGTAGTTCTGCTCCCAGAACCAAAAGATTGTGTATTGGCTTTATGCCTCTTAATATGCTCTGCAACTTTTTATTTAGTAATAATTTTGTTGCATGATACATATGCACAAAGCAGTGAATGCACCAAGTTGGCAGGAGCCGATGTGCATTTGTGTGGGTTTTTTTCTGTACTTGTTTAAATGCTTTAGCTATAGAATATCTCTTTGATCAGTGTATTAGTAGGGAATTAGTGCTTTGGAAAGGTCCAAGACCCCAACATCCCTGGATACTGAATTGTTCTGTTTGGTAACAGAGCGACTATGAGAATGCAGGATTTGCCATAGTAGAACAGACTGGGGGGTCTCAACAGTAGACAGTACTAGATGTTTCAGAAGGAAGTGCATATGACAGTTAGGAAGAAACCTCCCCCCTTGATAGTTTATTTCATAACTCCTGTCAGTTAAGGATTGTCTACACTGCAGCTGGAAGAGACAGACATGCTAGCTCTGCTCCAGCTAGTATGCTGAATACAGCATTGTGGCCATAGTGATACAAGTGGCAGCTCAGGCGAGCCATCTGGGTACAAACTCCCCTGATGTCATGGGTATGTAGTTAGGTAGTTGGCTGCTGCTGCTGTGACCATGCCGCTATTTTTAGCACACTAGCTTGAGTGTGTCTGTCTGCCCATGCTGGGAAGGCCATCCCAGTTTTTGTGTAGATGTACCCATAGTGCTTGAAACCATGAAGCTGAAGGGTTTGTTTGTGCTGGGTGATACCATAGTAAAAGGAGGCAGTGCTTGATGGGAGGTAGGAATCTAGGTCCCAGTCAAGTTCTCATGTAAATCCACAAGGAAGAAGGCAGGACAGATTAACCCAATTCTATAGTTGCTGGTCTGGTTGATGTTGGCAGCTGTTGCTGTGCAGCTTCATAAATTTCAAGGCCAGAAAGGATAATTATGATCATCTGCTCTAACCTCCTGTATAACACAGGCCATAGAACTTCCTGAATTACTTCCTATTTGAACTAAAATATGTCTCTTGAAAACAAATCCATTCTTGACTTAAAAGTTGCCAGTGATAGAGAATCGGTAAGTTGTTTGTGGTTTACTGTCCTCACTGTTAAAAATGTACACCTTATTTCTAGTCTCAATTTATGTAGCTTCAACTTCCAGCCATTAGATCTTAGTGAACCTTTCTGTGCTAGACCGAAGAGCCCAAAAAGACTCTTGGAAAGACTGTTTTGTGGTGACTGTCCTGAAAGAGAATTATTTCTTATAAAGCATTTCCTATGTGAAGGTCATTGATATTGCTATATGGCACAGTATCCGTTAGGATAAAATTTATCTAGTGTAATAGGATATTCTCATTATTTGTATTTTTAATCGTTTGTATTAGCTCACTGTGGCCCAAAGGCACCAAGAGATTGCTAATCTCATGGAGTAGTGGCTTAATATTGGATTGGCTAAGGTGGTAAAATACAATATTATGACAACAGCAAAATAATGTTTGAAATCACATAAGAAGCAGATAGTTCTTCTTCGAGTGATTGCTCATATGTATTCCAATTAGGTGTGCGCGCGTGGTGTGCACGATCGTCAGAAGACTTTTACCCTAGCAACACTTGGTGGGCCGGCTGGTGCCCCCTGGAGTGGCGCCGTTGCGGTGCCTGATATATACCCCAGCCGGCCCAGCGCCCTCTCAGTTCCTTCTTACCGCCCGTGACGGTCGTTGGAACTGTGGAGCGCAGCTTAGCTGATCTCCACGTCCCTAGTGCAATTAGCACTCGTTCATTTGTTGATAGTTTTAAGTACGTCTTAAGTAGTTGTTAATAGTTTACTGATAGTTTGTTTGTTGTAGTTAGTGTAAATAGTAGTGGGAGATAAGGGGTTTCTCCCCTGTCTCCCTCCCGGTACCGGGCCAATGCCTGGCTCTCCGGGATTCAAGCCGTGCTTGGCCTGCTTGAAGCTAATGCCTACGGGGGACCCCCACGACTCCTGTCTGAAGTGCCTCAGGGAGTCCCACCTTCCGAATAAGTGCCGTATCTGTAAGGCTTTCAAACCACGAACCAAGAAGGAGCGGGACTTTCATTTGAAGCAGCTCCTCTTGTAAGCGTCTCTTAGCCCGATGTCGGCCCCGCACCGCAATCCAGTACCGACCTCTGCAGCTGGCGCGGCCCCGGAGCGCCCGAGCTCCAGTAAGGAGCCACGGCACCGAACACCTCAGGCCAGGACTCCCCAGAGGCGCAGATCGTTGTCTCCAAGACCGAGGAAATCGGGTCCGGGACGGCTCCGACCCCGGCGCCGCTGCATCCGCAGCCGGTTCAAGACCGCGCCAAACCTCTCGGCCCGGCGCCAGCACCGATGACTCCGGTACCGCAAGGACTGTTGAGCTCGTTGCCTCTGGACAAAGCGCCTGCACCACTGACTCCGGCTCCACAGGGGCCGTCGAGTCTGGCGCCGCCGCCGATGCCGGTACCAGCCCTGTCGACTCTGGTACCACAGAGACTGTTGAGCTCAGGGCAGCCTGTTAAGGCTCCGGTACCGATGACTCCGGTACCGCAAGGTCCGTCGAGCTCGGTAACTGCCAGCTCCCCGGTGCACGCCGAGGTAGAGCTTACGCTGCCGCCCACTCCGGACACCTTCTCGGCAGCAAGGGACCTGATTGCCATGACGGACCCGGCACCGACCCCATCTTCGGTACCGCCGTTGAGAATCATCACATCCTGGGGCAAACCGGCCATGCTACGTCCGGTGCCGCATGCAGAGATCGGCCAACATCAGCCTAGATCTCCTCGACGCCGATCAGCTTCTCGGCGCCGGTCGCACTCGCGGCACCGCTCCAGGTCGACCTCCAGACACGGTCGACGGTACTACGATTCCCGGTACCGCTCCCGGTGCCGCAGCCGGTTGCAGCCTAGATCCCCAGACGACCGACCTCGCTACCGCTCGCAGAGGCGTACGCGATTCAGGTCGGGCTCCCGGTACCGATCCAGGTCCCGGTACCGATCCCCGGCGCCACGGCACAACACGGCTCTGCAGACCGGCCCTCAAGGACACTCTGCTCCGCCTTGGCCCTCCCGCTCGGTCTCTTGGTCCTCTAGAGCCGGTAGTGCCTACTATACGGACCAGGGCCACGTGGTCGAGGACCAGAGTCACTGGCCAGACGAGGGTCAGGATCTGTCTCAAGCCCCGACGCAGTGGCCTTTTTGGACTCCGATGGCGTACCATCAGTCCCAAGGGGCCCCCTCCAGAGCCTCCCAGTTGGCTCACTCGGAGTCCCGGGCACCAGAGGTGCAGGTGTCACGCCCTCCTCCGGAGGCCACAGGCCCTGCAGCCCAGACATGGGCCGAGATCCTAGACTCGGAGGCCTTCGACGTGGAAGCTCCAGAACTTCCGCGCCAGGAACCACCCCAGGACCCTCTAGTCCCAGGATTGTCGTCGTCCTCCTCCCCGGATGAGGCTGTGGCAGGGGCATCATCTTCAGGCCCGCCTCCCATCGATCTCCGGGACCACCAAGACCTACTACGCAGATTGGCTCTCAACATGAATCTGCAGGTCGAGTAGGTGGTGGAGCTTGAGGACCCGGTGGTGGACATCCTAACAGCCAACGCCCCCACCAGGGTAGCCCTCCCGTTTGTACGGACTGTATTTACCAACGCCACCTCAATCTGGCAATCTCCAGCATCGGTACCCCCCACTGCCAGGGGGATGGAGAGAAAATATATGGCGCCCCCATACCTCTACACTCACCCCCCACCGTGCTCCCTGGTCGTTCAATCTGTGAACGAGAGGGAGAGGAATGGCCAACAGGCACCCGCCCCTAAGTCCAAGGACGCCAAGCGCCTGGACTTGTTTGGCAGAAAGATCTATTCGGGGGGCGGGGGGGACCTTCTGCTCAGAGCTGCTAACCAGCAAGCACTCCTGAGCCAATACAGGTACAACACCTGGAACTCCATGCAAAAATTCAAAGAGTTTGTACCCCAGGAGTCCAGGCAGGAGTACACAGCATTGATTGAGGAGGGCAAGAAGGTGGCCAGAAAGTCGTTGCGGGCCTCCTTGGATATAGCCGACTCAGCTGCCAGGACAATAGCTTCAGGAGTCGCCATGCGGCATATCTCCTGGCTTCAGTCCTCCACCCTCCCTCCAGAGTTCCAGTATACCATCCAGGACCGTTCGAGGCGGGGGAGGGGGATGGGGTGTCTGTTTTCGGAGAAGACTGACGCGAGGTTGCAGACCCTAAAAGACGGTCACACCATCATCCGCACGCTGGGGATGCACACCCCAGCCACGCAGCGCAGACCCTTCCGGCCCTTCGCGCAGCGCCCTTACACCGTGCCCGCACCTCAGCAGGACTTCTCGAGAAGACCACGTGGCTGGGGCGGTAGGAGGCGGCAGCCTGGTTGCCAGACTGGCCAGAGCCAGGGCCCCCACAAACCATCGTCAGGGCCCAAACAGAACTTTAGAAGGGGCGCCCAAGGGTGGAGTACCAGTCTCAGTTCACGATCCTGCCTCCCCCTTCCGAGACCCTTTCCCATTTCTTCCATGCATGGTCAAATATCACCACGGACCGTTGGGTCTTACGCACGGTGGAAAGCGGATACCACCTTCAGTTTGTCTCCCCCTCTCCCCCCCCCCGCCCCCTTCCCTGTCCCTCTTCAGGGACCCTTCTCACGAGCAACTCCTAATTCAGGAGGTGCAAACGCTCCTCTCCATAGGGGCAATAGAGGAGGTTCCAAGGGAGTTCAGGGGCAAGGGTTTTTACTCCTGCTATTTTCTAATCCCCAAATCAAAAGGGGGGCTACGCCCTATCTTGGACTTGCGGGGACTCAACAAATTTATAGTAAAGTTGAAGTTCCGCATGCTTTCCTTGGGTACCATTATCCCTTCTATGGATCCTGGAGACTGGTACGCTGCCCTCGACATGAAGGATGCGTATTTCCATATCGCAATTTACCCACCACACAGACGGTTCCCCCGCTTTGTGGTAGACCAAAGACACTTCCAATTTGCGGTTCTTCCCTTCGTCCTCCCCACGGCACCACGCATGTTCACGAAGTGCATGGCCGTTGTGGCGGCCGCCCTTCGTCGGCAATGGATTCAGGTGTTCCCCTACCTAGACGACTGGCTTATCCGCGGCAACTCCAGCAGCCAAGTCCAGTCGCACATTCTGACGGCCTTGAGCATGTTCAATCAGCTCGGCCTGCTCCTGAATGTAGAAAAGTCCACTTTGGAGCTAACCCAAAGGTTAGACTTTATAGGGGCAGTACTGGACTCGACTCTCGCCCGAGCTTTTCTGCCAGAGGCACGCTTTCAGGCCCTCGTAACCATCATACGCGGCCTTCAGAGCTTCCCAACCTCGACGGCTCGCAGCTGCTTCAGCCTCCTCGGTCACATGGCGTAATGCACGTTCGTGACCGCTCATGCCAGATTACACCTCCGTCCACTCCAGGCATGGCTCTTGTCGGTATACTGTTCACGCAGAGACAGCTTGGACTTGGTTATGACAGTACCATCGCAGGTCCTAGCCTCCTTGAACTGGTTGCTAGACCCCAAGAAAATGCTTGAAGGGGTGCCATTCCATCTGCCACAGCCATCCCTAGCCCTAACCACAGATGCATCATCCCTCGGCTGGGGAGCCCACCTGAAGGGCCTCCAAACACAGGGCCTGTGGTCGGCGCAAGAACTAGCCCTGCACATCAACGTCGGGGAACTGCGGGCAGTGCGTCTTGCCTGCCAAGCCTTCTCCCAGCACCTGCAGGGTCATTGTGTCGCCGTCCTCACAGACAACACGACAGCCATGTATTACATCAAGAGGCAAGGAGGGGCACGCTCCTCCCCGCTTTGCCAAGAAGCACTGCGGTTGTGGGAGTTCTGCATAGCCCACTCCATCCACCTGGTGGCCTCCTTTCTCCCAGGGGCCCAGAACACCTTGGTGGACCGCCTCAGCAGATCCTTTCAGGCGCACGAGTGGTCCATTCGGCTGGATGTTATCCACTCTGTCTTCCGGAGGTGGGGATTTCTCCACGTAGACCTGTTCGCGACTCGCGAGAACCGGAAGTGCCACGCGTTCTGCTCGCTCCAGGGACGCTCCCCAGGCTCCATGACGGATGCGTTTCTCCTGCCTTGGACAGACCACCTGTCCTATGCCTTCCCACCGGTGCCTCTGGTCCACAGAGTACTGCTCAAATTACCCAGGGACAGGGCCCACCTAATCCTGATCGCCCCGGCGTGGCCCAGGCAGCACTGGTACACCACTCTCCTAGAGCTCTCGGTGTCCGCCCCGATCACTCTCCCGTTGTGGCCGGACCTGATTATGCAGCAGCACGGCAGGCTCCATCATCCCGACCTGCAGTCTCTCCACCTCACAGCGTGGCTGCTCCATGGCTGAACCCGTCCGAGCTACACGGCTCCGGCCCGGTGCAACAAGTCTTGCTAAGTAGCAGGAAGCCCTCTACCAGGTCCACCTACTTGGCCAAGTGGAAACGTTTTTCCTGCTGGTGCGGCCCTCGGGGTGTCAACCCTTCACAGGTGCCGGTGCATACCATTCTGGATGACCTCCTGTCTTTAAAGGAGCAGGGTCTAGCGCTTTCCTCGCTAAAGGTCCACCTGGTGGCAATCTCAGCCTTTCACCCTGGCGGGAATGGGCGCTCGATCTTTTCCAACCCCATGGTCAGCAGGTTCCTAAAGGGGTTAAAACGTCTATGCCCGTTGGTTCGCCGTCCGGTCCCCACTTGAGACCTCAGCCTTGTCATAACCAGGCTCATGGGGGGCCCCATTCGAGCCTATGGCCACCTGCTCACTCCTGTACCTCTCCTGGAAGACGGCCTTCCTCGTAGCCATCACTTTGGCGAGGCGCGTATCTGAATTCAGAGCGCTCACTTCGGAACCCCCTTACACGGTGTTCCACAAGGACAAGGTACAGCTGCGACCACACCCGGCCTTCCTGCCCAACGTAGTGTCGGCTTTTCATATTAACCAGGAAATTTTTCTGCCGGTCTTCTACCCGAAGCCGCATGCCTCTCCAAGGGAGCAGCAACTCCATTCCTTAGACGTCCGTAGGGCCCTCGCCTTCTACATCAAGCGGACGAAGCCCTTTCGGAAAACGACTCAACTATTCGTCGCCGTGGCAGACCGGATGAAGGGCCTCCCAGTCTCCTCCTAACGCATCTCGTCCTGGATCACGTCATGCATCCGGACGTGTTATGACTTGGCTGGTGTTCCCACCACGCACCCTACTGCCCACTCCACCCGAGCTCAAGCCTCGTCCTCCGCCTTCCTGGCACACATACCTATACAGGAGATATGTAGGGCAGCAACCTGGTCACCGGTGCACACCTTTGCCACTCACTATGCCATAGTTCAGCATTCCAGGGAGGACGCTGCGTTTGGTTCAGCGGTCCTACACTCTGCGGTATCACAATCCGACCCCACCTCCTAGGTAGGGCTTGGGAGTCACCTAATTGGAATACATATGAGCAATCACTCGAAGAAGAAAAGACGGTTACTCACCGTAGTAACTGTTGTTCTTGGAGATGTGTTGCTCCTATCCATTCCAAACCCGCTCTCCATCCCCACTGTCGGAATAGCCGGCAAGAAGGAACTGAGAGGGCACTGGGCGGGCTGGGGTATATATCAGGCACTGCAACAGCACCACTCCAGGGGGTGCCAGCCGGCCCACCGAGTGTTGCTAGGGTAAAAGTCTTCTGACGATCGTGCACGCCGCGCGAGCACCTAATTGGAATAGTTATGAGCAACACATCTCGAAGAACAACAGTTACTAAGGTGAGTAACCGTCCTTTTGAGGAAAGAGTTGACAAGTGACAACCACATCCTGTATGGCTGCATGATTAGTTATGAAGATAGCAAAAGTATGTTAAGTGACTGGAAACTAATAAATGTCAATGATGAAATTCATCTCTGTAGTAACTACCAGCTCTAGTGAAGTGTAACAACAGGGATGAACTGGGCCGCATGTGTCACAGCATATGTCCAATTCTCTCATATAGTTAGTTTGCATTTTTTGGCTGTCATGGGATATAACTGTGCTTAAAGAAATCAGCAAAATGTCATCACGATCTCAACAAGCTGAGAATTCGACATATTTGAATGAGAATCTTATTCAGCTGCATTGTTCTTTCAGCAATCAGTCAGCATTACAACAGAGGAGAGGCAGACTCAACTTACGCAAGTAATGAGATTTATGCAAAACAGACAAAACCTTCTGAAGGTAAAATGAAAGTTATAGACAGAGTATACGATATATTTCTAAATCTAAATACAAACCAAAAATTTATAAGGGGAGGGGGGGAAGAAAGCAGGCCACCTGCAGCCATTTCCTTTTCTTCTTTCACCCCCATTCTGAAGACTTGCAGGAGTAAGCAGATGCCATATTGCGTGTTTAATGTTACATTTGAAGTCCTAAATCATTTGACATCACATCTGGTTGCTGTGGAAATGATGCGTCACACATAGAAGGAGATGCAGTGTTGTCATTTTAACGACACCATGGTTATGGTAATCAGAAGTGAAGTGTGAAAATCACAGGTAATAGTCCTATCATGCATTTTACATAGTGCCTTTCATCCTAAAAGATCGAAAAGAACTGAACGAATTGCAGATTCTGCCACTGAAAACAGCCTGTCCTGGAATTGAGTATGGTTGATGATTTTAAGTTGTCTGAAGTACAAATTCTTTATAACATAACTTATAATTATTCAGAAAAAATTAACTATTTGTGCGTATAAATTGTGTGCGATAGAAATGAATGATTTGGACTGTGTTTGTTCCGCAGTGATCTCCATATGTCTCTGAACCTTTGATTTTCAGAAGAATCATTGTTATACCTAACTCAGGATCAATTTAGAAATCCAAAGAATTTAGTTCATGTAACGTGACCTTGATGCCTCCTGACCATGCAGCATGTGGCAGCTTTGAAAGGGGAATGGGAAATCAGGCATCATATAGTCATACATAAACAATTCAAGGGGAATCTAAACCTGCTGATAGCTTTAACAGTAAAGCTTTGTACAGTCAGCAAGCTATCTTGATTAGTGTGTGACCTGCTGTAGAATGTCAGTTAACTGCTGTCAAGCAGATTGATTTGTGCTAGAGATGGCAAACTGAATTAAGGTTAGGAAAACAAAGATATTTTATTATCTGCTGCCTTTAACTAACAGAAAATTGTAGACATGAAAAGAGAGGAATATACCACTGTTCAAAACCTGTACTTAAAATGCATGGGGAAAAAAATCTGGTAACTGAGAATTTGTTCTTCAAGTTGTTCAGTTAGACGTAGGAGACTCCTTGACACAAAATGGTTAGCATAGAAAGTCTTCATAACTGTTTGGCAGCAATTCACTTGTTATGATGGCAAAAATAAACAAAATCTGTTTTCTCCTAATGGAATGGCATAAATCAGATTACTATTTTAAAGCGGTATCCTGATGTATTTTTTTTTGAAAATGTTACTCTTAAGTATCAGCTTATCAGAACGTAGTGATTTAGCCGACAGAGGAATTGATATACCATATCAGATCATTTAGTCCAGGAGGCTACTGTGTCTGCCAATGATAGCATCAGGTGCATCAGAGAAGGCCCAAGAAATCCTGTGGTGAAGGATCATGGAAAAACCTGTAGACTTCTTCCTAATCCTCATCAGTTAATGATGGGTTCATGTCTTGGAACATGGGGGTGGGTGTGATTATATCCCATCTGATTTTTCTGTCTAGTATAACTGGCTGATCTTTTTGATCATAGAATCTCAGGGTTGGAAGGGACCTCAGGAGGTCATCTAGTCCAACCCCCTGCTCTAAGCAGGACCAACCCCAACTAAATCATCCCAGCCAGGGCTTTGTCAAGCCTGACCTTAAAAACCTCTAAGGAAGGAGATTCCACCACCTCCCTAGGTAACCCATTCCAGTTCTTCACCACCCTACTAGTGAAAACGTTTTTCCTAATATCCAACCTAAACCTCCCCCTCTGCAATTTGAGACCATTACTCCTTGCTCTGTCATCTTCTGCCACTGAGAACAGTCTAGATCCATCTCAGGTAGTTGAAAGCAGCTATCAAATCCCCCCTCGTTCTTCTCTTCTGCAGACTAAACAATCCCAGTTCCCTCAGCCTGTCCTCATAAGTCGTGCTCCAGCCCCCTAATCATTTTTGTTGCCCTCCGCTGGACTCTATCCAATCATACTAAGTTCTGGCCTACATCATATCTTGTGGCAATGAGTTCCAATTTCATAGAATGCCCCCTTGCTTTTGTAATACAGGAGAAGGTAAATGTGTTGAATGAGCAAAGAATTATTTTGTGTACTTTTTTTTATTATGCCTCCTCACTACACTAAACAGCTGTAGTCTTTTCAGTCTCTTCATGAGGGAATTTTTCCTTCTCTTCCTTTGCCACCTTTCTTTTGTTCCTTTTTGAGATAGGGTAGCCAGAACTGCAGAGAGTATTCCAAATGAAGGTGTACCATCAGCTTCTATAAAACACATTTCCTGTATTCCCATCCCTATTCCTCATGCATCCCAACACTTGAGCTGTCTTCAATAAAACACCCAAATGTTTTTTCTGAAGTTATAGTTAATTCAGAACCCAGTAGTTTGCATTAGTGCATTCTGTTTTTTGTTCCACTCTGCCTTGATAGTTACATGATCAAATTTTGTCTGTTTGCTACCCATATGCATAAATTGTTATGTCATTCTGAAGTTCGGCAGAGTTTTCTCTAGTCTTCACTAAGCTAAATAATTTTGCGTCATCTGTGTATATTTTTCACATTGATCCACTCGTCTGGATCAGTAATAAGATACTACAGGTCATGGAATATATCCTTGTGGTACCCCAGTATTAACCCTTTGTCATAATGAAAGTTGATCACTTATTCCTACTGATTTTCTGTTTTACCCACTTCCTAATTCATGATGATATTTTTACTTCTCATCTGATGCATACATAGTTCCTTGAATAACATCTTGTGAGGGATTCTTGACCAAAACTTTTTTGAAAGTCCAAATAAAATATAGTTGATCTGCTATTTTGTGAAACATTTAAAGATTTCTAGTAGATTAAAGAGAAACCATTTTCCTTTACAGAAACCATTCTATCTTGTCCTTGTATCATTTTTCTCAGGGTGTTTTATAATTACTTGGTAACTGTCTTTTCAAACAATGTATCTGCAGTGGAACTAAGTTTTATTCGTCTGTAATTCCCACAATATCGTCTAGTACCTTTTTTTTTTTTTTTTTTAAAGGGCACTGGGACAGTATTTACAACTTTTCGGTCCTCTCTGGCATATTAGGTGATTTGTTTTATTTTTAAAGTTCCTCCAAATGTTTTCCATCTGTTTAGGGACCTTGTTACCCCTTACCAAATGTATTCAACAGCCTCCTCTTTTGACATCTCAATCTCCAATAGCACTTTATCTTTCTTAATCAGAGTAAGACTGAGATAGGTAGCTCACCAATATCTCCTACAGTGAAGGTTGATGTAAATAAATGCATTATCTTTTCTGTAATGTCTTTATCTTCCTTAATTCTATTAATCCAAAGAAACCACTAGTCTTCATATGCTTAATTTCATGTTTTATCGTTTTAGCTTTTTGTTTTTCAAATCTTTTAGCGCTCCTAATACCAGTACTTTCTGCTTGCCATAGCTTGTGCTCCTTTATGTTTGGATTTTCATTTTCTGAAGGATATTTGTTTGGCTCAGATAACACAAGGATTTTCTTTACTTAACGGTATTAGTGTAGCATCATGGCCAAATAAGGTTTTGTTTATTTTTCTTTTAAATCATTACACTTGCCTATCCAAATTCTTCTCCTATAGATCATGTTTACTTCTGTATTTCACTATAAAAATATCTCTAAAATGCAAAGTTTAAAAAAAAATCCTGCAATACCATAACTAATTACTATAAAAGTATGTGGGAGAGACTTTATTGATTGAGGCCGGGGCTTTAATAAGAATATAGACTGTCTCAGAATTTGAGTTGAGAAGACCATAAAATAGAATATGCATGGGTACGAATCTCAAATAGTAGATAAACAGAATAGGGCAGGGGTTCTCAAACTGGGGGTCGGGACCCCTCAGGGGGGTCGCGAGGTAATTACATGGGGGGTTGCAAGCTGTTCGCCTACACCACAAACCCTGCTTTGCTTCCAGCATTTATAACGGTGTTAAATATATAATGAAGTGTTTTTAATTTATGAGGGGGGGTCGCACTCAGGGGCTTGCTATGTGAAAGGGGTCACCAGTACAAAAGTTTGAGAATCACTGGAATAGGGTATATTACCTGCCTTTGGATTAATATAGTGAAAGGGTAAGAGTTGTTCATCTATTTTGTTTTTAAATGGATTCATTTTGTTCATCTACACATACATACCATGTATTCTTTAATGGTTTAGGATCTTCACTACTTTTTAAAAAAACACTTTTTGCACTTTAGTGAAACCCATTTTAAGCATCAGAAATCAGTTTGATAGCAGAGGAGGTTTTAAAATAGAATGGAATTGTACTGAACACCTTCAGGTACTTTTGAAGTGGTTGCTTAAGAAAGGCTGTTAGAAGTACTTCGATAAAAGTCTCTTGTGTCTATTAAATCTTAACTGTTGGGTATATTCGCTTAGTCCCTGAATTTATTAGCAGAAGTTTTAAATTATTCCAATAACCTAAAAATAATGGTACATTTCTATTCTTTGGTAACATCTGAAGGGGTTAATGTCCGCATTTGACTTGTGTGTGTGTATATAAAGAATTCCCTGAATGCGTTTTGAAATTTTTGTGTTGGTTTTTTTTAAAGCTTCACAATGAAGATGATCCTCCAGAGTCAGCTGTTGAGGAGCCATCCACTTCTATAGAGACTACACAAAATTCTCAACCAGCAGCTTTATCTGAAGCAGATGTTTCTCCTCCACCTTATTGTAGTATTGCTGTAGAAGCAGCTGCAACCTCAGGTATTTTTCCTTTTATTATATAACCGCTCTAGGTAGTATTACTGTTGGAGAGGTCCAGATATCTTGAGTCAGCTACTGATTTTGGGGGAGTATGATGCCATCTTTTTTTTTTTTTCCCCTCATGCTTACTGTTGTCTGATTAAAGTGACCCACAGATGTATGTTACTCTTTTTTGTGTGTTGTTTAGCCAAAACCCAGGCAACTTTTAGAATAGTGCTGAATGCCCAAATTACCAGATTGTGCAAGTAGGATATTATTAGCTCAAGATATCCCTTAATCTTTTTTTGAAGTTTTGTGTACTTTAACTCCATAGTCATTTTTTGGCTCTTATTCAGAATAGTCCCCAGATTTGCAGGATCAGGGCCACAATGCATACATTTCCCACATGAATACCATGAATAAATGTCCACACATATGAAGTATTTGCAAGAGAAGCACCTCTGCTGGCATCATTTAATCAGCTGCAGAATCCTATTATATGCTGATGGGAAGCCAAGTACTAGACACTTGTTAATATTGCTTGGTTTTGCAATGTATTAATAGTTTGTGCACTTTGGTAGATAAATAAAATGTCATAAAACAATTTTTTTTGTTCGTATTACTTTTTTAAAAACAATACTTTACATACTAACTTAGCAAAATTGACCCATTCCAAGAGCAAGCAATTGTCTTGCCTCAGTAGGCCAGCTGCAGTTTGCAGCAGGGCTCTGCAGTTGATGAGATGTGACATGACCAGGACAGGCCTCAGTTCATTTTTTTTTTTTTTTTTTTTTAACACTAAGAACCTGAAACTTCTTTTTAGGATGTTTCTTTGCACCCTTCTTTCACCATCAGATACAATAATTTGCATACAAGTGGAACACTCACATTTGCTTTTCAGCAGAATGTAATCTTGGTTCCAAAACTCTTTGCCCTTTTGCAGTATCTAGGTCAAACTTTAAGTTAATTACTTTTGAGCTGCAGCACTAGGCATCTTTAAATTGTGATTCACTCTTTCCTGTTCGTTAAAAAATTAAAAAATAAACCAAAAAACTTCTCACACTGTCTGTAAACACTTATAGGTCAAGTTGCTGTAGAACAAAGAGACTGAAATTAATGACTGTACATTTTAAATGTCACCAGCCTTGCTGATACTTTAGTGTGCGTTCCTTAAGATTGCTGTAGTCTATGATTCTTGTTGATATTTTTCTGGGATACAAAGCATGAATCTCATTTTTTGTTTTTAACAGAAACACATAATGAATTTTACCCTGTGCCACCTCCATATAGTGTAGCTACCTCTCTTCCTACTTATGATGAAGCAGAGAAAGCCAAAGCTGCAGCAATGGCAGCTGCTGCAGCAGAAGCTGCCCAAAGAGTAAGTGAAATATTCTTGTAAAAATCTTTTGGGGAATCTGTAAACAAAGTTGAATTTGATAATGTACAGTAGTTTAAAGTGTTTTTAAAAAGCATTTAGGCACACACTTTGACCTTTTTCAATAATCATTTTTATCAAGTGATATCTTTTGGATGCTAAATAGTTTTTAAAATTTAGTTAGATATTTGCTAGGCATTCTGAAGATGTGAAGTGCTATAGAACTGTAGAGCATTTCTTTGACGTACAGCTGTTTGCTAAATACTTTAAAAAGCCACATTCTCTGTTAGATTTTTGACTCTCTATAGCTAGTACATATCTGGAGGGAGGGGAGGAAGCAGATTCGTTGAGTTAACAATTCCAATTCCTGGGATAGTGCTGTGATATTATGAATGGTTTCTGATGGTAACAAAGGGGTAATTTAAGTCAAAGAGGTATGTTGCTTTTTATTGCTGACAGAAAAAATGGACAAATAGAAACACAAATTTTTTATCTTTTTAAAGTGTTAAGGGGAATAATGTTGCACTGGCAACCTTAATTGTGGTATTTCCTAACTTTTGAGTGCTTGACTTTTCAACCTTACTGTTTTTGCATGTAGTGTTTTTGTGTGTGATCTGTTGTGTATATAATATCAGTATATGTGCTATTCCACCCTCTCCACCCCCAAGTTTCCCCTTGTTAGAATCTTTCAAAAGGAATGAATTAATAGCACTTTCCTGGTTTTCATTATACATTTAAATTCTAAACTAAGTGACATTTAAAGAGTCATTAAAGTGAAAACAGAATATTTAAAATTAAATGGTTTGTTTGTCTTTAAATGGCTTTCTCTTAACACTGTTCTTTAGTTCTTTTGTCTTATGTTTGTTTTACATGCTTAGCACGGCCAGTTTAGGGAGTCTAGGAGTCTGTTTGATGAAATATTCCTCAGTCCACCAGAGGTATGGTACAGTTCTATCTAGTTTAGACATTGCTGTGAATTTTCCTGCTGGTAAACAATGATGGGTTCCCTTACCCACTTCAGAATTATCTTATCACCATTGAAATCTCAGAATTGTTGCATACGCTAAATGTGCCATTTTAGAATCTATATTTGAATTATGCTAATATTTACGTCAACCCTTTTTTTCAGGGGATTATAAATCTAATTAAAAAAATTATTCTGAAAACCATTTGCGTGTTATAGAACTGCACCAGCTAACTGTCAAACGGGTTCCTTAAGACTCAGCTTTCTTAATTGACTAGCCAATTTTTCTTAGGGTAGACCCTACATGCCAAGTTTCAGTTACAAGAAAGTTATAAACCCCTGAAAAATGTTCATAATGGAGCTGATGATAGATCCTTCTTCATAGTGGCAGTACAGGTGCCACTAAAATTGAAGATGCTGGAAAGTTAGTGCCTTTCTGTTTACAGGATATGCTATTGTATTTGTGATACTTATCCAGCTAGTTAATGTATTTTACCTCCTTAAATGTTGCAATCTTTTAGTTCTGGTCTTAGAAACCAAATCAGTTGTATAGTCACAAGTATATCATAAGATCTGTAACAGTTACAAAAATGTGTATGAACCTTCAATAAAAGGGGTTAAGCGAATTAAAGCTTTTGTTTAGAGCTCAAAGACATAAAGGGTTTACAGTTGGGAAGCAGAGACATGTCGTTAATTTTTATAGAATGTTATTGAATCAACGTGTTTTTAGCAGTTTTCACATATGTTTTAAAAATCTGTATAAAAAGATAGTAAGCAATAACTGGGATTCAGTTCAGGTCACCGCATGACCAAAAAATTAAAAAATTCTGAGACCCCATTAAAAACACCAGTAAGAGGCTCTGGGTATTTACTTTTGAAGAAAAACTGAAACATCTAAAACAAAACTATACAAAACAAGATTTTCTGTACCGGGCAAACCTGTATTAGTGGAGACATGACTACCGGCCTGAAAGGTGTCTTCAAACTGTCATTTCGATTATTATGAAACCTTATGCTGCCAGATGGCTCATTATAATCTGGGATTACTTAAACTTTACATGCAGTTATAACCTCTTGATTTAAGATTAGTATCAAAGTGCCCAATTGCATTATTTTTAAGGTTATCAGAATTTAATATGTAAATGTTTTGACACAGTTAATACTGCTTGGTCTTGAATTGCTCTATTCATACAAGAAGAGACCTCAAATTTTACAAAATAGATTAAAATTATTAGAACAATATATGTGAATTTCTGCCCTCAGATTCCCCAGGAAAGATCTTGATTTTAGTATGTAGCTTTCCATTTAAATGTGGGAGCTAGACATGTAAAGATAGCAGAAATCTGAGTTTATAATGCTTTCATGGATCTAGACATAAATTTATCATTAAATTTTCATGCACATTTGGCATGAATTGGTAACTGGTTAAAAGATAAGAAACAAAGGGTAGGAATAAATGGTCAGTTTTCAGAATGGAGAGAGGTAAATTCTGGTGTCCCCCAGGGGTCTGTACTGTGACCAGTCCTATTCAACAGAATCATAAATGACAAAAACCGTGAGGTGGTAAAATTTGCAGATAATACAAAACTACTCAAGATAATTAAGTCCCAGGCAGATTGCGAAGAGCTACAAAAGGATTTCTCAAAACTCGGTGACTAGGCAACACAAGAGCAGATGAAATTCATGGTTGATAAATGCAAAGTAATGCACATTGGAAAATATAATCCCAACTATACATATAAAATGATGGGTCTAAATGAGCTGTTACCACTCAAGAAAGAGATCTTGCAGTCATTGTGGATAGTTCTCTGAAAACATCCATTCAATGTGCAGCGGCAGTCAAAAAAGCAAACAATGTTGGGCATCATTAAGAAAGGGATAGATATTAAGACCGAAAATATCATTTCCTATATATAAATCCATGGTACATCCACATCTTGAATACTGCATGCAGATGTGGTCGCCCGATCTCAAAAAAGATTGTAATTGGAAAAGGTTGGGCTAAATGTTCAAAGCTATTTAGGCGCCTAAAGATGCACACAGGCCCCTGGGGCTTAGGCTCACCATTTAGGCACATTTGGCATTTACAGAGATGCTACATTCTGCCTAAGTTCTCTAGGTGCCTAATTTTCCAAGCTAAAACTGCAGCTGCTTGTTTGCCCAGTAACGGTTTCAAAGCGCAGTGATTTTTCTGCACCCATGGGTATTTTTACCATGAATTTTTAAAAATGGCTGTGGGCACTTAGTGGCCATTATAAGGCATTGTGCAGGGTGAAGATGACCACCTTTTGCAAATTTGTCCTTCCTTTTGTAATCAAACTTACCTGGTAAAAATGAGTGTTCCCATCCCTCTGTTAACAGCAGATGCATTAGTCAGATGTCTCATCTACAGATCATGTAGTGTTGAAAAAAAATGTGTTGGATGTCATGGAAGATACAAAGCAAAGGTTAGAACAGCATCCGGGAAGCATTTGTCTGTTTTCCCTTAATGTAGATGAACTAAAATAATATAAAATTAGGGCTGATGGGTGGGGGAAGGAGAGACTCTTTAAGAAGCTACAGGAATTTATATTTTCTCTCCTGACCATTATGCTATTTTTAGCAAGAGGAAGCCTCTCTTGCAACTGTTGTTTAACTGCATCATTATTTTTAGCTTTGCATCACCTTTATGCACTTAGCCTTAAGTACAAATCTTAAATACACATTTTCAAACCTATTACAATTCCTCTAAACAGATAATACAGATTTCACATGTATGGATAAGAATTTTGTGTGAAAGTTGCTGTTTCTAGCTTAGCATTTGAGATTGGACCTGGAATAAGATCAAATAACAGTGAAAGGGTCAGTGTTTTGGGTGCCCAAAGTTACACGAAGTAGCTTTAAAATATGCATATTTTCTGTACTTTAAAGAGGACTGTTGTATACTATTTTTGTTCAGTTGCAACTTTGCATTTTTGCCATGTAAATGCATAATTATCAAATTAAATTAATTTTTTCTCTAACTGTATCATTACACCTACAATTCTTTGTGTAGGCAAGACAAATATCAAACTATGTATATATCTTATCTCATCAAAATCAAAGATTGAGATGAGACATTTAAATCATTAAAACAAAGCAAGGATTAGAGATTTCAGTGTTTTAATATGACTGAGGAATTTGGCGGATCATTATCTTTTTCAGGTGTCTCCTTGTATGTGACTTGACTTCTTAAAGAAGTTAGAAAATAAACTGTGATGCTTATCCTGAGAACTGGTTTATAGTTGTGCTAGAGGTCTGCTAGGGCCACATTTTGAAGCCCAACCTGGGTTTCCCACCCATCCAGAATCTGTCAGCACTACCAGGAAGCCCTAATGCAGTGTAGTTAGGGCCTGAAAAGAAAAATATGTTGTCCGACAAAATGACAGCTCTAATATAACATGTGTACTACTTAGGTTTGGTTGAATATGTTTAGTGGTATAGTGCATCTAAGTCTAAATAATTTTTATTGAAATAACCATTTTATTTAAAAAGTGTGTGTAACTGTAAACATCTGAATTTGGGACTCTGTAAGCCTGCAAGTTTAGCATCTTAAGAAACTAGGTACTTCACTGTGTTCTATATTAAACTGACTTTTCTTATTCCAAATACTAAAATTTGGAAGCTTTTAAAAGCTGGAACTTACCTTAGTTTAGTCTACTTTGGTAGTGTAACATGTTCTTATATAAGTTGTCCCCCCTTCTACCCCAACAACTGAAAACTATATGAAGATCTCACTTTAAAAAGATGAATTTAAAATACTTCCTTGCTTCTTGCATATAAATAAAGATCTTAATACATATTATGACTTAGATTTTTGTAGGTCACACAACCTGTACAAATACAGACTTATTGCTAGTGCTGGGATCTGAGGCTTCCAATAAAATAGACCCTTAAAATCTAGTCTTCACCAATGGTGTTTAAAAGTGATTGAACGGTAGTTACATAAAAACTGTTTAGAAATAAGGAGCTAAAATGATGGTCACAGCCATGGGAATTTATTTAAAAATGTCTCTATTGTAGACATCCTTGTGTATAGTTTATAAAGTATGTTGTGATGAAAGATGACATTTTACTTAAAAACAAAAACGCCAGAAACCTCAGTGAATTTTGTGGTTCTGAAAATGTGATGATCCCTTGAACTTTACTAAAAAATTTCAAGTATTTCTAATATGGTAAATATTAGTCAACATACAAAATGTGAATTCCTTGGCAACTTAGTGATATCTTCTCAAGTTGGAAGAAAAGAATTACCTGTTACTTGAGGATAAATAGCACAAACAGTGAAAATGAACATTAGCTATTATGTCTACATATTTGGTTGGCAAGTACACTGCAATTATTTTCTTCTGTTTACACTGAGTACATGAATAGGGTATGTTAAAATATATTGGGCTAAATTCATCCATGGTATAACTCAACTACTGAAGACAGTACAGTAGAATTACATTGAGGATGGATTTTTTTCTGCTAGGTGTTGAACATAATTTTGTCTCTCAAATAATGGTCTGTAGCTCAATTTAAATTGAATATTTCAATTCCAATGTACATGTTCCAGTTTCTTTCTCCAAAGTTCATTTGAGTTTCATTGATAACTGGGCTTTATCGTAGTAAAGCAATAAACTTAATTTGTCTATAGCTTAATTGATTTTAATAGTATTTTGTTCTTTTGAGGTTCATTTATGTAGAGCTGGCAACAAATGGCAGTCTGACATTTTTTAAAACACAATTAACAGTTTAAATCTACAAGACAGTGCATTAGCCTAAAGTTAACTTTCCTTCACTAAAATATCTCCAACCTATAAATCCAGGAAGAAGAATATCCACCTCGGGATGACTTCAGTGATGCAGATCAACTTAGAGTTGGCAATGATGGCATCTTCATGTTGGCATTTTTCAGTAAGTTTACTTTTACATTGCAGATCTTTGAGGTGTATAGTTTAGATTTCCATTGGAGCAGCAGAATATGAAAGACAGCCACAGTAAGCTGCATGACCACACTGTAATAAATGGAATCTTTTTACTTATATACAGATGTAAAACAGTACCTGTTACTCAGAAAAAGCAAGTATGTTGTGTTTTTTCAGTCACTTCTGAGAATGGTGTTAAAACTAACTTACACCTATCACTGATAGGTCTGAACAAATCCTCAGTTGATAGCCGCAGGAATATCAAGATTATACAGTGGACCGCATCATAAAGTTCTAACAGCTGCAGAACTGCTAACTTGAATTAAAAAATCTGGATGGCAGAAATGTGATTAATTACTCTTCTACCTGAAAATCTATTTGTAATATACTTGTATGGGCGGCCTACTAAGCTAAATAGCTATGGAGGGATTTGTTCAACCTGAAAAAATTAATACTATGTAGGTCTGAACTAACTTAGGTATGTAAAATATAACTCTTTAAATTATGATAATCAGTTTAATAATGTAAAGTGCACTGTCTCCAGATAATCTTTGGATTGCCACCAACACTGCCTCAGCACTTAAATTCACTGAAACTGTGTGCTGTGCACCATTTCATTTCTATCAGATATACAATAAAAGCTTTGTTATCCAGCATGTTAGGGGAATTGGGAGGTGCTGGTAAGTGGGAAAAATTCCAGTTAACTAAGAGGGAGGGAGGCTGGATGTGGGAGGGGGTACAGAAGGGTGTGTGGGGTACCGGATCCAGGTGGTGCTCAATTTGGGCAGCTCCCTGTAAGCGGCAACCTGTCCCCACTGTTCCTAGGCAGCTCTGCGACTGCTTCTACCCGCAGGCACCACCCCCACAGCTCCACTGGCCATGGTTCCCAGCCAATAGGAGCTGCAGAGCCAGCGCTCGGGTTTAAACACCAACAGAGAAGAAAGAAATGATTTAAAGTTCTGCAAGTGGTTATGTTAAAGAGGAAAGGGGTGAAATAACGAAAGGGGTACTTCAGCATGGAAATAAAAACCAAACACTTTCCGGAGGGTGAGATCTGTAAGTGCTTTGGAGGATTGTCCCCATTCCTTGGGGTACAGTAACTCCTCACTTAATGTTGTCCCGGTTAATGTTTCGTTGTTACGTTGCTGATCTATTGGGGAACAAGCTCGTTTAAAGTTGCGCAATGCTCCCTTATAACGTTGTTTGTTTGGCAGCTGCCTGCTTTGTCCACTGCTTGCAGGATTCTCTAGAAGAGCAGCCCCTCCTTGTGGGGATTAGAACTGGGGGGTGGGGGGGCAGTAGCGCCCCCCCCCCCCATCAGCTTCCCTAAATTCCCTGTAAGCTATGTGGCTCAGCAGCAGTTCAGCTGTCCCTCCCCCTGCCGTGCTGCTCCTGCCCTGCCCTCTGCCTCGGAGCGGCTCCTTGCTGGGGGAGGTGCTGATATCAGGATGTCCCCCTGCTCCTGCCCATCCCCCCCCCGCTCTGCACCCTGTCTTCACAAAGGTGAGAAGGAGGGCAGGGCTCAGGGACAGAAAGGGGGGAGCTTGCTGGAAGCTGTTGCTTGTCTGAACTGGCTGAACTGCTTAGAAGGGCAACATACTTGAAGTGGTGTTAGCGTACTTAAAGGGGCAATGCACATCCGTCTGTTTCTCTCATATGCACGCACCCCCCCAGCACTTTGGAAAGTCAGCACATGTGCCGTCAGGAAGAGGGAGTGGTGCAGTGGTGCACTCCAGCTGGATAGCGTGTGCTCATCATCATGTTCAGTTTCTGCAGGGAAGTGTTTGCAGCTATTGTCCTGCATCTATTGTGTTTCCTTCCTCTTGCCTCAGTCCATGCTGCCTTGTAGTCTGTGAGGTTATATTAACAGAGTATTAAGCCTGTAGGGCTCAGCCGAGTGCTAGTTGATCATTTAGCAGCAAGGCATTCCCTGGGAAATATTCCACCCTCTTACCCCATCACCTCAACCAAGTGTTAAAATCATTCATTGCTGTGTACAGTATTAAACTGTTTAAAATTGTTTAAAACATATACTGTATATGTATATAATGTCTTTTTTGTCTGGCGAAAAACATTTCCCTGGAACCTAATCCTCTCCCCCCATTTACATTAATTCTTATGGGGAAATTGGATTTGCATAACATAGTTTTGCATAAAGTTGCATTTTTCAGGAACATAACTACATTAAGTGAGGAGTTACTGTATGTAAAACTAGATAATTCTGACTTATTCTCTACAGTATATTTTCTTGTGGTTTGCCCTAACAGGGACATAACTCATTTTCTGTTGCTATGTCTACACTGCACATTACTTGCAGTGGTGTGTAGGGTATGTTTTGGTACGCACCACAGTGAAAAGTAGGTAATGTCCATGCTGCACTGTGTAGCTACATGGTTCTGTGAAAGGCCGGGGCAAGAGGAGGCAGTAAGGAAAAGCTCAGCAGTGGGGAAACTACACTGCTAAAAATAGTGGTGGTGTTGTGGAGACACTGCTTGAGCAAGTAGGATTCAGATGTGTCCTTACTCTACTTGCCTAAGCATTGCTTTATCATCTGCACTGTTATTGGGAGGGTTTGTGTAGTGCATGTGCTCTACACGCTGCTGAAAGGAGTGTGCGGTGTAGACAGACCCTATGACTGACTGACCTAGCTTCCAGCATTATGTTGTGATTTTTGAAACCAAAGATCCCCTAAAACCAGATTTGTCGCTTTTAGTTTTAATTGTATAAAACAAAGGGTCATTCATTATCTAAACTTGTTTTAGCCTGACTGAGAGAGAATCAAACATAAGCTTTTACTGTCAAGTTGATGTTCAGAATTGGTTTATGATCTTTAGCTACCATCTAGTGGTAAAACTCTAAATTGCATTGCAAGTCATGTTTTCAAGCCATCTAGTGGCCATGTCTGTATTCTACAGATTGGGGGGAGGGGGAGAACCTCAGTGCTAGTACATTTTTTAAAAAAAGTCATATAATCTAGAGTTCTATATAAGCAAATGTGTTTCCTTGTAGAAATATAAATACAGCATGTGCTGGAAATGGTACATCGTAGGAATAATATAGTGATTCATATAGATAAAAATTACAGCAGAATGAATAGTAAATGCATCTTTCATAGAAGCTACTGCTGACATTAGCTGCCTTTACTTCATGTGAAAAATGAGACATGGGAGTTCAGTAGCATCTTATTTTTATGCTGTAAAATATTTGTCTCAGAAGCATTATAGCCGAACAGAATCTGGACATAAATTAAATGATTAAAAGTAAAAATATTGAACATAATTTATTTTTTCTTCATCCAAAATGTATAGCAAAATTGTATGTGTTGCTAGCTGAGCCCTCTTTAGGATCACGTCCTAATGTAGACTGGTTATGTGTTGAATTCCACATTCAAATAGATTATCCAAAAATCAGATAGTATAAGGATAGAAAGGACTAAATATGAGAGAGAGCCAGGATTAGTAATGTTAAAGAACATGGCAGTAGTTTGGAACAATAAATTAATCCAGGGATTGACAATCTTTGGCCCGTGGCCCGCCAGGGTAAGCCCCCTGGCGGGCCGGACTGGTTTGTTTACCTACCGCGTCCGCAGGTTCGGCTGATTGCAGCTCCCACTGGCCGCGGTTTGCTGCTCCAGGCCAATGGGGGCTGCGGGAAGCGGCGGCCAGCACATCCTTCGGCCTCTGCCGCTTCCCGCAGCCCTCATTGGCCTGGAGCGGCAAACCACGGCCAGTGGGAGCTGCGATCGGCTGAACCTGCGGACGCGGCAGGTAAACAAACCGGCCCGGCCTGCCAGGGGGCTTTCCCTTGCAGGCCGCGTGCCAAAGGTTGCTGATCCCTGAATTAATCCATCAGATCAGATTATGCCAATTTTCTACTAATATTTGGGCATAGTTGTAAAGGGAAATGCTGAGGTTGAGTATAAATAAATAACAAGAAAAAAGTACCATGCAATGAGGCTATGGCACATTGTAGAAATTGTGAGGATTCTAAGGGCAACATTCCTAATTGTTCTTAGGTGTGTGTTTCTGGTATCCTAGAGCTTAAGAAGAGGGGTTCGTTCTTGTTCGATTAGTGTCCCTGTGGGTGCTCCACTTGAGGTGCATGTGCACCCCATGTGCTTTCGATCAGATTTTTGACAGCAGTACTCGTTCAGTCTGCCCATGCACCCCAGGCATCCTCTTGCCCTGTACTGAGGATATTTAGAACTGCATCAACTAAACTGCCCTGAGTTCCTTCTCAACCATGCTGGCCAAAGATGGAGCATGCATAGTACTCAGTACTTTCCTACTTGTTCTTAATATTTTATTTTTTTATAATAGCTTTTCTCTTATTTAATGTTTTATTTCTTTTTTGGGGTCTTTTTTCCATTGGTTGAGGCTTTTGCCTCCTACCTCCAAGTCCCCCGGTATAGGGTAGTTCCCTGTTTGAAGAAACCTGTCCCCAGGCGTCTAAGATTGCCTCACTTGCTGGGAGTCCTTCTGTCTTCAGGGATTCACACAGATTTTGCACTTGGAAAACATGTATTAATTTTAAGAGCTGCTCCAGGAGGGGCAGGGAGACAAACATCATCTTCCTATTGTTACCGAAATATCGGGTCCGCCTAGCTGAGAGCCAATAACAGCCAGACAGGGATAAGGAAAGAGAAATACTTTATTCTGCAAAATAAGGGAAGTCTGTACCAAGTGACAGGACTTTCATTAACATAGAAATTACAGGTCTTTTATACACACTTAGACAAAGCCCTGGTGTGTTAACATTTGATTGGTGCATGCTGGACCTCGGATGTCTGCTATCTGGTCAGTAAAAACTGGTATAGAAATAACTATCTCAGCTGGAAAACACTATTCTTGTGTAGGCGAAGGACAACTGTAAAAATGCAAGGTCTTGCGTAGGCGAGGCGTCTACTTCCACCTAGTGGTCTCTGATTACCATGGCTGCTGACTGATTATGACTTTCACAGTCCCCCCTCGGGCCTGACAATTTGGGTTTGAGATGCTCCCTTTGTCCAGTGTCCGATCCAGCCCTGGAGACCACCCCCTCCACCCCACCCAGTACAGTGGCCTCCAAGCCACCATTGTTCCCTGTCAGCCTATGGGAGACCTACAACAAACATGGGAAAGACTTCTCCCTAAAGGAGTACTGAATCTCCTCAAAGAGCATACCTCTGAGATGCACTATAACAAAGACCCCATGCCCCTCAAAGGCTTCCACAGAAGCTTCAAGTGGTCTTGTTACCAAGAGCTCTAAATCGAAGTCCTCATGCACATCTAAATTCCACAGTATCCACTGAAGGCTTCGGTACCATAGAAACATGACCATGCTGATAGAGATTCCAGGGACTTCACATAGAAGAAGTTGGCATCTCCTGCAGCTTTGACTGAGTCTTTGGTACCGCATCAGGCATTCAAGCAGGCATACCTTTCTCGGTACTGCAGGCCTCCACATCTGCAGCCCACCAGGTTCCCACATAACTGCACCCAGTGCTGCAGGAGTTCAGGTTTTCCAAGGATTTTCTTGTCTCCAATGAACCTGTCTCCTTCATTGATCTCACTCAGACCCCCAGTACTACAACCTCCCCAATCTCCAGTACCTCACATATGACTGGTACTACCTGATTCCCCAATACCCATGCAAACCATCACTCCTCCTTTGTTTGTGCCTCCATGAGACTGTGTGGATGAGAGCTCTTCAGACTCTGATTTTATTCAGGGCTCTTAAGATTCCTACTTAGACCACCCTCTCCTGATTTTGCTTCATTGAGGGGTACTTGTAGGCTTGGGAGACCTCTATGTGCTCAACATCCTCCTTGGTACATCAGTCCTGGATGCCTCTCCTGTTCCGTTGTTGCCCCTCCATGGCCATATTAGGACCTTTGGGCTGTTTGTTTGTCACCAACAGTTCTCCAGGGTCGCTGGCAATGCCAGTATCAGCACTAAATTGATTCCCTCTGTTTCCCCACAACAATCTACACCACCAGAGGAGAAGGTTGAGGATCAAGAAAGGAGAGCTGATAAAGAGGCAACCCCAGAGAATATTAACTTCATCTCGGGAGGATGATGAAATATGTCTTCTCCGTTCCATAGATTACTTTAAATAATTTCAGGAGTTGATATAAAGAGTCGCAGATGCTCTTCATATCCCATTAGAAGGATCACAGGAGACTCAGCACAAATTGCTTGATGTTTTTCACACACCATCTTCAGCACAAGTAGCCCTTCCAGTAAACCAAGTTTTGTTAGATCCTGCCAAGACAATTTGGCAGACACCCCCCCCCCCCCCCCACACACACACAACTGGCTTCCTGAACAGCTGAGAGAGCAGACACAGTACTGCGTTATGGCTAGTGGTTCAGACTATCTTCCCATTCTGCCCCAAACTCCTTAGCTGTGGATTCAGTAAATGACTACAACAGGCAACATCATTCCCAGGGTGTCTCAAATGATAAAGACCAAAAGTGCAAAGACTTTGGTTGCACAAGTTAGTTGTCTGCCACCCTGCTATACAAAATTGCTAATTGCCAGACGATTTTGACAAAATATAACCACATTAACTATTCAGAATTTAATTCCTTTATTGAACACTTCCTGCAAGAGCAGAGGGAACATCTTCAGGCTCTCATCAGAGGGACATCTTTGTGAGCTTCTTTTGATTCTGCAAAATAGCAGCCCACTCTGTCTTCACAGCTGTAGTTCTGTGTCCAGTGTTGTGGCTGCAGTCTTCAGGATTTCCACATGAAGTCCAGAACACTGTAGAGGACCTCCCCTGTGATGGTCATAACTTATTCGAGTCCACAATGATTCCCTGCATTTGTTTCAGGACTATAGGGCCACCCTTTGGTTGTTGGTTATATATAGGCCTGTAAACAAGGAGATTGTTTGTTTGGTTTCAGACAGATCAGTTTCCCATCTCTACCATAGGGTGCTGGAGCCACCTAAAAAGAAATCCAGAACGCAGAGGTGAAAGTTCTCAATCATTGCACCTGAATTAATGCAACAGCCTTCATCTACAGAGTTTTAATTCTGACCACAAACATCTCCATTATCCAGATCTGATGCTGTACATCCCTGCCCCCTCAATCCTCTCGCTTTTGGGGATCATCAAATTACCTCCAGCAAATGGATTTTGGAGGTTATAACATTGGGCTGTTTCATCCATTTTTCAGGGCCACTATTAGTATAGGCTCCTCTCTTGTATTCTCTACCGTCCCCACACAGTTTCGCCAATGGGGAGTAATATTCTTTGAGTGCTTTCACGTGTCCATTCCAGTATAGGGGTGTGTGCGTCCCTAGCATAGTTGCTGGAAATTTTTCCCTTAGTGGTATCCTTTGGGTCTGCTCTAGCTCCCTCTGATGTCGCACACTCACACCGTCTGTATAAAGAGCCCTGCTGAGCCCACTCCCCTTCAATTCCTTCTTACTGCCCATGACGGTTGCAGGCACCCTCATTGCCTAGGCAATCCTTCTCTTAGTGGATTTTCTGTTAGTGTAAATAATTGTAGTTTTTAGTAATTAGTGTAGTTTTAGTATTTCTATATACTCCTCTGCTCTCAGGTAGTGGAGTTGTCTACTGTCCCGGTGCTGACGCTTGCCTCGGTCACTGGGGTTCAGGCCTTCCGCTTCATATGATAAGTCTATGCTTTTGAGCGACCTGCACTTGACCTGTCTCAAGTGCTTAGGGGAAGCTCATAGGAAAGGTCACTGCCAAATTTGCAAGGAGTTCAAGCCCCGGACCCAGAAGGACTGAGTTGCTCGATTTGAAGGTCCTCATGGAGGCGGCCCTGAGACTGGCCTCGGAGCTGTGCTTGGAGTCAGCACCAAGTGCCTTGACTTGGTTGCAGAGCGTTCCTCCGTCATCCTGTGAGTCTTGGCATCGATCATCTTCCCCAGTGCCCCCCAAAAAATATGTGCAGTAGTCCTCCCTGATCCCTGTTCAAAGCATAGAGTTCATGGGGGCAGTACTCGACTTGGTGCAAGCAAGAGCTCTACTTCTGGACAAATGGTTCCTCTTGATTGTGTCCCTAATAAGCTCTCTCCAAGGTCATCGGACGATGACTGTGCAAAAATGCCTGAGCCTCATAGGTTATGTGGAGTCATGTACATACATAGTGCAACATGCAAGACTAAGATTCAGACCTCTACAAGCCTGGCTAACCACGGTCTTCTCCCCTTCTCGCCATCACCTGGACTCTCTGCTCATGGTTCTGGTATAGGTCCTCGAGTTGCTGACATGGTGGCTGAACAGCCACATGGTATGTGCTGGTGTACCCTTCTCAAAACCGCAGCCATCCTTGTCTCTGGTATGCGACACATCGGCCCTTGGCTGGGGAGCCCACCTAGGGTCCCTTGGATCTCTAGGTCTTTGGACTCCAATAAGAGATCTTCCTGCACATCAATGTCCAGGAGCTCAGGGCCTGCCAGGCATTTCTACCCCACCAGTTGTGCAAATCTGTTTCGATCCTCACGGACAATATGACTGCTATGTTCTACATAAACAGGCAGGGCATCGCATGTCTTCTCTCCCCCCATCGCCCGCACCGTCAACCAGGAAGCAATCAGCCATTGGGAGCTCTGTATCAATCACTCTATCAATCTAGGTGCATCTTACGTTCCCAGGACTCAAGCCTGCTGAGGCAATCTGCTAGCTGGTTCTTTCTCCTCTCACCACGAGTGGTCTCTGTCTAGACACTGAGGGACATCTTTCAAGGGGGGCGGGGCGGCTCTTTGATGCACTTCATTGCGTGAATCCAAAAGAGCCCATGGGTCACTGCTAGTTCATGCCTACAGCTCCTCAGGCATATGACCGCATGAGCCTTTGTCACAGTACATGCCTGTTTACATTTACTCTGCTTTCAGGATAGTTTATACCCTTAACAGAGACGCTCTGAACAAGTTTCTCTCTATTCCCAGCCATGTGCTAATTTCTCTCAACTAGTGGAAGAATCTGAACAAAGTATGCTCAGGAGTTCCCTTCATGCACCCCCCTCCTGCTTTCACAATAGTTTTGGATGCATCATTCCTAGGATGGGGAGCTCATCCACAGGACCACACTGTCCAGAGTATGTGGTCCACCATGGAGTCTGCCCTACAGATCAACATTCTGGAGCTCAGGCCCGTAAAATGCTTTCCGCCATTTTCTCCCCATGACAGAAGGTTAATCTCCAGTACAGATAATGGAATTCATTGGCACAGTTCTGGACTCAACAACAGCCAGAGCTTTCCTAGGGGAAAACCACTAGGGATAGCTCAGTGGTTTGAGCATTGGCCTGCTAAACCCAGGGTTGTGAGTTCAATCCTTGAGGGGGCCACTTGGGGATCTGGGGCAAAAATTGGGGATTGGTCCTGCTTTGAGCAGGGGGTTGGACTAGATGACCTCTTGAGGTCCCTTCCAACCCTGAGATTCTATGATTCTATACAATGCAAAGCTTCATTCTAGACTTAAAGGCTCATCCGCTCACCACAGTGAGAAACTGTTCAAGGCTACTCTGTAACATGTCGGAGTGCACTTAGGTAGTTCAGTACGCCGGACTGCATTTCAGACTTCTGCAAGGCTGGTTGGCTGAGGTGCATTCATCAATGAGACACCACATAGACATGTTAGTGCACATACCAAATTGGATTCTATCCACCTTAGATTGAAGAATGGATCCGACCCATGTCTACAAGGAATTTCCCTTTGTCCTGTCTCAACTATCTTAGTCACAGATACCTGGGATGGGGAGCTCACGTGGGATCCCTGCAGATGCAAGGTTTCTGGTCTCTCCCAGATTTCTGTCTGTCAACCCTCTGATATTTGTGTAGCTGTCTGATTAGTTTGCATGGTGTTCCTTCTGTGCATCAGTGGATGGGACATGTTGGTGCTGACTGACAATACCATGGTCATATTTTATGTAAACAGATGGATGGTGGGACGTCTAGTCCTCATTACTTAGTCCCAAAGTTATTCTGCTTTGTCTGCATTGCCAACTCTATACTTCTGAAAGCAGCCTACCTCCCAGGGGCTCACAATAGGCTTGCAGATCACCTGAGCACATTGTTTATCATCACGAGTGGTCCCTTCACCCAGCCATAGCAAGGTCCGTTTTCCAGCTCTGGAACACCCCAAGTGGGTCTGTTTACAGAGTTCTGTGCCAGGTCAAGCAGGACAAGGCCCATGTTCTACTAATCACCTTAGTATGGCCCATCAGCACTGTTTTTCAGAGCTCTTGGACTTTTCCATCAGTCCACCACTGCCACTCCTGCTTCACACATACTTGATTTCACAGAATTGTGGTCATCACCTCCACCCCAGTCATCGGGCCCTCCATCTGACGACCTGGAGTGTTCGTGTTTAACATTTAGCAGAGGAGTCCTGCACTAGAGAAGTTCAAGATGTGCTGCTGAATAGTGGAAAATCCTCAACTAGAACCTGGCTAAATGGAACAGATTTTCAGTCTAGTCCAGATTGAAAGGGTTTTACCTGGTTCTTGCATCTATTCAGCATGTGCTGGACTGTCTTCCGTCCCTAAAACATCAAGGATTGACAGTTAGCTTGGTCAACATTTAGAGGCTATATCAGCATTTCATCCACCTGTTGATAACCATTCTTTTCCAACCGGATGGCTGTAAGGTTTTTAAAGGGTTTGGGCAGACTATTTCCACAGGTATAAAACCCTGTTCCTTCATGGAGCCTGAATCTAGTTTTAACAAAGCTGATGGCTTGTCTCTCCTCTCCCTGCCCCCCCCCCCCCCCCGAGTATCTAGTGACCTCTGTTGCACCTGTTGATGAAGCTGACATTTTTAATAGCCATTATGTCAGCCTGGAGAGTGGTGGAGTTGAGGACTCTGTCAGATCTGGCATATATGATTTTCCTTTGCAGAGAAGGGTGATGACAAAAACAGACAAGATTTCTTATGAAAGTGGTCTCCACCTTTCATGTTAACTAAGCAGTCTTCTTAATGATCTTCTTCCTCATGAAGAAGGAGGAGGAGAAACTCCGCACTCCCTCCTGCACCCCAACCCCCTGCCCTGAGCCCCACCCCCGCCCACAGTTTGTGTAATGACCCAGCCACTCCGTCTTTATTCAAGCCTAATTTAATGGTATCCAGTTTGCAAATTAATTCCAGTTCAGCAGTTTCTCGTTGGAGTCTGTTTTTGAAGTTTTGTTGAAGAATTGCCACTTTTAGTTCTGTTACTGAGTTATCAAAGAAATTGAAGTTTTTCCTACTGGTTTTTGAATGTTATGATTCCTGATGTCAGATTTGGGTCCATTTATTCTTTTGCATAGAGACTGTCTGGTTTGGCCAATGTACATGGCAGAGGGGCATTGCTGGCACATGATGACATATATCACATTGGTAGATGTGCAGGTGAATGAGCCCCTGATGGCGTGGCTGATGTGATTTAGGTCTTATGATGGTGTCACTTGAATAGATATGTGGACAGAGTTGACACCGGGCTTGGTTGCAAGGATAGGTTCCTGGGTTAGTATTTTTGTTGTGTGGTTGCTGATGAGTATTTGCTTCAGCTTGGAGGTCTGTCTGTAAGCGAGGACTGGTCTGTCTCCCAAGGTCTGTGAGAGTGAGGGATTGTCTTTCAGGATAGGTTGTAGTTCTTTGATGATGCGCTGGAGAGGTTTTAGTTGGGGGCTGAAGGTGATGGCTACTGGCGTTCTGTTACTTTCTTTGTTGGGCCTGTCCTGTAGTAGGTGACTTCTGGGTACTCTTCTGGCTCTGTCAATCTGTTTCTTTACTTCAGCAGGTGAGTATTGTAGTTTTAAGACCGCTTGATAGAGATCTTGTAGGTGTTTGCCTCTGTCTGAGGGATTGGAGCAAATGCGGTTGTATCTTAGAGCCGTCAGGAACAGTATCCCTGATAATGTCATGGCAAACATGATGGCTGAACTTAGTGACTTTGTCCTCACCTGCAACTATTTCACCTTCTGGGACAATGTATACCTTCAAGTTAGCAGCACTGCTATGGTTACCTGCATGGCCCCACAGTATGCCAACATTTTTATGGCTGACTTAGAACAATGCTTCCTTAGCTTTTGTCCCCTAATGCCCCTACTCTACTTACGCTACATTGATGACATCTTCATCTGGACCCATAGAAAAGAAGCCCTTGAGGAATTCCACCATGATTTCAACAATTTCCATCCCACCATCAACCTCAGCCTGGACCAGTCCACACAAGCGATCCACTTCCTGGACATTGCCGTGCTAATAAGCGATGGTAACATAAACACCACCCTGTACCGGAAACCTACTGACTGCTATACTTACCTACATGCCTCCAGCTTCCATCCAGGACAAATCACACGATCCATTGTCAACAGCCAAGCTCTAAGATGCAACCACATTTGCACCTGGATTTGAGTGCATTAAACTGTTTTTGTTTTTTTCTTCTACCTCAAATGTGGTAATTTCCATTTCTATACTCACGTTGCCATCAGCCGTCCTACCTTCATATATCCATGTTCCATCTTATAATTATTGAAAACCGAGGCAATGTGTTCATTTAGTTTTTGGGCTGTAGAGATTATTTTTAAACTCTTCTCCATCCACACTGCACAGCAGCCCAGCCATATCCATCCATCCTATTTACTTATATAACATCTTACTTTTGTTACTTTATTTTAATTTCTTTGATGAGCTAATTCAGCTTGGCTTTTGGCAGTTCTTCATTCATACATTTTCTAACCTCCACGATGTAGTTTGTGTTTGGCTGATCAATCCCTTTTTTTCCCATTCCCTATAGGCTTTCTGCTTTCACCTTCTAGAGGTGATTATTCATCCAGTTGAGTCTGGAGCCTTTCCCTACAAGTTTTTTTGACCCCGACTTGAGATACAAATTTCAGATAGTAACAATGGTTCTTCAAGTTGCGTGTCCCTATGTGTGCTCCACAACCTGCCCTCCTCCCCTCTACTTGGGAGTTCTTATTTATGACTCTCTGCTAGAGAAGGAACTGTTGGGGGTTAGCCCATGCACGCTGGCTATCCTTGTGGCGCAGCACAAAGACAGCGCATGCGCGGGCCCAACAGACACTGCTACTGAAGTTCTCCAATCAGTAGCATAGGGACGCAAATGCACCTACAGTGGAGCACCTATAGGGACACATCTCGAAGAGCCATCGTTCCTACACAAGGTGAGTAACTTCTTCATCAGAGTAAGAGGGACAGGAGGAACCCACAAGACCTGCCTCTGGCCTTTCTTGTTTTCTACTAAGTTCTTATGTACTCCTTTTTTTTTTTTTTCTCCAACCTTTTTTTCCCTTTCATTTTCAGTGGCTGATCTGTCTCCTTTTCAACTGTCATAGTATCCCTGGCATTTCTGTATTACTGTAAAATTTGTCCGTCCAATCTTCATAAAGCCAGTATGCCTTTCTTTATAAATCATGACTTTTGGATTATGTATACTCATCTGAATATGAATCCAGAAATCATTTTCAAAGTAGACTTTGGACCCTCGATACAATCTCCTGAATATACGCTAAAGGTATACATATTTATAAGTGTTCTGCAGTTGTATATCACTTAATCTCACTTCTTGTGTTCTACTCTAGAAGTGTTATTGCCATTTAGATTGTGTTTGTGTATATTCTTTTAAAGCTTAACACTTCAATGCTCGATAGTACTCTTGGTTCTTTAAGTAGTTAATGTTTTTGCAGTTCAGATCATTGAATTGTTTATTAATTTTTAGCTTTCTTTGATGTATTAGATTTTTCTTCAAAATGTGTCCCCCAACATAGACAAAAGTTAAGTTGTCATCAAAGCTGTTTTAAAGATGTGAGGGATAATCATACCACTAATGCTTGCAAATCTTATTCTTGCTTGATTCTCTCAGAAAATCTATATTAGAGAGCGACTACATTACCTTTTTGTTATGAATTTTTAGTAGCTTCTGAGCCTCAGTTTCTCGGATCAACAGCCAAACTTTCTTAAAGAGCAAAAGAGGAGTTTTATAGTTAGTATTGATAAATAAATATAAGTTCCAGCTTCTTCTGGGCCATTGTGTCTAATGACCACTTTGCCACCAGAATCCATCTCGCTTCTCTCTTCTCTCAATTTTGATCTTGAGATTTGAGCATGTGTATTAAAAAAAAAAACCAACCCAGAACCACAACCCTACCAAACCAAAACACTAAATCCACAATTCTCCCCCTGGGAAGAGGATATGAGAGAGAGAATAAACATGCATCAGATGTTAGTCTGGTCATTTAGTGTACTGCTGAAAGAGATTCAGATGGTGGTGGGAGCAGTATAACAACCTGTGTCAGACAGAATGGAAAGAGAGTAGAGTAGAACGCCTTTGGCACTGAAAATATTAGTGATATTTTAACTGCTGAAACTTTCTTTGAGGCTTATGATTTTTTTTTAACCTTCTGCATCCTCTGTTGCATGCAGTTCTTCAGAGTGAAGTTGTCCTGTTCCCCTGCCCTTAAGGCTTAATGACACAGAAGGCCATGTTTGACCCAAATAGGATCATAATAGCAGGTGCAAAAACGTTTCTTAATTTTTCTTGGGTGCCAGAGAGATGTTACTTGTAAGGGTTTTTTTAAATGAGGAAACTTATGTTGCTGACTGAGTTTTTAAGGTATATTCAGCTATTTCAATACTGAGTGAAGTGGTAATGTTTTTGGCAGATCCTGGATGGACAGTTTTGGAGACTGAAATCTCTCCATGGTACGGTATGAGCAGCAGCGGTGAGAGCTGCTCTGCTAATAGGCTTCAATCGTATTTTGGAACAATCCTTCTCCTGAGAGCGAAGAATCTAGAACTCCTTTTTGTCCCTTACACAGTGGTGCCTGCTAGCCCCACAAGCACCAAGAAGGGGCTGCATTGCAGCCTGTCCCCAGGTTGGCAGAGGGTAGAGTAATTCCATCCTTCCCATCAACTTAATTCTGTGCACAAATCCTCTTTGTGCAAGACATGGCAATTGAGAGGTACAACCCTAGAGGGTAACTAAACTGCAAGTGAGAAACAGCATGGGCTTTATGTAGCACTAGTAATGCCAGACAAACTTACTCTTTTTTTTTTTTTTTTTAAATCAAACTACAGAATTAGTGGAAGAAAGGCAACAGATGTTACTGAATTTCAGAAATCCATCTTAGGATATCTATCTTGAAAATTTCATATTAGCTGGGGTCTAGGAGAAATGTCATTTAGAAATTAAAACTGGCAAGAAGTTAAGACTACAAAGGTAAAAAGAAAACTGCACTTAGTCAGGAAATGTATGCTGAACACTGCCGCTAATCAGGAGAGGGCTTTGGGTGCAGAAATAAGTCGTGTGTGTGTAACTTGCAAGTTTTTAAAGGGTGGTAATGCACATTGAAAACTGTTTCCATAGCCTTCTTATAAGCTTGGTAAAGACTTGAGTGCTTTCAGGACACATTTCTGGGTTGAATTCAATTTCTTTTCATTTGTGCACTTCACATATAAAGTAAACAAAATGTAATGATAAATAGGTTCCACTATAGTAGATAGCAAGAGTGCTTTTATATAATAAAATTAAGGTGTTTTTTTTCTCTCTCCTTCCCCCCTTCATTGGTATGCTTGGGAGATTCTTTAACCTTGATGCATGTTTGATAAAATAACTTTGGACTTCTGTCATTTTCCCCTCAAGATATTTAGGCAGTTCTATATCAAGAGAAATTTTGTCATACTTAATTTTCACTTGAGTTTTCCCAAGTGAGTGCAGAGAAGTTTGTAATAAATGCTTGTAAGAATTCCAAGATGTACTGATATGTAGTTCTATTGTACCATCCTATAGAAGTACGATTTATTTATTATTGTTCACTATTGAGTGTAAGGGTACGTCTATACTTACGCGTCGCGTCAGAGGAGTCCAATCGATCTTCTAGGTTCGATTTATCGCGTCTTGTCTAGACGCGATAAATCGAACCAGGAAGTGCTCCCCTGTCGACGCTTGTAATCCTGCTCTACGAACGGAGTAGGCGGAGTCGACGGGGGAGCCTGCGTGCCGCGTGTGGACCCTGGGTAAGTGCCTTTTCATTCGAACTAAGATACTTCGACTTCAGCTACGTTATTCACGTAGCTGAAGTTGCGTATCTTAGTTCAAATTGGGGGGTTAGTGTAGACCAGCCCTAAGAGTCTGCACTTAATATAAAATAATTTGCTGTCTGAATAACTCCTCCCATTGAAAAACATATTCTTTTCAAGAATGAGTAATAAAGTAAAAGGGCTTTGATCAATGTAGTTGTAAGAGTGAGTGTCAAAAGTATTAATTTTATTTTGTAAAGGAGCTTTCGTGTTTCACAGTTCTATTCAGAGTACAAATTGCAGCAAACTAGCGAGATTGTCACTTCTGCAGTCATAGTGCTAAAATGAATGGCACCCGCCTATAAAGAGAGCAGATTATAAGTGCATTAGTGAGAGAGTAGCTGGATTAACTGAAACTTGGAGTGGTCTGTATTGTAGAGTTACTTGATTATTATTTTTTTTCAGTGAGAGCACCCAATGCAGGAACACATGGGCAATGTTCCTGGAGCCCAAGGCCTTGTGAGAAAGAGCAGCTGCTGCTCTATCAACTTTTGCCTGTCTGTCTAGATACTGTCATGGACCCACTACTGTACTGTGATGCGCCAAAGAGGGCAGTGCGACTGGCAGGCAAGGAGGTGCCAATGGGGCCTGTTGTGCTGGTGAGGAGAGCTGGTCCCTTGACAGTGGGGCTTGGCACGGGTCTGGTCAGTACCCCTAACAGGCACTCCCATTGCACAGCGTAACGGGGCAGCAGTTTCTCCCACTGTCCAGCTCATGGCCCAGACCTGCTCTTCTAGCTGTACCCCTTTATTGCCCTTGGGGATTCTGTGGGGAAGAATCACCCTGATGTGCTTTTACATTGTCCTGCCAATAAAGTTACTGCAATTGCAACTTACTTATGTCACAGCAAATGCTTAAAAGGATTGTCTTTAACAAAGATAGCACCTGCGACTCATCGACTCAGCTTTGCCATGTGACCATGCCCTGTTCAGGGCAGAGTGTCCTCCTTGCCTGTTGTCCCTATGCAGGAGGTTGATTTAACCCTTGCAGGACAGGAGCCAGTGTTGCTGCTACATTTGTTTGAGGGGAGGAGGAGCAAGGAGCAAATATTAAGGGGGGACTGGAGAGGAAAAGAGCGCCATGAGGGGGTCTCAGTATTGGGGAAGGTGGGGAC
Organism: Chelydra serpentina; assembly: GCA_037349315.1. NCBI lineage: Eukaryota > Metazoa > Chordata > Testudines > Chelydridae > Chelydra > Chelydra serpentina. The sequence goes on from JBAIAC010000004.1 coordinate 80,851,346, forward strand.
CCCTGGATATGGGGACCTTAATCTAACCCTGGACTGTGGGTACAAGGACCTGCCTTAAGGAAAGGGGCGGGCAGAGATCACAGACCCTTCCTGGATCTTGGGCTAGTGTATATCTGGAACATTGGGGTTGGGGGGACTAAAAGTAGGGAAAAAACCGTATGCAATTACCTCTAGTGTATTCAAATATCCAGAAACCAAGCATTTGAAGTGCTGCTTTCCTGGCAAACATTAACTGTAGCTCCAGTCAGCTAAGTTTACGGTGCAAAGGATATTGTTTTACACTGGATTTCATTTATGGTTAGAAATTCTGTCTACTGAAAGACCCCTCCCTTTGGAATATAAATGTATTAGACAGCAATCAGGAGGGGACGAGCTCAGCTCACATCAACCCTGTATGGATAAGTCATTGAAACTTACAGCTAGATATTTGTAAGGAGACCTTACTGATCTCCTTTTCTTTAAGCTAATCAAGCATTCTGGCAGACTGACTTAGCCTCTATGGTCTCTCCCAAGTGGTTGATGAATCAGGAAGTAAGACACAGTATGTCTGCACTGCAGCTAGGACCGTGCCTCCCAGCCCAGGTAGACACACATGTGCTACCTTTGTTTATGCTAACATGCTAAAATAGCGAGAATGCTACAGCACAGGCAGTGGCACAGACTATCCACCCAGATACATACGCAAGGGTTTAGGCAGGTTTGTACTCGGGCAAATAGCTTATGCTGCACCATCCGCACTGTTCTTTTTCACACACAAACTCGAGCAGAGGTTGCATGCATCAATCTAGCCAGGCTGGGAAATTATGCTCCCAGCTGTAGTGTAGCCGGTACCCTTTGATCTCTTCAGTTTCCCACTGTCTCATCCACTCCAGAACTCTTTTTAATCTTTTTTTGTCCTTCTTCTTTCTCGCAAGTGTTCTGGTCCCTTTAAAAAAAGAAAAAGGCAAAAAGCTTCCAGTTACTCCCACCACTTGGAGACCATTTTATTGAGAATTCATACACTTTGTCCATTGCATACAAGATGTCAGTACAGACATTATCATTCTCACTTGCTGACTGCTGCTAAATGTAAAAGGCCAATCATTGAAAACTTGTATGAAGAATGAGATTGGTTTGTTAGTGAGAGCAGTATGAAAATTTTAAGCACAGTAGTATTTTTGTTTGACTTCCCATGAAAATAAGAGGTGTTATGAAAATGTATCCCATTTACCTGAATAATATATTGCAGATTGTTATACCACCAGGTCCTGGTATCAGATTTCATTGATACCAAATCATGGTGATCATACAAAGTCCTGTTCTTGTAATATGTCAGTCTCACAATAGGTTTTTTCACCTTCTCAGTTTATAGAGCAAAATAAATGTAATTGTTTTATCCAAACTACGCAAATCTCTGCATAGAATCAGTGAAGTGTTTGTAATTGCATTTTCCTTATTGTTAATCTTACTGTGCTTTTCATAGTTCTAAGAAAAATGTATCACTTCATGTATTTATCTAATTCATAGGTCTTATTTGATGATCATTCCTGTGGTTCTGTAGCTTCCAGTCAGAGTTCTGTGGAGGATATAGTACTTTTTTAAAGAGGGAATCTACTTTTATTTGGTTTTCTTCTCTGTTTAAAATAGCTGGCTGATGGATGTTAGTGTACTTTTTAAGGTGCATATACCATTAGGAACACCTACTTTTTTAAGGATACTATTTTTATCTGAAATACCAATAGGGATCTCTAATTTTGTAAAAATACTTGCTTATTAGTACATTAAAGTAAATTGGTTAAATTTATTTTATATGGCTAAACAATTTATTTTATATGGCAATGTCAGTAACAGAACTACTGTTTCTCTTGGTCTTAGTGGCATTTATTTTCAACTGGATTGGATTTTGTTTATCCTTCTGTATAACTAACACCATAGCAGGAAGGTATGGTGCAATCTGTGGATTTGGCCTATCGCTGATCAAATGGATTCTCATTGTACGGGTAAGGTTCTTGATGGCTATTTTGTGCCTGTGTCTCTATGGAATGAAACTAGAAAAATGATTCATGGTGTCTAGTTTCTTCAAAATACAGTTTGGGAGGTGAAGGCATCTTAAGGCTCTATCCCCTTTCTAAAAAGCTCCATTGCTGTTTTCTGTGACATTCCCCAAATCTGTCAACACAGTGACTCCACCAGCAGACCTTTGTTTTCCCACTAGGATGCTTGCTTGTACGTCTGTCTTTTTAGATTTCCCTCATGGATATTAGAAGAAAATAGACTAAGAGGAGACAATATGGTAAAGTATATAAAATAATAAAGAGGAGATAATACAAGAACAAGGAGGCATTAAATGAAACTGAAAAGTGGAAAATTTAAAACTAAAAAGTGAAACACTTTAAATTAAAAAAAACACACTATGGAACTCATTACCACAGTCTGCTGTTGAAGCCAAGAATTTGTCAAGATTCAAAAAGGTTTTGGACATTTATATGGATAACAAGAATATCTAGAGTGATACTGGAATACTGTATCCAGTTCTGTTAACGTTTTAAAAAGGATTTTGAAAAATTCAAGTGTGGTGCAAAAAAGAGCTGCAAAAAAATGATTCATGGACTGGAGAAAATGCCATACAGTGAGAGACTTAAAGAGCTTAGTCTCTTTAGTTTATCAAAAAGAAGATTAAGAGTTATCTTGATTAGTGTATAAAATATCTTCATGGGGAGAAAATGACACATATGAAAGGTCTTTTTAATGTAGTGGGAAAAGGCATAACAAGAACCTGAAAGCAAGCCATACAAATAATTTAAATTAGAAAAAAGGCATGTTTTTAACAGTGAGGATTATTCACTACTGGAACAAACTACCAAAGCAAATGGTAGATTCTCCTTCTCTGGATGTCTTCTCTGGTGCTGTGCTAAAGCATAAAGATATGCTTCAGCACAAGTTATCAGGCTCGATACAGGGTTAACTGGGAGCAATTTAATATCCTATGATGTACAGGACAGACTAGATGACTTAATAGTCAATTCTGGTCTTAAACTGTGTGAATCTGTGAAACTGCGGCACCTCTTCAGAGGCACAGAACTTTCATCCCAATGCAAGGAAGGTGGAGGCTAAGGCATTAAGCCATCTTTTGTGCCCTCCCAATTCTGGCCTGTTCCAGTGGCTGCAGTAGCTATTGGTGTAATTCAGCCCTGGAGGATTGTCTAATTTATGACAGCCTCATTTGGCTGCCTTGAATGCAGCATCGTTGCCAAGAATCTCTGTAGCACTAGGTGCTGTTGCCTCTCCCTAATATGTCCCACCCCTCCCAGCCATGCCTCCTCTCCAGTACTTGTGAGCGGCTTCTCAGAAAGACAGCTTATGGTTGTTTCCTCAGTTTCTGTGCCAGGGGAATTTTCTCTTGGCTGATTTGGGACTTTGAGTCCCTTTATGCTACTTTGGTCCTTTTTACCTAGTGTACAAAGGCCAGGAGGCGTGGGGGGTCAGAATCTCACCCTTGTTAGAAATTAGGAGGCTCTCCTGAGATTATCCAAAATAAGCCTACTATGGGGTTTCTTGCATACAGATGGTCTGTTTACTTGGTCCTGTCTCAATGCAGGGGTCTGGATTTGTGACCTCTTACGGTCCCTTCAAGCTTGCATTTCTATGATTCTGTGTGTCTGAAGCAACTGATGCTAACCATTTAGGAATCCATGAGATATGGATTTGATAACTGAAATAATTCTAAAAAGTCTCAACTTCCAGTTCCAACACTGACTCTTCCCTACATGAATACGTGATTTTTTTAATATTATTTTTTAAAGAAGTTGCTTAGAGTGAGTGAATCCTGTTAGAAACAGAAACCTTTTGTAATTAACTTTAAATAAAGAATGTGAAAATTATTTTCACTTAGAAAAAAATATTAATGAAGATCATAAACCAAATCCTCACTGGTCTAAATCTATAAGAACTCCATTGATTTACATCAAGTGAGGATCTGAGCACATATCTTCATTTTAGGATAAATGATGTCTGGAGTTAAACATTAGTTAGCTGTTTTACAAAATGTGCTGGAAATGACGATATAGGCAAACTCTGTGACAATATGTGTCAAGCATGCTCAGTAGCGGTAGGACAGGAAATGTACAGAGTTATTGAACTGCTACAACTAAACACATTGTTTTTTGTTCATTTTAATAATTATTAGGGAAGAGTTGGAAGTGTAGGAGTAGCAAGAGATCTGAAGTGAGCTCTGGAGGCATTTGATTAGCCTTTTTTATCAGTGAAGCATGCAGTCTAGTAAAGAAAAAGATACCGGTTTCCAATACCATAACACCCTGCCCTCCAGCTGCCTGTTCATATTCCCACATCACAGAGAAGACAAGACTGTGTACCATGGTCACTAGCAGGAACAGTTGAAATGTCACTTCAAGGTTCATTTAGCTGTGTTCGGTTCACTGCTGGGAACTGAATGCTGGAGCATCTAGTTTGAAAATGAAAAGACTTTTTAATGAGTTGGGGGTCTTTATTGGACTGGTATTCTTGGCAGCGATTAACAGTAGGGGGTGTACGGAAGGTCAAAAGCTCTTCTTTTGAAAGGTCAGCAGAACATCCCCGTCTGATAAGATTAAACTAATGTGGCTTTTAGTGTTAATATCTAAAGCAGCAGGCTGCTGTAGTGTGTTTGGGATGGCAGACATTGAAAAAGAGCTGACAGTAATTCATTATAATAGAAAATGTCAGATGATTCAAATGAGTAATATGAGATTTTTTCACAAGAGAGCTTGGAAATTCTTTTTTTGAAAAACACAACGCTGAAGCTATTTGTATATTTTACAGCTTCTCGAAATACTTGTTTGCTTGTCTACTCCAATGCATTATTTTATATTTAAATGTGCTAGTTCATTGTTGTTTTTTTGTCCTAGATGAATTTAAAATATTAAATGTAATGTATATTGTGTGTGACTGTGGTTAATCCTTGTCTGTTTTAGTTCTCAGACTACTTTACTGGATATTTCAATGGACAGTACTGGCTTTGGTGGATATTTCTTGTACTTGGTAGGTTATACTTCAAAACAATTCTTATTTTGATGGAGAATTTCTTAAAGATGAGTTGGATATATGTTTAAAAAAATCAAAACTTAGAATAAATACTAGAAAGCTGTATGTTTTTTCTCCATCTATTAAAATTTTTTTGTACTTTATTTCCATTGCTTTCACCAAAGTCTTGGTTGCCATCCTATTCTGTGTGAATTTCTGATTACTCTATTGATCTTCAGAGTTCTATGCTGGAAATATTATAATTATGCAGGTGTCTGTGATTTGTAACTTGTGTTTTAAAACAAAAATGAACCAACATGGCTGATAAGAGTGTAGAGTTGTACAATTTAAACTCTAAACTTAAATTTAAAAAATGTTAGCTATAGGTGTTAATTTTCAATATCTACATGTGTAACTTGTACGTATTCAATTATTAAAGTTCTCAGAAGATTTTAAGGGATATGACAGATACTACCTTCCTAAATCCGTCTTTATTTGAGTCATGAAAGTATCCTTTTTTGCCTTTGAAATGCATATTACATTAATCATTACTCAGTCAGGCAAGGGGAAAGGCGTCATGCTTTTTGATCACAGTACTTCCGTTGAGTCTGTTTTTTCTTTGCGCATGAAGCTAAACAGACTTTTGGGAAGTTTTCATAGACTTCTAATTTTTGCTCCTTTGTCTCTGCTTTAGTTAAATAATTATGATGTATAAGCATACTACCATTGTAGCTTTTTCCTTATGTGAGAGTTCAGTCTATACCATTAATTTATTTTAATTCCTGCCATTTTCTAACTGGAGAAATGCACTAACATGTGATGTTGCTGAATCAGTAGGTGGCACTCTTTCCTCTGAGATGTAAGGGACCCAGCAACAGTATGTTAGGGGCTTTACGCTGGATGAGATGTAGAACCCAGATATTGAGTGTTTAGGAGCCTTAAAGATCCTTGGAACACTCTATCAGCCTAACATTTCCCCTTTTGCTTTCAGTTGGATATGAGGCCTATTCTTCACTTTTTATCCTCCAACTTACTTTTGTTCTGTTGCGGCACACTTGGAGCCAGAAATAAATGGGAATTGCATTTGCTGAAAACCTCTTCGCACCAGGCCTTTAAATAGCTTTCATGTTTTATCCCAGAGGTGACTGCATTTCAATAGTGGATGAAATGATTCCTTGCATACATATAAAATAATTAAGTCAAAATTTTCAAATTTGCGTGCCTAAAGTAAGGACTCTTAACTCATCTTTGCCCACCTATATAAAAGGAGGGTGCTTTTCAGAGGTTCTGTGCACCTGCAGCTCCCATTAATTTCAGTAACACCTTGTGTGTACTCAGGACCTCCAAAACAAAATCAGGCCACTTTTGTTTAGATGCCAGATACATATTAAGAAGCTTTAACTTCAGCCTCACAAATTTGAAAATCAGAGGGGTAGCCGTGTTAGTATGGATCCGTAGAAGCAACAGAGTCCTGTGGCACATCCGAAGAAGTGGGTATTCACCCACGAAAGTTTATGCTCCAATACGTCTGTTAGTCTATAAGGTGCCACAGGACTTTTTGTCGCTAAATTTGAAAATGTTGACCTTAGTTTGTGAAGTTTATAATCCTTTAGGGATGAAAGGCACTACCTGGCATTTAGCTGTATTAAATAATTATAATTCACACTTTCTAAAGATAGCTATGTCAGTCCAAACATTTATTTATGTGTGACTATTTTAAAATTAGTCTAACATCTTGAGATGTGTTACAGTGGCTAAATTCCGACCCTGTGATTTTTGTAGAGACTCTTAACAGAACATGGAAAATAATACTCTGAGCTCTTTTGGACAATACTTTGAGTGGCACCATCAAACATGCTCAGGCTCACCCATCATCTCCCTTTTCTTCTTTTCATGGTTAGATGCCTGCTGCATACTTACTTTTTTTTTAGGGCCTGGAGAGGGGGGTGTACTACTCACAAAAGAGTCAGACTGGCTGCTCACGAAGTACTGTCAAATGCACAAAGTGTAAACACTGGGGAAAAAAGAGAAAAAATACTAATTTTTTAAAAAGTTGTTTTGTTTCTCAAAAAAGAAAAATGCGTTGCTGGCTAAGTTTCCCAACTGGGTGAAATGCAGAAAGTTGATTGAGCTTGGATCTGCTGCTCAATATACATGCTGTGCAAAAAAGAGCTTTCAGCTGTGGCTCCTTGAAAGCCACCTGCCTTCCCTTCCTGCTCTGGCACAGCCCAGCTGGGCATGGAAGCTGTTTGTGTTCATGGTTGCAGGTTCATGCAGTAGAATGCCGGTCTAAACTTCTCTTCTCTGTTTCCCACAGCATTCAACTTAGTCACAAAAACATATGACCTGCTCTTAAGTAGAGCTGGGTGAAATGTTTTGGCTAAAACCTTTTTTCACCAAAAAATGCTGAATCAGATCAACTGAAATATTTCATGAATTCATGTTGATTTTAGTGAATTGCTTCAGTTGAAAAAAATTAAATGTTAATTGGACCAGAAAGAGTAAGTGAGGTTTTTGGTTTGTTTGGTTTTTTTTAGTCCAGTTAACAAGGCACATGCGTTAGGGATTGGTGGGGAGACACCTAGGTTCCAGTCCCTGCTCGAATGAATATTTAATTTATACAAAGCAGAACAGCTGCAATGGGACATATAGAGACCCACCTCAGAATAGCCTGGTAGTTAGGGCACTCACCTCGCAGGTGGGAGACCTAGATTCAAGTCCTTGCTCTAGAATGGGAATTTGAATTTGGATCGTCCACATCCCAGGTGAGTGCCCTGACCACTGGATTATTAGGCATGTGGAGGGCATCTCTACCTACTCAGTCTTGTGTATGGTGAATGGTACTAGGGTGACCAGATGTCCTGTTTTTATAGGGACAGTCCTGATATTTGGGGCTTTATCTTATATAGGTGCCTATTACCCCACCACCACCACCCCCGTCCCGATTTTTTGCACTTGCTGTCTGGTCACCTTAAATGGTACTGAAGTTCCCTTGTGAATCTAGCCCTTTGTTTCCAACCACGTTTCCTTTGCTTTTGTTTTAAAAGGTTAATGCCCAGAAATTAAACATATAATTTCAGGTCAAACAAATGTTTAATTTGACCTTAAACTTTTTTTTTTTCTGTTTGCTGAAAACTCAGGAAAATTTTGGTTTTGGGTTGATCTGAAATTAATTTTTTTCCAGAGGTTTTTGGAACTGTCAATGAACTAAAAAAATGAGTTATTCACCTAACTCTACTTAAAGTCAACAATTCGCAAAACTTTCCCTAGCCCCTGGCACCATTTGGTGGTGGCAGGGTGAATGAGTTTACTTTTTTAGTAGGGTGATTTCTACACAACAAAAAGCAAAAAAGAGTTCAATGGGGGAAAAACACAGAGGAAAGAAATCACAGTGAGAAGGAAGCAAAAGTCCTAGGCAAGGACAGTTGGAGGAAATGAACAAAAGCAGGTCAAATACAGTAGTTGTTTTGGGACATAGCCTGTTGGGATACAGAGGAGGGGAGAAAGTGTGCCATTCCCCATAGCAAGAAGTGGTTTTGACTAACACAAAATAAAGTTTGGGATTCATTGGTCTATAAACTTCAAGACAACTATAAAATATTCAGTCCTCAGATGAGCATACAACTCTAATTATGGCCTGGTCTACACTACAGAGTTTGGTTGACATAAGGCCTCTTATGTCAACCCAACTCTGTAAGCATCTACACTAAAATGCAGCTCCGACTGATGTAACTCTCCCACGACACCAACTTAACTCCACCTCTGCGAGAGACATAGTGTTTACATTGATGTAGTTTGTGTCAACACAACGTCCGTGTAGACGCTGTGTTGCTTACATCTGCTGCCTTTCAGAAGCAATCCCACAATGCCCTACACTAGCAGTTAAATTGGTGCAGACATTTCTGGTGAGTATGTGCACCACTAACACAAGGTAAAGTGTGAATGTGTAAAATCGATGGAATTGCTGCAGTGGCAGTACGTCGACGTAACTTAGGTTAACTAGTGAGAAACACATACGTGGGCTGGTGAAATTAATTTTTAAAAGAAGCTTACTAGCCCTAAAGGGACACCATCAACTTGAACCTAGGAGTTGCTGTGCTAGATCAGACCCAGAATCCATCTAGTCTATTATACTCTCTCTGACAATAGGCAGCAGCATGGAAGAAAGTGCAAAAAACCTCAACTCATGGGTTGGTTTGTGGAAGATCAGGGTTATACAAATACTGGCCTTTACCATTATTTTAATGCAGCTAATAATCTAACCTATTAATATGACTAGGTACCTTAGCACGTCTCATGATGTGTATTTTAAATATTTTCAGGTCTTCTCCTGTTCTTCCGAGGGTTTGTCAATTACCTGAAAGTCAGAAACATGTCTGAAAGCATGGCAGCTGCTCATAGAACAAGATTTTTCTTCTTGTATTAGAGGTAAGCAATTTTGTAAATATTTTACTATTAAAATTTGTGTGTCTAGTGCAGTGGTTCTCAACCTGCGGCCCAATCAGCACCCAGCCGTACAGGTAGTATTGCATGTGGACCACAATGGTAAATAGATTGAGAACCACTGCTCTAGAGGTAAAGTCTGAGCACAGAGAAGCTGAAATCAAGCTTTACTTCAAGGAATATTAAATCGTGGTCACAAAAAACAATGTATTGCATTTTGCCATGCATTCTAAAGGTACTTTAGAAGTATGATGCTTTTTAGAACTCTGCATTTTGAAATTAAAACTATTGTTTTCTTTTGAAACGAGCATTCTAAAGCTAAAACAAACTTAGAAATTAGGGTGAAAATTGTTCATCTTTCATAATCAATCTACAGCCAGTCAGAATAGAGTCATTAGCAAATGTGAACTGATTTGGCTCCTTACTGGTGATCTGAATGTTAAATCTGATTGACATTGCTCTGAAGAGATAAGAAATAGACATGTATTGACTTTGTACATGACTGTTTTAAGCCAGTTGCGAGCCACAATTTTTATTATGTATCTAACAGTTTGCTCGGTATTACCTTAAATTAGCTGACTAATCAGTTTGGCACATGTCCACTTTTTTGCTCATGTAGACTTTTTATCCATTAGGTAGATCTTTTCGATTTTGGAACCTAACTTAATACAAGGAGACTCCTTTGCCTTTAGCGTTACTAAACACTATCTTCATGTCCACAAGTAACTATTGTAGCATTTTCCTTATTTCATGAACAACTTGAAAAGTTTGGTATTGGTTCTTAATTTGATTTCATTTAGAAGCTATAGTTAACTTAAAGATGATTTTCTTAACTTTTTTCTTCTTCAAGATTGGCCGCAGGATCAGTATGAAGTAACCAGCAACACAGTATTGGAAGTCGGGGGGAGGGAACTGAGACATTTCATCTTGAAATGATGGGTCTTTTATTTAAGATGGTGACATCCACTTAGACACCTCCTGATTAAAATATGGAAAATAATTACTTGTGGTATGCTTTACAGATCTTGATCAAGAAATAAATCTAAGTGAGTGAAATTGCAATGTACTGTGTCTTTACTTTGTCAAAATTATGCAATAAGGTAAACTCTTAATAATAAAGAAATATATGGCATTTAAAAATCAGCCTAAGTTAGTGGTGTCTACACTGCCGTATTTTATTCTTTTCATAGCAATAACATATCTTTCATTTTCTGAGCAGTACAGTGGCCTCTACATAGTACAGTAAAGACTGCATGAAAACATCCTAGTGTCTATTTGCTAAATAATAAAGTTATGGTGATGAATAAAATATATGTGCAGGCATAAAATTTTTAAAACTCAGGGGTACTAAAAATTAATTGCATACATTGTATCTGAACACAGTGGCTTTAAGGAAAAACTAGGAGAATCTGTAATGGTTTGGTCTGTGATTCTTTCATCTGAGATTGAAATCTGGTATAGGATGAAAGATTAGGGATTTATGCAGCACCCACTGAAGTCAAGTCATTGACTTCAGTGGATGCTAGGTTGATCCCTAGACTTCTGACCTTGTCACAGTGAGGGTTGTGGGGAAAAAAGCTCTTCAAGAGCTGTAGAGACTTAATATTTGTTCAAAGGTTTTAAGTATTAAATTGAAATAATACACTCAAAGCAAATGCCAACAAGCATAAATGAATGGATTTTATTAATTTAATACAAGGAATAATTGCACTGGACACCAAGTTACTTACCTGTCAATGTTAGCAGCTCTAAAATATCATGACACCCACAAATCTTTCAAAAATATTCTATAGTTTTTCTCTTGAAAGTTAAGGGTTGGTTTTTTTGTTTTGTTTTTTTTAATCCTGTCACTCTCCTGTTATCCTGATTTGGGGAGTAGCTGCTTTTTTTTCTTTTCTTCCTGCTATAAATCTTAACTCAATTATCAGTGTTGCTTACAGGTAATCAGTCTGATGCACTGAAGTATGATTCTTTCTTTTATCTCCAGACTGCATCAACCAGACATTCCTTTCCTTTACCAATGTGAAATTTCCAGATGATTGGTAACCCTCCCAGTTAATAGGATAGAAGACTACTAAAAACAGAAGACAAATTTGTGAAGAAAAGATACAGCTTCTAAAATGAATGACAGGGTGGTTTTTGCTTAAGTGCCAGTTCTGTTCATTCTAGTAAATATTTATATTAAGTATTGCCTTTGTTTTTTGCACATTTGCATATGTGCTAACTAAAGGATAGGATTGAAATGAGAACAAACCATACATACAGTCTGATGACAGAGATTAAGTACAGTCAGACTTGGTTAATCTGTGCTTGTTGTTTGTGAAAGATTTAAGTGGTGGTTTGTCTCATAGCATGTATGTACCACTGTCTTGTTGATCTGAAGTTAAATTGAGAGTTAAAAATGGGATGTACTAAAAGATTCAGATTAACCAGGTCAGACTTATAGTTAGTTTTTTTTTAATGTAATTTAGGTTCATCTAATGATTGCGCAACATACAACATTTTTGTTATAAAGTTTACTAAAATCTGCAGCTTCTGATTATTATAAACCTGTATTGATCAGCTTTTATCAAACTCTGACCAAAATATCAATTAATTTAAAAATGAAATAGCCCTTCTAGCTCCTGTGTAAATAACTACGCATAGATTACTGTTTAGATTGCTTCTTAGGAATTATGTCAAAATATATTTGTAACCACAGTATTTCCTCATTCTCTGTAAATTATGTTTAATCTTAATATGGACAATATATATACACACTATTTTTTGCTAATTTGGATGTTAAAGTATAATTTTATTTTAGGCATAATTCTAAAAGAGGGCAAAAGCTTTTACATGTCCATCTGAACAATTTCCTCACAGTATGATTTGAATAACTAATTTGGGCCTGATCCTGAAAACCCTTATTCATATGGAAAGTCCCATTAAAAGGGATGGCGCTACTCTCACAAGCAAGCATTGGGCCATCAGGCCCTGTTTCTGCAATTGGATCCATGTAGTTGGGCCTCTGCTTCTGCAGATCAGTTTCTTGGTTTGTAACATTGATCATCTTACTTAAGAAGGTTTGTGTTCATATAAACACAATCTGTTTTATTTACATTTCTCAAAAGGGCTTTTATAGCTGTCTTACCATGCTTGTTTAGAATAAATACTCCAGTGTTACATAAGAATGAAGCTGATGAGTACATTTTTATTGTCACTTTGGAAATAACTTTTTTCTTTTCCCCACGGGTGTTTTATTTTGTTAAGGCTCTACTAGCAAAAATAGGAACAATGGTCTCTTGATAGTATTTACTTAAAAGTAGCGGTATTACTCTTTAAAATATATCATCTCTAGAAGAGTGCAGTCTCCTGTTCATACACATACATAACTCCCACTAATGTCTGTGAGACTTATGATTCTGACACAATGGGAGAATAGACTCTTAATTCTTACTACAACTGGAATCTCAGTTGCAACCAGTAATCAATATATTTTGCATCTTTGAAAAACATTTATTTTCTTTCTGTTCTTTTATTGGAACTATGCTTTAATACTAACATTAAAAGAATTAGATTTATGTTGTCTTAAGTTAGTGCTATATTCAATTTTGTATCTATACTGAATGTTTTAAAAAATGCATATGTAAACTGGTCACAGTGTTCATTATTCTTAATCTTTCAAAACTACATAAAAGGTAAATGATCATAGACTAACACTTCAGGGGAAAACTCCTCTTTCCAGCCTTTCCTGAAAAAAAAATAAAATAAAATTCATTATGTTTAATAGTTGATTTGCATTTCCCTTTGAATTTCATCTGGGTTTTTTTGCATTCATTGTCCTTATATATGAGAGAGAGAGAGAGAGCAAATAAAACATTACGTTTTGTTTTGCTAATTATGTTTGCTTTTGGATTATGCACCTTGCATGAGAGAATTACACATTTGCAGTATTCACACATGTCAGTTAGCATGTAATTACAAGTACATTTCCGGCTAAATGAGTACAAATCCCAACCTTCTGTACTTATTCTCCCCTTCATTCTATACTTTGTTACTTAAAACTTACTATATTGACACTTCTTTTCACTATTTAGTACAAACATGAAAAGCATGTAATGCTGATGTCCTTTTTAAATTTACCTTGGTTACCTAGTACAGTAAATACCAATTTTCCCAAGTTAAATATCAACATTCCAGTTCATTTCTCTGTTTACGCCGATACATTTTACAATATTCTTTCTTCTGAATCATGATTATTATTTCCGGGCTAGCTTGAAAAATTTCTCCTTTGTTCTGACAAAAAGAATGGGTAGAGTTAAAGCCTACATGTTATCTAATCCTCTGTAGTTGATGTAGCACTTAGTAGCCTGAAATCTCATCAGCAGGAGGAAAGGAATTAAGACAATATTTTCAAAGACTATGCAATCTCTTCCAGATGTGTCAAATGTGGTGTACTTTTCTTGCTATTTCCTGTGAACTTGGGTAGGAGCAGCTGCCTCCATGGTTTGGAGAAATTTGGCCAGCTTTGCTTTGTGCCTTAAAGAAAGAAAACAAACTAATTGAGCTTGACTGTAAACAGTTTTTGTATGAATACAGAATAGAGCTTTGAAGTTTGAGGAAAAAACATTAATTTTTTTAGTAACTTGCACAAACCCTATATATATAGCTTTCTTCTTGCCTGTTTCCTTTGTCCAGGACACCAGGAATGTGGGTCAGCTAGGCCACAGTTTATTAATGCATCTGGGTAACAATCTGGCAGGAGCCCTTACGAGGTGGCAGATCATCCTTTCGTAATCCGTACCACCTGGTAAGGGCTCCCTTCACCCATCCTCCTCAACCCATTTAAGCTGGTCCCACCACTCTTGCTGGGACCCTGTACTACCCTTCCTGTGTACACAGGTTAATAAGGTGGGGGAAGAAGGGTTGATGCCTCGTTGTACCAGCTATTAAGAGCCCCAGCCCGATTCTCCACATTCTTTTGGAGATGCCTTCCTCTAATCCAGTTCCAGTTTATTGAGGAACCAGACTTGTTCTGGACATCTACCAGATTGCAAGAACGTTAACTTTACAACTGACCCTAGCCACTGGGTCCTGGGTTGCTGCAGGCCAATCAGGCAGTGAGGGAAGTATTCTTTCCAGGCCCAAAGTAACTAGTGTAATGCCTACTGTAAGGACCAGAAATAACGAATCCCAAAGCGTGAAAGGATGGTAGCTATTGCTCCCTGCTGCAAAATGGTCCCCAAGCAGGGGGAAGGGCTTAAAAAAACACACAACCACCCTCCTGGATGCACAGGAGCCAGTGGGCTTCTGATGTGCCCTTCCATCCAGTCAGCTCATTAGGAACCCCCAGTGCCCCAGTTGCCCATAATGAAGCTGAGCTCCCACAAGGAGTGGAAGGGAAAGGGAACAATCCTTAAAGGTGCACCAGTGTTTTCTTTCCCCTACTGACCTAGGCAGTTTCCCCACCCCTGTAGTTTGGAGTGGGGAACATTTTAGCCATATGGCATATCTGTCTTGGATGATACATAGGGTGTTCTGATAACGTAACTGCAGAAGGAGCCTACTCACTGTCAACCATTGTGCTGCATTGGTTTGATATTTGTAAATGGCTGGATTAATGTTTTTTGTTTTTTACCAATTTCTAGCTGATTTGGTTTTAATACATATTTAAGCTAATACTAAATATGGTTAGCTAAAGTTAGTCTCCTAGGTCCATGAGCGCACTTGAAAAGCCAACTACTTACTTAGGGAGCTACATAAGTATTTGGGAGCTTAATTTGAATTTAATTCTACTACTGAAAATCTTGCCTGAGCTTTCAAGGGGGAAACCCTTCACACAAATAAACTCTGGTCCACAATCTGATTTTTTGTTGGTTTGTTTAAATTGTAACAGACTATATTACTCCACAAAGTAATCTAGGAAGCTCTTGTCACGTGTTCATGTATTTTTCACTATAGAAAGTTAAACCATTTTAAATATATTAGTCAAACACTAATGTATCTGTTCTTGGCTTGACAGCTAGTCTAATGGATCTCAGTTCTATAATACCAACAGAAAGCAGTTGTCAGCTAGAAATGCCAGGCTTGTATCCATGCAGATATTTTCAAACATAATTCGTGTAATGGTACATGGGTAGGAGTAGTATAGTAGTTGCAGTTAAACATTTTTCCACCAGTTTGATAGTTTTTACTAACATTATTGGTATTGCTTATCTTTATGTGTAGATTCTTATTTTTAAAGGAAGCTCTCTCAAACCAGTGACTTTTGAACTAGTGGAAATTTTACATATAGCCACCATGTGGTTGCCATTCCCCACCTCCTAGAATTGTTACATCTGTGAGTGACCACACACCACTGCAAGTCAGTACTGGTTTGGGAATTATGGTTTGGGTGGGTTTTCCTTTGCTTCCACTGCATGGTGAACCTCATGCCTTCTGATATCACACAAGAAAGAACAATGAAACTGAAAATCTCATACTCCTTCTCTGTATCTTGTGCTCCCTGTTTGTAACCTCTTTCTAGACTAGCAAACTAGTTACGAGTGAGATTTTAAATTATTACAAATAGCAAAGGCTGTGCAGCAGTGGTTAATATTAGGGCTGTCGATTAATTGCAGGTAACTCACAAGATTAACTCAATCATGATTAAAAAAATGAATCCGTTTTAATCACACTGTTAATAGAATACCAATTGAAATGTATTAAATATTTTGGGTATTTTTCTACATTTTCATCTATTGTATTCTGTGTTCTAATTGAAATCAGAGTATATATTTTTGATTACAAATATTTGCACTGTAAAAATGATAAAAGAAATAGTATTTTTCAGTTCACCTCATACAAGTACTGTAGTGCAATCTTTTTGCCGTGCATGTGGAATTTTTTTGTTACACAACTGCACTCAAAAACAAAACAATGTAAAACTTCAGAGCCTACAAGTCCACTCAGTCCTACTTCTTGTTCAGCCAGTCGCTAAGACAAACAAGTTTGTTTACATTTACAGGAGATACTGCTATCCTCTTCTTATTTACATCACCAGAAAGTGAGAGCGGGCATTTGCATGGTACATGCTATGCTGATGACGCTCTATATATTCTGCCATATATTTCATGTTATAGCAGTCTCGGATGTTGACCCAACACATGTTGTTCATTTTAAGAAGACTTTCACTGCAGATTTGACAAAACGCAAAGAAGGTACCAATGGAGATTTCTAAAGATAGCTACAATACGTGACCCAAGGTTTAAGAATCTGAAGTGCCTTCCAAATCTGAGAGATGAGGTGTGGAGCATGCTTTCAGAATTCTTGAGACACACTCCACTATGGAAACTATAGAATCCAAACCACCAAAAAAAGAGAATCAACCTTCTGTTGGTAGCATCTGACTCGGATAATGAAAATGAGCATGTGTCGGTCCATACTGCTTTGGATTGTTATCGAACAGAACCTGTCACCAGCATGGGCTCATCCTCTGGAATGATGGTTGAAGCATCAAGGGACACATTAATTTTTAGCGCATGTGATACGTAAATATCTTGCAATGTCGGCTACAACAGTGACATTGTAAACAAGAAGCTGGCAGCATTATCTCCTGCGAATGTAAGCAAACGTTTTTGAATGATTTGCTGAACAAGAAGTATGACTGAGTGGACTTGGAGGCGCTAAAATTTTATATTTTATTTTTGAATGCTGTTTTTTGTACATAATTCTACATTAGTAAATTCAACCTTCATGAGAGAGATTGCGCTACAGTACCTGTATTAGTGGAATTGAAAAATACTATTTTATTTTTATAGTGCAAATATTAGTAATCAAATAAATAAAGTGAGCACTGTACACTTTGTAATTGAAATCAATATATTTGAAAATGCAGAAAACATCCACAAATATTTAAATAAATGGTATTCTATTGTTTAATAGTGTGATTATTTGTGATTAATTTTTTAATTGCTTGACAGTCCTAGTTAATATCCATCTCTTATTTAAAATGAGAATGGACTCCTGATTAAAGAACACATTTTGAAGTATTTTTGGTTGGATATAGCAAATACAATGTAATGGGATATGATTATCCTAATCTTATGCCTTTTTTCTCCTGTCTGCCTATCTTTGTTGTTCATTTTTATTTTCCTGTGGCCTAAAAAACTGTCTATTTTGGGTGGGACCCTTAAGCAAATGAACTCATTGGTTCCTCATTATACATGACTACACAGGCGGATGTCCCTCTTGCTTGTAGTTTTGTAGATTGGTGGTATACTGTGTTTTGCAAATATCCAGATGTGGTCTCATAAATACAGAGTGCTACTGGCATAATTTGTTCTGTTTAAAAATAACACCACTATAAAGCAAATTGGCGCACGTACACATTAATCTGCAATACTCATTTGGCATCTCCCTGTTGCTTGCTTTAAATGTGCTCCCCTTCTTCCTTCTGTCTGCTGTGGTGTCAGTCAGTTGCTGCGGCGGCCACTGTAGTGTTGTTGGCAGCTTCACAATCTGCATTCTGAAGTGTGTATTCTATTTTTCTATCAGTGGTATCTGGGTGTTGCAGAGTTAAGTTGGCAGGCCTTTCTGGGGCATCTATTGGAAGAAGTCACTGCTTAATTATTGTAAAACTACTGATGGGAATGTCTGTGGGATCAGTCTGCAGCTAGTTTTGGTCTTCCAAGGCTTTTTCTTTAACTTACCCCTTCATTTGAGAATGAGTCCTGCAATTTCCTTAGAAGCTTAATGTGCAGATTTATTTTATAATCTACATCGGGGTGGGCAATAATTTATACAGTTGGGCCACTCCATGAATTTTGGTAAGTTGTCACAGGCCACGCATTTCTATTATATGAATGGAGGGGTTTGGGGTTTGGGAGGGTGCAGGAGGGGGTGTGAGGTGCAGGCTCTGTCTGGGAGGTGCTTACCACAGGCGGCTCCTGGCTGGCAGCACAGCAGGGCTCAGGCAGGCTGCCTGCTTGCCGTGGTCCCACGCTGTTTCCGGAAACAGCTGTGGCTGGCTACTGCTGGCATGTTTCTGCACACCCCTTAGGGGGAGGGGGCAGTGGGTTTTCGTGCGCTGCTTGTGCCTGAAAGCACAACCCCCACAGCTCCCATTGGCCGGTTTCTGGCCAATGGGAGCTGTGAGGATGGTGCTGGTGCCAGGGGCAGCGCACGGAGCTGCCGTACCCTCCCCCACTGCCAAGGGCACGCAGAGACATGCCAGCAGCAGCCGGCCACTTCTGGGAGCGGCATGGGGCCACAGGGGACTTCTATCAGCCTGGAGATCGCAAGGGGGTAGCCAAAGAGCCTGGCGGGCTGGACAGACATGTTAGATGGGCCAGATCCAGCCCGTGGGCCGTATTTTGCCTATCCCTGATCTACATGATTGAAGGGAGGTGGGGTTAATTATTTTGCCTGGGTCAAATTCATCCCTGATGTAACTGCAGTTAAATCAGTGGCAATACACTATTGCTGAATTTGGACCAAAGTTAATTTTCTGTATATTTCTTGCTTTTCAAAGTCGTGCATCTGATTGACAACCCAAAGACATTTATTTGTGGTAAATTGAGAATGAAGTCTGTTCTAGGTCATAAACTATTTCATTTGGACTTACAAAAGTATGTGTTAAATGCTAATGTAAAGTTTTTCCTAATGTCCAGCCTAAACTGCCCATGCTGCAATTTAAGCCCATTGCTTCCTGTCCTATCTTCAGAGGTTAAGAAGACCAATTTTTCTCCCTCCTGCTTGTAACAACCTTTTATGTACTTGAAAACTGATATCATGCCCCCTCTAGTCTGGCAAAGAAGGCGGAAACAAACCCAATGTTTTTTCAATCTTCCCTCATAAGTCATGTTTTCTAGGCCTTTAATCATTTTTGTTGCTCTTCTCTGGACTTTCCAATTTGTCCATATCTTTCCTAAAATGTGGCACTAAGAACTTGACACACAACTCCAAGTGAGGCCTAATCAGCACAAAATAGAGTGGAAGAATTACTTCTTGTATCTTGCTTACAACGCTCCTGCTAATACATCCTAGAATGATGTTTGCTTTTTTTTTTTTTTTTTTTTCCCCCCCCAACAGTGTTACACTGGCTCATATTTAGCTTGTGGTCCATTATGACCCCCCAGATCCGTTTCCACAGTACTCCTTCCTGGGCAGTCATTTCCCATTTTGTATGTTTGTAACTGATTGTTCCTTCCTAAGTGGAGTACTTTGCATTTGTCCTTTATTGAAATTCATCCTATTTACTTCAGACCATTTCTCCAGTTTGTCCAGATCATTTTGAATTTTAATCCTATCCTCCAAAGCACTTGCAACCCCTCAAAGTTTGTGGATGATACCAAGCTGGAAGTGTATTCTCTATGCCATTATCTAAATCATTAATGAAGATATTGAACAGAACCTGACCCAGAACCGATTCCTCTGGGACCCCGCTCATTCTGCCCTTCCAGCATTACTGTGAACCACTAACTACTCTCTGGGAATGATTTTCCAACTTGTTATGCACCCACCTTTATAGTAGCTTCATCTAGGTTGTATTTCCCTAGTTTGTTTATGAGACGGTCATGCGAGACAGTATCAAAAGCTTTACTAAAGTCAAGATATACCACATCTATCGCTTCCCCCCATTCATGAGGCTTGTTATCCTGTCGAAGCTATCAGGTTGGTTTGACATGATTTGTTCTTGACAAATCCATGCTGACTGTTACTTATCACCTCATTATCTTCTAGGTGTTTGAAAATTGATTTCTTAATTATTTGCTCCATTATCTTTCCAGGTACAGAAGTTAAGCTGACTGATCTGTAATTCCCTAGGTTGTCTTTATTTCCCTTTTTATAGATGGGCACTATATTTGCCCTTTTTCAGTCTTCTGGAATGTCTCCTGTCTTCCTTGACTTTTAAAAGATAATTGCTAATGACTCATTTCCTCAGTCAGCTCCTTGAGTATTCTAGGATGCATTTCATCAGGCCCTGGTGATTTGAAGACATCAAACTTAGGTCTAAGTAATTTTTGACTTGTTCTTTCCCTATTTCAGACACTGTTCCTATTTCATTTTCACTGGAATTCACTGTTAGATATCTAGTCGTCACCAGTTGGTGAAAACTGAAACAAAGAAGTCATTAAGCATGTCTGCCATTTTCTGTTGTTGTCTTTTCCCCCTCATTGAGTAAAGGGCCTACTCTATCCTTGGTCTTCCTCTTGCTTCTAATGTTTTCTTGTTGCCCTTTATGTCCCTAGCTAGTTTGATCTCGTTTTGTGCCTTGGCCTTTCTAATTTTGTTCCTACATATTTGTGTTTGTTTATATTCATCCTTTGTAATTTGACCAAGTTTCCATGTTTTGTAGGACTTTTTTGAGTTTTAGATCATTGAAGATCTCCTGGATAAGCCAGTGTGGTCTCTTGCCATACTTCCTATCTTTCCTACGTAGTGGGATTGTTTGCTCTTGTGCCTTTAATAATGTCTCTTTGAAAAACTGCCAGCTGTCTTCAATTGTTTTTCTGTTTAGACTTGTTTCCCATAGTATTTTACCTACCAACTCCCCGAGTTTGCTAAAGTCTGCCTTCTTGAAATCCATTGTCTTTATTGTGCTGTACTCCCTCCTACCATAGAATCATGAACTCTACCATTTCATGATCACTTTAACCCAAGTTGCCTTCCACATTCAAATTCTCAACCAATTCCTCCCTATTTGTCAAAATCAAATCTAGAACAGCTTCCCCACAGTACGTTTCTCCACTTTCTGAAATAAAAAATTGTCTCCAATACATTCCAAGAACTTGTTGGATAATCTGTGCCCTGCTGTGTTATTTTCCCAATAGATGTCTAGGTAGTTGAAGTCCCCCATCACCACCATGTCCTGTGCTTTGAATGATTTTGTTGTTTTAAAAAAAGCCTCATCCACCTCTTCTTCCTGGTTTGGTGGTCTGTAGCAGACCCCTACCATGACATCACCCTTGTTTTTTTACCCTTTTTATCCTTACCCAGAGACTTTCAACAAGTCTACCTCTTATTTCTATCTCAACCTCAGTCAAAGTGTGTACATTTTTAAAATATAAGGCAACACCACCTCCCTTTTTTCCCTGTATCCTTCCTGAGCAAGCTGTACCCTTCTATACCAATATTCCAGTCATGCATATTATCCCACCAAGTTTCCTTGATGCCAACTATGTCATAGTTGTGTTTACTTACTAGCATTTAATAGCTTGACTGTGCACCATTGATAGCAGATTCTGAGCATCAGAGTAGTTAAGAATTTGCCATCTCATAAGACACCTACCCAATTTTTGGATGCTATTTGTAATTAGGGCTGTCAAGCAATTAAAAAAAATAATTGCAATTAATCACACTGTTAAACAATAATAGAATACCATTTATTTAAATATTTGTGGATGTTTTCTACTTTCAAATATATTGATTTCAATTATAACACAGAATACAAAGTGTACAGTGCTCACTTTATTTTTTTATTACAAATATTTGCACTGTAAAAAAAAAATAGTATTATTCAATTCACTTCATACAAGTACTGTAGTGCAATCTCTTTATCATGAAAGTTGAACTTACAAATGTAGAATTTTATATACAAAAAATAACTGCATTCAAAAATAAAACGTAAAACTTTACAGCCTACCAGTCCACTCAGTCCTACTTCAGCTAATCGCTCAGACAAACAAGTTTGGTTACAATTTGCAGGAGATACTGCTGCCTGCTTCTTGTTTACAGTGTCACCTGAAAGTGAGAACAGGCATTCACATGGCACTGTTGTAGCTGGCAACGCAAGATATTTACGTGCCAGATGCGCTACAGATTCATATGTCCCTTCATGCTTCAACCACCATTCCAGAAGACGTGTCTCCATGCTGATGACTGGTTCTGCTCAATAACAATCCAAAGGACTGTGCACACTGATGCATGTTCATTTTCATCATCTGAGTCAGATGCCACCAGCAGAAGGTTGATTTTCTTTTTTGGTGGTTTGGGTTTTGTAGTTTCCGCATCTGAGTGTTGCTCATTTAAGACTTCTGAAAGCATGCTACACATCTTATCCTTCTGATTTTGGATGGCACTTCAGATTCTTAAACCTTGGGTCGAGTGCTGTGGCTATTTTTAGAAATCTCACATTGGTACCTTCTTTGCATTTTGTGAAATCTGCAATTAGTGTTCATAAAATGAACAACATGTGCTGGGTCATCATCTGAGACTGCTATAGCATGAAATATATGGCAGAATGTGGGTAAAACAGAAAAGAAGACATACAGGTCTACCCCAAGGAGTTCAGTCACAAATTTAATTAACGTAAATCAGCATGGAAGCATGTCCTCTGGAATGGTGGTTGAAACATGAAGGGGTACACGAATGTTTAGCCTATTTGGCATGTAAATACCTTGCAACACTGGCTACAAAAGTGCCATGCGAGCTCCTGTTCTCACTTTCAGGTGACGTAAATAAGCAGGCAGCAGTATCTCCTGTAAATGTAAACAAACTTGTTTGAGCGATTGGCTGGCTGAACAAGAAGTAGGACTGAGTGGACTTGTAGGCTCTAATGTTTTACGCTGTTTTGTTTTTGAGTGCAGTTATGTAACAAAAAAAAATCTACATTTGTAAGTTACACTTTCATGATAAATTTCAGAGTAGCAGCCGTGTTAGTCTGTAAAAGAATAAATGGACACACATCTGACATCAGGAATCATAACATTCAAAAACCAGTAGGAGAACACTTCAACCTCCCTGGTCACTCAATAACAGACTTGGAGACAATTTTAAACCAGAAAAACTTCAAAAACAGACTCCAACAAGAAACTGCTAAACTGGAATTAAGTTGCAAATTGCATACCATCAACCTAGGGTTAAACAGAGACTGAGAATGTCTGGGTCATTACACTTACTTAATCTTGGGGAAATAGATTCAATATCCTCACACCTTCTTGTCAACTGTCTGATATAGGCCTTCTTGATTATCACTACAAAAGGTTTTTTTTTTTCTCCTGCTGATAATAGCTCATCTAAATTAAATAGCCTCTTAGAATTGGTATGGCAACTTCCACCGTGTGTGTGTGTGTGTGTGTATATATATATATATATATACATCTTGCTTCTGTGTGTTCCATTCTATGCATCCGATGAAGTGGGCTATAGCCTATGAAAGCTTATGCTGAAATAAATTTTAGTCTCTCAGGTGCCACAAGTACTCCTGTTCTTTTTGTGATAGAGATTGAACTACAGTACTTGTATGAGGTGAATTGAATAATACTATCTTTTGTTTATCATTTGTACCATGCAAATATTTGTAATAAAAAATATAAAGTGAGCACTGTACACTTTGTACTCTGTTATAATAGAAATCAATACATTTGAAAATGTAGAAAAACATCCAAAAATATTTAGTACACTTCAATTGGTATTCTGTTGTTTAATAGTGTGATTAATCTCAATTAATTTTTTTAATCACAGTTAATTTGTTTGTTAATTGCGTGAGTTAACTGCGATTACTTGACAGCCCTATTTGTAATGTATTAATTTATCAGTTGATCACTTGCTGGATAAATTTAAGATCTAAAATGATCCAAGTCCTTGAGATGCTGCAGGTCCCTTAGATTCCTGAAATAATCTCGCTGCAAAAAAAGGCAAGGGCTCTGCCAGTGATGAGTCCTAATATGCAGCTTGTCATATAGGGATTGCTGAATCCCAGTGAAAAAGGATTGCTCTGGAAATATTGGCCAACAGTGTATGGACAAGGTTTAGGAAGGCATGAGATGTTCTGTTTGTTACTAGTGAAACTAGTTTTCGCATGTGTTTTGGGAGACATTTTTTAGACCCTTGTCTACTTGTAAATTTATTCTGTGAATTTACTAAATTGCAAGTTCAGGCAGGTAATCCTGGAGCAAGGCCATACACGCATTAAATAGGTAACAATAAAACTTTTAAACCCGTCTCTTTGAGCTACCGGGAGCCAATTCAGTATCGAGTTGAATACAATCAGCACTAATAAAAGATTTCTTTAAGGTATTTCTTCAGATTCTTTTGTGTATTTTAATGACTAAATCTGAACATTTCAATCTTTTATGTGAAATGAGAACAAGCTCAAGGAGCATGAAGACAGAAATTACTAGTACTGTAATAAAGTATGGAGAGATGTCGAGCAGTACTCCACAAAGGTCAGTATGGTATGGAATCCAGGATTATAGAATATTTTAAAACCTCCAAAACCATTAAGGTTGCAAAATGCAAGTCAGGTAGCAGGAGATGCACATTGTACAATCTACATTGAGAGGCATTCACATTTAATTTACCATCAGGCCCCAAATCTTTTTCTGTAGTATCAATTCCTAACCCATATTCTTGGTGTAGAACTTTAGGTAGTGTCAATTTGTCATAGCTCCGTTGAAGTCAGTGGGGCAACACTAATGCTCGGGCCTTTGTTTTGGGGAGTATGTAGAGTAAATTGTGTTTTGATTGTTTTCAAATAAGGAAAATTTCAAATTCTAGTGTCAGACTGTATAGCTAGTTTCACAAATTCTAAGACCCCCATCCTGCAAACACTTGCATGCATGCTTAGCTTTATACCTGCGAGTAGTTCTATTGATGGCAATGAGACTACTTGTGTGCGTAGAGTTAAGCACAAGGGTAAGTGTTTGTAGGATTGGGGCTTAATTTGTTGGGGTCATTCCTTTGTTTTTCAGGTTTCTTTATAACATTCCCTTATTGGTAAGAAGCAGCATGAAGGTGACTTGTTTAATATTGTAGCCAAGTTTTACTACTTAAGGTTTCCGTAAAGAGGAACAAAAATGATTACTGAGTTGTTTGCATAAGGGTAAATAATAACTGAATGCTTACTGAGTGGCTAGATAAGTATCTGAAAGGTAATGTTTTATGTAAGCTTTGGATTCTGCCTGATGGTTGTGCCCACCCAGAAGGCTCAATAAAACCCTTTTTTCTTTACGGTTGTTCAACTTAGAGGCGGCCTTCCTGAATTCAGCTATATAAACTTTTAATGAGTGACCTATTTGCGAAACTCTTTTCCGGATTGGCAAATAAGAGTTGATATGGAACTTCTAATGCCTTTTGTTTTGTAACCTCCCTTTCCTCTCTTTCCCCTCTGGCTGGAACATGACCAAGGCAGGAATAGCATAAAGTAAACTTAACAGCAATGAAATATAGTGCTGACAACAGCTGTCCACAGCATTTCTGCACTTTGCTCTCACTGTGCAGCAAATTAGGCACATTGTATTGATCCTGATGTTGTGTGTGCTGTCTGCTTCGGTCTATGTGGAAGTTTTTAGGCTGAAAGTAAATAGCTCTTGCTAAATGCTGGGCCCTGTGCAATTGTTGATATAACGATAAAGCAGCATTCATAGAGTACAGTGTTTTCTTTCAGTGCTCGATTCCTTTTTTAAAAAAAAGGTGTAATGACTCCTGGAACTAAAAGAGCAATGGATTTGGAGTTGGAATGTGTTCTTTAAAAGGAAAGCACTAGTGTTCATCTTGATAGGGATAACAATGTTTTAAAACAGTGTCTTTTTCTAGCTGCAAACATAAACTTTTTTTAGTTTGTCCATACAAAGAAAAGGCTCTTTACCTGTGGTACTGTTTACTGTACACTTACATTCTTTAGGTGTAGTATATTAATTGCCTAAATGGGTATTGTGGACCGTAAATTTTAAAAAAAACAAAAAACTACACTAATGGATAAAAAGTGACTTTCAAAAAATAGTTGAGTTGCCCTGGCTGCAGGCTATGCAGGAAAATATGGTAGGAGTAGTTTCTAATGAAACAGCCAACATATCTGATGGCACTCCAGCAAATATTGTAAGAAGAGCATCATTGCATAAGCACTTACAATTATGTGCTTTGATACCACGGGCAGGAAATAGGGAAGCAGACTTCCAGACTTGCCTTGAGGTTCTATTTACACAATTGAGAGTAAAGTGCGTGTTTTAAATATCCACTAAGACACTATCTTAGTATCTAGTGTGACGGGGCAAGGCCAGAGAGCTATAGGAAAGTGGTAAGGAACCAGTATGTTGGCCCCAGGCTAAACAAATCCCTGATACCTTATGGCAGTTGCTCCAGGTTAATCAAGAAACCTGGGGCCAATTAAGAACTTTCCAGAAGGCAGGGAGGTTAATTGAGACACCTGCAGCCAATCAGGGGCTGGCTGAAACTAGTTAAAAGCCTCCCAGTGAGTCGGTGAGGGGCGCATGTCAGGAGCTGTGGAAGGAGGTTGCGTGTGAGGAGCTGGGAGCAAGAGGCACTAGGAGCTGAGAGTAAGAGGGCGTACTGCTGGAAGATCCTGTGGTGAGGATAAAGAAGGTGTTGGGAGGAGTCCATGGGGAAGTAGCCCAGGGTGTTGTAGCTGTCGTGCAGTTATTCCAGGAGGCACTCTAAACAGCTGCAATCCACAGGGCCCTGGGCTGGAACCCGGAGTAGAGGGCGGGCCCGGGTTCCCCCCAAAACTCCCAACTCCTGATCAGACACAGGAGGAGTTAACCTGGACTGTGGATTCTACTAAAGGGGAAGATCTCTGAGGCAAGCAGAATCCGCCAATAAGCACAGGTCCCACCGAGGTAGAGGAGGAACTTTGTCACACTAGTTCCCTCCAGTCAGCAGCCCTGTGTGTACATCAGCAGTTCGGTAAGTACGATATGAAAATATTTACTCGGAGTATTAAATAATTTGCATGCACAATTGATTGTGTGTGAATATTCCTTCCTCAGTCGACTTCAGACACAATTAGGTTCCGTTTTTGAAAGTTTGGCCCTAAAAACACCACATTTTGGTCACTATGTAATGCCGGGGTTTGCGTAGCTGTCTGTCACCTTGAAACTTGAGTTCAAATAGTAGTTGGGTCACATGTCAGAGTTTGCTGGTTTAGTTGTGTGCCCCTCAAAACCACTGCATAATTTGGCACAGGTCATGAATAGCTGAGATTTTGCAGGTCAAGAATCGAGGTCAATTGGCAGAGCTTGCAGAGAGGAAGCTTGCACAATGCCTCCCCACAGCATTTCTGGCTCTAACCAGTACCCATAGTCCCTTACGTTCATGAACAAGAAATTCTGCACCCACAAATAAACAAAAAGAAAACCCCAACCACTTTGTAAACTTTTATATGAAACTGCAAAGAAAGATGCGGTTTATCAATAATCTGGGGATTAGAGGGGGAGAGACTCAGCCTTTTCAGTCCCTTTCTGTCCTGCTGTGTGCATGTATTTGGACTCCGGTAAGGTCTTCTGGAGCTTTGCTGTCAAAAGCCTTCGTGAAGTTCTCTACAGGAACATGAGGTAATAGAACGGAGGTTCAGTGAGAAAACTGAGGGGACAGAGCTAGATTTATAGCGCTGGCCTGGCAGACCCTTCTTTCCATATGTTGTTAGCATTAGCTGGCTGGAGAAATTAACTGTTGCACCCTGTATGGATTTTGAGCCGATGTAACTTGAAAACAGCTTATAATAAATGGAAAAGATAAAAGGAGGGTTTTTTTGTCAAGTGAGAACTGATGGCAACTTTCAGGCTCAAAAAGTCAGAGCACAACTTACCATGAGCAAAAACGAGAAGTCCTTGTGGCACCTTAGAGACTTAAATGTCTCGTTAGACTGACCTCACACTTGGTAAGGCAATTCCCATCCTTTCATGTATTTATACCTGCTCCTGTATTTTCCACTCCATGCATCTGATGAAGTGGGTTCTAGCCCACAAAAGCTTATGCCCAAATAAATGTTAGTCTCTAAGGCCTGGTCCACACTACGGGGGGGGGGGGGGGAGAGAATCGGTCTAAGATATGCAACTTCAGCTATGTGAATAGTGTAGCTGAAGTCGAAGTATCTTAGATCGAATTACAAAGTACTTACCTCGGGTCCACGCTGCGCAGGCAGGCTCCCCCGTCGACTCCGCTTACTCCTCACGCCGAGCTGGAGTTCCGGAGTCGACGGGGAGCGCTTCTGGGATCGATTTATCGTGTCTACATGAGACGCAATAAATCGATCCCAGAACATCGATCGCTACCCGCCGAATCAGGCAGGTAGTGTGGATGTACCCTAAGGTGCCACAAGAACTTGTTGTTTTTGGTGATACAAACTAACACAGCTACCACTCTGAAACCTGTTACCATGAGCAGGGGCCTGTGCACTCCATGACTTGATGGGACCACATTCTGCAGCAGGAACTCCTAAATTATACAACATTATTTCATCACCTTGACCTACTCTTTGAACCGTTCTCCCTCCTACAGAAGCATTCACAGCTATGGCTTATAGCTGAAAACACTCATGGGACGTAAAATTCCCTCTTTTTTGTTTGGTTTTTTTTGCAACAATACTTTCTACTGTGGATGTTTGTTTATTTTCACTGTTCTCCAGTGGTTCTGGCTGCCCAGGGTGGAGCAGTGATGTCCAGACAACTCTTTCCCTTCATGTCGGGGAGCTTTTAGTTGGCTTCAGCAGCTCAGCTCCCTGGGCCTCAGGTGGCCAGCCTACACTTCTGGCTTCCTCCACGCACTGGTTACGAACTGGAGACTAGCTTTGGTTCCCCAGACCACTACTGCCTGGCTCCATGGAATAATGCAGGGAGCACACAGTGTAATCCCTTGTGGGGAAAGCCAGAGGCAGCTGCAGGCATTTCCCCATGAGAAAGGGAGATTGAAAATTAAATATTGTGAACTGGGCTGCAGCATATTGGTGATTTCCTTGTGGTCTTGGAAAAATGCCAAATGTCATGGTTGTAGAACGGATCGGCCACCTTTGGCATGCACCCGTAGGGGAAATCTGCTGGCGGGTGGGGATGGTTTGTTTACCTGCAGGTTTGTGGTGGCTCAGGATGGGGACAGGAGATTGGGGTGTGGGGTTGAGGCACGGATTTACTTCCAGTGACTCCTGGTCAGTGGCGCAGCCAGGGTGCAGCGCAGACTGTGCTGCGCCACGGAAGTAGCCAGCAGTGGGTCTGGCTTCTAGGCGGATGCATGCAAGCACTGTCCCCCTGAGTTCCCATTGGCCGGTTACCGGCCAATGGGAGTGCGGAGTTGGTGCTCAGGGTGGGGATAGCGCATGGAACTCCATGACACCCCTGCCTAGAAGCCGGACCTGCTGCTGGCTGCTTCTGGGGCACAGCATGGTGTCGGAAAAGGTAGGCACTAGCCTGCCTTAGCTGGGCAGCACTGCCGGCAGGACTTTTAATGTCCCGGTCAGCGGTGCTAACCAGAGCAATGTGACCCAGTGCCTTACAAGCTGTGACCCAGTACTGGGTTGCAACCCATCGTTTGAAAAACACTGATCTATAGCAGTGGTGGGCAACCTGCGGACCGCATGTGGTCCGTCAGGGTAATCCACTGGGGGGCTGCCGGACAGTTTGTTTGCATGGCTGCCTGCAGCTCCCAGTTGCCGCGGTTCGCTATTCCTGGCCAATGGGAGCTGTGGCCAGCATGTCCCCGTGGCCCACGCCGCTTTCCACAGCTCCCATTGGCCGGGAACAGCGAACTGTGGCCACTAGGAGCTCTGGCGGTCGTGCAAATGTAAACAAACTGTCTGGCAGTCCATCAGCAGATTACCCTGATGGCCCGGGGGCCACAGATTGCCCACCAATGATCTACAAGAATGCATTGTTGTTATACTCCCCTGTATGCTGGTTACCGAACCCTTGCCAGTGATACAAATAGGCTGCAGTTTGCCCTCACTGTATGAATTCTCTTCTATCTGAATAAAGGCTGCTTAAGTTATCAGCCCAATGCAGTGAGTGCTCCGTAGAGGGCTGAGGGAGATTGCATTGTTGCGAGACTGTGTTTAGTCTTCCTGGTTTTTTACAGTGGGGAAAGAAGAGTTTTATTATTGTAAGTAGAGCTTACTGGAGAAACTTCAATGGATCCATATTCCATTGGAATGCCAGGATCCGTTAAAATCAAAACACTTCATTAATAAATCAGGACGATTTTGCTGGAATTTCATTTCAAAAGAAAACTCTGGGAGAGCGCTGACAATATTTCACTCTGACATTTTTTGAACTGGAACGTGTTAATTTTTTCTTTTGAAATGACTGGTTTGGGTTTTTTAAATGTTGTATTAAAACACAAAATAAGTCCAAATGAAAATTTGTTTGAAATGTTTTTTTCACAGAGAACTTGGCTTCATTCTGAATTCATTTCTAACGTTTGAAATCTCAATCTCAGAATCCTTCACAAAACAGAACTTCCATTCTTTGCCTGGCTCGGAATAGAATTATTCAGGATAGGAGCAGTCCTGTGGTTGACCCAGAGCTGCAGTGGCTTTGCAGCAGTGAAGAAGCTCATCTGACTGTATATAGTTTGGTTATATTGAACTACAAATGGGATATTACTATTTTTTATTATTATTTGCATAGCATATAAGACCCCTAGTTGTGGACTAGGACTTTATTGTGCTGGGTGCTGTCCTTGCCCCAAGAGACAATATATGGATATAGACAAGCAGGGTAGTACAAGGGGAGAAAATGGACAATGTGGTCAGCATGGTAGGCTGTGGTCTCAGCATACCAGCAGATTAGCCATTGTCAGGGTTTTTGTAGGTCTCATGGCAAAGCAGGGTTTAGAAGGACAATAATGAGTTAGTTTTGTGGGGAGCTTGTCCCAGGTGTGAGGGGCAGCACAGAAGAAAGCAGGAAGGTGTTTATTTGAAAATGTATCCAGTGGACAATATAATCTGATGATATGGGTTGATTGGAGGCAGGAGCTGACCTTTCAATACTGAATGGGAGATGATAGGTAAGGTGGGGATAGGTCATGAAACTTCTGTTTGCCAGAAGCTGGGAATGGGCGACGGAATGGATCACTTGGTGATTACCTGTTCTGTTCATTCCCTCTGGGGCACCTGGCATTGACCACTGTCAGAAGACAGGATACTGGGCTAGATGGAGCTTTGGTCTGACCCAGTATGGCCGTTCTTATGTTCTTGAAAGTGAAGAAAAGTATCTTATGTTTGATATGATAGAGAAGAGGGAGCTAGTGAAGGGATACAAAGAGAGGGGTGATGTGGTCAAAGCAACTGGCTTGGAAAATTATCTTTGCAGCAGTATTCTGAATGGGTATAAGGGGGGTCAAGATTGCATTTGTCAAGCTAGATTGCATTTGTTTTTTCAGATAGAGATGGTGATGCCACTATAGACTAGGTTTGATTTGGGGGCCCATCTTATGGTACAGGTATGGAAACATTGAGAGTAATTTAGAAATAAGCTGCACATAAGCCACAGGAACATATGAACCTAAATAATTTGTTTCGCAGCCCTCAAATGGTTGTGTAACCTGATTGTCTATATTTAGGATATCATTAATATTTTACTTTTCATCCGGGGAGAGGCTGTGTGGACCAGTGGATAGAACACCTGGGTTTTATTCCTGGGTCTACCACTAACCCACTGTCTGATCACGGGCAAGTCACTTTATCTTTTTCTTTTTCTGTCCCATTTAGATTGTGAGTAATTTGAGGCAAGGCGTGCCTTTTGCTAGGCTTATATAGAATAACGGTACCCAGATTTTGGTTGGGCCCTCTGTCACAGGTACAGGGCAGCTGTGCCTATGTTTTCTTTGTGGTCTCTTTGAATGGATCCCCTCAGGTGTCTGGCCTCGTGCCTTTACCTCTCCTGATGTGGAATTCTCCCGCTCCTAGACAGATCCCTGGACTATAGTATCCTTCAAGTATATCAATCTTGCTTACCCAGCAGATTGGACTGAGTGCAGGCATCTGCATCTCTTCCCTTTTGTGGAGTGTGGCCAGTGGTGTGTATAGTGATCAGACAGCTTTCTCAAACGAAAGTATTGTTTATTTAACAGTAGGAACAAAGCATTTCGGGGGAAAGGATTTTAAAACAGTCAACACGCGTCTGTCTTAAGTAATGGCTTGTTCTCCCCTGAGTGTTGACAGCTCCAATGTTGTTTTCAGAAGTGACGTGATTTTGGCTGAGCCCAGTCTTAGGATGACCTGAGAAGCTCCAGCCCTCCAGTGAATGGCTGTCTGCCCCATGAAGCAGCCTCCCAGGACTGAGCAACCGTTCAGAGCTGCTTAGAGACAAGGATCTCTTTCCCCCTTCCCCCGTCTCAGCAAGCGACCTGAAGTCATTCTCACAGGAGAGGAGGAGAGTTAGACACCCAGCAGCTCAGGATGTTTCCACTCCCTCCTTCCCTTCCCTTTATGGGAGCAATGGGGACATGATTCTTCTCTTCCCCTGCTCCCTGCAGCATTCAGTGTGGGGAAGGGGCAGATCTGGGTGCAAAGAGACCTTGGAGATGCCTCTTCCAGCCTGGGGAGGAGAAGAAAGGATCCTGCTGTAGCCACTGGAAGGAGGCTGAAGCACCCCAGCAGGAGCAGAGGGGAGGCTTGGGAGCTGAACTGATGGGTGCTGGGTTGGGGTGGAATTGAAGCTGCTGGAGGGCTAAATTGATGAGGGGCTAAATGGAGGAGGCAGGGGTTGGATGGAGGTAGAATTAATTGCCGAGCAGGGGCTGGATAGATGTGTGGGGTTGAGAACTCCTTCAGCAGGGGGCCAAAATAACCCTACCCAGTACATTTGGAAGAGTGGGCGTAAGTCTGCCCACTCTGTGTGTGTCTCTCTCTCTCTCACACACACGTGCATGGAGGAGTTGAAAAATAATAATAATTAATAAAGTATAGTCTTTGGCCAAAAAAAATCATGTTTTTATTAACCTCATGGTTTTGGGGGTTCAACTCATGATTTTTGATCTTGAAGTTGGTGATATAACCTTGGCAATCCCAACTTCGGCAGTCACCCGTGTCAGGTCTCTGTGTCTGTCTAGTTTCCCCCAAACCCTCTCCTGCTCCTCCTACCCCTTGAGTGAGTGTTCCTTTTTAACCTGCCATGGTTTAAAAAAATTTCCTATGAGTGTGGCCCTCTTCATGTCCTGGTTCAAACCAATTTTGTAGGCTAGCTGCACAGGAAGCAAAATCTCCAAAATTAATAGTCCTGGTATTGTCCTTTAACACCCCACAAGTGTTTGCTGAGGGTGGCTTATTTGGAGCCATTATTTCTTTCCTGCTTGTTTTTCTTGACCACCCTCCCCCATTAAACCAAATCAATATATTCATACAGTAAAAGCAGGTCAATATGAAGCATTCACAAACTCTTTCAGAGCAGCTCCACATCTGTTATAACCTCTAGGTGCTACTGTAATACAAATAATAAAGAATAATTTAGAGATTAGATCTTGCAGCCTGGGCTTGAGCTTGAAACACCGTAATTTTAAAAATTTGGATGTACTCCTAGCTGGGGAGTTTGGCCCATTGTGGAGGTTGCCCTATTCCACTAATTGCACAGCACTGAAATACAGATCTGAATACAAATCTAGGTTCACTTTGAGAAACCCTTGGAAACTTTAGAGGGAGGGAATTAGTTGGATCTAGGATTTCAGTATTACATTTGGTTATGAATGTTTTGACTCGCATGTGACTCAGTCTCTTGCTACTCTGCGATGTTTAGATTTAGCCCTCTGCAATGGTTCATTTTGTACTTTGAATTAGTCATGAGAAGAAAAGTGACATTTTCCAGTGTACAGTCTTTTCATGCATTACTCTGCATCTTTTCTAACTGTTAAAATAGCTATAATGACAGAGGCGGCATCAGACATAATAAGCTGCAAGCTGTCCAACTCAGAACTCTTTTCTCACGCTATTTCCTGCAGAGTGAGATTGTATGGATAGCTGCAAATATCTAAACTCGGGGCAGCGTTTGAACATCCCTATTACCTTTCTGAGCTTTCGAGCCAGCTCTTTGATTTGTTCTTTCAAGCTCCTTAAAGCTACTTCTCTGCCAGCTTGGATGGTATGTAGGAGTCTGTGATGAATACATTCATTATCTAATACAAAGTGGCATAGAACACTCATGCCATGAACCCCACCACACAACTCTATCCTGTTGCAATTCTCTGATTCATGCTGCACGAGATTAATAGCATTTATGTTATTCATATATCTTGGTTGACCTTGATCTGCTAGAAACTCCCTCCTTTTTATCTCTGTCCCATACTGGGGAGGTTTTGTCCCACATTAACAATGGATCTTTTGTACTTCAAAGCACATTCCCCCCACACCCAACATGCTGAGTTTTAATTTTCCTAACATATATATCTGTTCCTTTCTCTTTCCCTCTCATATTCTTACCTATGTTTAGCAGACTGATAATATCTCAGGAGCTGAGAGCTTTTATTTTAGTGGATTTTTTTTAAAGCATTGATGTTAACCCTTCAGAAGCTAACTGTGAAAAAAGACTTAGATCCTTTTTTCTTATTCCACTTAAAGAAATGTGCACGTCCTTCCTGAAGAAAAGAATATTTGTTGTTTCCTTCCTGTAGTTTTTTGGGACTGTATATTATGCCAGATGGTAAAATGTACAGTGAGGGGGGTGGGAGAGAATGCCATATGTATCATTTCTCATGTGGCTCCTGGGGCAAGTTACAAAACTCTGGCATGTTTGTGTTTTCCAGCTACGTTGAGAGGGTGAATTATTCTCCACACTCATTCAGCTTTCACCCTCTCCCATCCCAGCATGCTATCCTCACGTCCACCACAGGCAAAACACTCTACCCTGCACATAAAATGTGAAGCAGCTCTCACTCCGAGCTGGCTCATGAGATGATAATTTGGGGACCTTCACAGGGTGTCTCCATTGCTGCTGCTCCAGGAGAAGGTCCAAGCTCTGGAGGATTCCAGCAGGGCCTCAGGAGTCTCTTGGGAAGGGATGAGGGGCAGAAAGGTGAAAGAAGGCCAGATGGGATCAGTGGCTTTCTTCTTGGATGCTCAGAGGGAGAGGAGTTGGCCTAGATAGCATAACACTGCTGAGATTCCAGTGTGATTGCTGTTACTAGAAATAGGTAGACAGACAAACCTAGTACTGGGCCTGGTGTTGGGGAGTGTGCCTTTAAGGACAGCGACAAAGGGTCCTGTGGCACCTTATAGACTAACAGAGGTATTGAAGCATAAGCTTTCGTGGGTGAATACCCACTTCTTCAGATGCAAGCAGTAGAAATGTCCACTGCTTGCATCCGAAGAAGTGGGTATTCACCCACGAAAGCTTATGCTTCAATACCTCTGTTAGTCTATAAGGTGCCACAGGACCCTTTGTCACTTCTGCAGATCCAGACTAACATGGCTACCCCTCTGATATCTTTAAGGACAGAGCTTCCGAGATTGTGAGTTTGGGCAGGACGCTGTGAAGCACGTGTTACGTACGCCCAGCCAGCAACTTGAAACCAGAAGCAGAGTAAAGCAGATCTATTGCAAGCACATTAATCACTGACCATTACAATTGGCAGGAGCTGCTGAATGAGGACTGAGAGGGGACACTATTGAGTAGCATGGAATTGGATAGAAACAGACAAAGAAAAATGGGGAAGGAACAGAAACAAAGGGCAGAAGTAATGCTGGTCCTAAAAGTCAGCATATCTTCTCAGCAAGGTATCATATAACAATAAATTACAGTGTAAACAATAAAAATTGGCCATTTAGTTAAAGGCCAGATTCGACACTTGATATTTGTGCAAACCTCCCATTGCTGCCAGTGGGGGCTCAGCTTTGCATTGAAGATACTATGCAATCCTGCATGTGTACTGGCCACTGACCAGAATTGAAAATGGAACTCCACTCCTTCCACTGAATGAGCTTGACACCCCTCATCTAAAGCAATTGCTATAAAATCAGCTTTGGTACAATTGGGAATTGTAGTTCCTGTTTTCTTTCTCTCCTCCTCCTCAGCATATGCCTGCATTTGCAGCTGTCAAAAACAGGTATACTCCTGCATCAAAAAAATGTAAAATTGGCTCTAGGCAGGTATCGTTTCATTCTTGACCTGAAGTTATAACAAATGGGAAGATCAGCTTTCTGCTTTATTTATTTATTTCTCTGGGCCCCCTGGCTCGCGATCAATGGCTCATTAATTTTTATTTCCCACATACTTTCTAAGAGGTTGGATCTGTTAGAAGAATTATGACAACCCAGAAAGTCTGATCCCATATATCTTGTTTTGTAAGAGAGTGGCTGAGAAACAAGAACTATACCTAGCAATTAATA
Organism: Chelydra serpentina; assembly: GCA_037349315.1. Lineage (NCBI taxonomy): Eukaryota > Metazoa > Chordata > Testudines > Chelydridae > Chelydra > Chelydra serpentina. Next base: position 80,887,791 of record JBAIAC010000004.1, read on the forward strand.
CAGATCCTGCTAATATTTCACTGAAGTGAACAAGGGCAGTTCTGCAAATGTGTCCTGTGGTCTTCCAGTAATTTACAGGGCATGGCTTACTGTGACCAATGATTCCAAAGCAGATAGGATTTTGTATACAATTTAGGGTCATCATATTTGTTGTCCCTCAGGGCTGCCAGCATATGAACTTTAAGTGTCATCTACACTGCATCCTGTAAATTAAGTTGAAAGAGAGAGAACCCAATTAAACATACCATTTTTTTTAAACATGCGTTTTAATTCTGCAAAGGAAACATGACTCTTTCTGAAAAAAATTCCCGTGTGATAACCTTATCAGTGTTAGACAAATAGCTTAACTGTGCTGTGTCTGTTAAGGGAAAACACTGTTGACTCTGGATTTGAAAACAGAGCATGTATTACTTTCACTGGATTAGAAACCCATATACGTAGGTCTTGTGGAATTGTTTTGCTTTCTGTGCATGTTCCAACTGATTGGGGAAGTGAAGGACTTCCCCTGTGAAAGACTCTGCTGACTTCATTTATTTGTGCTTCCAGTTTCTTAGAAGATCTGTTCTTTGTTCATTTTACACTTATTTTTTATCACACATTTATGTCTCTTCTCTTTATTTTTGGCTCCACTTTTTTTTAACTTTCTCATATTTCCATAGAGCCAGACCCTCAAATCCTTCCTCCGGGCTGGATTATTCCTTTAAGGTGCAGCTCTGCAGTAAGGTAAGGTAAGCGAGTGCAGAGGGGACTACTCTGCAGAAGGAGCCCCGAGAAGTGTGCTGATTGACTAAACCACCGTCCCTTCAGGGAGTTCTGCTACCCTCCCCCTCCACTCCCGAGTGCAGCATGCGCTCCCCTTTGAGCCTTGCCTCAGATTGGACAAATGTTTCCTAATTCTCTGACCCACCATAACTCAATTCACTTTAGGCCTCATCAATGGGTTTGGGATCAGGCCCTTTAAACGCTGTATTTGTCGTGGTTGAACAAGTGGCTCAATGTGAAGAATTCCTGCAAAACTGTTCATCCTCTTGCAGTTAGACTCAATTCAGATCCTAATTATAATACTTAGCAGTGACATAGCATTTTACATTTTCAAAGCAGTGCAAAAGCATTAATTAAGCCTCAAAAGTCTCTGCAAGGTAGTACATAAAATGTGTGGCCATTGATATGAGGCTGAGTCAAACAGCTCTAGTTCTGTCCAAGCTAAGAACACAAATAGGAAAAAAGACAGCATTAAGAGAACTTATTAATATTGTCACCCATCTGCTGAATGGTAGCAAGCCCCTGCAAGTTGGCTTCCCATTCAAGGAGCAATCAGGGATACAGAGTCTGGGTCTTTGCTTAGCATAAGTTGTTTTATTTACACATATACAACAGTCCTGGAACAGAGGTGGTCCCAAAAGGGAATGCAGGCAAATCCTCCCTTTCATAACTCGCAGCCAAATACCAATGCCTGGTTCCCAGGAAGCAACTCCGCCCCAAGAACTGAGTCTTGTTAGCGAGATAAAGGCAGAGAGCAAACTATCTTGCTGGCTTGCAACAGCTCCCCAAAAGATTCATCCTCATCAAAACTATTTCCACCTCAGGATTCCTTCACAAATTAAACACAGTTCACGCACTAAAATAAACACAAAGATCTGTATATCACCACCATTGGTGAACCCCCTCATGCCAATACATTGTAAAACAACCAACATATTCATCTTTCTTGAATAGTTTTAAATGAAGAAAATTGTAAAAAATAAGTAAATGCAAATGCACATCCCATCCCAGCAAGGACAATCTAATTTACGATCCTCTTTCCAGGACATTGCTTTTCCGAAGAGCAACGTTTGTGTAATTCAGTTGGTTGGTCATCCCTTGGCATTCTCTGTTTCCAAAAGAAAAGATGTATACTTTGGTTTATATTATTGTTAAATGTTAAGAACTGACAGGGGATTCTAGTCTAGGAGTATTGATGTAAGTATTTTCCCAAAATTTGCTCAGGGTACTTAGAATGGATTGTTTACAATATACTCAGCAACATTATTACAGAAGGTAAGAACACATATAACTGGGTGTGACAGTATGTGTATCTGCAAGATGTGCATCAGAAGTGAATACTATAGAAGCCTTTGGGCAGGGTTTTCAAAAGCACTTGGTTTTGGCCTAACTCTGGTCCTTTAGAAGTGAATGGTTTAGCTCTCATTGACTTCAAGAGGAGCAAAGGTAGGTCAATTCTAGGCACTCTTGAAATCCCCATCCTTTTTGTTCAGTTGAAAGAGCAGAGATAGGCTGATGTCTGGAACCAGATGCTACCAAAATAAGAATTCAGGAGGGTTAATTTGTATCTGAATCCTGACAGTGGGCCAGATTGAAATGCAGGTCTAGCATGTGAACCAAAATGGTGAAAAATTAATGAGAACACATTTTTCTGATGAGATCTCCCTTATTTCCGCTTTCCCTCAGCACCCTCCCGATCCCTTGTTCCCTCACCCCACCTTTATTGCCTTTTGAGGGTCAGGTCCACAGCCATCCATCAACCTTCTGGGTATCTTGAGAGGTGCCCTTTCCAACTGGTTGTTCAGTTGGACTTTCCATTCAGACCTTCCCATCTTCTAATTTAAAGAAGGACTTTCATGGGTGTTAGTAAGTCCAGCATGCACTTATGGGTAGGGCTATGTTTTAGTCACGGGTATTTTTAGTAAGTCATGGACAGGTCACGGGCAGTAAACAAAAATTCACAGCCCATGACCTTTACCCCTGACTAAAACATGGGGATGGTGGCTCGGGGGGGGGCAGCCTTGGGAGCACTGGGGATATTGGGAGGGGGCAGCCTTGGGTGTGCCACGGTTGCTGGGGGGATGGACCAGGGGGGCGCTGTGGGTGCTCGGGGGTGGGGCAGGGCTGGGGCAGGTTCCTTACCTGGCTCCTGGGAAGCAATGACTTCCAGCTCCTATCTCCACATGCTGCCTCTGCTCCATCCCAAGCCCCGGTTCTGCAGCTCCAATTGGAGGGGCGGTACCTGCAGGCGGAGGCAGCACATGGAGCTAGGAGCTGAGGGAGGGGAGTTCCTGTTGCCCTTCCAGGGATCCCCCACCCAGGTAAGCTCTGCCCCACCCCCCAATCCCAGGCCTGAGCCCCCACCCCCAAACTCCTGCTGCTGGGGGGGCGGGGAGGGCCCGAGACTTCAAATGTTGTCAGTGCTTGGCTCCAAATTGCACAGGCTCTTGAGATTGCCAGTATTCATTATTTGTGACTGGAGAGTCTTATGTAACATTGATTTGGAACATATTGTACATGGGTAGATTTGAGCTTCCCCAGTGTCTAGTCTCTGCAGTCATAGTAATTATATGATTTGTACCTACCTGGTCATAGTGATATAGGTGAAGCCAAAATCCCTCCCAATATGACCTGAGACAAGCAGGGGGAAATTTCTTACTGCCCCAGATGTTGTTTTATTCTACCATATTATTTTGAGCAAAAATCCCCGACATTAAATATCCAATCATATAGCTAGACAGATAGAAATATTAATTTCCTGGTTAAGATCTAGATATCTGAGCTTCTGTTGTGTCCAAGTTATTGTCAATTTTTTATTGAATCCAATTAAGATGGGTTCTGACAAAACCACTTAAGCAGGAGATTTCTAACACTTTTGAGGGGGCGGGGAGCCTCTATTAAGTATCTAACGCATCTTCAGGAGCTCAATTCTTCACCATGGAAGTCAATGGGAGTTTTGCTATTGGATTGTATTGGAGTTGGATCAGACTCTCGCTCAGTAGCATGCTAAGATTTCTTTGCAGAACACTATGGAATAGGCCTGAGCTACTTCTGTAGAAATCTGGAAATTTGGTAATGTACTATGCACTCACTTTTACTGTAGGCATTGATGGTTTGTAAACTGAAATCTAATCAATTGTTGCTCTTGATAGAGTGGTGAACAGTATTATAAATCTCGTATTATGTGTTTACTTTCAATTTATATTGTTAGCACTGTTTATTGCCTTTTATTAAAGCTCATTAAGATGATTGGTTTAAGGTCCTGTTATGAGAAGAGAGACTAACACTTGCATGTAGAATGACCACAAAATAAACTAAAAGTGGCTGAAAGCTTCTATTCTCAAAAGTACTATATTTGTGTTTCCTGTGTGGGAGTATTTACTTGCGAAAGACAGGAAATTGATGATCAAACATACAATTAACTAGAAGGGTTCTGTACATGTTGTATTAGAGCAAAAATATATTGCACAAAGACTCCAGTGTTGTTTTTTTTGTTTTTTTTAACTTATTCTAATATTTTCTGAGTTGCTCATATAAGCAAATTAACACTAGGTGGTGGTGTAATATTTTATTATAAAAGTTGAATAAACTGACAGGCAAATATGGTAAAGCATTAGATTATGTGGAATCTTTTAGGTAAACGGCTACTTCCTCATCTGTATGAGCAAATTCTGATCCTTCCCGCTGACCGGCTGTGTAACACAGTCCATAGAACATCACCAAGTGGTTCTTGCACCAACTCCATAGTCTCGAAATGAGCTAGAGCACATCTTTTTAGCAAAACATCCAGGCTTGATCGACACTGTTTAAATGCAGTACACTATTACTTTCCTTTTAGCCATTCCACCATGTTTCAGAAGTGGTGTTTGTCACCATTCTCTTCCATTGCCAGGCATTCTAGTACCCTTATGCTTCTCACAGTAGGTTACAGACATGCATAGTTTTTATTTTTGCTCATTTGCCTACTTGTGCTTTACTCCCTGCTACTTTTCTGGAATGCACCTCTGTAATCTGTCTTTCCCTCCTTCTGTTCAGTTGTCATTTCTATCATACCCTTTACTACCAGATACAGAGTTACCTTTGTATTATCAACATCTCTAGCAGATGTCTTTGTCTGACCTGTGTGCTCCTCAGCACCTGTCAGCTTTTCCCCAAGTCCTAGTCTTAGTATTCCTCCTAAAAGTTATCAGTTTTCTGGACCAGCAGTCTGGCTCCATTATGTTTAGCACCATCCCTTCTGTATGAGCTTTTTGCTTCCCAAAAATTCTTCAATGCACTTAACCTACTTCTCTTTACAATATCTTCCTATGCACTCACTAGTGCCAGGTCTACATTAGAGGTTTTTGCTGGTATAACAGTGTTGGTTGTGGGGAATTATTTTTTGGCGACCTTTCTGCACTACCAAGAGCCCCAGAGTCGACACAGTTATATTAGCAAAAAAGTCCTTTTGACAGTATAACTTGTTTCATTCAGGGAACTGATATAAGTGATACCAGCAAACAAACAAAATTGCCAGTGTAAGCCGTGTCTCCACAAGAAGGGTTTGTCTGTCCAGCAATATCAGCAACCCCTTTCTAATGTAGACGAGGCCCAACACCCTGAAGTTCCCGCTCTCCAGTTGATTCTGCATGGGGATCTAGAAGGATTGAAGAGGAAATGGCTTCAGAGATCCTGGATTTAAGCCTTCTTTCTTCTAATAATCTAAGTGTAGCTTCCATGACCTCTCCTTATGCCTACCTGTCACTGGCACCAATGTGTATCATGACCACAGACTCCTTTGTAGCTGAAGCCGCGTTATTTGAAACAATGTCAATTTAGGAAACAAGAAATACCTGAAAACATTCTTTAATGCAAAGTATAACCATGGGGCTAATATTTTTGTAGTCAGCACTTTAGCATACTTTTATCATTGTGTTAAATCTCACAGCATGGTTATCAGACAAACAGGAAAAGAGTAAGTAAGGTAACACTCATTTTGGACACTCTGCATGAACAGTGGTTTAGCACATAGAATAAAATAGTATTCTATTTAAAGCTGAAGATGACTTTTTTCTTTTTGCACCTATTGTTGTGTAATTTCTTAGGAAAATGTTTTTCTTCTTACTCAAAAAAAAAAGTGTTGATTGCAAGAAAAGCTGAAAACCACTTGACCAACCACCCTACCACAAATTCTTCTTCATGTTTGCATGTGGAAATATGACCTATGCAAACAGATCTAGCAATTGGATTTAAATGTTAACAGGATATCTCCGTATTTTTTAACAATACGATGACACAGTACAACTGTTTGAATTCAAAGGTGTTTTGGAGCTCAGGCTCAGGGACCATTTGAGCGATCGGTACCCATTCTGCTCCCAGTCACTTTCACAGCTGCTGCAAAGAAGGGCAAGATTTTGCCCTTAGTTTGAAAACACAGAATATTTTTCTTCACACAATGACTTCATCTGGACATTGGCCCTTGTTCAGCAATAAGTTGTGCATGCTGGTTTTTTTGTTTGTTTTGCTATGGTTTCTTAATGAAGTATAGAAATACATGGAAGACGTTGGAAGGGAAGGAGGCAAATACTCACAAGTGGCACCACTGATCTACCGATGTCTTTAACCTTACTTGGACCATACAGCCACTTCTCCATATTACTTAGCAGATGTAGGGCACATCTGTTCAGGGCCTGCAGCTGCATTGACCTTTGGATTATGACATCAAGAATGGCATTTGTACAATTAAAAATGTTATCACTCAGGGCAACCCCTGTTGCCCTCTGCCACCTTTCAGTAAATTGTGTTGTAAGAAAGGTTAAAAAAAGTTGCTGGAACTGATTCTTTTGCTGAAACATCTAACAAGTATGTCAAATTTCTCTGATCTTGGCCACGGTAGAATATTGCTCTAGTTAACATCCTGTGCTTTAACTCACTGTCTGAGATCCTCTTTCCTGCAGTGTGTTTTCTTCATCAGTTTGTATTTCTGCCAGTCAGTGTCACAAAGCACTTCCTGTTTCATCCCCACTTGACAAGGTTAAGCCATGCTGATGATCTGCAGTTGTGTGCAGCTTCATTTTTCATAGATTCTTTCTGATAACCATAACATGAACTCTGGAGTATGTGTTAGGAACTGAAAACAGGCCAAGTGTTTTGTATTAGTCTGTATTCCCACATTCACCAATTCTCCAAGGGATGAAACTCCACCAATGACATGTATGAGAAAAAAGGATCAAGGCTAAAAACTATTTTCTCCCCTCTAGTTTACATTAAACAAAATCAAAAGCACAAAGAGCCTTATTCTTCTTTCACGCACATTGGTTTCACACTGGTAAAACTCCACTGAGTTCAATAGAGCTACTCTTGATTTACACCAGTCTAACTGGGAGGAGAGTCAGGCCTAATACGGCAGACATCTGTGGCTTGAAAGCAAATTTATATACAATAGTTCAATCTTTTTTTTAAAAAACAACAAACATTTATTTAGTCTTCCTATCTTTACACATTTGTACAGACACTGGGAAATCAGATTAATGGAATCTTTAACCTCAAAAATAAACCATTGATACTATTTATACATGATTGCCTTTGAATATAGTAATGACTGCTAGACAAGTGTATGCATAGTGCTAAATTGTTAATTTAAAAACTATAAAAGCATAAAATTTAAAAATACAGCTGTAAATAACAAAGCCCTTTCTTACCTCCAGTTAGCATTTTCTATATAGTTGGTTTCTTTGCATTATACAGCCTTTACTTCTGTTGACAAAAAAGAGACTTGAAACCATAATGGTTCTTTAAACAAAGTGGGAAAATTATTTTTGTGTATGCACTATTAATAGATGTCTGTTCCTAGAAAATGATCATTAACTGTGTGTTTGTTCCCTACAACGCACATCCCTCTTGGAGAGCCCCATTAACAATTCTGCATCACTGGCTTTCAGGTGGATTTCCTGTGGCCCATATTTAGCTGTGCACACAGTCAATTAGTGTGTATTAGTTACATCTTTTAAAAATCAATAGCCACTATAATCCAGAAGCATACGTTAACTTGTGTTTTGTGGGAAATTTTTTTTTTTTTGTGTGGCATGTATCCTATTTCTAGCAGTGGTCTATTCCAAGGTGGTGAGAGCCAAAGAATTGGACATAATCAAGGGTGGTTGGCTGTCAGGGGAAAAAACAAAAATATGATGTTCTTTGTGCTGTTGAAGCACAGGAAAGAAGAGGGAAGGCCATTGGATTTCCCTGGGTGATGGGGAGTCCCGATCTAGCTGCTAGTTGTCTGTGCCATCTCCTCCTGCAGCCCCTTGGTGCAAGAGATGTGTTAAGTTATGGAGGATATGACTGTAGTGCTACCATATTTCAGCTGTTCCTCCACTAGCTAACTGTGGTACTTTACAGCCAATCTTAGGTTGCTCTAGTTTACACCATGGCTAGGGCTGGCATAGAAGTGGCCTCCAGAATCTGGTAGCTGTAACCATCTCCCCACTTTAACTATGCCAAGCATTGAATGGTTTCAGCCGAGAATCTAGCCCAGTATTTGAATTAATATTAGGTTGCATATCTTGGCTATTATGAGACAAGTCCAATTAATATAATTTATATTGCAATATTATGTGGTTCCCATTTTTTGTCATGTGACAAGCATACAAACTTAGGTTGAATGAATGTGTAGAAAGGGGCTGAAATGCATTTTTGCAAGCAACAGTAAACGTTTGTGCCAGAATGTTTGGGATTTCTCAGAGAAGTTAATCTGAACAGAGGCAAGTGAGATCTGGCACTGGCAAAGTGAATGTTGTTTAAGCCACACTTTGATGTAGGATAAAACGTTACCACAGCCAGAAATACAATAAAAGCAAGAGCATCTCAGAGACTGGCATACAGGGTTAATGTTCAAATGCTGCCGTAACGGCTTTCAGGCTTTTCCTGCCAATTGTTTTGGCCATCAAAAACCGTACTGAAAATCTTCTCCATGCTCCAAACATTTTAGAGAAGGACAAAGAATCAGGAAGATTTAATTTATTTGGGGCGATTTCTAACATTGTATCTGTGCCTGTGGAGTCAGGCCTGCTTCCGTTACTGTCAATGGCAAAACTCCAGTGGGTTACAAAGGGAGCAGGATGGGGCCCTACATGGATACTTCTTGCATTTAAGCCTGTATTTTCAAAAGGGTTTAATGAGTTTGGGTGCTTCAATTTTTGGGTGCCAAACGTGCGACACCTTACAATTTTCTGATTTGTAGAAAGCGCTGAACACCCGACTTCTGAAAATCTGCCCCCTTTAAAGTGTCACAGTTAGATACCCTGAAATGGCAGTGCCCAAAATCATTACCAGGGAGCTTTGCGAACAGGGGCTGCAAACAGGTGAGTTTGAGAGGAATTGCTCCAGGTCAAGCAGGAGCAAACACAGGACCCTTGGGGTAAGTGGCTGTCTGTAATGTGTGTTTGGGGGTACTTGTGTCTGTCTGTGTGTTCATTCATTTGTTTGTTTGCAGGACCGTGTGCTGTGGCTGGCAGTTGGAAGCTGTGAGCTTCTACACCAGGGGGTGGGGCTTTATAAAGCAGTGCACAAGCGACCAGGGAGCTTTGCGAACAGGGGCTGCAAACAGGGGAGTTTGAGAGGGAGTGTGGAAGGGGAGCGCGAAGGGGGCAAGCTATCCTTGCCATTCCTAATTCTTTTTACCCAAACAAAAGGGAGAGGCAGAGCAACCAGGTGGCTGCAGACGGGGGAGTGAGTCTCTGTTGAGGGGACAGTTTGGCACTTTGACCGTGTGCTTGAGTGTTTGATTTCCTGTTTGAATAGTGTGATTTGGGAGTGCTTCATTGCAGACTCTTCTAAAAAGACTGTCAGTCAGCTGCGCACCAGCGGAGCAGCGCATAGCAGAGAAGCAAACAGGTGGAGTTAGCCTGGGAGTTCACCTGGAGAGAGCCTACTGAGGCATCCCCCTTGCAGGTTTCCCTGAGTAGCTTCTGCCACAAGTGAGGAAACTCTTCGAAGGAAGGAACTATGGATGCTGAGCGATCCGCTGTCGTGACCTGCACAGGATGTGCCATGTTTGTCTTTCTTCCACAGGATAGAAGCGACTTTGTCTGTACAAAGTGCAAGCTGATCTCCATATTGGAGGAGAAGATTCAAGGTCTGGAGAAACGAGTATCAACCCTGCGTTCCATAAAAGAAAATGAGGAGTTCCTGGATAGACGTCAGGATAGGCTTCAGCGGGCGCAGTGTTGTGAGGATTCAGAGCAGGCTGCGCAGCGGGGACAGAAGACCAGCGAGGATAATTGGCGGCATGTGACCTCCAGAAGAGGAAAGAGTATGAGACAAGTCCATGTACCAGAAACGCATATTCAGATGAGCAACCGTTTTCATGTTCTCTCCACAGGCACTAGTGGAGAGAGTGGAGTGAATGATGCATCTGAGGGAACAGAGCAGAAGGAGACTCCACTGATTGGAAGGCATGAGATGCACAGTCCTAGTGATGGGGGTTCCACGACCACCACTCCCAAGAGGAGGAGGAGGGTGGTGGTGGTCGGGGATTCTCTCCTCAGGGGGACTGAGTCATCTATCTGTCGCCCTGACCGGGAAAACCGAGAGGTGTGCTGCTTGCCAGGGGCTAGGATTCGTGATGTGACGGAGAGACTGCCGAGACTCATCAAGCCCTCAGATCGCTACCCCTTCCTGCTTCTCCACGTGGGCACCAATGATACTGCCAAGAATGACCTTGAGCGTATTACTGCAGACTACGTGGCTCTGGGAAGAAGGATAAAGGCGTTTGAGGCGCAAGTGGTGTTCTCGTCCATTCTCCCTGTGGCAGGAAAAGGCCGGGGTAGAGACCGTCGAATCGTGGAAGTCAACGAATGGCTACGCAGATGGTGTCGGAGAGAAGGGTTTGGATTCTTTGACCATGGGATGGTGTTCCAAGAAGAAGGAGTGCTAGGCAGAGACGGGCTCCACCTGACGAAGAGAGGGAAGAGCATCTTTGGAAGCAGGCTGACCAACCTAGTGAGGAGGGCTTTAAACTAGGTTCACCGGGGGAAGGAGACCAAAGCCCCGAGGTAAGTGGGGAAGTGGGATACTGGGAGGAAGCACAAGTAAGTGAGTACAAGAGGGGAGGGCTCCTGCCCCATACTGGGACAGCAGGATGATCGGTGAGTTATCTTAAATGCCTATACACAAATGCAAGAAGCCTGGGGAACAAGCAGGGAGAACTGGAAGTCCTGGCACAGTCAAGGAATTATGACGTAATTGGAATAACAGAGACTTGGTGGGATAACTCACACGATTGGAGTACTGTCATGGATGGATATAAACTGTTCAGGAAGGACAGGCAGGGCAGAAAAGGTCGGGGAGTTGCGTTGTATGTAAGAGAGCAGTATGACTGCTCAGAGCTCCAGTATGAAACCGCAGAAAAACCTGAGAGTCTCTGGATTAAATTGAGAAGTGTGAGCAACAAGGGTAATGTCGTGGTGGGAGTCTGCTACAGACCACCAGACCAGGGGGATGAGGTGGATGAGGCTTTCTTCCAGCAATTAACAGAAGTTACTAGATCACAGGCCCTGGTTCTCATGGGTGACTTTAATCACCCCGATATCTGCTGGGAGAGCAATACAGCGGTGCACAGACAATCCAGGAAGTTTTTGGAAAGTGTAGGGGACAATTTCCTGGTGCAAGTGCTGGAGGAACCAACTAGGGGAGAAGCTCTTCTTGACCTGCTGCTCACAAACAGGGAAGAAATAGTAGAGGAAGCAATAGTGGATGGGAACCTGGGAGGCAGTGACCATGAGATGGTCGAGTTCAGGATCCTGACACAAGGAAAAAAGGAGAGCAGTAGAATACAGAGCCTGGACTTCAGAAAAGCAGACTTTGACTCCCTCAGGGAACTGATGGGCAAGGTCCCCTGGGAGAATAACATGAGGGGGAAAGGAGTCGAGGAAAGCTGGCTGTATTTTAAAGAAACCTTATTGAGGTTGCAGGAACAAACCATCCCGATGTGTAGAAAGAAAAGTAAATATGGCAGGCGACCAGCTTGGCTTAACAGTGAAATCCTTGCTCGTCTTAAACACAAAAAAGCAGCTTACAAGAAGTGGAAGATTTGGACAAATGACCAGGGAGGAGTATAAAAATATTGCTCAGGCATGCAGGAGTGAAATTAGGAAGGCCAAATCACACTTGGAGTTGCAGCTAGCTGGAGATGTTGGGAGTAACAAGAAGGGTTTCTTCAGGTATGTTAGCAACAAGAAGAAAGTCAAGGAATGTGTGGGCCCCTTGCTGAATGAGGGAGGGAACCTTGTGACAGAGGATGTGGAGAAAGCTAGTGTACTCAATGCTTTTTTTGCCTCTGTCTTCACAGACAAGGGCAGCTCCCAGATGGCTGCACTCCGCAGCACGGTATGGGGAGGAGGTGACCAGCCCTCTGTGGAGAAAGAAGTAGTTCGGGACTATTTAGAAAAGCTGGACGAACACAAGTCCATGGGGCCGGATGCACTGCATCCGAGGGTGCTAAAGGAGTTGGCCGATGTGATTGCAGAGCCATTGGCCATTATCTTTGACAAATCATGGCAATCGGGGGAGGTCCCGGATGACTGGAAAAAAGCTAATGTAGTGCCCATCTTTAAAAAAGGGAAGAAGGAAGATCCGGGGAACTACAGGCCAGTCAGTCTCACCTCAATCCCTGGAAAAATAATGGAACAGGTCCTCAAGGAATCAATTCTGAACCACTTAAAGGAGGGGAAAGTGATCAGGAACAGTCAGCATGGATTCACCAAGGGCAAGTCATGCCTGACTAACCTAATTGCCTTCTATGATGAGATAACTGGTTCTGTGGATGAGGGGAAAGCAGTGGATGTGCTATTTCTTGACTTTAGCAAAGCTTTTGATACGGTCTCGCACAGTGTTCTTGCCAGCAAGTTAAAGAAGTATGGGCTGGATGAATGGACTGTAAGGTGGATAGAAAACTGGCTGGATGGTCGTGCTCAACGGGTAGTGATCAATGGCTCCATGTCTAGTTGGCAGCCGGTATCAAGTGGAGTGCCCCAAGGGTCGGTGCTGGGGCCGGTTTTGTTCAATATCTTCATCAACGACCTGGAGGATGGTGTGGACTGCACCCTTAGCAAGTTTGCAGATGACACTAAACTGGGAGGAGTGGTTGATACGCTGGAGGGTAGGGATAGGATACAGAGGGACCTAGACAAATTAGAGGATTGGGCCAAAAGAAATCTGATGAGGTTCAACAAGGACAAGTGCAGAGTCCTGCACTTAGGACGGAAGAATCCCATGCACTGCTACAGACTAGGGACCGAATGGCTGGGCAGCAGTTCTGCAGAAAAGGACCTAGGGGTTACAGTGGACGAAAAGCTGAATGAGAGTCAACAGTGTGCCCTTGTTGCCAAGAAGGCTAACGGCATTTTGGGCTGTATAAGTAGGGGCATTTCCAGCAGATCGAGGGACGTGATTATTCCCCTCTATTCGGCACTGGTGAGGCCTCATTTGGAGTACTGTGTCCAGTTTTGGGCCCCACACTACAAAAAGGATGTGGATAAATTGGAAAGAGTCCAACGGAGGGCAACAAAAATGATTAGGGGGCTGGAGCACATGACGTATGAGGAGAGGCTGAGGGAACTGGGATTGTTTAGCCTGCAGAAGAGAAGAGTGAGGGGGGATTTGATAGCTGCTTTCAACTACCTAAAAGGGGGTTCAAAAGAGGATGGGTCTAGACTGTTCTCAGTGGTAGAAGATGACAGAACAAGGAGTAATGGTCTCAAGTTGCAGAGGGGGAGGTTTAGGTTGGATATTAGGAAAACCTTTTTCACTAGGAGGGTGGTGAAGCACTGGAATGGGTTACCTAGGGAGGTGGTGGAATCTCCTTCCTTAGAGGTTTTTAAGGTCAGGCTTGACAAAGCCCTGGCTGGGATGATCTAGTTGGGGTTGGTCCTGCTTTGAGCAGGGGGTTGGACTAGATGACCTCCTGAGGTCCCTTCCAACCCTGAGATTCTATGATTCTATGATTAGTCACTTTATAAAATGTAGGCCTAATTAGTGAATGTAATGCTCTGGAAAGAAACTAGCTTGATGGCCATGATGACTGAATTCCTCTATTTATTTACAGAACAGGTATAGCATTGGCAACATCAATAAAGTGGTGTTCCCCCAGGGTCAGTCCTAGGACCAATCCTATTCAATTTATTCATAAATGATTTGGAAGAAGGGGTAAACAGTGAGGTGGCAAAGTTTGCAGATGATACTAAGCTGCTCAAGATAGTTAAGACCAAAGCAGACTGTGAAGAACTACAAAAAGATCTCACAAAACTAAATGATTGGGCAATAAAATGGCAAATGAAATTTAATGTGGATAAATGTAAAGTACTGCACATTGGAAAAAATAACCCCAACTATACATACAATATGATGGGGGCTAATTTAGCTACAACTAATCAGGAAAAAGATCTTGGAGTCATCCTGGATAGTTCTCTAAAGACGTCCATGCAGTGTGCAGTGGCAGGCAAAAAAGCAAACGGGATGTTAGGAATAATTAAAAAAGGGATAGAGAATAAGACGGAGAATATCTTACTGCCCTTGTACAAATCCATAGTGCGCCCACATCCTGAATACTGCGTACAATTGTGGTCTCCTCATCTCAAAAAGGATATACTGGCATTAGAAAAGGTTCAGAGAGGGGCAACTAAAATGACTAGGGGTCTGGAACGGGTCCCATATGAGGAGAGATTAAAGAGGCTAGGACTTTTCATCTTGGAAAACAGGAGACTAAGGGGGGATATGATAGAGGTATATAAAATTATGAATGGTGTGGAGGAAGTGAATAAGGAAAAGTTATTTACTTGTTCTTATAAAAGAACTAGGGGCCACCCAATGAAATTAGTGGGCAGGAGGTTTAAAACAAATAAAAGGAAGTTCTTCTTCACACAGCGCACAGTCAACCTTTGGAACTCCTTGCCTGAGGAGGCTGTGAAGGCTAGGACTATAACAGGGTTTAAAAGAGAACTGGATAAATTCCTGGAGGTTAAGTCCATTAATGGCTACTAGCCAGAATGGGTAAGAAATGGTGTCCTTAGCCTCTGTTTGTCAGAGGGGGATGATGGATGGCAGGAGAGAGATCACTTGATCATTACCTGTTGGGTCCACTCACTCCGGGTCACCTGGCATTGGCCACTGTCGGTGGACAGGATACTGGGCTGGATGGACCTTTGGTCTGACCCAGTACGGCCTTTCTTAGGTTCTTATGTTAAACACTTCATTCTGCTATTGCTATTGTATCTCAATCTTCTTCAAAAGGACAATCTGTGTGGGAAAGGGGGTATTCCAGTCTCCATATCCATTCAGTCTTTGGGTCCTCTGCTGAAAATACTAGCAAAGATGCCAATCAATATCCAATGTGACAGTCGTAGTTTATTGACGGGAAAACCTGTGAGCTGATTCTGCTCTCACATAGGTTTTTCACCATTGTAACTTCGGTGATCCCAGCAGATCCACTCCTGATTTAGGCTGGTGGAAATCAGATCAGAATCAGGCCCCTTGTGGCATCAAGCCTTCCATTGACCTGCTCCCACTTCCATGCACTTGCTTTCAAATTTTCATTTTATTCCTGTCTAATTTAAATAGCAAGCTCTTTGGGGCAGGTACAATGTTTAAATATGTGTTTGCAATGTGACATAAGTAGTGCCCTATTCAGTAGGTTCTGTACATACATTCTCAAGTTATTTCACATAAGCCAGCAAACAGCCAGCAGATGGCAAGCATTTTTTCCTAGGGCCTGGTGTATTCTGTGATTCTATGGCTGTGGATTTGATGCTGTTGATCACATCACAGTTATGGACTTATTGATTTTCATGGATATCAGGCTAGACTTTGTACATGTCATGTGAAAACACCTTTACCCAGTTCCACTGTTACACTTGTGATACCCCATTGATTCCAGCTCCAGCCTTGATTGCCTATGCACATGATAACCAGCTACCTGTCAGTTTGAAACTACTTGTGCCCTGCTGTAGCTGCCTACCAAGTTCATTGATATTGTGTCTCAACATAAGTCCAGACAGCCTGATCCTTCATGCAGGTGATAGATGGGGAGGGCATCTTTAACCTCATGCTTGCTCCTCTGATACATTTACTTTGGCTGGCGGGTTAGCATCAGATGCAGAGGATGCTATGATTTTATCAGTGTTCAGACTGATTCAATCCGCTTCACTTTTCAAGATCCTGAACATTTTTCACATATGTTATGAGTAAACTAAGCAGTGAAAGTTCATTCAGTTTGGAGGCACCAGGAGAAATGTTCTGAATAGGAATTGTATCAATGCTGATTAGCTGAATGTGAGCTCTGATATAAACTCCAGATTGCACTACGTGGTGATAAACTTCTAATCCTTCTCCAGCCATTTCTGTTATCCAGTTCGAGATATTGGAAGTATCCCCAGAAAGTGGAAATTAATCCCTATTAAATAAATTTCAGGATACGAATTCTTGGCCTTGTCTTTCATTTAAACTAACACCTACATCAATAAGTGTGTCTTGTTTAAGAGGCATTGACTGTAATTACAAATGGCAAGGGTGTCTCAGTAGTTCAGTGCTTCAAAACCAGCTGTCCATCTGGAAAGTGGCTTTTATCATTGTTTGTTATTTGCACAGTACGAACAGTCTGATGGGCTCATTAAAGGTAAGTTTCTTCCTGCCCTGGAGAGTTTGCAGCCCACATTGCTAGCTCAGGAGAGAGAGGAGCCACAGATTCACTACTTAGCAAACCCATCACTCTACTTTCTGTTCACCTTGGGCTGCTCAGCAAAGTCGTGGCTGAAATAAGATAGTGGGCAAAGAGGGAGGGAAACTGAAGGGGAGGGAGGTACAAAGGACAGCAGGGAGAGCGAGGCAGAGCCATTGCTGTGGTAGGTGAGAGGCAGGATGGAAGGTGAACAGCCGCCTAGGGCAATAAAGTAAATGAGAGCAATGCATCCAGACCTGAGTGAATGAAGATTCCAAGAGGCTGTGAAGGCACCTTCCAGTGGTTGCTGCTGTCACACCCTATGTGGCGGTGGAACGGCTGCCACTGTGCCTGGTGGCTGAATTTGAGCCTTAGCATATCATGGCAGCTGTATGCAGCAGGACATAGCCCTCAGTCTATGAAAAGGACATGATCGCCAAACAACCTACTGCCCCAGAAAAGCTTTAAAATGCATTAGGCTGAAGTGAAGCATAAAAACAACTAACAAATACATTGCTGATTACCACAGTGGTCTCTACTTTTGATTCTTTTTATTTTTTTTAGGGATGTGAAAAATATATTCTAAAATATAAGGTCACTGAGAGAAGCTTTCTTTGGCAAAAAAGAAAAAGCATTTTAAAAGCAGCAGGAGACCAAATACCAAGGCAGCTCTTGGACGGCAGTTGCTATGGTAATCGTAACACAGAACTTTCCTTAGGGACATGCAGGACACTTTGGGTATACGTGTGCAGGTCATAGGGTGGAGAACAGCTTGTGTTTTGGGAAAATGTTCAAAACCTTGAAATAATGGAAGATCTGTCCCTTTAAGGGACAATACAGTCAATGACCTCCCTCCACAACCTAGCACATGGAACAAAAAGCATATGGACATTTACACAAAAGGTGCGGAGGGGGGGGGGAGGGAGCAGGGGGGGAGAGGTTGTTTTAAGAAAAGATTTGGCACTGCTTTCTCAAATGATATCTAAAGCAGAGGCTGAATTTTTAAAAACACAGTACTCAGACATTGAAAAATAGTGCTCGTTTCCTAATTGCTGCCCAGTAGTAAAGTTCCATCTTAGGTGCTTAGAGGGCAGTGCCATGGTCTCTGAGAGTCCCACATCTTTAATGTATCTAACCTCACACCCCTCCTGTGAGCTAAGGACATACTATTCTCCCCGTTTTACAGCTGGGGAGCTGAGAGACAGAGGGGCGAAGTGACTTGCCCAAATTCACACAGGAAGTTTGTTCAGATCAGGAACCCAGGCCTTGGCCACTAACCTAGCCCCTGGACCATCCTTCCTCTCTATTCCAGACATTAAGGTTAGAAGACATTAACTACATTTTTATTTTAAATGTGGTTTATTTATAAATCTGGGGATCTGTTAGTAGTGTGGTGAACTCACCAATATGTGAGGCTTTTGTGACGGAATCCTGAATGAGCTAATACACAAACTGATCTCTGAGAAAGGGCTCCTGGGACTCACCTTGCAGGTCATTAATGACTGTTCTTAAAAATAAAGAACTGAATTTAAGGCCATAAAGGGGTCAACAGATCATCCTGTCTGACCTGCATATCACAGGCTACCAGCACCCCGCAACCAACCCACACACTAAACCCAACAGCTGAAATTACACCAAAGTAGTAGAACTCTCAATGGACTAAGCTAAGGAGCCTTGCTGTAGCAAAGCTTTTAGTGTTTTGGGGGGACTCTGGAAGGGCTTTGTGTCATTGTTAGGAAAGTAATCAGAAATAGGTCAATGACAACTGTAACTATATGGGCTGTGAGCAGGGGTTGCTACAGAAGTACTGTTATTTAATGATGGCTACTATGTATGCAACCTTGAAACAGACTATTGGGACCTAAATAAAGTCCATTCTGCTGTTTGTTTGAATTATTCCTTATAGAGACCATTCTGATGAACCAATGTTAATTGCACTAGTAAAGGGTTTTGAAATTAGGAAAGAGGTACATTTAGGGTTAAACATTGAATTCAATGACTAAGCTAATTTTGAACCCTGCTGGTTTGACTGGGGCTTAGGCTCCATGCTCATTTGAAGAGTGGTCTAGATTAAAGAGAGAAAACAGTGGTTTTAATTGTGGATTTTAATAAAAATAATTGAGAGATGACAAATATAGTGGGACAAGGAAGCCAACCTGCCCTTAGCTGAACCTGCATAGCAGGGCAAGAAAGGCCTCCCGCAGGCCTGAACACCACCTCTCCCGCCCCTCCCCCCGCTCTATTAAACATGGATATAGTTAAAGGCTTTTGAGGTTTTTTTATTGTGAATAAAAGTGAATTCTGATAACTTCACATTTCCCCTCTATTTTTATCATATGTCAATATTTAATGTTTTAGCCTCTAATGCAAATTAACCTTTGTATGCTGATCAAATCTGTCGGTTTAGTTAGGAAGTGACCAGAATAAGACATAAACTGTCCTCTGGAGTTAAGTGTCAGTTGCTGCTTTAGCTACCGGACTCTGCTATATAATGCATAGAGAAGCAGCATGACCTATTGAAGTGGTTCCCAAACTTTTTACCTCACACCCCCCATTATCCCTCTCCACACCCCCACTTCTGGAGCCATGGTTGGGAGCCGGGGCTGGGAGAAGGGCCATGGTTGAGGCCAGTGCCATGGCTGGGAGTGGGTCTGGGGCCATGGTCAGGGCCAGGGACTGAGGCTGGGGCCGGACCTGCAGCCGGGGTGGGAGCTAGGCTTAGGCCAGGGCCACAGCTGTGGATGGGTCTGGGGCCAGGAGCAGGGCTGGGGTGGAGCTGGGCTACGGCTGTGTGCGGCCTGGGCCCCACTGCGCCCCTCCCCCCCGAACATTCCTCCATGCCCTTCTAGGGGGGCACCCACACCCCACAGTTTGGGGACCACTGGCCTAGTGGATTTCTGGGATTGATGTCAGCATAGTCTAGTGGTTGGGTTGCTAGGAATCAAGAGACCCTGATTCTTTTCCTCGCTCTGCCATTGGCTATGAGCATGTCATGTCATCGCTCTGTGTTGCTGTTTTCCCTTAGGTTATAAACTCTTTGGGGGCAGGAATTTTTTTCTTTTTCGACTAGTGTCCCCATGGGTGCTCTACGTCAGGTATGCATGTCCCCCATGTGCCATTGATCAGAGATTATTGGTAGCAGTGTCCATTTGGCCCATGCATGCACCCTACTCCTCGTAAGCCATACCAAGGATGTATAGGGCTGTGCAGGCGAACAGCCCTCAGGTACTTCTCAACTCCTCTATGGCCTGAGACAGAGCTTTTGGCAGTGTCCGCCTTCTGCTTAGTAGCTATAGCTTCAAGTTCTGGTTTTGAAATTTAGTGTTTTCGTTTATCTTCATTTAACTTGATTGTATTTTTGAAAAGTCTGGAGCTGTTTGTTTCATAGCTGTAGACAATACCACACCATGTCTACCCCTGGTGATAAAGTCCAAAAGCTCCTCAAACATTTTGGACATAAAAGCTACTCTTCTGCAATGAGTTCCACAGGTTAGTTATGTATTGTGTGAAGAAGTACTTCTTCTTGTATTAAACCTGACATCTATTAATTTAATTGGATGACCCCTGGTTTTTGTACTGTGTGAAAGGATAAATAACACTTCCCTATTCATTTTTTCCACACCAGTCCTCATTTCATAGAACTCTATCATCTCTCACATTAGTCATCTCTTTCCCAAACTGAACAGCCCTAATCTTTTTAGACTCTCCTCCTATGGAAGCACTTCCATACCCTTGATCATCTTAGTTGCCCTTATCTACAACTTTTCCAGTTCCACTATTTTCTTTCTGAGATGGGGTGACCAAAACTGGACATTGTATTTAAGGTCTGGGTGCACCATGAACTTATATAGTGGCAGCACGATATTTTCTGTCTTATTTTCTGTCCCTTTCCTAATAGTTCCTAAAAATTCTGTTAACCTTTTTTGACCACTGCTGTGCATTGAGATGAAGTTTTTAGAGAATTATCCATGGTGATTCCAAGATATTTCTTGAGTGATAACAGCTAACTTGGAACCCATCATTATGTATGTGTAGTTGGCATTATTTTTTTCAATGTGCATAACTTTGCACTTATCAGTGTTGAACTTCATCTGCCATTTTGTTGCCCAGTTATCCAGTTTTGTGAGATCCCCGTGGAACTCTTCACAGTCAGCTTTGGACTTAACTATTTTGAATAATTTCACAATTTAGGACTTCAACTCAATATTGAAAAGTCTGTTCTAACTCTAGTTCGACAGATAGACTTTATCGGGACTTCTTTGGATGCCACAACATCCAGAGCTTACCTTTCTGTGGACAGATTTACAACACTAACAAATCTTATTACCAGGATTCAAATAATCCCCAAACTACAACAAGCAATTGCATCCAGCTACTGGGTCACCTGGCAGCTAGTACTTTCATAACACAACCTACCAGGCTACATTTACACTGACTTCTGGGTTGACTCAGAACAGTTTATATCCCAAATAAACATGGGTTAGACAAGTTCATATCTGTCCCCCGTCAGGTGTTAGATTCTTTCAGTGGAGTTAGGAGTCATCCAAAGTCTGTGCTGGAGTCCTTTTCACCTAACCTGCACCTACAATTACTGTAACTTGTCTTTAGACGCATTGCTTGTCGGGTAGGGAGCTCATCTGGGGTCACATGCCAGTCAAGGTGAACATCTGCCTCAAGAGTCACTCTTTCATATCAACGTCCTATAGTTGTGAATACTCAGAAATTCCTGCATTCATTTTATTCCATTAATCAGGGACAATGCATCAAAATCATGACAGACAACATGGCCTGCAAGTTCTAAAAAAATCATCAGAGAGGGCCAAAATTCCCTTCCCTTTGTGCCAAAGCAATAAAGCTGTGGAAGTGGTGTGTAGTCAATCACATTCTCATTTCAGCCTCTTCACTTCCAGGCATACGGAATATCATGGCCTATGATCTGAGCAGGCATTCTCTGGACAGCTCTCTGGACAAGTGGGACTGAACTTTTAAATCTTCAGGCAGATATTCCTGACGCGGGGGGTTCCATAAATGGACCTTTTTATGACTGCCATCAACAGGAAAAGCAAAGGATTCTGTTTGAGAGGAGGTCTGGGTCCTCAATCCTTGGGAGATGCCTTTCTCATCCTTTGGACCAGGAGCCTTCTGTATGCATATCCTCTGACACCACTGATTTTGTTTTGAACAAGATCAAATAATTCAGAGCCAAGGTCATTCTAGTGGTACCAACTTGGCTGAGGCAGGTCTGGTACCCTGACCTGATTCACCTCATTGCTTGTCCAGCAAAGCAGCTCCTGCCCATTCCCCATCTGCTGTCCCAGGATTTCAGTTTGTCTCTCCACCCTAACATGGCCATCCTCTGACTCTGAGCATGGCTCCTTGATGGTTCTTGGGAATAGAAGATTCCTGTTCATCAGAAGTAAAAAAAACTTTATTAAACAGCAGAAAGATCTCTATTAAAATATTTACCTTCAGAAATGGAAGGGATTTCACCATTGCTGTTCTCAGCATCAGTTTTCACCTGTTTATTTCCCTCTCTCAGCTGTTTTTGATTACCAATTGGGATTAAAGAAATCAGGTCTTTCTATGAGTTCAGTCAGAGTTCACTTGGTGGCTATTACAGCCTTTCATTCCCCTATACAGGTATTTTCAATTTTTTCTCATCCCACAACAGCAAGATTCATCAAGGGTTTGGATAACGTTTTCCCACAAATTAGTGAGCTACTCCCATATGGGATCTGAACTTGGTCCTTAATGGTCTTATGAAACCTCCCTTTGAGCCATTAGCTATGTACTCTGTTGCATTTATCTATGAAAAGCATTTTTAGTGGCTATCAGCTCTTCTTGCAGTGAATCAGATCTGGTAGTCCAGGGAGAAACTAAGGGTCTTGTACTAGTCTTGTTCTGTGCATGCCATGTCCATCAGCAGGGTTCTGTGCACAGATCAGTAGCAATGTATGATCTTAATGTCATAAAGGGGCACTTACTTCTACACTTAAGTATTTTATCGTATTGGATCACTTACTATCTGAAAGAAGGAAAGCTGACTACTACAAAGTTAAAGGAATTAAAGGTATCGTCCAAATTTTCAAACAGGCCAGGTTTGAGGTCATTATTCACTTCTTCAAACAAAAGTGCTATTGGTCTTGGGGAATGGGAGAATTGCCAGAGGAAGGATTGAGTGAGGGGTGGAGGATGGGGCCCTTTTACATTATACTAGCTCTGTTTGTAAAATGGGATGGCTTGCGTTTGTTGAACTTTAATTAGAGCTGTGCGAAAAGATGGGTACTTTTAGTGAAAAATGAAAAATGTCTCTCTTCCTAAACAGGAGGTTTCATGCCTCCTGGCATTCTATGTGTTTTGTGATATTTCAGGGCAGTGGCTATTGTTCAAGTTAAAAAGTCACTTTTATGCAAAATGGGCTTGTGAAATGGGCTATGAGCTTCAGAAGTGGCAAGCAAAACTGGGATATAAGCAACCTGTGCCACCTCTTTTTGGAGAGGAGAGACAGAGTAACATCCTATATACATGGGTTTTTTTTAATGGAAGGGGCATATAGGAGGATGGGGCAGAGAGCAGTAGGGGAGGGAAGGTACACATAAAGCGGTAGAGGAGGTAAAGGAATACTTTACCTTGGATGAGGAACAGACCTCGCAATGTTTTACTAAATGCACTGTATGAAGGCCGGAGGTGAGCCCTTAGCCTGAGTCAGGCATAGAAACTACAGCAATGGGCATATGGTTTAAGAACCTTCCCAGAAAGGGGTGGCTGAACTTTTCTTTCCCTCTTTAGGATGTGTAGAACATTCCTTTGTGAAGCCTACATAATGAATACAATTCAATTCCAGTACAAATAGAGAGGCATATGAAATATGCTGTAAATTTTCTTCATTGTGTGACCTTGACATGTTTCACTATTTTAAATCCTTAATTGTGCTATTTCAAACCCTTTTTAATCATCCAGATCTCTAGAGGAATAGTTATGGTTTTTACACAACACTCCTATGTTGGCCCTTAAGCAATTATTGAGGAAATCCTGTGAAATACTATATTAGAGAACCATTATTTGGGTTAGTTATAGTATAATGACTGTTGTATATACTTGCTAGCTTACTGTTCCTTCATAACTTCGATACTTTTCATAATTACTGGACCATGATGTTCATTTGAGGAATGTCCCTGGGGAAAGCAGATACTTTAGAGGTAACCATCAGCCATGATGGTTCAACTAGTTCAAAACCAGTTCACCACCATGATTAAAGTAGGAAACTAGTTCTGTGGAATTAATAAAGGAATTATATAGCAACACCGCTCCAAAATTGTACTGCTCCATTTACCCAGTTTTGCAACCCTAATAGCCACCAATTATTATTTAGTATTTATATTACGGTAGCAACTGCAGGTCCCAATCGATGTCAGAGACATATTGTTTTGGATGCTATGAAATATTTCGGAAGTATTTTAGTGCTAATTTAGTAATTTAGGAGTATCTACTGCATCATAAAACTCTCAGTCCTTCTTGTGACTATGTATGATGCCAAACAACTTTATCTCTCGTTGAAGTCAAATTGCTCAGTAGTTTATAATAATCTGAAAGACCGCCAGGCCTTTTCCCCTTCCCCACTATTGGAGTAGCTCAGGCATACCCTACATGGCTAAACTTCTCATCCACTGTCCTGAAGAGCCAGCCTACTCTGCTCCACAAGCCCTAAGATCCCACGGGTCTGAGGGTAAATTTATATTGGAATCCTGCTCTCAGGTCTAGCCATCTAAAACTGGAAACCTTCTCTCTGCAACTAGCTGCTGGGGATCTAACAAACAAATAACAGGAAAATAAAACAAGTTTGTTAACAAACGCTGGCTTCTTCTCCCAAGACTTTTTCCTTGTCTTCAGTGACAGACTGCCCTGTCACATGCCCCTTTTGGCTGGAACACCTTTCCTGAACAGTTTTGCAAGGTTCCTTCCCTCTCCGCATTTAAGTTCCTCATTAAATTCCACTTCTGTCACAACATCTACATAAAACTAGCCAACAATGGAGAAAGTCAGAAAATGTTTTTTCCCCTCATAGAAAAATTCAAAGTTTCAATGAAAAATTAAAAAGGGTTGGTTGAAAACTGTTGGTTTACAAGAGAAAAATTTTGATTTGGAAATACTGTGGTGCTTTGTGGGAATTATAGTTTGGGGATTGCATGTCCTCCTTCTCTGTAGGGTGGGTTCCTCTGCCAGACTATATATCCCATGATGCAGCATAATCTCCCCTCTTGCTGAGCCACTGCATGCATCATAGGACTCCCTGGCTGTGATGGATAATGGGAGATGTAGTCCAGCTGGGGGGCCCAGTCCATAGAGGATAATGAGGGTATGAAGGACCGAAATTATAGCTCCTATGAGGCATTGTGGCAGCATTTCTGAACTGAATATTTTCAGTTTCCAGCCAAAACCAGAATGCTGTTTGGTTTTCAGGTGTTTGGATATTCAATGAAAAATCAAAATTTTCTGTGCAAGCAGGTGATTTTTGCTAAAAATTGCATTTTGTTGAAATTCTCCTGTCTCCTCAACCTTTCTTCCACCGTCTCCTCCTTATGGTCTTGTTTCCCCCTTGTTATATTATGTCTAATTTAGCGTCTGATTCTTCTACCTTTATTTGGGTGGTATAGTACCTCATTCTACCATTAGTCTCATTGATTATATACAAAGTAAGATACTATTCAAAAGGAGGCAGAATCTGACCCTTAATTTATGAACTCCTTGGGACAGAGGTAATGCTTTTTCTCTCTTCGGAGGCAGAAATAATAAATATTTATAATTAAAGAGTCGCAAGCCCATCTCTCTCCTCCTTTTCAGCTCAGCTAAGAGATATCATGCTTTAATTTTTTTCTCTTATTAAATCTCTTGTATGTTCCCTTCTCTTTCTTATGGTCCTGTATTGTTTTTTAATTTCTTCCATGCTGTTGCAGTAGTGCTGAGTGATGATGAAACAACACCCGGGCATTACAGTGATGTGCTCCAATATTATCCTTAGAAGTTCCATCTTGCATAGACTGGACCAGGCCCTCTCAAAGGTCCAGAAAGGTGTGGGCCAATTCCAGCTTTTGAGGCCCCCAGCCATAATAACAATACAAAATGATGACACATGGGCTAATCTTGTCTCATCAGAACCGATATCTTTTTATTAATATTTATGAACATTTTTTACTCTTTAATATGACAAAATCTATATCAGTTAACAAAAAAAATTATGTCTTTTACCAAATCACATCTCTTGTTTGCTTACATTTGCAGCTCTAAACTGAGAGAGTCTGGCACATTTTGGTCCGATAGAGATGCACATAAAAACAAGTTGCGAAACTTATCAAATGCCAAAAAATTAACAAGTGTCTAAATTTGAGGCCCCCTTTGAGCTTGAGGGCCAGGCCAAATGGCCCTCCTGGCCCTCCCTCTGATTGGCCCTGGACTGGACCATGATGTTCATTTGAGGAATGTCACTGGGGAAAGCAGATATTTTTAGAGGCAACTGCCAGCAATGAGTGGTTCAAAACCAGTTCACCACCATGTTTACAATAATCAATATCTTCCTCTTTCACCCTGTGGTTCCACAGTAGTTTTGTCTTATACATGCTTTAGATTAGTCAGTAGCAGCTGCATATATTTGATCAGACTCAGCTGAATTCCATCAGGCTGGCATTGTATTTTACAGCCCCCTCTTCTTTATGAATACAAATATTCTAGCATTAGAATTTTCTAAATTACATTGCTGCAATTGACCAGCATGAGAATTTTGCTACTGCACAAGAGCCTTTCCTACAAAGCTCATACTATTTTAATTCCCATTTAAGTCATCAAATTGGAAATGTGATACATTCAGTTAATCTTCAACAGGCAATTTCAGATATTATAGATCCACTTATATCTTGTGATGAATTACTTCAGTGTTTGGCAAATACCAAATAACATTTTTCATTGACGTGGAAGTGTGACCTGCAGGCTGCAGCTGGTTCCAGTGTTTGTTACTGTTCATGTCCAGCCCGTCTGTCTCTTCTCCTCTCTAGTCTCCCTTTCTCGAAGCCCAGCTGGTTTATGTCTGTCACAAGCAATGGAAGGACATTTCCGAGCTGGAAATTACTGAAAGGATCCGGTGCTGATGGCTTTTGGAGCTGCCAGTCCAGAGAGCAGCTTTTGGCTCCTGCTGAGTACACTATGTCTGCAGTTTGACCATTTATCTCACTTTACATACTTGAGCTGAAAAAAAAAAGGGTTGTGCAAACACTCACAGCTCATTCCCTCACACCTCTTCCTCCCCACCCTCTCCTTATCAAGTATTGCAGCAGCACTAAAATGTGTCAAATAAGCTGAATGAAGCTGTCTAGTTTTGAGATATTAATAGGGAATTACATCATGGTGTAAAATGTATGACTTTGAAATTATCATTGGCTAATGATTATGTGAAAAAACAATAAAACCCTCCCAACCACAATGGGCAATGCCAGACTAAATTACAGTTAATTGCTTTAGGCCCAAATTTTCAAACTTTAGGTACCTAAAGATGGGCATCTAAAGCCACAGTTAGGCATTGGAGTAAGTGAACTGATGTTCAGAGGTGCTGAGCTTAAGGTGCTTAAAAGCAACTGGTGATCAGCTCATCTGTGGAGGAAGGGGGGGAAATATCAGGTCACACATTTAGATGCCTAAATATGGATTTAGGTGCCTAACTTCAGGCATCCAGTTTAGAAAATGTTGGCCTTCAGACTATCTGTGGCTAAAGGAGAATATCTCCAGCTTCTAAGCTGCGAGGAAAAAGTGAAATATATTTTCCAGGATTTTGCTGCTGGGTGTAGAAGAAGAAGAGATCAGAATTAACAATGGGGAGGCAACATCTCCACACCAAGTACATTCTGTTTATCTTGGCCTATCGCAGATAGTTCTACAGAGGCAGCACACTCTGCTTTCATTGGTTCAGTAGAAGGTCAGGAATTTTTGAACCAGACTATATTGAGGTTGAAGGAGATCCGCTAAAATAAATGCTGTTACTATTTGTTCTACCTTTTTTATTAAATTTTAAATTGCTTCTTAACGTTCCTTTGGCTTAAAGAGGCCTTGTTTGTCTGCCCAGTCATATAAAACAAGAGTAATCTTGGCTGTTTAATCTCTATGATATAGTTCTTTATGCATTCTTCTCATTCTCAGTCTCTCCCATGCCCTTTGTTAAAGCCACTTTAGCTTTAACCAGTTGTTACTCTCCATCACAGTCCTCATTTCCTCTCCTTCTGCCACTACGGTTACTCGGTAAAAGTATGTTTCTACAAGGAGGAATGCTATCTTCCTGCCCTGGGCATTTTAGCTCACCTGTTGGTCAAAACCATTCACATCCGCCTGCTTCTCAAACTCCATGGAGACTGCATGTAAAGCTGAAATGAGGTGACAAAAACATCATAAAAAGGTCTGTTTGCTTCAGGTCAGATATTGAGGAACTCCTGATATGTAGCCACCAGGTAAGTGGAAGTAAACATCCTTCTGACTATACAGGATAAAGAAAGCTCACAATAATGTCTCTTGTTTCTTATCTTTAGTCTTCAATGAGGTGTCACCAGATGTCAGGAACTGGAATGAGCTTCACCCTCCTCCACCTCCCGCCCCTTTTCACTGGCAAATTATACCAGCTCTGTATCAACCGAGTTCAGGTGTAGCATTTGTCATGTTTGACAGAGATGAAATACCCATTTATAATTTCTTTAATCAATGCTTTCTTTCTCTTCTACTGATAGGCTGTGGAGATAGTCAAAACAACTGCTATGTTTTGCAGAAGCAGTGGGAATTGAACCAGCCTACTTACACCACACACCCCTTCCAGTTGATGCTCAGATATGCATGTAAATAGTGTGACATAATATTTGTAAATGTAGAGAAAGAATGGTGAAAGTTCTAGTCCACCCATGTCTATTATACTGGACTAGTGCATAGATTTCAGGTAGTACTGTACTGAAGATCCCACTAAGGAAGGAATAGTTCAGCTCATGTTAAGTACTAAAATAATAGAAAGACTCATTCACGAATTAACTATTTGCAGATTTACAGAGAAACATTTGGGAATAATTTGATTAATATTGTTTGCTCAGTGATGCTGCAGGACGAACAATGGGAGGGAAATTATTCGAATAATTTGACAATTGATGGAAACAACCAGTCTATTTACTATTTATCCTAAAGCGTGCTTTTATTTAATAGAAAAGCTCTCTAAGGCCCGGATCTTATAACTGGATAAATGTGGGTGGACCCTTTAGCCCATGCAGAGCCAATTGGGCTTCATGCAAGTGCAAGGGTCTGTCCATGAGAATTCAATTGCAGGGTCAGGCCTTGGCCTCCCTCAGTGTCTGAGCAAGTGGGATTGCTTGCTTCATGATATACCTGTGGGACTTTTGCAGAGAAGACTGAGGCTCAGTTAATGCAGTGTTGAGGGCAATATAGATAAAAAGTTGGTATTTTTATCTTATATCTACCCCAGTTGCATACAGGTTGTAAGTAAAATTGTCAAAAACCAAAAAAAGTTCTGTGCAATAGAGCTCACACAAACCTGGTAGAATGATATCAACCATCCTTTGAAATGATCAACCAGGGAGAATTCCACTGACATGCAGATATTTACTTCCAACGGCCACTGAGTCCTTAGCTATAGCATATAGCCAGCAGCAAGGCAGCAGCGTCCAACCCCTTCCCATTTACACTTATAAGATAATCAGGGTCTATAGCACTCTCTTTTCTTTGACCTAACCCTGAAATAGTTACCCCAGCGATGGAGCATAACTCACTATTATAATAACAAGAGGAGAGTCTGGAATCCAATGCAGGGGTTCAAATTGTGGGGAAGGAGGTGACATGGTAGGAGAAGCTGATGGGGAAGATAGACTTGAGAGGTACAATGCAGGAATCAGTGTGACCAGAGAAGGGACATTGGTAGTAATCGAGGTCAGAAATGACCAAGGGGATGGACCAGAATTTGGTGGTAGGGATGGGAAGCATGAAATATGAAGATCTTACAGAGAAGAGCCAGCAGGATTTATCAACCAAGAGCAGGGACTAGAGAGCCTCTGTTTACCAGAAGCTAGGAATGGGCAACAGGGGATGGATCACTTGATGATTACCTGCTCTGTTCATTCCCTCTGGGGCACCTGGCATTGGCCAGTGTCAGAAAACAGGATACTGGGCTAGATGGACTTATGGTCCTGGAAACATGGACTCAGCTGTATCAACCCCTGCCTTTGGAGGAATATACAGGAGCTGCCACCTGGCGAATACCCTGAGGAGTTGCTGCAACTGTTTGCTGCAGAGTACCCTGAAGAGCCAGAGGGCCCATGAGCGACAAGGCCCTATGACAAGGTAGGGGTAGGAAGTAGCCCAGGGAAACCAGACATTAGTCAGGTTGTGTTTGCTGAAGTCACGGTCAGTGTGTTTCGGCAGAATCCCTGCTGACCCAGTGGCAGGATTCCCCACCACTGTTAGGGCCCTGGGCTGGGACACGGTGAAGTAGAGTGGGCTCAGGTCCTCTTACTCCCCTGCTGCCAACCCCACCCCTGGGATTGCAGCCTACCCACCTTAGCCCAGATGGCCTGCATTTGTTTGCTGTCTGCCCCCACCAGGGAGCTGGGCCACCAACTGCTTTGCTTATTCCTAGCCAGGGAACTGGGCCATAGACTGCCTCTGCTCTGTCCCAGCCAGAGGGTTTGAGCCTGACTGCTGGGTATTGCTTGGCCCCACCCAGAGGGCGGAGCCTGATTGTGTTTGCATCCCGCCACAGCCAGAGGGCTGGCTACAGACTCTTTACTGACTTACACTGCCAATCCGGCTCTCGGCCGTTAGGTGGCGTAGTAAGATGTAGTGCTTTTTTTTTCTGCTGTGTTAAGTGATAGCAGTATAAGCAGATGCAAACAGCAGATGTCACACAGATTACAACATTCAGGGCTGAAACCAAGTCTCTGAACATTGCAGTGGCATTCAGAACATGAATCTGACAAAAAGTCTCTTTGACAGTCATGAAAGAACTTTTAAGAGAAAATAGTAACTAAAATGTAACTTCTTCTTAGGCTTATTTCATTTTACAGCTATAGATGAGACT
Organism: Chelydra serpentina; assembly: GCA_037349315.1. NCBI lineage: Eukaryota > Metazoa > Chordata > Testudines > Chelydridae > Chelydra > Chelydra serpentina. The sequence continues at coordinate 80,918,345 of JBAIAC010000004.1, forward strand.
TGCATCTTTTGAGAGACTGAGTCACAAAAAGTATTATGTTTAAAATGACAAGTGTCATCTCCAAGAATGACTGCTAGCAAGTTCTCTGGCACGTAAAAAAAAGGGTAATTTTTAGAGGTGGACTTGGGCAGCTGTGTTTTGGTTTTGAAAAGCTTCAGTTATATCAGTCAACAAGTCATGACTTTGTCCTCTGATCAGTGTTAGAGACATAGGGAATTGTAATGTTTCTGCTGCTCCCTTATGGTATCAAGTTAAATACAAGTCTTTTTTCTCCCTTTTAATAATTCTTCCCCCACATCTAGGAGGAATAAATTAACATGCAAATCCTGGGCTCAGAGCTACAAATCTCCATACCATATAATAACACAGTGTAAACCAGCCCCCACCATTGTCAAACTACTCAAAGGGCATGAAGTTAACAGGTTCCTTGGAATTGCTAAGATTGCCATTTGTATTTGTTGCAGGTGCTGGTGAAAACTCAGGGGCAAGGAGAGGTAGATATAAGAATAAAGGCCAGTGAGCAAGAGAACTGGAAATGAAGGTGGAGGGGGAAATAATGGTTGGGTCTACATGGGGCATCCTTTCTACCCCCAAAGTTTGTATCAAGCTCAAACTGAAGACTCACCCACATCTCAGAGTCATCTGTGTACATATTATACACAGACAGTGATTAAACTGAGGGGAGTTAGTCAAGTGTTGTGACCTGTTAAAAATACCACAAATTTACTATCATGCATATTGTTCTTTAAAATGTATGGCGGGGGGAGGGGGGGAGGATTACTCACTTAACTGGTGATTTCATCTAATTTTGTGACTATTCAAAGATAGGGTGGTGAATCTGTACCTAAAAGCAGACATTTCTATGTGCTTTCATTTCATGGCACACCTTCAACTAACATTCCACTTTGCCAAACTCCATTTTAAATTAATTTCTTTCATTTCCTTTTCTCTTTTCCTTTCTTTCTACCTCAGTTTTTCTTTCTTCCCTCATTTGTGTTCTCACTCTTCCCCACGGTCTTTCATGAGAACCCCTCCTTCTCTTCAGTCTTTGCTGCTTCCTCTTTGCATCCTAACCACTTCCATCAGGCTTTGCCTTCTGCATCTTCCCAGTCTCCGTCTTCCTCTTGTTCTCATTTCTAAATTTCCCTCCACAGCATCTTCTTCCAATCTCTACTTTGCCTCCTCACACCGATTATTCATTTTCTACCACATCAGGATAGAATTCCTTTGACCTTCCCTATCTGACTTGTATACATCCAACACTCCATACCTGCACTGTGCAGGGACAGTCCCTAAATGTTGTTTAAAGGAGATAATCATAGTCTTGGGGGATGCATGGGGACAATGGGACTGTGGATTCACCTCAGAGTTCCCACAAAGAGGTGTTTTTGACTCTGCACTTGAAATCTTAGCCATAGTCTATCATTTAAAAATGGCTTCTGGACACAGCACTAGCAGGTGTATGCACCAGTGAAAAAGGGGCCTCAGTTGAATTATTGGGTATCAAAACCAGATGGTGTGCCACATGAGAGCACTGACTGACCATTCTCTTCAGCACAAGGGTGCTTGTGGCAGGATAAGAGAGGGCATGAGAGGAGTGGGACGCTGATTGCAGGGAGGTGAAGACCCAGTGGAGGGTGGAAGTTAGTTCTTCGAGAACTAGACCTGCTACAGCTCTTCATATCCCTTTCAGAGATAAAAGAATATGGGTTCCCCCCCCCCCTTATAAAATGTTACCTTTGAAAAGATTTGTTTTATTTATTTAGAGATGTTTCCATGGCTGGCACCAACCTGTTGTCTGAGCATCTCAAAAAGATTTACTCTCCCATCGCCTTTCTGGGGTACATTAAAGTGTTATCCAGAGACACAGAGAGATTCTGGGTCTGATCCTGTACAGTGCCTCCAGGAAGAGCAGCATAGATGGTACAGCTCAGGCATAGGGGAGGTGAAGGAAGCTACCATTGCATCCTCCAGATTGCTGCTCCATGAGGTCAAAATGGCCACCACTTTAAGATGGAGCAGATAAGGGCTGCCGAAATATCTGATAGACACATCAAACTGTATATGGGCTACACTGGTGCCCAGAAACCTCATGGATCATAGATTTGGGGCTGGCATTGCCAGCAGATCGAGGGACGTGATCATTCCCCTCTATTCGGCACTGGTGAGGCCTCATCTGGAGTACTGTGTCCAGTTTTGGGCCCCACACTACAGGAAGGATGTGGAAAAATTGGAAAGAGTCCAGCAGAGGGCAACAAAAATGATTAGGGGGCTGGAGCACATGACGTATGAGGAGAGGCTAAGGGAACTGGGATTGTTTAGTCTGCAGAAGAGAAGAACGAGGGGGGATTTGACAGCTGCTTTCAACTACCTGAAAGGGGGTTCCAAAGAGGATGGATCTAGACTGTTCTCAGTGGCAGAAGATGACAGAACAAGGAGTAATGGTCTCGAGTTGCAGTGGGGGAGGTTTAGGTTGGATATCAGGAAAACCTTTTTCACTAGGAGGGTGGTGAAGCACTGGAATGGATTACCTAGGGAGGTGGTGGAATCTCCTTCCTTAGAGGTTTTTAAAGTCAGGCTTGACAAAGCCCTGGCTGGGATGATTTAGTTGGGGATTGGTCCTGCTTTGAGCAGGAGGTTGTACGACCTCCTGAGGTCCCTTCCAACCCTGATATTCTATTATATGATTCTACGATCATGCTCCACTGGCTCTCCTACTCCTAGCCCTCAGCCACAGCCCAGCATTCCCTCCACACCACCATAAATGGCCCTACCCTGTGCCAGGGGAGTTCTCCCGTGGTCTTCCCGTGGCACATGACCAGTGGTGAATAGGGGCCTGGACAAGCGGACGAGTATAGGAGAGGAGCAAAATCTGTCATTTTCTGAGTTGTCCATGGTCACACAGGGAGTCTGTATGAGAGCCAGGAATAGAGCCAAGGTCTCCTGTCATTCTACGGCCTTAGCTAGAAGACCATATTTCCATTTTCCAGAGAAAAACCTTGTTGTCCAATTCAATTAAATATCACATTGTATTTAACTGAAGTTGTTTTGCTGACGTGTTTTTGTACTAACTCAGAAAAAGGAAGGGAGGAGGAGTTGTGATTTGTAATTTGCATGACGAATGTTCCCAATCAATAGATAAAATGTAACATATGCTGTGGTTAGCAACCAAGGAATCCTCTGGAATTACAAGTTCAGTTTAGGCAGGATATTTTCACAGCATACAAAAAAATAAATGATAACATAGATTTTTGTGGTGCAATGTTATAAAAACTATTATCTGCCAGAAAACGAGAAACAACATTTCTGAAGCGCACTCAGCTATTATGGCAGTTCAAGAAGTTATCTCATGGTGTCTTTCCACAGTATGACAGCTTGGGAGAATGCACTGACGTTAAGATGCTTTAAAATAGAAAAACTTCATCTCCAAAATACATATGAATGTAAAATAAGTCAGTGAACGAATTTTTGATAAAACAGGTGAGGGGTGAAAAGGTTATTTGAAAATGAGGGCTTTTTCAGTATTTTTGGGGACACAAAGAAAAATATTAGTAATTAATCAGAACTATGGCTCTTAGATTTAAGCATATCTGTAACATTATGCACATGATGAGTCCCATTGAGTTATGCATGTGTTTAACTCTTTGGGGCTTATAACTCTTATTGAACTCTATGGGGCTTATAATACATTTGTTACACATTCTGTATAATCTGGAAGGTCATAAATGTACTCTCATGTGTTAAGAAAAATATATACGTGCTGCACGCAGTCCGTCAGGGTAATCCGCTGGCGGGCTGCGAGACTGTTTACATTGACCGTCCGCAGGCATTGGCCGCCTGCAGCTCCCCGTGGCTGCGGTTCTCTGTTCCCGGCCACTGGGAGCTGCGGGCGGCCGTGCCTGCGGACGGACAATGTAAACAAACAATCTCGCAGCCCCCCAGCAGATTACCCTGAGAGGCTACCTGCGGCCCGTGGGCCACAGATTGCCCACCACTGCTTCAGAGGGACAGAGTGATGTAGACAGGAAGAGCAGGAGTTTGGATTGTGCCCCTAAAGGACACTTCAGAGTAGAGATGAATGCAGCCTAATGTAGCTCATATGCCTTGGTGCCTGCAAATAAGTCCCTAATACTTTACATAATTGAAACCAATAGTAGCTACCATGGTAACATCTGTCAGAAGTTTCCTATGCTGTGCTACTTTGGGAGTAGCAATATTCAAGATGTCGGTACTTGAATAATTTATAGCCACAAAAGATTACACATTTACATCACCACTAGCAGAAGCTCCCACAAAATGTAAAATGAAAAAGAAACCTCACAACTTTCTGCGCCAAAAGAAAGCAGGCCTCCGTCACCTGAGCCAGCGAAGGAAGATTCTCTGTAGCTCCAATATTTAGACTTGTATCCTCTTTTCTCACCAACCAATAGAGGGCAGCATTAGCATAGTCACTTGAATAGGTCTAATTCCAGCCAGCAAGGAGTGGGGGTACTCAGACACACAAATCATTACATTTCTTCAAAGATCGATTGAACTGTATAAACACCTGGTGCATCTGTATCTATGAAAAACACCAGATCTTGATGAACCTTTTGGGCCAGTCTCTGCTTTAAAGTGCTTTCCCCTCCCTTGAGCTTAATAGGGAAGGAAGGGAAGTGTGGATTAAAAACACTTCTGAAGATTTCTTTTATTATTATTATTATTATTATTCTGAAAAAAAAAAGCCCACTATTTGCTAAGCTAAAATAGCATATTTAAGTCCCTTTCGGAAAGAGGAGGGGAGATTTCTCCATTTACTTTAATTAAAGTTCTTCACTAGCTTTTCCCCCCCTCTCCCTTGAGTTTGGGAGCTTGGCCGGCTTTATGGGGTTTTTTTGTTTTGTTATTTATTTATTTATGTTTTAAATCTAGCTTGCTCAATAGGCAAATTTTCCCATGCTTTCAAAGCTGTTCTGTTTAGGCAATCAAATGTAATCCAACCACAGTCTAGCTTTTGCTTTCTCCCCAACAGTTTGATACCTAATAGCATTAATGTTATACCCCCAGATCGAGGGTAGACAGTGAAGTCGCTGTCCAGCACATGAGTGGTAACTAACTGCAGCACAAATAATGAATTGATAAAATGCATGTGTTCCTCCCCCATGGAATATGTGCAGGGGTAAGTCAGCTGTAACTGATTTATACTACGTACCAAAGCTATGTTAAATCAAGCCAAATAATATTGGCCTTTCTATATGAGTGAAGTATTTCCCACGAAGCTGAAAACTTCTGTTAACTTACAAGCCATATAACCCAAATATGTTTGTTTTGTCATTCAGTAGGAACCATCAGAGAAAACTGAAGACAGTCTCCAGAGGGTTCTGCTAACTTAAAAGCTGAGAGCGCAATTATACCACTAAAATGAAGAATGCACATTCAAGAAAACAGTGTGGGTAGAAGTGAAAATCAATAGAATAAGAGACCTCAGCTTTTGAAAATATTTTTTTATTTGAGTCTGATTCACTATTGGTTACCTCCACTAACCTGTATAAAAGCAACCTGGTGCAATACTTGGGTCACACAAAACTTAAAAGATGTCTGTATTGTTCATCAACAACTATTAATGGTACCTTTAATTTATTAATGTTTACCTAGGATTCTGGTTACATTTGGCAAAGGTAGACAAAATAGGTATACAAAATTATTTTAAAAAAGGTTTGTTCCCTCTTTTTCTAACGTTTTAATTGTAAAGAAGATGTAGTCAAACTCATGTGGAAAATTGTAACATTTCTTCATTAAAAGCTAAACTTCATTGACAGTAATGTAGCTATGATTGTTTTTGATGGTAAACTGGAAACAGCATACATTGATCACTACCACATGTATTTATACTTGAGTTGGCTAGACTTGAATTCTCCCAGGGAAACTGGGTAGCTCAACTGGATTTCATTTTTTAAAATTTCCAACTTAGTTTCCAATCTGTTTATTCACAAGAATTCTTAGGGTTTCCACTAACTGTTGCAGATGTTCTTTTCTACTCTGGGTCCTGCAGTCTTGGAACAAGTTCTTAGGAGAGAAAAGATCTATTTTATAGGTTCAGTCTGTTAGTTAGCAGTTAAGTCTACTGATCAGCTGTTCTAATATATTGTAGAGCATAGTAAGTTACTTTAAGAAACACCTTTTAATTACCTATCCATATCTGCATTGCTTTGGGAGTAAATTTAAGAGGGCAGGTGATGGAGAGATGAAGAAAGAGAGGCAAAGGGAGAAAGACCAAATTCTTGCTCTAATCCTACCCTCATCAATGATAGATGAAGTTTCCTCATTAACGTCACTGGGAACATATGGCTGAGGTTCTGATCCTGTTCTCTATGGAGTTAAGAACTCAACTAGAGTTTGAAACTGGGGCAGCAATTGCTGGATCTACAGCTGCTGTGGCCTGCCCACCTGGAGGAGCTTGCAGGATCAGGGCCTAAACCCTGATCGGTCATTGTCAGGGCATCTAAGATTTCAACCCATGCTGCGGGGATTTTTTTGTGTGTAGTAGTTAGGTGGATATGATGGCAACAGATTAACCTGTTTTATAGAGATCCTTGAGATCGGCCTGATAAAACTAGGATTGTTTGGAAGGCTAAGAGAGCAGAAACCCATAAATAATTGTGCTGTCCTCCTTCCTTCACTAGTGCAGCTGTGGGGTGCGTTTGGCAGCAGGCAGTGTGTTAGCAATGTAGCTATTTTAAAATGATTTTAAACTCTTAATGAAATGTTATATTAGTTGAAAGAGGTTTTATTAAAAAAAAACAAGTTATTTTAATTAAAATGATATGTCCCTTCCCCTTCGCCTGATGACTTTTGGCATTTTACTGTAAATTCATTCTTATTTTTTCTTCCATCACTAGACCACTTTAACAACAATTTCCATTCGAGGGAGAGTCTTAAATCACTTACGAAAGTATTTTATGCCTATTTTCCAGATGGAAAAACTGAGCAACAGAGAAATTAGGGGCTAGTCATACTACAACAGGGAAAATGGTCACCAGTTAGTATCTCTCCATTAAGAAAGACCTCCTTCTAGTCCCCAGTCTTGAAAATCCAGGGATTGTCAGTAAAAGTAACTCCCCTGATCTCAGGTGCTGTGATGGAGCACAAAGAGAATGGTGAGCTCTCAAATAGCCAATACAGAGAAGGACCAGGATATCATACAGGAAGATCTGGACGACCTTGTAAACTGGAGTAATAGTAATAGGATGAAATTTAATAGTGAAAAGTGCAAGGTCATGCATTTAGGGATTAATAACAAGAATTTTTGTTCCAGGCTATCCCTGGAACAGGTACAGAGAAGGGCTACTAGGATGATCCAAGGAATGGAAAACCTGTCTTATGAAAGGAGACTCAAAGAGCTTGGCTTGTTTAGCCTGACCAAAAGAAGGCTGAGGGGAGATATGATTGCTCTCTATAAATATATCAGAGGGATAAACACCACGGAGGTAGAGGCATTATTTAAGCTCAGTACCAATGTGGACACAAGAACAATGGATATAAACTGGCCATCAGAAAGTTTAGACTTTAAATTAGACGAAGGTTTCTAACCATCAGAGGAGTGAAGTTCTGGAACAGCCTTCCAAGGGAAGCAGTGGGGCAAAAGACATATCTAGCTTCAAGATTAAGCTTGATAAGTTTATGGAGGGGATGGTATGATGGGATAGCCTAATATTGGCAATTAATTGATCTTTGACCATTAGCGGTAAATATGCCCAATGGCCTGTGATGGGATGTTAGATGGAGTGGGATCTGAGTTACTACAGAGAATTCTTTCCTGGGTGTCTGGCTGGTGAGTCTTGCCCACATGCTCAGGGTTTATCTGATAACCATATTGGGGTCGGAAAGGAATTTTCCTCCAGGGCAGATTGGCAGAGGCCGTGGGGGTTTTTCGCGTTCCTCTGCAGCGTGGGGCACGGTTCACTTGCTGGAGGATTCTCTGCACCTTGAAGTCCTTTAAACCATGATTTGAGGACTTCAATAGCTCAGTCATAGGTTAGGGGTTTATTACAGGAGTGGATGGCTGAGATTCTGCGGCCTGAATTGTGCAGGAGGTCAGACTAGACAATCATAACGGTCTCGTCTGACCTTAAAGTCTATGAGTTTATGAGTCTACTTCATTAGTTGTCTTTCTTTAATGAAATGCAATATTTTTGTATAGTCTAGATGATACAGACAGCTGTTCAGTTTGTTTCAAATGCTCCCTGTTTCTGGTGTATTCATTTAGAGCTGGTAGCTTAATCTCTGAGCAATGTCTGCTTGACTTCATAAATTAGGGTGAAAAACCAGAGATCATTGATTGACGGGAACTTTTGTGTAAGTTTTGGTAGTTCTTGTTAATTACTTTTGCCTTCTTATTTTTCTCTTCATCGTGCAGCCAGACAGTCTTCCCACGAAAGCTGGAGGATTTTTTAAAAAATGACTGTCTGTAAAATTAATCTGCAATATAATCTTCTTTTGGGTGAGGATTTTGCTATTTTCTTCCTCATATTTTTTCTTGGTCACACCATGTTGCTGCCATTTCAGTGACTCCAGCACTTGTGACTCATGCCTTCATCTTTAAGGGAGCTGGGTCGTGTGCACTCACCCTCATCATTAGCATGATAGGAGAGTTTTGGCAATTTCACTAGCATGGCAAGTGGTTCTAATTTAGATCTGGTTTATGCTGGCTTCATTAACAGAAAAGTTAGTAACGCTCTACTTAAGGTGGCACCATCAGAATGGTATTGTTCATGTAACCGAGCAGTCAAATTGGTGTTACTGGTGGGAAATATAGTTATGTAACGAACATGTTCTTATGATGGTAGTGCCATCTGTGTCTATATAACTAGTCGGCTTACATATAAAAGTTCCAGAAAAGTTTATAAAGGAACACAGTGACAAAATGAATGAATTACAATGATCAACAGAAATGACAGACAAAGTCAGCAGCTGGTCCATCCCAATAGAAATGCAATATTGGGCTAAAAGAAGAGTAAAGTGGACGAACATCAATGCACTAGAGTAGATAGCATAAAGGAAGGAACTGAGCCCTGGTCTACACTACGAGTTTAGGTCGAATTTATTAGCATTACACCGATTGATCCATGCACCCGTCCACATGACGAAGCCATTAACATCGACTTCTAGGGCTCTTAAAATCGATCTCGCCATTCCACCCCCAACGAGGGGATTAGTGCTAAAATCGATATTGCTGACTCGAACTAGGCTTAGTGTGGACGCAATTTGACGGTATTGGCCTCCTGGATCTATCCCACAGTGCAACATTTGACCGCTCAGGGCAGCAGTCTGAGCTCGAATGCTCTGCCCAGGTAGACAGGAAAAGCCCCGCGAACTTTTGAATTTCATTTCCTGTTTGGCCAGCGTGGTGAGCTGCAGGTGAGTGCAGATCTCATCAGCAGACCATGATGGAGTCCCAGAACCGAAGACGAGCTCCAGCGTGGACCGAGCGTGAGGTACGCGATCTGATCGCAGTATGGGGAGACGAAACCGTGCTAGCAGAGCTACGGTCCAAAAGAAGAAACGCCAATACATATGCCAAAGTCTCCAAGGGCATGCAGGACAGAGGCTACAACAGGGACGCGCAACAGTGCCGCATTAAAATTAAGGAGCTCAGGCAAGCCTACCAAAAAACCAGAGATGCAAACAGCCGCTCTGGGTCAGAGCCCCAGACATGCTGCTTCTATGACGAGCTGCATGCCATTCTAGGAGGTACAGCCAGCACTGACCCACCCATGTGGTATGACTCCGTATGTGGATCATCAGAAACCACAGAGGAGCATTTTCGGGGAGAGGAAGATGATGATAATGATGCTCAAAATACCGTACAGACACAGTAAGGAAGCAGAGAAGCCCTTTTCCCCGACAGCCAGGATCTCTTTGTCACCCTGGAGCCAGTACCCTACGAACCCACCCAAGGCGTGCTTGATGCCAGAGAAGGGACCTCTGGGGAGTGTACCTCTGTTAAATTAATACATGTTTTATAAGCAAGCGTGTTTAATGATTAATTCGTGGCCAGTACAGCTACAGCTACTGGAAAAGTCTGTTAACATGTTCGGGGATGGAGCGGAAATCCTCCGGGGACATCTCCAGAAAGCTCTCCTGGATGTACTCCCAAACCCTGTGCAAAAGGTTTCTGGGGAGGGCAGCCTTATCCTGTGCTCCGTGGTAACACACTCTACCATGCCAGGCCAGTAGCACATAGTCTGGAATCATTGCTTTGCAAAGCATGGCGGCGTATGGTCCCGGTGTTTGCTGGCATTCAAGCAACATCCGTTCTTTATCTGTCTGTGTTATCCTCAGAAGAGTGATATCATTCATGGTCACCTGGTTGAAATAGGGGAATTTTATTAAGGGGGTATTCAGAGGGGTCCATCCCTGCTGGGCTGTTTGCCTGTGGCTGAATGGAAATCTTCCCCGCTGTGACCCACGCGGTGGGGGGAGGGAGAACAGCAAACATCTTGGATGTGTGTGTGTGTGTGTGTGTGTGTGGGGTGTCGATTAGGTTCGCGCTGCACGTTAACCCGAAAACCGCCGCCCCTCCCTTTTCAATTGCCAACCAGTTTTAAATTGCCAGCCTAAAGGCTGTTTGTTATGGGAAATGAGGGGGTTGCTGTTTGAAAACAATCCCACATGTTATGAAGGTTAAAGAAGCCTATAGACTGTGGCTTACCATGGCTGCCTGCAAGCCGAATTCTGTTGCCCACCGGACCTGCTTGTGTGATCTCTCACACCAAACCGGCAGACCCTCAATATAACAGGGAAAGTGCAACCTTGGACCAAATGCACATGTGATATGTAATGTTTGGAGCATTGTTCTCTAATATGTGTCTTTTAAACTACTCCTCTCCCGTTTGTTTCCTCCCGCAGCTGCAAATGTTTCAGCGCCACCCCTTTCATCACCGTCCCAGAGGCTAGCGAAGATTAGAAGTAAAAAAAAAAGTAATCGAGACGATATGCTCACAGAGCTCTTGCAATCCTCCCACACTGAAACTGCCCAGCAGAATGCGTGGAGGCAAACACTGTCGGAGTCCAGGAAGGCAGAATTTGATTGCGCGGACAGGTGGCGTGATGAAGACAATGACTGGCGGGATGAAGAGAGACAGCGGCGGGATGAAGAGAGTAGGTGGCATCAGCGTGCAGAGAGAAGGCAGGATGCAATTCTGAGGCTACTGGAGGATCAAACGGAAATCCTCCAGCTTATGGCTGAGGAAAGGCGTAGGGTTCAGGAAAGGCCGCCTGAGCCCAGACCGCCGCTACAGCCCCTGTGTAACCAACAGCCCTCCTTCCCGAGTCCCATAACCTCATCCCCGAGACACCCAAGAACGCGTTTGGGCGGCCTCCGTTCACCCAACCACCCAAGCCAAGAGAACAGTCCAAGCAACAAAGGGCTGGCATTCAATAAGTTTTAAAGTGCTGTGTGTCCTTGTCCTTCCCTCATCCCCTCCTCCACCACCCATCCTGGTGCTTCCTTTCCTCCACCACCCATCCTAGTGCTTCCCTTCCTCCACCACCCATCCCGGGCGACCATGGCAGTTACCCCCATAGTTCCCCCTCTTTGTTTTACGAATTAATAAAGAATGCATGATTTTTAAGCAACAATGACTTTAGTGCCTCTGCAAGCGGTGACCGATGGGGGGAGGGCAGGGTGGTTTGGTTAAAGGGAAGTAGAGTGATTCAAGGGGCGGGGCTTTTCATTAATGGGGAAAAACAGAACTTTCACACAGCATCCTGGCCATTCATGAAACTGGTTTTCAAAGCTTCCCTGATGCGCAACGCACCCTGCTGTACTCTTGTAATAGTCCTGGTGTCTGGCTGTGCATAACCAGCGGCCAGGTGATTTGCCTCAACCTCCCACCCCGCCATAAACGTCTCCCCCTTACTCTCACAGATATTGTGGAGCGCACAGCAAGCAGTAATAATAATGGGAATATTGGTTTCACTGAGATCTAACCTAGTCAATAAACTGCGCCAGAGAGCTTTTAAACGCCCAAATGCACATTCCACCACCATTCTGCACTTGCTCAGCCTATAGTTGAAAAGGTCCTGACTACTGTCCAGGCTACCTGTGTATGGCTTCATGAGCCATGGCATTAAGGGGTAGGCTGGGTCCCCAAGGATAACTATAGGCATCTCAACATCCCCAACAGTTATTTTCTGGTCTGGGAAGAAAGTCCCTTGCTGCAGCAGCCAAAACAGACCAGAGTTCCTGAAGATGCGAGCGTCATGTACCTTTCCCGGCCATCCCATGTTGATGTTGGTGAAACGTCCCTTACGATCCACCAGTGCTTGCAGCACTATTGAAAAGTAACCCTTTCGGTTTATGTACTCGCTGGCTTGGTGGTCCGGTGCCAAGATAGGGATATGGGTTCCGTCTATCGCCCCAGCACAGTTCGGGAACCCCATTGCTGCAAAGCCATCCAGTATGAGCTAGACATTTCCCAGACTCACAACCCTTGGTACCAGCAGCTCGGTGATCGCCCTGGCTACTTGCATCACAACAGCCCCCACTGTAGATTTTCCCACGCCGAATTGATTCGCGACTGACCGGAAGCGCAAGCTTCCACAGGGCTATCGCCAGTCGCTTCTCTACTGTGAGGGCTGCTCTCATCTTGGTGTTCTGGCGCTTCAGGGCAGGGGAAAGCAACTCACAAAGTTCCATGAAAGTGCCCTTACGCATGCGAAAGTTTCGCAGCCACTGGGATTCATCCCAGACCGGCAGCACTATGTGGTCCCACCAGTCTGTGCTTGTTTCCCGGGCCCAGAATCGGCATTCCACTGTATCAACAAGCCCCATTACCACCATGATGTCCACCTTGTGGGGGGGCCTTTTTTGAGAGAGGTCTGTGTCCATGTCCTCATCACTGTCCTCAGGGCGCTGCTGTCGCCTCCTCGCCTGCTGTAGCTGTAGCAGCTCCTGGTTATCATTCTCCATATACGCCTGGACAATGCGCGTGGTGTTCATAACGGCAATAACAGCCGTGGTGATCTGATCGTGCTCCATGCGTTCCCTGGTATGCTGTTTGCAGGACAGCAGAGTGGGAGCAGAAGCGGCGGGTGGATAACAATGGTGTCAGCAATATGGCGCCCACATGAAAAAAGGTGCGAAAGGATTTTTGGCTCCCCCCTCAGTTGCTTTCATGGAGGGAGGGGGGAGCAAGGGTTAGGCTCATTTCCTTCTAGCAGCAGATGGTACAATATGCTTGATATCCATCATCATCTCCTGGCCCCCTCAAGGATTGAACTCGCAACCCCAGGTTTAACAGGCCAACGCTCAGACCGCTGAGCTATCCCTCTGCCCGTGTTCCAGGCAGTACTGAATCTCCCTTAAACAAAGGGTAAAAAAGAGAATGACCAGAGTCACTGTGGTCACTCCCATTTATGTCCAAGCGCCCCCGGCCAGCCACACCATAGGCCGCCGGCCAGGAGCACACAAATTTCAAGCATATCGTAAGATCTGCAGCTAGAAGGCAAGGAGCTTCTGCTGTGTAGTCCCGCAACTACCAGCCTCAGGTGGAATGGCCCCCTCAGGGATTGAACTCGCAACCCTGGGTTTAGCGGGCCAACACTCAAAATGCTGAGCTATCCCTTTGCCTGTATTACAGCGCGACTGAATCCCCACTAGACCTAATGTCCAGGCGTACGCTGGAGATTACGGTAATTGTGAGCTGAGCAGGCTCCATGCTTGCCGTAGCAAACCCGGAAACCCCAGAAAAAAGGCACGAAAAAGATTGCTTTCACGGAGGGAGGAAGGGACGTTTGATGGCTTGATGACATGTACCCAGAACCACCAGCGACAATGTTTTCTGCCCCATCAGGCTTTGGGATCGCAACCCAGAATTCCAATGGGCGGCAGAGACTGCGGGAACTGTGGGATAGCTACGCGCAATGCAACGCTCCGAAAGTCGTCGCTAGCCCCGCTACTGTGGACACAGTCTGTCGACCTCATGGTCTTAATGCTCTTTAGTGGGGACACACACAATCGATTCCATAAATTCGGGTTTTAAAATATCGACTTCTATAATTTTGACCTATTTCTGTAGTGTAGACGTACCCTGAGATTGGCCTAACCACTTCTTCTCGGAACACAGGGATCCATTAGCACTACAAAGCTATGTTTTCTGGCCAGCCCAGGAGTGGATGAACACAGTCTTCAGAGAGACACCATAGCTGGTCTTTCTAGGCTACAAATCCTGAAGCTGGGCACCTCTTTCATTTCCCCTCTTATTTTTGGGACTTTTTTACCTATTTTACATGAGTGCTGTGGCCATTAGTTCAATTAATTTGTAACGAATTCAGTGGTATTATGGATGAATGGATGGAGAAAGAGAATACTAGATGAGGGAAGATTGAAGAGGAAGTAGAATACAGGTGGGAGTAAGGGAGACAGTAACTGGAATGCAGGGAGGAAAGGAGAAAGAGAGAGAGAGAATAAACTTGGAATTGTCAAGAACAAACAATGCCAAACCAACCTTATTTCTTTCTTGGACAGGTTTACTGACCTTGTGGGTAAGGGGAAGCAGTAGATGTGATATCACTTGATTTTAGTAGGGCTTTTGACACAGTCCCACATGACATTCTCATAAGCAAACTAGGGAAATGTGGTTTGGATGAAAGAGAAGGGTAGAAGGATACTGGGCCTTGCCCATTCCAGATGTCAGCCTAGGTTGAAGGAGCGCATGGGCTTGTTGAGGAGGGGAACTGTGTATGGAGAGAGAGGGTTGTATGGTTAGGGACAGGACCCTTAAATATGAGATAAGCATGAGTGTTTTGGATACTTGTCTGAAGTGAACCTGATTTCCAACCCTTTTTAAATTCAGGAATCTCTTATGAAAATCAAACAAGTGTTAAGAGGGAAATATGGTTTTCATTCATTAATATACTGAAGAAGAACAGGTTAATCACTGTCAATTTTTTTCATTGATTTTTTAGGGAAAATAACTCTTAAAGCAATTCAAATATCTGAATTACAGAGCATCAGTCTTAAAGGAGACAAGTGCAGTAGATTTCTATGAACCATTGCCCAATGGCAAAATATTTTTTCATTGTGATGGATGCATATTCCAGATATCCGTTGTTGGCATTTTTTCATCTGCTCCATCGGATGCTGTGCTTCCTGTTTGGAATCGTATATTGTACACATGTGGTATTGCAACTTTTATCAAAACTGACAGCAGACCACTGTTCAATGGTCTAGTTTTTGAAATATGTGTGGAACTTTGGGGATTTAAACACATGGAAGATCACACCCTATTGGCCACAGTCCAATGTAATGGCTGTGTGCTTTATGCAAAACAACTTGCATCGAAGATCATAAATGGAATTCTATTAAAACAACCTCTAAATCAGTTTTGAGACATTACAGGTCCATGCCTTATCCTGCTATGGGAAAATGTCTGGAGGATTTCATCTTTCAGAGGCAAGTAAAGATGACTTTTCCAGAAATCAAGCAGAGCAAGATGGAGTGTGACATCTCCATAAGCAGTGTGACATCTCCATAAGCAGTCAGGTCACAATTACCAATGTTAAAGCCAAGAAATACATTATAAGGGATGGGAAGGGTGACAAAGTCCTCTTTGGAAAGTGAGGGCTCATTTACTTGTTGAAATATTCACAAAGCCCAAAACAACATGATTCTTTTGAACTCTGCTTCCTACAAAGGAATCCAACACTTATGGGAAAGTCCTATCGAAGTTGAGAGAATATTAACCCATCTATAGAATTTGTATATCAGCCTACAGAATTCTAAAGCAGGGATGCAATCCTGTATTAAATACTATTGGTTGGTTTACAGATTTATAGAAAGGAGCTCATTATTTGTTAAATTCTATAGATCCCTATTGTACAACACTATTGGTTTCATCCCTATTACATACTACAGGACTTTTCCCTCACATATATCAATAATTAAGGGCCTTCCTTGCCCTTATGGAAGACAGATAACTGGAGACTCCCCACCTGAAGATCATGCTGATTCACCTCATCGGGATTATCCCATTGCTATAATTAATTTGAAGGGAAGAGAGGAGTGAAAGACTCAGGACAGATTTTCAGCTGATGCAAATCGATGTAGCTCTGTTTACATCAATTAAGTTATACACATTTACACCAGCTGAGAATCTGGCCCTCCGTTTCTTCAAAAGCACTAGGTACCTTAACAGTTCAGTGCTTTCTATGGTTCCTTTGTTGTCTTTTACCTGTTTGCAAAATGGAGTCATGATCTTTGACAGGGTTCCTAGGAGCTACTGTAAAGTAATAAAAAATCTCGCTGAAGAAAATGAACTTTATTTTAATGTATACAGATCTATGATGACGTCAAGAAAGACGTCTACGCTGAAACGTTTAATGTCTTGAAAGGTTAAATGGAAAAAAATATGAAGCAGGATGAGTGTTCAGTAACACGACTAATAAATGGAACCTCTGTGTATTCCTTTCCAAGTGTGTGATAGCATGCAGTATGTAGGCTAGGGAGATGGGAGTGGGCAGTATAATACAATGCACCAGCATGGACAGAGTTGCGACAGCAAGTACAGAACATATAATAAATACATTTTCTTATTTTATGTTATTTTATTCCAAAGTGTGAAGTAGCATAAAATGCATGTGAATTTGAACAGATCTAATTTTGTGAGAGATGCACAAAAAACTACCCTGCCCTCATTAACCTCAGAAAAGGTGCCGTGTGTAATCCATACTGAGCAGTGGCCCCATTCCCATCAAACGGCATAACAACACTTACCAGATTGCTGTGAAAACCAGAACAGGCAGGGTTGATGGCAGAAAGTGGCTAGACTGAGGTTATCCAGGGTTATTGAGGCAATGTGTAATACTCCTCAGTGCCACTGTTCTATAAGGAAGAGTCTGGGCTTATGGCTGGTGCAGCACTCAATGGATATAGCTACACTGCATGTTTCTCTGGTGGCATGTAGAGTACATACCCACATAGCTCTCCCCTGCCCTCTGCCAGAGGGATAAATAGCTGGATCGCTGGTGAGGCATGGCTTAGGCAAGTGAAGACACAACTGAAGGGTGTGGGTAGGTATATGAATACCTACCCTACACTCGCTCTGCTCACCCAAGCAATGCCTTCCCGTCCACACTGTTGTTTTTAGCAGTGTAGTGTCCCACTGCCTCGCTGCTGCTGGAGCCTTTCCCCACCACAGGGAAAGGCTCCAGCAGTGGGGAGAGGCTCTGTCAGGGGGGAGTCAGCATGGAAAGGCTTGAGCAAGACTGTTACCGAAGCCTTTTCCCACAGCAGGGAAAGACTCTGGAAGCTAGGAAACATTTCCCCACTTCCTGCTCCCCTGCCAGAGCCTTGCTGCTGTGAAAGACGCCGGCAGTATGGAGCTTCTGGAGCCTTTCCCCTTTGCCAGGTCCTTTCACTGACACGTGTAGCTACACTGCAGGGTGAAGCTAGACGTACACTACATGCCGCATCCAGTAGCATGTGGTGTAGACGGAGCATATATAGTTATTAGTATCTGCATTATGGCTATATGTCCTGTCACTACTTGGCTATGTGACAGTGGAAAGGCACATTTACAGCTGGCCCTGTTGATAAATTCACCTCGCATGACTTTGGGGTGGTATAAAGAGACAGGAGAGATGAAAGCGTTTGTGTGACTCATCGAACGTAAACTAAATCCACTGCATCAGCTTCACAAGGAGGGAAACTGATCGGAACATGCAATGCAGTTAGTTACTGCTGATATTTAACTTAAATATAAGTTCCAAGAGATAGGTAGGCAGGTGGATAGTGGCGGGGAGGAGGAAAGTGCATCTACTATGTTTTAATGGATTAGGTATAGACCCAAGGATCAAGAGAACTTGCTTCTAATATTGGTTCTCACAGTGACTTGCTGTATGATATTGGACAAGACACTGAGGCCAAAGTTTTCAAATGTGTCTTCCCCACCGCACATGCACTGTAATGTAGCTAAACTCTAGCCCCTCCAAAGCAGATATAAATCTGACCCCAGGCTATGTCTGAGATTTAAAAATACAGGTTTATTACTTTTTTTATTGCCATGCACCCCAGTTCACACCATTCTTCAGTAATTTATTATTATGCTGATGGCAGTCTCCCCAGATCCTACGGAATATTATTACCAGAAATAAGAAAGGTATTTTTTTCCACAAGTAGTCTGCTATATGAACTCCACAATAACTGCAATTTCAGTTCAAAAATTCAGCCTAACAAAAAATGAGCCTGGAATGTCAACTCACCAGATGTGTCTGAATTCCTTTACGTTATCCTAACACATACTTAATTGTAAAGCTAGACGCTGACAATGAAATTAGTGTCCTGGATAAAAAAAACCAAAAAACAGCTTCAGCTTTTAGGTGCACCTGTTTACAGCATTGAGGCCGTCTCAGTCAGGGCGTGTGTGTGACTGAGTCTGCCACTGCAGCTGTTCCATTACCATAAAAAACATGGTATTTATTAAGTTTTAAGCCTTTCTGAACTCCATAACTTGGGCTTATAAAAAAAGAGGCTGTAATGCTATGTCTGGACTGTGATAATAGTTTAGATAAAGATCCAGCTTGTGACTCTTAATGACAGCATTAAGTCTACTGGAAGGCACTATATCAAACTATCTACAGCAAACCAGACAGCAACTATGAACCATGACAAATTAATGATTAACTGCCTTCTGTATGCTTCGTTAGGAACAGCACTGCTATTTCAAGGGTTTGCAAGGGTTCTTTCGAAGAAATTGCAACTCCCCTTTGTGAGTTACAGCAAGGTAAAAAGCACAAATACAATGTGTACGGATTTTGTATTGCTTGTCGGCATAGGCAAGTTAACAATAATTCCCTTTGTATTTTATAAACTTTGTATGTTATAAACTGACGGTTCAGACAACATTGCAGCTGATTCTGCATGGGCAGACCCCTGTCCCCTCACAGAACTGTATTGAATCTGATGACAGGCACAGGGTCCGGAACACATAATCAGCTTTTTTTTTTTTTTAAAGCTTGTATCTCCTCCCAATTATTCAAGATCAGGGCTATTTAAATGTAATTGCCTAGGATTACTTTTGTGAAATCTTTATACATTGAATGGACAACCTTCATCTGAGCTTTTTATTTTTCAACCCAAGCTTTTGAGGGCTTGGCTTTGCAGCCATAACACTTTTTCACATCATGGGTGGATGTGGTATATATTACATTAGTGCCACAGAGGGAGCTCCCGGAGCACGCAGTGCTGTAGGAACTGTGAAACTGTCAGGTTGACCTCCAAAGATAAAGAGCCAAAATCCCATTTATACTAAGGCCTCCTACATCAGGGTATATGGAGCACTATTTAGGGCCTCCACCCTGTCCCCCCCACCCCAACTGACCCTCCTTTTCCCCTCTCAGGCACCATTGCTCCTACCAGAATCTGACACCCAAGTCCAGGACCCATTACATCTACCCCCTCCCAGAACATAAGAACGGCCATACGGGGTCGGACCAAAGGTCCATCAAGCCCAGTATCCTGTTTTCTGACAGTGGCCAATGCCAGGTGCCCCAGAGGGAATGAACAGAGCAGATAATCATCAAATGATCCATCCCCTGTTGCCCATTCCCAGTTTTTGGCAAAGAGAGGCTAGGGACACCATCCCTGCTCATCCTCACTAATAGCCACCAACAGACCTATCTTCCATGCATTTTTCTAGTTTTTTTGAAGTCTGTTATAGTCTTGGCCTTCACAACATCCTCTGGCAAGGAGTGCCACAGGTTGACTGTGCGTTATGTCAAGAAATACTTCCTTTTGTTTGTTTTAAACCTGCTGCCTATTGATTTAATTGGGTGACCCCTAGTTCTTGTGTTATGAGACAGTAAATAACACTTCCTTATTTAGTATCAGAGGGGTAGCCGTGTTAGTCTGGATGCATCTGACGAAGTGGGTATTCACCCACGAAAGCTTATGCTCCAATACGTCTGTTAGTCTATAAGGTGCCACAGGACTCTTTGTCGCTTCTACTTCCTTATTTACTTTCTCCACACCAGTCATGATTTTATAGACCTCTATCATATCCCCCCCTTAGTCGCCTCTTTTCCAAGCTGAAAAGTCCTAGTCTTATTATTTGTCCCTTATATGGGAAGCCTCAGCCTTCAAGGGATCCCCCTTACTGTCCCTTCCCAGAAGCTTCTGCCTCCCCCACCCTGCTCCTTCCATTTACCTCTCCCGGCTGGCGAGCCTCACCCTTGCATGATGGGTCTGTCCTGCTTCCCAGCCAGTCCCTGACATCAAAAGGAGCCCCAGCAGTTTTGGCAGCTGGCAGGTGAAGGCCCAACATGCAGCACGCAGAGCAGGACCTAGCTGCTGAATGCCGTACACTCCTAGCCATGATGGGCTGGGCCGCTAGTTATAGGATCCCTGTGCGTGCAGCTGCACATGCATGCAGCAAAAAGCCTGGCAAGAGAATAGGAAAAACTGGACAGGCTGGTCAAAAACTACCAGGTGGCAACCCAATGTTCCATGCACTTGCTTAAACATGGTTGGGCCATAGCCTGGATGTCCCCCCCAGCGCCGCAGCCTATGCCTTACATCACTCTGGCAGTGTGAAAGTGTGTAAATGACATTTGTAACAACTTTCTGGGCCCTGTATTTACCTTGCTGGACTAAAGGGGGCTTAATGAAGGGGGTTTAAATGAGTCAAGGGGTTTAAATAAAGGGAGTCGAGGGGTTTAAATGGAAATAAGGCCCAAAGTGTAGAAGGTAAGTAACTGTTGTGGAATCAGACACAATATAATCTTTTTGCATCCTTATACATTTGTTTCCTGCTGCTAGGTTAGTTGTATTGTGACGGGCTCCTCATGTGTTAGCATTTAAGAAATTCTCCAGAGACTGAAATTCTATGTTTAACTCAGGCAGCTGCATTCATGTAGCCAGATTTCCCTTTTAACCATTCAGCATCATCATAGGAAATAAATACCCCGCTCCCACATTTTTGCAAACAGAAAAACAAAACAACCGTTCAAACTTTCAGCTTACCTCACTAGACCCTAACTTTCCACAGATCCCAAAGTCCTTCAAAGGATTTGTTCCACAGCTCTTTTATAACTCATGCTGGCTTAAGAGTTGTCACTTAACTTCACCTTCCCTTTAAAAATTGAAGCTTAATATCATGTGATCCAGTGCTTTAAAGGTATGTACCTGTCCTTATCAAAGACAAAAATAATAACCTCCCTTCCTATTCCTGTGTACCACTGGGGTACTATTCTAAAACAAAGTGACTTGCTATGCTTTAAAGAAATACTCTTTCTCATGTATGTAAATCTAATTTTGCTACACTATGTAGCAAAGAAAACGTATAGAACTCCACAATCAGTATAGTATGTACTGTGCATTCTGGACTGGGCCCAACACTACAGATTGGAGCAAGAGGACGGGATTCAGGGTTTCCCACATCGTAGGTAAGTGCATGAATCACCAGGCTACAGACTCACTCTCGTATGTGTTCACTTTCTCTTGTGTTCTCTCTTTCTTGCTCTGGCCTAATGATGCTTTAACTGTTTATCCAGAGTGCAACGGCTTCAACAGGAGAGATTGACAGCACTCCTTTCAGACTATCCCACAGACCAGTGGTTAAAGTACTCACCTCAGAGGTGATAAATCCCTCTTCAAATCCCTCTGCTCTTTCAAATGGAGAGGGGACTTGAATAGGGGGGTCTCCCACATCCCAGGTAAGTACCCTAACCCTTGGGCTTAAAGTGATAAGGGAGTTCCTCCTCAACTTTTTGCTAAAACACGGTATGTGCCCAACTCCAGAAGAGGGTTCAGCTCTTAAGCAACTTCCTGCCTCACATGCTGGTTTTTGTGGATGGCAACTCTCTCTCCCCATTCATTGTGTAAGAGCCAAGGTGCCTAACTGAGGCTATGTGAGATGCAATGATTTTCTAGGCACTTAAAGGTTAGGTGCTTTGATGCTCGGCATTATAATGTCTTCTTCCTTTTGTGCATCCAGGCCATGGTTTCTAAACTAGCCTTCACATTTCACACCATTACTAACACTGCCGCAGCTCCTTTAGAAATAGCAGAGGTGGGATTCTAGCGTAGACAGAGCTGCAAATGGCTGCTGGCATTTTAACCACCATGTCATTTAAGCCTATTCAGTGTAGGTCTAAATGATCTAGTGATAAAACTATCTGATGGTCCTATCTACACCATGTCTCTCAGTGTTGCTAACTCTGGTGGAGCTGCATTAGCAATGGTGAGAAATATTTCTGGAAAAAGTTTGTACAGACAAAGACAGATTTCAAACCCGAAATGTGTTAGCTCCTATCTAGCAGGAACTGTATAGCTCCTAGCCAGTGTACACAGGACTTACCTCATACTGAAAACCAGTTCACATATATGCATTCTATCTTATGTAGTAAATTGTTTTTAACATCAGCCAGAGAAACCCCAATACCACCTTGTTAGTGAAAAGCAGATTTAAACATTGTTTGGGCTATGGGTGCTAAAGTGGTTTCAAATCTCAAAGAAGTCAAGGTGCTAACTCTTGCAAGCGGAGAAGCTCTCCCAAAGCAGGTGTAGAGTCCTATGTAACTGACAGTCTGGGCTTACTCTCTTTGGAGCTCAAACATAACTCCAGACTGAAATCTGTCTCTACAATTCTCGGCATCTTGAATCTCAAGTGCAGTCTGAAGGGAGCTTTGAAGTTACATTTGGATGTTATCAAGGTTGTTTTGGTTGGTTGGTTTTAAATTCAGTTAGGGTGACCAGATGTTCTGATTTTACAGGGACAGTCCTGATTTGAGGGGCTTTTTCTTATATAGGCACCTATTTCCCCCACCCCCCATCCCGATTTTGTACACTTGCTATCTGGTCACCCTAAATTCATTTGATTTAAAGATGCAGTGGAGGAACTGGAAATAATTTGTCAAGACTTTTTTGTATTCACTTCATTGCTATCTACCACATTTCTGCTGGATCTGCTATATGGGGGTGTGGGAAATATGTCGCATCACATTGCAATGCGCTGTGTCACACTGTGTCGTATTATACTGTGTAAGCCAATACGATATGGACACTGTTCACAAATTTGAATATCCTCTTTCAAATCTAAATTCAAAAATAAGCAAGCTTGTCTAAACTTTTGGTTAATTTTCAGAGGATCAAGTAACTGCTACACGTGAAGAATAATGTAAATGACCCTACTGTACTTTGAATTTACTGGCATGAACTGGCCTCTTATTAAATGTCAATTATTCCATTATAGCCCTGTCAACAACAGCAGCAAAAGTACTTGCATGACCGCATGCCAGAATATATTACTGTATGTTTCTCTAAACAAAAGCGCACTGTGTAATGATTATTGTTTTGTCTCTGATATTACATGGCAAAGATTGCTAAAGCTGCTAAGACTTCCAGAATAAACTATTTTTTAAAAATCTTGATAGTTTAAATGAGTATTTAATGGATGTTTAAATGTTTCAAACTCTATGCTTAGAGGAGCCTTTTTATACCAAGGATCTTCATTGCAAGGAGATTAGACGTAGAGCATTATAGTGAGTGGTGCAGCAAGGCAAAGGCTACAGCTTCACACGAGCACATCTTAGAAATATAAAATAAATACATGCGGGACAATGAAAGAATTATGGAAAACTTTGCTATCATGAACTCAGACACTTTGGGGTTTATAAGTGAGTGTAAGCTGAAGGGGTGACTCAACAGAAATAAAGCAGTAGAATCAGTAAAGCTTTTTCAGGGGGAACAAATCTTTATCCATATAAATCAAAACAATGCCTGGCACAAGGGTCCCTGAACCCTGACTGGGGTCTACAGCAGTGCTACAAATATTAATGATTAATAAAAAGTCACTAGAACCCTGGAAGGTGTCCCTTCACCTCAACACCTGGGTGCAGAGCCCTGCCTCCCCACAGGCATTCTCCCCCTTCCGTCTCCACATACAGCCCTTCAAAACTATATACTCGGGGTGGCCAAGCTTACTGACCCTCCAAGACATATACAGTAACTCCTCACTTAACGTTGTAGTTATGTCCCTGAAAAATGCGACTTTAATCAAAACGATGTTAAACGAATCCAATTTCCCCATAAGAATTAATGTAAATGAGAGGGTTAGGTTCCAGGAAAAAAAATTTCACCAGACAAAAGACTATATTATATATATATATACACACACACACACACACTAAGTTTTAAACAAACAATTGAATACTGGTACACAGCGATGATGATAGTGAAGCTTGGTTGAGGTGGAGGAGTCAGAGGGTGAGAATTTCCCAGGGAATGCCTTAGTAAATGAACTAGCACTCCACTGAGCCCTCAAGGGTTAGCTCTCACACTCTACAAGCCAGCAGGAAAGGAGGGAGGGCAGACAGAGACAGATGTGTTTCAGAGATAAAGATGCACATTTTCAATTAGGTATCAAGAGTGGGGTCAGAAGTACACTGCCTTGTTAATTAGATCAGCAAGCCCTGCAGCTGCAGCTTCTGCCTAAGGCAGCAGCTCCCTCCCTCGTGTGTCCCCCCTGCTATATGGAAGATGGGGTAAGCAAGGTGCAGGGAGACATTAGCCCCCCTCTTCTTCCCCTCCCCTCAACACAGCAAGCAGGCAGGAGTCTTGGGGAGCAGCACATGGCAGTGTGGGAAAGAACAGCTGAACTGCCATTGATAGCCTGCAAATGACGTTAGAAGGGAGCATTTCACAACTGTAAACGAGCATGTTCCCTAATTGATCAGCAACGTAAGAACGAAACAACGTTAACCGGGACGACTTTAAGTGAGGAGTTACTGTACAACAACCTTCAGAAGTTCAAGAGCCTGTGCACACATGCCGGGGCTCGGAGCTTCAGCTGAAGCCCAGAGACCCTCCTCCCCACTGGGCAGAAGCGCCTACGCTAACAAGCTGCTGCAAGGCGCAGGTCTCGAGCTTCCCCCTGATGTCTGGTAGGTGGAGAATAGGGGGAGAGTTGTGGGGGGCTCCAGGAGCCACACTTTAATGGTAAAAGAGCCACATATGGCTCGCAAGCCACAGTTTGGCCACCCCTATTATATACCCTGACTACTAATGCAAAGGGAGAGGAGACCAAAGCTGAAGTTAATTCCTTGAGCATTAAGGACCAGGTCACAAGCCAATAAAAGAATTGTCATAGTCTGTTAAAACACTGTGCAAATCTAGATGACTTAGATCTACAAACCCCAAGAAATGCAGATGTAGCCCTTGCTAAAAAGTTAGACTTATGACATTTGTTGATTGTGACTGCAAAGAATGTGATAAGATTGCATAGTTTTATTACTATTGGCCAGATCTTCAGCCTTGCTACAGCCTCTTTATACTTCTCTGGTGGTGCAAAGAAACCATATCATCAGCTTAAATTGGCCTCCTAAAATTTTTCCCAGGTAGCATAGTGGGGATCCTCAGCTGGTCCAGAGCCAGCTGCAGCCTTGTATCCTCCTCCTGGAAAATGGTAGTTAAGTAAAGGGTTTTGTTTTTTTTTTGCTAGAGTGTCCCTGAACTCCAACAGTCCCTGGCTGCTACAATTGCCCCTTGATGCCATAAGCAGCCTAGAGTAATTTAAAGCAGCCCTCACACTATTGTAACAGTGACACCCCTAGATGGGTTGTCAGCAGCAGGGATCAAATCCAGGGTTTCTGGATCTTTATATATGAGACTCTACTGCCTGAGCGAAATTGCCTGGTTCTGTTAGCCAAGGCAGAGGCTTATCAATCTCTAGTTGGCCTAGCTGCCACTTCAAGGGGATGGAGTGCCACACCAAGCCAGCATGGTTTACACTAAGTTGCACTGGGGGGCAAAACTAGCCTCCGTATTGGGGAACTGCAAAGGTGCTGTACAGTAAACCTACCTTTGGGCATCCCTCCCTACAGGGAAGCACAGATCACCCAGAAGAAAGGATCTGGTCCCATATGTGCTGCAGCTTCTCGGCATAGTAAAATGAAGCGGACTCTTCTTACCTCTGAATTTCTTGGAGTTTTTTAGTTTAAAATCAATCCCTTTTTTAATGTTCACCTGAATGCTAAATTATACCAAGTAATAACTTGTTCATTAATAATAAAGTTTAGAACTGAGTAGGGCTTCCTATTGCAAAATGGGTAGTACTCTGCCCTGCTTTCTGATTGGCTTTAAGGAGTTTGAATGTACGGCCTTATTTCACTGCAAAGAGCTGGCAGACTTTGCACATTAAAATTCTAAACTGTCTAAGTAGGTGTGAAGCTAATTTTATGTTTATTTTTTAAAAACCACCTATGATCATTTGGGGCCATCCATTTCACTTTGGGAGGCCCTTACCTAGCTGTAGGTGGGCCCCAGGAGACAATAAAGCCGACCTTAGAGGATAATTTCTGAAATATCTTTACCTGAATATTTATAATGCTCTGGAATAGCTGTAGCTACTTATCCATGTTCCCAGCCGCAACTTTTCTTAATAAGAAGGGCTTTGAAAAACTTGCTAAATCTGGACATTAAAAGGAAACAGAAGTTTCTCCTAGAGCAGTGGAATTTTTTTAAAGTCACATAGTACCTTATTGATGAAATGAGGAAGAAAGCACTTTTCCACCAGACTTTGGAGAGCTTATTTACAAAACATAGGATTTTTTCATTAATGTGTAGGTGAAGCAAAGCTATGACAAGGTTTCCTGCAATGTGAAGACGCTTATGTGGCTTTTAATTTAATCAGTACATGATCTTGTACAAGTGACTGTGGTTGTTAGCGTGTATCTATAAGTAAACAAACCTTTTCAGAATGCTGCTAACGGAGAAGTCGTAACAGATTTCTTCTTTTAAATAAAAGTCTAATCTAATGTGAGAAAATCTGTAGGGTTCTTGTTATCCAGTTTTCAGATTGATTGAATTAAAAGGCCTCCATTTGTTTACATGAGTACAGTTTAGCATGGCAAACACCTGTAACATACCCCGGGGCTGAGTCTACCCAGCCTTCCATGTTGCCTAATCATTTATATATCCACCAGTGCTAAACAGTACCAAATCACTCAGGATTCAATCCTGGGTCCACCGAAGTCAATGAAAGTTTTGCAGGATTTCAACCCCAGCAGCGCCCCATGTGTTTTACATACATTTTGCACACATGGGAATGACTATGCAAGATAGAAGATAGCGGAGAATCAAGCCGCTCATATCCACACAACATATTCATGCACCATTCTAATTGCACTTGCTCTGATCATGGCTATGCTTTGTTACTGGCCATAGTGTCACTCTGCACATTGCCAGTATGCAATCTTTGCCTCTGCCCTCCCTGTGCAATCTCACAATGCTATTGTTCATTATTCCGTGACAGCGTTGGGAGATCAGGATATTGCCTTTGTCACCATGGGCTGTGGGTATCATAGGACAGAGGAGGCTGAGCCTCCCCACACGGCCTGGTATGGCCCCACCCATGCTACGCCCATCAGGCTCCCTTTTGCCTGCTTCTAGTTCCCGCTCTTCTGCTGGGGCGGGCCAGCCTGTGGCCAGGTCTCAGGTGGCTGGAGCTGGTTCATGCTCCAGTCTGCAGTCAGGACTGGGGACGCTGGGGCATCCCAGGGCTGGGGGGCTAGCGGTCCCATTGGGAGGCCTCTGGGCTCTGGCGGGGGAGGGGAAGGGGGGAGGGCTGGAGCCTCGGGCAGAAGGGATGGGGCTGGGGGCTAGCTTCCCCCAACAGGCAGTTCACGCAACCCCCCATGTTTGTCATCTGTCCAGCCACTTGCATGCTGGTTACCTGCAGTGCTGAGAGGATGAAAAATACAACTTCAATAACATTTCCAAAATATATAAACGTATTTTGTGTCCCATAGGGATTTACCTGCTCAACACAAAGAGCAAAACCAATGGTATACACATACACACACACATGTGCGTGTGCACAGAGGCCAATCACTTCCCCTAATGCACTTAATGTATTGGGGGCAGCCATGTCAGTCCATTCACTGCTTCTTCAGCACTTCACCATGAGAAAAGTGAAGAGTGCCATTAGTTAAAGGTTACACAGCCAAACCTCTTACCTCAGTGTACTGAAAATCTGTAGGTGCTCCAGGATCTACTCATCCCCCCATTCCAAATGAGGAGTAATACATTCCCTGCCACAGTGCATTAGGTGGTAGAGGGATAACTTTCTGGGGCACATTGAGGGGCCTGAAGTGATATTCTCCTGCTGGACTTAACCTGGAGCATTCCTGGCTCTGGCTCCTGTGAGGAAAGATGGAAGGAAACAAGTCATTTACTTACAAATTGCCAAAGTAAGAACAGAATAAATAAATTAAAGAAGTACATTTAAACTACGGTAAGTACGAAAAACAAAATAGGAATGACGGAGAAAAAGAAGAAACCCCAGCTCCTTATATGGTAATTTGTCCCTGAAGAGTGACGGGAATTTGTTTCAAATGGAACTATGCACTCTCAAGCCAGCCCTTTTTGTACCAAGGCAAAGGTACACTTAGGCTAAATCCTTCCGTCCACATTAAGTTGTTACAAAGACAAAATCCCATTGACTTCAATAATGAATGAGCTAAAATTGACCCAGAACAGAAACGTTGACTGCTATCACTTAAAGCTGAGAGCATAATTTGCAGCAAGTAATTAATTCAACTAACTGTGCCTCTTTTGTGCTCATGAATGTCCACAAGCAGATGGTGATTTCCCCAAATGTATTTATTGGCATTTATCTGATTGGTGTCTTTTTTTTTTAACTTTATGCATTGATGAGGGGGTTAGGGATAACTCAGTGGTTTGAGCATTGGCCTGCTAAACCCAGGGTTGTGAATTCAATCCTTGAGGGGGCCATTTGGGGATATGGGGCAAAAATTGGGGATTGGTCCTGCTTTGAGCAAAGGGTTGGACTAGATGACCTCCTAAGGTCCCTTCCAACCCTGATATTCTATGATTCTATGGTGAATATATGAAACTTGAGCTGTGTTGCTTAGTTATGATTGGACAGAATAGTCATAGAATTGTTTCTGCTCCCAGTCCCTGGCTGGTTGATTTTGTGAGAACTTCTCCACTGTGGTGGATACTTGCATTTACAAATTAACAAGTTGGTTTCCATTAATATTTACACACGTGACTTTGAAATGCAATTTCTGTTAATAAGGAAGGGAAGCTCAATATTTTGAACAAAAAAATGAATACTAAAGGGAAATGAATATGGACAAAGTGAAGTGATTTGAAAATTAAGTTGAATATTCTTGGACTTTTTTGTATTATTCACCCATTCTGTAACTTAAATATAAGTTGTCTAAATGGATTCTGCGTACAAGGCATTTGATTAAAAGAACATTTCATTTGGCATCAGGAATGTCACAGGTATCACTATATTTGTTACTATCAATGAGAATGAAGTGAAAGCTTTGGTCTTATTTCTTTTTAACTGAGCTTAGAATACTCTGTCTTCTAAAGTAGATTGAGGTAATAAAAAGCAGCACCACTGGGCCAGAATTTTAGAAATGCTCAGCACCCACATATAGAGGCAGATTTTCAAAAGTATTCAGTGCCCAATAGCTTCGTTGTTCTCTGGGGGAATTGCTAGGTGCAACTTCTGAAAATCTGGCTCTTATTTCTCAAAAGTACAGCGAGAACAAGTGAGGTATTTTAAGGTGCAAAGTCAGTTTCTTACTCTCATGATGGGTTATTGTTCATTTGGCAAACTATGCTTCCCAGTTTTACAATCCCATTGAAAAATAGGGGAGTTGTTGTGTGCTAAGCTCCTTTGGTAATCTGGCCCCTTGTTAAGGTTATCAGCAAAGATGCTAGAGACTGAATGGGCATAGAAACTAAGGCCCAGATACACAAAGGTATTCAGATGCCTGAATATCATTGAAATCAATGGGATTTAGGCAGGGCTTAAATTCTTATACAGCATTTCCTGGAGCCCCCCCATACCATCCTCAACATGCTATGAAAATTCCAGCGGGGTTGAAAATATTTACCTGGAGCTGTGCTCTGGACAGCTCTGGCTGAATTTAAGTCCTGGATTTTAGGTGCCTAATACCTTTCAGAATCTGGGCCTGGACTGTTATCTCACTATGGGATATGGTCCATCCTGATCAGGATTGGTTAACATTAGAGGGCAGTGTGGATGATACCCGCTAATGTTAACTTTGAGGGTTGTGGATGATACCCGCTAATGTTAACTTTGAGGGTTGTGGATGATACCCGCTAATGTTAACTTTGCTGAGCTTTGTGGCTCAGCAGCAGTCCAGTAGCATATTAACAAATTAACAGTCAGACAAAAAAGAAGATGTGTACTCTTTTTCTGTAATGTGAATACGGTTGCTTAGTCCTGCTCCCACTCCCATTGGAGTCAGTTGGAAATTTGCTCCTTAGTTCAATGGTTTGAACACATTTTTTCACAATATAACAAAAAAGAAGACAGCGCATTGATTATAGCATCAAGCTGAACACCAGATGTTTTATGGATATTCTGCTTCCATAACCCATGCCCATATGCACTTAAGAGGAAAAGAAAAACAAAGAACTGTTTATAATTGTCAGAATATTAAAGCTTGTGCTTATTCAATGTTTTTTCTTCACTCACCTGTGTACGCAGCCAAAGAATTGATTTATGACATATAGATCATTCATTGCTTGAGCTTTGCTTTCCAGACTTGGTTAGAAGTGTTTCATGGCCATAGTCGAATGTCTTTCTTTATATAAATGATGATAATTTTGAGACTATCTTTAAACTAGCTAATGAAACCACACTCCATAATAACTCACTTTTTCTCATGGGCTCAGCTCACCCCACCCTATTGAGACAAATTGCTGTTTTCAATGTAATTTGCCAAAAAAGAGGTATACAGTATTCCCTTCTTCTGTTACATAACATTTTAATAGATATTTGAGCTGGAGAAAGAGGAACTGAGGCTTACTGACTAGCAGGTATTCTGCAATTTTGGAACTTGTAGTCAATTTCTTATGTGGTTTAGGATTCATGTATCTTGGTATAGGAAATCCAAATGCTATTCTGCTCAAAGTTTGCTAATAGATTTATTACTATTGCATTAACCCTGTTCTGAAATTAAGATTGTGGACCAAATCTCACTTTCCTTACTTATACAAACACCCCCATTGGCTTCAAAGGGATTACTCATGTAAGCAAGACAAACAGAAGTTAGTCACAGAACATAAAAAAAAAATTATCTTACATTTTTACAGGTGCTATAAAATATAAATTTTTTCAGAGTTGTGAAACAGCAAAAAATTTCTCAGAATTCATTTCTGGCTTTAACTCTTAGCTGATGAAGTACCTTAACATGGTTTCATAGATTTATCATTTTACTTCATTTGACAGCATTCCAAAAAAATAATTCAGACTTCACAGATTTGTTTGAGTCCATTGCAGCTGCATTTTATTGTCTGACAATAAAACTGGGATGTATGCTTGTCCAAGGAACAATAGGTTTGCTAGCATAAGGCTACCATTAACTAGACTTAGGATCTTAAACTGCCTGAATTTATGCCTCACGTTATTACACTTCGATGCAATTTAAATGAAAAATTGGAGTAACACCGTTCTCTTGTTTAATTTATAAGATGTCTAAAGGATGTCATGGAAAAAACATAAAATTTTCCATTTTTGACCTTTTTTCCAGTAATTTTTTGATAGTTTAATGCTCCACTATGAGAATTAACCTTCCTTGATGTGTTTCTTTAAATTGAATTGGAAATTTTTTTTAAAAAAATCTCTTTCTTAAGTCAAAACCTAAATGAGTAATATGTTTGAAAACAATGAAAGACAGATCTTCAGCTAGCGTAAATCAATGTAGTACCACTGAGTATAGCAACACCATGATCTCCAGCAGCCAGTGTTTAACAAAAAAAAAGTTGGAGTTCATAGGATTAAATATCTTAGCAACTTAAATATTTCATTAGTCTGCTAGACTTCCGAGACTGGATTCCAAGTCCTGATACTAATGGATGGTTCAGCGATTTTCTTCTGATGTACAGGACAGAGCTGAGATGCTGTCTTGATTAGACTACCAGTACACTGACTCCTGGGAAAGACCATCAAACACAACATAAGGTTCCTCTTTAGTCTTAAATCAGAAATATCTGCTAAATTCATAAGATGCTTATTAGTTCAGTTACACAGCACAGAGGAATACAGTTAATGTGATTGACTCATAACATCATCAGAGCATCCTGGAAAAAACATCTTAGGTTACCTAGTTCATCCTCCTGAAAATTCAAGTTTGTTCTCAACAATGTATTTTCTTCATCTAAACCAGATTTAACGCTTGTTGGAAAAGTTACTGTTTACTGAAAATAACAAGGAGTTGTAAATGTTGATGTCTGACACAAAACAGAATTTTTTGTATTCTTCATCAAATGGCTTGATTTTTCAGGAGCACAGAAGAGGACAAATAATGTGCGAGGAAGTAATAACTGAGCCATTCATTAATGTTTAAAGAGTAATTCATCATGCAGTTTGGGACTACAAGAACTGAGCAGAAGAAACTGGAAGCTCAACAAAACAGGAGTTAGCACATGGCTCTTCAATTCGGGGGGTTGTGATTATCTGCCCTTTCTTTGTTGCTAGATGGGAATAGATCCTGAAACATTTGTTCTGTTATAACATAGAGTCATGATATAGAAAAGTAGAGAACTAACTCCTAGTTTAGAAGAATATACAATACATGTACTAAAGCAGCTTATCTATGCCAGTTTTACTGGGTCTTTAGGCCACCAGAGTCGAGCAAATACAGATTCCATGATGGCCTCTTCCCTAGCATCTTCCACACCAGCATAAACAGGGCTAATGTGGCCACCCTTTTTGAGGCATATAGGGGGTGCCCAGGAACCCTTGCATGTCCGCTGCACTCACTGTTCTCTCTCTGTAGAGCTCCTCTTTAGCACTTAAGTGGCGTAGTGGGCTAAATTTCATCTTCAGAGAACGAGAAAGGTGGTCCCGTGGTTATGGTGTGAGCATAGGATTTAGCAGACCTGGCTTCAAGTCCCTTCTCCATCACAAGCTTCCTGTATGACCTTGGGCAAATCACTTGGGCAGATTTTTAAAGGTCTTTAGGTATCTTAAGATCCAGATAGGCATTGAATGGGACCTTTCTAAAGTGCTGAAGTGTGGAACTTGGAGCCAGGCACCAAGGGGCTTTTGAAAATCCCAGTAAGCATCTAAATACCTTTGAAAATCTGGTCCTTAGTCTCTATGGCCCAGATCCTCAGAGATATTTAGGCATCAGTCTGTGAGTGATTTCAATGGGAGTTAAGGACCTAAATACCATTGAACATCTGGCCCTGAGTTCCCCATCTGTAAAATATGGGGATAATAATACAGGATTTCCCTACCCCACAGGGCTGTTGTGAGGTGCTCAGGTATTTTGTTAATGGGGGGGCCACATTAAACACTGTGATAGAGAGATTAAATAATAAATTACAATCTACATTTTCTGTTTGTTTCATTGTCAGTTAAAGAGTTATTCTTGTGAACTGAACATTAACTTTCCCTAGAGCTACTTTATGTTTCTATTCATTAATGTAAAATGCTGCTCTTTCTATCAATAGAGGATCCAGGGAGTTCAAATTCACCATGATAATGTAGTCTCAGAATACTGGGATTGCTGAACTGATCCTGGGTCTGGGTTAAAAACGTTCTGAAGAACATTTTTGTCCAGTTGCGTTGGGACTGGGGAGTGTACAAAGTAACTTGGAACAGCTGAGATCTTTTTTAAAAGTGAAGAATGGAAAATAGATGAAATATCAGACAGTTTGGCACCTAAAGCAGACAGAAGACAGCAAGAGGGATGGTGATATAATAAATATAGTTGAGTAATAAAAAACTTTCTCTACATTTTCCACCCAAAGGAACACTTATTTGCAACTTCCCTTTGCTAAGTGTCAAATATCTGAGGAACTTGATAATGGACATTAATACTAACAAAACAAAACCAAAAAAGAGGGAATTCGATAGCACAGAATAGGAACACTCCAATCTGTGAGTTATTTTATGCCAAACTGATGGTATCAGCCAAAGATAATCCATATTGCAGAACAGATACAGTTCAATCAAACACAGTGGAACCTCAGTTGCGAACACCTTGGGAATGGAGGTTGTTTGCAACTCTGAAACGTTTGTAACTGTGAACAAAACATTATGGTTGTTGTTTTTAAAAGTTTACTACTGAACATTGACTTAATACAGTGTCACGGAGTATAGGGGAGTCCGGCCCTGCACCCCTTTTCCCCGGATTCACTGGGAGTCTCAGCCATCCAGTAGAACAGAAGGTTTATTAGAGATGCCAGGAACACAGTCCGAACAGAGCTTGTAGTACCACCACGACCCCTCAGTCGGGCCCTTCCGGGGGGCAAGGAACTTAGACCCCAGCCTGGGGCTCCCTGCGTTTTACCCCACAGCTCCAAAAGGGGGGCAGGGAGGCCAGACTCTGTCTGCGCTTCCCTCCATGTTCCCCAGCCAGCCCAAACTGAAACTGTCCAGCCTCTCCTCCCTCCTTTGTCTCCTTCCCAGGCCAGGAGGTCACCTGATCCCTTTGTTCGAACACCTTTAGCTCTCACCTTTGCAGGGGAGGGGCCGGGGCCATCAGTTGCTAAGAGACAAAGTGTCAGCCATTCTCTGTGTCCAGGCCCCTCTGTAACACTCATGCACCCTTGTCCCACCACCTAGATACTCAAGCACTACATAGGGAAACCGAGGCACCCACACAGTACTCAGGGAAAACATTAACAACAGTCCTATTTTGTCACATCTCTCCCCCCTTCGAGACCGAACTGAGTGGGGTCACTTTAGCCAGTGACCTGGGGAAGTTCGAACCCGGTTACACCAGGCCGTTACAGTTCGACGTGCTCCCTTAGCTCGGGTGTGCTTGATGGCACCCGCAGGCCGCATGTGGGAAGGTTTATGTGGCCCATGCCCTTTTCCCATCCCAAAACCCCTGGGGTTCAAGCTGAGATTAGGTCTTTTCCCAGCGCTCCAGTCTGGAGGGCTGTAATTCGGGCTCTCTTGGTTAAGAGCCTCCCTCTTGATCTGGTCCCCTCTCTGACCACGTGTCTCTGTCACCAGCCACTCGGCATTGGCCCCTTTTCCTGGATGCAGCCACGTCGGGGCGAGGTGGTGAATATACACTGTAAAGGCCCACCCAAATAGATCCGGCAGCTGCTTCTTAAGGGCCTGCACCATGGCCAGGCATTCCCTCTCTATGGCCTGACCGTTCTGCCTCCAGGGCAGCAGCTCCTTGCTCAGATACCCGATGGGGTGTCTCCCCCCCTTCGCATAGGCCTGCATCAGCCCCGCGCCCAGCCCTGTGTCTGAGGCTTCGGTGAACACTGTACAGGGCTTGGCCCGGTCTGGGTTTACTCGATCTATTGGGCCCTGGATTAGAGCCTCCTTCAGCGCACAGAGAGCCCTCTGGCCCTGCTCGGTCCAGACTGCCTCGTTTGGCTTCCCCTTCTTACCTAGCTCTGTGATGGGGGCAGCTAGGGAGCTAAAGGGGGGTACAAACCTCTGGTAGTACCCCGCCATCCCGCTAAAGGCCTGGACCTGTTTCTTGGTCTGGGGAACAGGCCAATCTCTGATCGCCTCCACCTTGGCCAGCCCTGGGCTGTTGAATGACTGGATCACCTCTAAAGCCAGCATGTCCTTGGCCTCTCTCTCTAGGTTCCAGGCTGTTTTCCCAGTTACTCTGAATGGGGGACACCTGATGGGAGGATGGGCTCCCATCTCAGGGGAGAGATCCACCAGGGGGTCTTCCCCCTTCTCCTCCCAATCATCCCTTACCAGTTCTAGGGGTCCCCTTACTCTCCTCCCATACCACAGCTTGAAAGGGAAGCACCCTGGTGATTCCTGGGGCACTTCCCTGTGCCATCGGTGGGGCAGGTACTTGTCCCAGTCCTGTGGATGCTGATCTATACAAGTCCTCAGCATCAGCCTCACGGTCCCCTGAACTCTCTCCACCAGCCCGTTGGACTGAGGGTAATATACAGAGGCCCAGGTAGGCCAGACCCCACCTTTCTCCCACACGCCCCGGAGCAGGGCTGACATGACCTTGGATCCCTGGTCTGTAAGGACCTTGCTGGGGACCCCCACTTTATCCATAGCCACCTTCTGGAAAGGTTCCTCTCTGATGGGCAGGGACCTCCAGGGATCTTCTCCCTTACCCCGGGCCAGGTACAATAGCCGGTGATGATACTTCTGGGGCCCTACCGGCTGCCTCCTGATTCCCCAAAGTTCTACTTCCCCTTGGGAAGCCCATTCCCAGCACAGGAATTCCTTCTCCCACAGGGATCTGTCCCTGTAGCCTTCCCCAAGGGGGTTTGCAGCGCTGTGGCCAGCAAGTTCCCTTAGCTTCTCCAAGGCGGGATCCCTCTGCAGCTCACTGGCCAGGCCTGGGGTCACCGCCCCGCTGAGCCCTGTCCCTGGTGTCTCCCTCCCTGCCATGGAATCACTTCCCGGCAGCGCCTCTGGACCAGGCCAGCCTGGTTGGTAGCCGTCCTGCCCTGCCTGTGTGTCCCCCCACTCAGCTGGGGTTTCCGCTCCCCCCGTGCTCAGTGCTGCCCAGGTTGTCCCTGTGGGGCCAGGCAGCGAGCTCTCTGCTTTGGTAACAGCATCAGAGCCAGACTGAGCCCTCTCTCCATTGTGCAGGGGGGTGGGGAGCATCTCTCTGTCCCATCCCACCCTAGGGGTCTGGTTACAGGCAGGCAGGTAACCGGGGCCTGGCAGCTCCTTCCCCCCTGCCAGCCAAGTCATTTGCACTTTCACTGACCATTTCCCTCTTAGCCAATTGGTTCCCTGAGTTCAAATTCAAATCCTCGGCCGTTAGAGGGCCAGGGCCTGGATCCTGTCCCAAAGATACACAGTCACCCCCCAACAGCACCTTACAGCTGATATCCTGGAGAACCCCAACCACCAGCCAGCCCGACTCCTCCTGGGTCTGTACAGGGATCTGGGGCATAGGTAGGGTGAATTGTTCCATCCCTGGGACCCTCACCCAGGTTACACAGCCCCTCAGCATCTGGTGGGGGTGCACCACCCGGGGCCTGACCACAGTTCTCTCTGTCCCGGGGTCTCGCGACCCCAAGAATGTCTCTCCATTGACCATCACCTTCCGCTCCCACTGGGGGTCCGTAGGGCTTGAGCCCAGGAGACTCCACGCAGACATACAGGTTGGGGCCAGGAGTGGAAATCCGTCCACCATCCCACCCATCTGGCTGACGGAGTTTACGGCCTTGGGACCCAGCAAGGGAGCTAGATCCCGGGGCTTTTCCACAGGGTCTCCCTGGTTCAAATCGCCAGCCTGCTCAAAGGCAGTGAGGTGGGCCTCCACATCCCGACTCACCCCTGGCCAGTCCCCTATGCCTCTCCGTTCCACCACCGCCAGTTCATGCTGCTGCTGCTGCTTCTCCTGTAGCCCTTTCTCGGGCTCTCGCTGTCTCTCACAGTCCTCTTGCTCTCTCGGACTCAGCTCCAGTCCCATCCGTCTTCGATCCTCTGCTGTGGAACCCGATCGTGAAGACCCCCGTCTGGTTGGGGACCAGACTCTTGGGGATGCCAGGCTACCGCTCCAGCTGCTCCCAGATCCTGCTGTAGCCCCATCGGGGTCAGGAATCTGTTCCTTAGAATGGTCATCCTCCTCCAGCTGCGTGATTAACTGCGCTTTAGTGAACTTCCCAATGCGTATCCCTCTCTTTTTGCACAGGGTTACAATGCTTCTTTTAAGGAGAAAGTGATACGCCATCACTTCACTGCTCCCAAGTTGCTGTGGGTTCGCAGGCCTGTGTGCTCTTAGCTCCCCATGGTTTCCAGGACGAACCCCAAGTGTGCCAGCCCTTCTCCAGGTCACCGCCTCTTTGCCAGGGTCGAGCTGCAGCTCCTCCGCCCCTGGGTCCGCTCACGGCACCCCCAGGGGGACCCTGTCACTGCAAAATTCCTTCTCTCTCCCAGGGCCAAGCCGCAGGCTCCTCCGCCCCTGGGACTGCTCACTGCAGCTCCCAGGGGGACCCCATCATTGCACAGTCCTTCTCGCTGGTCACACACTCCCAGGGGTTAAGCGTAGCTCCTCCACTCCCTGAAACCGCTCCTCTGTGAGCCTTCAGCACACCTGGTCCTCATTAGCCCCCCTTCGGTCTACTGCTCCCCAGTTACTTACTGAAGGAAGCGTCGTTCATGGGGTGCAGACCATCCCACCGCTACCACCAGTTGTCACGGAGTATAGGGGAGTCCGGCCCTGCACCCCTTTTCCCCGGATTCACTGGGAGTCTCAGCCATCCAGTAGAACAGAAGGTTTATTAGAGATGCCAGGAACACAGTCCGAACAGAGCTTGTAGTACCACCATGACCCCTCAGTCGGGCCCTTCCGGGGGGCAGGGAGCTTAGACCCCAGCCTGGGGCTCCCTGCGTTTTACCCCACAGCTCCAAAAGGGGGGCAGGGAGGCCAGACTCTGTCTGTGCTTCCCTCCATGTTCCCCAGCCAGCCCAAACTGAAACTGTCCAGCCCCTCCTCCCTCCTTTGTCTCCTTCCCAGGCCAGGAGGTCACCTGATCCCTTTGTTCGAACACTTTAGCTCTCACCTTTGCAGGGGAGGGGCCGGGGCCATCAGTTGCTAAGAGACAGAGTGTCAGCCATTCTCTGTGTCCAGGCCCCTCTGTAACACTCATGCACCCTTGTCCCACCACCTAGTTACTCAAGCACTACATAGGGAAACTGAGGCACCCACACAGTACTCAGGGAAAACATTAACAACAGTCCTATTTCGTCACATACAGCTTTGAAGCTTTACTATGCAGAAGAAAAATGCTGCTTTTAACCATCTTAATTTAAATGAAACGAGCACAGAAACTGTTTCCTTACCTTGACAAAACTTTTTTTTTTAATGTTCCCTTTAATTTTTTAGTAGTTTATGTTTAACACAGCACTGTACTCTATTTGCTTTGTTGTTGTTGTTTGCTCTGCTGCTGCCTGATTGTGTACATCCGATTCCAAATGAGGTGTGTGGTTGACTGGTCAGTTCATAAATCTGGTGTTCATAACTCTGAGGTTCTACTGTATACTAAAGCACCATATATAGCCTTAAACTATAAACGCTCCTCTTTAGAGACTAAATTGTGCAGTTTCTTATGAGGTATAGTGGTCTAGATCAAAGTCAATGATTCATTCAAAAGCTGATCAATATGATTAAACTGCATTTTACTGTTCTCACAGTTTTTCTGCCAGTAATGCAGTAGAACCTCACAGTTAGGAACAGCAGAGTTACAAACCGACCAGCAACCACCCACCTCATTTGGAACTGGAAGCACGCAATCAGGCAGCAGCAGAGACCAAAAAAATAAAAATAAAAAGAAAGAAAGAAAGAAAAGAAAAAAGAATAGCAAATACAGTATTGTATCAAGCGTAAACTACTCGGAAAATAAAATGAAAGTTTAAACAAAAAGATTTGAGCAGGTAAGGAAACTGTTTCTGTGCTTGTTTCATTTAAATTAAGAAGGTTAAAATCAGCATTTTTTTTCCTGCATAGTCAAAGCTGTATTAAGTCAATGGTCAGTTGTAAACTTTTGAAAGAGCAACCATAATGTTTTGTTCAGAGTTACGCACATTTCAGAGTTACAAACAACCTCCATTCCCGAGGTATTAGTAACTTTGAGGTTCTACCGTATGTTGATTCTATTCATTAAAGGAGGGAAGGAAAGAAAGAAAAACAGTTATGCAATCATTTAACATTGTTTTCAGGAACTGCCCCCATACACTTCTATGGGACATACAAGATCTGGTTGGAGCAAGGCAATTACCCCCTATATGTGAGCTTCCATGGCCTAATCACCTCCTTCTCCAGCACAGCCACTCCTGCCCCCAT
The DNA here is from genome assembly GCA_037349315.1 of Chelydra serpentina. NCBI lineage: Eukaryota > Metazoa > Chordata > Testudines > Chelydridae > Chelydra > Chelydra serpentina. The sequence goes on from JBAIAC010000004.1 coordinate 80,958,146, forward strand.
ATCCTCTCCCCACTCCCTTCTGCATACCAGCTCATTATTGCCTCTCCTAACATCCCAGCTGAACTCTTGTCCTGACCACCCTCCACCAACAGACTAGTCACAGCTGGCTAGCCACTCTCCTTACCACCTACATTCCCCCTCCAGTGCTCCCTCTGATCTGGTGGAGTGAACATAAGAAGACATTTTAATTCCTCATTGGCCATAGCAGATAGCCAGAGAACCATGCAGAGTAAAATATTCATTCTCCCTCCCTCTAGGCCCAGGATAGGTAGAACCAAGAGCCATAAGACAGCAGGGGTCTTCTTTCCCATTTGGGAGGGAGCTGCTAAGGGAGAAACTGACTCAGGAGGCTGCAGAGGTTGGCAACTCTGGCAAATAGGGGTAAGAAGGGAGCCTCTGAGTCGAAGTTTCCATCGGCTAGTGCTGATGCTACTCTTCCCAGAGCTGTGCATGTTAACCACGTGATGGGACAGAAGGCCACTGCCAATCATAGCCCCTTCATTGGTGCTCTGCATTTCTGTGCTTTCTATTTTTAGAAGTACATTTACTTTTTTTCTTTGTGCACAGTAGAGTTCATTAAATTATTTAAAGTCATGCCTTATGTTTAGGGTATTCAGTAGTTTTCATTGTGAAAACCCCCGATCCCATTCCTAACCTGATAGGAGGGGAATGTGCCCTGGACTTATGTGTTGGTCTTAGTTAATACACAATATGACAGATATGGTCATTTCCTGCAGTATCCTTGGGAGACCTTATTGAATTAAGTTTAAGTCTCTTTGGAGTTCATTGTATTAAATAAACACTTTGTGTATTATTGTGGGCTGGGATTGTATGTTACCTCTCAAGGGGGAACGGGTGACAAATGTGGGGGTTCAAAGGACTATATTGAGCAATGTGTCAGACAAGAATGAACTCTTGGAATAAAAAGTGTTAAGCAGTTTTCCTGGAGAATAGCTAGGGGGAGATGAAAGCAAATTCCCCACGTCGGTTTATGCCCAAACCCAGCCTTTTGAAGCTATACCCTGAGGAGTGGACCATGGTCTCCTTATTCCCTGTTAGATAAAGGCAAGATCAAAGCCCAAGCTATATAAAGGAAAGACTGAACTGTTCATTATTGTTCTGGTTCTGAATCTCAGACCGTTATGAACTTGTAACCACTGGGACAGCCCAGTTTGGGGGTTTGGAGGTCTGACCCAAAGCTGCCCAAATCTGGATTTGGAATGTGACCTCTGGTAAGTTTTTAGCATGCCTGTAGGTTCTTTTGTTGTTTTTAACATTTTTTCTTTGTAATGCTTTTACCTTCAGAATAAACATGCTTGCTCATAAAGAGTGGCATGGTCACTTGTAATGACTGGCAATTACACTGTTTAGAGCCTTCAGAGAGAAAGCAAAGCACAGACACTGGCCTGTTTAGGCAGTCTGTCTTGAGGCTATCACAGTGTAGGCAGTGAACTATGGAGCTTGGGAAAACCCCAGTCAGGAGGGAGTGAATTATAGATCTCTGCCCCAGAGAGGTGATGGCTGAGGAGCTGGGAGCCTAGAGTGGTTTCCCTCAAATTACCTTGTAGAAGAAACACAAGTGTAGCCCTGAACTGTGACACATGGCACTTAACAACTAGTCATTACAGTACATTGCCCTGAGAGAGCATCTGTTTAAACACAGAAATGTGGGCGGTTCCAAAATATCTAGATATGAATTAGTGATTAATAGGAAAGACTGTGTAGCAAATGTTTTTGTAGTGTTTTCTCTCTCTTATCCCCTTTTAAAGAAGTCTAGAATGTCTGTAACTTTGATAGCTCCTAAACTTCTGCTTGAAACAATACCAGGGCTCATGTTTCTTTCCAGCTTGAAATCACTTGATCCTCATCTAAACCTGGAAGGCTGACCATCTCTTTGTTCTCTACTTGAATCAATTCACTATATACATGCACAGCTTTTTAAAATCTCTCTGCTGCTCACTTATGACACTAGAAGGATGTTCCAAGCTGGTGGTCACTGAATTCTTTAAATTAAATCAAAACCATTCGGTGCAAATCTAAATTTAACCATCTTTTTCTTCCTAGTCTGATGATAAATAGACTCAGAAACTAGAAATATCAGTATCTTGTTCCAATGTAGTGCAAAAAACAAAACAAAACAAAAATCCAGAAAGTACCCATCATTTATTTAGGCTAACAATTGCAGTAGAGGCCAATTTCAGCCCTCTGATGCATTCAGCTAGAAAACAATTTGGCTCAACAAGCAACTAAGGCATTTGGCACTATATTGCCTTTTGAAACATATATTTTTTCAGAACAAAATGGATACCTTCATACCTGATTAGAAATAAAGGGCAGACACTCGTGTCTTTGTGTTTAAGAGAAGATGCCTTTTGTGTTACAAGGAGATCTCAGAAGTTCCCAAGCAGTAACCTACGCCCAGATTGGGGCTTATTAGAAATAAGAGAGACCCCACCTTGTCTCAAATTGTACTGATTTAATTAAATTACTGCCACTTCCATGTGTGGCCATTTTCAGATCAGTTTCAGAGTATCCACACTAAGGGGCTGCACTGATTTAATTAAATCTGTTTCTAAACTAATTTAGTTAAATTGTTGTAATTGTAGTGTCTAGATGAGGCATCTGTCTATTTGGCTGCAAAAAAACAACGGCCTTTTCAATATTAAAAATTTTACTGGTTTAAGTAAATGTGTGATTCTTTTCTGATTTATTTCAGTGTAGTAGCCGTGTTACATTGGCCAAACCGGACAGTCTCTACGCAAAAGAATAAATGGACATAAATCTGACATCAGGAATCATAACATTCAAAAACCAGTAGGAGAACACTTCAACCTCCCTAATCACTCAGTGACAGACTTAAGGGTAGCAGTGTTGCGACAGATTAACTCCAAAAGCAGACTTCAAAGAGAAACTGTTGAACTCGAATTGATATGCAAACTAGGTTGCATTACCTCAGGATTAAATAAAGACTTGGAATGGCTCGGCCATTATGTTAATTGAATCTATTTCCCTTAAGTTAACGATCCTCATTCACACCTGTGTGACCATCTTGTTTATCACTTCAAAGGTTTTTCTTCCCCTGCTGTTATGGCTCCTCTCAACTAATTAGCCTCTTAAGGTTGGTCTATGTACCTCCACCTTATCATGTTTCTCTGACTGTATAAATATTTGTCTACTGTATGTTTCATTCCATGCATCCGATGAAGTGGGTACTAACCCACAAAAGCTTATGCTGAAATAAATTTGTTAGTCTCTAAGGTGCTACAAGTTTTTCTTTCTTATTTTCGTTTTCTGATTTAGTTAGTCTGATGCTACAACTCTGTGTGTAGACACATATTTGATTTAAAACTGTCTTCTAGAGCTGGTTCAAAACCAGAATTTCCATCCCACAGGAAATTTCAATATTTCAAAATTTATTTTCATTCTGAATCAAAATATCATTTTTTTCATATGATGACAAATTTGAAAAGTTTCAATCTAAAATGTTGATTTTTGGGTCCTTTTGACATCGGTCTGTGTTCACTCGAGCTGATTCAGTGCCACAGGCCCCCATTTTTCTGTATGGGTAGGGCTCCCTTGCTGGACTATACTTCCCATGATGCACTGTAGTAACATGACTTCCACGATTCAGTATAATCAATCATGGGAAATGTAGTCCAGCCCTTAGAGTAGAATGAGGGAAGGAGGCACCCAAACTACAAATACTATAATGCACTGTGGAATCTCAAAGGGACACAGATAAATATTGAACTGACTCCAAATGTAAACAAAATGTTTCAGTTTGGTTTGACAAACCCAAATGTTTCAAATTAATTTGACCCAACCAAAATTAAATATTTTGTTTTGATTCTCCCTATAGAAATTTTTTGGAAAAATTGAATTTTTCTTACAATTTTCCATCAAAATAGATCTTTGATGTGAAATTTTTGACCAGCTTTATTCTCTAATATGAATTTAGCTTAACCTGCTTCCTAAATCTATATATAACAGATTTATATGGTGTCCAAATGTGGGAGTTTACCTGAACGGAAACTTTTATCATCTGGGACTATTGCATGTGATTTATCAGATCATTTAGGGTACATGCTAATATAAGCAACAATGAGAGAACAAACCACATGTGACAGATGTGTAGTCATGTTGCTTAATGCACTACTGAAAGGCATTCAGATACTACAGGGGTGAGTGTTGTATAAGATCCTATATAGTGCAAAAATAGAACAAAAAATATTGTAACTTTCTCCTGTGTCTTCTCTCTACCTCTCCTTCTCTGAACTCCATCTGCCCCAAATCACCTTCCTTCGTCTTTGCTGTAGCCTCATCACACTCCTCACTGAATCCTTGCATAGTCTTCCTGTCTCTTACTACATCATATTTTGACTCCTTGTTCTGTGGTCTCATTTATTTGTAGTCTCCTTCCCTCTCTTTAGAATTATTTCAGTATTTTTTTTCCTGACTGCCCCCTTCATCCACAGGCACCGGCTTTCTCCTTTCCCTGGGAGTGCTCAACCCCCACTCACCCCTAGACCCCATCTGCACTCCACCCCTGCCCTAAAGGTCCCACTCCCATCCTGCCTCTTCCCATCCCTGCTTCACCCCCGCCTCTCTTTTTCCCACCCTCACTCTGCCTCCGCCCCTCATCTTCCCACCCAGTTTCATCCCCTCCACCAAGCGTGCTCTGTCCCTGCTCCTCCACCTCCCTCCAGCACCTCCTGCACTCTGCAGAACAGCTGATCACTATGGGTGGGAGGCGCTGGGTGTGGGGGAGGAGTTGATCGGCGGGGCCACCGGCGGGTGGGAGGCGCTTGGAGGGGAGGGGGGAGCTGGCTGCTGATGTGTGCTAAGCACCAACTAATTTTTTTCTGTGGGTGCTCCCGGCCCCTATGCCTTCATCCCTTTCTCTCTTTGTGCTTTCTAACTTGTTTCTCCCCCTTCATATATGTTCCCTGTCCACATCTGGCTAGAGCTCTTTTTCATATTTTCATACCTCTTCTTAAATCCCATTTTTTCAAGCAATCCCTCCAACCTTGTTCTCTTCATCAATAACGCACATACTGTCAGTTAACTGAATATGTCCAATTACTTGTCTAGCCTTTGGTTCACTTAAATTATAAACTTTGGGGATAGAGAACATGTCTTCTTATATGTTCACATGTTTCCAGAGTTATATAAATATTGATGATAATAATATTAATTAATAATAATTAATCATAATAATTTAAAAAGAGGAAGAATCTTCACTGACTTTCACCCCATGTACCCTACTCTTTTCAGTGGGGCTGCAGATGTAAGTCAGTGAAGAATTTAGCCTAACACGTAGGTGGTTCTCATCATCAGTTAATTATGCTAATAAATGAAGATGAAAGCTCCATTAGTTAGAACAGACCTGCTTATTTGCCTGCAGATGCATGATTTTTGAGATCAGAAAGTATCCAGTTCGTAGTCCTGCTCTTCCTCATCTAAATAATAGCCCCAATGGTGTAGCAGCAATGTCTAGTTGTTAGACTGTAGTGGAAAGAAGCACTCTTGAAATAGTTGAAATACTCTGGTATACTTGAAAGTGAAATGCTTTTTCAATAAAAAGTATAATCTTGAACTATGCAAGGCATGAGTGATTTAAACATGCACACTAATCTTTTGAAATTCTTTCTCTCTTTTTAACCAGAAAAACATGAGTTAATTGTACAGAGGTCTCATACTTGCATACTTTAAATGAAGTGACTGGATGCCAATGGGTTTTCAAGGACATGGGAGACATTCACTTGTCTTCAAGCAAGGAATGAAACCACTAGAGCGTAGTCTCAGACATACCAAAGAAATGTTGAATGAAATAGAAGAGCTCTCTTGCACTTTTAAACAGTTACCTATTTAAGGCCAGAATAGGATACCTTTTCTCACAGCGAATAGTACCTTACTCCACAAGTGGTCCCATTGCTTTTAATCATGCTATAAGGTACTATTCAGTATGAGTAAGGGTAACACAACTTGGCCCTTAATAAACAGATCAGCTACTAGGTTATCAGCTAAATAGGTTACCTATTCAACAGGTTTCTGTTATACTAAATATAATATATACTAAATGAAGTGTCAGAGGACAAAAGGTATGCAAGAATAGCTTTTCCAATCTGGCGTGGCTATCTATAAATGAAGTTTTGCCTACAATGGGGTAATGACTCAGGATATTCATTATTCTAGTATTAATTTTCAGCACTACAGCAAATTATTTGAAATCTCATTGCCTTGTGTGAAATCCTGGCCACCAATAATTAATCATCTGTGTTTGATATTAAACCCAAGACTCAGGAGCCAGTGGCGTAGCCAGGTTTAGAGCACAGGGGGAGCGGAGCTGAAAAAAGGCGCCGGGAGCAAAAAGCATTAAGAGCTAAAAAAGGCGCCGGGAGCCACACAAAAAAAGCTCCGCTCTGGCTGCAGTGTAGGAGCAAAAGGCGTCGGAGCACAAAAAAAGCGGCCACTCCCCCTGCTCCCCCTCCGGCTATGCTACTGTCAGGAGCTCATAGATTTTCCATTGTAAAATGTCTTTTCTCTGCTTTCCACTCTTTGGGATGCCACCAACGCTAACCCTAAAAGCCCTGGTTGTCTATAAAAACTTCTTTGGTCGATCATTAGTATTTAGTATTTACATAGAACTTTACTCTTTCAAACTATCATACACAGATTAACTAATTAATCTGATTTACTTGAGTACACTGATTAAAAACAAATCTGCTTTAAAATGCCACCCAAAGTCACAATAAAAATGTGTGATTGCCAGCCTGAGGGGAAGGAGTGCCCTGACTGCTCTCAAACCTGAGTCTCCCATATGGCATCACATTGCTCTACACACTTCAGTCACAGGACAAGCAGTGAGCACTCCTTTGAAGTACTACATTAAACAAGAGATAAGGAATAGTAAACTTAACTGAAGCCTACACTGATGGCAAACAATTCTGTCTTCCCAGGCATGATAAGCGATTGAGGAAACTGTCTTTCAACCTGTGTAATGTAATCATGACAGCAATCAACCAAGCCTAATCTCCCCCACTCCCCGCCAATGTATTCCTTTACCTAAACAGACCTTCCCTGTAAAGCTAAACTCTAAAACTTTGCCATGTCACACACTTCTCACAAAAACAGTGCAGAAGGTAATGACAGCTTTCATCCTTGTAGGGGTGGCCGTAAACAGTTCCCAAGTTTCCTTTTCCTTCAGAATATTGCAGTAGGTACTGCAATCAAACAATATATTATCATGCAGAGTAGCTACAGGTCAGTGTTAGGTGATAGGAGACTTCAGTGGTTTCTATTTATTCTGTCAAATTGGCTGATCTAACATAAAATTTGTCATCCGCTCCAACATTCCTTTTTGTAAGCCGGACATTTTAGTGAAAGTTTTATCTGAGAAGGCGGCTTGGAGCATGTTGAGCTAGCCCTTTAAGAACAGGCTCCTGACCAGCATTTTGGCTACTGTCACAGCCTTTAAGAATAGGAATTAAGGGGTTTGTACCGTTCCTGAAAGGAGGATGAGAACTATAGGCTGGTAGCAAAGCAGTGGCGATATAAAAGCATTTCCTTCTCTTCAGAGACTTGGAGACAGTAGTTGGGATTCTCTCCAGCAGGTGAATATGATGGAAAGGACCCATGGAATCACTGTTCTGTAAAAATCTGGAAAAGGGGCCAGGGAAGAAACCTAAGGGCTTGTCTACACTACCGTGCGGGGTCGATCTAAGATACACAACTTCAGCTATGTGCATAGTGCAGCTGAAGTCAACGTACTTAGATCTACTTACCCTGATGTCTCCACTAAGGTAAGTCCATAGCTGACACTCTCCCGTCGACTCCGCTTGCGCTTCTTGTTCTGGTGGAGTACCAGAGACGATGGGAGAGTGCTCAGCTCGATATTAGACGTGATAAATCAACCCCTGCTGGATCAATCCGGCGGGTAGTGTAGACAAGCCCTAAGAGGCAAGCAAATACAGGAAGTGGGCCGGGGGGGGGGGGGGGAAGTGAAGCATATGTGGTTGAGTTTGGAGTGGAAGTCTGCTTCAGTGTTCAAGGTATCAGGATGGAGCCTATGGTAGAAGGAGGGCATGTGTTCCCCTGTGGCACTGAAGTAGCATCTAGAGGCAGTGTGGTTATACCCCTGTGTCCAAGAAGGAGGACTTGATAAACCCCTGCAACCAAGGTGAGAAGGAAACACAGACCTTAGAGATACAGCTTTGACCAAAGAGTTTGAACTTTTGTTTACCTCAGAAGAAAATCACCTTTTAGTCTGGGGGGGCTAACCTGCCCAAGCAGAAAGGGGAAACTGAGGAAAAGCCACTTCCTATGTCAGAAAGTTAAGTAACCCTCACACAGGGCATTTTCTTTGTCACTTCGAATATTTTCACTGAACCACACCGCTCCTCCCCATCCCCCCCCAAAAAAAAAGAAAAAGGAGAAAAGGACAATGTATTTAGAGTAATAAGCAATTGCCAGAACAATAACATAATCCATATGTGATCACAGAAACAGATCCTGGTTGTTTTTATTATGGAAAATGTTATGGTTTTATATGTGTTTGAATTTTTATATGTCTGAATGAGTCATAAGAATCAATATAATTAAAGACACTGAAAGAAATACAAACAGAATGAGACAGATCAGAGCACTTGTGTGCCGTTACAAGGCTAGAGTCATGCAGCTGTTTATTTTAATTTGGGATTTTGACAGGCATTTGGCTTGTTGGATTGGTATTTATCAAATCATATCTCCCCATGTAGTGTCAGTTTGTATCAAGCTCTATAAAATATCATTTCCTTGGTAATTACATAGATGCAATAGATTAAATTGCATAGCAAACATAACTCGTTCCAAAGGACACTACCTACCTTTACAAGGTTGTTTTTAGAATCCCGAAAATAGGTTTTTTTCTTTCCTTCCCAACTCAGTTGTCCTCAATTTGGCAAATACTTAATTTGTTGTGTTTCAAGCTCTATAATAGCGAACATGGCTGTTTATGTCATGATCACTAACAATGAACATTAATTACTTTTCTGTTTCACAGGGGGATTGTGGGGGTTAATTAGTTAAAATTTGGACAGTGTTTTGACCATGTAAAGCAGTGGTGGGCAACCTGCGGGCTGCATCCGCTGGCGGGCTGCCAGACAGTTTGTTTACATTTGCACAGCTGCCTGCAGCTCCCAGTGGCCGCGGTTTGCCATTTCCGGCCAATGGGAGCTGCACAAAGGGGCACAGGCCACAGGGACATGCTGGCCGCCTCTTCCCGCAGCTCCCATTGACTGGGAACGGCGAACTACGGCCACTGGGATCTGCAGGCAGCCGTGCAAATGTAAACAAACTGTCTGGCGGCCCGCCAGTGGATTACCCTGACGGGCAGCAGGTTGCCCACCACTGACGTAAAGTGATATGACTGTACCATTGCACTGTCAGCAGGAGACTGGATGTCTTGGGAACAGGGCCGTAACGAGGGCAAGGGGAGTGAGGCACTCGCCTCGGGGTGCACTGCTGGCAGGGGCGTAAAAGGCTGCTGCCAAGGGCACACCCGTCCTCCCCCGCCACCGAAGCCTCCCCCGTTTACCTGCGGGAGGTCCGCCAGTGTGTGTGGAGAAGGCCCCCTCCGCCGAATTGCCGCCGAAGCCGCGGCACCAGCGGACCTCCCGCAGGTAAGCGGAAGCAGCTTTAGTGGCTGCTAAAAATACCCTCCGCCGAACTGCCGCCGAAGCCGCTTCCGCTTGCCTGCGGGAGGTCCGCTGGTGCTGCGGCTTCGGCGGCAATTCGGCGGAGGGTAAGAGCCCCTAGGAATTTCTGCGCCCCTGCCTCGGGCGCAGAAATTCCTAGTTACGGCTCTGCTTGGGAATACTTTGATCCTACTTGCACAACTCCTACTGAAGAGAGAGGGAGTTCTGTGCATGGTTGGCTTGCAATATGGACATACATCAGGCCTACTGTTTGCTAGTTAGTGTTGCTACAAAGCCACTGAGCTAAACCCGCCTTAGGCTTATGCCCTGTGTAACATCACGGAAATCAATGGCAGGACTTGGCCTACTGTTTCTAAGTGGGGTGAGGAAAACTGTAGAAAACTTCTTTTGCAAACTTTTTGAAAAATTGTCCTCTATTCCACTTAACTTTGCATTTTTTGTCTCCCCCAAAACGTTGCATTTCCATTAATGCAACCAGCTCTAGATTGTTGCCCAAAGCCATACTGGGAGGGATCTAGGATGCCAGAAGCCAGCTATTCCTGGAGTTGGTTTACTAGTAACTCTTTGATTTACTCACTTTATAAAACATTCAGGGCAGTAGTTCCCAAAGTACCTTGAAGTGAACAAGAATTTTCTGAGGAGACACTATTAGAGCATATCATGTTTTAAAGTAACTGGTAGAGAGAGCCTGAGAGAGAACTGGTCTGAGAGAAACACTGAATATCTCCACAACAATTGGCTCAGGTGGCCTCTGTGAACTTTGACACAGCTCACATGGGGTAGCACAAGGCTCTTGTAACACTTTTTTTTACTTCTGTCTATGATACCAGGCTGTGTTCTGACAAGTCGGGTGAAGCTTGTGATGGCATGTTTATGTTAATGCCTGTGAGACTGCCATCAATTCGCTTAATTTATATTTTGTTAGTAGGAAATGTTTTTTTCCTCTTTCTCTCTGTAGTTTCATTCGTATACCAGGCTCATCCCAAGGTTATCTGAGTGCGCCTTTCTTCAGCCTTCTTTTGGGCATGCCATAGATGTCATGAGAGAAATGCTGGCAGCCGAGGTGGCCAGCATTATGAAATGAGCAATATCAACCTAAATCAGGTAAGCAACAACTAACTGCACATCCCCAGGCCTTATTCAAACCAGAGCTGCTTAAAACTCAGAATTTCCATTCCACATTTAGAAATTCCCTTTAAAAAGTCAACATTTCCCACAAAATGAAAATGACAAAAAAATTTATTTCAGAAATATCAAAACCACCTTACCTAAGCGCTTCAAATTTCAACAGGGCCAAAACACTTTGTTTCAACTATTATAGTACATATAAAAGTCAAAACAACAAAGTCAAAACAAAACCCTTCGATAATTTTTTCATCCAGTGTTTTGTTGAACTTGATATAGTCCTGTGAAATGATTTAATTTTATGATACAAGCATTTTACTTGGGAAAACAGTTCTGTCAGAAATGTTCAACCAGCTCTAATCCAAAACCCAGTGACGTCAACGGAATGACAGATTGACTTGAGTGGGCTTTTGATCCTAGCTTGTGACTGTTACATTAGTTTACCTCTATGAGGGTCACGTCGAACCAATGACTGGTATGCCTAAATTCTGAAAACAAATACAGTATCTGCAGCAGGTTAGTGAATACAGATAGGCCCCTGTATGCTAGGCCAGCAGTCTGTTTGAAAAGAACTAAATGTCACTTAAAAGTGTTCCTTGGCTTACATTACCTTGGAACGAGTTACTAAAAAAGGCAAATGAAAGCAAGTATAAACAGTTATGAGACCCTTGTATTCTTTGGTAGAGAAGTGGGGAAGTTATTAAGATAAACCAAATCATGGCTGGCATATGGCTTCTTCCTGCTTCTAATACTTCTTTTGTTATAAGGTCTCCAAAACAATTTTGTCACTATTATTATGGTGACTGTTTCTGTTTTAAACCTGTTTTCCTAGCATTAAATCTTTCACCAGCTGCCCCACTCTTAAAAAAAAATAAAAAATAAAAAAAAAGGCTGGAAAAGTCTTTAAGATCCTCTTTGGCTTGTGTTTCCCTTGAAACTTTGCACTGTATGTTAGTTTCTTTTATATTTGCTTTCTGCTTGTTTTTGGCCCAGCTGTTGGGTACTCCTATACTGCTACTGTCATAGTAAAACAGATGCAGACTGAGAATCACAGGGGCTGTACTCAGTCTGAATGCAAGCAGCTTTGGTCATTAATCCTGTCTGTAGAGTCTTCAGACTTTTTTTTCCCACAAGGTTTTTTTCATTCTAGATTTTAATCATGTTTTTTATTTTTAATTAAGAAATGGGGGGAGGGGGGAAGGAGAACTCAGGCAGGTGGCTGTGAGTTTTGAAGCATAAAAAATACAAGAAAAAGGAATCTTGCAAGCTTTTATTCATGGAAAAGGTCAAATACCTAGCCCAGTTTAACAATTCTGTATGGCTGCTAAATTCGGAAGTAATGCTTTTGGCAGTACATAAACTCTTGTTTTCTTGCTTTTTGTCTTCCAGTCTAAAACACTGGTGAAAAATTCACCTGTCTATTACAAAGTTAAACTACTGGCTTTAACATAGTTGCATGGGAACTTCGGTTTATTAATGAATACAACATGCCCTCTTTGATTTGAATGCTTTCAGAGTGCTGAAAAGATTCAAAAGGCATCGCTTCCTGCACCAGCGGCATGCCTTTATACATCTCAGTGGTTCACCCCTACCCAGCTGCTATATCTCATTAACAAGCATTTGGCCATCGCAGCAAACTTCGGAGTGTTGACACTTGAAAGGCCCAGGCAGGCGTTGGCAGGCCATCGACTGTGGCAACAGGAAACTGCCCGAAGACAACACTGAGAAAACAGCAGCTGCAAAAGCCAAAAACAAAGAGGGGACAGAGAAAGTTAGGTGTTTCCATGCTATATTTTATTTTTCAGTATGGACTGCAGTGCAGTTAAACAAAAAAAAGTATTGTTGGAATAAGGTGGCAAATATAAACTCAATATACACTTACTAAAACATGGACATGCTCTTCGGTTACATTTCAGTGGTTTCCTAAAGTCTGTTTTCATGCAAATAAAAATCTGCCTGTCTAGCATATTCACAAAAGCTGGCCCTGGGGCCTATCAGTAAGTCCGACTCTAAATGATCTCTGGTCTAAAGTTACTGCAGTTTGGTTTCATTCTCCACTGAGCCCCATTATTGATGTTCCTTTCTTGTAGCAAGTCATTACTCTCTATGGGTTGAAGATTCATCATGATAACGTCTTGTTTAATATCCTCAATAGTTATATTTTCAAATAATCCTGTGTCCAAATATGAGCTTATTATTTCATATTTATATTACAGGACTGGCGAAAGACCCCAGTTCAGACTGGATCCCCATTGTGCTAGGTGCTGTACAAACACATATGAAGACACACCATCTCTGCCCTGATGAGTTTACAAACTATCTTTGAAAGATTGATGGAGGCTAGGTAGATACTAGCTGAAAATGCGGCCTTCCATCCACCATACACAAAAGCACCTCTTTATCGCTAGGAAAACAAAGCATTCTCCTACTGGAGAAACAACTAAACTGACCAAAGACAATAGTCTTTGCAAGTAGAGGGCCAGGCGTTACCATCTTTACTCACATGATGGCCAGTTCTGACCTTGGCCCCTGCACAGTGTGGTAGTGGAATAGAGTGCCTCTAAAGGGGCTAGAATGGGGAAGAGGAGGTCATTCTATCTCCTACCCCACACAGGCCCTAGTTTGTCAAGGCTAGGAGTAGGGCTGGGCTGCGGGTGGGAGGGAGTGCCCTTGTAGGGTTAGATGCTGGGGTGTGGTGGAGATCTGGGCAGGCACAAGGAGACTACCTTAAGAGACTGAGCTGTTAATGAAGGCCCTTTCAGCTTCCACAGCAGCCCAGAATCTGGGTGGTGCAAAGGTGGTTTCAAGCCACTTTTGGTCCTCATTTCCTTTGACTGTGATCGGAATCTGCCTCAGTGAGGAGTGTCTTACTCCATGACTAGCCCTACTTAGGTCAATGGAACTACTTGTGCAATAAAGTGCTATTCAGAATGAGTAGGGGTATCAGAATTTAGCCCTGAATTAGTTCACCACACAGTGTGAAGTGTGAAAAATGGATTTCGCCTCAAAAAGTATAACAGGTAAGAGGTAAAAATAGGTATTGTGAAAAATCATACTCTCGGAGCCTGATTTTGATCTCCTTTAACAGTGTGGGCCTGATTCTGCTCCTAGTTACGTTGGTGTAAATCAGGAATAACTCCAGTTAAGTCCAGAGAGTTACACAACTTTAAACCTATGTCAGTATGGTCAGAATCTGGCCTTGTGGAATTGCACCCGATTTCAGCTGTTTCACAGTTGTCCCTTTTATGAGTCAAATAATATCTCATGTTTGTTTGGTCTTAAAATAATATCCACTGCCCTGTTTCTGTTTTCATATACTTGTAGTTCCAAAACCAAAAGGGTCTAATTCTGTGACCCTGTCTCACTTTGAAGAGCCCTTTTACTCATGCAAATAATCCCACTTGTAGAACGGGACTTTGAATGAATGGGCATGGGGAAAATGTTAATACTTATTACTCTGGGCAAAATTTAGATCAGAGGTCTGATTCTCCACTGCCTTGTACCTTATTTAGTCACTTACACCTGCACAAAGCTTGTGTAAAATGCTGCCATTTTGATTAGATAGCATTTTATACTCACTTTACACAAGGTGCAGGGCAATAGAGAGTCAGGCCCAGGGTGTGAGCAGCTGAAAATCTTATGGAAATCTCTGGGCCAAATTCAGTGGTGATGTAAACAATAGCGGATCTTACACCTCACAGATAAGTTGACGATTCAATGGTGACTTGCACCAAGCTAGTGCTTTGGTCCCGATCCTCAAAGCTATTTAAGCACTTAACTCCCACTGAAAGCAATGGCGTTAGGTGCCTAAATAGCTGTGAGGACTTGGGCCTTAGTGGCTGGGCAAAATTATTGTAACTTCTGTTCCCACAGTGCATAAGTTGTGTATAGAAATTAAAGAGGGGAGGGTGTAAAAATAAAGCATGCTTCTTCACAGTATCTTAGAGACTCCTGCTAAATACTTTCCTTAACGCAGCACTTCTGTCCTTGCAATATGTACGTTGCCTTTATTTTGCACATACGCGCACACACACACACACACACACACACACACACACACACACACACACACACACACACACACACACTGGATGTTGAATGGTTGTGAGTTACGCTATTTAACCAACTGCAGTACATTAGTCACTTGAAACACTTTCCTGCTTGAACCTGCTTGTAATATAATTTCCTAACCAACTTGCACTCAGCATATACTTTCTATCACCATTCAAGTCTCTGCAGAATTTGGCCCAGCTGTTGTAAAACTGAGTTGGTCTTGATTGGAACCGGTTACTTGAAGCACAATTTGGGCAGGTTAATTGAAAACATGAGATACTACTTCTGCAGAGGTCGTGGCAGCAATTCTATAAATGATAATAGCAGAGTCTGTGCGCCAAAAAACAACAGCTGAGTAGAGTTAAGAGTGCTTATAGAGGCTTAATATTCAGCATTTTTTAAATTTGGGGGTGGGAGTTAAGGTAGACCTTAGAGTTTTTGTAATGTAATGTTAATTGAATGTAATGTCTATATTTGGTAAGGCTGCCTCAATAAGTTTCAGCATCAAACGCTGTTGGGTTTTTTTCTCAAACCTCCTCAGAAGAGTTTCACAGCTGCGAGAGTTTTGCAGGTGTATGTTTGGCTAATTCAAGTTTGTATTTTACATTTACAGGTGTAAGTTGTATACACTATCGTCATTACAGATAATGGAAAATATTTTATAACACCATGCACGTCAAGCTCAGTGGTTTCTACTAAATGTGGATTATATAGTCAGTTGTGTACACTTTGCATTTCCTGTTCTGGGGAACCACAAAACAGAAATACTGCAACTTGTGAAGTTTCCCTTCCTTGGAACTTAGCTTAGCATAATCATGCATGGTTTCCAGCACAGCTGCATATGGTTCCAACTTTCTAATGTGCGGTTCAGTTAGTGAGTGACTCAGGTCATGATTCAGTAGATGGCATGCTTCTCTCTGTCAATACTGAACCAGTGTCCCACCATACTGGTAGGTGGCACTGTTAAATGTGCCATCTTTCAAATCAGATATATAATCAAAGTCTTGGTCGCCTGTGGTTATTAAATCTCCCATGGAAATTTTTGGCAAGGATAGAAATGGCTTGTCCAGGTTTCAAGTTACATTCTACCTCAGCCTTTGCTTCTTGCCCCTAAACTGTTTTGTAATATTAGAGTGCATGATTAGCCAGTTGCTGCATTCCACACCATAAGTGGCTGCACTTCCTGGTGGTTGAAGTGATTTCTGTATGTTCAGAAAAGATGGGAGGTGTTGCTGGTTTTCTGAGTTTTGTGCGTGTAGAGGGCATAGCAGGAATGATATCTGCCCCCATTATGCAGCAGGGTCACTCTCTCTTGATTCTAAAGGTGTAATTTAGGCTGCTTTTGAAATCCTGGTAACTCCTGGATTCTCAAGTGATCTCAGTGGGCAAAAGACCCTGCACCTAATAAAGTGATTCATAGATTCTGAGGCCAGAAACCCTGTGATCATCTAGTCTGACCTCCTATATAACATAAGCCATTGAACTTCTCTAAAATAATTCCTGGAGCATAGTTTTGAGAAGAAAAAAACCCAGTCTTGATTTAAAAATTGCCAGTGATGGAGAATCCACCACAACCCTTGGTCAACTGTTTCAATGGTTAATTAGCACTGTGACCTTTCCTTTCAGATGTGGACCTTGCCACGCTTACCCATGCTGTTGAGACCTTAAGGGTATGTCTATACTTACCCGTCGCGTCGGAGGCGCGGGATCGATGTTCTGGGTTCGATTTATCGCGTCTTGTCAAGACGCGATAAATCGAACCAGGAAGTGCTCCGCCGTCGACGCTGGTAATCCAGCTCGACGAGTGGAGTAGGCGGAGTCGACGGGGGAGCCTGCGCGCCGCGTCTGGACCACAGGTAAGTTCGAACTAAGGTACTTCGACTTCAGCTACGTTATTAACGTAGCTGAAGTTGCGTATCTTAGTTCGACAGGGGGGGTTAGTGTAGACCTAGCCTAAGACAGTATTACTGACATGTGGCTAGCCTTGAAGACCTCTGGGAAGCGTCAGCTAATGCAGAATGTGGTTTTCCAATTTCTTACTAGTGACAAGGAGCATATCACACCAATTCTCCAAAAACTATACTGATTCCCTGTTGGCTTCTTGGTACAATTCTAGGTGTTGGTTCTGAAATATAAAGCCATGGTTTGTGTCTTTGCTATCTAGAAGACTGTCTTTCTCCTATGTGCCCCAGTGACAGTTAACGTCAGTTAATAGTCATCTGCAGCTGGTGTGATTTTGGGAGAGAGAGAGCATTTAGGTTCCATACAGTAGCGTAGCCACGGGGGGAGCAGGGGGAGCAGCCGCTCCCCCTGTGAGGAGAAGCGGTGCTAAGGCGCCTCCCCCCCCAGCCCAGCCCGGCTCCGGCAGCAGGGCTGGGGGGGGGGGCCCGCTTTAAAAGGCCAGAGGCTCCTGCTGCTGCAGGGAGTCGTGGGCCCTTTAAAGTGCCGCCCCCCCCCCCCAGCCCCACTGCCGGAGCTGGGCTGGGGTGTGGGGCGCTTTAAAAGGCCGGCGGCTCCTGCCGCTGTGGGGAGCCACTGGCCGGAGCTGCCAGCCTTTTAAAGCGCCCCCCCCAGCCCCACTGCTGGAGCTGGGCTGGGGGAGCGCGCTTTAAAAGGCTGGCGGCTCCTGCCGCTGTGGGGAGCCGCTGGCCGGAGCCGCTGGCCTTTTAAAGCACCCCCCCATCCCCGCGGCCGGAGCTGGGCTGGGTGGGGGGGCGCTTTAAAAGGCCAGCGGCTCCTGCCGCTGCGGGGAGCCGCCAGCCCTTTAAAGTGCCGCCCCCCCCCCCCGCCAGCCCCGCTGCCAGAGCCGGGCTCGGGTGGGGATTTAAAAGGCCCGGGGGCTCCGCAGCGGCTGGAGGCCTGGGCCCTTTAAAGTGCTGCCGGGTGAGTACAGGGGGAGCAGGGAGGCGCTTTTTTATAGCGCCGCTCCCCCTGTTCTCTAAACCTGGCTACGCCACTGGTTCCATACTTAACACGTGCCAGCAGAATGTGGGGAATAAAGTGCAAATCAGAGAACCACAAATAGGGGATCCATGAAAGAAAGTTGGTACTTTCAACCATAGTCTTCAACACAGTTACATGCAGCTTGCCATTCGGAACAGCATGGCATGACAGGGATTGTATGTCCACATGGGTAAAAAGTATGTGTGAAAAAGAGGTGGAATTTCCCCTTTGTGCCCAGCCTCCCTGTTCTGGGATGGCTCAGACCACAGCCACTGGCATTGCAGCTGAAGGGGATGCTAGACAAGTAGCCCATTTGGCTGAATCCCTGAATGTGCAATGGACCATGATGATAATTCACAGACAGAAGGGCATAGAAAAATACAATACCATCCCCATCTCTGGACCCATAAGAATGAAAACTGGTTTAGTGAAATAAGAACTAACCATTGCATAGTCCAGATCTCTCTCTCTCTCTCTCTCTCTCTCTCTCTCTCTCTCTGTCATAGGTCAAGGAACATATGTATATGTATTAGTGTTACCCTCTGGTGAGTGTATCTTGCAGGTCCCCCTCTGTGCCAATCCACAGAGGATATGAGTTGTTACAGACCCTAATTACATAGGTGTAGCTCAGCTGTAGCAACTTGCCCTTTTAGCTCTGGAGACCCCTGGTTCCAAGATGATGGCTGTCACATTAGCTGTAAGAAAAACCAGCAAATTTCCATTTCTGGCAGAAGGAGATTTCGATCAGGCAGCAATTCTAGACAAAGAAACTCAGATGGATGCCATTCTGGCCAGTGCTGGGATACCGGTGCAGATGATGAGCGAGGAGAGCAAGCCTGATAGGTTGATCTGTTATTTGCTACAACCTCCTGGATGAGTCTGTTTATGTATACCTCTGTGTGCTTTCTGGTCCAGACCTGTGATGGTATATTTCTCTGAATGCATGATTCCTTTTCTATTATGTTCACTTGAGCAGTTTCCTCAATATTTTCCACCATTAAGTTTTGGCATGATTTGACTCTCGGTCTGTACTTGGGCAAAACTCTAATTTACTTCAATTGCCTGAGGAAGGACTGCAAGATTCTGCCCTGAGTTTGTAAATCCATTTCTAGAGTACTTAGGGCTCCTTCTGTACAAAAAGCTCTGCTGAACTGTAAGTCATTATCACTCCTCAGTGTGGCACCCAGAGAGTGAATGCATAAAAAGTATGTTGAAAAGGCAATTAAAGAGCTTGGGATTGTAATATTGTTCCATGGTGTGTTGCAATGAGAAAACAATGTATTTATTGGAATCATAGTGGTTATTCATTAACAGTAAAAGAGAAGAATGATTTCCAAGGAAAGGATCTTTACAGAAATCAAGAACGTAGTTTTATGAGTCAACACCATGATGTATGAGCCAACTGCATTCTTGTGCTCATCAGAATTGGTGATGGAATCTCAGGGTCTTCTAAAGAGGAAGATCAACCTGTACATCAGTCCAGGCAGACAAAGATGTTCTTAGGCTCATTGACCTGACTGAATTATTTTAAATTTGTACACATGTAGGCAATCAAATGAAAATTGAAGACATTCCTAGGAAGTTCAGAAAATAATGTCAATATTTACTGAATTTGTTTGCCACAAACTATTACTGGATTTGAAACAGAGCCAGTGGAATATACAGTGTGAATCCCTGTGTAAGTACCTTTTTTAAAAGTAATTTTGATTTGTAACCTGATAACAGTCAGATAGCATTCATTCTGCAAGAGTTGTTATACTGGACACATCTTGCCAATCTGCGATTCTTGAAAGAGACCTATAATGTACCATATTCTGCCATAACATATCATATTAATATGCAATGTGCTGCAAGAATTAGTAATATGGAATCTGTATGATACATTATTGTCAGGGCCTGTTAAAAAGTAGCCAATTCTCAAATGAAAACGATGTTGTCATGTTATAATTTTTAAGATACAAAAATGGACATTATTAGAACCCCATTCTTATTTTTTCCAAAGGAGCAGTTTTTCTATTGATGAAAGTACAAAGAGAAATTAAAAGTAGTCAGCTTCTATTTTTACTTTTGAAATTCTATCACTTAAACATTGCCAGACATTTAAGAACATTGGTGAAAGGGGATGGGGGGAGACAAAAAAGAAAAACCCAACTTATAATAATTTCTGAGCTGAGACCTTTAATGTCAAGCTTCAATCCAGAGCAACTTTGTCTGGCTGAGTCACAAAACCTTGAAAAAGTGGAGCTGTAATAGAAATAGAAGTGTCTTTAATTACAGGGACACTCTTGGGCATCTCTTTAATGAAATCCTCCTGTCACAAATATCTTGTGAAAGAAGCAAATCTTGAAGTGGTAAATTGACTGGTTGGGTTGGTTATTTTTGTTCACTAATCTTAGATTCTTTTCTAATAAACAAAACAACTATGACCCAGTCCAGCAAAGCACATGAACGCGTGCTAAACTTTAAGCTCACATAACGTGCCACTGAAGTCAAAGGAGCCATGCATGTGCTTCAATGATTTTCTGGATCGGTTCTTTAAGTGATTCTGGTTCATCTGAAATGAGAAAGACACTATAAAATGATTTTCTTCAGCTTGATCAGGTTCACTAAAGACAGTAAAGGACTGTAATGCCTGGATTCGTTTGTGGGCACCTGCATTTCCACCGCTCCTGTGAATACGCTGTAATATTGCTCTGTCAGACATGATCCTCTCTACTCCTGTAGAAGTGAACAACAGGGTTACTGTTACAAGTAATACACAGTAAATTCCTTACATTGAGGCATTTAGGGCCACTGCCACATGTCTCATTTTAATAGTACATTCATATGTCCCAGAAATAGGGCCACAATTAAGCCCTGAGCAATAGAGAGAAAGTTAGTGGGGGACAGGAATATCCACATTATTGTTGTAGTCAGTCTAGTGTGGTCAATAAAATGAGTGCATTCAGTTTTGGTTTTATGTTACAGCAGGACTACCATCATCTAGGTCTCACTCAACAGAGAATAGATACAGCTGTCTGTGTGGGAAGGATGCAAGTAAATGCTCCATTTCTGCTCTGACAGTTTGGATGCAGAATATGCATTACCATGTCATTTCGAGCCCAGGAAAATCGGTACTGCTGAAAGATTACTTGGCTGGGCTCTGTAAATTTATTAGCAAGGCAACGGCATGCATGTGCTTTAGTGACTTTTCTGGATTGGTGCTTTAAGTGACTCTGGTTTGTTAGCAAGGAAATTGCATGGGAAACTCTGCCTGACCCTGAGAAGACATCTATTTGCTACCATTCAAGTGAGTTGTTTCAGGTAGATTTTGATAATTGTTAGCTTTTGAAGCATTGTTTGAATAAATAAGAACAAAAGGCTAATTTTAGAATTAAGTTTATGTTAGCGATGTTCTGAATGCAGATCTCCACCACCAAAATATATAATTCTAAACATAGATTCTGTGCATAAATTCTACCCCTATCTGACATCTGTGGGATTGCAAGGATACAAGTGAAGGCAAAATTTGGCCCCAGTGTTTGCCTTGCTATATACTTAAACTGATAAAGACCTGACTTATTTTAGAATTCCATTATAGCTTAAATTGAATGAAATTGACTGCCAGGTTACCGGTACTTTCTCTTCTATGGGCAGCCTTATGACTCCCTATGTCAGATGCTAGGATTTAATGTGTAGATGCTAATATCAACCAGCTGGAGGGGCTGTAGCAATAAGGACAGAAAGGTAATGGAAGGGCTCCTGAGAGGAAACTTCATAAAGAGTTTGTTTTACATAGCTACATAAACTTTAAGGCCAGAAGGGACTGTTAGATCATATAATCTGGCCTCCTGTATAACTCAGGCCATAGACTTTCACCCAGTTAATTCTTGTATTGAGCCTAATAACTTTTGTGTTTGGCTAAAGTGTATCTTCCAGAAAAGCATCCAGGCTTGATTTGAAGATTTCAAGTGATGGAGAATACATTTCCCTTTTTAGTTTGTCCCAATAGTTAATTGCCATCACTGGTAAAAATGTGTGCTCTGTTTCTAACTTGAAAGTATCTAGCTTTAACTTCCAACGGTTGGTTCTTGTTATGCCTTTCTCCTCTAAATTAAGGATTGTACAGGCCTGAACTGACTTAGTTCTGGCTTATGGGTGCTTGGGATGAAGAAAAAGATGAAAGTTAATTGCTGTTTCAAATTGCCAATAATGAAAATGAGAGAGACAGGGTGAAGGAGGTAATATCTTTTATTGGACTAACTTCTGCTGGTGAAAGAGACAAGCTTTCAAGCTCCACAGAGCTGTTCTTCAGGTCTGGACATTTTCACTTCTTTATGTTCCATAATCAGGATCTTTTTATAGTGGTCTCTGTAGCATCTCTCATGGCTCAGATGTGGCAGGCCATAGATGTAAAAATATAAAGAGGATTCTTTATTGAGTCTGTGGGACAGAGTAGATGGACCCTATAGTTTTCCTTGACTCTTTAGTTGCCACAGTAACAAAAGACTATACCCAATCTACCTTACAAATTGTCACCACACAGGGTCTGCATAAGTCCTGGCCTGAATCAGCAGTAATGGAAGGGATAGCTGATGACAATCAATCTGGATCATATGCTTTAGTAATTCAATTTACAACTGACCCTCTTCAAACTACTTCCCCCTCCATCCTCCCCTTCACCCCCAAGTGAGACAGAATGTAGACAGGCAGTTCTAAGAGATTTCCTGTGGGTCTTTTTGTTAAAGAAACCAGTTCACAGATATCCATGTGTTAACCATATGTGTGTCATGTTGCCAATAGTTCTTAGAAGCTAATGGTGGTTAGGTAGTGCAAATAGTGAAACCATTGAAAAACTACTTGAAAATACACAAACTTGTTGAAAAATAGTGAATCAATGAGCAGTTACAGCTATGGGACTAGGAAAATAAAATAAAATAGGAAGATCAGAATAAGAACAGGAATAAATGTTCTCACCATGGCATCATCCTCTGTTTAGCAATTCTTAGCTTTCTTCAAGTTCCTTATATTCTTCTTTTAGTCAGTAGATAGAGAATCAAAGGTCCAGATTATTTCCCCAGTCTTAGCAGCTCAGAGGATGCCCCTTGATACGGATTTCCTTGTCCTACATAGAGATATCTCCCTTCAGCTGGGAAGGGATAGGAAAGAGAGGGAAGAGTAGGGTCAGAGATGTGTCCTCCAAAAAGCTCATGTCTAATGGGTTGCTGGCAAAATTTTCCATCAGGTGAAGGTGTGTTTTCCTTAGGAATCAAGGCTAGGTCTCCTGCATCTCAAGTCAGTTTCCTGTCTGCTAGATCACTGTCCCTCTCAAATAAGTTGATTACTTTTTCTGAGCCCTGTTTTCTCAGTCTGTTAAAGGAGGATGCTAACACTTACTTACCTTTGCCTGTGGATGACTTTAATCCAGAATATTTTCAGATAACACAACTGAAAAAGATAATTGTCCTGTTTTACAGCAAGGGAAATTAAGATACAGAGGCAATGGTCTCTATCCTACAAATACATAATCCACCATTATAGATGAAGCCCATAGAGCAGTGGTGGGCAACCTGCAGCCCGCGAGCCGCACGCGGCCTGTCAGGGTAATCTGGCAGGCCACGAGACAGTTTGAACGGCAAACCGTGGCCACTGGGAGCTGCAGGTGGCCATGCCTGCAAATGGTCAATGTAAACAAACTGTCTCACAGCCCACCAGCGGATTACCCTGATGGGCCACGTGCTGCCCACGGGTTGCAGGTTGCCCACCACTACCATAAAGCTAATGCCAGGGGTAAGCACTACACCTGGTAGCATCACCAGACTAGTCCCTGTTTCACTTGTCTGAGAGGCGTGAAGTCTAGTGGAATAGGCATCAGTATAAGAGGATCCTAGTTCATTGTTTTATTACTAAGAATGAGATACACAAACATAATCACAAAGGTTGGAGTAGAACTGAGCTTGCTGGCTTCAATGTTTGGTCTCCCTGCCTTGAAGTTTTACTAATTTAAGGGCTTCTCTTGCTCCCATTGAAGTCAATGGTAAAATTCTCCTTAACTTCAACTGGTTCAGGACAAGGACAAGAATTTGCAGTTTTCTTTTCTTTCAGATTGTATGTGTATTGGGATGTGACGGGGTGTACTTGCCCTGCCTTGAAAAGGAAGGGGTTAACCCCACACTCTGGGCAGAGGAAGCCACTTTTCCTTGCCCCTGCTGGGCATGCTCCAACGGTTGCTGCAGTATAAAAGGGAGCATCTCAGGTCATTCTAGATGGACTGCCGGAGAGGAAGGACATACGTCACAAGCTCCAGCCTGGGGGCAGCTGGAACCCCAGACCGCAGGAGCCAGAAATGCCGAGACTCAGAAACCTGCGGACGCCCAAGAGAGGCTGGAGCCGCCAGTAGCAGTGCAGGCTGAGGAAGCCGGAAGCCCTGAAGACGTCTAAATTGCAGCATTGGAGAAAATGGTAGGAAGTAGCCCAGGGGAACTTGACAGTGAACAGTGGACTGGTTACTGAACCAGGTCTTAAGTCAGTGTGTTTTGGCTGGATCCCTCATTTGCCACTTTCAGAGTCCTGGGTTGGGACCCAGATGGCGGCCCACTTCCCCAACTCTGACCATTAGGCTGCATAGCCCTGCTAAGGAGGGCAACTGTGATAAATGAAAGGGAAGGAGTAGCTCCCTTTTTGTGGACACCCAGCCAGCCAGTAGCTATAAAATCCCTCTTAGTAGCTATGCTCTAATTGCGCTACCTGTTAAGGGGTTAAAAAGTCTTACCGCTATGCATAGGTAAAAGGAAGTGAGTGGGGGCACCTGGCCAAGAGAGCCAATGGGAAGGCTAGAACTTTTTAAAATTGAAACAAGACTCCCCTTTTGTCTGTCTGTGGTTGTTTTCCAGGGAGAGGTGGATAGGACAGAGCTATTCTGTAAGAGCTTGGGCCAGATATGAAAAAATCATCAGTATCATACCTAGAAACTACTCATTTAAAAACCCCAGATATGTAAGTAGATCAGGAAATGTCTAGGAAGATGCAATTAGGTTTATTCCTTTTATTTCGTTATGGCTTGTGGATTTGTCTGTGCTAACCCCAGATGCTTTTTGTTTTACTTGTAACCTTTAAGCTGGACCTCAGGAAAGCTATTCTTGATGCTTAATTCTTGTAGTGGATTTTTTTTTTAATCTAGCAAATGCCTAAGTTCCCAGATGTATTTTCTTTCTCTTTTTTTATTAATAAAATTTAACTTTTTAAAGAACAAAATTAGAGTTTTGTGTCTTAAGAGGTTTGTGCACATGTTGTTTAATTAGTTGGTGGCAACAGCTGATTTCTTTTTTCCCCTCTTTTCTCAGCTCTTCCCTGGAGGGGGTGTGTGAAAGGGCTTGAGAATACCCCACAGGAAGGAATTCCCAAGTGAGCCTTCCTGGTCTCTCAAAGAGGTTCTGCACTTGGGTGGTGGCAGCATTTACCAATACAAGGTCAAAGAAAAGCTGTAACCTTGGGAATTTAATACAAGCCTGGAGTGGCCAGTATTAATTTTTAGAATCCTTGTGGTCCCCCACCTTCTGCACTCGAAGTGCCAGAGTGGGGACTCAGCCTTGACAGCAACCCTATTGACTCTGGCCACTAGGATGCACAACCATGTTGAGGTCAGTCATATTGACTGTGGCCTCTAGGCCATTCTGCCTGAGTGAGAGGGCGATTGTATTGACTCTGGTCATTAGACCATATATTGATGCTGAGGATGTCAAATATACTGACTGTGGCCACTAGCCATACAGCCAAAATGAGAGGGCAATTATACTGACTCTGGCCATTAGGCCATACTGCCCTGACATTCCCCAAAGGTGACAGTATTGACTCTGGCTATTAGGCCATACTGCCCTGAGGCTAAAGGCTGGCAGGCAGACTTAACCATGGGGCCGTGACGCCCTTGCCCCACCCCAGAGGGGGATGGAGTGTACTTGCTCCGTGACATGGGATCGCGAGTTCTGAATATTAACTCAGCCAGGAGGCCTGACAGTCTATTGATTAGGATGATCTATTAAGCAGAAAAAGATTTGGAGCATTTTGAAATACTGTGCAGGTTCTGCCCCCGAGTGAAATTAACTCTTGTGCAGATAGTCTGTGCAAAGCCGGCACATCACTCTCATCTCATTTATGCCCTTAGCATAGGGCTTCAGTGAGACTTAGGCAGAGCATAGGCTTTGCACTTGCACTTTGCCCAGGGGTGAATTTCATTCTCTGTGAGTAAGGAAATTAGTGTCATTACCAGCAGTATTGAAAGAGTGTTTCAAGTGCTTTTCTTCTTCACAAGATGAAGAGAACCTCCGTGCAGTATTTGAAGCATGTGAGATATGGGTTTCCCAAGGCCTGAAAGTGACATTTGTGCAACTGATTATTGGTAGCTACAGCTTAAAACTTAGTGTAAACTCTTTCCAGTAGCCCTCTGAACTGTGTCCCTTCTAGGTCTGCTGATATGGAAACTCACCTTTTCCAAAATACCTGTAAAACCAAAGGTGCTTGATTATACCAGATAATTCAGCAAAGAAGCTATGACTACAGCCTACTCTATGAGCTGGGTGTGTGATTCCCAGCTCATGCAAATATACTCATGGTACTTCTCATCGAGCTAGCATGGCTACAGATAGTAGTGTAGCTGCAGTAGCATGGCTTAGCCATGCTGAGTACAAACCTGCCTGAAACTGATGGGTAGTACCCGGCATGACTAAACTGTACTGCCGGTGTTACTGAAGTTACACTGCTATTCATACTTACACTAGTTCTCATCAAGCTAGCATGCTGATGGCAAGAGTGCTGATTAAGAGTTGCTTGGCTGTTGATAAACCCTCAACATTGAGTTGTAAAATTCGGAGTGCAGGCCTGATGGTCTGGAAGCCACGGGATTGCACATTTGTAGGGTTACTGAAAGCGGCGATACAGGGATTCTTCAAGTATAGACTTGCAGAGTTTGATTTGCTAGTAGGATCATTAGCTTCAAACAATGACCAAACAATGAGCTCAAACAACGCTACATCTTGTGGAGGAGAGTCCACTAACCAAATTCAGTGGGGGGCTCAGAGAGCTCCACTTGGCTACTGAGAACGCTGTTGCTTGGCTCAGCAAATAGGCAAACACTAAATAAATCAAGCTCGCCAAATATGTGTACGTGAACTGGGAATCACACCCCAACTCATAATGTATAGCCTATAAGAGCAGTCCTGGACACAGATTCTTTTTTAAAGAATCCTAAAAATTATTTTGAGAAACATGATTTGAAAAAATATTCTTTACATAAATACAAATAAAAAGGTGATGTACAATGTAGAAGAGCCTTCCTGCTAAAAGATTCAAGGAAGAATAAGCATCTGTAAACAAATAACTAGGTATTTTAACAGTTTTTGATGGGCTGGAATTTGTATTACTGAATTTCACTTGCTTTAGTAATGTAAAATGCTTTTCAAAAAAATGATTTGCCTTGGGTGTCAATAAATTATTAAATAAATATTGTTTGATCATCTTCTAGAGTTGGTTGGTTGATTTCTGCGGGTACTGATGATTTTTGAATGCTTGGGCTTAATTGTACAGAGAATATCACAAAAGTATATTTCGTTCCCTCTTCCCCTCTTCTTTATGTATCAATACTCCCTTTTATAAGCCTCATTTCTGAAACATCACTTAAAAACAACACAATACTAGATGTCCTTTTATTTATTTTGTATTCTGCTTTTTAACCAATGTACCCTCTTCTTTCAAACATTTCAAGAGCCAATAGTTCTGTATGAATTAAGCAGCTTGAAGCGTTAGTAATAACAGTTCTTATGCACACAACATTTTTAAAGCATATAAAACAGTATTTTTTCCCTTAGTATTATTAACTAACTATAAGTTGGCTAGAAAATGCCGGACCACCCTATTTATCTGCAACAAGCATTTCCCCCCCACATTAAAGCCTTGATCCTGCAAGCACTTTTATACACGAGTTTAAGCATACGATTAGTCCTATAGAAATCAATGGGATTACTCATATGCTTAAAGTTAATCATGTACATAAGTACTTGCAGGATTAGGGCCCACTTCTCAGCAAAATATAAGAACAGAGGGCCAGGTTATGAAATCCTTGCTCACATGTGTGAGCCAGTGCTCACAAACATAATTCCATTAACTTCAATGGGACAAAATGTCTAAGTGTTCACAAGTTTACGCAAAGGGTTCCTGCCCTGAGAAAGTAGCTCATAGAAGACATACAGGATATCAGAGAGGAAACTTTAACAAACAAAAATACCCAAATTATCCTCAATGACCCAAAGCAGGAAGTTAGTGTTAAATGACAAATTCAAGTGCTCTTTCTAGGTATCTCTCTATCCCTTCTTTCTCCTACTCCACAACAACAAAACAGAACTGTGCTTAATGTTGTCCAGCTGCCACAAAAACAAAAGGCTTTGGTTTGGGAAACGGGAAGAAGATAACACAGCCTACATTGCAGGGGAGGGAGTTCTCTCAGCAGGAGTGAACTCTGAATTTTGGAGAGCAATTACATTGTTCAGAAAGAGACAACAGGAAGTAGGAACAGACTGTCTCCCTCCCCAACACAAACACATAGAGACTTAACCTACCGCTGAACTTTTGCCCTTGAGTGACCAGTGCCATTAGGATACAGGTCAAAAGGTTGCAGGGTGACAGAAAATGGCACTTTATTGAATGAAAGAGAAGATGAAAAATTCCTTTGTTTGCTTAACTCTGTGAGGTTTGTATAGCCACTGTGATCCCGTAATGGAGTCCACAGTGAAAAAGTAACTTGATTTATTACATGCAGAGAAAGGCAGTGGGGATTTCACTAAAGGGAAAAACTAAGGATAAAAGTCAAAGAATAAAAAAAATGTAACTTAATCAATAGAAACACTTTGTGATATATAAGAGGCTGAGAAGGAGCTCTCTTTCGTTAGGGGAAGTCATTAGGGGCACCAATGAGACATTCTCAAAAATATATTCTTCCTATTTAGGGTGGAAAAAACTATACATATAAATGTGCATCTTGCTGAAAACTCTGGTTATTGCAGAGCAGTTTGAGAAAGAAGTTCTAATGCTCAAAACTGTAGCCCTGTATGTATGTACATGCAACTGCAAAATGCAACCATTTCTAAAGGAGAAACAAGTCTCTCTGGAAGGATATGAAGAAGAAAAATCCCGCATGGTAGATGCTTGGTT
This sequence comes from Chelydra serpentina, assembly GCA_037349315.1. Lineage (NCBI taxonomy): Eukaryota > Metazoa > Chordata > Testudines > Chelydridae > Chelydra > Chelydra serpentina. Next base: position 80,987,140 of record JBAIAC010000004.1, read on the forward strand.
GGAACTGGAAACTTCCACAGAGTTTAGCTAAATCTAACCTTAAATCATAACACATTTGCTATATTTAATATGTTTTTAAAACATTAAAGTAAAGATGTAAGGGGCCCAAATCAGATATGCTGAAGGGAGGTGCCAGTTCTTTAAATGTCAGTGTAATGGCAAATGCTCACCCCAGATCTGAATTTGGTCTGTAGTGTTGTAATGGCTGATGCTCTGATTTTACACCAGTAAACAGAAGTCAATGGAGCTACATTAGTGTAAATCTGGAGTTAGTGAGATCAAAATCTGGCCCAGAAATTCCATCATTCATGAAAGTACCTGGAAGTTATCAGCACCATTTAGATAAAAGAAAAATGAAAGATAGAGTTTTAGCCCCTTTAAGGCTACATGATTTGGCTTTTGTGGCAGTAAAGGGCAGATTCTGCCACTCTTACTCATGCTGACCACTACCTTACTCAATGTATAGTCCCACTGAAATAAATGGTACTGCCTGAGGTGTAAGGTGCTATCTTTCTGCATGGGTTCCAGAGGGTTCTATCCTTGGTCCTATTCTCTTCTCCCTCTGCACCTTATTCCGGGCAATCAGATTCACAAATGTGAATTTAACTATCATCTCCATGTGGACGACTCACAGGTCTAATTCTGTTCCCCAGATCTGTCTCCTACTATCCATACTAAAATCTCAGCCTATCTCTCTGACTTCTCCTCATGGATGGCTAGCTGTTAGATCAAGCTCAACATTGCTAAAAGAGAGCTCCTAATCTTCTCACCAGTCCCTCCCCGCTCCCTTCTTTCTCGATCACTGTGGACAATACCACCACCCTACCTGTCACTCAAGCCCATAACCTGGTTATCATCTTTTACTTGGACCTCTCTCTCTAGGTCTTTGCACCCAGGTTATGTCTATATCTGGCCAATTCTTTCTGTGTAACATCTCTCTGATACAACCTTTCTCGTCTAGGCTCTCATCATCTTGTGTCTCGATTATGACAACAGCCATTTTTTTTTGACCTCTACAAATTTTGCCCTGCTCATAGCCATTCAGAATGTTGCTGCAAAGATCATTCTCCTAGCCCATCACATTGACCAAGGAACCCCTTTCTTTACATCCCTTCCTGGCTCTCCCTTCTCTGTCTCACCAAACTTAAATTACTTGTCTTCATGTTCTACTTCGCTTCCCGACCTATCCCTACCCTATCTATTGTCTCTCCTTCACTATCAAGATGTCAACTCCCATCTTTGATTGGCCCATGATGCCAGTCTCTTGTTTTTTCCTGTGCTGCCTTTCACATTTGGGAGGAGCTCTTCACAAGCATTCACAGAGCTACCTCATTATCTTCCTTCAAAACGTGCCTTAAAACTCTCCTTTTTCATGATGCCTACAAAAAACTGACAACGTGTAGGCCACTGCTGTTCGGACACTACTGCCTGTTGTGGTGCCCAGTATTGTCTCATTGTTTACTTGTACTGCCCCATGTGTCTGTCTATATCCATCTGTTGTCACTTGTATTATATTTAGATTGTAAATTCTTTGGGGCAGGGACCATCTTTTTGTTTTGTATTTGTATACTTACTTGCACAGTAGGGTCCTGGCCCAGGATTAGGGCTCCTAGGAGCTACAGTAATACAAATAAATAATAATAATAATGCTCTCAGTTATACCAAGATAAATCCAGAGTAATTCTACTGACTTCAATGGAAGTACCCCAAATTTATGCTGGTGTAAAGGAAAGCAGAATTATTCTTTAACATTATTATAGTGCATCGTTTTCTGCATTAATTTCTCTTGGAAACTCACACATTTAAATTGTTACAGAAATAAATATTTGAGGAACATTTTAAACCATTCTTCATCATACCAAGACTTTGCAGAATTCAATTTTTATTTTTTATAATTTTGATAGATAATATCGTGGTTTATGTTTAAGCATATTTTTATTTTTAATCAATGTGCATTTTCAGTTGCTCAAAACTATGAGTTTTAACCTTTTAAATTTTTTTTATCAATTTAAATTTTCACAGTTGAGTGAGATTATGGGGGCACAGACAATAGTGGAGGTCTGATAATTATTTAATGAAGTAGAAGTTGAGATTCAAAAAGCTAAGGCGTTATAACTTTAAAACACAACATGTCAAAATATATAAAGTAAATATCCTTAAATCAAACTCTTATAAGTTCCTAAGCAGCATTTTTCTTACTTTGCCAGTCTGTAGATTTCTATTTTTATCAAGGGAAATATTCTTTCATCTGCGTGCGTATAGTGAAATCGACATTTACTGACATTTACCGATAAAAATCTAATCCTTCCAGGCTTAATCATATCATATATTTATAGACTTTTAGAGTGCAGATTGTCATGTAAATGGATATCCCTAGACTTTTCAAATTATATATTATTTTCCAATGGAGGGAACCATAACAGTAATTATAGCATTATGTTTCATTTATATAGTATTTTACCTCTTGGAAATGCTTTAAAAATTAATCATTGAATCAGCTTGCCATGTAAACCTGTATTTAAAAAGCTGTCTCTGAACTCAGGCGAAATTCTGCTCTCTGTCAACCATGGATGTCAATGGGGTTGAACAGATACAACCAAGAGCAGATTTTGGCCCAGTGATTCCTAAAACTTTTAAAACTCTTTAAGCAATAGTGGTCAAATCCTCCTGCCTGCACAGAACTGAGGTCCTGTTGTATCTATCACCAACCCCCAGCATTCAAAAATTGTGACTCAGACCTGCAAAATGATGAGATGGACTTTAAAACTGAGATTTATAAAAAGTAATAAATGTTTTCTTTTCATGTGGCTTTTGGTTTCTGAACTTTTAGAGAGCACTTTTCAAATCTCATTTCAAACACTTCTACACACCATGAAGACCAGTAACTTACTTTTTAAAAAAACCCTGATATTCTCACTTTATCACAGGATTCCAGGAACTGGGGCTTTAAGAAAAACACATGGGTATTAAGAAAATGACCTGAGTCTGTGAACTACAAGTCTGCCTGAAACTGTATTATTAAAATGATTATATGTAACTGTTTAAAAATTCACTCTTTTATCTGCATGAAATTCTTGTCATTTTGAGATTCATTCTCTTCCCTTCCATCCCCAAACATATTTAGACATATTGTAGGCTAATGGCCTACACAATTTCTCTTTGAAAGCAATGAATGCTGTTTTTAAAATGATCTGATTATGAAAATAGTTTGAGAGGGAGAGGAATTTTATATTTTATGAAGTAAATTTGCTCCTAGTTTAAGACCCTGTGTGCCAAGTTTCAGCTCTTCAGTAAATGTTTACAGTCAAGATATAAACACCTCTGACTACTGCTTTAATACGTTTAGGCAACTGGGCTAACCTAAATTGTTACCAAAATATCAGAAGAAAGCCCCAACAACCTGTTGTGTGACTGATGGGGAACCAGTGACATTAAATACTTATTATTTATTTATTTATTTATTTATTTATTATTTTATTAGCATTGTCTCTGTTCAGCAGGTGTTAACGTGTACCCTGAAAAAGGGAAGAGAAGATGGTAACAAAGGCTAGAAGTTTTTGTGGGTGGGTTAATGATTAGGCTTCAGCAAATTGCCAGAGATGGTAAGTAACTTGTGGAAGGCTCTTTTCAAAGCAGTGAAGCAGAGATAATTTTAGAAGTGGGAATATTGTATATTGTATACCGTACATCAGCATTGCAGCAGGCCATGTCCCAGGGGAGGATCACAAAGAGTTACTATATTTTATCATCTTCACTTACTCTTCAGGAATCAGGTGATGGGGAAATTACTATAATCTAACCTTCCCCCAATTCCCCGCTGAGCAAAAACATCTGCTAAAAGATTGGTATATTTCAGTTTTTACAAATTAACCAAATATGGCTTCCCCTATGCAGCTGATTCAGCGGAGGCTGTTCAGAATGTTGAAGATGTGGGACTATGATCTTATGTTTGCTGCATCCTCCAAACTCCCTTTGATATCAAGTAGAGCTTTGGCAGCGCAAAGAATGGGCTTTTGAACATGACTGATGGGCTCATATCTGATGTCAGTGTTTTGCATGAGACAAAATCCATTTATAAACAAGCAGTGAGGCATTGCAAAAGGCACAGAATGCTATCTAATGCTAGAAGAGCACTCAGTGATGAATTTGGAACAATGTAAAAAACCCTAAAAATACCATTTTGATAAATATGATAAAAGCAGGTTAATAACTTTTCAGATATCTGCAAGTGAGAGAGAATGGTAGCGCATTCACCATGAGCAATCAAACCATAGCTTCTCTGCACCAACTCCCAGCCAGTTCCGGTTATGATGTAGACAGCCGTCTTGTGGGAATGAACTGAGTTCACTGCCTCATTTTGCACAAGCCACAGAACAGCTGCCAGAAATGAATGACTTTCAGTCACTATTGATCTGGGATTGATTCAAATTAGTGACCTAGAAGAGAAGGACTGCATATTGCACTACAAATTTCCCATTCCATTCAGTTTTCTGCAGTGAGAGGTGTCTGCCAGATCTGAATTTGGTTTGCCATGTCTGAAATAATTGGAATGTCTATGCTCATGAGCTCCCTGAACCTATAGGAAGTGGATAGTGTATCCTTTGCTGCCTATCCCACTATTTACTTTGTGGAAGTACTGATGCTGATATTTCATTGTCGCAATTGGTAGTTAAGAGTTTATAAACTTCGATAACTGAGATTTTATTCCCTGCACATTCTCGTAAGAATTATTCTGCAACTCCTTACATTCATGGTATATGTATTATATTACAAGAAAAAGCTGTGAGGTGGATGGATGATTTTTAGTTCTCTGGAGTACAAATCAAAAGTTTTGGATTCAGCTCCTGGCTCTGCCATAGACTTCTTTGTGCCTTAGTGCCCCCTCTGTAAAATGGTAATGATAGAGCTTCCCTACTCCATGGGTAGTTTGAGACTATAAATCTGTAGGTGATCTGAGCATCTTTCTGCTTATATAAGTAGGAACATGGGTGACCTAGTATAGGTCTTTTCCAGAAGTACCAATTCTGTAAGCAATTCTCAATGGAACTTTTGACTGAGTCAAGAGTGCAGGATTAAGGTTTCTGATTTCATGGTATCTAAAGATGTCATAAACATCCTGCATTTCCATAGGTTTTAGCTTTGGACATACCCCCTCCCTCCCTCTCCCAAACACTAAAGAAAATGGATCAGTTGAAAATGTTCACAGCAACAGGTTTTTTTTCTTTCTATTAGGATTACAAAATCAATTCATTTAGCATTAGTAAGAACTGTAGAGATTTTGCTGACAGAATTAATTATTTTGAATGATTAGTTTGTTGTTTTCCTGTCATGGGCCAAGTTCTAAGGAGGAAGTACTTTGCCTTTCAATTAAAAATATTCGAACAATTCTGTGGAGTCTTGATCTCAGAAATCAAAACAAGTCTTCAACTGTAGATAAATGAAGATTGGTTGATTCTGAGCTGTAGAAAGCCAGAGGAAGCCCTCTGCTCTGACCCCATGCCCTCCAGCATCACAGGTGGTGCATAAGCACAAAGACAAGTTGGATGTAGATGCTGCTGTGGGCACTTTACACAGGCCAGATTGTAAATTTGTCCATTTATGAGTGTCCTGCGGGGGTTCCCACCAACTCAGCAGACAAAGCAAGGGCTGAAGTGAACAAAGTATATCCATAAAAGCGTCTCTGATTGCCACTATTAATAAAATTGAGGCCATAAACAAACTTATTGTGTGCTATTTCCTAAGTTTGGTGGGGTTTTTGTTTTTGTTTTGTTTTTTGTTTACCTTTTTTGAACTGAAGGAGGTGTGTATGGAGACAGACAGAATAGGTGGGGAGGTTATATACACTCTGTGAATAATGAGTCTGGCTCTAAGGAATGATTTAACATAGGAAGAAACACTATATTATGCTGTGGGCAGTCCTTTCATCCTACCTGAACTTTCCAAGTTTACTGCGCCTCGGCAGAAACCTACAAGCTTTCTTCATTAACATAGTTAAAACAGATCCACTGCATTTTTATTTTCCAAACGCAGAGAAATAAGATGAGCGCTTTCAGATACGCCCCAGCATGTTTCAAGATGCCCTGGAAATGTGCCTGGTTTTTCTTCCCCTTCATCCTTTCCAATGACAAGGGTATAATAATCTTGTTCTTGAGGCCATCCCTCTAAAAAAACAACGAACAAACAAATAAATAAATATAGTTTACCACAGATGGTCCAAAATTGAAACAGCTTTACACAGTGGACTAGAGTTTTTGTGATCAGGGCTGTCGAATGCTGTAATATTTTAAAAAATGAAATTCTTCAAAATGCTGGTCTCCGTTGTGGTCTACATACCTGTGCACGAAGAAACCATCCTTGTGCAGGTCTGCCCCTGCTGTGTATGTAGGGATAAAGCCACCTTCATAGCAGAAGCCCCTATCCCAGGCACCACATGGGCTCTCTGTGTGCTGTGGGAGCTTTTCAAAGCAGTGGATATGCAGTGGGCTGGCCGGGGGAAGAGTGGGCAGACAGGCAGCTGGGGTGGGAAGGATGGGCTAGTGCATAAGGCACTAAACTGGGGCACAAGAAACATGTGTTCATTTCCTGGATGAGCCACAAACTTCCTGTGTGAACTTGGACAAGTCCCTTAATCTACCTTGTACTGCCATCAGGCTGAGTAGTCAGCGGGGAAGGGAGGGGCAGTTTGCTTTGACCTCCCATGTGAGAGGGCCCCCATGCCAAGAGGTCTTGGGAGTAGCTGTGTTCAGTCTCTGTCAGTGTAGCTCCAACTGAGCTGCATTACCAAGGGCCAGAACATGAAGATAATGTTTGTGCCTTAGCTTCCTGTTTTGCTCTTAAGACCCTTTTACAGATAATTAAGTAGAACTGTTTGTGTACCATAGAAAACTGGATAAACAGCATGACACTTAATCTACTCCCTGGGGACCAACCACCAAAGATATCTGAAATGGTCATGTGGACTTTTTTTTTTTTTTTGCTTTGCTTCAATTAGTGCTAGGCAGTTTCTGGCTAGAAACTAGACCCCTGCCTTGGCTAGAATTTATGGTCTGGAAACATGTCACTAGAAAGGCTTATTCCCATGTTCTGTCACATGATCCATGCCCAATAGTGCAGTAATGCTGACAGAAACAAGAGAAGTAGCCAGGAGAAACATTCCCTCATTATGTTTCTTTTGGATTTCATTTATTTGGAAACATCCATAGATAAAGCTAGTGTTGTTGTTTTAGTTGCAGTATAAGTCTAAACTTATTCTCAGGCTCCTTCTGCACACTCTGGTTAGAAAATCCCCTCCCCCCATCCTTCCCCATCCCTCTGTACACACACCCTCTCTCTGCCAGCTGCATAAACAATGGACCACATTCATTCATAATGTAACTTGGCTGATATCAACTAGCTATCAACAGGGATGAATTTGGCCCATATTTGGTTTGCTATTTTATCCAAGCAAAATACGTCATCATCATCATTATCAGAAGATTGCATCAGTGAGGATGCAAGTGGTAACTTGATGCATAATTTGCTTGATGCATAATTTGCGAATGTGAGGTGTCATGTTTTTATTTTGCTTTAATATTGCATCAGAGGAGTTTGCCGTTACTATGCATGTCCACCCTTTTTTAGAACTGTGTCTTGAATTCCTAAATGGCACAAGCCATTCTTCAAAATGTTTAAAAAATGTTTTAATTGCATTTTACTATTTATCAAAGGAAGTAAGGGTAAAATTTTCAAAAGTGCCTAAGTGACTTAGAAGGATGTCACATTTTCAAAAATGATTTAGATACTGAAATTAATGGAAGTTGGGTGCTTAGGTGCTTTTGAAAATCTCAGTAGGCGCCTATCTGCATTTTTAGAATCCCAAATATATTTTAAAAATTGGCCCTTAGAAGTCTAAGTCCACCTCAGCCTTAAACTGTACCATTGCTTCTATTTCAGTCCAGAGCACCTCTTGAGCAGATTACTTCTAAAACCACAAGATTTGTTATGTAGAGAAATGGAAACTAACTTTAGACCACAAACATACTTCTACTTGTATTCTTCAACTATTTTAAAAATCAGCTTTCTGCTGATGAATGCACTAACTCATTGTATTGCCTACTCTTCTTCTCGAGCACATTGCAACAACTCCACACAATGTGGCATATTTTTAGTCTCTATTTAAGGAAACCCAGGGCTGGAATACCATGGATGGACGGGGTGAGAATGTAGGGGTTGAATTGGGCCAGCTTGGAGACTTCCACATTTTGCTAAAAAAATCGAAGCTTAAATTTAAATATACGAAGTCTCCTATGATTTGTGAAGGTAACCTTCAAATTCTCAATTAAGAATAAAACAATGCGGTGATGTCTTCCTGGCTCTGCAGACAGCTCAGAGAAAAGTGAACTGCTTCAGTCATCTTGATGGGGTGTTAGCTCTGAAGTCTAGTGATAACAATTAAAATGTTGACATTGTTAACTATTTCACTGTTTAACAAAGCATGGAAGAAAGGAGACACAGAGCAGCTGTTGACAGTGCATATAGAACATACAGTAAAGAAGTGAAACGGATGTATTCCTAATATGGAGATCTGCCAAATCAGCTATGAGCGACCACCTGTTTTAGCATCTGAAGTGGGCAGGGCTTGAATGTGAACAGAACTTGGGAGTGTGTCACTAGGCTGTGTGTGGAAAATATCTTTTTCTAAATAGTATTATTTAATTCTTTACTTTCATGAGCACTTAAGTCCTTTACCCATGCTTTAAGACTAGAAGAAACCACATACTTTATTGCCAAAACTGTGGTTGTATCTCAGATTGTAGACAATGATTTTAATCTTTTAAAATAGCATCAGATCAATTCATGTAACCTGTAGAACTTTATGCCACTTTCTTTATACCGGCTTCTTTCAGGCTCTGAACAAAGAGTAAGCCATGTGTGGCATAAAGTATACATACAATTACCAGACTAAAACACACACCGGAGAACAGCTGGGTAGCAAGCAAATGAATCCTTTCAAAGGCTCAGCAGGTACTGACAGGATATTCTACAGACGATGTTTGCAAGGCTCTATGAATGCAAGCCAACAGGTGTACAAAAACAATATTAGTAAAGCAATAGGAAAGAAGATTAGAGAGTGAAAGAGGAAGGCAAGAAGACACTGCAGAAGAAAGATGAGGCTGGGGAACATACAGGCAGTAAATCCCAAATCAATGTGATGTTAGCAATTGTGGAATGCTGTTGCTTAAAGATGGTAACTTTAAATTCAAATTCACATGGAAGGTGTCATAACCATACAGCTAAGGGTAGCCTAGAATTCCTCCTTACCTGTAAAGGCTTAAGAAGTTCAAATAACCTGGCTGGGACCTAACCAAAAGGACCAAAGAGGAAAGAAGATACTTTCAAATCTGGGGATTTGTTTGTGCTCTTTGTTGGTGTGTGTGTGTTCTCTCTTGGGACTGAGAGGGGCCAGACAGAAATCCATCTCCTCCAAAGCATCCTAAACCAAGTCTCCAATATTGCAACAAGTGTAAGTAAGCCAGGCAAGGTGTATTAGGTTATCTTTTGTTTTGCTTGTGAATTTTCCCTGTGCTAAGAGGGAGGTTTATTCCTGTTTTCTGTAACTTTAAAGTTTTGCTAGCGGGGAATCCTATGTGTTTTGAATCTGATTACCCTGTAAGTTATTTTCCATCCTGATTTTATAGATATAATTTTTACCTTTCTTTTTTAAATAAAATCCTTCTTTTAAAAACCTGACTGATTTTTCTATTGTTTTAAGACCCAGGGGTTTGGGTCTTTGATCACTTTGTAATCAATTGGTTAGGATGTTATTCTCAAGCTTCCCCAGGAAAGGGGGTGTAAGGGCTTGAGGGGATATTTTGGGGGAAGAGGAACTCCAAGTGGTCCTTTTCCCTGGTTCTTTGTTAAATCACTTGGTGATGGCAGCATATCATCCAAGGACAAAGGATTTGTGACTTTGGGAAGTTTTTAACCTAAGCTGGTAAAAATAAGCTTAGGGGGCTTTCATGCGGGTCCCCACATCTGTACCCTAGAGTTCAGAGTGGGGAGGGAACCCTGACAGAAGGTATTAAAAATAAACCATCCTCAGCAGAAATGGACAGTGACCAAATGTTTTTGCCATGTGTTGTCTGTTCAGTGGTCTACATGAAATGTGTTGATGACATTAGGAAAAATTTCCTAACTGTCAGGGTGGTTAATCACTGGAACAAATTGCTTAGGGAGGTTGTGGAATCTCCATCATTGGAGATTTTTAAGAGCAGGTTAGACAAACACCTGTTAGGGATGGGCTAGATAATACTTAGTCCTGCCTTGAGTGCAGGGGACTGGACTAGATGACCTCTTGAGGTCCCTTCCAGTGCTATGATTCTATGATAGTCTAATTTCTAGCAGTCAGCTGTCCATAGCACAAAACCACCATTCAGAAGGGCACTAACAGCAACCCTGGTTGGCAGGCTCATCAGAGAGGCCCACTATTGAATGGATATGGAAAATTAACTGCTTTCTTTCCTTTTGACCAAGTCTAAAAATTGGCTGGTGCTCAGTGTAGACCAGGCCATACCTGGTTAGGCCCATTTTTATTGAACTATTTTCAAAACATGCTACTGGTAAACTCTTTGGGCTGGGGACTGTCTTTTTGCTACATATCAGTACAGCATCTGGTGCTATGGGGACCTGGCCTCTAGGTACTCCTACAGTTCAAATAAATCATCATCATAAAGGCAGTTTTAAAAACAATTCAATAAAAATGGTTCAGACCACCTGGAGCCTGGTCTACATTATTTCTCCAACTGGTTTTAAAACTGGTTTAGCTGAACTAGTTTTAAAAAACATTTAGAATTCTGGGGGGAAATTTTCCCAGCAGAGTCTGTTCATTATTGGGCCCTAGTGTAAAACAGGCATTAGACCAGGGATCGGCAACCTTTGGCACGTGGCCTGCCAGGGTAATTCCCCTGGTGGGCTGGGCCAGTTTATTTACCTGCCGTGTTTACCTGCGGGAAGCGGCGTGGAGCGAGGGATGTGCTGGCCGCTGCTTCCCACAGCCCCCATTGGCCTGGAGAAGCAAACCGCGGCCAGTTGGAGCCGCGATCGGCCGAACCTGCGGATGCGACAGGTAAACAAACCGCCCCGGCCTGCCAAGGGGCTTACCCGGGCGGGCCGCGTGCCAAAGGTTGCCAATCCTTGCATTAGACAAGGGTGAGGATTGAAGCAAGTTGGCAGGATGGTAGGGAGAAGTTTGCTCTGCTGCTGCCATCTCTATAACTGTTTTGTGATTAAACAGAGAACTTCAATCGCTGAGACCATCATTTAGGAAACTTTCACTAAAAATGTAGACACACAAGACAGAAAAGTAATCCATCTGATATCATAGGACTTTAATACACCTCAGCTTCTGCATACAATTCGTGTTCTTCAGAAAATGGCTTTCACAATTCCGTGCAGAGCAAAGCCATTTCAATGACACTGATTATGGCTGACACTGTATCACTATTCCAGACTCATTGTCTGCTTGTTCCCAGAACAAAGATGGATGCTGCAGTTGACACCTCCTTTCATGTTACACTGTTCGAGATTTAAATTTATATTAACACAATTTTAAAAGTTGCAGTAAATAAATTATCTTCCCCACTTTCTAGCAGTTGTCAGTGTTTTGGGTACATCTTTACACATCTTTGCCTCAAGTTCTCAGCTCACAGAGTGGCGGCTGCTGTTGCAGGTTTATAAAGAAATACTTGTAGCCAAGTGTCATGCCAGCTAGTGTTGCAAAGGTGGCAAAAATACATAACTTCTCAGTTGAAGCCCAAGGTAGGCATCTTACATAATGGAACAGGAAACTACCACAGAAGCAACGTACTTGAGGCCATCAAAGTAAGTGGAAAGACTTACTTTGACTTCACAAGGACTTTTGTTAGGCCTTCGATGAGTTGGGACCACATTTTCCTGAAAAGAAAGTGGCGGTTCCCAAGCACAAAATATGATTTTTTACATACTGTTATTGTAATAACAGATACATATTGGAAATATACATGCTAACAAGTAATTAAATTCCCAACTTCCTATTTGCACATTTATTTTTGTGATCACAATTGTAGGCATATATTCAGCTCCTCAAGTATGCGCGTGATTTTTCACTCACAGACTTTCCCCTTCTTTTTAGAAAATTTGGTTTTTGATTTCCATCTAAGGGATCTCGGCAAATATCGTATTTGTTAGTATAAGCCAACATGCTCTGAATAAATACCTATTTAGAAATGGAATACTGGGTGTATGCGGTATATACATAGAGAATGCTGGGATTAGAGAAAATGATGTTCCTTAACTTAAATTTTGGCTTCATAATTTAGTACATTTGTAACTGAAAGATAACCAAAGACATAACTCATAACTCATCAACATTATATTTTACATAAGAAATAGATCCATCTGTTCATAAAACTCAATTTTCAGGATGTTCACACTGAAATTTACACGATGAAGCACTATATAGTTGATCTTTTCAAAGAAAGACCCTCAAGCTTGTGAAATAGTACTTTAAAAAAAAAGGAAGACCAGACAACATACCTGTGTACAGTGTATTCTACTTATTATAAGAAAGGCCTGGGAATCACAAAATCTGAATTCGATGCCCACCTATGCTATTGAGTTTTCCGTAGCTTTGGATAAGTCAACCTTAGTTTACACTTCTGTGAAACCGGTATAACAATATTTACCTACCTCACAGGGGTGATGAAAGGTTTAATTGGCTAATTAACATTTGCAAAGTGGTTTGAGATCCTTGGATGAAAGGTGCTGTATGAGAGAAAAACATGTTTGAATATAAGAAATTCACTAAAGCAGAATGGATGTCACCAAATGTGGATAATAATCAATGGGTTTTTCAAGGCTTTTTTGTGTTCTTATAATTAGAGCAGGAGTCTACAGGATTTAAACACATCAACTAATGGCAGTAACAAATGGGTGTTTGGAAGCTTTGGTGCTCATTGCACATCCTGATATTTACCTTTCACACTCATCCTCCTCACATTTTGATCACATCACTACAGAAGAAATTAAGTAGCCATGGCAAACAATGCTGACTAATCATTGTGGTGATGTTATTTCCAGAAATGCTGTTTTCAAAAGTGATGCTTGCTGAGGGGCCATCACTTAAAAAGGATAGTCCAGTGCAATTGTCATCCTGGCACTGAGTTCTACTATTTGTGAAATACTCATCAGTAGTCAGGTTAGTCATATAGCCCACCAAGGGCTGACACTGGTACTCACAGCACTTGTCAGCTGCTAGGCATGATTACTCCCACGACATGAATACTTCCATGGTTTCAAGTGATGAGTGTCTGGTGGAGTTGGAAGAGCGGCTCATTAAAGACTGCTCAGTGTCAGACATCATCAGTATTAAGTTAGTTTTGTTTCCCTTGTCTGTATTATCGCTTCTATTGTTAACAAAGCCATAAAGACAATTCGGTTAACTTGTCATCTGGTTTTCATTCTGATGCTTTAGAAAGCAACAGTTTATTTCACAGCTTACTTCATTGTCGTGAACCCTTTTTTTTTTTTTTTTTTTTTACATTTATGTATTTCCTTTTAGCAAAACATTTGGGAAGGATGAAATTGTTTGCATTTCCGCAGCACCAGACTTTTATGAAATCACAGTCACGTGCTATGATTTCTGCTACCCCATCCCAAACCTCTGCGAAGTATTGGGTTGATTATACTTGGAAAACAAGGGGCACACACAAGTGAAGTGAACAGTAACTTTTATTTGCATATATACATTAAACATAGAGCTAAAACGGCTCAGAAAGAAAGAAAGAAAGAAAGAAAGAAAGAAAGAAAGAAAGAAAAATTCCCAGAGAAGTGGACACCTCTCCTAGACTTTCTCCCCCTCACCCAGACAGGGAGGGAACAACCATTGCATATTGTGCAGGGAGACAAATGGGAATATCTCCTCCATGGGGTTTAGGGGCTGAGCACAGGCTGGGCTACAGGATAGGCATCATCATTCCCCTCCTCCTTGCTCTGGGGGGCTCCCCTGAAAGGGGCTTTGGGTGCTGGGGAGTGTTGGGCTGGGAGTCCAACATACTTTTCCCCAGCAGGGAGGTGTATGGGATTCAGCACCTCAGCAGCAGCCTGGGTGGCAGCTGGAGGAGGAAGAGGAGAAGCAAGAGAAGGAGGAGATGCTGTCTGTTCCTGGAAAGAGAAGCTGGAGTGGAATTGCCCACAGACCCAGCAACACATGTAGGCCAGAGTGTAGGACTGGGAGTGAGTTAGGGGAGCGGGAACCCCCTCAAAACAGGTGACAGCTCCGTCTGGGCAAGGCCCTGCGGAGGGGAGAGAATGACAGCCCCAGGGATGGGGGCTGTACGGAGCGGTCTGGGGAACCAGAAACACATGGCAAAGAAAATGAGGGGCAAGCACAGGGACCCCAGCAAAGGACAGTGAGTGGAGCAGCCGGGAGGGGACCAAACAGGGGGAGTGCAGTGACCCCCCACCGTATTGCCCTGAGACCAGCTGTGTGGGAGCCGTGTTTACCATCAGCCGAGGGGAGTTCCCAGAATCCCCTGGGCTAGGGAGAAGGCAGTTAGTCCTGAGGGATAACTGCAGCCGGATCTACAGAGGTTTTCGCGGTCCAGTCCTGAGGCCACGACCACCATGAGCCGTTCACAATATTGCCAACCCCAAATGTTCAAAAATCATGACTCAGGCTCCAAATATCATGAAACTGGCTTTAAAATTATGAGATTCTATAAAAATAATAGATGTGGCGGTCTTTTTATTTGCCTTCTGTTTCTTGAGCCTATACCTATATCACAATCAAGATACAATCACTAGACTTCTATACACAGCTAAAGATGAGACATTTTGAGGACTCTATACTTTGGGGAAATTACAGTGACTCCTAAATGTAGCTTTTGTGAGATCAAATATGATTATACAGGTGACCGCCACTTATCTGAGCCCCAATTATCCAAATGTTGGTCTAGCTAAGTGCAGAAATTAATTTAGCTGAAGCTCCAGTTACTGGAAGATTTTGGATGTCTCCTGATACATTTGCATAAGCAGAGTTTACCTGTAATTTCTCAAAACCTTCTCATAGTATTTCTCCTACAAAACTATGTTTCTCCAATGCATTAATAATTTTTTTTAAATGTCAATATTGGTTTTCAAAATAGCAGAAGCCTAACAAGGAAAAATTTAGAATCACATCCTATTTGATTTGTTAACACAAGTAGTCCCATTGATTTCAATGGGATTACATGAACGAGTAAAATAGTCAGATTTTGCCCACAGATATATTTTAAAATAAAAAGTTGATGGAAACCCTGGTGTTGGAAACGATTGGTTGTATCCTAGCATTGTGCCTTTGATTTTGGACTCTGATTAATTATTTAATATTTGTAAAGATCTATTTGCTTGTCTAGCTGGGTTTTTATACTTCGCTCATCTCTGTAGAATGAAGTGCCTCATTAGGCAAATGAAATATCAATATCTTTCTGTGTTCCTCTTTTCTCCTCTTTGTTAAAAGTAATTCATTGTTTTGTTTGAAACTTTTGTTTAAAACAATGAAAAGGACTGTAGGAAAGCTAAGCCAAATAAATGAGTTTGACATTTTATAAGGAAAGAGATGAAATTATCTCATTAAACAGCTGATAGCTGCTTTCAACTACCTGAAAGGGGGTTCCAAAGAGGATGGATCTAGACTGTTCTCAGTGGTAGAAGATGACAGAACAAGGAGTAATGGTCTCAAGTTGCAGAGGGGGAGGTTTAGGCTGGATATTAGGAAAACCTTTTTCACTAGTAGGGTGGTGAAGAACTGTAATGGGTTACCTAGGGAGGTGGTGGAATCTCCTTCCTTAGAGGTTTTTAAGGTCAGGCTTGACAAAACCCTGGCTGGGATGATTTAGTTGGGGTTGGTCCTGCTTTGAGCAGGGGGTTGGACTAGATGACCTCCTGAGGTCCCTTCCAACCCTGAGATTCTATGATTCTATGATCTACTTTGAAAATATAAAGTGTGATATGAATTATTGTTATAATTTTTTTATATATTTGTATAATAGCATCTAAAAGCCCATCAAGACAGTGACCTGATTGTGATATCTATGCCCAAACCTTCTCCCATTGAAGTAAACAAGAAAACCCATGCTCACACTGATAGCTGCAATACCATATACAAATGTAGCATGTGGTTCCACAAATGCACATGAACATATACACAGAAATGAAGATACAGGTATGTACTTAGTCCTTGCTATAGGAGACTGATGTGCTCACTCAGTAGCTGAGAGATTTTTTAATCTCAGGGATTGACCTTTGTCAGCAGTGAAGGAGAGGGGTGAAAAAAAATAAAGCGTACACACCTGCAACCTAATTCCCTTTGAAGAGAAGCTTTTGAGCTGATGGAACAGGAGATAGAATAAGAAAGCAGGCCATTGCCAAGAGACGGTTGTTTACAATACATGCAGGTTTCCTCAGAAGTTGACATGGAGCTGTTGTCATGGAAATGAAAGAACAATATTGCCAGAGGGTTTCACAGAGGAGCAAGCTCCAAGGTGTGATGATAAACATAGTAGTGGAGTGGGAAAAAACATTTCTTCAGAGACCCAATCAATGTGCTATAGTGTTAGTTTCACCCAAATCCCTAGAAAATAATACTTTAAAGTTTGTGTTTTGCACACAGATACTTCAGGCTAACACATTTTGAATTCACTTGAAAATGAGTGTGTATCTCAAAGTAAGAATTAAGCAGTAAGAATCTGTGGTTGTGTTTTTTATTGTCATGAAAAATATCAAGTATCACATCTTAGTCTAATACTCCAAAATGTTATTATAGGGAATCCAAAGAGAAGGTGAAGGGGAGTTGTTTGGTTAGTAGAATACTTGCTAAATTATTGATTGATACTTTGGGGCCTGATCCTATATCCGGTGAAATCAATGGTAGTCTTTTCTTTGATTTCAATGGGCATTCGGATTGGGCCTTTAGTGAACATCATGCTGGCTAGGTCGCTTGACCATTCTTAATAATTCTAAGGGTATGTCTACACTGGTAAGTTTCTGTGCTACAAGTTATACCACTTTTAATAAAACCCTGGAATTAAACCGCTGTTGCGTGTCCACACTGCTCCTTGTGATGCTGAAGCGCATCCACATTAGCAGCTCTTGCAACAGCAAAGACAGCAGTGCACTGTGGTAGCTGTCCCACTGTGCAACTGGCTGCAGGGAGATTTGGGAAGGGTTTTCAATGCCTAATGGGGCATGCACAGGATCACATGATGCAGGTTTCCCAACCCCATTGTTCCATGGGCATCCTACTACATTGCCAGCTGCTTTTCAACTGAAGTGTGTGGTGGGGGGGGGGGGGTGTGACAGGGAGTGTGTGTGTGTATGGATGGGGGGAAAGAGACAGTGTGTTTTGGGGGACAGAGAGTATGTCAGCATTCTGTCTTGCAAGTTCACACAGTGGCAAGAAGAAACCAGTCCTGAGACGGGGGACCCCCGACATCAGCCCCCGCCTCCATCCCTGGGCTCTCTGCACAGCAATCTCTCTCTCTCTCTCTCTCTCTCTCTCTCTCTCACACACACACACACACACACACACACACCTGCTTCTGTGTGCAACAGCACGAGCATTCCACATTAATGGTTTGCTTTGTGTCTCGGAGCAGCTCAGCACAGCACATAAAGACTGTCAGAAACGGTGCTTTGAAAGGGGAGGAGAACATGTCTCCGGGGCAGCCAAGTTCAAAACAATGAGCAGAGCGGTCACTTGAGGCATTATGGGACAGCTCCGGAGGCCAATTACAGCGCAGAAAGCAATCAAGCGTCTACACTGGCAATAGAGCACTCGAGCCTCTGCGCAAATAGCCTTACGACTCTCGTCGAGGTGGTTTTTTTGCAGTGCTGCAACTGAGGAGTTTCTGCACACGAAGTGGCTTGGCAGTGTGTACACATCTGCAGTTTGAGCGCAAAAAGCTGCTTTACTGCACAGAAACTTGCCAGTGTAAACAAGCCCTAAGTTAATGGGATGTAAAAGGACGATTCAAGCAAAATCATCTTAGTGCTGGGTATTTCTTTGCTCCTGCTTTCACTTCCATTTCTCTTTGTTCAGCTGTAAGCGAGGAGAAGTGTGGGTACGGTAAACTCAAATATACTGGCCCGTTTTCAGAATGTGAGCTTCCTCATGCACAGCTCTTTATATTGCTATTCATTCCTGATATGAATCACCACTGCTAGGGCAGGCCAGTGCCTCTCTTGAACAGAGAGAACTATTTCTCTCCAATTATGCCATGCTTTTATGTTGCAGACAAATTCACTGTTAATTACGGCCTAAACAGGACTGAAATTTAGCTTTCTAAAGATTCAAGACTGATTTACTGCACCATCTAGTGCCTGGCAGACATTTTTATTCTCTAGATGCTCCGTCAAAGGGATTGTTTTTAGGTATGAAGCCAATATATGCTCTTCACAGCAGAGCAGGGAGCGCTGAAGTGCCTAAATGTTTCCCAAAATAAACCCAAATACATCACTGCACTTGTGCTGGTGCAAATGAGTGGAGAATTTGGCATAGTCAGGTATTTGTATTTGTCTTGTATTTGCTTGTATGTTAATGAGCTATAGTTTTCCACTCTAAATGCTCCTTGATAGACAGTATTTAAACACTTCTGTTGGAAAGTTCAGAACAGGCTAAAAGGCCTTTTTACGTTAAACTGTGTAACGTAATTTTTGTCTTATTATTTATGACATATTTCATCATTTCAAGATCTTTTTCTGAGAAATTTTTCCATTTCTTTTAAAATCTTTGCTCTGAAAAAGAAGTAATGCTCATATTTCTTTCATATGAAAAAAGATAGTATGAGGGGAAATGTCAGAAATTATAAATCAGATTAACATATCAATCTTAACATTGGTAAAATCCTTTTAAGAATGCTAACTTTATCCTCTGATATTTACACAAAAAACAGTGTTTGCTCAAATATTTTAAAGTTCTGTATATCAGAGAATCATAGAAATGTAGGGATGGAAAGGGCCTTAAGAGGTCATCTAGTCCAGTCCCATATGCTGAGGCAGAATTAAGTATACCTCAACCAATCCTGACAGATGTTTGTCTGATTTTAAAATCCTTCAGTGATGGAGTTTCCACAATCTTCATAAGTAACCTGTTCCAGTGCTTAACTATCCTTATGGTTAGTGGTTATGGAAAACAATTGTTCACCACCCTCTTTATAAAGCCCTCAACATATTTGAAGATTGTTATGACCCCCCTCAGTCTTCTCTTTTCTAGACTAAACATTCCCAATTCTTTCAACCTTTCCGCATCGGTCCTGTTTTCTAACCCTCTTATCGTTTTTGTTGCTCTGCTCTGGATTCCCTCCAATTTTTCCACATCTTTTTTAAAGTGTAGCACCCAAAACTGAACACAGTGCTACAGCTGAGGCCTCACCAATGCTAAGTAAAGTGGAACTATTATCTCCCATATCTTACATACACCACTCCCATTAATATATCCCTGAAGGACATTTTCCTTTTTTTGCAACAGCATTATAATGTTGACTCAGACTCAGTCTGAGATCCACTGTAACTTCTAGATCCATTTTTAGCAGTATTAGCGAGTAATCAGTTATTTCCCATTTTGTATTGTGCATTTGATTTTTCCTGCCTCCGTAAAGTATTTTGCATTTGTCTTTATTCATTTTCATCTGGTTGATTTCAGACTAGTTATCCAGTTTACCAAGAACATTTTGAATTCTAATCTTGTCCTCCAAAGTGCTTGCGACCCCTCCTACCTTGGTGTCTGCAAATTTTATAAGTGTACTCTGCTCTGTTAATGAAGTCATTAATGAAAATATTGAATACTACCACACCCAAGGCAGACCCCTTCAGGACTCCTCTAGATACATCCTCCCAGTTTGACAGACAGTCATTGATAACTACTCCTTGAGTATGGTTTTGCAAGCAATTGTGTACACACCACAGTAATTTCATCTAGACTATATTTCTCCAGTTTGCTAATGAGAATCTCATGTGACACTGTGTCAAAAGCCTTGCTAAAGTCAAGCTATATCACATCTACCACTTCTCCCCATCCACTAGGTCAGTTACCCTGCCAAAGAAGAAAATTAGGTTGGTTTGGCATGATTTACTCTTGACAAACTCATTGTCATTGGGCCTTACACTTAACTCGTTAAGGGTGCATCTAGTGGCAATCTCATCCTTTCACCCATACATTCATGGAAGACTAATGTTTTCCAATGCCATGTGGCGAGATTCTTCAAAGGAATCCTTCCTCTCCATCCACTGGTGCAGGAACCAGTTCCCTTGTGGGACCTTAACATGATCCTAGCTACTCTTCCAAGGGACTTCCATTTGTGCCTCTGGCAGCCTGCCCCTTTCCTCTCTGATGCCAAAAAACTGCACTTCTCATGGTGATAACATCTGTGAGGAGAGTGTGTGAGTGCAGACTTTGATGGCAGAGCATCCTTACATACAACTCTCCAAAGACAAAGTGATGTTGACAAAATTTGAGTCTAAAATGGTTTCTCCATTTCATTTAAACCAGGCAGTATATTTGCCTGTGTTTTTTCCAAAGCTGCATTCATCTCTGGAGGAGCAGCATCTTCACACATTGGCCAGCAGATTATATCTGGCCTTTTATCTGACAGAACTAAATCCTTTTGGGTTTTACCTCATCTGTTTGTGTCATATGGCACACCATACGAAGGGACTGCTTGCGAGTCACTCAAGTGCATTTACTCAAAGAAGAAATGGTACTTACTGTAATTGTGGTTCCTCAAGATGTGATGCAGACATGTATTCCATGACCTACCCTCTGTCCCCTCTGCATCGGAGTCTAGTCTCTGGATGTTCGGTGCAAAGGAGTTGAGCGTGATTGGGGCGGCGCCATCTCATGTAGCCCGGGGAGGAGCTATGGCCACATGGCGTGAGCGCCGCTCCTCTATGGGTGCTGCTAGGCAAGATTCTCCAGCTCCAGTGCACTGGGAATGCACACACCTAAATAGAATACACATTTGGATTACATTTCGAAGAACCACAGTTACAGTAAGTAACTGTTCCTTCTCTGCCTGTGGCACATAATAGCCTAGTCTCCTGTGGGCTGCAATACCTTATGATCTAATTTCAGTTGTTGGGTTTTGCGTGTGGGTGCTGGGTGGTGTTAGTGGCTTGTGATATACAGGAGATCAGACTGATTGATCTGGTGGTCCCATTTGTCCTCCCATTCTATGATTCTATGACTCTACCGTGAATTTCATCAGGCCCTGCTGACTTGAATAAATCTAACTTATTTATATATCATATGTTTCATTTTGAGCACTTGAGAATAACACTATGAGATTCATCCCTTAAAAGGCTACGTTGAAAATTTGGTAACTCTGGTGACTATATGGATCTCTGTTGTGTTGCAATCACATAAGAACAAGGATTTGTAATAGTCTCACATCTTATTCTGTTCAGTATCTTGGTGCTATACTGACTAGAATTCTATAAATACAGTATATAGGTGCTATAAGAAAATAAGTAGACATTCTACAGGCTTTAAAAATATGCATGAGCACCACTCTCACACACAAACACAAAAATGAATGCTGTCCCAATTCTGCCATGAAATATATGAAGCAATTGGTTTTTTTTAGGACAACACGCATCAGACAGAAAACAGCTAAAAATTCACATGGGTCTGCATTTAAAATAACTGCTTTGGGGGAAAAAATCCCCTTAACTAAAGACATCAGACATTAGAGTGAATATAACACTCAAAAGTTTCACTGGATCCTGAGGAATTATCTTAGAACCTGCTAACTGGTTCCCAAATCCTGCTAACCAGCCTACCTTCATCAAGTACTTAAAGGCTTTCCTCACATTGTCAAAAGTATTTTAAGCAAACACAGCACTCAGCCGCATACCATGACAAATTTTGCCTGAAGGCAGCTAAAGTGGCTTTAAACCAGTGAGGCACGCTCTAAAAATAATAATAATAAAAAATAATATTATACAATGTACATATTTCATCCCAGGCAGAGTTTTTCTTTGTTTTTTGTTTTTACATCTCCCAAACCTACCAATGTTATTAATTAATGAACTCACATATTTTCCTTTTCAAACTACAGAAAAACTAGGAACTGCCAATCATACGGGATCCTCCTGAATTAGGTGAACACTGACATTTGCCATGTGTCAGCACAGTTGCCTACCCAAGTCCTTGTAATGCTCTAAGCCAGTGACCCCTTCTTCTTTGTCACACATTTCAGGTAGCACTCAGAACTCATTGTGTGCAGCTGAGGTCAACTGCCAACCAACCAAGTGCTCTGTCCTGCTCACACAAAGCTTTCCCTGAAGGCAAGAGAAAAGAATAATAAAAGGGGGAAATGGCCTGCTGAGCAAAGGCTCCAAGTCTTTTATAACAGGAGGTCGTTTTTGATGATAGGAAAAGAGCCTTCTGTGGCCATGGAAACCAAAATGCCACACAAAGCCAGAGAGCACTTGGGAGGTAAACAACTACTACTGGGTAGTAGAGATGAAAGGTGATGATGCTTTTAATCTCAGTAATCAATGTACTTAGGTGACTTTAATTTAATCCGTCTGACTAGCCCTCGCCTTTTGTGTACACTATTGTCCACATTTTTCTCCTGCAACATTTTTAAACAAATGGAAAAAAACCCAAGATAGAATAAAAACAGTGCAGTGGACAACCCTGATCACTGTTCTGATGTAACCACTGATGTTCTCATTTATCCATATGAATGTCTAATCCTTCTTATACAAATACAAATTCATGTGACGTTCTTTTTTAAACACCTTTAGTGATGAAATGCTGGAGGTAGAGACAATGACATTTGGCAAAGAAATATTTCCCATCATAGAGATGGGCTTTGGAGTGTTCTAGTGAAAACTGGTTTTGATTTGGGTGAGTTATGAACCCTTGCAAACTGCACCTCGCACATGTTTAGCAGTTTTTGAATAACAACTGTAGTTTTAGTGACAGCTGAACATGTGGAAGGAAGTTGCACTGTGCTGTGCATGTATGCGTGACTAATTACCTACTCATTGAAAAACAGACTCAAGGGTAGTGCACAGATTGAACCCTTACATTGGCTTGCACAGCTGAAAACCGGATGCGTCTGGTGCATAAAGTTTTCCATGACAACT
The DNA here is from genome assembly GCA_037349315.1 of Chelydra serpentina. NCBI lineage: Eukaryota > Metazoa > Chordata > Testudines > Chelydridae > Chelydra > Chelydra serpentina. The sequence goes on from JBAIAC010000004.1 coordinate 81,010,288, forward strand.
GAATGTTTTCTAGGTGGGATATTCAAAAGCACCTACGTAACTTAGTGGCTCAAGTCCCAATGGGACCAAGAAAGATAAGAAACAAGTGTCAATGGGACTTGCGCTCTGAAGTCAGTTGGGTGGTTTTGTGTATAATATTCTCAAAAGTGTAAGGTGCCCACACTTGACACAAGATTGTTCCTTGTGCAGTTGCACTTCAGGGGGTGGGAAGATGCAAAGATCTTCACCTTCCACACTGTATGTCCCACATAAGGGCTAGCCACAGCTGCAGGTGCAGTTCTTTATCTGTACTCCTGAGGGTACATATTTGTGCTATTAGAGGATGGGAAAAAAAACACCTTTCCAGTAAGTTAAGACCTTTTCTTAAACCCAGTAATGAAAAACCAACTGAACAAGCCCTCCAAACTTTGCATGTGCTGGTAGATAGTCTTTTATGAGGAATGGGCCCTTTGCTAGATTTCAGGTGGGAAAATTTAAGTTAAAATGTAAAGTGACTGAAAAATCACCCTGAGCATGCTTAGTCAGCATCTGCTGAGATGTGTTGCAGATCATAGTGTATGGTTTCCTTGCTTGGCCTAAGAGGCCCAGGTTTTGCTGCTAGGATAACTCGAAGAATGCAGAAAATGTGGGTAGGTAGAACAACAGCATTTGGTCTAATTTTGATTGTTGGGTTTAGTGCTTGGGTGCTGGGTGGTGTTGGTGGCCTGTAATACACAGAAGGTCAGACTAGATGATCTGGCCTTAAATTATATGGTTCTAAGAAGAAAGAAGTGAGGGAAAGGAATCAATCAATACCTGGTAGGGAGGAAAAGGAAGAAAAATATTATTGGCTAGTTGTCTCAACATAACGGTTATGCTTTTTATTGTCCTGAAGGAGATGTGAATGATGAGTATCAGTATGTAGATGAGGAACTGAAAGAACAGGTACAGAATGCTATTCTTGAGAGGTACCTGAGAGGACCCTGTTGCCTCCAGAATTTTTATGCCATTTGTAAATTTCTTCACGTTTGTGCCCTATGTGTACTGTCGCAGTGGATCTAATTTACCTCGATTTCAGTAAGGCATTTGATACGGTTCCACCTGAGGAATTATTAGTTACATTGGAAAAAATGGGGATCAATATGAAAATTGAAAGGTGGATAAGGAACTGGCTAAAGGTGAGACTACAGTGGGTCATACTGAAAGGTGAACTGTCAGACTGGAGGGAGGTTACTAGTGGAGTTCCTCAGGAATCAGTTTTGGGACCAATCTTATTTAATCTTTTTATTACTGACCTCGGCACAAAAAGTGGGAGTGTATTAATAAAGTTTGCGGATGACACAAAGCTGGGAGGTATTGCCAATACAGAGAAGGACTGGGATATCATGCAGGAAGATATGGATGAACTTGTAAACTGGAGTAATAGTAATAGGATGAAATTTAATAGTGAAAAGTGCAAGGTTATGCATTTAGGGATTAATAACAAGAATTTTTGTTATAAGCTGGGGATGCACCAGTTGGAAGTAACAGAGGAGGAGAAGGACCTCGGAGTATTGATTGATCACTGAATGACTATGAGCCGCCAATGTGATATGGTTGTGAAAAAAGCTAATGCGGTCTTGGTATGTATCAGGCGAGTTATTTTCAGTAGTGATAAGGAGGTGTTAGTACCGTTATACAAGGCACTGGTGAGACCTCATCTGGAATACTGTGTGCAGTTCTGGTTAACCATGTTTAAGAAGGATGAATTCAAACTGGAACAGGTACAGAGAAGGGCTACTAGGATGATCCGAGGAATGGAAAACCTGTCTTATGAAAGGAGACTCAAAGAGCTTGGCTTGTTTAGCTTGACCAAAAGAAGGCTGAGGGGAGATATGATTGCTCTCTATAAATATATCAGAGGGATAAATACCAGGGAGGAAGAGGAATTATTTAAGCTCAGTACCAATGTGGACACAAGAACAAATGGATATAAACTGGCCATCAGGAAGTTTAGACTTGAAATTAGATGAAAGTTTCTAACCATCAGAGGAGTGAAGTTCTGGAACAGCTTTCCAAGGGAAGCAGTGGGGGCAAAAGACATATCTGGCTTCAAGATTAATCTTGATATGTTTATGGAGTGGATGGTATGATGGGATAACCTAATTTTGGCAATTAATGGATCTTTGACTATTAGTGGTAAATATGCCCAATGGCCTGTGATGGGATATTAGATGGGGTGGGATCTGAGTTACTACAGAGAATTCTTTCCTGGGTGTCTGGCTGGTGAGTCTTGCTCACATGCTCAGGGTTTAGCTGATCGCCATATTTGGGATTGGGAAGGAATTTTCCTCCAGGGCAGATTGGCAGAGGCCCTGGGTTTTTTTCGCCTTCCTCTGCAGCATGGGGCACGGTTCACTTGCTGGACGATTCGCTGCACCTTGAAGTCTTTAAACTATGATCTGAGGACTTCAATAGCTCAGTCATAGGTTAGGGGTTTATTACAGGAGTGGGTGGGTGAGATTCTGTGGCCTGCATTGTGCAGGAGGTCCAACTAGATGATCATAATGGTCCCTTCTGACCTTAAAGTCTATGAGTCTATGAGTCCTTTTAAAATACCCTGCAGAAGCAAATGCTATTTACATCTATTGTGGATGCAAAAGCTCATTTTAGTGGGACAAACCCTTTGACATAACTTGGTAAAAAATAAATATACCCAACAATCTGAACACAACTAGCTCATTCTCTGAGCCAAATGCTGTCATAAATTATACTATGTAATCCTGCTTATGTTACTGACAGGATACAATTTGTTGCAATGTGTTTGAAAACTCTATGCTTATGCAAACCAGTAGAAGAATGATTGGAATTGTTCCCAGCTGATTCTTTCCAATGATGGGTGAACCTGTAAAGGTTTCCAATGTAATTAAGTGACTAATGTGTATGTATACTATTGGCCTCTAGAGTGGGTTGGAAATTTTCTGACAAAACAAAGTTTTGTTGGCAAATACCAATTCATCAATCCCTAAATGTTTTGCCCAAAACATCTGGGGTTGACAAACTTTTGGCAAATCCAAGGCTGGGCTGCCACTGGAACCCTCCTGGATTCCTGATTGGCTGCTGCCAACCACAGTGCTTTTAAGGTCCATGGTTTAGGGGCAGACTCATTAGGAGCGAGGCTGCCTACTGGAGCTGAATGCCCTGGGAGCTCTGGTAGCCGCTGAGTGAAATTGAATGTAAATTCCACTCAGTTGCTGCCAGTCCTGAGAGAGCAAATTTGGTTTCAGAAGCTTCTTCCATGGTGTTTCTGAAATGAATTATTTTTCTGGTTTCTCATTTCAATGAGACAACATGAAAAAATAAGTTCTGATTCCATCTAAACTGATTTCCTTCCCTCTTCCCCTCCCCCCGCCCCCATTTTCTGTTTCAGGACGCCAAACCAAAAATCAATTATCCATATAGCTCTACTGGCCTCTGTTGGATAAATTCAGAATCAGCAAACTGCTTGCCTTATGCCCTATGCTGTTATCAGCTAAAATAATTCTTCTTTAGCTCAAGCGGGATAAGCCTGTGGTTCTGGAGAAGGAGGGGATGTTCACTCCCTATCTATGCAATCTGATGACATGGTTATGGGGAGGGTATTAGAATCTTGACAGAACAATAGACCCCCGTGAAGTTCCAAGTGTCCATGGTATGCTGCAGAGTAACAGAAGCGCCAAATGGCCAATTTATGCAGCATAGTGACCATCATGAAGTCGTACATGACTATTGAATTTTCATTTGATTTGATTTGAGTACTTATCCAAACCTCTTTGGTTAAGCAATTGTGCTTTGTCATACGTCTCTCTTCTTCCCCAACTGGAAATATAAATATTGTTACATTATGCTAATCCAACACCACTTACCAAGAAGCCAAGGTAAGAAAACTGGCTCTTTTAAAAATTAATGAGCCTTGGAAGGAAATGAAGCTGAGAAAGACTCTGAAATTATGTAAATTTCTCCTATTTGGGAGAATTAACATACATTAGACAGTAACTCTACAATATTCAAGGATCTCACCCATTTCAACTGAAATTTTGCCTGAGCAAAGACTGTAAGACTCGGCCAAACTCAGAATCTGTATTCCCATTTACCCGGAAAAATATATTGACAGGTCTGTAGATGGGAAGTTTGGTAAAAATTTTTTTTTTAAAATAAACCTTTGTTAGGGCAGCAGATCCCTAAATACTTGTTAGATGTAATCAAATTTGGCCTTGGGATAAACCCTACATGAAAAATGCAGGCGTAGACACCGCTACATTTGCGGGCCACCCGGTGGGACATCTGCTTTTGCTGCAATTCCAGGAATTATGGCATATCCACAGTGCTATCTGTAGTCCATTGGCCCTTAACTAAATAATCTCTCAGGTGTGGACAAGTACAACACAGCAGTTTACAAGTTTCACTTACTAGAAGGTGCTCGCACCTGGAGGAAGGAAAAGGAAAGGAGCTTTATATTAAACTGTGTAAAAGCAGATTCCTTTTGGTTTTCCCTTTTGATATGTAAATATTTTTATTAGTGGGGAATAAAACACACTATTTTCTGTCCTCTCATTTAAAATATATGGGTATGGAAAGCTAGAGAGACAGAGAAAGTATGCTGTGTATACTTATTTGTTTCTTTCCCACACTTGAGCACATCCTCTCACTCTGACTAAGGAAATGTGAGCTTCTACCTTTCTTTCTCACTTGCAGGGAAAAGCTGCCTCACAAGAACTCAGCCCCTGGGAAGGAGACTAAATAAGATAAGAATCCTTACAGTAACCTTTAGCTCTCTCCTTTTGGGTCCCTTGGACTTCAGTTTTTCATATTTAATCTTTATCCAGGGCCTGCACCAGTACAACAATGTTGGTTACTGAAATAATTATACCAGTACAGCCCTTTGTGCTGTCACAGCTATACCAGTATAAAGGTGACTCACATTGGTACAGCTTATTCCCATTCTCTAATGGGAATAAATGAGGCCAGTACAAGCACAGATGATACATACTTAACTGTGCCTACCAGTTGGGGTTTGTACTGCTTTAAGCGTAGCATTAGTGTATAGCTATTATATATAGTTCAAGCGGTACAACTTTTGTGTGTAGACAAGCCCTAAGGCTCTCAGGTTTCTGCAAAATGCAGCTTTGTATTGTAAGTGAAAGGAAGAGAAGTATCTTTCTTATCAAACTTTAGGAATTATATGTTACCTATTTCTATGATTGATAAGTCTCATCTATTCTTAACATGTTTTTAACTATATTCTCCCAGCTGGGGATATTAAAAAATAATTGTGTTTTACAGACATCTTTGCCTTTTGATGTTGCATCTGGTTCATCATCAGTCACAGGGAAGATAAAGTGCTATTTACAAAGGTGGAGTCAAACAACTCTGGAAAGGAGATCTGAGAAGTGCCCTCCCCGATGGCTTCCTAAAAGGCAAGCTGAACACAAGGTGAATAGCCAAAGGAAGAAATAGACAGAGTCTATAGTCCCCTCAAACCAAGAGAATGATCATCTTCAAAATAAAAAAGAATCTCTTTTTAAATGAAGATATATGTAATCTCCGGCAGGCTGGGGCCCATAGCATTGTGCACCTAAATCAACCTTGTTTTCTATTACATATAGTCTGTGTCATAAAATCAGAATAATGTTCAGGTGCTGGTCACCAGAGGGAGCTCATAGAGTTCAATGGCTATATTGCCAAACTGATAAACAAAATTTAATATTTTGTACAAGGACACACAGTGCTTACAAAGTACATCCCTAGTCCATAAGCAACTTTACAGATGTGCATGATTTCTTGAAAATAACATTTAACTTGCCCTTTTTTTTCCATATTCAGTAAGGGGAAGAAGAAGACAACTACTTTTTTGCCTCAGAGGTTACATAGTTTTCCATAAAAGTGAGCCTGCTGCATTAATTTTTGTATGTAGAAGGAATAGTTACATTACAATTTTTGTTAGAATGAATAGTTACATTAAAACAATACAAAAATAATCCTTGATATGTATTGCCTTAGATTTACGATAAAGCTTCAGTTTTCTACATGACAAAAAGCAGTATATTTTCTAATTGGTTACTAATGCATGCACAAATATGTTACCTTATTTCTCTCTCTTTCTCAGTCCAGCTGTCTTTAGTGATATCTATAGCCACATAGAATATCAAACACTACACTAAAATGGAGTTAATGTTGTGAGTTAATATTAGTAATTTAAGATAAAATCATTACAGCTGATGGTATAACTATCTCAAAAGTAGAGCTGGGCAGGACCAGCAGGACCCAAAAATTAGGGTGTTAAATTTAGGAACATTTAGAGTTAAGGTTAAACATAAAATAAATCCAAACATTTAATGTATGGAAATGCAGTCAGGACACCCAAGCAACTTGAACTCAGCCTTATAGTGACACCATACAGAAACCATATGATTATGATGAAGGTACTTTAGTGGTTTCAATCCCAGATTACTTGATTATTTTTAAGAACAGATTAGACTTTTTTCTTCTCTCCCCCGTCCCCAGTGTCACTACAGGGCCGAGCTACTGTGAGCAGAGCAAAGCATCCAGAGCAGAGTGGCCAGTTAAGATGGCTCACAAATACTTTGCTTCACCAGAACAGTGTGATCCACCTGGAGCGTGCACCCATATCCCCCTCCTTTCCGCTCCCTAGGTTCCCGGGCCTCTTGCACTTTCCTATCTTCCCCTGCGCTGCCCCAAATATTCCCTCCCTCCTGCACTTGCTACATTCCCTGGCACACACATGTCCCAGTTTTCCCTTTCGTCCTGTACATCCTACATTTCTCTGTGCTCGTGCACACACACACACACACACACACACAGTTTGCCACACTCTCTTGCCATCTCTGGTGAGTAGATCTGATGCAATGGATAACTGTTGAAATTTAAGTATTTAGGATTAAGGGCCATTTTTTGTCCTTATTTTTCATGACTGACAGTTTCTGTTGACAGAGTCTGGTGAATCTTCTCCTTCAGACAAAATCATAGAATTTGCAGATGACAGAAAAAGTAGTGGAGTGGCAAATAATGGTAGAGAGAGGTCAATTGCAAGGTCATACATCTAGCAACCAGGAATGTAGATCACACTAATAGGATATGGGACTGTACTTTGGAAACAGTGACTCAGAAAAGGATTTAGGGATCATAGTGGATAAACTGAACATGAGCTCCCAGTATGATGCAATGTCTAAGAGAGCAAATGCAATCCTTGGATGCATAAGCAGGGGAATATTGTGCAGACGTTTGGATGTGTTATTATCACTGTATATTGAGACCATCACTGAAACCATGTGTCCACTGTTAGTGTCTATACCAGGGATAGGCAAACTATGGCATGGGTGCCAAAGGCGGCACATGAGCTGATTTTCAGTGGCACTCACACTACCTGGGTCCTGGCCACCGGTCTGGGGGGCTTTCCATTTTAATTTAATTTTAAGTGAAGCTTCTTAAACATTTTAAAAACCTTATTTACTTTACATATAACAATTGTTTAGTTATATATTAAAGACTTATAGAAAGAGACCTTCTAAAAACGTTTAAATGTATTACTGGCACGCGAAACCTTAAATAAGAGTGAATAAATGAGGACTCGGCACACCACTTCTGAAAGGTTGCCGACCCCTGGTCTATACTTTTAAAATGATGTTGACAAATTGGAAATGGTTCAGAAAAGAGTTACAAGAATGTTTTGACATCTGGAAAATCTGCATTATAGTGGGAGACTAAAGAAGATCCATCTATTTAATTTAATCCATGACTTGATTACAATCTAAATGTATCTACATGGGGAGACAATTTCTGATAGTTGAGAACTCTTTAATCTAGCCAAAGCTAGAAAATTTTAGGATAGAAATAAGGCAATTTTTTTTTACCTGTGAGAGTAGTTCACCATTGGTAAAATTTACCTAGAGAGGTTAGGGATTCTCTGTCATTTGAAGTCTTTAAATCAAGATTGGATGTCTTTCTAAATGATATGCTCTTTACCAGAAAGTATGGATTTGACGCAGTAATCACTTGGTGAAATTCTATGTTTAGAATTTGTGTTATTCAGGCATTCAGAGTAGATAATCATAACGGTCCCTCTGACCTTAAAATCCGTGAATCTACGCAGACTTGCTCTTTCCAAAATGGCCACCATCTTCCATTGTTTTCAGTGAAAGTGAAACCAAGTGTAAGCTCATGACTGAGATCATTTGAGACAAAAATATGGTCTGACACAGAATGCTGCATTTCTTTAACGACCTATTTTTAAATTCATTTTAACTCATAAACTAACTGATTAACTTGTAAATACTCTGAAAATTGATTCTAGATATACAGAATAAATGTAGTAATTTTGGGGAGGATAAACTGATTTCTTCTTATGTAACAAAGTGGTGGAATTCCTGCTTTAAGTGCAAAACTCAACCCAATCTTAACTATGAAACCAGAGGTAGTGCTTCAAGGATATCTACATCTATATTTATATAATCACATATACACAAATATGCTGTATTTGTGAGTTTGTAGGGCCTAGTTGAATATTTTGCATTGAAACTATTTTTTTATTTAAATGTTATGAATAAATGATTTTTTTTGGTGTGGTATCTGCTTTCACCGATGATTTCAAGTTTTCATCAAAAAGATTTTGGCCAAAGAACAAAAACTTCTGGGTTTTGACTAAAAAATTTTTGGCTTTCCTCCAAAATTTTCATTTTTTGATAAAAAGTTGAAATTTTCTTCAGGGAAAAAAATTCTGACCAGCTCTAGAGTATATGTATGTGTTTACACACATGTGTAAATATACATTCACATATACACCTCACTATAATTTTAATGATGTTGACAACGGTACATATGAAAATCTACTGAATATCTATATTATTTAGATTTTGGACTGATATGCAGAAAAATATATAGTTCTCTAAGTAATCATTACTCTGATTCAGCAAAAGCAATGCTTTAAAGCCACTTATATGTTCCCCTTATACAGGGGCTTGCCCAAACCCTGTTGTAAATTAGGGCAAATCACCTTAATTTAGGCTCCGCTGCTCATAATCTCAAGGAGATGTTTTTGTAACCAGAGGTCTCTGGAGAGTAGGGACTCCCCAGTCACACCTGCTTTCTCTCAGTATTAAGAACTGCAAGGGAGTGGCACAGCTGTTGTGTGAACTCTATACCACTGGGAGCTGCTATAAGAACTTTACCCCACCTGGGAATGCCCCTTACATGAGAGGACTCCTCAGGAGGCCAGATCTGTCAACTTTACTGCCACAGTGGGGTCGAGAACCAAAAAGGCAAGGCCTAATTTCTCTCCAACAATCAAGGATTCTTTTTTTAAAACTAAACTATCTGTAGTTGGAGCAGAGAACTTCAGGTTAGAAAACTGAACAATGAACTTAATAAAGGACGGTTGGAAGGCATGAGGGGAGGATCTGTATTCAGAACTGATTGAAAACTGTGCTCTCTGCTCAGAAGGAAAATAGTTACCCTGAATCTATGACATTATTATATTGGACTCTCATTAAACAGTGTAATGTTTGTTGATTTAAAATGAAGTAAATCTAGTTAGCTAATTATTTAATTAATTAGCCCCCCCCCCCCTTTTTGTGGCATCTGTGTGGCTACATTTACTGAAAACAATCCAAAACATTAGATAAAATATAAGACCTTTTATAATCAAGAACTTTATAAACAAACACACACATGTACACACACACGTACACACAGACACACCCCCACCATATCCTATTGCTAAGAATAATCTAACGGTCATTTAACCGCTTCACTGAACAGACAGGCCTTATATTGCGCTCTGAAATTCGCCAAACTCGGGCTCTGGCGGCTTGCCAAAGGAAGCAGGTTTCAGAGGCACGGGCCCTCCACTGAGAATGCCCTACCACCAGTCCTGCAGAGCTGGAGTGCTGCACATTCATTTTATGTGTAGTGCTCCTGTGTCTTACAACTGCTATGTTTGATATTTTCTTTATGACTTCAGCTTATTTGCAGCTTTGGCTGCAAGATGTATTTTCACACAGTACTCAATACAAAGTCTAAAGTGAAGCTCAGAAATACAGTCCATCAAATTGAACTGAACTAAACTGATCTCAAGAAATAATGTAGGGAAGTAAGCCGAATCTATTTCGACATATTTTTAAGCATTTTGGGCCCTGTTACACTGAAAATCTAATGCTGGAAGAATACACGGAAATGTAGTTGTGAAGATATTAGGGTCACTAATCATATAGCTGACACAAACCCACAAAAAGCACAGAAATGAAGCCACTTTACAGTAGATTCTCCTCCACTCACAGGTACACCCCTTACCATTACCACAACTTCAGTACACCCCACACCATGCACTAGAATCTTAACTCCTCCCACCTTGACATACTCCTTTACTAAACTATCCATTCCTGATATTCTCAGCTAGATATGTTTGATGTAGTAGTATATAGTGAAGGGAGAGGGCAGCTTGATAGAAAAAGATAATGTAAGACTGCATCCTTAAGTTGCGAATGAGGGATGTGTGGTATATGGCAGATGTGGTAATGATAAGGTGTGTACCTGGGGTAGAAGATTGAGTATCTATTGTTAAGGTGGCTTAATGGCTCAGCTCCTCCTGAGGTCTCTTCCAACCCTAATCTTCTATGATTCTATGATTTTATGATTCTATGATCTTCTTGCTTTTGTGGGTTCCTCTCAGATATGTTATATGTGTAGCAACTTGAAATGTTACCTAAAAGTTTTTGTGTATTAATTTCCAAGGTTTTTAAATGCTTAAAATGGGGTGCACATGTTGGCAAAGGAGGACAGACCTCTGGAGGGTAGAAGCACAGCTCCTGATGGAAAAGATGTATCCATCCACAGCTGCATATTAATTCTTCTTAGTTATACGCAGGTGCAGCTAAATTCTTATGTGCTAGCAGCTGCACATAAAACTTTTTGTTATTGGCACAGGAGCTTTCAGAAATTATTAAAAATGGCTAAAAATTACCGTAAACTTCTTTTTTTAAAGTTACATGTTGCACCAAATCCACTCATGATATATCTCGTTACCAAATTTTATATGGAGAAACCAAACTATATAGCAATTGAAAGGGCATAATAACTAGCACTTTTAGGGGAAAAAAAAAAAAAGCAGAGTTCATGTTCCAGTATGTCTATTTTAGAACACAGTCCTAACTATGGGGTTATTATTAGTGCCTCCATAACAATAGGCTTTTAAAAGGAAGAAGTGTACTTTGTATATTTCCTATCAATAACAATTTAAGTTCTTTCCCTGCTCAAGATGCTTTTATTAGAACAGCAGGTGTGTTAGATGTTAGAGGGATGTTAGAGGTAGCTAAATAGAGTAGTTGAAGAACCTTATTTATTATTTATTCTTTCCATATCATTCTAACACTTGAGGACATAATACAGATACTTGGGTGCATAATTCAGAAAAAATACTCAGGCCAACAATTGGTGTAAATCAGTTTCACCCCAATAGCTATCTCTCCCACCAACTGATGAGTGAAACAGCTGCTGTCTACAGGGCCAAATTAAGAAAAGACCAGAATGAGCAAATGTCTTTTCTGCACCACCCTAATGATTGTCCAAACTGAGCTCTGGAGGGCTTTAAGTGAGAAAGATTTCCAGAACCAAGGCCCTAACTCACCACAGCACTTAAGCATGTGCTTAACTTTAAGCACATGAGTAGTTCCATTTGACTTCTGTAGAATTTAAGCATGTGATGAAAGTCAAGCATGTACTCAAGTGCTTTGCTGAGTCGCAGCCTGACAGTTGTCCATCAAGAACACCCTGCCACCTACCTGTAGGTGCTCAATTCTGGAGACAGATAGCAAGAACATTCCGGTAGAACATAGCTGTAGTGGTCATTTACTTGAAAGATGGGATATAAAGTACCTGTCAGTAAAACAACATACCTGTCAGCATTTTTTTTATCTAACTATAAATTGGATAAACACCAAGAATCTGTCAGGAAATAATTGACAGAACAAGTTTACAGGCTAGAAGGGAATTTTTGTTGCTGTGTTTCTTCAAGACTATCATGCTGATTACAAAAATGTCTGAAGTGGATATCCATGAAAAACAGTTTCCCTCTTCATAGTATAATATAATATTTATTATATAGGACCAAATTTTCAGCAGCTTCTATGTATATACACAAACAGACATTGTGATGGTAAAATAGTTAATATTTCATTGCAAATACAGAGGTACCATAATAAAGGTTTTACAGGTTTAAACAAAAGTCATTCAAACCAGAAGAAAGGTTTTGAGAGAAACCATTGTACTAGTAAAAAGACCATTTTGCAAATATAACTGTCCATTTTCCATGAACAAATACCATTTTTGTATGTCCAAGTGGGAATTTGTGCACATGCAGTGTGTGCATTCTCCAATCTGTGGGAGCAAGTTAGGTGGTTAATTGTAAAAATGTGGCCCCAAATTAACAATGAATTTCAGTTCTAGGAATCAAATGCTACAGCAATAGAATGCAGCAATGTAACACTATAATGACCTCAGTCTTGCAAAATATTTTCACCTGTATAGTGGGAGTAGGAATGAAGCTTAGAACAAATATAATCATGGCTTTAGAGACTTACTTAACCCAAAAAGATGTTAAGTAATTAAATAAATGAAGAACTGGTTTTGTTTTTGTGGCTGAAATTGTGAGGTTGTGAATTGTCATACATAATTCTGTAATCACAGACTTTGCTTAGACTGTCCCCAGAATCCATATCAATAATAGCTTTTCTCCAGCCCCTGCAGAGCAAAAACCTCCTCAGCGTGGATTCATCGTGTTGAAGGGTTTTGCTGGAAAGTCACCACATTTGGTCAGTGTGGGTTGGCGAGTGCCTGATTTTGTCAGCTAAGTCTGCCCACTAACCTTACCACCAAAAGCTGAACCTGCCAGACCACTTTCCCTGATGGCACTACTGAGAGATTCTTTGTCAGACTTGGAATGGGCAAATCAGTTTGTATGAAATAAGAACTGACTTAAACCTTTATCCAAAATGCAAAGTGTGTCCAAACCAAATCAGATTTGAGGTTCAGAAAAGCTGGGATACCCTATTCCTAATTACATTTCATTTTGCACTCATCTTTATATTTCCTGGTTCCAGCCTGGCCTATAAACAGAACTGTAAAATGCCAAGGGAAAACTTTTCCTTGTGGTATTTCTTACTGGAAACTGGAAGTACCATAAAGCTCATAAGGAAGTCTCTCTTCACATTTGTTTCCAGCCCAATTTTACATATTGAAGAGGCTCAGATCAAACCAATTTGCATGTTACTTTTAACTAGAAATCTGCTTAGTGGGGGCATTAGTTCTTTTTCACTTGAAACAAGGATCAGAAACTGCTGGGCTGAAATTGACAAGTAAGAGCTCGGCAGTGTGTCCAGTGAACTAAACAAATCTAAGTGATAGCTGTATGAAAAACAAGAAAGTCAATGAAAGTCTGATTATCTGAGACAAAATATCTGAACAATTAGGATGACCATGCAAATCAAATCACCACTTTCCATCAACAGTCCAGACCTTTTACTTTGGAAAAGCTGCTACAGGAGCAAATCTGTCTGTTAGGTCCATGTCTAGTCCAATGTATCACAATGCCTGCAAGACAAATCAAATGTTCAAAAGCTTGTACTGAGTACAATTTCTTGTGTAGTACACATTTTGGGAGGCGGTGCAAGCAGAAGATGTGTAAATTGGGGATTAGATCTGATCGGAACATTTTTGATTAAATATTTATTTGTCAAATATGCTGTTTCACCAAAGCGGAAATTTTTAATGATGTATTGATTTCAACAAAGTTTTTGATGGAAGATTCCTGAGGTCCAGGGTGGACTCGCTGGTCATTTCCAGAGAGAAACCCAAAATCAAAAACCTGAACTTTTTGACCTAAAAATTGGATGTTTCCACTAATTCTGTTTCACAACAATATTTAAAAAGTTTTGTTTTTATTCCAAAGAAGAACAAAGACAAATGTAAAAACCTCAAAAGTTGTCATGAGCTTTACTGAGGATATTCAAAGAGGGTGGCTGAACGTCACTTGCGGGGCCTGAGCTGGTAGGTGCCCTCTGAGCAAGCCTACCAGATTGGGCTTCTCAGGTGAGTTCACACAAAATAGCTGGGGTTGGAAAAGGAGGATGAGTCCCTCCCTCATAACATTTAGCCCAGTGCTTAGGACACTCGCCTGGGATGTGTGAGATCCTAGTTCAAGTTCTCCCTCCACCTGAGGGATCTACCACCTAGTAGGTGAATGATCTAACCATTGTGCTCTGGATTAAGTCCAAAGCAGACTATGAAGAGTTACAAAGGTATCTCACAAAACTGGATGACTAGGCAACAGAATGGCAGATGAAATTCAATATTGATAAATGCAAAATAATGCACATAGAAAAATGTAATCCCAACTATGCATACAAAATGATGGGGTCTATCTTAGTTGTTATCACTCAAGAAAGAGATCTTGGAGTCATTGTGGATAGTTCTCTGAAAACATCTGCTCAATGTGCAGTGGCAGTCAAAAAAAGCTAACAGAATATTAGGAACCATTAGGAAAGGGATAGATAATAAGACAGAAAATGTCACAATGCCACTATATCAATGCATGGTATGCCTACACCTTGTATATGGTATGCAGATTTGTTCACCCCATCTCAAGAAAGATGTATTAGAATTGGAAAAGGTACAGAGAAGGACAACAAAAATTATTAGGGGTATGGAACAACTTCTGTGTGAGGAGAGATTAAAAAGACTGGGACTTTTCAGCTTGGAAAAGAGACGGCTAAGAGGTCTATAAAATCTTGACTGGTGTGGAGAAAGTGAATAAGAAAATATTATTTACTCCTTCACATAATACAAGAACCAGGGATCATCCAATGAAATTAGTAGGCAGCAGGTTTAAAACAAACAAAAGGAAGTATAACTTCACAGAACACATAGTCAACCTGTGGAAACTGTTGCCAGGAGATGTTGTGAAGGCCAAAACTATAAGAGGGTTCAAAAAAGGCCTAGATAAGTTCATGGAGGACAGGTCCAGGAATGGCAATTAGCCTGGATATTCAGGGCACCCCATGCCCTCGGTGTCCCTTGCCTCTGTTGCCAGAAACTAGGAGTGGATGACAAGGGATGGATCACTTGATGATTGCCTGTTCTATTCATTCCCTCTGAAGCACTTGACATTGGCCACTCTAGGCTAAATAGGCCATTGCTCTGACCCAGTATGTACGTTCTTATGTTTATATCCTTATGGCTATACTGACGGGGAGCTCCTCAATCTGTACTGTTAAAGCTGTTGCACTTCAGATAAATAATTAAAGAGTCATTTGGGCCAGTGAGAGAGCATACAAGTCTGGTGGTTAGAGCTGAAACCCTGGTTCCAGTCCCCCTGCTTCTTGCTAAAATTGCATGGGCACCTAACTCCATAAAAATGGTTCACACTGAGAATTACTAGGTGCCTATCTGCATGAGAGAGGAGAGGGTCTCAGCAGGTACCCCCATTGGCTAGCTTAGGCAGCTCCCTTCATAGCAGGCTGATTTTTGTGAATCGCACTCTAAGGTGACTCTCTCTCCCCATTCATTGCATCAGAAGCCTATGGATATTCCTGCCCAGCTTTCTGGAGCCAGGAGCAAGCCTCCCAGCCCAGGTTGATATCTTGGGCATGCAGGGGTCACGCTCGTACTCTAAAAATAGCTGTGTAGACAGTGCTTTGGAGTTGTGGCTTGGACTGGAGGTTGAGCTCTGAGGCCTGGGATGGGGGTGGGCTTCAGAGCTCAAGAACCCAGGCTGGGAGGCTTGCTTCCATGGGCTTCAGGACACTGCGTTGACGTACCCTACATGCCAAACTCAGGCTTGGTGAATCACAGTGATTTTTCTAGGCACCTAAAAGTTAGGCGCTATGACACTCAGCGTCATCATGCCAAACTCCTTTGGTGCATCCGAGTCATAGCTTATAAAAGTGTAACTCTAAAGCTATATTGCTCACTACTAATCCTAAGCTAGCTCCTAAGTGTCTAGGGTAGATAATGTCTATAAAATAAATATTTCTGAAACTGTTGTGGTTTTTCCTACTTGGTAGGAACATCCATGATCCTGTTGTCTTCTCCTTGTTCTTCCCCGTCACTCCCTGGTTTTTTTGTTATGCTTTTATCTCCATGTTCTTCACTTAAATTGTCATTTCTGTTTTCTTAAGGGTCGGGTAATGTACACAATATATCGGTAGCATATGGTGCTGTGCAAGTACTATATAAAAATAACCGCTGCTGGCATATAAGCGACAATTTTGCTAGCAAAATAAATAAACAAATTGCAAGAGAGAAACTGGTAATGAAGCTCCAGTAGTTTGATCAGTCAACCAAAGCACAAATCCTCAACAACTAATCAAGGGCTACCATCTCACTCAGCACACTGTGATTTCTCTTTATTGTTGGAAATTGATTTTTCCACAGCCTCCTCTGAGCGCCACCCTCATCCATAGTTAGCTGTGATGTATCTGTTGGGGCTGGATTTCAATTGGAAATACATGATGCTCTCTGTTAACCCTTTGTTGAGTATCTAAGTAAATACAGATACAAATACAGATACAATGCCTGATTTCCACCTGCTTTCTCACAGAGATGTGATGGAGACTCATTGCCTACTGAGAGACTGTGGCTTTGCATAACTTCCAGGCAGCTTTTGATAGTTTAGTGACACACACTGAGAAAAACTCTCCTGCTATGGTTTGCTCCATATTGCTGCCCTAAGAAAGCAGGGCGGGGGGAGGGGGAACTTGCCATATTGGTTGTTTGGGATGCTGAATATCCAAATATGTGACTTGATACTGGACTCAACATGTCATCTGGCCATCACATGGTTATCCAGTATCTTTATTCTGATTAGCATGCTGTCTGAGAGATCCTAGTCACCTTCTTTAATGACGGATTTGCGTACAAATGGAATATGAATCAAGGGTCTCATCATCTCCCTATATTGTACTAATCTATAAGCCATTCTGCTGAGTAGTGGGGTAAACTGAAAAAAGAGAGCTGATAGCCTGTCCGAATGTCTGCAAATATTCTAGCCATTCACCCAAATAAAACTTGAGCTGTGGTGAGGAAAAATGATAAGAACAACACACCCCATTTGTTGACACAGTCAATTTGGTATATACAGTATGTTTCCTTCTCTTGTCTAAATTTTATAATATACATACATGCATGGGACTCTTGGTATGTGCTTTTAATTAAATGGCTATTATAATACAATTCTTTTCCTCTGGAAAGATGTCTGTCTCTGTGAGATTTAATGACAATTTATTATTTCCATCATAACTAAACAACGCTCTAGACTGAAAACAGGTACTTTTGTTATAGCCATGGGTTTCATATATGATACTGAATTACCTTCTTCGAAGTTATACATATGCGTAAACCCTGCACAAATACCAATATGGAATAATGACACAGGTTTCCTCTCTATTCTTGATTTTATGTGTATAATATTATCATCAATATGAATATAATTCTGAGTGCCTTCTGAAAAACAGAAGGAAGGTCTGAGAGTGGGGCCAAATTCTGGGGTGAGTTATTCATTGACGGTGACATCTGCAAATCGTATACTCTAATGTGAAACATACAGCAAGTAAATAAATTATTCCTTTTAGATATATTAAATTCCTTATATGGAATAGATACTACATTCCCTGATTTAAAAAAAAAAAGTGGGAACAGACTGTTTGCAATTTTCTGAGATCATGAGAAACTGCTGAGCCAATTGGTTATTTCTACCCACTTGCTTATTTCTCAATTAATGCTCCTGTAACATAAAGAGTAAACAAGGGTTGCTCTGCTTGTTGCTTAATTATCCATAACAAAATGTTGTGAAATGTGGTACCTCAGCAATTGAAGGTACCATAGTTGCATGCAAGTGCCTGCCAATAACAATATGAAAAACTTCATAGGCCTGCCAAGACTGCTTCTCAGCGAAGCTGAGGCTTCTCCAAGTTATATGAACCATTTCCTGCATATGGGTTCCACTTTTTCCTTCAGCACAGCTTGAAAAAGAGATTTATCATACCCGACTATCATCTCTTCAGACTGCAGTCTTGGGGTTGCTTCTGGGAAAGCTTGAATAATTAAATCTGTGTGCTGTCGGTTAAGGACGTTTCGGAACTATTTTTTTCTTTTATCACAACTCGATGTTGCAGCCAAGGGCTGCAGTTAGACAACATATTATAATCTATATCACACTGATTTCCCACAAGCTGCATGAGATGACAGGAAACTTTTGTATAGTGTCTTATATACTTTGGGATAGATTGTGGCTTGTTCTGCCAGTACGTGTACATATAAGGGAGTTAGGCACAATAAGACTCCCCTTAAGCACCAATGCAAGCGAGTTGGATCATGGGTCCAGCTGCACAGGAATAAGTGAAGCTACTTGCCTGTTTACTCCCTCCTCAGAGTAGGTGGGCATGGATGGGAATGCCTAGAGCCATGGCTCCACTCTGTTGCTCACTGACCAGAGTAGCTGAACCAGCACAGAGCGAGGAGTAATTTGATCCCAATATAAGCCAGCAGTAAATTACTAGCACTTGGGAGCAAGGGGGAAACGGAGAAGAAAGTGTGCCTCAGAGACTTATCCCTGAGTGACTGTACTTCCTAGGGCTATTCCTGAGTTGCTGCCACTTATGCACCATCCCTTGCTCAGGGGAATGTCTAAAGCTAAAATCTCGCTCTTACAGAACACCTATTATGGGCAAGCTTTTCAAAACTGCATGCAAAATTAGCCAATTTGCATACATAAACACGCACATGATTTTTGTGAGTGTATTTGTGCATGTACAGCTCTGAAAATGTTGCTCCGTATGTTATGTATATATGGTTTATTTGTGAAGATAAGTACATAAAGATCATTCCTCTGTAAATATACAGTTAGAGATGTGTATTTATATACAAATACTTTAAATCCTCATTGGCTGTAAATATTTCCTCCCACAGTTATGTTTTTCAGAAAGTCTTTTTTATTCTAAACACACATTCACCATGTAATAAAAGCAACAGTAACTTTAATTCCAACTTGGCATAGAAATGTTCACTGTTTTCTTAGATTAAACTCCTTTCTCCAGCTGTATCTATTTTAAGGGCCTGATCAACTCCAAACTTGGCTCTCATGCTTCCTTAGGGTAATGAAAACTTGTGGAGAACACATAGTTTACGCAGCAATGAAAAAAGAGCAGAGACCATAGTCTTTCCCAGAGTCCAAGAGCCTCCCAAGATTCAAGATTAAATTAGGTCACAGTATTTCTCATTAGCTCCTAAATGTCTAGAGTGGATAATGTCTAGAAAATAAATATTTCTGAAGCTATTGTGGTTTTTCCTAGTTACTAGGCCCCTAGGTGACAATTTGATCATGGTCCCAATTCAGCAAGGTACTTAAACACATGCCTAACTTTAAGACTGGGTGTAGTCCAGTTGTAATCAATGGAACTATGCACCATTTTAAAGTGAGGCACATACTTCAATACCTTGTTGAATTGGGGCCTGTGTACAGATCACAATGACTGAAACTGAGATTCAGTCTGTGTTACATGCAATAACTAATAATACTTGCTAAGAACAACCACGGTCCATCTCGTAGCAAGTGAGAAAAGAATGATTACAAATCACATTGAGGCTTTCTAATCAAACAATGCCCCTTTGTAATTCTGTTTTCAATATGCTACGTGTGTAGCTTCCAAATACTTTATACTTTATTATTGGTTCATTGATAGCATTTGTTGAGTGCCATTAGTGCATGTGGAGCAGTACAGTACATACAGGAAGACACAGAACCTGCCCAATCTATTTTAAACATCAGAAATGTCAGTTATATTTAATCCAGCCAATCAAAAAAAGCTGTCTAAATGCAGTTACCATAATTGACAGAATATATGGGTAGTAGGATATGAAATGAGAGGTACTTATTTTAAAGCTATTTATTTTGGGACTAAGCAGAAGCAGGTTTTTCAAGCCTTCCCTACTAATGATATAGCAGAGTAGCAGGTGATAATGAGTGATATTTCTACAGGTAGTAATAGAGCACATGGTAATTCAAAAGGGAGCTTGGAAAACAATACTTTAGTGAGCTTCAGTTTCATCCTTCCTAATAGACTAGCCTGCTAAATAGTTTGAGGTCAGGATTAGGTTCAGTCATGCAGTCATTAGGTTCAGCTGTGGAAGTGGATTGTGGGCCTTTTCATCACAGATCTACACTGTGACATTTGCACCTGTGCAAAGCAATTGCAAATGGGCTGTAAAAAGCTACCATTCTGCTCTGGTGGCATTTTACACCTACTTCACAATTCTTTTGCGCAAATGTAAGTGACTACACATGGTGCAAGGCTGTGGAAAAATCAGGCTGCTCATCTGTATGGTATGTTCTATTTTAGATGTCAAGAGAACGAATTTTGTCAGACGTAGCCAATCTTTATCCATCTCTTTAGCTCAGGAATCGGCAACCATCACGCGGCCCATCAGGGAAAGCCGCTGGTAGGCCGGGCCGGTTTGTTTACCTGCAGCGTCCACAGGTTCGTCTGATCGCAGCTCCCACTGGCTGCGGTTCACTATTCCAGGCCCATGGGGGCTGTGGGAAGTGGTGTGGGCCGAGGGATGTGCTGGCCGCCGTTTCCGGCAGCCCCCGTTGGCCTGGAACAGCGAATCATGGACAGAGAGAGCTGCAATCGGCCAAACCCCTGTGGATGCTGCAGGTAAACAAACCGTCCTGGCCCACCAGCAGATTTCTCTGATGAGCCGCATGCCAAAGGTTGCTGATCCCCGCTCTAGCTGGTTATCCAAAATATGTGGGTGGCAACAAGCCCTATAAAATAATAGATGAGACAGACAACATGGTTTTTGTCTTGGGCTTTTTGTTTGTTTGTTTGTTAGTTTTGGTCAGTCATAATAAATGGGGGGGGGGTGTGTGAGAGGGTATAATTTGGTTTGGAAGAATAGTTAGTAGAAAAGAGAAAATGGAAGAAAAAAATCTGTTTTTGATTAAGCTAAGTAGATATCTTTCTGTAATCTACATGAGAACTGAAGGAGAACATTCATTTAGATTAGGGATGTCTTAGCATTGCAGCTGGTTGTCATTTCCCGAATTTTGAGTTTTTGACAACATTTTGAAATGAAAATTTGGTTTTGACCAACATCTCCCTCCTTCTCTCTTCATCCCTCTCCAAAATGAACATTTTTACAGAAGCCTTTATCAAAAATGCTTGCATTTTTCAACGAGCTATAGAGTTCATCAACACCTTTTATAATCTAAATTTTTGACATTTCAAAATGTTGACATTGTCCCATTTATTAACGTGTTGCCTTTTTCTTGCAGTCCACCTCACAAATTCATCATTGCAACATTTTACCTACAATTGGAAAAGCAGGTTAGCAGCTTTCTCTCTAGTGTGGTTCCAGGCACTGGTGCGTATGGTGCCATTTGTTTAGCACAGTCCTCCCTGCAGACTAATATTACCACCCTCTGAGATTTGATGCACTCCACTATATTTGTACATCAAGCAAGTCCCAAGTCATTCATGAATTTGATTATGCTGAAATAACACTGTATATTTTAGTGCTGATGTAATGGGCTTACTACTGACTCAGTTGGAACCTTCGCACCCTGTGCTTATCCTCAAGGAAAGCTATGAACTATTGTCTGTTTATAGATGGACACTTTAAAAAGAAATTTGTCTAGAGAAAGGCAGGAATCTTACCCTCACCGTACAGTTTTTTTTTTTCATATGAGACATCACCTCACCTGCATGCAGATAAACCTTGAAAAGGCTGTTCTGGAGAGATGACCTATCTCTGTCTCCCGACACTTACCATACATTGCCTGACCATGCCCTTCGCTTCTGACCTCTACTCACCATTGCTGTCCACAGGCTCATCACTCCCTTCCATCCATGCCACTTCCTGTAGCACTTACATTTTGCTTGGTAGCCATCCACCAAATCCAAGACAGTTTGAAAACCAGGAATAGAAGCTGAGATATACTGTGTCGTATGTGATATTAATCCAGTCTTCTACCTCTCTCTGGCATCTGATAATTACACAACTAGTATAATGAAGAAGGATTACAATCATGGCATCTGCTCAATCTGCAGGTAATATTGCTTCAGAAATTCTCTTTAATGGCATGTGTTATGCAGGATTCCAGACTAGATGATCATGATTGTCTCTTTTAGTCCTAACAACTATGAATGTATAAATAATTGGTTGTTATCCTTCACTTAACAATCCCCTCAAACCATTGCTTTCACTTTGATAAAGAGAGATTGCTTCTTACACTTGGTTTTTAGAGATTGTGTAAAGGAGGTAAAATTAATCTACAGTTTTTATAGACAAAAGTTACCTCTCATTCTTGATTAGCTGATTTGAGGAATGGTTTAATTACATTATTTACTTGTACTGTGCTAACCTAATAAAAATATTCTATTGGATTGCATTAACTTCATACAAATGTGTCACTGTAATGTTAGGCAGCTACAAATGTTCTAAATCCAAGCTAGAATGGAAATAGATGCAATTATATGAAGTTCCACATGTCATAAAAAGAGAAGTACTTAAAAGCATATAGTATTATTAGGCTGGATTTCCCAGAAGAAGAAAGACTACTCTGAACACAAAATCCCTTTATTTTTTATCCCTTTAAATCCATCTTTGTGTTACAAATTTCCTGATTTTCAAAAAAACCCTTTCCCATGTTGGAGCTGTGTAGTCTGTTATAAATATTTCAGTTAATATAACTGCATATAGTCCCTCGCTGATACAGTCACTACTAACTCAAGTTCAGACATTTAGACAATGTAAGACATGATGTACCGCCAATATTTTCACATGTAGTGGGAATATCATTAAGGGTGTGACTCTTTCTCTGGGACAGGATAATTTGCAGGAATATGCAGCAACATTAAAAATTTAATAAAACTGTTGTAGTGTGTCAGAGACCATGGAAATAGCATGAATAAGAATCAGATCATTTCAGTCATGTCCCCATATCTCTGGTAAGTTTGTGTAGGGTTCAAAATCTCCTCAGACCATTAAAAATCAGATCTCCTAAATATCCAAATTAGACATCATAGCCTCATCTTTACAATTCTCAGTGTCTAGGTACAGTCATTTCACAAGGATACTAGTGGAGATTTATTGTCTTCTTCACCTGTGTTCTGTCATGAGGATTCTTCTATTACCATAAACCTATCTGTGCACATTTATCTGAAATAGACAAGGAAGTTCCATGTCATTATTGTCACCTGCAGATTGGTGGTCCCATTATAATACTACCCCTACCTGAAACAAACAAAAATGTACCTTAAACCTCAATAAAACATTTATTTATATGCTTGGTCAAATTCAATTTGCCTGGCCTTTGAAAATCTACATCTGTTCTGTATACAATTTGTATTGCCATTTGTTACACAGATGTGTAACAAGACAAATACCTGTCCAGGCTTACATGTGATTCAGAAATGCATATGTTGATCATACTGGTGGAAAGAGGTTAAGGAAAAGACAATAAATCAGCCTACAAATAGTTTCACTTGGAAAGGTCTCGGAGACCAGGGTTATTTTTATTTTAGGATGCTTTTAATTTGAATCAAAAATGCTTTACCACATGTTCAGCCAGAAGTTCAAAAGGATTGGTAACAAACATTTAATCTTTTTTATTCTGGGATTGGCACTAAGCCCTCATCAAAAAGCATATGCAGTCAAACAGCTTATCTCCACTGAGCTGTTTCCCTTAATGTGTTCCTAATTATAATCCTATATATTGCTCACTGTGGCCGATTGAACAATATGGCAGTAATTTCTTTACAGGCCTCACTGTTCTTTGAACTGTGAGTACAGAGGACTAGAACGGAACCAGATCAATGGGATTTGAGTGCTTGCAAATCAAGCCAGATGCAATCTCTGGAGAATACATTTCCAGCTGTTCTCCAGAAAGGAACTTGAGCAGCCAGCTGGGAACTTTGCTACCCCTTACAAAATATACCTAAGTAGCTGTATGAAAGGTGTAACCATTGTTATCTCTGTTGGATTCTGTCTCTATGGAAGTTGTCCTATACCCCACAGAATGGGGCAAAGGTTCACAGCAGGGCAGCTGGGTATAAATAAGGCCAAGTTTATTGGTATTTTTCACTGCTAGAATTTGTTAACCTTACTGAGAAGTTTCTAAAGGATTATTTAAGATCTGTTTCATGCAAATGTTTCCATAAACTGAATACTGTAATTTAAAGGTGAACTGGGAAAAAATTGAGATATCACTATATCTTTGCTCTTTTTTTTACTGTAAAGAAAGTCTGAGGGATTCATGTTTATTTTGTTTTTAATTCTTTTAAAATTAGGAATTCAGGTGCTCTCTACCCTCTTTTCCCTGAATAAATAAATGGTTAAATGGACAGAGACGATTATGACATCACAGATATCAAGCAAGTGACATTGGTTATGGTAATTGACATGATATTTATTCATGGTTTAAATCACTGTGTTTTTCATTTGTTTGTTATCACATATTTAACACAAATACAATATAAATACTCAAGACAGCTTTGCTAAAGATCCAGTATTCTGCCCTTTCTATAAAAGTTCCTTTGAAGGTCATTTTCATGACATTTGTACAGTTTGTGTACGATGATGTTTTGCAAACCTTACCACAGATACACTTAAGCTGAAATTACCCCAAGCATGGATGGCCAATGCAAAGCATTTTGCATCACTTAAGCCTCAAAATAGGGGCATACAGGGCAGCAAGATGACGGAAGCATCAATGTGTTCCCAGCTTGCTACACGGTGAGGGGCTCAGCCCAAGCTTTAAGAAAGCCAGGGGAAAAGGTGGACACTGCACTACATGGCTCTTGCAACCTCCAAATCCCATGGAGGAATTTCATAGTAGCAGTGACCACTGTTGTAACCCAGAGGTTGAAATAGCAGCCCTGGAGAGGATGCCCTGCAGACCTGTTAGTTGCCTGCACCTGAGGGGTTGGAAGGAATGACATCTCACACCAACATGTTCCAATACTAAGTTTTTGGGGTTTTTTTAAATGGAGATATGCCAATCTCCTAGAACTGGAAGGACCTTGAAAGGTCATCGAGTCCAGTTCCCTGCTTTCACTAGCAGGACCAACACTGTCCCTGACAGATTTTTGCCCCAGATCCCTAAGTGACCCCCTCAAATATTGAACTCATAACCCTGGGTTTAGCAGGCCAATGCTCAAACCACTGAGTTATCCCTTCCCCCTGGTTCTTTAAAAAAAATATTCTTGGGCATTGGCAGTTATTTGGAGGTGGGGAGTTGAATCTGCAAAGTGTATAGGGGTCATGCAGAGGTTCAAGTAGTGGAACAGCTGCAGGGGGTGCCTGAGAGCCTTATCCATCATGGAAAGAGCTTCGGTGTTGGTCCTGCATCAGCCACCACAGAAGCAGTGTGTTGTATTTAATTTAGATTGCATAAAGGGTCCAAAGGTGTTAACATGACCCTAAAACTGTCCAACATTAAACAGTTTTAAACAAGAATTAGGGTTTGGTCTACACCAGGGATCGGCAATCTTTGGCACGTGGCCCATCAGGGAAATCCGCTGGTGGGACAGGATGGTTTGTTTACCTGCAGCATCCACAGGTTCGGTCAATTGCAGCTCCCACTGGCTGCAGTTCGCTGTTCCAGGCCAATGGGGGCTGCAGGAAGCAGCAGCCAGCACATCCCTCGGCCCACGCCGCTTCCTGCAGCCCCCCTTGGCCTGGAATGGAGAACTGCGGCCAGTGGGAGCCGCGATCGGCCGAACCTGTGCACGTTGCAGGTAAACAAACCGTCCCAGCCCGCCAGTGGATTTCCCTGACGGGCCGTGTGCCAAAGGTTGCCGATCCCTGGTCTACACAGCCCTCATCCTGCCTAGTACCATGGCAGCCACATTAAGAAATTCATGCTAACATATTGAGATTTATTGGTTAGGTGCACAAGAGGAAAGGAGCTAAAAGATGTTCTAAAGCACTTTAAAATTGAATTTGAATGATTATGCCCAAATACATTTGTTAGTCTCTAAGGTGCCACAAGGTCTCCTCGTTGTTTTTATATAGAACAAACTTAACCAAAACCTCTCAACATCCCCTTTTAAAGGGAGGATATCCACTAGTGCCTGTTATTTTGTGGGACAATCTTTTTGGTGGGAAGGAGAAGGTTCATTTTGTTGCTCAGTTCTGTGATGCAAAGAATGGTCACTTGTCCTGCTTTTGACAAAGAGGCAGATATGAGGGGGAAGACAGACAAGGCAGTAAAGGTAGGGAAAACATAGCTTTTGATGCTCTAGGTGGCAGGTCAGTCAGACAGATGCTTTGGGTTTGCACGTTAGCCACAACCACTGTTGTCCTGGGCTCAGGCTCCTCTGCTGGTCTGGTCCCTCTCCTTTACCAGTCTTTCTCTGGCTTGGCAGAGCTGGCTGGACAGTCTCATCTCATTATGTTGGTTCTGTGTAGTACAGTTGACCTCCTGTGTAGTACAGGTGAAAAGCAGAGAGACAGACAGACAGGACAAGAGGAAAAATAGCAGTGAAGAAAGAAACACACAAGGGAAATGGAGACACAGAGCAGGATCTTGCATGTCTCTGGCTGGAGTCTGTCTTGACCTGGTGATGGCCAGGTGTCCTTGCTGATGGGCTGAGGTCTGGACTTCACAATGATGCAATGACTTTTGGAGTCCAGGGGGAAGGACAAAGTCCAAGTAGTGGAGAAGAGGCCTGACAGCCTTTCCCCACTTCCAGGAACCACTCAGTCCATGTATCCCCCCCCCCCGCCCCGCCCCACATGTCTTTTTTTCTATGGGCCCCAAAACAGGATGATGTAAAATGAATGTTTAGCGGATCTCGCATGTAAATACCTTGCAATGCCGGCTACAAAAGTGCCATGCGAATGTCTGTTCTCACTTTCAGGTGACATTGTAAATAAGAAGCGGGCAGCATTATCGCCTGTAAATGTAAACAAACTTGCTTCTCTTAGCAATTGGCTGAACAAGAAGTAGAACTGAGTGGACTTGTAGGCTCTAAAGTTTTACATTGTTTTGTTTTTGAGTGCAGTTAAGTAAAAAAAAAATCTACATTTGTAAGTTGTGCTTTCATGATAAAGAGATTGTACTATGGTACTTGTATAAGGTGAATTTAAAAATACTATTTCTTTTGTTTATCATTTTTACAGTGCAGATATTTGTAGTAAAAATAATATAAAGTGAGTACTGTACACTTTGCATTCTGTGTTGTAATTGAAATCAATATATTTGAAAATATCCAAAATATTTAATACATTTCAATTGGTATTTTATTGTTTAACAGTGTGATTAAAACTGCGATTAATCGCGATTAATTTTTTAAATCACAATTCATTTTTTTGAGTTAATCGCATGAGTTAACTCGACAGCCCTACTTTTAAGTTCGGTTTAAAGCTTCTATTTAAAGCTTCCTCATTTTTTGTAGCTCCTCATTTTAAAGCTAAATGCTACTGTGGTAGGTTTCTTTGATATTTCCCCCCCTACAAGAATGTAAAATTTAATAACATCACGGTTGCTGTTACTGAGAGTTTCAGCTATATTCACCTCTTGGACCAGATCCTGACTAACTGAAGAATTGCCTCTCCCCTGGTGGGTTCCATGACAAGCTGCTCCAAACATCAGTCATTAATGGTGCCTAGAAATTATATCTCTGCTCCCGTCATGAGGTGACATGTTCCCAGTCAATATGGGGATAGTTGAAATCCCCCATTATTTTGGGGATTTCTGATTTTGTAGCCACTCTAATCTCCTTAAGCATGTCAAAATCACCGTCACCAACCTGGTCAGGTGATCAGCAGTATATTCCTATTGCTATACTCTTATTATTCAAACATGGAATTTTCTATCCATAGAGATTCTATAGTACTGCTTGATTTATTTAAGATTTTTACTATATTCACTCTCCGCTTTCTTTCACATGGCATGCCCCTCCCCCACCAATGCAACCAACTCTGTCATTCCGATATATTCTGTACCCTGGTATTACGGCGTCCCATTTACGATCATCATTTCATCAAGTTTCTGTGATGCCTATTATACCAATATCCTCATTTAATTCCAGGCACACCAGTTCACCCATCTTAGTATTTAGACTTCTTGCATTTGTATACAAGCACATATAAAATTTGTCCATATTTAGTTGTGTGCCTTCATATGATGTGATTGAATGAAATTCTTTTTAGTTTGACTGTTTCTCTTCAGGTCCTGCCTGTACTTTATCAACTTCTGCCCTCTCCTCTTTACTAGGATATAGAGTATCCCCTTTAATAAATCCTCCACTAAGGGATCTTTCTGTCTGAGCCATGTGCTCCACCGCACCTTTCGGCTTCCCCCCAGCCCTTAGTTTAAAAATGCCCGTTTGACCTTTTCAGTTTAACATGCCAGCAATCTGGTTCTGTTTTGGTTTAGGTGGAGCCCATCGTTCCTGTATAGGCTCCTCCTTTCCCAAAAGATTCCCCAGTTCCTAATAAACTTAAATCCCTCTGCCCAACACCATTGTCTCATCCACATATTGTGATCCTGCAGTTCTGTCTGTCTAACTGGCCCTGTGTGTGGAACTGGAAGCATTTCAGAGAATGCTACCATGGAAGTCATGGACTTTAATCTTTCATCTACCAGCCTAAATTTGGCCTCAAAGACCTCTCTCCTACCTTTCCCTATGTCACTGGTACCTACATGTACCACGACCACCAGCTCCTCCCCAGCATTGCACATATGTCTATCTAGATATCTGAAGAGGTCTCATATCTGGCAGACAATTTACCATGTGGTTCTCTCAGTCATCACAAACCCAATTATCTCTATTTCAAATAATCAAATCCCCCATTGCTATTACCCTTCTCTTCTAATAACTGGGGTCCCCTCCACCGGAGACATATCCTCAGTACAAGAATACACCATGACATCATCTGGAAGGAGGGTCCAAATATGGGATCATTTATGTCTGCTCCAGCTTGATGTTCTCCTTCCCCGAGACTTTCATTCTCCTCAACGGCACAGAGGCTGTCAGACTGGGGTGGGACTGCTCTACTGTGTCTCTGAAAGTCTTGGCTGTGTACTTTTCGGTATCCCTTAGCAACTCCAGTTCAGTCATTCTGGTCTCAAGAGCCAGCCCATACTTGGTGTCTGAGAGCCATGAGCTACTTGCACTGCATGCACATATTCACTGCCTACGAAGCTCAAATTAGTGCAATAAACCGGATAGCCTCCACTCTGCTGCTGGACTTCTCCCTGCATTATTTTTAATCTTGCAGGGATTTTTGTTTCTTTGTTTGTTTGTTTTAAGAGGTGGATTATTGGCCGAAGGTTCGAGAATGTTAATCAGGTGTATCTGGCTCTCACACTCCCCCGCAAAACTCTCCTGTCTGCTGCTCCTGTTTGTGAGCTCCTGGTTGCTTAAGAGCTGGCTTTTTAAACCCTGGTCTCCCTGAGTTAGCCCCGCCCCTTGACAAGGGATCCTAAAGAGTTTAGGGATCAAAGGATGGTAGGTAAGGCCTCATTAATAAGCTCTCAGCCTAGCTTAGCAGGCTTCTTGGCTCAGCGCACAGCCCCCAAAACAGGTCACATTGTAAACTTTAATCAAGCAGGCACATGGCAAGCAAGCCAGCACACAACAAACAAACAGACAACACACTCACCCAAGGTCACGTAGTCGCTTCTCCTTCACCTTGAGTTCTCCCTTGCAAAACTCCCATTTGCTGCTCCTGTTCACGATCATTTCCACAGTACTGAAAAGTTGTGTGATGAACCACAGAAAGCAGTGCATGTTCAGCAGGGGGACAGCACTGTGTCTCAAGATGCAGTAAAGCAGCTGTTTTTTCAGAATGGGCAACCAGGTATATTAATAGATGCACATGAAGTGTTCGGACATGTTTAGGCTGACCATATTTCCTTGAGACAAAAACGGGACATTGGGATGGCAAAAACGGGACGGGGAGACAAGGGGCAGCCGCAACAAGCTGCCCCTCATCTCCCCGCTCAGCAGCTCGGCGGGGAGACGAGGGGCAGCCGCAACAAGCTGCCCCTCGTCTCCCCGCTCAGCAGCTCGGCGGGGAGACAAGGGGCAGCCGCAACAAGCCAGCGTTCAGTTTTTTACAAAAAAATAAAAACTATATATAGTTTATTAAAAACGGGACAAAACTGACATTTATATTAAAACGACGGGACGGTCGGGAAATATGAAAAAAACGGTACTGTCCCGTTTAAAACGGTACGTATGGTCAGCCTAGACATGTTTGATTTTCAGCTGAAGCACTCAGTCAGTCTCAGTGAACACCTTGTAAAATTGGTATCCGTCCTTAGTGGACGTGTAGCAGTCACATTTGGGATCCCCTGAACCAGCTGGACCAATTCTCTGGGATTGGAATGAGTTGCAGGCTACACTAAATGCAGATGATCTAACTGAAAGTGCACTTAGGGCTTGATCTTGCACCTACTGAAATCAATAGCAAAGCTCCCATTGACTTTAATGGTGCAGGGCCAGACTGGGTCACTTCGAAATACACCATGCGAGTAATCTTAGTTCTACTGACTTCAACAGGGCCAGAGTCTTCAACTTC
This sequence comes from Chelydra serpentina, assembly GCA_037349315.1. Lineage (NCBI taxonomy): Eukaryota > Metazoa > Chordata > Testudines > Chelydridae > Chelydra > Chelydra serpentina. Next base: position 81,040,885 of record JBAIAC010000004.1, read on the forward strand.
ACCCTGTGTCACGTGTTCACACATGGGAAGTCTCCAGCACAACAGAACTAAGACACCTCCTTCCTGGGTTCCCACTGGCCAGGCTTGTTCCACTAATAACTCTCCCCACTCTCTTCTCTCTGGCATGCAGCAGGGTGGAGGGACCTCTGTACCAAACTCAGCCAGCTGAGAGCAGGGCAATCCCCCCATGGCAGCTCCTCTTTGGGAATTCCTGTATTATCCATGCAGCTTGAAAGGGCTAGTCCTGTTTACTGATTGGCTACTGGCACTCGGGCAGTTATTTCTAAAAACACTCAGGGCCAAATTCTCTGCTAACCTAACTCCACTGAAGTCAGTGTAGGGATGCCATCTCAGAAATGGGCTTTTTATCTTTAATATTTACCTCTCCTCTCCCCACACTTCTGAAATTGCTCTTAGTTTACCTCAAACAAATTTCTTTCAAGATGAAAATGTCTATGCTTGATCTCAGCCCATTGACGAGCATCTCTGGAAAATGTGAACAAAGTTGTTTCAACCAGTTTTAAGTTATCCAAGCACTATCTATATATTGCTGTACATGTGTATATATACACACACACACACACACACACACTTTCAAATAGGTACTGATCAGATGCTTCTGAGCACCACATTTCTGATGCTAGACACTTTTTTTCTTTAAGGTTTTTCACAGCAGCACTTAACCTTAAGACAGCTATTGAACTGACAGGCTTGGTCAAAGTGTTCAGACATAGGTGCCTAAAACTGACCAACACAATTCTTATTAACCCCCTGACTGAAGAGCCTGATTTTCAGAGTTCCTGGGCACCCAAGGCCACAACTTTCTTTGGCTCAGTCTGCTTAGCATCTCTGAAAATCATGCTACTTATTTATATAAGAACATAAGAACAGCCATACTGGGTCAGACCAAAGGTCCATCTAGCCCAGTATTCTGTCTCCCGACAGTGTCCAATGCTAGGTGCCCCAGAGGGAATGAACAGAATATGTAATCATCAAGTGATCTGTTTCCTGTTTCCCATTCCAAGCTATCAGGGGTTTGTCACTCACATCTGGCTGCTCCTGCTGCTGCTGCTAATTCAACACTGTATATATGTATAAAGTAGTAAAACAGGGGAGGGAGGGAATGGAGTATGTTCACAACCTTCCATTTAACAATGCTTTAATACAATGGCTCTCAACCTTTTCCACAATGCCCCCCAGCCCATCTAGCTGGGACCCTCATCTCTTCTATCAAGATGGGAAGAGCAAGGCAGTTTGTGACCCTCCCTCCCCCCGCCCCCCAGCTCTTATGTAAGTCAGAGTACACCAGTTAGAGCACTTCAAGGTCTCATCTGCACAAGCATTTCCCCAAGTTTCTCATCATTACACTAGCACCAGTGCAGCATTAGTGTGGACGGGACACTGTTAGCTCCTTGTGTTGTACAACGTGTCATCCCGACCTGTTCTAGACAGGTCCAGCCAGCACAGTGGCTGCAGCCTGCTCTACGCTAGTTCTCCCACGGCACTTATGCAATGGTGGGAAAGTTAAGAGAAAAATGCACCGTCCAGGGGCTTTTGTTGACATGGTAAGTGTGCCACGAAACACTCCTCTCTTAGTCAGCAGAGACTATGCATGCATCGCTTACCCTGCCTGCCAAAGGAGCGGTTGGCCAGAGTTCAGGGACTGTCCTGGCATAAAACTACACATCAAACTAGTCTATCATGCAGCTGTGATGAGAGGGCATCTGTACTGGAAGCCATGCCAATGCTTTCCAGAAGAACAGTATGTTTGGAGGACTGTGGCAGCAAGAAAAAATGAGTGCATGTGTATTGGAGACGGGAGAATGACTGAACCAGTGTCTCCTCCATTCAGATAGGTTGGTCTAAAACAAACACAAGGTATTCAGTTCAGTTAAAAAGAGGAGTTTTTTAGTTGGGGGTGGGGTTTGGTTTTTTTTAAAGGGTTGGCTCTGATTCTCCATCACCCTGTGCCTTGCGGACTCATTTTCACCCGTGCAAAATGGATGCCAAACACTGCCATTCTGATTTGGTCATGTTTCACACTCAGTTTGCACAGGGGTAAACGTATGCACAAGGTGCAGGATGACAAAGAATCTGACGCTTTGCGTTTCATTATGTTGTAATTCCGGTTAAAGTGGTTGGCTTGTTTAAGTGGCTAACTAACCATTTAGGTACCCTGTTTTGAAAATGAAAGCCCTGGCTTAGATGCACTCTGAACTGAATGCTTAATTTGATGGTGTGATTATCATTCAAACTGTGGTAGCACCCACATTGTGCTAAGTGCTTTTCAAACACAGAGAAAGACAGGATCCCTGTGGTGTGCAATGTACAACCTATAGCCCTGACCTTGAAATCAGATTTGTAAAAGTGGACCCTTCAGACATGTGCAGATCCCTATTGACTTGAGAGAGAAACCATGATAGGACTGTCTGTGTGTGAATCCAATTGCAGGATTGGGGCCATAAAAGCTGAAGGCTCAATTTGGCATTGCCCTGGAGACAAAATTTTAGAGATGCACTGAACTTTAAAGTTGGTCTGATGTAAGTCACATAGCGCTGGATTGTTTTCTTTAATTAAAAAAAACACAAGAACCAAATAAAAGCTAGTGTTAATGCAACATTAACACTGAAATCTTTACTGAAAAATCAGCCTAATTCTCCCCTCCATTGCATCGTGTGCTTTCATTTGCACCTCTTCAAAGTGGCTGTAAATTGTTATCCTTTTATAGCATTTTACACTCTATTTGCACTCTTTGCACAGATCTAAATGATGCAAACATGGCCCAAGAAATTTAAAAAAAAGGTTGATTTTATAACTTTAACTTGGCTGTGTGGCACATACAGCTATCTAGTCCAGTTTTCCTCTTAGCTATAGAGTATTTAAATTCTTAGTACTTGCTATGAATGTATTCCATTTTTTTATGCCACAACAAGTATAGGGTGCACAAATTGCCTGAGGATTTGTCTACACTACAGAGTTTATAGTGTCACAGCTACAGGGCTGCAACTATGCTGCTGTAAGGCCTTAGTAGTGGAGAAACGTGCTATGGAAATGCGGGTTTTCCATCGCTGTTGTTAATCCACCCCCTCAAGAGATAGTAGCTAGGTTGATGGAAGAAATCTTCCATCGGCGTAGCGGTGTCTATACTGTGGCTTAAGTTGGTTTAATTACTGTGAATTTACAATTTAACTGATTTTTTCACACCCCTGAGCAACTAAGCCAGGGATTGGCAACCTTTGGCACACAGCACACCAGGGTAAGCCCCCTGGCAGGCCGGGCCAGTTTGTTTACCTGCCGTGTCTGCAGGTTTGGCCGATCACGGCTCCAACTGGCCGCGGTTCGCTGCTCCAGGCTAATAGGGGCTGCGGGAAGCAGCGGCCAGCACATCCCTTGGCCCGCGTCCCGCAGCCCCGATTGGCCTGGAGCGGCAAACCGCGGCCAGTGGGAACTGCGATCAGCCAAACCTGCGGACGCAGCAGGTAAACAAACTGGCCCGGCCCACGAGGGGGCTTACACTGGTGGGCCGTGTGCCAAAGGTTGCTGATCCCTGAACTAAGCTATGTCAACCTAACTTTTAGGTATAGAACAGGCCTTAGTTAATTTTGCGTTTGTTGATTTTCAATGTTTGATCATCTTTCCGTGTTTCAGTAATAAGAGGGTTTCATGTCTAATTCAGTAAATATTTATCTTGCCTCTGATATTATTAAAATGCTGCAATTTTCCTTTAAACTTGGCTATGTGATTAAAAACCATAGAATATACTAGGAAAATCCCATGTTTTTATTGCATGAATGGCCAGGTTGCAGTTGCCATGTCCTGTGCTCTGGTGGCAACCTTACTAAATCAGATCAAAATGAAACAGATGAGGCAGAAGGTTTTATAACCCAGGCCAACAGAACGTGTGGGAACAGATTTTTCCACCTAGATTGTTTCAAACTAATCAGACCAAAAAGTTTTTCTGCTAGTAAGAGAGAGGCTATTAAATAAGCAGTTTAGTAGTTCAGTCACCCCAACTCATTTGATGTCCCCATGAGATTATCAAATCAAATGAATATAGCACCTATAGAAAGTGCTGAATACAGAATGCACTTTCACATTTTCCAGACTTTCTTCGCTGGCTGCTAAGTCTTTACTGGATCATTTGTTTATTTTAATTATAAATGAATTAACATTAATTTACAATGTTCACTATCTGCAGAATGTTGATGATTTAATTTTTTGAAAAGGAAACCAGCTAGTAAACTCTTTAGTGCAGTGTATGCTGCTCCCTCTAGGGGATCGTCACTCACGCTTTCTGAATGAACATTACATTATGTCAAGATGTTGAAATAAAAATGCATCCTTTTATTGCATTTTCATAAAATATGGGTTTCATACTGGGAGGTTGTGAGAATTCTCAACTCCATTAAGCTTCTTGATTGGAGCCCATAGAAATGGGCTCATATTTAGATATAGTTTTAATCCACTTTGAAATGATTCATTCTTAGTACTGGCACAAACTGCAATGATCCACTCAGTTTTCATTGTACTTCCAGTTTGCATCTTAACAGCTCATTGACATAAAATTAAAAATCCTCCCCCCCCCCCACCGAAAAAAAAGTCTATTGGATCTAATTAAGAAAAATACAAAAATGTTTTGAGAAAATTTGCATGATAAATGTGTTCTTTCTTATTGAAAATTTTTAAACTTGAAAACTCTACCTGGCACAGAAACAACATGAATTTTTCATGAAAATTTACATGAAAAATATGTTTATCCAAATATGAAAACTTTCAACCAACTCTGTTAAAAATATTGCTTATATATTATAGCCTCAGGGCTTGAATGTCTATTCCACTAGATCCCATTTCCACTGCTCTCTGGGTGCTAAGGGGACACAACTCTTGTGGAACTGGCCAGCTGGGTATTCCATCTTCCTAAGGAATTCCCAGAGTGGTATACATCTGCCATAGCATTTCTATACCAGCCCCTCATCGCCCCTCCCAATTGTAGAGTGGGTGGCTGGGAAAAGAGAGGGTCGTCCTAATACTTCTGTGTTCTGACTCTTCCTGGCTACTGCATTGGCTCGTTGGAGTTGCGGCCAGCTCATCTTAAGAAAGAGCAGCCCTGAAGCTGACCATAATTAAATCATGTTTGGGGGAGGGATAATCAACCAGGCTGGCTCCAGAATCAGGGATCTTCAAAGGCAACATAAAGCCTCAGGTCCTGTGCTGTGTGTACCTTGGTCGGGGCCAAGAATCTCACCCTCAGTATTTGTTTTCCCCAATGGGCAGGTGTTGACTTGGTTGAATTTTAGGCAGAATTTTTGGGTTGGTTTATGAATCAGAGACCAAGAGCTGCAGCCTGGTCTAGACTGTGGAACAGAATCCAGTCCTCTGGATGATATTGAATTGATGCTACCAGGTGATGTTCCTGTGCAACTTGGAATAGTCCAAGTAAAACAGCTCCTGCAGCTAGCCACTCAGCCAATAGAGCCCCTGCCCTCATGGAAGGAGTACATGGATCCCCTGAGCTAAGGAGGGGAATGAGACTGAGGCTTGTGCTGGAGACCCACTGAACTCTGAAGAGGACTGTGATACCTCCAAGGCCCTCTTCAACAAGAGAGGCCAATAGCCTCTCTTTTCCCTCAGACTTTTATTTGACCTTATTTGCTGATTGTGGACTGTTTCTTGTGCTTTACCTGAGGGGAAGAAACAGCTGGGAAGCCTTGGCTGGAGGGTTGTGGGCCAACCTGCTAGACGGACACAGCCCTGCAGTGCCCGCTAGGGAGAGAGTAATTGAACCCACATGTTTGTGCTCCTCATGCAGTAGCGTACCCAGGGGGGAGCAGGGGGAGTGGCTGCTCCGCCTTGAGCCGAAAGGGCAGAAGCTGCGCCTTTTTTTAGCAGCACTAAAAAAAGGCGCCGCTTCTTTTTAAGCGCCGCTTCTTACGCTCACCCGGCGGCGCTCCGGGTCTTCGGCGGCATTTCGGCGGCGGGTACCACCGAAGACCCGGAGTGAGCCGCCGGGTGAGTACAGGGGGAGGCGCCTTTTTATAGCGCCGCTCCCCCTGTGCCCCGGACCTGGCTGTGCTACTGTCCTCATGTAGTTCCTAAAGGGGGCGCTCTGCCAGGGAGAGATTTGTGACACTGACCCATAGGACAAGAGGGGAGAAGTCTCTCCAAATACTGGTGATAGCAAGGACCAGGGGGACAAAAGGGAGTTGATTAAAGCCACATCTGCTTGCGGAGGGACTACACTAATATACAGAAGTGAGCAGAGAATCATTGCTAACACCCAGGGCCCAAGGAATTTACAATCCAGATAAATTAATCTAGATTAGATGTATAATCGATCACACAGAGTGATCTTGTTCAAAATTACCTGGGTACTGATCATCCCATATTCTTTGCAGGACATAACAATGGGAAGAGGATCCAAATATATGAAACATCTATAAAAATAGATTACCTTCACAAAACAATTCAGTGCTGGCAGCAAGCCTTTCAGAACTGGGCTGTTATTAATTTTTGTCTTATTAAAATTCAAAGCAATGACAATTCAAATGTAGCAGTATAAATATATTGTCTGAATTGTCTTCTTTTGGAAGACTATGTCCTACACTGGCAGAGGGATAGACTTGCTCTTTTAACAGGCTGTGTGGGTCTCTGATTACAATGATCCTTTGCTCCACTAAGGTGTGGTGGCAAACATCCATCGCCCTCTACCAAGGGTAGTGCACTGAAAACACATATTCAAGCCAGATATTGACCAAATCGTACTCTTATCTCAGTTGAAAAAGAACAAATCATTCAATTAAGATTCCACTGAAGTAAATTTATGCTAAGGCTCCTTTACCCAACTTTGGCAGGATATGTTGGCCTTAAAGTAAGTAACATTTACATCTGCTTTAAGGTCTCTTTACTCTGCCAGAGTGCTGTGAGACTCAGAAGAGAGTCCTTGATTCATGCTGTAGCAGAACTGGTGCATCCTGCCTCGGAGTATCTGGAACACATAACAGCCGTCAAGGCCTTAATTACAAAAAAGCTTTTAGATCATATTAAAACAATCTCATGGATTCATTATAAAATAATACAAGCAAGGAAACTTGGAGCAAAGGATATGACTTTATCTCACACAGGGGGACACAAGTAGGTGTCTCATAGGGTGTGATCTTATGTTTCATAAGTGATGCAGCACAATGAGGGATGTTAGGGTGGAGTGAATATTGTACAGGCAAAATCCTGTGGTCCTTACTCAGCTTTTATTCAGGCCAGGTCCCATGAATTTAAGGGACATTAACCTGAGTCAGATCTGAGTAAAGGCTGAGTAAAGCCTTCAGGATTTGGCTTACAGTATCTCAGAATTTCCTTGTTTTTGTTAGTCTAGGGGGGTACTAGGAAGAGTGGGAAATGGAAACACAGGAAACTAGAGGCTGGGTGTGAGACATGGAGTATAGTCTGTATCATTTTGAAATAAGAGGCTTGTTATGAGTTTTGAAATGCATGTGGTACTAATACACGCTGGATTCAAACCCATCTGACTTTGGCTTCATATTCTTGTACGTTTCCAGTTACTCATTCATTAAGGATGAACACAATTGGTGCTTAAAAGTGTGGCATTTCTTTTTCTTTATTCTTATTCTCTCTACCGTGGACAATCTGTCCAGCACAACCACACTGAGAAGTGTAGAGCAGAATTTGGGAGTAGAAAGGACATAGCATGGGGTGTGAAAGTTGAACCACGTGGCATATGTCTTTTCGAGCTGTATAGGCTGTGAAATAACACCTCAACTATTAGCCTACAAGATAAGTGCAGTAAGAGTTGACAGGCTGTGCTTTATCACAGAGTAGGTAGTGGTTGGTACATTGAGTACAGTACATGGCATTGGGATGGCTGAGGTGTGACTTACACTGTTAGAACAAGGCTGTGGTTGTGGCATTTGGCCAGTGGTTGAAGTGAAAACTGAAAAGTGACAACAGTATCCTGCAAAAATCTGGTATTGTTCCCCAGCCTCTCATTTTGTTCCAAAGGTCATAACATACCATAATCAGCCAACTCTGCTTCAACATATTCTCACTGAAGGAAAAATATTTCTTGACAGAATAAGTGCTGATTTTTTATTTTTATTTTTACAAATCTTCTTTGTACAGTAATAGACTTCTAAAGTAATGTTTGTGTGCAAAAAAGGTGAAATCCAGTGAAAAATGAGGTTCAGTAAATGGATAAATCTTGTAGCTCAGCAATTCAGATCAATGTTTTACACAGGAGGAAATCCTCTATGACATGTATCTGATAATGGAATCATTTAATATAAGGGAACTTACTGTATGAGGGCTCTACTGTTCAAGCACTATACAATGGAGTACATTAGCAGCATAGTACCAGTTTAATACCAGACATTGAAAGCTGACCCCTGCTTTCAGTTATTGCATCAGCATGAGTTAAAGGAGCCTTGTTCTAGACGTAAAGGCCAGAAAGGCAGGGTGGAGAACTAGCAAATATTGAGGAGTGAGGTTTTTTGCATAAATAGGATCAGATTCTCATTCCATTGCCATTTCTTACATATTGACCTATGATTCTTCAGGAAAACATTCTTCCACCAATCCTCCTCATTGCTAGTTTTGAAAACCTGATCTATCTTTCTATCTCTCTGGCAGTAACGGAGAACAAGCGGCGCCTTTTTTGTGCTCCCAACGCTTCTTGCTCCTGCACTGCAGCCGGAGTGGAGCTTTTTTTTTTGCTCCCGGCGCCTTTTTTTGCTCCTGACGCTTTTTGCTCCTGGTGCCTTTTTTTAGCTCCACTCCCCCAGTGCTCTAAACCTGGCTACGCCGCTGCTCTCTGGGTCCTTATATGGCTCCCATTACTGTGTTATCTGAGCACCGCCAGCATATCTGAGCACCCAACATCTCACGTTATTTAAGCAGGCTATTCAGAACAACAAACCCAGTGGCTGGCTACATAGTACTATCATAGTTAATAAATGTGATGCTATAATTGTTAAGCATGTGTTATGGAGGCAGGGAAAGCATTAAAAGTTGTGAGTCCTAGATCACTGTAGAATGTTTCAAAGCTAAACAGTTTTTACAAAAACCAGGACTGGAATAAACAATGACTTTCCAGCTAAACGCTTTGCATTTAATGACACGAACAAAATATTACTATTATTTTAAAACCTCCTACTGATAATGAATGGAGAAACCTGTCTAAATTTGAGCCGGATATCCTCCCCAATTCAAAGATACCAGCATTTTTAAGGGCAAGATTCTGCCTGTGGGCGTAGTGTGGCTTTGTTGTGTCTGAAGTCCCCAGGAGGAATTCGGTCACAGTTCCTCCTGGGGATCCTCAGGGAGTGCACGCTGGAGTGGCAGGTCCATCACCATCAAAGCGGGTGCAGCGTTTGCTGCCTGTTCTCTGCTCTGCAAGCATAGTTGGCCATTTGGGTGTGGGGCAGAGCGAGGGCCCCACTCTCCTGCTCTCCCTTTCAGACAGCTATTGCCCAGCAGTGAAGGAGCAGGTGCTGTTCTCCCCAAAGGAATTCTAGCCAGACCTTGTGCAGGAACATAAGAGGAGAAGCAGCTGGGCCTGCCACGGCACCCAGTATGTCCATAAATATTTATTTTCTGTATACCTGTTGTAGTCTCGCCCCTGTTTATTTTCTTGGGATCATACTTATTCGCTCACACTAAACTGAGACTGGAACCACTGATGTCACTGCTTTTTAAAATTAAGGCTAGCCTATATGTACACTGCTATTGAAGGTGTGATTGAAGCAGGGGTTATGCCTTCCAGTGCTAGCATTCGTCTACTTGGCGGAGATAACAATAGCAGTGAAGAAAGCTGGGAATGGGCGACAAGGGATGGATCACTTGATGATCACTTGTTCTGTTCATTCCCTCTGGGGCACCTGGAATTGGCCACTGTCAGAAGACAGGATACTGGGTTAGATGGACCATTGGTCTGACCCAGTATGGCCGTTCTTATGATGCAGCAGCATGGACTTCAGCACAAGCTAGAAGCCCACTCGGAATCCTGGGTAATCCTTACACTGCTAGCCCACGCCAGGGTCCGTGTCACCATACCTTGATTGCTTTTCTTAGCCAGGCTAGCTAGAATAAAGGTAGGGCGGGTATACCGACAGGAGCTGCACTCACACCTCTGACTGCAGTGCAGGCACACCTCGAGAGTCAGGGTGAGCAAACGGCCGATCTTGGCCTTTACTGAGAATATTTTAAAAAATTGTATTTGACCCTGTCATGGGGGTTCACTCACCATTAGCAGCACCTCCTGCAGGCTGTCCTGGGAATTAGGTCTGCTAGGTGTTGCGCTCCCCCTCCGGCGGTGTCTTCTCCCCTGTGTCTCACCCTGCAGCCCCTCTCACTCCAGGGACTGCAGTCTCCTCATCATGGCTCGACCCTCCGGCAAGGTCACTAAGATTTTCTCCTTCGGCGGAATTCAAAGACCCGCTGTCTGGCTGACGTCTCTGGTGGCTGGTAGGGGAAACTAGACCCACCCTCTACACTGGGTTCCAGCCCAGGAATCCCATAACAAGCAACCACGGTCCCTATACAATCCTACCCTTTGCTGCTGTTTTCCTGGGCTTCTTCCTACTTATCTGGGTTCCCCCGCTATGAGTTCGCCAGCCTCCCAACTCCCTCCACTCAGGGAATGACTGCAACCTTCTTCCCTGCAGCCTTTCCCAACAGCAGCCCCAATCTGCAACCAGCTACCTGGCTTTCTACAGGCCCCGCCTGGTCCTGCACAGGTGAGCCTGCTCCTCTGATCAGGGCTTTCCTCTCAGCGTTCAATCTACTAGGTTATTTGCCCCATTGGGGCCTCCATTAACCCCTTCCACTCCTGTATGGGGTGGACACGCCTATCATAGATCCTTTGGGGGGAAGGAGGGAGGCTGAAGGCCTGTGACTTTTTGTCCAATTTTCTTCTTGCCCCCTGCTGAGAGCTGCAAGTAACACGGCAAATCCCTCCCATTGGCCAAGGGAGACACAGAAGAACCAAAGCAACTCCACTGCAGGGAGGTCGGGGGCGCAGGTCATGCATAGTTGCCAAACTGAGCTCCCATTTCCCTTCGGAAGGTATAAATGCCAGCCCATCAGGCCTGCCTTCTACCTCCCCTGCTCTCCTTCCGGCCAGGCAGGCACAGAGATAACATTTTAAAAACACTTTAAAATGTGCCCCTGCAACCTCTGTCTATTCAGAAATTCCCTTCCACACAGCAGTGTGTGTCTCATGTCCGCAGCCGGGGAGGGGGACTTACACACACTAGCGTGACCAGGGACAGCTGCCAGTGAGCCTGGTGCCCGCCCCAGTGGGCGGGGTTGGGGGCCGTATAGCCACGCCAGAGGAGTGGCCAGGGCTGGGCGCTGGCTCCTGTAAGCGGTGGTCTGACATGCTTCTGCTTTTGCCGCTGCGGTTCCTGGTAGAGCCCTGCAGCACCGCGGATATCTGATTTACATCCATGGATATCTGCATCCACGGATATATATTTTGTATACGCACAGGACTCTAGGCATAAACACTTGTAGGTGACATGTTATAGAATTTAAAGTAACCACTTTCACTGACGCCAGAATTATTCAGAAACTTAATTTGAAGTCACAGGGCCAAATTCCCTTCTCAACTATACTTTTACATTGGTGCTGAAGTCCGTAGTGTTACAGCTGTGCAAGTGAGAAGAGAATTTGGCCCATAAACTGTTGAGCATAGAATATAGCCACCAAAAAATAACAGAAGTAGAGTGATCCCAAAGTGCATGTTACTTTATAAAAACACCTCTGTTATCAGATTATTTTTCAAAATATAGGTTAAAAATGCTGATGTACCTTTTCTTGGGAAATCCCACAGTTTTGTTTATCATCCAGCATCCATCTGATTTTTTTTTAATTGAGCCCTTCTCTTTGATGTGGATGCAAACATTCGAAAGGAATAAAACAGCAAACAGGCTCCCTCTTTCACCAGGGCATGAAATATTCCTTTTGTCACTTAATGTCCCCACTGTATTCATTTGTGGTTACTCACCGTCTCCTCAGAGGTCTCTAGGGAGCCAGAAAGCTGGCTATCTTATGATCTGGAACATGAACTGAAGTATTGCTCCCAATAAATTACATCTGAAGTGTTTACCGGAAAATTAGCTCCTCTTGGGTACTACAGAATGTTGCAGGCCTGAAGTGCCCACATTATAGAAAGTAATTCATACATCAAACATGTGGTAATCCCAATGAGGATGTGATGGGCTACAGTGGCCTGGGAAGAGAGGAGGTTTGTCTGTTCACTGTGTCTAACAATGCTGAAATGTTTTTTCCCTGTCCATTCACTTTAACAATGTGCCATTCTGTACCTCATAAGCACTTAATTTATTCCAACTCTTTGGCCTGACCTGTAATCCCCCCTTCTCCTTACCCATCTGACCCATCTGTGTTTCATTTCCCACTCATCAGCATCCAAAGAGCTAGGCCCAGGCCCCGTTTGGAACCATTAGACAGAGATTGGCACTGTTCCCTCTTCCTGCACCACATCCTCTGCTGAAAAAAATGACCATCAGATCAGAGAACAGAGCCTGCTTTGTCCCCAGCAACCAAGATCTGGAAGCACTTTCAATCATTTGCACTCTATACCCACTCAAACGCATTAATGTGATCAACATTGGGCCTGTTGTGGGCATTTTTTCCAGCAAATAGCTTGCTAACATTCCAGGCATGTACTTCCCTGAAAACAAGACTGAGACAGGGCCCTGAATATTCAATTGGAAAATCACCAAGAGCAAGAGCTTAGCTTGGCACGGCTGGTGTTGATTCTTAATAAGTGACTTCCTAAAGCTGAGGCATGGGGCTTACAGCTTCAATGACTTGTTTGAAAAATATTTTGTAGGTGTCTCATACCACTTTATTTCCTGTGGTATGCGTCATATTGTGAGCTATTCTGAGCCAGGCTGTTTAAGCACACTAACATTTTTTTCCAAGATTGTGGCGTTCAACTAAAAATGTGCTTATACAAGATGAGCTCATAGCTATTAGTGCTGATGTAGTTTTAACTACTTGGGTGCCAATAGCCCAAGGCCTAAAACCTGCTGAAAAAAGAAAATACCTGAGCAAAAACTTCTCTCAAAGTAATTTAAAGCTTTCCAAAGACAAGGTAACAGGTACAGTATTTTCTTATGGGGGAAAAAAAAAGTTTCAAAATTCAGGTCTTGTTGCTATAAGACCTTTTCTACAGTACATCCCTTTCATTCTCATTAGAAAGGCTCTCTGTTCTAAGGATCACTGAAATAAAGGTGTCAGAGAGATTTGGAACATCTAATTAAAATAAGTCCCTTTAATGTTTCTGGGTATGCTACGTATACTATGTGTAGGAACAGCAGCTTGCCTAGGGCAGTTGGACCGACTAGATACACCCTAATGTTTTATTCATTTGGATGGGCCTTTCATCAACACTGCTACCATGACAAGGCAAGTTTGTCTATGCTGAAAGGGGCCAACTTAGATTTCTGTCAACAAGCACTGATGGAGGGAGGGTGACTGGCTGGCTTTCTGGCCCATTCACACAGCAGCATTGCTTTGTGGTACCCCACTGAGAGGATATTTCAGTTATGTTGTGGATCTGGCCCCTCATTCTCCCAGATGAAAGAGGGTGGGTGGGAGAATTGTGTAGGAAACCATCAGAATCTTAGGAAGTATGGGCTAGCTGCCTATGTGACGTCTCTTGCTGATAAGAGGCAAAAGTACGAGTCTTTGGAGGGTATCTTGCTGCTGTCCTTTTGGCCAAAAATGCCACCTTCTTACAAGGTCTGTTTAAGGGAAAAACTGGGGATGTTACAACTGACAGGATAGTGTTAGGATCTGGCAGGTGTGAGAGAATAATGGCATTAGGGAGTATGGGCTAGGGCCCTAAGTGAAGTAAATCTCTCCGCTCCTTAGGCCCAATATTTGTGTCCCTAACAAGTCTACTGCTACCCTGGGGAAGTTCCACTCTGAGGGGTAAGTCGCAGAAAAACCAGTGGTAATTGTATAGTGTTAATTATTATTAATGTATTAATAATTAAATGTATTATTTAATATGTTTTAGTTATATAGCTTCCCAAAACACGTCAGACGGGAGTGGGGCTTCCTTCTGGCAAGTGGGATGATCGCTGTTTCCACCCAAAACCAGCTCAGAGAGAGAGAAGATTCAGCCTTGCTATAGCTTGAGTGTGTGTGTGTGTGTGTGCACATATACGTAACCTCATCCAAAATGCTGATTGTGTGTTGCTTCTTAACAGTGCAAACTACTGACAAATAATTTACAATATAATATGCAATTAGGAATTTTTCATAATTTGCATTAAAAAATCCAGCCCAAATGTTTAGACTGACTGTATTATAATTTCATTGATGTGAATTAAATGTAGGTTCTGTTATTGATGTAAATTCTTTAACAGAGGTCCTGGTAGTTTCTTAAATTAAATTAACTATACAAGAGCACCATATACACACCAAGTAACTCTGGCTTCCAAAGTTTGTAGTCCCTATACTGCATTTTTTGGGGGGGGATAATTCACGGAACTATATTAAAGAATTGGTAGTTTTTTAACACTCATTAGCCATGTGTGTATCAATGTGTAGATACACACAGGTCTAGAGATTGCCAGAAATGTACATATATATAATTTTTATTTCTATTGTATATGCACAAATATCAGATTAGTCATTATTCTACACCACTAGGCAATATTTAGTTTTAGATTTCGCTTCCCATAAGATCACTGAAAGTCAAATTTTTTAACTTCAGTCCTCTATCTTTCTATACAGTCTGTTTATTACAAATTGCCTTATTTTGTAATACAAAAATTAAGGCTTCTCCCCCACTTAGCAAAGGAATGGGAAGAGAATGTGTATAATAAAATGTCAAAATAACAAACCCAGTGATCAATCATGGGATCTCAGGATAAATTGGGTATTACTAGTAATATCTGCTAGAGTAGTTCTGAAGTTCTAAACTCATGATGTTTGGGTTGATTTGAGTTTTTCCCTTGCTCAGCCCCATAACAGAGCTTTAATGTTTAACATGGACATAAATTCACTGTGGCTCTCAAGTGAAGACTGTATTTGAGAACTGAATAGAATGCTTGAATTTACTCTACAGATTACACTTACACCAGCAAGTAAAGTTCCAAGTAACTTTCCTTCGCAGGGCAGCTCATACGAAATCTCAGGAAACAGCAGGGCTTAATTAAGACCCTGGTTTATAGTTTCACCTGAAAAAATACATTTAAAAAATCATGTATGTTTGGCTGTGCAGATTTTCTAGTCAATAAATTCTTGCTAATTAATCACATTAACGGCACGCCTTAAAAGTTGAAACAAAATCACAAAACAAACCAAATTCCCCATAAATATCAGATATAAAGACCTATTCACTGATGCATATTCTGTATTTCTAAAACGAACTTTACAAGTGTTTTCCTCTCTCTTTTTTTTTCCATGCGCTGTGCAAAAATGACTGCCACTATCAAAGAGCAATGTTGCAGGAGGGGAAGAAGAATGTGATTTCTTTGCAAAGAGATTCAATTCTGCCAAATTATATCATTTTTTTCTTTAGACAACGAGTTCAATTCTTGCAAGTACGGCTGTTTCAGAATTTCAGCCACAAGTGGCTACACTCACCTCCCCCAGACAAAAAGCAAAATGTATGAGGAGGTCCTGCTCAATCACTGGATTGTTCCAGGGTGCAGAAAGCAGTAATCCTCAATGCAAACTGTGCCACTGAATACTGTGCTACTATCTGCGCCTGTCTGATATAGTGCTGATGACACAAAAGCAGGATTATTTTAGACCCAGCCTATTAAGCGATAAATAAACAGAAACTGTTTTACTTTGCAGGGCATTCATTTATAACGGGGCTCTGGGTTTATTTATTTTTTTAAAAAGAAGAACCAAACAACTTGTAAACTGACAAACTCCTAAATCCAGTAGCATCCCCCACATATGTAATTGTCTGATAGTGAACAACAGCTAAAAACCTATTTGTCACTTCTTTTCTAAAGGAACAGCAAATAATCCTCGTGATAGAATTTCTCCTGCACTTTTTGGCCTGAGAAAAAATATCACTTGCTTCTTTTCATATGCCCAACATGCTTTTACATCAGCTTGGAAAGCCCTGTGCAGTTTCAAAATGTGAACAGACTTGAGTTAACGTCAATTCTTTTGAATGCTGCCTGTTAATCTGCATATGCCACTCCCTGCTTATATATACCTATAGGGTTAAGGGTCTGTCAGCATTGCTGTTATAAGCCCCCTCAGAAATGGGATTTACAGCTCTGCTATAAACATTTGATTTAGTCAGAAACTTGACATATAATAAGATCTCTGCACTTTTTTTTTTTTACCGCAAATGTAAAAATCAGTCATTTTGACTGGTGTCATGTTTGGTGGGCAACAAAACAAGCAGGAAAACTCAGTGATGTTAGATGCTTGTGGTCTTCTCAGCTGTCCCCTATTACTGGACACCTTTCTCCCTGGAGGGAACTCTGAGGGGACAATCTATTTTTATCTGTTTTAGTCCCTTCCCTCCCCCTTGAGGTCCTGTATTGTAGGCACCATTTTTCCAGCTAAGGATTGGTCTCCAGAATCCAACATTGCTACCCTTTAATCAACAACAATTATAAAAATAATAATCATCATCTGAAGAAGTGGGTATTCACCCACAAAAGCTTATGCTCCAATACGTCTGTTAGTCTATAAGGTGCCACAGGACTCTTTGTCGCTTCTATAATTACACTGCTCTACAGCCAAAATGCTTCTGAAATAAATGTAGTCAAACAACGACCCTTGACTTGGGAATGGCGGAGGATAAGTGAGTTATAAAGGGAAGGGATCTCAATTTAAACCAGAAATGACTAAAATACATCTTTGACTGGATCTATGAATAAATCTATGACTGGGTTTGGACAGTACTTGCTTTTTAGGCAAAACAATGAATGATGCAATCTGAAGCTGGTATTGCGTCATACATGATATGAATTGCATCATGTTATTCCTAGAAGTCATGGATGATGCAATCATAACGAAGCTTACATCACTCTGCTGAACAAATTGCCCTATATCAGCTCTAGAAATCATACGGTGTCGTGCTCTCTTATTTGTCAGTGTTTGATTTTGCAAAGGGACACATTTCTGTTTAGCCAAAGTGAGCAGAGATGCCTCGTACTTGTGTGAACAGTGCAGATAACTTCTGCTATGTTTGTGGTGAAGTGACTTTTGCATCACAAAAGTGCAGTATAACCACTATGGTTAAGAAAGCCTATCACCTTTATTTTGGCTGCAAAATTGGAGATCAGGACAAGAGGTGGGCCCCACACATATGCTGCAACACTTGTGCAACAAATCTTCGCCAGTGGTTGAACAGGAAAAGGAAATCTATGCCTTTTGCAGTGCCAATGATTTGGAGAGAGCCAACAGATCATACCAGCAATTGTTACTTCTGCATGGTGCCTCCAATTGGGAAAGGTGTGTCAAAGAAGAAAAAGTGGACTGTGCATTATCCAAACATTCCATCAGCTATACGCCCAGTACCCCACGGAGAAGGACTGCTGGTTCCTGATGCACCAGAATCATTCTCACTTGAGTCAGACGAGGAAGAGGAAGAGGATGAAACTTCTGGTCCTGAACCATCAATGTCACAGGACCCACATTTTCTCCCATCCTCCTCCTCTGAACCACACCTCATAACACAAGGCAAACTGAATGACCTTGTCAGGGATTTGGAACTACCCAAGAGTAAGGCAGAGCTCTTGGGCTCCAGACTACAGCAGTGGAATCTCCTGGCAGGTGATGTTAGGGTTTCCATGTTCAGTGACCGTCAAAAGGATCTTGTCCCATTCTTCTTCATGGAAGGTGATCTTGTAGCCTGCAACAACATCGATGGTGTGATGGCAGCCCTCATCATCGTTCACGATCCAGATGAGTGGAGACTGTTCATTGATTCATCGAAGACGAGTCTTAAAGCTGTTTTACTGCATAATGGCAATGTTTGGCCATCAATTCCAGTTGGTCATGCAGTCCATATGAAGGAAACCTATGACAACATGAAACAACTTTTGAGGTGCATCAACTATGACCAACATCAGTGGCAGCTTTGTGGCGATTTGAAGGTTGTTGCTCTCTTGCTTGGTCTGCAGACTGGATACACAAAGTACTGCTGTTTTCTCTGCGAATGGGATAGTCGTGCAAGAGATTCCCACTACATCAAGAAAGATTGGCCACTCCGACAGTCATTGGAGCCTGGGAGGAAAAGTGTTCAGCATCCACCATTTGTTGAATCAAGGAAGATTTTGTTACCACCCTTACACATCAAGCTGGATCTGATGAGGAACTTTGTCAAGGTCATTGACAAAACACAAGCAGCTTTCAAGTACCTCCGTGGAAAATTTCCAAGGTTAAGTGAAGCTAAGATAAAGGAAGGTGTCTTTGTTGGTCCTCAGATTCGTGAACTTCTTCGAGATGATGCATTTGACCATGCACTGCATGGCAAGGAAAAAAAGGCCTGGAAAGCCTTCCAGTTAGTGGCAATACATTTTCTCAGAAACAACAAGGCAGACAACTACAGGTTGTGGGTGGAAAACCTCCTCCTCAAGGCATACAAAAGCCTTGGTTGCAACATGTCACTAAAGATACATTTTTTGCACTCTCATCTAGATTTTTTTCCACCGAACTGCGGAGCAGTGAGCGACGAGCACGGCGAGCGATTTCACCAGGACATTGCAACAATGGAGAAACGCTATCAGGGCAAATGGAGCCCATCAATGCTTGCAGACTATGGCTGGACAGTGACAAGAGATGCTCCATTTAATGAATATAACAGACAAGCCAAAAAGTGCCGAGTAGACACTGAATAGGACTAAACTATGTACATAATAGTTTTTTGCCTTTTGTTTCATAATACATTTTATTTATATAACCCCTTTGCTGATTTTTAAAGTGTTACATAAACAGGACAGGTGAAATAGTATCATGTAAAGCAACCATAAACACATGAAAAGACCTAGGTTTACAATTTATGATTAAAACTCTACTATCTACACAATATACATAGACATAAAATGTAAAAACTTAAATATCTTAGAAACAGTAGCCAATCAGTTGTTTTAATTGTCATATTTGAATTCAGCACATCAAAATACATACTAAATAGCACATTTTATCTCTGAAGCAGACGACTTCTCAAAAATTGTAGACCAGTGTTATCATTATCACTCAGTATTACATCATGGGGTTGTTATAAAAAAATAAAACTAAAAAAAACCAAATAGACTTTACAATGTAAAGCTCTTTAAGCATAAAAAGGGGAAAGTTACTGTCTAACATTTACACGATGAGACAGCAATAATCCTGACCATGAACTGACTCCATAGGTTTGGGTAGTCAGGAGTTTTGTTAAGACCTCCTCAGAATTCCTGCATTTTAGGTGCTTAAATGCACTTGCTCTCTTTTAACTTTCTGTACAATTCTCTCAGTGTCTAAGGGTACGTCTATACTTACCCGCTGCTTCGGCGGCGAGCAATCGATCTTCTGGGATTGATTTATCGCATCTTGTCTAGACGCGATAAATCGAACCAGGAAGTGCTCGCCGTCGACGCCGGTAATCCTACTCCGCGAACGGAGTAGGTGGAGTCGACGGGGGAGCCTGCGCGCCGCGTGTGGACCCCCGGTAAGTACCTTTTCATTCGAACTAAGATACTTCGACTTCAGCTATGTTATTCACGTAGCTGAAGTTGCGTATCTTAGTTCGAATTGGGGGGTTAGTGTAGACCAGCCCTAAGAGTGCTGACTCCTGGAGGTCACTGACTGTGATTTCTTGCACTCCTAGCATGTTCTAGAGCTGCTCATTCATTCCCTTAAGGATCTCGCCAAGTGTTCCAGTGACCACTGTGATTGTCTTTGTTCTAGTTTTCCATAATCATTTCACTTTTTGGCAATGTTCTTCATACTTAGCCATCTTCTATTCCCTTTTTTTTTTTAATGTTTCTGCCTGCTGGTATGGCATCATCAATTAACATGGTCTTATTTGTCTTCTTTCCTACAACTGTGTCCAACCTGTTTGTCTGAACAGTTCAGTCTGTGACAATTGCCAGAGCCCATAAAATCTAATTTAATTTAATTCATTCTCCAGAGTGCTTTCAATTTGGTGATCGTAATACCTCACGGTTCATTTAAATCTATCCTTGCCACAGAGGGTCCAATGCAGACACTTGGTGACCACATATATTCTCTCCCACGCAGGCTCCTCCACAAACTAAACACATGCTCCACAATTTCTTCCTTTTCGGAACACATTCTGCAGTTCAGGGAGCCGTTCTGTTGGTCAGTTTGTTTCAAACGTAGTTAGGCCTTAAGGACTGGTCTCATGCACTCATGATGACGCTCGCTTTTTCTCTTTTGAGGTATCCTTCTATAAGCCATGAGTCTGTTAATCTTCAATCACTAATGGATTTGATCTCTCTCCACCATTGTCTGTGCTTTGATTTCTGTTAAAAAAATTTGAGTCTTTTTTGACTATTTGTTTTCTCCTTTCTTTTATGCTTTTTGGGGTTGGGATGCACACTCGGCCATTGCTTGTTGTCACAACCAGATGATCTTTTACTCTGGCTGGCTCCTCATGTATTTTGATGTTTTATTCTTCAATGTCAATTGCTTCCTCCACAGATAGCAAACCTTTTCCTCCATCACATTGTCAGATGTGCATCCTGTCGACATCTTGACTGATATTCATTACTCTATGAATTGCCAGGAGCTTTCTTGTTTGGATGTTGTAATAGGAAGAGAGCCTGAGACATAAACCCATAAGCCCGTGCATAAATCCCAGAGGTCTCGGAAAGTCACGTAATCCGTGACTTCCGTGACTTCTGTGACAAACTCGCAGCCTGAATTATAAAAAATTATCAAATGCTTATCAATGTTTTAAATGTTATTGTTTGTACTTATATAGCTTGTAACACCAACTAAGTATAAAGGCCTTCTCATTTCACCCACAGGTTATCAAAGCACAACTCTATACTCCACACCTCAGTCATGGTCCCGGGCCTAACATTCCCAGGAACACTATAATGGATTAAAAACAACTGAAAAATAAAATCTGTCAATTGGTCAAAAAACATTCCCCAAGGATAACAGGAACACCATTGTAGGCACCATCTTTCCAGCTAAGGATTGGTCTCCAGAATCCAACATTGCTACCCTTTAATCAACAACAATTATAAAAATAATAATCACCATCTGAAGAAGTGGGTATTCACCCACGAAAGCTTATGCTCCAATATGAGGGAATGTGCAGACTAAGGGACAAATGGGGCATGAATGTGTGGATGGCAAAGTAAGGTGGCCACATAACAGTGTTTAGCCCACTCGGCCATCTTCAGTCCATGCATTATGCTTTTCTGGGATGATGGATAAACATCCTTCCCATAAAAGGTCAAAAAGCAGGGGAATGTGGTAGGAAGAGAGCCTGAGACATAAGCCCTTGTATCAGAGGCCTGGTGTAAGGCAGGACCTGCTCACAAAATCTGGCAAAAAGAGGGCTAATATTGCAAAAATTCACATTCCTAAGAAATGCTAAGCACAAAGTACTCACACAAACACATTCCAATATCAAGTGGTACCAGAACATCCCGATATCAAGGATGGTACAAAAACATTCCCCAAGCATAACAGGAACACACTGACTCCTCCTAAAAGATAAGGTCAGGATGACAGTACATAATAAAAATGTTTTAATCGAACCAAGATGTACAGGGTGATGGATAATAACTAGCCACGTCAGGGGGCAGTAACTAACTACGTCAATACTAACTTGTTTGTATCAGGGCATAAAGATGCATCTCAGAGGGAGTATCTTTGCCCAGCCAAGGGGGGGATGGAAAGTCCCGCCATTCACTGAGCTGCGTCCATTGTCACGGGCATACGTGTCTTAATATCCTTGTAGAGTCTGCCAGGTGCTATTACTGTGCTTCATTGACAATAAACCTGGCTGAGCGCCTTCACACCTTAACAAATCTTGTGGTCATTGGGCAGTTCACTCAAGGTCTGCTG
The DNA here is from genome assembly GCA_037349315.1 of Chelydra serpentina. Lineage (NCBI taxonomy): Eukaryota > Metazoa > Chordata > Testudines > Chelydridae > Chelydra > Chelydra serpentina. The sequence goes on from JBAIAC010000004.1 coordinate 81,062,941, forward strand.
CGCCAGTTTTCTGCGCAGAGTTGGGACAGCACACAGGGAGAACAAACACATGCAGCCAAACATCTGACGACATGTCAAATTTTTTTTTTACTCTTGATTCTATTTGAACACTCTTGGTTGTGTACTGTACTACCAATATCAGCAACATGTTAATGGCTCAGAGCAAATTTGTAGAGTTAAGGTTTGTCCTTGGAATAGTTCTTGTTCTTCTGTAATATTCTTTCTTCACTTCTTCTTTGACTTCCTTATGTTGTAACTCTGACAGTTCCCTGATTCCAAGGTATTTAAAGGGTCCATGCTGAGAGATATATTGGATAGTATCTCAGTTAACTTGTATGACATCTGATTGCACCAGTTTGCTGCTTTTTACAGAGGCTGATGCACATTTAGCCAACCAAACTAAAATAAATAAATTGAGATATGCCAATCTCCTAGAACTGGAAAGACCTTGAAAGGTCATTGTGTCCAGTCCCCTGCCTACACTAGCAGGACCAAGTACTGTCCCCTAACAGATTTTTTGTGCCCCAGATCTTTAAATGGCCCACTCAAGAATTAAACTCACAACCCTGGGTTTAGCAGGCCAATGCTCAAACCACTGAGCTATCCCCCCCCTACATAAACCTAAACTACTAGGTTTATATCTTCACCAAACTTTTCTACACATCATCAATCTCTATATCTCTCCTTTTGTGGCAGTCCATATAGTTTCAGATCATCCATGTGTAGCATATGGCTAATTGGTTGTTCTTCTTTGCAGATATAACCACAATTTATCTCATGGAGCATTCATGTCAGCAGTAGTATTGCTACCATGAACAGAACTGGTGATAAGGAATCCTCCTGAAACATTCCTCTTTTAATTTGGACCTCATCAATAAAAGTCCCTTCCCAGGAGAACTGAGTATTCCAGTTAACTATAGATTTCTGCAGGAAGGAAATGATCTTTGGATGAATCTTGTGCATTTTCAGTGTCTTGTTGATCCACAAATGTGGGAAGCTATCACATGCTTTTTGGTCATCTATTCACACCATCTCTACATTCTTCTTTTTACATCTTCTGTGGTCATCCTGTTCAGCCTGTGGTGGTCTCCCTTTCGTGTTTACTGTGCAGCCTTTTTTTGTTCAGAAGGCAGCATTCCATTGTGAGCTAGCACTCTCCAGATCTTCTTTGCCGGAATTGCCATTAGACGTTTACATATAGTTGGGATGATCGATCTATAATTCCTAGTATCACTCCAGCCTTCTTTCTTTTTTTGTATGAGGGCGATTCTCCCTGTCACCATCCATCTTGGACACCTGTTCTTCAGACACTTATTAAGATGTTCAGGTAAACAATCATGGTGAGTTGTTACTATCATGGGGTCACATCTCGGTGCTCTGGAACTGCTCTGAATAAAGTTCAGCCAGGACTCTGGTGCGACATGTCTCACCTCAGGGCATGCCTTTACCAGGGCAAGAAGACTGCTCAGCTTTGGCGCTTCCTGGGTCCGACCTCAGAGCAGTCAGCACCCTGTTCACGCCGTGAGCGCCCATCAGCAAGTCCACCTGTATGGGACACCTGGATGGGAAGCTTTACATGCTCGCAATAGGGCCATGCACCCCAACTTCAAAGTCAGAAGTGACTCTCAGCCAGGGGTGTAAAATGGAAGGGATTATTAGTCATCGGGAATACAGTGTAGAACAAATCTTGTGAGCATAGAAATCAGGAACATTCAGTAAAGTCCATCTTGGGGAGACCCAGAACCCCAGGGCCCTGGCCCTCCCCTCTGAGTCCCAAAGCAGGAGACTGACTCACTTCCAGCTGCCTGGCCTCAGTCACGCCCATTGCCCTCCTCCATCCTTTGTTTTGTTTCTGGGAAAAAGTATCACCTGGTCAGCATCCCTCTCCTTTCTCCAACTTGTCACAGCTGGATGGCTCCTGGGGTGAGGCCCTCCCGGCCATCACTTGCCAGGTTATAGTGTGTTTTGGCCACTATATACGTGCAGGCAGCTAGAGGCAGTCACACCTGTGTAACAATCACACACCCTTAGCCCACCAACTAGATACTTGAGTAATACATGGGGGAAACTGAGACACACACAGTATTCAGAGAAAACATTAAGAACATTCCTTCTTTGTCACAGTTACACATTTTAGTTAGAACCCATGCACAATCTGGTCCGGGTGCTTTCCAATTTTTCATTCCTCTCAGGAGGACCTCTTCTATTTCTTTCTTTGCTATCCCTGTGTATTTCTCTATGGTGTGTTTTTAAATTTTCTCTTACATTTCCTCTCCTCCTTTACAATGTTCACAATAATTATTGATTTGCCTGGAATCACTGCATTGGGTTGGGTTGGCAAGCTTACCCTGCTGGGTGCCAGTATTTCTAGGCTGTGTGTGTGGGGGGGTTATTATTATTTATTTAACATAAAAACAAGCACCTAAAGGCCTCAACCAGGCTGAGTTCCACTGTGCGAGGTGCTCTATTAATATATAATAAATGACAGTCCCTTCTCCAAAGAACTTGTAATCTAAAGAAGCAAGACGCTACAAGTCCATGCGATCTACAAGTGCACTAAGGTGGGGTGGGGAGACAGGTTACAATGAAATAAACATTTGTAGGTGCTCAGTTCTAGCCAGTCAATCTAGCCAGTCTAGTAAGCACAGCTCTCCACCTGCTTAGCCATTGCCAGATTGTATTTCACTGTCTGCATGAGGGAAGAGGTGAGTTTTGGGGAGAGATTTGACGGAGCAGAGAATGGTGACTTTAAGGATTTTGACTGCGAGCTTTTCCCATTCATTGGAGCAGCATAGGAGGAAAGCATGCAAGTACTTCTCAGAGAAGCGGAGAATTGGGTGACCAAGGTTGGCATCACTGGAGTGAAGGCAAGGGTTGACTTTGCAATAAAATAACAAGTCAGGATTGTAGATTGTGGCTAAATTGTGGAGGGCTTTGAGAATGAGGACAAGAGGTCTATGCTCTCTATATTGGAAGATGGGGCTCCAATGGAGGGATTTAAAGGGAGCGGTAATGCAGTCTGAGTAACAAGTCAAAAAATAATTTTAGTAGCTGCCTTTCAAATGGATTTGAGGGAGCAATATTGCAGGGATCGGGAACAGAGAGGCACTTGCTCTCTTGGTTATTAAAACCATCCCATCACTGCAGTGGCATAGACTATTATTGCTTTAACTTTTGCCTTGCAAGAATCAAGTGATGGTCAAGTGTGCCTTTGGAAAATTGAAAGGCAAATGAAGATGTCTTTTGAAGCTCAATGATATGAAATATGTTTCTGATTATGCTCCTGCAGGGTGCCTTTTTGAAAACAAAGGGGAGCTTTTCCAAAGATAATGGGCTTTGAAAACAAACAATAGCACCTTACTTCAACCTCACATTGCTGTGGTGGGTGAAGATTATTGCTCTGCTACCAGTATAAAAAATAGATCTGGCCAGAAAATAGAATTTCTATTCTTCAGAAAATTTTGAGATTTCAGAAAAGGTGGTCATCCTAATTGCAGATGGAAAGTAAAACCCTTGACATTTTTTGTGGGACAATTTAAAAAAAAATCAATTTTAGGAGAACGAAAACAAATTTTGCAGCTTATCAGCTGTGTACCTGGAAGGTTCTTGACAATTTCACCTTTTCCTGAAGAAAGAACCTTCCAGATGGACAGATGGAGCACCATCATTTTCATTTTCCTGATGGAATGTCTTTTCTTTTTGAGAAACTGAAATTTTCCTGCATGTGTAAAGGGCCCTTTCTGTAAAATAGTAAAAAAAGGGAACGTAACATGTGTGACACTCTGTACCTCAAAGTAGCACCCGGGAGTTCCCATATTCACCACTGTCATATGATTATGGTATGTTTTGTATAATGAATGCCTTGTGAGGTATCATTTTAAAAGTCTTGATCTGTTGAACCTTAATATCCTGTTGAATTGTATGTGCTATCATTGCATGTGAGGTTATAAAGTATTGCTATATTTGTTAGTGAAATATGTTGTGAGGTTGGGAGATGTCCACAGCTGTCCTTTCAGTAGTGACAAAGATGCAACTATCACTCACCAGACAGGTGTTGATGGCCCATCTAGAAGAATCCACTCTTCCAGAAGCTTCTCAGAGAAGCCACGTTTGCAATGGGGGCTGCCTAACATGCACATCACAGCAAAGATCTCTCCAGCACCTGGAGAGAAAGTATAAGTGAGGGTCGATGATATCACCACTTGGCCTCTCTCCTCTCCCATCTCAACACCTGAAAGATCATCTGGAAGATAAAGACTTTGAACTGAAGAGATTGGTCCCAGCCTGTGTATTGAGAAATGTGAGCTGCCTGTAACGTCTATTAGGATGAGAGACTGTTCCTTTCAAATTTTGCTTAGTCTGTATAATTAGACTACAAATTTATTTTTATTTTTGAAGTAACCAATTTTGAACTCTACGACTGCTACTTATAATCACTTAAAATCTATCTTCCTGTAGTTAATAAATCTGCTTTATATTTTAACTAAAACAGTGTGGTTTTGGTTGAAGTGCTTGGGGAATCTCAGCTCAGATTACAAAGGCTGGTGCATGTCCTTTCCTTTGTTGAAGTGACAAACTAATTAATGAGCTAGCACTGTCCAAGGGAGTCTTGAGCAGTGTAAAATGGTATATTTCTGGGATGCAAAGCACGGGGCTGGGGGTGATTGGCTCATGCCTCTCTCTGTATGATTCATGAGTGGCTTGAGGAGCATTCATGCAATTTGCCTGGATGTGGGGCTCCACATGCTGATGGCTGCATGATCACAACACCTGGATGGGGTTTCGTTGCTTGTCACTGGTATAGCATTGTGTGAGACAGCCCAGACTGGAAAGTTAAGGGACTCAGCCATCCCACCCTTCCAGGGATCCCATCACAAAGTGTTGCTAGCACAACTACAAGAGAGATGGGAGAAGAACGGGATGATGTCAATACAACTATGAACTTTCACAGTGGGCATTGAAAACAATGCCTAATTGAATGAAAATTTTAACATGCTTCTGTTTGGAGACATCTATGTTAAATAGTTTTAATTGTTTGTTATATGGAACTCAGTTAACATTAGTTTGCACAACCAATTGCTCGTGGTTTTCATTGTGTACCCAAACTCACTGCACAATCTTTATTCAACCAAACGTTATCTGTCATACACACATTAAGAAAAAGGGTCAAAACTGGGGGCATGAGACAAAAAGATGAAACCAGAGTGGAACAGAGGTCTCCTTCCACCCAAACACAATAATATACAGACGTAGAATCATAGAAATGTAGGGCTGGAAGGGATCTTGAGAGGCTGTCTAGATCATCCTTCCTCTCTCCCCACAGCAATGCCGAGGCAGGACCCTGACAGGTATTTGTCTAACTTGCTCTTTAAAACCATCTCCCTTGGTAACCTATTCCAGTGCTTAATTATCCTTATAGTTAGAAAGTTTTTTCCAATATCTAACCTAAATCTCCATTGCTACAAATGAATCTAATTACTTCATGTCCACCCTCAGTGGACATGGAGAACAATTACTTCCCATCCATTTTATAACAACCTTTTATATATCTGAAGTCTATTATGTCCCCGTCAGTCTTTTTTTCTAGGCTAACCATGTCCAGTTCTTTCAAACTTTCCTCCTAGGTCAGGTTTTTCTAAACCTTTCATTATTTTTGTTGCTCTCCTCTGGACTTCCTCCAATTTGTCCACATCGTCCTTAAAGTGTGGTGTCCAAAACTGTAGCTGAGGCCTCACAAGTGCCAAGTAGAGGGGAATGATTACACCTTGTGTCTTACATACATAGGTGCTGGAACTAAGGTGTGGGAATGCTGCCGTACCCCGTGGCTTGAAGTGGTTTGTTTCCATTTTACACAGGGTTTACAGCTTGGTTCAATGGCTCTCAGTACCCCCAGTATAAAAATTGTTCCAGCACCCTGGCTTACATGCAACATCCCTGTTAATACATCCCAAAGGATATTTGCCTGTTCTTTAACAGCATCACACTGTTGACTCTTATTCACTTTGTGCCGTACTGCTGCCTACCCACTTATTCCCCATTTTGTATTATGCATTTCATTTTTCTTTCTTAAATGTAGTTCTTTTCATTTATTTCTATATGATTTCTACACCTACCATGACATTGCCCCTGTTCTTTTTGCCTTCCTATTTTCACCCAGAGACTTTCAACTGGCCTGCCTTTCACTTCCTTCTGGACCTCAGAACAAGTGAATATATTCTTGATATAGAAGGGATTATCTCTTCTGCCTGACCTTCCCTGCCTGACCTTCCTGAACAAGTTATACCCTTCTATACCGATATTCCAGTCATGAGTTTTATCCTACCAAGCCTCTGTATTGCTAGTTAAGTCATAATTTCACTTATGTAGTAAGATTTCCTGGTCTTCTTGTTTATTCCCCATACTCCTTGCAACTTCTAAGATGATGAACATATTCCCCCATTGTATTCCCTCTTGTTGCTCCTCTGACCCTACTGTAGTTTTTCATTTTCCATATGTAGGTGAGCAGACAGAGTGGTAGGGAAGAAGGATAAGCTGTCCCTGTGAATGAAGGATCCATCAGAAGGAGTGGAGGCTGCTAAGAGACTGGAATTATTGGACTGAAAATCCAATTATTAATGTATCTGTGCAGGTTGATGCGAATGTTTTTTTCCCTATTGATGGTTATTTGTAAAGGTAGTAGTGAATGTTCACCCTATGTTATGTCCTTTATTTTCAGTTTTTATTTATTCTTTTAATTTCCTGGGAATTTATTAGTTTTTAGTCAATAATTTAAAAATACAGGAAAAAAATCAGTACGTTTCAGTAAAACGTAAAAAGGAAGGGCAGTGGGTGGGGGAGATGGGGTGGCAGTTACAACTTTCACAATCTACAGCAGTGGACCTGACTCCCTGCCTGAATTGCTCCCCTCCTGCTTCAGAGAAGCAAACTGGGCTACGGTAAAAGACAGGGATCAGGAGGGGATCAGAAGGCTGAAACCCATGAGTACTGGCCCCCCTGCTGGACAGAGCCCCAATCTTACCCCAGACCTTGAGCATGGCTCCGCTCATTTCCCCTGCATAAGCTCTGTCCGGCAGGGAAAGCAGACATGGCTCTGTGCCCAGGGACTCTGCTGAAGGGCTAGGATTAGCAGGGGGCTCTGTACAGCAATGGGGACAGTACTCATGGGGTTCAGCCTTCCGCTCCCTGCAGGCCTGTCGCTGAACCACTTGGGCAGTCTTGGCTGCTGGGACCCGTCTCCCTGCCAGTCTTGCTCTACCACTGTGCAGAGGAAGTGGACAGGGCTGCACTGAAGGGCTGGGGTCAGGAGGGTAGTGGGAGGCTGCAACGCATTACTGGCCCTCTGACCAGACAGAACCTTCAATGCTGTCCCCTCAACTTCCCCTGTAAAAAATTCCTGAGTCCCAGAAAAAACTAAATTTGGGTGAAAATTGGTAAAACCCAAATACTGGCCTTTTCAAAAACTGGGAAATTTTGGGGAAAATCAGTAAATAACGATAACAACGGGCCTTAATCATATGGTATGCTGAGGCCTGGTCTTCATGAGCCATCCTTTGTACTTTCTTGTGTGCCGGGTGTTCACAGTGCCTTTCATCTTCCCATCTACGACTTTTTGGCCCTCTTCCCTATTTCTTGCTGAAACTGAATAACTGACACTCTCATGACCTCTTCCCCTACAGGAGTTGAGGGTGCCCCTAGGAACTTTCCTAGTATGATCAGTTTGACATGGAAGGCACTGAGATGCTATGGTGGTGGGCAGCATTATATAACCAGAAGACAGATTCTGGGTCTGTCCTCTTGTTTCTCATTTATAAAGTACCTCTGTTGGTGTTAGGTACCCCAATACTTCTTCAGCCATCTCAGTGTGCGCCATTATTTTATTTTAGGCAGATGGGTAGGGAGTGGGGATGAGAGGGAAATTTTTAAATAATAAAACTAAGCTCATTTTGCTACATATTTAATCATATTGGAACAGCTGCACCACAGTAGGAAGTAAGACATGAGTTTCCACTTTTTAATTTCTCCTTTGTCTCATCTATCCAACATTCACTTAAGAGAGCTAATGCCATGTTTTCTTGGCTCTTGAATGCATTGGAGGAGGCAAGCTCATGGAAATAACAGACCAGGGAAATAAGGTTCAAAATTAATTAACATAACTAACTTTTTCAAATGAGTTGAGTGTTTTATTAGTGATATTTGCTATTGTTTGTTGTTATTACTATTATTATTATATCAATCAAGACTTATTACATTGTTGTGAAGTTAAACAAACATCTAAACAAACCTGTTTGGATTACAGGTCTTCTCGGCACTGGTACCCAGATGCTTTTTCCTTCTGCCTTCCATGTACATTAAAATGTTGCTATCAAAACTGAATCCCTTGTGATATGACGAAAATAACTAAATAGTTAAAGGACTGAGTATCAGGACAGTTTGGGTGTGAAGTGGCTAGGAAATGTGATCTTTTGCGGCTCGAGCATCCTCCAGAATTAAGTTTCTATGACTGTGTAAGACTTTTCCTCCCAGGGATTAGTGAAACTGAGCCACATCTGCTTGGTTTCACAAGATATCAAAAGGCGATCACAAATGGAATTGTGAATAATTTTGTAAACCCAATGTTATTTAATATTTTAACCCCTGTTTTTTCAGTAATAAAATGCAATCTTATTATGTTTGCTCTGGAACATAATCCACAGTGGTTCCACAAAACCTAGTTTAAAATGTTGACCTGGCCTGCTGCTTCCACAGTTTTGTTAATAATTTCAGGCTTGGTTAAACTTTTCTATAACAACTAAGCATGTTCCTTGTGGTTTTCTTTTCTCTTTAACAGGAAGGGGCTTAGTTTGATTTCTCATAGGCCCCACTGATGTTAATAGGAGTCATGTGGCCTATTAAAACCCAGTTTTCAAGAAGAGAATATAGCATATCTCTTCATTTTGACTGACTAATTTCAATACCCTCTCAACTGTGCGCTATAGACTGCCTTTGATCCTCTGCTGACTTCAAACTGATACAGATCAAAGGCAACCCTAAATAAACATATAAGACATGATGAGGGAAAAGGTAGTTGACCAAACTGTACACACCTGTCTGATGGCAGAATTTGAACTTCCACACACACACACACCCCCACACACACTTTTAAAAAACTCATCTGCATTCTTTTATTTTTAAATTAGGTAAAATTAGAAACTGTAGCCTGGGGAGAGTCTAAAAGATGACTTAGTGGGTGCTAATATCATTCACCTGTTTGAGTTTAGGTCTAAAAGGAAGGCAAAGTGGAAGCTAGCTGTCAGAGTTGAGAAATATCTGGTATATATAGAGTTCTGGGCCTACTGCTCCCAGAGAGGGGAGATTTGTGGATCTCTAAAACCTGCAGCGTGACAAAGCTAACCTTCAATCAAGAAGCAACCTGGAGGAAGGAAGGTCTAAAGGGTAGGTAATAGAAGGAAGACCAGGGTACTTGAGTCACACACACATTCTACTCTGTGTAAATGGAGGAAGAGGGACATTTATTCTCTCCTAAAGATATTTAAGTACCATTTGGGGAAAATTTACATTTATGATAATAATATAACCCACTCTCCATTAATATAGTGCTTTTTATTTTAAATCTCAAAGTACTTTAACAACAGTAATTAATTAAGCCCGCCAACACCATTGTAAGGAAAGGAAGTATTATCATAGACATTGTTCAGCTGGGTAAAATGAGACATAGGGAGGTGAACTGGCTCAAGGCCACATAAAAAATCAGTGGCAAAACCAGGAATAGAATCTAGGAGACATGAGTGTCAGTATATCACTCTGACCATTGGGCACATTCCTTCCTGGGCTGTTCTATTGGTTTTCTATCTTTCCCATATGCATTTCCTGTTCCGTTATATAAAGACTTAATATTCTGTTCCTTGTTGTTGTTGTTTTTACATAACTAGTATTGTATATACGCAAATTAAACTTTGCCCTCCGGCATAGTTACATATAGATAATGCTGTGTTTTCTCAACTTCATCGAGTACTTCCTGGTGATCTGCGAAGCGCTGGTGAATCGTGTGGTATAGGCCCTTTCTCAAAGACCCTGAACACCTGTGAAAGCTACTAGGATGGGGAAAAAGAGAGAGACAGAGAGGCTAACAGCCGTTATTGAAGTTACTGCTATAAGAGGAAGAAAAGAAACAGGAGTTGTCTTTAGAGACCTGAGCCACCACCGGGTGCCAGTGAAAGCCACCCCCACAAAGCAGAGCTGCCGATCAGGGAGCAGCCAGGAGAGTCAATAGGAGCTATTAGTGGGACGGGACTCAGAGTATGTCTGCACTGCAGTGTAAGCCCAGGATCTCTGGGATTCAAGTCCACAGACCGTGTTTCTAAACCCACACTTGAGCGTCCACACTGATTAGTGACCCTGGGTTTACAATTTCTGAACTCAAGTCTCACATCCATACTTATGTGTCCACACTGCACTATGCAGCCCTGAGTCAAACCAGCCTGTCCCAGGTCTCCTAACACACCTCCCCAGCTCTAGTCACTCTTGCCCTAGATTCATGGTGCACTGTGGGAAAACTTGATTATCCATCCCACAGCACTTTCTCAGAAGTTGTCTCAGCTTGCCAGCACATCCACCCAGCCGTCTTTTGGGTTTCCACTTTCCCGGCTACCGGAGCCAGCAACATGGATGCGGCACTGTTTGAAGAACCCATCCTTCTTGCACTTTCACTCCTGTTTGAGGAAACAGGCCGAGCACCCTGTGGATATTTTAGTGGCGTTTTCTGACCTACCGAAGATACCTCGAGGAGGAGGAGACTCCAGCTGAGTGCTGCTGCTTGCAGTTCTCAATATAACTACTGATGCCCCTTTTGTGGACCAGCACTTCTGGAGCCGGGCCACAAGCACAGACAGGTGGGATCACATCGACATGCAGACCTGAGATGACCAGCAGGGGCTCCAGAAATTTCACGTGAAGGGAGCAACATGTCTGGAGCTTCGTGGGCGGCTTGCACCCACTCTCCAGCATCAGGATACACTGGAGGCCAGGCTGGTCCAGAAGTGGGTTGCTATAACCATCTGGAAGGTGGCTACTCCTGTCTGCTACAGGTCCGTTGCTAAGCAGTTTGGTGTTGGCAAGTCGATTGTGGGGCCTGTGGGACCAGAGATTTCTGAAGGAATCAGGTGTATGATTTATCCAAATGTGATGGCCATAAACATTGTCCCTAAAATAACTGCTGGTTTTCAGAGAACGGGGTTTCCAAAGTGTGCTAAAGCCATTGATGGGACTCATGCGCTCATAGTTTGCCCTCCTCAAGGAGCACATGAGCACATACACTGCAAAGGGTACTACTCCATTATTAAGCAGGCCCTTGTTGACCACAGAGGCTGATTCACGGATGCCAATATATGCTGTACTGTAAAAGTGCATGATGCCAGGGTTTTCTGTCAATCAGGGGTTTACCTTCATGGATAGGCTGGGACACTATTCCCATCAAATGACATTGTTATGAATGGAGTAACTGTCTCCACTGTTATTCTAGGGGAACCCGTGTACCTCTTTTTGCCTTGACTTATGAAACCATACCTCAGACTCAGAGGCTCTGACAAAAGAAGGTTTAATTTACACTCTCAGTAGATGTAGCATCATGGCTGAATGTGTATTTGGCAGATTGAAATCCCACTAGCATTGTTTACAGAACCATTTGGACTCCAGCATTATCAGTGCTGTCCTCTTTATTTTGGCTTGCTGTGCTCTTCACAATGTTTGTGAAACCAAAGGAGAGCCATTGTCCAGTGTGGACTCATGACAGTAATGGATTGCTGGACATAAGAACATAAGAATGGCCCTATGGGTCAGACCAAAGGTCCATCTAGCCCAGTGTCCTGTCTTCCGACAGTGGCCAGTGCCAGGTGCCCCAGAGGGAATAAACAGAACAGGTAATCATCAAGTGATCCATCCCCTGTCGCTCATTCCCAGCTTCTGGCAAATAGAGGCTAGGAACACCCTTCCTGCCCATCCTGACTAATAGCCATTGATGGGCCTATCCTCCATGAATTTATCTAGTTCTTTTTTGAACCCTGTTATGGTCTTGACATTCACAACATCCTCTGGCAAGGAGTTCCACAGGTTAACTGAGTGTTGTGTGAAGAAATACTTCCTTTTGTTTGTTTTAAACCTGCTGCCTATTAATTTCATTTGGTGACCCCTAGTTCTTGTGTTATGAGAAGTAGTAAACAACACTTCCTTATCTACTTCCTCTACACCAGTCATGATTTTATAGACCTCAATAATATCTCCCCTTAGCCGTCTCTTTTCCAAGCTGAAAAGTCCCAGTCTTATTAATCTCTCCTCATACGTAAGCCTTTCCATATCCCTAATCATTTTTGTTGCCCTTTTCTGAACTTTTTCCAATTCCAGTATATCTTTTTTGAGATGGGGTGACCACATCTGCACACAGTATTCAAGGTGTGGGTGTAACATGGATTTATATAGCGGCAATATGATATTTTCTGTCCTATTATCTATCCCTTTCTTAATGATTCCCAGCATTCTGTTAGCTTTTTTGATTGCCGCTGCACATTGAGTGGATGTTTTCAGAAAACTATCCACTATGACTCCAAGATCTCTTTCTTGAGTAGAAACAGCTAATTTAGACCCCATCATTGTATATGTGTAGTTGGGATTATGCTTTTCAATGTGCATTACTTTGCATTTATCAACATTATATTTCATCTACCATTTTGTTGCCAGTCACCCAGTTTTGAGAGATCCTTTTGTATCTCTTCGCAGTCTGCTTGGGTCTTAACGATCTTTAATAATTTTGTATCACACACCAGCACACACAGCCGGAGAGTGTCCCTGTCAAAAATGGAGCATGATGCATATTTGCACCATAAATCAGGGATGCTTTGTACGCCCACCTGGACTGATAACAGGCCACCTGCCATGATATTCCAAAACAGAGATAAAATAAAGTGAATAACACAAACAGTGAACAGTAAAACCAGTGCAAAACAAATAACAATGCATATAAAACTCCCCTACCTCTAAGTGGCCCCTGCCCCCCTGTTCTCCTTTGCTCTACTAGTGCGTTTTGAACACACCTGGCACTGTTGCACCGGAGTGGAGGACTGCACAGAGTACACTTGCCTAATTCTGCTAGTATTCACTCCTTGTTGCCTGGACCATTCAACCATAGAATTGTCCAACGAGCTCCTGGTCTGCAGGACAGGGTAGCATGGAGGGAACTCAGGACCTGGGGCTGGAGCAGGAGGTGCGGGTGGAAGAGGAACTTTCGTGGCCATGAGTGTAAGCAGCCGCTCAAACAAGTCCTTCTGCCTCATTCTATCTTCCTTCCTCAAGCAATGTTCCTGCTCAAGGAACTGTACTGCCCATCTCCTCTTGCACTCCGCAGCCTCTCTCTGCCTTTCACCTTTACATCCATCCTTCTACCTCTGGGACTTTAGCTGCTGGCTGGCCCTGTCCAGGATGTCGACAATAAGGTTGTTGGAGACACACTTCTTCTTGGACTGCATCGGGACAGTGCGACCCCACCTCCAGGTTCCTGCTGGACTCTGACCCTGCTGTTGCTATCTTAGATTCGGAGGTTAGATGGTTACATTCCCTGCTGATCAGACAATCATAAATGGCTATGGGCTCAGTGCTTGGCACAGTTCCCAGCATCCTATTAAAAGTCCTTGTAAAAGAGACAGGAAGACGGGGAGTTTCCAGAGGTGTGGTTTTCATCTCTGGCTTTCCAACAGTCAGTCTGGAGCCACTTGATCTGCTCTCTGCACTGGCCACTGGTCCGTTGAATCCCCAACACTGCCAGCTTATCCAAAAAATTTCTTGGTACACATTGTAATTTCTGGTACTCTTCCTGTAGTCAAACGTCTTGCTTATCTTGCATCAGAGGTTTACCAGAATCTGACTGTGGTCCTGTGGACCACGTAGCTTGAGGTGATCTAAAGAAAAAATGGTTCAGAGCATATAACTACTAGAATACTTTTAGGACCAGCTTGCTGCATTCTTTAGAGTGTATTATTTATTGACAATTTTTTCTCCAATGTTTTCTGAAAATATCACAAGACTTTTTAAGTGTTGAAGTGAGTTGAGGGGCCATAAATCATTCTAAAACAGCAATTCTCAGCCTTTTTTAATCACGCCCCACCTTGGCAATTTTTTTCCACCTTGGAGCCACCATACACCCTAAAATCTGGCCTGGCTGCCCCTCTTTCATGACAGGGGTCAGTCAGGCCAAATTTGAGTGAGTGGCTAAGCCCCCATAGACAATTTGACAAGCCTTGCCAATTGAGAACCACTGCTAAAATTATGACTCAAAGATTAGAAAAAGGGAAAGGTATAGAAATCAGGGTTTGTAGCTATCCATATACTATCCCTGTTTGTTAAGTGAACATCTCTGCATGGATGCTGCTGTAGGATTACAGTGTACAGCACTGTGAGATGCTACCAAACCAGCATTCCCCTCTCATTTATGGTCAGTCCTACCCCTACTGAAGTCAATAGCAAAATTGCCTGCAGTAAGAGTAGGATTGAACCCTTACATTGGTAGTAACATTTTATACCCATTTTGCACAAGTATAAATGACTATACAAGTTGCAAAGAAGTAGAGAATCAGGCCTGTAAGTGTTTTGTTCAAAAAAACACAAAACCTGGGCTTTTGCGAGCTTTGGTTAAGTTAATAACAAACTCTGGGCTGCATTCTGATCGGTGTAATTGCTGATTTCAGAAGAGTGACTCTGGGTATGTCTACACTGCAATTAAAAAGCTGCAGCTGGCCCATGCCAACTGACTCAGCCTTGCGGCACTCAGGCTGCGGGGCTTTTTCATTGCAGTGTAGCCTTCCGGGCTCTGACTGCATCCTGAGCTCTAGGACCCTCCCACTTTGCAGGGTCCTAGCGGCTGGGCTTGCTTGCTTTTTAATTGCAGTGTAGACATACTCTCAGAGGGCAATATCCTGACTCTGTTAATGTCAATGGGAGTTTTGCCATTGATTTCAGTAGGGTCAGGATTTCACCCTGAATGTACAGTGGTGTAATGGAAATCAGAATCTGCACCCTATAATTTTGAGCGCTAGCTAGTAAACAAATGGGATTAGTGTTAACCCTAAGTGTGCTGCATGTTTCTGGATATCAAGGAAAGGTCTGAAAAAGAACATAAGGCCAAGAAATATGTGCTCTGAAAGTTTAGAATGCAAAGGATTCTAAGGGGATGCTGAGGTGATGATAATCTGGGACTGTTTATAAATGACTATAATCAATATATTGCAATGGAATCAAATTAGCCAATGGAAAACACAGCAACCTACATACCAAGGGCCTGATTCTCCTCTCACTGCCACTGGTGTAAATTAGGAGTAGCTCCACTGAAGCCAAAGGAATACACTAGTGTGCAACTGGTTGTAGTGGGAGGAGAATCAGGTCCATTTGTGAATCATCAAAGTTCAGGTATGTGACAATATTAAAGAAAATCAGTTGCATTACTAAAGACCATTCGGCAAATAGCAGGCTCCATAACGCCTCACTGGGATTTCAGTTCAGAAAAAGGAGACATCAAAGCAGAGCTCAAGTGGGACTTTCTTAAGGATATTTCTAATTCAAACAAGAGCTTTCCTTGCTCTCACAGGAATAATTATACTGCACTAAGTTTCATTACCCTCAGTTGCCAAGTATAGCCCACATTTCTGAGTAGTCACGCCCGGGCTCCTCAACAGCAAATTCTGTTTTAATAAAGTAAAGCATGCCACCCTTTCCCCCTACCTAAACCCTAAACATCCCTTGGAAATATAGCTAGCTCATTTAGTCCTCCTCAGAAAAATATTTAATGTGTGTATCATTTACAATCCAATAGAAGAAGGGGGGATGGGTAGCGTTCAAGCCTTTCGTACAGAAATCCAATGTAGGAAATGTAATTGTGGTGCACTGATAATCACTGAGACTGATCAGGGTTAGCTCTCTGGTGCTCATAGTATCTGTGGAATGGAAAGTAACTATCTAGTGATCAATTACACTATAGATGGCTTAGGGCAGTGGATGGTTTTATGTGGACATATAATTTACATATAACTAAATAAGTTGATGGAGATTTCATTGCAGTAAAATATATGTGGACGTATATAAAGAGTTTTAAAATAACGTCATTAGATACAGCTATACAATTAGATATGTAGCATACAATTGAAAAAGTGAACATTTTGACTCTTGATCAGAAGACCTTTTAGGTTTTCCCCAGTTTGAAAATGCACAGTATTGTGTCATATAAAGCTTATAAAAAATGCCCAAAACTGATCTTCTTAAAGCCAAGCAGAAAAAAACAGAAAACATAAACACACAACTTTATTTTTCTCTCTTCAGATTGAATACTGCCTTTTAAAAAGAAGCACAAGGGAAATATTTTAAGTAAAGATTTGTGGGTGATGGGAAATCTCTAGGCTGAAGACATTCTCACTTGGCACTCTAGCCACTGTATCTATAATTCATATCTTGGGGCAGTTGTGGCCTAGAA
Organism: Chelydra serpentina; assembly: GCA_037349315.1. Lineage (NCBI taxonomy): Eukaryota > Metazoa > Chordata > Testudines > Chelydridae > Chelydra > Chelydra serpentina. The sequence continues at coordinate 81,079,445 of JBAIAC010000004.1, forward strand.
CCGTAGTCTGGAGCTTGGTAATTAGGAGACCTGGATTCTTGTTCTGATTTTACCCTTGTCTTTGACCTTGGGCAATTCATTTAATCTCTTTGTGACCTAATATTTCCATCTCTATAATGGAGATGATGATTTGTACCCAGCTTTGTACAGTACAGTGGATAAAAAGTGCTATTGGGATGTATATTATTATGTAGATTTCTCTTTAATTGATGCAGTTACACCTGTCCATAATGTAGGTGAGTTAACAGTTTACATGTACATGAAACACTACAAGGAATCCTGTTGATCTGTTGTCAATTCTAACACACTTGCCACCTACAGATCTTCCCATTCAGATTATATTTTTGCACTCCAGGCTTCTCCTGGTAAAGGGAACTATGTAAATAGATAAGTCTTGTGCCCTGACCTGAAAGTTTTAAAAAACAACAAAACAACAACTTGAGTGCCCCACCTCGAGAGCACACTGCCCCCAATCCCTTAAAGGTTACGTTTAAGGACGGAGAACTAGAACATCCCAGCTAGTCTCATCTATCGGGACAGGACATTGTTGCCTGATCTATTGATTGTGTATTAACTGTATCGATCAGTTAGAAATCCCAGTTAACATTCCATGGTTTGACAGGGTCTCATCCCACTAACAACGCCAGAATCATTAGAGTTATTATTAATTTGGGAACCCCAACACGCACAGGAGCAACAATCACAGTTAGGGAAACTCTTTCGCATATGCAATAGTTTTAACAACACAGTTAGCAAAATCACAAACACTCCAATCCAGCATCTGAGCATCCATATAATCACAACATCCTTTGCAAAAAGACCCGAAGTATTAGTCAGCATCCTCATCAACATCATTCCCATCATCACCAGTGGCCATCATCTTGGCATTTCCCAAGGCACGCAGGCCTGGATACAGGTTTTGTAATATGTTTAGCTGATAACCACTATACCTAAGGCATATTCAGTAGGGGTTCCAGCTCCCTTTACTTACCAGTATTTCCTCACCCTACTAATATTAGGGTGTCCTTCTCCCATAGGTTATTAGGTCTTTTACCTCAAACGTATTAACATATATGTCAGTTAGTTACCATGGCATTATTGTGGTTGGACATCTCCTGATGTTCCTTATTTAAAAATATCTAAAGTTGGCATCAACTGGTATCTTGTGGTTAACTGTTAGCAATTTACTCATACTTGTTTATTACAGCATTCTATCTTGTGATATCTTGTGATCGAGGGTTACTCCTGGTTAACTGCTTATGCTAAGGCCTTATGCCTTCATTAGTTTTGCTAAACTATTGTCTTACATGCCTTGAGACTTGTAGGCTCATTGCATTGCTGCCTTACCGTATACCTCTGTTTTACCTAGCACAGCAGTTCTCAAACTGTGGTTTGGGACCCTGAAGTGGGTTGCGACCCTGTTTTAATGGGGTTGACAGGTCTGGGGATAGACTTGCTGGGGCCCTGGGCCAAAGCTGAAGCCTGAGCCCCACTGCCCAAGATGGCAGGGCTCAGGCTTTGGCGTCAGCCCTCGGCAGCAGGCTCAGGTTACAGGCTCCCCTCCCAGGACTGAAGCCATTGGGCTTTGCCCTCCTCCCCCAAGCTGGGGTGGCAGGGCTCGGGCAGGCTCAGGCTTTGCTCCCCCCACCCCCTCCTGAAGTTGTGTAGTAATTTCTGCTGTCAGAAGGGGGTCACGGTGCAACGAAGTTTGAGAACCTCTGACCTAGCAAATACCTACACCTATAGGTTTCAACATGAAGAGTTTTTTCATATACAAAGAACTATATGGCTACTGAAGGCTTGCCAAATAGGTGCTAAAAGTGAACTATTTAAAATAAGAAGTGACAAAGAGTCCTGTGGCACCATATAGACTAACAGACGTATTGGAGCATAAGCTTTCATGGATGAATACGCACTTCGTTGGATGCAAGGAGTGGAAATGACAGTCATTTCCACTCCTTGCATCCGAAGCAGTGGGTATTCACCCATGAAAGCTTATGCTTCAATACCTCTGTTAGTCTATAAGGTGCCACAGGACTCTTTGTCGCTTCTACAGATCCAGACTAACACGGCTACCCCTCCGATACTATTTAAAATAAGATTTAATTAAATATTACATTAAAATGGTTCCAACCCAAAATGTTGATCTTCTGTTCAGTGTAAAGTCTTGGCACCAGAAAATGTTTCCTTGCGGGGGGATAACCTGTAGGCTCTACACTGAAGAAAATGATTGCCAGAGGGATTCAAGCAGAGAGAGTGGGCTAGGTCCTCAGCTGTTGTAGATTGCCATAGCTGAGTGGTTTTCAACTTTTTTTCATTTGCAGACCCCTAAAAATGTTTAAATGGAGGTGCAGAACCCTTTGGAAATCTTAGCCATAGTCTGCTGTCCCCCAGGGGTCCATGGACCTAGGTTAAAACCCGCTGCCATAGCTCAATTGATGAGTATGGCCCAGAGAGAGGATCTGGTCCAGGTTATGTTTAATTGAACATGGAGACATGATAGCTAATCAAATTAAGTTTGGTTGATGCACCAGAGCCTGCAGCACTTCTAAGAGAAACACTATTCAAACTTTTAATCTAGCCATTACTTTGCAATTTCTCCTTCATGATGTTTGAGTTTTGACTGAGATTTTTTTAACTGACCAGCAGCCTCTAGCAGTGATCTGTGGGAAGGACATTTAACTAAGGAAGAGAGTACAAACAGATACAAAGCACACCTATATGTTATACTTCTAGGCCTAAAATCAATTTTAAAAGTATTTTCTGGAAATTCAGGAAAATATTACAATAAGTCCATGATTTAGAGGTACACTAGAATGGATATAGAAAATATGATTTAGTCCAGGTGCAGCAGTGACAGCACAACACTGCCTGTCTACACTCTTGTGTTTTACTGTGCATTTTCCCCCTCAGTTTTACAACTTTGTATTTTTTTAAGATGCAATGAGGAAGGAAGCACAACTTTCAAGTGTTCATCTGCATAATTCCGGGGCAAATATGCCAAGGACATTAATTGGAGAAAGAAAGAAAGAAAGAAAGAAAGAAAGAAAGAAAGAAAGATCAGTGGCACCACCTAATTTCAGGAGTGCCTGGGTAACAGCTTTACTGGCATCCTTACGGCCAGGTAGCTAAGTCAAACTCTCCCTACTGGGCTTGCCTGTAACGTTTGCTGGACTCCTCACAGACCTGGCTGGGAGGCCATGGGCGTGTCTCTGGCCTGGGATTCCTCTACTACTCCAGGGAGCCACTTCTTTCTCAGAGTTTCCCCCTTGTTGAGTGTAGTTTGCTCCTTTTTAAAGCCATGTCTGATTGGCAGGACTGGGTGGGGAGGACTACGTTGGCACACACAGCCTCCCTAGCCCCTTCCCTGTCAGTGAGGGATTTATACACCCTGTCACAAGTACAAAATGTAACGAGAGCAGAATCCCACAACCTGCTCCTAAACTCACATTCGTTCAAAGAAAATAAGAAAAATCATTTTTGGACACTCTTTTGTTTTAAACATTGGCATGTAAAATACAAAAGTAGCTTTCCTCTGTGTGGTGTGTTTTTTCTGGCAGAATTTCTCTTTTTTTGGAGTAATATAGAAGTTATATTTTGCAGTATTTTAGCTTCTGATCTGGACTGGAACCAAGAAAGGCAGCGGTGAACAGAAATTAAAAACAGAAGTGAAACAAAATTAACTTTTTTTTTTAAAGTTCATAGTCATACTGATTTGAAAAGGAAGTTTAGGTTCCATTTTTATTTTATATGAATGAACAGCTTCAAGCATCCTTTATTTATTTTTATAGGGCTGATGGTTAGAGCTGGTTTGTTTTTTGTCAACCAAAATTTGAATGAATTTTTCTGTTTCTTTGATTAAAAAGCAGAAAGTGAATGTGTACCATTTTAGTGTTTTTATTTTTTAATTAAAAAAAGAGAACAAATAATACCCACCATTTTTTTCTGTTTTCATTGAAAATACAAAACGAAGACATTCAATTTGTTAAAAACGTCCCATGAATAATTGCCACTTTTGACCAGTTCTAATGATGGTGTTTGTAGTTCATATACCACGATTGCAGCCATGATCACTGGACAATTGTGCAGCCATAGGCACACTCCCTCAAGAATAACATGGAATTAATGCTGAATCCTGACTGAGAAAATGGTGGTACTGTTAAGCAACATAAATAGGCATCTCTCCATCCAGTGAATGAGCTATTCAAAAATATTGTTGCAGAAAGAAGTAATCTCTTACTAGTCAGATGTATCTTAAGTGTACTGGGCATGTTTTCCAATTTCACAAAGCACATTAGTATTTCTTTTGGCCTCCAGTTAGTGTCTGCACATACAAAACAAGCACGCCTTATTAATATGGTCCTCCTTGCAGCATATCCAGGTCTCTCAATCCAAGAGAAGTTGTAGCACTCATAAGGGAATGTGAGGGTTAGATTTACCTGTCCCCTCTCTCCATTAAAGGACTGAAGGTCTGCTGAGGGTTCAAAGGGGAAAGCTCTGCTTGCAGCTGCAGATTTGTGTGCGTGCTTGAAGCTCTGAGCAGCAAAGGAGGTTGTGCAAGCTGTATTTGTTTCAATGTTAAAGTAGTGCTGTAGCCTTCTGAATACATTATTTTCAAACTCTGCCCCTTTGTAATGACAGATCCTTTTGGGGAAACCAAATTTGAAAATAAAGTCATTGAAGATCTTGCCTGACTTTCTGGTGGTAGGGTAGGCTTGGACAAATCTAGTGAAGCGACCCAGTATCACTAAAATGTATTCATATCCTCCTCTACTGCTGTCTAGATGCAAGAATTATATACAAACTTGATTAGTTCTGTTGTAACCACGTTAGTTAGTGGAGTTCTGGTAGGCTGGTGAGGTGTTTTTTTTTTTTGCTTGATGCATGTACATACTACAGCAACATAATGTTCCATATCCCTCTTCATCTGTGGCCAATAAAACCGATCTCTTGCTAGACTGATTACTCACTATTCTCCTAAATGTCCCATCTATTCATGCAGTTATTGATATACCTTGCTTTTGTATTTTTCAGGTAATACCAGTTGATTTTGCAACTAGCTTTTTCCATAAAGTATTCCACCTGAATTCATAAGGAGAAACATTTCATTCATGTCGGGGAAATGAAAATGTTGTTGATCCTGTAAACTTGGAAACTTGATGATCAGACTGATGTGGCATTCACACCAGCCGTAGGAAGAAATTAATGCCAAAACCAGCACAAGAGATCACCCGAACAATCCACTTACAGTTGTCCAATTACAGAGAGAAGAGCCGCACAGACACTGACATATTGGGGACACCTACTTATTAGTGTCTAAATCCAACTGTTGGACTAGTGAATGCACCAGGGGTTTATCTTAATGTTTGTCACATGCCATACCAAGTGCCTATTCCTGTATCTTATCCTGCAGTCTATTCATGACGTATGTAATATTGGTAAATGAAGTGGTAGTGACTTATGGTACGGCCATTGCTCTAAATGAAGTGTTTTATAGTTCTGGTTAGTGTGTTATTATGTTAATTTAGCACGTTTTCTAGACAGCTTGCCATATGCCCAGTGACTTGGAGTAACATGGTTATACCATTGATCAAAGACTCAGTTGAGAATGACAGTTATGAATTTTACTCATGGACAACTGCTAACAAGCCTAATGGATGGGCTGTATATTATATTTTGATAATAAAAAAGTTGGGACAACATTACATTAATCCAGAAAGAAATGTCAGGGTTAGATTTGCTTGTGCCCTGTGTTTTTAAGGATTGGAGGTCTGCTGACAGGTCACATGGGGTAGCTCTGTTTGCAGCAGCAGAGTTGTGTGTGCTCAAAAAGGACTGAGCAGCAATGGGACTTGTGCAAACTCTATTTGTTTGTGGGGGTCTTTGTACTAAGTTTAATAAAAACTCCAGTTTTAACATTGTCCCTGGTCTGGGAGTGCAACAAAGGACTTGGGGACATTCCACAATTGGACATAATACAGCGTAATATCTGGCAAGAGAAAAACGGATGTACTCAACTCAGGGTATCTCATAGTACTATCTGTTCCCATTTAATACAAGACCAAACGATCTCTAATTAGGAAGGAAGATAAATTGCTTCACTCCTACCCATTTACTGGAATGGATAGATGTCTTTACTATAGGAATTTGATAAAGGAATGACCAACATTTCTCCAACCCACTCCCCCGCAAAATATGAAATGAAAACCGCTCCATCACTGCAAGAATAAGGGAGAGATTTTGACACCAGTCAGGAAATTGTGGGTTGAGGTTCCCTGGGAACATTCACTCTAACCCCATGTGTGTGTTATTATAGAGCCTTTCATTATGGGCTATTTCGTGCCTCTGTGGGAGTGCAGAGCACCCTCAGCACTCCCCCAGCACACTAACTGCTGCACCCACTGAAAGGAAGCAGTATATTCCTCTTATCACCCTTTACCTCACCCCTGCTCCCCCACCACCAGCCAACTAGCAAAGTTGACTGGTATGTGGGGACGAAAGCAAAGCCATAGCACTGTCTCCTCCCCGCCCCTCCAAGGCACTATGTACCGGCCCTGCGTCCCCCCGCCGCCCAGCTAACGCTGCCCCCCTGCAGCCAATCCACCCCCCTACGCCCCCCCACCCAGCTAACACCGCCCCCCGCCCCCGCAGCTCAGTCCCCTGCCCGGCAGCCTCCCCCCGCCCGCGGCGCCCCACCGGCTCCCACGGCCAGCCGCCGCCCAGCTCCCGGCTCAGCCACGCAGGCGGGCGGCGGGCGGCAGCCACGGCCAGGCACCCTCCCCAGCTCCCGGCTCAGCCTAGGTGCCCACCAGCCTAGGGTCGCATAGTGGGCGAGCCGGCCCTGCCTCCCTTCCCCAACACACTCCAGGCAGCATCTCAGTAGCAGTCCTTCATTCTACCAAGTGAAGTGGTTGCAATTCTGCCCAGCCCTTACATGTACTGGGCAAGGGGACATGGGCCTCTCCCTGCCTCCCTGGCTGTCTAAATGCTGGGCAGAATCTAACCTTACGTGACCGTACGACAGTGAGCAATCTGATATGCTATTCAGCAACTACAATATTTGTAATGCAATACAATTGTAATGCAATACAATGCAAAGGAAGACTTTCATTTTCCCTCTATTGCTTTTTCAGTACGTCTGGGTAAACCATTGGAATGATGTATGGCGGATCTGTGGTTTAACTGAACAGTTTCTATAACCTTAGAGGCACAAGTCATTGTCCAACTGAAGGCCAACATTTTCGTAGGTAAAATAGTCTGGTTACCAAATATGCAACACGCTGCTGATGAAAAGGACCAAAGGACAGCAAGGATACATATCATAGGGCAGAATCTGTCTCTAATTTTCTGTTGGATTGAATAAATTTTGGGTAATGGGTATTTTGACATCAATTTCTCTCTAATCAAATGCCTCGCTCATATATTCCTGGAATCTGAAGGCCAGTGTGGAAGAACCAAGGCCCAGACTTTTAAAGGTATGTATGCATTGCTCTGCTCAGCACTGCATGGCTAAGTGATTTAGAGGTGCTCAGTCCCATTTTCAAAACTGATTTAGGCAGTTAGGAGCCTGAGTCTCATTGAAAGTCAATGGAACTGAGGCTCGCAAGGGCCTAAGTCACTTTTGAAAATGGAATTTCACCAACTAAGTCACTTAGGCCTTGCAATGCTGAGTGCTGCAATCCTTTAAAAATCTGGGCCCAGTTCCATCATTTGGGGACACTGGCAATGTTTCTCTTAGGGAGGGTAGGCTTCCAGATACTAGTTACTAATAATATATATTCAGAAAAGAACAAGAGTTTAGGAACGTATATAAGTCCTCATGCTTCAGAGCAAAACCCAACCTCTAACTATTAGGAACAACAAGAAAATTTACTCTGTGGACAGAGTATCTCAGAAAGGCCTGCTGCAGGATTTCTTGCACTTTCCTCTGAAGCAGCTGTTACTGGACACTGTTGTTGACAGGATAAAGGTGTGGATGGTCCACTGGTTTGATGTCATATGGTAATTCCTATGTTCTATTACGGAAAACTCTTGTATGGACATTGCACAATAAAATCACCTGATGCTAACAGCCTAGCCATGTGTATATAATCTTCCATTCTTCATTCAAGTAGTGACAAAGTTGTGATGAATCAACTCAGAGTAACTGATTAGGTCAGACCAACTCGACACTTGTTGGTCTAGGTACACACATGGATATGGCATAGAGATTTCACTGGCTGATTAAATAATCTTCTCTTGACAGTGGATGAAGATGAAGGATTCATGCTGAAATCACTACATCCATCAGCTGCCTTTGAGACCACTGATCAGGAGGTGTGGCTCATCTGAGACTCCTAAGCAGGCACAGACAGGAGTGTTGCTTCCTTCCTATTTCTCAGAGAGGAATTAGAGGTAACCATGCTTCTGACCCAATGGGTTGTGATTTGTGATTCCACTTGGTTCCATCCCATCCCTCCTCTTGTTCAATGTATATGTGTGGCCATTCAGGATTAGTGGGCAGTTATGCATAGTGTTTTCAATATGCTGATGATACCAGTCTTTGTGTAGCCTGATCCACTCAGCCTGCTGTTGAATTTGTGTCCAAGTGTTTGGTAGAGATTAGGATATGCTTGAGGGATAGCTCAATCCAAATAAGACTGAGTTGAGATGGGTTGGTTAGGGGAAGCAACCAAAAGGTCAGATGAGGATGATATAACCCATCTTGAAGGTGTGTGGCCATCTCTTATCACTAGGATCTACAGACTGGGTATGTTGTTAAATCCCCAGCTGTTATTCAGAGGTAATAGCCACATGGCTTTTTCATCTGCATCTGGCCAAGGGAGTGTAAAGTATGTGTAAAACTGTCTGCAAAATCAGAGTGACACTGTTTTACGTGTATTTTACATTTACTTTGCACAGATATACTACAAAAGGTGCAAGGTAGCAGAGAATCAGGCCTCATCTATGTGATTCCTAGGACCTAAGGTTTTTTTCTTTAAGACAGAGGCTGAAGATTTTTATTTCCTTCCTCATCACTTTGAAATCAGTCCCCCTCACTCTTTTAAAATATGAAGTCCACCTTGTGATTTCTGTGGTCTTGGGATTGGCAGCTCTTTGCCTAACATATTAAGACATCAAGAAAAGGCTATGAAACTCCTGCAGATGTCAGCTCCTTCATTTATATAAGTCACAAGCTGCAGTCATGGAAAACATGCTGATGCCAGAGAGAGCGAGAGAGATTAAAGGAGCTCTAAAAAAAAGTGATTAACTGTAACAGAATTTGGTAGTGGCGCATGTACGGGCACATATAGGAATGTCAAAAATATTTTTAAGGTGAAAAAAATTAGTAAAAATACATTCTATTTGTTAGTATTAGAAGCTACACTAGATCAGGGGCTACACTACTAATTTTACAAGACAAATGTTACATCTATTTGAACAGTGTTCACATTTTGATGTAACATTTGTCTTGTAAAATTAGTGTTTTAGTAGTTTTGAGTCCCTTCATACATCAGCTATGAACACAAAATGATCCTGCTTTCAGTGAAGTTGGTGAGAATTTTGACATTGACTTTAGTGAGAACAGGATTGGGCTCCAAATTCTATTTTCAGAAGATGATATGGATATGAAAATGTACACGAGGGGTCAGGGGAAATGAAGTTGTTGGTTTTATACAGATACAGTTTGTGCTAAATAGCAAAGATTTGTGGTATCATCTGACCTCCTTTCTCCCCAGCAAGGATTAACAAAGCATTCTGAATAGTGCTAAGACTTTACATGTGCATTTGCTTGAAGTAGCTTCAGTGTAACTGAGCAACCCAGGAGGTCTGTAAACTTGTTAAAATATTAAGAAAGACATAATTGTTAAAAGGGCAGTTCTTACATGAACTCCCAGGTGTAATATGAAAAATCTCCTAAGGGTTCAAGGTAACACTGTTGCATTGAAGTCTGATGTTGCTCAGTTCATTTAGAAAATACTATAAACTACTTTACTATGGGAATTTGGTAAAGGAATCTTTCATTAATAGGAAATATTTGACTGTACACTGCAAATAAAGTGATGTTTACATAATTTGGTAAGATGTTTCAAAGATTCAATATCCTTCTGCTGTGGCTTAATGTAAGTACTATATCAAGCATGCCATTTTATATAACATGAACATTTCATAATTAAGTAATTCGATTGTGGAAAATATGCTTATACTATCAACAGATATGCCATTTGAATATACTTTTATTCCTGACATTTTTTTTATAAAGCAAAAGCTCAGATATCCATGATGTATATTTCCACTCAAATCCTGTGCCACAGGCAACTGTGGGCATGTACTAAGTTTGGTCAAAGTCCCAAATTCTATGGAACTTATGAAACTGATGTTTTTAGCTGTAACAAAAAGATGTATTTATATGTAAACTTCCTCAATTTCAGTTGTGCTCTGATAATAAAGTAGGATACAGCTTCAGTTCACCTTCATTTCAAATATTTCCTCCTCGTTACAAAATGTTTCTGAATCAAAATTATCAAGTATATCAAACCAAAATGACTGTTACCTTTTTATAACTCCTTAATTAGTACATCAAAATTTTCTTCCCATTACCTTTTTTCTAGTTGTAGCACTGTTGTGAACTCCACGCCACCTGCCCCAACCATGAAATCAGAGCATTGGGAAGCAGAGATTTGTGAGCCACACAAGGCCATAAAGCAGATCTTTCACTTTTGTGTTACAGTTACAGGTTACAGTTTAACAAACTCAGACCTGCAAGGGACTATCCAAGGGGAAATTCAGACATCCAAGGCAACTCCTTAGCCAGACCACACCTCCCATGGTGCAGCATATAGCTTGAACAGAGACCCTCTCACAGAGTACACCATGAGAGTCACATGACTATGGGTGTAGCATGGGAGATGTAGTCCAGCCAGGGAGCCCAGCCAATAGGGAACAATGAGGGCATGCAGCAGCATAAATACAACTCCCATGAGGCATGGCAGCAACCTTTGGCAGATGGGGTGTGATACACAAAGGAATTTAAATGTAGCAACACTGATCATCACAGCACCTTACTTTTAGGCACCTAGAACATCACAGAAACAACCCTATGAACCACAAAGCCTGAGTCCGGCACCTAGGCTCCATATACAATGAATGGGGAGAGATAGAAACCTAAGAATGCAGTCCACAAAAGTCAGCAAACTAGATAGGAGCTTCCAAACCAAAGATGCCAGTGGGATGTACTAAATCCTACCTTTGTCTCAGAAATAGACACCTAACTCCAAGCTTCAGGCAGGTACCAGTCCCCTAGAGAGTGGGGAATTGAACCTGGTCTCCCACGTCCACGTTGAGTGCTCTAATCTCTTGACAGCATCACGTAGTTATGAGGTGGGTGGCATCACATATTTTTCCTCCAGCCAGATTTTGAATGAGACATGATCCAGCAGGTGGCCTCCGAGCATGCCTACCAGTAGGACCGGCCCACAATTGAGGCAGCCAACCACCTATCTTCCACTAGTTCTTGCATCCCTCTAGGGCAGGGGTTCTCAAACTTTATTGCACCGCGAAGCCCTTCTGACAAAAAAAAATCTGAGGGGGGACCAAAGCCTGAGCCCATCTGATCCCTGCCACCCGGGAGGGGGGGGGGGCGGAGTGCCACATACCCACTAACCTGGACGGGGTGCAAAACCAAAGCCTAAGGGCTTCAGCACCAGGCACGGGGCCTGTAATCTCAGCCCCACTGCCCAAGGCTGAAGCCCTCAGGTTTCGGCCCCAGACAATGGGGTTTGGGCTTTGGCTTCAGCCCCTGGTCCCAAAAGTCTAAGCCAGCCCTGGCAACCCCATTAAAATGGGGTCACAACCCACTTTGGGGTCCTGACCCACAGTCTGAGAACTGCTACTGTCGGGCTTACATGGGCAATAGGTCTCCTGTCCAGATCCCTAGAGGGAGGCAGTAGTGTGCATTCCCAGAAGAAGAAACATAGGTGCCACGGGAACTTTTTCTTTGAAAACTTAGATGCCCAGTGAGTTTAAGCACCTACAGGGTTTGCAGGGAGCCAAAACTGGGATTTAGCTACCTGGGGCTTAGGCGCTTTAATACCTTTGTGGACCTGGGCCATGTAGTTTAATGTCAGACTGACTCAGAATGAAACATGTTGATCCACAAATGTCAAAACAAACTGTGTCTACATTTCTGAATTGAAATTTTTTGAAATGTTTCATTCCATGAAAAACGTCAGTATTTGAGTTTTCATCCCAATTCAGACAAACTCAAATTTCAACATATCAGAATTTCCCATGGGATGGAAATTCCAATTTTTTTCTCTGCCTTAGGAAATAGCGCTTGTTTGGCAGTCGGGGACGGGAATTGTTGGAGGCAGCAGAGTAAAGCTAGCTGAGGGGAGGAAGGAAGGGAAGGAGTCTGACTGAGGAGAGGAAGTTTCCCTACTGTGGAAACTTCCTCTTCCTGTGCTCACAAAACATAATGAGCCTCTAACACAAGCTCAGTTCAAGAGGGTTCAAAGTTCACTATGATCATTTTGCACAGCTCATTTGAGAAACCTACATTTGTGCTACATCTTACATTAGTGCAATAAATAAGTAAATTAGCAGGATACATTTAACAAAGTCCAACCGAGCCTCTGTTTTATATCAGCCAAACAGAGCTAAAATATGGGGTTCACTATATTTTTAGGATAAAACCTTTAATATCAGACTAGCTAACTTGTGCTGAGTAGAGAAAAAAATACATGTATAACTAGAATGAATAGGACATATAAGGTTTCCTGCTATTTAAGCCTTTTTACAGCTTAGCAAAATCAAGAGAAGAAAATTCACCTGAAATTTTGATGTAGACCTGACAGGACAAGGTCTGCAGCTCATAAAGAAATCCTGATTGAAAGATTTATCTTCTGGAAGGAATCCATGTGGATAAAGTGGCTAGATAAGAGAGGATGGAATAGCATACAGTAGAAACAGGTTCTTATGCTTTTTGTGTAGTGGCATTCTTTTGTTCTTTGTATAAAATATTCTAAATAGAACGTCTGAGTCTGCATATTAATTGGTGGGATTTAAGAACACCAGATATGAAGCTCACACACATCACTTCTGATTGGCTCAGAAAGAAAGCTTAATGGAGTATAACAAAACAGTCACATAATGCTTTCTTTCTGGGCCATGTGAGGAACACCTGGATAGCATTTGAAATGTGAATGATTACAGAAAAATAACAGGCTGGCATCTGCAGAGTATCATCTTAATAGGTAACACATTAAGTAGAAGCTTTGGGTGCACAAAGAATTCAGGATTGGGCCTTATGTCTCATTTTAACCTCACACAGGTCCTGATTCAGGAAAACACTTAGAGTGTATTTAAGTCTGTCCCTATGCAGGACAGCACTTAACCACATGTTTAACTTAAGCATGTGCTTAAGTCCCATTGACTTCCAAGGGACTTAAGTATGCACTATAAGTTAAGCAAGTGCTTAAGTTTTGTCCTGAAGAGAGAGGCTTTCCTGAAGTGAGGCCATACAAAGCACAGATCAGTGAAGCCTATGGAATACACATATTTAATATATTCATAGCCCCCTTTTTTTAAATCACCACTCCATCCATACCTCTGTTTAGCAATGAATCTAAAGGATACCACACCACTTTACTACTACTACTTTCCATCCTTTACAAATATATTAAAGTCGTCATGACATCCGCAATAATTTTTTTCACAGGCATCACTTGGGAAAGCTGGAAATAAACAGAAGTTTGGTTCGCACAGGAAAGTTACACACTGGAAGTGTTTACATGGTCTGCAATTGTGGTCATCTGTACCTAAGCAAAAGGGAACCTCTAATTTTCTAGTTTATGTGATTAAATTTTTAACTGCTGCACAGAGAAAAGACATTTTCTGTGAGCAATGAACTCTAATTATAATGTATGCAGGCTGCAGCATTTAAATAAGCAAATAGTGTTCTATTCTTGACATTTCCTCTTCTGGAAAAAAATTACCCTCTAGGAAAGACTCCAATGTTTTACAAAGAAATTACTTCCTATAATCAAAATTGCCTTGCTATTTAGTCAAGGAATTTGGGTCAAGTACACATTCTCATGGTTTCAAAAGACAACCATATGTATGTCAGTTTACACTTCTTTCTGATTTTTGTTCCGCTTCCTGTAACAGTAACATATATTCTATTAATATTTAATAGCTGACCAGATAGCAAACTTCCCAGAAATTGAAAATCACTAGACGTTTCTGGCTTGGAAAATTCTCATGAACATTTAGCAGCCCAGGCACATAATCTCTCCTTAAGCCTCCCTTTGTTGTTATGATTCATCATCATCATGTTCCCATTACGCCTCTGGTGTTTAGTGCAGCAAAGAAGCTTCTCCACTCCTGTCTGTTTCTGGCAAGTCTTTAAATGGATCCCCAGCTATGCCCCAGATTTTTCAGGTCGGCTTCCACAGCTCTTCACCATGTTGTTCTTGGGCGGCCTTGTTTTTGCTTGCCTTCAGGTGTCCATCTTATTGCTACTCTGGTGATGGAATCAAGAAGCACATGGCCAATCCATCTCCAACACCTGCTGACAATGATGGTGCTCAAATCCTCTTGGCTGCACTGTGTCAATAGATCTTGGTTTGAGATTGTTCTGGGCCAAAAGATAGGATTTTTCTGAGGCAGGTTGCATGGAATGAAGACAGTTTTGACATGTCATACTTTCTCATTCCCCAGCATTCTGACCTATAAAGTAATGTTGAAAATATGTAGCTCTGATAAATCTTGAGTTTTGTTTTGGTGTTGTGTTTTGATGATTATCAGACTGTATTTAACCTCCTGCAGGTGTTCCTGGCTATATTGATTCTGTTCTGGATGTCCTGGCTTGTTCCACCATCCTGGCTGATGGTGCTGCCCAAGTATGTGAATGTTTCTATGTTGGTGAGAACATAATTCTCTATCCGTACTGATGATGTTGAGGCAATATTAAAGGTCATGATATCTGTCTTATTGTAGTTGATTTTCAGTCCAATTTGCTGGCTGAATGCATTGAGTTGAGTTGTTTTTTCTTGTATATGGTGTTGGGTATGTGATAGGAGAGCAAGATCATCTGCAAAGTACAGGTCTTCAAGAGATGAGAAGGGTGTCCATTTAATGCCTCTTGGCATGTCTTCTGTTGTATGCTGCATTACCCAGGCGATAGCAATGCTGAAGAGGATTGCAGACATGACATACCCCTGATGTATTCCTGTTTTGACTTCAAAACTGAGCAACACTGCATGTAAAGTTGAAATAAAAGCTTTTGATGATGTTGATTATATGGAGAGGGATTCCATATGCCTGCAGAATGCACCATAGGCTGGTCCTGTGAATGCTGTCAAAAGCCTTCTCAAAGTCTATGAAGTTTATGTAGAGTTGCTGTTGCCATTGTAGGCATTACTCTATTATGTTTCGTAGAGTGAAGATCTGGACTGTGCATCCACACCCTTTCCGAAAACCAGCTTGCTCTTTTCTGAGAATGCTATCAACTGCCTCTGATATACGCTGGACTATGATTTTATACAATACTTTGCTTGGCACAGATAAAAGTGTGATACCACACCAGTTACTACAATCACTGAGAGTTCCTTTCTTTGGTATCTTCACTATAACCCCATTGATCCACTGATCTGGCACTTTTTCCTTTTCCTATATTGATGTAAATAGAGGGGCCAAGATATATGCTGCTAACTAAGGATTCTGCATTCAAGTTATCCTTTCCAGGATCTTTCCCATTTTTTAAGGATTTGATGGCTTGAGTGATCTCTTCCTTAGTTGGTGTGCGGGGGGAGAAGTCTGTGTTGATATCAAGATCTTCTTCTGCCTCCTGGATATTTGTTTCCTCTTTAGGTGGCTCTCTGGTCAGCAATTCTTTGAAATGCTCTGCCCAGGGCATTTATTGTTCTTTTTCTGTTGTTAGTAGGTGGCCTTGTTTGTCCCTGGTGAGAGTGTTTGTTGGTGTCTGCTGTTTACCACTGATAAGCTGCATCATTTTGTAGACAGTTCCTTGTTCACCTTGAGTAGCTGCATCCTCTGCTTGTGTTGCCAGATTATCAATATAATGTCATTTGTCTGCTCTCACAAGGCATTTGACCTCCCGGTGTGCCTTGTTATACTGCTTGTGGTGTTTGTCCTTTAGCTTCTAGGATTTTTCTTCAGGGCTCATCTGCTTTCTATGGCGTTCCATGTGCTGGGTGTAATCCACTCCTTCCTTCTCTTCTGCCTGTAGCCTAGACAGGCTTCACTGCTCTATTTATAAATTGTTGTTACTTTGTCCCACTTCTTGTTGATCTCTTCATCTGCATTTTCCTCTTCTTCATCAAGGTCTGCAAGTGCCTGAAACCTGTTGTTTAACTGCAGAACAAAGGCTTTCTGTATTTCAGAGGACTTTAGCTTGTCAATGTCATAACATCTATGTCCCTTGTTTGGTGGACCCACACTTCTCGGTTTTAGCTAGATGGAGGCTGTTACAAGGTGGTGATCACCGCCAACATCTGCACCCCTTCTCACTTTCACATCTGTCAGTGAGTGTCACCATTTGCCATTGATCATCACACAGTCAATCTGGTCCTTATCTCTGCCATTTGGAGAACAGCTTGTGAATTTCACGATGTTGAAATAGGGTTCTGCCGATGACTAGGTCATTCATATTACAGAAATCAACAAGCCTCTCTCCGTTTTTATTCATGGTGCCACACCTATGTCTTCCCATTGCTCTGGCGTTGCTTGTGTTGTCCTTACCGACCTTGGCTTTCAGGTCTCCCATGATGATAGTTAGCTCATGGCATGGTACTCTCTCTAACTCTGCCTGTAATATAAGGTAGAATTTGTCCTTTACTTCTTCTTCGCTATCATTTGTCGGAGCATAACACTGGATCAGGGTGATATTATTGTATTTCCCTTTCAGTCTGGCTCTCATAAGTCTGCTGCTGACAGACTTCCATTCAAGCAGGGAATGCTCCAATCCCTTCTTCAAAAGGATGGCAACACCCTCATGGTGTTGTCTATTATCCCGTCCAGAATACAGCAAAGTTTCTCCCAAGGCTGCTGTTAATCTTCCTGAACATGGCCATCTGCTCTCGCTGACACCCAGGATGTGTAAGCTGAAGCGTCTCATCTCTGCTGTGACCCGAGCTAGCATCCCTGTTTCTTACATTGTCCGTACGTTCCAAAAAACAAGTTTGGTTTTTGTCTTGGTGGTAAGCTCGTCAGTCTTCATGCCAGTGGCTTTCTTTCAGCTTTCGCCACTGGCAGTCATATGGGTCATTGACTCCTGAAGGCCATCACACACAGTAATGGTAGATTTCTCCATCGCTGTTTCCGTAATATATTTTCTTTTTTATGGGAGAGGGTTGTTAGCCCTGTGACTAACCCCCAACCTGGAGGACCAAGGCGTCTGTTTTGTCTGGCCCCTCCTCCATAGATCAATCCGACA
This sequence comes from Chelydra serpentina, assembly GCA_037349315.1. Classification (NCBI taxonomy): domain Eukaryota; kingdom Metazoa; phylum Chordata; order Testudines; family Chelydridae; genus Chelydra; species Chelydra serpentina. The sequence continues at coordinate 81,096,882 of JBAIAC010000004.1, forward strand.
TGGTTGAACCTACCAGGAGCAAAAAGCCCCTTCCCCCCCCCCCCCCCCGACACAGACTCTGGGGATCGTTAGAGCATGCAAGCTTTCCCGTAATGACAAGGCATGGACACCAGAGGACAGGTGATGATGATTAGCATGAAAGAAATGCTGCTGTTTAAGGTAGCATCTATAATGTGTGGAGTGCTTTCCAGACACTCCAGAAGAGATGGTGTCTGCTGCGAGGAGTTCAGTCTGATGCCAGCCAGACAGGTAGAGTGAGGCTAGAGGAAGGGAATAGCATATTCGGCCATATTCTCTCTAGCAGTGTGTGTAGTCAATTACACTAGTGCACGGTGAAGGCAAAGGGGATGTGAAATGCCACCAGTCAGGATCAATATTTTATTGCTCACCATCAAAAGCAAAACATGCGCACACACCTCCCAAGAAAACCAACCACTTTGTCTTGAACTAAAGGGCAACTGACATTTTTCAAGGGACTTTTCTATATACAGGGTGTGCTTTCTGCTGAATTAATTTCAAAATAATAGAATGTGGGGCCATATTGGGTCCTCCTAATGAAAAAGCTGAATACTCCATCTCTAAAAAGTGCAGGAGTAGGGCAGGGTGTGAAGGAAAATTGCCAAGGTTAGGGCATGGAGTTTCCTCTTTCAGGCAAGTGTGGCTTCGAGGGCTGTGGACAGGGCGAGCAGGAAGCCCCAGAATCTGTTCCAACACTGGAGTGTTCCAACTCTGGACACTCTGAATCATTCATCCTCCATAAGTAAGGCTACGATTTTGTCATGGTGTTTTATTTTTAGTAAAAGTCACGGACAGGTCACAGGCAATAAACAAAAATTCATGGAGGCCGTGACCTGTCCCTGACTTTTATTAAATGTAACTAAGACCAAATTGGGAGTCGGGGGATCCAGCATCCAAGGCTACTGCAGCTCCATGGTTTCCCCCACCACCATTGTGGCTGGGAGCTGCAGGGTTCCCCCTCTGCCTGCAGAGAAAATGGGACACACCCAGCCACTTGCCCGAGTCCCCCACCTCCTTAAGGCTGTCACCCATTGTTGGAACCCTGCAGGGGGCCCCCTCAGGAGGCTGTTGCTGGAAGCCTGCCGCGACCCCCGCTGGCTGCTAGCTCCAGTCCTGTGGCCCCTGAGGCTGAAGCAGAAAAGGTCACAGAGGTCTCTGGAAGTCACGGATTCTGTGACTTCTGTGACCTTTGTGACATAAAGATAGCCTTATTCATAATCACCTCTGGGGCCTCCTTCTCCATCCCAGAGATCTGTACTGTTATTGCCATCTTTTCCCTACCTCTGTACATCACAAAGTGCAGAGGGCGCAATGAAGGAGTATTTGGTTTGGAACAGCATTCACTTAGTCAGATATATCTGTGTAGTTTGGAGTGGGCCATACCATGGAATATGGCTACTCCCTCCTGCCTGAGTACACCCCTTCCTTACCAACAAGGCCCCCACTGCAGGCGGATTGACACACTTCCTTCCACTTCTGATCTCCCTCCAGAACCCCTGGACTGATGTGATTGAAGAGCATTAGGTTACTACTGTTATATGTGTGAAAAAAGGAGGTGGTAGTTTACCCATTGTTAGCCAACAAAGCATTGTAGCAAGACTGAGTTAGAAGTAACAAGCAGAACCAGGCAATATCTTTCTAGCAGCCCACAAAATGCTATCCTAGTTCCCCAATAGACGCATGTGTCTGTGATGTATATAAGATAATGCATCTGGCTTTGTTGGGGGTGGGAGGGAACAGGGGGTAGATAAACCATGTTAGTGCTCAGCCTGCTGGACAAATGAAATGCATCCTGCCAGCCCAGCCCAGCCCTAGCTTACAGTAAACAAATGCCTATTTGAATTATGGAAACGAAGTGATATTTACAATGTCATCACTGGAATCCCAGTTTAGACACCCCCAAACACAGGTGTAGTTGTTTCTATGCAAACAGAATGAATGTATTTGGCTGCTTATCTTCCTGTATACTCATGCGGAGTCTCAAGCTGTTCATCTAGGGCCTGATCCAAAGCCTAAGTGGCAGTGAAAGGTACATTTCAGAAAGTTCTGAGCTGTGGTTCATTTTGTATATGGATTCAGAAGTGTGAATGCTTCTCTGAATTTTATCCAAATCTCTCTCTTCTTCTGATTTCTAGAAATCAGTCTAGACCCTTTTAGAAAAGAGTTTGGTGTGAGAATTTGGTCTGTTTGCCATTTTACTTGAACTGGTTCATTCAGCCCTACAAAATAATTAAAGATACTTTCTTTCTCTCTTTCCACTGCTTGCTACACTCATTTTGTTTTCAGGTATCAAACAATTGATTCAAATTATCCTAGGTTCATTGTCAAAATTCTAGTCTGATCTTCTCCTACATGCTGAAAGGCCCTGGCCTTGCAAGAATCAACTGAGGAATAACACTTAGGAGCTATTTGGATAGTTAATTAAGTAAACTGCTGCTACCCACTGAGCAGGCAACAAAGGAAATAGTGCATTACAAAGGGATAGAAAATAATTCAGAAATTATTATAATGACATATGGAACAATAGTACTCCCTCATCTGGAGAACTTCAGCTAATATTGGTAATGTCACCTTAAAGATACAATAAAGACTGAAATAGCCCCTCCCCTCCCCCCCAAAAATAGCAAAGAAGATAGTTAGAGGAACTGTGTGGCAATATTACATGGGATAAGATTTTGGAAAAACTAGAGGCTTAATCCTTCAGTACTAATTATTCAGCAAAACACCTGCTGATGGGATTTTTGCCTTCAAAAGATTGCAGGATATGGGCATAGGATTAGTCAGCTAGAAAGAAGAGTACATAGTTAACCTATGGAATTCACTGATGCAGAAAGTCAAGTCAAATACTGTAGCTAGTTTCTAAAAAGGACTGCGTAATTTAACAACCACTTATAAAAAAGGCCCAAATCCTAAGGTCCTTATTCTATTTTCACTTGGGTATAGTTAGGAAAACTCCCATTTAAATTATTTGGGAGTTTTCCTGAGTGAGGACTACATGAAAACTGATAAGTACTACAAGACTTGGTCAAACATTTTTAGCAATGAGAGCTAAGGTTAATGAATAATCCTATCTCATGTGTCAAGTTATAAAATGGCCTCCTGTGGAGATCGGGAAGGAATTGCCATTCCTAACATACTATATTGCATAATTGATAGGTACTTTGTAGGTATGGTCAACCTCCTGATTCTTCAGGTACAGGCCACTGATGAAAACAGGATGGTGGAGCATTGTCTGATCCAGCATGCTATATTCTAAATTCTAAGGGTTATATGAAAGGAAAATGGAGAATTTTCACTCTGTGTACATACAAGTAGATAGGTCTGTTCAAGATAGCAAGAGCTGCATGTGAGAAACTGATTCCAAATGGTCTTGGAACATGTTGAACTTTTATAACTTTTTTTGCAGGTTTGGTTGTTTTTTTGTTTTGCTTTATTTTGGGGTGGTTGTTTTTCGTGTGATAGGCAGCTGTGATCAATAGAGTGTTAAAACTGGAAGAGAAAGAAAGATGGTATAGCCTCCAACATTGAGCATAAAACTGGCATTCCTGAGTATGGCATTGCAACCTATGCTCTCCAGTTTGAGCAAAGTCAAGGCACATTGTTTAAAAACTAATTTCCAGAGGTAAAGGTCTAATTCATTAAGTGTATTCATAGGTCCCTTTCATTGACTATAGCTGTGTGTTCATTTATTTATTTAAACTTCTGTTTTTAACATTAAAATATATTACTGATTTACCCTTCAAGCAGTAGTGTAGCCAGGGGGGGAGCAGGGGGAGGGGCCGCTCCCCCTGTGAGGAGAAGCGGCGCTAAGGCGCCACCCGAGTCCCGCTGCTGGCCCCGGGCTGGGGTGGGGGTGCTTTAAAAGGCCGGCGGCTCCCCACGGCGGCAGGAGCCGCCGGTCTTTTAAAGCGCCCCCCCCGCCCCGCTGCTGGACGGGGGGGCGCTTTAAAAGGCTGGCGGCTCCTGCCGCTGCGGGAGCCGCCGGCCCTTTAAAGCACCCCCCCCAGCCCTGCTGCCGGATCCGGGCTGGGGGCGGGGGGCGCGCTTTAAAAGGCCAGCGGCTCCTGCCGCTGCGGGGAGCCATGGGCCCTTTAAAGCGCCCCCCCCTTCCCCCCCGCTGCCGGAGCCGGGCTCGGGCGGGGATTTAAAAGGCCTGGGGGCTCCGCAGCGGCTGGAGCCCCGGGCCCTTTAAAGCGCCGCCGGGGTGAGTACAGGGGGAGCGGGGAGGCGCCTTTTTATAGCGCCGCTCCCCCTGTGCTCTAAACCTGGCTATGCCACTGCCTTCAAGGGCAATTTAAACTAAGAAATTTAAAGAACAAAGTAACCATTACATTTTACAAATGTCACAGAAACATTGGGCACAAACAAAACAGGCCTCATGAGAAGGTACATTCAGTTTTTCTTTAGAAACGGTATAGTACCACATTTATCACTGGCATAAACCTACTGAGATCAGTGGAGTTACATCAGGGACAAGTTTGGCCCCTTGTGTAAGTTACAATGCTCTCCATCTCTTAAATTGTGTTTCTGTTGCTAACAACTGCTTTGACTTAAATATCATTTTTCTGCAGTTCCAGGAATTTCTCTAATTTCCTGGATCTGATATAAAATAAACTGCATTCATAAACACTGGGTACATGTTGTGGACATTAGTATCCTGAAAGAAAAAAAAAAAAAGAAATTAGCTGCTACTTTATCTATGAACTTGCCAGGCTGCAACGGGAAGTAGTTAATTCCTCATGGCTAGACACAAACATTCCATCTTTAGTGACATGTGTAAAGGTTGCTGTTTAGAACAGACTCTTTTCAGGACCCATTCCTTCTGGGCACTTACATTTCTAAACCCCTCAAGAGGTCTGCACTTGTGAAAAACAGAGAGAGTGGAGACTCTGGTGTTCTGCCTAAGACAACGCCAGCACTCTTGTGAACAAACGTTGGATCAATCCAGAGTTGGAAGTGAACACGAAAAAAGTGTCAGTCGCTCTTTTGTAAGTCTTTTTGTGGTGCATCTGATTGACCCACATTATGGTGTACAATAGCATGAAAGAGTGTTAGTAATCAGTGCTAATGAATACATGTACCTACCTGATTCATATACTGGACATTACCCCGCACGAATGCTTTTCTTTCGCATTCATTAAAATTCTCATCATGACACAAAATGCTGAACATTTACTCTAAGAAAAACAAAAGCAAACAAAAAATGAGACACTTTTATTGCAAATTTCAGTCCAAAAAGATATCAATAAGGAAGTCGCATAGCACAGGCACGTTGTCCCATTCCTCCTCCACTTTAGATAATTAATGTTTTTAGAAAAGATATTTAAACTGAGACCTCTGTGACAGCTTGTGGCATAATCCTCCTCTTTTCACCCCTTTCTTCCCTCTCAACCCCCTACCTCCTTGTAAAAAAAGAAGACTACTTCTTACTCTATTCTCACCCTCTTTAGAGGAGGGGGTAAGTCCTTAGTGAAATTCAACACTCGCAGTTTGGATGTGTCCAAAATATACCATGAATCTTTCTCCTATAACATTTTTTGAGGACTAAAATGGACATTTGGCTTGCTGAATTTTGTAAAAAAATATTATTGAAATGAGTTAATACCTGGCTTTTCCATAGCACTTTTCATCAGTGGATCTCAAAGTGCTTCACAATCTTTCAAGTATTTATCCTTACAACATCCTGATGAGGTAGAAAAGTGCTATTATCCCCAATTTACAGATGGTGAACTAAGACACACAGAGGCTAAGGCTATTCCTACACCATAGTGTAAGCCCAGGGTTTGAGCTCAGGCTGAAACCTAACCCCCTTTCATCTACACACAAATTGCCCTAACCCAGGGTCCCAGGATGCCATGGGGGTGGCAGATGAGAGCATAGGATCCAGGGTTCAAGCCCTATTGCTTTGCAGTTTAGATATAGCTCCACTGGATTCACGCTCTGGGAGTCTGCCAAAATTATCCCACAATTCCACAGACTGACTTTCTTTGTCCTCTGGACGGTCAAGTTTGGTAGACAGTCAAGTTTTCCCACAGTGCACCACAAAGGGCTAGAGCAGCCACAGTTTGGGAAGGTGCTAGGAAGTCTGGGATATTTAAAGGCTGGAGCCTCAGGTTGGGACCCAGGCTTCAACAATTCCTAACCTGGGATTGCAAAAGAGTGTAGACACTCAAGCCCTAGGTTAACAAACCCAAAGTCTATTAATCTGAAATCTACGAATGCTGGGATTACATTGCAGTATAGACACACCCAATGTGACTCGCTCAAGATTGCACAGGAAACTTGTGGCAGAGGTGGGAATTAAACCTAAGTCTTTGGTTAGTGACTTAACTACTGCACCATCCTTCACCTCGTTTAGATAATGATAATGACGTCATTTAGATAATAATTGTATAGCTCACACACACACAGAGAAATTTGATGCAAAGTTTATTTCTTTATGTATATGAGCTCTGTAATGTTAAGCTTCAAACACTTCTCTCAGATGCTATACTTGCCTGGATATAAATATAAAAAACAGTTAAAGGAAATGTCAGTAACTGCAAATGGAATGTTTTGTTTATGGATGAAATCTCTCTCTTGTCTGTCTGGTATTTCTAATGCATAGGTCACCATGGTATTTAGGTGCCATGATTGTTTGGATCTGATCTGTAAAAACTAATATTTTACCATAGTATTTTTAATGTAAAAATATATGTAGCAGCTAGAACCTACTTTTCATTGTGAGAAAAATGAATAGTTAAGGTCACTGCAGAATAGAGAAGAAAAATACAGTGTTTCCAATAAATATCTCCTTTTAGGCCTGTTTCCTAAAGGTACAGGTTTGGGGGTAGCTAATGCAAACCTTTATTCGTGTAGGAGATCATTTACATAAACATTCTTGCAGATGACTATATTGTAGTAGTAGTAGAATTTGACAACCAGATGGTATGGTCTGGACAGGAGAAGATGGTCAAGTTTCAGGAGGGACCTAGAGTGGTGTAACACCAGGGATTCGGGAATTCAAACTTAGGATCAGACAGTTACCAGACAAACACAGGCCTCTCGGCATGTAACTGGCATCTCAGCATGTTCAGTAATGATCATTTTTGTGAAATTCTGTCTACCTGCTGCATCATTTATTGCTAATGAAACATGGTGGCAGTGATTTTTTCTCTAAGACTTTCGAGAGTGCAGCAAGTAGAAGCATGCACTGTGGCACATGGCCTGATGCCCCCAGGAACCATTAGAGTTTGCAGAAAGGAATCTAGCCCAAGCATGGACTTGATGGAAGCAGGAGTTTGAGCTGTACAAGGATCTTGTCAAGCAGAGGGGAACCAGGAAAGTAAAGCTTTTATCTCCTTGAGGAACAGTGCAGAGAAGTATACTAATCTGATGCTTCCCACTGCCTCAGCATTAGCAGGTATGTGGGGAACTCTAGGCCTAAGCCTAAGCAAGCTGTGGTGTGATACAAGTTTTGCACAAGGAACCAATCTGATGTGGACAGGACAGACCCCTTTATGCCAGGATTATGGACTTTGGTGGCCAGATGTAATTTTGGAGATCTGGGGTGTTGCCAATTCTCACAATTTTATTGCAAGTCTGGTGATATTTGATGGTTTTCTTAAAGCCCTGGCTCCCATATGTGATTATATGAAAATCTCAGCTTTCATTTAAAAAAACCCAAAACATCTAGCCCTCATGGTTGTGGAGAAAAGCTTGAAAATGTATCATCATTCTACCCAAGTCCATGCGCATACCAGTTTCAGACACTTGGGGCAGGAGAGCAACGAGGCACTATTATAACTTCAATGTATGCAACAATCTCAGTAGGCAACTGCTTTGTCAGATTTCAGCAAGACAGCCCTGGTGACGCTTGATTTCCCAGAGTGAACCAGGTTCAGACAGATCATTATACATGTCAGCTGCTCCCTCGTAATGTACAATGAGAGCACAATGCAGTCAGTAGGAAAATGGAATCTCATATTAACAAACCCAGAAACCAAATAACAAATAACAAACAAATTATATTAACAAACAAACCAAAATACCAAATAAAATCTCTGGTAGTGGATGGAAACTGCCAGCAATCCATTTAGGGGAATACAGTTATTGAGGCAATGGATCTGATCAGGATACAGAACCAGAATTTCATAAGCACTGTATGGAAGGCAAAGAATTAGTCCCAGGGACTATGGAGACAATCTTTAAAAAGCCTGGAGATGTTTTCAAGGGTGTCTGCTGTCTGGAAGGTGAGCTCTGGCCAGAAGCAGATCCACTAGTTGAGCTGGTGTACTTAACACAGAGGAAAATCCCAGCTGTGCCGGATGATCCAGTCAACAGAGAATTTGAGAGTCAGCAAAGGAGGGGAATCTTTATAGTGAAAGATTCCAACATTACCTGGATATGCAGCATGGTGGTTCTAAAGAAACCATAGAGTAAATTATGGATCTGAATAGATCAAAAGTCATTGAATCAGTCGCTAAAAAGATGCAACTACCTACTACCCAAAATCAAGGTCAAGCAGATAATTTCAGGGGGGTAGTCAGCTGACAAAAGCCAGGTATCTGAAGGAGCAGGAGTAGGAGTATACTTCAAATATATAAGGAAGAGTTAAATATACATAATAGACTCAGAAATTAAGGTCAGATACTTGTAATTCCTGCCTCTCTATGCAAGAGAGTTATAGAAAAATAAGTATCAGAGGGGTAGCCGTGTTAGTCTGGATCTGTAGAAGTGACAAAGGGTCCTGTGGCACCTTATAGACTAACAGAGGTATTGAAGCATAAGCTTTCGTGGGTGAATACCCACTTCTTCGGATGCAAGCAGTGGAAATGTCCAGAGGCAGATATAAATGTGTAGTGATCCCTGCACATTTATATCTGCCTCTGGACATTTCCACTGCTTGCATCCGAAGAAGTGGGTATTGACCCACGAAAGCTTATGCTTCAATACCTCTGTTAGTCTATAAGGTGCCACAGGACCCTTTGTCGCGTCTATAGAAAAATAAGTTGAATTCACTAGAAAAGTATATGCCTCAGATCTGGTTTTGATGATTGTCTGCAACAACCTTGAGAATGTGTTTACAGGCCAGGAATGAGTGCACACCTGTGTTCCTTTATGGAAAGGTATGAGATCCGCCAGACTTGTGATAACCAACAGCAGAAGGAGTTTCTAACACCACACAAAGTTCCTTCTGGCCAGGGAAAATGATTGGAATAGATATATTTACCTCCAAGGAAAAAACAGTATTTCACAACAGTAGATATTCCAGTTTCTGAGAAGTAGATACAATGAATGATATGAGAGCCAGTAAGTGATTCACAAATTAAGGGTGCACTTTGCAAAGTTTGGCATTTTGAACACTGTACTCCAGTGGTGGGAAACCTGCGGCCCGCGGGCTGCATGCGGCCCATCAGGGTGATACACTGGCAGGCAGCGAGACAGTTTGTTTACATTGGCCGTCTGCGGGCATGGCCACCTACAGTGCCCAGTGGCCAGCCCTAGAGAGATGGAAGAGACTCAAGAGAGAGACAAGTTGCCAGATTTGGAAACAGGTGGAAGACGGGCAGAAGTAGTGCAGTTAAGGTCCGGTAACCTGTTGAGGAAACCACATTATCTTAGGGGCTGTTAGTTGGAGTCATATCTGTTTGAAAGATGTGATTCCAACTAGACTAACTACTAGGGAGGGATAGGTCAGTGGTTTGTGCAGTGGCCTGCTAAACCCAGGGTTGTGAGTTCAATCCTTGAGGGGGCCATTTAGAGGGATCTTGGGGAAAAATCTGTCAGGGGACAGTACTTGGTCCTGCTAGTGAAGGCAGAGGACTGGACTCGATGACCTTTCAAGGTCCTTCCAGGTCTATGAGATAGGCATATCTCCATATATTTATTATTTAGTAACCTCTGGCCTACAGGTGTTTTGTGGAACTGGAAGTTAGTTAATCATTTGTTGTTCATTTGTTTACATCACACAGAGTCCTCTGGTTTGACAGCGTTTGCAAGATCTCAGAACAGAGAGACACACAGTCAACACTCTGTGGTGGGGCCTTATCTATAGTTATGGGTTACTTTAACCAATTACCCACCCCAGAGTTAGGGTTTACTCCTAAATTAATCTGTGAAAGTTCAGCCCCATGAATGACTACAGTAGAGAGGTTATCAATAGAAGGCGGACTCCATGGTGCACACCAGGGACAACACAGTACTCTTTTTATAATAATTATTTTTATTAGTCAACCAAACAACAATACACACATTGTATTGGAGAAAGGTGTATTGTATCTGGTGAAGGACAGAGAAACAAATATGGGAGACTTAGTATTTGCATTACTCACCCCATGACATGGAAAAACCCGAAGTGTTAGCCATTATCCTCACCATCATCATCATCACCACCAGTGGTCATATCATCATCCTGACATCTCTCCTCCAGGCATGCAGGCCGGGATACAGCTTTTATAATGTGTTATGCTAATGCCCACTGGGGTTCATACATATTTACGAATGTTTTAACTCCTTTTCTTTGTTTGAACTTCCACACCCCACTGCTTTTGGGGGCCCCATTTTCCATAGGCTAACTTGTTATCTCCCCTTATACTCACTCATTAACATTTATGTTACCTTATCACCATAGTAACAAGCAGTTGCCTTAAGGAAGCCTCTAACATTTCACCCAGCTACCAATGGTAATCTTGTGGTGTCTACTGATTTCTCATAGATATTATTATCCAAACTCAGCAGTTATTTTCAAAACATCCGTATATCACAAAGACACAAGCTCAGCAAGTTTACTGTTAACTTACTTATGCTAACTTACCTTTATAATATAGCTAACTTATCCTAAGGCCTAATTTGGCTAAGCTTGATATTTTAGAAGCATAAGGCCTGTAGGCCCTGTATTACAACATTAATTAATACTTATATTTCACCTCTATCTCCTAAATATACCTGCTATCTTTTATCCTTGGCTACAGTGGGAGATGCATGAGGCAGTTCACATATCAGCGCTATTATTTCAGGTTGTCTGAAGACTTAGATGTCACTGCATCCATTGCAGTTGGATCTTAGTATCAAGTTTTTTTTCTCAACAATTGGGGCTAGAACTTTACTTTTATTTTTTAAAGGACAACTGAGATTCTCACAGTCATGACTCCAGGAGATGGAGACCTACGTGTGAACCTATAGCACCTTTACCTTAATCTGGCCCTCATCCATTTCAAACATTTTGGGGAAAAACAACTTCAAATATTTTTTGGCAAAAAATATTTTTCATTTTTCAACTCCCTCTACTCTGGAGCAGAGCAGGGAGTGAACTGTTACTTTGAAACATTACCCTTTGCTCCACAGGGACAGCAATCCACACTAGCCCTTCTCCTGTTCCTACATGTCCCTTCCCTGCCCACCTCTCACCCCATGTGGGGTCTGGCATTGTGAGTTGCTCACATAGGGGGCTCCCTATATCTTCTTACTCCTCAGTGCAGACATGCAGCTGGGTTCACAATTGCATCTATACACTTTTCAAGTTGGTGTCATATGAATGCCTACAGCTCATAAAACCCCTTTCACATTAAGTATTTTACTTGTTCTATAGAGGGTTAAAGGAAAGTACAGAGCAGCTACATGACTTGGCTGAGGTCATACAGCAAATAAGGAACAGTCAAGAATAGAACCCAGGAGTCCTGATTCTCAGTACTCTATTCTAACCCTCCCCCCAGCATGACGTTTTTAAAGTTCTATTAATAATTTATGAGAGAGGGGCACTTTTCAGAAGATACTGGGTGGGATTTTCAAAAGCACCTAAGTCTGTTAGGAGCACAAGTCTTGTTGAAAGACTTGTGCTCCTAAGGGAATTAGGTGCTTTTGGAAACCCCATCCACAGCCAGATAAGCACCTTAGCAACAGGTGAATATTTTCTTGTTATAAAGTTCCTTCTCTGGAGATTAAAAAAGACTTAGTTTTGACTGTCCAGTCAAGCAGAAATACATTACTGATGTCTGCTCAAATCTCCTTTTTGGTCTGATAAACATTATATACAATTGGGTTTTGTTTGCCAGTCAAAAAACTATATTGTGTGTGGGAGGAAAAGCAAAAATATACTTCATCTGATGCTTACTAATTACCCATGTTAAAAGCATGGCTTTTAAAATGTTACTTAAAAAAACATTGGCTTTGTTGAGGGGAAATTCTACCACATTTTGTGTTATGATGGGGAAGCCCAGATTTAAGCAGGCTTAGTTTTGGACCCCACCCAAATGATCTGTTTCTCATCCTTATTTACTTCTTAACATGATATGACTCAACTCATTAAACATTTCAGATTTAAATTAGGGCTAAGAGAAAATATTTTCCCCTGCCAAAAGATCCTGGGATGGAATTCCGTTATCCATCATGCTCCTAAACAGGGATTCCCTCCTACTCAATTCTGAGTAATAATTTGGAAGTAAGATCTTGGTATTCCCTCAGAATGACTGGGCTAAGCTCGCAGCTCAGCATGAATCACTTGTATACGTAGGCACATTGCGAGAGGGTAAACTGTCCAATTTGTAGTTAGAGTGTATGTTTTCCATTCATTTGATTTGCTTCATCAGCCTCGATTCAGCCTCTCTGCAAACCACACCCTTGTTTAAAATGATTACAGGAAGACAAGGTTGAGCAAGCATGACCACTCTTTTCCCCCAAGGCAAACTGCCTAATATCTACTTTTAGTAGTTACTCCCAGGGAGAAAATAAGAGCTCTTGTCATTTGTAGTAACATTGCGAGAGACCCTCTGCACCTACTGTGTGGTGGGACTCACAAAGCTACAGAGTGTCTGTAAAAGGCAGGGAGTCATGGCTGGATCCCCTCCTCATGGCTGAATGCGGCTCTCTTCCCATCTGGTGCCCTCAGCTAAGAGCTGCTCTGGTCCTCCGGTGGTCTGCCTCTTCCCGTGACTTGGCCCTCTGGTCAGGTCACAGTTTAAGTCTACCTCTTCTGCGGTAAAAGAAAGTCCACCAAACCAAAGTCCAAGACTTGTATCAAGTCTTTGGCTCCAACTCTGGGCACTGTGGTCCTCACCTCCTTCTCCCAGGGCTTTCACTCATTTCTATCCCCTTCTGCAGGGCTTCACACCACCACCTCCAGTGGTTGGGAGGGAACCCAGTCCCTTCCAGCCCATGGACTCTATAACCATTGGCATTATTCTAGATCAAGAAAAAAATTAAAAAGTTTGTCAAGGAACTCACTGGGACCCTAATCCACTAATAGGAACAAGGATGATTTTGTGATTTATTTTATTTTATTTGGTGCACTGAGATACAGGATATTTAGGTTCAATTCCCATCTCTGTCACAAACTTCCTGTTTGATCCTGGAGAAGTCATTGAATCTCTCTGAACTTCAGTCTCCCATCTGTAAAGTGGAGATAATAATGCTCCCTTTGTTTCTCTTGTCTCTTCAGATGGTAAAATCTTCACCGTAAGGACTGATTTAACTAGGGGTATGTACACCACTGGGGCCTGTTGGAGCTACTGTAATACAAATAACCAATCATAAAGAGTGCACAAATTAGCTTTTTCAGTGAAATGCTTGCAAAACAGCCATAGGAATTTCTGCCTTTGAGGTCTGATTCTGCAAGGTAATGAACAACTCCTCGAGGTGGGGCTCACTCGTGACTCTCATTTACTTCAATGAGAGTTGAGGGCACTCGGCACTTGCAGGAGTTGCTCAACACCTCACAGGTATGAGCCCTTAATGATCTGTTCTTACCTAAGATGGCCTCTAGCAACTTTCCAGGCTAAAAGTTTAGCTGCTAGAAATCCTATTAACAATTTTTCTCAGAGTGGAAGTTCTAATGCCAACATAAATCAATTGAATGTTACCAAACTTGGTAATTACCATAATTTCGTCAGACCTCCCTCATGTCTAATGAATACAGTATCTTTAAATACCTACATGTTGCATATTATATCTATATCATGTATACAGTAACAGGTGTCACTAGAGATTTTGTTTCCTATATATGGCAGTTACTTGAAGCTAGGGACTGTTGCACACTAACAAAATGTCAGGCTTTACTAACTCTAACCTGGAAACTTCACTTGACTGCAGTCCCTCATATTCATGGGAATCTATCCAGTGTAAGCAGGGAAACATTTTTCTACTTTATCTGAGTTTGCTCAAGGAACTGAAATCATCCAGTACTGAGTCACATGCCATTTGCAGAGCTCCTGACTAGTGCATAGCAAATTCTAAGAAATCCTTTATTCAGAACGTCCTCCAGTTTTGCAAGCCCGTGGAATTCAGGTGACCACAAGAAGCAGTTGAGAGGTTTTCCAGCCTGACCATATCAGCCGTCTCACCACAAGAACTTCCTATTTTGGCTGAGTCCCTTCAATCAATTTGAGGCTGCTCTTTATGATCAATAGGAGTGAGTTTAAGGATAGTTTGTTTGCTTTCTGTTTGTGAAGTAGTTCTTGTTCACAGGTTTCTCTTTCTTACATGAGAACTGCTACTGTTTGCTTTAATACTTTAAGCCTCTGCTAATTATCCAAATAGGGGTGGAGGGGGAAGCATAATACACCTCTCATTAAGTTTAATGCAAAGTTGACAGTAAAATTAATTATATGAAATATAGCAGGCAAAGAATAATAAGAGAACAGAAGAATTAATTATTATGAGTAAATGTGCATTTATATTGAAAAGGACTGCAAATAAATAGTAATGTAAACCTTAGCAGTGATATGGGAAAGTGCTATCTGTCCTAAGGTTTAGAATTACAGACAAAGATTTTGAAAGGAAAAGTTCTGTTGTAGAAACAAAACAAAAAAAACAAAACAAACCAAAAATAACCACAACACAAAACCATTAGTATATAATGAAAATAAACCTGTGAAAGTGACCTCACTAACTCAAAGGGATTTGCATGCATAGTTATAGAAGTGTAGGTAAATTAATGACTTCAGTTACTGGAAAATAATATTTGCATTGGCTAACTTAACACTGGAATAGGGTAAAAAGAGAGCATCTTATCTGTATCAGATCTCAACATCCTACTATAGCATTGCTATGGATTTTTTCTGTGGGACGCTCGTCTTCTTAAAGCAGAACAATTGTGAATTGTCTCATGTTGCCTATGATCTCTTAATCTCAAATTCAGCACAGATACATAACACTGCTTAATGGAGGAAGAGAGATTTGTTTGATTAAAATAAATGTTTGATCCTTCATGGAACGTGTAGACTATATAGAGAACAGTGAATAGCTTGGTGGGATAGATCTCTGCATGGATCTTATATAATTACACTAATTTGCAAGATCTTTGGGGTAAAAACCTTGTATTTTCATCTGTTCTATAGAGTACTTATCACTGTAAACAAAAAAGAGTCATAATGAAAATACATAGGGAATACACAACTTTCTGTATCAGGTTAGACTGTTAAGCCATCGTGACTGGTATCCTGCCTCAAGCATTAGCCAACAACGGATCCTTCAGAGGGCTTATATGCAATGCTGCAAACAAAGGGATATATCCTTTACTAGCCCATGTAGTGAGTGGATACAAAGCCTGGAGTGAAGCTCATGAGAGTCTGAGATAAAGCATCCTTGGTTGCTCAGATGAGGACTGAGCTATTGGAAGAGGTTAGACTGAACCAAAGCCTGACTGCTGTTGGACCACACTGCAAGATCCATTTGCTCAAATTTTCCTGCATAGCCAAAGTCTAAGATTAGCTAAATATTAATATGATCCTCCCTGCACCCCCAAAACTGAACTTCCTAAAACCTAGGAAGGGCAAAGAGTAAAACCACTATGGACATCTTCCATGCAGTTCTAATGTCCTGTTTTCTTCACTTCCTATCAATACTGCTGTGGCAGATGCTAAAGCAATGCCAATAATAGATTATTAGTTTTCTCAAAACTCTCAAATATTAATCCAGAAGTTCACATTTTAACTTAAAAACAGTAACAACAAATATTAGAAATTACAGAAATGTGCCATTAAGGTCACCCAGATGATCTTAACCCTGCCCTGACTCTTACTGATCTTTCACCTTCTGCATACATTAAATGTTGCATTTAAGATGGAGATGTTTTGATGAATGAGCATTTGATAAGGACATGAAGAAGTTTCAGCCTAAGGTACTTTTATTTGTATATTTTTCCTGTGGAGTCAAGGAACCCTGAAGTACAATGCCTTTGGTTTTGTGCATATGCCCCTGAGGAGTTGGCTTCAGACCTTTGTGCAGAGAGTTTCCCTGGCCAGCACACAGCTGTCATAAGAGCTCTGCACCAGCCCCCTGCAGAGATATCATATTGAGGAAGGGCTAGTGGAGGGAGTGGACTCAGGGAATGGGCACTGTTCTCCGGTTATTCTCTGCTTCCCAGGGCACTCATTGCCAGACTCCCTCCGGATGTCCCATGTAGCTCTTGCCTTCCTACTCCAATCCAGACCAACCCTAGAATGTGGTTCTCTCTCTCTGATGCTAGACACACTCATAGACCCAATGTGGTTCTGTGCCTGCTATTCTCCACATTGCAGCTGTATGATTCAGAGCCATATAGACTTTTTAAAGTCTGTATTGGGGCAACACAGAGTTAGGAAATGAATGGGGATTCAAATACCCATGGTAACTGCTTGTAATGACTAAATAAACTCTCCACAAATGACCCAGTACTAATCAAGGGCACCCATACTCCCAACACCCACAGAATAAAAATAATTTGAAGTGTCTCCTCTAGGCTAAGCCATTTTGAGCTATGACAAGCCAAAACAGAGAGAGGAAATAGAAAAATGTTCACATGAGAACACCTCAAGTTTTGAACCCTCACATCTCTGAAAATTCCTTTTCTGATTTGCATCCAGCTGCCCAGAAAAATTCTACTCTGGCATAGGTTCACACCTGTGAAATTTCAGATGGATTTGGTTAGTGTTGGCGAAGTTCCTGCAGGTCATAATCAGCCTTATAAAGGAAGGCAGGCATCAAATTAAAACCGTGAAGAGTCTGTACTGTTTGTCATACATACCTATGGAGACAAACTATCCTCCAAAATGCAGCTTTTGGTTCTGGAGGCAAGTTTGTCATCAAGAAAATAACTGATGAGAAATGCAGTGTTTCTGTCTGAGTCACTGGCATTTGGTGTATTTCCTCAGTGCAGTTGTTCATTATAAAAAAAACCACTATGTTAGAGTCACAGCTAAAGATGGAAAAAAATAGCCACAGATTAGCCCCCCCCCCCCCCGACTTTCTACAGCACTTGGGGAGGGGGTGGAGAAATCTGAGGAGGCCCCTCTACTACAATATTCATTGTTTATTTCCTAACCTTTAACATATGGAAAGATTTGGAAACATAACAAGGAACGTTGCACTAGTATTGAGTTTTTATTTTAAAAAATCAGTTAGACTTGACCTTTTAAATATATTTACAAAAAATTATTGAGCCACAGGAATGGGCCTTGGATCAGTATTTTGTCCATAGTAGAGTAACAAAGTTTAGTCTGCAAATATTTACATATACAAATTCACAATTACCTTACACACCTACATATCGTGGCTGTCTGAAATGAGGTCATTATATCCTAGTGCTTTAACATTCCCTCCCACTTTTCTTTTTTAACAACATCAAGCACACACTATTACATGCAGAATACTTTGCTCTCTCAGCTATGTATAGCTGTAAGGAAGAAGGGTTTTCCTTAAAGTTTAATCGCACCATTCTTTTCTGACTTACACTTCTGGACTTCCGTATGCTGTCAATTGAGTTTCTGGCTAATCTCAGACATATAGAATCCTCTTTCCCTCTGGACAGATCAAAAACCTTTTCCATGGAGTTTCTAGTATTATGGCTGCATTCCTTTATTTGAATGTCAAGGCTAAGTGTACCAGAGCCAAGAAACAAAATTATACCAATGTCTTGACACTGCCAGCTGATCAACCAAACCAATGAATAAAATACAATTAAAACTAATTTTCCTCCCTTCTGTGGAACTGTAAGGGACGTGGAGTGCAGCTGTTGTGATTTGGTTTACAGGCTATGGTTTCAGCCTCAGTATATTCTTACTGGTACATTTTCAAGGCAGAATATTAGACTTGCTTCTCCCATAGTTAAAGCTTCAGTTAGTAATTATTGTTCTTTCTAGAGTGCCATGAATGTACATTTTACTTTCAAAATAAACAAAAGTGAAGTGGACAGATTCTGTTCTCTGTCACATTGGTGCAAAGTGGAGGAACTCCACTGATTTTAATGAGATGACTCCAAATTTATACTGGAGTAACTGAGAGCAGAATGTGGCCTAAGATCCATGCCCATAACCTGTGGCACACTGACAGTTTACCCTTGAAATAATATATCTTAGCACAAGAAGAGAGCTAATTCTTTGGACATCGTGTTTGTTGTATTGTGCAAATTTAATCTATTACTACTTTTCTGGTTCAAGTGCAAGTATGCACCTGCTATAACTAGTAACAGGCCAAATTCTGCTTTCAGTTACGTTGACTGATGTGCTACCAGAAATGAGAGGAGAATTTGTCCCAAGGTCTTCAAATCAGTGGTGCGTGATGTTATTTTCCCTTGAACTGAAGTGAGAAGCAGTAGAGGATGCAATATACTTTTGCCCACAAATGTTCCCTCATAGTGGTGCATTCAAGTTTTTAGATGCAGTATTTTCTTACAAGCTGTTAATTACAACAGCCAAGCTCTTAATCATTCCAAGCACTTTGGCTTAAATCCAGTACAGATATAAGCAACCAAGTCAAAAACATCTTTTCACATCTTCCACAACGGTCTCTCTTATTTACAATCTCTCATACACAGGTTTCAGGACTGGATACTTTCATTATATGAAATAACAGCACTGTAATAATTGAAATGTCTAAAGTAAACCTTAATTAGGATTTAGTAAGCATTCTTGTTAGCCTGATGTCCAGTAGTCAGGTCTGCCTGCATCAGCATGTGCACTGTTACATGCTTGTTTTGAATGTTTTCTGCAACAAGTTAATGTGCAGATCGGACACCATGACAGTGTGGGTGCCCAGGCAGCATAGGGTATGTAAATTAGAAGCAGTTGCACCTGCACAAATGAATGGCTCCAGTTGCAGAAAATCTGGTGTCTTATATTAAACAGATTAAACTATATCATTTAATGCATATTTCTTTAGCATATATGCATTTTAGTGCATAATTGTATCGTGAGTAATACTTTTAATAAGAGGCTGGTATTTAATAAATGTGTAGACTTTTGTCCTGACTTACACCTTGTACAAACCCATTTACATCATTAGGTTGCATAGGGTATAAATGGGAAGAATTTCATCCATAATATAATTTATTATCACAGAATCATAGAAATATAGGACTGGAAGGGACCTCAAGAGGTCATCTCACCCAGCCCCCTGTGCTGAGGCAGAACCAAGAAAAATTAGACAATCACTGATAGATGTTTGTCCAACCTGTCCTTGAAAACCTCCAATGATGGTGTGAATCCACAACCTCCCTTGGAAGCTTAGTCCAGTGTTTAACTATCCTTATAGTTAGAAAAGTTTTCCTAATATCTAACCTAAATCTCCCTTACTGCAGATTAAGCCCATTACTTCTTGTCCTACCTTCAGTGAACATGGAGAACAATTGATCACCATCCACTTTACAACAGCCCTTAATGAATTTGAAGACTGTTATCAGGTCCCCCTTCAGTCTTCTTTACCTAAGGCTAAACTTGACCAGTTTTTTAACTTGTCTTTGTAGATCAAGTTTTCTAAACCTTTTATTATTTTGTTGCTCTCCTCTGGGCTCTCTTCAATTTGTCCACATTTTTCTTAAAGCATGGTGCCCATAACTGGACACAATACTCCAGCTGAGGCCTCACCAGAGTGGGACAATTACCTCCCGTATCTTACATATGACCCTTCTATTAATGATATTAGCCTTTTTTGCAACTGCATCACATGGATGACTCATATTCAATTTGTGATCCACTATATGCCACATTATGAGCCAGATTCTGCCTCTCTTAGTCACATGAATAGTACCTTGCTTGCAGGAGAAGATACCCATATGACCGGTGGGAGGGAGACAGAAACTAGCTGTATCCTAATTACATATATAACATTGGTTGAGCACATTCAGAACATTCATGGGCAGATGCTTCAAGTGGTTCTTTTTTGGAATGTGCATAACTATATAAGGAAAAGGGTGGATAAACAGAGAGTGAAATTCTGGCCCTGATAAAGTTTCCAGTTATAAATTTTCTAGTGTTTTGTCTGGTCTAATTTCAATTATTTGTGAACATCTTCACTAATTCTGATTTTAACACTTTTTCTGATTTCTTGTCTGTGAACATTCATGGGGACAGATTTTTGTCAACAGGAATGCTTTGGGAGAGAGTCTGTCCTTCACGCAAAGTGCATGTAAAAATTCAGATACACTATTCATGCTGGAAGTACTTGTCTGATTTCTGAGGTTTCATTCATCCAATCAGGGAGCAGACAGAGAACCCAGATGATTTAGCTGACTAATTACAGCCCTGGAAAAATATATAGTGAATAATCAATGCAAATAAACTGTGAACAACCCATAGCCTGAAATACCTCTTCAAGGTGCTGATCAAACAATTGCAATTGGGTACATTTATAAAAATCCACATATTTGCAAATAATTAATGCACAGAAAAAGTCTAGACAAATTATCCGATAAATAGATCAACCAACCCTCATTTTAAATGTCCAAATCAATGGGCTTCCACAATTTCCCCTAAGACATTTTTCCACAACCTAATACCACGTATCTAACAGCCAAGAAGAATTTCCTTGTAGTCGGCCTAAATTTTATTTTTCTTAATGTAATTCTTTTCCTCCTAATTATATCCTCTGTGCTACCTTAAATACTTCTTTTCCATCCTTAGTGTTTACACTCTCCCAATATTTGTAGACTATTTCCATGCCCCTCCTCTTATTCATCTATATACTAAAGTATGCATAGTTAGCCCTTTTAATCATTCCTCATGTGTCAATTTCTCTGATATTTAAAAATGATCTTCTCTGAACTCCCTCCAATTTGGTAATATTTGTGTGGTAATCTGGTGACCAGAAATGAATGCAATATTCCAGGAGGGTCTCTTATCTCCCTGCTCTGTTACATGATGCCTCTGTGAATGCAACTCAAAGCTTCATTGGCCTTTTTTCTGCCACAACATGTTGAAAACTCATTACTAATTTTTTGTCCGCTGTTGCCCCTTGGATCTCTTTCACCATTATTGTTTTTCCCGTTTGCTCCTCCCACTGAGGGTCTATATTTCAGAACAATTTTCTCAAACATATTACCTTGCATTTCTTCAACTCAAGTGTTCTTTTATCTCTGCCCATGCTTTTCAGCTCTCTGACTTCACTAGTTACGCACCTTCCCACTTCAATATAATCTCCGAATTTCTTTTAAAACGGTTTGCTTCCTCTGCATGATAATCAGTGGAGAAGTTAAATAAATCTTGACCAAACACAGACACCTATGGGTCCCACCATGCATCTCTGCCCCAAATATGCTATAGAACATTTTCACTTGGAACTCTTTATTATAGTCCTCCAGCCAGTTTTCTATCCTTATGTCTGTGTTCCTATCCAAACCAATTTGAGTTAATTTTTCAAGATTCAAGAGAGCAACAGCAAATGCTTCATTTAAAATCCCAATAAAGTACACTGATTATTGGGCAACAGGCAGAATGAAGAAGGTAAGGGGAAGTGCAAGATTTTTTCTGAAGCTCTCTATTACAGAGTAGAACACCTCTAAAAAATATAATGGTCTGCTGCTGTTTCATTCCATCTTATCACACCATCTCCCAGCTTTCTAAATGCCTCGCCAAAATCAGCAGCTGAATGAAAAAGCCGCTGCCCAAAACTGAGCCCAAGAATAACAAAGATGATGCTGGTAAGAAGAGCTAAGAACTTCATTGAACTTAGTCTTCAGAAGAGGAATAGGCAAAGAGGGTAAATTTTCAAAACACGTAAGTGACTTAGGAGCTAATATTCCATTTTCAAAAGTGACTTAAACACTTATGAGCCTAAGTGTCATTGGAAGTCAATGGGACTTTGGCTCCTAAGTACCTAAAGTACCTAAAATACTTTTGAAAATGGGATTTTGGCTCCTAAGCCACTCAGGCACTTTTGTAATCAAAGAAAGTTGTTCCTGATGAGCCCTTGCTGCAATTTATTAGCTTATGGTCTTAAATTATGCTGGCTTTTTATATAAAATATCTATCATTGTTCAAAATGATGTGCCACGCATATTGTAAAAAAAGTAGACTAGAATAACTTATTAACCAGTTTGGTAACCTTACTCATAGACTTGCAGACTTTTAGACCAGAAGGGACCATCATGGTCATCTGATCTGCTGCACATCATCGGCCACAGAACCTGATCCATCCACTCCTGTAATTGATATTTGCTACTAACAGTCGCAGATCAGCTACATGCTATGGTAGTCTCATCATACCATACCCTTTTTGCCCCCAGTATTCCCCTTGGATGGCTGCTCCAGAACTTCATGCCTCTGATGGTTAGAAACCTTCATCTATTTTCAAGCGTAGGCTTATTGATGGCCAGTTTATATCCATTTGTTCTTGTGTGAACATTGGTGTTTAACTTAAATAACACTTCCCCATTCCTGATATTTATCCCTCTGATGCATTTATAGAGAGCAATCATATCTTCCCTCCGCCTTCTTTTGATAGGCTTAACAAGCCAAGCTCCTTGAGTCTCATCTTCCTATTCCCCTCATTTGTGCCCCCCAAAGTAAATAACTCACTACCATTCTTGTCACATGCTTTTTGAGGCTTCCTTCTCACTGATGAATATATTTATTTAGCCTACGTTCTGTGATAAAGCCATATCCTAGAACCAATACTATAGTTCAGATAACCATTGGTACTAGGAGCTGGGATTTTTCCAACAATATCAGATGTTGTATTGCTGAGAACTGTTAGTTGGACCAAAATGTCTCAAGCACCATAGGGTTGAATACAATCTTGATTTTGTCTAAAGAGAGAGAATATTTGTTGTTGGCATTTCAATGATTGGAAAGATATGCTGGCTTGTATGAAATAAATGGCTTTTTATTCTAGATACCAGAGTACAAAGGGTTAAGGCTGTGCAGAAGCAGACACAGTAAGCAATTCATATACATTATACACACACACACACACCCAAAACTGGGCAGGCTAATAAACCCATATGGAACACCTAGAAAAGCTATTTTAAGTTCTGTAGGAAGTTAATCCTGTTCCAACAATTTGACTAAGAACTATAAAAATATCTTTGCCAAGGAAGGGTATCAACATTTTAATCTACCTTGCATTGATAAAGAGAGGAGGATGGTTCATTTTCATGGAATAAAATGAAGGCAAAACAAAACACTCTTTGTTTGAAGAAATATTGCACCTGCAGTAAGTTCATTGCTGACATCCTTAGGTGAAATTTGATTTTCCCTCCTTCCCCCTCCCGTCCTTATTTTCAGTGCTGACTTGGAATGTGAGGCACGCAAGCCATCCTTCTTGTCACTGACAAATTTCTTTCTTCAACTGTGAAAAAGAATAGGGCTTCCTCACCTAAGTTACCATCAGCAAGTCCTCTCAGCAATGCACCTGCGCCTTGTAACATTATACTAAACTTTGCAGGGCTTCATATTTGTGTGACAGACTGGAGAGATCAATTTCCTGCCCATCTAAAGCTCAGAGCTAGGAGTCTTGTTCTGACAAGGAAGGCCTTTTTAAAATAGACCAGGTTTTCAAGCCTGTGAATCAGATTGAGAGGTAAATAAAACCTAACCATTTGATATAGGAATCCTGATTTCACTGAAGGAGAAAACTGCATTAAAGCAGTAGCGATTAGTCTAAAGCTGTAGTTAAGAAGGAGATGCAACTGTAATCCATTTTTTTTAAGTGGCCCATAATTTTCTCAAACATATTCCTTTTGGGATGAAATTTTCCATATTTACATATATGTAGATATACATATACACATGTTGCTATCGGGGCCCAGATCATCCCTGCAGGAGGAAAGTTTATTGAAGGAGCCGCTGGTGTAGGAAATCCTTGCAAAGGATCCTCTTGTAGAGATTCTTCCCACACCCACATCCACACATACATCATCCTATTGTGTGGGAGGGAAGGCGCTCATCCCCACCATGGAAAAAACTACAGGTCCTGCCCTGACACCTGGCATATTACCCAGAATCTATGCAAGGCAAAGCCCATCCATGTAAGGAGTCTGGGAGCTCCCTAACTGCTCTGGCCCCCAGCGAAAATGGAGGCCCTTTGAAGTCTGACTGAAAACTTGACTGTAAGAAGCTTTACAAATAAATTTAGGCAGGCTGGGCTATCGTAAGGCTGAAGGGAGAGTCTCTGTAGAGGCCTCGTGGACAGAAAGGAATGAGTAGGTTCTACACCCTTACAGTACGTGATTGGACAGTATGTTCAGACCTCTGATTTGCCTTGCAAAACTCATTGAGAACTATGTAACAAACCAAGTTTGCAAAAGATTAGTTTAGTAGGCATGAATTGTTAAAGTGGTGATTCCCCAAAACTGACACCCACAAATGATAGGGTTGTTCAGACTTTGGAAATTAAATCCGGACTAGTTCCTTTTGTTTTGAATTCAAACCAGGAATAAACTTCATGGGGGGGCTCTCTGTTTTCATATTCATTGGTCCTGCCACCAGGGACAGAGTTAAGAGACAGCAGGTATAGGAATCATAGAATATCAGGGTTGGAAGGGACCTTAGGAGGTCATCTAGTCCAACCCCCTGCTCAAAGCAGGACCAATCCCCAATTTTTGCCCCAGATCCCTAAATGGCCCTCTCAAGGATTGAACTCACAACCCTGGGTTTAGCAGGCCAATGCTCAAACCACTGAGCTATCCCTCCGAAGAAGCATTCTTGAAGAGTGATGCTGATGAGAAAAGAGCGGTTCTTATGGGAGTACATGCAGGGCAAAGATGAGAGAACTCAGTGGGGGAAATAATGGGAGGAAGAAGAAAGAGGGAGGGACAAGGAGAAATTAGACTGAAGGGAAATAGATGCTGTAAAAGATGGAAAGGCAGAAAAGATACACATAGAAAGAAAAAATGTCACCAGGGCTACCAATGACAGAAAGTCTGGGCATCATTTATTAATAGATTCATATATTATGAAGCCAGAAGAAACCATTGTGATCATTTAGTCTGATCTCCCATACAGCACAGGCCAGAGGACTTGCCTGAATTAATTCCTGTTTGAACTAGAGCAGAGCTTCTAGAAAAACATCCAATCTTGATTTTAAAATTACCAGTGATAGAGAATACACCACAATCCTTGTTCAATTGTTCCAATGATTAATTACCCTATTAAAAATGTGTGCCTTATTTCTAGTCTGGATTTATCCCTCTTCTACTTCTAGCCACTGGATCGTCTTATTCCATTGTCTGGTAGATTGAAAAGCCCTCTACTCACAAATTTATTTCCCCAAAGTAGATACTTATACGTTTTGATTAAATCTTCCATTTATCAAATTAAACAAGTTGAGCTTCTTGAATCTTTCACTATAAGGCATGTTTTCCAGTCATTTAATCATTCTCATGGCTCTTCCTGAACCTTCTCCAATTTATCAACATCCTTCTTGAATTGTGACACCAGAACTGGACACAGTATTGCAGTAGAAATTGCACCAGTACCAAATAAAGAGGTAATTTAACCTCCCTACTCCTACTCAACATTCCACTGTTTATACAACTAAAGATCACATTACCCCTTTTAGTCACAGCATCACAATAGGCGATCATGTTTAGCTGATTATCCACCATGACCCCAAAAGTCCTTTTCAGAGTCTCTGCTTCCCATGATGCAATCCCTCATCCTGTAAGTATGGCCTACATTCTTTGTTCCTGAATGCATTACTTTACATTTGGTCAGATTAAAGGGCATATTGTTTACTTAGGTCCATCTTATCAAGTTATCCGGACCACTCTGTATTAGTGACCTGTTCTCTTAATTATTCACCAATTCCCCATTCTCTTTGTCATATGCAAACTTTATCAGTGTTGATTTTATGGTTTCTTCTAGATTACTGGTAAAAATATTAAATAACATTAGGCTAAGAACCCTACTAGAAACACGCCTGCTTTTTTCAGCTCTGTCAGTTAATCAGTTTCTAATCCATTCAATGTGTGCCATGTTGATTTTATATTGTTCTTAATCAAAATGTTGTGTGATACCACATTTGTGTGATGCCTTACAGAAGTCTAGTTCCTCAACACTATTGTCTTTATGAATCAAATTTGTAATCTCACCAAAAGATAGCAAGTTAGTTTGACAAGATGTTTTTCATAAATCTGTGTTGATTGACTTTAATTATATTATCCTTCCTTAATTTCTTATTAATCAAGTCCTGTATCAGCCATTCCATTATTTTACCCAGACTGATGTCAGATTGACAGACTATAATTATACAGGTGGTCCTATTTACCCTTTTTAAATATTGGCACAACATTAGCTTTCTTCCAATCCTCTGGAACTTCCCCTGTGCTTTTAGACTTATTGAAAGTCATCATTAATGTTCCAGAGAACTCCTCAGCCCGCTCTTTTAAAAATCTTGGGTGCAAGTTATCAGGACCTGCTGATTTTTAAATGTTTAGATTTAATAGCTTCTGTTTAAAATATTCCTTAGTTACTATTGGAATGGAAAGTATTTCATTATCAGATGATACATCATTAGACTTTTCTCCAAATATAGAACAGAAATATTTATTGAACACTTCTGTCTTTTCTACATTATTACTGACAGTTCTACTATTTCAATTTAGTAATGGATCAATAGCATTGTTAGGATTTCTTTTGTTTCTAATATACTTTTAAAATACTTCTTATTGTCCCTATCTCTGTTGGCCAGAGTTCTTCTTGTGTCCTTTTGCTTCTCTTGTCAATTTTCTACAATTCCTTCCTTCTGATATATATTTATTACTATCAGCTTCCCCTTTTTTCCATTTGTTATATATGTAATTTTAAAATGTTTTATAGCTCCCTTCACTTTTCCCCTTTTAACTATTGTGGCCTTTTTTCTCAATTGTGGGATAGTGGCCTTTTGAGACCTAGTAAAACAATTTCCAATTATCATTCACACTTTTCTGTTTAAATTCTTTCTTCCAACTGATCAGGCTCATAATTGCTTTCAGCTTTGTGAAGTGGGCTCTTCTAAAGCACCAAATATATATTACTGATTTGCACACAACAAATGTAATGTACCTAAGCTACCATTCTTTTTCTCATTTTTACTTCCCTTATCAATTTTCTACAAGTCCTAGGTCTGTGATCAGTTCCTCTTTATATGTCAGGAGAAGGGCTAATATAGAATTCCCCTGTGTTAGATACAGCATTGTTTTAGTTAGGAAACGCCCATCTATAATTTTTAGAAATTCTGATGGCATTTTAGTATTGGCAGCATGACACCTCCAGCATATATTATTCTGATTGAAGCCCCACATGACATTGTAGCTTATTCCCTTCACGTTATAGATAGATGCTTAAGGAGTCAGGCATCCTGTTCTCAAGGTACCTGCAATCTCCTCTCCATTGGTGAGCAGGATCCTGTGATCAGTTTCCAGAAAACAAAAGTCAGCAGTACAAGCCTGGCAAGGAATCTGGCAAGGGCTGTTGGGGCCAGGATGAGGCAGATGGTGTGCACTAATTCATCTTTGCCATGAACCTCTGCTGCTGGAGCTCCAACAGAGCTATGGGTGGAAATTACATCTGCCTTCCCTTGGGTGAATGGGAGTTTTGCATGAGTAAATTGAACAGGATTTGGCATTTAAAAGAATACATTTAGTGTTTAGACTTTATGGAATGCTTGTAGAATTTTGTATGTATTAATCCTACTTATTATATCTGTATCCCATGGTATAAAATTTTATTGAGTGTTTGCACTATAAGTTTTGTCATTGTGTAACTCATCAGACAGGAAAAGAAGCATTAATTAAAGTGAAATGCTTGTCCTGCACACAAGATGACCCGTTGAAGGCAAATGAGGCCTTGTGTAGCATCAAAGGACAGAGACCTTGTTGACTGCATCCCTCCTCCCATCAGCTTGGAATCTGGAGTGAGAGAGTGGGGATAAAAATCCTTAACTGGATCTTTTATGCTCTCTGGACTCAGATGGGCAAAGATTCCAAAACATTAGCAACAGATCCACATGCTGCTTGGCGTGGGTCAGCCTTAAAGGAGCTGCTTATTATAGAGGCTTATATTACCTTTTTAAATCTAAGACTAACTCAATTGTGTGTGTATGTTTCCTGGGTTAACCTTGTAAATAACTCTCATTTCTTTTTCCTAGTGAATAAATCCTTAGTTTTATTTACAGTTTATTATAGTTTATTACAGGATTGACTACAAGTGTTGTCTTTGGTTTGAGATCTAAGTACAATTGACCTGGGGCAAGTGACTGGTCCTTTGGGACTGGGAGTAACTTGAATATTGTTGTGGGTTTTGGTGTAAAGTGACCATCAATCACCTAGTCCAGCTTAGCTGGGTGGCAAGATAGACTGGAATGCCCAAGAGGACTGTCTGTGACTCCCTGGTAACACTGTTATAGTGCTTTAGGAGTTCACACTTGTTACTGGGCTAGTGAAATCTAATTATAGAACATACAACCAGTTTGGGGTCTCTGCCCTGCTTTTTGATAGTCTGCCCTGAGGCTGGCACATATGGCTGTGAGCCACTCCAGACGGCGTGACAGTCACCTCGGTTCATGTCCCACTATCCAGAATTTCACTTGTCTGCTTTAGAGGGAAAAGGACAAGGTACTCTCCCTTCTCTTAAAGTTAGGCTAAAATAGAGTTAAAATTCAGAGTCCATGAGAATATTTCCTTATTGTAACTCTTCAGCTAACTGCTAATAGAATGCTGCACTGTAACTAGTAGTAGAACCTTGTTTTCAGCACACAGCCACACGGTAATTGTTCCTTTAATCCTAGGAAATTAATAAAGCTTGATGGACTATAA
Organism: Chelydra serpentina; assembly: GCA_037349315.1. Taxonomy (NCBI): domain Eukaryota; kingdom Metazoa; phylum Chordata; order Testudines; family Chelydridae; genus Chelydra; species Chelydra serpentina. The sequence continues at coordinate 81,125,860 of JBAIAC010000004.1, forward strand.
GATTCTGTCCAATGGATGTAGGCCAATTGACGACATTGTTGACACATAAAAGACCTCTATTAATGGCAGGGTCACCGAACTTGCATCATTTGCTGTTGCAGTATGGCTCTGAGTATTTGCTCCTGGTAGGCACAAAGATGTTGCAATTTCCTCATCCAGTTTTTAAAATCTAAGATTAAACATATATTTCTTCTTACTCCCCCTGCCTCATCATTTCTTCCTCTTCTCCCTCTCTCTGTGAACTTTAAAAATAAGATGAAGGATTTGTGTAAATACATTTAAGAAAAACTGATTATGAGGTGTAAAATCAGCAATGATACAATTCTGCAAGATGCTGAGGACCCTCACCTTTTGCTGACTCCACTGGGAGTTGAGGATGTTTAACACCTTGCAGGATCGAGCCCTAGCAGAAGAAATAATGTTCAAAATTACAAATCTATTATTGTTTGCTCATAAATGAATACATGGGTCTGAGTTTTTTCTTGAAAAGCTTGCTAGATCAAGCATATAAAGCTATAGGAAGTACAGGACTGGCAAAAAGTAAAGGAGGAAAATATTTTAAAACATTTTGTTTTACATTTTTAGTAATCAAATATATTATTATTATTATTAAACTATTTACAACCTTAACTTTGGCATCTCTAGATTCTGTGTGTACTTAACCTTTATGTTTTCTTTATGTTTCCACTTTTTACATGGAATTTCCTAGATTATTTTAAAAAGAAAAATTGGAGGAAGGGGAGAGGGCGAAGAATCCAGTCTTCTGGCTAAAAAACACCCTGTGTGTAAAATTCCATAATCTGAAACTAATTGCCTACATCCTTCAGAGGCCATCAGAACCCAGCTTCCCTTGACTCAGAACTTCTGGGTCCCGAGGAAAATGTGCCCTTTTATTTTTAGTGGTGCTACTCCACTACTACAAATATCTAATAATAATAATAATGGTTTTACCCTCTACTTCTAGAGAGAGAGAAAATATTTCACACATATTGCTTGGACCACTAATCTGTGTCCTCCAGCAGCAGTTGAAAGCCCAATTAATAATATGGGTACCTTCCATCTCCTCTTGTTTCTAAATTCCCTTTTATTCTCTCATTACAAAATCTATTTATGCTAAATATTCTCAACTTTTTTGCTTCTGTTCTGTTTGTATACTGTGGAAGGCAGCAGATATATAACATGTTGTTTTTCCCCTATATGGTTCTCGCTGCTCCTCCATGGCCACATAATAATAATGGTAAATACTAATACTGACTAGTCATACTTACTGTGGATACTACTACTCACTGTACATAGGTCCCTGATTAGATAGCATACTCTTCCTCCCCTCCTCGAAAAGGGGAATTCCAGGTAACATAAAGCTGGCAGAGCTGAGTCAACATCACTTGCTTCTGCCCCTGGCATAGTGGGTGTTCCAAGAAAGTGCTAGGGCTAGGGGCTGCTCTGATGTGGGCTGAGACTGAACCACTAGGGGAGGCAGAGGGAGAAAAATGCCTCTTTCCCAGGCACACTGAGCAGAACTCAGGCACACCTGAGCCTTTGACTTGAAGTACTTTTTTTCTGAGATGCAGTGTTGTCTAGTGGATAAGTTTGGGCTCTGTCATAATAGGGGCTGGGTTTGTTACTAGAGCTGCCAGAATTTCTCATAGCACTTTGAGCCTTAGCATGCTCTCTGTGCCTTCATTACCCCATCTGTAAAATTGGAGTAATTATAGTTGCCTCCTTCCTGGAATGCTGTGAGACTTTGTCAAATACGGATTGTAAAGGATGGAGCTTCAGGAAGGCTAATCAGTATGAGAGGTAGAAACACAACTCAGGACCTCTTGGTTCCCAGCATTGTACACATCCCTCTAGAATAAGCAAACATTCTGATACAACTTGTTGCAGGAAGATCTTTTTTCCAGGCCCTTCATTTCCCTGAAACATTTGGAAATGGCTCCTTTAACCAGATGAGAATAACACAGCAGTATTGCGTGTTAACCAAGCCATGTGTATGTGGGTATGTAGGGTGACCCTAGTTTTGCATTTCACAAGCATAGCAAAAACACTCATTCAAAATGCACTGAGCATTTTACAGGCTTTTACAGGCTCACCACTTGAGTAAATCAAAACCAATATTCTCTAGAACAGGGGTTCTCAAACTGGGGGTTGTGACCCCTCAGGGGGTCACACGGTTATTACCTGGGGGGTCGTGAGCTGTCAGCCTCCACCCCAAACCCCGCTTCATCTCCAGCATTTATAATAGTGTTAAATATTTTTAAAAGTTTTGAATTTATAAGGGGGGTCACACTCAGAGGCTTGCTGTGTGGAAGGAGTCACCAGTACAAAAGTCTGAGAACCACTGCTCTAGAACATTCTTCATGCCAAATTTCAACTTTCTACCCTCAGCCATTTTTAATGTGCAGCTGTTCAAACTAACTGCAATTTTTTTAATATAATAGGGAGTGTATTTTTTTCACTCTCCTCATACTCCTAGGTAGTTTAACCAGTTTTGTTCAGCATTTCTGACATTTAGGTAGAGACCAACCTTAAAACATTTTAACTAAAAGGGGCGGGGTGGGGTGGAGTTTCAGACAGAGATGCTTTACTGCAGAAGAGCGGATTAGAAGGGAAATTGTTTCACAAACCTCTCTTAGTGGGTCTTGATCAAAACCCCTAAATAATTTTCTGAAAAAAACCCATTCAATGGATTCTTTAGGGTTGTTTTCCTTGTGAATTGCTTTGGTACTTTCTTTATGTTCCCTGAGGTTTCATCAGTTTCTATGAGTTTCTTTTCTGTGGGGCCAGTATTGGAAGGTATAATGAAGTTTTACTATGATGATGTAGTCTAGTAAGATATCAGGGAATCCTCAGGGATTGCTATTTTTTATTTTTTATTGTTGTTTTTTTGTGTGTGTGTGATTTCCTCTGGAGCTGGGGCTTTAGATTTGCTTTGGCTGGGAATAGGAAGTTTCAGTTCACTCTTGGGAAGTGAAAGAGCACTATAACCAGTGAAGCACCAGAGACTGGCTACAGCTAGAGACAGGACACTGAATGGGGTGGACCAGTGCTCTGAGGTAGTACAGAGAAGCCTCACATTAGAACGGTCATACTGGGTCAGACGAAAGGTCCATCTAGCCCAGTATCCTGTCTTCTGATAGTGGCCAATGCCAGGTGCTTCAGATGGAACGAACAGAACAGGTAATCATCAAGTAATCCATCTGCTATCGCCCATTCCCAGCTTCTGGCAAATAGGCAGTTTGACTTCTATATTTGGGATGAGGGAAAGCAAGGGGCTTAATACTAATAGGTAGAGGTTTAACTTCTGGATTTACCGAGTGTTAGTGGTTACTTACATTACAGTGTACTTGAAATCACAAATACTGCTTATGTTCATTATGTTATAAACCTTCATTTTGTTTTAACTTAAGTATTTCCCGTGTTTACCAGCCACCACATAAAAATCAACATGAGCATAAAAACAAATTCTTGAATAAACAGAACTGAGAACTTTCATGTAACTATGAATTATGTCTCCCTGGTTTTAGAGATATATAAACATGCAATGCACACATCAAACAAATCCATCACTAAAACCTGTCCTCTTTGTCCATCTGCCTAAGCACATTCCACTCACATTCAACTTTCCTATTCACTTTGTCACTCACCTGGGCTTGACAAAGTCAATGCTATACACTGCACAGATGCTTGGGAAGCAGCTCAGATCTTACGTTCACTTGCTAGAATGTTACCGGTGCTGATTAGAATCTGGCCCCTATGTCTAGCTCACTGTGTTTCTGGGGCAAGTCTTTTATTTTATAGGCTAGTAAAATTGAAACGGCCCCAAGCTGGAGCCCTGATGTGGGGGTCAGGATCTGCTCTCCTGCCCTCCCCTTAGACAGTTCATGTGGGGAAACTGACCTGGATGCACAGAGCACTTGGTGTCACCACTTACCTCCCCTTCCCCCATCTCTGAAAGTTCCTTCGCAGGGAGGAAGCAGGGCCAAATACAAGGGAGAAATCTGGGCATCCCCCATGTTTCGCCTCTGTGATGTATCCAGTTTGGGGGGACAACACCCTTCTATGCCCCCTCCCAATCGCTGCACTTGCCTGTCTAGTATGTCTCCCTCACATGCTCAGGGTTAAACTGATTGCCAGATCTGAGGTCAGGAAGGAATTTTCCCCCAGGCCAAAGACCTTGGTGGGTTTTCACCTATGTCTGCAGCAGGGAGTGTGGAGTATGGATCACCTGTTAGGATCATTTGGGCACATCCCACCTAATCAATTCCCTCCCATTGCAGGCACCTCAATCTCTGGCGTTCTCTGTCAGTGGCACAACAGTTTAGCCTTGTGAGGACTGAGGGGCTTTGGTCTAACTAAATCATTGGGCTCAACAGAGAGCAGTGGTTCTTAACCTATTTATCATATGCAGCCCACAAAGTGCTAGCTGGGCCGCAGGTTGAGAACCACTGTGCCTCCCCCCCACAAACCCCTATGTTCAGTGCCCTCCGCCCAGAGACCCCTTCACAGAGTGGGTCAGGAGTGGAGAGCTGGGTGTGGGGAGGGGGGGGGCGGGGATGGGACGCTAGGATCCCAAACCCCAGACCCCACTGCGGGGGTCCAGGTGGAAGCTGAATGCCTGGACCCCGAGCCCTGCTGCGCGGGGCCGACAGTAGCTGGACCCCTGAGCCTGCCTCGCATCAGGGTAGCCCAGCTGGGAGATGGCAGCCCAGAGCCTGCTACGTAGTAGGGCAGCCTGGAGCATGTGGCCTTTAGCACACAGCTGAGCCGGGCCGCAGCTGTGTGCTAATTGGGCTGCATGCGGCCGTGGGTTGAGAACCGCTGACATAGAGGTTTAGGTGAAATGTAATGGGCTGTGATACACAGGAGGTCAGACTAGCTGATCTAATGGTCCCTTTGGGCCTTAAACTCTATGAAATGCCAAGTCATCAAAGGAGTAGCAGCTTCACTACATATATGGCGAGATGGCATTTCCCTTATGCAGCCCTATTTTCAGCAGTTTGTAGATCTCATCAAAGAAAAAAATGATTTCCCAAATCTGACCACAGACGGTGCTATCCTGGGAATCATTTTGTTTGGTGGTTTCATTGGTAAATGTGAAGACAAAATAAAAATGTGAAAGAAAATAAATAATTTTATTTTCCTCTTTTCAATTTTTGTGTGTGTGTGGGGAGCACTTCAGACTTATGTGCAAGCAGGTGGATGGGTGATGAATGAAGAGGGCTAGGATCTCTGTGTGTTAGAGGGTATGTCTACCCTGCAATTAGACACCTGTGGCCGGCCTATTCCAGCTGACTTGGGCTTGGGGGGCTTGGGCAAAGGAGCTGTTTGTGGTGTAGACCTTTGGGCTCAGGCTGCAGCCCATACTCTGGGACCCTCCCAACTCACGGGTCCTATAGCCCAGGCTCCAGCCTGAGCCCAAATGTCTACTCTGCAATTAAACAGGCCCTTAGCCCAAGTCAACTGGCACAAGCCAGCTGCGGGTTTGTAAGTGAAGGGTAGACATACCCACAGTGACTGAATGGGAGCCATACATCAGCTAGGAGAGAAGTACTTTGAATGGAAGGAGGCCTCTGTGTAGGGAGAGCCATGCAGGAGCCAGCAGAAGGCAGATGGAGGAAGAGGATCAGAATTCAGTGGGGAGGCAGTGTGAAGTGTAGAGAGGGTTTGAAGCTCAGGAATCTATGCAGTGAGGATTTGGGGAAGGGGGTTAGGTTAGGTTAGAAGTGTACAAGAAATGGAGGAAGGCCAAGTTCAGATATCTGAAGAGAGCCAAGAGAAGTATGTGAGGAGAATGACCGCCCCATCTTTGCTGTCTGTGTTATAAAGACAATTATTTCCAAGTGTAACCCTACTAAATCAGTTTAGTAATATAAATAAATCAGTGAAGGCAGATAGACAGGAAAAGCATGCTACTTGGGTTTGTTTCAAGGTACCCTGTTTCAGCTTCTCTCCACATATAGTGTAGGTCTCATGTAATCATTCGAGTGAGTCTCCATGATCATGTGTATGTGAATGTAATTACTGCAAATTCTAAACATTACACCAAAAGGAAAGAAGTGGGGAGATAGGGGAAAGAGCAAAATGAACCACAGTTAAAACAGCAAGGATTAAAATATATGCAGCGATCCCATTAAAAACACAAGTAGCACATAGGTGAAGGAACAGGGATAGTGCCCAATAGGTTCATATACAAGAAATAGCTCACAGGTAGCTCACAGAGTCTGGTAGGTAGATGTCAGCTCGCAGAGCTCTGAAATAGCACATGACAGGCTATGCTAACCCATTAAAGTTTTAGAGCTTAGTTTCATAAATCCTCAGGATTCATAGATATTCAGCCTCAAGTCAGTACTGCACTGCATGCTGCCCTGGCTCTGAGGCCTGGAATACAATAGTATCGCCTGTGGCATTAGCTTTCCAGTTTGATCTTATTGAGAATGTGTAATTTGATTGATGCCAAACCACAATCAAATCACAGATTCTTCCCAAGCTACCATCATCTTGGAATCATCATGATTTGTCGGAGATAATGAAAGACAAGTGAAATACATGCTGTAGGGATAAAGTACATTATTATACATATATAGAATCCTACTTGGCATCCTGTCTTCATTTGTGGCATGTCTGCTTTGGTTTCAACTTGTTCCTCCTGTTTGGTGTGGTTTTACCTTTTCAATTAAAATTTCCTTGGCAAGAATTAAAATTTTGAGAAAACAATCTGTAGATTTCCCATGCAACACAACATGTTAAAATACCAGAAAATCCTTTCTGTTCTAACGTGCTCGCTGCCGAGCAGCGCAGCCACTCAGGTCTCTAAAATCTGCTTGAGATTAGGCCTAAAAATAAATCTGAGTAAATGGAATGTTTTTATGTGCTCAGATATTGGGACCAGCTTGTGCTGCAGACCATCTTGGCAGCCATTGTTGGACCTCCCTGGTGTCTAAGGAATTGCAAGCTCCATTCCAAATCCTTTCGGAAATTGCCAGTTTGATAGAATAACATTGCAGGAAACCACTCAAATTTAACATATTTGTTTGTTTCATGTTATGCCAGTCAACTGCCAGAACAATGACAGGACACCAGATTAGATCATAGTTCCGAAAAAAGCACAGACAATAGATTCAGATACTGAAGATGCTTTTTGCTTTCATGGAAATGTAAAAGGTATCTTTCTCTTTTGAAAATGGGGCGGGGTAGGGATTGGATACTATTCCCTATTAAATTCCCCTGTGGCCAACATCATGATGTACATTGTGGACATTTTGTTCCAGGATATGAAGCGTACTGAAACTTAACTGACAACATGCTATGCTTGTTGTCCAGCCGGTTGTGGTCTTATTTATTATTTGTATGGTGGTAGCAGCTAGAGGCCTCAAGCAGGGACTGAAGCAGCATTTTGCAAGGTGCTGTACACACACATAATAAAAAGATGGTTTCTGCCCCAAGAGATTATCATCTAAGTAAAGGTACAGCTCTGCAGTTTTGGATTTAAAATGGATAGCTTTGGTTTACCATACTATTATTTATTATTTTATTATTTCATTTTGATTACAATTAGTTTGGTAACTTTAACTATTTACAAAGAGAACATTTTATTTAATAATTGTTCAAACAGCTGCTCTCACCAGTGTAAGTGTAAAATCAGAATGTGATCACAATCATAAAGGCTAACTTCCCATGTGTCAAGGAGATTTAGCATATTCCAGAGAGCTCCCAATGAAGAAAGGATCCATACATAAACCTCTACTCTGCCATGCCAGTTTCCTTTGTGGACTGACTAGTAAGGCTGAAATCCTGCCTTTGCTTTCGGAAGAAATGCAAAGGCTGCGGGGAATGGAATGGGTTGTTTTCAGAGCTATCCTGCTGGTGCAAAGCAGGATGGCTCAATGGGGGAACATGAGATGAGCAGCATGAGATGAGCACCATGTGGCCTCCATCTACACCATACATGCTGGTGGCCTGGTAAAGCCCTCAGACCAGTGGCCATATTCCCTTGGAATTTGCAGCACTGGCAGGGGTAGTAACTCGCCCCAAGTCTAACACTAAATTGAGGATTAAGTAACCATCTGGCTCTCCAGCTGTATAGGTGTATTCTAGCGAAAAGGCTCCTTATGTTTTCTTCCCTTCCTAGCACACCCAAGCAGCAGAGGGTATGGGTTTATCCTAAAGGTTTTATCCTGCATCCTTTGGACAAGTGTCCCCCAAACTACCACTGTCTGTTGAAAACTGCACTAACTGCACTACAGCTAGTCATAAATTCTCTGACGGAAACTTTTTCCATCTGAAAATACTGATTCAGCTAAATCAAAATGTTTCACAGGAATCTATTGATTTTCTCCATTTTTGATGAAAAATTATCAAAACATTTAGTTTCAATAAGGTTAAAATATTTTTGGTTTGACTAGCATTTTGACTATAAATTATATTATATATATAAGTCAAAATGAAGCACGTCAACCTTACGGAATAGTTTCATTTCAGTAGAGTCATTCTGAAATTTCTGAAACAAAGTTTTTCAGAAATTTCATTTTGTGGGACAAAAGGAAATTTTGAAATGTTGTCATTTCCCGCAGAACAGAAATTCCATATTTTGACCAGCTCTACTCAGCCCCTTGCAAGAAGTGTTCACAGCATTCAACAGGATTGGAACGTCTTGGTTCCTTCCCACCTGTTTATGATATCTGCAGAACAGGAAGGATGCAGTTCTTTTTTTATTCATGTTTTTGGAAGGACTCCAGTCCTATATAGTCCTACATTCCTCAGCATCTTGATTTAAAAAATGTTAGAACACAGGAAAATAAATTAGCTATTTAAAAAGTTGTTCCGCTTCATCTCCTAAACACATGGGATGATATCTGTTTTAGCTAAAATATTGCTGCATCTTTGTCATTGAACACATTTGAGACACATTAAAAGTGAATGTAAGGAGAGGTCTATTTTTCTTCCATGTTAGATAAGAGGCCCTTGTTTCCTTTTCAAAAATTGAAATGGCAGCTGTTTTGGCAGCTGCAAAGCAGTGCAAACAAGATACCATTTTCAAGTTTCCACATATTTGTCATGTTACAGGCACTGGGAGACTGAATCAATAAAACCAAAAATCTCTAAGTGAGGATTGTCTGGTTTGCTTTTGGATTCCTTACTCCCAACAAGATATATGTTGTAATTCCAGCTCAAAAATGGTAAGAGAATGAGGAGTTACATTGATGAAATTACAGCACAATTCCCAGCACAGAGAGTAGGCTGATATTTAACAACATACAGGCAAAGTGTGTAAAGGATGTAACTATATCCAACTAGATTAATGCAGACTAAACACTTGTTTTTATTGTTTTGTTCTAATTAAAAAAGCAACAATATAAAATATCCATTAGCAGCATTTAAAAAATTTTCTACAAGGACTAAAATTTAAAATATTGGCTTAATACACAGATTGTTCAAGTTCCTTTGTTAAAAACTCAGTCACGGAATCCCTGACTTCCTGCAGCTTCATGGAAAACTGATCCAAAAGAAAAAATAAGTATACATAGATATGTTCCAAACTGTACATATACATTTTGGGAAGTGCAGCAGGTGCAGCGTGAATTGGTCGGGCTAATATAGCTGAAGTTTTCCTATGGTGCTTTATTTGGATATATATATTTTTATATATGTCTGTGATGGAGAAGAGAGAAGTCTGGGGGCAAAATCCTGGCCCTGTAGAAGTCAATGGGAGTTTCCCCATTGGTTGGGGCCAGGATTTCACTCATAGAATTGTGAAGTAAGTTATGCAGGTAAATCTGAAATGACACACTGATCCAGCATAGAATCATAGAATCATAGAATCTCATGGTTGGAAGGGACCTCAGGAGGTCATCTAATCCAACCCCCTGCTCAAAGCAGGACCAACCCCAACTAAATCATCCCAGCCAGGGCTTTGTCAAGCCTGACCTTAAAAACCTCTAAGGAAGGAGATTCCACCACCTCCCTAGGTAACCCATTCCAGTGCTTCACCACCCTACTAGTGAAAAAGCTTTTCTGAATATCCAACCTAAACCTTCCCCTCTGCAACTTGAGACCATTACTCCTTGTTCTGTCATCTTCTACCACTGAGAACAGTCTAGATCCATCCTCTTTGGAACCCCCTTTCAGGTAGTTGAAAGCAGCTATCAAATCCCCCCTCATTCTTCTCTTCTGCAGGCTAAACAATCCCAGTTCCCTCAGCCTCTCCTCATAAGTCATGTGCTCCAGCCCCCTAATCATTTTTGTTGCCCTCCGCTGGACTCTTTCCAATTTATCCACATCCTTCTTATAGTGTGGGGCCCAAAACTGGACACAGTACTCCAAATGAGGCCTCACCAGTGCCGAATAGAGGGGAATAATCACGTCCCTCGATCTGCTGGAAATGCCCCTACTTATACAGCCCAAAATGCCATTAGCCTTCTTGGCAACAAGGGCACACTGTTGACTCATATTCAGCTTTTCGTCCACTGTAACCCCTAGGTCCTTTTCTGCAGAACTGCTGCCCAGCCATTCGGTCCCTAGTCTGTAGCAGTGCATGGGATTCTTCCGTCCTAAGTGCAGGACTCTGCACTTGTCCTTGTTGAACCTCATCATATTTCTTTTGGCCCAATCCTCTAATTTGTCTAGGTCCCTCTGTATCCTATCTCTACCCTCCATCGTATCAACCACTCCTCCCAGTTTAGTGTCATCTGCAAACTTGCTAAGGGTGCAGTCCACACCATCCTCCAGATCATGAATGAAGATATTAAACAAAACCGGCCCCAGCACCGACCCTTGGGGCACTCCACTTGATACCGGCTGCCAACTAGACATGGAGCCATTGATCACTACCCGTTGAGCGCGACCATCCAGCCAGTTTTCTATCCACCTTACCGTCCATTCATCCAGCCCATACTTCTTTAACTTGCTGGCAAGAACACTGTGGGAGACTGTATCAAAAGCTTTGCTAAAGTCAAGAAATAGCACATCCACTGCTTTCCCCTCATCCACAGAGCCAGTTATCTCGTCATAGAAGGCAATTAGGTTAGTCAGGCATGACTTGCCCTTGGTGAATCCATGCTGATTGTTCCTGATCACTTTCCCCTCCTTTAAGTGGTTCAGAATTGATTCCTTGAGGACCTGTTCCATGATTTTTCCAAGGACTGAGGTGAGACTGACTGGCCTGTAGTTCCCCGGATCTTCCTTCTTCCCTTTTTTAAAGATTGGCACTACATTATCTTTTTTCCAGTCATCCGGGACCTCCCCCGATTGCCATGATTTGTCAAAGATAATGGCCAGTGGCTCTGCAATCACATCGGCCAACTCCTTTAGCACCCTCGGATGCAGTGCATCCGGCCCCATGGACTTGTGCTCATCCAGCTTTTCTAAATAGTCCTGAACTACTTCTTTCTCCACAGAGGGCTGGTCACCTCCTCCCCATACCGTGCTGCGGAGTGCAGCTGCCTGGGAGCTGACCTTGTCTGTGAAGACAGAGGCAAAAAAAGCATTGAGTACACTAGCTTTCTCCACGTCCTCTGTCACTAGGTTCCCTCCCTCATTCAGCAAGGGGCCCACACTTTCCTTGACTGTCTTCTTGTTGCTCACATACCTGAAAAAACCCTTCTTGTTACTCCTAACATCTCTGGCTAGCTGCAACTCCAAGTGTGATTTGGCCTTCCTAATTTCACTCCTGCATGCCTGAACAATATTTTTATACTCCTCCCTGGTCATTTCTCCAATCTTCCACTTCTTGTAAGCTGCTTTTTTGTGTTTAAGACGAGCAAGGATTTCACTGTTAAACCCAGCTGGTCGCCTGCCATATTTGCTTTTCTTCCTGCACATCGGGATGGTTTGTTCCTGCAACCTCAATAAGGATTCTTTAAAATACAGCCAGATTTCCTCGACTCCTTTGCCCCTCATAAAAACGAAAATAAGAAAGAAAAACTTGTAGCACCTTAGAGACTAACAAATTTATTTCAGCATAAGCTTTCGTGGGTTAGTACCCACTTCATCGGATGCATGGAATGAAACATACAGTAGACAGATATTTATACAGTCAGAGAAACATGATAAGGTCGAGGTGCATAGACCAACCTTAAGAGGCTAATTAGTTGAGAGGAACCATAACAGCAGGGGAAGAAAAACCTTTGAAGTGATAAACAAGATGGTCACACAGGTGTGAATGAGGATCGTTAACTTAAGGGAAATAGATTCAATTAACGTAATGGCCGAGCCATTCCAAATCCTTATTTAATCCGGAGGCAATGCAACCTAGTTTGCATATCAATTCGAGTTCAACAGTTTCTCTTTGAAGTCTGCTTTTGGAGTTAATCTGTCGCAACACTGCTACCCTCAAGTCTGTCACTGAGTGATTAGGGAGGTTGAAGTGTTCTCCTACTGGTTTTTGAATGTTATGATTCCTGATGTCAGATTTATGTCCATTTATTCTTTGATGTGCACATCTACCAATGTGATATATGCCATCATGTGCCAGCAATGCCTCTCTGCCATGTACATTGGCCAAACCGGACAGTCTCTACGCAAAAGAATAAATGGACATAAATCTGACATCAGGAATCATGACATTACCCTTGTTGCTCACACTTCTAAATTTAATCCAGAGACTCTCAGGTTTTTCTGCAGTTTCATACTGGAGCTCTCAGCAGTCATACTGCTCTCTTACATACAACGCAACTCCCCCACCTTTTCTGCCCTGCCTGTCCTTCCTGAACAGTTTATATCCATCCATGACAGTACTCCAATCATATGAGTTATCCCACCAAGTCTCTGTTATTCCAATTACATCATAATTCCTTGACTGTGCCAGGACTTCCAGTTCTCCCTGCTTGTTCCCCAGGCTTCTTGCATTTGTGTATAGGCATTTAAGATAACTCACCGATTGTCCTGCTGTCCCAGTATGGGGCAGGAGCCCTCCCCTCTTGCACTCACCTACGTGTGCTAAGCCCAGCATAACAGTTAAACATGTGTGTTAGTAAAAGCATGTGAGCAGTCCAATGGGCTTCAGTTCACTTCACTGTGGCATTAACTCTGGTTTCAGTGGCCCCCGCATGTACTTAAAGTTACACATGTGCTTAAGTGCTTAGCTGGATTGGGACTTAAGTGCTGTTTTTATACCATATCACATAATCAGGAATTCTGCACATGCCACATACGTTCATATGTTGCAGAAAAAATATTTTAGGAATTTTATATATATATTTAAAATATTCTGGTGGGACTATTTTTTTTTGTATGCCTTCATCTTCAAAGATAGGTGCTTTTCTATACAGGAGTCCAATTATACAGGGCTCTGCAGAAGCCATAACACCACTAAATAAAGGGATGTGGATTGGGAGAAAGGAAACAAAATATAGGGAGCTTTTAGTGGAGCTAAAAGAAATCAATATTGAGGTATAATTTTAAAAGGCAGGCCTGAGAAACTGAGACAGGTGTCATGTGTGAACAAGTTCCACATCCTACGGCCAACCATTGAAAAGGTCCTAGTGCCAGTGCTGATCTAAGTCATGATGATGAATCCCCACATGGTTTCAAGGTGCATACACCACACCCTCGCTAGAAGGTGGGGTTTGGGAGCTATGCGTGGTACCGCATTAACGCGGGGACCATGATATAGTGTGGGGGGGTGCGTTGCCATGGATCCCAATGTAAAAAAATTATTTTATAGTATCAGAGGGGTAGCTGTGTTAGTCTGGATCTGTAGAAGCAACAAAGAGTTCTGTGGCACCTTATAGACTAACAGACGTAGTGGAGCATAAGCTTTCGTGGGTGAATACCCACTTCTTCAGATGCATGCAGATGAATACCCACTGTCGCTTCTACATAATTTATTTTGGGATCCATGGTCGCCCCCGTGCTAATTCTGAATTCGCGCTATGTTGACGCACGTTTTAGCGGGGGGTCTCCTGTATATCCATCAACATGATGCTGAAATGTAGCCAGAAACTTCTCTATTTAAGGATTTAAATACCAACTGGACCAACTTAAGGTCCACCTGCCATTTTTAGACAGAGATCACAAAGACAAGAGGGTGGGCTTAATATGCCCATGGTTGATCAAGCCAGCTAACAAATGTGCTGCTGTTGCGGTACATGCTGTTAGAAGGGAATGATAAAAATCAGGCCTCGTGTTCATGAGTATGTGTTGGCATTACAAAGTCATTGCAAATATATAAGGAACCTGCCTGTGCAAAATACATCACTTTAAATAAAAAATTATACATATTGTCAAAATTGCCATGGGAAGAGAACTCAGACTTGACTACTGTATCACTCAGGTGGATTTGTTCTGAATATGACTACAGAGATAGGTTACTGGTGGACTGGAGTGGAGAGGAAGATACTATAGTTATCCTATTTGACCTATGAAGTTTGTCCTTTAGACTGGAACAAGTCGAAAGTGCTGTAGTGATTTCTCATGGGTTTCTCCTAACATTGAACTAAATATTCTAGTCAAGCTAGAATCTGAGAGATCATGTGGAGAAAATAAAAATAATATCTGAAAATGTTCTATTTCAACTTTACAATTCATTGCTATGTAACAGTCAATTGGTGCAGCATAACCTTCTTTCCTACTGGTGTGACTGGTCACACTGCTAAGCCGAGCTGTGTGGAACTTCTGGTTTTATTTAGTTCCTTTGGGTTTTGGGTGAAACCTGGGACAGAGATTCAAGGTTACTTGGAAGAGATTTCAGGTTTTTGACTGCAGGATTTTCACAGCTCAAGATTAAAATATGAATCTGGAGCACTGGTTTTCATAGCTTTAAGGTATTTCTGACTTAGGTCTGTGTCTGCTCTTCTCTTCCATTTTGTTATCTAGCTGGCTGTCAATCAAGCCAGCCTGCACAAGCTTTCTGAGGACAGAGAGAAGCAGCTGCAGACTCAATAGGAGCTCTGAGCAGATCAGCAGCACAGCTGTTCTCCTACATTGGTTTCTAAAGCAAAAGTCTTTTGTGTTTACATTAGGTAAGGAAATGTACAATTTGTGCCTTTCAGATTTTTTTATTAAAAGGCAAAGAAAGCAAAAATGTATATAAGGGCCGGAATTGTACTAGAGAAGGGTTCTGTGTCAGTAACTAAAACATGTGGATTAGATTCACTTTAATAACAGCTATTAATGGGAACTTAAAGTTAATTTAGTTGGTAGTAAAATGCATGTTAATATTGTTGAAGTTTTTAGTATTGTATTGCTTGTAAATGTGAATTGTGAACTGTATGGCAACTAGCTGGCTGTCAGTCAAACAGGCCTACATTTTTTTCTAGAGAAAAGCAGAGTGGAGCAGCTGCATACTAAAGAGGAACTAATCATCATTATAAACTGACTTGTATTTACTGGGTTCACATGGCAGGGTTCTCTTCTGGGCACCTTCCAAAAATCTTTTTTTTTTAAATCCAAATAGAAGTGGATTAAAAAAAAAGAGGAGGGATAGCTCAGTGGTTTGAGCACTGACCTGCTAAACCCAGGGTTGTGAGTTCAATCCTTGAGGGGGCCATTTGGGGATATGGGGGCAAAAATTGGGGATTGGTCCTGCTTTGAGCAGGGGGTTGGACTAGATGACCTACTAAGGTCCCTTTCAACCCTGATATTCTATGATTCTATGAAAACATAGTCCAATTATTGATGATTTCTGAACTGGTGATGGAGGTAAAAACTCCCAGTTACCTCCCTTTCATCAGAATTGAATAAAGGGATCACCTACAAAACAAACCCCACATTACTTGTATAAGAGACCACACCTGTTAGGCCACAGCCTGTCTTAAGAGACTGTCCAAAAGTGGCCCTTAACCGTCATTAGAAAACCGCCTCTTTCAGCACTAACGTTTGCCAGTCCTTTAAAAGTTAGCCTAGATGTTTCAATGTATCCTAAAAATAAGATAAAAATGTCTTCTGTCACTTGTGTATTTCAGCAGGAGAGCTATTTCTCCAACACTTGAGGGGCGAGAGCTAAATTATTCATTGTAGTATTGGACTGTTTGAAAAAGATAACCTCTCGGTAGATTTTGTATCAGTTTTATTCATGAAGACAAAACCTGTATTGTGTTTCTAATGATCCTATCTTGAGTCATCTGTGATGTGTACCATTTTACAGCAAAAAACATGCAACTTTTTGTTTTAAATTGCGGGAGTAGGCATCTATACTGCACCCACAGACGACACACATACATGAGCAAATGGGTAATTTAATGCTTAAAATATGTGTCTGCAAATTCAGAAGGGATATTTTCAAGCTAAAATACCCAGGAGTGTGAGCAGCTATTTGTTTTGCACCTGTATATGCACCTGCACTTACCCATTTGTTTATGATGGGCTTGCTTGCAAAGCCTGTTGACATCTCCTCAGTGGGCTTTGGCTCAAGAACAATAGGCACATCTTGTGGCTGCAAATTAAGAGCTGCATGTTTAAATGTATCCCTTGCTGTCCTTGTGTTTTTCATTATAACAATTGTAACAGAAAATGTTGGTGCCAGAGAACCATATATTACCAGCATGCAAGAGCTGACTGAATTAGGGCTATTAGGAAGAACAAAGAAAGGGTCTCTCTCTCTTCTGCAAGAATTTTCAGAATTCTTCCAAGAACAGGCTGGTTTCCACCAGGAATAAGGTTTTGTTGCTCTTAGGGAGAGTAGGCAAGCTGTGCCATCTGAAGCCTGCAAACATTAGATTTAGTATCAATGGGCGTCTATTTCTATTCCTGGAAAGTGCTCAGTATCACCTGGATCTGTCCTGCTTCTCGCCAAAACCCAGCAACCAACGTCCCTCTGCAAAAGGGAGTCTTTTTTTTCTATTGTCTGAGATAAGAGACCAGCTTGAATTTATGTTCTGCTGAGAACAAAGGGCTACACAATTTACATACAACACAGGCCCCTGGCTTCCAGGTATGGAGAAAAGAGACTGATGTCTGTCCATTATTTGGCTGCAATTTTAACAGCTGCTTAGGTGTCTTAATAGCTAGATAGGTTTTCAATCAGATACATAGGTGAAAGCAATTTCTCTAAAGAATTTCAACTTCATGCAAAGTGGATATGCACACTTGAGAGGCAATCCAAATCCTGATGGAATCAAAGGAAAGACTCCATTGGAAGTCTCTCTTGATTGTGAGCACTTATATTTTTGTGCATTGTGGCCATGACTAAGGATTTGTGCACCCAGCAGAGATTTTGCAACTGGGTGAGGGTTACATAGTTGGATGTATGTACCGAGAAGGTAGAACAATCCATGACACTTCTACATGGTTGGGCTCAGGAGTGCTCTTCTTATGGGCGCCTGATAAGTGTGCAGAAGCTCTCTGTAAGGAACTCCCAAAGAGACCTGCCAATGGAGGGAAAAAGCTAGCGCAGCAATGCGTAGATACTATGCTACACAATTTTCTATGCTGCAAAAGAGTACTTTGTCCAAGAAAGTGAAGAGGGGCAGAGGACTCAACAAGAATGGTGGTGGGTTGGAGGGTACAATCTCATCAATAAGTATATTGCTCCATCCAAAGCCCATTGAAGTAATTGAGGGTCGGGAGATCTTTCCGTTGACTTCAGTGGGGTTTGGATTAGACCCTTAGAAGGGACCAGAGGAATGAGAGGGGCTCATTTCTGTACTGCTACTGTCTGCCCTGCATCTTGGTGATCTCATGGACAGTTCCACTTGCCAGCCAGGTGCCCGGATATGTGCAGACACCTATTGCAGGCTGGAGTGGAGAAGCCGGCTTTCCCACTGCTGCTGAAGTTTAGGATTCATTTTGTGATGAGGATGCAAAGAAAGGAGTTTGTAAATCAGCACTGAGATCATCTGTCTGAGTCAGCAGATAACTGACTTTGCTAAGGGAAGTTTGTTTTTTTGCAAAAATTCATTGAGAAATCAGCCACACTAGCCAAGGGCTATGCTGCAGTGTGTAGGAAGCTGGCCACCTCATTCTGATGCTCTGCACTCTCAAGGGCCCCATTCGCCATTTCCCTAATGAGTGCCAGCTGCTTTTGGGGCCAGCCTTTTGCCTTACTGCTTTTATTTTCCTTAGGAGCCCACAGTTGCTGAACAGCGGCATCTCCTCTGCATTCATTAAACCTTTTGGAGAAGGTTCTGGGCCCTGCTGGGCTGTTCCTGCTGGCCTAGGTGCTCCTGGTATTGGTCCTGCACAGACAGATGGAGGGCTCTAGGTATCAGGAGAGGGCTCCAGTGACTCATTCCCATGTCATCTTCCACAGATGCCTCCATGGCTAGATGGTGACTCCCTTTGGAGGACCTCACTTTTGCTGGCTGATACTGGCTTGGTAGGATGCTCCAGCCTGGATGTTTCTGGCAAAATAAGGATAAAAGGAAGCTGTCACAAATCCCATCCTCACAGGATGAGGCAAACAGTTATGTGTCCAAGACCACCAGTAAGTGGGCTGAACATCTGCTTACACCTATACAAAGCAGGAATCTTGGCTGATGCTCCAATGTGGGTGGCAGTAGCAGGGAGGGAAGCAGTTGAGGATGAGCTGTCTGTGTTGGAGGTGGTAATTTTTCATGAAAAATCAGAACTCAAGCTAAGCTGTCTCCAATGGTGTAACAGTGGAGCAGTAAGGCATAAAGGGAGGGACTACTGGAATATAGCAGAGCCAGACGCTTGAGTGGTGTATATCAGCATAAGTCTCTGGAATGATGTTCATTTACACCAGCTCAAGAAATGGCCATAGCATGTAGTGCCAAATTGCTCTGGAACCCTACAATAGTTGCTGTGCACGCACATGCTGCCCACTGACTCATGAAAGCAGTGTCTGGTGCAGTGCCCTGTCCCATACATTGCTTCCACAGGGATGGGCTTGGAGCGTCACTATCTCCCTCCAGAGTGAATGTGAAACTCTCAGTCTGGTCTGAACTCCTTTCTCCAGTCAGCTGCTGCCTTCTGAACATCTCTGCAGTGTTCTTCTTCTTCATATCATCCACAACCCTCCAGTGCTCTCCCACAACATTCATCCCACCCTTTGTAGGCAGCTTCCACATCACCAAATGTATCCCTTAAAAGGAAGGCATATCTTCCGTTAGCCATACCTGACCTTTGCATGACTAAAACTGGCCTCCCTTGTTTGGATTTGGGCTGACAAAGCTGTTGCAGAACCCCCTCAGGAGAAGATGCATATGATCTGACAGCAAATGACACCCACATTGGTTGAGTGCAAGCTGTCAGAATGCAATAATCCCAGCTGGGATGCAGGATTCTTATTTGCATGTGCTAAATAATAATTATAATATTTCAATTATGCAAATTTATGGAGATTTGCCCAAGTGCCAGGGGCTCTGTCAATTGAGTGTTCTGTTTTTGAAAATATTGCCTGCAATTTGCCATGTAAGCATTTACATCCCACCCTACGCTCTCTGCTGAACAGTAGCAACCAGCACTGGAGGATGCCTAACAGTGAGTGTCTTTAAAGATTACCGGTATCATCCATAATGGCTGATTATAGCCCTGCCATGTAAGCACTAGTCCTGACACAAACTTCCTGCTCACAGTGTTTGTGGTTATAAACCCCTGCACCTGACAGATTAATTCAGGGAGCTACATCCCAGTTTGTCTTCCCAATTCCCTCAATCTCTGATCAGGTCTGCCTCCCTATTCTTTTCCTCTCTTCTGAACATTAACTGCTCCTAAGACAACTGTTGCAAAAACGGCAGTATTTTCCCCATTATGTGAGAGCTGTACTGTTATTAGCTATTGCACACAGAGTTCCCAAGATGGCACTGCGCCCAGAACTCATTGGCAGGCTGTGTTTAACTCCTTCTAGTACAGATGCAATCCATTGAGAAGAAATGAAGGTAATGTTTTTCCCTACCCCATAAATCTTGTCTTTGTTGGGACAATCCACAATCCTGAATGTTTATGATGTAGCTTTCTGTCATGTGCACTCCAGATGAAATCAACAGGAGACCATTCTAGTAGGACTTTGGACCTGCCTTTAAAATGGGCATGGCTACAGTCCAAAATGTTCAAAGATAATACAAAACTTGAAAGCACAGTTCACCATGAATAACTCTGGGTAGACACAGATCTTAGTGCTTTATCCTGGCCCTGCAGCACTCATAAAACACCCATTTATCACTGTACAGCCCTGTCACTAATGTCAACGGAGTTTGCAGATGTCCTGGGGTGTAACAAGGGTGGAGACTGAAAGATGGAGAAGAGACAAAGGAAAGTGAGTCAGCATCAGGGGGGACCAGGGCATTGGCAGCTAAATTCAGGTGTACATTGATCTTTCCTTTCATTTGTCATCCACACAATGTAGGATGCTGCCACTCTCCCTCTAACAAGAATACTATCACTGATCATTCTACTGAAGATCTCCAATGCAAATCTTCCTGGACAGTCTTTAACCATATTGTATAGTATCTTTCATGTGGCAGGAGGATCACTGCAAACAGCTGATGAGTTGTAATAGCTGTGGTTTCTTTTTCTTCCAGCTTGCTTGGATTGTGGGGAAACATACATTGTATGGATTTTGGAACATCAGTCTATTGCCTCCTGGCCTCCTTCCTTCATCTGGCCAGTGGTTTCTTATAGCTTAAGGCAGCCTTATGAGGAAAAAAATGAGCCTTACTACTTAATGGCTGTACTCAACTTGAGACCAGAGGAATGGGTTTTTTCTGAACAGCCTCCATAAGAATAGTGGGGAAAATAGCAGAAGAAAATATCTCGGGAATTTCTGATTAGAAGCATCAGTCTTACACGGCAAATGAGAATTGAAAAAAAATTAACAGCAACAACATTCCCTTACTTCCAACAATGCAGGTGCAAGTTCAAGAAGAAGCAGTATTGCTCAATTGTTGCTTTAATGGTAGCCATCAGAACTGCAGAATTCATAGCTGCATAATTCTAGAAACACAGGGACAAAAAACCAAACCAGTCAGAAAGCATTTATGCATCCAACTTCCATCAGCCCTACTGAAAATCCCACATAGAAGCTCAGTCATTGGTGTCGTTGGCCACTGAGTGTCAGAGACGCAGAACTTGGTCTGCATACATTTTGGTATTTGATCTAATTAAAAAAAAACAGGCAGCCGACAAAACACTTGAACAATGTATATGCTAAAATGCACTCTAATATCTATTATTTGATCTACAAGAATGGGCAAAAAAGGACAGTTTAAAAAATCCCAACCTAGGCAAAAGGAGAAAGTAAATGCAGTCATATAAAGAAAGATTTATGTTGAATTCCATTTCATTCCAAGTAGTGTTAGAGAGATAATCTCCCAAATCTAGATACTCGGTTTTAGCTCCTGAAGGCTGGGTGGAGGCATATGTCAACTGTTACAATACTGTACTGATAGAAAGCAGAGATGACCCATCTCTGCCAATAGTGGGGGGACACAGTGAGGGCATCGGCTTCAGCAGATGTTACTGAACATGTTCAGTCCATGTGAGCATGTGACCCTGCATGCCCCCTCACACGTTGCCTCTGATAGAAAGTGGACCTTTTATTAAATATAGATTCTGCAAGTGAGTGAATAAGTGTTTTTTCTAATAACATAATCTGCCTGCCTCAAAATTCTACATGGGATTCCACATAGCAACCTTTCCAAACTAAACAAAAACACGGCAGGATAATAGTTTAATTAGTGCTCGAGATTCTGTTATGCAAATCAAAAGCTCACTAAATTCTCTTCCTGAATGTATTTATTTTCAAAATAAAAGCAAGATAATGTTGTGACGGGCCACCCCGGGGGTTCAACCTTGAACTAGGGTACTACTGAGCCCTCCATATCACCAGCCTGGGCTCCCTCTCACACTGTGCTGCTGTGACAAGCTACAATACCCTCCAGAACGTGTACTCACACAGACATTCACGCAGGTAAGGACACACCCAGCTGCAGTTACCTGAATGCTTCTCCTCAGCCGCTCATGAACTAACAATAGAGAGGCTCCAGCCAATTCCTCACAACACCCCTACCCTTAGACTCCTGAACTGTACCGTCCTGCCCTGGTCAAAAGCCTGACCAGTAAAGATTATTACCCAGTCCGCCCCCACCCTCAATGTGAAGAGGACAATGCACTAGCCCCTATAGCCAATGATTTTAGTTTATTATCCATTTATTGTGTGATGTTATGATTAACAATATGTTATATCATATATATTCATTGTACAATAAGAATGAATTGTAGGATTATAAAAGTATAAGATGGTTCCTCTAAATATTGATCAAAGTATTAGACATGATTAAGACAAGCTGAAATGCAAGAACCTGTAGGTTGAGGCCTGCAAGACTTTAACTTACCTATTTTAGGCCTTGGAGCCAAGAAATGATGACATAAGTGACCAGAAAATAACCCAATGCCCTAAGATTACAGGAAAAGAGGCACCAACTGGTGAGATTGCAAAATATTACCCAGAAGAATAATATTAGATCATAAAACTACTGTAAAGGCGCATCTGACTCCGACAAGTGTCTTAACCACAGGATACAGGTTGTGCGTCAATGCTAATGAGAATAAAGGGAACTTACACAGCCTATAGAAAATTGGGGTCCCTTACATTTCCAGGGGACAAAGACCAATAAGATAAAAGAGGGTTGACACTTTTATGGGTATGCGCAGAATGTAGGTATAAACAGAATCACATTATAGAAAGGGGATCCCCAGAATGGGAAAATTGAACTCCGTATAGGAGATTCCAGCAGGAACCAGCCCTCTACTGATGATCAAGCCTTGAGACCCATCAGACCCTAACATTGTTGTTAAGGGTGTGAGTATAACTATATTTGTAACTTGTGCATAGGTCTGTATAGAATGTCTGTATGCTTGGGTAATCATAACTTTAATTATAACTTTAATAAAACTTGTAAAACAGCCTAGACCTTGTACTTTTGAATGTCTGTGTGATCACTACCTTTGGTCTTTATGTGTTCCTAGAGACTCTAACTCTGAAGCAGAGGTGACTTTCACTCAATTAAGTTTGAAACTGTAGCCTCCAGAGCCGAACCCATGGTGGTGTAATACCACATTACCAAATTCACTTTAAATAAAATAAAAGGCTACACCCCTGTTCCAGAGCAGATTCCCCATGCGCTTCAAGCAAACCACACTGTTTTAGGTAAACATATAAAACAGATTTATTAACTACAGAAAGATGGATTTTAAGTGATTATAAGTAGCGAGTGTACAGATCAAAGCAGATTACCTAAGAAATTAAACAAAAACACAATCTAAGTCTTATACACTAGTTAGGATTTGACTCAAGCAGGGTCTCACTCAGATAGTATAAGCAGGTTAGCATTTCCATAGACAAGCAGGAATCCTCCCTTCTAGCCTGGGACCAGCACTTCCCCAGTTCAGTCTTTGTTCCTTAGGTGTTTTCAGGTGCTGTGTTGTAGGGGAGTGAGGCCCAGTGATGATGTCACTTCCCTCTTTTATAGTTTCTTCCATATGGAGGGAACTTCTTTGTTTCAAGCCAAGCCCCCCCCAACACAGTTTGTGGAAAAATACAGGCATTAAAATAGAGTCCAGGATCACATGATGTAGTCACATGCCATTGCATGCTTCGATGAGTCATGGCAGCCATTATTCATATGCTGACTGAAGCATCCACAGGTGAGGATAAGTTTTTCCCATGGCCCATTGTCTTTGTTAATGGGCCATTAAATTTGAATAGGCCATTCACAATGTGCCTCATTTAATACTTTACATTTCAAATGCTTCAGCTGCTTTTCCTTCTTTTCTGTATCTTTAATAAAAGGTTAAAAGGATTTTTAATGGTGTGTTTGCCATGGTGCTAAGCAGGCTTGAGGTCTCTGTATACCAAGCCCCGAACCTTGTTTAACACTGTTTAATGTTGGACAGTGACAGGGTCATATTAATACCTTTAGCCCCTATATTCCATCGAAATGACTACAACAAACCCCAAAAGGGCCATTTGCAACTACACTGTGCTTTTTCTAAGGAATTCATCTTTTTTATCTCAGATTGTTTTTATGTAACAGAACAACAGACTTTGCAACTTACCCCAGCATCCAAAGCAGAGTTATCTGCAATTTTTTGTGCACCTGAACACTGATGTAAGTTTTCAAAGATTCTCAGTCACGAAAAATTGCCTCTCTTTTAAAAAAAAAATAATTTTTCACTGAAAATTTTAATTTCTTTAGAATTTTAGTTTTTTGATGATGGAACAAAAATGGTATATTTTTATTTTTATTCCTTTTAGTTTTCAAACCCCCCAAACAACCAAAAATGGGGCCGTGCGGGAGAAACTTTTTGGTTAGTTTGGGTTTTGGGGTGGTTTTTTTTCCTTTGATTTTTGTTTGTAAAAATGCAAGATTTTCACAAAAATCAGAAAAAAAACAAATAGTTTTTGTTTCTCTGTGTGTATGCACGCACACACACTGCTTGGGAGGAACTGGTTTATTTGCCTATATAGTTAAATAATTAATATGAATTCTGAAAACCTGAGCTTTTGATTTCCCCAGTTTAAAAGATTTTCTATAGAAATACTGATGTAGTACAAATTACTGTCTCCTTTGCCATTTGATGTTCTTATTCCTGTTCCAGGTGAGAGAGTCTACCAAGCAGACCAATCTTGCATTTTACTGTTCAATATACTTGTGATAGGCACCAGATTCCAAGTCAGCGACCTCTCTGACTGTAAAATTATAATCTGATTTTGATCAGGAAATGAAGAAGGCACATGATCATACCTATGCCATATTGTCCCCTACAAAAGAAAATGATTGATGGTTTTATCTTTTTTTTTCCCCTTCCATCATCTGTCTTCACTCCCAGAATGTTCTCAGTGTGTGCAACCCTTTGAAATTAAGACTAAAGAGTGATGAGAAGGTGTGATTTAGCCTATAATAACCCAAGAGATATTTAAATGATTTTGAGTTGTGAATTAAATAAAAGCTGTACTTGTGTAACAGCCACATCTGTTTGTTAGCAGGTTGCTGTCAATGTCTTTACCTGCAGTTTATTTGCTCACCAGTTTTACTGAACTCAGATGACCTTCATTTCTCAAAACTGGAGGTCTCCTATACCCTAATTAATGTGTGTGTCAGGGCACTTGAATGGCTGAAATCTGATTGACCATTTGGTGAACTCTGACAGACATATCAGAGTTCAAATTTAAGACATTTTCTGTATTCATCAGGCCAGAATAAATAAATGTACCACTTTTCAAGATTCCAGCTCATCAAGCACATGGAAATTACGTGCCTATCAGTCAGGTGTTAGAAGTTTCTGTATTATAAATCTAGTGGTGGGTAAAAGACAATATCTTCCCCTCCTTTTCTTCACTGAAGAATTATGCCTCTCACCCTCACCGCAAGCCCCTTGGGACACTGTGAATGTACTGTTTAAGAGCCGTCTCGTGAGAAAAGGTGTTATTTCTACAAATCAAAGGTTTGTTCACTTTAGATCTGATTCAAGGTTCATTTAAGTCAATGGAGACACTTTTGCTGATTTCAATGATCTTTGGAGTAGGCCTTTCTAGGGAGGTTTTCTAGGTTTGGGGGTTACACAATGTAATTATTACAATGTTTTGCTGCTACCATGTGTTAAGGCTAATAAAGAGAAATTGATTGAAATGCACGAGCTTTTCATTGGTCACTCATTAAGCTCTATAAATATGTTTAGGCTTACCAACTGGCAGAAACACTCCCACAAGGTTGGCAAAGTAGCATTTTTTGGCAATGCTGATCAGATTAATATTTTACTTAAAACTATAACAGGTTTATTAGCAGCAAAACAATTGAAAGAACTGGAAGATTAATTGGGGTATTAAAATATTGCTGAGATGATGACTCATTACACCCTTTCTGGCAAATAATATATATCAGAACAACATATGCTCCTGTTCTGAAAACCCTGTAGAAGGCTGGCTGGAATGTCAATCTACTTTTGATTAGATCATTTTTACATAAGAAATATATGGGAACTGAATGGAGCAGATGCCATTCCTACAGTGGGGTTTAGCCTGTGCACAATGGGCCAAAACAACCCACAGTTTTGTACAATCCCATTAATCTTTGGGTGTAATTTCTGTATAAGAAATCCAGAAATACTCTCATAAAACATCACTGAAGAAAACTGTACGGAGTCCAGAGTTGCTGAGCAGCACAAACATTTTGGCTTACAACAAAAGTTGTTTATTATTTAGGATTTGTATGACAGTCACACCCACTGACTCCAGGTAGGATTTTGGTCCCATTGTGTTAGAGGTGGTACAAAAAATAGAATGAGAAGACAGTTCCTGACCTGAAAAGTTTAATTCATGAAGCTGTTATGTAAATATCCGTAACAGTATGCTTTCGCTTTCGAGAGGCAACTTTTAGGGGGGAAATTGTATTTAAATCACTAGAACGTTGGGGCTAGTAACCTATCCCTACACCAATTTTTTTTTTAAATGGACATTCAGGTAGTGAAGTCTTCCCCTGTCCACCTAAATGACTTCCCAGTAAATGAAGCTTCAGGAGCTGCAATCTGCATAGTATGATGCATGCAATCTAATTGGTCTATATAAGTATAGACAAAGTTCATTATATCAGAGCTTGCAAGAAGCCCTTTATATTGTACTCAGTATCTCTAGCACTGGTGATCCTGAACAAGTGTGCTACACGTTTGTCATAAATATAAAGGGAAAGGGGAGAGGGTCTGATGCAGATAAAATCCTCTTACCAGTAAAGGGTTAAGAAATGCAGGTAGCCAGACTGACACCTGACCTGGCTACCTGCATTTCTTAACCCTTTACTGGTAAGAGGATTTTATCTGCATCAGACCCTCTCCTCTTTCCCTTTATATTTATGACAACGTTAAAACAGCTTCTGTTGTTAAGAGATTTTTGAATTCTCTGCTAAGTATTGCTCAAAGCTTCATACAAATGGAAGGATATCAGCTCTGATGAATAGTTTATTAAAGTATGCATAAGTGGCTGCTAAAAAGAGCAGTGCCATGGTTTCCTTATGAATATGAACTAGTTGAATGACTAACTCTTTGGTAAGCTTACATCTGGCAAGCTTTGTTGATTAATTCACAAGCAACTTCCCTTCTGCTTTCAAATGTAGAAAGTCTGACTGGTTAATAAAATGTTCAGAAATAAAAATTCCACAGAGCAGTTAATGCAGTGAAAGCTAAATTATGCTCTTGGATCTTTTGAGGCCAAATCCTGTCCTTGGG
Organism: Chelydra serpentina; assembly: GCA_037349315.1. Lineage (NCBI taxonomy): Eukaryota > Metazoa > Chordata > Testudines > Chelydridae > Chelydra > Chelydra serpentina. Next base: position 81,152,977 of record JBAIAC010000004.1, read on the forward strand.
TTGCTTGGACCTAACTCCACTTGACTTCAGAGGGACTGCCAATGTGCATATAAAGGCAGCATTTGCCTGGAATCATAGGACTGGAAGGGACCTAGAGAGGTCATCTAGTCCAGTCCCTGCACTCAAGGCAGGACTAAGTATTATCTAGACCATCCCTGACAGGTGTTTGTCTAACCTGCTCTTAAAAATCTCCAACGATGGAGATTTCACAACCTCCGTAGGCAATTTATTCTAGTGCTTAACCACCCTGACAGTTAGGAAGTTTTTTCTAATGTCCAACCTAAACCTCCCTTGCTGCAATTTAAACCCATTGCTTCTTGTCCTATCCTCACAGGTTAAGAAGAACAATTTTCTCCCTTCTCCTTGTAACAACCTTTTATGTACTTGAAAACTATCATGTCTCCTCTCAGTCTTCTCTTTTTCAGACTAAACAAACCTATTTTTTTTCAATCTTCCCTCATAAGTCATGTTTTCTACACCTTTAATCATGTTGCTCTTCTCTGGACTTTTTCCAATTTCTCCACATCTTTCCTGAAATGTGGCGCCCAGAACTGGACACAATACTCCAGTTGAGGTATAATCAGCGCAGAGTAGAGCAGAAGAACTACTTCTCGTGTGTTGCTTACAACACTCCTGCTAGATCCCTTTCCACAGTACTCCTTCCTAGGTAGTCATTTCCCATTTTGTATGTGTGCAACTTATTGTTCCTTCCTAAGTGGAGTACTTAGCATTTGTCCTTATTGAATTTCACCCTGTTTACTTCAGACCATTTCTCCAGTTTGTCCAGATCATTTTGAATTTTAATCCTATCCTCCAAAGCACTTGCAACCCCTCCCAGCTTGGTATCATCCACAAACTTTAAGTGCAATCTCTATGACATTATCTAAATCATTTATGAAGATATTGAACAGAACCAGACCCAGACTGATCCCTGCGGGACGCTACTCATTATGCCCTTCCAGCATGACTGTGAACCACTGATAACTATTGTCTGGAAATGGTTTTCCAAACAGTTATGCACCCACCTTATAGTGGCTCCATCTAGGTTGTATTTCCCTAGTTTGTTTATGACACTCTGTAATGATCCTCAAAGCAGCAGATAAAATGTTACACTTAGGGTATGTCTATACTACCCGCCGGATTGGCGGGCAGCGATTGATCCAGCGGGGGTCAATTTATCGCATGTGGTCTAGACACAATAAATTGACCCCCGAGCACTCTCCCGTAGACTCCTGTACTCCACCGCCGTGAAAGGTGCAGGCAGAGTCGACGGAGGAGACTCACCACAGTGAAGACACCGTGGTGAGTAGGTCTAAATACGTCAACTTCAGCTACGTTATTCACATAGCTGAAGTTGTGTAACGTAGATCGATCTTCCCCCCGCCCCCACCCCACCAGCCCCAGTGTACACCAGGTCTAAAACATTTTTCTTTAAATGTTCAGGCTGTTGCAGTACAGAGGAGGAGCATCTACATTATAAGCAAGAAAGGGTGGGTTAACCCTATCTTGTAACCACACTCTGCTTTGGCCTTTAAAGCATTCCCTTGGCTTGACTCAGCTTTGGGACAGATTTGACATATTCTACCTTATACTGAAAATAAGGGGCAAACTCCTGGCCTCACTGAAATCAAAGGGAGTTTTTCCATTGACTTCAACAAAGCCAGGTTTTCACCCATGGGTTAGAGAGCTCAAATTGGTGTGTGATGTAGTTCCTCCAAGATGTACATAAAGAACATCCCAAAGAGAGGAATACAGCCTGAAACAATAGCTCTGAGATGTGTGAACTGCTCCATTCATCTCAGAAGATACTCCCTGGCTTGTTTCAGGCATGCCTCTATACACAGGTGTGAAGCATGTATCTGTTTCACGATGTCCAATCTTGAATCTGCTGGGATTACTATTTGGTCTCCTTTCAACAAAATCCCATTTTGCACACACAATGTATCCCTCACCTGGCAGCAGAGAATAACCTCCTGTGACATTTTCTCCTTGCTATCTGGCCAACCCTGGAGTATGAAATGGTTTTGTCCATAGCACCCCATCCTGTTCAGTCCTTCGTTGGATTGTTTGGAGCCTCCCATCACAGACGTGAATGTATTGTAGCATGTTGAGAGAGTTTATCTCCTGTTGCACTGAGCTGTCTCTGTTGTACTCTGGAAGCTATGCTCTGTTCAGGGTATTTGCCACCAGTAGTGACTGTCCTCACGTCATAGGACTGGAGTCTCAATAACATGCATTTTAGTCACTTGGGTGCACTCGGCAGTGGCTTCTTTGTGATGCTTTCAAATGGCTTGGGGTTAGAGTGCATGTCCGCCTTCTTCCCAGATGTGAATTGATGCAATTGTTCCATTCCAAAGAGCACAACCTGTAGCTCCTCTTCTCTCTGAGAATATCCCCTTTCTGCATCTGTCAGAGCTCTACTGGAAAATGTTGTGGACTGCTGGCTTTGCATCAGTACTGCTCCGGGGCCTCCTGAGACATCATACTATAGCTCTATATACTCTGCCGGGTTGTAGTGCTTTAGGACTGTGCCTCACCATTTTCTTTACTCTTTCAAATGCCTGTTCTTGAGTGTCTGAGTTGACCTTCTCCATGCATTCCGTCTGATATTCCACTCCGGGCACCCATATGTCATCAGCTACAATGCTGGCCACTACATCAGAATAAAAAGGCAAACAATGTTGATATATTGCAGGGGAGCAGGTGGAGAAGGAGAGAAATACACCAGTCTTTTCTCATGTGCTTAAAGTTACTATAACCAACATGTTAATGCAGAATTGGGGTTTTCTGGTGTCATCTCATGCCCTTCCAAAGCATCTAGGTCAGCAAAACTCAGACCTCTGAAAACCAGGAAATACAGAGTCAAGGTACACGCCAATGCAACCTTAACTCGGCCTTCTTTGAGTGATGACCTAAAATGCTCATAACGAACATACTTGCACTCTGCCTTTGCAGCTAGTGCAGAACACACAAGGAGCAGGGCATACGACCACTGTAGCACAGAATCAAACACATTCTCCTTGCTAAGGCAACTCTTGTGTTTAAAAAAAAAAAAAATTAAACTGAACAGGAGCTACCTATACAGCCCTACATTCAAACACAGTCTTCTCCACAGTAACAAAACTCCACCTGATAAACATTATGACCTCTTCACCCCCTTTTACAACCCCCCGCCCGCCCTTATGCACAGGATGCCACCGAACACTGTTCTTTCACTTACGCATCATTACATCCACAGCCCACTCTCACTCATATCCCACTTCTCTGCTAACAGTCTCCGTGGCGAGACGACCCCCGTGGCCTGCTACTGACACAACCTACAGAATTCAGCACTGACATGAAGTATACTGGCTCTATTAAGCTACACGTGCACCTCTTTCCTTTGATCATACACGGTGGGGGCAGGCAGGGAAGGGAAGAGGGGCTCACACCCTCCCTGAAAGGGCAATGTAGTGGATCAACCCTTAGTCTGGGCTGGGCCACAGTCTCTCCACATCTCTTGCCCTGGGCCCCTGATGGGAGTCACCACTTCTGGAACATCTCTCCATTCCTGGCAACAGTTCAGCTCACTCCAAGGTTCCTTTGTGAGTCCAATTACTTCTAGTCCCTGGCAGCACTCTCCAGTCCTGCCACAGTTTGCTGGCTGGGAGCAGCCCTCCAGGATGCCTCACCCATATCAGCCTTGTAGTGTCAGTCTATCCCCAAACAAGGGGAGGGGAGGGATAGCTCAGTGGTTTGAGCATTGGCCTGCTAAACCCAGGGTTGTGAGTTCAATCCTTGAGGGGGCCATTTAGGGATCTGGGGCAAAAAACCTGTTAGGGGACAGTACTTGGTCCTGCTAGTGAAGGCAGGGGACTGGACTCGATGACCTTTCAAGGTCCTTCCAGTTCTAGTAGATTGGCATATCTCCATTAACAAAAAAGGGAGGTGCGGGGGAAAGAAAGGCCAGCCACTGCCCTGGGTTGGGCTCCTCTTCCTTCAGGAGCTCATGAGCAGTCCCTAGCAGCCTCTCCCCCTGGGTAAACTTCCCCATGTCTCTGTGGCAACTTTCACCTATTTAATCTCCCTTTCTCCAGATGGAGCATGTTCCACAAGTGCGCCTAGTTGGCACTGACTGAGTGCAGGAATGCCCGTTAGCCTTTCTATCAGTGGGATGGGAGTGTGTCCCATCACATACTCTCCTCCTCAAGACCAGAAAGTTTCTTGCTCAAGTGTCTCCCCAGTCTCCATCTCCCTGGGAAACCAAGATCTGCATTTGTGTGCTCTTTCCATGCTCGGTGCTATACCCAGAAGCTATAGGGCTGGAGTGCTAGATACCAGCACATAATCTGGGGGGTTGAGTCTTTCATATAATGTAGCCACTGCAAAAGTGTGTGGTCTGTGACTGGGGAAAAGGGACTACCCAGCAGGTAATACCTGAGGGAGTCCATTTCCCACTTTGTTGCCAGAGGTTCTTTGTCAATAATAGAACACACTCTCTCACTGGGGAACAACTTTTTGCTTAAATAGAGGACCACGTTTTGTGTGAGCACTACTTGTAGGCCAGTGTTGGAGGTGTCTGTATAGAGAATGACTTCCGGAAGAAGTCCAGGCTGGCAAGGACATGCGCCTGGCTCAGCCATGCCTTCAGAGTATTAAAAGCTTCATTGCACCGGACATCCCACTGGACCTTTTTGGTGTCTTTGCCTTTTAGTAGATCAGTCAGGGGAACTGCAATCAACGCAAAGTTGGGGATGAACTGTCAATAATATCCCATCAAGAAATGGCATATCTATCTTCTGGTTCAGGGTGTGGGGCAGGATTTTAATGCATGGACTTTATCTAGCACCAATTTCACAAGGCCTCCTCCTTCCTGATACCCTAAATCAGTCACTTCTGTGACTGGCCAACTTATGTTTTGCAGAGTTAGCTGTGAGGCCGACCTCCTGTAGAGACATTAGCACCATGCGTAGGTGACATAAGTGATCTTCCTACACATGGCTATAGATTACAATGTCATCAAGGTAAGCTGCAGTGTAGTGCTGCTGGGGTCCAAGGACTCAATTCATAAGGTGCTGGAAAGTTTTTTCTGATTCTTGCAAGCCAAACTGTATAGTTTTAAATTGTGAATGGCCAGGTGGGAGTCTAGAACACAGTCTTCTCCTGGGAGGATGGAGATAGGGGGATTTGCCAATAGCCTTTTGTAAGGTTAATTGTGTTGAGGTATCATGCGAGGCCCAATCACTCTAACAGCTCATCCACCCTCAGCATTGGGTAGGTATGAAACTTTGAGATGGACTTGACCTTACAAAGGTCAATACAAAAATCAGACTGTGGTGTCCACTGTGACAGGGCAAGGCCAGATGGCTATAGTAAAGTAGTAGGAAACAGATATGTTAGCTACAGGCTAAACAAATCCCTGTTACCAGGATAAGAAAATTGCAGCTGCTCCAGGTCAATTAAGACACCTGGGGCCAATTAAGATCTTTCCAGAAGGCAGGGAGGACAGCTTGGTTGATTGGGACACCTGAAGCCAATCAGGGGCTGGCTGAAACTAGTTAAAAACCTCCCAGTTAGTCAGGTAGGGGTGCGTGGCAGGAGCTGTAGGAGGAAGCTGTGCTATTGGAGAGACTGATCAGTACAAACCATGTCAGGCACAAGGAAGGAGGCCCTGAGGTAAGGGTAAAGTGGATATTGAGGAAGTGGGGGGCTGCTGTGGGGAAGTGGCCCAGGGAATTTCTAAAAAGTCAGCTACCACAGCTTATACTATTAGGGTCCCTGGGCTAGAGCCTGGAGTAGAGGGTGGGCCCAGGCTTCCTCCTTTCACCTCCCCCCAATTAATCACTGAGACTGGGAGACAACAGAGACTGTGTAATGGAGGGTCGTTTCTCCTCACCTCCCTTGCTGGCTTATGATGAAAATGGCTCAATAGGCTGTGACCCTTGCCTCTAGAAAGAGAAAGGCTACGTGGCGGTTCACAGTGAGTCTCTGAGGCTAGCAAAATCCGCCAGGAAACATAGGACTCATGGAGATAAGGACAGAGGTTTGTCACACCACCTTGGGGACCATAACTATAGGACTCCTTCAGTCACTCCTGGACTCCTCGATAACCCCCTATTCTCAGCATCACCTGCATCTCTTCTTATACTGTGTCCCACATCCTCTTTGGTAAGGCTTGGGGATTATCCCTAACTAGCTGCCTTGGTGCTGTTTCCCGATGACTGTTGTATTACGTGTGTTCTTCCAAGATTTGCAGAGAATATTGTAGTAACGTCTTGGATCATTTTCCCCTATTAGATTTTCTGATTTAGCTAAAGGTCCTCATTTGATGGTAAGGAAAACCACCATTCTGGGAAAACCGCCAGCTCAAGTCCTAGCTCAGGGTTCACCACCGGGGATCTATCAGGAAGGGTTCCGAGGTCTTCCATGGCTTGAGAAAATTAACATGATAAACCTTCATCTCATTCTTCTTGCTGGGTAGCTTACATCCAGGAAATCTAGACTAGCCTCCTTCACCATGTTATAGTCTCTAGCCTGCTCTGGATCAAGGTTACGGTAGCTGCCTGCCCCATCATGTATAGAACTAAAACTCACACCCAATGCTCTGGAGGCCATTGAGAGGCAAGTGCCATGGTTTTGTCAAAAACAAATCATGTGAAACCAATCTGATAGCTTTCTTTGATAGGTAACAAGCCTTGTGGATAGGGGGGAAGTGGTAGATGTGATATATCTTGATTTGGTAAAACTTTTAATACTGTCTCGAATGACCTTCTAATAAATAAACTAGGGAAATGCAACCTAGATGGAGCTACTATAAGGTGGGTGCAAAACTCATCGGAAAACCATTCCAAGAGAGTAGTTATCAGTGGTTCACAGTCATGCTGAAAGGACATAATGAGTGGGGTTCAGGGATAATGGCCTTCAGTTCTGGATCCAGTTCTGTTCAATATCTTCATCAATGATTAGATAATGGCATACAGAGTACACTTATAAAGTTTACGGATGATACCAAGCTGGGAGGGGTTGCAAGTGCTTTGGAGGATAGGATTAAAATTCAAAATGATCTGCACAAACTGGAGAAATGGTCTGAAGTAAATAGGATGAAATTCAATAAGGACAAATGCAAAGTACTCCATTTAGGAAGGAACAATCAGTTGCACACATGCAAAAGGGGAAATCACTGCCTAGGAAGGAGTACTTCAGAAAGAGATCTGGGAGTCAGAGTGGACCACAAGCTAAATATGAGTCAACAGTGTAACACTGTTGCAAAAAAGTGAACATCATTCTGGGATGTATTGTAAGTGGAGTGTTGTAAGCAAGACACGAGAAGTAATTCTTCAGCTCTACTCCATGCTGATTTAGCATCAACTGGAGAATTGTGTCCAGTTCTGGGTGCCACATTTCAGAAAGGATGTGGACAAATTGGAGAGAGTCCAGAGAAGAGCAACAAAAATGATTAAAGGTCTAGAAAACATGACATATGAGGGAAGATGAAAAAATTGGGTTTGTTTAGTCTGGAGAAGAGAAGACTGAGAGGGGACACGATAACAGTTTTCAAGTATGTAAAAGGTTGTTACAAGGAGGAGGAAAAAATGTTGTTCTTCTTAACCTCTGAGGATAGGACAAGAAGAAATGGGCTTAAATTATAGCAAGGGAGGTTTAGCTTGGACATTAGGAAAAACTTCTTAACTGTCAGGGTGGTTAATTGCCTAGGAAGGTTATGAAATCTCCATCACTGGAGACTTTTAAGAGCAGGTTAGACAAACACCTGTCAGGGATGGTCTAGAATAATTAGTCCTGCAATGAGTGTAGGGGACTGGACTAGATGATTTCTCAACGTCCCTTCCAGTTCTGTGATTCTATGATCCTCTCGAAAGTGGTGAGGAATGCCTCTGGATCGTTGATGGAGCCCATTTTAGTTAATTTCACCAGCACAGGTGGCAGAGCTCCCCATGGTGTATGGGGCCCTGCCGGGTCTCCCCGTTCAGGGGCCAGTGACCTTAACTGTTGCAGAAAGTCTCTCTGGAATTCTTGCTGCTAGGATACAACCTCCTTCCACAGCTGCTGTTGGAATGCTTGGGCCTGCTGCTGGGCTGTCCACTGCTGCAACATCTGCTGCTGGAAAATGCCGTTGCTGGTTGGCCTGCTGTTGTTGACACTCCGCCATCCACTTACACTAGCACTCAGGATCCATGCTGTTAGAAACCCCCCCCCCCATCCCCCCTCAACAGACCTGTGCAGAATCCGTTTCTGTCTCAGAGCCTTGTATTGGGCACAGGGCTGCATGCCTGCGTTCTCCACCAATTGTACTGGCCAACTCTCAGCCTGGGCTCAGAAGTAGTATCTTGCCTCTAGGTCTCCTACAGAACCTTCCACTCCTGGGCAATCTGTCTGTTCCCGGTGGGAGTTCAGCTCACTCCTGGAGTCCCTTCTGACTCCAAATACTTCTCATTCCTGGTAATGCACCCCAGGGCCCACTACCAGTCACTGGCTGGGAGCAGATCTCCAGGGCCCCTCACCTGTAGAAAGCTTGTGATGTCAACCTGTCCACAAACAAGGGGCAGGAAAAGGAAAGGCTTACTCTAGCCATTGCCTCAGGCTGGGCTACTAAAGTTGACTAGCAGTTCCTTGTCCTGGGTCAACTTCCCCCCTTATTTGTGGCAAGTTTTTTTAATTACCCCTTTTCCAGATGGAGCATGATAAGATAGGTGTACCTAATTGGAACTGGCTCAGTGCAGGAGTACTTGTTAGCCTTTCTATCAGTGGGATGGGAGAGTGTCCCGTCACAGGCAAGACCACTCAGATTGTCTCAGATCACAATTGCAGCTCTATCAAGCTTCTCTAACTAATCCTGCCATCATTTCAATACAGCTACACAAAACACTGAACACCGTTGCATGCAAGCAGATGATTCCCAGTGGCTATTGCTAGCTCCCAGAATGTAGAATTAAGATTGCGTGAACATGTACCTTAACTCTGATTTTCCTGGTTTTCAGAAGTTTAAATCTGAATAACCTTAACTCTTTACTTCCTGATTTTCAGATAATTAAAGTTTTACTGAACTTGCCATTCTGGAAGGGCACAAGATACCACCTGATAATCTTAACTCTGCGTTAACAAAGTTTTGTGTCAGTGAATTGTACTAGTTTTGGGAATGTATATCAGTAGTATGTAGTGAGTTTACGGAGGCAGTCTAATGGGATAAATTCAGCTCTCAGTTACACTGTTGCAACCTTACTGAAGTCAGTGGGGGTACACTGATACAACAGAGTAGAAATTGGATCACTGTGTCTTTAAAAGAATGGTCTAACATGAGAGTGACTTTCCAGAATACTAACTAGTGTCCATTGTCAAAGATTTCTCGTTTTTTCATACAACCACTGAGAGAACTGCCCAAGTAAAATGCTATATAATGAGTCATTCTTTTACAATATATCATCAGAAATGGTTTTAAATGATCATTCCCTTTAAGTGTGAGTACTCCATTGGGTAGAAGAGGAGTGAACAGGAGAATTATTAACTGTTAATAGCACATCTTTTGTGGAGATTTAACCACACAACCTCTGTCATTATTCTCATTCTGACTTGGAGTCTCTGTGCATCTCTTTAAAAATTTCTGAATCAGTCTGAATGCAGTATCCCTGCTTACATAATGTGTACACATAATCTACCAGCCTCAGATGAAGGCCATTATGAGCCATAATGCTGAATGGCTTCTGCAAATCTGATTAAAGACAGTCTCTAACTCAATTTCTACTCTATCAGCAATGCCTGTTCAGCAGGGCATGTTTTATTTCTCTCTGTCTCCAGGGTCCATTTACTGTCTTTCATCTTCACTTGGGAGAGGTATTTAAAAAACAAAAACCCTTATTCTTTTTTTCATGCAATGATTCAGTAAATCATTGTTGATGCTTCATTAGCTGAGACTAATTATCTGAATAATTATCTGATTCTGAACCAAATGCATCCACTGGAGAACAAGAAATTCTACCGCAACTTCTTGTACCATTATCCCAGCTCATTACAAAGTCTAAGGAAAGTTAGAATCCTGCTTTTTCTTTCCTTACTCATTGCCTCACATCTTTTTCCTCCTCACTCCTTCCCTTCACACTAAGCAGTGTACTTTTATGTTGTCTCTGTTTCTTCTTTAGCTGCATCATCCTTCTCTGTAATGAAGTTTCTGTCAGTGTTCTAAAATTACATCGTTTGTGCCTGAGTGGAACACTGTTCAGTGTAGCAGATCTGCTGCGTGACTGGTGAGCCTGTTCATACTTTCCTGTGAGTTGTACTGTTTCTTGGTCATCACACGCCCTGCCAATGAAAACATCCCATCTTTTAAACACAACTTGTAGACGTTTACGGCGCTGGGGGTGGCAGTGGTGATGATTAGTGCTTTTCAGTTTCACTGCTGGCCACAAATACTTTTCCTAAGTCCTTAATAAGTGAATCATGGGGGTGTTCTAGTAGTGACTCAGAAATCATCCCACTTCATTATACCATTCACTGATGTTTGAGGTTTGAGCTACTAGTATGGAGTGTTCCACTCCAAACAAATCAGCTTCCATCACCTACCAGCAATCCTTTGCAGCTGGCCTCAGATATTATTGTTCTTCCAAAGTTGCTGTACAATTTTTTTTACAGTTTTCAAAAGCAGAAGCTGTATTAACATTGTCTGTGCTTGGAAGTCATAAATGTAGTTTGTTGAAGAGAATACTATAAAGAGAATCAGATGTTTGAGGAGTCTGTGATTAATGAGTAAACAAGTAGCTTCTACTTATAAAATTAATCCTTTCAGTGGTCTGCTTGAGAAGTCATTTAAGCAAATAATATTCATGTGCCAGTTTGGGGTCTCTGACTGATACATTTGGCTTGGTGAGCTAAACAAACTTCTGTACAGTCACTTTGGATCTCGAAATTTTAGAAGGAGTCTAACATTTTTATAATAAGCAAAGCTTTTATTGTTTAAAAATGTGTGATGTTTTCTATTTGCTGAAAATATTCCACTGCAGTGTACATATAGCCCTAGGGCCTACCATGAAGTTTGTGATACTTAAATACGGAATATTAATTCAAAGTACAAATATAGTATCTGTATGCAACTTTCTTGGGCATGGATTGATTTAGTGGGTCTTTGTTGGGTCTTTGTTCAGAGCTGGCAACTGGGGGCCTCTGCCCCTCCTTCCCTCCACCACTCATTGCACCCCTATCAGGTACTGAATATGTTCAAACTAAGAATCATACAATTCTAATTACTTAAGCAGCTTCACAAGGGAAGCAGGTATTCAAATGATGGTCAATTATTCAGAGCAGTATCTGAGAAATGCTGGATTTCCCTCTTTGGAAAAAATCACACAGATTTTAACAGACCTTAAGAAAAAGATGGAAGGGGGGGGGAGTAAGGGTAATCTTGAATACATATTAATGGTAGGCTAAAAAAAAGTACAAAATGGTCGGAACTGAAAATTTGTTACAAATATTTTTTCAAGATTGTGAGCTACAGTCTTCAAAATTAATGGAAATTGCCTCCTCTCTTCCCCATCCCCTATGAAACAGGTTGTCATCTCTCAAATATAAAGTCAGAAGCAAGGAGTTCTTTGCATTTTGTAAATCAGTAAAGGTAAATATTAGAACTGTCAAGCAATTAAAAAAATACAATTAATCATGTGATTAATTGCGCTGTTAAATAATAGAATACCATTTAAATATTTTTGATGTTTTCTACATTTTCAAATATATTGATATCTATTACACAGAATGCAAAGTGTATAGTGCTCACTTTATATTTATTTATTACAAATATTTGCACAATAAAAAACAAAAGAAATGTATTAGGTGAATTAATGGATTAGGTGAATTAAAAATACTAAGGGTATGTCTATACTTACCCGTCACGTCGGAGGCGCGGGATCGATGTTCTGGGTTCGATTTATCACGTCTTGACAAGACACGATAAATCGAACCAGGAAGTGCTCCGCCGTCGACGCTGGTAATCCAGCTTGACGAGCGGAGTAGGCGGAGTCGACGGGGGAGCCTGCGCGCCGTGTCTGGACCACAGGTAAGTTCGAACTAAGGTACTTCGACTTCAGCTACGTTATTAATGTAGCTGAAGTTGCGTATCTTAGTTCGACGGGGGGGGGTTAGTGTAGACCTAGCCTAAGTACTGTAGTGCAATCTTTTTATCATGAAAGCTGAACTTAAAATGTAGAGTTATGTACAAAAAAATAACTGCATTCAAAAACAAAACAATGTAAAAGTTTAGAGCCTACAAGTCCACTCAGTCCTACCTTTTGTTCAGCCAATCACTCAGACAAACAAGTTTGTTTACTTTTTCAGGCGATAGTGCTGCCCTCTTCTTGTTTTTACAATGTCATCTGAAAGTGAGAACAGGTGTTTGCATGGCACTGTTGTAGCCGGCATTGCAAGGTGTTTATGTGCCAGATATGCTAAAGATTCATATCTCCCTTCATGCTTCAACCACCATTGCAGAAGACATGCATCCATGCTGATGACGGGTTATGCTCAATAACGATTCAAAGCAGTGTGGACCAACGCATGCTCATTTTCATCATCTGAGGCAGATGTCACCAGCAGAAGGTTGATTTTCTTTTTTGGTGGTTCAGGTTCTGTAGTTTCTGCATCAGAGTGTTGCTCTTTTAAGATTTCTGAAAGCATGTTCCACACCTCATGTGTGTCAGATTTTGGAAGGCACTTCAGATTCTTAAACATGTGCTGGGTCATCATCTGAGACTGCTATAACATGAAATATATGGTAGAATGTCGGTAAAAGAGCAGGAGACATACAATTCTCTCCCAAGGATTTCAGTCAAATTTAATTAACACATTTTTTTTTAACGAGCGTCATCAGGATGGAAGCATGTCCTCTGGAATGGTGGTTTAAGCATGAAGGAGCATATGAATGTTTAGCATATCTGGCACATAAATACCTAGCAATGCTGCTACAGAAGTTCCATGCGAACACCTGTTCTAACTTTCAGGTGACATTGTAAATAAGAAGCAGGCAGCATTGTCTCCCATAAATGTAAACAAACTTGTTTGTCTTAGTAATTGGCTGAACAAGAAGTAGGACAGAGTTGACTTGTAGGATCTAAAGTTTTACATTGTTTTGTTTTTGAGTGCACTTATGTAACAAAAAAAATCTACGTTTGTAAGTTTCACTTTCTGGATAAAGAGATTGCACTACAGTACTTGTATGAGGTGAACTGAAAAATACTATTTCTTTTGTTTTTTACAGTGCAAATATTTGTAATACAAAATAATATAAAGTGAGCACTGTACACTTTGTATTCTGTGTTGTAATTGAAATCGATATATTTGAAAATGTAGAAAAACTTCCAAAATATTTCAATTGGTATTCTATTGTTTAACAGTGTGATTAAAACTGTGATTAATTGTGATTAATTTTGAGTTAATTGCCTGAGTTAACGATGATTAATAGACAGCCTTAGTAAATATCACCATCTACAGTGTCACATTGCCCTTGTACATCACCCCAAAGTCTCAGGAGATTGTGACCATTCTGTCCTTCCCATATTGGTAAATGGGCGGGTGTTCTGGCTGAATGGGATGAGGGTATAGAAAAGACTGAGAATCACTGCTCTAGTGCTATGCAGGTTTTCAATTTCAATATATTAGATTGCTTCCTTGGAGTTACACCAGGGAAAATTTGCTAACCAGCAACTAACATAAAAATGTAATCTCTTCCAAAAATCAACTCAGTTGAAGGCACCCAGATTTCTGGATGTTGTTATCCTCCTTCCTATAAAACGAATGTAAAAATGTGGGTCTAACAGGCTAAACAAATATCAGCAAGGAAGTGTCCTTTTCCAATGTATCAAATCATGAAACTGCATATTTTATCACAATGCCTGCCTGTCTTTGGAGCACAGAGTAGGGGCCATCTGTTAGGATGGCATGGGTATACAATTGATTGTGTTTCCAAGAAAAGGGGAGATGGGTGGCCATTATGGACATTAGTGCTTCCTGTTTACTACTACTTTGTCTTTAGCTTTTTAAGGTACTCGTAACAAATTAAATAAACAGTCCAAAATTATAAATATTTCACTGTATTTTCTATATTCTACCCCTGAATGAGCTAATCAGGCTATATGCTTTCAGTCCAGACTCTAGACTGGAGATTGTTATTTGCTTCATTGTTTTTCCTTTCCTATTGAGATATAGGAACTTCCATGACTTCAGAATTACCTGCAGTTTTCAGTCTTTACTGGCATTAGTTTGGATCAGGGTCCTGCAGTGCAGACCCGCCCCAGAAGCAGACACAGGCATTAATAGAGGATTAAGTTCTACTTTATGGCACTGCCGCACAGCAGCAGACAGCCATAGTGAGGCCTCTTACAGAATCTCAGACTCAACTCTTCTTGTGCTAAACCCTTGACTGGAGGTGGAAAGAAACCATCCTAAGGAATGTCTCCCTCCTGAGGTTTGTTAGCAAGGAGGTTTGTGAGCTCTGTGGGAGAGCCAACACCACAAGGAGAAGGCCACAAAGCTCCACACAGTTCTCATATCTTTATTGTAAATGTCTTGTATTGTGGTAGTACCAGTGATTTCCCTACACCCCCCCTGAATTTTCCCAACACCCCCCCCCCCAGTTTTGTGAACTAGTTACATGCAGTGTTGCCAATTTAGTGATTGTTTGGGAATTTGGATTTAAATTGAAACATTAATACACACTTTTAAAGCATATAATGTATATGATAAAATATGTGTATCTGAAAATGTATAATAGATTTGAAAAGTATGAACACAGACTAGCTTCCTTATATGGCTTTTGTTTTTTGTGACTGTCAGTGCATTCATTTCGGTGATGTTGGCTAACCTAATAATTTTAAATGATGATTTGTAAGCAAAGTCTAAATGAGCTCTCCCTGACAGCTAGTGATGAGCTGGGAACTGGGGGGGAAGGCTTCAGGACCAGATTGTATTTACATTCACACCTAATCTACCTAGGTATCCAGCAAACAGAGCTGTGTTGCCCAAGTGATAGATTTTGGCTGGGGTTGGGTTACAAATCACTTGAATGCTTGAATGGGGGTAATGAAATGTTGTTGTTTTTATTGTACGAGAAAAGGGCAGTAGAACTGTCTTTAGCCTGTGCTGATTGAGGGCATCAAGAGAGAGGGTGGGGACAGGTGTTTTGCTTTATGGTCTGCCTGAGTCACAAGTACTATTTGACCTGCGCCTCTCCACTGTTTAAAAACAGAGCTAATTAGGCTTCATAGAGAGTCTTTTGGTTTGTTAAGTGACCACTAGCGCGGAAATCTCTGATAATCAGGTCTAAGTGCTTAGACCTGCTGTGGGACAGTGTTTCTATGGAAGAGATGCCCCAGTCTGCACTAGCACCAAGGTTTCCCCCACCCCGAAGATCTGAAATCATTGAGAGTCGGGTGGAACCGCGAGAGACCGACTCACAGAGGTCACAGTGGCAGGTGGCAGTAGAAGATGATAGTGTAGGGCTATTGGGGCAGAGCAATAGAGTGAACGGTGGCATGACAAACTACAGCGGCCAGGAGCATTGGACTTAGGGTGACCAGATGTCCTGATTTTATAGGGACAGTCCTGATTTTGGGGTCTTTTTCGTATATAGGCTCCTATTACTCCCCACCCACTGTCCCGATTTTTCACACTTGCTTTCTGATCACCCTAATTGGACTATGTTTTAGTGACCTTTCTCCAGAAGCTATATTTGTGACTGGGAAAGTTATATAAATATATGTTTCCTAGTAGGCCAAGATTTTAAAAATGCATTATTTGCCAAGATCATTATCTCACATCATCGCTATCTCGAGAGGTCATTATCTTGGGGAGTTTCTGTACTAAAATTTTTTATTGTTATAATTTTTTATGTAAGAATGGCTATATTGGGTCAGATCAATGTCCATCTATCCCAGTATCCTGTCTTCCGACAGTGACTGTTCCAGGTGCTTCAGAGGGAATGAACAGAACAGGGGACCATTGAGTGATCCATCCCCTGTCGTCCACTCCCAGCTTCTGGTCAACAGAGGCTAGGGACATTCAGATCATGATGTTGCATCCCTGCCCGTCCTGGCTAATAGCCATTGATGGACCAATCTTCCATGAACTTATCTAGTTCTTTTTTGAACCCTGTTATAATTTTGGCCTTCACAACATCCCTGGCAAAAAGTTCCATGGGTGACTGCGCGTTGTGTGAAGAAATACTTCCTTTAAAACTTTGTTTTAAACTTACTGCCTATTAATTTCACTGGGTGACCCCTGGTTCTTGTGTTAAGTGAAGAGATAAATAACACTTCCTTATTCATTTTCTCCTCACCAATCAAGATTTTATAAGACTCTATCATATCCACTCTTAGTCATCTCTTTTCGAAGCTGAAAAGGCCCAGTCTTCTCTCCTCATATGGAATCTGCTCCATACCCCTAATCATTTTTGTTGCCCTTCTCTGTACCTTTTTCAATTCCAATATATCTTTTTTGAGATGGTGTGACCAGAACTACACGCAGTATTTAAGATGTGGGCTTGTCATGGATTTATATAGTAAAAGTGGAGGAGCTTGGTTTGCCACACTGATCAGCTAAGCCAATACTGACAACCTATACAAAAAGACTGCAAAACACCATGCTTCTGGACTGCATCAACATGCAGAAAGCCTTATAAACCAGTCACTGTCAAAGCCAATTTTAGAAGAACTTAATGAGGCTGTTAAGAATGCTGGAGACACAACTCAGTTTATGTGAACCAACATGGCTATTGCATCATACTTTCTATTTAAGCAAGAGATACCACACACTACAAACTAGAGGCCTATGTTAAGTGCATTGTCACTTGTTAATCCTGAAGTTGGACACTGGTTCCGAACAAGACTGGTAAATGCTCACTATCTTTCTGCAAAAAACTCAGCTGACTCTCTTGAAACGTGGTGCAACAGTGAAAGACTCAGGAGTTGAAAAAGTGAAGAATTCTCTCACTATATTCAAAATATGTGCATACATGGCTGACAAATGCACCAATGCAAATAGGCATCAAGTATTAAGTCATTACGTATGTTATCTTGATGTCCGTGGTAGGCCAGTAGATGCATTCTAGATGTTCAGTTATAGAAGACACATCAGCTGCATCTGTGACATCTTAGAAGAGTTAAATGCTTGTAAACTGAACCCCAAACAGATGGCTGCTTGTGCATTTGATGGAGCTACAAACTTCTCTGGAAGACATAGTGGAGTACAAGCTTTGCTCAGAGAAAAGTGTAACCCTAATTTCTCCTGTACACACTATAGAGGCCATCTACTCCAACCACTAGTACAAGCTGCAGAATCTTCAAAAGACATTAAAAAGCCACAAATTTAATGGGTTTTTTATACTCTTTTTTTCAGCAAGAGTCCAAAAGGACTGAACATTTTGGAAACAAATAGAAGATACACTGGGATTGAAGTTCAAATGGGTCCAACCTGGGAAAACCTGCTGGCTTTCTCATGAGTAATTCTTGGCAGTTGTCTTAAAATTACTGCAATCGTTATTACTGGCTTTAGAAAGTATCCACCAAGATAGGACAGATCTAAGTAGTGAGGCTGGTGGACTACTTTTGTTACCAAGTTCAGAGAAGACTATCGCCATTCTCTCTCTTGTAAGTCTACTGTTGAAACCACTTGGGTCATTAAACAATGTAATCCAGGCATCTGCTACAACAGTAGTAGATATTTGTCCAGAAATAGAAGCTGTCCTTGGATCAGTCAGAGATATCCATTGAAAATGTACTGGAAGAAGCAAAGACTTCAGTCCAGAAGTTGACTAATGAAGGTACTAATATTGACTCCATAAGTGAAGAGGACAAGAAGTGTTTGTTAAGCCACCTGAAAAAGTACAAAGACTTGATTCTTACAAATCTACAGTAGAGATTTCTGGATTCTATTCAACCTCCACATAGCTTTTACAGATGCCTGTCTTATAAAACACCTACAGTTGAGTGGAGTGAGGCACTACCAGCAATGGGGCAGCTATGTGATCAGGGCAGAATAGAGAATTTTGAACCCAGAGTGGAATATCATACGATGAATGAATGAAGATTTAACTTCAACTTCTTTATCATCACTAGTGGTTCGACCCAGTCTTTGTGCTATGTTTCCTGCCATGAAAGTAGGAATTCATCTCTTGCTAATCCCAGTCACAACAGCTACAGCTGAACATAATTTTTCTTCATTGAATAGAATTTTGTGTTCTGAAAGAAGTCGCCTTCTGCCTGATCATGGGCATATCATGAAGGACTGGAAGTAACGGACACACAAGAAGACACCAAGGAGTGCAAAATTACAACAAGAAACGAAGACTGATGTACATGTAGTGCTTCATAGTAGGCTTGAGTAGCCAACTTTAATTTTTGTGATGCTTTTAAAACATGAGTTAAATCTAATAAAATGGTCGTGAAACATTTTTCAGTTTTTACTATAGTGCCATACAGCCCACCGTTGCCCTCACAGTCTCAGCCCTCATCAGCCCTCACCCCCCCACTGAATATTTCAACACCCCCCCTAATTTCAATTCCTGGGGAAGACACTGGGTAGTACCCTGGAGTTGCTGGTCAGAATCTAGGTCTCTTTGCACTAGGTGCTGTACAAACACTTAAATACACAGTTTTTGCTGTAAACAGCTAAGAATCTAAGACAGCAAGCAGTGTAGAAAGGGTCAGGGAAAGGGGTACAACCTGAATGTGCACAATAATACACATAAACAAAATAAATACATGTAGAGCCATTATACATGCACACACACGTGTGTATATATATAAAATCTCTAGCTTCCAAAGAATAAGATTTGTGTAGGTGCCAGGGTAGACAATTGGTCTGGAGAAAGAATTTAAGAGAAGAGAGTTCAAGAAGGGGGGAGGGATAGCTCAGTGGTTTGAGCATTGGCCTGCTAAACCCAGGGTTGTGAGTTCAATCCTTGAGGGGGCCATTTAGGGATCTGGGGCAAAATAAATTGGGGCTTGGTCCTGCTTTGAGCAGGGGGTTGGACTAGATAACCTCCTAAGGTCCCTTCCAACCCTGATATTCTATGATTCTATGAAGGACTGTCCGTGCACAGGGGCAGTATAGAAGAAGGTGCAAGGATGTGGGAGAGACAAAAGGTTAGTGTCACTGACAGAGTGGAGAGGGTGAACAATTGGGGGGAGCCAGAGATCAGTTCCAAATTATTCTATTATATACAGAAAGCGATGTTAAAAGAACATAAGTCTGTAAAGTCAAGCCCTGAAAAGTTAGGAAATGCCAAGATTAAGGTTGCCTGTGCAACCTTAATTTGGCCTTTTTTGTGCCTATGCATTATGGTACAGTCATAATCACATACTATTTTTTCCACAGAATCCCTGCCTCATTCAGTGCCCAGAATGGATAGTGGACAGAATTGACTTTATCAGCAGCTATTCAATATGTTTTCTCCTTACTATTGAATGTGTGGCCCATGCCTTATTACAGCACACTATTCAAACCCTGCTCTGAAGACAGAATTATTAATTGCCTCCTGGGCTCTTCACTATAGTAGCCGAGTGTTTCACAAACATTAATGAATGTATTTACACAACACCCCTGTGAAAGGTGGGGGTGGTATTATCCCCATTTTACAGAGGGGAAACTGAAGCACAGAGAAATGAAGGTCAAAAGTATTCATGAATTTTGGATGTCCAATTGGCGATACCTAGGATCTGATTTTTCAGAGTACTTAGCATTATATAACACTTGCTATATTCAAAGCACAGTCCCGTTGACTTCAACTGCATCTGTGAGTGCTCAGCATTTCTGCAAATCAGACTTCAGGGTCTCAAGTCAGGCACCCAGAAAATAAGGAACATACAATTAGTGACCACCTGCAAAAAGTTTGGTTTTAATGGCTTGCCTAGCATCATACAGGATTTCTGCAGCAGAGGCAGGGATAGACTGCAATTCTCCATAGCAGCATTCAGCTGCCTTAACCATGAGAGCCTCCTTTCTCTTCCTGGAATCCCCTACCTCATTCACTATACACCTTCCTCTTCTGAAACAAATGAGGCAGCTGCTACAGACAACTGTCTCCTTTTTTTATTCATCCCCAGAGCAGAGCCATCCTGTGCACTGAATGAGGCAGGGGTCCTGGGGGGAAAAATATGTAGGTGGTCATGTAATTCAAGACTATCATAAAGTATACACACCCAAGGTTTGACTTAAGGTCACACAGGCAACCTTAATTTTGGCATCGCCTAGTTTGAGTGCTTGAAACATTAATAGTATTCTTTTAACATAGCTTGTGTGTAATTTCCTAGGTTTTAAAAAAGCACAAAGAAAAAAAATTCCATGATGTGGCACCATATTGACTGCCACATGGTCAATCAGCTGGGTTGGAACCTTTAGATAGACCACACAGACCTCTGCCACATGAACTAACGCAGTAACTGATAGCAGCAGTAGTAGGTTGTCATATACTGCATAGACCAGCACTAGACAGGGATGAGACGCTTCGTCAGTGAATTTCCTAGATATAGGATGGCAGAGGAATAGTGACTCTCGGGGATGTTGGGTTCCATTCCAAACTCTGAAGGGAAGTGTCCTGTAGTGCACGGCTTCCCAAACTGGGCTGTGGCACAAAGGTAGGCCGCAACACAGTCCCAAGTGGTCCGCTGGCATAACTGCATTCTCCTGTCAAGCTCTTTGTAAATCATAGAATCTCAGGGTTGGAAGGGACCTTAGGAGGTCATCTAGTCCAACCCCCTGCTCAAAGCAGGACCAATCCCCAATTTTTGCCCCAGATCCCTAAATGGCCCCCTCAAGGATTGAACTCACAACCCTGGGTTTAGCAGGCCAATGCTCAAACCACTGAGCTATCCCTCCCCCCTAAATCTTTAACTCCATGTGACTCGTGGAATCTAAGTAAAAGCTACACAAATGTAATGTTTTGAGCTGTACATGTGGGGGGAATTATTTATTTATTTAAAAAACCCAAGCTGCACTATGTCAAATTTAATTCTTGTGAGTACAACTGTGCATTTCGCTGCAAGGTAACCTAGCAATGTACACACAATCCGCCATTTACAACTGTAAAAAATGGCAAGCAGTATTTCAGTGTCACACAGATTGATTTTTCAAAAATGTATAAGTCGAACTCTCTTTAAAGGGCTCCTTCACACCCTAATCAGAGCCATGTCAAATATGTGCTTTTTCCATTTCTCTGATTAAAGACCCGTGGGCCAAATTCAGCTCTCAGCTATTTTCCTCACTGGCAAATGAGAGCAGAGCTTGGCCCAATGAATTTCATTGAGTGAATTCTTCTTCATCTACATAAGTCAGCTTTGCCCACAAGTTATTGTAGATACAGGACTGAAAAATCAGCAATTATAAACAGCATATTCAAGCTAGCTATCATAACAACCTAAACCCTGTCAATGCATCCAAACTCAAATGCTCCAATCAGAATATAAACTTTTTTGTATGCATTGGCTATTAGTTTACATGGGCCTAATTCTCTATTTCCCAAAGATCCTTCATGCTGCAGATCCCCTCTACATGAGGAATAAGAGCCCTGGATGGTGCCGTGCTTTTGGAATAGCTCTATGCTGGTCCCCATTGCTCTGTCCATTTTAGGAGATAGGGATGGATGGAAGGGAACGAATGTGGCCAAAGTGCACTGTGTTTAAACCGGGGTCTGGTTTAGCCCCCAAAAGGCCTTATTACATGAGATACACAGAGGTGGCTAAAGCCACCTTTGACCACCCTTTCCTATCCTTCCTTAGTCCTGTACTGAGCACAAGGATGGAAGAATTGGGAATTGGAGCCCATATAAATCACTAGTGTTAAGCTGCAAACTCATCTTGTTTGCTAACATTTTGGACAGGCAGCCAATATCACACTGCATAGAAAAGTCAATAAGATGGTACAAAAGACAGTACATAACTAGGGTGTGAATAATGAATGTGGTTATGTCACATACAGGAAAAGTCACCTTAGATAATTATTGCGGGTGTAAGTTGGAGCCAGAAGACTGAATACAAGTATATTGTTGCAACTGTGTTTGATTAGTAATATTTCTTTTAGGGATACTCACTATTACCCAACCACAGATTTAGCAAGATGGAGTGAACTGATATTGTCTCACTAGAAATGAGACTCTATAATTAGGTAAGCTGAAAGGAACTGGGAAAGGCTGCTGTTCTAGATTTCTTGTGACTTGTTCTCTCTCAGGTTTGATGTGGGTGTGACTCTAATGTAACTCCAGTGGAGTTATTCTACCAGTGTAAATTAGAAAAGAATCTGACCTGTTGCATACCTTCCTGCATTTCAAGTGGCTAAAGCAGTATGCAGTGCCACTCAGGTTTGGCCCATCTGCCCCTCTGTAGATGGAGACAGAGGAGCAGACAGGCCAAATTAGACTGGCATTGCGACCAAGCGCATGGAGTCAAAATGCCACTCAAATTTGGTCCCGCTGCACTGCCCCTCTGTAGATGGAATCTGAGGGATGGCCAGGCCAAACCTGATTGGTACTTGATTCTGTGCAGCAGGTCACAACTTCAGTCACTATGGGGCCTAGGGTTACCAGGCATCTGGCTTTCGACTGAAACACCTGGTCGAAAAGGGACCCTGATGGCTCCAGTCAGCATCGCTGATCGGGCCATTAAAAGTCCAGTCAATGGTGCAGCAGGGGCCCAGGGCTAAGGCAGGCTCCCTGCCCGCCCTAGCTCCATGTGCCTCCCAGAAGTGACCACTAGATCCTTGCAGCCCCTAAGTGCATGAATGGCCAGGTAGGCTCTGCACGCTGCTGTCACCCCAAGTGCTAGCTCTGCAGCTCCTATTGGCCAGGAGGAGCAACCAATGGGAACTGCGGGGGCGACACCTGTGGGCGCACTGGCAGTGCATGGAGCTTCCCTGGCTGCCCATGAGCCTAGGGGCTGCAGGACCTGGCAGCTGCTTCCTGGGATCCGCGGTAAGTGCTGCCGGGACTCAGCACCCCAAACACCCTCCTGCACTCCTACCCCAGCCCGGTGAAAGTGAGTGAGGGTGGGGGAGAGTGAGCAATGGAGGGAGGGGGGTGGAACGAGCGGGGGAAGGGCCTCAGAGAAGCGGCAGGGCTTCAGGTAAGGGGCAGGGCAGGACAGGGTGTTCTATTTTATGCCATTAGAACAGGGGTGGCCAACCTGAGCCTGAGAAGGAGCCAGAATTTACCAATGTACATTGCCAAACAGCCACAGTAATACGTCAGCAGCCCCCCCATCAGCTCCACCCCTCCCAGTGCCTCCCACCCACTGGCAGCCCCACCAATTAGTGCCTCCCCCTCCCTCCCCGCACCTCCCGATCAGCCATTTCGTGGCATGCAGGAGGCTCGAAGGGGGGTGGGGAGGGGGAGGAGTGAGGGCATGGCAGGCTCAGGGGAGGAAGCGGGAGGGGTTGAATGGGAGCAGGGCCTGTGGCAGAGCCAGGGGTTGAGCAGTGAGCACGCCCAGGCACATTGGAAAGTTGGTGCCTGTAGCTCCAGCCCCGGAGTCGGTGCCTATACAAGGCGCTGCATATTAACTTCTGAAGAGCCACATGTGGCTCCAGAGCCACAGGTTGTCCATCCCTGCATTAGAAAGTTGGCAACCCTAAAGGGGCCCCTCTGATATGGGGTTCCTGGGGCAAACTATCCTTCAACAGGAACAGGGAGTTCTGGGGACCAAAGTAGGACAGTCCTGTGAAATCCAGGATTGTTAGCAAGTATGCCAGTGCAGTGACAATATGCGGTGTCCCTTCTATGTATTAAGAATTGTGTTGGCATTGCAAGCTATCACTTTAAGAATGTGGGTGGGGTAGGGACTGGTCATGCTCGCAGGCTATAAGGAGCTCTGTAGGGAAATGTGAGATCTGGGCCTCCCAGCAGTTAATATGGAAACAGCCAACTTAACAAGGTGGGATGAGTTGTGCATCTCTGCCATAGGGAGCAGCCTGATTTTTTTCCCTCTACTTTTTGGGTTCTTGTGTGTAATCATTCTAAATTCTAAGAAATAAAGTAGTGTTATGCTGCAACCTTCCAACAAGGCTACTTATAGTTTTATCTAACTTCTCTGTGTGTATGCTATGAACATAATACCTTCATTACTCTGCACTTTGTTTTTCTTTTTGTTCTTGCTGGCATCATTTCCTGTACAAACTGGTTGTCTATTTAAAACACCTTAATACAGCTGAATGAAACTGGTCTAATTCAGTTTGCAGGAGCTCCAATAAACTTGTTGGTTGTTTGCTTTCATCCATGTGTATTTGTCCCCCTTGATTTTCAGTCTGTCACATTTTCTGCAAAATTTCCAGTCAAAACTCAGATGAAATTCTATCAAAACCATAAATTGGTCCCAGTGGCAGATCCACTGGGCCAATGGGGCCCATGCCGGGGGGCCTGGAAAAATAGGTGCCCAGGCACCCCAATCAGCTCTGCCCACCCAGTGCTCCTGCAGGGGAACGGGGTCGGGGTGTGGGGGATTGCCCCTCTCTGATCACCTGACGCGACTGCAGGCAGAAGGGGAGGGGCAGGGAGGGGCCCCTACTTGCTCTGGCCCAGGCCCCACAAAACCGTAATCTGGCTCTGATTGGCCCAGGTCCACTAGCTTTACCCAGAAGTTTTTCAAGTTATAGTGAGCCTTTCAACTCACACTGAGTGAGTTTTGAGCTCCAGTGAAACTCCAATCTGTCTAACTGTGTTGCTCTTTGGATTTCATTTTGATCGTTTTCCACAGCTCCATGTGGTGGGCCAAAGTCATCCCTGGTATAACTCTGCTGAAATTAATGGTGTTCCACCAAAGATGAAGTTAGTCTGTTAATCTTTTACAGAATGCTAAGGGAAACTCCAATTGCTTTATGAAGCCTTGGCGCCTTTCTTTCCAAAAGACTTGAAATATTTATGTAGAAAGAATAATTGAAGCATCACCTAGTTAGTAAACTGAATACTGGTGTGACAGTGAAAGTGTATTCACAAGTGCATTTTTATGCTTATATATGACTGAAAGTTTTTGTTGGCACTGTCACTTGATATCTGGATTGTAACAAGCACTTCTTTTATTACTGACAAATAGCATGCGTTGGGGTTATTTATTGTTTTTTATGGAGCGTGTTTTGTTTAGTGTCAAGATTTTAATCTGAGTATTTCTCTAGTCAAGTATGAACTTTAGCTGTGGTAATTAAGTAGCTAATATCTAACATGGTAACTAATCAGCAAGGAGATTGAGGTGACATTTTTGCAAGGGTATAGTGAGACACTAGGCAGCTGGTTGGGGTAGATTCCACTCCTCTGTTAATGACTGAGGCCTATATTTTCCAAAATATCCACTAATTCTAGGTGCTTCCACTTCTGGGTGTACAAACTAAATCTATTCCCTCCACATTTCCAGTGGACCTCAGTGGTGTCTCAAGCTGGACATAAAAAAAAATGGGGCATTAAAAATGAAGGGACATTTTGGAAAATGAAAGTTTATTAACTTTTGTTTTATTAAGGGATCACAAGGATCTGGAAGTTTAAAAATGGTGCTGTAGGTGAGAAACCCAATTTATAATTCACCCCCCAAAAACTTATTTCATCTATTTTTTTTCTGGAATTTTCCACTAGAGCTGGTCAACTCTTGAAATTTCTATGGGAAATTCAGACGTTTCAAAATTTATTTTTGTTCCAAATTGGAATGAAAACAAAATTCATGGATATTCATGAAAACAAATTTTATATATTGGAATCTTGTTTCATGGGAACTATATACATTGGTTTTGGTCAGAATGTTTCATCTTGAGTTAAACTTTTAAAATATTATATTAAAAATTAAATGAAAAGTTATTTTGGAATGAAAAAATCAAAACGTTCCATTCCAAAAAGGAATGTTTCAATCATATCAAAATACTTTTTTCCTAAATGAAATTTCATTGAAATTAACACATTTCCACAACATGTTCCAATTTTGACAAAACTGCTTTTTCCAATGGCAAAATGTTGTCAGAAAACTTCCAGCCAGCTTTAATTTCTCTCCACCTCTGCAGAATGAAAACTGCTGTAGTTTAAGTAGCAATTGTCCACTGATGAACTATTAACAACAAACACAGTGTGCCGGGGTGGTTTGGGATCATGACAGCATGTAAAACTGTCCCTGCTCACAATGGTGGACAGAATTTTAATCCTATAAGCCTTAAGAGCCAATTTTTCAAAAAAAAAAAAAACCCTCTATTTTTTCACAAATAATTATGCAGTTCTGCAGCACTTAACATGTGTGTGTACAAGTTATAGAATATGCATATAAAGAGCAATAATTTGCACTCACGTGTTGGTGTGCACAACTTATTGCATCTACCAAATTGTGCAAGAAAAATAAGAGGTCTATTTTTAGCCCTGATAATGTTCCTTTACATGGATGCAGTCAGGTCTGAAGGAGGTAGATATTGAAATACTATGATGATAAGCGTGGTATAAAAAACACAATAGAGTTAAATTCTAAATTGTGTACTACACTATGTTTGCAATTCATGATAAAGATCAGAGAATTCAAAGTAGTTGTAGATAGTCTGGTTAGAGACACAAAATGGAAATTTTCATTTGCCTGAAACTATAGTCCTAGATAAGGCCGCGAGTCTGTCATGGAAGTCATGGATTCCATGACTTTCCGGGCAGCCCTTGGGCCAGCAGTAGCAGTTTGGGTGTGTGGGAGGGGGTTCAGGGCTAGGGGTAGGGGGTTGGGGAGTGCGGGGGGTGTTTACTTCAGGGTGGGGGGCTTCCCGGCTCCCACTGGCATGGCCCCCCTCTAGGTGGTGGAGGGGCCGGGGGGGGGGGGTCTCCACGCTGCCCGTGCCCACAGCTCCCGCCCCCGCAGCTCCCATTGGCTGTGGTTCCCGGCCAATGGGAGCTGCGGCAGCTGACATTTGTGGCAGGAGCAGCGGAGCCCCTTCCCTGGCCCCTCTGCCATCTAGGAGCTGCAGGGATGTGGAGCCAGGTAGGAAGCCCCTGCCAGCGCCGCCAACCCCCTCTCCCTCAGCACCCGCCGTGCCCCCAGACTACCCCCCCACAGAGCACCTACAGCCCCCCGCCCAAGTTTTAGTCACAGTGGGTATTTTTAGTAAAAGTCATGGACAGGTCACAGGCCCATGAATTTTTGTTTATGGCCCGTGACCTGTCCATGACTTTTACTAAAAATATCCTTGACTAAAACGTAGCCTTAGAGGATCCTATCAAAGAGAGCCCCAATTCACCTTCCATTTTGCACATGCAAATGCTAGTGTGCATAAAATGACTGTGTATACAACATGAAGTATACAACATTTTGAAAATTTGGCCCATATGGAAAGCAGGCCCAGATTAAAACATTGGGGAGCTCTCCGCACTATGGAAATTGGGGGCACCCACTCATTCCTTAAAGTGCCCCTGCCCCACAGACCCCACAATGTTCCTCCCACACCACCCAACACATACTCCATCCTACACAGACCCCTGACTGCCCCTTCCATCCCACATATACCCCAACAACCCTCTACTAGACACCGCACACAGGCCAGCAGCCCTGACATATATCCCACTCACCGCAGTCCACCAAAACCTCAGCCCCTCTGACCACTGCCCAACTTCCCTCACTCATCCCCAGCCCTTTACCCCACACCCCAACACTCCCCACTCATCCCATAGCCCAACAACTACTCAGTCTCAGCCTCTCCCCCACCATCCCTGGACCCTTCCTGGCCACTCACCAGCTCCCTCCCCGCCCATCACTTCACTCCCATCCCAAGCTAGGGTGGCTTTTCCTGATTCTGGCTGGCCAGCTCCGCTTTCTCCCATCACCTGCCCCACACTGCTCAGGTTTGGCCCACCTGGCCCTCCATC
This sequence comes from Chelydra serpentina, assembly GCA_037349315.1. NCBI lineage: Eukaryota > Metazoa > Chordata > Testudines > Chelydridae > Chelydra > Chelydra serpentina. Next base: position 81,180,794 of record JBAIAC010000004.1, read on the forward strand.
ATAACAGAGGGGAAGCCAGGCCAAATTTGAGTGAGTGGCATTGCCACTTGGCACATGGGGTTTCAGCACCACTCGGGTTGGTTTTTGGTTATTTTTCCAGTGATCAGGGAACCCCCACCAAAATGGCCCTGTGCAAATGCACTTTGCTTAGTCCTGGCCTGAGGGGAAGCAATATAGACTATTTTACAGATTTATATAAAAAAACCAAAATCTTAGTAGGGCCAAAATCATATTAGCTAACAAGTTCCAGTACCTAAGACTAGGACAAATTAAATAAGTAAACTAAAAGAGGCAAAGCCCTGTTCCACAGTAGTTAATGCTTTTGAATTGGAGAACCTACTTTGGATCTTACTAAACTTGAATGTTGTGTAATGATCCTCATCTTCTAAAATATTTTAAGAATAAGCTTGTGTGGCCAATGCTTCACCAGAAAATATGAATTGGGGATGGGGGGGATTTCTTTTGCAATATGAAAAAGCCTTTGCATTTTGCTAGCAATTAGTAAGCTTTGAGGCAGTTGTTTTTCAGACTGGAATAAGGGGATGATGTACTCAGCATCTCCTATTTACTGTAAACCAGCCCAATGTGTTTCGGGGGGTGGTGCTGCAAGCCACTCTCATTGTCTTCCCCAAGCTAGATTTGCACATGGAAAATATTAAGTTTGGCAAGTGGGTAACTGTCTGGCTAAGAGGAATGGCAGTGTGATTCTAACACTTTCACACTTATCTCCCCGTTTTCAGAGTTAATTGTGAAACACTAAGGAATTTAGCCCATTAATGGCAGTTTAGTACAATCATTTTTTTACTTCAAAAACTTTTGTTTTGCTTTTGAAAACTAAATAGATTGCATTTAGTTGGAATCTGAGAATGAATAGGTGACTCTTTAGTTAATTTCCCCAGAGCAAAAAGATTGCTGCATGACTCATCTGAGCTGTGTGGACTCAAGTGGCATTAATGGATTTCAGCAACACCTGCACAAGAGAGCCAGTCTGTTATGAAGAGAGATGTTCCTCCTCCTCACTAAACTATTCAGAATGGAGACCCTTCAATACACAGACTCAGAACATAGGGAAATCCTAGTCTCATTCCAAGACAAGCCAGGGAAACTAGACCATGGAGGTGCAAGCTAGGGTGTCCCATACATACTGTATCATATCTGTGAGCACTCAGTGGTGATGGGATCAAAGGATCTGGGACAATTACTACTGATGCTCTTGCTAGCATCCTGAATGGGTATGGAGAGTGACCCAACATCTTATCCAGAGATGGGGTCCCTTCAGCTCAGGACTGAGGTACTTTGGTGGAGGGAAATCTGTGCTGCCACTATTTGTGCTATACCGTAATTATGCTCTGCCGGTAAATGCTGTTGTCAGGTAATGGTTTCAATACATTACCTTAATTTTTGTTAAGTTTTACAACAGTGAGCACCTGCTATGATGTGCCAAAAACTGGGAGAAAAAGCTAGGCAGACTCAAATATCTGAGACAGGAGAATTTTCCCCTCGGTGTTTATTGTTATATCAGTTAGGCCAACTTTTTCCAGTTTCCTCATTTTCGGTGCCCCTGTTTTGGGGTGCTAAATAATCACAATGAACTGGTTTGTACAGGTGTGACCGAAGGCAGCAATTAGCCATTCATTCTAAGATCTGTGTTTTGAGGATCCCCAGGGAATGCATTACTGCTAACAGGTACTTGTAGCACTTACTAGTTGCATGTACAAACTGAATACAATATCTTACTGTGCAAATCTCCTAGGATTAGCACTGTGATTAAATCTGAGACTGGACATTCTTGCCCAGGAGGAATGGGGAAGAGTTTGCTTTGTATCTGCCTGCACCTTATAATGCCTGAGGAAGGAAAATGATTTTCCTAGGCTGCCAGTTGATCTGACAGGCACAAACTATTACCTCTTTCCCAGCAATATGAAGTTTGTGTTTTTTAAATGAAACCAAAGTAAAAGGTTTGTAAAGCAAAATGGACCAAATTCTGTGGTTGTTACTGCCTAGTCAGGCAAAACTCGCAACAGTCAATGGGAGTTTCCCACACTGTAAAGAAGCAAATGGTGAAGGGTTTGGGCCAAAAGAGTTCTGGCTATTATTCCAGTCATCCTTGTAGCAGGGCAGAGCACAGTGACTACTAAACACCAGGTTCTGATTGACTAGTTGGACACTCTGGAGATGTCATGCCGGCATTTTAAAATTTCCTTTCAAACATGGCCTAATTTGATGAGCTCATTCAGATTCAGCAGCAAGCCTCCTTATTCATACTATGTCAATGAGATGGGTGGAAAACCCTACAGCAGGGGTGGCCAAACCACAGCTCATGAGTTGCATGCAGCTCTTTTACAGTTAAAGTGCGGCTCGTGGACCCACCCCCAATCTCCGCCTACCAGTCTGTTTGTGGATGCTAGGGGCTTCTACCCTGCAGCAGGGTGGTGAGGCTAGGGACTTTTGCCCAGCAGGGAGGGGAGTCTTGGGACTTCAGCCCTCCGGGAGGTGACTATTGGGACACGGGCTGAAGACCCAAGAACCCCCCGTAAACTACACAGCTGCGGACGGGACCTGCCGTGGGCAGGGGAGGGGTGCCAGGTACCCAGCCCTGGACCAGTCCTGCCGTGGCTGGGCCAGTAGCGTAGCCAGCGGGGGAGCAGGGGGAGCGGCCGCTCCCCCTTGAGCAGAAGCAGCGGAAGCGGCGCCTTTTTTTAGCAGCACTAAAAAAGGCGCCGCTTCTTTTTAAGCGCCGCTTCTTACACTCACCCGGCGGCGCTCCGGGTCTTCGGCGGCATTTCGGCAGCGGGTACCACCGAAGACCCGGAGTGAGCCGCCAAAGTGCCGCCGAAGACCCGGAGCGCCGGCGGGTGAGTACAGGGGGAGGCGGCTTTTTATAGCGCCGCTCCCCCTGCGCTCCGGACCTGGCTGCGCTACTGGCTGGGGCACCCCTCCCCTGGTCCCCAACTCAGCCCCAGACCTTCTGTGGCCAGGAGAGGGGTGCCCCTCCCCCAGCCCAAACCCAGCCACCACCAGGACCTGTCGTGGATGGGATGCCCCTCTCCTAGCCCAAACACAGCCCCCACCTGGACCAGCTGCGGCCGAGCGAGGGGTGCCTATCTCATGGCCCCAGCCCCAGACCTGCCACGGTGGGGAAAGGGGCCTCTCCCCCCCGCCCAGGTGCTGCCATGGGGAGAGAGCTGAGGGGAGTCCTCTCTCCCCACCATAGCCCCGGAGTACCCTCCTGCACCCCAAACCTCTCATCCACACCCCCACCCCAGAGCCTGCACCCCAACCCTCTTCCCCAACTCGGAGCCCCTCATCCATGGCCCCCCAGCCCAGAGCCCGCACCTCCAGCCAGAGCCCTCACACCCCTGTACCCCAACCCTCTGCCCCAGCCCCGAGTCCCCTCCTACACTCCGAACCTCTCGGCCCCATCCCCACCACATGCATTTTTTTATGTGTACCAATATGAAGGTGATGTGTCACACATCACCTCCATATTGGTGCACATAACAGAATTCATTCTGCACATGTGTGGGAAGACTTAGAGAGAACACTGCCTGTGTGACCCTGCAGGGCAAAGCCTCTAGCCCCACCACCCCTCCACAGGGCTGAAGCCCCAAGTTTGGGCAGGCATGCCTGAGCTCTCAAAACTTCTGAAGATTGCCGTATGTGGCTCAGAGGGTCAGTAAGTTTGGCCACCTCTTCCCTATAGGAAGGAACATGTTTCATTAGTTTCTAAGAACCACCATGGACAAGCTTCAGCAAGAAAAGCAGCTAAGGGTGGGGTTTCAGCACTGGCTTAACTGCTCCCATTACAGTTGATGGGAGTTTTACAACGCTAACTTAAGAGCTTCGGAAATCCCAACTTCAGCCTTTTAAAAAATTCAGCAGTTAAATTTATCATTCTCGCTCTTCAGCCCTCCATCCCCAACCATGTTCAGTAGAGGAAGCTGGTATCTGTTCAGAATTTATGCTAAGATTTTCAGAAAGGGGTACCTAAAGTTGGACTCCTCACTCAATGGGGAGCTACTGCGTGCTCCTCAGTTTTTGAGCATCAGGTCTCTTATTTAGGCCTCTAAATATAGATTTAGAAGCCTAATTTTAGGCACCTACTATTTTTGAAAAGTCTTGACTTACCAATTTTTCTTCTGTTAAATAATCACCTCGGTGGTAAGAGGAAGCTTCATACTGAAAGGAATTGTTGTAAGGTATGAGTGACTGAACAAATTAGAATGAGAAGCCAAGCACTACCTTACCATAAACATTAACTGTCAATAAACGCTGCAGTCATCAGTTCATATACACATCCTACCATTTTCTTTCCTTCTTTTTGTCAGTCTTTTAGTTCTCTAAAGTGCAATAGGAGCAGAACTCTCATATTTCCTGTAATCAACTATAGCAAATCCAGCTCATAGCTTATACTGCCATTGCCAGTTCATTTAGTACTGTTTATTTTTCATATATGAAATATTACTCATCAATATGACTAGTCAAATGAACAAGTGAAGTATCATCCAGTGAACAAACTCTTTGACTAAGCCAGCTGTCAGGGCTAACAACAGCTGCTGATTCAGGAAAGGAATGAGAAACTTCCTTTTCTAAATCAGAGCATACCCAGAAAAACCTGTTAAAAATGAAAAAAAACTTTCACTACAATCATGCATCAGATAAACCCAGGTGGGAGGAATTTTTGCATTTAAAAAAAAAATCTGACTTAGGAAGGCTGTTATAATAAAGAAACCGGAGCATTAATTCTCAGCTATCTTTCTCTCTTTATGGGCCTGATCAAAAGCCCCCTGATGTCAATAGAAGTCTTTATATATACAAGAAATCTCTCTGACAAATTCCAAGCACATATTTATGAGGTCTTCCCTATGTGTCCATTTTTCAGCCACCTCTCTAGAAATGCTGCTTCCCCTTCGTTATTTTAAGGGAGTGGTAAAAACAAGCAGAAAAAAAGAAAACAAAGACATTTCTACTTTACAATTTTCTTTTTTGCAAAGTAAAATAAATGGTCTAAGAGTAGAATATAACATTCATAGCTGTCCTCTGAAATAATTATTGCTAAGATTCCTTATATCAACATCCCTTGACAAATTTTAGGCTTCCATATCAAAAGTGATTAGTAAATGCAACTGAGTTTGTTCTCTTCTGTTTATTCTGCCTTATAATATAGGAACATGAGGACATTCCATGAAATTGAAAGATGGCACATTCAAAACTTGATAAATGGAAATAGTATTTTATATGACCAACAATGAGCTGTGGAACTCATTGCTACTGGATATCACTGAGGCCAAGAGCTTAGCAGGATCCAAAAAGGGATTAGAGATCTATATGGCTAACAATGATAGCCACAGTTAATTGTGAATCTTAAAAAACCCTATTTAAAAACAAGAGTTTCAGAAGGAACATTAACCCTCGTGATTTTGTTTTAAGACTAACTACTGGGGATTAGGAGAAATCCTTCCCTGCTGGGGAAGGTTATCCAATAGCTGCTTACTGCACCCTCATCTTCAGCATCTGGAATTGGTGACTACTAGAGACAGAATACTAGATCTCATGGACCAGCATATGCTTTGATCCAGCATACCAGTTTTTCTGTTCCCATAACACTTCCAGACATCTTGTTCTTCATAATTTAAGCCTTATTCACCCTGGGCAGGAGTAAATGATGCACCATGTGAGCCATGATGCCCTGAGGTGTTATGTCTTTCAATTTATAGGGTTGCCAACTTTCTAATCACACAAAATTGAACACCCTTGCCCCTGCCCTGCCCCTGCCCCACCCCTTCCCTGAGACCCTGCCCCTTCTCCAAGGCCCCACCCCTGCTCACTCCGTCCCCCCTCCCTGTGTCACTCACTCTCCCCCACCCTCACTCACTTTCACTGGGCTGGGGGAGGGGGTTGGGGTGCGGGAGGGGGTGAGGGCTCTGGCAGGGGTGCGGGCTCCAGGGTGGGGTCAAGGATGAGGGGCTTGGGATGTAAGAGGGGGTTGTGGCAGGGGGTTGAGGTGCAGGAGGCGATGTGGGGTAAGAGCTCTGGAAGGGAGTTTGGGTGCAAGAGGGGATTCTGACCTGGAGCAGAGGGTTGGGGTGTGGTAGGGGGTTTGGGTTGGGGTCTCTGGCCAGGCGGCGCTTACCTCTGGCAGTTCCTGGAAGCGAACTGCACGTCTGACTCACTTCCAGGAGCCACGCAGAGCCAGGGGAAGGCAGGGAGTCTGCCTTAGCACCGCCGCACCACTGGTCGAACTTTTAGCAACGCAGTCAGCACCGGCCGCCAGGGTCCCTTTTCGACCAGGCATTCTACTTCAAAGATCCAATACCTAGAAGCTTTGATGTGTGTAGCACCCCCATTCTGCAATGGTTTAAGAGATAAAGACAGTGCTCCACCAAGTACAGTCAGCCCTGCATGGGGTTGGCGAAATTCTAGTCCTTCCCTGGCCTTTCCTAGAAATCCTTCCTCTGGGACATTTAAAAGAAGAATTAAAATATTTAAAGGTCTTTCAAAATATCACCTCTCCCCACACCTTCATGATCCTTTGTGATGTCAGAATATAGTGGTGTGACTGGAACAGCATCCCCTTGTGGGCCTTCCAAGCACTATGACATAGCCACAGGTCTCCCTAGGGTTAGGGGAAGAAGTTTCTGCCTCCAGTGTCCACTAAGGCAGGTGCCAGTCCACCAGCAACTTGTCCCTTCAGTCTTATCCGTTTCTAGGCGGGGTGAGGGGCTCAGCCCCAAAAATGTTCTACAGCAAAAAGCAATACTAATATTGAACCATCCCGTCTTCCAGGTGGGGGGGCATTGAGGAGAAGGGGGAAACACTTTCTTGCCCACAAGTCTCTGAAGCAAGCATTGTTTGTTTTTTACAGTCTAGCTAGTCCTCCCCAGTGGCTGCTCTGACTAACGGGGTTGTCTCTCTGGAACTCTACCAGTGACAATTCCTTCAGATAGAGAGGCAGAGCTCCATCCTCCTCCCTGACCAGTCAGGCCTAAAGTGAACCAGACTCTCTCCTTTTATTTCCCCTCCAGGCCTGGCATTGGGACCAGATATAGTGGGGCACAGCTAGCTGGGCCGAATGGATCTCCTTAACCCCTTCTGTGCTGGTATGGGCCTCTCTGACCCATCAAGTACAATGGTAGACAGACACTGCCCTGGGTGAGCACTGAAAGGAGAATGCAGGCTTCAGTATGCAGAATGCCATATCTATTTTGCTTAAAGAAATGCTATTTCATTGTTGTTGTGTTTTCATTTCTGTGGCAAAGTGAGATTCTGCAGCTGCAAAACTGTGAGATACTTGTGGGTCCTGCCTCTAATCAAACACATGTTCTACCTGGATATTGTCTTTGATATTCTTGGGCCTACTCTCATTTTGAAAGCCACCAGCAGTAACAAGTTAGTTAATCTGTCCTGCAGAAGATGAATGTGTTGCCAAGTTTCTGTTTAAACAAAGGAGGAAGTGAATATGAATTTACATTCTGAAAAGTAAGAGTAGGTGACAGACTGCTATAAGTGTAGCAATTGTCTAAATAACTGGTTCTGAAATCATTTTGTGTGAATGAATGATAGTCTTGCCTAGAGAGGATTAATGTATTACTAACTTTACTCCATTTTGTCCTCATTATAAAGCTACATGTTATCAGATACAAGATTATACTTTAATTCTTAGCTACACTAAACCCCATTATAAATCATCTTCATTAAAACATAACCTTGTCATAATGCACTAACTGTCTACTCAGGATGGTATTTGATTAAGGATGGAATGTAATTTCAGTGTTACTAACAGAGATGGGCATTTAATAGGAGATGAAACTGGTTTCCAGATGTTCTTTATGCAACTGGGAAGGAACACCTAATATCTTTAATAAAACTGAACATGAGTGTTTTGTGGAATGTGTTCACTGACACCCTATTCTGAAGACCAAAGAAAATTGCTTCACATGCAGCAGATCAGATTCTTCATAGGGGTAGGAGGGAGTAAATACACCGAGAACCTGATCCTGTTCCCTGAGGTCAATGGCAAGCTTATCGCTGACTTTTATGGGAGCAAAATTAGGACTGCAATAAAAAGAAGAGATAGATTGTTATTAGATAATCCAAGTTCTATCATTTGCCCTATAATGCACTGTGACACTCTGTACCTTGGGGGGACACCCTACACCCCCATGGTCATCTTTATAAAAATGATAGTGTGGTATCCAATGCAAAGTTTCACATGTTGGGTGTTTTTGGAAGGCTGATGATGCACTGAGCATGGTTGTTATAGTGATGTTATAGTAATGTTATAATTTCATGTATATAGTTATGAGGCTGAAAATGTATCCTCATGGCTCAAAGCAAGCCCATGCAAAAACTCTCCAAGAACAGGGAGTCAGGGCATGGATGGGACAAACCCAGCCCAGCCTCACAGGAACAATGGGCACTGGCTTAGGCAGCAACAAAAGAATCTGTTAGACCCTCGAGGAAGTCACCCCCTTCCTTTGGGCAGTTTGGGACTGTGATGAGGTAATGCTCATCTGACTCTGAAGGGAGTGGTGGGGAAGCCAGGAGGAAAGAGAGGACACGATAAAAGGGAGAGATTTTGCCATGCTCTCTCTCTTCCACCTACATATACAGACACCACCACCACCAAGCAACTGAACCACTGATCAAAGGGGAGAGCCTGGCTGAAGAGCCAGCCTTTGGTAAGAAGCATCTAAGTTAGTAAGGACATTGAAAGTGTTAAGATCAGCTTAGAATGTGTTTTGCTTTTATTTCATTTGACCAAACCTGACTTGTTATGCTTTGACTTATAATCACTTAAAATCGATCTTTATTGTTAATAAATCTGTTTGTTTATTCTACCTGAAGCAGTGCATTTGGTTTGCAGTGTGTCAGAGGCTCCCCTTGGGATAACAAGCCTGGTATATATCAATTTCTTTGTTCAATTGACGAACTTATATAAGCTTGCAGCGTCCAGTGGGCTTAACTGGACACTGCAAGACTGAGGTTCCTAGGGTTGTGTCTGGGACCAGAGATATTGGCTAGTGTCATTCGCTTGCAAGTAGCTGGGAGCAGCTTACCTGCCAGAGGCTGTGTGTGAACAGCCCAGGAGTAGGGGTTCTCACAGCAGAGCAGCGTAAGGCTGTCTCCCAGAGTCAAGGATTGGAGTGGCCTAGCAGATCACTGGTCCAGACAACACCAGAGGGGAACATCACATGCACATGTAAGAGTCTCACAATTTAATATCTAGTAAAAAGTTTACAGCACCTGTGATTACAGAATGTGTGCAGAGGGGCAATTACAATATATTTTATCATAGGCCAGAAACTCCAGTCTTAGTAGCATTAGTAATAGTGATGTTCCAGTGGCATGCTATATGCTTAACAGACAAAAACAAAGACAAGGCCTCTCTCCCAAAGAGCTTGAGAGTCTAAGTAGACAGCTTACTACTATGGGAGAGGTTTTTGATGGGAAAGGAAGACAGTGGCATGTGGGTCAAAAGATCCAGCTTGTGCCTGGCTCTATACAGGTGGGGTGTAAGAAGGAGAAAGGGACCAAGAAACCTCCCTACCTCTTTTGCACCTATTTGAAGGGATTGGGTACAGTTCCACTGGGAAATTGGGATACACACATCACTTTCTGCTAGACAGCTCTTGTGGAATGAGCTATGATCACAGACAGAACCTCTTTATTTCAGATAGCATACATTTCCTTAACGCATAACTAAACCCATTGAAAGTTGGTAGTTTTAGAGGTTGTTATACCTTTAAGGGACACCAACAATGCTTAAAAATGTGAGGTGGGGGAGAGAGAGAAAGTGAGGGGGAAGATATTCCCCCCAAAGGGGCAGGGATGGAGAAACAGCATGTGTGCATTACTCAAAGGAGAGGTACAGAGGGAGAGAAAGGGGTGGTGAAGATTTTGTAGGAGGGAGGAATTGTGTAAACTGCTGAGGATCAAAGCCCTCAAGACTTCGGCCTACCATCTGCAGACAGATGGGCTGGTGGAGCAGTTCAATGGGACCCCCAGGGCCATGTTGAGGAAATTTGTTGACACGGACCCTCAACACTGGGACTGACTGCTACCATAGTTGCTATATACCATATGGGAGGTCCCCCAAGCCTCCATGGGGTTTTGACCATTTGAGCTTCTGTATGATAGCCCAGGGGGATTTTGGACCTCCTCCAAAAAGCCTGGGAAGAATAGGAGTCCCAGGTCATGGGCTCAGTGCCGTAATGTGCTCCAACTATAAGAACATCTGAAAACACTAGGAGGCTTCAATAAGGAAAATCTTTTGAAGGCCCAACAAGCCCAGGAATGTACTTAAAACAAAGGGGCACAGCTGTGGACATTCAAAACACATGACAGGGTATTGTTGTTACTCCTAATGTCTGAGTAAAAACTATTGGCCTGGTGGCAGAGGCCATTTGAGGTGGTAAGAAGGTAGGGACAGTTGACTATGAGACCTGTCATCCCAGGAGATGCAAATTTATCACATCAACCTCCTGAAGGCCTGGAAGGCACAGGAGGACTTTCTGATAGCCATGTACCCCCTGGAACCAGAACTGGGACCTCAAGCCATGACAGCCAACCCCCATGCCAATAGGGCTGGAGCTCAACCCGAGATAACCAGCCCAAATACTGCAACTGACTCTGGCCTTTCCCATAGTATTCTCTGCCCTCCCGGGGAGGACGCACCTAACTATCACCATATCACAATGATGCCAGGACAGAAAGTTCCTCTGCTGAAGAAGATGTGGGAGTGGTCAATGAGTTATTATTCACAGGGTCTTCTTGGGTTGGAACCTGGGGGATCCAGGTTCCCCTACCCCTAGTCACTCACTCTTGCTACCGGGTGTTACATCCCAGATCACCGCCACATGGTGGTGATGACAAATTTGGACTTCAGCCGCCCCCACCCCCCAACACCCACCTAGACAGAATCCCTCCTTGGCCCCTCCCCAAAGGGTCAGTTATAATTAACTGCTTCTTTTTCCTCTTTCCTTTGTATCATGTGTATTTTCCCTTTTGTTTTTCATGCTTAGTTCCTTCTTTTGATAGTTATGTCATGTGGTATGAACATAAATTCGCTTTCACATCTCCATTTTTCTTGTTTTATGCTCTCATTATAGATGCCTCATTCCTCAGTTCTCTCTTTCATTTACGACTTTTCTATTTTTTTTTATTTTTGAGACTTCTTTGTATATCTCAAATGTTTTACTTTAATTAAATTTATTCCATGTTATTTTCATTATGACAGCAGGGTGAGGGAAGACACTTTCCTATCTCTAAAGTGGGACACAACTAATTTTTTTCCCTATCATAGCTTTTCATCCATTCAAGTACTGTCTTGTGTAGCAGAGTTACAGGCATAGACCTCAAACAGAACCAAATTCTTCCAGTCAAGATTTACTGTACTGTTTTTGCCTGCTGCTCTTCGGAAAGCTAAAACACAGAGAAGCATTATTATCAAGTTTCTTAGTACTTCTCATCTTTCCATGAAAAAATAAAATGCTTTTTAACAGGCTCACACATAGTTCTTCTGATTATGGAAAGCAGGAGAAAACAGTAGAATACAAGGCAAGAAATGAGAATAAGAGAACAGAAGAGAGTCAAGAAATTGACTAAAACTGAAGTAGAGCATTCAGTCTTCTATAAGCAAAATATTTCCCCCTTAGTATGACTACTATAGTATTGAAAGCTATTTACATTTTTGTGCATTTAATTCAATTTTGTGTACTTATTGCCTTCTGCAAGAGCTGTTTTCTTTATAAGAAGCCAAAACATCTCAAAGATAGACTGATTCCTTTGGTTTATGAAGCTCAGCGCTGTATTTAGAAAGAATGCTGAAAGATGACAGACAAACACACACACATTTTTCCTGACCAAAGTACTATTTAAATGTAACTATTAGGAGATGACATTTTATCTGTGAGTTCATTGCATAGGAACTGTCTTATTTTAGCTAGTGTTTATATTGGCTGCATGTAGGAATCCCTCTACTGACACAGATTGAGTTCACACAGGATTTTTTAAAATAACATCTGATATCCCATTTGTAAGCTATTTAAGACCAACACATATGCAACTTTTACAAATGTCTATGGATTTGTTTTCATTCCCTATGAGATTTGTTCAGATGTAGTGCCCAGGAGTATGTTGCAACACTGCTTTTCATGATGATCAAAAGAAGAATTCTTAAACTTACTGTGTCAAATCCTCAGCTGGTGTAAATTGACATAGTTTCACGACAGATTTACACCACGTGAAGATCTGTCCCTCTTTGCCACTTTTATTGTTGGCTTCTTTGTTTTTTCATTTGGATTATGTTTTCTTTAGGGAAATATTTCTTGCTGTCAGTACTCAGAGAAGCTGTGTTCCTTTATTTGGTGACATGAGTGGCTCCAGCCCACAGCAGTAGGTGACTAATGATTTCACAGAAGAAACATTCTTCGTCAGGCTCACCTTTCCTGGATACCGAGTTATTTAAATTGGAATTCTCTCCCACAGAATTGGTCTCTACTGTCAGCAACAATGAAATCTGTCTTTTTTTTCTGCTTTTTTGTCAGATTGCAAGAACATGCCCTTTGAGGAGACCTTTGTCTGAGGATGGTGTCTCTTGCAAACTCAAACAACCCTTGTGTTTCCATATAATTTCAACTGCAATAGCTGTCATGTTAGGGCAATTTATAGTTTAACTGACTTGATTCCACTGAAAGGCACTTATCTATGCCTCCTCTGGTGATAGCACCAGACACTGGCAATGTGCCCATGTGTGTTGATGGCAATTGCTATCATAGCTCTAGGCTCCCATTCTCTGCTCCTTTCCTAGTTTTGATACACTCAAGGCTTCCATCCCATGGTCCTTATGTGGGCGACACTCCCATTGACTTCACTTAGGGTGCCTGGACTTAAAATGATCAGAGACAGACACTAAAGGAAAAACAACAGCCAGAAGTTTAGTTAAGAAGTGGTAGGGGAGAATGTTGGATTTCATATGCAACAATCTAGTTTGGATCAAAGAGAGAACGTGGCCGGAGTCTGCTCACGCTCTGCTCACAGTCCCAGTGTAACCAATGGCTCTGCTTAATGATCAGTAGTAGAGAAGTTAAAAATATTGACATCAACATTGTCATCATTAGGTTTCACCATTCTCATATCATTGACAAGAAAAATAGTAGCATCATCAGGCAGTCTGTCTCTCTGCAGACTGAGGCAGACAAGCACTGTATCAAGACATTCTGGAAGGTTTTCTTGATTTCTCTTCACAATGGTTCCATCTAAAGAATCCGGAACACAGGATTCATCCTACATATTTTCTTTCAAAAAGCTTATTTATGCTACCATTCTTTTAAAAATAAATATTAAGGCGGCACATGGCTTTCGGTGAAATTCATAGTATAAAGACCAGTAGAGAAGCAGTACCTCTTTTAGACTATGTCTGCACAGGAGCTGGAGGTGAAATTTCTAACTGGGATAGACATACATGTGAGCTGTGATGGAGCAAGCGCACTAAAAATAGAAGTGTAGCTATGGTGGAATGGGCTAGCCACCCCATATGTACCTAAGGTCTTGGATGGGATTGTACTGGGGACAGCGAGGCCTTCCCACCGCTTGCACTGCTGCGGCTAGGCTTCTATTTTTAGCATGCTAGTTCAATCTGAGCTAGCATTGGTATGTCTCTTCGAGCTGAAAGTTACGCCTCCAGCTCTAGTTAGACAGCACTAGGTAGGCTTGTATCTGGGCAGCTAGCCCATGCCACTGCAGCTTCACTGCTAAAGTAGCTTGATCCAAGCTAGCTCACGAATGGCTACATGTGCTGCAATTGTGCCTCCCGATTTGCAGTGTAGACTTACCGCCATAGGGTACATGCTCCACCTTGTTTTCGTAGAATGAATCCTCAAAGCAAGACCTTTGAGGGTATGTAGACATGTACCCTATGTCTAGACAGCCAGCAGCAGCAAGCCTCTGAGCCCAGGTCAACAGACGTTGGCTCATGGGGCTTGTGCCATCGTCTTAAAAAAAACTGTCCACGGTGCTTTTAAGTTATGGCTCAGGCTCTAAAGCTCACCCTTCCCTAGGCTTCAGAGCCCAAGCTGCAATGTCTACACAGCTATTTGTAGCGCTGCAGTGCAAGCCAGGCTTGGAGGCTTGTTGCCCTGGGCTGTCTAGACATACCCACAGGCAAGAGCACACTCAAAATACAGTCGTTTGATATTCTGGGTTAAGAACCTTGACAATGACCCTCTAAATATATTGACTGAGGTATGTTACACTCCTAGACCAAGGGCTGTTTGAAAACCAGAGAGGTGTGTTAAAGTAGAATAAAAAGAAACAAAAACTCAAACACAACTTGCATGAGTCCCAGTGCAGGAGCATCTTCCACTAGCACCACAAACTCTATTGCAATCACACCCAGGTTCATCGGAACTGTGGCCCTTTTGACCCCTTCCGCAGAAATCTAATCCTTAAAGAGACAAGGCGCAGGAAAATAACCCTGCTCCTCCAGCCTGGTCTTAAACAAAAAATGTGTATTCACATTAAAATACTCTAGCATACATACATATTAATTTATGAGTTTACAAAAACATCATTTCTGTTTTACAATCTGCACTGCCATATTACACAGCCCAGTGACGCAACTCTTTTTAAAATTAAAATTGTATTGCATTAAAAAATAAGGTAAGAACACCAACAAAGATGAAGATGTTTAGCTTGTAGAGAGTAGGCTACCCCTGTAAATCTCAAAACACTTTCCAAAGGTTGTTAACTATTATTATCCCCAGCTGACCTAAAACGTTCCTCACAAACATTCAGCTTTGATGTCTAACCCTCAAAACCCTTATTTGAGGCATTCTATGCCTTAGGAGGAAAAGGATGATCAAATAAGATCTGGCTTTCAATCATTACGTGACACAGCAGTATCATGTCTGATCCCTTAAGTCAGATTTTTTTTTCACATAATTATTTCCAGGGAAGAGAAAAATCTGTTATTTCTTTGTATCATGACTGCCCTACCTCACAGGCACATGCTGACTGCAACTCACTAGTGCCAGAAGCAGCAGCATTTAGAGCAATCCACTATTAATACAGGGATCTAAGGAATATGGAAGAATGGAAAGTGAATCAAATAGGTCAATGTAGCCAAATGGCATAATTTCAGATGAATATAGGATCCTACTATACTGATTACAGTCAGACTATGGCTGCTGTACAGCCCTCCACATGACTCCTACAGTCTGGCATTTTTACTGTCTGGGATTTATAAAAGTGAAAATCTAGTCATTTTAGGGTGACCAGACAGCAAGTGTGAAAAATCGGGACAGGGTGTGAGGAGTAATAGGAGCCTATATAAGAAAAAGACCCAAAAATCGGGACTGTCCCTTTAAAATCGGGACATCTGGTCACCCTAAATCATTTCAACATCAAGGCTAAATGTTCTCAAAACTAGACAACTGCACCTGCAAACATTTTATCTGTGTGTACAAATATTCACAGCAGCTCTGGTAGACTACAATCTATTTCATACCATAATGATAAACTCCCTATGAGCCAATCACAAGCTAAAATGACCAGCATTGTACAATCCCCACTGAAATTTGCACATCCACATTTGAGTAACTGCGTGTGCAGATACTCATACGTGCATGTATGTGTAACCACTGGTCATTGAGCATTATGCATTCCCCTCTGTGTTTAATCCACAGACAATGTGAGGTCCCAACTATGCTTCTTTAGCACAAGGTGTAGTAATTCCTGCTTTTAGTTGTCTGTCCCTGGTTGACATCATGCTGCTGGCCAAAATGGCAGCCATTGCAAATTAATAAAGGGTCTGATTGTGAGACCACAGCAGCATGTACCTCCATGTTTTGCATATGTATCTGCTGTGGCCAGCACTGCATATGGCCTTTGAAAAGAAACTTATCAAGTCTAGTGACATTAAATATAAATCAAGTTTTAAGTTTCAAAATGGCATTTTTATATATGTTCGCCTTCTCACCCTTCAAATGATAACAAAAGTGCATTCACTGCTGGGCACCCAAGGGATTTGCTGTCTGGAAAGATTACAGAAGCAACATATCTGTATGCTCCCCTGCATGTCTCTCTGCTGTGTTCCTGGGCCTGATTCAGCAAGCTACATAAAGCATGAGTAGCCCCATTAAAGTAAATAGCTTACCCAAATTCTTTAGGTTAGCTATGTACTTAAGTAACTTGCTGAACTGGGAGCCCTTTTAGGCAGCAGTGTATTGAAATGTACAGGAATCTTGCTCTCCGAAAACCTAATGGAGAATTCCAGTGTGCTGGGAAGAAGACTAGAATAAGAAAGAAGAAAATCCCCTGCACATGTACATAGAATCATAGAATATCAGGGTTGGAAGGGACCTTAGGAGGTCATCTAGTCCAACCCCCTGCTCAAAGCAGGACCAATCCCCAATTTTTGCCCCAGACCCCCCTAAATGGCCCCCTCAAGGATTGAACTCACAACCCTGGGTTTAGCAGGCCAATGCTCAAACCACTGAGCTATCCCTCCCCGCCATGATCACATCTCGTGATCCAGACCAAAACTCTGGTTATCCTTACATTAGCAAAGTCTAGTTTCAGGGTTTGTCCTGATATGCCTGTTGGTTTTACAAAACACATTTAGTCCTGGTTTATCTAGCCCCTGTAAATTGGATACCTGAAGAAGCTGCTGTCTAGGGGAGCACTAAAAATGACAACAGACTCGGTGAACAAACTTGCATTTCAAAGCTTTCCTTTCTATAAGGCCTGTCACCTTTTTACCTAGGCTCATCCTTCCACAACGCCTTCCAATGAGCCTCACTCTGTATGAGAGTCCCTCAGCCAGCCCTCCTTCATATCTTGTTTTGATGTGAAATTTACAGCGCAGCAAGAAACAGTGAGGAATAATTTACCGTGGCAGGAGAGGGAAGGGTAGGCAAACTCTCCCCCACTTTTCTCTCCCAGTCTCCTTTTCAAGAAGACCTTAACTCCACCATGAGCTTTCCCTGCCCGTGCACTCATTGGGATAGCTGTCATTTTTTGTTTTGAAAATACTGTGGTCATCGTTAACAAGATTAGGTCTCCAGTGTGACCTGTTGTGTTGACCATTTTAAATAACAAGCATCTCTACACAGTCAGGAACTACAATCTCTGGATAGGTTTGGTTTTTTTAATGTGCTGCATTTTTTTGTTTGAAGCTAACTTGAGAACATCAGAGATTTATATTTTAGCAATTTATAGCGTTGCACTTGGTTTACCAGACAGCAAGTGTTAAAAATCAGGACAGGGGGTGGGGGGTAATAGGAGCCTATATAAAATATTGGGACTGTCCCTATACAATCAGGACATCTGGTCACCCTAGTAGTTGCACTCAGGTGTTCCAATTTTGCTCTCACAACATTGTAAAACTGGAGCAGCTCCATTGACTCAGTGGAGTCATACTAATATAAAATTGACATGAGAGGTTCAGGCCCTGAGTATCTACAGTAATAAAGCTGAGACCGAGAACTGATTTGGACAGAAAACTCACTTTTACAAACAAACAAAAAATCTTGCAAGCCTAGGGAAACCATAATTACACTTCAGAAGCCTGCTGGCTTCTCCTAGAATAGATTTTCTACTAGTCATGGGATTTAAGGCATGTGGTATGTCCAGGGTGGAGATGGTCCTGCCCCAAGAGAAATGTCATAAGGCTACAGCATGCACGAGCAGCCCATGATTGATTTAGGCCTGGTCTACACTAGAAAATTAGGTCAGCATAACCACACCACTCAGGAGTGTGAAACATCCACACTCCCAAGCAGCACAGTCAAGGAGACCCAAGTCCCCAGGTACATAGTGTTCGGCTGATGGAAGAATTTCTCAGTTGATCTAGCTACTGCCTCTCAGGGAAATGGATTATCTAAGCCCATGGGAGAATCCCTCTTATCAGCATAGCTAGTGTCTAGACTGAAGGGCTACAGCAGTAGTGCTGTAGTGTGGACAAGTCCTTAGAGACTAGCATAGTCTCTAGTTCTTATGTTCTTTGAAGCAACTTAGAGACTTGCTAGTTCACATTATTTAAAAGAAAGTCAGATATACTGCCCCCTTCCCTCCCACATGTGAAGGAGACAAATGAAGGAACAGTAATCAGTAAAGAACATGTTTTCTTAATTGTGTTGTAAGCTGCCTTTCTACTGGGGCCCTTGCCACTGCACTCCATGTGAAGCAGATGCCCGGTGATTTGCTATGATGTGCAGATGCGTTTTTATTCAGAAATGGTACACACATAGCTGTACATATATGACAGGTATATTTGATTTTGTATGTGCTACACTACCAGCTGCAAACCAGATTTTTGAGATGATCTCCCCCGAAGGGAGGACAGAAAGAGAGTGTTCTTGTCTACACTAGAGAATGTTAATGTTATAACACACTTTACATTCCCACCCACACGACTGCTGCCAGTGATGTACAGGCAGTTGCAACTGAAATGACCATAAGACTAACCACTGTGTTATCCACCAGTCTTATTGGTTCACTTGCTCTACCAGCTCAATTGGTCCTCCGACTGCTATCACACAATGGCAGCCCACCCTTAAGAGACCTGTCAAGCTCACTTGAACTGTTATAACACAACACCAAAAGAAGCAGGGACTGTCCTCTGCAGTTCTCTAGCTTTGCTTCTTTCCCACCCTGGATCCCCTCAATTAACAAGACACATCTAAACAAGCAAAAAAAAAAAAAAATGTATTTGCAATTCCCAAAAACACGGCTTGCATTTTGTGATCAATGGAATAAAGTACTACATCTTCACCACTTTTAGAAAGGTCCTGTTACATTTTTAACACACATTTTATAATACAACAGGTTTATATTAATAC
This sequence comes from Chelydra serpentina, assembly GCA_037349315.1. NCBI lineage: Eukaryota > Metazoa > Chordata > Testudines > Chelydridae > Chelydra > Chelydra serpentina. The sequence goes on from JBAIAC010000004.1 coordinate 81,199,636, forward strand.
TGCATTACTGAACGTTTTAAAAAAATGCATCTTCCTTTTATCCTTGTTCATGTCGCCTTGTTTAAAGAAAAAATGAGAGAAAGAAAAAAAGTTTTAAATATATATGCTTTCTAACTCTCAAACCAGGCCTTCTCCCAAGAAGTGCTGCCAGCCTCAGGTATTTACTTTGCTATGGCCTCCTCTGTATAGCTGGCGGAGAAGAATCTCTGGGACACCAGAGACCTGAAAGAGAGAAAGGAAAAAAAAGGGGGGGGCGGGGGGAAAGTGAGATGTGTAATAGGCCATCAAGGCTGTCTAACACAACCACCTGGTTAGCAGGGAGGGAAACGGCTAAGAAGAAGGGTTCAATGAGCTAGGTCCCAGTCCTCAGTGTACTCTGGGAGGGTTAGGCATTGTGCCTGCAAAGCAACCCACTGATTTCAAGGGGTCTTGTCACTTGTGACTGCCCATGTGGAACTCATTGCATGATGTGGTTTAACAAGCAGCAGTGAGTCCCCCTGATGACAGGTGGGAGACACCTGCAGACAGCTCAGGGCTAGAGGGAGTGAGAGTATGGAATAGGCAGGGTGGGAGCACAAACCCTGAATAGATCCAAACCTGAGGGGAAGGCAAAGACTTATGTTGGGAGGATTTCTTCTATGGCTGTATTAGGGATCTTTTTGATATTAAACCAGAGCTAAGAGGGGTGACAATTGTTTGGAGAGGGGTTGAAGAAACAGCCCTGGGTTGCAGGGAGACTAGGGAGATAACTGCACATTTATTAAGGGTGTTACTCTCTAGCTACCCACCCTCCCCACAGAACCTTTAACTTACCACCTGATGGCTCTCCAGCCACCACTCATCTTCTCCTATCCCCCCAGCTGCACGGTAGAGCCCACGAGGGCACCACTGCCACAGATGGGGTAGGGGTGAGAGGGGGAACTGACTCCGGGTCCAGGAATCCCCCAGAGGGACCTGCTCAGCTCGCACTCGGGCCCACAGGACGCCAGTCTCTGGATCCTAGGGAGCAGATGTAAGAGAGAAAGGAAGTGCTAGTACAACTGGAAAACATAAACCCACGAAACACACAAAAAATACAGGGCAAAACAAAGGAAGATCTGGATGGCAGAGCAACTGACTTACTTTCCTGAGCACAGCCACCCACACATGGCCCTGCTCGTCATGGTATACTCCTGGGGACCAGGCCCATAGTCGGTCAGGAAGAAGAATAGCCTGCATATAGTCCTCTACCTTGCCACAAAGAATAGTGTGAGGGTGTTTCCTCCAGGTGCACGTGCTCAGAAGCTCAGGCAGGGCAAAAAGCAACCATTAGACTAAACCACTGGGACTAGCCACCAAACGATTATAAACAAAATGAATATGATCTATTATTACAGCATCATGCTATATTTTTATATGTATCTCTGCAACATATTATAGTACAGGGATATCCAAAGCAATAAGGCAAGACCACCCTGTACAAAAATCCAACAAACTTTAATGCAGACACCTCCCCCCCTTTCCCAGCAGTGGCTGCTTCCCTTGGAGCCAACCACAGGTGATTCCACCCCCTACAAGGATACTTTCCTTCAAATCCCGCCCCCCTCAAACTCCACCCACTACAAACCCAGCTATTGGAGGGAGGAAGCATTCTAAAATAACATACATTGCTGTACTGCATGTGTAGCAATAGTTAATCATTGTAATTGTTTTAAATGTTGTCACGAAGAGTGTGACAAGGTTTATTATATTCTATGCATCTGTTCTTAACCTTTTCTTTAAATGTGTCTTTTGCACAAAGCTGGTTGAAATGCTAGAGCTGTGCATTTCCTCCCCATCTCTTTAAATTTGGGACTTTGCTCCCACATCAGCAGCACAGCTCTGGGGAGAAGGAAACATGCATGCGCTGTGTTGCTGGGGTTTGAGTTCCCAGTAATCAGGGGTGGGCAAACTTTTTAGCCCATGGGCCACATCTGGGTACGGAAATTGTATGGCGGGCCATAAATGCTCACAAAATTGGGGGTTGGGGTGAGGGCTTTGGCTGGGGGTGCACGGGGGTGCTCTGGGGTGGGACAGGGGTTTGAAGGGCAGGAGGGGGATCAGGGCTGGTGCAGGAGGGGGATCAGGGGTGTAGGCAGTGTTTACCTCAAACAGTTCCCAAAAGCAACAGCAGCATGTCCCCCCTCCGCGGAGGTGCAGCCAGGAGGCTCTGAGTGCTGCTCCATCTGCAGGTGCTGCCCCTGCAGCTCCCACTGGCCGCAGTTGCCAGCCAACTGTGGGATAAGTAACCACTATGGAGTGCTATTGTAATACCTAACTGCTGGTAATGTACACAGAGCATTGCTGTGCTTGAAACAGGTTGGCTGTTTACAGCTGTTGATGGTAGCGCAGGCTGATTTACTCAATTTTCTAGTATAGATGCAACCAAAGAGAGGTCATCTGGCTGATTCTCTCTCTGTCATGGTCTCAGTGCTTGAACTACAGCTGCTACTCTTACTTTCTCCTGTGACACTGTAATCCCAGTTTTCAAGTGTAATAGCTTTAACTCTTAGGACATTATCGTATTCCAAGTGGTTACTCAACCAGGGGGGAAAGAGTGGGGTTTTGGGATACTTGGGAAGAGTTAATCCTGACCCAATCTGCCACTTTATAATAATACTTACACTGCATATCTCAAAGCACTTTGCAAAGAAAGTCAATATTATCCCTATTTTACTGATGGGGAAACTGAGGCACAGAGAGCAATGATTTGTCTGAGCTTATCTAACAGGATAGTGGCAAAGCTGTGAATAGAACCCAGGTCTCTTGAGTTCTCATGCAGTGCTCTAGCCACTAGATCACACTACTTCCCTAGCCTATGTTCTTCTGATAACTAGCCTCTATCTACTGTTCAGTTCCGACTGTTCCTTCAGCCTGAGCACAAGGAGGATGGAGGAAGGTTTTGCTGAGATGGGGCACACTGGCAGGCAGAGAGAAGCACAGAGACAAGTGGCAGGGAGATCTGGTACTCAGCTACGGGTAAGGGAAGGGACTTGCTGAGAACAAGATGTATAGTGTATAGTCATAACACTATTATGCCTTTGTTTTCTGTGTAACTCACCTTTAGACCGATAAGAACTCAGCCTTGTTGAGGAGACAGAAGCTGTTTCATTCTCATAATTGCTCTAGCCCAGAGATGTCAAACTCATTGGGTGCAAGGGGTCGAATTCCATGTTCAGTTATGGGTCAGGGTATAAATTTAGGAGTACATATGCTCCAGTACAGAGGTTCACAGAGAGATCAACACAGTGGCAAATATGCTGCCCTGTAAGGTCACTGCTATCTCTGCTCTTCTCTTCTTTCCTTCTTCCATCCTCCTTCTGTTCTCTGTTCCTCTCCCAACTTCTATCTTCTCTGTTCTTTTCACTGCATTTCCTTCTCTGAAGCAGCTTGCAATTGCCACCTGCCTGTGGGACGTGCTCCTAACCTCTTCCCCATTGCACCTGCTAAACTGATCAGCACTGACATGGTTAATGTTAACACTGAAATGTCATCAGGGATTTTAGCCTTGATATCCCAATGAAATTAATAGGGCACAGAGGAGTTCACACTGCTGTCACTGTTTCAGACTGTCTGCACATTCAGGTAGATGTCACTGCATCCATTATGGAACTCAGTTCACATTTGGAAGCTTTTCTTTGCAACTATGAAGACTAGAAACTTACTTTTTTTATAAAAATGAAATGAAAGCAGAGATTCTAGGCACTCTATATCCTGGAGGCCACATAAACATAACAAGTGGGCCCACCATACTGTAGGCAGATGGAGAGAAGGACACACTGTACTTTTTTCTTGGGACTTGACTTTTCCTTTTTGTTGGTTTCTTCACTGTAACCCTAAAAGCAGGGCTGGCTCTAACTTTTTTGCCACCCCAAGCAAAAAAACAAAAACAAACAAAAAAACACACCGAGCGCCACACCTCTGCAGGGAAAAAAAAAAACGCGCGCCGCCCCGCCCCGCTGAAACAACCCCCCGTCCCCCGAATCCCGCCGAAACAACCCTCCCTCCCCCACACCGCCGAGCCGAAACAACCCCCCTCCCCCAAGCCCCACGCCGCTGAGCCGAAACAACCCCTCTCCCCCGAGCCCCGCGCGCCGAGCCGAAACAACCCCTCTCCCTGCGCTGCCCCGCTGACACAACTCCCCTCCCCCAAGCCGCCCCACTGAAACAACCCCCCTTCCCTCCCCTCTCCCAGCCCCGCGCTGCTGAACCGAAACAACCCCCCTCCCCATCCCTCCTCCGAGCCCCACGCCGCCAAGCTGAAACAACTCCCCTCCCTTTCCCTTCCCAGAGCCCCGCCGAGCCGAAACAACCCGCCTCCCCTCCCCAGAGCCCCGCACCGCCTCGCTGAAACAACTCCCTTCCTCTCCTCTGCCCTCCCCTCCCCCGAGCGGCTGCCGAAGTAAAAAAAAAAACAAACCTCAAGCACCGCCCCTTGCAAGGTGCCACCCCAAGCACGTGCTTGGTCAGCTGGTGCCTGGAGCCGGCCCTGCCTAAAAGTAATTCAGACTGGATACACCTGTATGGAAAAACACAGCAGCAGAGTACCTGTCTGTTTGAGGAGATGGGGGGAGGGAGTGGAAAGGTGAGGAAACTACTAGGGGAGGGAGAAAAGGGGAAGGATGCAGATCTATTATCTAATTCATGTTCATATTACATTTAACATGTTCTAAGAGCTAAAAGCAAAGTTTGGTTCCAATCCCTCAGTAAAAAATACAAGTTGTTTTAGAGGTGACAGAACATCTGAATTTCCACATTTGGATGCTCAAATTGGTGCTTACAAATGTTAATATTTACTTATACCCTTGCTCAGTATCCCATGGGGGTATGGCTGTTGTATGAAGATGCCTATATCTGAAAATTGGGCCTTAATTCCCATTCAGATTTTCTGTTCAGGAGATTGCTTTTAAAGGTATTAAGCGGACACAGGTGGTACCATAAAGCTAAGTGCCTACACATGGAATATCTGCTGCAAGTTCTCCAATTCCTGCTATCTTTTAACCCCTTCACCACTGCCCCTTTTTACACTGTTTTACCTTTGATGTTTGAATGAAGTCACAGTGGATCCCTGTGATGTGATGTGATGTGACTGGCACATGGTCTAGTGCTTGAGCTGCAAAATGGTTAACAATCTTCTTGGAGGAAGACGAAGAGTGTTGTGCAGGTGTTCTCAGAGTTGCTGCAGACAAACTGCTTCCAGCATGCACCAACGTGTACAATATCAGTGTCAAAGGTGGGTTTGCTGTGATTCACTCTCTGCTTATAAAGTTGGCTAAGAGCCTTTTACTCCATCTGTGTAAAAAATTCTACCATATTCTGTACTGGGCAACAAGGGGAAGGTTTCAGGTGGCAAATTTAATCCCAGTTTAACTCTATTCAAAAGAAGTGGGTTCTAAATGTTTGTCTTATGCCTAAAGTCAGGTGTCTGTTTCCTTTCTCTCTCCCCCCCCCCCCCCTTCTAATCACAGACAGAGCAATTTTCACTCAAAACTCACTTGCTTTCAGGTTTTGTTATAAACTGGAAACTTGGCTTAGATTTGGTGAAAGGTTCACGTATCTTTGCAATGGGCTTGATTTTTTTTTTCATGTCAAAGGCACATAAAACTTATAGCTCCAGATGAATATAGTACAAAACCAGGAAAGTAGATTCAAATTAGCTTCCTTGATGAATATTTGAATTCTAAAAGAGGGGACTGGGAAGGCATCTCAAAGCAAAATAAGGGTAAGCTGTCTCAGTGGAAGTCACAGTTTACCCTAGTGCTCTGCATCTCCATTAGGGTTTGCGTTTATATAGCCAGAGTGGTAGCTCAAATCCCAGTGTAGACGAGTCCTAGCATTCAGTTCTAAAGTTTATGAAGGGTCTAATTCTCAGGGACCTTGCCCCACTCACTTAGGGTACGTCTATACTTACGCGTCCGGTCGGAGGCGAGGGTTCGATGTTCTGGGTTCGATTTATCGCATCTTGTCTAGACGCAATAAATCGAACCAGGAAGTGCTCCCCCGTCGACGCCGGTAATCCTGCTCTGCGAACGGAGCAGGCGGAGTCGACGGGGGAGCCTGCGCACCGCGTGTGGACCACGGGTAAGTTCGAACTAAGATACTTCGACTTCAGCTACGTTATTAACGTAGCTGAAGTTGCGTATCTTAGTTCGACAGGGGGGGTTAGTGTAGACCTAGCCTTACATTTGTGCTAAGTGAGTGTAAAATACTACCATTCTGATTTGGTAGAGTCTTGCACCCACTTGTACAGTCACTTACCTCTGTGCAAAGCTATGAGCAGGCCCAACATTTCCAAGAAAAAATAATCCCCCTCAAAGCTCTTTGGAGATTCAGTTTAGTGTCCCTTATGTCTTTCCTTGTCAGAAGGTATGATATAGGGGGTGGTTTTGTTCACCTACACTATGTCCAAAGGTATGGCTAATCCCTATCAGAGTTTGCAAGCTGTAAAGAAAGAGTTAGACTGCTGGAGTGGGTTTGAAGGAGAAAACCAAATGAGTGGCTATCCTAGAAAGGCATTGTTAGTCTTTTTATATGTAACTTTAGCACCCTTGTGGCCAAGATGGAGTCTGCTCTGCAGGCAGCTCTGGCCAAGAGAAAGTGCATGCAGGAATGCAGCAGGGAAAGTCCCTTCCACCCCAGGAGCATCTGTTCCAAACCCCCCAGAGTGAACACAGACACTTACAGGAAAAGTACAATGGATATAAGAAAGGGAAATATTTATTTACAGAGGGATGAGAGAAGAAAAAACAACAAGGGGAAATAGAGAGGGAGCGGTAAAACAGGGTTGCATCCAAACCAAGGCCCCACAGGCCCAGTGGTAGCACAGGCTGAAAGGGCAGACACCGAGCAATGTGTCTGCACACAGAGTTCAGGAGTCCTGGGCAAAGTTCCAGTCCAGTGGGGAGTCTTGGGTGCTCCTGGTCGTCTTCGACGCCAGTGAACTTTCCCTAACAAACCCCTCCAGTGCCCTCTTCTGACGCTCTCTGCAAAGCCACACAGAGCGACCCCCTCCCCACTTAACTAGCTAACAGCCTCCCTCCTTGGTCCCAATGCAGAGTCACAAGCCCCAGTACTCACAGCCCGAGGCAGCTCTGGGTAGCAGTGATACAGATACTGGGTCCAGCTCCAGCCTGTCCTTCTCGGGCAATGCCCCCCTGGCACAGTGCTCCTCCTGGCTCCTGTCCTGGGGTGTCCCCGATCAGTCGCCCTGTCCTTCTCGGGCTTAAGGCAGGTTCTCTCTGCTTCTCCCCCGAGGGCCTGCAGACTGCCACCTTTTTTCTCTCCCCAGCTACAGACCCACCCCCTGGCGTTTCCCTCCTTTTTCTCACTGCTCCCCCTCCCCTGTTAGGAAAAAGATTTAAAGGGGCCATGTTCTCTAAACCCCAAAGGGGTTACATATATTTACATGTTCAGTTCCTCCTGTTTATGTTTTGATCAAGGATAGATAAAACAGAAAATATACAGAAATTGTAGTCTGGCGCTTCAGTTAATCTGCTCCTTTCACTCACTCCATCTACCACTGCTGTGCAAAATCTGTGGGGTTTAACCATACTCAAAGCATACCCATCTCCCTTTTATTCTGCCCCTTGTGCTGATTGCTCCAACCCATAGGCGACTCTGTGGGTGCTCCGGGGCTGGAGCACCCACAGGGGAAAATTGGTGGGTGCTCAGCTCCCCGCCAGCCCCTGCGCCGCATGCCCAGCTCACCTCTCCGCCTCGGCCTTCCGCGGCTCCATGGGACGTGAAGCGGCAGCCGCTTTTCCTGTCTCCCTCCAGCTGATCGGCGGCACCTTCGGGGAGAGGTATGGGGAGGAGGCGGAGGTGGGGTCAGGCCCTCCGCCTCCTCCCCATAACCGTCCCCCGAGGCGCCGCCAACCAGCTGGAGGGAGCCAGGAAAAGCGGCTGCCCCTTCGCGTCTGTCGTAGCCTCGGAGAGGTGAGCTGGGCATGGGGAGGGGCTGGCGGGGAGCTGCCGGGCCCGGTGGGTGCTCTCCTGCTTCTCCCCTCCCCCCTGGTTTGCAAGCCGGGGTGGGGAGGGGATGCAGCACGCCCGGGGGAGGAGGCAGGGATTTGGGGGACGGGAGGGCCAGGGTGGAATTGGGGCGGGGCCAGGGGTGCGAGCACCCACCAGCACCAACAAAAGTCGGCGCCTATGCTCCAACCAACCTCTTCCATTGCTCCTCTTCCACTCCTCTTCACTTCAGAGTCACGCCACTTCATGCTTTCCTCTTCTCCACTGCACTATCCCTCGCTCCTTCCTTTGTCTTCCTGTGTAGCTAATCCTCTCCCAACAAAACTCTCCTCCTCCCTGCACACACATAAAAGCACTACTCCTCTTTGGGAAAAACAAATCAACCTGGAACTATGATATTTACAAACCAGTACTCTTCTCCCTGTATCCCTTTCCCTCAATCCTTTGCCTTTCTTGTCTACTTAGACTGTAAGCTCTCTGGGGCAGTAACTATCTAGTACTCTGAACAGCCACCTAGTATAGTAAAGTAGTCATCAAAGGGTTAACTGGGATACACAGACTATTATGGATTAGAGCCATGCTCCTATTTAGTTAGTTGGCATCCTCCTTCCCCATTATGTAGCTGACTAAAGCAGCATGTTCCCGGCCTGCAGTGCTGTAAGAAGAGTGTGTTTCTTGCATGCTGAGCAGTCCCTTTACAAAACCTAGAGTAATAGGCCCCTCTTCTTGGTTAGCCCAAAGTGCCAATTACATAATCAAGCACCTGTTCTTACAAAGCTATTAATTAATCACTTGTTACCATTATAGGACCTAATCACATCCGCCACGCCATCAGGGGCTCGTTCACTTGCACATCTACCAATGTGATATGTGCCAGCAATGTCCCTCTGCCATGTACATTGGCCAAACCGGACAGTCTCTACGCAAAAGAATAAACGGACACAAATCTGACATCAGGAATCATAACATTCAAAAACCAGTAGGAGAACATTTCAACCTCTCTAATCACTCAGTGACAGACTTAAAGGTAGCAATTTTGCAACAGAAAAACTTCAAAAACAGACTTCAACGAGAAGCTGTTGAACTTGAATTGATATGCAAACTAGATACCATCAACTCAGGGTTAAATAGGGACTGGGAATGGCTTGGCCATTACGTTAATTGACTCTATTTCCCTTAAGTTAATGATCCTCACTCACACCTTTGTGTCAACTGTCCGCAATGGGCCATCTTGTTTATCACTTCAAAAGTTTTTTTCCCCTGCTGTTATAGTTCCTCTTAATTAATTAGCCTCTTAAAGTTGGTATAGGCACGTCCACCTTATCATGTTTCTCTGACTGTATAAATATCTGTTCACTGTATGTTCCATTCCATGTGTCTGATGAAGTGGGTTCTAACCCACGAAAGCTTATGCTGAAATAAATTTGTTAGTCTCTAAGGTGCCACAAGTATTTCTTTCTTATTTTCTTTTCACTTGTTAGTGTCATTTAAAAATACTGTGGACCTTGAGCTGACTGAGAGATGGTAACAATTGTCTAATGTTACACTTGAGCACTTTAAAACATTGAGGCTACACTGTGGGCAGCAGTGGCTGTGAAATGACTACCACTGGCCAGACAGCAGGCATTCCCTGAGTGGGTTAATTCAGTGCGTCTTTCAGGAGCACCAAGACTGGAAGAAAGCACCTATGGAGTGATGGCAGGAATTAAAGCTACTCCTCCCCTTGTGCAAACCCCACGGGAAGATGGTGGTGGCACCTCCTGTCCTTCGTGATTATGTGCTGAGGCAGAAGTTGGGCCAATAAAAGATATTACCTCACCCACCTTGTTTTTTCTGGGGCAGAATAGGCTTTGTATATTCCAGGAGGCGTAATTTCCCTGGTCCCGCTTTCCCAAATCTGACCCCCTTAAGTGTAACAGTTTCCAAGCTGATCAAAACTTTTTGGATTACTTTAAACCCCCATCACGCTGCCTTTCTTAAGAGAGTTTATTTTGAATGGGAGTCACCCCATGAAAGGACTTTGATATGGGCTGAAACAAAATCAGTTTCAAGGAAATGCAACTGGAAACATACTAATTGAAAATCTTTCCAAGCAAGCAATACAGACTGCTATTCTCTTGGGCTGTCCCCGCCCCCAGCTAAAGTGCACCAGATTTTCTGTACTCATTTAACCCTCGCACTGCAGTATTGCTCTCATGGCAACATTCATAAAACAGATATGTTAAATCTATGAATATTGTTTCCATTCAAACACCTGGTTTTAACTTGGCCAGCCAACTAGAGCCTGGGTTTTTTGTTTTGTTTGGCTTAACCAGACTCTGAGATGAGGAGTTGTTATAGCTGTTTGATAGCTGGGATACAAATTAAGGCTGCCTAAATATTTTCTGCTTCCTGAGTCCCATCGAGGTGATGGCATTCAGATTAAATTTTCATGACGGTTCTCATTTTTACATGTTCCATATGGTGTTTTCTTTAGGCACATGAGTATTGAATACAAGGTTACGGGTTGTTTGCTTTTGTAAAAGCACTTCTTCAGAAACTAGTATGGCATTTGGCATTTACTGAGGTATTATGGCAACTAAGAACATTCATACCAATATTCCTCTCCTTGGGACTTTTTTCTTAAGCGAATTAGATAAAAACAGCCCATAAGTAAAGAAAAAGCCATTACTATTGGAGTTGAAAGACTGGAGAAAGCTTATATCTTCCTTTGAGTAGAACAACCCCTCCATATTCAGTGAGGACAGGATGATCTGCATAGCCATAGATTGGCTGGCCCCACCCAGGATGCTTGGGCTGACAACTTAAGCACAGCTAATACACCCATGGTGCATCCCAAAATACTTCAGTCTCTTCTTATACATTGAAACTGCACTTCTTTTGATGGTAGAGCACCTTTGCAGGGTCAGGTTTTGCCCTAATGAGTTTACTTGAACTTAATAGTTTGGTAGGACTTTACATTCTATAAAAATAGATTTTAAAGAGCATTTACCCTATCTGAGGCAGGGTTAAAGTCAAATGCTAGAGCAATTGTATAACCAGAGTTTGGTGATCCTTTGATTTCTTGTGCTCAGGAGTACCACTCACGAACAGTACCTATTTTTTTTAAACAAACACAACAATAAACAGGAGATTACAGCCTAGAGTGCTGTCCATTCTGCACCTATCTTAAATAATTCAATGCAATATTTTTTCTGGACTTCATTAAGTTCTAAAATAAGAAATCCACTTTTTAAATGTCATCCATATATGTTTGTTCGCCAAGCTTGAATGTACGTATAACCAGTTTAAAATATATAGTACACACTCACATGGGTAAGCAGGGACCATATTAAGAACTTGCCTTACATACTTTTTACTTTTAAAGCCCACTGTTATTACTGATGGTGATTAGGATTTCTTGCTAATGAAACAAAGATGGGGAATGAATACATTTGATAATATGAATGGGTTTCTTGCTCTTTCATGTTGCATATAGATTTCATTGTTGGTGTAGCTGGGTGTGGGGATCATGAAGAGGTGTGGTCTGGTGGCTTGAGCACTGAACTAGGAATTGGGAGCATTCAAGTTCTAATTCCACCTTCGACACCAACTCCCTTGCTAGCCACAGGCAAGTTACAGCCTCTCTATTTCAATTTCTCCATGTCTAAATAACTACCTTTTTTTCAGGGCTGTTCTGAGGATGTTAGGTAATGTGCGTGCTGTGTTTTATCCATGAAAAGTACTACAAGTACAGTATACATGCTAAATGTTATTAAAATACAGGTAGCATCAAAGTATTTTACATTTGAAACTATTTGAAATATGTTTAATAGAACATGCCTTTACTCCAGATCCTCTCTAAAGAGCACTGCCGCTTTAAGGGTATCATTCCAGATCCACATCACACCCACATATTTGTCCTCTCTTTACACAGCAAGTGCCAAGCAGTGACATCTACTATAGTCTCTAGGACACGCTGGTCTCTGCCATAGAGTAAAAAAAAAAAAAAAAAAAGGAGGGGGGAGAGAAGGGGAAGAGAGAGCGAGAGCATGAATCTTGTTATGTTCCAAAAGGATGAGTCACTTCCTAGCCATAATTCTGAGAAGCTTATTTATTGCAGTTTTGCTGATAGGAAACCTAGCTCCATTTCTCAGCAGAGTTTCAGGACCCAGCCTCCCTCCTGGCTGTCCATTAATCATGAGGGACTGTTCCGAAGTGTACACAGAGTGGGAGTTCTGCCTGTGAGTGGCCTTTAGCTGTCTCCAGTTCAATGAAATTACCTTGTGTGAAGACTTGTTTTATGAGAGATTGGTTTATTTGTAACTAAACTACTTCCTCTGTTATTTGATAAGCTCAAATATTTGCTACTGATAGTCAGAGAGTGTCACATTTATTATCCTGTTTCAGGCATTGCCTAACTCCTTCGGATCAGGCTTCTTTTAACCCCTTGGAAGACAGCAGCAAAAATGCTGGAAACGCTTGTGTATTCCAGTTATTCATGCTCTAATATGACATAATTTGTTTACATTCGTTTAGCAAGAATACGTGACACAGAGAGGTGATTTATACATTTAATTTATCATTCCTCAGCCATGTGACCCACAGATATAATTCTGTCCAGGGGTTCTGAAGACATTTTGAAGCCCAAATGTGGAGCTCACATTGTGTTTGTTACTAGCAATCCAGAATGGAATGGAAATGGAACTGTACGCATCTTCCTTTTTGTACAGAAAGGCTATAGAATATGAGAGCTTCTATTTGAAACATAAAGGCAGTGTGGTCCAGTGGATAGGCCACTGGCCTAGGTGTCAGGAGACCTGCAGCCAGAGCCTCAAAGGTATTTAGGGAATAGAACCCTATTTAGGTGTCTGTCTCTTATTGAAAACAATGGGAGTTAGGCAACTCCCATTGTTTTCAATAGGAGACAGACACCTAAATACCACTGAGGAACTATTCCCTGTTCTGCTACTGACCAGCTTTGTGACCTTGAACAAGTTGCTTCACCCCTTCTTCCTCAGTTTACCCATCTGTTAAACAGTAATAGTCATACTTAACTTCTTCTTTTTAAAGTGTCATGAGATCTACGGATGAATAAGCACAATGTAAGAGCTAAATCGTACTTTTATTATATCCTATTTATCTTTACTGCCATATTGTCCCCAGACTTTGTGTGTGCGCAGGCATCTGAGTATCCCTGCATTCTCTACACAAGGGCCACGGGCAAATTTACACCATGTGATTTGGGGGAGCACAGGGACTTCACCCTCTATGCTCTGCCAGGAATGCAATACAACCCTGATAGGGCAGGGGTGGGGCTGTGGATTCATATCCGCTCACACCATCCTAAGGGAGCAGACTGAAGAGCTCAGAGACAGCTCAGGGTGTGCAGGCCGCCTATATGCTAGGAAGCTCAGGGACTGTTTGAGACATAATCCCTCTTGGGCCTTCCCCAGGGAGCTGCACCACCCTCAGTGCAAGTCAGGGACCAATACCACAATCAGTAACTTAATATTGAAAATGTACATTCTATCAGCAATGATGCAGTTTAATGGGATCCCACTGACAGTGCACAGATAAGTTTCATTTTGTTGCTTTATGAATATTTTCAGTATTTGTTGTGGGATGGTGTTTCACTGTAGTATTTAACTAATACAGAGTGCTGTATGGACAGAGCCGGCTCTAGGATTTTTGCCGCCCCAAGCAAAAAAAATGTTGGCCGCCCCCCCCCCCCCGTTTTTTTCTTGCCCCCCCAGCCTGCCTCAACTCCGCCCCTTCCCAACCCCTTCCCCAAATCCCCAGCCCTGCCTCCTCCCCCGCACATGCTGCATTTCCTCCACCCCATTGCGTCCTGTGCCCCCCCCCGCCCCAACCTCTGCCCTAGCTCACCTCCACTCCACCTGCTCCCATGAATATGCCGCTGCTCCACTTCTCCACCCTCCCTCGCCTGAGAGGGAGGGGGGAGAAGCAAAGCGGCGGCGCCTTCAGGGAAGTAGGTGGAGTGGAGGTGAGCTAGGGCAAGGGGGGCGCAGGAAGTAACGGGGGTAGAGGAACAGGAACCGCTTCTCCCCCCCGCCCACTCCAGCTCACCTCCGCTCTGCTGCCACCGCTCGGGTTCTCCCCCTCCCACGCAGCCTTACCGCACGCGAAAGAGCTGTTTTGCGCACCACTGCCGCTTGGCTTCTCCCCCTTCCTCCCAGGCTTTCTAGGGTCCCCCTTCCTCCCAAGCTTGCGGCGGCATGTGAAACAGCTGTTTCGCACGCGGCAAGCCTGGGAGGGAGGGGGAGAAGCCGAGCGGTGGCGCCGCAGAGCGGAGGTGAGCTGGGGCAGCAGGGACACATTTCTAGGGGCGGCATAGCCGGTGCCAGAATGCTGCCCCTAGAAATGTGCTGCCCCAAGCACCTGCTTGTTTTGCTGATGCCTAGAGCCGATCCTGTCTATGGAGGACTCTGTTATAAGCAACAAACATTTTAAATGAGATGTTTACGTTCTATAACACAAGCAAAAGTGGTGTTTAATTTGGTAGTTTAATTAGGAAACTGAGAGGGGAGGGAAGTGTGGTTTTGTCAGACCTATTCCAGGCACAAAACCAGATCACAGAGACAAATGAGCTAGAGTAAAATAAAGATGAAATATAACCTTTTTATTCTATAAGGCAGTAATTTACTGAATACATTTCTGGTGACTGCCTTTAAAAGATATGCCAAACTTTCTAGACTAGTGAAAGATAGCTGGGGAAACAATATTCTGCTTAGAAGGGAACCTAAGGAGTTTGTGATTGGTTTGCACTATGCGAACAGCTCAGGATGTTTGATTTTCACAGGTGGCAATGGGCCAAATCCTGCTCTCAGCTCAGTGCAGCAAACCCAATTGGAAGTTACTGGGACTGTTCATGTCAATAAAGGCAACAGGGGACTAGCCATTTGGGAGTAGTGAGCACCTTTTTGTCAGAAATACACAGCATGTGGGAATTTGGATTTTGCAAGAAAAAAGAATTAGGAGAAGAAATCTTGGAGAAAGCTGTTTTCTCATGACATGTTGTTGTTCTGAATGCGATAGGGCACTATCTACATTTTAGGACTGGCTGTTCAAATTTTCTATACTTACGAATAAATACAATCACTTGTTTGAAAATTCATGGGCCTTTAAATACTGAATTGTTTTGGTTTTGCTGGTTCTTAATGTTCATTCAAATTTCAGTACAAATATTGTTCCTGTCTGATTTAGAAAGCATCAGTTTTTTTTTTTTAAAAACCAACCCCCCTAAATTATGACTGTGTGTAAGATTGCAAAGGGCAGGATTTTCAGAAGTGCTCAGTGTTGACCTAACACTGCTGCTGTTTAAGTTGGTCGGAGTTTTACCGCTATGTTCCCTGGGACCTGAGTTAAGACAACACTGACCATTTTTTGACAATCCCAGTTTGTATTTTTTTAAGTAACCTGGCAAGTTAAGGAGATAGTGGGTGTGCCCACAGTACAGCTGGGAGCAAGCTTCTAAGCCCAGGGAAGCAGACTCATGCTAGTATGCTAGAAATAGCTGTGTGGATGTTGACTGGTACCAGCAGAAGTTTGGGCTAGCCATCCAAGCTTGGACCCATGGGGTCGGATCTATCTATCTATCAATGCTGCAACATCCACACACAGCTATTTCTAGCATGCTAATGCGAGCCTCGCTACCACAAGTCTGTCTACCCTGGCTGGACGTTTGCCCCCACCTGCAGTGTAGATATACCCAGTATCCTATGCTGCTTAACATCAGGGGGTGAAATACTTCTTGTCTTAAATTATTGAACTGATCGGTCATCATGAATATATGAATGCAGCCATGATGTATCCTTTAGTTTACCGTACATCATGGAAACAGTATGTCTTACAGTTATATTATTCGTGGTAAGATTATGGCCCACCTCATGAACAACAGTGGTAGACATAGAAGGCACAGAAAACAAAATATTATTTGAAATTTGCATGGCATCATCCTCCTACAAATTCAAATCTTTCAATGTTTCCAAAATATTTATACAGGATGAAGTGTGCAACACCGTATCATATTTGACTATTAAGAGGGTTGTTTCCCAGTCAGGTAAAAAAAAACATCTAGAAGCCTCATGCATCACATCTGTAATTACTAAAAGAAAACAAGAAAAATACCTGTGGCATCTTAGAGACTAACAAATTTATTTCAGCATAAGCTTTCGTGGGTTAAGAACCCATTTCATCGGATGCATGGAATGGAACATACAGTGAACAGATATTTATACATTCAAAGAAACATGAGAAGGTGGAAGTGCCTATACCAACGTTAAGAGGCTAATTAATTGAAAGGAACTGTTATCAGTAGAAACTTTTGAAGTGATAATCAACATGGCCCATTACAGACAGTTGACACAAAGGTGTTAAGGGGGGGAAATAAATTCAATTAACGTAATGACCGAGCCATCCACGGTCAATATTCAAGCCTAAGGTAATGGTATCTAGTTTGCATATTAATTCCAATTCCACGGTTTCTCGTTGGAGCCTGTTTCTGAAGTTATTCTGTTGCAAAATTGCTACTTTTAAATCTGTCATTGCGTGATTAGGGAGGTTGAAGTGTTCACCTACTGGCTTTTGAATGTGATGATTCCTGATGTCAGATTTGTGTCCGTTTATTCTTTTGCATAGAGACTGTCCAGTTTGGCCAATGTACATGACAGATTTAAAAGTAGCAATTTTGCAACAGAATAACTTCAAAAACAGGCTCCAACGAGAAACTGCGGAATTGGAATTAATATGCAAACTAGATACCATTACCTTTGGCTTGAATATTGACCGTGGATGGCTCGGTCATTACGTTAATTGAATTTATTTCCCCCCCTTAACACCTTTGTGTCAACTGTCTGTAATGGGCCATGTTGATTATCACTTCAAAAGTTTCTACTGATAACAGTTCCTTTCAATTAATTAGCCTCTTAACGTTGGTATAGGCACTTCCACCTTCTCATGTTTCTTTGAATGTATAAATATCTGTTCACTGTATGTTCCATTCCATGCATCCGATGAAGTGGGTTCTTAACCCACGAAAGCTTATGCTGAAATAAATTTGTTAGTCTCTAAGGTGCCACAGGTATTTTTCTTGTTTTCTTTTTGCTGACACAGACTAACACGGCCACTACACTGAAACCTGTAATTACTAAGTTTGTTTTCTGTTCAAAACTTTCATCCAATCAGAATAGTTGTGGACACCAATAATAAAGAAAAGTTTCAGAGTAGCAGCCGTATTAGTCTGTGGCAGCAAAAAGAACAGGAGTATTTGTGGCACCTTAGAGACTAACAAATTTATTTCAGCATAAGCTTTCGTGGGCTACAGTCCACTTCATCGGATGCATAGAATGGAACATGCAGTAAGAAGATATTTATGCATACAGAGAAACATGAAAAGTTGGAAGTACCCATACCAACTGTAAGAAGCTAATTAATTAAGAGGAACTATTATCAGCAGGGGAAAAAAACTTTTGAAGTGATAATCAAGATGGCCCATTTGAAGTGTAGCTTAATTGGTTGTTTTGAAGAACTTGTTCTGTTATGTTACTTTCATTTCTCCAAGAGAACATATATCCATCATTGTTCACAACAGCAAACTAGAAATATCTGATGTGAGCCAAATCTTTTGCTGCTAAAGTCTTTGGGGGAGATTAGTTGTTTGATATGCCACAAGCACTTCTGTGGTACCCTTTATGTACCCATACTAGTAGCCATTCTAATGGAAGAAATAGTACAAATCAGTCATTAATTTGTTGTTAATACAGCTGGTCAAAATATGGGAAACTTTTTCTCGTCCATATGAAATTTTTTTGTCCAACTCTAACTGTAAGTAGGGGGAGAAAAAACCCCCAAACCATGGGAAATGTTTAGAGACAAACCCTCCTTCTATTCCAGGTTAGAACTATAATGCTTTCCTTCTACTTGAGTGAAGCAGCACACCTTTTCCATAGAGTGGGGTGAGGAGTGTTCTCACTTCACTTCCTTTACGCTAGCTGCCTTAGAAAGAAAATGTGCCCAGCAGCAGCACAGAAACCCTCAGCCCAGGATGGCAGAGACTCGTTCCCCATTATGCCAATTACCCACAGTTCCTTTCAGCCACCAATGCCACCGGACAGCTTAGGGTCTCAGACCAAACCTCCATTCCCAGCAGCAGGAGCTTGCTCAGGTCACAAGTCCCCTCTCTTGTCCCTAATCTCAAGTAGTGAAAGCCACTCTGGGATTAGTAGGACCCAGTCTCCCATGCCACTATTCTCTGCCCTGTCCCTTTGTACACCTGTGGTGCAAGCTGCTAGGAGACTGTTAGTTGGCCCTAGGGTCCTGTCCATGGCAAAAGCCCGTCCCTCTAAAATATGAGCTGCTCATAAACTGTTGGAGCCCACTCAGAGCTCTTTTACCATGTAATAGTTATTTTAATATTTGCAAAACTCTGTTCAGTTATCTTCCTTCTCTGTTATAAAAAAGGCCACATTCATGATTAATGTTATGCCAAAGATTATTCATTTAGATCTTGATTATTCATTCAGCTTTGCTACCATCCCAAGATTATTGGGGTTGGAGTAGCAGGGGAGGATAATTCAGCTTTAATCTCTTTGCACATGTACTACAGTGCTATGTGTTATGCTGACATTTATTTCTGCTAAAAATTTCTTGAATGATGTTGAGAGAAATTTTCAGCAACCTGACACTGCAAGTGTTCTGCCAAAACCCGGAGTCGCAATCTACAGGTCCTGTGTGGCTCTGATTGCATTGCAACCCAAAATAAATACCATAAACCAAATTGAAAGGCTGATGATGGGCTGATGATCACTGCCAGGAATCCCAAGGGTAAAGGGGGATAAAGAAAAGGGGGGGAAAGGGTGTGTGTGATCTAAATCAATAACTGAAATATAATGTCCATTATTAAAAGAAGCTTTAAGATCAGGATATTTTAAATACTAGTCATATTTTCTCATCTGTTCAATACATATATTAAACTGGAATAGAAAATAACCTGAAGGAAGTACTGGGGGCCAAATTTTGCTCACAGATGCAAATAGAGAAGTTTCATTAACGTCAGTGGGAGTCGTACACATGCATTCATGGACAAAATTTCACTCGTAATCGACATGCTTTTATTTGCATCCTAACTGTGGGCAGATTTTGAGACACAGTATGACTGTGGCATTAGTGACATACTTTGTCACTAGCTTTCTACAGTGAAAAATCCCTCTTAGTCCTTTGAGTGCTATGCAGGCAAAATTTACGGAAGCCCCAAAATGTGACTTGACTCCTTGGAACAGGATACATTAATTATTTCTAGCCACATTATTTGTAAGCTGTAAGTGAATATATGGTGTGCTTAACAATACTGGGTATTTTCAAATTGCATCTGAACTCTTCTTCTTGTAGGTTAGGCATCGGCAACCTTCGGCACACGGCTCGCCAGGGTAAGCCCCCTGGCAGGCCGGGCTGATTTGTTTACTTGCCGCGTCCGCCGGTTCGGCTGATCGCGGCTCCCACTGGCAATGGGGGCTGCGGGAAGCGGCGTGGGCCAGGGGATGTGCTGGCCGCCGCTTCCCACAGCCCTCATTGGCTGGAGATGGCGAACCGTGGCCAGTGGGAGCCGCGATCGGCCGAAACGGTGGACACGGCAAGTAAACAAACTGGCCTGGTGTGCCAAGAGGCTTACCCTGGCGATCCGCGTGCTGAAGGTTCCTGATGCCTGATGTAGGTTAAGGGAAAAAATATTCCACTAACACTGTTAGGGCCTGCTTCTTCTTCCATGAAAGTCAATGGGAATTCTGCCACTGACTTAAGTGTGAGTAGGATCATGCCCTTAGTGTTGTGTATTTATCTATGCCAAAAGACACACAGACACAGAGAGGAGACTGTTCAATGGTTGCCGCTTTATTCAGTAAGCTCACTGCTTGCTGGCAGTACGGCATTTCTAATGAAGCAAAATATTACAGCGTTAAGGATTGCTTTTGGCACTACTCAGACCATGGCATGATTCAAAACAGTTAGGGTTATGTTTTCAAAGATGTAGAGAAGTTTTAGCAGTTGGACTGAAAAGTCAGTGGGTATTGCCAGACTTAAAACCTACGTAGCTCTCATTAGGAAGTTGTATTATTATCCTTATAAATTGAGGCCTTGTGGTTAAGGCATTGAACTGGGGCCCTGGAGATCTGGGGTCAGCTCCAGGGCTTTGCTACAAACTATGTGTTTGACCTTGGGCAAGTTACTTTCATCTCTCTGTGCTTCAGTTTTCCCATGTGTAAAATGGGGACAACAGTTATTCCTTTCTCCCACCCTTTGTTTTGTCTGCTTAGATTGTAAGCTCTTCATGGCAGGGACTGTCTTGCTGTGTGTATGTGCAGTAGCTAGCACAATGGGACTTTAGCTTTGGTTGGGCTAGGCGCTACAACAATAAAAAATAATGCATTCAAGTAAAATTGCCCTTTAATTTTTGAATGTTTCAGACTTTCAGATAGTTTCGTTTTAATTGTTATCTGGTTTAAATTTTAGAAACCAGCGAATAGCTCTTTTTGAAGGAATGTTATTTATTTGTATTACATTAGTGCCTGAAATAGACAGTGAAGATCCATGTTAGGAACCTGTAAAAACACATAAGAGCGTTCTTGCCCTAGAAAACTTACCATCTAAGAGCCTGATCCTGAAAGTGTAATGCACTGTTGAGTGCATTACAAATTTTCCTCTGTGCCAATCCACTCACGCTTTTAGCTCGGGAGATCCTTGGTTCATTCCTCTGTGTGTCTGCCAAGATGGCAGTTGTCACATGAACACACTTTCCCAACTCAGTCCAGGCAGGGCCATTTTGGGCCCTGGGGCAGGAGAGGACCCAGGCAGGGTTGGAGAGGCCGACTCGGCTGGATAAGATGTAGCCCAGGCGGGATTGCCCCAGCCCCACTTACTCTGCAGGAAAGGAGGCAGCCAGGATTGGAAAAGAACTGTGTCCGGGGCAAGCAGCCTACCTCCCCTTTTTCCATGATGGGGGTGAAGCTAGACTGGACACAGCACAGATGTGCCCAACACCAGAGTGCAGTAAAGGACCTGTGGACCCAGCTCCCTCCCCCTGCTGCCATCTCACTAACAGACCTCCTAGTGGTTCCCTACTTCTATCCCAGGGTGAGACCACCAGACGAAACAAGGACCTGCCTGGTCCATTTGGCTCCTAGGCAATAGATGGGGTTAGAATTTCTGGGGAGCCAATTCTTGAGCTCCAGGCCAGCACCTTCCTTGAGAGACCCAGCCGGGGCTGATATGGGACAGGGAGACAATAAGCCCCTTTGGGGACAGGGAGATCGTGAGCCGCTCAAAATAATAGAGGATAGGGTCATTCAGGCAGCCTACCAAGTACTGTGAAACTATGCGTAGGCGGTCTGCAGCTGTCCTAGGCAAGCTGCATCTCCCTGGGAAGAGACAATGGGGATTTTCTGCCAGGTCCACAAGACTGAGAAAGTATTAGGCTTTCCTCAGCAGCTGCCGTTGTGGGTTGCCACCACCTGACTACTGGGCTGTTGTTCCCAGCTATCACTGTGGGTCACCACATCCCAGGGGTGCTGGAACAATTTTTATAGTGGGGGTTCGGAGAGCCATCGAACCAAACTGTAAACCCTGTATATGATGGAAACCCCTTCAAGCCAGCACCCCTAGTTCTAGCACCTAGGCCACATCCTAATGTCCAGGTTATTGTTCCCAGTTTCTGCTGCAGGTTGCCATGCCTACCAACACCTCCAGCTCCTCCCCACCCTGCCCAAGTTAGCCAAGGAGTGATGAGAGGGACAGTAGCCCACCTGTAGAAGAACAAGCAGGCAATAAGGGGCATATTGGCCAACAATTCCTTTCTTTCTAGCCTCCCCCCATGGGAACATGATGATGATGATGATGACTCTCCACGTCATTATCCAAGTCATTAATGAAAATATTGAATAGTACCAGGCCCAGGACTGATCCCTGTGGAACCTCATTTGATATCTCCCGCCCCCCCCCCCGCCCCAGTTTGACAGTAAACCATTGATAACTATTCTTTGAATATAGTATTTCAACCAGTTGTTCACCCACCTTATGGTAATTTCATCTAGACCATGTTTCCCTAATTTGTTTATGAGAATGTCATATGGCATTGTGTTAAAAGCCTTACTAAAATCAAGATATATCCTGTCTACTGCTTCACCCTCCCCCGCCCCTCCCATCCGCTAGGCTAATAACCCTGTCAAAGAAGCAAATTAAGTTGGTTTGGCATGATTTCTTCTTGACAAATCCATGCTGGTTATTCCTTAACCCTATTTTTCTCTAGGTGCTTACAAGTTGATTGTTTAATTTGTTCCAGTATCTTTCTAGGTATCGAAGTTAGACTGACCGATCTATAATTCCCCAGGTCCTCTTTGTTCCACTGTTCAAAGATAGGTACTATGTTTGCCCTTCTCCAGTCCTCTGTGACCTCACCTGCCCTCAATGAGTTCTTGAAGATAATTACTAATGGTTGCAAGACTGCTTTAGCTAGTTCCTTAAGTACCCTTGAATGAATTTCATCAGGCCCTGCTGACTTAAATCCATTTAATTTATCTAAATATTCTTTAACCTGTTCTTTCCCTGTTTTGGTTTGTGTTTCTTCCCCCTTGTTGGTAGTATTACTTGTGCTAAATATCCGGTCACTATTGACCTTTTTAGTGATTGTGGGATACAAATCTGATTCACACAGGTATATGGAGCGTTGGTCCTTGAGCTCAGATGTCTTTATGGAAGACTTTTAAAAGTCACTGAAAAAGTTGACTTACAATCCTAGCTTCTGCCATACATTATAGAGAGGAGTACAGCTCATACAGTAGAATCTCAAAGACCCAAACACCAGAGTTATGGACTGACTGGTCAACCAGACACCAAGTAAAACAGGAAGTAACCAATCAGGCAGCAGCAGAAACAAAAACAAACAAACAAACAAAAAAGCAAATACTGTACTGTGCCTGTATTGCATCTTAAAGGTAGGCACATCTGAGCTGCTTGTCCCCACCCTACCACTTCCACCCCCACTTACAGCAAGATGTTGGGGCTGCTAGCCCAAGGTAGCCGGAGTTAGTCAGTAGGGCAGGAGCAGCACAGGGATCTGAACTGCTTTTTTACACACGCGCGCGCACACACACTCACTCACTCCCTGCCAGGAGTGGGGCAAACTTCCAAACTCATGTTGGGGCTGAGTAGGGAGGTCACCTGCTGCTGAAGCCTGGTCTGGAGAGTCAGCTGCTGGATCTGGAGCCTAAACCGGTCTTTGTTCACAGTTATGAACATTTCAGAGTTACGGACAACCTCCATTCCCGATGTGTCTGTAACTCTGAGGTTCTATTGTATGGTAAATTGAATCAGTCCCTGAAGTACAAGTAGCAGCTAAAACAAATGTGAGGTATTGAAATGAGGTCAATAGCTGCCTCAGAGCAATCTGAATGACTCCTAACCAGCCTATCTGAGGTAAGACCTGACTGGTGCTAGGTTCTTTCAGTCTGGGAGCAAATGGCTACTTACAGCTTTGGTCAAAATGAGATCACTGGACACTGTTCAGAGAGGGTATACTATGGAGCGGTGGGAACATTTTATTTTCCATTGTCAAACACTGTCAGGGAAATGTCAGGACATGAATCATAGAAATGTAGGGCTGCAAGGGCTCACATAGTTATTGAGTCCACCCCTTTTGAGTTCCTGCAGGAGGGCATTAATGTGGATGTATATAAGAATATCCAAGCAAAACAGTCATAACTCTGTAGTATAATGTTCTTGGCATGGTCAAGACAAGGATGTGTTGTAAACACCCCACTTTTAAATGCTTCCTGAAGGCAAAAAAGCCCCACAGTCTTTGAACATGCCCAAGGAGCCACCGCCTGCTCCATATAGCAGTGCCCAGCACTATCTTGCAGAACATGTCATTCTACTTCCTTTCTATTAAAGTAGACTTCCCAGTGGTTTCTATCTCCATTCAGATGAGTGTTTGAAGTTGGGAGCTTTTTCTGAGACCAGGTATTGTAATTTTAATTCAAATAATCCTCACAACTTTCATAGCATTTGTTACCAAAATAAATTAAATTAGTAGTCTTATCTTCTGTGAAATATCAAAGTTCAGTCATTAGGAGCACTAACAGTCTCAAGGTAGAGAAATAATATGTCCTGTATTGATGTCCCTCTATACATAAATTCACCATAGTCTATATTATTGGTTATCCAGTCTTTGGCCAGTGCCAATTTTGGCAGAAGTCTTCTTCATGTCACAGGAAGATGGATGATGGATGTCCATATTTAAAGGATGATTTCGCTTCTCAGCCCAGAGACAGATGGATCATCCAGAATAGAGAGGAAAATTGACACCCGAAATTGGGTTTAGTTCATTAGGGGGAATTTCTCATGCTTTGCAGTAGCAGCAGTTGTGCTTTTTCCTCAAAGTATATTTAATGTGATGTGTAATTTAGAGAAGTAGAATTGAATTATGGAAAGTTGTCTCAACTGAAGGGAATTTCAGGAAACGGTATTCCCCTGCTGTCAGTGATTGACAGGACTGATTCTGCACCCAAATTGCAAGTAGACTGGAGTATATGTTTAATGGACCTATGGACCTTATTACTCAAAGAAAGGAAATTTTCAGGAAAGCACAGATAATTTTTTTTTCTGGTCCAAAATTTCATCTGGAAAAATGTAGGCAAATTTGATCCATCTAGTCTATCTCGCTGACTGTATAGCATTCTTCCCTATTGTATATTTGCTAGTGTTTTGTCTCATTTTAATTCTCCCAAGCAATGTTGTTGCCATCACTTCCTTTGGAAAGCTAATGCAGAGCAGAAAATATCTCTCTGTCAAGATACTTCCCTGATATTCAACCTAAATTTTCCCTTTTTTTCTTTTATCTCAGTACCCCCTCGTTATAACCCTTTTCTTAAATAATTCATTTCACGCCTCAGTGTTTCCACCCTTCAAATATTTGTACACTTATCATGTGTCCATATTTAAGAGTCCTGGCCCTAGAGGCAAGATTTTCTGGTTTTGCTGCAGAAATTCCACAAAGCAAAAACTGGCAGCTTTGCACAGATCTGTACATGTACAGTACTGTAGATGTTTTGTGGTGTAACCGTAGGTTATGCCTAGTACAATCATAATTTGCACAGCATGTTCATTGCTTTTGGCACATACATATCCACTATTCCTTACATGCTGTTTATCTAACCTACCTAGTAAAACTCTGACAAACAACTATGTTGCTTGTTATCAATGCTGCAGATTTACTGGGATGCTTTAGAAAATTCAGTTACTTGCAAAATCATAGCTATAAATTAGCAGTTTATTTTTTTTCTGGTTTTTCAGTCTTTTTATACAAAAAGGCTTATTGGGTGTGGGCATGAGGGGTGAGAGTCTATTTGTAACAGGTGTTTTTAATATTCACTCAATTATATTTTAAAAATGATGCCCCTCAAAAGCCCCAAATGCCTGAGGCTGAACTCCCAGTGAGTGTGGAGAGCTTTAGAGCCCACTGGCCCACTCACATTAGGGTGTTTGGGATTTATATTTTACACAACCCTGATTTCAGATTTTTATTTGGTGGAGTTTCATCTGACTAGTATCAGTTTTGGACTAAAGCAAAAGTCCCTAAATATGCTGCATCGTTAATGTGGAGCATTGCTATACATGCTTTACCCAAAGATGTCAATAAATACTTCATCTATGGTAGAGTGATTCAGATATATCTAGGCCCATACACTTAGGGAATAATTCTGTAGAATTGAATAAAGATTGATAAAGGTTTTTTAGACCAATTTCTGGAATTGTATAAAGGGTATTAGAGTAGTTGCTATAAACCTCTATTGGTTTCATCCCTATTAAATTCCATAGACTTCTTGGGTGAGTGCATGTTTCCCTTCTGGATGAAAAGGGAAACACTGAACATTACCTGGAAAGATCTGTGGGATTAGGAGAGGTGCTAGTCTGATGCCTGCCACATCTCTTCCTGTTTTGTATATATGCCAGAGTTTGAGAGCATTGTTTAGATGGGTATTATTATTTTTACATTGCCCAATAATCAGGAATTAAATCAGGAATCCCTCTTCCAGCTGTATGGATCGCCAGCCAGACACCAACAGAGGCTTTCTTTTTATTATCCTGTCCAGTTCTTTCCTAAGTATGGACAACCAAGGAAGGCTCACAGTCATGCCTCACTGACTTCCAGCCAGTGTCTGTGCCTGGAGAGTCTCTGACATTTGCAGAGTTCTGCAGAGGGAATGTAGGTAGCTAAGGGGTATATCTGTGTTTGCACATGGAAGTGGAAACACCAGGCACAGCCATATCTCCATTCTACTGCCCCCATCACGGGTTAGCCACAACTTTGTTCCACTCGGCATCTACCAGCCCCGAATTCAGCAAAGCATTTAAGCACACGTTGAAGGCCATTCTTATTTGGTAAAGCATTTATAGCAAAGGGACTTACAGTTAAGTTCATGCTTAAGTGCTATGCTGAATAGGGATAGACTTTTGAGAAGGAAAGCAGGGAACATAGGGGGCATAGTATATATGCAATCAGTAACTGAAATGTGCAGGGTAAAATGTGCTATACATATAAACGGAAGGAGATTAGCATTTTGTTTGAAAGGAGAAAACAAAACACAATGGAAAATAAGTAGCCAATGCTGTAATTTGTTTTTGCCTTCAAATGACCTAAAATACCCAAAGTACAACACTGCTCTTGCTTATTGGCTTTTTAAAGTACCTTGTGTTTCATGGAAATCGTGATTACTCTCACTTTTTGAATCAGGATATTTTTCTTCTTTTAAGTAAAGACTAGTACTTGTATCAATTAACCTTCTCTGACCATGATGATCCCTCTATTTCTTGCTATAAGAAAGGAAAAGCTCTAAAATGTGACTAATCTCAGCCACAACTCAGATGGTATATACATTATGCTAGGTGTCTCTCAGCAGTCCATATGCTGAACTGCCAAATGTCTCAAGAGGGAATCATCACAACTTCCTCAAAGATACAGAGGAAAGTTAAACCTACTAGCTATGTGTTCACAAAGACAAAAGGCTTTGGTTAAAAAAGAAACCCGCAAATCGTAATTTCAAGAGCAAAAGAAAAAGCTGCAAATGTAATTAGTTCAGATAGGCTAAAATACTGTCTTTCAAGAACATACAGCATTTACTCTCAACAACCCCCTCAACAACCTCCCACATCCACCCCCCAAACATACTAAACCAAATGACACCTTCTGTAATCCAATGGCCTTCAGCGAGATTGCACATGCTGTAAATCAGTGCATTTGGCCCCATATGAATTGCCATACTTAATCAGACCAGTAGTCTGTCGAGTCCAGTATCCAATCTCAGACGGTAGCCAGTATTCACTTCAAAAGAATGTGCAATAAATCTTGCAGAGGACAATTATGGATTAACCTGCCCACAGAAAAAAATTCTTCTTAATCCCTATTAGTTGCAGGTTGGTTTATGACCTGGAGCATTACAGTTTATATCCCATTCAAACCTTTTAAAAAGTATCTTCTTATTATAATTCTGGATGTTCTTGCTATCCATATACATTTCCAGCCCTTTTCTGAACCCTGCTAAGATCTTGGTTTCAATATTATCTTGTAGCAATAAATTCCACAGGCTAATTGTGTGTTGTGTGAATTTTTTCCCTTTTATCGGTTTTAAATTTAGTTTCATGTAATGTCCCCTTGTTCTTGTGTTATAGGAAAGAGTGAATAGAAATGACTGATCTAATTTTTCTCTGCCACACATTATCTTATGTACCTTTATCATGTTCCCTTTCATTCAGCTCCTTTCTAAGGTAAACAGTTCTAATTTTTCAATCACTTTTATTTTTTTAAGATTAGAATTGCTCTTTCCTCAGATTCTGTTTGGACTGTTTGTTGTCCTGGCATTAATTTGTGGCCTGCCTGGATTAAGAGAGGTATGAAAATGGAGGAATGGAAAATACAAAAGTATATTATTCCTTGTATTATTATGAAGAAGGCATCTTCATATTAAATAACTAGTTTCTACTAATGAATGTTGGAATCTGGTAAAATTATTACTTTCAATTTTTTTCTTTTTTTTGGCATCTGCTTCTCCGTGGAACATATCATACAGTCAGGTGTCTGTAGAAAGCTGACAGGTGCCAATGGGTTAATGTGTTCTTGATGATGTAAACCTGAGCTCTGCTGAGATTACAATTATGTCACCTGGCATCTGCTGCACTGACTTCTAGATAACCAAGTCAAATGACAACTACACATACGATCCGGTCTCAGCTAGCTGGAGGTCAGTACTACATCTGTGTTGTCTGTCCTAAACATGCACAAAACCTTTGAGATAATTGTAATGGGTTCCCCCACCCAGGTGCCACCTACAATGGGGGTACCACTGAACCCCCGAAACCCACCAGCCTGGTCTCCCTCTCACAATGTGCTGCTGTGATAAATTGCCAAGCTCTCCAAGCTTGCTCTTTCACCAGCATACACATAGGTAGGGACACACCCAGCTGCAGTACTTATAGGCTGCTGTGATCAGCTCTGCATGTGGGGGCTACAGCTAAGGAATTGCCTAGCTACTCAAGAGCACACACTCCTCTGGAGTGTAAACCGAGATCTGTACAGCGTAAGCTCATGAAATTCGCCCCCTCCCTCAATGTGGAGAGAGAATATACAACAGCTTTTTGCCCCAAGTTATGACTCCCACGCACTGGTTTGTGATAAAGCAAAACTGAATTTATTAGCTAGAAAAGATAGATTTTTAAGTGATTATAAAGGCTAGCAAACAGGTCAAAGCAGGTTACCTAGCAAATAAACAAAAAATGCAATCTAAGCTTAATATACTAAAGAGATAGGATATAAGTAGAAAATTCTCACCTTAAATGATTATTTAAACCAGATGCCCTTGCTTTCAGCTTAAAAAGCCCAGGTATTCCTTTCACAGACTAAAAATTCCTTCAGCCTGGGTCCAGCCCTTTCCCCCAGTTCAATCCTTGTTCCTCAGGTGGTTCCAAGAGTCTCTTTGGGACGGGAAGTCAGTGAAGAACCAAGATGATGTCACTCCCCTGCCTTAAATAGCTTTTGCATATGGCGGGAACCCTTTGTCTCCAAGCTTGGTTCCCACGCCTTTCAGTGGTATTCCCACACCTATTTGGTCGTATTCCCATGCCTTTCAGTGGTATTCAGTGGAAAAACACTGGTATTCCAAGATGGAGTCCAGTACCAGGTGATCTGGTCACATGCCTTTGTAGTGCATAGCAGCCATGACTCAGAGGCTGTTTGTAGTGTCCTCAGGAAGGCTCCCCAGTGGGAGATTAGCTGCTTCTAAAACGTATTGTTATCCCTAATGGTACAATGACTTGAATGGGCCCTTCCCAGCCAGCCATCTAGACCAACAGTCTTTTACCTTGTGGACGTTTCACAGGTGTAAACACATTTGTAATAGTAATATTATCTATGTATCTAACTTCAGATACCAGAATGATACATGCATACAAATAGGATAATCATGTTCAGTAAATCATAACCTTTTCAATGATATCTTACATGACCTACCTTGCATAAAATACATCATAATTATGCTCATATCATAATAGTATTACTATAAAGAATATGAGGTGTAGTGTCACAATAATATAAGGGACTAACGCACATTGATCAGAAGATGCTTTATCTTTATCTTTCAGATTAGTGTGGCTAAAGATGTTTAAATTAAATGTGTGTTAAGCCTCTCATTTTGATAGTTTCACTTAATTACTGAACCGTGTAATCCAAGTTGTCAATAAGGAATTCCAGGTATTGCCAGTGTGAGAGAGAGGGTGCTTGTGGTATGTGTATATGCTGTACTAGAATGGCTCTATTGTGTGACATGAGAGGATCAGAGCTGTGGAAAGATAGGGTTAAACTGCAGCAGCCTGGGTCTACGATTTCTGTACTGTGCTTTCTACATGTTTGTTTTTTCCCCCCCAAAAAATCCCTTTAAATATTTTTATTCCCTCCAGGCCTGCTGGCAGGTGTTATGGGTTGCAGCCATTTTCAACCCCTTTTTGCCTTTGTATAGTATGGTGTTTGCCCTTCCCCCATCACAGCCATTCCTGATACTTAGGGCTATTTTTGTTTAAAGCAGGTATGTAATTTTGCTCATTCTGAATGTTTGTGTTCATTTCAACCCACACCACTCAGCTTATGAGTGTAGTGACCACGTGCTTGATCCTGCAGTCAGACAAAACAGACTCACGTGGATGGGCTCCTGCACTCCGTGGGGCTCCACATAGATGCATGAGTCCAACAGCATAGATTCAGTTGCAGGATTGGAGCCCCAAAGTTCCCATTAACAAACGAACTGTGTGATAACCCATCAGAAAGCGGCTGTCATTGGCACTTCTGTGGGCAATTTCAGCAGAGGACAAGGACAAGAAGGCATAGAACTGGACTGACCTCTCACTTTGGAGCTGTTCCTTCAAGCTTATGGTTGAGGCACCTGGGCAGTGTCAGGTAGGAAAGCCTGCATGTCCAGTGACACCTAGCTTTGCTGAGATGAATTAGAACTTTTTGTTCGGTATTTGTACAGTGCCTAGCACAATGGGGTCCTGGTCCCACAATGCAAATAATAATTTCCAGGACTTCTCAAGCACAGTGATTCATTAACATTGCTTGTGCATTAACATAGCCTTTTCTATTCAGTAGATGAAAATGTCAGCTATGGGCCAGATTCTCTGCTGGTGTAAATGCACCTCATCTTCTGACCTCCTCGCTCATCGGGGGATTTGGCCAGAGGCAGGAAAGAGAGACCCCTGGGGTCTTGCCCAATGTGGGGAAGAGGAACAGCACCCCCTTCCTCCTTGTTAGGCTCATGTATGAGTGGAATTTGGGAGGAGCTTAGGGATCATTAGTTTCCACCCCCATGGCTTGCAGGGGTGGTGTGAGTTTATATTGCTCCTTCTGGGCACAGGCTAGCATGTGCCTGTTTTCTTTGCCTCCACACACCTTTACCTTGGGTTAGTTTTTCCTGTTTCTAACTGCTAAATTTCCCACTTTGCTCTGGGTTTCAGCCAATGCCCTTTTAACAGGCTAGGAAGGACTTTTCCCACATCACACCACTAGTTGCCAATCTGCGGGTTGTTTGGCTAGAGACGAGAGTATTGCACTGTTGATAGGTATTTGTTGCAGCTGTACAGCAGGTGTGCAGTGCAGACTAACTGAGGTAGCAGGGGAGCCAGAGTTACTGCTATAATAATGGGCACTGGTCACGTGGGATCTGGATGGGTCCTTGCTGTGTATTGCATGCTGAGGGGAGGGTTTCAGTATCTGGTGTAGTAAAAAGCACCCTTTATTCAAACCCTGATCCCTAGCAGGAAAAAAGAGGTAAGAGAGAATCTTGGGATCTCTTGCTCCTGATCAATTAAAAGGTAGCCTCCTCTTAATTGTTTTGCCTTTTCAAGCATTTGTTTACAAAACGCACTGTATTTAGCCTGCTGGGTAGTTTGTGTGCAGAGGAGCTGCCCAAGAAGCTCTTTCTCCCCGAGTTTTGTTATGACATAGCTAATAAAAGTTGCGCTTTTCATTAAGCTGCTTCTCTGGTTTTGGTGTTTCATTCACCGCGTGTCTAGGCCAACCCGCATAGTAGTTTCACTTACTGTGGCAGAGGTCACCAGATGGCACTGTTACACATCATCTTACAAGTTCTTTTTCTTAGCATAGAATCAATGTTTTAGACTCTTGGAAGTAAATACTGTGGTGGTGTTCTTTCTGATTCAATTTCTTTGGGCAGAGCAGTTGCAGGTGGCAAGGGAATTTGCTCTCTACCTTCATCTCTCTAATTTGAGGCAGGGTTATTCCTTGGGAATTGGGCATTGGTGTTAAATTTTGAGATCCCTGAAAGAAGGGATTACTTGCATGCTGTTTGTGATCATCTCTGTTCCAGGACTGATACATACATGCAAATAAAACAAGTTACATTAAGAATATACTATCCCTTTAAGGAACAGCCAGGTACTCACAAGCAAAACAGTCTGGAGGTAATCAAGGATAACATAGGGCTGGTCTACTTAAACAGGAAGCTGAGCAGACAAAAAGGGTTGAGAGAAAAGCAAAAAGGGGTTGAGAATGGCTAGATCTAGAAATGAGAATTAGAAGCCATGCCAGTTGCAAGGGGCAGTCAGTGATCGCTCTCTGATAGGGTATGTCTACACTGCAGTTGGCACCCATGGCTGGCCCATGCCAGCTGACTCGGACTCGCGGGCTCAGGCTGCGAGGCTGTTTCATTGCAGAGTGGACTTCTTGGGCTGTAGCCCAAGCCCAGCACTGGGACCCTCTCATCTCACAGGATCCTAGAGAGCCCGGGCTCCAATTCAAGCCCGGAAGTCTCCATTGCATTGAAACAGCCCTGCAAGCCTGAGTCAGCTGGCATGGGCCATCTGCAGGTTTTTAATTGCAGTGTAGACATACCCATAGGCTCTAGAAGACTAGACTGACCAAGCAGAGACTTTCTTTAAGGACTTGGAGTTGAAGTGCTCTCAGCCAGCATTTTGAAGTAAGGGCCTCTGAACTGTGATTACAAATGCTCCTTCCATGAGACTTTTTAAGTTTGTTTTGGCTCCGCTGGCGCAGGGGTACATATCAATTCCCCAGCTGGGGAAAGTAAAGTGGGGTTCACCTGCAATGCCACATCTGATCAGAAGCGGGTTGCAGGAAAGGCCCACACCATTTGCATTGATTTCAACTCCAATGGAAAACTGACCTGCCAAAGCCTTGACATCTGCTATTGCTCAGCAGAGGGATGACACACAGCCTGTGGAACTATTGATTTATAGCAGCTGAAAATATGGTTAAATGTGGTTTGTAGGTGTTGGCATTTGGGCCCTGATCCTACTCAGTTTACTCCCATGAATTGTCCCATTGACTTCAGTGGAACAGTTCATGGGAGCAAGGAGATCAGTATTTCGCCCTTTATATAGAAATATAAATAACAACAATATCCTTTGGGACCAACTCTCCTCTACTATGAAGACTTATCCACTTCTCCAGCATTTAAAAAAAATTAAAATGGCCTTTTTAAATGTAGAAAAAAATATTTTATACATTTTTGTTGTTGTCGCTGCTGTTGTTTACAGATATTTTTGTTGCAGTTTTTTCCGTGCCAAACTGAAAAGTGGCCTATGTGAAAGCAACAAAATGAAACAAATCTGCTGGACAGGTGAATGTCGTGGAAGTGTTTTTCCTTTACCAAAGATAACTGCATGAAAATACTATAAACTTTCCTCACTTACCCATTTGATTTTTTTTCATTTATGAATGTACTCAGGATTTTGTATGTCCCTATAAAAGATTAGACTAGAGAATATTCCCTGTGATTTTTTTTTAATGAGGAGAAATAAATTATAATGGTTGCAAGTTATAGTTATACAGTTTAATGCATGTTTGTAACTAACAGTCTCTCTGAGAATTATACTTTTGTTTCTATAATCCATAGTTTTATGTAACTAAGACCATTAACTTTATAACATGAATTCCATATGTTGAAAAGCTTGGCAGAAAATATACTACACTAAATCTAATAGCAAAAAAATTGATATGGTTAATCCATAAGCTTCTTTTACTTCCATTCTCAAATACTGGGGGGGGGAGGGGGGGGGAATCTGAGAGCTCTCAAAAGAGATTGCCAGACCCTGTTTTTACTGCTATTCATACCGCTGTTCCAGGGAACTAGTACATATTTCTAGGAAATACTCATTACCAGATTCAAAGGAACTTTTTAAAAAAACCAACAAAACCTCTAAGGATTTGGCTGCCAAATCTATAGAAAAAGACAGAAATTCTGATGCAATCTCACTGTTTTTGTTGGCGTACTGTATATCTGAAGTTAGTGTCGTCCTCCCCACTCCCACACCACCACCTTTTCATTACACAAATGGCTCTATGCCCCTAAATAGGGTGTGTCTTCCATTAAAGAGGGTAGACCAGACTGTACAGAGAACCTCTTCCCTCTGATGCTTATGTGGAGGAATCAGTAAAAAACACTGCTGTCTTTGCTCCTTGCTTGCAATGTGTGTGAATTGCTTCTAGTACTGTGGGAACGTCTGACTGGCCCAGATGGGAGTTATCTAGGCAGGAGGAAGATGATGTCAGAGGCCTCTCCACTCCTATGCATCACACAACCAATGTAGTATGAACCGGTGGTGAACTTGTCCCCAAATACATATTGTTGGCCAGATCCTCAGCTGTTGTAAATTAACATAGTTCTATTCAAGTCAAAGGATGTTGTCAGGGTGACAGATCCTGACCGCTGCAGGCACAAAGGTCAAAGTCCTCAAAGGTAGGTAGGCATCTAATTTTCATTGAAATCAATAGGAGGTAGGTGCCAAAATACCCTCTGAGGATCAGGGCCAAAGCCTCCTTTTACTGTTGCTGGCATTGGTCACCTCTTCCTTCGCGCCCCATCATGTCGCAGTTTCAAGGTAAAACACAGCAAAATATGAGTTTGGGTTTAAATAGAAATGTTTGAACTCTACAAAGAATTTCTGCTTTTGTTCTGGGCTGTTTCATGAGCCCCAAGCTTAGATTTTCCTGTACATTTGTGAAATGGTAATTTTCACTTTAAAACATGCCACATTTAAAAACTGTGTGTGTTTCAAGACAAAATTTGACTCCGGTCAACATCATTTCAAAATACAAGGGGTTTGGAAATTTTAAGGGTTTTGCTTTATGTTAGGGACTATTTCTGAGTGGAAAATGAGCCAGCCCATAAAATTTTAATGAACCAGATTTGTTGAATGAAAAGGAAATGTGAAAATTCAAAAAAAGTCAAAATCTGAGGTTTGGTTATGAAAATGTTGCATGGCCCTGTGTAATAGTAACTCTTACTTGACACAGTCCAGTTGTTATAATTATTTATTTGAGGCTTCTTTATTACATGCACCTGTTCCAACTAACTTCTAACTGTTTCTATGTTCTGAAACTTCTGATTGGCCTGTAGCCAGGAAGACATGTATATTCTCACAGTTAATATGAGCTAGATCCTCCGATGGTTCATGGTGGTGGGTGCAGTATGAAAACCCAGACAGATAAAAGCTTTCCCCTCCCTCTCTCTCCCTCCCTCCCTCTCTCCCTCTCTCCCAACAGCAGACTGGTCCATTTACTTATTCTGTTCGCACCGCTGCAAAAAAAAAAAAGTTTCGAAATGTCCCCTGTGTAGGCCAAGCTTCAAGTTCGCAACAAGTTCAGGAGAATTTTGAATGGTTTTGGATTTCATTGCGACCAGTTCATACAACACTGTAGTAATCCTGTTTGTCCAGTTTCATAGTGAAATGTGTGGGCTCTAATAACATCAACAAATAGAATAACCAGCTATTTTAACAAAACATATGTTGTGCAGTTGAATTTCAGTTTAGGGATGGATGCAACATTTCACTCCCATTGATGCTTTTAGACTCTGAAGAATAGAGCCTTTAATAACTAAGAAATATATTCTGCCCTTGATCTGTGACTATAGGGTGAGGTTTGTACAGGAACTGATAACACATTATGGATCTGAATTGTAAAAGTTAGGGAGAAACTCTCAGGCACAGAATTTTACTCATTGGGTTCTATAGTTTTCAGTGTCCATATTTTGGTCATTTCCGTTGTTTCACTATTTCCTCACCCTTTTAAAAATATTTCTATTATGGCATTTCTTTTCATGCAGTGTGTCAGCATTTATTGTAGGACTCCTCTCATTGGAAGGTGGCTCCACATATATGAGTGATAAAAAAGGCAAGCGTACTTGATTTGCTGTTTTGATATCTATAGAGATATTAGTCAAGAAGAAGCAGGCAGACCTTAACTGTAAGCATGAAGGGTAGCACTTAACAGAGTATTTTTTTCCATTCTGCAGCACTGTGGTTGCATGAAAGCAAAATGTGATACTTGGTGAGATCAGAAAATCAGAACCTGAATCAATAATACTGCAGTCATTTTGGGGAGGGTCATTTTAAAGAAACAGCAGCAATTGTGATTTAATGAGCTGAAGGAACACTGTCGGAAGGTGAAAGAGTTCTGTCTGCATTGGGTTTATGAGTAGAGTTTCTTTTAAATGTTACTAAACATACCTACTAATTCACTTGTGAAAATAAGACAGGTTCTCCTCTGCCTACTTATTTGTTATAAATTTTGTAAAATACATATTCTGGTTAAATAAATTATTTAAATATGACTTTTCATATATTCATTGTCATATTTAGGAAGCATTAAGAAATAGACGTCATCAAAAAATAGAGAAAAAAACAAAATTTGTGGCAAATGTAAAATACCATTTCCTTTTTTGCATCAAAAAATCTCACTTTTTGGTAAATTTCTCTGATCAGCTCTACTTGTAAGTCAGGCTGTCTGAAAGAAGAAACTGTACTTTGAATTACATTCAACCTAATCTGAGTGTGCTGGAAGCATCTCATTCACGCTGGTCATACTTAGAGGCTTAACAAATGCCTTAGCATTGTTACTCTTCACCTCCATGCAAAAGGCTGCAAGGGCCACCCTAAACCTGGCACATCTCAGGGACCTGTTGATGTCCAGAGCCAGCCACACAGCAGCCCTATGCATCCAAATCAGCTTTGGCCTCTTTCTCCTCTTTCAATTTGGGCTTGAATAGGGACTGGGAGTGGCTAGCTCACTACAGAAGCAAGTTTTCCTCTCCTGGAATTGACACCTTCTCATCAATTATTGGGAGTGAACTACATCCACCCTGATTATATTGGCCCTGTCAACTGGTTCTCCACTTGTGAGGTAACTCCCTTCTCTTCATGTGTCAGTATAAGAATGCCTGCATCTGTAATTTTCACTCCATGCATCTGAAAAAGTGGATTTTTTTACCCACGAAATCTTATGCCCAAATAAATCTGTTAGTCTTTAAGGTGCCACCGGACTTCTTGTTGTTTTTGTGGATACAGACTAATACGGCTACCCCTGATACTAGAAAATAATATATTTGCATAAAATGTACAGTGCCTGGCAAAAACACGAAGTTCTAAGAATGGATTATGATATGATAGCAAACTATAATTAATGAGAGATGCACATGTTTAATGCATTTTGCATATACACCTTTCTGAAATTTGTCTTTCGGGCTGAATTTTTTTCATGCCTGATGAAAGTATCTCTTTCTCTATAAAAGAGTCTTATCAGAGACTGAGATGTCATGAGAAGAGGTGATGGAACAAATTGATAATTTAAAAAGCAATAAGTCACTAGACCAAGATATTCTGAAAGAGCTTAAATATGAAAGGGCCGAGTTGCCAACAAAAATATGCAATTTCTCATTAAAACTGTTACTGTTCTGGAAGATCGAAGGATAGCCAATGTCATACCTGAATTTAAAAAGGCTCTAGGTATGATCCAGGGACTTAGACTAGTAAGCCTTACATTGGTATTTGGCAAATTGGTTGAAACAATAAGAATTAAATCAAATAATAAAACATCTGGAATATCATTGTATGAGAGGGTCTAACCGGTATGGTTTCTGCAAAAGAATTTTGTGTCTCAGGAGTAGTCTACATGGCAAGTTAGTGTTTGGCAGGCCAGGGAGTGAATCTATAGTACACCAGCTTTCCGTGTGCTAATATCCTGTGCAGACACTGCTTCAGTGCAGTGAAAGTTCCAGAGCAGTACGCTAAGCTGCACCGTGGGGCTTTCACGGCACTGTAGCAGTGTCCATGTGGGACATGCATGCCTGGCAAGTTGGTATGCCATAGATTCACTTGACTTGCTGCGCACTAACTTGCTCTTTAAACAAGCTCTTGCTAATCTATTCAAATTCTTTGAGGCAGTAAAGTAATGGGTAAAGAAGAACCTATTGACATAATTTATGTATACTTTCAAAACACCTTTGACAAGGGCCCTCAAAAGAGGATACAAAGGATACTACGTAGTCATGGGGAGAAAGCCAGTTTTTGATCTGTGACACTACCTCGTTCTAAGAGACAGAAAACAGAGAATAGAATTAAACGAATATTATTATCATCTATGAGGCAGCAAAATCTGCAGATGACTCATACATATTTAGGTTAGCCAATCCCAGAAAGGACTGTGAGGAATTTGAGAGACCTAATAAATCTAGGCAAATGGGCAACACAATGGCAAATGAAATTCAATGTTGAAAAATATAAAATAATGCACCCGGAAGGGAAAAATATAAACACCTTACAAAGTTCTAAATGAACCGTATCAACTCAGGAAAGGACATGGCATACATGTAGACAGCTCAATGAAAACTTCTGCTCAGTGTGCCACTGCAAGGAAGTAAATAAGATGGTAGGAAGTGGAAGTAAATAAGATGGAGAATACAGAAAATATCATAATGCCCTTACCTAAATCAATGGTGAATCCTCATCTAGAATATTGTGTAAAGTACTGGTTAACCTATCTAAAAAAGTATATTGAAAAACCAGAGGGGTTTCAGAGAAGGGCAATGAGAAACCATCTCATGAAGACAGATTGAAAAAAAAATTGAATTGTTTATCTCCATTAACTGATGAGTAAGAGAGGGGACTGTTCGAAAATTATAAAAGGAATAGAGAAGGTAGATTGGAGGCTCCCTGTCTCATAACACAAGAACAAGGGCACATTCATTTAAACAAAAAGGTGGCAAATTCCAAACTAATAAAAGGAAATACTTTTTCACACAATGCACAGTTACAGTGGGGAACTTCACAGCAACAGAAAGCCATTGAGGCCAAGGACTTAGCACGATTCAAAACAAGTAAGACACTTTATGTGGATAACTGGGCCATTCAGAGTTATAATAGTTAATTCTAAGAAATTTAGGAAGGGTTATTAAACCTCATGCTTATGGGTTTAAAACAATCTCTAAATATTAGAGATTAGGATGAAACCTAATGTGGGAACAGATTATCCGATGGGTTCCTACTGCAGGGTTCCGTGTTCCAGTGAGAAACTGAGCTACCTTTTAATTACATAGAGGTGGTCCCTCTGACATTCTGTACCTTGGGGGAGCACCCTGTAACCCCCATATTCCTCATTTTTATATAATTGTGATTTTACATATAAAGCATGCTTTGTAAGGTATCAGGAAAGGTTATGATCTGCTGAAAGTCATTTTTCTATCCATATATGTATATCATTAATTCATATGAAGTTAAGTAATGAGAATTGTATTGTATGGTTGTCACTAAAGCATGCTGTGAATTGGGGAACCAGCCAGATATTAGCTCCCCAGAAACAACATCAAGGAAAGTAACCAACACCCAGGCACTGTGTCAAACAACCCATCAACAACCATTGTCCAGCAAGGGAATTCAATGATTCATCTGCATGAGGCCACACGAGAGGAATTGCTCAACCTTGCTTGGAGGGACTCAGAAATGTCCCCCAGACATGCCTGGACTTGTGCTCCCCAAGCACATGGGACTGAGAGAATAAAACAGAACACAGTGGCCACATGCTGGGCCTTTCTGAAGGACACTCTGAAGACTCCAACAAAGGGGACTGGCCCAGGTTTAAGGGACAAACCTGTATATTAAGGATTGCAATATCCAGTGGAGTGAGAAAAACTGCTTAATTTAGATGTTGCCCAGTCTAATAGGGTTGAGAGTTTAGACTGCATGCTTATATTTTCTTTTCTTTTGTTAACTAACTCTGACTTTTTACCTATCACTTAATATCACTTAAAATCTATCTTTTGTAGTCAATAAATTTATTTTACTGTTTATCTTTACCAGTGGGTTTGTATGAAGTGTGTGGCAAAACTGCTCAGATTTGCAAAGGCTGGTGTACATCCACTTTCCATTGACAAAGTGGTGAACCAATTAATACATTTGCACTGACCATCTTGAGCAGTGCAAGATGGTATATTCCTGAGGTACAGTGCTGTGAGGGGGTGGAGGGAGTATTCGGCTGGTGTCTTTCTCTATGGGATTCATGACTGGGTCTGGGAGCATTCATGCAATCTAGCTGGGTGTGGGGGTGCCACATGCTGCTGTGCCGAGTAATAACAGCTCCTGAAGGGCTTTTCTGCTGGTCACTAGCAAGGCATTGTGAGAGACTACCCAGGCTGGAGAGATTTAAGGGGGCACAGTGGTCCCACAGTTCCAGGCTGCACCCCGGGGATCCCGTCACACCCTCCATTCAAGATTTAGGTGCCTCAGCAGGCTCCCTGGAAAAGCTTTTACTGCTGCTGTCCAGGATATGCATATTTTGTGGATAAACAGAAGATTTAATTCTCTAGAACTGTCAGGCCAGCACCCTTCAGGAGCACTAAATTCACACTAAAAATTAAAATGTGATATTAAATCAAAATACAATACAATACATTAGCAAGAATTTTTGCCATGGAAAGATGCTGTGCATAGACTTTACTGAAAGTAGTGAGACTCATGTGTCCCTTCTCTGTGAAGATTTAAAATGTTTTTATGCAGTAGTAAAAATCAGAAACAATACACCACCCACTCTCTTGAACTCACTGACGTCCTCAGAGATCTCTGTGGCATGCAATATACATAATTAATCAACAATTGCTTTTCTGAGTACTTTTTCAGCATGTTTGCCAATGGAGGTCTGCAACCTGCTACTAAGCAATTTCGCATTGCAAGGTCAGGGATCAAGTAACAGGCTGCTTAAATGATCCTGAAGATAGATTAAATAAGAGGAGGGAGGCCTGTCTCAAATGGACCTGTTAGCCTTATTCTTGGTCCCCCTTTCTTCAACTCTTACAAACGGCTTCCTCTCCTTTCACAAAGAGAGATTCAACGTGACTAGTTAATCAGCTTGAGAAACAATTGCTGTACTTGAGAAAACAGTCCAAATTTAATGTGCTGATATTTGCTTTTTTCATATGCATTTCACTACTGGTCAGCTGGTAATAGGTGACTGCTGGTCTTCCTTTTTAGATGGATGTGGTCTATTTGTATTTTTGTTATTAGAAAACATATAGGTGCAGATAATGAAAGTCCTATGCCCAAACTAGCCAGACATGTGTATCTCAAAATGTTTGGGATTTCAGATAAGCTTCTGAAAGTCTGAGTTATCTGAACATTTTTGAGGTTTTATCACTCCAACTCCTAACTTTCCAAAACTTGTAAAGAGGGTTTTCCCTCCCAAATTGTCTGCACTGGCACTTGAAGGTGAAATTTCTAGCTCAAGTAGATATACTCACATACATACCTGTGGTCTCAGACGAGCACAGACTGAGCGGTTAGCTGCTCCTGCTGCAGCAGCTACACTTTTACTGTTACACACTAGGTCAATCAGAGCCAGCGTGGGTATGTCTGCTTGTGTTGGAAATTACATCTTCCAGCTCCTGTTTAGCTGTACCCTTAGGGAAGATCTCCATGCCATCGTTCACACTCATGCCCTCTTTATGGTAAAAACTGTGAACCCTATCGCCATCAAAAACATGCACCTGCAGTGTACTTCGTAGGGAAGGCCCTGTGACCACACAACACTCTCCAGGGGCAAAGCTCT
Source organism: Chelydra serpentina (assembly GCA_037349315.1). NCBI lineage: Eukaryota > Metazoa > Chordata > Testudines > Chelydridae > Chelydra > Chelydra serpentina. The sequence continues at coordinate 81,241,067 of JBAIAC010000004.1, forward strand.
TCTCACTCCTCCAGCCTTTTTCATGGGGAGAGTCCTACATTCCCTCCCTCACCCTGTATTTTCTGTAACACCTACACATTCTTTCCCTGGAGCAAGTTTGGCAAAGTTCACAATTTTCCCCAAGGTAAAATGGTGCCGTGTTTTTGGTGCGATGCTGTGTTTTCTGAGAGAAATGGCAAAGCTCTCCACTTAATCAGACTTGCAGATTGTCACAAAATGCTGGTGGAAAGAATGTCTGCATTGAAGAAGTAGACACTGGTAGTTTCACATGGCTCTAGCTGGGAAGATTGGCAATTAGCCATTCAGTAATTCCTGCTATAATAAACAATATTTGATTTTCTTTTGTCTGCTTAATGTGACCAAAGTTCCATAACATGTAACCAGGCATAGAAACTAAGGAGAAGTTTGGGGGTCTTAGAATTTTAACCATTCTAATGAAAGTAAGAAGTTTTTTCTCAGAACATATGGCTCAATCTGTAATGTCGTAAGTGCTTTGACTGAGGTGTTACACACCCTCAGCTGCCAGTGGCGCAGTTGCTAACCCAATTTTCTCCCTTTGGACCTCTCAGGCAATACAAAGAGATCAGCAACTTATCTTAGGTCCCTTCCTGGAGATAACTCGCTTCTCCATGGCCCCCTGCGCTCAGAGATGCTGGAACAGTTTTAATAGTGGGGGTTCTGAGAGCCATTGAACCAAACTGTAAACCCTGTATGTAATGGAAATCACTTCAAGCCAGGGGGTACGGCAGCACCCCTCGTTCCAGGATGTAGGCCCGTGCTGGAGATATGTCGGAAATGGGAAGGACATCTTAGGCGCAGGAAGGGGTGTATTGGGAGAGTCACCAGGCAAAGCCTAAGCAGAGCATAATCAACTTGTGCAAGATAGAGCAGCTCTAACTTCAGAGTAAAGTCAGGCTCTCTCATTTGTGTGAAAGCTCTTCCCAGTGGAAGCCAGCACAGGAGAGAATCTGCCCCAATGACTTGAGAAAGCTAAGGGCATTCACCCCCTTGGAAGATTGAGCCCATAAGCATTAGAGAGAGAATTATTTTCAGAACGTTAAAAAGCACTGTCTTCCCAGAACAAACTGTATTCTTCCCAGAATATACACAGTTTAAATACAGCCCTTCCTGAAAGGAAATCGTCTACAGTAATATTTACCAAAAGAGCAATACTGTGCCTTCTTGGAACAGGGGACTCCTGGAAGGAGACCAGCCTTATATATTTGGATATTTTAAATGAATCACAAATATTTGTTTTATTAAAATGTGCTTTTAGAAATCTTGGGCCTTATCTGTGCACCTTCAGTTTCTGTGATAGTTAACAAAAGCCGGGGGTACTCAGCACCCTCCAAGTTTGAGCTACAATTGTGTAGGGTATTACATATGTCCAGCCACTTAGCTAAAGAGCAGAACATAACTATCTATGTGTGTCCATAGAGTGTAACCCTCAAGGGGAGAAAATAATTCTTTAGGTTATGCCAAGGAGGTAAAATGAGGAGTATTGGGACGAGATTAAGAACAGGTGCAATTAGGCTGAATATTCGAAAAACATTTTCTAAGGGTGAGGAGCCCCACAGCCCCGCGGGGCAGAAGCTCCAAGCCCTCCAGCCCCGCAGGGCTGAAGACCTGAACCCTCTTCCCACCCTGAGCTGAAGCTCATAGACCCCAGGCACGCCACTGCCCCGCTCCCCAGAGTCCTGCCTCCCCCTGCTGCTGGGCCCTGGAATTTTTATAGCATGTGGGGAGGGGAGGGGGCTCAGAAAGAAAAAGGCTGAGAACCCCTGCTCTAGATAATCATAAATAGGGCCCTACCAAATTCACGGTCCATTTTGGTCAGTTTCACAGTCATAGGATTTGAAAAATCATAAATTTCATTATTTCAACTATTTAAATCTGAAATTCCAAGGTGGTGTAATTGTAGGGGTCCTGACCCAAAAAGGATTGGGGGGTGGGTTGCAAGGCTATTGTAGGGGTTGTGGTACTGCTACCCTTACTTCTGCACTGCTGCCTGCAGAGCTGGGCCCTCAGTCAGCAGCCGCCACTCTCCCACCACCCAGCTCTGCAGGCAGCAGCGCAGAAGTAAGAGTGGTGTGGTATGGTATGGTATGGTATTGCCGCCCTTACTTCTGCACTGCTGTTGTGGGGTGCTGCCTTTAGAGTTGGGCACCTGGCCAGCAGCCTCTGCTCTCCAGCCACACAAGTAAAGGTGGCAATGCCACAATCCCCTTACAATAACCTTGTGACCCCTCTGCAACTCCTTTTTGGGTCAAGACCCCCAATTTGAGAAACACTGGTCTTCCCCGTGCAATTTGTATAGTATAGGGTAAAAGCACACACAAGACCAGATTTCACGGTCCATGACGTGTTTTTCATGGCCGTGAATTTGGTAGGGCCCTCATAATAAATCTACTAATTGGAAGAAAGTTTAGTCCACAGTAAAATGTTCTTGCAGAGATGGGACTTTCATTTAATTCTGAGTCATCTCCTGCAACATCAAAAAGAGCCAAACCATAAGTCCTGTGTTCCTGGATTAATAAACCTTAAATAAAATACATATGGAAAAGCAGATACTTTGAGATTTAATCTGAAAATATTTTAATATCAAGAGAAACACATCTGTCCATTTTTCTCTTCCTCTTTGCTGTCCCATCTTCTGCTTGTTTTTTCAAAGTTGTTATTAGTTATAGTTTTTCGGTCAGTTTTCCTTCCTTGGGTGATTCAGGGCTGATTAGCCATTATGCATCCCAAGTCTTTTTCAGAGTCACTCCTTCTCAAAATGGAGTCCCCCATCTGGTCAGAATGGCCTCCATTCTTTGTCTCTAGATCAGTGGTTTCCAAAGTTGGTTCACGGCTTGTTCAGGGTAGGCCCCTGGCGGGCCAAGAGACACTTCGTTAACCTGAGCGTCCACATGTAACGGCTGCTTGCAGTGGTCACGGTTTGCTGTTCCCGGCCAATGGGAGCTGCGGGAAGCATTACCCTGACCAAGCCGCGAACCAAGTTTGGGAATCTCTGCTTTAGATGTATGACTTTGCATTTGGCTGTGCTGAAATGCATATTGTTTTCTTGGGCCCTGCTTACTAAGCAGTCCAGTCCACTCTGTATCAGTGATGTGTCCTCCGCATTATTTACCACTCTCCCAGTCTTTGTCATCTGCAAATTTTACCAGTAATGATTTTTGGGTTTTTTTAAGTTACTGATTAAAAATTAAGTAGCATGGGGCCAAGAGGCCTCACAAGAAATGAAGCTGCTCAGTGATGATTTCCCATTAAAGCAGGGATCAGCAACCTTTGGCACACGGCTTGCCAGGGTAAGCCCCCCTGTTTTGTTTACCTCCCGTATCCATAGGTTTGGCCAATCGCGGCTCCCACTGGCCGCGATTTGTTGCTCCAGGCCAATGGGGGCCAGGCCACTACTTCCCGCAGCCCCCATTGGCTTGGGATAGTGAACTGCAGCCAGTGGGAGCCACGATCGGCTGAACCGACGGATGCAGCAGGTAAACAAACCGGTCCGGCCCACCAGGGAGCTCACCCTGGCAGGCCACGGGCCAAAGGTTGCTGATCCCTGTATTACAGTTACATTTTGGGATTAAAGAAATAGTGGGGAAAATGGCCGTTTCCCAGTGACCTTCCAAATACATTCTGCTTATGGATGGAAATCACTTTTTTCCCATTAGGAAACTACTGTAAGTCTACATAAGAAAGTATAAGAAAAAGATAGGTTAACATTGTATGTATTTAACATAGGCATCTTTTCTTCCTGTTTGTTTTACAAGTTTTCTCCTTTACTAGGGTTTCCAGGTGTCCAGTTTTCGACTGGAACGTCTGGTTGAAAATGGAACCCAGCAGCGTCCGGTCAGCTCTAAAAGTCCGGTTGGCCGCACTAGGGCTGCCACAGTTGCTGAAGCACTTCCTGGAGCTGGAGCTGGGCAGCTGGCAGCAGCAGTGGCTGCTGCTGCTGTGTGGATCCGTGTGACCATCACATTGGCTGTGGGGCTGATAACCGGCTGGAGCCGGAGCCTCGGGGGCACCTTGCTGTATTAGCGCTGTAGCAGCCAGCATCCTCACCACGGGGGGAAGGGGATGCCGCCCTTGCTGCAGACCTAGTAAGTTGTCCCTTGGCTGTGCATGAGGGGAAGCTGGTGACCGCTGCTGGGGATGCACTCTTGGACTGCAGGAAGGGTAAAAGCTGCCCCTGCAGAGGGCAGGAGTGAGATGCCACAGGATGGGACAAGTGCTTGGCTGCTGACAGCTGACAGAGAGCAGTGGCTGCCTTCCGGACCGGGCTCCAAGAGCTAGTTGTTGCCGCCGCTGGGGGAGGGGATTCTGTCCATCTCCCCTTATGCCCCGCCGTGCCCCGATTGCCCCAGACCCTTGCTATGGGGCCGACCCTTCTCCTCCCTGGCCCCTTGCTCCAGAGACCAGTCCCCGCCGTGCCCCGATTTCCCCAGGCCTGGCCCCTCGCTGTGGAGACTGATACCCTCCTTGCCTTCTTGCTCCAGACAGGCTCTGTGTCAGCTCCTCTCAGCCTGCAGGCAGCAGGTGAGTCCCCAGGGGATGGGAGGAGAGTGTAGATCAAGCGACAGAGGGAAGGGGGAGAGCAGTGAGAGGGGGCGGGGCTTCGGGGAAGAGGCAGGCCAGGGGGCGGGGCAAGAGTGTTCAGTTTTCAGCAATTAGGAAGTTGGCTACCCTATCCTTAACTGAAGTGAAGATGGGACCCAACCTACAAACGGATGAACCCTCACTTCTGCCAAGCCCCTACTTGATGCAGCTGAATGAGTTATTGGGGTGGGGAAGTGGCTCTAAGACGTCTTTCCATCTCCCCTGATCCTGGAGCTGACTGGGCCTTGGTGTCACTGAGGTATAGTATCCTGCTGACAACAAATGGGTAACTCATGTATGCAAAATCCCATGAAGCCCAATCACAGCAGTGTATATACTTTGAAAAAACAGGGTGAGTAGCTCAGACGGGCAGTTGCGGGCTGTCTCATTGCTGTGCAATAGATCAGAGCAAGTGCATCCATGGGTGAGGCAGAACTGCAGTGCCAGACCAACCATTGCCATAACTGCCCAGGGCTGTGGTTGGCGGGCGGGGGCAGTGTCACTACAACCTAGCAGACCCATTTTGAGCAAGAAGGGCCCAAAATACCTCTGAACATATCCCCAAGGCCTTATTACTGAATGTTTTCTCTGCAAAGGTGCCAGTGCTTGACATATTCCCTTTCTCTCTCACAACTCTGTTGGCTCTGTAGTTACTAAAACTAGTTAAAATATTTTTGTCTCTTTCTGAAGCAAGTAAATGTGACTGAATTTACACATAGATTGAGAAAATGATTCCATTGTTATATAATCACTTGTCAGAGTGGAGCTGTCATTTAAAATGTGTGGATGATGATTACATAAATCCATTTATTTAAGATGCAGTTGTTCGCTGATGTATCTGAGATCGGAATCTGTCCCTTTGACTTGTTCTGAGTGAGCTTTTGCTCCTCTCTGTATAGATATACTCTACACTATATACGAGGACTTGCACGTTTCTTTTAAATGGGCATGTAACATTTCCATGATTGAAGTGGAAAGCAGATTTTTCCTGCTGGGATTATTATGGGACCCCCATTTTGATCTAATTAGTCCACATGAAGCATTTTAAACACCAAATGAAGATTCCTAGTCTCATTAACAGAATTCTGTATTCTACAAGAATGCAAACAAAACAAAAAAATGGGTCTTGTAAGCAAAACATTAAAAAAATGCAACATCTTGCTCTGAAAACATATGAATCATCCATCTGGAACCTAGGAGGGATTTCTACAATATAAATACAGTGGTTTCAGTGTAAACCTTCAAAAAAGTGCTGGGGGACCCCTTGTAAACAGTCCAAGGAAGAATGCCAAAGTCAGCATTCAAAATTAGAAATGCGTAGTTAAAAATGAGAATCATAGAATCTCAGGGTTGGAAGGGACCTCAGGAGGTCATCTAGTCCAACCCCCTGCTCAAAGCAGGACCAACCCCAACTAAATCATCCCAGCCAGGGCTTTGTCAAGCCTGACCTTAAAAACCTCTAAGGAAGGAGATTCCACCACCTCCCTAGGTAACCCATTCCAGTGCTTCACCACCCTACTAGTGAAAACGTTTTTCCTAATATCCAACCTAAACCTCCCCCTCTGCAACTTGAGACCATTACTCCTTGTTCTGTCATCTTCTACCACTGAGAACAGTCTAGATCCATCCTCTTTGGAACCCCCTTTAAGGTAGTTGAAAGCAGCTATCAAATCCCACCTCATTCTTCTCTTCTGCAGGCTAAACAATCCCAGTTCCCTCAGCCTCTCCTCATAAGTCATGTGCTCCAGCCCCCTAATCATTTTTGTTGCCCTCTGCTGGACTCTTACCAATTTATCCACATCCTTCTTGTAGTGTGGGGCCCAAAACTGGACACAGTACTCCAAATGAGGCCTCACCAGTGCCGAATAGAGGGGAATAATCACGTCCCTCGATCTGCTGGAAATGCCCCTACTTATACAGCCCAAAATGCCGTTAGCCTTCTTGGCAACAAGGGCACACTGTTGACTCATATTCAGCTTTTCGTCCACTGTAACCCCTAGGTCCTTTTCTGCACAACCGCTGCCAAGCCATTCGGTCCCTAGTCTATAGCAGTGCATGGGATTCTTCCGTCCTAAGTGCAGGACTCTGCACTTGTCCTTGTTGAACCTCATCATATTTCTTTTGGCCCAATCCTCTAATTTGTCTAGGTCCCTCTGTATCCTATCCCTACCCTCCATCGTATCAACCACTCCTCCCAGTTTAGTGTCATATGCAAACTTGCTAAGGGTGCAGTCCACACCATCCTCCAGGTCGTTGATGAAGATATTGAACAAAACCGGCCCCAGCACCGACCCTTGGGGCACGCCACTTGATACCGGCTGCCAACTAGACATGGAGCCATTGATCACTTCCCGTTGAGCGCGACCATCCAGCCAGTTTTCTATCCACCTTACCGTCCATTCATCCAGCCCATACTTCTTTAACTTTCCGGCAAGAACATTGTGGGAGACTGTATCAAAAGCTTTGCTAAAGTCAAGAAATAGCACATCCACTGCTTTCCCCTCATCCACAGAACCAGTTATCTCATCATAGAAGGCAATTAGGTTAGTCAGGCATGACTTGCCCTTAGTGAATCCATGCTGACTGTTCCTGATCACTTTTCCCTCCTTTAAGTGGTTCAGAATTGATTCCTTGAGGACCTGTTCTATGATTTTTCTAGGGACTGAGGTGAGACTGACTGGCCTGTAGTTCCCTGGATCTTCCTTCTTCCCTTTTTTAAAGATTGGCACTACGTTAGCTTTTTTTCCCGTCATCCGGGACATCCCCCGATTGCCATGATTTGTCAAAGATGGCTCTGGAATCACATCAGCCAACTCCTTTAGCACCCTCGGATGCAGTGCATCCGGCCCCATGGACTTGTGCTCGTCCAGCTTTTCTAAATAGTCCCGAACTACTTCTTTCTCCACAGAGGGCTGGTCACCTCCTCCCCATACCGTGCTGCGGAGTGCAGCCGCCTGGGAGCTGACCTTGTCTGTGAAGACAGAGGCAAAAAAAGCATTGAGCACACTAGCTTTCTCCACATCCTCTGTCACTAGGTTCCCTCCCTCATTCAGCAAGGGGCCCACATTTTCCTTGACTGTCTTCTTGTTGCTCACATACCTGAAGAAACCCTTCTTGTTACTCCTAACACCTCCAGCTAGCTGCAACTCCAAGTGTGATTTGGCCTTCCTCATTTCACTCCTGCATGCCTGAACAATATTTTTATACTCCTCCCTAGTCATTTGTCCAATCTTCCACTTCTTGTAAGCTGCTTTTTTGTGTTTAAGACGAGCAAGGATTTCACTGTTAAGCCAAGCTGGTCACCTGCCATATTTACTTTTCTTTCTACACATCGGGATGGTTTGTTCCTGCAACCTCAATAAGGATTCTTTAAAATACAGCCAGCTTTCCTCGACTCCTTTCCCCCTCATGTTATTCTCCCAGGAGACCTTGCCCATCAGTTCCCTGAGGGAGTCAAAGTCTGCTTTTCTGAAGTCCAGGCTCTGTATTCTACTGCTCTCCTTTCTTCCTTGTGTCAGGATCCTGAACTCTACTATCTCATGGTCACTGCCTCCCAGGTTCCCATCCACTATTGCTTCCTCTACTATTTCTTCCCTGTTTGTGAGCAGCAGGTCAAGAAGAGCTTTTCCCCTAGTTGGTTCCTTCAGCACTTGCACCAGGAAATTGTCCCCTACACTTTCCAAAAACTTCCTGGATTGTCTGTGCACCGCTGTATTGCTCTCCCAGCAGATATTGGGGTGATTGAAGTCACCCATGAGAACCAGGGCCTGTGATCTAGTAACTTCTGTTAGTTGCTGGAAGAAAGCCTCGTCCACCTCATCCCCCTGGTCTGGTGGTCTGTAGCAGACTCCCACCACGACATTACCCTTGTTGCTCACACTTCTCAATTTAATCCAGAGACTCTCAGGTTTTTCTGCAGTTTCATACTGGAGCTCTGAGCAGTCATACTGCTCTCTTACATACAACGCAACTCCCCCACCTTTTCTGCCCTGCCTATCCTTCCTGAACAGTTTATATCCATGCATGACAGTACTCCAATCATGTGAGTTATCCCACCAAGTCTCTGCTATTCCAATTACATCATAATTCCTTGACTGTGCCAGGACTTCCAGTTCTCCCTGCTTGTTCTCCAAGCTTCTTGCATTTGTGTATAGGCATTTAAGATAACTCACCGATTGTCCTGCTGTCCCAGTATGGGCAGGAGCCCTCCCCTCTTGCACTCACCTACTTGTGCTTCCTCCCGGTATCCCACTTCCCCACTTACCTTGGGGCTTTGGTCTCCTTCCCCCGGTGAACCTAGTTTAAAGCCCTCCTCACTAGGTTGGCCAGCCTGCTTCCAAAGATGCTCTTCCCTCTCTTCGTCAGGTGGAGCCCGTCTCTGCCTAGCACTCCTTCTTCTTGGAACACCATCCCATGGTCAAAGAATCCAAACCCTTCTCTCCGACACCATCTGCGTAGCCATTCATTAACTTCCACGATTCGACAGTCTCTACCCCGGCCTTTTCCTGCCACAGGGAGGATAGACGAGAACACCACTTGCGCCTCAAACTCCTTTATCCTTCTTCCCAGAGCCACGTAGTCTGCAGTGATACGCTCAAGGTCATTCTTGGCAGTATCATTGGTGACCACGTGGAGAAGCAGGAAGGGGTAGCGATCTGAGGGCTTGATGAGTCTCGGCAGTCTCTCCGTTACATCACGAATCCTAGCCCCTGGCAAGCAGCACACCTCTCGGTTTTCCCGGTCAGGGCGGCAGATAGATGACTCAGTCCCCCTGAGGAGGGAGTCCCCGGCCACCACCACCCTCCTCCTCCTCTTGGGAGTGGTGGTCGTGGAACCCCCATCCCTAGGACGGTGCATCTCATGCCTTCCAATCGGTGGAGTCTCCTTCTGCTCTATTCCCTCATTTGTATCATTCACTCCACTCTCTGCACTAGTACCTGTGGAGAGAACATGAAAATGGTTGCTCATCTGAATCGGCTTTTCTGGTACATAGACTTGTCTCATACTCTTTCCTCTTCTTGAGGTCACATGCCGCCAATTATCCTCACTGGCCTTCTGTCCCCGCTGCGTAGCCTGCTCTGAATCTTCAGAACACTGTGCCCGCTGAAGCCTATCCTGACGTCTATCCAGGAACTCCTCATTTTCTCTTATGGAACGCAGGGTTGATACTCGTTTCTCCAGACCTTGAATCTTCTCCTCCAATATGGAGATCAGCTTGCACTTTGTACAAACAAAGTCGCTTCTATCCTGTGGAAGAAAGACAAACATGGCACATCCTGTGCAGGTCACGACAGCAGATCGCTCAGCATCCATAGTCTCTTCCTTCTAAGAGTTTCCTCACTTGTGGCAGAAGCTACTCAGGTAAACCTGCAAGAGGGATGCCGCGGTAGGCTCACTCCAGGCGAACTCCCAGGCAAACTCCTCCTGTTTGCTTCTCTGCTGTTCACTACTCAGCTGGTTCCCAGCTGGAATAAAGCACTCCCAATTCACACTGTTCAAACAGGCAATGAAACAATCAAGCACACGGTCAAACTGTCCCCTCAACAGACACTCAGATACTCACCAGCACAGTCCCCCTAAGGCAGCACTCAGCGTACCTCCGCTCAGACAGACCCCAGGCAAATTCCTCCTGTTCGCTGCTCAGCTGGTTCACAGCTGACTGTCTTTTTATAAGAGTCAGGCCCAGCTGGAACAAAGCACTCCCAATTCACACTGTTCAAACAGGCAATCAAACAATCAAGCACACGGTCAGCAAACTAAAGAACTCAGTTTGTACAGGCAGAGATTTACCAGCATGGCAGGTCATTCTCAAGCACGTGCTTCTCTCTCTTTCTAAAGGTAGAGGGGAAACAAGAAGCCCTAAGGAACTAAGGAAAGGAAAGATGGGTTTTATGGATGAACATTGAAGTGGGCCTTAGGAAATATGAGTTTAATTCCAAGCTCTGCTGCTGACTTCCTGGATGACCTTGGGCAAGTTATTAGTACTTTTGTGGATCCACGCAGTTAGGTATTGCAACACGTAACTGTGAGGCACCTAGACAATTACCACAATGGAAGAACAGAGCCTGAGTTAGGGCCTAGGCTCCCTACACAATGCATGGGGACTGGGGAGAGATAGGTGTCTAAGAATGGGATCCACAAAGCCCAGCAGGTTAGATGGGAAGCCACCTGTGCTAGCCAATGGGAGATTTTGAGGAGAAGGGTTTGTCCTAAGCCCCAGACCTCTCATGGAGTTACAGTGTCAAGGCCAGGCTGCAGGGAGGTGCCTATCTCTGCTTACCATCCACAGCGGGGAACCCCTCTCAGGGACAGGCAGCTTAGGTGCCTAAGCCGTTTCTTGCAGGGATGTGTTAGGCACCTACCTTATGCCACACAAAATGGAGTGGGTAGCGGGAAAGAGATTGAGAATGACTGTATAGCTTGAAAGTTAGGGTACCCACCTGGGAGGTGGGATGCCCAGGGTCCAGTCTCTTTGTGCCTTATTTATTTTTCCAAAGTGAAAACAGGAGAGATTAAGGGAGTACTACATCAGAATGTCCCATGGCTTACTGGTTAGAGCACACTCCTGAGAGGTGGGAGGAGCCTATTGAAATCCTTCTTTCCCGTCAGACAGAGGGGGGAATTGAACCTAGGTCTTCTACATCCCAAGTGAGTGCTGTAACCTCTGGGCTAAAAGTTATAAGGGAGACACTTTTTCCTCTACCCCCTGGATTTTGATTGAGGCCTGATTCAGTAAGCATGCTCAGTTCATGCATACTGGATCGGGCCTTGCCAGCAAGACAGGCAGAGTACCACCTTTGTTCCTCGGGTTGGTGGATGCACTGGGGCTTAGGCAGGAGGTTAATGTCTGGATGCCTAGAGGAGGCAGCAGTGTGCACGCCCAGAGGCAGAAACATAGGCGCCTAGGGGACTTTTATCCTGAAAATTTAGTCGCTGAGTGAGTTTAGGTGCCTGCAGCCTATGGGTATGTCTGCACAGAAACTAGACACCCACAGCTGGCCTCTGCTAGCTGACTCGGGCTCGCGGAGCTTGGGCTGCAGGGCTGTTTCATTGCTATGTAGACTTCTGGGCTTCGGAGGGTCCCAGAGCTCTGGCTGCAGTGTAGACCTCTGGGAGCCAGCCCGAGCTTGGAAGTCTACACAACAATGAAACAGCCCCACAGCCCGAGCCTAAGTCAGCTGGAAGGGCCAGCTGTGGGTGTCTAATTGCTGTGTGTGTAGAAATACCCTGAAGGGATCTTAGCATGGGGTTTTGTGGATTGTAGTGGTGCCTAAATCTGGGGTTTAGGCACCTAAAGAACTTTTGTGTATCTGGGCCTGAGGGTCAGAACCACAACTGGTGTAAATTGGCAGAGTCGATAAAGTTATACTGATTACACCATCTGAGAATCTGAGGATCTGGTCATTAATCCCTCTGTGCCTCAGTTCCCTGCCTGTACAATAGGGATAATACTACCTCCTTTCGCCCACCCTTTTCAGTCTTGCCTGTTTAGAGTCATAGCTCTTTGGGGGCGGGTGGTCTCTTACTATATGCTTGTACAGCACTTCGCACAATGGGGCCCAGATCTTCATTGGTTCTCTCAGGCACTGCCGCAATACAAATAATAGTTCTCTCCATTGAGCCGCAACATGGTGATTCTGCATAGAAGTGATGTCACCTTTCAAAACAACAACAAAAACACACAAGCAAAGCCTCTCCGTTTGGTAACACTTCAGGAGAAAAAAGATGATATATAAAATGTAGGTAATATTTATTATGGGCTAGATTCTGGCAGGCCCTTACGTGCATGCATAGGTGAGGGCGATGGAGAAGAAGTATAGAGCTCCTCCCGCTCTTGCGTAGCCTGTATAGGGGCAGTCAGAAGTACAGTTCTCACATACAGAAGAGTCCAGCGTTGGAAAAAGTATTCCTCACGTGGATGCACAACAACCCAAAGGTGGTAAGGTTCCTCCCTGTTCTTGATGCACCAGCCAACCAGGAGAGCTGACATATGCAACACCCCTTATAGGGGAGGAGCAGTTTGTGCTTCCTGTGCAGAGTGTTCTACTTTTTTGAGACAGAAAGCATCCAGTGCTCCTGCTGGATGAGTGTGACTCTGCATTGCTTCCATTTCCAGGCTGTGATGAACAGGCACAATCTAGTTTTTAGTCCTTAGTTTGCAAAGACTGCATTTCTTGCTAAGGTACAAGACCTTTCTTTGGTACTACTGGTTTTAAGATTCCTAAGAATGATGAAATTTTAACACCCCCAAAAAACAAAATAAAACCCGCTCAAAACTGTGATGTGCCAAGTATGCACAGTTCATAGATGGATTTGCATTTGGTATGATTTATAATAGATGAATACTATAGGTGCTGACATACTAACCCAAACAACAGCAATGCATCTAATAGGAGGAAATAAGGGAAATAATTCAGCAACATGCTACTTCAACATGTGTATTAGGTTATTGACACACAACTCAGATGCACTTGTTAGCCACTCAAGAAGTTCACCATTAGGCTGCTAATGCCTTTCCTGGTGAAGTTCATTATTGTTTAGAGCATGATTTCTTGACCTTTTATTTCATTGAAGACCAAAACATTGTTACACACATGGTGAGAGCGAGCTGGAAGGCTATTAAAAAAAAAAAAAGGTCCTAGTAGAATAAAAGAAATGTGTAGGGAAAAGGGTTCTCTGTCATTTTGAACATTTTTATTCGTTCCTAATTTTTCTACTTATTTTCCTCCTTTTTCCCTACCCCCCCCAGAGCATAGCTACACTTACAGCTGTTTGCACCCCCAAAATGTTGACCTACTTTCTACTGTAACAGTACATTTGGAATATTGAACAGTTACAGCTGCCTGCCAACTGAAAGCAAGTTACAAGTGATTAGTGGCCCCTAAAGTGCTATTAAACGAGCACCTTGGCACTTTGCAGACGGGGGCAATATAAAACGGTCTCTTTTCCACATCCATGCACTTACCCCTCGCCTCCCACTGACTGCCTGTAAGCATTTCTTGCTTGCATTAACTTTCCTCCTGGTCATTGTGGGACTGGCTCAGAGGGCGTAACAGAGTCCAGTGTATGAAACTATGCTATGTCATGGAAGTTACACTACACAGGGAGCCTGTGTGCTAGGGATTAATGCCCTTTGGGAAGGCTGTTTATAGATTAATATGAGGGTGGAGGGTTATACAATTTGTGGTTTTTAAAATTTGGAATGCATGTAGAGTGTAAAATAGATGGAATAAAGAAATAACACAGAGAGGAAGCATTGTCTCGTGGTTAACACAAGAGCCTGGGATTCTGGAGACCTAGGTTCAGTGCTCAGGTCTGCTCCAGATTTCCTGTGTAACTCTAGACATGTTGGGTAATTACTCTGTGGCTCTGTTCCCTATCTGTATGATGGGGATAATAATATTTCTATTTTCTGTCTTGTCCCCATATATTATAAGTGTTTCAAGACAATGACTGTCTCTTACTATGCATTTATACAGTGCCTAGCACCATGGGTCTCTGATCTTGCGGGACCACTTAGCACTACTGTAAATACTACTAGTAATAATTAACATGATAGACACAGTAATTTTTTTCAGTGATGAGGTCCTCACCCTGCACTACAAGACTTTGGTGCACAGGTGTGCCACATCAAAATGGCCCAGTCAATTAAGATGTGGCTTTGGGTAGTAAGTATCCCCAACCACACTTTGCTGCTGAACTAGTCATTATCCGAATGCTTGTCTGATGCTCAGGTGAGTTGATATACAAATCAAAGGTGTGAATGCACTGGTAATACTAAGCAAACCCTCAAAGATTCACTTTGGCTTCAGTTTAGATAAGTATAACACACAGGTTAGCTTAACCTCATGAATCAGCAAATTTGAGGTCCAGTCCTGCTACTGTCCTCATGCAATCTGTCTTTACTGATGCAAGTAATCCCACTTCTTCAATGGGATTATAAATGTAAGGATTACTGATGTAAATTTGCAGGAATAGGCCAATAGCCTATTTGCATGAAATATCTAGCCTCTCATAATATTTCCACTCCTACGTGTCTATACCAGGGGTCTCCAAACTACGGCCCGCCGGCCGGATCAGGCCCATGGCTTCGATTTGTCCGGCCTCCCAATCAATTGCTGCCGCTGCCTTTGAGCTGCTGCTGCCTCGGCGGTATTTCAGCAGCAGGGCTCCATCGAAATCGGGCCCCGCACTCCTAAAGCTGGCCCACGAAGCCCCTTCAAAAATCTAATGTGGCCCTCGTCTCCTGTGCCCTGACTGGAGCGCCAGGCGAGCACACGGAGCGGGGCAAGCCCCCGCAACCGAACCCCGCTCCCAGGCTGGGGTGGGGATGCGGAAGCACGCATTTTTCTGGGGCCCTGGGTTGATCCAGTGGCTAATCCGCCACTGGGAGGAGGGCAAGCAAGCGGACGGGCAGCGTCTCTTTTCAAGGACATCTTAAAAAAAGGTAGGCTCATTGCCTGGGGGATGTGGGCTTGGCATGGGGCGGTGAGACCTGGAAGGGCACCAGGAGCTATGCTTGCTGGAGAGCAGCATCTCCTCTCGGAGCTGGGTGCGCACCCGGGGCCCCAGGGAGCCCCTGGCCAGAGGGTCCATCCATCACCCCCCACAAGGCCAGCTGCAGGGGGTAGGGGGAGGCGGGGGCCCCTTCCCTCCTGCCCTCCCAGCCCCCCCCATAATTGCCCACCCACCCAAAATCAGGGCCCACCCAAATATCCCATGCTGGCTACACTGCTGATGGGAACTGACGTATAATGTTACCATGTAACTTTATTTTAGTATGACCATTGGAATGGTTGACTGTCTGACTGAATGAAGTTCAAATGAATAAATAGTAACTGTAGATACTCTATCTAGAAGTGGAGTGCCAAAACATCCCTGAAGTACTTGTTGTGTACCACTATACACTTACAAAATGTCCTTTCATCTTAAATCCTCTATGTAAGAAAGAAATAGTGGACATTTTAAATATTCAATTTCATTTGCCTTTAAGAAATGACAAATGAAGCTGATGGGGAAAAATAGATCTCTGTTCATTAGAAAAACTCTGCAGTCTGCACTGCAGCACACTACTGAGCTGTGGCAGTAATTTTGACATTCCTTTGCAAATTAGCCAGCCTTTGTGAGTACAGGTCTGTTTTACTGCGCAGGGGGGCTTTCAGCTTTAGGAATCTGGCAGGGGTTCAAGATCAAAGTGTTGCTTTGAACCCACTTGTTAGCTGTGCAAAATAAACACAATCCACCTTGCAATAAAAAAGCATCAACAGGGGGAAAAAAAGAACATTCTAAAAAACCCTTCGAATGAGAATTCAATACCCTTACTATTGCTGTTAAATTAGAATGGGGGGAGGGGGAGGCAGAGAATTAAAAGGGGGAAGGGAACTCTGCAAGTGAAAAATTTCTAGACTCTCGGAGAACAAATTTTGTTTTCATGATCACGTTAAAGCACTGAGAGCATCCCGATGTTGCCATAAAATGCTCCCTGGCTAATTATTTGCCAGTATAACTGTTCACTTCCTGTGGTGGATTTATGCTAAATCCTATTATTAGTCTTGCTCTGCAATTGCCATTGTCTGTGACTGGAAGCAAGGCTCAAAGGCTACAGTCAGCCTTTTATTATAAAACACGTGAATAGAGATTTGACCCAATGTTCGACCACTTCCCCCTTTGGTTTTATGTAAGCGGCTGAGCCTTTCCCTATAAATCACTGTGTTGAAATGAACTTTTATTCTTTTATTTTTCTTACAACCCTATAGGTTGTTTTTTAAATAAGGCATACAGTTTCTTTTTCTTAAAAAAAAAAAGTATTTGGGACGCTTTAATTACACCGTACCTCTAAAGACTTCTACATGAGGGAAACAAAAGACATGCTCAAAGTCTTGAGTATAATCCAATGGCTGAATTTTTGTGTTTAAAAAAAAAATCCCTAAATCTAATTATACTTTGTCTGAAGTATAATTAAAAATAAATGCAGTTTACTGACATGCAAAATTGAAAACTAGCTATTGTACAAACTAAAAACTTCCTATAATACCCAATCTGACCACACGTTTTTGGAGCATTTTACATTTTCTGCATTTAACCTAATTTGGTTTCTAATCTAATTTTTTTTTAAATTGGGCAATAAAAGTTTACTAATATAAAACAAATGAGAGAAACAATCTCTAAAGCCATTTGTAATGTTGAAATATAGCTGTAATGTTCTGTCACTGCAAGTAGAAGACTTGATCCTGTAGTTATTATACAAAGAAAAAAATCCCATTAAAGTAAATGGGCCACATTTTGAAGTCTTTTCTTAGGCTAAACTGTCATTGAGGTTAATGGAAGTATTGCTGGAGTAAGGATGACAGGATCAGGCTTTGTTGAGCACTTGTGTGGCACTATTTTTATTATTTTTACTTTACATTCTTGTTTAATATGTTGAATCCAGACTTCTGGAATGCCTGAACCAAAATTGGTTTTTAAAATATTAATCTACATTCTGTGTTTAGTCATGCCAATATAAATTGAGTTAATTCAGATTTACACTGATATGGCTGAGAGCAAAGTTTTGCCCAGGTCCAATTTTGCTTCCCTTTAGCCTCAAGTCATTGCGATTTGCCAGGGACTGTAATGGGAATAGGACTGAGTGTACAAATTAGTGAAATATCAGGGGAAGCAAAGAATACTGGGCCTGATTCTGCTCTCATTTACACGAGTGAATGATTAACACCATTTACATGGAATATGATCCCTCAATTAATCTGTTAGGCCACTACCCTCTCCCTTCAAATCCCTTTTCAAAAACCACCTCTGCTGTGACATTTACAAGAAACCAGCCAAATACCAGTGTCTAGGCTGGGTGGGTGCCAGGATAGCTGATATTTCATTATTCTTAAAGATGCTATTTGAATTGTTTGGAAGTTGTGCACTCAGCTAGCCAATGCACAGATGTGATCTCACTAGGGTTACCTCTGTACTCCCTTCAGACACTCCCCCCTACTGTTTATTACCCTCACTTGTTGCATCATGTCTTAAATTGGGACTGTGTCTTCATTGGTGCTAGTATAGCCCCTAGCACAGCGAGGCCCTGATGCCAACAGGGGAATTTGGCTTCAGTGGAACTACTCACCGTGTGCAGAATTAAACACACGTGTGAATCTCTGCAGAATTAAGGCCTGTATAAGCATATCAGTAGATCTATATAGAAAAAGGAAAGACAAACTACAACTCCTGGATTCAAAGTCTGCTGTCATATACAGTGGGACAAATCGGTAATTATTTTAACGATTTAGTGGAGTTACACAAATTTACCCCCATGTAACTGAGAGAGAATTTAGCCACTAATGTTTTTAGGAACATCCTTTCATTTATAGATTATACGATATACAAAAAAATCCAAAATGCACCCTGGCTAAATTCTGATGCTCTTCTGATCTGGAGCAAAATTTATCTTCCTTTATGTAGGATGTGCCCTGCTCTGCTACTTGCCACCCTTCACCTGGTGGAATGACATCCATTCCACTGAATTCAGAGCATTCTGTGCTGGAGCAGCTGGAAAATGGTTGAATTTTTGAAATTTCAACAAAAATCTTAAATGAAGATTTCTTTTTCTTGTTTTCAAAAAATGTACATCCTTTTTCAATCACCGCTTTTTCCACTGTCACAGAGAGGCAAGAGAATTTGGCTCTTCTTCACTGGAGGAACCAGGGAAACAGTTTCCTCCCCGAGACGTCTTCTGCCCAACCCTCTTTGGAATTGCACCAGGATGAGGGGTGAAAAGCCACAATATCTGCCTAACTTCAGCCTTTTGGTCTGAGGCTTAGGTTTTTGTGGGATTTATCAGGCCTCCCTCCAAAATCTCAGGACTTTTGGCACTGTAGCTGTTAAAGTGAATTCAAATAGAATAAAAAAGGGACCTCTCAGTAAGGCAGGCACCTGAGTAAGGCAGGCTGCAAAGAAGACAGTTCTTGAGCTCTTGAAAGCTGCCATAATCTGAAGTCACTCAAAATCAAGAAATATATTTTCCTGATTTAAGAAAAATACATTTCTTTTACGCCAACAATCGGTTTTTGTTTTTGCTCATATAAAAGGGAAACAGTGGGGGAAGGTGTGCTGAGAGCAGCCAAAAAGAATATCGCTGCTTTACAGCTGCCTACAGTAGGCAGGCCTGGAAACCACTCCAGTAGACTACCCTTTTGCTTTTCCCTCTGCTCTCTTTTTCGTGCTATTTATCCACAGGTGCCAGCTTCCTTCGGGCCCCAAAGGTGCTTAACCCCCTGCTCCTCCCCAGGCCCCACCCCCACCAAACCCCTTCCCCCAAGCACCCCCCCTCCACCTCTTCCTGCCCTCACTCTGCCACCCCACCCCTTCTCCCAAGCTCCCACCCCGCCTCTTCCCGCCCAGTTCTGCCCCCTCCCCTGAGCACACCCCATCCTTGCTCCCCCCCAGCACCTCCTGCATGCCACAGAACAGTTGATCGCAGTAGACGGAAGGCGCTGGAGGGAGGGGAGAGCTGGCTGTCAGTGGGTGCTAAGCACCCACTACATTTTTTCCATGGGTGCTCCAAGGTCAGCAACTATATATTAGCCCTCCAGAGCAAAAACACAACAGTACAAACAAACAATCAGACCCAATGAAGATGCTTCACGGAGGAGACAGATGTGAGCATAGGTGCCGACTCCATGGGTGCTCCAGGGCTCCAGGGTCCCACAGCACCCACCAGCAGCCACTCTCTGATCAGCTCCTCCCTCTCCACCCCCCAGCACCTCCTGCCCGCTGCTGATCAGCTGTTTGGCGGGTGGGAGGTACTGGGGGGGTGGGGGAGGACCAGGAGCAGGAAGAAGTAGAGTGAGGGCAGGGCATGCTCAAGGGAGGGGGCGGAGCAGGGGCAGGAAGAGACAAGATGGGGGTGGAGCCTCGGGAGACAGGGTGAAGGGGGGTGGGAAAAGGCAGGGTGAGTGTGGGGGCTTGGGGAAGGGATGGAGTGGGGATGGGGCTGAGCGGGGGTGGAACACCCCGGGGAAAGCTGAGTTGGTGCCTGGGATTTAAGAGCAGAGAACCTGAGGATAGTGATGAGAAAAGAACAAGGGCCCAGTCTGGGGATTGGGAGGAGCGTGTACATACTCTCTCTGCCTTGTAAAGCATTTCCAATTCATCATTCCACTGTGTCTTTCCTAAGGTGCTGGAGAGATTCCATACTCTCTGTTTCCCTATTGGCTGTGGGTACTCCTCCCTGCTAGTTACTCATCCCATATGCCTATTTCCCTTGCCAGCTAGGAGTTTCTCAAGGACTTCTTGATGCCAACTGGAAGAGGGCCCAGCGGTGCATAAGGCTTATAGGGATCCCCTGGGTCTGGTATTTACATATTAGCTCACCAAAGAATGTCACATGAGGTTCCTGCTCAATATGCGAATAGACTTCCATTGAAAGATGCACAACACACACTTGTCATCATAATCTTTGCCAAATGTCTGTGCGGATAATATGTAAGGAGATGTGTGTATGCGTATTGGAAACTATGTACTTAAGCCCTTGAAGCTGAAGGCAGGTCACCCTTAGGACAGGTTCCACCAGACAGGAGGTGAGAGACACTTATCCCTCTGGCTGACCCCAATGTGTGTTGTGCGGCTTTCAATGGAAGTCTATTTGCATAGTGAGTCAAATGCTAATGAAGAGATTGGAGAAATTTCAGGAGAAAAAATTAACAGAAAGAGGTGAACAGTATGGGGGACTCTGTTTACAGGTGAAGACCAAAGGACTGGTCTAATCTATATAGGGATGCAGACCGAGACCCTGGCATTCTTGTTATGGGGAAACAAACTGACAGTGGGCTGGTCTCGTGAAAGGAGGCTTTCAGCCATCTGAGTTGAGAAATGCTATGAGAAGGACTTTGGGTAGGCAGTACCTTATTAAACAAGAGGGCAAGTTAGATATGTTTAGGCTCTAGAATGTGTGGTACGATTTTATTTTATATGTAACCCTTTGTGTCCATTACTCCTCCTTGCTTCTTCTCGAATCTCTGTTCTTTGTTAAACAAACTTATTCTGTTCTCACCATAAGCATGTCTAAGTGTGGTGTGTTAAGCAGAGCAGTGAGGAGGTGAAACTGATAAGCTGGTGTGTACTGTTCCTTTAGGAGTAACAGATCTGTGAATTCTGAGAGTGTCCAGTGATCAGGGGCTGGACACTCCAGGGGGATGCTCAAAGGACTCAGGGGATGGAGTGTGCCTATCACTATCCTGCAAAGGGACAGCAGAGCCTGCGTAGGCTGAGAGGGGAGTGCCTATGTTACCTGTGGCTGGGAGAGTCAGGGAGGTGACCTCTGTCAGGCACGGACAAGGCTTCCTTACGCTAAGGGCAGGTGATCGTAAGGTTCCTCACGCCCCTGGGTACCCTTGGGAAGAGGCAGGTCTTCAGTTTTTCAGTTGCTGGTGGTCCTGTTGCATACGGCAGAATGGAGACACCAGTAGCAGGCAGCAACCCTCCCTGCTTTGGGGAGAGCTCCCTCTGCTGCAGGAGGGAGAAGAGACCCAGGAGCAGCAGCAGCTACTGCCTCTGAATCAACCATCTTTGAGATCCAAAGGCTGCAGAGCCCCAGCACCAGTCACTCTGCAAACACTTTGCATGAGAGGCAGCAGGATGGCCTAGTCTGTATTTGTTGACCTGGCCAAATGTTAGCTACACCCCTAGACAAAAGACTAGTTCAGATTCACCAACCCTAGGCAAAACACACCAGGAGCAAAGAGTTCAAACTGCTAACAGCAGTGCTGTTGCACAGTTTATTAGCATTTGTCTGCCAACACAGCTCCACCTGGATTAACATTAATTTGTAATTTTAAAGGTACTCATGCAATTCTGTTGGGGGCAAATCCTATCTCCCCTGCACCAAAATCATGCAAATCCTATCTCCCCTGCACCAAAACCATGCTTTGCTCAGGGATATGTCACAGAGTGTGAGCCAGTATTTTCTTCCCCTAGACCACAAAGTGGTAGCAAAGACTTTCTGTGGCAATTGCCATCTTAATAATGCCACTGGTTATGCTGTGGGCAGAGCCCTCTACTGCTGCAGAGGAAGAAGCAAGATTTTTCCTTAATGACTGAAGATTTTAAACTGTTTCTGTATTTAATTCTTAAAACTTTTTATTTCACATTAGGCTTTTGTTTGTTTTCTTTTTAGTTTTGTTCTTAAAAATATCCTTTGTAGGTAGCTGAGAAATTGAGAGAAACCTTTCATAGACTCAGGAATTGCATTGGATAAATTACTGATTTAGTTTGCCAGTAATGTATTAGATATGACCTTTTGGGGAAAGTCACAATATCTTAATGTAATCTGAAGCCCCCATCATCATTTCTACAGACTCTGTTGACATCTCCTGCTGAGTATAGAGCTGATCAATTTCTGACTTCCTGGGAAAAAATTCCACTAACAAAGTCACTCTTACTCCATCAAGTTAACAAATGTTTCCACTTCCTGGGCTCAGTCCTCCTCACATTGAAGTCAATGGCACAATTCCCCAATGACATCAATGGGATAAGGATCTGTCCTTCTTTGTCTGTGTGGACTTCCGAAACAGTCTGCACCTATTAAGATTTAATTGTATAAGCAAGTAGGCTTCATGAAAAATTAATCTGACAATTTGGTAACACACAAAGTTGCATTGCTACTGTTATCAACAAAATGGAACATTATTTACACTGAGCTCAATTTGTATATTTTTAGATGAAGCTGACATGCCCTGGCCATTATGCAAAGTGAAGTTTAGTTCCTAATTAATCATTTAGTTCTACATAATCACTAACGACCTAATAAATGCACTGTGTGTTGAATTTTAGTGTTATCAGAAGGGGGATGGCGGGTGGGAGGAAAGTAACCTCTAAAATGTCAATTATCACTTTACACAATTTATTTTTGCCTGGGATTTTCTTTAACTTGGACTTTGTTGTGTTAGCTTAATGTGACCTTTGACAATGCTATTAAAAATGAAATGAGTACTTTATTTACCATAAAGTTATTCATAATGTGCATCTGTATTCAGTAGTAACATCACCATATTGTAGAAGCAATTACATCAGCATTTGCCCACGGTTGCCACACCGTAGGTTTCTCCAAATATTCTGTCTTGTATATCACTGTGTGGTAACTGTTGTCAAATGTTTAGCAAACACAGTACGATGGAATTGCACAAGTACTATCTGTGGCCTCCATCCTGCAAAGCCGCTCCCCCATCCACATGGAGCAGTTAACATAAAATAACCACCCTCACTCTTCACAAGATGGACATTTTTTATTTTAATGTACAGTATAGAAAAGGATAAATGTTTATAATGAGCAAATAATTCATTTTCCTCTATTAATAAAAAAGTTGCTTCTGAGACTTTTTTTCTTTTTTAGAATTTTGTGAGAAGAAAAATCTGTTTTAGGGATTTTTGGGGAGCTGAACAGAAACATGAATAAAAACACAAAAGAAAAACTTTATTATGGGCTCTGTTATATATGCATTGAAAAGGGTGACAAACAGGGCTGGCGCTACCATTAGGCGACCCTAGGTGGTCGCCTAGGGCACCAGGATTCGGGGGGCGGCATTTGACAACCCTTGGCAGTGACATTTTTTCTTCCTCTGGGAAAAGCTGCCGCCGAAATGCCGCCGAGGTTCCAGGCGGTCGAAAAAGCTGCCGCCGAAATGCCGCCAGGGACCTCGGAGGGAATGGTATTGTTACAGATGGTCTCAATAGAAAAGTCAATGACTGAATAGGAACAGAGACTGGCTAACCTGCTAAGTAGCCACCTCACAACAATGCTAGGCAAAATACATTTTCCATTAAGTTACATATTACCCATAAAAATGCTGCCATATAATAAGATGTGTTCTGTTGGATTTTTCCAGTCTACCCTCTTATGCCTGCAATGCTCACCCTATTCCGGTTTTCCAAGACATCTCTCTCGATTCAAGTCCTTTATAAAGGGTCAGTTCTTCTGTGATGCCACAAGAGGTAAACTGACAAAAGACCTACAAACAATATAAAAATGTATTCTTTCTTTTTGAGTGTCCAAGTGTGTGACATCTACTCTGTTTCTGTCCTTCAGACTGAAAGGTCTTTGGGGCCGGGACTGATACCATTTTGGACGAGAGTTTCAGAAGTGCTCAGCAACCACTACTGGGGCAAGATTTTCAAAAGAGTTTAGCTCTCATTCCATCACCTAAATTAAGTGGCCGAATTTTCAAAAAATGCTCAGTGCTTACCAGCTCCCGTTGTTTACCAGCTCCCATGGAGAACAATGGGAAGTGTTGGAAACTGAGAACTTCTAAAAATTTGGCCCTTTGTGTCTTGGACAGTGCTGTGCATATTATCTGTCCTTAAATAAAAAACAAGGACCAGAACATCCCACCCTTGTATCTTGAATAGTACCCTAGGACCTGATTCTGCATAGATGTAAGCATGTGTATCTTTATACACAAGAGATGTCCTATGTAGAGGTTCTCAAACTGTGTTCCGTGGACCACCAGTGGTCTGCGAGCTCCATTCAGGTGGTCCGCGAATAGTTCCCTCTCTAAGGTGCATGCCTCTGTGGCCGCACATGAGAGAATGAAGGGCCACCCACCTAATTAGTGGAGCCGCGCAGCTGTGGCTGCACTAATTAGGTGCCTGGACCCTGACGAAGACTCACATGTAAGGTGAGGTGGTGGCAGAGAAAGAGGCAACTTTCCCCAGCTCCATGGATGCAGCTGCCAGGGAGAGACAGCCCTCCTTCCCAGCCTCAGCTCTGTGGCTGCTGTGGCAGGGGGAGAGACCACCTTCCTTCCCAGTCCCAGCTTGGGGGCTGCCACGGGCAGGGGAGAGAGGGCACATCCATTGCTAAAGAAAGGTAAGACTACTGATATTAAAATATGAGTTGTGTGCTTTTATTTGTAGAACAAAAAATGTTTATTATTAAGTTGTTTTTTATATAGCGCTTTTATCCAAAGCTCTTTACAATAGTTAGCTAACGGTACAAACATTTGGAAAGATCATTAAGTGGTCCTCTGAGACCCTCAGCAATTTTCAAGTGGTCCATGGAAAAAAAAGTTTGAGAACCACTGTCCTACTGGCTTCAATGGGAGTATTCACATGCATAACTCTATGCATGTACTGAAGTCGGTGTAGGATTGGGGCCTTGTTCTGTAAATAGTCCCAGTCTGAGTGGAGCGCAGGATCTGGTCCAAGAGATAACTATAACAGGACCGCTTGGAAATAGTGACCATAATATAACAACATTTAACATTCCTGTGGTGGGAAGAACACTTCAACAGCCCAACACTGTGGCATTTAATTTCAGAAAGGGGAACTATGCAAAAATTAGGAGATTAGTTAAACAGAAATTAAAAGGTACAGTGACTAGAGTGAAATCCCTGCAAGCTGCATGGACACTTTTCAAAGACACCATAATAGAGGCTCAACTTAAATGTATACCCCCAAATTAGAAAACACAGTAAAAGAACTGAAAAAGAGCCACTGTAGCTTAACAACCATGTAAAAGAAGCAGTGAGAGATAAAAAGGCATCTTTTAAAAAGTGGAAGTCAAATCCTAGTTAGGTAAATAGAAAGGAGCATAAACACTGCCAAATCACGTGTAAAAAATGTAATAAGAAAAGCCAAAAAGGAGTTTGAAGAACAGCTAGCCAAAAACTCAAATGGTAATAACAAAATGTTTTTAAAGTACATCAGAAGCAGGAAGCCTGCTAAACAACCAGTGGGGCCCCTGGATGATCAAGATACAAAAGGAGCACTTAAAGATGATAAAGTCATTGCAGAGAAACTAAATTAATTCTTTGCTTCAGTCTTCACGGCTGAGGATGTTAGGGAGATTCCCAAACCTGAGCCGTCTTTTGTAGGTGACAAATCTGAGGAATTGTCACAGATTGAAGTGTCACTAGAGGAGGTTTTGGAATTCATTGATAAACTTAACAGTAACAAGTCATCGGGACCAGATGGCATTCACCCAAGAGTTCTGAAAGAACTCAAATGTGAAATTGCAGAACTATTAACTATGGTTTGTAACCTGTTCTTTAAATCAGCTTCTGTACCCAGTAACTGGAAGATAGCTAATGTAACGCCAATATTTTAAAAGGGCTCTAGAGGTGATCCCGGCAATTACAGACCAGTAAGTCTAATGTCCGTTCCGGGCAAATTAGTTGAAACAATAGTAAAGAATAAAATTGTCAGACACATAGAAGAACATAAATTGTTGGGCAAAAGTCAACACGGTTTCTGTAAAGGGCAATCATGTTTTACTAATCTATTAGAGTTCTTTGAAGGGGTCAACTAACATGTGGACAAGGGTTATCCAGTGGACATAGTGTACTTCGATTTCCAGAAAGCCTTTGACAAGGTCCCTCACCAAAGGCTCTTGTGTAAATTAAGTTGTCATGGGATAAGAGGGAAGATCCTTTCATGGATTGAGAACTGGTTAAAAGACAGGGAACAAAGGGTAGGAATAAATGGTAAATTTTCAGAATGCAGAGGGGTAACTAGTGGTGTTCCCCAAGGGTCAGTCCTAGGACCAATCCTATTCAACTTCATAAATGTTCTGGAGAAAGGCGTAAACAGTGAGGTGGCAAAGTTTGCAGATGATACTAAACTGTTCAAGATAGTTAAGACCAAAGAAGACTGTGAAGAACTTCAACAAGATCTCAAAAAACTAAGTGATTGGGCAACAAAATGGCAAATGAAATTTCATGTGGATAAATGTAAAGTAATGCACATTGGAAAAAATAACCCCAACTATACATACAATATGATGGGGGCTAATTTAGCTACAACTAATCAGAAAAAAGATCTTGGAGTCATCGTGGATAGTTCTCTGAAGATGTCCACGCAGTGTGCAGCAGCAGTCAAAAAAGCAAACAGGATGTTAGGAATCATTAAAAAAGGAATAGAGAATAAGACGGAGAATATCTTATTGCCCTTATACAAATCCATGGTGCGCCCACATCTTGAATACTGCGTACAAATGTGGTCTCCTCAGCTCAAAAAGGATATACCGGCATTAGAAAAGGTTCAGAGAAGGGCAACTAAAATGATTAGGGATTTGGAACAGGTCCCATATGAGGAGACATTAAAGACACTAGGACTTTTCAGCTTTGAAAAGAGGAGACTAAGGGGGGATATGATAGAGGTATATAAAATCATGAGTGGTGTGGAGAAAGTGAATAAGGAAAAGTTATTTACTTGTTCCCATAATATAAGAACTAGGGGCAACCAAATGAAATTAATGGGCAGCAGGTTTAAAACAAATAAAAGGAAGTTCTTCACACAGTACACAGTCAACCTCTGGAACTCCTTGCCTGCGGAGGTTGTGAAGGCTAGGACTATAACAGGGTTTAAAAGAGAACTAGATAAATTCATGGAGGTTAAGTCCATTAATGGCTATTAGCCAGGATGGGTAAGGAATGGCGTCCCTAGCCTCTATTTGTCAGAGGGTGGAGATGGATGGCAGGAGAGAGATCACTTGATCATTGCCTGTTAGGTTCACTCCCTCTGAGGCACCTGGCATTGGCCACTGTTGGCAGACAGGACACTGGGCTGGATGGACATTTGGTCTGACCCAGTATGGCTGTTCTTATGTTCTTTGTTCTTAGTCATGACTACTCAGAAATGAAATACTTTTCATTAAAAGTCAGGATGGAAGAACTGAATGGTATATAAATAATAATAGATAGGTGTAAAGGAAAATGAACATGAAAGACACTTTAGGACTAAGGAAGAGTTAAATCTAAGATTAAATGCAGATTCTTTGAATAGAATATTTGTAGAAGAAAGTTGGTCTTGTGGATAAAGCACAGGACTAGGATGCAGGCAATTTAGCATCTGTTCCTGACTCTGTCACAGACTTCTTGTATGATCTTAGGCCTTGGCTACACTTGCAGATGTACAGCGCTGTTAGTTAAACCCGTGTTCGTACAGCTGAGTAGGGAAAGCGCTGCAGCCTGTCCACACTGGCAGCCACCAGCGCAGTAACTAGCACTGACGTGGCTACATTTGCAGCACTTGCAGCGGTTTTGGGAGAGGTGCATTATGGGCAGGTATCCCACAGAACACCTCTTCCAATTCTGGCCCCGTGGGTTGTGGGAAGGGAGCGTGGGGTATGGTGCATTCTGGGTCCTGTCCCAACGCCCCGTGATGCATCGCTTCGCATCCCAGCAATCCCTGTGTTTCCGGCCACAATTTGCGCCATCTTTCAACGGTTTCTTTGTAGCGCGATCTGTGCTCCGTTTCGGTCAGCGGGAAAATGGATCCCGACCTGGTGAGCAAAATACTGACGAGTCTCGCCAGCACGTCACGTTTGGCAGTCGAGCTGTTCCTTAAGATCCACAGTGACAGCGAGGAGTCCAACGACGACGATGAAATTGTCACGCAAAACGCGTACGACACTAACTTGCTTGTGGCATTCACGGACATGCTATGCACCGTGGAACGCCGCTTTTGGGCTCGGGAAACCAGCACAGAGTGGTGGGATCACATTGTCATGCAAGTCTGGGATGACGAGCAGTGGGTGCAGAACTTTCGAATGAGAAAAGCTACTTTCATGGGACTGTGTGAGGAGCTCGCCCCCGCCCTGCGGCGCAAGGACACGAGTTTGAGAGCTGCCCTGACGGTGGAGAAGCGGGTGGCTATTGCAATCTGGAAGCTCGCAACTCCGGACTGCTATCGATCAGTAGCGAATCAGTTTGGAGTGGGAAAGTCGAC
Organism: Chelydra serpentina; assembly: GCA_037349315.1. Taxonomy (NCBI): domain Eukaryota; kingdom Metazoa; phylum Chordata; order Testudines; family Chelydridae; genus Chelydra; species Chelydra serpentina. The sequence goes on from JBAIAC010000004.1 coordinate 81,269,372, forward strand.
CGTTGGGATCGTGCTGATGCAAGTTTGCAAGGCCATTAATCGCATCCTGCTGAGAAGAACCGTGACTCCGGGTAACGTGCAGGACATTGTGGCTGGCTTTGAACAAATGGGTTTCCCTAACTGTGGAGGGGCTATAGATGGGACGCATATTCCTATTCTGGCACCACCCCACCTAGCATCCGAGTACATTAATCGGAAGGGGTATTTCTCCATGGTTCTCCAGGCGCTTGTGGATCACCGTGGGCGTTTCATTTACATCAACGCAGGCTGGCCCGGAAAGGTGCATGATGCACGCATCTTTCGGAACACTGCCCTGTTCTGGAAGATGCAGTCCGGGACTTTTTTCCCAGACCGGAAGATCACGGTAGGGGAAATTGAAATGCCCACTGTGATCCTTGGAGACCCCACGTACCCTTTAATGCCATGACTAATGAAACCCTACACAGGGAGCCTTGACACCAGCAAGGAACGGTTCAACTACAGGCTGAGCCGGTGCAGAATGACTGTGGAGTGTGCTTTTGGCCGTTTGAAGGGCCGCTGGCGATCTCTATATGGGAAGCTGGACTTGGCTGAACACAGCATCCCCGCGGTTATATCCGCGTGCTGTACCCTCCATAATATTTGTGAAGGGAAGGGTGAAATGTTCACTCAGGCGTGGACCTCAGAGGTTCAACTCCTGGAGGCTGAATTTGCACAGCCAGAGAGCAGGGCTATTAGAGGGGCCCAGCGTGGGGCTGCAAGGATTAGGGATGCCTTGAGGGAGAAATTTGAGGCTGACAACCACCAGTAATGTGTGCTGCCCTGCACGACCCTGAAGTGAAGTGGTTCCAATGTTATCAGTTATCTGTCTTTGCTAAGCTGATTTGTGTTTGCTCAGCTCACTTGCGTTGCCTGTTTCTTTCCTGGGCTAAGGTATCTTTTTTCCTTATGCAATAATAAAGACTGTTTGCACATCCAAAGAATCCATTTATTACAGAGAAAATACATGTATTAAAAAGAAACACAACTGCTTGTGAGACAGAAAGGGCAAGGGGGTGGTGGGTGGTGTGGGGAAGGGTTCAATCACAGGGTATGGTATGTCCTGCTTTCATACTTGGGCTTCCTGTCTGGAGTGCTGTGCAGTGAGTGCTGGACCTCAGGATGTCTATAATTCGGGATGGGAGTTGAGTGCAGTGGGTAAGGGTCATAGTTTCCAGGGCTGTCTGGTGAAGCTACAGGTGTTGGGGGCATCTGGTGTGGGCGATAAGAACCTGTATGTTGGGTGAAGTGGGCAGGTGGTGACATGGGGGCACAAGTGTTTTGGGACACTGGCTGCAGGGGGGGGCGGGTGCGGTACTGCTCCGCCTGCATGGCAACGAGCGCCTGGATAGAGTCCGCTTGGCGCGCCATGATGCTAATCAGCTCCTTTGTGCTTTCGTGCCGGAGCTGCATGTTTTGCTGCCGCTGCTCTGCGTTTTCCTGGCGGAGCCTGCTTTTACTCTCCCTCCACTCCCGAGCCTTTTGATTCTCTTTAAGAGACTGTTTCATAACTTCCTGCAGCATGTCTTCTTTCGTTCTTCTGGGCCTCTTCCTGAGCCTTTGTAGTCTCTCAGCCGGTGATAAGAAGGATGGCGGAGATCTCAAGGTTGCATCTGGAAGGCAAAATGCAACATTTAACAGAGGCATCATTGTTTTATGCCAGACAGAGCAATGATTCCCCCACACTTAAGGAGGGCACACACAGTCTCCAAAACAGCACAATTTTCCCGTCCCAAACAGAGCGCACAGAACCCACGGGAGCCCCAAAATGGTGAGTAAACACAGGGTAAAGGGGGACTGATTGTTTCACGGATGTACTGTCCGACGGGTTTCTGTGCCTTGGGGAGAGCCAACAGCTGCAGGGGGAACCTACACTGAACACTATCCCCACATTTTCCACAGGAGTTCGTCCTGGAAGATATCTTGCTGCTGAGGGTGTCCGGGGAAGCAAGGGAGGGTCTTCTACTGCAATGTGGCTTCCGCCCTGGCCCATATGCAGCTTGCCTGTGTGCAGCAATGGTCCCCCCGCCCCTCGCGGCACAGTGGCGCGGACACGTTACCCTGACTGGGACAAGGACCACGGCGGCTCTCCCAATGAACCTGCGCAAGCACATTGCCCACGTCCTGGCTGAGACTTTCGAAGAGATTACAGTGGCCGATTTCTCCGATGTGATAGACCACATCAATGCGCTCTTCCGCATCTAGGCATGCATGCAGCCCAAACCCTCCTCGCCCAAGGACCCCACACCAAAAAAACTCCTTCCCGAAAATAAAAGCTGCTTACCGCGAACCTGTTCTTCTCTTTCTCTCCCAGCGCGTACCGGCTGCTGCGACTGGCTCCCTTCCTCCTGGCTCGAGAAGAGCTCCTGGCTGCATGCACCCAGGGAGTCAGGGGTGTCTCCCCCAGCCACAGCACCCTCGCTTCTGTTTTCTTCAACCCCCTCCTCCTCCTCCTCTCCCTCCTCCTCCTCCTCCTCATCCCGCTCTCCCGTGTCCACGGTGGTGCTCGGAAGAGTAGTGGGGTCAACCCCAAGTATTGCATCCAGCTCTTTGTAGAATCGGCAGGTTTGGGGGGGAGCACCCGAGCGCTTGTTTGCCTCATGGGCTTTGTGGTACGCACTCCGCAGCTCCTTTACTTTTATCCTGCACTGCATTGCGTCCCGGTCATGGCCCCTTTCAATCATGGCCCTTGATATCTGGCCGAAAGTATCGAAATTCCTCCGGGTGGATCACAGCTGGGACTGGACAGCTTCCTCCCCACAAACAGCGATGAGGTCCAGCAGCTCGCCATTGCTCCATACTGGGGCTCGTCTCGCACGTGGAGGCATGGTTACCTGGAAAGATGCGCTGAGAGCACTCCACGCCTGGCTGAGCAAACAGGAAGGGGATATTTAAAATTCCAAGGGAATTTAAAGGGTCAGAGTGGCGGTTGGTCACCTGAGGCCAGGGCAGTAGAGTGCTAATTGATGACCAGAGTGGCTAGAACAGGCATTGTGGGATACTTCTGAATAATTCTGGAGGCCAATAACAGCGCATTGGGTGACCACACTGTAGCCGCAGCACACCAGCAGCAGTGCAACAAACATTATTCCTCTCGGGGAGGTGGAGTACATGCAGCGCTGTACCTGAGGAGATGCAGCGCTGCACGTGCCTTGCGAGTGTAGCCAGTTAGTGAGTTGCAGCGCTGCAGGCAGTTTTATTGCGCTGTAACTCGTGAGTGTAGCCAAGGCCTTAGACAAGTCATTCAATAGCTCATCTCTGTGCCTCAGTTCTCATTCTGGAAAAAGAGGGATAACAAAACTTCCTTTCCCCTAGACTTTCATGTTGGTGCTATTTAGATTATACATTCTTCAGAGCAGTGACTCTCAGTTACTGTCTGTATGTGCAGAACCTAAATAAGATCTCTATGTGCTACCATAATATAAATAACAATAATAATTAATAATAGCAATAATATATGCATGTATTAATAAATATACTCCTATGGATCAAATGCTGCTTGCTCCATCATTCAAATAGTAGTTAACCTATTCAAGTAAATGGGACTCCTCATATGTCTGAGAATTAGGGTGACCACCCATCCCAAATTGGGCGGGACAGTCCTGAAATGCAGAGTTCAAGTCCTGGCCCTGGGCTGAATGACTCTGGGACAGCATTTGTCCCTGATTCCCTATGGCACTTCTCTGAATCTGCCTGAGGCTCAGGGATGGTGCCAGGCTCTTCCTAGTGGGGAGGATCTGAGGTGGGCTTTACCCTCCCCCTTGCCACAAGGCCCCACCCCTGCTCCTCCTCTTCCCCTGAGGCCCTGCCCCTGGCCAAGCCAGAAGCCAGAGCTGCCCAGAGAGTCTGGGCCACTGTGGGGAACCTTGGACCTTCCACCTGCCCTGGGCAGTGCGCCCCAGGGGGCGGGGGGCACATGCTGGGGGCTGCTCTCAGCCCCCTCACCCAGGGCAGGTGGAGGGTCCAGGGCATCCCACAGCAGCCCGGGCTCCCTGGGTGTCTCTTGCCACTGTCCAGCTCTGGCTCCTGGCCTAGTCTGGGAGTGAGACCTTGGGGGAAGAGGAGGCAGAGTCTCAGGGGAAGAAGAGGGGCTAAGGCAGGCCATGGAGGGGGAAGGGCTCCTGCATGTGTCCTGCTTTTGCTTTTTGACAAGGTGGTCACCCTACTGAGAATGATTTGACCTTATATGATTATGTGCTTGAGTTAATAAACAGTAGTTTTTAGCAAGCCGTCTAACATTTTCAAAATATACTATTATCGCTACAGAAAAAGCTTTTATGTACTTACTGTTAAAATAAGGATTTGTTAGTTCATCTCTGCTTATATTTTGCAACAATATTCTGTTCTTCAGCAGCTCAATTTAAATACTTACATTGTTTCATAATTGATTTAATGAGGAGGATGTTTTAAATGCAATATGTTGAAACAAATAATTAGTCCCTCAGTTTTTTGAGACAATGATTAATGATGCTGTCCTAGATCCAAATATGTGTTCACAATGATGCATTCATGGGGATGTGACAGGTGATAATAAATGTGTTAACATTCAGGTATTGAACTATAATACAGTCCAAGCAGGATGTCCTCTTATTACCTAGTTTACAACCAACTTGACTACAAAGCTGAAACAAGAAAGACTACTCCTGTGATTTGTAGTGTGGGGTGCTTTTTGCTATCTTGAAACCCATAATTTTAGAAATTCAGTTTTTCTCTCACAATGAGCTCTCAACTAATGCATTCAAAAAGAACTAAAAAGAGATCTGCCCTGCAGGTTTGTAGCTGTAAGAATGATTCAATACGCATTTGTTAGGCTGGCTTTAGGTGTATTTAGCGCTCCCTGTCACATGTTCAAATTACTAATACTGTACTTTGCAGACTCTTTTCTTGTCTTCTGCCTAAAGTCTGTATTTTTAAGGTTTACATGCAACACTTTGAATTACGATGGAGCCTGTATGTTATCTTTGTTGGATCAATGGCTCCCACTAGGCTTGTCCTAAGGAGAGATGGGTCTCTCTCAGAGACCCTTAAATTGACTTGTGGGGGTAATATTGTGGTTCCAGCACAAGTGAAAACACCCATTGAAGTCATTGGGAGTTTTATGTGTGTCAGGAATTCAGCAGCAGATCTAAGTTCTTGATGTTGGGCACCAGAATTGTATTAAGAAACAAAAAAACATACAAATAAATTACAAAACAGTTGGGTAGGAGGTTCAGGAAGAGAAAAAAGATGGAGAAAATAAGTGTGTGTGTGTGTGTGTGTGTGTGTGTGTGTGTGTGTGTGTGTGTAAAATGGATATTCCTATATATATATATATATATATATATAAAGTATCCATTTCAACCTTGGTTGCTGAAATCAAAATTTCTGACTATGTTTTCTGGTGAGCAGTTGTTTGGGTGTAATAAAGTTTGAGGTTTCTCCAGATGCAAATTCCATGCCTGATGTCACCATAATTTTCCCTAGCATACAAAAGAGCAGTTTTTTTTTTCTTTTGGACTTGAGTACAGCTCAAACTAACTATAATCAGTTCAACAAAGTTTTAGGTGATTAATGTGTAACAACTTTCCCCCCCCCAGTTTGCTCTGTGAAGATTGCATTTTGTTGCAAAGTTCCCTCATCCTTTCTATTGATTAACATTTCCATGTACTCTTTAGTTCACGACATATATTTATAAAAATCCTGTATATACTTTAGGATGTGGGCACAGGTCCCAGTTTTCACAAGAAAAGCATAATGCCAATGTGAATTGTGTAATAATACCTATGTACTTTAAAGACTAGCACTGTAGCCAAAACATGTCTGCTTGCATTCCTCATTTCACTTAAGTGGCTTTTCTTATGAAAAGGTTTTGTTTGTATTCTTGCAGTTGATTTAAAGGGGGGAAAAAAGAGGAACTACACACCAAAAAAAACCCTAAACTAAAACGCCATGGAAACCCTTCTTTAAAAACTAAAACCTGTTTTAGTACAGATATTTAAGCTATCATTTAGCATACTTAACAAGCCTCTAGAATTTAAACACTATTAATTCACAACTCAAGGAGCTTGAGATTGTCAGAGGGGATCCTTGTGCTGGGGAGTTAAGAGTTACAGAAAAAGTTCACATATAGTGGAATGTTTAAAGGATAAAGAGGGGAAGGAAAGTTTCATATCTTCATTCATGACCTCTCTATAGTGCAGCTGAAGAAATAATGTCCTTTGGGGTTTGTTTATTTCTTTACTGTAAAATGCATTGTACAGCCCTTGTTGGATTTCTTCAGGAATTTAGAGTTCAAATAAATTTGAGTTACAGAAAAATAACCACAAGAGAGAATTCTATTTGGTTTGTTACAGATTCATTTTAATTAACATGAGACAGTTGATTTATTTATTTATTTGATATAACTCTGGATGAAGTGATTTCAGTTTAAAGTAAGCTAACTTTTTGCAATTAGAAAAAAACAAGCCTCTTTCACACAACACTATCACTGTAAATGTTTTCACATTGAAACTGAAGATGTAAATGAAGCACTGCAGTTTCTGTCTGGTTTTAGTTACAATGTCTGTTTGTTGACATCTCGCATGAAGGCCTGCTGTGTCTCTGGCTCTGTCTACTTCATTTCCCCTCTAATTAGGCTTTGCCCTCAATTACGTTAATGATGCAACTTTTCCTATAGATCATTTGCCCCTTCAATCAATTAGCAGAATATGAAGGGTGCATCCCTCTTTGGCTTTAGATTTGCTTGCCTCAGGGCAGACTGTTCAATTCATAGAATCACTTAGGCAAAACAAGCTGTTTTCTCTGAAATATATAAACTCAAATAAATTAGGGTTCATGATAGTCTGATCTTGATAAAAACGTAATTTGCTAATTACTTGTATGAGAGTGTAGCAGCAGTAGCAGCTGCAGTAATCTGAAATACCAGAGAAATTACACAAGTCCAAAAGGTATTAAATGACAATCATTGTGCTGAGTACATTGAATCATGGCCAAGGGCAGAGCAAGGCTAAATGAGGGCTCCTCAGATGTTCTCCCTCCCAGATCCACCCCACTACCTCAGATGGACTCTTGTTATTCTCCCTCTCTTGAGTACTCCTTGACCTCTTTCCCAAGTGAAATAATCCAGCCAGGCCAAGATCACCTCAGCAGGCAGCAATCAGCTGTGTACTGCATACCACCTGCTGTGCGGCCTCTGATTCGTTGTAATATACATATCCGCTCAGATCCCTAGAATTCATCCGATGAAGTGGGTACTAACCCACGAAAGCTTATGCTGAAATAAATTTGTTAGTCTCTAAGGTGCTACAAGTTTTTCTTTCTAGAATTCTCTCTCACTCTATCCTTGACATGGTGTGCTACACTAAAAAGACAAGATTACAACTGTGGTTTCCTTGTTGAATCTGCCCTCTTCTTCTTCTGCTCCAATACCTTGTCTCTCTCTAAAGGCAGTTACATTACACTTTAGCCCCCAAATCCCCATTTCTTTAATTCCCAGTGCTAAAATGCATGTCTATGCATTGGTCATCTCACCTTAAATAGTGTAACCTCTCCTCTCTTGCCTTCCTACCTCTCATCTGTCTCTTTCTCTCCTTCCCCTCAATTTATCCAAAACACTATATTCCCCTGCTGTTCTGACCATCTCATCCTCCCCCTTGAATCCGGCTTCCTGTGTTTCTCTTAAAACATCAGATTCAAACTCATTAGCCTCCTCTTCAAGAGACCTCTCTGCTTATTCGCCTTACTCTCAGGCCTCTTGCTTTACTTCTTCCTTATTCTCTTTCATCCATTCTCAGGTTGGTGCTTCCTCTCATATTTTTTTAATGTACATCATTTTATTACAAACTTGTTAAAGTAATACAATGCAATATTCTACAAAATATAAGATCAGCTATTTTGCTACTTCCTAGTTTTTACTCTGCTAAACACATCACTCTATCTATCAGTCATTTCTCTCATGCTGCATGTTATAGTCCCATTATTTTCCCATCAATATCTCTCTTCTATTGAATCCCTCTTTAAAATTCATATCTTCCAGGAACCTTGGTATCTTCTTATCACCACTACTCTCTCCAGCATGGCTCCATTAGAGAGTTTACTGCAGCACAACTGCACGGATGCAGCTGCACTGCACTGTGTGAGCTCTCTAATGTAGCTGCTTTACGTCAGGAGCGCTCCCATCGGCTTAACTACTCCAGCCCCCGCGTGCGGCAGTAGCTATGTCAGCGGGAGATGTGCTTTCCACACTAGTGCTTATGTCAGTGTAACTTATGTCACTCAGGGGGTGATTTATTCTCTCCCCCAAGCGACATACGTTACGTGGACATAAGCTGTAGTGTAGACATAGCCTCAACTTTTGGTCCATGTTTTATATCAACGGTTCTCAAACTGTGGGTCAGGGTTGTGTAGTAATTTTTGTTGTCACAAGGGGGTTGTGGTGCAATGAAATTTGAGAACCCCTGATTTTATATGATGCTTTTGTCATATGCTCTTTAGGACACAGTATGTGTCTTACTCTGTGTTTGTTCATAGCTGTGCAACTCTATGCCACTAGATATGATTTTTAATCATAAATAATAGGCTTTTAGGATTAGGGAGCCAGTAACCGTACCTTACTATCCTAATAGCACTATCTGGTCAGTTACAGGATTATACTACCCTATTCTTACAATTAGCAATGGTCACACACACAGTTTTAATCATAGGCGCTGACTCCGTGGGTGCTCCGGGGCTGGAGCACCCATGGGGAAAACATGCTGGGTGCTGAGCACCCACTGACAGCCCCCCATCAGCTCGCACCTACCCCTAAAGTGCCTCCCGCCTGCTGGTGGGCCTTGCGGATCAGCACCTTCCCCTCCCTCCCAGTGCTTCTTGCACACTGCGAAACTGGTGTTTCGCAGCATGCAGGAGGCTGGGAGGAGAAGGGGGAGGAGCAAGGATGTGGTGCACTTGGGGGAGGGGGTGGAACTGGGCAGGAAGAGGCAGGGTGGAGCAGGGGCAGGAAGAGGCGGGATGGGGTGGCACAGGGGCAGGAAGAGGCGGGGCATGGGTGGGGCCTTGGGAGAAGGAGTGCAGTGGGGGCGTGGCCTGGGGTGGAGCTGGAGGTCAAGCATCCTCCTGGCACTTTGAAAAGTTGGCACCTGTAGTTTAAATGTTCTTTTTACTATCTCATGTCTCACAATCTGAAAACAATAGGGGAGTTCACAGTTAAAGAAGAAATGCACCGTGTTCTCCCAAATCTAAGTACATTGAGGAACATTAAGATGTAGGTACACTGGGGAAGATTAAGGGCTTGTCTACACTTAAAATGGTACAACAGCATAGCTGTGTCACTATGAAGGAGGGGTTCTCCCATTGACATAGGTAATCCACCTCCCTGAGAGGTGATAGCTAGGTTGATGGAAGAACTAAGAACATAACATAAGAATGGCCATACTGGGTCAGACCAATGGTCCATCTAGCCCAATATCCTGTCTTCCAACAGTGGCCAGTGCCAGATGCTTCAAAGGAAACAAACAAAGGAGGGTAATCATTGAGTGATCCATCCCCAGCATCTGGTAATCCAGTCCCAGCATCTGGTAATCAGAGGCTTAGGGATACCCAAAGCATGGGGTTGCATCCCTGACCATCTTGGCTAATAGTCATTGATGGATCTATCCTACATGAACTTATCTGGTCTTTTTTTGAACCCAGTTAGAGTTTTGGCCTTCACAACATCCCCTGGCAATGAGTTCTACAGGTTGACTATGCATTGGGTGAAGAAATACTTCCTTTCGTTTGTTTTAAACCTGCTGCCTATTAATTTCATTGGGTGAATGCTAGTTCTTGTGTTATGTGAAGTGATAAGTAGCACTTCCTTATTCACTTTCTCCACACCAGTCATGATTTTATAGACCTCTATCATATCCCCCCTTAGTCATCTCTTTTCCAAGCTGTTTAACTGTCCCAGTGTGTTTAATCTCTCCTCGTATGGAAGCTGTTCCATACCCTTAATCATTTTTGTTGCCCTTCTCTGTACCTTTTCCATTTTGAATATGTCTTTTTTGAGATGGGGCAACCAGAACTGCAAGCAGTATTCAAGGTGTGGGCGTACCCTGGGTTTTTATAGAGGCAGTATGGTATTTACTGTCTTATTATCTATCCCTTTCCTAATGGTTCCTAACATTCTGTTAGCTTTTTTGATTGTTGCTGCACATTGAGTGGAATTCTTCCATCAACCTAACGCTGTCCACATGAGGATTTAGATTGGTTTAACAACTCCACTGAGGGGGAGGGGAGGAAGTAAGGGGTGGATTTTTCAAATCCTTGACCAACATAATTGAAACGACCTAATTTTCTAGAACAGATCAGGCCTAAAAATGCTGTGATGAAAGAGAACTATGGGCAGAAGCAATGTGTATTGCCGTATGGAAGACTCGTTTAATTCTTGATTGGTTCGATCCTCTGATCGGTTAGGGAATAGGAGTTCAATGTAAGAACTTGTCTGGATTAGAAAAAAAGACCCAAGACTATAAAGCAACCTGCTAAAATTGAGGTAAAGGTGTTAAATGGGTTTTTCAATTCAGTTTAACTAGCTCAACTGAGCTAATTTGATTGAAGAAAGTGCTTTTCCTCCCCTAGTCTAGACAAGGCCGTGGTGGCTTGCTTAGCTTTGTGTGCTAGAGAAGAGAAATTGCTTGGGTTCTGGGGTGGGTTTCACATTCTGCCTCACAATGCTGCTTTGCAAGAAGGTAAATACAGTGTACTCCATTTTGCTGGTGGGGGAGAAAAGGTAAGCAACTTTCTCAAGGTCACAGAATAAGTCAATGCCAGAATAAAAATTAGAACCCAGATCTTCTGATTCCATTACCCATACTTAATCAAAGGAACCAGACTGTCCTCCGTGGAAACAGCTTGGGTGAATTTTTATTCAAGGAATTCAAGAGGGGAAACTGAGGCAGGCTACCTATAGTGTGACCCCAGACCATTAGGGGATACATAGAAGGCAGTGTGCCTCGGTTTCCCCTCTTGGACTGTTCAAATAAAATGTAACCTAGGCTTTTTATGGTCAAAAAGTATTCCTCCTTGGGGATCGGGTATATTAATATAAAATAAATTCCAAACAAAACTCAAAATCCCAGAACAAAGCTTGTCCAAAAGTCCACACAAAACAAAAGCCTTCCTGCCTGAGGCCTGTCCTGCTTTGGCAAGCCACTCCTAGGGTCTATCCAGCTGAAGTCTCAGACCTAACTCCCAGGACCCTCTGCCAGAGCCTGCTCACTGTTACTCATCTCTGATCCCTGAGCATTCCCCCCTTCTGGTCCTGTGTGGCACTGAGCCCCCTTAGACAGCAGCAACACACGCCCTTTGTACCCAGCTGGCTGGCACCCCCTTCAGGCTACTTGGGGAATTCCCTTTGGGGACTATTTTTTCCAGTTCCTGATGGCGAAAGGGTACTTCTCACCCAAAATTTGAATGGTTTTCATTCCACTTATAGTTCTTTCTTTGTATTTAAATGAACAAACCCCTTGATCAATCAAGAGCCACCTCTTCTTATAGCAATAATGCTTCGGTGGGTGTGTCCCTATGTGCACAGTGATGGTTTCCAGAGAGAGGGATGGTGTCTGGAGATATAAGGAATGTCCATTTGAGGTTTACTCTGTAAATAAGTTAGATTATTAGCTGTTCAAAAAAAAAAATTCACTGCAGCTTTCTGCTGATCTCTACAGAGAAATCACCTGATCTCTCTGAGGTGTGGCTCCTTAGTAATCAGAGTTGGTTAGCTGCCTGCCTTCCAGCCCTTAGGGGCAAACCACCCTCTTACAGCTCTGTTTTGCTGTATGGTAAATTTGAAGCTTGCCTGAAGGCTGTATGTACCCTATTGTGAAGTGTCACAAATGCTGTTTTCTATGAACCCACTAATCTTGTCACTTTTTGCAGTAAGCATTTTTTTATACCGCCAAGAATATATCATATGGCCAAGGTTCAATGGTAATATAATTCAGTAACTATTTGTTCTATTATAATATTTTATTTTTCCAGTAGGTACAGTTATCATTCTACATGGTAATCAAATGAGATTCAAACCAATGAGCAAGTACAGGGAAAATGCAAAATGTACCTACATTTTGAATAGACAGAAACCAAAGGTTTTTTCCAGATGAAAAAGAAAGAGCTCACTTGTTTTGTGTAGAAGCTCAAATGAGGACATTTTTAAATGCCAACAAATTCTTAAATGATATCTAACCATTGAGCATTTGTTGTTGTCATCCTATATTTCAGATTATCAGCCTTACAAAGAATGAGAAAAACACTTTCTTCCTTAAAGAATATGTAATTCCCTGTATAAATAAGAAATTTCTTTGGTGGTACTGAATACAATACAGGAAATGGAATGGATTGAAACTTATTATGAGGGAAATTGGAGAAAAACAGTGAACATGGAAACAAAACAGGGAAAGACTTTTGATCCTTAAAAGGCTTTTCTATTTTTGAATAATATTAATCTCTCTAGGAGAGGCAAAAAGTCCTGTGGCACCTTATAGACTAACAGCTAACAGATCCAGACTAACAGGGCTACACCTCTGATACTAATCTCTCTCTCTCTCTCTCATAATGAAATAAATCATTCACATAATACTTATAAAAACTGAAAGCAATGAAGCCAAAATGACAAAATCTGAAGTTTTCAAAATACAGGGGAACAAGTCAGGCCCTGATCCTACAAGCCCTAAGGCTCAGAGGTATTTGGGCACCTAATTCCCCTGGTTAGGTGCCTAAATACCTTTGAGGATCTGAGTCTAAATATATGCTTAATTTTAAGCATGTGGGTAGTCCCATTAACATCAGTGGGTTTACTCACGTGCCTAACAATATGCAAGTTTAGAGCTCAAGACACCATTCCTGCAACTTTCTGCAGGGGTGGGCCCTTACACCTGTGCACAAATGCATTGAAATCACTGGGGCTCACCAGGGTTGCCAGGGAGTCCATCAGCTCAGAACAAGTTGCCTAAGCTTCTCGGTCTTGTAGGCTTGATCCTATAAATCCTCAAAACATAGAACTCCATTGAAGTGAATGATATTCCATGTGCAAAATATTTTCAGGATTGACTCTTTCATCTTAATTTTCTAATCCTCAGGAGAAAAAGACAGGTATTTATTGTGACTTCAGCTGGGCGACACAGCATACATTCTGCGTACAGTATGATACAGCCGTCTTTGCATATGTGTCCTCTGCAGCTGGAAGCATGCTTCCCAGTGTGAGCAGAGAAACATGCACTAGCTCTGCTAAAGCTAGCTTGCTAAAAATAGCAGGAGTAGGACAGCAGGTGGCTATGGCTGGCTGCCTGAGTATGTACCCAGGGTGTCGCTGCTATTTTCAGTGCACTAGCTCGAGAAGTGTACACACTATGGAAAAGATCAATACGCATACCGTTTGTTATCAGTCATTATGGGCCAAATGCTGCAAATATTTACTAGTACCGTGGGCAGTCCTGTTGTTCAGATTACAATGAATTTTGTTTTACATCCAAATGGATTTTATTCGGTGTTTTGAAGAAATCTCTGATGTTGATAATATGTTTCTAAAGGAGGACATTTCCCCACCCCCCCCCCTCATTCTTGGTAAATTTTCGGCTCAATGGATTTATAACAGTTTTACCTTAAACCAGGAAATCCCAAATATCTGTCTGAATTGCAACTATCAAATGTAAAATGACAACTAAAACCTTTGATTTAAAAGACCATTTTAATTGGATGAGCAGACCTCTTAAGAATGTGTTGAAGTTTTAAAAAAAAAATTAAATAAATAAACCCTTTATCTTTATTTCATCTGATTACTCAGGATCTGGGTCTTTTAATTCCTTCCTCTTCCTGAAAGGAAAGAGAAAGAAGAAAGGTGGAAGTTATCTTTGCATAGATAAGAAAGAGGATTACGAGTGGGCGAGTCCACCAACAGGTGTACACTCCTGCATAATAGTTTGCATAAGCAGGAGTGGGGAAATAATGTGCCTTTATTCTCTCATATAAACCAAATGGCCCATTTTTATAATGAAAGGCAATCTGTTTTTATCAATCAGAATTTGGAATTTTTGTCCATGGAAGAAATTCTCCCCGACAGTCTAGCACATTCCAGGGAGGAAGAGTGTGATAGCTGATGTCATGTTTTGTGCCAGGATGGAGTACTATGGGTGGGAAAAGCTTCTCTGCTCGTAAGCTATTTTATTTCTCCATCTGTGTAGTGAGTGGGATTCTCCACACCGGGGCCTGTTTTGCAGATCTCAAAAACCACAAAATTCCATCCATTTTTTCCCCATCTTCCTATGTAAGAGAGCACTGGACCAAGATTACCTGGCCAAACCCACAGTCCCTGACCTGTTCTCCTTTCCCAGTGAAAATAAGCAGGGGAAAAATCAGAAATATGCCTTCTGCTTTCAAAATAGCAGGAAGTATCTGTGGGACTGTGTCAGTGCTTCAGGAATAAGCGAAAGGGAATCCCAGTGGGAAACACAAGAAGTAAGAATGCTTACCGACTCGGCGGGATAGACTATAGACTATAATGGTCACTTTGAGCTGCCTGTCTGTCCCAAACTTAAAACAGCTAGCTGTCAAAAAGGAATGCTGATAAAGGTTCATGTAGGAGCGTGAACCCACATTAGAAAGCTGGGAGGAAAAGAGAGAAGAAGTCAATTCTAGGAAATTTTGCCTTTCTGCAGCAGGCCAGGGTCTGGGTGCAAGCCAATTATGAGGCTTTGAAAAGTGGATCCTGATAGGTGTGGGCTTGAAGTTTTCTGTTTCTTCATCTTGTATCTTTGTAGCCAAACTGAGGTATTTTGACAACTGTTATTTTAGGAAAATCCATTGCATCGTGTTCTAAATGTCACTGGCGAGATGCCTTGTGAACGAGAGTTCCACAGCTGTGGGCTAGTCACTGAGAAAGCACATTCTTCCGCTCCCGTGAGTTCTTGTTGCTTTTAGCACCATTGTCCCTGGTGGCCGCAGTTGTGGCGGGACGTCATTCCAGAGATAGAGGTGGCCCCTGTTATAGCTCAGACCCACTCCACTGAGAGCATTGATGATCAGGATCAGGTTCTTAAATTGGATCCAGTTGTGAGCAGAGACCTATTGCAGTGATCAGAGCAATGAGGTAACGTGCTCTTGTCAATCTGTATTGCTTAGCACATGCATCACATATTGGAAAATCTGGATGGCATTTTCTATCCTCTCCAGGTAGAGTGTGTTGCAGTAATTGTACCTGTAAGTGATTGAATGTATGGATCGCCATGATCAAGACTGACGGCATCTGACTAAAAGGCACAGACACCTTTTCTAATACCAACTGGGTATCCGGGAACAAAAGGAGATCAAGACTGTGAACCACTTTGAAGTTGGAGAGAGAGGTAATGGTTTTAGCATGTCTTTGAAAATATTTGCCTCTTCCCACCACCATCAAATGTGTCTTGTCTGGATTTAGTTTCAGCCATCTGCTCTGCATCCAGGGGCTTATTTCTCCCAGACACCAAGACAATTCATTTATGATACACCTGCAGTCCACTGAACAGAAGACAGAGGCTCAAATCTTGAGCTGCATCCAGTGCAGCTCAGAACAAAGGAGTGTGAAGGTGACTCGGGCTATGTCTATGCTACAAGCGCACAGCTTCGCTGCTGAAGCACCGTGGTGCAGAGGTTTTCAAACATTTTTTCTGGCAGTTGAAGAAAATTGTTGATGCCTGTGACCCAAAGGAGCTGAGGATGAGGGGTTTGGGGTATGGGAGGGACTCAGGACTGGGGCAGAGGGTTGGGGTAAGGGGTGAGGGCTGCAGGGTGGGGCTGGGAATGAGGGGTTCAGGGTGTAGAAGTGGGCTCTGGGCTAGGGCAGGGGGTTGAAGTGTGGGAGGGGGGTCAGGACTCTGGGCTGGGGGTGCAGGCTCTGGGGTAGGGCCGGGGATGTTTGGGGTGCAGGAGGGGCCTCTGGGTTGGGGGGCTCAGGGCTGGGGCAGGGGGTTGGGGCATGGGCTTACCTCGGGCGGCTCCCGGTCAGTGGCACAGCGGGGGTGCTAAGGCAGGCTTCCTGCCTGTCCTGGCACTGCAGACCACACTGCACCCTGGAAGTGGCCAGCAGCAGGTTCGGCTCCTAGGCAGAGGCACACAAGCGGCTCTCGCTCGCAGGCACTGCCCCCTCCAGCTCCCATTGGTCAGGAAGCAGCCAATGGGAGTGCCAAGCCGGTGCTCGGGGAGGGGGCAGCGCGCAGAGCCCCGTGGCCCCCCTGCCTAAGAGCTGGACCTGCTGCTGGCCACTTCCGGGGCACAGCACGGTGTCAGAACAGATAGGGACTAACCTGCCTTAGTTGGGCAGCACTGCTGACGGGACTTTTAACGGCCCGGTCAGTGGTGCTGACCAGAGCTGCCGCAACCCAGTGCCTTCCATTTCGCGACCCAGGGCTGGTTTGCAACCTGCAGTTTGAAAATCACTGCCGTAGTGTATACATTTCTTACATCAATGGCAAGGGTCTTTGTGTTGATGTTGTAGGTAATCCACCTCTAGGAGAGATGATAGCTAAGTCATGGGAGAATCCTTCTGTCAACCTAACTATGTTTACTTTAGGATATAAATCAACCTCACTTTGGTGCTCGACACATTTACATTTTTCACAGTTCTGAGTGACTTAACTATGTTGAGCTAAATTTTAGGGTTAGACCAGGCCTCTGATCTACCTTTATACCCCTGAGTCTCGGCCCAGCTGTGGAGCAGGCTAGATGTTAGCAAAAATTAAAGGGGAATCGTAGTGGGATGGATCTATTAGATTTTTCAGCTGACTTTCAATTCCCAGGACCATGCCAAGCAGTTAGAGCCTGTGCCAGGATCCTTTATCAAACATGACTGAAGGTGCCTATATCTTTAAAATGTGTATACATGTATACAAAAAAGATTATATCTAGAGCCTAGGATAGGCACCATTTTATTGAAATATAAATTGAAAGAAAGAAATAATCAAACAAGTACATCCCAGCAACTGCAAGTAGGTACCAGAAAGTGTTACCTCCCATGTGTGAAAATTACAGTGGAAAATTGGCGAGGAGATGTCAGGCGCAACAGAGCCATTGTCTGAGAAATAGTCAGACTCAGGGTCCAGATCTAAAATGAAGCAATTTATGGCCCTAATCTGGCAAATCTTGGATAGACCCCTACACAGACAGCATTCACTTATTCCAAATTTCAGAGGTAGTCAACAAGGTTGATGGTACTAGTGCAGGATGCTGCACTGCAT
This sequence comes from Chelydra serpentina, assembly GCA_037349315.1. Classification (NCBI taxonomy): domain Eukaryota; kingdom Metazoa; phylum Chordata; order Testudines; family Chelydridae; genus Chelydra; species Chelydra serpentina. Next base: position 81,286,612 of record JBAIAC010000004.1, read on the forward strand.
CTTCCACAAGGATATTTGTCTGGGCATAGAGGGGGGAAAGTTAAGGAAGCCGAGGAGTTATAAATGCAACATAGCTGTTACTAAAAAGGATGAAATGCACTGCTTTTGGGAAAATGGAATGCAGAATTTTCAGCCTGATTGGCTCATAAAATAATCATCTACAAACTGCAGAATGGAAGAAAGATTTTTTAATATTTCATATAGAACTTTCACAGCACCGTTAACAGTTATTGGAGGTGAATCTTAACCTCAACTTTCTATTTACCTTTATACAGAAATATTAAGAGTGAAATCAGTGCCAACAAAAATATTGCTTTAATTATTGTTCATTACACTTCCAAGATAACTGAGGCAGACATCAACCACATTATGAAACAAAGCATAATCTAGTTCAGGAAGATGCATGAAAGTGACCTTCGATCTTTATTTCCCGCAGTTAATGCCATAATAATTCTTTTTATCTCATCGTGTATATACACATTCCTAGGACTTAGAGCCAATGGTTGTGCAATAAGTTATTTGTAGTTTAAATGAAGCACTTGGATGATAAATCAATGAGTTTTATACAATACTAACATGTAATGAATCATTTTAATACTATTTTGCTCTCTCCAGTACTTCACCACCTCCAGCTCATGCCAGCATAATGTACTATGTATATTTGAGCTTTCTTGTCTATCTTTACTAGATTGCAAACTCCTTGGGGCAGGAAACATTTCCTCACATTTGGACAGCATTGAGTGTATGAAGAGAGGCCAAATAAATAAATACAAACATTAAGAGAGATTAAATTAATGCATGTTCTTTAAACATTTGTGATGAAAACATAGTTTAGACAATCAAACGCACACACCCATGTTCTGTTTCTGGAAAACAGGGTTCTTTTCTTAAAGTTAGGAAGTCATGTTTAAGCGGCCAATAATGGTCTAATTCTGCACCACTGAATTCAAAGGGAATTTTGCCATTGACATCAATAGGCACAGGGTCAAATCCCATGCAGCTTGATATTTCAGAGGGGCTGAGCTCCCCTTGACTTCAAAGCCTAACTTAATTGACCTCTGGGAAAAACCAGGTATTTTAGACCCCAATTCTGAAAATACATAGTCATGTGTGTATCTTTATTACCATGAGTAGCCCAGGGACTTATTTAGGTGTCTAATTGTATAATTAGGGCCAACTCCAAAGCCCAAACATCAATGGCAGTCTTTCCATTGACTTCAAAGGGCTTTAGATCAGGCACCTAGTTATCACTGGAAATCATTCCCTCTCAAAAGGGGCACATGTTACAAAACAAGTACTCCTTAAATACAAATACCTGCTTTTGTAATTTAGATCTGTTTTACATAATCACAATTTTCGAACATAATGTATCTCCTTGATAGTACTTCACAGCATACTACAGTCAATAAGGCCATTATGCCTGCTTGTGGATATAAGGTTTGCTGCTTAAGAAAGTTTGATCTATAACAGTAGATTATTCTTCCAGAATAACAATGTAATCAAACTCAATGTAATTCATGCTTAACAGTACAAAAAGGAATTGTCTAGCAGCCAAAAAGTATCACTGAATCTATGTATTCTATATTTATGCCCATTACTGTTATCATGTTTGTTCCTGTTAGAACATTTTATGAATCAGCACAGGAACAAATAGACAAGGGGAACATATAATTCAAATGAAAACATGAAATGCTTTTTGTATAGCTAACAAAGCATGGTTATAGAATTGGCATAAATTGCAAATATGGGACCATACACAATCCTAGATTTACATGCAACAACTTCTGCTGGGCAAGAGAGCAGGAGAGTGAATGACTCTATAGCCTGGGGGTTAGGACACCCACAGGGGAGGTGGGAGACACAGTCTCCAGTCTCTCTGCTCCAATGACTCTTACATTACTTATACGCAGTGGAAAGGGCTTCAACTGGGAGAGTGAGGGAGCCTTGCATCAGAATATTCCATAACCCAGTAGAAGTGACAAAGGGTCCTGTGGCACCTTATAGACTAACAGAGGTATTGAAGCATAAGCTTTCGTGGATGAATACCCACTGCTTCGGATGCAAGGAGTGGAAATGACTGTCATTTCCACTCCTTGCAACCGAAGAAGTGGGTATTCACCCACGAAAGCTTATGCTTCAATACCTCTGTTAGTCTATAAGGTGCCACAGGACCCTTTGTCGCTTCTACAGATCCAGACTAACACGGCTACCCCTGTGATACATAACCCAGTAGTTAGAGAACTCTGTTGAGAGGTAGGTGGGAAACACCTGTTCAAAGCCTTTCTTTTCCTCAGGCAGAAGGGGGGAATTGAACCTGGTTCTCCCATATTCAGGTGACTGCTCTAACCACTAGGCAAAAAAAGTTACATGTGGTAGTGGTGTCACCTCCTCCTGTTGATTTGTGTGGAGTGAGGCAGGCACCTCCCTCATTCTCACAAGAATTGACTTAGGTGCCTAAGCGGCCTACTGCAGGAGAGGGGTTCCTTGCTGTGGATGTCTAGCAGAGATAGATGCCTCCCTGCAGCCAGACTTAGATGCCTGAATCTGTGAGAGGGGTGGGGCCTAGGACACACCCTTCTCGTCAGCATCTCCCATTGGCTAGCTGAGGCAGCTCCCTGCCTCACATGCTGGCTTTTGTGGATCATATTTTAAGGTGCTTGTCTCTTCCCAGGCATTCTGTGGGTGGCTTAGGTGCCTAATTCAGGCTTTGTGGTTCACTGTATTGTTCCTGTGTTTTTTCCAGACACCTAAATATCAGCATTGCAATGCTCAGTCACCATCACAATGCCTAGCCCCTCTGTGGATCCAGGCCTAAAGGTCCAATCCTGCAAACCTTTACATATATTAATAGTACCATTTAAAGCCCTGATTCCACAGACACATACATGTGCTTAACTTAAAGTACATGAGTAGTCCCATGGGTGAGTGTTTTTAGGATTGGAGGCTGAAATCAATGGGATTTAGGTGCCTAAATTCCTCTAAGGATCTGGGCCTCAATCAGTGAAAATACACACGTGAATAAAGATTTACAGGATTGGGCCCTTGTGCTGAGGAAATGTTGAATAAGAGGCTACTTTCTTGTGAGGTAAGCAAGTAATATTTTCCTGTATTCGTGTCTCTGTTATTTAATTTCATGACCACAGTATATTATTCACTGTCAAACAAAAATCTTTGTATTATTATTTTCCCCTGTCTTTAATAGAAGCCAATGAAGAAATAAGGAAGGAAAAAAACCAGAAAGAAGGAACTCCCATCCTGGAAGTGTACTTTCTTCAGAAAGTTTTTATTACTTGGTTTGCCTGTGGATAATTTAATATATAATTTTCTCTTCTGTGTATTTTATAATCAAAAAGGCTACTAAGATTATTTTAAAATAAAAAAAGTATTGGACCCAAAAATATTTCTTCCATTTCATGTGATGTGTTATTACATTGTGTGTTGCTAATTTGCATGTAAGACAATGCAGTTGAAACAAATTTAATTTGTTTAACTGAATTGACTGGAAGGAGTCTTGTCTTTAATTGAACAAGCTGATTTTCCTTTTAGCAAATGTAGTGTTCCTAAAAGGTGCTTGATTATAACTAAAGCCCTCTGCTGAGATACAACACAGACAGAAACAATACAAGTTTCTTCAGATCACGCTACTAGTTTGTCTCAACCCCAATGGACCACTTCTAATGTTGGGGAGGACACTGTTTTATTCTTTGGCATGTCTGCTGAGACTAAATACAAGTGTGCCAAATAGTATCAGTTGTCTTGTGACACCTGTTCACTAGAAATCTGAGTGACACTGCCTCTTTATATTGCTTCATCTAGGCCACCAACCAGCTGCCCCATGCTTTCAACCTGGGCTGGATTTGAACTGGAGACCTAGTGGTAAAAAGGCTCTCATACACCATTACACAAACCTTGAGCCCATTCAGTCTCACAATAAAAATAATAATAAAATCCTTACTGGACTAAAATATGAAGAGTTGTTTGAATTACTGCAGCCAGATTATTTGAGGTGATACATTCATGCAACTGATGTGGTGACCGGGCCCACTGGTGTTAATTACTTGTGAGTAATGAGGGAGAAAGAGAAAAAGTATTGGTTGGGGGTCTGATTTTTCTGTCACACCAATTTCACAGTGGCAAAGCTCTTGAAAGTAGTTACTCTGAATTTATACCAGTGACAGAGAGAGAGAGAAGAATCAGGCCCAGTGTTCATATAAGGAAAGATAGGCATTTGTGGACAGAGTGAGACATGCACAGAGATGTTGCACAGACAAGGAACTAAACCATAAAATCCATGTTAATTGACAACTTATTAAAGGAGTTGTTTTCACTGCTATTTATTTCCTTGGGGTGTATTTATCACCTTGGGGTAACTAATGTGTGTGAGCTATCCTGAGGCAAAAGCTGAGCCCTGGTCTACACTACAAACTTATGTAGGTATAACTGTGACTCTCAAGGGTGAGGGAAATACACACCCCTGAGTAATGTAGTTATACTGACCTAACCCCTGGTGTAGACAACACTATGTCAATGGAAGAGCTTCTCCTGTCAATATAGCTACTTCCTCTAAGGGAGGTGGAGCAAACGGGAAAAGCTCTCCTGTCAGCGTAAGTATCATAGAATCATAGAATCTCAGGGTTGGAAGGGACCTCAGGAGGTCATCTAGTCCAACCCCCTGCTCAAAGCAGGACCAACCCCAACTAAATCAAACCAACCCCAACTAAATCAAGTAGCATCTTCACTAAGTGCTCCTATAAGTGTAGACAAGCCCACATTAAAGTCCAGGCACTTGAGTTTTATGTGAAGGTCAGCTTGCAAGGTTAACTCATGGAGGGGTTGGAGGGCTGTTTACCTCATGGTAAAACTAAAGTGCCTAGTCTTCACTGTGTTTTTAATCTCCGGACCAAGGTAACTAACATCTTTTTTAGCAATGAAGACAAGACTTAAGATACAGGTGTGGATGAGATTTGCTGATTTACACCAGCTGAGGGTCTTGTTTAAAAGTAGTTAAGTGCCCTACTTGGGAAACAATAATCCATTTGAGTCTCTCATGTTTTCATTTTAAAGTTTGAACATGCATCAAATATGTAAAGGAACAAATGAAACCATGACAGAGCCTGTGTTTTTCCATGATGTGTTAAATGAGCGGTGTCAAAATATTAGCTTTGCCAGACCATTAATGAACTATGGAATGAAACATTTAATATTTGATTCAGTGTATCTTCTTTTCGACCAACAGACTACAGGAGTGTAAGGATTTATCAATATTTTGAGGCTCCAACCCTGCACACACTTGCCCAGGTACATCATGTTACAAGAGCAGCGTCATCAACTATTCACATGCGCAAAGGTAAACACGTGCATAAGTGTTTGCAGGATTGAAGCTATTACCTTGTATCATCAAGGTTTCCAGTAAGATGATTTTTATGTTACTACAGAAAATAAGTCAAGCAAAACTGCATGCTCTGATGGTTTGGTTCAAACAGATCACTGATTCACAAAATCTCTTATTTATTTATTTGCTTCTGTTAGCCATCCAGTAGATATAGCTGGGTCATTACCAGCATTTGAATAATTTACTAATTGAGAGAACAATTCCTGTCTCCTCCATTTGACCGGATATTTGCTTTATGTGTGTGCTTGATATGCAGTATTTATTCTTGATGAATTGGGGGAGGAGGGTGTATTTGCTTTTGCTGATTCAGTAACAGCTATACCTGAGGTTACAGCTATGATTATTATGCCTATGATATTGAAAAGTAGAAGAGGAAAGCACTTTCCTACTTGCTTTTTTGCCAAGTTAAGGCATCTTTGGTACTCCATAGCTTTAAAATATATTTACCCTTTAAACATGAAATATTGGAGCTTGGATGAGAGAGATTAGATACCATAGGATCTCAAATGATTCTGAAAGGACCTCTTTTATAGGTGGATTGGTTTGCATTTTAATTGTTTTGCTGAATAAACTAGCTGCATGTGGTATTTATGAAGGCTATTTTCTTGCCTTTTTTTTTTTAAGCAGGAGGAAGAAACTTCAGCCCAAGAAATCAAATCAGTATAAACTGTTAGTTTCTGATTAAAATATTCAGATGTAATCCAACTCTCCTGCTGCTTTTATAGAGGTGGGCAACCAGAATACTGCCCATGTAGTTTTAAAAGAGGAAATCGTAGTTTCCTCGTTTGGTATGAAAACTCTGTCAAACTATACATGGTTTGTTCTCTGTTTCCTCAGACTGTGTTTGAGCCTAGTGAGTAATCCATACAGACTTAAACCATAGGATATGCAAGATACTCATGTTACAAGTGCCCCAAGGTCTTGAAAGATCTTGTCTGTGTTGCACTTTAAAGGAATGACTGCCCTAAAACAGAGAGCTAGTGAAGCTTAATGGCTTGAAAACTAAAATCCTGACATTATTTCAAAGGGTCACTGTCGTGATGGGCAGGCCCAACATTTCAGATGCCTTTTTGTAATTATATTTATTAGCCATTGGCACCTACAGCCTATGGTGATAGCAATGTTTAAGGTGGGCTGAAAAAAATGTGGCGGGCTATCATAATCTGGGAGCAGCAGTTTTGGTAAAGCACTGTTTAAAATGTATTTCTTAGCAACCTGGCTCTACTTAAAAAAAAATATATATATATATATATTTTGTTGATGGGTCTATGATCCCTTTCAACTCCCCCTCACTCCATTTATACACTGGTAATGGGCACGATAGAAATGACAGAGAAAGACAACACCATGTAATTCAATACAAGATGGAATGTTGTCCAAATAAATGCTTCTTTTTAACAGATTAAAAACACCATCAGTAACAATAGTCATCAACAACTCTGCAATAAAAGACTAGTGTGAATGTGCCCTGAAAGAAAATAAACTGGTAAAGTCACAAATGTTTGTGAGAAATTTCTGAGGGATACTTTTTAAAAAGCAGTAAGCAAAACATTTCAAAAGAATACCTTGAAAATGTGATTACTGTTTGAATGAAAGAAATCATAGAATATCAGGATTGGAAGGGACGTCAGGAGGTCATCTAGTCCAATTCCCTGCTCAAAGCAGGACCAACACCAACTAAATCTTTGGGGTTCAGTCATCCTCTCAAAAGCTACAGGAAAGTATTGCTGTGAGATGTGAAAATTCAAACTCTGAGCCAAATCCTCAGCTGGTGTAAATCAACATAGTTCTATGGAAATCAGTGGGGCTAGGCCAATGTACACCAGCTGAGGATCTGGCTCTCAAACTCCACCAACAGCTGATCTTTCAAAATGTACAGGGATAAGTACCTACAAGCAAGAAGGCAACACTGAAGCCATGATTTGTGTGGTGTTGTTTTGAAATTCTTGGGTTAGGTTAAAGTGAGTATAGTGTTCATGAAACTGATGTCTTCTATTAGCCACAGAGCAGATACTGCACAGCCAGGAAGCTGCAGGGCAAGTAGCCCTGCCTGTGTGCCTTAATCCTGTTCAGGAATGGTCACCTCTTAAAGTGATGGAGCCATTCAGCTTCTGGGACCATTCGGTCCTTGTCCTTTCTGCTGAAACTGACAACAAGGTGTCGGATTTGATGGTGTGTGACTTTACAGTGTGTCTGTTTTTGTAAACAAATGAATTTAGAATGTGTCTCAGCATTACATGAAATACAAACATACTGAAATAAATGTGGAAAGAGAAAACACTCTGGCACAGTGACAGTTTAGAGTCTCTAGTTCTTTGAGTATATGAATGATTTAGTTTATAACAGCACATTGTTGCCTGACAATATAACTCCAATCCTATTAAAATCAGTCCTTTGCAAAAACTATGCTTGCCAATAACAAATTCATGCTATTTTGGGGGCAGATAAACAACTTTATCCTGAATCGGAAGTCTTGCTAATTTGAATAGGCATTGCAAATCTGAGCACCAGATCTGTATGGTTTATTAAATTCATTTTCATATAGTGTGCACAAGTAAGCAGGGGTGAGCCAAGCAGGTTTGTAAAAACCCATGCACCTGCAAATGTAAGAGAGAGAGGATCCGTTGCTTGAAATACTACATACTATTGTCAGATGACACTATTTTTCACATGATTTCTAAAAGTAATACTCTTGAAAACAGACTTCTGCAGTGACTGGCGAGAAAAATACAAAACCCTCAGAACAGCCAGAAAAGGAAATGTTATCAATTTTAAAATATACAAAGGAAAACATACCTAATTTTAATCAGATCATCTCTAGACTCTCCTGTGGTTTAGTGCTGTTTGAATGGTCAAACGGGTTAAATGCGAACACATGACTTTTTAAAAGGACACAGTCAAATTGAAACTTAGTAGATTTCAAAAAGGAACTTAAAAAGTAGTTTCAGTGACTACATCTGCCACTGAGTCCCTCTGCCAATTTTGGTGGTTTTACTACCATATTTATCTAAATATATCAGTGGGTTTTTTCTTCCTTGTCTCTGTCTGCAAAGCTCATACAAATAACAGGGGAAAATAAGTAAAAACCTGATCTCGCAATTCAATCTTTGCATGGAGCTTTACAGGCATATAAGAAAGCAAGGTCTCTCTCCCAATAAATTGTCTAAATTAGACAGATAATCAATCCTAAATAAATAGTTTCGTACCAGTGAGTAAAGAACAGAAAAAAAAACAACAGAAGGGGAAAGGGAAAACAACAGTTTTCTTCCTACATGTACATTGTAAATGTTTGCTTTGGTCTTTTTTTCCTGTGATATAATCATAGGTGTGAGACGCAGTGGTTTGTGCCAGAGTGGTTATTATTGAGACACAGCTAGCATCTGAAAGACATGTTTTAAGGAGGAGGGAGAACAACAAGTAATCCAAAGTAGCTATCTATTATTTGTCAGATTCATTCTGTAACACTAGTCACGGGAGTCACGGTAATGACCATTGTCACCATTACTAAAATTGTATGGCTGGGGTCAGGAAGTAAAGTCTCAATTTCTTGCCAGTATCCCTCCATGTGTCAGCCCCTGATTATGTACTCGTCATTTAGATGAGCTTCTATTGGCATAAACCAGAGTGCATGCCCTCTGACACCAGTAACTCTGATGGAAAGAAGATTGCAGATGTGCAAGGAAGTCACAAGTCTATTCTGCTGGGACAAACACAGTCCAAAAAAGGGATGTCAGTGTTAGGAAAAGAGGTCCGGCTAAAGTGGCCAGGGGAAAGTGCAGAATCAGTGAACATGTATGGCAGACTCTACGAGCAAGCTCTGATGAAGTCCTTAGCAGAAGCTTATGTTGCCCTCCTCTGGTGTAACCTCCCGGGGAGAGCAGTGATGGACAAACTGTGGTTCGAACTTCCCCCTGCAGCAGTGAGTGTTGCTGGTGCCAAAGGATTCATGCTACCCCACCTTGTTCCAGCCTGATGAATGTGGCTCATCACCTCTATAACACTTGGGTATCTATGAATGCTGAAGAAATTTCAGTCTTGCATTTTAGGTGTGATGCTGCCAAAGACAATGATACAATATATTGTTAAAAAAGGGGACTCTTGGAGGGTTTGTTCTATCTTTGATGGTCCATTAATGATATGAGAGCTGTAAGTGTAAGGGCCAAAAATGTCTGGGAAAATAGATCCTCAGATATGTATGGATTTTCCAAAGCACAAAGGACAGCAGTCATCTGATCTGAAAATGAAATCAATGGGAACTGGGTGCTTAACTGTCCTTTGGGCCTTTTGAAAACCTCCCCTCAAAAGCATTATAAAAAATAAGATGTCTCCAGAATTCATTACACATAAGATGGTAAGGTGTTATTCCCCCCTACCTTCTAATTCACATTTTTCATCAGAAACACAAGAAAAAAGATTGCCTTATTTCATACAGTTGAATATACTTGATTTTGTCTCTCATTCACGTACACCCCTTATATAATAATAGCAATGGTTACTGGTATTTTCTTGCTATCATTTAGGCAATGGTTCTCAAGGTAGCAACTGAAACTTGGTCTGAGAATAAGGGCTTGTCAATACTTACAGCTCTGCAGGGGCGCAGATGCATCGGTGCAGCTGTGCCACTGTAGCGCTTAGGGACGACGCTACTTCCGCCGAGAGGAGAGCTTCTCCCATCGGCATAGGTACTCCACATCCCCGAGAGGCGGTAGCTACGTTGACAGGAGAAGCCCTTCTGTAGACATAGCGCTATCTGCACCACGGGTTAGGTCGGTATAACGACATCACAATGTCATTATACCAACCTAAGTTTGTGGTGTAGACAAGGGCCAGGCCCTTTGATTAGACAGTTTTGGAGACAGGAAAGTTTTGTTTATATATTGAGGTCTATCTTCACATTTATCTCACATCCCACACGCCACACGTCTAGGACTCCTGCCAGAGAAATTACTGTGGGACAAGTGTAAGACACAGGCTCCCTTTGAGTCACCAAATCACTTCCATTTTGAAATCAGACAGTGTCAGTTGAGCTAGAAGAGTTTCCTCTGCATCCTTATGATAGTTTTGACTCTAGAAAAATAAGGCTGTATTCAGCACAGAAGATAAAACCCCTCTTGCAAAGAGGATTAGTTTTTTTCAGGTACGCTTTTTTCCCTTAAAAACTGCATTCTTTTGGCTATATCCCATGAACAATTACAACACACATTCACCTGCCCTGTGGTCAACAGCAATGTCTATATTTTGTGGTTCAGCAGGGAAATGTAATGTTCATTGATGGAAGAACATGCTATCAAATGTGGAGCTAATATATCAAGTACATCAACAAACTAACCATTAAATCTGTGTGTGCATTAAAATACCTATGGTGGGTGTGTGGACACCCCTTGGTCTCACTTGTCTGTAAAACTATTTTTATTGGATCTTTCCATGAGCATGTGAGTTATTTCTCAAGATAATTTATGCTGTGCCAATCCAAAACTCATTGAAGTCAACATGAATCTTTCCACTGAATCCAATGGCTTTGAATAAGGCCCATTCTACTCACAGTGTAGTATCTCGATCTGATCGAAAAGATCCAGTGAACATTCCTGATAAATGCAAGACTCCAGACTTATCTCAGTTTATTTTATTAAATCCTGACAGTTGTGAAAAGATTACTATGTTTTAGAGAAGGTTAGGCACTGATACGTGTAGGTCTCTTAAAATAAGTGTTTTATCATCTGCATACATTAATAGCTTCTGTGTATATTGGATTATGTGAATTCCTTTGAGTTCTTTGTGATTACAGATCATCAGTGCAAATGGTTCTCCAGATAGTAAGAAAAGAAGTGTCAAAGTAAATAATTTATTATATCTCAGGTTGAGTTTTTCAGAACAGTGACTTAACTAATGTTAAACCAGGATAGAAATCCCCCCTTTTTTCATGATGGCTGTCTGAAATTCCTTAATGTGTAGGGACTGTTTTACTTAGAAGAGAATAAAAGCCATTAACAACAGTTTGACTTTTTTTAAAAATATAATGCCAGTGATGTCACATGCAGTTTGCATCATGTGTTAGTGCAGGATTAGCTGTGGTATTAGTATGAAATGCCTGGGCACCTCTGCACTGTTGAGTCACCTCAAAAGCAAACATCATTTTCATTATTTGAGCACTGTTTGAAATGTTCGGACACTAGTCCAGCAAGTGGCTGATATGTATACTATATGCTATATCTGTTTGTCTCAGCCTGTTGCACAGGTATGGGCAAGGCCCTAATGTATTTTGCAGCAAGCCGAATGTAAATTCTGTTGCAAGGCTCTGGGTTTCTCCACACTCCTGTGCTTAATTATGTGGCAACCTGGAAATCTCTGAAGCTTCAAGTAAATTCAGTAATGGAAGATTTTGTTGAATGAAGTATGAAAATGAATAATCAAATCAGTGAAGTATTTTTGTGTTTACCTGTTCAATATTAAATTCAATGTACTGTGCCTATCTAGATTTTCAGCTTGCTGCAGGTTTTTGCAGTGACAATATATAACTGCATTGTGGAGATTGTCAGGGGGATCCGAAGGTTTTGAGAGCTGGGGAGGTGGCTATTGGGGCTATTGTCACTGGTGAGGGAGAATATACCTCCTTTTTTCCTCTCCACCATCTAGGAAGGGCTTGAGATTACTTGACATCTTGTGAAGGGACTTGATTTCTTATTCCTTACACCAACATTCTTGACAACAACTTCCTAACCTCTTTGGGTATGTCTACACTACGAAATTAGGTCGAATTTATAGAAGTCGATCTTTAGAAAGCGATTTTATACAGTTGATTGTGTATGTCCCCACTAAGTGCATTAAGTCGACAGAGTGCGTCCTCAATACCACGGCTAACATCGACTCACAGAGCGGTGCACTGTGGGTAGCTATCCCACAGTCCCCGCAGTCTGACCATTGGAATTCTGGATTAAGCTCCCAATGCCTGATGGGACAAAAACATTGTCGCAGGTGGTTTTGGGTACATGTCATCAGTATTCCCTCCCTCCTTCCCTCCCTCCATGAAAGCAATGGCAGACAATCGTTTCGCGCCTTTTTTCCTGGGTTACCCATGCAAACGCCATAGCAGGGCAAGCATGGAGCCCGCTCAGCTCACCGCTGCTGTTGTGAGCATTGTAAATACCTTGCGCATTATCCTGCACTATGTGCAGAACCTGGCTAGGAGCCGCCAGCATGAGGACAATTGTGAGGAGGACATGGATACAGACATTCCTGAAACCAATCAGGCATAGGATGTTGCAATGGGGACATCATGGTGGCAGTGGGGCAGGCTGATACAGTGGAACGCCGATCCTGGGCCCAGCAAACAAGCACAGACTGGTGGGACTGTATAGTGTTGCACGTATGGGATGATTCCCAGTGACTGCGGAACTTTCGCATGCGTAAGACCACTTTCCTGGAACTTTGTGAGTTGCTTTCCCCCGCCCTGAAGCACAGGAATACCAAGATGAGAGCTGCCCTGACAGTTGAGAAGCGAGTGGCAATAGCCCTGTGGAAGCTTGCAATGACTGACTGCTACCGGTCAGTCGGGAATCAATTTGGAGTGGGCAAATCCACTGTGGGGGCTGCTGTGATCCAGTGAAAAATATTGCTTAGTCCATTACCAATCTGTTCACGCATCCAGCCCTCCCTCTCCTTGTCTCGGTCTTATGTGATGTGCATACACTTTGATGACCTTTTATGATATTCTATCAGAAAGTTATTAACTTGATTTTACCATCCTTACTCATGCTGAGTATTACCTTACTCCACAAGTAGTCCCCTATAAACCAGTTGGGTTACTCAGAGTATGGTACTGTTCAACACAAATTAGCAGAATGGGATCCTATACAAATTAAATTAAATGAGCTGTTTTGGAGGAGCAACGCCATACAGTCTGAATCAGGTCATGTTCATTGCCATGTTCTCATCAAATACTGTCATCCCTAAGAAATACATGGAAGGCCTATTTTATGCTGAAACAAGGAATGCCTGTCTGACAGCACTTCGTTGTTCACTAGCTGTCCTAATTACCTGACTATCCTCTCATCATGTGATCTTCAGGCAACCACCGCTCAAACAGAGTTTTTCTACAGATGTTAAATAGAGCTCTTTATGCTGTAGGGCAAAAGTAAATTAAGTTGATAAACATGCACAACCGCCTGGTCATGTGGCTCTGGAGAGGGAAGATGTTTTCTTTAACCTGCCATTGCTATCATCTATGGCAGTATTCTCTATTTTACTGGATTCACATGAGTAGGCTAAAGAAGTGCCGGAATGATCAATAGCAGATGCCAAGAGATCTAATTACAGAAACTTGACATAGTCACATTTTTAAATGCAGACGCACTCGTTTATTTAGAGACACACGTGCATTTTATATTCATCAGCCTTGAATATGCACCTACATGGATAAGAAAAATAAAATAGTGTGTCCTTGTGATCTGATTTCATTGGTCAGTTGAAAAATCCACGTCCCGAGTGAAGTAGTTCAACCAACCTAAGTCCCCATGTAGACAGCATGGAGTCAACAGAATTCTTCTGCTGACCTAGCTACCACCTCTCACGGAGGTGGATTACCTGATGGGAGTGACAGTAGTGCAGCTGGGCCACTGTAGCGTTTTAAGTGTAGACAGGCCCTTATATTGTGTTTTGCCCAGTCAAGTTCTTAAGGAAGCTTTTTGTAAGACACTACTTGAGAACCTTTGTGGGGCTTTTTCCATTGTAAAATTTTCAGAACTATTTATGGCTCCAATTTTGTGGAGTTATAAATAAGTTGGGTTTGTATTTTAGTGTCTACTCTTCTACACTTGTTTTCTTTTCCTTAATCCTGGCCTCATAATGATGATTTTTAAAATATTTCTTTGCATATGTCACTTTTAAAACTTGCCTTTCAGGTAATGTTTCTAAGCATATAATTCTATCACATTTTAAAGACAAATTTGGTTAGTTGTTGGCGGTTTTTGTTTTCTTTATTTCAATATATTGCAAGTCTAAGTTTGCAAAAGTGACGAGTGACTTTGGCTGCCTTCATTTCTGGGTGGCCAACACTGCAAGAGGCCTGATTTTCAGAAATTGAGTGATCAGCACTTCTGCAATCAGATCCCCTTTGTGGTGTCTCAAGTTTGACACCTGAAAACTGAGGCATCCAAAATTACTACACTCTTTAAAAAATATAGTTCGGAATCAGTCTCCTTTTCTTTTCTTTTTTTGATATGTTGACTATCTTGACAATTTGTTCATCTTTTATTAAATTGAGAACATGGTTTTCTTTGTACATCTATCATAATGAATTAGCTAGTGTGTCTGTATGCTTCTGCCCCCTGTTGGTTAGAATCAGAACTGTCCAGCGTGTGTCATAAGACCCATATTCCTAAGAGCTAAAGAATATTCTTTTTTAACTCATATGGCAGTGGCCACTGCATTTGGAGCAGGAACAATTGTGTTCTCTCCTTGTTATCGCTGTGAATGTCTAAGTGGCCATGAAGTACAGCACAGTGAAAATCATAAAGTTCCTAGGTATCCTAGGGCTACAATATCTTCATATTCCCTTCTATATACACCTCTTTCTATCCCCAGGTCTGTTCCTTTTTCATACACCTGTCGCTGATCTGAACATTAGGCTTCTCTTGTTAATATCATCCATAAGTGTTCAAAGAAATGATCAGTAAGAAAAACATCTTGTTTTCATCTCAAAATTTTGACTGTTTTTAATAAAATTAGTAATAAAATTTCACACGCTTCTAAAACATTCAATTTTTACTAATTAATAATAGATACTTTATATGCATATAGTACCTTTCATCTGAAAGGTGTATAAACTGCTATACCACCAAAATGCAACCTTCTCTGGGTTAGAGAACAAAAAACCAATCAGTGCATGGTACACTACACAGTGGGGAGAGTGAGTGTGAAAGTTTGACTGAGGACTCTGGGTAGGTTAAATCGCCATTTTTACCCCAAAAGTGCCATAATGTCTTTAAGTTCATGCCAACCTTGGTTTTTAAAGTCTCATCTGACAGACAGCTACACAACCAACTTAAATCTTTTCTGAAAAGAATGAGGGCTAAAATGAGACCGAATCTGTAATTCCAGGGATTCTAAGTGTTTCACACCTGAAACTTAGCTAAGATGTCTATCTCTTTTATCTACACTGCCATATTGAAAAGCTGTTTCACTGTAAAATGTTGATTTTCTCTGCACAAATTGTGAAATTTGTCACATTGGTTGAACTTGTAATTTAACTCTGGTGAAATGTCATGTTTTGTTCATTGGCAGAAATAGAAACATTCTAAGGTGCCTCACAAAAATGTCAGTTTTCAAACATAAAGAGCCAGGAAGCAAAAACAGGTAGCTTTCCATAGCACTAATTAGTAAAACTGGACTGGACTGTATTTCATCTGCAGGTTTTTCTACATTGATGATTAGATCCATCAGTAGCCAACCTAACATCTAAGAGAAGAGTGGCTTCCAGAATGCTCTGTAACTGTTATTTGGCTTCATCCTTCTGTGTTTGTTCCTAAGGTTTCTTTCCTCTCTCATTTTCCCTCTAAAACAAGAATAGACACTATTTTGGGGTTGCTAGTCATGAGGAATCCAACTCTTGAGTACAACGGGCTTACATAGTAACTTTTTGGCAGAAATTCAGAAATGCTTTGTCCAAAGGGAAAGAAAAAAAGATCTAAAATGAGGTTAGCTGGAAATAAGACCAAAAAAAATGTGGAAAACATTGAAAACAAAAGCGCACACCCTTTATAACAAGAAACACAGAAGAACGGAGATAAATTGTGATATTTGTTTTCATGCCTACTTGAAAGCTTTGCTAGTTTACCACTAAGTATCATGAATACTAAGATCATTGCTTTTAAGAAAAACAGCCTTCTCTTCTAAATGTGCATGGGTATGTGGGAACATTCTAGCCCCAAGTTTGCCAAAGATCAAGTCTTTCTGTTTGCTTTCTTTTCACAATTAACTCTACCATGGCTTGATGGAGAAATGGTGCAATCCAGGAAGGGAGAACTCTTTAAGAGTTCCCCAAGTCTGACAGAATTATCGTAACAGTGATCCTGGAAGTGATGGACTGTGTAAAGCAGCATCTTTCTTACAGACTAAACAGTCAACACTACTTGCCTCTCTTCTTTACCCTCTGAAAGGCTGAGGAAAAGTTCTGAAGAAGTAAAAATAATGTTTTTAAAAGAATTAGGTCAACGTTTTTGCAGAGAAGGGAGAGGAATGCACAGGTAACAATGAATGAAGCTTTTCTGCTGGCCTGGCATAACCAATTACTACCAAGGTGCACTGCCTCCCTTCTTTCAACATATATTTATCTGCTGTTAAACAATGCCAAGGCAACTATCATATTTTTTAAAAAACAGTCTTCTTCTAGCTGTTTAATAATGTGTACTGTATATTTATGACTCTTTAACCAGAAAACCATACCCTAATGGGTATATTTCAAGTTCCTGACCCCAACCCTTTAATTTGCAGTAAAACTAACATTCTCATTCTTCTTCAGAGAAGTATTCTGTTAGCAGATTTTGAAGTTAGTTCTGAACGGGATTGTTTTTATAGCACCACAGATCCTGGTGGAGGGCAGTGGCCGGGAGTCATTTTCTATTCAAAGAAAACAGCCACCACTACCAGTGTGATGTAGAGCTCTGGATTTTATTTTTAAAGCCCTAATGACTAGTTTTTATTCCATAATCACAGAGTGCCCCTTTCACCTGATGATTTTTATTCACTCTTCAGCATACTTCCTTTTCTGCTTCATCATTCATCAACTATGAGGTAATTAATTTTAAATGGGAGACTTTCAGTAACCAACAGAGACTATCGTAAATCAAAACTTCCCCAGCTGATAAGTTAATTTGTCAGGGAGAAGGCTTTGGCAGTCCTTTTTTGTTTTGTATGGAATTTTCCAGATAGTCTTCTTGGCTTCTTAGAAGCTGCCACAAAAATCAGGATCTACATTTATTGTAGATCCTTAGTCTTGACAGAGGTCCCAGAGTCAAACAAGGATAGCATGCATTCTTTCACTGGGGGTATTCTTTCACCTCGGGGGTTTCTATGCCTACAAAAATCATGGATATGCAGTCTGCTAGAATATGTGCAACCATACTGGTAATGGATGGATGTGTGCCAAAAAAATTGTATGGCCATTAGGAAACACTTGTCCTCCAGTTGAAAGGGCCCCTTTACAACTGTCTATCCTGAATAAGCTTGTGTGCAAGTTTATCTCCAAAACATGACACTTAACAAACTCATTACAATCCATTGTGAACTAAACGGGGGGAGGAGGCAGGGGAGGAGAATATTTGCAGGCATATCAAGCAGCCCATATGTCCATTGTATCCTGACTGCAAGGCAGCACCCAGAAATGGCTTTGTAGCTAGCATCAAAGTCAGCTACACAGTAAACCTACCAGCCACTCGCAAAGTTATTACTGGGGAAATATGTTACAGACATGTAACATGTTATTGCTGGGGAAATATATGTTACAGACATGAGACATGAGACTGTCTATTTAATTTTCTATTTAATTTTAGGTGTAGCCATGTCAAATTCAACAAACTGAAAAATCCTGGAATGAGTCCCTTTGTCTAAAGAGAATTTAAGGAGCCAGATCATCTACTGTGTTATGGTTCCTTTGCATTGCTCAGGTGGTGCAAAGGAGCAGAAATCTGGCCACAAATGCCCAGCAGAAAATTCCTATGTTAGAAAAGAACTGGCATAGGGGGATGTCTCTGAGATGGGAAATCAGCATGACAGCATGTGCTCTATGACAGCAATCCTCCAGTGGAGTATGGTCTATACCAGTTAGAGCAGCCCAGAAGCCTCTCTAAGGTGGGCTGGGGCAAACCTGAGAAGTCAAAAAGCTGCAACGGTCTCCCTGATTCTCGCCTCACTCCTGTGCCAGGCAGAGTGCTGGTGTAGGAAAGAATGTAGCTCTGCATGTCTAGTTCAGCATTGCAATTTTTAAAATAAATGTAATTGCGTTAGGCTGCCTGGAGGGGTGGAAGGTGCTTTTTTCTGTTAAGGATATTTTGGTTGAGATAGCTTTCAAATGCAGCCATTTCCAGTGTTGCTGTAATGTCCTTAAACAGACGCTTGAAATGCTCGGCCTCTTTCACTGCTTTCACTGTTGTCGGAGCCGTGTCGGTCCCAGGATATTAGAGAGACAAGGAGAGCTTGTCTCTCCCAACAGCAGAAGTTGGTCCAATCAAATATATTAATTCAGCCACCTTGTCTCTCTAATATCCCGGACCAACATGGCAAGTTAGACAAGAGGAAGAATTAATGGGAACAAAACAAGTGTAGGTCTGCAAAGTGATTAAAATACTTCATTGTGTATTGTTGATCAGCTCTGTGATCTTCTCGGAACTAGAAAAACAGGGATGTTATCTGATCACAGATACTCTTGTGATGGGGCAACCAGTGATGAGAATGGATTTGAGAAAGTGGCAGCAAATACATTATAGATATGCAACTCTCTCTTCTTCTCTTCCTCTCCACTTTTCCCTATCTCTCTTTTCCACATCGCCCCTTTGACCACTGCATTCCTACATGTAAGCCGGTGGTGCAGAAGCAGAAGGGTTACATACAGAAGCCCTTTTCTTCTCTCCTGCACTTTGGAAAAATGATCCAATCCCAGTTTCCTGACAGTGTTTGAAATCGGCACCTCAATGCTGACTAGCCATGAAAGTGACTGAATCATAACTGCAATAATTATTCCCAGGGCCTGGCTTCTCAGTGTCCCGGGCTACTTGAAATTATAGCCCAGACAACTGAGGATCAGTTAGAGCCATGCAAGAGAGGAGACCGTTGGTACCATAACTATTGCTGATATCTTAATTTTGTCTTCTTCTAGCAACAGGACCTGATCCTGCCATCTATCCACAGTCAGATTTCCCATTGACTCAATGGGGGTTCTACAGGCAGAAAGATTAGTTTGATTTTAAAATCCTGTCACAACTGTACAACAGAACAGCTATGTAGGGTAATGAATGATGCAGCACATGATACAACTTGATCTTCATGGCCCAACGTGATTCTCCATGTGTGATGAAAACTCAATCTTAATACAGGAGATGTTTTGCAGTAGCTTGGGTACCACACTACCTAGAGTAGACACACATCTACCAGAATTTCTTGTGGTTTAGTAAAATTAACAATAATTATTAACATAAATTGGAAATGCAAAAGTATATAAACTCCCTACATTGCTGTCCATATGGTGGTTTGGTGCAACTATAAAGGAGAAACATGATCGCTTGTAGGACTTTTTCTGACATCAAAGTATTCTGGCTAGCCTAAATTACAAAAACATATATTTTTGTTTACAATTTTGCATTAATTTTTCCAAATATAACAAATATACCAAAATACCAGACTCATCATAATATACAAAGTAAATAAAGGAGGTTAGGATAAAGGGAGGGAAAGAGACATATCTAGCATCAGGGTCTATGGTAAGCAAAAAAATATTTCTATTACCTTGTGCTGAAACAGAAAGACTGAAGATGGTTGCATCTTGATATGTTAGTGTGTGTATAGAGTCTGCATTGTGTGTCAGTTAGAGCTGGTTGAAGATAGCCCATTAGACATTTGTATAAAAATGGTTTCTTCATCAGTGCAATTCAGTACAATGTGTGAGATTCACTGACCATGCATCAGTAATGTAAATGAAAATAGTTGTTTGAGTACAAATATACAAGGTTGTAGAAAAAAAATATTTCTGAATTCTTTTCCCCACAATGGAACTCTCAGGAGCATACTTCACCTGTGAATTAATACAGTATTATAAGAACTGGGAAATGACCAAAGATGTCAAATCACTTCACACATTCAAGGTGAAATGTACATGCATCAGTAGCAATATTTCTGGGTAGCAGCTCATGAGGAACATCTAGCACTGTGTAGCTTTGGATCAGAGTTCACAAATTGCATTGAACCTGGCCTGTATTTCAAGTTTGTAACAAAATCCAAAGACAAGAGTTCTGCCTGGCTTTGAATTTCAATCTGGTTCTAGTAATTTCCACTTGTTTCCTTTAAAAATAAAAGTGCTAAACTCTGCTCAGTTACATTGGTGTAAATCCAGAGTAACTCCATTGACCCAGTGAAGTTACTCTGCAATTACACTGATGTAACTGTGAGCAGAATCCATCTTAAAAAAAAAAAGGTAACAAGTATGGGATGCTCTGAGGTCCCAATCCTGCGAAGACGTATGTGCATGTTTCGCTTTATGCACTGTGAGTAGCCCAGTTGAAGCAAATGGAACTAACTACTCTCAGTGTGCAAATTTAAGCACACGTGTAAGCCTTTACAGGATTGGGGTTCAAGTCTGAAGAGTTCTCGGTTTCTTTAACAGGAATGGAAGATAACATGTATAGTAGAATCCCTTTATTTACTGTAAGAACTATATGTTCTATAATAATGGATTTCAGATTCACTACGCATAATTGATCACTTTTCTCCACCATAACACGAATGGCACATCACTGCTACAGGTTATACCTCCCCCCAAAAAATACCCACCCCCCCCAAATATATCCCCATCAAAACCAAACCAAATGACCTTTAACAATCAAACTAACAAATCAAGCAAACAAACAATGAAACAAGTCCAGAGTTATGCAGAGATTTTACCCTGAAAAGTCCCCACGGGACTTTTTACATTGATTTTATGTTGAAAGTGTTCTGATATTACAGAGATGGGTGGCAGTATAAAACTCTTAAGGTGGACAGATTGCTGCTTTTTACATTATTACAGGAGAGGTCTCTTTTGCACTTTGCCCCCAAGCCTATGAAAGGCAAACTCTTCTCTAATGAGTGATGCACCCTATTGCTTTATAAATACGGGCAGATAGGAGGAGCATCTTATAATTTCATTTTTCAATACAGGCCATTTGTGCTGTTTTTGCCTTGTGCCTTTTCTCTTGCTGATAAAGGGTTTGATTTCAAGGGGCGGTTAGCCTGAGTGAGTACTGCAGAATCAGGGCCCTAGACTTGGATCTGCACCTTTATTAGTAAAACTGCATCAGAAAACACATTTCCTCTGTTTAGGACTTGCAAGCAACCACTCCACCATCCCCATCCTTGATTTATAGCTCTGTAGCTAGACAGAGCCTTTAAGCAGTGACAAGGTCTCTCTGAACACAGCAGAAATATTTGCTAACATTGAAATTTTCTTCAGGGGCTTTAGCCACAGTTTGCTCATGTGGGACTTTTAATGAACCCCTAGAAGCAGCTGTGAATCAGTGCAATCCTGGGCTGTTTTCAATCCCCTCCACTCCCCAGCTCTTTTCACTTCAGAAATGCAGCGTGCTGGCAAACGGCTTCCTGAGGCAACCTGCGAGCCATGAAAAGATGCAGTTGGAGTGTATCAAAAACAAAGTAAAAGCCATGAGAAGCCAGTTTCCATCCCCCGCCCCCCCTGCCACATCCTCCCGCCCACCCGAACAGCCAGGCCTGCAAGCACCGCAGCTCAGGCCACAGAGCTGTTTGATTGCTTAAGCCTGGTGGTCAGACAATAGGACCAGAAAGAATGGCTGCTTCCTTCCTTCCTGTTGAGTGTTCTGCCTGAGTGAGCAAATTCAATAGCACTTCGCTTCACAGCAACACTAGGCTCTAGCACAGGCGAAAATCAACAAAGAGCCATTCTAGGGCATTTCCAACTGCACCTAAGCCAAGCCACTGAGCTGTGGAACCATCCGGGGAGGGGGAGGGGGCATCTAAACTCAGACATTGCTGGAGGGTGTGCATAAAGGCACAGTCAACATTCAGGTTATTGTATATATTGAAGGACTAGATTTTTGATGTTGGGCTTGTGCTGAGATTTTTGTTCCTCTCCCCTGCCATTTTTGATTTTTAAAATGCTTCTGCTGATTTAGAGAGACAAGGTGGGTGAGGTGATATCTTTTATTGGACCAATTTCTGTTGGCGACAGAGACGGGCTTTTGAGGTGACCTGAAGAAGAGCTCTGTGTGGCTCGAAAGCCCGTCTCTCTCACCAACGGAAGTTGGGCCAATAAAAGATATTACTTCACCTACCTTGTCTCTCTAATATCCTGGGACCAACACGGCTACAACAACACTGCTGAATTAGTCATTTTAAATCCCTCTGCATCTGTCTGTCAGCAAGTTCACTGTAAAGCATTTAAAAGCAATGACGAAACTATGAAGAAGGTTATACAAGAATACCTTGTCTGAAATCCAAAGAGGGTATTTTCTTCTGTTCCAAGTACTGGAGTCCTCAGCTTTCACACAGTTGATATCACAGACAACAATGGAAATAAGATAAGATGTCAAACAAGGGCAGTGTCTAAAACAGACTGGTAAACAATCACAGATTACATTTGTATGGATATAAATTAAAACACTTCTATATAAGTGCTATAGAAATGTCTCAGGATAATAATGGATTATTATTTGTAATATCGGACCTTTTTCCCCCCTGCCTTTTAAATCTCATTCCTTAATTCAGTTCTGTGCTAGGCTGAGAAGGAACATTATGTAGTTAAAAATGCAAGAACATTGGAGACATACATCCAGAACTGCCAGGCAGAAGTCACATATTTGTAAGCACTGAGTTTCTAGATCTCAAAGATTCTTGAAAAGGACTTAGTCTGTGTAGTGCTCCCTGCCAAAGAATACAAAATCAGCATTCTAAATACTCTTGCTGTCTCTTACAGTTGAACTAGTGCATCACATTGCAGAACCGCTGATACTGTGGGAGTCCAGTACATCTGTAGTTAGGTTTCTACCCTTACTGTAGAAACCTGGTATGGGATGTTATATAGCTATACAAAGGGGCATATTTACTTAAGGTGCCCAAGTTTGTTGATTCGGTGTGGTTAGGGGAAAGTACAGCAAATATATTTTAAAAAATAAAAAGCAAATTATCATAGACAAATATAGTAAAGATCTCTGATGGAATTTTTTGATTAATTATCTATCAATATATTTTTAACATTTAAAACTTTTTCGTTTGTGGCTTTCAAATAAACATGGTAAGATTTTACACTTCTATGCTGCATCTGCTTTCTTAAGCAAAGACCTGTTTAAGTTGTTTTTCCCATTGTATCTGAACCATACTTGAAACAGACCACTTAGCCAAGTTACATCAAGCCTGTTTCTTTTCTTTTCTACTTCTGAACTCTGACAGATTATCCTAAACCCATCTGCAACCATGATTAAATATATGAAAATCATCTTTGCTTCTCTTTTGAACTGCCTTTGATATAGTATTTGCTGTCAGATAGTCTATAATGTTTGAACATCTGGTAATGTAAACTGATGTGTTATTGCAGCTGAAGAAAGAACCATTTAGATATTTTTATAGCAAGTTTTTTTGTGGCATCTGATATTGCAATTGTGGCTTGAGTTTACACTAATCTTGTGGTGCTACAGTTATAGCTAAATTATTCATTTTTACGCATCTGAATCAGAACATAGCTTAGAATCCCAAGAAAATATGCTACTTATAAATTAAAATAGTTGATATTAACATGCTCTTATCACCGAGTATTCGGAAACTAGCTCAGACAACATTCTACTTAGCAATAATCTGAAATGCGCATGCAAAATCCATTTCAGTTATGGATTAATGAAAACCAGATTATGGTAGTTAATATATTTGATTTTGTTTCTTGTTTAAAAGCAACTTACATGGAGATCAATTAATATTACAAAGCAGGGTAGCTAAGTACAAATTTTCATCTCTTTCTATATATGAGACATCAATTTATATTCATACAGTCCTAAATACAATTGAGCTACAAGTATCTACTAGTGCTTAATGTTGACTATTACTTCAGAACAATTGCAGCTCACTTAATATGGGGCCCAATCCTATTTCTACTGAAGTCAGTGGGAGGATCCCATGATATGGATCAGTTGGCATACTCCTAGCAAAAGTATGTACCTAGAAATGCATAAAGATTGAGGCCAGAGGCACCAACTTTCTACTGTGCCAGGGGGTGCTTGATCCCGACTCTGCCCCAGGCCCCGCCCTGTCCCACCTCTTCCTGCCCCCGCTCCATCCCCACCCTGCCTCTTCCTGTCCCGTTCCACCCTTCTCCCCCAAGTGCACACTTGCTTCTCCCCTCCCCCCCCCCAGCACCTCCTGCATGCCACAGAACAGCTGATCTTTAGCAGGCGGGTGGTGCTGGGGGGGAAGGCGCTGATCGGCGGGACTGTCGGTGGGTGCTCCAGCCCCAGAGCACCCACGGAGTCAGCACCTACGACTGACGCATATCTCCCTCTCTTGCCCCACTCATATTTTTCCAGATTTAAGGGCACAGTTAAGGTACAAGTATATTTTTAGGAAGTTTCTCATTGCTGCTTTTATTTTTCTGTGGGAAAACTAGTTCAGGTAGAAAGTGAGGTTTTGGAACAGCCTAAGTAGTGAGGGCAAACAACCTAACTGGTTTTAAGATGGAGTTTTATAAGTTTATATATGGGATTATACATTATACATTATGGGATTTATGTCTGGGATTATACACAGGGCCGGCCTTCGCGAGAATGACTCCCTGGGCGAACTTGTATTTTGACTCCCTTTGTTTGAGTTCAGCCCCTGGTGTCAGGGCTTGGGTGTTAGTCACTTTGCCCCCCTGATCACGATGCCTTGGGTGGTTGCCCACATCACCCACCCTGATTATACAACAGGGTTGCCTAGGATAGCAGGGGACAGGACAAGATGACCCAGGAGGTTCCTTCCCAGTGTTATGTGCTATGCAAAACCAAAAACCTTTACCCCAAACTGATCACCCTAAACTTGATATTTGAAAAAGTTCACTTTACTCCTCACTATTGTTTTTCATTTTCACACTGAAAGTGACATTCAAGTGCCAGGAGAAGTTATTTTCCAACTTCTTTCAGCCTAATCAGAAGCAGGAGTCACCAGAAATCTTGCAATGAAACTTCTTCCCATGAGATTTATAGCCCAAATTTTGCAGATCCTACTTCTTTTACATAAGCTTGGAGTGACTTTCCAAACATCTGGATGCTTATTTAACCCCCTAAACTCTCTGTGGTTTGCTCGTCATATGAGAAGTCTAGTTCCCACCAAGACTTGCCACATGATTTTAGGGAAAGGTAGGATGTTAGCTATTCAATATGTTCCCTGGTTAAGGCACTCAGCCCAGATCTGGGAGACTTGGGAACAATTCCCCCCTCTGCTTGAGGGAGAGAAAGAATTTGAACAGGGATCTCCCACCATGGGTGACGGGTATAGTAGGCCAGGGGAGGGAGGCTTAAGCCCAGCCTGGGCTCTGCCCATGTTGCCCCTCCTCCAAGCTGGTGGCAGCTCAGCTCCGGCCAGAGGCCAGCAGGTGGCTGGGGCTGACAAGCAGCCCGGTGCTGGGGCTGGTACTGAGGCCGGCTGGCCAGCGACCCAGCCAGTGCTGGGGCCAGCTCTGGGGCCAGCCAGCAGCCCGGGGCTGTTCAGCTGGGGCTTCTCCAGCTGCAGGGGGTGGAGGGGGGAGGCTCGGGGCTCCGACAGGTGGGGGCTCAGGGCTCCAG
The DNA here is from genome assembly GCA_037349315.1 of Chelydra serpentina. Lineage (NCBI taxonomy): Eukaryota > Metazoa > Chordata > Testudines > Chelydridae > Chelydra > Chelydra serpentina. The sequence goes on from JBAIAC010000004.1 coordinate 81,312,526, forward strand.
CAGGTGGGTGGTGGGGTTCTGGCAGAAGGGGCAGGGCCACATGGATAACCTCCCCGAAGGGGGGACTCACGTGCTGCCCATGTCTCCCTCCTCTCAGAACCAAGCTAGAGGGCTCCCTCTGTTTGTCCTGTTGAAGCTGTTCCACTTGGGATAAATAATTAGTCATTGGAGCAGGGAGAGCATAAGAACGGCCATACTGGGTCAGACCAACGGTCCATCTAGGCAGCCCAGTGTCCTGTCTTCTGACAGTGACCAATGCCAGGTGCCCCAAAAGGAATGAACAGAACAGGTAATCATCAAGTGATCCATTCCCTGTCACTCATTCCCAGCTTCTGGTAAACAGAGGCTAGGGACACCATCCATCCCCATCCTGGCTAATAGCCATTGATGGATCTATCAATCTATCAGATTCTGGGTCTCCCACCTCCCAGATGTCTGCCCCCTAACCACCAAGCTAAAGAATTATTCTCTCTCTCTCTCTAGCCCAATGACTCCCATAAAAGCCTGTTAGTGCTGCTACTTACCTGACTGCTCTTGAGTCACTCCTCACTCCCATCCCCAAGAAAGACTAGATGTACTAACTCTACAGTACTCCTATTATCCACACTTCAGAGAAGGCCTATAACATTCTTATTGGGGAAAAGGGTCTTTCTGTAGATGAATGCATTTGGGTTTGTCTTGGCAAACTGAATTAGGAGATTTAAATTAAAGAAAAAGTTCCAAAACTGTGACCAAGAAGCAGGGAAAGTTGGTAAAAGCAGAAATGGCACCGGTAATTTGGCATGTTGAACTACACAGAGGAAACGGGAGAGTCTGATGAAATAGCCTCCTCATATTCAGCAGGGTGCCACTGAATCAAAATTGATGTGTGATACAAGATGGATGTATGGATGGATCTAGAAAATCACATTACCATTCCATGAAACTTGTCATGAACATAGGTACCAAAGGTAAATTTTCAACTAGGCTTGAGCTGAGTCTCCCTTTTTAAGGATATGATTTATGCCTGCAAATTTAATTACAAACACAAATTGAGTACTTGTATCTCTCTCTCTCTACATGATTTGATGTGTGATTGCAGGTGCAAAATTCCAGTTGAGAGAGAAAATTGCACCTGCAAAAGAAAGTGGCGCAGCCCTCTTCAAAATGTACCTTTTGGTGTATTTATTTTCTTTTTGCAATAATCGCATGACTTTTTCATGCCAATAAAGCTATTGAAACTGAAAATTTAAAATTGCTTATCTAGGTACTTTGTTGCATCAGATGCTCTGTTTCTTTTTCTGGGTCATCCTGTGATAAGATACCACAATCTAGCATACCCATTAGCATGAAATGAAAATGTTATATTAAAAAGTCCATACCTCAGCCATTTTAAACATAGGTAAAAGCCGGGCAAGCAGTAAAACACCCATCCCTCCAATGGCTAATGAGTACTCCCATCTGTAATGGTCTGTCACATCTCTAGTTAATTAGAAACTAAATTACTAACAATCACCAATTATTCATAATAGCATTCTTTTACCCTGTTAAATTAGTTTTAAAATGATTAGCATAAGAAACATTTAGCTTTGAAATACTAGTCAATAAGTCAAAAAGCATCTGAACATTTGCCTATTTAGCCTAATGAAAGACATTTTATCTGGTACTGCCTCTAAATGCGCAGAGACAAGAAAATGGGTTTACCAAACAAACCAGAGATTTCTTTCCCTGCAACAGTTTAGATGTCTTGACTGTTTCTCTCAGTAAACTTTTCCCAGAATGCTGTGGATACCTTGCAAATGCTAAATCATTTTCAGGACAATGTGAGAAAATGCTTGGCAATGTCCCTGGCCTATTTTTAAAAAATTATTAATATAATGATCATACCAAACTCTCTTCCAAGCCCAGCTTTTCAGGCACTTGACTAACTTATTTGCTTAAAAGGTGTATATAAGCAGGCAAGCTTTCACAGGGTGTCATTTTCCATATAATCAGGAGGGCTTTGTGCTAAATTGTATAAGAAAGCATTCAAGGTTAAAATTCAGCATGACTCTCCCCCAAACAACCTCTCCTGCACCTTCACCCCCATCCCCACTTAAACCCTTTTGGAGGCTCCTGTCCACCCCTCCCCAGTCTACCCTTAGAAGCAAGCTCATCACCATTAGCACACAAATGCAAAATAACCAGCCGAGGCCTCTTCCCGGGAATACAAATTAGGGGCAGGTAGTTGAAGAGCTTAGAAAGCTGAAATAGCTAAATTCACAATGAAAAGAATGAATAGATGAGAGACTGAAAGTGGGGTAAAGTGTTCAGCTTTTGTCATTTAAAGTGACGTCTTTAACTCTTTGCCTTCATGAGGCTGCTCTTCACAAAAATAATAGTGAATTGCAATTAAAAACTGAAGGAAAAAAGAAATTATATAAAAAAATGACAAGAAGAAGATTTATTTCCTTCCTTGGTATACGACTATCATTCTAGGAAGCAGAGGATCATTTTAAAACTATCATTGTTTAATGTGACAATGCCGCTCTAGATAGTGAAACAAATGATGTAACCAAAAGCAGCTAGAGAAAAGTTTGTAGATGGCTCATCAAATCTCCTGAAATTACGCCCACTCATGCAACTATCTACTATTCCATGGTTTGTCACGTTTATTAGCATGGGTCATTGATCACTGATCATTACTGACTAAGTGATGTTTCAGGTTTGAAACATGGTCAGCTGAATGCCTTATTTGGGCAGAGCTCATGGGAAATTAGGTTTCATCTATGTTACAAATTCAGCCATGCTACTGGACTGGGTTACAACATGCTTGTCCCCTGACCCAGTTAAAGCATGTTTCCATTTTGTAGTGTAGATAGGACCTAATCATATGCCAAAGTCATGATAAGACTTGATGCTTGTAAAAATCTTTTAAAATATTAAGACTTTGCTATGATTTAAGGAGATAGATCCCATCTACACTGCAAAAATGGAACAGTTCTTTAACCACATCCAGGGACAATTATTTTGTTACCGTATCCCCTGGCACATTTGAATGCACAGCTTAGACAGGAGCCAAATTAAGCAAGAGAGCTATGGTCCATCTCTCTCTCTTACCTCACACATTACTAGAGCTGGTTAGAAAACAATTTTGTGAAGATTTCCACAATTGTTTCTTTCCATTTCCCACAGAAATGTTTTGACAAATTTTCTGACCAGCTCGCCACATTTAGCCCACAAAAAGGACCTTTGGCCTGTATAGACCAGAGCCATGAAAACCTAAAGCAGCTGTATGGCCTGGATTTGTACTCCACCTCTAACATTACTTTGAACAATGATCGTATCAGTAAATAGAACTGCAGTCCTACCAGTAGCACCAGAAACATACAGCTTTTAAAAATCTGAAAGAGAACTAGATTCCAAAATAAAAGCAAAATTAAAAGAATAAATCATGAACAATATGAGTGTTCAAACAATAGATGAATGGCAACAGATACTTGTGAGAGAATCTTCATCACTACCTTTGCATAAATGGCATATGTCTAACAAAGTGGGCAAATATATGTCGTATGTCCTCCTGTTCTAGCCACATGCGTGGTGCTCTTGTATATTAGCATAGGCACAGTACTCAAGGAAGTGAGGACAAATTTTAATGGCAATTAGCCTGTTATATTAGTGCTTTTACTAATAACATGCTAATGGCCAACTCTGCGCTCAGTTGAATTAATGCAACCCTTTAACTGCAAAATCTGGAGGGTTAGTCAAAGTTTACATGAACCATTAGGTTTACAAAGTTGGGCTGGAAATCCCATTAGCTTCCCAGTGAGATATCCACTATTTCCTGGGTTTGGTCAGGCCATTTATTATATCAACTCCAGTTTTTGCAAGAAATCAGAAGAGCAGGAACATGGAAAAATAAGAAAACATAAAAGGTAACTGAATGTTGCCAACCTCAAAATGATCACATCAAATGCAGCTCAGGTACTGAGTAAAAGTTTATGGGTAGAAATGAGAGAACTCCTATTTTATCTGAACCTCTTTTGCCCACACTCCGTATTAAGGACCTTTCAATTCCATTATGACTATTTGACAGCAGATATTCACCACTGTGACAAGGAAAAAACCCAACCCTTATATTTAGCAGATGCAGATTTACAAAATCTTCCAAAACAAAGACACAACGACAGCTCAAAACATCTCTCATCATCATCCTTAAAATGTAAAGGGTAAAAATCTTAAAACATATTTTCATTATGGTAATACAAATTTGGATGCTTTCCAACAGTCTCACTGCTATAAAAATGAGTTAAAACTTTATTTACATTTCAGAGATGATACATCTGTTGTGAGCTGTTGGTGCAACTAGCTAGTCCTCAAAAGACCTTTTGACAAGACGGTTTTGTGGCTTTCTTTATTTAAACATTTCCATGATTTGTTAAACATATTTTAATGATTTCTCTCTTGCTTTAAAAAAATATATTTAAGGCCCTTGGATTTTGTTGTAGTTGTTGGAAACGCTAACATTTATTCAGGGCTCTTCGTTTGCCTTAGAATGCCTACATAAATGTTTCTAACACTTTGCTCCACATTCTGGTTTAAGAACCCCCCAGTGAAGTCAATGGGAACTGGACATATGTATCAGAAGTCAAGTTGCACCCCATTATGATTTCTACAGTATTTTTTAAACAAAGATTCTGAAGGAACACGCATATAAAATGTAAGCCCCATAGGGAAAACAGAAGTGGGTATTTAACAGTCTTACACAAATGGGAAGGATCTGGAATGAATCAGGAAGAGTTTGGAATGGATTTATTGGAAGAGCGCTGCCTCCATGTAGCTTTCCATTTTTACGGGAAGAATTAGAAATGTCATTTGGCAGATATCTATAATGTTTTTGGAACTGGAAGGAAATTTGGCTTTTCCATTTGGTGTGGGTGGATGTTCCCCCAGGCCAGATTTAACTTGTAAAATGAGAGAGGTGGGATCTAAGCCTTTCCTAAAGGGAAACCTGTAGCTACATGTTTTGCAAATGTACCTTAGAAAATCCTCAGCCAGCAGCCCGCATACCTGATCCAGGTACTACTCAAGGGAGCAGGCCCTAAGCACTGGTTTTGTTCTATTTACAGCACAAAGACACCAGCCAAAAGGATCAAAGTATCAGGATTCAGACCAGCAAGAAATCAATATAATAAACCAAACAAACTGGTGTGCCTTGCTGCTTTGTTTCGTTCTGGCAACGCGAAGCAGCTGTAAACCTGCCGACTCAGCCAGTGAATGTAGCTCTATATATTTTGTGGAACAGGGAGATATTTGGTTTGTTCATGACACTTTGGAGCAGAGACTCTCTCTCTCTGTGTGTGTTTTCCAGCCCTGAGCAGAATGAGGCTATGATCCTGCTTGATGCTTTTGAGCTCTGCTGTGATACAAATAACATAATTCACTAAGAAAAGAGAGTACACTTATACTATGCAAGGAGATGCAGGAAGTTTTGAAGAGAAATGGACAAAGTTTGTTTTAAAAATCATGACAGATATAGTTATTGATAGGCAAAAATTTGTCCAACACTTATTAGTTATGACTCAATTTACTATCCATTGATAGGTATGAAAGATAAAGGTGGGATGGAAGGACAGAGTATCCACAAGCAATGCCCTGGGAAGAGCTCAATAGTCTGCCATCCTGAGTGCTGGGAATGGGAGGGTGCAGTCCCCTAAACCAGGGGTTCTCAAATTTCATTGCGCCACAACCCACTTCTGACAACAAAGTTACTACATGACTCCAGGAAGGGGCTAGAGCCTGAGCCCTGCCGCCTTGGGAGGGAGAGGAAGCTGCAGTCCGAGCCCTGCTACCTTGAGTGGGGGTGGAGCTTGGGCTTCAGCTTCATCCCTGGGTCCCAGCAAGTCTAATGCTGGCCATGGTGATAATGTGCGGTCGCAACCAATGTTCCCTCTAATTTTTGACAGGCCGTGTGCGCAAAAAATTTTCTTGTGTGCACATTTTTGACAGGCCATGTGCACGAAAAATTTCTTCTGTGCAAATTGTTGTGCTTCTGTGCAAATGTTTGTGCACGCGGTGTTTTGCCGCGTGCATGGGGTTTAGGATCTGTGTGCGCGTGCACACACGCACAGCTTAAAGGGAACAGTGGTCGCAACCCACTTTGGGGTCCTGACCCACAGTTTGAGACCCGCTGCCCGTGTCTATGACTGGGATTACATCTTTCGTGTCAGCCTCTGGCTAATAAGTCTCTGGTGAATTTGAAGATTCACCCTCTGCAAAACCCCTCTAGTTCCTGGAAGGGAGAAGAAGCTTTCTAGGTCTTCGCCCCATGCAGCACCCCCTCCCTGCTGTAAAGGGGGATGGTCTGTGTTACTCAACTGTTCTCCAACCTCTGTTTTCGAGTCTTCCTCCCCTGTGAATAATTCCACTATCTGCCACTGCTCAGATATTTGCGAGGCAGAAGCTGGTCAAATTTGTATGACTCTTGTATGCCATTACTTCCTACCCCATTCTAAACTCCAGGGGTGAAGGTGACCAGTCTTGTTAATTTCCCTCCTCTGCCACTTGGCAAACCTGTGGGTGGCAGCAGCAGAGTAGGAATCTGTATGCAGATTCAGGAAGATAGCACTGCATCAGCTCATGCTCAGTTTACATTTGGGAAAGTTAGCTTAGGGCTTTGTTAGTTCTCAGCAAGATGGGATTAAATCTACCTCACATGCTGCCAGGGCTGGCTCTACGCACCAGCCAACAAAGCACGTGCTTGGGGCGGTACTTTTCAAGGGGCGGCAATCCGGCCCTCCTCCTCCCCCCCCCGCCCTTTTTTTTGCTACAGTAGCAGTCCGGAGCTTGGGGCAGCAAAAAACCCAGAGCCGGCCCTGCATGCTGCACACCTACTCTCTGTGGCCCCTGCTGCTGCACACTAAAATTTTCCTAGCACACTTTGATTTATCCCCCTTTCAAGGCAGGATAGATCAAAGTGCATGAAGGGAACTTTTAGTGCACGGCAGCAGGGTCCACACAGACACCCTAGCTTGCAGTGCACTAGCTGTTCATCTAGATAAGCCCTTAAAAATATAAGGGCTACAGATTTTATTATTTAAGTGAAGTCAATTCTTTAGAAAGTGTTGGCTTAGGCTCTCACACATCACCTGGGAAAAACTCATACTCACCCTTCATTAGTGGATTTTTCAAGCCCTGATTACTGAGAACAAGCCTATTGGCAAAGCTACAGTGGTAAGCCTACTCCATTTCAGCGACCCAGATTTGAAGGTGAGCAAGCCACATGGACTATAATAATTTTACTATGTACAAGATCAAGAAACAAAATTCATAGCCATTACAACTACAAAATGCTTACACTTTTGCTATTAGAATATCATTAAATAATTATGCAGCATGTAACAATGTGCCACTTTAAAATGGTTTAACTTGAAAAAAGGTTAAATTCATCTTCTTGTTCTTACCTTTTCCATAAATCCTGTTTAAAGTTTTGTTCACTTCATATCTAAAAGGACGGGGGCACACAATAATAAATAGCAGAAGGATCAAAGGGGAATGTTACAGAGCTCACTCATCTAAAGTCTATAGAGGCCTAAAAATGTAGAATAGATTGAATGTAGTCTCTTCATACGTCTAAATGCGGGGAGAAGTTATTACCAATGTAAAAAGAAATGCAGTGAGGTGGCATCTTTCAAAATAATTTTATCATAGAAAATTCAAAGAAATATTAGAAAATGTAAATGATGCAGCTGCTACATATTTAAAACGATCAGACTTTTGACAGGTTATCCTGTCTACAATTGAAGCTAATTTTATATTTCTAATGAGCCTTGGGAGACAAAAATCTTGTCTAAAAACATTTCACCTCTCTTCAGTGTTGGCTTATTTAATTAGAATTACTCTTGCACTAATCTCCCTAGCCAGCAATCTAATAGCTATTAGCTGAATGTATTTACTGTTTAAACCACTGCTGAAATAGTGGCATAGGCTTGGTGCCAAGCTTACACACAGGTAGCCAGTAGAAGATTTGGACTCATAATCAAATTAAAATCCAACCTGGATCTCACCTTTCCCTTCAAATCACACAAGAACATCTCAATTAGAACAAAATAAGACCTTGGGAAGTAATGAATCATTTTTGTATGTTTGCACAATAACCTTGGTCATAGCATATTTGAACTTGGATGGGGAAATTGATTGGCAGACCTGTAGAACAGTGTAATTATACCAGTGTAACTATGCCAGTATAACTCTCTGTATGGACGTATTATTCTAGAATAAAAATGAGGTTTTTTTTTGGTGTAGCTACTGTCAGTTTCCAATGCAGACAATTTCCCTATGTAGACAAGCTCTTGTATTAGAGTTGTAGACAGGAAGTTATGTTTTTCTCCTTGATGAAGAATCTCAGAGCTACATTACTAACTCCTTAACAATACATAACACAGTTTGCTTCACCAAGCATTGGATCAGTTCAGATAATATAAATGAGCTACTATAGTAATCCCAAACTATGGGGTTTCTTAAAGGGAATGGGAGTGGATGACATAAAAATGTTCACTTAAAACCTAGTCAATGAACTTCTGACCTTTGGATTTTTAACTTTTCACTGTATTTTTCACACTTAAACTTGTTCTAGGAATTGCAAAGGATTTGGCAGATAGTGGATAGCAATGTTCCTTCTAATTTTTGACCGGCTGTGTGAGCAAAAAAATTCTTCTGTGCAAATTGTTGTGCTTCTGTGCAAATTTTTGTGTGCACGGTGTTTTGCTGTGTGCGCAGGGTTTAGGATCTGTGTGCGCATGCACACGCACACAGCTTAGAGGGAACAGTGGTGGATAGGGTTGAACATTGTGCATCTTGGGCCTCATACCTTTGTCATTTTTGTAGAAAATTCTACAGCAGCAGAAAGGGAAGAAAATCATGGAAGAGGAATACGGGCTTGATCTTGCTCCCATTGAAGTCAATGGCAATTTTGCAGTTCGTTTCAGCAGAAAGCTAGTCAAAGGTGCATGTCAAATACAGTTTGTCTCCTAGACAGCACCACTACATATCCTTTGTGAGGTACATATCCTCTTCTTGCCAAATACAATGGCATTTCAAAATTTAAGGTTCAGTTGAAAGGTTTATGGCCCAATAGCTCAGGATCCTATAGAGTGAATATTGAATCTTTATACCCCTGGAAGTGGTAATGCTGCACTAGTTTGCAGAAGATATCAACAAAGGGTCAGTCTTGATAGGCAGAAGGGTGTTTTCTATTGTTAGCTCAATCAAACTAGCTTAACATGATTGAAAAGCCCTCAATGCTTGTTAAGACACAGGCCTAAACTACAACATGGCTAGATAACACACTTTCAGATGTTAGCAAACATCTAAGGGGGTGGGGTGGGGTGGGGTGGGTGTGAGGGGTAGCTCAGTGGTTTGAGCATTGGCCTGCTAAACCCAGGGTTGTAAATTCAATCCTTGAGGGGGCCATTTAGGGATCTGGGGCAAACATTGGGGATTGGTCCTGCTTTGAGCAGGGGGTTGGACTAGATGACCTCCTAAGGTCCCTTCCAACCCTGATATTCTATGATTCTATGAAAACTAACCAGTGGTAAAATCCTGGTGTGGACAAGACAGTTGTAGTTTTAGCAGGTCATGGTAAACAGTCGTGTGTGTGCACTAGGGCCAGGTCTACACTAAAGAGTTAGGTTGACCCAACTACTTTGCTCAGGAGCGTTAAGCCGACCTAACGCTAGTGTTGACAGTACTAGGGCGACTGCTGACCTAGCGGCCACCTCTCGAGCAGGTGGTTACCTACAATGACAGGAGAACCCCTCCCATCGCAGTAGTGAGTGTCTACACTGAAGAGTTATAGCAGTGTTTCTAGTGAAGACCTAGCCTAGGAGAAATAGGTGTTTACCTCAACCTGCTAATGTGTTAAAATTACAACTGCCTTGTTCACATTAGGATTTTTATCACCTATTATCTTGTGTTAGCTAACGTGGTAGAAAACCACCATTTTTGCTAGTGTAGAAACACCCACAATCAGCCTTAAGAGAGCTTTTGTGTTAGACAAAGTTGATTGAGCTAACAAGATTGGAAACACACCATTTTTGTCTTCCAAGACCGAGACAAAATGTGAACTCTTCAGGAGGGTGTGTGTGTGTGTGTGTGGGGGGGGGGGGGGGGGAATCATAAAAGAGGGAGGAACAAAGTACTATATAAATCTTCCTTAAACTCTGGCAATGTGAGGAATAGCAACAAGCTCAGGCTGGAGGGTCACTAGCTTTTCCTGTCTGGAACTGAAATAAAACAGTTATGGAACTCAACTAAAGCCAATAAAGTCCCTGATAAGTTGGGGAAACCCAGATCTAGATCCGAGTTTAATGACCAGTGCTTGTTCTCAAAATGGGCCAGACCAACCTTAGATCCTGTATAAAGAACTTTGTCCAGTTTGTAAACAGTACTTTGTTCCTGTTCTCTACATTATCTTATCAGTTTTACCAGTGTTATTATGGAGAGGCAACTGAGAAAATATAAAATTAAAACACACAGTGTACTGACTTTGGAGGGGTCAAACTCAATTTGACTTTTGCAGTTCAGGCTCAACTCTAAGATTTTACATGTATAAAGAGTGACCCTTAAAGTAGGGGGGGTCCTTTAGCAGTGGGCGGGCTTCCGCCCGCCCACTTCCCGGAACCCAGTAGGTACATATACAGCCATTGTTCCACCCACAGTACTCTGATTGAATCTAATGAGAGTTTGTATACAGCTCAATGGTGGGATATGTCTAAATTTTCTTACTCTACAACAGTTACTTGTACAAGTAGTTCCATTTAACCCAATGTGTTCCCCAGTGTAAGAGGTTGACAATCTGGTCCTTAATAATTAACTCAGGAATCCTATCTCATGCTGTAGGGCTGACAGCGACTGTCCGGTTACTACATTGATTCATTCATCCATCCATTCATGTAAAGCACAACTGATGCTTCCCAAAATGTGCTTCCCTCTTCTTCCAGCACTGCACTGAATCTTCACCAAAGGGCTTCTCTCCCTCAAACACTATAGCCAAACAAACATAAAATGTAGCACTAGGCTGGGGCCCTCACATAGTGCCTTGCAGCTGTAAGAGTTACACAGTTCAGAAAGCTACAGCTGGGGGGTGGGGGGAGAGAGAGGAGCAAGTACTGTCTCTCTCACATACCATGAAATGGACCCTCCCACAGAACCCCTTCCTGACTGCCCAAGGGCCCAGGTTTTAAGTCTCTCTTTTCACTTTAGGTTTGTCAGCATATCACCATGTCTGTCTACAAGGCATAGGAGCCCCCTTTTGTTTGATGTATGCAGAACGCCCAAGGGCACTGAAGGGGTTAAGTGGAGGAAATTCTTGTCAACTTCAATAGAGAGTCAGGCATTTAAAAGCATTGTCTGTAAGATAAGCCCAGTTACATCTGACATCAGATAGAAAGAGCAAACCCTTTTTCTTCAAGCTTTTTTTATATACTTTCAGAGTGGAAAATATTCATATTGTGGTTTTGCACTAAAAATAAATTATTCCATTCACAGCCAACAACACAGGTAGCTGAGGTTAGTTGAAACCACCAGTAAACTAATGAGCTATGTGCTGCTGCATCTGTAGAAATGACCAGAACTCAAAACAGCCTAAAAAATAAGCTCTATGAATCATTCGTGGGGGAAAAAAACCACTCTACAATAAAAATGTTATGCATACATTTCTGCCACACCACGCATACTTTCAACATTTTAAAAAAATAAAATGGTTTGCATTTATCTTGGTGAATTACAATGGCCCGGGTGTTTTTCATAACTCTGGGAAGTCTCAAATGATCCCAGAACCCTAAAATAAAGTGATTTAGTTGGAGGCATTCCTCCTGCACAAACATTTGGAAAGCAATAAATAATAGCTCTTAAAGTATTATAAATAAGGATTCTGGACTTTCTAGAAGCATGACAATGGCTATTGTTCAACAGACAGAGTAAGAAACAAACACTGATAAAACAACTCATTCTTATTCTACTGTGCAACTCTATTTTTTTGGTGATAATTTATGGGTCAGATCCTCAGTTGGTGTAAATCAGCATAGCCTCACTGAAGTTAACAGAGCTACATCAATCTACCCACACTGAATATCTGGGCCACAGTTTGATAAAATCTCCAGCACTGCAATTTAGTGCATTACCTTACAAGGGTACATTTAGACATGACAAGTTCCAGACAACATGAGGACTTATTCCCAGTGTTATAACTGCTATACTTGGTAGGTAGTCTTCAAACTAGGGGCCAGCTCGTCCCAACCGGTAGTAAGACTCACACTGAGGGAAGAAATTGCCATCAAACTTCAATGGGGTTTGGATTTCCCCCAAGGCCTTTATTTATCTTATAATAAAAAGCTGAAGTTAGCCTAGTGACTACAATAATGTGACCCTGATAAATATATAATGCAAATAGCATAAACACTGGCTAAATTTAGTAGACTGAGTGGGATATCTCTATCTGCACATCAGCTATTTTGCCTAGTTAATTTTAATCAAATGAGCAAATTTTCCTATTGTTCTGGAACAGTAACTTCGATGGGTGGATTGTGACAGTCCTTTCCCCTCCAGTTACACCCCCTCATATTATATCTCATTTTTCCTTTGTGTACTCTGAACATCTGGTACCAAGGGCTAGTTGTTCACTTGGGTACAAAGCTCAAGTGTAGCATACATTGCCCTATGTTCAGCCCTGCTTAATGGAAACCTACAAAATCATTCTTCACTGTAAAGGTTCCAGAAGCAACCTACAACAGGGGTTAGAGCATGGGGATGAAAGGAAGAAGAGATGGTGTTTTCCAGACATACCATTTGACAAAAAAATAAAGTATGAGAGAAGTTTTATTAGTCATCATCTAAGGAAACTATTTTGCGATTGTGCTTTCAAGAAGCATGTCACTTTCAACGCTAGTGTAAAGGATCATCAAAAAACAAAGAAAAGGGTCACTTGTGAAGCATGCAAATATACAGCAAGAGAAATATAGAAATACAAGTTAATTCAGATTTTATGGCAGTGTCAGAGGGAACAGGAGTTTCATAAAAACACTAATTTCAGCACTGATATGAAAATCGGATTAACAGATCTTCATAACTGGGGTTTACCTGTATGATTTTAGATAGTTATTCTGTACTTGGGGGACAAGTTCCCCTTCAACTCAATTTTTTTTTTAAAAAGCTACTAACAAATTACATTGTCAGTCATATTTGTTCTTTGGCAAAGGCTGAAATGTGTACCAGTGGGTGAAGTTCTGAGGTAGTTAATAGAGGTGCGATCATATCTCCCACTTCCAGGAGCAAAGGGGACAAAGATACAATACACTTAAGCTTCTTTGGGGTGAGGTGTGTGGAAAGGACCTTTTCCCTCACGGACACACTTCCACAGTTTCAGTCTCTGTGCTGGGGTTCGACTGGATTTGAGATTATGGTTGCTTCCTATGGAATTGTGTTCATCCTGAAGGTGTTTTTTCTGGGTAAATTAATACTGACAAAGTCAACTATAGAGTCAGTCTTCTCTCAGAAGGGTTCAGGGAGACAGAGAACAATGGTGGAGTCCAGTACAAGCTAGATTTGAGGCTGGAAGCTTGTGTGGAGAACCTGGCCCATCAGAAAACCCTGGGAACCAACTGAGATATCAGGGAATCCACTGGTTTAGAAGTGTGGATCCCCTGCTTTTTCCTGCAGGGAGATGGGGTTGGATGAATTCACAGCAAACTTGCAACATTTCCTGTCTCCCATGTAGGAGTAGTAAACATTAAACCTGCTGACAATTAATATTGCACACAAATTTAGCCTCAGACATATAAAAAGGAAAATACATCCCACACACACCCACTATTCAGAGCAATTGAAATAGAGTGTGTACACAAGATTCACTATTGGTAATCTGGCTGGATTACTTGCATACCTTATTGTTTTGTTAAAGCCACCGGAAACAAAACATCTGACATGCTCTTAACGAAATATCGCTTATCTAGAACAGTTACAGGTACAGCAACCAATAAAAAAAGTCTGAAACATTTTTCTCTATTAGTGTTACAAATAATAAAGATTGGATGAAAAGTTTATTATTTCAGTTTGTTTACTTTGTGCATTTGACAGTACTTTGTGAATTGTCAGCTGGGTCCCTTACTGGTCTGGATATCCCACATAGCAACAATGGAGAGAAAAAAAAAAAGTAGAAAAAAAATCAGTGATTCTAAAACCACACAAATTAGTAGGCAGACTGTAGTACCTGAAACTATATTCATAAATATTGTCACTTCTTGGCAAATGAGAACCTTGCAAGTCAGATGCTCATTTGAGAAAGTGATGCTGTAAAATAGCACATGACCATTCTACTCTTTCACAACTATCACATGCATGTGGATTTGACTATAAATTGTGCATACATTATCCAACATCAGTTTTGGCCACAAAGTAAGAAAGTCCACATGCACAAAACATTATGTTCATATATCTGATGTAAGTGACGCATCTGACCTACCTTTTTATGTAGACTCAGATTGTCACTCCAAGTTAGACTTTTGCCCTGCATATCTATATATCTATCCAATCTTCATTCAACGTTCTCTCTCCTGACATAGCTCAAGTACAGAGAGCAGCTCTACAATCACATAGTAGATTCCCTGGGTAGCAGGAGCTAGTCTGATAGCATAATTTTTTAAAACCAGCTTATAGCACTGGGCAAAACTTTTTAAAATGGTTATTTAAAGTTAGGCTCCTAAGTTTATATTTCAGAACCTAACTCAAAGTAGCCTGATTTTTAAAGGCGTCAGAGTATCCACACCTCCCACTGCAATCAATGTGGGAGTCTGAACATTTTGGGCAGGGCTTTTCTAGCCAGCATATGCAGGGCTTAAGTCACTGCAGAAGGGTTTGTAACAGTACCAACATGGCCAGGATTGGCCAAAAGAATCTGTTGGCTGAGCAGTACAACATCTGTTGCCCTTCTCCCATTATAGAAAAACAAAAACCCTATTTCAAACAAAACCTTTATTATTGAGAGGAGGAGCAATGAAACACTGGAGTATTAGTAGTGGAATCTAGTGTGATCTAGATTCCAGGCCACTGAACTGCAGCACCAGTAAACTGAAATGTTTTATTTAACTAGGGGGAAGTATTTCATCATGAACAAAACATGTTAAGGTCTAATCTCATTTTGCCATAATCAAAAACACACTAAACAAATGAAAATAATATATGTCCTGGATCCTTGGGGACCAGTGTCATAGACAGATGGAAAACATTTGAAATCTCTTTAAAATGTGGCACAAGTATGTCAAGGTAATCATTCCCCCCCCCCCCCCCCCCATCATAATACCTTCAAAGACAGATCGTGCTCATGAGAAAAGCATGTTTCATGCTCTTCTTTCATTCCCTGCACTAGAAGTAGCAATAAACCTTTAAGTATTGAAAGAAGAAACTGGTACAACATGGAACAAATATGTAGAGACAAAAATAAGACATATGCATCAGGATCTCCTCAGTTAGTAAAATCCTTACAGAGAAGTAAAGAAACTGGACACTAGACAATATTGAGGCAGAAGAAATGCTACATATGCATGCAGCATAGTTAAATTCAGTACAGCACACTTTTGCTTCCAATAAGAACAGCTTTATTTGGATTTCCGATTTTCCTGTTTCCAATAAACTTTTGACAACTTCCATTAAAAACCCCTCTTTTTTTTGGTAATGCAAAGTAAACAGAAAAGAACTCAGTACTTTATGCTGTCTCTTCTCTCCTAATGGATAATGTGTTACGGTTTTGGCACTGCTAGTTATGTTTTCAGCTCCTATCACCCCAAACTGCTGTTTATTTAGGGTTACATAAAATACCAACAAGCAATGCTACCCAAAATGCTATTCAAAACCAATGCTACTCAGATCAAGTGAGGCCCTCATGCTATTTGCAGATCTCTGCACACTGGTGATTGACAGAAATAAGTCTCAGTAAGGTGGGGTCATATTTATATTTCACCAAGCTTTTTAAAATATTCCCAGGATGAGAAAAAAAATCCCATCAGGTAATGAACTGCACAAAAGTTGTAAGCACATTATGGACACTGCAGTAAGTAGCCAATGTTTTTGCTACTGTCAAGTATCAAGTGACTGACATAGGCATAGAGAGGTATGGCATAGATAGGTAGGCATTTTTATAGGAAACTGTAAAAATATCAAATGAACTTATATGAATGCCCAGCTATTACTCCTCTCCAACTGGAAAATAAATCTGACTCTTTAAAATGGTAGTGTTAAAATGAATGCTTTGATAGTTCATTTGAACAGGACATACTTTCCACATGATCAACCACATTTTATTTCCATTAAAGGTATTATACCTAATTATTGTCCTGGTAAAATGGAGTTCCTTTGCTCTTACTACTTTGTTACCTTCGGGGAAAAAAAAAAGAAATCACACCCCAAGCTGTTACAGTACACAAAATAGACAATATGTTTGAGGATATTAATTTGGACATCCAATTAGTTATGCAGAGGTGTTCTTGTACAGTACCTGTAATTTGCACATCACAGAGGAAAGGAAAGCGTAAACTGTGATTTGTTTAAAATTATAATTCATCATACTATATTATCTGCCAATATCCGATTCTGAGTCCCCACCTTTGCATGCAAGTCAGAGTTTCCCTGAGGATCAAAACGCTGTAACAGCAATGTAACAAACTGAGCTAATTGGGTGGGGTTTGTTTCTTTCTCACTCGCTCACTCTCTCACCCACAGGCAGGCACACTTTCACAGCGAACATCTAAAATCACCAGGGCATGCTTCTACATTGCATACATTTGGCAAGGCACCGCAGTTACCCTCAAAATGTAAGTATTGGGTCAAATTCTGCTCTCAATAGCTCCGTCCTGATGAGCAAAAAAGGGTGCAATTTTCCATCACGTTAGCTCAATCCGACTGAAAAGTCCTTTTAACGCTCATTAAGGCGCAGGATAACAGTTTTGAGGGCAGGTTTCAGCCTGGCCTAGACTAGTAAATTTGGTCTAAACTAGGATTTAAAGGTGTGATGTTAGCACGTTAACTAACATACTAGCTAACATATTGGAGAAGGTATGGATAAGGCACTGGGTTTATCATGTGCTAAACTATTCAAGTTATAGCCTAGACTTTTCAAACACAGTTAGCACATGTTAGCTAAAACTTACTAGCATTACACCTTAATTCCTAGTCCACAGAAGGCTTAAGTGTGATAACTCTCAATGATTAGTTATCTTTAATTAAGAACTGAGTTGAAGTTGACAATCATTCTTAAATGAAGTCCAGATTCATATTTCCCTACATTAAGATTCTGGGGGATAAAAAGTCTATCAATGCAGATAACTAGTTAGTTAGCCAGCAAATATAAAATAAACCAAAAACTTTAGTATTTGCTTTTCAGTACCTATGCACCAGAAGTAATGACCTTTAATTTGTCAAACAATTAGGACACATTTCAATTTGCCAATTTCAACTTTAGTACCATGTATTCAAGTATATATCTAAGTCAATAAGGACAAAGAATTCAATATCCACATTACCAAGTTCATTAATACAAGATAACAAATTTGAGTTATGTTGTGCTATGAATTGTATTTTATTTCCAAACATGTAATCTCAGAGGCAAAGACTTCAGATAATTGTGCTATTTAAATATTTCAGTCAGGACAGATGCAAGACCTGCGCATGCCACCTTTGATATAGACCCATTTCAAGAACTGGAGGAAGTGAATAGAAACACGTAAGGATCAGTCACTCCTTCGATATCCGAATGCACTGTTTCTAAATAAATTGATTTGATCAGCCAGTTAAATACTGTGAGTCATACTCAAAAGCCTAGACACAACAATATTTGTGCACTCTTGAAAGAATCCGTATGCTATGCAAGAGTTATCTGACTAAATAGCTTGTCTTTTTACCCCCGTCAGCCAGTCGTTTGGTGCTGAGAAATAAAGAAATCTAGCTTGCTTTCCCCCCCACCCCCATCGGAAAAAAAAAAGGCTTGTGCATTAACTATTTCTGATTAGCAAACTAGTTAGGGCTTGCATCTTCTAATTTCACTTGACAATTGATAACCAGTGTGCACACACTTCCACAGAGAAGGATTTTTCAGCACTGCAAACACATGTAAAACATCCCAAGTGTCAGAACACCAGAATTAAAAGCAATTGGTAAAAATTTGCAATTTCCTGTAGCCCCAAGTTTAAACTTGTAGTAAATAAGTTCTTAATTTATTAATTTTAACCTTGTTTTTGTTGGAGAGGATTCAGAGGAGGCTGTGATATTTCTTAAATGTCAACCTAAAAATTAGATGTATAAAATCAGCACTAAGACCCTAGACTTGGAGAGACATGCTCAGAACAGGAAATGGTAGTTTGTTAATAAAGAAAGGTAAATCATTTTCTAAACTTCCGGTGGCAAACTTAGGAGTGAAAGAATTTGGACCTCAGTGGAAGGTAACTGCCACAAGTGACAAATCAACTAAGCAACTTTCTTCTTAAAAGTGAGGCAAATGTTTTACATAAGTTTGGACTGCTTTCAGATCTGTCACTCCCTGAAGCATATTCTTCTCCTTTTAACTAACCATATTAACTGTCCATTATTCCTGAGTATTGAGCCTGTGCAAGCCAAACCTTTTTGTGAACTAGTATTACTTATTCCTTCTATAAAGCACAAAAAGCTCATCACTTAACAGGATAGGTCAGTTTTCAGTGTTGATTATTCCTAGTCTGGAATGAGTTCATGTATTTTCCTATGTTCATTTTCGTCTTACGCTATGCAAACAGCATTTATACCATTTCTGTAAGGGTAGGAAAAATGAATTATTTTCCGTTAAAGAAATAACATTTAAAGTTTTCATTTTCATTAACCTAAAGTTCTTAAATTAAATGTATTATTTTAATCACATTGTGAACACGTTTCTTTGAATTTTTCCCTTTAAAAACAAACAAACCAACCCTACAAATCAGATTTTTTAATTCAGAGCAATAAAGGGGGGGAAAAAAATGACAAGCAGCCCAGTTTAATTTCAAACGTTAATATATTTTCTATTTTATAGTGAACATATGCATCTTTCACCCCTTATTTGCAGCAACTATGACGTCCTCATAAGGGGCGACGACATTTGTAAGATGCCTCTTAAAATAAATATTTCTTTTTTATAAAATAATAAAACTTCAAATAAATATTCTTTACACTAAACAATATGTTGAAAAAAATTAGAAAATAAAGGCTGAATTTTACTGAAACTGTACAATATACATGAAGTCCAAAGGGAAATCGAAGTCTTGTAATCGAGGGTTTCCGTCAGGCCAAAAAATACAATCTAAAAACATACTGATTGATTCACATTCTTCCGAATGTACAACATATTAGTATAATATTTTGTGACTGTGCCATGTTCTATGACACCACTTGTTTTTCACAGTTGAAAATATCGTATATACAAAAATATAGCACATTATCTCTGGCAGAAAACAATAAAAAAAAGGAGTCATTTGCTAATTTACAAATTTTGCAAGTACTATTCACAAACAATAGAGTCACTTAGGAGTGTCTGTGTTGCTTTAGCTTATGCAATATATGGGTCACAAAGTACTGCATCCCATATTTGAGCTCCATTAGCTGGGTTCTAACAAGCATATCAGTTAAGATGGCACACATGCAGAAAAGCAGTTCACTGCAAACAGCAAAGTATACCCCCAACCCTTCTACTAACAGTGTCAAGGTTATAGCTGTTTAGTTGGTTGCATATGTGTGTTAGAAGAATCCTTATAACTTTAGTATTCCCAATTAGTGATGCTATGTTGGCTTTTCAAAGTTCCTGGGGGGAATACTGGGAACTTTGCAACAAACTGTGTTTGAGTGTTTACAGCGGCATCCAGGCCTGTTTACTCGGTCATAACACCCCTGGCACAATTTAAGGCAACCCTTGGCTGGTAAGTAACACCACAAGCAAGGCAGAAAGAGGGATACAACACCCATGGCAGACCATCTAGTGCAGCAATGTGACTGACTGCAAGAGCATGGGTTGTCAGCACAGTTGTCCTCATCATCATTAGAGCAGTGATAGAAGAGGCATTTCACACAGCAAACACAAGTCCCATAATCAACCACATTCTGGGCTGAGCAAAGACACTGCTTGTCACAGATCCAACAGGATGGCAGGGTCCTTGGAGAAGTGCACTCCTTACACTTACATTTTCCACAGTCCTCACACCTATAGGCATGCATGCCCAAGTCTTCTTTGCTCAGGGGCTTCAGCTCGCTTGACTTGAACTCAGACTTGGGCTGCACCCTGATTATCCCGTCAGCCACTGGCCCTGAAGATGATCCTAAAAGTCTGTGTTCAGATGAATTACTGCTTGTACTTGTCCTTGTACTGCTCCGTGAACCTGTGCTGACCGTACTGATGGAACGGGACAGGGGTGCCCGGGAGGAAGTATGTACCTGTGCATGTTGGACCCTGGTAAGATGACGATGTTCAGGCAAGCCATGCGGTCTTTCGTTTTTGTGCTGGCTAGCTGGACGAGGGGCAGGTTTAACTCCTGGTCGCGGAGCCACTGTAGGTCCCTCCGTGTACTCAT
Source organism: Chelydra serpentina (assembly GCA_037349315.1). Taxonomy (NCBI): domain Eukaryota; kingdom Metazoa; phylum Chordata; order Testudines; family Chelydridae; genus Chelydra; species Chelydra serpentina. The sequence goes on from JBAIAC010000004.1 coordinate 81,333,099, forward strand.
TTGTATTTCGGATGGCCTTGATCTGGTCCAGTGACAACACATGAACCTGTTGTGTCAGAACATCCCTCGGGTCAGAATCTCCCTGTTGCCTCCCACCGTCATGCCGAACCTGTAGCAAAGACTGGGACCCACTGCCATTCTGAGCTCTTGTCTCCATCAGTATCCTGAAGAGTGGTCACTCCAGCAGGCTTAGAACACATCTGAACTCCTGTAGCAACAAAGAGAAGATTCACTATTGTGTCACATTGTACATTTGCAAATTGTCCTTCCTCCTGAAGGATCCCGGAGCATTTTACTAATTAAATAAGTACACCATCATTAAAATGGAGCCACATTAGAGGTGGAGGGCAGGAGCCAGACTTGTTAAGTACTCTGTACCTATCTGATTTTGCTAAAGAGACTCTTACTTTTACTAATCGCACTAAAGGATATTTTCCTCCATCCATGCAGAACACAGAAGTTTTAGGTTTTTAAGAACTCATAAAGATCCAGATCCAGTAAACGGCACAGAACTTAGTTTATCTATAATGCAAGGAGAGAGGGTTTTGCTGACCCTGGCAGGACTTTATAACTTGTGATGCCAGGAAATCAAGGTATTTAAAACCTGATATTGAGACCTCCCAGTCATCCTCTGGCTAGACCATGGATTTTAACATAGCTACTTAAAGTGACTCTTCCTTTCACATAACACTATTAAAAATACATTTTACACAAAAAACAGCTACAAATATTTTAGCAAGTGTAATGTGACCTGCTGACGACAGACATTTAATTCTTCAACTTTATTTAAAAGTGTGTAATATTTTGGTAGGCTAGTCTCTTTACACATTAAACTTAACATGATGTAAATAGGAAATTGTAGTTTAATACCAATGGTCCCAAGAAAAACACTAAATAGCAATAAAATGTTTGAGGTTAGACGCCAGTGAGCTAGTGCTACCAAAAACGTCCACTGCAGAAGTAAAATAAGTCTCTTTCCAAGATTGCTAAGTGTGTCATACTTGTGTACTTCACATCAGTTATTTTATTTATTTCCTATTAAATACCACTGCAGAATTATTTTTACATTTCAAACTATCTATAGATTATAATTCAAATATTGGGCATGACTAGAAAATACAGAGCAATTTGGGGAACAGAAATATGGAGAATACAATCTAAACACTACAATCCAAGAAGACTATTTGATTAAGGCTACATCACTTTAAGTAATTAAGAATGGAAGTTGGCTTAAGAAATTCAGTGGAAACCCAACAAAACATGCGTAAAAGTTAAGGAAAATCAGTTTATGACTAGCATCATAAGCTTAGTACAATGGTTAACAAATCTGCAGATCAGAATTGACCAATCTCTCTGTCATTCTTTAATGGATTCTAAAGTAGACACAAAATTAAATTAGCTACATAAAAGTCCAAAGCAATTTGTTTTTACTTAAAAACAAATCTGAATCCTTGCTTCTTGCAAGAACCATGCAATGTCTTAAATTATACCTAGAAAGGGCACCATAGTGTTACTCTGTACACATCACTTACCAACAATAAATAACACTACACCACAGTATTGTAAAATATATCCAAACAGACACTTCAACAGTGAACATCTCCATATGCTGTCTTTATTCTAAAACCAAAGGAAAACATTTAACCTCTTACCCGCTGATTACTTTTCAAGCCAAAATAAGTTCTCTCTTTGTTTTATTTGATTTTATAAGCTGGTCCTTTTAAAAAAAGATGATATTTAATGAAAATATTAGGTGTGTTTATTATTGTTAAATCTTGGCTTCCCCCAGCATGCATGTTAGAAATCATGATTCTCAGCACGTGAAAGCTATCTTGCAAACACATCTTAATTCGTTTATATTTACTTCAAATTAAAACCCTTGCCAAGAGAAAAGTTTAAATACAATGCCCAAACAGACATGCCCTTATTGGAAGCTATTTAAAGATAACAAGGTTAGATCAAGGTTCTCCCTACCTTGAGAGGAATTTGCAACATCACATACCCCTCTTCTTCCAATTCTAGCTTTAAACTAAATTCAAAGAGCAAAGGAGAGATTTTTTTGTCTCTACAGTATTTTTAACCCTGTCTAAAAGTAGGACTGACGCTGACCAGCAGGTTCTTCGAAAGACAAGGGTCTTGGAAACTGAACCCCTTCAAACAACAAGGTAAAAGCTGAAAAAGAAAACATTGCTCTTTTCTTCCTTTCCTTTTATAGGCTTCATCTTTGCCCAGAACAACGTGCTCAGCAGGTGGGGCGCAGCAATCCCTTCATTCTCTCAGGACTGGCTGATATTGCAAATGAAACGAGCAGCCTCACAAATGCAGACAACCTGGAGATAAACAGGAGACATCCTCTAGGGTGGAGGAGGGAGGCGGCTTCTAAAGTTGCCTTATCAGGAAAGTCAAGCCCATGCTTCCTTTTAACTATTGTGTATCCACCCCGCCACCCCCAGGAGATGCTGGAGGAGTCTGAGAGTTATATAAAGCTTCCTGCATTACTTCTCATTCGAGAGAACACCTCCAAGGTAGTTTAGTAAAGTGCACGTTTCCCCTTCAAGGGCTACAATTAAGCACCAGTTCCAATTCCAGGAAGTCAGCTGAAGGAAACCTCGCCAATGCTGCTTCTACTATTTTACCTATTCTGTGCACATTTCAACCAGATTAGGAATTACAAAGTGGCATCCACTGAATTTGTAGCATAACAAACAGCCCTTGCATTTTATTGCACTGAGAGCTCTGGAAAGATCCGTTAACAGGGCAAGATGCAGACCTACAGCACTCTTATTTTTGCACGTATGCTCGCCTGTAGTTCTTTCAGGGAAACAGGACTCCCTCCCCCCGTCTCTCTCTAATCTCGGGTGATCTCAATGCTTCCCTTTCCCTCCTTCCCACCCACCCCCTTTTTTCCACCTACCGAATAAGAGCATAGCAAGAGAAACATTTGCTCCTTTTTTTTTTTTTTTGAGATAACGCGATTCACTACTTCCAACAACCGAAGTCCACTCACTTGCTGAGCAGAAATGCCATGATTTGCTAACTCTTACTAACTGGGATTGGGGAAAGGGAGAAAGGGGCTGGGTTTTATCCTCTGCACGCTTGGGGAAGTTTAAAACGCAAAGTGCTCCTTGTGTGCTGTGGAAAAACCCATGTCGTGTTGGCTGGGAGAAGGGAAGCCTAAGGGGGAAAAAGTTCTCTGCCCATGAATTTCTGTTTTGTCTCAGGAGCGTTTGCCGCACACCCCCACCCCACCTCCATCGCGCGCACACCAACCACCTCCTCTTCTTTGAAAGTGCTTTGAAACCCCCATTAAGGGCTGAGTGTGTGATCAGACTATGGATTAAGGCAAAAGGGACTTCACCACCGGGGTGGGGCAAACTGACACACAAATAGCTTACTGCAAACACCAGCAACTTTCAGAAGCTGTTGCAAAGTAAGCTACCACCACCACAAATATTAAGCCTTTCCGTGCCCTCCTCCCCGCAAACTGCTTCAGTCCTACACACCATATAATGAAACCGGGGGAAGAGTTTACTCCCTGTCATATCGACGATCTATTTAATTTATCGCATGGAAAATACATTTATAGCAGGCGTGAGCTCACTTCCGAATTGCACAAATTTCCTCATGCACTTATAAAACAGTGTCAGTCTTCCATTTAAACAGAGCTGGCTAAAGACACCAAGTACAGGGACCAAGCAGCCCAAAGGCGATACAAATAAACAACCCCCCAAATCCTAACCCAAACCCATGTAATGCTTTGAGACGGGATCTACCAGGACTTCCCCGTCTCTACCTTGCAGGGGCATGTTCCTGCGACTGTAGGAGAATACAGTATGCAAAGAAGTCACCCGAGTTGCTTCAAGTCCTTGCAATATTTCGCAGACATTGCTCCCTGCAAATGCTCAAACCAGAGTACAGATTTCCGCCCTCTAAACTCACCCTGCCGCCCAATGGCGCGGAGCTTGGGGGGGCTCCCTCCCTGCAAAGTCATTTTTGAGGGGAAACACACGCGAAATAGCCCTCAGAAGCCATCCGATGCTCCCCCCCCCTCCCCGCCGAACTTCCCCAAGAAAGAAAAAAACTCGCTGAAATTCCACTTCCAACTCCTGGGGTGGGGGGATAGGTTCACGGATTGAAAAGGGATCGACCTTACACCTACATTTCCACGAGCTCCTCGGAACAAACTGGGCTATTAAAAAAAGCTTGTTTTGCAAAGAAGGAAAAAGCTCTCACCGTGATCGCGGCACTGCACCAACCCCCCCTCTCTCTCGTGTTTTCTTCTTCCTGCGGTTTGCAAGTAAATCCAGCCTAAAGCAGCAAAAAAAAAAAAAAATAAAAAAAATAAAAAAAATTTCCAAACTCAACTTTAGTCCAACTTGCCAATCACCACCACCATCTCAAAAATCCAGAGCAAAGTGACCTCAGTGTCCCCAGATCGATTATAGATATGAACCTCTGTGAAAGGTCTCCAGGTCGGGTGGATATTTCTTTGCTCCTAAAAAGAAATCACTCATACACTATTTCCTCTACCCCCAATTCTCAATCGCCAATACCAAGTCACTTTTTCTGTTGTTGCAAATGATCAAGGGGCGGGAGGGGAGGGAGACGCCAAAACAAACACAATAAAGTGGATCTAAAATAAAATCCCAAAGCTTTTCTTCCACTGAGCTCCTCCAAGAAAGCAGCCTGTGCAATGCAGCCGTTCTGCTGAGAAGCTGCAAGCTCCCCTCTCTCTTTAGCTTTCTCGCTCCCTCTGTGAGCGTGTGAGTGTTGCAGGCAGCGCTGTGGTTTGCAAACGGGGTGTTTTGGAAGCGCAGCGGATTTGTGGTAGTGCCTGTTGTTGTGCGTTTGGAGGAGGAGGAAGATTTGAGATCTCAGCTGCAGGGGCTTGGTGTTTTTCTGCTCGCGTTCCCTCTCTCTCTTTTCCTTTCCGGAGGAGGTAGGGTGATCTCTGCAAAAGCAGCAGTAAATGGCGTCATGTGGATCTGAGGAGGAACAGAGCAGTTGTTGTCCCAGAGGATATATCGCATCCGGTCCCAGCTCATTGGCTCTGCGGGGCTACATTCACTCACACTCCCAGCGCCCTGCCAGCACTCTGAGCCGCAGGAGGCATTCAAAAGGGCAACGGCACCGAGCAAGCCAGAGGGGGAGGCGGACGACTTGCACTACAACTGCAAGTAGAGCCGCTGCTCTATTACTGTTACAACTGCTATCCCCGCTGCTGCTTCGGCCCAGTCTCGCCACCCTAGCGCTGCCTGGCGCAGCAGCAACAACTCCCTCCCAGGGCCGCTGGGCCACCGATTTTTGTAAGAGGCTCCTTCGTGCAAAGTAACGCAACACGTAGGGCGTGTGAGACACTAGGGCAGACAAAACAAAAGGCTACGTGGGACCCTCAGGCGGGCTGGCTGGCAACGCCGGGTTGAAGTGAAGCCCCTGGAGGTTGGGTTTTAGAGGAAAATAAAAACTTTCCGGTGGTATTTTTGCAGTAGAACTAAATCGAAGTTAAAAACGCCCCCTCCCCTTCCTTTGCATTGTCGTTAATCCAGTCGCCTACCACTTCTCGGCCGAAGGAGCGGGTATTATTTTGGGTACGGGCCGCTGCATAAACACGATCATACACCATGTTCTAGTACTAGCCACACCACCTCCCCCCCCCCCCCCAAATTAGAGGCTGCGATAACAAGTGGAACGCGGTGTACCTCAGACACCAGCTGTCGGCTCGGGACATACTTGTCCTCTACACAATGGAAAGAGTAGCACTCTTGTGGTGTTTTTTTCCTGTCCAGGGGATCAGCATGATGCACTGCGGTGTAATATGTACTAAAAGAAAACAACAACAAAAAGAAAGGGGGAAGGAAAACTCCGGCCTGGTTGCTAGGGCTGTGGATACACTGTCATTCATGTGACAGTCAGAACTTCATCATTTGTTTACGGTAGAGGGTATGCAATGAGTCGGAGGCGCTATAGCGCGATACAACTTCGAGAGCTTCAGTACCTAGCATTGGAGACTGAGTGTTTTTATTTAAGTTCAGTTAACATATGGGACGGTGTCTGAAAACAACCCAAACGTCTGGTTTATGGACATTGTATGTTATAGTAATGACACAATTCCCTCTTCTCTGTATTGGCAGGCACGAGGTGAAATAATTGGTTTCAAAAACTGCCACGTTCTTTTTTGTGTATTTTATGCCAAAACATATATGGGCAAACACACACACACACACACTACCCTATATTCCCACGTGTATGCAAAACCTATTTTGTATGGTTTATAAGAAATAAAAGTCAGCAGTAAATGGTATTATGTACATGAGCATTCACATAGAGGTCGTATGAGACTTTGCTATCTGGTCTGCCTGCACATCCTCTTTTACATATACCAAGTATAGCTTTGTGAATGAGATGATCATCTATACCTCATGAAAATAAAGTGGATGGTGCATTACACCTTCACCTATTCTCTTTATATAGAGATCTAATCTATCTATCTATCCACACACAAGAAAATTAACCACGGCTATTGTATTAGTAAGGCGAGCCTATCGTTAATCTAACGTCTTCCTTTGCAAGCTCACTAGACTCTCTAGGACCACTGCACTGCCTGTTTAAGTAGACTGCTGTTGTTTCCGAGACGTCTGCGCAGAGTGGTGGTGTTAAGCTCGAGGGCTAGAGAAAATTAGTTGCATTCAGCATTTCCTCCACTTTCGTGTAATTTCAGTGACACAAGTAAAGCGGGCTGATCTGTGCATGACCGTCCTGCCCCAGAACAAAAAGCCAGGGAGCTGCAGCTTTGCAAAGCCGGGCTCCATTGAGCTCTGCTGATGAATGAGAGGCGGCTGCCTGCCCGCTCCCCGCTAGAGGGAGCACGGAGTCAATCGGCCAGAGGCGCTGGGAGCCGCCTGGGGAAGAACCGCCAGGGCTTCCCCCACAAAAACAAGCGCTCGGCGGGGTTCGCACCAGCCGGAAGGGCTGCCCGCCTGCCCAGTCTTGCCGGGCACGGGGAAGCGCAGAGCCCGAAGGACGGGGAGGGAGCGGGCAGAGGAGCGCGCGCGCTTGCCCGTCGTTGTGTAACGCGAACCGGGAACCGCCGCCGCCTCTAGTGAACAAGCTGCACTGCAGGCGCCTTGCCAGTCAATCCCAGGCTGAGCAGGTAAGAGCCCCGCCTTTCCACGCACACGGCGGCGCTCAGTGGCTGCCGCGAAGCCTCACCACGCCCGCCCTGCCTCTGCTGCAACAAGTTTCCCCTCTCACCTTTCCTCCTTTGCTGCCTTTGTGCTCCACAAGTGGCTAACTTGTTTCGGGGGCTGCCCACAGGAGAGTCCCCGGGACCTAGCTCACCCAACCCGGGGCTTTTCAGCAAGGGGCTTTACCGTCGGCCTTTTCAGATCATATGTTTGAAGGACGTCTGGCCTGGAAAAGTCAGTGTTTCCATGGTTTACAGTGAAAGTGAGGCTGGACAGTTCTCCTGCCTGACTTGCCTACAGGTTACAGCTGGGCCTGACCTGCAGTGTACGCTTGGATCAGTTTAGTGTTGGTGCTGCATTTCCCCACTTGGGAACGGATTGAGCCCAAGGAGTCTACTTTTACTGTGAAGGTTAAGGAATTCAGGTTTGACTGTTTCGTTCAGGTTCACATCTACTTCAGATCAACCATTAGGAGGCAAACAGAAAGTACCATGTCAATTGCAGTTCTGTTGGCAAGGTACAAAACAAAAATCAGTTCTTGCAAAATACAACCCTCACCCTCAAATTAGAGAAGTTTAAAAATATAGATATTAGAGATGGATAAGGTCTTTTAGGTCTTTTTTTAAAATTGGCAAGCTGTGTAGTGTAAGTGTTCACAATATTATTATTTTTATAGCAGCCAGCAGTATGGTAGACACGTTACACTCCAGTCCTGCAAACGTGCATTTATTTGACATGTGAATAGTCCTAATGAAATATAGGAAATCAGTGGGGTTATTCATATTCCCAAAGCTAAGCATATGTGTGTTTTCAGGATCAAGGCCTTACAGAAAATCTAAAAAGACCACATGTTAGAGCAGGCATCGGCAACCTTCGTCACGCGGCTCGCCACCCTCCTGGTGGGCCAGGCCGGTTTGTTTACTTCCCACGTCTGCCGGTTCGGCCAATCGCGGCTCCCACTGGCCGTGGTTCGCCGTCCCAGACCACTGGGGGCTGCGGGAAGCGGTGCGGGCCTGGGGATGTGCTGGCCGCCGCTTCCCGCAGCCCCCATTGGCCGGGGACGAACTGCGATCAGCCAAACTGGCGGACACGGCAAGAAAACAAACCGGCCCGGCCTGCCAGGGAGCTTACCCTGGCGAGCCGCGTGACGAAGGTTGCTGATGCCTGTGTTGGAGTTTGTTTACACTTAAAATGCTACAGCTGTGCAGCTGTAGTGCTTCAATGTAGACACTAGGGTGCACCTACAAGGAGGGATTCTCCTATCAGCTCCTCCCCGAGAGGCGATAGCTAGGTTGATGGGAAAATTCTTCCTTCGATCTAGTGCTGTCTCCGCAGGGACTTTTATTGATATAACCATGCTGTTTAACGGTGTGGATTTTTTAAACCCCTGAGTGATGTAGTTGACCTAATTTTCGAATGTAGACACGGCCTTAATTCTGATGAATTTATAAATGTAGGGCTAGTCTACACTGGCAACGCTAAAGTGCTGCTGCCATGGCAGTGCTTTAACATGGCTTGTGTGGTCGAGGGCGGCAGAGTGCTGAGAGAGAGCTCTCCCAGCACTTAAAAAAACCCAACTCTACAAGAGGAATAGCTCCCAGTGCTGGTGCACTGTCTACACTGGTGCTTTACAGTGCTGAAACTTGCTGCGCTCAGGGGGGTGTTTTTTCACACCCCCTGAGTGAGAAAGTTGCAGCACTGTAAAGTGCCAGTGTAGACAAGCCCTAAGGAATTAGTCCTACAAAGAGTTATGTACATGTTTAGCTTTATGCATGTGAATGGGCTTATGTGTAAATCTTTACAGGCTCAGGAACTGCAAGATAGATTATCCAACCTTTATGTTGATGAACGCTTACCCACATGAGTAATTAGGTGCCTAGGTGCTTTTGAAAATCACAATAGGCACTAAATATCTTTACAAATTGGGGCCAAAGATTCTACTTGGTGCAAGTAAGTGAGTTCAGTAGTTGTTAGCTAGTGAGGCCCCAATCCTACATGTCCCGGGTGGTGCACTATACAGGCAGATGTTCATCTGCACAGTGTGCCTTGGAGATCAAAGCTATGCTCAGTTTCCCTTGTGACTTTCACAGAGCGACTGGGGTGAGAAAAACAATTTTTGACGAATAGGAAAATGTGACTGTAAAATTCCAACATTTGTCAGCATGACCCAGGCAGATGTAGTACCGAAACTGCGTTTGAATTACTTTTATTAGATGAGTTCAAACTATTTTAAAGTGGAAGGTGTCCCATTAAGAAAAATATGCTCCAAAACTGCTGGGCTATTAGGGCAATAAAAGTTTACTGGTAAATTCCATTTTAACCATTGGCATGCTGACACTTTCCAGATAGTCAGCAAAAGAAATAATCCTGCAGCCTTTGTGAAATGAAGTGGCCTAGTGTTAGTACATGCAATTATGTCTCCCCTAGTGGCTTGCACTGATGACTGCACAGTCTGCTACTTTCAACAAAAGTTTGACTTTAACTCGAGCAGAAGCCTGTGTTTTCAGTGCTCTTGGTCTTGGGTTAATTCCCAGTTTATGGACCGCAGTAAATGTATATATGTGGCCATGGTTTAGTTACACTAGCAATTCCAATCACCTCAGTTAGAGATTTGCCCCATGTAAGGACTGCAAAATCAGGTCCTGGTAGCAGGGCCGGCTCTTGCACTAGGCGACCCTAGGCGGTCGCCTAGGGCGCCAAGATTTGGGGGGCGGCGGGCGGCTGCCTTCCGGCTCCCCGCTGAGCCAGGAAGCAAGGGGTGGCTCGCCACGGCTGCCCGCTGCCTCCCCGCTCAGCGGCTGAGCTGCTGAGCAGGGAGACAAGGGGCGGCTCGCCGTGGCTGCCTGCTGCCTGCCTGCTCAGCGGCTGAGCGGGGAGACAAGGGGCGGCTCGCCGCGGCTGCCTGCTGCTGAGCACGGAGGCAGGAGTCAGCCGCGGTGAGCCGCCCCTTGCCTCCCCGCGGCTGGCTCCACGCTCAGCGACTGACCATGGAGCCGGGAGGCTGCTGGCAAGCCGCCCCCCCTACCTCCCGGTTCCACACTCAGCTCCCGGGGCTGCGGGCTGGGGGGGGGGGGGGGGCAGCTGACCTCCTGGGGGCGGGGGAGCTGGCGGGGGGGGGGCAGCGTTGCGGGGGGGAGGGGCAACGCAGGGCCGGTGCAATGAAGTTCGCCTAGGGCGTGAAACTTCCTGGCACCGCCCCTGCCTGGTAGGATTGCTGCATCTCCATTGTTCAGGCTGCAGAGTAGAAAAATGCAATGTACTTCCCTTTTTCAAAAATATATCTTTGTAAGTGGTTGTTCATCACAAGGGAATAGCAGCTCAGGTTGTTTGGTGTCTCCTCTGCGCATTTTCTACATCTATATCGTGAGCTACCGTGGCAATATGAAGGTATAGATTGCCTACTAATTCCATAGAATCCTAAACCTTTAATTGATTTTGTCTTTCATGTTTGAGCCTTTGAAAAAAGTTAATGTACATTAGGGAGCTATTTATAGTGAAATTGGCTTATATGAGTGGCTAGTCTGAAGTCCTCTGCCCATTGATAAAATATTAAATTGAGATTTTCAGAGCAGTCTAGGGTATTTATACCCATATTTTTCATTGAAATGAGTGGGTGATATCTCCCTATATCTATTCAGGGCCGGATTAACCTTTTGTGGGCCTGGCTCCAAACATATTTGTGGGTCCCCATGGAGGCAATGGTGCATGGTGTGGGGGATGTCAGTCCCCAGAGTGTGGGGCCAGCCAGGGGCAATGTGGCATGGTATAGCAGAGAGAGGCCTCCCCGCTCCGCCCAGCCCCGTGTGAGTGCACTATTTACAAACCAGCTGTTGCCAGACATGCAGTGGCCTGCCCAGCCCTGTACTGCCAGGGTGCCCCTTCCCCCCAGGGGCGGGCCCATGCCGTGCCACACAGCCCAACACTGGAACAGACCCCCCCAACTCCCTATGGCCAGAGCCTCCCCCCCCGCTCCCTGGACCCGCTATGTCCAGCATACACCCCCCCCCCACCGCCTCTACAAATGCACAGCACCCTACATAACAGCGCTCCTGCCCAGCATTCCCAGCACCCCGCTGCCCACAGCCCCACCACAACTGCCCAGAACCCCACACAGAACTCCCACTCCCTAGTGCACCAACACACAGGTCTTTCCCACCCCCTCACAGTCCACCATCACCACCACCCCAGAGACCCACTCCCTGCCTCCCTGCCACACTGGGCTGCAGCCAGGGCTGGTCCTGGGGTGGGGAATCACTCCAGCCCCTTGGGAGTGGCACGATCAGCCAAGCCAAGGCCTGCCTCAGCCAGACTCCCTCAGGACTCACTTGCCTGGAGGGGCCCAGCCAAGCCCCTCATACTGTCTCCCCTCCCCGCCCCAAACTGACCGATACCAGTCAGGCATCTGCACCAGTCCCAGGTAGCTCAGCTCCAGGGAGACAGGCGGGGCCCCACAAATGGTGGGAAGCAGAGACTGCTTGGAACTGGAGGTGCACCGAGGTCTGGCCGGGGGGTAGAGAGGAGCCAGCGGGTGGGGGCCAGGGGGTGGAGAGGAGCCCCCGGCCGGCCAACGGGCAGGCCGAGAGGAGCAAGTGATGGGCAGGGGTGGGGAGCCAACGGGCTGGCGGGGTCTCGGGGCGCAGTGCAAGCGGAGCAGGCTGGGGCCTCTTCTGAGCGTGGGCCTGGCTCCACTGGCGCCATTGTAAACCTGGGACTGTTTCTATTGCTTTGAAAATCTCAGCCTAATAGCTTATTTGATTTCATGTGGGATGTTTGTGTCCCTGATTCAAATACCTTTCATCTCAGTTGTATGATTTTAATTACGAAATCATACAACTGAGGAATACATTTTGGAAGTCCGGCGGGGAGGGGGAGTAAAAAGGTAATATTTTGGCTTTGTACTTTGTACCTGGTCCCAAGGGGTATGGAGGACCTGTGACTCCCACTGAAACCAGTGAGTAAAGTGCTGAAACAGAATAGCTACCTACAACTCGACCTAATGGTTTTAGTGGTGCTCAATACCCTTCAGGATCAGGCCATTGTCACTCAAAGCTGTCCAACAGTCTCTGTCTTCTTTGGTGAGATAACAGGCATGATCCTAAACCACTTTACACCACTTGAGGATCTGGCCCAATATATCTAGGGACATGTACCAAAAAGAACATTTTCTAGTTGAATATCAAATATATATCTATACAATTTTTTCCCCTCCAGATCCTAAAATTGTCCTAAAGAAAAGGGAGGGGTGTGTGTGTGGAAAGATTCACCACAATTATGTGCATAGGGACTGTTCTAATAAAACAGGTGCACTAGAATTATTTGATTATATTTATATGAATAAGATCACCAGAGTTAGTAGAACTGTTATATGCTTTCCCTTTTTCTCTTAAATAATAAATGTCATGACTCAGTTTTCTTTTCTTATAGAGTCTAACAGCATATTCCTCAAAACTGGGAAATTGCTGTGAAGTGAATAGCTGGAACATCAGGCTTTCGGACCACAACTTGGGAAACCCTGCTTTAGCCTTTTTTCCCTTAAATTTTCAAGTGCTGCTGCCGGTAGTTGGAGTGTGAGTGAGGGTGTAGACAATCATTTTAATAACTGCGTTGTCCTGACCTGCTTTGAGCAGGGTTAGATGACCTGACTAGGCTCAGCTACACTAAGAGTTTTACCTTGAATCAATTGATTGTGAGTGACTTTGAATTAGTTAACACATTTGTGAGTAAAGACTAGTTTTGACAAATGTTTCCCCAAACATTTTTTTTCAGCATGCAAATGCTTATGGTTTACTCTTAGGCTAAGCCTACTGAGCTCACTAGCGGGAGACAGTGGAGAAAGGTGGTAGAAATTGTGGGACATTTTAGGGAAAAAGAGACCGCCCAAGAGGCTGGACTGTGAAGGAAGGTCATTGGAATTTGGGCAGTTTGAGGCATGTAGCAGGTAAATTAGTAAAGTGCTATCTGGGCTAGGTTAAAACATGGTTCCACTTGTAGTTTTCCTGCAAGCCAAGAGAAGCATATTAAGCAATTGTTAAATATTCTTATCTTTCTATCAGGGCCCGGGAGCTATTTTTTCATATGTGAAATGTTTTTACCCTTTGTCTAAGTGGCTTGTAAAAAATCCTAGAAGCAGAGTTGGCATAGATAGCATGCAGAAGGGGACCTTTGTTAATGAGGAATGAATTCTAAGTCATAAGAAACATCAAGAATGCTTCCTCTCCCAACACTGTCTTTCTTTCTTTCTTTATTAGGGGGAGGGATACCTCAGTGGTTTGAGCATTGGCTTGCTAAACCCAGGATTGTGAGTTCAATCCTTGAGGGGGCCATTTAGGGATCTGGGGCAAAAATTGGGGATTGGTCCTGCTTTGAGCAGGGGGTTGGACTACATGACCTCCCAAGGTCCCTTCCAACCCTGATATTCCATTATTCTATTTTTTGTCATAAATGTGTTGCTTCTATCAGAGTAATTGTAATGATACTAATAGTAATTGACAAAGACCCTGATCCTACAGTCAGATTCGCACAGGTGGACTCTTGTGCTCATATAGGTAGCCCCACTGAAGTCAGTGGGACTCCATGTGGGCTGAATGGTCTGGCTTCACAGAAGTGATTTTTTTTTTTTTGAGATACAGTATGTTTATTTTTAATTTCAATAACCTAAGAAGAACTACAGGAAGGAGAGATGCAGTACCCTTTTGCTATGCTGTAAGACATTTAGGGGTGGGGGTACGGCAGGAGAAGTAATCAACACTGACATTAATTTTGTAACAAGGGAAATAAATGGTTCTGAACAGTTTAATCACCATGGCTCCACTTTCATCTTGTCCTGAAGCACAGTGGTCCACTTTAAACATGAGAAATCAAAAATGGTGATACTTAAGTTTAAGCACCATTGTCTGATCAAAACTGAAGCAAATTAAGGAAAAACAAACAGAAAAGGGTAAAACAAAATTTAACTGTCAGATTTGTTTTGCATCCTTGCATTGAATTGTCACTTAGAGAAAAGGGACAGTGCATCTCCATTTGCTTACAGGCTAGGAGATCACTTTGAATTCTGCATAATCCTAACTGCAAACAAAATATAGCACTTGCAAGATCAGGGCCTAATAGACTAAAAACCACTTTGAAAGAGATAGGAACAGTCACTAATTATACTTACCTTACTTAAAGAGAGAAGCAGGCAAGACACTTGATTATCTAAACAAGGTTATCTGTGTAGGAAGATCCATTCCCACCACTGGTTTAAAGGGCCACTGTAAACATGAAATGTTTTAAAGCTGTTTCAGGTATTGCATCTAGCTTTGGTTCTCTCTGCCATTATTTGCAGTTTAAGAATCAAATTTTCCCATTTTTTAATCAGCTTTGTTGCTTTTTAAAGTCTCAGAGAGACAGATGGCGGAAATTAACTGAGATCCTGATTCCAGAAGCTGTTCTGGGTAAGTGGATCCCTCTCTAAAGCCTTGTCTAGCCCCAGTGAAGTAAATGGGGCTCTATGGAGGCGCAGGAGTCCAGCTGCACAGATCAGCTTACAGGATTGTGGCCTAAGTAACTAAATACCAGGGGGGCAATGAATCTGATAGTAAACAAAATGCTGCCAAGTGCATGAAGTAAACATACTTTATAACTGGAAGAAAATACTCTTATCCCATTTCTTGGCAGGTAAACATTTTCAGATAGTATAAGTAAACATTTTCAGTTTGTAATGTTCTGTCAATATAATTTTCAGATAGTATAAGTAAAACTAATGCAAGTGCTTTTAATGTATTCTCATTTAAATTATATATGGCAGTTAGAATATGTCAAAGATATAAGCCGTTATATTTTCAGAAAGAAAATTATTTTTCCTTGGGAAATTAAAGTATGGTTCTATAACAGGTTTTTGAGCACCTAACTCAATTTCAATTAGGGCCTGATCGATAGCCCAGTGAAGTCAACTGAAAGGGTGTTGTTGTTAATGTCAATGGACTTTAGATCAAACTCTTTATCTAGTTAGAGAACATATTTGTAACTGAAAAACCAGCGTGTAAAACTGTGTAACAATTATATGTTGTGGGCCATAGACTGCAAAGAATAGAGAGCCCTGATTTAGTGCATCTGTGTTCTGATCTTTTGTACAGGCTGAATCATAAGCAGAAAAGACTGAATCATCATTCAGACTAACTTCAAAAACAGATTGTATAAAACAGTAAAATGTAACATAAAAGTGAAAGTCTTTTCTTCCATTGCCAGTTCACTAAAATAATAAAATAAAAAGAATAAAAGAAAAGATCACTTCCTTTGCAGACACTTTATGAATGAAGCAGACTGCAAAGAGCTGGAAAAGGATCTCACAAAACTGGGTGATTGGGTAACAAAATGGCAGATGAAATTCAGTGTTGATAAATGCAAAGTAATGCACATTGGAAAACATAATCCCAACTAAACATATAAAATGATGGGGTCTATATTAGCTGTTACCACTCAAGAAAGAGATCTTGGAATCATTGTGGATAGTTCTCTGAAAACATCCACTCAACGTGCAGCGGCAGTCAAAAAAGGAAATAGAATGTTGAGAATCATTAAGTAAGGGATAAATAATAAGACAGAAAATATATTGCCTCTATATAAATCCATGGTATGTCCACATCTTGAAACATTGAATACTGTGTGCAGATGTGGTCGCCCGATCTCAAAAAAGATATATTGGAATTGGAAGAGGTTCAGAAAAGGGCAACAAGAATGATTGGGGTATGGAATGGCTGCCATATGAAGAGAGATTAATAAGACTGGGACTTTTCATCTTGGAAAAGAGATGACTAATGGGGAAATATGACTGAGGTCTATAAAATCATGACTGGTGTGGAGAAAGTAAATAAGGAAGTGTTATTTACTCCTCATAACACAAGAACTAGGGGTCATCAAATGAAATTAATAGACAGCAGGTTTAAAACAAAAAGAAGTATTTTTTCGTACAACGCACAGTCAACCTGTGGAACTCCTTGCCAGAGGATGTTGAGAAGGTCAAAACTATAACAGGGTTCAAAAAAGAACTAGATAAATTCATGGAGGATAGGTCAATCAATGGCTATTAGCCAGGATGGGCAGGGATGGTGTCCCTAGCCTCTGTTTGCCAGAAGCTGGGAATGGGTGACAGGGAATGGATCACTTAATGATTACCTGTTCTGTTCATTCCCTTTGGGTTACCTGGCATTGGCCACTTTCGGAAGACAGGATACTGGGCTAGATGGATCATTTGTCTGAGCCAGTATAGCCATTCTTATGTTCTTAATCTGGCATGTCATTTGACGCTAGTAGAAATACAAAGTTTGACTGTCCCCAGCTGTCTTTCCCGCTTCTATCTTTTGGCTTGTCTTACCTTTTAAGAACCTGATTTGTATACGTATGTGATCCTAATTTTATTGTTTGCCTTCTCAAACAGCACTTTCACCTACATCTCCCCCTTCCTCTCATTTGGCAGCCAGTTGGGCTTCTTCCTGCCTTGAATACCACATTCCCTGGTTATTCAAGCTCAGTCATTAGCACCCTGTCCCCCTACTGAAATTATGAATGAAAAGCCTTGTTGTTCATTACAAATAACTCAGGCTTCCTCAGTCAGTCAAATTCAAATGGAAGTGACTGCCAGACAAAGCGGCTGTATGATGGACAGTCCTCTCAGCAAGTGATCAAGGCACACAGGAAGTTTTTAAAGACACAATATAGGTAGAGCAGCTTGGGCGTTCCCCTGTGGTCAGGGCTACTTGGGCAGGGGGAGGAAGGATTTTTTTCCCACCTAACATAAGAAAGGCGGACACAGAGAGATGATAATTTGCAGTCAGTTCTGCCTCAGCAGAACTTATAAACCTTTCCATGCAGACACCTACACCTTCCAGTAATTCTCATCCAAGCAGAGAAAAGGGCAGGCACCAGCATTTATTTGGTTTTGAATGCTGCACTGTGCAGAGTGGGTCACGTACTTGGGGCAGCACAACCCCCTGCTGAGAAGTTGCATTGTCCTGGGCCCCCTTTTCACAACAGGGGAAAAGGTAATTGACAGGCTGATTGTTTGGCCAGAACCCCTGCTGTTTTAAAATACTCCAAGGCCCCAGTCACACGTTGTCAATAATAGCTGTCGGAGGTGACGAGTGAAAAAGGGCTGTTCAGGAAACAGTTTGAGCCCTTCAAGTGGACAGGCCTCAGTGACTTCTCCGGCACTCTGGCTGCCACAAGCAGCCCCTTCAAAAATAACCTTAAAGCAATAAATCAAACTTGTTTCCTGGACTATACAAGGAACAGCTGGTTATTTTTCTTCACTTTTTTTTTTAAGTCAAAAAATTATTTAAGCACAGGAAATCAAGCATGTCAAAGTTTGGCAAAGCAGTTTAGGTGATTTAGCAGTTAAACACTTCTCCTCTTTTCAATGTTATACCCTAGCCAACTTTTGGCTTTGACTTTTTATCTTCTCACTTCAATAGCTTGTGCCTTTGCCACAATGTCTACCACAACTTGCCTCCTGTCTTCCACACAGCCAGGGAAGTGATCCGAGTAGTTTGCAAGGGGAACTATGGAAAAGTCTTCATATGTTGGAGTCCCCACAGATGAATTGAGCTTGGACTGTTCTTTTAGGAACCCAAATCATGTATGTGGTATAGGCATGTCTGAAGGTATACAGGCCTACAATGTACTTAATATTTTATATATACATGCGGTACTTAATATTTTAGTATATGTACAGTGCCACTGATGTGTAGAGGGCTATTCAGACAGTTACAAAATTACAGGTCTCCATTGAGAGGACCTTACAGTCTTAGGCCCTGATCCTGCAATTGGATCCACAAAGGCAAACATTTACATCTGTACAGAGCCCCTTTAGGGGCCCACCCACATTGATTTCAGTCTTGGAGCTTTAATTCTCTGCCAGGCACAAGACATTTACTATATACTAACTTGTTAAAATCTAAATCTGTTACAATCTGAGAGTTCTTAATGTTATCACAGAGTAGTGCCCAACTCAGGTCTGCTAATGCATTTAGCTCTTCAGAATTGGTGATACACTCAGGAAACAAAAGGCTGAGTTCAAATGTGCTTTTGCAACCCTCTGCAGTGTCCATGTGCTATGGTTAAAGCATTACAGCAAAGATGGAAATGTAACCATTAAAAAAAAAAAAGAAGTTGATGGCAAAAGCAGAGATTAGGTTATGCAGAACAACAAACTACTCTGGAGGTCTGGGCTCGGTAAAAGCAGAAGTAAGAAGAGGAGAAAATAGTTTGTTGCTCTCAGGTTAGCATTAAATTGCTAATTAAAATCCCAGATTTTGAATACCTCGACATTCACATAGCACTGGATTTTTGTTCCTGTTTTTTGACATTAGTCATCTGTTTACAAAATATAAAGAACAACACAATTTGGTTAGGTACAAAAAGAGACAGTTGTCCTGGAAAGAGAGCTGGGGAAAGGAGATTTATCTCTGTGTGCTATATAAGCAGCACAGTTTACACCACAACAGTGCTGTGTTTGTTTCGGCAGCTCTGTGTGGGTGTATCAGGCTGAGCATGTGATTTCTCTATCAGTGCCATTTTTGAAACGTGGTCATTGTTCACCCTATACCTATGGTATTGGTGCTTATATAGCAGTATCAGGCCTTTATCTTGTAAGTTCTTTGAGATGGGGACCTTGTCTTCTTACTTTCTGTAAAGCTCTTAGCACATCTTCAGTGGTGTAATTATTCTTTATTCTTTCTTTTTCCTCCCACACTACATGTGCATTGGGTGCCCACCACTTTTCACCGTTTATTTTGGTCTTGTGCTGGTCTGTTCAGGCTTGAGTGTCAAGTTGATGGATTTGCCTTCTTTCTCCATTCTGTGGATTGTTTCTCTAGGTTACCCTCTTTTTCTCTTTCCAGATGGTGTCCATATTATCATTTGCTGTGGAAATCATGTATGTGGTATCCTTAAAGTGTGTCTAATATGTCCATATTAGACATATTAGGCCAGTCCAGGGCTGGGCTGGGGGAGGGGTGCCTCTCCTCCCAGCCGTGGTAGGTCCGGGCTGGGGCTGGGTTGGGTCCCAGGTAGGGCGCATCTCCCCTGGCCGCGGCAGGTCCGGAGCTGGGCTGGGGCCGGCAGGGAGAGGTGTCTCTCCCCCGGCTGCGGTAGGTAGGTCCGGGGTTGCGGGAGAGGCATCTGTCCCTGCCGCAGCCCTGAGTGCCTGCGCGGTGCTTATTAGGCTGCTGTGCAGCCGCATGGCCGTGCAGCTTAGAGGGAACATGGGTGCCCACCACGCTATTTTTCTAAATCTTTTCAAGTTTATGAAAGTTGTTTGCTGCTTTTAATAGTCATTGCTTGACATCTAACATGGTGTCACCATCATTGCACATCTCATTCCATAGATAGGTAAAATGGTTCACTTCTTCCTTCATCCACTCTAATAGTTACTTTGGGGATGTTGGTAGCCATATATTTTGCCTTACCCTTGTGGATGAACAAACCAACTTGTTTTGCTGTATCTACCAAAAGCTGGGTCTTTTCTTTCATTAAGCAATGTGTTGAACTAAGCAGGAAAATATCAGCAAAAAAAAGGTCACCCAATTGTGCTTTTCTCCATAAAATCCTTTTTTTCCCTTCTGTGGTTACTTCCCTCATGATGTAGTCAATGACCATTTGCAAATAACAGAGGGGATATAATATACTGTTGACTTATTCCAGTTGTCATTGCAAACCATTGGCTGATGTCATCATCTTTGAGTGCACATTCAGAATTCCCATATAGATCCATGATTATTCTAATTATTTTTGCTGGTAATCCATAATGTGCCATCATTTTCCAAAAATTGGCTCTGTTTATGTTGTCAAAAGCTTTCTGGAAATCTATAAAATGTATCACAAGAAGTGCTTGCCACTTCACACTTTGTTCTGTGATGTGTCTGAGAACCATGACATGGTCTGCACACGATCTCATTGATCTAAAACCTGCTATTTTCTCTCTAAATTGAATCATAGAATCATAGAATCTCAGGGTTGGAAGGGACCTCAGGAAGTCATCTAGTCCAACCGCCTCCTCAAAGCAGGACCAATCCCCAACTAAGTCATACCAGCCAGGGCTTTCTCAAGCCTGACCGTAAAAACCTCTAAGGATCGGGTGACCAGATGTCCCGATTTTATAGGGACAGTCCTGATTTTTGGGTCTTTTTCTTATATAGGCTCCTATTACCCCCCACCCCATCCCGATTTTTCACATTTGCTGTCTGGTCACCCTATCTAAGGAAGGAGATTCTACCACATCCGTAAGTAACCCATTCCAGTGCTTCACCACCCTCCTAGTGAAAAAGTTTCTATTTGTTTCTTGGTGCGTTCCAAGATGACGATGCACATTATTATCTCAGGCACTGACAATAATGTTATTCCTCTGCAGTTATTAGAGTTGATAAGGCAACTTTGGCAATATTACTATAAGGCCTCTCTTCCACTGGATTGTGTTCTTTTCTTCATTCCATATTCTATCCAGAAAAGACAAGGAAAGTCTGGAGAGCTGCTTTGTCACTTGCTTTAAGCAACATTCTAGTAATGTTGTCCTTTCTAGCTGCTTTCCCATTTTTGAGTTTACTGGTGACTTGTCTAACTTCTTCCATTGCAAGAAATCCTAAATTAATATCAAGCTCTAGTGATAGGTCTGCATCACATATTTAGTTGTTCAGTTGGTCTTGTTCTATTTAAAATATCATGAAAATGTTCTGCTCATCTTTTCCTTTGTTCTTCTTCTGTACTAAGAGTCTTTCCATTTGCATCTTTAATAGGACCTCCAGTATTGCTAAAGTTTCCTGTTAGCTGTTTGATTGTCTTATACAAGATCGTAAGGTTATCTCTTTGGCTAACATCTTCAGCCTTTTGACATTTTCTATCAATGAATGCCCTTTTATCTTTTCTGGCACTCCTTTTAACCTTTCTGTCTATAGCTCTGTATTCTTTTTGCGGCTTGCTTGTCTCTTCATGTCTTTAGCATTCAGGAGTTTTTGCTTTATACTTCTTCTTTTTTCCACGGCTGTCCAAGTAACATCACAAATCCATTCTTCCCCTTTAGATGTTGTTGTTATTGGAACTGTTATGTAAAGGGGCAGGTTCCCAGTTAGTATACATTGCTGTGGAATTCACAGGAGCTATACTGATTTATACTGAATTCACAGGAGCTATACTGACAGAAGATTTGGCCCAAAATCTGTATGAGAAATGATACATATTAAAATAAAATAGCATTATGCAATACATAATTTGGATCTGCCAGTGTAGAGTCCAAATAATGCCCATGTATTAGCTGGAAATGTAATATATTATGGCCACATTTCCCATATCCTATTTCTGCTTGTTATAATCACAAATTACCTATAGCAACGTAACATTATACCATCCAACAATGGTTGAGAATGTACCTGACCTATATGTATGGCAACATTTTACTATCAAACTGATAATACTTTAGAACCTTGCCCATGCTAATGAGTCACATGCTTTTGGTTGTCTCTTTCACTCAGCTCATGTGACTGGGGAATAGTTTTGAAAATGCATCAGTATTGGCAAGACTGCTGCTGCTGCCTTTGCCTAGCAGTATGACAGCACTATCTGGACACCACTGGATTGGTGAAATATCTCACTCATCAAAGATCTCCACCCATCGGAGTGTTTGAAAAGCCCGTTACAAGAGAGATATCCGATGAATTGGGCTATAGCCTAGAAAAGCTTATGCTGAAATAAATTTGTTAGTCTCTAAGGGTAGGTCTACACTTACCCGCTGCGTCGGAGGCGACCAATCGATCTTCTGAGTTCGATTTATTGCGTCTTGTCTAGACGTGATAAATCGAACCAGGAAGTGCTCCCCGTCGACGCTGGTAATCCTGCTCCACAAACGGAGCAGGCAGAGTTGACGGGGGAGCCTGCGCGCTGCCGTGTGGACCAGCGGTAAGTACTTTTAAGTTCGAAATAAGATACTTCGACTGCAAAAATGAACACACACAAGTAATGCCTTGGGATTTCTCACATGCGTAAAGTTACATTTGTGCATGTTTGCAGGATTGGGACCTAAACCTGGGAGCAGTTAGGCTCTCAGTTAAATTATGAGTGAAACTTGCACCTTAGCATTATCACAGATATATATCTTCAGGTTCAAGAGCATATGGCTGGAACAATTGAAATCCTGGCTCTCTTGAAGTCAATGACAAAATTCCCACTGGCTTCATTGGGGCCAAGATTTCACCCCATGTGTTAAAAATGGTTAAAAAAGCCCTGCTAGATATGCTAGGGCAGATTTTCATATAAAGTGAGGCCTGAGGTGTGTACACTTAAATATCTGTCTGCACTCCTGCTCTGGCCCATGTGCTTACAAGCTCTGTTCGCATGCACAGATGCCACCTGTACATATGCAATTGCAGTAACTGGGCATGAAAAGAAGGTTCAACAATAGAAGTAGATCTCAGGCCTGTCCTTCTGAAAAACTGATCCTGTAAATATTATGGGTCCAGACTCCCATGAGGGGCAGAGGGAGTGGGAGTCACAGATCCACATGATGGCTCTGACTGCTGGATTTTCCTTTTGGATCTTTATTTAGTGTCTGATCCCTTCAGGAGTTGCGTGCTGCTGTTGCCTTCTACAGGTGGTGTCTCCTTAAAGGCATGTTGAATTACTTGTGTCCAATTCTGTGAGGTGCGTCAGTGAGAGTCATGTGAGATCAGGACTTGACAGACTGCATCTAATAAAGAGGCCCCTTTGTACGGCTTATCCTGTGTTTAGGAGAGGTCTGTGAAACAATTTTTTTCCCTCTTTGGCGTAAGTGAATAACTGGGGTTTGGGGCCAAACCCTCCTTCTTGTCAGATAAATGATTTTACTTAGCATTTTTCATCAGCAAAAGCTTCACAAACGTTAGGCTCAAAATTGATGGATGTTTTGCCTGAGTAATGACAGGAGGATTTGGCTCATTAGCTAGTTAATCCTCACAACACCCTTCTTCATAAGTAATACCCCCGTTTTAGTTATTGAGCACAGGTGTGTTGGATGGGTGCTTGAGTATAAATATGTCCTTTGGAAGACAGAGTGCCTTTTTAGCATAGCGGCTGCTGTCGCTGAGGATGTGCTGTTCCACTAATGGGGGTGATATTAATGTGTGTCTTAAGGGCTAGAATCTAGCCACCATTGTACCGGATATATTATCTCTTGCTTCTGTAAAGATTGGGATCCGTAGGGTACTGTGTACTTGACTTTGCCTTACTGCAAATACTCGCCAGCAACCACACACCACACAACAAAAACACTAACCCAGGAACCTACCCTTGCAACAAAACCCGATGCCAACTCTGTCCACATATTTATTCAACTGACACCATCATAGGATCTAATCACATCAGCCACGCCATCAGGGGCTCATTCACCTGCACATTTACCAATGTGATATATGCCATCATGTGCCAGCAATGCCCCTCTGCCATGTACATTGGACAAACTGGACAGTCTGTATGCAAAAAAATAAATGGACACAAATCTGACATCAGGAATCATAACATTCAAAAACCAGTAGGAGAACACTTCAACCTCCCTGGTCACTCAATAACAGACTTGAAGGTGACAATTTTAAAACAGAAAAACTTCAAAAACAGACTCCAACGAGAAGCTGCTGAACTGGAATTAATTTGCAAATTGGATACCATCAACCTAGGGTTAAACAGAGACTGGGAATGGCTGGGTCATTACACTCATTGAATCTATTTCCCCAAGATTAAGTATCCTCACACCTTCTTGTCAACTGTCTGATATAGGCCTTCTTGATTATCACTACAAAAGGTTTTTTTTCTCCTGCTGATACTAGCTCATCTAAATTAAATAGCCTCTTGGAATTGGTATGGCAACTTCCACCTTTTCTGTGTGTATACATACATCTTGCTTCTGTGTGTTCCATTCTATGCATCCGATGAAGTGGGCTATAGCCTAGAAAAGGTTATGCTGAAATAAATTTGTTAGTCTCTAAGCATAGGTCTACCCTTACCCGCTGCGTCGGAGGCGACCAATCGATCTTCTAAGTTCGATTTATCGCGTCTTGTCTAGACATGATAAATCGAACCAGGAAGTGCTCCCCGTCGACGCCGGTAATCCTGCTCCACAAACGTAGCAGGCGGAGTCGACGGGGGAGCCTGCGCGCTGCCGTGTGGACCAGCGGTAAGTACTTTTAAGTTCGAAATAAGATACTTCGACTTCAGCTACGTTATTCACGTAGCTGAAGTTGCGTATCTTACTTCGAACTTGGGGGGTAGTGTAGACCAGCCCTAAGGTGCCACAAGTACTCCTGCTCCAGATAGTGAAAGTAATTTTTAAAAAGAGGAATTTTGCAACTAGCTGTTTTACTCCTGAATGATAGAAAGGCATTTGTCGCATATAAGGTGTAAATTTTAAGGTTTCTAAAATTTGCCAGGCTGGTGATGAAAAACTAATACAGAAAAGAAAAACAGCTACTTTGGTTTTGGAGTCCACAAAAACCAATGGTTTGTGCTCCCTCTGCTGGCTCTAAAGCAGCAGGTAACCAACAAACCTTGCTCCCAGAGATTTATTGATATGGTACACAATGAGGCTTATGTCATTTTAGTGTTAAATGAGAATTGCTTAGGTAAAAGGCTTACAAGTTAAATAATAAACCAGAACCCTTAAGAAAATGTATCACCTAACTCTTCTTTACAAAAATAAGTATTTTAAAGGAAAAACATGACCAATCTTACTGATTCTGAATTTCTGTGAACAGTTGGGTTGAATTGTTAACATACTCTAACACAACAAAGAATGAACCTCTCTAGTCTATTATAATCTGAGGAACCAAGATACTATGGAATTTTTTTCTGCTCATGGTTTAGAAGTGATTCTTAGATTGAGTGCTGCTGTCCTCTGACTTTTTGTTCCTTGTAGTATGGTTCTTGGAGGTCACTTAAATTATTAATAAACATTTTTATGTTTAAGTAGTATTAAGTAATAGCTCTTATTTACTATTCTAACTAAAAATCTGTTCTGTTTCTTCCCAATTATCCTTTAAGAAGTGGCAATTTGCATTAATTAATGACCTGTAATGTATTCTCTGTAACTAAATCATCTGACTTTATATGTTGTTTATTTAGGTATGGAAATTTCTTTATAAACTATAATTTTCAAATGTAAGAACAAATTTTACTCAGCCAAAGTATCACTATTTTTTGTTAAACTTCTTATGGTGATACTGAAGGTGAACAGGCAGCAACAGTCTCTGAAGCCTCTGGGGCACCTGACATTGGCCACTGTTGGAAGACAGAATACTGGGCTAGATGGACCTTTGGTCTGACCCAGTATGGCCATTTTTATATTCTAGATCAGGGGAGGGCGAACTACGGGCCGCATCTGGCCAGTCAGGGCTTTCAATCCGGGCCACAGGATTGCCAGCTCCGTGGCGCAGTGAAGCTAAGGGGCCCACACTGCTCCCGGAAGCGGCCGGCACCACGTTCCTGCGGCCCCGGGGGGGTTGGGGTGGCGCAGAGGCCTCCGTGCACTGCTCTCGCCAGCAGGCACCACCCCTCACAGCTTCCATTGGCCAGGAACAGGGAACCGCAGCCACTGGGAGCTTTGGGGGTGATACCCACAGGCGAGGGCAGTGTGTGGCGGAGCCGCCTGCTCCACCTCACCCCCAGGAGCCACTTCCGGACATGCTGGCC
This sequence comes from Chelydra serpentina, assembly GCA_037349315.1. Taxonomy (NCBI): domain Eukaryota; kingdom Metazoa; phylum Chordata; order Testudines; family Chelydridae; genus Chelydra; species Chelydra serpentina. The sequence continues at coordinate 81,358,961 of JBAIAC010000004.1, forward strand.
ACATCTGGGAGTGGCACGGGACCAGGGCAGGCAGAGAGCCTGCCTTAATGCTGCTGCCACCCTGGAGCCGCTCGAGGTAAGCGGCGCCAGGCCGTAGCCTGCACCCTGAACCCTGCCTTCAGCTCCCTGCCACACCCCTCCTGCACCCCAACCCCCTGCCCCGAGCCACCTAACTCCCTGCCTTGAGCCCCCTGTCACACCCCTCCTGTGCCCCAACCACCTGCCCTGAGGCCCAGGCTGCACCCCGCACCTCACCTGCGCCAATCCCTTGCCTTGAGTCCTTTCCTGCACACCGCACCCCCTGCACTCCCTCCTGCACCCCAATCTCCTGCCCCAGCCCTACATTCGTGGCCCTGCATGCAATTTCCCCACACAGATGTGGCCCTCGGGCCAAAAAGTTTGCCCACCCCTGTTCTAGATTATGTTTCTTCACTCAGTACTTCCGATATTTGTGTGTACTTCAGTTTACAGTGGAAGAGTTGGTGGAAATGAGCACAGGAAAGCTTTTTAAAAGAGCTGCAAGCTTTTCCTTTGACTTTGGATTTTTTAGTTCTCTCAAGCAAGCCTAAGCTTGGAAGCACAATGAAGCTATTTTGGTTGGATAAGTGAACCTTCACTGATTAGATTTTCACTTCACATGCAGTAGAAAATCATGCCCCTGGGGAGAAGAACTGGTGTGGTTCTGGAAAGATGGTCATGGAAGGGGTACATATGCCCTCTACACAGTGCAGAGCTATGTTCTGTGGGGGTTTCTCCACACGAGCATGTCAGATGTAGGTGTGGATGGGATGGAGAGGCAGGAACAGAGTATCTACTGCTACATGGATCCTCCTGTTTTTCTCCTCTGTAGAGATGTGTGCTAGGGGCCATTGAGGATACTCTAGGATAAATGACCACAGTTACCTTGTGGCGGATTTCTGGCTGCTCCAGGGTCTCAGGCATGGGTGGCAGGTGAACGCGCCGTTGGGGGAGGCTAGCCTCCGGTCCCTCCCCCTCTGCCTGAGGCCCCGCTCCTCCCCTTCCGCCCCTCCTCCCCCACTGGAGCCCGGGGCATATCCTCCCCCTGTGGCTGCCAGCCCCCTCGCACACTGCAGCCCTGGTCCTGGGCGGGTGGCATAGCCGGAGCACCCAGAGCCCCAGCGTTGGGCAGGTGGGTGGCATCGCCGGAGTGTCCCCAGCACTGGGTGGGTGGGTGGCATGGCTGGAGTGCCAGGCAGGTGGCGTGGCTGGAGCGCCCCCAGCCCCAGTGTGCCAGGCAAGTGGTGTGGCCGAAGTGCCACCATTCCCAGCCCGTAGAGTCCCCAGCCCCAGAGGTCTTGGCGGTCCCAGTGTCTGGTGGTCGGACAGGCAACACAACATGGCCCTAGCTCCAGCGCCCCCAGCCCTGGGCCTTCTGTGCACCGGCCCCTGCCTGCCTGTCCCAGCCTCTCGGCCACAGAAGAGCGGGAAGGGAACTGGAAGCAAGCAGGAGAGGCACTGGGGGCGGAGTGCGGGCAGAGCGTGGGCAGGGCTACGCCAGGCTGTTTGAGGAGGCACAGCCTTCCCCTGCCTATGCTACCTGCCGTCCATGATCTCAGGGGAAGATTGCCCCCATGATTCCCCACCCTGGCACATCTACCTGTCCCCAGTTGGTTCTGGATGTTTGATAGTTTTTAATACTTTCACTTTATGGCATTACCATTCACCACTTTTCATTCTTTTGTATTCTAGGTAGCACCGTTAGAAACTATGGTGAGAGCTCACAGTCTCAATCAAGTAAGTCCTTCTTTTTGTTCTAGTAAAAGTTAGCTGTATGATAAATAAACTCATTGGTTGCTTTCTGTTTCTGTTAGACTATTTGGAAGTTCTTGAACACCGTTGCACCTTCCTCTGAGCTCCATGAATCTCAAGATTGTAATGTCCTCTTTCAGATCCCCTGGAGTCAGGGAGTTTAGGATCCTAATGCATTTCTTGTGGAAATGAGTTAGGCCGTGGCCTGGATCCACATAAAACAACTGGCAGTGGTGCTACCCCTCACCTTACAACATTTAGGCCTTGGCTACACTTACAAGTTACAGCGCAATAAAACTGCCGGCAGCTCTGTAACTCATTAACTGGCTACACTTGCAAGGCACGTGCAACGCTGTATCTCCTCAGATACAGCGCTGCATGTACTCCACCTCCCCGAGAGAAATAGCAACTGTTGCGAAGTGGGTGGAAGGCTGGTCTTTCAGTGTAGCCCAGGAACAACGCAGTTACTGATCTCCGGAAGCTGCTTTGTTTTGAAACGGCACTTCCGGGTTGGAGTTCAGAGCTCCGTTGTTGAGCTGCTACAAACACAGCTTTACAACCACAGCTACTTTTTGCAGGCAGAGGGTGGGATAGAGGGGAGGGGCTCCGTTAGGAATGCCTTGGACAGAGACGGGGGGGGGGGAGAAGAACGGCGGGGGGGGGGGGAGGGGGAAGGCTCCGTTTCCTCTCTTTTATCTGCTCTTTAAAAACAAACAAAGCCCCTGCTGTTTGCTTTCAGTGATTGAGAGAGAGGCAGGGGATGTGGAGGTGTGGAAATAATGAGCTGACACTCTGTGGAGATTTCAAAAACCCCCCCTCTCTCTCAAAACGCTCCCTGTCAAAGTCCCCCTCACCCCCCCCCATTTGAAAAGCACGTTGCAGCTACCTGAATGCCCATAATGCACCGCTCCCAATACAGCTGCAAGTGCTGCAAATGTAGCCACGTCAGTGGTAGTTACTGCGCTGGCGGCTGCCAGTGTGGACAGGCTGCAGCACTTTCCCTACTCAGCTGTACGAACACGGGTTTAACTAACAGCGCTGTACATCTGCAAGTGTAGCCAAGGCCTTAGTTTGGTTGTTAGAGCACTAACCTGGGATGTGGGAGACTCAGGTTCAATCCCTCTCCTTCTGCTTGATGGGCAGAAAGGATTTGAACAGGGGTCTCCTACTTCTCTCAGCAAAGTGCTCTAATCACTGAGCTATAGGATATTCTAACATGGGGTTGCCTCAGTCTCTCCTGTTGAAGCTGTTCCATTGTGGATATATATAATGAAAGAATCATTGAGCTGGGGGACTGGCTCCTAAGTCTCTCCCTTCGCAGGTGGGTGTCCTAACCACCAGGCTATAGAGTCATTGTCATTACCTCTCTGGCCTAATGAGTATTAAGTATTTATTCACAGCAGAATAATCTTTGGACCAGAGAGAGAGTGTGTGAGAATGACTCAGTAGTCCAGTAGTTAAGACACCTATCTGGGAGGTGGGAGACCCCAATCCCAGGAGCGGTATACTAGCAGCAGTGAACATGTCTGCACTCCTGTTGTTTCCCCCAAGTGGCCATGACTCCACTGCCCTGAATCTGTAAGGCTGAAGTGGGGGGGCATATTGTTCCCTTTTGTGCTTTTGTTAGATTTAAAGAAGTGGTGGGCAACCTGCCACCCGCAGCTTCCAGTGGCCGCAGTTGCCCACCACTGATTTAAAGCCTGTTCCACCAGATCACATTAGCCACTGTGTATAAGAGGCAATATTGATGTGATTTGTGGCATAGTATGTTCGCAGGCAACTGGATCTGATGTCATCGGTTAGTGGTGTAATTGCACAGTACCTCCAGCTTATGTGGTTATGTATACAGTGGTGTCACCCCCCTGGGCTGTAGTGGGACCAGTTCCTATTGGAATGGCATACTGGCACTTTTGCCACTCAGCACAGCATGACCGCGCACACACTGTACATGCAAGGTCATACTGCATGGAGGATGACGTTTTGTACAGCAAAATGGAGTCCTCCACACACGGTGTGCACGTGAGGTCACGCTAGTGGGGGCATTCCTTCCAGTAGTGGCCCATTCAGGACTATACCCATGGTCGCTGTGCCTCAAAGAACAATTTGAATACTGATTACACAGTGCTCCAAGGATTCACTGACCAATCAGGATATACATCGTACAAATTCCAAGAATTTTACATATTCAAGTTTCTACAATAATTACATCCTAAAAGCCTATGCTAAAAGCACATTTAAGTGGCAAAGTCAGGCACTCCTCAGTTAGAAAGTGCCGAAGTTTAGGTTCCTGAGTTACCTCTGGATGCTAAATGAGTTGTTCTGTAGTTTATGTAATAAGTCAATTGAAACTTTTCCTTTAATAAAAGTATTTATTGTTCTGAGTTATGTAGATGGCTTTGTAAGACAGTTTGCACTTTGAACTGAGCAATACCTGAAAGTAGAATTTGTAAAGAAAAGGCTGGGTTACAAAACTGTTTAATCTCACAAGCCTTCCATTTCTAGTCCATTAGCTGATGGATTATGCCATGTTTTTCATCAGGAAGGAAAGGCCACAGAGGAGATACAACAGTTCTACTTGCCACCCAGAATCAGGATTTTTTTCAGGGGATGCATACAATAGGATCTCAGCAGACCTGCGAAAGAGCACAGCTCCCCCATGAGGATGCTGTCCTTCAGGAATTACTTCTTCAGCATTTTAGAGACCACAGACCCACCATGGTGAAAGCATGCTGGCAGCGGTTACCTCCGTAATGAATATGCACTACATTTACATTCATGCTGATGGCCCCCTGTGTTCCCAGCATGGTGCCATTAAAGGTGTTAAGGCTCTCCAAATCATTTCCTTTCTTCCTACTATAAAATACTCTTCCAAATGCACTCTTTTGATAGACAGTTAAAAATCTACACAACATATTCAATCTGCAACTTGTGAAAGCAAGTAGGGCTACATTCTCCCATTACACTCTCTTTCATCACAGAGATTAGACATAAAAAATACCTTTTAGGTTCTTGAATCTAGCTCCCTGCCAGCATAGAATCTTTCTACACAGTATCTCTTCTAGTGCCTTTTTCAGTCAATATTAGTCATCTCCCTTAAGACATTGGTCGATCTCACTATTAGGAGGTTTTCCCTGATATTAAGCCTCAATTTTACCTGTGTTAATTTCATCCCATTTCTTTTAGTTATACTACCATTAATTGTCCTAAATAATTCCTTGCCCTTTGTGGGGTGAAATCCTGGCCCCCTTGAAGTCAGTGGGAGTTTTGCCATTTACTTCAGTGGGGAGAGGATTTCATCCTTGGAGTTTACATCCCTCTTTCTTATATCTGTACCATAGATGGGCCTGAATCAAAAACCTGAACCCTCTACACCATGTTTTGTGGGCACGCAATTAGATCTGAATCCACCACAAAACCAGATCCCAAACCAGGATTGTCCAAATCTTGTTTTAATGCAGCATATGGGGGAAGAAATAGCATGACTCTGGTTCATCTTGTGATATTGCCACCATTCAAGACACTGGAAATAAAAATCAAGTCAGGTGATCTCATGAAGTTTCTTCCATTTTGGGCTGAAGTTTGAGACTTCTACCTGCCAGATTTCAGCACCATCAAACCCCAATCCTTGTTCAATTTGAAACCTGAAATTTAATCGATATTTTGATCAGAATTCAAATACTGCCTCCTCAGAACACTTTTAATTTAGAGATGGATCTCATGTCTCCCCCCTTAATCCACCTAGCCAATATTCAGGGTTTTGCAGGTTGTTTCTGTTAGGAGGAAAAATTGTTGATGGAGTCATATATTTTTTCGATGCAGTCCTGTTTATTTACAAAGAATGTACAAAGTCTTGTTTCCCTGAACATAGTAGAAATCAAACGACAGGAGGCAGGTTTTTTCCCCTCACAGTTTCAAGCCTCCTGTTAGCCAGGACTCTGCTCAAAAGCACTTTCTCTTAGGTTTTTATTAGGGTCATATTACTAGTGCTTCTCTGGGCCTCCCTTGTTGCCTTCTCTGTCTGCTTCTGTGTTTCTCTCTCTCTCTCTTTTATATCTATATATAGATAGAGATATAATCAGTCAATACACAAAACTCCTGCATTTGTGTTCAGCCCCTGGTGAAACCCCTCAAACTCTGTAACCCTTCTGCCAAGTGGAAACAGCAGCAATGAGGGTTGGGTTCAATATATATGGGTTCCTCCCGAACAATGCAAAACAGAACCAGCTTGAGCCCCCACCCAGTAATCTGGGAAGACTTAACACCACCTCCGGGCACCTCTAAGAAATACTTCCCCTTTCTCAAGTACTGAGTCTGTGTATAACAAAAGAAAACTTGTAATAAAAAGGGAAAAGGAACTTGGCATTAATTTGGAAAAACACCACAAACATGATTTAAAACATGTGACTATGAGCATACCCCCACCCCATTGTATGTTGGGGAGTGGCCTTTGCCTCAGTTTCTCACCTTGCAGAGTGAAGTGGCAGTCCAACAAACGTTCCTTTAATCTGCCATTGCCTTCTCCCTCCACTGCACCCCATTCACAGTTACTGTCCTTGGTCAGCGAAGGCCTTGAGTTCAGAGGTGCATTCACATGAGTTCACCTCCCATACCGGAGTTGTGGGGAGGCGTCAAGCAATGCCTCAGCCGCTCCTGCAGCCTCACAACTGACTCACAATTGCCGCCATTCACTCTGGCACTGCAGGCCACTGTTGTTCACTCTGATGGTACATTCTGAGGTTCCACTACTTAACACAGCTCTCGGTGATTTCAGCTGGTAGTGGGGACCCTCACTGCAAGCTGGGGAGTCTGTTTCACTGCAATGCTGTCCCACACCAGGTCTTAGGCTCAGCACCGAGACCTGGTTATCAGTGATTTCAGCTCTAGTGATCACCGAACAAAACAAGGACTCTCAATTGAGTCTAATCAGTTTGTCTTTAAACAGTGGAGAGGAGGAGGTTCAAATGGTGCCTAGGACTCGTTAGGCAAAGCCTCTTTCACTGGGATTTTGGCGTCACTACCCCCTGCTTAGTGAGTGAAGTTCAGTTGAGGGTGACACCCTCTCTGCTGCCCTTTCCTTGTGCGGTCAGGATGATAACATTTCATTACCCCTGCATTCAAATACTAGAGTGATTTGTAACCCACCCTTAGCCAACACTGATCATTTTGGCAGAGCAGTTTCCTCTGCTGTGCACCTAGCAGAGCCAGCATTTCTATGCAACGTGGTCTGCTGCAGAAGTCTTTTCCCCCACCTCATCACTATGTGTCGGGGAGAGCTCATTCAGACCCTGCTTAAACTCCTGCTGCAGCATTGCATGTGGCCTGTGTTTTGAGTGGTGTCTCCTGTCTAGCAGCTTTCTATACCATAAAGGAGCTTAATTGCTTTTTACATTTATCCTGAATGAAGGATGGCTGTTATGACCACCAACTTCCACAGGTCTTCACCCAATCCTCAGCATAATAGTATTTACCTGTAGCGCATTGCTTCGCAGAGCTCAGGTGTCACCTGTCCACTCTGCCATCCTCAGAGAGAGCAAAATACTCGCTGCTGCATGGCTTAGGATCCAGTTCCACTAGCTGGTGTGCCGGGTGACACAGGGACAGCCCCTCCGGAAAGTCCCTGAGCCCAAAAGAGTATAAGAACTGCCATAGTCTCTAGCCTGTGTCCACAAGGTGTAGGGAAGGATGCTTGCTTCCTCTCTCCCTCCTGTGCACCTGTGAAGGGTCAGACACAGTTGGGCTCAGACCTCATTGCATCTACCACTTTTCCTTCATCCGCTAGTTTTGTAATTCCAGTCACATAAAAGGAATCAACCAGTCATGTTCCATTAAAGCCAATGGAATAAAATCAGGCCCTAAATTTGTTGGCTAAGATATGTCCTTTATAAAACTATGTTGCATGGCGTTAATGGTCCTGTTAGCCTCATGACTGAGAGATAGCGGGCGAGATCCTCTGCTGGTGAAAATCTATGCTGCTCTATTGAAGTCACTGGAGCCGCTCCAATTTACACAAGCTGAGGCTCTGATTCAAATATTGTCTCCTAATGCATGACCCATCTACCTTACTAGTGACCGAAGTTGGCTTTACTAGAGCGTAATTGCCATGACCACTCTTTCCTTTGCACATTAGCTTTGTGCTAATCTTCAGGAGCTCCCTCAGTTTGCCATGACTAAGGCTCTGTATTTGTCACGGAGGTCATGGAAGTCACGGATTCACAGGTTAAACACTGATTCACAAGCAGTTCAGTACCCAGTTCAGTCTTGATCTACTCTGATTTCTCTCTATTACTGCTTTTCCCCTTTAAGTATTTGTATAAGCCCTTGTTATTCGCTTTAGCCCATGTCTTTATTCTGTTTTTCGCTACCCTTATTTTTTTTCTCCTAGAAGCCTTAACTGACTCTTGAATACTTATCCAATTGCCTTCTCCTGCCACCTTTACTTCTACAGCTATTTTCCTAAACCCCTGAACTTTGAACGGCCCCTTTTGAAGGTGCAGTCACCATTTCTTATGCTTTTCAGTATTCTTTTTTTCTCCTCAGAGGAGTGAGTCTTAGTCATGGTTCCTTTTAGAGTTCTTCAGCTATCTTCCATACACGTGGATTTTAATGTTTCTTCCTATCAGACTCTACTGTTTTGTTTTAATTTTCTACAATTACCTTTCTGAAATCTAATTCCCTTACTGCATTCTGTGAACCATTTTTTTACTATAGTGAATTCAGATAGCTCCTGATCATGGATACTATACTATTATATGTGCCTGCATTATTCTCAATCTGTTTTTCCTGTGAGTGAGACCTAGAACCAAGAGAGCCTCTTTACTTCCTGCATATAAAAGCTGACTTCTATGTGGATGTTTGGCTGTATTTGTTACCTGAAGTCTGGCTACTTAAAATCATCTGTGAGTAGAATATCTTGTGATTTCCCTAACGTTTCCAGAATGGTGGCCTTAGCAGATACACATTATTGCTTCTATTTTTTTCCTTCTTCATTTCCTGTATTCTTCCACCACATTGTTAATTGTATTAGCATGGGTATTGTAAATATTTTTGTTATACAATTCCTCTCTCCACCTCTTCTCTCAGTTCTCTTTCCCATATAGATAGATATAGATAGACACACTCTTCCACTTATAAGAATCACCCCACCAAATTTCAGTTATACTCTCTAGATCATGATCTCTATTACGTAGTACTGCTTCTTCCTGTTGTTTCCCCAAACATTTGCATCTAGCATTATATTGTTTTTATCCTTCATCTTCTGCTTCAGAACAACTCTCTATTTTCTGTCTTAATTTGTATGTTGGAAGTACATGATGGATTAATCAAGTTAAGTGAAAGGTTTCCCTTTCCCGCCTCCTGTTTATTAAAGTTCAGAACCTGCCTAACTGGCCCCGCCAGTTCTGAACCTAAAAGGTTGGCAACCTGCCTGTTTAAATGGAGACAGTCTAATCCAAACAGTTGGCTCTCATTGCAGAAGGCATTCCAATGATCTGTGAATTCAAAACCCTGCTATCTACACTATCAGATCATCTACTGGTTAGTTTCCAGTATCGGTGTTCTCCTTTATTCACCCTAGTTTGGCACAGGAAAGCTCTCTAAGGAGGTCACATGTACAATTTCAAATTCAGTACTCTTTCCAACTCACTGAAGTAATTATTGATTAAATAATATATAAGCTTTCTTCGCTGCTGTCATTTGTTCCCATGGGAAATATAATCATTAAGAATTCCCCCAACATTTTTCAAGATATCTTGCACCATCCTTATTATGACATCCTTTTATCCTGGTCCTGGAAAGATAGCAGTCTATCTTGTTTTCTTTGTGTGGGCCAGTAATGTATCAAGATACTTTCCTTCTATGGAGTAACCACTCAGGATTGTTTGCGTCTTTCTTTTTGATAGCTCCCTCTCACTGCTTACCTCTTGATGCCAGGTTGTGCTAGTGATCAACATTGCAGGGGTCAATATTAAATGTCTCCAGCCATGGCTTCCCATCTGCTTTTCCTATAGCTTCTAGGATTCTTTGATGCCACATGGCTCAATCTTCTACCTCTCTTGTATCTAGGGTCTCGATCCATCTCTTCTTTCTTGATGATTTTTCCCTTTGGTCTTTGTTCGTCTTGGGCCTCTTTGTTTCCCTTGGTGATCTAAATTTCAGTTCATGTCCCTACTCCTTTTTTCTCAGTACAGAAACCAGTTTGCACTTAATATGGTCTTTCATCATTCACAAAGCATTCTTTTCCACCTCAGAGTGCCCTGGATCCTTCCATACCCATTGTTTATAGCAGTTTGTCTGAAGAATGGTAAGAAACATCATCTCACTTGCAGGAATGTTTTAGCGTCAAAGCCTTCCGTAAAAGAACTCCCTCCCTCTGCAGTCTCTCATTCCCTAATGCACCTTTTATGAGTATTCTGTATTTGAGTCCCATCACTGCTAGTTGCCACTTCATTTTACCACTCATCACCTAGCTCAGTTTGCATGGGTTACCCAGGTTAGCGCATCAGACAACTGAAAATAAGAGTGGGAAACACAAACAAACGAAGACAGAATACTGTCTCTTTGAAGGACTGCTGGCCTCCCAGCTCATTCTTCCTGCTTCAGTTTGTAGAAGGTTAAGTCACAACTTTCCCTCCACCTTGTTCCCTGGGTAGATTCTGCTGCCAACCCTTGGCAGGTTCACTACAGCCATGGGTAATCAAAATAAAGTAAATAAAGACTTAGCTAAGTGTCTTTAATACATAATCAGTGTAATAGTTCTTGTATCGCGCCTTTCATCCATAGATCTCAAAGCAGTTACAAAGGAGGTAAGTGTAGTCCTCTGGCAAGGTTTAAGGAGTCTTGTTCCAGAACCCCTGATGCCATGTTCCACTCATTAGCAGGGAAGTAGCGTTGACCTCCCTGGGTGGGTGAGGAGTAAATACAGCTCCTCTGGTAGGAGTAAAGTAGTTCTTATTTCGGGATAAGCAGGTTGCCCATTGTTAATCAGTTCTGGTAGCTGCCTGGCTTGGTTGTCTCCCCAAGTGTGGGGCAGGTGGATGGGACAAGACACTTCCTGCCTCCCTCTGAAAGTGCCTCAGTCTTTGTCCTCTTCAGATGAAGTAGGTGTCTTGATGAGCCCAGGTATAAATTGTATGGCCCTGATTCTTCAGCATGTCCATGGGATGCTCAGATGTACTGGAGAGAGGTGGTAACAGGGAGCCGGTTGCAACTCCCTAGGCTGCCTGCATCCGATGTAGGTTATAGCAGGAAGATTCAGCTTTAACTTATGCTTTGGGAATGGGTGCAATATGCCAGTGGAAGAAACGGCTTAGCAAAGCTCTGCTTTGTCATGCTGCTTCCCATCCTTGCTACTTTCCTCCCTCGCTGTTAGGTAGGAGGCATTGGGAATAGCTGATGGAGAAGACAGTATGACAGACAGATGCACTGGGGATCTTGGTGCAGATGAAGGCCACTTTGTTCTCTGGAGAATCCAGCCTCATCTCTTTAACTGGGAGGCACAGCAGGTTCTCCAAGGTAGGACGAGCCTTCTGCCTGGTTCCCTTTGCAAGAGTTTAGTACCTTACCCGACACTAGACTAGGCAGGGATGTGCAACCCCTCACACTTCCTCTCAAGCCAAACTCACTTATAGTTTGGATTCACCCGGTTGCTATCTCGTGTCATTGCTGACCAACCTTTCAGAGCTAATGTGAGCTATGCTTTTGTATCTCAAGCAGAAAAGCATCCCCTTCTCCAGAGAACTGAGTATTTTTTATTTCTCTCTATTTTAGTGAATTAATTGAAAAGACCTGGATTAGGAGCACAGGAGAATGAAGTATAGAGGATAGGTGTACCATTAGCTACACATTAGCTACACAAACTTCTCCATGCTAGTGAACTTCAGTCCCACCTTGGAGAAATCACTGTTAAGGAAGAGAATCAGTTAGTGGCAGTGTTAGTGGTTTTGTGATATGAATACTTGACCCTTAGGCATTGGCTTGAAACTACTGACTTATTAAACATGGGACTTCAGACATCCAAAATATGATTAAATACTTGATAAATATTGACAAAACATTGATCAATTGGAGATGGTTCAGACAATGATTAAAGGATTAGAAAATGTGCCTTATAACGATAGATTTAAGGAGATTGATCTACTTGGCTTAACAAAGAGAAGGTTAAAGGGTGACTTGATCACAACCTGTAAGTAGCTACACAGGGAACAAATATTTGATAATGGGCTTGTCAGTCGAGCAGGGAAAGATATAACACAATCCAATGGCTGGAAGTCAAAGACTGGAAATAAGGTGTCAATTTTTGACAGTAAGAGTAATTAACTATTGGAACAATTTACCAGGGGACATAGTGGATTCTCCATTACTGACCATTACTGACCATTTTAAAAATGAGATTGGATGTTTTTCTAAAAGCTGTGCTCTAGGAATTATTTTTGGGGAATTTTTGTGGCCTGTGTTTATATAGGCGATCAGACTAGATGATCAGAGTGGTCCCCTCTGGCCTTGGAATCTATGAATTATCACTTTTGGTCACAACTGATCGGGATTTCACCTAGAGGTGAAAGACTATCACATTACCAGTTCCTCACCCAACTAGTCCCCTGGAACTTAATATTCTTAAGAAGTGATTTAATTTTGTTATCCTTGGATAACTGAGTTCTGTTGATACTTTACTGTACACACAACTCTCAAATTTCTTAACCATATTTTTTCTTCATCTTATTAAAAAAGTACATGTAAATATCATGGGCCATTAAGATGAGGGATCTGAATAACAGTTTTGATTCATTGCTGGAATTTTAGCTCTAGTATCTGCTCACTCCTATATAAGCTTTGTGGATTTACTTCCATTCACAGGAGACAACAGTCTACACATCATGAAACCCACACATTTTGGTAGGTTATTACCATCTTCATGTTTCACATGTTGTAAAATCACTCAGTGCCAACATTTTAGAAGAGAATTTTGTCATCCTGTCAAAATGAATTACAATAGAACTTGTTAATACCAAATGAAAAATAACATTAAAAATTAAGAGTCAAAATTTACAGCCTACTAGTAATTTTCCATTCTCAAGAGGAGAGCTCAGTTTTATCCAAAACAATTCAATCTTTCCTCTTATCACTAATGTACATAGCATGATTGATATTACATTTCATTATGTAAACATTACTTTAATATTTCTCATTACTTTTGCTCAAGTAACCCTGAATAAATGTAGTATCTGGCACAGGATGCTATTGCTATGGCATTGTTTCAAAGCAAGTGGCTTTGTGTTGCACAAGATGGAGCTCTCAGAGTCATAGCAAAGACTCAGTTTTAAAACTTTTCTTTAGAAAAAAAAAATCTCAATGATCTGTAAATCTTTATAGCTCTTATCCTGCATTAAGATCTGCTAACCTGGACCCATGCAGGGTCCCATTGACATCAGTGGAGGTCTGCACAGGTTCAGGAGACTGTGCCAGTGGTTTCTGGGGCTACACTAACCCCATAATTCGAACTAAGATACGCAACTTCAGCTACGTGAATAACGTAGCTGAAGTCGAACTATCTTAGTTCGAATGAAAAAGCACTTACCCGGGGTCCACACGCGGCGCGCAGGCTCCCCCGTCGACTCCGCCTACTCCGTTCGTCGAGCTGGATTACCAGCGTCGACGGCGGAGCACTTCCTGGTTCGATTTATCGCGTCTAGACAAGACGCAATAAATCGAACCCAGAACATCGATCCCGCGCCTCCGACAGGACGCGTGAGTATAGACCTACCCTTGAGGGCCCGTTCCAAAGCCCATTGAAGGCAGTGGGAATCTTTCCATTAACTTCAAGGGGCTTAGGGTTACCCACTAGAAGCAGAAAGTTGCAGGGAAGTGTTTTAAGTTCCATCCTCTGAACTAACAACTAACACGGCAAAACTTAAAAAAAAATAAAATTGTTTGATTGTAGGGGTGGACCAGGGGGGAAGCAGGAAAAGAGGAAGGAAATAAGAGTCCCTCTCTAATTATGCTTCTATAAATGTCCTTGAATTCTTTGATAATGTGGTCTGAGGAATTTATTTCAAAACCAGAATAGTCAAATGTGGAGCTGCTCTTCTAGTTAAAGCAGGCTATTTACATTCACCATGCTGGGCTGGGCAGATTTTCAAGGAAGGTTAGCTTTGTGTGTATTCCCATATGGGGCCAAAGCACACCATTTGTTTTGTTGCGGTGACTAAGCAAATGACTAAAGCTGTCTTGACTTCTAGGCACTGAAACCACTAAGTAACCCTTAATTTGACTTAACTGTGTCTAGTAAACACCATTATATTGCAGACTCTTCACACCTGCTGAGCAGGGCCGGATTAACCCATCACTGGGCCCCAGGCAAAAGCCCTTCGTGTCCACCCCCCAGGACTCCCTGCCACCCCTCTCCCAGCCAACTCTCCCCTGCAGCTGTCTCTGAGCAAGTCCTCTGGGCAGACAGAAAGGAAGTTGGCGCCTCTGCTTCCAGCAGCAGCTGCATCCTGAGTTCCCAGGGGGTGCTTGACCCACACTCCGCCCCAGGCCCTGCCCCCAATCCACCCCTCCCCCCAAGGCCTCACCCACACCCTGCCTCTTCCCGCCCCTGCTCCGCCTCACCTCTTACCACCCTCACCCCTGTCCTGCCACCTGCCTCTTCCTGCCCCCGCTCCTCTGCATCCTGCACATTACTGAACAGTGGATCGTGGGAGGCGTGAGGCACTGGAAGGGAAGGGGAGGAGTTGATCTGTGGAGCCTGTCAGGGGGTAGAAAGGCTGGGAGGGAGGAGCTGATCTGTGGGGTTGCTGGGGGGTACTGACCACCCACTAGTTTTTTTCCGTGGGTGCTCTAGCTCTGGAGCACCCATGGAGTCAGTGCCTATGCCCCTAAGGCAGTGGGCCTGGTGCAGAAGCGGCCCAATGGCAGTAGCAAGGAGGAACAGCACTGGCTGACCCCCTAGCCACTTAGATTTGGTCTTGCTGCTTTTTTGTCATGAGGTTGGGGGATGGTGGGGACAAATTTGAGTGAGTGGCATTGTGACCTTGTTCATGTGGTCACCCCACCATGCCAGTTGTCCCTGCTTCACTCCCCCGCCCACAAATTGGACCCTAAGTACATGCCTAGGTTGCCTATGCCTCAGTGTGACACAGCAGTTCTGGGTGTACAGGCACAGAATATCATTTGTCCATATCAAATTACCATCTTATGAAAAGTTCTAGCAAAATCTGCAAGATATGTTGTAGTTATTTTCTTTGAAAAATAAATCATTTCATATTTAAAATTTTTGTCTTTGCTTTCAAGGTTCAGTCTAGTCCCTGTCTAGTCTAGGGTTTACCTCAACCAGCTAACACATGTTAAACCTACAGCTGTCTTGTCTACACTAGTATATTAACACAGACTAACTAATGGGTTAGATAAGATTTGTTAAAAATACGTTTATCCTGCTGTAGGATAGCTATGCTGCCTTGGATATAAATGATCCAATACCTCCAATGCGATGACCTGGGACTGTACACACTCTACTCCCTTTTGTATGTACCACCAGTCAATTCTAGTCTTCTTTGCTCCTCTAAAATTATACACACACACTCAAACACACACTTCCCATCTTTCTGCTTCTGAGATTTGCCCTCCAAATCCTCTTTCAAAAAGACATCTTTCAGTTCAACTTTTTGCCCTAATGTACATAAGAGTTGAACATCTGTTCCCCTGGTGCCTTCCCATCCACCTCACTGCTTCCACTATCCTGTACCTGAACATGAGAATTGAAGTCAACTCCAAAAATAACAGTCCAAGAGGTAAAAAAAAAAAGTAGTAACATCTCCAACAATAGTGCTCTCTCCCTTCCCAAGCTATGATGTCCATAAATGTTAATAAGACTGTACTTGGTGCCATATATATACTCAAAATCTGCCACTGTTGCTCGCCTGGGAACTATCTCCCAAGGCTGTGGTTGAGGGATCTTGAAAGTGTAGACTAATACACTCATGCCATCAGTTACATCTTCACCTACTAACCACACAGACTATCTTCAGCTCCTTCAACTAACTTTAGCCTTTTCACAGTCTCTTTCAGAGTGTAATAGAGTTCCCTGAATCATTAATACATCCAAGTTCTGAAGGTCTTGTAACATTGTCATCTTCCACACTCTTGTCGTCTGTGCTCTAATACTATTCACATTCAATGTCCCCACCATCCAAGGGTCCAGCTCCCCCATCTGCCCTTGGCTATGCCGCCTGTGGGGGTCATGGAATCCTCCCACACAGTCGGAAGAAGCCATCAGGTGTGCTCAAAGGAAGTTCAGTAGGCCTTCCCCTAAAGCCACACGCTTTTCCATTTCCCCATCCTCAGTCTCTCAAATCTTCCTTTTTCCTTCCCTTTTTTGTTTTCTTCATCCTCCTGTCTCCTTCTTACTCTGTGCTTTCTTACTAGTGCCTCAGCTGTTTTTTCCCTCCCTCTACAAGGCTTTTGGATAACCTGGGTGCAGGGAGGAAGTCTATGCCAGCGATACTGACCCCTCTGTTGGATGGCAAATAAAAATCCATTGATGTGGTTTCACTACTGGGCAGGACAGTCTTCAGTGACCAAGCCTCATGTTCCAGCCAACTCCCCCAGTTCCTTCCCCCAGCTATCCTCAGGTTTCTCATCCTCCTTTCTGTCCCCTTTCTGCTGAGCAAGAAGTACCTCCCTATTTCCAGCCCCTTCTTCACTCACCACCATCAACTCCAGAGCCTCTATTGCCGCAGTGATGGTGCTGAATGCCCCTGCATCCTGTGCCACCCCCTGTGCCTCCATCGCCTCTGTCCAGTTGGCCAGAGGAGGAAATGTATCGACCAACTCTAGAGGGGCTGGTCATGAATTACATAACACATTTTTGGTGATTTTTCAAGACCCACCCTCCGCCTTGTAACACTGAAACACACACACACTGTCATGGAAAATTAGGGACCCACTTGCCCCCTATGTGTTGTGTAATGGACAGCCCCCATAGGTAAGGGAGCAGGTCCTGGAAGAAGAAGACAGTAGAAACAATCCAGGACCCCCAGCCCCAGAGTATCCCCTTCACCCAAGTTGGAGCCTCCCCTCCATGCTCCCTCCTCCACCCCCTTCAAAGCTTTTCTGCATGGTAGGGGTCTTGGGGGGGGGTGCTCCTCCAAAGAAGAAGGAGGAATTGCTACTGGGAATGGAAGGTGAATAACCAACAAGGAAAAGCCAGAAGAGAGCAGCTCTGAGGGTGACAGAAGAGAGAGCCTCTGGAATTGTATGCTGCTCTGGGGAAGAGCTGGAGTGGTTTGGTCTTTATAGGGGCCTGGAGCCCAGAGAGGGAGCACTTCCCAGGTGATGGCAATGTTTTGGTTTTGATTTAATAAATTAGATCTCTGAAGGGGCACTTCTACTACATAAAAGCCTCATTGAAATAACTGAAAGTCCATTCGGGGAAACTGAGGCAGGCATGTTCCAGTTGTGTATATCCACCACAACAGGGTCCAATCCTGCTCCATTGAATTCAGTAGCAAATCTCTCACCTACTACAATAAAAGTAGGATTAGTCCCATTCAGAGCACCATTTTGGTGCCTTCTTTGTGGAACAGAATAAGCTGTTGGCTTCCAAGTTCCTTTTTGTGGGTGTTATCCACATTTTTGTTACTAAATTTCCTAGTATCAGGGATACAAAACGTCAAAATACAGTTATGAGGAAACAATACCTTTATATGAAAAATATTTACCACAGCACCTGGAGTTCAGAGTTCCCCCTTCAGTTCCCAATTGAGGATTTCCCACTTTGGATATGTCCTCACTTTACTGAATCTGTCCTGTGTGTCAACCAACAATATGTTGAAGTAGGCAGAAAACACCATAGTACTCCTGGCATTTTAAAGAATTGATTCCGTAGATCACTTCGAAGTGGGACTTAACAAGGTCTCCGACAAATACAACTGGGAGTAATCATGCTGGAAATTCTTGTTTTCATTTTAAAGAAGGAGATGCCTCTATTCTTGATATTAGTATTCGTGTAAGAACGTAGAGTGTAATGTTCTGCAAATCTTTTGGTTATTGCACTGAAAGTCTGACCATTTTTGCTGCATAACATGGTAAGCTTGGTGCCCTTTTTAAAGGGCTACCATTGTGCGGTGTTGACAGCACAGTGTGAAATCTCCTGCTGGGCTTGTCTTTACAAATACTTTGCTATGTCTGAGCAGTAATGTTCCTTGTTATCCTACCAAATGAATATAAAAAGGGAATATGAATACATGTAGAAGAGAAATGAAGTGTTTTTGAAAGGCCCCTTGTGTTAATGAAAGAAGAATTAAGTGAGATCAGCTAAATACCTGCAATTTGGTTACATTTTTTTCTACCTGTGGTGGCTGAGGTTTGAACTGGTGCCAGTTAACAAATTAGGTCAGTAATATTTACTTTGGTGTGTGTAATAACTCCTGGCTGTATGGCCCGTCCATACATGCTGGACTAATATTCATTCTCAGCATTATTCTTTCTCGTGTTTGGAAAGAATTTTTACTATACAAATACAATGCATTGAGCTGGTAAACAAAATATAAGGATAATTCCTGGAAGCTGCTTCATATGTAATCTTCTCCTCGCAAAAAACAAAAAACAAAACAAACCTCTACATACCCTTAAATCCTTCACATTTTGAACTACCGAGAATCACTTCACACTATTCTCCACAACAAATAATTGAAAACTTTAAATAATAAAGTTAGGAATTTAAAACATTGTTACATGATATAATTACCTACATTTTGTGAGCCTGATTATCCACTGCCTTGCAACTTACGTAGTCATTTATACCTGGGAGTAGTGAATACAAAGGGATTGGCAGTGTCTTGGTGCAAGCCCATGCTATTAGTGCACGTGAACAAAGGCATTTCTTCTCAGTGTATACTAACGCAGAATGAGTAAGTCTGAGCCAAAAATACATGCAGAGTCAGACAAACTGTGTGTGCTCTTTGTAAACGAACAGCAAAGATATTTCTTTCCATGAAATTTGTGAGAATGGACTTGAGAAGACCATTAATGACTCTTCATCATTCACGTACACTGTCTCAAGAAGGTGTGTTCGTTTTCTTTTTGCCATAGCCTTGCATTGTCTCTTCACCCAAGAGACAAAGCTGATATTTATCTCTGTACCTTTCTCTGCAGTCAGACAGAATCTTATTAATAGTGACAATGGCACATCCTCTGCAGCTTCTTCCTGCAATAATTCACATGGAGCCTTCTCAGATGTTATCTTTGTTTCACAGTGGCTATAAATATGAAAGTATTTACAAGGAATTGTTTCCAAACAATTAATTACTAAACTATGTGCTAAGTTGATATTGCCGCTGTTACACCCAGTGCGGGGCAGAACCAATTAGATACATGGAGTTCTCTACGTTTGGGGCATGAAAAACATCACATACTCTCTTTCTTTTTTTTTAAAATCAATTCAGGACTGAGTTGCTTTTGCAAAAGATGCAGTGGTGTCTTTGATAACTCTTTCCCTGGATAAAATATCCTTTGGTAGGATTTCAAGTATTAGCAAACAAAATAGCAAAGCTGAATTTGTTTCGTTTGGCAATGTTATTTAAATTATAGTCATAATATTTATCACCTATATAGCACTTTTTATCTGTAGATTTCAAAGAAATTTACAAAGGTGGATATCAGTAAGCATACAGTTAGAAATACGAAAACTGAGGCACAGAGAGGTTAAGTGACTTGTCCAAGGTTACATTGTCAGTCGCTGGCAGAGATAAGAAAAAAAAACAGGTCTCCTGACTTCCAGATAACACATTTTCAGTTTCCCAGAAGTCTCTAGATTATATTAATTTCTCTTTCAGTACTAACCCTAAACAGAAATGACTGAGGAGTTAATAAGAGATGAGTAAACACATTTTTTTTGGTAAACGTAGTACTCTACCTTACCAAAATTCCATTTAGCAAACTATATTGGAAGCAAAGCTTTCTGCGGGTTTGAAAAAGATCCAGTAACTTCACTGATTTTAATTTTGTGCTCTCGCAGTTCCTAGTTTTGAATGGGATTGTGATGGGGTGCACTCACCCTGCACTGGACAGGGAAGGGTTAATTCCTCTCTGTGGGTTGAGCAAGCCACATTCCCACCTCCCTACTGGGCATGCTCCAGGTGCAGCACTAGTATAAGAAGGAGCAGCCCAGCTCAGTCTGGGCTGACTGCCAAGGAGGAAGGATGCTCCTTGCTGGCTCCAGCCCAGGAGAAGCTGGAATCCCCTGACCGCGGAAGTGGGAGACGCTGAGACCCAGACAAGCGACCAAGAGCATGTGGATGCCCGAGAGGAATCTGAGTCACCAGGAACCACACATGCTGAGAAGCCTGAAGACCCCGATGAGGCCTCAATGGCAGCCCCAAGAGGCATGGTAGGAAGTGGTCCAGGTGGGGACAAGCTATAGTCCTGTGGGAAGCCAGCTTGTTTTGGTTGGAGCCCCGCTGGCTCAGTGGCAGCACACTCTGCCACTGCTAGGGCCCTGGTCGGAACCTGGTGGAGCAGGAGGTCCCAGGTCCCCCTACCCCAGCTGTCACCCACTCCTAGGTGGCAGCCCACTTCCCCAACTGGCCGCTGGGATGTTCAGCCCTGCAAGAGGGGGAAGCCATATTGCCTCTGGCTGCTAGGCCTTACAGCCCTGGAATGGGAGGTTTGAGAAACAGTCACCAAAGAAAGACTGTGCAGCCAGGGGTGAAACTAGGCCAGTACGGCATACCGGTACGAAGCTGGTACTGGCCCATACGCAGCCGTCGTTAAAGCACTTCCATGGCAAAGGACATGTCGCTGCCCCTTCCCTTCCGCGCCCCTCCCCCCCGTCTCGGCGATCCTACTGGCAGGGCTGCCGCAGAGTGGGGGAGGTGGGCAAAAGGGGCAGCTTCCCTGGGGCTGACAATTTAAAAGGGCCCGGGGCTCCTGGCTGCTGCCATGGCAGCGGCCGGAGCCCCGGGCGGTGCAGGCAGGCAGCATGGATGGGCTGGCTGGGGGAAGCTGACTCCAGCCCCAGCTGACCCTTCCTCCTGAGGCCCCACCCCTTCCAGGCGCCCCATACCAGCAAGATTTTAATATTACTTTCACCCCTGCGTGCAGCTATAGTGGCTGATTCAGGTGGGGAGCAGGTTTAGTACGAGGCAGATACAGAAACCATAGACTATTGCTTTTTCTATAACTGGAACAGGTTCTCCACAGGGAATAGGAAAAGGAAGAAGGTGGTAGTTACCGCCACTTACAAGAATGTGACTTTGAGTATATTCACATCACACTACTTTACATCCCCTTTAATGTAACTGGAAAATGGATTTAAAGTAGGATTTCACTGGGGGCAAATAAATATGATTCGACTAAAAAAAAGTTGGGAAAAGAAGCATTAGCACATCTATGGTCTCATCCAAAGCCCACTGAAGTCAATAAATAGTCCTCCACTGATGTCAGTGGGCTTTGGATTTGACCGTAGTCCTCCCACTCCCAGTGTAGGTACTAGTTCTCTACAGCATAGGTGCCAACTCCATGGATACTCTGGGGCTCAAGCACCCATGGGAAAAAAATAGGAGGTGCTCAGAGCCCACCATCCACAATTGTTCGTCAGGGTTGACGATCAGCTGTGTGGCAGCTGGCTGGAGGCACTTGAGGGAGGATGGGGTGTCAGGGGAGGGGGCAGAGCAGGAAGAGGGAGAGCGAGGATGGAGCTTTGGGGGAAGAGGTGAAGTGGGGGCGGGGCCTTGGATGGAACATCCACCAGGAAAAATAAGTCAGCGCTGGTGCTCTACAGTATAGTGTCTGGTGCTTTATCTAGTGCAGTTTTAAATGGCTCAAGCTTTGAGGTGCTAAATTATTTTCAAATAATGTGCCCCTAAAATTAAAATGTATTAATCCATTGGCTGCATCCAGCATTATTTCGAAGTCAAAATACATTACAATAAAATAAGGGATCTGAGAAATAAGATTTATTCCAGAGGAGCTGAGAGCACAAGACAAACAAAGAAACACTTTGAGAACTGGAGTGATGTGAGCATAAACGCACATAACAAAGTTCAGAGAGACTTCGGGGGAGCTTTGAGATGTTGCCACGAGATAAGAAATGCAATTGCTTTACTGCAGCTTTTTGCATTCTGAAAAATCAACATACAGTGAGCTGCATTGGGGGATGCCCATGTCACCATTCGTTCTGGCTGAAGCTCCTTGGGAGTTACGATGTCATCCAAAATGGATGGAAGTAAATTTCATATCACTTCTTTCTACAAGATGGAAAAAGAGGGAGAAATATATAACTATCAGTGCTTGTTATAATAGATTTGCTTCTTGATGGAAAAAGCATCAATAGGAGTTATGTTAGACATAGCCATTTTCAAATTCTTCTGATCTAGTGTACAGAAAGTATAAATGTATTTGGAAGGAAATGTATGGAAAAACCTGTCAAAATGTTGAAATAAGATAGTGAGGGTGCAATTATAATGCCTGCTGCTTGTAAAGAAACACTTTTGTTTTTCAGTATCTTAAAATGAGGCCATTTTTCTAAACTTTTTTTTTGATCCACTTATTTAAGGGGACTGCAACATATGTTTTTCCTCTTCCACTTTTTAATATTTTGGTCTCTGGTGAATCAGCATACAAAAGCTTCCTTCCTTTAGCTGAAGTCCACAAATGAAAGGCTTTTCTTTCTTTGATTGCAGATTAGGCTGCCAAGAAACAAAATCTAACTGGAGAACATCACTTTAATTTATTTATGGGATACAGATGACAGGGAAGTCTGTCCTCTTCTCAGGCTTTTTGGAATGCTTTAGGCTGACCCAGCCCAGTAGAGTTCATATGGCAAAGGCAAACTGTGCCAGAAACCAAAGCCAATAGTCATTGCAAACCTCTGAACCAAAACATTCCGTTGGTGCTTGTTGAATTTCCCTATAATTTGTGTAGATTCCCTTCTTGTCAATGAAGCTAGCAGTGGATAACTAGCTTAGTGCAATCAGACAAAACAACTGTGCTATTCATTCAGTAATTAGATGATAGCAGTAATGCATGCTTTATGGTTTCCGTTCTTCATTCTTTCCTTTCTTTTAAAGTCCTTGGAGACAAACTCTGGGATGTTTGGCAAAGGGGAGGCTCTTGTTGAAAAATATCCTGTCTGTTTTTTGTTTTTTTTTAAACTTTGGGGTTGCTAATAAGTTCTATTCTCAGAAGCAAAACATTAGATCAAGGCAGCAAGAAAGAAGCAGCCAGAGAGAAGGAAAAAACCAAAACCCTACAGTCATTATGTATATGCACTTTTGCTTTGATCTATTTAAATGATGGAGGAAGGCGCTCTCTTTTTTATCATTGGGAAGACATGGCTTAATTTAGAATAAAACTAAGAATATCCATAATATAAATAATTTTAGCAGAACTAAACTGAACTCTGTGGCTCAAGAGAGGGAGGAACAGGGCCGGTGCAAGGAAGTTTCGCGCCCTAGGCGAAACTTCCTTGCACCAGCCCTGCGCGCCCCCCCCCCCAGCTAATCTTCCCCCACCCCCCGCAGCAGCCAGCTCTCCCCCCACCCCCCGCGGCACCCAGCTCAGCCCCCCGCCAGCAGGCCCAGGCAGCCTCCCCCCCCACCTGCGGTGGCTCCCCATCCCCCCACAGCAGCAGCTCGCCGGCGCCAGCAGCTCCTCTAAAGCTGCATTCTTGGTGGAGTTTCGGTGGTCGCTTTTAATGCCACCGAATCGCCGCCGGGAGTCACCACCGCGGAAATGCTGTCGACCGCCCCCCAAATCCTGGCGCCTAGTGGAAGCGCTGGCCTTGGGGAGGAATAGTGCTAAAAGTAAGGGGTTAGTCTTGGTTTCAGGAGATAAATCTGCATAGGAGGTCAGGGATGGCTTCAATGACTGGAGTTGCAGTTTCAGCCAGTAGCTGCTGCTGTTTTTATCCTCCCCCTAACACCTCACCCACTTCCTTTTTGTCCAGATAAAGACAAAAAGAGAGAGGATAAAAAGTTTCCTTGAGCCACTGTGCTTTGACTCTGTTACTACAGCTATTAACCTCAGGTGCTACCTTTGGCTTTGTCTATACTAGAAAAGCACACTGATTTAACTAAACCAATTAAATGTGACTTATTTTAACCAGTGCAAACTGCTAATATAGACGCATATGAGCTACTTTGACCATTGTGTATATCGATTTAGCTTAAATTGGCAACTTATGTTCTATTATTATGGCAGGTCTCCCTCCTTCACTGCAGCTCTGTGATTCAATCACTGTGTGACCTTGGGCAAGTGATTGAAGCTCCATGGCTTTTAATTTCTTCATCAGGGTGCTGATCCAAAGCCCATTAAAATGAATGCAACTCTTTCTACTGACTACAATGGGCTTTGGGTCAGGCCCCTTTTCAATAAGGATGCCGTGTGGATTAATTAATTCCCCTGCTGCGTGTGTGTGTGTGTGTGTACACACACACTGTTAGGGACCTCAGATGGCTTAAATTAGAGCTGCCCCAAAGCTGATGGAGGAGTGAGAGTGTAGTGTAGTCTCCATGCCCATCAAATCCTTTAAATCTTGCTGCGACTGCCACCATGTATGCCAGCTGTGTTGCTGGTTTGTTCATATGGAGATTTATCCAGTTGGAACAGGAGGGAGATAACTAATTTATGTAACAAACAGCACTGAACAGTCATGAGAGATTGGTGCCTTTTTTGGCTGCTAATGACCTGGGCCTAAATTTGAACTGGCCATCTAGAAGTGAAAGACTCTGGAAAGTAGTACTACTCACCTAACAAGCACAGACCACTTCACCTCCAAAAGTCTGCTGTTTGAGATTAGCAAATGTATAAATTATTCAATGCAACTGTGGCGTTTGTTTTGTCATTAAAGCTATTTGAAATAGTTCTGAATATGATGGGAACAGCCTAAATGACAGCCTAAATGTCAGTAGGGCCAAGAGATTGTCTAGGGGGGGAAATGGCCACAGTTTGAGTATAAAAGTTTAAGGCATTATCCTGTGAAAAATCAATTATTGTAAAATGATCTGTATACATAGTAGAACTGTGACTTGCACTTGTATTATTTTACCACATAAAAATGCTTGCAGGAAACAGTATGGCATAGTAAAACCTATTTGGAAGCGAACGTATGGTTTTACAGCACATGGTCTATCATACTATTTTTTAACTTGATATTTTCAACTACTGGGACATTGAACAGTTACCAGCAATATGTCGTGAGCAAATTTCTTTTATTTGTAATGCTTGCTGTCATTTGTAGTGTAAGTCTCAATTGAAACATTAAACTTCTTATGAACTAGAAATCTTGGAAATCCTTCAGAGGCAGGCTTTTATTTATGATAGTGTAGTCAGCATTTCCATTATAGCCCCCTGTTTTCAGGGATTTATAATTTAACTGTAAAAATTCATTCTGGACTGAAACTTGGCATATGAGATTGAATCTGCAGTGTGATGTTTGTACTCAGTTTGAAAACAAACCTGCTAATTGCTAAGATGCTGAGCAGAAAAATAAAAATAATTATAGATGCTCTTTTTGGGGGGTCTGGTTTATTATTTAAACCGATGTCTGAACCACCTTCTACAACTGACTACATAGTAATATATTATATTTCTATTAAATCTTTAATCTCCACACCTGCAATTGAAATGTAACTCTGGTAGATGTTCCCTTGGGTTGAAACATGGGAGCCATTTAACAATCCACAGTGACACTACACAGCAGTTTAGAACATTCTGTGAAGATTAGATGATCTCTGAAGGTCCCTTACAGTCCTACATTTTTATGAATCTATGACTAATACCCAGGATCTTGCAAAAATGTCATGGGATCTTTGGTGGTCACACATTTTCAGGACCTCAGTTTTACATCTCACTTCAAAGATGGCACCTTTAGCACCACAGCATCCATGATCAACACACTGGGATATTCCTATAGTAATGACTGGTACAGATAAGTATTGCTAGACTCACCACTTTTTTAGACCTTAGTTTATCTTTAGAGGCCTTAATCATTCAGCTTGTCTGCCCTGAAGTGGTATGGGTGCATATGGTTATATGAAGATTTGGGTCCAAATTCTGCCCTTTGGATATGAATACACTGCACTGTAAGCCCATGCTTGAACCTGGGCTCAAGGCTAACCTCTCTTGTGTTTAGACTGCAATTGCGCTAATGGGAGCTGCGGGAAGCGGCGTGGGCCGAGGGCTGTGCTGGCCACCGCTTCCTACAGCCCCCATTGGCCTGGAACAGCGAACGGCGGCCAATGAGAGCTGTGCTCAGCCGAACCCGTGGATGCTGTGGGTAAACAAACAGTCCCAGCCTGCCAGCGGATTTCCCTGATGGGCTGCGTGCCAAAGGTTACTGATCCCTGTGCTAACCCAAGGCTTGGACCCAGGATCCCAGGACCCTGCAGGGCTGGAGGGTCCGAGCCACTGTTCCCTCTAAGCTGTGCGCGTGTGGGCGCGCACACAGATCCTAAACCCCGTGCACATGGCGAAACACCGCGCACACACAAATTTGCATAGAAGAAATTTTTTGCGCACACGGCTTGTCAAAAATTAGAGGGAACATTGTTCCGAACTTCAGTCAAGCTGGGACCCTGAGTCTGAGCCCTATTGATTTGAAGTGTAGCCGCAACTCTGTTTGATTAAGGTCCCAGGAGTCATCCGGAAGTATCCCCCAATTCCATGGGACAACTTCCTTAGTCCTCTCTATTCCAGCAATCTCCAATTCACTTGATTAAAAATGGAAACCATGCCCCTCTCTTCTGATCTGTCAGAGAGCCTCCTGAGTTTGCAATGGAGAGCAAACTGATCAAGCCTTTTGCAAAATGAGCTGCTTCCTGGTAACCTGCAGGGCGGGCAATAAAATTTTCCCGCAGTGCACCAGGTTCATAGGGCTAGAGCAGCCACATTTCGGGGGCGAATGTTAGGGACTCTGGGATATAGTTACTTTGACTGCGCACTGCAGCGTGAATGCCAGAGCCCTACGTTCAAGCATGGGTCAGAGAATTCTTAATCTAGGATTAAAATACAATGTAGATGCTCAAACCCAGGGTTTTCTAACACAGGGCAGCTAACTCTAGTTCCACTAACCTTGGGCTTACATTGAAGTGTAGGCATACCCTTAGATGCATATGTGTAGGTCTCATTGGAGTCGGTAGGCACTATGTGTTTCCCATTTATGTTGAGAGGGCTCATGTGATTCCACTGACATAATAAAAGATGTGATCCTGAGCAGAAAAGCATCCATGATGCCCGTTGAAGTCAGCAGAAACAGCAGTTGCTCAGGACTGCTTAGGATCTGACTGAAAGAAAGCAAGCTTGGAACAGGATAGGATAGCAAGTCTGGAGTAGGCAGCCTTTACTATACAAAATTGTCATGTAATATTATGATGGACGCAACTTACTGCTTTTTTTCTAGATTTGCTGTATATGTGAATATACAAGAGAGGAATAGGATATTACAGTTTAGGGATGAAGGAGCTGAGGCTTTTTTGTTTTCCCATCAAAATTTAAGAATTTATACGGCTAGAGATAATTACCTTTTTTGGGATTGTGAATTGGCAGGCCACTTCTGGAATAAATACAGAACATTTCTGGAAGGCTTTTCTCATCTAAAGAAGAAAGTGATTCTTGAAATGGTGCTGTTGATAACGTACTGTGACTCTGGAGTTGTTTCAGGACTCGGTGGTTCATACAACTCTGCTTCATGTTATGCTTTAGATTCATTTACTGACTGGATGTAATGTTTACACATTGGATGTAATGGAATGTTCTCCATGTTTTTGTTCAGCTGCATATGTTGAGACAGGCAGGAGGAATACATCCCCGTCCCATCTAAATGGTAGACAATCGTAGATTATTTTATTTTGGCTGAGCCAGCAGAGACTACCACGTGTGGTTTTCGAAACATTTTGTTTTTAGCTTTGTACAGCTTTAAGGCCTGATACAAAGCCCTTTGACGTTAATGCGTGTCTTTGGTCTTTGGACCAGAGCCTCAATGCCTTGCTTTCCTTGCTGAGTATATTAAATATACTGGTCAAAATTTTCAGGCTTGGCTACCTGCAGTTAGGCACCTAAATTCATAAAGTCCAAATATAAGTACATGGCCTGATTTTTCAAAGTTGCAGAGCACTCACAGTTCCCATTGCTAACCTTTCAGACATAGTGGAAAACCCATCATTTTCCCCCAGACTCTCAGGGAGCGGAAGGCCTGATGGTTGGCAGGGTTTGTCATGCAAATTATGGGTTTACTTTGTGATTATATTTGTTTCTGGGTTAGATTTTTATATATGTCTTAATGGGAGGTGGGCAGGTCTTTATATTATTACCAGAGGACACTTGGTTAGCTGAGAGTTAAAAATGCTAGATTGCATATTCCACCAACACAAACTATGAAAAGCAAGAAAATAAGCAGTTGTCATTCAACACCCTATCTCCACTCCACTCATAAATTCCTCTCTTCAGCCTCAGCTACCTCCCTTCCACCTCCTACAGCTCAGATATCTCTTCCCTCATCCTGAACAACCAGTGGGCAGCCACAATTCCAAACATGTTTATTGGATATGCGATGTTGAGTTGTGATGGTTATTTTCAGGTACATGTGGCTTTCATAAATCAGATTGTATGTAGTTCTGAATGTGGTTTTGTACTGATGTGTGCAAGGAAGTGAGGTCTGGTGTCAGATTGTAAATGGTGTCCACAGTATATGGCTTTCTGTAATGCTTGGGAAAAGTTATGAGAGTGAGTGATCTATGTTACTGATTGTTCTAAATTTAGCAATAGTTTTTATGTAGACATCAGTTAACTGAAAACTGCATGTGTGTGCATTGGTTTATTATATTTATGGTTGGAATTAAGATTGCATGTTGGCTGTTCAGGATGAGAGTAGATATGCAGGCTGTGTGTGGTGGAAGGGAAGTAGCAGATATTGAGAAGGGGTGAATCGGATGTTAAATTACTTAAATGCTTGCTTCCTTTCTTTTTAAGGTTTGTACATGTGTATGTCTACACCATACTCTACTGATTTATGCTGGCATATCCCCATAGTATAGACACATCCCACGTCAATGGAAGGGATTATTCCATCATCAGGAGACCAAAAGCCCCGAGGTAAGTGGGGAAGTGGGATACCGGGAGGAAGCACAAGTAGGTGAGTGCAAGCAGGGAGGGCTCCTGCCCCATACTGGGACAGCAGGACAATCGGTGAGTTATCTTAAATGCCTATACACAAATGCAAGAAGCCTGGGGAACAAGCAGGGAGAACTGGAAGTCCTGGCACAGTCAAGGAATTATGATGTAATTGGTATAACAGAGACTTGGTGGGATAACTCACATGATTGGAGTACTGTCATGGATGGATATAAACTGTTCAAGAAGGATAGGCAGGGCAGAAAAGGTGGGGGAGTTGCGTTGTATGTAAGAGAGCAGTATGACTGCTCAGAGCTCCAGTATGAAACTGCAGAAAAACCTGAGAGTCTCTGGATTAAATTGAGAAGTGTGAGCAACAAGGGTAATGTCGTGGTGGGAGTCTGCTACAGACCACCAGACCAGGGGGATGAGGTGGACGAGGCTTTCTTCCAGCAACTAACAGAAGTTACTAGATCACAGGCCCTGGTTCTCATGGGTGACTTTAATCACCCTGATATCTGCTGGGAGAGCAATACAGCGGTCCACAGATAATCCAGGAAGTTTTTGGAAAGTGTAGGGGACAATTTCCTGGTGCAATTGCTGGAGGAACCAACTAGGGGAAAAGCTCTTCTTGACCTGCTGCTCACAAACAGGGACGAAATAGTAGAGGAAGCAATAGTGGATGGGAACCTGGGAGGCCGTGACCATGAGATGGTCGAGTTCAGGATCCTGACACAAGGAAGAAAGGAGAGCAGTAGAATACAGACCCTGGACTTCAGAAAAGCAGACTTTGACTCCCTCAGGGAACTGATGGGCAAGGTCCCCTGGGAGAATAACATGAGGGGGAAAGGAGTCAAGGAAAGCTGGCTGTATTTTAAAGAATCCTTATTGAGTTTGCAGGAACAAACCATCCCGATGTGTAGAAAGAAAAGTAAATATGGCAGGCGACCACCTTGGCTTAACAGTGAAATCCTTGCTCGTCTTAAACACAAAAAAGCAGCTTACAAGAAGTGGAAGATTGGACAAATGACCAGGGAGGAGTATAAAAATATTGTTCAGGCATGCAGGAGTGAAATTAGGAAGGCCAAATCACACTTGGCGTTGCAGCTAGCTGGAGATGTTAGGAGTAACAAGAAGGGTTTCTTCAGGTATGTGAGCAACAAGAAGAAAGTCAAGGAAAGTGTGGGCCCCTTGCTGAATGAGGGAGGGAACCTAGTGACAGAGGATGTGGAGAAAGCTAGTGTACTCAATGCTTTTTTTGCCTCTGTCTTCACAGACAAGGTCAGCTCCCAGGCGGCTGCACTCCGCAGCACGGTATGGGGAGGAGGTGACCAGCCCTCTGTGGAGAAAGAAGTAGTTCGGGACTATTTAGAAAAGCTGGACGAACACAAGTCCATGGGGCCGGATGCACTGCATCCGAGGGTGCTAAAGGAGATGGCCGATGAGATTGCAGAGCCATTGGCCATTATCTTTGACAAATCATGGCAATCGGGGGAGGTCCCGGATGACTGGAAAAAAGCGAATGTAGTGCCCATCTTTAAAAAAGGGAAGAAGGAAGATCCGGGGAACTACAGGCCAGTCAGTCTCACCTCACTCCCTGGAAAAATCATGGAACAGGTCCTCAAAGAATCAATTCTGAACCACTTAAAGGAGGGGAAAGTGATCAGGAACAGTCAGCAACGATTCACCAAGGGCAAGTCATGCCTGACTAACGTAATTACCTTCTATGATGAGATAACTGGCTCTGTGGATGAGGGGAAAGCAGTGGATGTGCTATTTCTTGACTTTAGCAAAGCTTTTGATACAGTCTCCCACAGTGTTCTTGCCAGCAAGTTAAAGAAGTATGGGCTGGATGAATGGACGGTAAGGTGGATAGAAAACTGGCTGGATGGTCGTGCTCAATGGGTAGTGATCAATGGCTCCATGTCTAGTTGGCAGCCGGTATCAAGTGGAGTGCCCCAAGGGTCGGTGCTGGGGCTGGTTTTGTTCAATATCTTCATCAACGATCTGGAGGATGGTGTGGACTGCACCCTTAGCAAGTTTGCAGATGACACTAAACTGGGAGGAGTGGTTGATACAGTGGAGGGTAGGGACAGGATACAGAGGGACCTAGACAAATTAGAGGATTGGGCCAAAAGAAATCTGATGAGGTTCAACAAGGACAAGTGCAGAGTCCTGCACTTAGGACGGAAGAATCCCATGCACTGCTACAGACTAGGGACCGAATGGCTGGGCAGCAGTTCTGTAGAAAAGGACCTAGGGGTTACAGTGGATGAGAAGCTGAATATGAGTCAACAGTGTGCCCTTGTTGCCAAGAAGGCTAACGGCATTTTGGGCTGTATAAGAAGGGGCATTTCCAGCAGATCGAGGGACGTGATTATTCCCCTCTATTCGGCACTGGTGAGGCCTCATTTGGAGTACTGTGTCCAGTTTTGGGCCCCACACTATAAGAAGGATGTGGATAAATTGGAAAGAGTCCAGTGGAGGGCAACAAAAATGATTAGGGGGCTGGAGCACATGACTTATGAGGAGAGGCTGAGGGAACTGGGATTGTTTAGCCTGCAGAAGAGAAGAGTGAGGGTGGATTTGATAGCTGCTTTGAACTACCTAAAAGGGGGTTCCAAAGAGGCTGGATCTAGACTGTTCTCAGTGGTAGAAGATGACAGAACAAGGAGTAATGGTCTCAAGTTGCAGAGGGGGAGGTTTAGGTTGGATATTAGGAAAAACTTTTTCACTAGTAGGGTGGTGAAGCACTGGAATGGGTTACCTAGGGAGGTGGTGGAATCTCCTTCCTTAGAGGTTTTTAAGGTCAGGCTTGACAAAGCCCTGGCTGGGATGATTTAGTTGGGGTTGGTCCTGCTTTGAGCAGGGGGTTGGACTAGATGACCTCCTGAGGTCCCTTCCAACCCTGAGATTCTATGATTCTATGATCAGTGTAGAAACACCAGCTTCCTGAATGATGGTAGCTACATTGATGGAAGCATTCTTCCTTCTACCTAGCTGCATCTACAATGGGGATTATGTCAGCTACGGATGTGGTTTTTCACATCCTTGACAGATGTAGCTATGTTGACGTAACTTTTAAGTGTATATCAAACAGTCAAGCTACTTCAACATTAAATTAATGAAGTTTATGTGTGGGAATTTCACAGGTTTTTAAAGTTGTAAAAATATTGTATTCCTCTGTGCCCCCTTGCCTGTTTCTCTGAATATGTGCTTTCAAGAACAAATTATTTTCTTTTTAGTCTGTTAGAACAGCCATTGACCTCAGTAATGTCTTGCATAGGATTTGTATGATTGGGTCAAATCTTAAATGTCAGGATTCAAGTTTTATTATTGGTATTGATCTACCAAGCACCTTTCAGTTTTTTATACTAACACAAACCTGTGGGCAGAAGGAGAGTGAGAGAGGGATGCGTTCCACCCTGATTCAGTACACTTTAAAATGTGCATAGGCCACTCCTTGGACATCTCTGTAGGCCTGTCTACACTGGGAAAATGTCATCATGAATGAGCATCCATGGGACTGCTCCAAAGTGGGGCACAATGCAATCCCAGGTATTCAAGGTTTCAAATAATGCAGATGTTTTACACAGAATGGGAGGATACACTGCTTAGTTTTAAGTCAACACTTACCATTGGTACAATGTTGTTAAAACCTTTCAGCCTAAATGAGACCCTTATCAACACAGGATTGCCCTCTTTTCTTGCTTGTGTTACTCATAAGCCTTCATTTGTTAGCTCGACGTACTGGTCAAATTAGAAACATGAAACAATGCTAATATACATTGAACAATAATTTTTTAACTTTATATTAATTTCACTGATTTCAGTGTTACCCTGTCTTTCTTTTGTGAAGGACTTTGATGACATTTCACAGTATAAAATTGATTAGCCCAGGTACAAACTATCCTTTAAAGGCATATACTCAGTTGTCGTTTTCTGACTCCCATAAGTGTTTAATGTAACTGTGAATAATTATATATGAATCCATGGAATATTTAACTTTAGTGAGCACAGTTGAATTTTAAACAATGGCAATAGCATATTAAACTTTTCTCCAAATATCATTTCTTGGTTAAGAAAATTCCAAATTTCTTGCCCTATTAAAAGAACTATAAATAGGAAAGTATGTTAATAAAAGTGGGACTGGATATCTGAAGGGGGTTGTTGTTGATAAGATATATAGATCCTTCCATTTCTAAGACACTGGTTTGATTTATTATTATTACCAACTTGGGGCTAAGTTAAAACAATCTAATACAAAATAAAAATATATGTGGGTATTGATGCCTGAGGAATTCCAAATGTCTTAACAAAATTAAATGCAAAAGATAATTAGCAAAAGGTAGCCCGCCCACAAAACATTTTGTAAAGTAGATAATAAAAGAAAAATTAACTGAATATTACATATTTATGTTCCAAAACAAAATTGAAACAAGCACTCATAAATAACCTCATACACACAACAAGCAAAGTACAAAATACATAAAATCATTTTCTATAGATGCATGGAAGCATGCTGCAGATGAAATGTGCTGTACATTGAGTGAACATTCATTGGAAAAGGATGAAGGTAACAACTTAAAATGACTTCTTCCAACTAATGGTGACTGGCAATCTCTGTTGGCAGTTACATTTATACTCAACTTACATCCTTTTATATTGTCACAGTGGTAGAAAAGGGCTTTATTGTAAATGAGAATAAGGCGCTATGTCTTTAATGTTTAAAATAGCTTAATGATTTTCTATTTAAATTTGAATATTTGAGACCACTAGGAAGGTAACAACCGCAGCATTTCAAATGTCAGTGTGGATGAAATCTAGCTCTGCCCCTGTAGCCCTACACTGGAGCATGCTCAGTCCCTTTGTGGGGAAGGTTAATACACAGTCTGGTAAGTTATAGGATGAAGCATGTGCAATGAGGATTGAATCTTCGAGGATTTTAGCTATTAAGCTCTAAAGTCTCTACTGAGCATGTGCAACTGCCATTTTTGAAAGGCTTGAAAATTTGGCCAAATTTGGGTGAATTTTCACAGGACAGCAAAAGTCACATACCTGACACAAAGGTCATCCCTGTCCCCACATTTCAAGTTCCTGCCCCAAGGAATAAGGGTGTTGAGATTCTCAAGTAAAAGGTCACCAGCATTTTTTAATATTGCAGCAGAACATATTTTTTCTACCCTCATTCTCAGAAATAGCTGAACCTATTGGCTGAAACGTTCTAAAAAGACATACCCTGAGGCAGATATCTGGAATGGAAAATTTTAGCCCAAACAAGTTACGTTTGGCAAAGTTAACTGAAAACACAATTTTGTAATGGGAAGCATAGGGCAACCTTAACAAGCTACCAGCCCCACCTGTAATAAGACCAATTCTAAATGACATGTCAAACCCCACATTAAATGATGTTTTTTAAATGAATGATGTCCTGACACATACAAAGCCCAGGTCTACACTAACCCCCCCTGTCAAACTAAGGTACGCAACTTCAGCTACGTTAATAACGTAGCTGAAGTCGAAGTACCTTAGTTCGAACTTACCTGTGGTCCAGACGCGGCACGCAGGCTCCCCCGTCGACTCCGCCTACTCCACTCGTCGAGCTGGATTACCAGCATCGACGAGGGAGCACTTCCTGGTTCGATTTATCGCGTCTTGACAAGACGCGATAAATCGAACGCAGAACATCGATCCCGCGCCTCCGACGCGACGGGTAAGTATAGACCTACCCAAAGGCCAGAAATAACTTCAACATATTTTTCTTACTGATTTAATACACATTTCTGACTTACGACTTCGTGAAGTGAGGAGGACGAAGTGGATTAATAACAAAACATGAATGTGATCTGTAGTACTTGTGTCTGTGAGGGATAAGAAGGATGGAGGGCACTGGCAAAGTGTGTAATGCCTCTGCTGCTCTAGGAATTATTTTGGGAGGGTTGTGGCCTGTGTTTTACAGGAGCTCAGACTGGATGATCAGTGGTGCATTCTGGCCTTGGAATCTATGAATCTTGTGTTTGAGTCATCAAAATGTCAGTCTACTTTCTACAAACACACCCCTAACTATTTTATTCTAAAAAGCACTTAGATGATTAGATGGTAAACATGAGTCCTGGAGACACTAACATAATTCATGAATCTGTCAGTCACCGAAAATGGTAACAGCTTTTTCATGCAACTCTTATTTCCAAGACAAAGAAGGCTTCATTTCCCATCCTTTCTCCTCTGTTTTATTTTCCTTCTCTTCAAAATACACCTCCCTGTCATGATAGTCATTGTGGTCTTTTAATATCTAATCAAGTAAAATTAGTTAATGTGAAAATTTTGTTAAAACAAAGTAGCCTTCCCCTATTCACAAGTGAAATTGAGTAGTTTCATAGTTTCCCTTACAGTGTGTGTGTTTAAAATGATGCTTTGAATAGTGTCTTTCATACAAACTACTGTGCAGCCTAAAATGCTTTACAGAGTTAAATAATACATATTTACTGAGTGAGAGAGAAATAAAGAGGTAAAGACACCAAGCGAAAAAAGGGAGGTGAGACTGTGGAGAGAACAACATTGTATAGTGGACTTGCATAATATGACTTTTGGTTGTAATTTACCCCGTATTATACACAAGTTAAACGACATTGGACCTGGTCAGTACTTAAATAGGAGACTTCCAGATAAAATCTATAAGACATATGCAACCCTCCACAGAAACTATGGGATATAGTAATGTAAGATAATGCTTGAAATCAATGGGAGCTTAAAAGTGATGACACAATAAAGCTCTTGGATGTTCAAAGCTGGGTTCCTAAAATTAGACTCCTGAATCCTTATTTAGCCCAGTGCAAGTGCATACCCCACCTCACAGAAAGTTATAGTAGATTCCACTGCTGTGTGCACATCTTCAATGTTCCTGGAGGTATTGTACCTACCTACAGGAGATACCTCCAAATCTGCTGTTAGAGTAGCATACTTCTGCATTTCTCCTATCATGTGGCTTAAAGCAACAATCTAGCCCAGGGTTAGATTGCACCGTGACCCCCTTCTGACAACAAAAATTACTATAGGACCCCAGGAGGGGGGGACTGAAGTCTGAGCCTGCCCAAACCCCGCCACCCCGGGGGCAGAAGTGCAAAGCCAAAGCCCCACCTTCCCAGGCCAAGGGCCTGTAACCTGAGCCCTGCTGCCCAGGGGTGAAGCCCTCAGGCTTGGGATTTAGCTTTGGCCCCGGGCCTCAGAAAATCTAAGCCAGCCCTGGCGACCCCATTAAAACACGGTCATGATCCACTTTGGGGTCCCAACCCACAGTTTGAGAATCACTGATTTAGCTCCTGCTGTGTTAACAGCTTTTACTGCTAAAGTATAGAGACAGTGTATCACTTTTTGTTCAGGGCTTTGATATTATCAACATGTATTTTCATTTACGTTGAAGACTTGTTATATTTATAGCATTCAGACCTAATTAGTAATAAGATCCGGAAAAATGCTGAATCATAAAGCTGATTTTGGAAGTAGTGGGCTTTACTGTGGGTTCCCTGGAAGTTCATACAGTAGCTTTGATGTTGTCTTAGAGCCCAATAAAAACTACTTAATTTTTTTGTCCTTTTAAAAAAGTGTCTTATAGGGAAAATATTTATATTTGCACTGTTCTTCCCATCAACATATAGCTGCTGCATTAAAATATTTCATTGAAATATTTGTTGTCCTAGACATACAAAATTAAGAATAAAATAGAAATCATGTCTCTGTCAGGGAAAGGAACACATTGTTGGATGTTTATTTAATGAACTAACTGAAACATTCTCAGAACTGTTAGCAGTTATTTTCAAAAACTTATGGAGGACAGGTGAGGTCCTAGAAGACTGGAGAAGGACAAACATAGTACCTATCTTTAAAAGGGGGAACAAAGAGGACACAGGGAATTGTAGACCAGTTAGCCAAACTTTGATAACTGGAAAGATACTGGAATAAATTATTAAACAATCAGTTTGTAATCACCTAGAGGATAATATGTTTTTAAGCAATACCCAGCATGAATTTGTCTAGAAGAAATCATGTCAAACCAACCTAATTTCCTTCTTTGGTAGGATTGCTAGCCTAGTGGATGGGGGGTAGGAAGGGGACGGGACGGAGGAGCTGTAGGTGTGATATATCTTGAATTTAGTAAGCAGTGTTTTAGCTGTGTCGGTCCCAAGATATTAGCGAGACAAGATGGGTGAGATAATATCTTTTATTGGACCAACTTGTGTTAGTGAGAGAGAGAAACTTCAAACTTACACAGAGCTCTTCTTCAGGTCTGGGAAATGTACTCCATATGTCACAGCTACATACACAGTGGAACAGATTGTTTAGCATAAGTAGATAACACACATTTCAAGGGGCCATTCAAGGTGATGTGGCCCATTAACCTTGAACGGTTCCTTAAAATATGTATTAACTACTTATGATAACCAATCTGTTCCATCTTGTATTTCGCTGTGACACTCTGAGTATGTGAATAACGTAGCTGAAGTCGAACTATCTTAGTTCGAAT
Source organism: Chelydra serpentina (assembly GCA_037349315.1). Lineage (NCBI taxonomy): Eukaryota > Metazoa > Chordata > Testudines > Chelydridae > Chelydra > Chelydra serpentina. The sequence goes on from JBAIAC010000004.1 coordinate 81,396,354, forward strand.
GAAAACGTACTTACCCGGGGTCCACACGCGGCGTGCAGGCTCCCCCGTCGACTCCGCCTACTCCGTTCGTGGAGCAGGATTACCAGCGTCGACGGGGGAGCACTTCCTGGTTCGATTTATCGCGTCTAGACAAGACGCGATAAATCGAACCTAGAACATCGATCCGACGCATCCGACGCGACGGGTAAGTGTAGACCTACCCTCAGTCTTGAAGAGCTCTGTGTAAACTCAAAAGCTTAGCTCTCTCACTAACACACGTTGGTCCAATAAATGATAGTCTCTCTCACCACTTGTCTCTTTGATTTTAGTAAGGCTTTTGACACAGTCCCACATGCCACTCTCATAGGCAAACTAGGGAACCGTGGTCTAGATTAAATTAGTGTAATGTGCACAACTGGTTGAAGAATTGGTAACTACTTTTTGAGTACAATGGTTCACTGTCAAACTGGGATCATGTTTCTAGTGGAGTCCTTCAGGGGTTAGTTCTGGTACTAATCAGTATTTTCATTAATGACTTGGATAATAGAGTGGAGAATATGTTTATGCCATTTGTGGATGACACCAAACTAGGCAGGGTTGCAAGCACTTTGGAGGTCAGGATTAGAATTCAAAATGATCTTGACAAATTGGAGAATTGTTCTGAAATCAACAAGGTGAAATTCAATTAAGACAAGTGCAAAGTACAGCACTTACAAAGGAAAAATTAAATGCGCAGCTATTAAATGGGAAATAAAAGACTAGGCGGTGGAACTGCTGAAAAGGATTTGGGTGTTATAATGGATCAGAAATTGAATAAGAGTCAAAACTATGATGCAGTTGCAAAAAAGGCTAATATCATTCTGGGGTGTATTAATGGTTGTCATATGTAAGACCTGGGAGATAACTGTCCTGCTCTACTTGGCACCGGTGAGGTCTCAGATGGAGTACTGTGTCCAATTCTGGGTGCCACATTTTCAGCTGTGGATAGATTGGAGAGAGTGCAAAGAACAATAAAAATGACAAAAGGTTTACAAAATCTAACTTATGAGGAGAGGTTAAAAACTGGGTTTGAGGTTTAGTCTTGAGAGGGGACCTAAGTCTTCAAATATGTTAAGGGCTGTTATAAAGAGAAATGTGATCAGTTGTTCTCCATGCCCACTGGAGGTAGTACAAGAAGTAATGGACTTACTCTGCAGCAAGGGAGATTTAGGTTAGATACTAAGAATAACTTTCTAATTATAAGGATAATTAAGCTCTGGAATAGGCTTCTGAAGGAGTTTGCGGAATCCATCTTGGAGATTTTTTAAGAACAGGTTGGACTCACACCAGTCATGGATGGCCTAGGTTTACTGGATCCTGCCTCAGAACAGGGGGCTGGACTAGGTGACCTCTTAAGGTACCTTCCAGTCCTACATTTCTATAATTCTATGGGAAGGAGAACAAACATAAATCTGAGTGGAAAGACCGAAGTGCTCTGACAAAACAGTAAAAAGATTTGTCCTGAAACCATATAATAAGCTTGGCCCAGTTTTTCTCAAATCATTAGATCTCCGGTGGCCCATAGGGTGCTCAAATATTTTGAGAACCAAGCACTAGGGGATTGGGAGAGGAAGTAGTCATTAAAGCTTCTGATTTTGCTCCCGAGATTTTTCCTGAATTTGGCATGCAATGAAGACCATGTTGGTTGTCACGTGGGATGGTCTAAAACCACACTGAGATTCTGGCAATATTTCCTCAGCAAGGGGAAATGATCGGTTTGAGAGGATACGGGCAAGAATTTTCCCTGCTGTAGATGGCAAGGCAATGCCTCGATAGTTTCCACGCTCTGACTTATCTCCTTTCTTAAAGATTGTAACAACATTAGCGTTTCTCAAGTCTTTTGGAATCTTCTCATTTTTCCAGATACGAAGAAAAAGTGTGTGGAACTTCCCTACCAGTTCTTCACCTCCAAACTTGTAGACTTCAGCTGGTATGCCATCTGGCCCTGCAGCCTTGTTGTTCTTAGTTTGCATAATAGCTTGTGTTACTTCTTCAAGGGTGGGAGGGTCAGCAAGAAATTCTCTTTCATGTCATTGAGATATAGATTCAATAGTGGCATCAGAGACAGTTCACTCACCGTTCAGGAGTAACTCAGAATGCTTCTTCCATCTGGCTTTGATGGCTTTGCTGTCCTTAAAATACGTTGATCTGTTTTGGGCTTGGAGTGGTGTGGGTCCATGGGAGCATGGGCCCTTATTGCCTGAAAGAAACTCCTCATGTCATGTTTATCAGCATAAAGCTCAATCTCCTTGGCCTTTTCTCTCCACCACTTATTTTTGATGTCAGAGATTTTCCTTTCGGCTTCAGCTTTGAGTTGCTTGTATGACTCTTTCTTCACAAATCGCCATTGAGGGTCAGACTTTGGAGACAGTTGAGCACTTTTGCTACCTTGGTAGCCAACTTTCTAAAAATGCAAAAATCGACAGTGAGACCCAGCACAGGATCCAGTGCGCAAGTGCTTCCTTTGGACATGTTTTCACAGACCGTGACCTATGGCAGGACACCAAGATCCAGGTCTATAAGACTACTGTTGTTCCTACACTACTCTGTGGATGCGAAACCTGGGTAACCTATCGACAGCACCTCAAGAGTTTTGAGAGGTACCACCAACGATGCCTCCAGAAGATCCTTCATGTCAAGTGGCAAGATCACTGCACTAATGCCAGCATCCTCGCTGAAGCCAATGTCACCAGTATTGAAGCAATGATCCTCATGCACCAACTTCGCTGGGCTGGACATTGTGTGCAGATGTCAGAATCTCACCTCCCAAAACAAATCCTCTGCTCTCAGTTCACCCCTGGTCAGAGATCCCGCAATGGTCAGAGGAAACGCTAAAAAGAGACATTGAAAGCATATCTTAAGAAAACTGTGTGAGCATCACAAGTTGGGACGAGCAAGACAGCAACCGATGCCAATGGCGCCATATCCTCCATCAGGCAGTGGCCCACTTTGAGGAGAAGTGCCTTGCCCTTGAAGCTGAAAAGAGAGGAGGAAGGAAAAAGAAATAACTTTCTCCCAGCAAGCCGCTGGCCTACAACAAAATGTCTCTATCTACTGTGGGTGTATTTGCGGTTCCAGGATCGGACTCCTGAGTCATCTCAGAACCCATATGTAAATCCGTGATAGAGCTCATCCTCTAATCGAGGGATCACCAATCATCAATCAGTCATTAAAGGACATTTGTCTTAAGAAGTCTGCTGATGGGTAAACCCTGTGTGTTCTTCTTCTTCTCTTTCTTTTTCTTTTTTGTTCTTTGCTAAAGCCAAGCTTAAAAGGGGCACAGGGGTGTGTGTAGGAGGGGATGCACATCCTTTCCTCTAATTGGTAGGTGTGGGATCTTTGTCCAATGGATCCTCCCTCAGCTTCCTGTTTCATGTCTGTGACTGGGTTGTTTGCACCAGTTAGTGTCTTTCCAGCTATTAGTCAGCAAGGGTGGAATCTGCCTTGTGGCTGGGATGTCCAGTAGGTATAGCCCAATATCATGAATACATCAGTATAGGAGTCTCGGAGACTAAACAGGTGGAGTAGACAAGGAAGCATTACAGTTCTCTGGATTCGTGTTAAATTCAAACCAGTATAGATTGACCCAATGCCAATCAATCCAACACATTCAGTAAAAGTGTAAAAGAGCTGTTACTAATAACATGCCTACACCATGCAGTTCTGAAAACATAAATTGGTGCCTTGTTACTTTGCTTCCAATTTCTGACATTTATTGTTAAATTATGTTGTTGATTCCTGCAAGAGACATTACGATTTCTCTCATTAAAGGAGAAAAAACAAAAACGTTCTTGTTCCTTTCCAGATTGTTCCCATTTACTGAAAATAAGCATGAGTTCCTGCCTTGAAGCACTATCTGCAAACTGCAGTCAGATGTAAAAGAAGCCTAATCAGGCCTGGGAACCAGGCCTTAATTAGTCTGCTTGGAAAACAGAGCAGAAGAGCAAATGAAAATTATTAACCATCACTCATGATTCCTGTTTCTAATTTTAAAGAGGAAATCATGCATTAATCAAACCCTAGCCCTACGCTCAGAGACACGTTTTAGAAATATCCTGAAACAACAAGAGGAAATCTTTGCTGTGTTTAGAGAAAACAACTCCTGATCAGTCAGCATGTGTAGCACAATATATTTTGACATGAAATAAGCTATGTTGCAGTATACTTAGCTTTAGCTGGGTCCAAGAAAAACAAAACCAGTACCAGTTGAAATGAAGGCACATGACAAAATCAGCATTAAGCCTGGGTTTTGTTAAAGGAAAACAGAAATGTAGTTTGTTGTTTTCAGAGGATAAGTGAAAGATATAGAAGGATAATTGTAACAGGAACAGTGTGAGAATGTAACATATTGCTGTTTGCTTTAGGCATAGCAAAGAAACTTTTTAGTGTGTAGAAAAACATTTAATGAGAATTCATTCTGATAAACTAGTTTAACAAATAGGAATACAATCTCCATGTGTTAACTGGAGATGATTTGAGATCATGTGATAAGATTTATTAGAGCTGCATTAAATGGTTTCTGTTAAATGTGGACTGTAAAGATAATCTTCCATTTTTTGGCAAAGTAGTATGGACTTTCTGGCTATAATTCAGGTAAACAAATATTCTCTGTGGAGTCATATTGAAAAATATATGTTTTTATTGTGTTGGAATAAGAAGTCCGTGTATCTAGGACTCCTCAGAATAATGGGGAAAATGAGGCTTTTCCCCTTCATAAATATTGCGCCCGCTATTTTGGAAACCACCACACCACAGTAAATGCTGTGGGCTTGATTCTTAAATGTAGGTATTTAAGTTTCACCTTTTTAATCAAAAATGCTATGTACAGCATCTAGGTTTACCATGAAGGTCTCCCATTCAAATATTGACCAGAACTTAATCTGTTTATCTTGTAAAAACTACCAGATGCACAACCTGAAATCATACAGCTGCAGATATCAAGACATAAGATTTGCCTCTATTACTATAGTGACTGCAATTATTTTTTGTATACCTGAATGAAAATTATGGAAATAAAGACAAAACAGGGATTTCTCATCAGTCACTATATATTAGTGGTGCCGTAATATAATTAAACATTTGTATTAGCACTTAGTGATTAAACCATTAGCCCTGAAAGGCAGTGTGGTATGGAAGAATTAGCACAGAGCCGGGAGTCAGGAAGGCCTGAATTTTAGTAATGGATTTGCCACTAAATTCCTGTCTATCCATGGCCAAATCCCCATATCTTTTAGCCCCATCTGTAAAATGAGGATAATTGGCTGAATGAAGCAAAGCCTTACACTCAACACAAAGATATTTTATCTGTGTATAATGGAGAATTGGGCCCTCTGGCTTTAACTGAGGGCTCTGGATTTCTTCCACTGCCTTGACTGAAAGGACACAATTCTTCCACCCTTCTTGTGTTGGATCCATTGGGTGAAATCCTGGCCCCACTGAAGTCAATTGCAAAACTCCCATTGAATTCAATACAGCCATTGATTTCAGGGGAGGATTAAGTTATTACTCAGTGGCACTAAGAGTGGCAGATTTGGACCCAAAGGGCTATTCCTTCTCTCATTCACCTACCCAGAAGTTGTAGGGTTGGCATGGGTCCTTGCGCCTGGCTGGAACTGAATTCAGTCTGAGAACATAAGAACAGCTTTACTGGGTTAGACCAATAGTCCATCTAGCCCAGTATCCTGTCTCTGACAGTGCCCAGTGCCAGGTGCTTCTGAGGGAACGAACAGAACAGGGGAATTTTGAGTGATCCGTCACCTGTTGCCCAGTCCCAGCTTCTGACAGTTGGAGTTTCAGGGACACCCAGAGGATGAGGTTGCATCCCTGGCCATTTTGGCTAATAGCCATTGATGGACCTGTCCACCATGAATTTATCTAATTCTTTTTTTAACAGTTTTACTTTGGGCTTTTACAGCATCACCTCGCAATGAGTTCCACAGCTGAAGAAGTATTTCCTTTTGTTTGTTTTAAATTTGCTGCCTATTAATTTTATTGAGTGACCCCTACTTCTTGTGTTCTGTGAAGGGGTAAATAAACAGCTTCCCTATTCACTTTCTCCATACTGCTCATGGTTTTATTTGACCTCTATAATATTCCGCCTTTGTTGTCCCTTTTCTAAGATGAACAGTCTGTCTTTTTAATCTCTCCTGGTATGGAATCTATTCCATACCCCTAATCATTTTTGTTGCCCTTCTCTGCACCTTTTCCAACTCTAACGTATCTTTTTTGAGATGAGGTGACCAGATCTACATGCAGTATTCAGGATGTAGGCATACCATGGATTTATATAGCAGCTTTCTGGTATTTTCTGTCTTATCACTTTCCTAATGGTTCCTAACATTGTTAGCTTTTTTAACTACCGCTGCCTGTTGAACAGATGTCTTTAGAGAACTATCCATAATGACTCCAAGATCTATTTCTTGAGTGGTATCAGCTAAGTTAGACCACATCATTTTGTATGTATATTTGGGATTATGTTTTCCAATATGCATTATTTTGCATTTATCAAAATTGAATTTCATCTGCCATTTTGTTGCCCAGTCACCCAGTTTTATGAGATCCCTTTGTAACTCTTAGCAGTCCACTTTCAACTTACCTAGCTTGAGTAATTTTGTATCAACTGTAAATTTTGGCACTTCACTATTCATTCCCATTTTCCAGATCATTAATGAATATGTTGATCAGCACAGGTCCCAATACAGAACCTTGTGGGACCTGCTATTTACCTCTCTCCATTGTGTAAACTGGCCACTGATTCCTACCCTTTGTTTCCTATCCTTTAACCAGTAATTATCCAGGAGAGAACTTTCCCTCTTATCCCACGCCTGCTAGTTTACTTAAGAGCCTTTGGTATGGGACCTTGCCAAAGGCTTTCTAAGAGTCCGAGGTATACTGCATCACCCATGTCTATATGCTTGTTGACACATTCAAAGAATTCTAATAGATTTCCATTTACAAAAGCCATATTGACTCTCCCCCAACATACTGAGTTCCTCTATATGTCTGATGATTTTGTTCTTTACTATAATTTCAATCAATTCACCTAGTACTGAAGTTAGGTTTACCAGCCTGTAATTGACAAAAGTGCATCTGGAGCCGTTTTAAAAAATACTCTACCCTCCAGTCATCTAGTGCAGAGTCTGATTTAAGTGATAGGTCACATACCATGGTGAGTAGTTCTACAATTTCATATTTGAGCTCTGGCAGAATTTTTTGGTGACTACCATCTGGTCCTAGTGATTTATTACTTTTAATTTATGAATTTGTACTAACACCTCAGTCTTGGACAGTTCCTCAGATTTATCACCTAAACAGAATGGCTTGGGTATGGGAATCTCCCTTCCATCGTCTTCAATAAAGATCAATGCAAAGAATTAATTTAGCTTCTTTGCAACAGCCTGATCTTCCTTACGTGGTCCTTTAGCACCTTATCTTCCTGGAGTGGTCCAGGAGCCCCACTGACTGTTTGGCAGGCTTCTTACTTCTGGTGTACTTAAAAAAAATTCTTAGTGTTGGTGTCCTTAGCTATTTGTTCTTCAAATTCTTTCTTGGCCTGCCTTATTATACTTTTAGATGTGACTTGTCAGAGTTTATGCTCCTTTCTGTTTTCTTCCAACTTTTAAGGGATGCCTTTTTGCTTCTAATCACCTCTTTTACTCTGCTGTTCAGCCATGGTGGAATTTTTAATACCAGTGGTTCAATCACTTTCCCCCATACTGCCTGAGGTCGGCACCTGGCCATCATTTACCATTCTCTGTACTTATTTGAGAATTTTGCAATGGCTGCTTTCTCTTTCTTTCTTTCTTTCTTTCTTTCTTTCTTTCTTTCTTTCTTTCTTTCTTTCTTTCTTTCTTTCTTTCTTTCTTTCTTTCTTTCTTTTTGCAGGGTGTGTTTTAACAGATATCCTGATCAACTTTCTGCCTGTGTTTTGAATTTTATTACTTTACTTAATTCCTTTGATATGATCCAATGGGTTTCTACAACTGCTTATTCTGCTGAGATTTGGATTGTTCTCATGTTCATACAATGGTGCCCTGTTGAGTCTTTTTCCAAGTTAGTCTCCTATTATGGGGCCACCATTTGATTTTTTTTTTAATACTTTGCTTTTCTTTCTTTCTTATCTTGTGCCTGTAGCTGTGCGTTAATGAGCTGTGGTGCTATCAACACAGAAAATCTAGGACTGGAAATTAGTTTGTCACTATCCATTCCATATTTATGTACCAATGTTAACAACTTGGTCGAAATCCAGATTTGATTTTGTTTTGGGTGTGTTCCAATTTAACTTTTATTGAATGAAGTTAATTTTTGTCAAACTGCTTTGAATTACATACTCATGTGCCTTGATGGTGGGTCAGAACGTTTTCTTCATTTTTACATCCCCTTTGCCTTTAACATCCAGTTTACACCTAATACTGTTGTTTTTATTGTTTGTTGTTTGTTGTTTTTTTGGGCAGCAAACACAAGGGGCTAAGTGCTTTCCAAACATAAAAAAAAATGTTCCTTGGCTATTTTAATAGTATCCCTGAAGGTTTAGCTCAGTCTATATCCTTTATTTGCAATCTGTCTGCAAACATGTGGCCTGTTTATTTAGCGCTGCTTGTGCTTTTCCAATTGACTCTACTATTTAAGTATTTCATTGGCAGCCGTGTTTATATCTTCTAGTTAAAGTTTACCCAAGTATTCAGGGTATCCTGGAACACCTTCCTATTTGTGAGATTTGATTCTATATACGCATCCACATCCAGTTTCTGATTCACATTTAGTGTCTCTTTTTCTACCATTTGTGAATTCCAAATACTGGGCTCTCATCAATGTTCTCCCAGTTTGGAGCTGTGTACCTCATAGGTTCTGAGTTCTTCAATGGTTACATCAATTCAGAACAAAGTTGAAAATTCTTCTTCTTCTGAATTTCTATTACTGCTGTCATTTTATACTACTCTGTGTACTATCGACAGTGCTTGGCTGTATTAAACAGTGCACTTTTAAATTCACAGTAAAGCCAAGCTTTAAAAGGCATATGTAATAATAGTAACAACAAAAACAATATTTTGCATTTTTTTAGGGCCTTCAATCTGAAATTCTCAAATTACTTTGCAAATATCTGTAGGCCAGGTATTCGTAATATATTATCCTTTAATGGGAATTATGTCTCACAGAAACTAGTAGAAATTATTATAATTATTAAAGTATTGCTTCTTCTTAGGATAGCTTTCCTAAACCTTTATTGCTTTCTGTTCCCATGTGCGTATTTGAGTCTTCTTTTACAACAATCATACATGTAGCTGGGCTTTACACTGCTTGAGTATGCTGGGACCACAGGGAATAAGTTTTCCGACTGGATTTTTGTTTTTGAATATCCTTGTGGTTTATGTGTGTAAACATTTCGGATCAGAAAATAGTGTAGTGCTTATATAGTGTAATCTTGCGAGGTGAGCAGCTGTGACTGCATTGCTGGGGTGGAAATTATACTTGACAGTTTCATTGTATTCATGGGGAGGAAAGAATCCTTTAAAGTTGTGCTTATTGGACCTTATCAAGTGGATAATGTTCTCTAGTGCCCTTGCCTGACATCTGAGATGAAACTGATTAGTAAACTGCAACCAGTCCCTTCTTTTTATAAGGCAAAGTCTCGCTTCTTCCTCCACAGTTGCAAGTGCCTTGAATATAGTGGAACCAGTTTAAGCCTCTTGTTTGGAGGGCAGGTTTTGGGAAGCCGAGGGGCGGCTTCAGGCACCAGCGCAGCAAACGCATGCCTGGGGCGGCATGCCAAGGGGGGCGGCGCTGCTGGCTGGCATGCCGCCCTCCCCGCGGGTGCTCCTCCGGCCGGGGGAGAGCAGGGCATGCCGCTATCCTTCCCGCGGCGCTCCTCTGGCTGGGGAGAGCAGGGCATGCCGCCTACCTCCCTGCGGCCGCGCTCCTCCAGCCGGGGGAGAGCGGGGCATGCTGCCGCCCTCCCTGTGGCCGCGCTCCTCCGGCCAGGGGAGAGCGGGGCATGCCGCCTACCTCCCCGCGGCTGCACTCCTCTGGCCAGGGGAGAGCGTGGCATTCCGCATTCCCCGCTAGCGCCCCAGCTGGGCCGCGGGCATGCCGCCCTCCCCGCCGGGGCAGTGGGGCTGCGGGCATGCTGTGCTCTGAGCCGGCGCCCGGCAAGGGGAGAGGGGCGGCCGGCGGCTTTTTTGCCTGGGACGGCAAAAAAGCCAGAGCCAGCCCTGGGGAAGCCCACCTGTTGAGCGAATGTGGGAAGCAGATGATCTGAGACTATGGAGATCCACTTGCAGCTTCACCCCCTGCTCCTAACAGAGATGAAGAATGGTGCAGTGGTTAGGGTGTTAACCTGGTACTTGAGAGAACTGAGTTCAATTTCCTGTGTGACCTTGGGAAAGTCATTTTCTGTTTATTATTTCCACTTGTGTAAAATAATGGTAATAGCTCTTCTCTTCCTCCCAGGGGGAGGATAAATACATTAACGATTGAGGTATTGGGGCACTATAAGTACCCTAGATAGAGTAGCATGTCAAGATCAGAGGCTACTGCAGCGTTGAGATCTTAGATGTGGATACAAATCACCTATGCAGCATGGAGGGGAAGATCACAGCCTAGTCACTGGGATGAGGATTGGGACCATTGTGAGGAGGTCATATCACTGGGAAACATATGAGAGGAAGCTACTAATTGATGTCCTTTTTCTGTCTCTTTCGTTCAGGATCATGTGCAGGGCCAAGGGAAGGACCCTGGGACATTAGAATGCACTAGGCATCCTTTTCTCATCTACATATATCCTTTTCCTTTTCTCTCTGTCTCCCGCTCCCCAGCCATTATGCTCTTCGCCTCTTCTCTTCACCAGACAACATTAAAAATCAATGACCCTTCACTTGATGAAGCTCTTTAAAAAAATAAAATTAAAAAGCTTTGAGGATCACCTTGTGCATGGCAGTGTGCTTCCTCGCTGCTCACTGCTGTGCTGGAAGGGCTGCTAATTCTGTTTCCATGATGCCGCCGACAGGCCAGTTGTGCAGGCTGGCTTTGATCTAGCTTTTACATTCATTTACCATAATAAGAGTTGGCTTTATTGAACCAATTAAAATTACAGTCCTCCCTTATTATCTCCACAGAATACAGCGGAGATGCAGTGAATTTCAGTAAATGATTTCACTTGTGCGAGTTTATAGATCCTTATTTTACATATCCAGCTTGGTTTTTATAAGGTGCAATTTAATATTGACCCTACATGTCACTTGTGTAATAAATGTTTTAGGGTCAAAGATTAAAAGCTTTAGTCAGAGATATGTCACGTTACATAAAGCTCTGTTTGTAACGGTGGTTGCAAATGGTTTTTAATTGCTCAAATTTACAATGAAGTCTAGTCTTCTTTTTTTGTCTCTTGTAATCTCTTGGACACTTTTTTTTTTTTATTGTAGGAGAACAGGTGCTTTGCTGTATATTCTCTTGCCAGAAGTGCATCCCCAAAATACGTTTGGAAAGGGTTTAACTGAACATGAACTTAGGGGGTTTGATCCTTTCCCTACGAACGTCAATGGCAAAACTCTCAATGCCATACCAACAGCTGATTTATAATTACAGATTTTAAATATGAATATAATGATTTGCTTTGATTTGTTTGTATTGCACAGAGAGCAGTGCATGCTTATAATATTGTCTGTGTGCATTTTTAAAACCACTTTTAGTCAGAACCAGACTCGGACTCCGTTAACATGAATTGGCTGGATTCATAAAACATGGTGAGCTAACTACCTTGAGACTGTCTATACCTTTTGGTACTCCAAATAACATTTTTTGGTGCCTTAAAGCTGCTGCCTTCTATCTATCTATCTAATCTGTAAACCCAAACCTTGTCTTCTCTTTACCTATTGGTAAATCTTTCTGGAATGCTCATCAGTCACTATAGTATGTCCACATAAATTTCTCGGCTTTGATTAGTGGTGCCTCTCTGCCCTAGACTTTTTCTCCTCACCATGGTATATATCTCAGAAACCGTTGTACTTTATGGCAATAGGGCACTCGCTGGATTTACTCAATTTGTGTATGAAGGATCATGTCATGGGGCAGGTATACACTATCACCCCTTGTGTGGGAGGTGGGCATTATAGCCCTGTGGCCAAGTGCAAATAATCACCCTTTTCCTCAGGGCAGTATGACCTAATGGTCAGAGTCCATAGGACCACCCTTCAGTACAGGACAATAGGGCCCAGTGGCCAACGTCCATGGGCTTGCCCCTAGATTCAGGGCAGTATGGCCTAATAGCCAGAATCAACAGGACTATCCTTCAGTGCAGGGTAGGATGTCCCAGTGGCCAAAATCAGTAGGACTGTCCTTGGCTTCAGGGCAGTATGGTTTAGTGACCAGAGTCAGTAGCTTTGCCCTTATATGCAGGGCAGTGTGGCCTAGTAGCCAGAGTCAATAGGGTTGCCCAATTTATTCAGCCATAACAAAAGACTTCAAAGAGCAATAAAATACTTCTGGGGGAATTCTGCACCAAAATCTCTGTGCACAATATTTTAAAATTCTGCATATTTTGTTTGTGAAAATAACACAATATAATCATGCCAGTTTCAATTATTTTGGTAATTCATTTCAAAATACCTGTCAGCAAATATGTCTGTAACAATGTAGATGACAAAAAAGATTCAGGAAATGTTTTTGACAAATAGATTCCTTAGTAGGCCTATCAGTCATTGAAACTACAAGATAGAAACATATTTCCCGCACCCCTCAGAAGCAGTGCACAGGCATGGGGGATTTAGGGGTAACAGAGGAGCTGAGGGAGAGGGAAGTCATTTCTGGGAAGGAGCCTGGGTGTGAACCTGGAGGGTTGTAGGGTGTGGGTGGGGGAAGTATGGAACAGGGTTTTTTGTGGGGGTGGGAGATTGCTAAGAAGCCTCCCCCATGCAGACCCTGGCTGACCCCCAGTCCTGGGCTAGGCTCTAAACTGGTCCCAGTCCTGATATAAATTAGGTTGCTTCAGCCCATGCTAACTGGCTGCCTCCCTCCCTCCCCCAAATCTGCCCATCATGGATAGCTAGAGTGCAGCGTGTTCTGGCTAAGCCTCCTACGTGCCCTTTCACACCCCTTACACTCTAAACTATAAGGTTCTGGTCTAAGAACCCTTTACTTTGCACACACTGGGGATTCTCCCACTCCAGTGTAACCCCCTGAGGGGTGATCTGGCTGCTTTCTGAGTGGTGCTGACAATCTGGCCCAAGGTGTCTTGTTCTGTTATTGGACCAGTACATCTTTAATCCTGTAATAAGAATGTCATGTCTATATGCTATATGCTAATTATATATGCTAATTCTAAGAAGATTACATAACAGAATTGTATACTGGCCTTTCCATCTAAGTTGTACGAAAACTGGACTTTTGAGGAGGATGTCTCAAGTCAAAAAAGATTATAGTGGTTTTTTCATATGAAATAATGATATTTATTGAATTTATTTCAGCCCTGCACATTTTTGTTTTTTCAGTTATTTGAAACCTTCTGTAATTCACTGAAAATACATCTCAATTTGTTGGGCAATCAGCAGTTACTAAAATACATGAGGAGAGAAAAAAAAGATTGTGTCAATGCATGTTGCAAAAACCTGGGAGGATTCTAGCTCTCTAAAATAACTTTTATTACCCAAAGACAAAAGTTTAGTCGCTTATAAATATAAACTAATCCAGGCTGTGTTTGTTTCATTAGAGGCTGGGATAATTCAAGTTGGATTTCTGCTTCATTTTGCTGAGGACATTTCAGGAAATTGGTGCATACTAGCTGTATGCAACAGTCAAATAACTGGAAAGACTCCATTAACTTGAATTGGTATAGGATCATGCCCCAAATCCTAAGAGCCATAAGGGGAATTCTGCAAGCAATGCATCTTCTTCAAAACATAGTCCATATGTGATGTCTTATGCTCAGGCACCTCAATCCTAACCTGTCCCATCCTTCCTTCTTCTCCCTACCCTCAACACAGCTCTTTTTTCTCTTTCTGTCTTTACTGTTGTACCTCTACAAAAATAAACTTCCATCTAGCCACCCTTAGATTCCAGGCCATAATTAAAGGCACCCTGTATAAAAAAAGTAAAATCTGAATAATTGCTATTTTATTATAAATAACCAGTACTTGTGCAATGCAGTATCACTGTATGTATCTAGTCTTCTACCTGAGTGCTGTCCCCCTCCAGGTGCCGCTCCCCGGCCAGGGAGCGCGGGCGGCAGGCCCGTGGCAGGCCCCGCTGCCCCGGCCGGGGCGCAGAGCGTGGGCGGCAGGCCCGCGGCAGGCTCTGCTGCCCCGGCCCCGCTGCTCCGGCCGGGGAGCACGGGCGGCAGGCCCTGCTGCCCCGGCCAGGGAGCGCGGTAGGCCCCGCTACCCTGGCTGGGGAGCGCGGGCAGCGGGCCCGCGGCGGGCCCCGCTGCCCCGGCCGGGGTGGGGAGCGCGGGTGGCAGGCCGCGCTACCCCGGCCGGGGAGCCGGCAGGGAGCGCCGTGGGGCGGGCGGCGAGCCCGGCCGCGGCCCCGCTCTCCCTGCCGCCTGGAGCGTCGGCGGGAGGGCGGCCAGCTGGAGTGCCATGGGGCGCAGAATGTTTAAAAAACAGAACACCTGCCCCCCCCCCCCCGAGTGCCGTCCTCCTCCAGGTGCCGCCCCAAGTACGTGCTTGGTAGGCTGGTGCCTGGAGCCGGCCCTGCCGCCAAATCACACCCTAGTCACCTTCTGGGCTGAGCACAAGGGAGGAAAAGTTATAAATATAGGAGTTAAAGACAGTCCTGTGGACTCAACAGCTGATTGACTTAGGACCAAGAGATATGTCTGCTATGAGGACCGGTTCCCAATCCCTGTATCACTTTAGATACAGGTGAATGCTATTCCAGCTTTACTTACAGGGAAGCCCTCCATTAGGCAAATGTTTGGTCCACCATGGTGCATTCAGTGCATTAGAGAGAGAACTGGGAGGAGGGCATTTGTTACCCATACACACAACAGATCTTATGGAATTTACATTTAGCTATCAGCTGACTGCTCTAAACTGGGATTATGTCTCTGTTAAAGAGACTGGGGCAGAGCTCAGAGAGGGGAGGGGTTGGAAATTCTCGTCTAATTTAGCTGGGCATATGAAGGAAAGAGACTGCCCCATAGAGTAAAAAGCCTTAGGGAGAGTCAGAGAATTGATATTTTGTATACTGAACACACTCTGTGTACCCCTTTGGATATAGGCTACAGATTTAAATGTCACCACCAACTGAGGTCTTATCAGCTATTAACCCAAGGGCTAGAATGTTGCTCACTGTGGAGATTCCCATACTGCTGTTGTGGGTTTTGTTTTTTTTTCTGATAGGATTCTGAAGTGTTTGGGGACTGAGGTGCTGCCATTCTCCTCGAGCATTAAAGAGTCCAGGTGATACATGCTGTAGATTACAAACATACCATAAAGACTGAAAAATCATCTCTCAGAGAAGATCAGAAGGGAATGTGTTTTGATGTGTGTGTGCTAAAGTCTAGAATGTTATGTCAAAACTTTATACTTGACTATGTGTAACAGAAATGAAACCCCGGTGTATTTACGAATAGTTTTTGTTTAAAAGTTTCTCATAGTATTCCAAATGCTATTTGCAATGTTTTCTGTGTGCATTAAATGTTTGTTTTACTAAGGAAGTATATGGTACCCTCGCTCTTTGAAGTAGACTGAGAGCTATTAATATCTATTTTTCAGGGTTTTACACAAAATAACCCTGAGGTTTAACTCTGTGTAATGCTTTCTGAAAAGTCTTGAAAAGACAGAACCTTGGCCTGGATTTCAGCAAAAAGTTAAGTGGAGTTACAGGAAAAAGGGAAGTGTAGTAGTTCTTATATAATGTTATCATTCCTCTACCCTGTTACAAGAATATTACCACTGATTTCAGTGAGAGTGAGAGCAAGTCTTGTATTGTTTTCCTTGTGGAAAAGTTAATAACATTGTTTAAAAACAAAACCCCACAAATCTTTATTTACACTGCCAAGAAAAAAATATTTTATTTCAAACAGGAACAAACTACTTCCAGTTGCCAAGACTGCAAGTGGAAAGCTAATGCTGAAATACTTGCAACTACCTTTGCAGCAATTCTAATTTACCAGACTATGGTCCTTCTTTTCTAGAATACATCAAGATGGGCCCAGGCCTGCTTCTATTGTAGTCATTTGTAGATTTGAATGAGTAGGATCAAGCCTTGTACAAACAAATGAAATTATGAAAGGCTCCAATTATTCTTAGAGAGGGATGTCAAATATTATAGCTCACATTAAAATTAGAAAGAGGACACTGAAGTAGATGAGGGAGTGTAGGTAATACTATGGTCAAAGGAGAAGACTGGGAGTCAGGGCGCTTGAATTCTATTTCTCGGCTCATGATTTTTTCTGGGCATGTCTTTTAGTTTGCCCATTGATAAAGTGTGTCTAATATGTACTGCAGTTGCCTCACAGGGTGTTATAGGATTTTCTTTGTCTCATATGCTCCATGTTGTAGACTTGCAGTGCCCCAGAAGATGGCAGAGAGCCCACACTAATGAACCCCCCCATACTGACTCCCGGTGGGTTCTGTTTTACATGAAGAGGGATTGCTGAGATAACTGCAGCTCTGGAGCTGCAGTAATCTGCATAGAATAATCAGGGTAGTGGAATATAGGGGTCTTGGGGTGTGGAAGACTCATTCTAAGTCCCCAGCTAAACTAGTGCCTTTCGGGGGTTGCATTTCAAGTGGGTCTTGAGGGGTTATTCCTACCCCTTCACTGATTTGTCTGTCATTTCCAGCTGACAGCTGAATTTTTGAACCAAGCAAGATTGCCATAGAAAGGCTCTATGGTCCCTTCTGAGAAGGCACTCATAGAATGTTACTCCATTTCTGATTGAAGAGCTTGCCACTGAACTTTAGCTGGGCTCCAGGCCTGCTAATCACCAGAGATAGGAGATGGCCTGTTAAGTTCAATGGGAGTTTTGCACGAGTAAGGACAGAGTAAACAGTGAATAGACTATTGAGAGTTGACTCATGCTGACTGTTGCCAGTGACTCTGACTCCATATCACTGGGTCTGCATTCCACTAATACAGAAACAAACTCACAGTAGGGGTTCAGGGAAAAGGTCCTTCAGTGGGGACATACCAGTGTGTAACTTACACCAACATATATGCCACTTCTGAACTTGGCTCATTGTAATAATTACCTAAACAGCAAGACATCATTTGTAGATTATTCTGTTTATGCTAATGTGCATCCTACATTACGAAATAATGTTGAATAGAAATAATAAGAAAACAGGCACTTTCGACTTTGGTTGAATATCAAGAACATGATGCATCAGCAGTATAAAATTGCTGTTTAGATTACAGGACTGTCTTCCAAGGTTGTGAAATACTTGTGTATATCAGCAGCTGGAAAATAACTCCAGATGCTTCCGCACTATTTACCTCATCTGTTCATCTTATTAAGCAAACTATTCCACTGTTTTTCTTGGTTACTGGACCCTTTTCAGAGTAGAAGGTGATCTTGCTATTGTCATTGAGGCAACAGTATCAAGAGACTTAAGAAAATGTGTCCAAGTCAGAAGAGTTACATGTTTCCAAACAAAAAAGCAACCATATACTGTACATTGAAAATGGAAAGAACAAAAGTAAGGCCTCCAAGAGAGAGCACGGTATGTGCCTCTTCCGTAACAAGTCTGTTTGGTCCCCATGTACATGATGGATCGCTGCCTCTGTAACAGGATGCAAATACTCTGAGAATTAACTGGCTACTTTCTCTATATCCAGGGAGAGTCCTCAGTAAAAAGAAAGGCAGCACCCAGAAGACAAAGACATTAGTGTATCATAGCCACATACACCACATTAACAAATGGCTTCATTCTGCTAGAACCACCAACCAAGTGGTTGTACTGAAATGGTGAAATAAACTCACCAGGATTCCGTTCTCTCTAAGTCCTCCCCTTCATTTTGTATTCAAAATCCTCTCTACCCTATTACAATCTGTACTAGCTCTTTGTATCATACTAACAAGACAGAGGTACCAAGCCAGCAACTTTAGAAAGAGTTGTGTTTCCCTTGGCTTCTGCCAATTGTGCTAAAATTGCTGAGTTATTGACCTGTGTGGCAGAGCACCTCCTCCACATCAGAGGGCTCAGTGCTTCCCCCTCTGACAGTGAGGACCTGGAGTAAGTCAGTCCCACTCCAGATGGTGTTTATTCTTCCACTTGGGGGTTTATTTCCCAGTACTTTTCTGGCAGGCCTCAGGGCCGGCTCAAGGAGTGCCCTATCTCCAAACAAAAAGAGAAACCAGTTCTAACACAAAATGAAAAGGAATAGGTTTTCCTACTCTCCTCTCCCCACAGGTGTGTTGTTATTGGCACTGGGGTGCCAGTCCTTCCCCTAATCATGCAGTGAATTATGTAACTTCCCCTGTAGGGTAGTGTAGGGAATCGCGGAAGATTGTTACGGCCTAGCTAAGGTATTTCCGCTTTCTCGGCAGCCGGTCACTGTAGGGCACGGTACGCCAGTCATAACCTGCTTTGAACTGGTTTGCACTGCTTTGCATGGCTTTTTGCCAAGGGGCGGGCATGGCCTGTGGAAAGCCCTTATTTACATATGTATGAGTTGCTTTTGGGGTTGTTATATATATCTGTGTGGGCCCAGCCCCGCCTTTGGACTCCATACCAGGCCGAGCTTCGGTGCGCTGGGTTCCCCGCCTCCTGTGACAGCAACGCCAGGAGTCCCCGTTGCGGGTGTGTCATTTTACCTTCAATAAAGCCAATAACGCACAGTGTGTGTGGGCCTCGTTCTTGCAGAGCACTCTGGGTAGGCCCGTAGCCTCCCTCGAACATTACAGGTAGCCATCCACCCTGGAGCAGCCTTTCTTCCTGCTGCCATTAGCCCTGCAGCAGCTTGTCTCTCCTCCCTTCTCTCTCACCGGAGGTGGACTTTTAAAGGTCTCAGGCAGCCCTTAATTGGATGCAGGTGTCCCTAGTTGACCTGAGGTAACCGCTTTTCAGTTGATAGGGAAAAGGGCCTTTATCATTCTAGGTCTAATGTACCTGCCTTCCACCATCTCTTACATCTGTCCAGCCTGACTTTGTCACACCTCACAGAAATCTGAATCTTCAAGCCAGCCAATCAGGCTGGAAGTGCTGATCTAATCATCTCACAAAAGCCTGTGTTTTGGTATCAACCAAACAAGCTATAGCTGTTGAGTCAGTAACCTCAGAAACCATTGGGCTTTCACCTCAGACAACCAAGCTAGAGTTGCTGAACTGGGAACTTTAAAGTATTTTTGACGTTCAGGGCCGGCGCTATAACTAGGCCACCCTAGGCAGTTGACTAGGGTGCCACGTTTTGGGGGGCAGCAGGAGGCAGCCGTGGGGAGCCACCCCCCTGCTGATCGTGGAGCCGGGAGGCAGCCGCGGCGAGCTACCCCCCTGCCTCCCCGCTGAGCTCCCACGGGTGGGGGGGGACTAGTTAAGGGGGGGCGGCGTTAGCTGGGGGGGGGGGGCGCAGGGCTGGTGCAAGGAAGTTTTGCCTAGGGCACGAAACTTCCTTACACTGGCCCTGTTGACGTTGGTTCAATAAATTACCATTGAGCCAGGGAGCTCCCAGAGGCCTGTGACTTATCACCAGTCCAGCATGCTACAGTTGCAGAGCAAGGTCTAAAGTAAACTTTAAAATCAGGGGAAGTGCTCATCCTCCTCTCCTGCATCTGGATTTGGGAGAGCTCAGTTCTCCCAGAGCTCCCGCTCATCCTTCGTCTTCACTGGCTCATGAAATGAGGACTCATTAGGTGGGAAAATAAGAGAGCTTTATGTGGTTTCAGGCTTCATTCCAGCAGCACCAGCAGTTGAGGAAGAAGAATTGTAGAAGCTGGAAGTCCCATATCTCCCTCCACGTTTTTTCTGCTGTCTCCTTGTTAGTTCCCCGCCTCTCCAGAGGAGACTGTGAGGGAAAGAGGCAGAATCTGGCACTCCAGATCTCCCTCGTCTCCAAGACAAGGGGAGACGCCATCACCAGCTGCCTCTTCCCTTAGCCAGAATCCAGGAGAAAAAGAAAGGTCCTATCAGTTCCCTCCACAATGGGAAGGATGGCTAGGAGTATAAGGATGGTCTCCATATGTGACTCCAGATTCTGTGCAAATATACACAGGCTTGTTTGAGGTGTTGGGGTTGTGTGAGAACATGTACTTTGATACATCAGTTCCTTTGTCCTCATCATTCCTGTTCCCATGTCATGTCCTGTGACACAATGTCACTTTTCTGTATAACATTGACCCACATGATGATAAACAGCTAAAACTGGTGGATCCCTCTTCCTATTTTGCTCTGCTCTACTGAATTGGTTTATGTCTTGTTGTACAAGGACTTACATGTGACACTTCAACACAAAACTATATGGATTCTAAATAGAAATTGAAGGCTGAACTAGACCTGGTACCTGCTAAACACAAACTAAAGTGTGATGATGCTGAGATGAAGAAGGTAGGACTGGTGAAGGAGAGGATGCAGGGGCTTCTTAATCATAATAATAGTTTACAACCATTGTCCAAACATTTATGATTATTGTAGCATGTAGCGACTCAGCTGACATCATTGCACTAGGTGAATCACAAACACTTAGAGACATTTCTTGCTCTGAAATGTTACAGTCTAAATAGACAAGACAAAGGGTGGGAGAAAGGCGATACTATTATCCTAATTTTACAGATGTGAACCTGAGGCATAATGAGGTGAAATGTTTTACACAAGGTAAGTCTCCTTACTACTCTCATGGGTACCAGTCCAGTGCCTTAACCACAAGAACATTCTTCCTCTCTAATAGAACTGGCCAAAGCTCAAAACATTATGCTCGCTGCTGTTGTTTTTGAAATTGAAGAATTTCAATTAGCTCTACTAAATAGCCATTTATTATTAAAACTATTTTACAGATTGGGAAAAACTGAGCAGAAAAGTGAAGTCACTTGCCTAAGGCTACATCATAGAATAAGTGGGAGAACGAGGATTAGAACTCAGGAACTTCAGACTCTGAAGTTTGTGCTTATTCTCCTAGGAGCCTGTGCTTTCCAAAATAAATTAATTTCATTCTAGAAGTGTTGTAGAGCCAGGCTGGGTTTTTTATTGAGATAAGTAAAATTGTTGTGGTTTTCATCCGCAGTGTCATCATTTTGAATTTCCTTTGCCACATGATGTATCATCCTATACTACGATTGCGTTGGGCCATTATGCAAAAAAACCAACAACAAAAAACACTTTAGAAACATAGAGTTTTAAGTACCGATACGAAAACAGGATGGTAAACAACACGTTTTAGATCATGATGATATATTATTCCATTCCCCTTACTTATTCCAAAGATAAGTTAAAATAAGAAATTTAACTTTCCTTATGCAACTTGAGAAAGAAACATTGACAAACATTCCATTCATATTGTTTACAGATTTGCACTGCATTTCATTGACTAAACTAGATATATTTCCTTTTTAAGAAAAGGAAGGCAACATAAGTATAAATTCTACCTTCTCAGTCCTTTATACAATCCAATAGATATATATTGAAAACAAATTCTAACAGGCTTCTTTGTAGACATCTGTAATTTGGAAAAATCACATTTATTTCTGTTTAGGATAAGTCACTTATCTAGAAGGGACAGCAAAAAGAAGATAACTAAATATCTGTCTTGAAAGAAAATGAAGAGAACAGGAAAAAATAATATGGTAAGCGTCCTTGCCAAAATATAGTCCTGTAGTAAAGCTCTTGATTGATTCATGACACAGTAAAAGAGCTACTTACAGAATGTTTTATATTGTTATTACATTCTGATACAAGTTCTCCTTTGCCCATGTTTGGTCAAAGAGGCAAGTTTCTAAGAATTCCTCGACATTCTAGACTTACTGCTTTACAACAGAATGCCAAGTTGTTGAATACACAAGGCCACTCATGGCAAAGAATTTGTCTCAGTATTTAGCATGAGTTTCTCAAAAGAAACACAAAAACAACTACATTAGTAGATATGCGGCAGGGATTTTTTTTTATTTTTCTCTCTCTCAGTGAGTGGAAGTGGCGTGTGAAAGCAGAAGGTCTTGGGAATTAAAATGAAAAATCATGTTGAAAACCAGGAACGCGGAGCAAATTTCTATAAACAGAGAACTCTATAATTAGATCTGGGTGACCAAGTGAGGGAATCTTCAAAAATAATGATTTGAAAGTCCATAGTTGACAACTTTGTGGCCTACCTCTATCTCTGTAGTCACTGAGTCAAGCTCTCTTTCATCATTTCTAGGAGTGGCATCCTTGAAAGAAGAAATGTTGGGAATGATGGGGTTTCAAGAGGTTATCAGTATTAGAGGCTGAGATGACCTCATCCTCCAAGCTTTTTAAAATGTGGTTTCTCTGAGAATAGCATCCACAAATCTGGGTCTCACCAGCCTAGAGTGCCCATGAGATAGGTCAGGTACACTGGAGATAATTACTGATTATTATTATTTTATTATTTATTTATATTGTCATATGCCTGAAGGCCTCAAACAAGATAGTGGGCCACATTGTAATGTTCGAAGGGCACTGGCCTTTTATCTACAAAGAGCAAAAGACATTATAAAGACATCTGCACTACTTGTTTCCATAGCAGCGAGATTAAGGGGTCAAACTGTCTCTATGCAGACTTTCTAAATGAATCTCTGGTTGTATTATCCTTTGGTACCAACTAGCTCACATCCCCTCCCCCCCCACAACACACACACCCAGAGAGACGAGGGCTCACTCCACCAGAGCACAGGCAGCCTCTGCTGCATCTCTAAGGCCTGGTCTACACTAAGAGTTTATGTCGAATTTAGCAGCGTTAAATCGAATTAACCCTGCACCCATCCACACAACGAAGCAATTTATTTCGACATAAAGGGCTCTTTAAATTGATTTTGTACTCCTCCCCAATGAGGGGATTAGCGCTGAAATCGACATGGCCATGTCGAATTAGGGTTAGTGTGGACGGAATTCGACGCTAATAGCTCCGGGAGGTATCCCACAGTGCACCACAGTGCCTTTCTGGACAGCAGTCCGAGATCGGATGCTCTGCCCAGCCACACAGGAAAAGACCCGGGAACATTTGAATTCCATTTCCGGTTTGGCCAGTTTGAATTTCATTTCCTGTTTGGACATCGTGGCGAGCTCAGCAGCACTGGTAACGATGCAGAGCTCTCCAGCAGAGGTGACCATGCAATCCCAGAATCAAAAGAGGACTCCAGCATGGACTGATCAGGAGGTGTTAGATCTGATAGCTGTATGGGGAGATGAATCCGTGCTATCAGAGCTGCGATCAGAACGACGTAATGCGAAAATCTACGAGAAAATCTCCAAGGCCATGACGGACAGAGGATACAGTAGGGATGCAACACAGTGCCGCGTGAAAATTAAGGAGCTGAGACAAGCGTACCAGAAGACCAAAGAGTCCAACGGACGCTCCGGGTCTCAGCCCCAGACATGCCATTTCTACACCGCGCTGCATGCTATCCTAGGGGGGGCTGCCACCACTACCCAACCCCTGTCCGTGGACTCCAACGGGTATTCTCATCGGTCACTTCCTCTGAGGTTTTCGCGGACGGGGAAGATGATGGAGATGATGAGGACGAGGTAGTCGACAGCGCTTTGCACGCCGATTTCCCTGAAAGCCAGGATCTCTTCATCACTCTGACAGAGATCCCCTATCAACCCTCCCAAGGCGGTATCCCGGACCGTGAGGCCGGAGAAGGAACAGTAGGTGAGTGTATCTTTTGAATAGAATAGACATGGTATTAAAGCAATTGGTTTTTAATGATTAATTTGACCTGAGGACTTTGGATGCATTTGTGGCCAGTACAGCTACTGGAAAAGTCTGCTAACATGTGTGAGGATGGAGCAGAAATCCTCCTGGGACATCTCCATGAAGCTCTCCTGGAGGTACTGTGAAAGCCTTTGCAGAAGGTTTCTGGGGAGAGCAGCCTTATTGCGTCCTCCATGGTAGGAGACTTTACCGTGCCAGGCCAGTAGCAGGTACTCTGGTATCATTGCCTGACAAAGCATAGCGGCGTATGGCCCCGGTGTTTGCTGGCATTCACGCAACATCCGTTCTTTCTCTGTCTGTGTAATCCTCATCAGAGTGATATCAGTCATGGTGACCTGGTTGGAATACGGGATATTTAATTACGGGGACTGTTTGCCTGTGTCTTTCAAAAAATCCTCCCAGCAGTTTCCAGCCACGCGGTAGGTGTGAGGAGGGGGACCGTTCATGCTGAGTGGTTCGTGGTCAGCTAGCAGGGATCTTCCCCGAGATCAGCCATGCGGTGGGGGCGGGAAGGAGGACCGTTCATGCTGAGCGGTTCGCGGTCAGCTTGTAGGGATCTTCCCCGAGATCAGCCACGCGGTGGGGGTGGGGAGGAGGACCGTTCATGCTGAGCGGTTCGCGGTCAGCTAGCAGGGATCTTCCCCGAGACCAGCCATGCGGTGGGGATGGTGAGGAGGACCGTTCATGCTGAGCGGTTCGCGGTCAGCTAGCAAGGATCTTCCCCAATACCAGCCACGCGGTGGGGTGAAGGCTAAAGCGACCATCCCAGAGAATGGGATGGCTGGGGTTACTTTAGTTTCTGCCGCTGCACGTTAACCCGCACAGCGCAGCAGTAACTGGCCAACTCTAGGAGTTCTGCTTTGAACGGGAAAGGAGGGCGCTGCTGTTCAGTAAGGTTTCAGCAGCCTAAAGTCTACGGCTTACCATGGCCGCCTGCTAGCCGAATTCCATTGCCCGGCCCTGCTTGTGTGATCTGTACACCAAAACCCCAGGCACTCACTATAAAGATGCAAAATGCGACCTTGTACTGAAAGCACATGTGCTAGGTACTGTGAATGGTCTTGTTCACCGTGAAAGACTATATTCATTGTTCTGTAAAATGTATCTGTGACGGTGTTCCCCATAAAACTTTATGGGGAGATGCTTATAAATGTATATATGTAACTAGAATATGTTTTATGCTACATGTGCCATGTAACATATCTCTGTGAAAGTTATGACCTACTGAATTTATTCCTCCTGTTTGTATGCATGTATCATTGTTGTAGTTGGAGTTATGAAGATTGGTTTTATATCTGCTGGTTTTGTACATAGCCTTTGTAAGTGCATGGGATCATCTTTGGAGCAAAGAATGTGCCTGTTAAGTGCGAGCACTTAACAGACAAAAGACGTTGCAGACCCCAATCCACACTGGGGCCGGGTCTGGAATGCAACTGGTTAGGCTGGTTGCGGAAGGGTGCATGGACAGGTGACTGGCCCAGGTGATCCCAAAACTCCCTGGTAACAGGATGTTACACAGGGAGGGGGAAAAGACTATAAAAGCCTGGGGGAGACCCTTCCATTTTGTCTTCAGCTGGCTAAAGAAAGAAGCTCTCCACCCCCCAAGGAGACCTGAAAGAGACTGAACAAAGGACAAAGACATTAGGGGGGTGAGTGATTGCTGGACCCAGGCTAGAAGGAAGATAGCCTGTTTACTGGACCTAGTGAGGTTTTTATCTGTACACAGGGTGATTAGACATAGAACTACGTGTTCTATTTTATTTTATTTAGTAATTCACTTTGTTCTGTCACTACTTGAAATCACTTAAATCCTATTTTCTGTACTTATTAAAATCACTTTTTACTTATTAAGTTTCCTGGAGTACGAGTTGTTACCTGGGGGAAGGCAAACAGCTGTGCATATCTTTCTATCTTTGAAATAGAAGGCGAACTATTTATGAGTTTACCCTGTATAAGCTTTATACAGGGTAAAACGGATGTATTAAGGGTTTAGACCGCTTAGGGAGCTGGGCACCGGGGTGTCAAAGGCAAGAGCGCTTCCAGGAGCCTTACAATTGTTAGTGGACTTGGCTCGGACCTGGGTCTGTGTTTGTAGCAGATCAGTGGAATCTGGCTCAAAACAGACAGGATTTGGGAGTCCCAAGCTGGAAAAGGCCTGGAAGCAGGGGCAGAAGTAGCCTTGGCACACCAGGTGGCAGCACCAAGCAGGTCTCTGTGGCCCCAACCCGTCACAGTATCTTTTAAAAGAATTCACTCCCTTTTTTTCATCCCACAGCTGCGACTGTATCTAGGCTTCCTCCGGCATCTCCCTCCCAAAGGTTGTCACAGATAAGGCGGTGAAAAAAACACACATTAGACGACATGTTCTCTGAGCTCGTGCACTTAGGTAGCTCAGCAGAATGAGTGGAGGGACACAATTTCCCAATACAAGTGAGCGGCCAGCGAACGGGAGGACAGAAGGCTGTCATTTCCCAAGTTTTGAAGCATCCTTTCCCTCCCTCCACCCGCACCCCACCCTGGCCACCATCCCAGTTCCCTCCCTTTATTGATAAATCTTGAATAAAAAAACCTTTTTTGTTGAACAATGTTGCCTTTATTTCCTTTCAAAGCAAGGTGTGCTTGAAGGGGGGTAAGGGGGCTGGTAATTGGAGAGGATAGGCAATATAAACAGAGTAAACAAACGGGGGCAGGTTCTCCTCAAGGAGAAACAAATGTAAGAGTCACTGGTTACCCTGGTCAGTCTGGAAGCTAGTTTTCAAAGCTTCCCTGATGTGCAGCGCGTCCCGCTGTGCTCTTCTAATCGCCCTGGTGTCTGGCTGCGTGTAATCAGCGGCCAGGCGATTTGCCTCAACCTCCCACCCCACCATAAACGTCTCCCCCTTACTCTCACAGAGATTGTGGAGCACACAGCAAGCAGCAATAACAATGGGTATATTGGTTTCGCTGAGATCTGAACGAGTCAATAAGCTGCGCCATCGCCCTTTCAAACGTCCAAAAGCACACTCCACCACCATTCTGGACTTGCTCAGCCTGTAGTTGAAGAGCTCCTTATCACTGTCCAGGGCGCCTGTGTACGGCTTCATGAGCCAGGGCATTAGTGGGTAGGCTGGGTCCCCAAGGATCACTGTAGGCATCTCCACATCCCCAACAGTTATTTTTTGGTCCGGGAGGTAAATACCTTCCTGCAGCCGTCTACACAGACCAGAGTTTCTGAAGACGCGAGCGTCATGAACCTTTTTGGGCCATCTGACCTTGATGTTGGTGAAACGTCCCTTATGATCCACCAGTGCTTGCAGCACCATTGAAAAGTAGCCCTTTCGGTTAATGTACTGGCTAACCTGGTGGTCCGGGCCCAGGATAGGTATGTGCGTTTCGTCTATAGCCCCACCACAGTTAGGGAATCCCATCGCAGCGAAGCCATCTGCTATTGCCTGCACATTTCCCAGAGTCACTACCTTTGATAGCAGGAGCTCAACGATTGCGTTGGCTACTTGCATCACAGCAACCCCCACGGTAGATTTGCCCACTCCAAAGTGATTCGCAATTGACCGGTAGCTGTCAGGAGTTGCAAGTTTCCAGAGGGCTATCGCCACTCGCTTCTGGACTGTGAGGGCTGCTCTCATCCTGGTGTCCTGGCGCTTCAGGGCAGGGGACAGCAAGTCACAAAGTTCCAGGAAAGTGCCCTTACGCATGCGAAAGTTTCTCAGCCACTGGGATTCATCCCAGACCTGCAGCACTATGCGGTCCCACCAGTCAGTGCTTGTTTCCCGGGCCCAGAATCGGCGTTCCACTGTATCAACATGCCCCACTGCCACCAGGATGTCCAATTTGTGGGGTCCCGTGCTTTGAGAGAGGTCTGTGTCCCTGTCATCGTCACTGTTGTCACCGCGCTGCCGTATCCTCCTCGCCTGATTTCTCAAGTTCAGCCTCTGCATAAAGGGCACAATGAGGCGCGAGGTGTTGACAACGGGCATAACTGCTGCGATGTTCTCACTGGGCTCCATGCTCGCCGCGCTATGGCTTCCGCGCTGTCAATCAAGGGAAAAGGGCGCGAAATGATTGTCTACCACCACTTTCACGGAAGGAGTGGGGGAGTGAGGGTTGAATGACGACAGTTACCCAAAACCACCCGCAACAAATTTCTTGCCCCATCAGGCATTGGGAGCTCGACGCAGAATTGAAATGGGCAGCGGGGACTGTGGGAACTGCGGGATAGCTACCCACAGTGCACTGCTTGGAATGTCGACGCTTGCCCCGGTACTGTGGACTCACAACGCCGAATTAATGTGCTTAGTGTGGACACACATGTTCGACTTTGTAATATCGGTTTCAAAAAATCGGTTTAATTAAAATCGAACTACTATCGTAGTGTAGACATACCCTTAGAGACGGAACTCTACTAGAGATATGTAGGGCAGCTACTTGGAGCTCCTTGCACACCTTCACAAGCCATTATGGTTTGGTCCAATCTTCTATTGCAGAAACAGTTGTAGGGACAGCAGTATTACAGTCAGCTATTACTTCTGCACCCTCACACCCACCTCCTGTTTGACCACTGCTTGTTAATTTCTTACGTGTGGAATACACACAGGCACCATCACTCGAAGAAGAAATGGAGGTTATTTACCTGTAACTGAAGGTTTTTCGAGATTCGTGGTCCCTATCTGTATTCCACTACCCATCCTCCGTCCTCTCTCCTGCAGGTTATCTGGATTTGTGGTAAGAGTAGGAACTGGAGAGGTGTTGGCCCATACACCTTCAGTTCAGTGTATGAGGAGAGCTTGTTCAGACCAATAGATACTGCTTGAAAAAAAATAATTCCAGAGCATGTGTAACCCATGTGTGGAATATAGAGAGGGGACCACACATCTGGAAGAACCTTCTGCTACAGGTGAATAACTTCCATTTATTTAAAGAAACAGCCATTAGCCATATTTCTCATATTCTCCACTTCATGATAAATAGTATGTATAAATCCCAGATAGAGCTTCTTGTTACATTCTCTACCATATTTCTAAATAGTATATATAATTAACATACCTGCTTTTTAAAATTAATGTAGTCTGTAGCATGGCTGGACTTTTCATATCCTTCAAACTAGCTGCTGTATGTGCTGACATCTTATGTTGTAACTGTCTGAATGTTTTTGTTTTGTACTACAGTGAACTCACAAAGTAATTCTAACGGAGTGGTAAAAGCATGATTTTAAGTCCTGCAAAAATACATTTCAGTTCCAGAAAAAAGCCATAGACAGGTATATTATTTAAAAGATCATATAAATACTAGCCACCAAAAATGTAAATAAGTTCAATTTTGGCTTCTCTTCTACTCTCAGCTCAAATGTGTGGGGATGGATGAAACCACATGGGGCTTGATGTCCCTGCATCAATCAATTAAATAAAGAGCACTTATGTTGGAAGTTTATACTTGAGGGCTGATTTTGTTCTCAGATATGTACATCCAGCCTTTGGCCCCCTCTTTCCCAGCAACAAACGTCCTTAATCTGGAGAAACAAGAGACCCAGTGCTACAACTGGTTTGGGTGCAGGGTTCTGTGGGACAGAGCCAGTTGCAGGATGGGGGCCTAGGAGAACACTAGTTTTAATTTGAAAAGTGAAAAGTTCATTTCATGTCCTTATTCCTGTGAAGATAGCCTAGAAAGCATAAACCATTACTAACCATTTTTTAGAGTTGACAGGAGCGAATAGTTGTAATCCTTTTCTGCAGCAGGAGGCTGATGATGGTGGCAGAGGTGGAATTTGCCCCCTCACACATACCTTATCTCACTGATCTTCCCAAGACCCTCAGGTCAGCCATGTGAATAGTGTCACATGGTATATAGGAGGGGTGTTAAAACTTTCTTTGCAGGCCCATGCAAAATTGCTAAGGCTAGCTCTTCTTCCCACTGAACTCAATATAATTCTTGTGTGTCTATCTGGGCCCCTATTTCTAAAGGCAGGATAAGCTATCTAGTTATGACCCTACCAAATTCACAGTCCATTTTGGTCAATTTCACAGTTAGAGGATTTAAAAAATAGTAAATGTAATGATTTCAGCTATTGAAATCTGAAATTTCATGGTGTTGTAATTGTAGGGGTCCTGACCCAAAAAGGAGTTGTGGGTGGGGGAATCAAAAGATTATTGTAGGGAGGGGTTGCGGTACTGCTACCCTTACTTCTTGCTGCTGCTGGCAGTGGCACTGCCTTCAGAGTTGGGCAGCTGGAGAGCAGCGACTACTGGCTGGGAGCCCAGCTCTGAAGGCAGAGCCACTGCCAGCAGCAGCGCAGAAGTAGGAGTGGCATGGTATGGTATTGCCACCCTTACTTCTGCACTTCTGCTGGCGGGGCGCTACCTTTAGAGCTGGGCGCCTGGCCAACAGTCCCTGCTCACCAGCTGCTGAGCTCTGAAGGCAGCACAGAAGTAAGGGTGACAATACCACAACTCCCCTAAAATAACCTTGTGACACCCCCCCTGCAACTCCCTTTTGGGTAGGACTTCCAATTTGAGAAATGCTGCCCTGTGAAATCTGTATACTATAGGATAAAAGCACACAAAAGACCAGATTTCACAATCGGTGACATGATTTTTGGGCTGTGAATTTGGTAGGGCCTTTTATATAGTATCTACTGACATCAATCCGTAATTTCTTCTGTTTTCTTGGTGTTGGGAATGTACTTTTCCTTAGAACAACTTCCTGGAAATACAAGCTATGAGCCAAACATTTTGCATGTAAGGAGGAAATTTATAGCAGATTTCAATGAAGCTGGAAGTCATCATGCAGTAGTGTCGTATGGGACCCAATCCAACTCCTGAAACCAATGGGAATTTTTCCTTTGTCTACAATAGCAATTGCAAAAGAGGCAGCTTAAGAACTCTGTTACTTAGAATTTTTGAACATAATTAAAGCGAGATTTCATTATTCACATGCATGACATGCTGATATACTGTATTAGGAAGGCTTCCATGATTAACAATGTTTAGATAGCATCCAGATTAAAAATCTGGCTACATCTGGCTAGCTGGCATGTGCACAATGAAACATTTGTGTACCAGACTTCTGCAATACCAATTATGTATGCCAAGGCTGATCTTTCTATACAGCGTATCACATGCAGTTCTTTTATATGAATTGGGTTGGGAAAGGAGGGGGTCCATTAGAGAAAGTACTCACTGCAATTTGGCACCATTTTCTGATCATTTTTTTCTTTGTTGTATTTGCAATAAAATAAACTGACACTAAGGGCATATGTACACTGCTTTGCATACTGCCTAAACTTGAGTAAGCCATGGTCTGAATGAGCTTTCCCCTGACATTCAGTGACAAACTAGGGGAAAAGACTTCAGTATTTGCATAGACACACCTTCTCTGCCTAGGTATTCAGCAGATGGCGCTGCTTTACCAAAGTGATCAGTTCTGGCTGGTTGTGGGTTACAATTCACTTGAGTATTGAATGCAGGGGTACTGAGATGTTGTTATCCTTATTGTATGAGTAAAGGGCAGCAGAACTGTTCTTAGCATGCCTTGATTGAGGGGGTCATCCTAACCTAAACCGCACTTGCTAAGCAGGGGGTAGGGATGCCAAATCCTAGTGAAAGTGAGAGTGGGCTTGTTGTTGCTGTTGTCCAGCGAAGCGAGTCCTAGACATCATTTGACCCTCGCCAGTCTGTTGCCTGATTTTAGGGGATTAATATTATTGTTTATATAATATGGACTATAGGCTCACCAATAATCTGATCAGAAAATAGTAAGGTTCTTGTCCCAGAATCAGACTATAAAGAGTTTTTCAAGGACCTTTGGGATGTATGACAAGGCCACTCACACAGAGAACAAAATAAAGCCTTAAAGACTTTTGTTGAGATAAATGGAATAATAATCAAATGGAAAAGTAATCAGAATTGCAAAGGAAATAAAATGTACATGTGGTACGTATGGTATATACTATAAAACTTTCTAGATTAATATACTCGCACTCTTCCTTGATAACCAGGTGGTAAGAGACAAAGGACCAGCCTTGCGTCTGGCATGCCAAAAGAGTCCGATGGTCCATGTTCTTCAATTTTCGAGTGGGAAGTGCAGTATTTAGGAAAAGCTAGAGAGCTAAAAATCTATAGGAAGGTTATAGAAGCTAATTTAAAGCCTGACTAAAACTAAGCAACTAACTAACATGGTTGGCTGTCCCTCTTACCAAGCCTGAGCACTATGTGCCCACCTTCCATATCCAAATTTAATTTCCTCACCCACAAAATATCAGGGTACGCTTACTCTATAGGCTGGCATGTTCACATGTATTAATAACCATTAGCTCATTCTCACATCTGTTATTTAGAGGACCCTACCAAATTCATGGTCATAGGATTTTAAAAATAGTAAATGTCATGATTTCAGCTATTTAAATCTGAAATTTCATGGTGTTGTAATGGTAGCGGTCTTGACCCCCCAAAAAGTGGTGGTGGGGGGGGTTGCAAGGTTATTATAGGGAGGGTACTACCCTTACTTCTGTGCTGCTGCAGGCAGAGGCGCTGCCTTCAGAGCTAGGCAGCTGGAGAGCAGTGGCAAGTGGCCGGGAACCCAGCTCTGAAGGCAGAGCTGCTGCCAGCAGCAGTGCAGAAGTAAGAGCGGCACAATATGGTATTTCCACCCTTACTTCTGCGCTGCTGCCTGACGAGCTGGGCCCTCACTCAGCAGCTGTCACTCTCCGGCGGTGCAGCTCTGAAGGCAGCAGCACAGAAGTAAGGGTGCATGGTATGGTATTGCCACCCTTACCTCTGCACTGCTACTGGCAGGGCGCTGCCTTCAGACCTGGACGCCTGGCCAACAGCCACCGCTCTCTGGCTGCCCAGCTCTGAAGGCAATGCAGAAGTGAGGGTGGCAATAGTGTGACCCCCTTACAATAACCTTTTGACCCCCCTGCAACTCCCTTTTGGGTCAGGACTCCCAATTTGAGAAACCTGATCTCCCCCCTGAAATCTGTATAGTATAGGGTAAAAGCACACAAAAGACCAGATTTCACGGTCTGTGATGTGTTTTTCATGGCCGTGAATGTAGTTATTTATGGCCTAACTGGTTACTTCCATGTTCTTTGTGGTGTACCTGTTAAGTTTAAAGGGGGCATGAACTTAGGTAGCCATCTATCTATGAGAAAGGCCTAACTTGCTTTAACTCACCATCACTTATGTAGGCTAAAGTGTCCGAACACAGGTATTCTAACTTGTTTCAGCTCAGCTTAAAGGATGTGGCCTGTAGTTTCCTTGTGTAATGGCCAAAAATACTCAAATACAAATGTACAGATCTATTAGACAAACCCATAAGAAAAGATATATAAGCAAGCAAGCAGGCTAGCCCTGTGTGCTACATTTCTCCAGTGTTTAAAGACAGAGCTGATCAGATTCAATTGAGAGTCCTTGTTTCTATTCAGGGGTTACTAGAGCTCAAATTACTGAGGAGGAGATCTAGGGGCTAAGCCTTAGACCTGGTGTTCGAACAGTGTTGCAGTGAAACACAAAGAAGAGGCAGCAGCTGAGAGGTTCCCCACTACCTACTGAAATCACTAAGGGCTGGTCTACACTACGGGGGGGAGGCGGGTATCGATCTAAGTTACACAACTTCAGCTACGTGAATAATATACCTAAAGTCGACATACTTAGATCTACTTACCACGGAGTGTTCATTGCGGTATGTTGACAGGAGACGCTCTCCTGTCGGTTCACCTTGCGCTTCTCGTTAAGGTGGAGTACCGGTGTCGACGCTAGAGCAATCAGCGGTCGATTTATCGCTTCTGTACTAGACATGATAAATCAACCCCCGCTGGATCGATCACTGCCCGTTGATCCCGCCGGTAGTGTAGACAAGCCCTAAGAACTGGGCTACGTGGCAGAATATGGCAGCAGAGACAGCAGCAGGAGTGAGCCAGTTGCAGAGGTGACAGCAGCAGCAGAAACATTGCTCATTGCCCCATCACCTTCATGAACTCTGAGTCTTCGATAACCAAGTCCAAGCAACTGTGAATGGGGTGCAGCAGAAGGAAGGGGGAGTGGTGTGTTAAAGGGACTTTCGTTCGACTGACTGTCACACCATAAGGTCAGTAGCGCAGCCAGGTCCGGAGCGCAGGGGGAGCGGCACTATAAAAAGGCGCCTCCCCCTGTACTCACCCGGCGGCGCTCCGGGTCTTCGGCGGCACTTCAGCGGCTCACTCCGGGTCTTTGGTGGTACCCGCCGCTGAAATGCCGCCGAAGACCCGGAGCGCCGCCGGGTGAGTGTAAGAAGCGGTGCTTAAAAAGAAGCGGCACCTTTTTTTAGTGCTGCTAAAAAAGGGCGCCGCTTCTGCTCAAGGGGGAGCGGCCGCTCCCCCTGCTACCCCCCTGGCTACGCTACTGCATAAGGTGGAAAACTGAGTCAAAGGACACTGCCCAACGTACTGTGGGGTGGGTGTTTGCTTATGGTTACATGCTTTTGAATCGTGGTTGTGGTATTTTCCCAAATAAATGGTACGTTCCCCTTTCCTTCTAATAAAAGTTTTGTTTTTTATACACAGACGGACTCAGTGCTTATGAGTGGGGAAGTATTACTTCGTGGAAGTGGTGTCTAGTTTTCCCAGATTCCTGGGTGGGGGTTCGAGCTACTTCTGTTTTGTATTGTTAAGCGGAACAGCTGGATATTCAACCTGGCCCTTGTTGCTGCCGACTCCACCTGACAGAAGGGTTACACTTGTGTAAGTGTAACTCATTCCAAAACCAGAATTTCTGAAGATGTGTTATGAGTAGCATCATACTGCCCCCTACCCCACAGATCCCCAGAAACAGAGGTGCTGCAGAGTATAATATTGTTTTGCTCCTACTCAGGTCCATTAAAAAACACCACATTCTTTTTCTTCTTGATGCTCTGCCTATATATGCTTTCCCCCTCCAGTCTCTGTTATGGTTTTCTAAATTATACTGTGTTAGTACTGCTGAATACTGGGCACAATCTGAGGCAGTCGTATTCTAACAAGTTGCTAAGATTCTAAAATGTACGTGTTCAGACAGCCTGTTGCCCCAGTAACTGTACTCGTGATTATATTCGTGGATCTGTAGGCATCTGTGCAGGTGATATATCTCCCTATCAATGCTTCTCAGATGTTCTGTACTGCTAATCTCAACAGCACCACCTGCCATTGCCCCAGAAGGTGAGCTAATAATATGTAATAGCTATTGGAATAAATGCATTTTCTTTGTCTTTTCCTACCTACAAGATTAAACCCTATTGAATGTTTTAAAAAAAAAACTTTAGAATTTTGTTCCCCAGCTTAATTCAGGATATCAAGACTTAATACCCTAATTGCAAACTAACAAGGGATGCTTTCACAATTACCTCAGTGTTTGTATGGCTATGACTCATGAACAAACTATTTTCACGGCTGGGTTGCATTTACACAAGTCAGGGTGTGAATTTTACATGCAGGTCAACAAGACGAGACAGATTTAGGTGTGGGTATATTTATGTAAGGTATTTGACTATTGTTACAGAAAAGCAGAATATCCTCTTTGAAGGTGCATGTGCTATTTCCAGCAGAATTTATTCACTGTATATTCATGAAGCTCCAAAGAGACCGATTTGATACTGGGCATTAAGTAGGATTTTGGCAGGGAATTTGTGGTAGAGCAAGTCTGAAAGCCAGTAACATCCCAAATCCTTAACTAAATATGGATTGATGCCACATGTCAATCCTTCATTTACAGCAGATGAAATGGACCTCATTCCAAAGATGGCAGCCATCCATGTTAGTTTCTGCAACAGAATACACAATGTCACTATTCTCCAGAGACAAAAGGGAAAGTAAACACATGTAGCTCAAATAAAAATGAAACACAGCACATTGCTGAGTGTCTCCTAGTAATAGATCATGTGTATGGGAGTCTGGCATATTGACATCATACACTGAAGAGGTATGGCATTTACATCCATAGTAGAATTTCATTTTGTAAGCTGGAGGGAAAGGACAAGTAGAGGCAACACGCACTTGATAAAAAAATGTTTTGCTTAAGAGGTATCCAAAAGGTGGAGTACCTCGGGTAATAACACAGTGGACTCAGGAGAAGCGGCAAAACTCCTTCCATATTGTCAAGAGAATCATCTTCCACAAGCTTTCCTACATCTTCCCAAATCCATTTAACCCAGTATTTATAAAATACCTTTTTGATGTATGATATTTCTAATATCATTAAGACAGCAACATAGTATTCACATGGTGAATAAGATGAAGGAGGTGCCCTTTGTATCTAAAATCACCCAGATCAGTACAGACTTGTATATTAAATAAGGATGGTATTGATGGGTGGAGCACTTTTATAGAAAAAATATTTTGCTCGCCATATTTGAAAGCATGTTATTAGAGACTTCCAATCACAAGAGGACACTGTTTTATTTTTTCCCAGTTAGTGAAAAGAAAGATCGAGTCATGAAGGTATCTTGTTATTTAGGAATCTGTCATGTGGGCATGGAGTTAAAAGAAGTCAGGGTACTCTAGATTGTGATTATAGGAGGTAGGGATAAATCAGAGAGGAGAGCAGACTTTGATTGAATTCTGAAATGCTTCCTTTTCTGCAGCTTTAGGGGAGTGACTGAGAAAGCAATCCTGTCCCGTATTAGTCATCTCACGTGTTTAATTTCCTTTGCACATATTTCCTTCTAACATTTTCAAACAGAATGTTGTGATATCTATTTTGGTAGCATTGGATGAGAATGTGTGTTTCATGTGATTTCGGTAGGTCTATGGAGAACTGGTTCTCACCAACCCA
The DNA here is from genome assembly GCA_037349315.1 of Chelydra serpentina. Lineage (NCBI taxonomy): Eukaryota > Metazoa > Chordata > Testudines > Chelydridae > Chelydra > Chelydra serpentina. The sequence goes on from JBAIAC010000004.1 coordinate 81,432,959, forward strand.
ACTGCAGTCCCTTGCCTAAGGTTCTCTGCTAGTTGCCCCTGCACTTAGATTACTTTCTCCATTTTGTTGGCCTCTGTCTGCTTGTGGCCACTGAAGAGGAGGATAGGTGTGGTGACAATGATGTTTCTGTGGTGTGTCCCTTGCTAGGGCCTCTTCTGCCTCTGTAGATTTCAAATAAACAACAGTGGTCCCAGGCACGTGCTGGAGGAGGATATACACTTAGCTAAAATTGTGTAAAACGTTGCACATGAAGAAAATGTGGCAAAATATGTTTTCATTCATTTCTTTTTGAGAAAAATACAAGAGGACAAGAACTATTCCCCTTCCCCCATCAAACCAGCTCCCAAATGGAAATTGAAATAGCCTGGGGGCAGTTATGATAAAGAATGGCAAAATGGGGCAGAGGCAATTATAGCAATGGCAACAGCTGTAACATCTCTGTCATCCCATCTTGTATCTAAGGCAGATGTTAGACTGAGGAAGATTTCCCCTATTATCAGTCTCCATCTATAAATCACCCCTTGTGCTGTATTCTGTGCAGCTGCTCCTGCGGATATTGATAAGTAGCTCAGGCCCTATTCCACACTCTTGACTTAAATTGAATTTTCTCAATCTACAAATCAGTGTATGATGCAGAACAGATCCCTTGTTTAGTAGCGTGAGAGTCACCAATGCCCAAAAGGAATCTCACTACTTATTCAATCAACATAATGTAAGAAAGAATGGCATAAACTAACTCAGAGAAATAACACAATACTAGAAGGTTTCAATACTAGACATTTTTGTTTTGTTTTTTTACCCAAATCTCCAACCCTTAGAATTTAGTCCACTTTCCTCAAGAGCTCCTCACTTTTTGATTACTTGGTCATTACACAGCTGTCTCATATGGATTTATGAGGTTATAGGAGACTATACCAGCATACTTTCCTAGTAGCTGCTCCTTAACTCTGGATGAGACAACTAACTGCAGGCCTATAGTGGTCATTTTTGTCTCTGGTTGCAGCAGGTTGTAGCTCCCTACCTTTTAGTAAGTGTAAATATTTAGCTCCCTTTATGTTGTTTTCTCCTGGCTCTTTCTCAGTCCTGAGGATGTGTAGACAGAACTTAGAATGACATTTGGGAGACAGTGACAGCTAATGCATCGTTAGTCTCCTAAATAATTATAGTTTAGTTAGTTCACTTTACTTTCTTTGATTTCACATATTTGCTATGGCACACAAAAGAGCTTTCATTGCTTAAAAATATAGAGGGGCTGGGTTTTTTTAAAAGGATACTGTCAGACTAAATCCTTCATTTAAAAAATATTTTCGCTATTGTTAATAACTTAAAACTTCCAAACCAAGTGCATTTCTATCCCAAAAATGACTCACAAACAATCTGGTATCATGGGAGCCCATGTTTGTGTTTCACAGAGCACCCCCTCCAATGAACTTAGTTTTCAAGTGAAAAGATGGGTTTGTTTCTCTAACTGCCAGCCTCCCAAACTCATAGGCAGATTGTTACATGCCTGGCATAGGCAGAAACCCGTCATCCCACTTGTGCTCCTCTGCAGGGGTTCCAGTGGGAAGTACCAATGCTGTGAATGGAGTGGAATTCCTCAGATGAACTCTGGATAATTGAGCCAAAAGGTCTCTTGGGACATTGCTGCATGGCCTCTCTGCATCCTCTACCCCCTAACTCTTACTGCACACTGTGTCTTATGAGCCTCTGTATAGCCTTCGATTTGTTTAGGAGTTTATTCCTCACCCAGGGGATGGTCAAGATGGCCCATTCCAGTCCTCTTGGGATGGACAACCTCATGGCGTTCAGAAGTGAACATTCTGACTATTCCAGGAGCAGCATTGTAGGTGTACAGAAGGAGAAATGATGAGGGGGTGAGTCTATAGACATTTCGAGGCAAATAACATAAAATATGTCCATGTGTGCCTGGGTGGAGGGAGCTCTTGAAACCCAAAGAGGGCATGGGAAAAGACAGTGTGGGGCTTCAGTGTGTAAACAAGTTCGGGTGTTTGGAAAATGTGTATTTTGATTTACTGACTGGAAGAATTCTGATGTATCCTCTCTGTGGCTATGGATGCTAATCACTGTCACAAATTGCTGTGGTCTTTTATTGTTGTCTTAATGGATAATTGAGTTTTACAGCATCCATTACCAGTTTATGCTGCTATACGGAAATGGTTTGGAAGGGGATGGGCCAGCTAATTATCTAGCTCAGTTTAAAGTGAATTTTAAACAACACAAATCCCACTAAATTGATTAATCTCACTTTGGTTCAAGTTTAGACAAAATAGTCCAGCCTGTTGAGGTTTTCGTTTCTGTTTGGCAAGTACATTTATATTGCAATCCTTCAAGTATCTGAATAGTTCCCCTTCCTGTTTGTCTCCACCACAGCAATCAAATGAGACATGGAATTCTATTATTTGTAAATCACAGAGGAACTTTAAGTTAGGGCAGAAGCCTGGCTTGTCTGTAGTTTTAGGCAAACTTAAAGCAAATGTGTTAGTGTAATAAAACATTTGTCATGAACTTATGAACCTATAGCTATTACAGATTTGTCTTTTATGGTTGCTTGTATAAATGATATGTACACTTTTTTCACTAAGTGTCTGCCAAAATGATGCATAACTCTTGCACAAAATATAGCTTGGGATGCACCCAAACTTAGAAGTCTAAGAATGTAAATAAGAGGAAAAATAAGATAATTTAGTTGCATGTTTTAAAAGTAATATTATGTAGCTGCATAGCGCTGTCAATCCCAAAGTTTCACAACTTTGTCTTTCCATCTGTATAATGAGCCATGATAATGTTGTGTGATATAGAGGCTTTATTGTCATGAGTTTTGAATAAATACATTTGCTCTGAAGCCAGGCATGAATTATACTTGTAATTCCAAACAAGTCCTAATACAATCTTTGTCACACCATGGCTCAGGGATTCTATATATGCCACACATTTGACAGAAAAATTATTTTAGAAATGTGTAAGAAATTTAAACACCTGATGGGTACTAGCTTTACAATTGGGAGGAGAGGATTGATATGTTCCCATAGTACCAGGAGAATAACTGGGCAGGGCTAAGAGGGAGAGAGAAATTATAACTGATTGCATTTTAAAACTCCCAAAATGCATAAGGCCCCAACTCAGCAAAGCACTTATACAGATATTTAGACCCATTAAAGAAAATAGGACTTAAGCACATCCTTAACTTTAAGCACATATTTGAGTGCTTTGCTGAAGAGGAATAGTGTGCTGAATTGGGGCCTACAGTAATGTTGTGCTGTTAAGGTTTGATGTACTGTAAGCTACCAGGGCTAGAAACCTATAGTGGAAGAAGGATCCTTTTCCAATGGTATAGTGGTCATTACTATGCTTAGGTGATCATATTACTTTAAAATTATAGTGTCTAGATTAGGGATATCTAGGGGGGAGGGATAGCTCAGTGGTTTGAGCATTGGCCTGCTAAACCCAGGGTTGTGAGTTCAATCCTTGAGGGGGCCATTTAGGGACCTGGGGCAAAAATTGGGGATTGGTCCTGCTTTGAGCAGGCGGTTGGACTAGATGACCTCCTAAGGTCCCTTCCAACTCTGATGATCTATGATTAAAACAAAAGTTATTTCCCTTTTTAGAGCTTTTTTAGAAAAAAATATTAGTATTAAATGTTGGCACTCTGAGGCCTGTAAAGCTGTATTCTTGGTACTAAGGCAACCTGGCTTTACAGGGAAAATTAACACAGTATCAATAATTTTTGAACACATCCTGAAAATTCCTCAAATCCCTTGCATGTACAATTTGTGGCATAAACAAACACATGGTGATGTGTGGAAATACAAACGAAACAAGATGGGTGAAATAATACCCTTGACTGCTTTTATTGTCACTTGTGGAGGATGTTGTGCCGAACTCACCCATGAGTAATGTGACCATCTCAAACTCATGCTGTGCTTCCTGTCAGCAAATTCTCCTCCTGGTCCCATAACTCTTTAGGAGCCCCCTCTGCAGCCTTTCTCCTCTCCCTCCTCCCCATATAAATACAAGTGCTACTGGCTGTAGCAGCAGTCCGCCTCCCCAGGGTCTAGATCCGGGGTAGGCAACCTATGGCACGGTGCCAAAGGCGGCACGCGAGCTGATTTTCAGTGGCACTCACACTACGTGGGTCTTGGCCACCGGTCTGGGGGGCTTTCCATTTTAATTTAATTTTAAGTGAAGCTTCTTAAACATCTTAAAAACCTTATTTACTTTACATACAACAATAGTTTACTTATATATTAAAGACTTATAGAAAGGGACCTTCTAAAAACGTTAAAATGTATTACTGGCACGCGAAACCTTAAATTAGAGTGAATAAATGAAGACTCTGCACACCACTTCTGAAAGGTTGCCGACCCCTGGTCTAGATCCACTTCTTGCAGGAGGCTACACTGGGGGCGGGGCAGATTCCCTCCAGCTGCTGCTATCACCTTCAGACCTCCCCGTCTGTACATCTTGGCAAACAGGATCCAGCACCAATGTTATGGGGCTGCAGCCTTGAAATGGGGAGAAAAGAGGTATGACTTTGGTTTTTGTGTTGTTTGTTCAAAGTAAAATGACAGTAATACTCCCACTGTTATTACTCCACTGCCAGGAATTTGAAGGGGGGCACTGAGGAGAATCCCACCTTAATGTGCAGGAGGGAGTGGCAGGACCTCATTGAGCAAAGGCCTCCCCTGAAGTCTTGCACAGTAAACTGTGCGATGTTTAATCTGCTTCGGAAGAGTAATGGACCGGTTTAACCTTGCCAGGATTTTAACCTGTGGTTCCAAGGAGTGTAGATGTTCCAAACCTAAAATGCAGATTACTAAAATAACAGTTCTGGCTGTCTGTGAATTTAACTGCTTGGTGAGTTACTAAACAGAACATGCCATATTGCTATGGATTTGTGGACTATAAATACAAAATATAGAAATCACTGGATGAAATTTTTATTATTGGGTCTGTGTATCTGGGGCTGAGTTACGCTGGAGGTTAGACTAGATGTTCATAATCGTCTCTTCTGGTTTTAATCTACTAAATCCATGATGAACATAACATTTCTCTAGTTTATGCAGACAAGCAATAATATGCAACTCTTAGTATTATTGGGTCTGTGTATCTGGGGCTGAGATGGAATAGAGGAGATCAAAATGATTTGAGGTCTTCAGTAACTCAGCCAGAGGTTGTGGGCCTATTCCCGGAGTGGGGATAGAGGGGTGAGGTTCTGTGGCCTGCAATGTGCAGGTGGCGCGACTAGATGATTATGATGGTTCCTTCTGGCCTTAAAGTCTCTGAGATGAGGGAGTGGTTCTGAGTCAGAAAGAACTCTCACTATTCAAATTCCCTACATCCCTATCAATCTGTTGTTCCTGCCATGCTCTCTACGATTACTTCATTAGGTACATGACAGGGTGCTTTCTGGTATCCTTCCCAAACTCCTTTTCCTTTCTATTTATGTCTGCCCTTTCTGCCAGGGTTTACAGACAGCTGGGAAGAGAGCACTTGGCCTGACATTGGCTTGAGCACTTCTGATTTTACACACTTAAATTTTTTCTCCCCTTTTTCCTGGAAATATTATTCCATTGACAAATTCCACGTACTTAAGTGGCTCTAATGAAAAGAATTCTCCTCCTCAAGGACAATTTAGTGTCTGAGCCAGAGCCACTATTCTTACTTCCCCGTTGCTCAGTCTCTGTCAGATTGTGTCCCTTGTTTACCTGGTGACAGAGGAATTGGATGGCACCTCTCTCAGGTACTTTCACTGTTGTTGTAATCTTTTGTGGGCTTAGACTCTTGTGTTTACACATGCCTAAGGACACTCCCTTCAAAGCCTTCTAGATCTGCTCATCCAGCAGATGGCTGGATTCCTTCATGACCATGTCTGAAGATTTTAAAATAATATAATGGTAGAGTTCGTTACCCTGATATTTTTAAAGCCCTCTCCTTACCTTTGCTATGGTTGTTCGGATGGAGAATAGTTTTAATTCTGCTGTTTTCTCCAAAAGCCTAGAATAGGCATGTCAGTTTTCACACCAGCTGTTGGCATAAGAGTGTGGTTGTGTAGGGAAACAAGGATGTTTATCTTCTGCCCTTCATAACGAAATATCAGCTGTTTCAGGATAGCTGTTTGCTGCCAGCATGTTTTGTTGGTGAAGTTTTGTATATTGAATAAGTTCGCTAGGTATTGGGCAAATATTAACCTCTCTTTCTGCAAGTACGGAGAGCCCTGAAGGAAGCGAAACTAGACTCTTTCCATTTTGATGGGTCAGGAGGAGGGACAGGATGCCAGGAATCTGTGCAGAGCATGCGTACCCCCCAGGTGCAGTTGTACTCTGCCAGGGAACATTCTGCCACTTTCCCCAGGACACCCAATGGATACCATAGGTCTCTTCCTTTGGGAGCTACTGCCATGCTGATGCTGTATCAGTGGCTGCAGAGCAACTCCACAACTCAGAGTAAGAATTCCTTCCCTTAAATGAAGCCATATACCTGGTTTTGGCATGGGCAATAGGATATAAACCTACAGCTGGGAAAAACACACAGCACTCCATTGGCCTTTCATTTCTGCTGCAACTAACTAGTTTTCCCAGCTGATGCTGCAGGCAGCAGAAAAATCTTGTAGGTGCATATGAAATAAGCATACCTGATAGATGACATTTGTGACCTCACTCACATGTGAAATTTGACCTGGGACGTGAATGGCTAGAGTGTTAAACCTCTGCAACTGCTGGCTTTCCATACTGATACTTCCATTCATTAAAACTCTTTTGGACTGTTCAGGATAGATCTGATTGGAAAATATTGATTTTGAGTATAAAGGGTAAGCGTACAGAAGCAATCTGGGATCTACCTTCACAGAACCATTTGGAGGATTGGGACCCTAATTAGTAGGGTTGGTATCAAAGATTCCATGGGGCTCTGTGTGACACAGGAGTCTGCCTGTGTATAACTACTGGAGGATTGGGGCCTTGGTTTTCCTTAAAGTTGTTGTGCTGCTGGGCACTGAAGTGCGCTTATTCCCTGTATCTAGGTAGCGTTAATTGCTTCCTGTCTAAACCATGTAAATTGCACCCAAATACCAGGATATTACGCAATATGCATGTGCATAATCATATTTGTTGTTATTTAATAATAGTAATAAAATCTAATGATCCTAAAGGAACATTTCTCTATTCGGAAATAGCCAAATACATTTTCCAAGGTTTTACTGTTCACTTTGAGGGTTGGGGATGCTAGATAAACATAAAAGTATTTTCAACTATAAAGCCTTAAACTTCCGTGATCGAAAGAAAAACAAAGGCTCAAAGATGGCCACTATACATGTGGGGCCTCTATACTTGGTTAAATCCTGGGTAATCACAGGTGGAGGTGAATGTAGAAGTTGGACCTGAGCCTTTTCTCCTTTTAGTGAATAAGATTCAGACTGTTGATTGGCTGAAACCAAAGTCTTCTGCTTAGTGGGATGCATGCCGCACCAGACATGGGAAGTTGTCTTTATTTCTTCTATTTCTTCCATTAGTGTCTAAGTAGCAGTTTGTTCTGAATGACTGCAAGGATTGTCTCTTGTTCTTTCAAAAGGAAGTCATTCATTAGGATGCTTTACCTTTACTAAAAGACATGTTCTCAGCTTCAGCATGGCTAGCAGCCAGAAAAGCAATTTCCCCTTTTTTTAAAAAAAAGGGGGTTGGAAATCATCAGCTTATATCAAGAAGAGGTATTTCAGTTTTAAAGGTGAAATAACATTCACTCCTTTTACATGATAAATGGAAGAAATAGGATACATTAATGAGAGAGGGTAGAGCAATTAAAAATACGAAAAAAAGGTGGCACAGAAGTCTATCCTCATGTTATCTTAAAGTAAATTAGCATGGGAGGTTAAAAAAGCCAGACTTCTTTTACTTCATAAATAACTCAGCTTTCAGTACTGGTTTTACAAGAGAATATATTACTTACCTGAACAACTGATAGTGCACTATTTATCACATGCTGCCTTCATTTGTAAGGCCATAAATTCTCTTGCTGTGGTTCCCTGTAACTTGTTTCAATGCTAAGTGTAGCAGTAAAATGTTGAAAAAATCTATAGATTCAACTTATAACACCCAGCTCTGTATTTATCCTATCTTAAAGGAAGTAAGAGATAAGGCTGAGGTTCCCTAGAACTAGCAGATATAGGAATAATAGCTACTTAACTGTCTTAACTGCCATTATAAATTGACTTCTGGAATTTTAATGGATGAGAAAATAAAGCTTTTGCTTCCTACATAAAGCCAAGGAGACATCAGCTTTGGACATTGCCCCTAAACAACTACCTTCTGCAACATGCTCCAAGATAAATAAATAACGTGTGTTACTGAACTTGATTGGCATGGAGGTTCTGGTTGAGGTCAAAGGACATTTTGAAATCTTTGCAAATAGGATAATTGCAAATTGGTTCAGGCCCTTCAATTGTTAATCCTTTACAATAGGACTTTGTTTTTGTTTGAAAATCTAGCCACTGTATCTGATTTACTGATTAAGCATATAACAGGCCCTCAGAAAATGTAGTAATAACAATACAGTACATTTATATACCAGTTACTTTTAAGGATCCCAAACTACTTTACAAGCTGTATCCAACAAGGAATTATGTCATGACTGAAATGCAAATCTGCCAGGAGGAAAGTGCAGCCAGGTCAACGGCCAGAATACCGCTCAGGATGGTGCATGCTAATGTGTGAAGGAGGAATTTTGGTCACAGCTAACAGCAAATCTCTCCCCTTACTAAAAGTTTCATAGGATCTTCATGGTCCATGCATATGTATCTGTTCTTGCTCCAACTTTTTTCACCATATTTACAAATGACTTGCCTCCAACAATTTTAAGACCATTCAAGTATGTAGATGGCATCTGCCTAGCTTCAAGAGACAGACTTCAAAAAGGTTGAGGATAACCTGAACCAAGACGTGGTCGACATCAGGGACTATTTTAAAAAGTGGAGACATATATATGCCTAGTGTGTCAAAAACAGTGTCATCATGCTTCCATCTCAATCATATGAATGCTTCATGAGTGCTCAACATATTCTTGAATAACTGACCCATAACCCCAAACCAGTATATCCCAGAGAACTCTAGCTCACATATTTACCTACATAGACCACTTCACCAAGAAATACATATATATCTTCCTACTGTATGTTCCACTCTATGCATCTGATGAAGTGGGTTTTAGCCCACGAAAGCTTATGCCCAAATACATTTGTTAGTCTCTAAGGTGCCACAAGAACTCCTCGTTCTTTTTGAGGATACAGACTAACACGGCTACCACTCTGAAACCTGTCACTTCACCAAGATAGCTTGGAAGATTAAATAAACCTGCGGGCTCAACTTGGGCAAACACTGCACAGCTCAGTGTTAGCTCTCTGCTACTCAGTTGATGAATACTGTACAATTGTGTGGTTATACACTTCTCACACAAAGGTAGCTGATGTATAACTGACTTAAATGATGACAATAATAACAGGGGCTGTCAAACCAACAAACATCAAGTGGCTACGAGTTCACTCTAATATCCCACCTCCTAACATAGGCATTATATTGCAGCAATCCAGGAGATACCACAACGGCCACTTTTCAAAGATATCTGGGAACCGCTTCACTACCGACTCATCAGCAGAAGACCAATCTGGACTATGGGACAATGATCTCTATGGTGGACACTGCCACTTTGTGGCAAGCAGAATGGGAATGAGGAATGAAGAAATTCCTTCCTCATCACGTAGCCTGATGAGAGACAGCCTGGCTTCAAGCTGCCATGCTATGTCTGGTGCAAGCTCAAACATTTCAGATATGTGGTGGTGATGTGTGTGGCAAAGGGCCACACACTAGGAATTCAGGATCAGTCTAGCTGTGGTGCGGTTGAGGACATCACACACCTATTGATAGACTAGCATGAGAGGACCAGCCAATCAGGAAGACTTTCCAGACTCCACTCTGCTGACCCTGAAGCTATTGAATGGCTAAAATCTGCGATGCCCTTTTGACATTTTTCTTTTAATATCTTTTGCTTTTTACTTCTACATCTTTTATCTCCCTACTTTATAGTTTGTATTTTCAACTCTTTTCCATCTTTATTGTGCCATTTGTGCATTTGCTAATAAAAATTGTCCATGCAAGCAGATGAGGACATCAACTGAAAGACATTTCATGACACTCTTGTTTGTGTTCCCCAAAAGAACACAGCCAACCCTGTCAGCATTCTAATTTATGTTCCAAGAATCTAGAGGATTCCACCCCATACATTTTTACCACTAACCCACCCTCTCTGGCATAGCATAAGAATTCAAATTAGTCTATAGCAAATTCTATTCAAAGGAACACAAAAAGAATGCATCCTGGGCACTGAGAAGTTTTATCCCAAAAATTAATGGTAAAGTATTTTTATTAGATAAGAACATCCAAACAGTTAGTCCAGAAGAATGCATGGCTATGTGAAGCGTCCTCCTATAGTCAGGTAAAATTAACCTCAGGTATGAGGGGGTGGGTGGGAGGTTTTGGATGTTTGCAAGTGTGAGTCAAGGGAAGGATGTACACATATGATTTTAGAAAGTATTTGTATCAAATTAGATCAAAGCAACACAAATTGAATGCTCAAGAATTCAAAAGATCTGGTGTAAATATTTTTGACAAAGAAGTTGCTTTAAAGATTTGGTACAAAATGCAGGTGGACAGACAGTTCCTTGACACCAAGCAAACAATAATACTACATCACAAAATTCAGTTATTATGCATGGGGTTTTGAAAACACTCTTTTTAAAAAGTCCTTAATACTTGTTTACTAGAATACTCCATGCCTTACTTGTTCTTCACAACAATGATGTTTCTTGAAAGACTGCTCATAGAGCTGGTCAGAATTGATAAATATTTTCCTTGGAAATTTTTGAACCAAAATGAAAAATATTAAGATTTTTTTAAAAAAGTGCTTTGTTTTTACATTTTTCAGTGAAAACCTGAAAATGTTATAACTGTTTCTAGGTTTTCATCAAACAACCAGAAAGTTAATTACCCCAACCATTAAAAATGTGTACCTTATTTCTAGTCTTGGTTTGATTACCTGCAGCAGCCAGCCAGATATGGGAAGAAAATATTGATGTTTGTAGTGGTAACTGATGAAAAGTTGCACATTTCTGCATTGGATCTCAGGTATAGAACACTGTCGTATCCCATGGATCAACTCACGTCAGGACTGATCCTGCCATATTGAAGTTAATGTCTTCACAATGACAGTATTGAATTGTGACCTTTCTGTTTAAGGAGGTAGTCAAGAATATGGTGCTTGCTGAAGGTCTAATATGTACTTCAGCTACGGAGAGATTCCTGTGTTGATCGCCATGGACTTCTAGCTACCAGTGGGATGCGTGGAAAGGGTATATTGCGTTGACGATACACCGCAAAGTGGCAATAGTGTTGTTTACTAGCTGCAAGATCAGACTGTAGCATCACCCAAATCCATGTTTCACTACTGCATGATCTGAAGTTCCCTGATACGTACAACATCTGGCTGGAGACTCCTGGACAGTAATGCTGCTGCTGACAAATTTTGCCCTATACTGTATTTTGCAGATGTTATATGTTTTTATGTATTCCTCAAAAATCTCAGGAATGAGCAATAACCTTGCATGTAAAATACAGAACTGGGATTAAGGAAATTAGAGTTCTTTCTCAGCTCTACCACAGACTGTCTCTGTGACCTTGGGCATGTCACTTAGGTCTTCAAGGCCCCACATTCTCCTGTTACATAGAGAAATACAGCCCATCTTCTGCTGAGATCCACATATACTTGCCAATATTTAGTATGTTTTGCAAGGGACGATTATTAAATTAGGGTGAGGATCTGTAGACTATTAGCTCCCCATCCACTGGACAGTTTTGTGTGCATTGTAGTGCATGTTATAACTTCACAAACATTAACCAATTAGTAGAGCACTTTATAACTAATTTACTATTGTCAACCTTCCCCTCACTCCAGCACACACGCATACAAAAAACAGGGCAGAATTATTATCTCTGTTTCACAGATATGGAAACTAAAGCAAAAAGGTTAAGTGACTTCATCAAGATCACAGGGGGAATCAATCTCAGACCCAGGATTTAAAAGCTTGGAGTACTTTGCTCTCAGTCCTGTAGTTAGATCACTAGCTGCTCAGTAGATAGTCCAGCTGAGCAGAAGGCAGAAGGCTGTGAGAGAGCTTGTTGCAGTCCTTGTGCCATTAACATCTTGGGCAGCATTATCCCTCCCTTCCCCCAGCTGTGAATTGATCTTGGTTCTTATGGATAAAAAAACAAAAGGACCTGTAGTGATGGGCTTCACAGATCCCCCAAAATCCAACTTTGGATAGCTTATGACAGACTGTCAACCAAACTTGCAATCAGTTAACATTGTGTTTGAATATCAAGGTTACCTTCATATGGAAAAGAGCTAGAAACTTACTTTAAAAATAGACAAAAAAGAAAGCTCTGAAATGTCTACGTAACCCAAAGCGGGAACTGGGCCTTGCAAGCCCCAAAGGCTGGTTCAGCAGGAGGGTGTCTAGCGATAGTTGCTGCCAGCTTCTTTCAATCCTCCTGTCTACATGGAGTGTAGGGTGACCAGATGAAAGCAACAAAATATCGGGACACAGTTGTCCAAGCAAAAAAAAAAACAAAAACAACTGGCCGGAGCGGAGTTATCCAAGCCAAAAAAACCCAAAACAACCCAACAAAAATGGCAGGAGCAGCTGTCAGCCAAAGCCCCAATACGCGGGACACAGAGCAAAAAATCAGGACGGTCTGGTGACCCTAATGGAGTGCCAATCAGGGCACTACTTAGTGCCATTTATGTCTGTATCTTTATGATAGGGACACCAGCCCATTAAGAGGTGGACTGAGACCACCAATTCATTTTACATAGGCCACCAAATAGTCACCTATTGTCACGATAGTTATTACCCAGTTGTGGCTGAACTTTTATCTAGCAACTGTGTGGCAAAAGACTCTTTATCCCATTCTCAAAACCAATCCCTGGAGCCATGTTGTCCTCTGGTATGCTTGATTTAAATGTTCATGTAGCACTCATAAGGGAAAGCCAGGGGTCTAACAGTACAAATGATTTCCACTAACTAATATGAAGAAACACTTAGGATGGTGAAAGCCCAGCTGGGGAGTTATGCCTTTTATAGGAGTTGAACTCTGTGTTATTACTAGCATCCTGAAAGTAATTTGTGACAATAAGGCAAGAAATAGAGGCTATCAATCAGACTGTCAGTTCCTGTTTTATCCAGAACACGTTCAGGCAACATATTGTAAAGCCAGATCTTTCAATGTGCGAGTTCAAGAAGCCTTTTTCTGCTGATTTGCAGCCTGTGGAGGAAGAACACTTACTGGATGCTGGTAATGCTCCCTTTTTAATTCAGTGTAAGTTCATAAAATAAATTGCCCAGATAATTGGATGTGTCTTCAGTCCATGTACATGCTGGCTGTATTTTTTCCATGGATGCAAACCAGATTTGCAGCTTAAAAGTAACTACAGCGATAAATGAATATTGCTAGTAATAGGCTTGTGCCAAGTTTGATGTCAAACTAAAATAAAGAATGAGAGTGTCCACTTTGAGTAATTGAATCTGTCAGTTCCTGCTCACTGTTCCCTATGCCCTGATGGGAAACTCAAGAACTGCATAAACAAAATGCATTTGTTTCTTGTGCTCCAAATGGAATTTATAAAGTAGTCCTAAGAACAGTATTTTTTTAAAAAAAATCTTACTAAGGCTGAAATAAACGTTGGTCTCCAGACAGAGTTATTCTTGTATTTTCTTCAGTGTTCTTCATAAACTAGTGGTCCACTTGGACCTGGTGTCTTCTTATTTTGTAACTACAAACTCTTCAGATGTGCCAGGGCTTAAAGCTGTACTATTGACTTAGTTTAGACCTTTTCAATCAGATATTGGGCGTGCTATAGAAATATGACTGTAATAAGAGAGAGGAATTAATAAAATTTGGATCTAGTTAAAAAACAAACTTCTGTTGGATTACTATACAAAGGTAGCATATCGTGAAATGCACTGTGTATTTTTGGTACTACTTGCCTTTTTAAAAAAAAACACCACAATTTTTACTACACACAATGAAAGAAAAAAAATTAAGATTTTTTTAAAAAGTCATTGCATATTTTTAAGATACAGTGAAATCTGTAGCACCCTCAGTGAGCACCCTCTGAATATATGTTGCTAAATGGAAGTAGTTTACTTGTAGGTGGTGAAGAACCGCACTCTATGAGGATAGAATGTCTCCCAGTGCCTTCAGAGCTGTGCTGCTGTGCACTGCTTTTTACTCTGGGCTGTGCGTGCAAGATACAACCAAGCCCTGGCTTTTCATACTGAACTGGGGCCTGCAACTTCAATAGGATTCTTGAATGAATAAGGTTCATTAATTACTATGTAAGTTCATTGTGGCAGGGAACTGATGGGGGATCTGATAACAGTCTTCAAATATGTTAAGGGCTGTTATAAAGAGGATGGTGATCAATTGTTCTCCACATCCGCTGAAGATAGAACAAGAAGTAATTGGCTTAATCTGCACCAAGGGAGATTTATGTTAGATATTAGGAAAAACTTTCTAAATATAAGAGTAGTGAAGCTCTGGAATAGGCTTCCAAGGGAGGTTGTGGAATTCAAGTCACTGCAGGTTTTTAAAAACAGGTTAGAAGGAGAGGGATGATCTAGGTTTACTTGGCCCTGCCTCAGTTCCAGGGGCTGGACATTATGATCTCTCAAGGTCTCTTCAAGCCCTACATTTCTATTATACTGTGACTGTGTTATGACTGTGTATGTTTGTACAGCACGCAGCAAAATGGGCTTCAGTCATGATTGTGGTCTCTAGGCACTGCTGTACTACAAATACAGGAACTCCTCACTTAAAGTTGCCCCGGTTAACATCGTTTCGATGTTAAGTTGCTGATCAATTAGGGAACATACTCGTTTAAAGTTGTGCAATGCTCCCTTATAAAGTCATTTGGCAGCAGCCTGCTTTGTCCACTGCTTGCAGGAAGAGCAGTCCGTTGGAGCTAGCTGGTGGGGGCTTGGAACCAGGGTGGACCAGCAGCCCCCTATCAGCTGGCCACTACCGTAAGTTCCCTGTGTGGCAGCCACCCAGCAGTTCAGCTATCCCTCCCCACACTGCCATGTGCTGCTCCTTCCCTCTGCCTTGGAGCTGCTCCTGGGATCCTCTTGCTTGCTGCGGGGGGGGGGGGGGGGGAGGGGAGGCGTGGGGTAGGGAGGAGGGGAAAAAGGGAGGGACTAATGTCAGGGTGTCTCCCTCCCCCCTGCTTCTGCACCCTGCTTACCCCTTTCTCCATATAGAGCAGGGTGGGGACACGGACTGAGAGAGACAGAGAGAGCTTGGGGCAGCAGCTGATGTCTCAACTTCCTGATCCACTTAAAAAGACAATGTACTTAAGAGTGGGGTCTGCATACTTAAAGGGGCAATGCGCATCTCTCTCTCACAGATGGTGTGTGTCTCTGTCTGCCATGCTGCCTTTTAGAATGTGAGGCTACATTAACAATATGTTAACCCTTGAGGGCTCAGCCAAAAGCTAGTTCATCATTTATCAGTAAAGTATTCCCTGGGAAATATCCCACTCTCTAACTTCACCACCTCAACCAAGCTTCACAATCACCATCACTGTGTACAGTATTAAATTGTTTGTTTAAAACGTATACACTGTGTGTGTATATATAGTTTTTTTGTCTGATGAAAACAATTTCCCTGGATCCTAACCCCTCCCCCCCCATCTACATTAATTCTTATGGAGAAATTGGATTTGCTTAACATTGTTTCTCTTAAAGTTGCATTTTCAGGAACATAACTACAACGTTAAGCGAGGAGTTCCTGTAACTCTAATTAGTACGAACTGGAGAAATAGGACCCATTTTTTGATTTCAGGTTTAAATTGTGTATATATAAATAAATTACAATGATATTAAAGTGAAGGCAATACCCCCAGGTAATATGGGATGGGAGCAGAATTTTTCTGGAGGGAATGTTTTCAAAGTTCTAGGTAAGGGGTCTGGAGTGGAGGGGGAAAAGGGACTTCTAGGTCTATCTTTGGCTTCTTGTATGTTTGTATGCAGTTATTTTCTACTTTGCAGCCTGAGCAGTGAATACCATATTGAGACTCATCCCGACTGCTGTATCATATCTCAGCATTAGTCACATCAAATTACATTCCAGTTTTCTACATTTATTTTGCTAATTTGGCGGCAGTCTGACAGAAGTTATCATGTTTGGCAGGATTTGTTTTGACACTGAATGACTCTGCAAGTCTTTGCTTGCAAAATATGACAGTCCACATGCTCATTTTAACTCTCACTCCATTTATTAGTTTAGTCATAAATGGTTTTATGTGCCTCATATGAATTTTATACATTTTAATGAATTTACAGATGGCCATTTATGTGACCTTTGACTCACAATTTATGAATATTCTGTTATTGAGGTTTTGTACACAGGGATGGATATTTGGAGAATGTTCTTTATATGAATATGTATATTCAGAGGCAAACTGACTGAAACAGGATAATCCATCATTTGCTATTCTTCCATTTTAAAAGTTTTTATCTAATCAGGAAGCAAATGCAATATCATGTTACTTGGGCACCCAGTCCATAGCATGAAGAGGCAAAGTGAATGATTTGCAAACAACACCCAGAGTGAAATTTATTAACAAATTGTACATAATATCTGGCTGTATAACCCTAACTTATGTTGGTGAGTACTTAATGGGACTTCTCATATGAGTAAGTGCTTGCCAACATGAGCAAGGGTTACTAAACTTGACCCAAAATAATTTTGAATAGTGGGAAACTTTTACAAAACAGTTTGAGAAAAGAAAAAAAAAGAATTTGTTGGAAAACTTATTCATAGCAAAGAATTTGACCAGCACTAGTAACTAGTCTGCATCTATTCCTTTGTTCGCTTTTGTTGGTCACATTTATACTTTGCTTTTGTGTTGGATGCCCCTTTCTGAGTAGGGTGTATGTGGAAAATTTGAAATGAAATTTGAAGATCTCCAGGTTTGCAAAGCTGGTTTTACTTACATACATGAAATTTCAGTTTCCAGCTCAAAAATGATCCTATTTTCAAGCAAAAAACTCATTTTCAAAATTAGAAATATAAAATTTCATTTTGACTAAGATCAGTTTTCAAACTGAAACATACAAACTCTGAAATCCAGCAGCACTTACAGATCAAAGTAGTAACTGATAGCTCACAAGATGGTGGGGATACTGGTTGAGGAGGTGTGTTACGTAGACTGCCAAATCAGATGAGGAAACAAGATGAATTGTTCCTTAAACATCTATCTATAATGTATAGAAAGAATAATTGCATCATCATGAGGGATTTCAGTCTGGGCAACATATACTGGAAATTTCATGCTGCCACTGTAAAACATTACTGGAGTTCCTAAAAAATATTAATGATAACATTCTTACACAAAAAGTGTTGCAACCAGCTAAAGGTAACTTTATATTAGACATCATTCTATTGGATAAATATGAATTGATCACTGAACTAAAAATCGATGGTTGCCTAGGTGCAAGTAATTGTGATCTGATTTCATTTGTTATGTACAAAGAAAATACAGTCCTCCTGACCAGTAATGTATATACATGGTGCTTTAGAAAGGTCAGTTTCTTGAATCTGCGATGAAGTCCTGTGGCACCTTATAGACTAACAGATGTATTGGAGCATAAGCTTTCGTGGGTGAATACCCACTTCGTTGGATGCATCCGACAAAGTGGGTATTCACCCACGAAAGCTTATGCTCCAATACATCTGTTAGTCTATAAGGTGCCACAGGACAATTTGTCGCTTCTACAGATCCAGACTAACACAGCTACCCCTCTGTTTCTTGAAGCTGAAAGCAATCAACAAAATTGTGGAAAACGTTGAACATAAAAATGTGAATGACAATTGGAAATTGTTTAAGAATGTTTTACGTGTAAATTTTTAACAGTGATGGTAATTTAACCATTGGGAAAAATTGCTAATGGGATGTGGTAGATTTTCTTGCTGTCTTAAAATCAAGACTGGGATATTGTTCTAAAAGATATTCTATAGCTCAAACAGCAATAAAGGACTTGCTACAGAGATTACTGTGAGGTTTTTTGGCCTGTGTTATGCAGAAGATTAGACCAGATGATCATAATGGTCCCTTCTGGCCTTAAAAGTCTTAATGGTTTTTTGAGGGAAATGACACTCGCAAGTGGTAGAATGACCCAGGAAAAACGTTCCCACAAAATACTGTGTAAAACTACTTGTTATTTTCATACAGCCCTTCTGATGGCTTTTGCACTGTTAGGAGGCTTTTCGTGGTGCTTTGGTTGATTGCAAGATTTATATCTGTAACCTAACAGAGCGTTGGGCTCCCACCACTTCATTGAAGGCAGAGTTGGACAAAAGTCATGGGAAAGCCCTGTTGGAGGTGCACAAAAGGAGGAGCAGTAGCTAAGGTTCATACTCCCTACTTCCTAGCAGGCACACCCTAGAGTTGCAGCTTATAGGTCAGGAGGGCAGGCTGAGCTCCCTGCATCATGGTTGCATGGTGATCTGAATTCCTGAGAAATAACAGTCCACCCATACCTGCTAGCCTCCTCATTGAGGAGTAGGCTTAGAAACTGAGGAAGAGATGGCCAGTAGCAGCTTGTTGCTCCAGAGGGAGGGGCTGGCTTCTTGAATTGATGTGTCCAGATCCACAAGGATGCAGCCTAGTTTCCCTGTAGCCCCTAAAACTTTGCTGGGTTTCTAGTCCACATCTTTCTCCCACTGATGTAGCATAAGGAACCGCTCCCTCTGGAAGTGGGGACACACAGGAAACTCCATGAAGAAAAACATGTGGAGGTTCCACTGGACTGTCTCTCCTGCCTGCTTTTTTTTCTTCCATAGGAGGGGGACAATAAATCTAACAATAAAAAAGCAAAAATGCTTTTTACAAATCTCAAATGTGGGTGATTACATAATAGAGAATCCACTGGAAACCTGAGGGAAGAGCAGTACTTGGCAACGTCAACACAAGGGGCTGAGGGCCACGCACACCTACCCCACATTTTGGCTGGCCTTTCTTTGCCCCTTCAATTTTTTTCCCCACGTAGCAGAGTCTGGAAAGAAAATATGAAATTGTGTAGCTGTTCCAATAGCAGCTGCATGCACTGGCTGTGGAGAGAACTCTGGGAGTTCATGGCAATTCCTGAAATGTGAAAGGCTGTTTAATACTCAAGTTTTAATCTGATCCCCTGGCTTTTTCCCTCTCGGACCACTCCCACGTAATGTTGTGTGCAAAACTCTGCAAGCAGAATGAGAGAGGAGAGAAGGGGAAAGTGGCTCTTTCCATTAATTATTTGCAGTCTACAACTCTGGACAGCTGCAGTTCTGCACATGATGGATTTTCTCCTTTGCTTCCTGTTTCATGTCTCCTTCCTCACTTTTCCTTCTCTTGTTCTCTCTTTCCCTCTCCTTTCTCTTTCCTCTATGTCCCACCCTGTGCCTCTTCCCATCCTCCCTTTTTTCTCACTCCCACCCACTCCTTTCTGTCCTCATCCTATCTCCTCAATTAAATCATTTACATTCCTACTTTCCAAACTTCTCCTCCCCTTACTCCCTTTCTTCCTCTTCCCCATCCTATTCCATTCCCTCACTTTCTGTTTCAATTTCCCCTCTAAATCAGTTGGGCTCACTCCCAACCTGATTTCCCCCTTCCTGACCTGTTTTATTTTCCCCCCTTGCTCTCTAGCCCTCTCTCCCGCATCACAGGTTCTGCAGCTGCAGGAATCTGAGACACTCTCAGCCTGGGTGGAAACTGCCCACCGCAAGTGCAGGAGTGTGTTGCAGGTGCAGGCCTGGGGACAATGGTTCTTGACAACAGGATATGGGAATTTATATTTAAATGTGGGAATGTCCCATGAAAATTGGGACATCTGGCACATTCCATCCCTACCATTCCGTACCTTTAGGTACAGCCGCTATTATGAGTGTCATAAATGTGGGTAATTTCACATACCATAGTAGTTAGAATGCACAATAGATTACGTTACAGCTGGAATGGCAGCCCTAAAGGGATTGATTCTGTCAAGTTATTCAGACTCCCAGTTTAGCGTATCTTAGAAAGAGAGACGTAAAGATGTGAATGCCAAATTCACCAATGCATGCCACTTGTGGCATTAAAATTATCATGGTCACCTCAAATGAGCAGACAGATTTCAAATATTTTGTTTTAAATTCAATCCTGTTATTTAGATCGGATAAAAACAACACAACTCCTCCCCTCAATACCCTCTGTTAATATAGGACATGTAGTACAGGGCCAAATTTTTAGAGACGGGTGACTGAGGTGCACATACCATGTACTTGTGTACATGCCTACACTTTCATGAATTCAGTATTTAACAGGTGCTTACTGTAGAGGTCTAAAGTTCTGATTCAGTACCTCCTGGGACTAGGCCCTTGTACCCAGTTGTGACAATTATGCATTCAATCATTGTAATGATGCATGCAAATTTCAGTGTGCTAGCAAGTGTGTGTTTTTATACATGCAAGTGTGCTATCTAGCTAAAATTTGGCCCTGCTGTTTTGCAATCTGCAGCCAGCAGAGGGAGCACACGTTAACAATCTCTCATCCTAGTGTGCCTTGTCACAGTGCCTCCTGAAAGCAATGACTGAAACAGAAATAGGAAGGCATGTTCATTTCAGCACCATTGATAACACAGTAGACAAAATAATTGCCAGATGGAGGAAGATGAGAATAACTGAGGAGAGGAATGTTTACTTTAAGCTTCTGAGAGGATCATATGTACTGTGTAGGTTAAAAAAAAAACTTGCAAAAATGCAGTTAATAGTATCTGTTTAACCCAGAAATTGTTTTTTGTGGATTTAAATTAGATCCGTTAACAAAGGTTCTTTTTAACAAATAAACCCTTTGTTTCTTTGAAGGCCAGTGTACTCTTTCTCTCACAGAATGATACCATGGTAGTGGAACTGCATTCTACTTTATTATCAGAGGGGTAGCCGTGTTAGTCTGGATCTGCAGAAGCGACAAAGGGTCCTGTGGCACCTTATAGACTAACAGAGGTATTGAAGCATAAGCTTTCGTGGGTCAATACCCACTTCTTCGGATGCAAGCATTTCCACTGCGTGCATCCGAAGAAGTGGGTATTGACCCACGAAAGCTTATGCTTCAATACCTCTGTTAGTCTATAAGGTGCCCCAGGACCCTTTGTTGATTCTACTTTATGCTGATCTCCCTTTTCCTATGTGGGATTGAGGCCAGCTGCCTCTGAGGAACGCATCCCCCTTATGCTTATGCCCCTGGAAGACACTCCACAGGCCTAGGACTTGGCATGAGTGGGTGGGGGAATGGAAAGTCTGGAGCCTGGGAGAGATGTAGCATTTATCCTTGGTGAGAATGAGCAAATCTACTACCAAGTTTATGCAGCTTGAGGCTGAATGCATGTTTTGGTGGATCCCTAGAGTAGCAATGGTTTGTGGAAGCCCTGGCAGCACAGGTCTTTTTGAGCCATGCTGGCCATGGATCAGTGGGGCACTGGGTCCTGGGGCTGATGAGGAAGCTATCTGCAGAGATGTCCCTATGTTTTCTAGCAGATTAACATGTCTCTGTGTAGAGCTAGGGGTAACCATGACATTTGGGGATTTAACATTTGTTCTCTGGAGGGGGATTCCAGAAAGATTTTCTTCCCCAAGTCCTACAGTCCCCCTTGCTCCTACAGTCCCTGCTGCTATTCTATAGGATAAGCAGGTAGCAAATGGGTTTTTGAGCAATATTACTATGCATTGCTATTACTTCAACTATGCCAATTGAATTCAGTGGTGCAGCAGTCCCAGTTATTTCAATGAGACGTTTAGTAATGAAGGAGTAGTGTGAAGGAGCTAATCAAACCATTCATGCAAGACAATGCTCCATCTATACCACACAGAGCACCAGTGCAAACACATTATTCAGAATATGAAATATTATTCTAAGCCAATGTTTTTCAAACTACAGTCCATGGAGAGCTGGCTCGGTACACTGTGCTAACTCTCCTTCTTGCTTTCAGCTGCTAAATCGCATTAAGGGATATTAAATACTTTCCTAATATTAATTTTCCATGTAAGTGATTGCTGTAGTTGCCACATGGATTTGACGTGATTGCAAATTGGATGACAGGTGTACACGAGCTGTCGTCTGCACTGCAAAAAAAGTTTCAGAACCATTAAGGATTCTAAAGAACACTTTTCAGAACCTGTGCAATACATTGTTCGAATTACAAAATGCAATCACATTCTGAGCACTCCCTCTTCAATAATATTAATTACCCATTCATTTTAAAGAGACTTTGCTATCTATCTATCTATCGGGACTAAGGTTTTGTGGAATGCAGCTAAGTGTAAGAGCAATGGAGACAGTCTCACAGAAGAGTTTGGAGTGCACAAGTTAAGGATGATGGAGCTCTGCTGCTTTAGAAGTGGATTATCTTTAGAAGTGTATCACGGCTTGGCTTGGAGACTCCCTAGGGCCAGGCTACTTTTTCAGACTTGGGAAAACGGATTCTGTAGGGATGATGCCATTGAATAAAGAGTATTGAATCTGAAATATAGACCATACAGGTCACTTGTTTGTAGCAATTTTCAGCACTAGATCCTGCTTCTATCCAGGGAAATGACAAACTCTTCTTTTCAAGGATCACAGATTTTATTTTATCCTAATTGCACATCAACCATGTTAGTGAAAGAGAAAACTGAAAGAATTTATTCAGCAATACTTGAGGCTATGCCAGAGAGGACACTGCTAGATAGTCACATCCCCAGAAGACTAAAATGGCCTTATTAATTCCCATGCTGCATACACTGAGATGGAACTAATTGTTGTTAATTAAGGCTGCGAGTCTTTCATAGAGATCATGGAAGTCACAGATTCCGTGACTTTCCAGGACCTCCGGGACTTCCGCAGCTGCAGCGGCTAGTGTGGCTGACCCCAGGGCCGCCCGAGCAGCTGGGGTGGCCTAGGGGCCAGCCGCACCGTCCGCTGCTTGGGCAGCCCCAGGCAGCTGGTCCTGGGTGCTGCCCTGGAGCAGCGGTCTGGGAGCAGCAGTGGCGCCCCAGGCTGTCCCCACCCCAGCAGCAGTGGTGGAGCCACGGGACACCCCCGCCCCCTGGAGCAACAGCAGGCCCTGGGCCGCCCCCCCCCACCCAGGAGCAGCAGTGACCGCTGGAGCCCTCTCTCCGCCCACCAGAGCAGCAGCGTCCACTGGAGTGCCTCCCTCCCAGCACCTAAGATTTAGTTAGGGGTAATTTTAGTAAAAGTCATGGACAGTGACTTTTTATTTATTGCCCGTGACCCGTCCATAACTTTTACTAAAAATACCTGTGACTAAATCATAGCCTTATTGTTAATGCATAGCCCATCAGCTCAGAGATATAGATAACTTTAGCTCCCCAACTGAGAATTAGAAGCATACTTCAGTTTGTGTCATGTTGTGTATTCTATCTTCCTTATTTCATTCAAATTACCAGAAGCTGGGAGTGGAAGACAGGGATCACCATATAATGTCCTTGCTCTGTACACTCCCACTGAAGCTCTGGTATGGGCCTCTGCTGGAGACAGGATATGTGGTAAGATGGACTATGGTCTGACCCAGTAGGGCAGCTCTTATGTTCTTATGTAAATTCCTCTTAACACTCACCATTGAGAAGTGACTGGAGAGAAAAGGTTAAACCAAACAACCCAAATTAATGTCATTAGCAGAATGTGTACATACCTTATAGAGTAAGTATGCAATCCTGTTATTGTAATGCTCAAGTATTGCCATATTTTATCTCTTTGGGGCAGGGATGCTCTTTCCTTGTTTTTGTGAGGTACCTGCTGCATTTCTGAGTGCTTGAAAATTAATTATGAATAATATTCCATGCCATTCTCTACCCTTTATAATATCTTGTTCGTTTTACAAACATCCTACCAATATATAGTAGAATGGGAGGTTGGCACTATTCACCCATGAAAGAATGAGGGATGGTAAGGTTGACCAGTATCTCCTATAGACAAGTGGTGTGAAGGTAGACATAAAAGCATCTCTCTTTCCATAAGAAAATGTAGTGGGTAAGTCTGGGCCTAATGGATGAGATTGGTGATCTCAATGAGTTTCTTGCTAGCTTTGAAACACAAAACTAGTCAAATTTCTCTGAAGTTTTGTAGTTATCACTTGTGTCAAAGTACACTGGGTGAAAGGTATGAATAGGGGCGTCTGTCTGGATTAAAAGATTATTTTTATACAAAGAATTGTATAAAACATTTATACAAACTATTGCCAAAATAAGGACAAAACAAGTTAAAGAATATTTAGATAAATTAGATGTATTCAAGTCAGCAGGGCCTTATAAAATTCATCTTAGTGTACTTAGGGGACTAGCATTCTCAGAACTGTTATCAGTTACCTTCAAGAGCTCATAGAGGATGGGTGAGGTCCCAGAGGACTGGAGAAAGGCAAACATCGTGCCTGTCGTTAAAAAGGGGAACAAAGAGAACATGGTGAATTATAGACCAGTCTGCCTAACTTTGATACCTGCAAAGATACTGGAACAAATTATTAAATAATCAGAAACTGCACCATCTACTCAGGACATTCCCTACACCAACACAGGAACAAATCAACATATCCTTAGAGCCCCGACCGGGGTTATTCTACCTACTACCCAAGATCCACAAACCTGGAAATCCTGGACGCCCCATCATCTCAGGCATTGGCACTCTCACTGAAGAACTGTCCTGATATGTGGACTCTCTACTCAGACCCTATACCACCAGCACTCCCAGCTATCTCCGTGACACCACTGATTTCCTGAGAAAACTACAATGCATTGGTAATCTTCCAGAACACACCATCCTAGCCACCATGGATGTAGAGTCTCTCTACACAAACATCCCACACACAGATGGAATACAAGCTGTCAGGAACAGTATCCCTGATGATGCCACAGCACAACTGGTTGCTGAACTCTGTGATTTTATCCTCACGCACAATTATTTCAAATTTGGTGACAATATATACCTCCAGACCAGTGGCACCGCTATGGGCACCCGCATGGCCCCACAATATGCCAACATTTTTATGGCTGACCTGGAACAACGCTTCCTCAGTTCTCGTCCACTCACGCCCCTTCTCTGTCTACGCTACATTGATGACATCTTCATCATCTGGACCCATGGGAAAGAAACTCTGGAAGAATTCCACCACGATTTCAACAGCTTCCACCCCACCATCAACCTCAGCCTGGACCAGTCTACACGGGAAGTCCACTTCCTAGACACTACGGTGCAAATAAGCGATGGTCACATTAACACCACCCTATACCGAAAACCCATTGACCGCTATGCCTACCTACATGCCTCCAGCCTCCATCCTGGAAACACCACACAATCCATTGTCTACAGCCAAGCACTGAGGTACAACAGTATTTGCTCCAACCCCTCTGACAGAGACCAACACCTACAAGATCTTCACCAAGCATTCTCAAAACTACGCTACCCACATGAGGAAATAAGAAAACAGATCAACAGGGCCAGACGTGTACCCAGAAGCCTCTTGCTGCAAGACAAACCGAAGAAAGAAACCAACAGAACTCCTCTGGCTATCACTTACAGTCCTCAGCTAAAACCTCTCCAATGGATCATCAGTGATCTACAACCCATCCTGAACAATGATCCCTCACTTTCACAGGCATTGGGAGGCAGGCCAGTCCTCGCCCACAGACAACCCGCCAACCTGAAGCATATTCTCACCAGCAACTACACACCGCACCATAATAACTCTAACTCAGGAACCAATCCATGCAACAAACCTCGATGCCAACTTTGCCCACATGTCTACACCAGGAACACCATCACAGGACCTAACCAGATCAGCCACACCATCACCGGTTCATTCACCTGCACATCCACCAATGTAATATATGCCATAATATGCCAGCAATGCCCCTCTGCTATGTACATCGGTCAAACTGGACAGTCCTTACGCAAAAGGATAAATGGACACAAATCAGATATAAGGAATGGCAATATACAAAAGCCTGTAGGAGAACACTTCAACCTCCCTGGACACACAATTGCAGACCTAAAGGTAGCCATCCTGCAGCAAAAAAACTTCAGGACCAGACTCCAAAGAGAAACTGTAGAGCTTCAGTTCATTTGCAAATTTGACACCATAAGCTCAGGACTAAACAAAGACTATGAATGGCTAGCCAACTACAAAAGCAGTTTCTCCTCCCTTGGTGTTCACACCTCAACTGCTAGAAGAGGGCCTCACCCTCCCTGATTAAGCTTACCTCGTTATCTCTAGCCTGAATCTTCCCTGTACATTTATATCTGCCCCTGGACATTTCCACTGCTTGCATCCGAAGAAGTGGTTATTCACCCATGAAAGCTTATGCTTCAATACCTCTGTTAGTCTATAAGGTGCCACAGGACCCTTTGTCGCGTCTACAGTTTGTAAAGTGGATCACAAATTGAGTCTGAGTCAACAATGGGATGCAGTTGCAGTCATTCTTGAGTTTATTAAAAGAACGTCGTATATAAGACACAAGAAGTAATTGTCCTGCCCTACTTGGCACTGATGGGACCTCAGAACGTGTACTGTGTCCAATTCTAGGTGCCACACTTTAAGAAAGATGTAGATAAATAGGAGAGAGTGCAGGGGAGAGCAATAAAAATGACAAAAGGTTTAGAAAACCTGACCTATAAGGAAAGGTTAAAAATACTGGGCATGTTTAGTCTTGAGAAAAGAAAACTGAGTGGGGACCTGATAACAGTCTTTACATGTATTAAAGGCTGTTATAAAGAGGACTGTTATCAATTGTTTTCCATGCCCACTGAAGTAATGGACTTTGCCACAGGGCAAATTTAGTTTAGATATTAGGAAAAACTTTCTAATTATAACGGTAGTTAAACTGTGGAATAGGCTTCTGAAGTAGTTTGCGTAATCCCCATCTTGGAGATTTTTAAGAATAGGTTGGACTAACATCTGTCAGGGATGGTCTAGGTTTACTGGGTCCTGCCTCAGTACAAGGGTGACCTCTGAAGGTCCCTTCCAGCCCTACATCTCTATGATTCTGTGCTCATGGAAGCAGATGTTACAGTGAAAGTTATTGTACTGTACTCCTAAGCCTTCTATAACTCCATTCACATGTGTTCAAAATGTTCTAGTTTTTGGCAGAGTTTTTCCTTGTGTGGTAACAAATGGCATTAGTAACATATGCTAACATATAAGTACATGGCTTATGTCTTCTCTCCCTTGAATGCTGGATTCACTTTTCTGGGAGCAAATGGCCTATCTGCACCATGACAGTGTGAGCAGTACTGCTACAGCAACTTAATTAACTCCTCTTTCCGATTTCCCATTCAGGCCTGGAGCTGTTTATATTTTATTCTATCATGACAAAATCGACAGCACAGTGGTACAGCAGATAATCTTCAATAAGGCCATAGGAGTGAACCTATACTCCGGTCCTACTATCTCTACTACGGCATTGACATCAGATGCTAAAATGTTGAGTAGGCACTGTCATTTCTGAATATCTTTTATGTGTATTACTTTTTGATCTGTGATCATTTCAGTTTGCAAATATTTCAGTCTGCTAAACTGGATATTAAAAATCGACATTCAGATACATTTAAAAAAATCCTTCTCCCTTTATGTATTTGCTTGTAGCAAGGAGGAGATACATACATAATAGGCAGTTTTTGTATCTCCCTTTTGAAAAAAGGCCTTCAGATTTATTAGTTTTTTATTTTGTAACTCCTGTGCTATCAATTTCTGGTAGAGATCAAGTTTGCTGATACCATAATCTCAACAATATTCTCCTATAAAGTTTAGGTAACAGTGTAGAGGTTACAGATGCAGGCTTACTTCTTACTGAATCAATGATATGATTAAATATAGCCCAAAAATGTGCTAGAAGTTTAGCAATGTGCAGCTGAAGAAGTAGTTGGTATGATTTCCTCTCTCACTTTCTCTGGTGTCATAAAAAATATTGGCCTAAACTACTGAATAAAGAGGTGGAAAGCAAACCCATTTTGATTGTGTGGAAGCCTGTCAAATCTCTTACATTTATAGGGGATGAGACTGTTTTCACTGACTGAGGAAGTATTAAATTGTTGGCAGGTTTTGTATTTTAACATTTATCGATCTGCTTCATTAAAATATTATACCATGATACATGGACTGTAGGGTACTCAGTGGGGAAAATGATCCCATAATTTGAGTAGGACCTATACACGAAAACAATGAATCAAGTGGAGCCACCAGAATACAAAAGGAAGATCACTACAGTGGTGATGAAGTACCAATAGGAGAAAGCCATGAAGAGGTAGGAACAGTGGGTTCTTGAGGATAGGGGAAAAGAACTAGTGAGAGGCAAGTAAGAACTGGAGGGACTTATAAAAATAGTGCAGTAATGGCTCAAAACACTATAGCCTTTCATTTGGTTTATTTGCGCTTTATAGTGCTTACATATTCATACTCCCAAGTATCAGAGGGGTAGCTGTGTTAGTCTGGATCTGTAGAAGCGACAAAGGATCCTGTGGCACCTTATAGACTAACAGAGGTATTGGAGCATAAGCTTTCGTGGGTGAATACCCACTTCTTCGGATTCTTTCCACTGCTTGCATCCGAAGAAGTGGGTATTCACCCACGAAAGCTTATGCTCCAATACCTCTGTTAGTCTATAAGGTGCCACAGGACCCTTTGTCGATATTTCATACTGTATATCTGTGCACATGTGGGTACCTTGCAGCTGCAACATGGAGGGCTAAAAATGGGAAGACATGAGGATGTAGTGTGTGTGTGTGTGTGTGTGTGTGGTGGAGGGTTTAAAAAAAAGAGGAGAGATCAAAAAGACTGAATGAATGACGGTATGTGAGAAAGTTGAGCATGTGACAGTCATGGAGCACTTCCACGTTACTCCCCCATTATTCATGACTCGATTTTACTTCTGATTGCTGTTACAGAAGTTTCCTCGTGACCAACCCAGTGGGCAAGCTTTAGAGAAGCATTAATGCCAATCCATGGATGGGCAGGGAGCTGATGCCGGCTTTGATCCTGAAAGTCCTTCACATGTACAACTCCCATTGACTTCAGCAGGCTGATGCCATGCAGGATGGGGCTCATTATGTGAGCAGAGAAATCAGTACAGATTTACTAGAGGTAGAGTATTTTACCTCCACAACAGTAAGCTAAATGGTCCCCTGTGCATGGCAACTCACAACACTTACTGTGCTGGCTCAGCCTGCCTAGCCATCTACATTTATCACTTTCACAAACCTTACTGAATAAGTATAGGCTCCCCTCCCCACCCTCCCCCCAACTCATGGCTTTTAAACAGGAAGGAAGTATCATTTTCTTCTCCTAGCACAAAGAGAGCTCTAAGCATCTAATTACAGTTACTGTGAGCAAATGGAACCAGAAAAACACTTCCCCGTAGCTAAAATGCTCATGCAGGGCTCTCTCTGACTTTTCCCAGACTAAGATTGAAATATCTGCTCTCTAAATTATTCCATTGCTTTACAGAGGAAGTATTAATTACATGACTGCAAATGTAGATCAGGGTAGGATGTAATTACAGGGCAGGCTTTGTGTCTGTTGTCCAACAGAATTAGACAGGAAGTGTTCCTGATGCCAGCAGTTTCAGGTGTTTTGCAGCCCATTATATTCCACAGTTCTCACCGGGTCTTAAAGGTGGATCAGGTGACTCTTTCTGATGCCCTATTGTCTGGAAAATCCACAAAGCTGCTATTACCACAGGAACATGATTTTTACAAGTCTGGAGGTTTTAGATTTTATAGAAAAAATGTGAACTAAAATCCACTCTGGGTTTCCTCTCCTCAGCACAACTACCCCCTTCAAAATAGACCTTTCTTTCAGCTTTGCTCACAGGTTTTCTTAATTTTAACCCTGTGTTTGCTCTGGATGCCTCTGTGTATGTGTACTGCATTCATTTGACTAATACATTGGCATATTACACTAGTCCAAGAGTTAATGGGCCGTACAAGGTAGATCATGTTGTGTATTGACAGAGAACTGTTTGAAGATAATTTTCAGGATTTTTTCCTTATAAAATTTTACCAACTCCCCGCATCCCCTCATAAGGCACCAGTAATATGGGGAAGTAATTTGACTGATTTAGGGTCTATGTAGAATGATTTTTCAGGGAGCAAGACAGCACTGGATTGGCACATGGTAATGTGACAAAGAAGTCATCTGCACACCTGCACCATAGTGAACATGAATGGAAAGGCCATAAGGAACTTTTCCCCTCCTGTGTACACAGTCTAGCATGCAGGATAGGGTTGCTAACTGTCTAACTACACAAACCCAAACACCCTTGCCCTGCCCCTCCCACACCCATTCCCTGAGGCCCCGCCCTGCCCTGTACCTTCTCCAAGGTCCTGCCCCCCACTTACTACATCCCCCTTCCTCCGTCGCTTGCTCTCCCCCACCCTCATTCACTTACACCGGGCTAGGGCAAGGGGTTGGGATGTGGGAGGGGGTGCGGACTCTGGGTAGGGCGGTGGGGCTGAGAGGTTCAGAGTGTGGGAGGGGCTCTGGGCTGAGCCTGGGGCAGGGGATTGAGGTGCAGTAGTGGGTTTGGGGTACAGGCTCTGGGAGGGAGTTTGGGTGCAGGAGGGGACTCAGGGCTGGGGCAGGGGTTGGGGTGCGGGAGGGGGTGTGGGCTGCAGCTGGGCGGCGTTTCCCTTGGGGGGCTCTCAGAAGTAGCCATCATGTCCGGCTCCTAGGTGCAGGGGCGGCCACGGGCTCTCTGCGTGCTGCCCCCGCCACGATTGCCAGCTCTGCAGCTCCCATTGCCTGGGAACCACAGCCAATGGGAGCTAGTGGGGGCTGCACCTGCAGGCAGGTGCAGTGTGCACAGCTGCCTGGCTGCCCCTGAGCCTAGGAGCCGGACATGCTGGCCACTTCTGGGAGCCATGTGGAGCTAGGGCAGGTAGGCAGCCTGCCTTAGCCCCGCTGCGCTGCTGGAGTTAGTTGTCAAATACTGACAAAGGGTCCTGTGGCACCTTATAGACTAACAGACGTATTGGAACAGAAGCTTTTGTGGGTGAATACCCACTTCTTCAGATGCAAGAAGAAGTGGGTCTGAAGAATGCATCTGAAAAAGTGGGTATTCACCCACAAAAGCTTCTGCTCCAATACGTCTGTTAGTCTATAAGGTGCCACAGGACTCTTTGTCGCTTCTACAGATCCAGACTAACACGGCTACCCCTCTGATACTTGTCAAATACTGTGCATTTTCCTTTCTTCCTCACTCCTTTGGCCTTTTTCAAGCTTCCCACCTAACTATTTCTTTCAGATCATTCTATCTCTTGTCCTTGTGCCCATAGGCGCTGACTTTTCTTTTTCCCAATAGGTGCTCCACCCCGCCTCCACCCAAGGCCCTGCCCCCACCCCACCCCTTCCTGCAAGGCTCTGACCTCCCTCCACATCTTCCCACCCCCACCCCACACTCTCTCCCATCCCCCTGCCTTCCCTTCATTCACCCCTCTCTGCCCCCTTCCCCAAGACCCCCCCTCCTTCATTCCACTGCTGGCTCCACTCCACCCTCCAGTCCTTGCCACCAGCCGCTGAACAGCTGATCGGTAGCCAGGGCCAGCCTGCCCAACAGCTATGGCTGAGGAGTGCTGAGCACCCCCTTTTTTTTTCTGTGGGTGTTTGAGCCCCAGAGCACCCACGGAATTGGTGCCTATGCTTGTGCCTTCTATCTAGGCATTTCCCTACTATCTGGGTATCGTCGAGATGAATAAGCACCATCTTCCGTGCTGCCCTTCAGATTGGAATAGACTCCCGCTTCCTTTGTGCCAACTGACCAACATTCCTAAGATACACGTTTTTAACCCTTTCAGTGAGAATACACCAAAGCAATATAATTTTTTTTAAAATCTGCACTATTTTGAGATTGGACCTCCTGGTCTTTATTTGTATTGAATAAAATATAATTTTATTGCTTGCTAAGCACGAACAATGTGTTCAGCACTGTACCTATCAAAGAAAGAGTCATTCCAGGCTCTGGAAAGCTCTAACATCCCTATGTTGCAAACAGATAAGCCAGTGCATGGTCCCCAGGGAACAAAAATTGATGAGTTTCAGACAGCTCTATGTTCACTGGCTCATTGCATGGAATCCCAGTGAAGACAATGGAACTGTGTGCAGTCATAAGAGTTTTCAACTGTGCTTTTATTAGTAGGATTGGGGCTTAAATCGGCTTGGACAATAATAATATGGCACACTATCTCTGCAGTGCATTTACTGTCCGATTTGGTTAGATCCTTGGAGCAGCAATCATACCTCCCCAGTACACTGGATCTTCAGTAAATAATAAGGTTCATGTGTGCTCTTGATGTCATGCATTCTGTGATTCCATTTTTAATCATCTAAACATTGAGAATTAGCCATCATCTAACTTTTGCATCAATTCCTGATATTCATTTTACTTTTCTACTAGAATCTAACACCTTTATATTGCATTTACAAATAAGGAGAATGAGTAGTAACTGGATTTATTTTATTTATTTAAAATGACATAAACAGTATTGGTGCTTAGATACCACAGAAACATGTGCCATAGAAATTCCTAAAATAGATAGGATAACTATTAAGTACGCACAGACCCCATGAATACAGGCATTTAATATATACACAGTATAGTAAGATGTGGAAAATGTTTACATTCATTCTTGAAGGAATTACCTTAATAATTCATTCTGGGTTCTACCTCTCATGAATTATAGTTGGCTCACTTGTGGGATATTTTCCATATCTTGAAAAGCTGCTATAAATTCTGATATTTTCCTAAGTGTGGAAATAATTAGTAGGAGTAGTAATCATGATGTCACAAATTTGCAAGTTATTTTCATAGTTGTGACTGCAAGAAACATGCATTTCCTGTCTGTTCCCAGATGCATAGTCCATTCAACATTTATTTCAGTGAGAACTGGAATTTGGTGGTGTTATTTTTTAGAGAATTTTCCTTTCTCTCAAATATTCTTTTAAATACCTAGACACTGTGCATCAGTTAAGCATCATATCTCTTTCAAATATTCTTAAGAATAACAGACACAGGCACACATTGATTTTTAGGTGTTGTTATGTTGCAATTTTAGGTATTATGGTAGCCAAAGGCTTTCATACCTTAAATGTGAGAGTCATTGTTTTGTATTAAGGTAACATTTAGAAGCTCCACTCATAGATCAGGGCCTCATTATGATAGGCACTACAAACAGACATACTAAAAAGATGCTCCCTGCCCCAAAGAGCTTACAATGCAACTGGAACAGGTTAAAACATATCTATTCACACACATGTGCCCTCCTACTTTTTATTGGGTAGGTATAAAAATACAGGGACTAATACTAGAGGAAGGCTCAAATCCAAACCCCACGTCTGAAAATCCCTAAAGCTTTGATCATGATCCGTATCCTATCTTTGAGTGATTCCTGGCAGATATGAACACTCCTGAATGAAACAGGGTTTGGACCCGGTCATGCCCTTTGTGATATAGGCCCATCTTTAATTAGTGCAGAAGAAGATCTTTCCCTTACTAAAACAATATAGGATGGAGTGGGAGAAGTAACGGGAGAAAGAGTTCCAGGATTAAGGCAGTGATCCTGCAAATATGTATTCATGTGCTTAACTTTAAGCAGGAGTAATCCTGTTGAACTCTCAGATGTGATTGCAAGGAGAAAACAGGTACCATGAGCTTCAGGGGAGTTGCAGACAGAGCTATCTTCTTAAGAGATATCAGAAGGGTGCAAACATCAGAACTGGCTCAGTTAATAGACTTTAAATTGCTTCTACTGTATGTTGATTTCGTTTGTGATACAGTTTTCTAAGAAGTGATTTTGTTCATAGTTGTTGATTTGGCAACTGTTTCAAAGGGGGGCCAGCAGACCTCTACAGTGTTAGCATGACCTGATAATAGAATAGTAATGCACACAAAATGTGACTGAAATGTGAAAGGATACACGTAACATGCAGGCTACTAAACAAAGAAAATCTTGTGTAGAGCGTAAAGGAGTCATACTACCTACACACTGCTCTAGAGTTTAAAAACAATTTACTGAAAAACTTTGTATGGTGGCTGGCTTTGGAGCCATTGCTAATCAATTAAACAGGTAATTCAAAGTATGCCCAGCGAATTTCCTTAGAGTATCCATATTTTAAATCTCTCATTGTGGCATTTGTGGATCATCAGGATTAGCCAAGGTGTAATCTCAGCACCTGATTCATTTTCAGTTGATGCCAGCAAGTTTTGGGGATGTATTTAAATAAGAATATTCCATAGTTAAACAATATCTGAAATATATGCCACATGATTTCATATTTTTGGAGGTATTTAATCATTGTAAATTTTTATGTATATTGTGCTTAGGTAAAGAAATATATAAATGGGCTGGAAACACTGATTTCAATTGTATTTTTATATTGTGCATGAGAAAAATCCTTTCAATTTACCTATCACTTTCCTCTTTTTCAGTGCAGTTATAGAACTGTAGTCTGGTCAAGCTGAGAAACAGGATCAGTAAAGAGGGGAGTTCTGCGAGGGAGTTCTCCAGGCAAAGGAGGAGTGACTACATGACCCTTGGGGTGAGTTTGTTGTCTGTTAGTCTGTTTGTGTTCTTGGTTGATTAAAGATTACAGTGTGGTCCATGGGTAGCGGGTGAACTCCAGTCTTGGGAAGGCTAGCCCTTCTCCTTCCCACCGGAGCTCAGATACCCCCTTGGCATGGCAGCCAGCCCCTCCCACACCCCCAAGCCACCTGAGTGCCCCCAAACCTGGAGCGCCAGGCGGGAGAGCAGGCGGCGCGCCCACCCCCCATCCCCGGAGTGCCCGGCGGGTGAGCACATGGCGTACTCCCTTCCCCCAATCCCGGAGCGGAGCAGGCGTCATGGCTTTCCCCCCAGCCCTGGGCAGGTGGCATGGGGCCCCACCCCCAGCCCCAGAGTTCTGGCATGTTGGGCAGCGCAGCCCCCCCTCAGCACACTGTGTAGACGGCATGGCCTCCCACCCCCCAGCCCTGGAGCACAGGCCAGCCCCCATTAGCCCCCCAGCCCCAGCCTGGGGCCACGGGGGGGAAGAGCCCCCCACAGCATAGCTCAGGAAGCAGGTAGGAGTCTGAGGGCAGATTGTGGGAGGGGCCACACAAGGCTGTTTGGGGAGGCACAGCTTCCCCCCCCCCATGCCTTTGATACCTGCCACCCATGGTGTGGTCTGTTCTGGGAGCTGTGTGCTGAGTCAAGCAACCTGCTAGGCTAGGCTGAGAGCTTATTAACAAGGCCTTACCTGCCATCCTTTGATCCCTAACCCCCTTAGGATCCATGGACAAGAGCACAGGCCTAATTCAGGCAGATCAGAGATTTAAAAAGCCAGCTCTTAAGCAACCAGAGGAACTAATGTACAGGGGGAGTTTTGCAAGGGAGTTTAGACAGAGAATGTGAGAGGCAGATACACCTAACGGACACACTCTAAACTTAGGCCAATAGCCCCCTTCTCCCTCCAAAAAACCCCATGCAGGAGTAAAAATAATGCAGGCAATAAACAACTTCAGCTGATAAACCTGAGCTGGCTCTGGAAAAAGCAGCCACATGGGCAGTGACTGGAGTGCACAGATGAAGAGACCATGGCAATTGGGTATGATTATAAGGACCTGAAGAGGTTAGAACAGAGACTCAGCTCTGGTATGTACTGCAGAGGTACATCTGTGTGCCTGCTTGCTCATTGTTTCTAGCATTTATTTTCCATCAAAAAAATGCATCACTGTTTCTCTATATTGAACAGGGCATGGATCCTTCCTTTCCGTCCCTCTCTGCCCCCCTTACTTCCTGTGTTGTATGTGCTCTCTATCCACTACTTTTGAGGCCTGGCTACCACGGTTGGACTCCAGGGCTTCTGTAACCTCCCTGCCACTCTCTGCTGCTTTCTGGCCCACTTGTGCTGGGTCTGTACCCTAATGCACCTCTTTTTTGTTGACTGCTTTCTTATTGTCTTTGCTATGCTACTTCACAATGGATTATGCCAGGGGTTCTGTATTTGGGAATTATGGCCACCCTGTGACTATATTGCTAAATGAGATGGAGGTCTTGGCTAAATTCTCGTTATGGAGTGGGGTCCTGGTAAGGAAAAGATTGAGAACCACTGTATAATGGAATCCCAGATTACATCCTATAATGCAGAAACCAGCCCAGTTCTTTGAGAAAGAACATTCAGCCCAACTGCAGGCAGAGATGGGCCCAATAACTTCATAGTGTAAGAGGGCACAGAGTATGGAGATGGCTGAAGGCTGTCCAGAAAACTGGACAAAAATCTAAATTTCACTAGAAGTGGCAGTAACCCTAGGACTGTCCGTCTACATATAAGGCACACAACTGAATCTAAATCAAGCATTAATTAGCTGGAATGCTCTCAAGAGCCTGGGAGATCTTAAAGCAACCCCTCATGCTAATCCCTAATTTTATTGCCATATATTTCGAATAGTTGATCAGACATAGTTGCTATGTTGAATATAGCCAATATTGCTTGATTTGTCCATCATTAGGAGCAACTTTTTTCAGTGAGCAAAATAGAGACCCAGTCATGCATGCACAGGTAGAATCTAAGGCTGTGTCTACACTGCACACCTTTTAGCGACACAGCTATGCCACTACAGCCATACCACTAAAAGGTGCGCAGTGTTACCGCTGTTTGTCGGCAGGAGAGAGCTCTCCCGATGACAAAAAACTTTCACCCCCAATGAGCGGGCGGTAGCTTTGTCAGCAGGAGAGCTCTCCTGCCAACAAAGCGCTGTTCACACTGTCGCTTTTCGTCAACAAAACTTTTGTCGTTCAGGGGGCTGTTTCTTTCACACCTCTGAACGACAAAAGTTTTGTTGTTCAGGTTCCAGTGTAGACAAAGCCTAAATCACTTCAAATGAGAAGAGCTGGAGAAAGACTGTAATAGCGGCAAAGCCTGAAATCTACCACTTGAGAGAATTATTTTTAAATAACGAAACATCTGGGAAGTTGGCATCAGTAAGGCAATTAATGCTAAGGACACATTCATAAATGAGCTATCTCTACAAGCCCATTAAAAGGTATTTAAAAATGTGGATATTAAATCGTAAAGGTTGTAATACATAATTGGCTATAATTAAACCTGAAAGTGGTTTAATTAACTTTTCCTACAGAATGTATTCTAAGGGATGAATCAATCATCTCCTTATCATTGTCTAAATTAATGTAATTGCCATTTGCCAAAGTGTAGGACTAACAGCATGATAATGAAGTGAAATTACCTTCTGGAATAGAGATTCGTGTTAAAAATGTATGTTTCCCAATATCACACTTCCACAGTATACAGACCTTTGGCGAAACAGCTTCAAAAACATTCCTGTTATTTTCAAACAAGGTTTCATAGTCCGATGTACAGGATTCCCACAACGAGTCATCCAACTACCTTCACTTGTCTTACAGCACTAAAGATGCTAAAAGATAGTTTAGACAGGGTACCAGTCTTTGGGTGTTGGTGTATTATTTGAGAAAGACCATGGGGGAGGTGGGGGAAATCCCACATTTTAAGTGCTTTGGAGATCAGTGTTCAGAAAAGGTCCTTGGAGAATTTATAATTTATTGGGGTGTGTTTTCTTCAAAATCTCTCAAAATTCAGAAGGAGAATGGAGGACAGGAGACTTCTGCCTCTGTCAATCTAATGGCAAACCTGTACAGAATGCCACGAGACTCAAGTCATCTTGATACTGTTTATTTAGACTATAAATTCTCTGGGTGCACAGACTGTCCCTTATGTGACCGTATAGTGCCAAACATAATGGGTGGGATCTCTAAGTATTACTATCATATACATAACAATAGAGCAGGAGAGTAATGGATAAAAGGATAGTGAAGTTGTACCTCTAGCTTCCTGAGTGCAGAAAAATGTCCCTATATTTAAAAAAGAGCAAAAGAAGCAACCATTTACACTGGATACTTTTCATGCTTTTGCAGTGCATTAGTTCATGGTATTCACACTTGGAATATAATGGTCTCAGATAAGATCTAACTGCAAGTGTCAGTGGGTCCATACTTGGGCAAACTCCCATTGACTTTAATAGGAGTTTGCCTGAGTGAGGACTTCAGATCCTTACTATGAACACTACTAAACACTTTTTGCACAATCTTTTGTTGAAGGGTCAAATTAACTTCTGGACTAAGTGAATGCAACTCCATTGAAGTTAATAGAGTTGTACCTATGTGTGCGAGTAGTTAATCTGGCTGTATGAGTTCACTGGCCAGCATGATTCTCTACCTCCCTTACTGCAAACTTTAATGTTCTCCCTTTTAGCCTCTCTCTTTTATGAGCCACTTTTAAAGGCCAAAATCCTATAAATCCCTCATTCATAGCCCAGCATGAGGCTTGATTTGTCATAAAATAAATCAATCTGCTCACCTCAGGAAGATGCAAACTTATGCTAAAATTATTCTTCCAGCCCCAGCTACGAAGAGCCAAATACTATATTTTTTAAAATTAAGTTGCATTTAGTGCTCGTTATAATGGACTTTCTCATTTCTTCAGATGTTTTTTCAGTTGTCTATGGTAATAATGAGCCACCTGATATTAAACAGTCATAGCTTGATATTCGTTGCTTTACCAGAGTTGACTTAGGGTTGATTTTTATACCATAGAAACTAAGTTTTACAGAAAAAGAAATATCAATTCTACTTCCTAATAAGGGAAAAACAGATTAGTGATGTGGAAACAATATAATATATGCTAAATATTGCAAATGATCAGCCAGTGAGATCATGGCAGCCAGACAGCATGTGGATGGGACCCTCTGCATGAGGGCTCACCGCTCCCATACAAAGGAGAGGCTCAGCTGCCTCAGTGGCACTGCCTTCTACCCCATCCCTCTCCTCTGACTCCTGTGGACACTCTCTCTACTGTTCCAGAGTTTGTGCTGACAGAGAGATCAGAGTCTAGACATGCCAGGAGAGGAGTGGGGCACTTGCCTGGAGAAATGAACAAGTTACTCTCTGGAACTGCAGAAATTCTCAGGAAAAGATAATACAGCATAGAGCTTAGAGGTGTATTATCCTTGTCACAAGGCCCTCTGTATGGGGTAGCAGAGGGAGCTTTGCCTGTGACTCTTGTACTGGTGCTCCAATGGAGCTGTGTTCAGGGACAGGGGCCACAAGCAACTTCTCTGGGGATTCATAGAGTTCCGGATGGTCTGTTCTGTGGAGTGGGAGCAAACCAGACTCTCTTCTCTTACCCTCCCTGCATCCTCACAGGACCAAAGTGGGGAAGCTGAGAGGAAGTCCTTATAAAATGAACCCCTGCTGCAGAGGGGTGGGGGTTGTTGCATGGGTTTTCCAGCATAATGTTCACTACTGTTTTGTTTCCTGTTGTTAACATATACCCATAGATATCTAAGTTCTATGATTTTTAAAAAATAAAATAAAGGGTTATAACTCTCAAATGTCTCTTGTTTCAAAGGACATCACTGAAAATTATCTCCATTCCACACCAATTTGCATTCTCAGTTTTATTTTGGAAAATGTTTTACATCAGAAATAAAGAACCATGGCACTGAGAAAGAGTTGTTTACTTTAAAGGTTGAATGACATCTTAATTTGTAAGTTACATCCAACTATAAACTAAACCCTCTTACATTTCCTTAGATACATTCAGCCCTGCTTCTTTACCATTGTGTAAGGGTTATAGGAGGGTACAACGTACATACGAAGGAATTGAAAGTTAAAGTCAAGTGGGGGTTATGGCCACTTAAACCCCATTACACATTGGTAGAGTGAGTCTAAATAAGTCAGAGTATGTAAAAGTGAATGAAACGGTGTTTCACTTTTGCCAACTTATTCATCTCTTTTAAATTTGGTCTGTTGTGTAAACCACCATGAATTAGCCCCGGCCTCCCTGATTAGCCCCGCACCCTGATTGAGGCTTCTAGGTTTCAAGCCTGGTGTAGAAGCTCACAGCTTCCAACTGCCAGCCACAGCACACAGTCTTTCAAACAAACAAACAAATGAACAAACAGACAGACACAAGCTCAGCACACAGCAAGTACCCCCAAACACACACTACAGAGAGCCACTTACCCCAAGGATCCTGTATTTGCTCCTGCTTTACCTGGAGAAATCCCTCTCAAAACTCCGTTAGCAGCCCCTGTTCGCAAAGTGTAGTGTGTGTTTGGGGGTACTTGCTGTGTGCTGAGCTTGTGTCTGTCTGTTTGTTCATTTGTTTCTTTGTTTGAAGGACCGTGTGCTGTGGCTGGCAGTTGGAAGCTGTGAGCTTCTATACCATGCTTGAAACCTAGAAGCCTCAATCAGGGGGCGGGGCTAATCAGGGAGGCCAGGGCTTTATAAAGCAGCGAGCAAGCGACCAGGGGCTGCTAACAGGGAGTTTTGAGAGGGAGATGGGAAGGGGGAGAGGTATACTTGCCATTCCCAAAACCTTTAACCCAAACTAAAGCCAGAGGCAGAGCGACCAGGGGAGCGGAGCGAACAGGGGACTGCAGACAGGGGAGTTTGAGAGGGAGAGCAAGAGATCCCGCAGCTGAACAGGCTACCAGGTGAGAGTGAGTACTAGCTGTTGGTGGGAGTGTGTGTGTTTGACTGTTTGAATTTAAATTTTGATTCTGATTTCAGGTGATTTCAGTTTCAGCTGTTGTGGCAGTTGGGACTGAGTACCTGACCCTGTTCCCTTGATTGTTTGAGAGGGAATTTGACAGAGGGAGGCCTACGATGGTTAGGAAGGCCCGCAACACCTGTGCCAGCACTGCTTCTGTTTCCTCTACCTGCGCCTGTAGCCAGACAGAGCTGAACATGGATGCTTCTACCCAGATCCTGGTGTGGTTTTGCAGGGACTGTAACTTGCAATTCCCACTTACTGATATCCAGGCTGGGGGGACCATCCAATGTGACAGGTGCCTGCTGGTGGAATCTCTCAGGCAGCAGGTGGGAGAGCTACAGGAGGAGGTGGCTAGATTGAAGAGCATCCAAGTCCATGAACAATTCCTGGACAGTGTCCATGTGGAGACAGCTGAGGTAGCTGTCCCAGTACACAGGACTGCTGACACACCACTGGTGGAGGAGGAAATGGCTCACGGTGAACACTGGCAGCTGGTTACTTCTGGCAGCAGGCAGTGCTCCACCCCTGCTCCAAACCCTGCCGCCGTGGTAATAGGAAACCGTTATGCTCTTCTTGATACAGGAGAGAAGGAATCTCCCCCTACAGCAGAGGAGGAGAACCCTCGTACCCCTAAGGCTGGGAAGTCTGCTGCCACCACTGCGAATAGGAAACGTAGGGTAGTGGTGTTCGGAGACTCTCTGCTGAGGGGGACGGAGGCGCCCATCTGTCGCCCTGACATTTAATCTCGGGAGGTATGCTGCCTGCCGGGGGCCCGTATCCGAGACGTTACGGAGGCATTGTCAACGATTATCCGGCCCTCTGGATATGTGCCCATGCTACTCATCCATGTGGGCACAAATGATACTGCGAGGTGTGACACTGAGCAGATCAAGAGTGACTACAGGGCTCTGGGTGTACGGGTGAAGGAGTTTGGAGCGCAGGTGGTATTCTCTTCGATCCTTCCTGTCAAAGGTAGGGGCACGGACAGAGACAGGTGCATCGTGGAGGTGAATGCTTGGCTGAGAAGATGGTGTCGCCAGGAGGGCTTTGGCTTCCTCGACCACGGGATGCTAATCCAGGAAGAACTGCTAGGCAGAGATGGCATTCACCTTTCGAGGAGGGGAAAGCCCCTATTTGGATACAGACTGGCTAACCTAGTGAGGAGGGCTTTAAGCTAGGTTCCACGGGGACAGGTGAACAAAGCCCACAGGTAAGTGGAGAACATGGGGACCTGGGAGATGGGTTGGAAATAGGATGGAGCCTGGGCTCTAATGACAAAGAGATAGGAGGGTCAGGGCAAAACTGGGAGGCAAGATCAAATCAGTATCTTAGATGCCTGTATACAAATGCGAGAAGTATGGGTAATAAGCAGGAAGAACTGGAAGTGCTAATAAATAAATTCAACTATGACATTGTTGGCATCACTGAAACTTGGTGGGATAATACACATGATTGGAATGTTGGTATGGATGGATACAGCTTGCTCAGGAAGGACAGATGGGGGAAAAGGGGGAGGTGTTGCCTTCTATATTAAAAATGTACACACTTGGACTGAGGTGGAGATGGACATAGGGGACGGAAGTGTTGAGAGTCTCTGGGTTAGGCTAAAAGGGGTAAAAAACAAGGGTGATGTCATGCTAGGAGTCTACTACAGGCCACCTAAGCAGGTGGAAGAGGTGGATGAGGCTTTTTTTAAACAACTAACAAAATCATCCAAAGCCCAAGATTTGGTGGTGATAGGGGACTTCAACTATCCAGATATATGTTGGGAAAATAACACGGCGGGGCACAGACTATCCAATAAGTTCTTGGACTGCATTGCAGACAACTTTTTATTTCAGAAGGTTGAGAAAGCTACTAGGGGGGAAGCTGTTCTAGATTTGATTTTAACAAATAGGGAGGAACTCGTTGAGAACTTGAAAGTAGAAGGCAGATTGGGCGGAAGTGATCATGAAATCCTAGAGTTCACAATTCTAAGGAAGGGTAGAAGGGAGTACAGCAAAATAGAGACAATGGATTTCAGGAAAGTGGATTTTGGTAAGCTCAGAGAGCTGATAGGTAAGGTCCCCTGGGAATCAAGACTGAGGGGAAAAACAACTGAGGAGAGCTGGCAGTATTTCAAAGGGACACTATTAAGGGCCCAAAAGCAAACTATTCCACTGGGTAGGAAAGATAGAAAATGTGGCAAAAGACCACCTTGGCTTATCCACGAGATCTTGCAAGATCTAAAAAATAAAAAGGAGTCATATAAAAAATGGAAACTAGGACAAATTACAAAGGATGAATATAGGCAAACAACACGGGAATGCAGGGGCAAGATTAGAAAGGCAAAGGCACAAAATGAGCTCAAACTAGCTACAGGAATAAAGGGAAACAAGAAAACTTTTTATCAATACATTAGAAGCAAGAGGAAGACCAAGGACAGGGTAGGCCCACTACTCAGTGAGGAGGGAGAAACAGTAACAGGAAACTTGGAAATGGCAGAGATGCTTAATGACTTCTTTGTTTCAGTCTTCACCGAGAAGTCTGAGGGAATGCCTAACATAGTGAATGCAAATGGGAAGGGGGAAGGTTTAGAAGATAAAATAAAAAAAGAACAAGTTAAAAATCACTTAGATAAGTTAGATGCCTGCAAGTCACCAGGACCTGATGAAATGCATCCTAGAATACTCAAGGAGCTAATAGAGGAGGTATCTGAGCCTCTAGCTATTATCTTTGGTAAATCATGGGAGACAGGAGAGATTCCAGAAGACTGGAAAAGGGCAAATATAGTGCCCATCTATAAAAAGGGAAATAAAAACAACCCAGGAAACTACAGACCAGTTAGTTTAACTTCTGTGCCAGGGAAAATAATGGAGCAAGTAATTCAGGAAATCATCTGCAAACACTTGGAAGGTGGTAAGGTGATAGGGAATAACCAGCATGGATTTGTAAAGAACAAATCATGTCAAACCAATCTGATAGCTTTCTTTGATAGGATAACAAGTCTTGTGGATAAGGGAGAAGCGGTGGATGTGGTATACCTAGACTTTAGTAAGGCATTTGATACGGTCTCGCATGATATTCTTATCAATAAACTAGGGAAATACAACTTAGATGGGGCTACTACAAGGTGGGTGCGCAACTGGCTGGATAACCGTACTCAGAAAGTAGTTATAAATGGTTCCCAATCCTGCTGGAAAGGTATAACGAATGGGGTTCTGCAAGGGTCTGTTTTGGGACCGGCTCTGTTCAATATCTTCATCAACGACTTGCATATTGCCTACAAAAAGCTTGACAATGTTTAGGCTGTTGCCTATCATCCTGACCAATATTATTTTAATTGTTTCCTTGTAATCCCCTATCTAGCTATTGGTTTCCATCCATAGTCTCTTGCTTTATTCTTAGATTGTAAATTCTTTGCGGGCAGGTACCATCTTTTTGTACAGTGCCTTTTTGTACAGTGTTTGTACAGTGCCTAGCAGAATGAGGTGGTAGTCCATGCCTAGGGCTTCTAGGTGCTATCATAAAACAAATAAATAATAATACTAATATCAAACAGAGATAGATTAGCATGTGGAGGGAAAAAAAGACAGGGCCATACACTCATCTTCATGTGAAAATTTATGGAGAATGGGGAGCCACAGTGTTACCATGTGAAGCTGTTTGTCCCATCTAGTATGCAGGCTAGAAGCAGTAAGAAAAGCTGTACTTTACAAATGCTGGAGCTGTATACAGCTGAAAAGGTCTGCTCTTCCGTCTGTGGAATGAAAAGTTGAAGGCCTGGAGTGCCAAAGAGTTCTCTGAATTTGAAGGCATCTTCCCACCTATAAATCAACTGCACATTTAAATTGCTTCCTTTTATAATCTATTAAAATGTTGTAGGTGAGCTGTGTTCTATGTAGTGTTGATTGCATAACTTCATTTCAGCTTCTGGTTACTATTCATTGTAAACCTCAAATATTATCCAAATAGAGGAGGCCTCTAATTCTCTGAATTATATAAATGGGCCAAGAAAAATAGCTAATATTTTTAAAGTTAACTTTCTAAATTGGGAGGATTATCTTGGTCATTTTCATGCTCAAAGTCTGCCAACCATCCTGATATGTCTGGTACAGGACTGTTTTTACATGAATGAGTTTTCTGATGGCCTGTAAGCAACAAAATGGCATG
This sequence comes from Chelydra serpentina, assembly GCA_037349315.1. Lineage (NCBI taxonomy): Eukaryota > Metazoa > Chordata > Testudines > Chelydridae > Chelydra > Chelydra serpentina. The sequence goes on from JBAIAC010000004.1 coordinate 81,477,855, forward strand.
AAATTTCACTCATCATTATTCCCAACCATGTGGACCTGTTTCTCATCAGGAAATGTTGACATTTAGTCCATAACAGTTGGAGCATCATTTCTGAATATGTATAAGGTGCTAGAGGCAATCAAAATAATTAAAACTTCTGTTCCTAGTTTAAAGAGAAGCTGTACAAACAGGGGTGGAAGTTGTAAAACAGTGAAAAAACTGTTACATTCTGTATTTGGAAGGAAGAAAACTATTTGTAAAACCCATAATTTTTTTGGCCAAAGTATCTATTACATATTAAATGAAGCTAATGAGGTGGCCTAAAAAGTATAGACCACTAAAATATCAGTTTGCTTTTCTTTATCTTTTAGCGAGCATTATGAACAAGAGCTGTCCTTTTTCCTTACCATTAGAAAAGCTAAAGAAAGCTATTTAGAGCAAAAGCACTGCCTAAGACAGTTTTTATATCTAGAATATTACCAAAAGAACTGGTACAGTTATTTCAATACTCTGTAGGCCTAACTTACTGTAACTAGTAAATGCCCCCAAACTTCATTACTGCAGAGTTAAGGTTGTGGTAGTGTCTTGTGTCCTTCTAGACCTTCAAGTTCAGCTATACTCAAATTCTGAAAACCAGGAAATTAAGGTAAGACAAATATAAACTTCAGAGACCCAGGAAATGCAGATTTAAAGTACATGCCACTCTTGTAACTCAGCCTTAACTCTAGAACTGGCAATAGCTACTGTGAATGGTTGAGTGATGGGGGTCTCGGGGATGGGGGAGCTAGAGGTACCATAGTAAGTAGACATGAGGAAGTTCTAAGTGAATTGCCCGTTGTGTGTTTTGACCTGAGTTCCACAGATTAGAGTTGCAGCATTAACTGCATGCTGTCCAGCTGCGTTTACTGTGTTAGGTTTAGTTTTATTGAATGGTGGGAGTTTAGTTGGAACAGGTTGGCAGAACTGTCACCATGATCTGAGGAAAGGGGCATGTACTTTGAAGGATGAAGGATGCTTCATTTCAGCACTGTGTTCTGAAGGTTACGTCAGTAGCAATGCATGGGGTGGTCTTGTCATGGGGATTGTCAGCAGTGGTGTTGAACATGACAGTGGTCTCTGGGAATTAGTGAAGGATAGGTGAAAGCAATGTCTTGGAAGGAATCCTCAGGGCAAAGGTGAAGGGGTGGTAGCATCTAGCAAGTCTGGTCATTATCTTGGTCAAAACCTGGGGTGGTTTGTGTGGAGTAGGTTTGAGTGCCTGCCAGATATAGGTAGCTCCTGTTTGCTATACCTGATATAAATCCAAGTTTTGCCTTAGCAAAGAGACAGTGTTAGATTTTGTCCTACAGTGTTCATGTACCCTGTGAGTTCTGTATCCTGCGAGTTCTGTAGCATCTTCAAGGATAGAGTGCTAGTGTGTGTTATTGGTGTGTTGGAGTATCACTCAAAAAGGGAAGAGTTGATTGAGGGGGGATATGATAGACATCTATAAAATCTTGAATGGTGTGGAGAAAGTGACTAAGGAAGTATTATTTACTCCTTCACATAACACAAGAACTGAGGGTCACCCCAATGAAATGAGTAGACAACAGGTTTAAAACACACATAAGAGAGTAGTTTTTCACACAATGCACCATCAATCTGTGGAACTCGTTGCCAAGGCATATTGTGAATGCCAAAAGTACAACTGAGTTCAAAAAATAATGTAAAAGTTCATGGGAGATAGGTCCATCAATGGCTACAGCCAAGATGGTTAGAGACATAACCTGATGCTCTGGTGTCCATAAACCTCTGATTGCCAGAAGCTCGGCATGGGCAGAAGGGGATGGATCACTCGATAAATTAGTCTGTTCTGTTCATTCCCTTTGAAGCATCTGGCACCGGCCACTGTTGGAAGATAGGATACTGAGCTAGATGGACCATTGGTCTGACCCAGTGTAGCTGTTCTTTTGAGAAACCACCACTCCAGGAATAACAATAGGAGAACATTTTGTTGTTAACAGAAGAAAGCTAGAAATAGGAAAAATAATAATTATTTTTCTTCTTTCCTCTATCTACCTAATTGACAGAGAACTAAGGTAGCCTCAATCACTGACCTTTGGTCTTATAAAGTGAAAAGAGATTTGGGTTACAGGTAGGTATGTGCATAACAATCAGTGAAACGTGAACACGTTTTACCAATGAGAACCTCATCTTATTGAGTTATTTGAAATAGAATGATGAGTAGCAAATAAATGACATGAAACAGTTGATAAAATGTGAAGCTCCTAGCGAGTAACAATATTCTCCACCATCCCTAGCTGAACATCACCACTATTATTGTCTGGGAAACAAACTTTCCCTCTTGTGAAAACTGTTTTATATCTGGTCAAAGAAGTGGATTTTTTTCCTCGGGTTTTGGTTTAAAATCAAACTTTTGATGAAAACTTTTAACAAAAACTTTAAATTCAGGAACTTTAGACCAGATGTAGTTCTGACCCAAAAACTAACATCTTTTTAGATTTTCTTTATGCCAGGAAATATTAAAATACGTTGTATGAGGCCTTGTTAGAATTAGAGTGGAGCCTGCTTACTACTGATCTTTTTTTGTGATCAGGCATGCATCTTGCATTTACCAGCCATGTCGTGGGTCATGAACACCTTTTCAGACATGTCCTATAGATTGTAACAGAATGTGATAACCTTCTATCATATGTTCTTAACCAGCCTGTAGAATGTAACAGAGAATTTTTTTCCCTGTACCTTTGATTTTGTTGGACTTTTCCAGGAGGTTGTAGGCCAGGACAACCAAGAACAAAAATAACTGTTAAAAATCTGTTACTTACTTAATTATATCACTGACCTCATTTGTACTTGTGATCTGAGGTCCCATCAGATAAGGAGAACTAAGGAAAGCACATGACATGCATGTGTATATGTTTTGAGATCTTTCACCAGATCTTCAACTAGTGTAAATCAACATACCTCCATGGACTTCAGTGGAATTCATGATTTCAATGGAGCTGTGCTAATTTACCCTAGCTGGGTGATATCTGACCCCTTATCCCACCTTAGGAGTGTAATGCAGCATAAAGCTAACGAAATACTGCAGCACGCCAGCTGTTCCAATATCTCCCAACATACCCATATCCTGAGTGTGTTTCACTTCCAAAGACCAAATTCTGCTGTACCAAGTGTATATGCAAATACCAGAAACCAGTGCATGAAGCCATGGTGTTACAAGAGTACACAGCAGGAGACACATAGAAAATCTACTCTCAGGGTTTCCATTGCAGGAGACATAAGGATGCATAATGGGGAAAGAGGTCAAGGGGCATAGTATGCCTGTTTATGCAAGTACTTATATCAGGCTACACTGGCCAAGCCCTTGGTTATCACTCCTACGCATGACCCTCCATGCAGTTTACTGTATTCCTATTCTGAGAAGGAATGGGTTATACAGGGGGATCTTTCTTCAAGGTGTTCACTGCCAGAATATAGATGCATATTAGTATGCTATTGCAGTGTGTATATGTACCCATTTATGGGAGGAAAGAGAGGGAGAATTATATCTCATTTCAGTGGCTCACCAGAATTTGGCCAAATAAATGGAGATTTTTAATATTAAAAAAAACCCCTTAAATATCTCTAAGCGCCTAGAATCCCCAGTGGCAACTGAAAAAGCACGTTTTATTTTAGATTCAACCCCAGCCCACAGGTCTCTGGCTTTGAAGTTCTGGTGTTTGGGGACAAAGCCATTTTCTGCCAAAGAAACTGATGCAGTACAAAAATAGATGCATATACATTTACAGTCAAACAAGAAATATTTTAAAGGCTTATGATTTTTCAAATAGGCAGTTTCCCTTGGCTGAAAGCACATCTAGTCCCAGCTGTGTGTGACTTCAAAAGCAAAGATCTGTGGCTGGAGTTGAACCTACAATCCACACTGCCAGTGTTGGCTCACACAGGGAGGTTTTAGGATCCTCAGAGCCTCATTCTAAATTAACTAACATTAATAAAAGAATAAATACAGATTATAAGGAAAAAACGTAATGACTGTTTCCTTTTGTATCTGTGGCTGTATTGCTCCTCAGAGTCTCATATGACTAACACATGTTGACTGGAAATGGGTTTGAACTGCAAAGTTTGGATCTAAATCCTGATCTTGAAACTGCTGAGTTCAGAGGTGTTCAGGTCCAGCCCATTATGAAGACAGACACGAGCAGTAAAAACTGGATCCAGAGTTGTGACTCACTTCCCTCCTACAAAGCCGTGTTCAAATCAGGCCTTCATTTCGGCCTTTCTATATTTTTGGCTTGTGTGACGGTTGCCTCATATAATTTTATAGTGGGTGCCATCAAAAACTGGACAATTAGCAGTAGTGAAATTTGCCATATGGAAAAGTATGTCCATAGGTTCTAAAAATATGTATGCTCTATCAACACAACAGACTTTATTTTATTTAGAGCTGGGCAAATGATCCTCATTGGAAACCTGATTAAGAGATATGCTTATCCAGTCATAGAATGGAAACACACCACATGACGCATGTGTCCAATCAAAAATAGCCAGTGGAGGTTCAAATTTTGAATGCTTGCAGCACAATCTATACACCCACGATTATTTGTAGAAACCACATGGTGAATATTTTTAAACAAAAAATGAACTCAAGAAAATTATAAGCTGCATTCTTTATATTGGTATTCACTGCAGAGAATATGAGGGACATTCCCACACCTGAGCCATTCTTTTTAGGTGACAAATCTGAGGAACTGTCCCAGACTAAGGTGTCAGTAGGGGAGCTTTTGGAACAAATTGATAAATTCAAAGCAATAATTCACCAGGATGAGATGGGATTCACTCAAGAGTTCTGAAGGAGCCCTTATATGAAATTGCAGAACTAATTGTAATATGTAACCTGTCACTTAAATTACCTTCTGTACTAGATGAGTAGAGGACAGCTAATATGACACCAATTTAACAAAAAGGCTTCAGAGGCAATCCTGATACTTATGGACTGGTAAATCTAACTTCAGTACCAGGTAAATTGGTGGAAACTATAGTAAAGAATGGAATGATCAGACATATAGATAAATACAATTTGTTGGAGAGAGTCAACAAGACCTTTGAATGGGAAATCATGCCTCACCAATCTATTAGAATTCTTTGAGGGGGGTCAATAAACATGGACAAGTGTGATCCAGTGGATATAGTGTACTTTGACTTTCAGAAAGCCTTTGACAAGGTCCCTCAGCAAAGGCTCTGAAGCAAACTAACCAGTCTTGGGATAAGAGGGAAGGACCTATCATGGATCAGTAACTGGTTAAAAGACAGGAAACAAAGGATAGGAATAAATGGTCAGTTTTCAGAATGGAAGAAGGTAAATAGTGGTGTCCCCTAGGGATCTGTATTGGGCCCAGTACTGTTCAACATATTCATAAATGAGCTGAAAAAGGGGTAAGCAGTAAGGTGGCAAAGTCTGCAGACAACACAAAATTACTCAAGATAGTTAAGTCAAAAACAGACTGAGAAGAATTACAAAGGGATTTCCCAAAATTGGGCAACAAAATGGCAGATGAAATAAATACTGGAAAGCATAATCCCAAATATACATACAAATTGATGGGGTCTAAATAAGATGTTACCACTCAAGAAAGAGTAAATCTTGGATTTACTGTCGATAGTTTTCTGAAAACATATGCTCAATGTGCAGCGCCAGTCAAAAAAGCTAACAGAATGTTTGGCATCATTAAAAAAGGGATAGATAATAGTAAATTTCATAATGCCACTATATAAATCCATGGTACGCCCACACCTTGAATACTGCCTGCAGTTTTGGTCGTCCCTTCCCAAAAAAGATATATTAGAAATGAAAAGGGTACAAAAAAGGGCAACAAAAATTACTAGGGGTATGGAACGGCGTCCATATGAGGAGAGATTAAAAAGACTGGGACTTTTTAGCTTGGAAAAGCGATGACTAAGGCGGGAGATGATAGAGATCTATAAAATGATGACTGGTGTGGAGACAATGAATAAGGAATTGTTGTTTAACCCTTCACATAACAGAAAAACCAGGGGTCACCCAATGAAATTAACAAGCAGCAGGTTTAAAACAAACAAAAAGAAGTACTTCTTCATACATAGCATGGTCAAGCTGTGGAACTCATTGCCAGGGAATGTTGTGAAGGCCACAATTGTAACTGGGTTAAAAAAAGAATTAGATAAATTCATGGAGAATAGGTCCATGAATGGTTATTAGCCAAGATGGTTAGAAATACAACCCCATGTTCTGGGTGGCCCTAAGCCTCTGACTGACAGGTGCTGGGACGGGACGACCGGGGGATGGATCATTTGATTGCCCTGTTCTGTTCATTCCCTTGGAAGCATCTGGGATTGGCCACTGTTGGAAGACAGGATACTGGGCTAGATGGACTATTGGTCTGACCCAGTATGCCATTTTTATGTTTATGTTCTTATGCTTGTGGATAATTCAGGAACAGTAGAAGTGGTAATATTTGCTGAATAAATTATTCATTGTGATTTATTTGTCCAGCTCTAATATTTCTAGTTGGGGTTGAGTCAAAATCCACCACAGCTCATTATGACTTTGATGATTAATACCACACTAAAAAATACCATGAAATTAATTTCCTCATTGTTTGGATAAAGCACCATATACCAGACTGTTACAATGCTTGTTAGTTTATTGAAAACTAATTTGCCATTGTGAGGTTTTCAAAAAAATATTTGCTCTTAAGGAAGAAATTTACAGGCACTTGATAAATTAATGTTGCAGCTAAAGTGGGGCATCTGTCACACAAATTATCACTAAGTGAAGCCCGGAACGCTGAATGCATTCAGCACGACAGCAGTAATTTATATAATGATTTAACACACTTCACATCCTACCTTGATACAATTATAATAGAAAAAGCTTTCCTGCCGACAGTAACAGATGTTACTCTAGATAGTTTTGCTGCAATCAGACCGGAGGCAATCAGCAATGAATGAAGTTGTTTCCCCAGCAGGCAAAAATTTACTCTGCCAATCAAGGTCTGGAAAAAAATGTGAAAAGGGCTTTGCTGTAAACAGCAAGGTTCATTTAAAAGCCTCTATTATTCTCATTTTGCTCATTTTTTCGGGTTTATTTCTAACCACCTCCTTTCTCCCAACTAACTTCCCCCACTAGAAACCTTTTCCTACTTTCTTTCATTAGACATATGTCTTTATTAAACATAGACTCAAACCAACACCCCAGAGATCTGAACTTCTCTTAATTTCAGTGTGAGATTTTAAACCCAATTCTATAATGAGACGAACCAAAACATCAGATGTAAACACCCTGAAACTTGTCAGCTAAAGGATTTGGAATCTAGATCTGAATTTTGTAGTTGATGCTTATATCTGTTTCTAACACTGCTTCTAGGAACTGTAAAACCAAACTAAGCTGTCAGCTTGACAGTAACAGGTAATGGTCACGTGTGCATGCACCAGAAGATAAGAAATGTAGCTACAATAACTCATTTGATAGGGACTGTTTGATCAATGAGTGGAACTAATGGGTTCCATGATGGAGTTTCTCAGTAAAGCTTCCTCCATGTAAAGTTGTAAATTTATATCAGAGATGTGTTGACATTGTCTTGAAATTAATTTAGACACTGGAGGAAAAAAAAACACCCAGAGATGAATTAGCAAAGGAATCCTTTGCACAGATGATTAAATGACTTCTGGTCTAGCTTCAGAAGACACTATAAGCCAAAGGCACTTGTATATAGCCAATAGACTTGTGAATTATTACTGTGTGTGAATGTGGTGCTATTGGAAGTTGCTGAATTGACAGCCTTGGGGACTGAGGTTTTTTATTCACGTTATGGCAGTATCCTGGGCAGTTGCTGTGCAAACTATCTAACCTTGCCTGTCAATATGCTTCGGTCCATACCAGGCTTTTGCTACTCTTGGAAAATACTTGTTTTGGAAAACATGTTATCTAATGCATTTGACCATGACCATCCAACCCATTTTTAAACACTAAAGTTTTATAACAATCTGCTAATTAAAATGTGTTACATTTTCTAACTAATTTTCCCAGTGTAGACAAAGCTGTACAAGGACCAACTTTGCAAAGTTTACTGGCCATTGTCAGAAGACAGGATACTGGGCTAGATGGACCATTGGTCTGACCCAGTATAGCCATTCTGATGGTCTTATTTCACACAGGTTAGTGAGGAGGCAACAGATGACAACCACCTTGTCATCACTGTTTAGGGCTTGTCTGCAAGGGGAAGTAACAGCTATTCCTGATTAACTCAATGTGTGGATGCTATTCCAGAGTGGATTAAGCTAATTTTAAATAAAGCATTGTTATTCCAGAAAAAGAATATCTACACAGGAATTTAATCAGGAATAACCATTCCACTTTAAATACACATTCTCTCTCTTAATCCAAATTAATTTCCCTGAATAGACAATTTATATGAGCTATCTACAAGTGAAAGGGATGGATGTGTGTGTGTCATTGCCTATCACCTGAGCCACAGTGGAAAGATTGAGCCAATTTGTTTATTTATATTCTGCCCTTCATTGTGCCAAGCAACCTCAATCTTCTCCTTCCAGTCCTCTTTCTGCCACCGCCAATACTATCCTGTACTCACTTCTCTTCTTAGAGGGCTTGATCCTGCGCCATTGAAGTCAACAAGAGCTTTGCCATGTTCCCAGATCCACAAAGGTACATAGGTGCCTAAACCCCAGATTTAGGCACGTAAGTCTCAGTTTTGGCTCTACTGCAATCCACAAAACTCCCGCTGAACCCTGTAGGTTCCTAAACTCACTTGGCACTTAAGTTTTCAGAGTAAATGTTCCCTAGACAGGTATGTTTCTGCCTCTGAGCATGCGTTCAGTCATCTGTCTCCAGCTTAGGCCCCAGAGTGATTCACAAACTTGAGGAAAATAAGCATTCGATGTCTAAATCATGGGCAGGGCCTGATCCAGTAGGCATGCTCAGAGGCCACTTACCAGATCGGGTCTCATTCAAAATCTGGGGGTGCCCACTTTATAACTTTTAGCCTAGTGGTTAGAGTGCCTGCCTATCTCTAAGAGGGGCAGGGAATAGCACACACCCTGTCATCAGCATCTCCCATTGACTGGCTTTAGGTAGCTCCCACACTAGCATGCTGACTTTTGTGGATCATATTGGAAGGTGTCTATTTCTCCCCGTTCATCATATAGGGAGCCTAGGCCCCTAAATTAGCTTTGTGGGTTGCAGTGTTGTCCCTGTGATTTTTTTAGGCTCCTAAAAGTTAGATGCAATAACGCTCAGCGCTGCAATGTTTGAGGCCAGGTCTACACTCAACAGTTAAGTTAACCCAACTACATCACTCAGGGGTGTGAAAAATCCACACCCCTGAGCAATGCAGTTAAACCAACCTAACCCTCAGTGTAGACAGCACCACCTCCATGGAAGTGTTCTTTCATCGACCTAGCTACTGCCTCTTGGGGAGGTGGATTACCTATGCCAATGGGAGAACCTCTCCAGTCATTGTAATGAGTGTCTACACTGAGTGTCTACTCTATGGATGTGAAATCTGGGTGACCTATCGACAGCACCTCAAGAGTTTGGAGAGCTATCACCAACGATGCCTCCGGAAAATCCTTCACATGAAGTGGCAAGATCGCCGCACTAATGCCAGCATCTTCGCTGAAGCCAATGTCACTAGCATTGAAGCAATGATCCTCATGCACCAACTTCGCTGGGCTGGACTTTGTGTGCAGATGCCAGACTCTAGCCTCTCAAAACAAATCCTCTACTCTCAGCTCACCCATGGTCAAAGATCCGTGGTGGTCAGAGGAAACGCTACAAAGACACACTGAAAGTGTATCTTCAGAAAACTGATGTGAACATCACAAGCTGGGAAGAGAAAGCCACCAACCAACGCCAATGGCGCCATATCCTCCATCTTGCAGTGGCCCGCTTTGAGGAGAGGCGCTTTGCCCTCAAAGCTGAAAAGACAGAGAGTAGGAAGGAAAAAGCAGTAACTTTCTCCCAGCAGGCTGCTGGCCTACAACAAAATGTCTGTACCTGCTGTGGGCGGATTTGCAGTTCCAGGATCAGACTCCTGAGTCATCTCAGGACCCATATGTAAATCCGTGGTAGAGATCATCCTCGAATCGAGGGACTGCCAATCAATCAATCTACACTAAAGCGCTGCAGCGGCACAGCTGTGCCACTGTAGTATTTCAAGCCTGGGCAAGCCCTAAGTCCATTTGTGGGTCCCACTCATAATATCTCGCTTAGTTTACATTATATTATCCTTATTTTTTATCAAAACTATGGGACAGATTCTATCATCCTTACAAAATGGTTGTTGCTTGTCTATTCTTTATCATCATCATGTAAATTCTGTGTCCTTTTAAAATTAATAAAGATATAATTAAAAAATAATTACACACACTAAAATTACAGGCCCTGAAATATGCATGCATATCTGATGATAGAATTGGGCCCAGTCTGAACTTATGCCTAGTGGTTGCATATGATAATATAACTAAGCTGTTTTCTGTGGCCCAGCTTCAGATACTAAATCAATGTGGCAGGTCAAGGTCTGTGTTCCAGACTTTATCAAATGTAGGATTATTTTCCAGTATATAAATTTCCCCATCATCCCCCAGCCCAAAGTGTTATATTTAAGAATTCCTTGTCAGATGGCATAAAGGCCTCACTTCAACAAATTCACTTTATGGCAACTATTAGACATTTTCTCTATTTATAAGCTCTAAAAAATAGCACTGGTTGAAAAAGGGGAATTTTTTCCTGAATATTATTTTAAATTATTTTGCATTTGTTTCTATTTGAAAAAATATTTTTTCTTGTTTTTTTTATTTTACTGAAATTTTTTAAAAAATCTACCACCTCTTTTTAAAAAACAGCACTTACTGTCATCACTGGAATTTTGACTGGCTACTAAAAATTAAGATAAGGTCATAACCCATATATATAGGAACATCAATTGCAGCAAAAAAGAATCAGGGTCTGGAACTAACAGTAGCTGGTAGTCTAGTTGATGATGTATTAAGGCCAAATAGAATACAATACAGCATGCCCATTCAGAGTCTGATTCTGCAATGCATAACTACCTAGACAGTCAACAAAGATAGATTTGAATCAGAATTCTCATAAGGAATGAATGAGTTTAGCAGCCAGGGATCTGGATTTCTGCTGCCTGGCACTTTGTATATTCAGTTACACCCATGCATAATGAGTGCAAAGTGGGTGTGAAACATCATCAAACTCAAAATAACCAACTGACTTAAAACGGGCAGAGGCAGGTGTCAATGATCACACAGGTTGTAGTTGGTGTTTTTGTAGAGACACTTTTCATATAACATTCTTAACTTTTACAACTGAGCATTTTCCTTATGTTGTGTTTGCGGGAAGTCAGTGAAGCTTTAATTTACAGGACAGGTCTACGCTTAAAATATTGCATCGGCACAGCTGCACCAAGCTGCTGTAGTGCTTAAGTGAAGATGCTCCTTAGGTGACAGGAGTGATTATCTCCTGTCGGCATAGTTAGTCCACCTCCTTGAGAGGTGGTAGCTATGTCGGTGGGAGAAGCTCGCTCCTCGACATAGTGCTGTCTGCACAGAGGGGTTAGGTTGGTATAACTATGTCTCTGCGTGGTGTGGATTTTTCACACTCCCAAGCAATGTAGTTATACCAATCTAGGTTTGTAGCGTAGACCTGGCCACAGGAAGATACATTATAGATGTAACAAAGCTGTTGTGTTTCAGGGAAAATGTGTTTGTTAGGAAATGAATTGATTTTGATGAAATAAACATGTCTCTTTGGGATAATGGCCAACCAAAATACTGCCAAACCTCATCTCCCCCCCAGCTCTTCCTGCTTTTTTTTAATAAAATGTCTTCCTCTTAAGATGCACAGAAATTGGCTCACGAAGGCTTGCTGCAAGAAGGTTGAGCTCTCATTTAGATTCTAATTTCAAATCTGCTGAGGAAAAACAAGATGCTGCAAAATAAAGACAGTGCTTTTTTTCCCTACAGACTGACTGCTTACCCATTCTGAACATCTGGTTTTTAATATAAGGCCTGGAAAAAAATTACAATATTGATATGAGATTACATCTTTGAGGGGAATTAAAGGCTCACACTGAAATATAAAATATGCAAGCCTACTGACAGGGCCCAGTGGCTTTGAAAGAGAGAGGCTTCTGCCATATTACACGGACATTGAAAATTAGTCAGGGTTTCTCTATTCTAATATGTAGCAGGTACAAGGTAGTAAGCCCTAATAATGCTTAGTATTTTCATAGCAGCATACATGTTCAAAATTACATTGAGTAAATCTATTTAAAACGTAAGCAGCCTGTATCTAATGTCACTTACACACTGGTTTTGTGTCACTGTAATTCTGCTAGCTTCACTGGAGTTATTCCTAGTTGGCATGAGATCTGAATTAGGAATTCTGTGGCATCTGCCCATTATTTACATTGAGATTACACAGGATGTTTACTTACCAAACTCCTATAATCTAAATATTTATTAAATGTCTACAAATAAAAGGAGATTCATTTTCTTTTCTAGAAGTACTCTGACTGGTTTAACCCTAGAACTCATTACTGAAGGACTGAAGAAGAGTAAACTTGTTTCCACTCCCTGTCCTCCACTCAGCTGCCCCAACTGTAGGTACTACACTCCCTTATTTGTCTTTCAGCAACGTAAGACCTCTGGTATTTCCCTAGCCTTGCCACAGCATCCTGTTCCCTCAAGTGGTGGAAGTTGGCTTCCTGCTCTTTAAGGCATGGTCTACACTTAAAAGTTGGGTCAATTTAGCTATGCTGTTCAGCTATGCTGTGAAAAAAACACACCCAGCTTTCTTTTGTCTTTTATTCCTATCTGTCATCTCAACAGTGATGATGAGGGCTGAATAATATCTTTACAGCACTTTCTGTCTTGTACTACCTTCATGACTTTGTTCATCTTTAAACCTTTTTGTTCCATGTCATTCTTCACTGTATCTATTCAACGCATGGTTGTCCTCTAGTTCTAGCACCTTGCAGTCTGGTATGTATCACCATGTATGGTATCATTTCTGGGTCCTTTCTTTGACACACCACAGTCATCTTTCTTGCAGCTCCTCTAACAGCATTATTTTTTTGCCCTCACTGTTTTCTTACCTCTTCACTATTTTATTTTCTGCAGTCTTGAAACTCTCGCTATTCTCCTACCCAGTTCATTTTTTGCAATCAAAATCTTTCATTCATCGGCTTTCTTCATGCTCCAGCAAAGGAAGTTCTTCTTCACACAGCGCACAGTCAACCTGTGGAACTCCTAGCCTGAGGAGGCTGTGAAGGCTAGAACTATAACAGGGTTTAAAAGAGAACTGGATAAATTCATGGAGATGAAGTCCATTAATGGCTATTAACCAGGATCGGTAAGGAACGGTGTCCTTAGCCTCTGTTTGTCAGAGAGGGGTCATGGATGGCAGGAGAAAGATCACTTGATCATTACCTGTTAGGTCCACTCACTCCGTGGCACCTGGCATTGGCCACTGTCGGTGGACAGGATACTGGGCTGGATGGACCTTTGGTCTGACCCAGTACGGCCATTCTTATGTTCTTATGTTCTTATCGCAACCTGTACAGTAGTATTGCTATGACAGTTGTCTCATCTACAATGATCTTTTGTTTTTATTGAAGTGTCTTTAACCTTCCAGATCTTGCAGGGTTTTCTGAATGCAGTAGTCTTCATTTTAGGTCATGTTCACAATTCCCATTCTTCAATACTAGTCATCCAAAGTAAACAGTTTTTTCCACTTGTTTGAGTTTTTTTCCTGAATTTGATCTTTACCTCTTTCTCTTGTCTTCTGATTGCCATAATTTCTGTCTTTTGTCTATGATGATCTTCAATTCAAATTTTCTGCTTTCCCAGTCTACCTTGTCAATTATTCTCTGTAAACCTTACTTGGTCAATGGTATGAGGTCAATATCATGTGAAAATCTAAGGTTATGCACTGTCCTACCTTCTCCTCCCATTTCACCTCAGCGCTATAGCCATTACTGCTTCCAGTACTAAGAGGAACAAATCTGGTGATAGCATGCATCCTTGGGTCATTCCCTAGGGTTGTCCTGAACCATTCTGCCAGTTTCCTGTGTGTTCTCACTGCACTCATCAACTTGCTGTAGATGTTTTCTAACAGTTTGGTCAATTTTTTAGGGATGTCATACAGTCTCATAACTTGCCCTAAACCTTCCTGCCAAATGCTATCAAAAACTTGTTTGAAGTCCATAAAGTTGTTATAACAGTTTGAATTGTGTTCTGTATACTTCTATGTATCGCTTTGATATCTCTCTTATCACAAATAACTGACCTATTGTACCTTGTCCTGGTCTAAAACTGTTCTGTTCCTCTGCAAACGCTGCTTTCACTTACTTCTTCATTCTCCTTAGCAACATCTTGGTGAACGCTTTTCCCAGCACACTCAATAAGCTGATACCTCTGTAGTTTTGCACTTACTCTTCTCCCCCTTTTTTATAGATTGGTACTATTATTGCTTTCCCCCATTCACTCGGCGCTTGCTCTAGTTTATAAATCTTGTTGAATAGCTTGCGCATCATCTTTACTGTGTGTTCCCCTCATCTGTTTTTTAGCAGCTCTGCAGTTATGTCATCACTTCCTGGTGCCTTTTCTTTTTCAAATTTTCAAACTTCAGAAACCAAGATGAGGCCGAAAAGTATGTGATTGGAACAAACACAATCAAAACAACATGCAAAACAGGGAATTATGTGATGACCTTGAAGGATAAGACATTTATTGGAACATGGAACTTACGAGCATTATACCAGGCTGGAGCACTTGTGGTAATGATGCACAAACTGAAAATATATGAGTGGATGGAGTTGCATTGTGCTAAAGCTGAAGGCAAGTCAGACTTTTATGGCATTTAACCTAATGTCTCCTAGTATGTTGAAGGTGAGATTCAGAATCAAATCCAGTTCAGTAAAATAGTACAAATATATGCACTAACCTCAGCAGTGCCCAACGAAGAAATTGCCGAATTTTAAAGCGATCTATAGAAAACAATACAAGACGTTTCAAGACAAGATGTGTTATTGGTAGTGGGAGATTTTAATATGAAAGTAGCATAGGGCTGGAATTCCTGGGCTGAAACAATAGGCAGTTTTGGACTAGGTGAAGAAAAGGAGAGGAGAAAGGCTTCTAAATTTCTGCCAAACAACCTGGTGATAATGAACAAGCTATTTCAGCAAAGAAAAGCCCAGAGGATGTGAACGTTGATATCACCTGATGGGCAAATAAAAATCATGGTAGTCTTTGAACTTATGGAAATCAAGTGTTGTTTTGCAGAGCATTTGCAGCTGATATAAGATCAGCTCCTAAGTTAGTGCTGGTATCAAAGGTAAGGCTGAGAGCAGCGGAAAAGTGCCAAGAATTAAGATCTGTGATGAGGACAAATCGAAAGTGCCAGATATCAGGAAAGAAAACTAGAAGCTGTGCAGAGAAACATCAAGTCTATGTAAAAGAAGAAATGAACACTGAAGAGACATGGAACAGTGTAAAAAATGCGCTGCTGAACAAGTATTGGGCTATAAGGACAAAATGAAGAAACTGAAGTGAATAACGGATGAAGTTCTTCAGTTGAGTGACAAGCACAGGAAGCCGAAGGAGAATACAAAGGACAAAAGTCTAAGAGCTGAGTACAATAGGCTGATCAGAAAGATAAAAGAGAAAGCGAAGAGAGACAGACACAATAAGTGGATAAGTGAACTATGTTCAGAAGTTTAAGAATACACAAAGAGAAATGTGACATGGGTGTATAACAAGATAAAAGAACTAAGGGAGAAATACAAGCTGAAGATGCTGGCAGTGAAAGAAAAACACTGAAAAATAGATGAGGATAAACAAGCAAAGAATAAGAAATGGAAAGAATATTTGAAGAGCTGTACAATGGGCAGGGTGCAGTAGTTGAAACAGTCCCAGAGAAGCACAAACGAGGGAGAGCAGATGCTGGAATTAGTACTAGTAAAGATCTCGATAGAAAGTTTGAAAAAGAAAAAGCTGCTAGGAAGTGACTAGCATAGCTATGCTGACATAACCACCAGGGTAGATGCAGATACATCAATGGAAAAATGCTTTCATCCACATAACCAACTTCATTTGGAGAGCTGGTGTTTCTACACCAACAGAAAATCCCCTTCCGTCAATGTAGACTGAGTCTGCTGGCAGCGCCACGCCAGTATAGCTATGTTAGTTTAGTCTCCATAGTATAGACAGAACCTAAGGGCCCTAAACAATCCCCAGAATGCCCAGCCTATATTGCTGGGCCACGTGCTGAGGATGTGTGTGGAGAAAGGGAAGGAATCCTCCCCTCCAAAAGCCATGGAATAATCATGTAGGCACTTCACCCAGACTACCATAGCCTAATAGCTGAAGCAACCTGCATGGTCCCCAGTGGACACTTCCCACATGGGACAGACTGAAGGACAGAGGTAAATATTCCTCCCATCCTCCCCTATAGCTCCTTTTTGAAAGATTTGGTGAAATACTATAGATCAATACAAGTTCACATCAAATTAGGTCAGGGTTGCTTGAAAGGTTCATAAACACTTTGACAAACCAGGTCTGAGTTTCAATTTTGTGTTTAAACAAACCAACCAAACCAAAACAAAAAAATAACACCCAAATAAGGTGGCTTTGTATTTTGTGGCAAACTGTATGCATAACTTTAAATGCTTATACTTCTACTCTCAGATGTTTGCTCTTTGATTACAGTGCCAATAACTATGAGCCTCCTCTTTCCATTTTTTTGACATAACATTTATTATTTCATGGCATTTTACTAAAATTCACAAAATGAACACTCCATCCAATGAAGGTAAAGAAAGGGAAATGAAACCAAGCAGCAGTTTGCCTGCAGTTTTTTATACGTAGAGCGACATGGAACTTTGCAAACATCTGTGGCTTTCCCACAGACATGGAATGTTGCAAATCCTTGATATTTTGACCAGTATTCTTACCAAATACAGATATTCTGCATCAGCAGCTGTCTCTAAGCCTTGTGCTGGCTTTGGTGGCATTGAAGCTATCTGAAAATATATTTATTTATTTTTCTGACTCAGGCCAATCATGGGGGTGAGGAGAGGGGGAAGATGAAACAGAGAATATGGAAACCTTTTAAACAGAAAGAGGAAGTGATCAGCATACAAAACATGAAATGTGGATTAAGTGGCCCAGCAAGTTTGCTCCATAATGAGGTGTGAAATAAATATATGTGCAGCAAAGCCAAGAATTATAAAGGTCTTAGCTCTTGTACGAGGACATGTCTGTTTTTCAAAACCACATTTTTATGGATCTTGCTTAAGCATTCTTGTTTAATGTTTCAATTTTTTTACTGTGAGGCCTCTATGCAGTTGAATAAGGAAGACGCACAAAGAAATGATAGCAAAATACAGAGTACTGTATTTTTGAAGCTACATAATTATTTCCAATCAACACTGATTCCTTGTTGCTAATAATTATAGACATTTAACATTTCAGTTTGTATTGCTGCACACCCAAACCCATTGAAGAATAGGAATATAAGTGTCTCTGTGCCTCTCTTTACAAAATGTAATGGGAAAAGTACAATTGAAAAATAGGTTGCTTAATACACATAATATGTGTTCAGGGTCAAATTCTATCTTCTGAGTGTTGGAGTAAATTGAAGTTTGCAAATATCTAAGGGTGAAGTATTGTCTTAAATGTTTATATTTTGAATATCTACAATTAATCTTATTGAACAAGCGTTGATTATTGTATTGTTCTTGATTGTGTCTGGGTGTGCGGAGGTTTAGCACATTGATCTTTAACCTCACACATCTTCTGTTTGTTTCATCAATGTAGTTAAGACAAAGATCTATGTTGCTGGGATGTTACTCTCTTCTGAGCCAGTGGTTCGTTCTCTTTGTGTCTTTATTATAGGCAAATAGATTATACTGAATTCTCATTTGCACTAGAGAATTCTCTGTAGTGTAGCATCTCCCTTCTTTGCTTTTCCTTCCTTTCTGCTGGCATACTGGTATTGGCCCAGTGGGAACTGCAGGACATAAGACTCCTTGTTTCCTGAAGATCTGGGATACCTCCGTAAATACAAACTGCAACTATACAACAGAACAGATACATGAATAATGCAGGAGTTTAACAGGGAACTTAGAAAAATGTTATTTGTGTAAGGGCTGCATTATGTTTCCCTCTTGCTCTTGTTCCCTCTGGATGGTTTCTATGGCCTCCTGGTCCTTAGGGACATTCCTTTTTCCTCTCCTTTGATGCTCAAGCTATTTTATGTAAGTTCAGAGACAATCAAGTTGGCTGTCTCCACCTTATTTTTTGGAGGCAATTTCCTCTTGATTTTAAATTTGTCACTGGGGAAAGCTTTTTCTTCCCCTAAGCCAAACAGCTGTTTTTTATTTTTTTTTATTTTTTTTTCTGCTTTTTTTCACTAAAGAGGTGAAGTTTGTCTTTGGAAAAGTACATTTCTGTTTGTTCTTCCCCTTCATATCAAAATAATTACCAGTGGAATTTCTATGCTTAGGTTTAGCTCTGTTGCTTCAGCCATCTTTTTTGCTTCTGAGATGGTAGTGGTGCTTTTCTTGTGATGCATCATAGTTGGTTTGTGAATGCTTTGTGGAGTCTTGACTTATCTATTTATATGGTCCTCATCACTGTAGTATCACTGCATTATTTATAGAGGAATTGTCTTTTTTAATTTAAAGTTTTAAAGTGAATATGGTGCTTATGAAAGGTTCTTAATTGTCTGGATTGGTCTCTGAAGTCATCCGTGCATGGAA
This sequence comes from Chelydra serpentina, assembly GCA_037349315.1. Lineage (NCBI taxonomy): Eukaryota > Metazoa > Chordata > Testudines > Chelydridae > Chelydra > Chelydra serpentina. The sequence goes on from JBAIAC010000004.1 coordinate 81,496,667, forward strand.
CAGACATGACATGGTTGCCAAGTTTCCCATGCTGTTCGGACAAAGTACCTCAACCCTGACAGCTTCTTGTGTCTAGCTGAAACTAGCAATAGCAATAGCTAGCTAGCTAGCAATAGCTGTATAAGTGTCAGTCTGTTATAAAGTGTCCAGTGTGCCATGGTACCAAAATTTGTCTGACACACTGGATGACAGGTGAACCATGGCTGAGGCCAGTGCTCTAGGCACTTCACCTGCTAAGCTGCTCTAACACCTGGTAGATTAACCACTCACCAATTGCCTTCAAATGCGACACCCCTCACAGGGCACCAGAAACCCTGCTTTTGTGACCCACGCTTTCCAAATACCATGCTATCATGACCTATCTTCTCCCCAGTTGGAGGAAAAGAGCCGCAGCAGTAGCTGAACTATCACTGCTCTTCTGATTCATTGCATTACCCCCTCCTCTGAAAAGGATATGTCCTCTCCCCACAAGTAATCTATTAAGGATTCTTTACCCAAAAGTCTCCTTTTGACCCTCAGACCAAAACCTGGGTCTGCATATCACCTCCTACCCAATGTGTACGTAAAATGGGTATTGTTCCAACTGAGCCAACAGCTTTACAGGGGTCACTGGCACAGCAGGACTTGGTCAAGCTCTTTACAGACTTGTGCCATCTTGGCCGTTAGCAGCATCTCTGTACTGGCTCAGTAAGGTCAGCTTTTTCTCTGTATTCTCTAATTGTGGTACCCAACCACATCCCCATCTACCCTTAATCTCACAGCCAAAAGTCCTTGTTCAAGGTGTAGAATAGTCTCAAATTTCTCAGCAGAAACCAAAGAAATCACAGAAAGTCCATCCTTTTCCAATGTCTCAGCAAGCTTAGGACTTCTGCTTTCCAATCCCTTATCTGGACAAATTCCCAATTACTAAGGTCCTTGTGCTTGAGTCATCCCTGCTCCAGTCCCTGAAGTGCTTGTCTCCTGAGAACTCTCTAAGAGCTCCGTAGTCCTTCTTCTTGTCATTCTGGTAGTTCTGTTGAACATTCGATGGCTGGTTTCTCTAATATGGATTGTATGTATGGTGCTCAGGCCCTGATGCATATGTACTGCCATGTACCAATGTCTTATCAGGTCCTCAAAAACAACAAGGAGTCTGGTGGCACCTTAAAGACTATCTGAAGAAGTGGTTTTTTACCCACGAAAGCTTATGCCCAAATAAATCTGTTAGTCTTTAAGGTGCTACCTGACTCCTCATTGTTTTTGTGGATACAGACTAACACAGCTACCCCTCTGATACTTAGCAGGTCCTGTGACAGTCAAAGCTGCTGCATCCTTCTAGCACATCAAACTACACAATATGTCCATCTTCCACATGGCACCAGCATTTCTGTGAGTTATTTCCCCCTTATTTTAATCCAGTGCACAAACACATCTTCTCTGATGTAATTCCTTTTGATTAAGCCATATCCGCTTTTCAGATTGTTGTGCAGTGATTCATCTGAGACTGTTGTTGCAGTGGTTCTCCTCTTCTGTGTGGTGGCTGCTGATTTGAGAGGTCAGGTACGGATCTCCTTTCATAAACAATCTGGTCATCTGTCTCTGGCACTCTTAGTTCAAGTGTCAGGATTTTCATTCTTGACTAGAGCTGGTTGGGAATTTTTTCAACAAAACATTTGTTGGAAAATGCCAGTTCATTGAAACTGAAAATACTAGACAATAGTTTGGTGGGTAGGGGCTCACTAGGATGTGGGAGACCTGGTTTCAAGTCTCTGCTCTGCCTGATGTGGATTAGGAATTTGAGCCTGAGATTCCTGTATCTCAGGTGAGTGCCCTAACTACTTGGCTGTAGCATCAGTCTCCCTGCTTCCCCCATGGGTATTTAATTATGCATACAAAGTGGGAGACTGAGACAGAACCCTGTCCTAGCTTAGCCAGTGGCCTGGTAGTTAGAGCTCTGGCCAGGAATGTGGGAGACCCATGGCCAAGTCCCCGCTCCATAGCAGGCAGTTAACTCTGGGTCTCCACATCCTAGAGGAATGCCCTAGCTACCAGTCTAGTGGCAATTCTTTCGCAATGTTTTGGAGTGGGGACATTTTCAAAATCTCAGATCTTCATGGGACAGGAAAAGTGTTTCCCTCTCAGCTCTATTCTTGATCCCCGCTTTGGGCTTGTCTTTAAGAGAACATGTCCATGATGCAGTGGCCTGGACTGCCACAGCTCCAACATTGTCAGTCTCTTTGATTCCTTGGCTGTTTTCTGAGTTATTTCCAATGTCTCTGTCTTCTCCCCACCTATCTTTGTTGAGTTGGAGGAGCTCATCACCTTGGATCTTCTCTGCTTTAAACTAGTTAATGTCACATTGCTGTGCCCTCTTAATCACTGTCAGTTATTGAGTGTCTGAATCTCATGTCCTTACTTTAGAAAAACTTGCCTCCAGGTTGGTGTCACAAGCCTATGTACAGGCACCTGAGCCCCCTTCCTCTGTATCATCTATGGCTAGCTCCAGCTTGCAGCAATTGTGATGTCTTTATCCAGTCCTTTAGGTTTCTTTTTTCGAAGCACTATTCACATCTCCCTTCCAGATACATGGGTCACAAACAGGCCCTTAGTCAATCAGTCTCACTTTTTGTCCTCACAGTCTGGGAATGCTCTGATGGCAGGACACCACAAGCCAAGCCAACATTATTATCAGAGCTCCGCCACCCCTTTTTTCTTTAGTCTCTGTTGAGGGGCTGTTTAGCCTTATGTTCTGTGGTTCAGTCAAGGGGCAGCTCTAGGGTATCTTTGATAGATCCTTGTTCCATTGATTGTCATTAGAGTAGCAGGCCCAGAAAATACAGTTTTGTGGCCTACTCCCAGCCATTTATTCTTGTAGCCTGCTCAAAATACTGATCCAGTTGTCCAGGCCTCATTCATCCCCCAAATACTTTCTGGACATGAAAATGGGCTTCAACATCACCCCATCTGAACTGCAGTGACAACACCCCTCCTCAGGACTCAAGAGAGCACTTGGATTGTCAGGGCTACACATTTGTGTTAATTGGATAGCATTCTGTCATCTTGCTCACCAAAAGTCTACCATCCAAATTCCCCAACTGGGGTCTTCCTCACACCATTGGGGATGTTTACAGGATCCCACTCCTACCATCAGTGTCAATGTCAGTCTTTTGTGGGGTTTCCAGCATGGCGTGGTACCAGCTCTTGTCTCACACAGTCCCTAGTACTGTGACAGGAATACAGTGTCAGTTACTGTAGTTGCCTCAGCTACCAAGGGTCTATGGCTCTAGCATGTAGTGGGTTGCAATATGTGTTCCCAAATGCCCTTAAATGTCTTATTCCTTCCAGAGCTCCAGGAGCTCTCTACTTCACACTCCTTCCTAATTGTCCCCCTACCTGCCAGGCAATCTTCATGAACAGAGATTCACCCAGGGCTGGCTCTAACTATTTGGCCGCCCCAAGCAAAAAAAAAACAAAACATCTCAAGCGCCGCCCCACCGAAACAAAAAAAAAAAAAACACCGCCCCCCGCACGGAACCGCCCCCCCCCCGTGTTGCGCTGCAACAATTCCCTCCCCCCGCCAGCGCCTCTCCCTGTCAGAGTGCCGGTGGAGGGCAGCCAGCCCGGCCCGGGCCCCGCTCTCCCGGAGCTCCGTGGGGAGGGCGGCCAGCCCGGCCCGGGCCCCGCTCTCCCGGAGCTCCTTGGGGAGGGTGGCCAGCCCAGCCCGGGCCCCACTCTCCCGGAGCTCCGCAGCCAGCCCGGCCTGGGCCACGCTCTCCCAGCCGCGGCCGGAGCTCCGCGGCCAGCCCAGCCCCGCTCTTGCGGCCAGAGTGCCAGGGGCCGGGCGGCTAGCCCGGCCCCGGCCCGCTCTCCCAGCCGGCCGCAACGTTAAAAAACAAAAAACAAAAAACCCTGAGCGCCACCTCCCCTAAGGTGCCGCCCCAAGCACATGCTTGGTAGGCTGGTGCCTGGAGCCGGCCCTGGATTCACCACACTGATCTGTGCTAGCGCATTACTGCACATCTGATTCATGACAACTGTTCTGGATTCCCACATGGTTTTCTTGACCATTGTGACCAGGATTTTTTGTGAGAACTGTATTAACTAACTAAAGTTATAGACTGCTCCCCTCTGGCCTTTTTTGCATTAAACTTTTTTTCCTTAAATTCCCTACTTTTACTAACACAAGAGTGCAGCTCTATCTCTAATTGCCCCTTGGTCCTGCCTCAGCATGGCTCTAGACTAGATGATCTCTCGAGGTCCTTTCTAGCCCTACATTTCTATGATGCCATGATTCTAATATAGACATGTACTGTAAGTGGGACTGGATGATGTGATTAGAATAATGCCAGCTGCTGTTCTACACTGGTGCCCTCACCATTGCTAGTATTGGTGGTAACAAAAGTAGACAATTTTAAGAAAAAATTCTACCTACACATAGCCTTAGGTAATTTTATAAGATAACTAAAATGTGGTTTTCAGAAAACAATATCTATCCATAGTGTTCAGTGAAACTATTCTAGTGTGTTTTCAGCCATACTAAGTTCAGGGCCTGGAATAAACAGAAAGTGGTCTTCATTCTCATTCAGTCCTTTCTCTAAAAAGAAATGGATCCCGTTTCAGCAACACTTGCACATGTAAGAACTTTAGTGGCATGCATCTATGAAGGATTTGGGCCCATATTTTAGTAATACAGTAATTGCCATATTGGATCATACCAGTGGTCAAAATCAGTGGTTTATAGAATATCAGGGTTGGAAGGTCATCTAGTCCAACCCCCTGCTCAAAGCAGGACCAATCCCCAATTTTTGCCCCAGATCCCTAAATGGCCCCCTCAAGGATTGAACTCACATCCCTGGGTTTAGCAGGCCAATGCTCAAATCACTGAGCTATCCCTCCCCCTGGTTCTCAACCAGCAGTATGCATACCCATGGGGATACACTGGGGTGCTTCAGTGGGTACATCAACTCATCTAGATATTGCCTAGCTTTACAACAGGCTACATAAAAAGCACTGGTGAAGTCAGTACAAACAAACTAAAATTTCATACAGACAACTACTTTTTTATACTGCTCTATATACTATACACTGAAATGTAAGTACAATATTTATATTCCAATTGATATTTTTTATAATGATATGATAAACATGAGAAAGAAAACTATTTGTCAGTAATAGTGTGTTGTGACACTTTTGTATTTTTATGTCTGATTTTGTAAGCAAGCGGTTTTTAAGTGAGGTGAAACTTGGAATATACAAGACAAATCAGACTCCTGAAATGGACACAGTAGTTTGGAAAGGTTGAGAGCCACTGTATGTAGTCTATGTAGTCTAGTATCCTGTCTCTAAGAATCAGATGCTTCAGATGAAATGCAAGAAACTCCAAAGCTGACAAATGTAAAACAATCTCCTGTGATAGACCCAGGCCAGTAGGGTACAGCAGAGTAGTAGAAGGCAGATATATTGGCCACTGGATAAGTAATTTTCTGTTCCCTGAGTGACCAGAGCAGGGGCTGTGCTAGAGCAATCAGGAAACTGCTAGAACCAATTATGGCAGGCAGACTAATCAGGACACCTGGTTTAAAAAGGACCTCCCATGTGTTCATGGAGGGGCGTGCAAGGAGCAGGGAGTGAGAAGGAGTGCTGCTGGAGGACTGAGGAGTACAGGCATGATCGGGCTTCAGGAGGAAGGTCCTGCAGTGAGGATAAAGAAGGTGCTGGGGGGAGGCCATGGGGAAGTAGCCCAGGGAGTTCTAGCTGTCATGCAGCTGATACAGGAGACATTGTAGACCAGTGCTATCTACAAGGCCCTGGGCTGGAACCCGGTGTGGAGGGCGGGCCCAGGTTCTCCCCATCCCAGCAACTCCTGTTCAGACACAGGAGGAGTTGACCTGCTCTGTGAGCAACACCAGAAGGGAAGGTCTAATTTGGAACGGGATCTGGCCTGTCCCCAACCCACTAGGTGGGACAACAGAGACTGCAGAGATTGTTCTCTGTTTCCCCCATGCTGGCCAGTGATGAGGTTAGCTAGATGAATGGCAGGTCTGAGCCTCTAGCAGAAGCGGCCAAACTGAGGGCTGCCATGAACCTCTGAGGTGAGCAAATCTGCCAATAAGTGCAGGATCCACCAAGGCAGAGGAGGAACTTTGTCACACTCCTCTATAAAGATCGGGGTTTCTGCCATGCATATAGCTATCTTGTAGGAACTAGCCTGAAATCATCAGTTAATTTTATACAAAGTATTGACCACCCCCTGTGGTAACACATTTTAGCCTCAAACAACTTGGGCAGACTTTGAAACAAAATATCTGTGTTGCATTATCAGGCTCCCTGGCATCTGCCTACCATCAAAGAGAGATCCCCATGATCCAAGCTTAGTTTGACTTTTTTATATTTAAATAATCCATCTGTCAATGTTAATCTTCATAAACATTAGGGGCAAGAGTCTGCCTTCAGAGGCACTGTTGTCTTCAAGGCAGCTGCACATGCACCCAGAGTCAGAAATTGGCCCTAATGTTGAACTTGTGAGATCTCCAACCAAAGTTGCCTTTAAAAATTACCTGGTAGAGGACAAGGGAGGAGTTCTGCCTCCATTTGAAGTCAATGAAAATTGGGCCATCGACTTCAATGAAGTCAAGATTTTACCAAAAGTCTTTAATTTTTCTTTGGCTAGTTTTTGATAATGCTAAGACATGAATTATACAGCCTTAAGCATGAGCCACCTATTGTTTCTTGATTAATACACATATGATGAACACCTAAGCATTATCTATTTTATTTGTCCTTCTACATATGCATACCATATAAAAGACAGGGATTTAAAATTGGAAAAGCATGTCAGAGTTTGAAACTGACCTTTTAAATAATAAGTTGACCTTTCGCTTTTTTATGTTTATGCTTTATGTTTGAAAGGGAGTCTCTGATTTTTTCCCCTTTGCCTCTGATTTGTTGCATAGCGAAGTGTTTTTTGAAACTGGGGCCTTGCAGAATTGAGTGTCCTCTTCTGGGAAAAGGTTGTTGCTTTGCAGAGAAACTAAGGATACTGGGAATTAATATACATGGGGATCAGATATATCACTCTGCAAACCTTTTTTTCTATTTAGGTGGAACTGCACTATTCAAGTCACTTGCATGCATCTTTTGGTAGCTCAGCAGTCAATCTCTAGTCCTTTATCTTACAGCAGTCGTGATCAGCATTTCCCTTTACTTCTTATAGTCTGATCATTATACAGTGCCTGTGCCAGTGTTTTACTACTGCCATTTAAGGGATCCTAAGTTGTTGTACAAACTATAATTTGGGTAACATAGACCTAGTCTGTGCAGAGTCTTCTTGAAGGGTTTCAGTTTGAATGGACAGTATGTTAGGTAAGAGGTGGACTCAGCCCTAAGAGGCAGCCACCTGGAGAGCCAGGTTCTGTTTTGAATCCATTATATAGACAAGCCAAAGCTGTGAAGCTTGATTCTGGATGTGAACCCAAACCTTCCCAAAATTCAGAACCGAGTGCCACTTTGGATTCATCGTAGAGTTACAGCCCTCAGCTGTGAAGTTTGAATCCAGATTCAGATCATGTTTCCCCCCCTGTATAAAGGATGTTGTAAGCCTGAGTTCTCACTTGGACCCACATGAGGTTGTCAGCTCTCACGATATAAGGAGTTTTCCTTAAAACCCGTTTAGTGGAATCATTTGATTACATAAGGATCTCAGCATTTTTCTTTAAAGAAAATAAGTTTCTACCCCTCTTGGTTGTAGAAAAAAGCCTAAGAATGTGAACAAACCCTACAGGCTCAGAAACTGGAAAGCAGGAAAAAATAGAAATGAACACTGATTTTTAAGCCAAACTCGTGATGTTTTGGCCTGACAAATGAAGCTTGATGGTTTAGGGTTGGGTTTTGTTGGCAATGCTGTAGAAAATAGCCCGAGATGAGAAGCTGAGATCTAAATCTTCACTTTTCTGAATTGTAGGGTCTTTCAGATCTGCATGTCCAGTTTAGGTCCATGTTAACATTGAAGTTATAAAGTTACAGTGATGGACATTTAATTCCAGCAAAGCCTCATGCTCAGATATTTCAGTCTGATTCTAAAATAATTAATGGGGCTTAGCATCCTTTTACAATGTGACCTGAGTCTAGTGAGGGTTGTAGCATAGGATCCTTTCAGTCTCTCCAATGACTATCCAAATTACCTCCCCGAATCCCATTCTCATTTGAAATGCGTATTTTGTCATGAAAGAGAGGGGGAAAGCATGGGGTTCTGTAGCCAAGTTTAACAAGTTAAACAGTAAATCGTAACACATCAGAGCTCCTGTGAGGCAGAGGCATCAGTTGATGATCTCTAATGGACTGAAAATCCTATTAAAAGTGAGCTCAGATCACAGGTGCTGAAAGAAAATGTTTAAAATGTCATCTTAACAATGACCCTGGTCATTTCTGTGTCTCGCCTAATCAGGGGATTAGACATGTAAATTAGGATGCTGAAGCTTAATAGTTTTTTTCTGCAGGCAAGGTGGCTTCATATTCACTTATTGCATCCTTTACTAAATTATAAGGCCTACAAGCTGAATTTACTTAAAGGGATATAGTCAACTTATAAATCAAACTTCTGTCTGAAATTTTTATTCCTGCTAGCTGTAGAAGTAATGAAAGAGGGGTGTGTGTGTGTGTGTGTGGTTCCTCTTTTTTCGCTTGGTTTCTTTGTAGCTTTGGCAGCACATAGTTCCACTGCATTTCTCTATAGCTAGGCCCTACTCCTGCATCTGAAGCCATGCAGGCAGATTGACTTAAATGGACTGCATGCGAACACCAGTCCGTGCACACAGATGCAGTTCTGGGTTCTGGGTTAGTCCCATTGGAGTTAATGGGACTCTGGATGGGTGCAAGAGTCCACCTGCGGGGATCACTGTGCAGGACTGAGGCCTTGGAGTGAAATCCTGGCCTCCATTAAGTCAATGGGAATATTATTATTGTCTTCAATTGTCTTCAATTGAGCCAGGATCTCATCCCACTGTTTGTTTGGTTTGGGTCATCAATGCAGCAACAAGGAAGAGAAAACATTTTAAAAACAGGAAAACATGATTGTAAAAACATGAAAAGGAGGAACTTGGAAGGCAAGATGCATCACTTAGTTCATTAAACTGATTAGATTTCAAATTGGTGTTCTTTAACATTCTAATTTGAAATAGACTATCTGTAGTAGAGTGGATATTAAGGGGTTAACTGATTGACTCAGAGTATTATGGGCTGGAGCCATGTTTCACCCATAGACCTTACTTCCTCTTTGTTGGTGGGGGTTGTACCATCATTTTGAGCACGTCATTCCTACAATAAAGTAAAATGTTCTTTAGTCTGCAGTAATTGTAAGTAGATGGTGATGCTCTGTATGCTGTATGCATACTGTATGTTCTGGGGTTCCCTATATAAAATTGGTGATGATGAGAAAACATAGTGTCTCTGACACTGTGACACAGAGGCCCACTGGTGATTCGTTACTCTGTGTCAGCAACTCTTCTTTATACCTTGACTTTAGAAAAGCTTTAGATATGGTCTCCCACAGTATTCTTGCCAGCAAGTTAAAAAACTATTAATTTGATTAATGGAGTATAAAGTGGCTAGAAAGTTGGCTAGATCATCAGGCTCATCGGGTAGTGATCAATGGCTCGATGTCTAGTTGGCAGCTGGTATCAAGCAGAGTGTCCCAGGGGTTGGTCCTGGGGCCAGTTTTGTTCAACATCTTCATTAATGATCTGGATGATGGGATGAATTGCACCCTCTGCAAGTTTGCAGATGACACTAAGCTGGGGGGAGAGGCAGATACGCTGGAGGGTAGGGATAGGGACCAGAGTGACCTAGATAAATTGAAGGATTGAGCCAGAAGAAATCTGATGAGGTTCAACAAGGACAAGTGCAGAGTCTTGCACTTAGGATGGAAGAATTCCATGCACTGCTACAGGCTGGGGACCAACTGGCTAAGCGGCAGTTCTGCAGAAAAGGACCTGGGAATTACAGTGGATGAGAAGCTGGATATGAGTCAACAGTGTGTCCTTATTGCCAAGAAGGCTAACAGCATATTGGGCTGAGGGAGAAGAGTAAGGGGGGGATTTAATAGCAGCCTTCAACTACCTGAAGGGGGGTTCCAAAGAGGATGGAGCTAGGCTGTTCTCAGTGGTGGCAGGTGACAGAACAAGGGGCAATGGTCTCAAGTTGCAGTGGGGGAGGTATAGGTTGGATATTAGGAAACACTATTTCACTAGGAGGATGGTGAAGCACTGGAATGGGTTACCTAGGGAGGTGGTAGAATCTCCGTCCTTAGAGGTTTTTAAGGCCTGGCTTGACAAAGCCTTGGCTAGGATGATTTAGTTGGGTTGGTCCTGCTTTGAGCAGGGGGTTGGACTAGATGACCTCTTCCAACCCTCATCTTCTACGATTCTATGATTCTCAGGCCTGATACACTCACTAAAGCTAACACACTGTTGTCATGGTATATACCCAAAAGGTGGCATGTCATTGTATATATTCTTGTAAAATTTATAACTCACTCATCACTAATATTATTGTGTGGTTTACATATGGGTACTATATACAAGATTACAAACATATGCTGAAATTATATTGTTAACATGTGTGTCTGGTAGGACATAAAATACCCAGTCCTAGACATAGGAATGTGGTTCCACCGGCTTGAATGTATCTCCGATGTAAATTAGGCACATGTGACCAAAGACAAAAGCACATTTACATGTAAGGTAAACAAAGCCATCAGCAGAGCAAGAGGGGAAGGATGAATACTTAACAATCTCGATGGAGGTTGAACCAAGAGGGAGCCTTTCTGCATCTTGAAGCAGGGTCAATGAACTTTAGGAAGACAACATGGTGTCTACACCCCAGAAGGAGACACAAGTTTACTTTTCAAAGAATACATTTCAAAGGCTTATTGGACTATAAAATTACATGGTAGAAGACCCCATAGTTATCCGCCACTTGGGGGACTAAAGGGCCAGAGATTTTTATATCACAGAGCATTGGGTCCTTTAATCAGAACATTGAAGTTTCTGTGAACTGAGTTCAGGTAAGAAACCTGCTTAGGCAAAGATTGTAACTTGCTGAAATTAAGTTTTAGGCTTAGAAGTGTATTTTTCCTTTTGTTTGCTTGTAACCCTTTCTGTCTTTATTCTTTATACCTGGTAACACTTATCTCTGTCTTTTTGTTAAATAAACTCATTTTACTATAAACCAGTTCAGTTCTGCAATTGAAATTAGAGTGTTTGTCAAACCTCAATTAAATGAATGAACTGAAGTAGAGTAATGAATTTAATAATTTCTGTGTGTATTCCAGGAGAGAAATGGACACTCCAGGAAAACGCCTCTGGAGAACTTGGGAGTTGGGGTTCATTGGTTGTTCCCTGCAAGTCAACGATTGAACTGGCAGAGTTCTGAAGAGTTTGCTGGCAAGGCAGACAAGCTGGTGCGTCATGGAATATTAATTTCACACAGCTTAGCAGTAGAAAAACTCTCATTTGTTGAGGCTGAGAAAGGTAACACAGTAACTCACGATTCTGGAAACCCTAGCGGATCATCACAGGGCAGGTCGTTTGGGGGAAATTCAGGACTGAGGGTGTGGGGTCACTGCAAATAGTAACTGGATGGTGGAAACCAGGGTGAACAGTGTGCCTGTCTGTAGGCTGTTGGTATTAGGGTTGTTAGCCACAGCAGCATAGTGCTTAAGGCACTCAGAGTTGCAGAGCATGTGGTGACACATGCTGGATTGAATCCCCAAAGCATCACAAGCATCTTATGGGAAAATTGAAGAGTTTTATGCAGCGAGGATTGGCAGCAATATGTTGAAAGATTGGACCACTGTTTTCTGACAAACTAGATTAGAGATGAGGGAAAAGATAAATTAACATTTCTCTGTGACTGTGGCAGTAAAACCTACTCCCTCTTAAGGAGTTTGTTACAATCTCAGGAACCAGGAGATAAAAATTTAGAAGAACTGCAAAGGATCTTAACTGAGCACTGTATTCCAAAGCCCAGCATTATTGTGGAACATTTTAAGTTTCGTCATTGGATGAGGTGAATCTGTATCACTGTATGTGGCTGAGCTTAAAAAGCTAACTGAATAGCGTTCATTTGGAAATGTCCTGCTGCGAGACAGATTTGTTTGTGGTATTAATGATGAAAAAACTCAAAGGCAGTTACTGGCAGAAGGGATCTTGACCTGTCTCAACGTTGTAGAACTGGCAACAGTACTGGACGTAGCAGTGAAAAATGTACAAGATTTGCATTTGCACAATACTGATTCTATAAACAAAAAGCAAAACCAACAAAAAGGGGGTTGAGGCTCCTGAAAGGAGTTCCTGCTATGGATTAGCTCATTTGGCATCCATTTGTCAATATAAAATGGCCCAGTGTCATAAATGCCTCAAGGTTGGACACTTTGCAAGGAAATGCAAAGGGAATTATCAACCAGTATATTAAAGCCAAGCCGTTAAACCCCATAATTACAGAGAAAAAAGAAGGAAGCACAGGGCCTTTTTCTGAGGGAGAAGGAGGAGACAGAGGAAGAGCCACACACTGTGTATTGTATAAAAGGGAAGAAAGTAGAACCTTATTGAATAAGAGTAGAGTTAAACAATCAATTAAACAGTCAGTACACATAGAAGTAGAAACAGGGGCTTCAGCTGTGGTGATTAATGAATATACTTATCAGTGGGGTTAAGTAGGACTGAATCCACTAGCAAAGGCAAGAATGACACTGTGGGATTAAACATATTCAGACTTCTTCATACCATCCAGCTTCAAATAATCTAGGTGAAGGCGCTGTTCAAACCTTCAAAGAGGGAATGAAGAAAAAGATGATGAATGGAAGCTTGGAAATGAAGCAGGCTTGATTTCTTTTGACATATTGAACCAATCCTCAAACTACAATGGGGTGTTCCTGGTCCAGCTGTTGATGGGAAGAAGGATAAGAACTCTTTTGGACTAAATTCATCCCAGCACGGAGGGGAAAATTTTAAGGAAATAGGCTGATCAAACAAACAACCATGTTATCATGCCAAAAATAGAAAGTTGGGTTTGAAGGATAGAGTGTATACCAAAGTTTTAATACACACCAGCCAACGTGGATTCCGGGTACTATTCTAGAACAAACATGACCTTTTTATCTTTTAAAATCTGTTTAAGTAATGGTTGAGTGGCAAAATAACATCATGATCAGATCCGCTTATGGAGTGACATACAAGTGCATGAGCTTCTGGGTGAGGTCTACCGTAAGAAGCAAAGACCTGGAGAGGATGAAGAGTTTCCTGGAATGATCAAATTGGGAATATCTACAGTTTTGCTGAACCCAGAGACTGAGGGTATAGTTTCCAAAACCTGAGGTTTCACTGACAGCTGAGGGCCGTTATCCAGTGAGAGAAAGAGCCCTGGGTTATTTAAAGGTCTATATCTGGGCTGTAAATTAAAAAGGGAAGTGATATAGTAAAGTGGTTATTAAGGGGTTAACTGAGTGACTCAGAATTTTATGGGCTAGAGCCATGCTTTGCCCTTTGCCCTTACTTCTTATTTGCCAGTATGTGTTGTATCACCATTTTAAGTATGTAGCTCCAACAATAAAACAGTATGTTCTTTAGTCAGTAGTAACTGTAAATACACCCTTATTTCCAGTCTTAATCCAGATAAGATTTACAACCTCCTTTCTTCCCAAGGCCTTTCCTCCTTATTTCTTCCCCTTCTTCCTTCTGACCAACATCTTTTTTGTTACACCTGGGTTCACATAGGAGATAACAGTGTGTTGTTGCATCCTCTGGCTGTCCCTATAGAAAGCTATCTTTAAGAGCTGTACATGTTAGATTAAAAAAAATGTATTAATAAACAACTTTGACTCCTTAAATTCTCAAATCATTCTTCTGGCTGTACTGGAATATTTTTTTTGTTATGCATTTAATAAATAAGATTAATAATTAACTGTACTGCTGTAAATAGCTATGTAATTCTGCTGAACCTTTGGGGAAAATACGTGTGCAATCCACAAAGACTACTGAGTTAAAACATTGTATTAACCTGATATGTCTAAGCCTTAGTTTTTCAAAAGTGGGAAAAGAGTTCCACACTTGAAACCTGTTCTACAATCCTTTACATTTAAATTGCCAAGAAGCACTCAAAATGGGTTCTTTGTAAATAACTTACAGTTAACCACATAAGATTCAGCAGGATTAAGCTAAACCTTCTTTTGATACCTAACACTTCCAAAGCGATTTGGTGGCAAAGACAAATAGTTAAAGTGCAGGAAATTCATATGCATCCCCAGTGGCAACAGAACTTCAGGGTAGTGAGCATGGGAAATAGAGAATTCCTATTTGTGTTTCTTCCAATTTCTTGCCATGTTTCCTCATCCAAGCCAGTACTGCATTGCTAAAGATTCCACAGTGGCCAATGAAAGGATGAATGGAATTTAGTTCTCTTTTGTGAGCTCTGTGAGGAAAGAGAAAGGACACAGTAAAGCTTTTATTGACCCAACTCCAAATCCAGTGTGTCTAACTAGGAAATTGTTCATTCAGATGGAAGCCAAAAAAGCATCTATGCCTCAATGTGGCTGAGACAGCAAAATCAATTCAAAAAAACAACAGCTCTGTTTAGTAAGTATTCAGGGGAGGAAAATGTAAGTCTAACTAAATAAATAAATAATATAGAGAAAAAGGTATTTATTGCGCGATATTCAATGAAAACAAAAGTGTCATGTTGAGAAATATTAAATCCATCAGCCTTTAGTAAATACTGATTTTTCATAGATCAGAAGTCCTAAATCATAATAAAAAAAACCCACAAAATTATCTTTGGGGACAGAAATGTGTTTTATTTTTTCTGTTCTTTGCATGTGGAAATGATTTTACCCTGTATATTGTATTGTATTCATTGTAAAAGCACTTGTAAGGTCATAAAAGTTAGACTTTAAGACCTTTTATGTAATCTTTTTTAGCCAATTTCCTGCCACAGAAAGTTTGTTGCCTACAGATTTATAGCAGAAGAGCACAGTGCATCAGTAACCAGGGCCTGTTGTGTAATGTGATTGTGCAGTCTCATACACAGCTGCATAACTGATCTTTTAAAAATAAAGATGTTACATAAACGTGCCCTTGAATCTAAGTTTTCCAATAAGAAAAATGAATAAGGTCAATATTTTCAAATATAGGAGCCTTTAACTGGACCCCTAAACAGATGTTTAATCAACTAAATAAACACAGCCTGCCTCCAATGGAGTCTATGGTTGCTCAGTATTCTGAGAATCAGGCCACTTCTATGTAAATGGTGAATTGTGGATGTAGAGTTCTAACTGTAGGTACCCAAATTCAATTTTTTTTAAAAAAGTTTCTCTAGTCCTTTTTATTGTGAAAATGGCATCACCATCATCATGTCTTTTGAGGACCATTGTGCCAGCTAGAGTGTCCAAGGTTTATAGCATCATATCAAGCATTGTAGAGTGAAATTCCCAGATCTGGCTCAATCCTGTAAATCCACAAATCTCTGTGATGGTCCAGTGGGCAATGCCAGGTAGGGTCAAGTCATGCAACCCTTCACATCTCCATGGAGAGATATTGCCTGAAGTGGTATACGTAACACTGTATTACACGCCCCTGCTGAAACAATTGGCTTCAGATAGTAGCACAAGAAACCTTGGCTTTCTAAAGAGGCCTTTGATATATTAGCAAAAAAGGCAGAAGCACACAAGCAGGGAGATGTGGAGATAGCCTTCAAGGATTAACCAGATGTAAATCAGTACAAAATTGGCATTGTTTACCTGAGCCTGCAGGAAGCCTGAAATACTATATACACACTGAAAAGTATGAACTGCCCTATTTTTCACATTTGGGTTTGAGTTTTGAAACCTAATGAGAAAAAGTTAAATGTAAATATAATCAATTTTGCAGAAACATCAAGCTAACATATTTATCTATTATTTTGGTGTGTAACTGCAAATAATGGGGCTGAGTTCAGTGTGAGGCAGTGAGTTGTGACTATGGGTTGGTTGGGTGGAGAAAAAGAAATTCAGGCCCTCGCATCCAAACAGTTACATCTGTTCTTGGTTAAAAGGGGAAAGGAAAGAGTAGGTAACCTTAACAGATGGCTAGGGGTTGTGTGGGGTGCACAGGTACGAGGGGAGAAATGAAAACTACAATAGGGTCATAGGTGCAACAAGAGGAAAAACAGTGGGGGAATCTGTTGAACATCATAGATGGCTATACACAAATGCAAGAAGTATGGGAAATAAATGGGAAGAACATGGATGTGCATAAGTTAAATCCCGTGGCATAATTGGCATCACATTGACACGTGGTGGAGGGCATAATTCTAATGACTGGAATATTGGTATTAAGCGCTATAACTTGTTCAGGAAGGACAGGCGGGGGAAAAAAGAGAAGGTGTTCCATTATACATGAAGAATATATACATTTGTTCTGAGGTCCAGATAGAGGTGAGAGGCAGACCAATTGAAGTCCTTAAGTGAAAATAAAAGGGGAGAAAAAAGGGATGATGTCATGGCAGGGGGTCTACTGTAGACCACAAAATAAGGAGAAGGAGGGGGATGAGTTATTTCTAGAACAAAACAGAAATAGTCAAAACACACCAGATCTGGTTGTAGTGAGAGACTTTAACCACCCAGATATCTGTTGGAAAAGTAATATGGAAAACACAAAATGTCCAATACATTCTTGGAATATACTTGGGGCAAATTCTTGTTTCAGAAGGTGGAGGAAGTATGAAGGAGGACAGCAGGTAGACTTGATTCTGCTTAACAGGTATGAATTGGTTGTGGATCTGAAGGTTGGTTGAAAGTGATAATGAAATGAGAGATTTCATCATTTTAAGGAAAGGAAGGGGCGAGAGCAACAGAATAAAGACAACTGACTTTAAAAAAGCAGACTTTAACAAACTCAGAGTCTCATGGGACAAAAGGGGAATAAGGAGTTCAGGAGAGCTGGCAGTTTCTCAAAGAGATAATATTAAAGGCACATCAGCAAACTACCCAACTGTGAGGGAAGGATGGGAAGAGTAGTCAGAGGCCAATGTGCCTTCATCAAGAGCTCTTAATGACAGGAAAACCAAAAAGGAATCCTATTAAAAAGTGGAAACATGGACAAATTGCTAAGCAGGAGTCCAAAAGTCTAGAACAAGCATGTAAGGACAATCAGAAAGGCTAAGGAACAAAATAAATTGCACATAGCAAGGGACATAAAAGGCAATAAGAAGAGGTTCTGTAAATACATTAGGAGCAAGAGAAAGACAAAGGAAAGAGTTAGGTCCTCCTCTTAGTGGAGAAAGACAGCTAATTACGGATGACATCAAGAAAGCTGAAGTGTTTAATGCCCTGTTTTGCTCAATCAATATTAATATCAAAGGGGAAGGAATACAAACCAGAATAGGGAAAGAACAGGTTGAAAAGTATTTAGATAATGTAGATGCATTCAAATTGGAAGGGCCTGATTAAATTCATTCTAGGGTAAGAATATGACTTTTGTCACGAAGGTCACAGAGGTCTCTTGCTAAACTCATCCTCCCTCCATTTTCCCCAAAAGTCTCTCCTCAGTTATCTTCTGTCATCTACGTTCCCCTGATCACTCCTCAGCTTCTCTCCTGTGTCTCCCCTTAATCTGCCTGCTGTGCACTCCTCACCCTCCTTCTGTACTCAACATTCCCCGGCACCCACCTTAGTCTCCATTTGTACATCCTCAGTCAGCCTTTGGTTCCCCCTGCATCTTCAGTTTCCTGTTCCATAATCATAGAACACAAGTCAATGGACAGCTTCCCTCAGGGTAGCGTGGCTTAATTTCAGAAACAATGGCAGATGGTGGCTGTGTTTACTAAAGGTAGCTTCCCTTCCATGTGCAAATGATGTAGGGAAATGGCAGCTATCTTGACTGAGGTGAGACTGTGCTTTCAGTCCTATTGAAAGTAATGGAAGATACTGGCTATTTTGCCTAAGGACTTTATTTTTAAGGTGCTTTGTAGTGGAGAACCACTTGAGAGACTATGATTGGCAGGAAGCACCAAAGAAAGTCCTATTCCTACACCTATTAGCAGCTTCCTGTGGAAAATATATTCACTTGAAGTAGCAGTGAAAGAGAGCTGCAGAGCCAGGGCTTCTGACCAGCCACAGTTCTACCTTTCCTCTAACTTCCTCCCACTTCCTGTCATCTAAGTTGTACAGGCAAGACTGAAGGTCTCTAGTCTCCCAATGAGCCCCTGGTTTTTATGGGCCTAAAGTACAGAAAGGAAGGGGGGCAGTGACCTGGGAGGGTAGAATGTAGGGTAGAAGTCTGGTTGGCAGTGCCACATAACTCTGCGTCCTGGTCACTTAGCATGTTGGCAGAAGGACCTAGGGTCTGGGAAAGATGGCTCCCAAAGAAAGGAAATTAATGTGGAGAGGACTTAAGCTGCAGAAAAGAGCCATAAGAGCTCCCAAGCCTGTGATAAAGAGCCTTAGACTGTTAAATTATTTAAATTATAAATGTAGAATAAAGCATCAGCAAAATATATATGGTGAATATTAATTCTGATGTGCAGTACCTCACAATAATGTTGCTGGGCTTTAAAATATTGGTATGGCACTTTGAGCTACTTAGATGAAAAATGCTGCACAAGAACAAGGGCATATTAAAGAATAATTATTTGTTATGAATTAAATCAGACAAGATTGTATGTTTGACAGTTGTTGAAGTAGCAGAAGAGCATTCCCCATATAGTCTTTGCTGCATTTTTCATTCTTTTCTCTGTTAAATTTTTTAGTGTATGTATTTTTTATTTCTCCTTTTATTCCTCTGTGGTGAATTCAGTAGCCAGAGAAAAAGCAGTAGAATCTGTTTGGAGATGGGAGCTCAGACCAGTCTTTGGAGCATGAGGAGAGGTGAGTGGGAACAAAAGTCAGGGAAAATGGAAGAGGCAGAAGGCATTTCAATCAGCAGAAGACATTTCAAGATTTTTTTTAGGTCATTTGTGTGACAAGCTGCACAAGTAAAATCTAGTTTTTTATGTGCTGATTCATATAAAATCTAATTTGATTTAATGAAACTGGCCATTCCTAGTTAGGAAGTAATGTGTTTTGTGTTGGAAAGTCTGAATGAAGCACATTTCCCTTCCCATCCCACAGTCCCCTACCCAACAAAAGAAAAACAAACAAACCCCACCTTCGATATGAAGTTGGATGTGGATGTTCAGTCACTGTTTACTAAATATCACTGACTGCGTGTGTCATATCTGCAGTTAAACGACTTCTATAATCCTTCCGAAATTACATCTGAACAGCAAAACTCATTTTTCCTAGAGAACACATTTTGCTATAATTTCCCCGGTGTGACTATGCAGAGATGTGACTCTTCCCTGCCCCCATGCACTCTTTTCAACGAGGGCAGAATTTGACCGTATAATACTACATTGAAATTGAAAGATTGTACTTTTGCTTTTAAAACTCCTTGAAGTCAATCTTACCCCCAAGGTATTATATACTTTAAATATTAGTGACTAAGTAGCATACACCCTCATATTAAGGGATACATACGTATCGCAATTTAAAGTAAATCAGATCTTTCTTCTCTTCCCATTCCAATTCCACTCAACTACTCCTTTTCTAAACCATTTGACTCTAGCCAAATTTTGTTTGTATGGTTGCCCTGTATTTCTCATTCAGGTCTTGTTCAATGTTCTTTCTGGGAATCTATGCTTCAGCTTAAAACTTAATTCTGTTATTTCTATGTGTTCAGCCTTCTGAGGTTAGATTTTACTGTCACTTTCTTTTATGGTGGTGTTCCAAGCTAGAGTTGCCTTCCTTCTAAAGATCACTAGAGGAGACAGATATACCACAATAACTTTCGCTGAAATCACATGAAGGAAATCTGTTGAAACAGAAAGCTTAAATCAGTATAATAAAGGACAGTATCAGTATCACTCTTTAATGGTCAAATATTGTTAGGCTTCAATTTTAGATTAAATAAAGTAGAAATTGCATAATGCCTAGGACTCTTTGGGCACATGTTCAGATTTGTAATGCCGTTAAAGATCTCTAAAGTGGTGAACACTATAAACATGCTGGACTTCAGCTAAGCCGATTTAGAAGAAATGCAAAGTTGTACAGAAAATTTGTTAGAATTAAATAACTGATAAGTCTACCCAGTACAGCAAGACATATTTAAGATCCAGGTGGGATGACTATCACAATCTATTTTAATGAAACAAAAAACTGAGAAAAAAGACAACAGAAAGCAATTGATTAGAGCTGGACAGGAATTTTTCTAATAAATGTTTTTTGTTGGGAAATGCAGATAGTTGAAATTGAAACTTTTCATGGAAATGCACTGGTATTGACAAAACTTTTGTTGGGGAGGGGAGGAGGTTTCCTCAGCTCCGGGAATGAATTGAGAGGGAGAGAGACCCCAGGATAGCCTACAGCATGGATCGGCAATCTTTGGCCCGTAGCCCACCAGGGTAAGCTCAAAATGCTCAAAATGTCCTTTAACTTTCACGGCAGTAATAAATAGAGGTGGCCATAAAAATTCTGTTTTGTGAAAAATTTTGAGGTTTCAGCATCTGGTTTTGTTCCACATCAGATCAAAACCAAGACCTTTAGAAATTTTTTGCAAAAAATGCAAAAAGCCCCCTGGTGGGCCGGGCCGGTTTGTTTACCTGCTGCGTCTGCAGCTTCAGCCAATCACGGCTCCCACTGGCTGCAGTTTGCCGCTCCAGGCCAATGGGGGCTGCAGGAAGTGGCATGGGCCGAGGGATGTGCTGGCCGCTGCTTCCCGCAGCCTCCATTGGCCTGAAATGGCAAACCGCGGCTAGTGGGAGCCGCAATTGGCTGAACCTGCGAATGCAGCAGGTGAACAAACTGGCCCGGCCTGCCAGGGGGATTACCTTGGCGGGCCGTGTGCCAAAGGTTGCCGATCTCTGGCCTACAGTCTAATGGTCAGGGCACTCACCTAGGATGTTGGAGATGCAGATTAAAATCCCTCCCCAAATCAGGCAGAATGGAGACTTGAACATGGATGACCCATATCCTAAATTAATGACCTCCCACCGAGCTATTGGCTTTTCTTGGGTAAGAGGTGTTTCTCATTTTTTGCAAAAAATTTCTAAAGGTCTTGGTTTTGATCTGATGTGGAACAAAACCAGATGCTGAAACCTCAAAATTTTTCACAAAACAGAATTTTTATGGCCACCTCTATTTATTACTGCCGTGAAAGTTAAAGGACATTTTGAGCATATTGGGAGCATAGGAATTGCCAGACTGGATCAGATCCTTGGTCCAGGTAGTGCATTATCCTGTCTTCAACAGTGGCCAGTACCATATGCTTCAGAGAGACCTAGATTTTCAAAAAAGCAGTTGACTATATATCACACCAGTGATTAATAAATATTAAATAGGCTGCTGGATGGAAAACTGGTTAAAATGTGAGGCAACAGAGAGAAATTAATATGGAAAAGTGGTGTAATGAGTGATGGACTTCAGGAATTAAGATTCTGTTATTCATAACACACATAAATTAACTGGATGAGAATAGTGAAGACAATATCTCCAAGTTTGCAGATGTTATTAATGTTGGAAACAGACCAAATAATGAGGAATAGAATAACTCTTATGCTAAAAGATTAAGATTATTTAGTGATTGAACTAGCAGATGGCAAATAGCAATAAATTAAGTTTATAAAGTGCCTTTCTAAAAGATCTCAAGTGCAATTCAGCAAAACACAAAATAATTAGACTCAAAACAAGGAACAAATGTAGGGCAATAAAGATATGGGAACAATAATCCAATACCCTGAGTAGTTTTGGAGTACCCAGAATGGCTTTGGTGTTAAAGTGGAAACATTTTTAAAAAACTATAAACCCAGATCAGAGCAGTAGTAAAATGTAAAGTGGGAATGTTAATTCATATGTACTGTACCTCATGGTGTTGTGGGTCTTATTTAATATGGCTGTAGTGCTTTGAGATCCTTGGTAAAAAGGTGGCATGCAAGTGCAAAAGAGTATTAATTTATTATGACCGAAGTCAGACAAGGCCAATACATCTGAGGCTGCAAGTCTCCCAGGCTCCACGCTCCTTTTCCCAGTAGCAGCAACATCCCTGCTGCGTCAGCCCCACCTTCCCATAAAGGGTGCAGACCTGGCTTCTCCTGCTAAACCAATGCTCTGATTCCTTTCCCTTCTCTCTCATCTGCTAGCACTCTTTGCATTGGATTCCTCCTACAACTGTGGCTGGAGGGAGGTGTGGAGGTCTCACAGGAGGACAGTGGAGGAGCTCAGAGTAGGGAGGGCACAAATTAGCTGGCAGAAGTCTTTGCCACATGCCTCACCCACCCTAACAGTCTGACAGAAAAGTCAGAGCCTCAGGAGGGGAGGCCAAAGAGCAAATCTGATAGCTGGATCAGCTGGCTAAAAGCCAGGGTTAGAAAAGTCTCTGTGAACATCTTTAGTTTATGGTAACAAAAACCATGATGTTGAGAATAAAACAATTCCAGGTTGGTTGCAGCTCACATTATGGAAATAATTGTTAGACTCCCACACTGAAGATCAACTAGTTTTCTGAGATATGTTAAAGTCTGAGTCCCCCTTCTACTCCTAAATTCATCAGAATTAAACCAATCTGCCTGCAGTTTCACAAAAGTAATCCTATTAGAGAGAAGATTTTTCTCTGGGAAGTTTGAGGCAAATCAGAGAAGATAGTTGGCAGAGATGAAGTTTAAGAAAAAAAGGAAGTGGTTTTATTTCTTGAAAATGTTATTGTTTTATGTCACATCATAACTCCATAAAAGTGAGACCGAGAAACTCTACATTTATTTTATTTGCTTGGTTTATGTGAGAACTGGTACTTTTGGATACATTTGTAAGAGGGTGATGTTTCCAGGTGTAAGTATTTGTGGAGAGTGTCATACACCACATAATTTATCCCAACCAGAGATGGTTGAAAAATGGGAAAACAATTTCATGAAAATTTTCAGAATGTTGACGTGATTTCATTTTGCAGAATGATTTCATCAATTTTTTCTAAAAGTGTCCATGCCATGATATTTTTTACCATTTTTTAAACTGAAGTTGTTTTCAAAATATTTCATTTACTTAACAGTAAGAAAATGTCTTTTTTAATTAAAAAAAATAGTAAAAATGATTAAAATATCAGAAAATTCCACAAAAAAGTGGAAAATGGTGGTAATGTCAACAAATATTTTGTGAAAATATTTTTGATTTTAGAAAAAGACCATTTGCCAATGAAAAAAATTTGTCATGCCAAAAATTTCATCTGGGTCTAATCCCCACAGCAGTTTGGTTTTGGACTTCTAAAATATGTACTTTAAACTTCATGGGAATAGTGCATGTAGATGTGGAAGTAGGAACACATTACTCATTCTCTGTCTCCATTACTCCATGTCTGCTGGTATTTGGGCTGCAAATCTAATCTGAAATTGCTCTCCTGCTTTTCTAAGCCTTTATTATTGCAAACATTTCTATGGTTCCCACCACCTGTGGGATTTTTACATATATTTCAAGTAGATCTAGAATGACCCATGAAGAAAGCAGACCTTTCCTCCATCATCCCTCTCAACAACTTCCATCTTCTTTTTTGTAGGCTATAGGTATTTGCTAGGTAAGGCAGAGGTATGAATTAAGGCAGTAATGTAATGAGCCTACAAGGCCTGTAAGACAATAGCTTAGCTAAACAAGGCATAAAGCCCCAAAAGCCTTAGCATAAGCAATTAACCAGGAGTAACCCTAGGCCATATGATATCACAAAATAGTGATGACTAAACTGCTGACAGAAAACCCCAAGATGCCAGTTTATACCAGCTTGTGATATTTTACGTAGGGACCCTCAACAGATGTCTGACCATAAGAGTTCCATGGTAACTAATTGACATATATGATAATAAGCTTGAGGTAAACAGACTAGTAAGCTATGGGAGAAGGGCACCCCAACATTAGTGGGGTGAGGATATACAAATTAGGAAAAGAGGAGAAACCCCTCCTGAATATGCGTTAGGTTTAGTGGCATCAGCAGGGGCATTGGAACAGGGGGGGGCCAAGGGGCCATGGCCCTTCCACTTTTGAAAAAGGGCGGGCCTGACACATCCATTTTTTGCTATGGGCCCAGACCCCTGCCCCTCTTCTTCCCCCTGAGGCCCTGCCAGCCGGCCAGGCCAGAAGCTGGAGCCTGGCCTGGGGAGCCCAGGCAGCTGTGGGGATCCATGGATCCCGCCGACCTGTGTCCCTGCCCCCTGGGCTTCCTGTCCAGGGCAGATGGAGGGTCCACGACTCTTATCATGATCCGACTGCAGCTCTTCGGCCCTGAGGCACAGCCCTCCCCCCGGCCAGGCCAGAAGCCAGAGCTGGGTTGGGGTAACAGTCATGCGGGCAGCTGTGGGGAGCCACAAACCCTCCATCTGCCCTGGACAGGAGGTCCTGGGGGCAGGGCCGGTGCAAGGAAGTTTTGCGCCCTAGGCGAAATTTCCTTGCACCGGCCCTGCGCCACCCCCGCCCTCCACAGCCAGCTCCCCCGCGGGCCGCGGGAGCTGAGCAGGGAGCGGCTGCCCTCCGGCTCGCCGCTCAGACGCTGAGGGGGGCGCAGCAAGGTGGGGGGGCTTGCTGCGGCTGCCCCCGGCTCCCCGCTCTGTGGCTGAGCAGAGAGACAAGGGGCAGCCACGGCAAGCCGCCCCTTGTCTCCCTGCTCAGCAGCTCAGCTGCTGAGCGGGGAGGCAGCAGGCAGCCGCCCGCTGCCCCCCAAGTCTTGGCGCCCTAGGCAACCGCCTAGGGTCGCCTAGTGGGCGTGCTGGCCCTGCCTGGGGGCCAGGGACACAGGTCAGGGGCTGCTCTCAGGCCTCCGCACCCCAGCAGGTGGAGGGGTCTGGGCTCCCTGGCCTGGCTCCAGCTTGGCCGGTGGGCAGGGCCTCAGGGCAAGAGGAGGGGCAGCCCCCCTGCACTTTTAGGAAGACTCCAATGCCCCTGGGCATCAGCATAACACATTATGAACATTGTATGCTGGACTGTGTGCCTTGGGAGATCTAACTTGCGAGGTGCCAGGATGACGACCACTGTGATGGTGGCAAGGAAAAGGAGGTGGACGAGGAAGAGGAGGATAATGACTAACATTTCAGGTTGTTCTTCAGGAGGTGGGGTGAGGATCTGGATGCTCAGATGCACATTCTGTATTATCTCTAACAACCCTACTGCACTGGAGTGTTTGTAATTTTGCTAACTGTGTTAATAAAATAATTTCAAATGCAGAAGATTTTTCCTAAGGATGAGAGTTGCAGCCATGCATGTCGGGGGTTCCCAACTAAACTTTAATTCTAATAATACTGGGCCTGATCTTAGGACAAAAACCTACCAAACTTCAGAGTGCTAATTGGGAATTCTTAAGTAATCAATATAATTAATATACACTCAGTACATCATGCAACATCTTTCTTAGCTAGATTGTCTCTGGCATTCTGGCTCCGATTGTCGTGAGCATATTGTGGGGTGTGGCATGCCACCCTCCTGCCATGACAAGGCCAAACGTAACATAGACAGCTGGCATGAGTTAGAGCAGCCCCTAGGCTACTCAAACATACTCTAATACAATACGATACAAATTTGGCTCTCTGATATCATCCTGCTTTGCTGAGCAGTGCATAAGCAAAGCAGAGTAAATGGACCTCCGACTTCATAAATGCCTAGTCCTGTTCCTCACTCACTCCACTGTATTTTCAGAGGCCTTTCTCTTCCTTTCTATAAACTCTTCATAACTCA
This sequence comes from Chelydra serpentina, assembly GCA_037349315.1. Taxonomy (NCBI): domain Eukaryota; kingdom Metazoa; phylum Chordata; order Testudines; family Chelydridae; genus Chelydra; species Chelydra serpentina. Next base: position 81,522,408 of record JBAIAC010000004.1, read on the forward strand.
TTTGCGCTGTCTCCATTCTCTGTCTGCGTCACTTCGTTTTTCTCCTTCTGAGCTATATGACTGTTTCTGTGTAACGCATTTGTGATAACACGACCAAGGATAGGCCATAGAAACTAATTGTACTGTGTTTTTAAAAAGAGGCTAAAATGTAATCTCATTATGTAGAGAGATTCAGGCACTGCTATATTAATATTTTTGCTTTTTCCATTAACAACAGTGTGTTTCATCTTACGTAAGCATGAACAATCCTTTTTTAATCAACTTTGCTGAGCTTCATCTTTGAGATGCATTAAGTGCGAGCTCATAAGGTCATGTTCATGGGATTAAAGAAAGCACTGAGGTTTTGGAGCATTAAATTCCAGTTTTCTCACTATGTGTGCCATTATTTCCACTGTGATTTTAAAGAGGGTCTTTTTTAGTTTCTAGTTAAAGAAATAAACAACATCTTTGTCAATTCATTGTTTAATAATATGAGCTTTAGCTAAATGGAATAACTGTTTTGGAATGCATGAATTCAGCTGAATGTTATCTTCAGACAGAATTTGGTGTAATTATTTAATTAATGGAAATGAAGTATTGCAGCACTGAAGGATTTGAATAAGTGTTGAAGGACACTGTGGATAAGACCCATGCCTTGGCTGCAGTTCAGGGTAATTCATATATTCAAATAATGAAATGGTGAATTTTCATTGCTTGTCTCACTTTTCCTTCTTTCATCTTTGCATCCTGATTGAACCAAAGAAATCTGTCTTCTGCCTCAAAGCAGAAACCTTGGTTGCTGAGGCAACATGTTGACTGGGGGGGACCCCAAAACGAAAGCAAAAAATCTTAAGTAAAGGTGGCTGATTTCCAACTCACTATTTATTTTTTGATCTTCACAGAAAAGACACATACTGGCAAGAAAGCACTGCTGGTGGCTTTTTAATAAATAAATCTGTTGTTTGCTGAGGGATTATGACTCATAACTTCAACGTTCAGCTGGTGAGAAATGCACAGTAGTATTTCAAAATTTTAAAAATATGCAACACTGTATTAAAAATCTTTAGAAGTTTTATAACCTTAGTAGGAAAAGTTCTTAAAGGCCCTAGTTAGAAAGCATCTGCTTAACCATGAACTGGTTGCTAGGTTTTAAAAGGATTTGTTGCTTGTAGCTAATACAGAGTTGTTCCAAAATGCACTCTGTTTCACTTAATGAACATGTCTTTAATGTTCAAGTAGTTGCATAAGATTTAGCCACACAGCTCCCACTGAATTGAACGGGAGTTCTGTATTTAAATCTAGTGCAACCCATTGAAAATGTGTCACGATTTAATTTGCATTCCAAACTTTTTTGTTACGAGGGGAAAAAAACCCTTGTGAGTTAACTTGTCAAAGAAACAAGCACAGTTAAAAGTGTTTGCTGAAACTTTCTTTATTTTTTCCCATATAGACATTGGGCTAATGTAAATCCACATACATTATTTGAAATACATGGAGCTGTGATAAGTAATGCTAGTTGAGGCTCTGCCCCATTTTGTCAAGGTGTTCAACCTCTTTCAGTTTTGCATTTTATATGGTGTGTACTGTAATATCCAGATACAAGATTAGGATTGCTTGAAAGCGTGTGTCTTACACGAACAGAAGTTGGTCCAATAAAATATATTACCTCATCTACCTTGTCTCTCTAATATCCTGGGACCAACATGGCTACAACATTAAATACAAGATGTCATCTTAATAATTGCAACCCAATATAATCTCATTGACTTCCACTAAGTTTTAATGGGGCTAAATCAGGGCAGAAAGTAATCCTAAGGATAGAGTTTCAATTAGCTTTGAATTCCCTTGTCTTTTAGTTCAGATTTGTGTGAAAATGTAGATGTGAGTGTGTGTATGTGTATATATAAATATACATACAAATAAATGATAACATATACATATAATTATTTGTATTATTGAAGCACCTAAGAGCCTTAGTCAGGAGCCAGAACTTCACTGTGCTAGGTGCTGTACAAACACAGGACAAAGGGATGGTTCCTGCTCCAGAGAGCTCACAATCTAAGGGCTGGTCTACACTAGCCCCGAAATTTGAACTAAGATACGCGACTTCAGCTACGTGAATAACGTAGCTGAAGTCGAACTATCTTAGTTCGAATGAAAAAGCCCTTACCCGGGGTCCACACGCGGCGCGCAGGCTCCCTCGTCGACTCCGCCTACTCCGTTCGTCGAGCTGGATTACCAGCGTTGACGGCGGAGCACTTCCTGGTTCGATTTATCGCGTCTAGACAAGACGCGATAAATCGAACCCAGAACATCGATCCCGCGCCTCCAACAGGACGCGTAAGTATAGACGTACCCTAAGACAAGAGACAATAGATGGAGACAGACAGGTGGAGGAGTACAGGGAAACAATGAGACCATATTGGTCAGCATGACAGGCAGTGGTCTCAGCTCATCAGCAGTCTAACTGTTGTTAAGTTTTTTAAAGGCATCATGGCAAAGGAAAGTTTTAAAGAGGGGATTTGTAGGAGAACAATGTCGTATTTTTGCAGATGTTTACAGTGAGCTTCTCCCAAGCGTGAGGGGCAGCATAGCCAAAAGCACATAGGTGCTTGTTTGAAAATGTAACGAGTGGGTGAGGGAGGCAGTCATCATGAGCAGGATTGATGTGGGAGTTGACATCTCAATAGCAAATGAGAGAGTGGGTGTGATGGGATGTGCACCCCATATTGACCTGGCAAGAGCTGGGTGGGGCCAGCTGGGTCCAAGCTTCTAATTAGGCTGAAAGTCAGGGAGCTAAGGGAGGAGGAATTGGCTTATCTGGGCAAGAACAGGTGGGGTCTGTAGAAAGCCAGATAACTGGCTACTGGGTACGGGGTGGTGGCTAGGGAAGGGTAGTCGCTCCCTGGAAAGGGGGATGAGTGTTTGAGGCTGCAGGAAGGCAGGCTGCACAGAGTACCTGAGAGGAGGGAGTGGAGAAGCTGGTGAACTCAGGTTGGGGGTGGGTAGCCAATTACATAGAAAAAAGCCTAGGGAAACAACAAGAAGGTCAAAGGCAGTACAGGCTTAGGCTGCATGTTATAGGGTCCCTGAGCTGGAACCCAGTGCAGAGGGTGGACCTGGGTTCCCCTACAAGCCAGTGGGTATTGGCTCCAGGCACTGGAAATGCCAGCTGGATAGCTGATCTGGAAACACTATGATTTCCTTGGAAGGGGAGGGATTTAGTGACCTTGCTGGAGGGCCAACCCATGGACTTGAAGCATCAGTACCAAGAATGAGAGAGGTCACATATAGACAGAAGAAGTTGTGTGGTGAGACCACTGAGGAGGGTGCAGCTTGAGACAGAGCTAATCCCCAGAGCGACCAGCTGGAGACGCCTCACGTGGAGAGTGGACCCTGTGACAGTGGGGATAGGCATGCATCTAAAGTAAGGAATATTGACTATGTAACAATTACAACGGTGTGTGTATTGGGGAGACACCCATCAGACAACAGGCCATCACGCTTAATGGGCCATTAGGACGAAACAGTACGATTTCAAATATACTAATCTCTCTCCTTCCTGAGAGGCACCCTGGGACGTAGCTGTGACACTACTAGGTCAGGTGGTCCTGTCACCTGGTACTAAACACCATTTTGGACTTCTAGTAATTTTCCACTAAAAGGAGGGGACAGTCAAGACTGGGAAACAAAAGATTCCTGCCTTATGTAAATCTTATTTAAGGCTGGGGAGTAGGGCAAACAGGACTCTTCTCCAGTGCCTTCCTGCCCAAGAAGAAAGACTGCTGAAAGTACCTGAAGAGACAAAGGAACTGAACAGTGGGAAAGGCAAGGGCTGAGTCCAGAGGAGTCCAGTCTGTAAAGAGAAATAATTGGAACTCTAAGCTACAGAAACTCTGTAACTTGCCTAAAACAACATTTAGGGTGAGAAATTACTTCTTGAAACTAGTCTCTTTAAGATCTTAAGCTTAGTATGTGTGTTTTGTTCTATTTGCTTGTAATCCGCTGTGTTCTGTTTGTATCTCTTATAATCACTTAAAATCCGCCATTTATAGTTAATAAACTTGTTTTGTTTATTATTAAACCCAGTTTGTGCAATTTCTAATGGCAAGAAGTTGTGCATATCTCCCTGCACATTGAGGGAGGGACTTTATTTATTAGCTTATGTTGTGTAGATTTCTCTACAGCACAAGACAATATTATTTTGGGTGTACTTTCCAGAGGGGAGCTGCACTTGAGTGATGGGCAATTTCCTAGCTGAGTCTTCTCATAGAGAGCTGTTTGCAGACTCTGTGTGATTCTACAGATTGTGCGTCCCTACCTCTGTGTGTGTGTGTGTGTGTGTGTGTGCTGCCAGGGGCTGGAGGGCCTAATTCAGCAAAACAGAGAGAAGGAGCCCAGGCTAGAGGAGCAGGCAGGCTCAGTGAAACCCCAATACATCAGGTGGCATCCCGGACGAAGGGTCCAACCCGTTACAGACTCATTATCAGCTGTATGTTTTTAGGATCATACAAAAATGCACAACACACGCAAATGTCTGAGTAATACATTGATGGTGGATTTGTATATTACATTTCAAAATCTGTGTCATTTACTCAGTTTTTACTCAGTCTATTTTTATTACTCAGTAAGCCAAAATAACTAGAGAAAAACTTGTCATCGAGCTGACACCTGTTTCTGACAAATTTGAACCTGGATCAATTTTAATGTGTAAGTGATGGATTTTTTTGAGGTGTTTTTAAAGTTAACTTTAAATGGGGCACAATCCTCCCTATAATATAGATATCTGTGCAAAGTCTTTATCTAGTTGTGAGTTAGAGCACAATAGTGTTGAATCAAACTGAAATAATTTAAAATATTTTAAAAGTATTTTTTCTAATGGTTATTCCAGTCAGAATTTAATTAAAATATGTCATTCCATTTGGTACCCTCTTGATTTTGTGTCTTTAGGATGTTATTAGAAAATATTTCTAATTTACTTATTAGAAAGTATTTACAATATTATATGCATAGTGGCATAAGCATATCAGATTTTTTAAAACTGTTTCCATTAGCACAATAAGAATGTTATTATAGACAGAACATGGAGAAATGTACAAATTTAGAAAAAAAATAAAAATCCTTCTATGTCTTTAGCGGTTTAAATTAGAGAGATGAACACAGCAATTAACTAACTGAACTAAGCCCCCGGATCAACAGCCTTAGTACTAAAGGCCTACTGGACTACAGCAGCCACACCCCAGGCCTCTGATTGATGGATAGGTTATTTGGACTATATAAAGGTCCCAATTGAAAGAAGAAGTTGTCAGAGCAATAGACCAGTGCCTGCTGGTTGCTACCCAGACCACCTTGCCTTGCTGCCTCATCTGACCTCACCTCTCCGACCCACTGACCTGGCACCTTGGATTGGATCTTCTGGCTACTGACCCCTGTGAAAACTCTGGCTGTTGCCCCAGACTGCGTCTAATAAGGGTTGACCTGATGGCTACCTGGCCACCTGGACACACTTTATTACTGTTGTAGACTGCCCCCTAGCTTGCCTCGGTCACTGGGCATTAGAGTATCTCTTAGAAAAAGCACCCAACCTCAATTAAAAACATTTCCAAAGATTGAGAATCCACCACAACTCTTGGAAAATTGGTCCAATGGTTAATTAACCTCATAGCTGAAAATTTGCACCTTATTTCAACTCTGAATTTGAATAGCTTCAGCTTCCAGGCATTGGATCTTGTTAAACCTTTGTCTGCTAGACTGAATAATTAGTACCCTCTATTATGAAATTGACGGTCACCGTGTAGATACTTATAGACTATAATTAAGTCACTAGATGGGGAAACTGAGGCACAGAGTGATTAAGTGAGTTGCCCAAGGATACAAAGGAACTCTGGCAGATTTGGGAAGTAAACCAGATCTCCCAATTCAAATTTTGAGCTTTAACCACATGATCATCCTTCCTCTGATATAGTTGCAATTAAATATGTTTCAAACAAATGGGCATTATTATACCACTATCTCTTCATAAGGTTGTGACACTCTGTACTTCAAAGTAGCACCCGGGAACCCCCATATTCACCACTGTCATATGATTATGATATGTTTTGTACAAAGTTTACCTGGTGAGGTATAATTTAAAAAGTCTTGATTTGCTAACATTAATGTCCTATTGTTATATGTATACTATCATTATATGTGAAGTTATGAAGTATTGCTATATGTGTTACTGAAATACATTTTGAGGTTGGGAAAGGCCCACTGCTGGCCTTTCAGTAGGGACAAAGGAGCAACAATCACTGGCCAGAGAAGTATTAATGGCTCATCAAGAGGAATCCTCTCTCCAAGAGGCTCCTTGAAGAGAGCACATATGCAATGAAGGCTGCCTGACCCCATGTCAACAAGGATCTTTCTTTCTAGCAGCTGGACGAAAGTATAAAAGAGAGACAGTGGCATCATCATTTGGCCTCTCTCTCCTTCCATCTCAATACCTGGAAGATTGTCTGGAAGACAAAGATTTGGAACTAGTGAGATTGGTCCCAGGCTGGAAGGGAGTCCAGTTTGTGTATTGGGGGACTGTAAGCTGCCTGTACCATCTGTTATGATGAGAGACTGTTTGATTCAAATCTTGCTTAGTCCGTTAAAGTTAGAATTTAGACTGTGTTTCTATTTTTATTTCTTAGGTAACCAATTTTGATCTGTATGCCTGCTACTTATAATAACTTAAAATCTATCTTTCTGTAGTTAATAAATCTGTTTTATATTTTACCTCTTATTGGTTGAAGTGCTTGGGGAATCTCAGCTCAGATTAACAAAGACAGGTGCACATCCACTACCCTATTGTTGGAGTGGTGAACTTATTAATGAGTTTACACTGTCCAAGGGAACCTTGAGCAGTGTGAGACAGTATATTTCTGGGGTGCAAGGCTGGGATGTGGGGTGATTCACTGGTCTCTCTCTGTATGATTCATGAGTGGCTCAGGGAACATTCATGCAATTTAGCTGGGTGTGTGGCTCCACTCATTGATGGCTGACCGATTACAGTGCCTGGAGGGGGTTTGCTGCTTGTCACTGGCTTAGCTTTGTGAGAGACAATCCCAGGCTAGAGAATTAAGGAGGCACAGTGGTTCCACAGTTCCATGTTGTACCCTGGAGATCCCTGTCACAAGGGTATGTCTACATGGGGATAAAAAATCCATGGGTGGCCCAAGCGCTGATATCCCAGTTTTTGAACTCAGAGCTGGGAGTCCCCAGACTGGAACTTCCTCCTGGCCTCCACGCGGTGTCTGCTGAAAGCGATAGCCTCAACCAAAGACATCACCCATAGGAACCCTGATTGGAGGCTTGCCCAGCTCCACTAATTGGTCCAAACATGCTATTTAACCCAGAAGGATGCACAGCACGTTTGTTTGAGCAACATGGTGATTTCCTGTTGTGGCTGCATTGGCTCCTGCATGTGCCTGCCTCTGCACCCAGCCCTGTTCCTGCTCTGCTCCTGCCTCGCCCCTCTTTCACTATGTTCCAGCACCTTGCTTGAGCCTTGACTCTCCTCCAGTTCCTGCCCTCACACCTTGCGTCCATCAGTTACCAGTCTTGGTTCCGACCCCAGCTTCTGCCTTCTGACTGTCTTGACCCTTGTCTCTGACATATAATAGCGGGCCTTAGCTTTCACCCTCAGCTTTGATTCCTGGCTCTGACTCAGGCTTGATCTCTGACTCTGTTAATTGGCAGTTGACTCTGGGGCTGACCCTTAGCTTCATTCCCTAACCTGAACGCCTGCTCTGCCCACTAGACCAGATTCCTGCACTGACGACTCAGCAAGACCACCTACATCTAGGTCCGAGACGCGGGGCTGAACAATTGCTGTGTAAACTTTTGGGCTCGTGCTGGGGCCTGAGTTCTGGGACCCCCTGAGGGTAGATGGTAGAGGGGTGTCTGGCTGGTGGGTCTTGCCCACATGCTCGGGGTTCAGCTGATTGCCATATTTGGGGTCGGGGATGAATCCTCTCTCAAAGGTCATGAGCAGGAGCCATTGCACCATTTCTTGCACTTGGAGCTTTGCCTGCCCCACCTGACTGTCTGTGACCTGTTCACCCATACTATCAGAGACCCTGGACTTCAGAAAAGCAGACTTCGACTCCCTCAGGGAACTGATGGGCAAGGTCCCCTGGGAGAATAACATGAGGGGGAAAGGAGTCAAGGAAACCTGGCTGTATTTTAAAGAATCCTTATTGAGGTTGCAGGAACAAACCATCCCGATGTGTAGAAAGAAAAGTAAATATGGCAGGTGACCAGCTTGGCTTAACAGTGAAATCCTTGCTCATCATAAACACAAAAAAGCAGCTTACAAGAAGTGGAAGATTGGACAAATGACCAGGGAGGAGTATAAAAGTATTGTTCAGGCATGCAGGAGTGAAATTAGGAAGGCCAAATCACACTTGGAGTTGCAGCTAGCCGGAGATGTTAGGAGTAACAAGAAGGGTTTCTTCAGGTATGTTAGCAACAAGAAGAAAGTCAAGGAAAGTGTGGGCCCCTTGCTGAATGAGGGAGGGAACCTAGTGACAGAGGATGTGGAGAAAGCTAGTGTACTTAATGCCTTTTTTGCCTCTGTCTTCACAGACAAGGTCAGCTCCCAGATGGCTGCACTCCGCAGCACGGTATGGGGAGGAGGTGACCAGCCCTCTGTGGAGAAAGAAGTAGTTCGGGACTATTTAGAAAAGCTGGATGAGCACAAGTCCATGGGGCCGGATGCACTGCATCTGAGGGTGCTAAAGGAGTTGGCCGATGTGATTGCAGCAGAGCCATTGGCCATTATCTTTGAAAAATCATGGCAATCGGGGGAGGTCCCGGATGACTGGAAAAAAGATAATGTAGTGCCCACCTTTAAAAAAGGGAAGAGGGAAGATCCGGGGAACTAAAGGCCAGTCAGTTTCACCTCAGTCCCTGGAAAAATCATGGAACAGGTCCTCAAGGAATCAAGTCCGAAGCACTTAAAGGAGAGGAAAGTGATCAGGAACAGTCAGCATGGATTCACCAAGGGCAAGTCATGCCCGACTAACGTAATTACCTTCTATGATGAGATAACTGCCTCTATGGATGAAGGGAAAGCAGTGGATGCGCTATTTCTTGACTTTAGCAAAGCTTTTGATACAGTCTCCCACAGTGTTCTTGTCAGCAAGTTAAAGAGGTATGGGCTGGATGAATGGACGGTAAGGTGGATAAAAAACTGGCTGGATGGTCGCGCTCAACGGGTAGTGATCAATGGTTCCATGTCTAGTTGGCAGCCGGTATCAAGTGGAGTGCCCCAAGGGTCGGTGCTGGGGCCAGTTTTGTTCAATATCTTCATTAACGATCTGGAGGATGGTGTGGACTGCACCCTTAGCAAGTTTGCAGATGACACTAAACTGGGAGGAGTGGTTGATATGCTGGAGGGTAGGGATAGGATACAGAGGGATCTAGACAAATTAGATGATTGGGCCAAAAGAAATATGATGAGGTTCAACAAGGACAAGTGCAGAGTCCTGCACTTAGGACGGAAGAATCTCATGCACGGCTACAAACTAGGGACCGAATGGCTGGGCAGCAGTTCTGCAGAAAAGGACCTAGGGGTTACAGTGGACGAAAAGCTGAATATGAGTCAACAGTGTGCCCTTGTTGCCAAGAAGGCTAATGGCATTTTGGGTTGTATAAGTAGCGGCATTTCCAGCAGATCGAGGGACGTGATCATTCCCCTCTATTCGGCACTGGTGAGGCCTCATTTGGAGTACTGTGTCCAGTTTTGGGCCCCACAAGAAGGATGTGGATAAATTGGAAAGATTCCAGCAGAGGGCAACAAAAATGATTAGGGGGCTGGAGCACATGACTTATGAGGAGAGGCTGAGGGAACTGGGATTGTTTAGCCTGCAGAAGAGAAGAATGAGGTGGGATTTGATAGCTGCTTTCAACTACCTGAAAGGGGGTTCCAAAGAGGATGGATCTAGACTGTTCTCAGTGGTAGAAGATGAGAGAACAAGGAGTAATGGTTTCAAGTTGCAGAGGGGGAGGTTTAGGTTGGATATTAGGAAAAACTTTTTCACTAGTAGGGTGGTGAAGCACTGGAATGGGTTACCTAGGGAGGTGGTGGAATCTCCTTCCTTAGAGGTTTTTAAAGTCAGGCTTGACAAAGCCCTGGCTGGGATGATTTAGTTGCGGTTGGTCCTGCTTTGAGCAGGGGGTTGGACTAGATGACCTCCCGAGGTCCCTTCCAACTCTGAGATTCTATGATTCTATGATCACTTCACCTATCACTTCTAGTGAGTGATCTGAGGACCTGGATAAACAGCTGAAACTGAGTTTGGGGATGGGGGAGCTGGAGGAATGGATGCAAGGAAGGTTGAGACAGGCCTGGTTTACACTACAGAGTTAAGTCGATGCAAGACAGCTTACATTGACCTAACACTGTAAATGTTTACACTAAAATGTAGCTCCCACTGATGTAACTCACCCACTACACTGAATTCATAACGCCACCTCCTTGAGAGATGTAGCGCTTAAGTCGATATAGTTAGGTTGATGCAGTGACAGTGTAGACAATGCAGTGCTTACATGGACTGTTGCTGCCTTTCAGAAACCATCCCACAATGCCCCACAGTGGCAGTTAAATCAGCACAAGTGCTCCTGGTGAGGATGCACACAGCCAACACAGGAAGCATAGTGTGGACATGTAAAACTGATTCATTACTGCTGTGGCTGTATGTCGACATAACTTAGCCCAGAGCTACACTGGGGGGGGGGGGTCGATCTACGATACGCAGCTTCAGCTACGTGAATAACGTAGCTGAAGTCGGCGTATCGTAATTGACTTACCTGGCCGTGAGAACGGCGGCGAGTTGATCGCTGCCGCTCCCACGTCGACTCCGCTTCTGCCTTTCGATGAGGTGGATTTCCAGAGCCAACGGGGAGCGCTTTCGGGGATTGATTAATTGCGTCTAAACGAGACGCAAAAAATCGATCCCCGATAGATCGATTGCTACCTGCCGATCCGGCGGGTAGTGAAGACAAGCCCTTAGGTCGACTTAATTTTGTAGTGTAGACTTGCCCACAGTGGAGAGCATAGGAAGGGATTGAACGTTGGTACTTCCAAATACAAACCTTCACAAATCATGGGTTAGGCACCACAAATCATGAAATGAGCTTAAAAACCATGAGATTTTTTTAAAATGTTGGGGGTTTTTTGTTTGCTTTCTAGTTTTTGAGCTTTTAGGTTTCACATTTTCTGTTTTTCTTTTCAACCACAGGGGCTAGAAACTTATTTACAAAAATAAAAAGCTGAGATTCTGATATAATCACATAACCCTAAGAGCTAAGGCCTTAAGTAAATACCAAGTTTTGGGAGACTAGTGAGTAAAATCATGAGAGTTGGGAACAGTGGAATCTGTGTACTAAAAATACCAGAGCACCAGGTGGAGGGAAGAGCAAGTATTTGAATTTGGGGTGGGGAGGAGGTGAGGGTTGTTGAGTGGGAGAGTGGTTTATTGGGGGTCAGAGTTGGAGGGAGAGAATGATTCTGGGATTCAGAAAACTGGGGGCGCAGGTGTGGGGAGCACCACAACACTGAAAGGAATTGATTTGAGGACCAGGGGAACCAAGAGGGCAGAAGCAAAGGAAGGGGAAGGCTGGTGGAATGAAAAGGGAGGAAGCATGTCTGAGGGACCCAGGTGAGGGATATTTAAATGCTGGGCATCAAAAGGAAATAGGAGGGAATCAGTCTGGTTGCTGAGAGACTCAAGATGATGGCAGCAGGGAATATTTGGCCAGCTGGAGTGAGAGGAAGTCTTTCTGGAGATCAGATACAGAATGAATTGATGAAGAGAGGTGTGTAGAGGATGTGGAGATCAATCCTATCCTTGTTTCAGAGCTTAGGCCTCCACAGGGACTTTTGAAGAATGGAATGTAAAGGTGACCGAGGAGTGAGCTCTGACTGTGTGAGGATAGCACAATCCAAAGGTGAGTAAAGTTTATGTATATTTAACAATCAATATTTTGTTTCCTTTCTTCAAATGTTCTGAAGAAACCATTTATATTGACTGACTGTCCTTAGATGGTTGACTTTGTTCAGATTAAAAACTTTGCCTTCTTGTTAGGCATCTAAATATCAATACTTGCTGTGAAATTACTTGAAATATAATTTCTCTGATTATACAAATTCTACGAACATGCAAACATCCCAGGCTGATGTTTTGAGGGGCCCTGTCGCTGACAGAATACATGTTCATGTGGTGTGGGGAACTCTAGACCTGAACATCTCCAGGACATTATCAAGGTGACAAGAGGAGTAAGAAGACCTGAATGAAGCAACTCCTGTTGGTCTCTCTGGGAATGAGGAAAAGAAGAGCTAAGCCAGCAGTCTTGGAATCTGAGTGTGGTGAGAAGTGAAGCTCAGAGTAAGCAGTTGGATCAATTCCCCTCAAGTGCTGCTGTATGTCAGGTGAGGGGTGGGGCACAAATGTTGCTGCAAGTCAGGGATCTCAGGGGCAGGGATGTGAACTGGGCATGGAATCCCTGCTGATGGATTTAGTGAAGGGAGAAATCCAATGGTGTTTTGTGTAAAGGAAAGTGCTGGTTGGTTAAAGAGCAGAGTCGGCGATGTGCAGTGTCATAGAATGTGGTGCAAACAGGAAAGAACAAATGTTGTGAAAAATATTTAACAGTGAGAGATAATCATACGGCTTCCTTGTGTCCCAGGAAATTCTTTCAGGACCTGAAAGGTCCTGTTTTTCCATTTCATCAATCAAAATCTGTGTTTTTTTAAAAAAAGATTTACACAATGTGTGTCAAAGACCTATTGCTCTACCGAGTGAAATTTGCCTGTATCTACCAGAAACAAAAGTTCAGTGGAACAAGTGTTCAGTGTACTGAAGTGTTTGGAGTGAAGAGAAAAGTTAAATAAGTTTGTACACTATAAAGGTGAGTATTTTGCCTAAAATGAATATTAACAACATGATAACTTCAGAGCACACATTTTAATGGGATTTTTTTTGTCCATTCTGAGGCATGAGCATGTGTTGCTCTGCTGAGTCAGAAATTCACAGAAGACTTTTGTCTGACTGTTTTCTAATCCTAAATAATGATGCCACAGAAGAGTTTTGGCTTTTGATTGGAAAAACATTATAGCCTCACCCTATGTGAATATTGTCTTTTGAACAATGATTTTAAAATGATTAGCAAAAGTACTGCATCCTAGCATCTTTTACATTGGGTCTGCGAAAGTCAATGTCACGATATGCACTTTCAGAAACCAGCTCATTCAAAAGTTTTTGTACACCCCATCATTCTTATGCTTTCAACTGACATGAATCTGTACTACATAAATCATCACGAAAGGGAAGGGAAATCATTTCTATCACCAGTGACGATGAGCACGTTGATTATTAGAATAAACTATGGAAACTGTGCAGGGAAAAAAATCTAAGTCCTCTAAGTCCTAGTTGCACTATGGACCTAGAGAATTGATTCTGTACAGTATAGTGAGTGCTATCTCTTAAGTAAAAATCTGTGTTTCTTGGTTTCAGCACCAGAAGGGGAGTGTTGATGTACATTTTGGTTTTCCATCAATGATAATATACTTATTTGTATCTATCCTTTAGAAGATGTTATCACAGTGCTCTCGCGGGACATGTATATGTAGCAACAGCAGGGCTGGCCTTACCATGAGGCAAACTGAGGCGGCCGCCTCAGATGCCAGACTGTGGGGAGAGGGGGCACCACTGGGACCCAGAGTGTAGAAAATTGTGTCTGCTACTGGTGCATATGTATTCTCTCTGCTCTAGATGCACAGAGATGGTGGAGTGCTGTGCTGGAGGAAGGAGGGCACAAGAGACATAACAGGCAGACAGGAGAAAAGGTGAGAGGGAATAACAGAAAGCCGCAGGAGCTGCAGGGAGAGAGAGTAGGAGGAGCCTCTTATGTACCTCTCTGGCACCCCCAGGAGCCTGGACTGATTAACACCAGCTTCTCAGGGAGCTTCCTGTTTCCTGCTGCTTCCCTGAACCCACTTGAGGAGAACAGGCAGTCAACTGAAGTACTAGGAGCCAGTTAGGCCCTTAAGACGCTGATATCTTCCCTCACTCAGGCCCTGCTACCAGCCTGCTTATTTGTCCCCTTCAATTGAGTGTTGAGAGCCACTATAGCTGGCACAGAACAGCAGTCATGAGTGAAAGAAGAAAACGCCCCTCTGGGGCAGCATTCAGAAGAAGAAAGAAAGCAAAGGAAGCTTTTCTATCTAAGCAGGAAGGAGCTCTCCTGAGATACATAGACACAGATGTTCACGGTGAGCCTTCCGGCCCCAGTGAGGATGTGAGTGGTGAGGAGATGCCTGATCTTCCAGTTAGTCAGAGTGCAGGTTGGCCTGGCAGCTACTGCAGCATCCATATCTCCATCTCAAATGGATGTAACCAGGCACATTCCTGAAGAAAAGTGTAGATCAGAGAAGAGGGTGGTGGCAGCGCAAGAAACAGCTGCTGCTGAGTTTAGTTTCATAAGTCTAGATGATCCAGGACTGTGGACCCACTTGAGAAATAGCCTGAGGGACTTCCTTGTACTGCATGGGCCACAGCAAGTGAAAAACTTCATGTTCCCCAAAAACAATGAAAATAAAAGTTTCCATCCAACACATTACTGGTGTGAAATCCCCAATGGTGACAAAGTGGAGAGGCCATGGCTTATGTACTCAAAAACCCAGAATGCTGCATACTATTTTTGTTGCAAACTCTTCTAGTCTAATGTTCCAGACACATTGGGTTCTAGGATTGGAAAAATCTTGCTAGAAATCTGGCATGCCATGAGAAGGCAGCAAATCACCAGAGAGCATTCCATCAGTGGAAAGAGCTTGAGATGAGACTAAGGTTAAAGGCCATCATAGATGATCAGCATCAAGAGAAGATTGCATCAGAGTCTCTTTACTGACAAAATGTTCTGAAAAGGCTCATTGCCATTGTGAGAATGCTTGCTACCCAAAACGTAGCACCGCGTGGCACTTCAGATCAGTTGTATGTGCCAAATAATGGAACCTTCCTTAAAATTATGGAGCTGATGGCTGAGTTTGATGCTGTACTCCAGGAGCATCTAAGAAGAGTCACCACCCAAGAAATGTACATACACCACTACCTTGGAAAAACAATTCAAAATGAGATCATATAGTTACTGGCAACAAAAGTCAAACAGAAGATTGTGGCAGATCTGAAGTCAGCAAGATATTACTCTGTTATTCTGAACTGCACACCTGACATCAGCCATACAGAACAAATGACTTTAATGGTGCATTTTGTAACAACAACAGAACCTAGTGAAAATGTCCCTGCAATGGTGACTGTCAGAGAGCACTTTCTAGAATTTATTGACATTGATGATACTACAGGAGCTGGTATGACAAATGTGCTTCTTAAAAAGCTGAAAGATACGGGAATTGCGATAGCTGACATGAGAGGTCAGGGCTACGATAATGGTGCCAATGTGAGAGGAAAGAACAGAGGAGTGCAGACATGGATCCAAGAGTTAAACCCTTGAGCTTTTTTTGTCCCATGCAGTTCTCATTCGTTGTACTTGGTGGTCAGTGATGCAGCATCAGCTTCTAGTGAAGCTGCTGAATTTTTTAATGTAATTCAAAGCATCTATGTATTTTTCTCCTGCATCAACTCATCAATGGCAAATTTTGTAGCAACATCTGGGAACATCTTCACTGACACTGAAACCACTGAGTGCCACATGATGGGAAAGTCGAGTGGAGGTGATAAAGCCTATCAAACACCAAATTGGGAAGATAGATGATACCATAGTTGCCATTATGGAGGATAATGCTATGACAGGAACTGTTCATGGAAGAACAGTGTCAGAGAGAAATGGAATCACCAGAAACATACATAACTTCAAATTTCTGTGTGGCTTAGTGTTGTGGCATGACATACTGTTTGAAATAAATGTTGTAAGCAAGAGACTCCAAGCTGTTGACCTTAATATATCTGGAGCAATGGAACACCTAGACAAAGCAAAGTCATACCTACAGTCTTACTGGTCAGATGATGGATTTCAAAACTTTCTGCAGGGGGCCCAGAAGTTGACAGAGGAACTTCACACTGAAGCTATTTTCTCACCCATTCAAGAATACAAGAGTCACTGAAGAAGAAAACATTTTGATTACGAGGCACGGGATAATCCCATAAGAGACTCCAAACAACAATTCAATTTTGAATTCTTTAACCAGGTGCTAGATTGTGCAATACAGTTAGTTGAAGAACATTTCATGCAGCTCAAGGAACACAGCAGTATATTTGGGATGTTGTATAATATTCCAAAACTCCTCACTATACCTGAAGGAGACCTACACCAGCAATGCAGGGCACTAGAGACAGTGTTGACACATGAAGACATGCGCGATATTGATGTGAGTGATTTAGGTGATGAACTGAAAGCCCTTTCAAGATACATTTCAGCAGGATCAACTCGAAAGTCTATTCTGGAATATATGTACACAAATAAGATGACCACCCTCTTTCCAAATGCTTTTGTTGCTCTGCTCATACTTCTAACACTTCCTGTAACAGTTGCCAGTGGAGAACGCAGCTTCTCCAAGCTGAAGTTAATAAAAACACATCTACGCTCCACAATGACACAGGAGAGGTTGGTCGCCATTGCAACCATCTCACTACTAGAGCATGAGCTGGCCCAGACTGTGGACCTTCAGGAAGCAGTTCAAATCTTTGCAACCAAAAAGGCACGGAAAGCACCACTTTGATTATTCAAACAGATAAAAATGCCAGTGTTTACTATGCAGACAAGAAAAGTTACATTTGCTGTTCAGGCTTTTGAAAGTTAAGTGTTACTTAAAATTTTTGAACAAGGCATTTTAAGTTTCAGAGGGGTAGCCGTGTCAGTCTGGATCTGCAAGAGCGACAAAGAGTCCTGTAGCACCTTATAGACTAACAGAAATATTGGAGCATAAGCTTTCGTGGGCGAAGACCCCTGCGTCTGACGAAGCGGGTCTTTGCCCACGAAAGCTTATGCTCCAATATTTCTGTTAGTCTATAAGGTGCTACAGGACTCTTTGTCACTCTGCATTTTAAGTTGTTAGTTCTCCTTTATTGGGGTAGGTAGCAGAGCAGTACCATGAGAGAAGTAGAACAGGAAGAAGGCAGAATTGAGACCTTTCAAAGTTTTGGCCCAAGCGAGGGGACACGGGGGCGTCATTTGAGCGCCCCACCTCAGGTGCCAAAATGTTGTGGGCTGGCCCTGAGCAGCAGGATTTGGGTGCAATTAAAATTCCAACTTATACTGTTACATAGCACCAGGAACAAAAAGCAGTAACATAATGCACCCGCAATGTGACATTGCAATTCAAAACCAGAAAGCAGAAAAAAAATACCTTGCTCTTGTTGTGGTCCTAGGGTACAGTCATTATAACATTATCTTCACAGCGATATCACTCTAGTTGTCACGCTAAATATTTGTTTCCTCTGGGATGGGTGGGAGAGTATGCATTCTGAGGCATGGAAATGGCTACAGATAATCACCAGTGAACAGTGAACTAAGAAAAAAGCAACATTTCATTATAGGAAGACATACAGTATATGTGATGTTGTATCGTGGGAGGGTGAAGAGTTTCTTCACAGCAAATCAGTGTCAGTACTGCTTGGTATTATGAGAGCAGAATACAGTTTAAAAATCTATTCAGATCTTCAGGTCAAATTTATACATTTGACGAAAGATGTACCTGATATCTTTCATGCAAGTGTATTTTGAGATCAATTTCCATACAATGCTGGGGTTTGCATTTTAACCGTTTATCCTGTGGGCTATCTATAATCTGTGGTGTGGTTGTACTCATTTGTGTACAAGCTAGCTACTGAAAAATTGTGTTCAGCACACAAAATAGACAAATCTAAATGAAAAAAATAATTTATTTTTACTATTTGTACTGGACTCAAATGTGGGTTAAGTCAATTCCAAAAGAAATAGGTGGCATGACTTGGCATGCTTGACACTAAAACAGGTTATATGTGACAGTGTAATGCTCCTTTCCCAGACAAATGAGTAGTTAATATGAAACAGAGTGAACAACAAAATCAAATGAGGGATTCTACTAATAATTACAGTACTCTTAAGGAAAGTCTTCTCTCTAGTTCTCCCAATGCTGTTGTTTAGATTGTGTTCTCTATAGGACACATGTTTGTCATGTAAAGGTCTCAACACATGGTTGGCATTTAATCAATAATTAATATAACTACAGTGAGGAATATATGTATGTTACTCCATAGATACAGAGCACAGAGGAAAGAAACACTTGTAAATATAAACAGTCCTTAGGAGCCAATTTTCTTTTCCCAGTTTTCTTAACAACTTTGTCCTTAAATATTCTCATTTCCCATTCATAGTCCTCATAAGTAAAAACAAATAAAGAAACCATTAAATTAAATACAAAGGAATCGTGTTCTGATGCCACTGTTCTTAATTTTGTTCCAAGCTGAGGTTTTGTTGCTCTCAGGAGAATGAAGAGCAGAGATGGGGAAATGATTTCTTTAACAGCCAGAGACATGAATATATCCCACTGTCGACATGCAGTCAGCCTTTTATGGGTAAAAGTGTTATTCCCAATGTCCACAATGGAGTTTTCTCATGAAATCAGGGCAACTAAACTCCTTTCCTTATAGTATATTGGGTTGCTTGATATCTGCCTGGATTTCCTCTTTTTGTTTCTCTTATCACATGGATGGACTTAATACATCCCACATGGGCGTAACACCCTCACAAGTATTTTTTTATATTTTTAGGAATTGAGCCCATATTCTCAATCACTACACAATAAAGGGATTATACATTAAAAAGGACTGTATGCAATCAAGAAGAAATTTTAATTAATCATAAATAGACCTGGTCCTGTGGAACTAATGTGACCTGACAGTTCAAGGTTTGATCAGCACATCACAGAGATTAAGAACACTTTTGACTTGAACAGACAGAGTCCCAGAGAGTCAGTTCAGGACAGTCTGAAGTATTTTAGAAAAGCTAGTGTGTACAGATCACACAATGTCATTGTTTCTCTTAATGCTTCCATTCCATTAGGAACCAATGCGGGACTCTTTTAACTTCCGAGAAACCTTCCAACATCATGCTGTCCTGGTCAACACTGAAGCAACAGAGATTACAAGACATCAGACTACAATCTTTTATCCCATGTTCTGTGTGTATAAAACAAGGAGTCAGCTTCCCTTTGAAGTACTAATTGACTGTCTGTATCAATCAGTGCCTAATCCCTTTCCTGCATGCATTTAGGTCTCCACAGTAACTGAGCTGGCCTTCTCTCTGGCCCAATGCTGTAAAGCACTTAAACTAAATGTGCATAATGTAAAAGGCATAATTGATCTGAAAACCTAGCTAAAAGCACCAGGTTTCCCAAATCTTGCTTTAGTTTAAAAGCGAATGTGATACATTATGGTGGGGAGGGGAAGCTTTAGGGGGGAAAAAGGGAAATTGAACAATTAGCATTGAATACATTCAGGGCCGGTGCAAGGAAGTTTCGCGCCCTAAGCAAAACTTCCTTGCATCAGCCCTGCGTGCTGCCCCCCGTAATGCTTCCCCCCCACAGCCAGCTCTCCCACCCGCCGAAGCTCAGCCTCCCCCACCACCCGTGGGCGCTCAGCCCCTCCCCCGTGGGCCGTGGGAGCTGCGCGGGAAGCCGGGGGCAGGGGGCGGCTGCCCCCCGGCTCCCCGCTCAGACTGGCAGGGAGCTGGTAATGGCGCAAAAGCCTGCTCCCTCCCTCTTACCCCGCCGCCGAAACCGCCCCAGCTTACCTGCGAGAGGTCTGCCCGTCTGTCTGCAGAGGGTCCCTTCCGCCGAATTGCCACCAAAGCCGCGGGACCAGTGGACCTCCCGCAGGCAAGCGGCTTCAGCAGCAGGGCGGAAGTGCTGCTAATAATACTCTCCGCTGAAACCGCAGACTTCCCGCAGGCAAGGGGAAGCGGTTTCGGCGGAGGGTATTATTAGCAGCACTTTCGCCCTGCCGCCGAAGCCGCTTGCCTGTGGGAGGTCCGCTGGTCCCGCGGCTTCAGCAGCAATTCGGTGGAAGGAGCCTTCTGCAGACAGACCTGCGGTAAGCTGGGGCAGCTTCGGCGGCGGGGGAGGAGGGGGCGCCCCTGGCAGCAGGTTTTTGCGCCCCTGCCAGCAGTGCGCCCCGTTATGGCCCTGGGAGCCGGGAGCCAGGAAGCAGCCTCGGCCAGAGGCCCCCCCAAATCATGGCACCCTAGTGGGCGCGCCGGCCCTGAATACATTAGGCCAACAACCACGTAATAATTATTATAAAATAGAAATCCTACAGTCTTTTTCTGCAAAGCTTAGTTCAAAGCAAGGCAATGCTAAGGATTTAGTGATTTGTTTTGGCTCCTTATATTTAAGGTGGCAGACAGGATAGCAAAGAATCTGCTTGATGGCGCCAGGTACAACTCCAGTCACTCTTTGCCTATTACAAAAATGGTTAGTACAAGGCCCTAAGGATGCTTTTACCATTCAGTGGAATCACAAGCAAAACACAAATGATCTTTTAGTGATCATAGCTAACCAGGGCCTGAAGGAGAGCTGTTTTGATATGGGCCCAGTCTCTGCTCCTCCCACAAAACAGATCAGGAGGAAGATTGCTTGGCATACTCAGAGAGCCTCTTGTGTTGGGAAAGGGGGAACCTGTTTGGATCAGCAGGACATTGCCCAGCAAGTACTGACTCCATGAATGATGCTGAAAAACCTGTAGCACCCCATGATAAGTAATACAGGCATTTAGGTATACAACAAGCAAAGAAATATGCAGTTGGCAGGTAGCTCCATGATTAGCGGTAACAAGAGCTGCTTCAATCCCCCCAAATCATTAACAGTAACTTTGCCTATTCAAAGAAGTCTGCGGTTCCTTCGTTGTGGGGCAGGTAGGATCATTTTCCTGCTGTGCATTGCAAACAACAAAAGTATAATAAAATGAATGTTTCCTAAAAGCATTAAACAGTAAAGCCTTAAATATGAAATCCTTAAATGTCCTCTATTTTGCTCCTTTTTTAACTTGCTATAGTAACACAATCCTCTGGATCACTGTTATTTTTGTACTGTATTTTAAACAATTAACTTTTCAGATACACGGATTCAAGACAGGAAAGCTTGATTTTCAACTGCTGTAAACTGATGTAGCTACACTGAAATCGATGGAGCTCTGTCAATTACATTAGCTGAGAATCTGGTGCCAGGGTAGTACATTCTACATATGAATAGAGAATGGGAATCAATGAAGAACTTTCACATTTTTTTAAATTTAAATGTGCTAGATGAGGAATTAGTATGGTCTCTTTCAGGCATATGAAGTAGGAATATTGACTGAGATTTCAAAAAAACGAGTGATTATGACTGCCCAAGTTGCAAAACCTTAAGGAGGGTTGATTTTTCAGAAAGTGGGTGCTCAGCCCTTTCTGAAGACGAGGTCCCTTTAGGATGTCTCAAAAACACAAATTTCATTTGCAAATTTGACACCATCATCTCAGGACTAAACAAAGACTATGAATGGCTAGCCAACTACAAAAGCAGTTTCTCCTCCCTTGGTGTTCACACCTCAACTGCTAGAAGAGGGCCTCACCCTCCCTGATTAAGCTTACCTCGTTATCTCTAGCCTGAATCTTCCCTGCACATTTATATCTGCCTCTGGACATTTCCACTGCTTGCATCCGAAGAAGTGGGTATTCACCCACGAAAGCTTATGCTTCAATACCTCTGTTAGTCTATAAGGTGCCACGGGACCCTTTGTTGCTTCTACAAATCCAGACTAACATGGCTACCCCTCTGATACTCAAAAACACTAGTCACTTTTGAAAATCTTGGCCAATTTTTGTAACTTTAAGTCACACAGTTCAATGAAACTGTCATTGAAATCCTGGATTTGCTTGTTTTTAAGCAATTACTTTAAAGTGGCCCTATATGGTTCCCAGTACAATTTTCACTTGCCTTAATTTAAAGACCGCCCCTTCTGGGTAAATATGCTGGTCTCTTAGGTGGTCACTTAAGACAGGTTTGACTATATGGCGAGCCCTATCATGTAGGCAGCCCTTGTGGGTGTGTAGGGGGGCTAAGACTGATAGGATGGCAGAAAATAAACAAATAAGCCAAAGGAAATAAACTCATTTCCTGCTTATAGCTGCTTACTCATAGACTCATAGACTCATAGACTTTTAGGTCAGAAGGGACCATTATGATCATCTAGTCTGACCTCCTGCACAATGCAGGCCACAGAATCTCACCCACCCACTCCTGGAATAATCCTCTCACCTATGTCTCAGCTATTGAAGTCCTCAAATCATGGTTTAAAGACTTCAAGATGCAGAGAATCCTCCGGTAAGTGACCCGTGCCCCATGCTGCAGAGGAAGGCAAAAAAACCTCCAGGGCCTCTGCCAATCTACCCTGGAGGAAAATTCCTTCCCGACCCCAAATATGGCGATCAGCTGAACCCTGAGCATGTGGGAAAGACTCACCAGCCAGACACCCAGGAAAAAGTTCTCTGTAGTAACTTCTAACATCCCATCATTGACCATTGGTCCTATTTACCACTGATGGCAATTAATTGACCTTTGACTAAGATCATGTTATCCCATCAAACCATCCCCTCCATAAACGTATCTAGCTTAATCTTGAAGCCAGTTAGGTCTTTTGCCCCCACTGCTTCCCTTGGAAGGCTGTTCCAGAACTTCACTCCTCTGATGGTTAGAAACCTTCGTCTAATTTCCAGTCTAAACTTCCTGATGGCCAGTTTATATCCATTTGTTCTTGTGTCCACATTGGTACTGAGCTGAAATAATTCCTCTCCCTCCCTGGTATTTATCCCTCTGATATATTTAAAGAGAGCAATCATATCTCCCCTCAGCCTTCTTTTGGTTAAGGTAAACAAACCAAGCTCCTTGAGTCTCCTTTCATACGACAGGTTTTCCATTCCTCGGATCATCCTAGTGGCCCTTCTTTGTACCTGTTCCAGTTTGAATTCATCCAATTACTCTTGTAGATCCTCCAGTAGCTTTTCTCCCACTACCCTGCTGCTGCCTGAGCAGTCACTGCTCACGCCTACACCACTTGAAGCTTTCTCCCCTTCAAGAAATATCCCCAAACAGGGTCAGATAAAGGCAACCTGGAGTACTAACCACATCCCTATGACTTTCCCCCCCCCCCTCATGCTCTGCCTCTTCATCTGTACCATGGCCCTACCCACACAAAGAGCCATCTGTTGGCCTTGGGGGAGGAGGACTGCTCATGACTGCTCCTTTCTGGGCAGGCTTGGGGCTGTCTAGAGGAGGAAGGACTCTGCCCACATGACACAGAGAACTCTGTGTTGAAGACCCTGCTGACACCACCCCAGTAGCACCATGATTTATTGGAGGGTGTGGGGCAAAGTGGTGGGTTTCAGAGTTAACCCACTAAGATGAATGGGACAGATCACACCCCTCTGAGCTATTGTTTCATGTCCAGGCAGGCTTCACTGTGTTGGTTAATACTTAAATAAAGCTGTCAGGGTTACCTTTATAACCTTGAGAGTGAGACACTTTGTTTTAAAAAAAAAAGGTTGAGACTCTGACAGTAACATAGGAACAGCAGGCAGTGGGGCTCGAGATATGTACCCATGGTTCTGATGCTGTAATTCAGCCCTGCCCAAAGTGACTGCGAGTGTGTGTCCTGGGTGGGAGCAACAGCATGTCTCTGTGTGTGTGTGCATTGGATGAGAGGCTAGCCCCCAAAGTTCAAAAATAATGAGTCAACCTCAGAAACTGAGTAGGTTGCCCCCAAATCATGAGATTTTTAAGAAAGATCATATGTTTTCTGTTCTGGCTCTTGATTTTTTGAACTTCCCCTGACTATCCCTTCATAATTTTAATGAGTACAGCGATTATTGGCCCCCACTACAGGAGCTCTTGCTGGCTGCCCGATGGAGCAGAGCCTCATGCTTCTCCCCAAATTCAAATGATTCTTTGTGTGTCCCCAGGCCCACATCACACCCTTCTGCCCCTCCCCGGGCCTGGTATTGCAGGGATGGAGAGGAGCAGAGAGAAGACTAACAAGTGATTGTTCACGGGGGGCGGGGGAGGAGGAAACAGAGCCACCCTGAGCTATTGGGCTCTTTCTGCTTTTTCCTCCCCCTCGCTTCCTGTGAAAATGGTGTCAGCTGCCCCCCTCTGTCCCTTCCCATGCTCAAAAACTCCTCTCAGCCCCTGGTTGGGGGGCAGGAAAGAGCTCTGCCTACCTCTCTCTTCTCTTGCCAAAATTGCATCACTAGCTGTGAGAGTTGGCAACATTGGAACACGGTGTCTTTGTCCCTGTCTTGCTGGGGAAAAGGAACATTATCAGGAACAACATTTTCAATCATGTACCCAAAAGTCTTTGTAACGCTTGTAATGCAGACTGACACAGACTCAGAAATGTATGGCTAAAAGTGACATCAAGAAGTCATCAACTCCAGCCCCCTGTACTAAGGCAGGTCCAAATAAACTTAGACCATCCCTGCCGGGTGTTCGCCCAATCTGTTCTTAGAAACTTTTAACGATGGGTATGTCACAACTTCCTTGGAAGCCTATTCCAGAGTTTAACTACCCTTATAGTTACAATGTTTTTTCCTAATATCTAATCTAAATGTCCCTTGATGCCAATTAAGACCATTACTTCTTGTTCTACCTCCAGTGCACATGGAGAACAATTGATCACAGTCCTCTTTGTAACAGACTTTAATCTATTTGAAGACTGTTATCAGGTCCCCCCCTCCCCAAGTCTTCTCTTCTCAAGACTAAACATGCCAAGTTTTTTACCCTTTCCTCATAGGTCAGGTTTTTCTATACCTTTTATAATTTTTGTTGCTCTCCTCTGGACTCTCTCCTACATGTCCATATCTTTCCTAAAGTGTGATGCTCAGAACTGAACACAGTACTCCAGGTGGGGCCTCACCAGTGCCGAGTAGAGTGGGACAATTACCTCCCATGTCTTACATATAACATTCCTGTTAATATTCCCCAAAATAATATTAGCCTTTTTCACAACTGCATCACATTGTTGACTCATATTCAATTTGTGATTCACTATGACCCCCAAACCTTTTTCAGCAGTACTGCCACCTATCCAATTATTCCCCATTTTGTAGTTGTGTAGACATTTTACTTCTTAAGTGAAGTACTTTGAACTTGCCTCAATTGAATATTATCTTATTGATTTCAGCTTAATTCTCCAGTTTATCAAGATTGTTTTGAATTCTAATACTTTCCTCCAAAGTGCTTGCAACCCTTCAATTTGTCATTCACAAATTTTATAAACATACTCTCCAGTCCATTATCAAAGTCACTAGTGAAAATATTGAATAGTAGCAGCCCCGGGACTGACCCCTGTGTCACTCCCACTTTATCCAACCTGTTCTTAAAAACTTCCATTGATGGTGATTCCACAACTTCCTTTGGAAGCCGATTCCAGAACTTAACTATCCTTATAGTTAGAAAGTTTTTCCTAATATCTAACCTAAATCTCCCTTGCTGTAGATTAAACCCCTTACTTCATGTCAGCTCCTTGTGTGGTAGCATAGATTTGCCCTAGTCTGACCAGTTTATCATGCACTAAAGGCAGTGTGTCTTGTCTACACAAGCATTTTAAAACATGTAAGTAATATGCATTAGCTAATGTACTAATATCACCCTTTAAATCCTACACTAGAATAGGTAGGGGTGTGTGTGTGTGTGCTGTAGTGAGAAAAATGCTTTTGAGTTATGGGTGTATGGGAACAGAGAATAACATGTAATGGATGGGGGTGACAAAAGAAGGATTGAGCAGGAAGTTAGACAACAGAGGATGAAGGAGATGTTGGAGGTGAAGAAAGACTAAAAACACATAGCAGAATAAGGCAGGAAAGGGAAGGAACAGGAAGGAGGGAGACAGATTGGCAGAGGCCCTGGGGTTTTTTCGCCTTCCTCTGCAGCATGAGGCACAGGTCACTTGCTGGAGAATTCTCTGCACCTTGAAGTCTTTAAACCATGATTTGAGAACTTCAATAGCTCAGACATAGGTGAGAGGATTATTGCAGGAGTGGGTGGGTGAGATTCTGTGTCCTGAATTGTGCAGGAGATCAGACTAGATGATCATAATGGTCCCTTCTGGTCTTAAAGTCTATTAGTCTATGAGAAGGAACTGTGGGAAAATTATACATTATTGAAGAAATTTGAGAGCAAACCAAAGTAAGGGATGGATGATAAGATGCATTAAATTGTATAGTTAATATAGAGAAAAAAAGAGGGAAATGAGGGAAAAGACAAAGACAAGGAAGAGCAACTCCAAAGGAGATATTTATGTAAAAAAAAATTACTTAAGTAAAATCATAACGGCAAAATGTTAAATAAATCATTTTAAAAGTAAAACCTGGGATGGGCTAGTATTGCTAGATGGGGAAAAGGGGAATTCTGAGGATAGATGTATTGGGTAAGGAAGGAATGGGGTGCAACTCTTGGAGAAGTTGACCTAGGACAGGAAAATGCCTAGAACTGGACTTGGCAATCCATATCAACAAGAGAAATTAAGCATTCAGTTAAAACAAATCAAATTTCAGGGTGCCAAAGATTATGACTCCCTGGCAGAAATCTCCCCAGAAACTCACACTACTACTTCCTCAGCATCATGGACAAGCTTCCAAAGGGGAGATACCATCAGGTGCTTCCTCTTCACCTGTACAGTTCTCAACTTAAAAGCACTCATACAGTTTCCTTATATACTGGAGAAGGTAAAGGAACCTACTCTTGTTGAAATCAATGGCAAAGATCCTATTGACTTCAATGTGAACATGATCAGACCATAAATAGAAATGCAATCCTGCTCTAATTAAACTCAATGAGAGCTTTGTTACATATTTCATTGAGAGTAGAATTAGTCACTAGTGGTCAAATTTTCAAAAGAGAGCAGCTCCCAGTTAGGATATGTTTACACTGTGACAGGAGGTGTGATTGCAGCTCATGTAAGCATACTAGTACTAGCTGTAATCTAACTAGTGTGGCTAAATATGGCAGTGAAGATACAGCAGCATGGGTTTTAACATGGGCTATACAAGTCTGCCAGGAACCCTGGTTACACACTCATGTTTCTAGCTCATGCCACCATGTCTTCACTGCTATTTTTAGTGAGCTACCTAGATTAAAGCTTGCATGGCTTTGTCTACACAAGCAGCAAATCACTTCTCCAACTGCGGTATAGACATATCCTAAGATACCTATAAAAGGGCTAGATTTTCAAGGGTTCAACATCCCATGCACTGAGCTCTTTTGCAAATTCTGACCTGCATAGCAAACCAAACACACACGTTCTATTCTATAGAGGTTCTCACACTACTCTCATCACCAATGGTATCTGAGCACCTTCCAGTAGTGAATTAAGCAACGTGACTAACATCCGTCATTTGCTGTTTTTTCATTCATTGTCTCTCCAAGGGGAGAAGCATGTGGAATGAAGTGTCTTGTTTCGGTTGGGTTCTTTTGTTGGGTTTGGGGTTTTTTGGGGGCGGGGTTGTTTGTATAAATATACATGTTTCTATGTATTTCGTAGAGAAAGCAAACTCAAAGAAATTTGCCTTGTACTTACAGCAGAAAGTGGTGAGGTTTGTGATGGTCCTTAATTCCTGGGGAGTTCATTCCACAGACTCGGACTGGCCCTCAGGAAAGTTATCTCTCCCACACAGAGAAGCTTTACCCTTCTTGAGGAGAGTTCCATTATGCCAGGGGAGCATAGCTGTTATGCATAAAGTTTACAGCTGTGACATACACTTGAATAAAAACCCATTTAATTATATGCTAGGAGCAATCTCTCTCTCTCTCTCTCTCTCAAATAGCAAGAGAGAAGGATTCAATTTAACAGTAGCATCAAGGAAACATCATTTTCTATAAAAACAACAAGGAGTCCGGTGGCACCTTAAAGACTAACAGATTTATTTGGGCATAAGCTTTCGTGGGTAAAAAACCCACTTTTTTATGCATGGTGCATCTGAAGAAATGGATTTTTAACCCACGAAAGCTTGTGCCCAAATAAATCTGTTAGTCTTTAAGGTACCACCGGATTCCTTGTTGTTTTTGTGGATACAGACTAACACGGCTACCCCCTGATACTTGACATCATTTTCTATGGCTCACAAGAGAGACTTCAACAATTACAATATGGCTAAACTAGAAGGAAGATAAGAGATGGCACATTTCACATCCTGAATTAGAATAGGTGTAAGGATGGTTTGAGGAATGTGGGACTTTAGCCAATGAATTACTTCTATGTAGGAGATTGACTAGCAAAAAATGATCCTGAGTTAAATCTACTGTAGTGTAAGTAGAAAGATGTCAGACCCTGATTTATACACTGAGGTATTTATTCTCTAATCCTTACATTAAATAGATTTTTAAGGCCAGAAGAGATCATTATGGATTCTTTACGAGGGTAGTTCCTATTGAAATCAATGGGACTACTTGTGGATTAAAGTATTACTTATCTGAGTAAAAGTAGCTGAACTGGGTTTATGGTGATAGCACACCTAATAGTGGTATACTGTCTTTTGTATTTTATATCTGCATGTGTCCATTTACTTCCCTGATCAGATGCTACTGAAGATGTTTTCATTCTGGGTGGCCTTGATTGTTACACGAGAGAGACAAGATGGGTGAGGTAATATCTTTTAGTGAATCAACTTCTGTTTGTCACATGACCGTTTAAGCCACCCCTCTTCAAGTAGACCAAAGCACCTTCACTTTTGAGAGCAGTCCTCCAGAATGGTAATTCAGTCTGAGTCAAGTATGGCAGAAAGGCGGCTAAATACCTTGTATGTTAATTCTAGAGGAGTTGCTAGCATGGTGGGCTAGTTTTTGGATCTCTATTACTGTGCCACAGAGAAAAACCTGTGTTTTATTATCTGTGCTACTGTTCTCCCAGGAAGGTTGCTACATCTTGGCTTTAATTGGAACTTAATGTGAGGCTTTTTCTAGATAAATGTAAAAAGATAAAACCCTAGTCACGAATAGACTCAATAGAACAGAATAAAGGAGCAGATCTGTGGATTACAAAATAATGTTAGTAATTTGGATGCTTTCAAATGGGCAGATAATGTTTCAAAGAAATATGCTGGATATATTCAATATATATTTTCCCTCCTAAATTGCCACTAACAAAAATAATCACCAAATTCATTCCAGCTCTTGGTGTCATGAGTAGGGTTTTGTCTTTTGACATTTATTTGCTTAGGGTCTGGGAGATTTCACAGCAGCAGATTAAGGCAGGATCCTTGGATCGAGGACTGGTTATATGTGGGAGCCATGCGGATCACTGAGTCAGTGAGATACCATGCACTTTTATGGGATGCTACAAGAGAAAGATCAAGGAATTTATCAGGGGAGATGGTGGGGAGTCCAGGAAGAAAGTCTATTAGAGCGGGACTTGGGAGAAACACCAAGGAACTGGAGGAGAGAGATGGTAAACTGAAGTAAATACATTTAGGGGAGCTGGCAAAAATACTGTAGTGAATGTGGGGCCCTTTTAGTCTTCATCCACCTCCACAGATTTGCAAGATGCTAGTCAGCGTTTTCCTTGCTAGTTTTCCCCATTACTAATGGAGAAAAATTGTTTCAAAAATCCAGCTAAGCTTCTCTTAAAGGAGCAGCCATGTAAAAATACATAGAATGTGAGTTATCAACATAAAGTATTGTCAGCTAGACAGGGCATTGGATATGTTATTTTTCAGACTGTTGTCAGAGGAATCAGTGCAAAAGAGTTAGGCTTATTTTGCAGGCTGTTACATTCTTATCCATCTCTCTCTCTTACACACACACATACACACACACACACACATACACACACACATACACACACCACACACAAAATCTCTCACCTAAGGAAACATCCATTGTTACATCGTATATGGAGATCAATAGGTTTTGCATTCCTTGTGGTGTCATCATGCCCTTTCATCAGCTAACCAGTTAATTTACACCACCACAGCCTTCCTGTTACAGATAGAAAGGATTTGTTGTAACCTGAAACCATAATTTACTTGTTACCCAACAGACAGTCAATTTGCCACAGCAAGGACTATAAAGGCAGTTTAATGGAGCCCTTCCCTGCAGCTGGAGAACATCATGCTGTTTGGAGAAATCCTGGTAAACAGGCATTTTCCAAAATATAAACATTTGATTTCTAAATGAATATTTATTCTGTTTTGCCCCAAATTTATTTTTAAAGAGGAAATGTCTGTATAAATAGATGATTAAGATCCAGAGTGCATGTTACCAAGGAGGGATAGCGATAGCCTTATTTCTGATAGTCGAAGGAAGAAAACATTCTAAATCTGCAATGAGCCAAAAGGAAACACAATTCTGCAAACAACTTCTATTGCATTTGGGGGTGAAGCCCGGCCAAGGATTTAAATGTTTTCTGAGTGCACTGGTTGTGCACAAAGTCACACAATAGCATGTGGAATCCTTTCTGAAGCTGTGGATAGCAAAGCATCAGATCATAGCTGGCCCTGTGCTGGTATGCTAGAATGGCAGAGAGAAGGTAAAAGAAGCCTTCCCCACCATGCAGGGAGAGGCTCAGTCCCTGTTCCTGCCTCACCTGAATGCAAGGACCAGAGAGTGATAATGGTGCTAGTGGCCCTGATTTAGGAAGCT
The DNA here is from genome assembly GCA_037349315.1 of Chelydra serpentina. Lineage (NCBI taxonomy): Eukaryota > Metazoa > Chordata > Testudines > Chelydridae > Chelydra > Chelydra serpentina. The sequence goes on from JBAIAC010000004.1 coordinate 81,553,072, forward strand.
ATTTAAGCATAACTTTACGCACATAAGTAGTCTCGTGGGATTGCTCATGTGCTTAAAATTATGCACATGCTTTATTACTTTGCTGGACACCTCCAGTTTAGGACTCTGGTGCAGGGAGAGGAGGGGAGGGAGGGAAATGTATCTAGTGTAAAGCCAGAATCATTGGCTCTCTGCACAGGAGGCATGCCAGGGGTGAGAAAAGTGGACAATGGGAGTGCACTGTACTCTAGCAATCCCTTGCTGGCTCTGACTCCAAGGGGCTGTCTGCCAATGAGGGCAGATTAGAGAAGAAACCCCTGTGACTGTTCTAGTAAGTGTCATAAGTAGCATAGAACCAACTCCAGAATCAGGAAGCCACAATCCGCTTCTTTGAGACTCCCACTCTTGACTATGCCCAGCTGAGAGTCTGGCCCAGCTGTATTTAAAAAATGTTTCTGCTCTCATAGCCCATCTTCTAACTGATCTTGCAGCGACAGCCCATCCTTTTATGGCAATAAGCTGTAATATCATAAGTAAGGCTGCGAGTCTGTCACAGACGTTACGGATTCCGTGACTTTCTGTGACTTCTGCAGCAGCTGGTGCTGGCTGAGGGTCTGCCCAAGCTGGGTAGCCCCTGGGGCAGCAGCAGCAGTTTGGGAGGGGGCTCAGCGCTAGGGGCAAAGGGTTTGGGGGTGTGGGGGAGGCACTTACCGCAGGGTGGGGGGCTCCCACTGGCATGGCCCTGCAACTTCTAGGCAGCAGGGGGGCCAAAGGGGGGGCCTCCATGCCGTGTGCTACCTGTGCCCACAGGACCTGCCCCTGCAGCTCCCATTGGCTGTGGTTCCTGGCCAATGGGAGCTGTGGCAGCTGGCGCTTGTGCCCCTCTGTTGCCTAGGAGCTTCAGGGACATGGAGCTGGATAAGGAGCCCCGCCAGCCCCGTGAACCCTCCCCCTCAGCACCAGCAGGGGTCCCGGGCCACATGCCACAGCCCGGCTCCCTCCCACCCTGCACAGTCCCAAGCACCTGCCCAAGTCTTAGTCACAGGTATTTTAGTAAAAGTTATGGACAGGCCATGGGCCATGAATTTTTGTTTACTGCCCATGACCTGTCCATGACATTTACTAAAAATACCCATGATTAAAACATAGCCTCAATCATAAGCACAGGACATTGGAGCAAAAATCTGCACTTGGATAGGCACACAGTGTGCCAAGTTCACTACTGGTGCAAGGTAGTGAACTGGTGCAAGCTATTTTCAAACCTAAGTCCATTGGTAGTAGGATATTTAACCCAGAGAAAGTTAGCTGTGAAGTGTCAAAGGTAAAATTTGGCATTATGACAATAAGATCAAGCAGAATACTAGCCAAGTACACTTTTTTGCGAAGATTGCTCCTCTGTGAAACTTCCCAAGAGGACAAACAGAATACCAAAATAACAAGGAGAACGTGGCTTTCAGGAGGGCTAGGTATCCTGTACTTAGGTCAGTTTAGGCATCGGCAACCTTCGGCACGCGGTTTGCCAGGGTAAACCCCCGGTGGGCTTGGACGGTTTGTTTACTTTCCGCATCCGCCGGTTTGGCCGATCGTGGCTCCCACTGGCCGTGGTTCGCTGTCTCCAGCCAATGAGGGCTGTGGGACGTGGTGGTCAGCACATCCCCCGGCCTGCGCTGCTTCCCGCAGCCCCCATTGGCCTGGGACGGTGAACCGCGGCCAGTGGGAATGGCCGAGCAGGCGGACGCGGCAAGTAAACAAACTGGCCTGGCCCACCAAGGGGCTTACTCCGGTGATCCGCGTGCTGAAGGTTGCCAATGCATGGGTTAGTTCCTAAACATAGTTATTTTTGGACTTGATTACCAGGCTGCTTCAGGGGTACTGGAACAATTTGTATAGTGGGGGTGCTGAGAGCCATTGAACCAATCTGTAAACCATGTGTATGATGGAAACCACTTCAAGTCAGGGAGTGCAGCAACACCCCCAGCACCCGTAGTTCCAGCACCTATGGGCTGCTTATTTAACTGTTCCAACTATTGGGCATATAGTCTATGTATCTTAGGCTAGTTTAATACCAAGAAAAACCTGAATAACGTGGTAAGTCTCTTCTCTCCTTACTTGAAGGTTTCCATTACCATCTAGAAGGAGTCCAGGAATGCTGTACATGTAGGGGTTTTCAAAAGCTATTTTCAAATTTAAATGAAACAAATAGTTCCAATAAGATTTAAATACTTTGGAACAGTGTAGTTTTCCAGGCAGCAGAATAGCTGGCATAAATTAATGTTTTATGGATGTCTGCAGTCTGTTCAAGGAACAGTTGAGAACATATACCTCCTGCCTCATGACAATCCATTTTGCTAAATAAGTGGCATTAAAGATGGGTTCAAAAAGGTGCATCCTTTTGCTTTGATTCATTCTCCACGTATTACATATTTAGTATATTTCAAATGATTGGAATGGTGATGTTAGTAGTTCAGAGTTACAGGTAAAGTAATGCCAACAGGAAGTGATAAGCACCACAGAGGGAGATAATCCCTGCCTACCTGCAACACTGTTATTTTTAATATGGCGAGGACAATATATTTAATTAGAATTAATTTCTGTTCCTCTTTAATAATACATTAATGGAATAATAGCCACACATTTTCTTTGTTCAGTACCCAAATGACACTCACTTTAACCTTTCGTACATTCTTTCTAGGAAAATACATAATTAAAAAACAGTTAAAACCCCATGTTCGGCATTATAGTATCTTAAAGGGAAAAGGAACCAGTAAGTTATAGTATCTTCTAACTGCCAAACAAAAGGCCTCCCACGATGGTATGCATTCTTTAGCCATATATGTGTTGCACTGAGCATTCTGTAATATGATTGAATGATTTCTCTCTCCCTAGGATCCTTACAAACATGATTTCTCTCTCTTTTGTTCTTCCCAGCCCCAAAAAGGCTATTCCAGTGAGTACAATTTTAAAATGTGCTAATAAATAGAAGTGAACATTATGGAGAAATTAAATGTTGGAAATATAAATCAGGACAGAATATCCTAGTCACATTTTTAGAAAGGCCACATCTGGTATGAAAAAATTATGGGAAACCAATGGGGCAGTGATGGGCAACCTGTGGTTCACGGGTTGACAGCCCACAGGCACCCAGTGGCTGCGGTTCACCGTTCCCAGCCAATAGGAGTGCTGGAAGTGGCAGCCAGCACGTCCCTGCGAACTGCGGCCACTGGGATCTGCGGGAGGCCATGCCTGCAGACGATCAATGTAAACACTGTCTCACAGTCCACCAGTGGATTACCCTGATGGGCCTCATGCGGCCCATCGGCCACAGGTTGCCCTCCACTGCAATGGGGGATGTACAAATGCAAAAGGTGGCTATGTGGTAGCATACTCCACAGTATATAGCAAGCACTATTCCTTCAGGCTGCAGTGTAGCTCTCTTCACAACTGGAGGGCATAGCCAAAGACAGAGGAGTAGATGGAAGAGCAGCATTACCACATCCATTTCCCTTTGCAGAGTGGAGTAAGTCACAGTGTAGAAAGCATCTCTCTTTAGTACTGAGGTGAGCCTGAGTACCTCTTCCATGGCTTTTCACTCTCTGGAGACTTATGGGCCCATCTGGTATCGTCATGGCAGAGCTGTGCTACTAGGGCTGAGTGAGGGAGAATCTTGGACAGAACAAAATCCATGGAATCTGACCCTATTGTTCCTCTGTATTTCAAGCCTTTTGCTAATGCTGGCAGTCCCACTCACTAGCTATTCTTACTGCTTCTAGCCTGCATACTAGATGGGACAAACAGCTTCACATGGTAACACTCTGGCTCCCCATTCTCCATAAATTTTCATATGAGAACGAGTGTATGGCCCTGTGTTTTTTCCCCTCCACATGCTAATCTATCTCTGTTTGATATTATTATTATTATTTATTTGTTTTATGATAGCACCTAGAAGCCCTAGGCATGGACTACCACCTCATTCTGCTAGTGACTGTACAAACACTGTACAAAAAGGCACTGTACAAAAAGATGGTACCTGCCCGCAAAGAATTTACAATCTAAGAATAAAGCAAGAGACTATGGATGGAAACCAATAGCTAGATTACAAGGAAACAATTAAAATAATATTGGTCAGGATGATAGGCAACAGCCTAAACATTGTCAAGCTTTTTGTAGGCATCACAGCAAAGGAAGATTTTGAAGGAGGATAATGATTCATAGATTCATAGATTCATAGATTCTAGGGAAGGGACCACGAGAGGTTATCGAGTCCAGCCCCCTGCCCTCATGGCAGGACCAAATACATCATCCCTGATAGACATTTATCTAACCTACTCTTAAATATCTCCAGAGATGGAGATTCCACAACCGCCCTGGGCAGTTTATTCCAGTGTTTAACCACCCTGACAGTTAGGAACTTTCTCCTAATGTCCAACCTAAACCTCCCTTGCTGCAGTTTAAGCCCATTGCTTCTTGTTCTATCCTCAGATGCTAAGATGAACAAGTTTTCTCCCTCCTCCTTGTGACACCCTTTTAGATACCTGAAGACCGCTATCATGGCCCCTCTCAGTCTTCTCTTTTCCAAACTAAACAAACCCAATTCCTTCAGCCTTCCTTCATAGGTCATGTTCTCTCGATCCTTAATCATTCTTGTTGCTCTTCTCTGGACCCTCTCCAATTTCTCCACATCTTTCTTGAAATGCGGTGCCCACAACTGGGCACAATACTCCAGTTGAGGCCTAACCAGCGCAGAGTAGAGCGGAAGAATGACTTCTCGTGTCTTGCTCACCACACACCTGTTAATGCAGCCCAGAATCATGTTTGCTTTTTTTGCGACAGCATCACACAGTTGATTCATATTTAGCTTGTGGTCTACTATAACCCCTAGATCCCTTTCTGCCGTATGCCTTCCTAGACAGTCTCCTCTCATTCTGTATGTGTGAAACTGATTGTTCCTACCTAAGTGGAGCACTTTGTATTTGTCCTTATTCAACTTCATCCTGTTTACCTCTGACCATTTCTCCAATTTGTCCTGATCATTTTGAATTATGACCCTATCCTCCAAAGCAGTTGCAATCCCTCCCAGTTTGGTATCATCTGCAAACTTAATAAGCCTACTTTCTATGCCAATATGCAAGTCGTTGATGAAGATATTGAACAGAGCCGGTCTCAAAACAGACCCTTGCGGAACCCCATTCGTTATACCTTTCCAGCAGGATTGGGAACCATTTATAACTACTTTCTGAGTACGGTTATCCAGCCAGTTGCGCACCCACCTTGTAGTAGCCCCATCTAAGTTGTATTTCCCTAGTTTATTGATAAGAATATCATGCGAGACCGTATCAAATGCCTTACTAAAGTCTAGGTATACCACATCCACCGCTTCTCCCTTATCCACAAGACTTGTTATCCTATCAAAGAAAGCTATCAGATTGGTTTGACATGATTTGTTCTTTACAAATCCATGCTGGTTATTCCCTATCACCTTACCACCTTCCAAGTGTTTGCAGATGATTTCCTGAATTACTTGCTCCATTATTTTCCCTGGCACAGAAGTTAAACTAACTGGTCTGTAGTTTCCTGGGTTGTTTTTATTTCCCTTTTTATAGATGGGCACTATATTTGCCCTTTTCCAGTCTTCTGGAATCTCTCCTGTCTCCCATGATTTACCAAAGATAATAGCTAGAGGCTCAGATACCTCCTCTATTAGCTCCTTGAGTATTCTAGGATGCATTTCATCAGGTCCTGGTGATTTGCAGGAATCTAACTTATCTAAGTGATTTTTAACTTGTTCTTTTTTTATTTTATCTTCTAAACCTTCCCCCTTCCCATTTGCATTCACTATGTTAGGCATTCCCTCAGACTTCTCAGTGAAGACTGAAACAAAGAAGTCATTAAGCATCTCTGCCATTTCCAAGTTTCCTGTTACTGTTTCTCCCTCCTCACTGAGTAGTGGGCCTACCCTGTCCTTGGTCTTCCTCTTGCTTCTAATGTATTGATAAAAAGTTTTCTTGTTTCCCTTTATTCCTGTAGCTAGTTTGAGCTCATTTTGTGCCTTGGCCTTTCTAATCTTGCCCCTGCATTCCCGTGTTGTTTGCCTATATTCATCCTTTGTAATTTGTCCTAGTTTCCATTTTTTATATGACTCCTTTTTATTTTTTAGATCTTGCAAGATCTCGTGGTTAAGCCAAGGTGGTCTTTTGCCACATTTTCTATCTTTCCTACCCAGCAGAATAGTTTGCTTTTGGGCCCTTAATAGTGTCCCTTTGAAATACTGCCAGCTCTCCTCAGTTGTTTTTCCCCTCAGTCTTGATTCCCATGGGACCTTACCTATCAGCGCTCTGAGCTTACCAAAATCCGTTTTCCTGAAATCCATTGTCTCTATTTTGCTGTACTCCCTTCTACCCTTCCTTAGAATTGTGAACTCTAGGATTTCATGATCACCTTCGCCCAATCTGCCTTCTACTTTCAAGTTCTCAACGAGTTCCTCCCTATTTGTTAAAATCAAATCTAGAACAGCTTCCCCCCTAGTAGCTTTCTCAACCTTCTGAAATAAAAAGTTGTCTGCAATGCAGTCCAAGAACTTATTGGATAGTCTATGCCCCACCGTGTTATTTTCCCAACATATATCTGGATAGTTGAAGTCCCCCATCACCACCAAATCGTGGGCTTTGGATGATTTTGTTAGTTGTTTAAAAAAAGCCTCATCCACCTCTTCCACCTGGTTAGGTGGCCTGTAGTAGACTCCTAGCATGACATCACCCTTGTTTTTTACCCCTTTTAGCCTAACCCAGAGACTCTCAACACTTCCATCCCCTATGTCCATCTCCACCTCAGTCCAAGTGTGTACATTTTTAATATATAAGGCAACACCTCCTCCCTTTTCCCCCATCTGTCCTTCCTGAGCAAGCTGTATCCATCCATACCAACATTCCAATCATGTGTATTATCCCACCAAGTTTCAGTGATGCCAACAATGTCATAGTTGAATTTATTTATTAGCACTTCCAGTTCTTCCTGCTTATTACCCATACTTCTCGCATTTGTATACAGGCATCTAAGATACTGATTTGATCTTGCCTCCCAGTTTTGCCCTGACCCTCCTATCTCTTTGTCATTAGAGCCCACGCTCCCTCCTATTTCCAACCCATCTCCCAGGTCCCCGTGTTCTCCACTTACCTGTGGGCTTTGCTCACCTGTCCCCGTGGAACCTAGCTTAAAGCCCTCCTCACTAGGTTAGCCAGTCTGTATCCAAATAGGGGCTTTCCCCTCCTCGAAAGGTGAATGCCATCTCTGCCTAGCAGTTCTTCCTGGATTAGCATCCTGTGGTCGAGGAAGCCAAAGCCCTCCTGGCGACACCATCTTCGCAGCCAAGCATTCACCTCCACGATGCACCTGTCTCTGTCCGTGCCCCTACCTTTGACAGGAAGGATCGAAGAGAATACCACCTGCGCTCCAAACTCCTTCACCCGTACGCCCAGAGCCCTGTAGTCACTCTTGATCTGCTCAGTGTCACACCTCGCAGTATCATTTGTGCCCACATGGATGAGTAGCATGGGGTAGTAGTCAGAGGGCCGGATAATCCTTGACAATGCCTCCGTAATGTCTCGGGGCGACAGATGAGGTAGCTTTATGGATATTTAAGATGCTTATTTGACAATTTAAAAAGTGAATGATGGAGGTAAGAGCTGACATCTTGAAAGTGAATGAGAGATGATATTTTGGGTGGGCTTTGAAAATGAAGACAAGAAGCTTGTGTTTGATGTGATAGAGAAGTGGGAGACAATGGAGGGAAGCCCAGACAGGGGGGACATAGTGTGATGGTCTGTACCTCAGGGAAACACCCTGCACCCCCATGTTCATCTTTATAATATGATTGTGTGGTACCCAATGCAAAGTTTGTCTTGTTGGGTGTCTTTGAAAGGCTCATGATGCACTGAGCATTGTTGTTATAGTAATGTTATAGGTTGTAATTTCATGTATATAGTTATGAGGCTGAAAATGTGTCCTCATGGCTTAAAACAAGCCCAGGCAAAACTCTCCAGGAGCAGAAGGGCAGTTCACACCTCATCGGGGACAAACCCAGCCCCGCCTCACAGGAACAAAGGACACTGGCCTAGGCAGCAACAAAGGGTCTGTTGGACTCTCGAGTGAGTCACCCCCCTTCCTTTGGTCAGTCAGGGACTATGATGAGGTAATTCTCACCTGAATCTGAAGGGGGTGGGGACAAATCCAAGAGGAAAGAAAGAACATGATAAAAGGGAGAGCTGTTTGTCATGCTTTTCCTTTCTCTTCCACCTCCATCTACATACACCACCACCAAGCGACTGAAGCACTGATCAAAGGGGAGAGCCTGGCTGAAGGGCAACCAGCCAGCCTGTGGTGAGAAGCATCTAAGTTTGTAAGGGCACTGAAAGTGTTAAGATCATCTTAGAATGCATTTGCTTTTATTTCATTTGACCAAATCTGATATCTTGTGCTTTGACTTATAATCAATTAAAATCTATCTTTTGTAGTTAATAAATCTGTTTGTTTATTTTACTTGAAGCAGCGTGTTTGTTTTGAAGCATGTCAGAGACTCCCCTTGGGATAACAAGCCTGGTAGATATCAATTTCTTTGTTAAACTGATGAACTCATGTAAGCTTGCAGTGTCCAGTGGGCATAACTGGACACTGCAGGATGAAGCTTCCTAGGGTTGTGTCTGGGACCGGAAACATTGGCTAGTGTCATTTGGTTGCACAATTCAAGCAGCAGCTGGCCAAAAGTGCTCACTCATGTAGCTGGGAGCAGCTTACATGCTAGAGGCTGTGTGTGAACAGCCCGGGAGTGGGGGTTCTCACAGCAGGTCAGGGCATGGCTGGCTCCCAGAGTCGAGGATTGGAGTGGCCTAGCAGATCACCGGTCCAGATAACACCAGGGGAACATCACACATAGTTAAAGCAATAGGCTAGGAAAATGACTCTTGCAGAAGAATTCTGAATTGATATGGGCAGGGTAAGATTGCTTTTATCAAGGCCAGAGAAAAGGATGTTGCAGTATTTGAGATGCAAGATAATGAGAGACTGGGCAAGGGTTTTAAGTGTGTGGATGGATAGGATATCCATTTTAGGGATATTATGCAGTGAGAATTGGCAAGACTTAGACATAAGCCTGGATGTGAGGACCTAGAGAGCGGGCCAAATCAATGATGACATCCAGGTTATGGGCCTGAGTGACAGGCAGGTTGGTGATGTTACCATAGTGATCTAGAAAAGAGGGGAGTAGAGGGGAGGGCATGAGGGGAAGATTAAGAGCTCTATTAATAGCCATGTTGACCTCGTCTTAACAGCTAGACATCCATAAAGAGATGTTAGAGAGACAGATTGAGACTTCAGTTTAGACAGGAGGCTGCTGTGAAGGAGAGAAGTATATCTATGGGTCATCAGCATAGAAATGGTAGTTAAATTTGTGTTTGTGGATGAGATTATCCAGAGTGAGGGTGTAAAGGGATAGACGAAAGGGACCAAGGACAGAACCTGGTGGACCCTCCCCCAAGAAAGTTGGAGGGGGATGAGGAGGATCTGCTGAAGGAGTCATTATAGAGGCAGGAGGAGAACTAGGAAAGGACAGAGTCATGGCAGCCAAGGGAGGACAAGAAGAACATGGTCAACTGTGTCAGAGGTAGCTAACAGGTCAAGGAGGTTGAGGATGGAATACTAGTTCTGAGCTGTGACTAGGAGAAGGTCATTAAAGACTTTGGTGAGAGTGATTTGAATGGACAGCAAGGGGAAGAAGCTGGATTGGAGAGGATTTAGGCTGGAAATGAAGAGAAGGACTCCAGACAGTGATTGTGGACAGTTTATTCGATGAGTTTAGAGGTGAAAGAGAGAAACGAGATGAGGCAGAGAAGGGAGAGGCTAGTGAGCTTCAGGGTGGGAGGGGTTAAAATGGGAGACAGCATGCTTGTGTTATGATGTGAGGAAAAAGTCAGAGAAGAGTGAGAGGTTAATGAGAGTAGGTGCAAGGGAGATCAGGGGATGGGATGGCATCACTGGGGCAAGTGGGGTATGTTTGCAGCAGCTTCTAATGAAACCTGTGTTAATCCATTTCTAGACTAATTGCATTTGTATAAAGAAATTTCTCACTCTTTTAAAACCCAGTCTTTTGTTAGTTTAGTTTGAATCATTTTATTTTAAGCTTGTTACCCTCTTCAACAGGTTTTTGGAATCCATCTTTTCTTTTCCTCTTAGAGTTTTACATAGCATATTCACTTCCCCTCCTAATTGCTTCATGTATAAAGAATGGAGATTTTTCCCCTTACTCTAAATAGCTACAATCATTGAGATTGACTGTTAGTGAAGAGGAAAAGCTCAAAAAGTAGAGAGGAGTAGTTTGGAGAAGCATCTGACATTCATCTGAGTCTTGGTCTAGAAACTGGGTTAGGCTTTCCCATGGGATACCAGTTCTGGAAGTGATGGATCCATTGTCACTTCGAAGTCTTTTCCTGATCAGTGTCTTACAATGCATGAACAACTGGTCCCCAGTTCAGCAGAGTTCTTAAACACATGCCTAACTTTAAGCATCTGATTAGTGCTATTGACTTCAATGGATATGAGCAGGATAAGATTGCATTTATCAAGGTCAGAGAAAATGATGTTGCAGTAATTGAGATGCACATTTTCAAATACCTTGCTGAATCAGGTCCCTAGAATATGAACGATTGGGCATTTTTAACCTAATTTTTATTACCCCAATTTTTTCCCCATATAAACATACAATTTTTTCAACCCTAATCTAGCTTGGTCACTTTCAAGTTGCTTTTCCTGCTAATTCTCTAACTGTTTCATGTCTCTTGCAAATTTGAACACCTTGATAAACATTCCTCCTCCTCTAGGTCATTGGTTTATCCTATGAACAAGAGCAGCTCTACTGCTAACAGATTCTTTTAACACTTCACTTGTCAGTTCCTTCCTACTCAGTCTGTATCCATTTATCATATGGTCTCAGTTACTAAGCAATGTTTTTAACCAGTTGAGAATTTCACCATCGATATCACATTAACTAAAATTTTACACCACCCTTTTATGTGGTACTGTATCAAAAGCCTTTGTCAGGTTCAAATGCTGTAGATTATATCTGCTACTTCACCCTTTGCAGTTCTTATTGTCACTTCCTCAAAGAAGTTAATCAGATTTGTTAAGTGTGACCTGCTGTCTATTACTAGTCTTTAATTATCTAAGTGCTATTCTGTTTAACTCCTGTAATCACTGACTCTCAGATCATTCTACAAAAGCTTTTTAATGTCTATTACTAATGTGAATAAAGTACCTTTCTTTAACCTTTCCTTGGTTTGGGATACATGAGCTTTTTGACTGTGTTTCTTCAGCAGTTAATTTTTTATTTCGTTTTTATACAAACGTAAGGCCTCATTTTGCCATCTTTACTCATAGTGAGTAGTATCTTAACTCTGAGTAGTCCTATTGATTTCAGCTACTATTAGCAGTAATGGCTCCTAGCATTTTTAATTGGTCTTTTTGACCTGCATGTGTCACTGACAAGATGATGCAGACCTCTTCAGATGGTGTCTGTGGCTGTGCATGGGTTGAGCACAGCCACTTGGAACAGTCCATTGCATCTGGCTTGTTTCTATTGCTTTTTTTCTATTTTCCCCCCTCAGACTGTACACCTCACATCATCCACCAGCGAGTCTTTGATAATAGGTAAAGATTATTTTGGCAAAAATAATTATAAAATGCAAGCAGCTCCTGTGTTAAGAACAGGAGCTCCTTTCTTAATTAATTTTTATGGGATCCTGTTTTCCTTCACTGTGCTAGTTAACTTTTTCTTGGTCCTGTAGTTTTGTGCTATGCTTTAATAAAAATATTACAATCCTCCCACCCCCTTCTAAACTAAAATATGCATCTTACACAAATCACTGTACAAAGACACATTCAGACTTTGCTTTTGTTTTTGCAACAGAAACATTCTGTTTGAAATATAATAAATCAGTTCCTTCGCCCGCATATGTCAGTGCACACCACTCATTCTCATTTTCCTCACACTCTTTCACTTAAGAAACAGATGTTACATGCTAAAACAGGAAGGGAAAGGTGCTAGCATACACTTTGAGACCAGCTGTGTACCTACAGTTGTATTATGTTCCTGCAACAGTTTGTTCTCTTTAAGGCTGACGTATTGCTTGCCACTTCTTCATACACACAACTTCCTATAGTCAGGGGAAATTAACTCCATCTTAAAGTGTGAGTTTGATGGATCAGGAAACTGGATCACCCATCTCTAGCCCTCTGTTTCTCTATAAAAACTTCTATGCTAAGGCATGATAATCTTTTAGATTTGGGCAGATTAAAATACATTTTAATCATAATTGGGAAATTAATAGGAGGGGGGACTGGCAAATTGATATGGTTTTCTATAGACCTATAGGTCTTTTTTGAATTTAGCTCATGTTAGTAGTGATTGAAAGACATTATCATCTGACATCTATTCAAGAGCCTGTCGGAAACAAAATTTAGCCTCTGTCCAGTTCCTACTTGATAGATGCCCACATTTATGAGACTTACCACCCTATCTGGCACCCCTTGATGGTGGTCTCTTCACATGGCCAAAGACTGAATGAGCATAGAAAGTGAATGTCGAGGTTCCCTCCCCACTCTGAACTCTAGGGTACAGACATGGGAACCTGCATGAAAGACCCCCTAAGCTTATTTTACCATCTTAGGTTAAAAACTTCCCAATGCACAAATGTTTCCCTGTACATTGGATTTAGTCATCGCTGCCACCATGAAGTTATTTAACAAAGAATCAGGAAGGGATCACTTGGAGTCCTATTCCCCCCAAAATATCCCCCAAGCCTTACACCCCCTTTCCTGGGGAGGCTTGAGAATAAACAAGATGAGCACAGACCAGCCTTGGGTTTTTAGAACCCTAAAAATCCAATCAGATTCTTAAAAAACCAGAACTTTATTAGAAGAACAAAAGAAAAAGATAAAAGAACAACTCTGTAAGATTAGAATGGAAGATAGTCTCACAGACAGTCAGATTCAAAACAGAGAGAATTCCTCTGGGCAAAACCTTAAGTTACAGAAAGATGCAACAAAAACAGGAATACACATTCCCTCCAGCACAGCGAATTTCACAAGCCAAAAATAAAAGAAAATCTAACGCATTTTCTAGCTAAATTACTTACTAACTTTATAGGAGTCGGATTGCTTGCTTCCTTGATCTGTCTCTGGCAGAGACATCACCCAGACAGACAAAGGCCTCCCCCCGCCCCGCCTCAGATTTGAAAGTATCTTGTCCCCTTATTGGTTCTTTTGGTCAGGTGCCATCCCGGTCAGGTGCCAGCCAGGTTACCGGAGTTTCTTAACCCCTTCTTACAGGTAAGATGATTTTATAGTACTGTATCAGAGTCTCTTAACCCCTTCCCTTTATATTTATGACAGTGAACATCCCCGTCCACCTTAGAGATGATCTCTCCATGGCAGAGCTGTGGGCCAAGCTTGCAGTAGCCTATGCTGTGGCAAAATACAGAGCTTTGTTGTCCAGTGAACAGTTTGCCATCTTTCAGAAGCACTAAAAACACAGATGAAACATAGGTTTTCCCTTCACTTACATTAATTACACTGACAGGTTCCAAGGAGGATCGGTTTTCATGGGTGAACTTGTGCTGATAGTGTTAAAAGAGAAAGAAGGACTACAGCAGTGTCTTGAGTTAGTGCAGACAGGCTCTGTGCAAGTTTCCCTGTGCAGCTCTTCTGGTGCACTCAGTTCTGACCTGAAATCTCTTTGCTATGCTGTACCAGTCCTTGGCTCCTCTTGAACAAAGACTGACAATCATGCTGCATTGTGCCAAATTATGTGTTGGTTTTGCAGTGGTGCCAAAATGAGACTTGAATGAAACTACCCCAAAAATGTCTGCTTGTAGCCTAAATCAGCATTTGAACACAAGTCTCCAGAGGTGAAAGCCTAGTGTACTAAACTCCAGCTGTGACTTGATCAAAGCACAGCTCAATTTATATGTAGAATATGATTTTAAGAACAGTCAGGAATTTTGTGAGTAGGAGGAGAGTGTCAAAAATAAGAGATGAAAGAATAATTTGCACAGCCTTGAGTTGGTGTTTTATTGTATACTAGTAACCCAGGACCTATCAAACCTTATATTTTTAAAACAATAAAGCAATAGAAAGGATTTTAGAGACAATAACACTTTTGGGAGCGGAAGGTGTATCCCCAACATTCAGACAAATATGATAGTTCATCTTAAAAGGCAAAGAAAAAAGGAGACCAGAAAGCTACGGAGATAGCAGCGCACCTGGTATCACTGCTCCCTGAGCAGGAGGGAGTGGTGTTGGTGATCTTTGTATTAGTTGTGAGCAGAACTTACCCTGCTGTGGTTGATGCTAGGCTAAGTGGTCAATGAAAATGAGGAAGGAACTAGGAAATAATTATGTCATTTGTTAGTGAGAGAAGAGATGGCATGCAAAGTTCACATCCAAACCAAAGCTCCCCTGAAATTCAGTTGTGTTCAGACTCCAGCTTTTGGCTTGGCCCAGTTTCTAGTTTAGCATTATAATAAATATGAGAGCCCGCATATTATCTTGTGTAGTTAAAGTGTGTGAACATGTCCACAGGAAGTGTGCAAGGCACTGGAGAATCAGACTTCTTATCCATAGCCTTTATATCTATAAATAACCCAGTCATGACAAACCTCAAAAGAGAATGAGCCTCTCCTAATTGCAGCATGGTAGCTGCTATAGACAGTGCTCCTTGTTGAGTTTGGAGGACCTGGAGAACAGGCTACCAAGGGATTTAGAGAGCAATAGTCAACGGGATAAGGTAAGGGCCACTGTTTGAGGTCTCTAGGAAACAATAGCCAGTGAAATGAAGCTGAGGATTGTCAGTCAGTAAAGAACTGGACTAGAACTTCATAAGAAGGTTTTGTCCTAAATACCAGAGAGCACAGACTGTTTAGAGGTAAACTATTGGTGGAATCGAATCAAATGACTCTTCTGAGTAAGTGAATTATGCTGTTCTACTAATACATCTTTTTATGTAAGAAAGACATGGATCTGAATCACTGACTAATAGGCATTAATGCACTGATACTTATTTACAGTAATAGGGCTAGATTCACCAGTACGCTCCAGGGCCTTTGTGCTACATCACCCCTGGCTGAGTTTATAGCTGCTCTGTGGTATAAAACAGCCATAATATACAGGTGGATTTGGCTCATAGGCACTCTAGACTTCATTTATTCACATAGTTCACTATCACTGACATATGTATTGGGAAATACTACACCAACATCGGTATTATTCCTCACTGTGACTGTCACTTCATCATCTACGGTGATCACATTACGTCACATTTCCAGAGAATTAAGTGAAACACATTCAAAATGGGTAACATTCGCTGACTGGCAGCATGATAGGACACACAGATGGAACAGTTGCTGAAGGAGAGGCCTCTGTATGCTGGGGAAGTGAGCTCCTGCTAACTATTTATCTTAGTTACTTATATGGCCTACATCTGAGCACCTCACAGTCTTTAATGTGTTTATCTTCACAACACCCTGTGAGGTAGGAAAGTATTATCAGCTTCTTTTTACAGACGAGGAACCAAAGCACACAGAGACTGACTTTTCAGGAAGACTGTGGTGGAGCAGGAAATTGAACTAAAGTCTCCCAAGTTCATGGGTAGTGCTAACCACTGGATCAGCCTTCATATCTGTTGCATTTAAATATCCTTGTCCAGAGGCGAGTAACTGGGGATAGGCCTAGGGAGTGACTATTGGAACTGCACTGTAAGTGCCCAGAACTCCCCTCTTATAGGGGCTGTGAAGGGACAGATCCACAGACTGCCTGAAAGCTGCAGAAGGTTGGATTTTGTTACCCCTAACCTCTACATAGGCCAGCTACATAAGCCCAAGTAGTCTGCATAGTTTTTCAGATTGATGCTGGACTGAATAATCATTCATAAAGCAATGGTTTCATTCAGCCAAGTGAAAAGGAGAAGCTGGTTTAGGCTCTTACCACCCTGTACTTACGGTAAAATCTGAAGTTTACTGAAATGTTGACATTTTTTTAGAGTAGCAGCCATGTTAGTCTGTGTCAGCAAACAGAACGGGAGTACTTGTGGCACCTTAGAGAATAACACATTTATTTCAGCATAAGAGATTGATGAAGATCATATTTCCAAATTCACTGTTCACTCTTGGAGATATCTGCTTATTTGTTAGGTTTTTATATTGGCTTCCATCACTGTGGGATTGAAACACCACCACTGTATGTCTGAGTTCCTCCGAGTTGAGATATGTGGTGGTGTTGTGGCTGTGTTTGTTCTAGGATATTCGAGAGACAAGGTGAGTGAGAGAATATCTTTTATTGGTCCAACTTCTGTTGGTGAGAGAGAGACAAGCTTTTGAGCTTACACAGAGCTCTTCTTCAGGGCTGGGAAATGTACTCAGAGTGTCTGTAAGTTCGAAAGCTTGTCTCACTCACCTGCACATCTACCAATGTGATATATGCCGTCATGTGCCAGCAATGCCCCTCTGCCATGTACACTGGCCAAACTGGACAGTCTCTACGCAAAAGAATAAACGGACACAAATCTGACATCAGGAATCATAACATTCAAAAACCAGTAGGTGAACACTTCAACCTCTCTAATCACTCAGTGACAGACTTAAAGGTGGCAATTTTGCAACAGAAAAGCTTCAAAAACAGACTCCAACGAGAAGCTGCTGAACTTGAATGAATATGCAAACTAGATACCATTAACTTAGGTTTGAACAGAGACTGGGAGTGGCTCGGTCATTACGTTAATTGAATCTATTTCCCCTAGTTAACTATCCTCACTCACACCTTTGTGTCAACTGTCCAAAATGGACCATCTTTTTAATCACTTCAAAAGTTTTTTCCCCTGATAACAGTTCCTCTTAATTAATTAGCCTCTTAGAGTTGGTATAGGTACTTTCACCTTTTCATGTTTCTCTGAATGTATAAATATCTTCTTACTATACGTTTCATTCTATGCATCCGATGAACTGGGACTATAGCCCACGAAAGCTTATGCTGAAATAAATTTATTAGTCTATAAGGTGCCACAAGTATTCCTGTTCTTTTCACTAATAGAAGTTTGTCAATAAAAATTGTTTCCTCACCCTCCTTATCTCTCTGACTTGAGATCATAGAATCATAGAATATCAGGGTTGGAAGAAACCTCAGGAGGTCATCTAAACCAACCCTCTGCTCAAAGCAGGACCAATCCCCAACTAAACCATCCTGAAATCCTACCCCAGAGAAGTCAGTGGGAGTTTTATCACTGATTTCAGCAGGGCTAGGATTTCACCCATGGTATTCAGAACAGTTTATGGATCCGTTCCAGTGTATGATTTTGGAGGGAGGACATTTCCCAATGTGTTTTGCATTGCTGACATGATATAAAACAGAAGTTGAAATGTCAAATGTTGATGAAATGTAGATGAAAGTTAAATGTTTCTAAAGGGGGACAGGTGGCAAGAGAAGGAGAAGTTCTGGGAAGATAAGCTGACCATTCTCTTATCATCTACACTCACAACAAGAACAGATGTGCAGCACATGGACTAAGGGAACAGGGCTCTGCCAACAAAATAAAATGAAAGGAAACAAGAAAAAAACGTAAGTAACTGTAAAATATGAATAAATGATTGTGAGTATTTTGGGGATTGTGTTGGATCAGAGACTTGTTCTACAACTGTTGCCAATGTCAAGGCTAGACCTAGCTAAGGGAGGCCTTAGTTTAGGAGGAAAAAAAAGATATAATTAAAGCAACATGTTTGTATGAGACAATGTGCTCTTCCAAAAATCAATTTAAAATCACTCTCAGATCTGCTGTTTTCTTTCTTTTGTGCTCAATTGAAAAGAAAAACACAAGGTTCTTATACTGTATGACTTTCTCTGTGAGTGTTTAAAAAATAATCTACCACCTTGACCAGCAGTACCTCTGATACAAGGGGTATAAGCAGAACAATGGATACATTAGCTACTTTATTTCCCTATGGCACCTTTTAATAAATGAATGCAATCATGTTAGTTGCCATGCTTGGGAAAACCTCTGAGGGGCAGGCTTCCAGGAATAACATCACAGGTCAAAACTAATTCCTAGTGGAATCCTATTGGAGTGACACCCGTGATGAAGTTGGCCCACATGTCAGGCAAAACAGATTGGTTGACATTATGGTGTAATTCCTGGACGTTAGACTCATAGACTTTACGGTCAGAAGGGACCATTATGATCATCTAGTCTGACCTCCTGCACAATGCAGGCCACAGAATCTCACCCACCTACTCCTGGAATAATCCTCTCACCTATGTCTCAGCTATTGAAGTCCTCAAATTATGGTTTAAAGACTTCAAGATGCAGAGAATCCTTCAGCAAGTGACCCATGCCCCATTCTGCAGAGGAAGGCGAAAAACCTCCAGGGCCTCTGCCAATCTACCCTGGAGGAAAATTCCTTCCCGACCCCAAATATGACGATCAGCTGAACCCTGAGCATGTGAGCAAGACTCACCAGCCAGACACTCAGGAAAAAGTTCTCTGTAGTAACTTCTAACATCCCATCACTGACCATTGGTCCTATTTAGCACTGATGGCAATTAATTGACCTTTGACTAAGATCATGTTATCCCATCAAACCATCCCCTCCATAAACTTATCTAGTTTTTTATCTCCTTTGGGAATAATCTGAAAGAAACATTGGCCGCTGCCACCGAATTGCAGTACTGCTAGGCAGTAGGTGGATGTTCCAGGCTGTCAGTCGTTAGTGAAAATTATTATCAAAATCTTTTGGTGAATGGAATTTATTTAGTAATATTAAAATAAAACTCTTTGTAAAACTATGTGTAAAAGATGGGCTGCCTGAAAGCATTTTAAAGTGTTTTCTCATTTTTCCCACACTAATTCATCATGAGATGGAATGTCAGGTTATGCTGATGACAAGTTCCATCTAAACAAACAAAATACTAATAATGAAGGCGCTTCCTCCTATTCAGTTTCCTTTTGTATGCAGATAAAGTAACCCCCACATAGTTACAAAGCAATTCAGTTAGTGTTTTTCAAACTTACTAGGAACCCATTTTCCATACTGGGACCTCTGCAAGCCTCCTCCCAGCTGTCTGGGACATCCTCCCATTTAGCAATCGGGGAGGATAGGGTGGTTGTTGTAACCCTCAACACCTGTTCTTGACCCCCCAGATTGAGAATCCATGAATAAATACAACAGACACTGGACAACAGAGCTGGGGAGGGGGCGAGAGAATCCTGTGCTCAGAACCTTTTTCTTCTAATACTGCATGTGGTGACTGTCTGTGTGGCATTGGTGATAACTGCACTAGTAATGTGTTTATTTGAGCCATTACATATTTAAATTATAAACTATTTGGGGTGGGGACTTACAGTGTCTTCCTATGTATTTGTAGAGCACCTTGCATTCTCTGGGCATGATCAGATGAGAAATAATAACTAAGTAAGATTAACTGGGAACACACTGGTGTACTCTAACAAGAACGGAAAAAAGAGGCACTATTTATTTTAGTAGTGAATGAACAAAGTAAATCAACTTCAACTATTAGGAATGTGCTTCTGCTGAAGTCCATGGCAAAATGTTTATTGACTTCAGGGGGAGCAGAATTTGAGCCGTGAATATAAAGTGTTAGTTACTTGCAGACATTTAGTAAATTATAAAAAGTTGACTGTAACAATCATTCTGAATATTGTTAGCATACCCCCAAAAGAGAACAAAGCATTGCTTCATTCCTTGGCGATCCACACCCTTCATATTCATATGAAGCAAATAAGAGCAGACAGATGCAGGTGCAGAACTGGATCCTCTTCCATCTGGATTGAGACAGCTCAGCCAAGAAAGTAAGGATGAACAAACCAGTCTGGCGGGAAAAAAAAAGAACTTGACCCAAACCCCAAAGTGAGCTACTCTAATCTCAGTTATTGTTTATTTTCCTATCACTCTGTACTTCCAGTTCCAATAACAAACTGAAGTGGAATTCAGAAATATAAGCCTGTTTTTGCTGTACCAGTAAAATGTCTGGGCTGCCTGAACACAAAGGTCTTTGGGGCAATCTATCTTTTCATTATGTATGTGCAATGCAGCAGTGCTATATAAAAATTAGATATTTTGGGGGACATTAGGTGCTAATGCAATATAAATGGAACCTACTACTAATAAACCTTGCAAGAAGGTATATGCTTCAGATATTTCCCGATCAATTCTGCGAACTTCTTGTGGTCCACACAAGAATCAGCGAGGCAACCATATTTAATCTGTTTATCCAAACCTTTTTGGATTACTACCAGAAAGTTTAGTTTCTGTCCCACTCTTAATCTTCCAGTTTAAAATCCTCATCTCACACAATCATTCTCAACATTCTAGAGTGAGGAAACAAAAGACAGTTGCTGAGATGATTAGCTATGTCTTGTACTACATGAGTAGGAAGAGTAAAGACCCAGGATGAAGGTCAAAATTACAAAGCAAATAAACAAAGACCATAAAAATAGTCTAATGGCTGTGGGAAGAGAAATATAGAAGAAGAAGATGACAATTATAAAGTATAAAATAATAAACATTAAGAGGTTGCCATAAGCAACAAAGTCAGTACAATTCTCTTATATGTTGCTCTACAGCTTTCTATTCTCATCTCAGCAGTTAAGAATTATTTTTTTTTAAAAATTCACTGGCATGAAAAGTTACACTACTAGTCCAAGAATTAGCTACCGCTCAGGTGCATTTCTACATTTTAAAATTTTTAACGTGACTGTTTTTTCACAATTCTAGCTCAGATAATATTAACCACTCTTAAAGTAAGAAAATTTCAGTAAAGTTTTTATATGGTTAATGCACAATATTTTCAATATGCTGAGTATAAATATATAAATGAGAAAGAGAAAAAAATTAATCACTCCAAGGGTAGACGAGCTATAATTTATTTATGATTCTGAATTTTTATAATTAAATTTCTGACTTATTCCAGCTAAGGCACAGATGACCAACTGATGCAAAAGAGCATATAAATGGTGCTAATTTTACAATCAGATACCAGTGAGCTATCTATTACCAAAAGTCAGTTCACAGTTGGTGTAATTCAGCATACCTCTAGGAGCTTCAAGGAAGCTATGCCAGTTTACTCCAGATAAGGAACTGGTCCCCGTTCTTTAGTGAAAGAATGCAGTAAGAAGTTGTTGTACAACTTTCACCCAGACTCATAAAAATTGGCAATAAAGAAAAGCATGTAGACATACAAAAGCATGCAGTGCTGTGGAAAATATTCACAGAACATGATTTAAAGTAACCTTTAAGCTTGTGACCTCATGGTTGGGTGACTCACATGGATCAAAGTTAGGAAATAAGAAGTCAATTCTATTAGTTGAGAGTACTTGTCTGAAAGCAGGGGGTCAAGCCAGGCCTTGATTTTTATCAAGACAGCAGTGAAACAAGTAAAGTAATTGTTTTTATGATAAAGAACATCATTGTGGAGGACAGACTGAATCTGGAGTTTATTTCACTGCCCTTTGCCAATAATACATCCGTTAACGATGGGAAGCACATTTCTGTGCTTCAGAGATTAAAAACATTTAACTAAAAGCTGCTGCCAACCAGTTGCAAATCACATCTTTCGCAACTGTACTAGTACAGCCTGGAATCCTGGTGACTTAGTGGTGAAGTATTTGTGATTAAGGTGGATGACCATTTTATTCAGCAAAACAAGAACAGAAAAGGATTTTATTATAAAACCTGTTGAAACTGATGAACATTAGTTAGACCAACAGCTTGCTTCAGTGTGTCTCCTCAGCAACATGAGCTAATGCGAGCATATCAAACATATACATCCTTTCTCTACAGTAGCGAGAATATCGAGTCAACGTCAAGGTCTCAGTCCTTATTGTTAATGGGCTCCACCACCTGGGCCTAGCATAACATAGCCGAATACACTGGGATGAAGACTGCAGTTGACAACTCCATACTGTTCTAACAGAGGGCAAAGCTTATCTATGCAGGAGACAGATTTCTCAGAGGCTGGTCCTAGACTGTGGAACAAACTCCCACAGGATTTAAGAAACATCAGAAACCTCATAATCTGCTCCAAGTGCAAGGTGCATTTCTTGGACCTGCCTTCTCTAACATAAGCACATAACATGAACATTAAATAAAAAATTTAAAAAGAGAAATGCTGCTCCCCCACAAAAAACTCTATTGAAACAAAACACTTTTTTTGCACATATAGTTCTCCTCCTGGGGTGAGGATGAGAGAGAGAATGAACCACATTTGATGGATGACATTGCTTAATGCCCTACTGGAAGGTGCTGAGACGCTACAGGGATGAGGGCAGTATAAGAATCTATATAGAATAGATTCTGCTGTGCTGGCTGGCTCTGAGATCCGACATGGAATCTCACTGTGATGAAGATAAAGTAAGGAAGCTTATCTGGAAAGGATTTGGGCTGAGATTTTCAAAAGTGCTTAGCGTTGGCCTAACTCTGCTCCCATTAAATTCGGTGGTCAAACCGCCATTGACTTTAATAGAAGTTGAGTTAAGTCAATGCTGAGTGCTTTTGAAAGTCTCACCCTAGATTACTTCTGCAATGTAATGAGTTTATTATTTTACTTATGTGGTGGTTGGCTCTGTGGTTTAAAACAGATTCAGATTCAAGTAAACTGTATAGAAATTTGGCAAATTCTATTTTGCATGTTTTTAGCACAGGCATGAAAAATATGTAAAGCAAGTTTGATGTTTTTCTCAGCATTTCAAGATACTTGACGATTAGGTAAGGGTTTTAGAAAGGCATTTCTTCAGGTGTTTCGATTTTACCTTTCCAAGCTTGACAGTAGGCAGAGTCAGACAAATTTAATGGGACAGGTGGGGCCAAATTTTCCAAAGAGCTCAGGACCAGATTTTCAGTCCTCAGCAGCCAAAGCTGTGGACAGATTTTCAAAAATGCATAAGCAACGTAGGAGCACAGGTCCCATTGGCTATAAAAGGGACTTGGGCTCTTAAGTTACTTCAGTGCATTTAAAAATCTCTGTGTCAGCTCCCATTCAGACACCAGCATAAGGGTAAGACATTAAAAAAATGCTTAATATCCTGTAGCCTCCAATATAACACCTGGCTTTCAAAAGAGCTCAACACCCAATGTGAAAATTCTGTCCATAGTAGTAAATATATAAGAAAAACAACTGCATATGAGCCTTTAAATCTCTCAGTCTATTAACCCTGAAACTAAATGTTGAGTACTGCAGCAATGAATATGGTCTTCTGGACAAAGATCCTGCCACTGACTTTTTGTATCTTTTCAATGTTGTCTTCTCTATTCCAGGCTTAAGTTCCTTAACACAAGGAATTGGCATCACAAAAGCATCAGAACTTTTACTAAAGACAAATTATGTAGGAAGATCTGTTTAAATATACCCCAAATAAATTATATCAGCATGAAGAATTGAACAATATGTAACTGTAAGCAGAGATAATGGCTGCTAACATCAAAAGCATTTCATGCCAGAACTTCAAATACATTAATAGATGTAGGGAGACAACCTAATAATTGCTTAACATACCTTTAGTGATTTACACTTGAATAATTTAATAACCGAGTGCCTTCAAGCTTGGAAATAATTTACATACAAATTGTGGCACCAACCCATAAATTCCACAAAATATCTAAGATCTCTGGCCCTGGAACAATAAATCTGAGTATATTTTTGGCCTTAGCATTTTTCAGGTTTAGGAGAAGGAAAAGTATTTGTGAATTCTTTTAAATCCTTATAAGCCTTGAAAGCAAGGTCTGAATGAACAGGGTGTTGGGAATCACTCTTTCATTCAGTGATTATCAGAATTTTTAAACTTAATTTGTGCTAGATGGGGAAAACAAACAACAACCTCAAAAGTTCACCACAGCAATATAACAAGTCACATAGTTATAGTCACCAGATGTTGATAATAGGGAGTGGGGCAGGCTTGGTATAGCAGTTGATGAGAAGAGAGAGGAAAGGGGGGAGGGAGAGAGTGAAAGGGGAAGGAGAGAGAAGGACTGAGAGGCAATGTTATCACTTGATGAGAGAGGAAGCCAGCAGTTTCAGTTCATACAGGTTGTGAACACATGGCATCAGGTTGGGAGGACCTCCTTCCCTTCTCCTCCTCCAAACCCTAGAAGTCACTCGTGGTGTACTCTGCCTTGTGTAGGGTTACCATACTTCAAGATTCCAAATAGAGGACACTACCAAGGGAAGGGGAGAGGAAGCTGTAGGGGGTATTTGTTCAACATCTTTATTAATGATCTGGATGATGCGATGGACTGCAGCCTCCGCAAATTTGCGGATGACACTAAGCTGGGGGGAGAGGTAGATATACTGGAGGGCAGGGATAGGGTTCAGAGTGACCTAGACAAATTGGAGGATTGGGCTAAAAAAAAATCTGATGAGGTTCAACAAGGACAAGAGCAGAGTACTGCACTTAAGATGGAAGAATCCCATGCACCGCTACATGCTGGGGATGTACATGGGGGATGTGCCTCATGCCTTAGCCGACTGGCTAAGCGGCAGTTCTGCAGAAAAGGGCCTGGGGATTACAGTGGACGAGAAGGTGGATATGAATCAACAGTGTGCCCTTGTTGTCAAGAAGGATAATGGCATATTGGGCTGCATTAGTAGGAGTATTGCCAGCAGATCAAGGGAAGTGATTATTCCCCTCTATTCAGCACTGGTGAGGCCACATCTGGAGTATTGCATCCAGTTTGGGGCCCCCCACTACAGAAAGGATGTGGATAAATTGGAGAAAGTCCAGCGGAGGACAATGAAAATGATTAGGGGGGTGGGGCACATGAGGAGAGACAGAGGGATCTGGGATTATTTAGTCTGCAGAAGAGAAGAGTGAGGGGGGATTTGATAGCAGCCTTCAACTACCTGATGAAGGGTTCTGTTACCCTTGGAAACATGGAAGTATGAAACATGGAGTATGGAAAAGGAGCCATACTCGGCCAATCAGTTCCCAGGGCTGGCCAACCCTGAGTGCAAAGTTGTAAAAAGCGTTTTCTTGATATTTTTTTTTGAACACCTGGCAATGGCCATTTACTTAACATATAATTTAAAGGACTATTCTTAGAGGGTTTGCTTTGAGATTTACCCATTTTTTTTCTGACACTTAAACAGAGAATTAAACAGAAAAACAGAGGGAATTATGATTTAACCAAAAAAAACAGAACTAGTACAGATTTTTTTTACTTACACTGACTGCTACAGGGAACGGGACAGAACGATTTTAATTTAACCTCAGCGCTTCATTGCACGCTATGGCTTTCACTTTGAGGAATTATGAACGAGAGGCTTAGTCCCGCCCACACACCCAACATTTAGATGAATGAGACAGAAAATATTAACCAGTTAACCAGAACCAGAACCAGAACAGATAGTGTTTTTTTATTTTATTAGGACTCACCTTATCGGAGCACGAACCCCAGGGGCTGCGGTGAAGTCAGAAAGAGGGGCTAAGCACCCCGTTGGCGCCATTCCTAGTTCGCCGCAGCCGTCCGGAGTCCAATGTCTGAGCTAGGAGGTCCCTTCGTGGTCACCAAAAACTGTTACCGAAATATTTGGTTTGCCTAGCTGAGAGCCAATAACAGCCAGACAGGGATAAGGAAAGAGAAAGACTTTATTTTGCAAAATAAGGGAAGTTTGTACCAAGTGACAGGACTTCCATTAACATAGAAATTACAGGTTTTTTATACACACTTAGACAAAGCCCTGGTGTGTTAACATTTGATTGGTGCATGCTAGACCTTGGATGTTTGCTATTTGGTTAGTAAAAACTGGTATAGAAATAACTATTTTAGCTGGAAAACACTATTTTTGTGTAGGCGAAGGACAACTGTAAAAATGCAAGGTTTTGCATAGGCGAGGCGTCTACTTTTACCTAGTGGTTTTTGATTACCATGGCTGCTGACTGATTATGACTTTTACAGTTCCAAAGATGATGGAGCTAGGCTTTTCTCAGTGGTTGCAGATGACAGTACAAGGAGCAATGGTCTCAAGTTGCAGTGGGGGAGGCTAGGTTGGATATTAGGAAACACTGTTTCACTAGGAGGGTGGTGAAGCACTGGAATGGGTTACCTAGGGAGGTGGTGGAATCTCCATCCCTAGAGATTTTTAAGGCCCGGCTTGACAAAGCCCTGGCTGGGATGATTTAGTTGGGGTTGGTCTGCTTTGAGCAGGGGGTTGGGCTAGATGACCTCCTGAGGTCTCTTCCAACCCTAATCTTTTCTATAATTCTATGATTTGTGGGGTACTGAAGGAGTGTGTGTACACTGGGATGGGATGAAGTATTTGAGGGGTGTTGGAGGGGGTACCTGTGGCCTCACAGTCGAGGTGGGGGGCAGTGTTGTGCTCCCTGTCAGGGTGGTAGGGTGGCTGGCATAGACCCGTGACGCAGAACCATCCCATCAGTCAGCACCTCCCAGCAGGCCTCTCCCCTTTCCCAGGGCAGGGAGCTGGGGACTGGCCCTGTTACCCCACATGGCCAGGCTCTGAGGCCCCGCAGTGGGGAGGGGGGAGAGGCCCACTGGGAGGTGCTGGCTGATGGGCTGGTACCGCCCAGTGGCCCACATTTAAATGTGCCTCATGCTCAGATCTCCAAAGAGAAACATGATCTTTTAAAGGGCCAGTTTCATCTCCTCTCTTGCATTATCTTCTGCTTCTACCATTGAAACCTATTCCAGGGCTTCTCAGCTACTTTGTCCTGGATGCTGCTGCTTCCCCTGGATGGAAAATGCACCCGGACCCCCTTTCACTACCACCTGAGGCCTGTATACTACTGATTCTCCTCCCAGTCTTCCTTTACCGGATGTTGCTGCAAAATGCTTCCAGCAACTCTTTCTAGCCACTCTCCTTGATCCCTGCTCTCTTAGGTGCTGTGCGTCTTTCTTCCCTTTCAGTCTTCCTCTCCTTAAGCCTCTCTCTACAACACCATGCCTGGGAATGAATAATTACAAAGGGGAGAGAGTGGGCAAAATGGAGTGAGTCTGAGATGTCCTTTAATTAGCTTTGTCAACTAGACCAGCATTTGAGAGTGGAGGGAAAAGAGTGAAGCCATCTGACAGTACTGTGAGGAGAGACTAATTGCTAGGCTTTTGTGTGCTACTCTTTCGAATCCCTGCAACACCTTCAGTTCTGCCACTGACTTCAATGGAGTTATACCAGCTCTATACCCACTGTGATTAGGCCTGTTGTGTGACCTCAGTCTCCTTCTTATGGGTTATGAAGACACCAATATGACCTCGGCAACAACAGACTTGTATTTATTAGCCTTAGCCCTGCTGCGCCGCCGACTGGACTTTTAACGGCCCAGTCAGCAGTGCTGACCGGAGCTGTCAGGGTCCTTTTTTGATCTGGCATTCCGGTCGAAAACCATACACCTGGCAACCCTTCTCACCGTCCCCCTGCTGGCAGGAGCGCACCTGCAATCTGCCTTACTCTCTCTCCCTCTCAGCCAGCCCCTTCCCCTGCCAGACCAGCGTGAAGTTTTGTTTTTACTCAGCTGTGCCACAGCTGTGTGCTAATTGGGCCGCATGCAACCTGCGGAGCGCAGGTTGAGAACCGCTGACCTAATACAAGTCCTATAGTGCAATCTCTATCATGAAAGTTGAACGTACAAATGTAGAATTATGTGCAAAAAAATAACTGCATTCAAAAATAAAACAATGCAGGCTCTAAAGTTTTACAAGTCCACTCAGTCCTACTTCTTGTTTAGCCAATTGCTCAGACAAACAAGTTTTTTTACATTTTCAGGCGATAATGCTGCCCGCTTCTTGTTTACATTGTCACCTGAAAGTGAGAACAGACATTAACATGGCACTGTTATAGCTGGCATCGCGAGATATTTATGTGCCAGATATGCTAAAGATTCATATGTCCTTTCATCCTTCAACCACCATTCCAGGGGACATGTGTCCATGCTGATGATGGGCTCTGCTCGATAACAGTCCAAAGCAGTGCAGACCTACACATTTTCATTTTCATTATCTGGGTCAGATGCCACCAGCAGAAAGTTGATTTTCTTTTTTGGTAGTTCGGGTTCTGTAGTTTCTGCATTGGAGTCTTGCTCTTTTAAGCCTTCTGAAAGCATGCGCCACATCTCATCTGTCTCAGATTTTGGAAGGCACTTGATTCTTAAATCTTGGGTCGAGTGCTTTAGCTCTCTTTAGAAATCTCACATTGGTACCTTCTTTGCATTTTGTCAAATCTGCAGTGAAAGCATTCTTAAAATGAACATGTGCTGGGTCATCATCTGAGACTAATATAAAATGAAATGTATGGCAGAATGTGGGTAAAACAGAGCAGGGGACATAAAATCCCCCCCCGCCCCGAGTTCAGTCAAGTTTAATTAACATTTTTTTAAACGAGCATCATCAGCATGGGAGCATGACCTCTGGAATGGTGGCCAAAGCATGAAGGGGCATACAAATGTTTAGCATATCTGGCATGTAAATACCTTGCAATGATACAAAATTGCCATGCAAATGCCTTTTTTCACTTTCTGGTGACATTGTAAATAAGACGCCGGCAGCATTATTTCCTGTAAATGTAAACAAACTTGTTTGTCTTAGCGGTTGGCTGAACAAGAAGTTGGACTGAGTGGACTTGTAGGCTATGAAGATTTACATTGTTTTGTTTTAGAGTGCGGTTATGTAACAAACAAACAAAATCTACATTTGTAAATTGCACTTTCACGACAAAGATTGCACTATAGTACTTGTCTGAGGTGAACTGAAAAATACAATTTCTTTTGTTTATCATTTTTATGGTGCAAATATTTGTAATAAAAAATATGCACTTTGTATTCTGTGTTGTAATTGAAATAAATATATATGAAATTGTAGAAAAACATCAAAAATATTTAATACATTTCAATTGATATTCTATTGGTTAACAGTGTGATTAAAACTGCTATTAATCACAATTAATTTTTGTAATAGTGATTAATTTTTTTTGTTAAGTGTGCAAGTTAACTGCATTTAATCGAGAGCCCTACTTTTTACATCTTCTTTGGAGAACTGATGTTTTCAATCTGAAATATGGGCCCATGTGATTCTAGAATGATAGTGCTTATTTTATTTTATGAGACTTTATGGTGATAAATTTGTAAAGTATATAGGGAAAGTCTGTTTTTATTAGTATTGTAAGCAAAATCCATTGTTACATTTTATTTATTTATTGGGTGATACATGTTTGGCTAATGTGTTGCTATATGATAAATAAATAGGGCTGTCTATTGTCCCCTTTTCTTTTAAACTTTTATATTAATGATATTGTTTTAGTATTGAAGGAGATCAGTATTTCCCACCTAAAACAATGGATTACCTTGTGTCTGTTATTATATGCAGATGATATGGATCTATTTTCACAAACATCAGTGGGACTAAAATGTTTATGAAATGTGTTTGGTTTATTCTGTCAACAGGAAGGCCTTTTGATAAATTACTCCAAAAGTAAATAATTGTTTTTAGTCACAGACGGATGTTGCATAAATGGAGGATTGATGGACAATATACCGAATAAGTTAGTTCTTTCCTCTACCTGGGTATCTGGTTCTCACAAAATGAGTTGTGGGATAAACATTCATGTTAAAAAAAAAAAAGGGAGATCCTAAAATTCAATGCAAGCTGTGTTGCATTTCACATGGACTCATGGGGGCAATTGCACCAGCCCTTAGGGTGTTTGAGGCCAAGGTATGTGCTCAAATCTTGTATGGCTCAGAAATTTGGGATGTAATGATCCCACCAGATGAGAAGTGATTCAAAACAAATTGCTTAGGAAGATTCTTAGTTTCCTAAACAATACCCCAGCTGGTCTCCTCAAAGCCGAGATAAGCATGAATTCTATTCTCTCCAAAGTGCAATACCGTAATATCAATTTTTGGCTTCACATTCATAGTATTCATTCACAACATTTGCCAAGGCTATGCTTAGAGGAACAGCTCATTAGGACTTTTTCCATGTACATTTTCCTGGTAATAGTATATTCAAAATTCTTTGCATTCTCTAGACTTCTCATAATTGGAAACGATTAGATTTAATTTTAAAATGTGAAATCCCTAATCAAGTTGAGATTAGAGGATAATAATAAGCAAATAGACATGGAAGTTATTTCCATTACAAATATGTCACCTTGGTTCCCCCTTGTTAAAAAGACTCAAGGATATTTAGACAGTTTGTCCAATAACAAGTTAAGGAGGGCCTTTACCGCTCTCCATTTTCAATCAATGCAGACAGTTTACTTAGAAGGCCAGTATACTGGCATTGAGAAATTTAACTGCCTCTGTTCATGAGGCTCTAGGCAGTGAAAGACCTACCCTATTATTAATTATGTTGTAATTTACATTGCCACTTCAGATCAAAATGGCCTTCTGTGTTTTTGTCTCACATACTTTTTTCTACAATCTCTCAGAAAATAGAGTATTTATTAGGAATTGGTAATGTATCTGTGATCCAAGCACGTAACCTATTTGCATGGTCATCCTCTAAACTAAGGAAAAGGCAAGTTGCACAGTGATTATATATGGTTAAATTGGTTTATGTTCTTTTTCATTTGTATGTATATGTATTTTGATACATAGATCAAATTCTGGATTTAGTTTTAAGTTTTATTGTAATATATTTTGTTTTTGGAGCATTGGCCTATGCCTAATTCACGGTTAATAAACTTGACTTGATGATAAAGAAATAGGAAAATGATGCCAGTAAATACTTTAAGCAGGATCGATAGTGCAGTAATTAGTGCCACAATAAGGATGAAAAATGCTCAGATTCTGATCTTTTTTTAAACTGGTGTAATATTCTGGTGAATTAAGTTATATTGGTTTAAAACTGGTCTGAGATAAGAATCAGCCCCTAAAAGCCTACTATGTTTGTTAAGAACTAGATTTCACCACCCATGTTCATGTTAAGTAGGACATTATTCAGCAAATAGTCACACTGAAATCAATGGGAGTATTAGCAAAATTAGATAATTGTAGAGGTTGCTCCTTTTACTAAACCTCAGAGGCCCCAAGAAACTACAGCAAAGATGCACAAATGTATGGTTGCACATTTGTGGGGTTTGGTATGTTTGGAAATCTCTTCGGATGAAACAACTGTTGAGTTGGAAAAAACTTTCTGCATTAATATAGAAGCCGTGCAATGTGCTGTAATTAAGGCTAGAGAGAGGAATATGTAAAAATAGAGTTCAGATAGAGTTAGTTTTTCATATAGCCTATGAAAGAAATGAAACCATCATCCTGACAGTGCTCCTATAGAAGCCGATGAGGCATTTCCACAAAATGTTAAGATAGTTTGTCATTTAAAAGTGCATAACACATGTATAGCGGCAAGTTTAGCAGGAGGGAAAAATTAGATATAACGTAAGGCACCCATGGGTCTTGCAGCTCAGCTGGCTGTGCACCTGAATAAGAAAAGGAGAGCTGGTCTTAATCTTCAGACCTGTCATTTATTTCTTTAACACAAAAAGTATGGGACACAGGTGGCTAGATGTCAAAGATCATACTCTGTCTGCATGCTTCATAAGGCTTGGGACAAATGTAGGAAGCAGGCTGGGTGATTAGAAAAATCACTAGAACTAGGTGCAATTTCAGTGACCCAGGTCAAAGGTTGCATTGCTTTTGGTGTTTTACAAATGTTTGACAGATTAAATGCACACCTCCCATGGTTAACAAATAAGCCATGCATGGTAAGTATTCATAAGCATTATAGCTTCATTCGGTATTCTTATTGTAAGGCAATCTGGGCCAATTAACATGAGTAACACACTCACTATGCACACCCACTTTTGGATTACACTGGCTTCTGGAACACACATATTAAAACATGTCTAACTGCAAAATCGCACCATAGTGAAGGGAAAAGGATGAGAGAGATAAGCAGGAAGGATATTTGGATTCCATTATCAAAGTAGGTAGAAAATGTATAATTTCTGGTGTGTATACCTGGCTCATTTAGACCACTACTGAGAAACTCTCTATTGCATTTTCTGCCCTATGTTGCAGTGGACGGAGGCTAGTAGAAAAGTACGGGAGACTGAAAGTCATTTGATGACTCGGTACTTTGTATTCTAAAAGCCTGGACACCCAAGTGGTTGTGAGGCTGCTGCTCCTGCTTACAGTCTAAAATAGCATTAATGAAGGAGAATTCCTGTACGGCTTTTACCGTTCCCCCAAATATTGTTGAGAACTGCCACAGGCAGATCTAGTTCTTTGGAACTGGTTGCTGCTACTTTTTAGGTCTGCCTCTTGGTAGTTGTTTGTTAGAGGCAGAAAGTGAAACTTACGGTGCATAGGAGAGACAAAGCTCCAACAAGCATTGATCCCATGGACCTATGCTGATTTGTACCAGCTGAGGATCTGGCTCATTGATATTAAAATGTTTTCTCAAGTCTGGAGAGTGCTTCAGCTCTTGGTCTATCAGAGTCTGGATTGACCAGATTGCAAAGCTCATCTGTTTTCTTGGGTATTTGGGGAGGACGCAGGATCAGAGTTGAAGAAAATTATTGATTGGTACGGGAAAATTATGTTTTGGGACCAGGTCTGATTATGGCTGTGGAAGTACCAGCAGTGGATTTGATTATTTTAATGTGATATATATTTTTTTTATTTAGAAATATTGTGAATTTTAAATTTTTGTAAGGAGCATGCAGGGCTTGGGATGGAACTTTTATTATTTAGTTTTAATAAATCTAACTAAAGAGACCCCCAATAAATGAACAATGGTCAGTTAAACTTATTTTCCTAAATGCCTGTGAACGTTTACAGAATTTCAGCAGTCTCCTTCTCTTGAGAAACGCACATGGGTTTCCTTCTTCACCATCAAAATTCTCTATTTTGAGATTGTGAATGCTGCTGATTGCATGTAGAAACTGTACTTCAGGCGGTAAGGTAAGGGGGGTGGGAAGAGTTAAACAAAACTCACCCTTTGATTTATTCATTTCATTTTATTTCTAGACTTGTCAGACCTATTTCATAGCCCGTGTCTGGTTGCATATGCAACAATGTTACTAAAATATATAGTTTATCCATGTAACAAAGTGGGACTCACCACTGCGGCGCTGCCTGCTGGCCATCCTGGGAATTAGCTCTCAACCCTTCCAGTCCGTGTTCAGCTAGTGGTGTCACGCCTGCCGTCATTGTTGTCTTCACTCTTTGGACCCGCATCACTCCCCAGACCGCAGTGTCCTCTTCTGGGCACAGTCCTCTGGCTGTGCCCCCCCACTCCGGTATCTCCACCCTTCCAGGGGAACCGTCTATCTCTTGTCCATTCACTTGCTGCTGTGGCCCACTGCAGTGACCGGTCCAGCCCCTCACCTCCAGGGGTAAGCTGAAGTCCAAATACTGGCCACCCCCTCTGTGGCAAGTAAGGAAAAATGATGGAGGGGGCTCAGGCCCACTCGCTACTCTGGGCCCTGACCCAGGGACCCCATAGCTGGTGGCCCCATGCTGCTGCTCCTCCAACTCCCACTGCCTATTTCTGTGGGCCACTTCCCTGTAGCCTTAGCCCCTTCCTGGCCCTTTATATAAGGGGCCTCATTCTGGAGCTCCCTATTGCTTCCCAGACCCTGCCCAGCACTGCTCTATCTAAGGTACTCCTCTAAGGCAGCCAGTCCTTCTCCCTTCCACTCCATGGAGAGACTCCCTTCTGCTCTGCTGAGCAGCCCTTTATATATGGACCTTGCCGGCCCTGACTGGCTGCTCCAACAAGCCTTCCCCCTATTGGAGGGCTCAATAAGCCCTTTCCTGATTCATGGGTTCTGCACACCCTCCCTGGTGCTACTTTTAACCCCCTCTTCTCCCTATGTGGGGCAGGCGCTCCACCACAATCCACAAAAAATAACAGACGTTCTCACCAGGGTGATATCGCTGTTTGCATATCTCCCGATCATCTTTCCCAAGTGAGACCTGAAGGCTTAGAATCACAGAACTGGAAGGGACCTCGAGAGGTCATCTAGTCCAGTCCCCTGCACTCAAGGCGGGACTAAGTATTATCTAGACCATGCTTGTCTACACAGACAGCACAGCAGTGGCATAGCTGCGCTGATGCAGCTGTCCCGCTGTAACATTTAGTGAAGATGCTACATACACTGACGAGCGTGCTTCTCCCAACGGTGTAGGTACTCCACCTCCCTGAGAGGAGGTAGTGTTATACCAATAAAATAAAAACCTGCAGAATCTTATTAAAGGGGATAAGACAAAATGTCACATTTATTGTGAATACAAAAAAAATTATAGCAAGCAGTCAGTTATAGCTATAACATTTCATTCAGTTCCACATTCATTCACACACACACACACACACACACACACACAGGTTCTGCATAGATGTTATAGTTACCAGCCTAGAAGTTGCTCATGCCAAGTTACTGGCCAGGTAACTTGGGCATGAGGATGGAGCCGAGTCCTTGTCAGGTGCACCTGATGCTCCTGGAGGTTGGCAGCAGAACCAGAGACTCAAAGTCCTCAGTCTTTAGAGTCCATTCTTATAGGAATTAATTCCTATGTTAGTCTATGGGAACTGTTTCATCCTGCTGTTGCTGAATCAATCAGCAGATGGTGGCACATTCCTGATGTTTGTTTTTCTCATCCTTCCAGGTGGTGGGGTGGATCCCAGTTTACCCTCCAGGGGTTGTCTGGTGGTTTCCACTTGATGCCTTCTTCAGCCGATGGTCACTGAATTCCTAGGCTGGCACCTCCCTAACCATTCATGTACACCAAGCATTCATCAGCATACATTCTGTATCTTAATCACATTTTACTGTACTGTCTCCACCACTTTCGGCATGTGTACTAATTTATTTGAGACTCCCTTCCCTTTAATCACAGAGGGTGGGGGTCTTTCTATGTTGTTTCTAGGTACAAAGCATGCATAAAGAACAAAGTCAAATAACTTGTTTGCAAGTTTCTCATAGCAATACAGTATCTTTCTGACAATGGCTTACAGGTTTTACATAGACAGTAGCTTGCAAGTTTAACAAGGGATCCAAGAGATCTTTTACTTGGTAATGCTATGAGGTTTAAATTGTGGGGGACAAATTATGGGGAGTTACTTTCACTTGGGGACTCACTTTCAGTACCTTCTTTAATATCCCTACATAATCCCCCTTTTGACACTATGATATTTATATAATCGTTAGTGTCACTTTCTTTTTAACCTGTTTAAGAGACGGTACTGTGAGGCAACATGGGTTTGTGATTCTAATTTAGAGAACATTCTTTTTATCCAAGAACACATGCCACACATTCAAATTATACAAATACAATTCAATGTTAAGACTACTATCAAGGGGTGTAGCATTACTGATAGGATGCCAGTGGTAGTTGGGGACCATCCAGAGAATATATCATACCAGTGGTAGGTTGTTATTTGTTTGTTTGCGGTGGCAATTCGTAACATGTCCCAATTGTCATGTATAATATGAATAGTCCGATTTCCCACTTGATCATCTGTCTGTTCTAAAAATGTTGTCACTTCTTTCATCCCACATACATGATCCCAATGAAACATCTTTACTACAAGGCTCTGGAGCAATAGGCAAGGTGAGGCATACCCGCTTTTGAGGAGTCCATTCGGTACAACCTCTAGAGTCCAATAGTTTTCCTCCCTCCTCAGCCCACTGGCTCGAGGTCTGAGGTAGCCAGAATGATCCCATGTGTAATATGGGGAGTGGGCTAACCTTCCGTATCTTTGCCTCCAGAGACTGTTGATGTGCTATTTTTACAATAATTTCTCCAGTTAACAAATCTGGTTTCACAGTACTGGAAACATACTTCATTCGTTTGTACTGATAAGTATCAAACAGTGATCTTTTTTCTTTGTTTTTGTATTAGGCTGTCCTGTAGCTGAGACAGAGAGCTTAATTCATTCTTAAGTACCTCCAGATCTACAAAACCAATTCCTCCTAATATGGTACCTGCTATATTTAATGCACAACAGAGACAAGACACAAGACAAAACATAGAACACAGTTTATGGTATTTTGAGTTGCTCTTCAGCTGGTATCCGCTTTTCCTGATTTTTTGAAAGACAAAAATAACATGTTTCTACCCCTTTTGGGGTGGCAAATTATTGTGTAAAATATCCTTTTCTTTTACAAGTACCCTTGATGATTGCAGGCAAAACAGAGGAATTACCCCCATATTTTCCTGTGTTTGTTCTATAGGCCTGCCAGGTTTTAATGGCTTTTACCTTTTAAGGGTTTAAAGGAAATTATCCCACTGTTCAGTACCTCAGTTTCCCTTTTTATACAGCAGACCAGGTTAATAATTTTTTTTCTGCTGTGTTAAGCTTTAAGTTTATTTACAGTAATAGTTGAGAAGCATCATTACCATATGACCTTAAAGGATTTTTCCAAAAATCATACTTATTAACATTAAATGTATTAAAGGTATCTTGTTATACCATGCCTTTTATTTAGACAATTTGTTTGCTGACCAGGTATGTCCTTTATTTGTAGCCGCTTTGTGATGGCAGTTCCTTTCTTTCTTTTTCTTTTAGTTAGGTAATTTGCATTAACACAGATGCCCTTTTGGCTTCCTTTTGGATTCAAATCCATCAGCAGCTCAGAGACTCTGTCTTAAGAGGGACACAATTAACTTTTACCAGAGTTTTGATTACTCTTCACTTTTAACTCCTGCTTTCAAAGCATACAGCAATCTGAAAAAGAAAACACAACCTATTGTAACCCCT
This sequence comes from Chelydra serpentina, assembly GCA_037349315.1. Classification (NCBI taxonomy): domain Eukaryota; kingdom Metazoa; phylum Chordata; order Testudines; family Chelydridae; genus Chelydra; species Chelydra serpentina. Next base: position 81,589,806 of record JBAIAC010000004.1, read on the forward strand.
TGGAGCCTAATAGGATTTTAATTAGGTAGCATGGTATGTTATTTCTTTTACTCCTTTTACAATATACACTGCACATGTTCTAAATGCACATTTCTTCCATATAACATTATCCATATCAATTTTTACATAAGGTGTAACTATTTCTTGTGCTTACAGAGTGTTCATGTACCTTTATCAAAGTGACAGTCTGATTACACAGAGCCATTGTAAGGCTCAGTGTTTCTAACATTGCTTCTTTTTGTTTTGTGCACCTCTCACCCCTGCTGTTACTTCAGAGGAGCACTGTCTTTTTAAAATTTCTTATTCTTTTGCTACAGCTCTTATCTGCTATTTTGTTACAAAAAACAAACAATCAACCAAACAAAAAGAATTCAGATTTTTTTTTCTATTCTCCTGATTTTGACTACCCTGCTGCACCCACAATGAGCTGTGTTGACAGAAGTCCTCCCATTGATATAGCACTGTCTACATGGGGAGTTAGGTCAGTATAACTATGTTGCTCAGGATTTTCCTACCCCTAAGGGCTGGTCTACACTGTGGGGGGGGGATCAATGTAAGGTACGCAACTTCAGCTATGTGAATAATGTAGCTGAAGTCGACGTACCTCCCTCGACTTACCTCGCGGTGTGGACCCCGTAAAATCGAAGTCTGGCACTTGCCCGTCGACTCCGCTTACTCCTCACGCTGAGCTGGATTACCGGAGTTGACGGGGAGCACTTCGGGGTTCAATTTCTCGCATCTAGATGAGATGTGATAAATTGATCCCCAGAAGATCGATCGCTACCCGCCGAATCGGGCGGGTAGTGTAGACTAGCCCTTAAGTGACGTAGTTATACCAACATAAGTCTGTAGTGTAGACCAAGCCTGAGTAAATAGATGAGCCTTAGCGATAGGCTATTGTTGAGGGCCGCAAAGAGAGGTGAATGGGGGAAGAAAGGGTAAGTGTTATAATAGTAGGATTGTGTTGTTATTTCCAGTAGTTTTGTTGTGTGTCTAGCTTTCTGGTTGCACTAAATGAATAGAATTTTTAAATACAAATTGTATACAATATGCAATGTCAGAAGTCTGAAAGTAGAACAGTCCCTTACATTCCTCATTACATTGACAACAGCTCTGCCCCCTTACTACATCTATTCACACTTAACAAACACATTAGCTAGGCAACGACTAACTAATATATATATATATATAATGAGAAATGCAGCATGAAATCATAGCATAATCCAAACAGCAGCATCTTCTTTAGCAAACACAATTTCCCTAGTTTTTTTTTTGTATGGGAAATGTATTCAGTTCATCCATCTGGTGCTGTCCATGCCTGGACTAGATGAGATTTGTTTTGTAGGTTCATCAGCATGTTCACTGGGCAGATTAATGAATTCTATTCGTTCTGAATGAAAATCACTGAGGCATTTGGCAAAAGATTGCAGAGCTGCACTGCTTTTCTTTGTGGTATTGGACATATTTGCTGCTTTATTTCATGGCACAGGGATGGACGATTGCCTCATTGAGGATATGGGCCTCATTACTCAAGGTCTCAGGAGAAAAAGATTTAATGTAAGTATGAGCAGGTGCCTTTCTCAATTTGCTCCCAAACTCAGTCTACAGCCGTTATGTAGTGTTCAGACTCAGCCCCTTCCTAGAGATTGGTTTTTATTAAGAGTGAAATTAACCATAAGAAGACATTAAAGTTCAACCCAAACCTCCCTCCAAGCTACTCATTCCATAATTTACATCCTCTCTCTAGAGTCTACTGTCTAGATAGCCCTTATATCTGGGTGGGCTAATGAGCCACCTGTGCCAGTCAGTCAGGAGAACCTACTTCACATTCCACAGCAGGATTGACACCTGCTAACAGGCTGGGTATTTCAGGCAATCTCTGTTACCATGAGACTGAAGTTCCATTACATTTCCCACGTGTCTCACCTTTATCACAGCTTGGTCTGAGCACTAGAAAACCTCCCTTGCCCAGCAGCTGAAGGAGAGTGTGCGTGTGCTTTTCATTCCAGAATGGAGAGGGCTTTTCTTAATGCCACATGAAAATGTTATCAACAGCAGTGGGCTTGAATCCCACTCCTAGAACTCAGTTTTGGGGAGTTTGAAATGTAGACCAAATGCTCTGAGATCTATGGATGACGCTGCTTTATAACAGCTAGGGTTTATGATTATTAGATGATTTACATTTTTTTTGGCTTGCGCCTATCTTTCATTATCATGGCATGTGAATTGCAAAATGGAATGATTATCTGACTGTCATATTTCACTCCCATCCATGCAATACTTTGCCTCCCAGATAACATGATAGTGTGCATAATCCACAATTTAACAAATTGGCTCTTATTTCACCTACTACACAAAGATACATGCTACTATGTAGCTTCTTTTTACAGCCCCCTAGGAAAGCACCTGCTGTCACTTTAGCATTCCATATCCACTTGATCAGCTCTGTCTCTTCAGAATATCCTCCTTATAAGTAAATTGTTGTTAAAATATTCAGAAACAAAACTGGCACAAAATATAAATGGACTGACGAATGTAAGTGTGAAAATCTTGTTGGGCTTGATTCTCCAATGCGTGTCATCTTGTGTTGTTATTTACACCTGCGAAAAACATGGGTGTAAAATGCTAGCACAAGTGAGGAGAAAATTCTGATCCATTAGAGTTTTAAGACCACTTTGCACAGTTGTAAAATACCTACCCAAAGGTGCAATGAAGAATTAGGCCAAATGTGTTTGTGTTTTAAGTTTTACCAACCCAACACACAAATACACACACACTTGTTGAGAAACAGAAAATGAACTCTACCACACAGCTGCTTCCTTCCTAGCTGGAGAAAGGGTCCAAACATTCCATTGTAAATGGAAACCCCTCTATCCTGTAGGGGGTTCAGATCTGGATCCAGATTTTCCTCAGGTCTCTCTCTCCTCATGAATAGAACTGGAACATCAAATCAGAATGTTCTGACATTTGGAGAAGTTCGAATTCAGAGCTACAGCTGGATCTGAACTTCATGACTTTGGCTTGCTCTACTTTTTACCCCCAAATGTTTGCACTGGTACCAGGCATTTCTCTGCAAATCCCATTTTACCTCCACTTCCTGAGGCTCCATAAGTGCCTTTCACCTATATTTTGAGGATGTCCTAACCCGATGTAAGTCCTGTTCCCTAATTTTCTGGTGATTCTTTGCTGTTCTAAAAGTCAAATATCAGACTTAGGTGGATGAACTGTAACATATGGATGGAGGTTACACAAGAGAATAGAGTACCTAGGCAGAAAAAAAAATCAAACAAAGGCATAGGAAAGTCCTTTTCATTTTCCATAAAAGGACTGATAAAGTTGCCATGTTGTTGAAGTCCCAGAAAGAGAATAAAATGGTGGTTGAAACAAAAATGCTAGATATAATCTACTAATCTCTTTTTAAAACTGGAAAGAAAATAGATATGTAAAAGGGAATAGAAAATAGAGAAGAGCCTTTATGTGAAACTCTCCAAATATCACACATAAAATGAGCAATTCAACTGGAGGGGAAATAGCTGTGTGAGAGGTTATTGTAGCACAATACTATTCTCCTTTGAAATTTTACACATGTAAAAGGACACAAAACTTTCCAAGAGTGTCCATTTAAGAAGGGTCTCTGAATCCCAGAAGCAATATGTAGCTTGATACATTGCAATACTGCATTGCCAATGTAAACAGGCTTTATTCTTCAATACAAAAGCTAGAAAAAAATCCATACAAAACCTGCGTAAACTGTGAGCGTTCAGATTTATTATTGAGCTTCAGAGGCACTTTTCTCTGCTCCTCTTTTTTTCATAGATACACAGTTGGAAGTAGAAATGAGGTATTTTTATGTGACTGCATGTGTTTGGGCGGGGGATGGGGTGTGTGTTGAATCCAAAACCTTGTGCCATAAATGCCACCCCTGCATGATATGTAGAGGAAAATAGAAATGGTGAATTGTAAATTTGTATAATTTCCACTTTGTGGAATTTTTTTTCCTGCCCTGTTATCTTTGTAAAGAATGTAGGTTTTTATTAACACCTTGAAAATGAAATGAGACCTACTACCACAAGATCAAAGTGTTATTGGCAAAAGTATAGTGTTTTGGAAGGAGTAACCAGTATAACTTTGGCATTGTCAAGGGCTTGGCCATAGCTTGGTTATTAAAGTAGCAGGAAAGAAAGGAGCTGAATACAACACCAAGGCTGTAGGCCTAGATGATGGGGCTGATAGTGGAATTGTTGAGTGAAGGAAGAGGAAAGATTCTCGGGGTAGTGGGTGGGGGAAGGAAATGAGGCAAGGGGTGGGATTCTAGGGTGTGTATGGAGGGGGCTAAGGGAATGGGGAGGGTTCTGGGGTGTGTATGGAGAATAATGACGTGTTCAGTAACAATGTATAAACCTATGTATTTATATTGCCTGGTATTTTATAGCTCAGACCTGAAGTGACATTCTTGCAAGATCAAGGATTTTAATAGCCTTTATCATGTTAAAAATATATCCCACAAGTGAGTCAGAGAAAATGGCTGCTTGGTAAGCAGGCATTTCCCCTTCAAATAACAACAACAACAAAATATCCCCAAATCCCAAACTTGTTTGCTTGTAGCTTAACACAATTAGCACTCTCACCCATAGGCGCCGATTTACTTAGATCCTGGAGGGTGCTTGACCCCCGCTCCACCCCAGGCCCTATCCCCACTTCACACCTTCCTCCAAGCCCACACCCAGTAGTGCAGCCAGGTCCGGAGCACAGGGGGAGCGGCGCTATAAAAAGGCGCCTCCCCCTGTACTCCCCCTGTACTTCAGCAGTGGGTCCTCACTCACTCCGGGTCTTCAGTGGTACCCGCTGCCAAAATGCCGCCGAAGACCCGGAACGCCGCTGGGTGAGTGCAAGAAGCGGCGCTTAAAAAGAAGTAGCGCCTTTTTTTAGCTCTGCCGCTTCCTTTTTAAGGTGCCGCTTCTGCTCACAGGGGGAGCGGCCACTGCTCCCCCCCGGCTACGCTACTGCCCCCACCCCTGTCCCGCTTCTTCCCACCCCTGCCCTGCCTCTTTCTGCCCCTCCTCTATCTCTTCCTGCTCCCACTCTCTCTGGCCCAGGCCCTACAAAACCCTAATCCTGCTCTGTAATGCACTGTTAAAAACAACAATTATAACCTATTTAGAAAGGATCAAGTGGGCAAAAGAGGAGGGGGAGTGGCACTCTATGGCACTGATAACTCAGAAGAAAATGATCTTGTATGCTGTTGGATCAATGTCCTAACAGATGAAGCACAACATGGGTGCCTGTTGGTGTTTGCTACAGACCACCAGATCACATTATGTTGAATGGCTCCTTATGGCTCTATCTATAATGTATAGGGAAAAAACTGTGATTATGGAGGAGTTCAATTTGAGTGACATATTTCTGAGGTCTCATGCCACCAGTACTGAAATATACTTGGAATTTGTAAATACTATAGACAACAATTTCCTAACTCATAAAGTGTTGCATACAACATGGGGGAATTCTATATTAGACCTCAGCTGGAGGGATAATGAGGGACTGAACACAGAACTAAAAATTAATGGTAGCTTTAGCATAAGTGATAATGAGTTGATCACATTTATAATATAAAAACAGAATAAAGCCGGGAGAAAGAATTTAATCAGAAAAATGTGAATAATAATTGGGAATTGTTTAAGGACACTTTACTAGATGTCCAAAAAAACCACAATCACGGAAGAAGGCCATCACTTGTTAACAAACTAACCTGGTGCGATGCTCTGTACCTCGGGGGAACACACTACGCCCCCACTTTCATCTTTATAAAATGATTGTGTGGTATCCAATGCAAAGTTTGTCATGTTGGGTGTCTTCGGAAGGCTCATAATGCACTGAGCATGGTTGTTATAGTGATGTTATAGTAATTGTTACAGTAATGTTATAGTAAAGTCATAGGTTATAATTTCATATATATAGTTAAGAGGATGAAAATGTATCCTCATGGTTTAAAGCAAGCCCATTCACAAACTCTCCAAGAACAGAGATGCAGTTCACACCTCATCAAGGCATGGATGGGACAAATCCAGCCCAGCCTCACAGGAACAATGGACACTGGCTAAGGCAGCAACAAAAGAATCTGTTAGACCCTCGAGGGAGTCACCCCCTTCCTTTCAGCAGTTTGAGACTCCAATGAGGTAACGCTCACCTGACTCTGAAGGGGGGTGGGCAAAGCCAAGAGGAAAGAATGGACATGATAAAAGGGAGAGACATTTTGCCATGCTCTCTTTCTCCTACCTACAGCTACAGACACCACCACCACCAAGCGACTGAACCACTGATCAAAGGGGAGAGTTTGGCTGAAGAGCATCTAGCCAGCCTGTGGTGAGAAGCATCTAAGTTTGTAAGGACATTGAAAGAGTTGAGATCAGCTTAGAATGCATTTTGCTTTTATTTCATTTGACCAAACCTGACTTGTTATGCTTTGACTTATAATCACTTAAATCTACCTTTATAGTTAATAAATCTGTTTGTTTATTCTACCTGAAGCAGTGCATTTGGTTTGCAGTGTGTCAGAGACTCCCCTTGGGAGAACAAGCCTGGTACGTATCAATTTCTTTGTTAAACTGAAGAATTTATATAAGCTTGCAGCATCCAGTGGTCATAACTGGACACTGCAAGACGGAGGTTCCCAGGGTTGTGTCGGGGACTGGAGATATTGGCTAGTGTCAGTTGCTGGCAAGTAGTTGGGAACAGCTTACATGCCAGAGGCTGTGCGTGAACAGCCCAGGAATGGGGGTTCTCACAGCAAAGCAGGGAAGGCTGGCTCCCAGAGTCAAGGATTGGAGTGGCCTAGCAGATGACTGGTCCAGACAACACCAGAGGGGTACGTCACACCTGATTTAGAGGAAAAATTGAAGGAAGCATTAAAAATTATATATATAAATGTAACCCTTCTGCCAGGACAAGTTGACAGCAGCAAGGGCCAGGTTCAGTACATAGGGGTTCCCTTCTCAACAATGCAATGCAAAACCAGCTCGAGCCCCCACCCAGTAACCTGGGAAAATCTTATACACACCCCCTGGGCGCCTCAAAGAGGCAATACTTCCCCTCTCGTAAGCACAGAGCCTCAGGGTAACAGGAATCTTTAATCAGTAGGTAAATGATACCAGCCTTAAATTGGGAAAACATTGCAACTAGGATCCATAAGCCAAACTGTGAGCAAGACCCACCACAACCAATTGGGCCATGCCCTGTCCCTTGGGTTCTTGAGTCCAGCAGCCCAAAAGTCACCCAAAGTCCCCAAAAGTCCAAGAACCCAAAAGTCCAGTCCCAGAGTTCAAAAGTTCATCTGCAGGGTGCTACACACCACCCGCCTGGGCAGCAATGGGAAGGGGGGGGTAAGGGGCACCTTACGTAGCGTGAAGATGATTGCCTCACCCTCCGTGGGGCTTCACTCTGCTCCGCCAGCCGTCTCACAGGCCGCTCTGCTCCGCCAGCTGTCCCGCAAGCCGCGACAGCTGTCCCCACGAACTGCTCTGCCCCGCCAACAGCGCCGCTCCACCAGCTGTTCTGCAAGCTGCTCCGACTGTCCTCACGAACCGCTCCGCTCTGCCAGCAGCACCGCTCCGACTGTCCTCACGAACCGCACCGCTCTGCCAGCAGCGCCACACCATCAGCTGTCTTGCCAACTGCTCCACCAGCCACTCAGCAATTTATCTTCAGGCTCCCCCACTACTTAACACAGTGATCAGTGATTTCAGCTCAGTGATTTCAGCTCATAATGCTTTTAGCTCTTTAGTGATTTCAGCTTGTAGTTTAGGGGAGCCCTAGTGCTCATTTGCACTATTAGCCCAGAGTGATTTCAATTCAGCAGTCTGAAACCAGACTCTCTAGAAACTCAACATTAGCTCTGATATTCCACAGTGGAGAGAGGAGGAGATGCTGCAATTGGTGTCTCAGACCCTCACAGGGTCCCTACACCACCAGGCATTAATACCTGTCCCCAGCCTCTCTCAATTCACTGGGCTTTGGAACCCATGTCCCTTGGCTGGTGAGTGCTGTTTAGTTAATGGCAAGTTCCCCTTTAACATGACAAAAGGCCAAGTACAGTTCCACTGTCCATGATTTACATAAGCAGTATAACAACAGTTTATTCTTCCTGCCCCAATAACAGAAATTCCTGCCCCAATACAGAAAACTGGGGATCCTACAGCAGCCCAACATGCCCATTTGGGTCACTATGGTTCATACCAGGCAGGGTGGGTGTGCCTATGCAAATTGGATCAGCCCCTGGCGTGCTTTGCCATGACTCCCCACCAGATGTCAGGGTGGAGCTCATCCTGACTCTGCTTACATCCTCCCCCCAGCCGAGAATTTGTCGTCCCGACAAATCACACTCCCCTTATACCAACTCATTGGTTTCCTCCAAAGGGCCTCAGAAAGCCCACTTTAGCTTCCACCAGCCTGTGTGCGAAATGTATGGGCTCCTCACTAATCACCCCAGGTGCGTCATAAGTTAACCGTTTTACTGGTCTTATTACCCTGTCCCTTCTATTAAGAATCTCTGTGGCAGGGGTAGGAGGGACATCTTCTTGAGTGACGGATGGAGAGGTTTCCTGTGAGGGTCCCTCGGCTATTGGCATAGGCCCCTGCATCTCTGGTTCCGACAGTGGAGGGTCCACCGTGTCTAGGGCCCCCTCCACCTGGAATTCTCCACTGTCCAATAACCTGTGGGCGTCATCAACGGGGGGTTCCATCGGCGGCACAGGAGTGACCGGAACAGGCCTAAATACCTCTGCCATGGGGTTGAGGGCTGGCGAGGGGGAGCTCTCTATTGGCTCAGCTGATCGAGACTGAAATCTTGTCTTCATTCCAGGATACACCAAGGTCATGTCTTCCTCCTCAGTCTCACTCTCTGACGTGCTGAATAGGGGTAGGTTAGCTTCGGAGGACCTGTTGTCCGTGTTGGATGGCGGCTGTGGCCTGGCACTTCTGTTCTGCCCGGCTGCCCTGTCATGGCCCATCTCATAAGGGGTGCCAACCAACTCCCCCACAGGGAGCAAAAGATTTCTATGCACCGTCTTTATTTGCCCTGGACCCTCTTCAGGTTTGATCTTGTAGACCGGCAGATCTCCCAGCTTTTCCATCACTAGGTAGGGTATTGCCTTCCATCTGTCAGCTATCTTATGTTTGCCAGCAATACCCAAATTCCGCAGCAGGACTCTGTCCCCTGGCTGGAGCTCCTGCAAACGTACCCTAGCATCATATCGATGTTTGTTGCGATCTGCGTTCTTCCGAGCTGCAGATGTAGCCAAATGATAAGCATCTCGCAGCTTTTCTCGTAGTTGGGATACATATTGCTGATGAGTTTCATAGCTATCACCATCCTCTGATACACCAAAGCACAAGTCTATGGGTAATCTTGGTTCTCGCCCAAACATCAAGAGATATGGGGTGACTCCTGTAGCATCGTTCTTTGTGGCGTTGTAGGCATGCACCAGAAATGCGACATGCTGGCTCCAGGTTGCCTTCTGTTCTGGTCGCAGAGTCCCCAACATATCTAATAGTGTTCGGTTGAACCTCTCTGGCTGAGGATCACCTTGGGGGTGATAAGGCGTTGTCCTAGACTTCTTAATTCCCGCCATCCTCAGCACCTCCTTCAGAAGGTGACTCTCAAAGTCCCGCCCCTGATCCGAGTGTATCCGGGCTGGGAATCCATAAACTGAGAAATATTTTTCCCACAGTACTCGAGCGACAGTGGTGGCCCTCTGATCACGTGTGGGATATGCCTGTGCATACCGCGTGAAATGGTCGGTCACTACTAGAATGTTCCCAACATTCCTCTTGTCTACTTCTAAGGACAAGAAATCAATGCATACCAACTCCAAAGGTTTGGTGCTGGTGATGTTCTTGAGATATGCAGCCCTCGTGGGCAGAGTTTTCCTTTGAACACATCGAGCGCAAGTCTCACATTTCCTGCGAACATCTTCAGCCATCCGGGGCCAATAGAACCTACTACGAATAAGTTCTAGGGTCCTTTCCATCCCTAAATGTCCAAAGTCATCATGCAGGGCCCTCATGGCCAGGGCTCTGTACTCTTTTGGCAGCACTAGTTGTGCTCGTTGCTTTTGTAAAGGGTCAGTGGTCATTCGGTGTAGCACTCCCTGAATCAGTTTTAGTTTGGTCCATTCTCTTAATAGTAGTTTAGCCTCGGGGCTAGGTGGGATAACCACAGCTGGGCTTCGCCCCTCCCTTTTGGCCAGTAGGGTATCACAAATGTCAACATCTTGCAGCTGGGCCTCTTGCCAGTCAGCCGCATTGAGCATGGGCAAAGGAGATTGGTCCAATGCAATATAGTTCACTGAAGCAGAAGGCACGCATTCAGGGGGCAGGCCCAGAGCTTCTGCAACACATCCATGAAGGCTCTCCCGGGCCTGTGGCTCTCGACGACTCACACTGCAAATAGCTCTCACTCCATCCGTGGGTATCACAGCAACTTCTGGAGCCTGCGGACGCCTGGACAATGCATCAGCATCTACATTGCTTCTCCCCGATCGGTATTGGATGCTGAACTCATAGCCAGCCAAGGCGGCCACCCATCTTTGTCCTGTAGCATCCAGCTTAGCACTTGTTAACACATATGTCAGTGGGTTGTTGTCTGTCCACACCTGGAACTGAGCACCATACAAGTAGTCTCGAAATTTCTCAGTGATGGCCCATTTCAAGGCCAAAAACTCCAGCTTGTGGATGGGATAGCGAGTTTCACTGTCAGACAGTCCTCGGCTGGCAAAGGCAACAGGTTTACGGTTGCCTTCCACTTCTTGGTACAGTACTGCCCCCAGACCCTCCAAACTGGCATCAGTATGTAGGATAAAGGGTTTGCTGGGATCAGCAAAGACTAGGACTGGAGCCTGAGTTAGACGAGTAATGATTTCCTGAAAAGCCCTTTCACATCTCTCACTCCACCGTGGCCCAAACGGTTCGAAGGGGCCATAGTGTCTCTGCATAGGAGGCTTTCGGGGGCCCCTCTTATTCTTGGTCTTAGATTTGTTCTTGTTGGACTGATATCCCCTGGTAAGATCATTCAGAGGTTTTACAATCGTAGCATAGTTCTTCACAAATCTACGATAGTAGCCACTAAATCCAAGGAAGGTCTTGAGTTCTCTGTAGTTACTTGGGCATGGCCAGGTAGTGAGTGCTTCTATTTTATCGGGATCAGTACTCACACCCTCTTGGGACACAATGTGACCCACATACTTCACAGAGGTTCGGCAGAACTGGCATTTGTCAATTGAAAGCTTCAAACCATATGCCTCCAACCTATCAAGCACTTTAAGAAGTCTTTCTTCATGCTCCTCCAAGGTTCTCCCAAACACAATCAGGTCATCCAAATAAACTAGGACTTGCAGTAAATTCATGTCTCCCACAACTTTCTCCATAAGACGTTGAAATGTAGCAGGTGCCCCAGAAATCCCTTGGGGCATGCGTTCAAACTGGTAGAACCCTAATGGGCAGATGAAGGCTGTCTTCTCCTTATCTTCTTCTCCCAGAGGGATCTGGTAGTATCCACTCCGAAGATCCAACACAGAGAACCACTGGCTACCCAGCAAACAGTCCAAGGCATCTTGTACTCGAGGCATGGTGTACTGATCCACTATAGTGCGCCTGTTTAGGGTGCGGTAGTCAATACACATCCGGATCTTCCCACTCTTCTTACGAACCACCACAATGGGAGAGGCATAGGGGCTACAGGACTCTGTAATGATACCGTTCGCGATCAGTTCTTGCAGGTGATGACGTACGTCTTCCATCTCAGAGAGAGCAATCCTCCTAGATCTCTCTCTGAAGGGTCGGGGATCTTGTAGCCTGATGTGGTGTTCCACTCCTTTGGCACATCCCACATCCCACTCATGCAGTGAGAATACCTTGGATCTCTCACAAAGCTTCTTCCTCAGGCGATCCTTCCACTCCTCAGTCAACGGTGAGTCACCGAAGTCTAACTTGGCAGGATCCATCGCCGGAACTTCAGCTTCACACTGTGGTCTCACAATGGTTTCAGGCTCAAAGATGTCTGCAATCTTCTGCCCTGGTTTTACGAGCACGTTCTGGCTTGTTTCATTAGCAATAAGTATAGTCACCTCTTCCTGGGCTTCAGCAGGTAGGGTTATGACTCCACTGAGAACCAGCACTCCTTCAGGGAGCCCTCCCTGGGTCGGCTGCTCTACCACGGCTAATGTTCCCTTACTGCCTTTCAGGCAGGTACTCATGACAATCACCTCCTTTTCTGTCATTGCAGGCACCACTAAGGGGACCAGGCCCGCATACTTCAATGCTCCCACCGGCAAATCAGGCATCACTTTTCTTGTGTCCTCAATTTTCCTGTAGGCTGCGGCACAATGTGTGTGTATCACCAAGGTGTTCAGGTATTGTTCCCCTGCTCGCTGTCTGCAGTAATCTGCCAGTACCTTAAAGAGGCTGGAGTTAGTCCCTATGAGCACGGACACGTCAGAGACTCCTTTAGGGTCGGGGCAAATTAAAGCAGCAGTGTCCACCTCCTGTCTTACTCCAGCGATCTCTTCTGGGAATTCCAGGTGTATTATGACATACCCCCGATAGGGGTATTCATCCATGCTGAGGCCACACAGGCCAAGCCCTGTCAGAGGCTGTATAGGCAGATGCCCAAGCATCTGCTGATAGAAAGACTGGAATATGATAGTCACTTGGGATCCCGTGTCAAGCACTGCTCTACATTCTGTCCCTTCGACCCTTACAGTGACCTCCGCTCGAGGTCCTATCAATCCTGGTGGGATTCGGGCGGCAGGGTTCTCTCTGGGGGAGCCTCCAAATCCTGAAGGCCTAGGCGGCTCCCTTCCCAGGCCCTGGGGCCGTTTCCCGACTTCCCCCAGGTGGTCCTCAGCTTTTGATATACTAGCGTGGGATTCTCTGTATTCTGACACCTTGCAGCAATGTGCCCACCCTGGCCACACCGGTAGCAGAAGAAGGATTGTCCTTTCCCTTGTCGCCTGGGTGGGGCAGAGGTTCCAAATGTGGTCTTCAGGACTGAAGTAGTGGGGGGTTCCTTGTACCCTGAAGTCTTTGCTGAATCGAGGGTATTCGCTAGTTCAGCCACTTTCTGTGTCAGGACCTGCACTTGTTGAGTAAGTTCCTCTTGAGGAGTCACCATCAGTGCCTTGGGCATTCGTATGGATGTTGATCCAGTCGCCTGGTGCGGCTGAGCCTCCCAGACCTCGCCAGCTGCTTGCCTCTCCTCCTCCTCTCGGACCTCTTTTATCAGCTGAGAGTAACTCGGTGGATTGTCTTGCCTTTCCCTTAACCGAAGGTGGAGAAGAATTGGGTTCTGATATTGAATTCCTCTCACAATCTGAGCCAATCTAGTCCGGTCCATTTGCTCAACCGCTACCGCTCCCCTCATGATGGCTCTCTGTAGTAATTTCTCCAACCTCTGGATATAGGCAGAAACCTTCTCTCCCTTTTGTTGCCTGGCATTGAGGAACTTGCAGTAAACATCCTCTAAGCCCTCGGTTCTCCCAAAGGCGTGATCAAGGGCCTCTAGGCAATCCTTCACCTTGACCCCAGGGTTACTGAGCTTCAGGGTGCGAATCACATCTAGGGCTGGCCCCCTGAGGCACTCTACTAGTCGCCGTCTCTTTTCAGCATCAGGCACTGCCCACTCCTGCAGCATTTCAGTGGTGTGTTCCAGCCAGGGTTCAAATGCTTCCTCCCCCGGTATTGGGGTGGGACCCCCAGAAAACAACCTCAGTTTACGATACGGGCTTGACTCAGGGTGGGATGGCACCACCTTCTCTAATGCTTTCCCCAAAGCCTTCACCCACTCATCAGGTGAAGGAGCAGGCTCCAGGTGTGGGACTCCTGGGTCAAGGCCCAACAGACCCGGCATATCAGCCAAAGTCTTTCCCTCTTTCCCCAAAAAGGCTGACATTTTCTTTAAAAACTCTACATTGGAGGCAGGGGCTGGTGAGGGCTGACTCCCAGTGGCTATTACCCTCCACACACCATCTTCCACTGTTATCGTGCTTGGAACCTGTAGAGGGTCCACAGCCGATGGCAGCTCACACAGTACAGCAAAAGCCCCCTCCTCCCTCACAAACATGCGCCCATGCATTTTGCACTCACTCAGGTACTTAGTGGATGTCCTTAATATAGGTTCTATTGATCCCTCATCGAACTCCTCTGAGACCCCCGTCACCAGAAGACAGTTCTTAGGGTCAATAGTCATCCCCTTGCACCAATCCTCTAGCAAGTGTAGGGCCATTATACAAACTAATTTTTCCCAAATATAACAGATCAAGACAACAACAAAATTTTGGGTTTTCCCAATTTAATGGCTCACCCAAGATGTGCTTACGAGGGGTACTGACCCAGATCCCGGACGAGCCCCCAAAAATGTAACCCTTCTGCCAGGACAAGTTGACAGCAGCAAGGGCCAGGTTCAGTACATAGGGGTTCCCTTCTCAACAATGCAATGCAAAACCAGCTCGAGCCCCCACCCAGTAACCTGGGAAAATCTTATACACACCCCCTGGGCGCCTCAAAGAGGCAATACTTCCCCTCTCGTAAGCACAGAGCCTCAGGGTAACAGGAATCTTTAATCAGTAGGTAAATGATACCAGCCTTAAATTGGGAAAACATTGCAACTAGGATCCATAAGCCAAACTGTGAGCAAGACCCACCACAACCAATTGGGCCATGCCCTGTCCCTTGGGTTCTTGAGTCCAGCAGCCCAAAAGTCACCCAAAGTCCCCAAAAGTCCAAGAACCCAAAAGTCCAGTCCCAGAGTTCAAAAGTTCATCTGCAGGGTGCTACACACCACCCGCCTGGGCAGCAATGGGAAGGGGGGGGTAAGGGGCACCTTACGTAGCGTGAAGATGATTGCCTCACCCTCCGTGGGGCTTCACTCTGCTCCGCCAGCCGTCTCACAGGCCGCTCTGCTCCGCCAGCTGTCCCGCAAGCCGCGACAGCTGTCCCCACGAACTGCTCTGCCCCGCCAACAGCGCCGCTCCACCAGCTGTTCTGCAAGCTGCTCCGACTGTCCTCACGAACCGCTCCGCTCTGCCAGCAGCACCGCTCCGACTGTCCTCACGAACCGCACCGCTCTGCCAGCAGCGCCACACCATCAGCTGTCTTGCCAACTGCTCCACCAGCCACTCAGCAATTTATCTTCAGGCTCCCCCACTACTTAACACAGTGATCAGTGATTTCAGCTCAGTGATTTCAGCTCATAATGCTTTTAGCTCTTTAGTGATTTCAGCTTGTAGTTTAGGGGAGCCCTAGTGCTCATTTGCACTATTAGCCCAGAGTGATTTCAATTCAGCAGTCTGAAACCAGACTCTCTAGAAACTCAACATTAGCTCTGATATTCCACAGTGGAGAGAGGAGGAGATGCTGCAATTGGTGTCTCAGACCCTCACAGGGTCCCTACACCACCAGGCATTAATACCTGTCCCCAGCCTCTCTCAATTCACTGGGCTTTGGAACCCATGTCCCTTGGCTGGTGAGTGCTGTTTAGTTAATGGCAAGTTCCCCTTTAACATGACAAAAGGCCAAGTACAGTTCCACTGTCCATGATTTACATAAGCAGTATAACAACAGTTTATTCTTCCTGCCCCAATAACAGAAATTCCTGCCCCAATACAGAAAACTGGGGATCCTACAGCAGCCCAACATGCCCATTTGGGTCACTATGGTTCATACCAGGCAGGGTGGGTGTGCCTATGCAAATTGGATCAGCCCCTGGCGTGCTTTGCCATGACTCCCCACCAGATGTCAGGGTGGAGCTCATCCTGACTCTGCTTACATCCTCCCCCCAGCCGAGAATTTGTCGTCCCGACAAATCACACTCCCCTTATACCAACTCATTGGTTTCCTCCAAAGGGCCTCAGAAAGCCCACTTTAGCTTCCACCAGCCTGTGTGCGAAATGTATGGGCTCCTCACTAATCACCCCAGGTGCGTCATAAGTTAACCGTTTTACTGGTCTTATTACCCTGTCCCTTCTATTAAGAATCTCTGTGGCAGGGGTAGGAGGGACATCTTCTTGAGTGACGGATGGAGAGGTTTCCTGTGAGGGTCCCTCGGCTATTGGCATAGGCCCCTGCATCTCTGGTTCCGACAGTGGAGGGTCCACCGTGTCTAGGGCCCCCTCCACCTGGAATTCTCCACTGTCCAATAACCTGTGGGCGTCATCAACGGGGGGTTCCATCGGCGGCACAGGAGTGACCGGAACAGGCCTAAATACCTCTGCCATGGGGTTGAGGGCTGGCGAGGGGGAGCTCTCTATTGGCTCAGCTGATCGAGACTGAAATCTTGTCTTCATTCCAGGATACACCAAGGTCATGTCTTCCTCCTCAGTCTCACTCTCTGACGTGCTGAATAGGGGTAGGTTAGCTTCGGAGGACCTGTTGTCCGTGTTGGATGGCGGCTGTGGCCTGGCACTTCTGTTCTGCCCGGCTGCCCTGTCATGGCCCATCTCATAAGGGGTGCCAACCAACTCCCCCACAGGGAGCAAAAGATTTCTATGCACCGTCTTTATTTGCCCTGGACCCTCTTCAGGTTTGATCTTGTAGACCGGCAGATCTCCCAGCTTTTCCATCACTAGGTAGGGTATTGCCTTCCATCTGTCAGCTATCTTATGTTTGCCAGCAATACCCAAATTCCGCAGCAGGACTCTGTCCCCTGGCTGGAGCTCCTGCAAACGTACCCTAGCATCATATCGATGTTTGTTGCGATCTGCGTTCTTCCGAGCTGCAGATGTAGCCAAATGATAAGCATCTCGCAGCTTTTCTCGTAGTTGGGATACATATTGCTGATGAGTTTCATAGCTATCACCATCCTCTGATACACCAAAGCACAAGTCTATGGGTAATCTTGGTTCTCGCCCAAACATCAAGAGATATGGGGTGACTCCTGTAGCATCGTTCTTTGTGGCGTTGTAGGCATGCACCAGAAATGCGACATGCTGGCTCCAGGTTGCCTTCTGTTCTGGTCGCAGAGTCCCCAACATATCTAATAGTGTTCGGTTGAACCTCTCTGGCTGAGGATCACCTTGGGGGTGATAAGGCGTTGTCCTAGACTTCTTAATTCCCGCCATCCTCAGCACCTCCTTCAGAAGGTGACTCTCAAAGTCCCGCCCCTGATCCGAGTGTATCCGGGCTGGGAATCCATAAACTGAGAAATATTTTTCCCACAGTACTCGAGCGACAGTGGTGGCCCTCTGATCACGTGTGGGATATGCCTGTGCATACCGCGTGAAATGGTCGGTCACTACTAGAATGTTCCCAACATTCCTCTTGTCTACTTCTAAGGACAAGAAATCAATGCATACCAACTCCAAAGGTTTGGTGCTGGTGATGTTCTTGAGATATGCAGCCCTCGTGGGCAGAGTTTTCCTTTGAACACATCGAGCGCAAGTCTCACATTTCCTGCGAACATCTTCAGCCATCCGGGGCCAATAGAACCTACTACGAATAAGTTCTAGGGTCCTTTCCATCCCTAAATGTCCAAAGTCATCATGCAGGGCCCTCATGGCCAGGGCTCTGTACTCTTTTGGCAGCACTAGTTGTGCTCGTTGCTTTTGTAAAGGGTCAGTGGTCATTCGGTGTAGCACTCCCTGAATCAGTTTTAGTTTGGTCCATTCTCTTAATAGTAGTTTAGCCTCGGGGCTAGGTGGGATAACCACAGCTGGGCTTCGCCCCTCCCTTTTGGCCAGTAGGGTATCACAAATGTCAACATCTTGCAGCTGGGCCTCTTGCCAGTCAGCCGCATTGAGCATGGGCAAAGGAGATTGGTCCAATGCAATATAGTTCACTGAAGCAGAAGGCACGCATTCAGGGGGCAGGCCCAGAGCTTCTGCAACACATCCATGAAGGCTCTCCCGGGCCTGTGGCTCTCGACGACTCACACTGCAAATAGCTCTCACTCCATCCGTGGGTATCACAGCAACTTCTGGAGCCTGCGGACGCCTGGACAATGCATCAGCATCTACATTGCTTCTCCCCGATCGGTATTGGATGCTGAACTCATAGCCAGCCAAGGCGGCCACCCATCTTTGTCCTGTAGCATCCAGCTTAGCACTTGTTAACACATATGTCAGTGGGTTGTTGTCTGTCCACACCTGGAACTGAGCACCATACAAGTAGTCTCGAAATTTCTCAGTGATGGCCCATTTCAAGGCCAAAAACTCCAGCTTGTGGATGGGATAGCGAGTTTCACTGTCAGACAGTCCTCGGCTGGCAAAGGCAACAGGTTTACGGTTGCCTTCCACTTCTTGGTACAGTACTGCCCCCAGACCCTCCAAACTGGCATCAGTATGTAGGATAAAGGGTTTGCTGGGATCAGCAAAGACTAGGACTGGAGCCTGAGTTAGACGAGTAATGATTTCCTGAAAAGCCCTTTCACATCTCTCACTCCACCGTGGCCCAAACGGTTCGAAGGGGCCATAGTGTCTCTGCATAGGAGGCTTTCGGGGGCCCCTCTTATTCTTGGTCTTAGATTTGTTCTTGTTGGACTGATATCCCCTGGTAAGATCATTCAGAGGTTTTACAATCGTAGCATAGTTCTTCACAAATCTACGATAGTAGCCACTAAATCCAAGGAAGGTCTTGAGTTCTCTGTAGTTACTTGGGCATGGCCAGGTAGTGAGTGCTTCTATTTTATCGGGATCAGTACTCACACCCTCTTGGGACACAATGTGACCCACATACTTCACAGAGGTTCGGCAGAACTGGCATTTGTCAATTGAAAGCTTCAAACCATATGCCTCCAACCTATCAAGCACTTTAAGAAGTCTTTCTTCATGCTCCTCCAAGGTTCTCCCAAACACAATCAGGTCATCCAAATAAACTAGGACTTGCAGTAAATTCATGTCTCCCACAACTTTCTCCATAAGACGTTGAAATGTAGCAGGTGCCCCAGAAATCCCTTGGGGCATGCGTTCAAACTGGTAGAACCCTAATGGGCAGATGAAGGCTGTCTTCTCCTTATCTTCTTCTCCCAGAGGGATCTGGTAGTATCCACTCCGAAGATCCAACACAGAGAACCACTGGCTACCCAGCAAACAGTCCAAGGCATCTTGTACTCGAGGCATGGTGTACTGATCCACTATAGTGCGCCTGTTTAGGGTGCGGTAGTCAATACACATCCGGATCTTCCCACTCTTCTTACGAACCACCACAATGGGAGAGGCATAGGGGCTACAGGACTCTGTAATGATACTGTTCGCGATCAGTTCTTGCAGGTGATGACGTACGTCTTCCATCTCAGAGAGAGCAATCCTCCTAGATCTCTCTCTGAAGGGTCGGGGATCTTGTAGCCTGATGTGGTGTTCCACTCCTTTGGCACATCCCACATCCCACTCATGCAGTGAGAATACCTTGGATCTCTCACAAAGCTTCTTCCTCAGGCGATCCTTCCACTCCTCAGTCAACGGTGAGTCACCGAAGTCTAACTTGGCAGGATCCATCGCCGGAACTTCAGCTTCACACTGTGGTCTCACAATGGTTTCAGGCTCAAAGATGTCTGCAATCTTCTGCCCTGGTTTTACGAGCACGTTCTGGCTTGTTTCATTAGCAATAAGTATAGTCACCTCTTCCTGGGCTTCAGCAGGTAGGGTTATGACTCCACTGAGAACCAGCACTCCTTCAGGGAGCCCTCCCTGGGTCGGCTGCTCTACCACGGCTAATGTTCCCTTACTGCCTTTCAGGCAGGTACTCATGACAATCACCTCCTTTTCTGTCATTGCAGGCACCACTAAGGGGACCAGGCCCGCATACTTCAATGCTCCCACCGGCAAATCAGGCATCACTTTTCTTGTGTCCTCAATTTTCCTGTAGGCTGCGGCACAATGTGTGTGTATCACCAAGGTGTTCAGGTATTGTTCCCCTGCTCGCTGTCTGCAGTAATCTGCCAGTACCTTAAAGAGGCTGGAGTTAGTCCCTATGAGCACGGACACGTCAGAGACTCCTTTAGGGTCGGGGCAAATTAAAGCAGCAGTGTCCACCTCCTGTCTTACTCCAGCGATCTCTTCTGGGAATTCCAGGTGTATTATGACATACCCCCGATAGGGGTATTCATCCATGCTGAGGCCACACAGGCCAAGCCCTGTCAGAGGCTGTATAGGCAGATGCCCAAGCATCTGCTGATAGAAAGACTGGAATATGATAGTCACTTGGGATCCCGTGTCAAGCACTGCTCTACATTCTGTCCCTTCGACCCTTACAGTGACCTCCGCTCGAGGTCCTATCAATCCTGGTGGGATTCGGGCGGCAGGGTTCTCTCTGGGGGAGCCTCCAAATCCTGAAGGCCTAGGCGGCTCCCTTCCCAGGCCCTGGGGCCGTTTCCCGACTTCCCCCAGGTGGTCCTCAGCTTTTGATATACTAGCGTGGGATTCTCTGTATTCTGACACCTTGCAGCAATGTGCCCACCCTGGCCACACCGGTAGCAGAAGAAGGATTGTCCTTTCCCTTGTCGCCTGGGTGGGGCAGAGGTTCCAAATGTGGTCTTCAGGACTGAAGTAGTGGGGGGTTCCTTGTACCCTGAAGTCTTTGCTGAATCGAGGGTATTCGCTAGTTCAGCCACTTTCTGTGTCAGGACCTGCACTTGTTGAGTAAGTTCCTCTTGAGGAGTCACCATCAGTGCCTTGGGCATTCGTATGGATGTTGATCCAGTCGCCTGGTGCGGCTGAGCCTCCCAGACCTCGCCAGCTGCTTGCCTCTCCTCCTCCTCTCGGACCTCTTTTATCAGCTGAGAGTAACTCGGTGGATTGTCTTGCCTTTCCCTTAACCGAAGGTGGAGAAGAATTGGGTTCTGATATTGAATTCCTCTCACAATCTGAGCCAATCTAGTCCGGTCCATTTGCTCAACCGCTACCGCTCCCCTCATGATGGCTCTCTGTAGTAATTTCTCCAACCTCTGGATATAGGCAGAAACCTTCTCTCCCTTTTGTTGCCTGGCATTGAGGAACTTGCAGTAAACATCCTCTAAGCCCTCGGTTCTCCCAAAGGCGTGATCAAGGGCCTCTAGGCAATCCTTCACCTTGACCCCAGGGTTACTGAGCTTCAGGGTGCGAATCACATCTAGGGCTGGCCCCCTGAGGCACTCTACTAGTCGCCGTCTCTTTTCAGCATCAGGCACTGCCCACTCCTGCAGCATTTCAGTGGTGTGTTCCAGCCAGGGTTCAAATGCTTCCTCCCCCGGTATTGGGGTGGGACCCCCAGAAAACAACCTCAGTTTACGATACGGGCTTGACTCAGGGTGGGATGGCACCACCTTCTCTAATGCTTTCCCCAAAGCCTTCACCCACTCATCAGGTGAAGGAGCAGGCTCCAGGTGTGGGACTCCTGGGTCAAGGCCCAACAGACCCGGCATATCAGCCAAAGTCTTTCCCTCTTTCCCCAAAAAGGCTGACATTTTCTTTAAAAACTCTACATTGGAGGCAGGGGCTGGTGAGGGCTGACTCCCAGTGGCTATTACCCTCCACACACCATCTTCCACTGTTATCGTGCTTGGAACCTGTAGAGGGTCCACAGCCGATGGCAGCTCACACAGTACAGCAAAAGCCCCCTCCTCCCTCACAAACATGCGCCCATGCATTTTGCACTCACTCAGGTACTTAGTGGATGTCCTTAATATAGGTTCTATTGATCCCTCATCGAACTCCTCTGAGACCCCCGTCACCAGAAGACAGTTCTTAGGGTCAATAGTCATCCCCTTGCACCAATCCTCTAGCAAGTGTAGGGCCATTATACAAACTAATTTTTCCCAAATATAACAGATCAAGACAACAACAAAATTTTGGGTTTTCCCAATTTAATGGCTCACCCAAGATGTGCTTACGAGGGGTACTGACCCAGATCCCGGACGAGCCCCCAAAAATGTAACCCTTCTGCCAGGACAAGTTGACAGCAGCAAGGGCCAGGTTCAGTACATAGGGGTTCCCTTCTCAACAATGCAATGCAAAACCAGCTCGAGCCCCCACCCAGTAACCTGGGAAAATCTTATACACACCCCCTGGGCGCCTCAAAGAGGCAATACTTCCCCTCTCGTAAGCACAGAGCCTCAGGGTAACAGGAATCTTTAATCAGTAGGTAAATGATACCAGCCTTAAATTGGGAAAACATTGCAACTAGGATCCATAAGCCAAACTGTGAGCAAGACCCACCACAACCAATTGGGCCATGCCCTGTCCCTTGGGTTCTTGAGTCCAGCAGCCCAAAAGTCACCCAAAGTCCCCAAAAGTCCAAGAACCCAAAAGTCCAGTCCCAGAGTTCAAAAGTTCATCTGCAGGGTGCTACACACCACCCGCCTGGGCAGCAATGGGAAGGGGGGGGTAAGGGGCACCTTACGTAGCGTGAAGATGATTGCCTCACCCTCCGTGGGGCTTCACTCTGCTCCGCCAGCCGTCTCACAGGCCGCTCTGCTCCGCCAGCTGTCCCGCAAGCCGCGACAGCTGTCCCCACGAACTGCTCTGCCCCGCCAACAGCGCCGCTCCACCAGCTGTTCTGCAAGCTGCTCCGACTGTCCTCACGAACCGCTCCGCTCTGCCAGCAGCACCGCTCCGACTGTCCTCACGAACCGCACCGCTCTGCCAGCAGCGCCACACCATCAGCTGTCTTGCCAACTGCTCCACCAGCCACTCAGCAATTTATCTTCAGGCTCCCCCACTACTTAACACAGTGATCAGTGATTTCAGCTCAGTGATTTCAGCTCATAATGCTTTTAGCTCTTTAGTGATTTCAGCTTGTAGTTTAGGGGAGCCCTAGTGCTCATTTGCACTATTAGCCCAGAGTGATTTCAATTCAGCAGTCTGAAACCAGACTCTCTAGAAACTCAACATTAGCTCTGATATTCCACAGTGGAGAGAGGAGGAGATGCTGCAATTGGTGTCTCAGACCCTCACAGGGTCCCTACACCACCAGGCATTAATACCTGTCCCCAGCCTCTCTCAATTCACTGGGCTTTGGAACCCATGTCCCTTGGCTGGTGAGTGCTGTTTAGTTAATGGCAAGTTCCCCTTTAACATGACAAAAGGCCAAGTACAGTTCCACTGTCCATGATTTACATAAGCAGTATAACAACAGTTTATTCTTCCTGCCCCAATAACAGAAATTCCTGCCCCAATACAGAAAACTGGGGATCCTACAGCAGCCCAACATGCCCATTTGGGTCACTATGGTTCATACCAGGCAGGGTGGGTGTGCCTATGCAAATTGGATCAGCCCCTGGCGTGCTTTGCCATGACTCCCCACCAGATGTCAGGGTGGAGCTCATCCTGACTCTGCTTACATCCTCCCCCCAGCCGAGAATTTGTCGTCCCGACAAATCACACTCCCCTTATACCAACTCATTGGTTTCCTCCAAAGGGCCTCAGAAAGCCCACTTTAGCTTCCACCAGCCTGTGTGCGAAATGTATGGGCTCCTCACTAATCACCCCAGGTGCGTCATAAGTTAACCGTTTTACTGGTCTTATTACCCTGTCCCTTCTATTAAGAATCTCTGTGGCAGGGGTAGGAGGGACATCTTCTTGAGTGACGGATGGAGAGGTTTCCTGTGAGGGTCCCTCGGCTATTGGCATAGGCCCCTGCATCTCTGGTTCCGACAGTGGAGGGTCCACCGTGTCTAGGGCCCCCTCCACCTGGAATTCTCCACTGTCCAATAACCTGTGGGCGTCATCAACGGGGGGTTCCATCGGCGGCACAGGAGTGACCGGAACAGGCCTAAATACCTCTGCCATGGGGTTGAGGGCTGGCGAGGGGGAGCTCTCTATTGGCTCAGCTGATCGAGACTGAAATCTTGTCTTCATTCCAGGATACACCAAGGTCATGTCTTCCTCCTCAGTCTCACTCTCTGACGTGCTGAATAGGGGTAGGTTAGCTTCGGAGGACCTGTTGTCCGTGTTGGATGGCGGCTGTGGCCTGGCACTTCTGTTCTGCCCGGCTGCCCTGTCATGGCCCATCTCATAAGGGGTGCCAACCAACTCCCCCACAGGGAGCAAAAGATTTCTATGCACCGTCTTTATTTGCCCTGGACCCTCTTCAGGTTTGATCTTGTAGACCGGCAGATCTCCCAGCTTTTCCATCACTAGGTAGGGTATTGCCTTCCATCTGTCAGCTATCTTATGTTTGCCAGCAATACCCAAATTCCGCAGCAGGACTCTGTCCCCTGGCTGGAGCTCCTGCAAACGTACCCTAGCATCATATCGATGTTTGTTGCGATCTGCGTTCTTCCGAGCTGCAGATGTAGCCAAATGATAAGCATCTCGCAGCTTTTCTCGTAGTTGGGATACATATTGCTGATGAGTTTCATAGCTATCACCATCCTCTGATACACCAAAGCACAAGTCTATGGGTAATCTTGGTTCTCGCCCAAACATCAAGAGATATGGGGTGACTCCTGTAGCATCGTTCTTTGTGGCGTTGTAGGCATGCACCAGAAATGCGACATGCTGGCTCCAGGTTGCCTTCTGTTCTGGTCGCAGAGTCCCCAACATATCTAATAGTGTTCGGTTGAACCTCTCTGGCTGAGGATCACCTTGGGGGTGATAAGGCGTTGTCCTAGACTTCTTAATTCCCGCCATCCTCAGCACCTCCTTCAGAAGGTGACTCTCAAAGTCCCGCCCCTGATCCGAGTGTATCCGGGCTGGGAATCCATAAACTGAGAAATATTTTTCCCACAGTACTCGAGCGACAGTGGTGGCCCTCTGATCACGTGTGGGATATGCCTGTGCATACCGCGTGAAATGGTCGGTCACTACTAGAATGTTCCCAACATTCCTCTTGTCTACTTCTAAGGACAAGAAATCAATGCATACCAACTCCAAAGGTTTGGTGCTGGTGATGTTCTTGAGATATGCAGCCCTCGTGGGCAGAGTTTTCCTTTGAACACATCGAGCGCAAGTCTCACATTTCCTGCGAACATCTTCAGCCATCCGGGGCCAATAGAACCTACTACGAATAAGTTCTAGGGTCCTTTCCATCCCTAAATGTCCAAAGTCATCATGCAGGGCCCTCATGGCCAGGGCTCTGTACTCTTTTGGCAGCACTAGTTGTGCTCGTTGCTTTTGTAAAGGGTCAGTGGTCATTCGGTGTAGCACTCCCTGAATCAGTTTTAGTTTGGTCCATTCTCTTAATAGTAGTTTAGCCTCGGGGCTAGGTGGGATAACCACAGCTGGGCTTCGCCCCTCCCTTTTGGCCAGTAGGGTATCACAAATGTCAACATCTTGCAGCTGGGCCTCTTGCCAGTCAGCCGCATTGAGCATGGGCAAAGGAGATTGGTCCAATGCAATATAGTTCACTGAAGCAGAAGGCACGCATTCAGGGGGCAGGCCCAGAGCTTCTGCAACACATCCATGAAGGCTCTCCCGGGCCTGTGGCTCTCGACGACTCACACTGCAAATAGCTCTCACTCCATCCGTGGGTATCACAGCAACTTCTGGAGCCTGCGGACGCCTGGACAATGCATCAGCATCTACATTGCTTCTCCCCGATCGGTATTGGATGCTGAACTCATAGCCAGCCAAGGCGGCCACCCATCTTTGTCCTGTAGCATCCAGCTTAGCACTTGTTAACACATATGTCAGTGGGTTGTTGTCTGTCCACACCTGGAACTGAGCACCATACAAGTAGTCTCGAAATTTCTCAGTGATGGCCCATTTCAAGGCCAAAAACTCCAGCTTGTGGATGGGATAGCGAGTTTCACTGTCAGACAGTCCTCGGCTGGCAAAGGCAACAGGTTTACGGTTGCCTTCCACTTCTTGGTACAGTACTGCCCCCAGACCCTCCAAACTGGCATCAGTATGTAGGATAAAGGGTTTGCTGGGATCAGCAAAGACTAGGACTGGAGCCTGAGTTAGACGAGTAATGATTTCCTGAAAAGCCCTTTCACATCTCTCACTCCACCGTGGCCCAAACGGTTCGAAGGGGCCATAGTGTCTCTGCATAGGAGGCTTTCGGGGGCCCCTCTTATTCTTGGTCTTAGATTTGTTCTTGTTGGACTGATATCCCCTGGTAAGATCATTCAGAGGTTTTACAATCGTAGCATAGTTCTTCACAAATCTACGATAGTAGCCACTAAATCCAAGGAAGGTCTTGAGTTCTCTGTAGTTACTTGGGCATGGCCAGGTAGTGAGTGCTTCTATTTTATCGGGATCAGTACTCACACCCTCTTGGGACACAATGTGACCCACATACTTCACAGAGGTTCGGCAGAACTGGCATTTGTCAATTGAAAGCTTCAAACCATATGCCTCCAACCTATCAAGCACTTTAAGAAGTCTTTCTTCATGCTCCTCCAAGGTTCTCCCAAACACAATCAGGTCATCCAAATAAACTAGGACTTGCAGTAAATTCATGTCTCCCACAACTTTCTCCATAAGACGTTGAAATGTAGCAGGTGCCCCAGAAATCCCTTGGGGCATGCGTTCAAACTGGTAGAACCCTAATGGGCAGATGAAGGCTGTCTTCTCCTTATCTTCTTCTCCCAGAGGGATCTGGTAGTATCCACTCCGAAGATCCAACACAGAGAACCACTGGCTACCCAGCAAACAGTCCAAGGCATCTTGTACTCGAGGCATGGTGTACTGATCCACTATAGTGCGCCTGTTTAGGGTGCGGTAGTCAATACACATCCGGATCTTCCCACTCTTCTTACGAACCACCACAATGGGAGAGGCATAGGGGCTACAGGACTCTGTAATGATACCGTTCGCGATCAGTTCTTGCAGGTGATGACGTACGTCTTCCATCTCAGAGAGAGCAATCCTCCTAGATCTCTCTCTGAAGGGTCGGGGATCTTGTAGCCTGATGTGGTGTTCCACTCCTTTGGCACATCCCACATCCCACTCATGCAGTGAGAATACCTTGGATCTCTCACAAAGCTTCTTCCTCAGGCGATCCTTCCACTCCTCAGTCAACGGTGAGTCACCGAAGTCTAACTTGGCAGGATCCATCGCCGGAACTTCAGCTTCACACTGTGGTCTCACAATGGTTTCAGGCTCAAAGATGTCTGCAATCTTCTGCCCTGGTTTTACGAGCACGTTCTGGCTTGTTTCATTAGCAATAAGTATAGTCACCTCTTCCTGGGCTTCAGCAGGTAGGGTTATGACTCCACTGAGAACCAGCACTCCTTCAGGGAGCCCTCCCTGGGTCGGCTGCTCTACCACGGCTAATGTTCCCTTACTGCCTTTCAGGCAGGTACTCATGACAATCACCTCCTTTTCTGTCATTGCAGGCACCACTAAGGGGACCAGGCCCGCATACTTCAATGCTCCCACCGGCAAATCAGGCATCACTTTTCTTGTGTCCTCAATTTTCCTGTAGGCTGCGGCACAATGTGTGTGTATCACCAAGGTGTTCAGGTATTGTTCCCCTGCTCGCTGTCTGCAGTAATCTGCCAGTACCTTAAAGAGGCTGGAGTTAGTCCCTATGAGCACGGACACGTCAGAGACTCCTTTAGGGTCGGGGAAAATTAAAGCAGCAGTGTCCACCTCCTGTCTTACTCCAGCGATCTCTTCTGGGAATTCCAGGTGTATTATGACATACCCCCGATAGGGGTATTCATCCATGCTGAGGCCACACAGGCCAAGCCCTGTCAGAGGCTGTATAGGCAGATGCCCAAGCATCTGCTGATAGAAAGACTGGAATATGATAGTCACTTGGGATCCCGTGTCAAGCACTGCTCTACATTCTGTCCCTTCGACCCTTACAGTGACCTCCGCTCGAGGTCCTATCAATCCTGGTGGGATTCGGGCGGCAGGGTTCTCTCTGGGGGAGCCTCCAAATCCTGAAGGCCTAGGCGGCTCCCTTCCCAGGCCCTGGGGCCGTTTCCCGACTTCCCCCAGGTGGTCCTCAGCTTTTGATATACTAGCGTGGGATTCTCTGTATTCTGACACCTTGCAGCAATGTGCCCACCCTGGCCACACCGGTAGCAGAAGAAGGATTGTCCTTTCCCTTGTCGCCTGGGTGGGGCAGAGGTTCCAAATGTGGTCTTCAGGACTGAAGTAGTGGGGGGTTCCTTGTACCCTGAAGTCTTTGCTGAATCGAGGGTATTCGCTAGTTCAGCCACTTTCTGTGTCAGGACCTGCACTTGTTGAGTAAGTTCCTCTTGAGGAGTCACCATCAGTGCCTTGGGCATTCGTATGGATGTTGATCCAGTCGCCTGGTGCGGCTGAGCCTCCCAGACCTCGCCAGCTGCTTGCCTCTCCTCCTCCTCTCGGACCTCTTTTATCAGCTGAGAGTAACTCGGTGGATTGTCTTGCCTTTCCCTTAACCGAAGGTGGAGAAGAATTGGGTTCTGATATTGAATTCCTCTCACAATCTGAGCCAATCTAGTCCGGTCCATTTGCTCAACCGCTACCGCTCCCCTCATGATGGCTCTCTGTAGTAATTTCTCCAACCTCTGGATATAGGCAGAAACCTTCTCTCCCTTTTGTTGCCTGGCATTGAGGAACTTGCAGTAAACATCCTCTAAGCCCTCGGTTCTCCCAAAGGCGTGATCAAGGGCCTCTAGGCAATCCTTCACCTTGACCCCAGGGTTACTGAGCTTCAGGGTGCGAATCACATCTAGGGCTGGCCCCCTGAGGCACTCTACTAGTCGCCGTCTCTTTTCAGCATCAGGCACTGCCCACTCCTGCAGCATTTCAGTGGTGTGTTCCAGCCAGGGTTCAAATGCTTCCTCCCCCGGTATTGGGGTGGGACCCCCAGAAAACAACCTCAGTTTACGATACGGGCTTGACTCAGGGTGGGATGGCACCACCTTCTCTAATGCTTTCCCCAAAGCCTTCACCCACTCATCAGGTGAAGGAGCAGGCTCCAGGTGTGGGACTCCTGGGTCAAGGCCCAACAGACCCGGCATATCAGCCAAAGTCTTTCCCTCTTTCCCCAAAAAGGCTGACATTTTCTTTAAAAACTCTACATTGGAGGCAGGGGCTGGTGAGGGCTGACTCCCAGTGGCTATTACCCTCCACACACCATCTTCCACTGTTATCGTGCTTGGAACCTGTAGAGGGTCCACAGCCGATGGCAGCTCACACAGTACAGCAAAAGCCCCCTCCTCCCTCACAAACATGCGCCCATGCATTTTGCACTCACTCAGGTACTTAGTGGATGTCCTTAATATAGGTTCTATTGATCCCTCATCGAACTCCTCTGAGACCCCCGTCACCAGAAGACAGTTCTTAGGGTCAATAGTCATCCCCTTGCACCAATCCTCTAGCAAGTGTAGGGCCATTATACAAACTAATTTTTCCCAAATATAACAGATCAAGACAACAACAAAATTTTGGGTTTTCCCAATTTAATGGCTC
Organism: Chelydra serpentina; assembly: GCA_037349315.1. NCBI lineage: Eukaryota > Metazoa > Chordata > Testudines > Chelydridae > Chelydra > Chelydra serpentina. The sequence goes on from JBAIAC010000004.1 coordinate 81,619,121, forward strand.
ACCCAAGATGTGCTTACGAGGGGTACTGACCCAGATCCCGGACGAGCCCCCAAAAATGTAACCCTTCTGCCAGGACAAGTTGACAGCAGCAAGGGCCAGGTTCAGTACATAGGGGTTCCCTTCTCAACAATGCAATGCAAAACCAGCTCGAGCCCCCACCCAGTAACCTGGGAAAATCTTATACACACCCCCTGGGCGCCTCAAAGAGGCAATACTTCCCCTCTCGTAAGCACAGAGCCTCAGGGTAACAGGAATCTTTAATCAGTAGGTAAATGATACCAGCCTTAAATTGGGAAAACATTGCAACTAGGATCCATAAGCCAAACTGTGAGCAAGACCCACCACAACCAATTGGGCCATGCCCTGTCCCTTGGGTTCTTGAGTCCAGCAGCCCAAAAGTCACCCAAAGTCCCCAAAAGTCCAAGAACCCAAAAGTCCAGTCCCAGAGTTCAAAAGTTCATCTGCAGGGTGCTACACACCACCCGCCTGGGCAGCAATGGGAAGGGGGGGGTAAGGGGCACCTTACGTAGCGTGAAGATGATTGCCTCACCCTCCGTGGGGCTTCACTCTGCTCCGCCAGCCGTCTCACAGGCCGCTCTGCTCCGCCAGCTGTCCCGCAAGCCGCGACAGCTGTCCCCACGAACTGCTCTGCCCCGCCAACAGCGCCGCTCCACCAGCTGTTCTGCAAGCTGCTCCGACTGTCCTCACGAACCGCTCCGCTCTGCCAGCAGCACCGCTCCGACTGTCCTCACGAACCGCACCGCTCTGCCAGCAGCGCCACACCATCAGCTGTCTTGCCAACTGCTCCACCAGCCACTCAGCAATTTATCTTCAGGCTCCCCCACTACTTAACACAGTGATCAGTGATTTCAGCTCAGTGATTTCAGCTCATAATGCTTTTAGCTCTTTAGTGATTTCAGCTTGTAGTTTAGGGGAGCCCTAGTGCTCATTTGCACTATTAGCCCAGAGTGATTTCAATTCAGCAGTCTGAAACCAGACTCTCTAGAAACTCAACATTAGCTCTGATATTCCACAGTGGAGAGAGGAGGAGATGCTGCAATTGGTGTCTCAGACCCTCACAGGGTCCCTACACCACCAGGCATTAATACCTGTCCCCAGCCTCTCTCAATTCACTGGGCTTTGGAACCCATGTCCCTTGGCTGGTGAGTGCTGTTTAGTTAATGGCAAGTTCCCCTTTAACATGACAAAAGGCCAAGTACAGTTCCACTGTCCATGATTTACATAAGCAGTATAACAACAGTTTATTCTTCCTGCCCCAATAACAGAAATTCCTGCCCCAATACAGAAAACTGGGGATCCTACAGCAGCCCAACATGCCCATTTGGGTCACTATGGTTCATACCAGGCAGGGTGGGTGTGCCTATGCAAATTGGATCAGCCCCTGGCGTGCTTTGCCATGACTCCCCACCAGATGTCAGGGTGGAGCTCATCCTGACTCTGCTTACATAAAGAAGGGGGAAGCTGACAGTAATGAATATAAATCAGAAGCTAGGAATTGTAGAAAAAAGAAAAGTTAGAAGATTTTAAAGTATATTAAGAACAAAAAGAATGCTAACCATGGTATTGATCCATTACTAGATGGAAATGGCAGAAATTTAAATAATAGTGCAGAAAAGGCAGAAGTGTTCAATAAATATTTCTGTTCTATATTTGGGGAAGAATCAAACAGATTATATAGTTATATCATATGGGACCATTTTGGTTGATTTTCAATACGTCTTGGAACACTGGGGAAGTTCCAGAAGACTGGAAGAAAGCTAATGTTGTGCTAATATTCCAAAAGGGTAAATGATATGACCCTGGTAATTATAAGCCTCTCAGTCTGATATCAGTCCCAGACAAGACAATGGACTGGGCAATATGGTAGTTGGCTGGTAAAGAATTGAAGGAGAATAATATAATTAATGCAAATCAACATGGTTTTGTAGAAAATAGATCTGGTAAAACTAAATTTTTTGGGATGAGATTACAAGTTTGGTTAATAGTGTTGATGTAATGTACTTAGACTTCTGTAAGGCATTTGACTTGGTATTGTGTGACATTCTGATTAAAAAACTATAAAAATCTAAATTTAACAATGGCACACATTAAATGGATTAAAAACTGGCTAACTGAAATTTAATTGTAAACAGCGAATTATGGCTGAATGGATGTGTTTCTAGAGGGGCGTTGCAGGGATCAGTTCTTGACTTTATGCTATTTAATATTTTTATCAATATCCTGGAACAAAAGATAAAATCATAATTCACAAAGTTTGCAGATAACACAAAAGATTATGCAAGTGGTGAATAATGAAGAAGACAGGTTACTAATATAGAATGATCTGGATTGGTTGGTGAGCTGGGTGCAAGCAAGCAATATACGTTTTCATCCAGTTAAATATGAATATACACACCCAGAAACAAAGAATGTAGGCCATACATACACAACGGGGGATGCTATACTGGGAAGCAATGACTCTGACAAAGATTTGGGGGTGGGGATTGGAGATAAAGACTGAATATGAGCTGCGAAAAGGGCTAATACAATTCTTGGATGTATAAACAGGGGCATCTCAAGTAGGAGTAGAGCGACGACGACTGTTCAGTTCTGGTGTCTACAATTCAAAAAAGATGTTGATAAAATGGAGGGACTTCAGAGAAGAACTATGGGAATGATTAAAGAGTTGGAAAACATATCTTATAGTGATAGAGTCAAAGAGATCATTCTATTTAGCTTAACAAAGAGAAGGTTAAGGGGTGACTATGGCCTATAACAGGGGTTGACAACCTTTGGCACGCGGCCCATCAGGATAATCTGTGGGAATGGCGAACTGCAGCCACTGGGAGCTGCGGGCGGCCATGCCTGCAGACGGTCAACGTAAACAAAATGTCTCGCGGCCCGCCAGCGGATTACCCTGATATGCCACGTGCCAAAGGTTGCCAACCCCTGGTCTATAGGTACATACATGGGAAGCTAATATTTTATAATGAGCAGTTCAATCGAGCAGAGAAAGGCATAACATCATCAAATGGCTGGAAGTTGAAGCTAGACAAATTCATACTGGAAATAAGGCTTTCCTTTTTAACAGTGAGGGTTATTAACCATTGGAACAATTTACCGAGGGTTTTTGATGGAGAGTCTCCATCCCTGGCAATTTTAAAATCAAGATTGGATGTTTTTTCTAAAAGATATGCTCTAGGAATTATTCTAGGGAAGTTTTATGGTCTGTGATATATAGGAGGTCAGACTAGATGGTTAAATGATCCCTTCTGGCCTTGGAATCTATTAAAGAAAAAGAGCAGATAATTTAATTACCTATTGAAATGTACTTTAAAAAAAAGATTTTCACTTGTAATCCATACACTCTGTAATAAACATAGCTTCTCTCATATATTAACTATGAGAACATAAACATGCCATGTATATGTATATCTGTATGGTATAAGTGCCTGACACACTAACACTCTGCATTGTGATGTTAGGTTTACTCTGGCTAAAGTAAGAAGTTGGAACTGTATGATTAGAAATATTTTCAATTTTAGTCTTACTGGCAACTTAGAATTCTTTCTATATTGATGACCATACAAATTGAATGATTACAGGAGATTCAGAAAAAGGAAAGTAACCTCCAAGAGAAACTTTGTGGCTGTTATGTACTCTTTCATTTTTGAAAAAGCCCTTCAAGTTTTCCATGCCTTGAAAGTTATTAGCTGCACCAGATTAGTGGTTTTGTCTGCAAGCCAGAGTATAAATCATCATCAGCGTGAGGCATGATATTCACTATTAATGCCTTGTTTTCCCTACTGAAATGTCTTTTTGTGCTTATTTTCTCTTGATCGTTGGCATTCTGCTGACCATCAATCAAAGAACAACTTGGACATTCCTCTCTGTCTTGCCTCAGTGAACTCTTGCTTTTCTTGACCATTAACCACTCTCTGGAATGTACATTTACTGTCTGTATCTCTAGGCCTCCGAATTCTCCTCTCCCTTCTACCCTCCCTCCCTTCCTGGCACCAGCTTGCAAAGCAATATTTCCCATCTGTTGAATGAAGAGCATTTCATATGCTGTTTGATATGGTCTAAAAGCCAACAGAAAACTACTGAAGCACAACTCCATTTTTATTCCACAGGACTGTGGGAGCCCAGAGAGATAAGAAGACTTTCTACTAGGCCGAACACAACACCTTATACACAAAAACAAATATTCCTGCCTTTTATTATTTAATAGGTTTCATATTCAATGCCAAAAGGATTGTGGGTTGATGTTTATCTAAAGATGTATCTTGAGAAAAGTTATCTTGAAATGTGTGAGCAAGCTTGATTTTCATGCACCAGCTGGTTTCTTTCTTTACAAAAATGCAGTGGAGTGAGGAACAGCCTACATTCATTATTCAGTGGCAAGGAAGTTTTGACTATTCCTTGAGCTTCTACAAAACCCTTCAAAGGGAAGGAAAGGGGAAATGGTTCAACACAAGTTCAGTTAGATACCTGAATAAATTGTAATGACATTTCCCAGAAAGTTCCCAAATTCAGAGACTTTCTTTGTCTAAAGCTTATTGGTATATCTGCTTTTTTTTTTTTTTTTTTTACTTATGCAAGCTTCTTTTTCATTGGGTGGGAGTGAACACTGTTGTGCTAAGCTATTTATGTCAGTTATTATTTTAATATTATAGTAATTATTTTAATTACTTTAATAAAGTAGAAACAACATACAAAATTAATTTTAATCTACAGCTATGTCTTTAACTGTATAGTTTATTCATGATTGAAGTTTGACTAGTAACATAACTGAGAAGGATTGTACGGACTTATTGTGCAAAACATTCTAATTCATTTGTTTTATTTATTTATCTATGTTGGCCCATATCTATTACAATCTTAATGATTAATTTGTTCTGATTTATCAGTTAGAGAGTAGGGCCTTGATCCTGCAATGAGGCTCAATAACACGGATGTTCACATTAAGATTTCATGGCAGGATCAAGAATTAAACAGTGAATTTTCATTTTTACATTATTTGGCACCACCTAAATTTAACCTCGTTTGGTATGTTTCCTAATTCTGTTTTTGGTAAGTATCAAGTAGTACCACTGATTACTTAAATTAAATCAGTTGCCCTAAAGAAATTGTAATAAGGCAGCCGTCTCCCTGTACCATTTCTCAGTAAAGTTAAAATATTCTAATATTTGTACATGTATGTAGTATATTTCATTAAAAAAAACCTTTACAAATTACATACATACAGCATTACTGAACTATAGTGACCTCTGGGATATAGACAAGAGTCAGCTAGTACATTGGATGCTTCATAACAGAGGTCAGAAGTTTTACTCACTATTGGAGAAAGCAGGGGTATGGATGACTCAAGATAAAGGAGATGCATGAATATTGCACTGCTTGGAAGACATTCACTGCACTAATTTAAGGTGGGTACACACAGGTTTGAAAGACAATTTTCAAAGAATAGTTATCAATTATTTGCTGTCAAAATGGGAGGATGAAACAAGTGGAGTCCCACAAGAGTCTGTCCTGGGTACGGTACTAGTTAATATTATCATTTATGACTTGGATGATGGAGATGAGAGTATGTTTATACAATTTGCAGATGACGCCAAGCTGGGAGAGTTTGCAAACACTTTGGAGGACAGGATTAGAATTCTAAATGATTTTGATAAACTGGAGAACTGGTCTGAAATCAATAAGATGAAACTGATTAAAGATAAGTGCAAAGTACTACACCTATGAAGGAAAAAAAAATCAAAGGAGAAATACAAACTGGGGAATACCTAGATAGACAGCAGTATTGCAGAAAAGAATCTGGGGGTTATAGTGGATCACAAACTGAATGAGTCAACAGTGTGATTCTATTTCAAGAATTGCAAATGTCATTCTGGGCTGTATTAATAAGAGTATCCTATGGAAAAGATACAGGAGGTAATTGTTCTGCTCTACTTGGCACTGGTGAAGTGTCATTGGAGTACTGTGTCCAGTTTTGGGCACCACACTTTAAGAAAGATGTGGGCAAATTAGAGGAAGTCCAGAGAAGAGTGACAAAAATGATGATAAGTTTAGACAACTTGACCGGTGAGGAAAGGTTGAAAGAACTGTTTTGTCTAGCGAAGAGAAGGCTGAAGGGAAACATAACAGTCTTCAAATATGTAAAAGGTTTTTATAAAGAGAATGATTATCAATTGTTCTCCATATCTACTGAAGGTAGGACAAGAAGTAATTGGCTTAGTTTGCTGCAAGGAAGATTTAAGTTAGATATTAGGAAATCTTTCTATAGAGATAGTTAAGTACTGGAAGAGGTTACTTAAGGAGCTTGTGGAATACCTGTTCTAGGATGTTTTAAAGAACAGGTTAGACAAACATTTGTCAGGGATGATCTAGGTATACTTAACCAGTGCAGGGGAATAGATGAGATGACCTTTGGAGGTACCTTCGAGCCCTACATTTCTATATTCAATACTTATTTTTGTAAGTTGTTCATCATGCAGAAGTACCACAGAATGTTTCATGGTGCCACTTAACTCACAACAATACCACAATTCTAGCATTTGTCTAGTAAACAGAGAGTTTAGTCCCTTTGAATGGTGTGCCAGGGAGCACCCTCCTTCACAGTAGCCTTATATACACAGAATGTAGTGTTACTATCTTCATTTGAAGAGGCCTGACATTTCCCTGTTGCTGAGATAGAGGCAGAATCTTAAATGCTGAAATGTTGCGTATCTTCATTAAACATATTTTGACCATTTAAAAATGGTTTTAATGTACAAAAATAATCAGAATTCATAACACTAGCTTTGCAGTGATATGTTAGGACTTGTCTCCATGGGAAAATAGCTCAGAGTAGATATCAGGCAATAGTTATTAAGCTACGAAAAGTATCCACACAGGAAGCTAGCTCGTTTCACAATAGGTTCCCGATGTAGACAAGTCCTTAATGTATGTTTACATTAAAGACTGAAGTGCAGAGCAAACTGTGAAGAGGTAGTAGTACCAATATTGTAGTGTATGTATCTACTATTTTAGGTCCAGATACACTAACATACTCCAGCCATTTTGTGCCATTCCAGCAATGGAAACCAGCCACAAACCTGACTTGACTGGCCTGTTAAAGCAGGTTTATCTCTGATAGACATTGCTGGAGTTGTGCAAAGCAGTTGGGGTGGAGCTGTGAGCCTGGTCCATGGGTTCTAGGCCTCTAGCTCTTGTATTTTGTGATCTAGGAAAAACACTGCAGTGTGAAGAACTTTTACAGAGATGTTTTGCATACAGTTGTACCAGATGTTAAATAGTAATTCTTGATATACACCCCAATATTACCCAGATTTTAACCACATATGCTCACATTGTGCAGTAGTTTACTCCACAGGGAATGCTATTAATTTGTTGGGCAACCACTTATAAGTTACACCAGCTCTAAGGTACCTCTGACTTAAAATGGCAAATGCCTTGTGTTTTGCTAGTTCTAGGATTATTTAAAGCCTTGCCCCTGTTTTCCATTCTCTTGGTCCTGCATTGAGTGCAGTTCATCCAGCCTGTAAAATCTACCCCCCAGATTTTAGTTTACACCAGTGTCTGAGAACACAGTTACCCTCAGAGTTCACATTCCAGGTGCAGAGGTATCTTTGGAATCGGTAAGTTGTAATTATTTATTCTTACTTATCATTAAGAATAGCAGTTTAAGCTGTTGTATGATTCTTTAGTGGTTTGGCAATGATGACAGGAAGTACTTAAAATGTGGTTTGTTTAAATATAGCCATTTCCCCCCAAGAATTACATTTCCCCCTTACATGGTGACTCTCATTCTCTTGCTAATACATGAATTGTTTTTAGAGGTAATAGGATAAAAAAAGTTAGCTCTCATAACTCTTTAAAAGGTTACATTAATAACAGGAGAAAAAAGACTGACCTAAATTCCCCCAATACATAGAGAGCTTTGTCATAATTAATAAAGAAATTTTATCCCTACAAATTACATTTTCTTTTCAATCCTATTTCATATGAAAAAGTTAATGTTTATACAATATGCTCAAATTTATTTTGAGGCTGGAAAAGACCATGCTAAATTTCTATAAACATCCATGTCTAAAGAACATATAAACCTACTGTATTTTTTCATATACCACAGATTTTTTAAGCTTTTTGTGCAATGATAATCAGCCAGTCTTGCAAATTAGATGCCATTTATATTGTTTCTTTTTCCATTACATCATTGCATGTAATCAAGGTACCGAAGAAGCCAATTTGTGCGCTTTCTTCTAAACAAGCCTATTTTAGTCCTTATGCCTTAATTTGATAAGATAGCATTAGAAATAAACTAGACAGATATACAGGGTATGCCCATGTTAGATAATTCTGCCTGCTTTAAAATATGTCCTATATTGTTTTCAGTTTAAAATTTTACACTGTTTTTTTCTCCCCCAACTACTACAAACTGTCACTTAAAAAAGCTACAGAAGGGTTTACAAGAAATGAAATAAGGTACATCCTAGAATCACAGAGGTCAGACAAGCTCATGACTTAAAAAAAAATGGAGGGAAAGCACAATTTTTATCCCTTCCCCTCCCACAGTTATCAGAAATGTTACAAATTCTTAATTATGGTATTTTCTTAGTTGAGCCTTCTTTAGTCCTCACCCCATGGAGTTTGAAGCTTGGCACTAAATGTTATAGCTCCCAGGGGAAGATGCCAGTATCAAGGACCATTCATTTGGATGATCTGTTCCTCAATACTACCTCCTACTGTGATGGTACAGACAGCAGACAATACCCTAGGCCAGCAAAGAGGATTTGTGAGGGTAAAGGGAAACATGCCACGTGGGCTGCACTCCTCTTTTACTTTTTTCAGCATCTTACTTCCAGTGTTTGCTCTCCTTTTCTTTCTTCCCCACCACAATGCAGACAGTCAAACTTTGGTCCTCATTTTTTTTAGGTCTCCGTTCAACACAAATTCCATACCTGTAAATGAGACCTATGACTCCCATGCCTTTGTTTCTTGATTCAGGAAATAATAATTAAAAATATCACTCTGTTCTTGTACTGGAAAGACGACTTTTGAGCATCCTCTCTTCTACTCACATAAACCATGCAGAGCTAGTAACTTCAGTGGCTCATCTTAATGCTGTCAGATAAACTCCAATAGGCATGCATATGAAGTCACGTGGTACCCAGGTAAAGGGACATCTCTTTACACGTGTCTACAAAGGGTCAACAACTTGCAGTCAAGACAGCGGACCAGATCCACAGTTGGCATAAGTCAGTACAGCTCCATTAACATCAACGGAGCTATGTCCATTGATGCCTGCTGAAGATCTGGCCCTCTGAGAGTCTTTGCTTGACTACAGTGTTGTCCTTAAAGACTATTTGAATGAAAAATGAACCTAAAAAAAGTATTGTGCAAGTTTCAGCAATTCAGGACACATCTGTAGTTTTCCTGTAGGAAGTAGAAGATCCAATTCAAATGAGGAAATCCAAATTTTGACTGGTGTAACCACCAAGTTTAAAAAAACCTGTTTTGTTGGTAAAATGTGTCAGATTTTTACCTTAGTGAATCAGACCAAAAATTCTGAGGCAGAAACTGTAAAGATGGCTTCTTAGAAAGACTCCCAAATTACTAAATTATTCCATATCCCAGGTAAATTTTGTTGAGTAACATGATATAATAATGTACCAAGTTATGGAAATGTCCATGGTTTATGGGTCACAGAAAAGATGTGCATACCTTCTAATGAATAAACCACTTATTGTATCCACTGTCAAGTTCGATAAAATTTCTGCTGAAATAGGAAGTAAACCAACAGTTAGTAGGAGCAAGCCAACTGTCTGATGTATGAGTATTGACTCAACATCTGCTTCTCTAGCTGTTGTTTATTGCCAACGAGAAATAAATAACCTTTTTGAGGAGCTGATGGAAATATTCTTTTTATGCTCAGCTTGGCACTGCAAGGCTGAAAATGTTCATTATTTAAAACATTTATTTGTTTTTTTAGAGGCTTTAAAAATAATAATTAGAGACATGAGGTAATAAAACATCCATAGAAGTGAATGATTTATGAGTAATAAAAAGTGGCCTATTCTTCACGATATTCAATCCTCTAATTATCCACAAAAAAGGCTGGATGAGATGCTCATTATTTGAATCTTTACCATTTGCCAGAGTGCTTTTGGCAACCTTTTTAGTAATATCAGCAGGACTATAGGAAATGAGCCGGAAAGCATTAAAAATAATATTCAAAACAATCTTTAGGTGTTTGATTCTTTCATGAACTTCTCATTAAGCCATTCAAACTTTAATCCAAAACTGCATGCTGAAGTAGAAAAGTAATGAAATGAGATGCATGAATTTAGTGTGGATACATAAGTTTAGAAATATGGATTAGGATCTCTTTTGTCTCTGCTTAACACAAAGAGTACTAAGGCATTTGGTATTTATTAATAATGGTCCATTGGACTCGTTATAGTAAGTTTGTGCATATGGCTTAATTCTCCTTTGCCTTGCATCTGGTGTGGTCATTGAAGTGAGTGTAAACCATTCTTCATTTTACACCTACCTTGCACTCACTTTGTGCAGTCATTTGTGCCTAGGGAAGATGCCGGGCAGGGAAGGATCAGGTCCTAGCTGTTCATTTCTTTACACTTAGGGCCTCATTCTCCACTGCCTGTTGCCTTGTGAAATCACTGTCCTCTGTGGTTGAAAGATGGTTGAAAAACTTCCTAATCAAAATAGATGTGTCATGGGCTAGCTGGTCCTTTGAGGTAAGATGGGCTCAGCTTAGCCCTACCCATCAGTTAGCAGCTATCCCTCAGCCTCGCCGATGAATTGGCAACATAAGGCCTATTTAATTGCACCAGCTGGGTGTGATGGGGCTTAATTAGAAATTGATCCAGGCTGTGATAGTGAAGAAGGGAAAGCCCTATTTAAATTGAGCTGGGAAGGCAATAAAAGATCAACTAGGGAGAGCGTCCCTTTCCCTAGGAAGGGCCTGAAGCAGAGATTCATTTTTTCTTGTGTGGGGACTCTCTTTTAAAATATGTCAGGCTGTGATGACCTCCCGCCTTCCCCACCCCAGGACACTCTTTCTTCTGCGCTGCTGCTGGCAGCAGTGCTGCATTCAGAACTGGGCACCTAGAAAGCAGCCACTGCTCTCTGGCCACCCACCTTTGAAAGCAGTTTATAAGTAAGGATGGCAATATCATGCCCCTCTCCCCCTCCCAATATGTTTGCAACCCCCTTTTGGGTTGGGATTCCCAGTTTGAGACATGCTGGCTTAGAGGAAGGTCTGGTAAATTGGGACTGGCTAGGGCCAGGAAGCAGAGCAACAGCAGTGGGGTTAGCTCCTGGGGACAGTGGGGCCCTAGAGTGGAGAGGAGTCCCAAGGTAGGGTCTATGAGGATGAGGGAATGACGTAGAAGCTCATGAGGGGCAGAAAGGCAGTTTAAGTGATACCTAGACTCCCAGTGGAGTCAGTACCCTGACAAGGGGGATAAATCAAAATTGATCCCAGGAGGGGTAAAGGACTGTTTGTTTAGAGCTGAATCTCTGAAGGGGACTGAACTGGTGTACGGCTCAGCCCTATAGCCATGTCACGGAAAACTCAGTGAGGGAGTCTAAGCAAGGGATCAGCTGCAACTGATCATTGTAGCAGGGGAAGTGGCCATGAATGGGAGTGCGAGGCAAAATCCCCTGCAATGCTGCAACTGGCAATAGGAGGTGCCCTAGAGGTAAGGATGCATATTTCCACATGGTGCTAGACGTGGGATCCAGGTGGCTCCTGGAAAGAGGGGATGGACCCTGAAAGAAAAACAGAACCAGGATACAAGGAGGCATTTTTTGGTGAGGCTGCCCTCCCTCCTTGCTATACAGACCTGGACACTAAATTTCATACACCTGTTTCTGGGGAGGACTGGGTCTGTAAGGCAAAGCCAGATATTGCTTCAGCAACTGAGACTCGGAGTAGCAGGGGGTGCAGCTGGAGCTGCAGCACCTATTATAGATCCTTCATCTAAGAAGCAGTAATAGCTACAAGTACCTTGTAGAGAAAGAGGGATCCAGAAGGCCTGAGGCCTGGCCAAAGGGATGTTAGGATTGTGGACAGATGGGACATCTAAGAGGGCTTGCCATTCAGTCAACTGGGCTGGGGATGGGAGGGAAGAGACTGATTTGCCAGGGCAAACTGCAGGAAAAGTCACAGAATCTCTGCCAGTGGCTAAGAAGTACACAGGGTTCACTTGTAAAGAGGTGGGCCGTGTAAAAAGACACTGCCCTCACGGGACACTGGCTAAATGCAGGAAGAAAGGCAGGAGCCTGAAGAATTGGCAAAGGAAGAAGAGGGCATCTGGTGGCACAAATGCTCAGGAGGCGGGTGCACCAGAGGTGGCAATGGAAACAAAGAATGATACAGCTGCTCAACAGACCCCCCATGGTGAAGGGGAGTCGAGTGAAAGGACTATGGTCACTGAAACTAGCCTCCCATAGATGGCTGTGCATGCAGAGGTGCCCCATGGGGGCCAGGAGGTGACAGCAGAGAATCTGCAAGGGGAACCAGGCAATGTGACGCAGACTCAACTAGCACCCCTAAGGGAGCAGCAGTTGTGAATGGCATGGAGACACAGGAGGAGAACAAGACCTGTGAGAAGGTCACAGAGACAGCCTGGAAAGGAGAAGACATGAGAACCTTCCTCTCCTTGACAGGGAAGAGGAACTTGATGCTGTGAAAGAGGCCAGATAGCAGGCTGTGGAGGAAAAGAAGCATTTGCTGGTGGAAATAGACCACAGAAGGGGGAGCTGGCAAGAATGTAGGCAGTCTCTGGTGTGAGTGGTAACGTGGCCATGTTGGGAGCCAAGTAAGATTTTAGAAGTGGGGGTGGCCATACCTCAGGGTGCTCCCCTTTGTCTGGAGGCAGAGTTGCAAGAGACTTTCTCTTGCACTCCCTCTGGTGGTCAGTTCCTCTGCCACAATGATCAGTCACAGATGATCCCTTCCCTGGATTCCCTCACTGGGACTCATGTGACATGTCCAGAGTCCCCTTCAGGCATTCAGCTCTAAACAAAAGGTCCATCACACCTCCTGGGTGCAATTTTGATTTATCCCTCTTGTCAGGGTATTGACCCTTCCCAACTCTAGGGCTGGCTGGGACTAGGATGCAAACTACTGGACCTTCCTCTAGACCCTTCCCCCTTCTACTGATTTCCCAGCTCAATTTAGGTAGTGCTTTCTGTGCTTCACCACAGCAGTTGGGGGGGGTCTGTTTCTAATTAGGTACCATTACACACAAAAGTCCATTAATTGGGCCTCATGTTGCCAGCTCATTAATGAGACTGAGAAAAAAGCTGCTAAGGCAGGACTCAGGTCCTGAACCAGCAAGATGCTGAGGGTCTTCAACTTCATATTGAAGTCACAGAGCAGTCAGCATTCTGAACAGGCTCTAAAATAGCAGGAATGTGGCCAATCAGAACTAAGGTGCATTGGCAGGGAAGCTTCGACTGCGTCTGCTTCCATGCCTTGCTTTATCCAGTACTATCATTAATTTCCATGAAAACTACCTGGAATTAAAACAAAGCTGAAGTTATACCTGGCTTGGCTGTAAGTACAGAAATAAATATTTGTTCCCAGTCACTTTAAATAGTGTGAGTCAGATTCTCATTTATACAAAATCTCTGTGTAATCTAGGTACTCATTGCCCACAGCACTACAGTATCTGAGTGTCTCACCATTAGTAATGAATTTATCCTTGCAATGTCCCTGTGAAGTAGGAAAGTACTACAGTCTCATTTAATATATGGGGACCTGACGCACAGAGAGTAAGCCAAATTTGTAAAGGTATTTAGGTACCTAAAGATGCAGACAGGTGCTTTTGAAAATGAGCCGAGGTGCCTATCTGTATCTTTGGGAACCTTTAAAAAACTGTCCCAGAGGGTATGTCTACACTGCAATTAGACATTCATGGTTGGCCCATGCCAGCTGACTTGGGCTCAGGCTGTGGGACTGTTTAATTGTGGTATGCATGTTCTGGCTCGGGCTGCAGCCCAAACTCTAGGACCCTCCCACCTCTTAGGGTCCTAGAGACTGGGCCCCCAGCGTGAGCTCGGATGTCTACACTGTAATTAAACAGCCCTGCAGCCCAAGCCCCATGAGCCTGAGTCAGCTGGCATGGGTCAGCCCTGGGTGTCTAATTGCAGTGTAGACATACTGTTTGGCTTAGTTAAGTCATTTGGGGTGAGTCTGTGGCAGAGCAGGAATTCAGTAGGTCTCCTGGGTACCAGACCACAACTGTAACCACTAGGCCATCCTTCCTTCCCCACTGTGTCAGAATAAAGGGGCTTCAAAATGGGCACATATTTACATACACTTTATGACCCCTTCACACTATCGAACTGTAACTGAGAATCAGTCTTCATGTCTATAATGCTATATGGGAAGAGTCTACTAAGCGGCTGGATAAAAGAGATATTTTGCAATTGTAAAACACTGTTTACAATTCCCATACCACATTTGGAACGAGCCCAGGGTAACCGGCATTTGTGGGTTTAGTATCTAAAAAACAGCTATAGAATTATTTTAAAAAATGATTTATAAAATATTTTAAACTGAGGAAGACTGTCAGTTTATATACTTCACGTTGACTTTGCCGTGCCCTCAGTGTTGTAACAAAATACGATACAAGTACTTATATTTGAACATACTGTGAGAGCTCCTTTCCTGTGAGTTCCTGAGTGCCAGCTTCAGGCACTGTGGTCCAGGGGCTAGGGCTTGAGAATGGAATCAAAAAGCCTGGCTTGTACTCCTTTCTCTGCCATTGATTCACTGTATGACCTTGACTAAACATTGAACTCCTCTGTGCTATAAAATGAGTGGATGCACATTTGTGAAGAGCTTAGAAAGTGAGAAAACATTTGGTTCCCAGATTACTTTGCATCCAAGTCTAGAATGGAAAGTGATGAAAGGTTGCTTTCCTGGTATGCTCCCCACAGAATAGAAATACAAGTGCCAGCGCTCTTCTGGGAAAGCCTATTCTTTCATGCAAGAACTGTAGGGGTCAGATTGTTTATCCAGCATCCATACTTAATAATAATCCAAATTCATACTGCAGTCTTGCTGAGGATTGCTCATCACTGTTTAAAGAATCCCAGAAATCCCAACTCATAGAAATAATACTAATGCACTTCATATAGACTTATTAATTCAGCCTTAATGAACTAGGAATTATACCACAGAAGACTTCAAGAAGCCTGACGTTCATGTACAAAGGTGCCACTAATATCATTTGGACAGTGTAATTTGGCCTAAATTTCCCGTACACTCCATCTAAAGCTGCTTCACACTGTTCTAGCTCTGTAAAGTGACCCTAGTGTAAATGAGAATCAGTCCCATTATCTCTCTTCCTCTGTGGCCGAGCTTCCATTGACTTCAGTGGTGCAAGATCAGGCAGTCTGTATCCAGGAATCCGTAGTGTATCTATCACTGTGGTAATTAGGTACCAGATGCATAACAGAGTTGCACGGTAGCTGTATGAGCAACTCCACCCTACTTCACCAGTCATTACTTGTTTGTTTTGAGTTTGCTTATTTTTAACTTTCCCCTGCTTCTACTTTCATCTCTCTAAGCAGTCTTACTAACTGGGGAAAGGCTTGAGTGAAGATGATTATTTCTTCCAGTAGTGGTCCCTCAACTGAGACTACCCCACTCTCATGAATTTCACTCTGGGCTCTGTTGCCTGCTGTGTTTCTTCCTTCCCCTCTCCCCGCCTCCCCAATGAAGTTGTCTTGGTGAGTTGTGGATTTAGATGGAGTCTCAGGTTGCTAGACCCTAGGCCATAATGGTCCTTAATTATTAGGACCAAGGTGTTTGAATCATTGCTGTCATGTAATTTTATTGTAGTAATTTACACTTGTGAAAAGTCATGGAAAATGCTACCATTCAGCTTTAGCAGTGTTTTCCTGTCATGTTGCATCGGTGTAAATAACTACATAAGGTGCAGGCCAGTGGAGGATTAGACTATAATGGAAAAATAAGTTTAATGGGCCTGTGCATCCATATTTAACTTAGGTGAGTTATTTATATGTAAAATATTTTCTACGTGGCTCAGCAGCAGTATGGTACCTACACAGCACTTATTGGTAAGATAATAGGAAATATGGGATAAGAGTACCTCAATGTGTGGCTAGATTCCTTGCTTACTCTTAAAGATAACCGTGGAAAATCTTGCGAAAAGCACTTATGATTTTATTGGTCTCCAGTTTATTTGGTCTTGAACAAAAGGGTAGATTTTGTAAGATCTGCTCTTAGCTTTGGACTATCCTGATATTGTCTGTTCCATTAGATCACTAAAAATATATACTACCTAGAGTGTATCCTTGATACCCATTACCACAATTTACAGGATACAATAGATGTTTTCTTAAATTGAAAGCGAAGTAACTGGGCGCACTTTGCATTTGATTGTATGCTTTATAAAGCACCTTGTTTGCTTCAGTAGTTCCAGTCATTTATCAGATATAGTAACCTCACATGAGGTGTTAGTTAAAAGTCCATAATGGATCGAGACAGAATTGGGCAGATCTGAATCCTGTGCTCCCTGTGCCCAATTTTTCTGCACAGCATAGTTTACTTGCCTATCTTCTGTTCACAGGGCAAAGGGATGGGAGTAAATTAAGAATATGGGTTCTAGATTAGAACTCAAAACTTTAGAACTCTGAGTTAAATTTGGCTCTGGAAAATTCCAACGTGTCTGAATTTCCTTATATAAAATGTAGACTGTACCCCCCTCCTGTAGTTTTAGAAGTAGGGCAAGAATTATTTTCAGAGGCCAATCTTTGTTGCTGGCATAGCCAAAGTTTCCATTCAGTTGGAAATACATATTTTGTTAATTACATCTCTCTTAAAAAGAAATGATTTAAATTAAGGAAAATAATATGCAAAATTAGAACAAGTTTCTTGACATCAGAAACTTTAAAAATAAGTTCTAAAGGTTTCACAAAACTCAAAACACTACCATTTTCCCCATCTGTATTGTGATTTGCCAGCACAAATATACACAACACACACACACTTTCCATCATGCGCAGCCCTTCCTACAAGTGAGTGTGGGGGGCTATATTTTTCAGTGATCAGGACCACATTTAACTGTTTCTTTTTAAGATCTCAGAAAGTGATATTGTGTATCTTTACTTCTGTGAAAACTCATAGCTTCTATTAACACTGATAAGATTTAGGTATAGACACAGAGAAAACTGACCTGTGTCAAAGTGCCTAACCTGTCACTTAGTAGAGAAGTGGAAACATTGGTATTGGAATGTGGCCAATCAGAACTAAGGTGCATTGGCAGGGAAGCTTTTACTGCATCTGCTTCCATGCTTTGCTTTATCCAGTGCTGTCATTAATTTCCATGAAAACTACATGGAATTAAAACAAAGCTGAAGTTATACCTGGCTAGGCTGTAAGTACAGAAGTGGAAACATTGCATCTTGGTCCTTAGCCTCTGGCTAAAATGAAATAAAATCAACATGAAAATACAGACTTTAACCCTCACAGTAGAGCTGGTCAGAGAATAGGGTTTTTATGCAAAACTTAGACAAATATTTCATTTTCACTGACATTTTCTGACAAATATTTGGCTTTTCAGGAAAATATTGAAAACTGAAATATTTCAGGTAAAAACCAATGTATTTTGGCATGAAGACAAAATATTTTGATTTAAAATGGCACCATGGGCCTTTAAGTTTGGGGGTGCCTTGCACATCTAATCTCTTCTTTGGCTGGACTACACCTCCCATGGTGTACCAATTTTTCTCTCGGTGAGGGGAAAGGGTGCATCATAACAGTCGCTACCTATGGTGCACTATGTGAGTTGTAGTCTGGCCAGAGAGTCCAGCCCATAGAGGAGAATGGAAGTATAAGGCACCCAAATTACAAATTCCATGAGGCATTGTGGTGCCATTTTGAATCTAAATATTTCTGGTTTTGTCTGAAAACGTTTTGGTCTTCAGGCACTTGCTTTTAATGAAGTATTAAAAATGTCCACAGAACTGAGCAAAACAAAAATTGTTTTGTTCAAAACCCAACTTTCTGTTGAAAAAGAGTTTTCACAGAAAATTTTTGACTAGCCCTAATCTACAAAATAAATCCTTAATGATCAGGGGTAGGAGCATTCTATAGGGATCAATTTCCAGACATACAAATGTGGATATAGTGAGCATGTGTGAATGTTTCTCATTCTTATCAAGCCAGCCAATGTCTCCTTTCTGCATGTGTGGATAGAGACAGTTTGCTTGATGAGCTGTTAAAGTCCATTGAATGAACCTCGGTCTCAAAGAATCATTGCAGTGGAAGTGGGGCTTTCATAGAAGAGCCTTGACTCCTTCATAAAGAGAAGAGAAGGAATTAGCAGGTGTTTAAAACACACCTGCAACGGAGGCATGAGGAAAGTCAAATAGCGGCTGGTACTGGAGAAATTTTACCAGAGCAGCTGCATCGTAGCTAGTTGTAACAGAAGCTTGAAATAAAATTCAGAGGTGTTTGTAGACAGAGAGACCCACAAAGGCTTCTAGGAATTCAGGACTATAAAGGTGCGGCTGATTACAAAATCAGTGCAGCTGAGGAAAGGCTGTTTATGGGAATAGGAGGGGGGAAAGAAACTTGCTCACTTAGGCCATTGAGCTTCTAAGACAGAACGAGGCTATAAAAATGTGACTATAATAAAAACCCTGTGAGGATAGAAGGAAAACAGACACTAGACTTTTAAAATGTGGTTTTCTCAAGAGGGGTGCACAAAACTAAAAGCCATTTTAGAAATCTTTGAGAATTCAGCAACTTTAAAAAAAACAGCCTCTAATTTCCTGGGGCTTTTTATTCCGCAGACACAAGATCTTCATTTGTTACTTTGTTTTTTGTCTATTAAAACTTATTGCCCTGACACTTTTTTGGTTTTCTATAATAATTAGCACTCACATAGTGCTTTTCACTCAGATGCTTCACAAAGATGGATAATCCGTTGTGGCCCCATTTTACGAGGGCTATGTCAACTATGCTGCATTTCAATCTTCCTGTAGCGTGAGTTTAAAATCTGCACACAACCATTTCTCACATGTGTTTTTTGTGCTTATTTCTCAATGGAATTTTTGGTGGTACTATAGTTTAATAGAAATAAAGTAAAATAATAATGCAAAGGACAGTATTAGAGACTAAAGTGGACACCTGTTTGTTCACCTTAGGGCTAAATTCAGCTCTCAAATGAGTGTACAGAGTACAGCTTTAAGTGAATCTTACATATGCATCAGAAGAAAGAATTTGGCCCACAATGATGCAGGAAAAGCTTCAGTTAGTACACAGTTAACATGGCTGAAAAAGTTACAGTACTACTGGAATGTTCACATTGATTTCAGAGAACTTACAAAGGATGAAGGGTTGGAAACCTTTTGGTGAAAAATCACAAATCAAAGAGAGACTTAAAAGGAAAATATCATAATAATTTAATTTAATGCAGAAATGGCTGAAAAACAGATCACTGAACTTCAGACATGTTTAGATCCACAATGTTGGATCAGGATACATCTTGAATCGAAAATCTAAAAAAGGCCAATTTCTCCTGATGAGGTTTGAAAGCGGAAATTAAGCCCTGTTGTCAGCCAGACACTAGTTCAAAACTATTAATAAAATGAAAATGCAGAATCATCTAAAAGGTTCTATATTCTCAGTTTTAGAATCCACGGGACTCCAAAAGGAGCTGCTTGTTGTTGGGCTCTGAATTCCTTTATCCTTGCTGTGTGTGTGTGTGCGTGTGAAGACTATCTTACGGTACTCTTTAGTCAAGATGGAATTAATGTAAATTGAATGAATTTCAGTGAGTTATTTACTACTAAGATGACCTATTATGGAAACCAGATCTCTTCTGTCTGAAGGGATTGTATAGGTACTGAGTCATATTCACAGATAAGACTAGTTATTCAGTTGCTGGAAAATAATTTGACCTTGAGCAATGATCAGTTTTACTCCATTTTAGAGATGGTTGAAAAACAAAGGGACATTTTTGTGCAGATATTTGCAAATTTCTCATGAATTGTTTCCATCAGCATTCCCATGAAAAATTATCAAAGTTTATTTTTTTTCAAATAGTTCCACTTTACTTTATTTCTGTCTCTTCTGCATCCAGTAGATTATTTTAAAAGATACAGATGATTGCACTGTCTTGAAATTATGCAGTTAGCTACCTTTGATTGTATTTCTTTCAGGATAAATCTTGTTGAAAGATAACTGGGCAATGAGAATAGTTGCAGTCAGAGTTTGCAAATATTTGAGATGTGCACACACATCACAGGGTAGTTTCCTATTGTGCACCTGCTCTGACACTGTACAGTCTGACCATTCACCATGGTTCTGTTGCATGTACCAGCAGGTGGGTATATGCTTGTATAACTATTCAAGATTCTCTTGTTGTCCATGTTTCTAAGATAGCAGATTGAAGATAACTGAGGTAACATAATTAGCCAAGTAAGTGTAAGTAGCCAGTCATGAGTAATTCAGTTAGCATTCACTGTCATAATACTAATCATGATGAGATAATGTGGCCTTAAGCTGAATGTAATAGGTAATTACAGGCAAATTAGTTCATTTAAATACTGAACTAGCCGAAGACCTCAGCCTATTCCATAATAAAAACTAAAATCAAGGTTTTAAAAAGTGTTTGGTAGTCTAGAAAACTTTTAGCCAACTATATAACCAACAATGCTCGCCCTTTTCTCCTCTACTGTTCCCTTGATCTCCAACAACCAACTGTCTCTTCTTGTCCTTGGATGTATAATTTTCCTTCCCCAGCACATACACAGATTTGATACCATTTTAAAGCTCAGCAAGTAGATAACTTCTCAGCTCAACCAGTGCCCATACCTTTTCAGACCTTGTGCACTCTGTGACTTATCAGATGTGCATAATGCATCATTATCTTTTCAGAGCTGACCCTTTTGCTCCACTTTGAAGGGACAAAGTGGCTGAAAACTGGTCACAAATGCCCAGTAGAGAATTCACTGGCTTAGGAGAACTCCCTTTTAGTACAAGTGTGCTGGGTTCAGGCATTGCATCCAGGGTCCCATCACTTCCTGGCATAGATGGCGCTCCACTACACCAACCCTCCACTAATGTAGGGTCCATTAAGGGCCCTGTATCAGTAGCGCAACTTTCAACTGGCCGGACATGAACAGCTCCATGACAGAGATCTGACATAGAAAGAGGGTGGTTGTATGATTTACCAAGGGATCGATGGCAGTGTCAATTATCAGACCTCCTGGTTTCCACTCCCATGCTTAGTCCATTAGCCCTGGCTGCTGCTTAAAATGTTGGGGAGGAAAGCGGAAAAATAAATGAATAAGTTGTTAATTAAACTTTCTCAAATCTTGTTTAAGGATTGGTTTGCATTATTGTAAGTATTAGGTGAAGCTTTGGGTTACTTCCTATTTTGTCCAAACCATCACTCATCTCAATTTTAGCTTACCAGCTGGCCTCTTCCCGGATGCACTACTCAACATACAAAATTAAGACCCTTAGAGCAATGTCCCTTCCCACTTCCAGCTCATTTAGCAAAAGCTGAACAAAAAAGCCTTTTGGTCTGACTTTTGGATGTTTGAAACATCACTCTTCCCTCCACTCATTTGATGGGACTCGTAAATTTGAGCCCAATAAGATACTAATTTGCTCAGATGCAACCACTGTGAGCTTCAAACATAGCTTACAAATTACATATAATTTGAAAGCTTTACTGGGAAGATATGCACCTGCAAATTGTTAGCTAACACCCACAGACACATGCTATGGCTCATGCTATGGTCCTTTAACAGCTCACAGTTCTTGCAGCTAGAAGGGTCTGAGAATGGTAAATGCCTGACATTTTATCCCAAGTGGTGGTGACATTACAATGACTGTGGAAGATGCAAAAAGAAACAAATTGAAACAAAACAAAAAAACCTTGGATTTAAAACAAAACAATAAGAACAAAAAATACAACAAAACAAAAAACTCAAACCCAAGTCACCCTTTCTACACTCCCCTCCCATGTAACAGAAAAACAAAAACAGACAGAACAAATATCTTTGGGACTGCAAGTCATAGCCAACAACACAGCTGCAAAGTTATAAAACAGCCGCAGAAGGACTGATGACTATCAGAATCTGGCGTTCTGCCAGGCTTAACGACCTCCTCCTTAATGGAAAAAATGCTAAAATGTGTTCCACAGGTCATTCTTTTTGTGCTTCTCTAGTGTATTTGAATGAATGGGAATAGTGAAACCTTCGAGTTGGTGGATAGGGACCCACAACTATTTGTTCTAATTTGTGAAGATTGAACAGTGTAGGAATTCCTCATTTCTGACTCCAAAACATTAAAGAACAGCTTGCAATTGCTAATAAACCAACTTCCACCAGCTAATCCAAAATGGTATATAGAAGGGAGCATTTGGGATAAAAGTTTTTAAATGGTGGAATTCTTCTTATCATTTTTCTCTCGATGATGTGGATTACTCGAATTCTCTCAGCGTGTGTCTTAAAAATAAAATAACATATACTGCAAATGTTCTGTTTTGTATTAAGATATAAAAAGTCAGTAGCACATATTGCTGAGCTGACTGCAAAATGCCCAAGGATCTGAATTTTCAAATCTGTAAAATATATATTTTGGGTTACTTTGGACTTAGTTGTTCCATATGTACAGGATTTGTAAATGACAAAACACACTAATGGAAAAGTCCTATGGAACTTAATAGGGATGAAACCAGTCTGGTTTCATAAAAAATGAAATAGTATTCTACAGAAATCACTTTAAAATCATATGGAACTTAATAGTGAATAATATCCTTTCCACAGAACTTTTAAACCACCATATAGAATTTAATACAGAAATATATCACTGCTATAGAATAAGTTGATTTAAAAATTCTACAGAAAGAATATTATAAAGAATAATAACCTATAAGAGTTTTTCCATAAAGAAACTGCATTTTCTGAAGAGAGTCTGATACAGGAGCCTGCCAATAAAAAAGAGGTTAACTGGATGGAATGTATCTTTTGTGTAGCCTGTAACAAAGGGTTCACTCTTGTGATTCTTGCTGATTTGCTGATGAGTGTAAAAGGTAGGATACTGGAGTAGATAGGCCACTGATCTGATTGGGATGGCAGTTCCTATGTTCCTGTGTGTTGATTCTTGCTTTGCAATCAAGGTAAAAATATCAAATTTGTGCAGAACTCTGGGCCTCTCCCTGATGTCACACTGAGACCACTGGGAAGGGAACCTGTTGTGTCAATAACATTTCAGCTGAAAATAAGCCACTAACCATTTTTTTTATACTAGTTGTGGCACTGGCAGATATTGTACAGTTTATTTTTAGATCCAAATGGTTTTTAATTCTCTCTGTTGTGATGTGGTGCAACATAGTTTTGTAGCTTAAACATACTTGGCAAATCCCCTTGTATTTGTTAAAATTGCCCCCCCCCCCCTACATACATAGTTAACCAAGACTTAGCAAATACTTCCAAGTGTCTTCATACCAGGTCAGGGGTCATCCCACTTGGAACATAGGGGCTTCAGATGCTATTTCCTTTACACAAGCTAATTACAACCAAATGTTTTCTCTGATAGAAAGGGAGAGAAGTAAAAATGAAACCCAGTGGGCAGGTTATTCGATACACTATCTGTAGCTATTGACATCCTATTTAGTCCAGCAGTATTTTTTTTTTTTTGCTCTATCCACCTACATCAGTGCCACGTGGGTTTAATTATTTTGCTATTAGTACTGTTCCCATCATTTCATTTATCATTGGCAATGGTTTGTATGTGTCTGTGTGATCAGGGGAGACTTCCAGAAGTCTGATAGCTAGGATAGTTGTAGTCTCCACTGGGGCCTACACAGCACACTTTGACTTTCTTTTTATTTTTGGTATTTAATATGAGGGTGAAGGCAAGCAATGGAGATGATAGGCTATGGACATCCATAAACCAAAGTGTATGCAGTCCATCAGAGCAACTGATATTGATTTATGAGGCAGGGAAAGAACTCCAGGATTTACCAAGGGAACTACTCCCTTTGAATGAAATGTACCACTTCAGTTCATCGCTTTGGTTCACATCATGGTGTTCCTCAAGGAATCCCACTGGCATCCAAAAAAGGAAAAAATGAGCTTTATAGTTGTACTATTGCCAGAATGCCAGTCTTGCACTTTTTACTTTTTGAAGGCACTTAAGGGCTATGAAACGACATGTGTTGTATATTCCAAAATCATGGGCTTCAATGGGAATATTCACGTGAGTAAGGCAAACGGGATTTTCTCCATATGTATTAATTGGCAAATTTTAACCAATTGCCTCCTGCACATGCTATAATACCCACATTCTTAACATTGCCATTCGCCACCTGTACTCAGCATGTTGTCCCACACAGTCATTAACTTTGAAAACTAATGCAAGCCAAACAAAAGCCTTAGAATAAATGGGTTGCCATAAGAAAACAATTAAAAAGTCACCTGTTGTGAAAAGACATATTTAATCAAACCTGGGTAAAGAGACCACCCAAGATTAGGCAGAAGTTTTTCTGCAAGCCTGGTCTGTACAACACAGGTGCATTAATGTGAACGACTAATTGTGATGGGCTGTGATGATGATCTCAATGGCATTCATTTCTGAATTGTAAATAAGATAAATAGAGAATAGTTCCCAAATATTTCCTTTTTTACAAGCAGAGTGCTAGGTGACCATCCAAATGTGATGTTCTCTACTGATGTCTTCCTATCTTAAATTATTTTTATTAATTTTAATGCAAACAAACATATACTGATGTAGGATCTGATCTCTCAAACCCATGTGCACAGAAGTAGTCCTTATCCAGGCAGATAATCCCATTAACAT
Organism: Chelydra serpentina; assembly: GCA_037349315.1. Taxonomy (NCBI): domain Eukaryota; kingdom Metazoa; phylum Chordata; order Testudines; family Chelydridae; genus Chelydra; species Chelydra serpentina. The sequence goes on from JBAIAC010000004.1 coordinate 81,644,010, forward strand.
CTTGCGGGAATAATGACTAGTTTTGTGAGCAAGGATTTGCAGCATCAAGCGAGGATGCTCCAAACAACCCAAGCAGGTTATCAAAGTTAAATCATAGCATGTTCCATGTTCGGAATAAACCTTCAGATAGAGTTACAGAAAAAATCAATAGTACAATCCAAGTCTGTTTGGGAGTTAAAAGGGTTATAATAATGTCAGATGAAGTGAGCTAGGTTGTAGTTTAACCCATGTCTAGATACTTTATTAAAAATCTCTGAGGATTCCTTGGTGTTGCAAGTTATTTTTTCCCCAAAAGCATGCGTGGTGCATGCATTCAAACAGTTAATGCATTCTTTTCCAGATGGCATTAATGGTTTGTCCCAGTGCCTCAGTAGGCATCTCCTGGCTGTGGATAGAGCTACACAAACAAATTTAGAATGGTGTCTGTCCAGACCTGCTGTTGACAGATCATAAAGGAGGCAAGTTTGTAGATTGTTAAAATTGGGAATCTCCAGTGCTGCTTGTAAATAAAGTCTAGAATATTAGTTCGTTTCTCTACTTTTCCAAAGTAAATTCCACAAGGTTTTAACTTCAGTTTTACACTTGGCTAGAACTGAGCAAACAATTATATTTTAGGGAGGGCTGGTAGCACTAGTACTGCCTATTGTTAAGGCCGCCCAGCAGTTCCCATCATAACACCGTCGTCAGTTGGTCTATTACTTTGCTCAACTTCAGCCATTTTGGTTGAAATTTTCCATTCCAGCTGTTTGCCTCAGGTTGAACTTTTTTGGAAAATTTAATCCCAAACTGTTCAGCCACTTCTGGAACAAGGGTTGGGAGGGTGGGGGATTGTTGTATTGCCCATGCTAAAAAATTCTGGTGAATTTTTCTTTGAAAAGCTCTAGCAACCCCATGTTTTGGAGCAGAGATTTGAAATTTGGCAAGGGGTGGCTTTTGTGCCATCCATCCATCTGAAAATCCTCCCAAATTTAGCCAAGTTATAAGCCTTTAAAAAATCAGTTTGCACATGCTCAGTAAAACTTAGATTTTAGCATCTTAGTTCCCCAAAGGTTCTGTGCACACTGGGCATGCTCCAGTCTGGGGCTGAGCAGGACTTTTCCTGCAGTTGTAGCTCTGGATTGTTGTGGGCTGTTCCTGAACTGAGAACACAGAGCCTGTCTCTACTGTACTCTCACATACCCCCTTGTTGGGCCCAGGCAGTATGGAAGAGGAGGTTGCCTTATTCAAATGTATAGAGTACAAGAGCTGGATCTATGGGGCTAGGGTAGGAGGGGGGACTGGGCAATGGAGCCTGGAAAAAGAAGGAGAGGTGAAAACTGGGACTAAAGGCTGGTAGAGTGGTGGGGAGAGGGCAACTGGGAGCTGGGGGTGGAGACTGGGATTATCTGATGAAAGAGAGCAGGTGACTGGGAGCCCAATACATAGCGGGGAGACTGAGATTGGATGAGGAGTTTTGAGGGGAGACTGGGACTGGTTGGGGAAGGAGAATGGTACTGAGAACCAGTGGGGAAGGAAGTGAGGGGAGAAGGGAGGTAGATCTAATGAGGAGCTGGAGTGTGAGGGGAGAACTGTGAGTGGTTCAGTAAAGAGCCTGGGACAAGGACCTGGGAGGGCAGGATAATGAGGTTGACTGAGGAGCCTGTAGAGGGAGAACGGGACGGGGAGACAGTAGAGACAAGAAACATGGGCAGAGTAACTGGAGAGAGACACAGATGAGATGAGATGAGATGAGATGAGGAGACAGATTAGATGAGGAGCAGGGATGGGGAATAGGACTGGCTGGACAAGGAGACTGGGCAGAATCTGCTTAGGGGTAGGAAAGTGGGAATGGCTGGGCAAAGAGACAGGGAGTCCCAAGGGATGAGACTAGGATTTTCTGGGCAAGCAGCTTTAGTGGCAGAGGTCTGTGCTGTGGATCTAAAGGTTCCAACCCCGGAAAAGACTCATGTGGGAATCAATATGATACCCGAATAAAGGAATTTGTTTTCTCTTTTTTGAAATCCTAGGATATTACTAGGGCTGTCAATTGATCTCATTTAACTCACGCGATTAACTCAAAACAATTAATTGTGATTAAAAAATTAATAGCAATTCATTACAGTTTTAATCGCACTGTTAAACAATAGAATACCAATTGAAATTTATTAACTATTTTGGGATGTTTTTCTACATTTTCAAATATATTGTTTTGAATTATAACACAGAAGTGTACAGGTCTCAATTTATATTATTATTTTTATTACAAATACTTGCTCTGTAAAAATGATAAACAAAAGAGAAAGTATTTTTCAACTCACCTCATACAAGTACCATAATGCAATCTCTTTATTGTGAAAGTACAATTTGTAGATTTTTTTGTTACATAATTGTATTCAAAAACAAAACAATGTAAAACTTTAGAGCCTACATGTCTACTCAGTCCTACTTCTTATTCAGCCAATTGCTAAGACAAACAAGTTTGTTTACATTTAAGGGAGATAATGCTGCAGGCTTCTTATTTACAATGTTACCTGAAAATGAGAACAAGCATTCACATGGCACTTTTGTAGCCAGCATTGCAAGGTATTTACGTGCCAGATATGCTAAACATTCGTATGCCCTTTCATGCTTCAGCTAACATTCCAGAGGACGTGCTTCCATGCTGATGATGCCTGTTAAAAAAATAATGCGTTAATTACATTTTGACTGAACTCCTTAAGGGAGAATAATGTCTCCTTCTGTTTTACCTGCATTCTGCCATGTATTTCATATTATAGCAGTCTCAAATGATGACCCAGCACATGTTGTTCATTTTAAGAACACTTTCACTGCAGATTTGACAAAACGCAAAGAAGGTACCAATGTGAGATTTCTAAAGACAGCTACAGCACTCAAACCAAGGTTTAATAATCTGAAGTGCCTTCTAAAATCTGAGAGGGACAAGGTGTGAAACATGCTTTCAGAAGTCTTAAAGAGCAACACTCCAATACCGAAAGTACAGAACCTTAACCATCAAAAAAGAAATCAACCTGCTGGTGGCATCTGACTCAGATTATGAAAGTGATCATGCACTGGTCTGCACTGTTTTGGATCTTTATCGAGCAGAACACCTCATCAGCATGGACGCATGTCCTCTGGAATGGTGGTTGAAGATGAAGGGACATATGAATCTTTGGTGCATCTGGCACGTAAATATCTTGTAACTCCAGCTACAACAGTGCCATGTGAACTTCTGTTCTTACTTTCAGGTGACATTGTAAAGAAGAAGTGGGCAGCATTATCTCCTGCAAATATAAACAAACTTGTTTGTCTGAGTGACTGGCTGAGCAAGAAGTACGACTGAGTGGACTTTTAGGCTCTAAAGTTGTGCGTTGTTTTGTTTTTGAATGCACTTTTTTTGTATATAATTCTACATTTGTAGGTTCAAATTTCATGATAAAGAGATTGCATTACAGTACTTGTGTGAGGTGAATTGAAAAATACTATTTCTTTTGTTTTTTACAGCACAAAAATTTGTCATAAAAATTAATATAAAGTGAGTATTGTACACTTTGTATTCTGTGTTGTAACTGAAATCAATATAGTTGAAAATGTAGAAAACACCCAGAATATTTAAGCGACAAAGGGTCCTGTGGCACCTTATAGACTAACAGAGGTACTGAAGCATAAGCTTTTTTGGGTGAATACCCACTTCTTCGGATGGCTTGCATCCGAAGAAGTGGGTATACACCCACGAAAGCTTATGCTTCAATACCTCTGTTAGTCTATAAGGTGCCACAGGACCCTTTGTCGCTTCTATAGATCCAGACTAACACGGCTACCCCTCTGATACCAGAATATTTAAGTAGATGGTATTCTATTATTGTTTAACAGTGCGATTACTTTTTTTAATTATGTGATTAATCGCAATTAATTTTTTTATTAACTTGACAGCCCTAGATATTACACACAAAAATTACACTAAAAAATTTAGTAAGACTACAGATTCCAGCACTCAAAAGTTAGAAAATATATGAATTAAGGTTGCCACGTAACTATAATTCAGCCACCTTGTGCATATGCATTATGATATTGTCTTTAATTACCTGATCACATACTATTTTTCCCCTCACATCCAAACCCTTCAAATGTCAAGGAGAAAGAATCAGACAAGAATTTGTAGCTCTAAATCCTCTACTATGGTTTTGATCAGTTCCAGTTTAGATGCAGCCAAACTCTGTTTTCATGAGAGTCTTCTCCAAGAAGGAAGAAATTACATGAGATTTTACCAGTGTCAGATTTGAACCCAGGCCTGAAACCTAACTCTAAGTTTGCCTCAAAACCATAACGTAAGCCATAACCCCAAACTAATCCAAATCTGAGTCTGAACCTGGCTTCCTTGAATTTCTGGATACCATCTGAATTTCTGGATACCAAAGAACCATGCCTGATTTATCCCTGGCTCATAAAAACATACTTCTGAATAGCAATATTTTTTGGTTTTGGAATGTGCTAAATTATATCAAATTGAAAGGACATAAAAAAAATGCACTGGACTCTGGTATTCCATGTTCACATGCTCATGAGCATTCTCACCCCTTTGCAAATTACTCAGCTTGAACAGTGATTATTTGAGCAAAAACAAATTTAAAAACAAAAGAAAAAGCAAAGAAGGAAAATGTTTAATTTCCCCCCCACTTTGCTAGTATGGCTTCAGGAACTAGTAGAGAGAGATCAAGGAGGAGCAGCAGCAAAGACCACCAGCAAACAGCAGCTGTGATGTGAAACAGCAGGAAGAAACCATTCACAGGAAGAAAAAGAGGCGCTTCTCCTCCCCCAATAAAGGTTTGTGGAAACATGAAAGGAAATAAATCTGTAGAACTCTTAATACAAAATAAAGGCTCAACATAAAACCAGTATTGAATCAAGGGTAAAGAGAAATATAACCCAACCCAACTACATGCAGTGTTTTGTTTAACTCTCTCTAAATAAAAAAAAAACTTCTTTCAAGTACATTGAGAAACAAATATAAAAGGGCAACTCTAAAGCTGACAAGATACATTGAAAAACCCATGCTGTTATCGTTCCCCAGTGCTAGCATGTTCCATGAGAAAAGAGAAAAATTGTGCACATCACAGAGAACTTTTTCTTCAAACCGTGATAAGGTAATAATAATTATATTAATACTTGTAATACTATTTTCATTTTTGGCACTTATTCTGAAACTTTTCACAACCTTAAGAAAAATAATACAATGCCATACAACAATCAAACACAGACAACATATAGGCATACAATGTTAAGAGGTCCAAATGGGTGAAAAGCTGGACTAAGGGCATGTCTAAATGATGAGTTAATGCGTGGTGAGCTGAGGAGCAAATCTACAGACCTCCAGCGTGCTGTGCACCAATAATCCTTGTGGATCCTGCCGCGTGTACACTAGATATGCACATTGACTTGCTGCTGTTTGAAACAGAGGACAAGAGAGAGACCCCAACATGGCTGACGAAGGCTGGGAGATTGGAAAGTTTAAGTTTTTGTCTTTCTAAACTTCTAAATGGTCGCATTGAAGAAAAAGTTAATGGGCCCTCAAAATAGGGGACTGACTGGGGCAGCCAGGAACAGCAGCAGGAGTACAGGTCACCAGGCTACAGCTACAGAAAGTCGAACTCGCACTATGTGCTATGGAAACAGGAGCGCTTTTACATTACATATTCTCACCCCCTTTGACCTAGCCCCCCGCCCCTCCATGACTCCCTGAAACTATCCAATGAACAAACAAATCAACCGACCCCTTCCTGCTTTGCTATTCCTGCAAAAAAAAAAACCCCAAACAAACAACCCCTCCGCCCACACACTGCTTAGATTGTAAACTCCTTGGGGCAAGGACTGTCTTTTGTTCTTTGTTTGTACAGCCCAATGAGGTCCCGGGCCATGATTAGAGCACCTAGGAGCTATGGTAATACAAATGATATAATGGGAGTAGAGCCAGAGACTCTATGAAATTCACCCCAGTCTTCACTATTGCTATCAATTTTAGTGAAAGGAGCTCCGATGTTATGAGGAGGATATAGACATTGTCCTGAGGGCAGTAGTGCCTGTTAGCTAGCATCCCATATTGGTAGCCAGAAAGGAATGAGTATGGTGAGCAAAAATGGAGCGGAGTGGTAAAGCAAAACTGAACTATACTGCGTGCTCCCAACTGAAAGGTATTTTGCTAAAAGAGACTGTGTTAAAATAGCCTGAGGCTGCTTTGTATTGCTTTGTCCAGTGAGGGGGTCATTTTTATTGGTGGATGTCTAAGGAATATGACTTCATCATGGCATGTTTTTGTTGTAATAGCATCTTAATAGCAATGATCAATAGGAAGTCTTATAACAACTCTCATTGCTACCCAGCTGAACGGGCTGGTTTAGAAACACTAGCTTCTATTGTGCTTTACTAAACCACGATACCTGCCGCTCACTGCATGCCTCCCCTAACTATGGGTTTTAGTTTGAGAATTGATACCTTTGTTTTGATTGTTGGTAAGGATACCTTGCAATATCCAGACAGTTCTGTGAACAGCATATTTGTGCCTGTACTGGGTCATATGTGTGGACACTTGGGATATTTCACTGCGTGGACCACGTCTATTTGCAATTCATCTGTAGAACATGCTGATTTTTTTTCTTCCTTTTCTTCCTGTCATTCTTGTTCTGCCCAGTTGGTCACCTAAAGGGAACACTTTTATTGCTGCCTTAAGCCATATGGGCTGTGCCTTTTATGGCTGGTTTATCAACTCTCCCTTGCCCTATCATAGGCACACTACACCTCCTCATCCCAGTTGCACTGGACAAGTTAGCATGCTTTGTCACCAGGACGACTGTGTGTACTGTAGATTGTAACCCTCCTTTTCTTTTCACCTTTGTGCCTATCTTTTGCCCCTGTGTGCCTCTCTATCTTCAGAGCAATGACTGGGGCCTTGAAATATAAGAACAAGAGACCCTTTCTCCTCCTCCCTTTTCCTTTGCTTCCTTAATTTATTTAATCTAATTCCTGTTTACCCTGTGGGCATCTGTCAAATGTTGAGAGGTGTAATTATTATATAGGAAAGTCCTTCCAGTAGCTGTGTGTACGTGGTCACACACACACACTTCAGTACTTCAAAGAAAGACCTTTCATACAAATAGGGAGTATACACATCTAGAAAGAACGTACACTCACATTTTCACAGGCCATGGTAACAGTTATAAAAAAATCTTATTTTTAATGTTGACAATAGATGTAAAGAGAATGTAAGAGATAGATGTAAGAGAATCCACCATATAATTGTCTAAAAAGAAGTCTATACAATATTCTAAGAACAGGACAGAAGAGTTGGGGAAAGAGGCAATAAGAACAGGAAATGAGTTTTATCCAAGCAGGAGAAGTTTTACAGCCCATTGTAGCTCAAGGGCAGGCTGCTCACCCATACTGATTCCTTCAAGGCTGTTTCAAGTTTTAGTTTCCTATAAGGGGTTTCCATATGGAAATTCAATGAGCAGCAAAGCAAAATTACAGAACTGCATGACAAGAGGTTTGTGAGACCTAGCCTAAGAATATGGTATGGACAGAGTACAAAACTAATGTTTTTAATAGAGGACAGCTGTATGAAATATTGTGCATCTCATTAAAAAATAAATTAAGCACGTTGAAATTAGACAGAGTTGATTCTGTAAAGGGTATGGAAAGTACTTATTTTTAATATCCTTTAGCAACCTAGTTGTACAGTCTTTCCAGTACAGAAATAGACTATACTTAGCATAACAATAACATAACAATAACTACTCCACATTCTGCACTGGACTATGCAGGGCCTGCTTGTCTGAGAGCCAATAAAGGAAACCTACTATAGTGGTGTGTCATGGTCCAAAGAACTATATGCTGCGTGATGGACTACAAACAGGGCTGGTTCACCTTCAGATCTGGAGTAATTGCTTTTCTGGTGCAGGCCAGAAGTCGGGGGATAACACATTTGCATGTGTGTGTTTATATATATTTATATCTAATATATGCTATATCAGGGAAATGGTGCATCCTTATCTGTAGGGCCCGACCAAAAAAACGTGTCATGGACCATGAAATCTGGTCTCCCCTGTGAAATCTGGTCTTTTGTGTGTTTGTACGCTATACTATACAGATTTCACAGTGGGAGACCAGTGTTTCTCAAATTGGGGGCCCTGACCCAAAGGGAGTTGCAGGGGGGGTCTCAAGGTTATTTTAGATGGGAATCGTGGTAGCGCACCCTTATTTCTGTCCTGCCTTCAGAGCTGGGACGACTGGAGAGTGGTGGCTGCTGACTGACAGCCCAGCTCTGCAGGCAGTAGCGCAGAAGTACAGATGGCAATACCATACCATGCCATTCTTACATCTGCACTGCTGCTGGCGGTGGTTCTGTCTTCAGAGCTGGGCTCCCAGCCAGCAGCTGCTGCTCTCCAGCTGCCCAGCTCTGAAGGAAGCGCTGCCGCCAGCAGCAGCGCAGAAGTAAGTATAGCAGTACCGCAACATCCCCTACAATAACCTTGTGACCCCCCCACACACACAACTCCTTTTTGGGTCAGGACCCCTACAATTACAACACCGTGAAATTTCAGATTCAAATAGCTTAAATCATAAAATTTATTATTTTTAAAAACCCATGACCGTGAAATTGACCAAAATGGACTGTGAATTTGGTAGAGCCCTACTTATTTAGGACCCACACCTGATTTACCATAAATGTACATGAAACTTTAGAAATAGGTCAAGATGTTTCTACCCCAAAAAGTTTACAATCTAAATTACAGCTAATTCTCTGCTACTTTGGATTGGGAGTCTAAGGACCAACTCAGACAGGCTGATGATTGTTCAGCCACAGAGGACCATCACTTGCTGGGTTGTATCCACTGTAAGCAGTTTCTTTTCTTTTCTGTTCTTTTCTCCTCCCACACCATCAGGTGAAGAGGACATTCACCAATTTCTGGAATTTATTTTGGTCCTGTTCTAATCAGATCAGGCTTCTTATCGTCATGTTGATAGATTTGGCTTCTCTCTCTCTTGTTCTGTGTGGTGTTTCTGTAAGTTGCCCTCTTTTTCTCTTTCCAGGTGGAAGTGATATTGGTGGCATCCTTAAAGTGTGTCCTAAATATGTCCATTGTTGTCTGCTTACCATGCTTTGTGCTTTAGGTTGGTTTGTGCTATTTAGAATTTCTGATGTTGCAAGAAACGCTTTCCAAGGGTCTTCTGAAGATCTTCTGCAGTCATTTACTTTGGAATTAGTTGATCTTCTTATTAATTTGTGTTGTAGATTTCTGTGACACTGCTCCATAAAAGACATCAGACATGATGCCAGTGTTAAAATTTGTATTTTTGTTTCAGTGCCAACCATGCCACTTTTCCAAATCTTTTCAAGTTTATGAATATTGTTTGCTGCTTTTGATACTCATTGATTGACATCTGGCTCGGTGTCCCCATCAATGCACATCTCACCCACTAGATAGGTAAAATGACTTAGTACTTGAATGTTTCTCTGTCTACTCTGATGGTTGCCTTTGGGACATTGATAGTCATATATTTGTCTTGATGCAGCAAAACAAGTTGGTTTGTTTTTCTGCCAAAAACTGGATCTTCTCTTCCAATAAATCATATGTTGAACTAGGAAGTTTTCCAATTGTGCTTTATCTTTTGTCCATAAAATTCCTTGGTTGCTGTGATGGGGCACTCACCTTCCGAGAGCCTCTTGTCAGTTGGGTGTAGTGCTTCAATTTTTCTTGATTCTGGTGCCCTCTATAGGTTGCTGCTTTTTCTGGGTGGGTCATTAATGGCTTGGCCCTCCAGCCAAGTCACACAGTCTGAAATGGATAAGCAAACCCCTTCTGGGTAACAAAGTTATCAGATGGTTGACCTTCTCCGGGGCCTTCAACCCAATCTCTGGGCCTGATTAAATTCTAGCCTCTTTCTCAGGCTTTTAGTAAAGAGTCTTGTCCCCATTTCGGGACTTAGGCCACTTCCCCACTGGCCATTGAGGGGACCCAGGCCCACCCACTACTCTGAGTCCCAGCCCAAGTACTCTGTAAACAGAAGTCAAATACTGCTTCCCTTAATAGTTGCTGCTGCATTTCATGTGCTGCTTCCCATCACTTTCACCCATTACCTTAGGGTTATAGTCCCTGAGTTTTCTCTATCTGTTCCCTACTTGAGCAGGTCTCTTCCAAGCCTCCTTGCCTAAAGGGTTTCACAGTCTTTCAGCTCTTCCTCACCCTTCTAGTCTCAGCCAAGAAGTGACCTGCTCAGGCCCTACAGCTCCTTTTATCTGAGCCAGCTGGGCTCTCTGATTGGCTGCTTCCATGCAGACGCTCTAGGCAGACCTGGAGGACGCACCTCTGCTGTTCCTTCCTGGGGTGGGGAGTAGTAGAACTGTGGGGCGTTGAAGGGCCTGGTACATTCTGTCACAGTTGCCTTCTGTAACTATTTTCCTCATGACATAACCAATGACCAGTGCAAACAATGGTGGGAACATAATACATCCGTGCTTTATTCCAGTTGTCACTGCAAACGACTGGATAATGTTGCCACCATCTCTGACTGCACATATCATAGAGATCCTTGATGTTTCTAATTATTCACTGTAAGCAGTGGGTCAAGTTATTTTTCAGGCTACAGGATCAACAATCTGAAGACTTGGGAGAGGTCATTGGAATGGCTAGTACTTGATTCAGGGCTTCCCTGTAGCTTTAATAAACATTTGACCTAGTGCTTGGGTGGGTCACCCCCCTCTTTTGACCCACAGACCCCTACAGCTGCAGACTTGGCAGCCTGTCACAGCTGGCTCTGCAGCACAGGTTTAAGTCTAAATATTACACTTTTGAGGATTTTAGGTTTTAGCTGTTATAATTGGCAGGATTCCTTTCTAGTATTTGGTAATTCTTTACAAAAGGCCAGCAAATAAACATCCCAGATTTAACAACTAAAATGACAAGAACCTCAGCAAGGTATATCTAGCCATTAGCTTCTGCATATGTACCATCCAGTTACTACGAGACCCAGATGTCAGAGCTTCCGATTGGGGATATTGATTAGCCCAGAACACACTACGTGCAAGGCAGTATGCATTTCTCCTTGCCTAGAAAGCCATCTGAGAGTCCCGTAAGATCTCTGACACTCAGATAATAATTAGGATACCTTGTTTTTCCCCCAAGAGGTATATAGTGTATATATATAGTGCTTGCTAACATGTGTAGCTTCATGGCTTTAAGGCTCAAGATTTCAGAAAATGCATGACTAGGTCTTTCTTAGCTAATGTACTGGGAATTCATTCTCTCAAAATGCCTGAAAAAGCCAAATGTGCAGCATGATTCATAGGTCAGACACATTATATAGAGAGAAGGGGGGAGAAAAATAACCCCAAAGGATACATTTTAAACCAGCTTCAGACCATCAACTTCTTCTAGCTATGTACTAATCTCCAGGAAATGCCCCATGACTTGACCATTATTGCTCAATTATTTATTGTTATTACAACAACATTTATGGCTTTGTTATGATTAAGTATTTTTCTTTCCATGAAGGTTTCAAATATATGGGGCCAGATCTTTGGCTGGTGTAAGCTGTCATAGCTCCACTGACTCTGTGGAAGTACTCTGGAGAAGAGGATAGTGTGGAGGAGTGCAGAAAGAAGTTGACATTTTCACTTATTTAGGGCTCCAGTCTGGGACTTGTAGTGGGAGTGAGGAAAATGTCTCCCTGCACCTTCTTTGACCTTGCACCAACCGGGCAGATGGACTGTGGAGCCAAGGGCAGAGTGAGGGTCTCAAAATGGAATTGTAGCCCAGTATGGGTGAAGATATTATGCTTTGTGAAGTTGCGCCCTGAGAAAGTGGTGGAAGATATATGGACTGGAGGTGGGCTGGAAGACTGTTTTATTTCCATCAGACTTGTTTTTTTAACTGTGAAATGGGTGGACTTTTGTGCTGTTGCTGGAGGGCTAAGTTGCGTCAGCAGAGAACCATCAGCCAAGAGTTAATAGTTCACCACAAAAAGTCAGCATGTTCGCCAAAAGCTATAAAATATTGTAATGATCTGATTAGTGTGTTTCTTTCTACTACTGCTGCCTTTCGTATGAAATCAGAACAGCTTAGCTGTGTACCATACTATGAACAACTAATTAACATTCTCTATTAGCTCAAATAGTGTATACTGGAAGAAGGAAAATCAAAGTTCTATCCTGGCTTTTGCTGTGAAGTTCTCAGTGGCGAGGAGGTGCTAAAAAGGGACATCTGTGAAACTTATGTGACCACTAATGTAAACCTTTCTATCTCAGCCCTATCTTTCTAATTTTCACCAAGACAAATTGATGGAATAACTCCTTACATAATCACTTATTATTAGTCATTTTGTTGGGCCAAAACACATTTATCTGTCATAGGATTTATATAGCGTCTGTCTCTGTGGTACCTAAAAGCGGCACAAAGTCTCCTTGCTGATCATGAATGGAATGTGATTTTGTATGTAGGATTTCCTGTCATCTTTACTTTAAATTGTATTTCAAAAGCATCCATTTTGGTGCAATGTCACAAAACATTTTGTCTGGCTTCCGGGAAGCCTGTGCAGAACCCCAAACTGCCCCAGAACTAGCACTGCAATATAAGGAGTTTTAATTTGGTAATGTGTAATTACTATTTATGTTCTGAACAGCACACACAGTCCTCTGCACACACACTAGATTCCTGTTAGGTTGATGAGTTCTGAACACAACCAGTGCAAGGATCTTGGGGCATTCACAGAACCCTGTCCTCATGGAAGATTCTATAAGGACAAACCCTACAATGAGATTTATGGAAATTTGGAGGGAGGTGGCGATGCTCTCCCCTTCCCACCCAGCCCCATTCACCAAGCCATAAAGTTTGAAATATTCAGAGTAAATTTGCGGGCTTCCAAAGACTGATGAGGTAGGAGCAACCTATCTCAGCCACCCTGCCTGCCTCTCTTATGGACAAATTGTGGACTGCTGAAGTTGATTTTCCATTGTTTTCAATGCCTTTCTTCATGGAAAAATAGAAGGGATGAGCTCTCATTAACTTGGGGAAAAGTCAGTGATAAAACTCCCATTGACTCTGTTGGGAACAGAGTTAGGGCAATGCTGAGTGCTTTTAAAAATCCCACTCTAAACTTCTCAGCTGATCACAGCTGAGTAAGGGAGCTCAGCACTTCCAGGGTCTGCTCAGTATTTTTCAGGATCAGGTTCTGTATCTATACATGTATAACAGGGCAACTCCAAACTTGGGACTATAGAAACATTTTGGAGACTGACAACAGATAAGGAAGTAATTAGAAAAAGCTATGAAAGGTCATGTCTCTTTGTTATCCTTTCAAATAACTGTCGTCTTTACAAGCTGTCATCATTCAGCAGGGAGATTGTTTGTCATAAATTCATGTTTGTTGTCATAAAAATAAACGATAAAGTAGCAAATCCCACTAAGTAATTGTTAAAGAGCATATAGAATGAGTATTTCATATTCGGGTTGGGTAGGAATTTTCCCCCATGTCAGATTGGCAGAGACCTTGAGTTTTTTCATGCTCCCTTACACCCTGGGGCCTGGGTCACTTTCAAAGATCATCTGGTTGCCAGACATGGTGGCCTGTGCTATACAGGAAGTGAGAATGGATGAACTGGGGATCTCTCCTGGCCTTAAACTCTATGACTCTATATCCCATAGAAACCTGTTCAATGATGCCACTAGAATAAAGACAAAATATATTTTAATGTATATTTTAAAAGGTCTGTAAGTGCTAATGGCCCATCTGATGATCTTTACCAGTCACATAAGGATCAACTAGAATTTAGTTTTGCTTGAAGGTTAAGTCTTTTTAACTACCGTAGCCAGTTATAACTTGATGGGTCAGTTACTTGATTAATTCCAGCCTTCAAATAACTTTTGTTTCAATTTTTCTTCCTGGCAGTGTAATTATTGGTCATATTATAGATTAATATGAATGGTTCTGTCAACATATTTCAGGTTGCAATGGGGAAAATATAGCTGGGCATAATAAAGATAACTCAACTTCAGCTATACTTTGTGAACATATTCCTTGATTTATGCTGTTTTTAAAACTGCAGAGATAACATTCTTGGAAATAAACACAGCAAGGTTTTGTTACATTCAGTGTCATTCTGAAGACATATTCCATTTGGCTGGAGCCTGTGGCTGCAGCTGGCTCTATTTCATTACACCACTTCTAGCACCTGCAGTTTTAGGAAATAACTAAGATTTTCAGTTGACATGTTCTAGGCATTTATTTATGCTGCAAGTTAAAATGATTAAATCTGTATGCTAGAGGGGAGTGTTCCTATATTAGGAGAAGCAACTGATGTGTGGGAGGGGGGAAGAGAAGATTACTTAAATAACTCAAAGTAGTGTTCCATATCATTGTGCCCAATAGAAAATGTAAGGTTAAACCAATGTTAATCTAGTGCAAACTGACAAAAGTAATGAATTTCAGAAATTAGGCAGCCATGCTGTCCTTAATTGGGGTCTTAAGATGTCAGAACACTCCACGGACTTGATGGGTTGTACAGAGTGTGAGTCATCACAGATTTAGGCCCTCTTTTGGCCTATATGAAGATAATAAATAGGCATTTTACTCTGTACCAGTTATTTGCTTTACAAGGTGAATGGTACCATTATGTTTGGTCCTCAGGATTTCTAGGATATAGGGATGCCTCAGTCATACACCCAAAAGTATGTAGGAACCACTAGGAAGGAGCTATACCTGGGCACAGGGAATCCTTGAGAATCAAACTGGCTTTAGGACACCTTTTCGTTGGCAATGTGTTACCAAGCCAATGCAGGAGAGGATCTGATTCATGGTCTCTAGAACAAAGATGTTCTATTCACTATATTTGTCTCAACTGATTCACTATATTTGTCTCAACTGTGCAGTATACACTGCTGTATCCAGTGAATGCATCTTTAGTTCTTCTTTCTCAAATTTAAAACAGGGCTGCAGGTTGCCCACCACTGATCTGTACTGTTATAATGGATACACTGAATGAATCTAGGTAATTTGGGTGAAAGTGTTCATGACATGATAGATTTCATGAGTCTAAGGAAAGGAAGGAATGACATCAGCCCTGTTCTTGCCAGATTCTGTAAGCAGGTCCTGCCTCATACCAGGCCTTTGATACAAGGGCTTATGTCTCAGGCTCTCTTCCTACTACAATAAGTAATTGACAACATGGATTTGTCAAGAACAAATCATGACAAACCAACCTAATTTCCTTCTTTGACAGGGGTATTGGCCTAGTGGAAAAGATATATCTTGATTTTAGTAAGGTTTTTGGCACAGTCCTACATAACAGTATCCGAAGCAAAGAGTCTCATATGCAAAGGGAAATGTGGTTTAGATGAAATTACTATCAGGTGGGTGCGCAGCTGGTTGCAAAGCATACTAAAAGAGTAGTTATCAATGGTTCGCTGTCAAACTGGGAGAACGTATCTAGTGGGCTTTCATAGGGGTCTCCTCTGGGTGCATTACTATTCAATATTTTCATTAATGACTTAGATAAGGGGTGGAAATTTTTGGTTATAAAATTTGTGGATGACACCAAACTGGGAGGAGTTGCTAACTTTTTGGATGACAGGATAAGAATTCAAAATGATCTTGACAAATTGGAGGATTGGTCTGAAATCAACCAGATGAAATTCAAAATCAAATGCAAAACTACAAAATGGGGACTAACAGGCTAGGCTGTAGTATTGTAGAAAACTATATGGGTGTTATAATGGATCACAAACTGAATATGAGCCAACAAAGTAATGCAGTTGCAAAAGAGGCTAATATTTTGGGGTGTATTAACTAATATGCATGTCATTTGTAAGACATGGGAGATAATTGTTCCACTCTACTCAGCACAGAAGAGGCCTCAGTTGGAGTATTGCGTCCTGTTCTCAGTGCCACACTTTAAGAAAGATGTGGGCAAATTGGAGAGAGTCCAGAGAAGAGCTATGGAAATGATATAAAGATTTAGAAAACCTGATCTATGAGGAAAGGTTAAAAAAGTGGGGCATTTTAATGCTTCAGATATGGGCCTTGATAACAGTCTTCATATATATAAAGGGCTGTTATAAAGATGATGGTGATAAATTGTTCTCGGTATCCTCTGAATGGTAGGACAAGGTATAATGAGCTTTACCGGCTACTGGGGATATTTAAGTTAGATATTAGGAAGAACTTTCTAACTATAAGGGTAGTTAAGCTTCCTAGGAAGGTTATGGAATCCCCATCAGTGGAGGTTTTAAGAACAGGTTAACCAACAGGGATGATCTAGGTCAGAGGTTCCCAAACTTGGTTTTCAGCTTGTTCAAGGTAAGCCCTTGGCAGGCCGCGAGAAGCTTTGTTTACCAGAGCATCCGCAGGTACGGCCACTCGCAGCTCCAAGTGGCTGCGGTTCTCTGTTCCCTGCCAATGGGATCTGTGGGAAGCGGTGGCCCGTCCCGCACTGCTTACCGCAGCTCCCACTGGCCGGGAATGGTGAACCGTGGCCACTGGGAGCTGTGAGCGGCCGTACCTGCGGACGCTCGGGTAAACAAAGCATCTCGCGGCCCGCCAGGGGCTTACCCTGAACAAGTCGTGAACCAAGTTTGGGAACCCCTGGTCTAGGTGTATTTGGTCCTGCATATGAGCTTTCGAGGTCCCTTCCAGCCCTATATTTCTATGATCCTATGAATCTGGTTTAAAATGGAGATGTTCATCTAAACTTGAGATAAATTCCCAAGTAAAATGTTTCATTGTGGTAAAGTTAAAGTTATGTAAAAAAGTGGGATTTAAAAAAAATACTCCTGGTATTCACCTATTCCCTTTGAAATCAATGGGAGTTCTGAAAATCCCATCAATATTATCTTTCAGTTACCTAACGGAGGGGAAAAAGAATATAAAGTCCTTACTATAAATAAATAATGGAAGCCAGAGAATTTTACATTAGGGTTAAAGAAAAAATTAAATGAAAGTCTGGAAATGCATAGTTAGATTTCATCAAACATTACTCTGATCTCAGTATCCCACCCACATTCTATACATCTGTTTGATTTACCCAATGTCTAGTGGTTGCAAAAGAAAAGTCAGTGTTTGCAAACAGTTATAACTCTGGTTTCTCTGAAATACCACAGATTTGTCCTATACTTAGAACAAAAAATAATAGTGATATTTCAGATGCCATCTTGTAAAAACTATAGGTAAATTTTGGATGTTTGAGAAACTGTATGTGATCAGAATAATTATTGTGTGGTGTGTTTGGGGTGTTTTTCTAGGAAGACATGCAGATATATGACAATTCTACTCTGCTGCAGCAGCTAAGCCATATTGTTACCACTTTATTAAGACGTGTTGGAGCCACTATATGCTTTAGATGAGGAAGAATTGGTCTGTCTGGCTTACAGCCAAATGAGGGTTTTGAGGTAGGGTTTCTGCAATGCATTTGGAGAATGAGACATCTGTGTTCCTTGCTACTATCATGTTGGCGGGTGAAGTGAAGTTTGCAATGGAGGAAGGCTTGTGCTGAGTTGGTAATCCATATGTAAAAGCATATACATCTATTTTTCAGTGTGTGATGTATGAGTTTGGGATCCAAGTTGGAAAAGCCCATGCATTGTCAATATAGCAATATAGTAGCTTGGTGGAAGGGGTCTCCTTGGGAATATGCAGAGCATTAATATTGATATGTGTTAAAGTTTGTAGAATCTCCATACTCCATACTCCCAGTACCAAATGAGGTGTGGGATTGACTGGTCAGTTCGTAACTCTGGTGTTCATAACTCTGAAGTTCTACTGTCAGAACAGAAACACGCACACACATTCTAACTAAACTTCCAGGTTTCCAACTGCTTGATTTGTGAAATAACTAAAAATTCTTAAAAGGTTCCTTTCTTAAGTAACTGATATATATTTACAGCCTTATCCCATTCTTAATTGATTTTTTTGCCTGAAATTTCTTTAGTTTTTGTGGTAAATTGACCAAAAGAAAAAGAGGGATATTTTTATTATCAATCAAGAGCCCAGTCACTGATGTCACGGCAGTCAGTATCCACTCTCAAGTACAGTATTGTCAAATCTCATGCTTTTACTACAAGTCTTGACATATTTGATGTTCTTTTCATAGGCACAACCCCTGAGATAAAGAGATTATGTGGGAACCTCGGTTTTCCTTTAATTTGTTTTCTAGCCCTAGTGGTTGTAGAATTAAGGCTTGAAAATGGGAGCTCGAAAAGCTCAAAAATCTGAAGGAAAATAAAATAAATGCATTTGTTTGGTTTCATATTTTTTAAGTTAATCTCATGATTTTGGGAGCCTGACTCGTGACTTTTAAATGCTTGGGGTTGGAAATATTATGGGTATGCAAATAAGATATGTTGGAGTACAGGAGTATTAATTGGTGTGTCTTGCCTCTCCAGCTTGCTAAAACTGCATATAATTTTGTCAACCCTTCACCTATGCACTTGTTAAAATCCTTTAGTCCAGATGGTTGTGATTTGGATGTTAAGTGAGCCAGAGGCTGTCCCCTACATGATTTCAAAAAAGTATTTTAACATAGGTAGATCTGTTTTGCACTTTAAGAAATTTGGAGGCAACATTTAACTCTATAAATACTATCAAGATAATACTTTGTCTGGTGGAATTCGTAACATTCTGCTGGGGAGCTGACAAATGTTGTAAAGGACAGCGAGCTCACAATATTCTCAGGGGTGTGAAATTAACAAATACATTACTTAAAAATTAACCACTCAAATTCCTCCCAAATACTCAGGTAGCAAGTCTCATTGTGAATGAGAGAATAAAATAAACTTACAGTTTCTAGGCCAATGTGTTCTTGAAATTTGATGTTCTAAAATCAAAATAGAAGTACTTACATAAGTGAAACACTTGATTTTTTCAAATTGTCATACTGCACAAACAGTGTCAAAACCACATTTCCTTTAAAAATTGTTATGTGGTAGAGAGATCACAAATGAGAAATATCAGGAGGATTGATTTAGTTTGGAAAAGTGACTGTGCCTATGTAAATAAGGTCTTTAATGGAAAGTGTGTCTCGATCTTAATTACAGAAAGAGTACCATCTCTCCATAATAAATACACATTATTTGAGTGCCCATTAGAGTGCCCAGTCTAACCCTCAATTGCCCATTTCATTTTAATAGGTGTCCCATTACATGTGTTAACCCCTTATGTTTAACAATCTGTCCCTGAAGATTGAAAACTTGTGCCTTTCACTAACAGAAGTTGGTCCAATAAAAAAAAATATTACCTCAACTACTTTGTATCTCTCATTAGATTGAGAGTGTCATTATAGGATGGATTTTTAAAAGAATAATATTTGCCAAGGCAGGGTCAAATTCCATAAGTGTCAGTAATGAGGCTTGCTGAACCAACTTGAACTGAAAAATATAATGCCAAAATCATATTGAGTGTGATAGAGCAAGGAAAACTTGAATATATATGTAATGTTTTTCTGAATTATTACTACGCTGAATATGAATGGTTTACAAGTCCTTGAAGGGTGAAAACACTAGGGATTACTTTAGGATTGGCCAAGATGTTATAATCCAGGTTGTAATGAAATCTGAAAACAGGAAAAAGGATTATGTGCTTTGTTATGAACATGAAGATCCTTGAGGTTTGTCAAAAGATTTTCCAGGGTTCAACAAACCTTTTGCTGAATTTTGCAAAGTTTCACACTAGGCCTGAAAACAAAACCTACTGATTTTAACTTGGTTCTAGGTTTCTTTTGGGTCAGCATTTCTTTTTCTTGAAAGACCCCAGAATCACCTCATTACCTTTAGATACTGCATATTCCAGCCTTCATCACCCACTCGTTACATTTTCAAGCAAGCACTTTTTTGCTTTCTCCCATGCTGCCCCTCACTCTTTGGAGGTGCTCCCTGTAAACATCGAAGGCTACCTCATTATCCACCTTCAAATCCATCCTTAAGAGTCTATTTTGCCATGAGGCCTACAACCAGCTTGATAATAGTTAGGCCTCTGGTGTGCTGAGACCACTGTCTATCATGATGACCAATATTGCATAACGTATTTCTTTATATTTCCCCATCTATCTGTATTCATCTCTTGTCTTTTATCCCCACACTTAGGGCAGCTCTACACAACCACATAAGTTGGTCTAACTTACATCGCTCAAGGGTGTGAACCTTGCATCCTGAGTGATGCAAGTTTTGCGCTGTCCACACCATGTTATGTCAGCGGGAGACGCTCTCCCATTGGCATAGTGCATCTTCACCATATGCGCTACAGTGGGTCAGCTGCATCGGTGCATCTTCGCCGTTCTAGTGCTTTAGTATAGACCTGCCCTCAGATTGTAAGCTCTTTGTGGTAGGGGTGGTGTTCTGTGTTTGCATAGCACCAAGCACAATGAGATCCTGGTCCACGACTAGGGCTCCTAGGCACTATGGCAATACAAATAATTAATAATAATCAGTGTAGACACAGTGGGTGAAATCCTGGCTCCACTGAAGTGAAAGGTAACTGACATTGGCTTCAGTGAGTCAGGAATTCACTCAGTGGCCTTAGGAATGGAACAAAGGTGCAGCCCATCATCCCTCCCTCCCTCTTCTCCCTCCCCTACTAACCCTGCAGAGATACCTGAGGCTGTAGTACCTATATCATGAGCCCCCCTCCATTGTTGGGGACCCCTTTTAAGGAGAATTTTGTATCCATGGCTGGGAGTCCCTGACAGCTGAAGGGGGCTGAGCCTCAGAGCCAGTGCAGAGCACAGAGGCCCCAGCCTGCTGTGAATCCTCCTGGATCTGTGGGAATTCCTGGGGTTTGTTGGCAGTGATCACAGTCTGTTCTGTGGGGAACTGGGAAAATAAGCCTCTTTCCCAAAAGGAACGATCTGAGAGGCACTCTGAAAGGATAGCCTGATAATAAGTTCCAACCTTTTAGTCCCCTCCCATACATTTTACCACGAGGACAGGAGCTCTTGCTCATTATGCATTATGAGTGAGAGTTTCAAAAACACTCAAGACAGAGCAGCAACAAGCACTATTATAATGTCCTTGCTATAGCTCTGCTTTTTCATAACTCACTTTTATTGCTTGCATTGTATCGATTTCACTTTTATTATTATTATTAAAAAGTGTCATTGCCTTTGGTGTTGCAGATGTCTCGTACAATGATCATTTAAGCAAAACTGTTGTAGGAAAACAGAATTTCGTGCCGTCAGTGTTCCCTTTGGCAGGATTACTGTTTATTTTTTATTTTATTTTCAATTTTAAAAAGGATGAGCCAAATGTTAGCCTTCATTAATAACTTTGGGATGAGTTCCAAAGTGCTGGAAACCTTCCAAAGTCATTCAGTTTGTTTCTGATATATTTTTCCAACACCTAAAATAGCAGAAAACTAACTCCTGCCTTTTCTCAACAATGTTCTCTGGTGCTTTGTGAATCAGTTGAAGCTCCATTTAAGTTAGGGACTATCTGGAATTTTTATGAACAATTCAATTCCAAATTAAAGCCCTGATCCTGCAGACAATTATGCACATACCTTACTTTACTCATATGAGTTTAAAAAAAGGGTGTGAGAAGCAATCCTCAGACCTTCTGAAAAATCCCACTAGGAACCTATTTAAAACTTTAGATGCCTAAATACCTTTGAAAATCTGGCCTTAAAACCTGAACTTGCAACTGTGTGAGGACACTCTTCCAGGGACATTGAATAGTTGTTTTCCCCCCATACACCTCCACACAGCACCACGGTTTTAGAACTCTTTTGGTGTGGCCTCACACAGCACACCTTACAATAAAAAGCTTGCCCAACCAAGTCCCCAGTTGTCTACACCCATGCATTATAGTCTGCTATGAGCCTTTATTCTACTAACCTTAATATGGAATCAAAATATGCTGTATACTTTGATGTTCCAAAAAAAATTTTGTTTTTGTTTTGCAAAAGTGACATCTGGAGAATGGGTGTTGGGACTCTTGACCTAACTCAAGTGGAGTGAATCTTCACTTGTGCAGTTTTTCACTTTTCCCAGATAGTGTGGAGAGTTAATAAAATAAATACAATCCCTGTACAGTGGACTGACAGCGTGGGATCCATCTGATTCCCTCCACCCTAAAGGGTTTACTTACATTTTCCTTTTATAAACAGTTTTCTGAGGAGCAAGCACTTGAGAACTTGACTTTACATCAGATATGTTTCTGCAGTGCTTTGAAGATATAAAGTACTCCTTATGAGTGCATTGTCCCGTATGGTTTGTGTTAGTTGTTAGCTATAACAGCCTTCCACCCATTCCCTCGCAGGGTACATCTACACTGCAGTTGGGAGGTGAGATTCCCTGTTCAGGTAGATGTGCATGGGCTAGCTCTGCTCGAGGTACCATGCTAAAATAGCCATGTGGCAGCCGGGATGGTGGATCAAGCTAGTTGTCTGAGTATGTACCTAGGATCTCAAATGGCGTTGTACTTGGGCAGCTAGCCCAAGCCACTGCCCATGCTAGTCTTGCCACACTACTATTTTAGTTCAATAGCTTGAGGAAAGCTAGTACATCTACCAGAGCTGGGAATTGCACTGCCCAGATGCAGAGTAGACATAGCTTCACTTCATCACATGCTCCTCCTCTTTCTTCCTTATCCCTCTCTTCAATGCCCCCAAACTTCCTATTTCCCTCTTTCAGTTAATCCTTGCCAACAACACCCCCATCCACAGGGAAGAAGAAACAAACACACACAAATAACCGAACTAATGTGATATTAAAAGCATCACTGATCATTTTGTGTCTGTGATATATTCCTTCCTGCTTCCCCTTTCTCTGTCTTGTGGATTGTAAGTGCTTCGGGGCAAGGGCTGTCTCTTATTCTTTCTTGTACAGTACCTAGCCTGCAGCCCTGATCTTGGTTGGGGTCTCTAAGCACTTCTATAATAGAAATGATGATGAGATTGATGTTTTCTCTGAAAACAAAATATATAACGCTTTACTTAAAAGACTAAGGCAACATGTTTGCAACAGGAAAAAAATAACTATTAAACAGTTTCTGACATGAAGGCCCTGATTCAGCAAAGCACTTAAGCCTAGAGACCCGATCCAAAGTCCACTAAGTCAGTTGAGCCTTGACTTCAGAGGTTATGTATCCAGTGTGCTTGCTGACCTGAAACTACACAATTGTCATATGTTTTTTAATTCAGTTCATGACTAATAAATAACTATGATCATAATAGCAATAATATTAAAATGCCAACAGCATCTTTAGCATTATGCAAAGCACAAATGAAGATTGCACAAGACCAGCACTGTTTACAACTCCTATCTCTGATCCTGCAAGCAGATACTATGCTGATATGGATTCTTATGCCGCTTCATACATACTCTTAATAAGCCCCTTATTGCAACCTGAAGTGGATATATGGGTCTGGACCAGCTTGTGTATATGCAAATCAGGACCTAAAAACCAGACAGAATTCCAACAAGATCACATTGAGGATTCCAAAAGATGGCAATCATTTAGAATTTTGTTGTTGTTCTAGTGGTTGCTGTGACGATATCCGTTGCTTTACTATTTGCTTGTGAAGTTTGCTTTTAGTCTGTGTGGACTAGACCTATACATATGTGAGACAAAATCCCATGCTTTTTTCCTTCCCCAATAGCAAGCTACTGCAGTTTGCTTCATTTTTAACTTTCAATATGAAACCCAGCCATTCATGTTTTTGAGGACTCACCGTACAGATGACTTAGTATGTTATAAAGATAGTCTACAGCAAATGAAATTTATCTTCTCTGTAAATGTCTTAGCAGATTAATATTTAGGAATGTGAGTCCTATGAATCATGTATAATTTACAGTTAAGTGCTTGCCAAATAGACGTACATGTTACATGCATACTAAACCTCATTCAATGCTATTTGAACAACCAATAGATTTTAAATTAGCATATGGTAGCTATCCCTTTAATTCTACACTACGTATATTATTTTTTGAACACTGAGTTCAAAGGGCTTCAATCCTTTTTTAGCTTTTATGTTTTTGTGGGTTCATATGGGCCCAATCACAGCATCATCTGACTACTTTGCATAAATAAAAACTTGAATGCAAGGCAAGCCTTTCAAAGTTCACATCTCTCTCATAAACTATAACCCTTGCTCACCACTTAAAAGAAAAAAACCAAGGAATTTATGATGAAGCCACAATAATTTCTAATAAACACTTCATCTGCTGAGCAGACTGTTCTTCGAAGATCAAATATAGGTCTAACCAGAATAAAGTCATGAGCTAGTACACCAACAGACAATCATATGGACTATCCTGCTGTTGGACGTATAACCTGCCCCTGGACATTTCCACTGCATGCATCTGAAGAAGTGGGTATTCACTCATGAAAGCTTATGCTCCAATACATCTGTTAGTCTATAAGGTGCCACAGGACTCTTTGTTGCTTCTACGGATCCAGACTAACACGGCTACCCCTCTGATACTATCCTGCTGTTGTTGACTTCAATGACAAAACTTCAATTTAATTCAATGGGAGATGTAATTCAATGGGCTCATAATGTCTTGCTGTTGATATTATTTCCAGGAAATCTATCTTGTATCAAAATAATAATGATAGGGTCAATCTTGTAATCTTGTAATCGCATGTGACCATTTATTTTTATATTTGAGTTTGTCCAGGTGGAGCTTACTGTCTGTGTTGTTTTGGTAATGTATATGGTAGTAGTCTTCTGTCTTAGTCCTCTGCTCACGTCTATTATAAGACTTCACTGACCTCAGTATGAGCAACTGGAATGACATACTGACTTCAATAGGACCATTCAAATCAGTAAAATTACTTACATCCTTAAATCTTGGTTGGATTGGGTGGGCCCTTTAATGTTAAAATGGTTCATTGGGATCAAGACCCAAACTAGTATGTGCATCAATGTTTAATCCAGAGAAAACACTCAGCGTGCATAGTATAAGCGTTTTGGTACACTGGAAGCCTCCAGGCTCCATTTCTGTAGTGGGCTGTCTGGTCCTATGCACAGCAAGTAGTTAAATATTTGCTATGTAAAAAGAGACTACCAAGGCCTCAATTCAGTAAGATATTTAATGTAAGGTATGTCCTTAAGCATGTGTGTGGTTCCACTGAAGACAATGGGACAAGTCACATGCTTAAAGTGAGGCACATACTTACCTTCTTTGCTGAATTAGGTCTTAAAAATCCAATCCTGTAATCCTGACTTCCTCGAGTCAATGGGTGAAATCTTGGCACTATTGAAGTTTGTCGTTGTCTATTTTCATAGGCCGAGGTTGCAGGATTGGATGCTAAATGGACATTCTAGTTACTTGTGTTTTGCATGCTTCTAAGGGCTGGTCCACACTGGGCGCGGGGGAGGGGGGGATCGATCTAAGATATGCAACTTCAGCTACGTGAATAACGTAGCTGAAGTCGAATATCTTAGATCGATTTCAAAAGGTACTTACCCCAGTCCACACTGCAGCAGGCAGGCTCCCCCGTCGACAGAGCTTCCTCCGCTCGGGGAGCTGGAGTTCCGGTGTCGACGGGGAGCGGTTCTGGGATCGGTTTATCGCGATTTATCGCGTCTAGACGAGACACGATAAATCGATCCCAGAACATCGATAGCTACCCGCCGAATAGGGCGGGTAGTGTAGACGTAGCCTA
Organism: Chelydra serpentina; assembly: GCA_037349315.1. Classification (NCBI taxonomy): domain Eukaryota; kingdom Metazoa; phylum Chordata; order Testudines; family Chelydridae; genus Chelydra; species Chelydra serpentina. The sequence continues at coordinate 81,669,632 of JBAIAC010000004.1, forward strand.
AAACAGCTATGAAAAGAATGCCAAACCTTACTAGCTATTCCCTGGTGCTGAACAGATGTAAAGAAGGAGTTCTTCTTCTCTCCACAATGATGTAATTTATTAGTTTACTGACAGATTGCTCAAGACTGAGATGGCTGCTTACCACAGTTATGGCTTGGACAGATTTTAGTAATACATGGTTTGTACAATTAAAGCCATTGTGTGGCTTCAAGTCATAGCCTGTTTGTTTACATACGAATAAGAACTGTATATATTGCAATCAGTAAACTTATTTGTGAAAGCTTGGTGGCTTAGCCCTGTAATCCCAAAGGACAAATATGGATGTAGGAATTGGCTATATCCTTAGATTGCTTCAGACAGTATACAACATGATATAAACACCACAAATCTCATTTGACTCTCATATGTACTTATGTTTTAAATTTTTTTCAGTATTTCTTGTCCTCACTGGGTGTATGCATAAAGATTAATAAACTCTAGTATTTCCTATAGGAACATCTAATCCATAGTATAAAATGAGAACTAAATCCTAGCAGCACTTATTTTTCCCCTTCTGTTTAAATGCTCTATCTTCACTGCAATTTAAAAAAAATGGTCAGGAATTTTAAGGCCAAGATAATCAAAATAAGTGCCTAAATTGCTATGTGCTGAGCTTTTTGAACATCAGGTCACTTATTTAGGTGCCTAAATATGGAATTAAAGCCTTGCTTTAGGAATTAAAGCCTTGCTTTAGACACCACCCTTTGAAAATATTAGCATTAGTAAACAGAATTATACAATTCAAAACAGATATACATTTCAGAAATTTCTTATAGAAAAAAAAATCATGTATGTAGTAAGGAGTAGACCTGGCATGAAAACAGTTTTCCTGGCCCATGAAACTTTTAGAGAAATAAAAAGTTTCCCTTTTTCACTGGGAGAAAACCAAGATCTTTTGAAATTTTTCACAAGATAGAGGGCTACTCCTGAATAACCAGTAGCCCAGTAATTAGGGTACTTGCCTAGGATTTGGGAAAATCTGATTCAAGTCCTGCTGTTGATTAAATGGTATATCCAATTGATTGACTACATTTGTGGTTCATTATGAAATATGTGCAAGAGACCAATAAACCAAACTTAGTCAAATTTGTTGTCTAAAGACAAAACAACACAATACAAAAAGGAGAAATAGTACATTCCTTCTAGGGAGCAATTCTTATCTCATAGCATGTTCGCTTTACACAGAAGGTGTGCTTTAGAAATAGGCATTTAAACTAGCTATAATTATAGTATGGATTTACAAGTTACAAACCTCATTGTACATCACTAAAATGCAATCCACCAATTTGTAACAATTCCTTAACTTATTTTGTTCTGTACTTTTTCTTGTCTCTGTTTTGGGTATTATGTTCCAAACCAGTTGTCTGTGAAGGCACCTGGACTAGGACATAGAACTAGTACATCTTGATTTTGACAGATTTTATATTTGCTAGTACCAAAGCTGACTTCAGCTTTGCAAAGTGTTATGGGATAATAAACATAAGTGAACAAGAGTAAGCATCATACCATTCAAATATAAAGCTTTATTCTAACATTTATATATAATATAATGTCTAATACATACTGTATTAATGTGGTGTGCAATACGCTTAACATAAATGTTTTGGCTAAAACTGTTCTTCCTGAATCTCTCAAATGCTAGGTAAGTGCCATTCAGCTGTAGAGTCAATCTCTCTCTCTCCCTCCCAAAGAATATTGAATTACTTATACAAAGTGTAACTGCACCAACAGGACAGACTGAGAGAGATGAATATCCAAAGTTGGGGTTGCAAGTCAGTTTTTAGATATCTGCAAAGTACTTCGCTGTCCCTTGACTGCCATTTACACAACTCCTGCAATGGAGTCTGATAGGAAAAAGCTGGACTGAAGGTCTTTAGCAGCTCAAGTCATTGCAAGGATGTCTCAGTGTTGATTGTTATCTATCTGGAACATTAATGATACTGTGCTATCCAACAAACAACAAAACAATTTTGGTTTAATGTTCTACATATTCAGGTTTTATTATTTATTAAAGGTTCACATCAGGCTAATGGGCATGGTTTTCATTAATTGCTAGGAGAGGGGGACCCAAACTGACCACAATGGTATCCAACACTGTATAGTTCTAAGCATAATCATATTTTTAGCATATCTTGATTTTCTTAGTATTGTTATTAGTATTTTTTGAGTTGACAAAATTAGTTGCCTCACAGAACATAGAGGTGATGCTCCAAAGAGTTTACAATCTAAATTTATGCATGACACAATTAAACAAGTTATTGGGAGGCTGGTGGAAGAGAAGACAAGGATTACGGTAGTGAGATGTGCCCCTCAATATAGTTTCATAATAAAAAAGCACCCCTTCAGTCGGTGTTTATAAATGATTAACTTGATACTTTTTTCCAGGAGGATGATGTATTGAACTGAGGTAGTGAAAATGGCAATGATTTAGAAGTGAGAGGTGTGGGTGGGGGTGGATAGGGAATTGGTAAAGAGTGCTGGGAAGTAGACAAATAGGGGGAATACGAGAAAAGGGTGTATGAAAAATAAGAATTAACATGACAAAAGCAAGTCTCCTGGTGAGGTAGGGAAAGCAAAGGGTGGCAATATAAATGTGAAATGAAGCATGTTGCAGTAAAGGGTCAGTGAATGTTTGTTCATGAGTCCTGGAGTGACTAGAATTGATGGAAGGGTTTCCAAAAGAATGGGGAGGGGCAGGTTGCCAAGACTACAGGTGCCTGAATAAACTTCTGGCTGGGCTGGGGGAAGAAACAGAGGGGACTCAAATTACATCCCTTCTCTCTAACTACTGCTGGCTGGTTCAGGGGCTCTCCCTAAGATGCAGGAACTTTTTAAAGGACCCTCAGGCTGCCATTTGTGGTGGGGGAAAGATCCCACATAGATGAGTGACAGGTTGTTGGGACCAGGCATCCCAGGAGTAATGTCCCATTGGGCTGTGGAGAGGAAAGGCAGAGAGGATTGTTGGGATTAGAACCTAGTAGTGATTGAGCTGGTTCTAGTAACTTAGGTTCAAGTACATTTTGAACCCTCTTAATAATCTCCAAAAATAAAATACCATGTGTGTCCAGAATGGTAACACAGTTTTTTAAAAGGTATAAAGTGGGGCCCTACATACAATCCCAATATTTGGATAATTCCATTTGCAGACACAGTAGGATATTTTAACATTATTGAAATGTTAATGACTGGAAAGTTGGTAAGGGATCTCTGTAACAACCCATTGCTTAGTCTACCATATCCAATGATTTTGTGAAAGTGCTCTGAAAATAATTCCTGAAATGACTCACCCTCTCCAATCTATTTGCAAAAAGACATCTTTAGCTAGTGGACTGGTTACAAATGTTTGTGATTTGTAATGCAATTGCAATCATGGTGTGGAAATTCTTTGGAGGCATATGGATATACTGGCAATCTTTGCAAGTGCTTTCTGCTGATGTTTTCAAAGTGCTCTTTTATAATGAGCATGATTTTACAATGTCAATATCCTCCAGCTGTTTGCAGAGCCTTCAACTGGCATTGGCATGTCATTCTAATTTCAAATCTAGGTAAAGTTTGTTTTCCTCTCTTTTTGAACTGGCAGAGCTTTGCTAAGTGTCATGTGATCTATAGCAAACAGTATACAGAGAACTTATTAAGTATTCACATACTGTCTGTGAGATATTCTGTAATGCTTTGCAAAAGTGTACCAGCTTGGTTGAATATTAAAGAACATGCACTAAGATTAAATAGTCTCTGGTTCCAAATAAGCTGCTTATTTGAACTTCCAATGTTGTTAATGATGTCGTTCAGGAAATGTTTTGGGGTTTGAGGTAGTTGATTTTTTTTTTTTTGATAACACAGACTGCCTACAAGCTGCTCCTACTGTAACTTGCCTACTGCTTACCCACCACCTTTGGCAAATATTTGTATTCCACTGTAGTACAAATTTGGCATTGTTCATACTTTGCAGTACATATCTTTTTTTCTTATAAAATGTCAATATGTCACTTTCTGAAAGTGGTTTATGCAACCTTGCAATTTCTTTGGAATATTGATTTGTTTTTTAGCAGAAACTTCCTCAGAATCGCCAGAATCTCATTTTCCATGGAGTAAGTTTTCATAGCCCTGACTTGGTGGCCAATGAGAACAAGAGGGTGTAATACCCCTTCCCTGTTGCTTCCATGTTTGGGTTTACTCAGATATTTTATTCCAGATTTAGGGGGGAGAGCAGGTGCTATTTCCCCATATTTCCGGCTGTGACACCTCTCTGTTTCCTCTCCCACCCTCTGTCAATCTTGTCTACTTATCTTGTAAGCTTTTGGGGATAGGGAATGTCTTTATTGTATGATTGTACAACATTTAGTACAATGAGGCCCTGATCTCATTTGGAGCTTCTTCATGCTACTGTAATACAAATAATTAATAATAAAGGGCCCTTCCTCTACACTGACCATTCCACAGCCCAGAGTCACACACATTGTGAGTGTGTTCACATATGTGGTGGAACGGGGGGGGGGGGGGGGGGAAGAGGGGCAGAACCAGCCAATCTGGAAAGTTGATTACATTAGTTTCAAATATATAATGGACAACTTTATGAAAAATATAAGCCAAACCTTATCGGTAAGGGGCAGCACTCAATACAGTAATGTAGAATGATGTGCTGGATAGACAAGCTTGGATTGCTCTGTGTAGCCACAGTGTCATGGCACGTCCACTCATCTTTAAAGTGCCTCCTTGTGGCTGTGTCAGAGGATTAGCTCCACTCAGGTCTGACACGCCTTCCCTCATACTGTGGCCCCTCTCTCTTTAGAACTCATGGTGCTCTTGTTTCATGACTCAGCCCTCTGGCCGGGTCACTATAGTCCTCCCCTTTTGAGGTATCAAAGTCTTTCTGTAACAGCAGTCTCAGGCAGTCTGCTGATGCACTGCTCTCTGGATGCCACTCCCCCAGTGGCCAGTAGTGGAACCTGGACCCACCCACTGCTCTGGGTTCCAACCAATAACCCTATACTTGGCAACTGTGGTTTGCTTTCCCTTAGACCCTGTTGATCTTTCCTTGGTCTCCTGCCTATAGCTTCTAGTTCCCCACATGTTTGGGAGTGCCAGCTAAAACTCCCTCCTCCCAGGGAGTAACTGCAGAAGACTGAACTCCATAGACTGAAATACCCCTCTACTTCCAGGGAGTGAATTCAAACTACTTCCCTGCAGCCCCTTTTTGTTAACAGCTTCCTGGCTTTGTCCTAGTCCTGCCTGTTCCTTCTCAGCTGGGCTCTGTCATCATTCAGGGAATACTTAGGCCACCTAATTCCCCTCAGCTGTGGCCTGCCTGGTTAATTGGCCCACCCCCAACCTCCTTAACCCATCACATACAGCTACAACACATGTAGAGGCAGTGTAAGCTTCTCACTCTCTCATGCCAATTTGCTGTAACCATGGTTTGAGGGACCACCTCAAGAGGCATGACTGCAGTTCCATCTCCATGTCAACTTATTCCTTGGTCTTTCTGCTGAGACTGTGAACAAGGCTACCAAGCAATACCAAATGTGACTGTGTTTTTGGTAATGTAGATATCTACTCATTATGAAATGGATTGAGACCAGCAATTCATTTCATATAGGCCAGAAAACAGCCATCAGATAGTAAGGCATTATAGTAAAAAATAACTTGGGCTGGAACTATAGGTTCATAGGCTCCAAATTCAATTACCAATACATCTTGTTCCCCAGTATACTTTTTTTTAACTGCAGTTAGCAGAATTATTCATGATTTGATTCTGTCAATAATAAAATTACTGATGGATCAAGTTCTGCTACATTACTTTAGAGGCAATGTGTACTTAAACAAATGCAGGTATGTGAAGTGCATTGTTTGACAGTATGTGGTATTTTCCTTGGAAAAGAGATGGTTTTGTTTGTTTTGTTCTGGATAAACACATGCAAAATATTTAAAGACATCCTATGGTTGGAGGGACTGGCAATCTCAAATTTCTGGTTATAATTTTGAAATATACATCAGAGAAAAAAACTGTTTTTCAGATTTGCCAATATTTTTTTCTGCCTACAACTCCAGCAGATGAGGGAAGGAGGCAGTCACATTGTGCTTAATATGTTTTACAGTAGGAGACCTACCTAATGCTCATAATATTTCCTTTTCAGCTGACTGTATACATTGGCATACATATGATAAGTGAAGCAATGAATTCTAGGAACAAATATGAAATAAATCATTTAAACTAGAACTATAAGGGTTTAAAATCCTACCTGGTTGGCAAGCTTTCTTTACAGACTTTGTTTCTGCCACAATTTATCAATGTTTAGAGCAAAGAGTCAATTCAGCAATAAAAGCTGCTTCCTGTTTGAAGGAGGAAATCTTTTACCTCTGGTAATTACTTAACGTTAAATCAGGTATTCTGCCCCACTCCTTTCCCTGGGGCAGAAACTCTGACATCTCCCCTATATGAAGACTGGGCTCTTGGGAAAGATGTCAGAGGATTCCACTCACTATGCATAATGAATTTTCTAACATTCTAACATTGAAAGGTTTCTTCCCTGGCTGACAGGTCACCTCTCTTCTAAGGTGTATTTAAAAATAAACTCAGTCCTTATGGCCATCCCTGTGCAGAATCTGATAATAAAGCTGGATTGATTTCTGAAAACTATGGTATCGTAAGAATCAGGTCTTGTGTAATGTGCAAGATAAGTAGAATGTTTCCAACACCTGGACAGCTCTACAACTTGCTTCCATGCATTTGGAGGATTATTTTGTGGTTGGGTTGATTGGCTTCCAAGACAGCATAGCTCAAAGCCAGAATGTGTAACAGTTCCGGGCTTTCATAGCCCAAAAGGCCAGATACTTTTTGCTGGATTTGGCTCCAAACTCGATAGCTAGTTTCCTATGGTGATAACATGTAGCAGGATGGGGAGGGAGAGACGTATATAATGAATAGTAAGATAAATCTGAAAGACTTAAGAGTGTGGATAGAAATGAAGGAAACCAATAGCATCAAGATATTGGTAAAAGTTACTTAAGGGACAGAAATCTTATTCTCCATAAAAATGGTTGATCTCATTTCAGAACTTCTGGCCCATCTTCCAAAGACTTGAAATCAGTGGGACTGTGTATAAAGTTAAGCGCATGCACAACTCTTTGCAGCATTATTTGTTGGTAAGATGTGTGCTATTTTGCCTCCTGTTGTTTTCCTATTTGATTGTTGTGGGAGGTTAGAAACTGTGTGAATTTACTTTACACTTAGAAATGTGTGCCACTTTCCAGTTGGGATTATTGATAATTAATAGAAGTACTGATCAATGGAAGTGCTCAGAGTGTAACAAACCGAAACATAATCAGGTTACACCTAATATAAAGTATCCATAATCACCTCCAGGATTGCAGACCCCATTGGTTGAGTGATTGTTGATCCCTTATTTTTTAAAGGACTTATTTGGTGCCTAATGCTGAGCTAGGTAAGAAATGGTTTTTGCGTCCCATGAAACTTTTAAGGATTTAAAATATTCTTCTTGTCCGGGGACAGGGCATGGGGAAGAGAGCATCTCTCTCTCTCTCTCTCTCTCTCTCTCACACACACACACACACACACACACACACACACACACACACACACACACACACACACACACACACACACACACACACACACACACACACACACACACACACACACAGGTTTGGGTGATCATCCAGAAGTTGAGAATCAGGTTCAAGTTTCTGCTCTGCCTGATTCTGCTGGGACTTGATAAGTGATGATCAGAATCAGGCACCGGATTCCAGTGTAAGCACTGGAAGTCAGAGGTTTGGTTTTTTAAAATTTGTGTGTAAATCAACATGCACACAAAACACTGTAGAAGAAAAAGAATATAGGATCAGATTGTGCTTGACTATTATGTGACTGCAAAGGGGTGTGAAGAGAGTAAGGAATCAAGTTTGTGAGAATGCCTTCAATCTTAGCCCAATTGTTTAAAGTAGTTACATGTATTGCCATGTGTGAACTTGTCATGTATTTTGTCATGCTACCTCATTGGTCCTCCTAGGGAGGATGTAAGAGACAACCTACTAACAGACTTCAAACAGGTAGATAAATTGTGAGTGCCTACACTTAAACTTACACATTAATATTCTACAACACCTAAAACTAAATGGAAAGGAAGTTCTAACACAAGAAGTTATTCCAGCTGTTCCCAAACTATAAAGTTCCTGTCGACCCATAGAATCTGGTTTACACTTGATTAAAAATATCAAACTTTTAGAAAATAGTGACTTCCATTTTTAAAGGAAGCTATTATTAGAGGCTATTATATTGATTTTAATTCTGGGAAATCCCAGTGCCACCCAGCTTTTCCCAAAAAAGTGTAGTACTAAAGAAGCTGAGTGGAAAAAAGATAGGAAGACATTAGGAAACACCTAAAAATAAGTCCAATTGATCCTTTGACCATGTATGTTGGACAGTTATTTTGGGTCATTAGTGAAACTTGAAATCTTCAGTACTGTATCATAATATGAATTTGTTACAAAAAGGACATTTAATTGAACTACGGTTTGATCCTCAGCTATTTTTGGTGTTAAAAGTCTCTTCAAATTGAGGCTATTCTGTGTTAATGTAACAAAGAAGAATCAATAAAACTCCAGGCTGCCTATATTGAAAAGATGAAAAAGGATACAACACAGCCTCTGAGGTTACTTTGTGTTTTCTGGCTGAGCTGTTTTCTGCTTTCAGGGGCTGTTTTGGGGGGGGGGGGCACTGTTGCAAACAGAATGAAATATGGAAGAGGGAAGTCAGAAAATTAAAGATCTTGGGCTGAATTTAGTGGAGCGTTTAAGTTGGTGTAACCTGACAACCTCTTCTGGCCTCCTCACCTTGCATGTAAGACCAACTTGATTCACTTAAACTCACACCACTTCCTGATATGTAATTTACACTATTTTACATGCCATTTCAGGATTTGGCCTACTGAATGTAATGGAGTCTAAACTGAAGTCACTGAAACACTTGGACTAGAAGATGGTGTATCAGAAAAAATAGCTGAAAAGCTAAAATCCTGGAAGTTCTAGTCATGCACTGCATAACAGAATAAAGACAAAGTTTTCCATTTGCAACACCGTAGTTTACTTCAGGTATGATGGATACAGCAGCCATCATTTCCCATATTTTCATATCACAAGGAAGAATAGCTGAATGTGCCACATTAATAGAATATATTGGTTATATCTATACAACACCTTGGGTAAAATCCTAGCCCCACTGAAGGCAACGGTAGTTTTGCCATTGATGTCAATGGAGCCAAGATTACACATTTATACAGAACACAGAGTCATGGTTCAACTCTGCCTTACTCTGCTGATGCGAAGCAGAGTGGTTGTGATGCATTAACAAGACATGCCTTTTTGGTCTATAGTGCTGGCCTAGCTTTCTCTCTCATGTAATTATATTCATTTTATTTGAAATTTACAGTAACAACAAAAGGACTATCTGAGTTAGATCCTGAGCTAAAATGATGGAGTAATACCTATTTACACCAACTGTGCATTTGACCATTCATAGTTATATGTTTGATTTCAGCATCTTCACAGTTATACTTGAAAAAATGGAAGGGGTGGCAAAAGTTGGGATTGGATTCCTCACTTCACATTTCCTAATTCCAAAGCCTTTGCAAGTAGATAAACCCTATTTAACTTTATAAGGATTTTTCACAGCATTACCATTTCTAACTCTGTTCCTAACTACAGTAGTACTGTCCCGACTGAATTAAGATTCCTGACTTTAGGGTGACCCTGACTTTTCTGTAAGCAACGTATCATAGATTACATTTCAGTTGCTCACCATCGCCTAAATAAAATTGTCTTTATATAAATCGTTAAATTTAAAAATGAATGTGGCCTGGACTTGATAGCTAACTCTGTCACATGAAGTGTGACATGTTGAAAGTACATGCAAGTTCGACAAATTTATCCTCAGATATAGGTCTAAAAGGCAATGGATACATGGAGAGCTTTAGTGAAGGAGGGCTGTTAACTGAAAAATCAAGTTTAAACCATTCTACTAGTCTCTGTGCCTATTTAATACATTTTGAAAAGATTTTAAGTTATATGCTCAACTCTAGCAAAGATGTAAAGATCATATAAAAAGCTACAGAATATAAAACAGCTTTTTCTAGTTCATAGGAAATAGTCTGGAAGCTTTGTAAACACTGCAAGCTAAGCTAAAACCAAAATGACTCTACTTAGTACTGTCGGGTTACTTATCAATTACATATGCAAACACAGACTGTTTTTTACAGATCTTACTTCTAAATGAGCTTCTGTTTCTGGTTGAAAACTATATCTTTGTATGCTTCAATACTGTACAATTCAGACTCAATGAGCTGGGATTTCTTTGCCTTGTATCATTAAAACTTTTAGGCTTGCCTTATCTTTTGTCAACCCAACTAGTTTTCTTTATCAGACGTGGGGGGATCAGTCTTTCTTGGTATTATTGTGGGCTTTTACTTCCTACCTCCCTCATTGTGTTTACAGTGAATGCACTGTTTGTATATAGAGAGAGGCCATCAGAAACGCCACAACTTACTGGAGTTTAGTCTATCAAGAGCTGGTTGTAAACAAAGATGAGAAAAAGCCACTTCCTTTGCCCAGGAGTTTTGCATGGTAGCTAGATGTGTTGTTTAGTGACTTTAAACACTCTTCTTGCAATGTATTGCTGATTTCTTAACCATTCAAACAAGCCATAAACAATCTGTAGTATGTAAGGCATGATTGCTCTAATATAATACTAATAAAGAATCATTTCTAGCTTCAGTTTTAAGTTTTCTGAAATCCACTCTTAATTCTGCAAAATATTTACACTTGTATTCATGCAGTTTGTGACAAAACTCCAGTTGACAGCAATTGGAATTATATATGCAGGTTTAGGGCACAGTTATAATGCATTACATTTTAAACCAAAACTGGCATTTTTGAAACTGCTGCTGGCTGATGCCATGTTGCTGAAAGAAAGCAACATCATTTTGGATTTTAGCAGTAAGGCAACTCGTGTAGAAAAATGTGACCCACTTTCCATCTTGTGTTTTCACAGGTTCAACATAAAAGAAGAACATTGCAGTTTAAATATTAAAGATCTGATTTTCAAAGTTGCTTAGCACCTTTGATAATCAGGACATGAACATTTTGCTTAAATATTAAACCAATGTTATGGTACATCAGAATGCAAATTAACTCAGCCCCTCACATTGAGCATCTATATTTTTGATGTTCCCTCTGATATTACCTTTCAGGAAGATAACTGGTATCAAAACTATTATAGGCTCAGGAATGCTGCTGTATTTTCAAGCCCATTTAACAATTTATGCACAGTGATTGGTGATGAATGAATCTTAGAACTTTCAATGTATTATTCATTTTTCCCTCAAGTAAGACATTTTACAAAGACTGCTATGAAAGTTTACATCCTGAGAAAACTCAAAATTTGACTTCTTTTAATTCTGAATGTTTGTTGGTGTTATAAGAATTTAAACGAGATTGATTTTGTTATCCATGTGAACACTAGCGTGCCATATGCAGCTTACTCAGTTTACTCAGGTTCATGGCCATGTCTGAATGACATATGTATTAGGGTAGTCATTTCAATAATCATGTGTTATCCTTAAACACTTTTTCTTTATCTCATTCAGAAGGTTGGCATTCCTTGGCCCAGTTTCCCCTCCTATGTGGAAGTACCTACATGAGGAGGCATGGTGGGAGGAAAACTCTACAAGGATCTTTATATGAAAATTCCCCAAATCCTTTCCTGGGGAGTGGTATTATTTGCCACTCGGTGGAATGAGTTGTGGTCAACCTGGAGAATCCAATGGATTGGCCAAGTACTGAATGGATCCCATAGGATCAGCAGAAGGAAAATGCTATCAGGGGTAGGCCCTGTATCTCTATCTTTGGGACCCTCTTCCCCTCTGGTATCCAGGCAGGAAAATGTAACCCTTCTGGTAAACATTTTGTTCATTCCTGTGTTCCATTATTGTGGAATATACACAGTAGTTGTCACTATTACAAGATAGTACAAAAATTATTAGTAACTATGGAGGATGTGATCATGGAATTAAAAATTATCATATCAGATCCCGGGCAAGAGCATAGAGTGGGAATCAATTAATAAAAAATTAAAGGAGATAATATAATTAATGACAATCAAAATAGGTTTATGGAAAATAGATCCTGTCATACCAACTATGTTTTTGGTGAGATTACAAGTTTCTTTGATAAAGATAATAGTGTTGCTGTAATATATTTAGACTTCTGTAAGACATTTGACACAATATCACAAGAAATTTTGATTAAAAAACTAGGAAGATATAAAATTAACATGGCACACATTAAATGGATTAAAAGCTGGCTAACTGATCGGTCACAAAATGTAATTGTAAATAGGGAATCATCATTGAATGGGTGTGTTTCTAGGCGGGTCTTGCAGGGATTGGTTCTTGGCCCTAAGCTATTTAACATTTTTATGACCTGGAAGAAAACATAAAATCATCACTAATAAAGTTTACGAATGACACAAAATTGGGGAAGTGGTAAAAAAATAAAGAGGACAGATCACTGGTACAGAGCAATCTGGATTGCTTGGTAAGCAAGCAAACAATATGCATTTTAATATGGCTAAATGTAAATGAATGCATCTAGGAACAAAGAACTTACATGATGGGGGAACTCCTCACTGGGAAGCAGTGACTCTGAAAAGGATTTGGGGCCGGGTTGTGGCAGATAATCGCTTAACATGAGCTCCCAGTGCGAAGCTGTTGCCGAAAGGGTGAATACAATCCTTAGATGCATGAACAGGAGGAGAATCTTCACTAGGAGTAGAGAGGTTATTTTACCTCTATATTTGGCACTGATGTGACTACAGCTGGGATCCTGAGTTCATTTTTGGTGTCTATGATTCAAGAAGGATTTAGATAAATTGGAGAGGATTCAGAGAAGAGCCATTGCAATCATTAAAGGATTAGAAAACATGCCTTATAGTGATAGACTCAAAGAGTTCAATCTATTTAGCTTAACAAAGAGAAGGTTAAGTGATGACTCAAGAAGTACTTCCATGAGGAGCAAATATTTTATAATGGGTTCTTAAATCTAGCAGAGAAAGGTATAACATGATACTGAAAGTTGAAACTGGACAAAATCTGACTGGAGATAAGGTATGTTTTTAATTGTGAGAGTAATTAATCATTGGGACAACTTAGTCTGGGTTGTAGTAGATTGTCAACCACTTATAATTTTTAAATTGAGATTGGATATTTTTATAAAAGCTATGTTCTAAGAAGTATTTTGCTGAAGTTCTATGGCCCGTGTTTTACAGGAGATTAGACTAGTAGATCACAGTTGTCCCTTCCGGTCTTGGAAACTGTGAATCTTTTCAGGTACCATATAAGGCAGACTGGCCTACAATTCTCTGGATCTTCTTTGTTCCCTTTTTTAAAAGATAAATACTATATTTGCCCTTCTGAGACCTCCCTCATCCTACAAAAATTCTCGAAAAAAAATGCTAATGGTTCGGGGATTGCTTCAGCTAGTACTTAAGTACCGTATGATGAATTTCATCAGGCCTTTCTAACTTGAACACATCCAACTTATCTAAATATTCTTTAACCTATTATTTTCCTTTTCTGGCTTGTGTCCCTTCCTCCTTGATGTTAATATTAATTGTGTTTATTATCTGGTCAGTTACTAATTTTTAGTGAAGACTAAAGAAAAATAGGCATTAAATCATTGGTGGGCAACCTGCGGCCTGCGGGCCGCATGCAGCCTATCAGGGTAATCCTCTGGTGGGCCGCAAGATGGTTTGTTTACATTGACCATCTGCAGGCACGGCTGCCTGCAGCTCCCAGTGGCTACGGTTTACTGTTCCCAGCCAATGGGAGCTGCGGGGGACGTGCTGGCTACCACTTCCCGCAGCTCCCATTGGCCAGAAACGGCAAACCGTGGCCACTGGGAGCTGCAGGAAGTCGTACCTGTGGACAGTCAATATAAACAAATTGTCTCGTAGCCCACCAGCGGATTACCCTGATGGGACGCAGGTTGCCAACCAGGGCATTAAACACTTCAGCCTTCTTGATGTCATCTATTAAATAGCACTCCTGCCCTGCTAAGTAGTGGGCTTACACTTTCATCTTTCTCTTACTCTTAATGTATTTATAGGACCTCTACTTATTGCCTTTTATGTCCCTTTGCAGGTGTAATTCATTTTGTGCCATAGCCTTTCTGAATTTGTCCCTAATGATTGTGCTACTCTTTTGTTCTCTTCATTAGCAATTTGTCCATGTTTCCACTTCTCATAGGATTCATTTTTTGATTTTCAGGTCATTGAGCTACTGGTGGAGCCATGTTGGCCTTTTACTATACTTCTTATCTTTCCTTCACTTTGGGACAGCTTGCTGTTGTGCCTTGAATATTGTCTCTTTAAGAAACTGCCGTCTCCCCTGAATCCCTATTTCCCTTGTATTTTCTTCCCATGGGACATTACCTACCAGTTCTCTGAGTTTGTTAAAGTCTGCTGTTTTTGAAGTCCATTGTTCTTATTCTCCTGCTCTCAATCCTTCCCTTCCTTAGGATCATGACTTGTCATAATATATGGAGATATGCCTATCTCATAGAACTGGAAGGACCTTGAAAGGTCATCGAGTCCAGTTCCCTGCCTTCACTAGCAGGACCAAGTACTATCCCCAGCAGATTTTTGCCCCAGATCCCTAAATGGCCCCCTCAAGAATTGAGCTCACAACCCTGGGTTTAGCAGACCAATGCTCAAACCACTGAGCTATCTGTCCCTAGCAAACCATTGAGCTATCCGTCCTGTCATGATGGCAGCCAGAGCACAACTTAATGCATCAGTCAGAAGGCTTTGGGGCATTTTTTGTCCCGGAGTCACTGTTGCAATTTGGATTGTATTTCCAGGAATCTGTTCTAACTCAGTGAGGAAAGATGGACTGAGCTCACAAACAATCAGTGAACCCCAGAGGGATTAAAGACATTTCAATAAATTATAATTGAATGTTGCCATTTACTTTAATGGAGGAAGGAGCAGACCTTGGGCCTGATGTCTAGAAGTGTATAATACCTACCATTGATTTCTGTGGGGCTTGTGGGTTCTCAGAAGCTATAAAAATCAGGCTCTTGATGAGCTGGAGGAGCAGAGTTACATGGAAGATCGGTCAAAATAGTTCAGCTTTACTTGAAATTGCAGCTGTGAGGGCAGGTAATCACTGTTAACATATTTTATTATTTCACAGCGATTAGTGATCTATGTCAGAGTTTTGTTCTGTCAATGCAAGTCTATTCGAGTACATAATAAAATATATTTCCCTTTAAGATGGTAAATAATCTATGCACTTGGAATCAAAACAAAAACCACACATTTTGAAGTTTAAATAACTTCCTTTAAAGGAAGTAACCCCTAGACTATTATATAAATTAGAGGAAGAATAGATGCTTTGATTTTTCCAGGAATAAGGATGTCTGAATTTCCCCCAAACAGGTTGAGGACTGGAAAGAGCTATGCAGCTGGGCAGGATGTAAAGCAAGTGATCACAGGAGTGACAATAGGAATGAAGTAAGAAATGCTGAAAGGCATGAAAATAGCTCTAGAATAAATGGTTAATTACTGTAGGTGCACAGGAGGAATTTAGTAACGCTAAGAAAACTAAATATTTTCTTTCATATACTATATAATGGTGACTTTTGTTTGAATGCCAGTCTGTATATACTTGTGTAAGTTTTTGAATCCAGTTTAAATAGTTCTGTGTGATTTGCCTAAGAACTGAAAATGTTAATGGAAAAGATGTGTTTGTTTCCCTAGGGTTCACGTCAACAGAAGCACTTATATATCATGTAACATATTCAGCCATTTTTACCATATCCAGAGTTTGCTATATCCATCAGCATCACTAGGATGAAAGAATGATTATTAACTTAGCCCAGTGTCTACAAACAGATAATGAGGAGCATGATAGCTGCTTCCTCTCCTTCTGGAATCCCAGATGCACTAAAAAGTAAATGTGTAAATTTGGCATATCTCCATCTGAAAAGTTAAAACAGATTCTGACAGATGTGATCGGGTGCTTCCTTTTAACCTTTGGCTCCCGAGCTATTTCTTTGAAGCCATTCTTGCTACAGGTAGTGAAAGCTGTGTGTGTTATTTTAGTTATTTCTCCTTCCCAAGTAGGAAGTAGCTCTTCCACAACATGTGCATTTTTTTAACGTCTGATTTATATGCTTTGTTTGCTTTACCACTCTGTCCTCCTCCTTTCTTTGCAGAAAAATATTTCTGGTGCATACCTTTGTCTCGGTTGCTTCCTATTCTTTATAAGATCTACAAAGCTTTTTTGGAAGGAAGATCAGACGTTACTGAAATGTAAGCCAGATATTTAAACTAGCAAACTCTCATTTAATCTTTGAAGCTGTTAATGCTGTTTAATTCTTCCCCCTCCCCACCTCCCAGGATTGTTTTAAACACTTATTTTTAGGAACCTTTTTTTTGAGGGGGAGGAAGAGGTAATCTTTTTAAAAAAGATGCTTGTTTACCAGCTTCAAGAATCAACCTTTCTTTCCAAAGAGAACATAACCTCATAATCTATTATTCTTAATAAAACATCTGTGAATTTTTTCCAGTTGAAAAAAATGGAATTTCACAGTTATAAAACAA
The DNA here is from genome assembly GCA_037349315.1 of Chelydra serpentina. Classification (NCBI taxonomy): domain Eukaryota; kingdom Metazoa; phylum Chordata; order Testudines; family Chelydridae; genus Chelydra; species Chelydra serpentina. The sequence continues at coordinate 81,686,346 of JBAIAC010000004.1, forward strand.
CCTGCTAAAGTTAGCAAGAGAATAAGCATTGAGCATTAATATATGAAACAGATAGACAGATAATACAAACAGACATTAACTGGATTTTAGGGTGAGAATGAGCTATAGTTTGATTTATATTTCCTGAGTTTCTTAAGCAGCAGACGTCTTCTGCCACTCCTTGAGTTCACTTATAGCCTAAGAAGGTAATGTAAACAAATTTCTCCAAGAACCAAAACTTACATTCCCTGCACATCCTTTGTTGGGTTCAGTGTTTAATATCTTCTCTCATACATATATTTTCTATAGCATGGTTTGCAAAGTCTATTTAGGGCTGTCTGAATGTGCAGGATAGTAGACTGTACTCTACAGTAGATATAAACAATTTAATGATGTGCTCTGGAATAGACATATTTTTTAAAAAATAAACTTTTCTTTATTCACATCTAATTGTAATTTAGAGAAATATATCTATAATATAAAAATACTGGTAAAGCAAACCAATTTACTGATTGGAGCCAACTATTTTCTATTCTCAAAAGAAGTTTACATTACCTTGTGGATACATATGTATAGCCTACATTTGATTGCTCCCAAGATATTAGAAAAAAATCTCAAAATAACAGAATGTGCATTTTAAAACATCTGTTACTGCTGGTGTCTTTAGGGGGAAGAAATATGTTAACTCACCCACTGGTCAATAGGAACTTAGTGTGCTAAACAATAATACACCAGCAGATGTATAATAAGGGCCAGCAGGCTTGAAATTTTTGGCTACTGCCTCTTCCTCAGTAACAGGAAATGAACAGCTCCTGGCATAGGCTGTCTAAATATTTCTTTGTCATTCTTTGTATGAGGCCCGCATGATTTCAATAGTCAAGACTACACTTTGTGCCTTTAAAAGCATCCATATTCCATCATCTCAGTTTCAGTGTGTCTTTTACACAAGCAATGCTTTTGCGCTGAGTTCCTGGAGGCAGAGATTGTCTTTTGGTTTTACATATTTTCAAACTGCATTTGTAGCATTTTCACACTCTCTAGGAGTGCTCAAGCAAAAGTGAGGTTGTGCCTAGGTATTTTGAGCTTCTACCCTTTATGAATGAGATCAAATTAAAACAAAACATAACCTAAAATTATCTGCAAAAGACCCCACTTTTATTTTAAGTAATAAATATCTAATTTTGTGGAAAATATAGGGTTGGTACTTTGATATTTTGCACAAAGGCATCCTTTCGACATCATTTGACTAACAATTGAATGGGGGTGAGGACTTCTGCCAAACGTGCCAGTTATTAAATTTTTTTCTCATTTTCACTTTTTTCAAACCCAATTGTTATCTGTAGTATAACCCCTCTCTTAAGATGAGTGAAATGTCATCTGTGGCACAAGGGTATCATGGCCTTGGATATATTTGAAGGGAACACTATCAAGAGATTTCTAAAATTCCAGACAGATTAGATCTGGGTCAAATGTGGATGCAAATGAATAACTGTTCATTAGGGAAACATTAAAGTGAACAAGCATAATTAGTTGATTAATCCAGTTTCTTAAATGGAACATATCACCAAAGTACCCGAGCACCTCCCATGACTTAAAAGATGACAATACTTTCCCTTGCTTCCCACCCTGCCATCAAGAAGGCTTAGGGGGTTCAGTGGCTTATTTTTTAATGAATCTGTGAGAATTAGAGTACTGTTGTGGGAAAGCTGGAGTTATGAGGTGGGTTTTGTATACCTTGGTATCATTTTAAACAATCAGAGACCAAGCACTAGTCTAGAGGAGGTTTTGAGAACATAAACAGGAAGAAAGCTAATATTTCAAAATTTGCAACTTATTTTAAAAAGTGTTCAGAAGATCTGAGTATTCAAACAATATAATTTAGTCTTGTATTGAATATAGTGTACACTGGATACTCAAGAAAGTTTTAACACTGGTGTGCGCTCTCTCTCTCTCTCTTTCTCTCGTAAAAGTACTAGAGGTAGCAGAAGCTATATGCACACTATGTAGGAATGTCCAAAGTCATGGGCGGCGCATATGAGAGGCTTGGGGAGGCTCCCCAAAATAAAAATGGCTGACCATGTGGGGGCAAATGCCAGATGCAGATCAACTCCCTTTGGAGGTGCGCTGGCTTGCTGCCTTTGTGCCCTAGGTGTAGGAGTGCTGGAAGCACTCTGGAAGTGGGGGACCACCGGCAGCCATACTGTGACCCTGCCCCCCATTCTGCCCCTCCCCTTAAGGGTGAGCAACAAGGGGGAGGGGATGGAGAGAAGCGAGCAAAGGGTGAGGCCTCGGGGAACAGGCAGAGTGGGGGTGGGAGGAGGCAGAGTGAGGGCAGGTGTCAGGAGAAGAGGTAGAATGGGGGCAAGGCCTTGGGGTGGACTGGGGGCAGAGTGTGGGTGGGGCTATGGGGGGAGGGGTGGACCGGTGGTGGGGCTTTGCTCTGGATGCTGGTGGCCCTCCCACTTCTAGGGAACTTCCACTACTCCAAGGAGTAGCCTCCCCAAATGAAAGACTCACACGCCGCCTATGTCCAAAGGTTAGTCTCCTGGTGTACAATTAACTCAGAGGTTCACTTAGTATTATGAGTGGATATGATGCTAAGTATAGAATTAGCTGTCTTGGGAGACTCTAATGTCCTGTGAATTTGTCTGAGAAGTTTTGGAGAGTGGTTATTTGTTCTTAGTTGTTTGCTTAGTATTTTTAGACTTGTAAATGTTGCTATTTCCCATTATGGAAAAAAATCTTTCTATCAAATATAATATATTGGAATAATAACTTCTTGGTAATATTTGCAGACAGAATAGTTACCTTAGGTCTGTGTCTAGTTTCATACTCACCTATACTCTCCAGCTGCTTGAGCTGGTCAGAACAACCACAAACTCAATTTAACTGTGTTGTTTACCTCGGTTTACAGCTTCCTTGTACTGCTGGGGTGGTGTCAAAGCAGCCAGAGGATATTAATAAGCCTGGGCCAACATATGTAACCATGTGATTTTATTTTTGCTTCTCTCATCTTCCCTCTCCCACCTCTTCCCTCCTTTATTTGTTAAAACCACTTTTTGTATCTTGTTTAAAATTATATTGTAAATTGCTTGAGTTGTGGGACTATGTCTACCTGTCTGTAGGTGCAATGACTTGCACAATAGAGCCCCAATCTTGATTGGGATCTTGGGGCATTACCAAAATACTGATGATAATAATTGGCCATCCCATAATAAGTCCTTTACACAAATACATAACCCCAGCCTGTTGCTCACTCACTCACACACACACAAATAAAAATAAATGAACTATAAACAAAGCAAATTATTTTTCCAACAGACTGAGAGGAAAGAGATAGAAAGGGAAATTGTTATTGTTATTTCTATTTTTAAAAACATGGAAGATGCTCAGCTACAAGACTGATGAGGGCCATAAAAGCAGATAGATTGACAGCAACTTACTATGTTTCAAAAGAACAACTCCTTGAGAACAACATAATGTCAGTGCTGGCTGTCAACCTGAGTAGGTTAGGGGGATTCTTGGCAACATGTCTTTCCCTTCACCACTAAGTAAGCTAATAAAAGTCCAAGAAAGATTGTTCTTCATGTAGCAAAGAGCTGATGAGCTTGAGGCCTATGGTACGTTTGATTACTAGGAGCAGTGAGCATATGACACATCCATAGACTATCAAGAAGAAGATTCTGGAAGCAAAGTTTGTCATTTGGTGACTGAAACAAGCATTCAGGAAACCTTTATTAGGACTTAGTGGGATACTGTGTGGTATATTTGAAAATATACTTGGTGTTGGTAAATTACCTCAAAAACAGTTTTAGTTTTATAGTTGTTATTAATTGATAAATGTTTTTAAATGCTTTGAAGAAGTAAGGTCCAATATAATTGTTAATAGTTGTTATTGTATAAGGAATCTTTCTTATTTCAACTTACTATCCTCAAAGCTTGTAAAACAAAGTATGGTTTTGTAACTAGAGCTAGATAAGTACTGCCAAACTGTATTGACAAATGTTCAGACTTTAAATAGCTTGTGAATTTGCTTCAACAACCTCTTTTATTTGCATTGAGTGAGCTTTACTTTAAAGGAAGAGAAAATGTTTTCAGTTTTTCTGAAAATATGTATTTGTAAAAGTGTTTGCACTGAAACTGTTTGTGTGACTAACCTGAAAGATTTATGGAGGTTTTGGACTCATCCAGTCATGGAGCAGAAACAATACTATGTGACTTAATTAACTAGTGACACTGCCAGAATAGCAGATTATAAATAGCAAATGCTCTAAGCAGTAGTTGCAAGCTGAAATGCTGTCTCCATTGACGTCAAGGGCAAAACTCACATTGACTTAAGTGGGGCCAGGATCTCACACAAGATGAACAGTTTGTGAGCAATCCATATGCGGAAGTATGTTGGCATAAAAAATTCATTGTACAATTTGGAATAACATCAACAAAATCATAAAAACCAAAGCAGAACAAAAAATGACCTTATTCATTGAATAAATCATTCATTGAGATGAGTTTATGGAACTGTCACTGGAGCCATGTGATCCCCATTGACTTTTTGTTGGGGTTTAATGGCTAAAGCCCTGCCCACTGTTGTGAAAACTCAGGGATCCAAGATTGTTTGATGTATTTGCGATAACATAATATGCCTGGAAGCCCTGCTGGCACATGTACAGTACAGCACTATCCAGCAGCATTAAGTCAGAAGCAATTCATCATGCAGCAGTGGTATTTTGCTGGTGGCCAATACAGAATCACACAATTAAAGGTGGAAAAAAAACCCGTTAGATCACCATGTCGATCCTCAGCTAATGGTGGTTTGTTCCTTACAACACATTCTTGAGTATTTTGTCAAGTCTAATTTTTGAATGACTCTACTTATTGTATTTCTATTACTTCCAATGGGAGACCAGTGATAAGTCTAATAGACCTAACTAAAATTTCTCCCCTGATAGTCAATCTAGATTTTCTTTTGCTCAATGTATCCCCACTTTCTACTAGTTATTGTTCCTTTGATGACCCTCAACAATTCCTCTCCATCCTTGAGTTAACTCATTGGGACAGAAGCTGCTGCAAAGATGAAGCCCGGAGACAGAAACTGATATAAATCATTGTGAGTGGGGAAACTTGTGGGAACTACAGTGAGCTGGTATTAAACTCTTGGATCAATGACACTTGCAGCCCCTTTATCTTGCAGACGAAGAAGAGATGGGAAATTCAGAACGAAAGAGTCTCATAAAAAATTGCATCTGTGGCTGCTTTTTCTCCTTCTGGTATTACTAAGGTATACAGCACACTGGTATCTAGGCACTAACATGTTTTTTCTTATTAACTACAGTACTATGTTTTGTGCACAGGAATATTACTACTACCCTTTCAAAAAGCTTGTTACATTTTAGGAGGGCACAGGCATTTATAAGAAGATACAGACTGAGGTTATTTGTTTAAAATCACACCAAGAAGTTGTGATATATTAAAAGTAGAGAAGATGAATTTTTGACCTGTTGATCGGAAAAGGGGCTGTAGCAAAAATCTGACCCCAAATTTCTCTAACCTTTAGAAGAGGTTCAGAATCCAAACAAGGATCTGGATCTAAATTTCACACATTACTTCCATCTCTGTAGTGAGTTGAACCAACCCCCTTGGCTCCAAATACCTCCACATTTGGAAGGGAAGGTGCTTTAGAATCTAGAGATCCTGGAAAGAAGATATGAGAGAGAGAGAGATAATGAACCACTTGTGACAGATGTTAGACTAGAATAGTACATGAAATCCAGTTCAAAATTTCATCTTTGTCTCCAGCTGTACAAGATTCTAAGCCAAACATTGGATTCAGAGCCACTCTCTGAAATTTTCAGGGTGGGATGAGGGCAAGTCAGAATCCAGATCTGGATCAGAGTTCTGTGGCTCAGAGCCATCACTAATGCTGAGGCTAAGACAGTATTACAGCTGTGTATTTATATGCAATGCTCGTGGTAATCCAAAACAACACTAATGCTGTTTTACTCATGTCTTTGATGTTGATAAGAGAGAGGCTCACGCCAAGTCTGGCACATCAGAGTTTGAATGGTACAATGGCAGCAGCCGCAACCACTTTGTTCTGCATGAAGGCTTACATGTTGAGAGGAGATTGTGCTTACAGTTGTGAACAATGTAAAAACATTTTCAGAAGTCATCATGCTGTTTCATGTCAATTATTTGTTGAGTAAGGCTAACTATCTACCAGCCGACAATTTTCAAACCAGCAGGAAATGAACCAATTTTTTCCCCCTTTATTGCAGAGAATGAAACTAGGAATGTTCCACTGTTGACAGAGTTCTTTAGAAATCACTCTACTGTATGAGCTGGCTAGAAATTATGATTCCTGGCCCACCTTCTTGGTTTGGGCTGACTTGTCTTGCAGCAATTCTTATAATGCAAAATGAAATATTAAAAAAAGCAGCTTTATTTTGGTGAACAGCAAGTTAGAAAACCTAGCAAAGTGTTGATATTCTTACCCCTCAATAGTTACATCATCCCTATCCACTCACATGTAAGAGCTGTCCAAAACTTGGCAGGTTCAAAACTTGATCAACGTGGGCTGCAACTGGAGTTTGCGTTGAGTTTCAAGGATAAAAATGAAAATGAATTTAAAATGACAAAATTTCACCTGGTTTCAGGGCTAAACTGTAAATGGATACTGAAATCCATACTTTAAAAGGATCTATGTTTGGTCAAAAGTATATATTTAAATTACACATCTTGAATATCAGTATAAGGTTCCATCCTTGTAGGCTGACACCCTCTTCAGCAACTTGACGTACTAGAAATGAAGTGGAGAGAATACAACCTGCCCCTTATGCTATGGGTATGAGTGTTCATTTTAGGGTTGTGTGAAACCTAACTTTATGAATCCTGAAAGCACTTGAAACTCACCAGTTTCATTCAAACCTAAATTAGGTAAGAGTTATCTCAGAGAAAGCTTTGGAACACTCTTGCACAAAAACATCAAAGTAATGTGATGGAAACATTGAATTGTTAAAAATAAATGTATAAATAAAGTGAACAATATAAAAAAGCAATTCAAAATGGGAAGTAAAATAAGACACTTAAGCTAGCTCTTCAACTCACGTAAATTAGCATAACTCATAGATTCACAGAGTTTAGGTCAGAAAGGGTTGTTAGATCATATACTCTCCAGATATTCTTGTACTGAACCAAATGACTTGTGATTGACTAAAGTCCATCTTCCAGAAAGGCATCCAGCCTTAATTAACTCCCCTGAAGTCAATGGGGCTAGTTTGATTTACACCAGCTAAGAATCTGTCCCTTAATTTTTAGTGATTGACTTTTTATTAATGGCAAAAAAAATTCAACAACTTGACAATACAAACTACTTTTAGGGAAAGTATTAAAAGAGAGGTTGACAAATACAAAAGGTAAGAAGAGAATAACAGAGTTGAAACATAATTATGGATAGAGCCGGTTGAAAAAATTTCAACGGAACAGTTTTCTTTTGAAAAGTATAGTTTGCTGAACTCTGAACTGTCCATGAAACTGTTGATTTCTAAAAAAAAATTCATGGGAGGAAAAGTTAAAATGCATTGTTTTGACTTTCTTGTTTTAAATTTGATAATGTTGAAATATTTTGCTGACTTTTATTTAATTATATATTATAATGTTTTCATGTTACTGAAATGAAACATTTCAGAATTTCTGTTCCATAAGAAATTTCAACTTTTTGTTCCAATTTAGCAGAAAAACAAATGTCAAAATGTCTGAATACCATAAAATGGAAATTCCCTTTTCTGAATAGTTCTAGTTGTGGATATATAGTATAGCTCCTGAGTTATATAAGTAGGCATAAATAGTTTGTTTGTAAAAGATATATCTAGAGTTTTAATAGTTTTATTTGGAAGATGTTGCATTAATTTACTTTACAGTAGATTTGTAGAGGTTTCAGATGACCAAAAAATGTAGGGAAAGTGTAAATGATGAAGAGTGTTATAAATCAAAGCGCTAATAGAATAAAATTCCATCCAATTACTGTGAAAAATCAGTTTGTTGGGAGTTATATGGCTGTGAATAAGCTTCCACAACATGGAGCCATATGGCTTTTCTCTTGTATTAGACCTTAAAATATTAACCTTCATTATACCATTACAAATATTGGCATAATAGAATCAATTAGTTAAATAGTTGTACCTGGAATATCTGAAGGACACATACTCTTGAATTATCAGAATGTTAGTGATGTATTTGAAGGATAAAGACTGAATACCAGGCATTCCAAAGCTTCCATGTAGAAGAATTGCATTCTGGGTGATGTTGAATGTCTCATTCTAGAGCAGGCATCAGCAACCTTCAGCACGCGGCTCGCCAGGGTAAGCCCTCTGGCAGGCCAGGCCGGTTTGTTTACTTGCCGCGTTCGCCAGTTTGGCCGATCGCGGCTCCCACTGGCCACAATTCGCCGTCCCCGGCCAATAGGGGCTGTGAGAAGCGGCAGCCAGCGCGCTGCTTCCCACATTGGCCGGGGACGGCGAACCACGGCCAGTGGGAGCTGCGATAGGCCGAATCAGCGGATGTAGCAAGTAAACAAACCGGCCCAGCCCGCCAGGAGGCTTACCCTGGCGAACCGCGTGCCGAAGTTTGCCGATGCCTGTTCTAGAAGGACAGCATCATATAGTTGAGATTCTACCCCAAAAAAGAACATCTTAGAAACCTTGGGAAGAAGGGGTTTGGCATGTGGGGAAAATACCTAAGCAAATGCATACAATTATATTTTTAAATCAAAATATACCTTGGAAGTTTTCCAGGGAACACTAGCAGTTATGAGCAAGTTGGAAAATCTCAAAGTACTCTCAATCATTTGATTATATAGCCTAATGACGATGTGGCTCAAGTACTGCAAATCTCTTCCAGCGGGGGACTTCAGAAGGGCTTCTCTATGATTGTCACCTGTAGAGTATTCAAACTACAGCAACATCTTTACTCAAGGGTTTGATCACCAGTGATCATACTTCAGTCATTTAATGTTCTGCAGTATTATATTGATTTTGCACTGGCTCTGTTGATTCTTAAGACCTGAACTATTTAGGACTTGATTATATTAGGTAAATCTCTGAGTCTCATCCTAATGGACATCAATGCAAAGGTACCTGCATGTAAGAAGACGACTATCGTTCCTTATGTCAGTAGGTGGTCATGCTTTTGTTGTAATGGGCCCTGTGTAACATGTCACTAGTTCATGGAGGATAGCTCTACTTAATGGTATTAATGAAGATGGTCAAGGATGTAACCCAATGCTTGGGCTGACTCTAAATCTCTGACTATCAGAAGCCAGGAGAGGCTGGATTTCTCCAAAATCATTGTGTTCTGTACCCTCTCCCTGAAGCTCTAGCACTGGCCACTGTCAGAGACAAGATACTGGCCTAGATGGACTATGGATCTGTCCCAGTACAGCTATTCTTATGTCCCCACTTTGTATAGATCCCAGCCCCTTTCATCTCACTTTTAAATGGTACCTAAATATTTGTTTTTTAAAATATGTGTAATCATTGCTGGGCTTACTCAAACCTTTTCTCTTCTTCTTTTCCATGTGGACTTTCCTATTTCCTTATTTTAATTTAAAATTATGGGATTTATATATTATATGATTTTAATGTGTTTTCACTGAACTACCATATACCACATACAAGAGAAGATTACTTTAGTGACTTGTCCAAGGTCACACAGTAAGTCAGTGGCAAAGCTAGAAAAAGAAGCCCAGAATTCTAAATCCTAGTACTGGACTGCCACAGGCAACAATAGATGCTGTGGTTAGTATTTTTTTTATATGGCTAAGCAAGTATTTAGAACAGGGCAAACATTTCAAACAGATGGATGCAGTTAGATGAATCTCATGGCCTCTTTCTGACTGAAAATATTTCTGAGCGGTATTAGGACAGGAAATATAGGTTAGTAAATGAGCTAAGTGTTTATTTATGAGGAACTAATATGCATAATACAAAAGATAAAGGAGTGAGCAAAATTATTCATAAATTGTGCCTTGGGAAATGAGCATGTCCTCAAGTACACAAAATACTAGCTTATGTTGGCTTTGTTCTGTAATTGCTGCACTAGTGTTTGCTGATCTTTCAGCAGCAAACAGAGCTGTAATATGCTTAATGCCAACATTGGCCTCTTGTGACAACTTTTAATACTGAGCTGTTAAGTACAACTATTCCTTTTTCTTGAACTAAATAAATAAAAAAGGCAATGCCAATATGGAGAGGCCAGAAATATATCCTGTTCCAAATGAAATGATAATTCTATTTTCAAAATCTGTCCTTAGTATGGAAAAAGTTCAGTTCTTTGAAGCAGGGACTACAAAATCTAAACATTATGAGCCAACACTTTCAAATTTGGGCACCTAAATCCATATTTGGGCATCTAAGTGGTCTGCTTTTTAGAGGTGCTGAGCTTCTACTGACCTCAGTGGTCATAGTTTTAGGAAAACACAAACTAAACAAAACCCATTTGGGAATATGCATTTCTAATACACAAAATAAATATTTATGGTATTAACTCATTATTTAATATTTATTAATTCCTTTGCAATAATAGTAATATGACACTTTAGGCAGTACATAGATTAATAATTGAACTGCTCAAGTGGTTACGTTATTTTGTTTTTGTCTTGTAGCATCAATTTTGTAGGTTTAATAAAAATCTTTGTTATGTTAATATGGTGTTTTTTACGAAATGATATACTGTAATTACATGGTTCCTGGAGAGAACGTATAGTTGAATTATGGGCTGTAGTGTTCTTTTTCGTGGTGGTGAGAGAACTACTAATTTTAATTTCACATTCCTGCAACCAATGCCTTAAAATATCCTGAGACACTATAATTCACCTAGAAGCACTTTCTGAGTCAGATCCTGAACTTGTATAAATTGGTGTACTGTTGTATTAATTTAGATAGAATTAGGGGGACAAAGGTGTTAACATAACCAGTCTCTGTCCAACACAAAACCAAGCTAAACTCAATCTGGGATTTGGTATACAGAGACCTCAGCTTGCTTAGTACCATGGTAAACACACCATTAAAAAGCCTTTTAACCTTTTATAAAGGAAAAGAAGGACAAACTGTTAAAAGCATTTGAAATGTATTAAATAAGGCTTTCGTGTTAAAAACTTGCCTCGTTCCCTTTCCCTTCAGCTGAAGAGAGATTTTAGAAGGAACTTCCCCTCCCCACTCACTTTTTAGACCAGTGGTTCTCAAACTTTTGCATTGGTGACCCCTTTCACATAGCAAGCCTCTGAGTGCGATCCCCCCACCTTTATAAATAAAAACACTTTTAAATATATTTAACACCATTATAAATGCAGGAAGCAAAGCGGGGTTTGAGGTGGAGGCTGACAGCTGGCAACCCCTCATGTAATAACCTCACAATCCCCTGAGGGGTCCTGACTCCCAGTTTGAGAATCCCTGTGTAAGACTCTCTTAGATGGTATCAAAGATGGTAATAAAACTGTCCTTTCAGGGAAAAGAGAAGAAGTGTATTGAGATGAACCCTGGGATGTTTTCTTTAGATCTTGGTCTAACTTTTTGGAGGTTGCAGATGAGTCTCCAGGTGTCTAGGACAATTCCCAAGAGAACGAACCATTTGGGAATATATGATTATCAAAATTATTAAATCAACATTTAGGACATAATGATATCTGACGGTACAACAGCTTTGACCTGTACTAAAAATGGGAGCTATCTGTGGCTTGGCAAATACTGATTATTGTTTAACCAATCTCTCGGTGACAGGGCAGGAAAGGGTTAATCCCACATTATGGGCAGAGGAAGTCCCACCCCTCAGACCATGCTGAGCATGCTCCAACTGCTTCACTAGTATAAAAGAAAGCAGCTCAGGTTAGTCTGAGCTGACTGCCAAGGAGGAAGGACGTTTGGTGGAGACTCCAGCCCAGGAGTCGTTACAGTCCTTGCCTGTGGGAGCCAGAGATCCCGAGACCCGGACCAGAGACCTATTGCCATTGGACTCCCAGGGAGTTACCTGCGCCAAGGAGCCCAGAGACCCCAATGCCTTATCCACAGCAGCTTCAGCAAGCCCAGTAGAACATGACCCAGGGAAGGTGAGTGAGTGATATCTCCCACCTGTGTAAGGTCAGCGTGTTGAGGTTGGATTCCCTGCTGACCCAGTGGCAGACCACTCTGCCACTGTTAGGGCCCTGGGTCGGGACCCAGTGAAGTCGGGTGGGCCTGGGTCCCCTTACTCTCACCACCGCCTTTGTTACTGGTCCCCAGATCTAGCCACTAGGACACTGTATTCACTGTGTGGGAAGCGATTAGCACGTCTCTCGGCGCACGCCGCTTCCTGCAGCTCCCATTGGCCAGGAATGCCGCGGCCAATGGGAGCTGCGGAGCTCCGTGCCTGCGGATGCTCCAGATAAACAAACCGGCCTGGCCCTCCAGCAGCTTTATCCTGATGGGCCGGGTGCCAAAGGTTGCCGACCCCTGGTTTAAATGAACACGTTTACAGAAAACAAGTTGTCTTCTATGAAGCTGCATTTTCCGACATTTTCTGTTCTGCTGAAAATATTTTGACCTGTTCTAATGTTTAACTCATTACAGACAGAGAGACCTCTTGCAGCCTCAATAGTAGTTATAACTGAAGCAGGTTACTATTGATTAAGGTGTCGGAGAACCAGTGTATGCACACACTGTATGGAGAACTCTGTTCAAATGCTTATACCACATTAACTCTGTATATTTTCTTCTCGGAAGAATTAATGGAGGCAGAAAGTCTGCAAACATTTAAAATGGATAAATGAGATTATTGAAGAAATTCCTATCCTACAAATGCAGCTTTTAGGGAAAAAATATTTACAGTGTTTAAGAGCACTACAGAGTAATCCAAACCACATTTTAAAATGAGGCACATGATATAAAGCTATATCCTTTTTTAACTGTGTGTATTAACAGGAAGGGCACTCATTGTCTTAGGGACTGATAATGAAAGACGCTTTTTAGCTCTTGCTCATTGGTTAAAACCTATTTCCTGACGGTAGTGTCTGGACATCGTTATATTTTAAGCACATGGCATAATATATATAACGTTTCATACTAAAATATGTTAAAAGATCATTAAGCTTGCAAATTTAAGTGCTCAAAAGTCAAACTGAATTAGAAAAATCTGCCTCAGGCAGACTGCAAGCTTAGAAAATGTTGGCCCAAATGGTAAAAGTTTGGCAAAACTACAAGGAACTCAAAAGAGGGGCTTATAGTGGAAAGTGTTGACACTCGTAATTATAAAATGCATTACCAGCTCTACCTACAAGACTCAGGCACAATTCCTTCCTGAGCTCTCCTTGAGGAAGTGAAGCTCCACATTATTCTCTTCAAAGATCCATGCCTATCTTGCATAATGTAGTGCAGAAATGGGCTATTTACATCTGAAACAGATTTTGTCTAGAGCTCAGGTTTGGGATCAGAACTGAATCAAGGCTAAGTTTTGATTTGATTCAGTCATGCAAAAACGTTGTGAGCTACTCTCATAAGGTTTTGGCCACATTTAAACAGAAATCAGATATCTTCCAAATTTAGCTATGATCTGGAACCACATCCATAGGGATTTCAATCTGGGAATTTAAATCTGAATTCCCTTATCAAATGAAAAGTTATTCAGAGTCAAGGCTCTCTTTTTCTGATTAAAAAAAAACATTTTTTTCAAATACTGATATAATCTGTATGACTAAACATAAACATGGAAAGGGTGGGTAACTCTAAATATTTGAATGTCCTGGCCAGAGAGCTCTTATTATGTAAATGTCCCATTGGTATTATACTCCAAAGGTTTCTAAGAATTTTTTCTGTGTTCAGCATTAATAAGTGGTTAGAACAACAAAATTTCCCAACATCATATGGGGATATATCTCAGGCCAGAAGAATGCAGCCTCAACGTGTGATATGTATTATGTCCCGTAGCATAAAATTAGATCACTGTATACTGTTTCATTAAACTTTATGTACAGTCAACCACCATTGCTTTTCTTAGACTACCTATAGCTTCTATCTTCCAACTGAAAGACACAGAATTTAAACAAGAATATTTGAGAAGCTGAACACAGTAAGAGAAGCATAACTCTTAAATATTAGTGGGTTCAACTTTTACTTTCTAGCAACTGGTCCCTTTTACTTATTTTGATTTAAAAAAAAGTAAATATCATTATGATTCTTGTTGCAATCTGTTGGCTTTCATAAAATAGTCGGTTTAGCACTGTTATCTGAATGTGGTCAGATTAGACACAGTCTCAGATCCTTCAGTAAATTAATACAAAGCAAATCTTTAGCCCAGCCAGGGTCACTGAATTTTGAGCAGTGCTAGTGTGCTTTGTGACAGTATGCCTTTCGTCCTCTCCTTTTGGCTATTTGGTTCAATTCTTTAGCAAAAGAACAAGTATTTGTTAGGGAAGTGTTTATAAAACACTGATGGAACATGAAGGATCTTAGTCCCATCAGCCCTGTTAAAAGTAAAATAAATTAGAGATTTGGATGACGCTTTTACATGAGGAGTGTCTTCTTCCTTTAATGTATCAAAGCGTACCAACAATGCTTCCCTTCTTATTTTTATTCTCTCTCTCTCTCTCTGAGAAGTTGTCTCTGAATTCATGTAACTTTGGGTCAGTGTCACTTCAGGATCTATTTGAGAATTTTCTCTGTCCTTGTTTTAAGAAGTGTTGTTTTATTTTTTTAAGTGAGCCTTCATAGGAAAGTCTACACAGAAGTCAGAACCTGAGACAGTTAAGGATTAGTGTAACTGTCCAGAAAGGAATAATTAACAGCATGTTTAGTACAATGCTGTCCTGTAGGTATACCTTGGAAGAGGAACTTTGCAAAACAAATCCAGGAAGAAGGCTGTTTCCATGGTCAGAGTCTGATATAGGGATTTGCTGCAGATGCTGCATGTTCAAAGCAGGATCTTTGGGTCTTTCTAGCTAAAATGAAGTCAATGGTATGTTTTGGTGTTACAAACATCCTCCTCAAACACACAAAGTCTACTAAGGACCGTTGCACTAGCCAGAGTGACCATGGTTGATGGTGTTGTACCAAGCATCATGTTTTGCTAGATATATGCATTTATACTACTAAATATTTTTTAAAGATTTTAATTTTTTTTATCTTTATCTTCAATAAACTATCTGCTTCGGGGACAACAAAACTAATATTGCCAATGTATTCACTGTCCCGCATGCTTGAGGAGCAACAGCTTTTCTATCCACATGTCATTTTTGAAGATCATAAAATATGATTTTTAAATGGGATCATATGAAGAAAGTCTTGTGGGTTCTGGCTAGTAATTTTAGAACCAGGTGTCATTCCTAGAGGATAAGGACTAGATTCAAGAAAAGACTTAGGTGCCTAAATGCCACTTTAAGGAACTCCATCCCAGAATTAGGCTGCACTGGAATTCACAAAATCTGCCACCGAACCCTGTTGGTGCATAAACTTGCATGGCTTCTAAATTTTGCAGTAAAAGTTCCATAGGTGCCTATGGTCCTGTTTCTGGGCATGCACACAGCAGCCCCACACCAGGTATCTGGATACCTAAGCACCAGTGTAATGTACAAACCAGAAAAAGATAGCAATTCCTCCACCTACCTCGCCACTCAGAGCCTGCTTACCAGACCTGCCCCCTCCGACCCCCGGTAGGTTAGCTCACAGCGGTTGGTGTGTGGGGGAATCATAATGACAATGATGAACCTCACTTATAACCTCACAGGGGATGTTGGAGACCCCCTGTTCAGGTCTCCCCTCCACCCGATGAGGAAAAGAGATTTGAACAGGAATCTGCTACCTCTCAGGGGAGTGCCCTAACGCTGGACTATAGGATATTCTGGTGAGGGAGCTCTTTGAGGCTATTTCTACATAGCCCTGCAATGCAGAATACGGGGGTGTGAACTGAAGCATGCACTACCATGCTGCATTATAACTCCCCTGTGCAGATATGAACTAAAAGGTGCCTAGCTTGCATTAACTTAGTCCCATTTCAAACAGGATTAAGTTAATGCGAACTAGGTATCTTTCAGGTCATGCCTACAGTGTTCACATGGGGTAGTTACAGCACAGCGCATTAGTAGGCACTGCAACCCTGTAGTCTGAACTGTGGGGATGTGTACACAAGGCCTAAGTCTCTCCTGTTGAAGCTGTTCAGCTGTGGATATATAATTTTAAGAAATCATTGGAGCAGGGAGACTGGATCCTGGGTCTCCCGGGCGAGAGCTTTAACCATGAGGCTATAGAGTCATTCTCATACTTACTTTTGCCCTCTCTGGCCCAATGACTCTTTCATTAGTTAACCACAGTGCAACAGCTTCAACAGGAGAAACTGAGGATGGCCCATTTCAGAATGGCCCATATCAGAATATCCCATCGCCCTGTGGTTAGAACACTCACCTGAGAGATGGTAAATCCTTGTTCAAATCCCTTCTCTTTATCAAGCAGAAGAAGAGTCTCCCACATTCCAGGTGACTACCTTAACTACTGGGCTTCTTGCAAAAACAGCATGGGCACCTAAACCACGGAGTTCATAGCTAAGAATCCCAGAGAGAGGTGCCTCCCTCCAGCCCCGACTTAGGCACTGAACTCCCTGAGCAGGATTGGGGTTTAGCACACACCCTGGCCTTGGCATCTCCCATTGACTAGCAGAAGTGGAGAGCCACCTAGCATGCTGTCTTTTGTGAATCACATTCCCAGGTGCTTATATCTCCTCATTCAATGCGTAGGGAGCTTAGGCACCAAACTCAGGCTTTGTATATACCAGGGATTTTCTAGGCAACTAAAAGTTACATACGGTGATGCTCAGTGTTGCCACACCTACGTTCCTTTGTGAATCTAGCCTTAAGTGTACAGCAAGTGCAGGAAGAAACTATATCTTGAGAAATGTCTTTCATCAGCCAGCTAATGATGGCTATTTTGAAGGGCAATCAGTGTAAACTTTTTATCGATTTATAAAATAAAATCACCTCAGTACTTTTACGTGTGTCAGAGCAATCAAGCTGTACACATTAGCTTATGTATATATATATGATCCTATTACTGTTACCCCCATCCTCCCTCCCCCATCTTTATTTTTTTTATGCACACATCTTGCCATTAATTAGACTGTAAGTCTTCTGCATCAAGGACCACATGTTCTCATTGATTTGTACCATGCATACATAATATTAATATTAATAAAAAAGCCATATATGTTGATGCTGTCTTGCTGTGGTCTGAAGATATGTTCTCAGATAACAAAGCTAAAAAAAAAGATTGGGGCAATGCTGAAGCGTTTATGATTTTCACAATGGGACCGTACGGGATAAATGCTGACTAAACCGTGGAGAAACCAGTTTGCTTTGTGTTATATAAATACAGTATATATGAATGCTGTAAATGGTAAGCATAACAATGGAACCCATCTCGAATGCAATTCCATGGAACTCCACTGACTTCAGTGGATTCATGCCCATTTACTCTCAGGCTAAATTAGGTACCTCTTTAAAGGCTTGGGCAAAATTTTTAGAAAATCCATAATACTGACAGTTCTGTGGAGCTCTGTTATTAAATAATAGCATTTCCTGATAAGCACCCCCTCCCCAACTGTCTCTGTGCATCTCACTTTCCCTTGGTAATTAATAGAGAATTGTTGTGCACCCTGACATGTTTTTCTGGTTACTCTTTATATCTGGAACTCCCTGTTCTTGTGCTCATAGAATCATCATCTCTTCATTCATATCCATCACCCAAACATACTTCTAACCACAGATTATATTCATATTAATCCACAAAAGAATTATATGCATTTTAAAAATACTAGCACTGCCTTGAGACTATACCTTGAGACTGTTTTGAGACTATCTTCTGGTAATTAGTCCAACCTACATAATCTACATAATCAGGATGATAAACCCCTTGGGGAAGGCATTGTAGCTTTCACTGTTTTAAACAGTGTTCCGCACACAGATGGTGCTCAATCAATAGTAAATTTGGATCATACTTTACTTTTCACTGCTCACTTTATCTGCTGGAAACAATAATCTCAGCAGGAGGGAACTGTGGATTGATTCTGGTAGGAATTGATAGGGTTGGATCCTTCATTTACTCTGAGTTGACCTACATGTTGTTCTTGCTCAATTGATTTCAGTTGGAAAGGGAACAGGGATGACAAGAAATATGGGTGGGGAGATTGATTTGAAATGAGGAAAGAACAGAACAATATAATGCACAAGGCAGGGGGGAAAAGATCAGTGACCAATTGAACCATAATGGAAAAAAAGGAAAATAATATAAAAAATAAATGACAATTGTAAATGAAAAACAAAGTGAAAAATAATCCAAAAGAGAAAGGAGAGTACTGAACAGCTAAATGTCATCATTAACATTCACATAGGAACTGATAAATAATTAGTATTTTGTTGAAAAATCCCTTATTGTAATCCATAGAGTTTTCAGCTTTATTATTTGGGAAAAATTAGTCTGACCATCCTCTCTAAGAAAATTCTTAAATGATCTAGCATCACTAAGGCAAAATTCTCCTCTAATGTTGCACACGGCATTGTTCAATGAAGTTATTTTGTTGTTCCATTTAGGTTATTAACATCAGTGGGAGACCAGCACCCATAAAAGAGAGAATGATGATGATAAATTTACAGTGCTGAAACAAGGTCAAATAATTTGCAAATAATTCTTTAGTGAAAATTATAGTTTAAAGATATCTTGTTCTTCCATTTAAAACATTTTATTTAATTTTAATACTGCTGGCTCTTTTTAAACTTTGACTTTTAAAATAACGACTTATAATTGTATCTTAACAGATTTTGTCTGCAAATTCCCCTTACTAGAGATAAGCAAATAATATCAATACAATAATTTATCTGGGGAATTTTGTGAGCTTCTTCAAATAAAACATTTGAATTTCATTCTACAGTATTCACTCAGCTTTACCCCCTGCAGTTTTGGCATCCAGTCCTGGGAGATTTCCTACCATACAACTTCATTTATTGGGTTGTCTTTCTGAATTCTAACCCTTTCCTTTCACACGCACACTTAGCAATTGTTTTCATAAAGATTTCCCTTCAGTAGCCAGAACAGTGGAATGTGCTACAGTGTGCTCTATCCAAGAATACAGTCAATGAATGGATCTATTGGTTGGCATGGAATTTTGTACGAGTAACTCAGCTGGAATTCTTCCCTTGCATCCATCACAAAGCAAGTCAGTAAGAACTCCAAGATATCTGTATGATGCACTGCTGTCATTCAGCCAGCCCAGTTTCTGACAGTGACATTTCAAAACCAAACTAATAAGCCTCAACAATCCATTTGTAATGTTCTGATTTGTCAAAAACACCCAAAAACGGTTAGGTTTGTACAGTACACACCAGATATCTTGTTACTTATCTGCTCCAAAGCATGTCTGCAATTTTGTCACTAAAAAGTGACCATATTGTTTCTGCAATGCAATGGAACTTATATGAGTTTGGGGAATTTGTTTGTAAGCACACAGAAATCTCAGGGGATATTACAATGTTAGTGTCTCTTGGAAATCCATGGGTTAGCTAGAGAAAGAAAAGGAACTTTACTATTAAACCTACATAAATGCAAGATACCATTCTTGCTTGGGAGGAAATTAACTGTGTGAAACAGCAGAAATTCAACTGTTTGAAATTACCACTCTTCCACCATGGGTGAGTGGCTGATCTTTAATGTGCAGATTCCCTATGATCCATATGGATCTACACACTGAAGGGCAATTAGCACATATATCACTTGGCTCTTCTTTGATCCTACTGTCTTCTAATATGTCCTGGAAAGCATAGCCCCTTCAAGACTCAGGCTCCACTACTGCATCTTCACTCTGATTCCCCAAAGAAGTTTCCATAGCACAGAATGGGATGCAGCATGCGTTAATACCACATCAGGTCGTATAAACCTGACCCAGTCTCCCCAACAAGCTTGGGAGTGGAAAAATCAGAAGTACCCAACCATCTCCTTTGTCTACTCCCACCACTGTACTACTTCCTGTCTGTATCCTCTTTATCCACAGAGCAGTAGCGTAGCTGGGGGGGGAGAAGGGGGGAGCGGCCGCTCCCCCTTGAGCAGAAGCGGCGGAAGCGGCGCCGTTTTTTAGCAGCACTGAAAAAAGGTGCCAATTCTTTTTAAGCGCCGCTTCTTACACTCACCCGGCGGCGCTCCGGGTCTTCAGCAGCATTTTGGCGGCGGGTACCACCAAAGACCTGGAGTGAGCCGCTGAAGTGCCGCCGAAGACCCGGAGCGCCGCCGGGTGAGTACAGGGGAGGCACCTTTTTATAGCGCCGCTCCCCCTGCGCTCCGGACCTGGCTGCGCTACTGCCATAGAGCCCAAGCTTTATGGATTCAGCATTCAGGAGCTTATTCCTGTCGCCACTGGTGCAGGTTCTTCTCCAGACACAGGGATAGAGGGGAGCAAGGGCCCTAAGAATTAAATATAACCTTTATTTTAATATCATTAGAGAGCTATAAAGTCCTTAATCAAAACTCCCATTAAAACCTTTGGGTTTTGACTAAGAGCAATAGACCTAGGCCTGTTAATTACTATTATTAGTAGTAGTACTTAGCCTCAAAGTGCTTTATGGATATTAACTATTTAATCCTCCCAGAATTCCTGTGAGCTAGTTAATCATTATTTTCCTCATTTTTGAAGATAGAAGTAAAGTGTACAGAGGGAATCAGTGTCAGTGTTGGGATTAGATCATGCTTTTCTAATGAGAACTGCATGATTCTGAGTTTGGTACAGTTTAAACACAGGATCCAGAGTGTTGGTGCAGTTGCCACATTTCCCTGCATGCAGAAACTTCTGAGATAATATGGGAAATTCACTTTCAGCTTGATTGAAAGCCCATTGAAGTCAGTGGAAGGCTTTGGATGAGGCCTTTACTGTACAATGAGCATGGAACTTCCACTTAACATAACTAAGGAAGAAAGGAATGTATTTCCCTTCCAAATTCTAAGCATGAATTAATTCCCCAAATTTCTTTATTTCAGACTAGAATAATCAGATATGAGAATTTTGCTGTTACCAGTTTTGAAAGAATTTTTATTCTGACTGGGATTTTGCCTTGTTTTGTTAATTACTTTCTGAAGGAGAACTTACCCTGAGACAAAGTCCTGACTGAATATTTGCAAGAGGTAACTCTTTAAAAAAAAAAAATCAATTTTCAATATATTATTTCAGTCCAGAAAGGAGGCATAAAATAGTACCATTTGTTTAATGAAATGTTCCAACAGATTCTACCTCTAGAACAGAGTTTCCTTCAGTAAAGGAAGCCAACACGGCCCATTCACAAATTCTTTACATTTCTTGTGAAAGAATTACCGTTTCTAATTTCTAATGACTTTTGAAAAGCAGGTCAGATGCACTATCTTCAGTGCTAGTTTTCTAATCTTGCCTGTAGTAAGCTAATTACCCATCAGAGCCGAGAGTATTCAGCACTAGGACCTTTCCCAGGCTCTAGGCTGCACTCTTTCAATGTACACTGCCAGTCTATCAGCTGTTAGCTGGGCCTTGAACAACAGCTGCCAGCAACTGCAAACATCCGGCCTCTACTGAGAGGCATAAAGAGCCAATTGATAGGAACAAACTTCAGGATGCCTGGGGAAGCCTGCACAATTACAGTTTAATTCTTTCAGTTTTAATAGTCTTAATAGAAAGAGAGAGAATGAAAAGGAAAAAAAGGAGCTGATGTTAAGATAAGCAGAGCTGTGATGTGCTGATATTACTTTCCTGGTTGCCTCAAGACAAGTGCAATGATTTTCTAAATGTTATTGATTTTTAATTGTATTTAATCCTTTCTGACCTTCATTTCCTAATTGTCTGCCCTTGCAAGCAAATTTCTGCAATACCCTGATAAGCTTCTTAGCAAAATGTCAGTTGACTCTAAAAGGGAGCTGATTTGTTTCCTTGTCACAGGAGTGATAAACCAGTTATTCTGCTTCAAAGCCATCAGGTGATAGGGTAGATACATGTGTTAGTCTTTCATTACTAGGACCTGATGCTGCTGCCAAACTGACCCTATTGCCTGTACTACTATTAGTAATGTAGGAAATAAGTTTGCGATACAGCCTAAGAGTTTAAGTAAATCGCATTGCTTTCTATGGAGAGATCTCGGCAGAGGTTAATAGCACCAGGTCTGGTACTGAAAACAGAGTTTTTCAAAAGAAAACCTGTTAATGTATTGCTCCCAGATATCACAAAATGACTGCCTTATAGCTAATTGGTAGTAATTGTGATAACCTGGCTCTTGCTAGCGCTAATGTGGAATTGAAAGAAGTATGTTCTAACTGAATAGAAACAGATGAAATCAACATTTAGGTAACGTTACATTAGCAATTTAAACTGACAAAAACAAGGAAATTAAAACTTTAGGGTCCTTTACTCCAATAGTTGTGGGAACTAGAAGACAGGCACCAAGTATAAGATAATGATGGAATGTCACCCTTAACTCTGAATTTCCTGGCAGTTGGTTGTCTGAGTCACAACTTTAACATCACTAAGATGTTCTTTTTTTATGTGAATCCCCTTACAGTTTTTTTTATAATACTTTCAATCTCTTACATGAACCTGTAAATACATATTGTTTGGGTATTTTAGAAAGTTTTCCAGATTTGCAATATACTGTAGTTTCATTTGCGCTAAGGGACAAATCCAGCCACCTATTCCTTAGCCACAAGGGGATTCTTGGCAGCCAACCCAGTTCTGTTCCACGGGTTGGGGGGGAGGGAAGGGGGTGCTGCACACAGCTCATACTCCCTGCCTGATTCAGAACCCTGTTCAGCTTAAGCTCCCTGCATGGGAGCAACAGGGAGTTAGAAGGAAGAGCATGTGTAGGCCAGGAGCAGGGTGAGGCCAGGAAATCTGCTGAGCAGACACTCCCACCCTTTCTCTCTACAGATAGGGGACATAAGGGCCCACAGAGATCACTTTCAGCCCTTGGGTTGCAGTAGCCTCCTTGAAATGGATCTTTTTTTCCCCTACCCCAAAAAGTGCTTTGCCCAGAATCCAGCCAAGCCTTTTAGGCTGGGCTCTGGATTTGCTCTTTTACAGGTGTTAAGTGGACTGTTTTTATAAGGTGCTGAGTGCTGTCAGCTCTCATTGACTTCAGAAAATCAGGCCACTTTATTTAGGTGCCTAACTGTTAGCCTCCGTTACTGCAGAAGAACTTGGAAAGCTAAGGCTCCAGGATTGTATCTGCTCCTTATGTGTCTCCTCAGTCAGATATGCTTAATTTGCTGCAAGCTCAACCTGGTTTCCAAGATTCAAGATGTGTTTTTTGTGCTTTATTCATTAGCACCAACAATAAAGATTTTATAAGCAGAGTTTAGCTGGTCATTTTGCTGATCATTCACAAGGAATCAAAAGCACGAGTCTTGAACGTGCAGTCTTCGTTCAGGCAAAACTGTCATTGAAACAGCCATTGTCAATGGAAGTTTTACCTATGCAAGGACTTCAGGAACACACCATAATTATTATGCTTTGTAACTTTATTGTAATGATCACAAAGCCCAGACAAGAATCTTGATACTTTTCATTATGTTGAAATTTATATTTTGGATTTCCAAACCAGATGGTATCATCTAATGGTTACCACTGGAATCTCTGGTTATTTATTCTGTACGGTATGGTTTTCTATGGTCTAATTGACTTGATTTTCTGAAGTCAATGGGAGCTTTAGAGGCTCAGCCTCTTTGAAAAAGAGGCCACTTCAGGACCAGATTGTGATCTCACTGACTTTGGTAAGTTATATCAATGGTCCCATTTGCCTTAGTGAGCTAACTCTTGTAACTGCTGACCATTATTAGAAAGGGGTTCAAATCTGCCTCCAAATGTAGTTTTATATATTTATTTTAAATTGTTTACTAGTCTATAAATTGTAGAATAGGTGAGTAAGCAAAATGTATAGTGAAATGACTGAAATAAATTTAACCAAAAACACTGTGAGGAGGATATCCAAATATAAGAAGATGTGATTTCTGCACCAAAGAGTGTCTGTGTTTAGATTCTTACAATGGCATGCATCACTGTGGTATCTGAGATTGTAAAAGAAAAAGACAAACAGATAGAGGATAGGGAAATGGGAGACCAGCAGAACAATCAGAGTGATGATAGCAGGAGCAGGTCATTCACAGACTTTGAGGTCAGAAGGGTCCATCAAGATCATTTAGTCTGACATTTGGCCACAGATTTTGGAATCCAGGAGCCCTGACTCACAGACCTGGTGCTGTATAGACTCCCTTTTCTTCCTAGAGCCAGGGATAGAAACATAGGGCAGGGGGGATGGGGGGTGTTAATATTGGTTTATATATTTGTTTTATTTATTTGTTAAACCTTAGTATTAGGAGCTTTTTGGAGTGGGAAGGGAATTTGGAGTTGAAATGTGGGAGAGGAAGGGATTGTTGGAATAAAAAAAGGAAGTGGATAAAGGCAGAGGAAAAGAAAAAGGGAGAACAAGATTGGGGAATTGAAGGTTTGTTGTGGTAGGAGAGGGTGGGCTGAAGGGAGACCAACAGCCAGCAGCAATACAACTTACAAGAAGTTTCAGAACGGAGTCAATGAAAATGTCAGGAGGTGTGAAGGCTATTCCCAGATATTGCTGCTATTCTCCAAGCAGATGGTTACCCTAGCAAGTCCCTCTTTGTCTAGACATGACATGAGTAAGCAGGAAGTCTCTGACTTATTCCCTGCACCCTCAGTTGTAACTGGGGCTGGCTGTTTTGGGAAAGGATCTCCAAGTATTTGGTGATTTCCACAGTCTATCTCCTATGAGCTCATGCCAGCTACTGTTCTCCATATGACCCCTAACATTGTGCTGCCTTCTGCTAACTCACAAACCTGGGAGAACCTGACTTTTTTTCTATGGATTTACTATAGCTGTGGACTGTTAACATTTCTATCCCAATCCTTTGTGAATACTTCATCATTTTGGTCCTTTGCTATGAGTTTTAAAGGCCTGTGTCTAACATAAGACATGGTACAGGGCTTATCCCCAATATAACCTGTATTGCTAGGATGTTAGCTTTTGAACCTGATACACGAGGGGTCACTGCATTGAAGCACTTAGTCACCATGCTGATGGAGATTAACAACTTTTACTGAAATCCCTTAATGTTTAGATAGCAGTGCAAAGTTATTGCTAAGACATGCAGAAATGCATTTGGACCAAATGGAGCCACATATATTTTGTAAATATACAGGAAGAAAGCTGCAGCTTTTTTTAAATGTAGGTTGTTACTTCAGCCTGACCCATTAAGTTTTCTAAACTGAGGCTTGTGGTATTTGGCATCAATTCTTCCGTTCTTTTGATAAGTACCTAAACAGGATGTCCTTGCAAATTAAATGAAAAACAGTCCTGGAAGATTTCCTCCCTCAGGAATAAGTATTAAGACTGGCAGATGGCTTAAGTGGAAATACACAGGAATGCACTTTAGCCAGTCCTTGAAAATTGTTCCAGCAGATATTAGTAGGTAGATTCATGAAGCCCTTTCAGGCATCCTTCTGCATTGAGTCAATTTTTAATGACCTCAGGCTTGAAATAGTTTTAATTTATTTTATCCAAATTGTTGCAAAACAACCACAATCTAAGAAGCAAAATGTAAAAATAACCTAAAGTAATGATATTCTCAGATTATTTTGTACCACAGGAATGGTGTTTCTTAGGACTGAAGCTTGTGGATATACCCTAGCTAGTAATCATCTCAGAAAACCTGAATACAAGCTCTCTAAATCTTTGGTTTGCATCTGCAGTTAAGTGCATATGCACGTGTATGCGCAGTCACACATGTATGCACTATACATACATACTTTGTATGTGCAGATGTGAGATATCCATAAATGGTACAGACATGATGTAGATTCATTTACTTTTGCACCTTTGACTATCTTACCTGATCTCTACCTGCAACTCTTTTCTCCATGACACTTCTACTAAGATATAGGGTGAAATTATTAAGTATAGAAATGCTGTTTTAAAGATGCTTTAAATTTGTTAGTTAAACATTTTCTTCCCCTCCGAGTCCTGCACAGCTGGACTGATGGGGTGAACTTCCAGCTATGTTGCAGTCAATGAGAGAATTTTGTCATTGCATTCATGGTAACTAAGGGCTCTGCCTTTACAGGTGGAGGGAAGGGGTGTAGTCCTTCCAGTTCAGCACGGAGCATGGCTCTGGCACCAGAAATCCAGGATGGAGCTACACTTCATAAAGCTGTGCTCCGGCAGCTCTACCTTTGTCATTTTCTGAACTTCAGGGATATCTACACTGCAGCTGTGAGGTGTGATTCCCACCACAGATAGACAGACTCGCACGGGCGCAGCCTGAGCTAGTGCACTAAAAACAGCAATGTGGATTTTGCGGTATGGTTGTGGGTTGGGCTAGCCCCCCAGCTCAGATGCAGGCGATCAGGTGGGCTTGGACGTAGGTGGCTGGTGGGAGCAGTTTGGCTGTCAAGGCTGCTGATTGGCTGCAGGGGGCTCTTTCTTGTCAGTTGTGATTAGTGGGAGGCAGGAAGGATTGAAGCTGAAAGGGGGGCAGATTTGCTCTGTGAGGTAACCAACCTGAGTAGTGTTATTCCCTGCTGCCAATTGCCAGGGTCAGAATGGGAGGTGGGGGGATTTAAAATGGAGGCCAGGAGTGTGTGTTCCCTGTGTGGGGACCAGTTCCCTTTTTCTGAGGTGATGTGAGGAGGAAACTTCAGGTCTCATCCCACCCCTTGCTCTGCAGCAGTGCTCCTGACTGGAAGAACAGAGCAATGTGACACATCACACTCTAAATGGGTGGCGGCAGCAAGAATGGCCTTGGCTTTGCCCTACAGAATGGGAAGGACACTTGCCTGGCAGGAGCAGGGAAAATGAATGGAGAGGGAGAAAGAGTGCATGTGCGGCGGGTGCATTTCTGCGGAGCTTTGGCACTATTGAATTTAGCACTATGTCACTGGTGGAGGGAAACAAAAAGTAACTTAAAAAAAGAGTTAAAATCACTCCAACCATTTCTTAATTTGTTTTTCTCTAACACACACAGCATAGAAAGAACAGATGATCATGGGGTATGAAGCTTTTACTGGCAGTCATTTGAGATAGTTTCCTTAACTCACCCGAAGGTGTGAGGCTCAAAGGTGGTAAGGCAGCAGGAAGGATTTTGTTGCCTTTCCCATGCATTTGCATGTGTGACAGGAACATTTTCAAGCCCTGCACTGTTGAAAGCTTGACATGCCAAGAACTCTTTTGAACCATGATCATACTGGCTAATACTATGGGACAGTGTGCTATGCATGCTGCAGTACTCACTGCCTTACAACAGACTTTCTGAGTAGCAGGATTATCTGTTTCACACCATCTGGAAACTGAAGAGCAAACAGCATGCACATGTGCTTCAATCTGCAATTTAGTACAATGAAGTAGAATATATATAACAATAAAAATTAACCAATTTAAAATGTTGCAAACAGTGCAAAGGCTAAATTAGTGAACATGATGCACATAGCTGCTTATCATGGAAGTTCTGAGACCACATATTTAGTTATTGATTTGTTTTATACACAGGACACAATCCTGTTCCCATTGTATTTAAAGGCAAAACTCTCACTGACTTCCAAGGGAGCAGGATAAGTGCCTGTAGTTAATCCTGCACATTACTTTACATCAAACTCAATATGGGTATTTACTGTAACGTAATGTAGTTGAAGTAAATATTTAATATAAATTTACCTCATTTGTGTCAGAACTGCAGGGAATGCCAGGGCAGTATTTTCTTGTGTCCTGTCTTTTTAAGGCTTGGAACTGTGCTGTGGTGGTCCAAGGGACACAGCTCTCCCCAGCAGGGAGTGGTCCAGAAGAGTTTGGTGCACCTGGAAGACTCTCTAGCAATGGACTGTGCAAGCTGTGTTTGTTTGCTGGACAGCAGCAAAAGTTTTAATAAAATGTTCTAGTTTAAAATTGCACCCTGATCCAAAAATGTGGCATAAAATAGGTATATTTCTTTAATGTGCCATACATAACAAAGGTATATTTTGTTCTGCAATGAAAAGCCTAGGGATATACTCTAAATATAGGGCCAGCTGTGGGCCTTGAGGGGTAGGTATGTTGATTTGCTATTGTAAAATGGCCAAGGTGCACTAAGATGGTGTTATATTGAATTTTTTAAAATTAAAAATCAGCAATGAAACACTTGTGATGCAGCAGGGGCAATCCCACATGGGGAATCTCATTTTTCTTTCACTCCAGTTCTAGCCCTGTGTAACTCTACTGACTTCAGTGGAGTTACTCCTAGTTTACACAGGTATTAATAAAAGCATCATGAGGCATAAAGAATTATATGGACAGTGCAAAGAGGCAAAAGTTCAAAACAGGTCTCATTTTAGTCAACTCGAAATAATCAAATGTCTGTTTAAAATTGGAAAATGTCCATTTTTTCCTAACAACGTGAGCTTAATTTTACTCACAGTAGTTTATATAAAAATATACGTGAGCACCATGCAGCTGGAATAAAGATCCTGATTTAAAGTTTTTGCTGCTGCCAGCAAGAACTTTAACTCTCTTGAAGTTTACAACACATTTGGTTTTTCTATCCCAGCCTCATAAACTGTCATAAATACATTACCACAACTACAATCCAATAAAGAAGGTAAGATGAACCATATTGTGATGGTAGATGTGAAATGGAATCTTAATAAATTTTAAAAAAGGTCTTTGCTCAGACTAGAAAAGGAGACTTGGGTGGGGGAAAGCATATTTTGGAGCACACACAGTTCTATAAATAGACAGTTCTTTCACTTGCTGGAATAGTGAACTGAGAACAGGATGGCTAAGTCTAAACAGCTGAATTGTTAAGCAAATTGATTTCATTAGGTGGGTGCATGTGTTTTCCAAAGGAAGCTCAGGTTTATTTTAACTACAAAATCAATTTAACTGTAACAAAAGAAGCTCTTAATAGCATTCACTCTTAGGACTTTTCCTGGTCAATAGTATCCTCACTGCTCTACATCAGCAAGAGCAGCATGTGGGATGGAAAGGAAATTAGCTTGTTTGTGCAGGGGGACATTTGTGGGTGTAGGGTAAAAATCCTTAGGGAATGCTACCTGATTTACCAGCACAGAAAACAATGGATTCTCTCTTTCCAGCCACATTGCACCACAGACTCAATCTTTTTATTTTTTGTGCCCAAGAGACCCTTTGCAGTCCTAAAATCACATAGTACTGCAATATGTATAAAGATATTTCTTTACAGTTCCCAGTTGTAGAGAGAAGATCAAGTTGACATTAGTTTTCTGTGACTGCCATCTGTGAATGAGCGGTAGTGGAATAGATACTAGTAAATAATAACAGCACTGAACATTTATATTCATGCACATCTTGTATGCTATTTGATTCCTGTTGTAAATCCCAATTTACAGTTCCTAGCATTCAAGTGTAAGCCAGTGGTCTGAATGAGCTCTCCCCTGCCATCTATTGATGAATTGGAGGAAAAGACCTCATGAGCAGGTCTTATTTGCATAGACACTCCTACTTTGCCAAGATGATCAATATACATATCTGCCTTGTCACAGTGATCAATTTTGGCTGGTTTGGGTTAAAATTCACTTAAGTTTTGGATGTAGGAGTAATGAAATGTTGTTATCCTTATTGCATGACTAAAGAGCAGCAGAACTGCACTTAACATGCCCTAACTGAGAGGTCACCAGTCCTTTATCCTAACTCGCTAAACATGGGCTAGGGGGCCTCAACCAAATGTAAGTTAGAGGGGATTGGTGTTCTTTGTTACTAGCAAGAACTCTGGCTAAGGGTCCTGTATGCCAGTTGATCCTTCCCCCTGCAATGGTTAAAGACAGAACCTCAGTAGAGTGAATTGAGAGTTCTTGTTTTGTCATACTCGTCACTAGTTCTGAAACTGCTGATTAGGTGGTTGAAGGACTGAGCCTTGGGGGTAGTGTTGTGGTGAGAGGAGGAAGTAGTAGTGAGGGTCCCTATTGCCCAGTGACATCACTAGTACTGAAATTATTATGAACTGCATTTGATAGGTCCTCAGAACACGACATTGTAGCTAAAGGCAGCATGGTGAGAGATGCAGCAGCAACATCAAAGATGGCCCCTACCCAGCCAGTCCTAAAGTTGTGTTTAGCTGTAATGGGGCTAGGTGGATGTGGTGCTGCAGAACTGGACCAGACCAATGGCATAACAGAACAGAGACAACAGTGGTGAGAGGTGGCAGCAGTGAGAAGCAGAGGCATCATTTGCTCACCCCCAGAGGCTGGAGGTGATCCATGTGAATGCACCCCCTGGACTTTGAGACTTTGCTAACATGAGACAACAAACTGTGAGTGAATTCAGCCGAGGGAACTGGGGAGTTGCATGTTAAAGGAATATCACACCTCAGATGGGAAACTGAGCCAAAGGCAAACTACCACTCCAAGCACTGTGGGGTAGGTGTTTCACTTATTGTATGTGTACTTTTGAGTCCTTATTGTAGTGTTTTCCCAAATGAATACTGTGTTCCCTTTCCCCCTTAATAAAGTTTTTTTTATTTGCTTGTTATTAGACTCAGTACACCCAGGCCACTCCCTACTGAGCCCTCCACACTTGAAACTCCTACCCCGATGAGCCCCCCCATGCACCTGGACCATCCTGCTGAGCACCCCGACACTTGGACCACCTCACCAAGAACTCCCTCAGCACCCAGACCCCCCTGCTGAGCCCACCACACTCAGCCCTCACTGAACCCCACATCAAGACATCCCTGCTGAGCCCTAACCATCTTCACCTGGACCACCCTGCAGAGTCTCGTTGTTCCTGAACCTTGACCCCCACCCACAACGAGTCCCAGTGCATCTAGATCACCCTCGCGCTCAGACCCCCTACTCATCCCACACCCAGATTGCCTCACACAGAACCCTCTCAACCCCACACCTGGATCCCCCCACACTAAGCCCCTCTATACTTGGATCCTGACAGGCTGAGCCTGCCTGCCCCCATCTGGTGTGCCTGGCACAGAGGGACAGGGGTGTTTCAAGGGAAGGCCCAGTCCTTGCGCTGTGTTGGGTGAAGCCTCACTGTCTAGTCCATGTCATGGGGGGGTGGGGAGGGAGGTGAAGGGGGGCTGGAGGGTGATTTCCCACTTCCATGCAGCTAATGGCCTGTGCTCCCCACTGTGATGCTGGAGCCTCCACATTTATTTGTTGACAACAAAATTTGCAGAATTTAAAAATATTGTGTGCCGAATTTTTGCAAATTTTTTATTTTTTTGTCACAGAATTTTTTTGGTGCAGAATTCCCTCAGGAGTACATAATTATAGAATACAATTTGTTTAGCTCAGAGATTCCTGGTGTAACTTCAGGGAAGTCAATGTAGCTAAGATTTAAACTAGTTATGAATGAATATCAACAGGTAAAGGGATTTGGTTCAGATTAGGCTGATGCTTAGCAAAAGTTCTTAGTTGTTCAAAACACTTGGGTCTATAAACCTGGACTGGCAAAATCTGTGAGACTTCTGATAGTTCTTGCTTCCATTTGAGCCATAAATACCCTGAGAAGAATCTTTTTGAGGGGCACTTCAGTACTTCATTTCCTGTATTGGCAAGAACCAGGAAACTGCAGTGTGCTGAGAAGAGGAGGAGAGAGGGGAAAGTTAATTTTAAAAAGAAACAAAAACACAACACCCAAAGGATTCCATTTAACTGAGCTTTGAGAGTTAGGTGACAATTCAAATTGGTTCTTATTTTATATATGTTCGCCCTAATTCTATGTGTAGATATTTGTACTTACAGACAAATAAGAGGACAAGGTACAGTTCAGCATGCCTAAATGTAAGTATGTGAGAAGTCCTACTGACTTCCATGGGACTACTTGCATGCTTAAAATTAGGCACCCACTTAAATAGCTTGATAGACTGCTCCCCATCAGATCACAAGGGATAGGGACACAAAAGAGGAGAGTAGTAAAAAGGACCTGAAAGGATAAATTTAGCTAAGTTTAAAAAATGTTTATTACAATCCTGGATAGATGTGGGATATCAACAAAGAATGTCAAGCAGTTCATCCATCTCTAGCTTAAAGCAAAAGAACCTGAGTGCTGTGAGGTCTCATAGCTTTACTGTTTCATATTAATTTGAAAAACAGTACCATTGATTTGTGCTCTTTCGTTTCCACAAAATATGTATTTATGATGAACAGATGATATTTTGGGTTAATTTTTGTTTGTTTAAGCAAAACAATTCTAAGGCACTGCAGTGCCTTTGAAGTGTGTAATAATTCACATTTAAGTGCTATATAAATACTAGACCTTAAGGCTGATGCTTAATAATACATTAAACATAAATAATTGCACAATAATTCATGCTCTGAGTTGGGTTACTGCTTAATTACCAATATTACTTTATAATTAAAATACCTAGTGCCCTGCACACTGCTGTAAATGATTTCAAATCATCAGCCCTTTCATCAGCCTATCACCACACAATATACATTTTCATGTAGATCAACCTAAAACAGTGTAGGTGAAGCAATATAATGCATACACCACTGTATAAATACAATAGAACAGTTAGTTTACTTTTCAAATGTAATAGTCCAAGGCTCCAGATCCATGCAGATAAACCATTGCACTCCCATGTAGCCCCACCGAAGTCAGTGAGGTGCATGGGGTGCCAGGGTCTGCCCACGTGGAATAAGTTGCAGTTCTAAGTGTAGAACAATGTTAGGACCTGATCAAGCATCCATTGAAGTAATTGGAAAAGCTCCCATTAACTTCAGTGTACATTGGATTGGTCCCATAATGAGTTGGAGACTAATAGAAACATGAATTGGCAGGCAGACTATTTTTCTACAGAGTTTAACTATACTGTAGATCGCATAAGCAATTTAAGTAGTATTTCACTCTCTTATCTGTAAAATGTGTGTAAACATTATTCAGAACAAAAGGTACTTTATGTCTTAAGAAACAGTCCAGGAACACAAATTAGGACAGGCATGTTATTGTCAGTGACGCAACAATGGTTTCAAACAATATAGCCTAGTTGTTTGATTGCTTTCCAAACTAAAGGCAGAGGTATAATATACAGTAGTGGAGCTATGTTCAGTGTTGTCATATTTTGTTTTTGAAATATTTTTGCAGAATACAACTACTGTTTATTCATCTGCCACCAGATTCTGTGCTCTGTAAACTGTTCATTCAGTTAGCGAGGTGATTTGAGAGTACTTTTCAGGTTGCGGCGCACATACACTCAGATTCACAGTGAACTGTCTGCCTTAGAGATGGCAGATTACACACCCAGCAGGTAAATGCTATGCCTGGATGGCAACTTACCTTTCAGCAAATTTGTGGGAGGGTTTCTCAGACCTTTCTGATTGAGGACATGTCCAAAGGAGAACTGGTTCTCTCTAAAAGGTTTGGGGCTCAGTTTCATGTGAGCCAGGTTTGGTTCAAGCATTGCATGACAGGGGACCATGTGATTAAGAACCAGGCAAGTTATGAAATATAAGGGCAACCTGTGGTCATACTGAGAAGAGATTTCAGGGAGAGCAGACCTGGGAATGAGATGCTCTGTTAAAGAGCAGGGAACCATCCAGGAAAGGGTCAGTGAGGAGGCACTGGTGTAGCAACCTGCATGGGACTTGGAGGGAGAAGCATAGGTTGCTGGAGGAAAGAATTTGGAGGCACCAGGAAGTTAGGCTGTGTGCACATAGGTTGAATGCTAGCTGTAATTGCAGCATCTCTGCAAATAGTTCTATTAATATAGAGCCACTTTAGTTTTAGAAAAATGTGGACTCCTCTAATGTTATAAAACAACTGGGAAGGGAAGATAGGACCGTCTGAGAGCCCAGTAGTTTAGGATCCCAGATCCAGAGGCCCCTAGCAGAGAGGGGTGGGAGGGAATTTGAATTGGGTGAAAGTGTGCCCGTGGGGTGGATGGGAGTGTAAGTTCCTCTGCAGTGTCCAATAGGAGACAGTACAGTGTAAGTACCATTTACAAAAATTACATACTGCGTGTGCATGGGCTGGTAGAAGTGATAGATGAGTGCCTGACTGGCTCCAATCATTCCATTGGTCTGATGGCTTCAGACATTGTGGCCTTTATGGTATGGGTAGAACAGGGCTGGCCTTGGGAAAATGGAGACACAAAGGGTTGAATCCACAAAGCTGTTCAGGTGCCTAAATCCAGATTTAAGAACCTCAATCTGATTTTTAGGCACCTAAATTCCCCATTGTAATCCACAACACTCCCGAAGAAGGCTGTAGGCACCTAAACACACCCAGCACCTAATTTTTTCAAAATAAAAGTTCTCTTGGCACCTATGTTTCTGCTTCTGGGCACATGCAGTGCTACCTCCCTGCAGGTGTCCGGTTCAGATGCTAATCTCCTATTTATGTCCAGAGTTAGCCAAGAACCAGGGTAAGACAGATGTTCAGTTGCCTAACTGGATCCAGTAGGCATTGTCTGAATGCACTTACTGTATCGTGTCTCATTCAAAAGCTGGCTGGAGTAGGAGATGGTGGCAGTGCCCACCTTATAACATTTAGCCCAGTGGTTAGCACACTCACTTGGGAGGTAGGAGACCCAGATTCATTTTCCCCCTTTCCTAGTAGAGTGGGAGAAAAGGTTTTAACAGGGATCTCCCACCTCTGAAGAGTATTGTCTAACGAACCACTAAGCTGTGGAACATTCTGATGTGGGATTCCCTCAATCTCTCCGGTTTCACTGTGGATATACAAAGAATGGTTGGACCAGAGGGAATCTGAGAATGATTCTGGAGTAGGGTGACCAGATGTCCCGATTTTATAGGGACAGTCCCGATTTTTGGGTCTTTTTCTCACAGAGGGACCTATTACCCCTCACCTCCTGTCCCGATTTTTGACACTTGCTATCTGGTCAGCCTATTCTGGGGTCCCGTGGTTAGGGCACTCATCTGTGGGAGATTCAGGCTCCCTGCTCCAATGACTTTCAGTATTTAATCCCCAGTGAAACAGCTTCAACAGGAGACATTAAGGGAGCCCCATATCAGAATGTCCTATAGCTCAGTGGTTACACAATTCATTCCCATATGAAACTACAGAGGCACTTAAAGCAGGAGAGGGGTTCCCATTCGCGAATCAATAGTAAAGCTAGGTGCCACCCTAGAGCCTGGGCTTTGGCATCTATCTCTGAGAAAGGGGTGGGGTTTAGTACACTGGCATCCCCAGGCGTAGCCAGCTTCCTGCCCAGTGTGCTGGCATTTGAGGATTGCATTCTTAGGCAACTCTTTCTCCCGCTCATTGTATAGGGAGCCTAGGCACCTAACTTGGCTTTGTGGATCACAATGTTGTTCCTGTGATTTTTCTAAGCTCATAAATTAGGAGCATTGATGCTCAACATCACAGCCGCCAACTTCCTGTTACGCCGGTGGGTGCTGACGCCCGGCGTCAGGGGAGGGGCTCCGCCCCCGACGCCGGGTGATGTTGCGGGGCCCCGCCCCCGATGCCAGGCCCTGCCCCCGACGCCGGGTGACGTTGTGGGGCCCCGCCCCCGACGCCAGGCCCCACCCCCGACGCTGGGTGACATTGCGGGGCCCCGCCCCCGACGCGAGGCCCTGCCCCCGACGCCGGGTGACATTGCGGGGCCCCACCCCCGACGCCAGGCCCCGCCCCTGACGCCGGGTGATGTTGCGGGGCCCCGCCCCCGATGCTGACGCAACGTTGCCCAGCGTCAGGGGTGGAGCCCCGCAACGTCTCCCGGTGCTCGGGTGAGTTTTCAGCGGGTCTGGGGCGGGTGGGGAGTTGCCGGTGGGTGCGGAGCACCCACCAATTTTTCCCCGTGGGTGCTCCAGCCCCGGAGCACCCACGAAGTCGGCGCCTATGCTCAACATTACAGTGCCTAGGCCCTTCATGGATCCCACCCAAATAACTAGCAGAGGGGCAATATGGTTTAGAGGATTAGGCATAATTATCGGAGCTGGCAAACCTCCATTGTAACCTTGCTTCTGACATTGACTTGGGCAAGTCCTAGGCTAACTTTTTTGGCCTCAATTATGGCACCTGTCCTCATCTCCCCTCTGTGAGGTAAATTATTCAGTATTCTGAATTCTGAAAACAGAGAATGCTATATAAGTATTAGATGCTCCCTGTGGCTTACAAGACTTGGGAGCAATATTGCCAATGGGATAACAAGCATCACCCCTCAGATCCCAGTGCTCTGAACAAGGCTGAAGTTGTTTCCTTATTCATGCTCTACCATTTTTCATGCTCTTAGAGTTGCTAAATGGAAGGTATCAGAGAAAGATAAAGGCGTGGATAAGAGATTCTTAATGTTGTAGGCAAAAAATTTGCAAAGCTGAGCAATTTCTCTAAACTAAAATGGGAAGTGTAATGTTGAGGTCTCCACTCAGGAAGGAACAATCAGTTGTACACATACAAAATGGGAAACAACTGCCTAGGAAGGAGTACTGCAGAAAGGGATCTGGGGGTCATAGTGGATCACAAGCTAAATATGAGTCAACAATGTAACACTGTTTCAAAAAAAGCAATCATCATTCTGGGATATATTAGCAGGAGTGCTATAAGCAAGACTCAAGAAGTAATTCTTCCTCTCTTCTTCATACTGATTAGGCCTCAACTGGAATATTGTGTCCAGTTCTGGATGCCATATTTCAGGAAAGATGTGGACAAATTGGAGAAAGACCAGAGAAGAGCAACAAAAATGATTTAAGGTCTAGAACATGACCTGTGGAGGAAGATTGAAAAAATTGGGTTTGTTTAGTCTGGAGCAGAGAAGACTGAGAGGAGACATGATAACAGTTTTCAAGTATATAAAAGGTTGTTACAAGGAGGAGAGAGAAAAATTGCTTGTGTTAACTTCTGAGTATAGGACAAGAAGGAATGGGTTTAAATTGCAGCAAGGGCAGTTTAGGTTAGACCAGGGGTCGGCAACCTTTGGCTCATGGCCCATCAGGGTAATTCGCTGGCGGGCCACGAGGCATTTTGTTTACATTAACCATGTGCAGGCATGGCGCCCGCAGCTTCCAGTGGCCGCGGTTCACCGTTCCTGGCCAATGGGAGCTGCAGGAAGTGGCGACCCATACCAGTTCACTCTTTGCCCCCTTGTAGAGTAGGGAGTTTAATTTCTGTAGCATCTCACTGGAAGCTTTTTTTCATAGCCCTTCAGGTAACACAGAAACATGTGCCCCAGAATCAATTAGGATTTCACATGAGACTCTGTCAGCCTTCCTGGGCAGATAGACACCACTCCCAACAGTAGTATCGAGATACCACAGTGGCCCAGAATTTGCTGACAGACAGCTCGTGGCACTATTCCCTGTACCATTCTGTCCAGGTCAGTTTTAGTTCATGAGGAATCCCATTTCAAATGTCCAGACTTTCCACGCTTCCAGCAGGCCCAATTCTCTGCAGCATTTGTGCTGCTAACTTTCCCCAGGCAGGATGCACCCCCGTTTAACCTTTCCATCAGGGATGGGTTACTTTCTGAGTCAGTGGTCCTCTGGGAGGAGCAACACCCTTTAGGGCTGTCTGTGGAGGTGCCCCATCAAATCCTGAGCAGACTGTTGCCTTGTTTCTCTTGACCAAAACCTGCATTTCTCAATCTCAGGACATTTTGCTGCTGTGGAGTTACCTGCTGTCTTTCCACCTGGAGCTGTTTGACTTTTCTGGTCAGTATTTCCATGGCTTTCTGCAGACTTTTAATTGTCGTTGATCATTTCACCCTCATTGCTGTGTCCCTGAACTCTGTGGTCTGAGATCCTCAGAGCTGCTCACTTACACTGCTCCAGCTCATGGATCTGCTCCAGTTCACTTGCTAGCATGGTGCTTTCATTGGGTGTTTGCGGTTTTGCACTCCACAGTTGTATTCGGACATCTTCTCAACCTGCTTTAGCAACAAAGTGGTCTCATGCCAGACCATCCCATATTCAGTGGTGAGCTGGAGCCGGTTCTCACCGGTTCGCTGGAACCGGTTGTTAAATTTAGAAGCCATTTTAGAACCTGTTGTTCTGCGCGCGGCACAACCGGTTCTAAAAGGGCTTCTAAATTTAACTGGCCCCAGGCAAGCCTGGCGGGAGTGGGGAAAAGCAGAGTGGCGGAGCCTCGGGGGAGGAGGCGGGGCCACCCAGCTCGCCTTCGCCCCCTCCCCTGAGGTGCCTCTGCTCCGCTTTCCACCCCCGCTCCTTTCCCTCCCTCCCTCCCAGGCTTGCTGCACACCAAACAGCTGGCGCGCGGGGCAAGCCTGGGAGGGAAGGGGGAAAAGTGGAGCGGCGGAGCCTCGGGGGAGGGGGAGGAGGTGGGGCCACCCAGCTCAAACGGTGTGTGGCAAGCCTGGAAGGGAGGAAAAGTGGTGCCTTGGAAGGCGGAGCGGAGGTGAGCTGGGCGGGGGGCAGCCGGCAGGGAGCTGCTGGTGGGTGCTCTGCTTCTCCCCCTTCCCTGCCAGGCTTGCAAGCCTGGGGGTGGGGGTGGTGGAGGGGAAATGCAGCACGCCCAGGGGAGGAGGCGGGGATTTGGGGAAGCGGTGGAATGGGCGCGGGGCCGGGGGTGGAGTTGGGGCGGGGAGGGGAACGGCGAACTGCAGTCACTGGGAGCTGTGAGCGGCCATACCTGAGGACGCTCAGGTAAACAAAGCATCTCGCAGCCCGCCAGGGGCTTACCCTGAACAAGTCGCGAACCAAGTTTGGGAATCCA
Organism: Chelydra serpentina; assembly: GCA_037349315.1. NCBI lineage: Eukaryota > Metazoa > Chordata > Testudines > Chelydridae > Chelydra > Chelydra serpentina. Next base: position 81,725,008 of record JBAIAC010000004.1, read on the forward strand.
TGGTTTATAGCTAACTGGCTGGCTGGGTGTCCACAAAAGGGAGCTAGCCCCTTCTCATTTATCACAGCCCCTTAAAATGGTTCAAGCATAAAAACCCAAGCATTTTGGTCTGCGTCTTTCTGTCCATGAGGCTCCCTGCAGCGTGTCACTCTCTGCTGCTCCCATCTGCTGTTTCTCTTCTTTTACCTGCTACATGCTGATCCTTAAGCTGCCACCAGTTCTTTAAATTCCTGAAACAGGGTTACTGTGCTGGTTTAGTCTGTGCATGTGGAACATCCACAGACAGCCTCTAAATGGTGTGACTCCTCTCAGAGGGAAGGACCCCTGACTATGCGTCCTGCCGGGGAAAGTCAGCAGCACCAGGAGGGAATCTGACCTTCTTACACCAGGTGGAGTCCTTGAAATGATGACACTTGCGCAAGCTCAATACCAACAGAATGTACATTTATTAGTGTAAGAGGGTATAGCGGCAGCTTCCCACCTGTTGCTGCTAACTTTCCCCAGGCAGGATGCACCCCCCGTCTAACCTTTCCAGGAGGGATGAGTTACTTTCTGAGTCAGTGGTCCTTCTCCTCTGGGAGGAGCCACACACTTTAAGGCTCTCTGTGGATGTGCCACATACAGAAACCCAACAAGCAGAGTAACCCTGTTATAGTAATTCGAAGGACTTGTATTTGCATGGTGGTCATAGTGGCTGATGAGTTCACCATGTGCTAGATGCTTTCCAAACATGGAAGAAGGATGGTCCCTGCTCTGATGAGCTCCCAATAGAATGACAGCCAGCCAGCCAAATAATTGGAGGTTAGAAAAGGGGGAAAGCAATAGATACATTGTGTACAATTCAATTCACCATAAGCAGCTCATCAGAAGTGGGTCTTTAAGAGGAACTGAAATGTGGACTTAAGCAAAAGGCATTGCATAGTAAGACTCATGATTAACTTGAGATTTATCCAGACATACTATTCCTTATGAACCAACGTACTAAATGAGTTCTGATTTAGGTGTCTTTAGATTAAGAAGACTACCAGCTAGCAAGGTTTTCTTAGAAAGATGAGTCAAAAGGGAGGACACTCATGTCCAGAATGTAATTTATTGTCATCTTCATATGACAGCATTCGAGGTTAAAGTAAGGGGGAATGGAGAAAAACATGGCTCCTGCCACTCTGCCAAAAATAGAGGGAGAGCTCCCAGCCTCTCATTAGCTTATGAAATCAGCACTCCCACACTTCTGCCCTTCCTATCAGTTTAATGTGAGGAGAGCTCCCCCTTCTGTTCAGAAATGGTCAAAACATTTCAAATTTAATTTTTATTTATTTATTTAGGGCAACATCCCAAAACAACACACTTTTTGTATTTTCCTTCCTCCCTCACTCCCCCTTCAGTTGCAATAGGTGGAAATGGAGGACAAAGCCAAAGGGGGGCGGGGGACAAAAAACTTGAACATTTTCTGTACAAATACTTGCCCTCTCCTTCCAAAAAGAGTGTAACCCCCCTTTCCTTCATGGGTTACTCAGAAGCAGGCAACACTCCCTTGTGTGCCCCGGTCCCTGAAGTTGTCCACAGTAAAGGAGATCCTGAGTGAACTTGTGAAACAGCACAAACGCCATGACATTGCCCTCTTCTTTCTTGAGGTTGGTGACTCTTATAGCTGTCTTCTGAAACTCATGATCTTACAACAGACTGTCATGCATATTGGTCTCTCTGAGGTCCGCTGATATCCAGTCCATGTACTGACTCATTAGTCTCCCCCTTAGTCATCTTTCATTCACAGTCATGGCAAGAGCTGTCCTACCAATATAGCTCTCCAGTCTCTGCTGGGGCCTGGGTATGCTCGTACCAATGTAGCCTAGCCTCCCTCAACTTGTCTTCAATTGGTGCAAATTTCATTGCCCAGATAATTTTCATGGCTTTTGTTAAAAAAGTGGGGCTATTCAACACTAGGATTTGTGGCGCTCAGGTTCTGAAGATGGATTAAAAATGCTTGCTGGGAGGTCACTGTGACAAAGAACCATCCCTAGTCTAGCTGAGGTCATCATGACAAGCAAGTGACCCTGATTGGCTAGGAGAACATAAAACCCCTGAAATGTTTGTTTGCTTTTCTGTTTAAATAAGTACCAATAATCCCCAAGCCTGCTGTAATTTTAGCTGCAGGGGAGAAGATGTGTTCAACATTTTGAAGTGATTACATTTTGCCAGATAGCGCAAATATTTTGATGAAGTTGTTTCCCACATTTGGATTGTAATGCATATCCAGGAATACAACATTGTGGCGACGTGTTGTAAATTTGATATTGATGTACAGACATTGTGTATGTAGAATCCTAAATCAGACTTTTTCACTTGCTAACCTAAAAAAACCAAGATTATCTACTATCCTGATTGAAAATGTTAATTATCTGTCTGAAGGGGTTGTCTCGCTACTGACACCTCCCTGTGGCTGAGCATGGCATAGCAGCTTTCTCCCTGCTGGATGTCTCTTGCCAGCAGCTGCTCCACCTTTGCAGTGACCTGCCTTTTCCTTTTCAAACTCCTTCTACAACCTTGCAGGTGTGACAGATTAGAGCTGCCTGAGCCCAGGACAGCTCCTTAACCCCTTGTTGTCCAGTGTGAGGTTTGTATATTCCATCACAATCTGCCTATCAAAAAATGTAAGCATAATATTCATGTGACGTAATGCATATTATGGTAAATTCTTTAAGTAAATATAATTCATCATTAACTTAATGTATTCTAATCAACGTCTTTCAGATTTCAGAGATTTGTTTAGTAATATTAATAGCATATTTGGACCTTTTTCTTTATTTCTATAATGTAGGAAGAGAGAGACTCCATAGTCTGTGTTAAGCAATAGACTAGTTAGTATTTCAGACATTAATTAATTATGGGAGTTGATCTAGGAATTCTAATTCAGGCCCCCTGTCTGGAACAGGCAGGCTGGAAGGAAAATGCCTGAAAGGCCAGATAAATGTAGCTACTCATTTAGTTTCCGATGGAGGTACAGATGTTTTCCTCCCTTAGGGAGGAAAGAGGAGGAGGAAAGAATAAAGGAGATAATAGTGTATCTTGTCAGCAGATGATTCGAAGGGACATCGACCTTACAGGGAGACTGCAACAGTGATTCTGTATTATCATGGGAGTGTAGGAGATAATGCCTCTCCTCATACAGGAAGCAGAGGGCTGGGAGTCTCAGCAAAAAGAAAACATAATCTCAGCAACATAAAATGTAGGGTGCAGTTATAGGGAAAAACACTAGGGATTATTATGCAAGCTTTGTTGGAACTAGAACACTCTAATTCCTGTAAATCTGTTGTATGTAAAAGTAATAAAGATTTTTTTTTTGGTGAAAGGACAAAAAAAATCTGAATGAATATTTGGAAACTGTGAAGTAAATGTTGAACCTTTTCTCAGAAAGAGAGAGGCCTGCACTTTAAAAAAAAATTAAATGGACAAAAAGAAAGTCAGGGGGAGGGCAGAACAACTGTTGGATAAAGATAGACATGAAATAGCAGATGATAATGAAATGATTGAGATACTTGGCAATACAGCTAGAATAATTTAAAGGAAAGTGATTTGTGGATCTTTTCATAAATGAAACCTCCAAACCCTATTCATTATGTGTATCTGTTATTTGCAAGTAATCAAGCAACTAGTGGCCATGCATAAAACATCCATAAATCCCAGAAGTTTATTGAGTATTCATCTAAAACATCATAACATAAATGTGATATTCCTTAATGGGTATTCTACAATATTAAAACATGTTATTCTTCCCAGCAGGGAGAAGAAACAATGCAACATGACTTAGGTGAACACCCACACAACACACATGACTTATAACCAATATTGATTAGTCAGAACCAAATGTTTGACAAACCATAGGGTGAAAATCATTCATCCCATAACACAGTGGCTCTCAACCTTTCCAGACTACTGTACCCCTTTCAGGAATCTGATTTGTCTTGCATACCCCAAGTTTCACCTCATTTAAAAATGATGTGCTTATCAAAATCAGCATAAAAATACAAAAGTGTCACAGCACACTATTACTGAAAAATTGCTTACGCCCTAATTTTTACCATATTACAGTTACTCCTCACTTAAAGTTGTCCCGGTTAACGTTGTTTCATTGTTACGTTGCTGATCAATTAGGGAACATGCTCGTTTAAAGTTGCACAATGCTCCCTTCTAATGTCATTTGGCAGCCCCCTGCTTTGTCCACTGCTTGCAGGAAGAGGAGCCCATTGGAGCTAGCTGGTGGGGGCTTGGAACCAGCAGCCCCCCTATCAGCTCCCTGCTCCCCTAAGTAGCAGCTGCCCAGCAGGCTATCTATTGCCGGCAGTTCAGCTGTCCCTCCCCCTACTGCCATGTGCTACTCCTGCCCTCTGCCTTGGAGCTTCTCCCCGAGACTCCTGCTTGCTGTGTGGGGTGGCTAATGTCAGGGTGTACCTCTCACCCCTGCTCCTGCACCCCGCTTACCCCATCTTCCATAAAGCGGGGGGACACACGACAGGGCTCAGGATGGAGGGAGCTTACTGGCAGCAGCTGCGGTCTCAGCTTGCTGATCTACTTATAAAGTCAGCGTACTTAAAGGGGCAATGCACATCTCTTTCTCTCTCTCTCACACACACACAGTGTGTGTCTCTGTCTCTGTCTGCCACGCTGTGTCCCCTCCCTCCATTCGTGCTGCCTTGTAGAGTGTGAGAGTTAACCCTTGAGGGCCCAGCCAATTGCTAGTTCGTCATTTAGCAGTAAGGCATTCCCTGAGAAATATCCCACCTCTGACTCCTCCACCTCAAACAAGCTTCACAATCATCATCGCTGTGTACCAGTATTCAATTGTTTGTTTAAAACTTATAGTGTGTGTGTGTGTGTGTATATATCTATATAGTCTTTTGTCTAGTGAAAAAAATTTCCCTGGAGCCTAACCCCCTCATTTAAATTAATTCTTATGGGGAAATTGGATTCGCTTAACATCGTTTCGTTTAAAGTCGCATTTTTCAGGAACATAACTACGACATTAAGTGAGGCATTACTGTATTTTAAAATAAATTGATTGGAATATAAATATTGTACTTACATTCTAATGTATAGTATACAGAGCAGTATAAACAGGTCACAGACTTTGTTAGTGATTTTTTTTTAGCCTGTTGTAAAACTAGGCAAATACCTAGATGAGGTGATGTACCCCCGGAAGACCTCTGCGTACCCCAAGGGGTACACATACCCCTTGTTGAGAACCACTGCCATAACACACACATTTGTTGAAAATCAGGATCAGTTTTTGAACTGCTTACTAGAACCTATACTGATTACATTCACAACGAATCCTATTTGTAATGATCAGGGCCAGCTCCAGGCACCAGCAAAGGAAGCAGGTGCTTGGGGCGGCACATCTGAAGGGGTGGCATTCTGGCCATTCCTGGGGCGGCACATTTCAAGGGCGTTATATTTTATTTTTTTTGCTTTGGCAAAAAAGCTAGAGCCGGCCCTGGTAATGATAAGTTAGACTAGCACTACTTAAAAAACAATGCCAAGTAAGAAGAAAAAGAAAATTGATAGTGGTGAGTTGTAAGTAAGGGAAATGGACGATTCCTTCTCTCCCCTCCACACTTCAGAGGAACCCATGCAATGGACATAGTCTGCTGCAACCCCTTAAGGGTACCGCAGTAGGTGCAGTCCTTCTGCACATGTAGGTGTTCCAGGAGGCAATGCCTCCCAGAACTCCAAGACACTAGTGTGGCTCTGTACTATCCTCAGCATAGGAAAGAGCCTAGCAGGCATGCTAGAACTCACTCTGTCAGTGGTCTGCATGTTTGTTGTAAGATTAACTATCTGTCTCATGCATCTTCCTAAATCAACAAATGAGTGCCAGTAAATAAAGCCCCAACTTTTCCTTGAAAAGGACAGAGTTTTAGTTTAGTGGATTATGACTATACAACGTGCAAAGCAGTGGGAAAACAGAACTAATTCACCATGCTGTATGTGGATAGGAGGTTATTCCCTAACCTTGAAGGTGAGCTGTATATGTTTTAAGCATGAGTTTTGAATAGTCCTAGTGTACAGAATGGCACTAATTAATAATTGTTATAAAATTATCCGACCCTCTTAAAATGCAAGAAGAGTTCAACTCTATTACCTTATGCAGCTGGGAATTACTTTGTGACGTTGTATTTCCTTTTCCTTTTTCTATTCTAAATTTACTGGCCATTAATTTTATAAAATTTAATGGTCTTAGACAGCTGGTACTGAGAAAGGAACTCATTAGGCCTCGCTTGAATTGTATAGGGATAGCTGAGCTAAAGAAGTATATTTGTTCTTCAGCTGAGGCTCACCTATGTGCTTTCCACAGTCCAGACTCTGAATGGGATAGGCATCTTGTCATTTGCATGGTGGATTGGATGGCTTGGAACTCGCTAAAATTGAACCCTGACAAGACTGAAGCTTGGTCAATTGGGTGAGAGAGCTGTAATTTGTCAGTGTTTTAGAAACTGCTAAATGTGTCACCTGGAACATCTGTGTGACTGTATTATGATCAGTGGAACTGGAGTGAGGGCCCACGTTCCCTAGAGGGACTATTATTGTAACAGGACACCAGGAGACTTGGGGAGTTAGGTTGGAAGCAACTCAGCCACATGGGCAGTGCACAGGGTTTAATCAAGTTCCTCTTAACCTGTATTCAGCATCTCTGTGAATGAAACAATGATGTACATGAGGACTTTATTTCACTATTACCATGTATGCATGGATGTTTCAACTGTGCTACCATCAGAGTGGGCTCTGGAGCCCCACAACATTTGTTTTGATCTTTAGAGCAGAGAATATAAAGAGTGAATGTGTTTTATAGGGTACTGCCCCATGCAGACAACTGTTTGCTCATTTATTCCTGTCAATTTGTTACTTTTTTAACTGCACATTGTGGGATTACTTGGTGGGTTTGGGTTGTTTTTTTTAATATATATTAATGCAAGAAAGCAGTTTATGCACACACAGCTCTTTTTAAAACTTGCACAAGTGGGCCAGCAATGACCTTCTACTCTAAAGAATTGCTGGACAGGTGGCCGAAGGCGTCAGCTGCTCTTGCTGGAAATAAGATTTAAAAAAAAAAAATCTTTGTGGGGCTAGTAGAGAAAAAACAGGAATTAGGGGAGGAGTGTTATAAACAAAACCCTAGACTCCCTCCATATGGCTGTGAGCAGATTTCCCTGGGCTTGGCCTTGGACAGGCCAATCCCCTGCAGTGCAAGTTCACTGGAGTGCAATGGCCTGTTATTAGAGGGCTGTGCTTTCTAACACCTGGGTGATGAATGAACTTTCCAGTTAGTAATTAGACACCTCCTTGCAGGCAGCAGAAGTGTGTGTGTGCGTGTGCGTGCGCGGGGGCGGGGGGGGGTACACATTGTTTTCAGAAGCAGGGGATGGGGCGGGGGGTCCTAAAAAGCATTTTAAAAGGAGCTTACATTACAGTGTTTCATGCTAGCTTGCTGCTCTGGAAGGACAGAATTGGGACTAAAGTTAATTTCATATTGGATTTCACAAGGGGACATTCCTGCTGGATTCTCAACTGATTTTCCCCCCTAAAAACCCAATATCACATTACAGGTATTCAAAATAAATGTGTTGTGCAAGCTAATGGGTAATGAGGTACTTAAGAGATCTCCCTGACCCCCACCCCAGCCCTGTAGAATCCAGAGAAGTTAGCATTCATTGACAACGCCAAAGGGATTTATTTAAGCCTAAAATAAGTATTTCTTTGGACTTAATTATAGGAAGTGCTTGAGCTGCTGAATTCAAATGCCAAAAGAAATTCATTTAGTCCAAAGCGAATCCTTTCCTGTTCTCAAATTAAGTCTTTTCAAAATAGTTTGAAAGAAACAAGAAAAAACAAAGGAGTGAACATTACCTATTTTGTTGTGTTTATGCCTGCTTTTGAGGTCTGCTTTATCTGTGTACAGTCAAAAAGTTCAGTAATAATTCCAAGTGCCTTCACTGATATCTGTTGGTACAGATCACGGTTGATCAGCTTCTGACACTCTTGCTGTTAATAAGCAGTGGGTAATAAACAGTTCAGTATGAGGTATCCGCTGTTTGAAAACTACAAGCATTTTATGATTGATGTCTGAGGGGGCTAATTTCTATGTATTTATTTACTTTTGTGTACAAAGCCCTAGAACCAATGGGCATTGACTTGTTCCTAAACCTCCGTTCTGTCATGGTCTGGTCTACAACTTTGAAGCTGGAATTTATGGACCTAAACAGTAATCAGCAGCAGTTCAAAATAAATGTGTTGTGCAAGCTAATGGGTAATGAGGTTTCAATTCAATCAAGCAACGCTAATTAATGCCAGCCGAGGATCTGGCCCTGAAACCTTCGGAGATGAGCATTCAAGACAGATGCTGGTAGATTAAGACTCTGACCCTGCAAGCAAATACATGGACCTTCATTAAAATCAGTGTGACTCCTTGCAAGCAGAAGGGTCTGCTTGTTCAGAGCAGTGTGAAAAATTGGGGCCTAAGAGGTTTTTTTTTTTTTGGCCTTATGCACAGTTAGTGCATTCAAATAAAAATTCCCAATATTCACTTGAGTAATTATTTCTTAAAATCACTTATGTAGCAATCAGTGATTTTTCCTAGTTTGTTTGTTTCCATTTACAGCACAAGTATTTTGCCCTCATCACTCCCTGCTGAGGAAATACCCATGGGAGCAGAATCTGGGGGAGGGGTCGGGGAAAGGGAAAGTTTGTGAGTTCCCCTTTTCTTGGATTGTTCTCTTTGGGGTCAGCCACCAAGTTCTGCCCTGGCTACCTGCAGGAGACTAGAGCTTATGCTTCCATGATAGCTCCAGAACCCTTTAGCTCCCCGACAGTGTGATTCCTATGGAACTATAATGAGGAGTCCTTGTGGTACCTTAGAGACTAACAAATTTATTTGGCCATAAGCTTTCATGGGTGAAAACCCACTTCATTAGATGCATGGAGTGAAAAATACAGTGAGTAGTATAAAAATTACAGCACATATTTCACTCCATGCATCTGATGAAGTGGGTTTTCACCCATGAAAGCTTATGCCCAAATAAATTTGTTAGTCTCTAAGGTGCCACAAGGACTCCTCGTTGGTTTTGCTAATAAAGACTAACATGGCTACCACTCTAAAACCTATGGAACTATGCTGCCAATCTCATAGGGGACTTTGTTCTAATGTTGAGGGGAAACACAGGACCCTTTGCTAGGTTTTCTGCAAGTGAGGACAAGGAAATGATGTATACCCTCTGGGTTTTGGCCCAGGACCATCTGCAGTTACCTTCAGCCCTTTCTTCTCCAGCCACAGAGAAAGCTACCTCCTTTCCACATGGGAGGACATTTGCATGTAAGGGGCCTTCCATGCCAGAGAATCCAGGCATATATACAATATATTGTATTCTGCCCTTATATACATATTTTATTCTGCTTTCGTGTATGCATGCACGAGTCCTATTCCCTTCAGTGGGAGTAGCACAGGTGCTGTTCTTTATTTGCAATGCCTAAGCCAGGTTGCAGTAGTGTATGAAGCCAGGAAGTAGTGTATGAAGCCATTTCTTTCAAATATTTGTCACCACTCTGAGTGGTGAAAACTGTTGCCGAACAACATGTGAAAATTCAAGATAATCAATTGGACATCATAAAAATGTACAAAGCTGCAGGAAAATAAGGTTATGTTGACAACTTTTTAGCATGAATATTCACCCAGGAATTTCCAGCCTTTTAAAAACCAACTCTGTCTGCCTGATTTCACTATGAATTCAATCTGTAAACATTAAATGCTTTGATGAATTGGGCCAATACTGTTAAGTGTACATCATTGCCAGTTTTTGAAAGGGCATTTGTCAAGTTAGCAATCTTTGAGTTACTGCAGAGACTTCTACCACATGATCTGTCTGTCTACCCAAGCAGCTTTAGGTCCTGCTGATTTTTTTAAAAAAATTGGGTTCGGCCTTTCAACAGTTCATGGCTAAAACAATGCAAGATTGTGCTTCCTGTGAATTTTACATTACAATGCGTCAGCTAATGAAACTCTTTCAAAATAGGCATGCTTGCTTGCTCTGTTTCTTTGCTTGCTACAAAAACAAATACAGACAACTGTTTGCTAAAACTTTAGCAGTGGTGTTAGGCATTATGGATTTAATGAAAAACTGAATATTCCATATGAATATGATTTTGAACAATCAGTTTTAATTGCAATGGAACTCCTAAAGTTACTTAAAGACCATCATCACTGTTAGAGATTTGCTATAACTGCTGCAGTTTGTGCAATGCAAAGCACTGGAACAAAATTAAACCTTAATAAAATGGAGTTTCTCATAATACCCAAATTCAGAATAAATAGGATGGATTTTATTTATTTAGAATTTTTTCAGATGATTATGTACTCGTGTACTTGAAAAATGATCTCCAAACAGCTGGTTTGTGTCAGTATTTGGCTGAACAGAGTATTAGATGAAATACTTCTTTAGATAATGTAATGTACAATATATAGCAGATATACTGCGTCATTTAGGAGAGAAGTACATGCTTTAATCCTGAACACATAATTTCTAGAAAATATACACTGTCTCTCAACTTCTCACATTGAATAACTAAGCTACCCCATTTAAAAATTCTGCAGGGCCTTACTCTCCAAAGATTTGCACAAGCACATTTCACTACTTGAAAATAGTTTCTGAAGGCAGTTCACGTACAGGGCCCAGTTGTCTTCATTAAGAGCACGATTGGTTTCAAGATGACCAGGTAGATTTATAAATAAATAATCACATACATAAAAACAAAATACGATGTGCAGAATGATGTGTTGTGTTGTTTGCAGATATAGTCATGTTGAATATTATCTGGCGCATGTATATAACACATACATATTCTCTGCTGTCCTCTGGTGGATGGAACCTGCACTTGTTAAAGAATATTTGAATTTGTCAACATCCAGGGGCTAGACTTCAAATAAGATATATGCTATGGTACTATAAGTATGTAATGACATATGCTTTAGCTCAAATAAAATGAGTCTGTGAGGTTCACAACCTTGCACTTCACAAGTTTTCCCCATATGTACTTTTCACCCTACACACTATCTTTTATTAATGCCCTTCCTGCCCTGCTGTGTTTTCTGGCAACCTACTGTAACCTCTGCAGTGTTTTCTTTCAAATTAGCTATGCTTCCATCATCTGATATTGAACTATTTGTCATATCTGACCTACAATTCATTATACTAACAAACAAAACAGTGTTATGTATGAAGTGCCAGAGATGTGAATGGTTCTTTATAAAGGCATAGAGTCATAGACTTTAAGGTCAGAAGGAACCATAATGATCATCTAGTCTGACCTCCTGCACAACGCAGGTCACAGAATCTCACCCACCCACTCCTGTAATAAACCCCTAACCTATGTCTAAGCTATTGAAGTCCTCAAATCATGGTTTAAAGACTTCAAGGTGCAGAGAATCCTCCAGCAAGTGACTCCCCACGCTGCAGAGGAAGGCAAAAAAACCCCAGGGCCTCTGCCAATCTGCCCTGGAGGAAAATTCCTTCCTGACCCCAGATATGGTAATCAGCTAAACCCCGAGCATGTGGACAAGACTCACCAGCCAGACACCTAGGAAAGAATTCTCTGTAGTAACTCAGATCCCACCCCAGCTAACATCCCATTCACAGGCCATTGGGCATATTTACCGCTAATAGTCAAAGATCAATTAATTGCCAAAATTAGGCTATCCAATCATACATATATAATATATATATATATATAATATAATATATAATATATGTATGATGGGATATATGTATGATGGGACATAATAAATGTATATAATACATATGATCAAATCCCATTGAAATCAAGAGTTTTTGCCATTGACTTCAGTTGGGCCATAATTTTATCCATAGTTTAGACAGATCCCTGCCCCAAGGAACTTTCAGCCTAAAGAATGAAACCCTGAGAGATTTTGAGACCTCTAAGAATCAGGTCATGAGTTTGACAAATGCAAAAAACCAACAACTAAAGATGAGGTAACCCTTGCAATATCATGTATAGAACTGACACATATCACTTAAACAGAGAGACAGACAAAGAAAAAAGATAAAGGAAAGAAGAGTGATGCTAAGGGTATAACACTTTACAACTCAACATGGAGTTGCCAAATTTTATATCAGGAGTAGCTTGGAAGAAATATGGCTGGTGTGTCTTTTAGTGAATTTCATAGTATACATGAACTATGTAAAATATTCTCTCATCTGTATTCAACATTCTGATTTACGTCAGGTTGACAGCTCTAGTCATACATTTGCTATTTATTAGAACATAAGAACATAAGAATGGCCATACTGGGTCAGACCAAGGTCCATCCAGCCCAGTGGGTCCTGTCTACCAACAGTGGCCAATTGCCAGGTTCCCCGGAGTGAATTAACCTAACAGGTAACGATCAAGTGATCTCTCTCCTGCCATCCATCACCACCCTCTGACAAACAGAGGCTAGGGACATCATTCCTTACCCATCCTGGCTAATAGCCATTAATGGACTTAACCTCCATGAATTTATCCAGTTCTCTTTTAAACCCTGTTATAGTCCTAGCCTTCACAACCTCCAAAGGCAAGGAATTCCACAGATTGACTGTGCGCTGTGTGAAGAAGAACTTCCTTTTATTAGTTTTAAACCTGCTGCCCACTAATTTCATTGGGTGGCCCCTAGTTCTTATATTATGTGAACAAGTAAATAACTTTTCCTTATTCACTTTCTCCACACCACTCATCATTTTATATACCTCTGTCATATCCCCCGTTAGTCTCCTCTTTTCCAAGCTGCAAAGTCCTAACCTCTTTAATCTCTCCTCATATGGGACCTGTTCCAAACCCCTAATCATTTTAGTTGCCCTTCTCTGAACCTTTTCTCATGCCAGTATATCCTTTTTGAGATAAGGAGACCACATCTGTACACAGTATTCAAGATGTGGGCGCACCATGGATTTATATAAGGACAATAAGATATTCTCCGTCTTATTCTCTATCCCTTTTTTAATGATTGCTAACATCCTGTTTGCTTTTTTGTCTGCTGCTGCACATTGTGTGGCTCTGATAAAAGCACATTTTGAAAATAATCTGTCTCCAGTAGTCGTTTATTATTTAATACAGGGGTCGGCAACCTTCGGCACATAGCCCATCAGGGTAATCCGCTGGTGGAACGCAAGACAGTTTGATTACATTGACTGTCCGCAGGTACGCCCCCCGCCACCACTCCCAGTGTCCAGGAACAGTGAACCGCGGCCATTGGGAGCTGCAGGAAGCTGTGCATGTGGATGATCAACATAAACAAAATGTCTTGCGGCCCGCCAGTGGATTATCCTGATGGGCTGCATGCTGAAGGTTTCCAACCTCTTGTTTAATAGCAGCTATCACCTAGATTTCAGAACCCGGCCTCCCTCCACTGCTATGATACAGTTGCTCTGGGGAACCATTTGTAGCTGCAGTGAGAGATAAATTGTTGAGATACGTTCCCAATATTCATGCATAGACAAGGCGATATAATAGATTTCAGTGGAAAATTTATCCTTTCTAGGTCTTGTGTCCAAAAAAGAGAGGTTACCATTTACTCAGATCAGATGTATCTGAGTTCCTGTTCTTGGGGATATTTTCAGTGTACAACCAATGTTACTAGGCCCATTTTGTGTAATTGGAATGATTTTCAATTATTCTGATTTTTAAACGTTCAGCTTTGAAATGAGTGTGCACTTATGTATTTATGCTTGTTGATAAAAGAGTGGAAATCTGGCTTGACCGTAAGGTTTAATTTTTCTAATAAAATTATTTTTTTCAGCTACTTAAACTCTCGCTGATGAACACTTGACAAGAGTATACATTTTAATTAAAAATGATACACTCCTAGATCCTGAAGAAAAACATCTGAAGATACTTGGCAGTGGCCTGAATGCTTTTGAAGTTAATGGAAGACTAGCTTCTAATCTCTTTAGGGCAGGGAGCATCTTTTTGCTCGGTGTTGGTAGAAAACCTACTCCACTGGGGACTTGGTGTATGACTCGGGTTCCTGGGTGCTATGCTAATACAAATATAGGTCCTGGGTTACTCTGAGGGTATGTTAAGTTTCTCAAAGCCAAGCACCACCCCAGGCACTGTGAGTTCAAATACAACACATAACAGATATCCGAAGTAAAAAAAAAAAAAGCAGGCTCCAATCTGCTTCTATCAAAGGGGTTCTTTCTGAGAACAATTTATGGAAGGTTGTCGTGGTCTCCAGCACACAGAATTTTAAAATAAAGATTGGATGCTATTCTAAAAATAGCAAGATAAATATTCCAAGAATTATTTTGCAGAAGTTCTATGGCCTGTGTTATACAAAAGGCCAGCTTAGATGATCCCAATGGTCCCTTCTGGCCTTGGAATCTGTGAAATAATAAATAGCAATACAAATAAATAACATTATTGTTAATTTCTGTTACGGTCGTGGGGATAAGACAGGATCTTGTTGTATTAGGCACTGAAAAAAGGTACAACACAGTTCTTGCCCTGAAGAGATTAAATAAACAATCAAGACAGTCATGGGCTTCAGGAAAAATATGCTAACAGTTTGCTAAATAGCCCACATTAGTCACTTCAGTGTAGCAGGTTGGATGAAACTGTAGGAGGGAAACAGACACATACAATGTCTTAATCTTCAATATGTGTAGGTAGTATAGTCAGGCGTGACTACTTCTACGTACATGAAAGAAGCTTCAGGAATAACTTGGGGGTGTGATTTTACATTAGAATTATATTAGAATTATATTCTTCTTCAGGAAGGTTTGTCGTATCACTTCCTTCATGTGTAGTTTCCCTGATTCAAGTCCTATAAACCTATGAAGACAATAATCACATGTGCTTCTGTACCTACATCCTCCCCACTTGTCATGTTTTTTCCCAGAGTTTGTGGAATGCCTGAAATCTTCTGGCCAATGTTATCGTGCCGAATGTTGTTGTTGTTGTGGGTTTTTTTGTTTGTTTGTTTTCCCACTCGTCCCCTGCTCATCATGCCTCATTTCTAGTGGAGTGGTGAAATGGGTGGCTTTCTGGAAGATAAAGCATGTATGCAGCCAGCCAGTTACAAAGTGACCTACTTGCCCAAACTCTATCTAATTCAAGATAGAGTTAATTAGATTCTCTCTTGAACACCAACCGAGTCACGTTTCAGAGGACCAGATACTGAGTTGGTGCCAATCAATGTTGTTCCACTAAGTCAGCGGAGCTATGCCAATGTACACCAACAGATATCTGGCCCAGAATGCCTAAATTAAATGCTAATGCTAAATATATTAGAGAGAGAGAGAGAGAAATTTTTACAAATGGTACCAAAACCACTTTTAAACCAGTTTAATTTACTATTTGCTGCTTTGCTATATTTTAGTTGCTTATATTACATTAGGTTGACTACATTAAATTTATTTTTGCATAGAGAGCTTTAACAGAATAAGAAATGGACAGAATCTCTTTGATCTTTGTCTTTATTTTGCTATCTTAGATATTATATAGTTGCTGTCGGATTGAGGCTCTTAGAAGCCTAGAGAGAGAGAAAGAAATGGATAAAGCAAAATGGAGTAACAGTTCAGGTGTGTGTTAGGAAAGTTTTCTGATTTTTTTTTCAAACATAAAAAATATGTGCCTAAAGCTCCTGAAATGTTTTTGTGATCAATTTACAATCTGAAGCACATTATAATAATTTGTAGTATTCTGAGCTTAAATTGCTTTGAAACAGTATATGTTAGAGTTAAACTTCTCTCTAGTTTTTTCAAGGTAAGAAAATAGAATATATTCGGGAGAGTGCAACAAATGTTACATAGGAGCGGAGAACTGAGACTATTAACTTGTTGCTTCTGTTGTGTAGACACTGAACTGTTGATATTGTCCCCGTATTTCTGCGCTTTCCTGGTCTCATATTTGAGAATGGAAATTAATGCTGATATCATTTGGAATTAGCATTGAAATCATTTCTACTTGTGACAGAGGGAGAAGCAGAGAGGCACAGAGAAGGGGAACACCTTGGAAGAATACCATAGCAGCTGCATACTCTGTAAATAGCATTTAAAACACATTAAAATCACTTGGCTGATCTTCAATGCACTTTGTAAAATACAGTATGTACTGTTTCAAAAATATGCACTGTAGAGGCCAAATGTGCATCTCAGGGCAGAATTTGACCCCGTTAGGTCAGAACAGATGGACCAAATGCCCTTTTGGAATTTGTCTTTAAAACATGTGTATATGTTACTCTATACCAACTCTAAAACGTCTGCATATTTAATTAAACTGGTCCCTGACAGGCCACTTCAATGACTATTCACATTAATTCTATAATAAATACTAGATCTTTACAAAAAATTGATTTAATTTTTGAAATATTATTTGGTCTAAAAGAAAATCAGTCTCTCATTGACACACTAAAATACTACACATATTGCAAAATTTCATACAGTTTTCAAAGTTCATGGAATCTAAGCATATTTGGCATCTCAGTTTTCATTGTGTATTATGATAAATGAAGACGTCCACAACTCTTGAAAATGTATTTAATTGTCTTTAACGCACCTGTTCATCACTCCTGGTGTTTTCACACAATGCACACATGAACCATTAGAAATAAAATATACATAAATACACAATGGATTTCTCACAGTATGTACCCAACTTCGTAATAATAGGTCACAGAATGTTTAAGAGGAGACTCAATTTACTGTCTCTCCAAAAGCCTAAGGGGAAAAAGATGAGCGTGGCAGAATGCTCTGATTGTTAACAAACCTGGGCTCTATTGGACTAAGGAGGGAAGTGAATATGAGAATTCAAGAACCTTTATTAAAAAAACCATACAAAAAACCTGCCACTAGAGCCCTTTCTTAAGCCATGGAGTTGTTAACTCAAACAACTTTATTGCTCACAACTGGAGATAAGTAGTTTCTCAGTTAATCAGGTCCTTATAAATTAAGACCAACACCTTGAACTCCACCTAGTAAACGTAACATCTGTCAGTGCAGATTTCAGGCTATTGTCATAACAGGTTCTCTATGTGAAGCAGTCAGATGGCACATGACCAAGATTTGCCACCAAATTTGCCGCTGGTTGGATCATTAGCTTGCCAGGGCCGGGTACTGATGGGGAGCATGACATGAATGCTGATCCATTTCCCCCTCCCCCGCCATACAAGCGATTCACATGAAGCTGGTTGATGTAGAGCTGAACAAAGCTATGCATATTGTTACTGGGACCTTATGGGCAACTCTGTTGCCATGGCTCCCAATACTTAGCAACATAGCACTGCCCCATATTCGCTGTGAAAAGTCTTCTGTCACATTGCTGGCTAAGATCCATGAGACTAGCCACCTGCCGCTGTACGCAGAACTCTTCGACCACCCACCTGTTCACCTGTGTTCTGGCCCTTTATGGTAATTTATGACACCACAGAACATGACAGTGGAATCTGCTTGGCGCAGCAAGTGGTCACTGACAACGGTCATTAATCACTTTCTCATCAGTGACCCAACCATCTGTCCACCAGTTTTGATCAGCCAAGGGACCTGTGGTCATCTCTGAACCGGTTTTGAACAGGACAGGGCAACTATGCAGCAAATCTCTTCAAATAGGGTTTTTCTAATGACCCGTGATGCAGCTTCAGTCAACTTCAGACTATGTCACATACCATTATTGAGTGTCCACTGACTTATTTCGACGGCAGGCTACCAGCTTTCCACCTGGTTGATGATGATGCCATTAAATGGTTGGGTACATTGCACATATGCCAATGATGATGTGTGAAGCCCTGCTTGATATTTTTCTAAATGCATAATGCATCCATGGAACTTCAATTTCTAGGGGCTCTCATAATGAAACCCATATCTAATCTCAAGGCAACTAAGGAGCAAAGGGTTGTGGTATCACAAGAGGTCACACTATTTTCTCCAGGTAAAGACAGAACAAACCCCCTCTTGGAAATAGCTGCTACCTCTGAATCCAGAACTACTTCTGTATCTAACAAGACTCCACAGTTCATAACAAACAGCATAACAATCTCTCAGTTGGGGATGTGGACATAAACTCTTCAAGCTCTTGTGATTGCTTCTCATAGGCTACTAACACCGTCTCAGTCTTGTCTGACTTGAGTCACTAACAGGCCTCAATCTAATTAAGACTCCAAGTCAACCTTTACTCTGTATAAGCTATGTCAAAGAAGAAAGAAATATAGAACTGAGTTTTAAATAGGATAGTGAATAGGTAAGTTTAATTTATATGTCAATTATCTTTGTATATTAAAAGACAAATAATAAAGAGCTGTACAACACTATGTACTGGGTGAAATCCTGGCCCCACCGAAATCAGGCAAAACTCCTATTAATTTAAGGGTCAAGATTTCACCCAGTGGCTCCTTCTCTTAATGGCCCAGTATACATGATGAACAGGAATGGTAACCAACCAGAATCCTATAGGATGCTACAGAAAGCCCTTGTTGCTGCAAAAGAGCAATTATATAACATTGGGACTTCTGAAAAAGAAAGATGCCCTTCCATACACATCTGATTTCATTTAGTAGGTACCCTTATATGTCAACAGATCCTTATTATCAACTGTAATAAAGGTAGCTGCTTTTCATGACTCTCCAGGCTAAGATCATCAATGAATGCCACCAATGTTGTTTGTATATAATCCTTAAACCTCAGTCCAAACTGACTGGAGTCTAGTAAATCTGAGGACTCATGATAGAGTTGAACTATCATAACCTTCTTGACCCCTTTTCAAAAAAAGAAAAGGAGGTTGCAGACATGTCAATGTCAGGAGATGATAGCTTGAGCTAAGGCCATGAAATACTGCTTTCAAAAGGGCAGAGCACAAGCCAAAGTGAATCTGTGACAACATCAACAGGCTAAAACACAGTATGCCAGTGTTCACCTTTGCTAGCCATGAAGGACCCCCTCAACACCTTCAGAACTTAGCACAGAGCCCATCCCTGAAACTTAACAAGCTATAGTGGTTGAAAGTCAAACTGAGAGAGTCAGCATTTTCCTCTTTAAGACACTGATGTGCCACTACATCAGTAGATGGCATCTCTCCAGATCTGAGCAACTGTGATGCTTTGCCATGTGCAGACAGGGTGCACAAACCTTGATGGGGTGTCTAGATGGAGGCAACAATAAAGCCAGGTTCTAAACCCCCTAAACCTGGAATAGTTCCATTGTGCAAAGATGTACCTTTAATTGTCAAGCATTTGTTTAAAAAACCAAAATAAAACAGCAAAATCATCTGTTTTTTACCCACCCATACCTGGTTAGAATGAAAAATAAAAGTGGAAGCATGATGATGACTTAGCACAAATCTCAAGAAATTCACTTAAAAACTAAAAGTACTCTATTTAACCATACTTCATCGCTAGCTGTGATCACATCACTTGTGTATTTTGTAAGCAGTTTAACAAGAATCTTTCAATTGCTTCAGATTTTTTTAAATCCAGAATAATGGATGCAAGGTTTCTCAGAAAAAGCCTGCAACATGAAAGATGATATATCAGGAAATGAAAACTTAAATGTCCCCAAGGAAAACATGGTTTCACTGAGGGAATTACAGCAGATGTTTACATTTTTTGCTGTCTGTGAAGAAATAACATATGTCTGTTTCACTGATTTGTTTACCAAATACTGACATAGGTTCCTATCGCTGGTGATGGCAAACAATCAGAATCATAAATACCAGAAACACAAAATAAGAAGATCCCTATTTTGACCCTGAAATTAATCAATGGCCTTTAGCCACTTTAGCCTTCATGCAGCAAAGTTCTATTAAGTTATGACTTCATCTGATATGAGTTGAGTTCTTTCCCCATTGTATGAATACCCTCTCACTGTAAAAATCTAGAAAACGTGAAAGAAATCTGCAAGGATTCCTTGACTGAGTTCTTTCCTGACCATTCACTAAGGATGTGGAGTTTGCCCTCTCATGGAATGAACTTCAATGAATCCCCAACAGGCTACATGAATCCCTGGGGATCATCAGGAGGCCAGAACTATCTACATAAAGGCCCTGTGCCTCAGCAACAGATCCATACCCTTGTTGCCCCACAAGCAGCATATGGCTCCTAAAAGGGAGGAGAAAAGGTCTCAGTGAAAGTCCTACAGCCCCAGGGTGCTTAACTTTTGCTGGGGACTCTTCCTGGGCCCAGTGGGAGAAAAGTGCATCTCTGAGCTTGCAGCACCCAGAATGAAGCTGCAAACTCCCTGTCTTACAGTCTGCCCAGTCCAACTCCCTGCTTGTATTTCCTAACCCCAGAGACTGGCCTCCACAGGGGGTGGGGGACAATGCTGCACAGGTGGCTGACCCCTCCCCACCCTTCCACATAAAAGAGTTGAGTGTAAAGAGTCCCCAGTCCCTCCCATGGTTTTTCTCTATTAGGGGCATGCTAGAGCAAGAAAGAGCATAATGCTGCTTTGAAAAATAAACACATGACTGTGTTGTAGATTTAACCTAAGCATTTATCCCATTTTTCTGTCATTCATAACTAAAGGACCACCAGCAAGCTTAGTGCAACCTCTGGCCTTCATTAACCACATTGTAGCTTTCCCTCCTGAAAAGTCTTTCCTTCTCTGTCTTATTCTGTGTCACTTCATGGGTTAAGTACCTCAGAAAATGGGCAGTTTTGAAGCAGTAGATTATCCATTCACTGCAGCTTGTCCCCCGCCCCTCTGTCCCCCACCTTCTGTTCCTTTCTTTGCAATTTCAATGAAAGATGGAGAAGAACAAAAAGATTTGGAGGAAAGTCAAGCTAATCAGATTGAATCCCCTTCAGTTCAGAAATGTAGGAGTTAAGTCTTGTAGCTCAGGCTCTGAGCTGTTCAATAAATTGAGAAGTGTGTGTTGGGGAGAGGATTGAGGGGGAAAATGGGGGAAGGCCAAGGAGAGCATTCTTTATGGTGTTTTGTAGCCTCTGGGAAAGGAAAGCATTGCTCTTTCAGAAAAGTCAGATTAGTGTGCTCCTTCAGGCACCTCATCTGGAGAAACTTTTCCATGGCTGCATTATAATCACTGTCATCTGGAAAAGAAGGGGAATGCTGTTTTTGTAATGAACAGTATGATTAATTTGGAGCTGTCCAGCAGGGCTTAGGTTCATTGACAGTTTCTCATATTGATGCAGCCATTTTTTCCATGCCCACTCCACTGGCCTATTCCTAAAAAGAGACCTGTTACAATTGTAAGTGCTGTCTGGGTTCTCTGAGCTCTGAATATGACATCAAGGATAAGATTGCTAGATCAGCACAAAGGGGGCAGGATATGGCTCTGTGATTTTAGATCCTGACTCCGCAAGGTGCTTAAACACATGCCTAACTTTAAACATGTAAGTAATCCCGTTGAAGTCAGTAGGACTATTCAAGGGGTTAAAGCGAAGCATGTGCTTAAGTACCTTACTGAATTGGGACCTTATTTTTTAAATGTAACTAATACATTTATTAACGAGGTGTTTTCTGGCTATCTGACAAATGGAATGGACCTGATTTCCCTCAGTTTTGCAAGGCTTTACACTGATGTAATTCATTGACTTCAATGGAGTTATTCATAACTATGCTGGTGTGCGAGGGGAATCAAGCCAAATATGTTTTTTCTCTAAATTGATCAGAGCCAGATTCTTCTGCCCTTATACCATAATGAGTAGTACGTTGCTCCATCAGTACTCAAATGGAGCTGGTCACAGATTGGATGTAAATAAATTGGTAGAATTAATAAAAGACTCTGCTATTGTCACAGAACTAACATCTCCGGTTTTGAAAATAAATGTCTTATCGTTGTTTCAGAAATCAGTGAGCATATACCAGCATTACTGTAATAACAGGGCACCCTTATCATAGAATCATAGTTCTGTGACAATAGCAGAGTCTTTTATTAATTCTACCAATTTATTTACATCCAATCTGTGACCAGCTCCATTTGAGTACTGAGTATCCGCTAACAATATCCTGGGCCACTGGCAGCATCTGTTAAATATGACTTCACCTACTGCTATAGAAAAAACACTACATTTAACAGAGGACAGGTCGTGTGCTTTTGTAGGAGAGAAAAAGATACAGTATAAATTGCAAATCGACAAATGAAATGTGAAACTCAAAATACAATAGGGCAGGATTTTACCCGAAATTAGTTTTGTGGGCAAAAATTATATGAAGTTTATAATTTTCACCCCATCTCCCCAAAAAGAAAGGTTTCAAAGAAAATTTAGATTGAGTTTCAAATATCTCAGGTTTAAACATTTGGAATTCAATTGTTTTTCTCTTCTTTGTTTCAAAATCAACTACAGCATTGAGTTACTATGTTTAACTTCATGTTGCTACACACCATCAAAATGCAAAAACTTAAAGCAGATTGTATTTACCTGTGTTTTTACAAGTACAAATACCTTGACGCTTCAAAATATTGAAACCCATCCAAGTCATAGTGTTCTACAGATCACTATTTACAGCATTAGAAATCCTTAGAAAATTAAAATAGTAATAAACATAGGGTAATTGACAGATACACAGTATGAATTCTGTGAAGAGAACTTGGCTACTACAGCAGGAAATAGTATATAGTATATTTGAATGCTGCGTATCCTAATATGGTTTAATATATGGTCAAAGAGAAACTGCATTTAATATGAATAGGAACTGGGAAGATATTTAGCAAGTGTGGGGAGTTAAATTTTAATACTTTTGTGTACTTTATAGTATTTCATTGCAATTTACCTTATAGCAGGTTTTCAGAAATTCACAAAGCATAGGTAGCAGAATGTCATACACACAATTTTCTAAGTTACCTGAGATTTTTAATATTTTCAGTATAAAAATAAGCTCAAAACATTAGCAGATTCGTATACGTGAAAAGTAATATAAGTAATAAAATCTTAGACCTTGATTCTGCAATTCTCTGTATTTAGGCACATCCTTGCACTTGCTCTGAGCCCCACTGAAGTCCAAGTTACACATATGCACAGCTGGAGGATCAGAGCCTTACACCTCACAGGACTAATACTCAACCTTTCATCTTAGGTTCTATGGCAGAGCTCCACTCGTCCCCTCACAGGCTCAAACCTCATTAGCCATCTAAGAACATAGTAATATTTCTAATTGTGAACTCTTTGGGAAGCATAAACAAAACTATTTTGACCTTTTCTGAGTTATGCTGTATAAATCTATATTTTTTCCAGTCTTTTGATCAGGAAAGGTTTGTACTCAGACCGCACACAAATGGCTGATGTTTGAAATTTCAAATTAGCTTGATTCATAGATTGAATGGAGACTGAAAAATGTAGCCAAGTTTGAAGAAAATTGGTTCAGTAGTTTCATTTAACCTCAGCAAGGTAGATCTTTTTCTCTCAGATTGTAGACGTATGGTTAAGGCTATCTGGAGTTTAGAGGAGGAATAGCTAGATCAATCAATGCATAAGTCCCACTGGCCAAGACGGCTGAAATTTTTAGCTTCACAAGCCCAATGGGTAAGGGCCAGATTCTGATCCCTTACTCCATGAGTAGTCAATGTTAACTTAAATGGGGACTCCTCTACATGGTCCTGTAATATGGTCATTTCTCCTCCACTCTGACCCATACTTTTGGTTTAAAAAGGGTGTATGTGTGGGGGAATTAATATTAGACAAAAATATTTTCTGTAGAGAAGCAAGTTGATTTAAAAAGGCCATTAACCTGAAAGCTCCCCAGTATTAATGGAGCTTTCAGCTTCCACTAGAGGATAGGGCTTAGTGGTCTAAATATCATGTTTGAAAAACGTACTCATTCTGGAATTACCAAATTACATCTAAGCAACATTGGCCCAGTTGCTTATCTTCTTGACATATAAACTGAGTTCACTGCAGTTTATCATGTGGACTTTTTCATATCTTAAAAAAACTGAAGCTAATTTTCCTGTGTGTGGACACTGATTTTTTATAAGGGTTTTATCCAGTATTGTAATACATTTCTCCCCCATCTGAGTTCCAGACATGGATGTAGTTCTATGGTGCTTTATGTATAAAGTGCTTTGGGATGAAAGGTGCTCACTCAGGATATGTGTGCACTGCAATAAAACACCCATGGCTGGCCCATGTTGTCAGTTGACTTGTGCTCAGGGGGCTCAGGCTTCAATTGCAGTTAAGGTGTCTGGGATTGGGCTGGAGTATAGACTCTGGTATCCTCCCACTCGAGGGGTCCCAGAGCCCTGGCTCCAGCCCGAGCCCAGACATTTACTCTGCAATTTTATAGCCTAGCAGCTCGAGCCCCACGAGCCTGAGTCAGTTGACACAGGCCAGCCATGGATGTTTTATTGCTGGTTAGACATACCCTCAGAGTCCGGTAGGGGAGTGGGGGAGGGGGGAGGAGTGCTTGGACTCTGTGTAAGCTCCGACCCCAATCCCGAAGCAGGTGGCAATCTCTGCTGTAATGTTCAGCAAGAAAGTAGTTAAAAATGTTCACTTCATCTTGACCTTGCTAGCTTCCAAATTTATCACCCCCTTGAGATGAGGGGACAGTCTGCAGATCCCTTACTATAAAAATGCAGAAGCCCCTGAGCGAAGATCATGTTCATTGCTTTTCACAGAGTATTTAAGTGAAGTTGAGGGAAAAATAATCCCCCCAACACTGATTTGGAAAGGTTGTATCAACTATTACAATACAACTATTACATAACTACAGATTATGGACTTCAGGAGAGTTTTGTGAGAATATTTCTGGACTCTTTTTCAGTGAGAACTAGACTTGTGGACTCATGTAGGGGGAAATCTACTTCCCACTTCACTGTACTGTCACCAAACTTCTCCTGCTTCAGACCCTTTTGTGGCTTACCCCCTTTATACAATGGTGTTACAATAGGTTCACTGTATTTAGTAAAAAAAATTTTATGGAAAGGTGGTCAGCATTTGACCCTGAAAGTTATTGTTTCATTCTGACTGTCTAAACATTCAGGATATTTTTCTTTTATTTAATTTGGTGATAAACAAAGTTGTTTCGTATGTTGTTTCCAATGTTTCGTAATACCTACCTGATAATACACAATGTTCAGTAATATAGAGGAGTTGAAAAATATCAGATTTAAATGCCATTATGCGTTCAACATTTTGAAACAAATTGCTGTGTAGAAGCCTTTGTAGACTTCAAAGCAAATTCAAATTGTTATGAAGCGCAAGTCATGGCTCCTTAGTGATAAACCTAATACCTTTTTTTTAAAACAAAGGGTAATTGTATTTCCTTTATTTAACAACCAGCCAGTAGTCCTAGCAGTAGTCGTTTTGCTTTGCGAGAACAATGTTGTAAGAAAATTAGTAAGTTCAGTAATCAACTGAATCAAAGTTAAAAAGACGGTAGCACATGATCATTGGAATACGAAAATGTAACTACTCTGTTATATTTACTTAGTGGCCTCTGAAATGTTCTAGATTTGAGAATATGCCAAATGTATTTATTTAAGTAATGGAACACTCTCGGTAAACTGAAAAATTGCCATGTATTGTGCTACCAGAACTATTTAAAATGTAGCATGACTATCATATCTTCTAACAAAGAGGGATTCACCTTTAGGTCATATAAATCACAGGTTCCTCATGTAGTGGCAATTACCTGTATGCACTGAGTATTGTTGGTGGGAAATTACTAGGGCTGGTTGCAATTTTTCAGTGTTTTCAAACTTCTGATGATGATACATTTTTCATGTTTTAGTTTCAGTTTTTCAGTTTTTGGTTTGTTTTGGATTTTGTTATTTTTACTGACTCCTGGAGCTAGTCCAAATGTTTAGAAAATTCAAAATTTCAACAATTTTTTTGAAGAAAATTTCAAAAAGATTGGATTTTTTCATCATATTCTACCATTATTATTATCTATTAATGCTATAGTAGTGCCTAGATATCCCAGCTGAAATACAAACACAGTGAAATAAAAGTTGCTTACAATATAAATAGACAAAAGGGGAAACAAACATAGAAAGATGAACAAGAAGTTATGCACTAGGTGAGAGGTAACACTAGGATTAGAAACCAAAGTTTCATGACTCACAGAGCTTCACCCATGCAAACCCATCTACCCCCTTTGTGGTGTAATTATTATCATCCTACCATCCAGTTGCATCTTCCTGCAGGACCAAAGCTTCCTTTATCACTGCTCCTATCTGTCATGTGGAAGAACATTGCTGAAACCGCTTCACAGTCGCTTCATGTAATTTGGAAGAGGTCTGATGGTGTTAACCAAGTTCATCTCATTACCAACCTTAAAGAATCTGGAGTCTCTGAAACTAGAAAGTATCTGAAATCTTTTAATTTTTGCCCTATTTTTTCCCATGTCCCCAAAGCAGAGAGCTTAGCTCAAACCCTTTCTCTCCCATTAGCTACAGCACTTTCACCCTTAACCTGTAGTAGTAATAGTAGCATTGCCTAGAGGGTTCAACTGATATCAGAGGCCTATTGTGTTAAGTACTGTCCATTCACATTGTGAAGGGGTGTACCTGGCCTCTATGGCTCCCTTGAGGAGGCCCCGTGGTCCTATGACACACCACCCCAGGAAGCATAATGTGGGAGGAAAGGAGCAGAGAAGGTAGATCCTCCAAGCCTGCCTAGACAGGCCTTTCTGGAGCAGCCATCTTTGAAACTACAGAGACCTGGCCTTCCAAGGGCTAGAAGGATGAGTGACAGTCAATCACTGTCTGGGACTAGAAGAGCAGGGAAGTGTGCTTCCCTCTGGCCCGAGAAGCCTGGGGGCTAGCCAGGGTTAATCTCTGGTTGCACTTGCATAGCTGGTTTTGCAGGGAGAGAGGCCCTGAGAAACCTGGCCATGAGTGAAGATAAAGGTGCTGAGTGGAAGAGGCTGAGGGAAGAAGCAGCAATTAATTGAAGTGAGCAGTATATGGCTGCTGTGTATAGAGTCCCTGGGCTGAAACCCAGAGTAGTGGGCCAGCACAGGTTCCCTTGCTGGCCACCAACAAAGTGGCATAAACAGTGAGCAGGGGACAAGCTTAACTAAGCCCCAAGAAAGTGACAGGGCTCATTTGGAAGCCTGAGCAAAGGGCTGAACTTAAAGTGCCAGAGCTGGCAGCCTTGGTGAGGGCAGATAGACTGTTTATTTTGTTGGACTCTTCGCTACCCTGGAAGGGATTCCTTTCCATTGTATGACCCAGATGAGGACTGAGTCACTGAAGACCTGCCAAGTGAGGTCAACAACTTACAGGGCACCAGGAGAAGGACTGCAGTTCTGCTCCCACGCGCAAGGAGGCACTCAAGAGGTGAGTGACCTCCTTACACTCATAATAATAGATATTCAGAGATATAACAAAGGAATCCCTGAGGTGCTGGGACTGAGGCTACATCTTCACTGCAAAAAATGTGAAGTTTTCATAGTAGGATAACTAATGTGCATGAGCTATCCCACTGTAAAATCCTAGTGGAGACAAGGCACTGTGGTATTTTACCATGAGGTAGGATAGGCAAGGTCAACTACGGACAACGTGACCGTACTGATGAACACTATGGGAAACAACTACATTAACCTGAACTAAGGTACCTCTTAGTTTGTGCCAGCAGCATCTACATGGGGTAGTTACAGCACACTTTACTGCACGCTGCAACTTTATACCACCGTAGTCCACACTGCAGGGCTGTGTACACAGATCCAAAGAGTCAATCACTCTGCTTTTTGTTCTCTCTAAAGAGGATCGGTGATTCTTCCCCTTGTGGATGTGCTTTGATAACGTGCCTTCAAGAGATTTGCCAAAAGTGAGCTCCCTTAAAATACATAGCAATCAGATTACATATGGAGCACTCTGTACAAGGCTCAATATATGCATTAGAGGAAACACAAAAGTAAAAGTAGATTATACAGCAAAAGCAGAACTGAAAACTTGGTAAAAATTAAGCTGGTTGGAAAACTGTATGTATTTCCATGGAAAACTTTCAAAAGAAATGATAAAATATTAATTTTTTTCATTTTTTTACACAGAGATTTTGTTTTTCAGAGATAATTTTGAGTTTCTCAAAGTGGAGGGTTTTTTGGCTATGTATTCCTCCACTACACCCTAGCCTCAAAAAATTGTTAAAGGAAAGAAACTTTTTCGATTTTTTTAAAAAAGGCTATTTTTCACCAAAAATATGTCTTTTGGGCAAAAACTTCTGATTATCCTTGAGGGTTTTCAAAAATGTAGCAGAAAACTTACTTTTTTTAAAAAAAACAAAGAAACGAGTGTTTAATAAATCTTGCAATCCCATTCTTCGAGTTGCCATCTAACCCTCTGTCTCAAGAAATCCTGGCATCTGGAAGTTGGTGGGAAAAGGGAGAGAAACTTCAGTTGCATCATGGGGTCTGGCTTTTTTAATACTTTTTTGTGGGCTCCTCCCCATTTCTGAGGTAGTGGATGGCTGTACCTCTGACTAACACAGTAAAATGGCTTAAAATTACCTCACCTCTTCAGTTTAATGACTGGCAGTAACTGACTAGTCATGTGATGGAATTTCCATGAGAAGTTAAACCTTTGGAGCTGGGGAAGCTAATGACAATTGTTCAGACCTTTGTCCCCTCCAACTTCCCTGCCTGAATTCATTTGTTAAGAAATTTCACACTACATTGTTATATAATAGATTCAGCTGTGCCTGGGAAAACCAAAACCCCTTTTCACAACCCACTTGAGTTTAAGTGGCTCATCCCAACTCTTTACTCAATCCAGCCCTCTCATGGCCAAACACAAAGCATAACCCTCTTTTTCCAGTTTCACATGAAGTTCCCAGTCTCATAATAAAAAGAATTAATTACAGAAAAAGACCACCCCCTCCTACAAAAAAAATCATATCTTTTCAAAATAAACCCTTTTCTTTCCCCTCCCAATTGCCCTTTACACCCTTACTTAACTTTAATTGCGCTACCTTAACTCAAAGTACTAAGAAGCTCTGCAGATGGGAAAAGAGTCATCTGAGATGCTGTCATAGAAAGGTGTACTATCCTTTGGATAATTTAGCAGACTGAATTCAAATAGGCTTTTCCGCAATGTATGGGTTAATGATAACATAGAAAAGACAGCTGCTGAAGGTAAAATAATTGGTTGAGGATTTAGGGATTGTCACTATGTAAGAGTATTACTTCCTTAACTATAAAAGTAGAGTTAAAACACTACAATAGTGCTACCTCCAGTGTGGATGTCATTATTCTAGTTTAAGCAACTTTATGGTACTGTGGCTTATTCCTGTATGGAAAGGGGAATAAGATACATTGTATAAAGCACCTTTATAACTGCATCCACATTAGGGATTGTACCAGTGTAAAGATTTCAGTAAACAATCACACCTCTAAGGACATGGCTACACTTGCAAGTTAGAGCGCATTAAAGCAGCCCCGTGCGCTGTAACTCAAGACGTGTCCACACTGGCAAGGCACTTAGAGTGCTCTGACTCCGCGGCTAGAGCGCTCCTGGTAATCCACCTCGGCGAGTGGAATAATGTTTGATGCGTCCCCACTGGAGCGCCGCGGCGCCAGTGTGGACACACTGGTCTGTTAATGCGTTTTGATAGGCCTCCAGAAGTGTCTCACAATGCCTCTTCTAGCCACTCAGGTCATCACTTTGAACTCTATTGCCCTGCCCTCAGGTGACCAACCATCAGACCCGCCCTTTAAATTCTCTGGGAATTTTGAAAATCCCCTTCCTGTTTTCTCAGCCAGGTGTGGAGTGCTCTTATCGAATCTTTCCAGGTGACCATGCCTCCATGCGCCAGGCAATCCCCCGTATGGAGCAATGGGGAGGTGCTGGACCTCATCAGTGTTTGTGGGGAGGAAGCTGTCCAGTCCCAGCTGCACTCCAGCCATAGGAATTATGATACCTTCGGGCAGATATCAAGGGACATGATGGAAAGGGGCCATGACCAGGATGCAATGCAGTGCAGGGTTAAAGTGAAGGAGCTGTGGAATGCTTACCGCAAAGCCCGCGAGGCAAACAGCCGCTCTGGTGGTGCCCCGTGACCTGCCATTTCTACAAGGCAGGAAGGAGGAGGAAGACACCCCGGAATCCCTAGATGCATGCAGCCAGGAACTATTCTCAAGCTGTTCTCAAGGAGGAAGGTAGCCAGTCGCGTTGGCCGGTGCTTGGGGAAGGACAAACACCAGAGGAGGTTCCCAGTAAGTGCCATTTATTTTGGGAAGGAAGTTATTCGGTGTGGGCTCTTGGGGCGAGGAGGGTTAGGGCTGCATGCATGCGGAATAGGTCATTGATGTGCTCTCTCACATCACGGTAATCGGCCTCAGTGATCTCCTCAAAGGTCTCATCCAGAACGTGGGCAATGCGCTTGCGCAGGTTTGTTGGGAGAGCCACTGTTGTCCTTGTCCCAGTCAGGCTAACATGTCCGTGCCACTGTGCTGCAAGGGGCGGGGGGACCATTGCTGCACACAGGCAAATTGCATATGGCCAGGGCGGAAGCCGCATCGTATTAGAAGAGTGATGAAGGGCCTTCCCCACACATGCTTTTTTAGATGATTTTAAACATTGCTTATATAGTGCTATGGATGTGCAAGCCCTTCACAAGTAAAGACAGGCTGAGAGTCTCAAAGCTGTCTTGGCGATTTAGACACATTCTGTATTCATCTTTGACTGCTTTGAAAAATCTTAATCACAGTCCCTTCTCTGGAGAGTTTACAGTCTACCATAAGACACAAAAAGCCTGATTTTTTTCAGTGGCCTTACCCCTGATGTAGTCATTTACACCTGTGCAAAGTGAGTGTGAAATAGAAGTAAAATGCTTCCATTCCAATTTTTGTAACCCTCCATGAAAACACGAGTTTTGAGAAGAGACTTAAAGAAGAATGGAAAAGTGTGGCAATTAGCACTGGAATCACCGTCGCTCTCTGCTCCTCATAATTAAAGGTGTCTCAGGGTGGATGCATGCTTGTTGAGAATTTTTTTTTCTTATGCTAATAAGAGTTTTGGAAGGCTATTTGACCAAGTCACATTATTTTCCCTGAATAAGTCATCCCTTCTGTAAACACATAGATAAAGTTATGTATGGATGCAGATATTTGCAGGATTAGGGGCTAATTATGTGAATACATCAGCTCACAGAATTTTGATTTATTTTTTTTAATGAGAGACCATGAGGATATACATACCTCTGAA
This sequence comes from Chelydra serpentina, assembly GCA_037349315.1. Lineage (NCBI taxonomy): Eukaryota > Metazoa > Chordata > Testudines > Chelydridae > Chelydra > Chelydra serpentina. The sequence continues at coordinate 81,756,139 of JBAIAC010000004.1, forward strand.
ATCTGGATCAGATTCTCATATAAACAATGTATCCGTTTAATAAAAGGAAGTGGTACAAAAATAATAAATAAATCCTTTGGGTTTGAAACAGATATTTGGCATGTTAGGATATCAGAAAAACACCACAAAAAGAAGCAAACTGCACTAAGCTCTCTTAGGGTTCCTCTGTTATTTATTTACATGTGAATCAAATACTATTGTAATTCTCCTGGGGGTAATCATTTCCAATGTGCAAATCAGATAACCATAAATCATCCCACACTGGATATAGAGGCCCTTAAAATAGCAATGTGGATCACATGAAAATGATTTTATTGAAGCCAGTACCCAGTAAAAGCAGTTATATCCTCTATATCCCCTGTTTTTCCTCTAATTGTATAGGGATCAAAATCCCAAATAACCCAAGCTACAGACTTTTTATAAACTTGTGAACCATTTATAGCTTCCTCTATCTTGGATCTCCCCACCATTCATGGTTCCTCAAAATAAATAGCTGCATTCTTCTATGACTCCCATTACTTTTGATTCAAAGATGCCATATTTTAGATTACCACTTCAGGCCAGATTTGCTTTTTTCCCATTTAGCTTCAAGGGGGAAAAATGGATAAACTGCATAGTTCTAATAAAAGAAACATTATCATTATTTTAGTCTATCTGCTTATAAATAATTAAGTTTTCTTATTTAAACTTTTGTCCTCAGGAATGTTGAGTCCAGAAATAAGGTGGAATCCTCATAACAGATGTGTTCTTGGCTCCAACTAGCTATTCACAAAGGAGAAATATATTTTCATTTTAAATGCAGGATATTAGGTTGTTTCTGCTTAAGGCACACTTAGAATTTAAGTATTTGCAGGATCCCCTTAAGCTGTATTTTGCCTCACCACTTGTTAGTGGTTGTATTCTCAGTGGAGGAATACAATAGAAATAAATGAATTCTACAGAAAATAACATTATTGGATACAAAACCAGTTTAAAATTGGGATTCATTTGACTGTCAGAGATGGCTCAATCCAAGTCTGAGCCTGTATGTCTTTAATTTAGTTTGTCTGTGACCATAGATTTAAAATACACTTGCAGATGTACCCCCAGTGAAAAGCATTGCATCATACTGAACTATTTAGAGTTTAAAGACAAAGGTCCCAATCCTCAGATACTTTGAGGCCATTTTGCATTTGCATGGGAACATGGCACTACTGATGGCTTAACCAGAAGTTTGGATGATCGCCTCAGTTGTGGGAGAATCTTAGACTGTTGGAGAGCTAATGTAGTGGCTCATATGCCACCCACCTTCCTGATTGCCAGCAAAAGAGCATGGATAGAAAACTTCACAGATTTCTACGGCCATATCGGTCCATTGGAGTCAACTGGTGTAAAACAGAGCAGCCTTCAGGCTGCTCCAGTTTATTATTGGGATCAGCCCAGAACTGGAGGAATGCAAAGATTGCTTAAATCCATCTTTGTATCCCATCCTCCACCTTCTGAGTTGTGCTGTGCATTCTTCAGCTACTCTCAGAGCAGGGATGTAATTTTATGTACTACCATCTATCCATTTCATAAATACATTGAACCGAATCCTGAAGGGCCTTCTGGTTCTTTATTCATATGTGCAGGGCATGCTCACTAGCCTGACAGATTCTGAGCATTGTCAGGGAGGTATAGCAAGATGCCCAGAGCAGCTCCAGAGCAGCTGCTGGTGGTCCAGTATTTTCCTCCCCCACTACTCAGGGCTTCATTTCCCTTTATCAGTCATGCTTTTCAAATGGGCTAGGGAGATCCTGAGGACTGTACATTGCAAAAGAGGCCTGCGTTCATATTTCACTTATTTTGAATGTGGCTTTTCTTATACACAAATATAATAGATTTCTACTTGAATACTGGTTAGGGGTGTTTCCTAGATGTACTCTGAAAATGCAGAAATCTGATGATCTTGTGTATATCTTAACTCTTTGTTGACCAACGATACTTTGGTAGCATGTGAGGATGGTTCACTGAAGTGAGAACGCTAGAAAAGAAAGTGATCTTGGAGGCTGAGAGGAGTGACTTGGAGGGTTTGTGGGTCGGTGTCTCATAGTGCAAACATCAATAGGAAAGGAGTTCTGAAGAGATCTGTGGTCTCACTCTGTTTTACAGACACAGTTCTACTATCTCCAGCCTCCCTCAAGCACATCTCCTACTGCAAAGCCCAGTGGTGTGCACAACTTGTCTTGTTTTTCTTATGTTCTACCAGTTGCCAGCCTGGATCAGACCTGTGATCCCCATCTAGTCCAGTACCCTGTTACCTGCTGTGGCCAATACCTGTTCCTGTTTATATTGATGTGGTTACCAGGCCATGGCAAAGGATTGCACTCACTCATAGGCACCGACTCTGTGGGTGCTCTGGGGCTGGAGCACCCACGAGGAAAAATTGGTGGGTGCAGAGCACCCACCGGCAGCTCCCCACCAGCCCCCCTGCGCCCAGCTCACCTCCGCTTCTGGGTTCTGCCTCCGGAGGTGCCACCACACGAAGCCGCTTTTTTTAGCTCACAGGCTTGCCGCCTGTCAGCTGTTCGGCGGGCGGCGCCTTTGGGGAAGGGTATGGGGAGGAGGCGGAGAACCCAGCTCCACCTCCTCCCCATACCCCTCTCCCAAGGCGCCGCCACTGCACTTTCCCCAGTCCCCCCAGGCTTGCCGCCCGCCGAACAGCTGACGGGCAGCAAGCCTGTGAGCTAAAAAAAGCGGCATCATGACACGGCGCCTTCGGAGGCGAAACCCGGAAGCGGAGGTGAGCTGTGTGCAGGGGGGCTGGCAGGGAGCTGCCGGTGGGCGCGCTGCATTTCCTCTCCCCCCTCCCTCCCAGGCTTGCAAGCTTGGGGGGGGGGAGTGGAGGGGAAATGCAGCGCACCTGGGGGAGGAGGCCAGGGCGGGGATTTGGGGAAGGGGTGGAATGGGGCGGGGCCGGGGGTAGAGTTGAGGCAGGGCCGGGGGCGCGGGCGCCTATGCACTCACTGACTCATGAGGTCTCTTCCCAGTCCTTTGTTCTTACATTCAATTTCTGATATTTTCTGAGGGTGAGAAGTTCCTGATCCACCCGCTCTTTACTAATCATCATTTTGTGTACTTGTATCATATCCCCGCTTACTCATTCCCCTCAAATGTAAACAGTCTCTGTCTCTCTTCATGAGTGTTTTTCCGTGCCCATAATCACTGTTATCACCCAGCTTTGGACCACCTCTATTTCTCCCATACCCATTTTAAGATACTGTGAACAGAACTGAACACAGTATTCCAGATGAGAGCATACCATTGGTTTATATAATTGAATTGAAATAGTGCATGATAATATTTTCTGTATTCTCTATCCCATTCCTTATACCCCTTAATATTTTGTTAACGTTTTTGACCATCGCTGTACTTTTGAGCAGAGTTTTTCATCGAACTATCCACAATGATTCCCAAGTCTTTTTCCTGAGTTGATGCTGTTAATTTAGAATCCAAAAGGTATATGTGGGAGAGATGGGGTGTAAATCCCACTTTGGCACCAAAAGGGTTTTTGGAACCTGATTACTCACTAATGGCACCTTGGGGAGGGTGTTGCCAAGTGAAGGGGATGGACTTGACTGAGGAGAGGAAAGCTCAGTTGAGAGGTGGAGAGGATGTAGTGAGTTCCCTCTATCTGATTGAGAGGACCTGATTGAAGGAGAGAGAAACAAGCAGTCACCTCCTGAGATGGGCCTGACACACGAGGGAAGATCAGGAGCTGCAGAGAGGTGATGGCTAGCCTGAAGCCCTGGGAAGGTGGAAAACTGGGTTGGTCCTAGACTGTATGGGTGAAGTGAGGCACAGGATCTTGAGAACAGATTCAGGGACATTGCATTATAGTTGAGGCTCATCTGCAAGGGAGAGGGGTGGCCAACTGAGCCTGAATGGGGCTGATGATTCTGTTGTCTTTAAATTTCTGTTGGACTTTAGGACCCCAGAAGAGATGGAAACAAACCATGACCTGTTTGGATGGCCGAGTTACAGGAAGAGAGATCACTTCAGGGCCAGACTGGCTGTTGTAAGGAGGAACCAGATGGGAAAAGCCTGCTATGCCATGCCCAGCTATGAGGGTATGCTCTAGCAGTAAGTTCACTCCTCTACAAAGTGTTTTCAAATTATTTATTCAAGTGTGCATTGTTTTTTATTTGTCAACATTGAACTTCATCTGTTATCATGTTGTCCATTAACCTATCTTGGTTGCGTCCCTCTGAAATTCCTCGAAGTTGTGACTAACCTAAATAATTTTGTGTCATCTTCTAATTTTGGCATCTCATTGTTTTTATCCCCTTTCCTGATTATTAATTAAAATATTGTACAACACTGACACGCCACTGTTAATGTTAAAATTGATCATTTATTGCTCTGGCATTTGTTTCCAGTTTCTGATCTGTGATAGTAATCTGCCTCTCCCACCATGACTAAGTTTCTTTAGTAGCCTTTTGTGAGGTATTTTTGTCAAAGCCCAAATAATTATGCCAGCTAGTTCTCCCTCATCCACTATTATATTGAGTCATTAAAAAATTTGAATAGACTAGTGAGAGAGCATTTTCCTTTGCAGAAGCCATCCTGGTTAGACCCTGTCATACCATACTCTCCTAGGTGTTTGGAATTGTGTTTGGTTTAAGTATCACCCCAATCAATTTACTATCTGGCAGTAAGGATTACTGGTGTGTAATGCCATCTCTAGTTTCCTGTCTTTGTCTTGCGTTGCTTCATATATTTGGGCCCTTTCAGATTGAGATATATAACTAGCATCATTGATGAATGTCAGAAGAGCTCTTCGACTTGTATGTTTGTTAATGGTGGCTGCAGAACCAGAAGATAGTATTTAAAAAGAGAGGGTTTAATTCTCTGCTCAGATGGAGAGGAATGGGGAGCCACAGGGAGCTGGTTGTAGCTCCCTGATCCTTAGGTATCCAGGTGGAAGTCAGAGCATCAGAGAGCCTAGTCTAACTTCTTCCATTTACATAACACTCCATATACCAGTGGAGGATCAAGCATAATGGAGCTTGGTTCCATCAAGCTCCCTCCCACCTATAGTCCACCCATGCGCCTCCCCTGATATCGGGCTGGTAGGGTGGCTGTCATATATGGCTTCTGAATAGTGGCTTCCAATGCTGCCACCTTCACTTGAATTGATTGTGTGACTGACTCCATGCTTCTATCTTCTGAAGTTTCGGTAAAATATTCTCAAAATCTGTAATTAATTTATCTACCTAACATGGTAGGTTAGTAAAATGGAATCATTTTACCTGTAAGTCAAGTAGAGACATTGACAGTAGAGTGCTAATTGTATATTCATCTTAGTTATGTATGAAGTACTACTTATGGTAAAGAACCAAGAACTTAAAACTATTAAGAAAAGTAAAAAATAACATAACTGCTTACATCCTTCCAATTACAGTAGAGTTACGTGTCCTGACATGCATGAAGTTTGGTTAAAAGTTAAAACGGAGGCACTAAGAAGGGGAGGTATTTATCATGACCTATGAAGAGTTCTTGGGTCCAAATGAAATGCCAACACCAATCAGTAGTACATATTTCTACACAGTGGCCCAAATCACTAGTTGGTATAAATCGGAATAGCTCCACTGAAGTCAATATGTGTTCACTGACTTCAGTGGAACTATGCCAATTTACACCAGCTGTGAATCCAACCCACTTTGTAACAGAAGCTGACTGTAATGTATGCTAAAATGAAGTGCGCACTCAAGCACACACATACACACCGATCAAATGGCAGGAGCCACAAAACATCCTTATATTGCCTTTTAAATGCCGAAGTTTCCAAAGATATATTAAACATATGCTGCAATACGCAGGTATGACTTGATCTCTTCCAAACTGAAGCACTCTTAAAATATGTGGAGCACTCTAATAGTTTTCAATCACTCTTACTGGTTATGCCCAGGACCCATATCACTTCCAAATGGAATACTTAAGGGCACTTCAGACTGAAGGTATAGGCAGTCCCTTAGCACAATACATGGTTTTAAACAGTGCTTTATTCATTTTAGAATAATTAAACCTTGTACAGAGCATGTTCAGAATTTCATCTGCCTTCACAATGACCTAAAATGTAAAGTGCCACAGAAACATTCACTGCAGATACTCAAAAACCTCTTTTGCGATATTTTAAAATGTTTTTTGTAATTTATACATCTGTAGTGGAATGCAATAAAATAACTAACCCTTCTTTTCCAGATATTAAATGGTTCTGTTCTTCTTTTAGTTCTCCTTGTACAAGCGTACCATCAGGGAACAGTGTACAAAATGCTTATTTTATGGCTTTTCCTTCCAAAATAAAATAAAATAAACCCTAATGAAATCTGAAGTGAAATAAGATCTACTGTGTGTTTATGTAATTTCACGTAACCACACTGTCTCAAATGTTGTTTTGAATTATATTTTGTAGGGTTGAAGGGGAAAGCATGATCCTGCAAAGACCACAATTAGTTTAATCAAAATGATCTTTCTGTCGTGCTGATGAAAATTAGCATATGGTTAATATTAAAGATTAGATAGTTCAGTGGACTTATAATGGTTCAGGATATGGAATCATCCTTTCAGCTCTTAGTGACTGATTCAAATTCTGCCCTGGTGAGCAGTGATTGGAATTCACCAACATGAATAACATGCTAATTTATGTTAATATGTTAGGAAAATAAGATTTCCATACTGGACAACCATTCCTTAGTGCATCAAGAGTGGTATCATGCCTCTAAATATGGCCATTATTTCTGAAAAATGTGAAAATCCTACACAGGCATCCAGTGAATTATACAATATTGTGAATGGAGAGAATTACCATGATCAGTTTACACCCTGAAACATAACATTTGATTTACCCTTATTTTAACATGTATGAAGTGCTATGGTCATCACACTGTCCTGCCTTTTAAAAATACCACCTGCGGCGGTGAATTCCACAGGTTGAGTATGCAATGTGAAGTTGATGTTATCTGTAGACTTTTAATGAACAGCCATCTGCCAAAGAAAACCTACCAGATCTCCTGCTTGGCACCCTTTTGGGTGTTTTCATCACTGAGCTCAAGTACTTAATAGATACGGTGCCTCTCCCTTACAGCATGTAAGTAAATGGCTTAGGTAGGAGGACAAGGGATACAGTGTTTGAAAGATAAGGAGATAGCTGCTAACAATGAAGAGGTGAGTAAAAACTCACCACCAGAGGCCTATTGCAGTAGTGACAAATAAGGCTATATCTACACTGCAACCGGGATCGACGCGCTGAGATCGAACTACCGACGGTAGATTTAGTGGGTCTAGGGAAGACCCGCCAAATCGATAGCATATCTCTCTCCAGTTGACCCCCTGTACTCTACCCCCCAATGAGAAGAGTAAGGTAAGTTGACGGGAGAGTGTCTCCCATCGACCCCCTGTGGTGTAGACCCCACGGTAACTTGACCTAATGTACGTCGACTCCAGCTACGTTATTCACGTAGTTGGAGTTGCGTAGCATAGATCGACTTACCATGGTAGTGTAGACATAGTTTAAGATAGCATATGTAGCATACTCAACCCCCATGAAGACCTTTTTACTCTCTTAAATTCACATGGGCCATGTCTATACTATGGGCTGTACAGTAGCATAACTATGGTGCTATAGATATGCTGCTGTAGCAGTGTGGTATAAACACTTCCTACAGTGACAGAAGGGGGTTTTCCATCAATGTAGAAACTCCAATTCCCTGAGCAACTATGAACTCTCTTCCTCTTCCATCAGTGTAACTGCGTCTACACCAGTGATTAGGTCAATGTAGCTATTGTGCTCAGGGATGTGGATTTTTCACTCCCCTTAGGGCCATAATTATACCAATCTGACTTTTAAGTGTAGACCAAGCCATCAATTCCCTTAGATGTTTTCTGGCCAGGCAGAAGGGAGCCTAATTGGGTATTATTTAAACATTCAGAAGTTGGAAGTAGGTATAAAAGGGTGTAAATTAAAATAGATTGAGAGTGTCTTCCATTTATGCCTTTGCTAAACTCCTTGGCCTACTAAGGTCCCATTAAATAAGGGTAGAGTTGGTATGAGCAACTCCTGGAGAGTCTGAGGCTTTGTCTACACTGGCACGTGAAAGACACAATTTTTGTCATGCAGAGGTGTTAAAAAAACATCCCCCCAAAAAGACAAAAGTTTTGCTGATGACAAGTGCCGGTGTGAACAGCGCTTTGTGAATAGCAGCTACACTGCGCGCCTTTTAGCGGCACATCTGTAGCAGTACAGCCGTGTTGCTAAAAGCTGAGTAGTGCAGAAATAGCCTGAATGAGTGTGAAGGGGCCTAACTGACACAATTTTCTACATGACTTCTGATTTCAGCCCCTAACAAACCCATCAGAAAACAAAAATAGAATTTGTTGAACTCAAATCTTCTTTACTGTGTGTTACATTTTAACATCTTACTGTTTCCAAGCTAACCACGGTGGGAATGTGAATGCCTCATGTCTGACAACTCTTCTATCACTATTTTAACTTGCTGTACTAACCAAGGAGCCCAAACCTAAACTATTTACTGAGGTTCTATGGCACTGAGAGTTGGGACTCAGCATGAATTTGGACTGAGTAATGGAATCCTGTCTCAAGTGGGTGTTGTCTGGATTTGTTTGTCCACCGTGGTTAGTTCTAGCAACAACATGTGGGGAGTTGCATATTTTCCATCCATTACTTTGTAATGCTGATCAAATAACAAAACAATTTGGAAAACAATCGGTCATATACATTTCCTTAAAGCAGGAAGGGTGTGTGTGTGCGTGTGCTCAAATTGTTGCCAATAGTGTCAGTTGGATGTGGAATAGAGTTAGAGATTTCATTTCTTTTCTCCTTCCCTAATTTGAGTTAAGGGGATCCTCCTCTGAGGTAACTTGTCATACTTGCATTGACTAGGCTGATTTATGCCAACTAAGGAAATAACCCACTATGAATCAGGGCCTGCAGCAAAGCTAATCTTCAGGCAGCCTTATCAGTGCAGCTGGCTTGTAGCAGGCTGCCTGATTGGCCATGCCACCTGATTGGCTGCAGAGGTCAGTAGCCTAGCTCTTAAGCCAGCTTGTTGGCTTCTGAATGCTCATACCAACCACTGTGCCTGCTCTTGTGTTACCATGTTCCTCCTGCTTTGCCTCTCTCCTGCCCATGCCTTGAACCCCTCCTTGCCTGCTATCCTGCTTTCTACAGTTCCTGCCCTCTGCTTTGATCCTTGGCTCTGGCTTCTGACTACAGACTCTGGCTTGACCTTTGGCTCTGGTATCCTATTCCTGCCCTCCAGTGTAATCCTTGACTTTGTCTCCTGACTACTGATGCTTGCTCCAATCACTAGGCTAGACTGCCTTTGTCCTGATCAGCTGACAGATTGAGAAGTCCTTAAAATTGGGGCCAGGATTCCTCAGCATTAGCATGGACCTTACTAAGGTGTCAATGGAACTGTTGGATGGTGTCCTGAACCCGCAGGTACAAGTAATTACCCCACAATAACAGAATGCAGTCCTGTAGGCTCAGGTTGCTCTGCTGGCTCCTCCTACTCCATCTTTCCCAGAGACAGATTCCATTGCCCGAAAATTTGTATGGAGATTGGGACAAATTTCAGCAGTTCCTGAATCAATGTGGGCTCCTGTTCCTACTACGCCCCTGATCATTCCCTACAGATCAGACCCATGTGAGGCTCATCTTAAGTTTGAGTGAGGGTGCCTTGCCTGAGCTTTCCCTATCACAGTCCAGTCCAGCCCCCTGTTGCAATGATTAGAGGAATTCATTTAACCCATGTCCATCATCTTTGATGAGCCCAACTGTGTGTGGATCTCTGTAGCAACCCTTCAGGACATACAGAAGGGAGACAGGTCCGTTGGCAAGTCTGCTGCTGAATTTCTGCCCTTGACTTCTGACACTGGGGGAAATGAGGCGGCACAGCACCACCATTTCTGCCAGGGGTTAAATAAGGATATAATGGATGAGCTTGCATGGGGGGGAGCCTCCATCCAGTTTGCGTAATCTGATTGATTTGTGCATAAAATTCAGTGATTGCCTCACAGAGCAGCACCATGAGTATACCTCAATTTTTTGGAGGCCACTATTCACTCTGTGCATGAGACCCCAAACACGCAGGTCTTCCCTGGCATCAGAATGTGTGCAAGCTAACCAGGTTCACCTGTATCTCTCCGAATCAGAGTAGCACCAGCTCCAGGTGTTTGGCTTGTGCTTATATTGTGGGGAACCTGGCCATCTTGCCGTGATGTGTCCAGCAAAGACTCAGGCGGAACCAGGGCAGGGAAATGACAGGTCCCCAGCCCTGATGAGTGGGTCTGGGCTGAGCTGGTTGTCTCTTCCCTTGGTAGTTCCTAGCACTCACGGGCTACAGACAGTACAGCAGGACCCCTGAGTCGGTTTCCAGTGCAACTCCAAATACGTCTATTAATTCAACTACCAGTAAGCTCTGAGGTCACCCTAATAGAGGCTCTAATTGATTTGGGGACTTTAGGTAACTTTATGGACTTAAACTTTGCTAAGACCTATGTAGTTCCCACCATATGCAATGACCCTCCAGATCTGGCTGAAACTATTGATGGGTCTCTTCTCTTCTTGGGACCTGTAATCCAACAGACCTTGCCAGTAACAGTTATCATCTGGGACCATCAGGAAACTCTCCAATTTGTGTTAATGTGCCCCCACATGCTTCTGTCATCCTAGGTGTGTGCTGGCTTATCACACAGGATGCCCTATTCACTGGCAGAAGGGGACCCTGCACTCCTGGCATTGCCAGCTACCCTGCCTCCCATGATCTGAGAAACAGACCAGTACATTCTGCAGTTCATGTCATCCACTGGAAGATCGCAATCCTCAGGCAGCAAGACCACCAGGATATTCAGACCCCTTGAAGCTCCACCTGCCATGGCCAAAATTCCCCACAATTACCGTGTCTTTGGCAATGTTTTTGACAACCAGGGAGAGGTGGCTATCCTGTCCTGGCATCAGTCTTACAATTGCCCAATCTATCTCCAGCCTGAAGCTGATATACAGTTCGGTTGGATGTAAGCCCTCTCTGAACCCAAACTTTGGGCTCTTCATCTGTACGTGCATCCCTGGTGGGCACACTAATCTTTTTTTGTCAAGGAGAAAGGTGTCTCTTTACGGAGGTGTATAAAGTATCAGGCCCTGAACAAGGTGACCATACAAAACTGCTCCCCCTTGTCAATAAGCTCTTAGACCAGCTATGCACTGCCTGTATTTTCACAAAGTTAGATATGCATAGGGCCTGTAACCTGATGTGTGTTCATGAGGGAGATGAGTGGAAGAATGCCTTTTGTACTCAATATGGCTATATGAGTATCTAGTCATGCCTTTTGGCCTATACAATGCTCCAGCAATCTTTCAAAACTTTATGAATGATATAGTCTGAGATATGCTGGATCACTTTGTTATTATCTGCCTTGATTACATTCTGATTTTCTCCAACGACCCAATTCTTCATGACAATGACAAGGAAAGGCAGGTGACTGAAGGACAGACACATTGGATGGGTTCAAATGGCAGGCAGCAACTTTTATTAACTACATCTTGTGGAGGGACACTATCTTGCCTGCCCCTCAGCTCTCACATACCAGGCATTTAATTGATTCCAGTGCAGTTATGGGGTAAACTCAGAGTAGAATCTCCCTTGTTTACCCCACAGATCTAGTTATTTTGTGAAACCTCTGCCCCTCTCCCTCCATAAGGGGAGTGGAGTGAAAGGTCACATGGCTGGGTAGCGGGACCTAAGCCTTCCAAGGGCCAAGCGCCTTCCTTCACCCCATCTGAGCACAAGGTCCAACTGCATAATCCTGGATCTTTCTTCCCTCTGGGAACTGGCCCCTTTACCCATCCTGGATACCAGTCACAAGCCAGTAATCATAACAGCATTATATAAACCTTATATCCTATTGTTTCTAATTTAATTGTGCTACTAGGAGGCTGTGAAGAAGGCCAACCAACCAACCAACAAACAAACAAACCCAAAATACTAGACTACATGACAATTTGACCCAATATGAAACATTTCTTTCTGACCCCTGAAAGCAGGCCCGCAACATCATAAGAAGCACTGATCCTAATCTACTGCTAAGGGGCGGGATGTTAGGATAGCTAACTGGAGAGTATGAGTTTGAAAAAGTATGGTCTTGGCTTAAATAAGCAAAGTGGGGCAAAGCAGCCAATCACCTGGCCCCATCCCCCTTTCCCCAGCTAAATGCCAAGTAGAAAACTGAGGCTGGGGGGACAGCTTCCCTCCCTGCCACTCATCCATTTTGAACTTCGCTAGTTCCCTGATGTCCAGTCAAAGGACTTCCCCACTAAACGGTAGTGTCTCTATAACAGAACTCTCAGGACTCTAATAACACCCCACCAGGCAAACAAGCACACTCTCATATATACTCTACCTCCCAGTCACCAATACTACCACCAATCTATATAACCTAGTTACCTCAACCATCATCCTTAAATAAATAAATACAATATTAAGGCCCAGATATATTGAAGGTTTTTTCACATTTGAAAAAGAAAACAAAACATATGTTGTCTGTTAATCTATATATATTTAGTCACTTGATTTCTATAGTAATCTTGGTTATCTCTAGCCTGAATCTTCCCTGCACATTTATATCTGCCCCTGGACATTTCCACTGCTTGCATCCGAAGAAGTGGGTATTCACCCATGAAAGCTTATGCTTCAATACCTCTGTTAGTCTATAAGGTGCCACAGGACCCTTTGTCGCTTCTTCTTGATATCTATAGGCATTTTCATCCATAGAATCATCAGAGGGCATCCTATGGCACAAACTGATTTGTTTTTTACTTAAAAGCAAGAACAGTAATGCTTTTTTCTTAAACCCAAGTGTGCATCCTTCCATAAGATTTCTGTTGAGTAGTAAAAAACTCATATATAAAGCACAAGAGATTTGAAATCTATTTATATCTGTACACGAATAGATTTGAAATAGAAGATGATATTTTATATCCTTATATTAAAGGCAGAATTATAACTGAACACATTCAAATAGTAAAAGCTTAGTAGTGTGCTAAATAAATCCTTTTACTGAAAGTAGCAGCAAATCAAAAACACACTTGAAAATTTGGCAATCTAACTTAAATGCATACAGTGAGCTATTCAGGTGTTTCTACATTATAAGAGGGAAAGGGGACCCTCTAGTGCACAAATTAAGAATTAAAGATTCAAAACAGAATCTTATCTGAAGCTACATTCATTAAGAATTTTATGTTGTACAGATTATATAATTAAAACAAAGAAAATCTCTTATGTATATTTCTGGCTGAAAAACATTTTTTTTGTCATAGGCTCAGAGGATCAAAATTCAAAAGTGTTATGATGATAGAATTTAATCCAAACCGTGACACTCTTGTGTACTAACTTAATATATGTAAACCATTCTATCTGATAAAGATTTGCATCAAACTTATAAACATTACTTATAAATCCCAGTGTCAATTGCAATGCCTTGAAAGTTATACAAACCATGAAATTTTTTGTTTGCCATGAAAATATTTAAATTGAACCATATCTAAAGTGAAATTGATTAAATCCGGGTCTTGTAATGACATTTTGACCTGTACGGATATTCTGTTTGCCTATTAAAAAGGAGCTAAAATAATTCCTGTCAGGGGCGGCTCTATGTTTTTTGCTGCCCCAAGCACGGCAGTCAGGAAGCCTTCGGTGGCATGCCTGCGGGCGGTCCGCTGGTCACGCGGATTCGGCGGCATTTCTGCGGGTGATCCGCCGGTCCCGTGCCGTCGGCGTGTCCCCTGCTGAATTGCCGCCGAAGCCGTGGGACCGGCGGACCTCCCGCAGAAACGCCGCCGAAGGCCACCTGACTGCTGCCCTCACAGCAACCGTCACGCCGCCCCCCGCGGCTTGCCACCCCAGGCATGCGCTTGCTGCGGTGGTGCCTGGACCCGCCCCTGATTCCTCTAAATAGGTTCACATACTGAATGAGTTCATTTTGAAGGTAGTTTATTTTAAAAACAAAGACCCAACTTTATTCACTGGCTGATGCTCCCTTTTATAATCATTCATATTAATTTCTCATATTCACTGATTTACCAAGATTCGAAGGTTCAGTTGTTTTGTCTGAGCCCCCAAGTTTGTCACACTAATATATTTGTACTTCTTGAGTGTTCTCCCTCTCAGTTACCTTTGCCCATATTCTATCTCTTGCTCTCTCCAGTCAGCTCCTTCTCCTTTTCCCCAGCCTTATCCTTTCCTACTTTCTGAAAGGCAATCTGATATAGAACTGTCCCAGCAACACTTTACTTATCCACTTACTGGCACAGATTACCACACACAGCCATCTGCACCCCCTCATCCAGTTTGATACCATCTTACACTCACATTGCAGTTAGTCTATGATAATGCAAGGTGGTGGGCAGCCACGGAATTGACCTTTCATTTCAAGTCTCTAGTAGTCTAACTGCTAGGGCCTGATTCTCTTCTCACTGCAGTTTTACACTGATGTAACTTGAGTGACATCAAGGGAGTTACTCCTGATTACACCAAGGTAAGTGAGAGGCAAATCAGGTCCCTGGTTTCTATCTGTTTTTATATGCTATTGCAAAGCAGAAAAATCCAGCCCAATCCAGCCTATAGTTAAAGCATGCAGCTGTATCCTAAATGTTTCTCCAGACTGCTAGGAGAACGTTTCAAGGGGTTTAGTCCATTTTATAAACCACATCATTATAGTGACTTTAAAAATAATCTATAGACTCACACTTGCCATAATGTCAGTGAGCCCAAATTCAGGATCACATTTGAGAGTTTTTTGGCCATTAATAACAATAATGAGGAGTTCAGTCAGAGCTTGAGGTTGTAAAGCAAATTAACAGATGTCCTTGACAGAAGGAGATGTTATAGAGGAGACATTTCTTCAAAATCCTTCTCTCTTTCTACCAATATCACCTCATCTTAAGCACGCTGCTCTTCATCCAGGTGCTGACAGGCATTGCGTCTGTTTTCCCATCTCTCTTCTCTCTTTACCTGAGGTCTCTTCTTTTTCTCTCTCCCTTTCCTCCCTTAGGCTTCTGCCCCTTCACCTCTTCCCATCTTCTCAAGGGCTAGCATCACAAGGAGTGGACAGTTAGGGGGCAGATCTTGTTGCTGCCACAATTTAGTAGCCACCTGAGAGATATTCCTCCTTTCCCCAGCACATTCACATGGCCATTTGGTCTCTCCTCATCATGAGACATGCAGAATGAGAACTGAGAGGAATGAACATGCTGAACAGTCAATAGGGCAAAAAAGAGGAGGGAGGAAATTTTAGTTACTGGCCTTTTGTCTGTTCAGAAGTTGGGGAAGAGAGCATCAGCAGGCAGAGGAGAAGCACTGAGAAAAATATGCATGGTAGCCAGCCAAGAAAACAGAGACATGAGGGAGGTTGGCCAGGGAGTTGGAGAACTTATGGGGAAGCCTGAGTTTCCAGCCAAAAGTCATGATTAAGGCAACTCTGGTGGGAAAAATTGATAGTGAGATACTTAACACTCATTAGGAGCCCATCAAAAGAAAACTAAGACAGACAGGTGTAAAATGCAGAGCCTCATAAGCCATTTTACAGCCATTGTCCAAAGGAAATCAAAAACACATTATTATTGCAAAAATTGGAATTAGTAGCACACACTGGACTGAATTAAGTTGTCATACCAAAATAACAAGTTGCACTGGCATAATGCACTGTGTAGGCTTATTCAGCATTGATAAAATCCTCAGCAACTGTAAATTGTTAAAGCTCCATAGACTTCAATGGAGTTATGCCTATTTACACCAGCTAAAGATCTGGTCCTTAATGTGCAAAATTAATTGCCTGGAAACAGAGGGTACATGGGGTGAACATAGGAGTGGCCATACTGGGTCAGACCAATACTCCATCAAGCCCAGTATCCTTCCGATAGTGCCCAATGCCAGGTATCCCAGAGGGAATGAACAGGATCATCAAGTGATCCATCCCCTGTCACCCATTACCAGCTTCTGGCAAACAGAGGCTAGAGACACCATCCCTGCCCATCCTGGCTAATAGCCATTGATGGACCTATCCTCCATGCATTTATCTAGTTCTTTTTTGAACACTGTTATAGTCTTGGCCTTCACAACATCCTCTCACAAAGAGTTCCATAGACTGTGTGTTGTGTGAAAAAATACTTCCTTTAAGTGTATGTTTTCAGAGAACTATCCACAATGACTCCAAGATCTCTCTTGAGTAGTAACAGCTAATTTAGAACCCACTGTCTGATATGTGTAGTTGGGATTATGTTTACCAATGTGTATTACTTTGCATTTATCAACATTGAATTTTATCTGCCATTTTGTTGCCCACTCACCCAGTTCTGAAAGATCCTTTTGTAGCTCTTTGCAGTCTGCCTGGGACTTAACTATCTTGAGTAGTTTTGCATCATCTGCACATTTTGCCACTTCACTGTTTACCCCTTTTTTCATGGTGGTGATGGAAAAGCATGTGATATGAACAACTTAATGTGAAAATTGCATCACATCTTTTAGCAAGAGGTAGTTGTGACAGATATGACAATTTCATGAAATATCCTAGACAAACCTTATTGAATTAAGTTAAACCTTATGGCATTCAGGTTCAGTATTTTAGCAGTTCATTGTATGAAAATGCACATGTATTATTGTGGGATTGTATATAACTTCTTTAAAACTTGTAAAACTTCTTTATGGCCAACGTAGACCCTGGGAAGTGTTATGAGCTTTAAAGTACTCTTTGAAACAACTTGCTAAACAAACAAAATTAAGTGGGATTCTTAGGAAATACTTGGGAGGAGGGGAATGCAACTTGTCACCTGCAGAACCAACCTTTTAAAGCTATGTCTTGAAGAGAAACCCATTGTCTGCTGATCACAGGTTACATGAAGACATGACCAGAGGTCCACACTGGGTAGAAGCATGACTCACAGATTCATGGGGTGCTTGTTCTGAGCCAAAGCTGTTACAAATTGGTGATTGCAGAATAACCCTTTGGTGGGGTTTGAAGGACTGGTCATCTGCCATAGTCCTTGTTAGAATTAGGGTGATCTCTGGTAAGCTTATGCATGTAGGTTCTTTTATTGTTTTTAATGTTTTCTCTGTAATGTTTGCACCTTAAGAATGAAGTGTTTGCTTTGAAAGAGCTGTGTGTAACTTAACAGTGGGTAATTACACTATTTATAGCCTCTGAGGAGAAAGCAGGCCTACTCAGGTACTCTGACTTTGCTGGGGTATTTACAGTGCAGGTAGGGAGCCTGGAAATGCAGCCTGGAAATATCCTGGTCAGGAGGGGGAGAGATGTGTGTAACTGCCCAAGAGAGGTGACAGATGGGAAGCCAGAAACCTAAGAGTGGGTGCCTTTGATGGGCAATGGAGGGCAAATACAGGTGAAGTTGCTCTGAACTGTGAGAATAATAATAATCTAGAAAGCACATGGTTAATATGCATTCCCTGTTACCTGCAGATGATAAAGAAGCAGATAGTGGATATACTATAGCAACAGAGTTTCTGACCATGATTAGAGCACCTGCTACACCAATTAACTTAAATCCATGTTAAAACTTTAAATCCAACATCAACATCATCTCATTGTCCTGCAGAAGTGCATATTACAGGTATGGACCTAACCCCGGGAGGACCTAATGCATGTTCTCCTGCATAGTGCTAGGAGATTTCAAGTCAATAGAAATTGAGTGTGTTCAGCTCCTTGAAGGGAATAGCCTTACAGGAAGAAGTATTTTGCTTTATTTGTTTCATATTGCAGCTGGTCAGTTTACTGATCATAGTAACCTCCTTTGACAGGAAAAATGTAACCATTTTTCATAACAGCTCTTATACACTTCATTATTTGGTGAATTAGCTTTCTGAGGGACAAACAGAGGGTCACAGCAACATGAGCTGTTCGCCAGAGAACACAGCTGCTGACCTTCTTAATAACCCCCTTTAATTTGACATCTGCAAACATTCTGGGTCCATTGACTGATTGTATCTTCCATCCTCTCAATATAAAGCAAACAAACAAAAACAAAACCCCATTATTATTCACCTTGAAAGCATCAGCTGAATTTCCTCAAGAATTAAATATAGGAAATGATGAATCTGGCTCCAAAATGTTTTATTAGTCTAATAAAAGTGATTATTTTGCCCAGTAACTTTTTCCATCTGTCTGAAAATTAAAATTGTCGTTTTTAACACCAGTAGGGATATATATATATATATAATCTCATAAAAGACAAAGCCAGCAACATGTCTCTTCCATCTTTGGCTTTTTAAAAAGAAGTTTAATTTGAATACATATAAACCCAAAGGGTGTGAAATGTTACAAGGAAAATATATCATGATTATCAAAAGCTTTGCAACAGACTTCTTGTGTGATGCTGGGCCAAATTATTTAACATGTTTTGTGTCAGTTTCTTTAACTGTGAAATGTGGATAAATCTTCTCTAACATTCCAGGAACAAACATCAATTAGCCTTAGACGAGATATGCTGCACAGCATAAATGTAAAATATTATTAGTGAAATTGTGATCTAAAATTAATTACAATATTTCTCTTTCTATTCATTATGCACTGCAAGTAAAAATATGTCATTTGCAGATGAAGTTTAGAAACTGAATTAGGTCTGTGACGGGGTGTACCAACCCCTCACTGGGCCACTGGGGGCGGATCAATGATTAAGGGCTCAGGGGGGAACAGACAAAACTGGGTCAGGGACAGGTTTGATGGGAAGAGGCAGTAGGCATCAGGTTTGGGGGAAACAGGCAGAAGAATTTGTCAACTAAAGAACACTCCCCTCCAGAACCTGGAATGGACTCCCATGTTGCCCTGAAGAATTGGATTCTACCCTTCCCTCTGCCACAAACCTACACTTTTAAACCTTTTATTTGGCCCCTATGCAAGTCACCGAGTTTCCAAAGTTAACTTGAATGTGAGCTGCTGGGTATGCTGCACCTTTGATCATTAGGTGATTTTATACAGGAGCTTAATTTTAAACTCCTATTTTTGAAGATTTGACCTGAAAGATTGGGGTCTTGGGTCCAGATCCACAAAGGTACTTAGGCACCTAAGTCTCTTTTTATGTCTCACTGCAATCCACACACCCACCCTGCTCAATTGTCCCCTAACTCTGTAGGTGTCTAAGTTTTTGCAGTAGACGTTCCCTGTGTGCTGAGGTTTCTGTCTCTGGGCATGTGCACTGCTTCCTCACATGAGGCATCTGGATGCCTGTCTCTGCCAAAGTCACAGTGCAACCCATGAAGCAGGAGAAGATAGGCAGAGGAGTACCTATCTTACCCATGAGGTACTCAGAGGCTGCCTACTGGATCGGGTCCTATTCAAAATCTGGTGGAAGCGGCTGACCTTATAACTTTTAGCCCAGTGGTCAGAGCACTCACATGGAAGACCCAGGTCAAACTCTCACCTCTGCTTTAGAGGGAGAAAGGATTTGAATATGGGTCTCCTTCCTTTCAGGCGCGTGCTCACTGTACTATAGACTCATCAGCCTGATTTTGATATCTTGAATGCTACTAGAGCAATGTATAAAACATTCAATTTACAAATACCCATATGCTGAAGGCGTAATTACTAGTAGCCAGCATGGATTTACCAAGAACAAATCATGCCAAACCAGCTTGATTTCCTTCTTTGACAGGATAACTGATTTTGTGGATAAGGGAAATGCAGTGGACATAATATACCTGGACTTCAGCAAGTCCCACATGGCAGTCCCCTGTGACATTCTGAAAGTAAGCTGGAGAAATTCAGGATTGGTGGAAATACCATTAGGTGGATTCATAATTGGTTAACAACCACAAAGAAAGAGTAAGTATTAATGGAATGATGTAAGTTTGAAGGGAGGTCTCAAGCAATGTTCCCTCTAATTTTTGACAGGCCGTGTGTGCAAAAAATTTATTCTGTGCAAATTGTTGTGCTTCTGTGCAAATTTTTGTGCGCACGGTGTTTCACCGTGTGCTCGGGGTTTAGGATCTGTGTGCGTGCGCACACGCGCACGGCTTAGAGGAAACAGTGGTCTCAAGTGGTATTCCACAGGGATCTGTTCTGGCTTTGGTGTTGTTTAACATGTTTATTAATTACCTGGATGTAGAGCATACTAATCAGATTTGAAGATGACACAAAACACTTTGGAGGATAGAGCTAAGATTCAGAGGAATCTTGATAAATTGGAAAACTGGGCTATAGACAACAAAATGAAATTCAACAATGACAAATGTAAGGTGCTATATACTTAGGGAAGAAAAACTAAATGCACAAATACAGAATGGGAATAATTGGCTTGGTAGCAACACTGCTGAGAAGGATCTGGGAAGTGTGGTGAATCACAATCTCAACATGAGTCAGCAATGCTGACTCATGCAATGCTGTTGCAAAAAAAGCAAATGCAATCTTAGGTTGCATTAACAGAGGCATAACATGCAAGTCATGGGAGGTGATAGTACTGCTCTGCTTGGCATTGGTTAGACCTCAGCTGGAGTACTGTGCCCAATTTTGGTCACCAATGTATAGAAAGGATGTGGAAAAACTGGAAAGGATCCAGAGGTGAGTGACAAAGATGATCAGTGGGATAGAACACAAGCCATATGAGCAAAGGCTGAAGGAACTGGGTATGTCTAGTTTGGAAAAGAGGAGACTGAGGTGGGACATGATAGCAGTTTTCAAATACTTGAAAGGCTGCCATAAAAAACTTCCTAACTGTAAGAACAGTAGGACAATGGAACAGACTGCCTCAGGAGCTCTTTTGCTCCTGAACATTTTCAAAAGGAGGCTGGATAGCCATCTATCTTGGATGGTTTAGACACAAAAAATCCTGAATCTTGGCAGGGGTTAGACTAGATGATCCTTGTGGTCCCTTCTATCCCTAATATTCTATTATTCTATGATACTGAGCTATCGGACAGCTTGATATGATGGTGTGGGGGGGTGTCCCTTCCATTTCTCCTGTTGAAGCTGTTCCACTGAATATGAATAACTAAAGAGCTATTGGAGCAGGCAGACTGGATCCTGGCTCTCCCTTGTTAATGTGCTGCCCAGCAGGCTATACGGTCATTCTTACTCTCTCACACTGGCCCAATGATTTAGCTAAAGTGGAACAGCTTCAACAGAAGCGATTGAGAAAGCCCTGTATGTAGTCCAATTGTTAGGACACACACCTAAGAGGTGGCAGAGCACTGTTCAAATCCCTTTGTCTCATCAGGTGGAGGGGGAACTTGACCCAGGGATCTCCTACATCCCAGGGGAGTACCCTAACCAGTGGGCTAAAAGTTGTGATGCAGAGCTTCCTTCCCAGCGTTTTGGGTGAAGTTGGGGGGGAGGCACCAAGCAGGCCTATTGGATTGATCCCTGCAGGCAAATTAGATGGAGCAGCACCCATATTTCTGGGTGTATGTGGATAACAATGAGGCTTAATCAGGAGACACACACCCAGATATCTAAAGTTGGACAGCAGAATGGATGCCCAAAGGCAGAAACCTAAGCCCTGAGGGAACGTTTATTTAAGAAACGTAGGCATTGAGTGGGTTTAGGAATCTATAGGGTTAGGCAGCAGCTGGGTGAGAGTTTTGTGAGTGCCAGTGGTGCTTAATATGCAATAATTTCTGTTAATGAAAGATTTCCAGGGGAGCTGCTGGCTGCTCAGCACGTTTGAAAATCAGGCCATTGTGTTAGGAGCCTATATATGGATTTAGTGGGGCGATTTTCAAAGGCACAAAGGGCAGGTAGGCACCACTCTCCCCTTTGTGCCTTTGAAAAGCTCTCTCTTGGCCTTCAATGAATGTCTTTAATCTCCCATGCCTGTTCAGGGAACAATTAGCAGTTTGAATGATTGGACATTGGAAATTGCTAATTGTGTAGATGACCTGCCTTTGTGAAATGGTCCAAGTTTTATACAAATGTTCAGTTTTGCTGAAAGAATCAGCATTCCTGTCCTGTAGTAACCAACTACTCTGAGTGACCAATTAAGCCATTATATAAAATGGAATAAGATGTTAAACTGTTCTTTCTTTTTCTTGCCATAGGGCAAGTTACTAGTTCCTTACAGCAGCAAAAGGGACTAAGTGAAAAGCAATGTGCAGGTGACTCTAGTCAAACTTAATTTCATCTAATCAAGCCATATTCTCTCTCTTTTTAAAACAAAAGATTCAACCACAGGAAGTAGTATAAATGGGCATTTCAGTGAATATGAGTGGTGATTTACACTATTTTACCATTTAGAAAATTCAGGAGTTAAGTAACGTTCATCCTCCTGGAACGGAAACAAGCCCTCCTTTGTTTTACCAAAAAATAGACTGATGGTTTGGATTAAAACTAGGATCTACTGTGTGGGGTTCTTTCACATATCTGTTTCAAGTTGCATTATCTATTTCTTTATCTGCTCTGCTATTATTTTTATCTAGTGAGGGAAATTTACCCTTTATTGTAATTTGAGCCAGAGTATCCTATAATTCAAGATTTTTATTTTAAGACTCATTTATAAACTGGGTTGAGGTTTCTTTTTATTCCAAACAAAATTCTGCAAATGCTGAATCCATCCAGACTCTCATAGTTTCTGGGCTAAACATCTGTGGAAACGAAACCCTATTCTAAGGAGGTACTTCCTTTTCAGAAGTAGCCATGCAATGATGAATTGGCATTATGGTACATATCTATCCAAAAATGCACCATTCCCAGTGGTGGAATCAGAGACTCCACCCAACCGTGTCTACTTCAGTGTCCTAGGAGGGTGGTTTACATGAATATAGTAGATGTAAGCCTTCTGAAAATGCTGACTTAATATATGGTTATTTCTTCAGTGACTGTAACATGTGTTTCTTGGCCACATGCTTAAAATCTGGTTGATTTTCCCCCCAAATTATTTATGAATGGAAATGAATGTCCCTTCTAAATAAAGAATAATTGCTTTTATTTCTTCTGAAAAAGCAAGCGTTACCTGTCTACCTTCACAATTTAATTTCAAAAGAGCAAATTGCTTTGAGTTCTTGGAATGGCAACAAAAAACCATCAGAGACCTATTAACTTTGTTCTGTGCTTTCCTACCTTTCAGAATGGCCAAAATATATTATAATGAGTCATGTCCATGTATCCAGATTCTGTAAGCACCAACTTTAGTTAATGAGATAGCATACTTTATGGTGTGCACAAATCTAAATAAATAAATAAATATGCACCTGATATAACTATAGATTGTACTCATGATTATAATGCAATTAGTGACTTAATAGTTTATATAAAAAACCCCAGGAGACATGATCAAATGTATGGGGAACATATGTGGGGACTCCCATCATACTTGAAAAATGGAAGAATTCTTGTGCATAACACTGACTATGGCAACAAAAAAAAAAAAACAACCCCAAAGTGTAAAGTGCAAGATTACTTTTTGGTTCATGTTTATTGAGCCAGAAACAAAGACACAAACAACCCCAATTGCTGAAACAGAAACATATATCAGAGATCAACAAATGATGGAAATGCAATGCAATGCAGAAATCTCTGACTTGATACACAAATTATGGAACAGTGTAAAAATGCAGAAAGACTGGATAAATATACAGCAAATAACGAATGAATTGTTGGAACAAGATGGAAACTCTTCACTGGCCTAGTGATGGTTCTCTTGGACGTATTCCTCCAGAAGATGAATCTACTTCTCACAAACAGAAATTATTGCATATTATGTTTTTCTTGTACAGTTTTATGTGTCAAGTGACAATGGAAATCAGAAAAGGACCCAAAGGCACATTAAGGGACTTGATGAGGTTCACAGTGTGCCACCAGTGAAGAAGTGGCTTATTAGACAAATTTTCGTAACAAATTGGTATAAAACAAGCTATTCCTTTCACTGGACCTGATTTTGCAAGGTACTTGATGACCCTGGAAGTCAGTAGGAATTGAGTGACTAATATGATTAATGGAGAACAGGAATGGAGGTCCTAGAGGATGCCAAGTAGATAGCAAGCAGCAATAGGATGCATGGGGGTAGGCTAAAATAGTGGAAGGGGAAAGACAGTGGGGAGAGGTCAGAAGAAGATGGAGTAGTAGCATGGTGCTAGAGAAGTATGTGCAATGGAAACAGGAACAGGGAGTCAGGGTGGGTAAGGGAAACAGGAACAGAGTAGAAGAGAAAGGCTGCTGGAGAGGATGACAAAGGAAAGGAAGTTTGAGTTAGGGGAGGGTTTGTGTAGTCAAAGACCACTATTTTTTTTTTTTACAAAAAATAGATGTTTCCTAACACACAACTAAAGTCGTTTTGGGGGGAATAAGGTGTTAAAGATCTCATGGCATATGAGAATGGGGTTGTTAGACCTAGTGTCCCGGTCAAATTCCAGTTTGGAAATTGCCCCTATATTTTAAGTTGGATATGCTACCCTTCTATACTTCCTGCCCTAAGCTACCACATAATATTGCTTTGCACCATCAAACAGCTTCTCTTTAAAAGTGCTCTGTGATCCTTTGTGATGAAAGCTGATGTATAAATATGTACAAGAGTGGGGCAGATTCATCACTTGGATTTTAGCAGTACACACTGGGCTGTGGGTCCCCAAGGCAGAAATTTGCCTGGAGAAGCTACAACTGGCTAGATTCACAAGAGCAACTTAGGCACCTGACTGTTGCTTTAGGCACCTTTCAGTCCAACATTTAGGTACCACTGGCATTCACAAAATCACCAATCAGCCACTGCCTGTCCCCATAGGCACCTATACGTATACTGCTGCCTAAGTCCTGACACTGTCCAGCAGCTCGGCACACTGATCAGACCTAAAGCTTCAGAAGTCCCCTGCATATCTTACTTCAAAGCTCATTCCAGTAGGTGTGCTCAAAGCATGCCTAAAGCTGCACAAAAGATGCTGGAGACTCAAGTTCAAATTCCTACTGTCTGATATGGAGTAGAGACTTGAACCTAAGGCTCCCTCCTTGCAGATAAGTGCCCTATGCACTGAGTTATGAAGTATTCCTGAGCAGGTCTATTTCAATGTCTCCAGTTGGAGCTGTTCCACTATGTACAACTAATTGAATATCAGTTGGCACAGGGGAACTGGAAGCTGGGTCTCCTGGCTCCTAAATGAGTTCCATAGCCACAGGAGTATGAAGTCATTCACTCGTACTCTTTTTCACTGGCTCAATGACTAATTAAGCATTTAAGCATATTCCAGCACCTAAGCCTCCCTTGTGAATCTAGCTCAAGCTGTCCAGAGCTCCTGCTGCAATGGATGTAGCTAGAGCTGGCAAGAGAAGACAAGCTATATGTGGTACCAGATTCAATTAATCTCCTAAAGAGACTCCATCAACCAATAAAAAAAATAAATAATAATAATAAAAAACCTGGCTCCTGTGTTGGTTCTTCTAGAATTTGATGGTGCTTCCCTTTGGGAGACGGAAGGAGGTACTGAATCCCTTTTAGTGCTGCAGAGCTCATGAGTGCCAGAGAGGGTAATTTCCATACTTTATGCCCATAAAAGTGAATCTAACCCGTGTTTATTGTAGTAAACTGATCTAATCCATCTCTGGATGCAAGGATTTAGAGTTGTACTTCTGGATGTTGCAATAATTTATTTTTTAACATTGAGGCACAGCAGCATCCTCCACCCAGCTTTTTCATGGGCAATGAACTGTGCTATCACTATGGAAATCATCATTAATTAAAAATTAATCCTTTCCTCAGGAGATAAAATCTACTGGATGATACTAGTCGAAGTGGATTACTCATTTGCCAAGACAAATCCTGCCTGGCTATACCTACATTTCTACTTCTGTGACCACTCAGCATGTGTAATAAAATATAGTTATAAACACAGCAATTGAAGGGGGGGGAAAGGAGTCATAAAATAATTACCTCCCTTTTGTTTGTGTTCTTGGCCTTTTAACAGCTACTTTCCCACTTGTATTTAGTACCATCAAATATCTGTGACTGTGCAGCCAGTATGCTGGATCTCAGACTCATGACTCCTTTCATGTGTGTCAATTTTCTTATTTTTCCAGGGAAGTGTATGCCCTGAAATATGTCATCCTGCCAAGAATGCAATAGCAAACTTTACAGTTCTATTGTCCCTTTTGTTTTTGCCTAATAGCTCTCTCTGATGCTTCATTCAGCCCCAGGTTGATGAGTGTTAACAATGGATTGTTTTGGGGGTTACTGGGTGAAGGTAAAGTTCAGCCAGGTTGCCCTCCACATGACCCCCAGTGACAGTTGTAAATGGGGCAAACAGCTCTAATAAAGAGCTCCGCTGCACAATGGCCCACTTCACCATTTAGAAAAAAACAAGGAATGGTCTTTATTAGCCTAAGAGATGGTGCTATTAAGCAGCTTGCAGTTCATATGCTAATGGTTAATTTTAATGGAAGGGTTGTGACATTATTCTGCAGGAAGTTAAAATAACATTTTCACAGCCTTAGGTAATATAAGAAATCTTGCCGTAATAAAACACTCTATCGATGTGATATCAGCTGGAAAAGACAGCATTAGAGCAGTGGCTTATTGGAGAAAATGTTAAAGTTTGAGAATTTAATCACTAGCTCTGCAATTTGCATTTATTAGGGGCATTTCCAATACTGTTTTAACACAAATCATAAACCAGTTTATGGATAAAGTCTGACACTATATATTTGATATTATAGATGAACCACTCAGAATGATAAGAGATAGTACTTACACGTCACACACGTTGAGAGTGTGCCTGCAGGAAAACATGCAAAATGCTCACACTACTCTAAACTGCTGTAAGTAAATGTTTTCTTTCTGCTTCTTAAGCTGGTCTTTATTGGTTAGTATAAGTATGTATGCCTAAATGGCTTACTTGCATAGGCGCCGACTTCGTGGGTGCTCCGGGGCTGGAGCACCCACAGGGAAAAATTGGTGGGTGCTCCGCACCCACTGGCAGCTCCCCGCCATCCCCGGGACCCGCGGCCAGCTCCCCGCCAACCCCGGGGCCCGCCGCCATCTTACCTTAGCACCGGGAGACATTGCGGGGCCCCGCCCCCGACGCTGGGCGACGTTGAATCGGCGTCGGGGGCGGGGCCTTGCAACGTCACCCGGCGTCGGGGGCGGGGCCCAGCGTCGGGGGCTGGGCCCCGCAACGTCACCCGGCGTCGGGGGTGGGGCCCCGCCCCCGATGCTGGGCGTGAGCTCCCTCTGGCGCCAGAGAAAGTCGGCGCCTGAGCTTACTTGCATCTATTTTTTCTAAACTTGATGAAAGTCAGAGACTGAGAGCGACAACAAACAAGCACACACCACAAAAGATGAGCTAGACCCTCCCCTCCCCCTTTTTTTCTAGCAATGTCAGGTATGGTTTGTTCCTACTTAGGAGTGTAAAAAATATAATTTGTATATAACTCTATGAAGAGAAAAATGTGGGAAAAAATGTAATGTGTCTTTTAAAAAAATCAGTGTAATCTAATCTTGGATCACAAACCCTAAAATTCCCTCATCATAACTAAATAATTATTTCATGGCATCCTTATAAGGAAAAGTGAAGGGTCTCTGTACATTGCCAGACCTTAATGTATTTGGACTTCTTGTAAATGTAACCTTAACTCTGAATTTTCTGAGTTTGCAATGCTTGCTTTTTAAAAAATAATTATAGTATCAGTGTAATGTTGTTTTTACCCTTCATTTATTGATACATAGCCTTAAACTTTATTCCATCTGAATGTGTTTTTGGTCTGGGACTATATGCAAACATATCTTTCACAGAGCACTCCTATAACAGATGTCTTTCTAAAAGGAATATTCTCTCTCTACCAGAATTTATGGGGTTGAAGAAGAAATTACTGAATAATAGTCTATGCCACGTATTATGGAGGAGGTTGGATTATATGATCATAATGGTCCTTTCTGGCCTTTCAATCCATGCATCTAGAAAAGAGATGGCATATTGATGTTCAATAACTTTTTCAGTATTTGTCTCACAAGACTGGAGTTAACCTATTTTTTAAAAGACACACAGAGAGAAATCTCTTACTATTTTCACGTCACAAGTCATGATACCTGCCTATTCGTTACAGGATACCTTCCCCACACCCTGAATGTGCTGGAGGGAAAGGATCTAGCCAGTGGAAGCCACTGGATTATGCAGTTCAACATTCATCCGGCAGAGGATTCCATAATTCCTAAAATACAGGAAACGGAGTATCATACTGAGCTCAAAGTTGACTGGGCTCAGGAGAGAGCGAGAGGTTGCAGGAGAAGTAGCAGGTTGGAAGCAACAGCCTGGGAGCTAATTGTGAAGAGAAGGCCCAAGGCACAGCCACCCGAGTGCTGGGCAGGGAAATAGCAGATGCAGGCAGGGGGCCAGGAGTAGCCACAGCAGCAGAATGCAGTGTGGTGGGCTGCAAGTAGGAGGCTTGGGGACAACATTGCATGCACAGCAGGAGCAATGTGGAGAGAACCTCAAGGAACCTAGGTTACCCAGATACCCCGTATGGGACTGGGTTAGGAACAGATGGTTTGATCTTTTCCAGCAACTCAAAATAATTGTGCCTAAGGTATGTGCCTCTTTTAATTCCCAGCAGCCCTACTAAAGCAATCTCCTGTTATTAAAAAAATATATCAGTACCATACACACCAAAGCCCCAATCATGCACTGCACTCAGCTACAGGAATATGTCCATATGATTTTCAGTGCAGACTTGGGGCCCAACATTTTAAAACAAGTGTTGCTGATAAAAACTGGCCGAGGCAGGCAGGCCCAATACGGAATATTAAGCTGGTCATTTTTATTATGCACATGTAGTCATCTTGCATAAATGTTAATATATGCTGGCATAACATAATATTGTCAATCATATTATTAATGCTCAAGCCAAATGCTCCAATTATGAAATCTCCATAAATAACTATATTAGGCTGAACAGTGGGATACGTTTGCTTTGACTTCAGATTTTTTTTAAAGTGTTCTTTGCAGAATACTTTCCCACTACTCAAACCTTTAAATTGGTCCTTATATGGAGTATCTGGCCCTTTTAAAAAAAATAAATGGCAGATAAATGTTATTTTTCCAGGAAAGATTCGGGTCATTTTACTTTTAATTTTAGTAAAACGAATATATCTGTGTGCCAAATAATACTAAGCAACTGCCAGTATAAATTTGTTTTACTTTGTATTGTATGACATTTGTCAAGGGCTAATACATATAAGTAGGCTGGGCAGAATTCCATTTTTATTTTTTTATAATTTTGATGACCAATATCTCTGTTGTCTGTGCTATTCAAGGTACTAGAGCATCTCATTCTCCAGCACATCTCTGCAGAAAAGGAGTCAACACTTGGCATTGTGCAAGCAGGCATTCAGAGAGGTTGGAGCACTTATGCTCCAGTTCTAGCGTTGACAACTTTTGTTTAAAATGGTTTTCAGAAAAAAACAAAGACGGGAGCTGTATTTCTGGACCTGACAGAAGCATGTGACACAGTCAGGAACACAGGGCTCATAGATAAATTGTCAAGAGCATTTCCAGCATTAGTAGTCAAAGTCATAGTCCTCCTCTTCCACAACAGACATTTCTTAGTGCACATGGGAGAAAGAGCTACCTCAAGGCTTTGTGCTGGCACCGACACTTTTCAATCTGTACGCAAATAACCTCCCACTTACTTAGTCCCACAAGTTCACACACACAGATGACATTTGCTTAGGCATTCCCGAACTTGAAGACAACCTAAACACTGACTTGGCTAAGATGGCTGAATATTGTAGTCAGTGGTTTTTACAACTAAGTGTGTCCAAGAGAGTTTCAAATGTGTTCCATCTTTATAATGCCAGAGCAGCACAATAGCTGAATATCTTTATTAATGGACATCACTTGAAACATGAATTCTACTCAGTCTACCTCAGAGTAATCCTACTTAGATCTCTCACATATCTTAACCACCTGAGGAAAATTGTGGCTAAGATGAGGTTGAGTAACAACCTCCCAAGCAAATTAGCCAGAATGTCATGGGGGAACAAATGCTCAAAATCTCAGATCATCTAGTTTAGCCCTCTGTTACTCTGCAGCAGAATCCTATGCTCCAGTCTGGCTCCATTCATCTCATGTCAAGTTGGTTGACACACAATTACACTCAACCAACTGTATCGTAACTGGGATAATTTGATCCAGACCACTACTGTGTCTCCCCGTGTTAAGCAACATCACTCCTCTACACATGCATCATGAGGCTGCTACAGCCAGAATGGTTGAAAAGATCAGGGCAAATTTGAGCCTACCACTATAGACAAACCTCTCCAATCACCCAAGAGTGTGCTTGTCATCAGAGCACTTGCCCTGCCCAGATTTCTCTGTGATACTAAAAAAAAAAAAATGGAGACATGCCATTCTCCTAGAACTGGAAGGACCTTGAAAGGTCATTGAGTCCAGTCCCCTGTCTTCACTAGCAGAATCAAATACTGTCCCGTGACAGATTATTTTGCCCCAGATCCCTAAGTGGCCCCCTTAAGGATTGAACTCACAACCCTGGGTTTAGGAGGCCAATGCTCAAACCACTGAGCTATCCCTCCCCCCGCTTGCCCTGCCTAGATTTCTCTGTGATATTGATGTGGCATGAAGAACAAAACAAGAAATGAGATGACCCCACCAATAACACTGGAGTGAATTCACCATATTCATTCATGAATCATTGTTGGTGCTTTTTTACATGAAACACATACGTGTGTATTTGTAAGAATTTTCAACCCAGTAGAATGAAATATATAGAGTTGGTAAAAAAAAATATAAATGTTTATGAGAAATATGAAGATAGCTTCATTTTGCTGGCTTTCAAAATAGTCTGGTTTTTTCGTGTGAAATGTTCTGGGAAAGTTAATTTTTAACAATTTGTATTTTCCATATTTATTCAGCCAAGGTATATAATCAAGACTGCATCCTAAATCATCCCCACCCGACCGAAAAATATGTGGGAAGGGGCTCTGCAGAAGGTAATCTCTGAAAGGATTCCCTTGTGGAGATATCCACTCATTGACCTGTTGCCAGACCGGGTATTCCATCTGTAGAAAAAGTCACAGGAACCATTCCAAACCAGGCAAATCTGTGGGAGGCCAGGTCTATCTACACGGAAGCCTTATTCTTCTGTACAGGCTCTGAACTTCACCCAGTATCCCCATCCCTTCCCAAAGAAGCATCTGAGATAGGGGAGATCCATGAACAGATATCCCCTCAGTCTGTGGATCTAAGGGAGATATCTGGGCCCCGGTGTCCACGCAAAATTAAATGACACGACTCAAATTTTAAATAAAGAGCAACGAATGGCCCATGGCTAATGCACAGATCACAAATTGTTTGTAGAAACGGGCAAATAATGTTAAATAACTAATAAGATAAGGCATAAACTATTCATGAACAGAAGACAGGCTGAATCTGAACACATTATTTTCTTATATCTGTCTAGCCTCTTTTAATTCACATTACCAAAATATCCTAATTAGAAATGAAACAGGAAGGGTCATAGGAGCTCTATACAATCCAGCCTGCCTGGCATTCTTGGCTGAAGTAGAGGAAATGAAATGTCATTACTTTCTATGTATGCAAAAGTACTTTGGAGTCTGAAACCTGATTTATTTTATTCTTCAGGGACTTTTGTTTTCTTACTAATTTTTCCATTAGCAGCTCAGCAGCTTTTGGCGAAACTTTTTCATGTTGTGGGTGTATTGATTGCCACTTTACATGAAAAATATCCTCACTTCTGTTACCTACTTATAGTGCATTGCTAGGCAACCTTTAGCAAGTTGTAATTCATTTTCTCTCTCATGCTTTATATTGTATAGTACTTTTACTTGCACTTCCTCCTTCTCTTATGACATGTCTATTTTTTTCCCAAGGAGCTTGGCGCAGTAAGTGTTTGCACCTCAGACACAGTAGAGTTAAGTTAAACTTATAGGACTAGATCTATAAATGGATTTAGGCACTTAACTACCAGTTTAGGTGCCTAAGTCCAAAATCTAGATCCTAAAATTCCACACTCAGCTGCTGCCTAACTCTGCTTAAACTCCCTACACGCATAAGGCCATGTCTACACAGGAATAGAAAAGCAATGGCTAGCCTGGGTCAGCTGACTGTGGTTCATGGGGCTCAGGATCTGGGGCTGAAAAATTGCTGTATAGATGCTCAGGCTGGAGCTCTGCGAGGGTGGAGGTCCCAAAGCTCAGGCTCTGGCCTGAGCCTGATTGTTTACACAATTTTTAGCTCCGTGAGCCCGAATCAACTGACCTGGGCTAGCCGTGGCTATGTGCAGGTCTTCTGTTCCTGTGTAGATATACCCTAAGGTTCCACGGGTTCAGGCCTCTGGGATATGTCTACACTGAAGCTGGGAGTGAGTCTCCCAGCCTGTGCAGATAGACTCACACTAGCTCTGCTCAAACTAGCGCACACTGTTGATATTGCAGCACAGGCAGTGGCTTAGGCTTGCCACCCAAGTACAAGCACACTTCACTTGACCCTCTGTGTCTGGGCTCAGGTGGTTAGCCTGTACAGGAAAACTGTTATGTTATGTATTCTAGCTGTATATTGTGTTATGGTATCGTTTAAAAATTTTTTTCACAATCACCATTTTGAATTCTGTAAAGTTGTTGTTTGGGAGCCAGGTTGGTCTCCCTTCTTGTTTTTCTTTTGGTGCCCTTTTTCTGTAAGGAAGGAAAAGATTAGTCACGTGATCCAGCAATTCTGCATGGAGACAAGAGAGTACATAAGCTCTTCTCACAGGCTATAGTTCTGTCCATCATGGTGGCAGCCCGGGTCTGCATCGGTCATCGTAAGCAGTCTCCGAGAGGCAGCACATCAACTCACCCCTACTTACCTGAGATTGAGGGATTCTGGTCCAGCAGCTGATTTGATCCATGTTCCTCCTGTGCACGTCGCCATCACCAGGCACAGTAGACGGCCCAGGTTGTCCATCGTACCGGAGCTGAGGCAATCGGTCGGACATGACCCTCCCTCCGTGACTGACGTCTCGTCTATAAAGTATAGATTTCTTGACTGTTAGTCCATAACATCTGTAAAGGCTAGAGTGCATGGGCTTCAGGCTTCAGGCCCTTGATTCCAAACCACCGAGTGTTCTTTACTTACCTGTACCTAATAAACTGTCATTTTCATTCACCTTTAATCATGTCCTTCTTCTGTTTCACTGAGACGACAGGTGACAGACCCTAAATCAGGGATAATCCAAACTTCCATCATTAGCAGGGGGCCTTTAATACCCCCCTTAATTCCCTTTTTCCCTAATAAGCCAAGCTGCTGCCCATCCTGCAACGTCCACACTGCTATTTTTAGCACCCTATATCAAGCAGAGCCACCATGAGTTTGTCTACCTGGGCTTGGAGGTACGCTCCCAGCTGTAGCCTAGATATACTCCTAGATACATAAATTTCTGCTGGTGGGCGTTTGCAGTGTTGCTTAAGTTCTGATGCCCAGATGCCTCTCCCCCAATGGAATCCTCAAACTACATTCCCTACCTATCTCGCCTGAGGGACCCACTTCGGTAGGAATGCTCTGAACACATCTACGGGATCAAGCCTCACACAAAACACAGCTGGTGTTGTTGGTGCTGCCGCCCTAATAACCTTTAGCTTAGTGGTTACAGCATTCACCCAGGATGTGGGTGCAATGTTTTGCCTGATGGGGTGCGGAGTCTTGAACTGTTGTGCCTCAAATCCCATTTGAGTACTGGGCTATGGAATCAATACGTCTCTGATGCAATGGCTGCTTAATTACATATACCAAATGGAACAGATTTAACAGGAGAGACTACCTGTCCTAGAATACCCTATAGCCTAGCAGTTGGGCACTTATCTGAAAAGTAGAAGACCTGCGTTCAAACGGCTACTATATATCAGCCTGAACTGGAATTCAAATGTGAGTCTCCCATGGCCTTGTTGAGTGCTCTGACCACTAGACTAATGGTGAAAAGGGGGTAGCACCTCAGTATCTCACAAGAAATGGGCTTATGCATCTTACTCTAGGAGAGAATTCACAGCTATTGAATTACAAGGAGAGGGAAGTGCCTTTTTCCAGCCTGGAGTTAGGTGATTAACTCCTTTTGAAGGGTGGGTCTTAGGCCACACCTTTCTAGAATGTCCATCTGTCTAACTTAGGCAGCTCCCCATTCAGTGTGCTGGCTTTTGTGGATCTCATTCTAAGGGGTCTATCTCTCCTCATGCATTGAATAGGGAGCCTAATTCAGGGCTGTGGTTTCACTAGGTGGCAGGGTACCTAATCATTAGGCATTGAAGTGTTCAGTCTAAGTCCCCCTTTGTGACTCTAACCAAGAGAGATATTGGGCTTCCAGTTCATAGAGGAGCAGGTTGTGTTACAGAGTGTAACACTGCAGTTTGTCCTTTTAAAGGTGGCCTCAAATCCAGCCAGCTCTGTTCCAAAGCATGGGTCCTTTAAGGCCAAGATGGGGTGCACCAGGGCCTTTGAGGCCCCCTATTGGAGGCCTCACAGTTCTACCACCCCCTACCCCAGGAAAGGAGCAGTGAAGGTGGGTCCTTCAGGCCTGCCTAGAAAGGCTGCAGGGAAGCAGCCAGTCAGAGCCCAATAGGCTCAGATAAAAGGAGCCTGAGTAGGTCAGTACCTTACTGGGATGAGAAGGGTGAGGAAGGTCTGGAAGACTGTGACACATCTCTAGGTGAGGAGGTTTGGGAGAGACTTGCTCAAACATGGAACAGATCGAGAGAACCTGAGGACTGTAACCCTAAGGTAACGGATGAAGGTGATGGGGCAGAGTGGGAAGCAGCCTAGGGAATGAAGCATCACCAGCTATTAAGGGAAGCAGCATATGGCTGCTGTTTATAGGGTCCCTAAATTGGGAACCAAGTAGTAGGTGGGCTTGGGTCTCCCCAATGACCAGTGGGAAAGTGGCCTCAATACTGAGAAGGGGCTAAGGCTTGTTTAGAAGCCCAAGCAAAGGGCTGGAACGTAAAGGGCTCAGGGACAGCCCCTCTGGGGTATTCTTGATTACCACCCCTGGAAGGGACTGAACTTATGGAGTGACATGGCTGGAGAGCTGGGGCAGTGAGAACTGCTGAGAACAAAGAGTCTCAAGGGAGAAAGCTCTGGGGGAAGTGCTGTATAACAGGGCAGGGACAGACTTAAAGCTAGCCCAGAAGGGGCTGAGGACAGGGCTAAAGATACCAACAGAGCACAGTGATAG
This sequence comes from Chelydra serpentina, assembly GCA_037349315.1. Lineage (NCBI taxonomy): Eukaryota > Metazoa > Chordata > Testudines > Chelydridae > Chelydra > Chelydra serpentina. The sequence goes on from JBAIAC010000004.1 coordinate 81,791,329, forward strand.
GCTGTGTTGGACCTTTGTTACCATAGAAGGAGCTCGTCCATTCACCTGTTAAGTGGGTGCCTTAGCTGGAGGGCTGAGCCCGTGAAGAGTAACCTAGTGAGGCCAACAACCTAGAGGGGATGCCAGGAGAAAAAAGAAATTGCATCACCATACCTAGCTGATAGGAGGCACTCATGAGAGGAGAGTGACCCCATCACAAAGGCCAAGGATTCTGGAACATATAATTACCTGAGTGTAAGCTGGGTTGCGATGAGTGATATGAGAGAAATCAGGGTATAAGAGTCTGCTTTTCTCTGAGAGGAAAGAGAATAACTGAATCTGTGGAAGACAGTAACTAGGGAGGCTGTCTAGGAGTCAGACTTTGGACTAGGCTACCAAAGAGTGAGCTCTGAAGTTGTCCACAAATGGCTTAGTGGAGAAATGCTGGAGAGAAGGCCCCAAATAGAGACAGGTAGGTATAGTAAGAAGTGGCTCTGAGAAACAGCTGTTTGGGAGCCTGAGAGCAGACAGCCCATGCTACAGGGAGTCATGGTCAAGGCACCTGTAATAAAGGGCACTGGCTCCCCACAATAAGGTCACCAGCAGGTGGTATTGAATGGGAAAAGTTATTTGTGGAAATCCCTGTGACCCAGGAATCGACTACATCCTGTATCAAAAGACAAAAGAATACTGAACTAGTTAGCATGGGGAGGGCCAAGAGGAGACCCTTGGGAGCCTGGGAGAAAAATTACTGAGCCTGGAAAAGAGCTGAAAAGGACTACTGAGTGTGGGTAAGGGCCAAACAACTGTTCAGAGCTGGGACAGAGCTGAATCTATTTTCCCCAGTTTAATATCCTAGTTAAATACCCTTAACACCTTTGTGTCAACTGTCCATAATGGGCCATGTTGATTATCACTTCAAAAGTTTCTTTCCCCTGCTGATAACAGTTCCTTTCAATGAATTAGCCTTTTACAGTTGGCATGGTTACTTCCACCTTTTCATGTTTCTCTGAATGTATAAATATCCTCCTACTGTATGTTCCATTCTATGCATCCGACGAAGCGGACTGTAGTCCACGAAATCTTATGCTGAAATAAATTTGTTAGTCTCTAAGGTGCCACGAGTATTCCTTTTCTTATTTTCTTTTTGCTGACACAGACTAACACGGCTACTACACTGAAACCTATCCATTCTAGTTGTACTCTGTTATTTTTCCCAGGAAGAAGAGGCTTTATTTCCTTGGCAGGAGAGTCAAACCCATACCATATTACCAACAGAGAGGAAATTGAGGCACATGTGATCTGATATAGAACCAGGTAAGCCACTGTTAACTAAGGGAGACTTAATAAATGAGAGGCTTGATGGTTCTCACTCTGAGCTGAAGCACATAGTGTCTGCATTTGTTCTGGCTGATATAGGTAAGCATGTCAAAAATCACTGAATTTCAAACTCACAGTGAATTGTGGTATGCCTTTTGCTTTTTCATTGATGCTATGGGATTTTTCCAACTGTTTAAGCAATCACCAGAAAAACCAGGAAGAAGGACTACTACAATATCATCATTTCCAGTAGCACACCAACCCCAATGCCAAGAGTTATATTACTGTGCTCCTTGCTGGAGTTCTGAAACAGGCGTGCATGCTGACTCCACAGGATATCAACACCCAGTGAGTAGTTAGCCAAAAAAGAACAGAATATTGTGCCTTCTAATTCAGGCAGAAGCAGCATCACTGATGTGTTGCAAATATGTTGTTTGCCAAAATACATTTACTCAAGTTGCAATTTAGGGCCTGACCCAACAGCCACTGAAGTCAATGGGAATCTTGCAGACAACTGTCACCCACATTGCTGAATACACAACATGCAAATAGAACAAATCTCAGGAGATTTCATGGCTTTTGGGATTGTTAATGTGAATTTATAAAAATAAGCCTCTAAAAGCAGTTGAGTGCAGTGATTTCAGGAATTAATCTCATCCTCACGGCCTCTTCATAAGGTGTGGATGTCTGATACTTGTAAAATCCTCATTGATCAGTCTATTTTGCTTTTACCAGCAAAGAGGATCTCTCTTATGAGTTATGAGGCACTTTTCCATATCCTTGGAGATCAGTTGTACTTCATTCTCAATTACAACTTCTACGGCAATTTTAAGGCAACCTTTCTTATCCAAAGAAAATGTGACCCTTTTTTGTGGTGAGAGAATACAGGCCATACCTTCAGACTATTTTTTGAGCAATAATTCACCAAAACTAGCACCATCTCTAGGTAATTGACTGATCGTCATTTCACTGACTCTGTAAAGGACAGCAATCTTCTAGTATGTTTGAGTTTGTCTGTCATGGCTATTTACATTTCTATCTGATTTTCATTATACTATATCCATTTGGATGAAAGGACAGGTTACATTTTTCAATTCCATTTCCATACATAAGGATTCTTGGAAATAGCAGAATATGTATTTGTGTGGGGTAGGAGTTAAATTATTTTATAGAATAAGTAAGCACAGGCTGGATGGGCTCTCCCCTGACATCTAGTGGTGAGCCATGGAAAAAGACTTCAGATGCTGATCTCATTTGCATGGACATACCCACCCTGCCTAGGTACTCAGCATGATGGGACTGCTTGTCCAAATAATCACTTGTGGCTGGTGTTGGATCCTCAGTCTCTTTGTTATTGGGGCAGGAGTAATAAAGTGTTGCTATCCTTGTTGTGTGAACCGAGGGCAGCAGAACTGTACCTAGCATACTACAATGGGGGGACTCACACTCATCTGAACAGCACTTGCTAGGCAGGGGACATGGGTTCCAAAGCCCCATGAGTTGAGGGAGGGTGTGGAGAGCTTGGTTTAAGGACTCCAAAACCATTGGGCCTGTCTGCTCTCCATGGTATAATAAAAGAGCTAATTTAGGCTCAATTGAGAGTCTTGTTACATGCTGCGGAGCTGAAATCACTGATACCTAGGTCTGAATATTAGACCTACTTTGGGAAAGTGTCTCTGTTGTGAGCGACTGCGCAGTGTGCACCAGCAGTGAGGCTTCCCCAATAACAGCTAGACTCACTGAGAGCTGTGTTAAGAGTGTGTGTGGAGGCAGCTGAAGACATCTTGGTGAGTGGGTAGCTGATGGAGAGGCGTGGCACGTGGCCAGCAGAGAAGCAGGTGGAGAGGGCCAATGCAAAGCCCTGCAGAGGCATGGCAATTGGCCATTGGAGTGACGAGCAAGTGCCTGAGCAGTGCAGTGTGTAAGGTGCCTCCTTACCTGCCCCGTGCCTTCCACACAAGGTGGGAGGTGAACTCTGCAGATGAACCTCTGAACTCTGGGACTGCACTGGCCAAAAGACAGCAACTGTGAGTGGGGTAAAGAGAGGGGACGGGCATGTTAAAGGGACTTTTGGGTTGCTGGACTTAAGACCCTGAGGGAAAAAGAACACTGCTCAACTTACTTGGTGGTGGGTCTTTTGCTCATGGTATGTGTTTGAGCCCTAGTTACAGTGTTTTTCCAAATTATTGCTGAGTTATTTCCCTCTTTTTATTTAAAGGTTTTGCTACACTCAGACTCTGTGCTTGTGAGAGGGGAAGTATTGTCTCTTAGAGGCTCCCAGTGGGTGGTGTGTTATTGTCTCAGGTCACCGGAAGGGGGCTTGAGATGGTTTTGTGTTGTATTGTTGAAAAGGAACCCCTAAATACTGAATCCAGCCCTTGTTGCTGCTGGCTGCCAGAAGGGTTACAAATACTTGGATTTCCTTTCAAACAAAGATAATTTGTTTTCCCCAGTAAGGAGAACAATGTCTGTAATCATGATGTTCTTGTCTACAAGAACGTGGTGGATAACCCATAATAGGGTGGCGGGCGGGGGGGAATATAATGTGTTCAGCATTTAAGGCTACAATACTGCTGGACCCTGGGAATCCCAGGACCTCTAGAGATTGGTTTGATACTGGAGCTGTGTGACTGAGAAGCCGAGGGCTGGAGTACTACTAGTACTATGAAAGGGCATTAAACCTGAACCTGTGTGTGCAACACAACATGGAGATGAGATGCTAGTAGCCTTATACAGAGGTGAATGAATGATGTTTTGTTGTGATGTCTTGGTCTCAGTTTTTCAGCATGAACAGCTTCTGTTATGTCCATTGTTTGGTAAGGTCTCAAACACCACAGAAGAAAAACTGTAGTCCCACAGAAAGGCTTATCACTGTCAATAGTCTGCAAGTGAGTCATAAAATGTCTTTCTGCTGCAATTTGCCAGCCTGGAATAGCTGGCTCTCCATGGGAAGGCGTGATGTGAAGGAAGGAACTGGTGCTCCATACACCTGGGATAGGTGTGCAATAAGAACATAGAACAGAAAATACATGGGTCTGTTAAATAAATTCTTACTCACTCTGTAGTAAAGGCAGAAAAGAATCTGGTGCAAGAAATACTATTGGCTGTTGACTGAGGTAAGCAAACATTCACGAAGATAAAACTAGACACGTCAAGAAAACTCATAAACACACAGCTCCTTATGACTGTCATTCTCCTCCCTGAACCTTTTTGCATGTGCCCTCCTGTGTTTTGAACAAAGTGTAGCTTCTAAATCCTACTGAATCCAACTGGAATTAAATGAAATACAAAGGGCCCAAACCTATTGCTGCTGACATCATCCAAAAAAGGTTAGCGTAATACTTTCATGAGACGTAGGTAAATTTTAATAGTTTACATAAATGTACATGCCTGTGTACTGAGATGCCAACACATGGGGTGGGGAAAGAGGGGCAAAAACTGAACTGAATAAGAGGGAATAGTGTGAGATGGGAGAAGTGGCTAAGAGCGGGATGGGGGCAGTAACGTATGGGGGTCCAGGGGAGTGGCTGGTTGGGTTCTCTCTCTCTCTCGCCACCTCCCTGTCTGTCCCCTTCCTTTCCCCTATCCTTTTTCTCACTTCCCACCACTTCACTCTACACCTCCAATCAAACCCTCAGGTTGGGGGAGATTAGAGAGAGGAATGCTATCTATAGTGAAGTACCTAGCTCTTGTCATTGGCCTGCTACCACCTTCCCATCAGGCTTTGAAGGGTAAATAGAATCAGGGCTCTTTACTCCCTTTCCAGGCTTGGGTGTAGTGTGAGAATGGGGGAGCTGGAACTATAGCACTAGAAGAGGCTCTGTGTCCTTTGCCGAAAGGTAGGGAGGACATGCGGGGGAATCAAGTTTTCCCTCAGCACTTCCTACAGCTCTTTCCAAGGAGGTGGGGTTGGGGAAAGAAGCCAATACGATGGGGATTTTTCATCAGACTATAGGGCTTCTTTACAAACCTATAGCAAGGTCTACGGGGAAAAACCTATGGACTTTAAAAGCAAAGGTCTTTAGTTGGCCAGACTAACAAAGAAACAGCAGCTGTTGAATTCATGATACTGTAGGTTTAAAGGTATCTGCAATTAAATATGGATTCTGAGCATGCTTAAAACTGACCTCACTTTTTCTTCCCAAAAACACATAGGAAAACATACACTTAATCCAGAGGAAGATGAGAGAAGATGATAGCTCTCAAAGTTAAATGAGGAGGACATGTTTTAGATGTTTTTCTTAATCTGACTTAATCCTTACTGGCACATAAATATCACTGATGGGGAAAGGTAAACATTGTTCTTTAAACAGCAGCAATGGAGCATAATGGATGGCAAATATTAAGTCACTATTCTAGTGAATCACACAACAAAATGCTTTGTGCAATGAAAGAACAAGTTAATACATTATATTCACCGGTATAGAAAACTGACATGTATAATGTTTTGATACTCTTGCTGGTTTGCTCTTGTAAATGTTGAACAAACATGAGATTTCAACCTGCTAATCCATTCTTAAATAATATACTAATCTACCTGTGGGCTCAGTACAATTCCATTCTGGAGGACTCTTTCTGTAGATGCCTTTCCAAAGAGATGTCCCCCACCTCGATTTTCAGCAAAGCATCTGAACAACATGTTTATGCAAATAACAGAAATTGTGACACATGACATAGTCCACTAGTTGCAATATTAAATACACATATGGGGGTGTGTGTAAACAAATGAATAGAACATGCAATAAATGTTACATGAGCTGCATTACATAAATACATCCATGGTATCAAATATATTTAACATCAACAAACTAAGGACTCCTTTCTCCCTCCAGATGTGGCATCCATAAAGTACTCCCTACTGAAAGGGGTACACAGCCAGACACAACCAATCTTGTCCTTACTTAGCCACATTAGCCTTCACAATGGAGTCCGTGACTCTGACACACCTGCCTACTGTCATGTAACTAGACATGCTGTTTAACCCTGATTCACTTAACAGGATGGGCTTTTATCCCTCACATAAACTACCCTGAAAATAACAAATGTTTGCTTGTGATCAAACAATCTTCTTCCTGGTCCAAGATGAGAGCTCATGGCTGGCCATCTGTACAAAACAAAGAAAGAAAAAGAAAGAATGTTCACCCCCTGATCCCATCCTCCAACCCATTGTCTCATAATGACTAAGACCCTTCTGCTGTAATCACCTCCCCATGGATGGATTTCTGTGTACAGGCAGAGCCCTGCAGAACTCACCTGGATGGAGGCAGCAGCATTTGTATGACTGCAAGTACACATCATATGTAGGTAGATGTTACTGTGCCTCAGTGGGTCACAGCTGATGATGCCAGATTCAGGACAACCTACTGAAAAATATGGCAGATTCACCTCTAAACTGTTGGTTATTTTTCCATAAGATATACCAACCCAGTAACAAAAGTAAACATCTGTCTCACTACACTGGATAACAAGGAGTCAGAAGTGCAATCTCCTTAGGTATACCAGCCCTTGTTTCACTACCCAGACACTAGATGTAGTGATGAATGGTTATTATGGTTATTTGAACCAATTCCATCAACCAAAGGGTTCTTTTGATTCTAAAGGACCAGCCACATAACCAGGTAAATATACAACTCAGATCTTACCCAATAATCATGCTGTTACCAATCCTTTAGTAATCTAATATCTAAAGGTTTATTTAGAAGAAAAAAGAAAAAGGAGATAGTTAAAATGGTCAAAGGGATCAAATACATACAATCATTGCAAAGTTCTTGGACCAGGTTTGTAACAGTGATGGAATAAATTGCTAACTTGTAATGTCTCTGGTAGCTTCCAAAAGGTTGGAAAGATCTCAGTCCATTGATTGGAATGCTCCTTTTAGTGTAAATCCATAGTCTAGAGATCAGAGCAGGAAAGAAGCAAAATAGAAGCTTCCAGGGCCTTTTATACTTTCTCCCATGCGGAGGGGAAACTCTTACTCTTAGTTTGTAGAAAAGTACAGGCACAAGATAGAGTTCAGGGTCACATGATCAAGTCACATGTCTTTGCATGCTTTGATGACTCAGGAGCATCCATTACCCATATTCTGGCTGAAGCATCCTCAGGAAGGCCCATCATGCAGGAATAAGCTTCTTCTATGGCCTATTGTGTGAGCTAAGGATCCTTCAATGGGCCATCAACTTGAATAGTCCATTCACAATGTGCTGGCCAGACTGGATGTAAACTAACTACCTTGTAAGTGTTACCACAGGAGCAAACACATTTGAAATACGGATACATAGTCAGTATTCATAACTTCAGATACAAAAATGATATACACATGCAAAGAGTATAATCATAGTCAGAAAATCATAAATTCTCCATTGACTCCTTACATGACATTCTTTGCACAAGATTTGTTGCAATTGTATAATAGTAGTAGCAACAATGATATACATCGTCATATTTTAATCATATAATGCCACAGTAGGTAAATTGTGAACTTTGCAGTGGTGAGGGGAGGTCCTGCCTATTTCCTCTTATATGACCGAGAAGAGAAAGGGGAAGCTTCTACCCATTCATAGAAACTTTGGTGTCTGGGAAACTCCTACAGCAATGCTGCCTGCACTCTTGGTTTTAAAGTGAAATTCCTCAAGAACTTTGCTTTTCTTCTTCACAAATCCTGAAACAAATACCATAGGAGGTTTTTTCTCTGTAGCATAAAGTACATAAATTAATCAGAACAGGATGTGGACAGGAAGTTATTTTTTGAACACTTTCAGAGATATAGACATGAGGTGCTACATCAACCAGCTGCAAACAGTTAAAGTGGATTCAAACAAACTTACATTTTAAATTCATTACCCATTTAGTCTCAGCAGCGATAAATGCACCATCACCTACGACTAACTTTTTTCTTGATCACAAAAGCTGTTTTCCACCCAGTGAAGACTGGGAGTGAAGTATTAGAAGTATTTGATATCTTTTAGTGCCAATGCAATTACTGGGGAAGTATGTTATGAATAAAGCAGCAATGATTGATGTGCAATTGAAATAATAAATTGCACCTTTAAAAAAAAAAGAAGTGATAATTGGTTGTGCATTCATGGGGTCTGAGGAGGGGGATGATTTATGCATGCAAAGACTAAAGACAAACTTCTCAAAGTTGGCTACCTAAAGTTATCTATCTAAATCCATACTTCAGCACCTAAGTGATATGACTTCCAGAGCTGCAGATGTTCTGCACCAATAGAAATCAAGTCACTTATTTAAGGTGTCTAAATATGGATTCCATTGCCTAACTTTATTTACCTATTGTAGAATTAGTAACTTAGGCCAGAAGTTTCACACTTATACTCTGGAATCTCATTGGCTGCAAAAGGAAATGTGAAAGTTAATTATTGTAGTGCTGGTTAATACTCCAATTATGCTAAATGAGGGAAAAGGATTTCAAGTGTTGCTTCATGTATCAGTACTTCTTTACTGTAATGCAACTATTCGACTGGAATAGTAACACCTGAAAGAATTCCATTACATTGTCCTATATCTCAGAGGCTGTAGCCAAAACCAGCAGAAAAGAGGTTAAGGTAGTTTAGTTTTCAATAAGAAATTCTTCTTTCATAGTCCTCCTGTGTAACACATTGTGACCAGAGTAAATATTCTCCTCAGGGTTTTCTTAGGTTTTATTGAATTTTATTCTTCGCTATCCAACATAGGAAAATACAGTTACAGGATTTGGACAAGCCTATATTTTATGCATTTTAATATAAGATTTATATGTGTTTCATATGCTATTTAGTGCTATTTCTTTAGAAACAAAATAAATATTTGCTGGAACTGTATGGCTTAGTCACGTGATTCAGGAGTCTCTGTAATCCAGAGTCTTGAAATCCTGATGAAAAAGTGTATATAATATAGTATGACAATGACCATGACCAGCATTTCTGCCAGCTCTCATTTCTCCTTTGTCCTTCAGCTTCTCCCTTTGTATTCACCCACCGCAGCCTAATGATGACACAACTCACTGGGATAGGACACCTTTGTTCATGACCCTGGACTGAGACAAAGGGGGTGAGGTGGGGGATGTCGGTCCCAAAACCTCCTTTCAGCTCCTCATCTGTGAAGTTATGGGGTTCTCTTTTCTTTCAGGATGTTTGTGTGAAATTCCTTACACAAGTCATCTCAACGAAAACAAAACATTAAAAACGGAGGGGAAAATATATTTAAAAGAAGAGAAACTGCTTAAAATCTCTAGATTTACACTTCTTGTAAAATAAACTAGATAATACATTTTAATCTTAGTTATAGAGGGAGACGAGAAAATGAACAGCTTGCATCTCCTTTCTGACCACTCTTTGGTCACACTAGCACCGTCCATTGCTGTCCACATATTAGCTCCCCCTCTCCTTTCCCCAGTACCCATTTTTTAAAATTCCATGATGTGGGGTAGCTGGGATGTCCAGACATGCCTCTTCTTCCTGTTCATGCATATATCAAGTATTAGAGTCCATTAACACATTAAGGCAAGGAATGATTAGAAGACCCATTTGGGACGAAAGTGTCACAAATCTTTTCAAGTGTTCCCTCTTGACCACTCACAAGACTTCTGTGTGGGAATCCAGTTACTGGATCCCTGGTTGTCCTAAGCTGCCTGAGTTTGAATGGAATCCAGGCACTGAGCCAGTCTTGGGATCCCTAGGCACATTCTTGGGGTGCAGTTCTCTGTCTAGTACCCCTCCTGAGAGCTTAGAAAATATGGTCCTGTGTTCAAACCCTAGAACCAACACTGACTCCTCAGACTTCCCTTCCCACCCATAGTTTGAAACCCACTCCCAGAACTCCACCCAGAGTCTTTGGACCTATTTCTTAATGAGCCATGTGGTAGGTCTAGCATATAATACATCAAGACTTTGCACAGGACTTTGGCATAGTATTTGTCTTTAGTAGTATGGGATACCTACAGATCTATACAAAAAGAATGAATTTGCCTCTCATTTCCCTCCTCAGTTACCTCACTACTCCAGAGCATTCTTTGGGCTGGGGTCAGAATCATGTGTTACTACAGAGAATCCTTCTGCTCCATAGATGGCTTGTGTTCTGAAACCTGGAGATTTCTGCCCCGGCTCAGCTGCTCTGACTTTGTCCAGTCTTACCCCTTCCCCTCTCCTGAGCAAATTTCCGGTGTGTATTTTCTCTGACTCTCCCAGTGATACTTTTTATAACCTCCTCCTAAGTCAGCTGTCTCTTTTGGTAATTTTCCACAATTTCATCACCCTAGTCTGTCCCCTTGTAGGCCAGCTAGGTCAAACTAGTTTCCCAACTCAGGCACCCTCCATAGCATAACTATTTGTTTGGTCAAAGAACAGTGGTTAAAGTTAAGAACTCCCCATTATCCCCCATCTGGTGTGTTCCTGCTGTAGGTCCTGTCCACAATGGTGGATTCCACATTTACATAGAGCATGTAGAGATGTATTTTCTAATCTACTTCAGTGGTGTAGGATTATGGCCCAACTTTCCTTAGGTATGTCCCTGACCATGAAGATTGCTGGTGAGACCACTGAATGGTGTCTTGCTAACTTTCTTGTTCTAGGCAAAGTTCCACCCAAGATCAGACAAGAACTAGTGTATTTGGAGGGCAGGTTTTCTAAATCAAGAATAGCTTAAGTTATATGCCTTTCCATCATTCATTCATCTATCATTTGCAATTGAGGTTAATAATAAGGTTAACAAATTTTGAAAGTTAATACAGTGAAATGCAAAAAGACCTTCTTGGTCATCCAGTCCATCCTCTTGGCTGTGCAATGTTCTACCTTTCAAAACATTTTCTAAACCTTTACCTACCATACATTTTATTGTCGCACATAATACATTGATAAGATAGTCCATTGTGTTTCAGTTCTCCTTGGCCAGCAGTTTTTGCTAATCATTAGTCTAAACTTTTTCATTTTTCAAGCTATATCTTCTAGGGTTATACTCTGGTAACATCATAAATTTCTCTCCAATCTTGGTATTTACACCCTGAAAATGTCTGTGGATGTTTTTTACTACTGAGGTTTAATTTAAATTGCTTAATCTTTTTGAATTAGTGTCTTTATCGGAGTAAATGTTTTCAATCTCAGAAAACTTGGTCTGAATTTACAGCACTTAAATTAGTAACTTTTGAGTCACAATATTTGACATGCATTAAAATCTGAAGTGATCTAATGGCTCATCAGGTTCTGTATTCCAGATTTCTGGCACGTCAATCAATATTTTGGTGAACTGTAGAAGTAGCATCTGAAAGCAATAGAGGCTTTCTGGTGCTTAAAAATACTGTGTTTTTTAAATAGAGTATAGTGACTGACAATTAATTTGGTTTGGATTTATAAGCACAATTAAGAGTAAAACTGTAAAATTATTTCTAAATTTCACACTTCTTGAAGATAATGAAAGCTGCAAGTAAAGGAGTCCATATTCTTGAAGTGTGTGTTGTGTGTGTGTCCTTACAAGTGCCATTCATATTTAACAGACACATACACATCAACTTATAAATAGCCACCCAGTTTCAGACACTCGCCTCCAATCAGCCAGTGATGGAAGACTCCATTGCCCACTTGTTTAATTTTCAAATAGGTATCTTTGTCCTTTCCCCTTGCTTCCACTCCTGCCCGGGTGGTCCTCCCAATAAACATCTGCAAAGTCACTTCACTGTTCTCCTTCATATCTGGGCCCTACCATTATTAGTAGCACTTGTCCTCCAATATATATCTGGGAAATTAAAGTCTCCCATAATCACACAATTCAAAGTGGTATTTATTTAATTAACAATATTAAAGAGCTCTCTATCCATACGCAATTGGATCCTGGGGAGTCTGTAACAGACCCAAGCACTATCCCAGTGGAGCATCTGGTAGCTTTCTTCCCCCAAATTATTTTAACCCAAACAGATTCTGTTTTATCCATTCCATCACTTCTAATTTATTTACAGTCTATCTCATCATTAATATACAATGCTTTCCCACCCCCTTTACCTTTATTTCTGTCTTTTCTGAACAGCATCTAATTTTCAATACCAGTACTGCAATCATGACTACTATGCCACCTTGTGTCTGTTATCCCTATCATAGCTGGTTTCACTTCCTGCACCTGTAGTTCTAGTTCTTCCATTTTGTTAGGCTCCTTTCTTTGGTGTACAGTAATCTTAGCTGTTTCTGCTTGGCTTCACCTAGATTCCTTGCCCAATTAGGTACAGTTATTCTATTGCCAGTATTGCTTACATGACTGTTAGTGTCACGGGCACTATTTTTCCTCTTGATGTCCATTCTACTACCCTCTGTGCCTCTCTCCATTGCTGTATCCTCTCTTACTTGATTTGCCTCCTACTCTATGTTAGAATCAGGCATGGAGGTTACATGAGCATCTCTCAACAGACTCCCCTGAATTTCTTTTTTAAAGCACTTTGAATCAGTTCTGCCAACCTCCATCCCATAAGCCTATTTCTCTCCCCTTCAAGGAGTCCATTCCTTGAAAACAGTTCTCTGTCTGTGAATGCCTCCCAGTGACTGAATAGACCAAAGACCTCCTTGTAGCACCACAGCATGAGTCATCTGTTGATCATCATAAACTTGTCTCACCTTTGCTGTCCTCCTCTAGGGACAGGTAAAATCCCACTGAAGATCAATTGAAGCTCCATTTCTTTAAGCATCTTCCCCAGCCTGGCATAGTCTCCCGTGATGTGTTCCTATGAGAATCTAGCTTTGCCATTTGTTTGCATGTGAAGGATAATCAGTGGATTATTTCCCGCTCCCATTAGGACCCTCTTCAGCCTCATGTCCACATCCCACATCTTAGCTCCCAGCAGACAGCACACCCTTCTGTTCTCCAGATAAACTCTGGTGACAGACCTTTCTGTTCCTCTTAGTAGGGAGTCCCCATTCATGTAGACCTGCCTCTTCCTGGTGTTGTTGCAAATCTCCAACCTTGCCACTTCTGTTCTATCTGACTGCAAGTTCTCTTGTCTTTTGTTCTCACTTGTAATCTTCTGCAAGTCATCCTCTGTCCTCTGGGGGCACTGAACTCTGGATATCTCCTGTCAGGGCTGAATCCCCACTCTGTCACTTTGAGTACAGAAGGTGGGGGCCCGCAAGGATTTTAAAAATTAATACTTGCCACTTCAGGCTTGTATTAAACTCCCAAGGTTACAGCTTTTCTCGGACCATGGCTTGGTAAACCCTGCCACCACCCAAGTTCGAAAAAACCCCACTGTTGGACTCAGGAAGGAGTTCGTGGGGTACCATGTGGGGTACCCTCAAGCCATTTCACCCACCCTCCAGGGAAGAGCTGAGAAAGAGAACATGAGCTAGCTGTGACCTCGCACTTATATCCCAGTGCCACTAAAACAGTGATTTACAGGGACAATATGTGTAAGATAGCTAGAAGTGTAGTTTCTGCAGTAAGTACCCCTTAGTGCCACGTGCCTTGTGTGTGTGTGTGTGTGTGTGTGTGTTTTGTTTGTTTTTTTACAGTGGATCACGCCTGTTGACACATACGTGTACAGTGGATCACGCCTGTTGACACATACGTGTTGAAGAAAACACAAACAGGCAGAATAAAAGAGAGTACAGTTTTCTGGCTCTTGTGGCTTCCATAAACAACCGATGCACTGCAGCTGGAGCCTAGAAAAGTTGTCATGTCCTCAGATGTTCCACAATAAATGCAGTACAAGTGTGATTCTGTGACAGAAAAAGACAGAGGAGAATGAATGTTACTCCAGTAAGTTCTTGACTTGCCTCAACCAGTGGGCAACTAGACAAAGAGTAAAATCTGACTAAACAAATGAAAAGATTGGGGGAGGGAGGAGTTAGGATGGGGCAAAGCGGCAAAGAGTTTGCCTAACTGTGGGGTAACTTTTAAAGGTCACTGTGTTGGAGCATTTGGATGTAGTCCCTACCCCCGCCAATCAGTGGATAAAGAGATTTTAAGTGCTCAGTAAAAACTACCTGTGAATGTAAGTCTCCTGACAGTTCTCATCAGGAATGGATTATACAAGTTTGCCTCTAAGAACCATTTCCTATACAGGCTGACTTACTTATTCTCCTGGGTGCAGTCATTTCATTCAGAATTTTAGGCTATCATTTCTAACTGAACATAGTGAAAGTCTTTATGCGCCACATATGTGTGACCATATCCCAGATTTGTCTACTGAGGTTCCATGTGAGATAAGCCTACAGAGGCCAAACCCTATTTAAAGCAAACACTTGCTGAATAGATTTGAATGGCATTATTGTAGGAATCCAGATGACATCCTTTTTTTTTTATTACCATGGAGACACAGCAGAGTCCTATAGATTTGCTTTTGCTAGGTCACTTATCCAAGAAGCTGAGAGAGGGGTGTGGTCTAAGCACAGGACTGTAAGGCTGGAAACCCTGAATTCCTCTGTGGGGATCTTGGGTAAGTCAGTTAGTGCACACTCTTTTGAAAATGTAAGCCTTACCAACTTTGCTTCAGTGTCCCCATCTGTAAAAGTACTTACGTACTGTGTATTAAAGCCGTGCCTAGAGATATTGGGGGCCCATTGCGCTAAGCACTGTACAGAATCATAAGCGACAGTCCCTGTCCTGAAGAGCTCCCAAAGATGGAAGAAAGGAAGCTTTACTATCCCTGTGTTATCAATGGGGAACCAAATGACAAAAGGTAAGGGACTTGTCCAATGTCACTTAGCAAGTAGAGCTGTTGATTGATTGCAGTTAACTCACGTGTTTAAGTCCAAAATTATAATCACGATTAAAAACATTAATCGTGATTAATCAGTTTTAATCGCACTGTTAAACAATAAAATACTAATTGAAATTTATTAAATATTTTTTGATGTTTTTCTGCCTTTTCAAATATATTGACTTCAATTACAACACAGACTATGAAGTGTACAGTGTTCACTTTCTATTATTCTTTTTGATTACAAATATTTGCACTGTAAAAAAGATAAACAAAAGAAATAGTACAGTATCTCTCATAAATGTAAACAAACTAGTTTGTTTGAGCGATTGGCTGAACAAGGGCGGAGTGGACTTGTAGGCTCTAAAGTTTTACATTGTTTTGTTTTTGAGTGCGGTTACTATTTTGTACATAATTCTACATTTGTAAGTTCAACTTTCATGATAAAGAGACTGCACTACAGTACTTGTATTAGGTGAACTGAAAAATACTATTTCTTTTTTACAGTGCAAATATTTGTAAGAAAAATAAATATAAAGTGAGCACTGTACACTTTGTATTCTATGCTCTAATTGAAATCAAATTTGAAAATGTAGAAAATATCTTAAAATATTTCAATAAATGGTATTCTGTTGTTTAACAGCGTGATTAATCACGCGATTAATCACAAGTAATTTTTTTAATCGCTTGACACCCCCAGTAGCAAGACTGTGGCAGAGCTAGGAGCTGAATCCAGATGGCTTGAATCACAAGCTAGTGCCTTATCCACAGTGTGGGCAACAACACTTACCATCTTCACACTTACCCTGTGAGGCTTATTTAGTCAGCACAACACAAAAGATGAAAAGCACTAGGTAACTACAGCACTGTCTCTGCTGTAGTGTGTTTCACAGGAGCTGAGGCTGTATCTTTCTCTCTTCAGAATTAAGAGGACATTTCTAAAATTGTCTGTTCCTTTAAATGAAGCCTTGTTTAGTTCCAATTGTGGACCTGTCAACTGTAACAGTGTCCTTTTTAACCCTCTCCCACTATGCACAGCTGCTGCCAGATTTAAGTATGATAACCTAACATATACCAAATGCCAATTACTTGCATGCTCCTGTATCGTGGTTTGTAGCAGTTGGTCTCTTTCTTAATTCTTTTGTAATCTCCATCAGCTCCTCAAAACACCATCTGCAATGAAGGATGTGTCAATTCGTGTGGTTCTCTGAGAATGAGGAGTTAGGAGACGAAAATCTGCTACTAATATCTGAATAAGAGAACCAACAGGACATTAGGGAGACTAACGAAAAACGACATTGCTGGATCTTGTCACTTATAGTGAGCATTTCTCTGGAATAGTCATCCCCCCCATTGGTTTGATTAGTCCAGATCTATTGGTCATCAGAGCATGCTACAAGACCCATCTATTTACTGTAGGGGACTGTTGTTGAGGTGGGCCTTGGTAGGGTGGAGGGGGTGGGGGGTAATAGGTGCCCATATAAAAAAAGGCCCCAAATATCGGGATTGTCCCTATAAAATTGGGACATCTGGTCACCCTAGGCCTTGGTGAGAAATCAGATGTGGGGAAGTTGTGTGTTTTGAGTTGATCTAATTTGGATTTGTAATTTATGGTGGGGTGCTACAGCCTTGATTACGCACCCTCTTATTTCTTTTATGAGTGTAATAAGACAATTTAACTCTTATCTCACCTGCACGTCTCTGCTGTTTTATCCACGCCATTCTTCTATAGAGAAATAGAAAATCTTAACTCATGATCCCAACCATTCTGTTTGAAAATCCTCACAGAATGCTGTATTATTTGCTTAGTAATTTTTATTGTAGTCAGGTTCTCATGCTGCACCCATCACTGTGGGGTCTGAATAGCTATAGGGATGCAATGCTGCAGTTTTTTCCCCCGAGAGAAGATTGAGTAAAGCCAGAATATACACCTCAGGATTTGGCCCATAAATTGCTGTGCTGACTCTATAGTCACATTGGCCTGGATCCACAAAGGTACTTAGGCACCTAATCCCCAGACTTAGGCCCTTAAGTCCCTTTTTGGGGTACCACTGCCTGACATGGCTGTTGCCTAATGCCTGATTTACTCAGCACCTCATTTTTTTTCTGTACAAGTTCCCTAGTCACCTATGTCCCTGTCTCTGGGCATGTATACTGGCTCCCTGGGTGCCTATTTTCCACCTGAGCCTCAGAGCAATCCACAAACTGAGACAAGACAGGCATTTATCCTCCTAACTTGTGTGTGCTCTGAGGCTGCCTAACTCCACACACAACAGCCAGGATCTATAGAATGATTTTCAGTCTTTCTCTGGCCTGATTAGTATTTATTTAAAGTGGAACTATTTAAGTAAGAAGGATTTAGGCAGCCCCACATCAGAATGTCCTATAGCCTAGTAGGCAGGGCACTTACCTGAGAAGTAGCAGATCCCTGTTCTACAGGCAGAGAGAGGACTTGAACCAGGGATCCCCCCCATCCCAGCTGAGCACTCTTAACCACTGGGCTAGGAGGATCTTCCCTCCCATACCCTCCAGCTGTTTTGTGTGGAGTTAGGCAGTGTATGAGCACACCTACAATGAGTTAGGTGGAGGATCATCTATCCTTCCCCAGGTTTTGAATCACTAGCAGAGATAGGTGCTTCCCTGCAGCCCAGACTTAGACATCTAACTCTGTGAAGGGGCAGGGGTTAGGATATCCCTCCCTAATTGACATCTCCTATTGGCTAGTTTAGGTGGCTCCCCTCCTAATGTACAACTTTGAGGATTCCACTCTTAAGAGCAAGAGTCCCTGGGAGGTACATCCAAGAGTGGCAAGATGATCAGGAAGCCCATCCATTGAACAGGATTTTCATCTTGGAGTGAATATCTCTCTCTTTAAAAGGTTAAGATTTATACTGAATTATGGAAAATAGATCTTGCCAAACTAACTTGATATCTTTTTTTGATCAGATTACAAGTTTGGCAGATGGAGGTAATAGTGTTTGATGTAATATATTTATATGTCTGTAAGGCATTTTATATCGCATCACATTTTCATTAAAAGCTAGAAAGATATAAAATTAACATGGCACACATTAAATGGACTAAAACCTGACTAACTGATAGGTCTCAAATTATAAATGGAGAATTGTAATTGAATGGGTGTGTTTCTAATGGGGAGCGGCAGGGATAGCTTCTTGGACATATGCTATTTAACATTTTTATTAAGGACCTGGAGGAAAACACAAAATCATCACTGATAAACATTCATAGAATCATAGAATCTCAGGGTTGGAAGGGACCTCAGGAGGTCATCTAGTCCAACCCCCTGCTCAAAGCAGGACCAACCCCAACTAAATCATCCCAGCCAGGGCTTTGTCAAGCCTGACCTTAAAAACCTCTAAGGAAGGAGATTTTACCACCTCCTTAGGTAACCCATTCCAGTTCTTCATCACCCTACTAGTGAAAAAGTTTTTCCTAATATCCAACCTAAACCTCCCCCTCTGCAACTTGAGACCATTACTCCTTGTTCTGTCATCTTCTACCACTGAGAACAGTCTAGATCCATCCTCTTTGGAACCCCCTTTCAGGTAGTTGAAAGCAGCTATCAAATCCCACCTCATTCGTCTCTTCTGCAGGCTAAACAATCCCAGTTCCCTCAGCCTCTCCTCATAAGTCATGTACTCCATCCCCCTAATCATTTTTGTTGCCCTCCGCTGGACTCTTTCCAATTTTTCCACATCCTTCTTGTCGTGTGGGGCCCAAAACTGGACACAGTACTCCAGATGAGGCCTCACCAGTGCTTAATAGAGGGGAATGATCACGTCCCTCGATCTGCTGGAAATGCCCCTACTTATACAACCCAAAATGCCGGTAGCCTTCTTGGCAACAAGGGCACACTGTTTACTCATATCCAGCTTTTTGTCCACTGTAACCCCTAGGTCCTTTTCTGCAGAACTGCTGCCCAGCCATTCGGTCCCTAGTCTGTAGCAGTGCATGGGATTCTTCTGTCCTAAGTGTAGGACTCTGCACTTGTCCTCGTTGAACCTCATGAGATTTCTTTTGGCCCAATCCAGATGACAAAAAAAATTTGGGGGAGTGGTAAATAAAAGAACACGTTGTTTTGTAAATTTGGCACAAGCAAACAGTTGGCATTTTAATATGACTAATTGTAAATGTGTACATCTAGGAACAAAGAATGGAGGCCATACTTACAGAATGGGGGTCTCTATCCTAGGAAGCAATGACTCTGAACAAGATTTGGGGGTTATGGTGCACAGTCAGCTGAACATGAGCTCCCAGAGCAATGCTGTGGCCAAAAAGGGCTAATGCAATCCTTGTAATCAGAAAACAGGAATCTTGAGTAGGAGTAGAGAGATTATTTTACCTCTGTATTTGGTGCTGGTGCTAGAATATTGTGTCCAATCTGCTGCCCACAATTCAAGAAGCATGTTGATATATTGGTGAGGGTTCAGAGAAGAGCCAGGGGAATGATTGAATCCTTAGAACATGCCATATAGCGATAGACTCAAGGAGCTCAATCTATTTAGCTTAACAAAGAGAAGGTTAAAGGGTGACTTAATCACAGTCTATAAGTACCTACACTGGAAACAAATATTTAATAATGGGGTCTTCAATCTAGCAGAGAAAGGTATAACAACCCAGTGACTGGAAGTTGAAGCTAGACAAATTCAGACTGGAAATAAGGCATACATTTTTAACAGTGAAAGTAATTACCAATTGGAACAACTTACCAAAGGTCGTGGTGGATTCTCCATCACCGACAATTTTAAAATCAAGTTTGGATGTTTTTCTAAAAGCTCTGCTGTAGGAATGATTTGGGGGAAGTTCTATGGCCTGTGTTATACAGGAGGTCAGTCTAGATGATCACCGTCATCCCTTCTGGCCTTGGAATCTATGAAAACAGTCACAGGTAGGGCTGGCAAAAAAATAAAAATGTGGTTTCTAAACAATCTTTTAAAAAAGTATCTGCTTTCTTTGAAAATTTTTGACTCTGCCAGAAAATTGAAACCCCCCAAACCAACATTTTCTCAGTTCTTTTTTGCCAAAAACTGAAAAACTGTTTAGTTTTTTAACAGTCAAAATTTTTAGAAATTATTTTGGTTTTTTTCACCAAAATTTTCCCTGGGTGGGGGGAAGAATCCATATTCTCACTAGCCTTGTATCCTGTATAAAAACTTCTATCTGTACAAGTTGAATGCAAAACCCATGAAAGTGAGGAGAGAACACTGATCTGGTCATTTCCCATCTACAAAAGAGGCATATTTGGAAGCCTGCAGTACATACTGCCCATACCTTCATTCTAATCTATCCTTGTCACATGATAAGGCAAGGATAGAGAATAGTGCATGTAGTTTTATTTACACGAGTGTACATGTCCGGACATGAAGAAAAATGAACTGAGCTGCTCAGGAAATAATCATTGTGAGCAAGTTACACTCTCCAATTGCCCCTTAATGAAGATTTTTTGCATATAGAACCCCTACATCTTCACACAACACTTATTAATGCAACTCTGATTAAGATTAATGAGAGTCAAGCAGCTATAATAAATCCTTGTTCACCACTTTAAAAATGTTGTTAGAATTAACTGGGAAAGAAGGGCCATCTAATGTTTAGAGCCATCTAATGTATGTTTGTTAAAATAAGAACATAGTTATTACGAATCATTATTTCTTCAACCAATCAGGATGCATGTTATTGAACAGCGTCTCTTCCTTGAACTTAAAAATACAAACCTCTCCTCTTCCCAAAAAATAAACACAAAACCACACTTGTATGACCTTCTCACCTACATTTCAGTGTTGGCTTCAATGTAAAACTTCTCTTGTAGTGGTGCCATTCTTCAGCTTCCCACTAGATGGCACCCCATGCTTCAGAATAGAAAATATATTTCATCATTTCCACAGGGCTATGCCTGTGTGGTGATTTGCCACAATAAAAATCCCTCATTTGAGGGCTTGGAACAGCAAAACAGGACAAAAGCACACACTATAACCGTGTTTATTAATGAAGCAGCTGTATAAGCCATGAAGCCGTTACTATCATGCTTAAAGTTACGGAGAGATGCAGGTGCAAGGTCTGAGAAATGATTCCACACCAGTTTAACACTGATGTAGCTCCACTGAATTCACTGAAGCTGTTCATGATTCATGCTGGTGAAAGCAAGAACAGAATTGGCCATGATTCTTCTGTAATTCCTAATGTCATTATCTGAGTCAAATAGTCTAACATTGACCTGTGCAGCCTTTATTACTTTACCATTACTTACAAATGGCAGGTAGAGAACCCCTGAAGTATCTCCTCCACCTCAAAACGCTGATCTGATATCATATTTCCTAACAGACAGCGGTTCTCAAATTGTGGGTTGGGGCCCCAAAATCGGTCACAACCCCATTTTAATGGGGACACCAGGCCTGGCACTAGACTTGCTGGGGCCAGGGGCCGAAGCGCGAGCCCCACCGCCTGGGGCTGAAGCTGAAATCTGCACCTCACTGCCTGGGGTGGCGGGGCTCAGGCTTTAACTTCAGCCGTGGGTGGTGGAGCTCAGGTTACAGGCTCCGTCGCCCAGGACAATGGGGATCAGGCAGGGTCAGACTTCAGTCTCCACTCCTGGGGCCATATGGTAATTTTTGTTGTCAGAAGGGTGTCACAGTGCCATGAAGTTTGAGAACCGCTCATTAAATTACATTCAACTATTTTTGTAAAAAAAATTTTAGTGTATAGAGTTCAGAGCTAATAAATTTGTTTTAACTTTGCAGCTATGGATTGTCATGTGACAATGATATGTTTGCCTCTCTAATAAATCTAGCTTTCTATGTGAGTACTTTTCTCTCCCCTTAAACCTTAGACTGAGTTACTGTTCCTCAACACTTCTCCTTTTAAAGGAGATTGATGCTAGTCACTAGTATAACTACTGTAGTAGTGTTAGCAGAGTAATAATTAAGGTATATTGACTGTGCAATAAGGACCAGTGAAGTTTAGTGCCTGTTATCTATGACGCCTTGTGGTACCTGAGCCACTTCCCCTAGCGATAAGCCTCATCCTCCCCAGCTGGAGAAAGGAGTCCTGACTTCTAGCTTCAGCTACCTGCCCAGTAGGGAACTTGTAGGACGACCTCTGAGACTGGAGAAGGAAGCTAGAGGAGAGATTGGAGGTAGAGAGACCATAGGCAGGGAGATGAAGAGAATGGAGAGAAATTAAAGGAATGCGGGGATGCAGGGAAGAGAGGAGGAGAACATTGTGAGGAATGGGGAAGAGGAAGAAGGTGGGAAGGGAGGTTTCAGAAAAACCTGAAAAAGGAAACTGAAGAACAAAGCACAAGTTCATAACTCCAGAAGCCAATGAACGTGCAACTAAGGAGTGGCTGCAGAGTTAAACGAGGCTGCTTATTCTTTCTGAACTCTTCCATTGCCTTCCAGAGTTAGTCATGGGATGGAGCTTCCAGTTAAACATGCCTGCTATTATGGACTTTTTTAAAGGTGGTTTGGGTATCACAGATGATACCATCCATAATCTTGACACAGCTTACCAGGAGGCTGGGATCAGATGAATTACACTAGACTACTAGACCACAGGAGGTTACTGTACAGAGGACACAAGTTTTCTTAAAGTGTGATTCTGCTCTGAAAAGTGACTCAAAAAATGACAGTATGAGCCTTTATGTTTCATGGATTTCCATATTAAATGTTCTCAGTTTGCCGTAAAGAGATTTACCTGCCTCCCAACTGCCAGACCTGCAAACTCAATCAAAGCTCCAAGGGTCAGGTGGGTTATTTCCTTCTTGTCACACCACTCCCAGTATCAAGGTGGCCAAGGTTATATTAAGCCTCAGTGACACCTGCGCAACACTATTGTTAACAATAGTTTCGCATAGCTATATCCCATTAGAACTTAAACAATTCTGTTGAAGGTTAACAAGAAGGAATGGAATCTAGCTCTCTGTTATCTGTGTTGGCTCTGCATGGACTCGCCTGAGTAAAAAAAACAATGAAAATCTCAAACTTCAATCTTTTCAGAGGAGGGAGTATTTCTTTGTATGTGTTTTTTACAGTGCCTCACAAAATCTGGCCCAGATTCTGATCGGGGCCTCTAAGTGTTATTGTAATTTATACTTTTAAAATGAGATATGATGAAATATATAAAGAACAGATGATGAGTCAAAGTCTTTTTATATATGCACTTTCCAGAGCAGAACTAGTCTTTTCAGACAGGAATCAGAAGTATCTCAGAACGGGAAGGAAAAAAGTAGTTGCATTTCCTGACATCTGTTTTGAGCATGATTTATAATTATGGCCACATGCAAAATGTCAGCATAAATCTTGGTGCTCACCATGCATTTCCTATTGTTTTTACTTTCCATCTTAATTTTTTGGAAATGGAAGCATTTTTCTGTTTAAGGCACTCAGCGTGATTTGGCAAGATGCTGCTACCTTCCTCCCCATTTGAATTATAATGTGCCCTGGACATGTGTGACAAAAGTCAATGTATGCATCTTACACATCCTCCCACTCTTCTGTCCAAATGACCTGCAAATTGTACTTGTGCAGAACGCCATCCAGAAAAGGACTGTTAGATTTTTATTACAACTGCTGACTACAAGCTCTTTTATCCACTCCTTAAGTAACACAATTTCCTAAATTTGATTTTGATGGTAATGGATTCTAATTTAACCATTTAAGGAAAAGGACACAATTTCACTAGACTGCTCTACAAAGTCCAGTATATTTGGCTTGCTGCTACCCTTTAAGTGTACTATACTCATCAGAACGCTTCAGATTTTATAAGATCAGCAAACCTTTAATGTTCACCATCTTCTATCATTTTATTACACCAGGTCCATTTCCTAGGATTGTGTTTCAGTTGCAATTGATCGTGTTAGTTGTTCATTGAATGGTAAAGAAATAGTCTTATTCTGTCTTGAAAGGCCTAAATACTTCTTGAGTGACTGCAGAATTGATATTCCTGGCTGACTTGTCAGAGAAATTGAAATCCCCATAGTCAGTGCTCCATCTTTTTACAAAGGTCTCCCTACCCACATTTCTTAATCTGTTTTTCACCCTACTCGTGACATTAATATACGTTTCCTGTGAACATTCTTTATACGCTTTAGGTTTCATTATCATTCAGTTTGTCTCTTGAGATTACCAGGATTTCGTCCTTTGTTTTGTTTTAACACTTTTTAACTTGCACTATGAAAGCACTATAAATTCCAATGGCCTTGGTATTGTATAAACCCTAGATCTCTAGTTCCAGAATAATCCTTTAGCCACATTACTGTAGTAGATATAAACAAGGTGTTAAATTAAATTTTTCTAAAGTAATTGAGATACTGTCAAACACTTTCAAGTTCTTAAGTATTTTAAACTCTCTGTGGCTTGTAATTTTTTAAAATAAACATGAAAACAAAAGCCCTCACCCAAAATGGCATTTAGGCACCTAAATCCAGGATTTAGGTTCCAATTTGATTCACAAAATTCCCACTGAATCCTTTAGGTTCCTAAACTCACTTGGTGCCTAAGGTCTTGCCCCTGGGCATATGCAATGCTGCTTCACTTTGTGCCTGGGTGCCTATCTCCCACCTAATGCCTGAGCCATCCACAAAGCAAGGGAAGATGCCTGTTTGTCCAGGCCTCACATGCAAGTTAAACAATCTGGCAGGCGTGCTCAGAGGCTGCCTGTCAGATCAAGTCCCATTCAAAATCTAGGCGGTGGTGGTGGCGGCGACACCTTATAACTTTTATCCCAGTGGTTTCAGCGCTTACTGGGATTGTTGGAGACTGAGGGTACGTCTATACTACCCACCTGATTCGGTGGGTAGCAATCGATCTTCTGGGATCGATTTATCGCGTCTCGTCTAGACGCGATAAATCGATCCCGGAAGTGCTCGCCGTCGACACCGGTACTCCTGCTCCGCGCGAGGAGTAAGCGGAGTCGACGGGGGAGCCTGCCTGCCGCGTCTGGACCCGCAGTAAGTGCTGTTTAGTTCGAACTAAGATCAGTTAGACCCTGCGCATGTGGGGAAAATTCACTAGTCAGATACCTGGGAAACAATTCTCTGTAGTAACTCAGAGCCCTCCTCATCTAGTGTCCTGTCTCCAGCCATTGGGGATTTTTGCTACAGGCAATCGCTGATGGGTCACATGCCTAGGGTGACCAGACAACAAGAGTGAAAAATCAGAACAGGGGGTGGGGTGTAATAGGAGCCTATATAAGAAAAAGACCCCCAAATAGGGAATGTCCCTATAAAATTGGGACATTGGGTCACCCTCCACACACCATTGTAGGCAGTCCAGCCATACCATCCCCTCCATAAACTTATCAAGCTCAGTCTTTAAGCCAGATGATTTTTTGACCCCACTGCTCCCCTTGGGAGCCTGCTCCAGAACTTCACTCCTCTAATAGTTAAAAATCTTCATCTAATTTCAAGCCTAAACTTGTTGATGGCCAGTTTACATGTATTTGTTCTGGGGTCTACACTGATGCTTAACTTAAATAACTCTTCTCCTTCCCTCGTATTTATCCCTCTGATGTGTTTATACAGAGTAATCATATCTCCTCTCAGCCTTCTACTGGTTAGACTAAACAAGCCAAGCTCTTTGAGTCTCTTCTCATAAGATATGTTTTCCATTCCTCAGATCATCCTAGTAGCCCTTCTTTGCACCTCTTCCAATTTGAATTCATCTTTCTTAAATAAGGGAAACAAGAATTGCACACAATATTCCAGATGAGAGTTCACCAATGCCTTGTATAATGGTATTAACACTTTCCTATCTCTACTGGTAATACCTTTTCTGATACATTGTAGGACTGCATTAGCCTTTTTCACAGCCGTATCACATTGATGGATCATAGTCATCCTGTGATCAACCAATTCACCCAGCTCTTTCTCCTCCACTGTCACTTCCAACTGATAAATTCCCAGCTTATAGAAAAATTCTCGTTGTTAGTCCCTAAATGCATGACTTTGCACTATTAATCATCATCTCATTTCTATTACTCCAGTTAACAAGGTCATCCAGATCTTCTTGTATAGTATTCCAGTCCTCCTTGGCAATACCTCCCAACTTTGTGACATCTTCCACTTTTTGTGCCAAGGTCAGTAATAAAAATGTTAAATAAGTTTGGACCCAAGACCGATCCCTGATGATCCACTAGTAACTTCCCTCTAGCCTAGCCTGACCATTAACCTTTCAGTATGACCTGTTGTAGACTTCCCTATAACCAATTCCTTATCCACCTTTCAGTTCTCATATTAATCCCCATCTTCTCCAATTTAAAAATAATTTATCATGTGGAACTGTAACACCATCTGACATCCACGTAGATTAGATCTACGTAGATTACTGACATCCACGTAGATTAGATCTACTGCATTTCCTTTGTCTAAAAAAATCAGTTATCTTCTCAAAGAAAGTTATTAGTAAGCTTGAATACAACAATTGAAACAATTGTAGAAAAATCTACAATTACTTTCTATTATTTAGGCTACTTACTTTTTGCAATTCACCAAGCTTGGAACAGATCGTTTAACCTTAGGAAACATCCTAACAGGAACAGCCCTTTCCTGCAAGCTGGGAGCAGTCTTCTGTCTCCTTTGCAGAACTCCTTACATTGCAAACGCAGGCTGCCTGCCTGAGACTTGCAGTTTCCCTCCCATGCCCCCCTGTTCCCCAACTCCACCTATGCTCTCAGACTCCAAGTATTAACCTACCGCTTCTTTTCTTCACCTTTATCTTTCTTTTCTCCGTCACTTCACCTTTATTTTTCCTATGCCACTGATGCTGCCACAGAATCTCTATACTGACTATTTGATCACTAGGAAAAGAATAATAAACAGATTTCTTCAATAGCTTACAGCAGAGCACAAACTCCCAGCAGTGGCTTAGCCAGGTTTAGAGCACAGGGGGAGCAGAGCTAAAAAAAGGCGCCGGGAGCAAAAAGCGTCAAGAGCAAAAAAAGGAGCCGGGAGCAAAAAAAAAAAAGCTCCGCTCTGGCTGCAGCATAGGAGCAAAAGGCGTCGGGAGCAAAAAAGAGGCACCGGGATAAAAAAAAATGCTCCGCTCTGGCTGAAGCGTCGAAGCAAAAAAAGGCGCCGAAAGCAAAAAAAGGTGCCATTTCTGCTCAGTGTGGGAGCGGCCGCTCCCCCTGCTTCCCCCTGGCTATGCTACTGACTCCCAAAGGGTTCTTTTGTGTGTTTCATACTCTTAAAAAAACAAGAAGATGCCACAAGCACAAGTGACACAAGCAAATTCATTGGTAACTAAGGTTACTGACTCTCCCCATTGGGTTGCCATCTTAGATGAACTTCCTCTTTCCTCGCATGCCCTTATTTGGCTGGCTCTTCAAATGTGGCAGAACCAAATAGTTCCAACCCTAAAAGTAACTATTTACTAATTGGGTAATATTGCTCTGTCAGCTGATAAGTGTTCATTATGTTTTCACACACTTTCCCCCCTTTAACTGCTGACACGATAGCTCATTCCCAAACCATTTTATAACATGTAAGAAATATTATAAACTTGATTCTTGGGATTTAAACTCAATGGAGATTTACTACATGTGAATCTACTTGGGAAGACAATATGCCCCTTCGTGGCAATTTATTTCCACTGACTCTAAATAATCCAATATTAACCTGGAATCTAGACTATTTGCATAAGTAAATTCTAAGCTTATGATGTAATACTGATACAATAGTATGTAACAGTGTTTTTAAGCTACTCTGTTACAGACTACAAAATACTGCAAGTGAAAAGTTGAATGATGGTTAATATGAGTGTTATTATTTTACGTCTCAGATGTTCTGATTCTCCAGTGATCTATCAGATGTAAAAATCTAGATAGACATCTCCCTGTCGCGCCTTATGTCTCACGTTCTTGTCTGTGCGTATATTTTGTTTTCACTCTATTGTATGCTCATCCCAATATGATGTGACACACGGATCAAAGTCAAGAGACTTGAATAAATAGAACAATCTCTTCCTTTGTCCTTCAGACATTTGCACCAACTATGTAATACAGAGGATATGGCTGCATATATTTGTTATCTATATATCTAACAATTAGAAATAAAGGATCAAACCTAGCTACATTACTATTACATAAAAGGAGGTTGGGGATTTCCTCCAATGCACCCCACTCCCATTCTCCATCCATTGTATTGTAATTTTAATATATTATCATAATAATTGAAAATGGTGTAATTATATTGGTGTGATTATATTTGACAAATAAAATATGCAGAATTTTGAAGAATTTTAAAATATTGTGTGCAGAATTTTAACTTTTTTGGTGTAGAATTCTCCCAGGAGTTTATATATATATATATATATATATATATATATATATATATATACAGAGAGAGAGAGAGAGTATTTATGAATAGAGCTGTGAGGAAGGGAATTTTTTTTTGAGATTTTGAAAACTTTGTTCCAGAGTGGATAAATAATTAATCATTAACTCAGAATATGAGTAAGAATGACTTTATAGCTTGCTGGTTAGGGGGAACACTTGGGTTCCAGTCCCTGCTCCACGGAATATTTATGTATACAAAGTGAAACAGCTTCAACAGGAGAGACTGAGACCCACCCCACAATACCCAGAAGCCCAATAGTTAAGACACTCACATGCATCCCAGATTTCCCACATTGCATGTGAGTGCCCTGTCCGCAAGGCTATAGGGCATTGGGGTACCATCACAACTGGTTTTATGAATGGACTTTTAAAATTTCCTTTGCTTTTAATAAAAATCAGTTAAAATGCCCCAATTCAAAAGAAAATTAATTTTGTTTTTGTTTTGCTGAGAACCAGAAACATTTTCTTTTTGGTCAATAAAACAAAATTTCGTATGGTTTGGCGAGTGAACTGAAAATTAAATCCACAGCTGTAATTAGGGTATCTTTGCTAGAATATACCCTACCCATCTTATTTTAAAATGGTCATAGTAATAGATTTAGAAATTACGTTAATTTCACAAATATTTTTAAGCTACTCTGTTACAGACTACAAAATACTGCAAGTGAAAAGTTGAATGATGGTTATTATGAGTGTTATTATTTTAAGTCTCAGATGTTCTGATTCTGCAGTTATCTATCAGATGTAAAAATCTAGATAGACATTTCCCTGTCGCGCCTTATGTCTCACGTTCTTGTCTGTGGGTATATTTTGTTTTCACTCTATTGTATACTCATCCCAATATGATGTGACATATGGATCAAAGTCAAGAGACTTGAATAAATAAAACAATCTCTTCCTTTATCCTTCAGACATATTTGCACCAAGAAGAATATTATCTTGTTGTACTGTCTGGTAAATATTTAGAAAACTCATTTTGAGCTGCTCTTGATGTAGAGTTGCAACTGCCAAAAAACAGCGACGATCCAGTGCTCCTGCCCTACCTTATCTGTCCTATACAGAGGCTACAATAGAGGCTTCTGATTTGACAATCGACAAGAGGCAATTACAACAGCACAGCAAGACAATTATTTTCAACGTTGGTTTCTCCAATTATATGTGTGCTTGATTCTGCATTGATGTGCCCTTTCAAAGGGGAGAGTTGTGTGTGTGTGTGTGTGTGTATGTAAAATCAATCATTCTTTCAAATAGCCTCTAATGGCTTATTTTTTACATGAAGTAAAAGAATCTACATCTTAATTTTGTTTCCCAGTCACTAGTACTATTCCCCTCCATGAATTCTGAACTCACCCTCTAAGATCACCTCTTTTCTCAAACACAATTCATTATAGGCAGAGCAGTGTCTCGTTATGATTGCAAGAGTCTTTCTAAGGGGTCAGATACAGATACCGTCAACTCTCAAACTAAACTTTCAGCGTGAAATTTTGGCTGGATGTTCTCAGCCAGAGTGGTCTGTGTGTTTGCCTTTTGTTTGAAAACTTGAGCAAAGCTAGGCCAGCCATTATGGAAAACTAATTGTGTGTAGGCACAGAGAATGGACTCTTGTCACTATTCAAAGAAAATTGTATTCTTGTTTTGAACAGTTCCAGACCCTTAGCAAGAGGTGATGGATATTTAAAATTTATACAAATATTTCTTAGGGTAGTGGTGTTCTCAGTGGTCTAATGCATGAGCCATGATGTGCTGGAGGTGTAAAGTTGAAGAACTTTGTGTGTGTGTATTGGTTTCTGCTATGTAATGAAGTAATGCTCTGCCAATGTTTCACTGGTACTGCCCGTGGATGCCTGTGAAAGGAAATTGTGCCGATATGCAAAGGTGCATGAGTAAGGAGACAGGGCTGCACTATAGCCAGTGCCTCATTGTGTGCACACTCTACAGGAGAGAGTATTCTACTGCTGTTTAGCAAATAGTTACATGATGAAATTACTTGGTTCAATCACTTTTCTCACACACACACTCTAAATTCAATACAAAAAACTACAGTAAGACAATATTAGGCTTACAAAATGAAACAAATCTAAAAATGCCAAAGTTAAGGAGCTTGCGCAGGATGACCTTTGCTTTCTTATATATTAGCATTAGCATATAGTATTTAATGACATGATCATAGACTTTTCTTGCAGGTCCCATTCAATATGCAGACTGGGTTACTGAAGCAGGATCAGGTAATGAATCAGGCTGGTGTCTGGAAGAGTACTGCCTCATCCACTGTTGAATTTCAAATCTGTGAAATAAATGAAGCAAAATTAAGGAGTAAATGAGGCAAGGTACCCCCTCCCCTGAAGGCTGAATGAAGCTGGGGTCCTTTGGGGGAAATAGTATGTAAGCATGTCACTGCAGACTGTATCGTAACTTGAAATTCCAGAATTCAGAGTGCTGTGGTTTGTAACCTTAATGTTCTTCTAGTGTAGATGGTTGTGTGAAATAAGTCTTATCTGCTGAAGTCTTAACTTTTTATATATTTTCTTGTATTTCCTTTTCTTTCTGTACCTTGCCCCTTCCTTGCATTATCTGCTAAATAGCTCACAGGGGAAATTGAAACTACTGGGAATCCCTGTGTGTATGTATGTGTATATATCTATACACATTGGACAAGGAAAATTGGCGTGAACATCTCCCCTCTGACATGCCCAGTACTCCATGTAGCTCCCTTCCCATCTACCAAAAGGGTAGATCTTCTGTGCCTATGAGGTAAATTTTGCCCCTGATTGTTGCACGTGGTATATTACAGAATAGAATTTGTCCCTATTTCATTTTAGTTTGTCTCTTACAGTTCTCCTCAACTTACACACATAGCCTATCATCATTCAAAGGACAGTATCCAATATTTTACATTTTGACCTAGTTATTGTGAGTCTTAAATGATCTTGTTTGACTCCATCATCATGAGAGACTTCTACTAAGAAAAAAGCCTAGTAGCCATCAATTTGTTCTTATGTACCTGAAACAAAGTGACTTCCCTCTGGGAAAATCTTCAGAAAGCAATTAGCAATTGTAGTGAGCATTTTGCAAATATGATTCTCATCCAGGTACCTGTAGTAATTGTGGTATCTTCCTAGGGTGGTACTGCAATAACTGCTGTGGAAACATTTGCGTTTTTGCTAGAGTCCAGC
Organism: Chelydra serpentina; assembly: GCA_037349315.1. Lineage (NCBI taxonomy): Eukaryota > Metazoa > Chordata > Testudines > Chelydridae > Chelydra > Chelydra serpentina. The sequence goes on from JBAIAC010000004.1 coordinate 81,822,823, forward strand.
AGATTGGTGATGCACAAAAAGAAAAACTAATGGCAGCCAATTTGGCTAATGATTCCTTTACAAACATAAGAAACTAAATTGGCAAAAGAAAATGAATTTTACTGTGAGCTTCTGAGAGGGTATTACAAACAATGAAAAGCAGCATGAGAACATTTAAAACATCTGACTATCCCTTTACATCATGTTATTCCCACTGATATTTCCTGCATAGCTTTATAGTATTCTTTCACGCCACATTATCTGGTTTCTGTGCTTCCCATAAAAGTATACTGTCTCCTTCTGCTCTTATTTAAAAAGTGAGTAAAGTTACAGTTTTGCTGTTACTGTGACATCCTTAGGGAACCGAAGGCAAATAAGTAACTGTAGCACTAGCACAAAACTACAGAACTGAGATGCTGTACAAGAACAGGGAATTCACAGTAATGAAACTGTCCTAAAGCTGAAATCCACTGTCATAAATGTCCATTATGTGGTATTGGGTTGTATTTATATTAGGACCCCGAAGGTGTGGAATTACTGCTGTGGATGTGAAATGAAAACTGCATTATCAAATCATACCTCACAGAAGATAACTCTCCTGTTCTTTTATCATCACCTATTTTAGTGTTGTACCAGATATAATCTTTACTAAGCCCTAAGAGGCAGTAGCTGGGATTTCTTACCACACAAGGAATTAGCATGTGCAGCAGGTTCAACATTCCTTCTGGCATGAGGGATTTGAGCTGCAACTTGTATCTGCAAGAGATACCTCTTGGAATTGAGTATTTATGTACCAGAAACCTAGCCTTACCCATTTGTCCATATTATAGATAGCATTGTTTAATCAGTCAGAGGGGAAGGTTGGTCCAGTTGTTAGGGCACTAGCCTAGGATTTGGGAGACCTGGGTTTAATCCTTGCTCTGCCTTAGTTCTTCTACCACAAAATGAGGATAATACTGCCTTACTTCTCAGCTGGCTTGTGAGGACAAATATATTAAAAACTATATGGATCTAAGGGCTTGCCTATATGGTGTGTTAGTGCATACTAATCCATGCACTCGAACTGTCTATGTCAATCATGCTGGTGCACACTAAAAGTTTCCTGGTGTGTGTTCACATACTACTGTTTCAAACGGGACTATGTCAACAAATAATAGGGAAATTTTAGTGTGTACCAGCAGAATCCACTTGCACAGATAGTGTGTGATGTGCCGGTGCGCACTAGAATTTACACCCTAGCTGGTGTGCACATGATGTAGACAAGTCCAAAGATATGTAAATGTAATCGAAGCAGACACAAAAAGTTACTTAATCTGTTTATAAAATACAGAAGGCTCATACTAACCATGCTTTTCAGACCTGAATATGTGCAATGAGAATTTACAAACTAATCAGAAACCACTGTAGTGGAGATGGTGTAAAAAATTTAATATAATGGAACAGAAAATCTCTTGCACATGAATACTAATGTGACTTACGTGTACAGTAGTTAGTATTTTTAAAATGATGGCAAAAGAGGTTCTGGACCAAATTCTGGCCCCATCTTTATCCTATTGTGAATGTGCCCCTCTATCAGTAATGTTCTGAAAATATATTTATGTGTTTGAACTTTACTAAGTGCTTTTTGGGTCTTAAATGATATTTAGGTTTAGTTTACACTAGAAAATTTGGTTGTTTTAACTACATTGGTCTGAGGCATGAAAACTACACCCGAGTGGCATTGTTAAGCCAACATAAGTCTCCATTTAGACAGTGCTAGGTCAATGGAAGGTGGTAGATTATCTGCACCAATAAGTAATGTCTTGTCGGTGTAGGTAGTGCCTATACTGAAGCTACTGTAGCATTTTAAGTGTAGACAAGCCCTTAGAGCTGAGATAGGACCTGATCTTCATGTTTGCTTGTAAATGCTGTGCTACTTCTGTGGTGTAATAGAGTCACAAACAGTAACTGAAACTCTTGTGATATTTTTAATGTTAAACTATAATTTCTTAGTAAAAATGAGTAATTATTTCTAACTTTTTATAATTGTTTTTGGTGCCTGGGTCAAATAATTGACGGAACAGCTATTGTGTCATTCAATTACAGGAATTGGGAACTGCTGATGCCCTGATCATGCAATTAGATCCATGTGATCATGGAGCCATAACTAAAGTAAATGGGATTCTGCACAGATAGAGGGTCCACCTAAACATGTGGAATGACATCCATGCATTACATTATCACCTGTAACTAAAAGTATCTAACTCTGTTTCAGAGGCTAATAACTGCATGGGAAACAGTTATGATCAAAAGTGAATAATGAACAGAAAACAAAAAAGATCTGACTTTATGTTTTACTTAAACAGACCACCCTAGGAAAAAGCTATTTGTCCATTGATAATTGTGGCACCTTAAGAAAAACCCAGTTACCTACAATAAGAAGGAAGGAGACCCTTGTAGAATATGTTTATATAAATTTCCATGGTTCAGATTGTGTCCCCTAGATCTTCATACGGAGGAGATCCTTAGTGCTTGGATCTTCCCACCCATTATGTGGAAACAGGGTGTTGGCCAATGGGGCAGCACCATGCCTCTCCCCAGGTTATGCTTCTCATGCAGGAGCAGGGGATGGAGACCGGGCTAGCCATGGGGAGGCATGAGTAGGCTGAATGATGGGGCAAGGAGAAACACATGATCCCCCTCTGGCCCCATGGAGAATCTGTGGAAATTACCTTTTTTGTGTGGGGTATCTGTGGCTAGAAGCAGGCCAAGGTAGTTGTCAGGAAGCAGAGGCTGTTGGGTAACAAAGTCATTGCATAAGCAGAAAGCTAAAATCCTGGTCCTATTGAAATCAATGAGAGTTTTTCCATTTACTTCAATAGGGCCAGAATTACACCTCAGGCCTTCCTCCTGAAATCCACACAGGTCGGTGTCTGTGTGTCTATGTGTGTGTGTGAATTTCCATAAGGTGTTTTCCTTCTCTTGGTCCTTTCCTGGATATTTTACCACAGGAGGAGATGATCTGGCCCTCTGCTTCTCAGCTATTTCCTAATATCTCAGCTGAAGAAACTGAAAATGCTGATATCAATTAGGAGCTTTTATTCAGTCTGGATAAAAGTGAACAGCTGATTCTTTTTGGGTTTGAGTCATATTCTATTATTATGTAAGTAGTAATGATGTGCTCAGTGTCGTACAGTGTAATCATTGCCTTTAGTCATACAAGTTCTATGCCATTTAAACAAAATGTCAGCTATAGTAATGGACAGAGTTCGAGTTAGCAGTTAGTGGTGAATGTGACAAAGGTAGCAGCATGTTCTAGACACTGTGCATAATTGCCTTTTCCAAATACTGTTGTTTCAAGAACTGTTGTTTCACCTGTAGCTTTGTTTTCATTTAAACTATTTCCTACAGTGAGAAACAGAGGGACTTTCATATTAATGTAGATAATGTTTCCTTGATAGCTGTAAATGCCAAGAATCCTGCAATCTCCAAATGTGCTCTTGTTTTTCCCTTCTCTTTTTATTACTTGGAAAGAATTGTGTTCATTCCATTACTGCTTCTGTGCTAATTCTCCTGTGACCTTATTCTTTATTATTTAACACAAACACACTGAGATTCTGACTTGGATTAAGACCTAATGGATTGGTGCTTAGCCTGGTGCATCCAGAGATAGAACAATGTATTCCTAATTATTTACAAACATTTTTGTTTACAAAGCTAAATACATAAACCCAGTAGAAACTCAATTCCCACTTTCTGCTAAGAACAGATGGTAATTAAAATACTCATTGCCAACACATTTTTCCCCTCACAATTTTTTCCCTTTTCCCTAAAGAAAGCTTTGATTATTAGTAAATAGGTCATTTTGGCTTCTCTGAATAGGGTTCCCTGTTCACTTACAGACTGCATTCAGAACCATGGGGTTTATTCAACCTTAATAGGCTAAAACCTGTCTCAAATTGCTTTTCCATGACCCTCCAAGACAGATGGACTTCACAGGGCTAGTTCTGTTACAATCCTGGGTGCTTGTGTCACAGTCAAAAGCAGGATTCTGGCTGTACTGCTCTACTCCTTTGGTAAACCATTCTCTCTTTGACAGCATGTTTCAATGGCCAACATCTGTTATGAATGTCAAGAAAGCAAGACAAAGTGGGACAAAGAGAATACACAGATGGAGGAGAGGGATAAAAATCCTGGGCATGTAGTGAGAGATGAGATCAAATGAGGATATGCTGAATGCAAAATAAATTGAGATGTTTCATTAGTAATACATGACGCAACAGGCAGGCAGACTTGCTGAAAAGATCTTTGCTCTGCTTAAGGGTACTGGTAACTGTCAGCAAGCCCTGGTCTACACTATGAGTTTAGGTCAAATTAATTAGCATTATATCGATTGATCCGTGCACCCGTCCACACGACAAAGCCATTAACATCGACTTCTAGGGCTCTTAAAATCGATCTCGCCACTCCACCCCCAACGAGGGGATTAGTGCTTAAAATTAAGAAGCTCAGGCAAGCCTACCAAAGAACCAGAGATGCAAACAGCCACTCTGGGTCAGAGCCCCAGACATGCCGCTTCTATGATGAGCTGCATGCCATTCTAGGGGGTGCAGCCAGCACTGACCCACCCATGTGGTATGACTCCGTCTGTGGATCATCAGAAACCACCGAGGAGCATTTTCGGGAAGAGGAAGATGATGATAATGATGCTGAAAATACCGCACAGACACAACAAGAAAGCGGAGAAGCCCTTTTCCCCGACAGCCAGGAACTCTTTCTCACCCTGGAGCCAGTACCCCACGAACCCACCCCACTGTGCACTCCCTTTTGTGTTACTGTGAGTACTCTTCTTAGTATACGCCTTATATACCCGTCTGGCAACACTAAATGTTATCTTGAAACTTCCAGTTTCTTACAGGTAAGTCTTGCTTGGTTATAAAGCTTTTATTCGGTTCCAAAATAAACAAATCCGTCACTACCTAGGGACCAAAACTTTTGGTGTCATCAGTTTGATTTTGCATCACAAACTTATTGTGTAATGACTGAGATACTCCTATACTTCAAATTAACCACCTACATAGGACAGGATCTCTTAGTCTCTATACTGTTGGACCTACATTTATAGGCACTAAATATTGTAGTAACTGGTACACTGGAGATACAACCTTAGAGGGATTAACCAAATTAATCTGTTGGTTCCTGTACTAGTAACTTGGGGTCCCAAACTGATAGTACATGAATATTGTCCATTCCTTTCTCATCGTGGTGACTGTTAGTGTTTGCCTGTCCCAGCACTGATTCCTTTAACCCACATCCAGGTGATACTTCAGCACTTCCATCAGAATCAGCAGCAGTCTGGGAGTCATTTGGAATAGTGGGACAATAAGCATTCACATCTGGATTTTGTAAGCTTCTTTTGGGCTGAATGATGTTCAGGGGAACAGAAGTTTGTATCTTCTTTGTAAATAAACAGTATTGCACTCAAGAAATACCTGCTCTATCTTCAATTTCTCCTTCTGATGAAAACAACCCAGAAAGGTCCTGAATATTGGCTAACTGCTCAACTCAAAAGGGGTAACATTATTAAACATGCCCAAGGACCAATTTTGCATACAAATGTAATCTATGTAGAGGGGGAGTCATTTACTTACCAATTCGGTGCTACAGAATTTTGATTTTAACCATTTGCATAGACCATGAATTCCTATCCTTGCAAGAGGCTACAGCTGGATTTTCAATAGTAATCCTCTAAATACTACCAGTGGAAATTATAATAAGATTCACTATTTTTGTCTCTTTAGGAATCCAGTACTAGTCTTTGCCATAAGACCGTTATGCCCACACACATAATTAATATTTCCAAATTCCTTTTTGTGAATAAAACTCCAAAGATAAACCATTACAGCACAGCAGTTACAATGCACCCTTGCTAGACTAACATCCCTAACTAGAAATTTATTTTCCTTTAAAATGAAGAATATAACACAGAGACGAAATAGCAAATACATAATACCTTGCAAAATCAATACAGGGATTGGGACTTCTTACAATGGGAGATCTTTTGCTTTCATGTAATCTCACCCTGGGTATTATGTTGACAATTAAATAAAACATTTAGTTGTACTACATAACCAGTTTTTCAGCACCACACTATTGAGCATATACACTTGAAATAAGAAAGAAAAGAAAACTTGACAATTACTGTAATTGTGAGGCTCACACACTGTCTTTGATTCAGTGATGTAATAGAACTCCTGAAGACATTTGGCCTCCAGTTTGTGATTCCTCCTTTATGGCATTTTCCCAGACTCAATCCCACTGCCTTCTGTATAATTACAGGCAACTATACTGAATCCAAGCCACAGATTATGTCTGCGTTTCCCCTGCCAGCTCTATCTCCTTCCTGCAGGGATAGGGCGGATCAGTGCTCAACATGGCTGCATTGTATTGAGATCCAACCCACAGATTCAGTCTGGATTTCCCCTGACTGATTGGCCAGGAGCTTCCTGCTTCTAACTCAGGGGGTATGTATGCACATACAGGAATGTCTGGCCTTAATGAAGCCTTCCCCACCAGTTTCAAAACAACTTCCTGCACTCCCACTAGTGTGCTGAAATAGCAGCTACTATTTGCAGTCACTCAAGCCTCTGTATGGCCACCTTGTCTGGGAATGTTTCCATATCATAGAATATCAGGGTTGGAAGGGACCTTATGAGGTCATCTAGTCCAACCCCCTGCTCAAAGCAGGACCAATCCCCAATTTTTGCCCCAGATCCCTAAATGGCCCCCTCAAGGATTGAACCCACAACCCTGGGTTTAGCAGGCCAATGCTCAAACCACTGAGCTACCCCTCCCCCCCCGCCAAGGGTTATCAACTCAGAGCAAGTAGAAACACCAGCTGTAATTACAGCAATAAGTGTTTTTTGCTGATCACCTGAAATAAGAAAAAGAAAACAGGGTTACACACAGACATTAAACTTTCTTTTAGCAGTCTTGCCCACCTTGCATTTCTGAGCACCTGGTGTCACACCAACTAAGTTCCCCCCTAAAACATGAACTACTTTCCCGAGATCCATCCAGCATATTATAATAACTATGACATTTAGATATCATGCTGATAGGCATAATAGAAATCCTCATATAAGGGAGAAAGGGATATCCCAGACCTGATCCTTAAGTCATGTAAATCATTGTTGCTGTGATGATGTGGGAATCTGTCTGTACAATTTATGAACTCTATGTACATGAGTCAGGCTGATAACTTCATTTTCAATGTGCAACTTTTTGCCTTCTCTTTTGCTCTTTTGCCTCCATGTTGGGCTGGAGTCCCAACATATAGAGATACAAGCTGACAATAGAGAGTAGTTGTCTTTAAGTACCCAGTCGGAAATCTAGTCACTCTACACAAAAGACTGGTCCCTGTCCAGAAAGACTGGTTTAGCAGTGGGAGGTCACACTGGCAACAAAGTCACCTAACAGGGATTTGTGGTTATGTGAGGAAGCTGGCAAAGGAGTCACCTGACATATGGTGCCGAAGGTTTTAAAAGGGGACGAAGCTGTTCTTCTCTGGGTCCATTTTCTTCCAGTCCATAAGGGACAAGCAACCCAGCATGTTGCAGCCCGCAAGCCAGGCACTCTGAAGCAGAAGCAGAAAGACTCTGGACAACTCAAGGGACTCTGACCTCCAGCCCAAAACAATGCCCTGAAGTGGTGAGGATACTGAGGCAAGGAAATGTGCGTAGGGTTTATTGTTTTAGATGATCTGTACTCATCAGTGCTTTACATGATTAAGTAAAAGAACATAAATGTGTTAGACTCTGTGCAAAGTGCATGAGTGGGTGTCGCAACTTCTGTATGCCACCAAAAGAGTTAAACTGTAAACTAGAAGATTTACACCTTTGGAATGAAGTTCTAGAAGAGGGTGTATTTAAGTACATGGGAGTCTGTGGAGTCACTGCTGCACCCAGAGGGGTCAGGCAGCTGGACAATGGGTTCCAGCTCTCAGAAAGGAGGGCCAGATAGAAGGTCTGTGGGTCCAGGATGTGCTTGGAACCCCAGGACTGAGGCAGTGGCTGGACTCTATTCAGTCTCTGTAAGCTTAAACTACCTGTGGATCCAGGAACACAGAGACTTGGATTCCCCTCATAGCAGTCCTAATGAATGGCTGGAAAGAATTGCTCACTAAGCTCTTCAGCAGAATTTTGTTGATTTACATCAGCTGAGGATCTACCCCTCTGCTCCCCCGACTCACCAATATCTGCTAAAGAAATAAAAAGAAACAGAATGCCACATTTGCATTTTATATATTTCACCAGTGGCGGGTGCTAGTATTTTCTGCACTTCCCACATTATTTTTTGTAAAAGTTAAACATTTCAGAGACACTTTACTTACAAGAACCAGTCATGCTGCTAAAACATAAGGTAACATTCAGGAGTGGCAATATTCTTGCTTTCAGATGAACATTTTATGTGTGAGTTTGAAGAAAGCCTAAGGCTAAACTGATGATTGTGTCACATAGAGAGAACAAGAGAGATGAGTGCCTTAGATTAAACCTAAAACTAACATTTTAAAGTATTTGTTATTTTAAAAAATGAGAACTGTTTGATTAAGGGGATTGCCTCTGGAATATGGAGCTTTTCTTGGTTGGTGTATGAACTCAAGTTCAGGTCAATTGTGAACAAATAATATTAAGATCTGAGGGATGTTCAGTATTATGAGTTTGATGGTCTCAGTCCACTTTCCAGTGTCCAGATGTCCACATTACAAAACACAGCAATGGATCTGGAAATAACTGGTATTCAACAACAGTCTCGGAAGACAGACCGAATAGTGAAATGATATGCACATCTTCTAATCTGTAATGGTGGTATATCCCATTCAATAAGACTTTATTGGAATGACAAGCTCTGCAAGTGATGCCAAACTGTAAAAACAAAACAAAACAAAAAACCAGAAAACAACCCTCCCACAACCCCAAAACAAAAACCCCTCAGATCTGTTAGAGGTAGGTGAGATCTATCCAGGAGAGGGCTACGGCCTGTGTTTGCTGTTTTATCCACTCTGAGCCCATTTGTCAGATGTGTCATTACTGATCCATTGACAGGTCATTATACAGTGCAGGGCTTTGATAAGTGATTTATGCTTACTGATAAACTGAGAAATACTTTCTTGCACTTTTTTGTATTTGAGACAGAGGCATTTTGTACTCCAATGTCCTAATCTCTTCTCTATCACTTTGCTTGCAAAATTGGACCATGATTTGTGTCTCAGTTTCCAGAAACTGAAGTCTCATGAAAACAGATTATTTTGGTTCATTTGTATAAATTTCAATCGGGATCCAAAAAGAACCCAAACTCAATCTTTTGAGATTTGCCCATCACTATTCTGATCACACTTTATTTTCTCTCTTTCCCTTTCCCATGAAAACATTATTGTAGTTCAAAAGTATACAAGATAACACTTTCTAGTACCTGAGAACTCCCAGAAGCAAACTGTACTTGTCTGTATCTGAAGGTCTCCATTAATGATTCCTGAAGATCTTATCCAGAGATCAACTAGCTGCAGATAATGCTATGGAGACCGGCTTTTTTTTTTTTAAATAGTCCAGCTCCCATTACTTTCACATGAGTTGCTGGATGGTGAAATATGACTCTGAATATCCTCTACTCACTATTTCAGATATAGCTGTCCCTCTATATTGTCTTCAAATATTCATTTTCATCTGAGCTTTTAGTCCAAGACTTTATAATACTGGGTCTGACAAAATTGCAGAGAACTAAAACTATAACAGAGAGTATATCTATAGTCACCTATCTGTCCTCAGATCGTTCAGTATATTTTTTAAGGCTTGAAAGAAACAGAGACTCTTCGCTCTAGCCCTCACAACACTGAGTGTTAATAGTTTTACAATTTGAGTTTCAGCTCTCCAAAATAGAGGTTTGTACTATTTTAAGTTACTCTTCAAAGCTAACTGAATTCAAAGACAGCGTTTTGAAATTCAACATAATTTTGGTGGGCAAGCTAGATAAGACATATGTCTCACCTTGTATGTACCACAGATCTTCAGCTAGGTAAACAAATAGGAAGCCTGCAGACTTTTCTCCTACAGCACATAGTATTTTTAGCCACCGTCATATGCAGATTAATTTTCAGCAACTTCTATTTTGCAAATCTGTATTCTGACCTATGATTCTTCTTTTCTGCTTTGATCTTTCTCTCTTTACTTACTATATTATTTATTATAGCTTAACAAATTTGCTGTTTATTGTCCTCTACTCACTTACATCTGAAGAAGTGGGTATTCACCCATGAAAGCTTATGCTCCAATATGTCTGTTAGTCTATAAGGTGCCACAGGACTCTTTGTCACTCTTTTTTGTGTTCTTCAATGTCTTAAATTTCACAAATAAAGACTTCATTAAGAAAACCAAGATGTTTTATCTGCTGCTGAGAATTAATACCTGCTGTGGGAAAATTTTGAAATATAGACCAGACTTTATAGTTTGATTTTAATGTAAGGGACATGATTTTATAATCTTAATTCTAACTATTAAAATACATTTGTAAATCAACTTTGTTTCTAATTATATTTGTGTAATTATGGATTCATGGAATTATTTTGCTTAATATGAGAAGATTTCTCTTTGTATAATATCCAGTTAGTCTTGCATTGTTAAAGTACTGTTTGATTTTTGGTGTTATGTAAAAGCCTGGACTTGATATAACCTTTTAATGAATGAGGAAAGCATTTTAAGATTTTTCTCCACAGTTATGAGAGAAACTTGTAATGAATGGTTTAGGTTGGTTTACACTTTTTTAGTTGTTCAAAGTGTTTTGTTTCAAGGTCAGAGAAAGTTTGTGCATTCTGATCAGTGAATATTGTTCAGCTTTTTTATTGATGGATGTCCTGGGATGAATAAGTAAATGGTGACCTATTTCTTAACTTAACTTCCTTTATTTGATGCAAGGTTGCACTTCTGCAACCTTGAGTCCAAGTTAACAAATCAGGTTAAGCAACCAGCAAGCTTTCTAAAAAATAAGACAATGTAAATGGTTTGTTCTTATCTATACTTGGAAGCTAAGGCACATTAAACACTGGTTGAGCTTCACTGAACTCAGTAGTGTGATGCAGATCCATATAGCCCCAAAGGGAGCACTGGTAAAGACTGGTTTCAGTGTAGTAGCCGTGTTAGTCTGTGTCAGCAAAAAGAAAACAAGAAAAATACCTGTGGCACCTTAGAGACTAACACATTTATTTCAGCATAAGCTTTCGTGGGTTAAGAACCCACTTCATCGGATGCATGGAATGGAACATACAGTGAACAGATATGGATACATTCAAAGAAACATGAGAAGGTGGAAGTGCCTATACCAACGTTAAGAGGCTAATTAATTGAAAGGAACTGTTATCAGTAGAAACTTTGCCTCTTAATCCTTGCATGTAGTGTTGCTGTAGCCGTGTTGGTCCCATGATATTAGAGACAATGTGGGTGAGAATATCTTTTATTGGCTCAAGTTCTGAAGGTGAGAAAGACAAGCTTTCGAGCTTGTTACTTGAAGAAGAGATCTGTGAAAGCTTCTCTTTCACCAACAGAAGTTGGTCCAATAAAAGATATTACCTCACCCATCTTATCCCTCTTATTCCTTATCATTTCTAGTTTGTAAGCAAGGCCTGTGTCTCGCTCTGTGTTTGTTCAATGCTGGCTTGATCCTGATTGGGTCTACTGCAATACAAATAGAAAGTAAAGCACGAGCAGTACACTGGTATAATCTTATATTCACTAGTGTCTTGTGTTAAGACATCTTAACTAGCTTGTGATAAGCACCAGCATGTGAACTACAAGAATTATTCAGTGGCAATTACTTTAGGTGCATAAACACCTCCATGATTTCTCCTGTGCTGCCACTTCTGTGTAGGAAAAACTCTCTGATGAAATGCAAATAGCCCCAACCTTAACTTCCATAATATTTTCCCTTAAGACTTGCCTTTGGCATGAAACCTACAAAATCCAGTCTGCTGATCATGGCTAGGCAGGTGACATGCTTTGACTATAAGTTATTTCCTTTTCTTAATCCCTTCCTCACAAATGTTACTGCTAATTAAAAGTGAAATACATATAATTGACAAAACTCACTGGGTTCACTTGGTTGTATGCTGTATCCCTGTTCCCTAGCCGTTGTGTGTTTCTGTCTTTAGACTGCATAGTCTTCAGGGCAGGGAGTTTCTCTTTCCTATGTTTGTATTGCACTCAGCAGAAGACTAATGTGGAGCTTTTAAGTGCCCCCTGCATCTAAATGTGTAACAACAATTTCCCCATCAACACTGCATTTTAAAAAACTCTTAATCTCGCCATCACACAAGTATGGGAAAATGTCATAGGAGATAAAAAAGTTACTAGTAATTCTAGTTACAGCTAGAAAAAACTGAACATGGGACACCATATAATGGGATCATTATATTTTTCTCCTGTCTGCCTCTATATGGGATCAATCATCCAATCTGAAGTTCTAAGGTCACCCCAGAAACTTGAAGACTAGGTTTCCATATCAACAGCTGTAAATATCTCAATATTTTCACTGGCTATAAGATAGCCAAGGGGGCTCTTTAAAATAGATTACTGATGAGGATACACTTTTGCAAAATTTCACTGCTATTGGAATATTTCCCTTCCCCCATTTCCCTCATGCTATCTTTCCACTTTCTAAGTAGGATTTTATGAGATAGTTCTAGAAATCAAAAGGGCCTTTATAGAGGAGAGGAATGATGTTCAATATTTCATAATAATACAGTGAAAAATAGCTTAATTACAAATCAGACATGCAAGTAAACCAATTGTAGATCCATTCTGTTCTCTCAATTTTAGGTAGATTCTCTTCATAGCTGTGCCACCTGACTGCAGCATTTTCTCTGGTATAACATAGCAGAACTTTATCTGAAATGTTTACTGCATGATCTTCAAAACTTAGCTTGAAAATCGGGCCCCTTTAAGGTGTTTCAGGTTGGGCACTCAAAAATCACTAGTCACTCTAGCAAATCTTGGCCTTATTTTGTACTTTACAGTAGTAGCCTAGAATGTTTAAAATTGTTTTGTAAAAAGGTGATAATTTGTAGATCTACCCTAGAATTTTAAGCTTATTTAACTTCATCTTATTCAACTTCTATCAAAGTGTAGTTTTTTTTATCATAGAGAGACACAGAAAGTGCAATCTTTAAATTACTGTGTGGTAATTTTACTGGATAATGAAGAGAAAATTCTTCCTGTTCATTTTATTCTTAATTTGCCTTATGGTGCAGAGCTACTTAGTACTATAAGTTATTCTAGTGAGCTAGGAAAAGGGCTTGGCACTATGTTCTACTAATGCATGACCTCTTGTTTAATTGGTGGATGGTTCAGAGTTCCTAGTGTGTGTTTTCAACCCACAGAGTTTCAGAGCACAATTTCTTTCAACTAAAAAATTCCAGTTGGGCTTCCATGTCGAAGACTATTCATTTCTTGTATTTGGACTTTTAAGTTCGCTTACACAGAGAAAGTAGCCTTTAATGGGAGTATTAATAGAAAATGGAATTAGCTTTCAACATTCTTGCTATCCTACATCAACTACTCAAAGCGCAATGCCATCTTCTAGAAATATTTTTCACACACCAGACGCTTGATGATTTATTTTGCGTCCCTTGGGCTACCAGTTGTTTTACATTTAACCCACTACTGCCTATAAAATATGACAATAATAATTGCACCTTTTCTTGTTCTATATCTAAATTTTTACAGCAGCTCAAACTGTATAGTGCAATAAACAGCTAAGATAGCTAGAAAAGAGATTGTATGGATTTGCTCTGGACCCATTTTAAATAGATTTGCTCTGGACTCATTCTAAATCTATGGGTTGCCTCACCCCCAAGTCATTGATCACTGGTCTGTCTCAATGCCTTTGTGCATGAAAGTTGTGTCTATCTGCACTTTACTCTGGATTGCCCAGCCTTTTTTCCTCAGCACTCTTCCTTCAGTTTTGGGGTGATAGCGCACTTTCTCCATGCTTCAGATCCTAGCTTTATTGCATCAGTGCTATGTCTTGGCAATTGACTCAGAGAACAGTTTTAAAGCTGAAGCACTATTCACTTAATACTTCAGTGTAGGTTTTTCTTTTTCCTTCTAGAACATCTGTAGCCTTGACCTCTATAGAGAAAGAAATGGTAACTGGTCATATCTCTTCCTCAGGACAAGTGTCATGAGTTTTGAAAGATCATTCATGAGGGCATGGTCTTAGCTCAACAAAATGTGTCATTGGTTTTTCCTGCATGCAGTATTGCAGTCTTAGTCAGATAGACACCTGAGATTGAAAGTCTCCAGTTTTCACCAGGAAGTTCAGGGAAAACTTGAAGAACTACCTTACACTATGGTGAATCTATTTTACGGAGACCTCTACCTGTTTCCTAAAGAAAGCAAAGAAAAATGTACACATGCTATTTTTGTCCTTTAGGCTTGAGTTCCATTCTTCAGCCTCCTCTCACAAGGGAAGGGAAAGGGCCTTCAAAGACTGGCTTTCATTTCAACACTCATCTCCATCACAGGCTATTCAGGCTCACCAGTAGAAACAGAAAGGTCCAAAGCTCCATTTTGATGATCACCATTTTGAAGGGTTACTGGGCATATAGCCTGCCAGGATCTTTCTGTCAAAGAATGGCAGCCTTTTAACCTCCATGGACTCCTGGTCCCACAGATCATGAGTACTGTTCAGGGCTAGAAGAACAGGTTTTCAAAATCCCTCCAGATTTCCCTCCACCCCAAGAATGCTCTTGGCCATAGTCTTCTTGGGAAGACACGCTGCAAAAAATCCAGTCCCACGTAGAAAATCTAGCCCATGAAAATAGGAGGAAAAATGAAGGTTTTATTGCAAATACTTTCTAATGATCAAAACTATAGAAGGGCTGTGGCCCATCTGGGATATTGGGAACCTGAATCAATATCTGCCTTTAAAACATCCCATCCAAGATGGCTGTTCAGGGAACCATGACACCTTCTTCCATATCAAGGCAACTAGCCATGCCTTCAGATATTTGAATGGACATAGAGATAATTTTTGAAGCACTAGAAGTACCTAAGGGTATGCAGTCATGGGGTTTGATTGCAGCTTGAGCAGATATACCTGAGCTAGCTTTAAACCTAGCTAGCGCAAGTCCTGGAGTAGTGAAGCAGCAGCAGCATGAGCTTCACTGTGGGCTGAACAAGACTACCAGGATTGCTAGGTAATTACTCATGGGGCTAGCCTGTGCTGAAGCATGCACTGCTGAGGGTTCACTGCTTCGGGGTCCAAACGAGTTAGATTAAAGCTAACTCAGGCATGTAGACACACCCTTATATTTTGTTATTAGAGAAAAGCTCTACTAAATTCATGTTTTATTTTCTGGCACAGCATTAATGCCATGTATTGTCATGAAATTCTCCCCCTTCCCCTCTTCCATTATGACAGATGGATTACATTCAACTCTATTGCTCCACTCAAATAAAGAATGCTTTAGTGACAGTAGGTCACAATCTGTTGGACTCTACCTACTGTCTACCTACTGTGTGAATAGATTGAGGACTGAATTTATTGTTACAGTCATAAACTGCTGTAATCTGTTAAAATTTAGAAAATGTCTTCTATGCATTGTACACTGCATAAACGCTCAACTTTCCAAACAACAATCTTCCTTTGGTTTTTCATTATTGCTAATTATTCTTAGAGATGAATTAAAAGTATAGCACATGCTAAATCACTGGCAACTGCTTAATGTTATTTGAAGATGGAAGAGAGAGATAGCAAGTGGCCCCCGTGGAGACTAAGTAGCAGTATGTTTGTAAAGATCAACTCTCTTCTAAGAGCTGCTAAGCATAAGGTAAACACTCAGATGTCCAGAAAAAATATTCTACTCTACAATATTCACCAGAGCAAATATCTCTTTGGTTGGGGAAAAATCCCATAAAGATAACTTTGGCCAGATTAACCAAATATTGCTTACATTATTTATTTCATACAACTATAAACTTTAACTCCTGTTTAGCCATTGATGGCCATTGTAATACAGTTGCCTATTTTTTATTTTATTTTTTTAAAAGCTAATTTTAAGCCAAGTGGTATCTAAAGAACTCAAAGGACTCTTTATTACTGTAGAAATTTACTTTTGTCATTTCAGCAGAAATATTCTGAACACACTAAATAGCTGTACATTACAGATTTAGTTCTGCTTTCATTCTGTTTCCTAAAGGTAATTTTTACCCCTATAATAGTCTCATTATGACTGTTGAAACTGGTCTATGAAAAGGCTATCTACTCCAATCTCTCTCGTGTGCATATGGCATCTGCAGAGCAACTTTTTTATAGATGCAGTTGTAGGTCCATAAGCCATTTCTAGGCCTCCTCTGTGATGTTGTGGATATCATCCATTTCACCTTTAAATTAGTGTTTGGGGCACAGCATTATGATGTGTTTGAATGTTCTCACTGCAGTCACATGCAGGGGAGTCTTTGATTTTCCACTTGTGCATCAAGTAGCCACATCTTCTGTGGTTTGTTGTCGTTCTATGGCAGGTTGAAAGCAGGAAGGAGGCTTGTTGGGTCAGTGACAATGTGCTTGTCCAGACTTTTTGCCATTCATTGGCTGGATCCAGAGACATGAGGTAGTTCACCTCATGGTCCATGAGTGGTTTTCATGATTTCAGGTGTTGGCTATATCTCAACTGATATGTGGAGGTTCAATGTTTGCGAATACAGAAAGCCACAATAAGTTCCCTTGATGATTTGCATGGTCTGATTTAGCTGCCTATCCACAAGCTGGGTATGACAGCTTCTTGTCCACACCAGTGCACAGTACTCTGCAACTGAGTACACCAGGGCTAAGGATGATGTTTGTAGCACTGGGGTTGTTGATCCCCAGCTTGTTCCCGCTAACTTTTGGATCATGCGGATGCAGGTCTTCTCTTTAGAGACTACTTTACTGAGGTGGTCATGAAAGGTGAGTGTGCAGTCAAGAGTGACATCAAGATATGTTGGCTTTAGGTTATAACTCAGTTTCACTACCAAATTTGACAGAGTGTTTTGTGTGATTCTGTGATCAAGGTGGAAAGTAGAGACTACCAACTTGCTTGGATTTGGTCTCAGCTGCCACTTTTGGAAGCACTCCTCCATAATCTTAAAGTCAGATGTAATGGTCACTTCAAGTTCTTTAAAGCTTCAGGCCTGAGTTGTGAGTGCCCAATCATCACTATATGCAAACTTCTGCACTATCGTTTCATGCATACTGCTCATGTAGATATTAAAGTGTTTTGGAGCTAGTACAAAGTCTTGTGACAGCCCATTATTCAAAATGTGCAACTTGCTGTTTTGACCTCCAAAGTATACACGCATCCTTCAGCCATTATGCATGGTGTTAAGCAGTCAGAGAATCCACACAGAGGAGATCACTTTGGCCAATTTCGGTAGCCATCCATCCTCCCAGACTGGTTATATGCTGCTGATTATCGCTGAAAGTGGTACCAATCTCGAGTTTTCGTTCAAATCTGGCCTCGATGTTTGTAGTGAGGGCCAGTACCTGGTTGCAGCAACTTCTATGCAGTCAGAAACCAGTTTTCTGCTTCAGTAGACTGTCATCCACAATGAGCCTGATTCAGTTCATAATCACACATGCCATCATCTTGTAACTGGTGCTCAAGAGGGGGATTAGTCTATAACTAGAAGGGTGAACTGCAGGTTTCTCCAGAATTTAGGAGTGAAATGACCTTGACTTCTCTTCACACATAGAGGATGCCACCCATCTTCAGTATGTTGGTGAAAGCTGCATTGTCTATGTCCATGTCAGTGGTTCCAGATTATACAGGAAATTGGGACAGATGTGGGGAAAATGATCAGTGCAACTGACACTTAAGCTCTGTGTAACAGCTGTGAGTGTCACATGCACTATGTGCTAGTGAACAACTTGTGCAATATAAACTTTTCTTTAAAGAAAAGGGGAAAAAAGTTCTGTAAATGCAGTAAATATTAGACTATCTAAAGAAATATTTGCAGGCTTGTGTTCCAACATGTTAATGGAGAAAATTAGACATAATATTGGCAAGTCCAAAAGAAGGATTTTCCACCAGTTTCTAAGACCTATATGTTTTTTATTCAGATGGAACATCAGCTGTATCTTTTAGCATCCTAGCTTCTGTGGGTACTCCTTCCAAGTGCCAGGCCTGCACCTGTATTTCTTTCAGGGTGAATCCCACAATTCACTCTAATTTTAGAATGGGTACCCAGGTCACAACACCCTTATTCACCAACCATGAGTCCTCAGCAGGTATGTGATGAGTTATATAATCCCCAAACTGGCATAGCAGATTTTAGGAGAAATTCTGGGTCCCAATCCACTGTACCTGCTTTAGCTGGAGGAGAAGTTTAAAAGAGAGCCAGACAGCTCAATAAGAGGGCAAAATAACAGATGGGATAGGAGAACAGATCTATCCGGAGAGCTTCTGAGCAAGAATACAGCGGGAGCCCTTGCTTCAGGAAAGGGGTCTGTAAGGAGGACCTCTCTGTAAGTCCCCCAAGAGGAGGGACTAGTTTGTCTTTAAGGATTAACTTGGATTCTTTGTGAGACTGTGATCGCACCCTGGACTGGAAAAGTAAGTGGTAGGAAATGGCACAGGGAGTCAGCCTCGGACCACTGCTGAATGCTTGGTATTGCTTCCTCTATAGGTCCCTGGGTGGGAGCCTGATGGAGGGAGAGGGCCTAGGCTCCCCTACCAACCATGATCCTGTAAAGCAGGAACAAACCTCTTCTCTCCTTTCCCCCTTCCCTAGAGATAAGGGGGGATTGTAAGCCCTGAGGCAAAGGTGCGCAGTTCACAAAGTGGACTCTTCCTTTTGTGTGAAATTTGGACATATATATTTTGTTGGACTCTGTTACCCTAAGGGGGCAGACTTAAGTGGTGACCTGGTCAGAGGGCCGAGTCACTACCTACCAGAAGAGGGAAAGCTGCAGGACCAGAATTACAGCCGGTATGGGATGCCAGAAATGGAGGAGAGCTGGGACCCAGTGACCTAACCATTAGGTGGCACCATTGATAAGCCCTGTCCCATCACAAAGTCCACATGGCTTTGGTCCCTGCAATAGACTTCCCTTCAGGAGCCTGTGATCAGTCTGAAAATGTAGTGACATGATAAAACATCTCCAAAACAAAGTTGTATTTATTTATCAATAGGAATATAATCAACAGAGGAAAGATTAAAACAGAAAAAGCCTATCTTACCTAAACCTTAGTCTTTCTTTGCCAGCTTAGGTATTTCCCACTTCTTTCAGGCACCCACACTCCCCAGCAGTGGAATTGGGAAAGAAAATCTGCACCTATTTCCTCTGTCTCAGTCCGACCATCAGTAAGTATTTCTTCCCTGAGGTATCTCAAAGTCAAGCTCTTTTGTCTGTCTGGGACCCCTGAACCTGGTCTGTCTGGTTTATGCAGCTCACCAAGAGGGTTGGAAGTAGACTTCCAGCAGTGGATTTATTTTATTGTTTGTTATGCCCCAGCAATTGAGTTAGATCATTGTTTGCCTTCCTGGAGATGTATAAAACCATCTGGGACTGAGTTAACTCATTGCTTCCCTGTAGCAGAAAGCATTATAATAATCACAGCTGGATATCCCTCTGTCTTGGATGGTTTAGCCACAAATCCTGCATCTTGGCAGGGGGGTAGCCTAGATGACCCTTGCAGTCCCCTTTAACTCTATTATTCTATATAGATGAAGATAAAAACAATATTTTTTTATTAAAAATTCAGATATCGCCTATGTTCTTCAGGTTCTATAAATATTAAAGTTTTTTTATGATAGCATTAATCAATGGTTTGTAATTTTGTGGAGTTCCTATATGTACTAGCGCATGAAGAACAATTTATGAAACTGCTTACATAGCATTATTAGCAGCCAGTAGTCATTAAACAGCATATATAGTAATATTCATATATTACTGAGCAGACTTCTGCAGGGTACATTATAAATTACAGAACTCCCCAACAAATTGCTAAGCAAATGCAAGCGTGTTGATTAAACTACTGACAGCAAAGGACTAAAATCTCCATGAATTGCAAATAAAACCTCAAGAAAAACTATGTTTAAAGCAGTTAAGATGTAAACTGAGCTATAACAAATGCATTAAGATCGAAGTGAGCTTGCAAAGCTTGCAGAGCTTGGACTTGTGTTAAACTTTTTTTTTGTTCTAAATTGATAGTAAATGTACAGTGGGTGCCATTAAAATCTTGATATTTACTGCTGATGGTAGTTAAACTTCCTGCGGTATTTGCCTTACTCTCCATTCCAAGCATAGGGGAACTGCAAATGCCTCACTAATGGTAAATCCCACAGTGTGATAAATGTCAAGACTTTCACAGTGCACTGTAATCATTATGAGATAGATTCTGGTATCCTTGCTTGACTTGATTAGCACCTTATTCTATGAGTAGTTTGATTCATTGACTTCAATGGGACCACTTGTGATAGTATTTGGTATCAGAATATTGGAATCTGTCCCGCAGAATCTAATTCTGTAATGAGCTGTGTCTGAATTGTCTGAAGTCACTTCCACTGTAGTCTGCTGGCTTTTTATTCATTTGGCATTTTTCTCCCACTTTTTAACTCTCCAATACAATGAAACCTGCAATGTATATTGATTTAGTATTTTCAGAATGCTTCTCTACTGAAAACCGAAGTTATTTTCTACTATAATAAAGACCTTGGCATTCTTAGTTTGATATCACTTAATTCAAAAGTCACTTTACATAACTGCATTGAGGTTGCTTTTGAAGTCAATGGGAAGAATCACATGACTTAAGTAAATGTTGGATTGCTTCCCAACTGTCCCCCTACTTCATTTTTTGGAAGTCCAAAGCAGAAGCTAACTACTGGGATGTGGGTTGTAGAGTGGAGTTCCCAACATGAGGCTTATGCTGGTGAAATTCATTCTAGCAGAACTGACATAGTGCACAACTTCTAACTAATTCCGTATAGAAACCTGCACAAACACAGAGTTAATTATAAGAATAAATTCATAAGATAGGAGATCCAGCCTTAAGGTTCTTGCAGCACCTCATGTCCTATCCCCTTGTGTGTATGCATTTCAATAGGTCCTTTTATCACACAGCAGGTGGATGCAATTCAGCAAATACAATACATAAATGAAATACAGAATATATTAACGCAAAGTTATGGTTGACATTTGACACACACAAAAGTCAGCAAAGTCAAAGTTATGGTTCCCACAGAAACCGTATCTCATCCCCCTTACATAAACAAATTCCTTAATAGACATAAGCAGCGTGGCTCAGTTATGGTTTCTATGGGAACTGTAACTCTGAATATAAATTTGCCCTTTTTCTGTGTAGAACTCTCAGTAATAAGAAATTGCTTTTATTAATAACTCAATTTTCTTGGACACCAGGAACACATCCATAAAAGTGGCATATGTACTCTGTAAAAGCATAGATCCCTACAATAATGTTTCCCTGGTATCTGAACTGGTAATTTAAACTTTGTAACTGGTAATCTAGGCTTCCCACTCTATTTTAACAGAAGAGCTTCTGTTCTGTTCTGTTCTAGTCTCCAGAGCCCGCCTTTGTCTGTAGCCCAATGGAGCTTTTGTTGATCCAAATGCCCAGCGGCTCCATTGTTAACAGCATGCAGGACTGCATGGCAGGAAATGGACATAGATGGGACAGATACCTAAATGTTTAGAAACTTCTCCAATATAATATATCCTGAATCATAAGATGTTCTGAATGTGAACTATCTGTGGAACTGAAGGAGTTAGGGGTCTGAAAAATGCATAATACAAAGAAGTTTGAAAAAGACCCTGTGATGCTCAGGCTGAGCCAGCGAGGATTAAGCAACCAGCAGGCTGAGTGACCCAAAATCAACCTTTAAGGCTATATTAGAAAAGTATTGAAATGGTAATCAGGGCCATTCCTTGTAGATAGTTAGCAAAGCCATGTTAAATAGACTAGAGTTCTTGAAAGGTAGGCTTTTATTGTTAGAGAATCAAAAGTAGATACTAAGGCTATATGTACACTGCAGAGTTTTGTCACCAAAAGTTATGCCACTTTAATCAAAGTGCTTTAATTAAGACACTGTTGCATGTCCACACAATGCTCCTTGTGTTGACAGAATGCATCCACACTAGCAGCTTTTGAATCAACACAGAGAGCAGTGCACTGTGAGTAGTTATCCCATTGTGCAATTGGCCGCAGGATGTGTTGGGAAGGATTTACAATGTCTCATGGAGCAGATACAGCATCACATGATGAAGGTTTCTCAGTTTCATCATTCCATGGGCACCCTACTAGATTGTCAGCCAGTTTTCAACTGAAGTGTGTGTGTGTGTATGGGGAGCGGGGGGAGACAGAGACAGTGTGTGTGTTGGGGAAGTGTGTGAGAGAGTGTGTGGGGGAGTGTGCATGTGAGAGAAACAGTGTGTGTGTTGGGGGAGAGTGAGTGTGTCTGCATGTTGTCTCTACGTTCAGACAGTTGCAGGAAGTAATCAGCCCTGAGCAGGGGAAGGAGGACACCTCCGACATCAGCCCCTGCCTCTCTCCCTGGCTCTGCACAGCACAGCAGTGTCTCTCACACACATCCGCCCCTGCCTGCCTGCCTCTGTGTTCACAGTGCAGGAGAGAGCAGGAGCATTTGGAGCTCAGAGGCATACTCAGTTGTCAGAACTTCCCGGAGCTTTGAAAGGGGATGGGGGGCATGCCTGTAGGGCAGATGAGTTCCAAAAAGTGAGCAGAGTAGCTACAGCAGGCATTGTGGGATACTGGGGAAGGCTGGTTATGATGATATAACAAATGGCAGTGTCTATACTGATGCTTTGTTGCTTTAGGTTTGTTGCAGAAAGCTTTATGCTTCTCATCAGGGTGGCTTTATTTTGTCACCAAACTGAAGAGTTTTGTTGGCAAAAGTGGCATTGCAGTGTGTACACCTCCACTGTTTTGTCTCCAAAAGCTGCTTTTTGGCAGCAAAACTCTGTAGAGTAGACAAGGCCTAATTGTATTTGTCTGTATTTACCTATATCTTGTTAGAAGTTTAATAATGTAATCTAATTAGCTTGTACATATTAAACTTCAGTTCATGTCTATGATATTTCGTTAATTTATTCTATTGAGTCAGAGATCAAAAGGGGATATTAACATGTAGATGGCACTTGTAGTGTAATGATATCATTGTCTTTATTTCTCCTTGATGTTTGTAGTAAACTACCTATGAACTGTTTGAATGGTTAATTGCCTTATGCTAATGAATACAACTAGTTACCAGTGTATGCCTAAGAAATCGAGATTTATTTCAAAGCCTGTTGGACTATAACCTATTGAACTGATTCTGGAAGGACTTTTACAAATCAGTAGCTTCACCATCTCTACAATGAAATTGACCTAAGAACTTTAATCATATCTGTATGCATAATGATCTTTTAACCACTATAACTCTCTCTTTTAATAAATCTTAGATTTAGTTAATAAGAATTGGCTGTAAGTGTGTATTTGGCTGAGATCTGAAATATTCATTGACATGGTGGATAATGTGTTCAATCTCTTGGGATTGGTGGAACTTCATATATGGTGAATAAGGTTTTAAATAACCCTCACTATGTAGACTTAGCTTTCTGGGCAGGAGTCAAAGGTTGGTTAAAAGGAACTGTATTTTGGCTCCTTGCTAACCAGTAAGGTATTACAGAAGCTGTTTTGTTACTGGTTTGGTGAAAGTAATTATAAGAATAACCACCGGTTTGGGGGATCGTCTGCCCTATTCTTTACTGTTTGCCCCGATTGAGCATTCTCAGTGTAGCCCAGGGGTTCTCAAACTGGGGATCAGGACCCCTCAGGGGATTGCGAGGTTATTACATAGGGGGTCTCGAGCTGTCAGCCTCCACACCAAACCCTGCTTCACCTCCAGAAATTATAATGGTGTTAAATATATTTAAAAAGTGTTTTTAATGTATAAGGGGGATCACACTCAGAGGCTTGCTATGTGAAAGGGGTCACCAGTACAAAAGTTTGAGAACCACTGGTGTAGCCCCTCCAGTGACCATGGTCACAGACTCAAACATATTTTGCTTTTGAGGGGAAGCAGATTAACAATGTATAGAGAATTGCCACAGAAACGTAGGGCCTGTAGACACTACCACTTACGTCAGTATAACTTACGTCCCTCAGGGGTGTGAATAAGATCAGAGGTGTGAATAAGTTACACTGACCTAAGTGCCAGTGTGGACAGTGCTATGTTGGCAGGAGAGCTTCTCCTGCTGACATAGCTACTGCCTCTCACCGAGGTGGTTTTATTATGCCGAGAGGAGAGCTCTCCCCCATCGGCACAGAGCGTCTTCAAAAGATGTGTTACAGTGGCACAGCTGCATCAGTGCAGCTGTGCTGTTGTAGCGTTTCTCGTGTAGACTAGCACTAAGTGTAGGCTGTTTGCAAGGAAAAGGCTATAGGACACTTATAAACAATTCAAATATTAATATAATTAAAGGAAAACAAATATTTACTATTCAAAATATCAGATGATAGTTAAGATTCTTGCTACAGGTTCTCAGTAGCCTTTTTTTTTTTTCACAGTTGTATAGCAAAATGAACTTTCTCATCTCCCACTCTTATATTTTTGCAGTTTTATCTATTTAAATTGAGACAGACTTATGGTGCCCATTTCAAAATTTAGTTTCGCTCCTTCCTTTGGCTAATGTGGAAACTTCAACATGGAACATAAAGCAGTTTTTCAGTTATTGTTAAATGCTGTCATTTGTCCTAGAACCATTTATGACATTATTGCATTCATTAATGTGACTAAGGAAATAAAAAGCATCAATTATTTTTGTAGTTTAATTTTTCTGTTTTTTGTTTGTTTGTTTTGGGGAGTATTTAGTTCATTGTGAAACATGGTGGATTCGAGACATAGAGATGTCAGTGTGAACGTTTTTTTTGGTTCCCTTGTGGATTTTCACTTTGAGTTTTGATTGTAATGTTGTCCAGGGTAGTTTAAACAAATTCAAAATGAAACTTAGCCTAAACCTCTACGTTTTGTGTGACTTCCAAATCATTAAGCAGCCCCATCCTCAACAAAAGGCTTGCACAATTTTCAGGAAATCTAGCCTGAGTTTCAGACTTGGGTTAAAGATTTTACACAACTCCAATGTACATTATTTTAATAAAAGAAAATGTATTGTGTATTTTGATAACTAAGGGAACAACACAGAGCCACAGCCATGAAGTGAGGATAAAGCCATCCTTACCTCCACCATAAAATTAACAATTGCTGTTGTTCTTTAATTGCAGCTAAATCATGGTTATATTCTCTTCCAAGTTTAATAATAGAAATGATGTCCATGGACATACAAAGAGGGTGAGATAATATCTCTTTTTGGACTAACTTCTGTCAGTGAGAGAGACAAACTTTTAAATTTATACTGAGCTCTTCTTCAGGTATGGGAAACTTAATCAGAGTGTCACAGCTAAATACAAGGTGGAACAGATTGTTTAGCATAAGTACTTAACACGTATTTTAAAAGATCATTCAAAGTGAATTCCATTAATATCCCTGAAGTCATGGGAAGGAAAGGTGGGTTGTGAAGGAGAGGAAGCAGCCGGGGAGTGGGGTTGTTAGTGGATTATAGATTGTTGTAATAAACCATAAATCTAGTGTCTCCATTCAGTCCATGATTTTTAGTGTCTGGCAAAGTCATGGATTGATAGACATAAACAATTGGCACACATCTAGCTAGACTGTAAAATTACCATAAACGTATATGATAATACCAACTCATCCATGAAGAATGAACAGAGCAGCAAGATTAAGGGTGCATTTAAATTTCAATAGGCTAATCTGGGAATGGGGTTGGGCTGGAAAAATAAGATAGTAAGAAGTTTTGGAGCTTTGCTTCAGATAAGCAAACACAAGACTTATCCTGACTAACAAAATTATGCTGGGAATCTCATGAGAACAGGCTTTCTCATGAGCTATGTTTTACACTGGCTATCAGAAAAAAGGCCAACATTTGTTTATCAACACTTACTATATTGGCTCTCTGAGAGACTGATTCTATTTATAGGCATTTAGATGTCACTCATCATTGTAGTCTGAGTGTCTAGACATTGAATAGTAAATTACTGCATTATGTTAGACAGCATGGTGTGCTAAATATTGGCAAATGCTGACTTTTATGATGATTCTAGTCAGGCCAGAAATACAGAGATAAGTCTTCTTTCTGAATTTGGCACTTTTCCCTCTCTTCCTTGTGCATCTTTTGAGTGTTGCCTTATTTCTTTGCTTTTAACCTTCTATTCACATCATTGTATTTGATGACCTCCCTTTGTCACTGCACTACGTTTTCCTTTTTCTAATATATTTTATCTGTTGTTTTCCTAACTTCTGCCAAAGTTCCTTGTAATAAAATAACTCTCCTTTCTATTTTTGTAAATCAAAATAAATAAATAAATAAATAAATAAATAACTGTGTTCTTGTAATTGTGTTAACCAGACTTCCAGAATAATCTTTGGTCATTGAAATTATCCATATAAAATGGGGTATATTTAAGTATGCATTCTTTTGTTAACACCAAAGAACATACTCCTGCATGGTAAATTGCACAGATGTATGATAGATGTTGTATTTCACTTCCAAATAACTAATTATTTGTTTAACATCATAATGTGTTTGTCACTATATAACACAGAACAATAAAGTCAGACTTTGGTGCAAGGTGTTTACAAGCTGAAGGCAATCTCATGCCAAGGATGCCAATCCTCCACAACTGCTAACTGCTCCACTGACCCTCTCCAGTGATAGAAGCCTCTCTTAGGTGCTTTATCCCCTCTACCAACCTTCTTGAATGTACTCCCATTTAGCCTTCAGCGTAGAAGTTCCATTCCACTACCCCTCACATTGTACTTCTCTGATGTGACTCCAATGTGTCCTTAACTCTTGGACAAGTGCCTCATAACTTGTCTCTTAACTGTTGTCTCCCTGCTATTCCATTTCCCTATTTACCTCACAATTTATGCCACCCTATAGCCCCCTACCAGTGGTTGCTTTCACTCTCTTTTTGTCTCCTCACTGCTGGATCTGAATCCCTGACTGAAACCCTGCTGGATTCAGCTGCTGGAACCCTGTTGGACATGAAATTGGCCTCAGTCATTTCTCAGCTGCAATAAACCCGCTAACTGTCCCTAGGTGCTGGAACTAGTGGTGCTGGGGGTACTGCAACAACCCCTGTCTTGAAGTGGATTCCATTATATCCAGGGTTTACAGTTTGGTTCAATGGCTTTTAGCACCCCAACTATAAAAATTCTTCCAGGGCCCCTGTAATGGTCATATTCCCTGTGCTAGGAACACCCAAATTCATGATTCTAACAGTAAGGGAAATATTATTGCATATTTATTCATCATCATTTATGTATCTATGACCTCAGCCATTTCTATAACCCAGACCTGTTACAGGCATTTGATTGGAAATACAAGGACCTCAGAGCCCCAGATGTAAAGTTTGCCCCCTTTCGGAAATAAACTATACAGCATTTTGCCATATGGGAAAAATGTCTTCCAGATGCCCAAACTGGCGAGCAGCCTAGCTCCTGGACAGTAGCGGTGCCAGGGTTTTTGCCGCCCTAGGCAGCAGCGCTCCTCCACCGTAATCAGCAGCGCTTTGGCGGCAGCTCCTCTGAAGCTGAGTTCTCGGTGGCGTTTCGGTGGCCGCTTTTCTTGCCGCCGAATCGCCGCTGGGAAATGAGTCACCGCCGAAATGCCACCACCCAAATCCTGCCGCACTAGGCGACCGCCTAGAGTCGCCTAGTGGAAGTGCTGGCCCTGCTCCTGGCATCACCAATCACCAGAGATGCAGCACATAGATTTAGGATGGGGCTGAAACAGGGAGCCCACAATGGCAACAAGTTATCAGAATATTTGGGAATCCTGACTGGAGAATTGGCAATGAGGTTAGCTTTTCTGGTAGAGGAATATTACATTATTGCAGGATTATTCACACCAGTTTTTTTTTTACAAAAAGCTTAGTAATGTTTCCAAAAAAGTGTAAATTGTCCACCCAATGACTACATATCACCAGAAGCTTCACTTATGCTATCGTAGCATTGTCTTATGTGTGAAACCACTCAGGTTTGCTTCATAATTCTCTCTTCAGGACCATTTATAGGATAATGCTTTAACACTATGAAACAGTAAGGTGCTGAAGTGGTCCATCATTCAGTTGTTAATCATGTATCTGGGCAGGACTATGTCAGAAAGCATAACCAAGGGATTCAACATTTTAGAATGGCCGTCTATGTTATTTTGAGCACATTGTTAGTCATGAAATTTTTTTTTTTTTTCATAATCAAATCAACTGAGTAGAATGCATCCTGAAAATCAAAATAAATGCTTTTTAGTCTCACACAATTGCTTAGGTAGTTTACAGAGATGGCATACATATTGACAGCAAATTGATCCTCGGGCAAATCTGTTTTGCACAACTGCAGTCAAAAAAGTTGCCCTCTGGATGTGTGTTGAATGGAAAGTTAGCTGATGTAGTCCCTAAAGAAATTAGTGAACTAAAGTTATTTGACGAAATGACTATCCAGACCATGCAACCTTTTCAAATTGTTGTTTATCTGAATACTAAAATGAGCAATCCTCCCTCTAAATATCATGTAAAGATAATGTAGTATGTCTTCCGCTCCCCCTGGAGGAAAATGTATCTCTTTGTCTATCAGTGTTGCTCTACATCCTAATTTAATCATTCCTGAGAGAAATGTGCCTGAAAAAGATACAAGTACTAGGGACTCTTTGTATTAAACAAAGTCAGAACTCTGTAGCAAGTTTTTGGGCCTTTTCTAGGATGATGTAGATTAGCTAAATGACCTTGTATTCACACCTTGTCAACCATAGGTCGTACCTTAGTGTAAAGTTACTGGACAAAGCTTCATTAAAATATTAATCTTGACCACACTCTTGCAAATATGGCTAGTGGCTATGAATACTGACATGCAGATCACAGAATGCTGATCTATAAAATGTTGTATGTTTTACCTATACAACCTTGAATATTATGTGTTGCACTCCATTGTGCTAATCACAGCTAAGTTTACCAAATGGATCTGCTAAAAGGTGCAAACATATGCTTCTGGAGATAGATATTACGGCGGGAATCCTATTCTATGTTTAAAGTAAAAGTATATTGCTATTTTCATCACCTGTTGGGGACAAAGGAATCACCATTTTGTCCTGTATTAATCCATGTCTCCAACAGTAACCTATTCAAGATGCTTCAGAAGAAAACAAACCACCAAAATTGTGGTGTGATACTATTGCATTGGCAAAAGAGAGAGGGCAATGGTTTTCCATTCTGAATTCATTTGATTATTAATTTATACCTTAAAGCATGGAGGTTCATAACTCATGTTGATTAGTAATACAATCAGAAGTGCAGGTTCTATCTTGATAAATGGCTAATCCTGTTTTGAATCTTTCTAAACTGATGCCATACTATACTGCAGTTCCTGAGGTCAATTTTGTGTTTTGTAAAATTTTGATTATATAACCCATGCAGGCTCCTCTCTAGTGGCTGGGCGACACAAGAAGATAAGAGTGTTTCTGCTAACAGCTAAAGGAATTACTCCTTTACTTCAAGCAGTAGAGGCTTACCATGCTCAGGGACCTTGGATTCAAACCTCACTTACAGCAAGAATTAAAAGCATGAATTTCTGCTATTTAGCTAAAGGAGTAGCACTTTCAGCTGTTGGCAATAGTAGACTTTTATCTTGTGTAGACCAGTCACTAGAGGGGGGACAAAGTGATGCACTCTGTTAGTGTAGGTTATGGTTTCCACAACAGAGAGACACCTGATGGCACAATTCAGTGCAAATAAGAGATGTTTAGATTGGAAAATGTCACAACAGTATGGCACTGCAGCTTATTTTGAAATATACTGTTGTCTGAGATGAGGAAGCCGACGTTAATGAAGTAGTATTTTAAAAAGAGTGATTATTGTAATCCTCACCCTGTTATACTTGGCAAGCTAATGAGGCTTGCAAATGTATAATTTGTGGCAGATAACTCATTAGTTTTGCCTTTGAATATCACTTCCTGCATTATGGGAAGGACAAGTTATAAAGTATGCGGGATGAAATATCAGCCAATGAAAGCTTCTAGGCTTTGGAGCGTCGGGGAAAAGACCGAGTGGGAGTTCTAAGAGGTGGACAACTGGTTGAGGGGAAACCCTCTATTTGAAAATGTTTGTGGGATTAGCTACTTGAATTTTCATTACAAAAAGTTATTCTAAATCTCTAAGGGGGATTGAAAGTCTTCCAGAAGAGAATGCCAGCTGTAAGTGTATGTTCTGTAGAAATTTAATTGACTTGTATTACCCAATTAAACCAGAAGAACAGGCAAGTCTGTGTTTCTGTGAATTTGCAAAGTGGCTTTGGTTGGAGTACAGTTGCTGTGTAAAACAAAAGGATTGATTTTAAATGAAGAAACTGCTGTGGTAATTTCTTTAACTTTCAAGCTGACTGAACTTCTCAGCCACCCTAAAATGATCAAGAAAGTTGAATGATTTTACATTTTATTTTTCCTTCTCTTCAAGACTATGTGTGATAAGTATTCTTCAGTGAAATATATTTTTATAAAGTGGTTGTATCCCATAAGTGCTTCCTCCCCCATAATTTTCCAATTATAATATTTTATACCATTCCATAACCTAAAATCAACTATAGCTTTTTAGTAAGAGTTACTTTTACTTTGGAGTAAGAGAACAATTACCTTACAAGAGCAAGTAAGGTCTCCGAGACCAGTATCTGCTCTGTAACAGATTTGTCAAAACATAAAATGGCAAACTGTCTCTGGAGAAAGAGTCCTTAAGAGATTTAAAGGTGCACTAAACTGAAAAAGGCCTACGTTATAAATACACCACACAATCAAAGGGCAAAGAAGGGAAATAGCTGAGAGAATTCATTAAACATATTGCCCTAGATTCACTAAAGTATTTAGGCATGTAAGCCTTGGTCTACACTGAGGTGGGGGGGATTGATCTAAGATACGCAACTTCAGCTGAAGTTGGCGTACTTAGATCGACTTACCATGCCGCGGTGTCTTCACAGTGCTGAGTCGATGGCTGACGCTCCCCCATTGACTCCGCCTGTGCCTCTCGCCACGGTGGAGTACAGGGGTCGACAGGAGAGTGCTCGGGGATCGATTTAGCACGTCTAGACTAGACGCGGTAAATCGACCACCGATAGATCGATTGCTACCCACCGATCCGGCGGGTAGTGTAGACATACCCTAAATCTGGTTTTGGTGCCTAAGTCCCAGTTTTAGGCAATGCTGAAATGCACAAAACTCCCACTGAACACTGTAGATGCCTACACTCCCTAGGCAGCAGATCAAATCCCTTCTGTCCCTCAGGTGGAGGGGGGACTTGAACCAGAGGTCTTCCACATACCAGATGAGTACTGTAACCACTAAGCTAAAAGTTATGAAGGAGCTATAGTACCTCTTTCTCCTCCATTTTCATCATGCAAAATGGCATGGACTCCTATCTCCAAAGAGGGTTCCTGGATGAGAATCGCTAGCATCTAGCTCTATGAGAGGGGTGGGTCTTAGCACATAACCCTCTTATCAGCAACTCCCATTGGCTATCTTAGTTGCCCCTCTGCCTAGCATGCTGTCATTTATGAATCACAGTCTGAGGTGGCTATCTCTCCCCATTCATTGTACAGGGAGCCTAGGCACCTAACTCAGTCTTTGTGAATCACTGATTTTTCTAGGTGCCTGAAAATAAGGTATTGTGAAGCTTAGTATCAATGACGGGGATTCCACAACCTCCCTGGGAAGCCTGTTCCAGAACTTAACTACCCTTATAGTTAGAAAACTTTTTGTCATAACTAACCTAAATCTCTCCTGCTACAGACTTAGCCTCTTACTTCTTGTCCTACCTTCAGTGGATGTGGAGAACAACTGATCACAGTCTTCTTTGTAACAGCACTTAACACAGTTAAAGACTACACGGTCCCTCCTCGCTCTTCTTTTCTGAAGACTAAACATGCTCAGTTTTTTAACCTTTCCTCTTAGGCCAGGTTTTTGAAACATTTATCATTTTTGTTGCTCTCTTCTAGATTCTTTTCAATTTGTCCACATCTTTCTTAAAGTGTGGGCCCAGAACTGGACACAGTACTGCAGTTGAGGTCTCACCAGTGCTGAGTAGATGGGACTATTCCTTTCCATGTCTTACATATGACACTCCTGTTAATATACACCAGAATGATATTAACCTTTTTCACAACTGCATTACATTGTTGACCCATAATGCATTTGTGAACCACTATAACCCTAGACCCTTTTCAGCAGTATTATCACCAAGCCAGTTATTCACCACTTTGTAGTTGTCCATTTGATTTTTCCTTCCTAATTGTTGTACTTTGCACTTGCCTTTATTGATCTAATTTTATGACTGAGTCCATGAGTATTTTCAACAACACTGAGGCTGAGATTCCCTGACTCTAATATAAGTAGAGTGGCTAACTCCCCACACAGAGGAAGGGTTTTCTGGTGGTTAGGGTGCTAGCCTAGGACTCAGGGCACTTGGTTTGAGTCTCTCCACTTCTGTGTAACCTAAAGCACATCACCTAACATCTTTTTGCCGCAGTTCACTATCTGTACAATGGGGATAATAATGATTTCATGGGGGTGTTAGGAAGATAAATATATTAAAGATTGTGCAGTGCTCCTACTCTAGGATAATGGGGGCCATATAAGTAGCTTGGATAGTTGTTTGAAAATGTATTTTTTGTGTTTTCTTGGCCTGCTTCTGCAGCAGAACAACATTAGTAATTAGAAAAGAAAATGAATGAACTCTTCAAATTCAGCTAAGAGAGAAACAATATGTACAAAAGATTTGATTTTAGACATAAATCGCAGGAGTTGAGTTTAAGTGCTGTCCTGGTTGACAAGAATAGTTCAGCTTAAAAAAGTAGCTGAGCTATGGGGCTCTATTGTGATTTTGTATTTTTAAAGTGCTTTGTCAATTTCACACAGAATTTCTTAAGTCAAAATTCAGAGGGGTGTCTTTAATTAGAAGAACACACTCTTCATTGTTTGCTACTTCATTTTCTGAAACACATGCATGAAAAAAAACCCAGACCCCAAACCATCACCACCACCAGGATGACGACAATGAAAACAATAAAATAAACCCAGCTCAGCAGCTGAAAATTGGAAGACTGCTGACACACATGGCACTTAACCTCCCTATGCTTTGCAGTATGACTCAAGTTAACTGCTATGCACATTTTGTCATGCAAATGCCATCTAGTCTACCAAAACTTGTACAGTTCATAGCTGGTAGCAGCTGGTGAGGGTAGTTAAAGCTCTCCAATACCTGAGAATGTTAAAATTAACTGGACAATGCACAACCCTACTGATGTGTTTTTTTGCTAGACACTTATCACACACCCACATTCCTCAGTGAACAACATAATGCTGCCGAGTTTCACGTAAAGCACTTCTTATAAGGTAAAATTTTACAAATGACACACATTAAAGCTTAATGTATCTTGGAAAAACTGATGCAGAAAGAAATATTTGTTCTTACTAGTGATAGGCAAACTACTGTGTTTCAGGCAAAATAAGAACTATCTTAAATAGTCACTGGTCACAAACAATTGTTCTTATATTCAAGAAAGTTTTATTCTACCACTGCATGTTAGTTGACCCACTGAACAATACAAAATCCCTCCTTTACCCCACCATCACACATATCTGGAGTAGAGCATCTAGTGGCAGCTGCTAAGCTGTCAGTTGCTCAGCAGATAATTTTTGGGAGTTGTGGGATGGAGGTAACGTGGCTGTACTTCATGAGCTTCTGGTCTGGAGGTGGGTAGTAGCCACCAGTGGCTTTCCCACAAACACTTCTTCTGTGACACAGCTTGATGGCACACATCCCTTCAGGGATCTCTTGCTTTCAAGAGGACGGAAACTGGTGACTGTAGCATATCTCTTCTGATTCACAAGTTCCTGAAAAATGTTCCCTCCATCACAAGGAGAATGGGGGAAAAGATCTTGTCTCACTGCTGACCATATCTGTAGGAGAAAGGGAAGAGGGAGATGCTAGAGAGAGTTAGTCATTCACCTGTCTTCCCTGCATGGAAATCAGTAAGTACGCAGGAGTCTAGGTCTTTGGGGATGAATGAAGAGGTTCCGCTATGGAGTTTTTTTATTGGGGGGGAATGGGGAAGAAGATTTTGGGGAAATGGGGAAGAAGACCTCTCTAAGTTAGGGTGAGTATTTATGGTTTTGGGTGGCTATATGAATTGAACCTGAATTCTCATAGTTTTGAGTGTCTCATATAACTATTTTTGATTCAGTTGTACTGTTGACATTTTTTCCAGGTCTTTAACTTTATTTCACTGTTAATGATGGAAACAAAGCAAGACTCATTTAAAAGGGACACATCAGCAGTATTTTAGCTTGAGTCAAATGTGAGCAGAGAAAACACTCAGAGGCAGATCCTCTGCTGGCATAAATTGCTATAACTCCATTGAAGCCAATGAATGCCACTTACTGCATTATGAGAAAGGCAAATTATTCTGGCTGAGGATCTGTTCCTGAATGTACAAACACTCCATAACACCCCTAAATTGTAAATCCTGGCTTATTCCATCGTTACCTTCAAAAATCAAATATGGTTCTGATATTATCAGCAAGTAATGCACTTCGAACAAAATACACATCAAAACATGGAAGAAGTGAAAGCTGATATGGGGATCTTTTCTTTAAAACTTTCAAGTTTTCAGTTTCAAGTGTTCATGTTTCTGATGCCAATAACATATGGGAATAGACAAAAAGGGTTCAGGATAGAAGGAATTAAGGTTTTAAAATTGCTTTTGAACCTTGTAATGAGAGATGCTGTTTGTTTGAAAGTAGCTGTAGTCGAGTAATAAAGAATCATTAAGTGGTTAATTAGTTAGCCAGCTTTCAAACTAAACAGTAGTAAAAATAAATGATCCAGATCGATAAATACATTACTAATCTTATGTGTACAATTTTTAGAATACGTTTTTAAGTAATAAATGGAAAAAGTAACCAAGTGGACATAAAAACAATAAGAAAAGTCAATTAAATTACAGCACTTACATTCCCTGTTTTCATACAAGATTAGAGTTTCTTTGATGGGATGTAATGCTATGCTTCATTATCTGTGTTAGAATTTCCATAAATTTCCATTTCTGTTACAAAGCAAGGTAATGCAAGTGATTGTTTAGAGAGATGTCAGTATTGTTTACTCATCCTTGTCTCTATCCTTCTTTCAGTCAAGAGACAGAATTTAAATGCCATCTTAAAATTGGCATTTCATTTTTTAATCCATGCTTTCAGTGCAGCGTGATATAGTATAATGTTTCTTACAAAATCCAAATAGGTTTGGTAAAATGTCTTCATTTTATGTTTTTCACACTTGAAAAAGGAAAAATAAATGAAATAAAATTCACTTAAATCTCTTCAAAATGTTTGTCACAGAAGGATTATGAGACACAAAAAACTAAATTACAGATTTAGTCCATATACAGTACAATTAAGCTACTAGTATAGTACCTAGTGGAATTAAGGCACCATGGTTGGATCCTTTGGTCCTTTACCATTGATTTCAGTGGGTGTAGGCACCTAAATACCTTTGAAAATCTGGACCCTTATTATTATTATTTATTTCTACTATAGAGTCTAGGTGTCCTAGACTCATAGACTCCATAGAAGTCAATTGGAGTTTTGTCACTGGTATACATAGAGCAAGGGTTTCACCTTACAATTTTACTTAGTCTTACTCAGTCACAATCCCAGAGGACTGTCAAGTGGGACATGACCTAAGACTAAACCATGGATCTTTCATCACCTTTGCACTCACAATTTCAGTTAAATGAACAGATGAGAATTTTTTCACATTTAGTTTCAGTAGACTTCAGAATTATACTGCTAAAATTGATTAAATTAATTCACCTAGCTGAAGTCTGAGATTTCAGACTCCTTTGTCCAGCTCTTTGACAAAGCAGCTCTTTCAAACCGCTTTAATTTGTCTATCAGTCAGATTTCAGGTAGTTTTTCCCCCCAAATGTATCAAGATTAAAGATATAACATAAAACACTATATGCATTTATCCATACTGTACAGTCTCAACAGAATAATTATTTTGGTAAACCTCTTTGTTCAGTGTATAGTAAGGAAAAAAATCCATCTACCTACAGACATGCAAATGGAGAGGAAAATGTTATATGCTGGGAATATATTTAAACTATGGGTCACAAGGCAGAACAACTAACTTGCGTATATGTCACAAGTTATAAATGTAGAATACACTAAGGGGGGAAAAAGAAGCCTACAAGGGACATGTTATGATATTCTAGCTCAAGGAAATGTTTGTGAATTAGGACAACAAAATTACATTAAAGAACTAAATCACTGGAATGTAAATTCTCAAAAAGGTGATTGTCTACACAGCACTATTATCCATTAGATCAATATTTTTAAATGGGCAAGCTGGTGTAACTTTTAGTTAATGGAACCATGTCCATTTACAGGAGCTAAAGATCTGGACCACTGATGGTATGTTCTACAGAAAATGAATTGATAATACTTTTAAAATTCTTAGAATGCTTCCAAAAAGATGACAGGGAAACAGATGACACAAGAACTGGGAAAAAAGGAAATGCGTGCATTTTTCATGTCCTTGGACTTCCCTTATCATATACATTTGCACTGTTCCTAGTACTACAGGGCCTGGATCGTAATATGGGCCACTAGGTAGTACTGTAATACAAATAATGGTGTTGATTATACATATTATTTAAACAATATCACTTAAAGGATTGTGGTGTAATAGGAATATCCTAACATGGGATGGAGATATAATATATGTTCGGCCTATTCTTTTTAAAAGTGATGGCTATTAAAAGTGTACGGTTATAGGTTAATGACTAAAGCTCACTGTCAACATCACAGTTTCCACTGGGGAGTTGTAAAACTTTGAGGGAATTATTATGGGTAAAATGTAATCATAAATATTGTATATTATAGTGACAGTTGTGTAGCTGCATATTAACCAAACCACATTCTTTTTTATTTAATATGTAGAATATGCTGAATGTCTGTCTGTCTTTTTTAGACTTTGCTTTAATTATGCTAAAATAGAGGCAGGAGACGTTTTGCTAAAAGTTCAAATATCGTTCTGTATTTTCATATTAGTAAAACTAGTCCAATGAGCACAACATTTTCAAGTGCTATGAATATTTCTACTAGAAATGCGTGAACCAGTTTGTACAGAAGCAAACCATCCCACTAGTCTTTTCCCATTCCTTGAATCAAATCTCTATTGACACTTGAAAATATTTGGTTAACTAGTTTTATCTGTTATTTTCATCTTTTTCAGGCCCAGGTTTTCAAAAGTGACTAAAGATTTTTGGTTGGCTACATTTTTGGTGCCTAATTTGAAATATCATAAAGGGACTTGACCTTCATAATGCACTGAGCACCTACCCTGAAAAATCAGGCATCTTCAGGGAGTCTCAAATGAAGTCCCCAAAACTGTGCACCCAAAATCACTAGTTAGTAGAGCTGATCAAAATATATTCTTCAAAGCATTTTTGCAATGAAAAAATGCTTTTTCCTCAAATGGAAATGTTCAGAGAAAATGTTTTGTTCAAAATTTTCAATTTTTTGGCAAAAGAACACAAGAGAGGAAAAGTGTGATGGGGTAGCCCATGCCTTAGGCCAGTAGCACCTAGTGGTTAGCACACCCTGCCACCTGGGTTGATTCTTTAAGAGTTTGGAAGGATCCAAAAGATACATGTACAGACCTAAGAGTCCTGGGAATGAATCCTGCTCCAGGAAAGAATCAGGAGGCTGTACCTTTATGGGCCTGAAACCATGCAGAGAGGGCAGGGCAAGACTCCCCTCTCACCCAACCAACTGGCAAGAGGTTGGGGAAAAGGGAGCAGTATAAAGGTTGCCTCCTCCCTCACAGTAAGGAGATATTGACAGAGAAGGCTAGCCTGATGACCCTGCCAGATTGGAAGACTTATTAGAAAGGGTGTTCAGCTGAGGGGAGCTGGCAAAAGGCCTTGCAGCTGACTAACCTAAGGTAAGAGTTCTTATGCACACCCATATCTCCAGGGAGAGAACTGAGGGGGAACTCCTCTTGGGAGGACAGTAAAATAGATTATTCAAAGGCAAAGAGGCCTGACAGAACCTCAGTCCCAGAAAGTGAGGATTAAGGGGGAACCCCTGCTCAAAGGGGAGAGCTACTGACTGCCTTTAGGCAAGGGGCAAAAATCTGCTAGTAGTGCAGTCTGTCTGCTGCACTGAGGAATGGCGACTGATTTGCAGGAGACACCTCCTGAGCTAATCTCAGAAGAAGCTGTGAGGAACCACAGAGCCAAGCCAGGGACACTAGATCCCTGATGATCTGAGGAGTAGGAGTGAAATAAAGGTAGGAGCAGCCCAGGAAAAGATTGAAGGGACCACCTAAAGAGGATCCCTAGTCTGGAACCCGGATAAGAGGGCAAGTCTGGGTTCCCCTACCTCTTCCCTAGACCAAGAGTGGGAGCAAGGGTGACAAAGATAAAAGAAGCCAAGAACGGCAAACACCAGACACTGGCTAGGAGATGGCATGGAAACCATTAGACTTTGTTTCCTACTTTGACAACTTTTCTATTAATCCTGGAATGGGAATGAACTGAACATTGACCGGGTGAGGCTGCACTTGTCAGACTGTTGAAGACCCCAGAATGACAAAAAGGGGGCCCTAGACAGGGAAAATCCCTGAAACACCACACCAGGAAAGGAGACCTCTGGAGGTGAAAGACTTGATAACAAAGGGAAAGGTAGAGAAGGTAAGCAAAACAAAAAAAGGGGGAGGGGGATAGAATGGTTTCAATTTCATCAAAAAGCTGAAAAAAACAGTGAACATTTTCAAATGAAAAGAGAAAAAAATGTTTTGTTCACAGATGTTTATAAAAAATTGTTTGCATTTCTGACCAGCTCTACTAGTCACTGTTGAAAATCTTGGTGTGGGGTGTAATATGTAGGATATATATTTCAGGTGTTGGGACATGTGAAAAAATGCCTGCTTCATAGAATCTCAGGGTTGGAAGGGACCTCAGGAGGTCATCTAGTCCAACCCCCTGCTCAAAGCAGGACCAACCCCAACTAGATCATCCCAGCCAGGGCTTTGTCAAGCCTGACCTTAAAAACCTCTAAGGAAGGAGATTCCACCACCTCCCTAGGTAACACATTCCAGTGCTTCACCACCCTACTAGTGAAAAAGTTTTTCCTAATATCCAACCTAAACCTCCCCCTCTGCAACTTGAGACCATTACTCCTTGTTCTGTCATCTTCTACCACTGAGAACAGTCTAGATCCATCCTCTTTGGAACCCCCTTTTAGGTAGTTGAAAGCAGCTATCAAATCCCCCCTCACTCTTCTCTTCTGCAGGCTAAACAATCTCAGTTCCCTCAGCCTCTCCTCATAAGTCATGTGCTCCAGCCCCCTAATCATTTTTGTTGCCCTCCGTTGGACTCTTTCCAATTTATCCACATCCTTCTTGTAGTGTGGGGCCCAAAACTGGACACAGTACTCCAAATGAGGCCTCACCAGTGCCGAATAGAGGGGAATAATCACATCCCTCGATCTGCTGGAAATGCCCCTACTTATACAGCCCAAAATGCCGTTAGCCTTCTTGGCAACAAGGGCACACTGTTGACTCATATTCAGCTTTTCGTCCACTGTAACCCCTAGGTCCTTTTCTGCAGAACTGCTGCCCAGCCATTCGGTCCCTAGTCTGTAGCAGTGCATGGGATTCTTCCGTCCTAAGTGCAGGACTCTGCACTTGTCCTTGTTGAACCTCATCAGATTTCTTTTGGCCCAATCCTCTAATTTGTCTAGGTCCCTCTGTATCCTATCCCTACCCTCCAGCGTATCAACCACTCCTCCCAGTTTAGTGTCATCTGCAAACTTGCTAAGGGTGCAGTCCACACCATCCTCCAGGTCGTTGATGAAGATATTGAACAAACCCGGCCCCAGCACCGACCCTTGGGGCACTCCACTTGATACCGGCTGCCAACTAGACATGGAGCCATTGATCACTACCCGTTGAGCACGACCATCCAGCCAGTTTTCTATCCACCTTACCGTCCATTCATCCAGCCCATACTTCTTTAACTTGCTGGCAAGAACGCTGTGCGAGACTGTATCAAAAGCTTTGCTAAAGTCAAGAAATAGCACATCCACTGCTTTCCCCTCATCCACAGAGCCAGTTATCTCATCATAGAAGGCAATTAGGTTAGTCAGGCATGACTTGCCCTTGGTGAATCCATGCTGACTGTTCCTGATCACTTTCCCCTCCTTTAAGTGGTTCAAAATTGATTCCTTGAGGACCTGTTCCATGATTTTTCCAGGGATTGAGGTGAGACTGACTGGCCTGTAGTTCCCCGGATCTTCCTTCTTCCCTTTTTTAAAGATGGGCACTACATTAGCTTTTTTCCAGTCTTCCGGGACCTCCCCCGATTGCCATGATTTGTCAAAGATAATGGCCAATGGCTCTGCAATCACATCGGCCAACTCCTTTAGCACCCTCGGATGCAGTGCATCCGGCCCCATGGACTTGTGTTCGTCCAGCTTTTCTAAATAGTCCCGAACTACTTCTTTCTCCACAGAGGGCTGGTCACCTCCTCCCCATACCGTGCTGCGGAGTGCAGCCATCTGGGAGCTGCCCTTGTCTGTGAAGACAGAGGCAAAAAAAGCATTGAGTACACTAGCTTTCTCCGCATCCTCTGTCACAAGGTTCCCTCCCTCATTCAGCAAGGGGCCCACACGTTCCTTGACTTTCGTCTTGTTGCTCACATACCTGAAGAAACCCTTCTTGTTACTCCTAACATCTCCAGCTAGCTGCAACTCCAAGTGTGATTTGGCCTTCCTAATTTCACTCCTGCATGCCTGAACAATATTTTTATACTCCTCCCTGGTCATTTGTCCAATCTTCCACTTCT
Source organism: Chelydra serpentina (assembly GCA_037349315.1). Lineage (NCBI taxonomy): Eukaryota > Metazoa > Chordata > Testudines > Chelydridae > Chelydra > Chelydra serpentina. The sequence continues at coordinate 81,863,844 of JBAIAC010000004.1, forward strand.
TGTAAGCTGCTTTTTTGTGTTTAAGACGAGCAAGGATTTCACTGTTAAGCCAAGCTGGTCGCCTGCCATATTTACTTTTCTTTCTACACATCGGGATGGTTTGTTCCTGCAACCTCAATAAGGTTTCTTTAAAATACAGCCAGCTTTCCTCGACTCCTTTCCCCCTCATGTTATTCTCCCAGGGGACCTTGCCCATCAGTTCCCTGAGGGAGTCAAAGTCTGCTTTTCTGAAGTCCAGGCTCTGTATTCTACTGTTCTCCTTTCTTCCTTGTGTCAGGATCCTGAACTCGACCATCTCATGGTCACTGCCTCCCAGGTTCCCATCCACTATTGCTTCCTCTACTATTTCTTCCCTGTTTGTGAGCAGCAGGTCAAGAAGAGCTTTTCCCCTAGTTGGTTCCTCCAGCACTTGCACCAGGAAATTGTCCCCTACACTTTCCAAAAACTTCCTGGATTTTCTGTGGACCGCTGTATTGCTCTCCCAGCAGATGTCGGGGTGATTAAAGTCACCCATGAGAACCAGGGCCTGTGATCTAGTAACTTCTGTTAGTTGCTGGAAGAAAGCCTCGTCCACCTCATCCGCCTGGTCTGGTGGTCTGTAGCAGACTCCCACCACGACATTACCCTTGTTGCTCACACTTCTCAATTTGATCCAGAGACTCTCAGGTTTTTCTGCAGTTTCATACTGGAGCTCTGAGCAGTCATACTGCTCTCTTACATACAACGCAACTCCCCCACCTTTTCTGCCCTGCCTATCCTTCCTGAACAGTTTATATCCATCCATGACAGTACTCCAATCGTGTGAGTTATCCCACCAAGTCTCTGTTATTCCAATTACGTCATAATTCCTTGACTGTGCCAGGACTTCCAGTTCTCCCTGCTTGTTCCCCAGGCTTCTTGCATTTGTGTATAGGCATTTAAGATAACTCACCGATCGTCCTGCTGTCCCAGTATGGGGCAGGAGCCCTCCCCTCTTGCACTCACCTACTTGTGATTCCTCCCGGTATCCCACTTCCCCACTTACCTCGGGGCTTTGGTCTCCTTCCCCCGGTGAACCTAGTTTAAAGCCCTCCTCACTAGGTTGGCCAGCCTGCTTCCAAAGATGCTCTTCCCTCTCTTCGTCAGGTGGAGCCCGTCTCTGCCTAGCACTCCTTCTTCTTGGAACACCATCCCATGGTCAAAGAATCCAAACCCTTCTCTCCGACACCATCTGCGTAGCCATTCGTTGACTTCCACGATTCGACGGTCTCTACCCCGGCCTTTTCCTGCCACAGGGAGAATGGACGAGAACACCACTTGCGCCTCAAACGCCTTTATCCTTCTTCCCAGAGCCACGTAGTCTGCAGTAATACGCTCAAGGTCATTCTTGGCAGTATCATTGGTGCCCACGTGGAGAAGCAGGAAGGGGTAGCGATCTGAGGGCTTGATGAGTCTCAGCAGTCTCTCCGTCACATCACGAATCCTAGCCCCTGGCAAGCAGCACACCTCTCGGTTTTCCCGGTCAGGGCGGCAGATAGATGACTCAGTCCCCCTGAGGAGAGAGTCCCCGACCACAACCACCCTCCTCCTCCTCTTGGGAGTGGTGGTCGTGGAACCCCCATCCCTAGGACTGTGCATCTCATGCCTTCCAATCAGTGGAGTCTCCTTCTGCTCTGTTCCCTCAGATGCATCATTCACTCCACTCTCTGCACTAGTGGCTGTGGAGAGAACATGAAAACGGTTGCTCATCTGAATATGCGTTTCTTGTACATGGACTTGTCTCATACTCTTTCCTCTTCTGGAGGTCACATGCCGCCAATTATCCTCGCTGGCTTTCTGTCCCCGCTGCGCAGCCTGCTCTGAATCCTCACAACACTGCGCCCGCTGAAGCCTATCCTGACGTCTATCCAGGAACTCCTCATTTTCTTTTATGGAACGCAGGGTTGATACTCGTTTCTCCAGACCTTGAATCTTCTCCTCCAATATAGAGATCAGCTTGCACTTTGTACAGACAAAGTCGCTTCTATCCTGTGGAAGAAAGACAAACATGGCACATCCTGTGCAGGTCACGACAGCGGATCGCTCAGCATCCATAGTTCCTTCCTTCGAAGAGTTTTCTCACTTGTGGCAGAAGCTACTCAGGGAAACCTGCAAGGGGGATGCCTCAGTAGGTTCTCTCCAGGCGAACTCCCAGGCTAACTCCACCTGTTTGCTTCTCTGCTATGCGCTGCTCCGCTGGTGCGCAGCTGACTGACAGTCTTTTTAGAAGAGTCTGCAATGAAGCACTCCCAAATCACACTTTTCAAACAGGAAATCAAACACTCAAGCACACGGTCAAAGTGCCAAACTGTCCCCTCAACAGATACTCACTCCCCCGTCTGCAGCCACCTGGTTGCTCTGCCTCTCCCTTTAGTTTGGGTAAAAAGAATTAGGAATGGCAAGGATAGCTTGCCCCCTTTGCACTCCCCTTCCAAACTCCCTCTCAAACTCCCCTGTTTGCAGCCCCTGGTCGCTTGTGGACGGCTTTATAAAGCCCCGGCCTCCCTGATTGATTAGCCCCGCCCCCTGGTGTAGAAGCTCACAGCTTCCAACTGCCAGCCACAGCACACGGTCCTGCAAACAAACAAATGAACAAACAAACAGACAGACACAAGCTCAGCACACAGCAAGTACCCCCAAACACACACTACAGACAGCCACTTACCCCAAGGGTCCTGTATTTGCTCCTGCTTTGCCTGGAGCAATTCCTCTCAAACTCCCCTGTTTGCAGCCCCTGTTCGCAAAGCTCCCTGGTCGCTTGTGGACGGCTTTATAAAGCCCCGGCCTCCCTGATTGATTAGCCCCGCCCCCTGGTGTAGAAGCTCACAGCTTCCAACTGCCAGCCACAGCACACGGTCCTGCAAACAAACAAATGAACAAACAAACAGACAGACACAAGCTCAGCACACAGCAAGTACCCCCAAACACACACTACAGACAGCCACTTACCCCAAGGGTCCTGTATTTGCTCCTGCTTTGCCTGGAGCAATTCCTCTCAAACTCCCCTGTTTGCAGCCCCTGTTCGCAAAGCTGAACTGCTTGTCTGGCAAGGAAAGAGAACTGACAGGGAAAAAAAGTTGAGCCAGAAACCTGATCAGGTAAACAACTGGGTCAGCAGTTCAATTAGTTAACAAGTGAGTCAGCAAACTAATCTTAGTGCTAGGCTGAAAAAATGTTTATACAATATATAACGAATAAATTTGTAACAATGTATTTAAGGCGAGCACCTGAATGTGCGTGTGTGCTTGCATTTAATCCTATGCTGTGCCCTGTTTCGGTGGGCTGATCACTCACTGAAGCAGCAAATAAATACTCTTCAGTTTAAGAGTCTGTCTGTGAACCTGTGCATTCTGGGTAGTGGGAAAGAGCTGCTCAACACTTGGTCAAATCATACAGTAAATCTGCGACCGAGCCAGGAACAGACCCCAGATCTAAATCCCAGTCCAGTTCCTTAACCATAAGATATCTTTCCTTTTTATTACAAGTATCACTGGCAACCATAATTACAAACAATTTAAAACTTTGTTCCAGAGAGAGGTCTCCCCGGAAGCTGGGTACCTGAAGACTTTGTGGGTTCCAGCTACAGGAGAGTTGTGTGTGTGTTCTAGTGAATTTTAAGTTGTTTTCAAGTGACTATCTTAATTAGCAAGGTTTCTAAATGCTTGGGGTTTGAATGAGTTTCCAGTTTTGTTGCTTACCCAAACCCATAGAGCACCCCAGATCCTGTGATCCTTTTTTCTCTAACTGGCCTCTTTATGTTCAGTGGGGATAATGGGGAAGTCCAGTGGTTTCCTAGCATCCATCTCCTGGTGTTTCCAGGGGAAGACATCAGTCTTATTTCCCCACACCTCCCACACACATCCTTTTTAAAACCTTCAGGAGGCATATCTACCTCTCTATCTTTCTGGAAACTTCAGAGTGTGTGGAACAGTTGGAAGGGCCTTCTCCCTTCTTTTCATCCACCAAGAGGGTATTACAAGTCCATTTGTGTCTGTGTGGGTGAAGGGCTTCTTCATCTCTTTCTCCATCTCTTTTCCCTATTTCATCTTTCCTGGGTCATTCATGTTTTCTAGGATCCAGAAGGATTACAGGGAAATATATAGACAAGGTAGGTCAAGTAATATCTTTTATTGTACCAACTTTTCTTGGTGAGAGAGACAAGCTACACAGAATTTTTCTTCAGGTCTGGGTAGGGAAATATATGTCAGAAGAAATGAGAATGTTTGGGAAAGAAGATTTTAAAAAAGCAAGGTTCTAAGGGAAAATGGACTGGGGGAAGAGAGCAAGGATGTAATAAAGACAATAGATGTGAAAATGAGGAAGGAAGTACCTTGAACAGACAAAAGCCTAATACTGTATTGGTCAGACATTCACATAAACATTATTATAGCTGGGACTGCTGGCATAATGTGTAATTTCCTAACTTTTGAGTGTTTGGCAACCTTAATAATACTGTTTTAGAGTTTGTATGTAATTAAATAAATGTTATCAAACAGGGTAAACATTCACAAAGCTCAATCATATGATATGGTTTTGTTGGGAAGTTAATCCACAATGCTCTAGTTATCTCACAATGCTCTCTTGTTCCTAGATATTACAGGTTTCCACATTTGGAGTAATTTTGAGCTAGCATCTTCACATTCTTTCAATGTACTTTTTGTAAGATCTCTGTATTCTGTTTTATTCTAATTTTTTGGAAACTGTCTTCTTTTGTGTCAGGTTTGGAAATGAAATGTACTCAAAGTCCCAATTTCATATATCCGGGAAGTAAGGAGGGTATCATTATGAGTTCACTTCTGTATGTTTTTTTAGCTTAGAACACACTGCCTTTATTTGATGCCATCAAAAAGAAAGTTTTACCATGCCTATGATAGGTTTTTGGGGTTTTTTCTGTGTGCATATTTCCCACTAGAATACGCACCTTGTTTTAGATTGTAATCAGCTAGAATCATCCTTTCCTTACTAGTAGCCTTTAGGGATGGACATCTGGACCTTTGCAGTTAGGATTTATTATAAATCCCTGTTTGTAAGCTTTATTTTCATGAGAAATAAATGGCTTGCGATGGACATGTCCTCATTTCGTTTATAAATTTGAGCTTGGAATAAATATAAGAAAGATAAAACAATTGAATGGCTTGACTTTTTGCCATTAATGCTGCATTATATGAAAGTGCAATTGCTTACTGCCAAGAGCAAAGACATGGGAACAGAGAACGCAGTTATCAACTTCAACCAGAAATAGGCAAAAGATTTTCTACCAAAACTCATTCCCTTGTGAGTGAGAAAATTATGTAAAAAAATTCTGAAATGAAAAGCTTCACACACACTTTACATTTGTAATGTCTGGTCTTTAACAAGAGCCATAAAATGGCTATTACATATTATTTTTATTCTTTTATTTATTGGAGTCACCACCCAAACTGAGGGGCTTTTCAATGCACATAAGTACTGTTCAGGTTAACTAAAGCATAACTATGAACCTGATGATCCCCATAGCTTCTCTGGAGAGTCAGAGACTGCACAGATGAGCAATTGCCTATCACCACTCACTGTAAGGGTCCTGAAAAGAGTCACTTTCCCTTTAACCCCAAAGCATAGAATCATAGAATATCAGGGTTGGAAGGGACCTTAGGAGGTCATCTAGTCCAACCCCCTGCTCAAAGCAGGACCAATCCCCCATTTTTGCCCCATATCCCCAAATGGCCCCCTCAAGGATTGAACTCACAACCCTGGGTTTAGCAGGCCAATGCTCAAACCACTGAGCTATCCCTCCCCCCGAGGGATATATTTCTGAGGTGAGACAATAGCATGTCATGGCCGTCAATAGTATCACTTCCTGGATCTATCTACAGCAAGATGAGTATGGTTGATCTCCTCCTATCTATGAATGAGAAGAGGTCATCCATGAGATGTAGTAGTGTTTTCTCTTTTCTGTGTGACCAATCTGACTAGGAGGGGTCCAGGCTATAGATATGTGTGAGGGCACTTCTTCACTACTTTCTTTATGTATTTTTCTCCATAAAGGGAGATTTGACACTGTTTATAATGTCTGGATCTGGAAATGGTTTCTTGAGACCATGGCATTATTTGAGGTGGATGGTAAATTTCTTTCTTCAAGGAGGGACTTGATAATCTCCGGCAGGCATCCCAGGTGTTCCTGAGCATATTTGATCAGTGACACTGGGCATGGATCTGAATAAATAGTTAACACATACACTTTATATTTTAATTAAGGCTGATAACCTTAAGGGACAATAAAGCAACATAAGAATAAAGTTTTCTTCAAAAGTTGTCATGACTGCATAAATCTTTAAAATCCCCTCCTACAAGGGACACGACATTTCACTGGAGTCAGTATAAAGCAAGCAACATAATAAAGATATCCTATTAAAATAAATTGTTTCTGAAATAAGCTCAGTTTGATTGTAATAAAAATCTTTGTAATCAGCAGCACATGTTGCTTTAATCTGATGAAGAAACAATGAAGCTTAAAATCAAGATATTTTAATATGCAATTGCAAATTTGATATCCTCTTATTAAAACCAGACAATAATACCAGATGTCTAATACTTTTTGTACCATCAAATGGATTGTTTCCTAGATAAACACAAATAATATTATCTGTATTAGTTTCTAAACTTACCTTCCTCTGGGGTGTCTTCAGAAAAAAATATCCTAGGCTACACAAACCCTGGAGGATTCCAGATCTTGGCTCTGTTGGACACAGGATAATTTAGAGGAAAATTGGTCCTGTGGCAGAAGCCAATTTAGAGAACAAAACAAAGATCTGTAAGGCCAAAAATTAGAAAGCCAGCCATGAGGTGGAAGGAAAGCTCACACATAATAAATGAGGGTAGTCCTTCTCTTGCATCCTGCAATGGTCTAGGCTTTCTAGGTTTCCTATATACCTGTCACTTCTCTCTTATGCATTCTTTTCTCCTTACCTGGGGTGCAGGTGAAAGGGAGACAATCTCTCTCCTTAAACTAGAAAAATGAATCTGAGATCACAAGGGGAGCAGGGGTGGATTTGGCAGACTAACCACTGATAGACTTTACTCTTATTGTGCTTTATATCTATCTATTTTATAATGTTACAGGGTGGAGCAGGGGATATCTCTGTTTCTTTCCTTTTTCTCTGTTGTGAATCACCTGTTTGTTACTTTTTCTTTAAGGTAACAGGTCTGTTCCTGAGCTCAGTCATTTAATCCAACAACACTCCTTTACCTCCCAGACAACTATAGAGGGAAATGATTGGGCTGATTTAATGAACATCTGTGTTAGAAAAGTGTCCTGCTGCAAAATGTGTGACATCTTCCTGTTTGACTGATGTTTATTCTTCCATGGAAGAACTTGCCCCTTCGTTAGGCACCAAAGGAACTCCTTGACCATAATTGTGCAATCAAACAATCTGCATTTTAATAAGGTTAAATGTATACATCAAGGAAAAAAGAATGTAGGCGACGTAAGGAATAGGGGACTCTATACTGGGAAGCAGTGACTCTGAAAATGATTTGGGGATTGTGGTGGATAATCAGCTGAACATGAGTTCCCAGTGTGCTGCTAATGAAAAGGGCTAATGAAATCCTTGGATGCATAAACAGGAGTAGAGAGGGTTTTTTATCTCTATATTGTGCACTGGTGTGATCGGTGCTGGAATACTGTGTCCACTTCTGGTGTCTACAATTCAAGAAGCATGTTGATAGATTGAGAAGGGTTCAGAGAAAAGCCATGAAAATGGTTAAAGGATTAGAAAATCTGCTTTATAGTGATAGATTCAAGGAGTGCAATCTATGTATTTTATCAAAGAGAAGGTGAAGGGGTGATTTGATCAGTCTTTTAATTACCTGTATGGGGAAAATAAATTTGCAAACAGAGTGCTCTTCATCCCAGCAGGCAAATGTATATTCAATAGCTGGAAGTTGAAGTTAAACCAATTCAGACTTGAAATAATGTGTAGACTTTTAACAGTGAGGGTTATTAACCACTGGCAAAACTTACCAAGAGTTGTGGTAGATTCTCGATCTCTTGAATTGGTTGGATGTTTCGGTAAATCAGAAGCTTCTGTTCAGGGACGTTCTATGGCCTGTGCTATGCAGGAGGTCAGACTAGGCTGATCACAGTGTTCCCTTCTGGCCTTAAAATCTACTAATTAGATAGTTTTGACTCTGTTCCAGTCTTACTTTAGACACAAACTATCCTGGGCAACAGAATATGCTATAGCTTATAAAGGGGTATAGTAAATTTCTTTCTCCTTGCCTGAGTGAAACCAAAGGTGGAAAGGGGCATTATGCCTCTCTCTTTCCCTCTGATGGGTTAAGAACATAAGAACATAAGAGAGGCTGTACTGGGTCAGACCAAAGGTCCATGCAGCCCAGTATCCTGTCCACTGACAGTGGCCAATGCCAGGTGACCCGGAGTGAGTAGACCCAACAGGTAATGATCAAGTGATCTCTCTCTCCTGCCATCCATCACCCCCTTCTGACAAACAGAGGCTAAGGACACCATTTCTTACCCATTCTGGCTAAGAGCCATTAATGGACTTAACCTCCATGAATTTATCCAGTTCTCTTTTAAACCCTGTTATAGTCCTAGCCTTCACAGCCTCATCAGGCAAGGAGTTCCACAGGTTGACTGTGCGCTGTGTGAAGAAGAACTTCCTTTTATTTGTTTTAAACCTGCTGCCCACTAATTTCATTGGGTGGCCCCTAGTTCTTTTATATTGAGAACAAGTAAATAACTTTTCCTTATTCACTTCCTCCACACCACTCATAATTTTATATACCTCTATCATATCCCCCCTTAGTCTCCTCTTTTCCAAGCTGAAAAGTCCTAGCCTCTTTAATCTCTCCTCATATGGGACCCGTTCCAGACCCCTAATCATTTTAGTTGCCCTTCTCTGAACCTTTTCTAATGCCAGTATATCCTTTTTGAGATGAGGAGACCACAATTGTATGCAGTATTCAAGATGTGGGCGCACTATGGATTTGTATAAGGGCAGTAAGATATTCTCCGTCTTATTCTCTATCCCTTTTTTAATGATTCCTAACATCCCATTTGCTTTTTTGACTGCCGCTGCACACTGCATGGACGTCTTTAGAGAACTATCCACGATGACTCCAAGATCTTTTTCCTGATTAGTTGTAGCTAAATAACCCCAACTATACATACAATATGATGGGGGTTAATTTTTTTCCAATGTGCATTACTTCACATTTATCCACATTAAATTTCATTTGCCATTTTATTGCCCAATCATTTAGTTTTGTGAGATCTTTTTGTAGTTCTTCACTGTCTGCTTTGGTCTTAACTATCTTGAGCAGCTTAGTATCACCTGCAAACTTTGCCACCTCACTGTTTACCCCTTCTTCCAAATAATTTATGAATAAGTTGAATAGGACTGGTCCTAGGACTGACCCTTGGGGAACACCACTAGTTACCCCTCTCCATTGTGAAAATTTACCATTTATTCCTACCCTTGTTCCCTGTCTTTTAACCAGTTCTCAATCCATGAAAGGATCTTCCCTCTTATCCCATGGCAACTTAATTTACACAAGAGCCTTTGGTGAGGGACTTTGTCAAAGGCTTTCTGGAAATCTAAGTACAAAATGTCTACTGGATCACCCTTGTCCACATGTTTGTTGATCCCTTCAAAGAACTCTAATAGATTAGTAAGGCATGATTTCCCTTTACAGAAACCATGTTGACTTTTGCCCAACAATTTATGTTCTATGTGCCTGACAATTTTATTCTTTACTATTGTTTCAACTAATTTGCCCGGTATGGACGTTAGACTTACCGGTCTGTAATTGCTGGGATCATCTCTACAGCCCTTTTTAAATATTGGCGTTACATTAGCTATCTTCCAGTCATTGGATACAGAAGCCGATTTCAAGGACGGGTTACAAACCCCACTTAATAATTCCGCAATTTCACATTTGAGTCCTTTCAGAACTCTTGGGTGAATGCCATCCGGTCCTGGTGACTTGTTACAGTTAAGTTTATCAGTTAGTTCCAAAACCTCCTCTACTGACACTTCAATCTGTGACAATTCCTCAGATTTGTCACCTACAAAAGACGGCTCAGGTTGGGGAATCTCCCTAACGTCCTCAGCCGTGAAGACTGAAGCAAAGAATTCGTTTAGTTTCTCTGCAATGACTTTATCATCTTTAAGTGCTCCTTTTCTATCTCTATCATCCATGGGCCCCACTGGTTGTATAGCAGGCTTCCTGCTTCTGACGTATTTAAAAAACGTTTTGTTATTAGCTTTTGAGTTTTTTGGCTAGCTGTTCTTCAAACTCCATTTTGGCTTTTCTTATTACATTTTTACACTTAATTTGGCAGTGTCTATGCTATTCTCTAGTTACCTCACTAGGATTTGACTTCCACTTTTTAAAAGATACCTTTTTATCTTTCACTGCTTCTTTTACATGGTTGTTAAGCCACGGTGGCTCTTTTTTAGTTCTTTGACTGTTTTTTAATTTGGGGTATACATTTAAGTTGGGCCTGTATTATGGTGTCTTTGAAGAGTGACCATGCAGCTTGCAGGGATTTCACTTTAGTCACTTTACCTTTTAATTTCTGCTTAACTAAACCCCTCATTTTTGCATAGTTGCCCTTTTTGAAATTAAATGCCACTGTGTTGGCTGCTGTTGTGGTGTTAGCACCACAGAAATGTTAAATGTTATTATATTATGGTCACTATTTCCAAGCGGTCCTGTTATAGTTATCTCTTGGACCAGATCCTGCGCTCCACTCAGTACTAAATCAAGTGACTCTCCCCTTGTGGGTTCCTGTACCAGCTGCTCCAAGAAGCAGTCATTTAAAGTATAGAGGAATTTTGTCTCCACATTACGTCCTGAGGTGACATGGACCCAGTCAATATGGGGATAATTGAAATCTCCCACTATTGTTGAGTTCTTTATTTGTATAGCCTCTCTAATCTCCCTTAGCATTTCATCATTACTATCACTGTCCTGATTAGGTGGTCGATAATAGATCCCTATTGTTATGTTCTTAATAGAGCATGGAATTACTATCCATAGAGATTCTATGGAACATGTGGATTCATTTAAGATTTTTACTTCATTTGAATCTACATTTTCTTTCACATATAGTGCCACTCCCCCCCCACACACGACCTGTTCTGTCCTTCTGATATATTTTATACCCCGCAATGATTGTGTCCCATTGATTGTCCTCACTCCACCATGTTTCTGTGATGTCTATTATGTCAATATCCTCCTTTAACACCAGGCACTCTAGTTCACCCATTTTATTATTTATACTTCTGGCATTTGTGTACAAGCACTTTAAAAACTGGTCACTGTTTAATTGTCTGCCTTTTTCAGATGTGTGAGATTCTTTTTTATGTGAAAGTTTCTCGTCTGATCTGGCCCCTCCTTTATCCTTTTCCACCCTCTCCTCCTCTCTAAAACCTAGAGAATCTCTATCAGTAGACCCTCCTGTAAGAGAAGTCTCTGTCTGATGCATGTGCTTCTCTGCAGCAATGCATCGGACAGAGACTTCTCTTACAGGAGGGTCTACTGATTACTGGGTTATGTCAGTAGACCCTGGGTTATGTCTGTCCTGCTGCTTACTACATAAGACAGCTCATTATTTAAATAATTTAAAGCTATTTTTACTCGCAGGCCTTTTCCTAAGAATTTCAATGAGGTGTTTAACCCAAGCGTTACATATCTTGTTAATATTTATTTCTTGCTCTTTGTTTAATCTAACTCTTGCCATTTACTGTTGTCATTGAAATAATGGAGAGACTGGATCCATGACCAGATTACTTTCCCTAGATAACCATGAAACTTTCCTATAAGATTACAGGAGGAGCTAGCATGATAAAGTTTCTCTTCACACTACTGTATCTATCTATATATCACACGAGAACATAAGAATGACCATACTAGGTCAGACCAAAACCCCATCTAGCCCAGGATCCTGTCTTCCGACAGTGGCCAATGTCAGGTGCCCCAGAGGGAATGAACAGAACAGGTAATCGTCAAGTGATCCTTTCCCTGTCACCCATTCCCAGCTTCTGGCAAACAGAGGCTAGGGACACCATCCCTGCCCATCCTGGCTAATAGCCATTTATGGACCTATCCTCCATGAATGTATCTAGTTCTCTTTTGAACCCTGTTATAGTCTTGGCCATCACAACATCCTCTAGCAAAGAGTTCCACAGGTTGACTGTGTTGTGTAAAGAAATGCTTCCTTTTGTTTGTTTTAACCCTGATACCTATTAATTTCATTTGGTGATCCCTAGTTCTAGTGTTATGAGAAGGAGTAAATAACACTTTCTTATTTACTTTCTCCACACCAGTCATGATTCTGCAGACCTCTATCCTATCCCCCTCCCCATAGTCTTCTCTTTTCCATGCTGAAAAGTCCCAGTTTTATTAATCTCATATGGAAGCTGTTCCATACCCCTAATCATTTTTGTTGCCCTTTTTGTTACCTCAATTTCACTAGAAATCAACCCAGGGTTACACTTATATTGGTTTTATTAAATGCCGCTATTGGATCAAACAGAAAAGGGATGGAGCTTATTCATGCACGCACACATTCAACTCATTCATATCCTCGTGCACCCACATACTCACACAGGCAGAGAGCTACCGGAGACAGCAGAGGAAGCCGAGAAAGCGAAGCATAATAGATCTGGTGCGTCCGCCTGCAATCACGGATCCGGGCTGGTGAGCAGGTCAAGAAGAAGAAAGCTTGTGAGCGTGCCTTCTTCCTTTTATTGGAACTGGGTGGTTCTTATCATGTACACTGAGTTTTCTTTTTGTGTCCATCACCGAGAAGCATTCCCAGACCTCGTTCTTTTCACGCATACCAGGTTCTTCTTTTCTTTACAGCACCCTGTGATTGCCTTCTCAGGGCAGATTACGTCAGACACACCTGGCTCTGGGCTCTTTTTGCCTTGCAGTTCCTCTCTGCCCGGTCCCACATCCACTCCCTTGTTCACACTCTCCCTGATCACATGATGGAATGTTGCAAAGCTGAGAGGTTATACAAGTGGTAACTGAAAAGGTTATAAAGCTTGCAAAAGTTACAAAATTTAAAAGGCTACGCTAACTGTGATGTTATAAGTATAATATAATATCTCACTGAAAGGTGACAGGACCAGAAAGAGTTAATGAACTCACAGACTGACCTGACCCATGGCTGAACTCTAAAGACTGGTTAGGAAGATATGTAAATGAATAGTGCTTTGAAATGCAAGCCTGCATTGTTAGAGATAGAAGAGTAGATGTTTGCTCAGCACTTGTGATGTAAGCAAACAAGTCTGTGTCTATGGCTATAGCTTTGATTCAAAGATCAAAAAAGGAGTATTAACATTTAGGAAGATATTTGAGAGAAATAGTATTATTGTCTATGACCTGTGTCTGAACTGTGTAATGGATAAATTATCCTGTGCTAATTGCCATGATGTTTGGAAGAAGGACAGTTCAGCCTATTGTTTTCTCAGGCCAAATGGCTGCTGAAAATGTATAAGAACCCTGGGAAATGATCCTCCTTCATCTCAGATCGGCTTTGGGTTTCAAGAAGGGGAAACCCTGAGCCATAAGGATTGAGATCCCCAGTCACTGACTGGAGTTACCCTGAATATGGACATTGGACTATAACCTATGGACTATTTCTAAAAGGACTTTTGGCAACTACAAGCTCATCTCTGCTATGTATTTGAACCTCAAGAATTGAATTCAAGTCTGTATGTATACTGATCTATTAACCAAGGGCTGGTCTACACTAACCCCATAATTTGAACTAAGATACGCAACTTCAGCTACATGAATAACGTAGCTGAAGTCGAACTATCTTAGTTCGAATGAAAAAGCACTTACCCGGGGTCCACACGCGGCGTGCAGGCTCCCCCGTCGACTCCGCCTACTCCGTTCGTCAAGCTAGATTACCAGCGTCGACGGCGGAGCACTTCCTGGTTCGATTTATCGCGTCTAGACAAGACGCGATAAATCGAACCCAGAAGATCGATCCCGCGCCTCCGACAGGACGCGTGAGTATAGACGTACCCCAACACTCTCTCTTTTCTTTTTAAATAAATTTTAGTTTAGTTAATAAGAATTGACTATAAGTGTGTATTTGAGGTAAGATCTAAATTATTATTTGACCTGGATTTGGGGCTGATCCTTTGGGATTGGAAGAACCTGTTCTTGTATAAGATGAAGTAAGATTTTCAGTAATCATCATCATATCTGACAGTGTGTGTCTGGATGGAGGCCTGAGTTACAAATCTTACAATCGCATTCTACTGGATTGAGCAGAGGCTTTACACAACACTTTTCTGAACCTTTTCCAATTCCAATATCTTTTTTGAGATGGGGTGACCACATCTGCACCTAGCATTCAAGATGTGGGTGTCGTAGATTTATATCGAGGCAATATAATATTTTGTGTCTTATTATCTATCCCTTTCTTAATAATGCCCAACATTCTGTTCACTTTTGTGACTGCTGCTGCACATTGAGGGGATGTTTTCAGAGAACTATCCACAATGACTTGATCTTTCTTGAGTGGTAACGTCTAATTCAGACTCCATCATTTTATATGTATTGTTGGGATTATGTTTTCCAATGTGCATTACTTTGCATTTATCAGCATTGAAATTCATCTGCCATTTTGTTGCCCAGTCACCTAGTTTTGAGATCCTTTTGTAGTTTTGGGACTTAACTATCTTGAGTAGTTTTGTGTCAGCTGCAAATTTTGACACCTCACCGTTTACCCCTTTTTCCAGATCATTTATGAATACGTGGAATAGGACTGGTCCCCTGTGGGATACCACTATTTACCTCTCTCCATTCTGAAATCTGACCATTTATTCCTACCCTTTGTTTCCTATCTTTTTAACTAGTTACCAGTCCATGAGAGGACCTTCCCTCTTATCCCATGACAGCTTACTTTGCTTAAGAGCCTTTGGTGAGGGACCTTGTCAAAGGCTTTCTGAAAATCTAAGTACACTATATTCACTGGATCCCCCTTGTCCACATGCTTGTTGACGCCCTCAAAATTCTAGTAGATTGGTGAGGCATGATTTCCCTTTACAAAAAATATGTTGACTCTTCCCCAACAAATTATGTTCATCTATGTGCCTGACAATTTTGTTCTTAACTATAGTTTCACCCAATTTGCCTGGGACTGAAGTCAGCCTTACTAGCCTGTAATTGCTGGGATCGCCTTTGGAGCCCTTTTTAAAAATTGGCGTCACATTAGCTACCCTCCAGTCATCTGGTACAGAAGCTGATTTAAATGATAGGTTATGGACTACAGTTATAACAAGTATAATATAACAAATACCTTCCAGAGCACGTGGGGAAATGTACACACTGCTACACTCCTTCATGGGGTGCAGTGCTGAATACTTCTATTGCAGCAGGCCGGTGCAAAGTGAGAGGTGAAACCATAGCTCTGCCTCCCCTCCATCACCAGTGTGGTGCTGTACACGAGAGAAGGGAGGGAGCAGTCCC
Organism: Chelydra serpentina; assembly: GCA_037349315.1. Taxonomy (NCBI): domain Eukaryota; kingdom Metazoa; phylum Chordata; order Testudines; family Chelydridae; genus Chelydra; species Chelydra serpentina. The sequence goes on from JBAIAC010000004.1 coordinate 81,879,360, forward strand.
AATGCACCGTTAGGCACAGGGACTGGAATTCTTCCAGACCTTTTTTAATGCTCCCTATCTCACCTATCCACCTGGATACCTACATAAGGACCAGGAAGAATCTGGTGCAAAGGGAGCAGGAGAGGGCCCATGGTCATCGTGTAGCTGAAGAGTAAGGCCCTACTTAATTTGGGATATTATGGATATTGCAGATCCCTCAATATTAGGCTTCCACCGCAGTTTTGATTTTAACTAGCTTACTTTGCACACTCCACAATTTTGCATACAATTTGAGGTTTGCAACACACGTTTTTTTCCTATTAGTACACTTATCCAAGCTGATCATATCTGGGGATCGGGCTGTCAGCCATATGCATTTATGACTATTAAATAGTTGCTGCAAAATGTCTGGTCATCAAAAAAATTAGCAGGCATAAGATAATAAACGAGTGTTTATATTGTTCCAAGTATCAGAGGGGTAGCCGTGTTAGTCTGGATCTGTAGAAGCGACAAAGGGTCCTGTGGCACCTTATAGACTAACAGAGGTATTGAAGCATAAGCTTTCGTGGGTCAATACCCACTTCTTCGGATGCAAGCAGTGGAAATGATATATTGTATATTGTTCCAGCGATATTTTCTTAAACAAATAGGCCTTTTCTAGCTTTTCCAAATTACCATGATTAATAAAGGTCCATTATTACTTTTGCATGATTTTCCATGTCTCGTCCACACTTTTATTTGACAATAATCCTGCAATTCAAATAGGGCCTTACTGAAGAGTCCCTAGAAACATTTGTAAAGGTCCCTTTATTGTTAATTCATAAGTCAAAACCACCAAGGTAAACATCTGCTTATCAGAGACATGAAAGGAACAGACGGAAGTACAAGTGATTTAATGACTATAGCATTCAAATCCTGTGCCGAGCACATGAGAAATAGGTTCATTTCAGGCTAATTGCACCCCATCATTATATAAAACACTGATGGAAATTGGATCAGAAAGGAGTAAGATGTTGTAAATGAGCAGACACAGAGGTGATGAAATGATTAATGCTAGACCTAAACAGTACAGGTGTCTGATACTTCAGAAATGGCCAGGAAATAAATAGAACATCGATTCTTCCTGACAGGAAGAGGAAATGTGTGAGGTTGATTCCTTTCTCTACAAATGAAGTGTTGAGTGAACTGTTCCCTTGATTTATTACAGTAGTATCTGCTAGCACTCCTATCACAAAATGTCTGTCAGTATTTTCAGTATGAACTGTTATTTTCAGGTAGTTCTAGCCAGCCAGACCATGAATAGTAGAATTCAAAAATACTATTCACTTTGGCTAGGGGGGGTAGACAACAGCAATTTCTAACACTACAACTATCTCATTTGTTGTAGGCTAAACGAACAACTCAAAACCTGCGAACTTTGCACATAGTTTCTCTTTGTAATCATGTGTTCCCCTAATAGTTGCATTTCTCCTCCCTCCTCACTACCTCTCCTTGTTTCTTATACCCACTTAGGTCTGGTCTTAATTCAGGCCCTGATCCCATAAAGACTTATGCATGTGAGTGTCCATTTAGTCATTTGCAATGTTGGTATAGTTGTGTTGGTTCCAGATCTCTGAGCAAGACAATGTGGGTGAGGTAATATCTTTTATTTGACCATCTTCTGTTGGTGAAAGACACAAGCTTTCAGACTCCACTGAGCTCTTCAGGTCTCTGACAAATGTTCAAAAATATTAAACAACATAGATTTAAGAACTATTAATAGGGATATTTGGGAAAAAATGCAACACTTTTTAATGCCATTGAAATGTTTGAATGGGAGAGCTCTTTGGCAGGACGATAGAAAAGAGTTTTGGTTTTTTTTAAATGGGGGAGACTAACCCTCCTAAATAAGGGTTTATGTGCAACAAAGACTACATGATACACAGTGGCCTTACCATTACAAATGGATACACTTTAATTGTAAACTGATTTTTCCCCTTTGCCAATACCAGTATTCCGTTTTCTATGTTTCCTCAGCAAAAGGTAATGAGATGACAAGCACCTATAACAAGGTGATGCCTTTCTCACCCTATCCTGTATGTTTGTAATGTCATCAGCTCTTATAGAAGACACAAGGAAACCTGAACCGTTGCCCTGGCAAGTAAGCAAAAGAGAACTTATTTCCATATACTTTAATAGATGTATGTATCTACCATTGTTAAATCTAAATGTATTCTGTAAATGTAGGCTCTTCTAGACATCTTTAGTTGGAAAGAAATTCAGTTTGCTTTAATACAGAGTTCTCAGTCAAAGCACAATGTGTAATTTCTATTTTTTTCTGACACCTCAACAGCCCATCTATAGTAAAACTGTATTGAGTGTTCAGGTTACAACATGGTTGTCACCCCAGCATAGTCCATTTATAGTTCAGATCAGGGGGGAAATTTCAAAAGCACGTAAGTGACTTAAGAGCCTAAATCTTATTGAAAGCCAATGCAATTTAGGAGCCGAAGTCACTTTTGGAAAATGGGACTTGAGACTAAAGGCTGGATGCAGAAAAGAAGTTAGACGTGATGGTGAGCATCAAAGCACCTAACTTTTAGGCATCTAGAAAATTCACCGAGACTGAGTTTGGTGCCTTGGCATCCTATACAATGAATGGGTAGGTGATAGGTGCCTTAAATGGGTAGGTGAGATAGCTATGATGTGAAAATGTGATTTGTGATTTTGTGAAAATGTGGTTCACAAAAGCCAGTATGGTAGGTGGGAGCAGAGGGACCTGAGCTAGCCATTGGGAGATGCCAAGGAGAGAGTCCTCCCTCTGTGTGAGAGGGATGAACAAAGTCCAGCCTGCAGAGAGGAACCTGACTCTGGTAGTGATTCTCAGCTGTGAACCCCTCCTGGAGACTGGAACCTATGCTGTTTTTAGCAAGAAACTGTGGAGGGAAGGATGAGAAGTAAATACATAATTAAAGAGTGATTGGAACAGTGAGGGACTGGACCCTGGATTTCCCACATCCTGGGGAGTGCTCTAACCAAGAGGCCACGAAATCACACCCATGCTTCTCTTCCCCCTGAAATGATTCAAGTATTTATCCACTGCAACTGATTCAACAGGAGAGACTGAGGGAGCCATGCACCAGAATATCCCATAACCCAGTGACTTGCACACTCACGTGAGAGGTGGCAGAGCCCTGTTAAAACCCCTCCTCAAAAGGAGGGTGGGGGGATTTGAACTGGAAATCTCCCACATCCCAGGTGTGTCCCCATACTACTGGACTAAAGGTTATGAGGGAGCGCCTCCTTCCCCTCCCTGCCCAGCTGTCTTATGTGAATTCACCAGTAGGTTTACTCAGAGGGTACATACTGATTGGGGCTCCTCATGTGACATAGGTAGCTGAACACCCATCTTCCCGAGTTAACTGTGTAGCTAAGTGAAGGGGGATAGGGGAGAACATTATTTTCAAGAGTTTTATGACACTTTCTGACATACCAAACATACCATTCAAAAATTCACAAGCTTGGGGCAAAATTGTTTCAATGCCAGCCTTCTGTTCCCATTTTTACAGTAAAATGTCAATAGCACACTTATAGGACACACAACGGGGTAAAAATTTAACAGTGAGAAATTAGGAGTTTTGCTTACTGGAAAACTATGCAAAACTGAGTTGATTTAAAAACTGCCAGAGTTTAGCAGTACTGTATTGTACATCCTGAAAAAATTCATATTAACAATTGATTTTGTGTAATTACATGTGATCAAACTATTTGTTAGGAACTATCACTTATTTATTATTGAGCCCATTCCTGGTTAGAATTATTCATAAGCATAGCCTGATTTTTTTTTTCTCCTGTTGCATTTGTTACTCATAATAGTGTGGACAAATTTCAGACTATGGGTTATTTATGAACTGTTTGCTTTGAGTGTGATATATAGCTGGTCACCTAAGTCACATAGGGTTGTTTCTTCTCTGACCGAATAACTGAAACTTTTTAAATGGCAGAGTAGCATACAGCAAACAACACCATACCTCCCGCAAGCTTCATTTAATTAACAGAAAATTGGCCACTGTAAATGTAGTTTTCATAAGAGATGTCAATGTTAAACATGGAAATGCTTGAGGACTGTGTAGTCAAAAATGCCTTACAAAAAGAGAATGAATATATCATTTAACCCTTTCACTACTTTAATGTATTTCCCATTCACTGCTAGTATGAAGTTTCAAAGTTTCACCTGTGTTTAAAATACATGAAACTTTCAGATGAATAGCATCCCCAAATATCCAGCAGTTGTTCAAATATACATACAAATACTACATTATAAATCATAATGAATGAAACTCAGTACTTTTTACTTGCAAATTAATCTTTTTGGTTTTACTATTTGGTATCTTTACTAGCTGTACTTTAATTCCTTCGGCTATAGTTGTCCTTTATTTGGATAATCCCTTGATTTCACTAGCCTGAAGAGAGGCTAGCCAAGTAAGGCTAGTGTCTTCTGAAAATGACTTTCTCATGGCATGTTATTGAGTCTAACACATTCTGTATATCACATCTTATTTCAGACCATTTTAATATGGGCACTTTCAATTGTGTTAATTGCCTTTGTAGAGAAATTCAGTTGTTTTGAAAGAGCTGATAAATTTGCTCCATCCCATGCTTGTCAGGTTACTTTATTCACTCATTGAGAGACTTCTTAAATGGAGAAAAATCTACTTAGCACACAAAGGTAATGGGATACTCAAAGATTTGCACTCAATGTTAGACTCACATTTTAGGAGTCATTTATTGTAACTAATCAATGTTATTCAATGATTGGCTACATATTCATTGTGTTATATTGATTCCTAAACAACTCATTCTATGGAAATTGGATCAGTAACACACTAAGTTCCAAATTCATTCCTTCTGTAGCCCCATGACTCCCTTGAAATTGTAGTAGTGACCAATTTGGGTCTACCTTCATAATGGTTACAAATTGTCCCTTTTAACTTTCATTGTTGCCATCACTGCTGATTATTTTACAAATGAACATTGATTCTGTGCTTCATCATGTTTCCTGACTCATAATTAAGATTTGGGGAAAAAACAAATGCTATATTATTGTTTACTCATAAGAGTGACATTCACTGAAACCACAAGTTCTCAGTGATTGGGCTTTGTGTCCGAAGTGCATAGCAAGCAATGTGTAGAGCAGAAAATCCACCCCCCCAATACTGAAGCCAGGCACAGGGCCCCACCTATGGTCTGCCCAACTGAGTACTCTGTACTTGGCTGAGGGAACCATATGAAGGACTCTGTTGTAGAGCAGATGGGAATTTGTTCTCTATCTTCACCTGTGCATGGGCTTCAGTGGTTTTGTGTGAAATCAGCATCAGAGTGAATATAACCTTAATTGTAGTAGGTCCTAGAACACCTAAACTCTTTCACTTCAATCTTTTTCCAACATTGATCTTTGATCAAGCTACAACAACTGAGATGGATAGCCTGTTATTCTGTGGCCAGTGTGCCTTCAATAAGATGGTTAGAGCTGGATGAAAAACTGAATTTACATCCCTGCAAGAAATTCTGAGACTTTGAAATCGGGATGAAAAGTCAAGGCCTCAGAATTTTTCATCAGTCAAAATATTCTGAAATACTTCATTTAGGGTAATATGATAGTGTAAACAAAATGTCGGCTATTGAAATGGAACATTTTTCGTAATTTCCCTTTTTAAAAAAAATAGATACATTTAGATTTTGCCTAATTGGCATTCTCTGACAGAACTTTTCCCTTGGAAACTTTTCGACCAGCTCTAGTTCTGATGTTCAAGGCAATGTGTGAACTATTGAAGGCGTAATAGTTTCTATATTTGCCTACATAGCTACTGCACTATCAGGACCTTACACATGTCTGTAAGTTACATTAAAATACGGTATGAGTCATTAAGACAATATTCTATTTGTCCTCAAATGAGTTTATCAACACTACATTTTTGAACCACCTAAACAAAACTGATCAAAGCAGCAGTTAGCTGCACCACCAGCAGTAAAGGAGAGAATATAAAATTTACTCATTCTTCTGTTCTCCAGTTCTATGAGAGACTAGGCACTGATCTGGGGAAGGAAGAAAAGATTTTGAAATTGACAGGATGTGGATTGGAAGGTTATGACTTGCAAGGGGCTTTTACACTCCATCTCACCAGTTATCTTTATATGTGTTATGGCTTAGTCACCCTTTATTAATGACAGAAAGAACCTTAACTGGTCAAGTTGCATCCGATGAAGTGGGTTCTTAACCCACGAAAGATTTTGCTGAAATAAATTTGTTAGTCTCTAAGGTGCCACAGGTATTTTTCTTGTTTTCTTTTTGGTCAAGATTATTCTGCCTCCCTGCTCCAGTTCTCCTTCCCACCCACACAGTCATATAGTTTCTGTACCTTTGTCCAACACTTTCAAGGAGCTACAATCTATAGTTTGGGGCAGATTTTTCTAGCCTCTTCTGTCTCCTTTGCACTGATCAGTGACACAGAGGTAGCAGAAATAATTCATAGGTCTCCTGCTGGGGATTACGTTTGGGTACTTGGATGATGTGGAGTGGGAAGGACTGATGTACATTCCACTGTCACAGAAAAGACTAACTTTTAAAGGATTCAGAACCATCAAGTCATCCACATTTCTAGCCTATCCAACTGCATTTTTATTACTATTACTTTCATCCTCATCAATTCTCAGACACAGACTTTGTGTGACCTTGGCAAAGTCACTTACTATATACCCTGTGCCTCAGATCTGTATCTATAATTGGGATAATACTTTCTTACCTTCCAGGGGTATTGAGGATAACATCTGTAAATGATTGTGAGGCTCAGATACTAAAGTATGGAGGACTGTACAAGTACTTTGTATTCTATTTTTAATATTATGAATGTTTAGGTGTTGAGTAGCTATTAAGTATGAAGACAACTAGGTAAAATATGTACAGATATTTATAGTAATAAGTGTGAGAAATGGTAGAATTGTCCTGATATGTATCATTGTCATTGTTACAATTATTTTCTTATTAAAATATTAGTTGGTCTTCACATCCCTACCTAAGCTGCTTACTTTATGTCAAATTATTATGGTGCTATGGTTATCTAAAAAAAAAATTACACAAGCAGGTATATTCAGACAAAACTTATCAAAGCAACAGTTAGGAATATCTGTGCATCAGGCAACAATTTTGCACCACCTAAGCAAACCTTGGCAAAGGCGCAGGTAGCTGTACCAAAGGCAGCTGAAGGGGGAGACAGGTTTTAAATCTACTCATTCCTCTGTTCTCCAGGTCTGTTGGAGACTAGGAACCTCTGTAGGGTATAGGAAGGGAAAACTGAGATGAACAGGGTATGGGTTGGAGGGAGATATGGTATAAATCAGACTTTTACCACTGTTGTGCAAATATTTACATTTTGAGGGATGCCACTTCATTGTCCCTGCCTCCAGCCTATACCATTGTAACTTCTGCATGTCTCTTGCATAAATAAACAGATAACCTCTGACTATATGTGAACACATATGAGGAGCTGTAATCATAACCCTGAGTAGCGGAAAGGCCCTAGGGAGTTTGGGTAGTGTTCAAAGTAAATACTGGGGCCTGCATGTGCTTGAGCAGTAGCCCCAAACCCAGGAGGATGCTGCCTGGACTCCTGGACCATTTTGGAACCCTTCAACCCTGAAAGGCCCGATGAAGCCGCATATATCCACAGTTAAGGCTTTGTTTACATTAGGGAATTTTAGATAAACTTTCCAGCTTTGGCTCTTAGTGGGTTTAACTAACTGTTGTAAAAACAATGGTAGTAGCACCAGAGGGAATATTTTTCTAAGACTCCCTAGCATAGACAAGGCTGAAGTGATGCATACAAAATATACTTTGTTTTGGTCTGATGGAGATCTGGACCTCAGCTGAAAAATCGTGTCTTGATTCCTGTGCAAACAAAATGGAAACAGCATGCCAATAGCCTGTAAGAATAATATCTGATTAATATTGTCATCTGTGGAGTAAAAAATCAAGTCAGTTGGAGTTAGCAGGATCATCCTTGTTATAGCAGCATGTTCATGTCACTGTACTTAAGATGGTGTCAGCATTTCCATTGTAAGTAATGTAAGGGTCTGTAACTCGGTAAGAGGAGAGCGCTAGGCCTGCCACAATTAAATGAACTTTTTGTTCAATGTAACTTACTTTCAAAGCTCAAGGGAGTATATGACGAAACTTAATTTTATTCTAAGGACATTAGTAAAAAGTGTAGACATTTTGGCTTTTGTCAGGCAATTAAAAATGTTCCTTGAAGTTACTTTGAAAAAGAGTTCATCTAAATGTGGCATATTTGCAAGCAGGGATGGCATGAATGTGCTTTGTTGGATTCATTCCAAGTCCAGATACCATAGTGGTGACTACTATTTGTCAAATAGTGACTAATGATACTCACTACAGATGGAGAAAGCTGAGCAGCAGGAGGGTGTCTGTTGGTACCAAGTAATCTGGAAGAGCTGCAGATCCAGGAGGCAGAAGAGGGGAAATTCATACCTTACTGATCCAGTGAAATAGATCCATAATGTATCCAATCAGTTTTTCAATTCTGATTTGCTCAAACAATAATGGCAGAAAAATGACCAAAAATGTTCTTGGTCCATTCATCACATTTCTATGGTTACTGGTTACCATACTGCTCTATTTACTGGCTCAACTGAATTAATATTTTTGGAAATTAAGTTCCTTTCCTGAATGTATACATATAGGGGCAATGCTAAGTAGTTTTAACTCCCAAATTTAAAAGACACTTGAAACAACCCCACCAAGTAGTAAACTTTTGTATTAAACTTTTTAACCCATCATTTTTCAGTGTTAAAAATATGCAGGGTGGAACACAAATCCTGAAATGAAGGACATGAACTTCTCCCAGAATACCCATTCCATACCCCTCCCCCCCAAATACCTCCTCTTTTACCCTGTTCTCACCTATTAACCCTTCTCGCCCCCCAGCACTTTTCCCCCCTTCCTGACAGACTCTTCAGTGCTTTGTATGACAAGTCTTCTAGGCAGACCAAGCAGTCCTGCTCTGGCACGTTCCTCTTATCCAGACTGGACATGTTTACCTGGCTCCAATGGGGAGGCGGGGGGAAAGTGATGGTGCTGAGTAGAAACCAAAAAAGCTCTGAGAACTGAAATGTTTGACGCCATTCTCCAACTGTGCCTTCTGCTTAGAACCACCAGAAACTCAAATTAAGTAACAAACTTTTTATCACTTTACAAACAGTAAAGAGAAAGGTAAGTTAATTTCAATGCTTATTAAAGACACAAAGATAAAAATCAATGTGATTAAAAAGAGAAGCTATCAAAATCAGCAGGGAAATAAACAACCCTCAAATTTCTATGGAACAATAATAGAAAAAACCGAGGACTGCAAAAATATTACAAAAGTAATTGACAATGTCTCTTGAATCAATCAAGTGTAATTAAGGGCCAGATTCTGTAACCTTTACAGAGTAGATTTTGGCACTTAATTTGCACAGGTGTAAATTACTGCACAAAGTATAGGGCAATGGAGAACTTAGTCCACGTTACTCCATAGCTAGAATAAATGGATAATGAATTAGTGAAGTAGTTTCAGCCTCAGCTGTGAATTGTTTATGCTTTGACTGGTTGCAATCTTAAAACAGTTTTATGGAAAATATAGTGAAATAAAGAAAGAGTTGGAGTTTGACCTTTGAGCTCCTGGCCAATAGGCGATTAGGAAGGTTGGTTGTCTTACTACTCATCATACTACAAATATAATGAATACTATAAATTATAACGCTAAATATACTATTGCATATCTAGCCTGAGTGTAAATGTTTAAAAAGTTGTATGAATATTATATATAACTGTAAAGAATGAAAGTTATTACTACTCAGATAGTTTGCTGATTATTGCCAAACTGAATACAATCAACCAAAAATCTCTTTCAGGTTGCATAGAGGGACTAAACACTTACAATAATCATGACATGAGGTAAATCCCAGAAAAGAACATAGTGGTCAAATTTGATCCTTGAAGAAGCCTGAGCGATTGCTATACTATTCCAGGCTTTTGGGCGGCATGTGATTGTGGAAAATTTTGTCTTTTTAAAATGACACTTAGAAAAAAATCATTTTCAAACTAGCCTTATTTTCATATTGAAGCACAGCTATCAAGAATGCTTCTTGCTGTGCTGATGTCTTTCCAGCCACTATAATATCATCTACATAATGGAACAAAGATTAGCTTTTAAGATGAGTTGATGTTAACCTCTGGAAAGAACCAAGGGAAGATGTATGCCCATAAGGCACAGCCCATAATCAAAAGCCCCCCAGAAAGGGCCGAACTATGTGGATGATCCCCTTGGACCTAAAATTCAAAAAGTGTTAGCCTATTGAGGGGGTAAAGTGTTTGGGGTACTGAAAAAGGTGACAATTCTTAGATTATGAAAGTTCCTTAATAACTTCCTTTAACACCTCTTTGAGCTATTGGGAAGGGGTTCTCAAGCTGCGGTCCATGGAGCATTTGCTGCTTGTTTGCGTAACTCCAACAGTCAGCGGGCAGAATCGAACCTGGGGTCTCTGGAACTTAGTGCATAAGCCTCTACAGTGTGAGCTAAAATCCAACTGACTGTTACCTAAGTCTGTAGGGCAGACTCATTTAACTCTCTCTCTAAGTGGTCTCAGTGCTACTACATGGGACAGAATACCACACGCAGGAGGTGTGTGGGTTCCATTTGCAGGAGCTACCCACATAGTGTTAGCACCTCCTTCTTCAGTCCAACTGCTAAACTAAATTACATTAAGATAGCTCTTAGTTTTGTACAAGCAGCATGTTGACAAATTTAATTTTTATTATAGCATACAAATAAGTTTTTTTTTAACAGAATGATAACATATCCTGCTTAATACTAACATCTCTCCTGGATATTATAGGGACTAGTTTGAATTATATCTGTATAATAAATGTTAACCCTTTTCAGATAGTTGTATTTAGATATACTACCTCCTCCTGGGACAGCTAATGTAGAGTTAGGAATAGGGCATGGGTGGTGCCTTCATTTCTGGTTTTATTTATCTTTCCTCATGGAGTTTAGATTCACAATGAAAGTTGTGTCCTCCAACTGTCTTGAAAAGTTTCAAGCCTTACTTTCTGTACATGAGCTAGTAATATCAGTCAAGGTTTTAATTCAACACTCTGCTCTGATGTATTCAGAAAATGGGCCTTTAATTGCAATGTATCAAGTAATTGCCTCAGTTTCTAATCGAGTCTGAAGCAGCAATTTAAGTTAGCCATCCCCCATATCAGGAGAAGTAGCACAGTAATGTTAATTTGGCAAGTATATAGAGTGATCAAATAATAAAGATGGTTTGAACATCACCCAGATTAAATAGAGTGATATTAATCAAAGACTTGAGCTACTCTATACATGTTCCTGATGCAGTCTTTCCTGTTTCAAAAAGAACGTTCCTGTCTTTGCCTGACTTGAGGGTAGCCACTAATTTGTAACAGTGATCTCTGCTTTTAACCTGACCTTGCTTATTACTGTTGGGTCTTAAGTCTCTAGACAAAGATTAGGAGACCATCTCTAGAGGCATGACTATAGCTGTAAAACCGACACAATGAAGCTGATTTTACAAAGAATCTAGTAGTTTAGTCACTAGATGGCAGCAACAGCTAGCAGTAAGCCTGCAAGCTGGTCTTCTAGACCTTTTGCACATTAATCATACATACAGAAAATTCCACAAAGTACAAGCTGACAAAGACCTTGCTTTGCCACGATCAATCTTTATTCACCACTAGATTAAAGTGGTTAGATATACTTGATTGCCTCAGGTCCTGGATAAAGCTTATAAATAACTACATATATGTTATCTGCTTAAAGGCTTTTTTTTGGTTGGTTGGCGTGTAATCTATTCATTCTTGATTACATTGTTTGACCACCCACTACAGCTGTTAGCTTTCCTGTAAAGCTGTAATTTTAATCTTTGGCTGTGTAAATGTTTAAAACATCATTTTATTATTTACAAAGAGAAGGATACAGCTAATAGAGTGCAGTTGAATGAGTACTGTCTCTTCTCGGAGAGTTTCATTGCTGCATATCTTTGTGCTATGAACCAAAATGGCAACGGAATAGTGGACTATATTCTGCATTGTATTAGAGAATTCAGCTCATACAGTTCTATTCCCCAGTGTACTCTGTTAAGACAATACATCACTAGCTACCAAGGATGTGCATCTTAGTGTAATTGGCACAAATATTTTCCTAGCATGCATTCAGTAATAACATGTACTGTTTAAATGTATTTCGAATCAAAAATGAAAATATTTAGACAAAGCTCTTTAAAAAATAGCTACTTGGGTACTGCTTGCTGCTCAGCACTTTTCAAAGTCAAGCCACTTATGCAGGAGCCTACATTTAGACATTTGCATCACTTTAAATGTTCTTTAGTGTTATATGCTCTCAGGACTTTCGTTAGGGGCAGGCCAAGGGTCCAGGATCCAGTTAGAAGGAATCAGGCCATGTTGGAACACTAGCAGATCACAATCAAGAGACAAACCAGAGATCGAGTCAGTTACCGAGAGCCAGGATACCAGGAGGTCAGGATCAGGCAACAGAAAGAGAGAACAGAAACCAGGATGCAGTTCCCAAGGGTCAGGCCAAGTCAGGATACCTGGGAGTCAGGATCAGAAGGCAGAAACAGTTAAACACCAGACCAGCAGTCGACGGCAGGTAGGTTTGCCTGGAGCAGTGGCGAGCAACCTGCGGCCCATCAGGATAATCATCTGGTGAGCCTCGAGACAGTCTGTTTACATTTGCACAGCTGCCCGCAGCTCCCAGTGGTCGCAGTTCACCATTCCTGGCCAATGGGAACTGCGGGAATTGGTGGCAAGGACGTCCCTGCGGCCTGTGCCGCTTCCCACAGCTCCCATTGGCCGAGAACAGCGAAATTGGAGCTGCGGGCGGCCTTGCAAATGTAAACAAACTGTCTGGAGACCCACCAGCTGCTGGCAGTGGCATTGGAACAATTTTTATAGTAGGGGTGCTGAAAGCCATTGAACAAAACTGTAAATCCTGCATATGATAGAAACCACTTCAAACCAGGGGGTGCTACTGCACCCCCAGCAACTGTAATACCAGCACCCCTGGCTGCTTGGTGAAGGCTGTTGTCTCTGTCTATCCAGTCTAGGTGTTTATATAGCAAGCATCACCATGATATTTGAGCACCTCGCCTGTCTAATTTTACCTGTGAGTGAATGATTTTGTAAATTATATTTACCCACCTCACATTCACCAAGGCACCATGCAATAATTTTCATAATAATTCTAAAACATTATGATAAAAGAGCTCCCCTCAAAACTACACACACAAAATACAGGCAAAGAAGAAAAGGTTACAGCTAAGGGGGGGTGGGAATTATTTTTAAATTTCTGTTTTAAAAATGCAAAGGTAGAGGATGAAATAGATGTCAGAGGAGAAGTTTTCCACAGCCTAAGCAGAGCCCTCCAGAGCAAAGTTACTGCCAACCTACATTAATGATGGAATCCTTAAAAACAAATGGTGTTAGAACATTGACTCTGATTTATTACAGTAAACCTGACAAAGTCTTCATCATAGAAGCCTGGACTTTTGAGTATGGTGCAGTGGAAGGAAAGAAAGGAATTCTTGTTGCTTATCTTACTCAAGAATATTGAACAAAGGATTAAAAGTTCATAGGTATTTAAATATCATCACAGAATCTCCGGAGAGTCTGGTTTTATTGTTTTTCTGTTTGTGTTAAAACGTACAGATATCACAGTTCAAATATAGATTTCAGATTACATTAATCTGCATAGCCCTATATTGCTAATTGGTGAGTTGGTTGCTTAAAGGAAGTGAATTGAATGTAACCTGGCTCCAAGTATACTCACTAGAATAAACGGATCTTCTAAATTGTCTTGAAACCAACTGGAGTGTGTTACACTGGCATCCAAAGAAAGCAACAGGTGGTGATTTAAGATTCCCAGATGAGGACTACAATCAGTTGATCAAACTGCTATTGCCATTTACTTTGGGGAAAATACAAATATGCATGGATTGTTTTTTGTGGTCATACTCCATTGGTGACCTTTTAGCTTCAGAAGCTACCTGCTTAAGTTACATAACCAGAACAAGCAGATAACTTTATCCTTTAGCCAAGGACATTCATGTTAGTCAAGTATTCTGTTCCTTCTTTGCTTTAGGGCAATTTGCTGTTTAGCTATTTAAAAAGGAGATCTTTTCATATTAATATTTCTCCTTAATTCTAGTGTCTTTGCATTACATGTTTTTCTCTCTTTTTTTTTTTCCTAAATGTCTCCTGCTGATCATAGCCCAGACACAGCACAATAAGCTTTAGTAAAAGCTGACATTTATTCATTGCAAGTATTAAACATTTGAACAGCCTGTAATTTAATCTTCTCCCTTTTTTGTTTTCCTTATCAAGTGATTGGTAGACTGTGGAAAGCTCTATCCATTTTCTTGATTAATGCACCACAATATTATCTTCGGTTCCCTATCAGTGTGAAGATTATAAAAACATAGTAGTACTCATGAAATGGATAATATCTCACCTAGAAGACAGGAATGCTAAATACATATAGTACTTTAGTGCCAAATCAGTTGATGCAAATCTGAAAAGGGGAAACAAAATGCCATTAAGGTATTAGGGGATTGAGGCGAAGTTCTCATCTTTATGCTTTTTATGATGTTTTATTTGTCTTACACTAGCAGGAAAGCTGGCAGCCTGAATACGTAAAACATCATTGTCACCACTGCTCATATTTAACTGATGCTCCCAGCTTGAAACTGGTTGGCACGGTGAAATAAGATCAGCAGAGCAGGATGATCTTTGTAAGGTCTTGTATTAATAAAAAAAACCCACTGAGATCAAAATCTATTCCACCCTATTCATTTAAAATATAATCGGATAAATTCTTTACAACATTGCAATTTGAGCCAAGAATTTGAAAGACCGACAAGAGTTCTGTTTTTATTTTGATGGAGATAAGCATGTGCTTCTATAATACAAGTTTTATGTTAGAATACTAAAATAGTATAATGAACAAATGCCTTTTTCAGAAACCGTGTAACATCACTGCTTATTAATGGCATAAGAAATAGCATCTCTCTTGCAACAAAAATGATTAGGGGGCTGGAGCACATGACTTATGAGCAGAGGCTGAGGGAACTGGGATTGTTTAGCCTGCAGAAGAGAAGAATGAGGGGGGATTTGATAGCTGCTTTCAACTACCTGAAAGAGGGTTCCAAAGAGGATGGATCTAGACTGTTCTCAGTGGTAGAAGATGACAGAACAAGGAGTAATGGTCTCAAGTTGCAGAGGAGAAGGTTTAGGTTGGATATTAGGAAAAAACTTTCACTAGTAGGGTGGTGAAGCACTGGAATGGGTTACCTAGGGAGGTGGTGGAATCTCCTTCCTTAGAGGTTTTTAAGGTCAGGCTTGACAAAGCCCTGGCTGGGATCATTTAGTGGGGTTGGTCCTGCTTTGAGCAGGGGGTTGGACTAGATGACCTCCTGAGGTCCCTTCCAACCCTGAGATTCTATGATTCTATGATATCATAAAATTCTATAATAGGATAATGGTGTTTTAAAGATACATAATACTGTACTAATCATAGTCTAATGTGGGGGCATATAAGTAATTTTTATTTTTAAGTGAAGGAAGTGGAATTGAGAAATAGATCAGCAGCCCTGGGGGCTTGGGGATGAGATGACAAAAAAAGAGGGGAAGGGAACTGGAGATACAGAAGGTGGAGTGACTGGACCAAATTGTCTTTCTTTAAACAACACAATACACTAAATAACAATAGTCCTGTGGGCTGCTATCTCATCCCCAAAATATTGGTATTTTAAGAAATCCATTTTAGGATTCAGGTGACCTGAGCCAGTCAAGCTTCATTCATATGCTTTACAAAGTCACCACTATTACACTATGGAATTTCAGCTTTATTATACAGAAAATATTTGCATCTTAATTTGCAATCAAGAGAAAGGCAAAGGAGATAGTGTAACCTTTTTTATTAAACTGATCCATACAGGATATTGAAATTATGTTGGCCCAATACAATATCACATTGTCTAATTGGCCATCCGTCTGATGTATGCTTGGGATACATTATTCATTGTATCAGTTTCCATTCAAAAAATGGCAGGTGGTTAATATAAAACACTTGTTACATATTTGTCCATCTCTCCATCAATGCATTAATGCATCATTTGCTGAATGTGCTGTCTTAGCTTTCAACAACATAATTCAGCGTCTTTGGAGCTATTGTGACTTGTTAACATTTTATATTGAAGGGCCATAAGCCATTTAATGTGGATGTTAGATCTTAACTACAGTTTCTGTTAAGAACTTTTCATATAGGCCCAGAGTCTACAGCTTGGCCTGGGGCATGAAGGCTAACTAACAAAGAACAATACCTGGCTAAGAGAAAGCTGGGGTAGACAGACAACCTTGTGTGTTTTAAGTCGATGAGCAGAGTCAACATGACTCTAGATGGTGAGCTGTAATTGGGTGTTCTTATTGTGAATTAGAGACACACGAAGCGCTGAGAAGGGCCTCAAAGTTAACTCCCTAGAACAGATGCCAGAACAGAGTTCAGGGAGAGGCCTAAGATAATTGATGTGAGTAATAACACTCTCCCCTCTCAGATGTATGCCAATCCCAGTTCACAGAAACGCAAGGGTATAACTATACAAATTGTTAAATACTAATTACTGCTTTTTTTGCTATAAATATCCAGGAATGTACCTGGTCATCAACCAGGAGAGCTGCTACCTCATTCTCCTGGACGCCAAAATCAGGATTTAACCTACACATTGTAATAGGAGTAGTTTAAGGGAAATTATCTCTGTATTAGCAACATGTTAACCTAAGCCATGGGTGGAGCCATTATGTAATCTTTTAGACCATTGGCTTGTGCTTATCTTGTCTTGCTGCTAGAACCTATCCAGCGGCTTGGGAAATCCCATCCCTGTCGCTTCTCTCCGCCCAACGAGCACCCTATATAATGTATTGTAATCAATTGTTCTTCAGTGTCTCTGAGCCTAATAAGCAAAGTGACACTCTGTCAGCACTGTGCGTAATAAACTCCTGTGCTTGACTCTGCATGGTGTCCATTTCTGTTCCTTCATATAAAAGACTTAGAGGATAAAAGGATCTTTTTTTTGAGGCTATTACATCTCCCTGGGGCAGTCATGGTGCCCTGTGGAGGCTCCTTGACAGGCTGGCCCCAATTTGTGAAGTAAGTCTCTCTGAAATGCCTTTGTACTGTGGTCTAGAGCACCAAATGCCAGTACTGAAGCATCTGGGGGTTTAAGCCATACAGAAGGACACTTATTATTTGTTGTTACTTTGTTGCATGAAGGTCTGGGGTTAGTGGGGAAGCAGGAATGTTTCTCCTCTCCACCACCGGGGAGATCACTCAGGAGAGGGCAAGGGATATTTTCTCTAATTAGAGACCTAGATAGGAAAAATGGGTTTGGGGGAAGCTAAAGCTGTTTAAGGGATACGGGTGTGTGCACATGCATTCCCCTTCTCCCAAGTGGAAGCTACCTATCATTAGGAGCAGAAATGGGTTCTGATGGGGTAGGAGACAGGTAGGAGCTGCCCCTACATTTGTTGGGTGGAAGTATGATAAGGGAATTTTTGTTGAAAAATTCAGCTAAATGGTCTAGTTAGGGGAAAATACGTTACTTTCCTTCCACGTGTTAAAATATTTTTTCATATGTTTAATTGAAAAGCTTTAGTGCTTCCATGTGTTGGAGAAGAGACTTGAAAATTGGTAGGAGTACCCTAACATCAAGGATGTGCCTTTTCTTGTTCCTGTGACAATCTGCACAAAGCTGGCCAAGTTATAAACTTCTGAAAAATCACATGCTCATTAGAAGCTTAGAGTTTGGCAAATACATTCTCCAAATTTTCTATCTTGACTGAGCATGCTCCATTCACTCACAGTTTCTAGTGCCAACTAGACTGTGCATGCTTCCTCATCACACACCAACTGAACATACTGCATTCCCAGGGCTGTTGGGGCTGACAAGAAGTTTCCCTGCAATTGTTTCTCCCAGCTCCCGGTGGCTGCTCTGATGTCAGGCAGCAAAACTGAGAGCAGAGAGTGTCTCCTCTGTGTTCTTAATCTCAGTGCCCCAGAGCTGTGTTCAAGTAGCTGGAGGAAAAGGAAGAGGTGGACTCAAAAGCAGAAGAGTTAGGTGTGTGTGAATGTGGTGCAGGTAGGAGGACAGGAGCAGGGGTTGGAGCCTGGCAGGACAGGGGCAGAAGGCAGGAAGTGAAGGAGAGGGCAGGAGCCTGGAGGAGAGGGGAAATAGGAGCAAGGAGGCAGGGACTAGAGATGGGTGTGTAGGAGGAAAAGAGCAGAGAGACAGAAGGGTCTATAACTACTAGAACACACTGTCCTTCAGAACCTAGAATTGAATCCAGGATTCCTGCTATCAGCTAATAGCTGTGAAACACACTGGCAAAGTGTTTGTCCCTTTAGAAGCAAGTCCATATAGACAATAATAGCCTACTACTACTATCAGTTACCCCACTCACTCAAGTCATAGAGGTATGTACTATGGATCTGAAGGTCCTAACCATGCTAATGACTCATGTGCAGATCGATATCACTCCACATAATAGAATTGCTTTTTCAGTTTGGTTTTATTTAAAAAAAAATAGGAAAACACATTTAAACAGAACCTTATTTTTTTAAAGTCAAACAAAAAAAAGTTAGGAAATGCCAGAATTAAGGTTGTATATGCAACTTTAATCCTGCCTCCTGGCATGTATGCATTATGATACAGTCTTTAATTGCATGATCACATGCAATTTTTTCTGTGACCACAGCCTCATTCAGTTCCAACTGCAACAACATCTTACCTACATTAGTCACACATTGTAATTTTAATTACATTTGCATCCTTACTTAGCATTACCTTAGATTTTTCTTAGATTTTTGTATTTAGTAGATTATTTTAGATTAAAAAATGTTCACTTTTAAATTGACTCAGATGCTTGCTCCTATGGAAATGGATATTGTATCTGTGAAAGTGAGTCCAGAAATACTTTACTTCCTGAAAACACTCACTTTACCTTGTTTTCACTGATCTGATCTCCACTTCTATGGATAGGAGAGCTCGAAGGGAAGTTTTCAGTCAATAACTGAGTGTGAGAACTTTCTTTTCAAGTTCAACCACGAGGTGCCAGTTTAGCAGATTTTATGCTGATTTAAGAGGGGAGAAGAAAACTTCTGACTTTTGAATCACATTGCTATTTCAAATCTCATGTACTAAACATTTTAATTGGCGTATTCTAAGTGCAGTACTTTGGAACTACCTTTGCAACTATAATACCATCACCGAAGTCTTCCCTTCTGTGGCATGTAGGCTTGGATTGTGTAAGTGTCCAAAATGGGTCACTTTAAGCCAGTTTTAATGTTCAAATTAGCAATGACATCTTAGACAAGACATACTGAATTTGGAAACCACCTACACATCTAGAATAATAAATCAGATCTATCATAGAATCACTGATGTCAAAAAGGAGCTCTAGTCCATTCTCTAGCTCCATGACAAGAGATTTTGTATCTCTAAACCACAGCTGGGGGGTTTTCAAGTGTAACCTTGAAAATCTTTAGTGAAGATTATTTCACAGCTTCTTATAGCCATTTCTTAATTGAGAAAACTACAAGAATAACAAGGCAAATATTTAGCCTACATTTCTACTCCTTCAGGTTAAGCTTGTTATTACTACTTCTCTTCTTACTGAGAATAAATAGTTGTGTGATTATCCTAAAATGCCTATTAACACATTCATTTACTAGAGCTGTTCATCCAGTCTTGTCCTGACTTGTTTCTTGCTAGCCCTCTTCCTTTGCCCAAGCTGCACAAGTGATCACCTTGATTGCATTTCCCTCTCCCTCTTGTCATTTAGCCTTCTTCTATGTGGTCCAGTACATCCTGAAACTCCTTTCAGACCTAGCCAGCCATCCCTTTTCCCTCTCCTTTTTCAAGTCCCTACTTAAAACATGCTTTTCTCCAAAGGCCTATGAACCACTATAATCCCTGCAGAAAAGTGTTAACAAGTTAGACTGTGTAGCTGATCAGAAAATGGTTTTTAATTCCATCAAAATTTTTTACTTGTCATTGAAAACATGAAAACGTTTTGGGTTTCTGAAAGCAGATGCTCTGTGCAAACTTTCATTTAGCTGAAAACCCAATTTTCTGTCAAAAGTTTTGACAGAAAAATTTCTACTATCCCTATTAGACACCACTACGTTTAATTATACATATTTAGTCAGAATTGCAGAACTAACAAAAGGTGTCCTATATTTTACTCTTCACTCACACCAGTTTCCATTACCATTCACTACATCCCATTTTCCATCCTTGGTTCTGTAACTAATTAGACTGTGAACTCCTTGGGGAGTTGCCTTTATATATGTCTGTAAAAACACCCTTCATAGATAATCAACATTTCCAGTGTGGTGGTGACAGGTGAGATTTTAGAATTGATCTAACTGAAAATAATCAGAGTAATTTGAGGTGTGTGTGGGACGTAGGCTCAATCGTCTAGTGGTTTATACAAAGAGAGACAAAGGCTGTCATACTGAGAAGAATGGCATGTTATGCTGCTATCTAGCAGATAGATTCATATGATTTAGCTATTTTCTCTAAAGTTTATATAAAAACTAAATTACAAGAACACTGGGGGTTGCAAAATGAAGCACTTACATCTGTAATTGTCTGCACAATCTTAAATATGCTGCCTTATCTTATCACCAAGTTGCTTTTTTCTGTAAGTTGCTTGCCTCATCATGGGCTTTGAACTATTAGGTGTTGGTCCAAGTCATGGGTGGTGTCTGACCCAGGAACTTACTTGCTGCTACCTTTGTTTTCTGGGATCTTGGTCCAACTTTATATTCCGGGAGGACAGAAAGGGAATAGTTTCTGCACTCCTTACAGCCGTGGAAGGGGGTGGGGGGAGTATAACTTTAACAGGCCCTTGCATGGTATGTACAGGGCTATGGGGAAGATACCTTGTACTCTCTTTACTATGCTCCTCTATAATTGTCTATCAGAATCTGGCCCTCAGTGTGGAGGATGGACGATGAGTATATAATGAAGTAGAGGGCCACTCTTTGGAGAGTGACTATAACAAATTAATATAGAACTACCTCATTTACTAAACAACATTCAGCCTGTGCACTGACTGAGGCGGGTAATTTTGATTCAAAGAGCAAAGTGATGGAGAATCCACTGCAACCCTTAGTAAATTGTTCCAATGGCTAGTTAGTCTTTTGGTAATCTACTTCTAGCCATTGGATTTGTCAGCCAGATTAAAGACTCCTCTACTATCAGATCTCTTCCCTTCTCCATGTCGGAGCTTATAGATGATGATGAAGTCACCTCTTAAACTTCATTAGAGAAATAAATAGATTGAGCTTCTTACGTTTCTCACTGCAAAGCATGTGTTCCAGTCCTCTAATCATCCCTGTTGCTCAACTCACAGTAAGGGTGGTGGATAAATTTATGGAAGGTAGATGTATTGAAGAAATCTGCTGAATCCTAGTTTCATAACCTTAAATTGTGGCTGCCTCTTGAATTTCTGTCTTTGGGTCCCCCCAGTGTTTAAATACTCCAGTGAGGAACACTTTAGAAATGCCAGTTGACAGACAGGCAGTGGCTCAGGAAATAGGATTTTCAGTTAGCACTGAGTTAAGTGTGTGGCATAAGCAACATATTTTTCTGGAAAAGTAGATAAATCAATCGCATCTGTGAAGTATCTTCTAGACTGAAGGCCTGATTCTCCTCTCACTTACACTATATACACCAATACAGCTAAGCGGCTTCAATAGTTACTATTGATTCTCACTGGTGAAAGTCAGAGAAGAATGGGGCTCTAATCTTCTTCTCTGTTAATGTAATACTAAGAATACAATGGCATATTTTTTTCTTTTAGCATCTATTTTATAAACTTACAATATGAAACACAGTGTCCTTTATAAATCCTGCAGTTATTTTTCTTTAGACTTTAAAATGCAAATTAATATCTTACTGCCACTTTTCGGGTTTACTGTATGCTGAGACACTCACTAGAAGACTTATTGGAGGAATTTGTAACATTATAGCCTTCTGGGTTTTTATGCTCACTATGGGGAGAAGATTCCTGTTTTTCTCAAGTTTAGGCTTGGCATTTCCTTTATGCATTTTGCTAAGGTTATGTGATGTAGATGGTAAAGCTAAATTTTCATCCTTAGAAGGAGCCCAGGTAAGAATTCCTGTAATATGTGCTGATAAAAGGCGTTGAATTCTGGGTGAAAATAAGTAGAATCAGTTTCTCTGCAATGTTTTTGTATTATCAACTTAAAACAAAAAAAGGATGTAGTGCTCGAATGATTAA
Organism: Chelydra serpentina; assembly: GCA_037349315.1. Classification (NCBI taxonomy): domain Eukaryota; kingdom Metazoa; phylum Chordata; order Testudines; family Chelydridae; genus Chelydra; species Chelydra serpentina. The sequence goes on from JBAIAC010000004.1 coordinate 81,901,780, forward strand.
ACATCATTGGTACATTTATTCCATATATATTACTGAAACCTGGTGGAATGAGTCCCATGATTGGAATGTTAAAATCAATAGTTGTAACCTATTTAGAAAGGATTGAGTGGGCAATCAGGGAGTGGGAGTGCCACTCTGTCAAAAATGACATTACCTGTTTCCGAGTCACTGGTATAGCTCAGAAGAAAATAATCTTCAATGCTTTATGGATCAATATCTTAACAGCAAAAGCACAAAATGGGTTATTAGTTGATGTCTGCTACAGACCATCAAATCACACTAGGGAACAGGATGACCAGCTCCTTACCCACCCATCTATAACGTGTAGGGAAAAAAGCTGCGTGATCCCTGGATAGTTCAATCTGAGTGACATATGGTGGAGGTCTCATGCTGCCAGTACTAAAACATCCTTGGGTTTTATACATATTACAGATAACAATTTCTTAACTCAAAGTGTTGTATGTGACATGGGGGAATTCTTAACTAGACCTTATCTTAAGAGATAAAGTTGAACTGATTACAGAACTAAAAATGAATAGTAACTTGGGTACAAGGGATCATGATTTGATCATATTTATAATGTGCAAACAGAATAAAGTCCAGACCAGTAATATATATATACTTGGTACTTTAAAGAGGCCAGTTTCACAAAGCTGAAAACAATCATGAGCCAAATCATCTGGGGGGAAGAATTTAATCAGAAAAATGTGAGTGTTCATTGAGAATTGTTTAAGAACACTTCCCTAGATGGTCAAAAAGCCACAATCCCACAACAGAGGAAAAAGACTGTATTGGTTAAAAAATCCAATGAGTTAAAAGGGGAAGTTAAGGCATTATAACTAAATAATAATTAATATAACAAATGGAAGAAAGGCAAAGTTGATATTCCAGAAGATTGGAAGAAAGCTAATGCTGTGCCAATATTTTAAAAGGTAAATGGGATGACCTTGGGCTACATCCACACTACCTGCCTGATTCGGCGGGTAGCGATCGATGTTCTGGGATCAATTTATCGTGTCTCATCTAGATGTGCTAAATTGATCCTAGACGCGCTCCCCGTCGACATCGGAACTCCAGCTCTGCGCGAGGAGTAAGCGGAGTCGACGGGGGAGCCTGCCTGCTGCCGTGTGGACCGCAGTAAGTACTTAAAAAAATCGATCTAAGATATTCGACTTCAGCTATGTTATTCACGTAGCTGAAGTTGCGTATCTTAGATCGACACGCCCCCCCCCCCCCCTAGTGTGGACCAGGCCTTGGTAATTATAGACCTGTCAACAATACATCAATACTGGCCACAATAATGTTGCATCAGACATGGGATTTGATTAATAAGGAATTAAAAGAGACTAAAGTAATTAATGCCAATCAACACGGATTGGAAAATAGAGCATGTAAAACTAACTTATCTTTCTTTTTTGTTGATAAGATTATACATTTGGTTGATAAAGGTAATACCAGTGATGAAATATACTAGAAAGATACAAGATTAACATGGCACACATGAAATGAATCAAATGCAAGCTAACTGATAGGTTTTAAAATGTAATTATAAACAGGGAATCATCATCAAATTTCCAGTGGGGTCCCACAGGGATCAGTTCTTGGCCCTATGCTATTTAACACTTTTCTTAATGATCTGGAAGAAAGCATAAAATCCACACTGATAAAATTTGCAAATGACACAAAAATTGGGGAAGTGGACGGGTCACTGATATGGAGCAATCTGGATCGCTTGGTAAGCTGGACACAAGCAAATTATATGAATTTTAATATGGCTAAATGTAAATATATACATCTAGGAACAAAGAGTGAACCAGCACACTCCTTGGGATTCCCAGTCGGGACAGCAGATGAATGACTCTGTTCCCCTTAGGCGGGAGTCTCCAAACACCTTGGGAGCGGTGGTCATGGAACCCCTCTCCCTAGGACAATGCATCCCATACCTTCTGGTCGACTGTCTCCTTCTGAACCTTTCCCTCAGATGACTCTTCCAAGACATTCACAGCTGTAGTACCTGTGCAGAAAGACTGAAAGCGGTTGCTTACCTCTATCTGTGTCGGTGGTATATTGGTTCTCCTCCTTCTTCTGGAGGACACAAACTACCAACTTTCTTTCTTGTTCTTCAGTTCCCCCTGCACCGCCCTTTCCAATTCTTTGGCATGCTGTGCCCACAGTATCAAATCCTAACTTCTATCTAGAAAGTCTTCATTTTCTGTGATGCAGCCCAGTGTCATTACTTGGTTCTCTAGCCATTTCATCTTTTCTTCCAGCATGAAGACCAGCTTGCACTTGATTCAGATGAAGTTCCTTCTATCCTCCAGGAGAAAGACAAACATGGCACATCCTGTGCAGGTCACAATAACTGATCCTTCATTATCCATATTTTCTACATTGTAATGTATCAGGAGCCTCTTCAGATGTATTTACTGCTTGCAGAAGCCTGAAAGGCAAAAACTTGCTAGGTTCACAACTGGCTGTCTTTTTTTATAAGGCTGCAGGCTTGAAGCAGTTGCCCTGGCTCAAAGCCTCAGCTGGTGTGATGCAGTGGCTGCAAGAGCTAATGCATGCTTTGAATGCATAATCAGGGGAATCTCAAGTAGGAGTATAGAGGGTATATCATCTCTTTATTCTGCACTGGGATGGCTCCACTGTTGGAGTGACGTGTCCAGGTCTGGTGTCCACAAGTCAAGAAGAGTGTTGATCAATTGGAGAGTGTTCAGAGAAGATCCAAAAGCTTGATTAAAAGATTAGAAAAAATGCCTTAGACATAGACTCAAGGAGCTCAATCTAATTAACTTAAGAAAGATTAAGTTAAGGGGAGTCTTGATTACTGTCTATAAATTTCTACATAGGGAACAAATATTTAAAATAGACTACTCTATCCAGTGGAGAAAGATAAAACAGATCCAATAGCTGGAATTCAAGCCTGACAAATTCAATCTGGAAATCAAGCATGAATTTTTAACCAAGAGAATAATTAACCATTGCAACAATTTATCAAGGGGCATGGTGGATTCTCCATCACTGACCATTTTTAATTTAAGATTGGATGTTTTTCTAAAATATATATTCTAGGGATTTATTTTGGGGAAGTTTTATGGCCTACGTTGTACAGGAGCTCAAACTAGATGATCACAATGGTCACTTCTGGCCTTCGAATCTATGAATCTGAATCTTTTGGTCTGTTCATTATTCATACTCTATAGCAAGTCAATCTGAATTCTAAGACCTTTTCCTTGTTAAAACAAAACAAAAAAAGCCCTCTTCTCTATTATTGATATTTCCAGGTATTGAGAATAAATGTTTCCATATAATAAAGTGCAGGTCAGTATTTAAAAATATGTATTTTAGTGTCTCTATTAAAATCCATGCAAGAGCTTCCTAATGGTCACAGAACACTTGCCTTTCATCATCAAAGTATATTACTTTGCATAATTTTAATCAAATATTGGATGAAATATTTCTGCATCCCTCTCCGCTCAGAATTTCTGCATTGTGGCCAAACTCTGTAAATTGATATTGTGCATATTGATGTTTGATACTCTGTTTTAAAGACCACCAAGCCAGGTACGGAGAATGGACTGCCTTCTTGCCAGGCTCTGAGTTCCAAAGTAACTTAAAGGACACTTTGTATTTTTGGATAAGGAAGATGTTTTGTTTTTGTAGCTCAATCAATGTATATAGACAACATCCCTCACCTAACTGTCATCCCCCAGCTGCTGCTTTCACCTTCACCAGTGCAATAATCGAATCTGGAAGTGACAAAAACATGAAAGACTGTGGTGAGGTCCTTATAGAAAAGGACTTGTAACAGTCTTCTAGCTAGGAAGATGATGGTTAAAAAGACATTCTTGGCTTCAGGTGGTGTATGAGAATCTAGATTGGGCACCCTAAATTACAGTTGGGCACCCTAAATTACAAACCTCAGTGACAAAAAAGAGCCATACATCTTATACTATAGGGATAATATCACCTCTGCCAACTTCTTGAGTTGTTTCCAGCACCCTCCCAACATCATATCTTTCTAAAGTTATATTAATCTTTTATCATTTTCCGTATTAAAATGTAGGTGTCCTTTCTCTCTCATGTTGTCTAGTTCATGATCATTACAGTAGGAAAGGTAAGCCCTATTGATGGGAGACTCCAATGACTTCCTGGTGGGATCCCAAAATGTTGTCCACTTGACATCAGTTAAAGGGACAGGTGTACACATACTAGTGATAAATGTATTTCTGTTTCATTTGGATAAAGAGTTGTCTCCTCCTAAAAACAAAATATATCTGTTTTGTGAAGGATTACAGGTGATTCTCTCTCTTCTACCCAGTAGACTCACTACTTGCTAGCAGCAGCCTGTTCTCTCAGGCTAACTTGTTGCTCTGGGTATTGTGGTTCTCCACAACGCTGTGGAAGTAACTAGTCTGAACAGAGGCTGCTTTATGAAAAAGGGAAGAAAAGGGATAACTATTGATAAGGAAGACACACCATGATTATTAGCAACATTATTTTAAAAGACCAAAAGAAAAAAGAGGATGCAGGGAATTATAGACCAATTAGCCTAACGTAGATTTCTGAAAAGATACTGGAGCAAATTATTAAACAATCTATTTGTAACCATCTAGCGGATAAGAGGGTGATGAGTAATAGCCAACATGGATTTGTCAAGAACAAATCATGCCAAACCAACCTAATTTCTTTCTTTGACATGGTAACTGACCTAGTGGATTGGGAAGAAGCAGTAGACATATTGTGATTTCAGCAAGGCTTTTGACATAGTTTCACATGACATTCTCATAAGCAAACTAGGGAAATGTGGTCTAGATTAACTTACCATAAAGTGGATGTGTAACTGGTTGAAAGACTATACTCAAAGAGTAATTATCAATTATTCATTGTCAAACTGGGAGGACATATCTAGTGAGGTCCTGCAGGGGTCTGTCCTGTGGTCAGGTACTAGTGAATGTTTTCATTAATGACTTGGATAATAAGATGGAAAGTATGCTTATAAAATTTGCAGATGACACCAGTCTTGGAGGGGTTGCAAGCACTTGGGAGTATCAGGTTTGATTTCAAAATGACGATCAATTGGAAAAATTATCTGAAATCAACAAGATGAAATTCAATAAAGACACATGCAAAGTATTACATTTAGGAAAAACTACAAAATGAACAACAAAATGGGGAATGACTGATAGGTAACAGTACTTCGGAAAATGGATGTGGAGGTTATAGTGGGTCACTAATTGAATACGAACCAACAGTGTGATGCAGTTGAGAAAAAGGCAAATATTCTGGGATTTATCTAAGCCAGGAAGTATTTGTTCTGCTTTATTCAGCACTGGTGAAGCCTCAGCTGGAGCACTGTGTCTAGTTTTGGGTGCCACACTTTATTAAAGGTGTGAACAAATTTGAGAAAGTCCAGAGGAAAATTTAAAAAACCCCATAAAACAGTTAGAAAATCTGATCTATAGGAAAAGGTTAAAAAACTGGGCATGTTTAGTCTTTAGAAAAGATTGAAGAGGGACCTGATAAGTCTTCAAAAACATTAAGGCCTATCACAAAAAGAACTGTGATCAATTGTTCTCCATGTCCACTGAAAGTAGGATAAGAAGTAATCGGTTTAATCTGCAGCAGGAGAGATTTAGGTTAGATATTAGGAATTTTTTTCTAATTACAAGGCTAGTTAAGTTCTTCAATAGGCTTCCAAGGGGGGTTGAGGAATCCATGTCATTAGAGGTTTTTAAGAACATGTTAGACCAGCACCTGTCAGAGATGGTTTAGGTATACTTGTTCCTGCCTGAGCATTGAAAAACTTACTGAGCTATATTTTAACAGATCCAAAGGCAAATAAATACTGGGCATTTACAATGTAAAATGTGCAAAATCCTTTGAGCTTTCAAAAATCCTTCGTGTATGCATGCAAAGGCAGATAAGACTAATAGAAGAAAATCATGAAAGGTTTAGGAGTCCCATATATTTAATACACATATTAAACCCTCTTCAATATAGAACTATAAAGTAGCTCAGTACAGAAACACCCTAGACCTGTCTAAAAGAGAATGCTTTATATTTAATCTAAGAGTTTTAAGGAATCCAACAGCAATTCTTTGTAATTAAACTGAAGTTCTATACTACCATAGAGCCCAATGCTGCAAAGAGCCAATGCTACATGTGCATAACTTCACTGATGCGAGTGGTCACAATGAATGGGACTATTCATGTAAGTAAATGTACACATGCACTACTGAAAAAATATCCAAACAAAACTAAATCTGTTGTGTCCATTTAAATAACCAGACATTTAAAAAGAAAAAAAAGAACCAAGCACGTAAAAGTAACCCAGCTGAGATCATAAAAGGCCAGAGCCAAAGCCCACTGAAATCAGTGGAGACAGCCCATATCAAGTAAAATAGATGGCTACAAATGATCACAGTAACAGATAATCCTAAAATAACTTTAAATAAATCACAAACATTTTAAAATTGCCTTTAATAAAGTGACATTCTGTAAACAGGGCCGGTGCAAGGAAGTTTCGCACCCCAGGCAAAACTTCCTTGCACCAGCCCTGCGCCCCCCACCCGGCTAATGCCGCCCCCCAATACATGTTATGTTTATGGAACTCTAGTACAGATGTCGTATATGGACTGCTACTTCATTTAGCTCACCGCGGCAGCCTCCCCCCCCCGCCCCGCCCGCGGCAAGCCACCTCCTGCCTCCCAGATCCACACTCAGCCGCTGAGCTGAGCACGCGGCTTCCTCCTGCCTCCCGGCTCCACGCTCAGCCGCTGAGATGAGTGTGGAGCTGGGAGGCAGGAGGCAGCTGCGGCAAGCTGCCCCCTGCCTCCCGGCTCCATGCTCAGCCACTGAGCCGAGCACAGAGCCGGGAGGCAGGGGGCAGCCGCGGCGAGCCGCCCGCGAAGCCCTGCTGAGCCCCAGCGGCAGGGCAACAGCCCTCGCCACAGCAGGGCTTTGCGAGGAAGCGGGCGGCTGCCTCCCGGCTCGAGCGTGGAGCAGGAAGGCAGGAGGCAGCTGCCCGCCACCGCGGGCAGTGAAATGCCGCCCCCCAAATCCTGGCGCCCTAGGCGACCACCTAGGGTCACCTAGTGATAGCGCCGGCCCTGTCTGTAAAGAAACAGAGTTTTTGTTGTCACAGAGCTTGACATGTGAGAAAAGAACATGTTGGTGAACTGCTGTACTGTTCAATTATTAAAAAAAAATATTATTAAATGAAGTAGCCGTCCAAATACGACATCTGTACTAGAGTTCCGTAAACATACTGAATACAGCTAAAAGCGTTTCTTCCTTTTAAGTTGTTCTTAAGTCAAAATCAGAGAAAATTATATTATTGTTTTAAATATTATTATTCAATATTTGTATTACAATGGTGCAGAAAGGCCTCAGAGGGTCAGACCCCACTCTATCTGGGATGGCACAGTTCCTGTCCAGAAAATTTTATTTCACTGGAACTATGTGCATAAAGTTGAGCATATGCATGTCTTTTTCTAGGATCACGGATAATAAGAATACACTTAAAAAGGCCACGCATATGCATAACTTCATGGTTTCATAATTTTGCTTCTTAAAGGGAAATGCTCAAAATACAAAAGGCATGCTGATTTTATTTTCTGTCCCTCCCACATAGACCTGTCAACTTTAAGTTCATACGACACTGCAGGCAAGAATAGAGATGTTAATCTTAGTGTCCTGAGCAAGTTCCAATAGAATTAGTTATATGTCCCCTAACTAAATGACTCCTAAAATTTCCAATAGATGTAGTCTTCTTCTTTTCCTATACTCCACTACAGCCTTTGAATGGTAAACACCTGCCATCTTCCTTCCCCCAAGATGTTTATAATTAATTAAGAAGTTTGTGAAATGTGATTTTTTTATGTCATATCATACTCCATATAGTGTATAAAGCATATGCTATACAGCATTCTACTGTGGCTCCATTATTTATATACAAACACACACATGCTCTCCAAATAGCCAGCCATACTATTTCAATTAGCCAGCAGTCCTTCCCAATGAATATCAATTGGCACAAATTGGTGCCTTAAGAACTCCAGCATGGGCTACATATTTACACTTAAGGTACTTTTTATTTTACATAAATGTAAAGAGAATATGGGCATTAGAATGTAGAAAGAATCTTGAAAGTCATGTGATCCTAAATTAAAATTAATTTTATAGGAAAAAGTATCGGGACCATTTTCCCACAAATTACTTTAATTCTACCTCATGCACTGTACCTGAATACAGTGAAAACACATGCTTACTACTACTCCAGACACTGCTAAGGAATCTAGGACAGGAGCATGAAAATATTTTCTGTATGATATAAATTTATATTTCAGCAACTTTTTATCTGTTAACCTGTCATTGCAGAAAATAAAGTAGACTCTATTATAACTCATAGAAATTCACTTTTTTGTTCATCCAATTGCTCACTTTATTAAATCCTTCATTTAAGAAGCAAAGCACTATACCTGATGGCATTTCTGTGTATAGATGTAAGTAATACATATACACTTATTCAGCCAATGTGTGCGATTGAATTGGAGAAGAGAAGACCAGTGCATTTTGGCTATATTATTCTGATTACTCTGTACACATTGCAATGCTCCTTCTGCTGACAAAGCTCTCCTGCTTTGCTGACAAAATAAAACCACCTTAACAAGTGTCATAGAGCTATTTGCAGCAAAGTGAGATCGACAATGTATCAGTGTACACACTGCGCTTGGTTATGTCACTGTAAATAGCATCCAAGAGGTGTCCCACAATGCCCATCCTGATCACTCTGGTTAGCAGTTTGAACTCTGCTGCTCTGAATTCAGGTACGCAGGCTTCTGCCCCTCCTCCTTTAAAAGTGCAGAAATTTTTGAAATTCCACTTCCTGTTTGCTCGGCATGAAAAGCTCACATCGCATCTTTCCAGCTGACCATGCCAGCTCCACACAGCAAATGCTCTCCCACTTGGAGCACACCTGAGTTGTTGCATTTGCTAACACTGTGGGAACAGGAAGCTGTGCGGTCTCTGCGCCACTCCAGCCATAGGAACTTCAATACCTATGGTCAGATTTCTCATGGCTTGTTGGATAAGGACTACAAATGGGACATGCATCAGTGCCATTCTACGGTCATTCTGCAGGTACTCAATGTATTGTTGAAGCTCTCCTTGCTGCTGTCAGGTTTCTCATGTAAGGCTTCATGAACCATGGGAGTAAGGGGTATGCTGGATCTCCCAAGATCACTCTGGGCATTTCAACATCCCGCAATGGAATCTTCTGGTCTGGAAAGTAAGTCCCTGCTTGGAGGTTTCTGTACAGGCCAGTGTTCCTGAAGATGCATGCATTATACACCTTCCTAGACCACCCTGCATTGATGTCTGTGAAATGCCCATGGTGATCCACAAGCTCCTGCAGTAACATAGAGAAGTGCCCCTTGCTATTGATGTAGTCGGTCAGAAGATGGTCTGGGGCCAAAATTGGAATATGCGTGTCATAATCCCATTGTCGCAAAGCCATACTATATTTCATGCACATTGCCAAGAGTCACAATCCTTCATAGCTGGATGTGATTAATGACCCTGCACACTTGCATTAACGCTGCCTCAATGTTGGATTTCATGACTGCAAACTGATTCATGACTGACTAGTAGCAGTCTGGAGTCTCCAGCTTCCACTCTGCGATTGCCACACGCTTCTCCATTGAGAGGCAGCTCTCATTTTGGTGTCCTTGCAATGCAGTGCACACAATACCAGGAAGATGGCTTTTCACATCCAAAAATTCTGCAGGCACTTCTCATCATCCCTGACCCGCAAAACTATGCGATCCCACCACTCAGTGTTTGTTTCCCAAATCCAAAAGTGATGGTCCACCATGTTTAGGTGCTCCACAAATGCCAAAAGTAATCTGGTGTGGTGTTTCTTTCAATGGCACACAGCAAGTCGGGCAACTTTGATTTCTGTTCAGACTGGGTGCTCATGATATACTGCATGACCAGCTGCGATGTGTTCATAACAGTGACCACAACAGTAGAGAGCAATGTAGGACCCATCCTTTCAGACAGAGATGGTGGGTACACAATAAACAGGGGCTGCTGAAAAATGTTCTGAAACAGTCAGAAGCCCTTGGAATGGGATGGAAATAACTGCATTTTGGACGTTGAGACCACACCCATGATGCTCTGCAATCCACTCCACCTTCCCACATCTCCTAGCTGCAGAAGGTGGTGAGTAGCACAGTGGGATAGCTACCCACAGTGCACTGCTTTCACTGTTGATGCTAGAGCACCAACTGTGGAAGCATACCGCTGACAGAAGGAGCATTGTGTGAACATTCACAAGTGATGTAATTATATCGGGTTTTGATTTTTGACTTAACTTGCATCGAAAAAACTGTGTAGAGTAGACAAGGCCTTAGTACTATCACTCAATTTCACACTTTCATCAGAGTACCAGAACAATAAAAACCATAACCTACCCAACCTCACTGCATGGGTAATGAGGGCCTCAGCTGTCCTTTCACAAACATTTATTCCAAAAGTGTTGTCAATGCTGCTGGCAACACTATATTTACCCCTGGAGTATTTCCAAAACATGAAGAATACAGAATACCTCTTGTTTCTTAAAATCAACCTGAAACCTTTTTAAAATGTAATCTCCTGTGCAATGAAATGAATAATATGTTAACAGATAGAGGGTCTGGAAATGTAGTCCATGAATTTCATTTTAGCGGTAACAGCCTTTTTGAATTTACTGCAAGCAATATTCAGCTTAACTCATGCATCTATTTGTTAGGAATGCAGTTTGTGGGTAACATAAATAATATAAATAGCTAAACCAGTTACTTTGATATACAAGCATTGAACTTCCTTGCTTCACTGCACTCAGTTCAACAAGAATATGATTCATAAAACAGTTCTTTAGCAATAGGACATTTATTTTCCATCAAAAGGCAAAAGTATTGGCTATCTCTGGGTTATATGTTTACTGTATACTAATCTTTATGCCTTTTGAAATTATGGGAATGCTCAGTAGTGAAGAGTTGATTTCTTAGCTTTGTTATACTGTCTTGTTAAGAGAATAAAAAATAAATCACCCAATTTTGGTATTTGCAGGAAACATGATTTTACATTGAACATGGGGGAAGAGAGTAATCCCAGATACAAAATACATGTTGCTCTCTAGTATTTTCTCTGGAAGGAGGGGAAAAAAGAGGATCAGTGAGTCAAAATAAAGAATGGTGAATATTATTTCTGGTTGATTGTAGCCGGCAGATATCATCTCTACCACACTGATTCATGTTCCCTTGAGACTTGCATAATTTTCCTCACATCACCCTTAAGAAGGGTAATCTATGAACCTTGAAATGTTCAGAAATATTACTCACATAGAACACCAAATCTTACATTCTTACCCAAAGTCAAGACATACCTTATTTCTCATTTAAGCTTCCATCAAAGCTAATAGCAGTTTTGAGTGTTTGTTGATTTCCAGGATGAGAATCTTGGTTTGTGACTCATGCAGGAAATCTTGCCTACAAAATCAATTTTCACCATGTATGACTTTGATCCTTGGCTTTCTTGCAGTAGAGACTACCTAGATCTCCCTACTAATGGAGACTGACAATACTTTGATTGGAATCTACCATCATCCCTAAAACATGCCATAGCTTAACTCTAACCATTAGTAAATAAAACACCTCTGTGCTAGAGACCTTGCCAACTACTACTCAGTCTCTAAACTCCTTTTTCTAAAAAAGACAACAGAAGACCTATCTCTCCCCCCCCAAAAGACTCCAATGTCATCTACTGCAAGTATCGTAGATCACTCTATTAGGCTTCTGGCCAAAGTATGGCACAGATCTACCATTTGTACTGGTAAATTATCACCCACAGTCCATATATGTGGACATATACATATATACTCATCCTGCTTGTATCATGATCAGTAGAACTGGAGTCCGAGTGACCATGTTCCCTGAAGGGACTATTATTGAGAAGACACCAGTGGAACAGGGAACCTGGGGGGTTAGGCTGGAACTCAGCCATATGGACAGAGCAATCGACAGGCCTTAATAAAGTTCCACTTAAACTTAACTAACATTCAGCATCATTCTTTGCAAACGAAACACTGCCAGATCTTTTTTGCAGCACTTATGTTTCACAGCACAAACATAGAGAAATAGATAAAAACCAATACTCTTGTGAATGAAGAGAGGCACAACTCATCCCATGTTGCTTTATGCTGTCTCTCTCCAGCATGCTTTACTACAGAGCCCTCTAGCTTGCAAGCAGGACTTGGAAGTCCTCCCTGCTCTCAAAGTAAGTGTTTGCCGTTCCAGCACAGTCCTCAGTTCACTTTAGGCACCTGATAGCTTTGATCTCCAAATACTCCTGTTTTGACTTCAGGAACTTGCAGGGATGAATGGAAAGTCTGTGAAATGTCTCATGTATTCTTCTCAGATGAAAACTGGAGAGTCACTATGGTAAGCTGTTTGCTCACCTCCAAAGTCCTTATCTTGTGTAAGTAAGTTCCACAAAATTAAATCCTCTTCTCCATATTATTCCATATCTCTGTGAAGATATTGGAGAACTGCTTAGATAGCACAGCAGCATGCAGACAAGACCCAGCTATGCATCTCCTTCCATCAAATGTAAACAGCATCATTTCACAGTTTTGTCAAAGCCTAACTGAAAACAACCCACTGGTGGTGGAAAGGTGGGAACTGTTTCACAAAAATTTACATGCCACATTCTAGTTATTCCATCAGAAAATTTCAAAACTGCATGTTTTCATTCAAAACTCTAAATAGCACCTGGATAAATGGGAGCTAAAGTTAAACGTGGTAAGAAGAGAGGGATACAGACCTACTAGAGATTCCAGAAAGGTCAGGAAAGATGAGGTGGATACAAAGGTATGGAAACAAGGGTTTGGCCCCTTGCTGTTCCAGACAGTAATAGTCTCAATCCTATTTTCCACCTTCTTTAGGGGATTCCCTCCCCTAATCCTGCTTCCAAATCTGATTTATCTGGGAACCCAATCCCCTATTGAATGAATACCCATACAGGACATCTGCCACGTTGCAACAACATGAACACTAACCGAAAGTTACAATCATTTCCCTCAGGTGCACAGGAAACTAGTGTGCTTCTGCAACACCCTTCTGTCCAGATAGTCAGGCAAGGTGCTCCACATCTCTCCTCCACAAGCTGAGGCTGTGCACCCATGAGGAGAGGAATAAAAAGGGGAGAGAGAGGCAATCATTAAAGGGGGCCAAGAGGCCTCTGCTGGTCCAGACAAAGCCTTTCACTTGCAAGGCTGGGGGCGGGAGGGGGGGCGTTTAAAACCCATCTTGTCATTTTTACCCTGTTATACTGAAAATGTATTGTTGTAGCTGGGATTTCTTTATGACACCAACTACTTTCAAATTAGTTTCTACAGAGGTGACCAGCACAGATGTGAGCAGTATGGTTTCAGTTTCCACACCAGCATGCATTTTTCTAGTTTTCCCTTTACCTTAAAATGCTAATTTATGTACAGTATCTTTTTTTTTCGGTCCAAAACTGTTATGCATCTGGTGCATCTTGGAAAGGTATTGGAAGAGACAGTAGAAAAATTAAATGTTCATTGTTGCTAAATCGATGCTGAGTTTTAGTCATCTTCAATATTATCAAAGGCATATGCACACACAAAACTCCAAATATATGCATTTAAAGAAAGAAATCAATCTTCAGAGGAAGAAGAAACACAGACTTTAAAATTTATGAAAAATATTTTATAGAAAAAGGTAACTAACAAGTGAGGTTATTTAATTAGGAATGCACTGCAGTCTGAGACTTTGAAGTACAACGTTATATGGTTTGTGGAAAGCTTATTTACCTTTCTAGTAATCATGTTATTACTATAGGCTTCTTCCATTATGCTAGAGTATCGGGACTGCAAGGGCATTTGATAAGCATGGAGAACAAGAGAACAGAGGGGGTTCTGGCATATGGAGCAAGCAAATCAGGACTGCTTGGTTCCCTTCGTTGCTTTGCTACTGACTCATTGTGGATTTGATCCTGTGAGGTGCTGTGCGCCCTGAACTTTCCACTGATTTCAATACATTTAGGTGAAGCAACTACTGTAAGACTTCTTGGGCTACTGATACAAACTGTAGATGCATGTTTCCAGGATCTAGATTTGCACGCACCTCCTGATCTTTAGGAAGTTTAGATTCAGCTTTGACCAAGTACCAGCTTTGATCAAGAATAAGCTCTAGAATACACTGGCTGTCAGCCGATTTGCTTGCGTAAATTCCCTCCTCAGCTATGTAAGAACAAACTTTATTGTTGACTACTGTAGCACTAACTATATCTAAGCAGGCGATCAGTAGGAATTACTTTTATGATAATAGGGCTCAGTGTAACTACTTATGTATGTAAAGTTACCCAAGGTGTTTGCAGGAGTAGAAACTTAGACTGTATCCATCTTTCCCACCCTTTGTATGCTGCCTGTCCTCACAGCACCTAGGCCAAAGGGACTATGATCTCATTTAGGGCCTCTAATAATACCTGCTTATACCTGTAATATATAATAGATTATTAACTCTTTGAAGCTGTGACTGTGTCCCTATATGTTTGTACAGTGGCTGGTACACTGTAGCCCTGATCCCAATTAGAGCCCTTGGGCTACTGTAATAGGAATAATACAGAATAGCAATAAATGAAAAACACAACTCCTTAGCTTTCAGTTTTGAGTACTTCTGATTTCCTTGTCCCAGATAGGTCTTGAAATGGAAGTGCCAGAAACACTGTTCTCATAGTATTAGCTGCCTGGCCAGAAGCAGAATGTATCAGATTTTGACAGAGCCCCTGTTCTCATTGAATTTCTAGTGCAATGTTGCATAATCAAGAGGATCTGTGTAATTCATAAAAGGTTTGGAGGGGCCTTTGAACTCTTAGGTGCTTCTTAGAACTGACCCACCAAACCCTTTGAGATTTACCCATCACTACTGACGTTTCTGCAGTTTTGTTCACTGCATGCATTAATAAAGTCAAGTCACTTGTATACAGTCTGTGTGAAAGATTTCCAGCTTTAAAGATATTGTATTTCCTTCATGAATTCTGTAGACTGCACACTTTGAAACTTCAGACATTGACTATTCAGCTGGAATTTTCCCTGCATACAATAATAGGAACCCAAGTGGCTGGATTTGATCCACTGCAGACAGGTCTACACAGTCCCATTTTAACATTTTTCATCTCAACTTATTTTTTTGGAATATGTCAAATATGTACCTGAAAGAACTTTGTGGAAAAAAGTTGCATAGGGTTAGTACTTTGAGCCCTAAAGTAAAGATCAAATGATCACATTGACAACTCGTCAATATGTATTTTTTTCCAGCTATATAAAATATTGCACTACATTTCATGTATTATATTTGCAGATCTAAACATCTGAGTTTTATTCAGCCTTTGCAATCCTCAAAATGATTCCAGATTGGTTTGGCACGCACAGTTTTAAATTCCAAAGCAGCTTAGGGGTTGTTATGTGGAGCTCTGTCCCACACCTTACTTTTGAAGTCCTCTGAGTGTTGGCCCCTGGCTTAAAGGTGGAGTGGGGAAAAAGATGCACAATTTCCACAAATATTTTAACCCAGTCCTATCAATTTTGTGTTGGTGCTTTGCAAATATTGGGTCTAGAAACAGCAGCACCAATTCTTTTTTGCTTCATTTCATAATTTGGGACCTGAAATGCTCTATAGCTTCCTCTCAAATCATAGTTGTGTGATTATGTTCACCCAGCACCTTGGGGTAGTGAGGCTGTGGGCTGGTGGGCTGCGCTCCCTAGAGGAACTTAATGTGAGGGAGCAATGTGAGGGGAAAGTGTTTGAAGGCTGGGCCAGCATCTTCAGACAACTTCTTTGGAGAATCTAGAGCAAGTTTTAGATTCTAGTTTAAACCTGTGGTTAATGTTTTCCACAGTTTACACATGATATACTGGGCCAAATGCATAAAGCTGTGAAGAGTTGGTGCTAACAGTAACTCTGGTGGTAGAATAAACTGTTTAAACCTCTTCCTCGGCCTGATATTGTTTTCTATTGTGGGAGGTCTGACAGGTATGAGATAGTCTTTAGACAGTTTTTGCTCCCCTTATAACACAATTGGGATTTAAAAAAAGCCAGCTAGATACAAAAGGCCAAATGACTTTAGTCCTAATAATTTAAAATGCCTTCTGACCCATAGGGTGAATTATATTAAATAACACTGAGCACTTGGAAAGACATTCCCTTCATAGAAGACAGACGTGCCAGCGCACTGGAATCAATGGGATTGAATCTGTTCTACTTTGTATCTCTCTCTCTTGGCTACTACTTCTGTAACCCTGTATGTGAGAATGTTGGTAAATGACTGAGGTGGAAATGACATCTAATTTCGAACATAGGAGAAACATGATTTACTCTCCTGTCCGCTTAGCTGCCACAATACCCCATTAACAATGGAGATGTCATCATCGTTTTCCTGTTAAAAGTAATAGTGGGAAATTGCTAACTTGCTACCCCAACTGGTTTTTGAGGATTGCACTATCATACAAACAATACACACATTTCTGGTACATTACTATCTTTTCTTTGGCTCTTTCAGAGCTGGAGATAAGATAATTGTTGCTACTTTCACCAAAATGCTAGGAATTTTAGACTTTGCTTCTAGATAATGTACAATGACATGGACTAACGCACCATACATGAAATTGCTTGCTTTGCAGTGCTTGTATGTAGTGCCAATGAATAATAATTAAGTTTTCAGTCCCCCTGCACTGCAAATCATGTAACCAGTCTTAGTGGTAAAAGGAATGAAAGTACTGATTTGTCTTTAGACATTAAGGAGTTAATAATGGTAATTAGCTTCTGTGCTGCAGTGCCTACTCAGTCCATACAAATGTGGCATAATCACATAGGGAGAGATAGATCTGCACTATCCAGGAGCAACTTCACTGCCATCAGTGGAGTTACCCCAGATTAGTACTGGTGTAATTAGGAGCAGAATCTGGCCCATAAAAGTAAGGAAATAAAATGAGGAGTCTGATTTTATATTTTATTCAAGTTCAGTGATGAAAAAGAGAGAAACTCTGTCTTTCAATGACATGCTTTGTCCAGCTCTCCTTCCTCACACTGAGTTATGTACTGGCTACATGAACTGTCTTCTTTATATTGTAGAATTTCCTTGAAAGAAGGGCAGTAGGCAACAACAAAAGCAGGAAGGTTTTAGTTTTCCTGTGTAGGGTCAGTTGAATTAGGTCTGGGATCATTTTAAATTCTGTCTTTCCTTTGTTTCTTCCAATAAATATTTCAGGGTTTGTGTGGCCTTCCCTTTTCTTTTCACAAGAAATTGAAAAGAGCACAGGGCTTTTTACACAGTCAGTTTGAAAACCTGAAAACTTTTGCCTGAAACCTTTGTTCCTTCACAATTACAAGTGACACCTGAGAATCCTATAACTTTAAGAAATTAGTGATGGTGGTGGTGGGAGGAAACATATCTCCACTTTTACCATGCGCTTACTTTGTGCACTTGACAACTCTTACATGGTCAGTGCTGCTCTCTCCCCTGTATAATCAAGTCCGTTTTTCCTTCGTTATAAAGCTCCTTATAAACTTCAATAGAGAAGTAGGGTTTTTAATGTAGGAATTGAAGAAAAAAAAAAGTCAGGTCCTATCAGGCACAGTTCTGATCTCACTTTCACCCTGGTGTAATGCTAATGGAATTACTCCTCATTTACACCAGTGTATAAGAAAGTGGAATCAGGACTGCATTTTACAAAATGCTCCACCAGAAACTGTTTTTTTTTTAAATCTACCCTAATTCTTAGGAAAATGTGGCCTTTGCAGAGCAAATACAACAGGATTGGAAGAGAATCAAATAAAAGCAAATGTTGCCTATTCATAGGATATAATTTATAGAGTCATTTTCCAAAACTTGGTGCAGAGGTGGGACTTCCTTGAGGAGGAGGAAAGATTCATTTGCTGTTTGTCTATTTACATAGGATTTACTGTTCACTAATTACCAAGCCAATCTTTACAGCACACATATACATGTGTCTGTATGAATAAACACAGCAGGTACATGCTAGAAGATGTTTATATCAACTGTAAAATTTGAAATGAAAAGTAACAATCCAAAAGTTATAGAAATGCTTTTTTAATCAATTCAGTTTGAGCACTCAAGTATCTGTAATATTTCACATTCACTGAGCATAGCAAAGCTCACTTATATTTTTTAAGTTCATCAAGCTGATGAGCCACAATACATTCAATGAAAAACCTAACATTAAACTACTGATAGGTTTACTCTCCTGAGCTTGAAAGCAGAGCAAACAGTTTGTTGCAACACTTGTATGTATCAATATATTTATGTATGACATATCCCCTGAAATCCTCAGGGAAATTCCCTCTTGCTGTGTTAGAAATGAAATGTCTTCTTGCAGTATACTACACCATACGTCAGCAGCAGGGATCTTCCCAGTGCCCTTCCTGATGTAACCAATTGCAGCAGGAGAGTGCTAGATGGGTTTCAAGGGATGATGTTAAAAATCCATCATCAAATTGAATGGAGGTTTAGAGCAATTTTTCCTGCCCCTGATAGAATTCATACTCTCTGTGCAATAATATTTTATCCCTAGGGCTATAAATGTACCCCTGAAGAGTTCATGTTTTTGTTTTTGGAATGGACTAAGTTCCACCAAAGGACTGGTTAAAAAAAAAATCATGTGGGAGAATATCCCCAGTCTACCTTATATGGTCTTCACTCCACATAGCCATCCTTAAAGTTGGACACTGTTATGTTATCAGTATATATATTCAAGGATGAAGTATACATATTTTGAGTGTCTGATGTTTACTATATCTGTTTGTTAACTGTTGTACCTCCTTTGTTGATGAAATAGTATTTTCATTTATATAGAGAAACCAATTAATTGATTCTTCATTTGCTCATCTATCTTTCATGTGGGCACATGAATCCCTGGCATACTCATTTCATTCAAAAGAGAGAATTGCAATTCAGCACTGCACACCAGCAGTAAAGAAGTTTATAATTTTTGTCATATGTTTTACATTGAAAGTACTGTACCTAATAGTTATAGGTTTTGTCTAGGCTTTAGGCCAATAAAATCTTCACTTATCATGTAAATATAATGAATTCTGCAGGTTTAATACAAGCACAACATTGATCTTCATAAAAATATTCTTACTCTATAACTGCTCACTAATCTCATACAGCAAATGACTCCAAGAAGGCAAATAATTTACAGTGTTATAAGAATAACCAAACACTTACTGTTAAGTGTCTGATAGTACTGTCATAAGCTGCTGAAGTTGCTATATAGTGACAGGAACAAAATGGTTCCTCATTTTAGTTCAGACCCCCAGATACAGATGAGGGTTTCCTTTCCACTGAAACAATAAGATCATCCTGATTCCACTAATACATTCCAGCTATTGATCTTTCTAATGCCTCTTAATCAATTTAAGAAATGATATGTTGCTTTTGTTAGGGAAAATTTGCAGCATAAACATATATGAACAATACACTCAGAATTAGCTAACATTAGGCAGCATTTTCAGTTAGTAACTCACTCATTGCTTCATTTATTTGCCCAACATGAAGCTAGAATATCACCTCAGACTCTTTAGAATAAGGGATGTGGTAGGCATAAGAAAAAAAGAAAAACACCAGAGAAGGAAAAGAGAGAGAAGCAGAGAACTTTATCTGTTCCCTTTAATAAATATGTAAGGTACCCAGATACCACCCTGATGAGTGCAACAAGGAAATCTAGGTGGATATGATATATGGAATATAAAATTGCAGCAAGTGATATGATGTTTGGAATGTATGTGGGGGTAGACTGGAAGCCCAGAAGTATGGATCCCATAGAGTGGGGAGTCAGGGTCTGTATTGACACTCTGCAAGGGTGGGGAGCTGGAAGTTGCTGTTTGGTAGGAGACATAGTTTAAAGGCAAGTGGAGTTACTGGGGCCTGGGCTGAGATCAGGTGCAGCCATATGTAGGAGGCCAAGGGCATCATGGAATACAAGGCTGGTCTTGGGGCTGTGTGATCAGGGTGGGCACCAACATTCAGGTGCACCAAAGCATTGCATTTGGGGGTGCCAACTCCCCATTTAAAAACTTTTTTTTTTGCTTTTGCCTTTTGGGTGGTGGTGGTGTGGGGAGGATGTTGAAAACATTTTCGTACTGGGCAATAAATCACATAGGACTGGCTCTGATGGCATACAAGGAAGGGAATAAAGATTGCTACTGGTGCCTCCAATAGAGCAAATTATGCCCAGTTATTGGAGAATTAATTGATTGGCTGATTGATAATAGTAGAATGTAGGTATCTGTATATTATCTAACTAGCTCCTTCAATAAAAATATTGTCCACATCCCTTCTATATACGCAATTTAAAATACAAGTGCCGAAGTACACATAAAGTAAAAGTGCTAGATCCTTAGCTCATGTAAATTAATGTAGCTCCATTGACTTCAGTAGAGTTATGCTGATTTACACTAGCTGAGAATCTGGCTCCATATTTCTCAGTTCAACTTCTCCATAAAACACAGAAAGGGGGGAAATTAAAGAGCCAACCAAGCTATAAAATAATGATCTGTGAATGTACAGCATTTCTTGCTATAAAATGATTTATCAACAAATACCTGATGTTATCAAATAATTTCAAGGGTCTCATTTAAAAGCGAAGGAACTTAGCTAAAGTCTCAGCCAGTATATTTGCCTTTCAACATTCCCATTATAAATAGGTTTTCTAATGGAAAGCCTGCAAAGTCCTCATAATGATAGAAGTACAAGTAAGTGTGGCTGCAATAAAACAGCACAGAGCAACTTTACTGTTACAATATGTGGGCAGTTCGTCATTACAAATGTTGCAGCATTTTAAATAGACACCTTCTCCCTGGGCACACTGCAATTAAAGTGAGTGCACAACAAATGTGATCATTAAGCTGACTATACTCACAAGAAGGACATAAAAAGAGCAGTCAGACAGATGACTTTAATGCAGCTTGTTTGCTTTGATTCCTCTTCCTTACGCCCTTCCCCCTATATCTGAAGAGAAGCCATTCCTTATTTATATGCTAAGGCATGGTCTTTGCTACATAACTTTCTCATGGGAATTTGTGTTCTTCTTATTAAAGTTCATATTCCTTATTCATTGAATTAGATTATATAAACAGCATGCGAGTTACTGCATATATCCAGTGCTTTGTTTTATTTTATGCTGGCTTTTTTCCCCCGGACATGTGAATGATGTTTTCTGCTAGTTGCATAATAGAACTTTATTATCATGAGAATGAAAAACATGTCACAGGCTTTTAAGATCTGTTTAGAGGATTTGATTAAACTGACAGGGACACAGATGAGCTATCCTTTCTCTTTTTATCTTCCTCTGCCATATTTCCTCACTCATTAGTGGCTTTTATTATGGGAATTTATCAAGATCTACCTGAGCTGAAGGGGAATATGGAGGAAGAAGTACCTCCCTCTAGAGTTAATAGTAGTGTTATTGCATGAATGGTTCTTTGGGGTAAAAGAAATACTGATGCAGCCGATACAATTTCCTCTAGTTATTGAACTCAGAGGGTCTGATTCTCCTCTCGCTTACTAATGGTGCAAATCAGGAGTAGCTGCAATGAACTCTAGAGAGTCAAACAGATGTAAAATTAGTGTAAGCATGAGGAGAATCATGTTTATATAGTGCCTAGATTCTAGCTAAAAAGTAGCCAGAAAAACTTGTAAAGGAACAATCTTGTTTTGGTAGCAGCATCATGGAACCTGTAATTCCTTCACCTAATGAGCAAGCAAGTCTCAGGCTGATGAAACAATCAAATAGTACCATAGAGTCTCTATGGGTAGAAATAAATGAATCAAACAGTATCATAGAATCTCTATGGCTAGAAATTCCACGACTCGATAATATTTCTACAATATAGCAGTATGAATATGTTACTAGCCTCCTAACCAGGATGGTGATGGTGACTGTGAAATACTCAGGGAGATTAGAGAGGCTACAGAAACAGACAACACAACAATAATGGGGGATTTACATAATCTTTGGGATTGGGAATATGTCACCTCAGGATGGGATGCAGAGTATGATTTTTTTTTTAAAGAGAAAATAGTGTTTTTTTTCAAAATAAAGTTTTTTGAGGGGTTTTTTTTTGAGGAAAGATATTGTTTCATTGAAAATTGCCAGTTTTTAAACAAAACAAACTAACAAAAAACAAAACAAAACCCTGATCTATGGGCTGGTCCACACTAGCGGGGGGATCGACCTAAGAGACGCAACTTCAGCTATGTGAATAACGTAGCTGAAGTCTAATATCTTAGATCGATTTCAAAAGTACTTACCGCTGGTCCACACCGCAGCAGGCAGGCTCCCCCGTCGACTCCGCTTACTCCTCGCGCGGAGCTGGAGTTCCGGAGTCGACGGGGAGCGGCTCTGGGATCGATTTATCGCGTCTAGATGAGACGCGATAAATCAATCCCAGAACATTGATCGCTACCCGCCGAATCGGGCGGGTAGTGTGGAGGTAGCCTATGAAGGCACAGGCAGAGTGGAGAATCAAGAGCTCCAGTGGGTCTGTTACACACCACTGTAGCAAATCTGCAAGGCTTGTTGTGCCTGGAGTGGGGAAACTTAAAAGGCAAAACCTGCCACAGGAAGGGGTAGTGAACAGGAAGAGAGCTACCTTGCCCTGCCCTGCCTCGCCTCACCTCTGACACTTGAGACAGACTTGCTGAGAGGGAGATAGCAACAAGGCTCCCTGCTCCCAAAGCTGCAAGACCCAGCCTCACAGCAGCATGTCCCATCAAGAGGGGCTGGAGGTTGACCCCACTTAGACTAAGCCAAAAGGGCTGACCCAGGAAGACTGGCCTTGCTTAGGCAGACAAAAACAAGTGCAAGCTGCAGTTTTACTGACTGGGTCTGGGACTGACCTTGATCCTGGTGTTTGTAAGGTTTTGTTTCGGTTTTTTTTGCTGAAGCTGCTTTGCTGATAAGAAGATTAATGAATTTGTATTGGCTGTTGCTAGGGAAATTGTTAGCCTATTGGGAGTTATGTGCTTTGTTTGGAGAAACTCTACAAAGTATATTGTTAGAAAGTGTGCTTAAGAGCAGTCCAAGGAAGCTTTTATTTGGGCAAGGAGCTGGCACCTAAACTCCCCATCAACTGGATGGAAAGAGGGTCCCTGGCAGCATAGCTGGTAACAGTTGACATTGGGTAAATATAAATGTTTGGGATGCTACAGCATATATGTGTGTGAGTGCCTGAGACCTTATAAAATAGTTTTAGGTAAAAAGCACTCTTGTTTGTACCAATCATTTTTTAGAGAGAGGAGCTGTGTTCCCAATCATTTATTCCTGACACCACCTGGAGAGAAACAGTTAAGTTACTACTGCTTTAGGTTTTGAAAACCCTGGGTAACACTGGGAGCTAGTTGGTTTGGGAAACAGTAGGATTGGACAAGGAACTTGGGGAGGGAGGAGACTGGGGCTAGATGGAAAAGGAGACTGGGACCAGGAACCAGTAAGTGTGAGGGACAGAAGCAGGGGGCAGGTAGGAGAAACACATCTGATATGAATTAGTATTTAGGCAGAGAACTGGGACTAGCTGGCAAAGGACCTGGGACAAGAAGACAATAACAGGTGTGGGAGACTAAGATTGAATGATGAGTCTAGGGCGGGAGTCTGGTACCGTAAACCAGGCAGGGAGAGAGAGATTGGACAAGGGAGCTGGGAGTGGGGAACAGATACTGGCTGGACCAGGAGATTGGGGCTGGGACGATAAAGCCTGAAGAGTAGGGACTAGTACTGGATAGTCAAATAGAATGGGACGGGGAAAAGGCACGCACAAGAGACAGGGCCAGTTTGGATGGGCTGGGGCAGAAGGAGTCAAGCTTGAAGGGGATGGGCAGAACAGTCCTTCCCAAGTAGAGCCCTGGCAAATCCTGGAATAGAACTCAAGATTACCAAGTCTCATCATTCCTCTGCTGTCAGCAAATATCTATGAAACCCACTGGTAAAGTGCATGTGTTTGCTGATATACATCTACTGTTGCTATCATTTACTCAGCTCAAATGGCAGAAATCTGTGAGGCCTGCTGAGGATCCATGTGAGAGTCAATGTGATGCCTCATGATGGAATTTGTTTTGTTTAGTTTGTGTTTTTAAATCCTATGAAATTGAACATTACAGTGATAAGCTTCACAGAAAAGCCCATGAGGAAATTAATAATTGTGTCTCAAAGCTGGGTTTGAATACTGTGCAGTTCATAAGGCCTAGGATACATATTTAACAATGAAGATAAAACAACATATTTTAATAGATCATAAATTGAGCACCATGTACTGAATGGGACAGGGGCTCCATGGAAGAAATGTGATCATGGAATGAGCTCATGGAAGACTGCTCATGGAAGAGCAGGAACTAACCCAAATGAGCCCAGGAGGGGCGTAAGGGGAGTATAAAAACTGAGCCCAGAAGTGGGGAAGAAGAATGCTTGAATTAGAAGAGAGTGGACAGAACCCTTGGGAAGTAGGGGCTGGGCCCAGTTTAGGACTGCGGCAGAGAGTTTGTGGTTTGTTCGTTTTAGACTTGCATACCCTGGAAGGTGCAGACTATTGTTTGGAGGCCAAGTCAGTACAGCAAATCCACCTCTATGCCGGAATAGGCTGAAGATTGTTGTGGGGAAATTGTGGCAGAGCACTGCAATGTTGGGTCTCGCTGCAAGGGGTTCTGGGAGCGGTTCAGTCTTTTAACACAGATATAAAAGCTTCTCTCACTAATGCCTAACAAAACATATACACAGATGGCAGTAGTTACCATGAATCTTCACTGTGGTATTTAAAGGGTTTTCTGTTCCAAAAAATACTACAAGGTGGCTTTTTCTGTACTTGTCAGTATCATGT
The DNA here is from genome assembly GCA_037349315.1 of Chelydra serpentina. NCBI lineage: Eukaryota > Metazoa > Chordata > Testudines > Chelydridae > Chelydra > Chelydra serpentina. The sequence goes on from JBAIAC010000004.1 coordinate 81,926,739, forward strand.
TTATACAAGAACCAGTACATGGCAATCGCCTGTTTGATTAAACACAAATCTACAGGAAAACAATCTTCAGCATTGGGGTGAACATTAGGACAAATGTTGGTTTCTTACAAATTTGGGAAAACCCCATTTTCATATGCAGTTATATTCAGACTCACCATTTATAGATTAATGTAGTGACTACAAAGTACCTCTCTCTTACTTCTAGGGATTGTATCCACCATCTTTGTGGTGTCACCTAATAGTCCTTTTTTAACTTCCTTTCATTTATTAGTTTAGATGCTTGCCTCTTCGTATCACTGAACTGCTGGTAAACAAAACTACTTGGTGTGTGAGAGCTGAATTGATGAACATTTAGCTGAAGGATTTCCCATTGCATTCTGTACTTTAATCATATTTAAACATTTCTTTTATCTGAACACTTCAAAAAGGAGGAATCTAATTCCCATGCAGTTCATGCAATGGATGAATGTGATAGGTAACACTATCCTAACCTCTAGCAGAAGGGAAGATTGAGACAGGGCAATAATTGGTAGTGCTGTGATATTATGGTCATGAGGACCATATAAGTACCTCAATGGTGATTTTATCAGTTTCAAGAGGAAACTTCTTGAGAAAGTACAGCATACTTGAGGGACAGCTGGAATCTTCACGAAGAAGTACTAACATTGTCAACCAACAATGCACTGTGTTGTCTCTCCTCTTGCCTTTTAATTATACGCTCTTCAGAGCAGGCACTCTGTTTGGCACATTTTTTCTTTTGTAAAGCTCCATGGACATTTCTGGAGATATAAAAAGACGATAAGGAATTAATTTCTTATTGTTAAATTCTGTATTTATTAATACTATTAAAAACCTCAATTTCCACTCTTTTAAAGCTTCCATGGTAACAATGTTAGGTACTTGGGAACTAGAAAATGTGTCCTTCAGTGTCAAGGTGGGCTGATAGTTATTGTTCAGATTTGTCATTTGATATCAGTCTCTTCCTTATTATTCATGCAGTCATTTCTATTGAAAGTTCAAGATGACGTTTGCTGGAGATGTAACTGCGATATAGAGGTAATGCACATGCTACTTTTGATCTTTTAAGACAGTATTCTTGTCCATAACTTAGGAACATTCTGTAAAGCTTCCCCCCCCCCCTCATGTAAATCAAATCAAGTGTTCTTTTTTGTAAGAAACTGCTTTTTGGTCAGAATACCTCTGAGACTCAGTTTTAGGATGCAGATTCCATGGAGCAAAACACAGATATTTAAAAAAAAATTTCAGAAGCAAAACCAGAACACAAAACAGTAGTGGAGTCTCATGCAAATAAACCAGAGAATGGTGAAGTTGAAAAAAGTTTCAAACAGCAATACTAACATTTACTTCCAAAGGTGTTCTTGTCTCAGACAGGAAAGAAAACCTCTTAGTATTTCTATCTAAATACCAGTGAACTAACAACTTTTAGCTTTGAAGACTGTGTGCTTTGTGCAGGTCACTATGACCAAAATAATCCTAGGCAATAATTGGCCTTCCCTCTATAGACTAAGAGTTTCTCTGAGTCACAATCAATTAGCCTAAAACATCCTCATGCAGCCCCCAGAGAGGGCCAGGGGAAGTATTTGTATGTGGCAGAATGTAATATAAAACTGCTAGATTCCACTTTTCTCATAATTTAAAATTATAAGAGGAATTAATGTGCATTGAGGGAAGAAAAAATCTTTCTAAGTGGGCTAGTTTTAGTCACTTTCTGTCTAAACAGATTCAAGCAGAATTTCACCTCAATAACTTGTCTACAACTGAGATTAGCAAGTCCCTCCAGCTTAATTGATCCTTCAGTAGCAATGTTGTGCTGTGAGAATATAATGTATAATGCATTTATCTCTTTCCCTACACCATAAAAAGTGTGTAGCAGAAAATTGGAGGATGGGAGTCATATTGATGCTACTATGGAGAGTTGCATGTAATTCTAGGTTCCAGGCACTTCTGCTTTGCCTTCCCCCACCCCCTTTTTTAATGAATGTGGTTAATCTATGGTAAAATGCCAAAAACAAGGTCAGAACAAAACAAGGAGGAAAAAAACATTATATTACAAGATTTAGAGCTAGAATTAGCAAATCTATATGGTTCTCACACCCCACAGGCCTGAAATAAGTTGAGGAGGTTGATGCTTTTTAAACTCATCCTTGGGAGCAAAATCGGGTTTTACTACATAGGTAAGTGTGACACATGGCCAGAAAGGGTTAAGCAACTTGCAGAGTAAATGATCCAAAATCAACCTTTAAAGACATATTATAGAAGTATATGCATGGTAATTACGGGTATTCCTTAGAAATAGTTAACATAGCCATGTTAAATGGCCTAAAGCTTTGAAATGAAAACCTGTATTGTTAGAGAATTAGAGGTAATACTAATTCTATGTGTTTACTTTTATCTTGTTAGATGTTAACCATGTAAACAGACTGTTCCTGTCTATTACTATAGCTATTGATTCAGAGATCAAAAGGGAATATTAACATTTAGATGAAACAGGGGTGTGATTGTGATAATGTTATTGTGTATATTTCACTTTGATGTTTGTGGTAAACTGTCTATGAACTGCTTAATGGATAATTACCTTATGTTAATCCATGTAGTTAATTACCAGTTTTGTTTAGGAAATAGAAGGTTACTTCAAAAATACTTTTGTTCACCCCAGGACTGCATGGTCAAGAGGTTGCTAGAAAACTATATAAAAAAACTCCTGGAACCTGATCCTTTTTATCTCAAATCTGCTTATGCTTTATGAGGGGAAGCATTGAGCCACAAGACTGAGGTCTCCAATTTCACTTGGATCATCCTGATATTGGACATTGGACTGAACCTATGGACTAATTCTAAAATAACTCTTTGCAGTGCTAAAGCTCATCATCTCTACTATGAAACTGACCTATGAACCCTATTTATACCTGTGTGTATAATGATCTTTTAACCAATACTCTCTCTCGCTTTACATTTAAAATAAATTTTAGTTTCGTTAATAAGAATTGGCTGTAAGCGTGTATTTGGGTAAAATCTGAAATAGTCATTAACTTGGTGGATAATGTGTCTTAATCCTTTGGGATTGGTAGAATTTTTCATATGAAGAACAAGATTTTCAGTAATCCACATCATATTTAACTTGTATGTCTGGGAGGACAGGGTTGCTTTAAGGGAACTGTGTTTTTTGGCTTCTGGGCAACCAGTAAGGTATTATGGAAGCTGTTTTGTTGCTTGCTTGGTGGATCTAAGTTTTAGAATAACCACCAGTTTGTGGGATTGTCTGCCCCATTCTTTGCAGTTTACCCTTATTGAGCAATCTCTGTGCTGCTCCCCTGGAACCCTGGTCACAGTAAGAAATGGAAACAGGCTGGTCAACTCTGCTATCCCTGTTAGGCGGAATTAAGGAATCAGTACACCTGCATACTAGAGTGATTTTTTTCTGTTTAAAGAGCTAAGATAGATATCAGAATCTAAAAATGATAATTTATTCAAAATATTAGGTAAAGTGCAAGAGGCTAAAGTCAGGAAAAGTTAAGCTAGATATGCATGCTAGAGCAGGTAGTTAAATGCCTACTGGAAAACCAATAGACACCTCTGAGTGTAAGATGGATATAATAATATATCATCATCCTGCGTAATCAGCATAGCTACATTGATTGACTGTTTTTTCACCAGCTGAGGATGTGGCCAATAGTTCCAGGATCATTGGAGTGTCGAAAGGATAAGAATTAAGTAATGGTGAACAACCGTAAAACTAACTGGCTTTGATGTTGAGTGGTTTCCTAGAACTGAGAGTAAGGGTATGTCTATACTGGCAGAGTTACATCACCAGCAGTTGCATTGCCACTCAGAGAGCGCTGAAAGGAAACCGTTGCTGTGTGTTCACACTGTCATCTGCCCGCGCAATAGCGTGTTCACATTTGCGGCAATTGCAGCGGTATTTGGAGCGGTGCACTATGGGCAGCTATCCCACAGAGCATCTCTTCCTCTTCTGCCGCTAAGAGTTGTAGGAAGGCGGAGGGGGTTGTGGGGCATCCTGGATCCTGTCCCAATGCCCCGTGATGCATTGCTTCACATCCCAGCAATACCTGTGCTTCCGTCTGCATTTGACTCCATCTTAAAGCGGTTTGTGTACTGCGCCTCTTCAGTCTGCACTGTTGACCGATATGCGGCTCGCTCTCATTAACAAGTCACAAGTGGCAGTGGAGTTATTCCTTAAACCTCAAAGGCAAGAGAAGTTCAACACTGATCTTGCCACGCATAGTAGCTGTAACACAATATTGCTTGTGGCATTCACGGAGGTGCTGACCACAGTGGAACACCACTTTTGGGCTCGGGAAACAAGCACTGAGTGGTGGGATCACATCATCATGAAGATCTGGGATGACAAGCAATGGCTGCAGAACTTTTGGATGAGGAAAGCCATGTTCATGGGACTGTGTGATGAGCTTGCCCCAGTCCTGCAGTGTAAGGACACGAGAATGAGAGCTACCCTGCCACTGGAGAAGCACGTGGTGATTGCACTGTGGAAGCTGGCTACTCCAGACGGCTACCAATCGGTTGCTAACTAGTTCGGAGTGGGAAAGTCAACTATTGGACTTGTATTGATGGATGGCTTTGCACAGTAGGGACTCCCCTAATTGTGGAGGGGCGATAGATGGGACGCATATTCCAATTGTAGCACCAGACCACCTACCCACTGAGTACAATTAATTGGAAGGGGTATTTCTCTATGGTTCTCCAGGCGCTTGTGGATCACCGTGGACATTTCACGGACATTAACACAGGCTGGTCCGGAAAGGTGCATGACGCATGCATCTTTTGGAACATTGGCCTGTTCAGGAAGCTGCTAGCAGGGACTTTCTTCCTGGACCAGAAGAAGTAGGGGAAGTTGAAATTCCCATTGTGATCCTGGAAGACCCTCTCTACCCCTTAATGCTGTGGCTTATGAAGCCATACATGGGGAACCTTGACAGCAACAAGGAGCAGTTCAACACAGGCTGAGCAAGTGCAGAATGACTGTTGAGTGTGCTTTTGGACATTTAAAGTCCCGCTGGTGCTGTCTATATGGGAGGCTGGACCTGGTAGATGACAATATTCCTATGCTTATAGCCGCGTGCTGCATGCTCCATAATATTTGTGAAGGGAAGGGTGAAAACTTCATTCAGGGCTGGACCACTGAGTCTCAGCGCCTTGGGGCTGATTTGAATATCCAGAGACCAGGTCTATTAGAGGGGTGCAGTGAGGGGCCATAAGGATTAGGTATGCCTTGAGGCAGTAATTTGAAGCTGAAAGCCACTAATATTTGTTGGTATGCTCAGGAGTGCAGTATTTGTAATGCTAGGAGGTGATTGTGATTGTTGCAGATGATGCACTATGAAGTTTTTAAAAAATTGCCTGTTCTTTGCAGGGCTCTGTTTGCTTTCAGTCAATGGAATAAAGATTGCTTTCAAACCAAAACTATTATTTTATTAAAAATCAACAAGCAGAGGAGAGAGACAAACAAAAAAATACATTAGCACTCTGGGGGATGGGGGAAGGGAGGGTCCCAGGAGGAGGTGGGGTCCTGGGACAGTTAAAGATTTGTGTATGTCCAGGTATCCTATGCAACCTTGTCCTTTGGAGTACAGCTCAGCGGGCACTGTACTTCAGCAGGGCTAAACTGCAGACGGACGGGTGTTGGGTGCAGTGGATACCGGGAGTCCGCAGAGCTGGACTGTAACGGGGCAGGAGTGGAATGCAGCAAGTACAGACTGGAGCCAGGAGATTGATAAAAGTGGGGAGGAGGGACAGCTCAGTGGTTTGAGCGTTGGCCTGCTAAACCCAGGGTTGTGAGTTCAATCCTTGAGGGGGCCATTTAGGGATCTGGGGCAAAAATCTATCAGGGGACAGTACTTGGTCCTGCTAGTGAAAGCAGGGGACTGGACTTGATGACCTTTTAAGATCCTTCCAGTTCTATGAGATAGGCATATCTCAATTATTTACAAAAAAAAATTATTAAGAGTGTGTTGGTGGTGTCTGGGTGGTGCATGGGAAAGAGTTTTGCTGCAGGGGAGGGTGGGTGCGGAGCTGCTTGGTTTGCAGTGCTAGTAGCACCTGGAGCGTGTCTGCTTGGCTCTCCATAATGTTTAAGAGCTGCACCATGGCTTTGTTCTGGTGCATCACATTCTCCTTTCAGTCCCTCTTCTCACTCTCTCACCACTCCTTCAATTCTTGTTTTTTGGCAGCGGAGTGCATCATGACATCACACAGAAAGTCCTCTTTAGTTCTTCGTGGCCGCTTTCTAATTCTGCACAGCCGTTCAGCCGGTGGTAACAAAGAGGGAGGCTGGGCTCCCGAGGTCATATCTCTGAAGCCAAAATGCAACGTTTTACAGAAGCAGTGTTGTTTGCAACACACAGACCACTGATTCAGTGATTTAAAACACAGCCACTATTCACATACCTGTCACTAACTGGCTGACCCCAGGAAAGCACAAATGAGCCACAAGACCCCCCAAATGGTGAGTAACTGCAGTTGCAGGGGGAAATCGGTGTTCCAGGGCAGTACTGTACACTGTGCACGTGGCTCTTGGGGAGAACCAGCACCGGAGGGGAAGCCTTAAAATCATTCCTGTCCCTGCATTTTCCACAGGTTGTGTTCGTTATGAAAGATATCTCACTGCTGAGGGTGAGCAGGGAATCAAGGGAGGATCTTCTCCAAGCCTGTGGCTTCTGCCCTGGCCCTTATGCGGTTCGACTGTGTCCAGCAATGCACTCGTGATGGCAGAGTGGCGTGGGAAAGTTACCCTTAATGGGGCAAGAAACAAAGCAGCTCTGCCAAAGAACCTGTGGCAGCTGATTGCCCAGGATCTCCATGAGAGTTTCATGGATATCTCTGAGGCAGCTTCCCATGAAATAGGGGAGTTAATCCTGTTCCGCCGCTCAGACTAGGTATGTGGTGGTATGTGTATCATACAGACACAAGCCTGCTTTCTGCAACCCTCCTTCCCCCAACAACTCGCTTCAGTGATTCCCAAAATCAAAGCCACTTACCAGGGGTCTCCTTTCCTGTTTGCACTTTGCCAAGCTCTAACAGCTGTGACTGGCTAGCCTCCTCCAGGGTAGAGAAGAGCTCCTGTCTGCATGCATCTCTGACCTCTGAGTCATTCTCTGCCTCTGGGTCCCCCTCCACATCCTCAGCCAAGATTTCCTCCTCCTGGCTCGGTCCACTCTCGACTGGCACACAAGCCACCGAAGTATCCACAGTGGCCTTTCAAGTGGAGGTGGGGTCGCCACCGAGTATCACGTCCAGCTCTTTGTAGAATTGGCAGCTCATGGGTGCAGCACTAGAGCAGCTGTTTACCTCCCGCACCTTGTGGTAGGCATTCCGCTGCTCCTTCACTTTGACTCTGCACTGCAATGTGTCCTGGTCATGGCCCCTTTCTGTCATGCATCGTGAAATCTGTCCGTAGGTATCATAATTTCCACAGCTGGTACACGGCTGGGACTGGGCAGCCTCCTCTCCCCAAATGCCAATGAGATCCAGCAGCTCGGCATTGCTTCAAGCAGGGGATTACCTGGTGCATGGAGCAGGCATGGCCACCTGGAAAGATGCGCTGAGACCACTGCATGCATCACCGAGGAAACAAGAAGGGGACTTTCCAAATTCAGAAGGAATTTAAGGGGTAGGGCTCATGGTTGGTCACCTGAGGACAGGGCTGTAAAGTTCAAACCAATGACCAGAGAGGTGAGAACAGGCATTGTGGGATACCTTCCAGAGGCCAACTGCAGCGCTTTAATTGACAAGGGTGTCTACCCTGGCACCGCAGCACTGTAGCCCCGGCACAGAAAGCTGTACGCTTCTTGTCAGGGTGGGCTCTTCTACAGCGCTGCAACTGCACAGTTTCTGTGCACTAAGTAGCTTGACAGTGTGTACACCTTGGGAGTTACATCACAGAAAGCTGCCCTACTGTGCAGAAACTTGCCAGTGTGGATAAGGCTTTGGATGGTGAACACCCTGTGGTGACTGTAATTGAATTTCCAAGGTTTTAGCATAAGAAATGGTACATGTGAGAATCTAGAAAGATTGTTAAGGTTTAGCATAGTGGAAATACAGAATTTTGGGGGAAGCTTTCAGATTTAGGGATAGAAATTCTGACATGGAAGAAACCAAAATTAGAGGGAGGACTTAAGGTTTGCACAAATGGGGAGTAAATACTTTAGATTGGTTTCCAGCTAAACTCTTACTCATGCATGAATTTTATGGACAGATCTCAGCCTATGGAATATTGCTGATGGGGCAGACTCTGTAATCAGTTACACTAGTGTAAATGAGGAGCAGTGACAGAATCAGGCCTCATTAAATTAGAAATACTTGGATTTCTTGAAAGAGTGAGATGTGGAGCTTTTGCTCAGGAGACAGTAATTCCGCCTCAAGGAAATTATAAGACGACAGAATTCACATCTGTCTACCTCTTTTGGGAAGAGATTTGGTTTTGTGTTCTTGCTTTGGGCTTAATGTTTTGAGAAAACAATTAACCTTTAAGACCATAATTGAATTCACTGACAATGTGTTAGGTGTCTCTTTTACGGAATGTTTTGTTTTTCTCAGGGGCTAGCTGTCCCTTTTTACTGGTTGGAGTATGCCTAAAGTAATCTGACTACAAAAGTGAATGTCTTTATAGAGACATTGGGCCAGAGTTTCATCTCACATGAACTGTTTTTACACCAGTTTAACTCCTTTGATTTCACTGGAGTTATCCCTTGCTTACACTGATGTTAGGTCATATTCAGGCCTATGGAAATTTAGAAACAAAGAAGACTTCTGCTTTCTTATCTCCATCAAGGGATGGTACCTAATTAACACTTTAAAAATACAGGATTTGATGCACAGGCGCGGACTTCCGGTTCCGCCCGTGGGTGCCATCACTCGGCGTCGGGGGCGGGGCCCTGCCCGACGCCGGGTCCCACCCCCGACGCCGGGCCCCGCCCCCGACGCCGGGTGACATCGCGGGGCCCCGCCCCCGACGCCAGGTGACATCGCGGGGCCCCGCCCCCGACGCCGATGCTACGTTGCCTAGCATCGGGGGCGGGGCCCCGCAACGTCTCCCGGTGCCGGTAAGTTTGCCGCGGGTCCGGGGCGGGCGGTGAGTTGCCGGTGGGTGCGAGCACCCACCAATTTTTCTCCGTGGGTGCTCCAGCCCCGGAGCACCCACGAAGTCGGCGCCTATGATTTGATGTGTTGTGCTATTTATGAAACAACAAGAGTGTATTGCATTAGTAACACATGAAGCAGGAGGCAAAAAAAAGCCACTAAGGATATTGCCTTTTCTATACAATATTTCCAACTGCATTAGGGGAATGCTCTTGTGCTAGTGGGGGAGTTAAATAATTACCCTGGAGATGTATTTTATTAGCACAAGTATTTACTGGGTAACCTCAATTGGTATGCAGGTTTATAGACTTTACTGAGCTTTATTGTCAAGTGCTTATTTAATTAATCTACATTTATATTTAGCTATTTAACATGATCAGATTACTATTGTATCCTTTGCTGTAATGAACCATTTAAAGGTTTGATAAAAAACATGCTTTTATACTGCTATTCCAACTGCCTTCTTTTGCTTAAGTTATTTGCAGACTCTCCAAAGATGCGGAGATGCCTCTCAAACTATCTCAACTGGCAAGGCTCCCCACTTAACACTACAGGATATTTTAGGCAAGTTGGTAATCAACTATTCACCAATGTGATTGTCACCAGGGATATCACTTCTCCCTGTCTCCAGAGCCTGGGTGTCCATATCCAGTCTTTTCAAGGAGGCTTAATTTTTTAAACAGAGGTTATCAAACAAACAGAAAATAGTCTTAACTCAATCCTTGGCCCCAGGCTTCAGGGTCACCCTTCCCAAGGATCTCTGGAACTCCAAATCCTGGCAGTCTCCCAGCCTCTGTCACCTCTGCTCCTCTCCTGGAGCAGCAGCCACAAGGCTGCTTCTCTGAGCCCATGGCCCATTGCTCCAGGCACCCACCATAGGACCTAGCTCCACTCCACTAAGGCTTTGTGTTCCCAGGGCTCAGACTGTCTCAGTCCTTCCCCCAAGCTGCCTACTAGCAGTCCATTATGAGCCCAAGTGTAGTAGCATTGCCAACTTTATAACTGCACAAAACTGAACACTCTAGCCCTGCCCCTTCCCTGAGGCCACGTCCTCTTCCCCACCTCTTCCCCGAGGCCCTGCTCCCTGCTCACTACATTCCCCCTCCCTTGGTGGCTCGCTCTCCCCCACCCTCACTCACTTTCACTGGGCTGGGGCAGGGGGTTGGGTGTGGAAGGGGGTGAGGGGCCTAACTACGGGTGCGGGCTCCGGGGTGAGGCCAGAAATGAGGGGCTCAGGGTGCAGGAGAGGGCTGCAGGTTGAGGCAGGGGGTTGGGGTGCAGCGGGGGGTGAGGGCTCTGTCTGGGGATGCGGGCTCTGGGGTGGGGCCACGGATGAGGGGTTTGGGTTCAGGAGGGGGCTCTCAGTTTGTGTGAGCTGAGGGCTGGGGCAGAGGGTTGGGGTCTCCGGTGGCTCTCGGTCAGTGGCACCGCAGTGTGGGTGGACTAAGACAGGCTAGTCCCTACCTGTCCTGACTCCGTGCTGAGCCCCAGAAGCGGGCAAGTGGCCAGCAGATGTGGCTCCTATGTGGAGGCATGGCAGGTGTCTCTGCACACAGCTTTTGCCGCAAGCACTGCCCCTGTAGCTCCCATTGACTGCGGTTCCCGGCCAATGGGAATGCGGAGCCGGTGCTCGGGTGGAGGTAGCACCAGGAGCCCGATGCCACCCTCCTCCCACCTAGAAGCCAGAACTGCTGGATGCTTCCGGGGTGCAGCATGGAGCCAGACCAGGTAGGGAATAGCCTGCCTTAGCTCTGTAGCACCATAGACCAGACTTTTAATGGCCTGGTCAGCAGTGCTGACCGGAGCCACCAGGGTCCCTTTTTGACTTAGTGTTCTGGTCAAAAAACGGACACCTGGTCACCCTAAGCCAGTGGTGGGTAGCCTGCAGCCCGTGGCTGTGAGACAGTTTGTTTACATTGACTGTCCGCAGGCATGGCCGCCCATGGCTCCCCGTGGCCGCGGTTCGCCATTCTTGGCCAATGGGAGCTGCAGGAAGTAGCATGGGCTGAACGCAGCTTCCCACAGCTCCCGTTGGCTGGGAACGGTGAACCATGGCTGCTGGGAGCTGTGGGCGGCCATGCTTGCTGACGGTCAATGTAAACAAACTGTCTCGCGGTCCGCCAGTGGATTACCCTGATGGGGTGCGTGCGGCTCACGGGCCGCAGGTTGCCCACCACTGCCCTAACGTGTAGCCCAGCTAAACCTGTATGCTCAGGTTTTCCCGGACATTTCCTCTCTTTTGATTCTTCTCGCTTTGTCTGGGCAGATTTTTCAAACAATAGGAAATGTCCAGGATTTTTTCAGAGCAGAAGTTGCAGCTCAGAAAGAGCTGTCTCCATGACCCGATTGGTCCCTCCGCTGCAGCCGCAGCTGCCAGATCCTGTCCAGCCAGGGCCCAGCTCCCAGCCCTGGGGAAGGGCAGAGGCACGGAAGCACTGACTGACGGGCTGGCACTGCGTCCCAGGCCTGTGCCAGCTGTTCTGCCACCATGACAGGGAATGACACAGCACCCCACCTTGAGAGTGAGGCCCCACGCACCCCCTCCCACACCTTTCAAAAACCTCTTCCCAGTACATACACCCCTCCAACACCCCCCCAAATATTCCCTCACAGTACACACATACCCCTCCAGCATCTCACCCCTATTTAATGAACTAGATTGGGTTGATCTGCGCAGGTCCAGGGGAGCTGGGTTTAGACTATTCACAGGGACCTGCTACCCTGTGACAGTGATCTTCAATAATTTGTTCATCCTGGGTTGTTTAAATAGAGATTTAACAGGGGAACTATCTCTTTGGAACCACTGTCTGAGTCAATGTATGTTATTTTTTTTTGTTACTATTGTGGATATTAGCTCATGAACAGAGTAATGATCTCCAGGATTCTCTTCTCCTACGGGTGTAAATCAGAAATAATTCTATTGAATTCAATGGAGTTACCGTCAGATAAACCCAGTGTGAGTGATGTGAATAAGGCCAATAGTTCCTCTCTTCTTTAGTAAGCTTGACCCCTAGATGAAAAAATAATCAATCCTGGTATAAGTTTTGCGAAGAAGTTGAGGAAAGCAGTATAATCCTCCTTGCTTGGGTGTGAAGTGCTACCAGCTGTCAAGTAGAGCACTTAATAGCCTTCTTACTAAATCTGGAGGCAGGACACAAGGGAATTTCTGTCTAGTTCTATTGAGTCAATCACTGAGAACACAATTGGTTTCCTCCTACCTTAGTGTTTGTGGGAAATGTTTGCTTTTTAATTTTTCTTGGTTTCTTTCAAAACATTTGCTCCATAAGCTGATATGAGGGGATTTAAATTATGTTAACTACAATACTTTTACCTCGTTGTGGTGGGATGCAGAGAAAATAAAATCTGCATTTCAGAAAGTAACAAAAAACTGAAATTAACCTCCCCCAAATGTGTGGTCTAGGAAGTTAGCATTTATGTGCCCAGGACACACTTTCTTTTTTAATAATAGCTCTCTAGCCACTAGATTTAAACATCCACAGCAGAAAGTAATGGCTAAATACACTTGCCCGTACTCAGTAGCACCTTACTACACATGCTCAGTAGCATCTTACTCCTCAAATAGTCCTGTTTAAATTTGTAATAAAGTACTAGTCAACATGAGTAAGGGTGTGAAAACCTAACCAAGAGGAAGACTGAGCAGAAAATACTGTTTTATTTTGTCCCTCACCCATCTTTTAGGGCTGGTCTACGCTAAACCCCCCTGTCGAACTAAGATACGCAACTTCAGCTACGTTAATAATGTACCTGAAGTTGAAGTCTCTTAGTTCGAACTTACCTGTGGTCCACACGCGGCGCGCAGGCTCCCCCGTCGACTCTGCCTGCTCTGTTCGTGGAGCAGGATTACCAGACAAGACAAGTCTAGACCAGTCTAGACAAGACGCGATAAATCGAACCCAGAAGATCGATTGGACCCCTCCGGCGCGACGGGTGAGTATAGACGTACCCTACTGTAACAAGTCTAGAGATGGTCAATTAAAAAAAAAAATCCCAGAATTTTTTTTCAAACTTCTGTAAAATGTGGTTTCTTTTATCAATCAGCTCTAAACATGTCATGGTTTATATTCCATGTGAGGGGAACATATGTAGCTCTGGACAGGAAAGAAATACATAGGATTCCCGATTTCCTCCCCATGTCCACCCTGCCTCCCAGCTATAATGGCCAATGTCCCGATTTTCCACTTACAATACACCCGAGTCATTAATGTGAATATTTAGAGCTATCTGGAAAAGCCAAGACAAGTTAATGAGTTGCTTCTGAACAGAATAAAACACTGAAGTGAACGTTTCTGTAATATAATTCATTTCTACCATTAAAATATAGCACACATTATGAATGTGTTTAGTATAATTTACAAACATTCCATCATGGCATATTTTGAATAATGAGAATTAATATGAAAAAATTGCACCATAGTAGTAGAAATTAATCAATGATTCATAAGAAATATACCCAAAATGAAAAAAACCTATAGGCTAAATGTTCTTTCTGAATTTTGTGTGGGAGTTAAAGAGAAGAAATATACTACTAGATGAATGCTCCTTCAGATCTTATTAACATAAAATTGAGTGTTTCATTCATGACTGCATGTGCAGGGACTGTAAAAATCTAACCTGACCTCATTGGTTTCTGGAGTGAAGGTAGCAGAGCCTTTCTGCAGGACATATTTATAATATATATGATTCATATGTCAGTTCTTCTGTAGAACTGTGGAAAGGTGCTACACTTGAGCTCCTTTATTGAAACCTTAGGGAATTTTGTCTTCCCATATGAATGTTACTTAGTCTGATTTACTCTTTATTCTTATATGGTTTGCTCAAGACTTTTTAAAACTAGGTTTTGTCTTGATGCATACAAGTTAGTCAATTTTAAACAACAGTTTGAAATACAGAGTTTTCATGTCTAAATTCAGTGGTTTTTGTCTAAAACACATATATTGCCAAGCATATCCATGCATTCCAACCATGGGTTACTAATTATGAAATTATACAAATATTTATAATTGGCATGGGGGAAAACCACAATTTTTGGAGTAGAATGAGACACAGTATGCAGTTTACTTATATTTTTGATTTTTAGAAGCTTGTACACTGTCTGATAAATACACGTAATATTGCTACAGTCAAGCTCTTTGTCAATATTCTGATAGACTTAATAAACATTCACTGACATTTGTGAATTATTAATTTTCAGTCCATTTTTTTTCTGCTTCCTTATGAGAACCATAAAGTTGCCGAGTCACAGCTAATCAAAATTGTACAGATGACATTTCATGTGTTTAATTGTAGAAAAGCATGTTTTGTTGCCATGAATGTCCAGAAGGTATATATTAACTTTATAAAGCTTGCTCAACTGGCTACTGGATATATTTGTATTGTGTAGATAATGACAAATGTTTTGTAGACATTTTGGAATTTCTCTCTTAGGCTGATGCATTGTAGACTCTGATTATCCTAATTAACTCTGTTAAATGGCAACTTGGACGTCTTTTGAATAACATTTGTCTGGCTCCAGAATGCACTTGGATTAGTCTAGTGTTTCTAAGTAGCCTGTCATTTCTGACAAAATTGAAAAGTTGAAAATTTTTCAGTTTCCAGTTAGTGGTATTTTCATTCATTTGCAGATGTCATAAAATAAATCTGACAGCTTATTCTTCCCAGATGACAACATCTTGTTTCACCATTAAATCTTTATCCAAATAACAGCTTACTCAGAAAGAACACTTTTCACCCCTGCAGCTATCTCTTTGGTAAGCTTCTCAATATGTTCAGACTGTCTGAACTGTCCATTTTATTGGTTGTCTAGTAGAGAGAACTTTTTCAATTGCCAACATTGCATTCTTTCTATTCTCCTTTCTTTTTTTGGAGAAAACTTCATGAGAATCTGTGACAGACATGGCAGGATCACTCATGACAACAAGCAGGGAGAACAAGTGAAAACCAAAGACTTTAGAAGTGATGAAGCAGCTCTAGCTGTTCCTTTATCAAATCCAGCTGCTCCTTTTGTGTGATCAGTGGTTTTATTCACAGCTTACACTACAGGCTCCAAGTCCCTAGCTATCAGCTCTGACTGATCACCATGTCAGGGTCATGCTGCATAATTTATTTTTACTTCCTTGTTATATAATTCACCTAATCATTGTCTGTTAATTCAGTGATCAGCACCTGTCTCTTACCATCTCTCAATATGTTCCGGGGCTTTTTTTCACTATTGTAAAAAAAAAAAATGCTACCAGGAAGGAATATTTCTGAGGAGGAGTAGTATCCAACAAATTAAGTTCAGATTTTGCCCCCTAAAATGCACATAAATGTTCTTATTCACCACTTTTCTGATGGCTGGTGCATCCCTAAACATTCCCAACATAATCCTCCCCCACCCTCACCCCCACATTTTATTTATTTATTTATTTTAGATCTCAGGATAAAAAGTTGTTCTTTGATTGTCCCATTTGCTTTCACATGTGCTATTACAAAGAAAAGCTGATTTGTATTCCTGCTGGTGGTGGTGGATCCATCCATGTTTTTCTAACAGCTCTGTATTTTCAGTCTAAGAACTCCACTGTTCTGTAGAATACTCAGCAGTTATTAAATATTATCACTAAGTATTTGTTTCTGTATTTCTTTTTTTACAGTGTTTCCCATAAAGTAGTAAAAATTAAAATTCCTTATTGTGACAATTTAACTTGAACCTGAATCCGGTGCTCTTTACAAGTTCACGTGTAGCATGAATATTTAGTCTGATGAAGTAGTTGGCTCTGGCCAGTATTAAAGCCTCTGATCTAACACCTTCCAAAAGACTTCTACTAACTTCAGAGAGCTTTGGATCAGGCCTTAAGTGAGTCTGACACCTATTCTGATAGTTTATTGACAAGTCAACACTAATATACAACCACTAACTGTGTATGTGATTGGAACTGTGTTAAGTACCCATTGATTCTTTGTGTTGCTATCACTCATTTATCTTGGCAGCTGTGCTTCCAATTAGTAAGGAGGGAGGACCACACACACACAAATTGAGGCATGTCAAATCTCTCCTGTCTACTCAGTCCCCAAACTCGCAGAGATGATGGATAGTGCCAAGTGCCACTGCTTGTTAGGTTTTTTCCCCTGGTCACTCAGACTTCCTTTCCTGTAATGGCAATATTGGGTACAAAAATTGCATTATAGCAAAGTTACCATATTTCCTGCTGCAGAATGACAGCATATCCCAGCAATGTTGCTTCGTTTCATGTCTTGACAGAAAAAAAAATCATAAACTTAATTTTAAGACTTTCTGCTTTAAATAGACATGTTGGGATCCTGACAATGCAGTATGTTCTGACAAGCAAAGCAAAAACAGGAATTTTTGTCCTGTAGGACAAATTGGAACAAAACATGAAAATAGTGAAACTTTTCACACAACAAAATATTTTGAAAGAAATTACTTGGAATGCATAACACCTTGATTGGATTTTGAGTTTTGGTTTGTTTCAACTGA
This sequence comes from Chelydra serpentina, assembly GCA_037349315.1. Taxonomy (NCBI): domain Eukaryota; kingdom Metazoa; phylum Chordata; order Testudines; family Chelydridae; genus Chelydra; species Chelydra serpentina. Next base: position 81,943,369 of record JBAIAC010000004.1, read on the forward strand.
CCCAAAATGAAGCACTGCAACATTAAATTGCATTATGTTATGGTGCTATGCCGAATCACAGGAATTGTAGTTTGAGAGCCTCATGCCAACACTGTCTCCAGTCCAACTACATCTCTCATGATGCACTCGCAGTCATGTGACTTCTATTATGCACCCCGAAGGTTGGGCAGATGGGAATCCATTTTGTTTCATGGGAGATGTAGTCTGTCTAGGGAGCCCAACCCATAGGAGTGGGCAGGGGGCCAAACTACAATTTCTGTGAGGCAATACTGCATCATAAGGAAATGCAATTTAATGTTGAGCTGTCTCAACACATTTCAGGTCAGTTCAACAAACCAAAATATTCTGATTTGTTTGGGTCAGTTCTATAGGAAATATTTAATGTTTATTTATTTTTTCCTGGCAGAAATGTGAAAATGTTTGGTAAAATTGAAATTCTATTATAGAAAAACATTTGAAGGAAAATGCCCAGTCAGCTCTAATTCTGACATTAATTAGTGCACTGTATTCCCATTAACGGTACCCATAATCTTGAGGAGGAAAGAGTGAAAAAGAAACATCTCTGGTTTTAGGAGAGACCCAAATCAAAACCCTCTAATCATACACCTTTAGACTCTGCAGTGTTTGAACCAAAATCCAAATCATACACTTTAATCAAATTGGTGATGGGCATAATGAATGAGATAAATGATCCATAATTAAAACTGTAGTATTTAAAGTTCTATTTAACTGTAGATAGGACCACATCCTATACCTAACTGACACACAGGATATATGCTTAAAGGTTTCAGTGTAATAGTAGCCTAATATGGTTTAATTTATCTTTGACAAAAATGTTTAAAAAATCCAATGGGTTATTCAAATAATATTAATTCCATTTCAAAAAGGCAGGCAGGCAATTAAAAAAAATCACACTGGTACTATAATCTAATAGCACACATTTGTTAAATATAGTAATAATGACTAATCAATAACATAACTGATGTATTCAACTGAACAAAGTATAGCTGTTTGCAAATGTTTTGATTAAAATCTTACAATACGGTTGTTCAGAATACACATATGCATATTAAAACAAACATTAAACATCAGAGGTTTTGATTATTCATAATCAATGCAATGGACCAGATTCTGGTTTCATTAAAATTTTGTTTAAACTGGAGTAACTTAATCTGGAATTGCAGAGGTGCAAATGAGACTAGAATTTATGTGTATATTGCACTGTGGTTTTTGTATCTCGAATATACGTACTTGCTAATCATTTGGACCCAGAGAGTTCCCCTGGACTCTGAGACTGATCACATAAGAAGTAGAATTCTTTCTTTCTGCATGGAAGCGGGGATGGGAGTGGATATCAGTGGATACCTGACATCATTTCTCTCCTCCATGAGTCCAGGTTCTATGTGGGAATGGGGAGGCTGGGCAGGTGGAGGGAGGTCCTTGTGGTGCCTGGTCAGAAAAAGATAATGCAATCTGAAGGTCATGTGAACTGCTGTGGTACATAGACTTCTGAGAACTGCATCTTCAAATTCACAAGGAGCTGAGTGGTGCTGGTGTTGGGGAAGGTGTGGGTGGTAACCAGGAGCTCCGGGCCTCCCTATAGTAGGGATCTGCCATGTGGGAAGCAGGCCCAGTGGCCTTTTCTATAGTGGGGGGATGGGAAGAGAGCAAATATAGTTTCACCTGATGGGATGAATTTTCCTCCTCCTTTACTACTTCAGGAGAGGATAATCCAATGCATAATATCAAAAATATAATCTGCCCTGGAACCTTTCTGGTGACCATTTTTTTTAGGTGACTATTAATATATTATATATTTTTTTCAAAACTGGTCATTTTACTGTATATTTCTGGTACAAAAATTCTGGATGTGTACAGAATTTTATAGGGATTAAACAAATTTGATTCTATAAAACTGCAAAGGGCTCAGCTACACAATGAGGTAAAGCGCCTTCATGATTTCTAAAGCGCCTTAACATGTTAATTTCCCTAATGCACTTTAATATAGTGTCATTTCAAACAGTACTATGTTAAAGCATGCTAAGGTACCATTAGTGCTCACCAGCAGGGTCTACACCAACCAATAATATGTATCATGTTAGTGCACTTTATAAATCACACCTTTATAATGCATTTTTCTGCTCCATAATCATCCGTTTTGAATCATCCTTCAGAATTCTATAGGATGGTCTAAAACATATAGGAAAGTTGTCATTTTATATTAAACTGTGTAGGGCTCTTCTCTGGGAAACCCAGTATGTTTTGATGTGTACAGAACTACTTATACTTTCCCTCATGTCATGTGTGTATATAGATTTCAAATTATAATTGAATATCAGGCTGTGGAACAAAAACTATTTTAAAAGAATCCCTGACATGAATAATAAGAGACCATTAATTAGTTCACTATGTTTCAAATATGTCTGTTCACATTACTCCTTTTATGATGACTGACATAAAATATAAAAAGTAAATTCTGTGAAGTACTATTCTTTTCTACAGAAGTGACAAAGGGTCCTGTGGCACCTTATAGACTAACAGGAGTGTTAGAGGTGTTACCTATGATAGTCTATAAGGTGCCACAGGACCCTTTGTCGCTTCTACAGATCCAGACTAACACGGCTACACCTCTGATACTTGATTCTTTTCTATGTGGCTGGAAATTGCTAAGTTTCTATTAAAAAGGATATGCCATCTGGGTGGCAAGTTAAACATATGTACAAGAAAGTCATGCAGTGTCTTTCTTTAAGGTGACATCAAAGTCAAAGGTGTCTTCTTGACAATACATCATACATTTGTGTAGTAGCTATAGATCTCAATGCTTTCATAATTAGCAAGTTTATGAGGAATAATGGTTCATTATTCTCTACTGACTTGTTTGAAATTTGCTCTGACTTTAGAAAGTGAAACTTTGCAGGTTCATAAGTATTATGACTGCAGATGTATCCTAAATTGAGTTATACTTAGATTTAGTAGGAGATTAGTAACAGAGAAATCAAATACATCTATCATGTTTCTAAAACAACTAAGTTATTTTTAAAATGTTGCTATAGACTGTGAAAAACTAGCCACTATGTGAATTTTTTTAATGTGAAGGAATCTCTCTCGCTAGCATACAAAGCAAAGAATAAAAGTATACATTTCATTATGATAACTTGACTATTATTTATAACTAACTATATATTGAGATGGTATCTAATACTTGAAGGCTCTTTAACCTAGATGAAAAAGGCTTACCAAGATCCTATGGCCTGATGCTGAAGCTAGACAAATTGAAACTGAAAACAAGGAGCACATTTTTAACAGGGGTGATAATTAACCACTTGGATAACTTACCAAAGGAAGTGGTAGAATCTTCTTCACTTGAACCTTTTAACAAAATTGCAAAGCAGATCCTCAGTTGGTGATTACTTCAATGGAATTATGGCAACTTAAACACCTGAGGATCTGCCCCTGTATATCCTTCTGAAAGTTATATGTTTTAAGTTAAACCAGAAGTTATGGTCTTAATGGAATTCTTGAGGAAAATTCTGTGACCTGTGTTACATAGGAGATCAGATCATCATAATCCTTTCAGGCCTTAAAATTAGTTAATTAGCAGTAGAGATGCTTCAGTGAGCAATATACTTCCATTAAACCATTAATATTACAGTGTAAGCCAGATCCTGTTCTTGCTGTACCAGTGCAGACAAAATTCCCACTGAAATCAATGTGTGTTTTTGTGTGTGTGTGTATCTATGAAAGGTCTGGGCTCTTTGTTTAACTCCTCTGGTACTTTGTGCCTTTTTTTCCCACTGCATGTAAAAGAATTGAAGGCAAAGAGGTTTTCAACTAAGACACTATCTGTACTTAAAATGCTACAGCAGGACAGCTGCATCTGTGCTGTTGTAGTGCTTTAGTATAGCCACTCACTACAGGAACGGGAGAGGCTCTCCCATCACTGTAGTTAATCCACCTCCCCAAGATGCAGAAGCTAAGCTGGTAGAAGAACTCAACTATTGACCTAGCACTGCCTACAGTGGGGTTAGGTCAGCTTAACTATGTTGCTCAAGGGGGGGTGGATTTTTCACACCCCTGAGAGAGGTAGCTGTGTCGACTTAACTTTTGAGTGTAGACCTGGTCTAAGCCTATTATAAATCAGGCTTACCTTTTTCTAAGAAAAGGTAATAGCTTCTAAAGAAATAAAAGTTTCTTCAGTTATATTTTATTAGCATTAATCTTTGTTGAATCCAAATTGGCATGTCCTTTTCTACTACAGAAATTACTTTGATTAGTTATGCTCCACATACAGTATGCCTAAACTTGCAAAATTAAACTATCGGTAAAAGAAAGACACAACATATAGTGTAACAATGCATGTCACTCAACACGATACAAGACCTATGGGCTTGATTATGATTTCACACGCATCAGTTTGACTTCAATGCTCTTGACTTGCACTGAACCAACATCCTATACTTGTTTTAAAAAGAAAAAAGGTCAAGTTACCAAAACAACAAGATAGCCATTCTTGCAAACAACATGAATTACACTGGTTTAAAACAGGAGAAATGGGCCTCATATCTTGAACAGTTATTTTGTATAAACTTATGGAGTTTGAATTTCTGTCTTAAATAACAAAAACAGGAGGTTTGTGTGTGTATTTTCAGATTTTCTCACTTAGTCAAATATCAGAAGTGAAATATTATTTTATACAAATAGCAGAAATGAGGAGTGGATTCAGAGACTAATGGGAAAGAGAAGAGGTTTGTAAAGAGCGACGAGATCAGGGTTGCGTAGCTGAGTAAGTGTGTGATCAAGAAATGCAAAAATAAATGTATTCAAATAAAACATGCCAATAAGGTAAACTATGCTTCCCTTTACCCTCTTTCATAATGCAATAACAAGGAAACAGCCAATGAGATTGGAAAGGAACACTTTTAAGACAGATAAAACCAAATACTTTAAAAACAAGACATAATTAACCTGTGGAAGTAAGTGTCTCAGAATATTGTTGAGCTCAAGAGTTTAGTTGGATACAGAGAATTAGACAATTTGTGTGAATGAGATTATCTATAGTTATCTTAGATTGGCTAAACATATAAACCTTCTAGTTGCAGGGGAAATGTTAAATCACTAATTTATTGGGTCAGAAATAAACTTCCCCTATAGAAAGGCTATTCCTATAATAGTGCACAATGGCGTTTCATACACTCTTTTCTGAAGCAGCTGGTATTGGAATAACAGACTTGGTGGGATAACTCACATGATTGGAGTACTGTCATGGATGGATATAAACTGTTCAGGAAGGATAGGCAGGGCAGAAAAGGTGGGGGAGTTGCGTTGTATGTAGGAGAGCAGTATGACTGCTCAGAGCTCCAGTATGAAACTGCAGAAAAACCTGAGAGTCTCTGGATTAAATTTAGAAGTGTGAGCAACAAGGGTAATGTCGTGGTGGGAGTCTGCTACAGACCACCAGACCAGGGGGATGAGGTGGACGAGGCTTTCTTCCAGCAACTAACAGAAGTTACTAGATCACAGGCCCTGGTTCTCATGGGTGACTTTAATCACCCCGATATCTGCTGGGAGAGCAATACAGCGGTCCACAGACAATCCAGGAAGTTTTTGGAAAGTGTAGGGGACAATTTCCTGGTGCAAGTGCTGGAGGAACCAACTAGCGGAAAAGCTCTTCTTGACCTGCTGCTCACAAACAGGGAAGAAATAGTAGAGGAAGCAATAGTGGATGGGAACCTGGGAGGCAGTGACCATGAGATGGTCGAGTTCAGGATCCTGACACAAGGAAGAAAGGAGAGCAGTAGAATACAGACCCTGGACTTCAGAAAAGCAGACTTTGACTCCCTCAGGGAACTGATGGGCAAGGTCCCCTGGGAGAATAACATGAGGGGGAAAGGAGTCAAGGAAAGCTGGCTGTATTTTAAATAATCTTTATTGAGGTTGCAGGAACAAACCATCCCGATGTGTAGAAAGAAAAGTAAATATGGCAGGCGACCAGCTTGGCTTAACAGTGAAATCCTTGCTCGTCTTAAACACAAAAAAGCAGCTTACAAGAAGTGGAAGATTGGACAAATGACTAGGGAGGAGTATAAAAATATTGTTCAGGCATGCAGGAGTGAAATGAGGAAGGCCAAATCACACTTGGAGTTGCAGCTAGCTGGAGATGTTAGGAGTAACAAGAAGAGTTTCTTCAGGTATGTGAGCAACAAGACGAAAGTCAAGGAAAGTGTGGGCCCCTTGCTGAATGAGGGAGGGAACCTAGTGACAGAGGATGTGGAGAAAGCTAATGTACTCAAAGCTTTTTTTGCCTCTGTCTTCACAGACAAGGTCAGCTCCCAGGCGGCTGCACTCTGCAGCACGATATGGGGAGGAGGTGACAATCCCTCTGTGGAGAAAGAAGTAGTTTGGGACTATTTAGAAAAGCTGGACAAACACAAGTCCATGGGGCCGGATGCACTGCATGCGAGGGTGCTAAAGGAGTTGGGCGATGTGATTGCAGAGCCATTGGCCATTATCTTTGACAAATCATGGCAATCAGGGGAGGTCCTGGATGACTGGAAAAAAGCTAATGTAATGCCAATCTTTAAAAAAGGAAAAAAGGAAGATCCGGGGAACTACAGGCCAGTCAGTCTCACCTCAGTCCCCGGAAAAATCATGGAACAGGTTCTCAAGGAATCAATTGTGAACCAGTTAAACGAGGGGAAAGTGATCAGGAACAGTCAGCATGGATTCACCAAGGGCAAGTCATGCCTGACTAACCTAATTGCCTTCTATGATGAGATAACTGGCTCTGCGGATGAGGGGAAAGCAGTGGATGTGCTATTTCTTGACTTTAGCAAAGCTTTTGATACAGTCTCCCACAGTGTTCTTGCCAGCAAGTTAAAGAAGTATGGGCTGGATGAATGGACGGTAAGGTGGATAGAAAACTGGCTGGATGGTCGTGCTCAACGGGTAATGATCAATGGCTCTATGTCTAGTTGGCAGCCGGTATCAAGTGGAGTGCCCCAAGGGTCGGTGCTGGGGCTGGTTTTGTTCAATATCTTCATCAACGATCTGGAGGATGGTGTGGACTGCACCCTTAGCAAGTTTGCAGATGACACTAAACTGGGAGGAGTGGTTGATACACTGGAGGGTAGGGATAGGATACAGAGGGACCTAGACAAATTAGAGGATTGGGCCAAAAGAAACATGATGAGCTTCAACAAGGACAAGTGCAGAGTCCTGCACTTAGGACGGAAGAATCCCATGCACTGCTACAGACTAGGGACCGAATGGCTGGGCAGCGGTTCTGCAGAAAAGGACTTAGGGGTTACAGTGGATGAAAAGCTGAATATGAGTCAACAGTGTGCCCTTGTTGCCAAGAAGGCTAATGGCATTTTGGGCTGTATAAGTAGGGGCATTTCCAGCAGATTGAGGGACATGATTATTCCCCTCTATTTGGCACTGGTGAGGCCTCATTTGGAGTACTGTGTCCAGTTTTGGGCCCCACACTACAAGAAGGATGTGGATAAATTGGGAAGAGTCTAGCAGAGGGCAACAAAAATGATTAGGGGGCTGGAGCACATGACTTATGAGGAGAGGCTGAGGGAACTGGGATTGTTTAGCCTGCAGAAGAGAAGAATGAGGGGGGATTTGATAGCTGCTTTCAACTACCTAAAAGAGGGTTCCAAAGAGGATGGATCTAGACTGTTCTCAGTGGTAGAAGATGACAGAACAAGGAGTAATGGTCTCAAGTTGCAGAGGGGGAGGTTTAGGTTGGATATTAGGAAAACCTTTTTCACTAGTAGGGTGGTGAAGCACTGGAATGGGTTACCTAGGGAGGTGGTGGAATCTCCTTCCTTAGAGGTTTTTAAGGTCAGGCTTGACAAAGCCCTGGCTGGGATGATTTAGTTGGGGTTGGTCCTGCTTTGAGCAGGGGGTTGGACTAGATGACCTCCTGAGGTCCCTTCCAACCCTGAGATTCTATGATTCTATGATTGGCCACTGTCAGAAATAGGATAGTGGGCTACATAGATCACAGCTAGGATCCACTGGAACAATTCCTATGTTCCTATATACACTCTAGCATGACCTAATCTGTCCACAGAACATAGAAAAATATTGCACCCAAACATTTTACTGATCAGAAGCTAGTTATTTCTGTTTTTCTTCTTCCGTTTGCAACTGAGATATTTTCAATAATTAAAAGTCTCCAGTAGTTATTTGAAGGTCATCTGATGAAGACTTCCTTTGTGCATAAATTATCAAATAAATCATTGTAAGTGCCTCTTGACTCATATTTATTTAGATAATGGAAAAGCTAAGTCAAGTAAAAGCACCTACTCATAATTGCATCTAATTTTAAAGTACTTTTTCATCAGCTTGTGTGTGGCTCTCTGCACATTTTGTTCTCATTAAAATGCCCCAGGGAATCAATTTTGACAAAAACTAGCTAAATAATGAAGCCACACTTGAAATTTATCTACTTTTTTTCAAGAAATACTTAATAGGGATGCACACTTAAACCTATTCAGTCTGTCCACAATAATAATTGTGGTTCTATAAGAATGTGTAAACAGAAAGGTATTAAGCTTTGCTTGCACTTTATAGCTCTATAAATTAGTGCTATCTAAATATAAAACTCTCAGAATTAACTTCTGTGCAAAATACAATTTTGCAGATACTGGGCATCATTACTAATAGTAAAACAAATTGGAAATACTTTGCAAAATAAATTTTATGTCTGCCTTCTATGGAGAGTGTTAGGTTTTGATCCTGTAGATACCTATGCACATGATTAAATATACTCAAATGAATAGTACCAATGAAGTCAAAGAGACTACTTATGTGAGTAAAGTTAAGTACACGTGGAAGTGTTTGTAGAAGTGCGTCCTTAATTCCCCAGGGGCTTCTAGCTCCTAAAACACCTTGTGTTTTAAAAGCCTGAGAAAATTTCCCTTAGCAAAAGTGCTGTTATGAGGAAAGGAACTGGACATGAGACATGTCATGCATCTCATTTTACACTGATGCATTTGGCAGCCCTGTCACACCTCTTGAGAAAAAGTGTTCATCTACACTGCAGTTAAAAACCGGCGATTGGTTTGTGCCAAGTGACTCATGCTCGTGGGGCTTGAGCTAAGAGGCTGTTTAATTGTGGTATAGATGATAGAGTTAAGGCTGGAGCCTAGGCTCTAGGACCTTGAGAGGCGGGTAGGCCCCAAAGAATTGTGATGTAAACAATTACATCACAATTAAACAGACCTTTACCCCCAGCCCCATGGGCCAGCAGCAGGTTTTTAAGTGCAGTGTGGACATACTCAAAGCAACTTCCCCCACAGCATATCCTTTGGCAAGGAAAGGGTTCACTGAGCTAGGAGCAGAAGACCGTGGGTACTGATCTTACCTCTCCTATTGTGTTTCTGTGTAGTTCATAATGCTTATTACTAACCAAAGCCTTGTGTCACCATCCCAAAACACAGGAAACTATTATAGATTCCAAGAACAGAAAAGGACCATTGTGATCATCTAGTCTGACCTCCTGTATAATGCAGGCCATAAAACTGCCCCAAAATAATTTCTAGAGCATAGATTTTAGAAAAATGTCCAATGCTGACTTTAAAACAGTCCATGATGGAGAATCCTCCATGATCCTTGGTAAATTGCTCCAAAGGTTAATTACCCTCTCAGTTAAAAATTTACACTATATTTCCAGTCCGAATTTGTCAGGCTTCAACTTCTACCCTTTGGACAATGTTATATCTTTCTCTGTTAGGTTGAAGAGTCCTTTATTAAATATATTTTCCCATGTAGATACGTCTAGACTGTGTTCAAGCCGTCTCCTAATCCTTTCTTTGGTAAGCTAAATAATTTAAATTCCTTGAGTCTCTCACTATAAGGCATGTTTCCTAATCCTTTAATCATTCTAGTGGCTCTTCTCTGAACTCTCTCCAATGCATCATCATCCTTCTTCAACTGAGGACACCAAAACTGGACACAATATTCCAACAGCAGTCACTCTAGTCCCAAATACCAAGGAAAAATAACCACTTCACTCCTGCTTGAGATCCTCCTATTTATGCACCCAAAGATCACATTAGCCCTTTTGACCACAGCATTACACTGGAAGCTCATGTTCAGTTGATTATCCACCCTGTCCCCAAATCTTGTTTCAGAGTGATGGCTTCCCAGAGAGAGTCCCCCTTCAAGTAAGTTTGGCCTATGTGCTTTGTTCCTGGATGTACACAATTACATTCAGCTATATTAAAATGTACATTGTTTTCTCTCATCTTACCAGAAAGCCCAGATCACTCTGTCAGGGACCTGTGCTCCTTATTATTTACCACTCCTCCAATTTTTGTGTCTTCTGCAAACTTTATCTGTGCTGAGTTTATGACCCAAACCTTCTCCTCAAACTCAAAGTGATTTTTGGTGTGTGTTTAGAAAACATTTAGGTAAACTTTTTCCCTTTGTATTGGCTGAGTCTGCCTCTTTGCCACAAGGCACTCTTGCCTAGATCAGTGAGGGATTCCAGGTTGCAGTTAAAGTACCATTATACTGTGTTTGGACTGTGGGATCCTGACATCTAAGTAAAATTGATCCTGAAATCCTAGGATTGTATACCAATAAGTAAATATATAGCAAGACAAGACAGCTGACGTGAGAAAACGATGAATATGTTGACTTTTGCTGCTCCCCAGTTTATTATAAAATCCTTCAAGCCACTGTTTTTTATAACCCAAAGCTGGTTTTGCCATTCAAAGTTGTATAGCTCTTCAGAACCAGGCTATTTTAGAACAGCGTTTTGGAAAGGTGAGGAAGCACCACAGGTTTCAGCAAGATTGTCAGAGAATCATAGAAGCTCAGTGAGATTTTAGTGAGGTCTTTAGGTGAGTAAAGGCAGGATGCACATCTTCCCACATCGAGCTAAAGGTTGCTCAGCATAAATGAATGTACCAGTGTGTCATTGACAGGAGATAGGCTTTTAGCAGTTTCTCTTACCAAGACAGGGCTACAAGAGGGAGGGCAGCTATCCTCAAATGCGTATTAATTCACTGCATTTTATTTTAGCTATGCAACATTAACAACTTTTACCCTCTGACAAAGTGCCTTTGGATAGATTTGATGTGATAGCGGGGACTGTGTCTCTGAAACAGCACAGAGAACCATTAAAGAATAGGTATGAAGCAGCAGGGACAAAATGTAAGCTGTATATCAGCTATATTCTCTCATAGTTGCAATTTTTATTACATTTTCACATGATGCACAGTACTAGCTTCCCTGTTGTGTTCAAATACCAATCTCACAGACTATGGCTCCAGCATGAGCTCTGTAAAATTCTCTCTCTGCACTGTATCTGTATGTTAAGATTTTTGTACTGCTGCATATCACTGTACCATCAGGATGCCTTCTACATAAATTGGACAGACATTAACAAACTAATGAACGGATCTCTTCAGCCCCTTCAGATTACAGAAAGCTCTACTTCAAGTAGTCTTTATTTAGTTCATTTGCCTGATTGTTTTTGTTTTTTTATGAAATAGTGGGGGGTTAGGTAAGCAAGAGTGAGAAGAGGGAATGGTTGATGGTTTGAATGTTATTCTGATAGTAAAGCTTTGACAAATAGGAAGCTTTTACAGTGTTCCCCCAAAATCAGCAGTTGCTGGATTTGTCTGATCTGATCTGGAAGCTCATTCAACAGTTGGGGTCCCCTTTACTGAGAGTGTGTGGTCCCCAGATCTAGTGCCCTTCATTCTGGACTTTGTGATCTGCATTATTCCAAAGGAAAGCACTGTCTTAAGCAGCTTGTAGATGGAGATTTGGAGTACATATTTCAAAAGCATCTAAGTGACTTAAGCTCCTATGTTCCATTTTCTCAAAGGTGTTTTGCTCTTCCAAAAGCCAGATTTTTAAAGATATGTAGAGCTAAAGTTGCAGATAGGCACCTAGTGGGATTTCCAAAAGTGCCTAGATTTCAAGCACCTTGATTTCAATAGTTCAACTTCACCTCTGAAGTTTTACCCATCGTCTCTAATGTAACAGAGAGTTGATTCATCCAAATGTGTTCCTCCTTCAGTAGCATACCAAAATATCACTGACTGCACTGGAGCATTTCCTCTGAGTTTTGTTGGCACTGCATCTTATCAGAATTAGAGTGTGTTAATATGGAGTGAAAGTCATGTTTTATGATAGGCCCAGTAACTGCGGACATAAAACCAAAATAGGACATCCCCTAGTGGTCCAAAGAAGTTGTCTTTTTGTTTTTAGTAGTGCTGATTGGCAAGTATGGATCACAGCTATTCTGTTGTTCAATCATCTCTAATGTGAAACATTTTAAGTAGCACTCGGATAACTGTGGCATATGTAATTAGCAATGAGAGCTGGAAAAGAAAGAGCAAACAGCTTGCAAGATGAACTGAAATAAGTAGAAAAGAACAATATTTAGTGTTGCGTTTATCTGACAGGGCTAAGAGCAGCACCTAAGAAATTCATGTCCATTCAACCCTTTCTTTACAATTTCCCTTTTACATATTTCGTGGTCATGCCTATTTTAAAAACAAGTAGCTAACACATACAATGTAAACCAGTGAACAGCAAATCTGCTGTAACAAGTATCGTCTGACCTGGCCAGCATGCACAGAGTCAAGACTAATGCCTTGTCTACACTAAAGGGAAAAGTCGATCCAAGCTACGCAATTTGACTTACGTGAATAGCGTAACACAAATCAAGGTAGCTTAGATCTACTTACCACGGGGTCCACACCACTTGACGTCGATGGGAGACACTCTCCCATCGACTCCCGTTACTCTTCTCAATCAGGTGGAGTACAGGAGTTGATGGGGGAATGATTGGCGGTTGATTTAGCGGGTCTAGAAGACCCGCTAAATCGACTGCTGATGCATAAATCGCCACAGCATCGATCCTCTGGTAACTGTAGACAAGTCCTAAGACACTCCTCAGTTAAGTCTAAAGGAGACATTCTGTTGATAAACACAGGCAGACTTCTCTCTGTCAAAGGGAAACAAAAATAAAGGGAAAATAAACAGTGTGTGGTAAGAAGCACAGTTCTCTAGGGTGACCTTTCCTCCCAAGTGTGTCTATATCTCCTTGTTATGACTTGGTCTGGGAATTTCCTGGCATTATGATCTCCCAAGACTAGGCAGGACTCAGAGCAAGGGAGGAGACTTCTGCTGACACTCTAAGCACCCCAAGTCACTTCCCTTTCCTGTTTATCTAATAATCTACAATGCATAATATCGTAAAAATCTGGCAAAACAAATTGTGGATGCCTGTGTCTGCTTGCATTTGCGACATCCTGCAAAAATATGTTTAATCACTGTGCTCATTCTTGATCATTTACATGGATTTACATTGGTCAATTGGGGAAAATTAGATTTGGGGTTAAAATTAAAATTGGTTGGCCTGTGAGAGTCTGGTAACAGGACAATACTTCAGTTGCCAGCCTAGTAGCAAAAGTTTCTGTAAAGGATGCATTGCAATGAGTCACTTTTGATGAAACATGTTTTTAATAAACCTTGGAGCTGCATATACCAGTACTAAACAATATGTTTGTCTGAAACATGTTCTACTTTTAGGTCTACAAAGGACACTACTGAGTCCTTCTAGATCAGGTTTTTAGCAGCCATGAACCATGAAATGCATATTGAATTACTCATCTGTACAACCAAGTCTGTGAGACAGCCAATGTGGTTATCCAGGCTTTTGAATTTGGGAATATTATATTTCAGTTAAATATTGTTCCATATTTCTTTGCTACTTTCCATACAGCATTATATTGTGTCTCTTAAACACAGCCCAGATTAAGAAGTGGTTTAGAGCCCCAGCAGTTGCAGTGGAAGGTGGCGTACCTAAGGGAGCAACTGGGAAAGGGAGCAACTTGAGTAACTGGGCAAGCAGGCAGACAATTCCAGTTTTTACATCCTTATATTGAGTGCAGCCTGCTCCTCCTTGTGTCCAATGGCTAATATAGAAGAGAAATCAAGGAATTATAGGGTTAGAAGGGACTGCAAGGGTCATGTAGTCTTACCCCTGCCAGGATTCGTTGTGTCTAAAATATCCTACACAGATGGCTATCCAGCCTCCTTTTGAAAATCTCCAGTGAAGAAGTTTCCATTAGCACCTGTGGCAGTCTGTTCCATTCTCCTACTGTTCTCACAGTTAGGAAGTTTTTCCTAAATCTGATCTGCTGTAGTTTGAACCCATTGCCTTTTGTCCTGCCCTCTGTGGCAAAAAAGAACAAGTTTTCTCTATCTTTTTAATGGCAGCCTTTCAAGTATCTGAAGATTGCCCCCCCCTCAATCTCTTTTCCAAACTAAACATACCTAGATCCTTCAGACTTTGCTCATATGGCTTGCATTCCATTCTTTTGATCATCTTTGTCATTCACCTCTGGATCCTTTCCAGTTTCTCCACATCCTTTCTGTACATTGGTGATCATATTGGACACAGTACAAGAACTCCTCACTTAAATTCGCCCCGGTTAAAATTGTTTCGATGTTAAATTGCTGATCAATTAGGGAACATACTCTTTTAAAGTTGTGCAATGCTCCCTTCTAACATTGTTTGGCTGCAGCCTGTTTTGTCCACTGCTTGCAGGAAGAGCAGCCCTTTGGAGCTAACTGGTGGGGGCTTGGAACCAGGATTGACCGACAGCCCCGCTATCAGCTGCCCGCTCTCCTAAGTCACCTGTGTGGCAGCCACTCAGCAGGTTATCAATTGCCGGTAGTTCAGCTGTCCCTCCCCCCACTGTCATGTGCTGCTCCTGCCCTCTGCCTTGGAGCTGCTCCCAGGATCCTCCTGCTTGCTGTGGGGGAGGGGGGAGGAAGGGAGGGACTAATATCAGGGTGTCTCCCTCCCCCTTGCTCCTGCACCCCGCTTACCCCTTCTCCATATAGAGCAGGGTGGGGACACGGACTGAGACAGAGAGAGCGTGGGGCAGCAGCTGATGTCTCAACTTCCGAATCCACTTAAAAAGACAATGTACTTAAGAGTGGGGTCAGCACACTTAAAGGGGCAGTGCGCATCTCTCTCTCACACACGGTGTGTGTCTCTGTCTGCCATGCTGCCTTTTAGAATGTGAGGCTACATTAACAACATGTTAATCCTTGACGGCTCAGCCAAAAGCTAGTTCATCATTTATCATTAAGGTATTCCCTGGGAAATATCACACTCTCTAACTTCACCACCTCAACCAAGCTTCACAGTCATCATCGCAGTGTACAGTATTAATTGTTTTGTTTAAAACATATACACCTTGTGTGTATATATATATTTTTTTTGTCTGGTGAAAAAAATTTCCATGGAACCTAGCCCCCCCTATTTACATTAATTCTTATGGAGAAATTGGATTGACTTAACATCGTTTCGCTTAAAGTCGCATTTTTCAGGAACATAACTACAACGTTAAGCGAGGAGTTCCTGTACTCCAGCTGAGGCCTAACCAGCGCTGAGTAGAGCAGTACCATCACCTCCCATGACTTGCAAGCTATGCATCTGTTAATGCAACCTAAAATAGCATTTGCTTTTTTGCAACAGCATCACTTTGCTTCCTCATGTTGAAGTTGTGATTCACCACAACTCCCAGATCCTTCTCAGTAGTGCTGCTGCCAAGCCAGTTTCTCCCCATTATGCATTTGGTTTTTCTTCTCTAAATGTAGCACCTTACATTTGTCATTTTGTTGTCTGTAGCTCAGTTCTCCAATTTATCAAAATCCCTCTAAATTTTAGCTCAATCCCCCTGAGTTTTGTCAACCCTCCCAGGTTTGTATAATCTGCAGACATGATCAATATGCTCGCTATACTTATATCCACGTCATTTATAAAGATGTGAAACAATACCTGACTCAGAACACATCTCTGTGGAACTCCACTTGAAACATCCTTCCAATATGACATCATTCCATTAATAGTTACTCTTTGTTTGCAGTTGTTTAACCAATTATGTATTCACTTAATTGTAGTTCTGTCAAGCCCACATTTCTCCATCTTACTTATCAGAATGTCATGTGGGATTGTGTCAAAAGCCTTACGGTCGTCGAGGTATATAATGTCCACTGCATTCCCCCTATCCACCAAATCAGTTACCCTGTCAAAGAAGGAAATCAATCTGGTTTGGCATGATTTGTTGCTGGCTGACAGTGATTACCCCTTCCTTCTACAGGTATTCACAAATTGAATGTTTTATACATTGCTCTTGTAGCTTCTCAGCTATCAAGGTCAGGCTGTCTTGTCTATAGTTCCCCAGTTCCTCCTTTTTCCTCCTCTTAAAGATGGGCACTATGTTAGCCCTTCTCCGCTCTTCTGAGACCTCTTCTTTCATTCATGAGTTTGCAAATATTATTGCCAGTTGCTCCAAGATTTCTTCCGCTAATTCCTTCAGTACCCTCTGGTGAACAGCCTCCGGCTCCATTGATTTGACTTAATTCAAATTGGTCAGAAGATCTCTCAAATGTTCCTTACTTATCCCTTCCTCTCTATTGTCTATGTCTTTATTGTCAATGTTTCCTATCTGCTGCCCCATTAGGTCACTCTCCACTCCTGGCAATTGGAAGTGCGGGAATGGCGTCGTTCCCCACACTGTCTTGAATGCAGGGACTGCAGTTCTCTCTCATCCTGATACAGGACACACACAAGGAGAGGAAGGCTCTTTACTCGCTATGCTTGGCAGACAAAAGCTGATCCTTTGTGTGGGCTGCTCAATGTGGACCCAGTGTAGTCTGCCTTATTGGCCAACCTGAAAAATATTTCATTGTGAGGCTTAGAAGGGTAGCTTGATGTTGGGAATGTTTATACATCAGGCAATTCAATGGGAGATCCACTTGAGGAAAAACTGAAAGATTTGGCCTCATAATGGGAAAGGAGACTGCAAAGAGCATATCAGCTAATATTTTAGAAATCTTAGTAACAAGCATGGGTTTTATGAGTAGTTCTGAGTTCAGAAGGAAAAAATCTCCATCAGTTTCCTTCTCTACAACATTTCCTGACACGATATTTATAATAATACATGGAGATATCCCTATCTCATAGAACTGGAAGGACCTTGAAAGGTCATCAAGTCCAGTCCCCTGCCTTCATTAACAGGACCAAGTACTGTCCCCTGACAGATTTTTGCCCCAGATCCCTAAATGGCCCCCTCAAGGATTGAACTCACAACCCTGGGTTTAGGAGCACAATGCTCAAACCACTGAGCTATTCCTCTCCCACATTTGACGAGTAACTGCTAGCACCTTCCAGTGTTCTGCTAATACAATTGCATAATATGTAGACACGTTTTTGCTCTTAATTAATTGTCCATTAGTTCTATCTGGACTGACAATCTTTGTGCTAAGTTTCTGCACTTTGAAAAAACTGAGATAGTAAACCTTGAAAGGTGGTGTTTATAATGGAAATTGTGACAGAAATGTAAGAAGACAGCAAGGACACTTTGGAGATTTAAATAACATTTCATAGTCACACTTTTCCCCTCTTTATACCCCTTTGGTTACTAATATATTTTAGAAGCTTAAAACTGAAGTCTGCTTGCAAACTGTATTTGTCTTTCTTCTTAGAATCAGACACTGAGATTGTTGTCAACTAGTGCCAGTGGATTACTTATTCTCTGTGTAACAAACATAAAAGATTCCCTCCTCTACACACCAGCACAGATATATAGAAATCTGTCTGCTTCTATATGACAAATACAAAATCAGACGGTTATATTCTTGCTTATAGCATTTTATATGCATGCATAATGTGGTTGCATATGTAATCATCTCAGTGACTGGTCAGAGGAGAAAATATCACAAGCTAGTATGAATAATAAATGCGGCTTTTGGTAGTTAGAGCATGGAGGAGTTATGACAGTTTGCACCCATTGAGGATCTGCCCATAGGAGTGTAAGACAAGATTCAAAGTTGTATTCCTGATTCTCAATGATTAGTGAATCATTGTGTCTTAGGCCAACATTGTCAAATTTAGGTGTCTAAAGTTCAGTATCAAAATCCATATTTAGGCACTGAAAAATTGCTTGATATTCAGTTGCTGAGCATCCTTAACTGCCACTGATGTCAATGAAAATAATGATTTTAATCATTTCCACACACACACATGCATTCTATTTACTCATCTGTAAAATGGGGATAAGCTCTCAAATGTGGAACTGGTCAGGAAATAACTTTTTCTGAAGAAAATTCTCATTGAATTACTTTAATTAAAAATCTATCTGAAAACTATTTTTTTCTTCAATTTTCAGCAAATTAAAATGAATATTTCTGTTTTTTCAATAATCAAAAATGGAAAAGTTTTCAGTTTTTTTAAATTAAAAACACAAATATTTCCACAAAAAGTACATTTTTCATTAAAAATTCTGTATGTAGTAAGACCCCTCTTAACATCAGCAACAACAAACCTTTTTCATTGGAAAAAAAAATTCAACTAGCTCTACTCACAAGACTTTGACCTAGATCATGTAATTTAACAGAGCTGGTCCGAAAAGAAACATTGATGGAACAATTTTCTGTTCTAAAATTCAGTTCAGTCAAAATTGATACACTTTGAGAAATTGTGTCAGTTTTGTCAAAATTTTGTTTACGAGAAAATGTTGAAATCCAACAATGTCAAAACATCCCATTTCAGCATTTTCAGAATGAAACATTTCAACTTTTCCTTTCAAAACAACTTTTCATTATAAACAATTGAAATTAGAATGTTTCGGTTGACCCAAAACAATTTTTTTTTTCAGAATCTTCCTTTGTAGTAAATTTTCAAATTTGAGTTTTGTTCTAAATTGGAATAAAACAAAATTTGAATTTCCATAATCCTCTGCAACATGTAATTTCCATTCTCTATACAGCTCTACTATTTACATGGTAAAGAGGGTGCCTGGGTCCTGGACCTCCGATTTCTCCTCGATTGGGCTGAGGTTAAGTAATTTGTAATACCATTATGGAATTCTGCATAATACCCTCTACTTGTCCAGCCATCTTTATTGCCCAGTGGAGAAAAGGCTCTGCATAATCCCGGCATAGTTTCTCCATAAAGGAGCCTCTATGCTGAGGCTTTACTTGCAGTTAGATTTACAAGACATTTCAAGTGGGAGGAATCTCTGCTTCCTGACACATGTAGCTTTGTAAGTGTCATAAGAACATAAGAATGGCCATACTTAGTCAGACCAAAGGTCCATCTAGCTCAGTATCCTGTCTTCTGACAGTGGCCAATGCCAGGTGCCCCAGAGGGAATGAACAGAACAGGTAATCATCAAGTGATCCATCCCCTGTCGTCTATTCCCAGCATTCCCACGTCAATTACAAACTGTTGGAAACATAGGCCCTGATTCTCTCTCACTTGCAGAACTCATGCTGTGAAATACTTTTCTCCAGAGTACTCCCCGTGGGCCAGATCCAGAGCTGGTGTAAATCATTATAGTTCTGTTGAAGTGGATTTATACCAGCTGAGTCACTGGCCTTTTGATTACAGTGAGAGTGCTCATGGAAAACACAAAATTATGAGGAAGTGGGGCAGAATCTGGCCCTATGTTTGTAAAATGCTTTGGATTTAAAAACATATCCTATATATGTAAAGTTTTATTATTGATATTTTCTGTTTTATTTTTTAATTTCTATCCCAATTCTTTCACTTTCCAGGTCTGATTCTCCTCTCTTCTGGACTCACACTGGTGTAAAACAGATTTATGTGAGAGGAGAACCTGGTATAAAATATCTCTCTTGGATTTATATTAACCTCTTTCTATTGTAAGGTTAAGTAGGATTTTTTTATAAAGTAGTGTCACTCCTTGATTAAATATCTCAAACTGCTTTAGTTCTACATTATTATTGTATTTTATCTTAGCAACAGTGAATAGCAAGAGAACAATCAAAATAGTACCATGGAAATTAACAGTATGTTACTGCTAGTCACTGAGAGAAACAGAGAGAGCTAATCAGCCAGATGCCTAGTACTTCAGCTAAATTAAATGCTTAAAATAGAATTAATTAGTCAGGAAGGTGGACCTGCTTCATAGTGCAACTACTTGTGACCATTAATATCACCAAGGAGAATAAATGTAAGCTGTAATTTAAAGGAACATTTAACCTCAGAGTGATCAGCCTACTGTATTTTTAATGCCTCATGTTTTAAGGAGGCCCAGTGACACAGTATTAAAATGGTATATTACATACAAATCTCTCCCCACCACGTTAAAAGGCATGTCATGTAGATTGCAAAGGCAAGCACTCAAAAAATAGGAAATTTAAGAATATAATTTGTTCATGCAATCTTATTTCTACCCTATTGTTTGTATGCATTATGATACAGTGTTTAATTAATCTCATGCTATTTTTCCACACGATCCTTGTCCATTAATTTCACTGGATGGATAGTGCTAAGGAAATGAGGCATCTGTTCAATATTTCTCTTTATCCTTAAGGCCTGGGGCCAAATACCTCGTGTTATTTATTGCATGCCATCCAAATGCAGCACTCATCCTTGAATTAGTCATTTCCTCATGGTCTTTCTAGACTCATTACTTCTATTTATGAGTGCCTTACAATCATTAATGAATTTATTTCCACATGAGATGAGAGAATTATTATCCCAATTTGACATATGGAAAAACGGAGACAATGATACTGGCCAGAGACCACCCAATGAATACGTGGCAGAGCCAGGTTTAGAGCTCAAGACAACATGACTCCCAGCCATGTGTTCATTCTTCCAGACTATACTGCCAGAGTAGTCTAAACTCCCGTCAATTTCAGTTGCAGTTGAGAGTTCTCAGCTCTTCTGCAAATCAGGACCCAGGTGTCTTAAGTTGGGCACCCTGAAATTGAGAAACACATTTAGTGGCCACTTTCTAACATTTTATTTCAGTGATTTGTTCAGAATACCATAGGAAGACTGTTTCAGAGACAGACTGTCCATATATTCCTATAGGTTCATAGAATTCAAGGTCATAGGAACCATTAGATCCACCCAGCTGATCGCCTGTATGTCACATGTCATTGAATTTCACCCTCTATTCTTGTCTGAGCCTGTTACAGTTCAGGGCAACTTCACCTGTCTTTCCCCTCAGTGGTCCAGCAAAGGCACCCACTTTCAGGCTTCCAGATCCCTAGCCATTGCCTTTTGGGTGGAGACCTGCATCTCTCTCCCTTCTGACCGGGGTATTCCCACACTGCACAGTTTCCTTCCTTCACTGTGCAATCTTTAGCAGAGATAGGCTGCCTAAGTAGAACCTGCTTGCTTTCTCTTTAGCACTTCCTGTGCAAAACTACTTTATTCTTAAGGTAAAAAGCATTATAGAAAAATGTATTAAAAACAATAAAAGAACCTACGTACACACTAATAGGTTTACTAGAATCCACCCCAACTCTAGCATGGGTTCTGACAGGAACAGTCCTTCAAATCAGCACCCAAAGCGATTCCTTGTGGCTACCAATTCATCACAACTTTAGGCCAGAAGAAGCAAGCTCACCACATGTTTTGTCCACCCTTTATGCAGTTCAGGAGTCTTTGATGTGGCGTTTTCAAGGGCAGGTAACCAGCAGACAATGGGCTTTCCTCCATAGGGCGTAGCTTGAAAAGGGAGGATTCAAAGTGAGTCATTTGCATTTCCCAGGTACTTCCTAGGAAATCCACTTCATAGGTATTGTTCCAAAAAGTCCTTTGAAGTTCCTAATACCTTTCAGAGATTGAACGAATCCAGTGTCCCAGAGAAGGGACATACATACAATTCCACAATAATACATGCACAATTCTATTTTTAGTACAATGGACTCCAAAGGTGTTATAGCTAATTCAATATAGTTTGTTCAGAATATTGCAGGATAGGGTCAGTCTGTCACAGAGCCCAATAACTTCTGTCTGGCTAAGGCATATCTTCCAGAAATATTCCAGAAATACATCCAGTCTTGATTTGAAGACAATGAGCGATGGAGAAGACATCACATCCCTTGGTAGTTTGTTTCAGTGGTTAATGCCCCTCAGTGTTACAAATGTGTGCCCTATTTCTAATTTGAATTTGTCTGGCTTCAGCTTTCAACCATTGGGTCTTGTTATGCCTTTTGATGCTAGATTAAATAACCCTTTAGTACCCAGCATTTTCTCCCTGTGAAGATACTGTATTCAAGGGGCTAGGAAGCCGCCTTCTTAATAAAGAGCTCAATGGGTTTTGTTTAGGTCTCTCACTGTAAGGAATTTTCTCCAGCCTTCAAATCATTCTTGTAGCAATTTTCTGCACCATCTCCAATTTTTCAACACCCTTTTTACTCTGTGGACACCATAACTGTATGCATCATTCAAGTATCAGCCTCATCGACAGAGTTGAAGTTATCTCCCTACGACTCACTACTTCAAGTTTTATTTTTAATCCAAGGATTGCTTTTTGCCACAGCATCACTCTGGGAAACCCATGTTAAATTGCTTTCCACTATGACCCCCAATTCCTTTTCAGACTCACTGCGTTCCAGGATACAGTCCCCCATTATCTAGATATGGCCTCTATTTCTTTTTCTTAGAGGTAAAACATTTGCATTTGGCTGTATTAAAATATCTTTTGTTTGAATGGGCCCAGTTTACTAAATGATCCAGATTACTCTGTATGACTGCCCTGTCCTAATTATTTACCACTACACCAATCTTTGGGTCATTCACAAAGTTTATTAGCAGTGATTTTATATTTACTTCCAGTACATTAATAAAAATGTTGAATAGTGTTTGGCCTAGTCCTGAGCCCTGTGGAACCCCCTAGAAACACACCCATCCAATTATGATTTCCAGCTGACAATTGATTGTTTAGATTTCTGACTTAGTCAGTTCTTAATCCATTTAACATGTACTTTGTTGATATTGTATAGTGCTAATTTTTTATTCAGGATGACATGTGGTACTATGTCAAATGCCTTACAAAAGTCTATATGTATTTAATCTACCAGTACATTTACAGTTACCATTATCTACCAAACTTGTATCTTATCAATGTATGAAATCAGGTTTGTTTGACATTACCTATTTTCCATAAAACCATGTTCACTGGCATCAATTATATTCCTAACCTTTAATTTTTTATTTATTGAATCCCATATCTGCTTTTCCATTATTTTGCCAAGGATTGACATCAGGCTAATTGGCCTATGATTATCTAGGTTTTCGTGCTTGTTTTTTTTTTTTAATATTGGTGTGACATTAGCACTCTTCTAGAATTTTCCAGGTGTTCCAAGATTTGTTCATTAGTTGGCCAAAGATCACCTCAGCCAGGTATTTTAGGACTCTTGTGTGCAAGTTATCTGGGCCTACTGATCTAATAGATGTTGTTTAACATTGCCCTTAGTAACTAATGGACAGGAATGTATTTCGCCATCCTCATATTATACAACTACATTATCCTGCTTCTTTCAAAAAACATGCGCATACGTATAAATTTCCAAACACAGAACAGAAATATTTATTGAACACTTCTTCATTCTCCACATCATTATTAACAATGTTATCATCTCTAGTAATGGACCACAAGACTGTCCTTTATAGGACAGACGTATGCCATTTGTGCTACAGGTCTCACTGTGAGTTGACAGCGAGAGAAGGTTGTTATTCATGTGCTGAATCTTGGGGATGAATAAAGAGACGTAGTTGTCAAGGAGAGCCCAACTATCTCTCTCCCTTCCTTTCCAATTACAGTTGTTATGGCAGCAGCTGGGCTGTATTCCAAGTGTTCCCAGCGCAGCATATGGTGGTGGTGGTGGCAATGCTTCTTTGGTGGTGATGTGGGCCTTACCTTAGCTTAGAATGTTTGTAGTCAGTTATGCTTTCTGGAAGGTTGCCAACATTTTTGATGACAATGCAAGCGACACAAGGGAAATGACTATTTTAAATAGTTTATAACCCAGCTAAGCCTGAAATGAATTTCTTGGGTCAAAGAATAGGCACTAATCTAACCCAAAGGCTTTCTCCCAATGAATTTCAAGTGTTTCCTGCAAACGGTGCTGTTAGAGCGTCTCAAAAAAGATTGTAAAATATTTTGCAATGGAAAGTGTTAGGGAAGCTAACGACAACAATTACTACAAACTCCTGCTATAATTCAGATTCCAGGGTGATGAAGACAGTATAGATTCACAGGGCAAGATATAAAACAGCATACATTCACTGACTTGAGTGAGGCTACACCAGTTGAGGATCTGGCATATAGTGTGCAGTGTACAGTTGTTGGGCAACCTTGATTCTCTCGTGGGACTCAAGAACTTTCTTGGTGATGTGAGTTCCTGCTGTCTGTGAGACCCCATAGTGCAGTGGTTCCCAAACTTTAACAACCTGTGAACCCCTTTCACTAAAATGTCAAGTCTCACAAACTCTCTCCTAAAAATGAATATTTCCAGGGATTTTCTCCTTTACCTGAGTATAAATTATAAAAGCAGTAATCTTGGAAATATAAAATTTGGTTTTATGACATGCTTATTACACACTATTTATTATTAATTATTATTTATCATTACAGTATTTTTATTACATTATGAAAATGGCAACACTCTTCCAAGATCTCGCTTTCGTAGCTTGTATCACTTTCAATAAGCCTGTTATAACACAAAGCTCCTATGTTTCATCAAGGAGTATCAGATGTGAAATAGCATGAAGGTATTTAAGAAGCCAGCTCAAAGAGTTCCTCCTACACAAGCATTCAGGTCTTGAGCAGTCGAATCAAACAACGCACATTACAACAAAGCTTAAACTTGTTCTTCATAATAATTTTTAAAACAATACTAGCTGCCTATTTCATTTTAAAAACAGCAAAAGATATCCACCTTCCTTTCCATTTCTTATAAGGAGTCTTGAAGTTGAAATCTCCTCAGTGTGATAGATATGCTTGCTTTAATCTGCTCAGCTCTTGGAAGTCCAGGAGCTCTGGGCTGCTGGCTCCATGCTGTCTGGAGTCCCTAGGGACAGCTCTGTCTGCCATTAGGGAATTTTTTCCCGAGAACCCGCTGTAACATTTTGCAAACCCCCAGGTGTTCACAAACCTCAGTTTGGGAACCACTGCCATAGTGTTACCTGTGTTCTATCAGTGCTGCCCTGAGGCAGTTCAGGCTGGAGCTCTTGGTCCCGCATGCCAATCTGTGATTCTTTGTTGCAAGCAGAAATTATGTCTATTCCTGCTGAGAATAGCTAGAAGGAATAAAGACTGACTGCTTTGGGTACCTTTGATTTATGCAAGTAAGGAAAAAGACAGTGGTCTAATCACAAAGAGAAAATAAGAGATGGAGGGGAGAGAGAGAGAAAGAGAGATTTATTTAACAGTAAATGTAAAATAACTAAATGGAAGAGAGAAGAAACCAGAGTGACATAATGAAAATGGTAATGAAGTAAAGCCAAACAAAGGAGAGAAAAATTGAAGCTAAAGAGACAGTCAGAAAAGGTAATGTCTTGGAGAGATGAAAAAAATAATAGAATTTGATCATGTAAAGATCCTAAGCATTTAAATGGTGCTAAATACAAATATTACATCAAAATTAGGATAAGGGAAAATACAGAACCTTAGTCCAAAGAAAAGAGAGATCCAAATATATCTGCAGCAAAAAATCCAGTAAAAGAAAACAACAAATATATAATAGATTAATTTATATTTTTCAAAATTGGATACAAAATTATTTTGAGCTTGATTCTCCACTCCCTTGCACCATTTGTAAGGATTTATACATGTGCAGAATGAACAAAAATGGTTTTAAAATGCTACTATCCTGACTTTTGTAGGGTTTTACACTCACTTTGCACAGTTATAAATGATTACACAAGATTGAAGGTGGTGTGTGTATGTTTGTGTGTGTGTGTGTGTGTGTGTGTGTGTGTGTGTGTGTGTGTGTGTGTGAGAGAGAGAGAGAGAGAGAGAAATACCATCAAAAGGGATAGGTGGGCACAAAGGAGAACAAAGCTAATATAGGATTAAAAATTATTCTTAGTTTTACTGCTAGCATACTCCTGTGCAATGCACTTTATTGTATATATTAACGGCTTAGAGGAATTCCTGACATGACTAAGAATTTGAGATGGCCTCAAATTTTTCATCATAGTTACTCAATTAAAAATGGGTTTATTTGACACAACTAAAAAATTTCACCGAAAATATTTATATTATTTAGGGTTTTTTATTGAAAAATTTCTAAATGAAATAATATTCATCTTGAGAAATTTTGTTACCAGTTTTTCAGTTTCTTTCTCCTGCTCTCCCACTGCAAAATAAGAATCCCTCGGGTAGGTTCATGAGTAGGGTTAGTTTGTAGGCCCAGTTATTACAACAGCTGATGGAGTGTGCATGAAGCAGATGTAGCAGGGCCACGAATGGACATTTCTGTGGCTGAATATAAACTGCTTTAAATTACATAGGTGTCTTTTCTGCCCAGAGGGCCCAGAACTGGGGGAGCAGAAAATGGTCCTCGGTGCTGCACCCAGTATAAACTTTGCACAGCTGGAAAGGTAGTCCATGGGCTCATCTTGAGCCCTGACCCTGCAGCAGTTTTTATTTAGGAAAATACCCATTAATTTCACTTAGACTAGTAGAAAATGGTCCAGAAGGTGCATTTATATTTTGATTCTAGGTAAAGTGGACTACACTTCACTATACCAATTTCTTTCACTTTTTCCTCTAGGGAAGCAGTCTCTCAATCACCTTAGAATTAATAATATTTGTCCTCTGCTGAGGATGAAACTTGGACATTTCCATTTGGTTTGCCTAACCATATCCTGGAATCACAGAATCTTCAACTTTTATTTACTTCAACAAAAACAGAATATTCAGCACTTTACATAATCTGGCCCTGAATGAATGTCAAGCCACCTTCTTCCTGAAAAGATAAAGCCATCTCTGCCCCTATCACTTAGCAAAGCAGAAGGTTTTTTTTTGCTTCTGAGCATACGTTATTCCATATGTTCCAGTGCATTTCCAGAGTGGCTCTCAACTTTGAGTGCTTACCTCAGGGCAGACTGTCAGAAAACAGGGCAGACACCCCAAGCTGGTGATGTATTCTATAATTAATTTTCACCAAGCCAGAGACAAATGTGATCATTTTACCAGGCTTACAATGGATTCACAGAGATTCCCTTAGACTCTCCAGTCTACCTGACCACCCAGACAAATTGGACTTTGTAACAAAAGGTCAGTTATACCAAAAATCACACCACATTTGCTTCCCGTCCCAAGAAACCAGTCACTTTCCCCAGATGAATTGGTACTCTCCATTTTACACCAAAGACAATTCTGATAGCCAGTTCTATAGCAAACTAACAAAAAGTTTATTAGCTAAGAAATGGAAATGAGAGTTACTGAGAGATCAGACACATAGATGAACATAATTTGTTGGGGAAGATTCAACAAGTTTTTTTTAAAGGGAAATCATGCCTCACCACTAGAATTCTTTGAGGGGGTCAACAAGCATGTGGACAAGGGGGATCCAGTGGATATGGTGAATTTAGATTTGCAGAAAGCCTTTGACAAGGTCCCTCACCAAAGGCTCTTAAGTAAAGTAAGCAGTCATGGGATAAGAAGGAAGGTCCTCTAATGGACTGGTAATTAGTTAAAAGATAGGAAATAAAGGGTGGGAATAAATGGTCAGTTTTCAGAATGGAGGGAGGTAAATAGTGGTGTTTCCCTGGGGTCTGTTCTGGGACCAGTCCTATTCAACATATTCATAAATGATCTGGAAAAAGGGGTAAACAGTGAGGTAGCAAAATTTGCAGATGATACAAAACTACTCAAGATAGTTAAGTCCCAGCTTTTGCGAAGAGCTACAAAAGGATCTCTCAAAACTTGGTGACTGGGCAACATAATAGCAGATGAAATTCAATGTTGATAAATGCAAAGTAATGCACATTGGAAAACATAATCCCAACTATACATATAAAATGATGGGTTCGAAATTAGCTGTTACCACTCAAGAAAGAGGTCTTGGAGTCATTGTGGGTAGTTCTCTGAAAACATCCACTCAATGTGCAGCGGCAGTCAAAAAAGTTAACAGAATGTTGGGAATCAGTAAGAAAGGGATAGATAATAAGACAAAAAATATCATATTGCCTCTATATAAATCCATGGTATGCACACATCTTGAATACTGCATGCAGATGTGGTCGCCCCATCTCAAAAAAGATATATTGGACTTGGAAAAGGTTCAGAAAAGGGCAACAAAAATTATTAGGGGTATGGAACAGCTACCCTGTGAGAAGAGACTAATAAAATTGGGACTTTTCAGCTTGGAAAAGAAACAACTAAGGGGAGATATGATTGAAGTCTATAAAATCATGACATGTTGTGGGGAAAGTAAATAAGGAAGTGTTATTTACTCCTTCTCATAACACAAGTACTAGGGCACACCAAATGAAATTAATAGGCAGCAGGTTTAAAACAAACAAAAGGAAGTATTTTTTCATACAATGCACAGTTAACCCATGGAACTCCTTGCCAGAGGATGTTGTGAAGGCCAAGACTATAACAGGGTTCAAAAAAGAACTAGATACATTCATAGAGGATAGGTCCATCAATGGCTATTAGCCAGGATGGGCAGGGATAGTGTCTCTAGCCTCTGTTTGCCAGAAGTTGGGAATGGGCGACAGGGGATGGATCACTTGATGATTGCCTGTTCTGTTCATTCCCTGTGGGTCACCTGGCATTGGCCACTGTCGGAAGACAGGATACTAGGCTAGATGGACCTTTGGTCTGACCCAGTATGGCCATTATTAAGTTCCTAAAGCAGGTAAAATATATGCACAGATGAGTCACAGTTTGTAATTCCAAATGGTGGCACTGAGGTAATAAACTGTGTTTCCCAAAAGTCTTTTCATGGTTCTGAGATTCTCAATGAGAATCTCTGCTTTGCATCTAAACAGTCCAGAGATGAAGGATCTTGCCTTGAATCCATTCTTATAGTGTGTTCTCACAGAAAACAAGCTGATAATATCGCTACCTATGTGGGCTTTTTCTTTGATGCTGGAGTGAGCAATGCATTTTGAGTCCTTGACCTCCGATCATCACACACAATTACCACTTGCTTTGAAATTACCACTTTTTCTGTTAACATTCTTCATTTGCATTGCACAAGGCTTCTTTCTCATTTGATGGGTTATTTAGCTGGTACTACATTATAACAGGATACAGATAAGTGAAAAAAATGCAAGTAATATCCCACTGGTTTTCATGAGGTTAAAACACCAAATATCCTCTTATACATTTAACAAAAATCACTTTGATGGCTACTAATACACAAGTGAATAGGTCTAGTGCTCTGGCATGTGCTGGCACCTGGTCTCTCAGCATCATAAAGTGCTGACACAGTGCCTGGATATAAATAGCAACATTTTTAACATTACCCAAGAAACTCAAAATCAGAATACAGAAGTAGATCAGAAAGAATCTCTCCTATCCACTTGGAGGGAAACCAGAACTACAGTTAGAGAATTTTGCTGGTCAGTGGCATTGGCTGTTAGTACCTACTTATTTTAGGAAGGAGGGGGGTGAGAAGGTGGAAGGATTAAATTGAAGTGGAATTTTAAAATCAGAAGCAAAAAATAAAAAAAAATTAAATAAGATTTGACAACATGTTTGAAAATGTAACTAAAGAAACACAAAAAAGAGAAAAACAGAATAAATTAAAATATTTAAGATGGGGAAGGGTCAGAAATGGAGGTTGAATAAAGCAGAGATTTATGTATAGTTCAAATGCACCCACTAACCAGGCTGTAGGGGAGTTTCTGCAGGGAGGAATCTTCAAGCTCTCTATTTGAAATATACTTGATATTTTCGGATTAATGGAAAATATGCTAGATTGTGTCATCATAGACATCAGAAATCTCACTGCATTCCAGGGCATTGGCAGCATTAACAGATGATACATTCTGGATATTTCAAGTGAGCCAGAAATTACCAAAAGGATTTCACAGAAGGGAACGAGAATATTTAAAAAGCTAGCAAAATCTTAGTTCTTTGCTGAATGCTCCTAAAACCTGATTAACAGGCGGGATATTTCACTCAGAAAAACTGGGTGTAATTCAGTTTTCATTTAGGTTTGCAGTTCACTGTTAAAATAGAGACAAAACTGTGTCTTCAAACACAAAAATCTTCTGCTCCCCGATAACTGCAGAAATCTAAATGCATAAATATGACACGTAGGCTGTTTAAAATCTTTTATTAAA
Source organism: Chelydra serpentina (assembly GCA_037349315.1). NCBI lineage: Eukaryota > Metazoa > Chordata > Testudines > Chelydridae > Chelydra > Chelydra serpentina. The sequence continues at coordinate 81,973,499 of JBAIAC010000004.1, forward strand.
GTAATTTTCTCTTGAAGGAGAGTGTCTGACCAGTTTGTAGTAGAAGAAGGAGTTGATTTCAGTGAATAGGAATTGGAAAGGAGCATAACTACAAAATTACACTTTTAATGACATTTTAAAAAAGGCTTAGTAACTGTTACAAATAATACCAAAACTAGAAGCAAAACAAGAATCTGCCTTTAGTGATTGTTTCTATGTTAAAAATGTTGAGTTCTCGAGTCCATGACTGGAATGAGATTTCCAGTACTTCTACAATGTTTATTATTTAGGTGCACTAATCCTTGGGTAAAATGGAGACTTTGTTGCCTGTGTTTGTAGTTACTGAATCTCAGATAATGATGCCATAATATTTTGCCATCATTAGTGGAACTATTCTCTTACGAAGTTGATATTCATAATGGTTGTGTAGCAGATCAGCAAGTACAAGACGTATGTTTGGTGAATAGTCAGAAAAATTCATACACAAAGTATCTGCATTTCTGTAACTACTTGCCTAATTACTGGCAAACAAGAGTGAGCTCCCTGCTCAAGGAGCTAGTGCAGTGAATATTGTACATTAAATTTAATAGACTAGTTTTTGCCTTGATATACAGAGCTTAAATTCATCTGTTAGCTGACACAGTACTGAGTAATTTGCATTTAGGGGTTTAATCTTTACAAACACTTTGTACTTTAGTTTGGGCAAACTGCTTTTCAGTAGTAGAACTGTGTTGGACTATGTGCTCTTTGTCTTACTAACACGAACAGTGCAGTTAACTTCAGTGGTAGTACTTGTGCTGATAAGCCAAGCAGGATTTGGTCCTAACTATTTATGCTATTTGCCATGTGCCCCCTGGAGATAGTAACTCATGGTACACCATTATGTTCTGTTCAGATAGATGTCATGGGCTTAAACCTCAGAATGTAATAAAGGGGCATTTGGGGGTGGCAAAAGTGGCTTTATACTACATTTTCTCAAGCATGGGGTCAGCTGGTGCTAACGTGACCCCTTGAGCAGGTTAGAGCAGCCTTAGGGATGTTCTAAACTGTACCTAGATTCAATAGTCTTCGAAGGGGCATTCTGCGGTTGAGGATAGCCCACGTGCAATGGGTCTCCAATCAAACCCTTTTCCCATGGAAAGGTGGATAGTGAAGGCCCAGGTGCCAGGGGAATTCCTCAGTAATGTTTAAGGTGCTTTATGTAAGCACTGTATTTAAGCACAGTTTTATAAAAGATATAATATGGTCAAAGATTAAGAGAAATTCCTGTCTCAGTTGATCAGAGAAATATGTATGGATGGAGTTTTCCCTAAACCGCTCTCCAGTTGTCTCATAGAACTCTTATAAAGCTTTGCCTCAACCCAGTCCTTGAGACTATGAATAAAATGAAATATTTGGATAAGACATCAGCAAATCTGTGTGTTTGAGCTGGGTGATATGATGAAAGCTTTGATCAATATGGGTGCTGAGATTTAAAATAGTGATGCTAAAACTTCTGTGTAAAATTCAGTGGTCGCAAAGTCCTAACCATACTGTGGTTAAAATTCTGCTGTCTACAGCCATGTTTAAGCACAGATGTCACTAACACACTTTCAGCCAAAATATTTCACTTTGAAAGAGACTTCACTAGGTCTAAATAAACCCTAGAAGCACTGTATTACTGACGGCAGCATCGAAGTATCTGGGTTTTATTGTTTTGTTCACCGCTCCCCTTATTAGGAAAACTACTTTTGTTTGGCATGTGATAAAGAGTTGATACTTTTAAATGCCAAATTAACTCAATTCCACCAGTATTACGTGCAGACTGTATACATTTAAATGTATCTTAATTCAACATTTTATAAGGTGCATCATTGATTGTGTGAAAGAAGCAATTTACATTGTCCTATTTAGAATTTCAGCAATGCATCCTATTCTATTAACATACACCATGTATTCTCAAGCCTCTAGTAATGCTTACCAATATTTTGCTATATTAACTGATTTCCAGGCCCTTCAAAATACAGAAATTAATGTTATGCCCATTTCAAAAGCTTCATGCTTGTCTGGTTGGGAATGCCACATTGGGTGACAGCCTTATAGATAATTATAGCAATTGTTTCAGAACCTTTAATTTGCCAGCAAATCAAACAATCACAGTTTACATTGTAAGCCACCTTTAGCTGTCAAAATCTATTCCAAAACCACCGGAAACATTTTTTAAAGTACCAAGAGTTTTTGAAACTCTTCCTATATTTTGAAAACATATATACAATGTAGTTTTCCAATAATGTTTCTAGTGTGTAAACCAGACCAACAAACCAAAACATTAGGGTGAAATTTTCACCCCCTGCTCTGACGTCTGAATGCCATGTAAAGGGGTGGGACCGACATAAAGATTTTGTCACTGCGGGTTGTGATGAACTGGAGCTATGTCTGTACAACTTAAAAATTCTGGTTGATACTATGAAGTTAATTTATGAAAAACTGCAGTACCATGAGTGTCTATGTGTACATGGCTCAACTACTGCTGATGGGTCCTCCTGTAGCAGATACACACCGGACAGATAGAGTGGGATGTATGCACATGCGTGAGCATGTGCTTAGGATTCAACCATCCCGTTCAGGTACAAATGGGTGAGTTGCATCCTCAGAACGACAGTTTTAGTTCCACCCGCTGAAGGGAGCAGCCAGAGAGGAAGAAGCAGTGAAAAGCTATCCAAAAGACAGAACACAGGAAGTGAGGGGAGGTTAATAGAGAGTCGCAGAGAAACAGAAGAAGCCAGACAGGAGGAGGAAGAATTTGGCAGGAAATAGGAAGGTCACCAAGGATGGTAGCAGCCTTATGGGGCAGGAGAGTCCTGCCCACTTTCCTGAGATTCTGGACAACTTAATGGACTTGGATCCTAGCCCAAAGAATGCCCTGAACTGGTGAGGAAGTGGAGGCAGGGACATGCTTTTAGGATTGATTGTTTTGTCTGATCTGCGCTTTCTTGTGATTTAAATGAGTACCCATAAAAAAGCAAATGTGTTAGATTCTGTGCAAAGTGTGTGAGTGGGTGCTAACTGCTTCACAACTGCTACGGGCTTCTGACAGAGTTAAACAGTACACAAGACAATTCACACATTTGAGTGGCGTTCTGGGAGAGGGCATGTTTAAATAAAATGGAATTTGAGTCACCGTTGAACCCAATGGGGTTTGGCAGCTGGACAGCAGGTTCCAGCTCTCAGAATGGGGTGCCAGATAGAAAGTCTGTGCCATGAGAATAGGCCTGGGACCCCAGGCTTTGGGCAGTGTCTGGACTCCATTCAGGTTACAGGCAATCACGAGGCAATCCAGAGCAGCAAAGGCTTAGATTCCCCTCACAGGAGTCCTAGCGAGTGGCTGAAAGGGGGCTCTCTCTAGATTTTGTGTCAGAGGCAGTGCTTAATTTGTAATGAAAGAAGTGCTGGGGCTCAAGCAATTAGGTGCGAGGGCTCAAGCAAATTTTTTTTCATTCATAACTGTTGCAATAAGATTAGAGGTACCGGTGCTATGAAATGCCAAGCCTAGAGGTGCTAGGGCTCATCCCTGGCAAGCCCTGGCACAAATTAAGCACTGGTAAGGTATGCTGGGGGTATAGGGGTAGGCTGCAGCAAGTAGAGCTCAGATTCTTACTGGCAGCATCTCCTCCCCCAGACACCCATACAGATTTAGCTGATCTGTAAGGATGAGTAATCTATGCAAAGGATCAGATGGGTGTGTATGAAGAATCATAAGGAAAACACCGATTGTGTTTTTAGTCTTGCACCAGAATGTCCTTCTGTATCTTTTGGAATGAATGGTCTGTGGAATAGGAATCCTTTCTCCAGGTTTAGGGACAGCCAACACAAGGATGCAAATCTTCTACCCCTTCTGCTTGCAGGTTGTCTGGTGTGCTTCTATGTGGACATGACTCCAGACATGAGCCAGAATCCAGACTCCTTTGTACATACATATTTTATAATTAAGATAATTTAATTTTTAAATGACATTATTACATAGAAAATATCCAATGAGCCCGACTAATTTAACAAACAAACAAACAAAAACAAAACAAGCAAAAAGAGTGAAGGAAAAGTATTAATCACAAATTTTGAAGACAGCACCGAGTCTAGTCATAACTGGCGTCTATATCATTACCTACCTCCCAGAGTCAATGTTTACAAAGCACTTGGAAGATATAAAGTGTTATAGAATAGAATAGAATAGAATATAGACTATCAGGGTTGGAAGAGACCTCAGGAGGTCATCTAGTCCAACACCCTACTCAAAGCAGGACCAATCCCCAACTAAATCATCCCAGCCAGGGCTTTGTCAAGCCTGACCTTAAAATCCTCTAAGGAAGGAGATTCCACAAACCTCCCTAGGTAACCCATTCCAGTGCTGCACCACCCTCCTAGTGAAAAAGTTTTTCCTAATATCCAACCTAAACCTCCCCACTGCAACTTGAGACCATTACTCCTATATAACTGATAATCTTGACCATTATTTATTACTTAGTATGTGCCTTAAACTATATGGAAATATTTGTTATTATTTAAGATCCAGATGATAATTGATGAACAGAACACACAAAAAACCAACAGTGAAATATTTAAGGAAACAAACAAACAAACAAACATAAATCAATTAATAGGCATTAACCCTTTATAAATTCTTGAGCAAAATGTGACTAAGGAAGACAAGACACCTGCTGGCATAGAAAGTGACAGTGGCACAAAGCACACAGCTTTGGTATTGGTGGTGATGGTGAATGTACAAGAAGGTTCTTCCTTTTGCATCCTAATCTATGTGAACGTACCACCTGAGAAACTGTTAGTTACATTGGAGATTATGGCAGTTAGAACAGGAATTGTAAAGTGTGAAAGGCACTGGCTAAAGGGAAGGTGACATCGGGTTGTGCTGAAAGAAGAACTGTTGGGCTGAATAGAGGCTACTAGTGGAGTTCCTCAAGGATCCATCTTGGGACCAATCTTATTTAATTATTTTTATTAATGGCATAACAAATGTGCTAATGAAGTTTGCTGATGACATGGTGTTGGGAGGCATCATCAACACAGAGGAGGATCAGAATATTATACAGAAAAATGGAGTGAACAAGAGGACTGGAGGAATAGGAATGGGATGAAAGGTCAGAAACTTAGGGACAAATAAGAAGAATTTCTGCTATGGCTGGGGATTCATCTCTTATAAATCACAGAGGAGGAGAAAGACCGGGGTGTCACAGGATGATGATGAGCCTCTAATGTAATGTGTTTAAAAAATACAGCAACACCCAATTCTGGGATGTATCTGGCAAGGTATTTCCATTGTAGCTAGGGAAGTATTAATGTCACAGTATAAGACACTGGCAAGATCTCATTTGGACTACTGTGTACAATTCTTGTCATCCATGTTCAAACTGGAAGAGATGCAGAGAAGGGCTAGTAGGATAATCAGGGGAATGGAGAGACTATCTTCTGAGAGGAGACTTGCTTGTTTAGCCAACAAAAAGAAGACTGACAGGGGATATGCTTGTTTTTTTATAGATACATGGGAGCGGGGAGGCAAATGTTAGTAGCGAAAAAAGCTATTTAAACTAAAGGATAATATTGATAACTAAAAGATAACAAGAACAAATGGATATAAACTTCCCATCAATACATGTAGAGTGGAAATTAGAAGGTTTCTGACCATCAGAGAAATGAGGTTCTGTAACAGCCTCCTAATCGGTGTAGTGGGGGCAAACAACCTAACTAATTTTAAGATGGCGCTTGATAAGTTTCTGAACAAGGTTATATGATGGGTTGCCTGTGATAGCAAATGACTGGGCTCGATGATGCAGGAATTCCCTTCTATGTCCTATGTTCCTATTTGTTACTTTATGCAAAAATGTATCCAAAACAACCCAACAAATATAAATACTGAAGTTCTTGAGGTGTGAAGTTTCAAAACTAACTTCCATGGTTGACATGGGGTATTGCTTTCATGTATGGCAGGCCCTTTGAGAACATAATCCACTTTATTTTGTGGCTGCTGACTTGAAAAGACCTACTATGATTTTCAAGGGGTGGAAAATTTGAAGCCCACTAGGCTATGATGTATGAGGAGCAGGGCTCCTAGAAATCTGTTTTCCATGGATAAATGTGGAATTTCATTTTTTATAGAGAATCTTTAGATACTACATTTTGTGAAAAAATCAAAACATATATTAACTAAATCACATTTAAAAATCAACCACAAAAGGGAGAGGTTGCAGTCACTGAATAAGTGACACTGATACTTTCAGTATCATTTAGTTCAAGCATCGGCAACCTTCGGCATGTGGCTTGCCAGGGGAAGCCCCCTGGCAGGCCGGGCCGGTTTGTTTACTTGCCGTGTCCACCGGTTTGGCGGATCGCGGCTCCCACTGGCCGCGGTTCACTGTCCCCAGCCAATGGGGGCTAAGGGGAGCAGTGCGGGCTGGGGGATGTGCTGGCCGCTGCTTCCCGCAGCCCCCATTGGCCGGGGACAGCAAACTGCGGCCAGTGGGAGCCATGACCAGCCGAAATGGTGAACGCGGCAAGTAAACAAACTGTCCTGGCCCACCAGGGGGCTTACCCTGGTGAGCCACGGTCTGAAGGTTGCCGATGCCTGAACTACATTATACTGAAAGTACCAGTGTCACTTATTCAGTAACTGCAATCTCTCCCTTTTGTGGTTGATTTTTAAATGTGTTTTAAATGTACATAGCTAAACATACTCCAATAAACTGCTTCCAGCGCATAGAGATTAATTAAGTTATGAAAAGATGCCAAAAATTTTAAAAGTCACCTCTAAAGATTGTGTCACTGAGTTTGGCAAGGACAAATTTCACATTGATGGTAATGTGCTGTTCTGTACTGTATGCAGCAAGGCTGTAGATTACATTCAAAGGCAGACAATTGTAGAACACGTGGAAAGAGCTAAACATAGACTGAATGAAAAGAAATAAAAACAAGAGGCTGAAACAGCAGGGCCATCAACAACAGTCAAGAATCAATGCACTGTGACTGGATCATTCCATTGTTTTACAACTGACAAAGGACAGTGTGAAACTGTCACTTTAGATTTCATTCAAATGTGTGTACAAGCAGACATTCCTCCGCATAAAATGGATTTACCTGTTGTCAGCTTTTTTTTGAGCAAGCACGTTCAGGGAGGCTGTATCATTCCAAAATCAGATAAATTGTAGTCCCATTACTTACCAACTCTTTTTGAAATGGAAAAACTGCACCTTCTCAATTACCTGAAAGGAAACTGCATTTTCATAATAGCTGATGAAACAACTGACTTCCAATATAGACCAGTTTTCAACATTTTATTTCAGGTGCTTGAGGTAGATTCTCCTAAGCATTACCACACCACAGCTTGTAAAGACAGTGTAAAGTTAATCATGCCATCATTTCACAAGGCTTGATTTCTTGAAGGATGGAATTCAGCCTCTCACTTGACTGAATATTAGCTTCTGTAACAGACATTGCGAGCTACATGGCAAAGGCTTGGAATGATGTGCTTTGCAACCTATGGTTAAACTGTGTACTGTGACAGGGTCAGGTCAGATGGCTACAGGAGCATGATAGAAGGTAGATACATTAGCCTCAGATTAAGCAGGTCCATTTTCCCTGAGTAAGATAATAGGCTGTTCCAGAACAATCAGGATGTTGCTGGAACCAATTAAGGCCGGCAGGCTAAATAGGACACCTGACGCCAATTAAGAACCTACTAGAATCAATTAAGATATGCAGGCTAATCAGGGTACCTGGTTTAAAAAGGACCTCACTTCAGTTAGTGAGGAGCATGCGAGGAACTGGAAGTAAGAGGAGCGCAAGGAGCTGAGAGTGAGAAGGCATACTGCTGGAGGACTGAGGAGAACAAGTGTTATCAAACATCAGGAGGAAGGTCCTGTGGTGAGGCTAAAGAAGGTGTTGGGAGGAGGCCATGGGAAAGTAGCCCAGAGAGCAGGGCCGGCTCCAGGCACCAGCACTGCAAGTGCGTGCCTGGGGCGGCAAGCTGCAGGGGAGTGGCCGGCCGGTAGGTGCGAGGGTGGCAGCAGGCAGCCTTCAGCGGTGTTTCTGCGGGAGGTCTCCCGGTCCTGCGGATTCGGCGGCAATTTGGCGGTGGGAAAGCCGACAGCACGGGACCAGCAGAGCACCCACAGGAAAGCCGCTGAATCCACGGAACCAGCGACCTCCCACAGAAATGCCACCGAAGGCTGCCTGACTGCCATGCTTGGGGGGGGAGGGCACAAAACATAGAGCCGCCCCTGCCAGATAGTTGTAGCTGTCACTCAGCCATTACAGGAGAAATTGTAGACAGCTGCGATCCACAGGGCCCTGGGCTGGAACCTGGAGTAGAAGGCAGGTCCAGGTTCCCCCCATCCCTCCAACTCCCTATTTGATACAAGATGAGTTGACTTGGACTGTAAGTCCCACCAGAGGGGAAGGTCTCTGGCCTGTTCCCTGACCCATTAGGTGGGTCAGCAGAGACTGAGGGGATTGTTCTTCCTTTCCCCTTGCTGGCCAGTGATGAGGTTAGCTGAGTGCATGGCAGGTTTGAGCCACTAGCAAAAGTGGCCAAACTGAGAGCTGCCGTGAATCTCTGAGGCGAGCAAATCTTCCAATAAGCGCAAGACCCACCAAGGCAGAGGAGGAACTTTGTTACAGTAAACAGAGACTTGGTGGGGTAACTCACATCCCTGGAGCACTGTCGTGGATGGGTATAAGCCATTCAGGAAGGACAGACGGGGACAAAAGTTGCAGGAGTTGCACTGGATATAAGGGAGCGGTATGATTGCTCAGAGCTCCAGTATGAAACTGGAAAAAAAGCCTGTTGAGAGCCTTTGGGTTAAGTTTAGACATGAGAGCAACAAGGGTGATGTCGTGGTGGGAGTATGCTATAGACCACCAGACCAGGAGGATGGGGTAGGCGAGGCTTTCTTCGGACAACTAACAGAAATTTCCAGATCACAGGCCCTCGTTCTCATGAGGGACTTCTATCACCCTGACATCTGCTGGGAGAGCAATGCAGCAGTGCACAGACAATCCAGGAAGATTTTGGAGAGTGTTGGGGACAACTTCCTGGTGCAAGTGCTGAAGGAACCAACTAGGGGCCATGCTCCTCTTGACCTGCTTCTTACAAACAGGGAAGAATTGGTAGGGGAAGTAGAAGCGGGTGGCAGCCTGGGCAGCAGTGACCATGAGATGGTCGAGTTCAGGATCCTGACAAAAGGAAGAAAGAAGAGCAGCAGAATATGGAACCTGGACTTCAGAAAAGCAGACTTTGACTCCCTCAGGGAAATGATGGGCAGGATCCCCATGGAGGCTAATATGAGGGGGAAAGGAGTCCAGGAGAGCTGGCTGTATTTCAAAGAAGCCTTATTGAGGGTGCAGGAACAAACCATCCCAATGTGCAGAAAGAATAGCAAATATGACAGGTGACCAGCTTGTCTTAACAGAAATCTTCGGTGAGCTGGAACACAAAAAGGAAGCTTACAAGAAATGGAAACTTGGACAGATGACTAGGGAGGCGTATAAAAATATTGCTTGAGCATGCAGGGGTATAATCAGGAAGCCGAAAGCACAATTGGAGTTGCAGCTAGCAAGGGATGTGAAGAGTAACAAGAAGGGTTTCTTCAGGTATGTTAGTAACAATAAGGTCAGGGAAAGTGTGGGACCCTTACTGAATGAGGGAGGCAACCTAGTGATAGATGATGTGAAAAAAGCTTAAGTACTCTTTGGGGCTCGGTCTTCATAGACAAGGTCAGCTCCCAGACTGCTGCACTGGGCAGCAGAGTATGGGGAGGAGGTGAGCAGCCCTCAGTGGTAAAAGAACATGTTAAGGACTATTTAGAAAAGCTGGAGATGCACAAGTCTATGGGGCCAGATGCAATACATCCGAGGGTGCTGAGGGAGTTGGCTGATGTGATTGCAGAGCCATTGGCATTATCTTTGAAAACTCGTAGTGATCAGGGGAAGTCCTGGATGATTGGAAAAAGGCAAATATATTGCCCATCTTTAAAAAAGGGAAGAAGGAGAATCTAGGGAACTGCAGACTGGTCAGCCTCACCTCAGTTCCTGGAACAATCATGGAGCAGGTCCCCAAGGAATCCATTTTGAAGTACTTGGAGGAGTGGAAGGTGATCAGGAACAGTCAATGGGGATTCACCAAGGGCAAGACATGCCTGACCAACCTGACTGCCTTCTATTATGAGATACCTGGCTCTGTGGATATGGGGAAAGCAGGGGACTGATTGCTTAGAAAGCAGCCAAATCTATTCTGTACCAGTTTTCATATGACTGAATGTTTATTTAAGCTATAGAGCACATTGTACCAATCAAATTTTGAGGCGGTGAAGGCATGAATGAGGATTGTAAACCCTCATCCAAAAGAAACCATCACAACCTGCTTCCCAAATGGAAATGGGGAAAAAACAAAACATTCTGGTCACCATTCCTGTATTGTCTATCTAATGGCAGCTGGGATCCAACAGTACCCCAAATTGTGTCCTTTAAGATCAAAAGGAAGATACACATCCTTCAAAAAGAGAGGCAGATTTCTCCTTCTCAATATCTTTTAGTTTTCCCCAACCTACCAACATCACATGAATCTCATCTAGATTTAGCTTCAGCTTGCTGGTTCTTGTCCATGTCCCAAACTCAACCTGACACTCAGTGAGGCTTTTGAGAATAATGCTGAAATGAATGAGACAGAAATACAGTTTAGTGCCATCAGCACACTACAGCCCATGCCACCTCAATAACTTTCCTAATGGCTTGATATACATATTAAAAATTAGGAAGAAGCATGTGGGGGAATATTTTGTCGCACGTCTTGAGAGTACCCTCAACCTGTCCAATGCCACCTTCTGGGGATGGTCAACAGGAAGGACTATCAGCAGCCCAGGCTGCTTCTGCTATGGTCTGCAAATGAATCAGTAACACCTCATGACCAATGCTATTGAAGGCAGATATATCAATAACTTTTTAAAGTGGGCCCAGTCATCAGGAGAGTTCCATTATACAGCACCTGCTTAAGCATGTAGTAAGAGACACCCCTGTTCTGAAGAGTTCACAATCTAGGAAGACCAAAAAACAAAGAGAGGAGTGGAATGTGCCATATAAATAAATTGATCAAGGTGATGACATGCACATGTCTCATTAGTTCCATTTCTATTGGTTTTACCCCAAGATAAACAATATCTGAAGGTTGGGGGAGAAGGTACAATCCATATATTACAGCAGTTATCGTTCACATTTTTATAACTGTTATTTGCGAATAGTTAATGTTACCACTACATAAATGGCTTTCACTATATTCTGTATAATACATATAGGAAATATCACAGTATTATGGATTAGTCAAAAAGGAAAAGGTAAGGATTTGAATTGTGACCAATTCAGAAAACAACTTGCCTTCTCATTAATTTCCTTTACTCTTTTGTTCATCTGGAATCCAGTCACATTTTCAAGATATTTTTGAGTTTGATAGTGATATTTTTGTAATTCACATGAGAAATGTGTTTTTTTTCAGCTTTTACACACACACACACACACACACACACACACACACACACACACACACACACACACACTCGCATATCCAGCACCCTGTGTATAAATAGTTAAAATATAGGAACTTTGGCCTTGATTCCACACATAAATACATACTGTCCTCTTACAAGTGTGTGCTACAGTGGTGACTGCCCAGAGCACCTATCAAAACTTTATGCTGACAGCTAGTTGGTGGTCTTTTAGCTGAGGGAGTAGGACTTGTGTTTTTGCTGATGATGATACTCAGTTATTTGTGTGTATGTACTGTAGTCATGATTCATTACACATACACGTAAACAAGTAGCTAATTTGACCCTGCACATGGTATCACAACCTCAGAATAGCTGGGACTGGAATGAATTTTTGGAGTATTTTTTACCACTGTGTTATGTTGCATGAACTACAGATGAATGACTCTTCAATTCAAAATATAAGAGCACAGTATAAGAGCACTGTTAGTATGTTTCTCTCTATTGCTCATTGTATCTACTGTACAATTCATCAGTGCATGCTAAATTTATACTGTCTTAATTTGCATGAGAAAAGCTTAGTCTTGTCAAGGTCAAATTAAGTTTGAAACAACTCATACCAAGCAGTAAAGCACTGTCTATTCAGACTTAAATAGAAGTGCAATAAGAATTAAAGGAGAACCAACTCTGGGTCCTTTGATTAAATACCCATTTTAATTTTATTCTGAAGAATACAGAAAAATGCTATTCTCTCCAGCCATACATCACAGTGTTCTGGGATGTGTACTGTGATTTATGCAATTTACATTAGGCATCCCTCTTGCAGTAGTAAGCCCCTAGCCACTAGCATGTGAAAACAAATTATTACTTGGAGGTAGGTGTAGATAGGAGGAGTGATATTAAAAGAAAATGTGTAATAACACTGTATTCCAAATTCACATTGTAAATTGTCATAAGCCATTTATATTAACTCCAAAACTGACTATTAAATTATTATTTAATCATTATGGTGATGATTAAGAGCACTTAGAAATACAAAATTCTGAGCTTAATTAAACAATTTTGTGAAATACATACTATGTTTACTTCTCCAAAGAAGAGGAATTAGGTATAATCTGATTTCATATTTCATGGATTTTAGTAAAGGTGAGAGACTATTAATGTGAACACTGGGTAAAAGATCCTATGCTGAAAAACAAGCTCAGGATTTTAATATTTAGCATTTTATTTTGATAGACTAGAGCAGTCTCCATAAGGGGTGAGGAAGTAGGGAGTGTTAAACTCAGATTATTATTAATTATTTCTCAGCCTTTGGTCAAAGATACAATTGCACCCATAGCAGAATAGATGGTTGGTCTCACGCTACAACCCATTACCAATACAGTTAGCAATCTGGACTCCCACGGATATATAAGATGTGTATGCATTCTTTGTGATGGGTGAGCATTTGATGTCTTCCCTCTCTACAAATCTGAGGATGCCATAACCCTTGTAACTTCACTGTCATTGGGCCACAATATGCTCTCTTCTTCTGAATGTAGCTTTACGCACTGAAATGGACATGACTAGATCTCATCTAAGCCACAAACTCAGAAATGGCATAAATTGTCCAAACTTAACAGGGTTGGCCAAAATAGAATTCTGCAGTGGGATTCTCAAAAGGGCCTAAAGTTGGTGAAACTTCCAATGACTTCAAAGGGAGGAAAGTTAGGCCGATGCTGAGTGCTTTGAAAATTTCATACATAACTTCGAGTGTATTTTGCGACCTATACCTTCTTACTAACTCTCTTAGCAAACTAATTTAAACACTGACTAGGAAGAATAACAGAATAGAATGTTGCACAGTTATTCAAGAGAGAGCCCTTGGAGCAGAAAAGAAGTTGCCCAACACTACTAAAGTAAGTGACTCCCAGATATCTGTGCTGGGGCTCAAAGACATGTTAACAACATTGAAGGCAGTTGACAGATCTAAAAGAATAAGAATTCACGCTTGTTCTTTACCCGTTGTCAGGAAGAAATAAACCGATGCAACAAATGATATAATCATACATAGGGCTGAAACCAGAGTGACTGTGATCCAGCAAGTCTAAGAACTAGAGATATTCCCAGAGTTGTTTTCCTACAACTGTCTCAATAATCCTTTCCCCCAAATGGGAGGAAATTAAACACTTGTTGATAGTGGGCACAATTGTTCATGTCAAGAGATGGTTTCTAGAGCAAAGGCATCCTTGAAAACCCCTGGCAGCAAGATGGAAGCAATGACCATTTCCACTAACAGGTTTTAAGGGGAGTGAGGTTTGTTGTCTACCCATAAATTATAACCATAGCATATTCATTACTACAAAAAGTATGTTAGGGAGCTTAGTTACCAGGAGGGGAAAATGTGCTATTTCTACAATAATTACTTCTTCCTGATTGCATTGTTATTCATATCACTTTGACTCAAATAAATACATGAATTAGTTACTAATGAAGCTGACATATACACACCAGCTGTCAAAGTGCAGACTGTGGCTTATGATGTCAGTAACAGTGTCTCTCTCTGTTAGGGACCATAAATCATAGACAAGAGATTGGAAGCTGGACTTTTGGTTCCTCAGCCCTTTTGAGATCTTGCAACAGGTAAATGTGTCACATTTGAAACCCTACATAGAATACCATTTCCCTCACAGGACCCAGCCACCTCCTCCACCGATTCAAGTTCAGGCCACATGGAATATGTACTTCACAAGATCCTGGATTCCAAACATAAATGTGGCAGGCTCTGATAGCTTGTTGATTGGGAGGGGTGTGGCTCTGAGGAATGCACCTGGAAGCCAGTGGAAAATGTACATGTACAAGTTCCTTGTGCAGGTGTTCCATAAGAACCACCCCAAAAAGCCTGGTCCCACATCATTCTGAGGGCATCCCCGGGGGTGGGGGATAGGATGATGTCAGGGACCACAGGTCTTGAATCTGGGTCCACAGTATTCTTATGTGCTAGTAAGCTCTATCCTGCAAACAGGCCCTAAAACCTGATAGAGGATGCCAATCCTGGAACCTGATTGGCAGGATGCTGGGGGGTCCTGATTTGTCCACAGCGTCTATATAAACCAGTCACAGGAACAGGAAGTTGTCCATGCAACTGGGATCTGGCTCTGGACCATGTGCCTTCCGGTTCCCCTGGATTAACTTTCTGGTATCTTGCCTATTGATCCATGGTTCTGCTCTCAAGTTTGTTTCCTTCCTGTAATCTCCTGGTAATCTGAACATGCTTGCCTCCCGATGCTCGATTCTGTTTACCCTCTGGCCTGTCTTGGACTCCGACCTTTTGGTATCTGATCTGGCCTGACTCCTGCTTTGACCACTAGGTCAGGCTGCCCACATCCCAGTTGTGACAGTCTCAAGCCTATTTTTCATCCTTCATTATCATATGCGTCTTCCTTGGGATGTTTTTGCTTTTACCTCATTATTTATTTTATTCAGCTCTAAATCAGAAGAGCAGCTCTATTGAAGTCAATGGAACTAATCATATGAGTAAGAGCTGTACAGCTTAGCTCTCTATTTAGTCCTTCCACATTAATTAAATGGCAAACTTCCTGAGGCAGTGATAGAATTATCTTATAATACCTGCCTGAAGTAATCAAAGTTAATCAAAATTAAGCATGGAAGTTACGTTGTTTATAATACAAATGATTTGAATCCAGAGGTATTGGGTCCAATAAAACAAAGGATCATATTAGCCAGTGACTACATTTATAGGGCACTATATGTGGATAACAAAATCATTCTGAGAAACTCACCATTTGACACACCTATGACCCATTAATATTTGGTGTTCGGTATTGTCAGGGAAAATACAGGGAAAATGAAAATGAGACCAGAAAGATCAAATAAAATCTTATATTCTTACCAGCATAATGCCATTTCAGTCTTGTCCTTTAGTGCCCAAAAATTCAACACATCTTAGTTTTTGAGTGATATTAGTTTGGTAAAGGAAGAAATCAGTTCCATGATGGTTCACTTTCACTTATGCAACTTTTCCATCAATAATCTCTCTCTTGTACTTCCTCGGTGTTTCTATTCCATATGGTCAGGATGTTTGAAATAGATTTTCTTGACATTAGTGTGTCAAAATCTTGACCCAGACTTTGTGCTTTCTCTAACAGAGGCAGAAAGGAACCTTCATATTCCACTAGAGAAATTGCCTGTCTATAAATGTATCACCTCTGCTTCTGGGCTTTTAACATTAATGGCTTGAGCTGAATTCAATTGGATTGGGAGCACACTATTTCAGATCATTACAGGTGGTTTTCAAATTGAAATGCAGTGTCACGTTGCCTCGTATTTGGTTCAGTACAGTTGGTTCAGTACTGGTTTATGCATTTCCACTCAAGCAAAGTATTAGCAGTGAGAAATATACAATATACTTCTCTGGAAGTCTTCACAATAACAAAAGAGCTATAATTTTTACAGCAAATTATTGTAGTGTGGGGCCCTATTGTGCTAGGCACTGGACATACTCAATGTAAGACAGCCTCTGCCCCAGAAAACGTACAATAAAAATAAGATGGGAAAGGAGACAAGGGGCTTGTCTACATCTACATGGCATGGAAAAACACACCAAAAAGATGTGATTTGTCCAGTGCTACACTGTAACTGCCCCCATGTAGACACTGTTGGTGCTCTCTGAAAGGTACCAGGCATACCTCTGGAGATCTTTGCAGGTGCCATCTATGACAGACTGACAATATATTGCAACATCCTGGACAAACATTATTGTATTAAGTTACACCTTACTGAATTATGTTTAATTCAAAATGCAATTGTGTATGTGTCGCTGTGAAATTATATGTAACTCGTTTGGTGGGGGGCGGGGGATGCTAATGTAGTTCCTCTGGTTCTCAGTCCTTTGAAGCCCCTGGAGAGGTTTGCATATATTAGTTCAAATTGGATTCTCTGGGGAGCAACATGCAAAGGATTTTTGGATAAATTGGTTTTACACTGACTTAAGGCCTTTTTCCTGATCCATCAAATGGGCAGGACCCCTGGTCCACAGAGGACATTAATCCTTAGGGAAGGATTGGAAGGGCTGGGTCTACTTAGACCCCATAAGACCCTGTGCTTGTTCTGAGTTGAAGCTGTGGTGAATTTGACACCACAAGGCAACCCCTTAGGTGGGGTATTGAGGGATTACTCCTGCCAGAGCCCATATATTAGGGTTGAGATGATCTCTGGTAAGATTATTAGCATATATGTAGGTTCTTTCATTGTGTTTAATGTCTCTTCTCTGTAATGCTTTTTACATTTAGAGTAAAATAGGCTTGCTTAGAAAGAACTGTGTGGCAATTCATTACTATGGGTAGTTGCACTATTAACTGTCTCAGAAGAGAAAGAAAGCTGGCCTGCTCAGGCAGACTTTTTTCTGGAGATAACACAGTGAAGCAGGGAATTGTTCAGCCTGTAAACACCCTGGTAAGAAGGGAGAGGTGCCTGTCTCCACCCTGAGAGGTGATGCCAGGGGAGCCGGAAGCCTGAAAGTGGAGGCCCTTGCTGGATCATAGGGGGGAATATGGGTGCAGTTGCTCTGACCTGTGACACCATGTAGACAAGGGATTGGCAACCTTTGGCACGCGGCCCGTCAGGGTAAGCCCGCTGGTGGGCCGGGCCAATTTGTTTACCTGCTGCGTCCTCAGGTTCGGCCAATCACGGCTCCCACTGGCTGTGGTTCGCCGCTCCAGGCCAATAGGGGCTGCGGGAAGCGGCGTGGCCCGAGGGATGTTCTGGCTGCCACTTCCCGCAGCCCCCATTGGCCTGGGACAGCGAACCGTGGCCAGTGGGAGCCACGATTGGCCGAACCTGCAGACGCAGCAGGTAAACAAACCGCAGTGGCCTGCCAGGGGGCTTACCTTGGCAGGCCGTGTGCCAAAGGTTGCCAATCCCTGATGTAGACAATGCCAGGTTCTCAAAAGTGATGTGACTTGATAACAATCAGTGTCTGAGCCAGGAGGAGAATCTAGCTTTCCCGACTCCCAGTTCAGCTCCCTATCCCTCAGACTACAATGCTTCTCCAAAATGTAATATAACCTGTGCTGTTTAATTTCAATCAATGGTTGCATCTAGCAAATGAAAATGGATTGCATCTGGTTTTCTAATAGAATTCAATCTAAATATTGATCAAGATTTTTAGCTAGGCAGATGGCTGAAGTATTCTGTGAAACTTGCACATATTTGAAACATTAAGATACTTTAAAAATAAAACCTATTTTTGGTTTATGGTTTCTTGGATTTAGCACTCCAATAAATATAAATGATCTTATTCTTATGTTCACATGTAAAAGACTTCCTTTCTTCCACTAGATCAGTTTTCAACCTTGACTCAATAATTTAAATAAACATAAAAACATTAGTATATTACCTGTTATGCTGGGTGGAAGAGTTGTGCACAGTTCCTTGGATGGTTTTGGAATGACCTAATTCTGTACACTAAGAGGAACATCACTAGCTTCAATGAACAATAATATAGACTACGGAAGATTTATGTTATTCTTTCTTCTTCATCATATGTGTGATGGGTTTCCCCGGGGTGCCACCTGGAACTGGGGTACCACTGAGCCCCCCTGACCCATCAGCCTGAGGTCCCTCTCACACTGTGTTGCTGTGACCATCTGGAAAGCCCTCCAAGCTTGCACGTTCATCAGCATTCACACAGGTAGGGACACACCCAGCTGCAGTTACATGCCGGCTCTCTAACCACCAGCCTAGAACCCCAGAGCTGTACCATTCTGCCCTGGTCAAATGTGGCCAGTATATGGGATTAATACCTGGTCCACCTCTCCCTCAATGTGAAGAGGACCATGCATACTTGTGGTATCCAAGCTGAGATTTTCCTCAGACACCTAAATCAAATGCACACTGGTTTGGATTAAAACATACAATAAAATTATGAACTACAACAGATAGATTTTAAGTGATTATAAGTGACAGCAAACAGATCAAAGCAGATTATCTAGTAAATAAACAAAAACACAAACTGAATTTAACATACTAGATGAATCAGCAAATTATCACCCTGAGTGATAAATAGGCTGGCAGATTCTTAAGGCACAAGCTACCTTTGTTTAGCAGTTTGGGTTCCCCAGGTTTTCATACACAGGCTAGAACTCCCTTTAGTCTGGAACCATCACTTCCCCCAGTTCAGTCTTTGTTCCTCAGGTATTTCCAGGTATGTTGTTGTATGGAGAGTGAGGTGCCATCATGATGTCATTTTCCCCTTTTATATCTTCTTCCTACTTGCTGGAAAGCTCTTTTGCTGTGACCTGGGTCAAACAGTTCCTATTGTGTAGTGCTATCTCTGAGAGGTTTCTATTGTAGACAGTTCCTGGGCTAATCCTTGTGCTTGTGTGCATTTCCTCAATAAGCCATTGACATTGTTTGGCCTTTTTATTGTTGTACCTGAAAGGCTGCTTGTAGGTGTTTTCATCCACATATGTTTCAGTAACACATACATAGCCGAACTTCCTAACTTCACATACAATTATAGTACATACAATCCAATGAGATATTAATGCCTAGCAGATCAAGACTTTTAGAATGATACCTCACAAGGCATACTTTGTAAAAAACATATTGTAATTATATGAGAGTGGTGAATAAGGGGGTGTCAGAGTGTCACAATATGTATTAGGCAGAAAATGAAACTTGGCTCAGCCTTGTTCATTGTGTCTCAGAACTTTGACAAAAAGAATCAAAGGGTTACTGAAAGATTTTCATCAGTCCGGAAATCAGCAAGTGATATCTCAGAACCCAGTTCAGAATTAGATTATATTTTGCCATAGAGACAAAGGACAAAATATTCCTCCCATCTAGGTGGGGAAGGTATTTGTGGAGCTTGGCACCCTCTAATGGCGCAGATGAGTAACTTGCACTAATACTCACCTGCTGTTAATCATGGCAGAAAAACAGAAGCATATGTTTGCAGGTGCAGAGTACCTACCATGGCGAATTTACACCAATCCTTGCCTGACTTCTACTATCCCAACACCCCATATACATCATGTGAATGAAGCAGATTAAACTCTGTTTCTCAGCAGAAGCAGCATGATAGCCACTTAAGGTTTATACACAAGCTTCACTCTACAGGACCTTCTGCACTAAGTAAAGATCCCTTCATTTCAAAGACCTGACAAAGACCTACTGATTTATGTTGAAGTTAGAAGTTGTTTCTCTCCCTCACAGAATAAGGACTCCTGACAGTGCTTCAGAAATATGACTACACACAGAATTCAGCCTGACTAAGTACATCCCTGAGTTCCAAGAATATATGTGATTCATAAAGACAGCCTACGAACATTTTTATTTATGGACAAAGTGTCAGTGAAGTCTGATAGGCTCAAATCACAGGCACCAAAGAACAAATTTATCTCTGGTGTAACTGTATTAAGTTAATTGGAATTCCACCAGAGATAAATACAGCCTTAAGTGAGTATACATACCCAGAGCCATCCCTTGAGTCCGGTGAATTGGGGTGACCGCACCAGACCCCATGCCTTGGGGGGCCCCGTGGGCAGGGAGGTGAGGCGGGAGGCGGGCAGGCGAGTGGGGTGAGCAGGTGAAGGGGGAGGGGAGCAGCAGGTGGGCAGATGGGGGGGGGGCAAGGAGGAGACCCCCCTATAAGAACCTCCCCCACCACCCAGTGCCTCCTGCCCACCAGCAGACCCTGCTGATCAGCGTCTCCCCCTCCCTCCCAGCACCTACCGTCAGCTGCAGATAAGATGTTTTGTGGCATCAGGAGGGGCTATGGCAGGAGGAGTGAGGGTGCAGCATGCTCGGGGGTGGGGAAGAGGAGGGGCGGAAAGAGGCGGGGAAGTGGCAAGGTGGGGGTGGGAAAGGGCAGGGTGGGAAGAAGCAGGGTGGGGTTGGGGCCTTGGGAGGAAGGGGTGGAATGGGGGTGGGGCCTGGGAAGAGCTGGGGGGTACCCTCCCGGCAGATAGGCTCCGCGTTTCTAACATCCTGGGCCCCGCACCTACTTAGGGGTAGCACTGGACATACCTAAAGAGAGAGAATGTAAAGTAGCTCATCATAAGAAATCTGTAACTTTCAAATTACAGAGTTTGAGATTAACAAACAAACTATTTAATTTTGAAGTAAATATTGCTAGAGAGCCTGTAGTTCCCTCCATCCCACAGGAATAGCCTCTGGCAGACAAAAGGCTTTGTTTAGGTATTCTTCCAAACCAAAATGAGGGAAGGAGAGGCAGTTTTCTTTCCTACTTGGGAAACAGTAGTTTCTGCAGCATACTAATATAGCTTCTTTTTGTAGTGGAGATATATACATTATTTTAAAATAGCTTTTCATTCCTATAAGACCCAAATTTGTCCCTAGTAAAACAGAATGAGTGTTGCAATGAATGGATTCATTGAAACACCTCTGAATAAATGTGAAGAAAATTAATATTAAAATATAAAGCAGTTCACATATCTAAGAATTTTTTGCATTTTTACTTTTCGTTATTTACAGATTAGAGTTTGAAGAAAATCTTGCTCCTTTCTTGATCCTTCAGGGAAGATAAATCGTAGAATTATAGAAATTGTAGGATTAGAAGGGACCTTAAGAAGTTATCTAGTCCAGTCCCTTGCTCTCATGGAAGGACTATGTATTATCTAGACCAGTGGTGGGCAACCTGCAGCCCGTCAGGGTAATCTGCTGCCAGGCTGCGAGACAGTTTGTTTACAGTTGCACGCCCGCCTGCAGCTCCCAGTGGCCATGGTTCTGGAATCTCTCCCGTCTTCCATAACTTTTCAAAGATAATTGCTAATGGCTCAAATATCTCCTCAGTCAGCTCTGTGAGTATTCTAGGATGTATTTCATCAGGCCCTTGTGACTTGAAGACAGTTAACTTGTAATTTTTAACTTGTTCTTTCACTATTTTAACCTCCAATCCTACCTCATTTTCACTGGCATTTGTTAAGTTAGATGTCCAATTGCTACTAAACTTTTTGGTGAAAACTGAAACAAAAAATTCATTTAGCACTTCTGTAATTTCCACATTTTCTGATACTATATTTCTCCACTTGTTGAGTAACAGGCCTACACTGTCCTTGGTCTTCCTCTTGCTTCTAATGTATTTGCAGAATGTTTTCTTCTTACCCTTTATGTCTCTAGCTAGTTTAATCTCATTTTGTTCCTTGGCCTTTTTAATTTTTTCCTACATACTTGTGTTATTTGTTTATATTCATCCTTTGTAATTTGACATAGTTTCCACTTTTTGTAGGACTCTTTTTTGAGTTTCAGATAATTGAACATTTCTTGGTTAAGCCAAGGTGGTTTCTTGCCATACTTCCGATCTTTCCTACACTATGGGATAGTTTGCTGTCGTGCCCTTAATAATGTGTCTTTGAAAAACTGGCAACTCTCTTGAACTGTTTTTTCCCTTAGATTTGCTTCCCATAGGATCTTAACTACCAACTCCATACAACCACAGCCTCTTGCCTCTGAAGGGACAAGGTCACAACCTAGCATTATGACACTGTCACAACATATAGTGGGAAGAAGAGCTATGGGCAGTGAGAAAACATTTATATAATAATTACCAAAGTGGTTAGGGAAGGACCAGTCTATGATGAATGTTATTAGATCTGGACTTGATTTTTTTCTGGTCTCATATATATCTTGCAGGTTGCAGACCCTGGGAATGTTAGATAGAGTGCACTCAACCCATAGGGACAGAAGAGTCTGCAGCAACTTCTTTTGACCATCTAGAAGCAATACATATTGTGATGCATAGCCTTGAAGGCAGAGGGAAGGGTGGCAAATCAGGGAAACAGAGGAAACCTTCAACTCTCTAAACAAACAAAAATAGTGCCAAGGGAAATAACCAAAAATATCTGAAAAGGAATCTGATTTACTATTGTATTTACTATATCACTTGCTGACAGTTATTCTTACAGTTCTTATATAAGGTTTGTTTGAAAAGTGTAAGGATCTGTGTGTGGCCATAACACTATTTTGCTGCAGTTTCAATTGTCTTTGCTCACAGACTCTGTCCTGCAAAGTTTTTTGGTTTGCTTTTAATTGGCTTCATTAGTACTAATGAAACCATTCTAACTTCCAATGACAATTAAAAAAACAAGGCAAACAAACCACAGGAAAGATGGGGATAGTGTGGATGTCTACATTTTAGTGGAGATACACAGATGGTATGTTAACTTCTTTCCCAGTGTGAAAGTCCTTTAAGCTGTCACCCCCTGCTCCTTGCCAAGTTTGAGTTGATGGGTCTAGTGCACGGGCACTTAATGAGGACCAAGGGAAAGCCAACTTCCCCTACCCCTCCAGAAAATATACAGCTCAGTAGCTGCTACTGCAACAGACTCCTGCTTTGTATTGGCAATGACTGCTGGACCAATATAGAGGTGCTAATTCTGAGAGAGGCTAGGCTTTTGCCCCCCCTTCTTTCTTTCAGCCTTGGCTGGATGACAATATTTAAGGAGCTCTGACGGAATTGAGTTCTGTCATCCCTGCTCGAGCTCCCTGAATGTTGCTTTGGTTCTGTTATGTCTGGCACCCCTATGTGGCTGAGGACCATTGGTGCTAGTGAAGATTTCAAGCTCATTCAGTTTTGTACCACAGAATGGAAGCCTGGTTACAGTCTTGCTGAATCATTTGGATGGATAAAATAAAGCCCACTATGGTTATCAGTACAGCATGTGACCAGTGACATTCTTTAAATGATACTAACTATAAAGCAAATGATGCCTTTCTCTGTTATGCTTGTGCATGGTCTACTAGGAATTCAAAGAATTGATTGTCTTGCATCTGTTTTTCTTGAGATTTAACAATTCAAAAAGGTGTCTATACATAACTAATAACTGCCCTAGTAAAACTATGTTGATCTTTCAGGTGTTTAGTTCATAAACTGGCTAACAGTGAAGCTCAGCACTACAGCCAGACAGTTTCTATAACTTTAAAATTTCAGTAAAATATTTTGAATTTTAAAATGTTAAAATAGATAAAATAACAGGGAGACAATGAAAAAACCTTTCCCCATTATTTTGCACCTCACCGAAACAGCTGTACTCAGTTTATCTGTAACAGGCTGGCATTGCCCCTCCTCCCCCAAACACCCCACCAAACTTGCAGATGTTAATTCTGCTGGGAAAGCATTAAGTGGGTTGAGGCAGGTGACTTAGTATCTCACCTAGGTGTAAGAGTGGCTCTTCGATATTGTTACAATAGAAGGATGGTAGTTCCTATGGAACCAAGAGCTTCCTTTCACACAAGCTGAAGGCCTCCCTGTGTCTTTATTGTAAAAGGTTTGTTGTTGTATTGGAAGACCACAATCAAGTCTGACTCTTCCAAAGTAAAAATTGAGTTTGTAACATCAAAGTACATAACAGGGATCTCTTTCCTGAGGAGTGAATACAAGAGTGTGACCAAGATTAAATTCCTTTGTTTTGCCTTGCAGAGCTGGGATACGTTCTGAAGCCTGACATTCCACCAAATCTTTTTAATTAATTGTAAACAAAAATGGAGAGGGGGGAGGAATTCCATTCTAATAAATCCTATTTAAATAAACTGAAAATAGTGTTTGATTCATTTGTAAAATTAAATGCAAATGGGAAAAAGTCCCCCCCATTTTACAATTTGCAAAATGAAATCATAGGATTTTGTCCAAAATGGAGATATGCCAATCTCCTAGAACTGGAAGGACCTTGAAAGGTCATTGAGTCCAGTCCCCTGCCTTCACTAGCAGGACAGGACCAAGTACTATCCCCTGACAGATTTCCCCCCTCCCCAGATCCCTAAGTGGCCCCCTCAAGGATTGAGCTCACAACCCTGGGTTTAGCAGGCCAATGCTCAAACCACTGAGCTATCCCGCCCCCCTGTACTTCATACAATATTAATTTAGAAATCTATTTTTATCTACGTTAAAATTAGACTTTAGAAAGGAGTTAAATCTCTTAGAGCCAGATCCTTCTGCCAATGAAGTCAACTGCAAAATTCCTATGGATATCAATGGGACTAGGATCAGGACCTTAGACCCGGTCTACACTGGGGGTGAGGGGGATCGATCTAAGATACGCAACTTCAGCTACGAGAATATCGTAGTTGAAGTCGACGTATCTTAGATCGAATTAAAATTACTTACTTCGGGTCCACGTGGTGCAGAATCGCTCCCCCGTCGACTCCGCTTCTGCCTCTCGCCGTGCTGGAGTTCCAGAGTCGATGGGAGCGCATTCTGGGATCAATTTATCGCGTCTAGATGAGACGCGATAAATTGATCCCCAATAGATCGATTACTACCCGCCAATCTGTTATATTGATTTAGAGTGAAATCAATATGACAGCAGAAAAGGATGTTAGAGTTGGACCAGGTAGGCAGAAGAGAAAGAGAGGCAGATGAGTTTCCGTGAATAGAGTATAACGTTGCCCTTATTATCTTTGGGGGAAGTTAAGGAAAAAAAGTGAGGTTGAGCAAAAAAAGATGTTTCCATGGTTCATGATCTCTGTTCATCTCTGTTCTGGAGATCAGCAAGTCAGATCCCTGAACATTACTGTGATCGATGCATCAGCAATGCGTAAATACATAATGGTAAAAAAAGAGAATGTGTTTTAGCCCTGAATTCTATTCCTGCCAGCCACTGACTCAGGGAGATATCTTTGTATTTGGGCCATCTGTGTATTTCTAGTATTTGGGCCAGAAAAGTGGCAAACTTGCTAAATGGGCTTGTTTAACTTGTTGATAGTGTGGCCTGAGAAAGCTCACAGGTGGCAAAAGAAAATGTACAATGCTGGTGTAGTGAAGGCTGTGGAGTTGGAAGTATTTGTTTTCTTTGTTCATTTGTTTTTTTACCTTTTACACAAAATAGGTTTGTGTGTGCGGATTGGCATTGAACATGGAGGAGGCAAAAGGAATAGAACTAAGTGTATCTGGGGTGGCTTCTCTGTTCTTTTCTGATTTTTTTAAGGTCTTGAATTCATCCCGTAGCAAAATAAGACTTTTTTTAAATCTCAGAAATTTTTATAGGAATGGAAAATGGTTTCCCACCCAGCTCTAACATTCAGAATATTTATGTAAATGATTACCAGTGAGAATAAATGTTATATAATTAGGCCCATACCTTTTAAATCCATTCATAGCTAGGTGGTAGAGTATGATCACTGAATGATATTAGGGGAGCAGTTTTGGGGATATGGCTTATTGATGTATTATGGCTCATAGGTTTCATGAAAACCGTGCTCTGTTTTAGTTTAATCATCTTCAGGGCAATTGTAACATTTTGGGGCTATGGGGAGCAGGGTTTGTATAAAATAATACAGCAGAAACACTCACAATACAGTGTTTGATATTAAAAAGTCAGCAAAGATTTGTTTTACCCTTTGTTAATTCTATTATAATTCAACATGAACACAATATTATGGAATATTTGATGCACACGATTATATTAGTCAATGGTGGCACATAACTCCCTATTGGCTACACTCTTATTGATCATTTAATAACTAGGTGCTGATAGAGCTAGAAATATGAATAATTTTATTGTAATAAATGATGCTTTAGCAATTTTGTGTTCCTTGATCTTATTCAACTATATTTCACAATGATGCAAAAGGTCCTTATGAATTTATGTTAGACATAACATCAATGTAGATATAATTAATTCCAAAGCTGTTATGTCCAAAAGATGTTCATTCACAGAAGCCAACTTCGAGATTTTCAAATGATGGACAGATATTTTGTTGACAATTTGGGCATCAAAATATGCAGCATAATTTGATCTTTCTGTCAGTGCTATATTGGAATAGAAAACAAGCAATCTAATTTTTCTTTCTTTTTGTGCAATGGACATTATTTTAAATGAAAGTCATACTTCAATGTAGTATCAGTCACCATCTCTAGAACTCTTTGACAGAAGCCTTATCTTAATATATATGCATAAACACACATGCATCTAAATGACCAAAAGAAAATATATATAGTTATGTGGATTATGAAGTGCATTGTTCCAATAGAAATAATGTACTGCTTCATTTAGTAAGATAGCTATTTATATCCTTATCACATTCTCTCAAACTCACCATGGTTTACTTCATTGCCTTTCTTCCAGCTTCATCTCCTCAGTTTTTATTTTCAAAGTGAAGATATGAGCACTGTACTTGCTATACTGGCTCAGTGTTGCTAATGCTGTATAAGAAGAATCTCTTATATGTATATATCGTCTCTTCATTTCAAAGAATCTGAAAGGACTTTATACATATATTAAGTATATATAATATGCATCTGATTTTCAGCTCCATGCCTCCTTAGGTACACACAATTTAGTGAACTATCTACCCTACATATACCCTTGCTCTTGTCAAAGTGCCATGGGATCTTTAAGACAGAAATGGTCAACTTCAGTTTTCCATTTCATCCAAAACCAGCACATCCAATAGAAAGTTCCCAAGGCTGTGCAGGGGCATTAATTTAGTAATAACTCAGAGATGGGAACCACATTCTAAATTGCCTATGTTATGTCCTTCAGCACTCTTTTTTTCCCTTGGTAGTCTCCCATCCAAACACTGACATGGTCCCAACCCCTCGTAACTTAACCAGATCACCCGACAACCCAGAGTATCCCGTTCTTGTTTAATAAGAATAGCCTCTATTTATACATTCCAGAACAAGTCTAAATCTTCAATTTAGATTAGGATTTTTTCCCAAGCATTTCTCTTTCGAGTCTTTAGTTTGATGTCTTTACAATACTGTAAATAGCTGCAATGGATGTACAGAATCTGTGTCACTCTAGCCTGTGTGTCGCTCTAGTCTGTGGTAAGAATGATCTTAATTATGTGCATCATAATTCACTTCTGGTAAATGTAGCTCTGTTATCTTAAGATTTTTACATGTTTGAGCTGTAAGTATGAAACAAAGCCCGCAGGGCACGTTGCACAACAATGAATTGCTCATCACATTGAATTGCAGAGCTACAGGTTATGTAAGCAGCCTGTTTGAGTCATTGAGCTTTCTCTTGACTACGTTTGAGAGGAAGTGAGAACAGCTCTCCAGCTCACTCATCCTTCTCCTGCCTTGTGGAGAGGGGGAGAATATAGTGTGCTGCCACTGGATTCCTCCATCACCCCAAAGAACAAAGGGGTTAGAATAACATACTACTAGACTCTTGATCCTCTCCATGGAATGAGGGACCAGAAGATTGTGCTGTGTTGTCTCTCAAACGCTCTCTCTCTCACACACACATGTGCACTGAGTGGGAGAAAAGAGTGACTCAGTAGTCTAAAATCTAGGGAAAATGAAAAGGAAAGATGGTCCTGAGTACAGTGGAAGAATAGAAACTAAGGCCTGGTCTACACTAGGAGTTTATGTCGAATTTAGCAGCGTTAACTCGAATTAACCATGCACCCGTCCACACAACAATGTTATTTATTTTGACATAAAATGCTCTTTAAATCGGTTTCTGTACTCCTCCCTGATGAGGGGAGTAGCGCTAAATTCGACATGGCCATGTGGAATTAGGGTTAGTGTGGACTGAATTTGACGCCAATAGCTCCAGGAGCTATCCCAGAGTGCACCTCTCCGTGGACGCTCTGGACAGCAGTCCGAGCTCAGATGCTCTGAACAGCCAGACAGGAAAAGACCCGGGAAAATTTGAATTCCTTTTCCTGTCTGGACAGTTTGAATCTCATTTCCTGTTTGAACATCGTGGTGAGCTCAGCAGCACTGGCAACGATGCAGAGCTCTCCAGCAGAGGTGACCATGCTATTGCAGAATAGAAAGAGGGCTCCAGCATGGACTGATCAGGAAGTATTGGATCTGATCGCTGTGTGGGGCGATGAGTCCGTGCTTTTGGAGCTGCGATCGAAAAAACGGAATGCAAAGATCTACGAGAAGATCTCAAAAGCCATGATGGAGAGAGGATACAGCCGGGATGCAACGCAGTGCCGCGTGAAAATCAAGGAGCTGCGGCAAGCATACCAGAAGACCAAAGAGTCAAACGGACGCTCCGGATCCGAGCTCCAAACATGCCGTTTCTACGAGGCACTGCATGCAATTCTAGGAGGGGCAGCCACCGCTACCCCACCAGTCTCTGTGGACTCCGATGATGGGGTCTTATCTACGGCCGCTTCCTCGGACGTTTTTGCGAACACGGAAGATGAGGAAGGAGATGAGGAGGACGAGGCAGTCGACAGCGCTTTCAACACTGATTTCCCCGACAGCCAGGATCTTTTCATCACCCTGACTGAGATCCCCCACCAACCCTCCCAAGGCAGTAACCCGGACCGTGAATCAGGGGAAGGATCACTAGGTAAGTGTTTTAAACATTTATTTTGAATAGAATTGGCATGGTATGTTAGCAATGGCTTTCTCATGATTATTTAGCCCTACGCGCTTTAGTTTTTAGTCATTGCCAGTGCAGCTACTCGAAAAGTCTGTCAACATGTCTGGGGATAGAGGAGAAATCCTCCTGGGACATCTCCATGAAGCTCTCCTGGAGGTAATGTGCCAGCCTTTGCATCAGGTTCCTGGGGAGAGTGGTCTTATGGCCTTCTCCATGGTAGGAAACTTTTCCGCGCCAGGCTAGTAGCTGGTACTCCGGTATCATTGCCTGGCAAAGCATGGCGGCATACGGCCCCGGTGTTTGCAGCATACGGTCTTTCTCTGTCTCCGCAATCCTCATCAGAGTGATATCAGTCATGGTTTCCTGGTTTGAATTAGGGGAATTTTAGTATGGGGACTGGTTGTCTGTTCCTTTAAATAACTCTACCCGGAGTTTCCAGCCACGCGGCGGGGGTGGGGAGGCGAACTGTTCATGCCGAGCCGTTCGCCGGCAGCATGCAGGGATCTTTCCTGAGCCCAGCCACGTGGTGGGGGCGGGGAGGCGAACCGTTCATGCCGAGCGGTTCGCCGGCAGCTTGCAGGGATCTTTCCCGAGCCCAGCGACGCGGTGGGGGCGGGGAGGCAAACCGTTCATGCCGAGCGGTTCGCCGGCAGCTTGCAGGGATCTTTCTCTAGCCCAGCAACGAGGTGGGGGTGGGGAGGAGAACCGTTCATGCCAAGCGGTTCGCCGGCAGCATGCAGGGATCTTTCCCGAGCCCAGCCACGTGCTGGGGGCGGGGAGGAGAACCGTTCATGCCGAGCGGTTCGCCGGCAGCATGCAGGGATCTTTCCCGAGCACAGCCACGCGGTAGGGGCGGGGAGGCGAACCGTTCATGCTGAGCGGTTCGCTGGCAGCATACAGGGATCTTTCACGGGTACAGCCGCGCCGTGGGTGTGACGGGGAGAGTTCATGCTTGCTGGATCGCCTGCAGCAGGAAATGGCCAACGATAGGAGCAGTGCTTGGAACGTGAAAGGAGGGCGCTGCTGTAAATTAAGCTCTCAGCAGCCAAAAGTCTACGGCTTACCATGGCCTCCAGATAGCCGAATTCCGTTGTCTGGCCCCGCTTGTGTGATCTGTACAGCAAGACCACATGCACTCAATATAAAGACAGAAAATTCGACCTTGTACTGACTGCACATGTGATAGGTAGTGTGCATGGTCTAGTTCACAGGGAAAGACTATATTCATTGTTTGCGAAAATTTATCTTTCTGAGGAATTCACTCCCTTTTTCCCATCCCACAGCTGCGAGTGTCTCCCGGGCTACCCCGACATCCCCCTCCCAGAGGCTGGCGCTGATCAGGCGGTGCAAAAAAAGAACACAGGACGAGATGTTCTCAGAACTTATGGTCAGTTCCCGAACTGAGGTGGCACAGCGGAGAGAGGACATCTCTCCCTACCGGCGAGCGTCCAGCGAACGGGAGGAGAGGACTGAAGTTTGTGAGGACAGGTGGCGGCAGCCACCCTCCCAGTTTCATCCCATAACTGTGAAGTCCTTAATAAAAATTACTTTTCTGTTAGGTATTGTTTCCTTGATTTTCTTGTAAAGGATGGTGTATCTGAAGGGGGGGGAAGTGGGTTGGTAATTAGAGGCGATAGGCGCCTTTAGCAAGGTAAAGACAGTGGTGCAGGTTCACCAGAAGGTCACACTCACATTGCAGCCATTAGGCACCCTGGTCAGTTTGGCAGGTGGTTTTCATGTTCTGGTTGGGGGGTGGCTCTGTGGGTTTGTGGTGGGGGAGGGCAGTTACAGATCTTATGCAGCGGTCCGTAGCCTGGATGACAGAGCCACGCAGCAGGGGATCTGTAACCGCCCTCTCCGGCCACAAAGTCACATAGCCCCACCACACAGAGTCCCAAAAAGGAGGGGTGGCAGGCTCCGTTGAAACAACAGGTACACCACTGCGGACTGCTCTAGGAGCAGGAGCCTTTCATTCCCCGAGTTTAGAAGCGTCCTTTCCATCACTCCACCCGCTCCCCAACCGCAGTATGCGTCCCAGTTTCAACCCTTTATTGAGAAATCCTTAATAAAGAAGACGGTTTTAATGAACAATGTTTCATTTATTTTATTTTTAAGGGTGTGTGTGAAGGGGGGAAGGGGTTTGATAATTGCAGAGGATAGGCAACAGTAACTGGGTAAAGAAACGGAGGCAGGTTCAGCTTCTGCTTAAACAAACGTAATAGTCACAGGTTACCATGGTCAGTCTGGAAGCTAGCTTTCAAAGCTTCCCGGATGCGCAGCGCGTCCCGCTGTGCTCTTCTAATCGCCCTGGTGTCTGGCTGCGCGTAATCAGCAGCCAGGCAATTTGCCTCAACCTCCCACCCCACCATAAACGTCTCCCCCTTACTCTCACAGAGATTGTGGAGCACACAGCAAGCTGCAATCACAATGGGGATATTGGTTTCGCTGAGATCACAGCGAGTCAGTAAGCTTCTCCATCTCCCCTTCAGACGTCCAAAAGCACACTCCACCACCATTCTGCACTTGCTCAGACAGTAGTTGAAGAGCTCCTTTTCACTGTCCAGGGCGCCTGTGTACAGCTTCATGAGCCAAGGCATTAGCGGGTAGGCTGGGTCCCCAAGGATCACTATAGGCATCTCCACATCCCCAACTGTTATTTTGTGGTCTGGGAAGTAAATACCTTCCTGTAGCCATCTAAACAGACCAGAGTTCCTGAAAACGCGAGTGTCATGAACCTTGCCCGGCCACCTGACGTTGATGTTGGTAAAGCGTCCCTTATGGTCCACCAGTGCTTGAAGCACCATTGAAAAGTAGCCCTTTCGGTTAATGTACCTGCTGCCCTGGTGGCCCGGTCCCAGGATAGGGATGTGAGTCCCATCAATAGCCCCACCGCAGTTTGGGAATCCCATCACAGCGAAGCCGTCTATGATCACCTGCACGTTTCCCAAGGTCACTACCTTTGAGAGCAGCAGCTTAACGATTGTGTTGGCTACTTGCATCACAGCAACCCCCACTGTAGATTTGCCCACTCCGAATTGATTCGCGACTGACTGATAGCTGTCAGGCATTGCAAGCTTCCAGAGGGCTATGGCCACTCACTTCTGGATAGTCAGGGCTGCTCTCATCCGGGTGTCCTAGAGCTTCAGGGCAGGGGACAGCAAGTCACAAAGTTCCAGGAAAGTGCTCTTACGCATTCAAAAGTTTCGCAGCCACTGGGATTCATCCCAGACCTGCAGCACTATGCGGTCCCACCAGTCCGTGCTTGTTTCCCGGGCCCAAAACCGCCGTTCCACAGCATCAACATGGCCCATTGCCACCATGATGTCCAGGGTGCGGGGTCCCATGCTTTGTGAGAGGTCTGTAACCATCTCAGAGTCAATGTCTTCACCACGCTGCCGTAGCCTCCTCGCCCGATTTCTCAGCATCTGCCTCTGAAACAGGTGGACGATAAGGCGCGAGGTGTTGACAATGGCCATAACTGAAGCGATGATCGCAGAGGGCTCCATGCTCGTGGTTCTGTGGTGTCTGCGCTGTCAATCAGTAGAAAAGGGCGCGAACTGATTGCCCACCGGTGCTTTCACGGAGGGAGGGCGGGAGTGAGGGTTGAATGACGACAGTTACCCAAAACCACCAGCAACACATTTTTTGCCCCAGCAGGCATTGGGGGCTTGACCCAGAATTCCAATGGGCAGCGGGGACTGCAGGAACTGTGGGATAGCTACCCACAGTGCACCGCTTGCAATGTCGACGCTTGCCCCTTTAGTGTGGACTCACAAAGTCGAATTACTGTCCTTAGTGTGGATACACACGTTCGACTTTGTAATATCGGTTTCACAAATTCGGTTTAAGTAAAATCGAACTACTCTCGTAGTGTAGACATACCCCAAGAGACTACAAGCCAGCAAGAGAGAAGGACCTAGAAAAATATTTAATCTTCCATTTTGCTGCTAACCAAAATACAAATTCACATTAAATTTGGACTTTGGGACCTATATGCACATCTCTAGTTTGGAAGGCATTATCTTTAGCCATCTAGTCTACTACATCTAAAAAGGCAATGGGGTTAATCTGGTTGAACCTGATGTATAAATAAATATGTTCAAAATGACACCAGAACTTAGAATGTGTGTTAAACTTAGGGCACTGATAAAAATATTACTAAAGTAGGATCCATAATTTGTGAAGGTTAAAACATAAAGGTTGTTGCAGGAAATCATATATATATGGAATCCCTGTAGCACACAGATATAGTTGGTCTTTATCACACTTTGTCAGGTAAGTTTCTGTTTCATGGAGAAACTATCTGAAAAATAGTTGATTTCATTGAGGTTGAAAGAAAATTCATAAAAAGTAAAAGCAGTGGAGATTCCTTTCTTTTTGATAGTTATATTTCTACTGTCCCTTAATCTACCACTCCCTAGCAACTCTTGAACTATTTAGTATGGAGAAGTAGTTGAGGTAAGTTATAGTGTAGAATCCTGAGTCTCCTTTACTCCTCAATTTAAAAAACAAAGCAATCAGCAAAGTAAACAAGCCAGAGTCTGTTTTGTATCCCTTCATTCAAGACCGTTAATCTTTCTTCCATGAAGTGACATCATCAATCATGTAAGTATATGCTTACAGCAACTGCCATTAAAAAGACAGCATTTTCCAAGAACTATCCAACAGCCACATGTGTGAAATCACTATATATTAAGTGTTAGAAATGCTGAACTTTTATGATGACCACTGCTTCACATTTACTTTCAAGCTGTATTGTGACTAGTTTTGATCATAATGTATACCTCTGCAGTAAGATGAATTCAGTACTCAATCAGATGGACGTTCGCTGTTTTCAAATGATGTGGTGGGTCTGTAGAAATTGATCACAGGGAAAAAATAGTTTCTGATAAGCTAATAAAATATTAAAGAACGTTTTGGAGAATTTGAAAATCTTCATTGTCCACAATTCTATATCTTTGTGTTAAAACTAAGAGTCATTTTTGTTTGTTCTCCAAATTTATAGCCCTTATGCAGACGAAAGGTGCACTGACACCAATAAGTCTGAAAGGCTACAAAACTAGGACTTATGTACATTATATCTAGTCAAACACTTATCAAAAGATTTCCTGGGTAGTACATCATATTGAAAAGTCTGAAATTCCCTTCATTCAAATCAGAGCTGTAAATCTTAATCTGCAATTTGTGAGTAACAAGTAGCTGTGCATCACCACTGTCTAATCAGCTGTAAAATGTAGGAGACTAAAAATTAGAGATGGACAAAAAGCATTTGTCCCAATATGTCCTTAAACATTGTGTACTGTGTTAGCAAAAATAATGTTGTGTGACAAAATATATCAGCGGATGGACATGCCACTGATGTATGTGTGCTACTGCTATGAATGAGCTGCAAGGAGATAGCTAAAGCAGTTTGTCTTTCAGCTTAGGCTTTCAAACATCTTGAAGGGAACATTTGAAAACTGTCAAATTGCTTTCATGTTTCCCAGAATAACTATATATTGAAATTTGCCCTTGAAGAGCTGAGTATGGTCTAGCTGACTGAGGGCTTTAAGGAATGAAACAGTATAATTTGCATCACAAGTTACCTTAAGCATATTTTATCTACAGATCTCAAAGTATTGGAAATTATTTAGGTACTTCAGAAAAAGGCTACATGACTATCTTCTCATGCAATGAGCTTGAAAAAGTGTTCCAATGCGTTGCATCAAATATGCAGTGCAACATGTGAGGGCCGTTTGAATCCCTGCATACTGCACAAGTCAAATGATCAACCATTTAACATAAATTAATGCCAAGTCTTGTTTCTCCAGTATGGCTTGAAACTCTTTGGTTTACACTGAAAAGATAAGCAAAGATCTTGTAGCTTCAGATGGAGGTTGGTAATGATGGCTAACCAGTAATGATTAGACCCCGAAGCCAATATGCCGCCTCATGTTTGGCGGGGGGGGGAGAGGAGAGAAAGTAATTTATGCTTTGAGTTCATGCTGAGTGTAAACTGTAGCTAAGATCAACTCTTGAAGGGATTGTGCTGATCTTGTTAATTGACAAATAGCATTTTTCAAATATGCTTCTGAGAACAATATTCCATATTCTGTTTATACTGAATACAGAAAGCAGGTTTCCAAAGGCAGATGGAGACCAGGAAGATTCAGATGCCAGCATTTATCACTCAGCAGCTAGAATGTATTCAAACATGCTAATGAACTCTAAAGTTCTCCCACAGAGCAGGAGGAAAAAGCTTTTACAAATGACCTTTTTTTTAAAACAACATTAGAGATACAGGGCCTTTCATTTACAATCTTTCCCCCCATCCATTCCGATAGCTACATTGAAGTCAGTAGAATGCTGGCAGAGTAAGGCACTACACAGTAGGAGTAAGAGTGGCAAAATCCGGCCCTAAATCAATAGGCTTATTATTTGTATTCTAATAGCACCTAAAGGAGTGGACCAAGACTGGGATTCTACAAACATAGAGTAAGAGATAGTCCCTGCCATGAACAAGTTTACAGTATAAGGGCTAGATTGCGACAGTGTGACTGAATGTCAAGATTATTTGTTTGGACTGCTCTGGGAGGAGCCCAGAAGGGAGACTGTGACAGTGGGAATCACAGCCTCTCTCGCTACTGACCCTGGGAGGGAGTATGCTGCATGCCTGACAATTCACGAGCAGTAGCAACACTGCTGGCCGTGTTGTGAAAATGGTGTTGTGAAAAGGTCAAGGCTCTGCCCACCTCTGTGCGGAAGAGATATAAAAGCTATACGGAGCCTTAAAACAAGCCTATTAACTGTAGACGTACCCACATGGAAGTGTTAATGAAAATCGAGGCTAAGAACCTTTTAAAAATTCCCTGTTTCCAGATTTTAAAATTTTTTTATTTATCTTTCTTGTCTGTGGGGAACCTAGCACACTTTAATATTATGTGTGAAATTCATCTCAGCACAAGGCTTGTGCATCACACTGAATCCCATTTTATCCTTGCTTTAAGGGCTTAGCGTGAATTCCCCACCTCTCACTGAAGAAAATAGAAAACTCCCTTTGACTTAAGAATGAACTTCTGCCACAGTGAATTGTGAATTAAGTAGAGTGTGGGCCTTGTGCTGGTTCTCGGCAAAGGGTGAATATCACCCAGAATGAATAATCCATCCATCTGAATCCAGAGAGAATCCCATTGCTCTAATATGAATGTGATTTGTACATGAAAGAAAACATACTAACTTATACACATAGTTGTTAGACTTTTTAATGTAGAAGTAATAATATGCTTATTCGTTTTTGCACATAAACAGTTGCTATTTGGTGAAGGTCACTGCATCTTACCTACAGTTATATGCTTTTTTGTTTCAACTGTATATATTGAAGGATAAGTGTAAAATAGGTCCTGTACTATTTAAAAGCAACAAAGCTATTTAATAACAAATCCATATTCACTCACAGGAACTCCTTATCTGAAATAAACCCTGGAAATGCATTCTTCAGGTAGTTACTGAACAGAAAACAAGTAACTGTTTTTTTAATTTAGTCATAGAAGAGCCCCAGAAGGGCCTCAGTAGAGCAGAACCATAGAGCATCAGGAATTCACTCATGTGGCAGAGATGGACTGGGTTTAGTATGGAAGAGGGCTGAAGAGGCATAGTGTGGCAGTGGGTCAATAATTTCACAGATCCAGTGGCCACAAATGCCTGAGTAGGTGTATAGGAGAAATGCCCCTCCTCCCCCATTCTGATGATGATGGGTGATCACTTGTTACCGAGTATGATCATCTTCCATGAGAGTTATGGGCCCTCAGGTGGCTAATGAGGCCAATCCTTGAACCACAAGTTCTATTACAATGAGGGCAGATGTTTCCAGGCTCAGCAGCAGGCTGTTGACCATGACTGGAGACCAGTCTCTCCTTCATCCTGCACCTATTGTCCTTTTCGGCTTGTCGGCGAGCAAGTTCAAAATGCAGGGGATCATCAGGTAGGACTTCACTCTATTTTATGCTACCCTGGGCAAGTGTCTCCCAAGTATCAATGTCAATATTACATTTTTTTAGGTTGTCATCTCCCCCATTCTAGCCTAATGACGAATACCCTCACCACTTCATTTGCTAGAGATGAAACCAATAGGTTTCTTTAGCAATTACTTTAATAACCTACGGAATTTAATACAGAATAATGATGTTTCCATGCTGTAGGTGGGCTGAGGAGGATCCTATGAAGGACATGCCGAAGGGGTGGTTGGAGAGGTAGGAGGAGAACCAGGAAAGTATAGTCAAAGAAGCCAAGGGAGGACAATATTTGAAGAAGAACATAGTTAACCATCTCAAAGGTAGCAGAGAGGTCAAGGAGGGTAGGAACAGAGGTCTGGTTCTGAGCTTTGGTTAGAAAAAAAGGTCATTAGACTTTGGTGATATTGGTTTAAGTAAAGTGCTGTCAGTTTCCATAGGTCTGAACTCCAGGCACATTGAGTGGGAGCCTTATCCTCTGTGCTACCAACCTGCAACAGCTGATGAGAGAACTGCTGCTAATACTCTGCCATCAGAAGCAACACCCTCTGACTCAGTATGGTCAGATGACTAACAGCAGTCTGGTGATTGGACACCACCAGGTATAAAACTTCCTGACCCTGTCCCTACCGTAGCTGATAGGTCTGTTGCTGCTTAGATCCCTGAGACCAAATCCCTGCTACCATGCCTTGTTCCTGCTTCCTTGCCCTAAAACCAGTTGCTGACTCTGGCTTTGACCTTTGTGTGACCATGACCTCTACTCCTGGCTCAAACTGCTAGGTCAGACAGCTCTTGTTATGGGCCCTAAAGGTGCATTGGAAGCAGCTGTGACAAAGTGCTCCCATTCTTTATCTCCATTGTGTGTATGTTAGATCCCTTAGTTCTCTAGGAACCTCTTTCTCATCTGATAAATGCTGTGACCAATTTTTTTCTTGATTTTTTTAATGAATAGTAAGATAAAGTTTTCCAGGACCTTTCTCTCTTGTGTCTTTACCACTTGTTTGTAACTCTTAATAGATGAGTGATGTCTTTATTTTGCTTCCATATAACAAATTATTTGGAGAATAAAGATAGGGGAAGATTTCCTCCTTGGCTTTGTTTTTGGATAAAGTGGTTGCTGATGCTTGCTTTGTATGTCTGAATGTAGTCTTCTTAAGATGCTAGTAAAAATCTTCTGCTTTCATTAAGATGCTGCCTCTTCCCATAATTTTTCTTCTATTATAGTCCTTGAGGGAAACCATCTGCTTTTTCACTGTTTGTCCTCTTATTTCATTGTGGTTCCATTTTCCTTGACAGTGTCCCAGAGCATGTTCTATCCTATCTATTTTCCCTGATCTGTTCCTTCTGTGCCTGACAAAGCTCAGTCTATTCTACCATCCCTTTATCTCCCACACATTGAATTTCACCTACCAGTTTAGCTACATGTTTCATTAGAGTAGCAATCCTCTTAGCAAATGTTTTGCCTGCTGTTTTCAGCATGCTTTCAACAGTTTTATGCACATCATGTTGTATCCCTCATTTGGCTCTTGTGCTTGCATTTTTTTTCTCTTGCCAGGAATCTGATTATGAGCTGTGTTTGTAATTGGGTGTGATAGTTCATTACAGTTGCCAAGTAAGCTGATCAGCACCTGTGACCTCCACATTCTCATTCTATATATTCAAAGCTGCCCAGCCTGAGAAGAGAGAGATTTGTTGCACAATGGACCATGAGGATTTTGCATCAGGTGAGGTTGCTTGGTGTCCCTAAAGAAGCCACTGATTGTTGAGCAAGATATCAAACTTAGGTACAGAATTCAAGCTCAGGGCTCAGTTGTGCACTGAAGGCACTGGCCTATTCTGGGGCACTGTGGAGCTACACCCCAGGGGAGCTCAAGGAGAAAATCTTCCCCATCTTTATTCTTCAAATAATCTGTTATCTGGATACTTAAATGACTGCTTTCACTGTAATATCTAAGCACATCAAGGATATAATGACCTCCCCAACTTCCATAAGAGCAGAGGGAGTGTGCTCACTGCTATATCTGGGAAAGCATATTTCCCTTGTGTGCCCAGACAGGTTTGGTGGGGAACCATGGTCCCACCTCCACCCATCCTCCTTTGGTATGTCTTCCACCCTATAGAGCTCCAGGAAAGGGCAGTCTGAACTGTGTGGGTGTTTAGATTCTGTGCAGAAATGAAAGGGGTGTGGGTGGAAAGCCTTTTTGCACACTGGCCTGCTCACAGCTGATTTGCACCTTCCACAAATTAGTCTTCAAACAGTAAGAAATAATTATGTCTGAGCTCAGAAAATTTTGCATAAACCCTGCTAGCCCTTCTCCAAATAGGACAAGACTTTCTAGTTGAGATGACGCTATATACTACAATCCAACAGTGCCAAAATGAAAAACATAGCAAATACATTTGTGCTTTGATATGACAAAAAATGCCAAATTCTGTTCTATTAATAAACATGAAAATATGTCCTTAGGATGCTTAGAATTGTCCAACAAGTAAACAGCAGTAACATGCTACTATTAGTTTGGGAGCAGAATAACACCCAATTCAAAGAAGCTTCAAAGATTAACAGACTTAATCTACATTTATAATTGGCAAACAGTTCCAAATAGCTAAACTTCAAATTAAATCAAAGTTGACTTAGTTTGCTATGGTTCACTCATCTTTATGAAGATAAATCTGTGACTGTGTCTTCTTAGCTAATTATCCTGACAAGGAGTGGTCTGGGAACTGCATCAGATGAACAACATGGCTCATAACCTAACACCTGGCAGCTGGAAAGCAGGTGTCTGATCATCTGTTTTCCTTTTGCAGTACCAAAGGTCCACGTTAACTTTGGGCAGGGGGGTAAATATATAAGAATATGCTCCACTGAACGTCTTCTGCCTACAGATCCATGTAGTATGCATAGTATTTGAGTTTGCTCCATTCACATAAGCGCTAGCCAAGAAGCACAACAAGACCCACTCAGGATTTTTTGAAAGATTGATTTACATCCTGTCCTCACATATGCTTCTGATGGGCTGCGTTGTGTGTTTTTAAAATTTTCTGAATATCTGAATGAAATGGTATCACAGTTCAGGATTTCAAACATACAGTTAATTAGTTACCTGATAAATGGGGATTCAATGAATTAAGTAAAGCACAGGACATTTTGTATAAAAGGGTATTTAATTACAGATAGAGCACTGAGATCTAACGTGGGGGTGTCTAAATGTTTCCATTCTAAATAAGCTTTTATTTGATGCTTATTATAGTTTCTCAAAGTCTTACATTGCAGAAGGAAATTTATTCTTTCAGGTGTCTGCGGGAAGGTGAATTTTTTTTAATGTCTCAATCACATTGAGTAGAAAGAAAATGGAGGAAATATAAACTTTTGCCATTCTAAAAAAGCAATATACTTTTCTGGTAGCATTTGAGACATATGTGATACAAACTTGAAACTTAGATGGAGTTCACCTGTTCTTTCAGTGGTCTGGTGGCAATCTTTTTTTTTTATTATTTGGCTAAGTTATAAAGGTTTAAAATATATTTTCTGCATGCAGACTCTTTTTTCCTTGTACAACAAAAGATTAATTCAGTGGATTTTATCGAATGGTCCTTCCAATTTTCTATTCATAATGCGCATGTTTGTATATGAAACTTGGGAGGAATTTCTCATTTAATGTGTAGATGTATGTGGGATTTGTTCTGTAATGGTGCATGTGGAATAAGGTAGGAATCATAAAGCATGTGCTGTTTGACAGGTTAATAGACTAGATCAGTGGTGGGAAACCTGCAGCCCACAGGCTGCATGCAGCCCATCAGGGTAATCTGCTGGCAGCCCATCAGGGTAATCTGCTGGAAGCCCATCAGGGTAATCCGCTGGCGAACTGCCAGATAGTTTGTTTACATTTGCATGGCTGTCCGCAGCTCCCAGTGGCCGTGGTTTGCCATTCCCGGCCAATGGGAGCTGAGGGAAGTGGTGTGGGCCGCAGGGACGTGCTGACTGCAGCTTCCTACAGCTCCCATTGTCCTGGAACGGTGAATCATGGCCACTGGGAGCTGCGGGTGGCCGTGCAAATGTAAACGGCGGATTACCCTGATGGGGCATGTGTGGCCCGCAGGCCGCAGCTTGCCCACCACTGGACTAGATAAACCCCTGGTCAGATCCGTATGGCAATCTCTACGTATAAGGTGTGTATAGTATGAGGCATAGGTCATATGGAACAAGGCCTCAGTCAGAGCCAGATTGTCTCTGGCCCCTTCATCCATAGAAAGGACCAGGGACAATTTCAGTCTCTGATGCCTTCGTGCTTTCCCTTTGGCCCTGTTCATGCTCAGCATTTGCTCAAAGAGTGGACTGTATCTCCATGTGGGAATAGTAGATTGCACAGTCACTTCTCAAGCTCCCCTTGAGTATGACTCCTGTGCAGTGCAAAGTGCTATGTTGCTGTCTACCAAATAGTTCCATATGATGGAATGTCTTTGTTTAATAACTTTAAAGAAGGGAGGAAATTGCATACAAAAATATATGTGAAAAGACTGTTAGCTTCAAAAGTGAGGAAATGCCAAAGGTAAGGTTGCCTGTGCAAGCTTCAATCTAGCCCCTGGTACATATATACTATCAAAGTCTTTAAATCATAATCACTTGCTATTTTCTCTGAAGGACCTCTGCCTAATAGTGCACAAAACTGAATGGACAATACGTAATTAAGGAGGCAGTGATGTGTAGTTAATGGGTCAGGGATTGATGCACCTCACTTTTCCTCGCTAGATGCTAGATTTTTGGAGGATGGAAGTGAGGGGGTGAAATTTTATTTTCTGTGTAGTCAATTCCCAGTAGCTATTTACCTAGTTGGCTTTGCTGGTTCTTCCTGCTCAAACATTAGGCCAGGTTGCAAGGAAATTTGTAGGAGCTTTACAAATAACAAGTAGTAATTCTTGATTCATCCCTAAAATGTTTGACTTGGCCATGACTTCCACAAACAGAAAGACAAACTGTCTCTCTAACAATATTTGAAACAACCTAAGGAACAGTTCTCCAGGAACTAATGCTTAGCTGGAAAAACGTTGCAGTTGTAGAGTTGTTTATACTGATTAGACCTGATATTTAAACAAAAATATTATGAATTGAAAACTGGAAATATTTTATAATATAATTTTATAATATAATTTTGTGTATACACTTACAAAGTTTTGACCATCTGTAACACCAAGTTAAATTTAAATTTGAATCATGTTACTGCATTGAATATTCTGTAAGGTAAATACATAAGAACCCTAGCAGATGAACTTGAAAAACTCCTTCCTAAGAATTTCACTAGTTAGAGTCATTGATTTCTAGAAAACTGTATCCCATAGTGGAAGAGCATTTTAATCAAAAAGCTCTTCTCCTACCCCGTGACCCCAAATTAAATTCTACCTTTATCCCTGCCTAACAGGAAGCAAATTAAATTAGCTACCTGCCTGAGAAAACTATTGGAGTGCTTGTTTAAGAATATTGCAGCTGCACTGCAACAATAAATCTGAATGCTCAATAGAGCATGGGGTTGTGAATAATCTAGTCAGAAGAGATGAGGGCCGGTTCACTACTGTGCTACTCCAGCTTTACACAGGTATCATTCCATTAAAATCAATGGAGCTACGTCCACATAAAGTTGAAGTAAGGATGATGAATCAGTCTCTCAATCCTTACCGTATGTCAACTATAATTTTTAAAAGAACAGAATAAAACTTTGAACACATGCTATTAAATGGTTCTGTTCTGTTCTGTATAGGTTCTTACACTGCACACATCACCATAGTATCAGAGCACCTTCCATTAATGCACTAAGCAACATAAATGCACATCTGTCACGTGTGGCTTGTTCTCTGATTCTCTCCCCAGCGGGAGAAGTGTGTGCAGCGGAGTGTATTGTGGTGTGTTTTTCTATGCTTACACTATTTATCATTTTACCAATTTTCTTTCTATAATTCAGTTCCTTACAAAAAGCCCTGAAGAAGAGACACTAGGAATTACAATGGTCATATTAATTTGGTGTTTCTCCCTTTTTATTTTAAATTGTTTAATTTAACTGTACACATTTTTATATTTGAAAAATAAAAGCATCAACATTTTCAGTCATGAAGTTTGGGGAAATACATATTGTTGTGTTGTTGTCATCTACACAATATTAAAAATATAAGGAAACCACACCACAACATTTGGTGTCCAAACAACTATGTCTACTAACTATATAAAAACGTGGTAGGATTTGCTACATATATACACTGTTGTTCTGGTGGCTTCTACAGTAAAAGACAGGGAAACCCACTCAAGGAATTCCAAACTATTTAAAGGAAATTACCCATTTTTGACACACTGCATATACCTAAAATTGTGGTCATAAAAACATCAGTATTGGTTAGCTGTTACAATAATCTCAGATAACACCATGGGCCATCTTTTTAATTTGTAACTATTATTATCCTGCTGTTTGTAAGTTCTTAAGGGCACAGACCATGTTTCATTAAGAGTGCCCAAGAGGGTACTAGATGTCTCATGATATACATAAGACTTTGTAAATTCTCCCGGGCAT
Source organism: Chelydra serpentina (assembly GCA_037349315.1). Classification (NCBI taxonomy): domain Eukaryota; kingdom Metazoa; phylum Chordata; order Testudines; family Chelydridae; genus Chelydra; species Chelydra serpentina. The sequence continues at coordinate 82,016,854 of JBAIAC010000004.1, forward strand.
AGACTATCTAATTTAGGATGAGATTGTGATATACCAGAGTACAATTCAGACTAATGAGTAGCAGTGTCATTCCTGACCTGTAACCTGTCATGCCCCTTACAATGCCTTCCTGCTCACAAACAGCTTCCAGCATGTCAGTCACTTCCAGCTATGTCTGTGCTGCAGCTAGCCAGCCACACCTTGGTTCTTATCAGCCTTAAAAATTACCACTGAGTGACCCCAATAAACTCCCAGTCACAGATTTTCCCCAGAAATTTATTTCCTGTGCTACCCAACCTGTTCCTGGACAGTATGCATATATTAAGTCCATTATTCCTTTATGAGAACAATATGCACACAACATGTTACCCCAAATGGAGTTACCCAGATACTTCAATTTGAATGCACTAGATTAACTAAAACAAGTTTATTAATGAGAGCGAGAGAGAGAGATTTTAAGTGAGTACAAGTAAAGAGGCATAAAAATCAGAGATGGTTACAAGAAAAAAAACACTTACTGATGCCTAACTTAACAAGCTACACTATGTTCAATGCAAAGTTTTTCTCACCATATGCTTTTAGCTGTCCTCCTTAGGTCAGGACTCCCCCAAATTCCAGTGAAAGTTTCCTTTGTCTTTTCAGGTGCAGTGAACGTGATGGGCAGGGAGAGAGAAAGGGGTGCCTTGGGGTGTTTGACCATCCTTTTTATACTTTCAGTCCTCCTCTTCAAAAACATTTAGAGCTGAGAAATTGGAGCCAAGGAGGCAATGTGGAAGGATATTCTCTGCTGTTTTTTTCCCTTGTGTGAGCTTTCATATGTCCGTTCATGCTTCAACCACCATTAAAGAGGATATGTGTCCATGCTGATCACAGGTTGTGCTCGATAAAGATCCAAAGCAGTATGGACCGACACATGTTCATTTTCATCATCTGAGTCAGATGCCACCAGCAGAAGGTTGATTTTCTTTTTTGGTGGGTTGGGTTTTGTAGTTTCCACATTGAAGTGTTGCTCTTTTAAGACTTCTGAAAGCATGCGCCACGTCTCATCCCTCTCAGATTTTGGAAGGCACTTCAGATTCTTAAACCTTGGTTTTAGTGCTGTAGATATCTTTAGAAATCTCATATTGATACCTTCTTTGCGTTTTGTCAAATCTGCAGTGAAAGTATTCTTTAAACCAACAATATGTGCTGGGTCATCATCTGAGACTGCTATAACATGAAATATATGGCAGAATGCAGGTAAAACAGAGCAGGAGACATACAGTTCTCCCCCGTTCTTTTTAATGAGTGTCATCAGCATAGAAGCATGCCCTTTGGAATGGTGGCCAAAGATTGAAGGGGCACACAAATGTTTAGCAAATCTGACATGTAAATACCTTGCAATGTCGGCTACAACAGTGCCATGTGAATGCCTGTTCTCACTTTCATGTGACACTGTAAATAAGAAGCGGGCAGAATTATCGCCCACAAATGTAAACAAACTTGTTTTTCTTAGCAATTGGCTGAACAAGAAGTAGGACTGAGTGGACTTATAGGTGCTAAAATTTTACATTGTTTTGTTTTTGAGTGCAGTTATGTAATAAAAATTCTGCATTAGTAAGTTGCAAGATAAAGAGATTGCATTACAGTACTTGTATGAGGTGAATTGAAAAATACTATTTATTTTGTTTATCATTTTACAGTACAAATATTTGTAATAAAAATAACAATAGAAAGTGAGTACTGTACAGTTTCATTCTGTGTTATAATTGAAATCAATATATTTGAAAATGTAGAAAAACATCCCAAAATATGTAATAAATTGTAATTTGTTTTCTCTTGTTGAACAGTGCGATTTAAAACTGCAATGAATTGTGATAATTTTTTTGAGTTAATCACGTGAGTTAATCGCAATTAATTGACAGCCCTAGTGATGTATAATCACTCAGAAAATGTTGAACAGCATAGTGGAGCAATTTTTTCACAGAAATAAGTCAAATTGATGTGTCAGCCAATAGATATTTATTTATTGAGTGTGTCCATAAACAGTATAAGAGATAACAACAGCCATGTGCTAATGGCTGGCCAGTTATGATTGCTCTCTATTTAACTGGTTTGAAAGCAAAGTTATATGGAAGAAAACACCAACTCTGCTGTTTTGCACATCTTGTTGTGTATGAGCACATGATATGAAGGACATGTGACTAGGATTTTCATGTTTGTGTGTGTGTGTTTTAAAGATGAATAGAAGAATGGGGTCCAGGTGTCATTCAGCTCAAACAGTATGCCTTTGCCTTTGTCTAGGAGGGAAGTTATTAGATGACATTCCGATTGTGTAGTAGTTATTGACTTCGCCTTATATTTGCAAGACCCTAAAGTCGAAACTAGGTAGGTCTTCTGCTACTTCCCTGCCTCCCACGAGGCATGGCAACACATTCATACAATCACAATTAATACTCTGATATTTTTAACCTCATTCCAGCCATAAAACTTTGTGATAGCCAGAGCTATGCCTTGACATCAGCACACTAGTCTTGAGGTGCCAATCTAGTAGCTTCAGAGTCCTCTGCCTTGACTTCAATAAAACAAGCTAGAGGTGTATAGTCAATAACTGCTCAAAGGCCTGGACCTTGATATCAGTCCAGAAAGTTACAAGTGCTCATCCAGTGACCTCACAGAATCATGTGCCTTGACATCATCCAATCAAGTTACAAGTGTTCAGCCAGGAACCTCACAAGAGGCCTACGTCTTGGGACTGATCTCATGGTGATTAACTTGAGACAGGCATGGGTCTTGGCATGAGCCCATCAGAGCAGTTACTTCACAGGCATTTGTGCCTTGACATCAGTTCAGCATACCCCAGCTGAAGAGCTGATATAATCATTAATTTATAAATATATCTGACTCTCAACGTCTCAGAAGCTGAAGTGGTAGTGAACAAGGGACTGAATAGACAGAAGTAATAAAAACAGAATTCCTCTGAGTAAACTGTAAAAATTGTTCAGAGTTAAGTAAGAGTAGGGAATGGAATTGTGTTACTGCCTTTTTGATCTCATCCGTATCAAATTAGGCACTGAATGAAACTTCGTCCACTGTAGAAGAGCAAAGAATTGGTGAGTCTGATGATCCTGCAAACAAGCCACTTTTGATGCCATCATTGACATCATAAACAGTCTCAGTTTCAGTCTCTGTTTCAGCATCTCTTCCATAATCTTGTGGCTGGTTCATTGAAAAAGAGGATCGATGACCCAGCTTTTCAGTGTGAATTCTCAGGCAGATTGTGGGTGGGATTTTCAAAAGCACCTAAATGACTTAACAGCACAAATCAACTGAAAGTGAATGGGACTTGTACACCTAATTACTTCTCTAGACGTGGACATTTACCAAAATAGCTATTCTAGAATAATTATTCCAGAATAGTTATTTTGGTGTAAATTCCCTATGGGAACACAGTTATTTTGGAATAAAAATTCCTTTTTCCAATGTAGCTTAATCCACTTTCCAAGTGCAGACAAGCCTTACTAATTTTACGAACTTTTGAAAATTCTCCTGTCTATACATATTCATCCAACTGTCATAAGAATTTTGAAATTTACACTAAGTATAAGGAGGCCTTTAGTCAGAACATAACATGAATTTTACACAACCAGAGTCTCTGTAGACTAGCACCATGCTTACATTAAAATGGTGCTTAAAAAAGGAATTGATCTTACTGTCAAGTATCAGTGGAAATATAACTTGATCTAAATAAGAAAGAACTGGATTAAAGTATAAAACAAACAATTCAGAGAAGCTGTGAGACCTTCATACTAATTAGCCATCATGGCCCTAATCTTAAATAGATAGGATGAACCTAAAAGAGGAGGAGAGGTTGAAACATAAAAAGTAGGTCTGTAAAGGAATTTAAAAAATCATGATTAATTTTTTAAATCGCGATTAATTTTTTTGAGTTAATCACGAGTAAACTGTGATTAATCAACAGCCCTAATAAAAAGTTGTTTAGTGTTCTTTCCTCCTGCTCTTGCATTCAAACCTGAAGATCCAGAATTATTCTCTAAATCTACATTTGTGAAAGATCTGTCAGTTTATTATGCTAAAATTCAAAGGGTTTTAAGAAAAAAAAGATTTAAAAAAATCAAATAACATAGTTTTGATTTTAATGTTATATTTTCCTGTTCCAAAACAAGAGGGAATGGGCTCTGTGTAGTTTAGGTTTCCTGATATCTTTTGGAAATGGTTAAGCAGTAATGAAGAATGAAATACAGAGATGAGAAGTGATACGTCCAGTAAACATTAAAAAAGAAAAGTTGTGGCTTCTTTCTCCTGCTTTAGATAGTTGTGAAAAGTTTTGATTAAAACCTTGTAAAAACCACATTTCTTTTCTGCTCAATTCTTAAAATTGAAAATGCATAAGTTTTCCTTTATAAGTGTTTAACCTTTTCCTAATCAACAGAAAATATGGATTGGCTTGTATTTGCCTCTGAATTCAGTTCCTGTGTGAGGTATTTAAATAATTAAACTCAAATCATAATCTACTACTTTTTCAAGAAGCAGATTTCTTGCTTATCCTTTTTGTCTTTGGGAGTAAAAGATGTCATTTTAATTATACTCTGCATATTTTGACTGATAGGAAGAAGGCAAATGAGGTATTAATAAAAGTGAACTTAATAAAATTTCCAGAGCTTTAACTCTGCTTTGCACTCTCGAGAATCATTTAATTTTGCTCTTTAAGTCTCTCCAATTTAGCACTTATTTGCAGTACCTTCTATTTCATTTTAGATTATGGTGACAAATTATTACACTTTCACCTTTACTTTTAATGGCATACAATAACATTTCTGTGAAACTGAAAAAAAAATGATTTAGACTTTTCATATACCTTCTAAACTCTTTTAAAAATACCCTATTTACACTTCCAACCTTAGGCTGCCATTTTTTTCCTGAAAGATACAGCAGAATTTACAAAACTGCACACTTTGACATTCTGAGGCTTCAGCAATCTAAATTTGCAATTGAAACTGCTCCGATTTGAAAATAAACTAGAAAGAATGACCAATAGATTATATGATTTTGAAATTCTGAATCTGTTCTCACAATGCAAAACATTTTGTCTTTAAAAAAAAGCTTATTTCTGTTTTATAGTTAAGTACACGGGGAAAAACAGCATGTAAAATACACAAGTAGGTATACAGGTTTTTAATATGGTTTAGTATACAGGTTTTTAATATAAGATAATGCTGCCGATACTTGCTATGCACAAATAGGTATGACAGCAAAATATTTGGTGCAGCACAGTTATATAAATAATATATTTGGGTATTTGCTGCAATATTCACATATTCATGGAAATCTAGAGCTGGAAGGGACCTCAAGAGGTCATCTAGTCCATCCCTGTAGGATGAGGCAAGACCAAGTATACTTAAACCATTGCTGAGAGGTAGGTGTCTAACCTGGTCTTAAAAACCTCCAATGGTGGGGATTCTCCAACATTCTCCAACCTCCCTTGGTAACTGATTCCAGTACTTTATTATCCTTATAATTAGAAAGTTTTTTCTCAATATCTAACTTATATCTCCCTTGCTGCAGATTAAGCCCATTGTTTCTTGTCCTACCTTCAATGAACATGGAGAACAATTGATCACTGTCCTCTTTGTTACAGCTTTTATCATATTTGTATACTATCAGGTCATTGTTCAGTCATCGATAGGGTAAAAATGCCCAGTTTTTTTAACCATTCCTGTCTTGTTTTCTAAAACTTTTATTAATTTTAGTTTTCTCCTCTGGATTCTCTCAAGTTTGTTTACATCGTTCTTAAGGTTTGTTGCTCAAAATTGGACACAATATTGCAGCTGAGACCTCACCAATACCAACTACAGTGAAACAATTACTTCCCATGTCTTACATAAGACTCTTCTGTTGATAGATCCAAGAATATACACCTTTTTTGCAACTGCATCACATTATTGTCTCGTGTTTAGTTTGCAACCAGCTATTATCCCATATTCTTTACAGCAATACTACTGCCTATCCAGTTATTCCCCATTTTGTATTTGACTTTTTCTTTCTAAGCACAGTACTATGCACTTGTCTTTACTGAATTTCATCTTGCTGATTTCAGACCAGTTCTTCAACTTATAAAGGTCCTTCTGAATTCTAGTACTGTCCTCTGAACTGCTTTCAATCCCTCTGAGCCTGTATTCACAACTTTTATAAGCATACTCTTTACTCCATTATCCAAGTCATTAATGAAAATATTAAATAGTACCAGAGCGCTGCAGATCCTGCTGAATACATCCTCCCAGTTTGACAGTGAACCATTTGTGACGGGTTGCCCCCCACCTTATGGGGTGCCACCTGTTGTACTGGGGTCCCACTGCACCCACCTGTTCCACCAGCCCTGTCTTGCTGCATGCACACACACACACACATACACACACACACACACACACACACACACACACGTAGGGACACACCCAGCTGCAAAGGCACACAGATACTGAGATCGGCTCTGTGTGGGAAGACTCAGCTCAGGGATTTCCACCACGCAATTGCACACCTCCTTTGGGTAAACCCCCCTAAATTATATTGTCTTCCGCTGCATAGAGATCTATAAAGCATAAGCTCATGAAATTCACTCCCTCCCTCAATGTGGAGGAAGATAGACACAGCTTTTTGTCCCTCCCCCCAGTTATGAATTATACAAACTGGTTTTGGAATAAACAAAAAACAAGTTTATCAACTACAAAAGTTAGATTTTAAGTGATGATAAGGGATAGAAAATAGAACAAAGCAGATTATTGAGCAAATAAAACAAACACGCGAGCTAAATTCTCACCCTAAATTCCATTAAATGTTGTTTTAAGCTGATTGCAAAATTTCTTTCTGGACAGACAGCTGTTGCTTGCAGCTTAAAACTCCAGCTATATCCTTCACAGGACAGACACCATTCTGAGCCCGGGTTCAGTACTTCCCCCCAGTTCCTTTTTGTCTTTGTTTCTTCAGTGTTTCAAGCAGTCATCTTGGGTGAGGCTTCAGTGAAGAACGAATCAAGATTAACTCACCTAATTTGGCCGTCAATAGGATTTGCATATGGCAGGAATCCTTTGTTGCCCAGTTTGACCCTCACCCTCTTTCAATGGAAAAACACTAGAAGTACAAGATGGTGTCCAGTATCAGGTGACATGATCACCTGACCTTGCAGTGTCAAAGCAGCATCCCAGGAACTTCTCAGGAAGGAGGGAGATTAGCATCTTCAAAGACCTATTGTTCCCTCTAATGGCCCATCCAGGCTGTTTGCATATTGTCTGCTGGGCATTCTCTAAGTGAAAACACCGTTGTAATTGTTACATAGTCAATATTCTTAACTTTAGTGTCAGAAATGATACATCCATACAAATTGGATAATCATATTCAGTAAATCATAACCTTCCAAATGATATCTCACATGATCCATCTTGCGTAAAATACATCTTAGTTATGCCATATTCATATCATAAGTATATCTCTATGAATCATATTTCTATGAAGAATATGGGGCATAATGTCACATCATTGATAATGCCTCTTTGAATAGGTTTGTTTAACTGATTGTAGACTCACCATATAGTAATTTCTTCTAGAACATGTTTCCCTAGTTTGTTTATGAGAATATCATGTGGGACTGTGTCATATCTTTACTAAAAGAAAGATATGACATTCGCCCATCCACTAGGCCAGTAACCTTGTCAAAGAAGGGAATTAGGTTGGTTTGACATGATTTGTTGGTGTTGTCCATTATTAGCTCTCCTTTCTCACTAAGTAGTGGACCTACACTTTCATTCTCCTGATTCTAATGTATAAAACCTCTTGTTGCATTTTAAATCTCCTGCTGAGGCATTTTGTGCCTCAGTCTTTCTAATTTTTGTCCTTACATGCTTGTATATTTTTGTATTCATCTTTATCAATTTCCCCATGTTTTCACTATTTTGTTGGATTCCTTTTTTGGATTTTCAGGTAATTAAAAAGCTCCTGATACAGCCATATTATTCTCTAGCTATTGTAACGGGGCAAGACCAGATAGCTATAGGAAAGTAGTCGGAGACAGATATATTAGCCCCAGGCTAACCAAATCCCTGTTACCAGGGTAAGCAAATGGCAGTTGCTTCAGGTCAATTAAGACACCTGGGGCCAATTAAGATTCTTCCAGAAAGCAGGGAAGACAGCTAGGTTGATTGGGACACCTGAAGAAAATCAGGGGCTGGATGAAACTAGTTAAAAGCCTCCCATTTAGTCAGTTAGGGGCACATGTGTCAGCAGCTGTAGGAGGAAGCCACACTGCTGGAGAAATGGAGCAGTACAAACCCTATCAGGCACAAGGAAGGAGACCCTGAGGTAAGGGTGAGGTAGATATTGAGGAAGTGGGGGCTTCTGTGGGGAAGTGGCCCAGGAAATAGTACTCTTCCTGTTTCCAAAAAGTCAGCTACCAAGAGCTGCTATTACCAGGGTCCCTGGGCTGGAGCCCAGAGTAGTGGGTGGGCCCGAGCTCCCCCCTCGCTCCCTGACTAATCACTGAGACCGGGAGACAACAGAGACTGTGCGAGGGAGGATAACTTCTCCTCACCTCCCTTACTGGCTTATGATGAAAATGGCTCAGTAGGCTGTGACCCTTGCCTCTAGAGAGAGAAGGGCTATGTGGAGGCTCACAGTGAGCCTCTGAGGCTATCATAATCTTCCAGGAAGCGTGGGATCCACTGAGACAAGGTCGGAGCTTTGTCACATTATTCTTCCTGTCTTTCCTTTGCATTGGGATAGTGTGCTGTTGTATTTTTAACACCACCTCTTTGAGAATTTGCCAGGTAGCCTGAAAAACTTTTCCCCTTAGATTTTCTTCCCATTGAACCTTACCTATCAGTTCTATGAATTTTAGTATGCTTTTTTAAAATCTATGTCCTTATTCTGCAGCCTCCTTCTTTCCTTAAAAACTATCATTTCATGATTAGTTTCACCCAAGTTGATTCACCACCAATTCCTCCCTCTTAGTCAAAGTAAGTCTAAAATGGCTGCCCTCCCTGATTACTTTCTCCATCTTCTAAAATAAAAATTTGTCCCAATACATTCCAAGAAATTGTTGAAGATTTTATGTTTTGCCATATTACATTTCCAATATTGTTATATAGTGATTATATACTTGTACAAATGTTATACACTAATGTATGCATTGATATTTCAAAAATGGTTGCAACTTGATAAGAGTGAAGGTGCTACTTATTCAAAACATAAATTGGCAGTATCATTCTGGAAATTGTACTTAAATTGTATTTGACATTTTTTGGAAATTGGGCCTTTAATTTTTTGGTCTCTCTCTCTTTTATATATACTTGCCTAGCTCCCACGTATGTTGATAGGCTAAATACTTTAATATTTGTAGAGCACTTTGAGTTCTTCAGATTACTTGCATGTGCATATTTTATTTACCTGAGACTAAGATAAATGCTTAATCAGGACCATAAGCAGCTTTCTTTAATAAGGCACATGGGGAACCTGATCGTCCTCTAATGCAGCAATTCTCAAATGTGGCCACCAGGGGCTTTTTATCGGGCCACAACAGCCTCCTGGGCAGTGATGGAGGAGGAAAAAGCTGCGGTCCCTCCCTCCCTGTTGCTTCCAGATGCGCTGTCCTGCACCACCTCTGGAGGAGCAAGGTGAGTTCTCAATTTCCTTGCGGGAGAGGCAGGAGCCCGGGCTTCAGCCCTGGGGTGGTTGGGTGGCAGGCTTCAGCAGCAGGACTTTGGGTGCCAACCACCTGCTTTGTGGCGGTGGGGCTCACCACCCCTCCCATCACTCTGGGGCTCCACTGCATCCTTCTCAGACCTCCCGCATCCAAGGCTTAATTTGTCGTGGGGCTTGCTGATAAAAGTGATATTAACAAACATGCAAGTATCACTTTTCACAGCATACTTAGTGGCTAATTGGGAGGCTGTGATAAGTGATATTAACAAACATACGATTATGACTTATCATAGCCTCCCAGCTAGCTACCAAGTGTGCTGAGAAATGTGATATTAACAAATATACAAATGTCACTTTCCACAGCATTATTTTTATTATTGAGTCAGCAAACCCTCCCCCAAAACCATACATAAATAAATTACAATTATTTGGATGTGTATATGTGCATATTTATTTGTTTTACCTAACGTTAATTAAGTATTTAAAATGTCAGTGTGGCCACCAGCAAGAGTTGGTGGCCCCACTCTGAGGCCACCAATTTTGTTTTGTGAGTACCATTGCACTAGTCCATTCTTTTGCCATAAGTGGAAACTTTGCTAGTTCTGATGCAGAGAATCAGTGCAAGAAAAAGAAGACCAGACAGTTGGAGTATTAGGGCTATAACATCCAAATAAGGAAAATGTACTTGAACACAAGGGCCACTAAGCATTTTTAGGACTTCACTACCACATTCTGCCCTACAATGAACAAGCACAATTCTCATGAAATGTAGTTGGCTTTAGAAGAGGAAGGGAGGATAGACAGTTGTGCCATATGCACAAAAGGTCTGCTATGAATGAAAGAAAATGTTCAAGGCATGATTTGGCCATGCTTAATTATTTGACTAGTAGTGTCTTACTCCACAAGCAGTTCCACTGAAATGGCAGTACTTGTAGGGGAGTTAAGGATTACAGAATCTGTCCCTAAACATGTTGTAAGTTCACTGAGCTACTTGGTGGTTCTTTAAAGGTTTGTACTGCTGGGCAGGGACTAATATCAATCAAAACATAGTTTTAAAACAAATTGAAAATTACTGGTGAATGGTTGCGTTATAATTTAAAACATACAAATTTAAACAGTTTAATTCAAACTAAGAATGGTGTGGAAGATTTGTTGAGCAGTGTTTGGGTATGTTCAAAATATAATTATGTTCTATTCAATCTCATCAACAGAGCTAAGTAGAAGCATTTGAGATAAATTGAATATCTGGTAAATCATATTTAGTTATTTGCAATTACTCTTTACATATTATATTATTGGTAACTATTTCCATGCCCTGTAGGGAGTAAACACTGATGGCAAAAAAAGTCATTTATAAGAAGGCTATAGAGCAGAAGCAAAACCAACCTCAATACAAATATCACAATTCAAGCCAAGAAGTAACTGATAGTCCTCCTACTTGTCACCCTCTGGACTTATTCTGAAATTCTGGCAGCATCAGGTCTTCAGATATGTAATCACCATACAGACTTAATGATACAGGACTGGTAATAGAGCATAAAATCATAATGAATTTATGGGAGATTGTTTTTTTTAGATGGAAAATTTATTTCAGTGTGTAATGTTTCTTCATTTAAACCTGACAATTTAGCATCTGTGGACTATTCTCTGAATAGTTCAACTTTGTCATTTTTGTTGATATACTCAGTGCCATTTGTGATGCTATATGATTGAAGATGACCATTGGTATAATTGTTCCTACCACTGTTATACAGTTGCAACAAGTCTGCAAAGTGTATCATGAAAGGTGTCAGTAGAAATGCTAAAATCTGTCAAGTATGATTATCCTGTTAAATGCATGTATCATCACTGTATATGAAATAATTACTATTGTCTATGTATTTGTATCTCAAATGTGTTTGTTCTTGGGTTGACACACACAAGGTAGTTTACACCCAGTCTCACCAGCCCAGTCTGTTCAAGCTTGATAGGTCAAGAACAATCAATTCTCCAGATAGTTCTTCCTGAGGTCACATAACAAGTAGCCAATGGCCACCCATGTTATTCAGCAAAACATGGAAGGGCATGGGATATGGATATGTGACCTTGGACTCCATCTTTGTCAGTAACTTTCCATATATAGGGACCGTGGACTTTGTGTGGTACAGTAAATTTCTACACAGATGGCAGAGGATAAAAAAGACACCTGTGACATCTCCATTTTGCTTCTTTTCTATTCCAGTTCTCTAGAATGTGGATTTCTAAATAAAAGGAGTATTTTGATCAATGGACTGAAGACCTTCCAATCTTTGTATGTTTCCAGAGAGACTTTTGCAAGCCATTCCATCACTGCTACAAACATTATCTAAAGACTTTGCAATCATTTGTATATATAAGATGTTTTAACCATTTATAACTCTCTTCTTTTCATTTATTAATAAATCTTTAGTAAGTTTATGAAGAATTGGCTGACAATGCGATATTTGGGTAAGATTTGAAATATATATTGACCTGGGGGGTCAGTGTCTGATCCCTTGGGATTGGTAGAACCTCATTTATTGTGAATTGGGTTTTCAGTTACCTCTCACTATATTAGACCTGTTTGTCTGGATGGAAGCCAAAAGCTGCAATTTCTAAATAGGACTGTGTTTGGCTTCTAGTTCACCAGTGTGGTGCTACAGAAGTTCCTTTGTTACTGGTTTGGTGAACCTAATTATTTAATAAACCACCAGTTTGGGGGGATTGTCTGCCCTGTTTCTTGCAGTCTGCCCTGAGTGTGGCATTCTAAGTGTGGTTCATTCCACCACTCAACACACACTTGACACAGAGATGTGAAACTACCAGAATAGGTTTAGATTGGATACAAAACCCCTAAATTATGTAAAGGTAAGATTTGTGAATCAAATAGCAAAAACAATTCATTTTCATATGCCAAATATGACTTTATTATAATACAGCATGTACTTCATAGCCATTTGGTGAGACTGCTTATATAAGCTTGTAAGAATTCATCAAGTATTTTTAAAATGTTTGTTTTTGTTACTAGCATGTTAAACGTACAATAATGAATAAAAGTGACTCTCTTCCAAAAGGGTTTTAAGAAAATAAAGGGCAAGATTTTCAAAAAGAGGAGCCTAATATTAGGCTCGTAAACCTAAAGTTAGGCACCCATGTAATTGGGTTGAGTGTGGGTTTGGATAGAACTTGTGGGTGCTTACCACTTGAAAATCAAGTAGGTGCCTGATATGGAATTAATAACCTAGGCTTGTGCTCCTATTTTTGAAAATCTAACCTATTAATATTAATAAATAGCTAATTAAAACTTTTGAATACATATAATGTATACATGTAATGATTAAGACTATAAACACTTTTTAGCTTGTTACATAAAATGCAATAGTAAAATGCTTTTTAAAAATATTATATTCCATTAAAAATAGCAGTAGGCACATTTGATGACCATAACTATGCATCATATGTTTCTTGATTAAAAATAATTCAGTTTTAACTCAGTTAAGATCAACTACATAACAGTCTCAAAAACTACAAATCTAGAATATTATTGGTAATTCTGGTACCACTGAAGAAAAGACTTTGTGTGTCATACATTTTCTTAAATAAAAGAAGTTAAAATGTGCATTACACAATTCACAGATAACCTTAACAAAGTTTTCAACAAATGTACCACTTCACTTGAAAAAAATACATCCAAAGATCTGAAAAACACTTGCCACTGAAGATGGGACAGTTAACAAAAGTTTGAATGCAATTCTTGCCATCCCTTAATTTCAAGTGGTTCAGATCCAATGTGCTGGTTTAGCTCAGTCATAAGAAATGAGATGAACTTGGGAAGCTTAGATCAGCCCTCCTGGAAAAGTCCTACCCAGTTTAATATGTCGGGTGGGGGGCACCCTAATAGGGGTCTATAGAAATCAAGGACCTGATGATGGACCATGAAGATCGATGAGAATCTTAACGCTGATTTCAACAGAGTATGTTTGGGCCTTTAATAGGGTTCTATAGAAATACTATTTTAAAAAACCCAGCAAAATATAATAGAGAAGGATACCCACTTGATAGAGCTTTTTAAAATCTTCTGTACCAGGCATATACATTTCTATTAATTTCCATGTGATGGTTCAAAAATATATTAATCCATCGTTTTGTATTAAATTCTATAAGGCTTTCCCATAAGGCAGGATCAGATCTAACAACCAATGCCTGAATATTCAGGGACATCTGTTTTTAAAGTTTTGGCTTGAGCACAACTCCTCTTCCAACATGAACATTGACAATATATCTAACTGTAGCTTAAATGGATCAAATTACATACATGACACACTCTCAAAACTCTCACCCACATGTTCCGGCATGTTTCCAGAAAAAATGGCATGTCTGTATTCACTGACTTTTAAGGCCAGGACGATGAATGATCATCCAGTCTGCTCTCCTGCATAACACAGGCCAAATAATTCTAGCCAGTAATTCCTTCCCCAAGTCTGTCAGTTCCTGTTGTTAGAGCATACCTTATAGAAAAAAATATCTGATTTTGATTTGAAATCCTCAAGTGATGGATACTCCATAACATCTCTTCCTAACTTGTTCCATTGGTTAATTACCTTTATTGAAATAAGGTGCAATTTTTTTAACTATCTGAATTTGTCTAGTTTCAATTTCCAGCCTTCGTAACTTGTGTTGTCTGATACGATAAAGAGACCTCTATTATCTGAAATCTTCTCCCTGTGTAGGAACTAGGCACTATATTATCCCTTAGTCTGTTGTAAATATTTGCTTGACCTGCTACCTGCTGTAACACACATAGGAAAGTGTCTCTTAATCAGTGTGTATCAAGCTAGTTAAGTGACTCTTCTCTTCAATATAATCCTAACAGCCTCACCTCATCATGCCCCCTGTTGAGCCTGTGAACTGATTAGCCCAAGGAATAGCCAGATCCAACTTCTTTGCATATATTTTATTTGATTTTCTGACCAACTGGGAAACTGACAAATATCAGAGGAGAGATAGGGGGGATTTTCCTGTGCTTGATTTACTTTCTGATATGGCAAGCAAAGATGGAATGCCCAGTTGAGAAGATCAAGCTTCAGTACCAGATTGAGTTTTCAAAAGAGTAAACATCATTTCCCACCAGGGCTCAAAGACAAGCATGGAAATATAGCTAGGCTGGCTAGTTTTGCAGTATTTCCCAGTCTGCAGGGAAACCCTACTCTAATCTGGATCAAGCTGCTCAATTGAGTTCAGGCTCAGATTCCCTGCAGTAGGCTTAGCTCTCCTCAAATGCAGAACAGGACTGATGTTAATGCTAAGACTTTAAAACTGTGAGTCATTCCACCATTTGCCATTACATTTTTGAAGCTTATTTTTCCTTACTGAGCATCTCCTGTTAAAAATGTCTTTTTAGTTCTGCTACTAATATGGTTGCATATGACCGTAATTTTTGACACTATGTTAGTGTGGATTGGTCAGTATATTGGGCTTTAAAAATGAGCTCTCATATCTCAGTAAGTGAACAATATTGCTTAATTATTTAGATCACGCCAAAGCTGTACAAAACTGTGAAAAATAGAACATAATTTCTGCTTTACAAATCTGACAGGGTCCCTTATAAGGGGTACCATTAAGAATATTGCACATGCTTTTCTTGTGCTTGACTGATTCATTTTCTTTCATTATGCTTGAGGGAGGTAGGGATTCATCCTGGAATGACAATCAAGAACATACATGTGGTTACACAGTTTAGAGCTACTTGAGAGTCGTAGTGCTAAACTGAGCAACTGTCAAGCATAGGTCTGGTGCCACTGAGATTTATCATACAGGTGGCAGCTATTTTCCAAATGAGGGACCACTACTCAAAACTTTTTTCCTTGTGTTTTTCAGTGTGTTGTTACATAGTGACTTATGGCTATATTCATATTGCCACTTTAGACACCTAAATCCCATAATCAGGCCCAGCTGGGATTAACAAAACACCCGCTCAGTTGTTCCTGAACCCTGTAGATGCCTAAAAACACTGACTAATTTTTTGCCATGAAAGTTCCCTCAGAACCCCAATGTTTTTGCCTCTGAGCATGCACACTGCCACTCCACAGCAGGGGTCTGCATGCCAAGCCCCAGGGTGATGCATGAACTGGGAAAAGATAGGTGTTCTTCTGCCTATATTGCCTTCAGGGCCCAATCTGCTAAGCATGCTCAGAGCTTGCTTACTGGATTGGGCCCCTATAGATGAGCTTACAAAAATGGGTGTGCGGGAAAGAGGTGGAGGACCTCTCTTAGCACTTTTAGCCCAGTGGTTAGGGTACTCTCCTTGGATGTGGGAGATTCCCAGTTCAAGTCCCCGCTCTACCTGGGAGAGAGCGAGAAAAGGGATATGAATTTCCATCTCTCCACTAACGATTGAGCTAAGGGATTTTCTGATGGGGAAGGGGTCCCTCAGTCTCTCCTGTTGAAGCTGTTGCATTGGGGATAATGAATAAATAAAAAATGGAGTAGGGAAAGTGGATCCTGGGTTCCCCTCCTCCTCAGTGAGGTACTAAGTATTAGGCTAAAGAATCATTCTCATGCTTGCTCTCTCTGGCTCAATAATTCCATTATTATTTAATCCAAAGTGGAACATCTTCAACAGGAGACAGTGAACATATCAGACTATCCCATAGACCAGTGGTTAGCGCACTTGGTGGAGAGGTGGTAGAGCCTAGTTTAAATCTTTCTCCCCTCAGGTGGAGGTGTGACTTGAAGTGGGGGTCTCCCACAGTTCCAGGTGAGTACCTTAACCACTGGGCTAAAAATGATTATGAAGGTTATCCTCCTCCTCTCCACCCCAGGCTTCTTGCTAAAATGGTATAAGCACCTAAAACCAAGCGAAGGTCTCCAGCTGAGACTCCCAAGCAGAGGGAGGTGCCTCCCTGCAGCCTGGATTTAGGCACCTATCTCTGAAAAAAGGGTCGCGTTTGGCACCTCCCATTGGCTAATGTAGGTGAGGAGCCACCCAATGTACTGGCTGTTGTGAATCCCATTCTGAAGCACCTCTTTCCCCCATTCATTCTATTGGGAACCTAGCCACCAAAGTCAGCCTTTGTGAATCCTGATGATTTTCTAGGCACCTCAAAGTTAGACAGGGCAATGCTCAGTGTCACCACACCTAAGTTCCTTTTTCAATATAGTCCTTTTAGCATGCACACAGTTTCTATGAGTTCTATGATTTAATAACGGTATATTAAATGCTTCCATCCTGAAAACTGGAATATTATGGCCAGGGTTCTATGTGCTTCATAATTCAGCAGCTGTAGAATTCAGCTTTTTTTTTTTGGCAGAGGAAATAGTCTTCCCAATTTCAGCATGGGGACAGGGGGAAAGAAATTTGGTCAGATCAGCAGGGGGATGGGAGAGGCGAGAGCTCCTACCCAGATATGCTGGAACCCAGACCCTTGTGCTCAATGGGCATGTATAAGTGTCCCTGGGGAAGGGGCTCTCAGCCTCCTATTGGCCAGCCTCAAGGATACAGAGGAGCTAATTGGCTCTCATGCCCCCTCCCCTTTAATTTAAAGCTTCCCCAGATACCCAGGAGCCACTTGCAGCCATTGCTGCCATTTCTCCCTCTCTGTAGTTGAGGTACATTGAGCTGTGTTTCCAGGGTCCAACTGATCACCTGTTTCTAGGATCAAAAAGGAATTTTTCCCCATTGGACCAAATTGGTAAGGGTCCAAAGGGTTGGGTTTTTTGGCCTTTCTTGCAGCATTGTGGAGGCTCAGCTTAGGTTAAAAGGAATATGAACTGGAATGTAATGCTAGGAGATAATATATAAATGTTTAGTTCATCTGTACTTGCCACCAGTGTCCAGGGCAGCCAAAGGCTGAATTGTTTGATTAACATTGCAGCATCTGAGCCCCATAGAAATAATAACAATTAATAATAGTTCACATTTAATAGTTAATAATTAATATATATGAAAGTTCCTTGAGAAACAATACACTCCAAAATATGGAACTAATGTGACATTTCCCTGCCTGTAAAAGGGCACAGGTGAGCCCCTTTATCTTCTGCCACTTCTGCACCCACAAATCAGACTAGACCTCTGCTTTGGTGCAATCAACCATGCTCTTTATTTACAGTACAAGTTCCCACCACCTTGCAGCTTCAGACAATGTTATCAGTCTTATAGCCTCAGGAACTTCAGGAGCTGCAAACAGGGGAGTTTGAGAGGAATTGCTCCAGGTAAAGCAGGAGCAAATACAGGACCCTTGGTTGTGTCTGTCTGTTTGTTCATTCATTTGTTTGTTTGCAGGACCGTGTGCTGTGGCTGGCAGTTGGAAGCTGTGAGCTTCTACACCAGGGGGCGGGGCTAATCAATCAGGCAGGCCAGAGCTTTATAAAGCAGTGAGCAAGCGACCAGGGAGCTTTGCGACCAGGAGCTGCAAACAGGGGAGTTTGAGAGGGAGTTTGGAAGGGGAGTGCGAAGGGGGCAAGCTATCCTTGCCATTCCTAACTCCTTTAACCCAAACTAAAGGCAGAGGCAGAGCAACCAGGGGGCTGCAGATGGGGGAGTGAGTATCTGTTGTGGGGACAGTTTGACCGTGTGCTTGATTGTTTGATTGCCTGTTTGAATAGTGTGAATTGGGAGTGCTTTGTTCCAGGATCTTCTAAAAAGACAGTCAGTCAGCTGCGAACCAGCTGATCAGCGAATAGCAGAGAAGCAAACAGGTGGAGTTAGCCTGGGAGTTCGCCTGGAGAGAGCCTACTGCGGCATCTCCCTTCAATGTTCCCTGAGTAGCTTCTGCCACAAGTGAGGAAACTCTTCGAAGGAAGGGACTATGGATGCTGAGTGATCTGCTGTCATGACCTGCACAGGATGTGCCATGTTTGTCTTTCTTCCACAGGATAGAAGCGACTTTGTCTGTACAAAGTGCAAGCTGATCTCCATATTGGAGGAGAAGATTCAAGGTCTGGAGAAACGAGTATCAACCCTGCGTTCCACAAAGAAAATGAGGAGTTCCTGGATAGACGTCAGGATAGGCTGCAGCGGGCACAGTGTTCTGAGGATTAAGAGCAGGCTACGCAGCGGGGACAGAAGGCCAGTGAGGATAATTGGCGGCATGTGACCTCCAGAAGAGGAAAGAGTACGAGACTAGTCCATGTACCAGAAACGCCAATTCAGATGAGCAACCGTTTTCATGTTCTCTCCACAGGTACTAGTGAAGAGAGTGGAGTGAATGATACATCTGAGGGAACAGAGCAGAAGGAGACTCCACTGACTGGAAGGCATGAGATGCACAGTCCTAGGGATGGGGGTTCCACGACCACCACTCCCAAGAGGAGGAGGAGAGTGGTGGTCGTTGGGGACTCTCTCCTCAGGGGGACTGAGTCATCTATCTGCCGCCCTGACCGGGAAAACCGAGAGGTGTGCTGCTTGCCAGGGGCTAGGATTCATGATGTGACGGAGAGACTGCCGAGACTCATCAAGACCTCAGATCACTACCCCTTCCTGCTTCTCCATGTGGGCACCAATGATACTGCCAAAAATGACCTTGAGCGTATTATTGCAGACTACATGGCTCTGGGAAGAAGGATAAAGGAGTTTGAGGCGCAAGTGGTGTTCTCGTCCATTCTCCCTGTGGCAGGAAAAGGCCGGGGTAGAGACCGTCTAATCGTGGAAGTCAACGAATGGCTACACAGATGGTGTCGGAGAGAAGGGTTTGGATTCTTTGACCATGGGATGGTGTTCCAAGAAGAAGGAGTGCTAGGCAGAGATGGGCTCCACCTGACGAAGAGAGGGAAGAGCATCTTTGGAAGCAGGCTGGCTAACCTAGTGAGGAGGGCTTTAAACTAGGTTCACTGGGGGAAGGAGACCAAAGCCCCGAGGTAAGTGGGGAAGTGGGATACCGGGAGGAAGCACAAGTAGGTAAGTGTAAGAGGGGAGGGCTCCTGCCCCATACTGGGACAGCAGGACAATCGGTGAGTTATCTTAAATGCCTATACACAAATGCAAGAAGCCTGGGGAACGAGCAGGGAGAACTGGAAGTCCTGGCACAGTCAAGGAATTATGATGTAATTGGAATAACAGAGACTTGGTGGGATAACTCACATGATTGGAGTACTGTCATGGATGGATATAAACTGTTCAGGAAGGATAGGCAGGGCAGAAAAGGTGGGGAAGTTGCGTTGTTTGTAAGAGAGCAGTATGACTGCTCAGAGCTCCAGTATGAAACTGCAGAAAAACCTGAGAGTCTCTGGATTAAATTGAGAAGTGTGAGCAACAAGGGTAATGTCGTGGTGGGAGTCTGCTACAGACCACCAGACCAGGGGGATGAGGTGGACGAGGCTTTCTTCCAGCAACTAACAGAAGTTACTAGATCACAGGCCCTGGTTCTCATGGGTGACTTTAATCACCCCGATATCTGCTGGGAGAGCAATACAGTGGTCCACAGACAATCCAGGAAGTTTTTGGAAAGTGTAGGGGACAATTTCCTGGTGCAATTGCTGGAGGAACCAACTAGGGGAAAAGCTCTTCTTGACCTGCTGCTCACAAACAGGGAGGAAATAGTAGAGGAAGCAATAGTGGATGGGAACCTGGGAGGCAGTGACCATGAGATGGTCGAGTTCAGGATCCTGACACAAGGAAGAAAGGAGAGCAGTAGAATACAGAGCCTGGACTTCAGAAAAGGAGACTTTGACTCCCTCAGGGAACTGATGGGCAAGGTCCCCTGGGAGAATAACATGAGGGGGAAAGGAGTCGAGGAAAGCTAGCTGTATTTTAAAGAATCTTTATTGAGGTTGCAGGAACAAACCATCCCGATCTGTAGAAAGAAAAGTAAATATGGCAGGCGACCAGCTTGGCTTAACAGTGAAATCCTTGCTCGTCTTAAACACAAAAAAGCAGCTTACAAGAAGTAGAAGATTGGACAAATGACCAGGGAGGAGTATAAAAATATTGTTCAGGCATGCAGGAGTGAAATTAGGAAGGCCAAATCACACTTGGAGTTGCAGCTAGCCGGAGATGTTAGGAGTAACAAGAAGGGTTTCTTCAGGTATGTGAGCAACAAGACGAAAGTCAAGGAAAGTGTGGGCCCCTTGCTGAATGAGGGAGGGAACCTAGTGACAGAGGATGTGGAGAAAACTAGTGTACTCAATGCTTTTTTTGCCTCTGTCTTCACATACAAGGTCAGCTCCCAGGCGGCTGCACTCCACAGCACGGTATGGGGAGGAGGTGACCAGCCCTCTGTGGAGAAAGAAGTAGTTCGGGACTATTTAGAAAAGCTGGACGAACACAAGTCCATGGGGCCGGATGCACTGCATCCAAGGGTGCTAAAGGAGTTGGCCGATGTGATTGCAGAGCCATTGGCCATTATCTTTGACAAATCATGGCAATCGGGGGAGGTCCCGGATGACTGGAAAAAAGCTAATGTAGTGCCCATCTTTAAAAAAGGGAAGAAGGAAGATTCGGGGAACTACAGGCCAGTCAGTCTCACCTCAGTCCCTGGAAAAATCATTGAACAGGTCCTCAAGGAATCAATTGTGAACCACTTAAAGGAGGGGAAAGTGATCAGGAACAGTCAGCATGGATTCACCAAGGGCAGGTCATGCCTGACTAACCTAATTGCAGAGATAACTGGCTCTGTGGATGAGGGGAAAGCAGTGGATGTGCTATTTCTTGACTTTAGCAAAGCTTTTGATACAGTCTCCCACAGTGTTCTTGCCAGCAAGTTAAAGAAGTATGGGCTGGATGAATGGACGGTAAGGTGGATAGAAAACTGGCTGGATGGTCGTGCTCAACTGGTAGTGATCAATGGCTCCATGTCTAGTTGGCAGCCGGTATCAAGTGGAGTGCCCCAAGGGTCGGTGCTGGGGCTGGTTTTGTTCAATATCTTCATCAACGATCTGGAGGATGGTGTGGACTGCACCCTTAGCAAGTTTGCAGATGACACTAAACTGGGAGGAGTGGTTGATACGCTGGAGGGTAGGGACAGGATACAGAGGGACCTAGACAAATTAGAGGATTGGGCCAAAAGAAATCTGAGGAGGTTCAACAAGGACAAGTGCAGAGTCCTGCACTTAGGACGGAAGAATTCCATGCACTGCTACAGACTAGGGAGCGAATGGCTGGGCAACTATTCTGCAGAAAAGGACCTAGGGGTTACAGTGGATGAAAAGCTGAATATGAGTCAACAGTGTGCCCTTGTTGCCAAGAAGGCTAACGGCATTTTGGGCTGTATAAGTAGGGGCATTTCCAGCAGATCGAGGGACGTGATTATTCCCCTCTATTCGGCACTGGTGAGGCCTCATTTGGAGTACTGTGTCCAGTTTTGGGCCCCACACTACAAGAAGGATGTGGATGAATTGGAAAGAGTCCAACGGAGGGCAACAAAAATGATTAGGGGGCTGGAGCACATGACTTATGAGGAGAGGCTGAGGGAACTGGGATTGTTTAGCCTGTAGAAGAGAAGAGTGAGGGGGGATTTGATAACTGCTTTCAACTACCTAAAAGGGGGTTCCAAAGAGGATGGATCTAGACTGTTCTCAGTGGTAGAAGATGACAGAACAAGGAGTAATGGTCTCAAGTTGCAGAGGGGGAGGTTTAGGTTGGATATTAGGAAAAACTTTTTCACTAGTAGGGTGGTGAAGCACTGGAATGGGTTACCTAGGGAGGTGGTGGAATCTCCTTCCTTAGAAGTTTTTAAGGTCAGGCTTGACATAGCCCTGGCTGGGATGATCTAGTTGGGGTTGGTCCTGCTTTGAGCAGGGGGTTGGACTAGATGACCTCCTGAGGTCCCTTCCAACCCTGAGATTCTATGATTCTATGATTCTAAGTTCCTCTGCCAACTTCTGTGCACTCTTCAGAAAGTTTTGAAATCCCTCATCTGACCGGTAAGACTGTAGGTATGAGTTTGCTTTGTCCAGTTGTTCCATTGCTCCAGATATATCAAGGTCAACACCTTGGAGTCTCTTGCTTACAACATTTATTTCAAACAGTATGCCATGCCACAACACTCAGCCACACAGAAATGTGAAGTTATGTATGTTTCTGGTGATGCCATTTCCCTCTGCCACTGTTCTCCCACAAACAGTTCCTGTCATAGCATTATCCTCCATAATGGCAACTATGGCATCATCTATCTTCCCAATTTGGTGTTTAATAAGCTTTATCGCCTCCACTCGACTTTCCCATCATGTGGCACTCAGTGGTTTCAGTGTCAGAGAGGATGTTCCCAGATGTTACTTCAAAATTTGCCATCAGTGAGTTGATGCAGAGGAAAATACATAGATGCTTTGAATTACATTAAAAAATTCAGAAGCCTCACTAGAAGGTGATGCTGCATCACTGACCACCAAGTTCAATGAATGAGAACTGCATGGGACAAAAAAGCTCGAGGGTTTACCTCTCGGATCCGTGTCTGCACTCCTCTGTTCTTTCCTCTCATGTTGGCATCATTATTGTAGCCTGACCTCTCATGTCAGCTATAACAATTCCCATATCTTTCAGCTTTTTAAGAAGTATATTTTTCAGACCAGCTCCTGTAGTATCATCAATGTTAATAAATTCTAGAAAATGCTCTCTGACAGTCACCATTGCAGGGACATTTTCACTAGGTTCTGTTGTTACAAAATGCACCATTAAAGTCATTTGTTCTCTTCTGCTGATGTCAGGTGTGCAGTCCAGAATAGCAGAGCAATTTCTTGCTTACTTCAGATCTGCCACAATCTTCTGTTTGACTTTTGTTGCCAGTAACTGTATGATCTCATTTTGAATTGTTTTTCCAAGGTAGTAGTGTGTGTACATTTCTGGGTGGTGACTCTTCTTAGATGCTCCTGGAATACAGCATCAAACTCAGCCATCAGCTCCACAATTTTAAGAAAGTTTCCATTGTTTGGCACATACAACTGATCTGAAGTGCCATGCAGTGCTAGGTTTGGGTAGCAAGCATTCTCACAATGGCAATGAGTCTTTTCAGAACATTTTGCCAGTAAAGAGACTCTGATGCAATCTTCTCTTGATGCTGATTATCTATGGTAGCCTTTAACGTTAGTCTCACCTCAAACTCTTTCCACTGATGGAATGCTGTCTGGTGATTTGCTGCCTTCTCATGGCATGCCAGATTAATAGCCAGATTTTTCCAGTCCTTTGTTCCTGTAGAACCCAACGTGGCTGGAACATTAGACTGGAAGAGTTTGCAACAAAAACAGTATGCAGCATTCTGGGTTTTTGAGTACATAAGCCATGGCCTCTCCATTTTGTCACCATTGCGGATTTCACGCCAGTAATGTGTTGGATGGAAACTTCTATTTTCGTTGTCTTTGGGGAACCTGAAGTTTTTCACTTGCTGTGGTCCATGCAGTACAAGGAAGTCCCTCAGGCTACTGCTCAAGTGGGTCCACAGTCCTGGATCATCTAGACTTAAGGAACTAAACTGAGCAGCATCTGTATCTTGCTCCTCCACCACACTGTTCTCTGATCTACACTTTTCTTCAGGAATGTGCATGGTTGCATCCATTTGAGATGGAGATATGGATGCTGCAGTAGCTGCCAGGTCACTTGCACTCTGACTAACTGGAAGATCAGGCATCTCCTCACCACTCACATCGTCACTGGGGCCGGAAGGCTCACCATGAACATTTGTGTCTATGTATCTCAGGAGAGCTCCTTCCTGCTTAGATAGAAAAGCTTCCTTTGCTTTCTTTCTTTTTCTTAATGCTGTTAAGAAGGGGCGTTTCCTTTCACTCATGACTGCTGTTCTGTGCCAGCTATAGTGGCTCTCAACACTCAATTGAAGGGGACAGACAAGCAGGCTGGTAGCAGGGCCTGAGTGAGGGAAGATATCAGCGTCTTAAGGGCCTAATTGGCTCCTACTATTTCAGTTGATTGCCTGTTCTCCTCAAGTGGGTTCAGGGAAGCAGCAGGAAAATGGAAGCTCCATGAAAAGCTGATGTTAATCAGTCCAGGCTCCTGCGGCTGCTAGAGAGGTACATAAGAGGCTCCTCCTCCTCTCTCTCCCTGAAGCTCCTGCTGCTTTTTGTTATTCCCTCTCACCTTTTCTCCTGTCTGCCTGTTATGTCTCTTGTGCCCTCCTTCCTCCAGCACAGCACTCCACCATCTCTGTGCATCTAGAGTAGAGAGAATACATATGCATCAGCAGCAGACACAATTTTCTACACTCTGGGTCCTAGTGGCGCCCACCCCCACCACAGTCTGGCACCTGAGGTGACCGCCTCAGTTTGCCTCATGGTAAGGCTAGTCCTGAATAGTAGTGCACTGTAATCAATCATGGGTTTCCAATGAAGGTAAATAGGTTTTCCCTTCTTCACCACTGCACCCCTGCTTACATATGCACTTCACACCTTGGTCCTAAACATATTATGTGATTTTTCCTTCCTTTGTTTCAGTGATATATGTTATATTGGGTGATATATGATAATATCCAGGAATATATGCTCATTCTGTTGGTTGGGTGTTTATAGGTAGCTGAATAGCTGATGCATGTACATCATGCCATACTAAACTAAATATTCAGTTCCTCTCCCTCCTGGTACCCCATATTCACCAATAATTCATTTCAATATATTTCAAAAATCCTTTATTGGTACCTAACTACATTTTAGTTATTTTTTATTATTCTTCCCAAACATGTGTTTTTGTCTTACTGACAGTTATACAAAGGTGAAATGGCTTCTGGAAGTGCCTGAATATTATCTATTTAATTTATCGATCTAAAACAGTAACCGTAATAATTTCTGAGGTATGGTGGCAACATTTCTTAAGCAGAAAGGAGCCCTCTTGTAGTAATTGATCCACTGGGGGTTAAGAATAGGAGTCCAAATACCATACCTGGTACTGACAAAGTAAGGAAAGCTTGTAGCTAATTATCTACCTATATGTGCAGGATGTTTATGAGTATCTATCTAATGTCATTGTAATGGTATTGCTGCCAGTGAACTAGTAAATTCTAAGAGAGAAGTCATTCAAGCTTTAAAGAAAAAGGGCCTCATTTTAAAAAGGAAAACATTTCAAATTCAGAGTTCAGAAAGAGCCTTAACTCTGACCCTCAGTCTCTACCAAGTCTTCACCTGTAGGTTAACTATGTATTCTTATCTATGCTGTTCTATCTACATTTCAATATAGGCTCCATATTCTCCTCTCTACCACCTCCCATCTCACATTCTACATCTCACCTGAGAAATGTCACTCAATGACATGGTCATAAACCCATCTCTCTAGTCTGGTGATCAATGCTCTGAAAAGTTTCTACATTGTAATATTTACCCTATATCACATCAATATTTATAGTATTCAGATAAATAGTGTAATAGGTAAAGTATTTTGCTGTCTGACTTCAAAATATAAGTGGGCCTTTTTCCCTCCTGAAAACAACAATATCCCAATGAAATTTAATTTTTGTTTAAAATGGGTGTACATAGGGCAGGTGTGACGGTGTACCCCATAAAGCTTTATGGGGAGAGGCTTATAAATGTATACATGATGTAACTGGAATATGTTTTATGCTACATGTGCCATGTAACATATCTCTGTGAAAGTTATGACCTACTGAATTGATTCCTCCTGTTTGTATGCATGTATCATTGTTGTAGTTGGAGTTATGAATATTGGTTTTATATTTGCTGGTTTTGTACATAGCCTTTGTAAGAGCCTGGGATCATGTCTTGAGAAAGGTATGTGCATGTAAAGAGACCAATCAAGAAACCCTTACACAGACAATAGGAGGTGCAGACCCCAATCCACATCTGGGCCTGGTCAGGAATGCAACTGGCTGGACTGGTCAGGGTGCATGGACAGGTGACTTGCCCATGTGATCCCAAAACTCCAGGGTAAGATGATGCTACACAGGGAGTGGGGGAAAGACTATAAAAGCCCTTGGAAGACCCCTCCATGTTGTCTTCAGCTGGCTAAAGAGAGAGGCTCTCCACCCACCAAGGACATACCTGAGCAAGACTGAACAAAGGACAAAGACAATAGGGGGTGTGAGTGATTGCTGGACCCAGGCTAGTTCTACGGCCTGTAAAAGGAAAATACTTAAATCTGGTGAGGCTTTTATCTGTGTTAAGTTTGATTAGACATAGACGTGCATGTTTTATTTTATTTTACTTAGTAATTCACTTTGTTCTGTCTGTCACTACTTGGAATCACTTAAATCCTATTTTCTGTACTTATTAAAATCACTTTTGACTTATTAAGTTACCTGGAGTACGAGTTGGTACCGGGGGGGGGGGGGGGGGGAGGAGGACAAACAGCTGTGCATATCTTTCAATCTTTGAAATAGAAGGCGAACTATTTATGAGTTTACCCTATATAAGCTTTATACAGGGTAAAACGGATTTATTAAGGGTTTGAACCTCATTGGGAGTTGGGCACCTGGGTGTCAAAGGCAAGAGCGCTTCCAGGAGCCTTACAGTTGTTAGGGGACGTGTTTCGGACCTGGTCTGTGTTTGCAGCAGATCATTGCATCTGGCTCAAAACGGACAGGATTCCAGAGTCCCAAGCTGGAAAAGGCAGGGAAGTAGGGGCAGAAGCAGCCTTGGCACACCAGGTGGCAGCACCAAGCTGGTTTCTGTGATCCCAACCCGTCACAGCAGGCACAATCTTTTTGGTACATTTGGGCTGTCTGCTTCTGTTATACAGATCTCTCTCTCTCTCTCTCTCACACACACACACACACACACACACACACACACACACACACACACACACACATATGCGCGCACGCGCAAACAAACACACACACATTGATGTGGTATCCAGGTTTTACTGACATGAGTTTGGGATGGCTACATAACTTATGAGTAGCAAATGTACCCATTACAAGGAGAAAAAAAGATACTATTTCACCATCTCCCTCTACCTATAGAGTCTGAGCTTTAGTTACCATGAATCCAACTATACAGGGCTCCAGTGGAGTCATAAAAACCTCTAAAAATGACCCGATATAGCTAAAACTGTCACAAATTTCAGGTCCATTATCTCCGTATTTTCCAAAGCTAAAAATGAGAGCTGTGTGTTCCATTGGGAAGCTAAGAATTGACCCTTTTCACTGAGCTAAAGCTACATTTTCTAGAATAATAGGGTTAAAAGATATTACTCGGAGACATATTTAGGAGTAGCACATTTATGTATCAACTTGTGTTAATGGTAATTAGGAAATGGTAAGGGCATTTTGGCTTCTAATACATGGCAGAAATCATTACCATATGTATCTTGTAAAAACAGTTATTTTACATGCATTCACTCAGAATGGAAAATGTAAATTTTAAGTGCATTAGCTAATTCGTCTATCTATTAGTAATAAATAATTAGATCTGGAGGTACTATCACAGACAGGTATTGGGTTGCATAACATTTTGTTTCAAAGACCTTCATATACTTTGTTCAATTCTTAATATTATATACATAATGATCATTAAATCTTTCTTTTGGAGGGGAAAGATCAATAATTTGTGTCCCTCATGGGAAATACACATTTGAGCCAAAATGCCACGAGGGCAATTGAAAGACTCCCATTGAAATGAGAGGCCTTTGTATCAGACGATTGAAGCTCTAGGTGTAATGTGTTGTATAATTACTGTTAATGATGGCTGATACTCCAACTGTTATCCTACAATACACAACACTGTGACTGAAAGCAATTGAATATATTGAAAGATAACAATAAGAAAGCTGCTTTTTTATGGTAGCACAGGCTGTTCTTAGAATCAATAGTAACACAGAGGCAAGGTGCACCACACAGCATGTCAGGATCGTCAACTTTTTTCATCTCCTCAAGGGACATGACAGCAACTGCTGGCTGTGTCACTGGTGCCCCCTGTGACTGCAACTACATATTTCTCATGATTTCTTTTCACTGTAGATTCTTTTCAAAAAGTGTTGCAAGCCTCATAGTGTACCCAAGAGACTAGATGCTTTTTTTTCCCTTCTAACAAAGAGGTTCTACTAACACTCTCTTCAGGACATAAAATATTGTATTCAAGAACAAAAAAATATTTTCAAAAATTCTATAGCTCAGGGTTTGCTAGGACAAATTACTGCTGCTACATGAGAAGAGGAAGGAACAATGGATTTCTCATTTTTCATTTCTTTATCTTATTTTTTCTACAAATATGTTTTTCCCTAGAACATACTGTTCCCATTAAGTGGACAATATTTTATAATTATAACTAAATGATACCCTCTTATACTCTTCCACAGGGAAACAACAAACATGGAGAGAGGAGGAAGGAAAAGCAGAATAGCTGAGCTTCACTTTCAGAAAGATCAAAACCATGAAAGATGTTCAACACCTCCTGCTCCCATTCCCTCCACTGGCAAGTAGAGTGTACTCAGCGCCTCAGAGTTTGGCCTAAAAATCACTCACTTTTTTCAGGGTGACTGGATGGGATTGATGGTGAAGAGTCTTGGAGGTTGCTTAGGGGGCCTTCAACCCACAGGGTTTGAGAAATATTACATCTAGCCTCACTTATCCTGGAGCTTCTGTACCATTCTGATGTCCCCTCACTCCACCAACATTGCTTCTGCAGGAGCTGGGCTGCCATATTGCCTGTCCCTGAAGCTGCACCATAGCCAGATCAAATGAGGGGAATTTAATAGGGTTTGGAGCTGCACTAACTACCATGGGGATATCTGCTGCATGTTGAAGGAAATACATATCATGTCCCCTGATTACATAGTTAGAAAGTTTGAACCTGAGCCTTTTAGTCCTAAAAGTATGCACCTGTAATGCTTGAGCTAAAGGAGTAGCTCCATTAGTTGGTAACTGTAGTGGGCGCTTTTCTTCTTATGTGGATTAGCCACAAGAGGAAGACAAAAAAACACATTCAGAAAGCATAGTCTAAGGAGTTATTGTCAAATGTGGACCTGCCCCCTGACTCTCCAAGTCCCTGCCCACTAAGCACCATAAACTCCTCCTCCTGCGGGATATTAGTTCTGGAGCTCAGATTGATGTGACTAGAAGCAAGCGGGGGGATGTGACCCCTCTAAGAACTCTCCCTGCTGCCCTCTACCAATCAGATAGGATTTCAACTCTGTAGAACGGCCCCAAGAATAGGTTTGACTAGTCAGGTCAAGTGGCAGGGTGAGGTGACCAATCCAGAAAAGAGGCCTTTGATCCCACTAAAAACTCTTCCACCACCCTCTATCAATTGGAGTGAGTTTGAACCATGTAAGACTTCCCCAAGAGTGGGTTTGACCAATCAGGGCAAATTCTGGGGTGGGAAAACCTGTCCAGAAGAGGTTCATGTGACCCCTCTAAGAACTCCTCCCACTGCCCTCTATCAATGGAAATGGGTGTCACCCCCATAGGCTCTCCTGGAAGAGAGACATGTAACAATCAGAATAGCACAGTGGTCTAGGCTGTAATAAATGGAGATATGCCAATCTCCTAGAACTACCTTGAAAGGTCATTGAGTCCAGTCCCCTGCCTTCACTAGCAGGACCAAGTACTGTCCCCTGACAGGTTTTTTTGCCCCAGATCCCTAAATGGCCCCCTCAAGGACTGAACTCACAACCCTGGGTTTAGCAGGCCAATGCTCAAACCACTGAGCTATCCCTCCCCTCAAGATCTCTGGAGCTCATTGGTTATCTGGTTGGCAGTGCCACCCCTGGAAGCCCCATCACTGTGTGGAAGGGCCATCTTGTTTCAAAAGCATGTTTATTTCAAAAATCTTGGGAATGCTGAGAGGAAAAATGGCTTCCTTCACCACCCCCATGAGAACCAAGGAATTCAATTTAGTTTAGGGTGCTATGTCTTCTGTGAAGAAAACACATAATCAGTGACAGTTCTGAGGAAGAGGAGGGAGCTGCTGAGGGGAGCCCTTTGGTTCAGCTGTTGATGGATATGCCAAAACATGGCCCAGAGACACTGATGCTCAGAAAGCAGAGTGACCTGCATGATGGCTTGCCTTCGTCCACTCCTGTGTAGGAAGGTGACCATTGGCTCATTGAATTCACCAGAGGACAAGATGAATGGAGAAGAAGTTGCTCAGATAAATTGACTGTAAATACTGGTAATCAAGGGTGGTGTATAATGGGGTAAGAACCAACCTGGAATTGCATACATTTTAAAACAAGAGATTTACTGCTGTTTCTTTCCTGAAACTCTCTCAACAACTCAAGGATGCTTTTCTAGAAGACTTTGAGTACCTACCCATCAGTAGCCCTATGGGGTAAATCTATTGTGTATCAGCTGTCTCATGCCTGAGACACAGATTTTAAAAAACCCACCAACACTGGATAAGATCAAAATGGAAGAATTAATCAGCTCAGATTCCATAATGGCAGAGGTTATGGCATCCATTTTAACCAAAGCTTTCACAGAAATACATGTACCAGACCTTTTGATGTTTAACCTCTCAATTTCTCTGAAGTTATGGAAAATGGTTTATGGAGAGAGTTTTAAAATAAAACTGGTTGTTGCCCCATTTAGAAAAGATGACCAAGTGAAACTATCTAAAACCAAAGGAGCTTTTAAAAAAAGGTTTGTTTTTTTTTAAATTGAGATATTCATAGTGGATGAAGCCTTAACCTACAGACTCTGAAAGATTACAGAGGTGAGACAGTTACTGGATCTTTTTACCCTGAAGAATTACAGAAAGTTAACCCATCACATTCTGGAGCAGAATCCAGACCAGTGAAGAATTGTGTCACCGACTGCCTCACAATGCCTTGCTACTGTGGCTCTCTGCATATGATGCTCACAGTAAGCCACAAGTATGCACTCTGTGTCTATGTATTAAGTAACCCTGGCCCAATGCTGGATCCTGGAGCCTGCCTGCAATACCACGGACTTCCACCAGCCTTGATTAACAACTGGTAAGGTGACTCCACACTCTCCCCAGCTCTGAATTTTCTCAAAAATCTTTGTTCTGGAATGTCCAGCACTGTTCTGGAACGATCAGAGGGATGTTAAGGTTCACTGGTCTTTTAAAGAATCAGTATCCAACAATTTGTTACTTTAACTTGAGTTACCAAACAGCTCAGTTTAAACACAGCACTGGATTGATTTACATTAAAAAAATAAAACAAGTATATTTAATTCCAAAGAGATAGATTTTAAGTGACTACAAGTATTAAAGTCACAAAAGGTTACAAGAGAAATAAAGATAAAACCCTTTCTAGTTACTAAAACTTAACAAGTTAGATTTGATTCAAGGTAAAACCTCACCTCATGTTTCCATCAAGATGGCTGACTAAACTCATAGGTCAAAATCTATACCCCAAAGTCAAAGAGCTGGTATCTTTTTCTTCTTAGGTTAAAAATAGATAACTTGGCGGGGAGGGTCCTTCTCTTTTATAATTCAATGACTCTTAGATGAATTCATCTGAAGGATACTTCCATATAAAAGTCTATTTCCGACTGTGAGGTAGGCAACATGGAATCTGTTTTTAAGGAAGTTTCCTGATGCTTCTCCTCCTGCTGGAGTTGTGTCTGCTAAAATATTTTTTTTTTTAGTTCCTGCCCCCTCCCATGCAAAAATGAACATTAGACATGTGAGTGTCAATCTCCTTCCCTACCATGATAATGTGAGGTTTGTCTTGTTAGCTTGATGAATCTGTTTATGTGATTTGTAAATGCATTCTCATTGTCTTTTAAAACACTATGGAAATAACTCCAATAACTTGGTACACAGTTGCTTGCACCTACATTATGCAATGATACTAATAACCTGTGAGTCATGAGCTTTCCAGTGATACTTTTCATGACATTTACCAAATATTTTTCATAACATTAAAGAATTGAGGTATACTTGAACAAGGTAATTTTGCTGCAGTTCATGACCTGATATCTGGGTGCCACCTGTCCTCTGCCCTTGGACTGTTTTCACTGTCACATAACCCCAAACAGCACAGGATTGAAAAAAATCTATCTCAGAAAGGAAAGGGGAGAAAAAAAGCAGCTACTGGTGAAATGGTTGGGGTAGCTGATAGGTTTAACAGCTGGGTGGAAGCTTCTCAACTTTGATATTTAGACATGAAAGAAAACAATTACCTCTGCAAAGAGAGAAAAAATGAACAACAGTGTTTATATTATTTTGCCCAGCAATGCCAGCTATATTTTTGACCCCAAAACAGCATGAATTTTATAATACAACTAGTTAAGTCCTTGAATCTCCCTGAGGCCTGGGTCCTGGAAATACAATACCCACACAGCTGGAGCAATATCAGTGAAGACACCCCTTTTGAAATACTTTTTGGAGTTAAGAAATGGATTTTCATACTACAACAAGGCTATTACTTGTCCATACCCACATTACTGAATTATATGAACAATACCATGGCTAGTCATCTGGTACTGCTGGAGGTGGTCATGAACTACAGCTCGGTGAGTAGAAAAGTTAAGACTTAAATCCGCTGATGTTCCTTATGCATTTTCTACTGGCGAAGTGGTACATAATATTTTGAGTTTGGGCCTCAAACACAGTGTCAAAAATCCCCTTCTTAGCAGACCTTAAAGGGTGTTCCAACTCCTTGTATCCCCTTTTACTGCATCCCCATCGGAGGAAGGGACAATAAGTTTTTCACCATCGGATATGATTAACTGCATTACGTCCCTATCTGTAAACACCATCAATATCATTACCCTTGACATAAAGACAGACCAGAACACACACCTCTCATTTAATTTTGGCAAGGTGATCATCAAGCTGTATCTGCACTCCTGGATAGACTGGGGTTTTTAAAAAGAAAAACGTTATGGTGGCACTAAAAAATTATGGGGACCCTAACCTGTACCGAAACTATGGCAAAACTCAGAGTAGATATGTCCTCTCTGAGTATAATGGGGCCCTGTGATGTATGGGGATGGCATGGGTGGAATATTCCATATCCTCTTTTGAAAAAGCAGTGCCATTTTTGAGGAAGGAGCTATAGGTTTCAATGTAAAAACAGCACTCAAAACATAGCCAGAGGTATGGTAAGCCATGTCTCCCAAGTTGGTCTAGAAAAGATGGGTAATATGGCTTCAAAGTAGAGATGGGGGCTGATGTATATTTAAAAGGAGGAAGCTTAAGAGAAAGAGAAATGCATCACAAGTCCTCCAAAACACTTTAAGAGAAAGTGCCATGCAAGACCAGCCATAGGCGAAAGACCAAAAGGAAGCCTGGGAGAAAGAGGAGATGATCTCACCTGGTAAGAGAGATAGTTTAATCAACATGGCTTTTGTTCACCGTGGGTCTGAAGAATGTAGAAAATCCAAACTAGACTTATCCGAAATACCCCTTACGCAGACTACCATTGAGGAAAAACAAAAACATCAAAGTACAGCCTCTATCAGTCATTACAGAGGCTGCCCTGTTTGACTTCATTATTGCAGGGAATGGCATAGATTGTATGGATTTAAACTACAAGCTATTGTACCTTTGTGGCAAGATTGTAAAAGAAGTTGAGATCACTCTCAATGGGGCCTGGTGAATTATACTCTGGCTTCTGCTTTCAGTCAGTTGGATGTTACGTTGGGAGACTGCTTCATAAGCCAAAGCAACCTTACAGAGCCTTAGTAGAATTAGTACTCAATTACAGCGATGACACCCTCGCCACACAATTTTCCTCCAGCCTGTTTTACAAAGACACTCCCAGACAACACAAATCAATGGAGCTGGATGGCGAGAATCAAGAGTTTGTGAGGCGGGCAAACCTGATGACTCCGAGCAGGAAGACAGAGCTGTTAGGTCATCTGCACAATGATATATTTTTTCAAGAAAAACTTTTGTTGAATGGTGTGGATGTGAAACATAAACTGAAATGCAGTAAAGATGCCTTCTGCTTAATGGGAAATGAGACCAAAGGCTTTGAACTACAGGGTATATCAGTGTCCCTTTTTGCGAGGAAAGTATGGGTGACCCCACGCATCCATTTGGGGCATGCAGAGGCCCTGCGTACTGCTAATGCAAAGTACTCTGTGGACCATATGGGAATGAATGTGTTTAGCAGGCAGCAGGGGCAGTAACCGGGAGATCCTGTTCCTTGGGAAGTTACCCAGAATGCATGTCCTTGGGTTTGTGAATAATGATGCCTTTAGTAGAAATTACACTAAAACCCCCTTTCAATATTATTGTGTGGCCTTGTATGTGGATGGTGAGCAGATACCAGCTAAGCCTCTGCAACCAGACTTTGAGGCCGGGAACTGTGGGAGAGAATACATGAATCTGGTACAGAAAGCTGGTAAACACATGAAAGATCATTTTCTGTTATAAATGACTGTGTTTTCTTAAGGGTATTTTTCTCTATTTGCCACTGATTTTTGCTCCTTGTGAAAGACGACTGCAGCATCTCTATCTTTTTTGGGGTGTTCTCCCCTGAATCTATGCTATAGGCCAGGACTAGATCTTTCAAGCTGTCACAGTTGATCTTTTCACAGTTTGCTATGCTTAGGGTAATTCCTTTGACTTTCATATAGGCCTTTCCTCCAGAAAGCTTATACCTGTACATTTTTGGACCTACTAGCAATTTTGTGATGTATTGATATGGGAGGATGTTGCTTCAGTGGTCCCTTGAATAATTCCTGAGAGGAGGGTTCCAGTCTCCCTCCCTTTTCACAAATATCACCACGTCTGTGTCATAGTAGAGGAATTGCTTTTGCAACATATCTAACCAGTAGTATGGTTCTAAGCAGGAGTACTCAAAGGTGAAACAAGCTATGAAGATGTTCATATTGCCAGAGACCATGTTGCACTCTTTTGCATGCTTCTAACATGTGCAAGCAGTTTCATCGTTGATAAACTTGTTGGATGAAACCTCATAATTGAGGAGAAATAGTACTGAATGTTCTTTAGGGTCTTTCATGATGCTAGTTCTGGGTAGGTTTATTCTTTTGCTGAATTTACTCCACAGAGAATTTAAAAAGAGTCTAGTAATTTAGCACAAATTAGACAAATAAAAGAGCATCCTTAGGCATCAGATCCCCACTCATCACCTCCCACTCGTGCTCCCATGTGGTCCTGACTACATACCCTTGTTTTTTCAGATAATCAGTTTTGAGCTGTGTCTTGCAATACAGAATTCCAAAAGTTCTCCCTCTCATAGGGTTCTGCATTTCCCCCCACAATAACAGGTGACATAGCCACGGAAAAAATGCCAGTTAAATTCAAAGTCTGTCTGTTCCCCATCAATGATGATGTAACTGTCTAGAAAGTAAGGTCCCACCTGTTATTTCCTATGTAATGCATGCTGTATCTGTATATTTTCTTTGAGCAGTATACAACAGTCACTCAATAATTGGGGTCAAATATTTCTCGTTCTGCCTGTGATGATTGTCTGGAGGGAGAAGTGCTGACCTGTAAACACATAAACCTGTACATATCTATGTAGACAGATCCCAGTGTTATATACTGAAAAGGATCTATAGACATTTTTATCTCTGACTTTATCAGGACATTTCTCTTCAATATCGTCCATCTCTGTCATTTTAATGATTTCTTTTCTGTACAATATACAGGCCTGTCCCAAAAGTTTGATATCCTGCTGACAATAATATGAGAGTTCTTTGTGCAAGACAAACGTCTTATATTGATTGTGTGGATACCAGTCTAGAAATTCTGCTTTCTTCTCAGACATCATGCTGACTATGCTCCAACCCTGGCATAGGCACCACATAATTTTGGCTTTTTTAAGTGTTAAAAAATGTGGGAAATACCCTTTATAACCTTCAAACCCTATTGCCCGTGGGAGCTTGTTAAGCTTGATAGGCAAGAAGTTAGAGTCAAAAAATTGAATGCCCAGGGCCCTAACTTTCACATAGATTAGTTTACTACCCGGAGTTATCACTTCTATGCACATCTTTTCCTTCAGTAACTGTCTAAAAATGAAGTACATATCAAAACTTTTGGAACTGTGCACTGTAAATGTGTAGTCCTGGAACTTTTTGTCACTAAACCTCTTAACAAAGGTAGAAAGACACTTTTCTGATGATTCAGGCTTTCTAATGTTGTTCATGAAACACAGGTGACTCTCTATATCACCGATCAAACCCTTGCACTGCTTATCATGCCTCCTTTTGCATTTGTGCCCCTTGTCCACATAAGACTGACACTTTTCACATAAAGCTTGACAGACATTCAACTTGTTCTTTTGATGCCAAGTCTATGTGTCTGTCTAAACACAATTTGGACATGCAATACAGGGTCAAGGCTCCTGAGTTGCACACCCATACCATTAAATCATAGGACTGGAAGGGACCTCGAGAGGTCATCTAGTCCAGTCCCTTGCACTCATGGCAGGACTAAGTCTTATCTAGACCATCCGTGACAGGTGTTTGTCTAACCTGCTCTTAAAAATCTCCAATGCTCTACATCAGAGGTGGCACTGATATCTGCAAGCATGGTTGTAACTGGGCAAGGTGTGGCAAAACTCACAATGATTTATCACACCAAACAATTTTTTCACATCCACAACCCCATAATAATGCTCATCGGGCAGCAGGCTGAAAAAAGTTGTGGGATACATTGTGTCCCCTACTTGGAAAACAAAACAACCACCCACCCCGTTACTCCTCATAAAGTATCAACTGTATGTTGACTTGTAAATGCTGTTCAAACACTTCCCGATCTTGTTTTGATCTGACCACCCAGTTTCTCATGCAGCTTTCTTGCCCTAATGATTCTGCATCTGTAGGTGTACATGACAGCTAAGAGGCCACCCATAAAACACAGATTAGTACTAGTGTAAGTCAGGTGTACTAAATACTGCCCCTTTTTATAGATGATTACACTGATGAGGATAGAATTTAAAGAATCTACAGTCACTCCCACCAATGTTTTTTACAATTGTCACAATGAGGCATATCGTCCCATCACCATGTATCTCTCTATTACTCGGTAGCAGCTTAAGTATCAGAGGGGTAGCCGTGCTAGTCTGGATCTGTAGCAGCTTAGAAGCCTGATTTGAGAAATCTTCAGCAGACAGGTCATCCCTAGTTCTCACAAAACAGAGGATTACTTAAATTATGGCTGTCTATAAGTAATTGAACAAAATAATCTGGGGCTAGCCTACCATTACAATCAGCAAGAACTGTATCCCTCAGTTTATGGTTTCCATAACCAGCTAGTTTGATTTTATTCACTCAAGATTGACAAAATAAAATTCATCACAATACACTGCCTCCCTCAGCCTAGGTAATTCCCAGTACTAGCTTCTCACTCACCCCATAAACATATCTGTTAAGGGGTCTGTAGCTCATCTAGAGGAGCATCAGATACATATTTTATGCAAGTCACCATTTGAGAATCAGCCTCTGACAGGCCATTGTGTTAGGGCCTATGGATTAGAACCCAGGGCTGCAGAGGATAAGCCATCTGACATTCTCACTGTGCCAAGAGGTCATGCACAATCAGGGCGCATTGTGGAAAATAGATGCCACAGGAAGTGCCATCCAAGGAGCCAGAGTGACAGTAACCTGTGGCCCTCTGATTAGCCAAGCATCCTATTTAATCCAGGGGGCGGAGGAGCTTGCTCCAGGAAGTTATCTGGGCAACCACACAGACTTTATCCTGCTATGACACTAAACTTCACCTGATCTCTGGTCTGACTCTAACCTGACTTTGACACAGATTCCGGGCTGTTACTTCCTCTGATCTCCAATCTTCAGCCACAGCATAACTCTGCCCAGATTTTTACTTACTACACCCGGTCCTGTGATTCCTCAGACTCCTGCTCAGTGTCTACTGTCTTTGACATACAGACCCCAGCCCAGCTGTGACTGGAAGGCTAGACTGCTTACGCCGTGCTCCCTTCCACACTGCAAGGATCATCAGGAGTAGATGGGAACCCTGCTACAGAGCCTTCTGGGTAATTTCTAAATCAGACTCAGAGAGTCATCATTTCCCCCTAGGAGAACAGGGCCAGATCCCACACCCTCATTCTCAGTCATGACAGTTTGAGAGCCTCCACTGTTTGTTTTGTGTCCTCACCACCTCTAGCTTTTCCCCCCCTTTTTTAAAAATACGGAATGATCCTGGCCCATAATGTTTTGTTAGCAGTCTGTTTATCCCCCCAAACCTGCAGATACAAATGCTGACCCCAAGTTTGTTTCCCCTGGAACTGTTGTGCACCACAGTTCTTACTTCTAACACCTCCCCCTCTCAAACCCCCTTTACTCCCCTTTGTCTCTACAGCCTTGATACCCATGCCTTGTCCTGTTTGTTTAGATCCACCTTCTTTTAGAGAAGCCTGATTTTTTACAGCAGTCAGCATAGCCTTTGTAACCTTTACTCAAAGGGCCTGTACTGAGGGGTAGAACATCCATTATTAATTTTTGCTTCGAGTTTTCAAAACCTTTTCAACTGGTATAAATAAGCTATTTAATGTCCTTTAAGAGAAATCGTTTCAACAACATTATCACAGAGTGTAGCCTTCCCTGCATCATGTGTACTTTCAGTCTGTGATTTTTTTTATACTCGCAGCCCCTAAAACTCATGATCTGGGTTTGTGAATCTTTGGTTTTGCTCTTAGTTTTCTCAGGGCTTGATGTGGTGTTGACCACTGAGGAACTGGAGCTGTGTTTGCGTTGTTGCTTTTTACCAGCATCTTTTGTTTTGTACTTTGTCTTGATGTATCTGAGCTTTGGGCTGCCCTGATGCTTTGTCTTTGCCATTCTGCTGTTTTGTTATGTTGGAATGGTTGCAAAAGGTTTCAGAACAGATTCCCAGTTTTTTGTTAGTTCTGTAGGCAGTGTCTCTGTAGCTCTGACTAGAGCATCATCAGGAAAGTTGCACAGTCCTGATTAAGAAAACAGATGTTCCAGTTTAGCATCAAATAAACATTTTACAAAATTCACAAAAAAACCCTTTAATTTTGTAATCTCTCTTTCTCTCCAAACCTACCCATCCCTATGTATTTACTTAAAACTGAAATTGGTTAAACGACCACATAAATAATCAAAATATATTTACTTGGTTTCAACTGACTGTCAGTTGTTGATGCTGGAGAATTTTCCTTTTCAGCTGTCTTGCTTTTTTTCTTTTGAGCTTATTCACACTCTGGTCTAAGGGTATCTCTGGTTTTGACTGTACTGTACAGGATATCCTAATTACAAAAACACATGAAATAGTTTTGTAAATTTTTAAAATAAAATACTAACTAGGGGTTTTGTATTGTTTTTGCTGTTTAAAAGTCATGTAAAAGTCATTGATTTGCAAAATCCATTTCAGGCTGTAAAACAAGCACTCACAAACAACGCCATCCATTCAGGTTTGATTTCTTTTCTCTAAAACATAGACAGACATTTTTAATACCAGCTTGTTTCTCCATTCACACATTAGCAAAAGCATGCAAACAATTCCACACATCTAAACCAACCACAAAATCCCAGTATTTTAAGCATCCAAAACCACAGTTTGCAGCAAAATACTTTAAAAAACCCACACCCCTATATATCCCCCTTCCTGAGGAAACATACTTTCCCATAGAAAAATAAGACACATGGCATATGTCCCTAAATCACAATGTAAGCATCAAAAATTTTGCAACACACACACACACATTTAAAAGCAAGTTTCAGAAATGTCTATATTGCAGTGTGAGCCGTTTAGTACGGAAATAGCAACTTCAAGCTGTATTTCACCCAGCCAAGGTAAAACCCCGTTTTACTGTGGTTCTGTTTAGTACTATTCAAAACACACACAGGGTTTTTAAAAGGTTGTATAGGGGGTTATAGATTTGGGGAATACTACTAACTAAAATTTTGCTTGTTCCTTAACTCAAAGGCCCAAATACATGTGGGGTAAAACAGAATAACCACATGACTGCCTCCCTTTCCCTGTAGTGGAAGGTACATTTTTGAAATTTGCCTTTAATGACTTTAATTTGCTAGAACACTGACCCATAGCATTATACAGATTCCTGATGCTTTATTTAAACTGACCACTAGTGTTCTACAATCTCTTGAAGTTTTATTTAATTTCATATTAATCAAAGCTCACCACCACCCGCATCTGTGGGCATTCACCCACCAAACCTAATTACTGATAAAATTCCA
This sequence comes from Chelydra serpentina, assembly GCA_037349315.1. Lineage (NCBI taxonomy): Eukaryota > Metazoa > Chordata > Testudines > Chelydridae > Chelydra > Chelydra serpentina. Next base: position 82,057,476 of record JBAIAC010000004.1, read on the forward strand.
TCAGGGTTAACAATATTAGCCCCTGGTGAGGGTTGGAAAAGTTAAGGAAACCTGGTTTGGATAATCACATCTAGACCTACGCTTATGGACCTACGCTCACTGAAGGCAGTGGAGTCACCCGGCCATTTCAGTAGATGGTGGTTCAACAGGGTTGAGTAAGCTCCATGCACTCAAGTACACATTTCAAAACATCTATGTTTTATACAAAATATGGTAACTTTTTGCTTTATTTTAAATATATGTTTTTTTTTATTTTCCCTGGATTCTATTACATAAATTTATGTGTTTTTGTAGTAAATAGGTCTCTTTTCTTAAAGACACAACAGTTGAGTTCTCACCAGCTATTTTTATTTAAGAGACACATACAGTCCTTGAAAACAAAATAAGATGCCCCATCAAACCCTACATCTTAAGGACCACACAGACCATGTAACAGAAAGAGTCACAAAAATCTTTTCAATAGATATTTTTATTTACAGATACCAAGATTTATTTTATTTGATATCACCTGTATGTCCCCTCACCATTCTCTTACTTAATCATTTTAGATTTCTTACAAGTGGTCTTTTTCCTAAGCAGGGTTCTGTAACTTCTTGTGTGGATCAGGCAGTCAATATAATGCACTAACTGGGTATTCTTCAGTGTGGTAATTTTGTTTAAAACACGGTTAGGGGCTTGAGCTCTTTACATAGCATTGGTCACCCCTTGTGCTAAATATTCTTGAGTTAAGCAGAGATATTGTATTTCATAACCTATGGCAATAACCCCATTTAATAAGCTTTCCAAATACAGGGTCTGAAGCATGCAGTTTATATTCTCTGAAGTCCAATTCACACAGTTCTGATGCCACTGGCCTGGTGCATCTATAACACAACTCTTTCAATTTTCACAAAATTTGTCCGTAAGACAATGTTTAAGGACAGAATAAACAAACTCATACAATAAATTGCATAACTCTTTTATGCTCATGACAGGGCACAGGCATCATGAGGTGTATGCCAAGAGCCTTCCTTAAATCTATATAGCTATCATCCTCTTCATGCTCAGTGTCCTCTTGAACAATTTGTCTTGTTGCTGAACAAAACCAAGATGGGCCTGATTTATCTTTGATCTCCGATGCAGTGCTGTCCAGTGCTTCCAGGTTCTCTAGAAAGGTGTTGTTGAGCTGTTGAGAGATTTTCAGAAAAGAAATAGCTGCAAGTCCCCTGTTTTTATATGTACAGAGATGCAGGTCAGTTTCTACCCTATTACACCTCATCCTTGACTGCCACTTTTTATTGTCTATTTACCTAATCCATGGCTTCTCCATTCACCTTGTCTGCTGGCAACTCCAATGAGCCATGGTTGCCTTCTGCCATGGGGCTGAAGAATGGGTAGCCATCATGCTTATCAGTCTGCTTCATGAGTGCTTGACCCTCATCATATATGTCAACGACTGAGTCAAAGGGCTTCTCTTGGCCTCTCCCTCCTCCTCAGAACTGTTGCCTGTGAAGAATGTGCTACATCAGCAACCAAGCACCCTCAGAGGTAAAACAAGTCCATAGGTTCTTATGGGGGTGGTGAAGCAGACCATGTTTCCTCTCACGATTTCCATAATTTCTGAAAAACATACTCTTGAAACAAGACAACCTATTCTGCACAGTGATGGTCCTTCTAGGGGTAGTGCTGTCAAATGGCCAACTGTTGAGCTCCAGAAATTGGGAGTTCCCACCTACATCCTTGTGCTATACTTATTCTGATTGGTACACATTTCCTTTCTGAGAAGGCCAATGGGAGCCTTCCTCGAACTGCTAGAGAGTGGTGGGAACATACAACCCTTTTCTGGATGAATCATTCTGACCTTGTAACTTGACCTGATTGGTCAAACCTGCTTTTAGGGGGTATCTTATAGAGCTGAAACCCTCTGATTGGTAGGGAGGGCTTCTTAAAGGTGTCACATGCCACCCTTGCTTCTGGTTATTTCTGCCTAAGAAATAATAACCTGGGGGGAGGGGATTAGATGGACAGGAGTGTGGAGGCTTAGGGTCAATGTTTGATGGACTAGTAGACAGTTTGGGTTACATTTTTTGCCTGGGAAAGCTCATGCTAAGCATTTGGGCCAAATAGAGTTCAAGCCTCACTTTGGTGCACCACTTTTGTAATGAGCCCCATTGGGCATACAGCAGGATTTGAACCCAGGGCCTACAGTTTTAAAAGTATGAGCTCTTATTAACTGAGGAGCATCTCTGTTGCTGGGTACCTACAGTCTTAACCTCTGTGTGGATTAACTACTAGCAGGAGGCAAAGATGCGCACTCTCCTGATGTAGGTTACACAAGCTATAAAAAGCGATAGCACCCCACTCTCATTAACTCATTCCTACCCAGAATTCTTCAGTGCACATGTTAAGTGGCTTCGCCAAGATCCCAAACAGAGTGGAAAAATGCATTGGTGCTGTAATTTCAACATCCATTCCTCCTTCTGGTCTGCTCTGATGTTCTGATGGACGTAGACAAATTAGAGGATTGGTCCAAAAGAAATCTCATGAGGTTCAACAAGGACAAGTGCAGAGTCCTGCACTTAGAATGGAAGAATCCTATGCACTGCTACAGACTAGGGACAGAGAGGCTAGGCAGCAGTTCTGCAGAAAAGGATCTAGGGTTTACAGTGGATGAGAAGCTGGATATGAGTCAACAGTGTGCCCTTGTTGCCAAAAAGGCAAACAACATTTTGGGCGGTATAAGTAGGAGCATTGCCAGCACATCAATGGATGTGATCATTCCTCTCTATTCAGCATTGGTGAGGCCTCATCTGGAGTACTGTGTTCAGTTTTGGGCCCCACACTACAAGAAGGATGTGAAAAAATTGAAAAGAGTCCAGTGGAGGGCAACAAAAATGATTAAGGGGCTGGAGCACATGATTTATGAGGAGATGCTGAGGGAGCTGAGATTATTTAGTCTGCGGAAGAGAAGAATGAGGGGGGGATCTGATAGCTGCTTTCAACTACCTGAAAGAGGGTTCCAAAGAGGATAGATCTAGACTGTTCTCAGTGGTAGCAGATGACGGAACAAGGAGTAATGGTCTCAAGTTACAGTGGGGGAGGTTTAGGTTGGAAATTAGGAAAAACTTTTTCACTAGGAGGGTGGTGAAGCACTGGAATGGGTTACCTGGGGAGGTAGTGGAATCTGCTTACTTAGAGGTTTTTAATGTCAGGCTTGACAAAGCCCTGGCTGGGATGATTTAGTTGGGGATTGGTCCTGCTTTGAGCAGGGGGTTGGACTAGATGACCTCCTGAAGTCTCTTCCAACCCTGAGATTCTATGATTCTATGATTTTAAGATCTGTCATTTACATGATGTAAGGGGAGCATGGGGGCAGATCATACTACATTTTTGACTAGTGGAGAAGTCACAGCTTCCTGCTTCCTTTCCTTAAGTATCAGATGGTCAACACTCCCAGTTTAGATTTTGAAATGGAGTAAATTGAAAGTAACCATAGAGCAACTTCTACTGAAAGTCCATTGAAGCTCACAGGAGACAGATGTGGGGAAGAAAAGGACTGTGGATTACACATATGCTTTATTATTATCACTGTTTATACAGATTTATTCTAAATACCTAAATACCTAAATACCTTGTTGTATATAGATATACAACAAGAAAGAAAGAATCTGAATTAGGCCTTGTCTAAACTGCAAGGGTAAATCGACCTAAGTTATGCAACTCCAGCTATGTGAATAACGTAGCTGGAGTTGACGTAGCTTAGGTAGACTTACTGCGGTGTCTACACCACACTGAGTCGACGGGAGACACTCTCCCGTCGACTTCCCTTACTCTTCTTGTTCTGGTGGAATACCGGCGTCGACGAGAGAGCAATCTGTGGTCGATTTAGCAGGTCTTCATTAGACCCACTACATTTACCCCTGGTGCATCGATCGCCACAGCATTGATCCCCACTAAGTGTAGGCATCCACTGCTATTTGGAACTAAAGGTAAGAGACAATACAGCCAATACATTTCTGCACAAAAGACTGTTTAAAGCCATGAAGGCATAAATCTGGCTATTAATGGCACATAAACGGTTACTCACCTTCTCATAACTGTTGTTCTTTGAGATGTGTTGTTCATGTCCATTCCAATCAGGTGTGTGTGCACCGCGTGCATGACAGCTGGAAGATTTTCCCCTACCAGTATCCATAGGGTCGGCCTGAGTGCCCCCTGGAAACTCACTCTTATGGCGTTTGATATAAGGCCTTGTCGACCTGCCACCCTCTCAGTTCCTTCTTATTGTCTGCGATGGCTAGCTGGAACTCCCCACTGCTCTTGCCTTCACAAGCACATGCTTCATAGTGTCCTCTCTTGTATAAATAGTGTATGTAGTAGTAAAGTAGTTATTTATAGTCCATGTAGATAGTTTTCATAAGTTTCCTTTGGGTGTTCCCCCCCAATGTTCCCTTGGAACTTGGGTATGCCTCAGTCCCCAGGCTTTAATGGCACATAACTGCTATTTCCAAAAAGGCAAAACATAAATTAGTAACTACAAAGGCTAATAGTTATACTCACTCCTTTTACAATTTATCTATGGGTTGATAGTCACTATACATCTTGATATAAAAGGTTTTATAATTAGGGAAAAGAGATTCAGGAAATAAAAGAGAGAAAGAAATGATTATCAGAACACCAATTGAATCAGTAAGTACAAAAAAGAAATCTATGCAATTAAAGCATCAGAGATTAAAGAGGTCTTAGATATAAACTCATTTTGGAATAAGTGAACTAAACTGAGTAACATAAAAACTGATATTGATTTATCCATATATTGTGACAAAATAGGAAGTGATCCTTTTTATCAAATCATCAGAACAGTTTAAAAGGAATGAAACAAAAATAGTTAATGTAAACTTTATACAATTTAAAAATATTAGGCTTCTGTTAATTGAGGAAAAAATAAAAAACTCAAATATGAACAGAGGGGACATATGTGATATTCAGTGAAATACAGATCATATAATGTATAACAAACAAAATTGCAGGATACTATAGTAATTTTTAATTTTTCAACCTGGCCATACAGTAGAACCTCAGTTACGAATACCTTGGGGATGGAGGTTGTACGTAACTCTGAAATGTTCATAAATCTGAAAAAACATAATAGTTTACAATTGAACATTGATTTAATACAGCTTTGAAACTTTACTATGCAGAAGAAAAATGCTGCGTTTAACAATCTTAATTTAAATGTAACAAGCAAGGAAACAGTTTCCTTACCTTGTCAAATCTTTTTTTTAAACTTTCCCTTTATATTTTTAGTAGTTTATGTTTAACGCAGTACTGTACTGTACAGTATTTGCTTTTTTTATTTTGTCTCTGCTGCCTGATTGTGTACTTCTGGTTCCAAATGAGATGTGTGATTGACTGGTCAATCTGTAACTCTGGTGTTTGTAACTGAGGATCTACTGTATTTCTAATATATGGTCAGAAATACTCATGATGTCACTGTTAAGAAATGCTAATGTACTTAATCCAAATAACTGCAATGCTACATGGATAAGTAACAATACTGTCATGCCATTTTGTTGTATTATAAAAGTAGAGTATTTCAAAGTTCATTAATGAGAGTGTCATTCCTTATAAATGCGACAAAGAGTTCTGTGGCACCTTATGGACTAACAGACGTATTGGAGCATAAGCTTTCGTGGGTGAATCCCCACTTCTTCGGATGCATGCGAAGAAGTGGGGATTCACCCATGAAAGCTTATGCTCCAATACGTCTGTTAGTCTATAAGGTGCCACAGAACTCTTTGTTGCTTCTACAGATCCAGACTAACACGGCTACCCCTCTGATACTTGATTCCTTATAAATGTCACATTGAATTTCTTCTCAACCCCAGCTGAATATTACATGGTTATCGTCTTTCACATCCTCTGAATCATTTTTGTACTTACGCATAACAAACATAGGGAAAATATTCTCCTGCTTTCCCTAAGAACATTTATCCCCATTTGGGACTGGATCTGCTTAAAGGAAAACATTCTCAGGGGGTATTAAATGCATGTAATATTCAAACAACTTGGAAATGTAATAGTTCAAGTTAAGATGACAACTGAAAGATGGATTTTACTTTGCTTTGATATTCATAAATATCTGTATCACTTCACCAAACATTCAAGGAGATTCTTTATTTCCCATTAACAGTTAAATTGTTCTGAATTTCTTCTTTATAGTGACTGTTAGTTATTACTTAGTATTTTTTTTATTTTTGTGCAGCATTGGCCAAAGGTATCTGGGCTTCATTGTACTAAGTGCCATAAAAACATAGGTCCCCATTCTCAAAACACTTATACACGTACTTTACTTTACCACTCTGACTAGTCCCATAGAAATCAATGGGATTACTCAGGGAAAATAAGAACATAAGAATGGGCATACTGGGTCAGATCAAAGGTCCATGTAGCCCAGTATCCTGTCTTCCGACAGTGGCCAATTCTAGGTGACCAAGAGGGAATGAACAGAACAGGGAGTCAAGCCATCCATCCCCTGTTGCCCGTTCCCAGCTTCTAGCAAACAAAAGTGGGGACACCATTCCTGCCCATCCTGGCTAATAGCCATTGATGGACCTATCCTCCATGAATTTATCTAGTTCTTTTTTGAACCCCATTATAGTATTGGCCGTCACAATATCCTCTGGAAAAGAGTTCCACAGGTTGATTGTGCATTGTGTGAAAAAAATACTTCCTTTAGTTTGTTAACAAACCTGCTGCTGATTACTTTTATTTGGTGGCCCCTAGTTCTTGTGTTATGAGAAGGAGTAAATAACACTTCCTTATTTAATTTCTCCACACCAGTCATGATTTTATAGACTTCAATCATATCCCCCGTTAGTCGTGTCTTTTCCAAGCTGAAAGGTTCCAGTCTTATTACTCTCTCCTCATATGGCAGCCGTTCCACACCCCTAATCATTTGTTTCCCTTTTCTGAACCTTTTCAGAGTCCAATATATCTTTTTTGAGATGGGGCGACCACATCTGCACACAGTATTCAAGATGTGGGCATACCAGGGATTCATATAGAGGCAATACGCTATTTTCTGTCTTATTATCTATCCTTGTCTTAATGATTCCCAACATTCTGTTCACTTTTTGACTGCTGCTGCACATTAAGTGCATGTTTTAGGAGAGCTATGCACAATGACTCCAAGATCTCTTTCTTGAGTGGTAACGGCTATTTAGACACCATCATTTTATATACACAGTTGGGATTAAGTTTTCCAATGTGCAGTACTTTGCATTTATCAACATTGAATTTCATCTGCATTTTGTTGCCCAGTCAGTCTATTTTGAGAGATCCTTTTGTAACTCTTCGCAGTCTGCCTGGGACTTAAGTATCTTGAGTAGTTTTGTATCATCTGCAAATTTTGCCACCTCACTGTTTACCCCTTTTCCCATATTATTTATGAATATGTTAAGTAGGACTGGGCCCTGTACAGACCCCTGAGGGACACCACTATTTACCTTTCCCCATTCTGAAACCTGACCATTTATTCCTACCCTTTGTTTCCTCTCTTTTAACCAGTTACCAATCCCCGAGAGAATCTTCCCTCTTATCCTATGAGCATTTTCTTTGCTTAAGGCTTTCCGAAAATCTAAGTACACTATATCCACTAGATCTCCTTGTCCACATGCTTGTTGACCTCCTCAAAGAATTCTAGTAGATTGGTAAGGCATGATTTCCCTTTACAAAACAGTGTTGACTATTCCCCAACAAATTATGTTCACCTGTGTGTCTGACAATTTTGTTCTTGACAATAGTTTCAACCAGTTCTCCCAGTAATGAAAGTAGGCTTACTGGCCTTTAATTCCTGGAGTCTCCTCTGGAGCCCTTTTAAAAAAAATTGGCATAATTTTTGCTATTCTCCAGTCATTTGGTACAGAAGCTGACTTAAATGCTAGGTTACAGACGACAGTTAGTAGTCCTACAGTTTCACATTTAGGTTCCTTCAGAACTCTTGGGTGAATACCATCTGGTCCTGGTGACATATTGCTGTTTAGTTTATCCATTTGTTCCAACAGCTCCTCTAATGAAATCTCAATCTGGGACAGTTCCTCAGATTTGTCACCTAAAAAGAATGGCTGAGGAATCTCCCTCACATCCTCAACTGTGAAGACCGATGCAAATAATTCATTTAGTTTCTCCTCAATGACATTATCATCCTTAAGTTCTCCTTTAGCATCTTGATCATCCAGTGGCCCCGTTGGTTGTTTAGCAGACTTCCTGCTTCTGATGTACTTACTTTTTTTTTTTTTTTGCTATTACTTAGAGTCTTTGGCTAGCTGTTCTTCAAATTCTTTTTTTGGCCTTCCTAATTATATTTTTAGCACTTCACTTGCCAGAGTTCATGTTCCTTTCTATTTTCCTCATTAGGATTTAGAGGATGCCACATTTTATAGAATGCCTTTTTGCCTATCAGTGCTTCTTTTGCTTTGTTGTTTAGCCACAGTGGCTCTTTTTTGGTTCTCTTGCTATGTTTTTTAATTTGGGGTATACATTTAAGTTGAGCCTCTATTATGGTGTCTTTAAAAAGTGTTCATGCAGCATGCAGGAGTTTTACTTTTGGTGTTGTACTAACCTCCTCATTTTTGTGTAGTTCCCCTTTCTGAAATTAAATGCTACCTCCCTTAAGGCTTATGATGAAAAATGGCTCAGTAGGCTGTGACAATGCCTCTAGAGAGAGAAGAGCTATGTGGAGGGTCACAGCAAGCCCCTGAAGCTAGTGTAATCTGCCTGGAAGTGCTGGAACCACTGAGACAAGGTCAGAGCTTTCTCACAACTGGTGTCAGCGGTGGGATGATCGTTCAGAAGAGAAGGGTTAAAAAAAGAAGAAAAAAAAGTGCGCTGGTGTTTTGGGGTTTTGTTTTGTACCACAATGGAGAAGGTGGTGAGAGCTCTGGCGCAAGCCACTGCAGCCCAGCAAGAGGCCACCTGGGTTTAGGCGATGGCACAGGAGTCTATGTGGCTACAGCAGGAAACCAACCAATTATTAATGGGCCAGGTGACCCAAGATGGAGCCTTCCTGTGAGAGGTAGTGGACCAGCTGAACATCCTCACCAGACAAGCCCGGGGTCCGATGGGACATGAACCCTGAGGGTCACTGGTTGTCTGCCAAAGATGACGACAGAAGATGACATAGAGGCATATCTCCTCTCATTCGAAAGGACTGCTCAGAGTGAGGCATGGCCCCAGGATCAGTGGGCCAGCATTCTCGCCCTTTTTTTGTGCAGTGAGGCCCAGAAGGCCTACTTTGATGTGCTTGCCTGTCCGCTGACTATCCCCGGCTGAAGACAGAGTTCCTAGCACGATCAGAGTTGATGTCAGCCATATGGGCCGAGAAGTTCCAAGAGTGGAAATACCAGGAGAACAAACCTCTGAGGTCCCAGCTATTCGACCTCATACACCGTGCACAGAAGTGATTACAGCACTAGGCGTGCAGCCCGGAGGAGATTTTGGAGACTTTCGTCGTGGACCATTACGTGCAGGGACTGCCGCCAGATCTCCGCAAATGGGTAGGTCAGAATGATCCATCCACCTATGATGAAATGATCATGCTGGTATAAAGATGGAGGACCACCAGGGAATTGACCCGACTACCCAAGAAAGGCCCCTTACGAAGCAAGCATCCAACCCCAACCCTGGAAAGTTGGGTGGCCAAACCCCAGAGAGCCCTAGGTGGAAGAAGAGGAGTCTGAAAACCAGCTGGGAAACCAGAAGGAAGGGAATGGTCTGAGTCGGGGAACCCTGGAACCAAACCCCCTAACCCATATGATAGGGGAGTGACAAGAAGCAATTACAGATGTTATGCATTTGGGGAGTGGGGACACATGGCAGCACAGTGTCCCAGCACCAAGGAGCCTATGCAATGTAACTTGGGGGATTGGGAGTTCCCGTGCTCCCTTATCCACCTCGCAGGGGTCACCCTAGCCCCGCATAACTACACCAGGCCAGTGAAAAGAAATGGGGCGGAGACTACAGCACTTGTGGACTCTGTGAGTGCTATCACCATCATATAGGGTAAGCTGGTGAAAAATAGCCAGCTGCTATAGGCCAAACAAGTAGCAGTGACATGTGTACATGGGGCCATGAGCTATTACCCCACCATCCCAGTGGAGATATAGGTTCAGGGAAACCCCAATGAGGTGACACTGGGCGTAGTTCCTAAACTCCCATATCCTGTAGTCATTGGGAGGGACCATCCAGGGTTTGATAATTTACTTCCCACAAAGAGCCTGGAGGGAGGAGGGGATCCTGAGGGCAGCGACTCGTTGCCAGGGAATGTCAACCCCTGATGTTTTCTGAGATTTCTCAGGATCTGTTCCCAGCTCCCAGAAATACCCGGAAGACCAAAAAAGAGAGGAATGCCACAAAGGCCTTGGAAACCCGGATCCTAACCCAGGACCAGAAGACTGCCCTAGTAGGCAGATTGACACGGGTAGCAGGCAGAGAAACCACAGAAGGTGAACCAGAGGCCCGGCCCAGCCATGACGACAGCGAGCCACTGGAAGAAGCAGAAGCCAGCCCCTGGGATCTCAGGCAAGTTAGTCCCGGGAGAGAGACTTTTGGGCGGGACCAGGTGGATGACCCCAGATCTGATAACACCAGAAGAGAGGTGGCTGAGATAGACAGGATACCCGTGGATGGGAAGGTCTGGGGACCAGGACCTTATTTTATAGTGAAGACAGATCTCCTGTTGTGCAACTGCAGGAGTAAGAGATACACGAAAGCATCAAAAAGCCATACTGAGCTTCGTCCACAGTCATATTTGTGGAGGACACCTAGGGATAGAGAAAACCCAGGCACGGATCCTGTGGAGGTTCTTCTGGACAGGAATACATGAAGATTTCTGGCGGTACTGCACCTCCTGTCCGGAGTGTCAGCTACATAGCCCTCGCCCATACTTGAGGGCCCCTTTGATACCTCTTCCAATAATAGAGGTATCTTTTGAAGAAATAGCCATGGATCTGGTAGGGCCCCTAGAGAAGACAGCTCAGGGCCACCAACATGTACTTGTTGTCCTGGACTATGCAACCTGGTACCCAGAAGCCATCCCCCTACGCGATACGGCTTCCAAGACAATAGCTAAGGAGCTAGTACAGATCTTTGCCCGGGTTGCGCTACCCAAGGAGATATTGATGAATAAAGGAACACCTTTCGTGTCCAAGCCGATGAAAGATTTTTGTTTGTTGCTCCACATACAATCCCTATGGACTTCTGTATACCACCCGCAAACCGATGGCCTTGTGGAAAGGTTTAATAGGACCCTCCAGGCCAGGATCAGGAAAGTGGTAAGCTGGGGTGGGAAATATTGGAATACTCTACTGCCTTACCTGGTACCTCCTGGATGTTCGTCATCCAGGAGGTCCCACAAGTCTCCACAGGCTTCTCTCTGTTCAAACTACTATACGGGCGCCACCCCCCGGGGTGTATTGGATATAGCCAGAGAAGCCTGGGAAGATGAGCCAAATCCTGGAAGGAACATAGTCTTGCACGTACTGCAGATGAGAGATCGTATAGCCCGGTTATACCCATTGTACGGGAACATTGGAGAAAGCACAGGAGACCCAACGACCCATTACAACCACAAAGCGAAGGTTTGAGAGTTCCAACCAGGGGACTGGATGATGGTATTGCTACACACAGCAGAGAGTAAACTTTTGGCCCAGTGGCAGGGCCCCTACGAAGTGGTCGAAGCTGTGTGGGAGGTGAACTATATGGTGCAGCAGCCTGGCTGCCGGAAACCGGAGCAAATTTACCACATTAATCTTCTAAATCAGGGATCGGCAACCTTTGGCATGTGGCCCGTCACAGCTCCCACTGTCCACAATTAGCCATTCCAGGCCAATGGCGGCTTCAAGAAGCGGTGGCCAGCACATTCCTTGGCCCGCACCGCTTCCCGCAGCCTCCATTGGCCTGGAACAGCGAACCACGGCCAGTGGGAGTTGCGATTGGCCGAATCTGCAGACATTGCAGGTAAACAAACCATCCTGGCCCACCAGCGAATTTCCCATCCCGGCCCACCAATAGGCCACGTGCCAAAGATTGCCGATCCCTGTTCTAAAACTTGGGATGACCGAGAGGCATGCTTAGTCACCCAAGAGGCCCTTCCCCAAGAGGATAATCCTTCACGAACAAGTGAGGATATCACCTGACTTGACGTCTAACCAAAAGGTCGAGGCAGCCAACGTGATCAACCACAACTGAGATGTGTTCTCTACGTAACCGGGGCGGACAGCCGAGGCCTATAACCATATCCGCAGAATCTCCAGAGCCAAGGTAACATTGAGACCCTACCGAATCCCAGCAGCCAAAAGAAGACATCAAGGCCGAAGTGAAGATGTTGTTAGAATTAGGGGTCATCTAAGAATCTCACAGTCAGTGGTCCAGTCCAATTGTACTAGTGCCCAAACCTGATGGTACCACAAGATTCTGTAATGACTTTCGCTGACCGAATGAAGTATCCCAATTCAATGCATACCCTATACCACACATCGAAAAACTGGTTGACCAACTGGGTAGTGTCTGATTCCTGAGTACCCTGGATTTGACAAAAGGATATTGGCAGATTCCCCTGACCAAAGAAGCTAGGGAGAAGACAGCATTCTTCACCCCAGAGGGGTTATTCCAGTACACAGTCCTTCCTTTTGGGCTACATGGGGCCCGGCCACATTCCAGCACCTCATGGATAAGTTGCTGCGGCCCCATACTAGTTATGCAGCTGCATACCTAGATGATGTAATCATCCATACACCAGACTGAGGAACCCACTTGGAGAAAGTTGAGGCAGTATTGTGTACATTAAGGCAAGCTGGCCTCACCGCTACTCCTGCTAAATGCACCATGGGGCTAGCAGAGGCTAAATACCTGGAGTATATTGTAGGAAGGGGCATAGTGAAGCCCCAAATGAATAAGCTAGATGCGATTCAAAACTGGCCTCAACCGACCCGGAAGAAACAGGTCCACGCGTTTCTAGGTGTAGCAGGGTATTACCGATGTTTTATTCCCCACTTTGCCACTAGGGCAAGTCCCCTAACGGACCTGGTAAAGACCTGAGGTCCAGACGTGGTAAAGTGGACCAACGCAGCAGAGGAGGCATTCGCAGACCTTCGGACAGCCGTCTGTAATGACCCTGTACACATAGCCCCAGACTTCAACAAGGAATTTATTTTACAAACCGACACTTCTGAGGTGGGGTTGGGGACTGTTCTGTCACAAATAGTGGGAGAAGAGGAACACCTGATCTTCTACCTAAGCAAAAAACTTATCTCAAGAGAATAGAAATTTGCAGTAGTCAAGAGAGAATGCCTTGCTGTCAAATGGGCCATGGAGACACTGCATTATTACCTCTTAGGCTGGCGATTAATTCTTGTGATGGACTATGCACCCCTCCAGTGGATGCAGCTGAATAAGGAAAAGAGTGCTCCCCCCTCCTCTGCCACATTCTCCCCGATTAATCACAGAGACTGTGAGACAACAGAGACTGTGTGAGGGAGGGTTGCTTTTTCTCGCCTCCCTTTCTGGCTTATGATGAAAAATGGCTCAGTAGGCTGTGACCCTTGCCTCTCGAGAGAGAAGGGCTATGTGGATGGTCACAGAGAGCCTCTGAGGCTAGCGTAATCCACCTGGAAGCATAGGACCCCCTGAGACAAGGTTGGAGCTTTGTCACATGACATAAATATTTTCAGGATTATGGCCAGGAGAGACACCCCAAGAAGATTAAGTCTATGGCCCTGATCCTGCAATGAGCTCCATGCACAAAGATTTATATTCCTGGGTGGAACCCAGTGATATCAGCTGGGATTTGTGCAGGTGGAAAGGGTGCAGTTTCTTGCTGCACCAAGGCCTAAGACAAAGCATAAAAAGAGCTCTGGGGCAGGATCCAACTCACAGCAAATTTTTCAAGGTTGAGGGGTGAGGGGTGTCAGTGGGGCTCAATATGGTTCCATAAGATGGAACTGCTGGGTTGTTAATTTCCCCAGTTTTCTTTTTTAAAACCTAAGAAATGTAGATACACAAAGAGAGCTGGATTCTATTCCTGGGTCTCCCAGAGATTCCAATGTGATCATACTACATACATGCAAGGGAGCTAAATTAAGATTGCAGTCTTAATTCTGTCATTTCCTAACTTCACAGTGCTTGATTCAGTCACCTTAATTTTCTTTTAACAAAGTTTAATGTAATTGTCTACATACTTTAAGTACTTAATTATAGTTACAATGTGTACACTGATTATACCCAACAGCCTCACAAAACATCTAGTATTATTTGGGCAACTTACTGTAGATAGATGGGGACTTCATTCTGGTATCTCGAAGACATCAGAATTTGTAGCAAAGTTTACATTTTCCAGAAATATAGTTCTCATGTAGTCACAGAAATTCAACTTAACTCCTAAACTAATGGCTGACAAATTATCAAATAATGTGTATCCTGTTACAATGCTGAGATACTACACTGGAACTCTGCATAGCAGATGCTATAGCTGCAAGTTCTGGGGACAATATTTAGTACTTAGATCACTGCTGGGAGAGGCACATTGCATTTATTTCCTACACATTACACTCAGTAATATGAATCCATTGTAATTGGCCAATGTTTCATCTTGCTTCTACTTGGCTTATGCTGAATGTACAGAAAGTAATCAAGGATTCCATTGATTTTAGAAAGGAACAAGCAAAGGTGTGAGTCAGCCAAGCAGACAAGGAAAGGCTGAGAGAATAGCTTGCAATTGCCTTTAGTTTAGGTACACTACAACATTTTCATATGTAACATCAGAAAGTAAAAACACCAAACAAAATCCAGGACCTGATTCTTCTATTTTACCAGCTTTACATTTATCTAATGCCACTGACTTCAACAGAGTTACCTCTGATTTACATGAGATCAAAGTTAGGCCAATGGTATTTAGTAGATCACAGAAGTACAACGGCAGAGCACAGCTAGTAAACTGCAGGTAAAATGCTGAGTCCCTCCCTCCCAATCAGATTTCATATGGAGTCATGACCATCAAGACCCCAATTTTGGAAGAAGTAAAAATCTATAGAGCTAAATTCAGTTATGGTCTAAACAGGTTCAGCTCAATTGATTTCAATATATAGTGTTTGTGCCTGTATATATAAAGGATGAATTTGGTCTGGACAAAGCTTTCCCAGGGGCCAGACCAAGACTCCCACAGGAATTTAGGGCTGTCACAAATCTCACCACCTTCCACTTCAAGTGCATTTTTAATTAAAAAATATCCAAAAACAAAACATTCCCCATGGGGAGAAGATGAGAAAACAAACAACAAATGACAGATGTTAGACCCATTGGTTAATGCACTATTGGAAGGTGCTCAGATACTATGGTAATAAGAATGGTATAATAACCTATAGAGAATAGACTAGAACAGAATTATAGTATTTTGGGATGGAATTCAGCTCTATACAGAAAGTCAGCACAGGACCTATGCACCACTTAGCCCAGGGCTACACTGGGGGAGGGGGTCGATCTACGATACGCAGCTTCAGCTACGTGAATAGCGTAGCTGAAGTCGGCGTATCATAATCGACTTACCTGGCCATGAGGACGGCGGCGAGTCGATCGCTGCCGCTCCCCCGTCGACTCCGCTTCCACCTTTCAATGAGGTGGATTTCCGGAGCCGACGGGGAGCGCTTTCGGGGATCGATTAATCGCGTCTAAACGAGACGCGAAAAATCGATCCCCGAAAGATCGATTGCTACCCGCCGATCCGGCGGGTAGTGAAGACAAGCCCTTAAGTTCCAGTTAAACCCTCAAAAAAAAAACAGTTTAAGAAGGACTTGAATGATACACATAGACCTGTGTGCAAGAATCAGACACTCTGTACAAGGATCATTTTCACCCATCGTGATGCCTCTAATTTGCTATGTCACTTGTCTTCCCTAGTGAAGAGACTTCAATTTCTTCATTGCTTTGCCACTTGTGAACTGAAATGTCTTCTCACTCACAAAGCTAAATGTCAAATAATAAATTTCCATATAGAGAGAACATTTCAACTGAATGTTTATCATAACTATTCTCTACCTTATTTTCTGATTGAAAAGAAAACTTAATGAGAACTGTCTTGTACATAGGTTGCAATGACTGTTTAATACATTTTTATTTATTCTTATGTCAATTTCCATTGCTCTTTTATTCTAGCTCCTATTAAAAAAAGCTTTTGGCTCTGGAGATTTCAACAGTTTTGACAAATCAAAACAAGAGAGAATTTATTAAGCTGTCATGTTGAAGTCTGCACAAGAAAGTTCTGATTATGAAATGTGAAAGACAAACCCACAGGGACTTGGTCTGTTTATTTTCCTGCTCGTTCACCTGTCTTCATGGAAAAATATTAAGCACCAGATGCAGAAATAAGCGCTTAAATCAAAAAAATTGGCTGATCTCTATGCATGATTAGATTCTGTTCCTGATGTTCTCAGCTGTTTTTGAACTTTGCAGATTTGGCTATTGGACTGGTTTGCAAATCAGAAAAAAACATGAACGGTGTTACTTCAGTCTTTTCACTCTTGTAACCACACTTAAATCATTAGAACAGTACTGGCATAAAGCTGGAGAAAGATGGTGGTGAATCAAGGTCCATTGTGTTATACAGGTATTTTGGCTGTACATTTGATTTTCAGGCTACCTATGCGTGAGTAGAACTGAGAGAACAGATGTGTGCATAGAAATGTGCGGATTTCACTGACTTTCACCATACAGCAGATACTTCAGTGTTTTCAACATAAAATAATTTATAGAGGGAAGGATGTTCTCTAGTGCTTAAGGCAAGTAACTGAAAGTCAGGACACCTGGGCTGTATTTCCAGCTGTGCTGTACCTCAGTTTGCCCATCTGTAAAATACTACTTTACTTTCCAGAGCTGTTCCACCTCTTACTGAATACTTAAGCACTTTGAAATCCTTTGGTGAAAAGCGCTAAATAAATGTGAACTGTGTATTATTATACATTAAGTTACATATAATCCAAAAATAAAACATACGTGATATTTATATAGTGCATGATTATGTAGTAGAACTGCAATGGTTAATCTATCACATTTGTGTATTAAGTGTCATGCAGTGACAAAATTACAGTATCCCTTTTAGAGTGGCACCCTGGAACTTAGGAATGTCAGAGTGAGGGGTGAGAGAGACCAATATGTCCAAAGGTGTGGCCTGGTGTATACTCATAGAATCTCATAGAATCTCAGGGTTGGAAGGGACCTCAGGAGGTCATCTAGTCCAATGAGATGTATGATAAAGATGTATGATAAGGGGAAAAATTCCTGTGTTATTTCCTATGAATATTAAGTCTGATTCAGTTTTCTTGTATGTTGCTGTGAACTCATGGAGCTCTCCTTAATTAATTAGCCTCTTAGAGTTGGTATGGCAAATTCCACCTTTTCATGATTCTCTGTATGTATATATATATCTTCTTACTATATGTTCTATTCTATGCATCTGATGAAGTGGACTGTAGGCCATGAAAGCTTATGCTCAAATAAAATTGTTAGTCTCTAAGATGCCACAAGTACTCCTGTTCTTTTTGTGGATACAGACTAACGCGGCTGCTACTTTGAAACCTATAACCTTTGTTTTGCCAAAGCTGGAATCCTAAAAGACCAGAAGACCCTGTCTGGTTAAAAAGGTGCCCCTGGAGAAAGGGAGGAGGTTTATTTGGGTCTGCTGAGAGAGTCAGGCCAAGATGTGTCAATGAAAATGCTGACAGGCTGGAAGGACTCACTCAGACAGAAGAAGAAAGCTGTAAACAGTATAGGTGGTTCTCATAGCTCAGAGATGGAGAATGAGGCAGACCTGCCTGAGCTATGGGTAGAGAGTCAATGGGACTTAGGCTCCAAGATTCCTAAATCATTGCTGAAAACACTCAGGCTCTTAAGTCACTCTAGATGCTTTTGAAAAATTTACCATTTTTTTTTAATTAAAAGAAATGGGCCAATATTTACACCCTTTGCAATCTCTTTGTCTAAAAGTATAAGACATGACAGAATTTAGCCCAGTTTATTTTGTCTGTCTACCTTAGGGTCATCACTGTAGTACTTCTATATTGATACAAGTTACTTTCCCCTCACTGTCTTGTATCATTGTATGCAAGCAGTAAATGGTACTTTTAAAAATGACGTTAAAAACTCATGAACAGCGGATGAAATTTGTCCATATAATAAACAAAACCTTGAATAATTCATCACCATTTGTGAATTATATAAATAAACTTCTGGCTATATTAGCTTTCCTGCAGTAATTGTGTTATATTAAAATGAGCCTACTAATGAAACAATGTTATTAAGCAATGAATTTATTGATAAAAATTGAGGTGGAGACACAAATACAATTATGATATCCTAAGGCACTGCAAACTAATGTCTACTTCAATTTTCCTTTTCAGAGGTAAAGATTTAAAACTAGGGTGGCTATTATTGCTCGGAAGAGCAAATTTACTACATTTTCAATAGGAAAAACACTAAGCTATAACCCTGAATCATTTGTTCAAAATTGTTACAGGCTATTCACTTTCTTCTCAGTTTTGAATTTTCTACAAATCACTTGAAACAAATGTGCTCAACATTTATGAAGAGTGCAAAAATACTTTGGATAGAAAAGAGTTTCTACATATTAAAACTTAATTTGAGCCACATTAATGTTAGTGGATTAACTGTCAAATGTATCAGGAAATTATAAAGTGGGCGGCAAATGTATTAAAGGTAAAGGTGATGCAATAAGCAGAAGCAGGACTATCATGTGAGCACTTATCAAAAGCAATGCTAGCAGATTATAAATTGATGGATGGGGTTTAGGAGTCCATCTGTTTGTCTGCGTGAAATAAGGAATTAGAACAATGTTAGACAAGTTTAAAGTGAGTGTATATCATCCATTTTATTTGAATAGCTTTGCGGTGGCATGCAAAATACATATTGTGCCAAATCCACCACTGCTGTAACTGGGTAAAGCCTAGCAGATTTCCTTGGGGTTGCATCCACTTAATCCAATGATGGATCTGGCTTGGTTTTAAACATTTATATCAGTATCAGACAGGTACTCTTAGTTTGTTAACAGAGAGATAATGTAAAGCTACACTTACCTGTGATGACACAAGGCAATCTGTAGTGCAGTCACTTCATCTTTAATTATTACACATTTAACATAACAGAGGCAAAGTGAGAATTAAAGGAAACAGACTTTTCAGGAGCATTTTCACGTTATATATATACTTGTAGTTCTTTATTTGAAAGTTAAAACATATGACAATGTTATTTTTTCTCTATATCTCTATAGAGTTGATTCATCAATCTAGAGAGAGAGAGAGATGACATTTTCTTATTTACTAACAGCCAAATAAAGAAGAACAAGGATAAAACTGGGTGTCTGGGCAACAAAATGGCAGATGAAAGTCAATCTTGATAAATGCAAAGTAATCCACATTGGAAAACACAATCCCTACCATACATATAAAATGATGGGGTCTAAATTAGCTGTTACCACTCAAGAAAGATCTTGGAGTCATTGTGGATAGCTCTCTGAAAACATCCACTCACTGTGCAGTGGCAGTCAAAAAAAGCTAACAGAATGTTGGGAATCATTAAAAAGGGAGATAAGACAAAAAGTATCATATTGCCTGTATAGAAATCAATAGTAAACCTACATCTTGATTACTGCATGCAGATGTGGTTGCCCCATCTCAAAGAAAAAAAGATATATTTGAATTGGAAAAGGGCAACAAAAATGAATAGGGGTATGGAGAAAAATTATGAGCAGAGATTAATAAGACAGACTTTTCATCTTGGAAAAAAGACAACTTGGGGGGTGGGAGGGATGTGATAGAGGTCTATAAAATCATGACTGCTGTGGAGAAAGTAAATAAGTGTTTACTCCTTCTCATAACACAAAAACTAGGGGTCACCAGATGACATTGATAGGCAGCAGGTTTAAAATAAACAAAATGAAGTATTATTTCACAAAATGCACAGTGAACCTGTGGAACTTTTTGCCAGAGGATGTTGTAAAGGCCAATATTATAACAGGGTTAAAAAGAAGTAGATAAATTCATGGAGGATAGGTCCATCAATGGGTATTAGCCAGGATGGGCAGGGATGGTGTCCCTAGCTTCTGTTTGCTAGAAATGGTGAATGAGTGACAGGGGATGGATCACTTGATGATTCCCTGTTCTGTTCATTCCCTCTGGGGCATCTAACATTGACCACTATTGGAAGACAGGATACTGGGCGAGATGGACCTTTGATCTAACCCCATATGGCCACTCTTAATTTCAAAGGTACATCTTTTCTTTCACTTCCACTCATTGCTAAAGCTGTTTGCACAGGTTTATGTCCTCCTCTAAATCTTAATTGTGGTGGTCTTGATTAGCATTTTAAAATAATGTTTGAAGTTTAAAAATGAATATTTATTTCCAATACTTGCTTTTTTATTGATTTAATTCATTTTGGAGATGTCCAAAGTGTAGCCAGTTGGAAGCCCCAGCTCCTGTAATCATATGATTATGTAAACAATTCAGCCTTTTCTTTTTTCTTTTAACAATTTTCTATTTTCAGTTGTGGACAAAACCTAGAAAACATGAACTCTAAAGACCCAAACCCCAGAAGGCAAAAGTCTTTGGGGGAGTGATCATTGCTTTGTTCTGTGTTTATACAGTACCTGCCACAATGGGTTCTTGATTGGTGCTCCTACACGGTACCCTAGCAAATAATAATAAACCCAACCCAAAATTTATTATAACAATGCCATTGTTTTTAAGATACATTCTCACTAACACCAAGCATTCAAAAAAAAAAAAAAAGAAGAGTATCCCCGTCATCCCTTCCTCTGCTCAAAGAGGGCTGCAGGGTCCTTTGATAATCAGAGAATCTCCCTTTGAAACTTGTTGGCTGTGATCCTTTTCCAGAAGGAAAGGCTCACACTAAAACATGAAATGCTCCTGACCCTGGCTGGCCTGGGAAGCTTGGAAAGGAAACCTGAATCCCAAGTGGAGAAACATATCTTGCTGCCATTAGAGCTGGGTTACTGCTCAATGATAACATTTTAAGAACAAATATATTAGGGAAGTGCAATATCATTTACACAAAATTTAAAAAAAGTGAGCTTTGGCCACCTCTCAGATATAACCAGACATTTTGTGTAGCTCAAAAAAAGTTCATTTAAGTCATTTTTAAACATTATGGGCATTTTGAAAAAAACAACCAAAGCCTTTCTGTGTCCACAATTTTCACTCAAAGAATTGTGGATAACATTTTATGGGCAAAGGAGAACATTTGGACATTTTACCTGTAAATGAGACATTTAGATGTCTTGTGGCACCTTTGAGACTAACAAAATTATTTAAGCATAAGCTTTTGTGGGCTACAGTGCACTTCATCGGATGCATAGAATGGAACATATAGTAAGAAGATATTTATACATACAGAGAAAAATGAAAAGGTCCGTATGTATAAATATCTTCTTACTATATGTTCCATTCTATGCATCCGATGAAGTGGACTATAGCCCACGAAAGCTTATTCTGAAATAAATTTGTTAGTCTCTAAGGGTATGTCTACACTACAATAGTAGTTTGATTATACTTAAACCTATTTTTTGAAACTGATACTACAAACACACTAAGCACATTAATTCGGCGTTGTGAATCCACAGTAATGGGGCAAGCGTCAACATTTTAAGCGGTGCACTGTGGGTAGCTATCCTACAGTTCCTACAGTCCCCGCTGCCCATTTGCATTCTGGGTCAAGCCCCCAATGCCTGATGGGGCAAGAAATGTGTTGCGGGTGGTTTGGGGTAACTGTTGTAATTCAACCCTCACTCCTCCCCTCCCTCCGTGAAAGCGGTGGCAGACAATCATTTTGCGCCCTTCTCCCTTGATTGACAGTGCAGACAGCATAGCGCCGCGAGCATGGAGCCCGGTGAGATCATTGCAGCAGTTATGGCCGTTGTCAACACCTCGTGCCTTATCGTGCACTTTATTCAGAGGCAGATGTTGAGAAATCAGGCGAGGAGGCTACGGCAGCGCAGTGACGACAGTGATGATGACAGGGACACAGACCTCTCTCAAAGCATGGGACCCCGCAAATTGGACATCCTGGTAGCAGTGGCTCATCGTGATACAGTGAAACGCCGATTCTGGGCCCGGGAAACAAGCACAGACTGGTGGGACCGCATAGTGCTGCAGGTCTGGGATGAATCCCAGTGGCTGCAAAACTTTCGCATGCGTAAGGGCACTTTCCTGGAATTTTGTGACTTGCTGTTCCCTGCCCTGAAGCGCCAGGACACCAGAATGAGAGCAGCCCTGACAGTCCAGAAGCGAGTGGCGATAGCCCTCTGGAATCTTGCAACGCCTGATAGCTACCGGTCAGTCGCAAATCACTTTGGAGTGGGCAAGTCTACCGTGGGGGTTGCTGTGATGCAAGTAGCCAATGCAATCGTTGAGCTGTTGCTATCAAAGGTAGTGACCCTGGGAAATGTGCAGGCGATAGTAGAAGGCTTCGCTGCGATGGGATTCCCTAACTGTGGTGGGGCTATAGACGGAATGCACATCCCTATCCTGGGACCAGACCACCAGGCCAGCCAGTACATTAACCGAAAGGGCTACTTTTCAATGGTGCTGCAAGCACTGGTGGATCATAAGGGACGTTTCACCAACATCAACGTTGGATGGCCTGGAAAGATTCATGACGCTCGCGTTTTCAGGAACTCTGGTCTGTTTAGATGGCTCCAGGAAGGTATTTACTTCCCAGACCAGAAAATAACTGTTGGGGATGTGGAGATGCCTATAGTGATCCTTGGGGACCCAGCCTACCCACTATTGCCCTGGCTCATGAATCCGTACACAGGTGCCCTGGACAGTGATAAGGAACTCTTCAACTACAGGCTGAGCAAGTACAGAATGGTGGTGGAGTGTGCTTTTGGACGTTTGAAAGGGCGCTGGAGAAGCTTATTGATGAGCTCAGATCTCAGCAAAACCAATATATCCATTGTTATTGCAGCTTGCTGTGTGCTCCACAATCTCTGTGAGAGTAAGGGGGAGACGTTTATGGAAGGGTGGGAGGTTGAAGCAAATCACCTGGCTGCTGATTACACGCAGCCAGACACCAGGGTGATTAGAAGAGCACAGCGGGACGTGCTGTGCATCAGGGAAGCTTTGAAAACTAGCTTCCAGACAGACCAGGGTAACTAGAGACTCTTACATTTGTTTCTCCTTGAGGAGAACCTGCCCCCCTTTGTTTACTCTGTTTATATTGTCTATCCTCTCCAATTACCAACCCCTTTCCCCCCTTCAAACACACCTTGCTTTGAAAAGAAAATAAAGGCAGCATTTGTTCAACAAAAAACTATTTTTTATTCAAGATTTTTCAATAAAGGGAGTGAACTGGGACGGTGGGCAGGGTGGGGTGCAGGTGGAGGGAGGGAAAGGACGCTTCAAAACTTGGGGAATGACAGCCTTCTGCTACTTGAGCAGTCCGCTGGGGTGGACTGGTTGTTCGCACGGAGCCTGCCACCCCTCGTTTTTGGGACTCTGGGTGAGGGGGCTATGGGATTTGGGGGCGGGGGAGGGCGGTTATAGATGTGTTGCAGCGGTGGTCTGTCATCCTGCTTCCGTTCCTGCAGAACATCCACCAGATGCCAGAGCATGTCGGTTTGCTCACGCAGTAGCCCAACCATCACCTCAGTCACCCTCTGGTCTTCCAACCGCCACCTCTCATCTCGAGCGTCCCTCCTGTCCTCACGGGCATCCCTCCTGTCCTCACGGGTGTCCCTTCTGTCCTCCCGTTCACTGGCCACTCGCTTGTACTGGGAAATTGTGTCCCTCCAGTCATTCTGCTAGGCTACCTAAGTGCGTGAGCACTGCATTAGTTCAGAGAACATGTCGTCTCGTGTGCGTTTCTTTCGCCACCTTATCTGTGACAGCCTTTGGGAGGGAGATGCCGGGGGAAGCCTAGAGACAGTTGCAGCTGTGGGATGAAAATAAGGGAGTGAATTCTTTTAAAAGATACATTTTTCAGAACAATGAATATAGTCTTTCGCGGTGAACAAGACCATGCACACAACCTATCACATGTGATTTCAGTACAAGGTCACATTTTGAATCTTTATATTGAGTGCCTGGGGTTTTGGTGTACAGATCACACAAGCAGGGCCGGGCAACGGAATTCGGCTAACAGGCGGCCATGGTAAGCCATAGACTTTTGACTGCTGAAAGCTTACTTAACAGCAGCGCCCTCCTTTCCTGTTCCAAGCAGAGCTCCTAGAGTTAGCCAGTTACTGCTGCACTGTGCGGGTTAACGTGCAGTGGCAGAAACCAAAGTAAGCCCAGCCATACCATTCTCTGGGATGGTCGCTTTAGCCTTCACCCCACCGCGTGGCTGGTCTCGGGGAAGATCCCTGCTAGGTGACCGCGAACCGCTCAGCATGAACGGTCTGCCTCCCCACCTGCACCGCGTGCCTGGTCTCAGGGAAGTTCCCTGCTAGGTGACCGCAAACCGCTCAGCATGAACGGTCCTCCTTCCCACCCCCACCGCGTTGCTGATCTCGGGGAAGATCCCTGCTAGCTGACCACGAACTGCTCAGCATGAACGGTCCCCCTCCCCGTACCCATCACGTGGCTGGAAACTGCTGGAAGGATTTTTTAAAAGGCACAGGCAAACAGTCCCCGTAATAAAATGCACCTAATTCCAACCAGGTCACCATAATTGATATCACTCTGATGAGGATTACGCAGACAGAGAAAGAACAGATGTTGCGTGAATGCCAGCAAACACCGGGGCCATATGCCACCATGCTTTGTCAGGCAATGATGCCGGAGTACCTGCTACTGGCCTGGCGTGGTAAAGTCTCCTACCATGGAGGACGCAATAAGGCCGCTCTCCCCAGAAACCTTCTGCAAAGGCTTTCACAGTACCTCCAGGAGAGCTTCATGGAGATGTCCCAGGAGGATTTCTGCTCTATCCCCACACATGTTAACAGACTTTTCCAGTAGCTGTACTGGCCATGAATGCATCCAAAGTCCTCATGTCAAATTACTCATTAAAACCTAATTGCTTTACTACCATGTCTATTCTATTCAAAAGATACACTCACCTACTGTTCCCTCTCTGGATTCACGGTCCGGGATACGGTCTTGGGAGGGTTGGTAGGGGATCTCTGTGAGGGTGACGAAGAGATCCTGGCTTTCTGGGGAATCGGCATGCAGTGCGCTGTCGACTACCTCGTCCTCATCATCTCCATCATCTTTCCCATCCACGAAAACCTCAGAGGAAGCGACCGATGAGACACCCAATCGTCGGAGTCCATGGATGGGAGGGGTAGTGGTGGCGGCCCCCCTAGGATAGCATGCAGTGCGGCATAGAAATGGCATGTCTGTGGCTGAGACCCGGAGCGTCTGTTGGACTCTTTGGTCTTCTGGTATGCTTGTCTCAGCTCCTTAATTTTCACTCGGCACTGCGTTGCATCCCGGCTGTATCCTCTGTCCGTCATGGCCTTGGAGATTTTCTCATAGATTTTCGCATTACGTCTTTTCAATCGCAGCTCTGATAGCACGGATTCATCTCCCCATACAGCTATCAGATCTAACACTTCCCGATCAGTCCATGCTGGAGCCCTCTTTCGATTCTGGGATTGCATGGTCACCTCTGCTGGAGAGCTCTGCATCATTACCAGTGCTGCTGAGCTCGCCACGATGTCCAAACAGGAAATGAAATTCAAACTGGCCAAACAGGAAATGGAATTCAAATGTTCCCGGGTCTTTTCCTGTGTGGCTGAGCAGAGCATCCGAGCTCGTACTGCTGTCCAGAGAGGCAAGAGTGGTGCACTGTGGGATACCTCCCGGAGCTATTAGCGTCGAATTCCGTCCACACTAACCCTAATTTGACATGGCCATGTCGATTTTAGCGCTACTCCCCTCGTCAGGGAGGAGTACAAAAATCGATTTAAAGAGCCCTTTATGTCGAAATAAATTGCTTCGTTGTGTGGATGGGTGCAGGGTTAATTTGATTTAATGCTGCTAAATTTGACATAAACTCTTAGTGTAGACCAGGCCTAAGGTGCCACAAGTACTCCTGTTCTTTTTGCTGACACAGACTAACACGGCTGCTATTCTGAAACCTGTCATTTAGATGACTGTGTGTCCTCATGTGCTCAGCAAAAAGGGAGGCCAAGTTAAAGCCACTTCAAAAAAATCTACTTTCCCTAGTTTCAGCAAAAGCAGGAAGTGAAAATAACATTCTGAAAAAGTTCTTTCACTAAAACTAGGAAGTAACAGAAAACTCTGACAATAGAGACTCATGAGATTTCCACCTATATTTTTTGTTCTATCCATTTAATAAGTAGTTTTTCATTTCATGGAGGGAGGAAGGGAGGGAAAGGGAAGATGTTCTGTAGGTGGTATATTTCTGGATTTGTAAGTTAGTTAGCAAGTTAGCAACTGGCTGGATGGTCGTGCTCAACAGGTAGTGATCAATGGCTCCATGTCTAGTTGGCAGCCGGTATCAAGTGGAGTGCCCCAAGGGTCGGTGCTGGGGCCGGTTTTGTTCAATATCTTCATCAACGATCTGGAGGATGGTGTGGACTGCACCCTTAGCAAGTTTGCAGATGACACTAAACTGGGAGGAGTGGTTGATACGCTGGAAGGTAGGGACAGGATACAGAGGGACCTAGACAAATTAGAGGATTGGGCCAAAAGAAATCTGAGGAGGTTCAACAAGGACAAGTGCAGAGTCCTGCACTTAGGACGGAAGAATCCCATGCACTGCTACAGACTAGGGACCGAATGGCTGGGCAGCAGTTCTGCAGAAAAGGACCTAGGGGTTACAGTGGACAAAAAGCTGAATATGAGTCAACAGTGTGCCCTTGTTGCCAAGAAGGCTAACGGCATTTTGGGCTGTATAAGTAGGGGCATTTCCAGCAGATCGAGGGACGTGATTATTCCCCTCTATTCGGCACTGGTGAGGCCTCATTTGGAGTACTGTGTCCAGTTTTGGGCCCCACACTACAAGAAGGATGTGGATAAATTGGAAAGAGTCCAACGGAGGGCAACAAAAATGATTAGGGAGCTGGAGCACATGACTTATGAGGAGAGGCTGAGGGAACTGGGATTGTTTAGCCTGCAGAAGAGAAGAATGAGGGGGGATTCGATAGCTGCTTTCAACTACCTGAAGGGGGGTTCCAAAGAGGATGGATCTAGACTGTTCTCAGTGGTAGAAGATGACAGAACAAGGAGTAATGGTCTCAAGTTGCAGAGGGGGAGGTTTAGGTTGGATATTAGGAAAAACTTTTTCACTAGTAGGGTGGTGAAGCACTGGAATGGGTTACCTAGGGAGGTGGTGGAATCTCCTTCCTTAGAGGTTTTTAAGGTCAGGTTTGACAAAGCCCTGGCTGGGATGATCTAGTTGGGGTTGGTCCTGCTTTGAGCAGGGGGTTGGACTAGATGACCTCCTGAGGTCCCTTCCAACCCTGAGATTCTATGATTCTAAGGGACGGCTACTCAGTAGAATAAAAAATAGCTAAACAGTCCCAGATATTAGTGAAAAGAAAAATACAGAGATGCAAGTATTTTAACAGAGAGAACACAAAGAATTGCAATATTGTGGTAGTATTGGAACTGCTTAAAGAAGCAATGCATTTTACAGGGTATTGGGAAATCAGTACTGAAGAGGGCAGTCACAGAGACAGAGAACAGTATTAAAAGGAGGAAGGAGAGAAGAGTCGTGCTTGATGCATATAAGGTATAAGACCCATCCTGAGTGCATTGGCTAGTGTGTTTTAGGGGCGGTGCCATCCTGATCCAGCAGCTGGTCCCTCTCCCTAGAAGTCCTTTGAGTACTAGGATAGAATTCTGTCTGTCTAGTTAATGTAGGGGGTTAATACCTATGCCCTCGTTGCCATGATGGATTTGGCCTAGTGTCTACAAAGAGCTAAGGAGCCAGAAATCAAAGAAATCACTAAATCTGTGGTACCCGCTCCTGCCCTGCAAAATGGGAGAATTGTTACTGGTCCTCTTCTCCTTATCTTTTCAAGATTGCATATTATGATCATTCAGTGGGCGTGTTTCTGGTAGGAAGCCAAAAGACAAGCAGGATGCCCCTATTTAAAAGAAGTATGAATATAAAAATGTACACTAAAATATTACATTAAAATAAAAGGAACAGGAATGGTTAGGTTTGAGCACGGGGAGAGAATAATTAGAGTGGATCTCCTGTATTAATTCTTTGCTGCCATTATCTTGAGGCTGCTACAAAAAAAAAAATCTCATTTCAATTACTCGTTACCCTGTAATGTGGAATGAGTGTACAAAGTGAATCATACTTTGATTTGCATGCATCTTTCTTACTGTGGTATAGGTACCATGGGAGGAGCTTCATTCTGTCTTGAAAATTCAATCCATTGAAAGTAATTCTAGAAATGGTCTTTTGCTGCACATTGGGGGTTCATTCTTAGTACTGATTCTGTACAATAGTTACTGGAGCCTGCACCAAATCTCTGCCTATTGAAATCAATGGTATTTTTGCCTATGGCTTTTAAAGCAGCAATAGCTGTTTAATATATTTGAATTCAACTCATGTACCTTTTGTGTTTATGAAAAGAAACTAACGTTTAGCAGAACAAACTATATGTTCATGAGAAAATGTATAAAATGGAAGATGTGATGCTATATGAGAAAAACTCAGGTATTCTGGACTAGATTCTCAACTGGTCTAAATGAGCATAGCTCCATAGATTTCAAAAAGGGTCGTTGGGGGGGGGGGGGGAGGGATATCAGATTGTCCTAGCTGAGGATTTGGACTTTTGTGCCTCAACAATTGTAATCAATTGCTATATATAGCATCCAGTTTTCTTTCTCACTCTTTGTCTGCTAACAGAATCCTAGAAGACTGGAAGATTGCAAACATATGCCCTATAATATAAGTTAAGTGTACAGATTAATGTAATATAATTTTATAATTTGGACAGGAAAATTCTTATATTTCATAGAGTAAAAAACAACTTGTGTTATGTTTGATATTAATTTAACAGTAGCTGGTTACTTAATTACACAATGAGTATTGAGTAGAGGGAGAGTCAATACATGGTGCTCTATTTATGGCCATATAAATAATGATTCTATCTTGCAGGGTTTATTAATTAAAATTTTCAGGGCTTGTTTCTGGCTATTTGAGTTTCATGTATCTGTCCAAAAGTTGGGGATTTGGTGGAGTCTTTGAATATACTGTAATGTGTAATGTATGTTACATGCACTATTCATTTCAGCCTTATACACTGTAGCGATAGATCTCTTTGTAATGTCTCTTAATGCATTTTAACATAGTACTGTTTTAGCACTACATTAAGGCAGATTAGGGAATGCTCAGTGTGCACAAGCAGGATCTACATAGACCAGTTAATGCACAACATGTTTGTGTGCTTTAGAAATCACACCCAAGTAAGTGCAGTACTGCTGCATGTAGACAAGCCCTTATATAGAAGTAACCATTTCTAGTGTTTTTCTAGTGTTTACTGGATAAATAACTTTTTTTTAAAAAAGAAATTCTCTTATCAGTGGTTTTATTTAGGTTTATCAGTTAAAACCTAAAATAAGAAGCCCTACATATAAATGAAATACACAGAGCTGAATCACTTTCTTGGCTCTGCCTGCAGAAGAAGACCCTGCATGCAGAAACCTCCAGGGTTGGCAGGGGGAGATGCCTGTAACACTTCTCTTTTGAGATCCCACAGAGGGCTCTTGGGCCTCTTAAGACTCAGGATATGTCTACACTACAGACATGTTACAGTGACACAGCTAGCACTGCAGTTGTACTACGGTAGCACCGAAACATACGCACTTGCTACAGTGACAAAAAGGTTTTTTCCATTGCTGTCGTTAATACACCCCCCTTGAGAAGTGGTAGCTAGGTTGCTGGAAGAATTCTTCCATTGGCCTATTGGTGTCTATACTAGGGATAAGGTTGGCTTAACTATGTCTCTCATGGGTGTGATTTTTTTTTAGGAGGGCTGATACTGAATTTGAATGGCCTTTATGCTAAGGCCCCTTTACAACACTTTGACAGTGTAAAAGGGGCATTAAAGTGTGCTAAATTAAGCCTTTTATTCTTCAAGAGCATTGCAAAGTAGCCTTTGTGTAAACGGGAATCAGACCCACAAAGACTATGTTCCTGTGTTGAAATTTTGATTAAACTCAGCCTTCATAGACACAGGGTAATTCCTGAAGGCTTCAAACTGAACTAAAGAAGTTTCAGTGATTTGGTCAACTGTCATTTCATTGGCTTCAAAATGAAACATTTTTAAGGTCTCTTTTTAAATTTTTTATTGATTTTCTTTAATTCAAATTATTGAAATTTCAGAATGTCTAATTTTCTTTCCCTGTCACACCTCCCCAATTTTTTGACCCAGACAATTCAAATTATACTTTAATTTCTTCACCATCATACCTCACTGGCTTAATTTTAGGCCCCTCCATCATACACCACAAGATACAGATTTTCCTTAAAACGTCTGAAGTTATGTCCTTATAGTTTCTGCATATCTTGCTGATAATAAAATAATCATGTTTGATCCTGCTAAGCTGTTTCCTGTTGACCACAGGAAACTCTTTCTTTCCTCTTCATACCTCCCCCCCCCCCCCCCCCGCTATATTCAACAATGACATTTGAACACCACATTGATAACTAAGCCCTATTTTCCTTCATGTTTGGGCCAGAAACAGCACTTCCACTGTTTTTTAGGTGCAATTATTTTCTAACACAATCTGTGTCATTTAGACATCTAAGTAATCAATTAGAGGGCATACTCAAGTACTGAAAAGTCTAAATACCAATGGACCTAACCCTGAGCTGGTGTAAATCAGCATAGCTCCACTGAACGTAAAGAACCTAGAACTGATTTTCACTAGCTAAGTCTTGGGTCAATATGGTGCATCCTCAAATTAGTGTGCTCAGAAGCTTTTGTTGCAAAAAAATAAGCCACTGCTAAGACCAGACTTCAATCAGTCCCAATGTATATTCCTGGGTTTTTTTACATCTCTTAACTAACCAAACTTTTATCTTCCATGTTAGACTCACTGTAACCATTTTAGACTGCATTGAAGATAACCCTCTGATCCATTTGCTGCCCACATGCTGACACACAAAGCATTCATCTGTTCGTTTTTTCTCTTTATGTTCATAATTTCTACTGCAGCAGACATTGAATCAACTTGTCTGATGCCAGATATCTTTGATTAACATTGATGTTAAATCTATCAAAAACAGCAAGCTACTATGTATCACTGTTAACTTGTGTGTTTCTATGTGTGGGTGTGTGTCCTTTGCAAACTTTGTTTCTGCAATTATTTGTAAGATTAAAGAAGCCAATGAGCCAGTAAGATTGGCAGTTATACCACCACTGTATTCACACCCTACACACTACTGTAATAATCTTTGTTAAAAAATGCCTTGTTAGGTATCTTTTTAAAACTAATGACTCACTGGTCAATAATATCTGATTAAATGTGTGTAGCAACATTAGATGAAAAGTTATTAATTCTCTCTGAATAATGTTGGTAGCACATGTTCAAAACCATGTAACCCTGATTAGGCAGGACTGAACAAGCATGTCTTAAACAAAGAAATGTGTATTTACTTCAATTTATATATAAGTTTTTAAAAGGGTCCACAGACAGTGAGAGGCTGAAGATAGGAGACCAGGACAATCTGCATTTCAGCAAACAGAGATGAGAAGAAACAGCATGCAGCTTCTTTCACCCGCAGACACTATGTCACCTTCTTTACTGTTTGAATGGAATTTAACTGAGGGTAAAATTCAGGAAAATGCATTTCAAAAGATGAGAAGTATAATAGTGAGGGGCAGAACCACCCCAAGTTATCTCTCTCTCTCTCTCTCTCTCTCTCTCCATCTCTCTCTTTTCCACCAAGAAGACCAAAGGAACAGCCTATGGACTTTGGGAGCAGATTCTGACCTGAAATTTGGTCAGCCATGTTACTGGAAACTTGTGGTAAGAATTTCACCATGAACCAAGTCTAGTTAAGTTTAGAAACTGTTCTATGTTTATTTCTCTTGTAACCATTTCTGACTTTAATGCCTTATACTTGTATTCACTTAAAATTTCTCTTTGTAATCAAATAAACTTGTTTAATTCTAGAACCAAAACTAATACAGTCTTGTGACCTGTGTGGGTAACTCCATTTGGGGTAGCAAACTGTTGTATATTGATCCCCTTGGAGAGGCAATGGGTCTAATATCTGGACTGTTCAGGAAAGGGCTGGTCAGTGCAGGACACCCATTTGGGGGTGGGGGATAAAATCCAGGACTGGGAGTGTATTGCGGTCCCTCTGCAAGTGGTAGTCAAGGCTGGTGGAAGCCAGAGTGTGACTAACGTGTGGCTGGGAGGCTGCAGCTATACACAGAGGCTCAGGGTGTGACCTGCATGCTGGATGGCTGTTTGTGAGCAGCCCCAGTGGAAGCTACAGCAGAAAAGCATTTAGGTACCCACGTTTGCAGGGCAGGGGTGACACAGCTTCTCACTGATCTAAATTGCACCCCAGAACATCAATCGTGTTACCTTTTCCGACAAGAAAAGCTAAATATGTCTAATAATTTCAGAGGATAATAAATCAGTTTGAGATAAAAGGTAAAGTGGTAATTTGTTGACAGCCGGGTAACTAAAACAATACTACAAGAAGCCAAAAGAAAGAAAGAAAGAAAAAATAGAACCACATGGAGCCTTATTTAGATAATAAAATAAGGACAAGTTTAATACACAACTGAGAAAATGTCATCTGTGTGTGATTTTTATGTACCCATTTTATGACCTGTCTTTCTGGAATGCTAATCACAACTTGTTATATTAATATTGCAAATGTCTCAGAAGGAATTAACAATTAATGTGGTTATAAATTTGTTACAAATGGTAAACATGTTACTGAATTTCAGACATAAATCAATTTAAATCTTTATTACATGAGCCTTATTTCCAATTATATATATCTCCGTTTTTCCATTAATCCTAATGTCTTAAATGCCGAGATAAATGAATTTAATAATGGCTATATAATGAAAATTTTCCATCTCTAGTTGTTAACCAAAGAGCACCAAATCAACATACCAAATATTTATGATGCCCCGGAGCTATGATAGCAATTTGATGTTCTAGATTAAACTTTTTTATTTTCATTGGCAAAACTTTCCTACACATTATTGATAATTAGTGAGCTCTACATTTGGAATACAACATATTTTTAGTACAGCACAGAATGGAAATTAAGGGCCTATTTTCTATTGCTTCACTGGGGATTCGTGAGTAATTCTGATAAGAGTAACACGTATGACATGCATATGCTGCTTTCTACAGTATCATCATAAGAAGCTTCCACAGATGTCAGTAGGAGTTCTGTGCATGAAGTGAGTGTAGCATATGGCCCATACACACACACACACACACACACACTCTAAGGAATAATATGGTACTTCCTTACTTCACTACATGTTATGTGTCTTAGGGAGATAATTTTGTTCTTAATTGTTACCCAGGGTTTTGCCAATGACGGACTAATCACTTGCACCTAATGAGCTGCACCACTCAATGGCTAGCACAGGTTCCTTCTGTCATGAGGAAATTTCTAATCCTTGAAGTGTCCTGAGATTACCCCAAAATAATTTCCTACATAGCGTAAGAGGAGGGGCATGTTGGGGATGGAAGGAAGGAAGATTATATGTCTGGGGTTCCACTATTCCTGATTTTCTGCTGCTGTTAGATCACTGAATCACTGAACTGTCGGTCCTTCATCAGTTGAGATTGAGCCGATCACAACACATCTTCCAATCTTCTCTCGCTCTGGCCATCCTTGGCCATGCTTGTCCATATCTCCTTGTTAAAAAGTCGTCCCACCTCTTTGGAGGCCGACCGGGTGGCCGTTTCCATTCTTGTGGATACCACTTGGATACAACTGCAGTCCATCTGTTGTCGCTGAGTCGGGCCACATGTCCCACCCACCGCATTTTACTGAGCCTGCTTTCAACAACAACGTCTCACACTCCAGACTGCTGCCTAATTGTTTCATTGGGGATGCGATCGCATTGGGGATGTTAGATACATGAGCAAATTTACAGAAGAGGTATAAGTTAAAGCCCAATATAGCACGTTTGATCAAGAGTGTGTGCCATTATTATTTGTATTGTGATGGTGCCTAGTTGCTCCAGCCATGGACTAGAATCCCATTGTACAGTTCCCATGTTTTCAATTTTGAAGAGCTGTTAGATTCGCAGTTGATTTTAGATGATCATATTATAGCAGTGACCAGGACAGCACTTTTCTATCTGAAGCTAGCCAGAAGATTACCTCTGTTCCTCTCTGATGTGAACTGTGATGCTGTTAGCCAGGCCTTGAAACCATTTGGCAAATGACCTTGGTGCAGAATTCCACAGCGCATTTGTCGCATGGTACATTTACCCATGAGCACATGACATCTGTCAGGAAAGAAGACTTTCAGCTGTGCCTGCTTAGTCTCTGAGCATCTTATGAGCACAGGCAAGACACAGAAGGGCCCCCTGATTGACCACTCCACCTGATTGGCAGAGGAAGTGAGCAAACCAGCTCTAAGCCCAATTGCAACAATAGGTCTGTGGCTGTTGAACTCTTATTCCTGCACCTGTGACTGCTTCTGTGCCAGCCTTGCTCCCTGACTCTGGATCTGACCCCTTGACTCTGGTGACTGGTTTCTGGACTTCTGCTCTGATCACTAGGCCTGGCTCCTGCTTGAAACACTAAGAGTGACCACCCATATCCTAATTCATGACAACACCCATGCTCTGATCAGTGTTGGCTGCCAGCTGATGTCTCGGTGGAATTTTACTTGCTAGTTTTTGATCTGTAAATTGCGTAATGGCATGGGGACTGCCTGTCTAACAGACTCCATCTCTGATCACGACTACTGCAGCTGTGATTTGCTTCAGCTAGATTATCCTAATAGAGATGGTGCAGGGCATTCTCCAAGAGGGCCTCTTGGATCTCAGACTTGATCCCCTATTCTGCAGTGTACCTTAAAAGTCATCAGACTCAGGCTGATTCTTAGGGCTTCAGCAAACCATGAACAACTGGATAGGGTGAGATTTTGTGGTATAATTTGTTGTTTTGAGACACCAGTTGGTTAATGTAACTTTTTTGGTAGGGTCTGGAGGGATTAGTGGAAGAAGGATGCTGTGATGTTATTGAGTGGTTGTTTTTATAAAATAATTGTTAGAGACCCTGGAGCTGATTATCACATAACCAGGACATGTGCAGTCTGGCCTAATGATCAGAGCCTAGGATCAGAACCAGAGGCCAGCTGCCAGAGCCAAGAGGGCAAAAGTCACGTATCACAGCCAAGGGGGCAGAACCAGGTTACCTGGAGTAAGGCAAGGTAGGGGCTATTGCAGCCATGGGCAAATGCTTTGAGCAGCTGCTGAACTGCTCGTGGGTTTAAGAGCTTATTTCCTGATTCTTCCCATCAATCAGCTATTGTAGCCCATCAGGAAGCCTACTACAGGCCAGCTGCACTTGTTTAGTTGCCCAGAGACCGTATTCCTGCCCTTATTCCTGTCATTAATAATAGCATGATTAGTGTAGATATGTAGGTGTGTGTGGCCCCCTTCCCCTCACTGTCAAACTCCGAGAGATCACGCCCCTGGAATAATAGTCTAAGACAAGGGGGAAGTTAGCAGTCTCAGGGCTCGATCCCTCCAGCGGGGTGGAGCAGTGAGTGGTTCAGCGCCCAAGCCCTCAGGCAGGGTAGGGCACCAAACAGTCTAAAGCCCAACCCTCAGGCAGGATACAGCCAAGTATAGTCTGGGAACCCCAGCCCTCGGATAGGGTGGGGTACCAGCAGTCTAGGACTCCAGTCTTCAGGCAGGAGTGAGCACCCAACAGAGTCTAGGTGTCTCAGAAAGGGGTGAACACCCTTCAGAGTCTAGCATCCTAGTACAGTGGACAGTAGACTCCAACAGGCCTCCTGGCCAAAGGTGGAGAGGCTTCCATCCCAGGGGTGAGGTGGCAGAGGGTAGGAGGACACAGGCCCACCTGACTCCACTGCGTCCTATCCTAGGGCCTTAGTGGCAGAGTGATCTGTCACTGGGTCAGCTGGAGTCCAGCCACAACATGCTGACCAGGACTCAGGCAACAATCCAGCCAGGCTGTAGTCAGCTGTCCCTGGGCTACTTTCTACCCTCCACTGAGGGTGTATCTTCGGGGTTGTCTTCCATCTCCCCTGGGTACACTGCAAGCGGTAATCCCAGCTGCTCCTCCACATCAGGCCTGTCTGGTAGATTGGACAGTTCGGATAAGTCCTTAGAACAGAAGAAGTCCTCAGTGAGCACTGGCTCCAGCAGCAGGGTAGAAGTATCTACCTTCTTCGGCAACTTTAGCTCAACTGAGCTACAGGGAATGCCTTTTATACTTCTTGTTCCTGTCCTGCCCTCTGCTTCTGGCATGGTGAGTGTGGCTTTCCTGGTTCTGCTCACCAGAGGGCATCTGGCCCTCTCTCACTGTCAGTCTCCAAGGGATGCCAGGTCTTTTTGCTACAATTAGAAAGAGAGGCTTAATTTGTCTGATAATTTACTTATTATTTTTTCACTCAGCAATAGTGGAAATCCACGTTTGTCATTCAGTTATTTCCATATCATGTACTGAGATTGAAGGTAAAAAGATTTTTACTTCCCAATTGTCAACCCTAAGAATTCAACATGAGCTCTGAAAGTCAAGCTGGGTTCTTTCTCATGCATCACCACCTCTAATAAACATCTTGAAGGCCAAATTATACCCTCAGTGACACTTGTGAAGCAACGTTGCCTTTAGTGGGATTTGTAGGTTGTACTGATTGGAACTTAGTAAACAACTCTTGATGAACAATACTCAGCTTACTCATTCTTAATTATCTTGGCCCAGGTCTACACTAACCCCCCCTGTCGAACTAAGGTACGCAACTTCAGCTACGTGAATAACGTAGCTGAAGTCGAAGTACCTTAGTTCGAATGAAAAAGCACTTACCCGGGGTCCACATGCGGCGCGCAGGCTCCCCCGTCGACTCCGCCTACTCCGTTCGTCGAGCTGGATTACCAGCGTCGACGACGGAGCACTTCCTGGTTCGATTTATCGCGTCTTGACAAGACGCGATAAATCGAACCCAGAACATCGATCGCGCGCCTCCGACCGGACGCGTAAGTATAAACGTACCCTTGGTTCTACAGGATTAACTTGATCAAACTGAAGTGTGTGTGTGTCTGTGTGTGTGTATGTATTTGTTTGTGTGTGTATAAAATGCTGTGTATATGTGTGGTGTCACTAACATACTTCTGAATACACATAGGAAGCAGAAACATTCAGTGAGAAACTACCATTTTTACACAATCACTTTACTGAGAAGACCAACTTATGAACTCCTTCATACTCAGCCAGCAATAGTCACAAATTAATGTTATTATTGAAATGAAAGCAATCAAGTTCTAGCATACCAATTAGTATAATTGGAGACTAGAATACCAAATATACTTCTGACAGAAATCAACTATTTATACCCATAAGCCTAAAGGGATTTTTACTCCACCAATCAAGTTATGTTATAATGCATTATGTATAAAAATGGCATAACATAAAATAGTGCTGAAAGGAGCCCCATTTGCCAATACTCAATGTGAACAAGCCTATTAAATTCATGAGCTCAATAACATTCATTTGTCCTTTCAGAATCATCATAGTGAATCATTACCCTGATGGGCCACATACCGAAGGTTGCCGACCCCTGTCTTAGATAGCTTTCCATAAAATGGCATTACAAATTATTACTCAAAGTTCCACTCTTGCAAATACTTATATGACTGCTTAACTTTACACATATGAATAGTTCCACTGCATCAACCAAAAATGTCTAGAGTCCTGGCCTACTGGAGGAAACAAGCGGATAAAATGGTCTATAAACTCAAAGATTATTTCTTTCTTTCTTTCTTTCACACAATGGTGATAAGCATATTAAAATAGAGATAATTTCAAGATAAAAACATATAACTAACAGAACTAAATGAATAAATGCTAGCATAGAAAAAATATCTCTAAATCTATATCAGCTGGAGTTTAACATTTTAACTAACCTATTCCCAAAAGTCAGTTTATTTCAAACATAAAGTATGTAAATGGGAAAGCAATCATAAAGCACTGATATGATGTGTTTATAAAAGTACTAAATAGTTTAAACTGCGGGTTTGAGGAAGTTTATAAAGAATTGAGTTCCAAAATGTTGCACTGTGTCAAGTCATATTGAATTATGTCAGTAATGTCATACTGTATTACATCATGTCCTTAATAGGAACAAAACCAACATAGCGTGAAGTAATGTGACATGTCAGGTAAAAATATATATTCCTTGTTCGCCTTTCAGCCCCCTATACCACTACCCCTTCACCAAGGAACTTTGTTTGTTCACTGAAGTGTAGTTCTTTGTTTCATTCTATTACAGAATGAAGCTTTAGGGTAAGACATTTTAGTAAGCTTTTCGAAGGATAATTAATATTGTAAAGTGCCCAAATCTCCTAGAAATACTACTGTATTTTACAGTAATTGCTGCCAACACTGTAGAGACAGTGATATACACAACAGAAAGCAGTAATTTGGATGTCTATTACCCGATATGTATACTCGTTATGCATATGGCACACAAAACTAATGCAAGTTTTAGCATGTAAACAACTACAGTATAAATACAGGTAGTCTTCGATGCATATCTTTTCTGCAGATCTTCCATGTGAGGTTTACGCTGAAAGATGACTTCCCAGAAATGACGGTATGAATGCCTCCTTTTCATGTTGTACTGCTTTGCCTCTGACTAATATACTGATAAAACGTGGCTAGCTGGGCTCACAAATATTTTTAATCTGAACCTTCGGAGTAGTCAAGTCATTGGCTATACTTCATTAACAAGTCCCATACCAGCATTCTCCTTGAAGTCTCAGATTTAGACTGGCAAGAAAATGAGGAGAGAGAAAAAATGAAGAAGAAATTGATCCTACAATACAATATATTAGAAAAGGAGAAAGAAGCCAGAAAAAAAAAGAATTTGCATTATAACCTCAGAGTTCCTACTGCTATTCCTGTTGCTTCCTTTCTTTTTATGATACATATCGTCCACCTGTTGATGGAGAAGCCTGGGGGATAAAATCCTGCCCCTGCTGAAGTCAGTAGGACTTTTACCATTCACTTTACTGGGGCCAAGATTTCACCCAAGATGTCTGACAGCACTTTATTATGGCAAAAGTATTGTACTAATGGCTCACTATTTGGAGACACACTGACTGAATCAATCATCAGTGCACAAGTGGCTTCAGTAAACAGGCTGCTTTTGCACACCATACCATTCTCAGTGTCTCTGCGACCATAGTGAAATGTAGTAATATGGATAATAGAATACATAGACTTTTAGTGCAAGGTTCCTGAGAGTGTTTTGCACAAAAACAGACCTTGATTAATGCAGGTAACATGAGTTGCCAATGGGAGAACTGACATGTCTGCTAGTTTTTGAGAGATTTGGGTCTGAACTGAACTAGAAGCAGTTTAATGTGCAGATAAACCAAAACCATCATTTTTATTGGAATAGTGACATCAAAGCAAAAGGCAAAGTGCCCCACAGTACTATGTTTTTGTTTGAGCAGACTGATGCAGATTTGCACTCACCCTCTTCAATAACTTTTATATTAAAAAACCCACAACTTTGTTGGCACAAATTTGCTTTTAAGAGCGATATGAAGCAGTTTGATACATATGCATGCTATTTCAAAGCCAACTCAAACTATGTCTTAAATGTGACATATAGTGTGATATATAGTCAGAGACTAAACTGCCTGGGTTCTTATGTCAGTTTCAAGTCAGAATGAATATGGAAGAAGAAATTTGCCAAGTCTTTTGAAATGATAAAGAAGAAGGCAGAAATAGCAATCTTCAAAGCCAGGAAGAGAAAGCGTTTTCCATGTATCCAGAAGCAATGTTGTTACAAGATTATTAGAAATTCTCCAAGAAGATGAAAAATATAGGATGCAGTATTAAAAACTTAAATAATTTAAAAGAAAAAGAAATCAAAAGTACGGCAATTAGTACACGACAGA
This sequence comes from Chelydra serpentina, assembly GCA_037349315.1. Taxonomy (NCBI): domain Eukaryota; kingdom Metazoa; phylum Chordata; order Testudines; family Chelydridae; genus Chelydra; species Chelydra serpentina. The sequence goes on from JBAIAC010000004.1 coordinate 82,097,626, forward strand.
TTCAAATTGATTTTAATTTTCATGTAATTATTGGGGCCATCAAACATGGGAGAAATATTGTAGTGTACGGCATACTAACCTGTGTAACTTCTTGAAAAGGGAATGTTAGAGAGAGGGGGATGAGAATGCAGTCTTTTTAGATTCACCTTTAAAGTGTTAAGGGGCAAAGCCATATGAAACTCAGAAACCCAGATGAGACAAAGATCTAGTGGCAGGTGGTGATGGGAAGATGACATATTTGGAAGAAATGCCTTTATCATAGCAGTTTTACTTTAATCCTTCTGGACATTTGCAGTGTATCTGTGCTATTAGAAGACCCGCGTATCTAAAAATACAGCATTAATTTTCTATTTAAGATGAAAGTTCTGGAGTTCTGAGCTATGTCACAGTTACTTGGCAGTACCCTTTCAAGGACTTTCTCTTCTGTTCAGCGCCACAGAAACTCTCATAGGCAAGAGTCATGCTGAAAAGGGCAGAAGGGCATCAAAGGGAATGGGAGAAGAATGATGGTTAAATAGTCGCTTCTATATCCGTGAAAGCATACCATGCACTTGTCTATTCCAGAACATTCAAAAACAAAGTTTAAGCGTTGCAACAAAATGCATTAAAGGTCTTAAAAATGACCGCAGACCTGTCATGGTACAAATCCACAGAAGCATCTGGCCTAAAGATCGCTGATCTCAATGACTTCCCCTCGCCTCCTGTTAGACAATACAGGTCTGTCGCGTCTTACGCGCATTTAACTTGCGCGATTTCAGCTTTACGCGGTTCGCGGTTTGAAAAAAAAAAAGTTTAATCTCCCGCCTGTAGTGCGGCCGATTCCAGCAGCGTATGCCCCGGAGTGAGCGTGAGACGCGAATCAGCTGTTCCCAATACATACAGTACTGTACTCAGTCCCCCTGTGCCTCTCATTCTGTGTGCATCTCGCCGCGCTGAGTGCAACATGGCCCCTAAACGCAAGCCAGCTACTTCATCTGCTGCTCAACCAAAGAAACAGCGATCTGTTCCAACGCTGTAGTTAAAACTGGATGTGTTGGACTTATTGAAAGGCGGTATGTCAGTTGCCAGTGTGGCACGTAAATACGGCCGCAATGAATCTAGCATCCGTGCCATCAAGATTAGAGAAACAGAAATTCGTCAAGCCGTGGCATCAAGTGCTCCAAGAACTGCTAAGGTGATGAGCCAAGTGCGTGACAAGGCTTTAGTGAAGACTGAAAAGGCATTAAACTTATGGCTGGAAGACATGAACCGTAAACGTGTGCCCATCAATGGCACCTTGTTGCAAGAAAAGGCTCTTAGCATCTATGCGATGTTCAAACCTCCCACCGAAGAGGGTCAGCCTTCTGACAAGAAGGAATTCAAAGCCAGCCAAGGTTGGCTTAACAGTTTTAGGAACCGCTTCAACCTCAAAAACTACTGCAGACTACTGGTGAAGCTGCATCTGCCAATGAGGAGGCAGCAAAAGCCTACCCTGAACAATTAAAGGAAATCATAGAGGAAAGGGGCTATCTTCCAGAACAAGTTTTTAATGTTGACGAGACTGGGCTCTTCTGGAAAAAAATGCCCACCCGCACTTACATTTCGAAATCAGAACGACAAGCCCCTGGCTTCAAAGCAGCTAAAGACCGTGTGACTGTGTTGCTTTGTGGCAATGCGGCTGGGCATTTAATAAAGCCGGGCTTGCTCTACAGGTCTGCAAATCCCCGCGCCCTAAAAGGCAAGAACAAAAATCTCCTGCCTGTGTTCTGGCAATCAAATAAAAAGGCTTGGGTGATGGCAGCAACATTTCTGGATTGGTTCCACAAGTGTTTCATTCTGGAGGTCAAGCAGTACCTTGAAGAGAAAGGACTTGACTTTAAAGTGTTGCTGCTCGTAGACAATGCTCCTGGCCACCCTGATGCACTCCGGTTTGCGCATGACGACGTTGAAGTCGCCTTTCTCCCCCCCAATACCACCTCCATCCTCCAACCTCTCGACCAAGGTGTCATTAGTTGTTTCAAGGCCACGTACACCAGGCTTACATTCTCACGGATCCTTACAGCTATGGATGCTGATCCCAATGTTAACGTGATGGAGTGTTGGAAGTCCTTCAACACTGCTGATTGCATCACTTATATTAAACAGGCAATGGATGCAATCAAGCCTGAAACAGTCAATGCATGTTAGCAAAACCTATGGAAAGACTGTGTGAATGATTGTAAGGGTTTCTTGGCCATTGACAAAGAAGTGGAATGCATTGTTCAGGTGGTCAGGCAAGTGGGTGGTGATGGCTTCGTCGACATCCTCGAGGAAGAAATTGAGGAATTAATTGAGGGCCATAGAGAAACATTTACTAACGAAGAGTTAGAGGAACTGATAAAATCATCTACAGAAGATGATGATGACAATGAACAGGAAGAGCCAGCAACTTGGACTCTTCATAAATTTTCTGAAGTGTTCCAAGCAGCGAAACACTTGAATGATTTAATTTCTGACTATGATCCCTCTATGGAACGAAGCCTCAAAATCACACGTAGTATTATGGGTGATTTGAGACCGTACCAAGAAATGTTTGAGGCGCTCAAGAGAGAACAGCGACAGTTGCCAATCACCATGTTTTTCAAGAAAAAAACAACCAGCAGCAACTTCTCGAGCTGAACCAGAGCCAACCACTTCATCTGTGACTTGCTCTCTGTCACCTGAGCCTGGCCCATCATGTCCTAGATCGACATCAAGCCATGATGACCTCCTAATAGTGTTGTCAGAGGAAGAGGAAGACTAATCATTGGAGTGTGTACAGTATAGTACAATAATAGCAAGAATAGCCAGGGTGAATAGTAACTGTTCAAGTTTACAGTACAGTACTGTACTGTTTTGATTTTTTATTCTTTCATTCTTCCATCTGTCTCTGTTATGTTATTAAAAATAAAGTACTGTAAAATTATATTTTGTATGTATACTCTTTATTATATACTGTAATGTACATTTCTGTATAGTATATATAGTACTGTACAGGGTTGTATACACAAAACTACTTTATGGGCGATTTAAGGGATTTTCACTGTTATACGCGGTTTTCGCTTTACGCGCTCACCGCAGAACGTAACCCCCGCGTAAGACGCGACAGACCTGTAGTACCTTGGCTATGTAAGGCTATTATATTACTTAGGAGGCAGAACAGTGCTGGGGAGGAGGAGGAGGAGGAGGACATTCACTGCCCAAGTACTAGTGGCCAGAGGCATTATGCCCTTTTTATGTATAATATCCCTAAAGGTGCTGGAATGACTGCAGCCAATAGGGGTACTTGGTAAAGTCATTAATTAGATTTTCGACATAGAACCATAGAAGTGTAGGACTGGAAGGGACCTCAATAGATCATCTAGTCCAGTCCCTTCATATTCAAGGCAGGACTAAGTGATAATTAGACCATTCCTGACAGGTGTTTGTCTAACTTGTTCTTAAAAACCTCCAATGACAGAGACTCCACAGCTCCCCAGGCAATTTATTCAGCATGACAGTTAGGAAGTTTTCCTAATATTCAACCTAAGCTCCCTTGCTGCAATTTAAGCCCATTGCTTCTTGTCCTATACTGAGAGGTTAACCAGAGCAATTTTTCACCTTCCTCCTTGTAAAAACCTTTTATGTACTTGAAAACTCTTATCATGTCCCCTCTCAGTCTTTTCTTCTCCACACTAAAGAAACCCATTTTTTTCAATCTTTCCTCATAGGTCATGTTTTCTGGCCTTTAATCATTTTTGTTGATCTTCTCTGGATTTTCTGCAATTTGTCCACATCTTTCCTGAAATATGGTGCCCAGAACTGGACACGATGTTCCAGCTGAGGCCTTATCAGCACAGAGTAGAGTGGAAAAATTACTTCTCATGTCTTTCTTACAACACACCTGCTACTACATCCCAGAATGACGTTTGCTTTTTTTGCAACAGTGTTACAATGTTGACTCATATTTAGCTGCTGATCCACTATACCTTCAGATCCCTTTCCACAGAACTCCTTCCTAGGCAGTCATTTTCCATTTTGTATGTGTGCAATTGATTGTTCCTTCCTAAATGGATGATTTTGCATTTTTCCATATTGAATATCATCCTATTTACTTCAGACTCTTTCTCTAGTTTTTCCATATCATTTTGAATTTTAATCCTGTCCTCCAAAGCACTCGCAACCCCTCTGAGCTTGGTACCATCTGCAAACTTTATAAGTGTACTCTCATGCCATTATATAAATAATTGATGAAGATATTGAACAGAAACAGACTGTGGACCAATCCCTGCAGGACCCCACTCAATATGCCCTTCCAGCTTGACTGTGAACCCCTGATAAGTGCTTTCTACTGATTACTGATGCCTTTTTCCCTTCTCGAAGTGGCATCCATTATTTAATTGTCTACTGTGGAACTAAAGGGTTCTGCTATGCACCCTGTCAAAGCTTATTGCTGTTTGTCTGCTATCTTGTGTGTCGTGTAAGAGATTGAGTATATGTATAATGGCTAAATGGAGTCCTGGAGGATTCATGGAGTGACCGCAGCGAGGTTTGGGTCATCTTTACCCTGTTGGTCCTCAGCTCAGCCACTTTCTGGAGACATAGTCCCTGACCTTTATATACTTCTCTTGGATCTGCCTCAGCAAGTGATGATATGGTGAATCTTCAATTGCACAAAGACTGGATTTTTTCCAAACATTCCTTCTGTGCATTTATGAGGCTCTAAGTTAACAGCAATAAACGTATCTGATTCATAATTTAAGGCAGAGTAGCGTCACCATAGGAAATGAAAGTTCAATATCTAAGCCCACTGTGCCATTGAAATCAGATGATTTCCCCTCCTTGCTCTAAACAGAGAATATACACTCTGTATATAGTCCAAACCTGCCTTCTTTAGGAATGTTTTACGGTTAACTGAAATAACATGATCAAAATATAAACATCAGCCTAAGCTTTATCCCCAGTCTTGGCTGTTCCTATGCTGTTCCCTACTAGATCTCAGTCCCTACCTCTAGTTCCCTCTACTTCAGAGAGATACCCCAGCCTCTCTTTTACTCTTATTCTGTAGCTAATTGGGCAGACCTGATCGCAGCAGGAAAATTCTCTGCATCCTTACACAGGGTCCTAGAACATGCGCCCTAATACAACCACTTACACATATGCTCTAAGTTCCCTTCACAAATAGCATTTTAGACACCTTTTGAATTTCTTTAGCTAGAATGGTGTGAAAATGTGGGTTTTTTCTTAAGATTTAAAAAAAAAACAGTTTAGCAAGTACTACTAAAAACACTAAAACTTTCTAACAGTAGAAACTTTGTAAAATTTTTGTCAGCAAAACCATTTCTGTATAATGCCACTAAATTATTTAAAATTACAACACTAAGGTTGGCAAAATTGTCTGGTGGCTAATAAACCACTCCGCACTATCCTTCACCTAATTGAAATGAGAACTGCAAGTAATTTATGTTGATGTTTTCCACAGGCAGTACTGGAAGCTTGAAATCTGGGAACAGAAATAAAAGCAACTGCAACCTGTACAGTTTCCCAGAAATCAGAAGGTTGTGGAGGAGCTTTGATTCTACCAACTTGGAAGTGATAGCTGTATTTTTATTTTTTAAAATGCATAATCATTTCTGTAGCAAATCCACAACTGATATTCCCATCATTGTTTTTATGATGCCATCTCTATAACACTTAATGGGCCAAACTTCTCAGAAATCAATTGAATAGTCAGGATGTTATGGTCTCTTTAGTTCAACAGCACAACAGTCAGATTTCCAGCTTTAATGCACACTTGAATCAGACACGATATTCAAAATCCAAATTGATATTTCAAAACAAATCATGAGTTTAATATAAATTTCTGACACTTCACATGACATCATTTTTCTTTTTGGTCAGAATATGTCACACTGTGTCATGTCAAAACCTGTCAAGAGTGATGTGAGTGCGGCGCAATGTGACAAACCAATAAGACATGTTGAAAGAAGAACAATATTATTTAGACTGTTTGCCAATCATTGAAATCACAAACATCTTCTCTGAGAAGTATACATCTAATGGACAAGTGGCTAATTTTAGTAGTATCTATGCCTACTTGCTAATGTCAGTGCCTAACTCCTATATTCAGGGCTGTGTATATTCTGTACCATAGAAGAACCGTATTTTCTGACAAGGGTTCCTGATTTGTGGGTGTACCAGAAAGAAATTCTGCAACACAGTGAAAATTTCCTGGCCTTGTTGACTTCAGAATATTCCTAGAACATGTGCTTTTAGGGGAAAATAATCTCAAATCTCAGCCCAAATAATTGTGTTGAGTACTGGGGGCTATGCCTCACAAAGCTGTGAAGCAGGAGTGGACCTGCTATGTCGAGGCTGCTGCAGCCTCATGCTGGAACAGTGTCTGTGCTCTTAGCAATCCCATCCTCCGCGGGGAAGAGAAGGATCTGTATAACAACAAATCCTGTGTTTAGCCACACAAAAGTTGAATTGGCTATAAATCACGATAGAATTTGGCCCTTGACTTACATTATTGGCTGAACTGGTTTAGCTTAACAGTCAGGACAATTAACCATTGGAAGAATATACCAAGGGCTGTGGTGGATACTCCATCCCTGGCATTTTTAAAATCATGACTGGATTTAAAAATATATCAAAAGGCATTATTTTGGAAGGAGTACAGTAAGTCAGACTACATGCTCACAATGGTCCCTTCTGACCTTGGAATCTATGAGTACATAAAAAATATTTCCCTATCCCAGAGCTAATTTGACTGGTTACCTAGGAAGGGATGACTGAACAAATGAATTTTGAAATAAAAGTAGAACCCCTCTCCCGCTCCCAAATACTGCCTCAGAAGAAACAACCCCTTTTACAAATCATTAGTTTTCTTTTTGCGTTATCATGCTGTGGTTGGGGGGATTATCAGGACATTTAAAAGCTAAATGAGGAGATAAGTATAATTAGGGGTTACCTTTCTGATAAAAGCATTCAGGGCATTGTCTTTGTCCTTAGGAAAATCATCTGTTGCCCTAACAAGAACCAGAATGTTGAAATCTTTTTTTTAAAGCAAAACTGTCATTAAAGCCAATGAAAATGTAATCCTTCAAAAGTCTGAGTAAAAACTAATGCTGGGCTTAATAATTTGACCCTCTGTGCACATGAAGGGTAGCAATGTTTCATTTAATATTTGAACAAGTTTGTTCCTCCAATTCCTCTAAACCAACGGACTTCAAAAACTTCCATGAAAAAGAAAATACTTCTTTTTTATAAGTGGTCTCCAAACATGTACACATTGAGCCTGCTATTAAGTCTAAGTCACATCGTTCATCTTCAAGAGCTAAATTCTTCCCTTAGGAATCCGTGTATGGCTCCTATTAGCCAGTTTAAATCATCTTTCACATACAAGAGCAAAATTTCCACAAATGTTAGAAAACAGGAAAGAAAATAATGGAAGTAAAACATATAAGCCTCATTCCATGCTGATCTTCTTTACACTTGTGTAAATCAGGACTAATTCCACTGAATTGAACCAAAGTATATTGATGTCAAACCAGCATATGTGAGATCAGCCTAAGTAATTGTGTGTATCCCATTTTGTTTGCCCTTCTTCCCACACCCCTCCTATTATTTTTCACTCATTTGTTGTGTTTTGTTTTACACTAGATTGCACTGTAAGGTCCTCCGTAAAACCATGTTCTACAGAGTACTTTTTTCCACTGCCTACCATGATGGGGCCTTGGTCCTAATGGTGGCCTCTTGAGGTCTACCATAATTAACATAAATAATAATTGTGTACTCAAAGAAAACTGAAATTCACTTCAACCATATTCAGAATTCCTTTTACTGGTTCTCTGAAAACATTCATGTAAGCAAATAGTTATTCTCACTAATGATTGCAGGAAAAGTGGTGTGAATATTTATATAAATATAGTTATAATAGAAGCTGACTTATTGGACTGTTTACTTGCAGTAAACAATTTATTCAACACATTTAGCATAATTGTGTGCACATAGGTCTCCTATTGACGTAAATGCATGCAAGGTTGCAAATTGGCCTACCATCTCATAGCCAGATGTCTAATAATCTAATTTTCATCCAATAACAATTTAAATTATCAAAGGTAAGGTACATAAAATGCTATATAACCAATGACTAATTATTTTCTGCAAACAAAATATTCACTAATACAAGTCTCTCAAGTAGAAGGCAGTACTTGCTAACCTTATGGAAAAGTCAGGGGTACCTTAATACCTGAGATTTTTTTAACCTTCCTGAAGAAGATTAGTAGATAATGCTGTTGCCAGCTTATGTCAACCTAGTTATGTCAGCTGCCGGCAGGGAAAGGGGGGGCAAGAAGCCCCGGGCAGCTTCCTCCCACTCCAGGCAGGAAACAGGTAGGAGAGAAGCCCTGGGCAGCTTCTCCCTGCTCCCCGTGGGGAACGGGGAGCTGAGGGGAGGGGCAGCCCGCCGGGAGCCAAGGAGCTGCCAGATCTCAGCTCCTCACACTGCCCCTCTGAGGGCAGAGGAAGCACTCCTGGTGAGGATGTGTGCCACCAACCCAAGGAGGGTAGTGTGGACATTCACCACCACAGTAATTACTGCAGTGGCTGTACGTTGACCTAATATAGGTCGACTTAGGTTTGTAGTGTAGACATACTCTTAGTGTAATATCTACAGAATCCTTCTGGTTTCATCTCTATTATATTCCATAGGACTTTCCGTAGGGGAATACTCTCATTTACGCTGAATTCCTGTAAAAGTGATACTCTCATTTGAATGGTATAAGGAAGATTTTTAATGATAAAATTGATTTTTCCTCTTACTACTCAGTTTATTTTAAATAATTGCAGAAGCAAATAAAATAAATGTACTTGCACTGTAAATACCACTGTATATTCTGACATTCATATAATCAAAATCTAATGCCAGCTTTACTTTAATGTCCAATTTCCAACTCATTTATATGTTAGATCTCACTTCTTACTTTATTTGGACTTGATATGGATGAGGTATATTTAATCCATGATGTTTTTATTCAAATATGCAAAAGACCATTCACTTTCAGACCTGCTAATTCATTATTACTGGGAAATATTCAGGGGACCCTACACAAATATGATATGTTGTGTAATCTTATGAAACACTGTCAGATTATGGCAAAGAAAATGATGGGGGAAGCAGTGTTTCTTTTTGCATTTACTTGCTTGCATCTGGTATAGTGCATTTCATTCTGCTCACCAGAAAATTCAACACTAAAGCCCTTTAGCACATTGATTTATTCTAAACATTTTAATATAAATGATGGTGCTCTTGCTAGCACTCAGTTCCTCCTCTTTTCCCAAGTACTTTATTAATTTAGCAAGTTGGCCTTACACCATTAAAAATAATGCTTTATGGGGAAACAAAGACACTCTCTCCATAGTTTTCATTTATTATAAACATAATGCAGTTGCTGTCCTTTACAATAAGCTAATGTAGTACTATTTGTCATACCATGACCATGAAAAATCATATGTGCACTGCAGAATTCATTCCTGTCTCAGGCAGACAGGTGGACGAAACATGTTTTGTAAAGGGAAAGAGGTTAATTTTTTTAGAAAAAAAATATTGTAAATGTGTACAATAGCTCTAGTGCCCACTTCCAGATGCAATAAATGAGTATGTTCTAGAGCAGGGGTTCCCAAACTTGGTTCGCGGCTTCTTCAGGGTAAGCCCCTGGCGGGCCACGAGATGCTTTGTTTACCTGAGTGTCTGCAGGTATGGCTGCTCGCAGTTCCCAGTGGCCGCGGTTCAACATTCACCGGTTCTCCCAGTTCACCATTCCCAGCCAATGTGAGTTGCAGGAAGCAGTGGCCAGTCCGCAGGTACTGGCTCCAGGCTCTAAAGAGGCCAGAATGTGGGGACACACTACCTAAAGGGGGTTTCAGACACAGGGTCTGTGCCTAAGAGACCCAGAGTTAAGCACAGTGACCAGATACCACCCAGGCCCAGGGGGACTTAGAAGAACATAAGGCCAGGATTCTGGACAATTTATGACAGACTGCTGTCCATCCAGAAAAGAGGACAGTCACGTTATAACACACAACACCTCTGAAAATCAGGGCACTCTTATTTATGTATCTGTGATGGGCACGCAGACCTAGACGGACACAGAAAGGGTTAATAGAAACTGAGAACTTTAACTTCGTCTGATACACTGGGCGAGGTCATAGTCAGCTTGAGGGAGGAACTTAAATGAGAGTGCAGGGCAGTCAGTGGGGAAAAGATGGGCAAAAGACCTTTCCTGGGAGCAGAAATTTCCCAATTCCCCGTCCCCGCATGCAAACTCCCTACACACCATGTTCCCCCCAGTGGTCAACAAGTTATGTTGTGTTGCCAATTTAGTTATTTTCCATCCCTCCCCCACCCCATAAATTCTAACTCCCCCTCTAATTTCAGTTCCAAAAACTACTGCCTGAAAGGGGAGGCTGTAAAAGGAAAGGGAAAAAGAGGGATAACTGCAGAAGCCAGGAGATTAGCCTCTGTGACGGGGTAGTCTGCCCCGTGAGGGTAGCACTGCCTCCCAGTCAGTCCACTCCAGCTCTTTAAGAGTTAAAAGGTCTGATTATATACAAGGAGCTGAGAGAGGTCCTAGGACTAAGAAGAGTTTGGGAGGAAACCCTGGTACTATTTCTTTGAGGACCAGGATTCTTGCAGACCGAGAAACAAGGATTCCACTCTCTCAACCAGCTGAGAATGAGCTGGGAAAAAGGGACCATCAGAAATGATGCCTTCTCCCTCACAGCAGGACAGATGCCTGTAGACACTGCAGGCAATAAGAAGGCTCCTGTGGGACCCTGAGTTACCAGGGAGAAGATGCCAGCAGGAGAAGGCTGCCAAACACTCTGATTCTGAAGACTAAGTGAGGGAGACAAATTGCAACCCAGTGCCAGGAGGAAAGCTTGGGACTCCTGGTAAGAAGAGGTATAATAATTGCTTGAACTATTCTAGCTCCAGGAGTAGGACTGGGACTCCTGCTGCAAGGACAGACAGAAAAAGTTAGTGATAACCCTTTGGAGACAGGGAACAGCATCTAGAGGGCAGATTTCAAAGGAACCCTGAAAGCTTGTGGTGCTATTTGTTTTGTTGTTGCTATACATCCTTTTGTAATAAACAAGCCCCAAAGAGCGTATTATTAAGTCAAGCATCTGAAATGGACATATTGGCCTCCTGAGAAGGGAAACTGAGGCAGAAAATGCATGCAGCAGTACACTAACTCAACAGGGTGTGCGACAGGGCAAGCATGCCTTATGACAGTGCCCTGCTCAGGAACATGACTTGAGGGAAGGCCAGAGAGAGTAAAGAGGAGGAGGAGAAGCTGAAACCTCAAATGCAGGAGGGGTAAGAGAGCTCCAGTGGTATTTATGGTTTGGACTCTATTTTTTATATGTGTGTGTGTATTGCTTTTTCTTTCTTTCTTTCTTTTTTTTTTAGAGAGGCAGATGTAAGGGCAGTCCCAGAAAGGGCAAAATACATTTTAAGGTTTATTATATTTGTTTCAATGCTGGTGGAGGACAGTATTTCAATCATAAAAGACCTCATTGGTCTGGAAAGGATGGAACTTTAAAGTAATCTGGCAGGAGGGCTGGATCCTCCATTGAGGAGACTCTTGGAAAAATCCGGAAGGGGACTCTTAGGGGTGGTAATGCTGCTCTAGTTTCCAAATGTGGATATAGGTTCCTAACTTCAGGTATCTGAGCTTGGAAAAGGTTGGTCTTTTCCTCTTTGTGCCTCTGCTTGTCCATCTATAAATGAGGATAAACGTGTGCCTACCTATATGAATTTGGGGGGAAATTAGTAAATGGTGATAAATGGAAATAGTAAATGGTGACCATTAGGAATCTCAGATGAAATGTGCTATGAAAATACAAAGTACTATAAATAAAACAACTTTTCCATATTACATTTCCATATCTCCCTGCTTCTAGAAGAATCCCAAAGTGCTGTAAAAAAGTACTATATAAAGTCATCACCTCTCCCACCACTAAATTGCACATTCTTCTGAACTGAAATTCAGTAACTGTTTTACAATCGAAAGCAGCACTGTGAAAATGTTATTAGCTTCAGCTAACTTGCACTGTAGCTACCAACACCTTCTGTACTACTGACTTTCTTACTGGCCAGGGAAAACTAAAGTGTTAAAATTAGTCATAGATGTGGTACAAGAGGAAAGGTAAAATAGAAGTATTATAAAAAAAATCAAATACAGAAAATAAAGTTAGCAACTATTTTACAGGAATAAGCTTTGTTCGGGAGCAATTTATACCTAAAATATATCTTTTCTTACATATATAAAAATGACTTCATGACAAGATTGCTAGTGCTGCGATAACTTGATTTTCTGTTGTAAGGGTCATATGCCACTCGGTATCCTTGTGTTCAACTCTCACTCATACCAGAGTTATGTGCATGGAATGACTATAGAATATGAACTTTCCGATATGTTAAAATAACCCTCCATTCTTTGTGGAGCATCCATGCCGCATGAGCACTTTGGCATTCTGCAAAAGCAGAATAATAAATAGAAGGGAAATTGAGCAGGTGTCTTCCACTTGTGGCTGGATAATTTGGTACATTAGGTATTCTGTGCAGGCTTTGCAGAGTCATTTTGTTGGATTCAACTTAGAGGGAGAGAAATTCTACCAGGCTTTAGTGGCTAAGAAAGTTTCTCTTGAAAATTGTCTCTCATTTTTGTAGTTAGATGAATGCACATCATGTCTATGGCCTCTGTCTCTACCCTTTTCTCCCAGCATGATTCTTGCAACAGATTTGCCCTGCAGCACTTATTACTCATGGTAGTTTTCTCTTACTCTCTGTTAATTTGCTTAGTGTAATGAATTCCACCTACACTTTACCACCATTTTCTTCTCTACATGATGTGTGTCACAGGGATATTTGTCTCGAACTGATCTAATCCCAGCATGATAAGGCCATAAAATGAAAAGATTTGTAGGGTGATAGTGTAATACTTTAACCATCTATCTTCCAAATGATTTAAGCAAAGCTTTCAAAATGTAAAAATGTTCCAGATTAGAAAGTCTAAAATGTTAAAACCAAAGAAGTAACACTAAAATATTACACAATGACATTCTGTTTAATTTTACTCCTGCAGTACAGCCAGGGGGAAATACTGGAGTCTGGATGATTGCTGAAGCGATGCTCTAGAGAGATGACATTAGGAGAAGTTCTTAGCAAAAAGCCCTCCCGGGCTTGTGCCATGTTGGAAGTCATTGAAGAGAAAGAGAGGCTAAGATTAAGTTTAAAAAAAAACATTTGCAATGCAGATGCCCCTCTTCCGAGTGCACTAAGTGGGCGGTGCTATTTTGATGGAGGTCAGCAGAACAGAATCCTTCTTTCCAAAGCCCTGGAATGGAAATTGAATCACTATGTAGCTACATTAGCACCATTTCTGCAGTGGACCCCATGTCTACTGCACCCTCACTTATCCATTTACAGAGATGGGGTGCTGGCTGGAGTGTCCATGCAGATATAGAGCCTTCTGCCTTATTCCATTCTCATCTGCAGGAGTAGGGAAAGGTATCTGCTGAGATGTGCCCCACAGCACACAGAGCTGCGCTCCAAAAATGAGCTGTCTAAATCCTGTGCCTTTGTGTAGTTAAAGTGTACCAGTTCTGCTGGGCTCAGGGTCTTCCAAGCCCTTGGAAGTGTATGTGCATGGGTGGATGAGTCAAAGGGGTGGAGATGTGTTCATAAGCTCTATGTAGCTATACTGGACGTGTCATGTCTTACCTAAATTAACATACTACCATTTTGCCCCTATCCCTCTCATGTTAAGACTGATACACTGAACCAAATATTTCCATACTGAAGACCAGAAGAAAATTATCTCCAAACTTCCTTTTCAATCACTTAGTAATGCAGGACTAAAGCAGTTAATGAAGTTAAACTTGAATGTAATATTCACCAACTCTCAAATAAGGGCATTTTTAATTCAGTAATTATGAACAGCCTACAGAAGAACCTTGAATATTCTATGTTCTCAAAACAATTCTGCTCCAAAAATAGCTAACCTGTACAATCTTTTAGCATTCAATAAAGCTGATGAAGCCCTTTCAGTATGTCTACTATCTAGTCGATTAATTACAGCAACACCTTCTGTGATTCCTTCTAAAGATCACTTGACTGGAAGGTACTTGTAAAAAAAATCTGAGAATGATTGTAAGTGCTTCTGAATGTAAAAGATAAATAGCACTGGCATGAGTTAACCAAGATATGGGAACTTTCTGTACAACTTTTCCCCATACAGTTCTGTTAGAGTACTGCACTTCTGATATGAAAGACATCTGCTGTTGCAGCCCTAAATCTCATTTGACAAATGAGTGCTAATTGTGAAAAGGAATTGCAATATAAACAATTACGGTCTAAGCTAAAACCTTTAATCTTGTTTTTAACCTAAACAAAGATTTGAATGAGCAACTCTGAGGTGAAGAAACCCTTTTTTCTTACCTGTAAATAGAACTAGTTGAAAAACTTGCTGAATGGTATTCAACAAATGTGGACATTTTATACAAACACATTTGTCTCTTGTTATCTTGTCTTCCTTCCTACCAACTCATTTGACTGTTTATTCACCTTTTGTATACTGTGTAAATCTAAGGGATGAAATACTCATCCCATTGATGTCAACAGGAGTTTTCCATTAATTTCTTTGGGCCCAGGATTTCATCCTAGATGATGAGTACTGAGGAAAGGACAATTTTGTGTGTTGCTTGTACAGTCATTATATAATGGGGTCCTAATCCCTGATTGCAGTACAGCAACACAAAATAATATTTAAAATTCTGACCAATTCCAAATAAAGGGACACTTATTCAGTTCCACTTTTACTTTAGGAAAAAAATCTTCTCAAGATGCCTGATTTTTAGGCGATTTCTGCCATTGAAAATGATGAAAACAGCTTTCAGGATTGCATGTCTGAGAAATACAAAACTGAATCTCAACCTGACTCCAAGTTTGACCCCAAACCTCATTCTGTAATATGTTCCAGAATGCTGCATCAATAGCTCAAGTTATAAATGGCTCACTAATTTGGTTAGATTACAACTTTAAAAAGGAGAAAGGGATAAACTACAGTGCCCTGTGTGACGTTGCACTCCATATGATTTTATGAAAATACGCTAATAAGTGTGAATATAATGTAACTGGAATATGCTTCATGCAAAAGGTCTCTTGTAAGGTATCATTACAAAGCTTATAATCTACTGAGTGTCATCATCCTATTTGTATGTATGTATCATTATTGTATCTGAAACTAGAAATATGGAATATAACTCTGAGGGCCTATTGTCATTATGCAAAGTGTGGGCCATTAATGGTGGTTGGGAATCTTGATGGCTCCCATTAACCAGGACAATTGACTGTAGCTGGCTCTGTTTACTTGTAAGTCTTCTTGTATACATGTGTGCTGACAAGTGGTAATGAAGTCTTACAGCAACGTGTGATCATGTCACCTGAATGGGAATCCATCTTTAACCTGGTGCTTTTCCATTTAAGAAGGGGTGGGAACCCAGAGAGGGACAAAGGATTCCCACCTTGTGCAAAAGATATATAAGGGGGTAGAACAGAACAAAAGGGGCTGCAGTCATGAGAAATCCCCTAGCTAACACCTGAGCTGTAACAAGGACCATACCAGGGGAGAGGATTGTGCCCAGAGTAGGAAGGTGTCCAGTCTGTGATAGAAGCTCATTGAAACATCTCTGAGGGTGAGATTTTATCTGTATTCAGTTTTCTTATTGTATTAGGCTTAGACTTGTGTTTTTTATTTTATTCTGCTTGATAATTCACTTTGTTCTGTTTATTATTACTTGGAACCACTTAAATCCTACGTTTTATATTTAATAAAATCACTTTTTACTTATTAATTAACCCAGAGTATGTATTAATAACTGGAGGGGGGAAACAGCTGTGCATACCTCTCTATCAGTGTTATAGAGGGGGAACAATTTACGAGTTTACTCTGTATAAGCTTTATACAGGGTAAAACAGATTTATTTGGGGTTTGTACCCCATTTGGAGTTCAGTATCTGAGTGCTGAAGAAAGGAGCACTTCTTAAGCTGTTTTCAGTTAAGCCTGCAGCTTGTGGAGGATGTGGTTCAGTTCTGTGCTTGCGGCAGGCTAGCATGTCTGGCTCAAACAAGGCAAGGGACTGAAGTCCCAAGCTGGCAGGGAAAACAGGCTCAGAGGTAGTCTAGGCACATCAGGTGGCAGTCCCAAAGGGGGTTTCTGTAATCCAACCCATCACACTCTGATCTTGGTCTGATTCACAAAAGATTTGCAATACATTTTTGTATTCCCACTCAGCATGAAATCCAGAAATCCCCAGAGGTATCTGACTCTCCACTACATCCTGGATGTATTCAATGACACTGGCCTACTATTATTTTGGTGTGTCAAATTCTCCTGATGCTTTTTCACAAATAGATCTTTTTAATTAAAATTTTATGTACAGTGACTTTCTGAGTCATCCAGGATCTTTACTCTCCAATCAGACTTCACAATATATTAGACAGAGATTGGGTTGGGGTGAAATTAGCCAGACTTTGTGTCCCTATCCAGCTCCTCCACTGAGGTTTCAATACCTAGGCAAGCTTTATTTTGTAGCTGAAGATAATGTATTTAATAGCTCACATAGGGCTCTCCATTCATTTACCATTGTCATGTCAGTATGCTGAAATGTGTTCAACTGAATTACAATAGAAGCTTTGAGAACTGAATATTAATAGAATTAATCTCTGGGGAAAATATTGCTGTATTCACTTTATTTTATTTTGATATATAGAATTTAAAACATGTTCAAAGAACACTTTGCTGGAAATGAGCCATTTTCAGTAGTAAATATTAATTCTTCACAGGTCATGGTTGCAGATCAATTACAATAGTCTTACTCCAGCTTGCAGCTTCTTGGAGCCAGTACCCAGACTTCCCAGTCAGGAAGGATGGGAGTCACCACATCTCTGAAGACCTAGACAGCTTGAAATGCATCTTGCAGCTGCAGGACCAGGCCTCCTGTTCAGATCAACAGAACCCCCCCCCCCAAAAGAAAGAACAAGGATTCTAATTGTTACTGAAGGGAGAGAGATGGGGAGGGAGGGAAAGATTCTAAGTTTTGCCTGAAGGGAGGCTCTGCAGCCAGTCTGAGAACTCTCCGCATTTTAAGTATAAGCATAATTACAAGCTCATCCTGTATGACAAGGTTTGCCCAATGAAAAGCAAGTGGCAGGAAATTTGAAGAGCTGGTTTGATGCTGTCAGAAGACTGAATCTTCTGCGGAGATATCCGGTCTGGTTTACAGCGTAGAATTACAAGCAACTCCAAACCAAGATTGACATTCCCTTCTTCCAACCTATTGAAACACCAGAATATGAAGCTTGCAATGTAGGTTTGTTTACCACCAGTATCCTTCGGTTCAGCTGATCGCAGCTCCCACTGGCCTCGGTTCACCATTCTAGGCCAGTGGGGGCTGCGGGAAGCGATGCGGGCTGAGAGATGTGCTGGTTGCCGCTTCCCACAGTCCCCATTGGCCTGGAACAGCGAACCACAGCCACTGCTGCCATCGGCCGAACCTGCACACACTGCTAGTAAACAAACCGTCCCGGCCCGCCAGCGCGTTTCCCTGATGGGCCACATGCCTAAGGTTGCCGATCCCTGCTATACACTATGTGGCAGCATGTCCTTAAGCCCATGCTTAACTTCTTTCCTGAATGGGGGTGAGGGCCTTAAGCACATGCTTAGGCATTTTGCTAACCTGGAACCTTGTCTACATTACCCTCTGGACCGACGGGCAGCAATCAATCCAGCGGAGGTCAATTTATCGCTTCTAGTTTAGACATGCTAAATCGACCACAGAGTGCTGTCCATCAACTCCGGTACTCCACCGGAGTGAGAGGCTCAGGTTGAGTCGACGGGGGACTGTCAGCTGTCGACTTATCACAGTGAAGACACAGTGGTAAGTAGATCTAAGTACGTTGACTTGAGCTATGTTATTCATGAAGCTGAAGTTGTGTAACTTAGGGCTGGTCTACACTAACCTCCCAATTCGAACTAAGATACGCAACTTCAGCTACGTGAATAACGTAGCTGAAGTCGAAGTATCTTAGTTCAAACTACAAGGTACTTACCACGGGTCCACACGTGGCAGGCAGGCTCCCCCGTCGACTCCGCCGACTGTTCGTGGAGTAGGATTACCGGCGTCGACGGCGAGCACTTCCGGGTTCGATTTATCA
Organism: Chelydra serpentina; assembly: GCA_037349315.1. Classification (NCBI taxonomy): domain Eukaryota; kingdom Metazoa; phylum Chordata; order Testudines; family Chelydridae; genus Chelydra; species Chelydra serpentina. The sequence goes on from JBAIAC010000004.1 coordinate 82,115,888, forward strand.
CGTCTACACAAGACGCGATAAATCGATCCCAGAAGATCGATTGCTTGTTGCCGAAGCAGCAGGTAAGTATAGACGTACCCTTAGATCGATCCCCTCCCGCCCCTCCCAGTGTAGACCAGGCCTAAGACTAAGTTTGCATTTGAGCAACAGTGACCATGTGCAAGCTCCTCTGATTTCAATTGAACTACATCAAGTTGTAGCCACAAAGAATTTAGCCCTAAGCTTTTGTCCACTAGGCACCATCCATATTTATAGTGTTGTATAAATAATAAACAAAAATACCCAGAATTTATCGGTAGAGTTCAGCGTTGTTACCATGCCAATACGTGAAAATTCCCTTTTGAATAGTTCATGTTTTTCTTTCTCGTACAGTGTAACATGAGCCAGATTCAGGAATAGAGCTGGGCAAAGCAGATATTAGGAAGCTTCCCAGACACTTAGAACAACTTCTATTATTCACAGATATTCAAGTAATCAAGTTGTTAGTATACATTTTAATTTATACTCATTCCCCAACTGAAAGGCTGGGAGGGCTTCTTTGTCAGCAGGTGGTTGGGAAGCAGCTTCTCTTTCTGACTCTGCAGGTGTGTCTATCGTACTCTGTGCTAGTGTCTTTTTGGTGGGGAGGGGATTTTTGGTGGGGAAAGAAGATGCTCTCTGTGCTGCCCTCTTCAGGCTTGGAAGGGAAGAAGTAACCCAGTCCCCTGATGGTTACCTTACCTCCAGTGCTCTTACAGAGGTGACCTATGGAGGTAGAATGATATTGGGTTTGGGAATGAAGAGTATTTCAAAAATCATTTTTCATAGAAGTGTATTTTTAAAAAAATATGTTATGGGTAGGGAGTATGTTTTGAAAATGAAATGTGTTTTGGTGTAGGGTTGACGTCCCTCCCGGATGGGCCGGGAATCTATAGGGATCGGTATTAATTTCCAGGTGACTATTGAAAGTAATTTGCGAGATTTTAATAGGATATTTTATTAAAATAAATTAATATAATGAATCTGCATAATTCATACAAAAGTTCATTCATTGTTAAAACATCACGGTGTCATCAGTTTGTGTTTTTTTTCCCCTTGGCAGCGTAATGACGTAATACATAATGTAAACCAGCAGTACTACCATAACTGATGCGTACTTATGCTCATGAATGTTGCCTGTTTTTTAACTGCATTTCCCCACCCAGAGCTAGAAACCCCAAATGTGAATGATGGTGGTGAGGTGCATTCGAACAGTGGCACAGTGAAAAAGAAAAAGTATTTTTAGTGTTTAAACAATTAACGGTGCAAAGAAAATACATTCAAAAATTGGCTTCACAAAATCAACATGGGCCAGGTCTACACTAGGACTTTATGTCGAATTTAGCAGCGTTAACTCGATTTAACCCTTCACTCGTCCACATTAGGAAGCAATTTATTTCGACATAAATGGCTCTTTAATTCGATTTCTGTACTCCTCCCCGACGAGGGGAGTAGCGCCAAATTCGACATGGCCATGTCGAATTCGAGATACTGTGGACGGAATTCGATGCTAATAGCTCCGGGAGCTATCCCACAGTGCACCACTCAGTGGACGCTCAGGACAGCAATCTGTACTTGGATGCTCTGACCTGCCACTCATGGAAAGCCCCGGGAAAATTTGAATTCCTTCTCCTGTCTGGCCAGTTTGAATCCCATTTCCTGTTTGGACATCGTGGCGAGCTCAGCAACACTGGCAACGATGCAGCGCTCTACAGCAGAGGTTACCATGCAATCCCAGAATAGAAAGCGGGCTCCAGCATGGACTGATCGGGAAGTTTTGGATCTGATCGCTGTGTGGGGAGATGAATCCGTCCTATCCGAGCTCCGATCCAAAAGACGGAATGCAAAAATTTATGAAAAAATATCCCAGGCTATGACGGAGAGAGGATACAGCCGGGAAGCAATGCAGTGTCGCGTGAAAATCAAGGAGCTGCGACAGGCGTACCAGAAGACCAAGGAGTCCAACGGACGCTCCGGATCGCAGCCACACACTTGCCGGTTTTACGAGGCACTGCATGCTATGCTCAGTGGTGCTGCCACAACTACCCCACCAGTGTCCGTGGACTCCGACGACGGGGTCTTATCTACGGCCACGTCGTCGGAGGTTTTTGCGGACGGTGAAGATGAGGAAGGAGAGGAGGAGGACGAGGCAGTCGACAGCGCTTTCACTGCTGATTTCCCCGACAGCCAGGATCTATTCATCACCCTGACTGAGCTCCCCTACGAACCCTCCCAAGGCAGCATCCCTGACCAGGAATCAGGCGAAGGATCAGCAGATCAGTGTTTTAGACATTTATTTGGAACACAATAGGCATGGTGTGTAAGCAATGTGTTAGTGTTGTTTAATTGGCCTTATGCGCTTCAGCTTGGAGTCGCTTTCCTGTGCAACTATTCGAAAAGTCTGTCAATATGTATGGGGATAGAGGAGTAATCCCCATCGGAGATCTCCGCGAAGCTCTCCTGGAGGTACAGTGAGAGCTTGTGTATCACGTTCACGGGGAGAGCGGCCTTATTGTCTCCTCCATGGTAGGATACTTTCCCGCGCCATGCAAGCTGCAGGTACTCTGGTATCATTGCCTTGCATAGCATGGCTGCATACGGCCCCGGGGTTTGCTGGCATTGACGCATCATGCAGTCTTTCTCTGTCTCGGTAATCCTCATCAGAGTGATATCAGTCATGGTGACCTGGTTTGAATGAGTGGTTTCATTAGTATAGGGAATGCTTCATTTTCCCTTTAAAGAAAGACATCCGGCGGTTTCCATTAGCGCGGGGTGGGAGGGAGTTGGGAGCCAAACCATTCGCACTTAGCAGTGCGCAGGCAGGGAGAGTTCCCGGGAGCGGCCACGCGAAGCGGGGGAAAGGGAACGCGAGCCGTTCATACAGAGCGGTTCGCGGGAACTTTTGGTTCCCGAGAGCGGCCACGCGGAGGGGGTGCAAGGGTAGGCGAGCGGTTCAAACACAGCGGTTCGCGGGCAATTTTTGTTCCCGGGAGCGGCCACGCGGAGGGGGGGGAAGGGTAGGCGAGCCGTTCAAACACAGCGGTTCGCGGGCACTTTTGGTTCCCGGGAGCGGCCACGTGGAGGGGGGGGAAGGGTAGGCGAGCCGTTCAAACACAGCGGTTCGCGGGCACTTTTGGTTCCCGGGAGCGGCCACGCGGAGGGGGGGTAAAGGATTGGCGAGCCGCTGTAGATGAGCGGTTTGGGCAGCAGCAGTTCCTGGCCGCAGCCGGGAACAGTGATTGAGACATGGGAGTAGAGCACTGCTGTGAAGTAATCTCTCAGCAGTCCAAACTCATCACCTTACCATAGTCTTCAGAGAGCTGATTTTCAGTGTTCGGCAAGGCTTCTGGGATCTGTACACCGGGACCCCAGACACTCAGGATAAAGACCTAATATTTGACCTTGTAGTACGTGAACATGTGATAGGTACTGTGCTTGGTCCTATTCACAGGGAAAGAGTATGGGCATTGTTCTGGAAAAAGTATCTTTCTGAGGAATTCACTCCCTTTCTCTCATCCCACAGCTGTGAGTGTCTCCCGCCCTACCCGTGGTTCTCCCTCCCATGGGCTATTGCAGATAAGGCGGCGCAAAAAGAGAACCCGGGACGACATGTTCTCCGAATTGATGGTCTGTTCCCGAAGGGAGGCGGCACAGCAGAGAGAGGATGTCTCAAGGTCCGAGCGAGCAGCCAGGGAACGGGAGCAGAGGGCCGAAGCTCGCGAGGACAGGTGGCGGCAGGAAGACCAGCAGGCGACTCAAATGCTGCTGGGACTAATGAGGGAGCAAACGGACACGCTCCGGCGCCTGGTGGACGTTCTCCAGGACAGGAGACAGGACGAAAGAGCCCCTCTATATGTAATTTCCAACCGCCCTCCCCCACCACCAAGTCCAGTCGTCTACTCACCCAAAGTCACTAGGATGAGGGGAGGCAGGGGCCGTGGAAATATTCACTCCACCCCTGCAGACTGCTCCGGTAGCAGAAGGCTCTCATTCCCAAAACCTTAGATTGGTCCTTTCCCTCCCTCCAGCCGCACCCCTCAACACTTCCCTGCCCAGGTTTCATCTCAAAACAATGCTCACCTTAATAAAAATGGTTTTTTTTGTTCAGTGCTGTTTCCCTGACATTCTTTCACAGGACCGTTTGGTTTTCGGGTTAGTGGGTAAGGGGGTTTGTAATTGGAGATGACTGGCGCCTGACCCAGGGTACAGACAGGGGGAAAGGATCAACAGAAAGTCACACTAAAAATTGCATGCACTAGGCACACTTGTCATTCTGGGAGGGGGTTTTCATGTTCTCTACGGGGGGCGGGGGGCGGTTAACTTTCTGGTGGGGGAGGGTGGCTGCTGATCTTTAGCTGCCGGTGATAGCCTGCATGACAGATCCATGCAGCAGGGGATCTGTGGCCGCAATTCACGGCCAAAAAGTCACAGAGGCCCCACCACACACAGTTGTGAATAGGAGGGGTTAATGGCTCCATTGAAACAAGCAGTCCAGCACTTAGGACTGCTCTGGGAGCAGGAGCATGTCATTCCCCAAGCTTGGAAGCATACTATCCAACACTCCACCCCCTCCCCAACCACGGTATGTGTCCCAGGTCAAAACCTTAACCGAAAAACCAGTAATGGAGACGGTTCAAATAAACAATGTTTCCTTTATTGTACTTTTTAAGCGTTGACTGAAGGGGGGGAAGGGGGTTGTTAATTGGAGAGGATAGGCAACGGAAACTGAGTAAAGAAACGGGGGCAGGTTCAGCATCTGTTTAAACAAGCGTAACAGTCACTGGTTACCCCGCTCGCTCTGGAAGCTAGCTTTCAAAGCTTCCCGGATGCGCAGCGCGTCCCGCTGTGATCTTCTAATCGCCCTGGTGTCCGGGGGATATGGGGATATTTTTTTGGCTGAGATCGGAGCGAGTAAGTAAGCTTCTCCAATGACCCTTCAGACGGCCAAAGGCACACTCCACCACCATTCTGCACTTGCTCAGCCGGTAGTTGAAGAGCTCCTTTTCAGTGTCCAGGGCTCCCGTGTATGGCTTCATGAGCCATGGCATTAGCGGGTAGGCAGGGTCCCCGAGGATCACTGTAGGCATCTCCACATCCCCCACAGTTATTTTGCGGTCCGGGAAATAAACACCCTGTTGCAGCCGTCTAAAGAGACCAGAGTTTTTGAAAACACGAGCATCATGAACCTTGCCTGGCCATCCAACATTGATGTTGGTAAAACGTCCTTTGTGGTCCACTAGTGCTTGCAGCACCATAGAAAAATAGCCCTTTCGGTTAATGTACTGGCTGCCCTGGTGCTCCGGTCCCAGGATAGGGATGTGTGTCCCATCAATAGCCCCACCGCAGTTTGGGAATCCCATAGCGGAAAAGCCATCTATGATCACCTGCACGTCTCCAAGGGTCACTACCTTTGAGAGCAGCAGGTCAACGATTGCATGGGCTACCTGCATCACAGCAACCCCCACGGTAGACTTTCCCACTCCAAATTGGTTCGCGACTGACCGGTAGCTGTCAGGAGTTGCAAGCTTCCACAGGGCTATGGCCACTCGCTTCTGGATAGTCAGGGCTGCTCTCATCCGGGTGTCCTGGCGCTTCAGGGCAGGGGACAGCAAGTCACAAAGTTCCAGGAAAGTGCCCTTGCGCATCCGAAAGTTTCGCAGCCACTGGGATTCATCCCACACCTGCAGCACTATGCGGTCCCACCAGTCAGTGCTTGTTTCCCTTGCCCAGAATTGCCGTTCCACAGGATCAACGTGCCCCATTGCCACCATGATTTCTACGGTCCGGGGTCCCGTGCTTTGCGAGAGGTCTATGCCCCTCTCAGAGTTCATGTACTCCCGGAGCTTCCGTTGCCTCCTCGCCCGATTTCTGTGCATCTGATTCTGGAAAAGGTGCACGATAAGGCGCGAGGTGTTGACAACGGACAGAACAGCAGCAATAATCGCGGAGGGCTCCATGCTCGCTGTCCTGTGGCATCCGAGCTGTCAATCACTGGAAAAGGGCGCGAATTAATTGCCCGCTGGCGCTTTCACGTAGGGAGGGCGGGAGTGTGGGTCGAGTGACGACATTTACGTATAACCACCCTTGACACATTTTTGGCCCCACAAGGCACTGGGGGCTACACCCAGAATTCCAGTGGGCAGCGGGGACTGCGGGAACTGTGGGATAGCTACCCACAGTGCACCGCTTGCAATGTCGACGCTTGCCCCCTTACTGTGGACTCAGAAATTCGAATTAAGGTCCTTGATGTGGATTCGCACGATTGACCTTGCAATATCGGTTTCACAAGTTCGGTTTAACAAAAATCGAACTAGTCTCGTAGTGTAGACATACCCATGGTTACAGCAGAATGCATTGTATGTCGGCAGCTTTAATGTAAAAACATAACATTTAATTATAATTAATTAAGTACTTAAGTATGAAGGTTTAAAGTTTAAAGCTATTCATTGTTGCACTGTAGCTAGCTTAATATTGTGAATGGGTTGAACAGTACAATTAATGAGATTACATCATGTTGGGGGAATAAAATCTCTCAGAATAGCTTCCCCAAAATAACTCCTTTTTTGGACTCTGATTTGGGTGGAGAGAAGAATGAAACACCTTTTTGGGGGAAGGAAAGGGTAGAAGAGAATGAAATACTAATGCTGGGAGAAAGAAGGGAAAGAGAATTAAATGACATGGTCCTTTGATTTCCCCTTGGTCCCCTTTCTTTCTCTGTAACGTACTGCACATCTATGCACATTTATTTAAATAAATAAATAATTTTTTGCAGGGTCAATTTATACAAGCCAGCAATCTCCTGGTTTTCATCTCAAGAACGCTGGTAGGTCTGACAGTGAAACTGTTTTTTAATAAGATAACCCCCATAAGGTCATTTGAAAAAAATAACCATAACTATTTTGGGCTAGATTGAGACATTGTTCTTTAGTCCATATTAAGAGACAGCTGTCATTTACACTGCCTGGGAGCAGTACAGGGAAAGAATTGTGACTCAATCACAGTTGATTCTCTTGTGGTTTTTCTTGCCCCCTGATGTGGGGGAGCAGTAAACTTCTACTGGCCCGTGCCAGGATCAAGCCCTAATGTGTATATATATTGGTCTTCTTTTAATCCTCTGAAATAGTCTTTCTTGCATGGGTGCATGCACGTCGTGGGCACACACTAACTATATATGGATATATAAAAGTGCTAACTATTCATGATATGTATTTTAAAAGTGCTAACTTCTTGTTCTTTATTATATTCCTTAAAATCCTGGATGAATCCCATTTGGCCCTTGTTATCTGTTTATTTCCTCCAGTATGTTTAATTTGAGCCTTTTATGCTGTTAATTGCAAATGTCTGTCTGCCAGTTTTTTGAACAAATGCTTTATTCTTCTACATTTAAATTAGTATTATAATATCTTGTGAAAACCATAGCAAGGGAATTGTTTTATTCCTCCACAAACATTTATGTTTTAGAAAATATTGCCAAGAATTTTAAAAGGCAATTTTGCTCACATGGATTCCAGCAATAATATCTTACTTAAGGAAATTGAAAACTTCAAAAGATATGGCAAAACACAAATGTTTCCTAATCAGAGTCACGAATGTCTTTAAAAACCTTTGTACTTCCAAAACATTCAGCTTTTAGATTGTCAACAGAATCCAGCCATGGGCAATGAAAACAGAATGTCTTATTGAATTAATCTGTTTTATTGATTTCTGGAAAACATTCTAATCCTATTTTGCATTTTGTCTAATCAGTGTAAGTCTTCAAAGAGGAATTCATTATACTTTGTCTTTGTTAATATTGGCAGCAGTATTTTACTCCTGGTATTCTTTAATTCCAAGATCAATACATTCTTTGTTTCGTCATACACTATCAACTATGCTATAATTAAATGTCTTTGTACATAGATGTATGTTATGTTTATTAAAGATAGACTGTTTAAAATAAATAAGGGCCAGATTCTGCCACTGTTACTATATGACTAGATCCATTGAAATCAATGTAAGGTACTGGTCAACATGAGTAAAGGTGTCAAAATGTGGCCCAAAATATTCATTTAACAATTATTTAAATGTATTTCTTCCTTTAATATTCCAGTACGTCTCATCTTCCTATGACTGCCTTAGGGCTCAGTCCTGACATCTCTTTTGCATGTGAGTAACTTTCCTCATGTGAGCTGTCCTACTAAACTGAATATTTTCAGGAAAAAAGCCTATATTTTGATTGTGTACAGTGGGAGTACATTGTTGGCACTTAGCAAATAATAACTATAACCCTTTTGACTGATTCTTCCACTTGAAATGCCCTTCTTAAGTTGATCTGCCAGGCCACTACACCTTTCTCATTCACGCCGCCAATTCAGCAAAACACTTAAAGCATGTGTTGCAGTCCAGTCCTACTCAGCAAAGCACTTTATGCATTCATGTAACTTGCAGCATTTGCTAAAGTTCAGCCCCTACTCTGGATTGTATTTAAGCACATGCTTCACTTTAAGCCTGTGCTGAAATATAATGACATGATGTAGTGCTTTGCTGAACAGGAGCAGCATCTCCATCCTGAAAATCCTCTTAAATTGCAAATACATAGAAATGAGTAACTTATAAGGTGAGCTAGTAATGGGTAGAGCTGGACAAAACTCAGAACTTCCAGTTCATGGGAAACTTGGACACTTTGAAACTTTGCTTTGAGTCCAACCTTTTTTTTCCTTCTGAGTCCTTTTAAAATTTTCCATGAGCTGGGACTTTAAAAATGTTTTGGAAACACCATGAAATGGTGTTTCCTCAAACAAAATATGCTCCTGGGGCCTCAGTAGCTGCTGAATAATCATAGAATATCAGGGTTGGAAGGGACCTTAAGAGGTCATCTAGTCCAACCCCCTGCTCAAAGCAGGACCAATCCCCAATTTTTGCCCCAGATCCCTAAATGGCCCCCTCAAGGATTGAACTCACAACTCTGGGTTTAGCAAGCCAATGCTCAAACCACTAAGCTATCCCTAACAAGCAGTAATTAAATTGACAAGAACCAGAAATGGTTAGAAGAAAAATAAAGATAAAGGATTTACTAGTGCCTAACTTTACAAATTGTATTAGATTCAAGCAAAATTTCTCACCACATGCTTCCAGCAAGGTTACTGACCAAGCTCTTCAGGTCAGGATCCCCAGAGTCCAATGGCTGTTTTCCTTTGTAATCTTAGGTGCACTGTCAGAGACAGAAAGCGAGCAGGGGTGTGTCTTGAAGTGTTTGCCTCTCCTTTTTATAGTTTTGGTTCCCCTCTTGAAAAAAAACACATTTCCAGCTGGGAACTAGGAGACAAAGAGTCTATGTGGAAGGATGCTCTAAGATGGCTTTTTCACCTGTTTGAGCTTTCTTTGTTTCCCCCTCCTGCTTGATGACTCTGTTTACTGCTTAAATGCAAATTGAGGCAATTACACATTCCTTTGCTTAGGACAGACCTATTTGATAACTTTTGCTGGTGCAGTGTTGTGGGGTTTGGAACATGTGTTAATCACTTCTTCCAGGGTAATCTTATAACTTCACATAGTGTTGCCACACATTTTATCAGAACGATACTGACCAGCAAATTAAGAGTTTTTAAATGATACCTTACAAGGTATATCTTGTAGAAAGACAATAGTGTGTAGAGTGTGAATACAGTGATGTATTCCATCACAGTGGCAAAATCAACATTTACTAATAATAATCTAATCCTTACAAATTTAAGTATAACACGATCCTTAATATATCAGTGCATACTTCTTTTCCTGGATGCAACAGTGACTGGGGAATCCTCGCTTCTTTCTCTTTCCCCCTCAAACCTGTCCTTGTCCTACTCCTGTCTTTTCCCCACCCTAGGTTCTTGTCCCAATCCCATTCGTCTCATGTGCACAGTCCCAGTTTCCATTCCTCAGACTTCTTATCCCTGTCCTGTTCTTCTTGCCCAGCCAGTTTGTTTCCCCATGCAAGATTACTGTTCAAATCCCAATCTTTCCCCAACACTTCCAGTCTCTGCCTCTCCCACCAGAAAATCCTAGTTTTCATATCCAGACACCCTCAATTGTCCCCTCCTGACTCCTCATCCAGTCTGTCTATTCCCTCCTGCCACCCCTGGTTGACAGTCTTAGTCACTTTGCTGAGCTCCTCATCTATTCTGTTTCCCCACCCCTTCTTGGTCGTTAAGCCAGTCCCAGCTCTCCCTCAGCACCCCCAGTTCCTTGACACGTGTCTTTCCTTCTCATCATACTGTTCCGCTCCCCACTGGCTCATAATCCCACTCACAGTCCTTCCCCAGTTCCTAAAATGATCTCAGTGTGTCCCCCCCATCAGCCTACTATCTCCCAGTCCCAACCCTGTTTTCTTCATTGCCCTACCATTCTCAGTGTCACCCAAAGTCAGTTTCTCTCCCCTGACTCTCTCCAGTCCCCATGTCACTAGCTGCCTTACCTCAATATACTCCTTTCCCTTCTCCAGGTCCAGCTTTTGTCCCCACTGCATTAAAATCAGGTGGCTTCCTCCTCCATGCTGCCTGGGCATCAGCAGGGGTGTCATCAAGAGCACAGGACAGACAGGCATCGTGCTCTCCTTTCCGTTGCCCAGCCCAGAGCAACTCAGAGCTGCAATTATAGAGGACATCCAGGTTTGTCCCTATAGCCCTGGGCTTGAACATGCTCAGTTGTGCTATGGGGATGGTGTATGCACATCATTACAGGTGATAGGCATCTCTTCACCCCCTGTAGAGTCTATTGTGGTGTAGAATGTGCAGCGAACACAGATCACCATGTAGTGGTTGCCCATATGGTATTGATGCTCCAAAGAGCAGGTAAGCCCTTTGTGATGATGTAGAAGTTTGACATCAACACACTCCATGTGCCAGGTTTAGCCAACAGGTTTTGTATTGATGTCACCAACAGCGTCTCAGCTCTAGCTAATCTGTCAGATGATGTGGAGGTTGCCTGGTCCCTGTTCACTTCTACCCTCAGCAAATCTGCTGAACAGGCGATTGACTATAGGCATCCAGCCTGCCGACCATGGCTATCAGAGAGGTCTTCCAGATAATTAAACTGAAGGCCACAGCTCGCCAGCATGGTGATAATCGCACTCGTAATCAGCTGAAGCAAAAATTTAACACTCTGGCATTCCACGATCGCTAGGCATATTATAACCAAGTGGAGGATGATGTCGACTTTGGCTTAGCCAGAGGCAACTTGGAGCCAGCATTCCATGCCATTCACAACCTCAGTGGTCAAGAGGTAGTTATTACAAACAGCATCCTGAATGACATCCAAGGCCATCCATGTAAATCGGATGATGAGGTTCTCTCACGCTGGGTGGAACAGTATCACAGTGTCCTGAACCATCCTCCAGCTGCCGCTTGTTCAGAGCTGGGTGACCTGGCAGTCACCGCGGTTCTGGATCCAGACATTTTAACTGATGCATCAACACTGATGAAGTGAAGTGTTCCATCTCTAAACTGAAAAACGGATGCACAGACGGTGCTGATGGCATCCCCTCAGAGCTGCTAATATATGCTATTGATCCTGTAGCAGAATCACGTCTGGCCATCTTTCATCTGGTGTGGAGAACTGGAACCCTGCCAACCACCTGGAAGGATGGCATTGTGATCTCACTCTATAAGGGCAGTGAATGTAAGAGCTACAGGCTGATCACCCTGCTCTCCATTCCAGGGAAAGTGTTTGTGCATGTTTTGCTGGCATGCCTGGAGCCTTTGCTACATCGGAGGTATCATCCCCAACAGTCAGTCTTTTAAGGAACATGTTCACATTAGACGCCATTTTGGCCCTTCGCTTTTTGTTGGAGATACATTGTGAGTTCAGGAAGCCCCTGGACGTAGTGTATGTTGATCTTAAGTCTGCATTTGATTCAGTAGACCATGTTGCATTATGGAAGGCCTTAAAGGGCGTAGTTGTCCCTACTACTCTGCTGGACCTGATTAAAGAGCTGCATAATGGAATCACTGCCAGCGTTCGTCTGCGGAACCGGATGTCAGCACCTTTTAAATCAGTATCTGGTGTTAGGCAGGGTTGTGTTGTGGCCCCTGCACTCTTTTGTCAGGAAATGGTTTTCATAAAGCAGCATTCCATCAGATCCATAGGCATTGAGATCAGTGATCTCTCATTCACAGACCTCGACTACGCTGATGACGTTCTTTTAGTACAGAGTCCCAACAGGTTTCATGATGAAATCCAGCATATGGAGGCGGAGTCAGCTAACATTGGTCAAAGACAAAACTGAAAAATCTAGGACCAGGTCCACTTGCCAGGTCCATCTCTAGGACCAGGTCCATCTCTTTGAACAACTAAACCTTCAAATCAGTTTCCAGCTTTTGCTATCTGGATTCTTTACTTTCCAGCTCCTCCAATTCTCTCACAGAGGTTTTCCTTCAGATTGGCATTGCAGCATCTGCCATGGGCCATTTACAATGGATATGGAATCAACATCATCTTAGTATGACAACCAAGTTCAGGATTTATTCGAGCTGTATCCTTCCCATATTGTTGTACGGCTGCGAAACAGGAACACTATGCCGCTCAGACTGGACAAAGCTGGAGGCTTTCCACACAAAATTTCAATGTCATATATTGGGCATAAAGTGGAATGACTTAATCTATAATGCAAATGTTTATGGTTGCTCGAGTCTACAGACAACTGGGGACATTGTCCGTGGGTGGCGCCTTACGCTTTTTGGACATGTCGCAAGGATTCCACAAGACATTCCAGTTTATAACATCTGGGATAAAATTCCATCCACTGAGGGGTGGAGGCAGCCCAGAGGCAGACCCGCTTTTACATGGGTTCATCAAATCAGTTCCCATGTTGGATTCTTAGGCCATCAAGCCTTTGCGTTTGCGCAGGAACGGATCAAATGGTGAACGATCGCTACAGCCAGCCATCTGGCTAAGCATTGAAGAAGAAGCACCCACCAGGCTGATCAGCTGTTGGCGGCCAGGGATCAACTGTTGTGTGGGTTGCAGATGAGGTGTTTGGTATGGGTAGCCTGCATGCAGCTGTGATCAGCTGTTTGGTGGGCAGGCTCAGATCAGCCATTTCTTGTGCCTCTGTTGCCCGGCAAGGGCTGAGTGAGTCTCACCAAAAAAAATGACTATGGGTTGAGGGGGGTGGGGGCACAGGAATGCTGGGTTATCATCAGCAGTGCAGCCAGACCCTGCTCACCTGGGGGGTGGCCATGGCATCCATCTGTACGGTTGCTCCTTTTCAGCCAGGCTCGACTCTGGCCATAGCAGGCATCAGGTGACCCGGGGTGTCCAGCTAGGCTAGGGCTGGGGTGTGTGTGGCTGCAGTGGTGGATTAGGGGGAGGAACAACCCTGGACCCCAGCAGAAGCCGCACTGGAGGGGTGGAGGAGGGAGGAGAAGCCCTGGACCCTGTCCACGCTGGACAGGGTGGGAGGAGCCCCAGACCCCGGCAAAAGATGCAGGGCTGAATCCCCAGCCACCCTAGTGGCAGAAGCTTCAGGGCTGAAGCCCCAACCCCCCTCTGTGTGCAGATGGCCTGGGTCCCTCTCTCTCCCATCCCTCCTGCATGGAGCTGGCCTCACTCTCAGACTGTGGAGAAATTCAGCCCAAATATGACCACCTTGGTGTCTCCGTTTCCCCCCCGTATTCAAACAGCCATGCATGGATTTAGCCTAGGAGGCAGGATCAGTAGTAGCCCCATTTGGCAGGTGGGATCTAGGGCACCCAGAAGTGTAATGATTTTCCCCAGGCTAAGCAGGGAGACAATGGTAGAGAGGAGAATCAAATGCAGAACACCTGAGCCCCAGGTCTGTGCCTTAACCACTAGGCAACCCTTCCCTATCCCAAGGAAGGGGGAACCCCCTCTGCCGCTTTGAGTGCATGGGTGGGGCGGGCACAAGACAGAGCCACCAGGAGGTGGAGAGCAGAGAGAGATGGGAAAAGGGACATGGATGGGAAACAGTAAGGGGAGCAAGGACGTAGAGAAGACACAAGAGAGAGGGAAAGGGGCAGGGAGACTGAAAGAAGGGAGAGGAGAAAGAGGAAGGGAAAGGGGAAATACTCCCTACTGCTTGTCCCTTCCCTTCACCTTCTTCCCTCAGCCATCCGTGGCCCTCAGCTCCCAAACAGGCCCTAAGCAGGTGTGAAGCACAGAGCAAATATAATGTCTTTAAACTAGGATGATAGTGGAGACAGCTTATAGCTGAGTATCATAATTTTAATATACTGTAATTTATGATAATGTAATTATGTAGTTCATTACTATTTCAGTAATGATTAAATTGTTCAGATACCAATAATAGACACACATTCAATAATTAGAACTTAAAAGAAGTGTATAAATATGCTGAAAATTGCCAGTTTTGGGGGGAGTGAGCCCCCCCAAACACACACACCTTGCCCTTAAGGCAGGAGGGAGCAGAAAGGGATGAGCTGTGGGCAGGAGGCATTCAGGGAAGGGGACCATGGGGAAGAGGGCAGAACGGGGGCAAGGAGAGGTGGAGTGGGGGTGGGGCCTTGTGGGAGGGGTCAGAGCTGGGATGGGGCACCCACCGGCAAAACCAAAAGTCAGTACCTATGGCTAGTTCAATATCCAGATCTTTTCCTTCCTCTATATCTAGGGGATTGGCCACTGGCTTACCATTCAGTAGTTGACAAAAGTACTGCCTCCATATATTTAATTATTCTGATTTCTTCTTTGCTAAGTTGCCCTTGTTATCATGAATTGTTCTGCTGGTAAAAAAAAAAAGGCTAACAGCCCTGCCTATAATATAAATTTAAAGTAAATATCCAAATTGTGAGAACTAGCACATTTTAAAATTAGTGCTTAATGTATATGCTTTACTTTTCGGTATTTTTGATAATAGAATCTTATGACATACAATACAAAACACTTTTAAAATAATACTATGAGGTATCCAATTAACCTTAATGTAATATGTATGGCCAAAACCTACACATCTCATTGAAAATATATGTGTGTTCAGTTTGAGCCCAATCCAATGTCCACTGAAATCAATAGGAGTCTTTCCATTGTATTAAATAGGCACTGGATCAAATAAAACACTAACCTTTGAAACACTGTTGATTGATCCAAACTTGATTGAATTGTGCAGTTTGCTGATATACCAGTCCATCGGGACTGGTGGCTACTTTAATAAACAAACAAAGAAACAAAAAACCATCCCACCTTCTCCAATATAGATTGGTGCTTCACATGGATTTTATCTTGGATATGATCCACTGAAACTAATGATCTGAATAGCGTAAAAGCTTGCTTCATGTAGCAAAAAAAAAAAAAAAAGGCACAGATAAAGATTTTCCTTGTCATATATTGCAACAAAGGATCACATATCTTAAATAAGACTTTCAATACAATGAAATTGTTTCATTACAGATGTAACTGTCAATTAAGCCTTCTATTGGAAATAGTTTTTGTAAAGCACATAGCATATTGAGGAGTCATGACGGTGTGCTGTGGCTAATTGATTAACAGGGTTTACTGATACCAACCACAATGGCATCATATATGTTTTTTTCTCTCAATCTATGTGTGTCTGTACAGATATTTTAGAAATGTTTTAGTTTTGCAAAAAGTTTATTGACTGTAATTTTTGTATCTCAGCCCAATACATGAGGAGGGCGTGGTTGGCCTGTTGACCAGTGCAGGTGGTCTAGGGCATCACATCCATGCTTCCTTTGTGTGCCTCCATTAGGGCAACGTGCACCGCAGGGTGCACACCAAGGGATTAGTCAGTACACTCCACTGAGCACAGGAACTGCAATTATGACTGGGCCTTGTATGTGCCATACAATGGAGTAGGGAAGGCTCCTTGTACACACAAGTCTCCCTCCGTCTTGTGTACTTAGATGAGGGTCTATTGCAATATGATGTTTGGTCTGCAGTGGAACAGCCCTTTCTAAATGCAAAATATCACCTACAAAGTTTTTTCTGGTTGTGTTTCTGTTTTACCTGCTACCTAAAGGTAATTCTCTGTAAGATTCAAAAATGTAACAGGCAAAGCACATCACTTAACTGTGTCTTGTCTGACCCGTATGTATAATGCTTATTTACCACACAGTATTGCCCTTAGGATTACTAGTCAATATCTGTGGAGTGCTGTGAACATGTAAAGTACTACATTATGAAGACAGTGCAGTCTCATATTTAGGATTCTGACTACTTTCTTGTATGTTTCAGTAGTCTGCATATGGCTCCCTATATCCTACAAATACATATGCGTGTGTTTTTAACTTTATACACATGAATAAAGTTACAAATATATATAGGTATTTGTAGGATGGAGACTTATATATGTAACTCTATTGCCCTCAAGTCACTGGCTCACAGAAGATAACAGTGCTGTTACTGCTGTTACTGGGGATTTTCCTTTAGCTCCTTCAGTTTGTTATGTTTTTCTTGCCATCTTGCAAACCAAGGCCCTGATCCAGCAAACACTAATGCATATGATTATTTCCATTGAAGCTAATGGGATTCCACACAGGGAAAACCATGCAAATGCATAATCATTTGTAGGATCAGGGGCTAAAAACTTATGAGAAATACTGTATATGAGAGAGGCGGGGGGTTAGCGATTATATTGGGTAACAAGTTAACTTTGACTTTACATTTCCACATGGCTAAAATGTGTTTATTTGTAATGAGCAAATTTATATTTGGATTTCCAAACTTTTTCACAATTGGTCTGTTGGACAAAATTAAAGTATTTTTATAAGTACTTGAACTTGTGGACATTTCCAATTTTATTGGGTTTTTAGTCTATGCATTAACTAAATAAAACAAATAATGATTTATCTACATACCATATAGCCTTCTTATGCATATGTGTGAATAGCAAATGGCTAGTTCAATGAATTCTATGTCACTTTAAGAATGACTGCTATTTTTTCCTTTTTGAATTATTTTAACATTTTCCCAGCTCCTTGCTATCATCTGGAAAATTTATTTTGGGTCCTGGCTGCTCCAGTAAGTCTAGATATAACCTGAGGAAAATATCTACTGAAGTATGTCTTTGGGATCACAACTCAAATGCTCATTTAGAATGAGCCGATGGCCAAGACCTTTAGAGTAAGCATCAATTTGATCAATAGTGGAATTTACAAGGGTCTGCAAGTCTGTGGCTGCAATTCAATTTCAGTACTAGATTATCCATTAATTAGCAATTGTTAGAATATTTACCTCCAATCCAGGAACCACCAGCTCATCTGCAACATTTATTATGTTTAGTCTTGGTATCTATTATATGTGTCAACAAACACCTGGAATTAATGAAATCTAATGAGGTTCCCAATAGCAAAATGACATTTTGATATCTAGAAACACAAAGAAGAAGAAAAAATCATTTGCGGTATTCTTGTTGCCATGTTGGACCGAAGATATGAGAGTGACAAGATGGGTGATGTAATCTCTTTTATTGGGCCAACTTCTGTTGGTGAAACAGACAAACTTTTAAGCTACACAGAGCTCTTCTCTAGGTGTGGAAAAAATAATCAGAGTGTCACAGCTAAATACAGAGTGAAACAGATTGTTTAGCATAAGGATAAATATATTTTGCTGGAGATCATTTAAGATGAAATGGACAGTTAACACCTCTGAAGTAATAGGACAAAGGTGGGTTATTCAGTTACAGATTGTTGTAATAAGTAATCAAATCCGTATGTCTGAGTCTGTGATTTTTAGAGTCCAGCAGAGTTATGAATTTAAGTTCGCAGACTCCTTTTTTTGAAGATATTGTGCAAGTTTCCTATGAGGATGAGGACTGACATGTCAGATATGGAGTGATCGTTTTGTGAAAAGTGTTTGCCCATGGGTTGTTTTAGTCTTTTAACATTTTTCTGTGTTAGTGAATTCAAGAATTCAGTGATTGTCTAGATTCATTCACATGTTATTGGGACATTTAGTGCACTGGATGAGGTACTCCACATATTGTGATAGGCATGTGTAGGACTCTTGGATCTTGAAAGGTGTGTTGTGAGCGGTATTGGTCATCCTCAGAAACAACGAGGAGTCCGGTGGCACCTTAAAGACTAACAGATTTATTTGGGCATAAATTTTCATAGGTAAAAAAGAAAACTTTTTCAGATGCACGGAGGGACATTTACAGAAACAGGTATAAATATATATTGGCACATGAAGAGAAAGGAGTTACTTTACAAGTGGAGAACCAAAGTTGAAGGCCAAATAGGTCAGGGTGGATGTGGTCCACTCCCAATAATTGATGAAGAGGTGTCAATATCAAGAGAGGGAAAATTGCTTTTGTAGTGAGCCAACCATTCCCAATACCTATTCAAGCCAAATTGATGGTATTAAGTTTGCAAATGAATTGTAGCTCAGCTGTTTCTCTTTGAAGTCTGTTTTTGAAGCTTTTTTGTTGAAGAATGGCTACTTTTAAATCGGTTTTTGAGTGTCCTGGGAGATTGAAATGTTCTCCTACTGGCTTTTGTATGTTACCATTCCTGATGTCTGATTTGTGTCCATTTATCCTTGTATGTTGAGACTGTCCGGTTTGGCCAATGTACATGGCAGAGGGGCATTCCTGGCACACGGTGGCATATATCACATAAGTAGATGTGACATGAATGAGCCTCTGATGGTGTGGCTGGTGTGGTTGGGTCCTATGATGGTGTCGCTAGAGTAGATATGGAGACAGAGAAGGTAACAGGGTTTGTTACAGGGATTGGTTCCTGGGTTAGTGTTTCTGTGGCGTGGTGTGTAGTTGTTGGTGAATATTTGCTTCACATTGTGGGGCTGTCTGTAAGCGAGGATTGGCCTGCCTCCCAAGGCCTGTGAGAGTGGGGGATCGTTTTCCAGGATAGGTTGTATATCATTGATGATGCGCTGGAGAGGTTTTAGCTGGGGGATGTATGTATAGCCCCCAGCTGTATGTTTTAACAAGGGGCTGTACGTGTTGGGCCTGTACTGTAGTAGGTGACTTCTGGTTACCTGTCTCACTCTGTCAATCTGTTTCCTCACTTCCCCAGGTGGGTATTGTAGTTTTAAGAATACTTGATAGAGATCTTTTAGGTGTTTGTCTCTGTCTGAGGGATTAGAGCAAATGCAGTTGTATCGTAGGGCTTGACTATAGACAATGGATCATGTGATGTGTGCTGGATGGAAGCTGGAGGCATGTAGGTAAGTATAGCTGTCATTAGGTTTCCGGTATAGGGTGGTGTTTATGTGACCATATTTGCACTGTAGTGTCCAGGAAGTGGATCTCTTGTGTGGACTGGTCCAGGCTGAGGTTGATGGTGGGGTGGAAATTGTTGAAATCCAGGTGGAATTCTTCAAGGGCCTCCATCGTGTAGGTCCATATGATGAAGATGTCATCAATGTAGCGTAAGTAGAGGAGGGGTGCTAGGGGATGAGAGCTGAGGAAGCGTTGTTCTAAGTCAGTCACAAAAATGTTGGCATACTGTGGGGCCATGCAGGTACCCACAGCAGTGCTGCTGACTTGAAGGTATAAGTTGTCCCCAAATCTAAAATGGTTGTGGGTGAGGACAAAGTCACAAAGTTCAGCCACCAGGTGTGCCGTGGCCTCATCAGGGATACTGTTCTTGACAGCTTGTAGTCCATCCTCATGTGGAATATTGGTGTAAAGAGCTTCTGAATCCATGGCCAGGATGGTATTTTCAGGAAGATCACCAATGCATTGTAGTTTCCTGAGGAAGTCAGTGGTGTCTTGAAGATAGCTAGAAGTGCGGTAGCATAGAGTCTGAGGAGAGAGTCCAAATACCTAGTAACAAAGCCCGTTGCCTTCTCTGTCCCCATATCTACTCTAGCGACACCATCATAGGACCCAACCACACCAGCCGCACCATCAGAAGCTCATTCACCTGCACATCTACTAATATGATATATACCATCATGTGCCAGCAATGCCCCTCTGCCATGTACATTGACCAAACCAGACAATCTCAACATAAAAGGATAAATGGACACAAATCAGACATTAGGAATGGTAATATACAAAGGTCAGTAGGAGAACACTTTAATCTCCCAGATCACGCAAAAACAGATTTAAAAGTAGCCATTCTTCAACAAAAAAGCTTCAAAAACAGACTTCAAAGAGAAACAGCTGAGCTACAATTCATTTGCAAACTTAACACCATAAATTTGGGCTTGAATGGGTACTGGGAGTGGTTGGTTCACTACAAAAGCAATTTTCCCTCTCTTGGAATTGACACCTCTTTGTCAATTATTGGGAGGGGACCACATCCACCCTGACCTAATTGGCCTTCAAGATTGGTTCTCTACTTGTAAGGTAACTCCCTTCTCTTCATGTGCCAATATATATTTATGCCTGTTTCTGTAATTTTCACTCCATGCATCTGAAGAAGTGGATTTTTTACCCCTGAAATTTTGTGCCCAAATAAATCTGTTCGTCTTTAAGGTGCTACTGGACTCCTCGTTGTTTTTGTGGATACAGACTAACACGGCTACCCCTCTAATATTGGACATACTAGCAGTGGAGATATGTCCAGAAAGACAAATGATTATCATAAAATGTAACCTCTTATGGCCTATGCCTTGTGTACACTCAGCCGCAGATTTTGACATGGTGTCAGCGGTGCTAGATGAATATCACAGTGTGGAGATGTATGACATGCAGAAAGTCATACATATGCCATCTTGATAACTATATATTATCAACAGAGAAGTAAGAATATGGTGCATGCCGTACTTGATATCCTTTTACCTGAAATCAGAATAGAAACCTAAATAAACTTTAAAATATGTACCTACAAGCTTTGGATAAGTTATTTAAGTGTAACTTTAAAGACTCAAAACACACCTTGCCCAATATTACCACTAGAGCTAAGCAAAATATAAAGCCTTGACAGATACCAGTACTAAGAAATAACAGTGCTCATAAAATACTTTGTGCTTCCTTATTTGGTCCAACAAGCTTTAAAATAGTATTTAGTGCCAACCATAAAGTAGCTTCATTGCTAACAAAGTAAGCCTTATGTTTTGAAAGTTTCTTTTACCTATAACGAAGACATCCTATTGATAAGGGATACTTGAGTGCAAGCAATATCTTTTACAGAATGCTAGCCTCTTCTGGATGTACTTTGATATTCACAGATCATAGAGCATACAGTTTAAATGCCATAATTTCAAAGAAAGATATTTGAACAGCTTTAAATTAAAACAACAAGATAATACCCTGTACAAGACTTTAAAGGCTATTTTTCAGAATTTCCAGGACGGTTTTTCTTTTTTCCAGGTCTAGCACATAAGAAATCAATCTTTCATTATGACTAGTTATATTCAGTTTTTCTGTCTCTATTGGGTACAGAATTCAATTTTAGCTATGTTCACCAAGGTCTGCTTGGTACAATATATTGAACAACCTGCATGCAAAAATATACTTTTGAACTCTTCCAAAGGGAAACTTTCATTTTTATCATTATCCCTTCAATATCACACACACAGATTTTTTTGATCACTGAAATGCTGTTTCTTATTTAATGCACCCTGTATTTCCCATTAGTGTCTGAAATCAACAAAATTAGTAGCAGTAATGGGAAGTAGCCAGGCGAGATGAAAAGTGAGCTTGAAAGGGAATTGATTGAAGAACAAAAGCAAAATATATAAGACGTAGATGAAACTGCTATAATTAAGGGTCTATCGGGTTTTCCACTAACATTGCTGTGTCTAGCTAGCAGAATGCATGTGTAGCTGCACCATGCCAAAAATGTAACTTAGAGAAAATGAAAGAAATAAATAGTTAAGTCTGTATGAGAAGATGAGAATATAGGGAGAAATATTTCATATATAAATGGAAGGTATAAGAAAAGGATGAAAGGCAAACTGAGATACAGGGTGTAAAGGGAAGGTCTCATGTGTTTCCTCTATTTCTTTCATTGGGAAAAAAAGTTCTGAGATCTCCCATTTTCCAATAGACATGTACTTTTATTGATAGTTCAAATGCTAAAGATCGTGTCCTATATGTAGGCTTGGAAGGATAAGATTTTTATTAGTAAATGCTGGTAAATGTCAACTTCATTGTACATACAGACGGATGAACAAATGTTCCCATCAATAATTGAAATTTACAAAGTCAAAGTAGTGAAAATGCTGTTTGAGCACTTATTTAGAGTTTTATTTAAGTATATTTATTTTGTATATTTTGACGTGATATTGATAATTTGTGTTTTAGCAGTTATAAAACTTTAACTTTTTGAATCTCAAAGTTTATTGTCACTAAATAATTATTTTTGACCCTTCATTGTCAGAGTTCCCCCACCATAATTTCCCGATATTGTGAAAATTTAAACAGATAAGCATTTTTGATGAAAAAAATTGGAATTCTGCAAAGCCTAGCCATATATTCCCCTCCAAGGCACAAACATAGAAGGGAAAAATAAACTATTTTGTGATCTCATCTGCTCTCACACCTTTAACTACTGTCTTCATGTTGAAAACTTGCAAATTTCTCTTTCCACTGCCAACTTGTCTAAATCTATCCAGTTCCATATTTCATCCTCTTTCTCTGACCTCTCTATCTAAATTCTTCAATAGTAACAAACTGAACATGACAAAAACAAAACAAAGCACTTCAATATCTTTTCTCCCCAAAATTTCCCTCTTCTTCATTGTTTGTCAATGGTGACAACACCACCATCTTCCCTCCTACTTCCTAGGATCATCTTTGACTCTATCCTAAATGATCTAGTTTGTGTCTAAATCCTACTATTTCTTCCTTATAGCATTTATAAGGTCTAACCTTTACTTCAGACTACACAGCTAAGACTCTGGTCCAGGCCTTCTTCTTGTATCTTAATTATTGTTCTTCTCTTTGTTCTGGGCTCCTTCACATGCACAACATCCCTCTCCAATTGACTGAAAAAGCAGTTAGTAAGATCATCATCTTTGCTCATCATTCTGAGCAAATCACCTTATCTTGGAATATCTCCACTGGCTCGCCATTTTCCACCAAAACAAATTCAATTTTTTGTCTTCTCCGTCAAGGCCTTTCACAGTTCTGAATGCACTGAAGTCCATCAATTTACTCTAATTGACTTTTGTACCCTGCATGGGCTGTCCAACCATAATAAATTACAAAGACCCTATTCAGTTTTATTAGCATGGAGTGCTTTGCTGGCTTTCACTACGGGTAATTTTTTTAAAAAATTGTAAATACATTTAGAATATGATCTGGATTTGATATTCATAACACAAAACATGACTAAGGTCCTAAAACCATGACAATGTCAAAACAAGTAGGTTTCCTTAATCTCAATCTCTGTTGTTGGCTGCCCTCATTGAATCTGATTCTTAGCATGAATAACAGGACATGGGTGAATTCAGCTAGGAATATTGCTAGTACCCAAAATGTATTTCCAATTTGCAGCAATTTCTTGGCAAGGCAGGAGTCTGAGGTTATGATAGAGTGAAAGGTTTGGGCATGCCTGTGTATGTACAGAGTTACTTTTTACTGCGTGCTTTATGAGCAAAATTTGTGAAAAGCTTTACCTCACTTTTTGCTTTCATAATCTTCTTTGAGATTGTAACACAAAATCATGGTAGCAATATACAGTATGTAAAATTGGCACATGACACTAGAAAATAGTCTTGTACTCTACAGAAGAAGGAGCTAGTGCCACCCTGGTCTCAGTTAACACAGGCACAATTTCTACTCATCCTA
Source organism: Chelydra serpentina (assembly GCA_037349315.1). Classification (NCBI taxonomy): domain Eukaryota; kingdom Metazoa; phylum Chordata; order Testudines; family Chelydridae; genus Chelydra; species Chelydra serpentina. Next base: position 82,139,559 of record JBAIAC010000004.1, read on the forward strand.
GACAAGAAGCCAGTAAGATTATCAAACCCTAATAATAATAATTTCAAGAGGGTAATAATTTGAAAACAGAGTCTCACAGAAGATGATGCAGTCTGTAGTTGCACAGATGTGGGAACGTATCAACAAATGAACCTTAGTCAGCTAATGAATAATTCAGTGGTTCTCTGACTTTTTTTACACTAGATGAAATTTATGCATCTGCATATTCACCACTTAATTTCCCACTTAGCCCTCAAAAGTAGTGCTTAAGTGGTGCATAGGCTTCGAGGGAGACATCTGCTGAGGACTGAAGTTTACTACCTGTGGTGAACTTGTCAACACAGAGATTATCCCATGAATGATCTTATACTCACACCTACAATGTAGCATCTATAGTGCTTCATTATATGAAACAATATATTTGGATATTTATGCTCTCTTGTCTCTCTGTTACCATTGTTGCTATCCTGCAGATCAGTTGAAGCATACCAGCCAGCTTTGCTAACACATTTCTGTTACTCTCAAACTCATTTGTTTTTCTCTTGAAAATAATGTATATTGAAGTTGACGTTTGTATAGAAAAAACACTCTCATCAGTGAAACAAGAAAGAACATACATTGTGCGTGAAGAGATTGTAGGTTACAAACTGTGTTCTCCAAGATCCCCTGCAAAATGTCCTTGCCATGAGAAAGCCGTGGCCTTAGCCCTCTATTTCAATGCTGGTTTTCTGTATCAGAACATTTAATTGTAGATAACAATAATTGTAAATCATTTCATGTCTTTGTACTTATTATGGGTCAGACCCACACAAAAAAAGGAAGTGGGAATACGATACCCCCTTGATTCCTTATGTGGGCTACCTGCATCATGAGTCACTGCTTAAGGGAGAAGGCAGCCTCCAGTGGGCCTCTATCCCATTTCCAATGCAGGTGGGTGAAGGGTGAGCAGGCAGGATCAGGGAGTGGGTGGAACCTTGATTTTGTCCCTCCAAGGTACCGACAAGAACAGCTTAGTTGGTGCAGAGGGAGAAGTAAACTGTGTGAGGTATAGAGATACAGATTTCTTCCTCTCTAGAGCAATGGAGAATCAAGTAATGAACTGCGACTCGCAATCACAATGCTGTCTCTGGTCTGCTCCTGGGACAACACAATTATATATTAGTTCTCATTCAAGATTCTGGTAACTTCACAGTCCAATGCTATATGCCCCATAGTTGTGCTTTTTGCATTTCTTACTTCAAGGTTTAACGCCAGTAGGAGATTCTGTCTTAGCCAGTCCCCACTTTTGGAGTCACCCTGCAGGGCTGCTGTTGCTATATGAGAATCTATGATAATAGGGAACATGCCAAGGAGGCATCACAATATAAATACCTGATGTTGCTCCAATGTCTCATGCAGAAAATTACTGAGTGGAACAAGTCAAGGAAGGGAAGATAATTTTGTTCAGAAAAATGTGTGAGGGTGGGGATAGAGACTATGAAAGAGGAAGAGGGAATACAGAGAAATAAACACACCAAAATTGCTGGTTGTCGTGTTATACCAATAAAATAAAAACCAGCAGGATCTTTTGAAAGGGGATAAGACAAAATATCACATTTATTGTGAATACAAAAAGAATCATAGTAAGCAGTCAGCTATAGCTATAACATTTCATTCAGTTTCACATTCATTCATACACACACACAGGTTCTGCATATATGTCATAGTTACCAGCCTAGAAGTTGCTCATGCCAAGTTACTGGCCAGGTAACCTGGGTATGAGGGTGGAGCCGAGTCCTTGTCAGATTCATCTGATGCTCCTGGAGGTTGGCAGCAGAACCAGAGACTCAAAGTCCTCAGTTTCTAGAGGCCATTCTTATAGGGATTTATTCCTATGTCAGTCTATGGGAATTGCTTCATCATGCTGTTGCTGAATCAATCAGCAGATGGCACATTCCTGATGGCTCCGTGCTGTCAGATGTTATCTTGTTTTTCCCATCCTTTGAGATGGTCGGGTGGATCCCAGTTTACCCTCCGGGGGGTGGGGGTGGGGGTTGTCTGGTCGTTCCCACTTGATGCTGCCTTCAGACGACGGTCACTGAATTCCTAGGCTGGCACCTCCCTGCTCATTCATTCATGTACACCAAGCATTCATCATCTTCAACACTTTCGGGGTGTGTACTAATTTATATGAGACTCCCTGCTCTTTAATTAAAGAGGGTGGGGGTCTTTCTATGCTGTTTCTAGGTACAAAGCACGCATAAAGAACAAAGTCAAATAACTTGTTTGCAAGTTTCTCATAGCAATACAGTATCTTTCTGAGAACAGATACAATCAATGGTTTACACAGACAGTAGTTTGTAAGTTTAACAAGGGATCCAAGAGATCTTTTACTTGGTAATGCTATGAGATTTAAATTGTGGGAATCACTTTCGGTACCTTCTTTAATATCCCTACAGTTGCTAATATGCTTAAATCTCTACAAAGAACATGGGATTTTTTTGCAGTAGACAAGATATAATAGTCAACCTACCTCTCAACTATAGTACTTGTACCAATATATTTCCATATACAAGTTCATATGAAATTAAACATATACACTTGTTCAGTGGAAATGAAAGGAGTTATGTCACATTTTGTAACCATACTCAAATGACCATAGATCTATAACTTAATAGCTGGCCTAAGCATAAGTCACTGATGGGGTCTAAATTAGCTGTTACCACTCAAGAAACAGATTTTTTTTTGAGTTATCATGGATAGTTCTCTGAAAACATCTACTCAATGCACAGTGGCAGTTAAAAATCTAACAGAACATTAGGAACCGTAAGGAAAGGATTAGATAATAAGATGGAAAATATCATAATGCCACTATATAAATGAATGGTATGCCAACACCTTGTACATGGCATACCATTCTGGTTGCCCATCTCAAAAAATATATATTAGCTCTGAAAAACGTACAGAGAAGGACAACAAAAATTACTAGGGGTATGGAACTGCTTCCACATGAGGAGAGATTAAAAAGCCTGGGACTGTTCATCTTAGAAAAGAGATGACTAAGGGCGAATATGATAGAGATCTATAAAATCTGGAATGGTATGGAGAAAGTGAATAAGGAAGTATTATTTGGCCCTTCACATAACGCAAGAACTAGGGGCACCCAATAAAATTAATAGGAAGCATGTTTAAAACAAAAGGATGATCTTTTTCACACAACATACAGTCAGCCCGTGGAACTCATTGCCAGGGGATGTTGCGAAGGCTGAAAGTAGAACTGGATTATAAAAAGAATTAGATAAATTCATGGATGACAGGTCCATCAATGGCAATTAGCCAAGATGGTCAGGGATGCAACCCCATGCTCTGGCTGTCCATAAACCTCTGACTGTCAGAAGCTGGGATGGATGATGGGGAGGGTCACTCTGTTCATTCCTTCTGAAGCATCTGGCACTGGCCACCACGAGAAGACAGGCTACTGGACAAGATGAATCATTGAAATGACCCAGTATGGCCATAGTAAATTACAAAGACCCGATTCAGTTTTATTACCATGGAATGTTGTGCTGGCTTTCCACACTACAGGCAATTTTTAAATTTGTGAATAAATTTAGATTTGCAACTGAACAAATTATATTTCCAAACACATAGGGATACGTGGTCCTTGAAAAGTATAGTATTATTGCAAAGTGTCTGTATCATAACATCAGAAAATCAGTTTGTATAAATAACCCTTTTATTTTTCTATGAACATTCCAGAATAGCAAATTTACCAGCAATGACAGTTGACAAGAGAATTTTTAACTACAGTCCTTAGGTATTTATCAAAAACAAATTGTGAATTTTCAAATGAGAAATTAACCATGGTCAAAGAAAACTGGTGAGTCAGATATGTCAGATTTGTTTCTGTTCCTGAATTGGGTGACATACTTGTATGCAACTAACCAACACAAAGTGAAATAAAATGAAGAATATAGGATCAGGTCATTGGCTTGGCATAAATTAGTTTAATTAAAATCATTCATTAAAATAACCTGAGGATCTAGCTCACAGTTCAACATGTGTGCTGTTTTGATTAGTAACATAAGTTACAGTGCAAATAGAGAACTGAACATCAATTTTAACTTTCACAGTCTGAACAATTTGCAGAGCAAGAACTTTTCCCTAGAAAAATGTGTGGCTAGTTCTAAATAGACAATGCTTGTGAGCAGGTTGTGATTTGTTCATAGACAATTTGTTAGCAAGAATACAAATGTGATTTTTCTAAAATAGACTATTATTTTCTAATTATTCATTCAGATCCATGCTTTGGATTATGACATGTTTTTGTGGGACTGCAACTCACTCCATATCACTTTTGACTGTACATCAAAAATAACTGACTAGCTGTGAAAACTGAAAGCTTTTTATGTAGCCAAATGCTAAAAAAAGTAGCAGAACACACTGGGAAAAAAATAAGCACTCTCAATATGATCAAATTTTAACAACTCTTTTCCTAACTAAAAGTAGCCCACTTGTAAGAAAAACTAGAATTCTCTTCAATATGTCTGTTTGCAGGAAGCTTAGAATGAGGCACAACAATAATGTTATAACAAAACCAGTGACAACATATGATATACATTTAATTAAGATAGACTGCTGTAATTTCCGATGGTCCAATGTTCAAACAACACAATCTATGTCTCATCATATGCTGGGGATGAAATGCAAAAAAAAATTAAAAATAAATTTAAAAAAAATTAACAGTGACACCAATGGTGTGAAATGCCTGAGGAGTGAAGACATAATTTTAGAAATTATATCAGATCCAAGAAAACTGATGCTCTTAAAAAAAAGTTAGAAAAGGAACAGTACAGCTATCTGGTGACATCTATAAAAGCATCCATAAAAATGGACAGGTGTTAATAGCTAGACCTGCTCCCACTGAAGTCAATGGCATTGTCCCATCAAATCCTTAAACCAGTGTGTAGAATGCTCAGAAGGTTAACCAGGGCATTGGGACTGATGTCTTAATGGTTTTTAAGAGACTCAGCTACAAAAGTAAGTCAACATGAGGGTAACCAATGCAGTGATGGCTGCCTGAGTTTGTGGAGAGCCTTAAACAGTAAGTTCTGCATTGTGACCCACCCCATTCACTTCAGCAGCTGCTAATTGAAAGGATCAGAAGGCAAGGCTGATCCTTTCAATGTTAACATTAACTATTCACTGCTCACTACAGCATTCAGGAAAGGGCTGGAAGTATCGTATTACCAAGTTCTACACCAGCCTTTCCTAAAGTGTGCAGTGGGAGAGGGGGCTGAGAGAAATTGCTAGGGTGTGTGTGGAGGATGTACAAATTAAGATGTTTAGGCCTTTCACAGAACAAGGCCGGTTGCAGGGTATGCAATTAATTTCATTGTTCTGAATGGGGGAGGCTCATCTTTCAAAAGTTTGGGAAACACTGGCATAAATGATCAAGTTAAATGAAATATAATTTGGAAATAATGTTATTGTCATGGAAAGCAGACATAACAAGATGCGATGGGCGGGCCACACAGCACGGCTCACGGATAACAGGTGGACCGCAATCATTGCTGAGTGGCACCCGCGAGAACAGAAAAGACCCCCCGGTCGGCCTCCAAGAAGATGGGAAGATGACATCCTTAAACGTTTCGGACGAACGTGGAGAAGAAAGGCAAGAGTGCGAGAAGAATGGCAGACGTGTTGTGATCGGCGCAGTCTTAACGACAGCTGAAGTCCGATCGATCCAGGTGATCCAGGTGATAATTTGGAGCCTCATCGTGCAGTAATCCTGCAGTCCTTACTCTGGGAATACTCCCACTGATCTCAAATCATAGCTGATATATGTGGTATATGGTGGGTTTATAAACTTTCGCTGGAGAAGCTAAAATTAGACCTATCTGTGTTTTAGCACAACTTGAGGAAGGCCATAAGAGGATGAAATGGGTGGGATGGTTGTGCTCAGGGCCACCCAGAGGATTCAGGGAGTCTGGGGGGGAAAGCAGGATTCAAGGGCTCGACGACAGGGCTCCTCCACTGAAATGCCGCTGAAACCGGCGGCTGTGCTTAACCACTGCGGCAGCAGCAGTGACCAAGCTCCCGCCGAAGTTCTGCCAAATACGGCGGCGATCAAACGCCGAAGTACGCCGGAGTGCCGGCCGTTGCGGGGCCCTCTTAGGCGCGGGACCCGAAGTGCCGCTGAAGACCGGGAGTCTGATGGGGGCCTGGGGCAAATTGCCCCACTTACCTCCACCCAACCTCCATTATTACTGCGGCCCTGGTTGTGTTTCTCAACTGTACAAACAACTTGGGCTCAAATTCTCTGCATTGACATCAACTGGTTTCCACAAATGTCACTGAGGGAAGAATTTAACCCTTAATACATAAATATGATACAAACACCTTAATCTGAAAACCTATTTAATTGCTATCACTCCCAAGGAGCTTCAGCGTGCAATACCAACTGCTGCCAAGGGTCTCTGATGGAGCTGGAGATGTTTGAGGTTCTGGGAGCTGCAGTGTATCTGAATGCCCCTTCTGACCTGGAAGAGGAATGAGTTGGCTGTACTAGAATGAGTGCAGAGGGGAATGGAGTGAACTGTTGAGCTGGGGGTAGGTAGAAAGAAGAAATGCAAGAGCTACGTTTGAGAGGGAGAGGGTGGGAATAGGGAGAACAGTGAAGCAATAAGATAAATACTGTTTTCTCCCACTTTGTTTATTAAAGTGTCCCTTTTTTTATTCTAACAGGGTAGCAGGTAGAGAAGAGGAGGATGCTTGTTTTTCTTCCTCCTTCCAAAACAATCTCCCTTGTTCCCCAACAAACCACTTCCCTGTGCCACACCCTTCCTCCCCAAATCAGCGTCTTTATGTTTTTCACTTTGAAAATAAGATCAACATGCAAGCAAGGGAAGGATGGGGGTGGGAAGCATGGACTGGCAGCCCTAGCAGTTATTTTGGCCATCAGCTGCCAGGACCTTTAAACCCAATGATACTTGCTGTTTAAATATGGGTTATATCAGAGAAATAGTTGTCTATTAAATTATATAAGATGGTCCAAAAACATCTAACTGCAATACATGCAGAAACTATGTCAATTTATATCATCTCTGTCATTTGTGCTTGGAATTTACTCTTTCCATGCCAACCAGCTATGTGTGCTAAGCTAACATAACATGCATTTTAGAGCTTCTTCTATTAGCCCTGGGTAAATAGTCCATACTCCAATGTACTGTGCTGCCTCCCAACTACATAGTCTTCTTTTGGTAGTCCTGTTCAGTAACAGGAAAGTCTCTAAAGCTTCCTGAACAAGGATAACAACTTTTAAAATGTTTTCCTTTAATCAGGATAGTGACAACAGGCTCCCTGCTAGAGCATTCTGATATTCTACTTGAATTTTGAAGTCTATCAGCTTTGGAGTGACATAGGATTTATGAGATGTTCAGATATTTTTCAGTGGTTTGAGAGATTTTATGTTCATATCCTAGTGAGTAATGGTGTGGTGCGGGACTGATTGTTTTAGCTACAAGTATTTATTAAACATTAGCTATAATTTCTCTGAAAACAGGTCACTTATTTAATTTTTTAATATTTAAGGTTAGAGGGATTAGGTCTGTGCAAAAACCACTAAAAGGACAAAATTCCAAATGCTTTGTGTTGTCGGATATAATCAAATCCATCAAATTCAAGCTACAGGCTTATTCACTGCCTATTATAATAGGATTTTGACTCTGAGGTCTTTTGGCAGTACCAGAAAATTAATGATTAATAATCCATAAATTAGCTTAATATATGAATTGTTTCCTTTCTATGAAAAAACATTTTAATTTCAGACTTTTGCATTAATATTTTTAATCAAATATTTTAAGAAGCAATAGGCAATTTAAATAATAGCTCCAGGAATGTTAAGTTTTATGTATCAAGTACCCTGGATTTATAACTTATAATAAAACCAGTTATGATCTGTTTCATAAGCATTTGTTCTGATATTTCTAGGCCCAGTTGTTTACATAGTAAAGTTAATACGACAGTCACAACAATTCTTTTCTGTTGCTAACCTTAAAGAAATTCCACCTGGACTTGGGCGATTTTTTTGTAAGTCCTGAACATCTGCAAATAATATTATCTAATATGATCCTTCACAATAATTCATAATGCCAGGATAGGGAAAAACCTCTTTGTTGTTAGATATCCTCTAACATTCGCTTCCTGCTGAAAGTTGAGAAATCTCGTTAGAAGATTGAACCAAAATAGACTTTTATATGAACATACTTATCTTTACAAATGAAAAGTCAATGGTACTACACCCATGCATAATGTTTTACATGTGTGTAAGTGTTTGTAGGTTCAAGGCCACAGTCAGGAAAGGCATTTGCACACTGGAGGAGACCATGGTGCAGTACTACAGATTTAAAAAGCCATTCCTGTGATGAGACATGGCAAACTAGGTATTTTAGTTTCCTTTTCCCATGGAACTCTAACAAGAGGTGAGTGGACCTAGCTATACAATTATAACAATAAACCTGGCCAACCTATAAATAGACCTGTTCCTATTCCCATTGACATCAATGGTAAATCTCAATGGGAACAAAAGAAGCCCTGTTATCTATCTATCTATCTATCTATCTATCTATCTATCTATCTATCTATCTATCTATTTATTTTTAAGCATGCTTACTTAAATTACTAAATAGAAAATTAACCAGAGTTACATGTCTTAGCACACTTCAGTATATTTTGTCAAAGCCAATATTTGGCTGCTTAGTAATTATTAGTGTGTTGGCTTTTGTTTTTTGTATTAATGACCCCATATAATGGTGGATCCTCACCTCAAGAGTGCCCCTTTATGTCACAGTGCAATGTAGCAGGGGTTTTAATCTCCATCACTCCTGCAGACCATCTGTCTTTGCATAGCATTTAGCTCTCTAGATCAGATGCAGCTAGTTCCTTCCTGGGTAACAAATGACCAACAAGAGTCCAAAGTCTCAAAGAATCAGCCTATCCTGGGCCCTGTATTCACCCCTTCCCCGGAGCTCCACTGCCATCCCCCAGCTCTGGTATCAAGTACTGTCCCAACCAGCATAAGGCCTCTAGCCTCTGACAGTCACTGATATTTCAGCCCTGCACAGAAGCAAGCGTGCCTGATTACTCCCTGGGGCTTCTTCCCCCAAACTTTTTCTTCTGATGCTTTATGGCAAATCAGACTCACCTGATGAGTCTATAACTGTCGCCTATATAGTTCTCAAACATTCATGCCACTACACTTTTACCCTGTTCAATGTCCTTAAAAAATGTGGTACAGCTTTTTTTAATGTTAGCGCATTTCCCAATACTCTCACTAAACAAACCCCTTATCATAGAATCATAGAACTGGAAGGGACCTCGAGAGGTCATTTAGTCCAGTGCCCTGAACTTGTGGCAGGACTAATTATGTAGAAAATTCCTGACAGGTGTTTGTCTAACCTACTCTTAAAAATCTCCAGTCATGGAGATTCCACAACCTCCCTAGGCAATTTATTCCAGTGCTTAACCATCCTCACAGTTAGGAAATTTATCCTAATATCCAATCTAAACCTCCCTTGCTGCAATTTAAGCCCCTTGCTTCTTGTCCTATCCTCAGAGTTTAAGAAAAACAATTTTTCTTCCTCCTCCTTGTAACAACCTTTTACATTCCTGAAAACAGTTATGTCCCCTCTCGGTCTTCTCTTTTTCAGACTAAACAAACCCAATTTTTTCAATCTTCCCTCATAGGTTATGTTTTCCAGACCTTTAATCATTTTTGTTGCTCTTCTCTGGACTCTCTCCAATTTGTCCACATCCTTCCTGAAATGTGGCACCCAGAACTGGACACAATATTCCAGTTGAGGCCTAATCAGAGCGGAGTAGAGTGGAAGAATTACTTCTTGTGTCTTGCTTACAACACTCCTGCTAATACATCCCAGAGTAATGTTCACTTTTTCTGCAACAGCGTTACGCTGTTGACTCATATGTAGCTTGTAATACAGTATGACTCCCAGATCCCTTCCCTTATAGTATATTCTGTCGCCTTAAAGCATCTAAATTGTTCACAAAGAGCCTTTCTGTCCCGGAACCACTCCCTGCATTCCCATATCAGGTAATCAACTGTTTCTCTAATCCAGGGATCGGCAATCTTTGGCACGCGGCCTGTCAGGGAAATCCGCTGGCAGGCCGGGATTGTTTGTTTACCCGCAGTGTTCGCGTGTTTGGCCGATCGCAGCTTCCACTGGCCGCAGTTCACTGTTCCAGGCCAATGGGGGTTGCGGGAAGCGACATGGACTGAGGGATGTGCTAGTCCAAAGTCCCAAAGAGTCAGCTATTCTCTAGGTCCTGAGTTTAACATTTTCCTGGGGTTCCACTGCCATTCTCCAGCTTTGGTATCAATCACTGTCCCATGCAAACTAAGCTTTCCTAAGGCCTCTGGTACCTCAGACCTTCAAGAGAGCCTGCCTGTGGCTTGTCCCCACAGACATAACTCTCTCAGCCTATTTATAAAATCCAGGTGTCTGAGTTATCACCTGATCCTTTTTTTAGTCCTGACCTCTCTGGCTGATAAGTGACTATCTAATTACTTCCCAGTTGAGGTAAATGTGCCTAACTCACCTTTAACTCTTTCTTACCCATGATGGGGGTGTACTCTATCACACTCTGCTAATTTCAAAAAGCACTCTTTTTGCTATATGTTTGCTTCTTTTTTATTAGTTATGCAACCTGACAGATTATCACTACTAGGAAGGTTGGGTTAGGGTAAATATTTCAACAGCTGTCAATTCTAGGGGTTATGGCCTTATATTTCATCATGCAAGTGTTAAAAAAAATCAAGAGGAGATACATGAAAATCAGTAAGAATCACTTTAAATTGGACATCCAGATAAAGGCAGCAAATTAATTGAAACTAATGTGTGCATTGCTGTATGTCATTGAGTGGCCTTCAATCATCACTTCTCAATTAATGAGGAGTAGCTTATTAAATTTCTGAGCAGTGGTTGTCATTTCAGTAAATGTCCAAGAGATTTAACAATGAGACAACAGAGTAATACAATGCCAAAGACATAGGATTAAATATACCTGCATAGAAATATTCTCCCAATTTGATAATGAATCATTGATAGTTACTCTTTGAGCAGTTTTTCATCTGTTTGTGCACCCACTTTATAATAATTTCTTCTAGACCATATTTCCCTAGTTTGCTTATGAGAATGTCATGTAGTACTGTGTCAAAAGTCTTACTAATTCCAGCTATGACCTCCCCCTATCTACTAGGCCAGTTACCATATTGAAGAAGAAAACTAGGTTGGTTTGACCTTATTTTTTCTTAACAAATACATGTTAGCTATTATTTATCAACACATTATCCTCTAGGTTTCAACAGATTGTTTAATAACTCATTTCAGTATTTTTCTGGGTATTGCTATTAGGCTGGCTGTTCTATCATTCTCTGTGCCCTCTTTGTTTCTCCTCTTTTAAGATAGGTACTATGTTTCCCCTTCCTCAGTCTTTTTGGACCTCATTCATCCTCCATGAGTTCTTGAAGATAAACTATAATGGTTCAGATAAAGTATATAGTATGAGTAAAAGTACATAATTCTGTAAGGGTCTGATGATCATTTCTGAAGCAGCTTCCCTGAATGGCTAAGTGCTATCATTAAGTCACGTGCTTCAAATGCAGATTTTTAAAAATTTCTACAGGAAAATTAAACTTTCTGTCTAACATGTCAAAAAGTTGATGTAGAAGAGCATTTAATTTACCTCAAATTCAGTCCTAATCAGCAATTATGAAAACTTCCTTAGTCCAAGCAGTTTAATAACTCTGTAACAATTTTCAAATGGGTTTACATTTTAGTCTTAGCTGTGACTTAATATATTGAGAGTAATCTGGCAGTTCACCTTGGAGACAAGGATGTGACAGAATCACTTTCATGAAATAGTTCTTAAAACCTGCAGATCTTTAATAGATAATGCATAATGATTTTACTAATACTATGGACATAAATATATTTGACAAATATGAATTATAGATGTTAAATGAAAGAGAATGACATTGTTCTTTATATTACCTTGATACTAACTGATGATCAGAGTGGAAATAAATATGGATTTCCAGTTACTTACTGAACCTCTGTAACTGATACAAACAAGATTTATTAACAATTGATTAACAGCAATTTCATACTCTAATGTAAGAGTCATAGCCACACTTTGTGGTCTAATCATAAAGGTATTAAATATTATAGAGTACTGTACTATAAATTTGTTAAATCAATTTACTGGAACTTGTGATGATTTTAGATTCAAATATTTGTCTCTGCAGCTTCAGGAACATTCTTAGTCATGTACGTCCATACTTACCAGCTGGTTCGGCGGCAAGCAATCGATCTTCTGGGATCGATTTATCTTGTCTTGTCTAGACGCAATAAATCGATCCCAGAAGTGCTCGCTGTTGACGCCAGTAATCCTGCTCCGCGAGAGGAGTAGGCGGAGTCGACGGGGGAGCCTGCCTGCTGTGTCTGGACCCGCGGTAAGTACCTTTTAGTTCGAACTAAGATACTTTGACTTCAGCTATGTTATTAACATAGCTGAAGTTGCGTATCTTAGTTCGAACTGGGGGCTTAGTGTGGACCAAGTGAAATCATATTGTTCCCATGTGAAAGTGCTTACAAGTAATGTGGCAAAACAGAAATAGTGTGTTACTCAAGGCTTACATTGACATAACACAACTGAAAGCTGAAATCAATCAAGTTCCACCAGGATAAAACTAGACTAATATCGTGGTGCATCAAGCTTTTAATCTCTGAATCATAAATTTTCCCCAAATCAATTAAAATCTCTATAACATTAAAATAAAAAATGAAAGTTGAAAGAGAAAAAATGAATTACAGATATGTTGGGGGGGGGGACGGACAAAAGAGATGTTTTCATGTGAGATTAGAAAATGGTGCAAGTGAGGCTTTGAGATATAGATGCTTATTCAGACAGCAGGCGTCTCAGGGTTTGTGAACTAAGTGGGTCAATGTTCTTCCTATTAGACTCCCAGCCTTCAGCAGGAGCAACAAGTGATTGTGAACAGTCCAGCCAGGGCCCCATTTCCCATGAACAGTGCTAGGGGAACATAAGAATAGCCATGCTGGGTCAGACAAAAGGTTCATCTAGGCCAGTATCCTGTCTTCCAAGAGTGGACAGTGCCAGGTGCCCCAGAGGGAATAAACAGAACAGGTAATCATCAAGTGATCCATTCCCAGTCAATCTTCCCAGCTTCTGGCAAACATAGGCTAGGGACACGATCCCTGCCCATCCTGGCTTATAGATGAATTTATGAATACTTGAATTTATCTAGTTCTTTTTTGAACTCTGCTATAGTCTTGGACTTCTATTTTATATTTTTGTAATCTTTTCTTATTTTAATTTTTTTAATTTCCAAACTTCTAAAATGGTTTACAAACACTAGAGAATATAACATGTAACCTGCCAGAGTATGTGATCATGCTCTTGTAATGTAATCCAGAACAAGAGGTGTCATAAAAAGCAAGTGTTCTTCAGTCCAGCTTACCCTGGAGTAGATGGGGTCCTTGGTATTAGAGCTCATTTGGCTAGGGGGTTGCAGCCTCACTGGCATCTATCCTTAACTGAAATCTGTAGGGCCACTGTGTGGCATTCTATTAACACTTTTTCACTAACAGCTGTGCTTGGTGTTTCATCAAGAGCAGATACTGGTTTTAGCAAGGGGGTGCTTTAGTCACTGATCAAATAGCCAGGCCCCTCATTCCACCATCTCAGGGAGGCCACAGTTCCAAGAGTGAAAGAAAGTGTTTCTCACCTACCTCTGAGGGCTTGTTAAAACTCAGAAGTACTATTAGTTTGCCTTAAATCAGTTTAAAGAACTTTTTAGTTAAACTGGTGTTAAACTTTGTTTGGACACTTTTATATCAGTATAACTTGTATCTGTAAATTGTAGGCGCAAAATATACCTGTTTAAGACAGGATTAAATGGAAATAACAATATCAAAGCACAAAATTGCATGGGTATAATTTAAATCAGTTTAAAATAACACTTTTTGTTAAATCGGTCTAAACTATGCTGAAGTGTGTTGCCTCCACAGAGTCATTTTGACCCTCCCACTTTCCTCTATTTGGAAACTGGATCCAAACCAGGCTATAGGAGCAGGAGAGGAAGTAAGGAATCTTTGCAGGGGATGGGGTATTTTTACAATCAATCTATGGAGAAGAGAGCTCAACTGAATTGTGTGCACCACCAAGTTGATAATTATTGCTACAATTATGTGGCTATGTAGCTAGGCATGTGGGTTCTACAATGTGGCTTGTGGAGGCAACATACTCAGAGAACAAGAGTTATTAAGTGACCCAAAAGGCTACAAAAGGATCTCGCAAAACTGGGTGACCGGGGAACAAAACGGCAGATGAAATTTAATGTTGATAAATGCAAAGTAATGGACTTTGGAAAACATAATCCTAACATACAATGATGGGGTCTAAATTAGCTGTTACCACTCAAGAAAGAGATCTTAGAATCATTGTGGATAGTTCTCTGAAATCATTCATTCAATGTGCAGTGGAAGTCAAAAAAGAGAACAGAATGTTGGGAATCATCAAGAAAGGAATAGATAATAAGACCGAAAATATCATATTGCCTCACCTTGAATACTGCGTGCAGATGTGGTCGCTCCATCTTAAAAAAGATATATTGGAATTGGAAAAGGATCATAAAAGGGCAACAAAAATTATTAGGGGTATAGAACGGCTTCCGTACGAGGAGGTTTTTTAGCTTGGAAAAGAGGCAACTGAGGGGGGATATGATAGAGATCTATAAAATCATGAGTGGTATAGAGAAAGTAAACAAGGAAGTGTTATTTACTTCTTCTCATAATACAAGAACAATGGGCCACCAAATGAAATTAATAGGTAGCAGGTTTAAAACAAATACAATAAAGTATTTTTCACACAACACACTGTTGACCTCTGGAACTCCTTGCCAGAGGGTGTTGTGAAGGCCAATACTATAATGGGGTTTAGAAGGGAGCTAGATAGATTAATGGAAGGTAGGTCCATCAATGGCTATTAGCCAGGATGGGCAGGAATGGTGTCCCTAGCCTCTGTTTGCCAGAAGCTGGAATTGGGTGAAAGGTCATGTATCACTTGATGACAACCTGTCTGTTCATTCCCTTTGGGGCACCTGCCATTGGCCACTGTCAGGAGACAGGATACTGGGCTTGATGGACCTTTGGTCTGACCCAGTATGGCCGTTCTTATGTTTTTATGTTCTTACCCCCTTTTTACAAAAAAAGATGAGAAAAAGAAAAAGAAAGAAACAACAAAAAAAGTGAAAGAAAATAGATACAATTGGCACAGGGAACAGTTCTGCGTCTGTAAAGCATCCAACACACTTTCCATGCTGTATTATCAATGTTTGCTTCATTGATAACCTTTGTATGGAATAACTGAGTGTACAAATACAACTTGCTAAATAAGGATTGTAAATTGTAATAATGGATGTAAGAAATTAGGGTTTTTATAATTATGGGAATGCATCTACAACGCTAAAAAGAGACATTTAATCAACAGGCTGGGATGAATGATGCTTTGCTGAACTAACAAGAATCAAGAGTATAAATTAGTGGGAGCAGGGGGAGAAACCAAAGGAGGGTGGCATCTAATGTGGTGGCTTTAAGATGGCAAACCTGATTTAGTATTTTCTCCATTGTGGCTCTTGCAGAGTTGAGGTACCCTTACATTTCCATGCAGAAAAGCTATGCAGTACATATTGCACTGTGTTATTGTTGTTACCCTTTGAGAGTTTGGTTTTGATTGCTGTCTTAGCACATTGTATGATCATGAATTCAGTGTTACATTTCTGAAAAACCTTTAGATGTTTCCTGGTGTGCTTCTGAGGCATTTAACAAGGTTTTCGTAGCCTTTCAGGTTCAACAAATTTGTGAAAGTTGTAGCATTGTGGGTTTCCAATCATATCCCTTGAGAAGCACAAGGAATTGAGGTGGTTAGGGGCTACTGGGCTGCAGTCAACTATTACAGTATAAAAATAATAATAGCATTTGCTCACTGAAGAAAGCAGCATGGGAATACAGAACCCAGTTTGTAGCTGAGCAAAGAAATATTGACTCCTTAACAGTAAATATTAGACACAGCACTCAGAGATTAGGTCAGACTTCAAGTAACTTACTAAAAACCAAATAAATTAATCATCTGAGACTAGTCCTTCCCTGTAGCATTTCAAGATTTTATACTGCATATAGATAGTTTGATAATCCTGCCTCTTTTGATTCCTTTTTGAAGTCACAATTTGTCCTTTTGAAACCTGTACAATGTGATTGAAAAAGTTAAACCATATACTGTCTAGTGACCGATATCTAATTGTAAATTGAGGCTTCCCATACCTGAGAATTATTGTAAATGAATGTAATTAGTAAAACTGTGGGAACTTCAAAAATATTTCAGGATCATGAATTAAATACATGATCATTGGAGAGAAGCTCTACAAATTAAAAGCTCAATCTGTACAGCATGTTCAATTCGTTCATGGCTTTAGTGTTTTTTTATCATTGATGAGCTGGATGGGGCTTGTTATCTTTTTGTTAACAGAGCTAATTTGGGGGGCCTCTAAAGAAAATTCTCAGCTTTTGTGTAAAATAATATAAATCTCTAACCCATTTCCTTATAATGATAACCTTGAAAACATAAAATGTAGCTAGTCTATTGTAAAGATGGAAAGCAATGTATGGCAGAAAGCTGGGAGGAAGGGGGCATTTAAAGAAAGACAGAGGGACAGACAAACTTTTAATGTAAAATAATTCCTTTAAGTTTGTAGTTTATTCCAAAGAATAAGATCTCTAGGCAAGTACTATGTACAGTGGTATGATAACAATTGAAAGAAATTGCTTATACTTGTGGGGAAGGTGGCAAAGTATTGTTTCACATCCACCAAAATGACAAGGCTGTCTCTGCTTGTTTTAAAAGTTTACAGTCCTCTTTGTTTACATTCACTGATGCCTGCATTCCCAATTTGTGGTGCACTGTACCCCCACCCACCAGCTGGGAATACCACCACAGGAGAGACCGCTATCCACCTCCAACCTCAGCTAGGGAAGACATCTAGCACCTAGGGCAGACCTGTCTACTTCAAGAATGAAATGGAACCCATTCCTAAATTAACAGTGTGACCCATCACCAAAGGGAATCAACCATGCCCCACCCAGATATCACTGGATGACTTGCCGGCCATCATGGCTGTCAGCAGAGTCTGCATGCTACCACTTATGCTGCTATGAAGAATAGAAGGGGAAATACCTGGAGTTAACTGGGTAGAGACAAACATGGGTGGTTATGAGGTACTAGGTAGAAGAGCAGGAGGAGAAAGACTGGTCTATGGGGATCGAGCAGGTATGTGGAAATCATGGTTTGATATTCAGGGAGGAAAGGAACATGCAAATGTTCTTTTTGTGGGTAGAGGGCTATGGGAGAGATATTTTATTATAGAATGTAGCAGATATGGTCCAAATATTATAAACTCCCCTCACACAGGGTATCAACCTCTGGAACTCAGGAAATGATCAAATCTTAATTTCCTGAAGCCAAACTAGACACACCCCATATTATACCATTTCTAATCTCCCTAAGACTTTCCTCATTTTCCCTAAACTTAGTCAGTCTGGACCTGGAACACTTTAGTCCCTGTTACCTGCAGCAGTTCTAAACATCAAATCCATGATGTTTTACACTCTCTATGATCACAAAGGGATATTTAGGATGATGAGCACTTCTCTTTCTCAATTCACACTTTGAGTCTTTCCTCCAGAAATTTAATATAAACTGTTCCCTTGTTAATTTATGCTTAAGTTTATGAGCTTTTAAATGGAGACAAAAGCTATAACAGATTTCAACACTTCCTAAAATGGCCATTTAAAAAAAACAACAAAAAAAACCAGGCAGATCCTTCCTCAACCGAGGCTGGCCTTAATTTAGAAACTTCCCTTTCTCCCTTTGACTTTTGTATTTTTAAGGGGGTTTTAAACTCTTGAAAGATTAATTTGTTTTAAACAAGGCAATTCTCATTCAGTGTTGCACCAACTGTCATTAAAAAACAACAATACTGACAAAATGGGAAGGCTAACTGGGTGCCTGGTTTAAGGAAGAGAGAAAGGCACTCATGCTAAAGGTCAGGAATCCCCTGCTTCACAGTGTTGTTACCGAAATATCGGGTCCGCCTAGCTGAGAGCCAATAACAGCCAGACAGGGATAAGGAAAGAAAATTACTTTATTCTGCAAAATAAGGGAAGTCTGTGCCAAGTGACAGGACTTCAATTAACACAGAAATTACAGGTCTTTTATACACACTTAGACAAAGCCCTGGTGTGTTAACATTTGATTGGTGCATGCTAGACCTCGAATGTCTGCTATCTGGTCAGTAAAAACTGGTATAGAAATAACTATCTCAGCTGGAAAACACTATTCTTGTGTAGGCGAAGGACAACTGTAAAAATGCAAGGTCTTGCGTAGGCGAGGCATCTACTTCCACCTAGTGGCCTCTGGTTGCCGTAGCTGCTGGCTGTTAAGGGGGTTCACCATAGCTTATGACTTTCACAGTGTGGAGATACCTCGTTCATTAATGTTTATACAGCAGCTGGTATCCTTCGGTGGAATCCTCCCATGCCTTGGCATTGCATAGGCCAAAACAAGACTCCACCATCCCTGCCTATCTTGGGCTGCTCTTAGCATGTCTTCTCTGTTATTAAGTCCTATAAGTTTTCCTTCTCTGAGTACTGTTGCAGGAGGGATTCTTTCGGTTAGCCCTTTGTGCTTGTTCTTCCAGTAGCCTAATAGCACACTTGCTATGGCAGATGGTCTGGCTTCTTACTTAACATGTGTCTCAGATATTTCCATCTGCTTTTTCTGGATAACTTTAGAGATAAGGGGTTGTTGAACTCTCTGATGAATCTTGGCATTTGTTATAAATTCATTTAATTTAATGCCTAGTATTTTTCTAAGGCATTTGCTTCTGAGGGCATTTAGACACCTGTCTATACCTTTGGTGGATTTCCAGCTATCACATCCCTATGTTAATGTGGAAATAAAATTTGAGTTGAAGATTCATAGTTTGGTTCTTTGCCTTCTAAAGTAATGCTTTAAGTTTGGAGCTGGGGTTCTCTCATTAGATTTGTTTTTACATAAATGATCATTAACTCCATCTTTTTCATGATGCTGCAGTCTTGCAGTCTTTTCTTGCATCCTAGTTGAGCTATCCCTTAGAAGAGCTATGTAATCAGCGAAATCTAGACCTGCCAATGTACTGTTGTTGAACCATATAATGCCTGTATTAAAATCTTCACTTTTTCTCCTAACAAGGTCAATGGCAGTGCCAAACAGGAGAGGTGAGAGAATGCATCCTTGTCTGACACTAGTTTCTAAGCTGAGTCATTCATTCAAGTCTACATATATTTTAGCTGTGTATGCTACACCTGGTTGGCATACTGCAATATTTCAAGATGTTCCAAAGTCAATTGTGATGAAGGCTGTCAAATGCTTTCTTAAAATCTATGAAGTTTGTGATAAATAGTTTTTGTTGTTTGATTATTATGGTGTGACTGAAAGTCTGGTTGATACATGATCATCTGAGTCAAAATTTAGCCAGCTCTTCCCTTAGTTTTGCCTCGGCCACTTCCTTTATTCTGCTTATGATGATACTGTCAAAGACTTTGCCTCTCACTGAAAGGAGTGTAGAACCCTGCCAGTTGTTGCAGTCACCTGGGTGACCTTTTTGGGATATTTTACTACAATGACATTTTTCCATTATTCTGGAGGTTTTCCCTGGTTTCATACTTTACTGATAAGTCTGGTGATTTTATCTATGATCTTATGATAAGCTGTCAGCATTTCCCCATGAGTTGGTCTTTATTTATTTATTATTATTATTATTATTATTATTATTATTACCATGATGGTCCTGATCACAATAATTAAAGGAGACTGTTCTGGTAAGAATGTTTTAATAGGATTTTTATGTATATTTTATTTCCATCACATTCAGTGGAGCACAAATACTATCTTTTACATTCTGTCATGGCTTTCCCTAAAATAGAAACACAAGATTATACATTTCATCCACCCAGGAAGGAGAAAGGAGGAGCTTCCATCTGCCTTTCTCAGAGTACACAACATTAGTAGGGTGTCCTTTGAAATAAACAGCATCCAACTCCCTTGGGGAGGTAAACATTAACTGACTATTTCCTGAATGTTTACTGTGCTATTCCTGAGTTATGCTGAAGCTAGCTAGCTTGTGACACAAATCAATGTGTCAGACAGTTGGATAAGCATACTAACATTTGGCTGCACAGCTGCAGCTTATCTGAACCTCTTTGTTTGGAAATCTTAAACAAAACATCCCGTCCCTTGAAATTCCCCATACCTTTCTGCCTTATGGCCAGACCAAATCAAATTTCTGCTAGTATGACTGGAAAGAGACAATTCAGAAGAGTGAATCTATATAGCAGAAAAGTTAATTGAACTCTTACACACAGATAAGTACTTGTAACTTGATTCAGGCTCAAGGAGAAAAAGAAATTGGAATTGTAGTAATACGAGCTAGTTTAACAGTCAAAGCTAAGTGTGAAATACACAGAGACTTTGGGGCCATGAGTTTGGAACGTAACCCTACTTTCTTCTAAGAAAATAAATTGAGTTCCAAACAGTTTACTACACAGAGATTTTTCTGGTGAAACCTTAAAAGGTCCTACTTAATGTTCATTCGACATTAAGACTCAGATTTGCAATAGGAAATAAATTCAGGACTATAAGAATTGAACCCAGTTTTCCTGAGTGCAAGTTTAGTGGCTAAACCACAAATCCAACTTTCTTCACCAAAATTCTACACAATGTTCTTTATGCCAATTGGTTGGAACCACTTAAGGCACCTGAATTTCAGTGATGCTGTATCACTATAATCAGTAAAGGAGTTTGAGAAGATTTTTGATGTAAATTAAAATGTTGTTGCCCTAACTTCTCTACACACTTTGTTTCTTCTGCAAATTAAGCTATTCTATACAGAGTCAGGGATGGCACCTTTCATCATGTTATCTCCAATAGTCATCATTTCACTGTAGACTGATCCAAGAACAATATGGGAGTCTAAAATTTTCATTCACTACCAACAGGAGTCTGAACCAAACTGGAATAACTCAATTAAGGTGCTCTTCTGACAACAGTTTCTAATTCCTTTTCCTTAACCCTGAATCAAACCAGAAGCACTTTTGAGTTTGTAAGAATTCGGTTAATTTTTCTGCTTTATAGATTCACTCTTTTCAATTCTCCCTTTACAGCCACACTGAAAGAAAATTTATTTGACCTGGCCAAAAGGCAGAAAAGTACAGAGACTCCAAAGGGACAGAACACTATTTTTGTTGTTTGTTCATTGTTTTTTTTAAAGATTTCCAGGTGCAAGTCACCCTTAAGAAACACTACAATACTGTATAGTAATGCATCTTAGGGACTGCAGCTCAGAATAATCATACTGTGTTGTTCTGGGTCATTACTGTAGACCACAGTAGCTTTTTTGAAATAAGAACAATAAATAGAAAGATCATAAGAATGGCCACACTGAGTCAGACAAAAGGTTCATCTAGCCCAGTATCTTGTCTTCTGACAGTGGCCAATGCCAGGTGCCCCAGAGGGAATGAAGAGGACAGATAATCATCAAGTCATCCCGTCACCCATTCCCAACTTATGGCAAACAGTGGCTAGGGACACCATCCCTGCCATCCTGGCTAATAGTCATTGATGGATCTATCCTCCATGAATTTATCTAGTTCTTTTTTGAACCCTGTTATAGTCTTGGTCTTCACAACATCCTCTGGCAAAGAGTTCCACAATTCCACAAAGAGTAACTAAGCATTCTGTGAATACTTCTTTTTCTTTGTTTTAAACCTGCTGCCTGTTAATTTTATTTGGTGATCCCTAGTTCTTGTGTTATGAGAAGGAGTAAATAACGCTTCCTTATTTACTTTTTCCACACCAATCATGATTTTATAGATCTCTGTCATATACCCCCATAGTTGTCTCTTTTCCAAACTGAAAAGTCCCAATCTTATTAATCTCTCCTCATATGGCAGCTGCTCCATACCCCTAATCATTTTTGTTTCCCTTTTTTGAATTTTTCCCAATTCCCATATATCTTTTTGAGATGGGGTGACCACATCTGCATGCAGTGTTCAAGATCTGGGAATACCATGGATTTATATAGAGGCAATATGAAATTTCCTGTCTTATTATCTGGCCCTTTCTTAATGATTCCCAATATTCTATTCACTTTTTTGACTGCTGCTGCAGATTGAGTGGATATTTTCAGCGAACTATCCACAATGACTCCAAGATCTCTCTCTTGAGTGGTAACAGATACTTTAGACCCCATCATTTCATAAGTATAATTGGGATTATGTTTTCCAATGTACATTACTTTACATTTATCAACATTGAATTTCATCTGCCATTTTGTTCCCCAGGCACCCAGTTTTATGTGATCTTTTTGTAGCTTTTCACAGTCTTCCCAGGACTTAACTATCTTGAGTAGTTTTGATCATCTGCACATTTTTCCACCTAACTGTTTACTCCTTTTTCCAGCTCATTTATGAATATGTTGAATAGTACTGGTCCCGGTACACATTCCTGAGGAACACCACTATTTAAAACTGATACCATTCTGAAAACTGATCATTTATTCCTACCCTTTGTTTCCTATCTTTTAACCAGTTACCAATCCATGAGAGGACCTTCCCTCTTATCCCATGACAACTTACTTTGCTTAAGAGACTTTGGTGAATGACCTTGTCAAGGCTTTCTGAAAATCTAAGTACCCTATATCCACTGAATCCCCCTTGTCCACATGCTTGTTGACCCTCTCAAAGAATTCTAGTAGATTGGTGAGACATCATTTCCCTTTACAAAAACCATGTTGACTTTTCCCCAACAAATTTTATATTAATCTATATGTCTGACAGTATTGTTCTTTATTATAGTTTCAACCAGTTCACCAAGTACTGAAGTTAGGCTTACTAGCCTGTAATTGCAGGATTACCTCTGGAGCCCTTTCTACAAAAATGGCATCACATTAGCTATCCTCCAGTCATTTGGTACAGAAGCAGATTTAAATGATAGGTTACAAACCACAGTTAGTAGTTTTGCAATTTCACATTTGAGTTCCTTCAGACCTCTTGGGAGAATAGCATCTGGTCCTGGTGTCTGTTTAATTTAACTTATGTCTGTTTAATTTATCCATTTGTTCCAAAATCTCCTCTAAGTATACCTCAATCTGGGACAGTTCCTCAGATTTGTCACCTAAAAAGAATGGCTCAGATTTGGGAATTTCCCTCACATCTTCAGCCATAAAGATTGATGCAAATAATTCATTTAGTCTCTCCTCAATGGCCTGATCGTCCTTGAGTGCTCCTTTAACATCTCAATCGTCTAGTGGCCCCACTGGTTATTTAGCAGGCTTCCTGTTTCTGATGTACTTTAAAAAAATGCTATTGCTTTTTGAGTCTTTGGCTACCTAATCTTAAACTTTCTTTTTGGCCTTCCTAATTATATTCTTACAGTTCACTTGCCAGAGTCTATGCTCCTTTCTATTTTCCTCACTAGGATTTACCTTGCAATTTTTAAAGGATGCCTTTGTGCCTCTCACTGCTTCTTTTACTATGTTGTTGAGCCATGGTGGGACTTTTTTCGTTCTTTTACTATGTTTTAAAATTTGGGGTATACATTTAAGTTGAGCCTCTGTTATGGTAACTTTAAAAAGTTTCCATGCAGCCTGTAGGGATTTCACTTTTGGCACTGTATCTTTTAATTTCTGTTTAGCTAACGTCCTCATTTTCTGTATAGTTCCCCTTTCTGAAATTAAATGCTACAGTGTTGAGCTGCTATGGTGTTTTCCCCACCGCAGGGATATTAAATTTAATTATATTATGGTCACCATTTCCAAGCGGTCCAGCTATATTCACCTCTTGGACCATATCTTGTGCTCCACTTAGGACTAAATCAAGAATTGCCTTTCCTCTTGTGGGTTCCAGGACTAGCTGCTCCAAGGCATGATACAAAACAAGAAAATAAAAAAAGAGCTAAAGAATTATCAAAGTGAAGTCAATTACTTTCCAAAATAAATGTACATGCCCATCAAGCACTTATATTTTTTTATTTTCGAACTACTATAATTCAATCTAATTTTTCCTATTAAGAAAGATGTAATTAAAAAAGGAAATCAGCTATATGTAGACATTTGTGAAATCTCTGATGCAGTATATTAAACATAGTTTTTAATAAAGAATTATTTACATTCCACATATCAGAAAAGACTTAGTTTAATAAAGTGATGATGGGGACCCTCAGTGGAAAGGAAATATATGCTGCTGGTTGTACTTGTTAGAAACAAGAGGTGGGGAAATGGGAAAAGTCAGGGAATAGAGACAGACAATTCTGTTCTATATGCCAAAACTAATAGGCTTTATTGTACCAAAACATATATGAAATTTGGTTTTCAGCAAATTTTTAGTAACAACTAGAATTATTTAGTGTTATGTTTTCTTTAACTCTTTTCCTGCCTCCTTTCCTCCACACCCAGGTAAACTAATCTGTCATGATTCTGTATAAAATGTAAACTAAATATATAGTGCCTCGATCCATTTTTACACTTGTATAGCTCTGTTGAGTTCAACAGGGCAATTCCTGGTTTATATAGTTCATTCAAAATTAGACCTCATGTAACTAATGATGTGAAAATGTGCATGTGATACATGCCAAGAAACCGCCATGCTCATTTAGGTACTTCAACTCACTCAGCGCCTCAATTCTCAGTGTAAAGGTTTCCTAAGTGCCTAAGTTTCTGCCTGTGGACATGTACACTACTGCCTCAGGCAGTGCCTGAAGGACTAGATCTCATGCCTAAAATCCAATATGATCCTCAAACCAGGGCAAGATAGGTGCGGGGTGGGGGTGGGGGACACCTTGGCTGTGGGGTTCAATCCAGTAGTCATGCTCTGAGCATGCCTGACTCCACACAAAATGGCTGGAGGTGGCCTTCCTTATAACTTTTACACCTGATGAGGACAAGAGGTTTGAACAGTGATCAGCCACCTCTCATGTGACTGCTTAATCACTGGACAATGGGATATTCTGATATAGGTCTCCATCAATTTCTCTTGTTGAAGCCATTCTTCTTTAATTTAATATTAATTTGTCCAGAGATAGTGAGAACCATTCTGTAGTCCAGCCGTTAGGGTACTTACCAGAGAAGAGGCAGATCCCCGTTCAGATCCCTTCTCCTCACCACACAGTACCTGACCACTGGGTTAAAGGCACGATTATAAAGGGAGGCCACCTCCTCCCCAAACCTATTCTCCTACCCATTTTGTGTAAAGTTAGGCAGGCACCTAAGCCATTCCTTGTGAGAACAGCTTTGGTGCCTAAGCCACTTGACTCCAGTAAAAGGATTCCTGGCTCTAAACTTCAGGTAAGATAGGTGCCTCCCTGTGGCCCAGACTTAGGTACCTAACTCAAGGAGAAGGCAGGGCTTAGGACACAATAATCTGATCAGTATCTCCCATTGGGTAGCTTCAGCAATTCCTGTCAGGGGCCAATCTATACCCTAGAAACCTAATAAGTACAGCTGACCCTAATAAAAGCTGTCTCATTGCCAGAGCCGGAGCCACCTGACTGGCTGCAGCAGTCAGCAGGCTGATACTTGAGCTCAGAAGCCACAGCAGTCTAGTGACTGGCTGGCTGGGCCGAGGCGTGGGGTGGCTGAAGACTGGCTGTGTAGGCTAGGAGAGGCTGAGAGTCGGGGCTTTGAACTCAAGGGGCGCTTGAGCTGGCGGTTGCCTGGCTGAACAGAACTGGAAATACAGGCTGAGGGGGAAAGGCTGGAAGTTAAGCTGGAAAATAAGGGAGAAGAAACAAGAGATGAGGAATGGCTACAGCTTAGGAAGAAGAAAAAAGAATAGATGTGACTATATCTAAAGAATAGGGAGTAGAGAGGGATGGAGAAAAAGAGAAAGGAAAAGGACTTCTCAGTTAAACCATATATCCCAGCCCTTTTGGGACATTATAAATGTCAAAGGTTTTGGCATGTGGTGACTGTCTGCAAGGTAAAATGAGGTGTGGTAAATGTGGAGGAGAACATGAGAACTACATGGAAGGAGCAGAATTTAAATGCAGCAGTTGTGGGGATAAGCAGTGCAGCATACTGAGGGCTTGTGGCAGCAGAATGAACTGGAGAGAGAGTTTTAATTTTCTGTATCTATAAAATATCCTATGCAGAAGCTACCAAAAGTTATTCACAGCAGAATATGGAGAAGGAGGAAACTGCCACTGAGGGAAAAGAGCTACTGGTCCAAAAACACACAGTTCAGGACAGAAAAGATGATATAAGGGGAATTGATGAAGATATACTGTTTGTAGGCAAAGATAAATGTATAGCATTTATGATAGAAGTGAGTAATTGCACTTTACAGACAGGGAAGAAGACTGAAAGAGTAAAAATTATAACAAAAGCAGCAGAAAAGTATTTGAATACGGGCACTCTTTCTATGGACCGCATCCATGCATTTTTAAATGAAGGTAATAATGCAGTTTAAACATGGTTCTAGCAGGTTTTTTTGGTGGAACACATAGTTTAAAACACATGGTCAGGAATTAAAGACATTTTTTTAAAATAGAAAACAAACCTATGTGTACAAGAAACAGGGTTAGTGAGAACTTATATTTAGACTCTCGGGATATAATGTAATCAGATGCTACAGAGAAATAACTAGAGGAGGATGGACTGGTATATTTATAAATAGAGTCCTGTGTGGATACAACATTTTTATCCATATCCAATCTGCTATCTGCAAGCATGTTCTGCGGATGTAACACAGATATCTGCAGATTTGCAGGGCTCTATTTTTAAAATAAGGACTTAGTTACATTAGTATAGATGTATACAACTTAATTTTTGAGTATTATGCTGTTGAGATTCCTCTGTGGAATAATTTCACCTTTATACAAATCTATAATATTTACAATCCATGCGAAAAAGTAGACAATCTAGAATTGGAAGCGTTAGATAAGGCTATCAAAGACCTGTATATATTTGTGAAGACTTTAATAGCCACGATGAATGATGGGGAAGCATGACCACTGATTATAATGCCAAATGCATGCAACAATTCATAGACATGCAAAACCTGGTATTGCTTAATACTGGAGCCTAGTATGTTTAATTCAGTGGATGGAATCTTTTCATGTTTAGATCTGGGAATTGCAACAAGCAATATAGCAAGCAAATACTGCTGAGAAATCTATAAAGAAGATGGAATAGGAAGTGATCACTTCCCATTCTATGCTAATTATATGGTAAAGCAATGTTGAAAACACTGAAGGAATTCTTACCTAGAGCATTAGAAAAGCAAATTGGGGACTCTTTAATAGTAAATGTGCTGAGTATCTAAGTACCATCTGTACAAGAGACAATCTAGAGGAGTTTCATGATAATATACTAAAGGGATTTATAGCTGCAGTATGTAAGTCATTGAATTTTCACAAACTCGGAAATCTAGTTCCCTGGTGAAATGAAGATTGTAAAGCAGCAATTAGAGAAAGAAATAAGGCATACTAACAAGCAAAAAGTACAATGAATAGCACTTAATGAACTATAAAAGAAGTAAAGCAGTGGCACAAAGAATTATTAAAAAGGCAAATAAAGAGTTGGAGAATATATTGTGGGGAAATGAACAAAGATGTCAAGGTTTCAGAGAAACATAAACAAGTTAAAATGAATGGGACATAGAGTAAAAACGAGTTCATATCTGATCTTATAGTAAATGATAAAGTTGAAAGCTCTAACTTAGGAAAAAGTGAACATTTTTTGCAAAAGAGTTCCAAAGTGAGCAGTGATACAAACAAAGTAAAGAGTTTGGTGAACAAAAAAGAATGTTTGCTGAAGAAAATCGTGAGCTCTTATACATCTGGGTAGAATACAAACATGATGTAGTGAATGAAAATTTCAGCATATAGGAACTCAAAAAAGTTATAGACAAAAGTAAAAATACAGCCCCGGGTAAAGATTGAATATGTAATGCAATACTTAAGCATCTAGTGGAAGGGACTTGAAGAGTTTTATTGAAATTACATAATATATGAGGGAAAGGAATACTACCAGCATAATGAAAGCAAGCAGTGGTTGTACTAATAGGAAAACCTGGCAAACCACGCACAAGGCCTGATGCATATAGACCTATTGCCCTCACGTTGTGTGTGGGCAAAATTATGTAAAGAATGATAATGAGAGATTAATCTCATACCCATAGTCTCTCGAGAGTGAAGGATTCCTACTACTTGGAAAATAATGACATTATAAACTGTGGTTTCAGGAAAGGAAGATGCACTGTTGATCATATTGTAAGATTAGAAACAGAAATGCAAAAAACCCATAAGGAACAGAGATTATGATAACTCTATTTTTGGATGCTGAAAAAGCTTATGGCATGCTATGGAGGGAAGGCTTTCTGTATAAACTAGCCACAGTTTAAATAAGAGGAAGAATGTTCTGGTCAATAAGAGACTTCATAAGTGATAGAATCATACAAATAAGGGTGAGGGCAACTTTGTCAAATATTTATAAACTTACTAATGACACCCCACAGGGGAGTGTTTTCAGCCCAACCCTGTTTAACATTATGATTAATGATCTCCTGGAGAGTATACAGGCAGAAATAGGTATTATTCTATTTACAGATGACTGGGTCATATAGGCCAGACAAAGAAGACTTAAAATGGCTCTGATGAGAATCAATGAAACACTCAGGGAGATTTAGAATGGGGATATAGTTGGGGGTTTAAGTAGTATTACAATTATATTTTGAGACCTATCAGTTAGCGAGGTTTAAACCCATTTACTGTGTACCATGTTAATTTTATATTGTTCTAGTTTTTTTAATCAAAATGTTTTGTGATACCGAGTCAAACTCAGTACAGAAGTCTAAGTATATTACATCAGCACTGCTACCTTTATCAACCAAACTTGTAACCTCATAAAAAAAACATACCTACATAGTTTGATAGGATCTATTTTCCATAAACCTACATTGATCTACATTAATTACTTTACCCTCATTTAATTATTTATTAATTAAGTCCCAGATCAGCCACTCCATTATCATCTTGTCTGAGGCCGATGTTAGGCTGATAGGCCTATAATTACCTGGGCCTTCCTGTTTACCATTTTTTATATATTAGCACAACATTAGCTTTCTTCCAGTCTTCTGGAACTTCCTCAGAATTCCAAGACATATTGAATATCAACATTAATGGTCAAGCAAGCAAATCATCCAGCTCTTTTAAAACTCTGGGCTACAAGCTATCTGAACCTGCTGATTTTAAAATGTCTATCTTTAGTAGCTGCTATTTAACAGTCTCCAGAGATATTGGTGGAATGGAAAGAGTGCTATCAGCAGAAAATTATGAGGCTATATCATCTGTTTTTTCTTCCAGGTACAGAATAGAAATATTGATTAAACACTTCTGCCTTTTCTGCATTATTATTGATAATACTACCATTTCCATCTAGCTATGGACCAATATCTTTGTCTGGATTATTTTTGTTCCTAATATATTTTTAAAAACTCATTATTATCCTTAACTCTACTGGTGATAAATTTCTCCTTGTGTCCCCTTGCCTCCATTATCAATTTCCTACAGTTTCTAACTTTGATTTATATTCATTACTACCAACTTCCTCTTTCTTCCATTTTTTATATTATTATTTATTACCCTTCTTTTACAGATGGGGAACTGAAGCTCAGAGAAAATAAGTTCACGACATCTTATTGCATATTCAGAAATAGACTCTAGGACTTCTGAAGCCCAGTCCAGTGGCCTAAATAAAAGAACATACTTCCTCTACTGGAAATGAACTGAAGGGTTTGTAATGAGGCGAGGTGACAAAAGTGAAGGGGTTCACAACGATTCCAGTCATATATGAACCTGAACCTCATTATGACTTAGCTGGAGTTAGTTTGTTGCCAGCTTTGTGGATCACTTTTTGTTAGTTTGGTAATCCACAAAAAATTCAACCTTGCAGAGTGCATGCAACCTTAGTAAACACACATTGTTGAAGGTACCATTTTAGGGCTGGCTGAAAGACAACAATTCTGTTTCACAAAAAAAGTCTGAGATTTCAAAATTTACTTATGTTCCAATGGAGAATGAAAAACAAGACCTTGCAACACCTTTTAATGAAAAAAAACCTAAGAGAGATATTGGTTTGTGTCACCACAGAATAATCAAGTGGTCAGGGCACTCACAGGGGATATAGAAGACTCAAGTCCTAGCTTTGCCTGACTGGGTGTAAGGATCTGAATTTGCATATCCTTTGTTCCCCCCAGGGAGTGCCCTAAATATGTGGCTATCCTGGGGGAGGTGTGTGTCTCTGTCTCTCCCTCAAATTCCCTCCTTGACATGAGAAACTTTCCTGAGTAAATTTTCATTGAAACACATACATTTATCTGAAATATTGGTTTTGAAAGGAAAAAAGACTTTTTCTTTGAGCAACTCTAGTATTTCATTCAGGATGCTAGATAAGTCTAATTAACCAAAACATGTTGTGTAATAAACTGCCAGTTGCAGTATGGAGACGTAAGGAAGCAGATATCCTAAAGCTCCTTCAGTCTGATAATGAATTATTTTACCTTTAAGATTCCATGAGGTATACATGTCAGAACAGGTAACACCAGTATTGCTTTTTTAAAATACATCATTTACTCTGAGGATGTCTGGGAAACGTGGCCAGTGGCTTAGTATAGGATCCCTGAGTTAATGTAATATTGATTAGTATTTTCCCTGTTCTCATCAGATATGTCATGAAGTTAATAAATAAACATTTTACAATGTATGTCAAATTAGATTCCTGCAAAATTAAGGTGGCCAGGATTCCGTTAAAGGTCCGGTTGGCAGTGCAGTGGGACTGAGGCAGACTCCCTGCCTTCCCTGGCTCCGCACAGCTCCTGGAAGTGGACGCATGTTCCTGCGGCTCCTAGGCACAGGTGCGATCAGGGAAATTCCACACGCTGCCTCCGTTCCAAGCACCTCCTCTGCAGCTCCCAATGGCCAAGAACCATGGCCAATGGGAGCTGCGCGGGCAGCACCTGTGGGCAGGCACAGTGCACACCATGCAGAGCTGCCTGGCTATGCCTCAACCTAAGGCCTGCCTTAGCCCCACTGCGCCACCAACCGGGAGCCGCCTGAGGTAAGCACCACCCAGCCAGAGCCCACACGCCAAGCCCCCTGCCCTAGGTCAGAAACCCCTCCCACACCCTAATTCCCTCCCAGAGCCCACACCCCCTCCTTCAATCCAATCCCCTGCCCTAGCCCTGAGCCCCCTCCCAGAGCCCACACTCCACACACCCTCCTGTACCCAAACTCCTGCCCCAGCCCAGTGAAACTGAGTGAGGGTGTGGGAGAGCGAGCAATGGAGGAAGGAGTGAGACGAGGAGTAGCCTCAGAAAAAGGGCAGGGCAGGTGGGGCCTCGGGGAAGGGGCAGGGAAGGAGGTGGGGCAAGGATGTTAGGTTTTGTGTAATTAGAAAGTTGGCAAAATCTACACAGAGCAAGAACAAAATAACCCTTCATCCCATCTCTGGCACAAAAAGAGTAGGTGAGGAGGAGGAACAAGTTAGTAATAATAGAATACCCATCATCAGTATAGTACATCTAAAAGAGATCTTACATTTTACTGGGGAGGGGGTAGCTGAAGTGTAGCAACTGAACTAAGGTCACACAATAGTATGGCAGTGCCAGTCCCAGGAATAAAGCCCACATTTCCAAACTCCCAGGCCAGTGCCCGCGCTGCTGGATCACACTGTATCCCAACTAATCATAATATGTAAATAATAAAGGTGAGATACATCTGGGGCCATTTGGCAATGCCTCCACATGTTTAGTGTCAAGAAGTGAAATTAAAGTCACTGGTGTTGAAAGCAAGAATGCTAGAAGTCATTGGTTCAAGTCAGGCTATAGTCCTGTTCTGTTATAATGAAAGTTGTTTGTGCTTTGAACAGCAGTAAATCACCAACCAGTACTGTCTAATAACTATATTAAAGGAGACTCTAAAACTGTCAGCTGTCAGCACTTTAAAACTTGCTTTCACTCTTAAACCAGACTAGGCCATGGCTCATCTGGGAAACTAATCTGCTGGAGCCACTGTCCAATCTGAAATACATTTCCTTGAATATCAGGGGAAACTCTTGCTCTGCATTCGGCAAATCAGTAACAAAATAAAACTGACACACAGTCCATGTTGTAAGGTAGTTTCTGACACTTCTTAAGGACTATTGAACTTCACATGCCAAATTTTTGAAAGCTTAAGGAAGAGCTATTCAAAAAGCTGTCAATCTGTTTCTTGTCACAGGCACACTCCATTATCCTCTCTGAAAGGAAGAAGAAATTAAGGTGGCATTGGAGATAGATGTTAATCATGAAATGGAGAACTTAGGTGGGAAAAGGGCATATTATTATTGTTGGTAAATGAAATAATTTCTTTAAATGATCACTTCATAATTGTATGTACTGATTACACTAATTTGCTAAGCATTTGAAAGTAATTTGCTAATTTGAAAGTATTTTTTTACAGAAACTGATACTGAAGGTACCTTTTTATTGGCAAATATTTAATAATTCCTTTATCAATAGCAGGGTTTAAAAAGGAACTTTTAAAAATCTTTAATAGAATTAGCAATTTCAGATGATAAAGATTTTCTCCTATTGACAGAATCAAGCTATGTTTTTTTCCTAACCAGGTTCCACTGAACAGTCTTTCTTAATATTCAAATAAATGATGCTTTCACAGCTTGGAGGATGATTTGAATACTAAAGATTGTCTATGCAGCATTTCCATTAAAAATAAAGGCTGATATTTTATTGTGTTCTTTAATGGTCTTCATATTGTAATAACTTTTCTGCTTTAGATTTCTGCAATAGGTTTAAAATCTTATAGTACCCAATGAATCAATCATATTGCAGAAAGACTGAAACATTATAAAAGTAAAGCACATCTAACAACAGCCACATTCTATAATGTGCCTTAACTCCCAGCAAAATTAAATGGTAAGACAAGGGTTATTGTAAGTCAAGGGTTATTGTAGATTTTAGGTTATTTGTGTGATTATCCGAGAAGATTTATTTTTCAAATATGTATATTCTTCTGTGTCAAGTTACTGCAGTGTAATATCACACAAAGTCCATCTGTAAGGGCTGTAATGCACAAGAGAAAATAGACTGTTTCTTGAAAGTACATTTTATATAAAGTTATTGTTTGGAGAGAAAAATGTGACAGATGGATTCTAGTTGAATATATTTTAAAAAATACTACTAACATACTGTATTAACTACTGACTTAATTATTTTAACTAATACAAAAATAACAGCTAATTTGTAATTTTTACAAAAGAAGAATATATACAATAGGGTTCACTAACAACTCAGGTTCTTAATCCACTAACTTTTAAACATTCTCAAAGTAAAAAAAATAGCATTTTGTAAGACCTATTTTAGCTGATGTTTTGAAACAATGAATCTATTTCTTGACATAGAGAAATGTTGTGAGGCTTAAGTACATACAGTAACCATTGTGTTGGGATCCATCAAATATTTTTTAGACAACATAGCATAATTAAGTTAAAACAGAAAAAAAGGTGGTGGAATATGTTTTGCAAAAAAAAGTGAGATAGGAGCAAATGGCAAATAGGGTAAATTCTCATGTTCTTGTATACAAGATTGACAGGTAGGCTACTTTAGAACATCTCTATGAATCACCAATGTGTTAGTATTACTGCTAAAGGCAGATGGATGAAAATGCCAAGCAGATGTACAGAAGGTCAACAGCAAAGGTGCTAGGAGAGAGAGAGAACGAAATGTTCTTGTTAACATTTTTATAGTAATCTGTCTTTGTGATAAAACTACAAAAAGTTGGTTTCTTCAGTTGACTAGGGATAAAAGCCTGAGTAAAATTCTGTTACTGTGTTGTGAGGCATAAAGATAATCGGATTATATATTGCCTGTTCCACTTTTGCAGTGTCTCAGTTTTTTTCTGCTTCATGGAGTAACTGGCACAGAATGGGACTAGAAAAGGGCAAGCATGGAATTCAAATTTAGACAATTATTGTACTGGTGTGATTTGATACAGTGTGCACAGCTTTTGCATAATTAATAGAGTTAGACTTTTAAAATACTTCAGTGGGTGTATATTTAAAACAACATTAATTACAGTGCTTTTATGTAGAGCAATTTCACTACTTGCTGTAACATCCTGTTTTACTTCTCAACTCTATATTTCTGTGGCCAATGAAAATTTAAAGGCTATCAAAATTTGTATCCTAAATTTAGACATATTAATCCATATTTAGGCACCTAAATAAAAGTGGCCTGATTTTCAAAGGTACTGAGCACCTGCATCTAGGAGTCCAATACATAATTTACATGTGCAATTGCTGCAGTTATGCATGTACAATTATGAGCATTTAGGCCAAGCTTTCCATTTAATCATTTTATCAACAATACAAAATGATTCTTCTATCTCCAGACCAGAACTGTCCCAGAGAATGCTTTCGGACAGATCCTAGGGTGCCCAGAAGTTTTGTAACACTATGGCACCACAGAGTAGTCAAAGTCCCAGCAAATCGCAGTTTGAGGTTTCCCCCATCTAAGAGAATCCCTGGTAAGTCCTACACCACCTCCACCTAGCACAGGGTAGCAGGCGTGGGTAGAGTGTCTTGGTGTTCCAACAATCTCTGGTTTCCAGAATATCCCCCTTGGAGTCTGTTTGCAGCCAGCATTAAGAAGAGCAGTCCTGAGGCTGCTTTACTTTATATCTAGGACTGGCCCGGTGCAGCCTCAGTGCCAGGATGCCAAATTGCATTGCCTCCCCAACCCAAGTCAGATGCAACCCAGATTCTGGGCTTTAGATGTAAAACCATGGTGGCTTAAACCCTGTGTACAAGCTTATGACTTTAATTTTTTTCTTCAGCAACAACGGGACACCTTTGGTATGATTATTAGGCCTTGACTTGTCCAGTGCAAGTGGTGGTCATAAGAGACTCCCAAATAGTTATGTTCACACTATATGAAAAAGTTCACAACTTGAGCTTTGATGTGACTGTTGGATTGGATGTAGTCAGTACATATGATTGGGAGGGCTGATCTGTTGCAAACTTCCCAATGAATTTCCCTTCCCTAAGCTCTTTTATAAATGAAAGTATTTGTGAAACACTTATAGTGCAACAGGGGGTGTTGCATGATTAAAAAGGGGATGTTTCATTGCATAAAGTAGTCCTATCGAAACTATTTAATGGGCAGACTAGTGTTTAGCCCAAAGTGATGTTTTGTTCAAACAGTAGGTCTGTATGAATTGCCATGTTTGGAGTCAGAAAGGAATTTTGTCCATTGTCAACTGATATTGACTTTAGACAGGTATGGAGTAGGAGGTTGGATCACCTGCTACTGGAGTGTTGAGCCATAGCCACCAGTTTGAAATAGGAAAATCTTCTCATTTCAGTTGTATGATGCTGGCCTTCATTTATAGAACTGGTTGGTGATGGACTGAGATCAAACTTCTGTGTCATAGTTATGTAATAAAAATGAAATGGAGGAAGTTCAACACACATTTTTAAAATTATTGACACCCATCAAAATTGGCAGGAGTCACTTGTGGTCAGATTATGTCAATGAAGTTCCCTTATCCCCAGGCAAAGGAATGATATTGGGGGATTGATATTTTGTTTTGATGTTATTAAGCAAAGATTGAAATCTTCCTATATAGACTCATAGACTCATAGACTTTTAGGTCAGAAGGGACCATTATGATCATCTAGTCTGACCTCCTGCACAATGCAGGCCACAGAATCTCACCCACCCACTCCTGGAATAATCCTCTCACCTATGTCTCAGCTATTGAAGTCCTCAAATCATGGTTTAAAGACTTCAAGATGCAGAGAATCCTCCGGTAAGTGACCCGTGCCCCATGCTGCAGAGGAAGGCAAAAAAACCTCCAGGGCCTCTGCCAATCTACCCTGGAGGAAAATTCCTTCCCGACCCCAAATATGGCGATCAGCTGAACCCCGAGCATGTGGGAAAGACTCACCAGCCAGACACCCAGGAAAAAGTTCTCTGTAGTAACTTCTAACATCCCATCATTGACCATTGGTCCTATTTACCACTGATGGCAATTAATTGACCTTTGACTAAGATCATGTTATCCCATCAAACCATCCCCTCCATAAACGTATCTAGCTTAATCTTGAAGCCAGTTAGGTCTTTTGCCCCCACTGCTTCCCTTGGAAGGCTGTTCCAGAACTTCACTCCTCTGATGGTTAGAAACCTTCGTCTAATTTCCAGTCTAAACTTCCTGATGGCCAGTTTATATCCATTTGTTCTTGTGTCCACATTGGTACTGAGCTGAAATAATTCCTCTCCCTCCCTGGTATTTATCCCTCTGATATATTTAAAGAGAGCAATCATATCTCCCCTCAGCCTTCTTTTGGTTAAGGTAAACAAACCAAGCTCCTTGAGTCTCCTTTCATACGACAGGTTTTCCATTCCTCGGATCATCCTAGTGGCCCTTCTTTGTACCTGTTCCAGTTTGAATTCATCCTTCTTAAACATGGGAGACCAGAACTGCACACAGTATTCCAAATGAGGTCTTACCAGTGCCTTGTATAACGGTACTAACACCTCCTTATCTCTACTAGAAATACCTCGCCTAATGCATCCCAAGACCGCATTAGCGTTTTTCACGGCCACATCACATTGGCGACTCATAGTCATCCTGTGATCAACCAGGACTCCGAGGTCCTTCTCCTCTTCCGTTACTTCCAACTGATGCGTCCCCAGCTTATAACTAAAATTCTTGTTATTAATCCCTAAATGCATAACCTTACACTTCTCACTATTAAATTTCATCCTATTACTATTACTCCAGTTTACAAGGTCATCCAGATCTTCCTGTAGGATATCCCGATCCTTTTCTGAATTGGCAATACCTCCCAACTTTGTGTCATCTG
Organism: Chelydra serpentina; assembly: GCA_037349315.1. Taxonomy (NCBI): domain Eukaryota; kingdom Metazoa; phylum Chordata; order Testudines; family Chelydridae; genus Chelydra; species Chelydra serpentina. The sequence continues at coordinate 82,176,628 of JBAIAC010000004.1, forward strand.
CAAACTTTATTAGCACACTCCCACTCTTGGTGCCGAGGTCAGTAATAAAAAGATTAAATAAAATTGGTCCCAAAACTGAACCTTGAGGAACTCCACTAGTAACCTCCCTCCAACCTGACAGTTCACCTTTCAGTATGACCCGCTGTAGTCTCCCCTTTAACCAGTTCCTTATCCACCTCTCAATTTTCATATTGATCCCCATCTTTTCCAATTTAACCGATAATTCCTCATGTGGTACTGTATCAAATGCCTTACTGAAATCGAGGTAGATTAGATCCACTGCGTTTCCTTTATCTAAAAAATCTGTTACTTTCTCAAAGAAGGAGATCAAGTTGGTTTGGCACGATCTACCTTTTGTAAAACCATGTTGTAATTTGTCCCAATTGCCATTGACCTCAAGGTCCTTAACTACTTTCTCCTTCAAAAATTTTTCCAAGACCTTGCATACTACAGATGTCAAACTAACAGGCCTGTAGTTACCCGGGTCACTTTTTTTCCCTTTCTTAAAAATAGGAACTATATTAGCTATTCTCCAGTCAAACGGTACAACCCCTGAGTTTAGAGATTCATTAAAAATTTTTGCTAATGGGCTTGCAATTTCATGTGCCAGTTCCTTTAATATTCTTGGATGAAGATTATCTGGGCCGCCTGATTTACTCTCATTAAGCTGTTCAAGTTTGGCTTCTACCTCGGATATGGTAATATCTACCCCCACATCCTTATTCCCATTTGTCATACTGCCACTATTCCTAAGATCCTCATTAGCCTCATTAAAGACTGAGGCAAAGTATTTGTTTAGATATTGAGCCATGCCTAGATTATCCTTAACCTCCACTCCATCCTCAGTGTTTAGCGGTCCCACTTCTTCTTTCTTTGTTTTCTTCCTATTTATATGGCTATAAAACTTTTTACTATTGGTTTTAATTCCCTTTGCAAGGTCCAATTCTACATGCCTTTTAGCCTGTCTCACTTTATCCCTACATGCTCTGACCTCAATAAGGTAGGTTTCTTTGCTGATCCCTCCCATCTTCCACTCCTTGTATGCTTTCTGTTTTTTCTTAATCACCTCTCTCAGATGCTTGCTCATCCAGCTTGGTCTAAAACCCCTGCCTATGAATTGTTTCCCCTTTCTTGGGATACAGGCTTCTGATAGCTTCTGCAACTTTAACTTGAAATAATCCCAGGCCTCCTCCGCCTTTAGGTCCATAAATTCTTTAGTCCAATCCACTTCCCTAACTAATTTCCTTAATTTATTAAAGTTAGCCCTTTTGAAATCAAAAACCCTAGTCTCAGATTTATTTTTGTTTATCCTTCCATTTAGTTTGAACTGAATTAGCTCATGATCACTCGAGCCAAGGTTGTCCCCTACAACCATTTCTTCAATGAGGTCCTCACTACTCACCAAAACCAAATCTAAAATGGCATCCCCCCTTGTTGGTTCAGCAACTACCTGATGAAGGAATTCATCAGCTATCATATCTAGGAAAATCTGAGCCCTATTATTATTACTAGCACTTGTTCTCCAATCTATATCTGGGAAGTTGAAGTCTCCCATGATCACACAGTTCCCATTAGTATTTACTTCCTTAAAAACATTAAAGAGGTCTCTATCCCTATCCAAATTAGATCCCGGTGGTCTATAGCACACCCCAAGCACTATCCCAGGGGAGGCTCTAGTAGTTTTCTTCCCCAATGTGATTTTTGCCCAGACAGACTCTGTCTTATCCATTCCATCACTTTTTATTTCTTTACAGTCTACCTCATCATTGATATACAATGCTACTCCCCCACCTTTACCTTTATTTCTATCTTTCCTAAACAGCACATACCCTTCAATACCTGTACTCCAGTCATGACTACTATTCCACCATGTTTCGGTTATTCCTATGATATCTGGTTTCACTTCCTGGACCAGTAGCTCTAATTCCTCCATTTTGTTACCTAGGCTCCTCGCATTGGTGTACAAACATCTTAATTTTTGCTGTTTGGCCTCACTCACATTCCTTACCCAATTTGGTATGGACATTGTACTGCCAGTATGACCTATTTGACTAGTATCCACTCTGCCCTTCCTCCTTATCTCCATTCTCCTACCCCCGGCTATATCCTCTCTTACTTGGTTGTCTTCCCTCTCAATGTTAAAATCCAGCGTGGAGATTACCTGGACATCTCCCAACCGTCTCCCCCAAATTCCTAGTTTAAAGCTCTCTTGATCAGTTGTGCCAGCCTCCATCCTAGAAGTCTATTTCCTTCCCTACTCAGGTGAAGTCCATCCCGAGAGAACAGTCCTCTGTCCATGAATGCCTCCCAGTGGCCATACATCCCAAAGCCCTCCTTGTAGCACCAATCCCTGAGCCATCTGTTGATCATCATAATCCTGTCACACCTTTGTTGCCCTTCTCTAGGAACAGGTAGAATCCCACTGAAGATTACCTGAGCCTCGATTTCCTTAAGCGTCTTCCCCAGCCTGGCATAGTCCCCCTTGATTCGTTCCAGTGAGAATCTAGCCGTGTCATTTGTTCCTACGTGAAGGATGATCAATGGATTCTTTCCCGCTCCCTTTAGGATCCTCTTCAACCTCAGGTCCACATCCCGTATCTTAGCACCCGGTAGACAGCACACCCTTCTGTTCTCTGGATCAGCTCTGGTTACAGGTCTGTCTATTCGTCTCAGTAAGGAGTCCCCAATCACGTAGACCTGCCTTTTCCTGGTGACAGTGCGATTCTCCAGTCTATCCCCTGTTCCCTCTGGCTGCAAGTCCTTTCCATTCCTATTTTCCCTTGTAATCCTCTTCAACCCATCCTGTATCCTCCTGGGGCTCATGTTTGGTGTTGTCCCCATCGACTCTTCCCCTTCTTCTATGGGACTAGCCGCTCTTCTCTTCTTGCTTGCCCTTCCACCTTCAGTGACCACCTGCTGTACCCCTTCTTCATTCTCCAACTCTGCAAACCTGTTCTTGAGCTCTATTTCTCCTTCACTGGCCCGTCTTTTCCTCTGCCTGGTTCTCATAGTCACATGCGTCCACTGTCCATTTTCTTCACCCGGCAGTCCCCCCTCAGAGGCCTTTGATCCCGCTTCCATCTGCATCTCTGAGCTTTCCCCGTCAGCCACCTCGTGCCTTTCCTCCATCAGCTGCTCGAACCCCCGTCTAAACTCAACCAGAGTTTCCACCTGCATCTCCAATCCTCGGATCTTTTCTTCCATCAGCTCTATCAGGCGGCACTTCATGCAGACAAAACTCTTATCAGGTACCCCCTCCAGAATCATATACATACCGCAGGTGCCACATCCAGTCATCCTCATTGTGTCCTCCACTGCTTGGCTGATGACCACTGCTGCCTCTATATCTGCCAGCCTTCTCACCTAAATCCTGTTAGCCCGGAAAACACAAAACAAAGCACAACACCACCACCTACAGCAGAACAAACCCCAAACGAATCCCAAAATACAGACTCCCCTTAGAAACTCCCCTTGCAAACTCCCACTCAAACTCCCCTGTTTACAGCTCGGTTTGCTGGCTCCTGTGCCGCTGCAGCTGTCTGTGCCGCTGCCTTTATAGGACCCCTGCTCAGCGAAGCCCCGCCCCCTAATTAGGGCTCAGCTGCTCTCCCAGCACACTGCCCCTACAAGCCTCTACACATACAAACAATACAAATAAAAGACCAGAAACAAATACCTTCTCCTCCAACAGAACTCCCACTCAAACTCCCCTGTTTACAGCTCGGTTTGCTGGCTCCTGTGCCTCTGCAGCTGTCTGTGCCGCTGCCTGACTGGCTGCTGCCTTTATAGGACCCCTGCTCAGCGAAGCCCCGCCCCCTAATTAGGGCTCAGCTGCTCTCCCAGCACACTGCCCCTACAAGCCTCTACACATACAAACAATACAAATAAAAGACCAGCAACAAATACCTTCTCCTCCAACAGAACTCCCACTCAAACTCCCCTGTTTACAGCTCTGTTTGCTGGCTCCTGTGCCGCTGCAGCTGTCTGCATAGACTCCGATTTTAAGGCCAGAAGTCAGATCTCCTGCACATTGCAGGCCACAGAATCTCAAATATCACTCCTGAAATAGGCCTATAACCTCTGGATGAGTTTCTGAGGTCCTCAAATATTGATTTAAAGACTTCAAGTTACAGAGAATCCACCATTTCCTCTAATGAAAACGAGCAAGTGACCTGTGCCCCACACTGGAGAAGAAGACCAAAGAACCCAAAACCCCCAAACAGGGTATCTGCTAATCTGATCGGGGGAAGATTCCTTCTTGACCCAAAATATGGTGACCAGTCAGACCCTTAGCATGTGGTCAAGACTCACCAGCCAGATACCTAGAAATGAATTCTTTGTAGTATCTCAGAGCCCTCTCCATACAGTGTCCCAGACCCAGCCATTGCATATATTTGCTAATACATGTAATGGATGTGCCATATACCATGTAGGCAATCTTGTCAAACCGTCCTGTCCATAAATATATCAAGCTCAGTCTTGAAACAAATTAGATTTTGTTGTCATCACTACTTGTCTTTGAAGGCTGTTCCAGAATTTTTTTCCTCTGATTGTTAGAAAACTTTGTCTAATTTTAAACCTAAACTTGTTGTTATTGATGGCATATTTATATCCATTTGTGCTGGTGCTGATATTGCCCTTTTACTAAAATAACTCCTCTCCCTCCCTAGTGTTTATCTCTCTGATATATTTATAAGGAACAATCATATCTCCTTTGAGCCTTAATTTTGTTATGCTAAACAAGTCAAACTCCTTGTGCTTCCACTTGTAAGGTAGGTTCTCTATCCTAGGATTGCATTTAGTTTTTCATATCTGCCTCACATAGAATGACCATGAGCTCTCTGTGATCAACCAATACACCCAGGTCTTTCTCCTGCTCCATTCCAACTGATGTGTTCCTAGCATATAACAAAATTTCTTATTGTTAATCCCTAAGTGCATGATCTTGCACTATTAAATTTCATCCCGTTTTTATTATTCCAATTGTCAAAATAGCCCAAATCTTCTTGTATGATATTACAGTCCTCCTCCACATTGGCAATACTTCCCAATTTTGTGTCATCCACAATTTTTATTAGTACATTCCCACTTTTTGTGCCAAGGTCATTAATGAAAATGATCAATAAGATTGGATGCAAGACTGATCCCTGAGGAACTCCACTAGTAACCTCCCTCCAGCGTAAGAGTTCACCTTTCAGCATGACCTGTTGTAGTCTTCCCTTTAGTGGGTTCCTTAACAGCCTCTCCAGCGCATCATCAAAGATCTACAACCTATCCTGAAAGATGATCCCTCACTCTCACAGATCTTGGGAAACAGACCAGTCCTCTCTTACAGACAGCCCCCCAACCTGAAGCAAATACTCACCAGCAACCACATACTATACAACAAAAACACTATCCCAGGAACCTATCCTTGCAACAAAGCCCGATGCCAACTCTGTCCACATATCTATTCAAGTGACACCATCATAGGACCTAATCACATCAGGCACACCATCAAAGGCTAGTTCACCTGCACATCTACCAATGTGATATATGCCATCATGGGCCAGCAATGCCCCTCTGCCATGTACATTGGCCAAACTGGACAGTCTCTACGCAAAAGAATAAACGGACACAAATCTGACATCAGGAATCATCACATTCAAAAGCCAGTAGGTGAACACTTCAACCTCCCTAATCACTCAATGACAGATATAAAAGTAGCAATTTTGCAACAAAATAACTTCAAAAACAGGCTCCAACGAGAAACTGCGGAATTGGAATTAATATGCAAACTAGATACCATTACCTTAGGCTTGAATATTGACCGTGGATGGCTCGGTCATTACTTTAATTTAATTTATTTTCCCCCTTAACACCTTTGTGTCAACTGTCTGTAATGGCCCCTGTTGATTATCACTTCAAAAGTTTCTACTGATAACAGTTCCTTTCAATTAATTAGCCTCGTAACATTGGTATAGACACTTCCACCTTCTCATGTTTCTTTGAATGTATAAATATCTGTTCACTGTATGTTCCATTCCATGCATCCGATGAAGTGGGTTCTTAACCCACGAAAGCTTATGCTGAAATAAATTTGTTAGTCTCTAAGGTGCCAGAGGTATTTTTCTTATTTTTCTTGTTTTCCTTTTGCTGACACAGACTAACACGGCTACTACACGGTTACCAGATCCTGGGTCTTCTCTCAAAGAAAGTGATTGTGAGGGACTTGAACACTAGGGAATTGTATCTCCTAGAGAGTGAGCAATGATGATATCCTAGAGCCCTTAAAATATTGGGATATATACAGGGATAAACTTTGTTGGGTAAATGTTAAAGATACTGTAATTTAGTTGATAAAATCACAGTCTGTGCTCTTTTCATTGCAAATGTCTGTGTTATCTTTACTGTTAGGCCATAGCACAGAGGTATAGGCAAAATTACATTGTACTTCACACTTCTTGGCATATGTACTTATACTCTGATCTGGGACTATATTTGGGATGGCTAGCCCTTCCCACAACTCATGCCACAATGGCCACACTTCTATTTTTAGTGTGCTAGCTTGATCACAGCTAGCATGGTTTTCAAAAATTGTATAGTCAATTGTTTTAGCAGACTTTTCTTCTTGAATATGAAATATATTCAAGAGACCAAATAACTAATGTCAGTCAGATTTATTGCTAAAAGGCAGTAATAGTATAATACAGGGAGAAAGCTTCACTATACTATGTTTCCAATAAGCTCAGACAGCTTTGTGGCATTGTTAAATTCACCTGACACAGAAGGAGTGCTCCCAAAGTTACACATTTCAGCTAGGAATATTTATAGGATGATTTTAAAAGTTAAAACACTTTTCACGTAACACTAAAATTCAACCCACCAGGTCATCCCAGTTCCTTAACTTGTTCTGTTTCTTCCTTGTCTTTGTACTGGATAGTAGTATTCAGGTACTCATCCATGAAGGTACTGCCCCAGGTTGTACTGGGACAGAACACTAATGCATTTTACCTTTGACAAGTTTCTTATTTTTCACTGCCAAAGCTAACTTCAGCTTTGCAAAGCTTTATTGTATATATAGCATATGTGAACAGGAGTATTAAAAGACATAGGAAAATTCAGGCAATGTAACTGGGGGAAATAAATATACACCATAACATTATATGATGTGTGTATGTATGTGTGTGTGTGTGTGTTTATATATACTATATATGTAGTGTTAATAACTATGGCTGTCCATTAATCGCAGTTAACTCATGTGATTAACTAAAAAAAATTAATAGCGATTAATCGCACTGTTGAACAATAGAATACCAATTGAAATGTGTTAAATATTTTGGATGTTTTTCTATATTTTCAAATATATTGATTTCAATTACAACACAGAATACAAAGTGTATAGTGCTCACTTTATATTATTTTTATTACAAATATTTGCACTGTAAAATGATAAACAAAAGAAATAGTATTTTTGAGTTCACCTCATACAAGCACTGTTGTGCAATCTCTTTATCATGAAAGTGCAACTTACAAATGTAGGGTGTTTTGTTACATGACTTCACTCAAAAACAATACAATATAAAACTTTAGAGCCTATAAGTCCGCACAGTCCTACTTCTTGTTCAGCCAATCGCTAAGACAAATAAGTTTGTTTATATTTACGGGACATAATGCTGCCCATTTCTTAATTACAACATCACCTGAAAGTGAGAACAGGCATTTGCATGGTACTGTTCCAGCTGGCATCGCAAGATATTTATGTGTCGGATGTGTTAAAGATTCATATGTCTCTTCGTGCTTCAGCCATCATTCCAGAGGACATGCTTCCATGTGACTGTAAATTTGTGACTGAACTTCTTAGGGGAGAATTGTATGTCCCCCGCTCAGTTTTACCTGCATTCTTCCATATATTAAATATCATAGCAGTCCTGGATGATTACCCAGCACATGTTGTTCATTTTAAGAACACTTTCATTGCAAATTTGACAAAATGCAAAGCTACCATTGTGAGATTTCTAAAGATAGCTAGAGCATTTGACCCAAGGTTTAAGAATCTGAAGTGCCTTCCAAAATCTGATCAGGATGAGGTGTGGAGCATGTTTTAAGAAGTCTTAAAAGAGCATCACTCTGATGCAGAAACTACAGAACCCAAACTACCAAAACACAAAATCAACCATCTGACTCCGATGATGAAAATGAACATGCATTGGTCCTCTCTGCTTTGAATCATTATTGAGCAGAACCCATCATCAGCATGGATGCATGTCCTCTAGAATGGTGGCTGAAGCATCAAGGGACACATGGATCTTTAGCACATCTGGCATGTAAATATCTTGCGATGCCAGCTATAACAGTACCATGTGAATGCTTGTTCTCACTTTCAGGTGACATTGTAATTAAGAAGCGGGCATCATTATCTTTCTTCAAATGTAAACAAACTTGTTTGTCTGAGTGATTGGCTGAACAAGAAATAGGACTGATTGGACTTGCAGGCTCTAAAGTTTTACATTGTTTTATTTTTGAATGCAGGTTTTTTGTACATAATTGTACATTTGTAAGTTCAACTTTCTTGATAAAGAGATTGCACTACAGGACTTGTATTAGGTGAATTGAAAAATACTATTTCTTTTGTTTTTTACAGTGCAAATATTTGTATTAAAATAACTATAAAGTGAGCACTGTATACTTTGTAATTGAAATCAATATATTTGAAAATGTAGAAAACATCAAAAATATTTAAATAAATGGTATTCTATTATTGTTTAACAGCTCGATTAATTGCAATTACTTTTTTAATCGCACAATTAATTGTGAATAATTTTCTAATTGCTTGACAGCGCTATTAATAACATAAAGCCCAGTGTATATTGGTATGTCTCTTCAAACTGAAAATTGCACCTTCTAGTTCTAATGTAGACACGCACATAATTTACTCCACTGGTGTTGCAGCTTGGTAATATGCTTTCCTGGAACTTGGACATTCTCCAACCTCAGTTCAAGAAGCAGCCTTGTACAGTGCTCACATTCCTATATGATGCTTAAAGTAAAATAATATTATAAATCACTTAAAGTTTTAGCCCATCAGATGATTCAGCTGTTAACTGCTTGAACGATGCATTCTAACCCCAATAATTTGGCACCTACAAAGTCTTATGTTGGTGAGTTTTTTGCTGGATTCCTCCATGTTACTGGTGTACAGAGGAATATGAATATTTATTAATAATTTTAATTTCAATAAAATAAATTTATTTTATTAGTCATTATGGTGCTTCAAAATAAATTTACACCATGCCCTGCAGGTATTTTTCTGGCAGTTCACTCAAGGTAAACCCTCTCACCAAATTTACATGACACCTTGTATTACAAAAGGAGAACCCCGCAAGGCATCATATAAATGTATAAAAATGGTTCTTAATACCGAAGATGTAAATATGAACATTTTCTTTAGCATACAAGAGTCAGTTTCCTTTATAAATCGTCAGATTTCTCCTAATCAAGTATATGCTGTCAGTGACCAGCTGCTGTTAATAAAAAGTGACATTCCTATCAAATAATTACTTTGCAGCAATGTCACCTCGGGCTTTGGTCTCATCAGATTTTGCAAGTAACATGGGGCAAGGATTGAGTCAGTATCTGGGTGGGAGACCTCCAAATCTAGTGTGCTGTAAGAAGTGGTACTAATAATTCAGTGGATGACATTATTTCTAATGGAGCAAAGAAGATTTATTTTATATGAGCTAATCCGTGATGGGGTGGACCTAACCAAGAGGCCCCCTTTTGGAGGCCTCAGGCTCCTGCCACACCCCATCCCAGAGAGGAGCAGAAGAGAAGTCCTCCAAGGACCCTAGAGTGGCTGCAGGGAAAGCATCCAATCAGAGGAGCTGCAGGATCAGCCAATCAGGGGCCAGGAGGAGTGGAGACAGAGTTAATCAGTTGCTGCCTGTGGCTGGAAGAGAGAACAGTGTTCCTGGCTGGCTGAAACAGCAGCAGGACCATGGACAGCTCAGTGCTGGCAGGGACTGGGAGAGCTAAGAAGGTGCTCCTGGCTGGCTGCTGGGACTGAGTAAGGACTGAGCCCAGGGAGAGCTTCAGAAAGACAGGGTCTCCAGAGAGGAAGCCTTGGGAGTATGGCTCCATACCAGGGTCGGGAGAAGGTAAAGATTGTATTCCCTGGAGGGGGGTTGTTCTGTTCCACCTGCCGACAGTGCGTGAGACTCCGCCACAGGGCTGAATCGCAGAAGACCCACCGGAAAAAACACCGACCAAGGGAGGTGCTTGAGAGGGGAGGGTGCCACCCTATTGTACAAACTGAGTGATTGCAGGCTTGCACTTGACCAAGGCGGGACCCGTGACAGGTGGGTGTCACCCCATTACACCATCTCGAGGGAATTTAAAAAAAAACAATCCTGGAATTTCCATTCATGCTGATGCACTTAATAGTTTCACATCTTAATCACCTGGATCGATCGGACTTCAGCTGTCGTTAAGACTGCACGGATCACAACACGTCTGCCATTCTTCTCGCACTCTTGCCTTTCTTCTCCACGTTCGTCCGAAACGTTTAAGGATGTCATCTTCCCATCTTCTTGGAGGCCGACCGGGGGGTCTTTTCTGTTCTCGTGGGTACTACTCAGCAATGATTGCGGTCCACCTGTTATCCGTGAGCCGTGCTGTGTGGCCCGCCCATCGCATCTTGTTATGTCTGCTTTCCACGACAATATCTTTCACACCGCTGCGTTCTCTGATGATTTCATTTGGTATACGATCCAGAAGGGAGATTCCCAACATAGCTCGTTCCATTGCCCTTTCAGCTACCAACAGCCGTTGCTCTTCTCTCTTCGTCAGTGCCCACGTTTCACTGCCATACAGCATGGCTGGCAGCACTGCTGAATTGAAAATATTTTTACGTGTGGTCTTGTCAATTTTTCCTTTGAGGACGTCCTTGATGGAATTAAATACACACCATCCTGCCCGAATCCTTCGCGAGAGTTCTCTGTTCAGGTCTTGGCGCATATTAGCTTCTTGGCCCAAATATATGTACTGTTCCACTTCTTCGATGTCTTCTCCTGTTACCGTTATTCGGGCTTTTCGTAAGATGTCTGATCACATATATTTCGTTTTGCAGTGATTCATTTTCAGGCCGACCTGACTGCTTTTCTTGTCGAGTCTTCGTAGCATGCTCTGCAGTTGGTTGGTGCTTTCTGCAATTAGTACAATGTCATCTGCAAATCTGAGATGAGATAATCTCTCTCCATTTATGTTGACACCACTCCTCCAATTGATCTTGTTCATAACCATTTCGAGGCAGGCGGTGAATAGTTTCGGTGAAATTGTATCTCCTTGCTTTACTCCTTTCTCGATTGGGACGCGGAGGGGAGTTTCAAGGAGAGTAATGTCAGTTGTACATCCAGTATTCGCTTCCTTCAACAAACTAATGTACTGCGTGTTAATGCCCTGCTCTGCAAGTGCCTTTAATATTGCATTAAACTCAACACTATCGAAAGCCTTTTCATAGTCGACAAAAGCAATGCACAGCGGGAGTTTGTATTCCCTCACTCTTTCTAGGAGCTGGCTAAGGGTAAATATATGGTCGATTGTACTGAAATTTCTTCGAAACCCTGCCTGCTCTCTCGGCTGTTGTTCATCCAGACTCTGCGAAAGTCGATTTGTTATCACCTTTGTGAAGAACTTGTAGATGTGAGAGAGCAGGCATATAGGGTGGTAGTTCTTAAGATTTTCTCAATCACCCTTCTTGTGCAGCAAGATGGTATTCGACTCCTTCCAGCTTGATGGTATTTTTCCTTCTTCAAGATATCGACTGAATCTTACAGCGAGGGCCTTCCAAAGTGTTTCACCTCCTGCATAAATCATTTCTGACGTTATTCCATCTTTGCCTGGAGCTTTTCCCTTCTTCATCTGGTGTAGTGTGCTTCGGACTTCGCTGACGATTATTGGGGAGATGCGTTTTTCTGACTCTTCGAGGGTTGAGAGGGGGACGTTGATTCTTGATGTGAACAGTTCTGTATAGAAGTCCTTGCAGACCTCCTCCATCCCTGCTCTGTCAATTACTGTCTCTCCATCCTTGTTCTTCAATGCTGTTACGCTCAGTCTATACTGCGTCAATTCCCGCTTGCATGTCCTGAGGCTCTTGCGTGATTCAGCTGTTTTAAGGAGCTTTTCTTTCCAGAAGTTCTCAAAGTCATCCTTCAGTTTTCGCCGTATAAACTTGCACAGAATGGAGTACTCGGGGTTGTTATCCGAGCTCCTTTTCATGTTTCTCCGCTTCTCCAACAAGCTTTTCGTTTCAATCGAGATTCTTCCCTTCACCTTCTTCAGCTTTTTAATTTCAGCTGCTTTTATGCAACATCTCAACTTGTCAGCAAAGATATTATAGTCCTCATCACACTTTTCCATCTGGCTCCAGGCAAACCCAGAAATTGTTTTTTTCAGCTTTGCTTCATCGAATGTCTTCGGCTGCTGTTTCCTGTTTGCCATCTGTAACGCCTTCTTTTCCACCCCTTCATCGAAAATCAACTTCGCTCTAAGCAGGCGATGGTCACTGCCGGTGTTGAATGGCTGCACCACAGAGACATCTGGAACGATGCGCCTTTTATTGATAAAATATAGTCGATTTCATTCTTACTCTTCGCGTTTGGTGCGATCCATGTCCACCTTCTTGAGATCTTCTTTTTGTACCAGGTGTTTGCCATGTACAGTTCTTTCATTTCTGCTATCGCTACCGGCCTCTCTCCTCTTTCATTCCTTTCGCCGCTGCTGTATCTCCCTATGAACTTTTCGCCAGCTTTCCCTCGCCTGACCTTGGCGTTGAAATCTCCCATCGTGACAGTGTAAGTGGACTTTTGCGCGAGAGCTCTTTCAAGCTCTCAGTAGAATTCTTCCACTTCTTCATCCTCACTTGGACTTGTGGGAGCGTAGGCCTGGATGACCTTGAGGGTAGCTTTTGACTCCATCTGAAGATGCAGCACACCGATACGTGATGATGTTAGCTGGCATGATATGACTTTCGAAGACCAATCTTTATTGACGATAAATCCAACTCCTCCAACATTTCTAGCGCCATCTCCCTTTCCAAGCCTCACAGCACTTCCATCCTTCCAGTTGACTTCCAACTCCTTCTTTCGTTGGGTTTCGCAGACACCGAGAATATCGCATTTTATCCTTTTCTTTTCCTCCATCAGATGGTTTAAAGTTTCCTCCTTTGCCAATGACCTACAATTGTAAGTACACTCAGCAAGGATTGTCCTTTTCCATGTTGGCCTAGCACCTGAAATTTTTAGCAACCTCTTGTCATTCAATTTCCGCTCTGCCACCGTAGAATGTGCATTTACTCGTGTTGTTTTAGCCGTTAACTTCAAGCCATCCCACCGGCTAGGTGGGCAGGCATGCGTACCTCCTCAAGCTTAGCTAGCCTTCAACCTCTAAGGAGAAGGAAAAGTGCTCTTTCCTCTGAGAGAGCAACCCTCCTCCCTGGATTAGATAGTCCGACACCTTTGTAGCATGGTAAAACCTACCAGGGCATACACCCCACTACCATAGCTGTCAGACGGCCAGGGTCACCGCTGCACCACGTTGAGGCGCTGAGGTAGAATTTTGCAGCAGTCACATCTTAATACTGTCTTATAAGTGAAATCATTTGTTCTTATTATTTTCTTCCTTCCTCTTAAAACACCTTCTCATCTCCTAGTCACTACCTAGGGCCATTTACTGAGGGAGAACAAATGAACTTGTGATTAATTCTCCGGAACGAATGGGATTCAGGAGGTGCAGATTCACTTCCTAACTGCCACAGACAGAAAATTTGTATTCCTTAACCTGTGAGGATAGGACAAGAAGCAATGGGCTTAAATTGCAGCAAGAGCAGTTTAGCTTGGGCATTAGGAAAAAAACTTCCTAGCTCTCAGGGTGGTTAAGCACTGAAATAAAATTGCCTATGGAGGTTGTGGAATCTCCATCATTGGAGATTTTTAAAAGCAGGTTAGAGAAACGCCTGTCAGAGATGGTCTAGATAATAATTGTCTTACCATGATTGCAGGGGACTGAACTAGATGACCTCTTAAGGTCCCTTCCAGTCCTATGATTCTATGATCTTGTGTAAGCATGCACAAGTCACCCTCTCCTTTTGCCTCAGTTTTCCCCTCTTACAAGCTCTTTCATAGGACCTGTTTCTGAACACTATAGACTACCGGGCTTTTGACTTTGATTTAATTGACTTCTTTACCAAATATCTCCAACACCCTCCCAGTAGGCTTCTTGTGCCTTTCTTCACTGCTAAAATGTTACTAATGCTGCATACCCACCCGCTGTTTCTGACTGTCTATAAACACTCCATGTCCCCTAGGCCACAGACATGAGCATAACACAATACTCCCGTTCACTGCTCACCAGCAGGGACTGTTTCTTCCTCACAAAATCATCCATATCCATATGTTTGTGTTCCTGGAGAAAGGATATGTAATGCACTCACATGTCCACTATAGTTAGTTTCCAAACCCTAAAGTAGTTCCAAATACTATAATTTTATTCTAGTAGATATTCATTATTGAGTGGATATTATACACACCTGTGAGTCTCAGCCTTCTGCATTGTAACAGGGTGACAGCCTCTAAAATCCTGTGTAAGAATGCAGGTCTTTTCTTTTAAGTTATTGGGCCTGATGCTAAAACCTTCTATTAATATTCAAGGTAATAACTGAGTCATGTTGGCAGATGAGTCCAGTTGCTGTAACCACGATATAAGAAGGGTGAAAAGTACTCTTTGGACCAGAAGATATTAGGGAGTTAGGAAAGATGAGATCCTAAAAGGCAGTCCTAGGAACAGTCGAGCTTAGGGGGAAAAACTAATGTTGTATTATTGTCTCTGACATACCAGTGAAGCTTAATCCAAGAAAAGAAGAGGAGGAGTGAGTTTGGACATGAGCTTAGAATCTGTATGTCCTCTTGAGGAGGGGGTGAGCACACAGGTCATTCACATGTTGCATCTCTTGAAATAATATTCAGGAAAAAAAGCAAAATTAAATAAACCCTGAGAGAACCACATTTTCTTTTTACCTTTGAAGCTACAGTGGACTCTGTAACACTGTAGATAGCACAATATAGATCTCTTTTTTGGGGTAGTCTAATGATTTTGGTTTTTTGTCCTGCAGGGTAAGCTCCTAGTATCTATTTGTTTTCTTTTGTTTGGGCTCTGGTATAATTAAACATTTCAGAATGAATGCTACAGCTAAAAGCTTTGATTATGATGGGAACACTGTGACCTCAGATTCACAAACACATCTGCTATTGACTTCAGCGGGAAATGTGTGTGTATCTAAGAGGGATATTAGGCTCAATATTAGTTAGAAATTCCAGGAAAGCAGATGTTTCATGGACTATCTATAATGTTGAGTTTATTTTATTTAATATGAAATCTTAGCAAAAAAGTTCATTGGGATTTATTTAGCAGATTATAATTTTTTGAAAGTAGGCTAAAGTTGATATTAAAGGTAATTGGAAATGGGCCAGATTCCTAAAAATATTTAGGGGGGTGTGGCACTCAGTACCTGAAAGCAGCACCCTGGAACCTCCATATTCATCACTGTCATATAATTATGATGCATTTTGTACAAAGTGTGCCTTGTGAGGTATCATTTTAGAAGTCTTGATCTGTTGAACATTAATATCCTGTTGGATTGTATGTGCTATTATTGCATGTGAAGTTAAGAAGTTTTGCTATGTGTGTGTTACTGAAAAAGATTGTGAGTTTGAGTAAACCCACAACCAGCTTTTAGGTGAAACAATGGAATAGCCAGACAGCAGTTAATGGCTCATCCACACCCATCAAGGAAAGAATCCATTATTACAGGAACTGTATACAATGGAGACTTCTCAGAGAGAACACATAGACAAGGGAGACTGCTTAACCAATGGGGGTAGACCATCATGTCACAAGCAAACTGGAAGAAACTATAAAAGAGGGGAAATGACATCACTTGACCTCTTCCCTCCCTTCCTCCCCCAAGTCAACATCAGGAAGAAATGTCTGGATGACAAAGACTTTGAACTGGGGAGGGTGGTCCCACACTGGAAAATAATCCCATCTTGTGTATTGAGGATCTGTAATCTGCTTGTACTATCTGTCATGATGAGACACTGCTTGATTCAAATCCTATTAATTTGTACAACTCAGACTGATTTTTTTTATTTCTTAGGTAACCAACTTTGATTTCTATGTGTGCTAATCACTTAAAATCTATCTGGCTATAGTTATTAAATCTATTTTATATTTTAACTAAAACAGTGTGTTTGGGTTGAAGTGCTTGGGAAATCTCAGCTCAGTTTACAAAGGCTAGTGTGTGTCCTCTCCAAATCGAGGGAAGGGCAGACTGGGTAATGAACTTACACTGGTTAGGCTTCTGACCAGGGCAAGATGGTACAATTCTGGGTTTGAGGCTGGGGAGCTGTGGGGAATTGGCTGGAGCCTCTCTATTGGTAGTTCATGAGAGTTTGGCAAAGCATTCATGTAACATAGTTGGGTGTGTCCCTGCCTGTGGATGTCTGTGTAAGTGCAGTAGCTGTCAGAGGTTTGTGGCTTAACAGCAGCATCACAGTGTGTGAAGGTCGGTTGGACAGAGGGATCAGTGGTCTCACAGTTCAGGTTGCCTCTGGGAACCCCGTCAGAGGGGTAGAGCCACAAAGGGATTTAGGATCCTACCTCCCATTTTAGGTAGCTAAATCTAAAATGTAATTTCTTAAAACCCCTTGTTCAGCTGGCACTTGCCCCTGTAGACCTCTAAAGTCTCTCAGCACCAAAGTCCCTGCTGAAAGCACACTAAAAGCACCACTGTGAGAATGTACACAGCTGCATAAGTCCTGATACTCAGTGCCTAGATCATTCCTAAGCCATGGAGGGATCCTCAAACAAGATGTTCCTCTCTCTCTCTTGCCTGTGGGCCCAATCCGGAATGCAGGCTCAGAGGCTGCCAATGAGCATGCATACTGGATTGGGCCTGTTGTAGTAACTGGGCCTACAAATTTACCCTAACTGTTACCTCAGCTGTAAAAAGTAAGTGAAAATTCTTAAGATGTTACAATAACCTATAACAACAAATGTTAATGGGGAAAAATGACTGAATTAGTCCAAACAAAAAGGCCAACTGATGTAACTCAAGAACTTTAAGATCTTGGTTAATGAGAAAAATGTGGAACTGGAAATCTGTAAACCAAGATTCATGTCAGAAACTTAGGGTACGTCCATACTTACCGGCTGGTTTGGTGGCAAGCAATCGATCTTCTGGGATCGATTTATCGTGTCTTGTCTAGACGCAATAAATCGATCCCAGAAGTGCTCGCTATCGACGCCGGTAATCCTGCTCCGCGAGAGGAGTAGGCGGAGTCGATGGGGGAGCCTGCCTGCCGTGTCTGGACCCGCGGTAAGTACCTTTTAGTTCGAACTAAGATACTTTGACTTCAGCTATGTTATTCACGTAGCTGAAGATGCGTATCTTAGTTCGAACTGGGGGCTTAGTGTGGACCAAGTGTAATTGGTGGACAAAATAATGTGAGTGGAAGAGCCAATCATCTCTACTCCCCTTTTGGGAAGAAAAAACGGGCTACTGTGACACTGGATGATTAAAAGATGAGAAAAGGGGAAGTGAGCTTCACCATCAGCACTGCCACCCCCACTGTCTCCTGGTACCCCAGTCCTTCTTCGTCCTAAATCTCAGAGATGTTCTGACCAGAAAAGGCCAGAGACAGGGGGCCAAGATGACATTGCCACTTCTACTGGTTCTGACTAAATCCTGAATACCACCTGGGATATGAGTCTCTCTCTCTCTCTCTGCCCTTCCCCCTCCCCATGTGTCCTTTTCCTTCCCTACCTTATTTCTTTTCTTTCCTATCCTCCTTTTGCTTTCTGTCAAAGAGTATGCCTTAGCAAGCTAAGTCTATATATTTTGCACCACTGCCATTTGAACCTGGGTCCAGAGAGTGTCAGCTAAAACCAATGTCCTAAACAGTCCAATGATGCTAAAGGTTTGATGGCTCTCGGAGTGGCTGTTAAGTCCATAAGTGGCTGTTAAAGCCATGTGCTATCCCTATGTTTTTCTAGCAGTGTGGTTGCATGTGAGAGTCAGTATCAGACAGAAGCTGCATTTTCTATCTGTGCTGTTGTTTTCTTTCCCCTTTGTGTATGTTTTGTCTTGCTTTGTTTTCTAGGAAACAGGATTCGACTTTTACAACAACAACAGCAGCAGCCCCAGTTCATCTCAACAAACTTCTCTCTTCCCCAACAAGAACAGTTATTGCTATCTTTAACAAAATCTAGAAGAGTGTTAGATGGGGGGTATCCTTCTTAAAAACGCCTCTCTACACAGAGAAAGGAATGAGGGATGTTCTTAAAATGAAATCCTCATTTAATACTTTATATCTCAAATGCTTTAAATGTTTTTCCTTTTTCTGTATCTTTAATAAAAGTTTTTAAGGCAATTTAATGGTGTTTGCCATGCTATTAAGCTGGCTGAGATCTTTGTATCTGAACCTTATTTGAAACTGTTCTGAGTTGCAGAGTTAACCCCTTTTGACTCTTTGGATCCATTTATTGCATCTAAATTAATACAACAGATCCTGTATAACACACAACGGTTGCTGGTGGTGCTGCCCTCCCCTTTTATCCAATAGACCAGTGGTTAGAGCACTCATCGGGAAGACCTGGGTTCAAGTCCCTGCTCTGAATCAGGCAGAGTGGGGATTTTTTAACCTGAGTCTCCTACATCCTGGGTGAGTTCTCTAACCATGGGGCTATTTTGTGGAGGAGTAGCACCACCCCCTCTTCTCATTTTTTCCCCTAAAAAGGGCTGACCTAGTTTAAGTGCCTAACTCCAGGAGAGAGCTCACAGCTGTGAATCCCAAGTAGAGATACATGCCTCCATCTGACCTGGAGATAGGCACCTCACACCCTCTTGAGGGCTAGAGCTTATACGACACCCCTCTTACCAGAATTCCCTCTTGGGTTTTAGGTGCCTAGAAAATCATAGAGAATATCAAAGCCTGAGCTTGGCACTTAGGCTCCTAGGCCTTGTCTATACTACAGGGGAAATTCGATCTAAGCAACGCAATTTGAGTTCTATGAATAGCGTAACACAAATTGATGTAGATCTAATCACCACAGGGTCCACACTATGTGATGTCGACGAGATGTAGTAGTAGGATTTTATGTTTGTATTTTGTATAATTTAGAATGAAGGATAAAGAATAATAATATAGCATGTATTAAATGTATTGATGTATGATTTGACCATATTCTGCCAGCCACCCTTTTTGAATAGCAGAAAGGAATGGCCTAATGGGGTGTGTCTCTGTCTGGACTGATGTTCCTGTTCATATGTTCTGTGTAAATCAATTATGTTTTGCGTGTGAATGAGGAATGTGTGTGTTAGAAGATAAGTGTGAAGGCCATCACAAACCAGATGTTTCAGGGAGGAACTGAGGACAGATTCAAGGGCGCCAGAAGATTACAACATGCCCATATTGAAATGTCAGAAGAGGGCAGATTGATGACTCTAAAGATGAGACAGGCACCTATCAATGGGGACAAGATAGCTGTGATCAAAACCAGCATGGGGTAATGTAGGGATATTAAAGAAGGTACTGAAAGTGATTCCCCAAGTGAAAGTAACTCCCCATAATTTGTCCCCCACAATTTAAACCTCATAGCATTACCAAGTAAAAGATCTCTTGGATCCCTTGTTAAACTTACAAGCTACTGTCTGTGTAAACCATTGATTGTATCTGTTCTCAGAAAGATACTGTATTGCTATGAGAAACTTGCAAACAAGTTATTTGACTTTGTTCTTTATGCATGCTTTGTACCTAGAAACAGCATAGAAAGACCCCCACCCTCAAAGGGCAGGGAGTCTCAAATAAATTAGTACACACCCCGAAAGTGGTGGAGACAGTATGTCTGATGATGAATGCTTGGTGTACATGAATGAATGATCAGGGAGGTGCCAGCCTAGGAATTCAGTGACCATCGGCTGAAGGCGGCATCAAGTGGGAACGACCAGACAACACCCCCCGGAGGATAAAGTGGGATCCACCCAACCATCTCAAAGGATGGGAAAAACAAGATAACATCTGACAGCACAAACATCAGGAATGTGCCATCTGCTGATTGAGTTAGCAACAGCAAGATGAAACAGTTCCCATAGACTAACATAGGATATAATTCCTATAAGAATGGCTTCTACACACTGAGGACTTTGAGTCTGGTTCTGCAACCACCCTCCAGGAGCATCAGATGAATCTGACAAGGACTCAGCTCCACCCTCATGCCCAGGTTACCTGGCCAGTAACTTGGCATGAGCAACTTCTAGGCTGGTAACTATGACATCTATGCAGAACCTGTGTGTGTGTGTGTGTGAATGAATGTGAAACTGAATGAAATGTTATAGCTATAACTGACTGCTTACTATGATTCTTTTTGTATTCACAATAAATGTGACATTCTGTCTTATCCCCTTTTTAAAAGATCCTGCTGGTTTTTATTTTATTGGTATAACAGTAACTCCCTGAGAGACTTGATGAAAGAACAAGATAAAGGATGAGAAGGATAATTTAAGAAAACAAGCATTCGTCTAACAACAATTGATTACAACATGACGGTGCAAAACTCATTGGTCCCAAGGAAGGAAAATCACTATATAAACAGGGTGCCTTGCCATGAAACTTTGGGTTCATCCTGCCAAGACTTCCCCAGAGCATCGTATTGAGACCGACAGAACCCAGCTCCTCCCTACCCATGATCAACCTAGCTGGCCACTAGATTGATCTGGACGCTGGACTGGTAACTATAACATCGACTGGCAGGACGGTGTGTGTGTGTGATTGAATGCATATGCTAATTGTTGTATTTCCAATAAATGCGGTGTATTGCCTTTTCCCCTGAAAAATATCCCATGTACTTCTTATAAGCATAACAGGAAGACACTCTCCCTTTGACTCCCACTACTCTTCTTGATCTGGTGGAGTACGGGAGTTGATGGAAGAGTAATCTGCAGTTGATTTAGTGGGCCTACACTAGACCCGCTAAATCGACCGCTGATGCATCGAACACCACTCGTTTATTCCCCCGGTAAGTGTAGACAAGCCTTATACAATGATTGGGGGTGGGGGAGGCTCTTACACTGTGATTCACAAAAGCTAGCTGGGATCTGCCTAAGCTAGTCAATGGCAGATGCCGATAAGAGCTGTGTATCCTAAACCCTACCCCTCTCTTGTAGTTAGGCATGTAAGTCCAGGCTACAGGGAGGTACCTATCTCTGCTAGTGATTTACAGTTAGGAACCTTCTTTGGAGTTAGGCACCAACACCATTTTAGCAAGAAGCACAGATTCAGAGAGAGGGGGTGAAGATGATTACAATGAGGAGGACCTCCCTCAACTTTTAGCCTATTGCTTAGTCATTGGAACAGGAGGATGGGATTCTGGGGGTCCCACATCCTGGGAGAGTGCTGTGACTTTGTAACCGGGTGGTTATTCTCATGCTTCTACTTTCACTTGCTCTCTCTGGCCCTAGTGACTCTTTCATTATTTGCCCAGACTGCAACAGCTTCAGCAGGAGAGATAGAGGGAGCCGCTTCCCACATCAGAATGTCCCAGAGCCCAGGGGTTAGGGTACTCATCTGAGCAGTAGCATGCCTGTTCAAATCCTTTCTCCTTCTGAGGTGGAGGGGGAACTTGAACCACATCTCAGGGGGAGTACCCTGACCACTGTGCTAAAATTTAAGAGGGATGTAGTCCTACTGTTGCTTTTTTCTGTGAACTCACATGAGGGCCCTGGTGTAGTAGGTTTGCTGAGAGGGTGCCTACCAGATCAGGCCCCACATGCTATCTTCCCTTGCTTTGTGACTCACTCTGAGGCAGGAGATAGGTATATGGACACTTAGAGTGAGGCAGCAGTGTACATGCCCAGAGGCAGAAACACAGGTGCTGGGGGAATTTTTACTGCCAAAAAAATATAGGCACTGAGTGAGTTTAGGTACTTACAGGGTTCAGCGTAGTTTTGTGCATCTCATTGGTCCCAAAACTGGGACTTGGGGACTTGGGGGCTGACTTCTTTTGTGTGCCGAGCACTACATGCCTAACGCCCATGGAAATCAATGGGTGTTCACTACATATACGCCTTTAAAAATCCTACTAGGTGCCCATCTACCCCTTCAGGGACTTAAAGTCCTTTAAGAATCTGTCCAATGTCCCTTTCAGTTAGTTTTCCAAAGTTATAAAAAGACTATAATGACTATTAATTACCATTATGAATTACCCACCTTAGAATATCCCATAGCCCAGTGGCTCAGACACTTTTCTGTAATATAGAAGACTCAAGTTCAAATCGTTTCTTCACGTCAGACAGAGGGGGAAACTGCCCCTGGGTCTCCCGCAGTTCAGGGGAGTGCTTAACCACTAGGCAAAAGAGGAGGTTGGTGGTATTGCCATCAGCTCCTTCTTATGCTGTTTTATTTAATCAAAAATCAGCTATTCAGGCATCTCTATCTGTGTATTTTATTTTCAGAATTTTTCTGAGACTATTCTGAGATTTCAATTACGTAGTTAAGAATAAGATGACAAATCTTGCGATCCTTTACTATAACGTCTACAATAAGTCAAATGTGTCAATTCTAAAATTGTGACCAGCAACATGCTAAGAGGTTTGCCAGAATTCAGTCTCTTAACATCTAAGCCGGAGGTCCCCAAACTGTGGGACACACCCACTTACAGGGATGTGGAGGAATGTTTTCTGAGGAGGTGCCCAGGCCAGCCCCCATGAGGGGTAAGGAGGGATTGTCATCCAGTCCCATTCTGCTCCCACCTCTGCTCTGGTCCTGCCCCTACCCTCAGCCCCTGGCCACAGCTCTGTTCCCAGCCCCAGCTGCAGCCCTGCTTGGGGGGGCAGGAGGGTAGGGGTCACAGACAGAGGTAAGGGGTGTGTGCGGCCCTAAAGAGTTTGAGGACCACTGATCTAAGGCAATACTGCAAAAGCCAAAGATATTCAAGTTCATTCCCGAAAGAAACCCTTTTCAACTTTTACTTCTTCCCAAATGAAAAATGTTTTCTTGAGAGATGTATTACATTAAATCCCGCTATGAAGGACAGAATATCTTATTAACATAGCATACTTCCATAACACAACAGAAATAATATTTTCATGTTTGAGACAGGCCAATAGAACTCAGAGATTTTTTTTTATCTATAACAGTTGTGGATACTCAGTTCTTAACTAATATTGGTAAATACTTAATTTTTTTCATCTGAATAATGGGCACACACAAGTGCTCAGCATTTTTCAAAATCAACCTACTTATTTGGGTGCCTAAATAAGGATTTAGGACTCTAATTTTAGTCTCCATTTAAAAAAAATATATTGGCCCTTATCTAGAATAGAATATTTATGATAAAATCTTGCCATATTTCCATCCTCAAAAATCAGTCAGAGACCAGTCATGGGCCCCTTAGAAATACCTAAAACAGAGAGAAACTTAAATACGCTACATTAATTTAACAGAGAAATGGAATATATGGTGGATTTAGAAGTACTAAATTTCACTCCAATCTAAAATGTTTTTAATATAGATATAATTGCTAGAATAGTTTGCTGTGAGATAGCACCACTCCCACCCTCACCTTCTCCCAAAATGTAGTCTACTCTCAATGGTTACATACATATGCTTCAGATTTTGAATAGTAAAGCTCCATTTACACCAGCTGAGACACTGATCCTGGACATTTATTTCTGTTATTTAATTGATTTTAAAGTATGTATTTGTTTTATGTGGAAGCTGTAACATTAACACTTCATCCTTCGGTTTAAATATGCACACAAAAATGGTGAAATGTGGAAAATTGCTTTTAATCTGCAAATGTATGACTTGATTACACAGCATTACCTAGATTTTAATAACAAACCTGTATTGAATGTCTGGTTTGGTTTGTACATGAAAGATTAATTGCAAGCAGAGGGTATAAATATTTAAAGGCACAGAAGGAATACAGGATTAAACCAATCTTTCTGACTACAAGTAAATTGCCTGTTAAATATTATAAGATACTGAAATTCTGGTGGAGTTTGTAGGGCATGCATGGTCAGAAGAGGGAGCTCTTGAACTATTACTCAGTGTTGTTGGAAGTCAGGCTGTAAGCAGAGTAAACCTACATTCCTTTGCAAATTATAATTAAATCTGAACGTTTGAAAGAAGCTCAGTGAGGTGGTGTATCTAGTGTGTGAATGGTGCCTTTTAATATATATTAAAAAAAACATGACTGGAAGGGAAAAGGATTACAAAAGAAAACCAACAGCTATCAAAATGGCACTAGTTTTCCCTTTATAAGTATTTTTCTTCTGGTATTAATTACAGCAAATGACATATGTAAATTCTAACCTGGTAGAAGTTTTTGAAATGTTTAATTGTATGACTTTCTAAGTGCTGGTCTACACTAACCCCCCAATTCGAACTAAGATACGCAACTTCAGCTACGTGAATAACATAGCTGAAGTCGAACTATCTTAGTTCGAATGAAAACGTACTTACCCGGGGTCCACACGCGGCGCGCAGGCTCCCCCGTCGACTCCGCCTACTCCGTTCGTCGAGCTGGATTACCAGCGTCGACGGGGGAGCACTTCCTGGTTCGATTTATCGCGTCTAGACAAGACGCGATAAATTGAACCCAGAACATCGATCCGACGCCTCCGATCCAGCCGGTAAGTGTAGACCTACCCTAAGAGATCGGTGAGAATGTTTACTTAAAAATTAATTCATTCCCATCTATGGACCTAAGTAGAAAATATTAGTAAAAATTCATAATACCCAGATTGAGGCAAGACTTCAAAACTCCAATACTCATCCCTCACTGTTAGAGCCTGCAAGGCCAGCCTGATTTACCTAAAGGCAAGCTGGATTAAAGAATTCCCTGGCCCCTTCCTGCCCTCAGGTTGAGGATTCGAGGGTAGGGAGCAATTTGTATCCTGTTCCAGAGGGGTGGGAGACCCTGGGTGTAGGTTTGGAGAGCAAGCAGCTCCTGTTCTGGCTCCCTGCTCCAGCCCGTTGGCTCTTGCCTCAGCATGCAGGTGATGCCTTACCCCCTCTCTAGCCTTGGGTTGGCTTATTTTTGTGTGTGGTGTTAGTTTTTTTAAATCCATTTTTTCTGGTTGGTGGGGGCCTTCCTTGAGCTGGAGGGCCTGTCCAAGTGCACCGTGGTTAATCCAGGCCTGCCTGTAGGCCACTGAGTCTGTGGTAGATCAAGGGAGAGGAAGTACACTTCTGAATTGGGATTCCTCAACAAAGCCACCCATTGTCACTGGCTACTTTCTGCTAGCTCATACACCTCAGTGGATCACAACTGCAGCAGTACCACCCAAGGAGAGACGTGGAGATAAATGGGACATACATTATTTAGAGTTTTTCAAAACATTTTCTTTAATACTTAAAATAATTTTCAGGCATATAGTCCTAATAACCAGTGGTCTCCATTTACCCACAGGACGAGTACATCACAGGCCTTGAGACTGCATGCTTTCCTCACACTGCTCTACCAGTCTCGAAGGACAGCCTCTAGACTATCTCAGGGCACCACTGAGTGTGCAGAGCCCTCTGGGAGCATGCTGAGCACCCTGCCCAGCAGCATTTGACCCTTGTAGAAGAGACAAGCCCTTGGACAGGCAGTGCATGCACTGTAGAGGAGCACATGGATTTACAACAGTGCAGCAGAGAGAATTTCTCTCCTGGGTCCCTTCTCCAAATTGCTCAGGTGAGACACCATGGGACACAGCTTCTGCTGTGTACCGTTTCCATCAAGACTGCCTGTGTTCAGAGTCATAGTGCTCGTGGTGCAGTTGCCAGGTCCATGCTTTGTCCCTCTCAGTGTGGATGCCCCCATGCTTACAGCAACCCTGAAAAGTCAATGTGAACATGTGTGGAACAACTGAAACTCCAACCGATTCCTGTTTTGGCTTTTTTAATTGGCAGTGCAGGCACAGAAGTAGGGATGATTAGTTAAACTTTCTAACACCTATACAGGTTAAAATAGACTCAGACTCTACTAGAATAAGATTGACAGATCTCTGAAAGTACAATAGCATGTACAAATGGAACAAAAAAACATCTTCAGCAGCCAGTTGAGCATCACATTTTAAAAAATATGCTTAAATGAGCAAATGGTGTTAAGCAACTGATTTCCAGTTTCATTCTTTGTGAATCACCGAAGAGCTTTGTTAAATAGAAGCATTCAGTAAAGTGATAATAAGAAGATGTTTTATATTTTCACATGTTTATTAAAAATGTCATTCTGAAGAGAAAACAAAGAGTGAGAGGGAGGCTTTTACTTTCATCACAGACCCTACGCACATACCTCTCTCTCTTTGTGTTAAAGCATGCATGCATAATTAACTGAACAAACTGTTTACCTTGAAACAGCAGAGCTGCTCCTAAGATTTTTCTAGAGATTATATTTTGAATGTAATTCAATCTTGGCAAATAAAATGTGATGTTATATTGAATGCTGTTTCATTTAGAATGACAAATTTGGAACATCGTGTTGATTCTGCTGATAAATCTTTGAAAGATTTTCATGCTGGAGTCAGAATCACAAGCTGAAAGCATGAAATCATTAAGGAATACTATTATATTGCCTTTAACAACAGAGACAACTTGGTATTGGAAAAAAAATCATTTCAGTTGCTTTTGATGGCAATATATGGAACTGAGCTAACTTATCAGGTTTATGGTTTTCTGAATTTACATACTTATATCCCTATATGTATTTCTAAACATTTTCACACTTCCATCAATTCTTTAAATACACCTGTTGCTGCGTCCATGATCTCAGCTAGACTGCCATTGTTTCTGCTTCAGGAGGAACAAACAATCACAAACATCATGTTTACTCTATATGTTTCCTAATAAAATAAAGAAGGGAATTGTAAAGGAACAATTATTTTGATTTAAGATCAGAATCTGAGAGCTGAGGTTTCGGTCTTCCTTACGTTTCTTACTAGACTAAAATTACCGAGGCATTACTAGAAAGTTTTGTTTTATGGCTATGATTAGGTTAGAGATTTCTTGTAATCCCAATTTCACATGTCAGTTTATCTATAAAAGAATAAGAGGATGTATGAGAAGAGTTAATTCTACCTAAAGACTAATTATACCATTTTCTAATTTTAATATTTATTATAGATGAGTGAAATTTATAAAATGCATACTTATGTATTACATGCAAGTGTGAAAAGATGCAATCAAATAATGTGTATCAAAACCATATAAATGAAAACATAGCAGAAAAAGTCTCAAAGATACAGGAGATGAAATCTTGAACACATTTTAGTCATTATGATTTTTGGCATTGACTTCAGTGAGACCAAGATTTCACACAGAGGGCATTCATAAGTTTTAGGGGGAAAAGGTAGTAATTATTAGTTCCTTTTCATCATTCCAGCTATAAATAAAAGGGAAATACAAGAGAAAATTACCATTGTTCCAATATTTTGACATATGAGCTCATAATTATCAAGAGAGTACTACTGTAAAAACTCTCTCCTTACATTTATTTCCAAACAAAGAAAAACAGTGCATATTCAGATAAGATCAAATCCTCAGTAGCTTCTGTGTTTTTCCTTCTTCTAGACACATGCTCTCCTTTTTTTGTAACTAGGATGAAAAAAACCAACCCAACCCTTAACCTAAACATAATCATTAAAAAAAAGAAACCCCTGGCTTATTTAACAAGTCAGAGTTCCATTACAGATGTGTGGAATTCTATAGCTTGAAATTCACATCTCAGTAACAACAAAAAACTCGCAAATATTGTCTTTGAATCACTGTACACCTCTACCCCGATATAACGCAGTCCTCGGGAGCCAAAATATCTTACCGCGTTATAGATGAAACTGCTTTATATCATACTTGCTTTGGCATGCAGCCCTGCCCCCGAGAGCGCTGCTTTACCGCGTTATATCTGAATTCGAGTTATATCGGATCTCGTTGTAGAGGTGTATTAACATCAAAACCAATTTTGGTCCAGATCATCCCCTCAGCCAGAATTACCAGTGGGAAGAGATCTATACCTCCCCTTGTGAATGGGAAAGCGTGAACCACCCCCATGGCATGAAATTGGGTTCAAAGAAAGAGACATGAAATTAAGGTGAAATCTTACTGAATTAGGGTTAACACCTTTGGAGTTCATTGTATTACAAATGCAAAGGTTTATGTACTATTGTCAAATTGTATGGAAAGACAAGATAAATGCAATCTCTCAAAAGGTATGAGGAAGTTTAAAGGTATTTTTGGAACAGTAGGTGCATAAGGGAGTTCATTAGGAAATACCTGAAGTAAGGGGATTGCAAATGCAAACCTTTGTATATGAACAACTCGCTCCTGGAAACTCCAATTCAAAGATCACTGAACTGTATAAAAAGGAAACTGAACACGTCATGGGTGATCTTGTTCTAAGATGAAGCTCCGATGAACTTGTAGTCATAAGGATGTCCTTCAGGTGAGGTATTAAATGATTGCACTTGTCAGAGCCCATGTGAGAATGGGATGAACACCGGTAAGCTTATTAGCATGCATATAGGTTCTTTTATTTTAATATGTTTTCTCTATAGTGCTTTGTACCTTAAGAATAAAGTAGACTTGCTTAGAAAGACCTGTGTGGTAACTTGTATCTGTTCCAAATATATGGGTATCCAAGTGTCTTAGGGCATCCTGTCTGTGCTGGGAATGACATGGTGATGACAAGCCAATTGTCCATGCTGCGAAAACCACACTCAGAAGGGACAGAGACATGCTTCTCCACCCAAGAGAGGCATCAGTTGGGGTACTGAAAGCCAAGAGTGGGTGCCCTGGCAGAACCACTGAGGGGAAATACAAGTGCAGTTGCCCTGCACTGTTACGGTCACTATAAGGCAGGGGCTCCCAAATGTGATTCACGGCTTGTTCAGAGTAAGCCCCTGGCAGGCCACAAAACACTTTGTTTATCTGAGGGTCCGCAGGTACAGCCTCTTGCAGCTCCCAGTGGCTGCGGTTCACCGTTCCCAGCCAATGGGAGCTGTGGGAAGCGGTGCGGGTCAGGCCACCACTTCCCGCAGCTCCCATTTGGCCAGAAATGGTGAACTGCAGTCACTGGGAGCTGCGAGTGGCCGTACCTGTGGACGCTCAGGTAAACAAAGCATCTCGTGGCCCACCAAGGGCTTTCCCTGAACAAGCCGCGAACCAAGTTTGGGAACCCCTGCTACAAGTGATGATCTAACAAGTATTGTTGAAAAAGAAAAATGTTACAAGTACCTCAAAAGAGGGGTTCCAGCAACAACAAATATGCCTTTTCAATCTATATCGCTAGCACAAAACTATATTCCTTCCACAATTTTATAAGTAACGATATCATGAAAATGTTCTTATGGTCACTGAAATTGTTAAAAGGTGAGGGCACTCAGTACCTTGTTGGATCAAGCTCATGTGCTCTTTAGAATTCATTGAAAATGGAAAAAAATTAGAGATCGCAGAAATGTTGAGGTAATTTTCATTCTGCATTTTTGGACAGAGGACAATTAATGGTATGTTTTGGAATTTTTATGAACATTTGTCTACAACGCTTTAGGGGGTGAAAATGTACAGGATTTTTTGGGGGAAGTTGGTTTATTGCATCTCCCCTGCTATTTTTTCACCCTTGTCCATCTTGATACTGGGGAAAGAAGGAAAAACAAATAAAATGGGGAAAAAATGAAAAGCTGCATACAGTTTCCCATTTTATCAAAAAACATTAATTTTACATAAAAAGAAAAGACAACTGTGTTCTAATACTGTATATATATTAATAATTAAAGGAACAATAAAAAGTTGTACCTGCAAGTTACATTGGATTTTGAAAGGTTAGGGGTCCCTGTTATCTTCTCACCCTGGTTTAGCTCTTCTGTGCATATATTTCTCATGGCACTGATTTTTACAAATAAGAGGATAGTCAGTCAAGATACTTTATTCTCCTTAACTGATATTTGTATGGTATACAAGTTTTCAGAATTGTTTCTCTCTTAATGGAAGAAGGCACAATAAAAATGGGACCCTGACACTACCAGGGTCAGATCTTTAGTTGGTATAATCCAGTGTATACCAGCTGAGAATCTGGCCCATTATTCTTCAAAAGTGTTAGTAAAAATATACCAAATATTTATAATGTATTTGGCCTAAACCACTCTTGAAAACTAGCTAACTGGAAACTCAGAACTAGCAAAGACCCTTTACTCATGTTGTGGGATACTCTAGAGCAGGAGTGGCCAACCTTTGGCTCCGGAGCCACATGCGGCTCTTCAGAAGTTAATATGTGGCTTCTTGTATAGGCACCGACTCTGGGGCTGGAGCTACAGGTGCCAACTTTCCAATGTGCTGGGGAGAGCTCACTGCTCAACCCCTGGCTATGCCACAGGCCCTGCCCCCATTCCATCCCTTTCCACCTCCTCCCCTGAGCCTGCTGTGACCTTGCTCCTCCTCCTTTCCTCCCAGCGCCTCCTGCACACCACGAAACAGCTGATAGGGAGGCACTGATCGGTGGGGCTGCTGGTGGGTGGGAGGCACTGGGAGCAGGGTGGGGGAGCTGATGGGGGGCTGTTGACGTATTACTGTGGCTCTTTGGTAATGTACATTGGTAAATTCTGGCTCCTTCTCAGGCTCAAGTTGGTCACCCCTGCTCTGGAGTCATTCATTTTTGGAGAGAAATATTAATAATGATCAAGCTTGTCCTGCAGCAAGATTTCCAATATAACTTGGTTTCATCAGTCAGTTTGTATGATTAATGAAAATGTCCACAAGCTGGTTTTCTAGAGCTATCCTGGTAGCAATATTAATATTACCCCTTTGGAAAAATGTGATCAGCCCAGATATAACTCAGGGGCATGATGCATTATTAGTAATTGCTATGTGTGGAGAGTATCGTTTTCAGGTTGAACGCACTTTGTGGTTTTGAAAAAAATTTAGTACCCCTTTTCTTCAGGTGCATGAGGCACATTAGGATAATACAAAGTTATTAAATGTAGTTTGATCGCCTAGATGCAACACACATTTCCATTTGCTTAGCATTAACTATCCATTCTCTCATGGATAAACTTGTTAATAGCAGTAGTGGGTTTTCATGGTAAACAGAAATGTTTGTTGCATCCAAAGGATCAAACTACTACAGTGATACTTTCCACGCTTGGTAATTTCTAATAATACCTTGCTTCAAAGTGCTAAATCTGGGTTTGTCACATTTTCTCAAGGATGCATGTGATGGGGTGAGTACTCCACACAGGCAAGGACTGGGTAACCTTGAACCTGAAAGCCTAATAAACATATGGGGCTACATCTGGAGGGTGGGCCAGGCTTAAGTGTTGATAAAGCCCAGATGGGAGAGGACTATGAACAGGAGAAATTTAGAGCAGAAGGGGGCTACTACTTTGTTTTCCATTATGATAAATGACCTCCTGGAAAGTGCGCAGATGGGAGCAGATATTTCCATTTTCACAGATGACTGTGCTATTTGGACTTAACATAAACCACTTAAAGTAGCGGTGGAAAAAGACAAATGAGCCAATCCAGAAAACTTCTGAGTGAGGAAATGGTTGGGGATTTAAATTCACTTGCAAAAACAAAAGGAATGCTTTTAACAAGGAAGAAAATTAGGGAAGAATAAGACTTATTTCTTTATGGTGAAAAAATTCAGCTACTTCAGAAGTTTATGTTCCTTGGAGTGTTTGATAAAAATTAACTTGAAAAGATCACATAGATAGTATCATACAAAAGTGTAAAAGTAGGATGACTTACCTAAAAGTGTATCTGGAATGGGATGGAAATAAGAGGGTATTGATGATGATGTATAGAGTGTTGATAAGACCAGTTTTAGACTATGGATGCCAAGCTTTTGGTTCAAGCTCAAGAACAACTTTTAGAAACTTGGAACTGCTCCAGGTCCAAGCTCTGTGACTGGTATGTGGCAAAATGATAACACCACAAATGTGTGTACTGCCAATAGCCACTGAGAACGCATTTATAAATGGAAAGATCAAACTATTAGATTAACCTTTTGGGCAAAGATAAATGGGAAACATGAAAATAGAAGTACACAATAAATTTATGAGGACTTCTGGGAGCTTCGTAGACAAAATGAGGATTGCCACAGACTTCCTCATACTATTAAGTTCAAACTATGGGTTAAGGAGATATGTAATAAAGAAATTAAGAAAACTAAAAAAATGTAGTCATGGGAAATCAAAATACAGCTGGTCAGTTATTCACAGACCCACTTGTGGATCTGGAATTATATGGGGGGAAAAATAAGAAAAAAGAACAGATTAAGACCAATGAAATTTCTCAATTTATTTATGAAAAATGGGACCAGCTTTGCCAAGTCTCTACAAATGGATCAAAAGATGACAGCATGGATAGCATGAGAACAGCTTTCCTCGTTCCTAATCTTGGAATCCAGAAATCTAAAAGATTATCAAATTATGTGACCATTCTGATTGCTAAACTAATGGGGATAATGATGGCACTAAAAGGCTGTAGCTGTAATTTTATCTGATTCCCTGTCAGCTAAAATGACAATGAGAACAGAGACTTCGGAAAGCAGAATGACATAAGTGAAATAATGTACCTAACTATGGAAATAATGCAAGCAGCTACCTGTGTAAACAATAGCATGGGTCCTGGCGTATATCGTAATATCTGGAAATGAGATGGCTGACAAAGCCGCAAACATGCTCTAAAACATGAGGAGGTGGATATTAAGATACCCTTAACTAGACAAGAATTCAAATGTGTGGTGGTCACAAATGAGCTTCTGAAGGAATGGCAATAACTATGGACCAAGGAAACAAAAAGACAAAGGTTCTATCATGTGTGCTCAGACATCAAAGATCATACTGTACTTCTCAGTCCTGATAGAAAAATTGAAATAGTCATTTTTTAGAATGTTAACAGGTGCCTTAGATGAACTTAGAGTTAAACTTATTAATAAGATGTAAAGACGGACTGTATAATGTGTGCAAACCCAAAGTAACTATTGATCATGTTCTGTGGCATTGTGGGCAATATTCTCTGGAAAGAAAGTTTCTTCTTGAAAAAAATTAGGTTAGCTTAGAATCAAAGGTTTTTTCACTGAGGGACTAGTGAGGATGTCAGGGAAATGGAATTGTGCACAAAAAAAAAGTGCCTGGATGAAAGGATATTAAAATAAATGAAAAATCTTGGCTGCAAACAAATGAAGAGAGTGGTAGTCATAGCCTCATATGATGAGGCTGCTTCACCAAAAAGCAAACAAAGATAAAGACAAAGATGGGGGATGCAGGGAAGAGAGGAAGAAATTCTACAGTCACTCTTGGGAACTAGAGAGTAGGGATACGAGTAGAGTCAAAGAAGAAGCCCATGGAGGTGTTGGCCCTGGGATCATTATATAGAGAAGTCTGGTAGGAGACCAGGATAGATACACAACAGCAACCAGAGTGGAATAATCTCTGCTGGGGAGCCCTAACAACAGGGCAGTCCCTGGATTTGTGTCTGTTTTTTGTGTTTTTTTTGTCTTTTGAAATATTCCATAGAACGTTGTGCACTGTACTTTCACAAACATAGTCATTTGCACAAAAACAAAATTCTGACCTTTTGAAATGAAAACTTTAATCAAGTTTGAACTTTCCTGTAATATTGAAGGTGTGATGTAATCACTTCCTTTCTATTAAGATAAACACATGCTCAGTATCTTGGAAAAGACCCCGAACAAGAGTTTGATAGGAAGAGGAAGATAAGTTTTGAGATCCCTGATCTGATTTCTCTCTATCACTGATCAGGGCAACTGTGCTTTATATTGCTGTGATTTTTTTCTTAAATAATGAAGCTAATTATGGCAAAAATAATTGAGCTGACATTTATGCGGTGTTACTTTTAACCAGGCTCATAATTTTTGAGAGGTTGAAGTTTAAAGAATGATTTTATTCTTAATGAAGTTATTTTGTCCTACCAGCACTTCAAGTTACTTTTAGGATTAGAATCGAAGCTAATAAAATCCAGAATGATATGTAAGAGCAAAATTGGATGGAATGACTCAGCGCAAAATCATGTTCTGCAGGAGATCATGGCGGTGGTACTCGGACCACTGAGTCAGTATTAAGTGCCTATCCAGTCTTTAAAGATGCTATGGGATGTTTTGAAAGAGTTGACGGTATGAATAACTGTGTTCTGGTCACATTTAGGGCACATTTATTTTATGGCTACAATGATTATTTCTGTTGCCAATTAGAAGCAATCTTCCGCTTCACTGGGTATAAGTTTAATGGTTCATTTTGTGTCCAAATAATAGCTTTTCTGCAATCACAGCTATGACTGTGCTCATACAAATGGTTTCCCCTTTGTGGCCTGGACTGTGAGTCTGTTAGTAGCACTGAGTAAGTGGTGGTCCAGTTACATACCTCTTGGTAAAGAATTGTGTCTCAGTAATGTCACAACTGTGATTCTGTCACTATTCTTCTCCTGCCCCTTCTCCTTGCTCCTGGGGGCACAGTGCACTGTCACTAAAACTGGTCAAAATATCTTGTTTGAAAACTGGGGGGTGGGGGGGCTTTTTTTTAAACAAACAGTGGCTTCTAGAAATATTTCAGTGAAAAACTTGATTTTTCAGTTTTTGATTTGTCAATTTTCCTCCTCCCTGTTTCCCCACTGTAATGAAATGCTAATCTGTATTATACAGCCACTAAATTGCCACTAGTTCAGCCACTAGGTGGCACTGTGTATAACATATCTTATTTAAACTAACCTCAGCCATACCATGCGGAACATTAAAGGATCTCACAATGAACACAGCAGGTGTGTAGCTCTCTGAGAAATAAGTTCTGTAGCCAGTCCATATCTGGTACAGCAGTCTGACTTGTTAGTGGCAGCCTTAAAACCTACAAAAAGTACATGACATCCACCCCTCCTCCGTATTAATTCAGGGACAAGATGGAAAAAAGAAAGAATTGAGAAAATGAAAAAAAAATCATGAAACATACTTGCAATTTTTTTAGCAGCTCTGCTTTATGCTGCCCATTACAGGGCACAGCATGCTTCAATCCTCCCACCTGGCACCCCGCCAGCTGTGCTGTCCCGTGTGTTATGGGGATAGAGACAAAGATACATCTCCCTAAAGCAGTTAATTCTCCAACTGGAATTGTGAATGGCTACTCAAACTCTGTTAAGCAGCCATGAATTTCAAAGAAGACATTAGGAAATAACCTTATACATTCCAGTCTCATGTTCTATTTCATTTCAAATACAGTAACACACAGTATCCCCACCCCAACTGTTAAGAAATCATGAGTCGGGTGTTGAGACATGAACCAGACTTTGAGGTTTTGAACAAGTTTAGTACTCCTCTGCTGAGGGTGTGAGAGACACTTCAGGGTAATATGAAGTCATTAGAAGTAGTACTTTGATTGTATGGGTGCAACAAGCATTTTCATTTGCCTAGTTTTAACTATCCATTTTATTCTGTGCTAAACTTAAACTGCAATACACCATTCACCAAAAAGGACCCCAACTCTCTCCAAACTCATCCTATCAGAGGAAATCCCAAGCTGTAGAAAAATTAACACAGTTAATGAAAGACAAACACAGAACTGGATTTCAGGAGCAGGCTGCAACTTTTTAAATTTAGCATCCCTCCTCATTGTTATCTGCCCACCCCCTCTCACCCCCTCTCACATACCAGGTATTTAATTGGGTCCAGTGTGGGGCTACAGGGCTCCCACCAGATATCCAAAATCACTGTAGCCAACTAGCTCATTTTATCATCATTTATATCATTATATTATATTATCATTATAGTATGTAATGTTGTGATATTCATATACTATTTCTAATATAAAATCAGTGTATACTAAATAGATTTAAGTTACTAGGCCATAAGCTTAAGAATGCTTGACATGAGCGGGTGACCAAAGAAGGTCACAAGATTACCTATTGGCACATCTTTTGCAGTAATGTTACAAATTAAACAAGACTGCAATAAACTGCAATTGTGACAATCAGGTGTCTCATGATCTTTGACATCATAGAAAGTCCTGTCCTGAGACTGTAGGTACATGTTGTACATAGCTGCTAATGAGAATAAGAGGAACTAAGAACAACCTATGAAAAATGGGGCACCCCAATATTCATGGATTGTTGAAGAACAGATAAGGAAAAGAGGGTTGAAACCCTCAAGCATATTCATAAAGTGTTAGGTGTGGCCAGAACAACAAAATAAAAGAGGTTCCCTGACTGGGTAAAAGTGGGAAGACCCACAAGGGAAGACTCCATCCCTCCAGGAAACCCCAGCAGAAACCACCCTTCTATCGATGATCACCTATTGAGAGGTCCATCAGACCCTAGAATATCTTTGAGGATGTAAGAGTACTAAGTCATTGTGTGTGTTTTTAAAGGATTTATATATGCATGGGTAATTGTAACTTTACTTATTTCTTTATGGAAACTTCTAGTACAGATAAGACTTTGTACTTGTGATTATGTCTATGGTCACTATCCTTGGACTTTGTGTGTTCCTAAAGTTTCTAATTCTGAGACAAGCACCAGAGGTAATGTTCACTCTGTTGAGCTTGAAACTGTAGCAACAGGAGCTGGAGCTTTAGTAGTTTAATTACTACATTCAATTTAAATAAATAAAAAGGCTACATCACAGTACACACTCTTCAGCCTTTCCCTACGGCTCAACTCACTTCTGAATCCTCTCATCCCAGGAGGTGGAAGAAGGCATGAATGGGAACCTCAGTCCGTGAAGACTTCTGGTCTCCACTTTTCATTCTGCAAAATGTCCACCAGCCAAATCGCAGGTCTCATTTACATATGGGAGCTTTTAACCTTTCAGCTTTTAACCATGCTGGACACTGACCAAAAGTTTGATGAGTGAAACATTCCAATATTCTTCGTAGCATAAAAATGCCTATTCTTCCCACTTTTAACTGAAACTGGTCTCCACAATGCTGGGATGAAGGCAAAAAGGCCCTCCGGACCCCTGAAAGTTTGGTTCGATGGGGGAAAAAATCCTTCCTGATACCAAAATAGGCAATCAGTAAGACCCACAGCATCCTAGACTCACAGCTCAATATACCTCAACTACAGGATGAGAAGGCGGGGCAACAATAGCAGTAAGATGGCTCCCAGACAGCTGGTGTTGCTTTAAATTGATGTAGAGGAGCTATGAAAGCCAATCAGCTCCTCTCATGTCCCCAAGCTGGCTTTTGGCACAGAAGCCCCTCTCCCAGGTACATTTCTACTTGTGTAACAAGGAGAGACTAGGATCCAGCACTTCTATACAGGACCTCTCCCTCTAGTCCTCCAGGAGTTGGCCATCCCTCCGCTGGTCTGACCAAATGTTTGCCACCCTCTGCCATCCCCATTGAGATAGGGAGGGATATTTTATTGTACTTCATGTGTATGAACACCGAGTGTGCTCATAAATCCCAATCCTCCAAACATTTAATCATAAAAGTAACTTTACTTGTGCAAGTAATCTCTTACTGACTTCACTGAAATTGCTCAGATGTGTGGCCTTCCAGTAACTAATTTGGGTAACAGCAAGCACAGAAATCAGAGGCAGCCTGCAGATATACTATGAATGCTGTCTGGTAATCACCTGAAAAAGTCTTGTTACATTTTAGTATCAAAATGTTAACCTAGAGAGATCCATTTGAAAGATTACAACATGTTTAGGAAGATAATTATATGGTTCCCCTGCCCAGAGACTATCATAAAGGCAGAGATAAGGAGTGAGAGAGGGTAGAAATATTTAATTCAGCTTTCTCTGAACAAGCACAAAAGAAGGGACTCAACTATAGTATCACAGAACAAGTATTTGCCCAACCATTAATAAACTATGCTTACAATGGGGGCATGCTTACAACAAAGGAACTGTGA
This sequence comes from Chelydra serpentina, assembly GCA_037349315.1. Lineage (NCBI taxonomy): Eukaryota > Metazoa > Chordata > Testudines > Chelydridae > Chelydra > Chelydra serpentina. Next base: position 82,214,559 of record JBAIAC010000004.1, read on the forward strand.
TGGTAAGTACCCAAACTGGAGTCAAAGAGAATTCCTGCTTTACTGTAATGACACAGATTTTGAAAGTGACCAGCTGAAGCAGACTTGCCTCCTACCGTATGCCGATCTTTCCCTGATGAGAAAGCTTCTGTCAAAGTAGGCACCTGTCCAATCTCTCAGCGTGTCTTGTCTATCACCATGATGAATCAACATTTCATTCTGTAACAGGCTTGCAGTGAGAAATAGTTATTTAGCTGCTTCCATCTTTAATGTAGAATGATATGCATAATCATTTAGCATCAAATTAGATTCTAATTAGTTTGCTTAGTGAGCTTCAAAACAAAATTCTACTGTTTCATATAATATCACCCACACTTGCAAATATTAAATATCTATCATCAAGAACAACTGGGAGCCAAACATATTGAAAGAACAGTTTCTGCATTTGGTGTTCACACGACCCATTTCTGCCAATAGAAGAATATCACTTAATCTCTAATGTATGCATATCACATAATGTCAGATACTTAAATAGAACATTTTCCCTCCATCGGTAGGAATCAAATTTGCACTTTATTATTCTGTGTGGCTCTTATAATTTCTGTATTTGAAAATAGCAATCTCTATTATGGAAACTGTTTTTTATCATCTATCTATCTATACACATTCCCCAATGTATTCCTAATATAGGTTGCTGCTGAAGTTGCAGCAGGAAGCAAGTAATTAATTTACTGCATGTTTGTCTTGTGATTATACTATATCATATGCAAATATTTATTCCCACCTCCCCCAACTTTAGCAATTAACACGAAATCCTAAACTGCCCAAACCCCAAGATCCAAACAGCCTTTCCAATGCACACAGATAGTGATAATGACCATTTAGTCAGTCTTTAGCCAAGAAGCTTTAATTTAGCCCTTGTTTGTTTCTCACAATATAATTTTCCCAGCCTAGCACAGGAACTAATTTTGTTGCTCTTTCCTTTATTCTCTCCAATTGTTCATATGTGTTAGAGCACTGGAAAATTCAATTCCAATGTGGGATGTGACAGTAGTGTGATCTCACCAGTGCAATTACATTTTTGTCTGGTTCTTTTGGCCTTTTCTCTTTTAAATTGTGACCCTAGATTCAATTGCTCAGGTATCTGCATTTTTCCAAGAGTCATTGTTGTACTTAACTGTCCATGGAGAGTTGAAATAAACTGCCTTCCGTACCTGACCAATGTGTTCCTGAATTGCGGGGAGGGGGACTGTGGATGGAGAACACTATAACTGTTGCCTCCTCATGGGGTTGCTTGAGTGTTGTGGTACAGCAGTCCTTTCTAGATGTCTGTTAGCATGTTTTACACACTAACCTATAGACTCAAGCTCCTGGTAGGCCTCACTAAGCTCTCCCTCTCTGCCTCTGACCACCAATCACCTGCCAGAGTCCTTGGACATCCTTCCTCCCTGCCCCATCCCAAACCAGCCATCTTCCTAACTACCAGAACCTTCCTCCCCCTGGAAACCTATATCCCTCCACTGCAAAAGGAAGAGCAGTAAATTCACCATCCTGCCCTATGCAGACATAAGACTGTTTACAAACTTAATTACAGTGAGACACAGAAGGGAACTGGTCAAGTACCTGTATAGTCTGTGCCCTGCTTCTGGAATAATCTCTCATTAATCTGGCCTGGAAAACCTCCAGCAGGAGCCATACCTTATGTCATCACATGTCCTCTTTGATTCTCAAGACTAAGCTGGGAAAATATTTTGTCACCTAAATGGACTTTCATGTTGACTGTGTTTACAACCCTTATTATTCACATTTGAATGAATGTGCAATATATATGAATAAAACTTTGCTTGCACAAATGAGTGTTCACAGGAAGGAAACTTGAAGCTTGTAGCTAAGGTTTGTTTAATCAAAAACATTCAGTTCAGGGGGAAGAAGGACATGCGTTGATGTAGGTTGATACACAGTGTGACAGGGTGTATCAACCCTGAACTGGTAAGGTGAGGATTAAGGAACTATGCTTGGCATTGGAGGCCCCACCCTCTCACCTGACAGAGGAGAGCTGTAGGATAGAGCAGCCTCCTACCGAGAAGACACTGGGACACTAACCTGCCAGGAACAAGCCTTATAGCCAAGTCACCGGAAACCCTTCAACCGCAAGAGCTGAGGGTTACAAATTGCTCTCACCAGGGGAAGGGGCTCTGGAGATGAACCTGGGAGGAAGCCTGGGAAGACAGAGCTGTGACACCAGTTGAGGTACAGACACAAGGATAGGAAGTGACATGGGGAATGCAAGTAAGGGTACCAGACCCCAAAGCCTGTATATGGACTACTGTTTTGAAGAACCCTGGTTTGGAATCTGGTGGAGTAGGGTGTTTCCCTACCCCACCCCAGACTGTGGCCACTCTGCTGAGTGGCCCATGACTCTTGCCATTGGGTACACTACTGAGGACTGTAGCTGCTCTGTCGAATGTCCTGTGACACTCACCATTGGGTGATACAGTCTAGAGTATTGCCACTAGGCGGTGCCAGCCTGGGGCACACATGAATCTTCTCACAGTTACACAGCTGGAATACCAAATCATGAATATTGAATATCTAAAGTGATAGTTAATGAGTAATTCACAAAAAAAGCTTGTCAAATAAAAGTAATAGCAATTTTTTTCTCCGACTGCAGTCTGGTCACAGAAAACATGCACGCAGAATTTACTCAACAAGTTGTTTGTGAACTGTTTGCCAGCTGTGCACTGTACTTATTGACAATGATTGCAGGAGGGCTAAACTTGCTCCAAAACATCCATCTTCTATTTAAACCACTGTGGTGATTCCTGTCAAAATGTATCCCATTCTAATTTCTAATATATTTCTGAGCCCATTCATACACTAAAAATTGGTACTGTTTTGCACACAAAAGAGCTGCAACTGTAAAATTACATGAAATAGCAACATCTCTTAGAAAGTAAAACATACTTTACTAATGCCAGAGTTAAAAGTCTTTAAACCTTACAGCAATCTCAAGAACAAATTCATTTATAGGATTCTAAACAAACAACTACATTTACAAGTTGAATTTGCTTTAAGCTAAAGGACAGTCAGAGAATGTGAAAGGAAACTTTTGGGAATTCAGTCTTTATGACTTACATCATTAAACAGCAAAAGGCCTTGGGTAAGTACAATCCTAGTAAGCAAAACTGGGTCTCAGAATATTACTCCGGTTTTTCCTGAGATGTGCAGATTTTCCCAAGGTTTGTAGTATAGCTCTTTTCAGATTAGAGTAGGCATGCTAAAGTAAGCAGAGGTTAATGACAGAAGGAAAAGATTTCCCATAAAATATTTGGGCTCATTAAATCTTTCTGAATTAGCATGGTCACCACTATGCAGTCAATATTTCCTGACAGTTACCACACAGGAGTATCTGAGATCGCAGAATGCAGGGAAATATTTCTGATCTCCTATGTGGTAACCGGCTATTAATATTGACTACATAATGGTGTCTACTGTAAATTAAACATATACAATTTCACTTTATATCTTCCTGCTATAGTCTGCTTCTGCTCCCTTATGCCTTTTTTGATTAATCACTGATGTTGAAACTATAGGCCAAAGTGTCAAAATTTAGCAACCTTATATTTTCCTACAAAATTCACACTTGCATACATACCAAGTGGGTAATTGAGCACGGAAGTACCCTTTTATGTGTTAATATATAGGACATGCAAGCATGGAGTTGGACACAGTTTTGAAATTCAGGGTCCCTGTATTTACCTGATCTAGTAATACAAGAACATGGATCTAATGTTGTCTTGAGACCTGGGGTTGCAGCTTTCATGCAACCCTTGTGTCTTCCATAGGAGTTATCCCATGTGTATCCCAAGGTAGAATTTTTCTAAATTCTAAGCAGAGTTTGGGCTTAAATATTTTTTAATGTGCACACAGTTTCCATTTTTTCCATTAATTTGTATTGCTCTGTGTTGCTTGCGTAGCAATAAGTTATGTGCATTGTATCACTCCTAAAGCTGGCTTGATATGTAGTAACAACTACAAGCCACATCATACATATGTAAGAGGGAGGGAAGGAGGAGAGAAAGCATACATTGTCTCAAAACAAATGCCTTGTTTAACAAACTTATTACGGTAAAAGTAGGTATTTGAACTTCATCAACTCTTCACTTATGCTAGTAGACTGTCACTTATGCAAATACCTTATAACGGTGCAAGTTATAAGGTAAATTACACATAGTTTGAATGTATGAACTGATAGCTTTCTTGAGCTGCTAAACAGCTTTTTATTGCATGTAATTTGGCAGGGAGCATTTTATCATGTAGGTGTGTCACATCATATCACACTGTACAATACTATATTCTAGGGAAACAAGCTGATATGAAACACTAGTTTGCTTCCAAAAATAAAACATTACATTCTAAAAACCAGATTCTAAAATGAGGTGTGCATTCTGTATCCACACCTAGAAAAACATGTTCTAGTCCATGCAAGAATCACTGTCATAGTGCCTGGCCAAACACTGGAGATCGGAATTGATCTCTATATATTTGTCAAAGGAACCCCATTTCAGGCTACATGGTGACTTTTTCAGCTGAATGTTCTAAGAAAGGAAATGTGCACAGTAGAAAGTAAGGTATATAGATTTTGAGTGGAGTTAAAGTTGCTGTTAGTGTATGAATCATTTCACATTCACTGAGCAGATTCCTTTTAAAATGAAACATAGCAAGTATTTATGCTTTCATAGGATAGGGTGCGTAATAGTATAATTTTTAAATTACAGAAAAAGTTGGATCACTTAATTTAAAACATTAATGCAGCACTGGCCAATTAGCATTGTATCCTCATCAATACTCTGAAGCACATTTATCTTGCTACATTGGATTAGCCAAATCATTATGTTCTCAGAATATGGAGAAATAAAGATAACTGACAATCATGGTCTGAAACTTGTTCCCATTGAGTTCAATAGTTGTGCATTTTTATAAAGGAATCTATTTAAAATTGGTATAGGTCCATTACTAGAGAGAGCCTGTTTAAAATAGAAATGGTAGAATTGTCAATGCTGAAAAGGTAAAATGCTCAATAAATAGGTCTCTTCTGAATTTGGGAAATACCCAGATATTGTCTTATCCTATGGGTACAACATATTTCAGCAGTAACTTAGGATGCTAACAATATATTTTTAAGGCTATTAAGGCTAGAAATCATTTAATCAACACATCCAAATAATTTGTATCCAAGAATTTAAAAGAACTGGCCAAGGATATGAGCCTTTAATGTTGTTTTCTAATAGGCCTGAAAAAGTGGAAAGTTATAGACAACTGGGGAAAAAATAACAAATGTGCCAATATTTAAAAAGGGTAAACCAATTTCCACCCTATTTCCATTCCAGAGAGGTTTGAGGAAGGGCTTCGCCCTTTCTCCTATTCTGTTTGATTTAGCTCTTGACCCTTTAGCCATTCACATCTGAGCAAATCAACATATTCATAGTATCATAGTGCGCCAAACAGAGCACAAAATAGTGCTTTATGCTGATGATGCTCTTGTATTTGTATCTCAGCCTGACATACCATTCCTAACCTTCTAACCACTATTCATAAGTTTGGACACCTCTCAGGATATACAATTAATTGGAATAAATCAGAAGTCTCAGACATTAATAAATATGCCTGCAAAGGCCTTTTCTCAAATTGGGTCTTTCAATGGAAATTCTCTTACATGAAATATCTTGGCATACTGATTCCCACTAACGTTCAGGACACTCTAACATAAATATAGAGCTAAATATTGCCAAAATGGCTAACATTTTGGAGAGATGGAGTTTGTTAACCCTCAATTCATGGGGTAAAATTAATACGCTGAAAATTAATATATTTCCCAGAATTTCATATGTACTGTGGGCATTTCCCTATTTCAATTCCTTAAATTTATTTTATGCAATTCAATAATATTTTCCTTTGTTCCTTTTAGGCACAGATAAGAAACATAGACTGGGTCTGAACAAATTACAGCTCCCCCTATCTGTGGGACGATTTCATTTTCCCAACTTGGAAAATATTCATCTCTCTTTTTTGTTAAGCCAGATATCTTGGTGGCTATTAGGTATGACCATATAGGTACCCACCTCGGATTCAGATTGAATGAGAATGTGTATAACCTCTCCCCTATTCAGACATTGTAGGATTAGATGTTTATAGATTTCATGGCTCTAGAACTCCCACAATAACAACTGTCGAGACACATTTGACCAAACTTGCCTCTTAAGCTCTGCTTCTATCCCTACTTCCATGTAGAGGCAGTCCTGTGGAGCAATCATATTCTCAAAATTGGTGGCAAAATCTTGATGTGGGGAGGACTGCATATAGACAGGAATTATGACAGTGTTACAGCTAATGGACAATGATAAATGTAAACTGTTTGTAGATCTTCAGCAACAATTTGGCTTGCTCTTCTCCGACACATAGAGATATCTCCACTTAGAGCATTAACTTATGAGTGCATTTGGACTGGATGCAGTTGGAGCGCCAGAATTTTTATATTTTTGGAGGAATCTTCCTAGATTTACCCAGCCAACCGTATCACTTTGTGGGTTTTTTTGACCCAAAAAAAATTCTGCCAAAGATTGACAATTTGAGAGGTTCTTGGAATAGAGATTTGGATACACAGCTATCTCCAACCCAATAGAATACAATTGTATCTAATGTTAAAAAAAACAACTACAGAACTGAGAATATGGCTTATTTAACAAAAGATACTTTTTTCAAATATGCTGATCCCCACACAGGCTAATGGTAATAAGCCTCATAAATGCTGAGCACTGTTGGACATGTAGATCCCTTGGTGCTACCTTCGCTCATATGGTTTAGGAGTGCCCCTATATCAAGAATTTCTGGTATGAGGTCATCAAAAGACTAATTTGATATATTCCTGATACCTGCAGGTTACCTGGTAACAAGATGGTGTGATTACAACATGCAACTTTGGTTGCAAAAAAAAATAAAAATTCAGCAAAAATGGAAATTTGATCCCCACCAAATATGGATGCTTGGCTCTGTGATACGGCTTATCTCACAGCTAGCAAACGACTGGCATTCTGTCCATTAAGTTCAAAGCTACTTGTGCTGACTTTTTAAAAGATTTATGATTTCATGTAGACTGAGAAGATAGAGGTATTACTTCCCCTCTCCTCTCATTATCGTAGCCCTAATAACTTACATTGTGTATTATGGTAGTTCCGGTATTGTGATATACTTGTTGTAAAAATATAAATATAATTTTAAAAGGTAAACAGGAATACCCAAGTAATTATAGGCCTGTCACTGTTATGTCGATCATGAGCAAAATAATGGAATAGCTGATACAGAACTTGATTGATAAAGAATTAAAGATAAATAATGCTCTACAGCCAAAATGCTTCTGAAATAAATGTAGTCAAACTTTACTAATGCTGGGTCACTGAGAATGAAAATGATGCTTAAAATTGTTGATTGGCTCTAGGTTTCAAGACATGCTATTGGGTCAGTATATACGACCCTTGATTTGGGAATGGCGGAGCATAGGTGAGTTATAAAGGGAAGGGATCTCAATTTAAACCAGAAATGACTAAAATACATCTTTGACTGGATCTATGAATAAATCTATGACTGGGTTTGGACAGTACTTGCTTTTTAGGCAAAACAATGAATGATGCAATCTGAAGCTGGTATTGCGTCATACATGATATGAATTGCATCATGTTATTCCTAGAAGTCATGGATGATGCAATCATAACGAAGCTTACATCACTCTGCTGAACAAATTGCCCTATATCAGCTCTGGAAATCATACAGTGTCATGCTCTCTTATTTGTCAGTGTTTGATTTTGCAAAGGGACACATTTCTGTTTAGCCAAAGTGAGCAGAGATGCCTCGTACTTGTGTGAACAGTGCAGATAACTTCTGATATGTTTGTGGTGAAGTGACTTTTACATCACAAAAGCGCAGTATAACCACTATGGTTAAGAAAGCCTATCACCTTTATTTTGGCTTCAAAATTGGAGATCAGGACAAGAGGTGGGCCCCACACATATGCTGCAACACTTGTGCAACAAATCTTCGCCAGTGGTTGAACAGGAAAAGGAAATCTATGCCTTTTGCAGTGCCAATGATTTGGAGAGAGCCAACAGATCATACCAGCAATTGTTACTTCTGCATGGTGCCTCCAGTTGCAAAAGGTGTGTCAAAGAAGAAAAAGTGGACTGTGCATTATCCAAACATTCCATCAGCTATACACCCAGTACCCCACGGAGAAGGACTGCTGGTTCCTGATGCACCAGAATCATTCTCACTTGAGTCAGACGAGGAAGAGGAAGAGGATGAAACTTCTGGTCCTGAACCATCAATGTCACAGGACCCACATTTTCTCCCATCCTCCTCCTCTGAACCACACCTCATAACACAAGGTGAACTGAATGACCTTGTCAGGGATTTGGAACTCCCCAAGAGTAAGGCAGAGCTTTTGGGCTCCAAACTACAGCAGTGGAATCTCCTGGCAGGTGATGTTAGGGTTTCCATGTTCCGTGACCATGAAAAGGATCTTGCCCCATTCTTCTTCATGGAAGGTGATCTTGTAGCCTGAAACAACATCGATGGTGTGATGGCAGCCCTCAACATCGTTCACGATCCAGATGAGTGGAGACTGTTCATTGATTCATCGAAGACGAGTCTTAAAGCTGTTTTACTGAAGAATGGCAATGTTTTGCCATCAATTCCAGTTGGTCATGCAGTCCATATGAAGGAAACCTATGACAACATGAACCAACTTTTGAGGTGCATAAACTATGACCAACATCAGTAGCAGCTTTGTGGCGATTTGAAGGTTGTTGCTCTCTTGCTTGGTCTGCAGACTGGATACACAAAGTACTGCTGTTTTCTCTGTGAATGGGATAGTTGTGCAAGAGATTCCCACTACATCAAGAAAGATTGGCCACTCCGACAGTCATTGGAGCCTGGGAGGAAAAGTGTTCAGCATCCACCACTTGTTGACTTAAGGAAGATTTTGTTACCACCCTTACACATCAAGCTGGGTCTGATGAAGAACTTTGTCAAGGCCATTGACAAAACACAAGCAGCTTTCAAGTACCTCTGTGGAAAATTTCCAAGGTTAAGTGAAGCTAAGATAAGGGAAAGTGTCTTTGTTGGTCCTCAGATTCGTGAACTTCTTCGAGATGATGCATTTGACCATGCACTGCGTGGCAAGGAAAAAAAGGCATGGAAAGCCTTCCAGTTAGTGGCAATCAATTTTCTCGGAAACAACAAGGCAGACAACTACAGGTTGTTGGTGGAAAACCGCCTCAAGGCATACAAAAGCGTTGGTTGCAACATGTCACTAAAGATACATTTTTTGCACTCTCATCTAGATTTTTTCCCACCAAACTGCGGAGCAGTGAGCGACGAGCACGGCGAGCGATTTCACCAGGACATTGCAACAATGGAGAAATGCTATCAGGGCAATGGAGCCCATCAATGCTTGCAGACTATTGCTGGACAGTGACAAGAGATGCTCCATTTAATGAATACAAGAGACAAGCCAAGAAGCGCCGAGTAGATACTGAATAGGACTAAACTATGTACATAATAGTTTTTTGCCTTTTATTTCATAATAAATTTTATTTATATAACCCCTTTGCTGATTTTTAAAGTGTTACATAAACAGGACAAGTGAAATAGTATCATGTAAAGCAACCATCAACACATGAAAAGACCTAGGTTTACAATTTATTATTAAAACTCTACTATGTACACAATATACATAGACATAAAATGTAAAAACTTAAATATCTTAGAAACAGTAGCCAATCAGTTGTTTTAATTGTCATATTTGAATTCAGCACATCTAAATACATACCAAATAGCACATTTTATCTCTGAAGCAGATGACTTCTCAAAAATTGTAGACCAGTGTAATGACAATCAATATGGGGTTATGGAAAATATAGTCTGCCAAACTAATGAGGTGGGGGGTTTTTTGTTTTTATTTTTAAGAGATTACTAAAAACTGGTTAACTGGTAGGTCTTTAAATGTAATTGTAAATGAGAAATAATCAAGCGGGTGTGCTTCTAGTAGGATCCCACAGACAGCAGTTCAAGGCCCTGCACTATATAATGTTTACTATTAATGATGTGGAAGAAAATGTTAAATCATTAAGGTGTACAGATGACCCAGAGATGAAGAGGATGACAGGTCACTGAGAGAATGATCTGGGTGCAAGGAAATAATATACATTTCAAAACAACCATATTAAGGTCATACATCCAGGAACAAAGAATATAGGCCATCTTTACAGGATATAGGACTCTGTCCTGAGAAGCAGTGACTATGAAAAATATTCAGTGGAAAAATGATTTGGGCGGGGATCATGGTGGATAATTAGCTGAACACAAGCTCTCAATATGACACTGTGACAAAAAGGGCTAATACAATACTTGGATGTTGAGAAGGAGTGTACTGTCACTTTAAGGGACAGACTGGAGAGTACATCCAGGACAGTCTGGGTGTAAACAAAGAGGCCCTGCCTCACACTGGTTCTAGGCTATTTACACAGGAACCAGCTAAGCTCAGGGGGTGAGCAGATATAGAAGGAAGTAGTTCCCTGAGAGAACCTGTAAAACTAGAGATGCCTAGGAGAAGGGACTAGAGGCCATCCAAGTTGCAAGGGGATGGTGATCTGTCTTTGTAAAACACAAGCTCTAGAACAGCCTGACCGGGCTCAAAAGACTTTGCCTTGTGCACTTAAAGTTTAGGAGCTCTGCACCAGGGTCCTGAGGTAAGGACCTCATGAACAGTTTATTGTAATTGCTCCTGTCCTGAAATATTAGCACGTCCCCTCTTAATATCTTGCTAGTTTGTGTTGTCTTTTTCTTGCCCTGCTCCATAAAGAGAACTTAATGATGCACAGTTGAGGAAATATGACAGGGCATATCTGCAGCCCCACACTGAGCCAAAAGTGGGTTCACAGGGATGGACCACATCCCTTTACAGCGTATAAATGCAGGACTCTTGAGTAGACGTAGAACTTTTTTTACCTGTGTATTTGTCACTCATGTGACCACTACAGGAATACTGTCTCCAGTTCTGATGCCCACACTTCAAGAAGGATGTTGATAAATTGGAGAGGGTTCAGAGAAGAACTGCAAGAATGATTACAGGATTGGAAAAGATGGTTTACAATGAAAGATTCAGAGCACAATCTATTTAGCTTAACAAAGAGAAGTTTAAGGAGTGATTTGATCAGTCTGTGCCTACATGGGGAACAGATATAGATAGGTTTTCAATCTAGCTGACAAAGGTATGTGATTCAATGTCTGGAAGCAAGACAAATTCAGACTAGAAATAAGGTGTACATTTTTAACAGTGAGGGTAATTAACTACTTGAACAACTTACCAAGGGTTCGGATGGATTCTCCATCACTGGAAATTTTTGAAATCAAGATATCATCTTGTTAAACCATACCTATTGTACTTGGAGCCAGAATTATTTCTGTGCTGTCCTATGGCCTGTGTTACACGGGAGGTCAGACCAGATAATTTCAATGGTCCCTTCTAGCCTAAAAAAAACATATGAATCTATAAAGAGTATACATATTTATACCTACTGTAAAGCAACTGAAACAGCATGTATTATTTTTACCATTTTGGAAGGACAAGGATAGACTTAGGAAAACCAGCCTCAAGCCCGTTAAAATAAAAGTTAGACATTTCAATGCTAAATAAGTTTGTCTTCAAGTGAAGGTAAGGAGCAATCCTTAGCTAGTGTAAAAGAAGTATCACTATTGAAATCAAAGGAGCTAGACTGGTTGACATGAGCTAAGAACATGGGCCTATCATGTATTTAATGTTACAGTGGAATCTTTACCGAGAACACATTGGCGAATATGGATTTGAATGAATATTTTTACTCCTCTAATTTTCAGATAGCAGTTGTTTCATTCGGAGAGTGAATCTGAATGTAGGTTATATTGAACAAGTAGAACTTTATTAAATGCTGTGCACTGCTCTGTCCATATGGCTGAATTTCTTCCAATCTAACTCTGTGTTCCCTATTCCCCCCCTGTCCCACCAATAACAGTTGTTCCACTGCCCTCTGATTCCAGTTCCACTAGTCATGATACTGCACTTACAGAGAAAATATCTGAGAAACAAGAGGAGCTGCACAGATAACCTGTTTTATTTGATTTGGTGGTTTTTCTTTTGTTCCCTTTTTAACAATTTAGTTCAAGATAAAACAATTGCGCTGTTCGGGGTATGTTACTTACTGGGAATATATCTAGTAACTAGCTGGGAGCACTCCACCTCAAGATAAAACGTCTCTCATCTAAAGGAAGTTATTCAGGTCCACATGTGCTGTATGGGGGGATGTCAGCAAACCAGTAAAGTGCCTGAAACCACTATGGCTTATTGCTAAAAGCAGCCTAGTCAGGCTGTAAATTAGCCAAGTCACAGCCTCAGCTTGACCAAGGCAGGAGGGGAGGGGGTTTTGGTGCTACAGAGAGGGCAGATTGACCCCTGTCCTTCCTGATAAGAACTGTGCTGAAGTTGCTGATACATGCATTTTAGAAGAGCAGGATGTGCCCCAGGAATGTCTATTGGGGGCCTCAATCCTGCAAACTCTGGAAAAACCCACATCTGGTTAATCGATAACTCTTGCTGGACCATTGAAACTGCTTAATTAACAAGTTTTCTTTAAGGGACATGGCATTCTATAAGTTAACTAATGTATAAATAAGGGGGGAAAGTTTAAGGTAGTTGGACTTTTCTGGACTTTCCCTCTGGATACATCTTGCAGTCCCCAGAGGCAGATGGGCTGCTGCTGTGCCACTCGAGAGCCACATTCAGCTTAGGTAATTATCGAGGGTTGGGGGTGTTTTACTAAACTGTTGTGGATGTGTGTAAGTGCTTGAGTCTAAGTATAAATTGGTATCACCTCTCAGAGATGAAAGCGTCTCTCTAAATACTGCTTTTCACTCTGGTTTCAAGTGCTCACAATGTTAGAGGTGCCAGTTTTTTTAGGCTTAACAAGCAGTTAAAGTATGGGTGAAGGGGATTCCTACTGTAGAACTGAAGTTCAGAGATGGATGTAAAATGTAGGGCCAGTGTGCTCAAATCTTACTCATCCTTTATTTCTATCTTCTATCACTTTTCCAATGTTTGTCTTTCCCATCCCACCCACTTATTTTGGAGCGGATAGTCATTAACTTTCATCAGCACATGCTAAGAGATTTCAACTAGCAGCATCTTTAAAAGGAAAGCATGGGTGAGAAGGGAAGATAAGGAGTGGAAGGAACAGAGGGAGACTATTTTTTTTTAAAATCACTTCTATCAAGTTCCTTTCCTTTAAGAACAATCTGCAATAAACACTTTCAATGTTCTGTTTAACAGGGATCTCATTAATATCCATGGCAAGCCTCACTGTTCTAAATTAAGTAGGAACTATGGGGTAGTGGCTAACCCACCAGTGATCTAATGATTTAGTATCAGTACAATGCATTGTCACTATGGTCCCTTTGCTGGGTCTTCAGTCCTGGTCCCTTTGCTGGGTCTTCCACTGAGCTAGTGGGGTCAGGTGCTGCTATAAAGGCAGCATGCTCAGGTCTTGAGAGAAGGATTGCATCATGTCACTATACCCTTTTGGCCAAAGTGTAGTAGTGCAAAGCTCCAGAAAGACCCTGAGCCAACACTCTCCAACAGAAGGGAGATGTAGCAATATTGATCCATGGAGGGAGCAAGTGAAAGAGAGAAAATTCTGAAGGATATTCTTACCACACCCACCACTCCTGAACTGAATACTAAAATTTCTTTCCCCTAGAGTAAGAATGTTTACTCATCAAACATGTAAGATTTAGTCTTAGGAAACACATTAAAAAATGAAAGACTTTTGGAGTACAATGGGAAGTATGCATAGTTTATCTTACACACACAAACCTAAAAATAACACAAAACCAGTGAGTCTATCTCCACAACACAGATGGATAAGACTGGCAGAAAGTTAATATCAACAGAGATAGCAAGACACTGATGTAGACAAAACTATCATCACAGCATACTATCCACAGTATGCTTGCTGCAAAAGGAAAGCAAGCAGCACTGTTTGCTTGCAAGCTATCAGCACACAGCTGAAATAGGGGAAGAAAACAAAAACCCAAACCTAGAATAATGTGTATCTATAACTTCCCTCCCGGAAGGGCTCAGAAAATGTAGGCAAAACAACACAGTAAAGTTACTGATGCTCTGAGTCGTAATTTGTATATATGCAAGGAAAAAAACAGGGAGGCTGTTGAAAAGTCAAATGAACATTTCCTACACCATACAGTGCTTGTAATCTTCAGGCTGCCGTGATGACAGGACAAAGTGACAATTATGATGTCCTTTCAAGCAATGAGAGCCAAACTTTAAGGCAGTGGTGCCTTCCAAAATCTGAGACGGACGAGGTGTGGAGCATGCTTTCAGAAGTCTTAAAAGAGCAACATTTTGATGCAGAAACTACAGAATCCAAACCACCAAAAGAAAAAATCAACCTTCTGCTGGTGGTATCTGACTCAGATGATGAAGATGAACATGCATCGGTCCGTTCTGCTTTGGATCATTATCGAGCAGAATCTGTCATCAGCATGGACGCATGTCCTCTGGAATGGTGGTTGAAGCATGAAGGGACATACAAATCTTTAGCACATCTGGCACATAAATATCTTGTAATGCCTGTTCTCATTTTCAGGTGACATTGCAAACAAAGTGGGCAGCATTATCTCCTGCAAATGTAAACAAACTTGTTTGTCTGAGCAATTGCCTGAAGTAGGACCGAGTGGATTTGTAGGCTGTAAAGTATTATATTGTTTTATTTTTGAATGCAGTTATTTTTTTGTACATAATTCTACATTTGTAAGGTCAACTTTCATGATAAAGAGATTGCACTACAGTACTTGTATTAGGTGAACTGAAATATACTATTTCTTTTGGTTTTACAGTGCAAATATTTGTAATAAAAAATAAATATAAAGTCAGCCCTGTATACTTTATATTCTATGTTGTAACTGAAATCAATATATTTGAAAATGTAGAAAACATCCAAAAATGTTTAAATAAATGGTATTCTATTATGAACCATCACATGGTTAATTTTTTTAATCACTTGACAGCCCTACATAAAATTAATTCTCTCTTTTTCTTAAAAAAAAAAAAATTGTGAATAGCAGGCCCGCCTGAATTCCCTATTCTGTAATATCAAACACAAACAAGCTGCCAGATTAAAAAAAGATAGTTTTATCACCATTAATGACTTGAATAGATACAAATGTTAAGACTGCCATCTGAGGGTAATCAAATGTTATGCTTCAGGGTTTAAACTGACTACACCAGATTTTCAGCTGGTGTAAACCAATAGCTTCTCTGACTTTCAAGGAGTTCATTGACTTCCATCACCTTAGGATCTCATCCAGCAACTACAGTGATGGCCAGGAAAGTAGTCTTATCTCATATACAGCAGTCTCCATTAACGTGGTATCATAGGTGCTGGAAGTAGACGTGCTGGGGTTGCTGCTGCATCCCCTACTTGCAGTAGTTTCCATTATCAACAGGGTTTACAGTTGGTTCAACGGCTCTCAGCACCCCCACTATACAAATTGTTCCAGGATCCCTGTGTGGTATATTATGGGTCTCTTTCCTTCCCCTTGAAGAATCAGGTATTGGCCACTGGCAGACACCCTGTATTGGCCTCCATGGACGAGTGATCACAATAAATATGGAAAATCCATTCCTCTCCTTGTTTTCAAAATCAAAACAACTAAAAATATTGAAAAGCACATTCTTTGAATTCTCAAGACTATAATATACAAAAATAAATATAAAGTCAGAGCTTACTCCTCTCAGCACAAACTATATCCATCTATTTGCAAACAGAGGCTTATAATTCTAAAGAATTTCAGATTGTCATTGTAACAAGATAGGAGCTTCTCCCCGGCCCCCAAAGTACTCACTGCTACACACATAGTCTTTTAAGCAGTTGTATTGTCATAACATAAAAAACAGAAAGCAGTACCTCCACCCACCCTGGGCTACAATTCCTGGCTAATTTTCCCTTTCAGGTGACCATTGTCAGGGGACTCTAGAATTCCTGTTTTAGAGTTATCCTTTCAGGGTCTCACTGAGTCTCCTCCTAGAGGATTTTGGTAGTTTGCTGCTCCTGTTTCTTGTAGCTTCCTAGGTCGGATTTACCAGGTCTTCCCTACCTCTGCCCCGCCCCCCATGCCCAGGTGCCCTCTTTTAAAGCCAAATCTAGGTCAGCTAATATGACCTCCTAGCTTGAGAGCCACAACTGTGACTTGGGGGAGGGATAGCTCAGTGGTTTGAGCATTAGTCTACTAAACCCAGGGTTGTGAGTTCAATCCTTGAGGGGGCCATTTAGGGATCTGGGGCAAAAATTGGGGCTTTGTCCTGCTTTGAGCAGGTTGGACTAGATGATCTCCTAAGGTCCTTTCCAACCCTAATATTCTATTCTATGATCCCAGCTGATATTTTTATCACTCTAGCTCAAGCCCAGTTAGAACAAGTCTCTTCAGCTGGTCTGAGAGGCTTGCTCCCACCTGCAGCGTAGGAATACCCTAAAAAATGGTCAGTGTCACCCCGTGGCAATCATATAAGAATGTAAAACATAAAGAGCTCCAAGTCAAACACCAGTTACATTCAAACTGATTGTACAATATGAAAAACATAAGATTAAAATTGAGTCTCGTTCATAAAATGGCAAGCAAATACAAGAAATTATTCTCCAGGTGTAATTTAAAAAAATCAGAATGGATTATTAGTTATTATTCAGTGGAAAAGGTCATTATTGATGTAATAAGTCAATACAAACATGTTACATTTTTGGATTACAAGGCTTTAATTAAATAAGATTAATATAAAACTAAATTCAAGTGTTTTTTTTTAATATATAAGACAACTTCCAGTTAACAAACAGCCTACAAAATCAAGTCCTCTATTGATATAATGGGAAGAAAATACAAACATGTTACTGTCCACATTATAGAACTTATATTAACAGATTTTTTTTTGCATTTAACACAGATACCACTGCCAGAAGGGACTATTGTGATTTTCTTATCTGATCTCCTGTATAACACAGGCCATAGAATTTCACATAAATAATTCATGTTTGAACTAGAGCATATCTTTTTTTTAAATATCCCATTTTGATTTAAAAATGATCAGTGATGGAGATTCCACCACTGTTGCCTGGTTCTTTAGTGTTTATTGATTATTACTGATTTCCAATTGATTACTAATTCAAGAGCTGAGAGATTGTAGGGGTCTGCCATGAATATTCATACAGATCCCCAGCCTCTCTTGGTCATGTCTAACTTCCTTATTTTGTACAACTTCCCTCCTTAAGCACACTATTCCCAATTCCCCAAAACTCAGGGTCACTGTAGGGCTACTTAGTTATGCCAAAGTTCATAGGCCTCAAAGCCACATGCCAACTGCTAAAGCTAATGCCTTACAGGATAGAGGCCTGTAAGTTCCTTGTCTTACTGCTGAGTAAAATAAAATGCTAAAGCTAGCTCTATGGGCCGCATCAGAAACCTTGGTAAATTGTTCCCATGGTTAATTACCCTCACTGTCAATTCATGCCTTACTTCCAGTCTGAACTTGTCCAGCTTCAACTTCCAACCATTGGATATTGTTATACCTATATCTGCGACATTGGAGAGCTCCCTGTCAAATATTTTTTTCCCCTGCGTAGGCATTTAGACTCTGATCTAGGTGCCCCTTACTCTTCACTTTGTGAACCTAAATAGATTGACCTCCATGAGTTTTATTATAAGTAGGCTTTGATGGATTCGATTTTTATCAGTAAATGTCAATACAAATTGATGTCACCATAGACACACGAACTGATAAAAATATTTCCATTAATAATAAACTGAAATGTACAGATAGGCAAAGTAAGAAAAATGCTGACTGAGAACTTATTAGAATTTGATTTTAAGGATATTTGCTTTGTATATTTTGACATAGCATGTTAACAATTTGTGTTTTAATAATTATAAAGCTTTAACTTTCTGAATCTCTACGTCTACCTTCATTAAATAATTAATGTCTGACCTCCCATAATTTTCCACTACGTAAAAATAAACATATTATCCACTTACATTTAAAAAAATAAAAATTGAATTTTACGAACCCTAAATAAAAGGCATTTTTTCTAAAAATTCAATCATTCTTGTAGTTTTTCTCTAAACCTTTGCCAGTTTATCAGCATCCTTCTTGAATTGTGAACCCCAGACTGGACACAATATTCCCGCAGTGCCAAATACAAAGGTCAAATTGGTCATCTCAATGAGTTAAAGTTACTCACATGCCTAAGTTTTTACATAATTGGAGTCTTAAATAAAAATAATTTCATTCAAATTATGGTAAAAGCAAATAAAGTAGCATCCTCATTCAAATCATTCAACTTTTCCTCAACAGCCTCAATTATTGCCTTTTCCTTGATTTGGTTATTCTCAAACCCCACTGATGCCTCATCGTCATAGAAGAAACACTTCTTCAACTTCCTTAACAAGAAGTCTGGAAGTGTAAAAATTAAAACAGAATAGTGTGGTGAAGAAAATTCTTATAACATAACAATATTTTTTCTTTCTAAGCTAGGTAGGTGAAGAATATGGATTTGTTTGGCGTTATCAGAACCAAGATATTTTAGACCTCTTTTTCCCTCAGAAATGTGTGGAGACAGATGCTGCAGGCCTGGGCAAAAGCAGCAACAGCAGGAGGAGAGTGTTGGGAGACGAGCTCTAAAACCATTATTTGTGGTGGGTGGAGCTTGGGTAGCATTATAGCTCATTGGAAAACAGAATTTCTGTTTTGTGGAAAATTCTAACATTTCAAAATTTGTCCCAGAATGAAAAGGCAACTTTCGGTGAGATGGAAATTCTGAAATTTTGAATCAGAAACATCAAAATGTTTGATTGCAATAATGTTGAATGATACCATTTTGATAATGTGGAAACTCTGTAGTATGCTATATTAACTAATATAAATTAAATATTAATTGTAATGTAACATATGTATTATATTTTTAAATATGTCAAAACAAAATGAATTAAAACAATACATTTTAAACAAAACCCTTTATCATTATCAAAACTAAACATTTTCACATTAATGAAATGTTTTTACATTATCAAAAGAGAAAGTCTAAATGACTGTCTACCATTGAAAATATAATCAGAATCATCACATTCATATCAATCATTTTGATTTTGGTTAAACTGCATTTTCCAGTGAAACTGTTTTGTCAGAAAACATTCAACCAGACCAGCTCTAGGTAGCATTGTCCTACTGGGCAACATCGATTGGTGGAAAATTCTATCTTTATGTAAAATGAATTGAACTATTAATTGCAGCTGACAAATTGCCACTAGATGTAATAGCCAAAGTTATCTATGAAATGTTTGGGTTCACAGGGGCTTATTATTAGTATAAAACAAATCTCACTCCTTAATTGGGGAATTATTCCTCCCCATTTTTTTCTGAATTCTTTATTAGGTTTTGGCTGTTGCACTCTGAGCTTTCACACAGTTGAAGAATAAATTACCAATCTCCTTTAGGACCTAAATTTATACAAAGAGTGTTTACACCATGTTCTTAAAGGAAAAACAATCTATCTTTCCTGAAGCCAGGCTATGTGCAAGTGTGACTAATCACTTCCTCAAGAGTTGCACTTCTTGTGAGGGTAGACTTGCATTAAATTGTCACTGTAAAAATTATTGTTCTAGCTGAGCTGACAATAGAAAGAATGCTAAGGAGAAAAAAAGGGCCATGGACCTATGTGGACAATGAGTTATGTGCAGTTTTTTAAAATAAATATTACATCCCCCTAAGGTTATTTATTTAATATTAACCTGCCCTCTCTGTCAGGAATTAAATTTAAGGAATCTGTTAAGGAAGAAACCTATAGAAATGAAACAATGGTAAAAATAAGATACTTGGGGTAAACAGCTGTAAAGGAATTAAGATAAAAATGGAGGTCCCTATCAATAACCCAATCTGGGTCCATCTGGGCTGGTAGGTTTACTCTTTCCATGGCTGACGGACAATGATCAAAGGGGATCCTAAATCTTTAAAATGTTGCCCAGGGGGAGAAGAGAGTGGGTTGTGAGCAGATTGAGGCTGACACCCAAATTGACTAAGACCTTGTTTACACTTGTTATGGAGTGTAGGGTACATGTAGTTACATATGACAGTGAAAAGCAGCAGGGAAAGGCTTCAGCAGGCGGGAGCTGCCAGAACCTTTTCCTGCTGGAGTCTTTCACTGTAATGGAGAAAGGAGCTGCAAACAGGGGAGTTTGAGAGGAATTGCTCCAGGTAAAGCAGGAGCAAATACAGGACCCTTGGGGACCGTGTGCTGTGGGTGGCAGTTGGAAGCTGTGAGCTTCTACACCAGGGGGTGGGGCTAATCAATCAGGCAGGCTAGGGCTTTATAAAGCAGTGAGCAAGCGACCAGGGAGCTTTGCGAACAGGAGCTGCAAACAGGGGAATTTGAGAGGACATACCATAAGACATACAGAGACAGTGACCAGCATGCTGAAAGCAGGACAGGCTGGCTCACCCAAGCTATGAATAGTGAGATTATGTTTCGGTAAGGAAATAAGTGTCGAGGCCTTTTGTGGTGTGTGTGTGTGTGTGTGTGTGTGTGTGTGTGTTACCACTTGCTCTCCAAAAGAGATGTATCTTTTGTATGGAAGAATAAATAATATGTTCTTTTTGAGTGAGCTTAATTAACTGCAGTCACAGGCTCCCAGAGAAAAAGGGCTTCAGTTGCTATATGCATTTGGGACTTCTGGGTTGACCTGATTGGTAAAGAGAGGGGTTGCAGTTCAGTTAGGAATGGTAGGACCATGTGGTTCCATCCAAAGAGAGTGAAACCTATCCACAAAGGGAGAGCAGTCAAGAGGGACTACATGGAGTCTAAAACATAGCTTGCTCTGTGACTGTGACAGCCTATAACATTTCCCCCCTATTTCACTATATGTGTAGTGTATCCACTACCAGGAACACTACCAAAAGCCTGTAAATCAAGAATCGACTGTGACTGAAGACACCATCGACTCCATCCCTCAGCACCCAATCTGAGAAACTCTTGGTAACCCACCAACACCTGAGGAGGTCTGCAAATCAATTAAACAAATGAAGAACAATAAAGCACCGGGTCCAGATGGCATACCAGCTGAAGTACTTACAGTGGAGGGAGAAACACTGACTAAGAAGCTTCACTTGCTGCTCCTCAAAATCTGGCACATAGAAGACATCCCTGCTGACTTACGTAATGCTAACATCATCACCATTTTCAAAAAGGGAGACAGGGTCGACTGTGGCAACTATTGAGGCATTGCCTTCCTCTCCATTGCTGGGAAGATTCTTGCTGGAATCTTACTGAGTCACCTGCTCCCTCTTGCAAGGGAGCAGGTGACTCAAGATGACTCAAGATGGTCTGACACCACACTGGGACAAGATGTTCTTCCAGAGTCCCAGTGTGGTGTCAGAC
Organism: Chelydra serpentina; assembly: GCA_037349315.1. Taxonomy (NCBI): domain Eukaryota; kingdom Metazoa; phylum Chordata; order Testudines; family Chelydridae; genus Chelydra; species Chelydra serpentina. Next base: position 82,236,113 of record JBAIAC010000004.1, read on the forward strand.
CATCACGAGGCACAACTGACATGATTTTCACAGCCAGGCAGATCCAGGAAGAATGTCAAGAACAACACCAGGAATTGTATATGGCCTTTATCGATCTGACCAAAGCCTTCAACTCTGTCAACCACGAGGCTCTGTGGAAAATCATGTCAAAGTTTGGTTGCCCAAGCAATTTATTATCATTGTAAGACTCCTCCATGACCAGATGACTGCCTCCATCCTGTGCAGTGGCATTATCTCTGCACCCTTTGTCGTCCGAACTGGCATAAAACAAGGTTGTGTACTGGTACTCACCCTTTTCTCCATTTTCTTAGCAGCTATGAAAACATTATACCACAAGGGCATTGGCATCCAATATCAGATTGACGGCAACCTCTTCAACCTTTCTCATCTCCGTGCCAGAATTAAAGTAATATCAGCAACAATAACTGAATTCCAGTACAGATATGATTGTGCTTTAATTTCACACTCAAAGGAGGATCTTCAAACAGCCCTTAATTGCTTTTCTGAACTTTACAAAAGGCTAACTCTGAACATTGGCAAAACAAAAGTTCTCCACCAGCCAGTCCCTGGTAAATCATCAGACCCCGCAAGGAAGATCTATATTGACAAAGAAGAAGTGGAAAATGTAGAATACTTTGCCTATCTTGGCAGCCATCTCTCACAGGTGGCAGACATAGACATCGAGATTCAGCACAAAATTTGCTGTGCCAGCCTTGCCTTTGGCAGACTATCTTGACAGGTGTTCAACAATCACAAAATCAGAACACATACTAGACTTTTAGTTTATAAAGTGGTGGTAATCCCAACTCTCCTCTCTGACTGTGAGACTTGGGTGACCTACAGAAAATACCTGAAAAACCTGGAACACCAGCACTAGCACTTTCTTTGGAGGATACTCAATATAAAGTGGGAGGATCATTGCAGTAATGTCAGTGTCCTCACAGTGGACAACATCTTCATTGTTGGGGCCCTGATTATCCAGCACCAGCTGAGGTGGAGTGGGCACTGTGTGCACATGCCTGATGTATGCTTACCAAAACAACTGCTGTACGCCCAACTCACCAAAGGAGAAAGGAAATGGGGAGGCCAAAATAAACGCTTTAAAGACACCCTCAATATAAAAATCAAGAGATGTGGCATGCACACCACACACTGGGAGACAACAGCCCAGGATAGGGATAACTGGTGAAGACCTGTCAGAGAGGCAACGTCCACTTTTAAGGAAAATCACCTTGCCCCAGTCGCAGAAAAACACCAGAAGAGAAAGGAAAGACAATTGTCATGCAGCAATCACGGCCCAACCCTGTCATCTAATATCACCCGCAATGTCTGACAACAAGCCTATGGCTCAAGAATCAGACTCCTCAATCACCAATGGACCCATGAAAAATAAAACCTGTGAAAGAGATCATCCTCAACCTCAAGGGATCGCCGACCAGTGTCTTTGTGCAGAAAATCATGCAATTTGGTTTTAATAGGTTCATCAAATATTCTTTAAGAGTTCATTACAGAATGATTTTCAAACCTGAAAAGTGCACACATATTTTGAAGTCATTTTAAAGTTTAAATAATCTCCTTTCAGATGTGCAAAATTAATGTGACACCTTTAGGTCCAGCCTCAGTTTTCACTCAGTCCCTACTCAGGCAAAACCCCTGGGCTTTATGAGGGTGACAAAGATGGCCACCTGATTTCAGCTATGTTGGTTGGTTGAAATTCATGAGAGGATATCTTTTCTCCTCCCTGATTAGCTGAGTAAGCATTTTAAGCATGAATATTCAGATATACGACTTTGAAACTTAATATCCATGGGCATTTGTTCCAGTAAATACCAGTAAAGATTATCACAGCTCATATTTATCCATACAGAGCTGTAACCCTCCCCACTCTTTACTCTCTGATTTGGCTGAGTACTCTGCTTGGATTTCAGCTTCAGGTCAAAGAGTAGGGAGTGTTTGCCTAATAATTCCTTCCATAAAATTAGATGGCGAGTGAGAGGCTCTAGCCCCCATACTCAAGACCATGTAGATTGAGGAGAGTAAGGTGGACCTTGAAAAGGGGTGAAGTAAAGAATGGAAGAATGTCTGAGTCACAGTTCCTGCCTGCACTACTTCTGGGGGTGATGTAGAGTCTGCACCAACCCTTACTTTGTTCTGAGCCTCGCAGATCAACCTAGTCCTAAGTGTGTGCTATGCATTTGTTTATTCTTTATTCCTGAGTTAACAGATATGCTCTTTGAACTTGCATGGCAAACAAATACCATTTCTTTCCAACCCCTTCCTGGGTTTGTTTAAGAATCCATAAGACCAAACTTCTGAGAGGAGGGAGAGAAAGCTCAGTTTCTTTCATATTCCAAGACACTGGCATTGTACCTAATTAATCTTATATTGTAGTGTGGGGTGTGTGTGTGTGTGTGTGTGGATGCATGTCTGTAAGCACGTGACATGAAGTGTAAATGGTAGTAAGTAGAACTGAGCAGGAATTGAGATTTTTGAAAAATGTCCTGTCCCAAATTGGAACAAAAGTATCTTTCCAACTGGCAGGCAATGTTCCACTGGAAACCTACCTGGTTTCTGTTCAGAGTTTGGTTAAAATTGACAGTCCCGTGGAGCATTTTGATATTGGCAAATTCCTCTCCCCCCCCCCCCCAAAAAAAAGTGGTGTAAAAATTGTTCTAACCAGATCCCCAAATATTTTTTTCTTAAAAAAATATTGCTAGTCATGCAACTGCATTTTTGAACCAGTGACAGTTCATCTACTAAACCTCTACCACTTAAAATTCCAGATGCTACTTGTCACCTTTGTGGGAGGATCCGATGGGCAGCATCTCTCTTAGGTTGGACATAAACTTTACAGTGACTGCTGTAATGTTTCATGTTTACGAGCTTAGCTAGTCATAAAACTATAATGATATCATAAATTGCTTATGCTCTTGTATCAATTTTGAAATGAACTATTCTGTCTTCATTTAGCATTATATTTAACAAAACATTTATTGCTGATGGTCATTCTTTGTCTTTCTACAATGAATTCTCCCTTTTTTCATCTATATCTCTGACACCATATGTGTTTTCTTGCCCTGCAAGTTTTACACTTGTCTATCTTAAAGCACATGATAGAAAAATTAGGAATTTTTAACTTTTTTTTTTTTTAGCTTTGCTGGCCTCGTGAATGCAATGTACTTTTCATATACACTTTCACCCACAATTTTGAATATCCTGGCATTTCCACTTTGTGACAAAGTGCAAACCTGTCCCTGTTATTTAAAAGTGTCTCGTGACTTCTTTTTTAAGGGAACATTTCTACACATTCCTAAAAATTCTTCTCTCAAACAGTACAGACAAGTTCCAGTGTGATCTGACTCTTTCCCACATACAGTTCCTTCTCATGGTGGGTAGAGGCACATAACAGAATCATCGTCATTTAAAAAAAAAAGTGTATGAAATTAGTGCTCACGAAAGGTGTCAGATTTATGACTGTGGCCAATGACCCTGAAGACAGATCTTCTGCTTGTATAAATTGGCATTGTTCTATTGAAGTGGTTCTCAACTGTGGTCCACCACTTCTTCAGGGAAAGCCCCTGGTGCGCTGTCTGGTGTGTTTACCTGCTGCACCCACAGGTTTGGTCGATTGCGGCTCCCACTGGCCGCAGTTTGCTGCTCCAGGTCAATGGGGGCTGCGGGACACGGCGCGGGCCGAGGGATGTGCTGTTCGCTACGTCCCGCAGCCCCCATTGGCCTGGAGCGGTGAATTGCGGCCAGTGGGAGCCGCGACCAACTGAACCTGCGGACGCGGCAGGTAAACACACCGGCCTGGTGCGTCAGGGGCTTTCCCTGAAGAACTGGTGGACCACAGTTGAGAACCACTGTTCTATTGGCTTAATTGCTCTGGCCCATTAAACCTGTCTTCCATCTCTTGCTTGTGCATTCTGATTATCTCAGCTTATTGGATTTTTATCTTTGAGGCATATTATTATTATATAACTAAGACCATAGATGCTTTTTCACATGCTGCAGTTGAGGTATCTAGTGCACTACTGGAATTGATTGTATCCAGGGAGATGCACATTACATCAGTGTCTTGTAGGATGGTTTAGGCTAAGAAATTAGGTGAGGTTTGGGGCCTAAGTTAGCCGAAGTGTAGAGGAGTATCAGAAATTGAAGTTGCAAATGTGAGAAAGCTAGAGATAAGTTGGAGACAATAAAATGGGAGATTTCAAGTTAGCAATGACATGACCCAGGATTATTACTACTGCTATGTTTTGGTTATAACTGGTTTGAGCAAAATTTTAATAATTGTTTTGAAAATTTTGGAAGGTTTTATTAAAATGCTATCTATAGTGATAGTATGGGAGGGATATTGGTGCAGATGTTAATTTAAATAATGTGTAATGTAAAGAGCCAATAAGGAGGCAGTGGAACAATAATTACTGTAAAGGGTACTTTGATGTTAATTAGTTTTGTAATGGATTACAAAGTAATAGCCTTGAAAGATTGCAGGAGAGGTCATCAAAACAGTAGTTAGGTTCCAGGATGATAAGGCTGTATCACTCTCAGTGGAGTGATCACCCACTGATACATTATTTCATCCTGGAGTATAAGTGGTAATTGCATGCCTGTTTTTTTAACTTACCATTTCCCTTTAAATCAAATGTGGTTTTATCATTCAAAATGTAGCGTAGTGGTCCTCTGCTAAATCAATTTTCTGTAACCGACCTAGAGGCTTGAACCTGAAAACTAAATTGGGTTCTATTGTACCTTTAACAATTTAATATTAATTGAGAACATTTCAAAGTATAGGCTATGAAAACTTACAGTTTCATTATCTAAGTGATTTCTTGTTTATAGGAGTGGTGATGGGGTCAGTGCATTTACACTGGCTGCTTGTTACCTTCCAGGTCATGCCCCATACAGGCTTGATGTCATATTTGCTGCAGGAAAGAATGAAGGTCCCACCCACACTTTGATCAAGTGGCCATTGAGCTACATATGGCAGCCTGTGAGTTGCTCCTTCATTTGAGAGAAACTCCACAATGGAACAATTTGCTGTTGTGGAGGAGATTAGTAGATATGGAAATCTTGAGGCAATTGCAGAAGCTCTCATAACTTCTCTCATTTGCCTGTAATGCATTTGGGCTAGCACATGACTTCTGCTGGTGGCTTTATGATGTTACTGTTGGAGAAAACACACACTCAACTTCATAGCCACACCACTGAGAGATCAGAGAGGATTTAGATGTTTGGATACCAATTTGAACAAATATAATGGGGTCTCACTGTGGCATTCTGTGGTCCCTTTCAGGTAACAAGCTTCCAGCATTCCACTAATGCCTGGTGTGCCCAGAGGTAGCTGGAGTAATGGATGACAACATCTCACTAAGGCTGTCATTTTCAAGTGATCACTTCCATATAGGTAACTGTAGGCCTAAAAGCTAAGAATAGCAGACATCCCCCCCCACCCCATATAAAACCCTGCCTCTAGGTATGTGAGAATGGCCACTTAATCATTAGCCTTTCTGTTAAAGCTGTCAGTGAGTCTTATCTGTGGGGTTGTTTTTTTTTTTTTTGTAATGACTGGAAATGACATTTAGACCAGTGCCTCTCAACTTTCCCAGACTACTGTAGCCCTTTCAGGAGTCTGATTTGTCTTGTGTACCGCCAAGTTTCACCTCATTTAAAAACTACTTCCTTACAAACTACTTGTATTTTGTAAAAATACAGAAGTGTCACAGCACACTATTACTGACATATTGCTTACATTCTCATTTTTTAACCTATAATTATAAAATAAATCAACAGAATATAAATATTGTACTTACATTTTAGAGTATATTATATAGAGTAGTATAAACATTTCATCTGTATGACATTTTAGTTTGTACTGACTTTGTTAGTGCTTTTTGTGTAACCTGATGTAAAAACTAGGCAAATATCTAGATAAGTTGATGTACCCCCTGGAAGACTTCTGTATACCCCCAGGTGTACACATACCCCTGGTTGACAACCACTGATTTAGACCATCAGCTTTTCACATAAAATTATTACAACTTTTAGACAATAATCTGGATTGAATTTGAACCAGCAATCTAGAAATCAAAGTCTTTGTCCCATTTGCAATGCTCAGATCCACCCAGACTCCATAAATTTACATATTTTAGCACAAAATCATTCATATTGTCAACACAATGAAGGTAATTAATTTTGAAGTGCTGATGAATGTTCATGAATGGTTCATCAAATATTAAGAGTTCATTAAAGAATGACTTTCAAACCTGAAAAGTGCACACATACTTTGAGACTGAAAGCAAAATCCTTTCCACTTTCACTTGCTTTTCCTATTTTTTTCTTGTTATTTCTGTTAATTATTGAACATATTTGTTTTTAAACAAGTATTTGCTGTTTTAGGCTCCTTTCTTTTGCTCATTATATGCTGTAGTTGTGACATTATATTCATTTCAGGGGAAAGTTGAGGAAGTTACAAATACAGAAGTATGATTTCTCCTATGTGAGCAAGTATAAAGGACAGGGGTAAAGCTGGCTGAAAATCTTTGATGAAACCATTTTCTATTGGAAAATGCAGTTCCATCAAAATCTAAATGTAAATTGTGCCAATTTCACCAAAATTAACTTTTTCAAAAAAGTTTAAACTTTTCCTTTCAAAATGCCTTTATTAGGGCTATCAAGCTATTTAAAAAATCATGAATAATCGCATGATTAAAATAATTAATCACAATTAATCATGCGATTAATCCTGCTGTTGAACAATAATAGAATACCATTTATTTTAAGTATTTTTGGATGTTTACTACATATTTAAATATATTAATTTCAATTACCACACAGAATACAAAGTGTACAGTGCTGACTTTATATTTATTTTTTATTACAAATATTTGCATTGTAAAAAACAAAGAAAAGCATTTTTCAGCTCATATAAGTACTGTAGTGCAGTCTCTTTATCATGAAAGTTGAACTTACAAATGTAGAATTATTTACAAAAAACACCTGCATTCAAAAACAAAACAATGTAAAACTTTACAGCCTATAAGTCCACTCATCCTACTTCTTGGTCAGCCGATCACTCAGACAAAGAAGGTTGGTTATAATTTGCAGGAGATAATGCTGTCTGCTTCTTGTTTACAATGTCACCTAAAAGTGAGAACAGGCATTTGCATGGCACTGTTGTAGCTGGTGTTACAAGATATTTAAGTGCCATATGAACTAAAGATTCATATGTCCCTTCATGCTTCGACCACCATTCCAGAGGACATGCTTCCACGCTGATGATGGGTTCTGCTTGATAATGATCCAAAGCAGTGCGGATTGATGCATGTTCATTTTCATCATCTGAGTCAGATGCCACCAGCAGAAGATTGATTTTCCTTTTTGGTGGTTTGGGTTCGGTAGTTTCCGCATCAGAGTGTTGCTCTTTTAGGACTTCTAAAAGCATGCTCCACACATCGTCCCTCTCAGATTTGGGACGGCACTTCAGATTTTTAAATCTTGGGTCGAGTGCTGTAGCTATTTTTAGAAATCTCACGTTGTTACCTTCTTTGCGTTTTGTCAAATCTTCTGTGAAAGTGTTCTTAAAACGAGCATGTGCTGAGTCATCACCCAAGACTGCTATAACATGAAATATATGCATAATGCAGGTAAAACAGTGCAGGAGACATACAATTCTTCCCCCAAGGAATACAGTCACAAATTTAATTGATGCATTATTTTCTTAATGAGCATTATCAGCATGGAATTACCACCTCTGGAATGGTGGCCGAAGCATGAAGGGGCATACAAATGTTTAGGATATCTGGCATGTAAATACCTTGCAACACCGGCTACAAAAGTGCCATGCGAATGCCTGTTCTTACTTTCAGGTGACATTGTAAATAAGAAGCAGGCAGCGGTATTTCCCGTCAATGTAAACAAACTTGTTTGACTTAGCACTTGGCAGAATAAGAAGTAGGACTGAGTGGACTTGTAGGTCTAAAGTTTTACACTGTTTTGTTTTTGAGTGCAGTTATGTCACCAAAAAAAAATCTGTATTTGTAAGTTACAGTTTCACGATAAAGAGATTGCATTTCGGTACTTTTATGAGGTGAATTGAAAAATACTTTTTCTTTTGTGTATCATTTTTACAGTGCATATATTTGTAATAAAAATAATAATATAAAGTGAGCACTGTGCACTTTGTATTTTGTGTTGTAATTGAAAAGAATATTGAAAAGGCAGAAAAACATCCAAAATATTTAATACATTTTAATTGGTATTCTATTATTATAAGTGCAATTAATCACGATTATTTTTTGAGTTAATTGCGTGAGTTAACTGTGATTAATTGACAGCCCTAGTCTTTTTGTTTTAAAATATTAACAATTTTGAATAATATTATAATACAAAAAATTAAAGTCTAAACTGAAACAAAACATTTTGATTTTTATCAAGATGAAATGTTCCGATCAAAAACGGGGGTGGGGTGTTGTTAAGGGCGAGATATTTTTTAAAGAGTATTTCAAAATGTATGGGTTTTGTTTCTAATCAGAGCAAAAACCAATTTTTAAATTTTTAAATCCTTTGTGAAACAGAATTTCTGTTCACTGCACAAGATCTAGACATAAATTTTGGGAATAATAGGAGAAGGACTGTGGAAAATGATTGATCAGATAATTAGGTTTTAGTATGAAAGTTACCCTTTATGGGAAAGTTTATAAAGGTGCTGATATTTTTAATTATAAGTGAAAAATATTTTTTTTACTAATTTGTAAATAAAGCCCTTGTAAAAACTCAAAATATTGTAGTGTCCTCTCCCAGGATACACATTGATATGCTATTTTCAAGACTCTGTTTTGTGACAGAATGAAAACTTCCTCAGCTGGTTCAAACATATCTTTATGAGCCTTCATGAACCCATCTACAACACAGGGATCTTAATCAAAGTAATCAATTTCATTTTTAAGTTACCCTCACCATATAAGGTTTAAATGAACCTGCATCTTAAAATGAGGGATGTGAAACCACTTGACCTGAAACAAAGTAGTTGACATTTATATGAACTGCAACCACCAAACTTTTCAAGTAAAGGTCAGCAATTATTACCTTTTAAATATTTCTCCATTACTTATGTTTGTAACTAAGTGCAAACTCATTGAGATGAAAGAACAGTACAATCAACACTCCAAATCAAAATACAAAATCTTGACACATATTCTAATCACCAGTGAGGCAGTCTTGCTCTTCTCTTCTCTCATCCTTTACTGAGCCCTTGAATTTCTTACAGCCAGACTAACAGACATGTGATCACTTCTGGGGCCTGAAGAACGCATCAACTCTTAATCAGTGAAATTCGTCCTGTTTTCCCAGATTAAACTGATGAAGAATATGTTCTGAGTCTCAACATATTTCATAACTACTTGAGGGTTAATTAAGCAGTACTTGAAAGCAGTCATTTATTCATAAATTTTGTTATATCAAATTAGTACTGCCATTCTCTCATAGCTTCCATATCTATCTATCTATCTAGATCCATTTTTCCAGAGAGGATGGCAAACTTCACAGAAACCCTGTGCCTCCACAATGCCTCACTGGCTTCTGACACTACCTCTTCATGCCATGAGAGCACTACTTCAATGAAGCTATACAGCAAAAGGTCTTCCTACTTTCTGAAGCACCTAGAGCCACCACTCTGCATGTGCACCACTCTGAATCTCCAGAAGGTTCGTGAGAGATCCAAGGAGAGAACATAAAATTTAGGCCTGCTCCTCACATCCCATCATATACTGATCCCAGTTCTTACAGGATTACCATGGAAGACATTTGCTCACACCTAAGCCTCAGTTCGTCGAGTCATTTTCCAACCCAACCATGACCCTTCCCCCTGAACCTGAATTTTCACTGCTGCTGGTGCCACCTACTGCCCAGCATTGGTGTGGCAGCAGCTGTATGCCCTGCTCCTGCCATCGCCACTTCCTGCTGCATTGTGTGGCACTGCAAGTCCTCAGCAGGCACACTCACATCTGACTACGGTACACCAACGTGATGATACCAGGAAGGAGCTGGACATGAAGCCACCCTGGCGCTGAGGAGCAGAGCCAACCCGACCTGAGGCCAAGAGGATCCAGTTGTTTTCCACTCAAACCAACCCAACACTTGGATCAGGCTTGGGTTGCAGGGCTCTAAGGAATCTAATGTTCCAAAGTCAAGGGGTTGTCCTTGTTTATTGCCCTTTCCACCTCTGTAAATAAAAAGGAATGATTTGTCTCTGTCATTGGCATTTCAAAAGAGAGATCTGGTGACTGCTATTCATATGGGACTGGATCTTTGCATCTCCATAAAGGATAGAAAGTCCAGGACATTGTGACAGGTCCACATAGAATTACTGGGCATGGCTGCTGTAAAGTATCTGTGACTCTGGGTGTGTGAATTCACCATGAGCATTGCAAATGGGCATGCAAATCACCATGAGCATGGAATTGCAAAAGGAAACAGCAGCTTGCAGGCCGGAATTTAAACATGGATATGAAATCCAGTCAAGATGACCCCAGAGCAGCAGAGGACACATAGATAAAGATAGGTTGGTCTGGTGTGAAACAACACAGTGTGGGATAGCAGTGAGAGGAGTCCCAGAAGCAGAATAGTTAATCCAGAAGATGGATGTGTCAACACAGACCTTATTCCAGTATAGAGTGATTTCGCTTCCAAAGCTGATTAATCAAAGTGGTATAAAATGCTATATAAATAACAAACAGATCTTTGTATGGCTGCAAAACAATTTATGCTGAAATAAACCCACTAAATGTATACAGAAAAAATGCATATCCTGAGTAGATAAGGCCTAAGCTATTATCAGTAAAGCTGTGAGTTTGTCATGGAGGTCGCGGAAATCACAGATTATGTGACTTTCTCCAACCTCCATGAAATTACGCAGCTGCAGCAGCCAGTGTGGCTGACCCAAGGGATTCCTGAGCATCTGGCCTGTGGCCAGCTGCTCAGGCGGTCCTAGGGCCAGACACATCAGCTGCTGCTGGAGCCACCCCCCACAGCCAGCCACTGGTGGGGTTGGCCCTGGGACCTCCCAGAGCAGTGGAGCCCCAGGGCAATTAAGATTTAGTCAGGGGTGTTTATAGTAAAAGTCATGAACAGGTCATGGGCTGTGAAGTTTTGTTTACTGTCCATGACTTTTACTAAAAATACCCATTACTAAATCTTAACCTTAATTATAAGTCAATGTAGCTCCCTTGACTTCAATAGAACTACACTGATTTGAATCTAGACCAGAATTTAGAATTCCAAGACATAGCACTATAGTGTAGACTTACCCTACATCACCCGTTGGCAAAATTACTCCACCTCGGTGAGAAGCTAGTGTGGACAGCACAAAGCTTGCTTTGCTTGTGGTGGAAGGGGCACTTTTCACACCCTTGAGCGATGTAAGTTATATTGAACGAGGCCCTTTGTGCTATTTAGTATTTATCTTCTCTTACATCCCTACCAAATTCTGTTGCTATTGTGTCTTTTCTTCTGGCTCTTGAAAAGCAAATACATTAAGTGGGATGGACAGAAATTCTGCTGAGTATTCATATGGATTCTGATCAAGAGATCACATAGGTCCTCCCTGAGTGGCTGTTATGCACAGCTTCTCATTCCTTCCAGCATGACAAAACTTAAGCTGCTCCACCCCGAATCAATTCATTATGTAGTATGGAAGATAAATTAACAGCACCCTGCCTTCCCCTTTTCCCAGTGGAACCATCTTAGTTTTAAAGACACTATGGATTCTTCCATAACTACACCTTGATAACCCTCTGGGCAATGAGCTTTGTGGTGACCACAAAGAAAGTAGCTTCATGCACATTTACTTCCAGTTCGAATCTCACTGATCAGAACAGAAAATGTTCAACTCCTCTTGTCAGTTTATCCCAGTTTTCCTCACCTCTTTTTGCTACAGTAAACTCTATCTAATCCCTTATCATCTCAGATTAAATTTAGATTTCAATGGAGATCAGGAGTCTACAGACTCTGGTCCAATTCCTTTCCTAATTGAGCTGTTGAGAAATCTACAAAATGACACCTATTCTTCAAAATCCTCATTTTAAAATACAATTAAAAAAAAAAGTTCTCTCTACCTCATTCCACATGCTGTCCGCTGTTATCATTTCTCATTCCTTCAAGCCAATTTTAGAACTTTCAGGAATTTTTTCTATACTTTCCCCTCTCCATTTATTTTTCTGTTTTTTTATATATCACATCAGAGACAAGCGGCAAGGAACATGGAGCAGAAGAATGTAATCAGATACTGTGGTGGTGGCTGTTTTATTATAATACTATAATATTATATTATAATACTGGATTGTGTTTATACTGCACTACCCCAGAAACAATGCACAAATAAATAATGTTTCCTTCCTTTCTCTCACCTTGCTCCAGGAGTAAACTAGTCTGCTATTACTAGCTCTTACTAGTAGCAGTGGAGGGGTTGTAATCTGCTACTGGCCCTAATCAATAGCAGGAGACTCCCCCAGAAGTGCTGACTCAGCCAATGCCAAGGCTCTGCTTTCTGCCAACTCCTCTTCCACTTGATCAGAGTGGGAGCAGTATGTATGCAGTGAATCCTGAGCCCCGTATGTTTTGATCAGTGTCCAGGGAAACCTCATTAAGTTGAGGGTAAGGGCAGGGTCTCACTTCCCATTATGCTTCTGCATGGCAACAAAAGCTGGGTGATGGTTTAGCTTAGAAAGAAGGGGAGCACTCTAGAACCCACAAAACAAATGAAGATTATGGTACATTGTTTTGTGGGGGAGGGGAATACACAATATGAGGAGTGAAAATGATGTTCTGTTGAGCAACTGACAGAACGAATGACTGGCCATGACAGGAAGAGGAACTGCAGTGTGAAGATTGTTTTATTAAAAAGAAGATCCATGTTTTGATTAAAGAACTTGATGAAGTGATTGATTTTGTACCATTGGAGCTGGAGAGTCTGATTTAAGGACACGGATTGACTTGGAATGGAGGAGGCAAAGTTACAGCCTCTTCTTTTTAAAAATGAAGATTGTAAACAGGGATCGTAACTGAGCAGCTAGGACAGGAAAAATGGGAATGATGGAGAAACAGACTGGATACATGGTTAAAGGTAGAAAAAGGATTTTTAAAATGTTTTTCAAATCCATTATTTGAAAGGAAAGGCTCTTCGTCTCTGGAAGATCCTGCAAGATCCATTGGGTTGTGAGGCTCATAGGTCTACACTTACCCGTCGCGTCGGATCGATGTTCTGAGTTCGATTTATCGCGTCTTGTCTAGATGCGATAAATCGAACCAGGAAGTGCCCCCCCGTCGACGCTGGTAATCCTGCTCCACGAACGGAGCAGGCAGAGTCGACGGGGGAGCCTGCGTGCCGCGGTGTGGACCAGGGGTGAGTACTTTTAAGTTCGAAATAAGATACTTCGACTTCAGCTACGTTATTCACGTAGCTGAAGTCGCGTATCTTACTTCGAATTTCGGGGCTAGTGTAGACCAGGGTGTAGGGTGGACAGGAAACCCTTCTTTTCGAGGGAGTGATGTAGAGGGAAGTCTGTGAGGGAAACTCACAAACTTTCCCATCCTCTGTGTTTTTTATACCCATATAGGGACAATCTGGCCCTGGACATTGCAAAATGATGTAATTTTAGGAAATTAGAAATGAGTAGATGTCAATGATCTTTTAACAGAGAGAGACAATCCCTTTCAGCTAGTAGTGGATATGGAGTCATCATGAGCATCTCTGAGAAATAGAAGAAATATCAAGATTTCAAAGTTGCTTTTCACTGCCATTTTAAAAATATGCTGTGGGGTGAAGAGAAATACTGTGTATGCAGGGAGCAATTCTATTTAAAAAAAGAAATAAAGGCAGCTTAGGGTTTTTTTTCAACAAAATGTTCATTCTTAATGCACAGAATATTTGTATCAGTCTTAATTCTTACTGGAAACAGATGGAATATGTAGAAAATATTCACTGATAATTACAGTCTTTCAACACTATTCATGCACTGCTACTGAATAATCAGACAGTTCTGAGGTTTGTAATGTTCATGAAGATTTATTAATGCTTATCATAATTCTCACTCACCACCTTTCATGAATTATATTGTATTCATAAATTGTCCCTCTTTATTCTGATTATGAACATAGAAGTTTGGGAATGTATGTAGGATATAAAAACATTCCCAACTACTGTATTGTATAAAAATAGTAAGCAAGAACTAAAGGTTTAAAAACAATGACCTAGGATGAACACTGTGTGTGATTTTTTTTTTTTTTTTAAAGCTGACAAATGCAGGTGGGAATGAAAGGCTGGTAACTTTTGAGGTTAACTATAAAGGAGAAAGTCCCATACAACTCATTAATATTTATGAATATGCTTGATACAGTTTGATGCATATGCATTAAATTTAGAATATGAATAATTTAAATTATATTTGGGAGAGGTGCTGCATTTTACAAGTCAATAATTGGTTCCCAGGTGGATAAACTGTGATGCTAAAAGCCGAATAGTTTATCCCAACAAGGCAACTGAATTATTGCTGAAGAAAATAAAGTTCCCTCTATTATGTCTGTTATTGTACAAATGAAATAACTTGCTGTTAAGAACATAAGAACGACTATACTGGGTAAGACCAAAGGTCCATCTAGCCCAGTATCCTGACTTCCAACAGTGGCCAATGCCAGGAGCCCTAGAGTGAATGAACAGAACAGGTAACATCAAGTGATCCATTCCTTGTCACCCAGCTTTGGGCAAACAGAAGCTAGGGACACCATCCCTGCCCATACTGGCTAATAGCCATTGATGGACCTATCGTCCATGAATCTATCTAGTTCTTTTTTGAACCCTGTTATGGTCTTGGCCTTCACAACATCCTCTGGCAAGGAGTTCCAGAGGTTGACTATGTGTTGTGTGAAAAAATACTTCATTTCGTTTGTTTTAAACCTGCTGCCTATTCATTTCATTTGGTAAACCCTAGTTTTTATGTTGTGAGAAGGAGGAAATAACACTTCCTTATTTACTTTCTCCATGATTTTATAGACCTCAATCATATCCCCTCTTAGTCATCTCTTTTCCAAGATGAAAAATCTCAGTCTTATTAATTTCTCCTCATACGGAAGCGATTACATACACCTAATCATTTTTGTTACCTTTTTCTGAATATTTTCCAATTCTTATATATCTTTTTTTGGATGGGCGACTACATCTGCATGCAGTGTTCAAGATGTGGGTGTACCATGGATTTATATAGAGGCAATATGGTATTTTCTATCTTATTATGTATCCCTTTCGTAATGATTCCCAATATTCTGGTTGCTTTTTTGACCGCTGCACATTGTTTTCAGAGAACTATCCACAATGATTCCAAGATCTCTTTTTTGAGTAGTAGCAGCTAATTTTGACCCCATCATTTTATATGTATAGTTGGGATTATGTTTTCCATTGTGCATTACTTTGCATTTGTCAACACTGAATTTCATCTGCCATTTTGTTGCCCAGTCACCCAGTATTGAGAAATCCTTTTCTATATCTTCACAGTCTGCATGGGTTTTAACTATCTTGAGTAGTTTTAAATCATATGCAAATTTTGCCACCTCACGGTTTACCCCTTTTTCCAGATCACTTATGAATATGTTGAATAGGACTGATCCCAGTACAGACCTCTGGGGCAAATCACTATTTAGCTCTCTCCATTCTGAAAACTGACCATTTATTCTTACCCTTTGTTTCCTATCTTTTAACCAGTTACCAATCCATGAGAGGACCTTCACTCTTACCTCATCACTGCTTACTTTGCTTAAGAGCCTTTGGTGAGGGACCTTGTCAAAGGCTTTCTGAAAATCTAAATACATTGGATCCTCTGGATCCACTGGATCCTCCTTGTCCACCTTAAGAGAGAGTCTACATAGC
This sequence comes from Chelydra serpentina, assembly GCA_037349315.1. Lineage (NCBI taxonomy): Eukaryota > Metazoa > Chordata > Testudines > Chelydridae > Chelydra > Chelydra serpentina. Next base: position 82,252,032 of record JBAIAC010000004.1, read on the forward strand.
CAGACAATCCTGCTGTTAGGGTGCCAATGCCTGAGATGATGGGACATCTAGGATTTTCTGGTTTATGGATTTTGAATAGCAGATAGAACACCCCTGGTCGGAGTTCTAGGGATGTGTCTGTGCAGATTTGTTCCTGTGCTTTTTCAGGGAGTTTCTTGAGCAGATGGTGTAGTTTCTTTTAGTAATCCTCAGTGGGATCAGAGGGTAACGGCCTGTAGAATGTGGTGTTAGAGTTAGAAAGCTGCCTAGCAGCCTCTTGTTCATTTTGCGACCTATTCATGATCACAACAGCACCTCCTTTGTCAGCCTTTTTGATTACGATGTCAGAGTTGTTCCTGAGGCTGCTGATGGCATTGTGTTCTGCACGGCTGAGGTTATGGGGAAAGTGATGCTGCTTTTCCTCAGGTCCTATGCTACCAGCATTCCCAGCTATCTTCAAGACACCACTGACTTCCTGAGGAAACTACAATCCATTGGTGATCTTCCAGAAAACATCATCCTGGCAACTATAGATGTAGAACCCCTCTACACCAACATTCCACACAAAGATGGACTACAAGCTGTCAGGAACAGTATCCCTGAGAATGTCACGGCAAACATGGTGGCTGAACTTTGTGACTTTGTCCTCACCCACAACTATTTCACATTTGGGGACAGCTTATACCTTCAAGTCAGCGGCACTGCTATGGGTACCCGCATGGCCCCACAGTATGACAACATTTTTATGGCTGACTTAGAACAACGCTTCCTTAGCTCTCGTCTCCTAATGCCCCTACTCTACTTGCACAACATTTATGACATCTTCATCATCTGGACCCATGGAAAAGAAGCCCTTGAGGAATTCCACTATAATTTCAACAATTTCCATCCCACCATCAACCTCAGCCTGGACCAATCCACACAAGCGATCCACTTCCTGGACACTACAGTGCTAATTAGCGATGGTCACATAAACACCACCCTGTACCGGAAACCTACTGACCACTATACTTATCTACATGCCTCCAGCTTCCATCCAGGACACATCACACGATCCATTGTCTACAGCCAAGCTCTAAGATACAACCACATTTTCTCCAATCCCTCAGATAGAGACAAACACCTACAAGTGAAGAAACAGATTGACAGAGCCAGAAGAGTACCCAGAAGTCACTAACTACAGGAAAGGCCCAACAAATAAAGTAACAGAACGCCACTAGCCGTCACCTTCAGCCCCCATCATCAAAAATCTACAACTTATCCTGAAGGACGATCCCTCACTCTCACAGATCTTGGGAGACAGACCAGTCCTCACTTACAGACAGCCCCCAAACCTGAAGGGAATACTCACCAGCAACCACACAGTAACCCAGGAACCTATCCTTGCAACAAAGCCCGGTGCCAAGTCTGTGCACATATCTATTCAAGTGACACCATCATAGGACCTAATTACATCAGTCACACCATCAGGGGCTCATTCACCTGCACATCTACCAATCTGATATATGCCATCATGTGCCAGCAATTCCCCTCTGCCATGTACATTGGCCAAACCGGACAGTCTCTATGTAAAAGAATAAATGGACACAAATCTGACATCAGGAATCATAACATTCAAAAACCAGTAGGAGAACACTTCAATCTCTCTGGTAACTCAGTAAAAGTGTTAATTCTTCAACAAAAAAACTTCAAAAACAGACTTCAACGAGAAACTGCTGAACTGGAATTAATTTGCAAACTGGATACCATTAAATTAGGCTTGAATAAAGACTGGGAGTGGCTGGGTCATTACAAACACTGATATCTATTTCGCCATGCTAAGTTTCCCCCACTGTTACTCACACCTTCTTGTCAACTGTTTGAAATGCGCCATCCTGATTATCACTACAAAAGTTTTTTTTTCCTACTGCTGATAATAGCTCACCTTAATTTGTTGGTCTCTTAGAGTTGGTATGGCAACCCCCATCTTTTCATGTTCTCTGTATATATATATATACTGTATGCTCCACTCTATGCATCTGATGAAGTGGGTTTTAGCCCACAAAAGCTTATGCCCCAATACATTTGTTAGTCTCTAAGGTGCCACAAGTACTCCTCATTCTTTTTGCGGATACAGACTAACATGGCTACCACTCTGAAGCCTGTAGCAACAGAGACACACCAAGCAACCTTCACCTAGGAAGAAAGCTGACAGTGGGTTTGTTTCATAAAAAAGGGATCACAGCGAAATCTGAAAAATTCTGGAAAGACTTTGGGGGTGAGCTAAACTTTGTTTGATAAGAGGGTATTTTGTTAATTAAATCTAAGCTCTAAAATGCAAATTTTTCTCTGTAGAGGGGCATTTTAAGCAACCAGACAGATGTCCAGGCCACTGCCAATTCTTGGGATGGACTATCAATTATTCTGCTTGTTTCATTTAGCCATTTAATAGGCTTTTGCAGGAAAATAGCATAACTAAGACAAGCCAAGAAGGGTAGGCAGCTATCATATGAAATGCACTTGACTCTACACGCTCTCTGATATGCTGGGGTAAACATCTGTGTGAAAAAAAGGAAGTCTGCCTATATTTTAGGATTGTCATTATGGGGAAATACAACTGCCAGACTAATGGCTCAAACTTCTTTCTTAACTTTTTTTTTTTTAGTGACATGTTTTTGTAATTCCTGCTTTTGCCTAATGGTTGATTTTGTTTGGTCAGCTATGTAACAGCTTTGATTGACCTGTCTTTGTAACTTTTTGGGTATAAGAGGAGAATTGTGGGTCTGGGTCAAGCGGATCGCTTCGTGGACACATTGGAAAGATCTCCAGCCACAGATCGAAGTCTGGCCAACAGAAATCTGTAGCTGAATCACCTGAAGACTGCTCCAGACTTGTGGAATAACTAATTGTTTGAGGAGTGGTTTGAGCATTGGCCTGCAAAACCCAGGATTGTGAGTTCAATCCTTGAGGGGGCCATTTAGGGATCTAGGGCAAAAATCTGTCAGGGGACAGTACTTGGTCCTGCTAGTGAAGGCAGGGGACTGGACTCGATGACCTTTCACGGTCCTTCCAGTTCTATGAGATAGGCAGAGACTTTGAGTAAAGGCATTCTGATGAGAGTGCTGGAGACTACTAAAGTGCTGGCTTTAAGTGAAAACCCTTGGTTTTGATGTGCTTGTGTCATCCATATAGCGGACAGAGGCATAGCCTAAAATATGCGGATTGAGTCTGGGAAGAAAATTCCCCCATAGGCAGTTTTTTTCTATAATTGTCCTTTATGGGATTTCTTGCACCTTCCACTGAAGCAAGTGCTAGAGTCAGACACAGGATGCTGGACTAGTCTGATCTGGGATGGCAAAAAAAGAAAAGAAAAAAGTATCAGGCCGTAGATGGGTAGGTGCAAAATCCATCCCCAAGCCTGGAGTCCAAGTGTAGGGCTGCTAAGTAGCACTCCTTCCCCCTATCTTTAGCTGCTATTTCTGGATATGTAAAAATATGATTCCCATGGTTCACATCTAATGCAGCTTTCTGTGCTAGTTTATATGGACCAGTGTGGATAACCCTTTCCTCAGCACCCTAAATGGTCATTCCACCTGCAATCTCCCTATGCTGCCTTTGTGCTGGGTTCTCTGAAATATTAAGTGAATTTCACCCTAAAAAGGCAGGGGTTCTGCAGACATAATAATTGGTGGTTATGTAATTAAAAGCAATCATAATGCATATGCACATAGTGAAAATGCAACTTTACCACTCATGTTTCTTCAATTTTCAGAGCTTCATTTTGAAGTCTTAATGCTCTCTTTTGTATAGAATATATTATCCAAGTCAATGAGGTAAATCCTCTGTGAACTAAAGTCCCTGCACTCATCCACCCCCACGTTCTCGCTTCTCTTATTTCTTAACATGCATCTCCTCTCTTGCACAACAAATCCAGACTCACCTCTCCCTTCATGTTTTCTTTCAGCTTACATTTTATGCCTCCAACTCCCCCTATCCCAGTGTACAAAGTCTCCTCCCTATTTCCTCTAAAATCCCACATCTGCTACCATACTTCCAGAAAAGCTGACCGACATACTAAAAATACTGTCACTCAACCATTAACAAATAAAGCAAGTCTCTAACACGGAATCTCCAGGTTTCCTGTATACATTTTGTGTTGTCCCTCTCTATGTAGCTGGCTGTGAGAGGGTCAATGCTTTTTGTGGGTCTTGTTAAACACCAGTTGCATACTCAGCACTGGAGCTGGGCAAATAATTGTTTCTAGTTTGCTGGCAATTCTGAAAAAAATAAAAATAATGGTTTAGGTCAAACCAAAACTGAAATTTTTGGTGAATCAAGAAATGTCAGAAAATTTCATTTTGAGTAGAATCATAGAATACCAGGGTTGGAAGGGACATTAGGAGGTCATCTAGTCCAACCCCCTGCTCAAAGCAGGACCAATCCCCAATTTTTGCCCCAGATCCCTAAATGGCCCCCTCAAGGACTGAACTCACAACCCTGGGTTTAGCAGGCTAATGCTCAAACCACTGAGCTATCCCTCCCCCTGTATGTTTAACCTTTTTGATTAAAGCAATAAAATTAAGTTAATGAAAAAAAGTAGTCACGGTTCCTCCTCCCCCCACCCACCCAATGGCTGCATGGTTAGGGCACCTGAGTTTCAGGTTTGAATGCCTGGTCTAGACTAGGATCTTGAACCTAGGTGAGTCCCCTAATCACCAGGCTCCTAGCTATTCTGGTGTACATCTCTTTCAATCTCACCTGTTGAAGCTGTTCCACTTTATATAAAAATATTTGGATAGTCACTGGGCCAGAAAGACAGTAAGAGAAAGACAGAAAGAGAGTTAATCTATAGTCTGGGGGCTAGGGCACTCATCTGGAATGGGGTGGACACCCTGGTTTCACTCCCTGCTCCAATAACATTTGTAACCCCTTTGGAGATGATGCTCCTGAAATACCACACTATGCCTCTAGGGGATTCGCCCCTGGACTACAGCAGCAATGGTAGCACAGGTATAACCTTTATTTCACTGCCCTTCTTCAGTGCCTAAAAACCCAAACTCTCATAGAAAAGCAGATAGACACCCAGAAGTCTATCACTGAGGATTTTCAGCACGGATTGCACAGGGTTAGTTCCCACAGTCACATCCAAAAAGAACAAAAGGAATGAACTTAAGAATTAAGTATTTAGAGAATCTTATGAAAAACATAATGAAAACAAGTTTTTTTACAACATAACATAGCTACTTTATAATCCACATGTATTATCTTCAGTTATACATAAGCATAAATGAACAAATTATATCTAAACAGGTCACTCCCACAGAAACACAGTGACATGTAACTCAGAGTTCCCAAAAGCTTAGGCTGAGTTCATCTGAGTTACAGTCTTTGATCACCAAAAGCTATCCAGTCTGCTGAGTCAAAAGCACTGCAACAATATCTTCTTTCCTCTTGCTTGTAGAAACCTCCAGCTGGAATCCATGCAGACCCTTCTCCCTCCTCTTCTGAAATCACTGGGTTAGCTAGTCAGCTAACTAATTAACCAACCGCTCAGTTTAAAAAAAAAACTGTCACAAGAAAAATACAAAAATAAGAACAGCAAAGTATAAATGACTCTTTCCTTACCACCACATTCAAACAAGGGAAAAGTTGATTAATGTTACTAGTTGAGACAATTTAACTTAAACATTTTCACTAAAATCAAATATTCAAAGTATACAATTAAAATAAAGAAATTAGTTTTCCCTACCAATTTTCCCTTTTGGTAATTAACACTGCCAGGGATTCCCTACTCGAGAGTTAACAATATCGCTAATGTGCTGCAAAATGCTTCAGAATTAGAAAAAAACAACCTGCTGACTGCTCCTGTGGTTCAGCTTCTCCCAACCCACGCAGGTCACATGGCCTTTTGCAAAGCAGCTGCCCTGATTACTTGCCCTCATGGAGTATGAATCGAGCTACAGGAAACCTGGTGAGCATATCCAAAACTACCAGACCCAGAAGTTTCTCCAATTGTGTGCAGAGAGCCAATTGAGCATCTGCCTAGCAACAATGACTCACACATAACTCATTCCTTCTCCCCCCACCCACGCCATATATCTGTTAAAGAGAGATCTCCCTGTTAGGCACATGGGTTAGACAGGCTCAGGACTCAGTTTCCCAGGCTGGCTAGGGTCCAGGGAAGAGGTAGAACTGGCTAGCAATACTACCAGAACCAATCATAAGCAGTACTCAGAGACAAATGGTTTGGTGTTGTGTTTTGGAGTATATCAGGGAGAGAAACATCACAGCCAGGCAGGACCCTTCAACCCTCCACATTCCTACCCAAGGGAGGTCTGAGTCCTTTTTGAATTTCTGGGACATTGAGCAGTGTTCACTCAACAGGGGCCAGAAACTCAGAAGCTTAGGAGGGTCAAAGTCAGGCTATCAAGAGCCAGCCTAACTGCACATTGGGATTCGGACTAAAGAGCCACATGGACAATCTTACCATCCTTGGTGTGGATACTTTGTAAAAACACCCTGATATATTGATTTTGTTTTAAGTCATCCACTGACATCAATGATGCACCACCCACCAAAGACTGAGCCTAAAACTCACTATTTGCATAGGCAGGTGCTGGGAGGGAGCATAGAATGGTTTGTACGGACTGTACATTTGGGAGGGGTAGAGTTTATGAATTGTTGGGTTTGCCTTTTATTATCCTGATCCCTTTTTCCATTGTCCCCAGAGCTCTCTATACGTATCAAAGCCATGGCTACTGTTTTATTACTCTGGGAATTGTGAGAGCTATTTTATTATTTGTATTCTGAGTGGCACTTCTCTGTAACAGACTGTGTGTGAAATGTTTTCCCAAGAGAAAGGCCCTCTGTGTTCTCTGCACTGGGTGGGAGCTTCCTTGGGTGGAGGCACCAGGTGTCAGGTGCCATTATAAAATGAACCCAGGACCCATAACCCTGAAGAGAGAAGACTGAAGGCATACCTCAGGGCTGGGTTACACATTACATAAGTTATACAAAATGGAATCGTTCCAACAAGAGAGACTGAGAGACCCACATCATCATACCCAATAGGCTGGTAGATAGGGCACTTGTCTGGGAGGGGGATTCAATTAGATTCAAGTCCCTACACCAGAATGGGGAGTCAAACCAAGTGAGTGTCCTAACCACTCAGCTATTTGATAGAAGGGTGAGTTGGAAGCTCCTCCTCCCCATCAGTTTCATGAATGGCACTTAAATCCTGTGTAAATCTAGCCTGAAAAATCTACAAATATTTTGTTTTGGTAATGTCAACAATTCCTTTTGACCTTGTTTGTTTGTTTTCAGCTGAAGCAATTCACCAAAATCAACATTTTTCAGTGGGGTAAAAAAAGTTCTGGGCAAAACATTTCACCCAGCTCTACTCAGCACTGAACAAACGATGACATAATGTACCATAATAAGACATACAAAATATAGACAGGCATCAGGAGCCTTTATGCTTCTTTGAAAGGCTCATTCTGGTATTCTAAATCTTTCAGGAAAATGAACATCTCTATTATTGTCAATGGGAAGATAACTGTTGCTTGGTTCAGCCTGGAAGAGAAGTTGCAATACCAGAGTGACTCAAGTTTAAATTCTGCAATCTCTTCTTAAAGAATTTTTGTACGTTTTTTTTTTAATCTTAAAACATCTGTCTTTTTGTCTAATGGATAAATCTTATTTTTATCAAGAGACAGTTATAATTCCATTTCCAACCTGCTAACAAAATGTCTATCTATTGAAGAAACAAAATGAAAATATTTCCTGGTGTTTTTGTCTAAGTAAATTTACATTGAACAATGGGTTTTTGATTGAGGTGTGTATATTTCCCTGGAGAGGTGGTTGTATAAAATTAATTTTCCCCTATAATGAAGGTGCTAAAGTCTATTTATAGTCCTTCCTAAAGCACGCATCACTATAGTGCAGGCCTGATGCAAACCCATTTAAGTCAATGAATGTCTGGTCAGCTCACAAGTGGTAGTATGCTTATCCCTACTGCTCCCTTATGAGGTAGGAACATTTTATTACCCCACTTTTCAGACAGGAAACTAAATCACGTGGATGTTTAGTGACTTGGCCGAGGTCACATGAGATAGGAGACTAATTGGTTCTCTGACTAGTCCTGATTCCTATTCCTGTGCCTTGGCAATGAGACCATGTTCTGTCTCAAATCAGCTCTAATTACAACTTTTCCCTAGCTATTTCTAAGGGTACGTCCACACTACCCGCCCGATTCGGCGGGTAGCGATCGATTTTCTGGGATCGATTTATCGCGTCTCATGTAGACGCAATACATTGATCCCAGAAGCGCTCCCCGTCGACTCCGGAACTCCAGCTCGGCGCGAGGAGTAAGCGGAGTCGACGGGGGAGCCTGCCTGCTGCCGTGTGGACCCGCAGTAAGTAATTTTAATTCGATCTAAGATACGTCGACTTCAGCTACGCTATTCTCGTAGCTGAAGTTGCGTATCTTAGATCAACCCCTCCCCCCCCGAGTGTGGACCAAGCCTAAGTGTGATTTCTCTTTTAACCATGAAAATCTTCTATACTCATCAAATTTTCTGATGTTTACAATTTTCACAGTTCTAGTTAATCTTTTTTATATAGTTATATTTATAACTAAAAGTCCAAATGAGATAGTAAGTTATAGTTTGAGGGGAAAAATCCACTAGTGCTATGGCTGCACTACTATTTGTGGTTTTAACAGAGTCATCAAGTTTGAGTTCAAAAATATCTTACAAAAGCTAAAATGTTTTGAGCTGATAATATGCTACATCTCTTCCTTCAAAGAGCTACATTATTTATAATGCAAAACTACAAACTGTGTTCCTGTTTCAATATTTATAACCAGAGATCAATGAGGCATATAATGCGGTATTATTACTTGCTGAAACCTCTACTAGATATAAATCCGATTAGACTAATTTTAACCATAGAAAAAATCCTCAGCAATTACTTTACAAATAAATAATAGCCATAAATGCCCAGTCTTCTCAAGATTCCTTAGAATATCCAGGAGATGCCAAAGATTTTAATCCCTAAAATGATCATCTCAATCCTTTTAAAAGTAATTTTAAAACAAGATTCAGCCCAGACTTATCAGAAATAATATTTCAAAGCTGCATTTGCAGGTCCAATCGTGCAGTGCATTTTTTGTCCTGAGCCCACACTGATGTCAATAGGAGCTGAGGGCTCAGCACCTTGCAGAACAACGGCTCTGGTTTGCAAGCAATAGAACACGATAGGCAAAATAACCAAGATCCTAGCTGTTGAGGTGTCTAGCTAGAGAGTTAGTGTGTGGCAAGGTGAGGTGTATGTCTACAGCACACTAACATGCTGTTCATTGTCTGTTTGGATGCCGCTAACATACATTAAAAGTTTCATAATGCTGTGCTAAAGAATGCTCACTTTCAAAAAGATTCAAAAAAGTAAATGTTTAATTGTTATCATCTTCTGGTGTGGTCTTCTGAGAGGTCTCTGTTTCTCCTGATTGGCCCTCCTAAGTTTGTTCTCAGTCAGGTCAGTTCCTGGATTCTCACAGCCAATTAAGTCTATCAGCCCTTTCATTTTAAAACTTGCAATCTCCTCATCAGCTGTTTTCTTGGAGGCAACCTGGGGCAGGGTTCTCACACCTTTGCTATCCTAAGCCTTCTGCCTCCCCTTCCATCTCTGTACTGTCCTCTTCATAGCAGACCTTGTTCTTGTTATGTTCCAACTGTGTGTGCCTGCCTCCATGATTGGTAGCTGAGCCAGGGTGTGATCAAGCTGCTTGCTCATAAACAGGAGAGACTCTGCTCCCACCTGTCTCTGCTCAGCATGGGGTTTGTAGACCTCATTACACTCATGCTTTTATAAATAAAATATTCTAGAGTTCAGAAATATTTGACTTTTATAACTGCAGTTAAGAGCACACAGGAAATCTAAGAAACCATTAAAAACATTTGCTATTTGAATGTATGAACTTAAAAAAAAATCAAAAATCACTTTTGAATCCCAGGAAGCTAATAAATACATTTGTGTTAGACAATTAAATTCTGTGTTATTCAAAAACTCTGTCACTGAGCTATGTCAAGATCAAACATTCAAATTGCTATGCTCTTGCAGAATGAAATGAAATTTGACTTCATAAACCAGGTATTCCATAGCGTTTGACAACAATTAAAAAGAAATTGGTGGCTCAGGAGGGAGTAGGTTGCTGGTGAGTTAATGCATTCAGCTCTGGAAACTCAAGTGCGTGTTCTTACCTTATTCCTGTTGTGCACAATCTCTGAACATCAAAATTCAGCATATAATCAGTTGCTAATCAAAAGAGACCCCAAAACCCTTGGTACTGAGCAGCAGGTCAAGTCTGAGTAGCATTTCTAGGGCCTTGTAGAACAGAGTAGTTTGGTCAGCATCCTCACCTGCCCAGGAAAACTCAGTTCTATTCCCACATCTTTCAGACCCTTTCCTCAGGGCATGTTTATTGACTCAGAGGCAAACTCACAAAACAGGCTACAGAGGCCTTTCCCTTTGCAACTCTCTCTCTCCTCCACTGGAAGAGAGACACATCCATTCCTTTAACCCCTTGCTGAATCACGTGACGGGCAGGTAACTTATCCCTTTCCTGGCTGTTCTAATCTGTCATAGGTAGTTTCAATATTACTTGCATTATTCCAGTTTTTAACTTGTTCTATTAGTTCTTAGCTGAATTTAACTCTCCTGTTAGTTAAGGGTCCAATTGAGAATTCTTTATACATCCCAAACTCTTAGACTTCAATGGGACTCAACCTTTATGATTCCAATCAGAAATCATCTGCAAAGGGTTTGTTCTCATGGCAGTCATAAGACATTGGGCCAACCATGAGGAATCATTATCTGCATTGTCACTGAAGTCTTTCAAGACAGTACACTTGGGTGAGTCCCACAGCAGAGTTGTGACATATTCAGTTCATTGAGAAAGTTTGAGGTGTAGCAGAGTGGGCTATGAATTACGACCATTCTCACTTTACTCCTGTCAAAAGTTGTGCAGGAAGTGAACACAGTCAAAGGAATCTGCTAAGAGACAAACTGAATTTGTCACATCTTTGATCCTCCCATGGCCTATGTAGGTCCAGGAACGCTGACACATGATTACTGTGCTAAGGAAGCTCCTGCTGTATCAGCTGCAATCCCAGAATTTCTATCCATGATCAAATTATGAATGATAACTTTATTAGCAAATGACCTTGCATTCAGCTTCAGGAACCGAAGAACAGTTTCCTTGTTGCATAATGCCCTATGGAGGAATGGCTTCAATGTTTCCTTTGTGTTGGATGATAGTATAATGGAAAGGAAATACATTTTTTCTGAGGAAGGATGAGGATATTAATGTTGTTTATTCTTCTCAAAGAAGATGTCTTCAGGTACTACATTATACTCTATAGGTTCACAAAGAGGAGATCAAATCCCATATATTCAAGTAGCTCCATCTCCTCCAGGACATTTCTGCAAAAGTTGATTATCATATAGTGAAAACAATGCATCATAAGAATTAATATCACTCCACTACAGGAAATTGGGCAGACCCTGTGCTTAGAAACTGGCAAGCTTATATTTTTTGATTAAATATGAACTTGTTTCCTTCCCTATAAAATCAATACAATAACATTCCCCATTTCTTTTCATTTTCTTTAATGAAAACCGTCTCAAAGGAAGACTGCCTCAGAGGAAGACCAGGAACTAATGAGCAGCAAGCCTTTTTCTTAATCCCTGTGTCTTTAGGGTCCTATTTAGTCTTTGGATGCTCTTAAGCTGTTTTGTTCTTTAAATTAAAGTTATTTTCTTGCACAACATTTTGATTTTTGCTCTCCCTGTAGGAGGTTTCTATAGGGATAAGTCACATTATTTGTTAATGACCTTTACTATTTTGCTTTTGAAGTCTCAATTTGTTAAAAGACCTTTTCCCTTGTCATTATTTATGATTTATTTTTTTTACTGTTTGACACTTGGAGGATAATTCAGTGTCAAATACTGACTTATTGTTGATTGTTTATGAGAAATTGGAAAGGCTAACTCCTTGTGGATGTGACTGGAAAAACATACACTTATGGGGCCTCATCTTGTTCCCATGGAAATCATTGGTAAACTTCCATTGACTTCAGTTGGGACAGGGGATAGAGTGACTGCGTTCTGCCCCCACTCAGGCCAGGGAGAAAATGTGTGTGAAGAGAAACTCAGCCAACACTCCCAGTCAGGCTTTGGTGAAGTTGAAAAGAATCACTCACTCTCAGTTGCCTGTGCGAGGCCAGTTAGTATAGGGATGTAGTGAAGAAACCTCTAGCTTCCACATGCCCTATGCCATGCCTGGCATAAAGACTCCCACCTACCCCCCCCTTCCAAGATTTTGGGGTGAGAGGGATGAAGAGATTGCTGACTGGTACTTCCCACAGGCCTGGGGGGAAGATATGAAGAACTTCCAGTGCTGCCTTCCCCCCATCCATTCTCAATCTAAACAAGCACTTGCAGGAAAACAAAGTGGCAGAGCAGTAGGATCACTCCTTCTTTCACAGGAGGGGAAAGAAAGCAAAAAGAGCTTGTCTGGAGATGCCAGCTTCTCTTAAAGGCACAGTTGTACGGCTGCCTGGGAAATGTTTTCCCCCATCCTGTGAAAAATTTTCAAGATCAAAAACAACAACAACAACCCTGTCCCAAATTAGGATTAAAAAGTCAATCTCAAACTTTCATGAACCCAAAATCTGAAAAAAAAATTGATCGATTCAACAAAACATTTTGGTTCAGTAATTTCTAAATTTTTCATTTAGATTTCAACCATCTTTTATTTTTTTGAATGTGTAACTATAATTAGCTTACAATTCAAACCAAAAAGTCATTTTGTACTAGAAAATTGGGTTGTTTTTTTCATTTTGAAAATGTATAAGTGAACTGTTTAGGCAATTTTGACATTTTTTTCAAGTAAAAAAAATCAAAATCAACCCTTTCATGTAAAACGTTCAATTTTGACAATTTAGCATCTTCTGATTGGGGAGGGAGAAGCTTTGTCAAAATTCCCTGATCAGTTCTAAACAATTGATCAACCCCTGCTAAAGGGTTTCCTCATTACACTTCAAATCTCTTATCACCTTCCCTTAAATCTTCCTTTTTCAGGGTAGTGTTATTAAGAAGCTCATGGTGAAACAATTCCAGAAATATCTGCAGTTATCAGATCTCTTTAACCCAAGATAGTTTGCTTTTAGGACTGGATATTTAACATACACCTTGTTAGTTATTTTGAGTAATTTTCTTCTTTGAGTGATGGATTCAATTCAGTTGTCCATGCTGACTGTCATCTAATAAATTTTGATAAAGTTGACCATAAATAGTTGCCCTATCTGCAGACACTAGCAGGATAGATGTGCTAGATGTTGAATTATTCACCATTTTTCTTTCTTTCTGACAGATTTCAGAGGGCAATATTGAATTATTGTCCATCTGCAGTATGATTCCTCATGGTATTCCACACAGGTTACTTCTCTTACTCCTGTTCAAAAAGCGTACAGGACCATTAAGAAGGTTAGTGAGTTGGTATGGTCTGAAGTATTCTTGATATGTGGATGACACCAAGCTCAGTACTTCCATTTTATCTGACCAGTCCACTATGGATATGAAACTACCTAATGCTGGAGAGATTGGGCACTGTGGAGAGCTAGTTGATTGACATTCACCATAGATAAATGTGGGAGAGGGTGTATAGATGCTGTTTGCTACTTAGGTTTGCATCCTAGGTTCTTTGTGCACTCCTATCTGGCCATGTTTGCTAAATATGGATTGTTTTAACATAATTATTTTGTTGGGAGGACAGGGAGGCTTGCGCCTTCTCATTCAGCTGAAGACTGGACCATAGCTATATATGTAATATTACTGGGAGTTACCAACTGAGACCATTACAGATAACCTTATAACTTCAGCAAAGTTTAACATATAGACAGATCTTGGAGAATGTTATGTTAGTTGTGATCCAGTTCTTTTTGGAACTTGAACATGTTGGCAATGCAAGTTTGATTACTGCCTAAGTCGGTCTGACTGAAATATTTTTTTTTAAATGCAGAACTGCTGCTTACACATAGAGCACTTCAGGAATTGCAGCTAGTGCAGAATACATTTTAATGAAGTATCTGTGTGCCATGATCTGCACTGGTTATTAAGTGATTTACATATGTACTTCAAGGTATTGGTTTTGTTTTATTATACAAAACCCTAAATGGTTTGGTTCCATTCTCCCTCTCAGTTATGAACAGCTGAAGCTGATCACATATCTGTTAACAGAAAGTAGACATGAAGCCAGAGGAAATAGACTCTTTCATGAACTGTTAAAAGTAAAACTCCAGACCAAACATTATTCATTATGATGCAATCAACAGCAATTTTACAACAGATAATATAAAGGCACGCTGTCATAAATTTGAGAGTTCTATATTGTTGGTTTGTTTCATTTGATGGAATCCTGTTAATTTCCTTCATACCATTTTAATAGTAGTTCCCCTCATCTCCCCCCACACTTACATAATTTCTGCAGTCCTGGCTGATGCAAACCTTTCAGAACCCATAATAACTACATAATTGTGAAAACCTGTGTATGCTTAAATAGTGCTCTTGAATTCTCTCTTCCACATTGCTGCTGCCTGAGGCGGGGCTTGGATTGCTCATTGATGCACAGAGGAGAGCCTCTGGATTCAAAAAGTAATTGGGTAGGTTGTCACACACAAAAATCAACCACCTGCAAATACAGTTATGCTAGAACAGGAGCACGCAGCAGGTCTTGTCTTTGTAGAGTTTGTCTTTGTAAGATAAATGTTAGTACTTGTGAAAGGTGCCCGGTTACAGTTTCTATTGAGGTCTGTCTTGTATTAAAAACCAAAACAAACTACAGTAGCACTAGCAGCATTGCAAGCTTACCAGCCAGCTTACCTTGCTAGTGGGCTTTTTCTTTGACCAGGAGAGATAATTGGGAAATGTTATTGGGGAATGTAATTTGATCTCTGTGTACAAGCGGCAGTTCAATTAACACCAACTGTTGTATGGGCACAGATACATTAAGTAATGAACTGAGAGCAGCAGCTCCTGTCACAGAGACACCAAAATGCCAGGAAGTATAATAAGTTTGGGTTATTATCCATCATAGGCAGGATTTGAGCCAGTGCCACATAGAGGTGAAGACCTCTGCATCCAATTACCAGCTCATTAAACAATCCAGCCCACTAAACAAGAGTTGTTTTTCATTCTATAAAAGGAAACCTCTTCCTACATTCATTGCGGGCCACAGTGTGCCTGGGTCTACCAAAAAATGCAGACAGAATGTTGAGAATAGGGAAACTTCCTTTCTCTTGCTAAAGGCTGGTGTTGATGCAGTCATGTGCTCGAGGGAGGACTGGACACAGGCACATATCACCACAAGGTGAGAAGGCAGAAGAGGAGGAGGCATGGAATGTGGCTCTTCTTACCTTCTGGCAGGACGGGGACTCTATCCTGGGAAGCAGGGACTCTGAAAAAGATTTGGGGGACTGTGGCGAATAATCAGCTTAACAGGAGCTTCCAATGTGACGCTGTGTCCAAAAGAACTAATGCAATCCTTGGTTCCATAAACATGGGAATCTCAAGTAGGAGTAGAGAGGATGTTTTACCTCTGTGTTTGGCACTGGTGCGACCACTGCTGGAATACTGTGTCCAGTTTTGGTGTCCACAATTCAAGAAGGGTGTTGGTAAATTGGAGAGGATTCTGAGAGCAGTCATGAGAATGATTAAAGGATTAAAAAACCTGGCCTTATCATGAAAGACTCAAGTTGCCCAATCTATTGCGCATTACAAAGAGAAGGTTAAATGGTGACATAATTATGGTCTAAGTATCTGCATGGGGAAGAAATATTTAATAATGGGCTATTCAGTCTAGCAGAGAAAGGTGTGGTTTTTAACGTGGAACGCCCGGTCAGCTGATCGCTGACCAGGCTGTTAAAAGTCTGGTTGGCAGCACAGCAGGGCTAAGGCAGGTTCCCTGCCTGCTGTGGCTCCGTGGGGCTCCCGGAAGCAGCGGCACGTCACCTCCTCCGGCTCCTATGCATAGGGGCAGCGGCTCCACATGCCCCAAATGCCGGCTCTGTAGCTCCCATTGGCTGGGAACAATGGCCAATGGAAGCTACAGAGGCAGCGCCTGCGGATGAGGCAGCCCACAGAGCCACCTTGCTGTGCCACCGTGTAGGAGCCGGAGGAGGGACATGCTGCTGCTTCTGGGAGCTGCCTGAGGTAAGCACCACACGGAGCCTGCACCCCTGACCCAAACCCCGGCCCCAGCCCTGATCCCCCTCCTGCCCTCCAAACCCCTCAATCCAAGCCTGGAGCACCTGCTGTATCCCAAATCTCTCATCCCCGGCCCCACATGAGAGCCTGCACTCCTAGCTGGAGCCCTCACACCCCCACTCCCCAAACCTTTGCCGCAGCACAGAGCCCCCTCCCACACCCTGAACCCCTGATTTCTGGCCCCAACTCATAACCCACACCCCCAGCCCAGAGCCTGTATCCCCTCCCACACCCCAACCCCCTAACTCAGTCCAGACCCCCTCCCATACTCCAAGTCCCTCCACTCCTCCCCCAGCCTGGAGCCCTCTCCCGCACCCTGAACTCCTCCTTTCTGGCCCCATCCGAAAGCCCGCACCCCAGCTGGAGCCCTCACCCCCTCCCACACTCCTACCCCCTGAGCCAGCCCAGTGAAAATGAGTGAGGGTGGGGCAGGCGAGTGACAGAAGGAGGGGAGATGGAGTGAGCGGGGGTGAGACCTCGGAGAAGGGGCAGGTCAGGGGCGGCTTAGGAGGAGGGGTGGAGCAGGCGGCAGGGCAAAGGGGTTTGGTTTTGTGTGAGTAGAAAGTTGGCAGCCCTATCTGGGACAGAAGGGGTTAAAGGATAGTTCTAGGCCTAGGTAGCCCAGCCCCGCCAACCCTGCAGAGCATACTCCATCTGGAGACAGGGTTGAAAAGGTAGCAACCAGCTCAGAAGTCTGGAGAGGAGTACCGACCTATCCTGAATGCTCCTGCCAAAAGGGGCTAGAGATGCCTCCCTGAAGTACCAGAACTGTATTTTGAGCCTGGTTGGGGCTGACAATTTGTTTGTTGTTTTTCTTTTTCCTCATCTGGGAATAGAAGCAGAGGGAAGCAGTGATAGGAAGTGACACGCTGGTGATCAAACACTGCCGACATTATTAAGGCCCTGGGTTGGGGCCTGGTGGAGTCAGTAGGCCAGCACTCTCCTACTACTGCCCCATGACTGAGTGGATGCTAACCACTAGGCCTCCCAGCCTCTAAGGACCCTATTACATCCTATCAATATCAATAATATCAATAATGATCATTATGCTTCACCTTAAATGTCTTCCTGCATTTTTATTTCATTTGCAAGACACATTAAAGGTAAGGAAGACATTAAATGTCTTCCTTACACAATCTTGTCTCAATACCACTGGAAAAGGCTTTGGTAAAACAACGCACAATAAGATAAAACCTCACTTTTGTATATATAATGCAGCCTTTTCTACAGGCATATAAGTAAAGATATACTAGCTGTTAGATTCAATGTGCACTGACAATGAGCTGCATTCTTCTGTAGTCTGTCCATAGTTTAGTTAAACCAATGGCATTTGGCTTCATTCCAGTCATGTAGAATTTACATTCCTTACAGCAATTCATCTAAATTATGATAGGTGACATTAAAAATTGATCAGTGAATGTGAGTAATTGTAACAAAAAACTGATGATAAAAAAAACACAAACTTTGCTACGTTGGTTTACACTTTAAATCTGAAAGCAGCGTCTCTGGCTGTAAGCAAGTGTCATTGCTAATGATATTGTGTATGTGACTATGGGACAGAATTTCACAGAATCCTAGATGTAAGAGATAGGAAAGAACTATTATTATCTAGTCCATCCTTCTGCAATTTCAGGAATGTTACCTATCATATATTGTCATGTTACATTTTAAATCAAATTGAAAGTCTTCCAGCACATCCCTTAATTAAACTATTCCATAGTCTCTTGGTGAAGACGTTCTTGTTCCCATGAGGGGACAGATCAGGGAGGCAAGAAGGTTGCTGAGCCATGAAAATCATCAGCTGTTGTAGCCTCAGAGGGTATGTCTACACTGCAATTAGATACCTACGACTTGCCCATGCCAGCTCACTTGGGCTCATGGGGCTTGGGATAAGGAGCTGTTTAATTGCAATTTAGAGTTTTGGGCTGCATCCCAAGCTTTGGGACCCTCCCACTCCACAGGGTCTTAGAGCACGGGCTCCAGCCCAGGCTTGAATGTCTACATTATGGTTAAACAGCTCCTTACCCCGAGCCCTGTGAGGCCAAGTCAGCAGGCACAGGCCAGCCACTGGTTTTTAATTACAGTGCAGACATACCCTGAGAGTTCCTGGGAAATAGGCAGGTCTACACCGGGACTCACGATAATAGAATCATAGAACATTAGGGTTGGAAGAGACCTCAAGAGGTCATCTAGTCCAACCCCCTGCTCAAAGCAGGACCAATTAAATCATCCCAGCCAGGGCTTTGTCAAGCTGGGCCCTAAAAACCTCTCAGGATGGAGAGTCCACCACCTTCCTAGGTAACCCATTCCAGTGCTTCACCACCCTCTTAGTGAAATAGTGTTCCCTAATATCCAACATAGACCTCCCCCACTGCAACTTGAGACCATTGGTCCTTGTTCAGTCATCTACCACCACTGAAAACAGCCTAGCTCCATCCTCTTTGGAACCCCCCTTCAGGTAGTTGAAGGCTGCTATCAAATCCCCCCCCCCCACTCTTCTCTTCTGCAGACTAAACAAGCCCAGCTCCCTCAGCCTCTCCTCATAAATCATGTGCCCCAGCCCTCTGATCATTTTTGTTTTCCTCCACCGGATTCTCTCCAATTTGTCCACATCCTTTCTGTAGTGGGGGGCCCAAAACTGGATGCAATATGCCAGATGTGGCTTCACCAGTACCGAATAGAAGGGAATAATCACTTCTCTCGATCTGCTGACAATGCTCCTACTAATGCAGCCCAATATGCCATTGGCCTTCTTGGCAATAAGGGCACACTGCTGACTCATATCCAGCTTCTCGTCCACTGTAATCCCCACAAGCACTGGTTGGGAGGCGAAAGGGGCCAAGGTCAGCAGTATGTTATGTGGAAAAACTCCTGCAGGTTTGAAAGGGCTGCTGCTATTCAAGAGAGTAACTCTCCTTGAGGTCTACTCAGCATTTGCCCAGTCATGCCCCCCGAACAGTACCTTTAACACTGTATCTGACTAAACACACTGTTGTTGGCTATCCCTGCTAACTATTACTGCTTGGTTCCTTAAATAGGCGGTGTGATTACTAATTCACATTGTATTTAACGATGTCAAAATATTGATGGGTACTTGGCACTGACAAAATAAGACTGTCAAATGCTTGCCTCTACTCATTTCCAGAGTGTAGCGTGTTGATCTTGGAGCCATGTTTACAATCGCTGCAGCCCTTGTTTTTAATTACTTTTTATCATCTACATGACAGAACATCATTCACAGCAATTTTGTTTATTATTTCTGCATTTTTATGAGGAGTATAGTCGTTTTACTGGTTATATTTTTATCAAACTGCCTACAAAGTGAAAGTTTACTGTGAAGGAAATCATTGACTGGAGATAGAAAACTGTAATAGCAGCACCAGTGTATGACAAAGAATTCTTATAAATCTTTGGGCATGAAACAAGTGAGTGATTTTCAGAGAGTTTTAAAATTAAACATATTTTCAGTCTTCACACTTGCTGAATTCTTGAGTTAAAAATCTACATGTTTCATAGGTCCCAATCCTACAATTGAAGCCACTTTGCATGGGCAACCCCCTGTACCCATGTAGAATGTCATTGAAATCAGGGCTCTGCCCATGCAGGATCAGGGCATTAGACATTTAAGACCCCAAACAACTCTTGTTGAAGTAAAAACATCTTCACTGATTTCAATGGGAATTGGATCAGACCCCGTCTGAAAAGATTTAGAGCCTATCTCTCTTAAGCATTAATATGGCTCCCATCACCACAGTATCCGAACACCTCACAATGTAATGCATTTGTTCCCACAACAGCACTGTGGGGTTGTTAACCGGGGTTTTTTCAACCCAAAGCTCTTGGTAACTTTTATTCTGTATGAGGTGGTGTCAGGAAATCGATCAGGGGAGACACGGCCGTCCGACCGATAGATGGCTGGCACAAACAGGGCAACACAAGAGTGCTTTTACTTAAAGCCAAACTTTACTTTGTCTCAAGCACTTACATGTGTCCGTCACAGGTTAGTAAAACACCCCCAAACCTCGATAATTACCGAAGCTGAGTATGGCTCTCGAGAGGCACCGTGACAGGCTTCCACTGGCCAAACTTCCGTCTGCCGGTGGGGACCCCAAGATGCATCCAGAGGGAGCATCCCTGAAGAGCCCCTTCTGAGAAGTCCAGCTACCTCAAACCTTTCCCCCTTATTTATACATTAGTAATACAATGACACATCCCTTAAAGAAAATTTGCTAAGCAAGCAGTTTTTAAAGGTCAAGCAAGAGGTTTCCTTATGATCGTCAATTAACAAGATATGGGGTTTTTTTCAGAGTGTCCATGCCTTGGGACACTGAGAGACACATTCCTCAGGGTACATTATAGACAAGCTTCCTGTTTTTCTAAAATACATATAGCAGCAATTTCAATATTCCTAGCAGGAAGGATGCAGGGTCAAGCCGCCCTGTCTGTGGCACCGAAAACCCCTTCCCCTCCTGCCTTCGTTATGCTAAGGCTGCTGCATGACCAATTTATGGCCTGCTGACTTGACTACTTTTAGCAATAAGTGATAAGGTTCTCAGGCACTTTATTGGTTTGCCAAAATCTCCCCATACAGGGTAGGTACTATATCCCCATTTTATAGATGGGGAACTAAGTTACAGAGAGACTTTGTGACTTGCACAGTGTCACACAGGAAGTCTATGACAGGGTAGGGAATGGAATCTGGGTCTCCTGATTGTCTTTCCTCTATAAAGGACTGCAATATACATGACTCTTGTTCAAAAAATTACTATTCTCTATTTGAACACACTGGAACTAGAATGCCCCACAACTTTAATTACATGGCCACTCACATTTTAGAGCTCTTGACACTTGGGTAGATCAGATCATTCAGTTAATCATAATGAACAGCTCTTGGAAACTTTTAAAAAAAAATCTGGGTTACAATTAGTAAAATATCAAAAATAAATTTTAAAATATTTTTAATTAACATGACCTGGCAAGAATCAAAATAGGAAACCATAAGGAAATATTTTTATGTAAAAGTCTATTGCATTTCTTAAAATGGTCTACTAAGCAAGACTGAGACAAACTTTTAGATGTATTAAATAAACAAGTACCATTTTGTAGTACTGTGGAAATAAGAGGTGTATACTGAACATCTGACTGAATATGTTTTACTCCTGTTAAAAAGATAATGTACTCGTATGGTGTGATCCTGCTCCCACTGCAGTCAATGACAAACTCCCATTGACTCCAGCGGTGCAGGATAAGGCATTATACAACAGAACTTATATGAAGTCATGATACAGTACATATTATACACACTTGCTGAGACTCATTAAGCAAAAATATACATGTTGGCTCAGGAGAATTCCATTAAACTCAGCATACACAAGGGGTTGAGTCTGAAAATACATATACACACTTGAACTGTTCTTTTATAAATGGCCTGAGGGAGTTAACAGTCTTTGAAGTTCTGTGAGGGAGTGTAAATGTCTAAAGCTGTAACATTGGCTTTTATGAAACTTCCAGTTCTCAGCAAGGCCCGTGGCTAGTAAAAAAGCTAATAATGTACAGCATATTCTGATAAAGGGCGGTTGATTGTTTCTCCTAGGGGCTCCCTTTCCCCACTGGGTTCTACTGACATTATTCAAGATGAGCCCTTAAAATCCCAGAAGCAGATATGAAATATTACATACAGATTATTTTGAGGAGCATTCTTGACAAAATATTTCAATTCATGTATATGCAACTTGTTAAGCATACTCTAATGTCATAATCTTAATTTACATCTGTAACAGATGGTAATTAATGTGCCTAGAGGAAAATAAAAGGAAGAGATGATCATCTGGTGAAGGACATCATTAGTGAAGACTCTGAAGAGGATGAGACACGAGAGCCAAGAAAAGCAAGTTTTCTGTTTCTTTTTTTTATTATTATTCTCCTTGTATTTGAAAAGTAGCTGGCTTCCTCTAACTCCATCAGTCATTTTTTTCTTATATTTCAATTGAGAGGAAAATTTAGCGTACATTATACAAGATTGTATGCTACCCTCCACTGTAAAGATAAGAACAGCAAAAACTTGTCCTAAGTTAGAACAAACTGTAATGTGGGAAAGATCTGTGTGAGGCATTCTTCTCCTCAGACATCATAGGGGCCTCTCTGTAGTTCTCAGGTAAGTCCCTGAGTTCCCAGGGTGGACTTAGAGAACTACAGAGGAGCTCCTGAGAACTTCAGGGGCTGTATTACTTTCTTGTGAAGCTCCCTCTATAATAAGGAATAATCCTTTAAATGGGGGTTACTGGGGCAGCCAAAATGAGGTTGTTCCTGGTGGGAGTTATATCACCATGTAGTTAGAGGTACTTGTCTGGGATACAGAGCTGGCCATGGAGCCTCTTTCCCTCTGTGGGTGGCTCTGGCTCCGTGCAGATTCCAGGGAATCTGCCAAGTTTGTAGGTTCCTGATTCCACAGAGGTGCATAATCCCTCCCTCCCATGATGGGATGTGGAAATCTATAAGGGGATACTTACAGAGATCATTTACCCTTTATTCCCTTCTTTTCCCAATGGATAAAGTACATTAAACTATGGCAGAAGTTCACTACTATTAATGGTTGTATGTTCACGGGTATTGATTATGGCTGGTTGAAAATCTTGCATTGGAACTGTTTTGTGATGGAAATTTGGGGTTTCAATTAAACAATTTTTTAAAAAAATGATAGAAGTGTCTGCTCTCCATGGTAAATTTAGTGAAAACTAAACTAAAAGTGTTATCTCTTTGGCTGGAAAAACAAACAAAAACAAAAATTGATTTGAAAATGCGCCATTGTGCCACCTGGGAGTTGTAGTTTAGTTGTGTCATGCCACCATTCTCCTCTGCGGCCTAGGCTCCTCAGCCACACTACATTCCCCATGATGCACTGTGGTAGCTCAGCAAGACAGGAGACATGTTGCATTATGGGAGATGTAGTTTTGTTATGAAGCACCATAGCAACATTTCTAAATCAATATTTTCAGTTTGGGGCCAATATTTTTTGGGGGGAAAAACAAATGCTGATTTTTTTATCTTTTGCCAAAAAGACATTAAAAGTTTCTAGAAAAATCAAGCTCACTTTCTGATCATCTCTAGTGTTGATGTCATGTAGTGAAGTGACACCAAATCATTTTGTGTGATGGTATATGGCACAGGAGAGACAAAAGGAGCAAGGAAATGAATGTACCTAAAAGGAGTCCATGCCCACAAATAGGCACAAAGTCAGCCAAACAAATTGTGTGTGCACACATGGAGCATACAGCTGTGTAGTGGGACAATGATTGTGGTCCCAACTGCCTTTCTCACTCTGGAGAGCCAGGAAAGCAGAGGGAACTGATAGGGTTTTTCTTTTGCTTATGGATTCTAGCTAGCTGAAGAAAGCTGGAGGCAAGATCTCCTGTCTTCCTTAGAAGGGAGGGAACTGCCTGGTTCCCTTTTTGTCTTTCTGGAGAATCCAGCAAGAGGACAGAACTTATGATACAAGAAAGTAAGCTGATGTGGGACTCCCAGCTAGATAATCAATTTTCTCCCATTGGGAGCTGATGTTTTTCCACCTATTGATGATGGGGAAGGCTTGGGTGCCCTATAAACCTCCCAACCAAGTACCAGCTTCCTTCTTCTACTCTGACTTCATATTCTTTTGCTTGATGAGTCCTCATTTCAGCGGACAGTGAAAGGGTTGGGGACAGCTCTGGAAGAGCCAAGCTTCCCGGGTTGAGAAGAGGGAGAAGAGAGGGAACTCTTATTTTAGCAGGTGATAGGAGTTGAATTTCCATATACTTATCTTTTTTTTTAAACCACTGTTCAGCCTCATCAGCCTCCTGATATAATATAAAAGCATGGGCCTTTGAAGTTCTTAACTGGTTCAAAATTTGTATGTTGCTAGGTACAGGTCTCTGACTCAATACCATTTTTCTGTGCTAATGTCCAGAAAAAATAAAAGGACTGAATTTAACTTTCAGCACCTCTGACTTGTGAGGGTGATGCCAGGGGACATGCCACTGTCACAAGCGCATCATATCTGGGTTACTGGTCTGATGTCAAGACACAGGTTACAATGAGCTCACTGACTTGGCACATCCAGCTTCTGGGCTGATACCAATGCATGGGCATCAGTGAAGTTACTGGCTCAGTGCTCCTATCTTGCTATGGTGATATCAAGGCACAGGTTGTTGTGTGGTCACTTATAAACGTAGATAATTGTAGGGCCTCTGGCTCAGTATCTCTAGCTCACAGTTATGATGTGAAAGCATATGCCTCTGACAGGTTTTTTGCTCAGATCATTGTGGCTGTGAATGATCCAACCATGAGCAAAAGAATTGCTAAAATGGCAGTACGTTTATCTGCCTAGTCCTGAATGCAAACACAGCTACACAGTAAAGCACTGAATGAGGAAATAGACGCTTGAGGATCTCATGATCATTTGTCCTTTATGAGTAAGTGAATAAAGGACTGCTTTGTAAATTCTTTTTCAAGTAAAAAATATTTGTAATTTAATATTCACATTCACATAGAACATTGAGGGAGGTCTACAAATACCATACATAGAGATTGGATCTCAGAAAAATAGCCAGTCAACATTTACTGGCATTTACTCTGCTATCTATATCAAAGACAACACATTAATTTCCTATACTTAGAATAGGAGAATTGCTGATTCTCAAAAACTTCTCTTCTTTGAGCACGGGTAGATGCTGACTTTTTAGGAGCAAACACTGCACAATGACAATGAATAAATAAGAATGGTTCAATCTGTGTATGCTCTGTGTTGCTCTTGTTTTGGAATGCAAAAAGATCTGTGGATTTTTCTTCTAAGTGGAAGAGCTCCATCAATAAAATGTATTTTCCTGTTTAAATATTATACTTATTAAGGGGAATATGCTACTGGGAGAGAACCCTCCACTTCTTCTAACTCATTTTGTAAAAGTGGTATAAAAGGTTTCCTTTTTCCAGAGCATAAAATATTGATTTCTACATATGTATCTCTAAGACTTCAAACAATCTTTGCCTTTTTTATGTATGTGCTTTTTTTCCCCAATGATGAAGATTTCTGAAGATAAATAAAGATATTTCAGTCTTTAACTGTGAAATTTTATGTTTTGATGCAATATTCGGAAAATAATGGAGATACTAATTTCAGGTTAATATTATTACCTTTGTTTTTAATTATTGCCAAGTTCTCTGAAATATTGTAGGCACCTCACAAATGCCCTGCTCCTATTCTAAAGAGCCTATCAATTAAATTTACGATGATACACCAAGTGAGGTTATAAAAAAAAAAAAAAAAGAGGAGATGGAGAATGGATGTACAGGGCTACAAACTCAATAATGCATAGAGCTACAGCCAATATCATATATGTATGAATTTGCAGTCCCTGTATTTTTTATATTTGAGTACATGGAGATTGAGGAAATATACAGTGATAGGATGTTGGGATATGTTTCTATTGTTTCTATGCCTTATATATTTTGTGGAAACAGTCAACTTCAACTCCAATTGTGCCATATTTGCTTACACTGAATTACACTTTATGTTTAGATCCTCATGCTGCACCCATCAACAGTGCATGTGGCATTTGTAAGAGACAGAGTCATTTCTGGTTTGTACACAACAGAAGGCCAAGGAACTCTAAATAGAAAACAACTGATTTCAATGGAACTTTACTGTGGACTAAGGTACTATGTAATGTAAGGGTGATAGAAATGGGCCCCTGATGTATGATTTTTCATGATCGTATCATGCCAGCACAGACATCTCTCACAAATAACCTTTTTTTGGTAATAAAATTAATCTTTCATTTTTTATGTGAGATATGAAACACATTACACCATCAAATGGCCCTATGCTACTTCACTAGTTCAATAGTGAAATGCTTGCCTATACAAAAAGATTAGATAAGATATTGAAAGATGAATGAAAAAGCAACTTCTATTTTCATTTAGATTTATCTTGTTTGGAAAGTATGTGTGGAAGGGTTTCTCTAAGTTCACCTTCTAAACAGTTGTTCAGCAGAGAAAGAAAAAGAAATCTTACTTCCTAAGGGCTGGTCCACACTGGGGCGGGGGGAGGGGGGGGAAATCGATCTAAGATACGCAACTTCAGCTACGTGAATAACATAGCTGAAGTCGAATATCTTAGATCGATTTTTAAAAGTACTTACCCCGGTCCACACCGCAGCAGGCAGGCCCCCCCGTCGACAGCGCTTCCTCCGCTCGCGGAGCGGGAGTTCCGGTGTCGACGGGGAGCGGCTCTGGGATCGATTTATCGCGTCTAGATGAGACGCGATAAATCGATCCCGGAACATCGATCACTACCCACCGAATCGGGCGGGTAGTGTGGACGTAGCCTAAGTTAACTACTGTGGCATGTTTAAAAAAAATGCAGTCTGCGGGTTAGATCCTGAGCTGGCATAGGTCCACTGAAATGAAACTACTTCCGTTTGCACAAATTGAGGATCTGGTCTTATATGCTCTCTGAAGCGGCATTAATTTGTCCTTAGAAACAAACATATTATTATATTGTGCAAAACAATGCGCATCCTGTTAGGAGAGACTTAAGAGACATTAACATACTGGATTTCTTCCATTTTCTATCAAAAACAGGTTTAAAAGAAGGGTAATGTTCACAAGTCTCCAGAGGCCAAGGGAAAAGATCCCGTGGAATTCAATGGGCACTACATCAGGTCCCATTTCTCTGAAGGACCATTCATTATAATTTCTAAAAATGCTGCTTCCAGAAGTATATGGTTTGGTATGGTAAAGGACATGGCAGATGCATACCTAAATACTCCCATTATAGAAATACTGGAATCTTCCCAGTTACACCTATAACAGCTAACCTTAGTCCTTAACCTATGCAAGTACACAATGACCTATTGTAAGTTATACAGACCTGGACACCCCCCACATAATATATTGCAGTTAGGTCAAGATTCTGTTGTTGTCTGAAGCAATTTATTTGCTAGCTTATTGATCCACTCCGACAAGTAATTCAGACATGCCCTTATAAATGTTTTTCTTCTCTCCAATGCAAAGCTGTCATGTAAGAAATATTACAGCCAATGACAGTGACACAGTTTGGAGATGATTAGTTCAATTTATGCTGTAAACAGGCAATCAGTCATCGATCCCCAGACAGACAACTACTAACAAAGTTGCATTTGAAACTGGAAGAAAATACTTGGTTAGAGCACATGTCAGAAATTGTATTTACTAGACTACAGTTACAATTAAGATAACCATTTGGGTCAGTTGAACATATTTACAGATTCCTTTCTAATCTTTACAGATGTTTTAGGTCTTCCTGAGCGCTACACTACAACATAATCCCCTGTAATATAGAAATGCTACTGTAAATTTTCAATTAGGAGGAATATTAAAGCATTCTGTCATTTAACAAGTAACCAAAAAGATAAACAAAGGTTGTTACTTGTACTGTTGGTCGTGTATTAGCATTAACATGAAAACATTCCCCTGATTGCAGATCAGTAAAAACTTCCCATGTTTTTAATCAGCCAAACAAAGCAAGTATTGGATTTTCACTCAATTAACTTTGTCTTAGATCAGTGTGACTTTTTATGCCTGGGTGGCTTAAGAATTATTCTCTTCGGTGACGACTATAGATTTTTTCTGTAATGCTTAAATCAGTGACTCAGTGTATGCTGTATGCATACTGAGACACAGTTATTAGCATAAGAGAAACTGCAGTTCTTCAAGAACATGTGGTACAGAAACTCAAACACGAGAACTAAAACTAAAAGATCATTAGAGTCCACTAAAATAAATATTATTTACTCTAAGCCTCTCCAGTTTACTAAGTTTTATTTAGAATAATACATTGAATGTACTAATGGTCTATTATAGCTGTGTAAAACTTTCATGTTTATAATATGTAATAAATAGCACAATACTAGAGAGATTTTACTATAGAGATTACTAATAGTTGCCCTGATTCCGTTAGTCATACTCCTATGAACTACTACTTTACTACACAATCAGTGTCATCACTGACATCAAACTGGATTACACCAGGGTAAAACTGATATCATGGAATGGAACATCAGGCCCTTTGTATACTAAGTTAGTACTTAATGGGTGAAATCCTGGCCACACTGAAGTCAGTAGGAGATTTTACTGAGTTAAACAGAGTCAGGATTTTAACAGGATATGTGTATGTAAGGGAGGGAGATCTGAGACCAGTGAGATTATTTAGTTATAGACTACGCATGTCACAATAGAGAAAAGTTACTTATATAGCTTTATAAATACTAACAAACAAAAGTCAATGCTGACAAATAAGACAAACACAAGCCAATGGGGTCTCCTATAGAAAATTACCTCGTATGAGGTTTCTTGCATCTTTTTCTGAAGCCTGTATTATTGGCCACAATCAGAGACAAGGGATTGTAGCATATGAATCATGGCAATTCCTATGTAAATACTTTTAAAACATTTAATAATAATGGCCTCAGTATGTTTGTTACTGAGGGACCATGGAAACAGACTAGGCAGCCAGGTACACTGGGGAGCTGAAGAAGCCCTGTGACAGAGAGAACCATTTCTATATTATCACTGAATATACATTACACATCATTTTCCTTTATGCCTTCTATTTATGGAACCTGGATCAAAATAAAATTAGATGACGTAAAATAGGATTATTCACCCAATTTGTTGTTGCTGAGATAGCTAATATTTTCTAATGAGTTAAGCAATTAGTTAGTTGCAAAAGTTTCCCAATGATCATCTCAGTGCAGCTTGCCAAATGAGACCATTCAGGCAGTAACCATTAAGAACAGAATATAGAACCTAAAGCACACCACACAGAAAAAAAAGATTGAATCATTACAAATAAATTCTCCCTCTCCTGCCCTCAGGATACACTCTGAAGACTCTCTGTAACACTGTGAATACTAGCTGACATTTGCAACAACCATTTGCCACTTAGATTTCAGATGAATTACATAAAATGACGGGAGCTTCATGCACAACAAGAATTGCATTAGAAGTGTCTTTTTTTTTCCCTTCTGAATTTTCTCTTTGAAGATCTTGAAATCTATGTTGCTTGGCAGCATTGCTAATATTTCTGTGTATGTTTTACCTTTGTATTTTGGAACCTATTAAAGTGTTTTTGTAAACTAGTTCTAATTTGCATTTAAATTTGATGGTTATGATTAAAACCAGAATTCATGAATTGCACCTGTGTACCCACTCCTAATGGCATTTAACATTATTTTGCACTGAAAATTCATCATGGTAATTTTGCAAAATGTGCAAAGTACATTGGTGCTTCATATATTATGAAGTACACCATATCCACACAAAATAACTCATACTCTTTAAATTACCTGACATTATTTATGAAGTTTTGCATAGTGTTGTATGAGTAATTATTTTTCATAAGTATAATAAAATGATCTACAGTAAAAACCTGCATATTGTCTCCAATACTTCCCATTCACAGTGCTAGTTATTAAATTAAAATTGACAGTTCTA
Source organism: Chelydra serpentina (assembly GCA_037349315.1). Lineage (NCBI taxonomy): Eukaryota > Metazoa > Chordata > Testudines > Chelydridae > Chelydra > Chelydra serpentina. The sequence continues at coordinate 82,281,819 of JBAIAC010000004.1, forward strand.
CCAAAATGCCGACCACACACACACAAAAGATAAATAAATAAATCAGTATGATGGAGCACACAAGGAGCCATATTTGCCTTTGTTGTACAGTCTGTACTGTTTGTGTCCTTACCTTGTCAATACGTACAGCAACTGCTATTTCTACTCAGGGCCCGATTCTCTACTGCCTTGCACCTTGTGTATTATGTACACCAATGCCAAGTATGTGGGAAATTATACCTTTCTGTTCTCACAGGTGTTATGCATACTTTGCTCAAGTGTCAACGACTACACAGTTTGCAAGATAGTGGTGATGGTAGAGAGCTGATGATCCACAATTTTAAGTCGTATGCAATCTTGCTAAATCTTTTTACTTTTCCTTCTAGCAGCAGTAACAATCTCTGCATCCCTTCACTAGCCATGATGTTGGTGTAGAGCAGTAGTTTTCAACCTGTGGACCACACACCCCTGCAGGTCTGCAGACTATGTCTAAGATTTCCAAAGGGGTCTGCACCTCCATTCTAAATTGTGTAGGGGTTACAAAATAAAAAGGTTAGAAAAAAAACACTGGTATAGAGGCAGCAAAAAGCTAGAGTCAAATTCTGGTCACTATAAAACTCCCATTAACTTCAGCAGGGCCAAGATTTCACCCCTAGTCCCTCGAGTAGCTATAAACCTTTCCAATTAATCCTGGATTGATCCAGTCCAAATGAGTAATCATATACTCTATTCATTCTTCTTTTTGATGGCTACAGCTGACATTTCATCTTCCATGAACTGCTTACAAGTCTTAATAAGCCACTGGCATTGACCAAACTATCCCTACTCTTCTTCCATGAATAGCTCATATTCTCTTCACTACCTAATTATTTTTCATTGGGAAAGGAAGATCAGTGGGAGCAATTGAGCTTCAACTCCTTTTAATTCTCCTTCAGCTCTTCTGTGACTTTGCCTTTCCACTTTCTTTCTCTTAATCTTTACAGGCAGCAGCCCATTTGCTCAATCATTTTGTCCTTGAGAGCACATAATATTGGAGACCTGCTAACCACAAAAAGAAAAAAAGAGAAGAAGCCTTGGCTTAAAATACTTCTCTTCTTTAGTATTTTGAAGTAAAGCTTTTATCTCCAAAGTGATTTATATTGGGAGTCTGGTATTCATGATTATATACCATGATCCATAATGGAGGGAAAAATCTTCCTTCCAACACGCTAACAAAAACTTTTTCACTGCCCCCTTTTATTAGGGGTGCCTGGAATTCCTGGTAAGCTGTTAAACATTTCTACAATTAACCATATATACAGTGTTTGCCACAAAATCACTACAGCTTTTGCCTCTTGCACAATATATAGTAGTCATGGTATTCTCTATTGGTAAAATAAGAATACCATAGTAATATTGATTAATTCATTACAAATGGTAAAGATTGTAAAGAATGAACCCTGTATACTCTTAAAAAGGGAATATGGTTTAAAAAAGAGTGAGACCACATTAAAATACCAACAGTGTTAAATGGAGTGGATAATAGCAGTCCAAGTAACTATTTCTAGCTGATTTCAGATGACAGGATTGGTGCGCTTAAGTGGAAATGAAAGAAATAAATTCAGAATAGATTTTAAGAAGTACTTTTTCACCTGAAGAATAATAAATGTGCAGAAGTGACTAGCACATGTTGAGTTAGAAATGCCAAGATCATTCAAGGAATAATTAGATCCCACTCTGAGAAATAAAATATGTAAGTAATGTGCTTTGAGGGGCCGTGAACTTTTCTGTCTTTCTAATATTTCTCCTGTTTTTATGCATTCCCTTCACCATACTATTTTCATTCCTGCCACATTTGTGATTTAAAGAAGATAAATTAGGTGATGGATGGGAGGTGTTCTCTTGGAAAAAATGTCCAAATCAAAGTGCATCCACCGGAAAATTTCACTGTGGGTTGACGCTTCTTGCTTCCTGTTGAGGCCAGGAACCTAATTTTTTGGGAGAGAGGAGGGAGAATCAGCTTTACTGTGCAGTTTATTTCTACTGTTAAAACATTTAAAAACAACTTTCTGATGAGTTTAGACTCAAAATTAGGTGAAGGTTTCTAACCAACAGAGGAGTGAAGTTCTGGAACAGCCTTCCAAGGGGAAGAGTGGGGGCAGAAAACCTAAGTGGCTTCAAGACTGATCTTAATAAGTTTATGGAGGGTATGGTATGACTGGACTGCCCACAATGGCATGTGACCCATCAGTGACTGCCAGTATCAAAAATCCTCAACTGCTGGAGACAGGACACTAGTTGGGGAGGTATCTGAGTTACTACAGAGAATTTTTTCCCAGGTATCTGCCCAGTGAATCTTGTCCATATCCTCAGGGTGTAAATGATCATCATATTTGGGGTCAGGAAGGAATTTTTCCCCAGGTCAGATTGGCAGAGAACCTAGGAGGGTTTCATTGTCCTCTGCAGTGCAGGGAAACAGATCACTTGCAGGTTTAAATGAGAGTAAATGGTCAATTCTCTGTAACTTGAAGTCTTTAAACCATGATTTGAGGACTTCAGTAACTCAGCCAGAGGATAAGGTCTATTACAGCAGTGAGTGGGTGAGATTCTGTGGCCTGCAATGTGCAGGAGGTCAGACTCTATTGTTATACCAATAAAATAAAAACCAGCAGGATCTTATTAAAGGGGATAAGACAAAATATCACATTTGCTGTGAACACAAAAAGAATTACAGTAAGCAGTCCATTATAGCTATAACATTTCATCCAGTTTCACATTCATTCACACACACACACAGGTTCTGCACATTTGTTATAATTTCCAGTCCTGAATGTAGCTTGCGTTCGTGGCTTGGGTTCACAGCTTGGGTTCGTAGCTTGTGGCGGCTGACTGGCCAGGAAAGCCGGGCACAAGGAAGGGCTGGGTCTTGGTCAGGCATGCACTGATGCCCTTCCATGTTGGCAGCAGAATGTTACCCTCCAAGTCTTCCATCTCACTCATCTTTTTCTTAAAGACTTTTAGTATGAATCCAGAGTTTATAGGTCTTGCTGTGTCACCCTGCTTCTGGGTTCAGTGTGATTGATCACCCGTCAGTTGCAGAGGAGAATTTCAGCCTGGGACCTGGCGTTGATGTTTCTTCAATTGTACCTTTGTTCTTTTCTTTTGGGGTGGACTCTTCTTGCTTTGTCAGGGCTGTTGTCTGCATCTTCAGCCGTTGGTGTTTACGCTTTATTTCATCAGGACAGGCTGGGGCTGGAGGTTGATTCCATCATCCATACATACCTCATTCACACATCTAAACTAAACTAACAAGGTTACATCAGGGGTTCTGCAAAATAAAGGTTGCAGCAGGTTTTTACAAAACGGAGTGAGCATTTTAAAATGGAGTTTGAGTTACAATATGAATGAGTGTAAGGGATGGCAAACAGTGAGCAGAACTTACAATATAGACAAGTATAATGAATGGCAAACTGTGAGCAGAAGTTACAATGTTGAAACAGTGCAAGTTCCAGTGATTTAAGCAGCAATTGGATTGAAAGTGAAACTTAAGGGCAGCTGGCTGAACAGCTATGGTTCTTAACAAGTAGCTTAATTGTCAATTAGCCAGTTATTTGGGGTACCCGGTTTTAGGAATGAATGTAGTTTTATTCATAAAACTTTACTTATGAAGTTATATTAATAATAGTAATTAAAGAAAAAAAACAATTTTATTCTTCAGCTCTACACTATGACAACGATGGTCCTTTCTGACCTTAAAGTCTATGAGAAAAAGATGCATTTAATATCCATATCTGGACAGTTTAAGTGTCAAACTGAACTATGTCAGTGTTCAACTATACCCTTGATACATGTACATAACTCCTATTGTAAGTATACATATTAAAAAGGGAACTTTTTAGGGTCTAGCATCCTACTATATATTATCAGATATATTGTAATGCTTTTAGGTAGTTCTTTCTTAACAGCTTTTCTCTGATTTCATATGACCTAACTTTATATACTGCTAAATTCTTTTAACACAACACATTTGTAAATAGCATTACACTATAGCTAGGGTGGTAGGCACAGTTAATGCTACATAAAGCTATCATTATAATTTTCTATCTGAATTGTATTCAACTTTTGAATTACACTGTGGAATTTTCCATTCTTGGGGCCAGATTCTGATCTCTAAGTATTTCCCTTTTGTGCTGCTCCAACAATTCAAAGGGAATATAGATCTTTCCTAAGAGGGCAACTGGCGATTCCCCTGATGTAGGGAGAATCTTGGGGTGATGTGACTTGAGGCTTGTCTCCACTTACCGGGGGATCAACATATGGTGATCGATCCAACGGGGGTTGGTTTAGCAGGTCTAGTGAAGACCCACTAAACTGACCTCCAATCGCTCTCCCATCGACTCCGGTACTCCACCAGAATGAGAAGCATAAGGTAAGTCGACGGGAGAGTTTCTCCCATTGACCCAGTGCACTGTAGACACCACAATATGTCGACCTAAGGTACATCGACTCCAGCTCGAGTTGCGTAACTTAGGTCGACTTAGCCCCGTAGTGTAGACCTGCCCTTGGTGTGCACCCCGTCTCCCTCACTTGTCATAGGGACCATCTGTTGGTATACGCGAGGGGCAGAAATAAAGCGAGGGGCAGAGCCACAGTGTGATGCACACTAGTGATCGCTGGCAGTGGTGGTGGAGCAGTTCATAAGAGACTGTGCTATGCTTCAGACTATAGAGTTTCAGAGGATTTTTTGGCTCCCACACTGATTCCAGGATCAAGGGAGTGGGATGATGTTTTCCCCCACCTTCTTTGGAAACTGGGCTGAGGACTATTTGGCCTGACCTGGGGATCAGGCATTTGGTCTCAAGGCCAATGTGCATTTTTTTTGGTAGCTTGGAGAAAAATAGTTCATCTGTTTCTGAGCTCAGAGACAGTAAAATAAATTTAAAATATATCCCTTTCCCATTGTAAGTTTTTGTGGGTTTTTTTGCAACACTTCTTTGACCGGCACTTTGATCAGAACAATTTGGTAGAGTTTGGAAGGTGAAATTTGTCATGGAAGTAGCCCCCATTGAGAGGAGTTTCTTTATTTGGGAGGAAGTTGGTTTTGATTTGACTGAGAATTCTACGCAGTACAGAACATACACAATTGGTTTTTTTCTATGCCCAGAAAGTTCACACCTCAGAAAGGGTTCACTGCATATATACCTGGAGCCTAATTGGCTGTGTCATGAAAAGTTTAATTATTACGATTGGGAAGGAAACCCAATCTTGAATTACTCAGTAAGGGCAGAGGGCAGAGTTACAGGTGTCATTGATGCTCCCATAACTACTACTTGTGCAATTAGGTCAGATGCTTGGAGCAAACAGAATTGTATCACTAGCAGAGGGAATTGTCAACTGACACTGATGAGATGATTCAAGGAGCATGTATTCACCATGGAAATCACAGTAACCCTCAGCTTTCATTGGAGCTCATCACTTTCACATTTACCCTCAGAAAGTGTGGTTACCCCCACAATGCCCCTGCATAGCTATGTACGGCGAGGATAGAATCTGGCCCTTTTTCATATAATTAAGTACTTTTCATTCTTCTGAATCCCAAAGTACTTTATCAACTATGACAGACTCTGAGATGCATCAGAGACATCTTAGAAGAGCATTGTTGAGCTGCTGACTCCCCAAGACTGTCTCCAGTTCCCCTTATTTGTAACCTTTTCTCCAGTGACCTCAGATTAATTTATCTCTCATGTAGTGGGTGCATGGAAGCTGGTAGAATTCTTGTCCTTAATTGAAACCATCTATGCAATTACCGTGCACACCCAGAAATAACCACATACCCTACTCTAAATGCTCCTGGGCTGTAGCAAAGTCGACTCACCAGTGCAGCACCTCCTGCTGGCCATCTGGGAATTAGCTCTTTCCAGCCTTCAGCGCTCCCTCTGCTGGCCGGTGTCTTGCCTGCCGCTGGCCCCATGTCCCTCCCAGACCCCGGTGCCCTTTACCTCAGGGTTCTGCCCCAGCAGTACCCCCACACTCTGGGTCTCCCCTCTCAGGGAAACCCCCAACCCTCTAAGCCCACCTCACCTCAGTGGCTAATGCCAGTCATCATCTAGCACCCGCTCATTGGGCAGACTGCAGTCTGTAATGGCCACTCATCATTGGCAAGGGGTTAGGACCTTTGACTATCCTTGGGCTGCACCTTTATAGGCCTTCAATAAAGCTTGCAGCCTGGGGGTTTACCAGGCTGGAGTTCCTCTTGCCCTTCCCCAGCACTCTCTACTTCAGATACCTTTCTCCCAGGTAGCTAACCCTTCCCACTCCAGGGCTAGAGTGAGACTCCTCCAGGTTCTGGTCCCCAGCCCTCTTATAAGGGCCAGATGTGGTCTGATTGGGGCGTGGCCCCAGTTGTGGCTGCTTCCCCAATCAGCCTTTCACAGCTGCAGCTCTCTCCAGGGCTGCTTTTAACTCCCTGTTCTTGAGGAGTAGGGCAGCTGCCCCACTACATGGGCCTTCTAACTAAATACCCTGCCCTGCTCTCTGCACATATGTAGTGACACCGGATTCAGCATAACTCCACATCTTCTCCTCAGTGCTAAAACATCAATGGCTGCAGTACTAGCATGTGGGTTACAGTATATTTTATTAACAAGATTTTACTTTGATAAAAACATTCATTAGGGATATCATAGATCCCAGTCATCATCCCAGATCACTGCACAGAGATGCACCATTATTCCTGCATGGAGCCCTATAGATGCCAGTCAGCACACCTTAAGTCAGCATAGTGCAATATCAGGAGCATATTTATAGTAATGCAATTATAATGACATGTTGCATTTGCTTTATAACATCTGATGAAAGAGTTAAACTGAAGCCTGCATGATATGGATATTATTACAAACTGCCCTCCATAATAAACTGGTTGCATCTGAAAATCAGGTAGTTTTTGGTGTCTATGTGCCTTTATATGCTGCACCCTCAAAATTCAGGACACAAAACGAAAGGCCTGTTTATGGTCCCCTTAAGGATGAGGTCCCACAAATCAGTTTGGTATCTGTATTTTAATGACAAAAATGATGTGTATGAGAGCAAATATTTAATGTGCAGAACAGCTGGCTATTTTCAAGATTTTTCCTCAGTAAAGATAAAAAATAGTGCAGTCTACTGCTTTGCTGGTGACATTTATAAGGTAAATCTGCAGACACCTATGCTAGCTCACTGATGTTTGGCAGTGCCTATAAGAAACAAAGTGTACTACTGAGAGTTACATGTCCATCAAGTGTTAAGCATCACCGTTAAAAATAAATAAATAATGCCTACCAGCTCTCAAGCTTTTGCCTCAGTATATGTGCTCTGATTGGTCCTACTCCAGGGAACACCGCTGGACCTGCTGCCCTGCCTTCTTTCCCAGTCATTGCTGCATATAGGATAAGGAAGAGTAGCATCGACATTGTAGAAAAGAACAATGCAGCAGGAGAGCTCAGTGGCAAGCTTTTCATAAGTAGCTCTAAACAGCTTCCTCCCCATCTATAATTGGGCCTGTGTCTCTGACTAGTATGTCAAATGCATGCAGGAAGAGCTCCTGAATATGTAGGCCAGGCCCCAAGTAGCTGCTAGATAGTATAGGTTGAATGCCAACACTATATCCCTTCTGTTTAAAAGCTGATAGTGATTACTGCCTTCCACTTACCTACATAGATGTTACTATTGGTTACATTCTGATAAGTTTCAGTGCTCCTCTGAAGTTTCACGAAATCTGCCTGATCCATTTTGGTTGGAAAATCAGGCTACAAATCTCATGAGTATGGACATTTTAGGGCGATTTTTAATACTTGCTAGTTTCAGCCAGGTCAAGGGGAGTATCTTCAAAATAGTTATTGTTCTGATATTCAGGTGCTTCCTCATTTTGGTTTTTGCAAAAATCAAAAAGAAAAACAGATGTTTTACTTTTCTAAGGTTCTGAGTCATATAACTTTTGGAATTTGGCTGAATGGTTGGATTTGCTATTATTTTATCTAAATTACCTTTCTCATCCTCCATGTCAGTGACATACTGAAAAAAATTTAAAAATAAAAAACAACTCCTCTCTTCAGGTCCTGTGTAACATCAGGTAAATTAATTTTGTCTTTACAAGTAGGATAGTCATAGCTCTGCAGTGATAAATCGTGAATAGCAGCCATATTAGTCTGTATCCGCAAAAAGAATGGAAGTGAGCTGTAGTCCACAAAAGCTTATGCTCAAATAAATTTGTCAGTCTCTAAAGTGCCACAAGTACTCCTCTTTCTTTTTAAAAAATGTGCATAACTCTCCACACACATTTCCCTGGGAAATATACGTCTATGTATATTTTATAACTGTATTTTATAAATTAAATCAACTTCAGAGCAGCAGTAATCATTCTTCAGATATGGGATTTGCATTCCCCAGATTCAGTACAGTTGCCATAACCTCATATGAGAGGGAATGATACCTGGAATGACTTTTGACTGGTAAATTGCTTAGCTTTGTGAATAGCCAGTTACAGTTCTGCAACTACCAAGAGAATAAAAAAGAAAAGCAGAAGAAAATATCTAGCGGCCAAAATGAATAGCTGATCTCAGACCATTGAAATTCAAGATAATATCTTGGTCAACTCAAGTGAATACCCTTCCTTTTGAAGATGTGATTCCTGTTTTCTAATTCTTGGTTAGTTAGGAAACAGTTGTAATTTTAAACAATTATTATTAGGAGACTGGAAAGGGGGGAACTCAGTAGGCCTGATTTTGTTCTCATTTAGACCACTGTACTTCATGAGTAACTCCATAGGTAGTCAATGTTGTAAAACTAGTGGAAGTAAGAAGAAAATCAAGCCCAGTATTTGTCCAGTCAGGGAAATTCTAAACCCAACAACAGATAAGGTTGAAAATTCAGAGACAGACAAGTATCCCTTAAACTGAAATCTGGTAAAATGTAAACCCAGCCACTTATGGTAGCTAAAGAACCGTTGGCACTTTTCTAAAGAGTAAAGATATTCACCTCAATATTTTATCTAAAGTGCAATTTGAGTATTCTTAATTTGGCTTCCTTTTCTCAAGAGTGATGCTCATCGAATCGTAGGACTGGAAGGGACCTTGAGAGGTCATCTCCTCCAGTCCCCTGCACTCATAGCAGGACTAAAGTATTATCTAGACCCGGAGTCTCAAACACGCGGCCTGCAGGCCATATGCGGCCTGCGGAGTTATTTCCTGCTGCCCACCATAGGCGCCGACTCCACTGGCAGCCAAGCTCCAAACATTACTGACTGTTTATATTTTATTAAAACCCATCTTTGCATTACAGTTTTAAAAAAAATAATACATTGACTTTTAATAGAATACTATATTACTCTTCATTTTTTTCATTTTTGACTATACTTTTGTATGATTGTATGAAAAGGTTTCAGTGATGCAGCCCTTGGGCCAGTTTACTAGTTCTCATGTGGCTCTCGTGGTGATTTGAGTTTGAGATCCCTGATCTAGACCATCCCTAATAGGTGTTTTTTTAACCTGCTCTTAAAAATTTCCAATGATGGAGATTCCACAACCTCCCTAGGCAATTTATTCCTGTGCTTAATTACCCTGACAATTAGGACGTTTTTACTAATGTCCAACATAAACCACCTTTGCTTCAATTTAAGCCCATTGCTTAAATGGAATGAACAGTAAAGAGGCGTTTATAACTTCTTAATTTCACAATTTTTGAATGGATTTTTTGTCCTTATTGTGTGTAGGAGTGCCCCCCTTATATATATATTTTTTGGGGGGGGGGTAAATTAAGGTGACAAGTAGGGTCGTGTGTGGGGATTAAAGATCTCTTTGAAATGTGTTTAAAGCAGAACTTGAAAGAGGAGACAATGGAGATATATAGATTCAGATCAGGTAGACAAGGGAATGAGGACTGAATGCAGGCAGCAGAACTAGTAGTGCAGCAGAAACTGGTGACAAATAGATGGGAACTAGGTTGTCTAGGACCTTGAAGGGGAGGACCAGGGACCAAATTATTAAAAGTATTTAGATGCCTAAAGATGCAGATATGAATCTAAGAGCTCTTGAAAACCCCATTGATATTAATAGGAAATATTGGCCAAATCATCACAGGTATTTAGGGGACCCACCTCCCATTTCGTTAGGCATCTAAATATCTTGGGTTATCTTGGCCTTTGTGCCAAGGCACTGTTGAAAATCCCACTCTGCACCCATCTGTATCTGTAGGTGCTTAAACACCTTTAAAAATCTAAACCTGATCCAGCAGCCAGGGGAGGGGATTCCAGTGAGGGGATTCCAGCAGGGGAAGACTTCGTCAAGGCAGCAGGCAAGGTAGATTATTTTAGTGACAGCATTTTGGACATTCTAAACAGGGACAAGTTGACTCTCTTGGAACCAGAGAGGAGACAGCTGCAGGATAGATATAAGCAACATATAGCCTGATTAGGCCAAGGGATTTTGGAAGTGGAGGTGGAAAGGAGTGGCTTCTGACATTGTTTTGTTCATAAATACCCTATTGTTCTGCTTATGTTGTCAAATCCCTTGAAGAAATGGAGAAGCAGTCTATTTTATCAGTCTACTACCCATTTTACCCAGCCTTCACCTCCACCTGACTCCCTGATGATGATTCAGCAATATATAACTTCCTCAACGCACTAAAAGATGAGTCCACCTCTTCTCCATCTTGATATTTGTTCAGCTCACCTCCCATTTGAAGTTAATATCTCATATTGAGATCATAATCGTTCACTTGCTGTATGAGAGCATACTGCTACCACAGGAATCCTTGACTACCCACTTCTTTTGAGAGGGAAATTTTGGTGGAGTATAAAGTATCCCTGTTGGGCCTTTCCTGTAGTAAGTGACTTCTGGGTACCCGTTTCGCTCTGTCAATCTGTTTCCTTACTTCCCCAGCTGGGTACTGTAGTTTTAAGAATGCTTGATAAAGATCTTGTAGGTGTTTGTTTCTGTCTGACGGATTGGAGCAAATTTGGTTGTATCTTAGGGCTTGGGTTTAGACAATGGATCGATCATGTGATGTGTCCTGGATGGAAGTTGGAGGCATATAATTAAGTCAAGTGGTCAGTAGATTTCCGGTATAGGGTGGTGTTTATGTGATCATCACTTATTTGCACTGTAGTGTCCAGGAAGTGGATCCCTTGTGTGGACTGGTCCAGGTTGAGGTTGATGGTAGGGTGGAAATTGTTGAAATTTCCAGGTGAAATTCTTCAAGGGCCTCCTTCCCATGGGTCCATATGATTAAGATGTCACCAATATAGCGCATGTAGAGGAGGGGCACTAGGGGATGAGAGCTGAGGAAGCATCGTTCTAAGTCAACCATAAAAATGTTGGCATACTGTGGGGCCATACGGGTACTCATAGCAGTGCCACTGACTTGAAGGTATAAGTTGTCCCCAAATCTGAAATAGTTGTGGGTGAGGACAAAGTCACAAATCTCAGCCATGAGGTGTGCTGTGGCCTCACCAGGGATACTGTTCCTGGCAGCTTTTAGTCCATCCTCATGTGGAATATTGGTGGAAAGAGCTTCTACATCCATGGTGGCCAGGATGGTGTTTTCAGGAAGATCACCAATGCATTGTAGTTTCCTCAGGAAGTTGGTGATGTCTCGAAGATAGCTAGGAGTGCTAGTAGCGTAGGGTCTGAGGAGAGAGTCCAAATAGCCAGACGATCCTGCTGTAAGAGTGCCAATGCCTGAGATGATGGGGCATCCAGGGTTTCCAGGTTTATGGATGTTGGGTAGCAGATAGAATACCCTTGGTCACTGTTCAGTGGTGTGTTGAAAATATTCCTTGAGTCGGAGACGACAAAAGTAGGCTTCCAGATCAGTGCAGAACTGTATCATGTTCGTGGGTGTGGTGGGGCAGAAAAAGAGTCCCCGAGATAGGAAAGACTCTTCCGCCAGGCTAAGTGTGTGGTTGGATAGATTAACAATATTGTTGGGTGAGTTAAGGCTACCACTGTTGTAGCCCCCTCTGGCAGGTAGGAGATTAGATAGTTTACTGTCCTTTTTCCTCTGTAGAGAAGTGAAGTGTGCATTGTAAATGGCTTGTCTCGTTTTTGTAAAGTCCAGCCAGGTGGACGTTTGTGTGGAAGGTTGGTTTTGTATGAGAGTCTCCAGTTTTGAGAGCTCATTCTTGATCTTCTCCTATCTGTTGTACAGGATGCTGATCAGGTGGTTCCTCAGTTTATTTGAGAGTGTGTGGCACAGTTTCTCACCATAGTCAGTGTAGTATGTCGATTGCAGTGGATTTTCTACCTTCAGTCCATTTGGTATGATGCCCATCTGTTTGCACTTGGAGAGGAAGATGATGTCTGTCTGTATCTGTGCGAGTTTTTTGATGAGGTTGATGGATTTCCACTCCATACTGCTAAATTCATACCAAATGGACTGAAGGTAATATCTTTGTATTGATATTATTACTATTAATATATTTTATTTTCACAAAGCAATCACTCCATATCTGACCTATCAGTCCTCATCCTCAAAGGAAATCTGCACACAACACTTTAAAAAGATGAGCCTCAGAGCTTAAATTAATAATTCTGCTAGACACTAAAAGTCATGGACTGGACAAACACTGGATTTATGGCTTATTACAGCGACCTGTACCCACTAATCCCAACTTTCAGTCCTATGACTGAAGAGACATTAATAGGCCACTCTACCTTGGCTAAACCATCTGTTCCACCTTGTATTTTGCTGTGATGCTCAGAGTACCTTTCTAGATCTGAAGAAGAGCTGTGTGGCTAGAAAGTTCATCTCTCTCAACAAGAGAAGTTGGACCAATAAAAGATATTACTTCACCCACCTTGTCTCTCAAATATCCCGGGACCGACACTACTACTACACTATGTTGTTGCTGATATTTTTACTTTTGATGAGAGTATTTTATGCACAGGGGTACTTTTCAATATCACGTTATGACTGTGTTTTATCCTCTTTCTGTGCTCTCTCTCCTCTAAAGGGTTCTTTTCTAATGTAATAGCTTTTCCTCATCATTTCTAGCTATTTATTTTCTTTGTTTGTGTCTTTTCATGGCTTAGTGCTGATGAGATGTAAGCTCATACATATGCTAACTACAAATACCTGGGGATATTAAAGACTATCTCGTAAACTTCAGTTCTTTGAACTCAGATCTTCTGCAGCTATAAATTTTACAATGTGGGTCTCATCTTTACAAAAAAGAAGCCACCTCATTAATGTTAATACTGTTTAAAAAGTTAATAATTAGAAGCAGATGCAACTACATTTTTAATGGCCAAACTAGTGCTGCCTTCATAAAGATCAATGGTAATACAACATGTATTTTGTTATATTTTCATTTTAATATGTCTCTGTAATGAACTGCTCTTCTAGTAAACAAAGATGGTGGGATTAATCTCTAATGTATGTGATTTATCAGAGAAACACATGAATTTCCCTTGCTGTCTTTTTTTTTTTTTTTTGGTCCCTCAATATCCAAGGAAATCTTTCCGGTTTGGCCTACTGCCAGCCCTTGCAAACATACCTTTGTTTCTATTGTCTCAATAACTTAGCGTCATTACATAGCCCACATTTCCATAGTATTTGAGTGTTTCACAATGTTTTAATGTATTTATCTTCACAGAACCCCTGTGAACTGAGGGAACTGAGGCACAGACTTGCCTAAGATCACATAAGAACTCTGGTGGTGAAGGGCATTGGACTGGGTCTCTCCAGTGCTAGGCTATCACCCTGCACCATCCGTCCCCTTTATCCAGCACTCACTGGTGAATGTAGGGTTCATTCACCCTGAGTCCAGTGTGTTTTCTGAGAGTTGTATGGGATGATATCACAAGGTGATGCACAACTGATGTACCAGATATTTCACTGGTAAGCAATATTTTTGTGCTTGAGTTCACTCTAAAGATTTAACAGAAAGAGCACCCTAAGCACTTTGAGCTCTCAGCCTCTGATTATATCAATGCCCGCTGGAAAGTTTGTTTCTAATGTGTATATTTTCTGGCGTGCTGCTGCTGAAAACATACCAGCTGCCAAATTGCCCTATGTGGTCCCTTCACTATTATCTAACACGTGGTTTGGTAGAGCAGTTTGGCATATACAGAGTATGAAATCCCTCAAACTTTGTGTTTCCTTCCTCCCCCCACACCCTGCCCCAGCCACCTAGAAGTCTTTTAAGCCTTGTTCTAGAGCTCTGAGGATTCTCCAGTCATTACCCCTTAGAGGCACTCTATCATGGTGAACTTCCCACCTGTGTGTCCCAGAAGCTCAGGACTGCAAGTCGGATCTCCGAATGTCAAATTGTTGCCTATCAACACTGGCCTGGGCTCTTTAAAAAATATACTTTCAAACTGGAGGATGGTGTTGCGGTTTGTGGTGTTAGGAATCAAAGGAAAAAAAACCTATTTCCTTCTTTATTCTTTCTTCACCAGCATCTTCACAGGTAGAGCTGGCCAAAACTCAGGGGGTTCGGTTCATTATTGTGTTGCTGAAGATTATAAAATCACATATCTAAAAAATCCTTGCATAGATTTTTAGATGCACAATCTGAGTATTCATCTTTAGCCTTAAATGCTTGGATCTTCAGCCATACAGTTTTTTAAAATAAATCCTTAAAAATACCACCCTTATCTAAAATACACATGGAAGCCCGAGCTGCCATTGGGCATAGGGACACCAACTTAATAATACTGCATAGGATCCTCAAGTTGCAGAGGGGGAGGTTTAGGTTGGATATTAGGAAAAACTTTTTCACTGGTAGGGGGTGAAGAACTGGAATGGGTTACCTAGGGAGGTGGTGGAATCTCCTTCCTTAGAGGTTTTTAAGGTCAGGCTTGACAAAGCCCTGGCTGGGATGATTTAGTTGGGGTTGGTCCTGCTTTGAGCAGGGGGTTGGACTAGATGACCTCCTGAGGTCCCTCCTAACCCTGAGATTCTATGATTCTATGACCCCATAAATCCTAAGGACGACCCTGTATGTACCCAGTTAAATTTACAACTTGTAAAAGAAGAAAGAGCTGTAAAAACAACTTGTGTACCACAGAAAGCCACAGTTTGTATCTCCACGTTTACTCTCTGTTAGTAATAGGTGGGCGATAAATAGGTTATAATGGGAGAAAAAGAGACCTGTTATATTTGGACTCAGCAGAGAAAGGAGCTACAGACACAGAGGAGGTCATTGAAGCCCAGCTAGCTGCCATGGAGACTTTTATTGTTCAGGCTGAAAAACTAAAAGCAAAATGAAACTGAGGAGGTGAAGAGTGCTCAAATATTTTAAAGATGAGTCTGACGAAGTGGGTCTTCACCCACAAAACCTTATGCCCCAATATATCTGTTAGTCTGTAAGATGCTATAGGACTCTGTCGCTCTTGCAGATCCAGACTGACACGGCTACCCCTCTGATACTCAAATATTTAAAGAGACAGGACATCAAATTCCTCCAGCCTACTTAAAGAAAAAAACCAACAACTTAACATACACACACATTATCATTTACATGACTAACGTAAAACACTATATAATCTGAAAGTTTCAGGTGGACTACTGCAGACTCTCAAATTGCAAGGGATTATTCTGCCTTGAAATAGCACCTCACTAACTAAACGATGTAAGTTTGAGCACACCACTGGTTTGTCACTCTCTTGAGATAATGTGATGATGACAGTGTGGCAGTGTCCTGACAATAGAAACAGTTAGTGGAAAGGAGTCAACTGGATCTGGTATCAACAAGTCATTTAAATTAGGAGTTGTAACAAAAGGAGGTTCAATCAGAGGAACAGAAAGTGCTACTGGACATCCCTGGACTCCAGCACTAATCGAGGCTGCAATTGGTCCATATTTTGTTTCCAAAAATACCATTGGATAGTTTTACCACAGATGAAACAGGTCCCGTGCATTTTACAAGTTCTGCAAGTACCCATTTCACTTCATAGCCATAGTCGTGAGTCCTCACTAAGTCTCCCAGTTGAAAAGAATTATGATGAGTCTCATGTCGTCAATCACTTTTCATAGCTTGGGATTTGGCTACATGTGAGGCAATATCATGAGTATGTGGCAGGTCCCAACATGTATGCAAAGATCACTTCAAGAAAAGAGTAGCAGGTGATTCCTGGGTAGTAGCATGACGTGTGTTCCTGTAGATAAGCAAGAAATTGTCCAATTTCTGTTGATGATTTAAGATAGACTCGTTAGCTTTTAAGGCATGCTTAAGTACTTGTACAAAGCATTCTATAGTTCATTTGTAGTTTGTAGTTGTTGATGGTATGGAGCAAAGCATATGTGCAGAATTACTTTTAAAGCTAGGAACTTCAGAACAGAACTGAGGTCCATTGTCACTCGCTAACTGTAAGAGGAAAACCAAATTGGCTAAACAGGTTACAAAGATGTCCAGTGGTCTTGGTAGCTGCAGAAGTTGTTCTGTAAACTTCTGGCCATTTCAAATGGGCATCAACTCTGACCAAAAACATATAAACTTCTAATGGTCCAGAAAAGTTCACATGAATATGTGTCCAAGGAGTCTAAGGCCACGACCAAGAGTGTAGACAAGCTGGGCCAGGATCATGCTGAATTTGCTGACACGTAGTACAGCACTTCACCTTTCTCTCAATACCTTTCTTGATCCCTGACCACTAGACATGACTCCAGTCTATGGTCTTCATCTGTAGAATGCCAAAATGACCTTCGTGAAGAACTTTTAGAACCTGAGATTGAAGTGATTTGGTAATGATCACTAGCATTCCCCATAAGATGCAACTGTGATTCACAGATAACTCATGTTGGCATGACATAACTTTTGTAAACTGGGGATTCTTTTGATCCAACGCTATACCTTGTGATACTATTTCCTTCACAAAAGAGAAAGCACATCATCCTTAGTGGTTTCTTTGTTGATGTCTGTGCTATTAATGGATAACTTATCCATCAAGCTGAGATAAAATGTTTTGTTTGAAGTTGCTTTGGGAAGATGGGAGCTTGGGAATGGCAGGAGTGGCTGCTGAATCCTTTTATGGAATTGAATAGTAGAGGAATGAGCTGAAAGTATCAATAACTATCATTGCATATAAGCAGCAGCTAATGACATAATTCCCTGTTCTGGTCCCAAAATTGAAACTAATGTGTGATGATCCAACAACAAGGAAAAATGTTTACCACATAGATAAGTATGGAATGTCAGAATTCTGAAGATAGTACTGAGAGCTTCTCATTCTATTTATGCATAGTTCTTCTCAGGAATAGAGAGTGTTCATGATGCAAATGCAATTTTTTTCTCCATGCCATTAGGAAAAAAGGTGGGAAAGAACTGCACACCCGCTATATAGTGAAGCATCACAAGCCAATTGCTGTGGTAGTGAACCATCAAAGTCTGTAAGAACTCTGGCTGATGTCAGATTTCTTTGCTTTTTTAAATGCACATTCATACTCTTTAGTCCATTCACGTAAAGGTTCCAATACTGTTGCCAGATTAGGCAGAAATTTACCATAGGTGTTAAGCACTCCTAACAATGAATATAAAAGTCTCTGATGGTGGCACTTCAAGAACCGCCGTATCTTTCCCTAGTGATTCCCTTAAGCTCATGGCATCGGTTACATGACCAAGGTATTCAAGTGAAGTTTTAAAAAACTCACTTTTTCTTGATGTACTCTTAATCCAGCATCTTCAAAATGTTATAAAATGGCATCAAAATTTTGAAGTTGATCCTCTTGGTTCTTTCCTGTAAAAGGTTGTCATCCAAAAAGCATTAATCTACATTCGGTACTTACTGGATCCCATCCATGACTTTCTGGAACATGGCAAGTGCCAATGTGATACTGAAAGGAAACCTGTTGTTACAAAATAAAACTTTGTGTGTGTTGATTTGGCATCTCAAAAATATCTCACAATCTTCATTTGTAGGTATGTATTGAGCAAATGCAATTTACTGAAACACTGTCTCCACTATAAGTAGCAAACAAATCTTCAGTCCGAGGTAGTGGATAATGGTAGTAGATAAGTAGTGGTCTGCACATAAAACTGGATTCAGTGTTGCTTTGAAATCTCCACAAATTCAAATGGAGCCATCCTTCTTGATCACTGGTATGATGGGTGTTTGAAACTAGTGGCAGAGCTCCAATGTTCACTAAACAGTCCAAATCAGCTTCCATCAGAAGCTTCAGAATGTAAAGCACAACTGTGGGCATGCAATCTTTCAGTTGACTGTCAGACTTAACAGAAAGCTTCACTGACATGTTGCTCACCTGTCTCAGCTTTCTTGAAAAACTTTTGACATATCTGTCCAGTAATTCTTGTAGATTTCAAGGTGCTTTCATGATCCTTTTGATCTCAGTCCTATTTACCTTGAGCTTCTCAAATCAAGATCTGCCAAATAATGATGGATACTTCCCTTCAATCAAATAAAAGGGTAAAAATAACTGTATGTCCAGCTAGTTGAACTTTCATATTGAGTATCCCTTTTGGGATTAACTTACTCTGGTATAAGTCTTCAAAACCATGAAGGTTTCTTCCAGAGGAAATTGTGACAAAGTCTGGTGATAGGTAGATGTAGAAATCAGTGAAATGGCAAGTGCAGTATCAAGCTCTATTCTTACAAAAAACTCCTTTAATCAAGGAACCTTATGCCATCTCTTACTCTAGCTTCTGCTAACACGTGTAGTGCTAGATCTTGGTCAGTGTCACTAGAGCTTTTCTTTTTTCCCCACATTATTCTGACTTCCAGCCTTATTCAGGGTTGGTCCACACTACCCCCCCAAGTTCGAACTAAGATACGCAACTTCAGCTACGTGAATAACGTAGCTGAAGTTGAAGTATCTTATTTTGAACTTAAAAGTACTTACTGCTGGTCCACACGGTGGCGCGCAGGCTCCCCCGTCGACTCCGCCTGCTCCGTTCGTGGAGCAGGATTACCGGCGTCGACGGGGAGCACTTCCTGGTTCGATTTATCACGTCTAGAGAAGATATGATAAATCAAACCCAGAAAATTGATTGGACGCCTCCGATGCAGCAGGTAAGTGTAGACCTACCCTTAGATTTAGTGTTAATGGATATCTTCTTGGATGGACAGTTCCTGTGTATTGCTGGTCATTGAACTAGTTTGTGCACAACAGCCACACAGAAATGTCCCTGGGTCTTCTGCCTCACGAATTCAGGAGATTAACTTTTAGTTCATATTAAATTCTAGGCATCCTTCTCTGTGGATTCCATTTCAACAGCTACTTCAACAGCCTTTTTGAATATAACTATTTATACAGCAAGTACTTTTTCTAGATCAAGTCATTGCACAATCAAGAGACAAAAACTTGTCAAGCAGGGCATCATTTAAAGTTTGTCCAAACTAACAATGCTCTGGATACTTCTGTATAGCAACAACTAACTTTGCTGCTGATCCTCCGCTTCTCTGATGTCATTGATGAAACTGATATTATTCTCCTATCATATTGGGTAGGAGAAAAATGTTCCTGCATTGCTACAGTAGTTGTACAATAGTTTCAGGCACAGTTGGAGACAATAAGTCCTTCAGCAGTCCATGTGCCTTCAGACCCTTCACTGTCAGCAAGGTTCAACTCTTTCATTTGGAATGGTGTTTCAGGTCACAAATTGCTCCAAACATTTGAGCTACACCGCCCATTGTTTGCAGTTGTCATTGAATTCACCAATATTGCCCACAAAAAATTGCTATTTCTCTGCTCTCCTGTTGGACTTAACCATCTAATGGATGTCTTCTCTGTCACGGGGAAATTGTCATTTTTATTACAGCCTCTTCTGGCTAAGTGCCAACACTGTAGACTGGATAATTCTTCCTTTGGCTGGCTGTACTTGGGCTCCTCTCCTCAATATAGACTCACAGTACAGGCTAAGCTGTTTCTCCTTCAGCCTGCTTGGATGAAGTCCCATCACAGTTTTGTTTGCAATAGCTCTGGGCATCAGCCCCCTCTCTATCTGGTTGATTCATGCTGTCCCAGCAGCAAAAGCAGTAGTCTGTCAACTTGTACCTCTAGGTGAAGGTCACCCTTTTTTATAGTATTTGCTTACTCTTTCTTCTTATTCAGAAAGAGACAGCACTGGACACAATTGGGGTGTATAAATCCCTAGCCACCAAATGATATATTTGGACCCAGCAGAGAAGGTGATACAGACATGAGGCGCTCCTTTAAGCACATCTAGCTGCCATGGCAACTTTTATTGTTCTGGCTGCAAAACTGAAACCAACACACAACTGAGATTTTTTTCACTGGGTTGGGGGTGTGTTTCAATATTTAAAGGGACAGGACATCACAGAATCATTCTAAAGCTTTATCAGACCATTACAGTAATTTTACTAAATCTTTTGCCTTATATTTTTTGTAATGTATGGTGATTTACTAAGATGGTAACCACTTTGCACATAGCTGCTGGTAAAACAAGTGATCTACTGAGAAAGCACAAGGCTTTGGGGAGGTGAAATCCAGCCATTGACTTAGAACTAAGGCACACGGCTTGCAATCCAGCCCCTCCATGGCTGCTACGCCAGACTATTGTACAGTGTATTAGAACAGTGTGCCTCCTTATAAACAGGGAACACCAGGCCTGTCCCAGAAGTGTCAGCCGCCCCTGCTTGAGTCAAGGTGGAATCCATTACCGATGGTTAGGAATTTTCCAGCAATGTTTTTTAAATGGAAAATTGTCATCTGTCCAAACCAGAGCTCTTCATGGGAAAGTGTCAGTTTTGAAAAATCTCATTTGAATTTAACAAAAAAATCAAAATTGTCAAAATGTACCATTTCCTCACTAACTTTAAAATCCATTTTCCTAGCATGCAGGATGCTCAATGCACCCCTGTACAGCTACTATGTCCTAGTCCCACACTACCGCAACATAAGGTTTCGGAACACATAACCCTGTGTTTGAGCAATAAGAAAAAATGGTTCTGTATAATTGTTCCCGCCTAACTACATCTTACAAAACAAGCACTTTGGAGGAAAACATTGCCATGGGACTGTTTTCAGCAGGGATGCTCAGTGAAAGACTTTGTTCTATATTTCAGGCAAGCTGTGCCTTTCAATCACATTATTTCCTTGTCCATCAAGGAAGAATCCAGTGCTGGACTAATTGCTTTAGAACTCAAACATGTAAGATTCCACAACAAAACAATTCTTGAAAGGATTTTTTTACATACTGAGGGGGGAAATAGGATTTCCCCCCCTAAAACCAGCAAGTTGCTTAGCAACTGAAAAACCCTGCAACATTTTAAAAAATCTAGCAAAGTCTATAAATCAAGTTAATCCCTGATGTAACTCTGCTGAAGGCAGCTGAACTACACAAAGGAATAAACTGGCCATCACTACCCTCAAGGACACCAGTGCATCCCAACTGATTTCAATGGAATTACATGGGTGTAACTAAGTGCAGATTTTTGCTGTATATTTTGTAAGCAATACCACTCAAATTAACCACACTGACCCATGTTATGGCAAAGAATGAGGTTCAATTGATATGCTTTGACAATTATTTTAGCATTGAAACTTAAAGATTGTAAAGATTAAAGATTGTAAAGATTAAACTTAAAGATTATCCCCAAACAGGGGATAAAACTACCCATATCTAGAGTGGATTATGGGAGGGAATGTATCTACTGTAGAATCATTATTCCCTTTTTCTTCCACATGGGTGAGGGACAGGCAGGCAGGAGTGGGAAATGGGCAAAGCTTTGGCTTCATCCGCAAACATGCCACCCACAGCAAGTAGTCTGTCGCAGGTATGGAGACTGCAAATGTCTCATGTCTGAGAAACAACAACTGCCCACCATATCAAACTAATATATTAAATAACTAATGTATCCTCATATTTCTGAATATCCTAAAATACCTAGGTACACTGTATAGAGTCTGATTCCCTCTGGCCTTGTGTAGTAATTTAAACCTTTTCAAAGTGGGTATAAAACAAGAAAGGTGTAAATGAGAAGGTGCAAGGCAGTGGAATCATAAAATCATAGAATATCAGGGT
This sequence comes from Chelydra serpentina, assembly GCA_037349315.1. NCBI lineage: Eukaryota > Metazoa > Chordata > Testudines > Chelydridae > Chelydra > Chelydra serpentina. Next base: position 82,303,753 of record JBAIAC010000004.1, read on the forward strand.
TGGAAGGGACCTTAGGAGGTAATCTAGTCCAACCCCCTGCTCAAAGCAGGACCAATCCCCAATTTTTGCCCCAGATCCCTAAATGGCCCCCTCAAGGATTGAACTCACAACCCTGGGTTTAGCAGGCCAATGCTCAAACCACTGAGCTATCCCTCCCCCCTGGAGAATCAGGTCCAGTAATGGTCTCTCAGTATGTCTATAAGATATATTGGCGTTACCTAATAAATACCACAAACTGTACAAGTACTTTAAATTAGAAAAGACAAAATCTTTTTTTCTGGAAGGGCATGTACCTCAGCTCAGGGAAAATCCACTCTTCAAATTCATCCAACAAAGCTGGCATTCTTACTGCCTAATGCTTGAAGTTGAATGATTCTTAATTGTTGATGGACTAAAGTGGAAGGGACTTGTCTATGGAATTTTGAAATAAAGTTTCTAGCGATATTTTATGAACTGAACTGTAAGAACATCTCAGATGATAAGTTTGCAGTTTGCCCTGTTATGGAGCGATGATAGTTAATGTTGCAGACAGGTACGCCGTAAGTGCTGTATCTAGCCCCACTATGACTTTGACTCGCAAAACTGGTTTGGCCTGAAAATTGCTGCGTTCATTCTGAAAGCTAAAACCTTTTTTTAAAAAAAGAAAATTGCTCAAAGGGTTTGAGTTGTATGTAAGCGGGGGAATAGTCCCGCTATTGTGGGGAACTTTCCTGTCTCTGCACTACCCCGGTGAAATGGGCTAGCGGAAGGATCTTAGTCCTCGCTCCCACTTCCTTTACCCCAGAGGCCTCCCTGCCCTCGAGGACTCCCCTTGTACTCTCCTGTCTGGCAGAGTCCTCGTAACCCCAACAAGGCTGGGCCCAGGATTCCTGGGGGGCTCGACCCCCAACCTTGCTGTGGTCACCTAGGTCAGGGGCTAGGGTGTCCCCACTCCGGGGTACTCTCTCTGAACAGGATGCTTCCCTGACCCACTGATCACTGCATACAATTCAAAGTAAATGCAAATTATTTAATTAACAATTAATTTTGTAACAGGAATAAGGAAAAATGGGAAAGGCTAATGAAAACACATCACCCCGCTCTGTGGCAGGGAGCATCACAACAGTGTCTCTGAAATGTCAGGGCAGTTCAGTCTGTTCCTTTGCAAGTCCCAGGCTCCTTCTCAGGCCCTGGCTGTGCTGCAGGGACGCTGTGGCTTGGATACTTGTTCTGGCGGTGGCCACACGCTCGCAGGCTCTGAGTGGCAGGACCCTTCTTCCCAGCATCGCCCCGCCCTGTCGGGGTTTAGATCCCCCTGCAAGTCTGGCCTGCAGGGCCTCTTGGCTGAGGTGTCTCCCTGTGCTGGGCCCACTGCCCAGGGTTCCCCTTGCTCTGCCCAGCTGCTCACTGCACCCGGCTCCGGACTGCTCCAGCCCCAGCTCCACCGCTCTGCCTCAGCTCCAGCTCCTCTCTGCCCCAGCACGGCTGCTGCTGCTCTGCCTCCAGCTGCCTGGGCTGCTGGCCCCTCTGACTCTGGCTGCTGCAGCTTCTCCCCCCAGGGCAGGTCTGTCTCCCTGGGCTGCACCTCTGCTCCCAGGCCAGGTCTGTCTCTCAGGGCTGCTTATCTGGCCCAGCTCAGCTCTGGCCTCTGCCCGCTCCTCAGCTCGGCCCCACTCTCTGACTCAGGCAACTTCAGCTCACACGGAGGACGGGATCCACCCTGACCTCCTGACTCGCCTGCCCGCCCTGTCAATCAGAGCTGACCTGGAGCATTGGCCTCTCCCCATTGCCCCTGGGGACTGTCAGTTCCATCGACCCTTCCCCTTTTGGTACTGGGAGCTCTGAATGTTAGTAAGGGGATAACAGTCCCCTTACATGTAGGTCATAAAAAATATTCTAATTTGCATATAAAATTTCTTTTGGGCCTTTTAACTCAAAAGCAGCTAATTTCTACCCTTTCACATTTTCCTCTGGCATCCAGCTCTCCACCTGTTCCAGGGGAAAAGGGAAACTCTGACAGTGCAGCCTCAAAGCTGGGGAATGTGGTAGGGGTGCCTAACTTATAGTTATGGGGAGTGGGGAGAGGTTCCAGCATTGGTGCTGAGACCGACTATGGAAGGGTAAGGAGCTCTCCACCAGGTAGAAACAATTAAGGAAGGAATCATGACCTGCACTATATTATCATTGCCAATTAATTTCCAGATGAGTTAAGTTCATAAAGTTGTGGTTTAACTAAACCCCATTCCTTACATTTTTTCCCCCTATGTGTTCTGGATAATGGCTATTACCCTATCCTTTAGAGCAGATGCAGGCCTCAAAGGGCAGTCCTGCAATCTCTATTTCAGCAGACTCTGAGCTCCGCCTCTGGATTGGGATACTGTTTGTGAGTCACCTAAGTAGACTACATGTCAGCATTTACTCGAAGAAGAAATGGTTACTTACTGTAACTGTGGTTCTTTGAGTTGTGATACAGATATGTACTCCACAATTCACTCTCCATTCCCTCTGCATTAGAGATTTTCCTTTCATGAGCTTTTGGTGCTAAGGAATTGAGGGGGTTGGGGCAACACTGCCTCATATAGCCAGGGGAGAGACCAAAGCCACAAAGTGAAAGCAGTGGCCCTCTGTCGGTACTGCTAAACAAAAGTTTCCATCTCTAGCATCCTGGGTGCACGTACACCTACTTGAAATAAACAGCTGCATCACATCTCGAAGAACCACAAATACAGTAAGTAACCATTTCACATCACTTCTCAACTCTCAGTTTAACACTGTCATGTATTTTTATAGGTACAGTAAAAACAATGCCTCAGATGTCGTTTCCCATGTTGGCACACATCCTCCCACACCAAATCCACTGTGACATGAGAATACTTTCCCTTCATATTTGTGGGATGAAGGATCTTCCAATACATGAGGACCTAAATGACATACCAAGATTCCAACTCAAATCTCAAATACATTTTTGGCTTGCAATGCAAGAGCTTGAAGGCTTGGAGTTCACCCCCAAATATCAATGGCTAGCAATGCCACTTTCTTAAACACCTCAAGGATCCAACCGAAGAATTCAGTGGCTTTTCACTCCCTCAGAAAATATGGTCCTATTTGATGCACCATAAATGGGAACTTTAGCCAAAGCCTCAGTGTGTCTGAAGAAATGAACTTCAAACTATGGAACACGTCATAAATCAATGTCCTAAATATGTCCATATTCTGATGGTATCTCTGCCATCAACTTTGCATCACCTATGGAATTAATTGGATTGCCAATCTAGACTTGGACATCTAACATTGCTGTTTCTGAGCCCATACAAAAGAAGTACCACAATATTTGATAATACCCATTTATTTTCTGAATGAGTCTATATATTTAAATTAAGTAGACACTTCCAGAATTTTAGTGTTTCGGTTTAGATTACAAATACATTTTTTCTTCTATATTTAAAAATTCTAGCTATAAAATAATAAAAAGTAATTTTGTAGCTGCTATTTTTTCAAATTTATTTTACCAGTAGTTAATCCTTTCTCTGTTCCCTTTATTGTACTACAGTAATTAATTGTTACACTAACTAGTTATATATTTTGTACAAATAATTCTAGTATTGTGTGTTCTGACAGAATGTTTTCCCACAAAATAAAAAAGAAAAATAAATACAGACATCTAATTTTGTAAGCAGAATGTGTATATTGGAGTAATCTATGTCTTTTTAAACTTTTCAGTGAGGAATATTAAAATCTTGAGATATCGGGGATTACATGTAAGCTTCTGAATATGAGAAAAGAAGCTGGTTAAAATGCAACTCTTAACTGGAGACTGAAATATGAATTCATTGCAATTCATGTGGTAAATCTTCTCTCCATACAATTAAAAAGAGCCTTATTCCTGCATCAAATATATCTAACAAACATAAACAACGTTTTAGAAAGAAGCTTTCCATTTGAGAATTACATTTTTCCCCCTTTTTATTAACAAAGCACATAATGTTCTGAAATGATCCAATGCCTGTTTTAGGTTTCTGCCTTTGCACAATTCATTTTTAATAACTGGAGCAATATTCAAATTGGCTTCAGACTGTATATTTCAAATTTTCCCATGACACTATTTCAAAATGTTATCTTGGTGAAAATGGGGTGGTTTTTGTTGTTGTTGTTTTTTTGGAGTGGAGATAGACATTGGTAAATTATGTGTAAATCATAAATGCATATGATTTATCAACTCAATAAACCCTAAGCCTCAGCTATAATACATCTGCAAAATACCTTTACGTGGGGTGGAGTAAGTTTCTTTTCCCATGCAAGAGTCTCTTTCCCTGCCTATAATTATTCATCTGAATTGCTAATAACCTCAGCAACCATTTTCCCATTCAATGCTTTCTTATACCTATAATCCCAAGGAGTTTACCTTGGTTCCTGTTCTCTCTATGCTAGTAAATCAAGGAGAGGTGCACTGTCCCTGGGAATAAGGGGAGTCAAGTGCAGACACAGAGTATGCTAGACAGTCAAGAGGGAGAGAGGCTATTTCAAGTGATAGGGACCCCTGTTGGTCAGGAGAGGATAGCAGGAGTGCCTGAATGGCCATCAATATGCCTTTTCTCAGGAGGAACAGAGTCTGAGAGAAAGGAGGAATTAGAGTCAAATGATTGATAATAAAAACACAGGAAGAAGAGCTAGCCTGACTGATAAGGAAGGTCCTCAGTGACATGCCCTCCCCATGGGAGAACTGGAAGTGGGAAGAAGCCATTTTGGAGGAGTATGGAGCCAGCCACTGAAAGGGAAGGACTTGCTCTTTGGTGAGCTCATGAGTTGAAGGGTGCATGAAAGTTTCCCCCCCAAGAACTAGCTCTGGGTACCTGGAAGCAAGATCCCTCAGCTTGATCCTTTCCCTGTTCAAGGTAACTCCCAGTTTAAAGAGTTTTGTTGGGAAAACTTCCTACCCAGCCAGTGTGAGTTAGTCCTTCAGCTCCCTAGCCTAGATAAATCAGTTACCAAGTGGCAAGTGCTATGTTGGCTGTTAGTTCAGGTTGCCCACTTGCTGTGATTGTATCTGAGTCCTAGGGTAGGAGATTAGAGTTAGGATTTTTAGGATAGTTATAACAATCTGCACCTGATCTCTGCATCCCTTCATGATCTGGGGAAATCTTGGGAACAGAGGGAGCCTGGGTCCTGCATGAAGAGAACCCCTGCCAACTGCGATTGTTAACCCCTCTGCATTTGCAGAAATTCATATCTGCACCTGAGGCTCATTCATGGAGTTGTGAGTGCACCATCTTAAAGGCATATAGTCAGGAAAATTGTTTGTGAGACCCCCTATTCCCTGAATTTTGTTCTCAATCCAAGACGGTAAGGGTTTAGGGATTTTTATTAATTGTTGCCTATTAAGCCTATTGAGGGACTTACCATCTTATCCCCCATGTGAGTTGTTTATTGCTGCTACAGAAGATATCATTGTGATAGGTTCATCGAGGGCACCTAGAAAGTTTGAATAACAACCACTCACTATATCAGGTTACGTGATTAGGGAAATGAATGGGCATCAATAACCCTGTGTTTTATTCTGTTGTTATATTTACTTCCTCTGTAATACAGTTACTTTATTAAATATATGTTGTGTTTTTGTGATATTTCTTGGGAGCCTACAACTATGAGGCAAGTAAGTAGGAGTTACCCTGTGGTTAGAATTTTCCTTCCAAGCTGCCTTGGTGACCCTTCCAGGAAGGAGTAATGGAGGAGGAGGCATTGCCAAGTAAATTCATATGAGAAGAAAATAAGGAAATTACTCCCTGCTGAGCTATAGGTGGGATCCAGATGAGGCCTCTCCTGTCCATCAAAACCCATAAGGAAACTGGCATTAAAGTAGGTAATCAGGTGGGAAAGGGTGCTACATAATAATAACCAACATTAGATGGGCTGGCCAATCAAGGCCACTAAGGATTGAGGGCATGAGAGATTTCTAACCCCATTTTACAGATTTCTTCTTATCTAGCCATTCTATTTATAATAGTATGTGGAATTGTGGGCTTTTACCTTCTCCCTATGTGAGAAATATTTTTGCATCCAAGCTACACTATTTTAAGTGTATCCAGAGTATATAGTGATGGGCAGCATGTTAATGCTTTTAATAATAAAATACATTTTGAACATCATAGGGATAAAACCTGGCAGAAATAAAAAAGGGCATTTTTGAATTTTCTGAGCATGACCAAAAATTTCCATCTATTTCGGGGTGGGGGGGTTCCCCCCAAATTGATCTTTTTGTTGGTGCACAAATTCTCCTGTGAAGTGTGGTGTTTTTCTGAATTAGTAAAACATTTGAAGGTTGAATATGCCATGTATGGACTATTGTGCCCATATTTTTATATGTACATGTGGAAATAAACACTCACATTCATCTTATTGATTACATTCAAATGAACATGTGACATGTTTATTCAAATGTGAGGCATCACATGTGAGAATATATGCATTTGTTTTAGGGCACCTCCATGTTAATTTCAGGCCATACACAGTGTTATAATATGTAGGGCCATACCCTGGGTTCCTGGCCTGCTTGAAGCAAGTTAGAGTTTCAGGGCAGGAACACAGAATTGGGCCTCTAAATTACATCCACACTAAAATCATTCTTATTCACGTTTGGCAGCAATGCATCACCAACTATCTAAGCTCTAGTTTAGACATGCCCATGTCATCAAACTTCGCTTTGGGTACGTAAGAAATGTTTGAGTGTAAATAAAGTGGTAGTTTGTTTTTCAATGTAACATATCATTATTTTCTCTTTTCTATGTTTGAAATAAATGTTGTTTTCAAACTCCCTGCAATATATTTATCTTCATGCACCTTTTCTCAATTTAAAAAAAAGCATTATTAGAAATATCTAAGGACACTGAAAGACAAGTACATTAATACACCATCGTGACTGAGATGTGACATATAAATACATCAGGAAATTTCACATTTTTGGAGCCATTGATTTCAATAATATTATGCTAATTTATACTAGCTGAAGATTTGGTTCATGGTTCTTCAGCATCCATAATTCAATCACATTCCTCTGTTATAGACAATAACATTTTATACTACCAAAAGATTTTCATAGACTTCTGAGCCTGGGACTAGGAGCCAGGAATTCACAAACTATAATCCCATCTCATGCAATGATTGCCACCATGCCTTGAGCACATCACTTAGGGATTTTTTTTTAAATGGCCTTTCTTTGATAGGATAACGAGTCTTGTGGATAAGGGAGAAGCGGTGGATGTGGTATACCTAAACTTTAGTAAGGCATTTGATACGGTCTCGCATGATATTCTTATCAATAAACTAGGGAAATACAACTTAGATGGGGCTACTATAAGGTGGGTGCACAACTGGCTGGATAACCGTACTCAGAGAGTAGTTATTAATGGTTCCCAATCCTGCTGGAAAGGTATAATGAGTGGGGTTCTGCAAAGGTCTGTTTTGGGACCAGCTCTGTTCAATATCTTCACCAACGACTTGCATATTGGCATAGAAAGTACGCTTATTAAGTTCGCAGATGATACCAAACTGGGAGGGATTGCAACTGTTTTGGAGGATAGGGTCATAATTCAAAATGATCTGGACAAATTGGAGAAATGGTCAGAGGTAAACAGGATGAAGTTTAATAACGATAAATGCAAAGTGCTCCACTTAGGTAGGAACAATCAGTTTCACACATACAGAATGGGAGGAGACTGTCTAGGAAGGAGTACGGCAGAAAGGGATCTAGGGGTTATAGTGGACCACAAGCTAAATATGAGTCAACAGTGTGATGCTGTTGCAAAAAAAGCAAACTTGATTCTGGGCTGCATTAACAGGTGTGTGGTGAACAAGACACGAGAAGTCATTCTTCCGCTCTTCTCTGCGCTGGTTAGGCCTCAACTGGAGTATTGTGTCCAGTTCTGGGCACCACATTTCAGGAAAGATGTGGAGAAATTGGAGAGGGTCCAGAGAAGAGCAACAAGAATGATTAAGGGTCTAGAGAACATGACCTATGAAGGAAGGCTGAAGGAATTGGGTTTGTTTAGTTTGGAAAAGCGAAGACTGAGAGGGGACATGATAGCGGTCTTCAGGTATCTAAAAGGGTGTCATAAGGAAGAGAGAGAAAACTTGTTCATCTTGGCCTCTGAGGATAGAACAAGAAGCAATGGGCTTAAACTGCAGCAAAGGAGGTTTAGGTTGGACATTAGAAAAAAGTTCCTAACTGTCAGGGTGGTTAAACACTGGAATAAACTGTCCAGGGAGGTTGTGGAATCTCCATCTCTGGAGATATTTAAGAGTAGGTTAGATAAATGTCTATCAGGGATGGTCTAGACAGTATTTGGTCCTGCCATGAGGGCAGGAGGCTGGACTCGATGACCTCTCGAGGTCCCTTCCAGCCCTAGAATCTATGAATCTATAATTGTAGGTGAATACTTTTGGGATGTCCCTCTTGAGACACATGGGCCTTAATTTTCAGATGTTGATCATCTGCACCTGCTATTGACTCCAACTGGAATTATGAGTGCCTTGTAACTCCATAAATCAGGCATTAGAAATCTCATATTGGGCAACTAAACAAAGGCACTTGAAACTAGAATCTGCTTTTCAAAATGTGGGCCTTAACCTTTCTGGCACATTTTCTTGATAGGTTAAATGCGGACAATAATTCCTACCTCAAGAACTATTAATAACTGAGTATTAGTTAACTGAGTCTGCTAAGCCCTTTTCATCTTCCTCACATACAAAGTCCCACTGAACTTTTGTGAGCAAGGCAAGCAGCCATCGACCAAGTGGCTGTTGTGCACTTTGGAGATTGAAGATGCAATGTGGGACTGATCCAAAACTGTTTGAAGACAATGGGAGTCTTTCCAATGACTTCAGTGGAGTTTGGATTATGATCTTTGAGAGTTAAGTATTACAAAAAAAAAAAAAAAAAAGATGTTACCCTTGCCCAGGGAACAATAAACCAGTGCTTTCATTTTGGTACAATGTAAATTCCTAATTATAAAATTAAAATAGTATATTGCTTCTGATAAATATTTAATTTAGGCATCTTTTTCTCCATATTGTTTTTCCTCTCTCATTAATAGTAAAACTACAAAAAATAATTAAAAAGATTTCCATGTACGTTTTGTGCTTTGCAAACTATGGCCTTGTTTCTTCTCCTCCTGATTAATTTAATCAAATGAGAAATGGGCAACATGTGAGTAATTTACAACCAAAACCATGAGTGAAATTGATTATGCCAGCAATCATATAACTTGCATTAACATCTCTTGTCTTCCCTCCAAGTTCATCAAATGAACAATTCCCCCATAAACAAATGGAGATAGTTTATATACCTTTTAACAGCAGATAAACAGTTTTACATCCTTCTTAAATCAAGTAGTGCTAGTAATCAAATATATTACACGTAGTTCTGAATTCTAGTCACATTCCAAGGATCCTGATTCTCAATTACACTAAGGACCCTTTACACTACTCTGACAGCTGGAGTGAAGGGGCCATAAAGGGAGCTGAGTGAGCCCTCAAGAACATCCACTGCACAGCGGCCTCCCTGTTCAGTGTAAAACTGATGTAAGAACTCCCAGCCCCCAGTAGAGGGGTGAATCAGAGGCGAGGAAGGAGCCTGGTCAGATTCATTGCACCATAGCTACTCTCTGATTCCCAAAGCCAATAGAGGTCAGGGAGAGCAGAACATAAATTGAGCAGACCTGCGGTGTGGGTCTTCCAGTGCGGGGTTGTGCAGCCAGAGATCACAAGTGCAGGAATGCAGTAACTAATAATCAGGCCCCTAGTCCTTTTTTTGTGGGAGAGTTTCTTAAATTGTGACACAATTGAAGACAAAATCAAAAGTGTACCATTTACCTTAAGCAGCCCACCCTTCAATATCATATGTGCCATGTTTGGCTGATTGCTCCTCTGAAGTCTCCTGTCACAGAGCAAATGGAAATAGATTATTTGTGTAACACTGAGGAAGTATTGCCTGGAGGTTTTAAGAGTAGTTGTATTTTTCTCTTGATATCAGATTCTCAGCGATTCATTAACTGAAGTTTTCATTCTCATGGTTCTTTTGATTTGGGGGGATTGTCCTTTATCCCGTATAAACGCTGACACACCTTTGGTTCCGTCAATGATTGGTTAATTTGTGTAAGACAGATGGGCCTGTATTTACTAATGATAATATTCACTACAGTACAATTGAAATTAAACTGCCTGATAATGGGAGGGTACTAATGATGTCCACAGTTAATTTAGCAGATCTGGACAGTGACAATATTGGGTCTTATCTAGCACATTGGACTGAATTATAGATTATAAAAAAGAACAATAGAGGTGTATTCCTTCATCACACTGTAAGCTTTTATAGAAGATAGCCCTAGTCTGGCACGAAGGTTCAGATGTGTACCCTGTATGCTGCTGCAGCAGTGTAAAAAAGCCATTAGGGAGCAATGCGCGCCAGAGCTGAATTCCCTATTATGAAAGCTTTGTTACTCCTCAGGGCATATGTGCCAAAAAATTAAAAGTTCTGCAACAAAAAAATAAAAACTCTGCCCACAATATTTTAAAATTCTGCAAATTTTAATTGCAAAGAAATGTGGAGGCTCCAGCATGGCACTGGGGAGCACAGGCCACTGCCTGCACAGAGGTGGGAGGTCACTGTGCAGCTCCCCAAGCCCCTCCGGAACACAGACTCAGCAGTGAGATTGCACCCAACCCTGACACAGCGCAAGGACTGGGCCTGCCCCAGAAACACCCCAGAGTCCTGCCCCTCTGTGCCAGGCGCACCAGGTGTGGGCAGGCAGGCTCAGCAATGCAGGATCGCCGTGTGGAGGGGCTTAGTTTGGGGGATCCAGGGATGGGTTGAGAGGGCTCTGTGTGGGGCAATCAGGGTGTGGGCAACTCAGTGGGGGATCTGGGCATGAGGAGATCTGGATACACAGGGGCTTGTTGGGGGTTCTGGGTCTAATGGTAGTGGGATTCTTACAGGGGGTCCAGGTGAAGGTGGTTGGGTCTCAGCAGGGGTTGGTCTGGGTGTGGGGGGCTCAGTTGGGGGGCTCAGATGCTGGGAGAGTGGGGCTCAGTGGAGTGGGGAATCCATGTACAGCTTGTTGGGGCTCAGTCAGGTGCGGATCTAGGTGCGGGTGGCTCATGGGGGTGGTCCAGGTGCAGGGGGAGTGGGCGGATGCGGGAGCAGCTCCCTGTACAGTGATCCCTTCTCCTGCAGCTGAGGAGCGATGGGTGCAGGAAACACGAGGGTAGGGGTGGGGGTGAGTTTTCAGAGCTTCCTACAGCTGTGGGAGAAATCTGGGGGACGGTCTGATCTGGCCCTGGATGCCATGCAGGGGAAGAGGAAGTTCTGTCCTCCCCAGCCCAGCCAGGACAAGCAGCCGAGCCCAGCACAGGGTAGGAGCCATCTGCTGGGTCTCCCCCAGTCCGGCCCTCTGCCCCACAGCGATTTACCTCTCTGCTGGCTGCCCTGGACACCTGAAACATACTGCTGGGGCGGGTCGCATGACCACTCTTGTGGCTTCCTTTTGTTTCCCCATCAGAAAGTCATTTTTCTGTAGGAAAGCAAAGAAATATTTGCGGGGACATAAATTCTGCTCATGGGCTGTGGTGCAGAATTCCCCCAGGAGTACTTTGTGCAGGGTGATATACACTGCCCTATGTGCACTACCCCTCCTCCCGCCCAGCAAGCCCTTGTATAGAGTACAGGGGCAGGAATGGGGGCAGGAGGAAAATATTGAGGGGGGTCAGGGGTCTGTAGTACTATGCACTGAAGAGATTCAAGATGGTGTCACGTAGGCCCTCAGATATCATAGTGATGGGAAAAGTGCGAGAACTTAATAAAAGATACTGGAATAAAATGTATAGCCCTATACAGAGTGTGTTACAGACATCTTGTCAAAAGTACAACACATACATTTGTTGTCTCTTTGCTGAGCAGCAGCAGATTTCAGTGGCCATGCAGGTCATTTTCCCATTGCAGTAGAAACTGCTGCTGCAGAGCTAAGGTATTACATGAATAAATTATTTACAATGTATGAAGAATTCATTTATACCTGCAACATATGGAGTAGCCAACTTCACACAGGCAACTCCCTCTTTCGGAAACCTCAGTGCAGACACCACTTCCCAATCACCAAGAGGCAGCTGTCTTGGTCTTTGTCTCTCTCTCACCCTATTATTTAGCACACAGTGTTTTCTTTTCCTGCCTTTACCCCTGGAAGCCTCCTAGCACAAAACTGTTCCCCACGGGCAAAAACATACCTAGCAAACCCCTGTGCCCTGGTCATTCAAATTTCTGTGCAGCCTTGCATTTGCCTTTGGTTTGGGCAGAGAGATGCGCCTGTGTTTTGGGTTTGGAGACTGCTTTTATTTCAGTCACTTCTTTACATTCATCCTCAGTGAAAGGGGGTGGCTACACCCAACCTGTAATAACAAGGCTTAACTCAGGGGTCTCATACTCAAATTACCATGAGGGCCGCATGGGGACTAGTGCATTGGCCCGAGGGCCGCATCACTGACCCTGCCCCGTCGCTGCCCTGTCCCCACCCCCAGTCCACCCCTTCCGTTAGGCCCTGCCCCTTCTCCGCCCCTCCTCCGCCTCCTCCCCTGTGCGCACCGCTTCCCGCTCCTCTCCCCTCCCTCCCAGAAACCGCGAAGCTCTTCCCATGCGGCCTGCGGAGCTCTTCCCTGCGGCCCGCCGGGCTCCCCGCACCCCACCCCTGCCCCCACATTTTTTTTATTTTTTTTTACCCCCAGGCAGTTCCTGCCACCAGACAGTTGTTCTGGCATCGGGAACTGCCTGGGGGTAAAAACAATAAAAATAAAATTAAAAATAAAATTTAAAAAATTGGGGGAAGCGGGTGGGGGGGGGGTGGGCGGGGAGCCCGCGGGCCACGTGTTTGAGACCCCTGGTTTAACTCAACCCACAACAATAGTTTCAGGTTTTTATTTTAGATTATGGCTCCAAATCCAACTCCCTCATCTTTGAATGTCGAGATTCTTCAGAGAGTGGAACGTGTGCTGTTCCCCTGTCAAAGTAGGTGCAGAATTCCAGGGAGCTATATAGTCACAGTGAGGCTTAGAATTCAGCTGTACAGGGTTCTCCTGTGCATTCAGGGGTCTCCAAACTACGGCCCGTGGGCCGGATGTGGCCTGCGGCTTCAATTTGTCCGGCCCCCCATGCTGCCGCTTCGGAGGCACTTTGGCGGCAGCTCAGATGCTGCCACCCGCCTCGGGAGCTGCCACCATGTCGGCGGCATTTCAGCGGCGGGGGGCCCTCATCTCCCTAAAAAAAATCTAATGTGGCCCTCGTCTCCTAAAGTTTGGAGACCCCTGCATTAGATGAAGATGGAGCAGAGCATGGACAGGTCTATGGAAAGATGGGAACTGGCGATGACGTACAGGAAAAATATGGAAAGAGGTTATAAAAGAAATTGATGGTACAGATACGCTATGGCTTGGCAAAGGGAGGATATCTCCTCTTCTGGCTCTCCCGCACCCCACCCCGTGTATTTTCCCTGCTACTTGGGTGAGGTGCTAGATTTAGGATTTGCCCCAATTTAAATAACAAAACAAGAATGAAAGTAAAGTCTCAGAGAGAGAGCGCACAAAGTGTCTTTCTTCTAAGAAGGTCTGCATTGACCTGAACATAAAATAGTGGCCTGTGTGTGCAGATAGTAGAATTCTTAAACATTTAATGGTGCTTGACATTGAATATAAAAGTGTAATAGTTGTGTATTGGAGGCCAGAGAAGGGAAGAAAAAGGGAGAACAGGGAGACAAAAATATGATATATGCTGCATGGTGTGAACTAATTGGACCATCTGGACAGGATTCTGGAAGATCAACATAAATAGCATAGCAGAAACTGAGATATGAGATAACAAGCATGTGAACCAAGAGCTTTGCTGGAGCAAGAGAAAGCTACAGATCCATAAAATATTTAGAAAGTGATCTCTGCAAGGTTTGATAATGTAAAAAATATTGGTGGAGACAGACATTTTTTGGTCAAAGAACATGTCTGGCTTTCTACTGACAACTGGGAGTATAGCTGGTGTCAAGACAAGTGGGCTTTGGAAAAATGAAAAGAAAGAAATATATATCTTAAAACTGGTAATTCCTGCTGACAGGAAGGCAAAGGTTTCATCAATATTAATAAATGCAAAGGAAAGAAGCAGTATTTTATACAATAAAATATACAATTGTATTAGTAATAATGACAATAAAATGTAAAGTAATATATATCTGTCATTAGGTATTAGAGAGAAAATAAATCTCTTTGAAGAAAAGTAGATTATCATTCAAAAAGCAAACCTGGAGGACTCAAAAAATCCCACTAAAATTGTCATTCAGAAAAAACAACAACCTTTGATCTTTCAGAATATTCACTTAGCAGGACCACTCTAAATGTCAAGATGAGTTTGACACAAGCTTGAAGGGTAGCTGACAGCGGATGAAATGAAGATGTTTTAAGTGACAAGAAGAAATGTTCTGTTCTTGTCCTTGTTAACCACAGTTTGAGATTACTGACAAAATAATAATGTCTTTGTAATTCCAAAAAGAACATGACAAAACATCGGTTGACCAATCAAACATATGTTTTTTTAATTTTCAGCAAATGGACACAATGGTGATACAATGCTTAAACTAGAAGGTATCACGATAACATAGTGATTTTCTTACCACAGTCAATTTGGGTAACTCTGCCAAAATAAATAACGTTAACTAGATTGATTTGAAATACAGCCTTACAGCAAAAATATAAAAGGTCACGGAATGCAGAAGAATGATGAAAGCATGCTCTTACACCAATTTTTTTCTTCAAACTGGCATTTAACAAAATAATATTTAGTTATTTTGTTTTTTACAACACTCCAACAACAGAACACTCATCTAGGGTGCTAGGCACTCTTGACAATTTTTTTAACATAAACTAATAAATTAACAGACATATCAATTTCCACAAGGAAAAATAACCTAGAAACAGCATTGCTATAGAAAAATGCAATTAAACCATCCCTATGTGAGTGTGTACGCACACACACACACACGAACAGTCCCCACCAGAGTGTCATGCCCCCAGTACTCAGCTTTACCAAATGCCCATCTCCTTATAACCTCCCTTATGCCACATCTGCACAGTCCTTGCCACTCTGTAAGCCCCTCTGATGCTACACGCTATAGTTATTTGCAGGAGGATACAACT
This sequence comes from Chelydra serpentina, assembly GCA_037349315.1. Taxonomy (NCBI): domain Eukaryota; kingdom Metazoa; phylum Chordata; order Testudines; family Chelydridae; genus Chelydra; species Chelydra serpentina. Next base: position 82,318,945 of record JBAIAC010000004.1, read on the forward strand.
TTTGCATTGGTTTCATTACATACAGCAGAAGTTACAAATGGAGAGAAATCACAAATTGCCGAAGACTATTTTATTCTTTTAGAAATGTTTCCCTTGCTCTTTGAGTAAGAAACACTCTTCTGCTGTCAAAAGGGTCCATTAAAAACTACTTTCTATTAAACTTTTCATATTGATTAATGGATAATAAATTGCTCAGTTTAGTTTATTGGGTCAGTTCAAGTATTCTTCATCTTCCTTTAAAATAATCCATCATTACTCTGACCAGGTATTTTAAACCTCTTCACTCATCTCTGACCTGTTTTTTTACATATGCTTTGTATTTACATTTTATTTTTAAACTTGTTTTAAAGGATGGTTGAATGTAAGGAGATTGCATTTGAGAAAATGACAGACTGAGCAGTCTGATTTTAGCCAATCAAATTAAAGAATGGTAAGGGAAAGTATCTGAAACAGTTTTCTCTATGTTCTCTATGTATCACAGCTGCCAGTTCTCCATGTATCATAGCTGCCAGCACTTGCCAGTAGTTCTCCACTGACTAGTCTGCTGTGAAAGCAACTGAAAAGCAATATGAGACCACTCAGCTCTGGGGGGCCCTTGCTTCCGCTCAGTGGGAAGGTCAGTTACTACACCACTTACAGCCACTGATTCCCCACCATCTCAGCTAGTCTCTCTGCTCCGAGGAGATCATCCTGTGGGAGCAGGCTCACAATAAATTTGGTTTTCTGTGATCCCAAGGTGCCTGGCATTTTTGTACCCTTCCATACAATGTCATGTTTTTGTGTCTGTGTATGCATCTGCATCAGTGTAACCAACTAGGGACATAAGGAGGCTTTAGCCCCACCTTCCAAAAATTTAGCAGTTGCATTAATAAATAAAGAATACTCAGTTTGGAACAGAAGTCAGTCCCTCTCCCACCCCACCCCTCAATAAAATAAATTGTCAATGCCCCTGATCTGAGGATGTGTTGTGGACACCTGCATACAGATACATGTACAAATACACAATATGTAGGAGATGGAAGAAGCCAGAGACATATATACACTGATTTCACCTCCAGCACTGACAGTGACAGGAGTGCATTGACACCGAGTAGGAGAAAGGGGGCACAGTAGAAGCAGTATAAAAAAAAACCTTAAGCCTTTTTGAGTTTCTGATCTGAGTAATTTTATCTAATTTTATGTCAGTAATTTGATGTGGATAGTCTAAGTCAATAGGCCAAATCTTCAGACGGCTTAAATCAACTGTCATTGAACTCAGTGGTGCTACATAATTTTACATCAGCTGAAGATCTGACGTGCCAGGACTAGTCACGTGCAGGATCCGGTCTTCCTAGCTTTTTATAGCTCAAAAAGTTCTCATACTCGTGTCATGTGGATCAGCATAAGGATTGTTTTTAGAATGTCTACTGTGACTTTTCATGTATTCAGATATTTGTACAGATATTTACAAAGTGAAAAGATATTGATCTTCATGTACATTTATTCAACTGGCATTATCCATATATTCCCATTTTTTAACATTCACAATAAGTTTTATTAACTGAAATTCTCTAGGCATTTAAATTGTATAATTATTGTTACCTAGAAATCTTAACACACTTTAACAAAGTTAGAAATGTTTTTTTAATTGTAAATCAATTCTGCTTTAAATTTTTTGAAAGGTTTTTAAAAATATCTATTATTGTTTTAATAATGAGTTTAAAGTTATCCAAAGCATATTAAAACCATATGTATAATAGCGTCACTTTAAAATATATATTTGTAACAGACATATATGCTATATATAAATAATTCAATGTTTTATTTTCTGCTACTTGTGTTAAAGTTTTGTTGAAATTCAGGTGGGGTGGGGTGCGGCCACCTGGAGCCCAGAACTGCTCCTTAACCCCTTTTATCCCAGTGTGGGGTTTATATGCCCCATCACAATAGCCTTGAAAGTTTGTTTTAGAGGAAGCAAGGTCCATCAAATGTGAGCTGAGTGGCACTAGATCTATCAGCAACAATTAACCAGGTCCATCTATTCAGAAATACAGTCACAGATACTAAGGGGTCCCATTTAAATAAACATTACACGATTAAATGAATTTTCTCTCACTCCAGAAAAAAATTGTCCATATATCCATTATGTTTTAATGGTCTACTACCAGCCCTGTATCATTAAGCTGTGTGGTGAGAGGTGATTGCATATTTGAAGATCTGATGCTGCCAGGTTCAGAATGAGCCCAGAGGGTGGAAATATTTAGATATTACTTGACTTGTGTTATAGTACTATTTTTGACTTCTTTACCTCTGCCCTGTAGCCTTCTTTAAAAAAATAACTTATGTCACCAATGTCTATTCCCTACAGCATATAAAATTAGTTATCAACAATATAATATTCGGAGAGCAATTGGAAATTAGTAAACATGCTTTCCAATGACTCAGTTTATCTATGATGTGTCTGCTTAATTCAAACACTGACTGATCTAAATTGAATAGAAGCATATTTAATTCTGAATCTTGCCAAAGTTTGCTCAACAAGCCTTCCACAAAATCCTCTAGGCCTGATCCTGGAAACACTTACATGCATGACTGAAATTGAGTTAGTTTTTTGCAAAATTAGGTCCTACGTTATTTGGAATTACATGTAAACAAAGTTTTACTGGACATAAACATGTATTGATATCTTTTCAACCCTTCCCCCCTCATTCCCAGCAGCTCCCAATGATACTCACTTTCACTATGTTGCCCCAGCTCTACTGTTAACACCATAGAGTTAAGATCCCTGTTCAATTAAGGTCTTGGCTCTTCAGAATTTTAATAGAGACTCCCAGGAAATAAAAATCCAGAAAATTTTTTGTACTGTAATGAAATTTATTCATTCATAAATAGAGAAACAAGGTGTGTGAGATAATATCTTTTATTAGATCAACTGCTGTTGGTGAAAGAGACAAGCTTTCGAGCCACTCAGAGCTCTTCTTCAGGTCAGCTCTGTGTGGCTCAAATGCTTACCTCTCTCACCAACAGAAGTTGGCTTAATAAAAGATATTGCCTCACCCACCTTGTCTCTCTATTATCCTGGGACCGACATGGCTACAACTACATAAATGTCATATATAGCTATTGATTTTCTGTGGCAATGAGTTATTTCAGAATAGATGATATTTTTAAGCTTCATGGGATATAGGTCTATCTCTTACTGCAGTGGAGAGTCAACTTTCTGATTGGAGTGACATCTTGCAAAATAATTCCACTGCAAAAGTGGCTGGAATTAATCCAAGCCAAGGTGATGCTGAATGAAAGGAATCTATATGGTATGGCTCAGAGGCCAGTTAATTCTTCTTGGTGAAGCTGAGTGTCTGCTAATCTTTTATTTCTTCCCAAAGGAATTGCCCATGAACTTGAGTGGACAAATAAGGTGAAAAAGGTTCAGCAGGCACAGAAGTGGGTCACTGAGATCTGTTCAGATGCCTGCTTCACAGAGGAGGAAACTTTAACACTGTGTAGCTGCAGCCCAAAACTCTTCATAATCACATAGGCAGTTCAGACCAAATCCTGGCCCAAGCATCCTGTGAAAGATTATTTGTTGGGTGCTAGGGGTGGAAATGAGAAAATACCATTTTTGGAGGATAAGTAAAGGTGACACTGATGAGCAGCAGGTGAAGCTTGCCTTGTGGGAGGCTAGTTCACTGTCCTGCCTCTTCTGCCAGAGGCCTTGCCTCTTCTACCAGCAGCCCTACCCACACTCCATCCCTGCCCTACCTGCGGCCCCGGCCCTGCTCTGCCCAGACCCCACCCCCACTCAGCCCCATCCCCACTCACCGCATTCCTCCTCTCCCCCCTCACCTGTGAGGCCCCTACAACCCACCGCACACCGTATCCCTCCTCTCTGTAGCGTAGCCAGAGGGGGAGCAGAGGTAGCGGCCGCTCCCCCTGTGAGCAGAAGCGGCATCTTAAAAAGGAAGCGGCACCTTTTTTTAAAGGGGGAGCGGAGCTAAAAAAAGGCACCGCTAATTTTTAAGGTGCCGCTTCGTGCACTCACCCGGCGGCCCTCCAGCTATTCGGCGGTGGGTCCTTCACTCGCTCCGGGTCTTCGGCGGTACCTGCCGCCGAAATGCCACCGAAGACCTGGAGCGAGTGAAGGAGCTGCCGCCGAAGTGCCACCGAACAGCTGGAGCGCCACTGGAGCACTGCCGGGTGAGTACAGGGGGAGGTGCCTTTTTTTAGTTCCGCTCCCTCTGTGCTCTGGGCCTGGCTATGTGGCTGCCTCCTCTTATCCTCCTTCCCTTGAGAGGCCTCTGCCACTTGCTACATCCCTCGTCTCCTCCATCCCGTCTCCCCTGCAAGGATCCCGCCTCCCACTGCTCTCTGCATCCCTCCTCTCCTCCACCCCGCCCCGCTACCTGCAGGGACGTGGTGGCAGGGGCGGCTCTATGTTTTGTGCCGCCCCAAGCACGGCAGTCAGGCAGCCGGCGGCAGCATTTCTGCGGGAGGTCGCTGGTCCCACGGATTCGGCAGCGTTCCTGCGGGTGATCTGCCGGTCCCGCACTGTCGGCATTCCCACTGCCGAATAGCCGCCGAATCTGTGGGACCGGCAGACCTCCCATAGAAACACCGCCAAAGGCTGCCTGACTGCTGCCCTCACAGCTAGCAGCCGGCTGCCCCCCTGCAGCTTGCCGCCCCAGGCATGCGCTTGCTGTGCTCGTGCCTGGAGCCGGCCCTGCGTGGTGGGCCAGGGGGCCTTGCGGGGGAGAGGGGTGGAGGAGAGAAGGGACACAGTGAGTGGTGGGGACCTCTGGAGAAGAGGGGGTGTAGTGAAGGAGAGGAGTCAGCAGCAGGTAATGGAGACATCAGGGAAGGAGCGGAGTAGGGGTGGAAAGAGGCGGAGTGCAGGCAGGGCTACCACTACCCAGGTGTCTGGGGGCAGGGGCAGTGGAAGCTGTGCCAGGGGAGGGTTAGTTTTCAAATAACGTATTTCAAATGTTAGACACATTCCAGTTAGTGCTGTAGCTGAGCGTGGCTCTAGAAATAATAGAGAAGGAGGAAGAATGAAAAACAATATTTTTTGGGCAGAGACTGCCATGATTCAGAGATGAAAGTGAAAGGATATGACATGGAACGTTTCAAATACTCCAAAAGCAACACATTCCAGAAGTCAATTAATGTTTTAGCCAATCTCACCTCTAAGAATGGACTCAATTTAACTACCATTCAAATTAATAGGAATCTTTTCATTAACTTGAATGGGAATGGTATCAAGTGGTACACTAAAGACAGAAGGAGGAGGCAGAATTGCAATGAATGGATGGGTGTAATCCCTTTAGAAGATGATAGGACAATTTGGCAACCTTATAATGAACCAGTCAATTTGGCATCAACTCTTTTTGTGGAGACAGTATCATGGTGTGTGTGGTAACAATCGTTCTATGTCTCATTTCCTTTGTCTGGCTTGTTCATTTGCACTGTAAGCTCTTCAGATCAGGGATACTCTCCTACTACGTTTGTTCACATGTTTCCTAGAGTGATGGGGGCCTGCCCTTGTTTTGTTTTCATTCCTTCTCTTTAAAATGCTCTAAACACTACTGCAATACAAATAATCAGAGCAATGTCTCATCATTCCCCAGTACACCCCTATGAATGTTTCAACTAGGCCATCACTCCCTTCATCTTCTCCTCCTGCTCTTATCTTCGTTACTTTTCTTGCTGCTGTTTCTGACATTTCTCTTCCTGTTTGCCAAGCATCCTTTAAATGTGTGCTCAAAGCCCACCTTTTTGCTTTGCTTTGCTTTTGACTGTCCCCCTCTGTCCTTCGTTTATGTACTCTTCCTCTCAGTCTGTAGTCTCTATACATGAACTTTTAAAATGTCCTCACTAGATAACCAGACTGACTTCCATCCCTCCTTTCCCTTGACCCCTCCTTTTTCATCTTCATTTCGTACATTGTAAGTTATTTGGAGGTAGAAACATTGGGTGAAATTCTGTGCTGCACCTCTAAGAGGCACAGCACAGGAATCACATCCATGGGAGAGTGGGAGCTCACATGGCAGTAAGCCTGCCTTGTGCCATCCTGATCCTTGATTGCTGTGGGGGCTGGAATGACCCTTGGCATAATTTAGTCATGGGATCCATGTCTAAGATACAGCGGCTGCCCTTTGTTTCCCTATGAGCATCACCGAGGTTTAGAATTTCTGTAGCATTGCATCCTGTGCCCCCCGGCCTGACATGCTTCGCCCTCTATCATAGGGATAACCTCCTATACCAAGGCTTGCAAGGGAGTCCAGTCTTCACCAGCCAGAAATGGGGCTTTTAGAAACCCATTGCAACACTCTGGCCCTTCTACCTGAAGTAAACAGGCCAGAGGGAGAGTGTGAATCTCATCCCATGTCTTTTTATATTACCATGACTGTCTAGCCAAAGTTATGCAGTTGTATACATAAATACATACATACATACATACATACTAATAATTATTAATAATAGTGGTCTTCTAAATTCCTTAGCAGTATTAAGCACTTATATGTGCATTTTATAATTATGATGTAGAAGAAATAGTATGGAAGGGGTATATTTACTGGGGAGTGTAAGTTGTGGCACAAGGTGACTATAACTGGTGATGGTAAAGCCTCTGTGAAGTTAATCTCTCCAAATATGGGTGTTGCTCTTCGCAATCATGTAAAATGGTTTTCAGTAAATATATTTTGTAGTAAACTATAAATGCATATATAATTGTATTTGTTGCTTACCTGGCATACTTAAAGTATCTCATTCTCCTTATATTATTTATTGAATCGTTCATTTGATCCTGTTATTGTAATGGGTCACAGTGGAAGAGGATTGTGCTTTATAAATTAATAATAAAAACAATTAAGCCAAATTTTGTTTGTTTGTATTCCATGCCCACTCAACTGAATATTTGTTGTCTTATGTAAACACATTGAAGAGTAGTAGGGCAGCAACTGTCTTAATCATTTCTATGCTAGGAGCATGTTGTGTTTTCTTATCTCCATTTCATGCATATATACTTTAACCAATAGAGTGTAATAGGTCTTAATATGTAAATTTAATATTTTGTTTTCATTTACATTGTAATAGGAAAACCCACATTTACTAGTTATTATTGACATTATGTTTGCAATATTCTCCCTCTTTGCTAATACAAAGAATCCTTGGGTCACTAAATAGTGTGAAGTTATTCACTAAGGGGTAATACATGCATGTGCAGCTCCCAGGAGGATTCCCCACCCCCAAAGGTCAGAGCTTAATGTCTACTAGTTTTACACAGCACAAAGTGAACAAAAAAAAAGCATCCAAAGATTTGTACTTAAGAATTCACCCTGTGTAGGAGGAACCTTCACCAGTGCAAAGCTTATAGAGGCGGTACTGTAGACTTTTCCAGCTGACCCAGCCGTTCTATGCTTATCCTTTTGAAGGACACCTTACAATGGGTAAGTGGTACAAGAGAGGCCTTTGCGACCCATTTCTAGCCAGTCTATTGACACTTGGGGCATGAAGCACAAGAGTCCTGTACCACTCAGAGGAAGCCTGACCAGTAGAAGTTTGTGGTCACACTGTTGAGTGTCTTCCCTGTCTTCAAGTGGCCACTGCGTGATACTGAATGGGCCAATTGGAGCACCCTCCTTTGGAACTTCCTTGTTGCATTCTTACCTTTCAAATCTTAGTATCCTTCATCACCTAATACTCCCTTTCCCCTACTAGTTCAAAGTGGGGCCACTGTTTCAGCAGCTGGAGTTCTAACACATTGTTGTCTGCAGAGGTGAGCTGTTCATAAACCTGAATCAGGGTTGGGTCATTCCTTTGCTCTTCCAAAAAGTCTACTTTGCTAGACAGCAGGTCCAGGTTGAGAAGCAATAGCAGACCCTTACTGCTCTGATTCAGTTCAGATGAAAGTTCATTAACTCATGAGGATGGTCCTTCTCCTGGATCTTCAGCCACTAACAGATCCCTTTCCTTGCGGATCCCCCTTTCAGCCACCACAGCCATCTCCGGTCATCCTGGGTCTTCCAGTCCCAGTTGTACTCACTCTATAGATGTGCTGCATCATCCATGACAAATTCCCTGAAAAGCTTCCATTTGCACCCAAATATGACCAGATAGACTAGGTCTTTGGCAAATCCAGCCTGCACTCTCTCAATGTCATATTGCACAGTCAATTACACCTCTCTCAGCAGATAGGATTGTAGGGCCCTGTGGATACACTGCAGGTAGATTGTGACTTTAGAGTTTTCTCTCAACCCCATCAACCACTTCCTAACATCTTTTGCAGCCAGAGTTCTTGAACTTTTATCCTATTCACTTGCCTGGGGACTAATATCTTCCCTGGGCCCCTTTTCTGAATCCGGTTATCCACTGTCTTGCCCTGCTCATAATTACAGTCCATGAATGGGAAGTCCCTGCTGAAATGACCTGGCTGCCTGAAAGACATGAAAGACAGCTCCCTGTGGGATGTTCTGCTGTTAATTCACGTGAGTAGGTTGTCCCCTTTAGATGGGTCCAGCAGAGTGGTCCTAAATCTCTCCTGGCTAGCTGAGGGTGGGATTCCAGGCTCCCCTCTTGGCCTTTGTACCCACCTACACTGGAATTGTGTGTTCAACTTCCCCTAAATACCTTCAGCGGGGTTCTGGCCTTAGTGGTATGTGGGGTTTGGGTACCCCAGACTGGCTTTTCGTGTTTCTTTTACAGGCCCAAGGGACTTCAGGCAGCTCTCCCAAGGCAATCGCCTCAGTCAAGGTCTCTGGTTGGTGTCCCAGCACTCACTCATTCCGTTCCACAGGAAGAATTTTAATGAACTGTCCCATTGCAATCAATCTGGGCCCAGGCTCCAAGCAGGAACTTCTCATTGTGGAACCGCTGTGGGTAAGTTTCGGGTGAGATGTTCAGCACATCTAGGATGGCTACCTTGACGTTGATATAGTCCTGTGTGGCTGCCACACTGAGGCCCCAGTAGACCACCTGGGCCAGGCCTGTCAAGTAGGGAGCCCGTAGAGTGGCCCAGCTTTCCATGGGCCATCGGGTCATGGTGATGACTCTCCTGAGTTTGATAAAGAACGCCTCCCGGTCATCCATGAAACCCATTTTCATCAGCTTTACTGGTATGGATGGCATTGGGGCAGCATCTCCTCCTCCTGTGGTTAGACATGTTACCAAATGGGGCAGTTGTAGGAGCTGTTGTTGGACAAGCATCTGTTGGATAAGCCTCTTCTGTTGCTCTGACTGTGGCATCACCATTTCCTTAATCATTATCTGCTGCTGTTGTGCCACTGGCAGTTGCTGCTGGGTGACAAGCTACTGGAGTCATTACTCTGCTGCTGTTGCTGCTGAGCTGTCTGCTGTTGCTGGTTCTCAAGGACCCACTTAAACAACTTCTCAAACTCCACCTCTATTGCCCTTTTCTATAAGTGTTTGCGCTCTTCTCTTTTTCTGGGGGAGGGGTGATGATGGAGGAGGGGACAACTATTGTCAGCCCTGGGAAACTACATGTATTCTCCACCAAGTGTAATCGTTCATTTAGGGGGGCAAGGTGGCCTAGTGGTTAGGATAAATAATTTCCAGTCTCTTGTCCCAAAAGAGATGTATGTAGAAATGTGTACCCCTGCCCCTAGGCTGAGGGCATCACTGTCTTGGGCTGTCTTGGGTCTATCTCTCAAATGGGACATGGTAAGAAGACCCAGACCGTTCCTCTCCACCAGATCCCAGCCCAAGGCCCTGTGGAAAACAACACCAGCCAAGTCCTCCATCCAGAGGATCTAAGCTTGCCACCTGGGCCACTTCCTACTTTTAGTCTCTTTCATCTTGGGGGATGGTTCCCAACAGTCCAAGCAATCTGGAGTTTAAGAGAGTTCAAATGTGCAGAGCCCTGCAGGGCCTACTGGTTCTCAGAAAAGGGGTGAGTTTGGAGAAGGCACTGCCTGTGGGCCTTGTCAGCACTGGGTCCAGTCCCAGATTCAATCTTCTGTGTGGCTTTTCATGAGAAGGGAATGTCTTCCTTCCAGCCTTTTTATTCTCTCCCCATTCCCTGGGCTCCTGAGCACCTTTCAGTCTGCTACTCCATCTGGAGCATGTTCTACAGACCCAGAAGGGTGGAGCTACCTGGGTCCAGTATTGTCCTTTAATCCTTCATACCCAGGGTGGGGTTTGTATACCCCATAACAGAATCCAAGAACAGAACATTTTCAGTTGAAAACAAAAAAAACTTTTCAGTTTTTAATTTTCTTTTAGTTATATTATTACTATTTAATTATCTGTGGAAAGCAGACACTTTTCACAAAAAGAATTGCAGGCTCATAGCAGAGCCTTTGTTCCGGTCTCCCTACAAAGAGATAAACAACTGGAGGCAGTGCTACTGTGAGAGGATACTACACCTTGTCCAAACATCCAACAGGTGATGCTAACCAAGCGTATTCCCTTTAGTGCCCTGTAAGCAGTGTGCATACTTCTTCCCTCTAAAGGCATTTTACCTCTATCCACCATCAGTTCCACTTGTCCCTGAATGGGGAGTGTAACCTTCATAACTGTCAATAGGAGCTGGGCACCAGACTCCTGCAATCATGTGAAGATTGCAATCCATCTCCCTTTTAGAAACATATTTTGTCATATTATATATGTTGAATAGACCAATGTTATTTTCTAAAGTCATTTTTAGACATGATTTTTAAGATAGGCACCTAGAGTTTTGCACACCAATTATGTATGCGTAAATACCACAAATAGGGATGTAAATCAAATATTTGTATGACTATATAAACATATATCCAATTATGCATCCACCTGGCCATGTGCAGGTGGAATAATAGCTGATTTCTATGCACAACCCTAGCAATTCCATGTGAAATACTCATATTCATCTTCCAAAATCAGTTCCTTTGTTGCTCATTTTTCATTTAATATTTGAAAGTTCATCTGAGGTCCCAACTGGATTTTGTATACATTTGTAATCTTCAGTATTCATGTTGCTGCATATTAGTTTTACTCTGCATAAATCACTTTAACCTTTTAAAAGGTCTACCCTGGGGGTAAATACAGAGACCTGGCAATCTAAATGAGAAGAGTAAAAATAAGCAGAGAGACTGATTTATTATTTATTTGTCCTGAATTCCATCATAGTAATGTATGTATCGAGACAAGGAGCACAGTTGCCAACTTTCACAAAGTAATTAAGAACCCCGACTTTCACAATAAGCCAAAATCAAGCTAATCTCATTTCAAAACAAGGCTAAAGAAAGCCAATCCCTAAAAACCCCAACACTCTATGTGACTAGATCCCCCGGCATGCAGTCTGGGACTGTGGTGGGCCTGCTGCGTACCTCTGACTCTCTCCCCACCCTCCGCCCCTGCTTGCCAGGAGCCGATCAAAAAAATAGAAGCAACAAGCAACAAGCTACAAGCCAAACAAGCAACAAGCCAAAAACTAGCCAACAAGCAACTCAGAAGCCAATTAAGTCAACAACAAGCCCAATTTCGGCATTATTTTTGTGAGTTTGGCATGTCTGACAAGGAGATGAGTAATGAAAGAAACAATTTTACAAACTGTGTGTGTGTGTATAAGTCTCTGGTTTCTGCACAAATAATAAAAATCTCATCTTATTAAATGTTAGACACTTACCTCACCCCTCACCACTGGAAAAACAAAACAAAACAAAACAAAAACACTACACATCAAGAAAATCACCTTTATTCAGATACAAAATTCAGAAGACTGATAGACTTGAAACTGATCCCTGAAAATAGTGGACTTGGAGACAGATCCAAAACATACTTAAATCAATGGGCATTGATTCCATCCATCTTTGGATCAGGTCCCTAGTCTCTGAGAAAACAATGGAGGAAGTAAATTCCATAAATGATGACCGTCTATTGAAGGCTCTATTCACAATTCCCAGATGTACAAATCTTGGGAGGACAGGAAATGAGGAAGGAGTTCAGGTTGGAAAGACTGAATTTGAGGTAGCATACCTGGTGCAAGAATAAGGCAGAAATGGAACAAGTACCAGTAGTTGTCTGAGTGCCAGGCCGGAATTTGGTCAAAGCATCTGGTATCACAACTTGGCCCCCAAGGGAGCAAAGTCGGCATAGTAATAGGCATTGAGGAGTCTGTAGTCTACTCCTCTTTGAAGAAGCGGTAAGGAATATTTCTGAATGTGATGTTCCTTGGCCTACCTTAACCCTCAACTTTCTATGTTACTGATACCACTTCTGTCCTCCTGAGCATGCACTATAATGGAACTCAAGAGATGCAATATTTTTCACTTTTAATTTTCTGGTTCTTGCACTTCTCAGTTTCCTGCAACCAGTCCTTCATTACCCCTTCAGTAGAAGGCTGGATGCCTTATTCTCAAGGCTATTATTTATCATCAGCTGTGGCGGGGGTTATGATCATTGCCTCAGATTCTCCATTAATTGCAGCTGCTAATTATAGTCTGCTTTTATGTGATTCTGCATCACAAGGAAACATTAAAGTTGTGACATGAAATAATAAAGGGAAGGAGATTTACAGTTAAGAGTGAAATGTACCAGATACCCTCCACTGGCACAAAGGTGCAGCATCCCAACTGCATTCTTCATGCAACACATAGGTGCCTAGGTGCTGAAGGACATGAGGTACATTTCACCCTTGACTTAATGTCTTTGCTGTCTTGTGTGCCAGCCGTAAAGTTAATTCTATTTAGTAACTGGGTGAATAGAATTATACCTGTGAAAGTACTAAAACAATTGATCCGTGAAATATCTAAATCTGCTTTTTAGATTCAGTGAACATCCACACTTCCTTAAATCTGAGTACAAATGAAGTCCATTTAGCATATCAAGACTGATTTCTTCTTACTGTGCTATTCTCATGCAGAATTTTTTTTTTCCAGTGCCCCTGTGTTTTTGCTTCAGGAACTGGACAAGGTAAAACTATTTCAGGCACATGTTATTCTCTGAGTGTATAGTGGGCCTTGCTGATTTTTTTGTTGGCAAGATTTTCCATCCAGGCTGTGTAGCCTATCCTGATACAATCCTCATCTGGTGGATAACTTCCTTCTTCTCCAATGTGAGGCCATTATTCTTTGCTCTGTACTGTTCTCTGTCTGTGTCAGAGAGAAAGAGAGAGACTACAGTATATGGCACTCTAATACCAATCAGTGTTGGAGGTTCTGACATAGGGGAATTTAGTACTAACAATAAAACTACGAACTCTCTATCACAATCTGCCCTTAGTGGAAAAACAAAAAAACATGCAGTACATTGTAACAGAGTGGCAGGACTCTTAGTTGACCCAGCATATTATCAAGTGCTGAAATCCTGCAGGGAATTGACTCACTGCAGAAGGTGAGGCATATTAAGTCCACCTTGTAGATAAGGAAAGTGTGACTAACTCTCTGGGCAAGGAGGATCTGGGCTGCAAAGTCCTCAGGGAGGAACCCTAAGAAGGGCCAAAGTTGGAGAGAAAGCTTGAGGTGGAAGGTACATTGTATTATATTATTGGCTTCATTGTGAATTTTATTTTGGGGAAGGGTGAGAAAGCCCAGACACATCAATTTTCAGCAATGGAATCTGGAATTTGGAACAGTTCATTCTGCAGTGCCAGCCAAGATGCAGAAGCAAGCCAGAAACACACAGGGAATGATATGGCAGTAGGGGGCCACACATTACTCAGGAAACAGTTAACATTGTCCGGCTATACCAAAAGCAGGACAGGAGACATTTCATATGGTTTTAATCAGGCCACAACTTTATTATTAGATGTTGGAGACTACTCGGCAGATAAAAAATATACAGTGCTGGTTACCCCACGTTCATTCAGTAACTACCCAGGCGGCTTCTGGGATTACCCTCTCTTTTATCATCCAGGTTCCCCAGCCAACCCATTGCTGGGAGCTTACCATCCACCCCCTTCATAGGAGGGCTAAGGTGGGCTATAAGAAACAGAGGTTGACTCCCTGCCATGGCTTTCATGGGAGCCCATAACCCCTCCCCCCACATTCTGTCCCTTTAACCAACACCTCCTTTTTAAGTCGTTTACCAAGCCATTTATCTGGTCACTGTACACCATCCCTATGGAATATCTGCACTGGCCATCTGTCCCACAATTATATAATGAGTTGCAATATATTATCTACCTCCATTCATGCCACACATCAGCAAAGCCCTCCCTGAATCCACTGGGAGGAAGGGAAAACAAAAACAAAACTCTGTCTAGGCCAATCTGGTGGTAAGGGAAAAATTCCTTCCCACCTCCCCTAAAAAAGGGGTGGCTAATGCAATGCCCACACCAGATCTTAATCAAACCTGGCATTTCACCACCTAAAGGGGAGGGAGGGTCAGTCTTGTCTTAGTCAGTCTTGTTTTAAATGTAGGTTTTGTACAGAGACAGTATTATTGTCTATAGTTAATGTTATGTTTGCAGCCATGGATACCAGTAATATGGACATTCATTCTGTTAGATCTATCAACAGCATCTGATATAACTGTGTGAGGTTTTGTTGGCTCACCTATTTGACTTATTGGATCTTGTAGGAATAGACAACACGCTTGTTGAGCAAGTTTGTACTTTCCTCTTGAGAGATGACAAAGAGTAGTGTTGAGTACTATTGTTCTTCCCCTAAGGCCTTTCCCATTCACAATCCTGTGCCTTCCCTCTTGTTCAATGATCATATAATACTCCTATTCTCATTTTTATCTACATCTCCTTTTCAGTGAACCTAGCTACTGTGGTGTATTTGCTTGCCCTGTGTCTGATAAATATAGGGATGTGTATGAAAGTAAACTGGCTTAGTCTCAATCTGGATAAGAAACATCTAATGCTGGTCAGTAAGCCATCTAAAGGATTGGACTGGGCTGTGAACTCTCATTCTGTTGGAAGTTTATGTCTGTCCATTTCCAATTCAGTTTGTGGTCTCATCAGCATGCTGAAGCCACCATAGGCTACAGCCCTTCATTTCTGATGGAAACCTCACTACCATGACCCATGGCTTTGTAATATCAAGACTAGTGTGTGTTTAAGGTAATATCCTAGTTGCGGCTACTATTATATGAGAAAGTTTCTGTTGGTATAGAATGTAGTGGTCTGCAGGTCTGCACTGTTTTTCTTACTGCTTGAAAGTGAAGTTCAAGGTGGCCATGATAACTTGCAAAATTGGACTCTGGGGCCTAATTTTCCAAGAGATTGTCCAAATTTAGGGAGAGAGGCAAAGTGGGAGAGGTAATATTTTTTACTGGACTAACTTCTGTTGGTGAGAAGTTGGTCCAATAAAAGGTATTACCTCACCCACCTAGTCTCTCTAATAACCTGGGACTGACACAACTACAACACCTCTGCATATAAGTATGGATGCGACAGTTATGATCTTCTGGGTTGTCCTCATTGCTATTTTATGTTACCTGGTGTTAAGAGCTGATGTAAAGAGCAGCCAGAGGAACCCATTTGCAGTTCACAACAAAAAGTTGCATTAGTCCCAGAAAATTCAGGAGCTAGGCTACATATTGTTGAGTGCCATCTACTGCCACCTTATCTACTAATTAAATATGTACATACAAAGAGATGTAGCGCATTCCTGTAAAATCTCCTTTCCTATCATAGCAACTGAATAATTTCACTTAGTAACTGAAAAACTTCACTGCTCTTCCATTTGTAGGACAAGCAACTGAGTAGTCTGAAGTGGAGACTGTCTAGCACTTGTTTCCCCTAGAGATCCAATGGACCCTGAGTTTGACATGCTTTGGGATACAATGAGACTTTTCTGTTCACTCAGCTTGCCCTCTAGATCAGTTTAGAGCAAGAATATGCATGTGATTATAAAGATTTATTTTAGACTTACATTTTAAGAATTTGTTATTTTTTAATTAGTGACACTCTGCCTCTCTCTATGCTCTCCCCCCACCCAACAGCACTTTCTCTTCCTGGAACAATCAGCACTTCCTCCCCTCAGGACAAAGATTTAAAGGGGCCTTGTGCTCTAAACCCCAAAGGGGTTACACTTGTTTGCTTTCCTCTGTAGCATTAGATATTGGCCACAGCTGGTGAGGGGACACCAGACAGTGTGTATCAGTGCTCTGAGGTGATACAGAGAAACCATTTTCTTATATGCCTGGCTGGCTGGTGTGTCTTCCTAAAATGCTCAAAGTCATACTAATCATGAGATTTGAGGAGGAATTGGCAGTAATGTTGGAGGATTTTTGCTTTCTTCTGCAGCATGGAGTATAGACCACCTGCTTGGATCACCTGGGCATATCCCACCTAATCAGTTTCCTGCAATTACAGGGACTTCAAGTAAAGGTGGTATCTCATTCTCTCCAGTTCTCTTCCTGAAGGAACATAACAGTTTAGTCACCTGACGAGTAAAATGTTGTAGTCTAACTGGTGACATTGGGCTCAACACAAGGTTTCTGACTTAGGTCAGACTAGATAATTTAATTGTACCTTCTGGCCTTAAACTGTTTGAAATCTTTGAAAAAAAATTGTGCTAACTCTTATTTGGTGTGTCAGTGATTTGATCTGTTGTTTAGATGTTCTAAGAACCCACAACCGCTATTAAATTACATTTTAGTTATGGCTGCTCAGTATTTCTCAAGATGAAGCCATTGTCTTTATTTGGTCATGCCGGGTTTCCTTAACAGGAAGTAAACTTGTTAATGATAGTATATAAGGCTGCTGACAGGGCACTTTAAATGAGGAATCTTCAACTCTGGTACTTGCTCTCTCCCTTGGTCTAGCCTGAATTTGTTGAACTTCACAGTCATTTATTTTCCTAGGCTTTCCTGGAAACCACGGTTGATTGAGTGGGAGAAGCTCCTGATGGTAGACTTATAATTTGTCTAAATGAAAGGAAAGACATGTTTTTTTATATATATATATATATATATATATATATATATATATATATATATATATATATATATATATATATATATATATATATATATATATATATATCAGTGATTTTAATACAGCTTTTAAATCTTCAATGGTTTTCATAAACAGGTTTTGAAGGTATGTTATTTTGTAATATAGGGTATACAGGAAAGCCTGAGTACATTGATTGCGTATTTGTCAAAACATTTTTATATGTCCTTCTCCCCTCCCGCGCAAGATTCCTCAATTAATTAATACTGTGGTACACAGATAACTGAACGCAATGTAGATGGATACATTTTATATAGCCTGATCACTGGCTAGATAAAATATCTGGAAAGAAAGATCATTGGTAGATTGCCCGATAGTTCTTTGAGGTTATACAAAGTAAAAATAATTCTTGCTCATGAAATATGCACACAACCCACAGACAATACACAGGAAACACATCTTTCACATTTCATCCTGTCATTCAGTGACAATTTTTACTCAGTCTGCATAAGCAGATTAATTTCTGACCATAATCATCAAGGTTTACTGCTGAAGACAAATGGAGCTAAAGGTTGTTCCAACTCCCTTAGGCTATAGCAACCACAACAAAATCATATTAATCTAAACTCGATTCATTTAGCTTAATTCATTTAGAAGCTGTTCCAAAGCCCTTTAGGATCTTTCTATTAACTTCTATGGGCTTTGGATCAACTCCTTAACTATTTCATTGCTGGTGACCCAAGAATAGAGGAGCTACACTGATTACACCAGCTGATTATCTAGCCCTAGTTATCTTTCTTAATAAGTTAATAGTGGACTACATTATTGTCTTTTGAAGAAAGCTAGTCCCATGCTGGTAACGATATAGTGAGAGGTCTACAATTTGAAGAAAGATCAAAAGAATTATTTTTCATCAGCTGAAGTGCAGCCAAAAGTAACAGACTTGAAGGACCAATGTTTGATCTTCTTCTGGGGGCAGGGGGAGGGAGGAAGTAAAACTATCTAGTTTTTTTCAAATTCTTACATTACACAGCTGACATTTAAGATGCCTGCCAGCTCAGACTTTTCAGGGAAATGCATTATTTTTTTTACATTGTGAATTATTGTCCTATTATGCAACATTTCCCTGATGATTTAACAAATTTATTTATTGTGTACTTCAATTTTCCAAGCAAATTCAAGGTGTGTGTGTATATAAGGATAATTACTACATTACAAGTACACATATTGGGTCATATTTTCAAAAGTTCCTCAACAAAAAACTTCATATATTTGTGCACAACTTTGCATGCACAACCCATGTGCATGCAAGTTTTGTACAATAATACATGCAGACAAATGATAGAATGTACATGCCATTCCTGAACCCCCAAACAATTTATGCAGACAAACGATTTGGCAGGCTATAATTTGTGAGTACAAACAATACTTCAAAAATGCATGTTCAAGTGACAAAATGTACAAAATGACAGATACAGAGAGGGCATATTTTGAAATATTGAGACTATTAGTTAACAGTGCATATGAAGAAGATATGATACTATCTGCATAGTTAAGGTTGAAATTAATCATGCATACATCTGATTTTTGACCACCAATTCTAACCTTGATAAAACGGATCTTCTTGCAAGTGAGATTGTTTTGGTAAAATTTCAGCTTAATCAGATAGTCTGAGTCTGAAGATATGTGCCATAAAAAAGTAAAAGACTCCTCCCCACACATTTTTTGCCATCTTCAAAATGAAGAAGCAGATGGATATAAACCACCACAGGTATAAACCAGTGTCATCCCTGGTGGATCGCTCAAAAAACACCTGTTGCCAGAAACTCAAACCCCAGTGGTGACTTTTAACAACAGGCAAAAGCATGTTTTTTATGTGCTTGAAACTGGATCCCCATTTCAATTTTCTCACAGAATCAGGGGAGTTTACTTATACTTTTGAAACACTTCTTTCTCTCATGAATAAATTATGATAAACGCTGGTCTGTATATCCTGTTTTGAGAATATAGTCAGAGACTGCATTTCCCACAAGGCCTAAGAACAACTTCTTCCTCTTCTTCTCTGAGCCTATGGTTGGTCAAAATGTGAGCAGGAAGCATTTTGTTTTTTGTGCAAATCGACCACAATGCTGTGAAATGACAGTTCATTTGCATCCGAGTGCTCCATGAAAAATGATTTTGTTAATGAAGCAATTCAGAGCAGCTGTGTTCACTGGTTTCCTAGTCAGCACTTGAGGTGCAAAATATTTGCACACCACTTATAAATTAAACCTAGATGCACTCATTTGGTCATTCTATTGCAAGGGTTTTTTCTTGGCCCCATCCCTCTTACATGCCTCTCATCAAACACATTTGTATGAGAAATGGTCTCAGAAGATACAATTGGTACCAGTTTCACTTCTACTCTTTTTTTTTTTTTTTTTGGATGGTGCAGTAGTTGGATTTAAAGGTTCTTGAAAACTTTTTTTAGGTATTTAGTTGCCTAAAGATGCAGATAGATGCTGTGACAAAGTTCCTCCTCTACCTCGGTGGGTCCTGCGCTTATTGGCGGATTCTGCTTGCCTCAGAGATCTTCCCCTCTAGTAGAATCCACAGTCAGGTTAACTGCTCCTGTGTCTGATCAGGAGTTGGGAGGTTTGGGGGGAACCCGGGCCCACCCTCTACTCCGGGTTCCAGCCCAGGGCCCTGTGGATTGCAGCTGTTTAGAGTGCCTCCTGGAACAACTGCACGACAGCTACAACTCCCTGGGCTACTTCCCCATGGACTCCTCCCAACACCTTCTTTATCCTCACCACAGGATCTTCCAGCAGTACGCCCTCTTACTCTCAGCTCCTAGTGCCTCTTGCTCCCAGCTCCTCACACGCAACCTCCTTCCACAGCTCCTGACATGCGCCCTTCACTGACTCACTGGGAGGATTTTGATTAGTTTCAGTCAGCCCCTGATTGGCTGCAGGTGTCTCAATTAACCTCCCTGCCTTCTGGAAAGTTCTTAATTGGCCCCAGGTGTCTTGATTAACCTGGAGCAACTGCCATAAGGTATCAGGGATTTGTTTAGCCTGGGACTAACATACTGGTTCCTTACCACTTTCCTATAGCCCTCTGGTTGGGAAGGAGGTAGAGGACTGCTGCTCCTGCTCATATCTCTGGGGCTGCTGCTAGGCCCTGGGCCCTCCCAGCTGCTGTTTGCTGCTACTCCAGCTTCTCCCCTGGCTAGGTCAGGCACCCCTCCCATTACTCCACTCTCTGGTTGCTGGCTGCCTGGCAGCTGAACCCCCTCCCCCCCCAACACCTTGGTTGCTGCTACTCCTGCTGCTGCAGCAACCCCTTGGGGGGGAGGGGGCCTGCTGGCCCTCTCCCCAGAGGAGGGGTGTGAGGGGCCCCTGCTCCAGCCGCTGCTGTGACCACCACCACCACCACCATCTGTGAGGGGTCCTGCCTGACCACCGGACCACCGCCTGGAGTTGCTGGAGCTGCTGCTGCTGCCCTGTTTGCTGCCAGGAAGCTGCTGGTACCCAGAGGAGGAAGACCCGGAAGACCATCGGCGGAGACTCTGCAGACCACCGTGGAGGGGGCCTCCAAGAACTGAGTAATTTTTCAAACTGTGCTCTAGTGGTGGGGGTATTGACTGTGTTTGTAGGGGCACAGGGGGTGTGGCGTAGAGCCTGCCCCCTGCTTCATCTGTGCCCCCTCCAACCCCCACCACCACCGCTGCCCCCTCCTCCACCACCACCACCTCTGCTGCCTGCTCACCGTTTGCCCTGGTTCCTGCCTCTGGACTCAGCCGCTTGCCTGGCTAGCCGAGCCCGTTTCCACCTTTTGGGCCTGAAGCAGCAGCCAGCCCAACAATTGACCTTGCACAAGCGCACGTGGGTGCACGTGCCCCTCCCCATTCCCCTTGGACTGACCCTCCCCCTCCATCAGCACGCCCCTTGCTTTGTCCCTTGCCACCTGCCCCATTTCCCCTTGAAGCTATCTGGGCCCCTCTCCTTTTTTTGGTCCCAGCCCCTTGCTAGTTTCAGTTTTGCCCACCCCGCCCCTCTCCCTCTGCAGCCTTGTTTGTTTGCCCCGCCCTAGCCCTGAAACTAGTCCCTTGGTTTTCTGCCCCATTCCCAGTTGGTTGTCTCCCTCCCCCTGAAACTCCGTTTGCCCTGATTAGCCCCCCGCTTTTGTGAACCCACGCCCCCTCCCATGCGCTTGTGCCCCTCCCGTTTAATTTTGACCCTATCTCACTGCACCCCCATGCTGTTATATCATCCCCTCCCCTAGTGCAACAAGAGGAGCCGGATTTCCCAGCTTGAGTTGGTGACTGAACCCTATCCCCGCACTAGTCCGAGACAACCCTGAACCCTGTCCCCACTTTTTGTGCCCTCCTCACCTGCCTGCAGCCTAGCAGGGAGGAGTGGTCACCCCAATTCCTCTCCCCACCCCCGCTCTCAAGAGTTTTCCCTTCCTCCCCAGCTCATCATGGCGGGCGATATGGAGGGAGAAGCCCCTCCAGACGGCACGGCCTCCCCTCCTCCGCCTGTTCCCCCGTCACCCTCCCAAGCCTCTACCTTACCCGCCGCTGCCGAACCACCTGCTCTCGCCCCCGCTGGGGCACCGGCAGCGGCGGACTCTGAAGAGACTCATAGACTCATAGACTCATAGACTTTTAGGTCAGAAGGGACCATTATGATCATCTAGTCTGACCTCCTGCACAATGCAGGCCACAGAATCTCACCCACCCACTCCTGGAATAATCCTCTCACCTATGTCTCAGCTATTGAAGTCCTCAAATCATGGTTTAAAGACTTCAAGATGCAGAGAATCCTCCGGTAAGTGACCCGTGCCCCATGCTGCAGAGGAAGGCAAAAAAACCTCCAGGGCCTCTGCCAATCTACCCTGGATGAAAATTCCTTCCCGACCCCAAATATGGCGATCAGCTGAACCCCGAGCATGTGGGAAAGACTCACCAGCCAGACACCCAGGAAAAAGTTCTCTGTAGTAACTTCTAACATCCCATCATTGACCATTGGTCCTATTTACCACTGATGGCAATTAATTGACCTTTGACTAAGATCATGTTATCCCATCAAACCATCCCCTCCATAAACGTATCTAGCTTAATCTTGAAGCCAGTTAGGTCTTTTGCCCCCACTGCTTCCCTTGGAAGGCTGTTCCAGAACTTCACTCCTCTGATGGTTAGAAACCTTCGTCTAATTTCCAGTCTAAACTTCCTGATGGCCAGTTTATATCCATTTGTTCTTGTGTCCACATTGGTACTGAGCTTAAATAATTCCTCTCCCTCCCTGGTATTTATCCCTCTGATATATTTAAAGAGAGCAATCATATCTCCCCTCAGCCTTCTTTTGGTTAAGGTAAACAAACCAAGCTCCTTGAGTCTCCTTTCATACGACAGGTTTTCCATTCCTCGGATCATCCTAGTGGCCCTTCTTTGTACCTGTTCCAGTTTGAATTCATCCTTCTTAAACATGGGAGACCAGAACTGCACACAGTATTCCAAATGAGGTCTCACCAGTGCCTTGTATAACGGTACTAACACCTCCTTATCTCTACTAGAAATACCTCGCCTAATGCATCCCAAGACCGCATTAGCGTTTTTCACGGCCACATCACATTGGCGACTCATAGTCATCCTGTGATCAACCAGGACTCCGAGGTCCTTCTCCTCTTCCGTTACCTCCAACTGATGCGTCCCCAGCTTATAACTAAAATTCTTGTTATTAATCCCTAAATGCATAACCTTACACTTCTCACTATTAAATTTCATCCTATTACTATTACTCCAGTTTACAAGGTCATCCAGATCTTCCTGTAGGATATCCCGATCCTTTTCTGAATTGGCAATACCCCCCAACTTTGTGTCATCTGCAAACTTTATTAGCACACTCCCACTCTTGGTGCCGAGGTCAGTAATAAACAGATTAAATAAAATCGGTCCCAAAACTGAACCTTGAGGAACTCCACTAGTAACCTCCCTCCAACCTGACAGTTCACCTTTCAGTATGACCCGCTGTAGTCTCCCCTTTAACCAGTTCCTTATCCACCTCTCAATTTTCATATTGATCCCCATCTTTTCCAATTTAACCGATAATTCCTCATGTGGTACTGTATCAAATGCCTTACTGAAATCGAGGTAGATTAGATCCACTGCGTTTCCTTTATCTAAAAAATCTGTTACTTTCTCAAAGAAGGAGATCAAGTTGGTTTGGCACGACCTACCTTTTGTAAAACCATGTTGTAATTTGTCCCAATTGCCATTGACCTCAAGGTCCTTAACTACTTTCTCCTTCAAAATTTTTTCCAAGACCTTGCATACTACAGATGTCAAACTAACAGGCCTGTAGTTACCCGGGTCACTTTTTTTCCCTTTCTTAAAAATAGGAACTATATTAGCTATTCTCCAGTCAAACGGTACAACCCCTGAGTTTAGAGATTCATTAAAAATTTTTGCTAATGGGCTTGCAATTTCGTGTGCTAGTTCCTTTAATATTCTTGGATGAAGATTATCTGGGCCGCCTGATTTACTCTCATTAAGCTGTTCAAGTTTGGCTTCTACCTCGGATATGGTAATATCTACCCCCACATCCTTATTCCCATTTGTCATGCTGCCACTATTCCTAATCTCCTCATTAGCCTCATTAAAGACTGAGGCAAAGTATTTGTTTAGATATTGAGCCATGCCTAGATTATCCTTAACCTCCACTCCATCCTCAGTGTTTAGCGGTCCCACTTCTTCTTTCTTTGTTTTCTTCCTATTTATATGGCTATAAAACTTTTTACTATTGGTTTTAATTCCCTTTGCAAGGTCCAATTCTACATGCCTTTTAGCCTGTCTCACTTTATCCCTACATGCTCTGACCTCAATAAGGTAGGTTTCTTTGCTGATTCCTCCCATCTTCCACTCCTTGTATGCTTTCTGTTTTTTCTTAATCACCTCTCTGAGATGCTTGCTCATCCAGCTTGGTCTAAAACCCCTGCCTATGAATTGTTTTCCCTTTCTTGGGATACAGGCTTCTGATAGCTTCTGCAACTTTAACTTGAAATAATCCCAGGCCTCCTCCGCCTTTAGGTCCATAAATTCTTTAGTCCAATCCACTTCCCTAACTAATTTCCTTAATTTATTAAAGTTAGCCCTTTTGAAATCAAAAACCCTGGTCTCAGATTTATTTTTGTTTATCCTTCCATTTAGTTTGAACTGAATTAGCTCATGATCACTCGAGCCAAGGTTGTCCCCTACAACCATTTCTTCAATGAGGTCCTCACTACTCACCAAAACCAAATCTAAAATGGCATCCCCCCTTGTTGGTTCAGCAACTACCTGATGAAGGAATTCATCAGCTATCATATCTAGGAAAATCTGAGCCCTATTATTATTACTAGCACTTGTTCTCCAATCTATATCTGGGAAGTTGAAGTCTCCCATGATCACACAGTTCCCATTAGTATTTACTTCCTTAAAAACATTAAAGAGGTCTCTATCCCTATCCAAATTAGATCCCGGTGGTCTATAGCACACCCCAAGCACTATCCCTCGCCCCCCATGATCCTGGGGGAGCCCCCCCAGCCGGCAGGAAGGGCCAGGGTAAAAAGAAGGGTAAGGGCCCCGCGACAAAGGCCAAGCCCTCCATGGCAGAGGCAGCCACTACCGCCGCGGCATCCTTCCCTGCTGTTCCCTCTACCAGCTCTGCGGGTGTCCCACCCCCGGCCCCCAGGGCATACGCCCAGGTGGCGGCAACCCCCCCACATGCCGCAACATCATCTAACCCGCCCACCGCCTCAGCTACCATCTATAGCGGCCGGGACACCTTTCCCACCTTGACCAGGAGGCATGGCGTCCGTTGCCTCCTGGTACCCGCCTCGCCCCACGTAGAAACCTATGTGCGGGCGTTGGCGAGGGTGGTGGGGCCCACAGCCATCGTAGCGGCCTCCCCCTGGCAGTGGGGGGCGTGTTCGTCCCACTAGAGCCGCTGGAGGACTTGGGCATCCGCCTAGTCCTAACTTCCGTCCCTCCCTTCCTCCCCAATGCCGCCCTGTTACCTGCCCTCTCTGCCCTGGGGAGACCCATCTCTGTAGTCAGCCCTCTCCCACTGGGCTGCAAAGACCCCGCCCTCCGTCACATCCTCTCGTTCCGCCAGCAGGTGCAGCTCCAAATGCCGCCGGCTGCACGTGACGGGGAGGCGCTCGAGGGGTCCTTTATGGTCCCCTATCACGGGGCCCGTTACCGGATATATTATTCCACGGGGGAGGCTCGGTGCTACCTCTGCCGGGCGATGGGACACGTCCGGAGGGACTGTCCCTTGGCCCGGCAAGGAGGAGCATCCGAGACCCCCGGCGCCCCTGAATGCCCGGTGCCCAGAGCCGCCCCTCCTCCTTCCCAGTCCACCGCTGCTCCCACTCGGGCCCTGGGAGTACCTCCCCCAGTGTGCCCAGACGAGTGGGAGAGGCCCGCTGCGAACAGTCTGCTGAGGCCTGTGGAGGAGGGTGAGGCAGGGATACCGCCGGGTGTGGGAGAGGGCCAGCCCCAGAGAGATTTTTCCCTCCCTTATGCTGCCCCACCACTACCTCCCCGAGTCCCTAAGAAATCGCCCCTCCCCCTTGACCCGACCCTTACTAGCCAGCCCCCAGCTGAAGCCATGGAGGACTGGGCCTTAGTACAGGGGAAGCGGGGCAAGCGGAAGGCTCGAGCCCCGCTCCTTTCCACCGATGCGGAAGCCCCCCGGAAGACCAGGAAGGGGGGCACTGATGCCGAGCCCTCCGCTTTGCCCCTGAGCGGCTTTTGTCCGCCAGAACCGGCTGGGAAAGACGTGGCAGCACCGGAAGGTATTACCGCCCCTCCCTCGGAAGCCCCCGAAGGAGCCCCTTCTGCCCCCTTTGTCGACCCTGCGCACCCTGACCCGAGCATCGCTTTAGGTGCCGGCGGAGAGAACCCCGGGGTGGCAGAAGGTGACCTGCCCTCTATCTACGAGGAGATCGAGGCCCTGGGTCTGACCCCAATCACCCAGGGGGAGGACGACCCTTTACCAGCAGGCCTCGATGTCAATGACCTCACCCCGGTGCCCCTTTCCCCCCTCTCCCCATGCTCCCTCCCCTTGACCGTCGGTTCCGCTCCCACCTCCGAGGATCCCCTGGGCTCTTCCACCTGCCCGGTCGCAAGTGACACCTCGCTGACGGCCGCCAAGCCTCCTGAAGCGACGGCCGGTGCCCTGCGGCCGGGACCCGAACCCCAGGGGGTACCCCTCAATGGGGTGGGACAACGGTTCTCCTTCCCAGGCGGGGACCCCGCAAATGTCTGTCCACCTCCCGATGCCGTGGCTGTAACACGAGCCATCATACCAGAGCCCGGCATCGTGGGGGGTCCCCTTCCCAATTCCCAGATCCCTCAGCCACACCAAGAGAGGCCACCTCCCAGTGGCCCAGCTCCTGCGGCTCACGATCCTCTACCCGTTCCTCAGCCCGGCCCTGCTCATGTCCCTTTCCCTGCCCCTACTTCTGATCCCTGCCCTGCCCCTGATGCCGTCCCAATCTCCTACACCTCCCATGGTGACACTGCCGCCCCTGGGGCTGTCTCCCTCCCCTTAACAGAGGATGACCCCCAGGGAGCGGCTCCAGTATTTCCTCATCCCGAACCACCAGAGTCTGCTCTTCTCCCTCCACCACCTCCCCCAACTAAGCCGAATTTTGGGTTGGGCCCTAAGGTGCCGGCCCAGCGGGAGCTGCGTCGAGGGTCCGCCCCTTGCCTGTCTGTTTCGGTGGGCCATAGGGCTGTGTCAGGGGCCCCTTCTTTCGATAGCCAGGAGCCAGTAACACCGGCCCCCCATACGCTGCGAGAGGAGCTGCGGGGGTTCCTGGAGGACGTCCGGGGCTCCCGCAAGAAAGTACAGCTCGCTCTGCAGCGATGGGGGGATTTCCACCAAATCCTCCAGGCCACGAGGGCCCTCATGGGGGAGGGTAAAGGGACTGGGAAGCAGGCCGCCACGGCCTACCAACGGGTCCGCCTTTTCCGTGACTCACTACTCAGCTACGGGGTGGGTCACGGATTGTTACGCGGCCCGATGGGGGCCGTGAGTGAGTCTGCCAGCAAGGATCCCCCCCAGCCCTCCTCATGGCATCTCTCCTCTTCGCAACATTAAACACCCGGGGCTGTAGGATGGGTCTCCGCAGGAGCCAGGTGCTCTCCTTCCTTCGGGAGGGGGGGTACTCTGTAGTGTTCCTGCAGGAGACCCATACGGATCCAGCCGCTGAAGACAGCTGGCGGCTGGAATGGGGGGACAGAGTCTACTTCAGCCATCTCTCTGTTCGCCAGGCTGGAGTGGCGACCTTGTTCTCCCCCGACCTACGGCCTGAGGTGCTGGGGGTTGCCGAGGCTGTGCCGGGCCGCCTGCTGCACCTACGGGTCCGTATGGAGGGGCTCGTGGTCAATCTCGTCAACATCTATGCCCCGACACTGGGCCCGGAACAACTTCGTTTCTATCAGCAGGCGTCCACCTTCCTCGGCACCTTGGATCCTCGCGAGTGCCTGGTCCTGGGCGGGGACTTTAACAACACCCTTGAAAAACGGGACCGCTCGGGGATCGAGCAGTGCCCGGCCGCCGCGGACGTCCTCAGGGAGATTGTCGAACATCACTCCCTGGTGGACGTCTGGCGCGACCACCATCCGGGCGACAGCTCAACCTTCACCTTTGTCCGGGTGGAGGCCCATCGGTCGCACCACTCCCGGTTGGACCGCATCTATTTATCACGTTTTCACCTTTCGCGGGCCCACTCCTCCAGCGTCCGGCTGGCCCCGTTCTCTGATCATCATCTCGCTACCGTGACGGCCTCTCTCTGCGCGGAGAGGCCGGGGCCGGCCTATTGGCATTTTAATAACAGTTTGCTGGAGGATGTGGGTTTCGTGGCGTCCTTCCGGGAGTTCTGGCTGGCCTGGCGAGGGCAGCGGCACGCTTTTCCCTCGGCGCGGCGATGGTGGGATCTAGGGAAGGTACGCGCCCGGCTCTTCTGCCGTGATTACACCCGGGGCGCCAGCCGACGGAGGGATGCGACGATAGAGCAGTTGGAACGGGAGGTCTTAGAGCTGGAGAGGCGTCTGGCCGCCAGCCCTGAGGATCCATCCCTCTGTGGGGCGTGCCGGGAGAAGCGGGAGGAGCTCCGGGAACTGGAAGATCATCGGGCCCGGGGCGCCTTCGTTCGATCCCGCATCCGTCTCCTTCGGGAGATGGATCGCGGCTCCCGCTTCTTCTACGCCCTGGAGAAAAAGAGGGGGGCTAAGAAACACGTCACCTGCCTCCTCGCAGAAGATGGCACCCCCCTCACGGATCCGGTGGAGATGTGCGGGAGGGCCAAGGCCTTCTACGCGAGCCTTTTCTCCCCGGATCTGACCGATCCTAACGCTTGCAAAGTGCTCTGGGACGAACTCCCTACGGTCAGCACGGGCGACCGAGACCGGCTAGAGCTGCCTCTCACTCTGGCCGAGTTCTCGGAAGCCCTCCGTCGCATGCCGACTAATAAATCTCCGGGACTGGACGGGCTGACCGTGGAGTTCTACCGCGTGTTCTGGGACGTCCTCGGCCCAGACCTTGTCACCGTCTGGGCCGAGTCCTTGCAGGGCGGGGTCCTCCCTCTTTCGTGCAGGCGAGCCGTGCTCGCCTTATTGCCGAAGAAGGGGGACCTCCGCGATTTACGGAATTGGCGTCCCGTCTCGCTCCTCAGCACGGACTATAAAGTCATAGCAAAGGCCATCTCGCTGCGGCTTGGGTCCGTGCTGGCGGACGTGGTCCACCCAGACCAGACCTACACCGTCCCGGGCCGCACCATTCTCGACAACCTGTATCTGGTCCGGGATCTCTTGGAGCTTGGGTGTAGGGATGGTCTGTCGTTCGCCCTCCTGTCTCTGGATCAGGAGAAGGCGTTCGACAGGGTGGATCACGGGTACCTCCTGGGCACTCTGCGAGCGTTTGGCTTTGGGCCCCAGTTTGTGGGTTTTCTCCAGGTGCTGTACGCCTCTGCAGAGTGTCTGGTCAGGCTCAACTGGACCCTGACCGAGCCGGTCAGCTTCGGGCGAGGAGTACGGCAGGGGTGCCCCCTCTTGGGCCAGCTGTACGCTCTGGCGATCGAGCCCTTCCTCTGTCTCCTCCGCAGGAGGTTGACGGGGTTGGTGCTCCGAGAGCCGGAGCTGCGGCTGGTCCTGTCGGCGTACGCCGACGATGTGCTCCTCGTGGTCCAGGACCCGGGCGACTTGGTGCGGGTGGAGGCTTGCCAGGCGATCTACTCGGCGGCCTCCTCTGCCCGGGTCAACTGGGTCAAGAGCTCTGGCCTGGTGGTAGGGGACGGGTGGCAGGCGAGCTCCCTCCCACCCGCGCTTCAGGCCATCAGGTGGAGCGCGGGTCCTTTGCTCTATCTCGGCGTTTACCTTTCTGCCACGCATCCATTCCCGCCGGAGAACTGGCAAGGTTTAGAGGGCAGGGTGATAGAGCGGATCCGGAAATGGACAGGACTACTCCGGTGCCTCTCCTTTCGAGGGAGAGCACTGGTAATCAATCAATTAGTCCTGTCCATGCTCTGGTACCGGCTCAACACCCTGGTCCCGGCCCCGGGTTTCCTGGCCAACCTCCGGACGTCGATTCTGGAGTTCTTTTGGTCAGGACTGCACTGGGTCTCTGCAGGGGTTCTCCATCTTCCTCTGGAGGAGGGTGGGCAGGGCCTGAAGTGTCCACACACTCAGGTCCATGTCTTCCGTCTCCAGGCCCTGCAGAGGCTCCTTTATGGTGCAGGTAGTCCGGCGTGGAGCGTATTGGCACACGCCTTCCTACGCCGCTTCCGAGGGCTCCGATATGACCGGCAGCTCCTTTATCTCCATCCGAGAGGTCTTCCGCGAGACCTCTATGGGCTGCCGGTCTTCTACCAGGACCTCCTCCGGACCTGGAAGCTATTCTCAGCGACCAGGTCCGTGGCGGCCACCGAGGGGGCAGATCTCCTCGCGGAGCCCCTGCTACACAACCCCCAGCTCCGTGTGCAGGTGGCGGAGTCCCCCTCGGTGCGCCAGAGGTTGGTCCTGGCAGAGGTCACTAGGGTCGGAGACCTCCTGGACTACGACCGGGGAGACTGGCTGGATCCCCTGACGCTTGCTCAGCGCATGGGGCTCTCCAGACCTTGTACTCCCCGGCGCGTACTTCAGGAGGTGAAGGCTGCTTTGCCGCCCGCTGCTCGGGTTTACCTCGACCGGGTCCTACGAGAGGGTATGCCCCGCCCTCCCTTCACCCCAAGCCCTCCGGACCTTTTTATTGGCCCCTTGCCCCGTGGACCCAACCGGGTCCCCTGTCCCTTCACGGTGAGCCGGCTGCACGAACTACAACCCGTCCGCTTCCAGACCGCGCCAAGGAAACGTCTATACACGCTCGTGCTCCACACCCTTCATCTCCTCGCCCTCACGTCCCGCCCCGATACGAAATGGCGGGACCTCCTGCCACCTCTAGAGGGTGAGAAGCCCCGGTGGGCCAGCCTTTACTCCTCCTTAGTCCCAAGGCCCACCGGGGACGTCAGTTGGCGGCTCCTTCACGGAGCCGTGAGCACGGGCGTGTACTTGGCGCGGTTCACCCCTATTCCTGACACATGTCCCTTTTGCGGTGTGAGGGAGACCCTGGCGCACATTTATCTGGAGTGCGCCAGGCTTCGACCCCTGTTCCGGCTCCTCTCAGACGTTTTGTTGAGGTTTTGGTTGCACTTTTCCCCTCACCTTTTTATTTATGCACTTCCAATCCGCGGCCCCACGAAGTCGCGGGACGTCCTGGTCAACCTCCTCCTGGCCATAGCTAAACTGGCCATCTACAAAACCAGGGTGAGGAGGTTGGCCGATGGAGGCTTCTGTGACTGTGGGGCCTATTTTCGATCCTCTGTTCGTTCACGCATCCGGGCAGAGTTCCTCTGGGCAGCGTCCACTGGCTCCCTTGACACCTTTGAGGAGCAGTGGGCGCTGTCCGGGGTTCTCTGCTCGGTGTCCCCTTCTGGTTCACTTCGTTTGACCCTTTGACCGCACTCCCGTTCCTGTTTTTTCATTTTTTGTCCCCCGGAATTATTTGGTATCCAGGTCCTGTGGATCCCTCCCCTTAGGCTGAAGGGGGGGATCCTTTAGCAGTGGGCCTTGTGCAGATACAAAATGTATATCCATGGAGGCAGATATCCAAGGATATAAAGTGGGTATCTGTGGAGCCGCAGGGCTCTCCCATGAACCGCAGCGATGAAAGCAGCAGCATGTCAGGCTACCACTCGCATGAGCCAGTGTCCAGCCCGGGAAGCTCCTCCTCTGTGGCTGTACCTCTCCCAGCCTTGCCCAATGGGGCAAGCTCCAGGATCACCAGCAGCTGTCCCTGGTTGCGCTAATGTGTGAAAGCAGCTCACATGCTCCCAGACAGGAGTCCCTTTCACACTGTGGTCTGCATCTCCTCTCTCGGAGTGTGCAAGCCGCTTGCACACATGAGCGGAACCAGGGGAAGCTGCTGGTGATCCTGGTACATGCCCCTGTGGGCAGGACTGGGGCAGTGGAGCCTCACTGGAGGAGCTTCCCATGCTGGGCACTGGCTCCTGAGAGTGGCAGCTTGATGTGCTGCTGCTTTGTCTGCTGAAGTTCCTGCTAGAGCCCTGACGCTCCGTGGATATTCATTTTATCTCCATGGATATAAATGTTGTATCCGCACAGAGCTCTATCTACCGAGAAAGGTGACCACTAAGCAGGGATTTTGAGGATCTCAATTTTGGATTTAACTGTCTAATGTGGCAGTCAGGTATCTAAATCCATTTTTGGCTCTAGCCCTTAAGTTCTTCTGAAACTCCCACTAGGCACCTATCTGCATATCTGCATCTTTAGGCACCTAAATACCTTTTACAGCTTGCCCCCAACCTGTTGTTTTTTCTCCCCCCCCCCCCCAAATGGGTTGCTGGATGCTAACACTGTTGAAAATGTGACCACTTTATTTATATGTTAAAGTGGGAATTAAGGTCTCTTGCAAATCTGGCCCCACAAGTTCTGAGGACTTTTGAAAATCCTGGGGCACAATTCTTTGAAATGTGTCCCCTAATGTTCCTTTATACCTTTTATTAGGACATGTTCAATGCTACAACAGCAACAAGGGTACCATTCAAATCACTATCTAAAACATTAGAAGTTTTAAAAGCCACCACTCTTTTAAACAATCAATGTATTCCATTGTATAAATAAATCAAGGAACAGAGCATCAGCTCAAATAGCAATGGGCAGCCAGTATTTGAAACAGAACTTCTGTAGAAATATTTTGATTAACTAGTTTGGGATTTTTGAAGGATCCTAAGAGTTAAGGTCTGAACTTAAGAGTTAAGGTCTTGGGCCAGTGGCGCAATGGATAACACGTCTGGCTACGGATCTGAAGATTGTAGGTTCGACTCCTGCTTGGCTCGAAAGTGCACCTTTTGTTAGGGGGGAGGGATAGCTCAGTGGTTTGCGCATTGGCCTGCTAAACCCAGGGTTGTGAATTCAATCCTTGAGGGGGCCATTTGGGGATCTGGGGCACAAATTGGGGATTGGTCCTGCTTTAAGCAGGGGGTTGGACTAGATGACCTACTAAGGTCCCTTCCAACCCTGATATTCGATGATTCTATGAACACACTATGAATTTAAATGGAATTTGAGCACCTATTTCCCCATAGGCTACTGTGAAATTCCAAGCCATATTGTAGTGTTCAATTTGTGTCATTTGAAGAGGGGGTGGGGAGAAAGGGATAAAGACCTTTCTAGGAGGGTCTAGATCTAGAAATCTTTCAGGATGAACTATTTTCTGGTTCAATCTGGTTTCTTCATTTGAAGGGAACTATTTTACTCCTTGGATGTGTTTTTTACAAACACCAGAAAAAGTCATTTCTGCCATTATGTCACTGTGGTACAGGAGGGCCAGGGAGCAGTGGTCCTATTGGGATCCAGGAAGTGGGCGGGCAAAGCCCGCCCATTGCTAAAGGAGCCCCCCCCCCTCCAGCCTAAGGGGAGGGATCCACAGGACCGGGATACGACATGAGTCCGGGGGACAACAAATGAGAAAACAGGAACAGGAGTGCGGTCAAAGGGTCAAACGGAGTGAACCAGATGGGGACACCGAGCAGAGAACCCCGGACAGCGCCCACTGCTCCTCAAAGGCGTCAAGGGAGCCAGTGGACGCTGCCCAGAGGAACTGTGCCCGGATGCGTGAATGAACAGAGGATCGAAAATAGGCCCCACAGTCGCAGGAGCCTCCATCGGCCAACCTCCTCACCCTGGTTTTGTAGATGGCAAGTTTAGCTAGGGCCAGGAGGAGGTTGACCAGGAGGTCCCGCGACTTCGTGGGGCCGTGGATCGGAAGAGCGTAAATGAAGAGGTGAGGGGAAAAGTGCAACCAAAACTTCAACAAAATATCTAAGAGGAGCCGGAGCAGGGGCTGCAACCTGGCGCACTCCAGGTAAATGTGCGCCAGGGTCTCCCTCACGCCGCAAAAGGGGCAGGTGGCAGGGATAGGGGTGAACCACGCCAAGTACACGCCCGTGCTCACGGCCCCGTGAAGGAGCCGCCAACTGACATCCCCGGTGGGCCTCGGGACCAAGGTGGACTAAAGGCTGGCCCACCGGGGCTTCTCACCCTCGACAGGTGGCAGGAGGTCCCACCATTTCGTATCAGGGCGGGACGCAAGGGTGAGGAGATGAAGGGTGTGGAGCACGAGCGTGTAGAGGAAACCCGGGGCTGGGACCAGGGTGTTGAGCCGGTACCAGAGCATGGACAGGACTAGTTGATTGATGACCAGTGCTCTCCCCCGAAAGGAGAGGCACCGGAGTAGTCCTGTCCATCTCCGGAGCCGCTCGGTCACCCTGCCATGTAAACCGTGCCAGTTCTCCGGCAGAGACGGATGCGTGGCGGAAAGGTAAACGCTGAGATAGAGCAGCGGACCCGCGCTCCACCTGATGGCCTGAAGGGTGGGAGGTGGGAGCTTGCCTGCCACCTGTCCCCTACCACCAGGCCAGAGCTCTTGACCCAGTTGACCCAGGCGGAGGAGGCCGCCGAGTAGATGGCCTGGCAAGCCTCCACCCATGCCAAGTCGCCCGGGTCCTGGACCGCGAGGAGCACGTCATCGGCGTACGCCAACAGGACCAGCCGCAGCTCCGGCTCCCGGAGCACCAACCCCGTCAACCTCCGACGGAGCCAGGGAGCAGTGGTAGAGGGGAAATATTTAAGCCCTAGGCTAATTAAGGCATGGTTCCCTGAAGACTAGGGAGGGTTGCTACAGATTAATTGGAACACCTGTAGTCAATTAAGGCCCTTTCAGGAACCTGATAAAACCTCCTGCATCAGGCAGTCAGGGGAGGAGGAGGAAAGAGAGAGGACTGGAGCTTGGAGGTGTGTGAGAGATTTGAAAGACCAGAGAACTGAAGTAAGGGAGACTCTCTCCCCCAGTCGAGGGGGAGGGTAAGGACCGATGGTAACCCCACCCAAGGGGGAAGAGACTCGCGGTGGTTGAGAGGGGCTGGGACTCAGAGCAAGGCGCAAACCCAGACCCCGACCCCTCTTCCGTCCTCTACCACCTTCCCAGGCCACTAGCAGGGCCCTTGGTACCCAAGAGCAGGGGCAAGGGGTGGCATCTTAGTCCCCGCCCCCAAGAAAAGCGCAGAGCCCCCCATACGAACTGTCATAAACATACAGCTAAGGGTAGCCTAGAATTTCTCCTTACCTGTAAGGGGTTAAGAAGCTCAAATAGCCTGGTTGGCACCTAACCAACAGGACCAATGGGGAAAGAAGCTACTTTTAAATGTTGGGATTTTGTAACTTGAATTTTCCCTGTGCTAAAAGGGTGGTTTATTCCCCTTTCTGTAATGTTAAGGTTTTGCCTAGAGGGGAATCCTTTGTGTTTTGCATCTGAGTATCCTGTAAAGTATTTTCCATCCTGATTTTACAGAGATAGATTTTTAACTTTTTTTTTAATAAAATCCTTCTTTTAAGAACCTGACTGATTTTTTCCCCTTGTTCTAAGATCCAGGGGTTTGGGTCTTTGATCATCTGGTCACCAATTGGTTAGGAGATTATTCTCAGGCCTCCCCAGGAAAGGGGGTGTAAGGGTTTTGGGGGGATACTTTGGGGGAAGGGGAACTCCAAGTGGTCATTTTCCCTGGTTATTTGTTTAAATCACTTGGTGGTGGCAGTGTTACTAAATCCAAGGTACAAGGGAGAATTTGTGCCTTGGGGAGTTTTTAACCCAAGCTGCTAAAAATAAGATTAGGGGGTCTTCCATGCTGGTCTCTACGTCTGTACCCTAGAGTTCAGAGTGTGGAGAGAACCCTGACATGAACATCGGCCATCTTGTCACAGTCCCTGATAAACAAGAAGATAGCACAGGCTAATACATAAGTCAAGGAATGGAAATGTGAGACACATTGGTTTAAAAAATAATACAGGAAGGCTTTCTTACTGTAGGTTGGTTGACCCTGATGGGTAGGATCTGAGAGTAGGCCTCAAAAGACAGTAGTTAAATCTTGCCACAGACATCTTGTGTAATTTTAAGACAAGTCATTTAATCTACATTGTGCCTCACTTCCTCATCTATAAAATAGGATAAACTTTCCCAATGCCAAAGGGCTGTTGTAAGGATAAGACCCTTAAATATTGTGAGATGCTCAGGTGCTGACAGCCTGGATAGATTGATGGAAATAAATCAATTAAGGGGGTTAATGAAAACATTAAGTAAATAGATCTCATGTCCTTTGAAAAGCCCCTTGATAATTATTCTATTTGGAATAAGCCACCACTTTAAAACATAGCATAGTTTCGTTGCCTGAGGGTGGAAAGCCCATTTCATAGAGCTCTCGAAGGACTTTCTAGGTCAGCTGCTCTCTGGATAGTGATGTCTGACTGCCTTACTGAAGAGGCAACTTTGAAAAATGTATGTCTCTTTAAATAATCTGATTCATTCAGAGCATGAAATGATTCACTCTTAAGGGAAGCCACAATACGTCTGAGACTTCAGCATATATCATAAGTAACCCATTCATTACATTACAGAAAAAGTTTCAGATTTTCATACTAAGTAACCAATCAACAAGTACTACAGAAAGGGTAATTCATGCTAGGTGGAGAATAGACATATTTAGCATATAGAAGACTTCCTGTACATTTAGCTTCATAATTTCATGCTTGAGATAACATTACGGATAACAAAAAACAGAATACTAGGTGTAGGTAGAACAGAGGAATATTTGGAAATAAAATGTTAGTCTTTTCTAAAAAATGAGTGGCAACTGAAATTGGAACTGTGTTTAATGGCTCAGAAATAATTGTAATGAGTTAACTCCCACTTGACCACTTCTGTCTCCAAGTCAAAAGTTCCTCCAAGCCAATGGACTGAGGTTAAGGCACATCAGTTTCAAAGCCAACAGTACACGAAGGAGTGTTGTAGCCAGCACTATGTCCAATTACCCTAGACTGAACTAACCCAATGGATCAGGTACCCATTTTGAAACTGGGTGGGCTGGGGGTGATCTCTCAGTGAGCTCAAGCAAGACCCAAACCCCTCACTTTCAGCATTGTAGTCAAGCATCCAAACCACTCACACCACCCTTTTGTCTGCCTCAGTTAATTTAACTAGTAGGTTACTTAAACTGTATCTAATGTTTGATGTTCCTAACAAATATTAATAGCCTGCCCAGACTAGCTTCATTCTATTCTTATTATACAAAATCAGGCCATCAGTACAACAAGCCATGTAGATTTAACTGCTGGGAGGAAAATGAGATAGAGAGAGGCATACACAACGTAATGTGGGATACTATTTTAGTGTTAATTTATAGCAGAAGTTATACTGATGCTCAACCACTGAAGACAGGTTGAAGAGAATCAACTCAACTTTAGCCATCCTGTAAAACACAAGATCAGATCCCATTAATGTTGCTTACTAAAACAATCATCCCAATTTCTAGTTTGACTGGGCAAGGGCAATCATGTGACAATCACTGGGTTAAATTAGGCCCTGGATGGAATATGGTCCTAAGAGTTGACAAAAGCCTATTTAGGACCTCTTTCTGTAGTCTGC
Source organism: Chelydra serpentina (assembly GCA_037349315.1). Taxonomy (NCBI): domain Eukaryota; kingdom Metazoa; phylum Chordata; order Testudines; family Chelydridae; genus Chelydra; species Chelydra serpentina. The sequence continues at coordinate 82,355,830 of JBAIAC010000004.1, forward strand.
CATTGACTTTAATGGGAACAATTGTAAATGGGAGCATTTAGGCCAATGCTGGCAACTTTTGAAATCTCATTTGTGATGTTTATTGAGATTAAGATGTGAACCCACTAAATAATGAAGATAGTCAAGAGAGAACTATCCTTTAAACGTGTAAGAATTATTGTTGTTGCTATTATTTATTAATACACAATAACAAATAAATAAAAACGGACTCCATTTAATCTTAATCTTGGAATAGCTGCTTTGTAAAAGCAACAGTCGCAACTATTTTTGCTCTGTTATTTCTATGCATTTGTTCTAAGCATGACAATTAAAAAAAGAGGATTTAAACACTGAGATCTTCATCCAGCTCCTGTTGAAGTCAATGGTAAAACTCTCATGATTTCAAAGATAGAAGACAGGTTCCTGAAAAAATAGACTGCTATTTAATATTATTTCAGTGAATTAAGCTACCAGAGAGACAAAAGGAGAAACTTCCAGGTTTTCTCTGAAAAAACCCCCAAAACAAATCCAAGAGTAAAGTCTGGGAACAATTAACTCAATAATCTAGAGAAAATTTCCCCATTTAATGAAAATATTACAAGGACTTTTATTTACCAAATTTATAAATAATTGATAATGAATTATACATAAGCCTAGAAAGGTTTTTGAGTACCTTGGCTTCTTTGTTTGAGAAACTGATTGTAACTTTGGTGGATAAGAATAAAATGTAATTGAAGTATTTTTATTGTTTCTTTTTCCTGTTCCTTGAACAAAGGTTTATCAATAGTATGTTCTTTTTTTTTTCTTGCGTTAAAATATCTGAAAATTCTTAATAACATCATTTTAAAATAATCACAGGAAAATAAGAATTAGGAAAGTTAGGAAAGTGTGCTCTCTCTTTCGCTCTCTCTCTCAAAATAAAAAGAAGCATAAAAAATAAAGAAATATTAAATCAAAAAGGAGCTGGAATTCCTAATAGTGGGATTTGTGTAACAACAAAAAAACTATTCAGTGCAAACTAAGAGAAGAAATTCAAAAGCTAAACTTAAGAGGAAAAAGTAGGGATGATTCAAGAGAATCAAGTCAGAAAAGAATAAAAAAATCTCAGCATAGAAAAGAAGAAAATTATATTTATCTTTAATGCACGTGGACATTATAATAAAATACACACATGAACTATGTAACAAGATGTTCCATTATGTTGAAATGAAGGAACTGTAGAATTTTGTAAGGGACTATAATCAAGTTAGAAGTATTTAATGAAACTACAAGTGGAGGAAAATAAATTGTCCTAAAGTATTTTTTGAAAATGACAAGCATTCACTACACAGAATGGGGCTAGATAAAACATCTGGCAAAGATGAAAACTCCATTGACACAGAAAATAAGTGGGATAATCAATAGAACTGTCAAAACGTTTTTGCTTGTCTTTATGAAATAAAAGTTCCATCAAAATGGCAAAAAATGTTCATGGCCCACTCTAAATACAGTATATTTAAAAGAAAAAAAATCTGAATACCAAATTCTGTTCCAAATCTATACTAATGGTCAAGATTGTTTTGTTAAGTAGAGGCACTGCACGTTGAAATATGTGTTTGCAATAGCATTATTATATTTGCATATGAAATTATGTGGTTTGACTGAGGTGTGCTGAGTTTTTAAAGCAGGTTTATAGCCCAGCACTACACAGTTCCTGGCCTCTGCCCTGCATAGAGGTATTTTGGGAGTTGTAAGTACCACCACAAGGAATGCTGGGAAGGGAGTAAATCCCTCTCATCAGTGTGCAGGATACTTGAGAGGGACAAAGTCCTACTGTGGGTATTTCTGCAAAGAAAGAGACCAGGGAAGGGGCTGGAAAGCTCTAAGTTTCTCCAGTCCAAGGGCCCAGATAAGAATTTAGGTGGGGGCTTTGGAAATGGTTTAACAAAATAGCCAGTTAGCTAGGAAATGTGCACGGTGAAGGATTTGGCTGCAAAGCCAGATATAGACACATCGCAAAAATGAAGCAAAAGGACTGCATCAGAGCAAGTTACTAAGGGCAATAACTGAGAAAATGGCTGCAGTCTTGTAGCAAGAAAGTAAATCATCTGCCACTGTGTGACTTACACTGTAGGTTTGCATGTCAAATGACAATTTGTACTGGAATGGGCACTTGCAAACACATTTATAGCAAATGCCTCTTCTCTTATACTTAGGGCTGGTCTACATGGGAAAGTTCTACAGGAGTAAGCTAAGATGTAAATTTAAACCAATATAGTTCTGCCAGTATAACTCCCCGTATGGACACTCTGATTCCAGTATAAGAGGTCATTTTTGTGGTTTAGCTTATATTGCTTTGGAAGGGATTTATGTTAAGCACCTGCTTTGAGCAGGGGGTTGGACTAGATGACCTCCTGAGGTCCCTTCCAACCCTGAGATTCTATGATTCTATGACCTCCCCCTTAGAGCCCCCTCACTCGCCCCAAAAAACACTCCACTTATGTTCTGGAATAAGAGTGCTCACATGGGGAGCTATAGCAGTTTAACTACACTGGTATAATTATGCCAGTATAACTTGTAAAACTTTGCTGTGTAGGATAGTGCTTAAACTGCAAGCTCTTTAGGGCAGAGGGGTTTGTACAGCACCTAGCATATCCTGGGCCATGACGGGGGCTACTATGCTGTGCCCCTTATCTAGTGTAGGAAAATATTGTAATAATTGTATACAATACTTGTATAATAGAGCAGCACAGTGTATTTTATGGAGTGCTGATTGAAACCTGCAGGGTTTGATTCTAATGCAGGGATTGGCAACCTTTGGCATGCAGGCCACCGGGGTAAGTCCCGTGGCGGGCCAGGCCAGTTTGTTTACCTGCCGCGTCAGCAGGTTCGGCCGATCGTGGCTCCCACTGGTCTTGGTTTGCTGCTCCAGGACAATGGGGGCTGCAGGAAGCAGCACGGGCTGAGGAATGTGCTGGCCGCCACTTCCCTCAGCCCCCATTGGTCTGGGGTAGCGAACAGCAGCCAGTGGGAGCTGCGATCAGCTGAACCTGCGGACGCAGCAGTTAAACAAACTGGTGCCCTGGCAGGCCGCAGGCCAAAATTGCCGATCCCTGTTCTAATGGATTCACAAGCTGAAGAGTTTACAGTTGTAGGAGTTTGCAAGTGAAACAGCCTTTCAGATTATTTTTTGGGGGGTATGTGGGGATTGGATGGCTTTGAATTAAATGAACTCAACCCACCTTCCCCCAGGACATCCCACTTATGTACACCTGGGACTGGCTATCTAAACAGAGGAATCAAAAACCCATTCTCCCTCCACCTACAAACACATTATCACTTTAAATATGTCATCATTCCCTGTTCTTTGTATTCCAACCCCCGATACTTTCAGCTACAAATCTAGCCTTCTTTTTTTTCTTCTTTGCTAGTTTATTGTTTCCTCCTATAGCATGACTTACGACTTTTGGCTTTTTTTGTGTTTGTCACACTCTATAAAGCACACACACTTGTGTAACAAAAACTTGTCAAACTAATTCTATTTCTATGCACTGATTTTTGTCTCTTACTCCTGCTATTGTGACATACCCACTTACCTTTTAATTCTTCCCTTCCTTGTATTTTATGACGTACATAGACTAGTGTGATAATGCACCGTTCTCCTGATTATTCTTGCCCTGATGTATCATGTAATCAAGTAACCTCTAAAATGAGCTAAATTGTTAACTTTCTGATATCATACATTTTCCCCTCTTTATTTGCTACACTTCTCTCTTCTATATACATAGACACTGCTATGTGCTCATTGTGTTACATTAGCTAAGTATTATTTATAATATCAATAATGAAATTAAAGGTTAAGCAAGCAATTTTTGACGAACTCTTTTTCATCTCCGCTTACTCTTGTTTATACATTTTTATCCAAACACTTTCATATTTTATAAAACGGAGAGTTTATCTTTTCACAAAAGAACACAGACAAGCCAGCACATCTGAAAACAAAACCAGTAGGATAGGCTATTTCAAACAAACACACCTTGTATTGCTCATTAAGGACCAAGTTCTGCCCACTCTTACACCTGTGCAATGCCACTGAAGTATGAATTTAGCCCTAAACGTGTTTGTTCAAACTACACAACCATTTATACAGTTGAAATAACTTGCTAGCTGTGGCCAGGTTTCATCTGTCAGGACTCCTTTTTAGACAAATTCTTTCAATTTACTCACACAAAGTCTTACTGAAGACTGCAAATGAAAAAGTTTAAACACTGGGACAGAGGCTACTATCGTTTTTTTTCCAGTCCAGCTGGAAACAGGAAGTACCAAAAATATGATGACATTTGGATGCAATTTTGCATCTAGTCTCATTTTGAAGACTCAAGAGTTTTGACTAGTTTAGATAATGTATGAGCAAGCATCCAAACACTGGGAGAATGATCCAAACCGAATTTCCAAATATTTTTGCCCAGCTGTAATTATTATAATCATTTGTGTTAGTCATTACGTGTATGCCATGTTTGAATATAAATAACAACATACATTTATTGTTCCCTTGATTACAAATTGAGTGTTTTTAAATTAGTATTCTGTTTAATAGGCTTAAAATTATTGGCGCTGCACTATTGAAATCAATGAGAGATTTACCATTGATTGCAATTGGAGCAGGATCTGTTGACCAATGAGAAAGTGAAGCATCTGTTGCTTTAAGAGTATAGAACATATGTAGGGACTAAATTTACAGTACTGATCATCTAGGGTAACATATCCAATCCATATCATCAATCATGAACATGGATTGGGAGATGCATCTAAGTCCATTTAGTTGAGTGTCCTTATGTTTGCTTGTAAAAAGATGGAAGTCATTATCTCTTTCATGGGAGCTTCATTTTGACTTTTTGTTCTTTCTGTTTGGTAATCCTTAATACAAAGTAAACAGCATGCATTCTTGATGTGCTTACTGTAGAGGAGCCCTGGAGAATACCTGAAAAGATTTCCCTTTCTGGCAATCTCTTAAAGATCAGATTACAAAAGCAATATAAAGCTACAAGATGCAGTCATGCAATAAAACATCAGCAATTCCTTCCAGTCTGGAGACCAAAGATGATGTTTCCCATGAGGCTGAACTCTTAAAAAAAACACCCTCGGGTGACACACAATCCTTTGATCCTGAAGAAACTAAATAAATTTAAATATTGAGCTGAAGCTCTCATTGCATAGAAAACCACATATTATACAGTGTATTGTTTAATTAAGTAGCTACAAGCATAAACATATTAGTTTCTCAAATTAAAAACAAAATAGAATTTGCTTCTCCTTTTGTTTTTGCCTCTTGTATGTTCTTTCGGCAAATGTTCCAGCACATGACTTTGGAAAGAAAGTTTTTGGGACCAGCTAATTTTAAATAAAACTTGAAGAATATTCATGGAAATGAATCTTAAACTCATAAATGTGAATATTTGCACTGGAAGTCTGATCCTGTGAGTTATATTACATTCAATCAGGGAACAGAAGCACCTTGAGTGACTATCAGAATATCTCAAATTTGAAAATAAAATCCTTGAAATGAACTGCTCACCCTCAATTGATGGACCAGGAATTAGTCACAGAAATTATTCAGAATACAATTTAAAATAATACATTATTTTAAGTAAATTCTATATTGCTTGCCTGACCTTCCCACCTGTTCTTTGATAGGTCTTGCACTGGGGAGAGAAGGTAACTGGTCTGATAACTCACTGCTGCCAACCCCACATTATTAGAGATTTTTTTTCATCCTACAATACCCAAGATTTAACCATATCCCCTTCCAGAGGACGAGTGTGGGGTTTAGCTACCACCTGGTACCTTTTCCAAAGAAATAGAAGTGAGACTGCCAGCTCCAGGAGCAAGGCATGGATGTCAGACCACCTTGTTTTCCTGAAGGTTTATGATGATTGGTAAAACTATCTGTACAATTTATTAATTCTGTGTGAGATTATAAACTGTGTGTGTGTGTGTGTGTGAGAGAGAGAGAGAGAGAGAGAGAGAGAGAGAGAGAGTACGTGTGTGTGTGGCTGCAAACTCCATTTTGGGTGTAGAAGCTAGTTGTCTCTGTTGTGCTGTTGTCTCCATATTGGACTGAAATTCCAAGGCGTGGTAACATAAGGCTGATAGTGGATGGTCTTTAATTGGGACAGTCCTCTATTGCAATGTCATTTCTCTCGGCCATAGACTAGTTCCTACCATGAGAAACTGGTTTAGTGGGAAAGAGGTTGCCTTTGCAATAACGTCACCTGGCAGGGATTTGTGCTTACATGGGGGTTGCTGGTAAGGGTGCCACCTGCCAAAGTGGGGGGGGGGGGGAAGACTTATAAAGAGGAAGGAGCTGATCTTTCTAGAGGTTTTAGCCATTTTGGTTCTAGATCAAAAAGAGAGAGAAAATCAACCCAGCATAAAGGGGCCTGTATCAGGCAGGGGGCAATCCCTGATTTCCTGACCTAGATGGCCTCAGGAACTCCTAGGGAAAGAGGTCATACTGGTCAAGGGCAAAGGAAGCAAGCTGACCTGGGGGAAGAAGGCTCCATGTTACAGCTCACAAGGACAGCCAGAAGGACTCTAAACAATGCCAGGAACTATGACACCAGGCCAAAAAATGCCCTGGAGTGATGAAGAAACAGAGGCAAGTAAATGTGCATAGCGGTTATTGTTTTGTATGGTCTTTACTCTCCTGCTCTATCTGACTAAATAAAAGAAATAATTGTCTAACCTATGGGTAGAGTATTTCTGCTTATTAAATATTTCACAGCTACTGCATGTCACTTGATAAATTTTAACTGCAAGCGGAAGACTCACACTTTTGGGGTGGAGTTCCGAGAGAGGGCATGTTTAAGTACAAAAGCGTCCCATTGTATCCAGAGGGACTAGGCAGCTGGACAGTAGTTTCCAGCTCTCAATAGCGGTGCCAGGTAGACCTGTGCCCTGAGAGTGGGCCTAGGAACATGAAGATTGTGGCAATGGTTGGACTTAATTCAGGATCTGGACACTTAAATCTCCTGGGGGTCCAAAGAAATGGAGGCTTGGATTTCCCTCAAGGCTTTCTAGTAGCTGGCCAGGCAGGTGGCACCTGGCCAGATCTGTGACAGATGGTTCAAGAAATAATTGATGAGGTGCTGGTGTCTCTAGGGATAAAGATATGAGGCCAGCAAGTATTTACTGGCTTTCAACATATTACAAAAATACCAGACTCAATGTCCAGGCTTTTCATGACCACGGATTGTGGTTCATGTTTTAACAGAACTAGAACTCAAGGCTCAGTACGTGAGTTTGAAATTCGAGTGAATATATCACAAAGGTTTTTGAACTTCTCTGAGAATATCCTCTCTCAGTGACAGGCCTTCAGCCAAATGAGAGGGTGGGTTGAAAACTCCACATTAATTTCTGTGGAAAATGTGAAAGGAGCTGAAAGTTTTACATTTTGTTTGCAATTTTTGTGAAACATTTTGATTGTTTGATAAGCATTTTTTAAACAAAAGGACAATTGGCATTTCATTTCATATTGAAAATGTATAGTATCAGCTTTAAAAAAATGAACAACAAATCAGTTTTTTGTTTTCTTTTTTGGCTCTCCTTCCCACACACACTTTAGCTACCTTTTATCATTTTTTGTTGCTCTCTTCTGGACTCCTTCCAATTTGTCCACATCTTTCTTAAAGAATGATGCTCAAAATTGGAAACAGTACTCCAGCTGAGGTCTCATCGGTGCTGACTAGAGTGGGACAATTATCTTCTGTGTCTCACATACAACACTCCTATTAATATAGACCAGAATGACATTAGTCTCTTTTGTAACTGCATCACATTATTGACTCATATTCAAGTTGTGATCACTCTAACCATCAGATCCTTTTCAGCAGAATTACCACTTAGCAATTATTCCCCATTTTGTAGTTATGCATTTGATTTTCCTCCCTATGTGTAGTACTTTGCACTTGTCTTTGCCGAATTTCATTTTGTTTATTTCAGACCATTTCTTCAATTTGTGAAAGTCACTTTGAATTCTAATCCTGACCTCCAGATTGCTAGCAAACCTTCCCAGCTTGGAGTCACCTGCAACTTTTATAAGCATATGCTCCAGTCCATTATCCAAGTCATTATAGAAAATATTGAATCATACCTAAACCAGTACATACCCCTGCAGGACCTCCACTCCTTCCGGGTTAAGGCTGGACAGTCTTGGCCTGGTGTGTGTGTTTGTTCTAAGCCAGGGATCGGCAACCTTTGGCAAGCGGCCCACCAAAGAAAGCCCTGTGGCAGGCCGGGCCAGTTTGTTTATCTGCCGTGTCTGCAGGTTGGGCTGATGGCCGTGGTTTGCTGCTCCAGGCCAATGGGGGCTGCGGGAAGTGGCGGCCAGCACATCCCAATCCCTGTTGTAAGAAAACAGCTGTTATGAACTTGTGATCACAGAAACAACTCTTGGTGGGGTTTGAAAGACTGTTAACTGGCTACAGCCTTTGTTAGAGTTAAGGGTGATCTCTGGTAATGTTATCAGATGTGTGGGTTATTTTATTATTTTAAATGTTTCTTTGTAATGTTTCCCCTTTCCGAATAAATGTGATTGCTTAGAAAAAGCTGTGTGATAACTTAAATGTGACAATTGCACTGTGTACCATCTCTGAGGAAAAAATAAAAATAAAGCAGGCCTGCTTAGGAAACCTGACTTTGCTGGGGAATTCACAGAAAAGGGAGGGAACTCTGTAGCCTGGAAATACCCTTCTCAGGGGGTAGAGAAATGTGTCTCTCTTCCCAAGAGATGCAATTGCAGGGAAACTAAGGATGTGTGCCTTGCTGGACCATAGTAGGGGTAGATGGGTGCAGTTTCCCTGCGCTGTGCCACCAATGTTATAATAATTTCATCTAGACCATGTTTCCCTAGTTTGCTTATGAGAACGTCATGTGGGATAAAAGCCTTACAAAAATCAAGATATCCTGGCTACAGCGTCCCCCCATGATGGTTTGGCATGATTTATTCTTGACAAATCCATCTTGGATTTTACTTATAACCTTATTATCCTCTGGGTCCTTATAAATTGATTGTTATTTGTTCTAGTACCTTTCCAGGTATCAAAGTTAAGCTGAGTTGTCTATCATTCCCTGGTCTTCTTTGTTCCCCTTTTAAAAAATAGGTACTATGTTTGCCCTTCTCCAGTCTACTGGGGCCACACCCATCCTCCATGTGTTATCAAAGATAATCACTAATATTTTGCAGAATTCATCATCTCGCTCTGTTAGTACCTGTGAAGGTGTAAGGGATACCATTCCTCTGGGGTCAGAAGCTGTTACCTAGCTGGCTGATTAGCTTCATCTGCTGCACCTGAGAAAGAGCTGGAACTTAATTAGATGACCCCTATAAAGGAAGTTGGGAAATGCAGGAGGGAACTGTAACACCTTCTAGAGAGCTGAGAGCCTAGGCACAGTTCTGAAAAATGGACTACTCCTGGAGTTACTGCAGAGAGGAATTGCTACAAAAACCAAATGGTCAAGAGTGAGACCATGTAGAGTCCTTTATGGCTGAGGCTGTGAGGTAAGAGGCAGGAAATTTGGTTACTGGAGTTACTGTCGTGAGGGACAGACTTATGGAATGGACTACTTAGCCTGCACAGACTTTTGAGGTAAGTTTTTGTAAGGTTTTGATTTTGCTTGTTAAGAAGGGTTAAATTAAACAACTAAATCTCATGTAAATTGCTTCCCTAGATCCCTTGAGAAAGCTCAGACAGAATTAACCCATGGAATAAGCTGACTCAACAAGAGCAAAGCTGGGTCTCTTAGGAGGAAAGAGCTATAAGATCGCTCCTCATCCTTTTTACAGTATCCTTGTGTGAATTTCATCAGGCCTGATAACTTAGATGTATTCAATTCATCTAAATATTCTTTAGCCTGTTTTTTCTTTATTTGGACGGCCATTCCTTCTCTCTTGTTGTTGTAAATATTAATTAAGTATCTTGTCCCAACTAACCATTTTGTTTCAGTGTTCATTTTAATAGGTATTAAACACTCAAGTCTTCTTGATGTTCATTATTAGGTCTAAGTAGTGGACATATACTTTCCTTTGTATTTCTTTTGCTCTTAAAAGTCAAAAAGAGGTTCTATAAATACCTTAGGTTCCTTGGTAGTCGCAACTCATTTTGTGCCTTAGGCTTTCTGATTTTATACTTACATGCTTGTTCTACTCTTTTGTACTCATCCTTAGCAATTTGTCCATGTTTCCACTTTTTGTAGGATTCCTTTTCAATTTTCAGGTCATATTGCAAGACTCATGATAAAATTATAAGAGTTGACAAATTAGAGAGGGTTCAGAGAATAGCCACAAGAATGAATAAAGGATTGGAAGACATCATACAATGACAGACTGAAGGAGCTCAATTTGCTTAATTAAATCAAAAGAAGGTTAAAGGGTGACTTGATCATACTCTATAAGTACCTTCTAGGAATAACGCAAAATTGATAGATGGATTTTTCAGTCTAATACACAAAGGTATAACAAGTTCCAATGGCTGAAAGTTAAAGCTATGGAAATTCAGTCTAGAAATAAGGTGTACACATTTAACAGAGAGGGTAATTAACCACTGGAACAATTTACCCAGGGTTCTGATGGATTCTCCATTATTAGTCACTTTTAAATCAAGGTTGGATTTTTTTTCTCAAATACATGCTCTAGTTCAAACAGAAATTAATTTGGGGAATTAGCATGGCTGGTGTTAGACAGGAGGTCAGACTAGATGATCAGAATGGTCCTTTCTGACTTTATAATCTATGAAATGCTGTAATTATGTGACTATTTAGGAGTTAATGCCACTGAACTAAAACACTGAGTCAAATGATTTGTGACTCTTTTGACGGTTCTAAATTATTTTTACTACCTAGTCATCATCTTAATCTCATAAGTGGGTCATGAAACCAAACCACTCTTAAAAGATGACTTCTTCCTGATGATAAAATAATCTGCCACCTGTTTCTCTACTTTCATATTAAGATATTTGCATAGAAGAATTGTGAACATTTGTCTTATCTCTGAAAAGATAACTTAAAGATAAAATTCTGCTTTAATGAAGGTTTAAATATTTCTAGTAAAAGGGTCCCTAATTTAGTTGGAGGTTAAAATGAAGTTCTCCAGTGCAGTCATTTGTCTGGAATCTTTTTTTTTTTTTTTCATTATATTGCAAGGTGGTATTATGTCTGCCTGAGTAACTGCTCTGTGAGTGTTTCAAGTATTCTGAGTGGTTGACTCCAATGCATCATTAATTTGAAGAAAATATAATGTTCTTCTCTTACCCTCTTGCTGTTTGTGATGTTTTGTGGAAGTGGAACAGAGTCATGAACAAAAAAAGCAGCATGTGTCTATAAAAGAACAAACTATGCCCAGCAAACTTAACTTTTTTTTTGACAGAACTACATTTTCTTTTTGATTAAAGGAATAAGAGTGCTTGATGTGGCTTTCAAACCAAAAGAATGATGTAAAAATTATAGTTGTGAACACTGTATTTCAAATTGTTTTGCCTGTCATTAACATTGCTGCAGGGTCCCTATACTAAAGATAACACACTAAGATTATCAATGTGCAAAAGCAAATTGTAAAAAAAAAAATAACTGCAGTTTCTGTATGGGGTTTGTATGTTTTAATGTTCACTCACCTACTATTCTATTAAAGTGTTTTATTTTAATGTCTAAAACAGGGGTTGTCAACTTTTTTTTTTTTTTCTGGGACCCACTTTGAAAATATTTCAGGCTGTGATGACCCTGCCCCCTGCATACAATGCCACGCTTACTTCTGCACTGCTACAGGGGGCAGCGCTGCCTTCAGAGCTGGGTGCCTACCCCGTGGCTGCTGCTCTTCGGCAGTCTGGCTACCCAACTCTGAAGGGCTCAGGCTGTCAGCCCCACACTTGACTGACAGCTCACAACCCCCCAGTGATAACCTCATAATTGCATCAGGGGTCACAAACCCCAATTTGAGAATCCCTGGTCTAAAGAAAGGGAGAATCATAGTGAAGTGAAGGATAGGGTTTGCTGTTATCTCAATTTTTGCGTATATGCCAGGAACAGAGAAAGGGATTCAGCTAGAAGTGCCCAGCTAAATGCAGAGGAGGGATATGGCAGTTACTGAGCATTTTCATTGGCTAAGTTATCAGAGATAGCTGCTGCCTTTCTCCCCCCCCCCCCTCCCCCGTGGGCAGGCACTGCATTGTTCTAAGACATGAGCCAATCAGCCCTCTGGTAGGGGGAGAAGAATGTTATATATAAGCACTGGAAGTTTTCAGTGGACTTAATTGAATGACAATGATGCAAGGCCTGGGTCTCATTTTGGTCTAATGGTGAGGTCTGTTATAGCCTTTACCTAGCAGTGAAGCATTTATAATCGGTATGATCCACTACTGTGTGTCTTCTGGACCAAGAGGAAGGCCCAGGAGAGAGCTTTTACAAACTTAAAGGCTATGAAACTCACATTTAGTTAGTGGCTAACTATTTTGAATTGGGATTCTATCTCAGTTAATAAGAGAATGAACCAAGGTTGAGTTCAGTGACATGCAAATCCTTTATTTGACTCAGTTGGATTTATAGAGAAAAGACTAAAGCGCTATACAATGAGGTCCTATAAAAATTCAGGGGGTTAAATATTCCGTGTCCTAATGTCTGAAAACCTGTTGTAATTTAGGCCATACATTTCTGGAGAGGAAGTCAACAATTAACAAAGAACTGAGTGCTGCTCACAAGAATTCACTGATCAACCTTTCTGCTTGCTGACATGGCTGAAATGTTTGGATATGGCTAGACATATTGCTGCTATTATGCAGGTTCTAAAGAAAAGAGGTGACATATATTGAACTTCAGGCAACAATAGAGATGGATAACTAGATTTCAAACTTTTTTGGAGAGGGACCATCTTTTTGTTCTGAGTCTATACAATTCTTAATGTAATGGGGTCTTGGTACTTAACTGGGGCTCTTAGCTACTGAAATACAAATGTATAATACCTCCAAAGAAAATGGGAGGGGGGGGGGGGGAGAAGAGAGAGATAGAGAGGGAGAAGTATTAGTGATAAGTCAATTATACAGACAATAAAATTGTATTTCTGTTCCACTAACTTTCATTGTATAAAAAGCAGGGTTTGTGAAAGTCTGTATAGCAAGAACACATTGGTAGACCTTTTAAACAATCTACTAGGACTAGATAAGTTATTTAAGAGTATTTCAAGCACTGTTCAAAGTAGTTTTCTTTGTATTAAATATAAATGTTTGTATATGGAACAATTATGTGGTATGTCTTGCTCTGAAGGTGCATGAGAGCTGTTAATGGGATTTAAATACAGTAGCCCTGGATTTGACATGGCAGTGCTTTCTGAAAAGACAGAATTCTGGTCTGTGCTTCAGCAATGAGTTAAGATAAGGTGAAGGAAGGCAAGAGTAGCAGGAGTTGTACATAATTCACCCCATTTTCCCTAGTCACAAATGTTCACCCTCAACACCTCTTACAGATGCAAATATCTTAATCATTAACTTTTATATAAATAGGAATTTCTAAACCTGCAGATAGAAAAGAGCATAATACTAATAACATAGGTGAACTGTGCAACTACATATGAAGATCAACAACAATGTTTTGGCACATAATTAACTATTTTGCCTCATTACATCAACTTTGGTGGTTGAGTTAATACATTCTTTCTCCTAAAAAGCCTATGTGAAGATTAAAAGGACTGGGGCTGACAGATCACTTTAAAGGGTTTCTCCCCTCTGATATACAACAAGTGCATGAATGTAAGTACTGTTAGTTAGATGTAATGTGTCTCTGTGCTGCAAAAAAGGAATTTTCATCTGTCATTCTGGTCCACTTCCACCTGGTGAAAATATTAAAGTGGAGAAGATGGGGATTGATACAAGAATTGAAAGTTGTGTAAAACTGGTTAAAAAGTAGATTACAATGGATCATATGGAAAGGCAAACTGTTAAACTGATGGGATGTTACTTGTGGAGTTCCACAGAATCAGTCTTGGAACCAGTCTTATTAACATTCTCATTAATGGCCTTCCCACAAAAAGTGCCAAAGTGACACAAAGGTGGGAGGTATTACGAATATGGAGGAAGACTTGAATATTATAGAAGATTTGGATGATCTTAATCTGGAGAAATAGAAATGGGATGAAATTTAATAGTGCAAGGTCATGCGCTTGGGGACTAACAACACAAATATTTACTGTAAATGGAGGATTTACCAGTTGGAAGTGACAGAGGAGGAGAGAGACCTTTTTCACCAATGGGATGTGGCTGTGAAAACGGCTATTTCAGTCCTAAAATGCATTAGGTAAGGTATTCCCAGTATAGATAGGCAAGCATTATCATTTGTACAAGGTACTGGTGAGACTTCATCTGGAATTCTGCATACAATCTGGTCTCCATCTTTAAGAAAGATGAATTCAAACTGAAACAGGTGTACAGAAGGGCTACTAGGATAATTGGAGAAATGAAGAACCTTCCTTGTGATAAGGGACTTCAGGAAGTTGGCCTGTTTAGCCTAATTAAACAAAGGCAGAGGGGAGATATGATTGATAAATAACTCCTCATTCCCTAGAATTTATCTAAGTGCCAATGTTGGTGTGAGGCTGGCAGACCAGGTGCCAACTCATGCCAAGGCCCCTAGGCCTCAATTGAACACTGACAAAAGCATAACTGGAAATCAGTCTGGCTCACCCTTGTTACTATTGTTAAAATGGGTATTAAGTTTATGAAAATGTGTTTAATGTTTAGACATTATGAAATGCTTGTAAATTTTTCATGCCCTAATCTCGTTATGATATCTGTATCCCATGTTATAAGGTAATATTTAAGTGTTTGCTCTGAAATTGTAAACACCCACAGTCAGGAGAGAAGCATTACTAAGTGTGAAATACTACCTTACCACAGGAGGTGTTAACTTCTGCCAAACAAAAGAAGGTACAGGTACATAGATATCAGACAAACCATTATGAACATCAGAGGACAAAGGCTTTGAGTGCTCCCCACATACTCATGAAGGGGAGATATGCAACAGGACTTGTCCCATTATCTTGAACTGGGGGAAAGGAATAAAAATCCCTGAAAGGAAGAAACTGCATATCTATGCTGGGCTTAGGGAGAGCATAAGCAAGGGATCCACAACTGCTTAGCCTGGGTTAGCCCTAAAGGACATATAGAGCTTGCATGTTTCAGCAGCTTCGTACTGCTAGGAACATAAGACAGTAACTCATTTGTGTTTGCTTGTTTTAACCTTGTAAATTTACTTTTTCTTAGTTTATAAATATTTAACTTATTATAGGATTGGCTACAGGCATTGTCTTTGGTATAAGATCAAAAGTGCAATTGACCTGGGGTAAGTGACTGGTTCTCTGGGAATGGGAGTAACCTAAATATTGTTGTGACCTTTTTTTGCTGGCAGGGACCATCTATCAAAAACGCAACCTTGCCTGGGTGGCAAGATAGTTCGGAGTACCCAATGGGACTGTCTGACTCTATAGTTAGGCTGTTATAGTGCTCGAGGAAGTCACACTTGATTGGTGGAATCTAAATATAGAACTCCCAGCCAGCTTGGTGTTTCCACCTTGCTTCTTAACTATCTGCCCTGAGGTTGGTACTCATGTTCTTGACCCACTCCAGGTAGTCTGACCGTTGACACAAGAACAAATGGCTATAAACTGGCCAACAAGTTTAGGATTGAAATTAGACAATGGTTTCTAACCATCAGAGGAATGAAGTTATGGAACAACTTTCCAAAGGGAATAGTGAGGGGGTTTTGCCCTAACTTGTTTCAAGACTAAGTTTAGCAAATTTGAAGGGGTGGAATGATGAGGTTGCCAACAATGGCTTATGGCCCATCAGCATCTAATAGTAAATGTCTCCAACTGATGGATATAGGATACTAGATGGGGAAAGGCTCTGAGTTATTACAGATAATTTTTCCCAGGTGTATGGCTGGTGGGTCTCGCCCATATGCTCCAGTCTAACTGTCATATTTGGGGTTGGAAAATAATTTTACCCCAGGTCAGACTGGCAGAGACCCTGAAGGTTCTTTGCTTTCCTCTGCAGCTTGGAACATGGCTCACTTGCAGACTTTAAGTAGTGTAAATGGTAGAATCTCTGTAGCGTGAAGTCTTTTTTAAAATCCAGACTTGAGGACTTCAGTAACGCCTGGTCTACACTAGAGTTAGATTGACGTAAGGGAGCTTATGTCAGCCTAATTAAGACAGTGTGCACATTACAGCCTTATCCTGCCAATATGCCCTACTACACTGACATAACTTCACAGGAGGAGTAAGGCTTCTGTCGGTGTAGTTAGGATGATGCAGTGTCTATGTAGTGTGGTAAACCCAGGACAGATAGCTACAAAAGGTGGAGGCAGTAAGTGGTCCCAGGGGGTTAAAACCCCTCTCCCTATCCACTAAGGAGAGAGGACTGTGGGGAAATAAGGTTCAGCTGGGAAAGGGGTTACCAGGGAACTAATTAGGTCCAGCTGGCAGCGATTGCTGGAGACCTTTTTAAACCCTCCCTGCTGTGCATGGCGGGGAGGAGTGAGGCGAGAGAGACTGAGAGAGAGTGTGAGAGAAGCTGAAGCAGAAGCAGGAAAGGCACCAGTGGGGCTGGGTGCCCCAAGACACTGAGCCCTTCCCAAAAGAAGGGCTATATTGCCTTCCCAAAAGGAAAAGGGAAAAACCCAAGGGGTTTACCTTGTCCAAGCCTGAGTCTCCGGGGCTTAAAGGACCGAGACCGCTGAGGAGAAGGAGGTACTTTGCCACAGTAGACACTATTGCTTTCATGAGCTGTTGGCTATCTTGTCAATTTCAGATTTAAATATGATTGGACACTGCTTTTTTAATTTTAAAGATTTAAGAGTGTCCTCCATAATCTGTCTTAAGTGAGCAAAGAGGCTTATCAGGCAGCTGATGCAAAGTGTCTTTTGGCTTGTTTTTAACAGATTGAACATAACAAAGTTGTACTTAACTATGCTACCAGCTATTTAAAATAGCTAAAATCAACTCTTTAATTGCATCAAACATTCTTGTCTGTGCTCCTCATTAGCATATCTGTTCTGCTTGTCTATGAAATGTCAAATG
Source organism: Chelydra serpentina (assembly GCA_037349315.1). Lineage (NCBI taxonomy): Eukaryota > Metazoa > Chordata > Testudines > Chelydridae > Chelydra > Chelydra serpentina. The sequence continues at coordinate 82,372,904 of JBAIAC010000004.1, forward strand.
CTGAAGTGGCTTGTCTGTGTTCATTAGATTCATTAATTTTCATTAGTTTTCTTTCCACTTAGCACCTCTTTTAGGCAAGGCAGAAAGGGCTAAATATTAGTGTTTATACACTGTTTTTTGTGGGAATAGAAAAATTTACATTTCAGTTATTTCATAGTTTTTATTTTCAGTTAAAAATGTGGAATTATATAATGCTAAATCTTTTCAATGTTTATATATATTTTTTCCTAACTGCTTTTGAGCTTTAAAGCACCCAGATAGAAAATGCTACCAGTGACTGGTTTGGACTCATTTTTAGAATTAAGAAACATGCCAGTGACAGGGAATATATGCCTCAGACTGGAAAAAAATAAGGTGATTAGAGCTGCTTGAATAATATTTATTAACTTATTTAATTTTGTGTAATTTTTAAAAATCTACTTTTCTTCCATTATTCACCCAGCTTATACATCTGGGTGAAGAGACTGTGAATTTGTATTCATCAAAAGATGCATTTGATAGATTTTAAATACAATATTCTGTTCCATTCACTGTTCAGAAGTAGGTTCATTTAAACCCAAGCCCATGATATGGTCATCACTTAACTGATGATCAGTTCTTTTCTTCCTCCTTTTGGAAGCATGTTACTAACTATTTTACAAATATTTTAAAATAAAAACCTCTCATAAGAGAATCTAAATATCTACCATATAGGAAGCAGCAATGGCTGTTCCAGAATCAAGCTGGTTCGTGTCTTAAGCCCAATTCCCACTTCCCCAACCACAAATTTATCCAGAAAGAAACAATTTCTGAAATATTGCATCATGTGCATCATCCCAGGGTAGTGTTCTTCTGCAAAACCTGGTAAGAATCAAAGGCATTTTAAAGTTATGAAGTCAAGTTTCTCCATTGCAATGAGCCTTGTGCCCTAACTTACACCAGTACAAGGTGGGTGTAAAGTCATTACCATGCTGATTTGGTAATGTTTTACACAATCTTTGCTCTGCTGTGCAGTCATGTATAGCAGATGGTACAGGGCAACAGAAAATCAGGCCTCTGGTGTAGAGAAAATGTACCTAAAATTTAATTTTAAAATGATGTAACTCTTTTGAGACATCTTCAAAATGGCTTGGTCCAGGAACTCCACATTTACTTTGTCGTCCTTGCCGAAAAGTGACTTTTAATAAAATGTTTTCATGGGGAAGTAAAGGGACATCAAACAAAAATCAAGTTTATGATACTTATCCATTAAGACAGGCAGAGAAGGGATTAACTACAGGTTCAGTAAAGCAGGGTTATAAAAATAGAATCAATGGAATGCTGAGGGAAAGGCACTGAGCAGAAAGAAGAAAAGGAAATGAATGCAGACTGAAGAGGGCAAATTAAGTTTGGGTGAGTGACTGAATATTTAAGGATTATGTGGTACTAGGGAACTGGCTCGATCTGTTAAATGTTCACTTCCAGACAAGTTAATGTTTGTTTTTTATAAACATTACATTAGTTACACCTATGCAATATTGTTTTGGGGAGTGAGCTGGATTCCAATAAAGCATGTTTTCATCTTTAACTTTTTTCTTTATTAAAATATTTTTTGTGGATTTTGTGCAAAGTGTTTTTTTAAGTAAATATGTTACCCTTTTGATTAGTTCCATACAGTTAGTGAAGTAACAGGAGCATAAATCAGATCAAATTCATTCCACATTCCTTGTGGATTGTACCTCCACTCTGCAGATGGGCTAAACATTATTTACATTTGGTTCACATATTTTCTTAATGACAATAGATAGTTCTATCTATCTCCTGGTTATTAATCCAGCTATTCCTTTTGATATTGTAAATGTAGAAGGATGAGACCTCCAAGCAACAAAGAGAACCACAACTTTATAGATGGTAACTATAGGGATCTCTTTTCTGAGTGGTGCAGTGGTTTATTTTGATATAGGTCTAGTACACATAAAATGACTCTTCTAGTATTTCCATTTGAGATGGAAATAGTGTGCTTCAGCTGTTTTAAAAAACAAAAACAAACCTGACCCCTTTTGTCGTGAGGTGTAAATCAATGCATGCACAAAGGAAAGAGTCCTATAATATTTTATTAGTAGATTGTTCTGTTTCATACTGTATGACCAGCATGTTCAGCACTGCAAAAGTCTAGGGATCTCAGTTTACAGCTGAATGATAACCTTAAAGAGAGAGTATTCTTACACTAAGCACAGAAATGCATATAGGCAGAAGTAACCTTAGACCGTTGGGAAGGTCAGAGAAGTGAATCTTTGGGATGCCTTCCAAACTTGTTTATATTAAGTCTTCAGGCTGGCAACTTCCTCCTTTGTTTGGGAGAAATGAAGCACAGTTGCTTATGTTGGGACCCATGTACAGTTGCCAGTGTTATAAGCAACACATAAGGTCCAAATCTCCAGTTAAGCCAGAGATCTAGAATTCCACGTACTGACAAGTGCAGTGGACATTATGGTGAAATTTCTCAAATGCAAATACTTCATGGACCACAAGTTATAGTGGAATTTGACTTTGTTTTTTGTCTGCATTTATTTCACGTTTTTTACATAGGTTTCTTCCAAAAATATGGGATATAGGCTAGCAAGTACAATAGAATAAAGGAGTGTCAGTGAAGTAACACATTACATTGTTACCAAATATTAATGCGTTTTCTTATTTCCTTCTATTTCTGTTTCTCACACATCTGATCCATTCTATCTACCTCCATCCCATATTCCTCCTTTGTTGTCACTGGTCTATTTTCTCATATGTCTCTCATTCCTTTCTTGGAAAAGTAGCTGTGCTGGAGGAACTGCTTTGCTAGTTGGGAGTTTCAAACTCACTCCCCTCAGTCTGGTGTTTGAAGCACCCTTTACTTCCTTTGGGGAGGCAGAAATTGACCTACAAATCACTTGACACCATTATCAGTAACACTCAGCTTTCTCAATCACAGTCATAGTGATCAACAAACAGACTCAGTCCCTCAGGGGCATCTCCTCTCCTTTCCTTTGAGTTCATGGGACCACATGCTCAGGCAGTACCCTGGGTTTGTTTTCCCAGCCCAGAGCTTCAACTTTCAGCCTCTTCTGACCCTGACACAGCCATCAGCTCTCTTGAAGAGTAGTTCAAAGGACATTACAAAGAACAGGAGTACTTGTGGCACCTTAGAGACTAACACATTTATTTGAGCATAAGCTTTCGTGGGCTACAGTCCACTTCATCAGATGCATAGAATGGAATATATATATATACACACACACACACACACACACACACACACACACACACACACAGAATCATGAAAAGGTGGAATTTGCCATACCAACTCTAAGAGGCTAATTAATTAAGGAAAGCTATCATCAGCAGGAGGGAAAAAATTTGTAGTGATAATCAAGATGGCCCATTTCAGACAGACAGTTCACAAGAAGGTGTGAGGATACTTAAGATGGGGAAATAGAGAGACTGGGAATGGCTCGGTCATTACACAAATTGAATCTATTTCCCCATCTTAAGTAAGAAATCTAATGAAGTTCAACAAGGACAAATGCAGAGTCCTGCACTTAGGATGAAAGAATCCCATGCATTGCTACAGGCTGGGGACTGACTGGCTAAGCAGCAGTTCTGCAGAGAAGGACCCGGGGATTACAGTGGATGAGAAGCTGGATATGAGTCAACAGTGCACCCTTGTTGCCAAAAAGGCTAATGGCATATTGGGCTGCATTAGTAAGAGCACTGCCAGAAGATTGAGAGAAGTGATTATTCCCCTCTTTTTGGTACTGGTGAGACCACATCTGGAGTATTGCATCCAGTTTTGGGCCCCCCACTACAGAAAGAATGTGGACAAATTGGAGAGAGTCCAGCGGAGGGCAACGAAAATGATCAGGGGGCTGGGGCACACGATTTATGAGGAGAGGCTGAAGGAACTGGGCTTGTTTAGTCTACAGAAGAGTGAGGGGGGATTTGATAGCAGCCTTCAACTACCTGAAGGGAGGTTCCAAAGATAAAGGAGCTAGGGCGTTCTCAGTGGTGGCAGATGACAGAACAAAGAGCAATGGTATCAAGTTGCAGTGTGGGAGGTTGGATATTAGGAAAAACTAATTCATTAGGAGGGTGGTGAAGCACTAGAATGGGTTTCAGAGGGAAGTGGTGGAATCTCCATCCTTAAAGGTTTGTAAGGCCTGGATTGACAAAGCCCTGGCTGGGATGATTTAGTTGGTGTTGGCCCTACTTTGAGCAGGGGATTGGACTAGATGACCTCCTGACGTCTCTTCCAACCCTAATCTTCTATGATTCTATAGTTGGGGCTCAGTAGGGTGGGGATCCACGTGTGGGTGGCTCATCGGGATGGTGCAGGTGCAAGGGTAATGGGGCTCGTACGGGGGGGGTCTGGGCGAGGGGGGTGGGTGGCTGGAGAGTCTGAGTATAAGGGGGTCTGGATGCACAGGAGTTGGGCAGATGGGGGAGCAGCTCCCTGTACAGTGATTCCTGCCCCTGCAGCTGAGGAGCGATGGGTGCAGGAAGAGTGCGGTGGGGAGAGGGGAATTTTCAGAGCTTCCTACACCCAGGAGAGAAATCTGGGGTTGGGTGTGACACGGCCCTGGATGCCATGCAGAGGAGGAGGAAATCCCATCCTCCCCAGCCAGGATTAGCAGTTGAACACAGCGCGAGGTAGGGGTCACCAGCCAGAACTTCTCCAGTCCCGCCCTCTGCTCCAAAGTGATTTACCTCTCTGCCAGCTGCCCTGGGCACCCGAAGCATTCTACTGGGGATGGTCGCATGACCGCTCTTGTGACTTCCCTTTGCTTCCCAGTCAGAAAGTCATTTGTCTGTGGGGAAGCAAAGTAATCTATGGGGAACATAAATTCTGTGCCTGTGCAGTGACACAGAATTCCCCCAGGAGTACTAGGTACACTCCTATTCCCAATAGAGGCTACAATGGCTGGTCAACAGAGCTGGTGGTTGAGCTGCAGGCAGCTATGTCTGAAGAGACTTGTGGTCCTGGCATAACTAGCTTCAGCCCAGGTAACATCAACTATCACTTCAAATTATTCTGTGATTACCCCCAAAACTGAGAAACCCCTGACTATAAAGACCAGCCCATAAATTTCTAGAAAAATCATTATGACACAGGTCCAGTGCTAGAGATTTTGGAGTGGGGGGGAAAAGGTTGTGTAACCCTCATTTTCCTCTCTACTGCTTTCAAAGTAGCATGGTGCTTCCCCCCCGCCATGTCTTCTGCCCCTCCATACCCTCTGGGTTCTGTATAAAAGGTTTGTAAATGTTTTGTACAGTTGTGCATTGAGAAAAGGATGAAAGATTGCTAAACTCAGTCCTGCAGCTCATAGAGGATTGGAAAGAGCTCCTACAGGAGATCAAAATACAAAGGCACTCAGCACAATTAAGGGAATGAAAAATGGAACAGGAAGACTCCAGGTCTGTGAAGTCAGTTTTATCAGCTGGGTATATTTTACTTTCCTAGTCAGTGAAACAACTTAGTGAAATCAAACAAGAACTGTGCCTTATGCAAAGTAGCAGTAATTGCCCTTATCTCTATTCTACAAAGAAACCAAAAAGTTGTAGTAGTTATAGCCCCATGTCTCTGAACATGGAAGTCTTCACAATTTTCATAAGACTCAGGCCAATAGGTTTAATTGTATACCCCTCAACTTGAAAGATGCAGATGAAGTCGACCGTATGATGGCAGACACTGTTAATAGTAAGTTGCATGTCTTTATTGGCGCTTGTGGTTTGTGAGGTAGAGGTGTTCTGAGGATAGGCATCTTCAAATTTCCTGTTAGGAATGGGTACAATATGGTGACTTGCTATAGGTTAAGAGGAGAAACAGTAGGGATCATACTCAGTATTATGACCCTAAGTCAAATACTATCCAAGATGGGATTTTAGTTGTTTCCATGCTGGGATTTCTGCAGCCAGAATTAGGAAACTGCAGTTTTGTACTGGACATATTTTAAGACCCGGGGGAGAGTGGGGGAGAGGGGAGGAGATAAGGAGTCTCATATGGGTCTATTTGAAGAAAATGTACCTTGTGTCTCATACAAACCTGATTATATCTTGCTTCTACTATTGTGGATTGTTACTGTCAGAAATGCAGAGTCGTCAAACTGAAGCATCCTAAATTATTATTTTTCTCTCTCTCTCTCTCTCTCTCTCTCATATTCATATATATATATATATATATATATATATTGGGCCTTTGTTTCACAATTATACCTTGGCAGGCTGAGCTAAAGTACTTTAAGACTATACTTTCAGCCAACAAATAGATCCGTGCTGGCATAGATTTTGACCCTGAGTTCAGTCTATATCTAATGCTCACACCTAAATCTTCTGAGCTCTCTTCTGTCTCCATCTTTCCAACTAAGCTAGAGCTTTTTTTATGCCAGCCTCCTTTATTTCACCCCTGAACAATCATTACTCACTTCCATGTAATGAAGCTTGATACTTGACAGGCATATAAAAATGCAATATCCTTGAGGAGTTTACAAGCTAAGGCCCTAATCCTACAAACTCTTATCCATGTGCTTAACTTCAGACATCTGGACAGTCCCATTGAAATCAACTGGAATGCTGAAATCTGTCAAGTTAAACACATGTGTGCAAGATCAGAGCCTTCTTGGTCCCAATAACATAATAAAAATGACACCCTAGCATAGTGGCTATGGAAGGGGATTGGAAGTGAGACAGAATAAACATATCATAATACTGGTACTACTCCCGTCGATACAGAGAACAACATGTAAACATGAGTTTGTCACACATTTCTTATTACATGCTATCTTTGTGTAGATAAATACATACTCTAGGTGTGGAAAATTGCACACATTTAAGAACATACATAAACTTGATTTGATTTTTTTAGGGAGAATATATGTATATTTTATAATTTTATTAGCTACAATTGCCTGTTATTGATTTCAAACCATCTACATATATTTTAAATTTATGTAAACTATAAAATAGGTATACAACTTTCCTCACAAGAGTATTGTGGTGGTTAATATTTGCAAAAACATTTTGAGATCCATGGAAGATGGGAGCGACTGTATATGGAGGTGGGAAATTAAGGTCTCTCCAGAAAATGCAACACCTTTTTTAGAAACTGTTTAAAATCAAAATTCTAAACATATAATTGCAAAATGAAACTGAAAAACACATCTGTGATAAGTAGGGGCTTCAAACCTCCAATTTACCTGCAGATGTTCATAGATAATTTTTATAATAAGCCAATCTTTAACTTCAACTAAATACAAGAGAAAAGGCAAACTAGATACACTGCTATCTAATGACTACAGTGTGCCTGTAAACACAACCCAAGTACATGGTACAGTATAGGCATATTGCTCTTGGAAAGTGATAAATGTGTTTCAGAGACACCCTAAGTTGAGTAATTCCTTCTAGGACTTCCTATGCACATGGGAAGGTGACAGGTATGATTCCTTTATGAAATAGCTTAGTTCTACACCCCACACAGCCTACTAAGCCAAACATCCAGCTATCTCTGCCTTCTACCTGCTCATTCCCCTCCTACTAGCTCTCAGAACACAAACTTAGGAATGCAGTCTGGTAAACCCTAGGATATCCATGTGATGGAGGAGGTCTTTATTTTTGTCTGCATTGCTGTATTAGGGATAGACACAAGTTAGCCCAATTCTTTTTAGATAAGCATAATAGCCCATTTTATGTAAGTAAGTAAATTGCCTGAGAGGAAGAAGCAAAATAGAAAATGTTATCGTAGGAACCATGATATACAACTTTCACATGGGGGGGGTGGGGGGGATAATTCTAATTCCTTTAGTGATAATGTACATAATAGTTAAGGTTCTCAATAGATTTCCTGAGGACTCATCCCTGCAGTCCTCTGAAACTCCTATAGAATTTGACCTCATGGGCCAGCTCCTCAACCATTGATGCAACTCCAAGGAAATACCCTAAGATTCTACTGAAGAACTTCCCTGTGCTCGCATTTACATTTCTAACCTCAAAAATGAATTTACAAAGTTTCACACACAAAAAAAACCTTCTTGTAAAATTCTCATTTCAGGAGAAAAAACAGCATAGCAACTAATGAGGTAGGTGAAATAATTTTAACTGACTTTAAAATCCTTGCTAAGGACTCAGTCCTGCATCCACAGAAGTGGGTCGTAACACTCTCATTGACTTCAGTGGAAACAGGAGTGTAAAATTAGCTAAACATAAAACCTTTGCCTGACAACAGAGAGACATAAATTTGTAATAGAAATTTCATACTCTGCACAGTCAAAAGAACACTCACTTGGATGCAGATCTCATACTTGTCTGCATTCTGACCAGTTTAAATAACTATTTACACATACTTCAATCAGTTCTCTGAAAACTTCAAACCTTTGAATTGCAAAATTATAAATTAAACAGTATAATAATGATGAAGGGCAAGCATTAGCAAAATGAAAACTACTACTAGTGTTAAACCCAGCAAACACTACTTTTGCTAGGACATATTCCCAGTAGAAGCTGGGGAGATCCTTTATGTTAAACTCAAAGCACACACAGGACTATAGCAGCATAACGTCTGGATAACTATATGGTGATCTTGTTTAGTGTTTAGAGGATTTTTTAATGACATTACTATGAAATGCATTCATTTAGCTCTCTCAGTAAGAGTTTTCATATAATGTTACATTCCTTTTCTCTGATTCATAGCTACTTACTGTTATAATTAGATTTTAGATACAGTGCAATTGTTTTAATTAATGAAATAAAAGTATTAAAGTAGAAAAAAATAGACCAGAAACATAAAGGGCCATGATGTGCCTTTGTCTTATCTGCCGAGTACAAGAATAAGGCTACATGTCCTGTTCAGCCGAAAAGAAGACTTACATAGACCTTGGGCCCCAATCAGACACTTCGTCTGTCATCCAGGTAGTTCCTCTTGTTAGTAAGTGGGCAGGGAAGGATCAGAGCAGAGCAGGTGGAACCTTGGATCCAGTCTGCTACTGGTTGGCCAGAGCAGCTGATAAGGCATTTGGGATGAAGTAAACAGCACTCTTTCAAGGGCTGCAAGTAATGTATTTCCTATTCTCCATGAACTCACCTTTATCCTCCCACACCAGTCAAGCTGGGAGGAATTGAGGAAGGAATGTCGATTTACGCACCACCTCTTTCTCGAGGCAGAAACTTTGGGGGAGGGATAGCTCAGTGGTTTGAGCATTGGCCTGCTAAATCCAGGGTTGTGAGTTCAATGCCTTGAGGGGGCCATTTAGGGATAAGGGGCAAAAATTGGGGATTGGTCCTGCTTTGAGCAGGGGGTTGGACTAAATGACCTCCGAAGGTCCCTTCCAAACCTGATATTCTATGAGCACACCTTTCTCCAGTACATCTGGTGCAAAATCAAGCCTCAGTAAATTCACCTCCCTACAAATAATTTGAAACCAGATTTTGACATCCTTACTCCTGTTGAGTAGTGGCTTATTTTTAAATAGTCTTGCTGATTTAAATGGGCTACTCATAGTGTAAGTCTTATTCATACCAAGTAGTACCTATTTCTTGAAATCCATGATATAGCAGCCAGAAACATATTTTATTGTACAATAACTCTTCTCTTGACTCTCTCAGGGTTCTTAACCATATCACCCATAATTGGTGCCAGGGTTACTGGGCTCTGTACCATATAACCCATAATGTATAGTAGGCGTTCCTCAGCCTACCCCAGGACTCTGCTATCTGAGTCCTACTACTCTTCCCCGCAACCATCTGCAAGGGGGATAGAGGGTGCAGCAGGATGGGAACCTCATCCCACAAGAGCCACAAGGTCTGATTCCAGCCTGCAAAGGCCACAAGGTTTAACCCTATCACATGAGCCCAAGGCTCGTCACCAAAATCACAGGTATTTTATCTCTGGGAACCATTCATTTTATCCTCTTAACCACACTGGAAATCAGCCATGAGTTGCAACAAGCAAGCAACACCAGCCCAGTACTTGCAATGGGCTAAATCTTGGGAGCTGGGGAATGTCGACCAATCAGGAGCTGATCTCATTTGAATGGGAATACCCACCCTGCCTAGGTGCTCAGAATGATGGGATTGCTTGCCCAAATTATTACTTATGGCTGGTGTTGGATCCCCAGTCTCCTTGTTATTGGGACAGGAGTAATAAAGGGTTGTTATCCTGAAATCACTGAGAGCTGTGTTAAGTGCGGGGCCCTGAAGACATCTAGGTGAGTGGCTAGCTGTGTGACTGGTGGAGAGACGCGACCAGTAGGGAGGTTGTCAGAGAGCGCAAGAGCAGAGCCCCACAGAGAGGCCCGGCAATAAGCCATTGGGTGACAAGCGAGTGCCTGAGCAGTGAAGCATGTAAGGTGCCTCCTTACCACCACCACCACCCCTTTCCACCCAGGGTGGAAGGTGAACTCTGCAGATGAACCTTTGAATTCTGGGGCTGCACTGGCCAAGGACAGTGTAGGGATATTAAAGAAGGTACTGAAAATGATTCACCAAGTGAAAGTAACTCCCCATAATTTGTCCCCCACTATTTAAACCTCATAGCATTACCAAGTAAAAGATCTCTTGGATCCCTTGTTAAACTTACAAGCTACCGTCTGTGTAAACCATTGATTGTATCTGTTCTCAGAAAGATACTGTATTGCTATGAGAAACTTGCAAACAAGTTATTTGACTTTGTTCTTTATGCATGCTTTGTACCTAGAAACAGCATAGAAAGACCCCCACCCTCTTTGATTAAAGGGCAGGGAGTATCAAATAAATTAGTACACACCCCGAAAGTGGTGGAGACAGTATGTATGTGAATGGATGCTTGGTGTAGATAATGAATGAATGAACAGGGAGGTGCCAGCCTAGGAATTCAGTGACCATCGGCTGAAGGCGGCATCAAGTGGGAATGACCAGACAACTCCCGGAGGGTAAACTGGGATCCATTCGATCATCTCAAAGGATGGGAAAAACAAGATAACATCTGGCAGCACGGAGCCATCAGGAATGTGCCATCTGCTGATTGATTCAGCAACAGCATGATGAAGCAATTCCCATAGACTGACATAGGAATAAATCCCTATAAGTACAGAAGCAAAAGACTAAGCTTTGAGTCTGGTTCTGCAACCACCTTCCAGGAGCATCAGATGAATCTGACAAGGACTCGGCTCCACCCTCATGCCCAGGTTACCTGGCCAGTAACTTGGCATGAGCAACTTCTAGGCTGGTAACTATGACCTCTATGCAGAACCTGTGTGTGTGTATGTATGAATGAATGTGAAACTGAATGAAATGTTATAGCTATAACTGACTGCTTACTATGATTCTTTTTGTATTCACAATAAATGTGACATTTTGTCTTATCCCCTTTAATAAGATCCTGCTGGTTTTTTTTATTTTATTGGTATAACAGCAACTGTGAGTGGGGTGCAAAGAAGGGATGGGCACGTTAAAGGGACTTTTAAATTGCTGGACTTATGAACCTGAGGGGAAAAGGACACTGCCCAACTTACTTGGGGGTGGGTCTTTTGCTCATGGTTTATGTTTATGAACCCTAATTGTGGTGGTTTCCCAAATTAATGCTGAGTTACTTCCATCCTTTTATTTATTTTTTTCTACACTCAGACTCCGTGCTTGCAAGAGGTAAGGTATTGCCTCTTAGAGGCGCCCAAGGGGTGGTGCATAATTGTACCAGGTCACTGGGTGGGGGCTCCAGCCGGTTTTGTGTTGTACTGTTGAAAGGCACCCCTAAATACTGAACCCAGCCCTTGTTGCTGCTGGCTCCACCTGGCAGAAGGGTTACGTATCTGTATTTACAATATGCACATAGTTCCTATTAATACTTTGAAAAAGATGAAAGTAATCAACAACATCAATAGAAACATACACAATTGTAGTATCATTTTCAGAACTCCAGCAGTATAACTTTCTATCGAGTTTCTCCAGCTGAACTGCTACCCTCACAGTTTCTCTCACATATACTGCTTCGAACTCCCTTGTACCCTGCCCTGAACACACTAAACACATTGCAGTGGTTATGCTGTCTACCAAAACCATTGAACCTACCACCAGTCAGTTTTTAATTAAAATTGCACACCCCCACAAGGCTGGGCCAATCTCTTTCAACTAAAAGGGAACATCTTAGAAGCAAAGAATAGCAAAACAAGGACATTGGACTTCAGAAATTTGGATTTCAACCAACTCAGAGAAATAGTAGGCAAGGTCCCATGGAGTGACTAGTTAGGAAGAAAAGGAGTCAAGGGTGGCTAACAATACCTAAAAGATGTAATACTAGAGGCTCAACATCAAGTTATTTTGATGCAGAGGAAAGATAAGATCCTTAAGAGGCCAATGTAGCTGCAAAAGGAGCATTTCAGCTATCTAAAAATCAAAAAGGATACATACAGGAAATGGAAGGAGGGGCATGTCACCAAGGAAGTATACATGGGAATAGCACGAGCATGTAGGGATAAAGTCAAGGAAAAGATTGAGTTATAGCTGGCAGGAAATGTTAGAGTCAACGATAAGGGGTTCTTCAAATATGTCAGACAAAAAAGAAAGATCAGGGATGGTGTGTGTCTGCTTCTCAAAGGAGAAGGTGAGTTGGTAACAGAAGATGATAGGAAGGCAGAGCTGCTCAATGGCATCAGTCTTCTCACAAAAAAAAATAACATGTACCAGATGGCTAGCAAAGTTTCCATATACAATAAAGAGGAAGGGATAACCGGTTTGGTGGCTAGGGGGAATGCAATGGACATAATATACCTGGACTTCAATAAGGCTTTTGACACAATCCCACATGATTTTCTGATAGGTAAACTGGAGAAATGTTGGGTGGGCAGAACTACCATTAAGTGGATACATAATTGGTTAAACAACCACAGACAAAGTGTAACTATTAATGGGATTATATCAGATTGGAGGGAGGTCTCAAGTGGGGTCTCACAGGGAGGAGTTCTGGATCTTGTTGTTTAACATCTTTATTAACAACCTGGATGTAGGAATAAAAATCATATTGATCAAATTTTCAGTTGACACAAAGCTAGGGGATTTGCCAACAGATTGGAGGACAGAGCTAAAATTCAGAGGGAACTAGATAAATTGTAGAACTGGATCTCTAACCTCTCTAGCTTCCCATCCAGCCTCCCCTCATGCAGTCCCAAGCCCCTCTCCTGCACACATCCCCTAGTACCCTCTTCTCTTAGGCAGCTTGCATATGTTGAATTCCCCCCCCCCCCCGCCAAATAATTTGATTAAATTCCCACAAAATAAAATTGCCACTTGTGATTCACATTGTAGCAACTTCCAGCCAGCCACTTCAAAACCCCTTTTCTCTGAAGTGGGGGCTTCTGATTAACTAATCCTAAAATATGTTAATTGAAGGGTGAGTTCATAGCCATCAAGAGGTTTGTGATTCATCCTGTCAGCAATTCCTCTGTTTGATGTTGACACAGCGGCAAAATGAGGACAGACACATGCATGGAATTAAGTGGTGGGCCACAAGTTTTATGAAACCTTGAGCACTAAGGAGGGGCACCTCACGCATATTCTCCCATGCAAGGCACTTAATTGGTCCCAGTGTGGAGATTACAGGGCTCCTTACCATATAGCCTGGGATAGGCTTTCCTCAGCCTATCCCCAGCATAATCAGTGCTCTCTGAGATCTAGCGCGCACACGCGCACACGCGCGCGCGCACACGCACACGCGCACACACACGCGCACACACCCATGAGGGGGACAAAGGGTGCAGCAGGGTGGGCACCTCGTCCAGCCAGGGACACAAGGTCTGACCTGGGCCTGGGAAGTCAAATCCCAGAATAACTGCCTCTGTGAACCATTCATTTTATTCTCTTAATCACACTGGAAACAGGCTGTGAGGTTTTTCTGTTTGTTTGTTTTTTGGGGGCACAGGGATTTATTTGGGGGGGCTGCAGCTGGTGCTGTCTCTTCCTTTCCCTGGTCTCCTGCTGCTGCCGCTGCTGGACCTGCCAGTGCCGCTGGCCCCGCTCCATCTCCTGCTCCAGCATGGCCACACGCCGAGCAAAGGCCTCGTCTTCCTGCCGCCGGCGAATCTGACCCTTCCACGGTGGGGCGGGACGCCCATCTACAAAGGCCCAGTCAGGCAGATCCTGGAGGGGCCCGTAGCCGGCCAAGCTGGGGGCGAGTCCCTGCTGGACTCTCCATTGCCCCACGGCCGGGTGGGCGGCTCCGCAGTGAATGTGCCGGGGTGCTACGGCCAGGCGAGGCGCCAGCCTCAGGCCCAGGGCTGCTGAGTAAGCAGCACCATCCCAGTACCTCACTTAGGTACCATGCACGTTCCTACTTAATCCTCTCTGGCTTGCATGTCCTGCTAGGAAGGAAAAAACTATTGGTCCTCTGCCAATTTGACCCGGAGGGGGGTGGAAATCCTTCCTGACCCTCTAAAGGTGTGATTGACTAGACCCACAGTATCTGTCAGGCTGGATTCCCATTCCTAGTTGGGTGGGTAGCGTAGACTGCTGGAACAGAGGTGAAAGAGGCTCCACATGGGTCTTGCACTGGGCTAAATTCTAGGAGCAGGGGAATGCTAGCCAATCAGCACCCCTCTACCCTAGTTGACCAACGGGTGCCAGAAACTCTCATTGGAGGAGCTACCTAATGTCGCTTGGCAAGTGCCTCCCTCCCTTGGTACTGTTAATGTTCCCCTTTCACTGCTAGCTGCATTAATTCCCCCTACCTGTTGTTGCAGGTGAGTGGCATTTAACAGTACAAGGCAGCAAAAGGAAACTGAGGGATTTGGGGTGTGGTGGCTGTAGCACTGGAACCCCTCAGTAAAATGAACCCAAATTTGGATTGCTAATGCTACGCTGTGCCCCAATGAGGCACACCAAATGTCAAAGCAATCTGATCAACTGTTTGGATTTTAAAGCACTTAAAATCTTAAGCACATAAAATGGTGGGGATAAGAACCCTTTATCTGTTTTTCTGTATTGACACATGCATATTGTAAAAAGTACACTTTCTTAAATACCAGTCTTAGTTTGGATGTCACAAAGACTCCAGTGGGGGCCCTGCTCTGCCATGGATAAAACTTGGGTAAAAGACCATTTTTACCCACATCACATCAATAGTTTCATCTCTAGCTCTGGGCAAACAACAGCAGCAACAAAAACCAAGAAACGTCTTATGACTATTTTGGTGTGTGTGGTGGGAGTTATATCTCTGGAACTCCAGGCTCACATTACTTCAAATTTAGGTCACTAACCCTACCCTGCAGCCTTATGACACATACCAAATTTCAAAGAAATTTAACTAAGCATGGCGATTTTACAGGATCTAGAATTGTCCACCTTTCAACAGATGTCATGATGCCACTTTAACTATAATGGCACGCCTGCACCACTGTGGTGAAGAAACTGCCTGGACCTTGTGGGGTCCAAATAACTATTTAAAACATATAACATACAAGGCCTATCTACATGCATGCTGCTGCTCTGGCCAGATTCTTTTGTCTTCTGAAATCTAGAAGACAATGATGGCCACTGGAGAGTTCATAAACTACAGTATATTTGTAGGAAGTGTGTGTATGTGTGTACACTCAGGTGTGTACTTATCTGTAATTATCACTATGATACACAAATAAAGAGGTTAAAATAAAATTCACTGTTTACATTAATTACAATTATTTGATTTTATAATTATAGCGAGAACCTCCAAGGAGTCTGATAATACCAGATCTGGGATAGTGGAAAAAAACTCTGCTGTGTTTCATCTCTCAAAATGCCCTAAAGATGTGGTATTATCTAAGGATAATTCATGCACTGTTGGGTCTTAATTGCTTAATTATTGGATGCACATTCTTGTCTTCAGAAGTCATTACTATGTGTAAATCTGGGGTAGATATGCCAATATTTAATTTAACTTTTTTTAAATTTGTCATAAAATGTGACATTAACCCATTAACCTATAATGATCCTATGTTTTAGCAGATTCTAGTTTAATAAACAAAAAGTTGGGGGCAGGAGAAATAGCTCTACTGTGAGCTAAACAGTATTGATCCATTTCAGAACCAGATCACTATAACATGCTTTCAAAAATGTTCCTGAATGTGGATCCTTGCTGCATTTGTGATCACACTGGTGGTAGGTGGGTCAGACAATGATTTCCTGGCCCAGAGATTGGCTACCTTGGACATATAAGGCAAGAGCCTTTACAGAACTTCTGGGTTTTAAGTCTGAATCTCTACTGTTTGGTTCTTCTCTCTTCCAACCCATCAAGATAGCTGGAAGTCATTCCTACTGCCTGCTGTTGGCCAAACATATTTAAGATGCTTAGCAGGAGAACCAGAACTGATAATGAGTGTGATGGTGGCACAGCTGGGTTACAGGCTGGAGGTGGGCATGGATTTTCCTTGTCTCAAGCCACTGAGTCTCTTCTTCATGCCATCTGAGAGGTTGTAGCAGATATGTGAGGGATAGGGTTTCAGAGCTGAAAGGACAGCATATATAGATAGTTTGAGGCCATCTTCCCTGTAACTTCTGTCTTGGTGGGGCCCTTGGGAGTTCACCTTTCTTATTCCCCCCTCCCATCCCCCAAATCAATACTTAGACTGGTATCTGCTGTGACAGCAATCATGATAGTGAAGGAAGAATCTCGAAGAGGCAGTATATTGTCCACTTTGTTGAGTTCTTTCATTTCTATTCTGCCAAGACATCTGTTTGCCCAGATGATGGGTGATTGCCCTCCCTCGTCTACACACGTTTCCCAGTACAGGTGTTGAGACATTGGTTGTCTTGGGGTTTTGGAAACCTGACTATGTGTCCTGTGAGCACATTACCAGCTGAATGGGTGCATCTAGTTAAACTTAGGTCCATATAAGAGTCATATTACCTACCGATGGTGATGACAAATTATCTAGATTCATAGATTAAGACAAAAAGGAATCATTACAATCATCTAGACCAGTGGTTCCCAAACTTGGTTCGCAGCTTGTTCAGGGTAAGCCCCTGGTGGGCCGCGAGACACTTTGTTTACCTGAGCACTACTTCCTGCAGCTCCCATTGGCCGGGAACAGTAAACCGCAACCACTGGGAGCAGCGAGTGGCCATACCTGTGGAGTCATTGCTCCAATTAATATTTAATTATTTATACAAATGGGAACAGCTTTAATGGAAAGACTGAGATTGAGATGACTGAATGGTGTTTTTCATCTTCTCTGACTTTCGATTATATGAAAACTGTGCTGGGCCTACTCTCCTGACTCAAGATCATGCTCATGGGGTGGGGAGCAAATTCCCTAATTCAGCACTCCGCAGATGGAAAATAGTGGTGTTCCCATATAGAATTGTTCTTATACTCAATAGCTGAAGAATGAGACTGTAGAAAGTCAGTGGGCTGAAATACTAATTTAAACTGCATTTGGCTTTATGAATATAAATTTCAAAATTTGGAGTAAATATTTTTAAATGAATAAAATTCAGGTTTGGAAATCAACTAAACAGTGGTATTGATATTGATTAGAATGTAATAGTATTCTTGACTGAAAAAACAATATTTGTTACTGTATGTACTCGCATTGCCAAAAAGTTATTAAAAAATAAATCAGAAGCTTGTATAGTAGGTACTGACTCTAAATTATATACCACACTACAGAAACAGAATAACAAGACAGCTTATGAAATTAAGTTATCATACAAAAAGGAGTGAACAATAGAAAAGGCAACATTTGGGCACCTCAAAACAAATTTACTTTCTATCTCTGGCAATTGCAAGATAAACCTGTCCATGCTGTGTTTTTGTTTTTTTTTAATGTCTGTGTTTTAAAAATCTGCTTAATATTTTACTAGCTAGTTATTTAGTTATGATTACTATATCCAATCCAAATAACCAGAATGTCTGTGAATGCTGAAATACAAATTTGAGTGTGAAACAATTTTCTTTTTGTTAGTCATGAATTCCAAGTGTCACTAAAATAATGCCACTTTTAGTACAAATGTGTATGTACAAATGTGGATTTTTTTTATGCATGGAGAAGGAGGTACTTGTGTAATGGTATAATTTTATTTCTCCCACTACATTCATCTTCTGATCTATTTGGGGCAGGCATTGTCTTTTTCTGTGTCTGCATCCTCATTATGGTAGGAACTGTATAATCTCAGAAACGGACTCTAGGTTTTACTGTCATATACATTTCAAAATTTGGAGTAAATATTTTAAATGAATAAAATTCAGGTTTGGAAATCAACTAAACAGTGGTATTGATATTGATTAGAATGTAATAGTATTCTTGACTGAATAAGGATAATGGGATTTGATCCCTAGAAATTGCCATAGTTAATAGTCCATTGTATGGTTAATGTTTAGCTTAGTAAAACATCCTGTACTTATTTTTTATGAATATAAATTACTTGTATCTAACTCATTTTACCAAAAAGGATACAAAACTGATTACATTTCATGGTAAGCCACTAGAGAGCATACATACACAAGCAGCAAATAATTCTGCATCCTGCTATGGTACACTTTATTTTAATAATACATAACTAATGCCTCTGAAATAATAATAATACAAAATAAGGCAATGTCTTGACACCTTTGTTCAGTACTAGATTAAAAACTGAATATGCGAGTATGTTTAATAAAAAATTCACCTCCTTCCTCCTTTCTCCACACACACATTTCTTATATGCTAATGGAGAGATCAAGATAGGTGGAAGAAAGTTTGATATTTTTCTGTTGGAAGTCCTATTATAGTTAAAGTAGTCAGCTGGACCTTATTAAAAATATATTGTTGGAACAATTTCAAAGAGAATATAAACGTGCATTCCTAATCTTGAAAGGGCACAAACCATTTTCTCCCTTCATCAAGCTAAGATCAGATGGCAAATTTATGTTGCTTAAAATGTAGCCACATTAGCTATGTAATTTCTATTTCATAGGATTGGCATTTTGTCTTTTAAGAAAATGTACCTTGTGTCCCCTGTTTTGTATAATGTAAACAATATATTATCTCCTGCCTTGTGTTATATCACTCAATATAATTTGAGCTATAAATCTTGACCCTGCAATTAGTTCGGTGAAGGCAGAGCCCTGTGTCTAAGCAGATTGTCACTTACATGAAGGATAGCCCATCTCCTTGCAGGATCAGGGCTGAAATTTGAATGGATACCTTACAAAATACAATTGCATGTTATTGCATGATATAAAGAAGGGAACAAATTTCCTCTAGGGAACAATTTAAATATGCATCTCTTTTGAAAAAAGTATAAGAAAAATAAACATTAATAGCTATGCAACTATTAATTGTTGAATCTAGGAGCTGCTCAAACTTTCCTTCTTTCAGAAACCGCAAAGTAGGAGGTGTTCAGAAGAAAAGATGGCAATTCTATCCCTTATCAGTACATCTCAGACAGGAAATAAAGTGTACATTTTTAAAAGTGAGGGTGATTAATCATTGGCATAACATACCAGGGGTTGTGGTAGATTCTCAATCAGTGGCAATTTTTAGATCAAGATTACATGCTTTTAGAAAAGATATACTGTAGTTCCAACAGGAATTAATCTAAGGAAATCATGGCCTGTTTTATACAGGAGGTCAGATTAGCAGATCAGTGGTCAGATTTGGCCTTGGAATCTATGAATCTGTAGTTCTTGGGCAGAGAAGAGAATGCTGGTTATTAGTATTTTATGGTAGTACCAGTATGTGCCAGGCTTTTTTCCCTCCAAATAATCAAGAAACATGATTCTTGTTCACTGTAATAGACATGTACTGTACTGGAGAAAAGAAAGGAACAGAATCAGAGTTGGCCGAAATTTTTTCATCAAAACATTTTTTATTTTTACAAAAATGAAAATGGCTTTTCAACCCACAGTAAAACTTTCTCAGAAATTTTTCCCATTCCTGTTCCTTTGATCAGAATTGTCTTGCTTCCTGTGTATTAGTTATCCCTAATAAAGCCATCATTGCTTTAGTAGTTCCTCTTCAGTTCTCCCATTTCCTCCAAACCTTGTCCAGTGTGTTAGATAACTACCACAATCCTCTTTAATGTTACCCTGCCATACTTGTTTAAAGTCTTCTCCACAGCTTTGCTGTGCTTCTCTCTTTGTTTTGCCCTTAGAAGACAAAAATTCCCTTCTGCCAAAGGTTTCACACCTTTGCTTTTCATTTCAAGCCTTAAATTGGTTCATACCAGAGGACATGAAGGGCTCAGGGGAAACTTAGGGGACTCACAGATAAACTTGAAGCTTGAGCTGGAGAAAGGAGCATGCCTTTATATCAAAGAGGTCCTTTTTCAAAGGATGCTAACAATTTACATGAATGCCCTGGACACCTTAAATGCAATGAGAACAATTTGATCAAAACCACAAGAGAAAGGAAATTCAGGATACAGTCTAAGCACTGCCACCTTTTCAGTTTTGTCTTTTAGGAGAGTCAGTGCCTTACCACATTGTTTGACCCCTGCAACTGATTTTTTTTTTAAATATTTATTGACATTTGCATAAACATTGATTTACAATTTGCTCACTATGTAAGCAAGTAGAAATGTCCAATGGCTTTAAAATGTGATTTCCCCCTCTTCCCTAGTATTACCATTATGATTATACAAATGCAGGTTTCATTAATGTGACTAGTGATAAATAATTTGACAGTTCAAAGACAATGGCAATGTAAATTATGTGTATTTACTAATCAAAATGTATGTTGTAAAAGCATTTAGGATTTGACAGGCTACATTAAGAGCATGGAAATTAGCTTCCACCAAGTAGCAGCATGGAGACTTAAGTAGTTATTGAGGCACCCTGTTGTGCCCAAACACTGAAAATCAGCTTAGCTCACAATTTTCTTTATTAGCAATTGTAAAAATAACCTTTGCAATGTTTAAAAAAAGTTCTATTTGCTGTAGCTACAAGAAGTGTGCTATTAAGATGCCCTTGTTAGCTAAGCTCCCTACGCTACAAAATGCCCCATGTCTTTCCAAACTCTACTAACCATCCGAGGTGGAAAAACAATCTTGAATCAACATCTATCCACCTTTCTTTTAGCACTGATACACTCCCTTTTCTACCCCCAGAATTTTTTTCTTTTGTTCTGTTTGTGCCATCATGTCATTACAAACACAAACATAACTATATTATCTTACATTTAAAATGTCACTTATTCAACATTTTCTATAAATTCTTGATTATATGTTTGTAAGTTACCAATATAGTTGGTTGAAATTTCAGGTTAAAACTTTTCCTAACTGAAAAAAATGCAGCTTAGTCAAAAGCAACATTTTTTCCCCTGGAGAAAATGTCAGTTCTGATTGGGGAAAAAGTATCAATTTTCCCATAGGAAAAGTCCATTTCCATTGGAAATTGAAAATGTCATTATTTTGTTGAAGATTTTTGGTTTAAAAACAAAACAGAAACCCCTTAACGGTTTATGTCATATGCTGATTTGAACTGACTATTGATTATTTTTATTTAAAATTTCACTTTGGGTTTTTTTAACCTAAACACCTTAACAAAAATTTCATTGCAACTTAAAATGATAGTTATGTTTTGAAATGTCAACTGAAAAGAAAAAGTTTTTATTTTCAAATTGGTACAAAATTCCTGTGGGAAAAGAAACATCCAAAATCGTTATACAAATTTTATTTTGAAATTTCTCTTGAATGGGGGAAAAATACCAGTTTTCCAACTAGTTACCAGCATTGCTGATCAGTCACTTTGAACAGACATTTGTTGAAGGACTCGGGTATTTTAATCAAAGTATGGTATAGGACACTGTAGTAGAAGCTTACAGAACCTTTACTCTGCTTGCTAGTATTTCATTCACAAAGCAGTCATAGAATCATAGAATCTCAGGGTTGGAAGGGACCTCAGGAGGTCATCTAGTCCAACCCCTGCTCAAAGCAGGACCAACCCCAACTAGATCATCCCAGCCAGGGCTTTGTCAAGCCTGACCTTAAAAACCTCTAAGGAAGGAGATTCCACCACCTCCCTAGGTAACCCATTCCAGTGCTTCACCACCCTACTAGTGAAAAGTTTTTCCTAATATCCAACCTAAACCTCCCCCTCTGCAACTTGAGACCATTACTCCTTGTTCTGTCATCTTCTACCACTGAGAACAGTCTAGATCCATCCTCTTTGGAACCCCCGTTAGTGTCTTTCTTGATTTTTGTAGAACTGTTGTAACACACCCTAGTTTGGCCATTGAGGGCATTCAAGAAACCCCACTCATTAAAACATGGCCACACAAAAGCTGTTCAAAATGGCAGCTCCTGCCCTCTAATTTTGCAGCACTGCACCCCTTTCTCCACTGGCTCACAGACCAAAACTTTCACAGCTGGAGAAGTGATCTGCTCCATCTTAGTATGTATCCCCTGTAATTAAGGGACAGCACTGGAAGAGATTGTGCATCTCCATGTCGATCAGAGGTCAGCAGAATTTTGTGGATGTCATTAGGGAAGTTTTGACAGATATGGTCAACATGATCAGGTAAACTGAAAATACTAAAGGTAGGTCAGCAAAGGAAGAGCCTTCCACACTTCATCTTGATTTTCAAAGGTGCTAAGCACGCAGCATCTATTTTTCACCTCAGCACCAACCATGTGGAGTCTTTGGGTTTACAGTTCTCTTCAGGAATGCATGACAGTGAAAACAAACACACACTGATTTTATAAGGCTTCCAAGAACCCATCATACTTTGGCTACATCTGCGCTTGGAGCTAGGGATACAATTCCTAGCTCAAATAGGCACTCTCACATTAGCTCTGAGAGATAGCATGCTAAAATAGTGTAGCCACAGCAGTAGGGGTAGCAATGGGCAGTGGCACAGAATGGCTGCCCCAAATACAAACCCACCCAGACCCCATGGGAATGTACTAGCCCTCATCCAGCCATTTTCCTTCTTCCTTAGCTGAGCATGGAGTGAAAAAGGACCTCTTTGATACACAGGTAGGCTTCTCTCTCCAGCTCAAGCTTCAACTGTATATGTGAATCCCCTAAGTTTCCCCTGAGCCTTTCATGCCTGTGATACTTAAGACCCAGCATTAACATTTGACTTTAGTTCTCCTGTTTGGAGATTTTCCAAATGTCCTCCCCTGCAGACTAAGATGGTTAGACCTATTTCCCTAAGCTTCAATCCTCCTAGTCTCCCACTTGAATGGGACTCATCAAGATTTAAGAACCATCCATTGTTCCTAGTTAGGGAGATACATGCCACAGCCCTGACAGCACATGATTGACTCCACATATACCAAGACATCCAATGATACAGCAATTTCATAACAGACAGAATTCATTCGTTGTACATAGACAGATTCCGAAAACCATCACGCTGAAGTACTCTCAATACAGCTCTATGGCTGTATGCCTTGGTAGGTTCATAGAACTTCCACAAACCATCAGCAGAGAAAAGATAGAACAAGATCTGATAGCTAGAAGTTGAAGATAGACAAAATAAGAACAGAAAAAAGGTGCAATTTTTTAAAACAAATAGTTTAGATAATCATTGGAACAACTCACCAAGGGTTGTTGTGACTTTTCCATTGATGAAAACTTGTAAATAAAAAAAATATATATTTTATTTTACTAAAAGATGTTTTAGTACAAGCACAGCTTTTGGACTTGAAGCTGGAATTCATACAGGGAAATCCTGTTTTCTGTGTTATGCAGGAGGTCAGTCTAGATGGTCACATTGTTCCCTTCTGGTCTTAAAACAAAAAACAAACAAACTATAAATTACTCTCCTATACCAATTGTTTCTGCTCAGACTAAAGTTGACCAGGGGAAGGAGACCAAAGCCCCGAGGTAAGTGGGGAAGTGGGATACCGGGAGGAAGCACAAGTAGGTGAGTGCAAGAGGGGAGGGCTCCTGCCCCATACTGGGACAGCAGGACAATCGGTGAGTTATCTTAAATGCCTATACACTAATGCAAGAAGCCTGGGGAACAAGCAGGGAGAACTCGAAGTCCTGGCACAGTCAAGGAATTATGATGTAATTGGAATAACAGAGACTTGGTGGGATAACTCACACGATTGGAGTACTGTCATGGATGGATATAAACTGTTCAGGAAGGATAGGCAGGGCAGAAAAGGTGGGGGAGTTGCGTTGTATGTAAGAGAGCAGTATGACTGCTCAGAGCTCCAGTATGAAACTGCAGAAAAACCTGAGAGTCTCTGGATTAAATTTAGAAGTGTGAGCAACAAGGGTAATGTCGTGGTGGGAGTCTGCTACAGACCACCAGACCAGGGGGATGAGGTGGACGAGGCTTTCTTCCAGCAACTAACAGAAGTTACTAGATCACAGGCCCTGGTTCTCATGGGTGACTTTAATCACCTCGATATCTGCTGGGAGAGCAATACAGCGGTCCACAGACAATCCAGGAAGTTTTTGGAAAGTGTAGGGGACAATTTCCTGGTGCAAGTGCTGGAGGAACCAACTAGGGAAAAAGCTCTTCTTGACCTGCTGCTCACAAACAGGGAGGAAATAGTAGAGGAAGCAATAGTGGATGGAAACCTGGGAGGCAGTGACCATGAGATGGTAGAGTTCAGGATCCTGACACAAGGAAAAAAGGAGAGCAGTAGAATACAGAGCCTGGACTTCAGAAAAGCAGACTTTGACTCCCTCAGGGAACTGATGGGCAAGGTCCCCTGGAAGAATAACATGAGGGGGAAAGGAGTCGAGGAAAGCTGGCTGTATTTTAAAGAATCCTTATTGAGGTTGCAGGAACAAACCATCCCGATCTGTAGAAAGAAAAGTAAATATGGCAGGCGACCAGCTTGGCTTAACAGTGAAATCCTTGCGCGTCTTAAACACAAAAAAGCAGCTTACAAGAAGTAGAAGATTGGACAAATGACCAGGGAGGAGTATAAAATAATTGTTCAGGCATGCACGAGTGAAATTAGGAAGGCCAAATCACACTTGGAGTTGCAGCTAGCCGGAGATGTTAGGAGTAACAAGAAGGGTTTCTTCAGGTATGTGAGCAACAAGAAGAAAGTCAAGGAAAGTGTGGGCCCCTTGCTGAATGAGGGAGGCAACCTAGTGACAGAGGATGTGGAGAAAGCTAGTGTACTCAATGCTTTTTTTGCCTCTGTCTTCACAGCACGGTATGGGGAGGGGGTGACCAGCCCTCTGTGGAGAAAGAAGTAGTTCGGGACTATTTAGAAAAGCTGGACGAACACAAGTCCATGGGGCCGGATGCACTGCATGCGAGGGTGCTAAAGGAGTTGGCCGATGTGATTGCAGAGCCATTGGCCATTATCTTTGACAAATCATGGCAATCGGGGGAGGTCCCGGATGACTGGAAAAAAGCTAATGTAGTGCCCATCTTTAAAAAAGGGAAGAAGGAAGATCCGGGGAACTACAGGCCAGTCAGTCTCACCTCAGTCCCTGGAAAAATCATGGAACAGATCCTCAAGGAATCAATTCTGAACCACTTAAAGGAGGGGAAGTGATCAGGAACAGTCAGCATGGATTCACCAAGGGCAAGTCATGCCTGACTAACCTAATTGCCTTCTATGATGAGATAACTGGCTCTGTGGATGAGGGGAAAGCAGTGGATGTGCTATTTCTTGACTTTAGCAAAGCTTTTGATAGTCTCCCACAGAGTTCTTGCCAGCAAGTTAAAGAAGTATGGGCTGGATGAATGGACGGTAAGGTGGATAGAAAACTAGCTGGATGGTCACACTCAACGGGTCGTGATCAATGGCTCCATGTCTAGTTGGCAACCGGTATCAAGTGGAGTGCCCCAAGGGTCGGTGCTGGGGCCGGTTTTGTTCAATATCTTCATCAACGATCTGGAGGATGGTGTGGACTGCACCCTTAGCAAGTTTGCAGATGACACTAAACTGGGAGGAGTGGTTGATACGCTGGAGGGTAGGGACAGGATACAGAGGGACCTAGACAAATTAGAGGATTGGGCCAAAAGAAATCTGATGAGGTTCAACAAGGACAAGTGCAGAGTCCTGCACTTAGGACGGAAGAATCCCATGCACTGCTACAGACTAGGGACCGAATGGCTGGGCAGCAGTTCTGCAGAAAAGGACCTAGGGGTTACAGTGGACGAAAAGCTGAATATGAGTCAACAGTGTGCCCTTGTTGCCAAGAAGGCTAACGGCATTTTGGGCTGTATAAGTAGGGGCATTTCCAGCAGATCGAGGGATGTGATTATTCCCCTCTATTCGGCACTGGTGAGGCCTCACTTGGAGTACTGTGTCCAGTTTTGGGCCCCACACTACAAGAAGGATGTGGATAAATTGGAAAGAGTCCAACGGAGGGCAACCAAAATGATTAGGGGGCTGGAGCACATGACGTATGAGGAGAGGCTGAGGGAACTGGGATTGTTTAGCCTGCAGAAGAGAAGAGTGAGGGGGGATTTGATAGCTGCTTTCAACTACCTAAAAGGGGGTTCCAAAGAGGATGGATCTAGACTGTTCTCAGTGGTAGAAGATGACAGAACAAGGAGTAATGGTCTCAAGTTGCAGAGGGGGAGGTTTAGGTTGGATATTAGGAAAAACTTTTTCACTAGTAGGGTGGTGAAGCACTGGAATGGGTTACCTAGGGAGGTGGTGGAATCTCCTTCCTTAGAGGTTTTTAAGGTCAGGCTTGACAAAGCCCTGGCTGGGATGATCTAGTTGGGGTTGGTCCTGCTTTGAGCAGGGGGTTGGACTAGATGACCTCCTGAGGTCCCTTCCAACCCTGAGATTCTATGATTCTATGAATTAACATACACCAAAATGACAAAGATTCTATTCTACATATTGAAAGTTGGAACTAACTTTGTTCCAATTCCATAACATTTTCTGTTCTCTCCCACAATCACTTAATA
The DNA here is from genome assembly GCA_037349315.1 of Chelydra serpentina. Classification (NCBI taxonomy): domain Eukaryota; kingdom Metazoa; phylum Chordata; order Testudines; family Chelydridae; genus Chelydra; species Chelydra serpentina. The sequence continues at coordinate 82,399,660 of JBAIAC010000004.1, forward strand.
TTCAGTAGGAGTATGATTATTTTGGAAAAAAGTAGGTAACTGAGCTGGTTGGAACATTTTCGATTACACAATTTTCTTTGTTGAAATATGCTGTTTCATCAAATTGAAAACATTTAGCAGTGACAGTTATTTCAATTAAGTTTTCAATGGGAAGATTTCTGAGATCCCAGGGGGACGGCCCAATCACTTTCAGAGAGACTCAAATCAAAATTCTGACCTTTTCAATCTGAAAACTGACACTCCTCTACAATTCAATTTTGCAAAAATAGCCAGAAGGATTTGCTTGTGCCATTAGAGGCTAAATATTTCACGGTGCATTGTCTGTTTGAATGGTTCAAATGGCATCTCTCTATGGACCAAGTTAGCTGTGGGCACACCCACTTATTTCGCTCCTACTCCTCACAATGTTTTGTTAATTCTACTAATTTATAAACCCCTTCTTCCTGAACAAAGTGGGTCCCACTTATTTCTATTTGCCATAATTCTTCATTAATAATTTTTTGCAAGACCCAGGCCATTGCTGTTTTTCTCTGCTTCCCTGTGTAGTGTTACATCATTCTGCCTTTCCACTCTCTGCTCAGAGTGACTTGATTCCAATTAAACTCCATATATTTCTTCCATTTTCCAATTTGTTCATTCCATATACGAGGATCTTTGAACCCTTCAAAAGGCCATTGCCCATTACTTTACAGATTGACCACTCTCTATATATATTGTATCCCATAAGTTTGCATCTGTGCACATTGTATTGCTACTATAGTTTTATTGTTAATTTCAAACACACCAAACAGATTTACATTTAGAGACGTTTCCAAGGTGTGGGTTTGTTTCAGTTGGAGCTCCACACTTCTTATTCCTTTGCTCCAAAAATGCACCAAAATGTTTTTTTCTCTTGTAATGTCTCAATATCAAATGGGTTTAAAACTCTAGCTCCAGCACCAATTCCACCTGCGATATATTTCCCTACACTTCTTTTATTTCATATAGTCCCGTCTCCCCATTGTTGTTGCCACGCTTGTAATAGAGGTAAGGCATATGGCATACACTCTGGATGCACTTATGTTTATTTGCATTCCTTGCAACCAAATTGTTTGGCCCACAATATTTGGGGCCTCAGTTACTTCTCCTCTTCTATATGGGTGCTCATCTGCCATGATTCTTGGTGCAATTTTGTTTACTGGTATTTGATTAATAAACATAAAAAAACGACCATATCACCAGAAATATACTCCCTCATTAATTTTTCAAAAGCAACTCCATTTTATCATTATTGAAGAATGCACCATTATACCGTACTCCCATAATTTGAGAGCCATTGATTCATTCCATCCCACATGAGTATTAGTTAATTCTTGTTCATGAATCACATCTAGGGTGACTACTTCAAATCCCAAACTCCAAACGGTACAGTTCAGAGTCCTCATTCAGATTATTTTCCTCATAACTAAATCTAAACATTAGCCGACCTTCTCCCCTTAGTATATATAAATATGTCCATTGGTCTTCTAAATCTTTTGGTTTTACATATTCCCATGTCAAATTTTTGCCATCTTCCCACCATATTTCAAATTTTACCTCAAAAGGTTTTTCTTCAGATCTGGATTGATTTGGTCCTGTTTTTCCCATTCTGTCCCACAAATACAAATGTATTATCCACTTTAATCAATACTCCATCCTAAAGGTGGTCCCATATGTGTATCCATGTACCCTTAAATTTCCCCAAATATTCATAAAACATAAAAGCCAAAAACCATATTTACACCCTTCAGGTTGACATTGATTTTTCCATTTCCCTTGAATTGTTAAAATCCTTAATATTGAAGCCATGGCCATCATTCCATAGGAATAATCTCTGATGCTTCCGGACGTATTATTTTAAACACTTACCCTGACCTCTTCTATCTTTCTCGAACTCCGGTATTTTTTTTCTTCCTAAAAATATAATGCACACAACACAATTTTTCTACTAAACAAAAAATGCAAAGCCAAGCAAGCATAAGCAGTAAGCCAATTATAAAAATCCCAGCACCAAATTCACACTCAAAATCCAAGGTCTTTATATGATAATTTCTGGTTCAATTGGGCATTACTTCCCCTCTGTAAAATAAACTAAAAAGAAAAAGAAAGGAATATTATTTAATCTTCAGGCCATAACTTTAATTGTGATGTGTGGACCCATTTTCCCTTTTCTCCGAGGTTAATCTGCATTACAGTAGGTGAAATTTTATTCATGATGGAAAATAGTCCAACCCATCTAGACTCCAGGTCATGATTTTTCAATGTTAATTTTAAATACATTACTGTATCCCCGATTTTCCATAATTTCTGTCCTGAGCCACACAAGAATCCACATAGTCTCTTGCTTTTTCAATGGTGTCAGACAGTTTAAACTCAATTTTCTTAAGTTCTATGGGTAACTCTCTCACCCATTGGGTAACTGACACCTCTTCTTCTACTTCTCCTGGGTATAATAAATCTCATAGGCCTTCCAAAGAGAATTCGATCATTCTGTGGCCTAAGTTGTCTGCTCCAATTCTGGAATTGTGCATTTGGTGGATAAATACTCCCACCCCCAAAAGACTCTAGACTTGCAGGAGGAAGGGGAAAAAAGGAAGGGGAAGGGGCTCTATTGTCCCACACCTCCAATTCTGCATCATATTCAAACTCCTCAGTGTGCCAAGGTTATGCACAACTCCACTCCTGCCTACATCTCCATCTCCTCCTCCTCTTTCATTTTTCTGCCCTCCCTCAAGTAGGCATGGACAATCTCTGACCACAATGGGCCTGATATGTCTCTGCAGGCCTTTACCAGCCAGGAAAGATATGGATCTCATGTATAATTTAATAGTCAGTGTTACAAGCCCTTCCAGTTCTTCAGAGAATGACATTGGTCAAAATTCAAGCTAAGACGACAGTTTGTTCCCTTGAACATGTAGTCTGCTTTCACAGAGACAGACAGTACCAAATGAATCATTTTCTCACAATTAGAGGTCAGAAGAAGTCAGACATTATATTAACCCATGCTGCCCTCAACCTGAAAAAAAATGGCATGCTATAGTGGCTGCAAACATTTTTTCTTTGTCTCTGTCAGAACCATAAAATATAACTTTAAAATACTTTTTTCATAATCAGTCTGATTCAAGTTAAGATTTCAGTCACTGGTGCACCTGCCATCCTCCTTTCCCACTTTAATTTTCACAGGACCAGTGATAACCGAAGAGACCTGTGATGTCAAGAGGGCTCCTAGGGGAGGCTTTATTGACAGTTGGCAATAAGAGTAGTGTAATATTCAAACAATCAACAGTGATTTGTCAGAGGAACAGTTTTATTCCTCTGAGCCCTTTGGAATTTCTGGTTCAATTAGTTTCCAAAGAGGGCTCATCAAAACAGGCCCATTGCCCCAACAGTAACTTCATTATACAATAATATTAATAGACTTTTTCATAAGGGATTGTGCAAAGCAATGACTATTTGCTTCCTCCATTATTTCAAAGGTCAAGGATTTGTAAGAATGCATAGCCATATTTGAGACTCACTTCTGTAACCCATAGCCAAATTGGTGAACAATTATTCAGCAGAGTAGGTTTCAGTAGGGCTACTCTCAAAGACACTACTCTCCAACAGCAAAGTGGCAAATCCAGGCCTTTAAGAAATATCAGTATATTAAATCTATAATAGAGTCAGAACATAAAACTTCATATGGAAATGAGATATTTTTAATATTCCAATTTAAATCTATTTTCTAACTCCTAAAGGCTTTTGGGGAACAAAAGGAGACTAAATATGTTAAGTGTAAAAAGCTTTAAAATGTGATTAATATAAAATTGAGTAGTTTATTCATGACTTCATATGTAAGGAGCCAAAAGAGAATAACCAGACATCATTGATTTTTTGGTCTACCATTAGCCACTGCCAGGGACATTAGAAATGTCAGTAAATCATGTCCAGTAATTGAATAATATATTAAATGAAATTTGTACAGCAAATATGGCGTTTAATGCTATTTTTAAACTCTCTTTCATGTAACACTTTAATATATTCAAAGTAATAAGAACCGACAAAAGAATACTTTTTAAAGTAAAGCCCGAGTTCTATCATCCTCAGACGTATGATGGAGGTTCTGTAGGCAAGAATTCTCATGTAACTTAAAGGGCTGCATATTGTCATCCTTAAAGATAAACTTTCCGGATCAGCTTGTGAAGTTCTTACATGGGTAAGCAGGTACTCACAGGAGCAGTCTCAGCTTCAGTGAAACTATTAACACCAAAAACCACTCACCAGTGTGACTTGGGAATTTGCCATCTGACCCTTTGAAAAGGGGTATTCTCAGGCTTTTCTGGTGCAGTATATGTTTTTATTAAACATTCCATTTACTTATTTTCTTGGTTCACAAATCACAGAAACTCGTTCTACAATTAATGTACAGCAGGTTATTGAACCAGTATTTTGTTTAATGCTTTTTAACAAAGCACTTCCACTAAACATAAAAAAGTGATGACTATTATCGTTACTATCATTTTAATCTCAATTATCTATGTTGTTCCTTCTGTAGTAAAAGCTATGAATTTAATATTTTAATGAAGAGATTTTACATGTGGATAAACTTGTACTCTGGATGGCTATTTATGTTTTAAACTGAAGAGTTTATCCTAGACATTCTCTATGTACTCTTGTAGAGAAAATTACACTTTTTATCGAAACCATAGATTAAGAAGTTTAGAATGATTTGCAAATAAAACAGAAGCACAAGTAACTTGCTCTCATCTAGGAGGATGTCTTATCACAGCATGACACACATGCAAAAATAAACGCACTCACAATTATGGCCTGGATGCACAAAAGGTTGCTGCTTGGAACTCTCAGCTGCAAACCCGCTCTTGGCGTTAGGGGCCTACACTGTTAGCAAGAAGGGGGTGGGGGAAAGAGTAGATGCTCTCTCATAACTTTTAGCACAGTGGTTAGGGTACTTACCCGGTGGGAGACATTCAGTTCAAGTCCCCACTCCTCCTGGGGGGGGGAGGGGAGGAGGGATTTCTGATAATTGGGGTATGGAATATTCTGATTCTCTAGAGTGAAAAAGCTTCACCAGTAGATAAAGAATTAGAATAACTGGAGTAGGGGGAGTGGATCCTGGGTCTCCCACATCCTGGGTGAGTGCTCTAGTCACCAGGCTAGATTCATTCTCGTGCTTGTATTTGTGTGCGCATGTGTACACATACTCTCTCTATGAGAGTTATTTGGGCCTGAGAGAGAGCACAAGCATGCTGTTGCTGTAGCCAGGTGGTTAGAGCACTCGCCTGGAAAGCTAGAGACCCAGCATTCACTTTCCCTGCTCCAAAGCACTTTATCAAGAGTGCAACACCTTCAACAGGAGACACTGAGGAAGCCTATCTTCAGAATGTCATAGCCCAATGATTAGAGTGCTCACCTGAGAGTAGGTTGACCAGATAGCAAGTGTCAAAAATCAGGACAGGAGGTGGGGGGTAATAGGTGCCTATGTGAGAAAAAGACCCCAAAATCGGGACTGTCCCTATAAAATTGGGACATCTGGTCACCCTACCTGAGAGGTGACAGATCCTCATCAAATCCCCTTTTTTCCCCTCTGGTGGAGAGGGAACTTGAACTGGAGGTCTCCTCATCAGGGAAGAGGTACCCTAACCACTGGGCTAAAAGTTGAGAGAAGTCCTCCTCCAGCTGTTTTGTACAAACTTTCCTGAGGGGCACGATCCAGTACGTGTGCACAAAGTATGCCTACTGTATCAGGCCCCAAACATGTTTTAGGCAGTGTCATATTCCGGGGTTCAATCTAGACCAGTGAGAAGTTGTCGGTGCCAGCCCTGTAACTCTGGTGCCTTAAAATTCTCTGCTGCTGTGGCTCACGGCCTGCACGCCGATGGCCTACAGACACATGTGCACTGAATGTCAGTGATTTTAAGCAGCTCTACCTCAGCAGCTGATTCCAGCAGCCTGCTTGTTACATCCCAGCCACACATGGATATACAACAGTTTTGTTTAAACCTGGTAGGATGAGCCCAGCACCCGTCAATGTCAAATTTTCCCAAAACTGTGTTCTGCAATGTCCAGCAATGTCCAGCCCTTTCCTGGAAGTCCTATTCAGAAGAAGGTTTGTTTGGTCCTTTAAAGCAGATATTCTCATCACATTTTTTTAGAAGCGACAAAGGGTCCTGTGGCACCTTATAGACTAACAGAGGTATTGAAGCATAAGCTTTCGTGCGTGAATACCCACTTCTTCAGATGCAAGCAGTGGAAATGTCCGGGGCAGATATAAATGTGCAGGGAAGAGTCAGGCTAGAGATAACGAGGTTAGCTTAATCAGGGAGGGTGAGGCCCTCTTCTAGCAGTTGAGATGTGAACACCAAGGGAGGAGAAACTGCTTTTGTAGTTGGCTAGCCATTCATAGTCTTTGTTTAGTCCTGAGCTGCTGATGTCAAATTTGCAAATGAACTGAAGCTCTACAGTTTCTCTTTGGAGTCTGGTCCTGAAGTTTTTTTTGCTGCAGGATGGCTACCTTTAAGTCTGCTATTGTGTGTCCAGGGAGGTTGAAGTGTTCTCCTACAGGCTTTTGTATATTGCCATTCCTTATATCTGATTTGTGTCCATTTATCCTTTTGCGTAAGGACTGTCCAGTTTGACCGAATGGTTGAATGGCTAGCCAACTACAAAAGCAGTTTCTCCTCCCTTGGTGTTCACACCTCAACTGCTAGAAGAGGGCCTCCCCCTCCCTGATTAAGCTAACCTTGTTATCTCTAGCCTGACTCTTCCCTGCACATTTATATCTGCCCCTGGACATTTCCACTGCTTGCATCTGAAGAAGTGGGTATTCACGCACGAAAGCTTATGCTTCAATACCTCTGTTAGTCTATAAGGTGCCACAGGACCCTTTGTCGCTTCTACAGATCCAGACTAACATGGCTACCCCTCTGATATTTGACACTTTTTTAGGTGGCCTCAGAGTGTGGCCACTAACTCTTCCTAGTGGCCGCTCTGATAATTTTTCCTAAAATACTTAATTAACTTTAGAAATAAATAAATATCCACTATGTACCCTTCCAAATCAGTGCAATTTATGTAGCGGGAAGGAGGTAGGAGGTACAGTTCCCCATTCAGCACAGCACACTTCTATTCTTTTGTTGGAGTGAGTCATGGAGCAGGAGCCCTCACCTTGCTGGGAAGATGCTAAGCCCTGCAGCAGCCCAGAGCCGTTGAGTTGCTGCAGTAGCTACAGCAACTGTCAACAGCAAGGGGGGGGCCCAGGTGGGGGAAATGCTGACCCATCTCTCTGTCGCTGCCTCCTGCGGCCCTTCAGCAAGAGCCTGCCTCAGGGAAGATGGAACAGGAACACACTGGCTGCCTCTGGAGTACCATGCTCCCCATACACCAGCTGGATGGGAGTGCGGGAGCTACCAGGGAAGCGCCCCAGTGACTGAACATGGCAGCCACCTTCACTGACAAGCTGTCTCCAGCACCATGAACACTGGCCCCACGTGTTTCCAGAGGTGCTGCCTGGAGCCCCTGAGGAGGCTGTGCAGTCCAGGATGCTAATCCCTGGTGACAGCACCAGTGCAAACAACAAGACAATGCATCTCGCTGCCTTTAGTAACAGCTACTCAGGAGCAAAAGCTGGGTGCTGCAGGGAGAGGCCACTGCTTTGCCCTCCTCAATATCCACCCACGCTTTGGAGGCTGTCATGGCTGTAAAAAATCTGCTGGTGGCCGCATTTGAGAAATGCTGCTTTAAAGAGACAAAAAGTACAGCTTATCACTTTAACTGGAATTAACTAGCACTACATCACAGGATTGATTTAGATGAAAAATAAAAGAAGTGTATTAACAAAAGGAGAAAGGATTTTAAGTTATATCAAGTATAAAGAACAGAGTTAGAAACGGTTACAAGCAATTAAGTGAAAAACACTTTCTAGAAGATAAGACTTAGAACAAGCTACAGCCTTTGTTCAAGGTAGTTTCCTTACCAATCTACCCTTCCAACAAAATTACTGACCATCTTTCTGGTCAGGATCTTCCACAAAGTCCAAAGTACTCAGTTCCTTTGAAAGATAACTTGGGTCTTTGCCCCTCTCTTGTATAGTCCACTGAACCTTTGAAGCAGATCCTTCTGAAGGATAACCCCCAAAGTTCATGGAAACTATGACGAAGGTGACATGGAGTCATCTAGTGAAGGAAATTTCATGCTAGTTTCTTCCCCCATTGGTGTTTGCTAAATGCAAATTGATCTGTTTCTTGCAGTCTCTTCCCATTGCCATGATGCTGAGTGGTTGTCTCCTCCCTTTGTTGGCTTGATGGTCCTGTTTAAATACTTAGCAAATTGCATTCCCATTGTCTGCTTAACGTACCTTGGATGTACCTTCAAGGTGCCAGATCCAGATTCCTTTATCCAGGGTGGGACACTTCAGCCCTGCCTGGCAGACAGAGATTGATAACATAATTTTCAATATATCTGTAACTTTGAATATGTCCTCCATACATATACCACACAATATTAATTATCAGTATATTAACTTTCTATTGATATCTTACATGACACGTTTTAGATACACATTATAAATTTAGCGAGTTGGGATACCCTCGACTGGTCAGGCCAGCTGAAACAGTCTACCAGATGCCAGTAAGCTTCTTGCTTTGGGATGCTGTTAGGGTCAGAGGTAGTAAAATATCTGTCTTCCCCTGGTTTGTGAATCACTCTGGATCTTAGGCACCTATCGCCTGTCTAAAGGGAGGCAGCAGTGTGCATGCTTAGAGGCAGACACACAGTCACCTACAAAACTTGTTTACTGCAAAAACGTAGTTGCTGTGTGAGTTTACATGCAACCAGAGCTCAGCAGGAGTTTTGTGCATAGCAGTTTTCCCAAAACTGGGACTTCCACACCTAAACCATGGACTTACATGCCTAATTCCTTGTGTGCATTTAGGACTATATCTTTTGTTAGGGAACTTTATTGTAGAATATAATTAGGGACCTTGGAATTCAGACACATTAGCCTAGTCACAAGGATGGGCCCAGGAAGTAAACCAATAACTAAAAAGTACCAGGTCTACAGATCACACCCTATGATTAAATAATATTCTCTCTCACATGGCTTATGGATAAATCTGTTAAAACTATTTGTCCCGTTTATTTGGATATCAAGAACTCTACAGATCTGTCAGTAGGTATCAGGTTCTAAGTCCTTCCTATCTGAGTTTCCTCCCTGAAGGTATTTCTTGTATCACATTTGTATAGAAGATGATGCTTCTGTTGCATCTTGATGAATTAAAATAGAAATATGGAAGCCATCTTTATCACAGATGATAGCACTAATTAGTATTTGGTTTGTCTTGTCTGGAAGGCTTATTATTTCATTGAAGGCCACAATTTGTTTCACATTCATACTATTTTTTGTCAGAATACATGGCAGATTTCAGAGGGACAATGTCACATGAATGAGTTATTGTGGAGCAAAGCTTTTAATTCAATTACATACATGACAGCTACTTCAGAGACTGTGAAATTCTCGGTTGCACCAAACTCTCTGAAAGAGTGGGTGTTGGCAGAGGAATTTCTAATTAGTTAGAGCTTACATAATATACATTTACTATATGTAGTAACAGGTGCAAAAAAAAGTTGCACCATGACATTGCACCATAACCCCAGTTTAGCTCCCTTGATGATAAATACATCTGAAAGGTTCGTTATATGACTGTTTATTAACCTTAATAATCTTAGGAATTGATTCTGCACATTTACACTGAGTAGTCCATTGAATTCAATGTATACTATTCAATGGGATCATTAATGTAACCTTTACTCAACATAAATAACAGTAGCAAAATCAGGCCCTTGGTGTTAAATATAAATGTCTTTTTATTATTATATAACCCTCTCTACAACTCTCCTTTGCCGTGATGACTATAAAAAAAAAAACTTAACAGGCTACTGGCTTGCCTATCATGCTGATCAATATTGTCTTACTGTTTCCTTGTACTCCCCAATCTGTCTGTTTATAGCCATCTTTTGTCTCTTGCCTGATACTTAGAGTGTGAGCTATTTAGGGGAAGGGACCATCTTTTATATTTGGTTCTGTGTTTGCACATCGCTTAGGACCCTGTGGACCTGGTTCATGACTGGGGCTCCTAGCTACGGTAACACAAATTCTTAGCTTTAAATAAACATATCCCTTGTGCACATCTAAAAGAGAGCTTAGAAAGAACTAGAGTAGTGGTTCCCAAACTTGGTTCGCGGCTTGTTCAGGGTAAGCCCCTAGAGGGCCGCAAGACGCTTTGTTTACTTGAGTGTGTGCAGGTATGACCGCTCGCAGCTCCCAGTGGCTACGGTTCACTGTTCCTAGACAATGGGAGCTGCGGGAAGCAGTGGCCCGGTCCACACTGCTTCCTGCAGCTCCCATTGGCTGGGAACGGCGAACTGCGGCCACTGAGAGCTGCGAGTGGCCATACTTGCAGATGCTCAGGTAAACAAAGCATCTTGCAGCCCTCTAGGGGCTTACCCTGAACAAGTGGTGAACAAAGTTTGGGAACCCCTGAACTAGAGGGTAGAACTTCAGCCAGTGCAAAGTGGTATAGTTTCATTAAAATTAAAGGTTTAAGTGTAGTAGCCGTGTTAGTCTGTGTCAGCAAAATGAAAATAAGAAAGAAAAACTTGTAGCACCTTAGAGACTAACAAATTTATTTCAGCATAAGCTTTCGTGGGTTAGTACCCACTTCATCGGATGCATGGAATGAAATTATATTTCAGACAGATATTTATACAGTCAGAGAAACATGATGGTCCAGGTGTATAGACCAATCTTAAGAGGCTAATTAGTTGAGAGGAAACATGACAGCACGGGAAGAAAAAGCTTTTGAAGTGATAAACAAGATGGTCACACAGGTGTGAATGAGGATCGTTAACTTAAGGGAAATAGATTCAATTAACATAATGGCCGAGCCATTCCAAATCACGATTTAATCCGGAGGCAACGCAATCTAGTTTGCATATCAATTCGAGTTCAATAGTTTCTCTTTGAAGTCTGCTTTTGGAGTTAATCTGTCGCAACACTGCTATCCTCAAATCTGTCATTGAGTGATCAGGGAGGTTGAAGTGTTCACCTACTGGTTTTTGAATGTTATGATTCCTGATGTCAGATTTATGTCCATTTATTCTTTTGCGTAGAGACTGTCCGGTTTGGCCAATGTACATGGCAGGGGGGCATTGCTGGCACATGATGGCATATATCACATTGGTAGATGTGCAGGTGAATGAGCCCCTGATGGCGTGGCGGATGTGATTAGGCCCTGTGATGGTATCACAGCCTAATCACATCCGCCACGCCATCAGGGGCTCATTCACCTGCACATCTACCAATGTGATATATGCCATCATGTGCCAGCAATGCCCCTCTGCCATGTACATTGGCCAAACCGGACAGTCTCTACGCAAAAGAATAAATGGACATAAATCTGACATCAGGAATCATAACATTCAAAAACCAGTAGGTGAACACTTCAACCTCCCTGATCACTCAATGACAGATTTGAGGATAGCAGTGTTGCGACAGATTAACTCCAAAAGCAGACTTCAAAGAGAAACTATTGAACTCGAATTGATATGCAAACTAGATTGCGTTGCCTCCGGATTAAATCGTGATTTGGAATGGCTCGGCCATTATGTTAATTGAATCTATTTCCCTTAAGTTAACGATCCTCATTCACACCTGTGTGACCATCTTGTTTATCACTTCAAAAGCTTTTTCTTCCCGTGCTGTCATGTTTCCTCTCAACTAATTAGCCTCTTAAGATTGGTCTATACACCTGGACCATCATGTTTCTCTGACTGTATAAATATCTGTCTGAAATATAATTTCATTCCATGCATCCGATGAAGTGGGTACTAACCCACGAAAGCTTATGCTGAAATAAATTTGTTAGTCTCTAAGGTGCTACAAGTTTTTCTTTCTTATTTTCATTTTATTAAAATTAAAGTACATCAGGTAAGAATTTTGCCCCTCATGTGTATATTCATAGTACATCATATACACTTAAAACTAAAACATCTCGAGAAAAATTAGTACAAGTTTTTATAATTTACATTAAAACCATTTTAGAATACTGAAATCTAATAAAAACATACTTTAAATAGTTTGGATATTCTATGTAATTATTTCCAATGTCATCTTTCTATTATATCTTTAAATATTTCCAAACTTCTCTGAGTACTGAAGGTATCATTACAGTATGAGACAGTTGCATCTTTAGCAAAAGACTCAGTAATTCTGGCAGGAGATTTATTTCCCCAGGATCAGACAAAACAGAGGCTATATCTCTAAAGAGGTATTACCAAGCATCCTTTCAAACATGATCTTCAAAACATATTGGAAGGGTGATACTAGGGTAATGTGATGAACTGAAGAAAAGTAACTCTATAGGACTGTGAACTCTTCAGGGCAGGCACTGTTTCCCTATGTCTTTGTCCAACACTTAGCACAATGTAGCCCTCAGATCTAGGCCTTTGGCTGTTTGCTGCAGTACAAATATATTATACAATCAACATATACAACATTTGTTCTGGCATCCTTATACTGCTTCTATTCTTATGACAAAATAAATTGTGGCAAGCCTGAAACCCATGCTGTCACTTCTGCTCTGAAGTGAGATCTGGAAGCAGAGTAATAGGATACTATAGACAGATTAAGATACAGTAAATAGTGATACTAGCAAGCAACTTCAAGGATCAGCTTGTTCCTTTCTTTCTTCACTAGCAAATACAAGCAATTGTATGTTTACCAGAGCTAAGCCAACTGCAGTACCTATCACAAGCCAGTTTTTTAGGGTGGATAAGGAGGACCATCTTTTATCTAGATACTCCACTGCATAATTTCATAGTTAATTTTAAACAAGCTTTTAAAATATATCATCAAGATGTCTAAAGTGGCTCACAGTCACAGATGCCAACTAGCGGGTTGTGTGTTCTAAACTTAGATTTCACCAAATAATTATCAAATGTGAACTCCTCAAGCACTATATTACCCTAATCATGGAGTCACAGACAATCCCCTTGTGCACTTCCTTCTGTATTGCCACCCAGGCAAGCTTACCTTTGTGATAGATGATCCCTCACACCAAAAATCACATTGAGAATCAGGTTACTGCCAGTCCCAAAGGCAGACTGGTTTCCATTTATGCATTGGTCAGTATGCAGTGAGGCCAGGGGCCTTGGCATAAGCTGGTACCTGGCTTGCCAGTGTCACAATTATCACTTAATATCCTCAGTCATAAAATCTGAGAAAACGAAAGAGATTCAGGATCAGTGTCAAATGTTGCAGCCAAATTATTTAGTGTTCTGAATTGGGTTTATATTTTCAAAGTGTGATTAAGTCCTCTCTAATCTAGTAAATTTGATGCACTTTCACTGCCCTCTTCAAAAGCATCACTTGCTCTCCAGTCAGGTTTTCCAGGACTTAGTTCTGTCCCATCTGTCTCATTAAGATCAGTGACATGGATGGTGTACTGTTAGGCTGCTTTTTGGCTCTCATTTTGTAGAGACATGGTCATTTTTAATCTTCTTACAGTAGAAAATTCATGAGAATATGTAGAACTTGCCAAAGATACAGAATTTTGGTAACAGTCAGGTAGATTGATGTATAGTCTCACACTGTGTTGTGGAGAAATGGAAAACTTCAGGTTTGTTTTTATGAAAGCATATGTGTAACTTAGTTTTCCCTCCATCTTATATTGTTACCCATCACGTATGAAGGGCTTAACTTCTTTCTCTTCTATGCAGGAGATGGGAGACTGGATGTGTGGAAATATCAGACACTAATATTGAGATGGCACATAATCTATTCATAGACTATTATCAATAAGTAGTATATGTATCTTGGTGTCTTGGCTCCCTGGGTACCCTCACTCAATCCATGAACTGACATGAGACTATAACGAAGGGTATGTCTACACTGCAATAAGACCCACATCTGGCCCAGGTCAGCTGACTTGCGCTCATGAGGCTAGGGCTCTGGGGCTATAAAATGGCAGGGTAGATATTTCTGCATAAGCTTTGGCTTTAAGACATTCCACCATTTTTGGGGTCCCCAACCCTGGACTCCAATCCAAGCCCAAATGTCTACACTGCAAGTTCATAGCCCCACAGCCTGAGCCCCAATACCCCGAGTCAACTGAGCTGGGCCATCTGTGGGTGTCTTATTGCAATGTAAAATGTACCCCAAGGGGGCAAAACCCTGCTTGGAAGGTTTGAATGACTGGAACCGGTCAGGATCTCTGTGTGGAAGACAGGTGATCCTTGGTAAGCTTAGCATATATGTAGACTGTTCATTGCTTTAGGCTATGTCCTAAAATAAATATACTGTGCTATGGGAAAGCTGACTGGTTACTGGCAATCCTGTCATAGCTTCTGGAAGAAAACAGAACTGCAGGCATTGGACTAAAGTCAGACCTGCTGTAATAATTGCAGTGAATTGCAGGCAAATTGCAGTCTAAAAGTCCCACAACTGAATGAAGAGGCATGAGAGTCCCTGTGCCAAGAGAGGTGATGGATAGAGGCCAGAAACTTGAGGCGGTGGGGGCCTCAAGGATGCCATGAAGGGCTCAAAGGTGCAGTTAACCTGGAACTGTGACATAAATCCTTGGTCAACATCTGAGATAAAAAAAGACATGATACAAATGATTATCCTGTGGATTTTTATGTTCAGTTATCTACAGTTTCCCGCAAAGTTATCAAAGCAAGAATGTAGTCATTCCTAGGAGCAGCCACCAGACCCCCAGAGAATCTTTGTGAAAGTTATCACAATGCTAAAATTCCAAATAATGATATCCCAGTCTAATTTTAAAATCCCTAAGCCCAACTGGTTCACAGCCTGGGTTATGAAGTTATGTGGGGTACCTACATTTTGTTATACTTCTGATTGACATACCTATTCTGCCAAATATTAAAAATAAAACCAGTATCCAGGAGTTGTTAATCTCCCATCCAGAAAAAAAAGAGCCACAGTAAAACTAACTCTAAACACAATTCCATTCTTCTACTAAAATCAGCACTTATCATGCCTCCCTTCTTAAGAAATCACCATGCAGACCTAGGTTCAAATCCTTGCTCTGCCTAATTCAGAGCAGAGACTTAAATGTGGGTCTCCTAAATCCTAGGTGAGTGCCCTAACCAGCAGGATATTCTGGCATAGTGTGCTCATTGCATTTCAAAAGTTCCCAGTTTTGTTCTGCATCAGCTCAAATATCTTTGAAATCTCAATTTTTTGGTGAAACAGAATTCTTGTTTTTCAACCAGCACGAACCAAAAACCTGCACAGAGATGAGCTTTGCAGTATGCCTTGAAGGTCAACACATTCCAGGCTATTCAGACCAAATGGGGAAGACCTGTCCAAAATTAAACACCCCTCCCACAAACTATGGTAAACACCTTGTTGGAAGTAGGGATAACATTTGTGCCACACATATGGTCTATATATGCTGTGGTTCAGAGTAAGCAGTACCTTTTTGACCTCTCTCCACTCTCTCTCTCTGCACCCCTCTCAAGCATTAGGCCTGATGGAAGTCCATGACTCACCTGTGTTTAGACTAAGTCTCTTGGTTAACCTACTCCTGATCACCAACTGTGTTTCCTCAGTAGCATACAAAATACAAATATCTCCCAGGTTCTTCACAATGTTCACTGTTCACTATGTGGAATGTGAGAAGAAGTAATACAGGAGTCACACGAATCCTTCCTGTACGTATTGCTGAGCCACTTTCAGTCTCTCTCATCTTCTCAGGTGCTCATGATCCTTCTTTGTCTACCTGATGAATTCTTATACATTTGGAATATGCATGGCACCTCACAGGGTAAATACTATCATATAGTCATTCCTGTCTGGGAACTAATGAGCTATATTGAAAAATCTAGCCATCCCAGGAGATCAGTTGAAGCTGTAGCACAGAATGGAATTCACCCTGCAAGGAGAGCATGGAGTTTATTGTAAGGCACCAAGATTGTATATTATGTTTTATATCATGTCTTACAGCTTTGGTCGTGGCCTCTGTGCTGCATTGTAAATGACTTTATATTAACAGGTTGTTTTAATACCATGTACTGCGGCTCTTGGATGTCAAAATTAATCATATACAGTCAACAAGGACAGGATTTTCTGTCAAACTGATATTTTCTATTGGCTCTAATGGCTTTTATATCCTGTCAGTGTTTGTCGTAACTCTTGGTTATTTTTCATTTAGTTCACTGTAACCCCAGTGAGGCTTACAGCAGGCTACAAACAATATTCATAAAAAGTTATTTTCTCATACTGGCTATTGTAAAAGCTATTCACAAATTACATATCCAACTGCTGTTTCAAAAAATTTGTGTGGGCTAGCACTCTGCATTGTGTTCAGCTCTCTAGACAGATGTTTAGTTCCTGTGCAGTCTCATTATGGAGTTGATTAGAGCTTTTCCCCATTGCAGGCTAGCTAAAAGTAGTCAATGAAAATTACCAATGGCTGGAAGAGAGACACAAAGGTAATTTACAAAAACAACAAGGAGTCCGGTGGCACCTTAAAGACTAACAGATTTATTTAGGCATAAGCTTTCATGGTTAAAAAAACAATTTCTTCAGATTTAGTCACTTAAAAATAAGGATCCTGTAAGATGTTTAAAGGTCCAGATGGTGTGACTTCAGGCTGTTAGTTACTGAACATTTTAAACTGAAAGCAGTTCCTTGGATATGATGTTCCTATGCACCCAGTTCTATGCCTTTTGAGCAAAGGTATATAATAAAACATCAATTTTTACAACTGAGTGTACATTCAGTACTTTTGTATACTCCTGCCATGAAAATGTGATTGTCTTTTTGCAGGTATTATGGTGGTGCCCTAGAACTACATAGTCAAGAGACTTGCACTTAACACAGGAATAAATCTCTCATTTTTATACTCTAAAGATTAAATCTAGTCTCCATATTTAATATTCTCACTGTTCATTGACCCATTTAATTTTCCATTTATATATTTAGTTGTCTAGCAAAATAAACCTTTTCAAAATGAGCTATTTTTGAAATTTCCTCTAAAAATATAATGTCAGGGAAGGGATGGGGCTTCTTTAGCTTAAATAACCACAGAAACAAAGTCCAGATGTCTCACACACATTTATTCTGCAATGTCTGACATAGGCCACCGTTTTAATTATAAATGCCAACACAAGCAGTTATTTCCATTATTTGTTCAGAATCTAATTTATCACTACAAGGAAAAGCCAATAGTCAAGTTCAACCTCCCCCCACCCAGCTGCCATTCCCCAATTCACCTTGGATTGTCCCTTGAAATGTGCTTACGTTAAACAATTTGTTCCATCTTATATTTAGCTGTGATTCTCTAAATAAACTTTCTAAGACCTGAAGAAGAGCTCCATGTAGCTCAAAAGCTTGTCTCGCTCACCAACAGAAGTTGGTCCAATAAAAGATATTAGCTCACCCACATTGTATCTCTAAAGTCAACCTTTGTCAGTCTGACCTTGTTAACCTACTTCCTTGAGTCTGCAGCCTTGTTCATCATGGGAGACTTTGGAATTCAGGGAGTCAGGCTTTGTAATAGGTGGGCATGGGAAAAGATCTGATATGTTATTGGGGGAAGGAAGTGCATCTCAATCCTTATAGCACACCCCTTTACTAATGGTAGGCAGCAGTACAATGAGGGGGACTTAAGAGGGTGAGGGTATGTGATGCTGTTCTAGGAAGGTGGACTGCTATGAAGCAATGGGATCTGCCTATCTGAGAAGGGGAAGAGACACCAACTAACCAGCCTATTGAGGAGGGGTTGAAACTAGGTTCAAATGGTTCAGGTGCCAAATACTCACAGGTAGGTGACCTTAACAGAGTTGTGTGTGGTGGGGAGGGGAGAATAGAAGATTATAATAGGGTCATAGGAGCAATCCTCTGGAAAACAGTGGGAGAATCTGCTCAACATTGTATAGGTCCATACACAAATTAAATATAAATATATGGAGATATGCCTATCTCAGAACTGGAAGGACCTTGAAAGGTCATTGAGACCAGTCCCCTGCCTTCACTAGCAGGACCAAGTACTGTCCCCTGACAGATTTTTGCCCCAGATCCCTAAATGGCCCCCTCAATGATTGAACTCACAACCCTGGGTTTAGCAAGTCAATGCTCAAACCACTGAACTATTCCTCCCCCTTGTTTCTTCTTCTACAAGGAGTACAGGAAAGAAACAGGTCAAGTCTTAATATAAAAGTTCAATTATGACTTAACTGGCATCAGAGACTTTGGGGAGAATCTCATGACTGGAATATTAGTATAGAGGGGTATGTCTAGTTCAGGAAGGACAGGCAAGGAAAAAAGGAGGCGATGTTTCATTATCAGTCAATATATACTCACACTGCACAGTCAACCTGTGGAACTCCTTGCCAGAGGATGTTGTGAAGGCCAAGACTAACAGGGTTAAAAAAAGAACTAAATTCATGGATGAAAGATCCATCAATGGCTATTACCCAGGATGGGAAGAGATGGTGTCCATAGACTCTGTTTGCCAGAAGCTGGGAATGGGCAACAGGGGATGGATCACTTGATCATTACCTGTTTTGTTCATTATCTCTGGGGCACCTGGCATTGGCTACTTTCAGAAGACAGGATACTGGGCTAGATGGACTTTTGGTCTGACCCAGGATGGCCGTTCTTAGGTTTTTATACACTTGTTATGCAGTCTAGAAGGAGATGAGAACTAGATCAATTGAAAGTCTCTGTGTGAAGACAAAAGGGGGGAGCAAAGGTGACATTGTGATAGAGTCTACTATAGACCACCAAATTAAGAGGAGAAGGCGGATTAGGCATTTCTACATAGGTGCTGGATAATGGTGCTGTGGGTTCTGCCGCACCCCTGGATTGATGTGGTTTCCATTATATAAAGGGTTTACAGTTTGGTTCTATAGCTCTCAGCACCCCCACTATAAAAATTGTTCCAGAACCCCAGCATTTCTACAACATGCAACAAAAATCGAAAAGACAAAAACTGGCAGTAATGGGGGATTTTAACTGCCTAATCATTTGCTGAAAAAGTAAATCATCAAAAACCAGTGTCCACTAAGTTCATGGACTATACTGGGACAACTTGTTGTTTCAGCAGGCTGAGGAAGCAATCAGGGGGACAACTATTCTCGACTTGACAGAGAGGAATTGGTTGTGAATCTGCAGGTTGATAGTAATTTGGCCGAAAGTGATCATGAAATGATGATTTCATGATTCTAAGAAAAGAAAAAGGAGTGAAACTGAAGAATAAAGATAAAGTCTACTTTTCTAAAGTCCATTAACAACCTCAGAAAACTGGTAGGTTCTCTTAGGTTCTTAAAGCCAGCTTTTGAAGTAATATCTCATGAGAAGAAAATCTAAGGTAAAAAGGAGTTTGGGACAGCTGTCAGTTTCTCAAAAAGACAATATTAAGGAAGGCCACAAGAGCAAACTAGCCTGATGAGAAGGAAAGAGAGAGCCATTTCGACCTCTTACTATTGTTCCTATCAGGAGTTATTTAATGACCTGAAAATCAGAAAGACTACTACAAAAAGTGGAAATATGGATAAATTGCTAAGGAGCAGAACATGAGAAGAGCATAAACAAATAAGGATAAAAACCAGAAAGACTAAGGCCTAAAATGAGTTACAGCTAGCAAGGGACATAAAAAAACAATAAGAAGTTCTACACACACACACACAAGAAAGACAAAGGAAAGTGGCTAATAACAGGTGACATCAAGATGACGGAGTTTTTTAATGCCTATTTTGCTTCAGTTTTTGCTAAAAAGGATAATTGTGACCAGATGTTTAACACACTAGCAAAAAAGGGGAAAGGGACACAACCAGAACAGAGAAATAATAGGTTGAAGAATAAGTTAGTATATTCAAACCAGCATGGCCTGATGAAATTCATCCTAGGGTTCTTAATGAACTAGCTGAGGCAATCTTGGAACCCTTAGCAATTATCTTTGAGAACTAATGGAGGACATACAAAGTTCTTGAAGACTGGAGAAGGGCAAATATAGTACCTACCTTTAATAAGGTGAACAAAAAGTATGTGGGGAATGTATAGACCAGTCAGCCTGATTTGAATACATGGAAAGATACCAGAACAAATTACTACTCAATGTACAAGCACCTAGAGGATAATAGGATTGTAAGTAATAGACATATATTTGGAGGAAGGGAAATGACCTTGACAAATTGGAGAACTGGTCCTAAATCAACAAGATGAAGTTCAATAAAGACCAAAGTTCTTCACTTTGTAAGGAAAAATCAAAATGGGGAATAACTGGCTAGGCAGTAGCACTGCTGAAAAGGATCTGGGGGTTATAGCAGATCTTAAATTGAATATGAGCCACCAATGTGGGGCAGTTACAAAAATAGCTAATATTCTGGGGGTGTATTATCAGGAGTGTTGTATGCAAGACATGGGAGGTAATTGTCCCATGCTACCCAGCACATGTGAAGCCTCAGGTAGCGTATTGTATTCAGTTTTGGGCACCACACTTTAGGAAAGATGTGGACAAACTGAAGAGAGTCCAGAAGAGAACAACAAAAATGATAAGAGGTTTAGAAAACCTAACTTATTAGAAAAGGTTAAAAAGAACTGGGCATATTTAGGCTTGAGAAAAGACGCATGAGTGGGGCTAAGTCTTCAAATATGTTAAGAGCTGTTATAAAGAGGACTGTGATCAGTTGTTCTCCATGTTCACTCAAGGTAGGACATGTAATAGGCTTAATCTGCAGTAAATGAGATTAGGTTAGGTAGTAGGGGGAAAAATTCTAACTAGAAGGCTAGTAAGGCATTGAAATAAGTTTCCAATGGAGATTTAAGAACAGGTTAGACAATCTCCACAAACACCACTCAGGGGTGATCTAGGTATACTGTGTCATGCCTCAGCACAGGGGGCTGGACTAGATGACCTCTTGTGTTCCCTTATGGCTCTACACTTCTGATTATATGTGGGGGTGAATAGGGAGAATGTGGGTGGGTAGTATGAGTAGATCAGAGGGTTTTCATATAGACTGAGGAGGGCTTAGGGAAGGAGGGGAGGAATTAAGCAGAAATGGGGAGGGATCCTAGAGGAGGACATGGTAGTGTTCATGGATTCAGGAGCAGGGGAGTGAGCCTACTCCCTTTTATCTGATACATTAGCATTAAAACGGCTCTTAGCAGCAGCAGACAGGAACTGAGTGTGTTTGCACTAGACCATTGGTACATTATGGACAGAGTTGTGTAAATTACAGATTTTTCAATTAAATGACAATTCCAGAAAATTCAGGGGAAAATTTATTTTGGACTGAAGCAAGAACAACTTTTGAAAAAAAACTGTTTGGTGAATAAAAACCCAGCAAATATTTTGAGTTGAATAAAATATTTTATTATGACATTTTCAAAATGAAACTTTTCAATTTTGACCCTTTTAAAATGTTTTTGATTTTTTGAAAATAAAATGAAAGGAGATGTACAAACAAAATCATTTTGAAACTGAAAAGGCAAATATTTTGTTTAGAAAATATCAAAAAAACAAAAAAATTGATTTTTTTTTAATTAAACAATTTGGCAAAACTGACACAAATTCCTTTGGTGTCACCAAATATGCATTTTTCACTGGGGGGTGGGAGAAGTTTTGGCTGAAAATCTTTGCCCAGCTCTAATTATGGACTCCCCACTTGCTCGGGCTTTACTGTACACAGGAAATGAAGCACCAGCATTGAAGTTTCCCTTCAAGTGCTGATGGCTTGGTACATGCTGGCCCTGCACATCCCTATAGGGAATTCATAAGCACAAGGGCCGCCTCCTGTGACAAGGCCCTCCCTGCACAAGTTGCATTGTTTCCCTATATTCCCTTTCTAAAACACGGCTCTCCTATGCCACAACCCTCTTCCCTCATCCCCTCAAAAAATAGTACCAGTGACCAACTACTCCTCTCTGGCTTGTTCTGGAGCAGATGACAAACCTGTACCACCCTCCCTTCTACTTAGGCCCTGTGCTCCCTGGCACTTACTTTTCAGTCCCACACCTCATCCTTCCCAGACTAGTAGCTTCCTTTACCCTTACCTTCCAGTCCGTACCTATGGTACCTTCTTTATCACCTATACCCAGCATCTCTCAGAATTTTCCCCTCACACTTAACCCTATATGCTTAGTACACACTCTCTCCTACCAACTCCGGCCCTTCCATCCAAATCTCTTTTCAGTCATTGGGCCCTACTATATCGCCCATATTCTGTGGGGAGAGACGTTTGACACACTGCTGTCTCAAGGGAGGGGGAATGCCTGGAAAAGGTAGTTAAAGGTGAATACCGGCACACATATTTTCCCCTAATGTACTATATAACTGAAAAAGACCTTTTTATTTCCTATGGCTAAAACTATCTTAGATACTTATATCACCCCCATCACTGTAGTATCCAAACACCTCACAATCTTTAACATATTTATTCTCACAACATCCATGTGAGGTAGGAACTATTATCCCTATTTTACACATGGGGAGCTGAGGCACAGAGAGGCTAAGGGACTTGTCCACAGGAAATCTGTGGCAGAGAATTGAACCAGGTCCTAAGACCCAGCCTAGTGTCCTAACTACTGGACCATCTTGCGTCTGTCCCTATATCTGTTCTTATATTTTCCCTTTGAACTCTGACTCTGAGTATACTGTTTGATTGACTTCTTCCTCTTTCATTTCAAGTATAGGTGTTTGGTCCCCCTCCCCCCCACTCCACACAGATACCTTTTTCTCTGGAACAATACCACAGAAAGTCAGATTGGCGATTCTTTGTTTTCCAGTGAATGATAGTAATTGTATTCTGAAAGACACCACAATAAAGGTATATTTTGGGTTACAACAGCTGAAAAAAAAACTTTAATGAAATCTTCACTGGTGTATGTAAAACATTAAGATAACAAAACAAAACAATTTAGATGTAAATAGTTCTACATGCACAGCAATGATAATGCTGTTTTCCATGAGGCAATAATTCAATTTTCATATTGGGTTAAACTTCAGAGCTCATTGGAATGACAATACTTTCTCTTTATTACTCCAGAGCCATTACTAATCTTTAAGTGAACGATAGATTCTACAAGACAAATAAAAATAATTAGTTTATTAGATTTCAAGACTTTTTTGTTCTTTTACAAGTATATAGAGTGGAAATAGTATATTTTATGTAAAGGAATGAAAGAATTACCAGAGTGCAAAGGTAAAAGGGAAAATGAGAGGTAAATATTTTGATTTTTGAATGCTAATGAAAAATAGTAATTTGGATGCGTCATATTTCTGATTATCCTAGTATAGGCAGTATTGGTAGCATTGCCTGTTATTAAGGTTGCCAGTAAGTTCCCATCATAAGACTCTTTTCTCGTTTTGCTTATAACTTTGCCAAACTTCAACTGTTTTGGGCTGAAATTTTCCCTACTGAAGTCTGCCTCGGGTTCAGTTTTGCGGGTGGGGAGGAAGAAATGCCAAATTTCAGGTAAAAATGGCTCAGCCATTTCTGAGAAAAAGTCTAGGGAAAATACACTGTTTGCCAGATTTCTTGTAAAAAACATGAATTAATCTTTATTTTGAGAAGTTCAAAACACTCCCATGCTTCAGAAATTTAGTAGTTGCATGGCCATTGTGTCAGGGATGTGCCTTTTGCTTTCCCCAGGAAAATTTGTTCAAATTTGTCCTATTTAAGCTTCTGTAAAATCAGGTTTCCACATTGTCTTTAGATACTTCACAGAGCTCCAAACCTAAATTCCCCATAGATTTCATGCATACTGGGCACACCCCAGCCCAGGGCGGAGCAAAACTTTCGTTGCAATTGCAGCTCTGTGCTGGACACTAGACCTGCAAAGGATAGAGACACAGTTTCTTCTTTCTGTCCTCTCAATGTCCTGGCAGCATGAAGGAGTAATCTGATTCATTCAAATGCAAAGGGGAACAGAGACTGTCCTGGAGACATAGTCAATGGGAGCCAGGAACTGGACCCTACTTGTCGGAGGGAAACTGGGAGTGAGAATTGGGGAGGTGGAGGCTGAGACTGGGGATGGCTGGGTAAGGTGACTGGGAATGGAGACATAGAAGAGGAGTCAGACTGGTTGGGCAAGGAGACTGGGACTGGAAACTGGGAGAGAAGAGGCATGGAGTGGGACTGACATCAGATGAGGAACCAAGGGTGAAGAATGGGACTAGACAAGGAATTGTGGTGAGGGAGATACAGCAAGTAACCTGCGGAGGGAGACTGGAACTAGGAGTCTGTTGAGATGGGGAATGTAGGTTTTGGGAATGTGGGGGTGCAGCCTATAGGATTAACCTGCTTGCTTGCATATATCTTTTCTTATAGTTTAAGTATTTGTAATAGGTTTATAGATTTATATTAAAATAAGCTTGGCTGTAATGCGAGACCATATCCTGTATGTTAAACTAAGAAATGTTAGCACATCTATATTAAGACCATTTACTCAGAAAAGTAAAGCTGACCTATATCTTGTTATCTGACTAGATAAGTACCCACGCCTATGTCTATGACCTTTTATCTAGACCAATAGACAATGGAGAATGGCATAGGGTTTTTTGAATGTTGTACCCACAGACATAACAGGTACACCACAAGGAAATTTATGTGTGTAGGTACATGACATCATTACGTACAAACCTCCTAGCCTACAGAGTAAGTGTAACCTAACATTTGTGGGTGAGGAATGAAATTTGGGCATAGGAGGAAGGATTTCCGTCACTTGTGCCCTATAAAAGAGATGACCCACCTCGCTAGAGCACTTCCACTTCTGCTCCTTCTTCACTCCACTCTATCATTCTCACTCATTTTATTTAGTCTATCTATCTATGATGACTACTACTATTAGTAGGCTATACTTGTTCTTCTTAAACTTTAAGTTTTAAAGGAACTAGGCTAAGATTGGTTTCCCTAAGATTTTATTCTTAGTTTATTAGGTTTTGATTTTAAGTTTAAGTTAGTCGAGTAAACCTTAAGTCAGCTTTGATAGAAAAAGCTAAGAACTAAGCACCGCATACCTCACTCAAAAATTGAGAAACCTGAACTGCAATTCTGGTCCTGTCTCTCTTACCACCAGGTTATCAAGGAAGGGTGTGAGTGTATTAACCAAAGCTTTGTTGCATATAATACTTTGTTATCATGTGTACCTTTTGAATAGCAGTAATGCAATTGTAAAACTTTGTAACTCTGGGTATTTTACCATTTTATTAAAATTAATAATAGTAAGTAAAAGTCTTTAACGCTATATCTGTCTCAGTGTGAGCTTCCTGTCATACCCCCGAGGGTCCTTTATAAATTCTGTGGAGCCTGATTTGGGACAAGAACTTTTATCTTCTGATCAAACAGATTGGCGAGACTAAAACCCATACTATTAATTAAATAAAATTTAATTAAATTGATAAATTACATGAATATTATCAGTACACCCTAAATCAGGGGCACGATTGATCAAACAAGAGATCTGGAAGGCGAAACTGCAATTGGCTGGGCAAAGAGAGTGGGTACAAAAACCTGGGGTGATGGGAGGGGGAAGTAGGAATGGCTGGGTAAAGAGACTGAGGCTGCATCTACACTACAGCCAGGATCAAACACTCTGAGATCAATCCACTGGTGGTCAATTTGTGAAGGTCTAGTGAAGAGCCGCCAAATCGACAGCAGATTGTTCTGCAGTCGACCCCTGTACTCTACCTCCGACGAGAAGAGTAAGGTAAGTCGACAGGAGAGTTTCTCCCATCAACCCCCCTCCCCCGATGTAGACCCCGCAATAACTTGACCTAAGGTACGTCAACTCCAGCTACATTATTCAGGTAGCTGGAGCTGCATAGCATAGGTCGACTTAGTGTAGACCTAGCCTCAGACTGGGAATGTAGGAGACACTGGATGGGGATTCTGGAGAGGGAAACTAGGACTGGCTTGGCAAGGAGAATGGGATGAGAAACCTGAAGAATGGAGATTGGGACTGTGGTAGGCAAGGACATTGGGAGTAGGACAAGGAGTCAAGGGTGGGGAAGAGGTGGAATATAATAATGCTATTTGGAAAGATGCTGGGTTCCTAATAAGCAGTTCAGTTCACTGTAGCACATGTAGAAAACAAGAACACCTACTAGCAAGGATTGAACACCTTTTTCAGTTCAACTAGTGGGATAAATATCCCTCTTTTCTGAATATCTGAATAATATTTTAAAATACATTTAAATACACAATGGGAGATATCAGTCTATTCTACTTACCTCACAATACTAACTCAGTAAATTATAAACTGTATTAAAAGTGATCTGCATGCTTCAGGATCACTTTCAAAGAGATGAAATGCTGTGATGCATTTGTTTTTGGGCTAGGGACAATGTTTTTTGCAGCACACTTAAGATAAATGAGAAAAAAAACACCATACAAACTTCTGGGTTTGACCCTATCATAAACCTGAATTTCAGAGGCTACACTTCACATCACATTACATTCATGAAGTGGTGAATGTTGTTGGGTTATATCCAGTGCCTGTCAAGATATGAACTCTCTGTAACCTTAACATGCACCAGATAATTCACAATGTGATGGAAACTAAAGAGTGTTTGACATCATCACAAAGATTAGATGAGAAGTGGGCACTGATGAAAACATTCTCTTCTCTAACCCTTCTGCCAGTGCGTGTCACTGCACATGTTTAATCACAAAAAGAAGCTCAAATGAAGCTTCCCCTTCATAAATTTTCAAGTTATTTATAAAGACTAAACCTAAAGCCTCCTTGGATTTCCAGTCCAACACTACTCATATTTCATGCTTTATCAGCATTATATAAAAGTAGATGAAACTCCACTGGCGTCAATGGCTAGGTATCCATTTATGTCAGCAATGAATTTGACCCTACCCATGTAACAGTTTTCTCACATGCTTTCGTATTTTACACTGCTTCAATGTTTGTATTATCATAAAGAGATATGCAAAATAAGAAAATACAGTAATATAAATATGAATCCGAGGCTACAGCTCTTGGAGAAACCATTCAACACAAAAATGGCTTTGATCTTAAAACTCTATAAAGTGGCATTCATCTATAAAGATAATTTTTCAGGGTTTTCAAAAGGCTTTGCTCCACAAAAACACACTAACCTTCAAGTACAAAATGATCTATGGAAAATTGTTGATTATTATTGATAATACCTCATTCACAATGGATGGGGAAATTTTGGGGGTAAAGTAAAAGAGCAGAGCACTACGAATGCATCCTGTGCAGTAGTGTTGGTGGAATAAGAAGAGCTTCTTTGCATTTTGCTTTTTTGGATAAATAACTTTCCCTCAGCACTCCCTAAACTCTCAGAAAGAGGAAGTGGACTGCAGGCACATGGGATGATAGTTAGGAACTGTGGTACAATCTGTGGAGGGGGTGGAACCAAGGAGGAGGTGTTGGCCCGGGACCTCCTTGGTGGTTTCTGCTTTCATACCAGGTTACATACAGTGGCGTAGCCAGGTTTAGAGCACAGGGGGAGCAGCGCTAAGAAAAGGCACCGGGAGCAAAAGCGTCGGGAGCAAAAAAAAAATGCTCCACTCCGGCTGCAGCGCAGGAGCAAAAGGCAGTGGAGCACAAAAAGGGCACCACTTCCGCTCAGTGGGGGAGCGGCCCCTGCTCCCCCCCTGGCTATGCTACTGGTTACATACCCCTCTTCCTTCCCTCTCCCAACCACAGTGAAGGGTATCGTATCAAATATTTAGACAGAATGGAATGTTACCTATGTGGATAGCAGGTGGGCCAGAAAAATATATTTATAACAACTTGTTTGAAGTAAATGTGGTGATGTTGGTGGTAGTGTTTAAATAAATTACCATGATTTGTAGTGCCAGGTTTTAACATTGCAATTAAGCTAATTGGTCATTGGTTTTAACGTGCAGGCTCTGGGTGCTGTTATAGGCCTGTGATTGTACAGGAGATCGTGATCTGATGGTCCCTTCTGGCCTTAAATTCTGATTTGAATTCAAACCATGCTGAAGTTCCATGGCTCGTTAATTATTGATTTTTAAGTGGAATTTTCCATTCCACAAAGTACATCAGCAAAAACCTGGGGCCAATATATTGAGGCTGGCTGCATCTTCCAAAAATACTCAGGCTATAATCTGAACATGAGGAGGCAGTAAAACTTTAATGCAGAATATTATGTCCTCCAAGTTCTGAATAATTTCAGCCCTTTTGACTATTCCCTTGAAGAATGAGACCCGTTCCCCACTCACTCTGTGCTGTTAGTCTAAGACTAGTTGTTCTAGCCTTGTCAGAAAGATATTCTTACTGGGAAAAGAGGAGGATAGGCAATCTATTAAGTTCTTGCCACATCTGGCACATTTGTGACTGTATCCATTCTGTAGCTAATAAAATCAAGGAACCATTGCTTTGTACTATAAAAATAAGCGTTCAAGGCCCTGAATCCAGCAAAGCACTTAAGAACATGGCGTACTTTAAGCACAAATCATGTCCCATTGACTTCAGTAGGATTATTAATGTGCTTAAGTTTAAATGCTTTGATGGATGAGGTGGTGAATATTAGATTAGATGTAGAGGTGCTGAATATTACATATTTACATGTATTTTTTTAAAATCTGTTAAATATTAGATTTTTTGATATATATCTTAAATTCCCTAATTCCATTAATATTACTGTGAAATGTCAGTTCCAATGCTCAGCATCTGACAAATTTTACCAATGTGGCATATACTGTACCTAAATCCATTTTCTTTTACATACGGTTTTAGCTTATTTACAAAGTGGTGCTTTTTAGTTATTATTTTAAACTAGTGGCAGGGTATATATGACTCTGCAGAGCAGTCCTCTCACAAGTTGTAAACAAATTCTAACCTACAGAACTGTAATGACATAATGTCAAGGGTATTGAAAATGAGACGGTCAGAATGAGTGAGGCTTTAATACCAAGAGAGGTTTGCGTCTAGTGAGCTAAATGTTTCCTTTGTTCTGAACCTTAATATTGAAAAGCTAGAGAAGTGTTATTTCACATACTGCACAAATAATTATTGGCACTAATTGAATAAGTGAGCTATGGTTTCCCTAAATTGTTTTAAGAATTATAAACTCCTTCGCTTCCCCGCCCACACACACACATCCCCAAAATCATAGCAGAAGATTATCTAGTTTGCACTGTTTAAACAGCATTGTATTTACATCTGAATAACTTTAGAGCATGTCTTGCTAAATAGGCTTGTGTGTCCTTTACAAAGCTGTTAGATATAAGACCACATCCATGAAAAAATGGTAGTGTTGGAGGTTGTTCTTTGTGACATATGTTGCCTGAGAAAGTTGTTTGGAATAATGGTACAGAAAGTTGTGGTGGCAAAAATCCTCAGTTTAGCTACATGACACAGATATTAAATGTGATTAAGGCAGGAACTTGGCAAAAGGGAGGTTAAAATGAAGAGCAAGGAAGGTGAAGAAAATAAACAAGGGGATGGAAACAGAAGTAATTTCCATTACAAGGCACAAAGGAATAGATGAAAGCTGACTGTTAGAAGGACCTGGAAAGGTCAAGGGAGATCTATAATGAAATCCAAGAAGAGAGAATATAGGCTCTTTAGCATCTTAATAAGGTCATAAGTGAGAATGAAGAAAAACTTAGTAAATGTAATGTTTCTTTTTTCCGCATTGATTCAGAATTACAAATACTCTGAGCCAGTTGTGCACGTGCAGTCAGAAAAGGAAAAACTATTTACTTTGTATTTCTCCACCTATGGAGGGAGAGTTTATATAACTCATCCCAAATATTGTATTATTTAAGTCACGTGACAAATTGTTTGTAGTATACAATTATTTTTTAAATATTTCTGAGCAGCACATTAGGAAATTCACATCAGGAAACCTCTTTGGAGCCCAAAAACCACCTACTAGGGTATAAATAAGGGAGGAGCAAGAAAAACTGAGCTCCGAGATAGCATAAATACTGTCCTCCCAGTAATTGGGTGGCTAGGTTAGGAAGCAATTTGTAATTATCTTGAGTTAGCATCTTCATCCACCCACAGCTTGCCACAATAAATGGCATGCCTCTATTTGTTGGTCAAGGGTATGCCTATTCTGGTAAATGTATGTTGTAAAGTCAAAGTGGCACTGTTTTGGGGAAGCAAAGACTTGGGTACCAAAATATCCATCAGACCTGTAAGTTATCATGTTAGATCATGTGAGCTATTTACCTGTATGTTTATATCCCACAAATCAAGGGATCAATGAGGTGCAGAAAAGACTCCCTACTAGAAAAGACTCCTTTGGATACCTGAATGTTGTTTGTTTGCCTTATACATGTTCTAGAACATGAAGATTATAACTTCATAAATGTTCTACTTCAGTTTGGCTACATATGCAGCAATTTGGATCCTTATCCATATTTCCATCAAACTTCAGTATTTGAACTTATTTTGTGCTGGAAATAAGGCTAGAACATGGTTTATTACATTCATTTTGTATTTCCTGGTTTGTGTCAGGCCATAAATCTATTTTGACACTCCCCTGTTTCTTGAGTCAGCCAGGATCCAGAACTGTGGAGATATACAAAGGTGTTAATTTGTTCGAAGATGGAATACACATCTAGGTAGGAGCCAGTTTGGAGGGGAGAAGGACATTTAATGTTGCAGAAGCACCCCAACAAGTGCAGTATGTTTTGGTTTTGCACCGAGGGGCATGAGGTCCCACTAACTAAGCAAGGAATTCAACAGTTTAGGGATTTGGTGGGTTCAAGGAGGACAACTCCTATCTTTTGCCCCAAAATTCAATCCATAAACACCCTCCGATAATCTGTGCAAGGTCCTGTCTTGGGAGATCCACCATCTCTATGCCTGAAGGTTAGTGTTCTTCAGAGGAAGACCAAATATTTTCTATCCTCCTGGTATATAAAATACCTTAAAGAGGCTGGGGAGTTCATTCCCTCTTCCTAAAGCTTTGGGAAGCAAAGCAGACATCTTGCCCTTTTGCTGGCAGCAGATGGTGATGTGATCCATTAGCCTTTCCTCTGGAACTTTTGTTTTAGCAGCAATCTGGGATTCCCCAGTACTTGAACTCCATAATACCCTGACATTCTGAAATCCCAGAATGTCTTGTATTTAAACAGCTCTGGATTTTCAGATGTGGAAACTTGCAATGATGGCTGGAGCACAAATAACATGAAAGTACCAAGGCTCAGATCCAAAAAAAGACTGAGGTGTTTCAATGCTGAACTTTAAGGTGCCTAGTTAACCAGAGGAATCCAAAAACCCTAGGTGAGGTGCCTAAGCTCCATATACAATTCATGGGGAGAGATAGAAACCTAAGAATGGGACCCACAAAAGCCAGCATGTTAGGGAAAGGGTTGCCTAAACTAGCCAATAGCAGTTGCTGTGGAGATGTGTGTCCCAAGACGCACCCCTCTCACAGAGTTAGGCACCTAAATTTGGGCTGGAGGATGGAGCCTGTCACTGCATGGGATCCACAGCCAGAAACCCTTCCTTGGAATCAGAAACCTAAGCTGTTTTTTTTTTGTTGCAAGAATAGCAGTAACACACACACATGTAACTCTCTATGGGGGTAGATGGAAGAATAAGGGCAGGAGGCAGTGGCCTAAATAAACTTTAGCCAAATAGTTAGGATACTCACCCATGATATGGGATGCATCAGTTCAATTCTTCTGTCAAGCTAATGAGGAGCAGGGATTTAAACATGTTTTTTTCCAGTGAGTGGTCTAACCACTGAGCTATCAAGCCATATGATCTGATGTCTATTTAATTATATGTATCACAGTGGATTAGCTTCAGCTGAACAGACTCATAGCCTCACATCAGAATAGCCCCTATGCTAGTGGTAGGGTACTCAAATCAAACACTGAATTGAAGCAGCATCTCCCACATCCTAGATGAGAACTCTAACAGCTGTTATAAGGAAGGCTACTTCCTCCTCCTAGGTGTTTTGTGTGGAGTTAGGTGCATTCTGAGCACACTTCCCACACTGGGATCTGCAGATAGGTGGGGGAAGACCTATCTGCACCTGGTTTGACTATCATACTGGAGCTTAGGCATACGAGAGACACCTGGGTGCCTGCCTGAGGAAGCAGTGTGTATGCCTACAAGCAGAAACCTAGGTGTATAGGGGACTTTTACCATGAATATTTAGGTGCCTATACATTTTAGGTACCTATAGGATTAGAAATCTAACCAGGCTTTTGAGGATCTCAGTGGCTCCCACATTTTGGACTCAGCCATTGAGGGCCTTTTGTGAATTTGAAAGTGGTTACTGGTTCTCAATTTAGAAAGGTTACTGGTTCTCATAATAAAACTCTTGCTGTCTTGATAAAAGAGGTTCTTATTCACTTACAAAGAGAACCTACCATGGAGACAAGAAGAAGGCTACTTCATCCCCTAAGAAAGCATACACTGGAGGTGTGTGTGTGTGTGTGCATGCTTTGTTTGTTTGTTTTTTTGGAGGGGAAAATGGGGAAAGATAGTGGGCCATGGATTCAGGGAGAAACTAAACTTTTCTTGAACCTCCATGGTATGAAAGCCAAGCTTCCAGAAGGGTTTTCTTTTTCTCAGATTAGTTCTCATTCTTGTATTTAATGTTCATTTGGGACTGAAATTAATTGAAGCACCCACAGTATAGTTCCACTTACAGCTGATCTGAAGTTCTGTAGAATCATAATAAACCATTCTAGATGACTGAACTCCATCTGTGCTTAGAGATGCCCTGACCACAGAAGGTATAACTGAGATTTCACAGATAAGAAGAAGTCAGAGGGGGGCGGGGGAACCCAAAACTTTTATAGTGTCAACCTATTGAAGAACTATGGTACATAAAGAGTATTGGCCACTCAGTGAGTATTCCAAGTATTTGTGCATTGTTTCACAAATCAAAATACTAGACTGTGATAAATGTTTACTATATTGTTCATAAAGGACTGAACACTTTTCCAGTGAATTCATAAAGATCTCTTTTTGTAGTCATGTTATGTCTATAAATCACAGTAGAGATTTTTAGAATACTGAGTTTGAAGGGTTATTTGTGATCACCCAAACCTTTTGTAGTGTGTGACTTCATTCTTTGTGCTAATGCTTAGCTTTTCAGGATTAATTTGTGATTTCATGACCACTGTGACAACCATAGCAACTAGAGAGACTTCACTGGAAGAAAGAGCTAGATAAGTTTGAATTGGTGACTTAGAATTGGAATATTTTATACCTCATTATTAATCTCAATTAGACATGTAGTTCCCCTACTCCAGGAATTAGTAAATAGAGGCATTATTCCACCCTTTATATTGATACTGTTAATCTAAATCCCCATATTTCTGGACTATTTTGAAAGGAATGTTAATCTATGTAGTACACATTCTTTTTAATAAAGAAATTAACTCTCAGTGGCAGAGGTGACTTTATTTGGTAATTTAAATTATTCTTTTGTTTTGAAGTACTTTGGAAAAGCAACTTAATGGAAGCAGTCTAGACCATATATCTTATGCAGAAGAGATTATGCAAAAGTCATAGCCTCTGGGGAACAAAATTAATCTTATTGCTTGTAGTTTAGTCCTGAAAACTGACTTTCCATCATTGAGAAAATGGAATATACAGTAATGTGTTGATATATCTCCTGTACGGTTATTATCAAATGAGTGAAGCTATATCTGATAGTATACTCTCATCACTTTACCTATTTTGCTTGTGCCAAGTATCTAATATATTTAATTCTTTAAAATTTTCACTCATTATCTATAGATCACATATTCTATGTCTGACATTTTATAATGTGTGCACTCTTTGTAGAAGCTAATGGGAATCTTAGCAGAGTTTTTTTTTAATTGAAAAAGGCATTGGATGATCGGACAAGATGCTGTGTGTGGTGTGTGTGTGCGTCAATTTCTGAGTAGGAATTCAGCTGGCATCTTTTTTCACTTTCAAAAGGAAGGGAAACTTGTTCGGCCAATCTCTTCTTGATTGATGGTAGGTGTTTTCTCATCACTATAGCATGACTACAGCTCCTAAAATCTCTCCCACACCAGCACGTTTGTGTTTCTCTTATGTTGCAAAGAGGCTGGAGAGCCATGCTACTCAGAACCATGAAGTTAGTCAAATGCTAAAAGTGTCCTCATTTAGATACACTGCTTCTATTGAACTTGCTATTAGATGCAAGTCCTTCCCACTTTTTGTAGCTGTGGTAGACATTTGTAAAGAAGAACTAATGTGATTACATTGTATTGGAGGCAGAGGGAGAGAATTTGAGGAGTCTGCACAGGTAACGTGCAAACCTGGCACATGATAGTTAAATCCTTCAGGTTCCCTTTTTTTACTGTGTAGAAAGAACTTGAAAGCAGTTGGATCAAGGGTCTGGTTAAGTCTGGTGCATATGTCAACATACTACACTGGATTCACTGGCTATTGTCCTCTGGTTAGGAGACATGCAGCAGCTGGAGTTGCAGCTATTGAACAACTCTACAGCTGCTGCAGTGGCTTGGGGAGCAGTCCGTGAAAGGATTTTCCTCAGTGCACAGCCTAGCTGTTCACATTTTGGTTTGGTTTCAGGGTATATCCATGCTTCACTAACAAACCTGTGGCTGGCCTGGGTCGGCTGACTCAGGTGCACAGGGCTCAGGCTGTGGGACTATATAATTGCAGCAGAGCCTCAGACAAACTGTCTACACTGCAATTTTATAGCCCCACAGCCTGAGCCCCGTGCACCTGAGTCAGCTGAACGGGGCCAGCTATGGGTGTTTTAGTGCAGTGCAGACATACCCTTAGATTTTATTGGTCACAGGAGCAATAGAAAGCTGAGCAAACCATTCTCAAAATATTTTCAGCTATAACATTTGTTATCATCAACTGTCTAGCCCTAATACAAAAGTGCACTCTTTAACATAGTCATTGCTTAACCCAAACTTAGCAGACAACAGCAAATGCAGATAATACTCTCTTTATTTTTGCAAAATGGTATGAGGCTGATTATGCTGAACAATTAAATTGGCTTTGAGCCTTACAGCTTTATTGACAGCAGTAGTCTTTGAGTTGCTGCCTAAAGAGTGGTCTGCTTTGGTTAAAGCTTAATAAATATTGCAGCGGTGGATAGCTATGAATAAGCATTGAACAATCCTTCACTCAGCCATGACAAGGGTTAATGATATTACAAGGAGTATTCTCCAACAATGAAAAGGTTTCCCCTTTGGAGGGCTGGAGGAAAGACAAAATTCTTCTCATTCCAAGTTGTGGGTTTTTTCAGTTGTCCAGCCATCTGGTTTTCAAGAAAGCGTTGGGGGGAAAGTATGGTGTATGGAAACTGTTAAAATTGCAAGCTGTCACTTTGATGTTTACGGTTTCCTGGTCCTGCTTGCAGAGCAGGAAGCTCCATACAGAAGCATGTGGTCCGTCAGTGTGCAGCAAGCCATCCTGTAACAAGGTGAGTTGAGTTGTGGTTCTCTGCTTTAGAAACATAAGAACATAAAAACAGCCATACTGAGTCAGACCAAAGGTCCATTTAGCCCAGTATCCTGTCTTCCGACAGTGGCCAATGCCAGGTGCCCCAGAGGGAATGAACAGAACAGGTAATCATCAAGTGATTCACCCCAGTTGCCCACCCTCAGCTTCTGCTAAAGGCAGCAGCCCGCTTTGTGTCTTTCTTTTGGGGTTCTTGAATATTATCACTCTGAATTCTAAAAAATTAAGTACCATTATGCAGCAACCTTCCAGTAAGAAAACAAAGTTTGTGTTGAAATTTACAGCTTGTCTGACCATATTACCATTTGCCTAAAAATAAAGACGAGCAATTTGACAATTGATTTTAAAAATATAGCTTTGCATATTAAGACATATCTTTTAACAAGTCAGTGAAAGAGAAAAATGAGAATTTTAATTCAGTTCTCTGAATCTGAAGAACAAATTTACTGCTACAGAAAATTACCATTACAAATCATACAAAGGTAATACAAATAAAATGTAATATTATCAAAGTATTATGATTGCAAAAATATAATTGACATTAAAGTCAGACAAAGTGCATCATAAAAACATCTATAAACAACACATCTTAATATAAGATTAGTATACAGATCACCAGTTATATATGGAAACTATTATTGTCTTACTTTACTAAATGTGAATATATCTACTCATATTAATACATCTCTTTTCTTATAACCAGTTCTTCTTTCTTTCCCTTCACTTCCTTTTCTTTCCTATGCATAGTGATGAATATCACCTACAATAAAAAGAGCCTGCACAAAACAAGGGGTGAGTGGGAAATGTTTTTTCTGTCAGTTGAAAATGTTCAAGATATTGAATTTTGTTTCCTGTCACAAATTGGGATGAAAAGTCAAAATCACATGTTTGTGTTCTACAATGGAAAGAAAACTATCCCTGAGGATATGCAGTATACTCACTCTACATTGTGTGTAGTGAACTACAGTCTTTTTCCTATGTATTTTAAGACAGGGCTGGACAAATAATTAACACTTTCAACAAATATTTGCTTGATCAGAAAAATTAATCCAATAAATTGAATTTATTCTTTTTTTGTATTCACTTTGAAGACTCTGAACAGTTTTACTGGCAAGAAGGTTCACCAAAACAGTAACTAGAACATATTCCCAAACTAGACAAATTCAGACTAGAGATAAGAAACTTTTTTTTTTTTTAAGCAGTGAGAGTAAGTAACTCCAATGGTTGATCACTGAGGGATGTAGTGGAACTTCCTGCACTGGAAGTCTTTACATCCAGATTGGATATCTTTCTAAAAGAAACGCTATATCTCAATCAGAAGTTAGAGGCCTGATGCAGGAATTACTGGGTGAAGTTCTATAACATGTCTTATGGAGGAGGTCAGGCTATCTGATTTTAATTGATCTTCCTGGCTTTAAAATCAATATATATTCACGTGAAGCAAACTTTTAAATTAATCAGATTCACATGCAAAACCTAATTCTAAGAGAGATGCTCCTCCAATAAGAGAACAACCACAACCATATAACCTGTGTGTCCAATCAAGACTAGCCAACACAGTTCAAATTTCAAATACTGAATAAATGCAATGAGCTGCTGATGAACAATCTACAAACCAAATGTTATTGGTCAGTTTTTCAGTGAGTAATTTTAAATAACCAATAAAGTCATAAACTCTTTATGGACAACTTGCAAACAGTAAAGGAGAGATAAATTTGTCAAATGGATTGTTCATTCAGCTTTGTTTTATTCATTAAGCAGTCACAGTGCAGTTTTTAAAAAAAATCACTGAACCATTAATTATACATACTTTAATTCTACCCCACACCAGAATTCAGCTGTAAAAATTTTAAAATTATTCCTGTTTGTCTTAAGCTTTGAGATGAAACCACAAGTAATTGTTTCAAGTTCTCCACTGATTTGCTTTATGAATAAAAACCTGTTTGACGATTTTTAGTACTTCTATACAGAAAGAGAATTTCTCCTGGCTGGGAATTGTACAATAATCACCAATATATCTGCAGGGCAACCTTTCTCCATAAAATATTTTCCATCTGCCACTTGACACTATTTGCAAGTGATGCTCTCGTTCATTGTTCTTTATGCTAGATGTTTCAATGTAAATTGATCCCTGTGGAGAAAGCTCATGTTGTCAGTAATTATAAATCTGGGCATAAGTTTTTAAAAACAAATTAAATTGAATTTTATTTTGAGTCACCAGAGTTGTGAAAAAAATATAGTTTCCTATAAGAGAAATTTCAGAAAATTCTTTGCAGCTGATGATTTTAATACTACAGAATATATTTCACACTTTAAAAAAAATCTCATGAAAAAGTGACTCTCTTCTCAAATATTGCACGTGAGTTTTCAGTTCAACAATTTAATCACAATTGTGTTGCTGAGTCACAGTTAACTGAAATCAATCATAGAAACATAGGACTGGAAGGGACCCTGAGAGGTCATCTAGTCCAATCCCCTGCACTCGGGGCAGATTAAATATTGTCTGGCTACACCGAAAGAAGGACAGGAGTAATTTGATATGGGTTTAATCAGACTGCAACTTTATTATTAGATGTCTGGGACTACCCGGCAGATGAAAGTGTGCAGTGCAGGCAACTCCATGTTTATTCCATAATTGGGGCTTGTGCCAGCTCCCCCTCTTTTTTCATCCAGGTCCCCCAAGATAATCTATTGCTGGGACTTTACCATCCACCCAACCTCATAGGACGGTTAAGGTGGGCTATAAGAAAGGGGGGTTGGCTGTCTGCCATACAAATCATAGGAGTCCCCAACGCCTCCCTCCCATTCATCCCTTTAACAAACACCTTCTTTTAAGTCCTTTTCCAAGCCATTTATCCAGTCACTGTATTCCTTCCCTATGGAGTACCTGCACTGGACATCCGCCATAAAGAGGCACCAGCAATTAGTTTGGCTGGCTGCTCCCGAAACACAGTTGGGTCCCCAGATATCTCCCAGTGCCCTCTTTTATATCAATCAAAAACATGTCAGCACCTAAGTCTGGCAGGTGAACCCCATTCTCCCAAAATAACTCTGGTGCCCCATACACTATGCCAGAATTCGAAATTACCACCCCTCCTAAGGTCCCAAGGAATTTGGCCACATTCCTGTTCACATACCTCCTTGCCTTGTCCACCCTGGGCGGGACAGGTACTCATGGCTCCCCAACAGACCCTGTGTTGAAGTATGTCTGACCATACACTTGTAATTCCTGGAAAAAGTTCAAGGATCAGCCTCAAGTCCCCCCTTGATCTGAGCATTAATTGGACCCCTTTACACATTTCTAAATCATTTTCCCTAAGATGCTCTGCAGTTATAACTGGTGGCTGCTGACAGGCTCCTACAGTGTACCACAGTGGTATCAGCTGATCCCATTACATGCAATTTTTTCCAATCCACCTCATTATTGCTTCACTGCTGAACCTCCACTGTGAATCCTCAGGCAACCTGGCCACATGTCTATGTGCCCAAAAGCCTGCAGATCCACACAACCATGGCTGGTCGTCCAACAAATGGAATGAAATTAACACCAGTTAATGCAGACTGCCCACCTGAGGTCTCACATGCATTCGGTATGCTTCTGAAGGCCAATGCTCGATTGCTTGAATTGCCTCCGCTCCCATACCTAATTGTGCTGCTGCTGTTGCTGCCCCAATCCTGAGTGAGTGGGAACCAAATCTTGTAAAGACCCCAACTTCGTCAGTTCCCATCCCAAATCGATATGTTGTGAGAGGACTCCTGTACCTGTGCATAAAAAGGGTGGTTTTTTCCCCCCACCCCCAGCTGTATCACCATATAGGCCCTCAAAGCCTGCACAGGGCAGACCTCAGGCTCTCCGTCCTCCCATAGGATAACAGATTCACCCTGGCCTACTTGATCCATCTTTGACCTGCTCACGAGGTCACTGAATATCACTGAATGTTCATTCCACTGTACATCACACAGTTCCAAAGTCCTTCCCATAGAGTCCCTAATGGACCCAGGTACTAGCTTGCTGATCCTGAAAGCACAAAAAAATGCTATCAAGAATGCTGTCCTGAACAAGGCCACATCCTGTCCTCTACATCTGTGACATACATCGCCAAGGATCTTCACTGCACGAAATCACTGAGTATATAAATTATGATGGGATTATATGAATTCTCCCTGAGGCCACTCTTATGCAATCACCCCGCCAAAAACCTTCAAACTAAAAAAAAATGATGCAAGGATCTGGATAACCGTTTAGCCTACTGATGACTGTAATGGCAGAAAGGTGATTAGAGATTGCTGGGAATGCCAGTTGACAGGTTGTTAGCGACAGCATGTACTGCAGCATCTGCTCCTCTGTAATAGGCCATATTGTTGACCGACCTCCCTGATCCTGAAATTGCATGAAATCATTAAAACTCCTTTCATAGCTCTGCCATGTGCGTGGAGCAACTGATCTCTGCACCACACTGATGACCATCCTACGCCAAGGTTCTTTAGCGCTAGCGGCATCTGCCTGGGTTCCCAGCTGGCTCCTTGTGCCAGCTCCAGAAATCTGTGCATCTGAAAATGAGACAAGGCTTCTGTTATGCCATTATCAATGTCAGAAAGGTGATGAAGAAATTTAGATTTCCTGGAGCCTTCCTGGGGCCAAGCCTCGGGGGGAAAACCCCCACAAAAACCCAGAGAGAGAAAGAGAAAACAGGCAGCTCTCTGAAGCAGCAGCACCCAACTCATCCCACCTTGCCTATAAGATGGCTCCTTCCAGTATAACTTTGTTCAGATGCATTGCTACAGTGACCTTTAGCCTGCAAGCTGGACTTGGAAATCCTCTCCTACCCCTATTCTTAAAGCAATAGCTTCCAATTTCAATACAGTTCTCAGTAAATGACATTCATAAAGTCAGAGATTCATCCCCCTCAGGCCTCAGTTCCTTGTCTTCTAATTCACCTAAATCCAACAAGCTCCAGCCTCTCCATTCCTTAGACCTGATCTGGAGAGGTGCTGATCAGAACAGGTGCATAGGAATTACCATACAAAATCCTGGTATTAAAAGGGCTAAGATGGAATTTGAACAGCAAACATCAAAAGATTTGAAAGAAAAAAGATTCAAATAAATTATTTAAGTAGATTAGTATCTGGAAGGACTGTAAGAGAATCTGTAGGTTCACTGGATCACTAGGAATAAAGGAAGCAATTTAGGAGGATGGGGGTATTGCTAAAAAGCTACATGATTTCATTGCTTCATCTTCATGACATGACATTAGGGAGCTATCTATCTTGCACCCATTTTTTTCCAAGTAACAGTGATGAGGTGCTACCAGTGAAGTTTCCCCCCGAGGACTAGTAGTGTTTAACATACTACTTAATGATCTGGAAAGAAGAGTGATCAATAAGTTAGCAACATTTGCAAATAACTCAAAATTAGGTTAGTCAGGGCAAGGGAAAACTGTGAGGAACTTCAAGAGGGACCTCTACCAAAGCTAGATGGGTGGGTACATTAAATTTGAATGTTGACAAATGGAAGGTAATGCATTTTGTAGTAATAACTAGCTACTTGTGCACCTGACTGGGTTCTAAATTTAAAATGAAATCACCAGGAAAAAGTCCTAGGCACCATTGTGGAAAGTTGAATGATGAGCTGTGCTCAATATGTAGTTCCAATTAAAACCAAAATCAAAACATAATGTTAGAACATATCAGGAAGGGGATGGAGAATACTTAAAATATGCTATCATGTAAGTGAATGATACAACCTCCTCATGTATACTGTCGAGTTCTGGTCATCCTATCTCAAATGAGATGGAGCAGAAATGGAAAAGGTTCAAAGCTGAGCAACAAGAATTATTAGAGGCCTGGAAAAACTTCTATACAAAGAGGAAAATATTGGAATTGTTCACCATAAAGAGGAGATAAATAATAGGGATCATAAGAAAGGCATGCAAATTAGTTTATAGTATAGAGAAGGTAGATTAGGCATCTCTATTTACAAAGGGTCAGTCAATAAGACTGAAAGGCAGCAAATTTAAAGGAAATACTTTTTGACACCATTCACAGTTAGCTTGTGGACTTATTGAGCTAAGGTGTTATTGAGGCGAAGAGTTTACCAGGCTTCCAAAAAGGTTATATATTTACATGCATAAAAGCAACATCCAGAGTTACTATAAGAATGACTTATTTAAACAAGTATTTTTGGAAGCTATAACACAGGGATATAAACTCTCATGTTGCAGGGCTCAGCCATCTTCTAAATTTGGAGGTTAGGAAACAACTTTATCTGTGGGTAAGTTATTCTATAATTACCTACTACATGATTCTTGCACCTTACTCAGAAGTTTCCAATACTATCAACTGAGACAGGATAGTGGTCTAACTGGATTATGGCTATGATCCAGTATGGCCATTCCTATGTTCCTGTCTGAACCCCTTTGATTTCTTTTTACAGGTTTCTGCCTTTGATCCAGCAGCTTTCCATCTCCCTTGGCTTCCTCCATACAAACATCACAATTGTATGTACAGACATCACTACTCATCTACACTGACTCAGATATTTTTAACACTACTCACTGTCAAAAACTTGATTTACAAAATACCCTTTTCTCCTGGGAAACGTTTTTTTTTTAAATATGTTTAAGTTAGTTTGAAATCCCTCTGAAACACATTCCTGCCACCCTACTATAAAATATATTGGCACTGTAATACTGTCTCAGCTAAATATTAATAATTTTTTCACAGTCTCACACATTCTTTATAAAAATATTCTTGGCCCCAAAAAGTGGTGGCATAGAAAATTTGGGTTGTACATTGCAGCAATTTTCTCCTTTTTATTGTCTTTCTTTAGGTACTCAGATCTGCAAAAACTAAATATATAAGCAAGTCCTCTCCCACTCCCAATTTTGAACGATTTATTGGACTTCTGAACATATTTTATATCTTTTCTAGGTCATTGGGTAGCAATCTACTTTATCTCCATAAGTGTAGTGTTTAGGGTATATTTGTGGTTCTGGTACTTGAAATAAATTGCAGTATTGATTCTCTAGAATTATGCATAAATATTAAAATGAAAACAATCTGAGAAGAGGCCAGGCAAACAAAGATTAATGCTCTGTGAAGGTCTTTTGTATAGGAGATAAGGTTTATGATTTGTAACATAAGAAAAGTGCATCTATGAGACATTAAAATGCAAAAGTCTAGATTTATGTAAACCAGAATATGAACTGTCAGGGAAGGAATTATAAATGGATCACTAGAATGAACAAGTAGGGTATCCATTAGTGCATAATATATTGACTAGATAACTATATCACTGATTAGTAAATGTTGCTTGCAATATTTTCATGGACATAGTTTTGGTACCTTGTTAAATTTATTTGCTAAAATATACTTTAGTGTTCATTTTGAAATGTACCATTTCCTTCTTAAACAACAGCTAGTAGGAGCTTATTCCCTGACCTATGGTCTGTAACAAGAAGTCTGACAGAGAACCTGAGTAACGTTTATCAGCAAAGATGGAGTTAGAATTCGACCATAACTGTACAAGTATGAGGCACAATAGGAGGACTTGTTTTGTTGTCACTTGTATCTTACATTTACATTTCACTTTTCATCATGGAAAAGTCCAAAGGGTTTATCAGGCTACATAATGTGGGGGCATTTCCCCACTACATATGGGGTGATATTTACCCTGTACAAAGGGTTCTTCACAAGGCCTATGCACCACATAAACCATATTGTATACACCTTAAGTGGGATTGAAGTAGTACAGAGATTTTTTTGTGGTATTAGGCCCAGAAGTGCATTTGACCGCAAGTACTGTGAGGTTTAGTACATTAATGTTACTGAAGCACTTAATGTCTCACATGGAAAGTATTAATATTCTGAATCTCTTCGATGTTGATTGCAGTGCCCCGCCTACTGGCAATGGAGGAGTGTGGATGTTGGTTTCTCTTTTTTCTGCACCTCTGTTCTGTGGAGTTAATCCCTTCTTTTGTGGCTCAACCCTCACACATTCTAATCCAGGCATCAGCAACCTTCAGCACGCAGCTCGCCAGGGTAAGACCCCTGGCGGGCCGGGCCAGTTTGTTTACTTTCCACGTCCACCGGTTCGGCTGATCGCGGGTCCCACTTGCCGCAGTTCACTGTCCCTGGCCAATGGGGGCTGCA
Source organism: Chelydra serpentina (assembly GCA_037349315.1). Lineage (NCBI taxonomy): Eukaryota > Metazoa > Chordata > Testudines > Chelydridae > Chelydra > Chelydra serpentina. The sequence continues at coordinate 82,443,281 of JBAIAC010000004.1, forward strand.
GGAAGTGGCGGCCAGCACGTCTTCTGGCCCGCGCCACTTCCCGCAGCCCCCATTGGCCTGGGATGGCGAACCGCGGCCAGTGGGAGCTGCAATTGGCCGAACCGTCAGATGCGGCAAGTAAACAAACCTGCCCAGCCCGCCAGGGGGCTTACCCTGGCAAGCCACGTGCCGAAGGTTGCCGATGCCTGTTCTAATCCATCCCTTTAGGGGTATGCAAAGAAAAGTCCAATAATAGAGAAGTCTTTTAGTGCCTAAAAGGATTTCAGGAATTTCTCCTTAGCTCCAGGTTTCAAAGTCTGGACCCTGGTTCAGGGTCTTCCCCAGCTGGATTCCCCACTCTCTTATAAGGTAGACTCTTATTATTGCCCCGTCTTCAGGAGTTGATAGGGCCCACTCTTTCCACTGGGCTCCAATCCAGAGCCAAAGGTGAGCGGCTACATTCTGAACATTGGGGTGCTAAATAGCTTCCTCCCTGGATCACTTCCTACCTGAGTTCTCTTTCTCTCCCACTCCCAGGATAAATTAAAGAACTGAAATGAAAATTTGCTGAGCTTCCCAAACAGTCACCAGACTCTCCTTTGCAGGTTTGGTCAGGTCTCAGGCAACAAGAGCTCCTGGGCTATGTCATGTCCCTAGAGCTCAGAGGAGAGGTCTGTTCCCCTCCATTGCTTGCCTCTTTGTGAGCAGTTCTGCTTCTCTTTTTATGCACCTCCTCCAGCTAGTGCAGGCTTTGTAGGTGCAGATGTGCAGGGCTTCCTGGGCCCAGAGCTGCTCTTTAACCTCTTGTTCTCCATTGTGGGATTTGTATACTCCATCACAAGTCCACAAAGAGGAAAATTCATCTTGGCCTTCAACAAGAAACATATTAGGGACCAGGAGATTTTATATCAGTTCCATAAGGGGAACAAAATGCTTTTGTTCTTATTTCTGCTTAGTTTGCAGGTCGCTTCCAGTAATTGCAGCTTCTACTGCCCACTTATTTGATTGCTCTCTCCAGTGGAATCAGATTCCTATTAATGTAAAATCATATCACGTCAAAACAACAATATTAGAGAATTTGCATGCAAAGCACAAAATGCATTTTCCATTTGAATGAAAATTTACTCCAGTTCATGAGTCTGTTTTGCTTTGCATGGGAAAAGCTTTCTCTGCAAAAAGGGGGGGAAGTGTATGTAATGAAGAACCCCGTGATTGGAACTGTGGGAAATTTCATACATTTTTTAATCGTAGATGACAGAAGACCATCCCTCCACTCTTATGTAGGATTGTTTACTACTATAATCTCAAGTGCTAAAAACAAAATATTGAGGGGAAAACTGTTAGCCTTTTTCAGTAGAGGTTAATGTAGATGCTATAAGAAGCATCACAGCTATTAAATGTCATTCTGAGAATGTTTACTCTGACTTACATGAATTATTACAATAATTTCACCTTTAAAGGTTGGTGAGGGCTAATTTATAGGACAATCTCAATGCACAAATCATCCTTGGATACAGTTAATGCTACAAAGTAAATATAACAATATATTTTAAATAATTAAATATACGCAGATGTACAGAAGATATGAATTGGCAGTTGTGTGATTTTTTTATGTGTGCAAATACTTCCCTTGCCAAAACAATTATTAATTCACAAATTTGGGTTCATTTCAGCTAATTATTTTGGTATTTTTTTAACATGAAAATGTGAAAACATTGACTTTTTTCCACACAGATGTTTTATTTTGGAATTTCCCTTCATTTTATTTAAAAACAATAAACATTTGTAAACCTCAAAATCAAAACAAAACGTTTTGTTTCAGGTCAAATGAATCTTTCTTTTAGGGATCAAACCCTTTTTTTAAAAAACTTTTTTCATTTTGCCATCAACTTTTTTCTTGGCCTTGAGCAACATAGCTTGGTTGACATAAGTCTCAGACATAAAACAGGCCTTTAAATTTTTTTGTGGCCTAAGCACCATAAAAACCATAATTAGTTGGCCTAACCCCCAGAGAAAGATTCGTCCATCAACTTAGCTGTCACCTCTGAGAAGGTGACTCACTACATTGACAGAAAAAAGCCCAACTTCTGTTGATATAGGAACTGTCTATACTACAGGTTTTCAGAGGCACAGATGCAGCGTTATACCTATGCTGCCGTAGTGCAGACATACCCTAAACCTCAGGCTGTTATGGTATCGTCTCTAATCCCTCCACATTTCTTTCAAACACCTTTTAGCTGTGAATCTTTATCTCAAAATAATTATCTAGTTGGGTATGGTACTTAGTGTATATTGTTTAATATTAATTAAAGGAAGGTTTAACAGACATTTGATTGATAGTCTAATATTTAGCCATTAACTAAATTTGGTAACTGCTAATAAATCATTAACATAAGCCTGGATCCTGCAAACACTTATCATGTATGAACAGTTAAGAACATGTAGAAGTTGATTGCTGGCTCAGCATGATAGTTAAGTTGTTCTTTGGGTTCCAAAAGGCTTTGCTTCTAAGGTAGAATATGCTTTGCTTCAACACCAGAAAAAGAACTGGATGGAAAAATCAGTGGATGTAACTAACCAGGCAGACTTTTCATGAGGACTCAGCTGCCAAAAGATTCTGCTTAGAGTAGGACTCGGCTGTTTGCTGAGTTCTCAAGGCTAAAAACATTTTTTTCAAGGTTGTAATGGAGTTAGGGGAACCTAGCAGAGTGTCCCACTCCAGAGCTCCCTCGAAAGGGGCAATTCCACTGGTTGTAGTGTTCTAGGCCAGTGAGCTACTGCATAAAGCTGAAGTGTTTTGATTTTGATGGCAAGCAATGTGTGATTTTTTGTTTGTTTTTTTCCTGTAGAATATCATGTAAAAAGCAAATGACTACTTTTGCAGTGTTGCAAGAGTATGTTACCTGTATTTTCTTTTAGCAAACTAAGCATCGGGCTTGCTTAGAGTGCATTTTAAAAATTGCTTAGTACAAATACTGAAGGAAATTTAGCTGAAAACTGATTTGAAAAAATCAGTGTCAGCAACACAATGATAAATTCTGCTATGTTATCAAGACTGTTCAGCTGTGCTGATATTAAAACAACAGAATTGTACTCCGGTGTCTGTTTAAAATGAATGAAATTATCTGAAAGCTAACCCAACCAGTAAGATAGAATATGCCTTATTTTCAACACTGCATTGCCATTGTGCATGGGTTACTAGCTGACCTTTACTCATTAGAGATCTTGATTCAAAGGCCACAGAAGTCAATAAGAGTCTTTCCAGTCATCTGCGGTACACTGTGAAGTTTGTCCTTGTGCAAAGGGCCATAACACAGGGTTGTGAATTATTTAACTATCATAGGGGGACAGAGCCATGGAAGTGCTTCCTCTACAAATAGGGTGCTGTGGGAGAAAAAATACCTCTAAAATTGATCCAAGAAAGCACTTAAGCAGATTACATAACTTTAAATACATGAGTGGCCCTGCTGAAGTCAAATAAGACCCTCAGTAAGATTAGTCATATGCCTAAAGTAAAGCTTGTGCTTAAATACTTTGCTGGATTCATAGAATCATAGAATCATAGAATCTCAGGGTTGGAAGGGACCTCAGGAGGTCATCTAGTCCAACCCCCTGCTCAAAGCAGGACCAACCCCAACTAAATCATCCCAGCCAGGGCTTTGTCAAGCCTGACCTTAAAAACCTCTAAGGAAGGAGATTCCACCACCTCCCTAGGTAACCCATTCCAGTGCTTCACCACCCTACTAGTGAAAACGTTTTTCCTAATATCCAACCTAAACCTCCCCCTCTGCAACTTGAGACCATTACTCCTTGTTCTGTCATCTTCTACCACTGAGAACAGTCTAGATCCATCCTCTTTGGAACCCCCTTTCAGGTAGTTGAGAGCAGCTATCAAATCCCCCCTCATTCTTCTCTTCTGCAGGCTAAACAATCCCAGTTCCCTCAGCCTCTCCTCATAAGTCATGTGCTCCAGCCCCCAAATCATTTTTGTTGCCCTCCGCTGGACTCTTTCCAATTTATCCACATCCTTCTTGTAGTGTGGGGCCCAAAACTGGACACAGTACTCCAAATGAGGCCTCACCAGTGCCGAATAGAGGGGAATAATCACGTCCCTCCATCTGCTGGAAATGCCCCTACTTATACAGCCCAAAATGCCGTTAGCCTTCTTGGCAACAAGGGCACACTATTGACTCATATTCAGCTTTTCATCCACTGTAACCCCTAGGTCCTTTTCTGCAGAACTGCTGCCTAGCCATTCGGTCCCTAGTCTATAACAGTGCATGGGATTCTTCCGTCCTAAGTGCAGGACTCTGCACTTGTCCTTCTTGAACCTAATCAGATTTCTTTTGGTCCAATCCTCTAATTTGTCTAGGTCCCTCTGTATCCTATCCCTACCCTCCAGCATATCAACCACTCCTCCCAGTTTAGTGCCATCTGCAAACTTGCTAAGGGTGCAGTCCACACCATCCTCCAGATCGTTGATGAAGATATTGAACAAAACCGGCCCCAGCACCGACCCTTGGGGCACTCCACTTGATACCGGCTGCCAACTAGACATGGAGCCATTGATCACTACCCGTTCAGTGTGACCATCCAGCTAGTTTTCTATCCACCTTACCGCCCATTCATCCAGCCCATACTTCTTTAACTTGCTGGCAAGAACTCTGTGGGAGACTATCAAAAGCTTTGCTAAAGTCAAGAAATAGCACATCCACTGCTTCCCCTCATCCACAGAGCCAGTTATCTCATCATAGAAGGCAATTAGGTTAGTCAGGCATGACTTGCCCTTGGTGAATCCATGCTGACTGTTCCTGATCACTTTCCCCTCCTTTAAGTGGTTCAGAATTGATTCCTTGAGGATCTGTTCTATGATTTTTCCAGGGACTGAGGTGAGACTGACTGGCCTGTAGTTCCCCGGATCTTCCTTCTTCCCTTTTTTAAAGATGGGCACTACATTAGCTTTTTTCCCGTCATCCAGGACCTCCCCCGAGTGCCATGATTTGTCAAAGATAATGGCCAATGGCTCTGCAATCACATCGGCCAACTCCTTTAGCACCCTTGGATGCAGTGCATTCGGCCCCATGGACTTGTGTTCGTCCAGCTTTTCTAAATAGTCCCGAACTACTTCTTTCTCCACAGAGGGCTGGTCACCCGCTCCCCATACCATGCTGCGGAGTGCAGCCGCCTGGGAGCTGACCTTGTCTGTGAAGACAAAGGCAAAAAAAGCATTGAGTACATTAGCTTTCTCCACATCCTCTGTCACTAGGTTCCCTGCCTCATTCAGCAAGGGGCCCACACTTTCCTTGACTTTCTTCTTGTTGCTCACATACCTGAAGAAACCCTTCTTGTTACTCCTAACACCTCCGGCTAGCTGCAACTCCAAGTGTGATTTGGCCTTCCTAATTTCACTCCTGCATGCCTGAACAATATTTTTATACTCCTCCCTGGTCATATGTCCAATCTTCCATTTCTTGTAAGCTGCTCTTTTGTGTTTAAGACGAGCAAGGATTTCACTGTTAAGCCAAGCTGGTCACTTGCCATATTTACTTTTCTTCCTACACATCGGAATGGTTTGTTCCTGCAATCTCAATAAGGATTCTTTAAAATACAGCCAGCTTTCCTTGACTCCTTTCCGCCTCATGTTATTCTCCCAGGGGACCTTGCCCATCAATTCCCTGAGGGAGTCAAAGTCTGCTTTTCTGAAGTCCAGGCTCTGTATTCTACTGCTCTCCTTTCTTCCTTTTGTCAGGATCCTGAACTCGACCATCTCATGGTCACTGCCTCCCAGGTTCCCATCCACTATTGCTTCCTCTACTGTTTCTTCCCTGTTTGTGAGCAGCAGGTCAAGAAGAGCTTTTCCCCCTAGTTGGTTCCTCCAGCACTTGCACCAGGAAATTGTCCCCTACACTTTCCAAAAACTTCCTGGATTGTCTGCGCACCGCTGTATTGCTCTCCCAGCAGATATCGGGGTGATTGAAGTCACCCATGAGAACCAGGGCCTGTGATCTAGTAACTTCTGTTAGTTGCTGGAAGAAAGCCTCGTCCACCTCATCCCCCTGGTCTGGTGGTCTGTAGCAGACTCCCGCCACGACAATACACTTTTTGATCACACTTCTCAATTTAATCCAGAGACTCTCAGGTTTTTCTGCAGTTTCATACTGGAGCTCTGAGCAGTCATACTGCTCTCTTACATACAACGCAACTCCCCCACATTTTCTTCCCTGCCTACCCTTCCTGAACAGTTTATATCCATCCATGACAGTACTCCAATCATGTGAGTTATCCCACCAAGTCTCTGTTATTCCAATTACATCAAAATTCCTTGACTGTGCCAGGACTTCGAGTTCTCCCTGCTTGTTCCCTAGGCTCCTTGCATTTGTGTATAGGCATTTAAGATAACTCACCGATCGTTCTGCTGTCCCAGTATGGGGCAGGAGCCCTCTCCTCTTGCACTCGCCTACTTTTGCTTCCTCCCGGTATCCCACTTCCCCACTTACCTCAGGGCTTTGGTCTCCTTCCCCCGGTGAACCTAGTTTAAAGCCCTCCTCACTAGGTTAGCCAGCCTGCTTCCAAAGATGCTCTTCCCTTTCTTCGTCAGGTGGAGCCCGTCTCTGCCTAGCACTCCTTCTTGGAATACCATCCCATGGTCAAAGAATCCAAACCCTTCTCTCCGACAACATCTGCGTAGCCATTCGTTGACTTCCATTATTCGACAGTCTCTACCCCGGCCTTTTCCTGCCACAGGGAGGATAGATGAGAATACCACTTGCGCCTCAAACTCCTTTATCCTTCTTCCCAGAGCCACGTAGTCTGCAGTGATACGCTCAAGGTCATTCTTGGCAGTATCATTGGTGCCCACGTGGAGAAGCAGGAAGGGATAGTGGTCTGAGTGCTTGATTAGTCTCGGCAGTCTCTCCGTCACATCATGAATCCTAGCCGCTGGCAAGCAGCACACCTCTCGGTTTTCCCGGTCAGGGCGGCAGATAGATGACTCAGTCCCCCTGAGGAGAGAGTCCCCGACCACCACCACCCTCCTCCTCCTCTTGGGAGTGGTGGTCATGGACCCGCCATCCCTAGGACGGTGCATCTCATGCCTTCCAATCGGTGGAGTCTCCTTCCGCTCTCTTCCCTCAGATGTATCATTCACTTCACTCTCTGCACTAGTACCTCTGGAGAGAACATGAAAATGGTTGCTCATCTGAATTGGCGTTTCTGGTAAATGGACTTGTCTCATACTCTTTCCTCTTCTGGAGGTCACATGCCACCAATTATCCTCACTGTCCTTCTGTCCCTGCTGCGTAGCCTGCTCTGAATCTTCAGAACACTGTGCCCGCTGAAGCCTATCCTGACGTCTATCCAGGAACTCATTTTCTCTTATGGAACACAGGGTTGATACTCGTTTCTCCAGACCTTGAATCTTCTCCTCCAATATGGAGATCAGCTTGCACTTTGTACAAACAAAGTCGCTTCTATCCTGTGGAAGAAAGACAAACATGGCACATCCTGTGCAGGTCACGACAGCAGATCGCTCAGCATCCATAGTCTCTTCCTTCTAAGAGTTTCCTCACTTGTGGCAGAAGCTACTCAGGGAAACCTGCAAGAGGGATGCCGCGGTAGGCTCACTCCAGGCGAACTCCCAGGCAAACTCCTCCTGTTTGCTTCTCTGCTGACTGTCTTTTTATAAGAGTCAGGCCCAGCTGGAACAAAGCACTCCCAATTCACACTATTCAAACAGGCAATCAAACAATCAAGCACACGGTCAAACTGCCAAACTGTCCCCTCAACAGACACTCAGATACTCACCAGCGCAGTCCCCCTAAGGCAGCACTCAGCGTACCTCCGCTCAGATCCAAGTGCTCCCCATGGACCGGTGGAGCTATGCACTACCCTCAATATAGGATTGTGACTTAAAAGCACAACTGAGCCGTGTCACAGAATGCCCTCTGAACTGCCCGGTATGTTGCATTAACTAGTGTGTTTGTCACCTTGCTCTCAAACATGTCCAGGCTGTTTTCATTTCACCATGTGTACCTTTTGTTCCTTCCCTCTTTTACACACACACAGCCTAACACAGGCCTACTGTAGCAGGATCTTTCTGCACAGCTCATCTGAGCCTCCCACCCTTGTTTACTCTTCCTTCCACTTATGTCTTACCACTTACATCATTTGCCCAGTAATTACCACATAGGTTCTCATAATACTGCAACAGAAAGTATTTAATCACTCACAGCTGAGCCTGCGGCCCACTTCCTGCTGCTGCTATGTCAGTGATCAGGGTGCTGCTGCTAACATTCTGTCACATAACTCCCCCCTATTTCAACTGAAACCCTTTCTTGCCTCCTGGGAGGTCTTCTTCACTGTTCACGCCCTATCCTCTTTGTGGAGTTGGGGTTCTACTGGGGCTTCTCATGTCCTTTCAAACTGGCCTTCCATGAGTCACTGGTGAGGATCTCCTGCCTTCCCCCTACCTCCTCTTGACCTATATGTCATTGCACCAGTCACACCCCACTGATCTCAACTCTGGTTTCTTTTGCCACTAGCTTGTACACACCAGAGTAAGTTGTCCCTCCAGAACCTCAATTTCTTGATCTCTGTCTTCCTCTGTTTTCTCTTGTTGCTGACTCAGGACTATGAGGGTAAATTCATCCACGAGGCCTCATTATCAGGACTCTACACCCCCTCCTCAACCTGCCCTTTACCTCTGACCAAGCCTGTGGCTTTTTCCTTTTGGAAGTCAGATGAGCCTCCTTCTCCTCTAAGTATTCCTGATTTTTAGTACTCCCTGATCTATTGCCCCTCTTGAGTTTTTCTCCCCTCGCCAAGTCCTCCAGTGTCTTAGTTCTTTCTGGGCTTGTTAACCTATGTCTAGGGTCCTTTTTCACTTACCCTTGAGGACTACCTGAAAGATCTACATTTGTGATTTCTTTATTCAGACTCCATTCATGGGTGTAGCCTGGCAAGACTCACTCCTGCGGCACCTCCTGCTGGTCGTCCAGGGAATTAGCGTTCCAGCCTCCGAAGCGCCCTCTGAAGGCCGGTGTCCCACTTGCCCTGGGACCGGAGTCCCTCCTGGATCCTGGTGCCCCCTTTCGGCCAGGCACTGACACCTGCAGTACCCTACACAGATCTGAGTCTCCCCTCCCTGGGGAACCCCCAACCCTCTACGCCCACCTCACCTCAGTCTATGGCCACTGCCAGTCATCACCTAGCCCCCGTTCCTTCGGGTTGATGAAGAGGTTGATGAAGAGATCTCCTTTACATTCACTGTCCCAAACGTTTCCTTTTTTCCTGTTAGCAGATGAAATGTGACAAAAAGATATTGTGTAGCCCACTTAAATGAATTCACACTCCAAAGCAAAATGTATAAGGAAGCATATTACCTCATGGGAATAAATTAAATGAGGATAAACTTCCTAAAACAGTAAACTTCCACTGGGAAACATTCTAAAAGATTTAGTAAGTATAGCTGAGGCCTCTCTCCATGTGTTAATAATTAACGTTCTCAGTGGAAAGAGGTTTTGGAGGGAATCCCCAACAATAAGTATATCTGCAAAATTATCTGTTTTCTGGGGTGACAAATCATTTTTTTCCAAACAGCATAACACTTTGAAACAAATGCTTGTTTAAGAAAAACAATATTAAAAGTCTAATCAATTATTAAAAGTCAATTATCCATACAGTTTCAGAGATTAACATGAATGTTGTTGTTACAGTCTAGTGTAGTGTATGCAAAGTAACTGCCAGGATGTATCTGCTGAGAACAATATAGTGTTATAGTCTTGGGTACTAAGCTTATGTCTGTAAAAACAACCAACCAAAACAAGCACTAAAATCCTACTCAGACAATGTTTCTTTATGACTGCATTATAGCAAAAGAGAGTAATTGAGCACATAGGATGAAGAATCATTTTCCTTTCACAGGTAGCATCTGTTTCAGCTGATGAGAGTTTCTGCTTTTCCTTCTCTATTTTTAGGTCTGTTGGATAATGAGAATGAAAAGAGCCAGCTGTTATATTTACTTCAAAATTCATGATGACTTAGTCATTTATATCATGTAGAGATAATGAAAGGTAAAGAATAGTGTAGGGATCAGAAAATGACAGGCCAGATGAGAATATCAGTGTAGTGGCTCTTTATGTAAGTCAGAATCTCAGCAAAGAACAATATGTAGCTTTACTACTGAGCTCTACAATTTAGTTTGTATTCTTCATTAAGTGTGTTGCTTCATTAATTAGCAGGTTACAGAAACAATGAAGAGACAGAAATACACAGTACAGGACAAAAAAAGTGTGAAAATAAAAATGAGGCCTCCAAAATGGCTGAAAGAAAAGACACCAAAGATTTTCTTGCAGTTATAGAAACTACTTTTCTATTAATTTTATGAGATAAGGGTGTTTTCATTGAAGGAATAGATTAAATGATGGAATGGCACTGCTGCTATAGGAAAGAGATAAATATAAATATAAATAATTTACACACTTTATTTTTGTGAGCCATGTTATCTGAGCAGCCATGAATGCAATAGCTTATATTAATAGCAAATATCACATTCAAACTTTGTGTAACCCTTCTGCCTGTCAGAGTTGGCAGCAACAAGGGCCGGGTTCAGTATCTAGGGGTTCCTTTTCAACAATACAACACAAAACTGCCTCAAGCCCCAGTCCAGTGACCTGGGATAATTACACATCACCCCCTGTGTGCCTCTAAGGGTATGTCTATACTTACCCGTCGCGTCGGAGGCGCGGGATCGATGTTCTGGGTTCGATTTATCGCGTCTTGTCAAGACGCGATAAATCGAACCAGGAAGTGCTCCCTCGTCGACGCTGGTAATCCAGCTCGACGAGTGGAGTAGGCGGAGTCGATGGGGGAGCCTGCGCGCCGCGTCTGGACCACAGGTTAAGTTCGAAATAAGGTACTTCGACTTCAGCTACGTTATTAACGTAGCTGAAGTTGCGTATCTTAGTTCGACAGGGGGGGTTAGTGTAGACCTGGGCTAAGAGGCAATAGTTCCCCTCTTGCAAGCACAGAGTCTGAGTGTAGCAAAAAAAAATTAATAAAAGGAGGGAAGTAACGCGGCATTAATTTGGGGAAACATCATAAACAAGGTTTATAAACATGAACCATGATCAAAAGACCCACTACCAAGTAAGTTGAGCTGATTCCTTTTGCCCTTAGGTTCATAAGTCCAGCAACCAAAAAGTATCTTTAATGTGTCTGTCCCGCCTCTGCACCCCACTCACAGTTGCTGTCCTTGGTCAGTGTAGCCCCAGAGTTCAGAGGTGCATCTGCAGAGTTCATCTTCTACACTGCGTAAGGAGGCACCTTACTCGTTCCACTCACTCGCCACCCCTCTCTGTGGGGCTCTGTTCTGGTACTCTCCGCCAGCTGCCCAGCTGGCCACTCACCACACCTCTCCGCCAGCTGCCCTGCTGGCCACTCACCATACCTCTCTGCCAGCCACTCTGCTTGCCAGATCAAGATGTCTCCACTTCACACAACTCTCAGTGATTTCACTTGTTAGTGAGGGAGCCTCACTGCTGGTGCACACTGGGCAGTCTCTTCCATCAGAGACACTTTCCCAAAACAGGTCTAATACTTAGACCTAGGTATCAGTGATTTCAATTCTGCAGCATGTAACAAGACTCTCAGTTGAGTCTAAATTAGCTTTGATATTTCAGAGTGAAGAGAGGAAGTGTCAAGTAGTATCTGGGGCCCATAGGCAAGGGCTACACCATCAGGTACAATGACCTATCCCCATCCTCTCACAAGTCACTGGACTTTGGAACCCACGTTCCTTGACTAGCGAGTTCCGTTTAGTGGAGGACGAGTCCCTTAACCAGGAAATGCCAAGTATGGTTCTACTGCCCTTGATCCACACAATAAAGATAACAACTTTTTATTACTCCTGCCCCAATAACAAGGAGACTGGGGATCCCACACGAGCCAAAAGTGTCCATTTGGGCAAGCAATCCATTATGCTGAGCACCTAGGCAGGATGGGAGTGCCCATGCAACTAAGATCAGCTCCTGAAGTCCTTTTCAACAGCTCACCACTAGATGTCAGGAGAGAGCTCATTCAGACTCTGCTTACATGTGTATTATTCTTCACAGTACCCTGGACCCTCGCTAGAATGTGCGTCTATATAGCGTGAATTCGGATATAATGCGGTCGCGGCTATGGATCCCAAATTTAATTACATCATCGCCATGCATTTGCGTAGTTGCGTCGCCAAAATAATTTAGTCAAGTCCCTAAGATGATTGCTGGAGGCCTAGAATGCAATACTTATCTTTAGAAAGATGTCAAAAATGTTGGGCAAAAGGAAAGCTTACATGGTGCAGGAGAAGTTGGACACTATTGAATGACATAGAAATGGCGAAATCCAGGCAAAGATTAGCCGTGATATTGGCATTAACGAGTCCTTTCGTGGATGGCTAAAGAATGCTGACAAGCTCGGAAGTTACATGCATAACCTGGATAAAGAGCATTGCCTTCTAAGAAAACGAGCCTGTTTAGTGAATGATGCCAATCTTGATTCTGCGGTGTACATGTGATTTCTGCAAGAACAGCAGAAAGGCATTCCGATCTCTGGTCTGCTTATAGTCATGCAAGCAGAAAAAATTGACTGGGGACTTACTGGCAAATTCAGCAATTTTAAGGCTAGTTCGTGTTGGCCATGGCGATTTCAGAAAAGATACAGAATCTCTCAGATTGCAGTTTAGGGAGAAAAACACGCTGCTGCCATCACGCAATCATACCCTGCGAAGCTGAGGGAAATTTTACAGGCAGAGGGTTACTCGGAGGAACAGGTTTACAATGCAGATGAAACAGGAATTTATTATAAAATGTTGCCCGATAAAACCCTGGCTGTTAGAACAGATGAACGTAAGAAGGAAGGATATAAACAGGCAAAAGATTGCCTTACTTTATTGTTTTGTGTGAATGCAACAGGCAAGCATAAATTAAAACCATTGTGCATTGGAAAGTTTCACATGCCACGGTGCTTTCATCACGTAAATGTGAATTGCCTGCCATTTTCGTACAAGAACTCCAAAAATTCCTGGATGACAAGTGAGATTTTTGAACAATGGTTCTTCACCGAATTTGTCCCTTCTGTACGAAAGCATTTGCGGGCAAAACGCTTAGAAGAAAAGGCCATTCTTTTGCTAGACAACTGTCCAGCGCATCCTCTGGCCGAAAGACTCAGAACCCATGATGGTAAAATATGGGTTGAATACTTACCTAAAAACACAACTTCCAAAATCCAGCCACTTTATCAAGGTGTCATCGCCATTTTTAAGTGGCACTATCGACGGAACTTGGTACAACAAATGATAAAAGCGAGTTGTCTGTCATCAATTTTCTGAAGAAGTTGACTATAAAAGACTTTTTACATTGGCAGCAATTCCTGGAATGTATTATGTGCCTAAACGATAAACTGCTGTTGGATGGTGGGAGTGAGAGAGTCATTTGGCCACCCGCTCCTGGAAGAAAATGAAGAAAGCAGATCACAGTCTGACGAGGAATTTGACTTCAAGGGATTTACAGAGGAGGAAGTTGGAAGAACAGACATGAAGTAGATGCAGGAGCTGTGCCAGCAACTGTCCGGGCTCAGGATAACTGTTCTGCCACAAAATATCAAGTCCTGGATAAGAGGCAACGATGAAGAAGAAGAATTTTGTCCTGTTGTTGAAAGTCTAACAGATGGCCAAATTCTTCAGGCAGTACGACCAAACAACATTCCAGAAGCTGAAGAATTGGCCTTTGCCACGGATGACAAAGAGGAAGATGAAGTGGACGTCATTCCAACATCAGCTGCAACCATAGCCGGCTTAGAGTCTGCTTTGAGATGGTTTGAGACGCAAGACATTGATCCTATAAAAATTATGAAGCTATGTAGTCTTTTGGAGTTTGCTAAGCGGAAGCAGCACAGAAGCAAGAAGCAAAAGCAACTCACTGACGTTATAAAAAAAACTAGGCTAGTTTATTGTAATGTCTACTTTAAATCTCTAATAAAGTAACACTTTTTTTCTCTTGTTTCCTTCAAGTAGGAGTTTATTTTCTAAGGTTTTCTGTACTTTATGGATGTGAAGGTAATTAGCGCTATAAAAATTTCTATATACAGTACATATATCATTATAACGTGGTCCCTGCTATAACGCGGTACTTGACATGGATCCCAAACCCCGTGTTCTAGCAAGGGTACTTAAAGGAATATGACCAAAGTTCTGGTTCAGACGTAAGACAAATGCTTAGAGACTACACATGTTTTACACTTCTCAAGGAAGAATGCAAGATCCAAAGAAAAGTGGAACTGCAGGCTTAACAAGATTAATTGATTAGTGATATATTCCATGTAATAACATGACTACTAAATTCCCTGCAACAAATCTGAGGAGGATTTTGCCATTTCTGAACTTCTGCATTTGTGGTATAATACCTGGGATAATGTTTGCTAATGGATAAAGTTCATTTCATACAATATATGGTGTGCCCCTACAACAATCACTTAAGTATATTAGAGGGGAAATTTACCTACAAGGTCCTGTGCATCACTTAAACCTGATGTTAAGAGGTCTTCAGAATTCAGTTCTCTGTAAACATACTTTATAAAAATGGAGGCACATTTACACCTGTTTTGTTGTAAAAATTGTCATATAAAGCATAGGGGGATTTTTTACTCTTCCCTTTATTCTAAATTTTTATGATTGGATTTTCTCTCCGTGAATTAATTCTGGTTTTGTTTGAGAGAAAAGCTTCCCGCAGCTTTTCCCTATTGGCAGGGAATGGCGAACCGCGGTCACTGGAAGCTATGGGCGGCTGTGCCTGCAGATGGTCAATGTAAACAAACTGTCTCGCAGCCCACCAGTGGATTACCCTGATGGTCTGCGTGCGGCCCGCAGGCCACAGGTTGCCCATCACTGGTGTGGAGGGATTGTTTTTACAAAAAGGGAATAATTATTTTACACCGTGTAAAAATGTGTGGTCTGGCACTGCTTCCTTTTGCAGTGGTGTTGTAGAATAGTTATTCATTCTTATTTACAGTAATTGGGACCAGTTAAAGGATTTGTTGCACAGTTCACTCACTGTTCTAACTTGTGTTATCTCAGTTATGTTCCACTTATTGTATAAAATAATTTGTAGTTTCATCTGGGGAAAAACAAACCAACAATTTGCTTTTGTTTAATTTCATTTTAGTTTACACAACCTCATTAACAATGTAAAAATAATACTTTTTAAAAGCACATTTCATTTTAGAGCAGTGCCCGCAGTTTACAATATTACTTAAATCTATTTATGTGGACAACATCTACATTTCCCAATTCTTCTGCCAGCAAACACTTTAAAAAGCAAATTAAACAGTTAATGTACTCATCTCTGAAGAGATGTTGCACAATTAGCACAGTGGATCTTTAATTAAATGATTTTTCAATTATTATAAATGATGTATTTGTTCTTAAGTATTCAATTAAATTGCACTCATTGTGATTAATATCTCTGAACTTACCTTTTTTTAAGTAGAAAAACAAATAAATCATTCACAAGACAACTTTGGTTAATAAGAATTTGGGAAACAATCTTAAGTCAAATTCAATCTGTTGCACAGCAAACTATTAGGGATGGAAGAGTGAGTTCAAATAAATTACAAGACCAGAATTTATGGACTCAAAATTTACAGTGAGAATCAACCATCTGAGAGGCCTAAACATGTCTGTTCGAATTTTCCCTCTTTAAATTGTAAACTAGGGAAAGCATATCATAACTACTACCTTGGAGCATCAGCATCATTGAAAAATCGACACAGTAACACTTAAGGTGTTGGGGGTAGAAAGATAGATGACCAATATCTTGACCAAAATTGGAGCCTTAGATCCAAACCTGTTTCCAGATGAGATCCAAAACTAGAAGGGACCCTTTTCCAGATATGGTTTGGATGTGTCAAAACACCCTCTTTAAAAAAACAAACAAACAAAAAACAAGTGGTGAGATTTCAAAGTAATGAAATGTGAACCCAAATACTTGCATGCAAGTAGGAAAAAAAAAAGGCAGGATCCATATCTAAACCCCTAGTTCCTTCTCAATATTTTACTATAAGCAGAATACAAGAACTGCCATACTGGGTCAGAGCATTGCCCATCTTGCCCGGTATCCTGTTTCCAACAGTGGCCTGTACCAGAGCTTCAGGGGGAGTGTATAGAACAGGGCTATCATGGAATGATCCACTCTTGTCTTCCACTCCCATCTTTTGGTAGTCAGATATTTAAGCATGAGCATGACCATCTAGTCTACAAGATATTGATGGATCAATCCTTCATGAACTGACCACCTAAACTACTATCAATTGATGGACCAATCCTTCAATTTTTTTAATCTAGTTATACTTTTGGCCTTCACAACATCCCAAATCAATGAGTTCCACAGCTTAGTTGTGTGCTGTGTGAAAATGTACTTCCTCTTGTTTGTAGTAAACCTACTGCATATTAATTTTATGAGGTGATGCCTGTTTTTTTATTGTATGAAAGGGTAAATGACACTTTTTCATACTACTTATGCTTTTTAGACCTCTATCATATCCCTCCTGAGAAGTTTCTTTTCTAAGCTGAACAGCCCTAAATTTTATTGTATCTCCTCATTTGGAAACCCATTCCATACACTTAATCATCTTTATTGAACCATTTCTATTCTACTATATCCTTTCAGAGATGGACAGAACTGGACACAGTATTCAAGGTGTGGGTGTACTATGGATTTATATTTTAAGATTATGATATTTTGTCTCTTATTACTGTGACAAAGTTCCTCCTCTACCTTGGTGGGTCCTGCGCTTATTGGCGGATTTTGCTTGCCTCAGAGATCTTCCCCTCTGGTAGAACCCACAGTCCAGGTTAACTCCTCCTGTGTCTGATCAGGAGTTGGGAGTTTTGGGGGGAACCCGAGCCCACCCTCTACTCCGGGTTCCAGCCCAGGGCCCTGTGGACTGCAGCTGTTTAGAGTGCCTCCTGGAACAACTGCACGACAGCTACAACTCCCTGGGCTACTTCCCCATGGACTCCTCCCAACACCTTCTTTATCCTCACCACAGGATCTTCCAGCAGTATGCCTTCTCACTCTCAGCTCCTAGTGCCTCTTGCTCCCAGCTCCTCACACACAACCTCCTTCCACAGCTCCTGACATCCCCCCCTCACTGACTAACTGGGAGGCTTTTAACTAGTTCCAGCCAGCCCTTGATTGATTGGGACACCTGAAGCCAATCAAGCCATCTCCACTGCTTTTTCTAGAAGGATCTTAATTGGCCCCAGGTGTCTTGATTAACCTGGAGTAACTGCCATTTGGTTAGCAAGGTATCAGGGATTTGTTTAGCCTGCGGCTAACATACTGGTTCCTCACCACTTTCCTATAGCCATCTGGCCTTGCCCCGTCACATTATGTATCCCTTTCCTACTTGTTCCTAGCATACTGTTTGCCTTTTTGACCACTGCTGTGCATTGAGCACATGTTTTCAGAGAACTGTTTGTGGTGACTCCAAGATCTCTTCCATTGATGGTAACAGTGAATTTAGAACAAATATTTGTATGTGTACATTAGAGATTCTTTTTTTCCAATATGCATTACTTTACATTTATCAGTGTTGAATTTCATCTGCCATTTTGTTGCACAGTCATCTGGTTTTGTGGGATCTTGCAATCTGCTGTGAATTTAACAATCTTGAATAATTTTGTATCATCTGCAAACCTTGCCACCTCATATTTAACCTCTTTATTCAGATGGTTAATGAACATTCAGAACTCTTGGGTGAAAACAATCTGGAGTTGGTCACTTATTACTGTTTAATTTATCAATTTGTTCTAAAACCTTTTCCATCAGCACATCATTTTGGGACTGTAATTCAGATTTGTTGTGCCAAAGGAATAGCTCTGATATGGATATCTCTGCCACTTCCCCTGCAGTGAATAGCGGTGCAAATAATTAATTTAGTTTCTCTACAATGACCTTGTCTTCCTTGAGTGCTCCTTTAATATCTTTATCATGTATAGACCCCACTGTCTATTTTGGCTGGCTTCTGATGTACTTAAATAAATTTTTACTTTTAGTTATTGCATCTTTAGCAAGTTGCTTCTCAAATTCTTTCTTGGCCTGCCTTAATATACTTTTATATTTTTATTGCCAGAGTTTGTCCTGCATCCTATTTTCCTCATTAGGATTTGATTTCCAAATTTTAAAGGATGCCTTTTTTGCCTCTAATGGCCTCCATTACGGTGCTGTTTCACTATGGTGGGATTATTTTGGTCCTCCTATCTTTTTTTGATTTGGGATTTACATTTAGTTTGAGCCGCTATTATGTTTTTTTTTTTTTTAAGTAGTCTTCCTGCTGCTTTCAGGCATTTTACCCTTCCAGCTGCTCTTTTTAATTTCTTTCTAACTAGCATCTTCATTCTTTTGTAATTCCCCTTTTTAAAGTTAAATGTTACTGTGATGGGTTTTTCTGGTATCTCCTCCTCATGAGAATGCAACATTTAATTACATTATGGTCCCCATTACCAAGTGGTTCAACTATAGATACGCAAATGAAAGAGTGTGTGAGAGAAAGTGTCAAGACTCAGGAAGAAAAAACACAAAGAGAATTTGAGGATGCAGATGAAAGCAAGATTCTTAGAATAAAGAGGTTTCTAGGATGTGGAGAGACGTGGAAAGGAGAAGCTGGGAATTCTGAAGGGGAGAAAATACACCTCAATCCTGCAAACATTTCATGTGATTAATGGGACTAGATATGGGTGTTACCTGGGGTTCTTTCAACCCAAAGCTCTGGTCATTTTTACTCAGTGCGAGGTGGTGTCAGGAAATAAATCAGAGGAGATACGGTCGTCCGACCGATAGATGGCTGGCACAAACAGGACAACACAATAGTGCTTTCACTTAAAGTCAAACTTTACTTAGTCTTAAGCACTTACACACATCCGCAACAGTTTAGTAAAACACCCCCAACCCTCAATAATTACCTAAGCTGAGTGTGGCTCTCGAGTGGCACAGCAGCAGCCCGTCTGCAAGATGCATCCAGAGGGAGAGTCCAGAAATGTCCAACTACCTCAAACTTTTCTCCCTTATTTATACATTAGTAATAGAATGACATGTCCCTTAAAGAAAACTTGTTACAAGCAGTTTCAATGGTCCAGCAAGAGGTTTCATCTGATTATTGATTAACCAGGTGTGGGTTTTTCCAGAGTTTGCAGCCTTGAGGCCCCAATAGACATTCCTGGGGCACATCCTGCTCTTCGAAAATGCATGTATCAGCAACTTCAACACAATTCTTATCAGGAAGGACACGGGGTCAAGCTGCCCTTTCTGTGGCACCCAAAAGCCCCTCCCCTCCTGCCTTGGTTAAGCTAAGCCTGCTGACTTGGCTGCTTTTAGCAATAAACCAGAGTGCTTTTAGGCACTTTACTGGTTTGCCAAAATCTCCCCATACAATGAGCATAGAGCTCAACTGATGGTAGAGGGCTCTTATATCTAGCAAACAAAAGGCATAACAATGGAAAGAGGTTGATCCTAGACAAATTCAGACTACAAATAAAGTGCAAGATTTTAACAAAGATAGTGATTAAAAATTAGAAAGAACAAAAGATATGGTGGATTCTCTATCACTTGTAGTCTTTAAATCAAGGTTAGATGTCTTTTCTAAAAGATATGCTCTGGTTCAATGGCAAGTTATTGGGCTTGATGCAGGAATTACTAATGAAAAAATTTTCTATGGCCTTTGTTCTGCAGGAGGTGCCCAGAAATGTCAGTCTTGGCTTTAAACATCTATAGTTTTCCTTATGTGTGAAAACTTCTATTTTTCATTTGAAATGTTTAAGCAAATACAAAATGCTGTTGGCTTTCTCCATCTGTGACAGCCTGAGGTACCCCTCTGCCCACCATGGAATTCTAGATTCATACATTGTAAGGTCATAAGGGACCATTATGATCATTACTCTGACCTCCTGCAGAACACAGAGCATAGAATTTCAGCCAGCAATTCCTATATCAAGCCAATAAATTGTGGCTGAGCTAATGCAAAGGGAAAAATATCTTTGCCCCATCCATCAGAGCCAACGACCCAAGCTTCAGTTAATTTCAGAGAATGAGAACAAATATAGTACCCAGTGCCTCAAACCTGATCCTCTCAGATGCTGAGAGGCGTTAACTCCCATTAACTGAATGGGGGTTATTGCTTCTTAATAACGTTGCATGAGAACTCAGAACTATGCAGGACTAGGCCTAGTAAGAGAAGGAGCAGCAGATGAGGTGTTTTTAATACAGCTAATTTGTGTCATATTTAGACCCCAATTTAGCATAGCATTTAAATACACTCTTAAGCCCCATTAAAGTCAATGGGAGCTAAACACATGTTTAAGTGCTTTGCTGAACTTGGACCCTAGTGACATTTTGGCATACACTGTACAGGCTGCAACATTTATTACATTGTTTAAAAATCTCAATCTACACAGAGCATACCATGTTTATTAATAAGGTGGATGTTAAAAATCAAAATTACATCCTTGTTTGCATCACTTAATCTAAAATATGTCATTATATTTAAATAATACTGATTGTTTCAAAAAATACAAAAAAGTGTCCCATTTAAGAAAAATAATGAAAATAACTGAAACACTAATAAACAAACCGACACAAAAATTAGCCCTGCTTTCCCTGCCATGTCATTGTTATGAGGAATGACCAATGATGCGAATCCATTCCAATCTGCTAATTAATTAGTATCTAAAAATTCTAAAGTAAAGGATTAACAAGCCAATGATATAGTAACCCAAACAGGAAAATAGTGCAATTTAAAACAGTCCTTTCTTGCAAATACAAATATAGGAAACTTGTTGTCTCATTAAGACATGCCACTTTGAATCTGGGGAATTGGAGCTAAAACAAAAGGATGAAGAGGAGGAGAATGGGAGACATCCGAGCGGTGTGATCCATTCTCCCCGAGATCCAGGAGTTATTTCTAAACCCGGAGCATTCCAGCCGGTCACAGGACAGCATTGTGGCTGAGCGTGATGATGGGGAAGGCACTTCTGGTGAGTATGAAATTCTAATCAAACTGTAGGGGTTACATGCACTTATATTTTATGTTTCATATGAAGAAAAAGTGAAGTGCGGTGGGTATTTGATTCCCAGGGGCTTCTCCAATTATGCAGAGGGTGCCCACTGGAAAAAAATTTTATGTGCACAAGATGGAGATCTCCAAGAAACTTTCATGGTCATGGAGGTAGTCTGCAACCCTTTCCAGAAGGTTTCTGGGGTGGGCTGCCTTATTTCTTCCACCACACTAGAACACTTTCCGACATCACTCCGGTATTAATTCTGCTGGAATCATTGCAGTACACATCATAGCAGCAGAAGGACCAGGTCCACACCCAGACGCTTGCAGCATCTGCTCCCTTGCCGCCTGTGTTATCCTCAGAAGACTGAAATCTCATAGGGTCACCTAGGAGAGACGGTGGAAATTTTTATTCCAAGTGCTCATACCAGAAATGACAGAGAAAGTGACCCCCCCCACCCATGGTGATTTCTGGATCCCTCAATCTCTGTTTCCTTAATATGCCAGTGGTTTGGATGCCGGGGATCGGCATTGACCTAAGAATCTGCAAGCCCAGGGAGACTGCTACCAGCAGCACGAAGGGAATGGGTGGGTGGATTTCCTCTCATGACTACAACCCACCCCCATACTCCCAGAGCCATCTTGGACATAGACCACACCGGTTCCTGGTCTCTGCACACTGTGCACGTTGCTAAGGGGAGGGGGCATTGTCCACCTGTGCTCCCGATGTGGGTTGCCCACAAGCTGCAGCACAAGGCCTGTTGCCCATGTTCCTGGGCTATACTCACCAAGGCTGGAACAGCAAAACGGTTCATTGAATAGCTAGGGATACTGGTTATGTTCTGGCTTGCACGTCAGTGGAATAAGGAGAGTGATTTTTAAATAGTAACTTTATACTAGACCAGTGGTTCTCAAACTGTGGGTTGGTACCCCAAAGTGGGTTGTGACCCCATTTTAATGGTGTTTCCAGACTTCCTGGGGCCCAGGGCTGAAGCCAAAGCCCGAGCCCCACTGTCCGAGGCTGAAGCTGAAGCCTGAGGGTTTCAGTCCTGTGTGTTGGGACTCAGGTTACAGGGCCCCGTCCTGGGGCTGAAGCCCTTGGGCATCAGCTTCTTCACCCCCACCCCAGGGTTGTGGGGCTTGGGCAGGCTCAGGCTTCGGTCCCCTCTCCTGGGGTCATGTAGTATTTTTTATTGTCAGAAGGGGATTGCAGTGCAATGGAGTTTGAGAACCCCTGTACTAGACCCTGGGTATGCACGGACAATAGTTACCTTGTGCTTTGCATACCTTACAGTGGAACGTTTGGCCCTCAGCTCATCCTCCAAACTGGTGCAGAGGCTTTCCCAGATTTGAAGAGGAAAAAAGAGAATGTATGGTGACATGTTCAACAGGATAATGAATGCCTCTCAGATAGCTGACATGGAGCTAAGGGCCTGGAGGATTTCACTGTCTGAAAAACTGGACATGGACATGGAGCAATGTTCCCTCTAATTTTTCCATCCATGTGCAGAATAAATTTTGTTATGTGCACCGAGGTATGTGCAGATGTGCACCACCAGTAGAAACAAAAAAACCTAAATATAATATATATATTTTTAAAAGTTACTATAGGGATAATTACTCCAGCTCGGACAGATTAGGCATTTTCTACTCAAATAATTTAATTTATGTATAAGAGAGAAATAAAAATTATAAAATGCACAGACCAGTCAAAAAACTAAAATAACACACTTTGAAAGAATAAAATTAAAGAGAATATATGTTCATTGCAGGGAGTGCCAAGAAGTAACAACAACATTAATACAAGTATGTGTTGGGAGGTGAGTGTGAAAGACTCTGTGTGTGTGTGTGTGTGTCTGAGTCTGTGACACAGAGACAGTGTGTGTGTGAGGGAGAGAGAGAGAGAGAGAGAGAGAGAGAGTGCTGGGGAGGTTTCTGAGAGATGCTGTGAGCTGTCTATTTAAGGCACTTACTGAAAGCTCTCCTGTGCCTCCTGAGCCAGGTCCCCCTCCCCCCTATGTAGAGATGGGGTACCTGGGCAAGGCGGGATGGGGAGAGACAGAATGTGTGAGAGAGAGAGACTCTGTGTGCTGGCTGCTAGGGAAGTCTGAGAGACCAAGGATTGTCTCTTTAAGGCACTCACTCACCACTCGGAAGTCATGTTCGGATTTCAGAGCTGCTGCAAGTCCTGAGTCCTGTCCCCTCTCTCCTACTCTGTGAAGATGGGGTAGATGGGCAGGGAGCAAGCGGGGGCAGGGGAACACCGTGACAACAGCACTCCCCTCCCCCGCTCTGCACAGCCAGCAGGAGGGTCCCAGGAGAAGCTGCAGGAGCAAGGTATCTGTAAAGCAGCGGGGGGAGGGGCACCTGAACACAAGCTGCTGGATGTGCGCAGCTCTGCTAATCAAGTATGCGGCACTTGAATAACTCCTGGGCGGCCACTTGACCATGCAGCTTAGAGTGAGAGGAGGAGAGCAGCCCAGGAGCATCAATGTGACACACAGGATGAGATGCTGCAGACTAAGAAAAGCTGCCGAACTTGAATTAATATGCAAACTAGATACCATTACCTTAGGTTTGAATATAGACCGGGAATGGCTCGGTCATTACTTTAATTGAATCTATTTCCCCCAGTTAAATACCCTTGACACCTTTGTGTCAACTGTCTGTAATGGGCCATGTTGATTATCACTTCAAAAGTTTCTTTCCTACTGATAACAATTCCTTTCAATTAATTAGCCTTTTACAGTTGATATGGTTACTTCCACCTTTTCATGTTTCTCTGAATGTAAAAATATCGTCCCACTGTATGTTCCATTCTATGCATCCGACGAAGCAGACTGTAGTCCACGAAAGCTTATGCTGAAATACATTTGTTAGTCTCTAAGGTGCCACAAGTATTCCTTTCTTATTTTTTTTGCTGACACAGACTAACACGGCTACTACACTGAAACCAAACCAACCTGATCTCCTTCTTTGAGAAAGTAACAGATTTTTTAGATAAAGGAAACACAGTGGATCTAATCTACCTCGATTTCAGTAAGGCATTTGATATAGTATGGGGAATTATTGGTTAAATTGGAAAAGATGGGGATCAATATGAAAATTGAGAGGTGGATAAGGAACTGGTTAAAGGGGAGACTACAGCATGTCATACTGAAAGGTGAACTATCAGGCTGGAAGGAGGTTACTAGTGAAGTTCCTCAAGGCTCAGTTTTGGGACCAATTTTGGGACCAATTTATTTAATCTTTTTATTACTGACCTCGGCACAAAAAGTGGGAGGGTGCTAATAAAGTTTGCGGATGACACAAAGTTGGGAGGTATTGCCAATTCAGAAAAGGATCAGGATATCATACAGGAAGATCTCTATGACCTTGTAAACTGGAGTAATAGTAATAGGATGAAATTTAATAGTGAGAAGTGTAAGGTTATGCATTTAGGGATTAATAACAAAAATTTTAGTTATAAGCTGGGGATGCATCAGTTGGCAGTAACAGAAGAGGAGAAGGACCCTGGAGTCTTGGTTGATTACAGGATGACTATGAGTCACCAGTGTGATATGGTCGTGAAAAAAGCTAATGCGGTCTTGGGATGCATTAGGCGAGGTATTTCTAGTAGAGATAAGGAGGTATTAGTACCATTATACAAGGCATTGGTGAGACCTCATTTGGAATACTGTGTGCAGTTCTGGTCTCCCATGCTTAAGAAGGATGAATTCAAACTGGAACAGGTACAAAGAAGGGCCACTAGGATGATCCGAAGAATGGAAAACCTGTCGTATGAAAGGAGACTCAAGGAGCTTGGTTTGTTTACCTTAACCAAAAGAAGGCTGAGGGGTGACATGATTGCTCTCTTTAAATATATCAGAGGGATAAATACCAGGGAGGGAGAGGAATTATTTAAGCTCAGTACCAATGTGGACACAAGAACAAATGGATATAAACTGGCCATCAGGAAGTTTAGACTTGAAATTAGATGAAGATTTCTAACCATCAGAGGGGTGAAGCTCTGGAACACTCTTCCAAGGGAAGCAGTGGGGGAAAAAGACATAACTGGCTTCAAGCTTAAGCTAGATAAGTTTATGGAGGGGATGGTTTGATGGGATAACATGATCTTAGTCAAAGGTCAATTAATTGCTACCAGTGGTAAATAGGACCAATGGTCAGTGGTGGGATGTTAGAAGTTACTACAGAGAACTTTTTCCTGAGTGTCTATCTGGTGAGTCTTGACCACATGCTCAGGGTTCATCTGATCACCATATTTGGGGTCGGGAAGGAATTTTCCTCCAGGGTAGATTGGCAGAGGCCCTGGAGGTTTTTCGCCTTCCTCTGCAGCATGGAGGACAGGTCACTTGCTGGAGGATTCTCTGCATCTTGAAGTCTTTAAACCATGATTTGAGGACTTCAATAGCTGAGAGATAGGTGAGAGGATTATTCCAGGAGTGGGTGGGTGAGATTCTGTGGTCTGCATTGTGCAGGAGGTCAGAGTAGATGATCATAATGGTCCCTTCTGACCTTAAAATCTATGAGCCTGAGACATGTGGAGGTATCTGGTTGTTTCAAGAGAAACAGCTTAAGGCTAGATGCCCTCTGCAGTCCCTGCAAACATCGCCATATTTCAAATCCTCCTCCCACAAATGCTTCAGGGGGTGGGGAGGGCGGGTGCAGGGTGGGAAACTGAGGAGGAAACTCATGGAGATGCAGAGCCCCTTGCTGGACTTTTCTTATTGTCCTGGTATCTGGTTGCTCAAAATTAGCTGCCAGCCCATCTGCCTCCATACCCCACCCCTGCAGAAACTTCTCTCCCTTTGTCTCACAGATATTATGGAGCACACAGAAGGTAGTGATAATAATGGGGATATTGGTTTCACTGAGGTCTAACCTAGTAAGCAAACTGTGCCAGCGACCATTTAAATGTCCAAAGTCACATTCCACCACCATTTGGCACTTGGTGCCAACTGCTCCTTACTGCTGTCCAGGTGGCCGGTGAACAACTTCATGAGCTATGGGAGAAAATTGTAGGCTGGGTCTCTGAGAATCACTATTTGCATTTCAACATCATCAATGGTTATTTTGTGATCCAGAAAAAAAGACCCTGATTGCAGTTTTCTGAACAGACCTGTGGTTCCTGAAGATGTGCACATCATGCACCTTTCCTAACCATTCCACGCTGATGTTGGTGAAACACCACCAGTGCTTGCAACATCATGGAAAATATCCTTTTTGGTTTATGTACTCTCAGGCAAGGTGCTCTGGTGCCAAGATAAGGATATGAGTGCCAGCTATTGCCTCACCACATTTAAGGAACCCCATCATGTCAAAACCATCCAGTATATCCTGCACATCACCCAGAGTCACTACCCTTCTTAGCAGAAGTTGATTAATGGCCCTGCATACTTGCATCACAACTGCTCCCAACTCCAAATTGATTCCCCACTGACTGGTAGTAGTCTGGCATTGCAAAATTCCACACAGCGTTCAGCATTCGTTTTTACACTGTCAGAACAGGTCTCATTTTAGTGTTGTTGCACTTCAGGGCTGGGAAAACCTCTGCACAAAGTTCCTAGAAAGTGGCCTTCTGCATTCAAAAGTTCTACAGCCACTGCTCGTCATCCCATAACTGCATAATGATGCAGTCCCACCAGTCAGTGCTTGTTTTCCAGGACCAGAA
Organism: Chelydra serpentina; assembly: GCA_037349315.1. Lineage (NCBI taxonomy): Eukaryota > Metazoa > Chordata > Testudines > Chelydridae > Chelydra > Chelydra serpentina. The sequence continues at coordinate 82,470,018 of JBAIAC010000004.1, forward strand.
ATGGTGCTCCACCATGTTCAGCTGCTGCCCAACTGCCACCTGCAACCAGAATTTTTTTCCTTCTGTGGCTTGCAGCAGTTACTTGCATGAGATCGCAATCAACTTAATTACTGCAGCAGCTGGATGTCAACTTAAAATAAGTCGATTTAACTTTGCAGTGTAGACATATGCTAATTAAAATCGAATCCTTCCAGGGCTACTTAGAATGCTTAACAGATATTTTCTATAACTGTGTCTCTCATAGGACCCAATCCGGCAAAGTGCTTTGTGCCCTCAGCTCCTGTTGACTTTAATGGAAGTTGAGTTGAAGATACATAGCAGCTTGCAGGATCAGGCTTTTACTTACTTTTGTGTGATAGGTGGGGTTGATTTTAAATTCTGCCTTTCCCTTGTACAAAGCAGCAATTCTTGAAAAGGAAAGCAGTGAAAGATGAGTTAGAAGGGATATATGGTGCAGTGGCTGTAAGGACAGTCTGTGTATTTACGATATGTCACTTCTTTTTTGTGCCACCATTTGTTTTTGTTGTAGAAATTCAGTCAGCTGGCAGAGTTCTTATGCTATAGAGACCAGGGAGGTGTATTAAATAAACATTTTCTTTATCTAGCTGCAAACATCTGGGGAGACAGACATGGAAGGGGAGACATTAGTATTTCAACTTTCCTTTATTGAATTTCTGTGCACAGTTGTTTATTTGTGAAAACTAGATGTGCAGGTGCCAAAGTACCGGTTTCACTGCCTCCTGCGATTGTTTCAAAGCCCTGGAAAATCTTTGCAGAATGTCCAGATTTGCTGAACAGTGTCTAGCAACTGAATTGGGAAATACACCCAAGTCAATACTCAAACTTGATTTATATTCTTCTCAATGCTAACAAAAAAGAAGCATCAAGTGATGAGAACAGTCACAGGGGTGTTAAAATAAAAGTGGCTGTGACACTCTGTACCTTGGGGGAACACCCTACACCCCCATGTTCATCCTTATAAAATGATTGTGTGGTATCCAATGCAAAGTTTGTCATGACGGGTGTCTTTAGAAGGCTCATGATGCACTGAGTATACTTGTTATAGTAATGTTATAGGTTGTAATTTCATTTATATAGTTATGAGGCTGAAAATGTGTCGTGTGGCTTAAAACAAGCCCATGCAAAAACTCTCCAAGAGCAGAGGGGCAGTTCACACCTCATCAGGACATGTGTGGGACAAACCCAGCTGAGCCTCACAGGAACAAAGGACACTGGCCTAGGGAGCTACAACGGATCTGTTGGTCTTTCAAGTGAGTCACCTCCTCCCCCTTTCCTTTGGTCACTTTGGGAGTAAGATGAAGTAATACTCACCTGACTCTGAAGGGGGGGGGGCAAAGCTAAGAGGGAAGAAAGAACATGATAAAAGGGAGAGACATTTGCCATGCTCTTCCTCTCTCTTCCACCTACATCTACAGACACCACCACCACCAAGCGACTGAAGGGCTGATCAGAGGGGAGGGCCTGGCTGAAGTGGTGAGAAGCATCTAAGCTTGTAAAGGCACTGAAAGTGTTAAGATCAGCTTAGAATTTGTTTTGCTTTTATTTCATTTGACCAAATCTGACTTGCTGTATTTTGACTTAGAATCACTTAAAAATCTATTTTTGTAGTTAATAAATTTGTTTGTTTATTCTACCCGAAGCAGTGCATTTGGTTTGAAGCATATCAGAGACTCCCCTTGGGATAACAAGCCTGGTACATATCAATTTCTTTGTTAAATTGATTAACTCATATAAGCTTGCAGCATCCAGAGGGCATAACTGGACACTGCAAAACGGAGTTTCCTAGGGTTGTGTCTGAGACTGGAGATATTGGCTAGTGTCATTTGGTTGCACAATCCAAGGAGAAGCTTACATGCCAGAGGCTGTGTGTGAACAACCCAGGAGTGGGGGTTCTCACAGCAGAGCAGGGTAAGTCTGGCTCCCAGAGTCGAGGAGTGGAGTGACCTAGCAGATCACCGGTCCAGATAACACCAGGGGAACGTCACAATGGCTTTGTGTGTTTCTTAGACCATATCTACACTTACAAGCTTCCAGTGGCATAGCTGTACCAATACAGCTGTGCTGCAGTTAGATCACTCATATAGCTGCCTGATGGGAGAAAGCACTTCCGTTGACATAAAACCAGCCGTGCTGCTGTAGCACTTCTGGTGAAGACACTCTAAGCCGACAGGAGAGAGCACTCCTGTTGTCTTAATAACTCCTCACTTCTCGGGAGGTGATAGCTATGTCAGTGGGAGAAGCTCTCCCGCCAACATAGTGCTGTCCACACTGGCACTTAGGTCAGTAAAACAAGGCGGTGGATTATTCTCATCCTTGAGCAACATAAATTAGATGAAAATAATTAGTTGTGTAGACATAGCCTGAGCCAGCACTCTGGTCAATGCAGCTCCAATTTAACACCGCAGAACAGACCTTGTTAAGAAGAGTTGTGTCTAATTGGTGAGTGGAGGAGAGCTGAAAGGCTAATTAAGCCATTAGGCAGCGACTACATAAGGCACAGGAATGAACGGGAGGGGAAGCAGATAGATAACGAGAGAGTGTGTGCGTGAGTGAGTCAGTGCTTTCTTACTTGCTCTTCCTGCTTGCCTCAGGAGCTGATGCCCCCTATGACTGTAGGAGTAAGGTTGTATAATGTACAAGGGTGGTGGGAACTCACACTGTAAACTGCACCAGGTGTTTTACCAATATAAAGGTCTCTGAGCTGTTTATGGGCTTGAGCAGAGGCAGGGGTGAGTGGGCCCTGCCACACAGTTAAATAACGAAATTTGGTTTTTAGGACTGTGTGACGTTACTGACATAACCTGTAACCATATAGATTATTGTTGCAACCACTGTTATATATCTACAGCAAATATTGTATAAAGGTTTTCATGTAAGGTGTCTATGGAAAGGTTATGATTTCCTGATTATGATTATGCTATCTGTATGGGTGTATAATTTTTTTAGTTGAAGTTATGAATATTGGCTATGTACTTGTATATCAATGTGTTTTGATTCTAAGTAGCCTCAGTGAAGTATTTGGTCATCTTCTTGAGACGGGACTATTCTCAGTAAGTGCCCAATAAAGAAACACTTAACTGACAATGGGCTTTGGGAGATGCCAATCCACATCTGAGCTATCCTGCGAACATTCAAACTAACATATAAATAATGGCGTCGGCCTGTAAAGAACTGAGTCATGCATGGACATGTGACTTGCCCATGTGACTCCAAACTCCATCTTGCTGTGGTGATCTTCCCTTGGAGAACACCACTAGTTACCCCTCTCCAGTCTGAAAATGTACCATTTATTCATACCCTTTGTTCCTTGTCTTTTAACCAGTTCTCAATCCATGAAAGGATCTTCCCTCTTATCCCATAGCAACTTAATTTATACAAGAGCCTTTGGTGAGGGACGTTGTCAAAGGCTTTCTGGAAATCTAAGTACACTATGCCCACTGGATCCCCCTTGTCCACATGTTTGTTGACCCATTCAAAGAACTCTAATAGATTAGTAAGACATGATTTCCCTTTACAGAAACCATGTTGACTTTTGCCCAACAATTTATGTTCTTCTATGTGTCTGAGAATTTTATTCTTTACTATTGTGTCAGCTAATTTGCCCGGTACTGATTTTAGACTTGCCGGTCTGTAATTGTCGGGATCACTTCTACAGCCCTTTTTAAATATTGGCATTACATTAGCTATCTTCCAGTCATTGGGTACAGAAGCTGATTTAAAGAACAGGTTACAACCCATAGTTAATAGTTCCACAATTACATTTGAGTTCTTTCAGAACTCTTGGGTGAATGCCATCTGGCCCCAGTGACTTGTATTGTTAAGTTTCTCAATTAATTCCAAAACCTCCTCTAATGACTGAATGACACATCCCAGCTGTGGATGTACTCAAGAGACTTGATTTGAACCTGCAGTTTATTCCATCACTGCTACAAGCCTGAACCAAGAACTTTGCCATTACTGTATGTAATTGATTCCAGTTAACCATTTTTAGCTCTCATCTATATCTTCTTTCTTTTATGAATACATCTTTAGATTTAAGATTCTAAAGGATTGGCAACAGCGTGATTTGTGGGTAAGATCTGATTTGCATACTGACCTGAGTCTGGGGCTTGGTCCTTTGGGATTGGGAGAACCTTTTTTCCTTTACTGGGGTATTGGTTCATTCCCATAACAAGTGGTGGTGATAATGGGAAACTGAAGTATCTAAGGGAATTGCTTGTGTGACTTATGGTTAGCCAGTGGGATAAAACCAAAAGTGTTTGGAAGGTCTAAATTAGAGTGGGTATATGCTGGCTCTTCTTCCAATGTTTCGATGGACAATAAGAAGTAACCAAGACCCCAGGACATTAGATCGTGTGCTTATTCATTTTTGCTTGTTAATTAATTGATTCTGTTCACCTGAAACATTTTAAAAAATAAATAACAAGAAATAAAAAGTATCAGAGGGGTAGCCGTGTTAGTCTGGATCTGTAGAAGTGACAAAGGGTCCTATGGAACCTTATAGACTAACAGAGGTATTGGAGCATAAGCTTTCGTGGGTGAATACCCACTTCATCGAATGCAAGCAGTGGAAATGTCCAGGGACAGATATAAATGTGCAGGGAAGACTTAGGCTAGAAATAACAAGGTTAGCTCAATCAGGGAGGGTGAGGCCCTCTTCTAACAGATGAGGTGTGAATACCAAGGGAGGAGAAACTGCTTTTGTAGTTGGCTAGCTATTCATAATCTTTGTTTAATCCTGAGTTGATGGTGTCAAATTTGCAAATTAACTGAAGCTCTATTGTTTCTCTTTGGAGTCTGGTCCTGAAGTTTTTTTGCTGCAGGATGGCTACCTGTAAATCTGCTATTGTGTGGCCAGGGAAATTGAAGTGTTCTCCTACAGGCTTTTGTATATTGCCATTCCTTATATCTGATTTGTGTCCATTTATCCTTTTACATAAGGACAGTCCAGTTTGGCCGATGTACATAGCAGAGGGGCATTGCTGACACATTATGGCATATATTACATTGGTGGATGTGCAGGTGAATGAACTGGTGATGGTGTGGCTGATCTGGTTAGGTCCTGTGATGGTGTCCCTGGTGTAGATATGTGGGCAAAGTTGGCATTGAGGTTTGTTGCATGGATTGGTTCCTGAGTTAGAGTTATTATGGTGTGGTGTGTAGTTGCTGGTGAGAACATGCTTCAGGTTGGCGGGCTGACTGTGAGCGAGGACTGGCCTGCCTCCCAAGGCCTGTGAAAGTGAGGGGTCATTGTCCAGGATGGGTTGTAGATCACCGATGATCCGCTGGAGAGGTTTTAGCTGAGGACTGTAAGTGATGGCCAGTGGAGTCCTGTTGGTTTCTGTCTTCGTCTTGTCTTGCAGAAATAACGAGAAATAAAAAGTTACTGGCAGCAATTACTCTGGAATTTCATGAAGGACTCACAAGTACTGCTCAGCTCTTCGGTGACAATATAACAATATATCAACAAAACAGCTGCTGCTCTTGGACAAAAATAGAACAATTATACTAAAATTCTATTTTTGAGAGAAAGACATGAAAAAATCTGCATGAGAAACAGTTTGTTGGAGAGGTCATTTTTTGAATAAAGGCATGCACAATTGTTGCATTAGGAAGGAGAAAGGGAAAATGAAAAGGCCCCAATCTGTTAAAAGGGGGCACTCATAGTAGGAGTCTTACAGATCAACTACACACATAAGGTAAACTTTGGTGAACTAAGACAGGTGCTAATCAATGAGGCAAGTGCAATTGAGCAGAGCTACTTCCAGACAAGTTGATAGTCTCTGTATTCTTGTAACTTTTATTTTGTGCTTAGTAACTTCTATCGTGGGCTGATTCTGTCCTTGGACAATAGCTCACAATGTAGAAATTTGAAACAGGAAGAAATGGAAAAAGTTGTTGAATTGCAGTGTATTTAATGTCTGAGGATAATAAAGTTAGGATTTTTTTTCTGTTGTGGTACTGCAATACTGTAGTCTCTTTTCCACATATTCAGGAGCTCCCAATCTGCTTTGTCTACTCCATTAAAATTATGATCAATGATGGGTCCAAGCTGCAAAATCCAGATCTATATTTCAAGCCTCAAGGTTGGAACATTTGGGCCCTAGGAATTTAGTTAAAAGCTGGTCTGTTTTAACACAATTGTAATATGGAATTACTTTCTCAAATGCATTTTGGTCAAGATTTTAAAAATGACTGGGGATTCTAAGTGCTTCTGGTTTTGGCACCTAACTTGGGACGCCCTAAGGAGGCTTTCATAGTATATCTGTCAAAGCAAATAAAAAAATAATAGGCATGAAATACCAGAGGTTATGGTTATCAGCAAGTGTTTCCAAAGTCTCAAGTGTATATTCTCAGGTATTTGCAAATACTATCAGACTAAGCACATGACCTCATTGTCAAAGGAGTAAGGGGTTGTCCAGGATCACATCACCAATGTGTGCTGTTCATATCCATGTCCTAGTGATAAATGGCAGCCCTGCCAATATGGAGGAAGGATGTTCTTGTAATTTGGTTTCAGGAGAGTGAGTCAGGAGATTTGTGCTGCCGCAAAATCTGTGTGACTTTAGACAAGTGAATTACTCCCTCTGTGTGCCATGGTTATTTTCTTATCACACAGAGTTCAATAGTCCAGGTCCCTGTCCTGTGAAAATTATCTCACAAGCCTCCTCTACTGGTCAACACTACCATGGTTTCAATACCAGGGACTTCATGGGGGAACAAAGTCACAGGGGAAGAGACAATGTATCAGGTACCCAAGACTTGTCTCAAGGAGGGCTTTGAATAGGATTTTGTATTCCTTCAGGAGTTACTTATTGCCTGTCATGTTTTTCCCCCCTCTCTCTCCTCCTCCCCTTCACTGGTTTCCTCTTTCTCCAGCAGGGCTTGTATTTGTGCAGACCAACTATAGAGAGCTAGTACCATATTTCACACACATATCACTTTGCCATATTTAGCTGAACTGATAGATTTGCCATAGACTCCAACAGAAGTAACCAAAGCAGGGACTGCTGCACTGTGGGGGAGGAGATATAATGGGGCCTTCTAAAGGCCATCCCTGTCACTGGCAACCTGTGGATCCAGAACTGTGCAGATCTTCTCCCCTGCACGTACACTCTGGGGGCACTATGATCCAGGTGCTGCCCCCTCCCCTAGCCTAGGGATAAAACTGCAGAGAGGAGCCAGCCACAGACTCCAGCTGGAAGAAGCAACTGCAGCAGCTACTAACAGGAGGGACTTCTGGACATTCAGACTACTTTCTTTCGTTTTGACTGGACTTTCTCTGCCTTGTGCTGATTGGCTGTCCTTGCCAAGCCCCTTCACAATATCTTTGCCTGAGCTTCACGCCACACCTGCGCCTCTTACCCTCTTCTACCCTGCCCTGTCCTCCTCACCCCTTTCCCATCACTTTTGCTTTCCATTTTTCATAACCCCCTCCAAACTAACCCACTCCCGAAAATATGGCGATTTCATGCCATTAGCTGCTGCCACATTGATCACTCTGCTTGTGTTAGACCCACTCCTCCACTCTGTGTCTGTCTTGTCCATTTAGATTGTAAGCTCTTTGGGAAAGGGACAGTGCCTAACTCAATGTGGCCCCTATTTTGGTTGGTTCTTAAGCACTACTGTAATAAACGTGATTAACTCTTTTTTTGGCTGAGTAGAGAGCTAGGGATGAGTATGAGAAACATCTCTAGAGATGGGTAAGAGAAATCATTCAGGGAAAAATAACAACCAGCCTGAATGCACTGCATGGGGCTGATTTTATCAGTAATGTCAGAATCATATATTCTGGGATGACTTTAGTGAACCAAGAAGCTATGGAGGAAAAATAATTTTTGGAACATAAGTTTAAACATTTTTATGTTCCGAGTGATCCAAACATTTGCCAGTCATCGTGTGTGTGTGTATAATTATACAATAATAATATATGGACTCAATTCCACTTTCATTCTAGCTTTGCATTTCTCCTTTAAATAAAACTGTCTGGATTTTAATTATTTTTCTTTAAAGAGAGAGACTATGTTGTGCTGAATTTTGAAAGCACAGTAAATTATGTGCAATCAACAAAGCTGTTATGTGACACTGTCAAATATACAACTAATGAAATTCTAATCACCAGGCCTTATCATTTTAGTTGACATTCTAATTTAATAATAGTTTCATATCCTCAAGAGCCTTCTTAAATTTATTTATCATGCATTTGCCATTACCTAATCCAAAATAATTGTCTAAAGTTGATTCTCTAAATTATACTAATAGCATCTTGAAACGGTCTACATTTGCAGTGGGTTCATGGTAATGTAAATATATACATCACATTAATATGCATATGCTGTAGTATATCCCATTAACAAGGATTCTGTAGAAATGCAATTTAGTGCTATAGGTGTTCCCTTCCGTGACCAGGCCATAGATCCAATTTGTTTCTCACCTCCCGAAGGCAAGGAATTTATCCAATCTGAGTCATTGGATTTTCACCTACTGTTTCATTTTGGATAGTTTCTCATCCATTATATGCCTCCTTACTCTCCTAATGTCCTCACTTTTCAGGATTTGATCGATTCTGCAGATTTAAGGGCTTGATTCTGCACCCATTAAATCAAAAACAAAGCTCCCATTGACTTTATTGTTCCAGGATTAGGCTCTAAATACAGGAATGGCTAGTTGATATGGTCTCCTCATTCTTTTAGGGCTCAATTCTGCCAAATGCTGAACATTCTGGCTCTAGTTCAGAAAAGTACTTAAGCATGTTCTGAACTCTTGCTTAAAGTTAAGCACATGCTAAGATGCTTTGCTGGAGTGTGGCCAGAGAGTGCTTAGCACCTTGCATGATCAAGCTTATCATCGGATTTCAGATACCAAGCCCATATATGCAGCTCCCTACACTAAAACATTTGTTTTGTTCTGTTACAAGTGGAGCAAATGGGGCTATCTTTGCAAGGGTGTGGCAGCAACATTTGCAATCTTCCTGTGCCCCCTAGAAACATTGTGCTTGCTTCTGGCACAATATTTCCAGGAGCTCCTACTAAAAATTGGAAAAATCAACTAATCTTAATTCACAGCCTTTTTTTCTCCTTACTGCAGTTCACTTTCTCATCTGCTCCTTTAATTACCCTTCCAATAATTCACCACTTAAATTTATATGGATAAAATTACATAATTTAAATAATGAGCAACATGATCATTGTATAGATTTTGGGTTTTCAGTAGTAATTCAGCTGATATTTCATGCTTTCTGTGATGTAGTGGATAGCACTTTTGCACTGCCTTGTTTTCCTGTGCAATTGAGCTTTCTTTAGTTATCTAATGAAAGCTCTGTGACTCTAACTAATGTCAAGATGAAGAAAAAGAGAAGACATAAAAACAAGTGAAGTTAGGCCAGGCAATATTTTGTCTTGCGTAATTTTTGTTTCCACTTCTCAGGAATTCTGGAGATTAACCCTGACACAGCAATGCATAGTAAAGCAGGTTATTAATGGGAAGCTGAAGAGTATGATAAGGGATCTGGACTTTTGTATATAGAAGAGGCTGAATTTATCCCTAGTGTAAGAGAATGCAGCTTATTGAAGAGAATGTTGTGACACCAGGACTGAATCTGCCCTTTAGATTTCATATAAAATGATGGCTAGAAATAAACTGGTGAACAATAAAACACACAGGCAAAAATAAGGAATCCATTAAAGTGTATCTATGGATTACACATGCCTGATTTTCAGTGGGTTCTCAATGAAGTACTTTTTCTATATTAATATCTGAATACACTGCATTAGAATCTGTATGCACAAAACCCCTTTGGCAACTGTATATGTGATATAAGGATGGGATTCACAAGGGGGACTCAGATGCCTAAATTAAACATTTCAGGTGCTACTGGCATGTACAAAACCCCCACTCAGCTGCTGACAAACACTGTAGATGTCTAAGTTCCCTAGGTGCCTAAATGTCCACTGTTAAAGTCCCCAAGGCACTAACATTTCACTGACTGGGTATACATGAAGCTGCCTAAATCCTGACACTGCCCAGCAACTCAGTGTTTAACTCCATCCTAAACCTGTTGTAGCTTGCCTTTGGGGTCTGATCTAGTATGTGTGTTCAGAGCATATCTAAACCCACACAAAACAGCCAGAGGAGGAAGTGGTGGTCTCCTTAACTTTTAGCCCAGTGGTACAGCACTCCCTCTGGACATGGATCCCTCTGTCTCTTGTGGAGCAGCGATATGAACTTGGGTCTCCTCCCTCCCAGGAGAGTATATTAATTTATAGGGTGCTCTGTTGAAGCTGTTTGACTTTATATAAATTAAATATTCATTGGGCCAGAGTGACTGTATAGCCCAGCAGTTAGAGAACTGAGGTGGGAGACCAGGTTCCAGTCACCCTCCTCTAATTACAGTATATTTATACAGGGGAGGCCAAAATACCACATAGTCCGATACTGTAGATGCTCTAGATGCTCTCTTGGGTATATGGAGACCCAAGCGGAGTCCCCCCTTTCAGATGATACCATAGTATCCTCTCCAACTGAGGATATCCCCATGGAAAAGGAGACTCCAGTTATTAAGAAGATACAGATAACTATAATAGGGGTTCAGTTATTAGAAATACAGATAGTTGCATTGGTGATGATCAAGAGAACTGTGCGGTGAATAGCATGTTGGGTGTAAAAGTTGCAGACCTTTAGAGACATTTAGATAGACTTAGGTGCAGTGTTGGGGAGGAGGCAGTGGTCATGGTACACGTAGGTACCAATGACATAGGGAAAGGCAGGAGAGGGTTCCTCGGGGCCAAATTTAAGTTGCTAGGTAAGATATTGAAGTCTAGGATGTCCATGGTAGCATTGTCTGAAATGCTTTCAGTTCCACATGAAGGGCCAGTTAGGCAGAACTGAAGGGTGTCAATGTGTGAACAAGGTGATGGTGTTGACAGGAGGGATTTAGGTTTATTGGGAACCTTTTGGGAAAGGAGGACCCTATTAACAAAGCACTGGCTGGGATGATTTAGTTGGGGTTGGCCCTGCTTTGACAGGGGGTTGGACTAGATAACCTCTTGAGGTCCCTTCCAACCCTAATCTTCTATGAATCTATGATTCAGGAAGGATCGGTCCAAACATAATCAGATTGCTGGCATTTAAAATTAAAAAGCTTGTAGAGGATTTTTATAAACTTAGGTCTGGAGTTAAGCCAACAGATATGGAGGAGCACACAATTCAGACAGAGAGATCCCTTAGGGGAGGATTTATTAAAGGGGATACTCTATATCCTAGTAAAGAGGAGAGGATAGAAGCTGAAGAGAAACAGTCAAATGAAACAGAATCCCATTGAATTACAACACATGAAGGCAGATAACAAAATACTGACAAATTTTATTAGTGCTTGTATACAAATGCTAGAAGTCTAATGGATAAGACTGGTGAATTTGAGTACCTGGTATGGACTGAGAAACTTGGTGGAATGATGAAAATCAATGGGACGTGGTAATACCAACATACAAAATATATAGGAATGACAGAGTAGGTCATGCTAGTAGGGGTGTGGCACTATAAGTGAATGAAACCATACAGGAAAATATAGTAAACATTTTAAACAAATCCAACTGTACCAAATAATCCCTCTAGATTAAAATTCCATGTTTAACTACTAAGAGCATACCAGTAGGAACATACTACTGACTACCTGACCAAGATGGCGATGGTGATGTGAAATGCTCAGGGAGATTAGAGAGGCTACAAAAACACAAAGCCCAGTAATAATGGGGGATCTCAATTATCCCATATTGACTCGGTACATGTCACCTCCAGACAGGATGCAGAGATAAGATTTCTAGACACCATTAATGACTGCTTCTTGGAGCAGCTAGTCCTGGAACCCACAAGGGGAGAGGCAATTCTTGATTCAGTCCTAAGTGGAGTACAACATCTGATCCAAGAGGTGTATATAGCTGAGTTGATTGGTAATAGTTACCATAATGTAATTAAATGTAACATCCTTGGAGGAGGATGTGAATACCAAAGAAATCCACCACAGTAGCATTTAACTTCACAAAGGGTACCTAGGCAAAAATGAGGAAGCTAGAGAAACAGAAATTAAAAGGAACAGTCACAAAAGTAAAATGCCTGACAGGTGCATGGAAACTGTTTTAAAACACCATCATAGAGGCTCAATCTAAATGCATACCCCAAATAGAGAAAAGTAAGAAGACCAAAAAAAATTCCACCCCATCTAAAAAACTGAGTAAAAGAGGCAATTGGAGGCAAAAACGCCTCCTTTTAAAATTGGAAGTCAAATAGTATTGAGGAAAATAGAAAGGGGAATAAACTCTTGCAAATCAAGTGTAAAAGTATAATTAGGCAGGTGAAAAAAGAATTTGAAGAGCAACTAGCAAAAGACACAAAAACTAACAGCAATTTTTGAAGTACATCAGAAGCTGAAAGACTACCAAATGATAAACGGAGCCACTAGAGAACTGAGGTGCTAAATGTGCACTCAGGGAAGACAAGGCCTTTACAGAGAAGCTAATTTACTTCTTTGTTTCAGTCTTCACAGGAAGGGATGTGAGGGAAATTCCCACACCCCAGCCATTCTTTTTAAGTGACAAATTGGAGGAACTATCTGAAATTAAAGTGTTAAGAGAAGAGAAAACTGTTCTTCTTGGAAAAGAGAGGATTACAAGGGGATGTAATAGAGGTATATAAAATCATGAATGGTGTAGAGGAAGTGTCATTACCATTTCACATAACACAAGTGTCATGCTATCTGGAGTTGTTCACGACCATGAGTGCCAACCTCAGGGCAGAGACCCCAAACTGGTTGTATGTTCTATAATTAGATTTCACCAACCCAGTAACAAATGTGAAATCCTGAAGCACTATAACAGTCTTATCATGGAGTCACAGATAGTTCCCTTGGGCATTCCAGTTTATTTTACCACCCAAGATCGTTCGTTACTACACACCAAAGATCACAAAATATTCAGGTTGCTTCCAGTCCCAAGAGAGCAGTCACTTACCCCAGGTTATTTTGTCTCTCATATCTCTCACCAAAGACAACATTTGTGGCCAATCCTGTAATAAACTAACTAAAGATTTATTAACTAGGAAAAATAAATGAGAGAGTTATTCCAAGGTTAAAGCAGGCAAGTTTCTATACACAAATGAGTTACAGTCTATGCTCTTAAAAGGTGCAGTAATCTGTCAATTTTGAATGTCTTTTAGGGCTAATCCAGGTTGATTTTGGGGATCTCTGCTTCTGTTTCATAGCTCCAGTCCTGTGAGAGTCCAAACAGTAAAAGAAATGAAAGGAAAAAAATTGTCAGCTATTTTTATTTCCTTCTTCCAGTAATCAAGCTTATAGGATGAACTGTTTTGCATGAAGTCTCTACAGGGATGTGAAAGGGCAATTAACAAAATCTTTGTATTGTGTTGTCCCATAGTGGCCCATTTAGTTTTGATAGCCCTTCTTGATATTTGGAAGATCGTCTATCCTGACTGGCTTCACAGTTTCAAAGCAAATATTTTTATAGTCATAAAGCAAAGCATTACCTTATAGCATATGATAAAGGTATTATAAATGAGATTAATGCATGCAACAATTTACAAGCACTTCATAAAGTCTAAACACATTTTTTAAAGTTCACTACCCACCTTAACCATACTAACTCTCAGATGAAACAGACTGGTTTCCAGCAATGAATTTGTCAGTCTTCAGCTGACAATACTCCTACTTATACAGCCCAAAATGCTGTTAGCCTTCTTGGCAACAAAGGGCACACTGTTGACTCGTATCTAGCTTCTCATCCACTGTAACCCCTAAGTCCTTTTCTGAAAAACTGCTGCCTAGCCACTCGATCCCTAGTCTGTAGCAGTGTATGGGATTCTTCCGTCCTAAGTGAAGGATTCTGCACTTGTCCTTGGTGAACCTAATAAGATTTTTTTTGGCCCAATCCTCTAATTTGTCTAGGTCCCTGTGTAGCCTATTCCCACCCTCCAGCATATCTACCACTAATAGCTAATAACTGATGACATCAAAAAAGGTGAAGTGATTAAAGCCTATTTTGTTTCAGTCTTCACTAAAAAGTTTAATGATGATCAGATACACAACACAATTAATATTAAGAACCAGCAGGAAGGAATCCAAGCCAAAATAGGAAAAGAACAGGTTAAAGACTATTTAGATAAGTTAGATGTATTAAAGTCAGTCGTGCCTGATGAAATTTATTTTAGGGTGCTTAAGGAACTGGTTGAAGTAACCTCAAAGTCTTTAGCAATTATCTTTGAGAACTCCTGGAGGAGGGGAGAGGTCCCAGAAGATTGGGGAAGGGTGTACATAGTATCTAACTTTTAAAAGGGGAACAAAAAGGACTCAGGGATTTATAGACCAGTCAGGCTTACTTCAATAGCTGGAAAGATACTGGACCAAATTATTAAACAATAAATTTGTTAGCACCTGAAAGATAATAGGGTTATAAGGAATAGTCAGCATAGATTTGTCAAGAACAAAACATGCCAAACCAACTTAATTTCCTTCTTCTGATAGAATTACGGACCCAGTGGATGGAGTGAAGTAGTAGATGTGATAAACAAACTAGGCTTAGCAGTTCATAGCCCAGGCAACTTCATAACATCAGTTATGAAAGAAAAAAATTGATTGAGCCCCGGCACCTAAGTGCTTGAGGGAGGTCATGAAGTCCCAATTATTGGAAGCTTTAAAAAACAGTTGGTCAAACAGCTGTCAGGAATGGTCTAGGTTTACTGTCACAATGCAGGGTGCTGGACTTGATGACTTCTTGAGGTCCTTCCAGCCCTTCATTTCCATGATTCTATGAAAAGGGGCAGCCAGCAGAGAACTCTGCAGAGACCCTGGCTTCAGATGAGGAAATCAGCGTGAGAGTGCTCTGTGGCTAAAAGACCAAGATGTAAGATTGATAAACCCAGAGGCAAAGCACACTGGCTTTTGTGAATCCCATTCTTAAGAGCCAACTTTTCCCATGCGTTGCATAGCGAGCCACATGTCTAACTCAGGGCTGTGAATTTTCCTAGGCGTCAGGGTGCCTAAAAGTTAGGCACTGCAGTGCTCAGTGTTACTGTGGCCAAGTCCCCCTTCTGAAGCCCACCTGAAGCTATCGTGCTTAGGTTTTAGAGCACAAAAAATCATACATATGGCATGTGCACTTTTGTAAAGTTGTGGATTAATCTGTATAAAACCAGGCCCTAAAATGCACAACCCTACCCCTCAAAGCAAAACTTTCGGAAATAATATATTTTTAATTAGCTCTAAGTTATTTTTTGGTCAAACATACTGAACCAAGAGATGTCTTTATGCTAGCAGGGATCATATCTATCACCAAACTAAATCTGCAGAACTCTGCCCATTTTGGTTAATATTGTTCAGTTACAAACTGTGGTTTTGAATGGTGAAACTTTCATAGAAACAGTACATTGTTGGCGAATTCTATATTCTGTGCCTTATCCTTCTAGAATTTTGTTTACAGAAATCCTGAGCCAATGCATCGACAAATATGTAAAAATACTAACGTGGACTAGATCGAATCAGACCAAAGAAATAACACTTTCAGGTAAAAATACATTTCATAATATAGTTTTATAAACCAGCCTGGTTAGGATACAATTTTCCATCCTTGGAGGTTGTGCTACCTTTCTTTATGGTAGATATGCTACTTCTTATGAGAAGTTCCAGTTCATAAATTTAAGATAATTTGTCAATACAGGTGAAATCTCATAGTAGATACTGAGCTGGTGGGCTAGAAAGATGCATGAGAGCTATTCAAGCTAGCAGGAGCTTCAGTGGAAAAAGTCATCCCAACAACACAGCTGTGTGATGGGAAAGAAGAGTAGGGATGGAAAAGGGGCGTAAATATAGCAAAGGGATGAAATCCTGTCCCTACTGAAGTAAATGGGAGTTTTGCTACTGATGTCAATAAGGCTAGGGTTTCACCCATAATGTAGGCTGGAACAAGTCTATAGGTGAGGTTGAAATAAGGAGGACAATTTTGAATTGTATGAGCAGGTAAATGAGCAGACAGTTGAATTGTTTATGAATGGGTGATGAGGCCATTCACTTCTATAAAAGGAATAATTAATCCTTGGAACTCACTGCTGCATGACATCGAGTCCAGGAGATGAGCAGGATTCAAAAAGGGATTACACCTTTATATGGCTAATGAAATCATACACAGTTCCACCAAATAAAAATAAATAAATCAGAGATATAAACCTTCATGCTTTAGGTCATAAGCCTATGACTAACTTTAGTCAGGCATTGGGAAGAAACTTTCTCTATGGTCAGATATTTCTATAATTGTTCATTGTAGGAATCCTTGCACCATTCTGTGAAATATCTGGCATTGGCTATTGTTGTAGACAAATGTTTGATCTAGATCTACCACCTGTCTGATTCAGCATGACTATACCTATGCCCCACATTTTTAAATGTATATGAAATGAACAGCATTCAAATTCTTAAACTACTTTGCTTTGACCTCTTCTTGTTCTAAGTTTAATGAATATTCATGTTAGCAGCTCTCCAGAAAATATAGCACTCCTGATATCCACAACAGAAGCTCTGACATTCCCAATGTAGTTCCCATCCTCAGTCACTCACCTTCCTCGAGCGCTTTATTTTATGGCCACCTGCAATAGAGCTTTTACTACCCAAGCCTGTATCATTAACAACTGTTTCAGAAGCAAAATCTCACTTGTATATGCATTATTCAGCCTTTTTCCGATGCACACAATGGATTCTCTAAGTGCCAGTGACCCTTTTCTACATGATCCAATATTAATAGGAATGGTTCCGAATTCCGAATTCATAAACATCATCTTTCATTGACTGTATTTCTTTCATGTCTGTTGGAACTGATTAAAGGTCTAATTTGATATAGGTAAAACCTATATCGCTGGGAAGTTATTTGTTCAAAAATGGACTTTGTTATCCAGCTTGATATAGTTTTCCAGTTTCTTTGATCTGGGTACATTTCATCTTCCTTTATTGAATGTATTTACATAGGCAATCCCTGAGATGGGGATGTAACATCATGGTGTGTGGGTTTTTTTTCAAAATTATTCACAGTTGTAATCATTAATCTCTTATAAACAGGTCGGAGTTCCTGTTTTTTTCTGCCTTTATCCAAAAATGTATCCAAAAATTATTTTGAAAGTTTATGCCAAAAATAATTATACCTCAACTGAAATTAGCATTCTTTAAACCTCCAAGGTGATTGTCTACTCTTCGATTAAATGGTTGTGGCATGCCAACTAACCTCTGCTCAAATGTTTATTGCCCCTGGTTTAGGGTCTTACTGTGAAGAGTAAGCTATTTTCCAGTAATTCTATATTAAGATGGTTTTACTCTATATTACAGATGAATTATTGATAGGTTAAATTTGATACACCTACCAATAAAATGTTAAAATAAAACCTATTAACTGTACCAACTATAATTAAGTAATTCACCTCTATAAATATCAAATAGATTGTCAATGTCTTCTGGCCATTTCTATCATCAGGAAAGGTGTATAGAGTATCTTGCCAAACAAATATACCCTGAAATAAAGGAACCAGTACAATTACATTTTTTCCACATTAAGCATTTCAAAAATATTTTTGTTCAGTAACATTATTAGAGAACGTTAAAAATTCATTAAAGTGTTCAATATAGACTGATTTTAAACTACTAGAGTAGTTCAGTTAAAGTTCTTCATTTTGGAATACTGGGGTTGTCCTAAAAATAAATTATTCCAATAATTTTATACCATTCTAAACTGAAAGCTCAACATCCTGATAATTTTCATTCCTCAGTATTTATATTAGGGAAAGAAAAAAGAGCATTTAGAATAGCAGTAATTTGTTCTGCTTTGCACAAATCCACTTTTGGATTTGCATTCTTGAATGAACTCAAATACATATGCAAAGTCTGAAGTGCAGTTATTCAAACTTTAAAAAGGAGAAGCCAAACAAGGTGAAGATAAAAAGAGGGCAAAAGAGGAGATAAAAGCGGAGGAGAGATTATATGGTGTTGAGCTGTGCAAAATTTCCACTATGAAACTCAAAACCATAAGAATGCAGTGATCCAGACAGAGCCAGTAAAAGCTTAAAGACTTACATACATCTGTGGAAACATCACGAAGGGGAAAAAGGAGAGAGAAACCCAGGTGGGAGTGGACTGGGAAAAGGACTGCAAACAAAGTACCCTGAAAGTCCCCTGACTTTCAAAAGTGCTGATCGCTCAGCAGCTCCACTGAAATCAATAGGAACTGCAAGCTGATCTATAGTTTTTAAAAAATATCAGGCCACTTATTTAAGCATCTAAATATGGATTTAAGACACCCACTAATTTTAAATACCCATTTTTGAAAATCTTGGCCTGCAATTATTATTTAGCCCCATCACTGGTCAAAGTGGAAACTGAAGAGGGCCATCATTGAGAGGGGGTTTGGGAGATGAGTTTCCTGCATTGCAAAGGGGGTTGAGGTTGTGATTCCCTAGAAAAGTAAGGACAAGAAGGGAACAAGGCTGCCTCCTTTTCAATGAGTCAAATTGATATCCAACTTTGTACTCTTCTCTTCTACCAAACCATGTCTTTTAAAACAAGCTGTATGCCTATGGCCATTGACACATGGAATGTATCAATCAACTCAGATGTTAAGTTATTTGCTCTTGTAGTTTCTTCTGGATGCCCTTTCATCCATGGCTGAACTCTCTTTCCCCCACAATATTGTACTGTCACTTTTCCCTCCTTCCACCCAGTTCTTGTCTGTGGACTCTAGGTCCCAGATCATCAAAAGGGAGTTAGGCAACTAAATATTGTTGAGGATCTTGAGTCTAGGCATACGTGCTGAGTTTCTAATGTGCCACGAAGTGCTCCCCCTGGCTCTGCCCCAGGCCCTGCCCCCACTCCACCCGTCCCCTAAGACACCACCCCTGTCCTGCCTCTTCCTGCCCCCGCTCCATCCCCACCCCTTCTCTTCCCACCCCGTTCCACTCCCTTCCCCATGTGTGCTCGGTCCTCACTCCTTCCCCCTCCCCCTCGCGCCTCCTGCATGCCGTGAAACAGCTGATCATGGTGGATGGGAGGCAATGGAGGGAGGGAGAGGCACTCATAGGGAGGCTGCTGGTGGGTGCTAAGCACCCACCATATTTTTCTGTGGGTGTTCCAGCCCTGGAGCACCCACAGAGTCGGTGCCTATGGGTCGAGGCGGTTTTTTTCATGCATCTAACAGGCTGAAATACTTTCTGAGAGAGGACTTCTTAGTCTGTGCCCTTTCTTCACTACTGTTTTAGAGGTTGTATGTTTAACTTTTCTGAAATAGTCTGTGAGATTCCCTGAGCATTCAGTAGGCCAGATTCTGAACTGGTGTAAATTATAAGTCTAGAGAAGTTAATGGAGTGACACTCGCTTACACCAGCCAAAAGTCCACCCCCGCCCCATGTTGCAAGTACTCTGTCTAATTTAAAAAAGGATTTATTTAAGAATAGAGTGAGAATCATATGAAAACAAAATAAATGTTCTGAATAACATATCTAGTCCAACACCCTGCATCTAGATAGGGTCCCATAAGTTTGAGTTACAGTGAACAAAAAAGGATGTTGTAGTTCCAGCACTCCTTTCTCACCTCTGACTCTCTTAACCATGTAGCTCATCAGTCAGGTACTTTCTCCTTTAAGTCTCTTGAGTTTTCTGTACCCCCTGCATCCTACTCCTTTATAGTGTATAACCATTTTTAATACTAAAGGTGTGACAGAATTCATTATCATATCAAGCATAGGTTATATCAGCATTTCAGCAATGTAGTGTTTGATCTAGTGAATTATCTAGGGGAAGTGAAATAGTCTCTGTTCTCCATAAAATAGCTATTGTTCCCTGTATCTGCTTACATCCCCACTCCCTGTCTAACTCTGGATAGATTTCCCAGTTTCTCTTCTCAGAACCTAGTATTTCAAATCCCACTTTGATCTTGCCTGAACTTTTGTCAGAGAAAGGGTTGAGGTGACAGGATCTGGGTTTGCAGATCAATTGTTCCTGGCTGGAGGCAAGAGTTAGAGCCAACCTCAGACTGTCTTTAAAGGAACAGGATTTACATTTATTGTGTAGCTTCTTCTTACCGGTATTTCTACTCAAAGCAAATATGAAATGTTGGACGATTAAATCCAGTGTGCCACAAAAATGCTCAAATTCCTTTCTAAAAGAGCTCAGGAGTAAGGACTGTCTGAGTGTTACATCTCTATAGAAAAATCAGAATCATGCTAACTGAACAAGTTTGCCTTTAGCACTTTCCACCAATAATACACTGTATTCTTCTTAGAACCAACTATTACTGGCTGAATGCAAGGGGGTGGGGGGAAATGGTTGATCAAATACATGTATTGAACAAAACATGGCAGCATTTTTCGATTAATGAACTTAACAGTTAGCATTTGACCAGCTTTTGTATAAAGTGAGAACAAAAAGACAAGTTAATTCTTATTTCCAACTCTAAAATTATGAGCTCTAAATATAAACAAGAAAATAGGCCCATGAAACAGGGAAATAACTGTACATGTATTTAGGATGGAAAACTAATGTGCAAGAAAAAAAATCAAAAGAACTCTTACTGTATAATATTTATTAGTTCTTATCTAAACCTCTTTCTGAAAAAAGTATTACCAAAAAACTCTCATGCCTCCAAGTGTCTCACTCCTTCCTTCTCAATGCAAAAAATAAAAATAAAAAAAAATAGGCCTCTTGCTGGGCTCTCAGTACAGCCCTGTCAATCTCACCCACAGGTAGTATCTGAGAGAAGATGCCTTAGCTTTTGACTCCTGCCATTTCCCAAGACTGTTGAGGTAGTCAAAGACTCCTTCCATTACCAGTTAAGCACAGTTTCTGCAGAATCTCTTTGGTCAAACTGCTTATCTTTGGTGTTCCGCTCTAATCTGAGCTCCAGGGCTCTCCCATTTATGAAGATCTGCAATTAGGACTTGCAGTTGGATTCTTTTGGTGATGTTATCTTTTCATGAGTCTACTGCACATGGCTGCTACCACTCCAATGATATGCAGCCTCACTCTTTTCCCTTGTGTTGGAAGCTAAGTACTGATCAGAGAGAGCTACTGCTTTTCTACCCTGGCTAGGAGGCTCATTCTGCCTGCAAAACTGAGACAACATCTTGGTGATTAAGAAATTAAAAAAAGAAAATGGAAAGTGGTAACTGGGAGTCAGAGAGAACTCAACTAGCTTGGAAGTGGCTATATTAGAATATTTGATCTATATGTGCAGCTTCCAAACCCCAGAGTATTATAGAAGTGCTACCGGAGAAATTCTCCAGCCTCCATTTTCGGCGTTTAAGCTCTATTCTGAATAAGCAGGAGTCACTCCACCCCAAGATAGAAACTGCAGATTGTGAGCATGCTTGGTACTGAAAAAGGGTGAAAAGTGTTGTTAATTAGCAGAAAGCCCAGGAATGCTAAAATTGCATCTTGGCAAAAGGCCAAGTGGATGCAAGGCCAGTTGAGGTAAACAGCTAGCTCAAGATGCTGCCTTGGCAAAAAGCCAAGTGAGTGAAAAGGTAGGCAAAATTATAACTCTGAGGTAAACAGCAACAGTGAGTATCTGCGACGTGTTGGCATATAGCCAAGAACTAGGTAATGTGTAGTAGCAAAATATGCCCAGACAAAGACCTGAGAGCTGATAGCACAGTATAAAAGTCAGATGCTCAGGAGCAGAGTTAGCAATCGGGAGAGGACGGACAAAGATATTAAAAGACAGCAAGAAGAACTGCTGAAGAAGAAGTTAGAAGCTGCTGAGAGACCTGACCGCAGAAGATTGGAGTGGAGGTGAATGGCCTGAGCTGACCAAGAAGCAAGTAGAAATAGCAGGAGCAAATAGAAGCAGCAGTCAGATACAGAGATTAAAGAGTAATACCAAAGGATTTATAATGTAAATCTTCTAGTTTTTTAATTAGAGCATAAGTATAGGGTAGGGTAGGGTATAGTATTAGTGTGTGTGTGTGTGTTAATAAGAATGCATAAATTCTGTTATTAATTGCAATTTACCTATGTAAAATGTAGGGCACATTTAAGAATTTCTATCAGCGATCTATAGTAGACTCACCATCCGTTATAGAGCACATTGCTTAGAGTCATTTAATGTATGTATGTTTAGAGACGTGTATACTGTTGTAGTTTAAATGTTCTTTAGCTTGCAGTAAGGGATTTGTGAAAGGGATTTATGTCTCGTTTAGGATTTTAGATTACATTGCAGTAGGGATTGTTGGTTGCATGAATAAAAGATACTTTGTTTTGGAAAGAATGCTACCTATGTCAATCACTTTATCAGAAAGTTATATCCGTGTCTTTCATGGATTTTCTTACCTATTCTGGAGAACAATACCCCAGGAAGAGCAGATTAAGGAGGCTATAGGCAGTTTCTTCTTGGGGTGCCCCAAAGCCTAAATTTCAGGGTAACAGCAGTACCTAGATTATGACACAGTACTGAGTGATCCATGAATAATCTCATTCATGTAGTGAGCCTAAAGATTGACCAACTCCTTGGGATTGTGGTTTTCCCCCCCCTTCTCCGATGGTGAGTCCAGTCTGCTCCCTAAACATATGCAGAGGTTATGCATTTGCATGACCATGCTTCCCCACCCCCACACTCTTGACGAAATATGCACCTCTGAAAGTATATTTTTTGCTTCTGTCTCTGGTCTTACATAGGTTGCACATGTGACCCTAGTACCCTCAATCCCCCTGTGCCCCCACACAAAGACCACTATATGTCACTCATTTAAGAATACAGTACAACATATTGGTAAGAATAGATGAAAAATATCAGCAAGTAACTAGTGAGACTGAAAAACCCTTGTCACCCTTGAGGTAAAATCCCTAATGTATCCCGCAATTTGGCCTCCATTTCTGAGCACATTTTTGTCTGTTATCACTAAACAAATAAAGCTGGCACAAGTGATACTGTATGCAAAGTCACAAAGAGTCTTGTGGCACCTTATACACTAACAGATATATTGGAGCATAAGCTTTTGTGGGCGAAGACCCATTTCGTCAGACGCATGTATGTATGCAAAGTGTACGTGCAAAAGATTGCATATATGCAAAGTTTAAATACACAAACAGAGTTTGAACCTTTTAGACCAGTGGTAGGCAACCTGTAGCCTGCAGGCTGCATGCGGCCCATCAGGGTAATCCACTGGCGGACCGCCAGACAGTTTGTTTACATTTGCACTGCTTCCTACAGATCCCAGTGGCTGCAGTTTGCCATTTCCGGACAAAGTGAGCAGTGGGAAGTGGCGTGGGCCACAGGGACATGCTGGCCACTGCTTCCCACAACTCCCATTGGCCGGGAACAATGAACCGTGGCCATTGGGAGCTGCGGGAGGCTGTGCAAATGTAAACAAACTGTCTGGCAGCCTGCCAGCGGATTACCCTGATGGGTCCACAGACTACCCACCACTGTTTTAGACTCTTCCTTCCCCCCCCCCCCCGCCCACAAGTTTAGCTATAGTATTTTAAAATTGCTGTTCCAACCAATTTAAAATAAACCTTACCCATGCCATTCCAAGAAATCCTACTATGAAACATCTACAATTGTTCAGTAACACTCTAATACAGAAAAATCAAAAGGCAAGAAATAAGAGCACTGTGTTAAAGTTGTTAGTTTAGATTTTTTCAGAGCAAAGAGAGTTTCGTCTGAGGCCACTCCAGTTATCACATGTAAATGGCTGAACTAGTACATTGTTATTGGTTGAGTGTTTGAGCCACATGGCTGAAAAAAATGGAAGCAGTACCCAAAACCACAGACAGATGGAAATGCTGAGAAACTGAATCATGTAACCAAAGGGTTTTTAAAATGCAGGGACTGAGGCTTTGATTGATGGAACTGTGTGTCTCTTTGTGAGAAAGACAAGTTGAGTACATACAAGAAACTGTATGAGACTCAGGGAGAGAGAGGGAAAAAAAGCCAA
This sequence comes from Chelydra serpentina, assembly GCA_037349315.1. Taxonomy (NCBI): domain Eukaryota; kingdom Metazoa; phylum Chordata; order Testudines; family Chelydridae; genus Chelydra; species Chelydra serpentina. The sequence continues at coordinate 82,494,006 of JBAIAC010000004.1, forward strand.
GCAGAAATCTGGAGCAGGGAGTGTGTGGCAGATTGACTGTATCCTGTAATATCCTGAACAAACATTACGGAATTAAGTTAAACCTTATTGAATTAGGGTTAAAAGCTTTGGGGCGCATGGTATTAAAAACAGAATTGTGTGTGTGTGTGGTGGTGTAGCATTTCATGTACCTTCTCTAGTAAGAAGGGGGGATGATAATGAACTTCCTCTGTTGTCATCCTTTGAAGCCACCATCCGGGGAAATATGCATATACTGGTTCAAATTGGATTCTCCGGAGACCAACAGACAAAGAAAAGACTTTTGGACAAAAGCCTGGCTTTTAAAATGACTCAGGGCCTTCTTCCTGATCCAGTTAATGGACAGGACCCCTGGTCTATGGAGGGCCCAAATCCTTAGGGGAAGATCTGAAGGACTTAGTTCAGTGTTTCCCTTAGTCAGCTTTCCCTGAACAAGCGGTGTCTCAAGTTTGGGAAACACTGACTTAGGCCTGGTCTACACTCAGAGTTTATATCAAATTTAGCAGCGTTAAATCGAATTAACCCTGCACCAGTCCACACAACGAAGCCATTTATTTCGATATAAAGGTCTCTTAAAATCGATTTCTGTACTCCTCCCCGATGAGGGGATTAGCGTTAAAATCGATATTGCCATGTCGAATTAGGGTTAGTGTGGATGGAATTCGACGCTAATAGCTCCGGGAGCTATCCCACAGTGCACCACTGTGACCTCTCTGGACAGCAGTCCCAGCTTGGATGCTCTGGCCAGGTAAAGCCCCAGGTAAAGCCCCGGGAACATTTGAATTTCATTTCCTGTTTGGCCAGTTTGAATTTCATTTCCTGTTTGGCCAGCGTGGCGAGCTCAGCAGCATAGGTAACGATGCAGAGCTCTTCAGCAGAAGTGACCATGCAATCCCAGAATAGAAAGAGGGCTCCAGCATGGACAGAACGGGAGGTGTTAGACCTGATAGCAGTCTGGGGTGATGAATCCGTGCTAGCAGAGCTACAATCTAAAAGATGTAATGCAAAAATCTATGAAAAAATCGCCAAGGCTATGACGGAAAGAGGATACAGCAGGGATGCAAAACAGTGCCGCGTTAAAATTAAGGAGCTGAGACAAGCGTACCAGAAGACCAAAGAGTCAAATGGACGCTCCAGGTCAGATCCCCAGACATGCCGCTTCTACGCTGCGCTGCATGACATCCTAGGGGGGGATGCCACCACTACCTCACCCATGTCCGTGGACTCAGAGGATGGGGTATTCTCATCACTTGGTTCCTCTGAGGTTTTTGCGGACGGGGAAGATGATGACTGGGATGATGAGGATGAGGTAGTCAACAGCGCTCAGCAAGGCGATTTCCCCGAAAGCCAGGAACTTTTCCTCACCCTGACAGAGATCCCCTTCCAACCCTCCCAAGCTGGAGAAGGCAGGTGAGTGTATCTTTTCAATCGAAAAGACATGGTTGTAAAGCAATTGGTTTTTAATGGTTACTTTGCCCTGAGGACTTGGGAAGCATTCGTGGCCAGTAGAGCTACTGGAAAAGTCTGTTAACATGTCTGAGGATGGAGCGGAAATCCTCCAGGAACATCTCCATGAAGCTCCCCTGTAGGTACTCTAAAAGCCTTTGCAGAAGGTTTCTGGGGAGAGCAGCCTTATTGCGTCCTCCATGGTAGGAAACTTTACCACGCCAGGCCAGTAGCAAGTACTCTGGTATCATTGCACGGCAAAGACTGGCAGCATACGGCCCCGGAGTTTGCTGGCATTCAAGCAACATGTGTTCTCTGTCTGTCTGTGTTATCCTCGTCGGAGTGATATCATTCATGGTGACCTGTTTGAAATATGGGAATTTAATTACGGGGACCGTCAGAGGTGGCCGTTTCTACTGGGCTGTTTGCCTGTTCCTGAAAAGAAATCCTCCCCGCAGTTTCCAGCCACGTGGTGGGGGAGGGGAGGGTGATCGTTCATGCTGGGCAGTTGGCGTTCGGCTAGCAGGGAGCTTCCCTGATACCAGCCACGCGGTGGGAGCGGGGAGGGGGGCCGTTCAGGCTGGGCAGTTGGCATTCCGCTAGCAGGGTGCTTCCCTGATACGAGCCATGCTTTTGGGTGACGGTGAAAGCTAGCATCCCAGAGAATGGGATGGCTGGAGTTACTTTGTTTTGAGTTTTACTTGGCTTTGAGCATGAAAGGAGGGTGCTGCTGTTAATTAAGGTTTCCGAAGCCAAAAGTCTATGGCTTACCATGGCCGCCCGCTAGCCGAATTCCGTTGCCCAGCCCTGCGTGTGTGATCTGTACACCAAAGCCCCAGGCACTCAATATAAAGATGCAAAATGCGACCCTGTACTGAAAGTATATTTGGTAGGTACTGTGAATGGTGCTGTTCACCGCGAAAGAGTATATGCATTGTTCTGTAAAATGTATCTATTTAAAAAAATCACTCCCTTTTTTTCATCCCACAGCTGCAACTGTCCCTAGGCTTCCCCCGGCATCTCCCTCCCAAAGGCTGTCACAGATAAGGCAGAGAAAGAAACGCACATGCAATGAGATGTTCTCTGAGCTAATGCAGTGCTCCCGCACTGAAGTAGCACAGCAGAATCTGTGGAGGGAGACAATTTCCCAATACAAACAAGAGGGCAGCGCTCGAGCTGAGAGGTGGCGGCCGGAAGACCAGAGGATGACAGAGGCGATGCTTGGGCTACTGCGGGAGCAAACCGACACGCTCCGGCGTCTGGTGAATGTTCTGCAGGAACACAGGCAGGATGACAGACCACCGCTGCAGCACATCTGTAACTGCCCTCACCCCTCCCCAAGTCCCATAGCCTCCTCACCCAGAGTCCCCAAAACTCGAGGGGGAAGGCAACGTGCAAACAACCACTCCACCCCTGTGGATTGCTCAAGCAGCAGATGGCTGTCATTCCCCAAGTTTTGTAACGGCCTTTCCTTCCCTCCTTCCTCCACCCCTCCGCCCGCACCCGACCCTGGCCACCGTCCCAGTTCTCTCCCTGTCTTCCCAAATCTTGAATAAAAAATTGTTGTTTGTGAAACAATGGTGCCTTTATTTCCTTTCAAAGCAAGGTGCGCTGGAAGGGGGGAAGGGGGATTGGATGGGGGTTGGTGATTACAGAGGATAGGCAATATAAACAGAGTAAACAAATGGGGGCAGGTTATCATCAAGGCGAAACAAACGTAAGAGTCACTGGTTACCCTGGTCAGTCTGGAAGCTAGTTTTCAAAGCTTCCCTGATGCGCACTGCATCCTGCTGTGCTCTTCTAATCACCCTGGTGTCTGGCTGCGCGTAAGCTGATGCCAGGTGATTTGCTTCAACCTCCCACCCCGCCATAAACGTCTCCCACTTACTCTCACAGAGATTGTGGAGCACACAGCAAGCTGCAATAACAATGGGTATATTGGTTTCGCTGAGATCTGAGCGAGTCAGTAAGCTTCTCCAGCGCCCTTTCAAACGTCCAAATGCACACTCCACCACCATTCTGCACTTGCTCAGCCTGCAGTTGAACAGCTCCTTACTACTGTCCAGGGCGCCTGTGTATGGCGTCATGAGCCAGGGCATTAAGGGGTAGGCTGGGTCCCCAAGAATCACTATAGGCATCTCCACATCCTCAACTGTTATTTTCTGGTCCGGGAAGTAAATACCTTCCTGCAGCCGTCTAAACAGACCAGAGTTCCTGAAGATGCGCGCGTCATGAACCTTTCCCAGCCATCCGACGTTGATGTTGGTGAAACGTCCCTTGTGATCCACCAGTGCTTGCAGCACCATTGAAAAGTAGCCCTTTCGGTTAATGTACTGGCTGCCCTGGTGGTCCGGTCCCAAGATAGGGATGTGAGTTCCGTCTATATCCCCACCACAGTTAGGGAATCCCATCACAGCAAAGCCATCTACTATCACCTGCACATTTCCCAGGGTCACTACCTTTGACAGCAGCAGCTCAATGATTGCGTTGGCTACTTGCATCACAACAACCCCAACAGTAGATTTGCTCACTCCAAATTGATTTGCGACTGACCGGTAGCTGTCAGGCGTAGCATGCTTCCAGAGGGCTATCGCCACTCGCTTCTCAACTGTCAGGGATGCTCTCATCCTGGTGTTCTGGTGCTTCAGTGCAGGGGACAGCAAGTCACAAAGTTCCAGGAAAGTGCCCTTACGCATGCGAAAGTTTCGCAGCCACTGGGATTCATCCCAGACCTGCAGCACTATGTGGTCCCACCAGTCTGTGCTTGTTTCCCGGGCCCAGAATTGGCGTTCCACGGCATGAGCCTGCCCCATTGACACCAGGATGTCTAATTTGCGGGGGCCCGTTCTCTGACAGAGGTCTGTGTCCATGTCCTCATCACTCTCCTCACCGCGCTGACTACTCTCCTGATTTCTCAAGTTCCGCTTCTGGATAAAGCGCAAGATAATGTGCGAGGTGTTGACAACGGCCATAACTGCTGCGATGATCTCCCCGGGCGCCATACTCGCCGTGCTATGGCGTCCACACTTTCAATCCAGGGAAAAGGGCGCGAAACCATTGCCTGCCGTTGCTTTCCCAGAGGGAGAGGGGGAGTGACCGTTGAATGACGACATGTACCCATAACCACCCACTACAAATTTCTTGGCCCATCAGGCATTGGGAGCTCGACCCATAATTCCAATGGGCAGTGGGGACTGCAGGAACTGTGAGATAGCTACGCACAGTGGACAGCTTGGAATGTCGACGCTTGCCCCGATACTGTGGACTCACAACGCCGATTTAATGTACTTAGTACGGACACACACCTTCGACTTCATAATATGGGTTCACAAAAATCGATTTTGGTAAAATCGGACTACAGTCCAAGTGTAGACATACCCTAAGTCTATTGAGCCTCATAAGACTGTGTACTTGTTCTGAGTGGAAGCTCTGATGAACTTGTAACCACAAAGAAGCCCCTACAGAGGGATGTGCCTGATAAGCTTATTAGTGTGTGTGCAGGTTCTTTTAATGTTCCTAATATTGTTTTTTCACTGTGAGGTTTTTTACCTAAAAATAAAGTAGGTTTGCTTAGAAAGAGCTGTGTGGTCACTTATATCTGTAGCAATCACTTTATCTGTCACTGAAGAGAAAGCAAGGATGTCTGTTTAGTCAGATTGTTTTGTTGAGAAATATCCAGTAAGGGCAGGGAACTGTGCAGTCATGGAATACCCTGATCAGAATAGAGAAAGATGCAGTTCCCCACCCAGAAAGACAACAGCAGAGGAGCTGGAAGCTGAGGTGATTGCCCTCGCTGAACCACTGAGCAGAATACAGGTGCAGTTGCCCTACTCTGTGACAGTATCGCCCTGGGAGAAGCCTAGAGAGAATTCTGGGTCAGGATGCTGGCTGAGAGGAAGCTTGGGTCTATAACCAAAAAAACTACTCTTTTTGTTGTTGTTGTTGTTGTTTTGATCACCTACATTTGTAGAAGTGGGACTTTGTATATTCCTTTCAAAAATACTTGAGTGTATCAAAGAAAGCACCATTTTCCACTTCTCCTTCATCAGTTTCTGCTCCCAAATGGAACTTCTGCAGGACCCCAAATTTTGACTAGCTGCTTGGGCCAAAAAGGGGCAACAATATTTTAAGATAGGATAACAATTACTGATTGACTGCTAGGAGAGCAAAGGAATCAGTAAAAGAGCTGGCACACTGTAAATAACACTCCACTATTTTTCATCAAAGTTTGCTATGACTAAGCAGTTCATAGAATCATAGAATCTCAGGGTTGGAAGGGACCTCAGGAGGTCATCTAGTCCAACCCCCTGCTCAAAGCAGGACCAACCCCAACTAGATCATCCCAGCCAGGGCTTTGTCAAGCCTGACCTTAAAAACCTCTAAGGAACGAGATTCCACCACCTCCCTAGGTAACCCATTCCAGCGCTTCACCACCCTACTAGTGAAAAAGTTTTTCCTAATATCCAACCTAAACCTCCCGCTCTGCAACTTGAGACCATCACTCCTTGTTCTGTCATCTTCTACCACTGAGAACAGTTTAGATCCATCGTATCCATCTTATACAGTTATTTAAAAACAAAACAAAAATCCCTCAATTCAGCACATTCCGGTGTCTCATCAATCGTAGCAGACACTTTTCTGATTTGATTGAAATGTTTTTTTATTTAAACACTGCATTGATCACAGCAGCAGCTAGCTGATGACTGCCTGAGCAAGCCTGGGTGAGCAGATATCTTATCCAGTTATGGCAATTATAGCCAAGAAGAGGCCATCCACTTACAAACCCTATATTGTACAAAGTAGGAAGCATAAATAGTATTAGGGTATCAGTGGAATTTTTGTGGACGTTTCCATCATAGACACAACATATTTTTCTGAATGTTATATAGCTTTTAGCTTGCACGTCCATCTAGTCCAGCAATTTATTATGAATCTGTACTGGCGCTTGGGGTGCGGGTATGCCTAGGAGCCAGAGCGGGGACATGCCGCTGCTTCTAGGAGCTGTGCGGAGCCAGGGCAGGCTGGGAGCCTGACCTTAGCCCTACTGTTCTGCTGACCAGACTTTTAACGGCCCTGTCAGCAGTGCTGACCAGAGCCGCCATGGTCCCTTTTCGACCAGGGATTCCAGTCGAAAACCGGACACCTGGCAACCCTAAGGATGACAGATTCAGCCAAGGGTGGAAGGGGTGGCCAGGCCAAAGCACAGAGATTCTGTGACCCTATGCACCAGGTCACAATGCCACTCACTCAAATTTGGCAGTGCCAAACTCTCACTTGTGCCATACCCACCGAACCATCAGAAAGCTCACCTTAACTTCCTGCCTCGAAAGTCTGATGTACCTCCCCAGGACACCACAACCTCCCAGTAGACAACCCCTTTTCTAAGGCATAGAAGGGGGTAATCTGAAGGTTATTGTATGGAACAAACCTCTGTCTGTCCGTCCCCCACCTCCAGCCCCATTTGATAACTTCTGTCTTGAATAGAATGTCACCAAAGAGAGCAAGGTACTTAGAAGCCAGGGGGAAGGAATTTGGGACACAGGTAATTTTACTAGGTGCCAGGGAAATGGAAGAATGGGAATGAATAAATGATGAAAGAGAACATTAAACACAGAGGAAAGTGAAAAATGTGCAGAAGGTGGAAAAGAGTTAGGGGGGGAAATGAATAGAGGCCAGAAAAGATTCAGACATATTCAGATAAGTTTCAGATCTATATGCAGTGCAGATAATAGTCAGTGGGTGTATTTGAAATGAACCTTTTGATGTTTGCCCATCACTAACATTTACACAGAAGATCTTCTAGGCACTTAAGATATATTTAGAAGAAGATGAAACAGAAATTCTAGTCACTGCATTTTAAGGCAGTATGTTAGTAGGAGGAGCTAATGCATATTTTAGTTATTTTTTTTTATTATCAGATTTTATAACACTTAGGGGCAAATTATCAGCCTTTATTTTTGTCACTAAAGTGTGCCTAAGAGATTAAATGAATTTTTGATTTCCTCATCTAACAGCTCATTAAAAAGATTGGTGTACATTTCAGCTTGCTGGTTATGCACATTTCTGATTCTGCATCACATAGTAGCTTCCTTTCCTAAACCAAAACACCTTTTAAACTGTGTCAGTTTAAAAACAGGCACATAAAAAGTAAACTGGAAAGTGCACGGGTCCTTCACCTAATGCTTGTCTCTCCTTTTTCTTTCAGCTGCTCTCAGCTCTCCAATTATAAGTATTTTGTAAATGTAACACTACACAGTCACTCTATCTCTCCCTCTCACTCACACCCATGACTTAATACAAAATCATTTGTTCTAATATTAAAAAATAATTTTAGAAATTATTCTATGCTCATTACAATTACTATAAACAGAGTTAACAGAATCAGACAAAGAAACACCACCACAACAAATCCCAGCAGACTAGTAGATATCAGGAAGGTTCTTAAAAAAAAAAATCAACCCTAAATAACATATATTGTATATCATGTGGCTCATAGACAGGAAGAAAGGGAGACATGGCAAGGAGAATTCAAGAGTCTGAGAAAGGAGAGAACACATTTATCTCATATGGTCCTGGGGACAGTCTCAAGGTGAGGTAGCATATGTGGCATGCCGAGTCTCAAAACATTTATGGCCGGATTTTCAAAAATGCTCAGCAGCCAACAGCTACATTTAGGCATCTAAATAAAATGGCCAGAAAATGTAGCCCTTAGTAACACAAAATGGCAAAGAAATGTATATTTAAACTGGCAGAAACCTAAAAGGCTCTGAAGAAAATTAACTTTGGGATTGATTCTTCCCCTCTTCAATCTCAATGAGTAAAACGAGTCAATGAGACTATTCCTGAGAGTAAGTACTTCTCAATACAACTGATTGAAAAACAGATTTTTTTTATCTTGCAGATAATTCTGTCATCTCGACATTTGTTTTCAACCCAAATTGGGATGTCAATATTTTTTGGTGAAACAAAATGTTCAGAAAATTTTCGATTTGCCAATGTTGAAAATTTTTGTTTAGAGCAAGGTCAGTGTTAATGTACATCTACTTGAGCTGCTGTGGTGCTTCATGGGAGCTGTAGCACCAGGTCCCTCCTGCCCCCATTCTTTCTTATGATCCGTGCTCCCTGGCTGGACTACATTAGCCAGGATGGGTAAGGAATGGTGTCCCTAGCCTCTGTTTGTCAGAGGGTGGAGATGGATGGCAGGAGAGAGATCACTTGATCCTTACCTGTTAGGTTCACTCCCTCTGGGGCACCTGGCATCGACCACTGTCAGTAGACAGGATACTGGGCTGGATGAACCTTTGATCTGACCCAGTATGGCCATTCTTATGTTATTCTGTCCCATGATGCATGTCAGTCTATCTCTGTAGCGGACAGTGTTTTCTAAAAGACGTTCTGTATCTCTGGGATGAAGGTCGTGGTCAACAATGATGCTTCTCAGGCACAATGGGCTTCTTTACTATAAGGGTAAAAGTTAGTCTGTGTGGGAGCTGGAGCTTTCTCAGGGGCTGCTCCAACACTGAGGAGTGAACTCCCCTGGCCATCACAAACCCTACCACTTCCACCTTGTCCTCATGTGCATGTAAACAAAAAAATACCACTACCAAAACAGAACACTCCTCTATGCATGCTTCTCCTCCTTGGGTTGGGAGGTGGAGGGAGAGGGTGAGAGAACAAACTCAGCCATGTTGCTTAATGCACTCAGATACCATAGTGCACAGTATAAGAATGGGCACAATGAGGGCTGAGGTGCACACAGAAAATAATGTTGACTCAAACCACATGGAATATTTTGTTTCTGTTTTGATGATGGAACAATCAAGCACAGTCTTTCCTCCCCACCCCCTGGAAAATTTAGATATTGACAAAACTCTTCAACGAAAAACTGGGGACCTGGGGTAGTTAAATGCAGCACTTTGGTGCGCAGTGCTTTTCACACACCCTTAGCCCAAACTGTGGGGCAGTGTAGATATGCCCTGAAACAAATGATCTGAGGGCAACAGTGTTTTCCATGTGCATCTCATTCAACAGCTGTGCAAATAAATCCTGCAGTAGGCTAATGGTATAGGGGCAAATCCTATGGCATCTATACAACATATTGAGAATAGTCATACTATGTTAAATCCATAGTAATCGTGCATTTTTATTTGGAGATTATTATTAAACTGTCTGGAAAATACATCATTAGCCAAAAGTTAATTAATGATTATGATTAGGCAAAACATTAGCCCAGCGGGTGACCGGTTTGTGTGCTTATACTGAATATCAAGTTTGTTCCTGCCTCAAGTCTTTCTTGCTTTTAGATTATAAAGAGTACTTTAACTAAGCCTGAGAAAATTGTTAAGGTTCATTATTACATATTAATTATGTTATTCTACATTTGATCTTTGTACAAAATAATTGGAGGTCTATGTGTAGAATTGTAATGTTCTCGGATGGATGTAAATATAGTGAAGGAAGAGTTGGCATTTCATGTTTAAGTGAAGAGAACAAAAGGGAGAAAGGAAAAATGGAGTGAAATAAAATGCAGCAACACAACCATGTTGGAGAGTACTATGTAACTGGCAGGATAATTTTACTGGCTTAGAGGACGAGAAGCTGAGAATGTAAACAAAGCAGTCTTGATATGGCTATACTGTGGTGCTCGGGACTTTGCCTTTAAGGGCTCAGCTTCCCAGAAAGCAAGTCGGGGTGGGGCACTGTGAAGCTCTTGTTGTTCTACACAACCAACTGGAACAAAATACAGTTAGTAAGCCCCTTAAATACTGAGACCCTCCACACAGCAGCATGAGCTCCCAGGGCGGCTTTTACCACAACCCACCTCTGGCTTCTGGCGGCACGGCCTCACGGGGAAGAGAAGGAGCAGTGGCAGAGTAACGGAGCGGATGGGGCTCCTTCATGTGTCCCACTTTTGCCTTTTGAAAAAGTGGTCACCCTACTCCCAATTTAGGCCAATTTAGGCAGCTCCCTGCCTAGCGTGCTTTTTTGGATCCTATTTTATGGATCCTATTTTTAGGCACCTCTCTCTCCCTTTGCATAGTATAGGGAGCCTAGGTGCCTAATTCAGGCTTTGTGGATTCTATTGGGTGGTTAGGTTGTGACGGTGCTGCCCATGGGAGCCTGCTGAGGTCACTCAATCAGGGTGAACTGCAAACAGAACGGGGCAAACAAACCCCAAATGCTGGTGGATATTCCAATACTTAGATTCACCAAGCCAGCACAGAACAGCTTCTATAGTACCACACTGGTTACTAAGAAGTCCAAACAACACAGTTCCCTTAAAGTACCCAGCCTCAGGCCTCCATCCAGACACACACTGTCAGATATGATGATGATTACTGAAAATCTTAATTCATCATATATAAGAAAAGGTTCTTCCATTCCCAAAGGATCAGCCCCAAATCCAGGTCAAATAATAACTTAGATCTTACCCCAAATACACGCTTCCAGTCAATTCTTATTAACTAAACTAAAATTTATTAAAAAAGAAAAGAGAGAGTTGGTTAATAGATCAGTATACATACAGACTTGAATTCAATTCTTGAGGTTCAGGTAAATAGCAGAGATGAGCTTGTAGTTGCCAAAAGTCCTTTTAGAAATAGTCCATAGGTTATAGTCCAATGTCCATATTGACTGGGGATCTCAATCCTTATGGCTCAGGGTTTCCCCTTCTTGAAACCCAAAGCAGATCTGAGATGAAGAAGGATCATGTCCCAGGGTTCTTATACATTTCCAGCAGCCATTTGGCCTGAGAAAACAATAGGCTAAACTGTCCTTCTTCCAAACATCATGGCAATTAGCACAGGATAATTTATCCATTACACAGTTCAGACACAGGTTATCACAATCTTCAAAGAGACATAGACAAGAATACTATTTCACTCAAATATCTTCCTAAATGTTAATATTCCTTTTTTGATCTTTGAATCAAAGCTATAGCCATAGACAAGACTTGTTTGCTTACATCACAAGTGCTGAGCAAACATCTACTCTTCTATCTCTAACAATGCAGGCTTGCATTTCAAAGCACTATTCATTTACACATCTTCCTAACCAGTCATTACAGTTCGGCCATGGGTCAGGTCAGTCTGTGAGTTCATTAACTCTTTCTGGCCCTGTCAGCTTTCAATGAGATATTATATTATACTCATAACATCGCATAGGTGTCTATAAGTTAGGCATTGCAGCACTCATTGGCTATGTCTCTTTGTGGATTTGGGACTGAGTTCTCACTGAACACCACACAGAGAGAACAGTGGACTGTTGAGTGCAAATGGGAGCCTCCCTGTAGACAGCTAGATTTACAGCATATTTGAGTTCCAGAGCAAGCAAACTAGAGGAGTTTATGCTTAGAAAAAGGTCAAATATACAAGAAAGAAAGTTGAGACAGGCTACTTCTGTATTCTGTTTTTAACAATGCAGGTAGCAGTCCTGTGCTATTAGAATATATACTAAATGTATCCACCACCTTCTGATATTGTATTCTCGTTCAGATAGGACGCCTGATTTCATCGCAGTTAAACAAGAGGAATCAGGAAATCCCCTACCAAAGCATAAACAAGTGAAAATTAACCCTGCGGAGTTCCAGGGTCCTCTACCCATGCAGTTTCTTGTGCCATTCCCCTAGGGACTGACAGCACACAAATTGGCTGTAATTCAATCCATAGAGCAGAGGGCAGAAATTTCTTGCCACAAACAAACACAGCCCCAGGACATTTTATTCTCTTCAGTACAGAATTTATGGCTCCCTTAAACCACAGTAGCAATACTATTAAGGGAGGGAAAAGGCCAGGGAGGATTGTTATATAGACATCTGTACTTGTGGGTGAGCAATTTAGGAATTCAAAAGCTAAGACCTAAACCATAGTTGCCTCTGTGGATGCACTGGTGGGAGGAGACAATATTGCAAGTCCATTCCTCCTCACACTCCCCTGCAGGAGACAGACAGGGTTTCATAGGCATATATATTTTAAGCCCAGAAGGGACCATTTTGATCATTTAGTCTAACCTCCTGCATAACACAGGCTTTAAGACTTCCTTAAATTAATTACAGCTTCACATCCAATAGCTGTAGTTTAACTAGAGCATATCTACAGACTTTGACTATAAGTGTTATGACCTATGGAAATCAAGATGTGCTGCTGAAACTGTCTTTCCCAGAGAAGAGTGTCTGGATATAGTGTGGGAATGGACAGAGGCTTGCCTTTTCTACATGTGAAGCAAATACCACTGCTTCTTGTTACCCCTCAATATCCTGGAGACAACTTGCTTTGCAGAGGCATGATGTCCACAGGCATCACAACTTGGGTGTTCCATGTTCTCGACACCCTGTGTAGATTTGCTTTTAAGAGTAATAATTTGGCTGTAACCTTTCAAGATTAAGATAGCCAGATTATTGCTTTCAGATCCAGAAATGGACAGTTTTAAGAGGTTCATCAAAGTAGTTGCATACAGACTCAATGAGTTACAGACTGTCAATAAGAAATAGTCTACTTTTTGGACTGTAAAATTGCCATCTATGGAACATGGAACCTCTTATGTTTTGGCTGTATTTGTATACTAGATGTTTGGATAGTAAAAATACCTCATGGTACAAGCTGTGCCTTAAGAATGGGTACATGATTTCCATCCTCGACATTCCCCTCATGTCCATATTGGTCTGGGCATGGCAATTTCTCTGTTGGTTTTTATTTATTGTAACCTTACTCAAAATTTATTAACCATACTGTCAGTTTGTGTAGAATTGTAAAGTTTTTTGACATATAACACCACCCATTCACTTTCTGCCTCTTCTGCAGAGATCAAGGCAACTCATTATTAGTCTGTTCAGTTATTTATGTTCCTGGACAGAAAAAAACCCAGCATGCAAAGATATTTTTCACGGTTTACTACATTGTTTGCATCACAGCCTTAGCTACAAATTAATTGAACAGCCCTCATAAAGCATATGGGTATATTTATGGGAAGAGAAATAAAGTTTTCACACCATTTAAACTGATTTTGTGAGTTCACAAAACAAAAATGAAGCCTGCAAAAACATAACAGTAGTTTCCTCTCGCTATTTTAATAGGTGATATTTTAATTAATGACTCTCTTGGAGTTATCTATATTTTTTCCACTATATCAGTCTTGTGCTTCTCCATTTAGCAAACATGTTCCTGTGTTATGAGGGGATCTGAAATTCACATGCCAGATTTTTGCCTTAAAAGATCAATTTCTATTAAATCTTGTCATGCCAATCATTTTGTTTTATGCTTTACTTATCTTCAACAACTGATGGAACAACAGTTAGCTACTACTTCAGAGCCAGCAGAGGGCACAAAAACCATTCTTGTTGTTTTTTGCCAGGCAAAAAGATAAATAGTTTCTGTAAGTTCTCTGCCAGTGAGCGGGTGTCTTGTAAAATCTGCATTATTTAAAATTCTGACACTCTTATCATTTTTAAAGTAGGTCAGTTATCATTTTGATCCTGAAAACCTTGAATGTGTCTCTTTGACTGCAATTTTAAAGTTTGATCCTGCAAAAATGTACAAATTTGAGTAATTTGCCTTCAAGGGCTAAATTATTATGTTGCTGTATTTGTGTGAGCTGACCCATTAAAGTTACCATTAAAGTTTTGGGGTTTGTGGGATCAGGCCTTTAAACAAGATTTATACATAATCCAAATTTCAGAGTTTCTATTACCTGTATTTTTGTTGGTAGGCTGCTGATTGGCTGAAGGGCTGTATTCTTTAATGAGTGACCAATTTGGGATAATAGCTAAATTACCTTTCAATCACTTAGTAACCAATTAATTGTCTGTACAGAGAAACCATTTTCATTTAGTTTTTTAAGAAAGACAGGCAAATACCTTCACGCCAGAGTCAATGGTAGTAATGTTGGCAAATGTAAAAAGTGAGTGTTGTTTTATTTATTTGATTTGATTTGATTTACTTGAGTCAGTTTGCTTTTAATTTTTTTCTCCGATGGAAATAGCTTTTTAGGCTTTGATGTTTTTCTGTTAAAGTTATTCTGGCATTAGAGCCCTGGCATAACTCAGTGAGTAGTTCTCAAATGAAAATGTTACAATTTGACTTTCTGCCGCGTAGAATTTTAAAATGCTGATGGTGCTCTTATTGTTTTCCTTTCCGCTATTTTCATTTCTTGCTTTGGAACAAATCTTTATTGCCTTCTTGCATTATAAGATAACATAGGCTGCAGATAGCTTCTGTTGTGTGGGTTTTTCTGGAGCTGCTTTGCAACATCTTGAGCACTTTGTTTGTCCTTCTTTAGCAAATTAAGGTCCTGATCCTGAGAGCTGCTGACTTCCTAACAAGTTGTAGGTGCTTAGCAGTTCTCAAAATCAGGGTTTAACAATATTTTTATCTTTGTTAATTTTGTCATACTTAATGTTCCTAATAGCATTATGGCAAATATATATTAAGATTACTTGGTTAGTGGGTGTAGGTCTTGTGTGTGATCAACAGTTTATGACAATAAAAAATGTAAAGGGAGCCAGTAACGGACAAGTTCTCAAATATGGGTGAGCCCTCAAATTAATGCTCAATCCTATAACTGACCTATCAAACTCAATTGCTGAGCTCTGTGCTGGGTCAATGGCAGGATAAAGGTTTTCACATCCATGGAAGGCTTGGGTGGTGGGTTTTTTTGCACAAAAAGGGTAAATAGCACATGCAAGTACCCTTCTAATTGCACAATTACATATTTGATTTTGCATCAGACTCGTGGAACATAGATAGCTTTCCGTAGATTTGATGTGAAAGCAGTTGGAAGTCAGTGATGTTTTGACTCTGGTTTGCTATGAGATGTTGATCTCATTTGAGCTCAGAACACAAAGTGAAATGGGTTGGACTGAATAAAATATTTGTACCACATCTCTAAAGCAAAACCATTTGATTTCATACTGTTTGAGTCCATAACATCCTAATGCGGTTTGCTGCTACTCTTGCTGCATTGAAGAAGATAGATGCTGCAGGTGCTATTTCTCTGTAAAAGCAAAGACTTGAGATTTACTTTTAGCCTCCACTGACACAGCTGCATCTCCATTCTATATGCCTTATGCTTTTAAATTATTATGGAAGCAGGAGACCAAGTCAGAAGAACCCGCTATGTGACTTTTTGGGTCAGACACCAGGCCTGGGCATGCTACCACTCCTCCTTCACGTGCTTTTATAAAACCATATGGGAACTATAGCTCGAAGAAGATGCTGCTTCCCTAAGCTGCTGTAGAAGCTGACCTGTTACTCCCAACATTGTTGTTGCTACTTAGCTGTCTTCTTAGCTCTGACTACTGCCTTCTAATATGCCTCCAGCAGCTTTTTGCTTAAAGGAGGAAACAGTATTTAAACAAACAGAAAAGCATTCACTGTCTCCCACCTCCACCCCAACTTGCCTTCCCGCAGCAAAACAATGAAAATAAGATTCAGAAATATTTCTCCCCCAATAGAAAAACATACTTATAAACAAGTGTGAATTTTAGGGGCCTTAAATGATTAACTACAATCTTTTAGATACCATTTCTATGGGGCTTTTTTGCTCTGCAGATGCCCTCTGCACTGTGAACTTGAGCACTTGCTGATTGTACATTGTAGGTAAAACTCTGCCTTTGAAATCTTTCTCAGCATGTGCAACTGACCCTTTAACTTTCTACGCCCACCCTCTGCTGTGATGTGTGGCTCTGATTTCAATTGTATTCACTGGCCAAGCCTGCTTTAAGCTGAGAGTGGAAATAGGGGATTTTATATTTAAATAAACATTTTTTAAAATACAACCATTATAGGAAAAAACACACAAATAAATTGGGTTTTGCTGTTTATATTTTCTAAATAATATATTCCTAAAATCCATTTTTTTAAACTAAGTGCAAAAATCTAGATGAAGCTTCTAGATCTTTTTCCCCTTGCAACTTTAATGATCAAGGTAAATATAAAATGTATGTGTAATTACTTTTAGATAAGGTTGAGGTTTTTTTAATTGTTTTAGAGCACAGTTGATGAATTCAAGTGGTATTTTAGCTGGAGGAGATGGGGCGGGGAGTGGGTGTTTTCCCTAAGAATGGTATATTGATGTTTTACCAACATAAGAAACAACATTTTTGTCGCATGGCAGGAGTACATTAGAGTCGGGGGCAGAATTAGTTGACATTCACAAGTAGATGGGAGAGTGCTTCAAAAATACAGGCCCTCTTTCTCTTCAGATAAGCATCCACACTTTGGAGCTTATCCAAACTCTGCAAAGGTGGTGTGCAAAAGTAGGTTGGTTATCTCATGAGAACAGATGTTCTCATGAGGTTTCTTTTATTTATTATGTTATTGATTGTTTGAATTATGGTACCAAGTAGAGGACCTAGATAACATCTAGGGCCTGCGTCTACTAGGTGCTGTACAAATGTGTTGTAAGAAACTGGCCCTGCCCCCAAAACTTAAAAATCACAATAGAGTCCGAGAAAGGAAATCATATTAATCCTGATTTTACACATGAGGAATGGAGTTCCTGATGCTCAGAGGTATTTAGATATCTAAATATCTGGGCTATGGAGATTAATGTTTGGATCCACAAAGGAACTTGGGTGCCTAAATTAGTGCAAAAACAATGGGATCCACAAATCCTGAGCTGGCTGCCTAGGCTCCCTATACAGTACAGGGAAAGAGAGAGGTGCCTAAGAATGGGATCCACAAAAGCCAGCACACTTGGTGGGGAGCTGCCAATGAGAGGGGTATGTTCTAAATCCCACCCCCATCACACACTTAGGAGCCTAGGTCTGGGTTCTGTCTCCGATCCCCACCATAAACCACTCTCTTGAAGTCAGGCAGCTTAGGCACCTAAACTGTTGCTTGTGAGAGAAAATGAAGCTATTCACCTGATTCATTATCTGTCAGGTCCACTCACTCCGGGGCACCTGGCATTGGCCACTGTCGGTGGACAGGATACTGGGCTGGTTGGACCTTTGGTCTGACCCAGTATGGCCATTCTTATGTTCTTAAAGGGAACCCCTATTCAAATCCCTTTCCCTCAGGTAGAAGGAGAAACTGGACAGTGTCTCCCACATCCTGGGTGAATACACAGGCTAAAGGTTATAAGGATGCATCTCCTCTGACATTTTGTGTGGTGTTATGTGTGCTTAGAGCATGCCTACTGGATCAGTCACTGCAGTCAAAATAGGCGGAGGTGCGCCACTCTCTGGTTTGTGGATCATACTAGGATTTTGGTGGGAGATAGGCTTCCTGAAGTTAGGCAGCAGTGTGCATGCCCAGAAGCAGAAAGAAAGGCACTTACAGGCAGTAGCAGAGTGGAGGGGTTGTGGACTGTAGTGGT
Organism: Chelydra serpentina; assembly: GCA_037349315.1. Taxonomy (NCBI): domain Eukaryota; kingdom Metazoa; phylum Chordata; order Testudines; family Chelydridae; genus Chelydra; species Chelydra serpentina. The sequence goes on from JBAIAC010000004.1 coordinate 82,511,784, forward strand.
GCTTAAAGTAGTGTTTAGGTGCCTACGGTTCTTTGCACATTAGGGCCAGAAAGCCCAGTTCAATGGGTGAAAGTTTGGCTGTTGTATTTAGTAATCATGGGACTGGGCTTTTTCTTTGTGTTTGTTCTTGGGAGCTGTGCGGTTTGTTGCATCATTTTTATTCCACTAATGGAGAATTGTAAAAGTAATTTTAGGCTATATCCATTTTTTTGCAAATACCAGAGTTGTTTTTTCCATTGACTTCAATGCGCTTTGGATCAAATCATGATTCTTGAGTGCTCTGTCCAGTCTTGGTTTAAATGGTTCAAGCATTGGGATTTTTGCCACTTCCCTCAGGATACTGAACCATAGTCTAATTATAGATCTCATTATTTCTGCACTTGCTTTTTTCAAACCCTTTGGTATTTCTTTTATCTCAATAATGCTTGCAACATAATTGCCAGTGGTTCAGTGAGTTTATTAGTTAATTCCCTTAAGACTGTGGGATTCATATCATACTGATCTGCTTATTTATATATGCTCAGAGTTTCTAAATATCCCTTACCTACTTTTATCAACAGCCATGCTGACAAAATCTTAATTAATTCCTAATTATCCATACCCCCTTTGTTTTGATCTATTCATTTATTAATGGATTTACCTTTTTGCTGGTATTTCTTTCTTCTGATAGTACTTATTATTTGTATGACTATCGTGCCTGGGAGTCCCAGACACGGACCAGTACTCTGTTGTACTGGGCACCATACAGAACACAGAACAAGATAACAGTCCCTGCCCCAATGAGCATATAATCTAAGTATAAAACAAGAGACAATAGATGGATACTAGCAGACAGAGGAGTTCAGGTGAATAGTGAGACAATATTGATCAACCAGGGTTCAATCCACGAAGGTCCTTTTGCACCTCAGCCCTGTTTTTAGGCACAACTTGCAAGCTACAAAACTTTCACTCTGCTGCCACCTAACCCTATAGGTGCCTAAAATCACTCAGTGCCTAAATGTTTGCCTCTGGGCAAATGCTCTGCTACTTTATTCTAGACACCTGTCTCCTGCTTAGAGCAGGAGCAATTAACAAACTGGGGAATACAGGTATTTGGTCACCTAAGTCACATGCAGAGGCCAATCCAGTAGGCATGCTCACAGGTTCCTACCAGCCTGAGCCCCTCACATGAAGCAGCAAGGTGGAGGAAGGAGGCACACCCTAAGCATTTTTTAGCATAGAAGTTAGGATACTCACCCAGGATGTGGGAAATACCTCAGTCAGCTGCCCCCTCTGTCTGATGAGGAGATGGGATTTGAACAGGGATCTCTCAGTTGTCTTTCCTTACCATAGGGCTGTGGAATTTTTTTATGCGGGCTTTTTTCAATCCCTCCCATTGAAGTTGTTCCACTTTAATTCAATAATTAAATATTAATTGGTCCTGTGAAAGATAATGACTCTAGAATAGCCTAGTGAACTCACCTGAGAGGTGGCAGGCCCCTTTCCAAGTAAGGAGGACTTGAACCTGGGATCTCCTATATCCTAGACAAGTAACCTACCCACTAGGCTAAATATTATAAAGGAACTCCACCTCTTCTCCCGAAATAACTTTTGTAGAGTTAGGTCACCTCTGAGTACACCTACCACACCGAGCTATGCATATGGATTAGGCAGTCAAATGCCTATCCTTCTGCAGTTTGTGGATCTCTAGCAGAGCTAAGAGCTCCCCTGAAGCCCAGACTAAGGCACCTATTTCTATGACGGGGCGGGTCTTAGCTCACATCTCTTTGGTCAGCATCTCCCATTGGTTAGCTTAGGTGGCTCTCTGCCTAGTGTGCTGGCTTTGTAGATTGCATTCTAAGGAACCTATCTCTCCCTAGTCATTGCATGTGGAACCTAAGTGCCTATCTCAGGCTTTGTGAGCTGCAGTGTTGTTTCTGTGATTTTCTTGGTGCCTAAAATTTAGTCACCATGATGCTCAGCATTGCAGTTCCTAAGTCCCTTTGTAGACCTCCCAAACAGACTACCTGTTGTCTATTTTTTATAGGCATTGTAGTAAAAGAGATTTTTAAGTAGGTATTTGAAGGGAGATCCTGAGGTAGCTTTGTGGATGTTTACAGGAAATTGCTCCTGAGTATGTGAGGCTGCATGGGACAAAGGATGAAGGTACATAATGAATTTTCAAATAAATGGAAAGTGGCTATATCTGTAAAAACACCCTTCAGATATTTCTTAACTATTTTGGGTATGTCTACGCAGCCCACAGAAGCGAGCCTCCCAGCCCAGAGATGAGCTAGCAGGGCTCATGCTAGCATGCTAAAAATAGCTGCGTAGACAGTGCTCTGAAGTTGTGACTTGGGCTGACGCTCAGGCACTGAACCCTAGGGATGGGCTTCACTACCCACGCTCCGGCTCAAACTGCAACTTCAAAGTGCTGCCATCACAGCTATTTTTAGAGTGATAGAGTGAGTTCCACTAGACCGCATCAGTGAACTTGGGTTGGGATGCTTGCCTCCATGGGCTGTGTAGACAAACCCTTTAGCAAGTGTTAATTTAAAGATAGGATGTGATTATGCGGAATGAGTCGATTAAGTCATGGTGGGACTTTAAGGATAGATAAAAACAAATGAATATTTTAATAACAGATTTCTTTAACCAAAGTGAGCCTTAGTTTCTCAAAAACAATGAAACAGCTGCAGCCTCCTCCAAAGTCATTAATTGGAGTGCATATAGCAGCAGCACCTTCCCAATTTATCATTGGCCAGACTCTGCCAATCTTAATCAATACAACTACTCGAAGTGATTAAAGTTTGCAAAACAATTCCTAATGGGATTATAGCCACAATTAACCCGTGGCCTTTAAAATGTTTTTCTGTGTTAGTTATACAGGACCTAGGTATTTCTGGGGCAACATGTATTTGCTCTGACTGAGGAGCAGACTGGGTAGACCTGGCACAGCCAAGGAACTATGATGTGATTGGAATAACAGAGACTTGTTGGGGTAACTCACATGACTGGAACACTGTCATGGATGGGTATAAATTGTTCAGGAAGGGCAGGCAAGGAAGAAAAGTTGGAGGAGTTGCACTGTATGTAAGAGAGAAGTCTGACTGTTCAGAGCTCCAGCATGAAACTGGAGAAAAGCCTGTTGGGAGTATTTGGGTTAAGTTTAGAGGTGAGAGCAACAAGGGTGAAGTTGTGGTGGGCATCTGCTATAGACTACCAGACCAGGAGGATGAGGTAGACAAGATTTTCTTTGGAAAACTAACAGAAGTTTCCAGATCACAGGCCATGATTCTCATGAGGGACTTCAATCACCCTGACATCTGCTGGGAGAACAATACAGCAGTTAACAGACAATCCAGGAAGTTTTTGGAGAATATTGGGGACAACTTCCTGGAGCAAGTGCTGGAGAAACCAATTAGGGGCCGTGCTCCTCTTGACCCGTTGCTCACAAACAGGGATTGATTGGTAGGGGAAGGAGAAGTGGGTGGCAACCTGAGCAATAGTGACCATGAGATGGTCGAGTTCAGGATCCTGACAAAAGGAAGAAAGGAGGGCAGCAGAATATGGACCCTGGACATCAGAAAAGCAAACTTTGACTCCCTCAGGGAACTGATGGCCAGGATCCCCTACGAGGCTAATATGAGGGGGAAAGCCTTATTGAGGGTGCAGGAACAAACCATCTCAATGTGCAGAAATAATAGAAAATATGGCAGGTGACCAGTTTGGCTTAACAGAGAAATCTTCGGTGAGCTTGAACACAAAAAGGAAGCTTACAAGAAGTGGCAACTTGGATAGATGACTAGGGAGGAGTACACAGATATTGCTCCAGCATGCAGGAGTGTAATCAGGAAGACCAAAGCACAATTGGAGTTGCAGCTAGCAAGGGACGTGAAGGGTAACAATAAGGGTTTCTACAGGTATGTTAGCAACAAGAAGAAGGTCAGGGAAAGTGTGGTACCCTTACCAAATGTGGGAGGCAACATATTGACAGATGATGTGGAAAAAGCTGAAGTACTCAAAGCTTTTTTTGCCTCGGTCTTCACAGACAAGGGCAGCTCCCAGACTGCTGCACTGGGCAACACAGGATGGGGAGGAGGTGAGCAGCCCTCAGTGGTGAAAGAACAGGTTAAGGACTATTTAGAAAATTTGGACATGCACAAATCCTTGGGGCTGTATGCAATGCATCCGAGAGTGCTGAGGGAGTTGGCTGATGTGATTGAATAGCCATCAGACATTATCTTTGAAAACTTGTGGCAATTGGGGGAGGTCTTGGACAACTGGAAAAAGGCAAATATAGTGCCATCTTTTAAAAAGGGAAGAAGGAGAATCCAAAGAACTACAGACTTATCAGACTCACCTCAGTCCCAGGAAAAATCATGGAGCAGGTGCTCAAGGAACGCATTTTGAAGCACTTGGGGGAGAGGAAAGTGACCAGGAACAGCCAACATGGATTTACCAAGGGCAAGGATTCACCACATGCCTGACCAACCTGATTGCCTTCTATGACGAGATAACTGGCTCTGTGAATATGGGGAAAGTGGTGGATATGATTGTGATGGGTTGGTATCACAGAAACCCCCTTGTAGCTCCCACCTGGTGTGCCAAGACTACTCCTGCCCCTGCTTTCCTGCCTTTTCCAGCTTGGGACTCCAGGATCCTGTCTGGTTTGAGCCAGACCCACTAGCCTGATGCAAACCCAGACCCAGGTCTGAACCACGTCCCCTAACAGCTGTAGGCTTGCCTGGAAGCAGCTTAGGAAGTGTTCTTGCCTTTGACACCCAGGTGCCCAACTCCCAACGGGGTTCAAACCCTGAATAAATCCGTTTTACCCTGTATAAATCTTATACAGGGTAAACTCATAAATAGTTTGCCCTCTATGTCACAGATAGAGAGATATGCACAGTTGTTTGCCCCCCTCCAGGTACTAACAAATACTCCAGGTTAATTAATAAGTAAAAAGTTATTTTAATAAGTACAGAAAGTAGGATTTAAGTGGTTCCAAGTAGTAACAGACAGAACAAAGTGAATTATCACGTAAAATAAAATAAAACATGCAAGTCTATGTCTAATCACACTGAATACAGATAAAAACCTCACCAGTTCCAGTAAACTTCCTTTTACAGGATATGATCCTCCTACACTGGGTCCAGCAATCACTCACACTCCCTATAGTTATTGTCATTTGTTCCAGTTTCTTTCAGGTATGTCATTGGGGGGTGGAGAGGCTCTCTCTTTAGCCAGCTGAAGACAAAATGGAGGAGTCTCCCAGGGGTTTAAATAGACTTTCTCCTCTGGGTGGACACCTCTCCCTCTCCCTGTGTAGCATCCAATGGAGTTTTGGGGTCACATGGGCAAGTCACATGTCCATGCACAACTCAGTTCCTTACCAGCCAAGCCACATTCCTGGCAAAGCTCAGATGTGGATTGGTGTCTGCAAGTTCTATTGTCTGTTAAGTGTTTCTTGATTGGGCACTTAACCTGCACATTCCTTTCTCAAGAAATACAACCAATATTCATAACTTCAACTACAAAAATGATGCATGCATACAAACAGGAGGAATAGATTCAGTATATCATAACTTTTACAGAGATATGTTACATGGCACACGTAGCATAAAACATGTTCCAGTTATATCATATATACATTTATAAGCATATCAGAACTGAAACATGCAGGGAGATGTGTGTGAGCACGCACTTATCCACATCACATGAGCGGTTCTAATGCATTGGACCCCTTCTTCTGCAGAAGGTTGTGGGACTAGAGACACAGATGACACAAACTCTGATATTATGGATTAGTTCAGGGGTAGGCAACCTATGGCACGGGTGCTAAAGACAGCACGCGAGCTGATTTTCAGTGGCACTCACTACCTGGGTCCTGGCCACCAGTCTGGGGGGCTTTCCATTTTATTTTAATTTAATTTTAAGTCATGTTTCTTAAACATTTAAAAACTTTATTTACTTTACGTACAACAATAATGTAGTTATATATTAAAGACTTATAGAAAGAGACCTTCTAAAAATGTTAAAATGCATTACTGGTACATGAAACCTTAAATTAGAGTGAATAAATTAAGACTCGGCACACCACCTCTGAAAGATTGCCCATCCCTGGATTAGTTTATCATGAGAAAGCAAATAAAAATCTTTTTTGTGGACCATAATTATCATAATCATCTCTCTCTCCCTCCCTCCCTCCTTTCATTCTTCTATTGATTTTGGACTATGTAAATGGATTTATGAGATGATGATTATAAGGAAGAGGCAAAACAATCTGGACACAATAATAAACATGAAGTTTGATCAGAACTCAAACAAAACGTGAGACCAGAAAAAGTTTACTTGACACTTTTACCTATCTGTCCATCTTAGCTATTACTAGATCAGTCACCATATTATCTAAGTGCTAAATGCATCTATGCATTTTCTGGCTCTAGCTGACTGCAGGAATGCAAAAATACCACAAAAATACTATTATCATTTCATTCCCTGGCTAATTTTGTAGATCCAAGAAGGGTTCAGTTTAGACATGGTTCAGACTTTTCACTGCTTCCCCTAACTAAATTGTTGTACTGTCTTGAGTTCACCTACCAGTAAACACTGAACATACTTCAGACATCTATTCACAGCCGAAAAATGTTTGTCTCCGCAGTGTACTTTTAGTCAACCATTTAAAATAAGGACAGAAGTATAATATTTAAACAGGAGGCATTACAATGGTAATGTTCTTTAGATTTATTGTGGTCTGATGTCACTGAAATCAGTATTTTGAACAATGAAGGTTTCCCCCTCCCGCATTACTGTGCCAAGAACCTTGCCAGGTGGGGACTGTTACAAGACAAGACGGGATTAATAAAAGAAGATACCTAATTTTTGTGGCTTAATCTATCAACATTTTGAAATGTTGCTCCACCATAGAAAGCAACGCAACCTATTTTAAAGTGCTGGGTTCCCATCAGGGGGCACATGGTGCTCAGAAGAATCTTCCTATCAAGTCCATGGAATGCAATTGGAAAATACTTTTCCCTAAATTAGTGACATATATATTTCAGTACTTGGAGGGTTAACTATAATTTTACTTTAATAAAAACTGTTATTCTTCACTTAATAGTGCTTTAAAAAACAAAAACAAAAAAACCCCAGCCATTTTGGAAAAACAGACATCCTTTTATTATTAATGTAGGCTTTGAAGTGTCAAATCTCAAGGCCTGAATGACAACTTTTTGATCTTAAAAGCCTTGTATAGGGAGAGCTTCACTTTTGTGTACCGCAGATAATTGCAGGTTGTCTGAAGCCTTAAGGCTACAAGAGTTTACATAAATGGTTTCTCTCTCCGTGTAACTATCAACCACCTGATGGGGTTAATTTAGGAGGGATTGCAGAGAAGTATTTAATAAGCAGTCTTTTTTCACTTAAGAGTTAACCAATAGACAGAATCATGGCTAAGGAGAAGTGATCGAATAGAATATAGAACAAAACCATCCCATTCAGGGCTCAATAAAAGGATAAAAAAGTATATCTGAGGAAAAGAGAAAAAGAAGAAAGACAAAGACAAATATTTCTGCTCTTTAATAATAAATATTATCCTGAGACATTTTTTTAAAGTCATTAATAGGAGTGCTAAGAAGAGGAAGGTTTAATGCAAGATTTACTGAAGCTGCCAAAGGAACAGGGATAAAAATCACATTAAATTACAAACAGTGCTACACTGCAGTTTCAAAGTCTTTAGAAGAATGATCACTGGTGCCAAAAGGAAATGGCCATCATCACAGAAGATATATTTCTAGGACTGATCCAGCTGCCTTTGAAGCTAATTTCCATTGACTTCAAGGGGAGCTGGCCAGGGTCCTTAATTTTTCTATTGCAAAATAAAAAGAACAGATTTATGTTTTCACGAATTATTAAAATAATAGCTGGTCTAAGAAAAGATAAATACGTCATTTTCCCAAATAGATCATAAAACATTTATGTCAAATGGAGCTGGGTGATGTATTTTTTTCAAATAGTATATTTCAGCCACCCAAAATATTTTTGAGGTAGCAGCCTCCCTTTTAATACGTAGCCTAGTGGCTAGAGCACTAACCTGGGATGTGGAAGACCAACATTCAATCCCCACTTCTGTCTGACATAGGAAACTTGGGTTTCCTATCTCCCAGGTCAGTGCCCGCACCACCAGGCTATGGAGTCATTCTCTCCTGCTTTTCTTAGCCCAGTGATAGTCACTGTCAGTATACGTTACCATGAAGCTATGAATCCAAGCCTCCGACACCCTGGGTAAGTACTGTGATCACTAGGCTATAGGGTATACATGGGGGCAGCATCATCACCAACTCCTTCTTAGTTTTATTTGAGAGGAAGGGATGACCTCGCTTAGATGGCTAATTCCAGGATGGAGGAGAATCCCAAATGGAGGGAGATGTCTCCCAACAGTCCAGATTTAGGGAGATGTCTCCTAACAGTCCAGTCGCAACGTTAGGTGTTGCAACATTGCGTCTAATTCCCGTTTATGGCTATACACTTAAGTGGCTTGCCCAAGTCACACAGGAAGTCTGTGGTGCAGTAGGAGACTTAACCTGGACCATCCTTCCTTCTTTGAATGGATGTGCAATCACCTCAGCATGCAGACTTCTAGAAAAATGTATGTGTACCCTAAGAGCTTGTAAACACAGTGCCAGAAAAAAAGCTGTAGAAGGGTATACTTTGTAGAGCACTTTAATGTGTTGTGCTCTAACTGCTCCATGTAGACCAGACCTTGCTGGTGCACGCTAAAGGGTACCTAGTTTGCATTAACACAGACCTGTCAGTTTACAAAGATACTTAGATGCCCAAGCCCAATACTTGGGCACCCCTGATATTCTCAAAATTCTCACCTATCTTAATAGTGAAGTCTGATTCCATAGATGTGCTCTGAGTACCCCTAAGGCTTCACACCTGTCACAAGAGATAGCCTGGGCAAACAGTTATGAGGAGATGTGTGTGTGTTCTTTGATGGTCTGGGTCATCTCCTGGGAGGTAGGAGACTTGGGTTTATGTCGCTGCTCCATTGAATATTTAAATTATTTATACAAATTGGAAGAGGTCCAGTAGGAGAGACTCCCATTCCAGAATAGCCAATGGCCTGGTGGTTAGGGCACTCACCACGGTGTGGGTTCAAGTCCCTGCTCCAAATCAGACAGAGTAGGGAGTCAAATCTCATATCCCATATCTCAGGGGAATGCCCTAACCACTAGGCTCTCGACTATTTCGCAGTCTTTGCTCTCCTCTCCCTGTATACTGTGGTTTTTCATGATAAATGACTGCCCTGGCTTATGTGCCTAACTCCAGGAGTTCATGGCTGAGAATCCAATTGGAGGGAGGTACCTCCCTTTGACCTATTAGTAAGGTAGCTAGAGGCTCAGATCAATGGGAGTTAGGTGCCTACGTAACTTTGAGGGTCTGGCCTTAAGCAACACCCCTTTCCTCTACATTTCACACCCTGGCTAGCTTAGGCAGCTGCCCTTTGAGCTTACTGGCTTCTGAGGATCACTTCCCTAAATGCCTAACTCTCTCCATGCATTGAATGGGAAACCTGGGGAACTAACATGTGGCTGGGAATTCCACTGACCATCAGGCACCTAGAAATTAGATGCTGCAATGCTCAGCAGGGCAACACCTAAATAATTCTATGAATCTGGTCCTAGGTGCTAATGTGGAAGCTCCTGTCACATCATAAGCAGCTCCTATGCCATGCAGGAACAGTGCCCTGTTCTTGCAGGGCTTACAGATGTCTCATGACAACTACCTTCAATACTGTGCCACTCTTCAGCTATACAGGCGCCTGCTCTGTTCAGGAGCTATGCAGCAGGGCAAAGCATCTGCTCGGTGAAGATCTTAGCCCCACCACAGTAGAATCCTGGCTGCATGGTTGTGTATAGCCAACCCGAAGTTTTCAAAAACCATGAGACTGGCTTAAAAATCATGAGATTTACCTCTTATATATCAACATAGAGGTATATGTATTTTTTTCTTTGCTATCTTGGATCTGAGCCTTTAGGATGTACTCAGGTCGTGTTTTCAAGTTTTTCTAAACAACCATGAGGGCTAGAAACATGTTTTTAAATGAAATCTGAGATTTTTCACATGATTCCATGAGATGTCAGAAAGAAAGAGGTCAAATATCATAAGATTCAAAATAAAATTCTGAGGTTCCTGGGTAACATTCTCCCACACCCTCGCTAAGCTTTTCTCTCTGAGTCAGTTCTCCAGCCTTTTCAATCTTCTTGAACGAGACAAAAGGTCAATATTTCTCATCCTGGTTGCTTCCACTGGAAGACAATGGATTCCCTCTACCCTACTGCCCTACACTTTATATTCTCTTCAGGGCAGCAATATATAAAGAGAGGCAGGAAGCAAACTGAACTACACAGGTTTGGGGGTAACCATAGACAAACATTCAGTGAAGGGGAGAAAGAAGCAAAGGCAAACTAAGGAAATGAAGATAGGAAAATGACCTTTTTGGTGGAATTACGCAATATGGCATCTTGGCAAAAAGTTAAATTATTGAGGCATTTGTTTATAATAAATAGACATGAAGCCTTGATGATATCAGACATACATAGGTCCCCGCCCTGTAAACACCACAGTGGAACTACTTACAAGATTGTATGTACTCATGTGTTTGATAGATCAATCCCATATCTGCTCTGCTTCACTTAGATGGAGTTTTGCAGTGAACAAATGCCAAAATCAATGAACTTGTCAGGGGAAAATGAAATAATCACTTTTTTAACTTAGAAAAAATAATTGTAGACATTTATTAAAACGTTGGACCTCATTAAATTGGATAGTGGCCTTAATATCCAGTCCTGAATTTTGGAAGCTGTAATGTTCAGTGATATAAATATATGTATATTGCATTTTAAAAAAACCTACATTAAAAGAATGTTAAGGTTGGAAATTCAAGCATTCATAATTGAGGAAATGCCAGAATTAGTTGCCTGTCATTCAGTCTCTTTGTAAAGATGCATTAAGCTAGTCTTTACTTACAAGGTCACATACAATTTTTTTCAGAGGACCCCAGCCTCATTTACCCACGGGATGGATGATGTTCTCTTAACAGCCAGCTATTCAATATTGTGTTTTCTTCTCACTGTTCAATACATGGATCCATGCCTTATTCACTGCACATTATTCAAACCTTGCTCTGAAGACAGAATTATTAATTCCCTACTTGGCTTCTCTGTGAAGCTCACTACAGCATCTGAGTGCTTAAGAAACACTTATGCTTTTATCTTCTAACACCCCTGTGATATGGTATTATTTCCATTTGATACATAGGGAACTGAGTCACAGACATCAATGTAAAAATGTCCACTATTTTTAGATACCCAGCTGAGATTCCCATTGTCTAATTTTATAAAGTACTTCACATTGCATAGGACTTTATTGGTTCAGAGGCCAGCTATAATTAATTTCAGTTGCAGCTCAGGGTGCTCAGTATGTGCACATTAGTGTACAGGTGTCTCTAATTGTGCAGCCAGAAAATGAGGAACACACAATTAGTGACCTTCTGTGAAAACTTTGATTTAAGTTTTTTGATTTAAGTTAAGTGATTTGCCTAACATCCAATAGGACCTCTGTGGCAGAGATACAATCCTGTTCTTCAGGGCAGCACTTAGCTCCCATAACCAAGAGACCATCCTTTCTGTTCCTGCAGTCCCCTGCTTCATTCGCTATTTACCTTTCAGCTTCTGAAACAAATAAGGTGCAGGGCTCTTGCAGACAACAGCTTTATTCACTACACAGCTCTGATACATTCCTTGAGCACTGTCCATCCTGTGCACTGAATGAGGCAGGGGATCTATGGAAAAACTAGCATGTGATTATGTAATTAAAACCACTATCAAAATGAATATGCACAAAGGGGGCAAACTGAAAGTTTTAATGAGGAAACATAATTCTGGCATTTCCTTTTGAGTCCTTGACTGCAACATTAAAATTCTTTCAAAAGTTTTTTTTAACATAATTTCCTGGATTTTTTAAACTGGAAAAAGGGAAATGGGATCATGTAGAACAGAAGTCCCCAAAATGTGGTGCATGTCCCCCTGGAGGGAACAGAGGAACTTTCAGGGGGACACGGTAGGGCCAGGGCCACCCTGTATGGAGGGCAGGGAGGGAGTGCCACCTAGCCCTGCTCTACCTCTAGGTCTGCTTCAGCCCCGCCCCCAGTCTTGGCTGCCAACCATGGCCTGACTACAGCTTCTGCTCCCACCCCCATCCTCAATCCCATTCCCCCCCCCAAATCCGCCCCCAGATGCAGCCCCAGCCTCAGCCCCCTTACCTCTGTCCACGACCCCCTGGAGACATGTCCCCATTCTGGCCCTGCCTCCTGAGGAGAGGGGGGGCACAATCGTGAAAAGTTTGGAGACCACTGATGTAGAAGAATATTGACTGTCACATTGTTCATCATCAAGGTTGGCATCTTTAGATCCTCCAGGAAGACCTCTGCCCCTTGAGCTAACTGAGTATTTGATAAGAGTAGGTGGTTGTGAGGCAGACACTAGAGGAAACTGAGGCATGCCTTTTGCCTGAGTCCACAGCTATTTGCTCAGATGAGAGGAATATTGAAGTTCCGGAATCAGGGGTTTTGTTTCAGTTTCTGAAGGGAATGGAAGTGGCTACAGATCCTTCTGCCCTTAGCCTCTCTAGACTGTCCTTGTCACTATCTTCTTCTCTACTCTCTTCCCCTCTTCTCGTTCCAGTCTCTTCTCTCTGCCCCCTATTCCAGCTCTGTGTTCTAGCTCCAGCTCTCTCCCACTCGCACATTCTTCCCCCAGCCCTGCCTTCTCCATCTCCAGGCTGGAATGCAAAGGAGTTTCTCCTTCTCATTGGGCCCAGGGGAGTATTAAGAGCCCAAAAAAGGAAGTCACCCTGCTTTCAATTCCTGTATCTAGTGCAACAGCAGCTCTGACAGCCAGGAAGAGCAATTGCAGGGAAAGATCTACTTAGCTTCTGTAGATGACACACTCTCTTTAGCCTCTACTGAGCATGAAAAAAACCAGAGGCTTTCTGAGGCTTCTGACGTGGCCAATTTTTTGTGGATTTTAATAGATAATAAAAAGACACATCTCTGACCATAGGATGACCCACCTTGCCAAATTTCAAGTCTCAACCCCAGTACACGGAGACACAAGAACTTCTCAACAAACGAGATATAAGACATTTTTGACATGGACCAAACAACTTATTTTTTCCCTAGCCTCCCTCTTAGAAAAGATGGAACCATTTGTGATTAAACTTAAATAATGATAATCATTAATAATATTCAGCTTGAGGCAGACACTGAGAATGATAAATTTCAGCCCAACTGGTAAAAATTTGGCAAAGTTATAAGCAACTTAAAATGGGGTCTTATAATGGGAAATGTTGGGCAATGTTAACATAGGTGTCACCACCTATACTCTCTATACTAATTTAAAAGTAGTCTTTTGGAAAATTACTATTTTCCCAATATCTGATTTGGCTGAAATTCTTTTCAAGTTGTAAATTTTTATTTAAGATGAAAGGAATTGAAATTGAATGTGCATAAATATAAACTCTTCTGTAGTACTTATTTAACTGTTTTAGTATTTATTTTTTACTGTGTGATATTGAAATACAAAACAGCCCAATGTAATGCTTATAATTATGAGAGCTGAAGTTCCTGCCCCAAATCCTAACTGTTTTATGGAAGTAGACCCACTAAAGTTAATAAGGCAACAGACTATGCCCCAGTTGTATGTCAGTGTGACAATGACAACTTGCATGTGTTGGAGAACATTATGGTTTCTAATGGTGAACTCAGCTGATGTCTTTTTTTCTTCATTTGTAAATGCAAAGGAGAATTTAGAATATGAACTAGATATGTGCTAAGTATTCACAATGAAACCTGAAATCCTGCAAAATATCCCTGTTTGGGGATGAGAACTTGGGCCTCCAAGCAATTTTGCCATGAAGTTTACTAACGTTCACAAAACCGTTGAGTAAACCTGGACTAGATTATGATTGTCATAGAATCCTAGAAAGGGCTCAATTGGACCTTGAGAGGTCACCTACTCCAGTCCCTGGTGCTGAGGCAGGACCAACTATACCTAGACCATACTTGACTGGTGTTTGTCCAAACTGTTCTTAAAAATCAGCAATGACAGGTACTCCACAAACTCTGTTGAAAGCTTTTTTCAATCCTTAACTAGCCTTATATCTAATATCTAACCTAAATCTTCATTGCTGCAGATTAAGCTGATTATTCCTTGGCCTACCTTCAGTGGACATGGGGAACAATTGATCACTATCCTCTTTTTGTAACATTCTTCAAATATGTTAAGGGCTGTTATCAGGAACCCCCTCAAGCATCATTTCTGAAGACTAAACATGACCAGTTTTTTAAGCTTCCGTCACAGCTCAAGTTTTCTAAACTTGTTGCCATTTTTGGTGCTCTCCTCTGGACTCTTTCCAATTTAGCCACATCTTTCCTGAAGTGTGGTGCTAGGGTGACCAGATGGTAAGTAAAAAATGTCGGGACACTCACCCAGGACGTCCTGGTCTTTGGCGGCATTACGGCGGAAGGTCCTTCAGTCGCTGACGGTTGTCGGTGGCACGTCGCCAGCGGGTAATACGTCTTGCTGCTGAAGAGCGAGGTACCCGCCACCGAAGTCCTGCCAAAGGCCGTCAGCAAGTGAAGTATTCACCGTCGAAATTCCGCCGAACACCGGGACGTCCTGGGTGAGTTTGGAGGGGAAAAAAGGAGGGAAGAAGGGAAGAGGGGGGCCCTGAACGAAATATCGGGACAAATGGCGTCCCGACCATCCTTCAGTCGGGACGTGGGCCAAAAGGATAAAAATCGCGACAGTCCCGATTTTATCGGGACGTCTGGTCACCCTATGTGGTGCCCAGAATTGGACACTACTCCAGCTGATGCCTCATTATTGCTGAGTGAGCTGGACAATTACCTGCCATGTCTTACATACACATCTCCCATTCAGACACCCCAGAATGATATCAGCCTTTGTCACAACTGCTTCACATTGTTGACTCATATTCAACTGGCGATCCACTAAGACCCCAGATCCTTTTCAGCAGTACTACTGCCTTGACAGCTACACACCATTTTGTAGTTATGCATTTTCCACATAAGTGAGATAGAATTCAGTTTTGCCTGGTTTCTAACTAAAAATTCAGTTAACCCCAGTGGTTTCAAATAAATTTCACATTGACATGTTGTACAAACCTGAACCCCAAAGCAAAACTGAAGTAGAAGTAAACCCTAACTGCTGTAATTCCAATATTTTTTTTTAATTTTACAAATACCATCCCCCTCCTCACCAAACTTCCCTTGTTAATTGCTAACGCAGGTTAAATTCCTAATTATAGCTTGTAAATTCCACGGGTATATTTGCCAACATACATTATTTCTTTCAACATATGGTTCATTTATTCAGTGTGATTATCACACTGTAAATATATTAGAGTCCTATTGTTAACAGTCATCAAAATCATTCTGACTTTTTCACATTTTATTTGTGCAATGCAATTGAGGCTTTGCCGTAAAATGTAAAGAAATATTTTCTTTCATGTGTACATATAGCATACAGTATGTGTGGGGGATACATTGTGTCTCTATTGCAAAGTCCTTGCTTATGGATGTGTGTGGAAACACAACACCCCAGCAGGAACATCGAGACATTGGCCCCGATATCAGAAGTATTTAGGCTTCTAACTCCCATTGATTTTAATGGGAGTTAGGTGTTGAAATACCTTTGAGGCTCTGAGCCATTGTGCCTGAGGGAAGTACAAATACTCCACAAGGCTTTAGGGAAACATGGACTTGATTAACCCCTGCTATACCTGTTCACATGGGACACCACAGCCAGAAATATGACATCTCCCTCTATATGGATTCCCTTTGGGGAAGCTAGCATCTTGGACAGTTCCTGAGAGAAAGGTATGGGATTGTCTCTGGACATTTCTCACAGGGCAGTGTCTACATGCAAGGACGGGTACACAGGAAATTGGCACAGTATTTGCATATGATCCAGAGCCTCTTACTTACAGTTACATAAAAGGCTGAGTTAGAAAAAAGACCAGTCTACCATATAGACATGTTACATCTGTTTTTTTGTTAAATGACACTCTCATGTTGTCTGAAGCGTGACTGTCAGTTCTGACTGTCAGAAAGAAGGCAGATACCCCAAGCTGGTGGTGCATTGTATAATTAGAACCATTAACAAATGTGGACTCCTGGATCACTATACCAGTCTCATCATGGAGTCACAGACAGTCCCCACAGATTCTCTGCCTATTTTGCCACCCAGAAAAACTGCACTTTGTGATAATGGTCACTTAAATCAAAAACCACACCACATCAGGTTGCTCCCAGTCCCAAAAGACCAGTTAGTTACCCCAGATCAATTGATACTCCAAATCCTACACCAAAGAAAACATGGACAGTCAATTCTATAGTAAATTAACTAAAGATGTATTAGTTAAGAAAAAGAATGAGAGTTATTGATGGGTTAAAGCAGGTAAAATACATGTATAGGTGAATCACAGTTTGTAATTCCAAATGGTGGCTATGATGTCATAAACGTCCAGTGTCCCAGAAGCCTTTTCAGGGTTCCCAGATTGTTTCTGGGGACCTCCACTTTGCACCTCCACTGGTACACTTCCCTGTAGGAGTCTAATTAGTCCAAAGTTTTCTTGAATCCATGTTTATAACTTCTGACAGAAAACACACTGACAGTGTCTTTACCTACATGGTCTTTTCCTTTGATGACGGTGAGTGAAGAATGCACTCAGAGACTTTGACCTCCAGTCATCACACACAATGGCTTGCTTTGAAATTAGATGTTTTTCTGTTAAAGTTCTTCATTTGCATTTCACAAGGCTTCTTTCTTGTCTGATGAGTTATTTAGTTATAGGGGTATTTACAAAGTAAATGTTTGCAATTACAGTAAAACAGGACACAGATAAGTAAAAACAATGCATGTAACATCTCATTAGTTTTCATGACGTTTAAACACAAATACACTCTTATACATTCAACAATTATGTGATCTATACTAATACACAAGTGAATGGACCTGAATACACTCTGGCATGACCTAGTCTGCCAGTGTCACAGACACAAAGTCATATTAGATGTGGATTAAGCATTTAGATATTCAATGGATAAGTACACTGTCTGCCATTGAAAACTTACCATTTACATTGACTGGCAACCTGCCTGATTTTTCAGATACTAAAATAAGTGTATCACCATTTCAAATATGTTACTAGCTCTGAGCACCAGGAAGCCAGCTATATAGGGCAGTATATTCATACCAAAGATCAGATTTTCCATTGCTCTTATTTATGAAAAAAATCTATAGAACTGAACAGCTATTAATCCTGTAAGGTTCTAAAGAAACTAGATTACTAGGGCCATTTTTAAAAAATCGATAGAAATTAAATGTATGTGCATCCCCACTATAAGTTTTTTGACCCATCTTGAAGAATTCTATAGTCAGACTATAACTCTCATTACATTCTATAAGACTTTTTTCCGTAGAACAGTGGTCTTGTGAAAGCTGCTGGAGACCAAATAGTATTTCCTCGACAGGGACAGTTAAATGCTGTAAAAGTTATGGAACATCAATATCAATTGGAATATTAATGCCCTGTGTGTCCCGGCCCTGTATTTAGAAGCTGCATCTGGGCCAGGGTCAGACACAAGTTCCAGAATATGGATCCAGATGGGGATATCATAATCTGAGAATGAGGTAGAAGACCCGACCAGTTTGTCATTCTCCCACTGAAATGATTTACTCCTGCTGAAATGTTCAGCTACCAAAATAATAAAGTGATCTAAGCCCAGGGCTACACTCGGCGGGTGGGGGTCAATCTACGATACGCAGCTTCAGCTACGTGAATAACGTAGCTGAAGTCGGCTTATCGTAATCGACTTACCTGGCCGTCAGAACGGCAGCGAGTTGATCGCTGCCGCTCTGACGTCGACTCCGCTTCCGCCTTTCGATGAGGTGGATTTCTGGAGCCGACGGGGAGCGCTTTCGGGGATTGATTAATCGCGTCTAAACGAGACGCGAAAAATCAATCCCCGATAGATCGATTGCTACCCGCCAATCCGGCGGGTAGTGAAGACAAGCCCTTTGATGCTATTCTCGGGAAATTAGGCTTTCAAGAAATGCTGCAACCAACCAGAATGAGTTTTTGAGGCTCAGATTTCTTCAAGTAATTGAAATGTATAAGAAGATCAAAGCCTGAGTGAATGTTTTTCTTTGTTCATCTATGGGGTGATGAAAACAATTGGGCTTCAATTTGCCTGCATTTGATATGGGTACTGATGCCTGTAACTATAATGGGGCCAAGTGTGCAACCCTTCCTCATAGTGGTAAGCATATATGCATGCCAATGTTTCAGTTTAATTCAGTGGGATTACTTGTATTAGTATGTGCTCACTGACATGAGCAAGACTGACACAGATAGTTCTTATGTAGTTAAAATGCTTTTAATAAGCTCTAGCATTAGTGTTATTTGCTTTAAATTCCTTGAGGTTGTAGAGCAAGGTTGTCATGACAGGGCATCACTGACCGTAGCTTCACCCAATAAGTTGTTAGGAGTAGCTGCCACATCACAAGATGTCTACACAGCAGAGGAGCTAAGCACAGGAACTGATTTATAAAACACCTGAGCACACCTCATCTATGTTTGGATATGCCTCTGCTTCCTGATAGGATCTCATTGTGCACTAAGTGGGTTCCCTACTCCCAAACCTCCTCCAAGTTAAGTAGAGTATTTATTTTTTTAAGGAGGAAAGGGTGGCACTGTGACTCTAGTGTGGGACTCCCAAGTCAGGAATCCCAGGTTCCATTTTCTTATTTGCTTCAGATTGTTTCTGAGTTTGGATGGGTCAGTAGACTCAACATTTTCAAAACTGGTGCCTGATGTTAAGCACCTCAGTTTACGTACAGGCCCCAAAATAGATGGCCTGGTTTTCAGAGGTACTAAATCAGTCCGTGGCTCAATTGCTCCATCTATAGTACTGGGTTAATACTACTTATTTGGCTCCCAGATCGTAACATGAGAATAAATTGGTTAACTATTGTAAATCATTTTGATATCCTGCACTAGAACGTGCTATAGAAGAGCAAAACATTAATGTTAAGGCACACAGGCAAATAGCAATGCTAACACTGTGAATCAAAGAGAGTAATTTATTTGTGATCAAAATCAGAACAATATTGTTTAGCATTCACAGAAGCCAATCACTTTATTAGAGGTATACAGGGATGCATGTCACCTTGAGTTCTCCTGGAATTACAGTGGCTATATTTCAGTAAGCATCTCATCATAAAACCATTCATTCTGATATTTTAGTCACTATTAATGATGCATGAGAAGCACCTCCAACCTGCTACTGCAGCTCAATCCTGTTCCAATTAAAGTAAATGGGACTCTTGACTTCAAAGGGACCAAGATGAAGCTCTCTGTAGAATTTTCTTGAAGGAAAGATTTTCCTTGGCTGCAATCTCATTCATTCTCTCATGCCATTGTTGATAACTGGGCCTGAAGATACTTTACCAAAAAAATGTCCAAAGCATATGTTTTTTAGGCTTTCCTTTGCCCTCCAGAAAAGTATTGGATCCAAGCTCTGGACTGATGTATTCTAACTCACTGATTTGGAATGGTGTATGAATGCTGGCAGGGGTTTGAGAGCTGCAGAAATGGACTAGATAGCATGTGTGTGATACAAAACATACTGAGACCTTTTTAGACAGTGCTAGATCCTCAGCCACACCAAGGTTGGATTGGAATTAGGTTCCACATGAATGGAGTAGGTAGGATTGAAAATCCCACAGAGATCTAATGCCTATAATTACATTGTGTATGAGCATCAAGGGAGGAAGAAGTATTAGTTAGTAGTTATGGGTGTGATCCTCATCTAACTGCAAATCCGTGTAGCTCCATTGACTTTAATAAAGTTACCATTTACACCACCTGAAGACCCAGTCTGAAATTTTTGAACTCTCTGTTGTACTTGCTGCTGCTGTGATGTGAGACACAAGTGTTAGTGAGGAATCCATGAGTACACTTAGACTGTGGACTGAGATCCTAAAATGTGCCTGCTACAGATATGATCTGAGGCCTGGTATAGATATAGTTTTTGTACCAGAATAACTATTTCGACTAGGGAAGTGATTTTTTTTTCTTTACCAGCATAGTTATATCATTAAAATCCCTAGTATGGACAAAGTTGCACCAGTATAAAGATGACTTATTTTCACTATAGCTTTCCCCCCCCCTACTTTATGAGAACAAGTTATGCTGTTTATAAAGATGTTTATAGCCAGTATAACTGCACCCACAGTAGGGAGGGTTGTACCGCTTGAAATATACAGGTGTAGTTAAAGCAGTACAACTTGTGTGTGTAAACAAGCCCTGAGACCAATCTGCTTGGCTGATTTATGGCCCCAATGTGTGGTTCATAAATTCTGTGCTGACCATGAAGACTTCATTAAGTTTATGGAAACAGCTGTTCATAACTAAATAATCCCCTCTAATCCCTTCAAACTAGTAAAAACAACAACAACAAACCCCCAAATATTAAAACCATCCTACTAAAACAAATGTATAGTTTCTAGCCTGAGACATTTTATGATGGTCAAAAAGATGTCAGGAAAATATTCCATAACTGAAACTCCCTGCTATTCCTGTTTTCTAAACATCTTGTAAAATTCACTGCATACCTTGTAGAAAAATGCTACCCTGTTCTAAGATCTCAGATGTGAAATTTCAGGTAGATGTGTTCAATTTTGGCTAAGACTGGTTTTAGGAAATGACTATATATGCAGTAGTTATAAAGCGGATGGCAGCACCTGATTTTGTATAGACGTTCACAAGGTCAATGTCATCATAAAGTTTGATGCAGACACAATGCTGAGGGTGATAGGTATACGTGGAACCAATAGATCTTGAAAAGTGTGTTGTTCAGGTTGTTGATCATTGTAGCAGTGGAGATATGCTAGCAAGTTTTGCATCTTTTCTTCTGGCAGGGTCCGTTGCCACCTTGAGTTGGTGTGTCCTGGTCTGTGGGGAGCTTAATTCTAGTGAGGGGCTTTTCATGGGCCACCTTGAAAAAGAATTTCTGGACAAATGCATCTCAAAAGCAATGATATACCTGAGATACATCAATGATATTTTCATCCTCTGGATAAATGACTTAAATTCTCTTATAGATTTCCACCACAACTTCAACGACAACCACCTGTTGATTAAACTCTCTCTGTAATACACCCACACATCTGGACACCACAATCAACTTCAACAATCGAATACTATAGACAAGAAACCCATGGATAACCACACCTGCCGTCATAGATCCAGTAACCACACCAAGCAATCTACTCCATGAGAAAAACTGGGATATACGCCTTAACACACTAAAAAATGCCTTTAATTAACAAGGAGACCCCACTAGAGAAGTAGATCTCATCATGGAATGGGCCACCCAAATACCCGGAGGGAACCTGCTTCAACACAGAAATGAAACCCCCTCTGACTGCACACCCCTAGCTCTTATCTACCACCTCACACTGGAACCCATAATGAGCATCATCAAACAATTACAACCCATACTTGATGACAACCCTATCCTGAAAGAAATCTTTCCTGATCACCCTCTTCTGGTTTTCAAACAATGCACCAGCCTCTCCAAGCTCATTATAGAAGCAAGCTCCCCAAAGACCAAGACATTCCAACTCAAAGTGGCACCAGACCCTGCTGGATTAACAGATGCAAAACCTGCAGACATTGCTCTACTTCTACAATGATCAACACCTCTCATAAAACACCTATCAAGATCCAAGGTTCCTACATGTCCCAATCACAATATGTGGTATGCCTCTGTGATGGGTTGTCACCCCCAGAGTACATCTAGGGAGCTGTTGGAACTGCTATGCCCCCTAAGCATTTAGCTGAGATGGCCTTTCTCACACTACCCTGCTGGTGACTCACAGCTAGCATCCCCAGGGACGGTTTTCACCCAGTATGACAGCAGGTTGTGCCACACACCCAACTGAGTTACCTGAGTACTTTACCTAAGCCACTCAGCAACAAACAGGAGTTCCCCAGCCAACTTCCCATCTCCCCAGCCTTGCACCCCTCTGAAGTATAAACCCAATTATGCTGTTTTGCACTACACAGGGATCTATACAATGCAAGGTTATTAATTAATTCGCTTTCCCCTCAGTGTGGGGAAGATTTGCAATAGCCTTTGTTTACAGAGCTGAGATTTTCCCATACACTTCACTCAAAATACACTGGTTAAGAGAAAACATAAAACAAGTTTATTAACTACAGAATGATAGACTATAAATGTTAGCAAACAGATCAAAGCAGATTACCCAGCAAATAATCAAAACCGCAAACTAAGCCTAATATGCTAGATGGATAGGATTTGAACTAGCAATAGCTCACCCTGACTGATGATACAAGCAGGCGTACAGATTCTTTAGGTACAAGCTGCATCTGTTTTGCAGCTTGGATCCCCCTCCTCCATTCCAAGACCTTTGTCTTCCAGAGATTCTTTCAGGTGTTGAGTTGTGGGGGAGTGAAGACATATTGTGATGTCATTTCCCACCTTATATAGTTTCTCCATATGGCGGGAACCCTTTGTTCCAAGCTAAGTTCCCAGCTCAGTTTGTGGAAAAGTACACATACCAAAATGGAATTTAATATCATCATGTGATCTGGTCACATGCCCTTGCATGCCTTGCTCAGTCATAGCAGACATTACTTAGAGGCTGGCTGAATCTTTCCCAGATGACGACAAACCTTTTCCATGGTTCATAGTTTTTGCTGATGGGCCATTAGCACTGTCTAACTTCTTCATTGTTGTACCTGAAAGGCTAGCAGTGGGTGTTTCCAACTACACAACATCTTTCAGTAAAACATACATAGCAAAACTGTATAACTTCACATAAAATGATAACACATACAATCCAACAGGATATTAATGCTCAACAGATCAAGACTTCTAGAATGACACCTTACAAGGCATACTGTACAAGATACCACATAATTATATCATAATCATACTCTAATCATATTACTATGGTGAATGTGGGGTGCAGTGTGTTACAATCCCAGCCAGGGCACTAAATGCCCCAATAACAGTGATGTGGGTGAAACCAGACAATCACTATGCTCTCAAATGAACTCACACAGGAAAATGATAAAAGACACCTGTGGGTGAACACTTTTCACAAAGTGACCAGTCTATATCTGACCTCCAGATCAGATATAGTCCTCAACCTTAAAGAAAACCTGTAAGGTACTTTCAAAAGATAATCCTGGGAGCTTAAATTTGTATTATTTCTAGACACTAAAGGTCATGATCTTAATAAAGACACTGGATTTATGGCTTATTACAACAATCTGTAACCCTCTAATCCCCCTTTTTGTCCTAAAACTTCAGGGGTGTTAATAGGCCACTTCACCATGAATGGTCCTTTATAATATTTGCTAAGCTATCTGTTCGATTTTATTTTTAGCTGTGACACTGCAAATACCTTTCCAAGATCCAAAGAAAAGCTCTGAGTAGCTTGAAAGCTTGTCTCTCACTGACAGAAGTTGGTTAATAAAAGATATTAACTCACCCTCCTTATCTTTTGAACGTGTCCTTACTGAATTTCATCCTGTATATTTGAAACCATTTCTTCAGTTTGTCAAGATAATTTTGGTCATTCCCAACTTCACATCTATCACAGCTCCCCTGACTGAGCTGCTAAAAAGCAAAGACACCAAGAAGGTCCAGTGGGGTGACCAGTGAGATGAAACATTTAATACCATGAAGGTGTGACTGATCCAAACACTAGTCTTTGCCAAACCACACTTCACCAGGAGTTTTTTCTCTGTATGGATGCTTCTGATGTCAGCCTGGGAGTGGTGCTCTCCCATGACTTTTGGGGAGAAGACCATCCAGTTCTATATTTAAGCAGAAAGTTGTTTCCCAGGGAGAGATCATATTCAGGTACTGAGAAGGAAGCTTTAGCTACGAAGTGAGCTGTAGACTCCTTCAGGTATACCTGCTGAAGAGTCCCTTTTTGCTAGTCACAAACCAGCTGCCTTTGTGGTGGCTACAGTTCAGGAAAGATTCAAAGACTTCAGGGTTATTGCTTGTGGGTGCAGCACTGATCAGGGAAAGAGAATGCAAATGCAGATTTCGTTTTTTTTTATTTAAGGGAGAGCGGGGGTAAGGAGATGCTCGAGCAAGCAACCTTTTGGTCTTGAGGGTGAGGGTATGTGATGGGACATGCCACTGTACCACTGATAGAAAGGCATTCATTGGAGCATTACTTCATTCAGGCAGCACCAATTAGGTGCACCAGTAAAACATGCTCCACCTGGCGAAGGGGAGCTTTAAAAGGTGATGTTTTCTACTGCAATGGATGGGGAGATTGGTCAGGAGGAGAGGATGCTAGGGGCTGACAGTGAGCTCCATTAGCAAGGGTGGCACAGCCCAGGGTAGTGGCTGGCTTTTCCTTTCCTCACCTTTTATCTCCTTGTTTGGGAGCAGGCTGACATTGCAAGCCTGATACAGACAAGGGGCCTTGGAAGGCTGCTCCATTTTCCCCACAACTGTTTCCAAGCCTGTTGCTTTCCTCAGACCTGTGCATCTGCTCCATCCCCAATGCTGTACTCTGGCTTAATGCCCCTGTGTGGCCCTAAGTGATTTGCATATTATCACCTATCCAGTCCTTCACAGAGCTAGAAATAGAACCAAGAATTCCCTGTTTCCCGACCCTTGTTTCAACGTCACCGTTTCCATACGCTTTTGTCTACTGTGCTAGTAATATTATTGATTTTACTCTGTTTAAACACACCTAGAAGAAAAATAAACACAGAGA
This sequence comes from Chelydra serpentina, assembly GCA_037349315.1. Taxonomy (NCBI): domain Eukaryota; kingdom Metazoa; phylum Chordata; order Testudines; family Chelydridae; genus Chelydra; species Chelydra serpentina. Next base: position 82,536,692 of record JBAIAC010000004.1, read on the forward strand.
CAGAAATATTTAGGAATCTCCTTTCTAATTCCCTTGAAGTGAGATTTATATGTTTTCCACTATTGTTTGGAATACACTGGTCTACAATTTTTGAGAAGTCATCTGCTTCAGAGATAAAATGTGCTATTTAGTATGTATTTTGATGTGCTGAATTTAAATATGACAATTAAAACAACTGATTGGCTACTGTTCCTAAGATATTTAAGTTTTTACATTTTATGTCTATGTATATTGTGTAGATAGTAGAGTTTTAATCAAATTGTAAACCTAGGTCTTTTCATGTGTTTATGGTTGCTTTACATGATACTATTTCACCTGTCCTGTTTATGTAACACTTTAAAAATCAGCAAAGGGTTTATATAAATAAAATTTATTATGAAACAAAAGACAAAAAACTATTATGTACATAGTTTAGTCCTATTCAGTGTCTACTCGGCGCTTCTTGGCTTGTCTGTTGTATTCATTAAATGGAGCATCTCTTGTCACTGTCCAGCAATAGTCTGCAAGCATTGATGGGCTCCATTTTCCCTGATAGCTTTTCTCCATTGTTACAATGTCCTGGTGAAATCGTTAGCCATGCTTGTCGCTCACTGCTCTGCAGTTCGGTGGAAAAAAATCTAGATGAGAGTGCAAAAAATGTATCTTTAGTGACATGTTGCAACCAAGGCTTTTGTATGCCTTGAGGAGGTTTTCCACCAACAACCTGTAGTTGTCTGCCTTGTTGTTTCCGAGAAAATGTATTGCCACTAACTGGAAGGCTTTCCATGCCTTTTTTTCCTTGCCACGCAGTGCACGGTCAAATGCATCATCTCAAAGAAGTTCACGAATCTGAGGACCAACAAAGACACCTTCCTTTATCTTAGCTTCATTTAACCTTGGAAATTTTCCACGGAGGTACTTGAAAGCTGCTTGTGTTTTGTCAATGGCCTTGACAAAGTTCTTCATCAGACCCAGCTTGATGTGTAAGTGTGGTAATAAAATCTTTCTTGATTCAACAAGTGGTGGATGCTGAACACTTTTCCTCCCAGGCTCCAATGACTGTCGGAGTGGCCAATCTTTCTTGATGTAGTGGGAATCTCTTGCACGACTATCCCATTCGCAGAGAAAACAGCAGTACTTTGTGTATCCAGTCTGCAGACCAAGCAAGAGAGCAACAACCTTCAAATTGCCACAAAGCTGCCACTGATGTTGGTCATAGTTTATGCACCTCAAAAGTTGGTTCATGTTGTCATAGGTTTCCTTCATATGGACTGCATGACCAACTGGAATTGATGGCCAAACATTGCCATTCTGCAGTAAAACAGCTTTAAGACTCGTCTTCGATGAATCAATGAACAGTCTCCACTCATCTGGATCGTGAACGATGTTGAGGGCTGCCATTACACCATCGATGTTGTTGCAGGCTACAAGATCACCTTCCATGAAGAAGAATGGGACAAGATCCTTTTGACGGTCACGGAACATGGAAACCCTAACATCACCTGCCAGGAGATTCCACTGCTGTAGTCTGGAGCCCAAAAGCTCTGCCTTACTCTTGGGGAGTTCCAAATCCCTGACAAGGTCATTCAGTTCACCTTGTGTTATGAGGTGTGGTTCAGAGGAGGAGGATGGGAGAAAATGTGGGTCCTGTGACATTGATGGTTCAGGACCAGAAGTTTCATCCTCTTCCTCTTCCTCGTCTGACTCAAGTGAGAATGATTCTGGTGCATCAGGAACCAGCAGTCCTTCTCCGTGGGGTACTGGGCGTATAGCTGATGGAATGTTTGGATAATGCACAGTCCACTTTTTCTTCTTTGACACACCTTTCCCAACTGGAGGCACCATGCAGAAGTAACAATGGCTGGTATGATCTGTTGGCTCTCTCCAAATCATTGGCACTGCAAAAGGTATAGATTTCCTTTTCGTGTTCAACCACTGGCGAAGATTTGTTGCACAAGTGTTGCAGCATATGTGTGGGGCCCACCTCTTGTCCTGATCTCCAATTTTGCAGCCAAAATAAAGGTGATAGGCTTTCTTAACCATAGTGGTTACACTGCGCTTTTGTGATGCAAAAGTCACTTCACCACAAACATAACAGAAGTTATCTGCACTGTTCACACAAGTACGAGGCATCTCTGCTCACTTTGGCTAAACAGAAATGTGTCCCTTTGCAAAATCAAACACTGACAAATAAGAGAGCACGACACTGTATGATTTCTAGAGCTGATATAAGGCAATTTGTTCAACAGAGTGATGTAAGCTTCGTTATGATTGCATCATCCATGACTTCTAGGAATAACATGATGCAATTCATATCATGTATGACGCAATACCAGCTTCAGATTGCATCATTCATTCTTTTGCCTAAAAAAGCAAGTACTGTCCAAACCCAGTCATAGATTTATTCACAGATCCAGTCAAAGATGTATTTTAGTCATTTCTGGTTTAAATTGAGATCCCTTCCCTTTATAACTCACTTATCCTCCGCCATTCCCAAGTCAAGGGTCGTATATACTGACCCATTAGCATGTCTTGAAAACTAGAGCCAATCAACAATTTTAAGCATCATTTTTGTTCTCAGTGACCCAGAATTAGTAAAGTTTGACTACATTTATTTCAGAAGCATTTTGGCTGTAGAGCAGTGTATTAATCAACTGGTTTTTTTTAATTCTTCTGTTTTTTAAACCATTTGCTGCCTTTTCCGCAGTCCATGTCCTTGGTTTATTCAAGTTACTTCTCCCCCAGCCTTAAAATGGATACTTGAAAGTACTGGAATTCAATAACAATGTCTTCTTCAGGCAGTAAATCTTGAAAAAAATCTGTAGCTTTGTTTGATGATGAAAACATCATTTATATGGTTCTCTTCTCCATCTGGCCTTGCTGTACAACACAAATTAAAAATGAAAATAATATAGCACTTTATTGTTCTGTCATATAAAAATGTGGCAGAGATTGAAGCTTATTCTGATTTTATTTGTTCCTAACACAAGTAGACCAGGACTTTTTCAAACTTCCCTTTTTAAAAAAAACACAGAACTTTTACATAAATTCCAAAATAAAGGGAATTTGCTGTTATTCTCACAGCAGTCGTTTAAAAGAAAAGTTTGTTTGAATGCAAAATGTGATTTGCACAATATATATAATATGGCTAGGTGATAATGTGCAAATCACTTAGGGATAGACTGGGGCATTTGGCCACAACTCTACACTGGAGATGGAACATATATATGAATAGAAATTGAATTGTTGTGACCAATAAGCATCTGACCCAAAGCCCCCTGAAATCAGTCCAAGTCTTTACTCCGAATTCAATGGACATTAAAAGGCCATTTAAAATGTTATTTTGGGAAATAACAGTTTAAATGGATTTTTAATATCCATTGAAGTTGAAGAAAATACTTGGACTGATTTCAGGAGGCTTTGGGTCAGATACTTAGTGGTCACAACAATTCTTATTCATCCATAGTATTAAAGGCCCTCCTCTTAAGCCATGCTCTTCTCTTTCCCCACCACAGGCTCCCTGTTTTAAAACAAGAACAACACTATTCTATGGTGTAGGGCCAGCACATGAAACAATCACATCCCGTGGTTTCTCAGTGCTAGTGGTTCAATGGGATGCCAAGCACTTCCCCTGGGAAAGGCAGCTGTCTAGAATGCAATTTAACAGGCTAGCCTTAGGCAGGATTAGACATTTGTTCAGCAGTTCATTTTTTGATACAAATATACCCCACTCTGTCACACATACAGCTTAAAAGCCCTAACGGAAATATTTATTTTTTGATAGTCTCTTTCATACTATTGGTTCCATCGCATATTTTATTATCTAATAATATAATTTAATTTGGAGCCAAACTGCCCCCCTTTGTCCATCACTCTATTTTCCTACTTAGTTCTTGTAGCTTTCCTGTCTTGTGTAATATTAGCCTTTAAATGGTAAAGTCTTGAAGGCAGAGAACATGTCTATATGGCTTGTAAGGTGCATTACATATTGTAGGTAATTCTAATAAATAATGAAATTAGATATGTTCTTAATTTCCTGCTGATTATTGATGTCTCCAGACAGATGTTGAACTTATTTACCTTTGGCGACAATGACTATTATAAGATGTATTTCAACATCCCTCTGTTCAATTTATTTATATAAATTAAATTATCAGCTAATATTTCATTGCATTGTGATTGGAAAGACTAAAAAACAAACCCAGAATCTGCCTTCCTAAACATCCAGGGTGTTCATATCTTCCTTCTCCTGCTGCAAGGATGGAGGGATGCAGATATCCCATTGATATCCCATATCCCATCATTTTATGTCTATGCTATAGGTCTGCTGCATAAGTCACTATCTGAGGTGTGTTTCCTAGCATTGTTTTATTGGTTTTTCAATTTTGTTGCTTTTCAGAAGTCAGAAGGGAAGGATCAAAGATGTTAGGGGGCAACTGAACTTTCTTTGATTGCCCAAGTATCAAAAAAATAGCCACTCAATAATTACCTTGTTCTGTTCATTCCCTCTGAAACATCTGGCACTGGCCACTGTCAGAAGACAGGCTACTACGCTAATTGGACCACTGGGGTCTGACCCAGTATGGCCATTTTTATGTATCTAAATTTTTGGCAAAGTGAAGCAAGGCACTACACTCAGTTTCATGGGATTTCTCTGTCTGTAATGCAGTAACTTTTGATAAACACAACTGATCATTTCCAAAATTTCAGGGAACATTCCAGGAACCAATAGGAACCCTTCTGATGTTGGTGAATACTGGAAAAGCCTGATCTCCACTAAAATCACCATTTAGTCACTTTGAATTTGTCTACACTGCAGTTACACACTCATGGCAGGCCCATGCCAGCTGACTCAGAGTTGCAGGGCTTGGGGAAAGGGATGTTTAACTGCAGTGTAGCCATTTGAGCTCAGGCTGGAGCCTGGGATCTAGGACCCTGTGAGGTTGGAGGGTCCCAGAGCTCAGACTTCAGCCCAAGCCCGACTGTCTACATTGCAATTAAATAGCCCTTTACCCCAAGCCCTGCACATCTGAGTCAGCTGGCATGGCCCTGCCATCGTGTAACTGCAGTGTAGACATGCCCTCTTGCTATGGGAGTGAGGTAGTGAATGTATGGTTAGATTAGTAGACCCCACAACCCCCATTCTGGTCAGATCTCAGTTGATTTTGGTGAAAAAAACCCCAAAAATTGGAAAAGTGAAAATTTTAATGGAAACAACTTTTGGGGTTTTCTAGAATGATGGCCGTGGTAGTGGGAGCTGGTTATACAGCTCAGCCTACTTAAGAAATGAAGTGTGTGACCTTATCATTATAGATGGCTATTTTGTACATATTGGCAAAGAAGCTAATTGCTAGCAGTTATCATTGTCATCTTTTTTAAAAGTTAACTGAAGTAGATGTACTGTTTACATACTGTATCTGTTATACATAGTTGTTGCAAATGGCAGGGACCAATGAGGACAGACATAGGCAACAGAATTTTTGGCCAAGTGACCGCAACTTAATTATAGTTTAAACATCAAAGAAGCTTGTTTCTAAAGGCAAGCTATCCTGGGATGAGTAAAAAGAAGAGAAGCAACAGTTGCCCCCAGCACTCATCAATCTATTCCCACTTTTGGTGATCAAATCCAGAGGAATTGATCTGTTTGATGCCAAACCAAAAACTTAAACCCAAAGCCTTTTTGGACCCAAGAAGTTCTTAAGCCTTTTTCAAGGCTTGAGGTCTTGATTGCAAACCCAAACCCTGCCACAAAAGGGTCAGGCTCAACTGAGAGTCTTGTGGAGGGAAATCCTGTATTTGTGCAGAGTACAGATACAGGGCAGGCACGGCACAGCAAGCTTCCTCGCACAATCCTTTTAATGTTCCCTAACCTGCTGTGGAGAAGGGGCTATGTTAACTTGAAACTGTATGATATGAGATGCTGCTAGAGGACAAGTGCTATGTGAAGGTGTATGATGGAGTATGTTGTCAGACACAGTCCAAAAAGAGGATTTGGCACTGGGGACACAGTGGCTTGACTCCTGGATGGAAGCTGAACCCAGACTGCTTTCATGGAACTTTGATGGGGGGTTGAATTTCAAGAGTGATTGGTTGGATCCCAAGGAGAGAGGAAAGAGGCTCACAGAGGGGGTCAAAGAGAGAGACTGTGATCAGGAAGGGCAGCAGTGCCATGCTTCTGTAAGATCAGGCTGTCCCTCCAGGAGCAAGGAATAGAAAAGTTACTGAACACCATGGGTATGTTTGTTATGTCTAATCTGGTTAAGGAAAAGTTGAGTAGTTTTTCAAACCCAGTAGTTGGAGGAGTATTCAGTCAGTGGGTTTTGAAGAGATCTGCAGGGCCCTTAACATCGAGTTAAGAAAAGCAGCCAGGATCAACTGCTACTTACAAGCAAGTGTCTTGAGGAGAAGATTCTTATGGTAAATAGGCTATATTGGTGCCCTAGAGACACTGGTATTGGACAAGTTGTGTGCCCAGACATGGGCAGGCTGGGACACCTGTCCTGGAGGGGACCACCTTTAGAAGTGAAAAGAACTATTTGTTCCTAGACCTTTCTGCTGAGCCTGCTAACAGAGGGTCAGTTTTGGTGGTATGTTTTGTGACAAACACTTGTCTTCTAGGAAAAGGTCTGATCTCATCAACTTATTTCACACAGCCCCTCCAAAAGCCATGAAATGGCAACTTTCTGTCCCTAATAACAAGGGCTGGACACATACAGGTTTCCAGTAGTATAATTAATATTAACATTTTTATTACTTTAAACTTAAACTCCTGTGCATAATTTAATTCTTTTCCATGTGCCTTCTCGAAACATTTTTTAATAATGTTTTTAGATTTAGAGGAACAGGCAGTAATAACGCTTCGGTAACCAAATTAGGATCATTTGATTATCAAGCAATTATCTGAAGAAATGAATGCATTTAATTCAGAATTACAGGCCAGATTGTGGCCTGCTCAGCATCCAAGAGCAAGGGAATAAAGGTAATCCTCTCTTGCCCTCGGATGCCAGAGGACAGCTCCAGGGACTGGCAATACGAAGCTTCATAGAGATGTTACATTCCCTCTTTGTGTGTGTGTGGGAAGGAAGGTGCAGGGGGGAAGTGGGAGGGGGGCAGATGCAACATTCTTCATTTGAAGCAAATGGCAGCATAGCTGAACCATGGTATCAGGGAGATACACTGTGTGGGTATAGGCCAGGTGCAGTTTAGTCTCTCCCCTGATTCACCTAGTCACTGTCTCTCTCCTAAGGCAACACAACAAACTATATGGTTGGCCTAGCCCCAAAGTTATAAAACTGTGCCTGCAAGCTAGCTAAATAATTGTTGTTGGATTCTTGCTTCACTTCAATGGATGAGTGAAAAGGAAGGAAGGGGAAATAGAGGTGACATGAATTGCCCAAGGTCGCAGACAGAGCTGGGATAGAAGCCAGGTCACCTATCTCCCAGCCTGCTATGCTATCCTCTGCAGTACTCTTCTCCCCAAGAAAGTTTTTGTGGGTTGCATAGTCTATTTTCAGAAATATGATCTACTAACTGTAAATTATATAGGTCTTCACCAGACATCAAGAAAGTTGAGCAGTTCTGTGCTGATACTCTTACCTTCTCCACCCCCAAAGTTCAACTACTTTTTAGAAATAAGTGTATCGTAAAGCACAGAGACATATGGGAAACAATCATTAGAATTTCATGTGTGCATTGTTGTAACCAAATTGGTCCCAGGAGATAAGAGAAACATGGTGGGAGATGTAATATTCACTAACAGAAGTTGGTCCAATAAAAGATATTACATCACCCACTTTGTCTTTCTATTAGAATTTCATGACTTATAACTTAAGGATACCTGTGCAATCTAAAATGTGCATGCATGTTTATTGCATATAACATTACTTGTATTATACACACACATTAAAACATTCACAAATAGGGTCTCTACATCTAACAGAAAAAAAGGATGAACCCTTAAAATTAACATAATTTGGCAGCAATCATTAACTCATTTGGCGTTCATTATAGCAATATCAATAATGTAATAAGCTAAACCACATAATTAATATTTATTAATATATTTTATTGATATAAAGTAGATTTACATAGGAAATTGTGCTATGCCATTCACTAAATGCATCATTTGTAAGTATTTCCAGGCATAGAGGGTTAAAACATAGAAGACACACACACACAAAACTTAACCATAAAGCAAAGTATTCTAGGAAAAAGATACACTAGCTAAGCTATCCTAATAATATGTTTAGAGCTTCTTTTTGTTGTGAAAAACTGAGTGTTTGTTTGAGCGATAAAAAGACATAAATGTAAGAGCAAGACTGCCAGCAAGCTAAAGTTCAAAAATGTTTGTCGTGAGTATTCTATTTTAAATATAAATTTAGATGAGGATTACAGTCTTGGGTAATTGCCTCTTTGTAGAATTACAATAGCCAATATAAAGGACATTTGCTGCTGATTGTCCTCCATGCCATTCAGAGTTTATACAGTAACTTCATAATGGCTACTTAAAAAAATGATGCGCTTCTGCTTGCACATCCTTATTCTGCTAGACACAGCTAAGATAACGATACTGATGTGCTGAGTTGAGTTTATCATGCACTGTTGACCACCTCACCTGAATTCTACCTACCAATCCATTACTACCAAGACTATTCTGAACATTGAAAATCTGAGAGTAACTTCAAGCAGTGACACTTAAAAAAAAAAGATTTTCTCGAGCTCTCCCCATAGTTGAAACCCTTGCCTCCCCACCACTGCCCTCTATTAGCCTAATTACACTGGTCTGAGGTGCAAAATGGGCAACATTCAATCCTGAATTAGTTACAGATTTAAGATTTAAGGACATATATTGTGATATATTAGGGCTAGCAATGCTACATTAGTAAGGGGAAATTCCCAGCTTTCCAGAGGGGTACACAGTGTTTTGTTCTGGAAGATCCTAAGATATTGGTTTTCAAATCAGAGACATTATTTTGTACAGAAAGCTATTTTAGATAATGTGTAATACTTTCTAAAATGTATTACCTATGATTTTACTCTTCTACAAAGCAGTATAAATTTGAACTCACTATAAACAGGGCATCCTTTCTTTACAGTTATGGGGGTATGGAAAATAATATCAAGCGTCAATTTAAAAACTCCCTGAAACATTTCAAAAATAGTTTTCTAGAAAGTATGTGGCATAAATGTGGAAAAACAGCTTTGTCCAGTGGTTCGAGCACTAGCGTCTGAATAGGAGACCTGGGTTTTGTTCCAGCTCTGCACATTGGCTGTGTGACCTTGAGCAAGTCTTTTCCACTTTCCAAAGACTTCCTTGATTCCTTTTTGCTTCCATTTGCAATGCAAGAGGTTAACTCTGTTCTATAAAGCCCTGCATGGTTTAAATCCTGCATACCTCAGAAATCAGCTTGCTTTCCATATGATATGTAGCATTTGAGATCAGCTAGGGCAGTGGCAAGCTAACAGTTAATGGGTATAAATATTTGGAAGCTGCTATCTGGGCATTTTTGATAGAGAGCCCTTAGATGTATCAACTGCATTATCTGCTGTATTGTCAAAATTACCCTCCGAGTGCAGTAGTCCTCTCCTCTCCCAGGTCATTTCTGGGAGCATAGGGGTGATTATTGAGGAAGTCAACAAGTTTTGTATAATTAATACTATCAGCAGCAACAGACTGTGTGGTAGTCACTTTTATACATTGAATGGCTATGCAATTTGAATGTGAGTTTTCCCTCAGTGAAGATTCTGAGGTCAGGTCCCAGGACCCTTCTTAAAATTTGCTTGGTACTGAATCTTATTTATAATCTTCCCATTCTCATTTTGTTATTGAGAAACAGGGCAGATAACCATGTAATTTCCTCCCTAAAGTCTCTGTGTTGCATGATATCAGTTTCATTTTTTAAAGAGATAAAGTATTTTTATAGTCCATAGCATATTGCCATAAGTGGTTACTTTTGCATAGTATTCTCTTGTCCATTTTCTCACCTAAATATGATGTTAGTTTATTCATTTCTCCAAAAGATTATTGCTCTCAACCATTTAATCTGAAGTTTGGTTTTTTACCATTTTCAGATTTCCATGGCTGTTCTTAAAAACATTTGTTTTGACAACCCTTTTGATTAAAAAAAAAAAAAAGGACTGAAGCAGTTCTTCAAAGTGGAAAATATCTTCTGGTTCCTCTGTCACTTTTTTCCAGTTGCTGTTTTAGATTTGTTCTATTTCTCTCATTCTGTTTTGTTGTTTTCTTCTGGTCAAAGCTTGTTTTCCTGTTACAGGTAGATGCAGGTTGGTTTTTCCTTTAAAAGTTTTATTTTTCTGTCTTCTACTGAAGGTTAGTGAACACACGAATCAACATAAATGATAGAAGCAGAACCAACTAAATATGGCAGGCACTATTTTACTTACAGGACAAAGGTAGTTCCTGTCTTTGGCAACAGATAGTTCTGGGAACTTTTAATGAGGCTGCAGAAGTGTGTGTGTGTGCGTGCGTTTCCTTCATTTGTTTCGGCAGTGGCTGTGTTTTGATGCAGTGACTTTAAACATGCTGTGAATAGGGAAGATCAAAAAGAAATGCTTCCTTCTATGCAGAGAACATTTTCCCACTCCTCCTCTGAAGTTTCCTCTGTGTTCTGCTCTAGTGCCTTTGAAGAAATAAAGTTAAACAAATGTTTTAGTCATGTAGTTAGTGTAAATTAGATACAATGTATTTGTATTTTTTAAATTTTAAACTATGCTTCCCACCAATGTGCCAACATTATTAACAAACTTAATGAGATGTATCTATTTTGGGAGGGACTTTTTTTAACATAAGAACATAAGAACATAAGAAAGGCCGTACTGAGTCAGACCAAAGGTCCATCCAGCCCAGTATCCTGTCCACCGACAGTGGCCAATGCCAGGTGACCTGGAGTGAGTGGACCCAACAGGTAATGATCAAGTGATCTCTCTCCTGCCATCCATCACCCCCCTCTGACAAACAGAGGCTAAGGACACCATTCCTTACCCATTCTGGCTAATAGCCATTAATGGACTTAACCTCCATGAATTTATCCAGTTCTCTTTTAAACCCTGTTATAGTCCTAGCCTTCACAGCCTCCTCAGGCAAGGAGTTCCACAGGTTGACTGTGCGCTGTGTGAAGAAGAACTTCCTTTTATTTGTTTTAAATAAACAAAATAAATAAAGAGTTTTGTGAGGGGATTTGTGATTAATCCATGTTTTGCGTACTATTTCTAATATTTTCACTGGATGTTGCCTTAGTCAAGTATTAACTAGTCAGTAGTTTAAAATGGCTAATAAGGCAATACTATGACATTATTGTAATTTAATCTATTCTATTGCTAATTCCAAGTGATAAATAATGTATATTTTACATTCCAAACCTCTTGAATTAAGCCTGAGAATTGTTTGTACATATATATTACTTGGTGATTTACAGCTGAAATTTTATAGATATAATCTCTACTCTTCCTTTTCCTGCAGAGAACAATTCTTGGACAGAATAATTTTTAAGCCTGTCTCTAAGGCCTGGCCTACACTACAAACTTAGGTCATAGGAAGCCATCTTAAATTGACCAAATAATGTATGTGTCTACACTACCACATTCCTTCCGCTGACCAAAAATGCCTGTAATGTTGACTTCTGTACTCTTCCTCCACAAGAGGCATAACACTTAATTTGATGTTCACAGGTTGAAATAGGGGTAGTATAAATGCTATGTTGTGTAAATCGTATGAATTGGCCTCCAGGAGATGTCCCACAATGCTCCCCTGTGACCGCTCTGGAGAGTCTTTTCAACTCCTCTGCATGGCAGCCAGGTACACAGGAAAGAGCCCCTCCCCTGGAAAAGCCCTGGGAACTTTTGAATTTTCATTTCCTGTTTGATCAGCATGGAGAGTTCGCCAGCACAGCTGATCATGGAGACTCAATGCTCCAAACTTGCTTCAGCCTGGTGTACACAGGAGCTGGTATAGCTTATTGCTGTGTAGGGAGAGGAGTCTGTGTCGGCAGAGCTCTGATCCAGCAGAAGAAATGCTGACATCTACGGAAAGATTGTGCGAGGCATGAGGGAGAAGGGCTACACCAAGGACATACAGCAGTGCCGCGTGAAAATAAAAAAAACATCAGCAAGCGTACCAGAAGACAAGGGAGGTGAACAGTCATTCTGGTTCTGCTCCATAGACATGCTGCTTTTACGATGAGCTGCATGCGATTCTTGGTGGCAACCCCACCACTATCCCAAAATGCAGCGTGGATACCTCCCAGTGTTACCTGGGCTTCCTCCGAACCAAAACTCTCTGCGAGGTGGTATCAGGACAGACCGAAGGAGATGCAGTGCTTCTGTCTGCTATATGCCTGACACAAACAAATCAAAACCACATGCTTTCATTTAAAGCCAATACTTTATTAGTCTCCAACACTCCCACTAGAATGCCTTTACTCGAAGACACTACTTTGTTTAGTCTCAAGCACATACAAACACAATAGGTTATAGAGCACCCCAAATTGGTAATTACCCCTCAGGAATTTGGAACAGTATTTGGATGATTTTGCTGCAGATTTCTGGTAGTCGGCCTTCTGTCCGATGCTGTAGATCCTTCCAGTGTGTCCACGAAGTGATCCGCTTGAGACAGATCCACATTCCCCCCCTTATGCCCCAAAAGTTACAAAAACATGTCAATCAAAAGTGTTACATAGCTGACCAAACAATATCAACCATTAGGCAAAAGCAGAAGTTACAAAAATATGCCACTAAAAAAAAATTATTAAGCAAGCAGTTTTGAGCCGTAGTCTGGCAGTTATATTTCCCCATAAGGACAGTCCTAAAATATAGCCACAGACATTTACCCAAGCATATCAGAGAGGATGTAGAGTTAAGCTGACGTCATGTGATAGCTACCTAACCTTTCTGGCTAGCCTTAGTTACACTAAGGGCTGGTCCACACTGGGGGGGGGGGATCGATCTAGGAAATGCAACTTCAGCTACGAGAATAGCGTAGCTGAAGTCGACGTTTCCTAGATCGAACTAATTATACTTACTGCGGGTCCACGCGGCGCAGGCAGGCTCCCCTGTCGACAGCGCTTCCTCCTCTCAGCAAGCAAGAGTTCCGCAGTTGACGGGGGAGAGCTTCTGGGATCGATTTATCGCGTCCAGATGAGACGTGATAAATCGATCCCAGAAGATCGATCTCTACCTGCTGAATCGGGCGGGTAGTGTGGACTAGCCCTAAGTTTATGCCCAGGCCCCTGCTAAATGGCTAAGAGCAACAAGCAGAATAATTGATAGTCCATCCCAATAATTGTCAGTGGCTAGAACACCTGGCTGGTTGCTGAAATGCCCCTTTACACCAGGAGTCTGATTCCCGGGCCACCTTAGGCAACAATGAGGATGAAATTGTGGATGAGGAAGAGGAGGAGAATGAGAGCCAGGCAAGTGGTGAATCCATTCTCCCCAACAGCCAGCAGCTGTTTTTAACTCTGGAGCCCAGCCGGTTGCAGGACAGAGTTATAGCTGACCAGGATGCTGGGAAAGGCATTTCCAAGCAAGCCATTGGGGTTACATGCTATTATATTGTATGTGTAATCAGAACAAAAAGTGAGGTACAGTGGGTATATGATTCCCTGTGGCCGGCCATTCCAGCTCTCCAGAGGGAGTTGCCCAATAAAAGACTGTTTATGTGCACAGGAATGTCCCAGGAATCCTCCACTGAGATTTCTATGAAACTTTCATAGAATCATAGAATCTCAGGGTTGGAAGGGACCTCAGGAGGTCATGTAGTCCAACCCCCTGCTCAAAGCAGGACCAACCCCAACTAGATCATCCCAGCCAGGGCTTTGTCAAGCCTGACCTTAAAAACCTCTAAGGAAGGAGATTCCACCACCTCCCTAGGTAACCCATTCCAGTGCTTCACCACCCTACTAGTGAAAAAGTTTTTCCTAATATCCAACCTAAACCTCCCCCTCTGCAACTTGAGACCATTACTCCTTGTTCTGTCATCTTCTACCACTGAGAACAGTCTAGATCCATCCTCTTTGGAACCCCCTTTTAGGTAGTTGAAAGCAGCTATCAAACCGCCCCTCACTCTTCTCTTCTGCAGGCTAAACAATCCCAGTTCCCTCAGCCTCTCCTCATAAGTCATGTGCTCCAGCCCCCTAATCATTTTTGTTGCCCTCCGTTGGACTCTTTCCAATTTATCCACATCCTTCTTGTAGTGTGGGGCCCAAAACTGAACACAGTACTCCAAATGAGGCCTCACCAGTGCCGAAGAGAGGGGAATAATCACGTCCCTCAATCTGCTGGAAATGCCCCTACTTATACAGCCCAAAATGCCGTTAGCCTTCTTGGCAACAAGGGCACACTGTTGACTCATATTCAGCTTTTCGTCCACTGTAACCCCTAGGTCCTTTTCTGCAGAACTGCTGCCCAGCCATTCGGTCCCTAGTCTGTAGCAGTGCATGGGATTCTTCCATCCTAAGTGCAGGACTCTGCACTTGTCCTTGTTGAACCTCATCAGATTTCTTTTGGCCCAATCCTCTAATTTGTCTAGGTCCCTCTGTATCCTGTCCCTACCCTCCAGCGTATCAACCACTCCTCCCAGTTTAGTGTCATCTGCAAACTTGCTAAGGGTGCAGTCCACACCATCCTCCAGGTCGTTGATGAGATACTCATGGAGATACTCGGTAATCCTTTGCAGAAAGGTTTCTGGGGAGGGCTGCCTTATTTCTTCCACCACGGTAGGAGACTTTCCCACACCACTCCAGTGTGCTGGCATCATTGTGGCACACAGCACAGCAGCATAAGGATCAGGTCTGTGCTTGCAGCTCCCTTGACCACTTCTGTTATCCTTAGGAGACTATCACCTAGGGCCATGTAGGGGAAATGGGGGAAGTTTTCATTACAGGTGCTTATAGCACAAACAATAAAGCATGTGATACACAAGCCACAGTGAATTCTGGGTCCCTCAACCACGCTTTCCCTAACGTGCCATTGCTTTGGTTGGAAGGGATTGCCATCTATTATGAACAGCATAATCTGCTGGGTGCTACACACACCCACCCCAGGGTAGAAATGGGGAGGGGAGAGGTAAGGGGCACCTTACGTGGCTCAAAGCTGATTGCCCCGTCCCTTCGTGGGGCTTCACTCTGCTCTGCCAGCCATCCCACGAGTCACTCCGCTCCGCCAGCCGCTCCAGCTGTCCCGCCAACTGCTCCGCTCCACCAGCAGCTCCGCGCCGTCAGCCGTCCCGCAAGCTGCTCCAGCTGTCCTGCCAACTGCTCCGCTCCATCAGCAGCTCCGCACCGTCAGCCGTCCTGCCAGCTGCTCAGCAATATATCTTTCAGCTCCCCCACTACTTAACATAGTGCTCAGTGATTTCAGCTCTTTAGTGATTTCAGCTTGTAGTAAGGGGAGCCTTAATGCTATTTTGCACCATTAGCCCCAAGTGATTCCAACTCAGCAGCCTGTGATTAAACTCCTAAGGAATTGAAAATTAGCTCTGATATTCCACAGTGCGGGAGAGGGAGATCTGCAACTGACATTTAGGGCCCTCAGACGAGGCCCATGCCACCAGGTACAAATACCTGTCCCCAGCCTCTCTCAGTGCAGTGGGTTTTGGAACCCATGTCCCTCGCCTAGCGAGTGCTGCTTCATCAATGGTGAGTCCCTCCATCATAACAAAAGGTCACTGTCCTTGATTCACATAATCAGGGTAACAACACTTTATTCTTCCTGCCCCAATAACAGAGAAACTGGGGATCCCACAGCAGCCAAAGTGACCACTTGGGCAAGCGATCCATCATGCTTTGCAGGGTGGGTGTGTCCATGCAAACAAGATTAGCCCCTGACATCCCTTTCCACAACTCACCACCAGATGTCAGGGTAGAGCTCAGCCTGACTCTGCTTACACCTGCTTGCATTTTTCTGAATGGTCCTGTGTTCCTAAAGATGTGCACGTCATTCACTTTTCCTGACCATCTGACATTGATGTCAATGAAATGCCCCCTGTGATCCACCAGCAGGTGCAACACCATTGAAAAGTATCTCTTTCAGTTTATGTATTCTTTGGCAAGGTGACCTGGTGCGAAGATAGGGATATGAGTGCCATCTATCACCCCACCGTAGTTAGCAAATCCGCCCAATATGTCGTACACATTGCCCAAAGTCACTACTCCTCTCAGGAGAAGCGTATAAATGGCCCTGCAAACTTAGATTACAACAGCTCTCATGGTGGATTTACCAACTTTGAATTGATTCCCCACTGACCAGTAACAGTCTGGCATCACAAGCTTCCATAGAGCGATCGCCACTCACTTTTCCACTGTCAGAGCAGCTCTCACTTTAATGTTGCTGCAGTTCAGGACTGAGGAAAGCATTCCTGAAAAGTGGCCTTCCACATTCAAAAGTTCTGCAGCCACTGCTCATCAACACATAGCTGCATAATTATGTGGTCCCACCAGTCAGTGCTTGTTTCGCGAGACCAGAAATGGTGCTCCACCATGTTCAGCTGATGTGCAACTGCCACCAGCAACAGATAATTTTTCATTCTATGGCTTGCAGCAGGTCAGCTTGCATGAGATGGCAATGTTCTGCGTGGTGGCTCCTGTTTCACTTATGGAAATACTGCAGGATAAGGTGCAAGGTGTTTATAACGCTCACAACAAGAGTACACAGTTGAGCAGGGTCCATACTTTTTATGCTATGGCTTACACACAGCTACGCCAGGCTTTCGAAAAAAGGGTGCAAAAAACCCATGGGTTGTTTGCCATTGATATCAGGGAAGGGAGGGAGGAAAGTTCATCATAGGAGGCCGAAGCCATGTTTCCATTACCACTAGCGTCCATCTTTTAGTCCTAAGAGGCATTGCAAGCCCTTTGCAAAACCTCCTGTGGCTAGTTGCACTGTGTGATATCTACCCACAGTGAACTGCTCTGTGCATCAATGCAAGCGCTGCTAGTGAGGACACACTCCACTGAGACAATGAGTGTGGTGTGGACATGACCGATCAATTTAATTAATTCAAAGGCTCAGTGTCATCTTACACAAAGCCGACTTAAGTTTCTAGTGTAGACATGTCCTAAGTGTTTATGTTTTGATTTAAGGCATGATTCCAACTATAGTGATGCTTTGATTGAGGTGATTTTGATTGTGTAGATACTTTGTACTCAATTACATTTGTATATTCAACTATATATAATTTTCTAGAGATTTTTATTTTTAGACACTACTTTTAATACCTGATAGGTATTTGTCTCATAAGGAGCCAAAATACTTTTCTGGGTAGAAACAATTGGTGAGGAAGAAATAGTGGGTGTGGGTTGGAGGGGATGTTTGACACCTTGATGAATATATGTTTAAATAAAGTTAGGCGTTTCCCCATTCTTTACTTAAATACATTACAATGGATTCTTGGAACAAAATTGTTCCTGAACTTAAGTGTGTGGAATATGGATCAGCACAAGTAGAAAATAAACCCCTGGAGGTTAGTCAAAGGTCAGTTCAAAACTAAAGTACAGGTGAGAAAAAAGACTGTGAATGTGGAGCATATCCAAATAAAGAGATAATGAGGTGTGTCAGTGGACTGAGTAGTACTGTAAGCTGTGTGAAGGGCAAAGGGACAGGGAATAATTGCATGAGATGAGACAAGTTGATTGCAACATTCTAATTTGTGTGCAGCACATAGAGAGGAGACTGTTTGTAGTCTTGCTCCTGGAATGGTCATATTTCTTGTGAACAAGCTGCAGGTGATAAGGGGAGGAGAGTGAAGCAGTTGGGAGGTGAAGATGGGAGAGTTTTTGATGGTTTGATGCAATTAAGTTTATTACAGGTGGGTTTTTTTTATTTTGTGTCACTTATTATTTAATTTATGTAATTTGGTATATGAAATTTTAAGAAGATGGAATTGGGACATTTTATAAATTGCAATAAATGAACATACACGTGATATAATCCCCTCAGATTCACTCTGTGCCCATTAAAAATAACAAAACTGAATTTACCAGTAAACTACTGGACTACATTAGAGGTAATTTATAAAATGGTGTACTGCAAAGTACTCATAGTAAGAGAGTACATATGTATAATGGAATCTAAGTCTACAGGACCCCAAGGCTTTTTCTACAGTAGAAATGTGTACCACTTTAAATTGGCTTTAAAATTAAGTCCTTGGTGCAAAATGGTTCAGCATAGGCAAGGGTTAAATATATTTAAGTGCATCTGCATTAAGATTGTGCACCAGTTTAACTATATCAATTTAAAAATAAATTTAAACTGGTACACTTCTGTAATATAGATATGGTCTCTGTTGCTGTCTTATACACACCAAAGATGCTAAGCAGTTCTAAGGTTTAACATAAATTTGAGGTAGTCAGCTTACTCTCGTGGTTGGCCCTCATTTTTATAGACTGTTATTAATACATGCTGAGAGACTGAAAGAGAGGAGTATAAATTATAGTATTACCAACAACAAGCATTCAAAAATTATAAATCTGGCTTAAAAATAATGAGATTTAAAACAAAAAATATAAATCTTGGGGTTTTTTAAAATTTGCCTTTTGAGTTTTAAGTCTTTAGTGTTCAGTCATGTCATTTTCTTCAAGCTTTTTCCCACAATCAAAGGACCCAGAAGCTTACTTTTGGAGTGAGGGGAATTTCAGTGAAAACTACATCTCACACAATTGCAGTACTTCAGGAGCAGGGGCTTTAAGAAAAACAGCACATATCATAAGACCTGTGATAAACTTGCAAAAGTTACACCAACTGAGATTTCACTTGACTGAGTGGGAAAAGTTCAGATGTGATGTGTAAGTTATGTGTTGGTAAACGTGTGTGAGTAAGAAAAGGTAATTGGTATAATTTATGGGCTAAGAAAACCAGAAGAAAGTGGTATCACCAAATTAGACTGCCCTCTGAATTTAACATAATGTCACTGAAACCTGAACTTTAATTCTTTCCACATTTTCTTGGTATGTATCTTTGTGTGTTTAACCTTCAATAAAAATATGGCACTGCTGGGTTCTATTCAGATCGATATCACTGTTGTGTATCTTACAAACTCTTAAATGAGAACTGAACTGCTCGTGCAGTTAAGGAAAGCTTGGAAGTAATGTGCTTAACTGGCATTTGTTCTAGGAAAACTGGCAAGCATATTGTGTTTCTTTTTTTAAAGTGAAAGACTATGTCTACACTACAGCTTATGTCTGCATAACATATCACTCGAGGGGGTGGAGGGTGTGTTATATACCAATAAAATAAAAACCAGCAGGATCGTTTTAAAGGGGATAAGACAGAATGTCACGTTTATTGTGACTACAAAAAGAATCATAGTAAGCAGTCAGTTATAGCTATAACATTTCATTCAGTTTCACATTCATTCATACACACACACACAGGTTCTGCATAGATGTCATAGTTACCAGCCTAGAAGTTGCTCATGCCAAATTACTGGCCAGGTAACCTGGGCATGAGAGTGGAGCTGAGTCCTTGTCAGATTCATCTGATGCTCCTGGAGGTTGGCAGCAGAACCAGAGACTCAAAGTCCTCAGTTTTTAGAGGCCATTCTTATAGGGATTTATACCTATGTCAGTCTATGGGAATTGCTTCATCATGCTGTTGCTGAATCAATCAGCAGATGGCACATTCCTGATGGCTCCGTGCTGTCAGATGTTATCTTGTTTTTCCCATCCTTTGCCAATGGTCACTGAATTCTTAGGCTGGCACCTCCCTGATCATTCAATTGTTATCTACACCAAGCATTCATCCACATACATACTGTCTCCACCACTTTCGGGGTGTGTACTAATTTATTTGAGACTCCCTGCCCTTTGAGGGGGTGGGGTATTTCTATGCTGTTTCTAGGTACAAAGCATGCATAAAGAACAAAGTCAAATAACTTGTTTGCAAGTTTCTCATAGTAATACAGTATCTTTCTGAGAACAGATACAATCAATGGTTTACACAGACAGTAGCTTGTAAATTTAACAAGGGATCCAAGAGATCTTTTACTTGGTAATGCTATGAGGCTTAAATTGTGGGAATCACTTTCGGTACCTTCTTTAATATCCCTACAGGTGAATAAATAACCCCCCGCCGACAGGATCCCTGGGGTGCAACCTGGAACTGGGATACTGCTATGTCCCCCTTAACTCTCCAGCCTGGGCTGTCTCTCACAATGCTCTGCTAGTGATAAGTAGCAAACCCCTCCAGGCACTGTTATCACTCAGCACAAACACACATGGAGCCCCACACCCAGCTAGATTGCATGAATGCTCCCAGAGCCACTCACAAATCACACAGAGAAATGCAACAGCAAATCTCACAAGCCCCCAGCCTTGCACCCTAGATCCATAAGTTCATTACCCACTCCGCTTCTCCCTAGATGTGGAGAGGACACACACTAGCCTTTGTAACCTGAACTGAGATTTTCCAAGCACTTCAACCAAAATACTCTGTTTTAGGTAAAATATAACACAGATTTGTTAACTACAGAAAGATAGACTGTAAGTGATTATAAGTGGTGGGCACAAAAGGACAGAGATAGTTAACAAAGAAAATAAAAGGCACAAACTAAATCTTAAACCTTATTACACTAGGCAGTATTTGGATGATGCAGTTGTCAAGGTTCCCTCCCCACTCTGAACTCTAGGGTACGGATGTGGGGACCTGCATGAAACCCCCCCTATGCTTATTTCTACCAGCTTAGGTTAAAATTCCCCAAGGTACAAAATCTCCCCTGCACCCTGAGAAAAGCTTCTCGTTGCCACCATCAAGTGATTTAAAGAAGAATGAGGGAAAAGAACCACTTGAAGTTCCCTTTCCCCCCAAAATACCCCCTCAAGCCCATACACCCCCTTTCCTGGGGAGCTTGAGAATAATCTCCTAACCAATTGGTTACCCAGTGATCAAAAACCCACCCCCGGGGTCTTAGAACAATGGAAAACAGTCAGATTCTTAAAAGAATGATTTTATTAAAACAAGAAAGGTAAAAATCATCTCTGTAAAATCAGGATGGTATATATTTTACAGGGCACTCAATTTCCTAACTCAGAGGGATCCCACCCTGGGCAAAACCTCCAAGTTACAGAAAAATGCAACAAAAACAGGAATACACATTCCCTCCAGCATAGAAAATTTCCTAAGCTAAAAACAAACAGAAAAGACTAATGCCTTAGCTATATACTCACCAACTCCAGATGTATGGTTACTTGCTTGATCTGTCTCCTACGGAGAGATCACCCAGACAGACAGAAAGCTTTTTTTCCCCCTTCCCAAGATTTGAAAGTATCTTGTCCCCTTATTGGTCAGATGCCAGCCCAGTCAAGTGTCAGCCAGGTTACGGGAGTTTAACCCGTTACAGGTAAGATGATTTTATAGTACTGCATCAGCCTCTCAAACCCTTCCCTTTATATTTATGACAGCAGTTTTCTCACCTCAATGGATGTTACAGTTCTTAATACACTGGCTTCTCCCTTAAGAAAAGGGGACAGGAAAATCCATTCATGGTGTTTGAAGGACTGTTCACTGTTCAGAACCCTTATTAGATTCAGGGGGTAATCTCTGGTAAACTTGTCGGTATATATGTAGGTTCTAAATATGTTTTTCTCTGTAATGCTTTTATCTTGAGAATAAATGTGCTTGCTTAAAATGAGCTCTGTCATAGCTTAACTGTGGCAATTACCTTGTTTACCTAATCTATTTAACATCTCTGAGGAGAAAAATAAAGTAGGCTGGTCTGGCTTAGGTAGCCTTACTTTTCTGAGGAGGTCACAGTATAGGCAGGAAACTGTGCAATCTGGAAATATCCCAGTCAGGAGGGAGAGAGACTGAAGAGCTACAAGCCTAGAGTAGATTCCCTTGCTTGACCACAGAGAGGGAATGCAGTTGCTCTGAGCTGTGACATTAAGCTTTCCTAATTGTGTCTCCCAGTAACTCTACTAAATTCACACAGTAAAATGAAATATTTATATATTCTATTACTTAGATAAATATCCCTTAAAGCATTCTTCTCCAGAAAAAATATATTTAGTGCATGTCATCTCATCTAATTCCAATACATTATTTCCATATTTTCACATGGATACACTTTTACTATTTATAGCCAGCTATTATACATTTAGTATCGTAACTATTTAGAAAAATACATCCTGATTAAAAAAGAAAACAAACATATTTTGAATGTGCTATTGGTCTGCAACACAGAATATATCAATAAATCAGTTTACAACTTCTTTCCTTTTCTTTTCAGCTTTATATTTCTTACATAAGGCTAAAATGGGCTCTTCTCAGACAGCACCACTTAGAACTGTTTCAACAGGCTTATCATTATGAGAGAAACAAACTACACATTGTTAGAGGGATTTCCCTCCACCCTCCCACTTCCCTGGTTCTTGTCATGCAGACAGCAAGCGGCAAAAGACCAGAAGTCCGAAGCACAGACAAGGTGATGTTTATTGGGGTTTGTTTCCAAGAAAGCATAGTCCAAAGCCCTTCACACCAGTCAGACTTATCTGTATACGCCATTAGAGTCTGTTCCCCACTGTTCCATTCCCAGCTCTGATGCCGCAGAGTGTTTACCCCATGCCCCCTACCCAGCTCTGATGCCACAGAGCATTTACCCCAGGTCCCTCTTCCCAGCTCTGATGCCGCAGAACCTTGCCTGTGTCCCTGCTCCCGTTCCCTATTTCCTGTTCCAGTTTCCCCACTTATCAAACATTATTCCATTTTCCCTTTCCCCCACTTCCTGTTTGATCCCGGTTTATATAGTAATATTCCCAGCTACACCTTAACCAATCATTTTACCTAAATTCAACTAACCAATCCTAACATACTGTAACGTAATTCTTTAACCAATTATATCCCACTACCCTAATTAACTTACACGTAGCAAAATTAATTATAGAGCAGACAGAAACAATTAGAAAACAACAGAACAATAGAAAAGTGGGGGCCATAAAGATAAAACAATACAGAAATGAGGGTTTCAAACCACAATCACTGATAAGTGACATAGAGTCCTGTGGCACCTTATAGACTAACAGACGTATTGGAGCATAAGCTTTCGTGGGTGAATACCCACGTCGTCATATGCATGCAGTGGAAATATCCAGAGGCAGGTATAAATATGCAGGCAAGAGTCAGGCTAGAGATAATGAGGTTACTTCAATCAGGGAGGATGAGGCCCTCTTCTAGCAGCTGAGGTGTGAACACCAAGGGAGGAGAAACTGCTTTTGTAGTTGGCTAGCCATTCAACCATTCGGTCAAACTGGACAGTCCTTACGCAAAAGGATAAATGGACACAAATCAGATATAAGGAATGGCAATATACAAAAGCCTGTAGGAGAACACTTCAACCTCCCTGGACACACAATAGCAGACTTAAAGGTAGCCATCCTGCAGCAAAAAAAACTTCAGGACCAGACTCCAAAGAGAAACTGTAGAGCTTCAGTTCATTTGCAAATTTGACACCATCAGCTCAAGACTAAACAAAAACTATGAATGGCTAGTCAACTGCAAAAGCAGTTTCTCCTCCCTTGGTGTTCACACCTCATCTGCTAGAAGAGGGCCTCACCCTCCCTGGTTAAGCTAACCTCATTATCTCTAGCCTGACTCTTCCCTGCACATTTATATTTGCCCCTGGACATTTCCACTGCTTGCATCCGAAGAAGTGGGTATTCACCCACAAAAGCTTATGCTTCAATACCTCTGTTAGTCTATAAGGTGCCACAGGACACTTTGTCGCTTCTAAAAAAGTGTGATGAGAATATCTGCTTTAAAGGGCCTCCCCGATTGAACTAACCTCATTATTTCTAGCCTGACTCTTGCCTGCAAATTTATACTTGCCTCTGGATATTTCCACTGCATGCACCTGACGAAGTGGGTATTCACCCACGAAAGCTTATGCTCCGATACCTCTGTTAGTCTATAAGATGCCACAGGAGTCTTTGTCGCTTCTACAGATCCAGACTAACACGGCTACCCCTCTGATACTTGACTAACCACTGATAAGTGATTTCTTGCCAGACAGGATGCTATCAAACTAAGTTTTCTTTAACCATCTTAAAACAAGTTTCTTTGTCTGGTGGTGATGGGCACTATCAGGACAGGATAGTATTCCTAACAGCCCAATACCACCTTATTTTAATATGACTGATTAGGAATGTGAAAATGTGACCATATACTTCCCAAATTATGGCTGCCTTGGCTGCTTAGCCAAAGGCCTTAGATTAAGAACAAGACCTCATTTATATAGCTTCCTTCACATACCTAGTATGCAGGGTGCTTTATAAGATCAGATAATGCAGAGAACCATAAATATATTTCATACTGAGCACCAAAAATACAATATTAAAAACAAAAAGCCCACCATCAAAGTGATTCTAATTTCTATGTAAAATTACGAAGTGTTTGTGACACTCTGTACATCGGGAAACACCATACACCCCCATGTTCATCCTTATAATATGATTGTGTGGTATCCAATGCAAACTTTGTCATGTCAGGTGTCTTCAGAAGTTCATGATGCACTGAGCATTGTTGTTATAGTAATGTTATAGGTTGTAATTTCATGTATAGTTATGAGGCTAAAAATGTGTCCTAGTGGCTTAAAACAAGCCCAGGCAAAAACTCTCCAAGAGCAGAGGGGAAGTTCACACCTCATCAGGGCATGTATGGGACAAACCCAGCCCAGCCTCACAAGAACAAAGGACACTGGCTTAGGCAGCGACAAAGGATCTGTTGGACTCTTGAGTGAGTCACACCCATTGCTTTGGTAAGTTTGAGTCTATGATGAGGTAATAGTCACCTGACTCTGAAGGGGGGGCAAAGCCAAGAGGGAAGAAATAACATGATAAAAGGGAGAGATGTTTGCCATGCTCTTCCTCTCTCTCTGCCACCTCCATCTACACTAGACATCACCACCAAGCAACTGTACTGATCAAAGGGGAGAGCCTGGCTGAAGGGCAACCAGCCATCCTGTGGTGAGAATAATCTAAATTTGTAAGGGGCATTGAAAGTGTTAAGATCGGTTTAGGATGTTTTTTGCTTTTTTTTCATTTGAGCAAATCTGACTTGTTATGCTTTGACTTATAATCACTTAAAATCTATCTTTGTAGTTAATAAATTTGTTTGTTTATTCCACCTGAAGCACTGCATTTGGTTTGAAGCGTGACAGAAACTACCTGAGGATAACGAGCCTGGTGCATATCAATTTCTTTGTTAAATTGACAAACTCATATAAGCTTGCAGCGGAGGTTCCTAGGGTTGTGTCTGGGACTGGAGATATTGGATAGTGTAATTCGGTTCCACAAGTCAAGGAGAAGCTTACATGCCAGAGGCTGTGCGTGAACTGCCCAAGAGTGGGGGTTCTCACAGCAGAGCAGCGTAAGGCTGTCTCCCAGAGTCAAGGATTGGAGTGGCCTAGAAGATCACTGGTCCAGATAACACCAGAGGGGAACATCACAGTGTTCATTAAGAATTACTATCAGGAATACAAGAGTATTAGGAGTTTAGTAATTTTATTCGATTATTATATCTAAGTTTGTCACAATTATGTCAAAATGTATTATTATGAGATTTTACTTTGAAATGCTCACTGAAATTTCAAAATATATACTGTTTGACAGTCAGTTTTGGGGAATATATTAAACACAATTTAAATTGCAGTATAAACTTCAGAATTTGGATTTATATATGTCTCGCTTATGGCGGCAACAGTGTATAGTGCAGAACAACCCACAGTAGAGGCAAGAAATGGTAAAATGTAATATAGCCTCTTAAATCATGTGATTTATAAGTAAGACTTCATATTTTACAATATAAATAGATATTTATATTTGCTACAGAAAGGAATCAACCAGTAAATACCAATGGAATATCGAGAACAGTTTTTGTGACTAGATACTTAACTGTAGTTCAAAAGGCTAGACTAGGTTTTTATTGTAAAATAGTTCTTATTCATGGTACAGTGTCAGTATTAGAACTGCATTAAACTTTTTTATACTGTACTGGCAAATTATGTTAAAAACACAGTCTTGCTCGGCTGACTCACAAATGTAGTCTCATTAAAACCAATGGGACTGCTCACGTGAGTGAAGTGAGTGGGATTTGCCCTAAAACATGTACAGGTAATTAAATTCTACACAGTCTAATAAAACTATATTTATCTCACATTTTTATGCTATACAGGCAATTTGAATTGCCTTTGTTTATTAGCTTCCCTCCAGAGGAAAAAAGAAAAAAGACTAAATTCCAAGGGCCTAAATGGAGATTCTTCCAGGTGGTGCTCGATCTGCATGGAGACTTTGTCCCTTTGGGATTTGCCTTAATTATAATGAAGAACTCCAGAACTACTCCACTACAGTCAATGCAGTTTCTCCAGTTTTACCCCAGTGACATATGGATGCTGCAATCAGTGGAGTTTTAATTTCTGAGACAATCTATGATTTTAGTATTTAAAGAATATATTTTCTTAGAGGCACATGTGCAATTTAAACTGGTATTTTGAGGTAGATTAGATATAAAATCTTTCTACTTCTTAACACAGTTTGTTAATTATTCCTTTATTCATACAGTGCAATGTAACAATCTGCCAAGTTGTAATATGCACCTTCCAACTGTGTTAAACTAATGATATAAAAATGAAATCACATCACTATCAAGTATTATTAGTGCTTTAAACTCCTCTTTGTTTTATTAACCATTCTACGGGTTATGAACTTTCTATGTATAATAATTGTCAGGTTAGGTGAAATTAAACAGTTATTTTGTTACAAATATCAGAATTTTCATTAGAATAGATCAGCTATTTTTTCAGTAAAGTTCCATTAAGTAATGATTCAGCTTTTATGTTTAGGCTTAATTGGTGCTGTTTTCCACAGCTTGATCATCTCTTCAATTAGATTTTCGATTGATGTAGTTACACCAGTATCTTAAAATGATGTCAGGTGTGACAAAATGATAGCACCTGTTATAATCAGCTGATTTCATCATAGCTCAGTATTACAGTAGCACTACTCATTATCTCCCTTTATTACTTCTCTCAGTAGTGTAATGGGGATTGTAAAAAAAGAGAGAGAGAGGGAGCACATGAGCTCAGTCAACCCGTTTTACTTCTCCATCTTAACAATATGCCTGGCAGCAAAATGTTATTTTTCTAATTGTATTGCAGTTGCGAAAGTTTTGGGAGGATGGTAGCTTTAAAAAGAAGGATTATTATTCTTGGGGCACAGGGTGAGTGAGGTAATGTGATCCTTGCATGCATCAGGCAATGTATTTCCAGTAGAGAGAGGTAAATGCATGGTTACACAGGTGGTGTCGGAGAGAGGGCTTTGGATTCTTCGACCATGGGATGTTTTTCCAGGAAGAAAGATTGCTAGGAAGAGATGGAATCCATCTAACGAAGAGAGGGAACAGTATCTTCACAGGCAGGCTTCCTAACCTAGTAAAGAGAGCTTTAAACTTGGTTCACCAGGGGATGGTAACCTAGGCCCAGAAGTAGGTGGGGAAGTGGGATACTGGGAAGAAACACAAGGAGGAAGGTGCAACAGGGGAGGCCTCCTGATTCATACTGAGAAAGTAGGGCAATAGGCTGGTTATCTTAGGTGCCTGTACACGAACACAAGAAGCCTGGGAAATAAGCAGGAAAAATTGGAAGTTCTGGCACAGTCAAGGAACTATGATGTGATTGGAATAACAGAGACTTGGTGGGGAAACTCACATGACTAGAGCACTATCATGGATGGGTATAAACTTCAGGAAGGACAGACAGGGGAGAAAAGGTGAAGGAGTTGCACTGTATGTAAGGGAGCAGCCTGATTGCTCAGAGCCCCAATATGAAACTGGAGAAAAGCCTGTTGAGAGTCTTTGGGTTAAGTTTAGAGGCCAGAACAACAAGGGTATTGTCATGGTGGGCATCTGCTATAGACCACCAGACCAGGAGGATGAGGTAGATGAGGCTTTCTTTGGACAACTAACAGAAATGTCCAGATCACAGGCTCTGGTTCTCACGGGGGACTTCAATCATGCTGACATATGCTTGGAGAGTAATACAGCAGTGCACAGATAATCCAGGATGTTTTTGGAGAGTGTTGGGGACAACTTCCTGGAGCAAGTGCTGGAGGAACCAATTAGGGGCTGTGCTCCTCTTGAACTGCTGCTCAGAAACAGGAAAGAATTAGTAGGGGAAGGAGAAGTGGGTGGCAACCTGGACAGCAGTGACCATGAGATGGTCGGGTTCAGGATCCTGACAAAAGGAAGAAAGGAGAGCAGCAGAATACAGCCTTTAGAAAAGCAGACTTTGATTCCTTCAGGGAACTGATGGGTAGGATCCCCTGGGAGGGTAATATGAGGGGGAAAGGAGTCCAGGAGAGCTGGCTGTCTTATGGAGGGTGCAGAAGCAAACCACCCCAATGTGCAGAAGGAATAGCAAATATGGCAGACAACAAGCTTGGCTTAACAGATAAATCTTCAGTGACCTTAAACACAAAAAGGAAGCTTACAAGAAGTGGAAACTTGGACAGATGACTAGGGAGGAGTATAAAAATATTGCGCGAGTATGCAGGGGTGTAATCAGGAAGGGCAAAGCACAATTGGAGTTGCAGCTAGCAAGGGATGTGAAAGGTAGCAAGAAGGGTTTCTACAGATATGTTAAGAACAAGAAGAAGGTCAGGGAAATTGTGGGCCCCTTACTGAATGGGGGAGACAACCTAATGACAGATGATGTGGAAAAAGCTGAAGTACTCAATGCTTTTTTTGCCTCGGTCTTCACAGACAAGGTCAGTTCCCAGACTGCTGCACTGGGCAGCACAGTATGGGGAAAAGGTGATCAGGCCTCAGTGGTGAAAGAACAGATTAAGGACTATTTAGAAAAGCTGGACACGCACAAATCCATGGAGCTAGATCTGCAGCATCTGAGGATGCTGAAGGAGTTGGCTGATGTAAGTGCAGAGCCATTGGCCATTATCTTTGAAAACTCGTGGTGATTGGGGGATTTCCCAGACAATTGGG
This sequence comes from Chelydra serpentina, assembly GCA_037349315.1. Lineage (NCBI taxonomy): Eukaryota > Metazoa > Chordata > Testudines > Chelydridae > Chelydra > Chelydra serpentina. The sequence continues at coordinate 82,565,666 of JBAIAC010000004.1, forward strand.
AAAAGTGCCCAGCTTTAAAACAGGGAACAAGGGAATCCGGGGAACTACAGACCAGTCAGTCTCACCTCAGTCCCGGGAAAAATAATGGAGCAGGTGCTCAAGGAATGCATTTTGAAGCACTTGGGGGAGAGGAAGGTGATCAGGAATAGACAACATGGATTCACCAAGGACAAGTCATGCCTGACCAATCTGATTGCCTTCTATGGTGAGATAACTGGCTCTGTAAATATGGGGAAAGTGGAGGACGTGATATATCTTGACTTTAGAAAACCTTTTGATACGGTATCCTACAGTATTCTTGCCAGCAAGTTAAAACAAAGTATGGATTGGAGGAATGGACTATAAGGTGGATAGAAAGCTAGCTAAATTGTCGGGCTCAATGGGTAGTGATCAACAGCTAAATGTCTAGTTGGCAGTCCATATCAGGTACAGTTCCCCAGGGGTCTGTCCTGGGACCAGTTTTGCTCAACATCTTCATTAATGATCTGGATGATGGGATGGATTGTGCTCTCATCAAGTTTGCGGAAGAGGTAGATATGATGGAGGGTAGGGATAGGGTCCAGAGTGACCTAGACAAATTAAGGGATTGGGCTCAAAGAAATCTGATGAGGTTCAACAAGGACAAGTGCAGAGTCCTGGACTCAGGGTGGAAGGATGCCATCCACTGCTACAGGCTGAGGACCGACTGGCTATGCAGCTGTTCTGCAGAAAAGGACCTGGGGATTACAGTGGACGAGAAGCTGGATATGAGTCAACATTGTGCCCTTGTTGCCAAAAAGCTAATGGCATATTGGGCTGCATTTGTAGGAGCATTGCCAGCAGATAGAGGGAAGTGATTATTCCCCACTATTTGGCACTGGCGAGGCCACATCTGGAGTATTGTGTCCAGTTTTTGGTCCTCATCTACAGAAGGGATGTGGACAAATTGAAGAGAGTCCAGCAGAGGGCAACAAAAATGATTAGGTGGCTGGGGCACATGACTTATGAGGAGAGGCTGAAGAAACTGGGCTTATTTAGTCTGCAGAAGAGAAGAATGAGGTTGGATTTGATAACATCCTTCAACTACCTGCAGCAGGGTTCCAAAGAGGATGGAGATAGGCTGTTCTCACTGATGGCAGATGACAGAACAAGGAGCAATGGTCTCAAGTTGCAGTGGGGGAGGTCTAGGTTGGATATTAGGAAATACTATTTCACTAAGGGGAGGGTAAAGCACTGGAATGGGTTACCTAGGAAGGTGGTGGAATCTCCATCCTTAGAGGTTTTTAAGGCCCGGCTTGACAGGGTCCTGGCTAGGATGATTTAGGGTACGTCTATACTTACCCGTCGTGTTGGAGGAGTCCAATCGATCTTCTGGGTTTGATTTATCGCTTCTTGTCTAGACGTGATAAATCGAACCAGGAAGTGCTTCCCCGTCGACGCTTGTAATCCTACTCCGCAAACGGAGTAGGCGGAGTTGACGGGGGAGCCTGCGCGCCGCGTGTGGACCCCCGGTAAGTACCTTTTCAATCGAACTAAGATACTTCGACTTCAGCTACGTTATTCACGTAGCTGAAGTTGCGTATCTTAGTTCGAATTGGGGGGTTAGTTTAGACCAGCCCTTAGTTGGAGTTGGTCCTGCTGTGAGCAGGCGGTTGGACTAGATGACCTCCTGAGGTCTAACCGTAATCATCTATGATTCTATGATTCTAAGTGTTAAAGCCATTATACAAGTCACTGGTGAGACCTCCTCTGGAGTACTGTGTGCAATTCCGGTCTCCCATCTTTAAGAAAGATTAATTCAAAGTGGAACAGGTGCAGAGAAGGGCTACTAGGATGCTCCAAGGAATGGAAAATCTATCTTGTGAGAGGAGACTCAAAGAGCTTGTTTTGTTTAGCTTAACCAAAACAAGGCTGAGGGGAGATATGATTGATCTTTATAAATACATCAGAGGGATAAAAACCAGGGAGGGAGAGTAGTTATTTATATAAGTAAAGCACCAGTGTTGACACAAGAACAAACTCATATAAACTGGCCATCAACAAGTTTAGGTTTGAAATTAGGCGAAGGTTTCTAACCATCAGAGGAGTGAAGTTCTGGAGCAGCCTCTCAAGGGGAGCAATAGGGAAAAAAACCTCAGTGGCTCCAAGATTGATCTAGATACCTTTATGGAGGGGATGGTATGACTAGACTGCCTACAATGGCATGTCACCCATCAGCAACCTTCTATAGCAAAAATCCATAATGGCTGGAAGACGGAACACTAAATAGGGAGGGCTCTGACTTACTACAGAGAATTATTTCCCAGGTATCTTCCTGGTGGGTCTTGCCCACATGCTCAAGGTCTATTTGATCCCCATATTTGGGGTCAGGGAGGAATTTTTCCCTGAGTCAGATTGGCATAGACCCTCGGGGGTATTTTCATTTGAAAGTTTCAGCTAGTGTAAATGGTGAATTCTCTGTAACCTGAAGTCTTTAAATCATGATTTGAGGGCTTCAGTAACTCAGACAGAGGTATAGGTCAATTACAGGAGTTGGTGGGTGAGGTTATGTGGCCTGCAATGTGCAGGAGGTCAGACTAGATGATCATGATGGTCCCTTCTGACTTTAGTAAAAGTATCTGACTAAGAATATACATTACAATTTTAAACCTAACCAGTATCCCTTAAGTGACTTGTCACAAACCTGTCAGAACATGTTAGTATTAGAGCTAAGTGGGTCTAATATTTATTTAATTTTCTTTCTTGCTATAGAAATTAGATACAGTGCTCAGTACTTCTAAATCATGGCTAATGTTCATATGCAAAGTTTTGACACAATACTAAACACTTAAATTGATATAAATACCCAAATCAAGTTGTTTCCTTAACTATTTTACATCCACTATAAACTTGCATTCACATATGCTGAGCATTAATGATTGGATAATTTTATTACCACCAATCACATTTTTGTCTGTGAAAGCTAAGGTACTATGATTAAGATATTTATTTATTTATTTATAGTATTATTGTACTGCCTCGAATCCCTAGTTATGGACCAGGATCCATTGCACTAAGTGTTGTTCAAACACAGAAAAACAAACAAACAGACGGACAGACAGACAGACAAGTATGTTGTCCCTGTCCCAAAGAGTTTATAATGTTAGTATAGGACAAGAGACAACAAATGGACATAGACAGACAGACGGATGAGTATAAGGAAACAACGCAATGATATTGTATAAGTAGACAAGACAGACTCCCGGTGGAGGAAAGGGTAGAACACACAAGCGGAGTGAACAATGTGATAGCAGCAAATGGCATATTAGTTCCAAGATTTTTTAAATTTTTATTTTATTTATTTTTTTATTGGAAGCTCCTAGGAGGGGGTAAGTTAAATGGAAAGAAAAGGGAAGGGGACTAAGAGGGACAGGGCAGAATAAGAGAGGGTAGGAGTGAAGCTGAGGTGAAGAGACTGTGAAGGAAATGAAGGTCGATGGGGAGGGTTGAAGCAAACATCCAAACAGCACACAACAGAGAAAGTTAAAGAATGTTCTACACTTTTGACTGGAATGTCCAGAAGTCCAAAGGTCCCATCTTTGGCTGCTTCTGCTCCTTCCAGCTGAAATGCCTGTCTGGCTCCTCTCTGCAGTTGTCCCCAAGGCTATATGGCAAGGGGGAAGGGAGGCACCACCTGACTTCTATCACCCCTTGAGTCTTTGTGTGGGGTCCCTCCTGCACAGTTCTGGGTCCCAGGGATGCTGGGGTAATCTTAAGATAAGGGTAAGCGCATGTTATACCTCAGATCATGAGATGATTTCCTGCTTGGTCTGACTCAAGAAGAGGTTAGTGGTTGTTTTTGTTTGATTTTAAATTATTTTTTTCCTGGTGTTTGTTCTAGATTCCCCCTATGCTTTGATGGGGAGATGCAGAATGAGAGAATTGCCTTCCTCGCTATGAGCCTGGATCTTCCAACCTTATTCACAGTGGTTGAACAGTAACTCCCTCTAGCATGCGGCTCGTTGATTTCTAACTTCTTTTAGAAACAGACCCATTTGGTTGCTTTTTGGCTTCATTGAATTGCTACTCAGCATGAGTAAAGATTGAAGAATTGAGCTCAGAAGCATTCAGTATTAATCATTGCCCCAGGCAAAATTCTTAAGCAGAGGGGAAAGTAGTAGGTGGAGGTATGCTAAAAGAGGAGTACTCTACAATATTGCACAGTGCCCAAAATGTGCCATGTGTTTGCAAAGTGCCCAAAATGTGCTGTGCACTTTTCAAACACAAGACCAGATCCTTACACCCTTACTCATGCCAAGTAGAACCTTACATTGAAAATAGTCCCATTGGCTTCAATGGCACTTGACATAAAGTGCTGCTCAACATGAGTTAGGGGAGAAGATACAATCCCTACCTAAATATAAAGAATCGTATGTTTAGTGTATACAAAGATTGCAAAAGGAACTGTCTTGTAATTAACTGTTTTGTGCCAAATTTTCATACTCTTATCCCATAGGTAGTTCCACTTATTTTAATTGGATATGAGGCATAATAAAACACTACTCATTGTGAGTAAGGGTAATAGAATCTGGTCCATATGTGTTTTGCAGTGTTTGTATATTGATTTCTATGTTGTTCAGAATACCATCTTCATTGTTTTATCTTTGGAAAGTCAAAACTATAGTGTCAGTATAAAACATCAGACATAATGTCAGTATAAAACAGCAAATATACGTTTATCTTTGCCCACTCTACAGGACTGAAAGAATTTTACATTCTCTCAGTTTTGATAACCTTTATTGATAAGGTTATAAGACCATTCCTCTCTCTTGGAGAGAAACACTTTAAATTTGTTTGTTGTGCTATTCCACTGAAACAGCATTAGTCAGGGTCACACAGGAGTGCTTGTTTATAGTAAAGCAGCTTTGGCTGTTGCCCTGCCAACGTTCCCTTTAGGAGATAATCTGGTAAACAGCTTCCTATCAAAGAAGAAAAGAGGAGAATACTTGGCAAGGAAGGAAGTGAGTGAGTGCTCCTCAGACAAAAATACCCTAAAGAGGGGAAAATGCCACCTGGGAAGAGGAGTTTTAAACAACACCAAGCAAGTCTTAAGTCACAGCTATAAGAACAGCAGGTATAGTCAGTTCTTAAAAAGAACAGTAACAAAATATGATGGTTTCAATAGTACAATTCTCTCCCTGAATGGATTTTTCAGACTATATTGATATAGACTGAACAGTTAAAGCTAGATGGAGATCCCCAAGACAGTTCATTTGGGTGAACACATGCAGTCCATATGTCCTAGAAGATAGTCCAGCTGCTAAATCTAAATTAATAAGAGACCACTTGAAACAGCCAGAGACAATCCATTCCTGCAGACCGGTGATCTTGCCCATTGAGAAATCCAGCCCAAAGTTCACCAAAAGAGGTTAATGTAAGGTCTCTACTGAAAGCCTGTGTCACAGCGGTCCTGATAATCATTGTGAGATGTATGTACAAAAAATACATGAGGAATTCTGCATATACACTGAACATTATTTTCTCTAGGCCTTGTAGTTAAAGGCAGGTCACTCAAAGGTAGTGTGCCTTGAGACAAACTTCTCCAGATAGGACGTAGGAGATAGTTATCTCCTTGGCGGACCATTGCATATTGTGTGTGTTTCTTTAGGCATACTGAGTCAAATGAAGAGCTTGCAGAGACTTCAGAATGAAATTAACATGAAGAGGTGAACATGGGGGAATGCTGGTGGGAGTGAGATTTTTTTCAGGTAAAAATCAAAGGTTTGGTCTGGTATATTTGAAGGTGCGTAGAGACACCATGTCATCCTTCAATCTGTGAAGACAAGTTGCCAGCAGCCCTGATTTTATGAAAGGGGAATCTCAGCCATCCTGGATGAAAATGCTGAGAAAAGGACTTGAGGTAAGCTGTTTTGTAGGATACAGGGGAATGTCTTGCGAGTTAAGTTTAGGCTCTATAAAGTGAGTTATGATTTTGTTTTATATGTAACCATTTGTTTCCAAGCAATGTGCATTCTTTCTATCATTTGAATTTCTGTTCTTTCCTAATAAACGTATTCTTGTTTTAACTATAAACATATCTAAGTGCTATGTGTTAAGCAGAGTGATGATTCTCAGTTGACTCTTGTAAACTGGTGTGTATTATTCCTTTGGGAATAGAGGATCTGAAAATTCTATGAGTGTACAGTGAATCGTGGCTATGCACTCCAGAGGGATGCTTGGAGGACTTGGGGTTGTTGTTGTGTGTCTCTTGCTAATCTGTACGGAGAGAGCAAGGTCTGTGTAGGTCAGGAAAGACTTCCTCATACTAAGGGTAGATGCTAGCGAGGTCCCTCACAAAGCTGGGTGCCCTGGGAAGTGTCACAATATTGCAAGCAGCCAATACTAGAGAAAGAAAGAAAAGGAGAGAGAGTGCAGAGAACAAGTTCCATGCTAAGGGACCAGGCATAGACTGTAACCAGTAAGGCTATGCCTACACTGCCACTTATATTCAAATACTTACTCATGCTTATGCTCCATACCTCCTGCAGGTACCCCATACCTATGCTGAGTATCCATATATGCTGTGCTTAACAGGGGTACAAGCTGCATACAAATGTAAACAGTCCTCGACACTGCCGCTTTTTGATACATGCATTTGACATTAGAATTTCAGAGGCAGTATCCTAGAGTTCTGTATATTACAGGAGATACTCTAAGAAATACCTTGCAGTGTGTTGTTGGCACTATTTGCCGCCTTCACGCATTTGCCGATAGCAGTTTCCATTCATCCCTTTCTCCTGCCTATCTTGGTGGAAAACATGGAGCAAATGACCAATGATGCACCTGTCCCTTTTTGTGGGACTGGTGAGAATCTTTGTGAATTGACTTTGACTTTCTCACAATCTGAAAATGGGTAACTGCGATGGCTACTGATCCTCTATCATCCCATGGCACAGAGATGCAGGAGGCTGCCGATGTTGTGATTGTATGTCCCTCAGCAGACCACTGCTTCCAGACCAGGAGAAATAGCACGGTCTGGTGCAATCACATTGACTTGAAAATTTGGGATGACAGCCAGTGACTGCAGAATTTCATAATGAGGAAGCAGATGTTCCCAGTGTTCTGTGAGGATGTGACCCCAACCCTACAGCAGTAAAACACTCACTTCTGTATAGATGCACAAGTGGATGGCTATTGCTGGCTGGTAGCTGGCAACACTGGACAGCTACCAGTCAGTGGCAAACCACTTTGGGGTGGGGAAGTCTGCTGTTAGGCTCATGGTGGAGTAGGTTTGTGAAACTATCAACACTCTCATCTACCCACAGGTAGTCACCGTTGCCATCATGAAAGTTTGGGAAATTATAGCTGGGTTCCAGAGAATGGGTATAGCACCTTCCAGTCTATGATGGTTCTGCGAAGGTATCTTCCCAGTTAAATCACACTTATTCTTTCATTTTGTGGTAAATATTCATGACTGTACTCCAGATCACAGTTTATAGGGGTTACTCATTGCTTGTATAGGTCCTTGAGTGCAATTTATGAAGGGGTTGGGAAGGACTTTTACAACTGGTTTCTGGCAACAGTGATTGTGTACGGGTATAAGGGCACTTACTTGCTGTTATTCATGGGTAACATTAGTTCAAAGTGGTCCTGCTTTGTGAGACTGGGGCTGGGATTTGAGGAGGGGCTGGTTTAGTGCTACTCATTATGTGCTGGCACCGTTACCCACTTCATTTTTCCTGATCTCTGTGCTGTCAAACGCATGGGGAACTTTAACCACCCATTTCTTTTTCTTCCACAGTTAATAAAGGTATCTGTTGTTTCCATGCACATTGCACTTTCCATATGTCTCCAGATTGCTATGTTATATTCACATATACTTGGACCACATTGGGGGGCAGATTTGGGAGGGACAAAGAGAACTTTCAGTTTTCTGCCCCTGGGATTGATGTGATTCAAGCAACCAGTTGGTGGGGTCCAAAGCTGAAGGGGAGATAAACACTATGTACACTTTCATCATAGTGTGGATGAAAGGTCCACACATAAGTAAACAAAAATAACATTTATTGAAACTAGTTAATGTAGTGTAACTCTGAACATTTTTTAAAAGCAGTTGTGAAAGACAGCAGAATATCTCAGATCTCCGAAGAGCATTAAAACTTGAATGCCTATGACACCATGTCTTTGGTCTTGATCCCTCCCTCTCCCAAAAGGGGATAAACCTCTTCCCTGAACAAGGGGGGAACAGCTAGAGAAAATTATCTGAGGAAACAAATGGGGGCATTCCCTGTGCAGGGTTTCAGGGCTGGACAGATGATGGCTTTCAGGCACAGCCCCAGGCTCATTGTTCACTCCTGTATATTCACAGGGCCCCCTCTGGCCAGGGTTTCAGTTGCAGGTGCAGGGTGAGCCTGGTTGAGCTTTAAAGCAGCTGCTGGAGCTGGGCGGGGGGGGGAGGGGCACTTTAAAAGGCCCGCGGCTCCTGCCGCTGCGGGGTGCCATGGGCCTTTTAAAGTGCCCCCCACCAGCCTCACTGCTGGAGCCGGGCTCAGGCGGGGATTTAAAAGGCCCGTGGCTCCCCTCAGCTGCAAGAGCTGCAGGCCTTTTAAATCCCCTCCCAGGCCCCGCTGCCAGAGCCGGGCTGGGTGGGGGGTGCACTTTAAAAGGCCCGGGGCTCCTGCAGCCGCGGGGAGCCACGGGCCTTTTAAAGCGCCACCGAAGCCCTGCTCCCGGAGCTCCGGTGGCACTTTAAAGTGCCGGGGCTCCGCAGCGGCTGGAGCCCCGGGCCCTTTAAAGCACCACCGGGTGAGTACAGGGGGAGCGGGGAGGCGCCTTTTTATAGCGCCGCTCCCCCTGTGCTCCAGACCTGCCTACGCTACTGGGTACACTTACTCTATAGGCTGGTATGTTTGTATGTATTGATGATGTATACATACATATTAATGACATTAGATCATTCTCACATTTGTTTTTTTGGTTCGCCCAGGTATTTTGGTTCTTTCCTTGTGGTGTACCTGTTCACAGAGGGTATGAAGTTAGGAAAGCCCCCTATGCCAATCTGCTTCAAGGCATCCTTTATCTATCTATGCTAAAGGTTGCAGCCATATATGGACCTTATGCATTAACTCATCACTCTCTATCTAGGTGAAAGGTCCTAGATATATGTATGCTAACTTTGCCTTAGCTCAACATACAGGATGTTGTCTGTGGGTCCCTTGCGTTACAGCCAAACTATTTTAATATAATTCTATACAACTATTATAATAAAACAAATAATCAAAACCATAAGAAAATAAGAAACCTATAAAAATATTTAGACAAGCAAGCAGGCTAACTCTATAGACTACACTGTTCTATAACTTCTGCCAAAAACTTTATAGTTGTTTGCGGTAATGAAATAAATGTTGAATTTACAATTGTGTCTTGGTTGGGCACCATTGAAGAGTGGAGGAGAGGTGACCTTACAGTCCTGCAAGCAATCATAGAGGAAGGGGGAGGGGATATTTTCAGGGAAAGGTGGGGGTTAACTTACCATCTTGATATTCCAGTTCCTTTTAAGTGTTGGGGTCCTCCTCTGGCTCATCAGAAGGGACTTGCTGAGCTGGGCTCTCTGGGGAGAGGTGCAGGATAAATTGCTTCTCTTCTCCTGAGTCTTCAAGGGCCACCTTCTCCACGGTCCCTTCTGCTTCCTGGTGCTGATCCTCATCAAGATCCTGTCAGATGATGAGGCCAGTGGGGTTGAGGAGGGGGACATGAGCTACCTCAGGCTTAGTACTCGGAGCCCTGGAGAGCACCTTGTCCTGCTCCTTAAAGAAAGGGGCATGTTGGACAACCCTTTCTGGGGTGACTGCTGGAGTCTTTTGCCTTCCAGTACTGTAGCCTGAGGCTCTTTATCTAATCCTGGCACAGGGCTGAAATCCATTGAATGCTTGCCTGCACCAGGCTCTCCTAAACTTCCCAGTAAATATAGGTGTGCCTGATGCTATGGGAGAAGTTCTGGCAGACAACGAACTCTGACCACACATTGACGAGCACCAACGTGTGATCAGATGGTAAGGTAGCAGCTTTCGGAGGTGGTTCCATGTTCATGTGTGTTGGAGAAAAGAGTGCAGTGGAAAATGGCTCAAAAGTGGTCAGCGCAGTTCACTACTACTAGTGAGAATAGGGGGACAGGGACATTTATAGATTTGAGTAAGGGTCAGGCAGGAAAGGGTTAATACATTGTGGGAGTGGGACTGGAGGACCATGGAACTCAGGATGCAGTACACATCCATTAGCCCCCATCCACACAACAAAGTGACATGGGTACGGGGCTGTACCACAGCTTGGCATGCTAGTGTTCTTGTCCTGAACATGCTTTGAAACCCATGCTTCTGGGGTTTAGGTGTGGATGGTAAGGGATGCTCATGAACTCATGTTCTGTTGCAAGTGTAGATGTAGCTTACAATAGAGAGCAAGCAGAATCTGAATGATCTGGAAAGTGATTCACACCACCAGATAGAATGGGAAAGTATAAATTTCAAATAAATAATGTATGTCCTCTTTTTGCAAAGACGATATACATTAATGATGAATAGCCAGAGAACGGCTCCCCTATTTACATCCTCTATCGTACAACTAATTGCTGACTCCTGGACTACTTCTCTTATTAGTTGTTGTAATTACAATGTTTGGAAGGCATTTGAAATGGTTGAGATAAGACAAAACAACTTTTATTTAAAAGGAGGCTCAATCCTGTGAAGTGCTAGAAGGTGAAATTCAGGACACTACCTCACATGACTGGGCACATTAAAGGAGTGTGATTTTAAAAAGTTTTATTTATTTATGCAACTAATTTCATGTTTGCTGAAGACAGCTGCTGCCTGACACAGTATTGAGCAACCTAAATTAGAACAGTATTTTCAGGTGTAAGTTGTGCAAATTAACTGGCTCTTACAGTAGGAAAGGAAGCACATCAGATAATTTTAAATACAGGATCAAGCGCTAATTTATTGACTATTTCTGCTTCCATAGTTCCTAAAATAAATCTTTATTACCATAACCCACAGCAGTACATACTATTTGGAATTTCTACAGTGTTAGTTCTTTTACATAAAAACATAAGAACGGCCAAACTGGGTCAGACTACGGGCCCATCTAGCCCAGTATCCTGTCTTCCGACAGTGGCCAATGCCAGTGCCCTGGAGTGAGTGGACCTAACAGGTAATGATTCAGGTGAATGAACAGAACAGGTAATAATCAAGTGATCCGTCTCCTCTCGCCCATTCCCAGATTCTGGCAAAAAGTGGTTAGGGACACCATCCCGGCCCATCCTTGCTAGTAGCCATTGATGGACCTATCCTCCTTGAATTTATCTAGCTCTTTTTTGAACCCTGTTATAGTTTTGGCCTTCACAACATTCTCTGGCAAAGAGTTCCACAGGTAGACTCTATGTTTACATTAGAAACTGAGGGGAATAAAAATTGTAGTGGGTAAGTAAGAGGTTTTTAAGGTCAGGTTTGACAAAGCCCTGGCTGGGATGATTTAGTTGGGGTTGGTCCTGCTTTGAGCAGGGGGTTGGACTAGATGACCTCCTGAGGTCCCTTTCAACCCTGAGATTCTATGATTCTATGATTCATTTGCTTTTCATTGTAAATTCATCATTACAGTAAAAGTGGATGAGAAGTTTTTGTACCTGGTCTGATAAATCTTCATGGCAATTCTACAAAGAATGACAGAGTCTCTGTAGTGAAGCACAGGCCTGTCTGCCTTCCCCTGGGGAATGCCCCCAAAATCCATGCTTTTGCTTCCCAAAGTCTCTCTTTTTAAGAACTTCTAAAAGCGGATGATGGGCAGAATAGGTTACCATCGCATTATGTAGTCCAATAGGCCTAACTTCTGAGACATCAGTTTTCATCCATTCTCCTATTTTTTTACAAGTCAGAGCCTCAATGCAGTCCTTGAATTATATTGGCACCCCATTTTTATATACTAATTCATCTTGTTATATTAACACTTATTGCTACAGATTAGTGAAATATTTTATGTACTGTCATCTCTTTTCCAACAGTTAACTTAGACTAACTAGTCCTCGATTAATGCAACAGGAGTTGGGATGTGAGCCAGAACAAAGGGGGGGAGCAGGCTCCTGGAGGAGCTGTGGTAATCCTCCCCCACAAAGAAGAATACAATCCTATATAAACAATTCATAAATTGAATACAATGGTCCCCAATGATACTGAGTGGCGTTGTAGTAACTGTCCCAATGATATCACCCTGTTAGAAATCCCAGAACACTTCCCATTCCCACCCAGTTGCTGGGGAGGGGGAGGACTGACTCTTCACTGGGTACTTCCCTTGGACAGTAGCTCCTGGCCCCTCATCCCCTTGCCTCATTTTCATATCAGGTTTTTTTGACTAATTCGTTTAGTCCTCTGGCTGTTGGGTGTCTGATAAAATTTCCAAGCCCTGTGTGTAAGAGGATGTGTGAAAATAAGCACCTGAATAGATGTTGATGAGAGACAGTGGGACAAATGGATGGAATACATTAGAAAAGAGAGTTGTGATTTGATTGGGGAAAAAACAATTTAAAAAGAGTGCTGAGGTTGCAAAGTCAAGCACTCAAAAGTAGGAAATTCTAGAATTATGGTTGCCTGCGAAGTACATTATTGTTTTGTTCCTTTAAAGTGAAGGGGTGTGGCAAAGGAATTAGGATAGGATTGTGAGTGTGTGGTATCACACTCTAGACAGTAGGCTCAGTCATTGGATAGTTCTCATAACCTATTTATAAAATACAAATATGTTCAACCAGTATGTTCTTTAGCATTGACAAGCTACAAAACTGCTGAACCCTCTCAGCTGGGTGCCACCAACCACGAAGGAAAGATGTGTCATTGCAGGTAATCCCAATTCCCTACCTCCATTTATACTTTTCCAGAAAATTGAAGAACATGACAGACTGGGTGGCAATAAAAAGAGATCACTGAATAGTTACAGGCTTTGGAGCTTTCCACTGAAATGTTGCTGATTTAAATTGAGCCTAGGTCACTAGAATCATAAGTCACTGCTATCTGAGGGTTGTGCAGTGGTCTGAGTTAATGGTCTAATTCTAATTTTTAATGGAAAGGGAAGTTTCACATATAACAACCTGCCAACAGAACCAGCATTGATTAACAGTCTTGGCAAAGAGACCAAGATACAAATGGCTATTGACACCTGCAGGGGCATCCCTAGGAGGAAGTGCTCTAGGGGAGAGTTGTGGAACACAGGTGTAGGGAAGCTTGGATTACAACTAAATTGGAGAATTGGATACATTGGAGAATTGAATGCCCAAGGTTTCACTAGATCTAAATTAAACATCTTTGGGAGAAAAACTAGTGCAGCACACAATTCCTTAGCCAGCAAGTGGATAGATGTCAGGGAGGAACAAAGTAAAAATTATTATTAAAACTCCAAAAGAACTGCTAACAAATTTGGTACATTGTTTTAATTGCTATCGACAAGGAGATAATGGCATCCTCTGTCTTAAAGCCTAGCAGCTGCCAATTCAGAAGATAAAAGGGAGGGGAGAAAAGAGGGTAGCACTTGAATGTATCTGCTCTTCCTTAAAAGCTTCTTTAGAAAAAAACTGCTAAATAGAGCTTTGCTCACATTTTACAATGGCTTTGCTTTGCAGTCGAGACCTAGCTGGGATGACAGCTACAGTGTGGAGATGAAATGAACTGGGGCTACTGTTATGCTGTATAAAAATGAACAAAAAACTACACAATGTGAATCCTAGACTTCTGGACTGAGTCACATTCTAGGGTGTTTATTTACCATTCAATTGTTGTCCAAAAGCACTCCTTCTGAAAATGCAATTTCCTTAAATATTTTAAAATTTCTTCTATGTCCAGCTAATTTAGTGCATTGTTGATTAAACAAACAACTGATAAGAGCACACGTGGGGGAAGTAAAGCTAACAGAATGATATCTGCAAGATTTATATTCAAACTGTCAGTGAGACAAAAATCTGGCTGAGGTTATCCTTGTTTGGGGATGGAAGTCTTGAACCTTATGGAATTTCCTGGGGGCAGGTTTTGGAGTTAGCCCCTAAAATCCAGTTCTTCCTTTTGTCTGTCCCCTCTACCTTGCGATCAGGACAGATCTCAGGGAAACCATGCAGGTCAACTCCATGTGTGTGAAGAGCATATTCTTTTGGTCTCTTTTCAGATCTCTGACACCTGTCCACCAGATATATGTTGTCAGACAACTTCTCTTGGAATATGGGGAAGCCAGAAAAATTTAACAGTGATGAAGTAATAGATCTGCAGAGTAAAACATCACAGGGGCACACAATGCCACCTTCACAGCCATACCCCATAACAACCCCCTCCTGCCATGAACTCCTCTCTCTACCATCCTGTCTTCAAGCTACAAGGTCTACATCTCAATTACCCCAGTGGAATTTCTTTGAGGGCTAAAGGAATAGGGGGATAGTAACCACATGCAAAACACTTTGTCCAATAGCTCCCAACCTGGGATCTATTTGATCCAGGTTCCATCTTCTTTCCATGGAAGTAGATTGACCAACATGGTCCTAAATCAGAATTATTCTTGCACTCTCCCTCCTTATAGGTGGTCTCAGTATATATCAGATTGGGGAAAATCCTATTGTTGAGAATCTCAGGTCAAGAAGAAGTGCTATCTAGACAGCTAAAAGTGCCAATTTCTTATTCACCAAACAGATACAATTAGGAAGGTCGCGTGCATGCTGATTAGCATTAGACACAGGAACACTGAGCTACCAGTCAGAGAGCAGCATGGTCAAATGGGCAGAATGATACAAAAGGAGAGAGAACGGAATGCCTCAGTGGGAAGGAGAGTAGTGACTAACCAGAGCAAAATAATTCACCTGCTAGTCAGAAGAGAGAGCTGGGAAGAAGACGGATGAGCAGAATATTAGAGTGGAGCTGCCAGTCAGAAGGGAGAGGATAGGACTATTTGATGTCTGCCATATAACTGGTCCTGTCGGAGAAGGGGTGGGATTAGGGAGAAATGCAATTCTGAGTAGACCTATGGGAATAACTGATTTTTATTGGTTTTCTGGCAGTTCTGAAAAATGTTTCAGGTTATCTGATTGTTTTCAAAATTTTTGCCAAACCGAAAAGTCAAAAAAAAAGTTTTGGTTTCAACCTGAAACTAAACATTATATTTAGATTTCAAGTATGTCTAACATTTTATATTTTAATAAGATGGAAGGAATTTTGTAAATAAATCATTGTTTTGAATTAAAATTGTAAAATGTTTCATTAAAAAATATCAAATAGATATGTTTTTTCAGAATTGTTTCTGCTTTCTTTTTGCACAAACCATTTGGCGAAACCAACATCAATTTGCAAAACATTTTGGTGTCATTAAATCTGCATTTTTTTCTGCAAAGTGCTCTACTGGTGAGCAGCCTAATGGGGGCTTCCGTTGGAGTTCGTTGGTGTTCTGATTGAAGGTATGCGATGAATGAGAGTTTACATTTGGAGAGAGTTTACATTTGGGAGAGTTTACATTTGGTCTGTTCAGCTAGAGTTCTAGGTTATTTTTTGTATGAAATGTAAGCAACGTTTTAATTTCCACCCAGCCAGAATAGGCTGTGTAGCAAAATTTATAGCCAGGCACAATTAGCAGTTGCTAATTTGATTTGAAATCTATAATTCATAGTCAGGTAGTTCAAAGACCATTATTCTGGTTAGAAAAGTATCTGATATCGAATTTGTCAACTAAGCTCAATTCGATTTTGTATAAAAATAAACCACAAGTTGACTGGCTGCTGCAAAATACAAGTCAAATTGTATTTACAAAGGGGATGTCCTCTCCTTTGTGGATACTTTGTTACAGTCCTGCAATTGCAAAGTTAGCTGCGGTTATACAGGCCAAACAATTGAATTTGCAAATAAGTCCTTGAATTTGGCACTATTTTAAATACATGTGAATAAAAAGATTTGGTATGTATACAGAGACATTGCTGATTTTGAAAAACAAAAGGAAAAAGTGTTTGGATAACATAAAACTATCTGTTTAAGCTTTTGGTGTGAAGAAAAAAATCAGGCTGAATAAGCAAAGGGCACTACTGAAATCCGTGGGCTAAGTTAATATAAACTACGTGGCACAGCAGTGTGTGGTAAAGAACATGAAAAACGTATATGTAAACACATTTTGTAGATTTCATAGAAAGCTAATCATACATGGTGAGGACATTAGAAAATAGATAATAAAACCACACATTGATTGACTGATTTTAATTAACAATATTGTATTTCTCATGAGTTCATTGAATTTTGTGTTGCTTTGCTAAAGTATGGTCTATAGAATTTTTTAAAAAGTGTATTTAAAGTAATATTTAAAAATAATTATAGAAAGATAAGATAGATGATGGGATTTACAAAGAGTAAATGAAATAATTGAACATAAATGTTAAAAATATCAAATGGTTATAAATTAAGGTATTATATCACTGTAAACATTTTATTAAAAATGGTAGATTTATTCCAATTCTTTACTATTTCTGAGAAGGGACTGAGGCATCAAGATGAAACTTTGTGGCTCCTTAGTTCTATAATAATAATGAACATACTGAAATAATGGACAAACTGAAAAGGTCCTGAAATGTTGGGAAGGGCTTGTTTACACAATGCATTAATGCACACCAGTGGAGTGTAAATTCTAGTCCACCCCAGTGTGTCATGCACTAACTAGCCCGTGGGAGCCAAATACATTAACAACAAGATAACAGAAATGAGAAACCTTGGCACAGGTCTCTAAAACAGAACAAGCGGAATGCGGAGAAATATTTTAAAGGATCACAGAGGCAATAGTACAATACTATTTAATTTTTAATTTACCTGAGAGAGTGAGAGCACATTTTCTGGTGTGCATGTGTGGGTGTGTGTGTGCATGGGTGTGAGAGGGTCTGTGTGGCAGTTGGAGTTTTAGATGCCCATGTAGAAGAGATCAGGGGAGGGACATTATTTATTTGATATAGTCCCACTACACTTCTGGATCATTTTCTATGCTCCTAGTAGAACCTGAGGGATATTTGTTTCATCAATTTCGAGTTATAACACAGGAAGATTGGAAGGATGGTCAGGAAAATAGACAACTCTCGAAAAAGTCTAGTAAGTGCTTTATCAGCCCTGCTTTTTAGAAGAATGCAGCCAGTGATAACATAACCAGTTTTATATTTTGTCTAAGTTACACTAAAAAGGATAAGATTTTTATTCAGTGAATGAATCTCAACCTTTCCAAACTGCTGTACCCCTTTCAGGAGTGTGATTTGCTTTGCGTACCCCCAAGTTTCACCTCACTTAAAATCTACTTGCTTACAAAATCCGACATAAAAATACAAAAGTGTCACAGCACACTATTACTGAAAAATTGCTTACTTTCGCATTTTTACCATATCATTATAAAATAAATCAATTGGAATATAAATATTGTACCTATATTTCAGTGAAAAGTATATAGAGCAGTATAAACAAGCCATTGTCCATATTAAAGTTTAGTATGAAATTATTCACTAGTGCTTTTTTATGTAAAACTAGGCAAATATCTAGATGACTTGGACGTACCCCTTGTAAGATTTCTGCGTTTCCCCAGGGTATGCCTATACCCCTGGTTGAGAAACACTGAATTAAGCAGTTCAGCCTGTTCTATACATGTTATAGGGTAATTGCAGTAGTTCAAAAAATGTCAAAGAACTGCATCACTCAAATGCTTATTTTAATTTTATTTCAGATCCAGACCCACTATTAATAGTTTAGACTAAAACTCTAGCTCTTGACATAAAAGGTGTAAAAAGTATCTGCTTGCTGTATGTCAAGATCTTAACCAAATGCTTCTCTAGGCTGACAGAAAACTGCCGTAGATGCTTTACTGAAATAAATAGAATTATAAACACTGTTGGCTAGAAAGCTCGCTGACAACTGCAATAAAAGTTTGGGGGGAAACTTTGTTGTATTGAATTTTAGGATCCTATCACTCATGTGAGTTTTATCTATGGCCTTTTGATCATCTCTCTAAAGATGTATGCCACAGAGGTTGCAGCATGAAGATCAAGGAATTAGATTCTGTCTTAATGGTTTATTCAATTCTTCTGTCCAAAGCCTTTTAAAGTCAATATTCTCCAAAAGCTTTAGCTATTCTTTTGATATTCTCTCCCTCAATTAAAAAAATAATAATTAGGGGAAGAACCCACAGATTTCCAGTTTCCACTTTACCAAGCCTATATACTTATTTTAGTAGCTTATAATTTTGGAATAGTTTGTCAGATATTTTCCATTTTTCTCTAACAGTAATTTTATCTAATGTCAACATTTCCTTATGACACTGATGCCTAAAGCAAGATGCTATCTATTTAACAAGAAAATCTCAAAACATATTGACATTAAAGGGTACTAGAGAGGAACTTAATGGTTTTTCAGGGGAAAACCATCACACTAGACCTAGAACAATAATACAATAACGCAACATTATTATACATATTCACAGACCTGAAACCTTTACATTCCTTCTTTCTATTGGAAAAAAAAAACCCATGGTATTTCTATAGGAAGTCAGTGATGTTCCGTGGAATTCAGCTGGCAGGAGAGATGATATTTCAAACGTTTCAGGAGTGAATGATGAATGAAGAATACAATGATCCCCATTCACCCAGCACACTTTAAACTCCACAGGTGAGATAGCATTTGATTTATTTTTCTCTCTGAAACTAGAGGTTGTGAACACTTTAAAATATTATATATCTTCAAAATTTTGTCCATGAGATTTGTGCTTCTCCCTCCCTGCAAAACCTCCCCCCAAACAAACAGAAAGAACCAACAATTTCTTCTATTTCTTGTCAAGGCCGATGTGCATATGCAAATCTATGTATTCCTTTTAGAGGAAAAGTGAAGTGCTTTTTTTTCCTGAATCTATGCAGGATTTTCACTTATGTGTGTCTCATATCCAGTGTGAATCATGAAGGAAACTCCCTTAACTGATGATTTGTAGCGTTCTGAGGCACAATGTACTTGCAAATTGACGCTGGCTCAAGAGTGATGCCCTACAAAGCACGTTGATCTCAGGTACCTTAGAGGCCCCTAGAACATTCCAGACAGTTAATTTAAGCAAAGAAACTCTCACCCACAGGATCTATTGCCTAATAGTTCAAACTGATTATTCTTCAGCTCTCTGTTGTAGCCCTAAATTAGGTGTTTAAAGGTACCATTTAATGGTTACGCTTCCAAATTCCAGCCAGTCTTTTTATACACCTGAGCCCAGAGGCTCTACCTCTATCACACAAGGTCAAGTTTGCCTAACACGCCATTATAAATGTGCCTTTAGACTGTTTACCAAGCAGCCATAGCACCTCCATTGTTTACAGTATACATTTGAATTTGATAGAGAGCCCTGAGGCTAGGGAATTGCCTTTTCTGTATTCTGTGAAATGTGATTTAGGTTTAGCTGCGATACAGTGATTTGAAAATCACAACTTCTCTTCTCCCTCATTTGCATTGCCAGAAATGTTTTTGGCGGGATGCCAACATAATAAATAACTATTAAAATTTGAATGTAAGTACAGTCTTACACTACCACCAAAGCAGCAGCATATTGCATTGGGATCCCTGGGATCAGGCAGCTTCTTAGTGGGTGGGTAAGTTGGCCCAGGCAACCTCTAAGAACATAAGAAAGGCCATACTGGGTGTGACAGTGTCCCCATAAAACTTTATGGGGAGATGCTTATAACTATATATGTGTAACATTTTATGCTACATGTGCCATGTAACATATCTCTGTGAAAGTTATGACCTACTGAATTTATTCCTCCTGTTTGTAGGCATGTATCATTGTTGTGGTTGAAGTTATGAACATTGGTTTTATATTTGCTGGTTTTATGCATAGCTTTTGTAAAAACACAGACCCAGGTCCGAACCAAGTCCACTCACCACTGTAAGGCCCCTGGAAGCGCTCTTGCCTTTGACCCCAAGCTGCTCAACTCCAAGGAGGCTCAAACCCTTAATAAATCCGTTTTACCCTGTATAAAGCTTATACAGGGTAAACGATGACATGCTGGATGTGCTGAGCCAAGCCAAGTACCTTAGTACCTTTGATCTGACCAAAGGTTACTGGCAGATCCCTCTGGAGGGAGAGGCCCAACAGAAGTCAGCTTTTATCACTGATATAGGGCTCTATGAATTCACGGTGTTACCGTTTGGGTTGGTGAATGCGGGTGCAACCTTCCAGAGACTGGTCAACCGAGTGTTAAACGGGTTGCAGAGTTATGCTAGAGCATACATAGATGACATTGCGGTGTTCAGCAACACCTGGGATGACCACAAGGAGCACCTGCAAGTGGTGCTAACTAAGCTCAAAGAGGCTGGGCTGACTGTAAAACCCTCCCAGTGCAAGGTAGGGGCAGCCAGAGTCCCTTATCTGGGACACTGGGTTGGGGGGGGGGGGAAATATCCCCCGACCCTCTTAAGGTGGAGGCCATCGTGAAATGGCCTGTACCCCAGACTAAAAGGCAAGTTCAATCCTTCATAGGCTTAGCAAACTATTACAGGAGGTTTGTGGAGGGGTTCAGTGACATTGTATCCCCAATCACGGACTTGTGTAAAAAGCATCAGCCTAACAAGGTAATTTGGTCAAAGGCGTGCCAGGAAGGCTTCGATAAGGTAAAAGCACTCCTGTCTGCGGAGCCTGTGCTGGCCAGCCCGGACTTCGATAAGCCTTTTGATTTGTGCACCGATGCGTCAGACACAGGGTTGGGGGCTGTGTTGATGCAAACGGGGGAAGACAGCAGGAAGCATCCCATTGCTTTCCTGAGCAAAAAGCTGTCCTCTGCCGAACAGAATTACTCCGTCATAGAGAAGGAGTGCTATGCCATTGTGTGGGCTGTCAAACAACTAAGGCCATACCTCTTTAATAAGCGGTTCAGAATTCTAACTGACCATTCACCGCTGGTGTGGCTTCACCGCACTAAGGGCACAAACTCCAAGCTGCTACGCTGGAGTCTGGTCCTACAGGAGTTTGACATGGAGATTATGCATATTAAAGGAAAGGAGAACTGGGTAGCCAATGCCCTGTCCAGGAAAGAGGAATTTTAGGTGTACTGCCTCCGCCATGGACAGTGTCCAAGACTCTGGCAGTAAGTTCAGGAGGAGGGTGTGACAGCGTCCCCATAAAACTTTATGGGGAGATGCTTATAACTATATATGTGTAATGTTTTATGCTACATGTGCCATGTAACATATCTCTGTGAAAGTTATGACCTACTGAATTTATTC
Organism: Chelydra serpentina; assembly: GCA_037349315.1. Classification (NCBI taxonomy): domain Eukaryota; kingdom Metazoa; phylum Chordata; order Testudines; family Chelydridae; genus Chelydra; species Chelydra serpentina. Next base: position 82,586,899 of record JBAIAC010000004.1, read on the forward strand.
CTCCTGTTTGTAGGCATGTATCATTGTTGTGGTTGAAGTTATGAACATTGGTTTTATATTTGCTGGTTTTATGCATAGCTTTTGTAAGAACATGGGACCAGGTCCAGAGGAAGGAATGTGCAAGTTGAGTACAAGTACTTAACAGACAAAAGAAGGTGCAGACCCCAATCTACATCGGGGCCCCAGGCAAGGATGCAACTGGTTAGACTGGTTAGGGCACATGGACAGGTGACTTGCCCATGTGATCCCAAAACTCCAGGGCTACTGGATCCTACGCAGGGAGAGGAAGAAAGGCTATAAAAGCCCTTGCAAGACCCTTCCATTTTGTCTTCAGCTGGCTAAAGGGAGAGGCTCTCCACCCCCCCCAAGGACATTCCTGAGGGGAACTGAACAAAGGACAAGGACACTAGGGGGTGTGAGAGTCTGCTGGACTCAGCTGGACCCAGGCGAATTCTACAGCCTGTAAAAAGGAAAATATCTGAATCTGGTGAGGCTTTTATCTGTGTTAACTTTGAATAGACATAGACGTGCGTGTTTTATTTTATTTTACTAAGTAACTTGCTTTGTTCTGTCGGTCACTAATTGAACTCACTTAAATCCTATTTTCTGTACTTATTAAAATCACTTTTTACTTATTAAGTTTCCTTGAGTACGAGTTAGTGCCTTGGGACAGCGATCAGTGGTGCATATCTTTCCATCTTTGAAATAGAAAGCGAACTATTTATGAGTTTACCCTGTATAAGCTTTATACAGGGTAAAATGGATTTATTAAGGGTTTGAGCCTCCTTGGAGTTGAGCAGCTGGGGGTCAAAGGCAAGAGCGCTTCCAGGGGCCTTACAGTGGTGAGTGGACTTGGTTCGGACCTGGGTCTGTGTTTGCAGCAGATCAGTGGAATCTGGCTCAAAACAGACAGGATTCGGGAGTCCCAAGCTGGGAAAGGCCTGGAAGCAGGGGCAGAAGCAGCCTTGGCACACCAGGTGGCAGCACCAAGCAGGTCTCTGTGGCCCCAACCCGTCACACTGGGTCAGACCAAAGGTCCATCCAGCCCAGTATCCTGTCCACCGACAGTGGCCAATGCCAGGTGACCCGGAGTGAGTAGACCCAACAGGCAATGATCAAGTGATCTCTCTCCTGCCATCCATCACCCTCCTCTGACAAACAGAGGCTAAGGACACCATTTCTTACTCATTCTGGCTAATATCCATTAATGGACTTAACCTCCATGAATTTATCCAGTTCTCTTTTAAACCCTGTTATAGTCCTAGCCTTCACAGCCTCCTCAGGCAAGGAGTTCCACAGGTTGACTGTGCGCTGTGTGAAGAAGAATTTCCTTTTATTTGTTTTAAACCTGCTGCCCACTAATTTCATTGGGTGGCCCCTAGTTCTTTTATTATGAGAACAAGTAAATAACTTTTCCTTATTCACTTCCTCCACACCACTCATAATTTTATATACCTCTATCATATCCCCCGTTAGTCTCCTCTTTTCCAAGATGAAAAGTCCTAGCCTCTTTAATCTCTCCTCATATGGGACCTGTTCCAGACCCCTAATCATTTTAGTTGCCCTTCTCTGAACCTTTTCTAATGCCAGTATATCCTTTTTGAGATGAGGAGACCACAATTGTACGCAGTATTCAAAATGTGGGCGCACTATGGATTTGTATAAGGGCAGTAAGATACTGTCCGTCTTATTCTCTATACCTTTTTTAATGATTCCTAACATCCCGTTTGCTTTTTTGACTGCCGCTGCACACTGCATGGACGTCTTTAGAGAACTGTCCAAGATGACTCCAAGATCTTTTTCCTGATTAGTTGTAGCTAAATTAGCTCCCATCATATTGTATGTTTAGTTGGGGTTATACAACCAGCATGTGGCCCCAGAGGCCTAGCCCCCTCTCCTGGTGCTCCACCTGGGAAAGGAGAACCTCCCTCATGATAGGGGAGGGAAAAAGCCAAGCTATGCTCCTCAAAACCATTCCTGTGTATTCAGTATATAGGTCCAGCAGCCAATCACACCTAACTGGGATAACAGCCCTCATCAGGCTGCTGCAGTCAGTCCTGTAGTGCAAGCTGTGCTGCAGTGCTGAAAACCGGGGGTCAGATTCTTTTGATGATGTATAATGAAGATGGGGAATGGGATGTTTCATTCTAAAATTTGATTCTACTCTTTTCCACATTTTTTAAGAAAGCTATGAAATTACGTAAGAAATTAGATACAAAACTGTTAAACGTAAGTTAATTAGGTTCAAAGCAGTGGGTTATCATGTGATCAGGGGCCACCTTGTCAGACCCATCAGTTCCCAACTCATGGATCCTCACACTCCTAGATAGACTTCTTCTTCAGGGCTGAAACAAGGAGCAACATGCTCATGGAAAAGCAGCTAACTCCTAGTTGTACATGAGAAGTGTGTGATCTTCATGAAGAGGGTCCCTTCTATGTGTAGGGCATGAAAGCATGTTTGGACTGTTTGTATAACATCCTCATCAGTATGGTATCTGAGCACATTATAACCTCATATAATTTGCCCTTCTCTATCACATCCCAGGCTTTCCTTAAATTTTCTGAGTTCCAGTCATTTCCCTCCACGTGTTCTTCAGATGGTTTTTCTTCAATATTTTAAACTTCCTCACAGTCGATCTCATTGTATTCACCTTGTCTCTTTTTCTGTTTCTCTAGGACAGTTTTGTGTTTGAAAGACCTCTTGTCTAGCCATCATCCATAAATTTAATGAATGTAAATCTGGACCTTTTCTTCCAGATTGTTAATTAAGATGTTAAAACTATGCTAAGCACTGACTGACCCATTTGGGACTCTACCAGTCATTTCAGACCAAGTGCATGCTACATTACATATAATTATCTGAAATCTGAATATGAGGAGTCTGTCTGGTTTAGTGAGAGGATCCATCCATCCATCCTGAGTTTTCTTCCTGGTTTTGCTGCTCACTTACATCCTGATCCTGGTTGATTGAAATCAATGAGATTTTTGTCATTGATTTAAGTGGAAGTAGGATCAGAGAATTACAATTTGACCTTAAGTAATTTACCTAGCCTATCTGTCCCACTGTACTCAGTTCTGCAAGAAGCTGAACCCTCTGACTTTGACCCAGCAAAATACTTGAGCACAAGTTTAGCTTTAAGCATGTCACTAACCCATTGATTTCCATAAATAAACCAAAATGGAGAGGAGTTCTATCAATCACTATACATGTTTTTGGAAGTTGCAGTCGCTAGCACTTCTCTTTCCAATTCTCAGTGTGAGATAATGAACTGGATAGAAGGGACTGAATATTGCTTGACTTAATCATGTGAGCACAATGTCCGAAGGGACTAGTCACATTAGCAAAATGGCCATTTCCCACCCCCCACCTCCAAGAGTAGCTAATGACTTCTGAGGGAAAATGTTAGTGTGGCTGGCTTGTAAGGTATCAGGAAATTCCACAATATTGTCCAGTCATTGATTCATTCCAGTTTCCTATGAAATTTGGATACACTCATTCAAACTCAAAGAAGAGGGCATCTGTGACAACTTGTCCCTTTCACAGGGCTTTGGAAGTGCCCAGTTTCACCATCTCTGTGCAATAAAGCAATATTATTGAGTAGGAAGATAGTCTATGCATGTACTGTGATGCTAATGTATTACTCATGCTAAGTATTTGTGTTTTTCCCCCCTTGTTATATGTTTCAGTCTTATAGGGTGATTTGTTATAATGTGTTTATATATGCTTTTGCAATATAGGAATAAAGTAGTTTATTATTTTAATGCTGGTTTATTTTGAACAGCACAGCATTTAATTTCAGAAAGCAATACTACACAAAAAGGAAGTTAGTTAAACAGAAATTAAAAGGTACAGTGACAAAAGTGTAATCCCTGCAAAATGCATGGACACTTTTTAAAGACACCATAATAGTGGTTCAATTTAAATGTATACCCCCAAATTAAAACACTTAGTAAGAGAACAAAAAAAATGCCATTGTTGTTAAAAAACAAAGTAAATGAAGCAGTCACAGACAAAAAGACATTCTTTATTAAGTGGAAGTCAAATCCTAGTGAGGAAAATAGAAAGGAGCATAAACTATGGCAAATAAAGTGTCAAAATATAATTAGGAAGGCCAAAAAAAGAAGTTGAAAAACAGATAGCCAAAGACTCAAAAAGTAATAGCAAAAACTTTTTTAAGTACATCAGAAGCAGGAAGCCTTCTAAAGGAGCACTCAAGAACGATAAGGCCATTACAGAGAAACAAAATGAATTTTTTGCATCAGTCTTCATGGCTGAGAACGTGAGGGAGATTCTTGAACCTGAGCCATTCTTTTTAGGTGACAAATCTGAGGAATTGTCCCAGATTGAGGTGTCATTAGAGGAGGGTTTGGAACAAACTGATAAACTAAACAGTAAGTCACCAGGACTAGATGGTATTTACCCAAGAGTTCTGAAGGAACTCAAATGTGAAATTGCAGAACTACTAACTGCAGTTTGTAACCTATCATTTAAATCAGTTTCTGTACCAAATGACTGGAGGATAGCTAATGTGACATCAATTTTTTTAAAAAGGTCTCCAGAGGTGATCCTGACAATTACAGACTGGTAAGCCTGATTTTAATACTGGGCAAACTGATTGAAATTATAGTAAAGAACAAAATTGTCAGACACATAGATGAGCATAATTTGTTGGGGAAGCGTCAACATGGTTTTTGTAAAGGGAAATCATATCTCATCAATCTACTAGAATTCTTTGAAGGCGTTAACAAGCATGTGGATAAGGGGAATCCAGCAGATATAGTGTACTTAGATTTTCAGAAAACCTTTGACAATGTTCCTCATCAAGGGCTCTTAAGCAAAGTAAGCTGTCAAGGGATAAGAAGAAAGGTCCTCTCATTGATTGGTAACTAGTTAAATGGTAGGAAACAAAAAGAAGGAATAATGGAGAGAGGAAAATAGTGGTGTCCCCCAGGGGCCTGTACTAGTCAACATATTCATAAGTGATCTGGAAAAAGGGGTAAACAGTGAGATGGCAAAATTTGCAGATGATACAAAACTACTCAGGGTAGTTAAGTCCCAGGCAGACTGTGAAGAGCTACGAAAGGATCTCACAAAACTGGGTGACTGGGCAGATGAAATTCAAGGTTGATAAATGAAATGTAATGCGCATTGGAAAGCATAATCCCAACTATACATATAAAATTATGAGGTCTAAACTAGTTGTTACCACTCAAGAAACAGATCTTGGAGTCATTGTGGATAGTTCTCTGAAGAAATCCACTCAATGTACAGTGCCAGTCAAAAAAGCAAACAGAATGTTGGGAATCATTAAGAAAGGGATAGATAATAAGACAGAAAATATCATATTTCCTTTATATAAATCCACATTACATCCACATCTTGAACACTGCTTGCAGATGTGGTCATCCCATCTCAAAAAGATATATTGGAATTGGAAAAGGTCCAGAAAAAGTAAAAAAAAATGATTAGGGGTGTGGAATGGCTTCTGTATGAGGAGAGATTAATAAAACTGGGACTTTTCAGCATGGAAAAGAGATAACTACGGGGGATAATATTGAGGTCTATAAAATCATGACTGGTGTAGAGAAAGTAAATATGAGAAGGAGTAAATAACACTTCCTTAACACAAGAACTAAGGGTCACCAAATGAAATTAATAGGCAGCAGGTTCAAAACAATCAAAAGGAAGGGTTTTTTCCACACAATACAATCAGTCGGTGGAACTGTTTGTCAGAGGATGTTGTGAAGGCCAACACTATAATAGGGTTAAAAAAAGAACTAGATAAATTCATGACGCATAGGTCCATCAATGGATATTAGTCAGGATGGGCAGGATACTGGGCTAGATGGACTTTTGGTCCGACCCATTATGGCCGTTCTTATGTTCTTAAAAATATTTTACTTAAGTTTTATTATTGGAGTTACAATTTCACAAAAGCTCTTCAGTGAGCCAAGATATTGAATTTGACACATATAAATGTCCTGTTTATTGCTTTCCAACCTAATTGTGATATAGATCTCAGTCAATCTAGTTAATGTAATGACAAAATGTTCCATTAGTAAGAGAGCTTTAATTTTGTTTTGCATTGAACTGAAAAAGTTAACATATTTTGTTATGCAAAATAATTTTGGACAAAATTCACCTTATTTAATATGTTGAATTAATGGCCAAAGTTTTTAATAACTCAGCAGCTGTAGAAAATCCTTCCCTAAATAATTCTCCCTTTCCTAATCCCTCCCTTTTCCCAAACTCACTGCTGTAAACAGCATATTCCCTTCAGATTTATCTTATTACCTGTCTTTTTTTGCAGTCAGAGATAGTGTAATAGCTCTTTCATTTTATAGTACACCACAGAACAGAGAGTCAGCCTTTCAGCCACTATTTCTGTACTTTCTAAATAGATCTCCAGTGCTGAAGCAGAGTCAGTATGTATACATTGCAACTGATTTCATTTTAGACTCATAATTCAGAGAGCAACCTTTCTAAATAAAAAGGCATTATGGACTCTTCAGTTCCAAACACTATAGCTTTGCTGTAGTGATACTGTCCAGGCCTATTTCTATAGAATAATCTCCCGAGTCTCACAGAGATAAGGTGGGGGGAGTTTTGCTGAATTTTGAACCAACTTTCATTATGTTCACCTAAAAATCAATACAGAATTCTGAAGTAATGTTCTTAAACACTATTGCTTGCAGTACTGGCGCTTCAGTGGGTTAGAGCAATTATAGTAGAACACTTTGGTATTTTTATAAGGGTAAGCAATGAAACTTTGAATAGCAAGGTTCAAGTTCCATTTTGACAAGTAAAAATTGACGATGTCATTGCTTTTCTTCCACATCTCTGCTTTCTCATCCTCCTGGGTGCAGCATTTTCATTCTCAATCCACATGATCTGTTTTTACCCACCTTCACTATGATCCTTTCTCATGCACTGCACCTATGATCTCTGCAAATGTAAAGCTGAAGGAATAAATGATTTTTTGTTATTGTTTATGTTCAGCCAGCAAATCAAAAAGTCAGAAAAAATCTGATTTGGTTCTGAAAATGTTTTACATTTGTCAGCAATTTGGAAAAGCCCATTTCATGCCATCACATGTACATCTATGCAGTCATTCATTCCCCTTTTTGTAACCTTTAGCATAGGGATTAGGGAACTTGTCAGGAATGGGGGAGACTCAGGTTTGAATTTTGACTCTGAAACAGGGACAAGAACTCAAATCTCCCCCCTTCTAGGTGAGCACCCTGGCTACCAGGTTAGAGGTTATTCTGGTCTTATTTTCTTTTGTTGAAGCTGTTCCACTTTGTATAAATACGGAAATGTTCACTGGGCCAAAAAAAGGGAGAACGACACTATAGCCAGGTGATTAAGGCACTCATCTAGGGATGGGCATTAGAAGACATGGATTTATATCTTTTCTCTGCCTGTCTCAGAGGAGGAATTTTAATCCACATCTCCTACCTCCCAGGTGAATTCCTTAATCTCTATAGGGTTATTCTCATTCTCATTCTCTGAGCCAATTAATATTTAAGTATTTAATACAAGGTGGAACAGCTCCCACAGGAGAGATTGAAAGTTATACCCCAGAATAACCTATCTCCTGATAGTTAGGGCACTTATCTGGAAAGGAGGAAGATCTGAGGTCAAAAATTCTAGAGTTGGCGATTCAAGCCTTAGGGCAAGTCTACATTACAAAATTAAATCAGCCTAAATTACGTTGACCTACAGTAATGGAATCAGTTTTACACATCGGCACTACGTTTCCTGTGTTGACGGTGTGCATCTTCAGCAGGAGCTTTTGCACCGATTTAATTGCCAGTGTGGGGCATTGTGGGATGGTTTCTGAAAAGAAGCAAACATCAATGTAAGCAATGCAGAGTCTACACAGACACTGTGTCAACCTAACTACATCAAGTTAAGCACTACATTTCTCCTGGAGGTGGATTTATTAAATTGGTGTAGTGGGTGAATTACATCCGTGGGAGCTACAATTTAGTGTAGATGCTTACAGAGTTACGTTGACATAAGCTACTTTATGGCAACCTAATTCTGTGTTGTAGTCTCTGACAGCCCAGACCAGGTAAGTGCCAGGTAAGTGCTCAGACCACTAGTCTAAAGGTTAGAAAGGGAGGAACACATACGTTTGCTGGCCCTGAAAATTGTTTCCCCAGCTGAAGTGATTACATCAAATTCACATAGTTTTTGTTCAAACAAAATTGCATTTTTGGTGCACAAACTCTTTGTCTGCAAGTTTTTGCCCAGCTCTATTAGTAAGTCTCATCATGTAGTTGTTCTGTTGTCCTAGTGGAATGTAGCAATCGTGAACAGCTGTGGTCAAATAGGGGGAGATTGTTTCTCAGAGAACTGATCTAGTCCCATGCAGGGTTCTGAACATTAGAAACAAACCCTTTAATTGAATTCTGTGTTCCATAGAGAGCTAACCCAGAGAGAGAAACACGGAGGTGATGTGCTGTTAGAGGCCCGTGTTGCTAAGAAGTGAGATTGCTGCATTTTAAGTGAAATGGTGATTTTAAGGGTCAATGGCTTTATTCACAGATACAACAGATTTCAGTAATGAAGCTTAGCATCACAAAAGTGTGGATCATTGTGGCCTGATCTGTATTTGACAGCATCTTTAGCACCTGTCACCATTAGGATTTCAAGAAACAGAATCCAGAAAGACAGACTTGACAACTGGAGATTAGATGTGGCAAGTGTGGCACATATTGAAACTTCTTTAATATTTCCATACCATTTTCATTTTTCTCAAATTCAGTTTCATGTCATAATCTTGGTCTAGGTGAGAGATGATTTCCAGACCCCACAGATAGCTATAAGATAGAAATAAATGGGTGCTATCTGCCTATTACCACCACTAGAAATGGTCAATTTAATTAACACTAGTATGATTAAAATCTCTGAATTGGGTACAAATTAATCGACTTGTGTATGGTTGAACCCACATTCACAAAGTGAAAATCAGTGCACTCTGTCAGGTCTGAATTGGTTTCATAGTGAAAGAAGATGAAGCTGTTTATTTTAAATAATTGTTATGTAAAACCACGCAAGCCTACAATTAACTTGAAACTGTCCAGGGTTGCTTGAAAGGTTCACAATCATAACAAATCCTTTCTGTGACTATGGCTTGAATTTCAAGTTTATAACAAGACTCCCAAATCAATATCTACCTACAAAACCAAGTGAAACTTGCTAGTACTTCCCAAAATGAAAGCAAAAATAGAAGTGGGCCAGTATCAAAATATTGACTCTGAACCCCTTCACCTAAATCTCAAACTTTATACTTCAGGCCCACTTCTAGTAAAAATGCATTCTCATTTTTGTGATATTTCCGGGACTGAGACAAAACACTATTGAATGAATTGGGCTGCATTTTGTGAAGAGATACAACCAGTGGTGGGCAACCTGAGGCCCGCAGGCCGCATGCAGCCCATGAGGGTAATCTGATTGAGGGCCATGAGACATTTTGCTGATGCTGACCTTCAGCAGGCACGACCCCCCCACAGCTCCCAGTGGCCGTTGTTCGCCATTCCCGGCTAATGGGAGCAGTAGAAAGAGGCAGTCAGCACGTCCCTGCAGCCCCCAGCTTCCTGCAGCTCCTACTGACCGGGAATGGCAAACTGCGGCCACTGGGAGCTGCGGAGGGCCATGCCTGCAGACAGTCAATGTCAGCAAAATGTCTCGCAGCCCACAATCAGATTACTCTCATGGGCTGCATGCGACCCATGGGCCGCAGGTTGCCCACCACTGGTTATTAGAAGGCTATTTTCTTCTTCTTCTAATTAGTCTGTCCTATGACAGTATTGCAGTATCTTCTTATCTTGCTAATGATATATTTCATCTGGATAACAATGTTAGGCTTCAAGTTTGTGTATATTGTTTGTCATCTCATTATTTCACTAAACATTTTTAACTCTGCTGCCATTCTTTGGTGCTAATTGAAGCTGTTTGATGTTTCGGTTCTAATTTGGCTTTTCTGTCATTTGTTTTGTTCTCCTTTTATGTTGTTGCTCATCCCACAGTCAGTTGTTCCCCAGCCATGCAATACTGTCTTCATTTTTAATGACCTCCTTTTGTTTCCTTTCAGTATTTGAAAAACCATCATTATCTAACTTAAAGTATATTTAAACACTTTCAAACCCTCTAATGGCAGAGTTTAGTTGTCTACACATCTATAGTGAATTTCAGACTGTAGGGACACAGCCTTTCAGTCCTTTTAAATCTGTATTTCAAATTGACCTGATTCTGCTTCTGAGTTTCTTAGTTTCTGACTTGATTGTGGAGCTCGGGGTGAAGTGAGTTTTCAAGAAACAATATTTGTCACAGCAAATTGTAAAGATTTTTTTTCCGAGAGAACATTTATTCTGATCTAGTTCAAATATTATAGAAAGTAGCTATGAACTGTAGCCAAATAGAAAATGTGAATAGGTTAAGTGATTTTTAGAAGTGATTCATTGTTAGTGCAATTCAAAATACTCCGTCAACGCATCCTTTCAGCAATATGGCATAAATTAAAACAGCCAAACAACTTCACAGCTGCTTGATTTCATTATTTTAGTGTTTTTATATGATTGTTATAGTATTTTACCATTTTTAATGTAAAATTGTAAGGCAGATTTGGTATTTTTTCCCTACCAAATTGGTTAAGGAAACCATTTTTCATTTGTATGGGGGATGGAGGTCAATCTTGTCCTTGGGATAGCACAGAATCACTCACAACAGGAAAACCATATTACAGAATAAATAATATATTGAAAGGAACACATACACAAAAGAAATCAGCCTGAGCTAAGATTAGCATAGCAGTATGAGTCTAGCTATTTTCTCATAAAGCATAAAACTAACAGAAAAAGGACTCTGTTTTATGAGGAGGCACAGGCTGACTTTTTGTTGTACAGCCAAGCTGTTAATATCTAGTAGAGAGCTCCCATGTGTAGATATGCTCAGACACTTAGCTTTTCCTAAGGATTAATGCTGCTAGGTACAATTTGTTTTCTGCTACTGACTTGACCATTTTGTGTCTCCCTTTTCTTAAATAGGACTTTACTAACCCCAAATATACAAAAATGCCGTTTGCCATGGTCTGATTACTGCCAGGACGTTCTGTGATTGGTTGGTATCACAGAAACCCCCTTGGAGCTGCCACCTGGTGTGCCAAGACTACTTCTGCCCCTGCTTTCCTGCCTTTTCCACCTTGGGACTCCAGGATCCTGTCTGGTTTGAGCCAGACCCGCTAGCCAGCTGCAAACCCAGACCCAGGTCTGAACCACGTCCCATAACAGCTGTAGGCTTGCCTGGAAGCAGCTTAGGAAGTGTTCTTGCCTTTGACACCCAGGTGCTCAACTCCCAATGGGGTTCAAACTGAATAAATCCGTTTTACCCTGTATAAATCTTATACAGGGTAAACTCATAAATAGTTCACCCTCTATGTCAGAGATAGAGAGATATGCACAGCTGTTTGCCAACCTTCAGGTACTAACATGTACTCCAGGTTACTTAATAAGTAAGAAGTTATTTTAATAAGTACAGAAAGTAGTATTTAAGTGGTTCCAAGTAGTAACAGACAGAACAAAGTGAATTACTAAGTAAAATAAAATAAAACATGCAAGACTATGTCTGAATACAGATAAAAACCTCACCAGTTCCAGCAAACTTCCTTTTATAGGCTATGGTCCTCCTAGCCTGGGTCCAGCAATCACTCACACCCCCTATTGTCCTTCTCCTTTGTTCCAGTCTCTTTCAGGTATGTCGTTGTGGGGGTGGAGAGGCTCTCTCTTTAGCCAGCTGAACTCAAGTTGGAGGGGTCTCCCAGGGGTTTAAATAGACTTTCTCCTCTGGGTAGACACCCCTCCCTCTCCCTGTGTAGCATCCAGTTACAAAATGGAGTTTTCGGGTCACATGGGCAAGTCACCTGTCCATGCACAACTTAGTTACCAGCCCAGCCACATTCTTGGCCTAGCTCAGATGTGGATTGGTGTCTGCAAATTCTTTTGTCTGTTTAAGAGTTTCTTGATTGGGCTCTTAACCTGCACATTCCTTTCTCCAGACATCGATCCCATGCTCTTACAAAGGCTATGTATAAAACCAGCAAATATACAACCAATATTCGTAACTACAAAAATGATACATGCATACAACCAGGAGGAATAGATTCGGTAGATCATAACTTTTACAGAGATATGTTACATGGCACATGTAGCATAAAACATATTCCAGTTATATCACATATACATTTATAAGCATCTCCCCATAAAGCCTTATGGGGTACACTGTCACATGTTCATGTTTTTGTTATATTTTATTTCTAAATGTACTTCTGCATCTTAAAAGGATGCAACTTCAATCTTGGAGATAGAATCTGACAGTGATTACAAAACCAGTTGCCTGCTTACTATACAATGGTAATACACCATCTCTAGAGTGGTAACCATTCTTGATTCTTGTTCTCTGACTGGCATTGCATTATGTGGCCCTGCTTCGGGGGTCACAGCCAAAAAGAAGTCATGCTCAGGAGAGGTGTCTTTCTGTTTAATGCCACATACAGGGTAGATTCATAGAGGCAACTAATACGTAGCATTGAGTAAATAATTCATAGCAAATGATGTCACATACTTTGTCTGTTTGGCTGTTCCAAATTTAGTAAAGCATTTATATGTGTGCTTAATTTAAACACACTGAGGTCAATGGTACTACACAGACTGAAAGTTAAGATATGCCATAAGTGTTTTGCTGGGTTGGGACCATATCGTCCACAAGTAGAGCATGATGTCTTTGAATGCATACTTTTTCCAATTTACCTGACTTTTTTTTTAAATTGACGACTACAGATAGATTACAAAAAGGTCACTGCAAGTATCTCAGTCTTGATATGTGAAATCTGAACTGTATTGATTAGTTGTGATTGGTGACATAAATCACATGGTACAGCTTTTGTTCCCTGATTGGATATGCATAACTCTTTTAAATAAGAGGAGGGACTAAAGAAGCTACAGTTTAAGGAAAGATAGAAAATACAGTAGATCCACAAAGATACAAACACCAGAGTTATGGACTGACTGGTCAATAGGGTTGCCTGGTGTCTGGTTTTCTACCAGAATGCCTGGTCGAAAAGGGATCCTGGTGGCTCCAGTCAACACTGGTGACCAGGCTGTTAAAAGTCTGGTTGCCATGTGGCTAACAGGCATCCTACCTGGCTGTGTGTGACTCCAGCACTGGCTCTTGTAGACTTTTATTTTATTTAAAGTGAATTTGTTAATGTGATATTACACCACCGTGGGTTCGGCTCTGGCGGCTACAGTTTCAAGCATAACAGAGTGAAAGTCACCTCTGCTACTTGCTTCAGAGTTAGAGACTCTAGGAACACATAACGATCAAAGGTAGTGACCACACAAATATTCACAAGTACAAGGTCTAGACTAATGCCACTACTCCACTTACGCTACATTGATGACATCTTCACCCATGGGAAGGAGGCCCTTGAGGAATTCCACCGGGATTTCAAGAATTTCCACCCCAGCATCAACCTCAGCCTGGACCAGTCCACACAAGAGGTCCACTTCCTAGACCACTACAGTGCTAATAAGCAATGGTCACATAAACACCACCCTATACCGGAAACCTACTGACCGTTATACTTACATAAATGCCTCCAGCTTTCATCCACACCACATCACACAATCCATTGTCTACAGCCAAGCTCTAAGATACAACTGCATTTGCTCTAATCCCTCAGACAGAGACAAACACCTACAGGATCTCTATCAAGTATTCTTAAAACTAAAATACCCACCTGGTGAAGTGAAGAAACAGATTGACAGAGCCAAAAGGGTACCCAAAAGTCACCTACTACAAGACAGGCCCAACAAAGAAAGTATCAGAATGCAACTAGCCATCACCTACAGCCCCCAACTAAAACCTCTCCAGTGCATCATCAGGGATCTACAACCTATCCTGAAGGATGATCCATCACTCTCAGAGACCTTGGGAGACAGGCCAGTCCTTGCTTATAGACAGCCCTCCAACCTGAAGCAAATACTCACGAGCAACGACACACCTAACAACAAAAATACTAACCCAGGAGCTAAACTCTGCAACAAATCCCAGTGCCAACTCTGTCCGCATATTTATTCAAGGGACACCATCATAGGACCTAACCGCATCAGTCACACCATCAGGGGCTCATTCAACTGCACATCTACCAATGTGATATATGCCATCATCTGCCAGCAATGCCCCTCTGTCATGTACTTTGGCCAAACCGGACATTCTCTATGCAAAAAAATAAATGGACACAAATCTGACATCAGGAATTATAACATTCATAAACCAGTAGGAGAACACTCAATAACAGACTTAAAAGAGGCAATCCCCTCCTACACCCCAAAATCCCTCATCCCCGGCCTCACCCCAGAGCCCACACCTCCAGCCAGAGCCCGCTCCCACCTGCACTCCAACCCCCGTTCCAACCCTGAGCCCACTCCTGCACCCCAACCCCCTGCCCCAGCTCAGACCCCCTCTCTTGCTTCAAACCCCTCGGCCTCAGTCTGGAGCCCCCTCCTGCACCAAGCCCCTCATCCCCAGCCCCACCCCAGTGCCTGTAACCCCTCCCACACCCCAACCCCCTTCCTCATCCTGGAGACCCCCTCCAAACTCCAAAACCATTGGCCACACACCCCAGCCTGGAGCCCCCTCCTGCACTGCAAACCCCTCATTCCTGGCCCCACCCCACAGCCCCCACCCCAAGCTGGAGCCTTCACCCCTTCCCGCACCCCCTGCCTCAGCCTGGTGAAAATGAGTGAATGAGTGAGGGTGGGGGAGAGCAAGTGACAGAGAGAGGCAGGGTGGAGTGAGTGGGGATGGGTTCTTGCACTAGGGGCGGGGCAGTGGTGGGGCGGGGCAAGGAGTGGGGAAAGGGTGTTCAGTTTTGTGTGATTAGAAAGTTGGCAGTTCTTCCAGTCCATCAGACTCCCTGTGGAATCAGAAGTAATCAATCAGGCAGTAATTCAGCCAATAAATAAATAAATAAATAAATAAAGCAGAAAATACTGTACTGTGCCTGTATTGCATCTTAAAAGTAGGCACATATGGGCTGTCTGTCCCCACCCCCACTCGCCACACGGCAACCACTTACAGTTAGGAGGTGAAGACGCTGAGTTTCACAGGCACAGTTGTGAGCCCCCAAGCAGGCAGCACAGGAGCAGTGCTGGGGTCTGTGCCTTTTCTGTAAGCTAGGGGCACAGTTCCTCCTCCCTCCCACCCAGGAAAGAAACTTCCCGAGCTCCTACTGGAACCAGGCCTGGAGTCTTTGCTTCTGGAGCTGGAGCCCAAGTTCCTTCTTGCATGTTGTTCTCTGGAGGAACACTCAATTTTAAAAGGCCACAGCATGCACCGTGCATGCATTGACACCACGGTGCCTCACTCATCACCCTAGCACCAAGGGGACTAGAACCAGCTGCCTGTCCCCACTCACTAGGCAGCTACTTACAGGTAGGAGGTGAAGATGCTGAAGTTCGCAGGCACAGCTGTGAGCCCCTGCTCTGAGCCGTCTGCCCTGAGAAGCATCCCATAACGCCTTGTTCAGAGTTACGAACATTTCAGAGTTACGAACAACCTCCATTCTTGAGGTGTCTGTAGCTCTGAAGTTCTACTGTAAACCTGATTAGGGAAGCTTAGAAATTTTTCAGTCTTGTCCTTTATGGGCTGCATATGTTATTTCCTTCTAAGGTATCATCCCTAGAAAAGTTAACCTACCATAAACATTGATTAGGTATAACGTTCAAATTAATTTTTTACATTTTCTTTCATATGAACCTTGTGGCCACATCCATGTCTGGCAACTCTAAGATCCTCCATTCAAAGGCTCTGATTAGAGCTGGTGAGGTATGATTTTTGTTTTCCAAAACAAATGATGACAAAGTACATTTTGTTTTCATTTAAAAATGTATTTTTTAAAAATCTTTTTTTTCAATGTTGGTTTTTATTTTTTCCTTTTTGGCTATGAAAACCTGGAATTTTTCAGTTTAAAACTAACAAAAATCTGTTTTCAATTACTGAAAACTTATAAAAATCATGTTTTCATTATTTATTTTAAGAAAATGATATTTTTTCCATGAAAATTAAATGTGCCCTTGTTCCTCTGTTTGCAAATTGGCACTTTCAACTATTCATACTGACTGGAAGGAGCGGGAGTCCATGGAGAGGAACACTGCCTGTGGAGTTCTAATAGTGCAGGCTGATCCTATCCTCTTTCCCCAAACCTCAAAACCAAGTTGCACAAGTCACTGCAGACTACCTCCCCCTCCATGCTCTGAATCTCAAGAGGATTCCATCTGGCAGCTATGTGTCAGGTGAACACTTGGCAGCAATGGTCTTACAAGACCCATGCTGTTGAGGTACATAATATTCTTCATAGAGATGTTATTATGATATGATTATGGCATAATCATAATATATTTTATGCAAGATAGGTCATATGAGATATTACTGAGAAGGTTATGATTTACTAAATATGATTATCATTTCTTGTATCTGAAGTTAGTAATATTGGCTATGTATCTATTCCAAATGTGTTTACACCTGGGGAACGCCCACTAGGCAGAATGCACTCACTATAGATGGCTGGCTGGAAAGGGCCATCAGAGAAAACAATAAGCCTTATAAGAAGTTTATCTTCCTTCCTGAGGACACTACAAACAGCCTCTGACTCATGGATGCTTTGACACTACGGGCACATGTGGCCAGGTCACCTGGTGCTGGACTGGGATACCAGTGTTTTTCCACTGACTGGCATGGGAAGCAAGCTGTAAAACAAAGGGCTACCATCATATGCTAAATGCTATTTAAGGCAGGGGAATGACATCATTGTGGTTCTTCACTTACTCCCCACCCAAAGAGATTCCTGGAAACATCTGAGAAACAAATCCTGAACTGGGGGGAAGTGCTGGACCCAGGCAAAAGGGATTTTTAGCCTGTGAATGAAACACCGAGCTGTAAGTTAGTGCAGCTTGACTCTTAAAAACTTGCAGCCTGATGTGTCATCATTTAGAGTGAGAATTTGCTATTCATATCTGATCTATGTAGTATATTAAGATTAGTTTGCATGTTTTGTTTATTTTCTAGTTAATCTGCTTTGATCTGTTTGCTATCCCTTATAAACACTTAAAATCTATCTTTTGTAGTTAATAAACTTGTTTTTGCTTTGTCTAAAACCAGTGTGTGTGGAAATCATAACTCGGGGCAGAAAGCTCTTGTGTATTTCCTCTCCACATTGAGGGATGGGGTGAATTTCATGACCTTATGCTGTACAGTTCTCTGTGCAGCGCAAGATGGTATAATTTTGGGTTTATACTCCAGAAAGGAGGTGCGTGCCTTAGGAACTGGGAGGTGCCCTAGTTGTGCCTTCCCATGCAGGAGTTGGTTAACACCTGTATGTGTCCTTGTAAAAGTGCAGACTGGAGCCTGAGAGAGGGCTTGGTAGGCTGGTCACAGCAGTGCAGTGTAAAAGGAGCCCAGACAGGTGGGTCACTGGAGCTCAGTGGTACCCCAGGTCCAAGTGGCATCCGGGGGCCAGGGGCGGGGGAATCCGTCACACCAAGGATTGTCCAATTGTACAGGAAAGAGACCCCACTGAGGATGTCTTATCTCTGGCATATTTCCTAAGATACATAGGTTTAGGAGGCTAAACCATTGACCTTTTGGCTGGGAAATGAAGCCCACTCTCCAATAATTCCAGTTAAACTTGGTAATGTCTCACTTGCCTATGTGGTATATGAGTTGCATGGGACCCTCCATATGTTTGTAGTTTTCACTGAGACTTACAAATTAAAACAGCTTTCAAGAAATAGTAGTCCACAGTTTTAAAGAGCAATATCATGCAAGTGTATTAGGAGTTTTCCATTTAGTTTGTTTGACTGTATTTGTTTTTAAAAAAGAAATAAAGGATCCTCTCTACTTTCATTACAAAGTTCATAAACACTGAGTACCTTTTGCTTATGGACTTTACAATATCAGTTAAAGGTGGCTGGATATGGATGTCTGATTTCAGGATAACTCTGGGACATAAGTCTACAACTCATAACTTTCACAAGTAGTGAAGAGCCACTGGGATGGATAACCTTTAGAATAGGCCCAGAATCAATGTGTGGGAAATCCAACAGATTTCTTACACTTACACTAAATAAGTATCCAATTTGTTTCATTTCCCCTAAGAACTGTCAGACGCCGCCCTTCTATGGGCTGCCAAAGACAATAGGCCACTGTTGTAAACAACAAAATGAGGAGGAAGTTATATCAATAAATTGTTCTTAAACAAAAGGATAAAGATTTTATTAACTGTTGAATACAGGTATTATGATTGCTCTGTCATCATTAACCATGTGATGGTAACCATCATTAACCACGAGGCCTCTATCTGAAAACATTTTGGCAGTTGTGATGGTAACCATCATTAACCATGTGAAGACCTCTATCTGAAATCATTTTGGCACAGCAATTTAGTTTTCATGATTTAACATGCCTTTAAAACAATGAGGTTGTTGTTGCACCCTCATTGTCAACAATGGGCACAAGAGTTCAGAATGTGTATCAGAAAGGAAATTGAAGCAGTTCTGGTGGATATTGATTGCTGCTTATGGTCTGGAAGTTTAAGATTATGGCAGGAGAAAATAGGTCAGAATTTGGTTACTAGTTCTCTTATAAAATCAGAGCATCAGTCTTCTTTGTACTGAATCTAATAGTTTGTGTCAGTCTTTGAATTGCTGTAGGGTAAAAGCATGGGATTAAAAAAAATGTTCAAGGTCAGAAAAAAATACATTACATGTTCATTTGATTAAATCACTTTATTTCCACTTACTCTGATTGGTGGTATTGATTCTTGACATTTTAATATAATAAAGCACAGTAAAACGATGAATCAAGGCCATTTAAAACATGGAGACCAATGTATGGTGACTTGTAGACCAAGGATGTATTCATTATGTTGAAGATTTATTAATTTCCTAGCGTATGAGTATAAATGTTTCATAACAGGATACTTTATTATTCATTGTTTTACAGTTAGTTTCCCACATTATAGTAGTTAGTCCTTTGCCACTTTTAAAATTAGATTCAGTTCATAATTAGGTCAGCCTACTGCCCATGTCTGGTAGAATGGACTTCAGTACTTTTTAGTTTTATGCTACCCTGATGAAATCTTGAACTACTGTAAATTAATAATCTTCGCTAATGTTTAAACTATATTAAGCTAGCTTGAGACCATTTTGAATAGGCACTATCCATGAAAACCACTTTGTTAACTATCTATCAGCAACACTTAATTGAAGGAGATAAGATAAATATTCAAGCCATTGAATAAACAATATGGGCTGAGTCACATCTGTAAATCACAGCTTCAGCTGGGTGATGACAGTACAGAGATACACAATCCCCAAGAGGCATACATTTAGCTTGAGCTCCCTCGGTGTGCCTTTTTAGGGTGACTAGCATCATCCCTCTTCTTGTCTTGACAGAAATGCTTGTCAGTGTATAGAATGGTGGGGCGAAGATTGTGCTCTTCCCTTTGGGTGTGTCTTCACTGCAGATTTAGCTGTAATGATCTACTCCTGAGTTAGCTTACTCATGCTGCAAAATAACGCTAGTGTTGCTATGTCCACATTGGCACTGTTCTCGGTCATGCGTGTTGCTAAGACTTTTGGGGTACATCCCTTGTTTCTTATTGCTGAAGTGAGCTGGGCCAAGGGAATTGTGGAAAGGCATTGGAGGACTAGCAGGACTGAAAAGGCTCTAGCCAGTGTCCACATTATAGAGTGCCCTTGTTAGCACCTGACGAGTTGTGCTTACTTGACTTTTAGCTTCTATCTTTTAGCCCCCCTGCCACACATACTAGTCAGCTTGAGTCAAAACACCATTGTACTTGAAAAAAGGGGTTTTGTGTTTAGACTGGACATGAGTTAGGTGCAACATTTGATTTATAACTTGAGTCAACTTGGCAGTGAAGACAAGCCATTTGAGATGCCTTATGCCCCTTATGCATGGAGGCAAAATGAACTGAGTTATTATTCATAATTGTTCAAATATGTTATGGCAAGAAATGGGTTGTTTGCAAACTGTTGTCTTCAGAGGAGATTTTCAATGGCATAGATGACAGTTGGATGCTTAACTCTCATTGAAAGACAATGGGAGTTAGGTACTTAGTTGCCATTAGTGTCTTTGAAAACCTACCCATTTAAATGTCTTTGGCAATTCATTGTGTGTGATTGTCAACTAAGTTGCATGATATTGGCTTTGCTCCTTCCTTGGATGACTGAAACTCTGCAAGGCAAGGCACTCTCTGCACCAATACTGATGTCTCTATTCAAGCATAAATACCCTTGTATATGTGTATTCGGTCAAAAGAGATGATCTTGGTTTCTCAATTAAATGTGCTACATTTTTACACTTTTTTCTATAAAAACCTATTAGTTTAATCCCTATTGAATTCAGTAGTTTTCCATAAGGGATTTGCCCAGCTCTATTCAAGATCAAATTTTAATTCAACTCTAGTATCAGCAGGCACAGCATCTATTAACTTCAGTTGGAGTTGTGCCTACATACACTGTCACAGAATGTGGCCCATGGTAATGTAATATTTAAAATGAACTGGAGCAGAACTTTTTGATGACAAAGGACTTGGTTGGTCCCTCAAATCCCAATTATCAGAAAGCTTTAAGAAGTTGTTCTGCAAATTGGGATTCTCCAGTAAAGTGTTTGTCTGTGAAGGATTCCTCCCAAACAGTGTGAAATAATTCTTCAGAGAAATTTCAGATTTATTTACCTGTTTATCATACTGTGACAGAGTGCAGGGAGTTAACAGGTGAGTTTATACTCTGATCACTCTGACACCCATTAGTTTTGATGGAGAAAGCTGATTGGGGTAATTAAAGATAATTATTAATTAGAATGGTGGCCTGGATGAGTTAACAAGCCAAGTAGCCCATCACCTCAAGTAAAGAAGCACAGGAACGAAGTATCAAGGGAGAGAGGACCAAGGCTAGCTGAGTCCACTCTAACAGATGCCTCAGGAAAGAGAGACCTCTGTTCCTCTCAAGTCCTGAGGAGAGGGCTGAAAAGTACTGGGGACATTGTGAATGGTACTGTTGTACAAGACTGCGAAGCTGTTGGGGGAAGGAACTCAAATAAATGGCATACTGAACACACTACCAGTTAAGTCTGAGTCAGTTTCTATGGCAAGAAGGGGCAAAAGCAGAAATTAAAATGAGTTTAGTGGAGGAAAGTTCCTCATGGCTTTATATTCTTTATATAAAAAAAGTAACCAATATACTCAATATGCTGCTTACAGTTGAAATCAAAGGTAGGGCAAAACAGAGAATGTCATTTAGATGAATTGTTTGCAATGATTTTGTGTGTGTGTGTGTGTAGAAAGCATTCCCCTATATGCTTTTGGTAATGCTGTGCTTGCAGTTCAGTAAATATACAGCTTAAACAAAATAACTTTGTCAGCAGTTGATTGCAGATCAATATTTTCACAGAACTGCTGAGTGCTGAATTAAGAAAGTTCTCTGTTTTAGAGACAAATAATGTTGATAACTGGAGGAAAGCTGAATTTATTCAAGAGAGAGTTCAGTCTTGGATATATAGCTGAAATCAGTGCAGCATGCGGTATGTAATAATTGCATTTTGCTCCTTCCATAGCTAAACAATAAAATAAATTAAAGCTTTAAAACATACAAAATCCCTCTACTGCCATTTTCAGCGTAGCCCTCTTAACTGAAGAACATTCAGTGCTTAGAGCTAAACCATATAAACTTTAATCTAAACTCCAGATAGCTAAAAGGGAATATGTAACCTAAAGTTAGAGTTTCATCCTAAATTAAAAGCCAACTTGTTAGCAGATGGCAGGCGTTTACCAGTAGTCTCTTCTTATAATTTATACAAAACCCTTCTTGTAAACAAAAAAATCATATTTGAAAAATCAGAATTAAAGTCCAAACAGAGCTTGGCAGAGAAATAAAGATGGTTGTATTCAAGGTGAGATTCTTGAGAACCCTCCCCCACCCCAAATGAACACACTGATGCATTAAATCCCTCACAATCTGACCTCGAGTAAGCACCACAGGGATTATCCCACGGTGTGTCACACTGTGTTGTAATTCTGCTCTCCGGGAGGCCTTCCTGTGATCAAGGCCTTTGAACCAGCCCTCCCTCACTTAGTCAGATGTGGAGTCTGACACATTGGGCACTGCTGCAACTGCCAATCCTACAGGTAACTCAGCTGCATTGCCACCATTTGTAGGCAGCCATGGACCCATATAGGTGGCCATAGGGACACCCTTCTGCTCACAGTGTTGTCAACTCTGGTGAATTTATCACAAGTAATGTGATTTTGACCTGTGCTGGAGCCAGGCTAGTGATGAAGTGAGAAACTCAAGCTTTCACTTTTTCAGACTGATGGGGAAAATCCATTCTGATTGGCTGTCTTCCCCACTTCCCTGCCCTTGGGGAAGAGCAGCCATTCACAGCTTTAGCAGAGGCAGACAGAGATGCCTCTAGGGGCCTGGAGCACATGACTTATGAGGAGAGGCTGAGGGAACTGGGATTGTTTAGCCTGCAGAAGAGAAGAGTGAGGGGGGATTTGATAGCTGCTTTCAACTACCTAAAAGGGGGTTCCAAAGAGGATGGATCTAGACTGTTCTCAGTGGTAGAAGATGACAGAACAAGGAGTAATGGTCTCAAGTTGCAGAGGGGGAGGTTTAGGTTGGATATTAGGAAAAACTTTTTCACTAGTAGGGTGGTGAAGCACTGGAATGGGTTACCTAGGGAGGTGGTGGAATCTCCTTCCTTAGAGGTTTTTAAGGTCAGGCTTGACAAAGCCCTGGCTGGGATGATCTAGTTGGGGTTGGTCCTGCTTTGAGCAGGGGGTTGGACTAGATGACCTCCTGAGGTCCCTTCCAACCCTGAGATTCTATGATTCTATGATTCTATGATCTTTCCCACCTCCCCCCAGGAGCAGAGGGAAGTTTTGGAGAGGGGAAAAGGGGAACGAAGGAGCCAATGATATTTTTACAAGAGTGAGATGCGGGAGCTGAAAGAGCACTGCACACCAGAACAGCTTTGCTCCCTCCTTCCCCTTCCCTCCTGGGAGCAGTGGGTCTGCTCCTCTCTCCTCCTATCTATTCTTCTGATACCAGAACTGGAAAGTGAACCCCCTGGAGTTGCCTCCTCCTGTCAGGAAGGGGATGAAGAAAGAACCTCCACATCTGCAGGAGGAGCACAGGGGCTAGAGCAAGGGGCAGATGTTGAACTGAATAAGCAAGAAGGGGAATGCAGAACTGTGGTGTGGCAGGATGGCTTGGAGTTGATTTGGGGCTGGGGAAGATGTGAAGGCCTGGTCGGGGGAGGCACAAAATTAATTGATGAAGGTGTGGAGTGGCCAGAATTGTATTTCTCACTATAAACGAGCAATGCTAATTGTCATGTATACACTCACAGGGAGTGAGCAGGGCAAGTTTAAAAACAATCACAAATTAGCTACAATATTTTTTTTAAATCATGGTATTTGGGGGGTCTAGTTCATGATATTTGTAACTGTTGTTTTTGCAATACTGTAGTTGCTTTCTGTGCACCAGTGTTGAGTGCTGGCTGGTGGCAGGATAATGGTAGTGAAGGAGAATCAAAAGAAGGGGATATGAGAAAGGAACGAGAGAAGAGTATAGATTGAATACCTTAAGCAGAGTGTATGTGAGGGGGAGGTATAACAGGGGAATGATGAAGGAGGTGGCAGCAGATTTAAGCAAGGGAAAGGGGTGAGGAGAAAGAGAAGAAAACAAAACAAAAAAGAGAGTAGGTAAATGCATGGAAATTCCTCATTCTTATGATGGATCTCTCTCTTCTTGCTCCTCCCATCTGTAAAATCCTCCCATGAACATTACACTGATCCCCATCAAAACTATTGCCTCTTCTTGCTACAGGATAAGTATCCTGTGTTTTTTTTTCTTTAAAAACCCAGTTGTTTATGTACTTTTATTTTTAAACTTAACTGCTGTTTCACACTCTATATTGACATTCGCACCTACTAGCACTTAGGCAGCTCAAAGCTTCAGAGGAACCTTTGTGAAGTATGTGTGCATGCATATGCACAAATTTTCATCAGTCTCTTGCACTTAAGGCTTTTTCCACAGTTCACACTTGTCAGATATCACAAATCCTGAGAGTTTTTTGACTTTTTGCTGATGTCAAGTGGTTCTTGATCAATTTAAATTTTGGAAAGATATAATCTGCGCAAGCCAGAATAACAAAAATGCACAACACAACCCAGATATGAGGCCCTTCCTTTCACGTTCAGTGGTGGAAATCCGGCATCTTCCTTCACAAGCATGCGGGCTCCCCTTTGTAATCGAACTGACCCCATTCCACACAAGTGGAGTGGTCCTCGGGGTCTCCATGCTCAGTAGAAAGTGGATGAGTACGGGGATGGAAGATTTGTTGCCCTGAAGATCCTCCCATTCTTCCCCACAATGAGAGAGGCAATATTCTGGCCACTGGGCAGTCATAAACTCAGCAAAGCAGTTGCATAGCCATTTGAGGGCCTCTTGGGGAAGATTTCTTCCTCCCATACATTTACCTAGTGCTCAGAATGGCTACTCAGACTGGGAGCTCAACTCTCCATTTCTCCTATAATAATGGAAATTTAGAAGCATAATCAGCTGGGCAGTGAGGCAACTGTGTGGAATAAACTACTCTGGAAACCATATATGCTGCATTATTTAGTTGTAAAGAAATCTCCCCAAAAAACCTCAGGGTCTTGTAAATTGCCCTTGCTTTCTAATTGCTAAACCCGCATATTTCATTTATTGAAACTATTCCCTACTAGAAGATAATTTTAAGTCAGGTCATTTGTGGGGGCTCTAGATGGTAGGGTCCATTTAAGGTTTTAGTACGATCTCCCCACACCCCGTGTTTAGAACACAGGAGATGACAGTTTTGCCTCTCAGTATTAAAACTCTTTACCACAATGTCAAAAGCTTAAAATAATGGAAGTTGTTTATCTATATAAAGAAAGCAATTCAAGCTGTAGTCCAAGGCATACCTCTGAGTAGCCTATCATGGTGATTGGTGACAGAAGTGCAATAGTAGCTGTACTTTAATGAAACAGAGACCATGAAAAAGAGTGCTAAGGTTTTCTTTACCACAGATAAATGTTCAGTAATCATATTTTGAATTATGTTCTGTTTCAAAGCAATGTCAGAAACTTAGGGTGCACATTTATTTATTTAGCAGTTGATGCTAAATTAAGATAAGCACCGTCTTGGGGAAAATCAGAATCTTATCCCAGGTTCAGTACTTCAGCAGCACTGTAACTAGAGAAAAGATCAAAAGGATGGGTAGCTGACACTTGACTTTATTCTATTCCCTTTAAATAACAGTGGCAGGATGATATGTAGTGTTGGATGTCCTTATAAGGCAATAATTATAATTAAGGATGAGCACAGATCTGATTAGTGACTTATAAGAAGCATAGATGAGAGCTGAATACTAAAATGTATTACCCATCCTTACTTGTTCCCCGCTCTTTTCAAACTCCTCAGCTCCTTAACTATGCAGACTGAATGGAAATTATCCCCTGTGCAGAAGTTCCACTTAAGACTCTCTATCACTTGAGCCTTAAATTAAGAGTGTAAAGTTGAATGTGGTGGTGGGGAGGCTTAAAGAGCACACAAGACCTTCTGCAAACCCACTGTGTAGAGATGAATTTCACTCATTGAGCATGCATCAATAGACAATCAGAACTATAGGAATTACTTTGAGGCTGTGTTCCTACAGCCAGGTAATCCAAGAGAGAGACAGACTTTTCTTTGATTCTGCACAAGTCTCATTAAATAAGGCAGACAAATCCAAATGAAAACAGTGGGGTGAACTTCAGCCAGCTGCCATTCATTAATAACTTACACAGAGAGCAACTGTCCACTCATAGTTTAAAGGTATTGTGGCAGATTTCAGTTACCAATCTTCCTAGGATCTCAGGTGATCAATCTGAGACCGCAGGACCATCGGGGAGGAGATACAGGAACACACCATGTGACTGAATTTTAAAGCTTTATTAATGAAATGATGAAAGAACAGTGGTGAGTGCTGGAACTGCTTCCATGGCACTCAGAGGGAGGAAAAAGCATTAGTGCCCAAGCCCTAACCCACATTCATACTCACACACACACACCCCAGTCTGGCCAGGCTTGGGTGTATCGCCAGAAGATGGGGGGTGGTGGGATGGACAGGAGTTCTGTCCTGTGCACAGGTAGTCCTGGGGTCTGCTGCAAAGTCTCCAACTTGCTTCCACTCGTGGGAGGATTTTTATGCCCTGGGGTCTCTTGGGGGCATCCTTTTCCGAGACCTTTGCTCCCCATGCTCGGTATACCAGTCCAGTCTGCTCTTCCGTGGCTTCATCAGGTTTTCCAACATACACCGGTTTCAGAGACGCTACAATGGTTGTTGTCTTTCTTGCTGGCCTTCATTGTCTCTCTCCTTTTCTCAGCCCCTTCAATTTCTGTTCTGTGATTCTTCTTTCTCACAGCAGGGAAGGGTTATGAATCTGCTCCCCCTCCCCTTTCTTGGCAGGTAGCAGTGAATCTGTTGTGTGCAGTGACCTTGGGCTGTGACCAGTGTCTTATCTTCGGACTGAGCTAGCCTGAGTGTCAGGTTAACCCGTTTCTTTCTCCTGCGCTCAGCCTCCTCAAACCTGCAAAGGAATCTTCCAATCCACACTTTCACCTTTAATCCCTCCTGAAATGCTTTGCGATGCTTGCAATGGCGTCAGCAACATACAATACAAAGCTGCTTTCGCCAAGCGGCCATTGGGGGGTGACAGTATCTTGTTAATTGCTGTTGTACTGACTTCAGTGACAACACACCCTTAATGCATTTATTTTATTCTATTTTACTCTTAGGGCCCAATCCTGTACACACTGATGCACGAATAACTTTTTGCTCACATGTGTGGTCTCACTGAATTTAGTGAGACTACTCCAGAGTTCAAAGATACTCACATGCATAAATGTTTGAAGGATTGGGGACTTAATGAACACAAAACCAGTCAGTTTTGGTAACGGACTTACATATTTATTATCAGATGCTTGTCCAATATTTAATGATAAAAGTATAGGTTTGCTAATCCTGCGTGAAAATGAACATGAACACCAACGAAAACACCATTTAGAAAAGAATATAAATATGCTTCATAAATATGCTCTTTAAAGTCATAGTGTAACAATCAAGGATGAAAAAGGAAAGGATGACAGATCAACGGCAGCATTTTATAAAATAATAGTTTAAGAAAGAAATGAATGGCAAAGAAGCAAAATAGGGGTAAAAAAAGAAAAGGAAAGAGGAATAGAGAGAAAAAATAGAGAAAAATATGATTGATAAAACAGCATGGGAGAATGAAGGAAAAAAGTTGAAAGCACAAATCCATATTTAGTACACTTTTTGTAACTCTGGTAATAAATAAATTACTTTCTTTCTGATCTCTTAAATTTATTCATGAGGACTTAAGGGTTTTGCTGATTTTGTTAGTGATTTTTGAGAATATAATTTTATATTCATGATGTCATCTGCCAACCACAAAAAGGTTCAAGTGCTACTGAGTTAGCAGCATTATGTGACATGTCACACCACTGTGGTCATCAATTCTCTGTGGTCATCAGTTCATCTCTGATAATTGCATAATTGCTTTATTCCAGTAAGAATCTTACCATTTGTTTCTCTTGTGATGCCATGTGTCCAATGGTAGTATAGGAAAAAGTGAGTCTGATTCTAGTTTACATGGGCAGAATAAAAGATTCTTAGTGTAAAGAGGAAGAATCACTTAAAGATCCGTTAAAGTGCCAGAGAGGTGTAAAGGAGCCTTTGTATAAACGAGAATTGTGCCCAGTGAGTGTTAATACAAGGATAGCACAATATGTCTCTGTTCACAACTTGGTAGGGTAGCACAATTTCAAATTCATATATTATAACCAGGGAAGCAGAATGGTAATCTCTAGTGGTTGTACTTAAATAGTTCATCCAGGTTCTATGGCTACTACTAGTTCTGATCATATGCCTCATTTAAAATGCAAAGATTCTATCTGGAACTGGTAAAATCTCTAAAACTGGAGAGAACTTTCCAAGTGCACCTGTTGTATGTATACAGGAACATAAGGACTGACACACTCATATTTTTACACAGCTTGTCCTTTGCCAAAACAAGATATATTGGGCAAGAGTCACCCATGGTGTGACTCTTCTGACATGGCCAGTGAAACTTCCCCTTTCTCATTCTGGCCTCCAGTGTTCTATGACGATTTCATGGTATTATGATAACTTGGATTTTGAAAGAAATATAACAGGTCCTTTACCTTTTTCAGTCCTCCTCCCCTCACATGTGTGTGGCATAATTTAACTAAATAAACCACATGAACACTTTTTTGCAGATTGAAGGTATCTTTCTCTTTGGGTCAGAAGTTGCTAAGCTGTGCTGTTGTCCTTGTCCAAGAACCACAATGAGTGGAACGGCAGATGTCCTCATCCTCATTTCCTAGCAAACATACTTGGTCTGAGCACACGACTGACAGCAGAGAAACTACAGTGTTCAAATCTCAACTCAGAAAATGACTCCTCTCTTTGTCCTTGAGCAACTCACTTCACCCCTCTACCCAGAGTTACCTACCTGTAAAAAGGGCATAATTAATAACAGGGGTATCATGAAGTTTAAAGGCCACATCTTCAGCTGGAAAAGATAATTTATACCAGTGGATGATCTTGCTCTCATTGGCTAATGGCTGTAAAGTGCATTGCAGATGGAAATCATTGAGTTTATTATTAAATTTTATTTATAAGTGTTAAATACAATCACTTATTCAAATTACAAATGTATGTTATACCTTAAACTGGAGAAACAATGAGAGGTCTTTTAGTGGATTAACTTAGTACTCTTATGTTACAGGCTCATTAGGAATGTTCTCTGCAATGGCTTCTCAGCACACTTGTACAGCAGTGCAATTTAAATGTTGATTGGTCAGTTATGGTATTTTGACATTTCTTGAACCAATTAGTTCAACCTCATTAAGAATATTTTCTTTGTAGTAGGAAGGAAACTTATTTGGCGTTTGGGTAGCTACAAATATTGACTCAATTTTTACATATAAGAATAGTACATTTTAATTCATTTTTAGATTATCTGCCCAAAGTGGTTTGTGTTTTTCCTATCAATCAATGTCTTTATTTGCCTGATTTCTATCTCAAGCCATCAGATTTCTTTCACAAGTATTAGAGTCATTTGTGATAAATTTTATCTGTACATGGCTGTGGTTTTTAGAAGACTAAAGACAGTTTGTTTTATTGTGAGGAGAAAGATATCTATGCCTGTAATGCTTCATTTTCAAAATGGATTAAAATATTTCTTGTTTGTGACACTATGTTCCAGACTCCTCTAGCTTGCTTAAAATCCCATTCTTGAAGGGATAACAGTGGCATGGAGAGAGAATGTTGGAGTCACTCACACATCACAGTCATGTAAGGCAAGGCATGTAGATACCTGGAAATACACTTCTCCATTTCAGGTTGGATTTCATGCCTTTAATCCGTACTTTAGGGTACTTCATAAGGTGGTGTACAAATGGTCTTTTGTTCAACATTCCTGTGTTAGTTTTCTGTTAATTTTCATTAGCCTGTTTTTGGTAGAAAAGAAGTACTAATTTTTTCTAATTTTGAGCCCACTCACACACTTTAGATTTTTGAGAAGACTGATTTTGGCCTCTCAGAATAACAGGTATTGCTCCTAATTATCCAAATAATTTCTGCACTTATTTCTGTGTTGTGCAAGCTAATATGCTAATAACATGTTTTGTATGGAGTCTGTTTTCTGGGTTGCTTACAGATATTTCCTATTCTTAGGGGAACATTTGGAGCCGTTCTCAAAGATCAAAATAGTCCTTTAACAAATCTTTCATTTAAAAAGTCTTGGTAGATACTCTTCAGCGACTGCTCTCTGCAATTCCATATGCTTATTTTATATTGTAGGCTTGTAAGGTTTTTTGTTCAAAAATATTTTTTTTAAAGTTGGGCAAATTTTGAGTTTTATATCACTTTCATATGTGAGATTTCCTTTGCATTTGTAATGGATATTGTACTGTTTTTAGTAACTTTGAACACCAGACTGTTTGTGAATATTTTTTGGGGGAAGTGTCACTCAATTCCTTAACTTCCTCATTACACAATGTGTCTGAAGATTCCAAGTACTTATTTTCAATCTCAGTTTTTTTGCTGAAGATGCAGATAGAAGCATAATTATTTTCCCTCACACGCTGCATCACTGACTATAAATTAAAGACCTTATTTTAAATTCTCTATACCATTTGCAATGAAGCAAATGAGATTACAAAATATGTAAGAAAAACAGTTTGTATGGGTCAGTTTAAATTGCAGTTTCTAGAGATAAGACTACTGTGAGCAGAAGCTTCTTGCAGGATCTTGAGTGCAAGTGAAACAATATTTTTTTCCAAAAATCCTTTAAAAATGTCATTGGGGGGGGGGGAAAAAGACCTTTTACCTCGGCTCCATTATCCAGTCACAAACTTTTCAAAGACACACAAAGTGATGATGATTATGCTTTAATACACTATAATAAGCATTAGTATCGCTTTCCTGGGAGAATGAGGGGGAAAGGAAAGCTATAGGGGTGATTCAATACAGGGTCTTACCCATTTTTTTTTCTTTCAGGCCACTCATAGACCCCCAGCTGTTAAATGGCCTCAGATAGCTGATGTGACTATTATTACTGTTCCTAAAGCTCTAAGAAACATTTTGTTCCTGCTGACTGAGATCTCCCTTTTGAAGCTTGCCATAGAGCTGTTTAAAATAATGCAGTATTATTCATTGGGTATATTAGAAAAAACTCCATTGAAGTCAATGAAATTATACCAGTGTAAAAACTGGAGTAAGCAACAGAAGAAGCAGGCTTATGGTGTCTGCCAATTACTTAGCATTGTGGAAGAAAATAAATTGTTACCATGGAGCTCCTAGGAAGTTCTTTGCTTAGATAGCTAATTATGAAGCTAGAGAACTGGCTGCCAGAACATTTTGCTTGACTGGTATCTTCAAACTGGAGTAAAATTAAGGAGAAAATAAACTTTTGTTTGCTAAATAGGCTAAAACTATCCCCACATGGTTACCAATACTCTCAATAAGCCAAACCTATCCCAGACTATTGGTGTTTGCTCTGCGACTTAGTGCATCTAAATTTGCTGTATCAATGCACACAACCCCTTTTAAACTTTCCTAATCATATATTGTGTCAGGACCATGTAGGAGTAGTAAAAACCTTGATTCTGGGGGATGATGATTCACCTAATCCAGGGGTTCCCAAACTTGGTTCGCGACTTCTTCAGGGTAAGCCCCTGACGGGCCGCAAGATGCTTTGTTTATTAGAGCGTCCGTAGCTCCGGCCGCTCGCAGCTCCCAGTGGCCGTGGTTCCACGTTCCCGGCCAATGGGAGTTGCGGGAAATGGTGGCCTGGCCCGTGCCACTTCACACAGCTCCCATTGGCTGGGAACAGCGAACCACGGCCACTGGGAGCTGTAAGTGGCCATACCTGCCGATGCTCAGATAAACAAAGCAGCTCACAGCCTGCCAGGGGCTTACCCTGAACAAGCCGCAAACCAAGTTTGGGAACTGCTGACCTAGTCTGTCTTTACAATTTATGAATTCGGGTTCATATTATGAAGTTGTTAATATGAAAACTGCTGTATCATGGAATGTCTATAGGTCTGGTTTCATTCACAAAGTGATGCTGAATGCAGGTTATGTTGAACAACTGGAACTAACTAAACCCTGTGCACTGCTGTCCATGTGGCTGAGTATGAGCCCAACTCCCCAGAGTGCCATTTCCTTGGTGTCTCATGAATAATAGTCCCTACAGGGAACATCCCGACTACAGTTCCACTGATCATAATACAGGTCTGTGGATCCAACAGGGGCTGACAGGAACTGTGGCACTTACATACCAGACAATGTAGAGTACTTATCTTTAACTGGTCAATGGATATGAGCAGGAGTTTTGCTGGAGCTGAAAGAAGCCACTTCTTCTAGCTTGTCTGTAATAGGCTGATGGTTTGCAGAGTAGAAAGTTACCAGCAGCACAACAAAGGAGCCAGGTATTGGCAGTGGGACATATAAACCAGAGATACTCACTGTGGTAAGAACAGGAAGTTTTGAGTAGGAGAGAAAGGAATGGTATGGACCAATCAAGGTCAGAGAAGGCAAGCTAGTTAAACAAGGTTCTATGTTTGAGAACACAAGGCAAGCACTGCAGTAGGAGACCCCTGGAAGGCCACCATCTAAACAATGCTCTGGAATAGTAAAAAAACGGACGCATGGAAAATGTGTAGGATTTACTATTTTGTATAGATATTCATGTATCATGAATTTAAGCAAAGATCAGTGGTTTTAGTTTTAGAATCCTGTGCAAAGTCTGTGTTGTATTGCACTATTCATGTGACCCTTGAAGAGATAATATGTGGCCTCAGAACACCCACATGGCTGGGGTGTGTTTAAGTTATTGGACGGGTTGGAGTTTGATGGCTCAGAACTGGTTTCAGGGGCCGGGCGGGTAACCATGAGGTCACAGCTCTTAGGAAGGGGTGCTAAATTGTGGGTCTGCATCCCAACAGTATGTCAAAGGACCCCCAAGAAAAAGTGCCTGGGGCTCTGTTCAGACTCAGAAGGCTTAAAATATTGGGGGATTCAGTAGCCGAAGCACCTCACAACAATCTGGTTAGTGAACAAGAGGAGGCACTTAACTGGACCTGTTACATGGGAGGCAGTGTTTTTCCTCAGAAGAAAGGTGGTCTCACATTACACCAGTGTTATTTTCACCTTGTGCACCTGCAGATGCCTGCATGTTGCCATTTGGAAAACACCCCTACATCTCAAATGGCACATATCACAAGAGCCGAGCCACTGTGTTTGTCTACATGTACCAGCCACTTTCCAATTTGTGTAATTACTTTCTTCCTGCCTCATAGGCTTTCTCCTCTCTGTCACCTACGTTTTCAATATTGATATAGTAGTCTTCTTAACTCCCTATTATAAACTCTTGTATACTTTTTCTGTGTGCTCTTAAACAGCTGCCACATTTCATTTCAGAACTAGCTACATGTGACAGTAAGCTACAGTGGATATTGGTAGGCGTGTTCATTTTTTGTGATTTTAATATATGGAATAAGGGCACAGAGGACAGGATGGGATTCTATCAGTAGATTAGAATACAGTTATCTGCACGTTAGAACCATCCATCACTGAAATTAATTCATTTTTAAACACCTTTAGTCATTGAAAACTTAAGTGCTAAAATTAATATACAATTTTATTTTTATTTTAATGCTTAGAAGCAATACATAAGTTACTACTGATCAGTTCAAGAGTTGATCAAAAAGGATAATAATAGCTATTGGTTGTGTGGAAATGAAATACCTCTTCTGAGTCACAGGCTAGAACCAGCACTGGATGGTATACTCCTCCTACCAGGGTGGTTTGTGTTTACTCAGAAGGAGATACTTTGACTTAGTTCTCTTTGGGGACTAAACCATTCTTTAAGTACTTTTTTTCATACTGTATTTTCAGGAGAAATTACTTTAAATGCAATAAAAGGGTGAGCTCTTCTTGAACTGTGTTAATACTATTGAAAACTAAAGTTATGGTATGGAGGACACAAGTTGCAGTGTCCAATATTGTGGCCAAAACATGTTGTTTTGTATTGTCCCATTATCCCGCTCCAAACCCACTGAAAATACTGTGCTAAACCAAATGGAGATGGCAATACAAGAAGTGCTATTGAGTAAAAAACAGTTGCAATAAGAAGGCAGGTAAATAAAAGAAAATACACTATAGGAATGTTTCAGGTCACAGAGGTGTCTCCAGCAGCAGGTCTATCGCTACATTCTGTTCATTATCCCTTATACTAGAAAGTTAGCAGGGCCATTTTCTGCAGATGGCACAAAGTTTTGCTCATGACTGAGTGACGAATCAATTGTTTCTGTTTCCTTTGTGCACTTTATCATCGTTCATCAGACATCCATGCGGTAATATACAAAACAAGTTTTTGGACTGAAGTAACATAAATTACAGTTATTCAATAAGCATCACTTACAATCAATTTTATGGTGTTTTTTTATTGGCAATCTGACACATCATGCTTGGTAACTGATCCTTTAATGTGGAATTTTTACCTCTATGTTTTATTGCATTTTAATTATTAGCCATATAACTAATTACTTTCACACTTCTAGATATAAACATTTCATATAATCACTATAAATTCAGGATGTGACACAGTTTATCTTCAATTGCATTCCTTAATCGGGGAGGAGGAAGGGGAGAACTTCCATTTCATCCATCTGAGCCAAGCAGTGGCGCTCTATTCAGTCAGAGTTGTTGGCCACACACAGTAAACGCCACACATACCCACTTCAATAACAAGGTTAACAAATATGCTGTTGATTTTTCTCACTGCATTACCCACCAACCATTTACTTCACCATGAGGCAGTTTTACAAAAGATGATTTTTTAGTATTACTGTTGGCTTTTGAATTTCATTCACTAAAGGATAATCTTGCATTTCAAATACATGACTGGGAATTATGGGATGTGTGTAAAAGCACTCGGAGATAATTAGTGGGAAGATACTATAGAATGCAAAATAATATCACTTCCACATTCTGTGGATATTTAGGGATTAACATTTCACTGATTGCACAGAATATCAGCACTAATTGTGGTCTGAAGAGGGTGGTAAATGGACAGTGCGTAATCATGTTTAAATTAGATAAGACATAAGAGAGACAAGCCAGTTTGTAAGAAAATGGCAAACCTATGGTCCTGCAGGATCAGAAAAAATCACAGGAAGCTGTTAGTATTCTCTTATATTTAACTTTTACTTATATGCCACCTGCCTGCCTCAACAGGAGAAGGAAATTTGTGGGGCTGGCAGGAAGGGGAGATAGTCCCAGAAGCAAGGGAGGGACACTCAGTGAGGAACACTAGGTAGCTCCTCCCTCACAGGAGTTTCTGGCCCCCATTGGCCAGGCCGGGGGGAGCAGGGGAGTGGGGGAGAAGTGCTGATTGGCCAGCATTCCCCAGCTCCCAGGATTTAACCTGGAGTAAGGGCCATGTGAAGCGTCTCTCAGATCCATTCCAGCAGCAAAGAGTTACGCACCATTTCCAACAGCAGTGGCCCTTGTCATCAAGATGTGAAGGGATACAGCAAATAAAGATTTCAGAACCCCTCTCACTGGGGGCAGTGGGGTCTTTGCCCTGCCACGGGGGCCATACCTCTGCTTCCCCAGCACGGGGGCTCTGCCCACTATTGAAGCAGGAGCATCATTAGGGAGGGATTCTGTGTTGGTTCCCTCCCGCCCTCCATACTTGAGGAGGGGGAGGCCAGGGGCTGCATGGGGAAGCTACTGAGGTTGGAGTCGGGCCTAGAACCATGGCCCCCCACTTGTGGGGGTGGCAGTGGAGAAGGCCAGTGGCCACATGGTGCAGCTACACTAAATAAATAAATAAACAAACAAACAACCAGAAGGTCCTTCCCTAAGTTTAACATATCTGGCCCTTGAGATGGACACCGGTCAGGGTGTTTCTAGGTTACCTACAGAGAAGTTGGAATCAGAGAGGACACTGACATGGGCTTTCAAAGGGGCAAAGAAAATTATTCCATGGGAGCTACGGGAGGTCAAGGGCATGTAAACTTTGCATGCTGGGTGATGGTTTCTGGTTGGGCATTTTGTGCAACTACCTCCTCGGGAGTACAAAACCCCCACCACTTTGTCAGAAGGACAAGGGTAACGAAGGAAGACAGAAGTGTGGGAAATATTCCAGGCAGACTTTAATGGGGTTTTGATATGGTGTTTGGAATGGTTGCTCAAGACTGAGCTGCAGGTACAAGCTAATTCTTCAGAAAGCATAGGTTTTGGCATTTACTTTCAAGGTAAGGGGCGTGCACAGAGATGGCCAAAAAACTAGGTGGTTAAGCAACAAAGAGTCCTGTGGCACCTTAGAGACTAACAGATGTATTGGAGCATAAGCTTTCGTGGGTGAATACCCACTTTGCATCCGACGAAGTGGGTATTCACCCACAAAAGCTTATGCTCCAATACGTCTGTTAGTCTATAAGGTGCCACAGGACTTTGTTGCTTCTACAGATCCAGCTACCCCTATGATAGGTGGCTAAGTGCATTATAAGCTACATCAACCTTCCACTAGTTTATTTTTCTTTCTTTCTTTCTTTCTTTCTTTCTTTCTTTCTTTCTTTCTTTCTTTCTTTCTTTCTTTCTTTCTTTCTTTCTTTCTTTCTTTTACTGGTGGCAGTCACTATTTGGGGAGAAAACTTTCAGAACAAAAAAGTCAATTTCTGGTGTAACAAAATTAATGCATGGTCTATATTGTCAACAAATAGTCGGCCAAGACTGCTCAGGTAATGAGGCTGGTGAGGGCCTTTGTTTTATGCTGCCTGCAGTTTAATATCCTTTTCCATGCAGTGCATGTCCCGGGAGTGGACAATGGTGTGGCCGATGCTCTATCTTGATTTCAGGATGACAGGATTTCAGGAACTTGCCCTGCTTGCCAGTAAGGATTCATGAGTGATGCCTCAACAACTCTGGAACTTTGCCTCATGACAGCTGCGGGACTAAATGTTGGTTATTTTGTGGACTCTGGGGGCGTATAAGGTCAGCCTTTCAGATTTTATGGAATGTAGGGAATACCAATTGCTTCAGCATGGGTGGCCCATACCCACTGACAAAGTGGTGCAATTTGTGGTGTCTTTGACCTATTCTGTGTTGGCTCCTTCTACTATCTCTGGCTGCTAGGAGGCCTGCCCTACTGGAGTAGTTTGACAGGTTTTCCAGACCCATTTAGGTATTTGGTAGTATGAAAGCTCTTAGAAGGGTGGCACAGGAGGGGTGCATGCCAGAAGAATGACAGGTTACCCATAACACTGGAAACCTTGGATGGGGTTATTATAGGCTTTACTGTGGGTCAGCGGCTGTGGGAGGGAGGGAGGCCATTTTATTTATAGCAGCAGTCATTGCTACCTTTTGGCTCATTTAATGTGAGGGAGCTGGTGCCTATGGCAGCTGCAGACAGGTCCCAGAGTGCATTAAATGTAATGAACATGCAACTATCTGCAGGGGCACTGTCCCTCATTTGAGGTACTAAAAAAGAGACCAGAAGGGAAGAAGGGCTTATGCAGTGCTTAAGGAATGTGCAGATGAGCACTTGTGCCCATAAAGCCAACAAAAGTCTTGTGAAAAAATTAGGGCCTACAGCCAGACCTCCTGTTAACACATGGTAATGGAAACTTCTTGACAAGTTACCAATTTGGCATACTACTGAGAAAAACCTTGAGGTACTATGGTCTTGACCCAGGAAAATTTGGTAATCGTTCTTTCAGCATCAGAGCAACAATGTCAGCAACTTCAGGCAGGGATGCGGGGAGAGGAGGTTGTCTCGCAGCAGGTGCAGACTGGAAATCAAGGTGTTACAGGGCTTATGTCTGCATCAAGGAAATGATGCCAGGGAATAGCAAAACATAACTAACCCAATGCGACTGTTTGTTTCAGAGGCTGCCCAGACCATACACAATATTTGGTTTTGCAGGCACTTTCTAGTGCATTGGGTCCACAGGAGGGAAGTGTGGATGGGAGCTGGACCTCAGCTAGGCTTCAGGGCCGAAGCTGATTGCCTCCAGTGGTTCAGCAGAAGAGGCGTGCAGTGATATCAGCACTTGCCACTTCTGCACGCGCTGATGAACAATGATTCATGCTCTGGTTATTCACCTCAGGGACAATGCTATCGAGGGCTGTACAGGAGTCAACTTAAGGGACTTGTTCGCTGTGCTGTCCACCCTGTCTGGGGAATGCCCAGCCATGCAAAGACAGCCGGGCTTGGGAAGCAGGACAGGGAATGCTGCTGGGTAGCCCAGGCAGTGCCCTGGCTTTCACAGCACGGAAAGCCAGGGGTTCGAGCAGGCTGGGAAGCTTCCACTAGCTTCCGATCCACCCACTCCTGGCAGGAGATGACCGTTTTCAAACTGTGGGGCGGGCACTCCCCACTGTTTGAAAACCCCTGTGCTAAATGGATGGCAGAAATCTGGGGGGACAAGTGAACCCATGTGCCTCTCCCATGCCTCACCTCTAGGGGGCGCAAATATGCTTACTCGCCCTGGGCACCTAAATAGCTAATTCTTGCACTGTGTGCAGTTATCCCCCCTTCTGCTGAATATTCAAAGAACTTGAATTTATGCTGATTAGAAGTATTCCACAAATATTTCTAATACATGTATAGGCACTAGGCCTAAAAATTAGACTAGAAAAAGAAACTGTAGTGAATGGGATTTTTTTAAAGAGGCTTATTTTTATTCAGTAGACACAATTTCTATTATTAATCTGATTTTATTTGAACTAAGTTTATCCTTTTTAAAGAACTGGATAAAATGATAGGGTGCTCTCCTATAATTCAGTCAGTGATTCCAGTAGATGTCCTGAAAACTGCATCATATGCATTGAGAAATAATTAAAAAATAATTACGAAATATACACTGAAGGCAGATATAATTCCAAATCTTACATACTAAGCCATTTCTAAACATATTAGGGCATATGCTTATTTAAATTAACTTGGCAGCTAAGTGTACACATCAGCGCACACATAGCTGCATTTTTGGTAAGAATTTGAAATATATGTATTTGAATCCCTCTTTTTTCTATCTCAATATATTGGATGTATTCTTTAAAGATATCCATTATATACATACACATTCATTTTATTTCACACTTTAAAGATTCTTGCCAAATAAATGCCTTAGATAACAAATCCCAGTCAATCTTTGCATGGCTAATTACTGGGAATACATAATCCTCCCTAGGTTTCTACATAGATTTGGTCATTTGAAGGTAATTACAAGACTACTTTCTGGCATA
This sequence comes from Chelydra serpentina, assembly GCA_037349315.1. Lineage (NCBI taxonomy): Eukaryota > Metazoa > Chordata > Testudines > Chelydridae > Chelydra > Chelydra serpentina. The sequence continues at coordinate 82,625,918 of JBAIAC010000004.1, forward strand.
TGAATTGTAGCCTAATTAAACTAGGCTCCAGGCAGCCACAGCAATGATGCTGGATAAGCAGTATTTTTGAAATTCCCAAAATGCTACTAAGTTCTCTTTGGTTTTGCTGATTTCATGCATTTTCTGCCAACTTAAACTACTTAGTGGTTTAAGTATGAGTCAATGCTTTAGGAGAAGTTTTCTCATAAAACACTCCCATTTCTAGACTTCTTATACTTATATAAATTAATTAAATAGGTGTGCTCAACAAGAAATGGACAGCTTAATAAATATTGGTTTCATTGATTACATTACTAATGTGCATCCTCACTTATAGGTGAATAGATCAGTGGATGCATACTATACAACTCTATACCTTTGATAAATTTTAAAACAGTACATAGGTTTAACCTGATGGCGTATCAAAAACTAACAGCTCCATTTAGCTGTTGTTTTTCATGTACGTGTGATTTGGAGACAGACCCTCAGACATAGTATAGATGCCCTGAAACTACTAAAGCAAGGCTATGATAATAAAAAGAAAAGGAATACTTGTGGAAGTTTACAGACTAACAAATTTATTTAATATTTTAAGGAATACTTGTGGCACCTTAGAGACTAATAAATTTATTCAATTAATTTGTTAGTCTCTAACGTGCCACAAGTATTCCTTTTCTTTTTGTTGACACAGACTAACACGGCTACTACGCTGAAAGCTATGATAATAGCATCTTACTGACTGGGCAGGTGGGGCTCGTTAGCCCTGGAAGGCAGCCCACCTAGGAGAAGGAAAACTCTGATTTAAAACCTCCACTGCCTTGTGGCAATACCCACTCATGGGAAAGGCTAAGGGAGTCAACCCTGAAACCAAATCCGGTGTCGGAGTCCCGATGGTAGTCTGACATTGTCCTCAACGTCATTCCGGCAACTCCTGCGATGCCACTGGTGCCAAGTTGTATCGACATTGTCTTTCCCTTGGATCCATCAGTTGCGTGGAGAGGGGGGTTCTGCTGCATGGGCAACAGCTGTTCCTCCATATCACCCTGCCCTGGCTTGCGCCCTGGAGAGGACACTCCAGCTTCGCCTCACAGCATTGACAAAACACGGGTAGCAACAGTTTACCGGTTATAAGCCTCCTGCTCGATTGGCATAGAGCAGGCGCCAGGGGTTGCTTCCGACGGTGGTATGGATCACCGCATCTCACTGGACAACTATCGCCCGCCTCAAGCTGGGCAGCCCCCAGCCAATAAGGTGTTGTCCTGCCACAGTTCACCTGCTTCACTGGGTGTGTGGGGCTTAGTGTACATGAGTACCCGACAAGTGGACTGCGAACCATGCACCAGGCAACAACAAAAATATTTAAGAAACCAGCCCTCAGGTTAGGATGCTGGAACGTACGGACCATGACAACTGGCCTATCACAAGATCTTCAGGCAATTAGCGATGTTCGGAAGACTGCAGTCATCAACGATGAGCTAGCACGACTCCAAATCGACATAGTCGCTTTGCAGGAGACACGGCTGCCAGACGCTGGGACTCTCAGGGAAAAGAACTATATGTTCTTCTGGCAAGGGAAGAGTGCCGAAGAAATCAGAGAGTGTGGCATTGGATTTGCCATGAGAAATTCTTTACTGGGGATGGTGGAACCTGGTCAACAAGGAACTGAAGGACTGTTATCACTCCGACTCCACACATCCACTGGACCCGTCAACCTGATCAGCGTGTATGCACCAACACTTGGCGCCACCAGGGATACCAAGGATGAGTTCTATGACCAGTTAGACACGATCATCAGGAGTATCCCTAAAGAAGAGCACTTGATACTACTGGGTGACTTCAACGCCAGAGTGGGCGCTGACCACGACTTTTGGCCAGCCTGTCTTGGAAAGTTTGACGTTGGAGAAATGAATGAGAATGGACAACGACTTCTGGAACTGTGCTCGTACCATGACCTCAGCATCACCAACTCATTCTTCCAGACAAAGCCTCAACACAAAGTGTCCTGGAGACACCCTCGCTCCATGCACTGGCACCAACTCGACCTGATTATCATCAGGCGGTCTGCCTTGAAGTGCGTCCTGCTTACTCACACCTTCCACAGTGCTGACTGCGACAGTGATCACTCGCTGGTGTGTAGCAAGATGAGGCTACAGCCAAAGAAGATCCACCACTCTAGACCAGAGGGCAAACCCTGCATCGATGTGAGCAATACCGCACACCCAGACAAGGCAGAGAAATTCACCCATGAGCTCTCCGAGGTGCTGAACTGTATGCCTCCCGGTGGCTGCGCCAAAGAGAGATGGGGCCACATCAGAGATGCAGTACACAGCACAGCCATGAAAGCTTTTGGAAAGAAACGAAACATGAACAATGACTGGTTTGAGGCTAATTCCACCATACTCACTCCAGCCATTGAAGAACGCCGTGCTGTTCACCTGGAGTACAAGCGTTCCCCCAGTCAGAGGACTCTACAAGAGTATCGATTTGCCAGGAGCAAAGTACAGAGACTAGCTTGACAGTGTGCAAATGATTACTGGCTTCAGATCTGCCGGAGCATTCAACTATCTGCTGACACTGGAAACATCAGGGGAATGTATGATGGCATCAAGAAGGCCATGGGACCCACAAAGAAGTGGAGAGTGTCACTAAAGTCTGCAACAGGTGAAAACATCCAGGACAAGGGCAAGCAGATGGATAGATGGGTGGAGTACTACTCTGAAGTGTACTCTAGGCAAAACACCGTCACCGAAGCTGCCCTTAATACCGTGGATGGTTTTCCTGTTGAAATTGAGCTGGACGAGAAGCCCACCATGGAAGAATTGAAGAAAGTCATTGAGAACTTGTCCACAGGAAAGGCTCCAGGAAAGGATGGCATCCCACCAGAAGTTATCAAGTGTGGCATCAACGTCCTCCTAGAACACCTTCACGACCTCCTCTGTCAGTGCTGGGATGAAGGTGCAGTACCTCAGGATATGAGAGACGCCAACATCGTGACCCTCTACAAGAACAAGGGTGATAGAAGCGACTGCAACAACTACAGAGGCATATCGCTCCTGAGTGTTGTGGGTAAAGTCTTCGCACGCGTGATCCTGAATAGACTGCAGAAGCTTGCTGACAGAGTTTACCCAGAGTCACAGTGTGGGTTCCGAGCAGGGAGATCCACAACCGATATGGCTTTCTCCTTAAGGCAGCTGCAAGAGAAATGCAGAGAACAGCATAAGCCACTACTCCTTGCCTTCATAGACCTGACCAAAGCTTTCGACCTTGTGAACAGAGATGGGCTGTTCAAGATCCTGGCAAAGATTGGCTGCCCACCGAAGTTGCTGAGAGTGATCCAGTCTTTTCACGACAACATGAAAGGCACAGTACTGTATCATGGCTTGTCCTCCGATGCCTTCAACATCCACAGTGGAGTAAAACAAGGCTGCGTTCTCGCTCCCACACTCTTCGGCATCTCCTTTGCAGTGTTGCTGAAACGTGCCTTTGGAAATTCCACAGAGGGAGTCTATCTCCACACCCGGTCTGATGGGAGACTTTTCAATCTGGCTCGACTAAAGGCCAAAAGCAAGGTACGGAAGGCAACAATCAGAGACATGCTGTTTGCAGACGACGCTGCCCTGGCCACCCACACAGAAATCGATCTCCAGCGTCTGATTGACCGTTTTTCCAGAGCTTGCGAAGAGTTCGGGTTGACAATCAGTCTTCAGAAGACCAAAGTTATGGCCCAGGATGCAGAACATCCAAGCATTGCCATCAATGACTATGTGCTAGAGGTGGTCGGTCAGTTCACCTATCTCGGATCTACCATCATGGACAACCTCTCACTGGACCCTGAGATCAACCGTAGAATCGGCAAGGCCTTCACAATTTTGGCCAGTTTGTCACAGAGTATGGAACAACAACATGCTGACCATCAACACAAAGGTTGCTGTGTATTGCGCATGTGTGCTAAACACTCTTCTCTACGCCAGCGAAACTTGGACTCTCTATGCTTCGCAAGAAAAGAGACTGAACGCCTTCCACATGCGCTGCCTCCGTCGCATACTCGGGATCACTTGGAGTGATCGAATGATGAACAATGAGGTGCTGGAACGTGTCAAGATCTCCAGCATGTTCACTGTCCTCTGTCAACGCCGCCTCAGATGGCTTGGCTATCTAAGTCGTATGGAAGATGGACAGATCCCCAAAGACCTGTTGTATGCTGAACTTGCCTCTGGAACCAGAGCTACAGGACGGCCCCACCTTCGCTTCAAGGATGTCTGTAAGAGGGACCTGAAGACTGTTCAAATCGACATCAACAGCTGGGAAGAGCTCGCCCAGGACAGATGCAGATGGAGACACGCTCTGACCACTGGATTGAAAACTGGTGAAGACAAGCTGCGGCAGCTTGCCGAGGAAAAGCGGGTTCAACGAAAAAGGAAGCAGCAGCTCCAACCCACAGTTGACACCGCCTTCAAATGCAGCAAATGCAATCGAGACTGCCACTCTCGTGTGGGGCTCCACAGCCACAACAGACGCTGCACAACCATCAACTAAATGTTCCCCATGGGCGCATATCCATCGTCTCTCGAGACTAACGGACACCAACAACAACTGACTTGTAGAATTCTGTATCATACTTCTTTAATTTATGTTCAGATGTTTTGAATGATGCCTCCAACAGCTCCTCCTAGGCATATCTAAGTGTGATGTGGCATAAAATGTTATGTTTTCTCTTTTCATTTAGGGAGAGATTTCAAAGGCACAAAAATGGGAGTTAGGCTGCTGTTTATGACTTTGAAAATCTTCCCTTCGAATGTAAAACTTCTGTACAAAACGTAATAGAGTGCAAGTGCGGGGGAAAAAAAAGAAAGTTCAGAATTGGTCAAAAGTTTCTAATTTTCCCTAAGAACAGTGGACTTAAACAAACTGCTCAGAACCTAGTTTTGACAGATATTTCTTTCAAATTCAATCTCCTCCACACAAACCTTTCCTGCCCCCCCACCAACTTCATTCTGTTATAAAATGTTGAAGTGTGGTGACTTTTATATTTGAGCTTACTCAGACATAGCAGTCTTGACTGTTTGCAATAGCAATGAGCATCTGGAAATTTGAGTTTCATCATCTTGTCCAAGAAACTATTCTGTTTTTTCATAATGCCTCATGTGAGCTACTTCTATTCCTCCAAAGCCTAAACAAAGTCCTAGACTAAATTTGTGTGGCAAGGGGAACAGCAGCACATAATTTGTCCTTTTAGAAACAATATAGATAGAATTAAATAAGTCTTTGAACCAATCTTATTCATGAAACTACATCACATCTTTGCAGTCTTCTGCCCACAAGGGCCACTGGCCCTTGTTTGGGGGAAAGGAGGGTGAGGAAATCTTCCCTGTCCTCCAGTCCTGTCTCCACCAAGAAAAATAGCTGCAAAGAAAGGCAAAAACTCTAGAAATGAGTTTTCTCAAATCATTACAAATTCCAAAACCTGTGTTTTTATCACCCCAGTTCTCTTTCTTTTTCTTTCTTTCTTTCTTTCTTTCTTTCTTTCTTTCTTTCTTTCTTTCTTTCTTTCTTTCTTTCTTTCTTTCTTTCTTTCACTTGAAAATGGGGCCCTTTCCCAATACCGAGCCTTTTTAGAAAGAAATATTTGACTTTGAAACTCAAGATTCAGAATTTGATTTTTTTGTTTTTGCCTGTTGCCAAATTATGCAACAAATTGAGGGGCCCAAAATTGCTTAAAAGAAACTGACAAGGATATTGTTGCAGTATTTAATGGAAAACATGTCTCCAGATTCAAACAATGTTACTTGCTTTTTTTCTGAGCAGCACAATTTCAGACTCCTAGATGTCTCTTGACAGTGCTACTCTGCATAAAATAAGGCACAGCAACCCAATAGCAGACTGGGTGCAGACACTGACTCCTGATAATACAACAGTCTAATTGTACTTTGTGAGCCTCTTCATATTCTCCAAACATTTGCATACCAACCCCTTGAGAGTCCTGGAAGTGGGGTTGGAATATCGCTACTGTATAGGTGAAGCACCCATTGTATTTACAGTACAATATCCCTTTGCAGTATGTTCCATGACTGTAGGGCTTTGCAAACCTTTCATAACAAATCAACGTGTGAAAAGCTCCATTGATTTTATGTTTTAAAAACGGAAAATAAGGATGGTTCAGATCCAGGTGCTGTTTAACCTACCTGTGACGGTGTTCCCCATAAAACTTTATGGGGAGATGCTTATAAATGTATATATGTAACTAGAATATGTTTTATGCTACATGTGCCATGTAACATATCTCTGTGAAAGTTATGTCCTACTGAATCTATTCCTCCTGTTTGTATGCATGTATCATTGTTGTAGTGGGAGTTATGAAGATTGGTTTTATATTTGCTGGTTTTGTACATAGCCTTTGTAAGTGCATGGGATCATCTTTGGAGCAAAGAATGCCTGTTAAATGGGAGCACTTGACAGACAAAAGACTTGCAGACCCCAATCCACATTGGGGCCGGGTCTGGAATGCAACTGGTTAGACTGGTTAGGGCGCATGGGCAGGTGACTTGCCCATGTGATCCCAAAACCCCAGGGCAACTGGATCCTACGCAGGGAGAGGAAGGAAGGCTATAAAAGCCCTTGCAAGACCCTTCCATTTTGTCTTCAGCTGGCTAAAGGGAGAGGCTCTCCACCCCCCCAAGGACATTCCTGAGGGGAACTGAACAAAGGACAAAGACACTAGGGGGTGTGTGCGGCTACTGGACCCAGGCTAATTCTACAGCCTGTAAAAAGGAAAATATCCGAATCTGGTGAGGCTTTTATCTGTGTTAACTTTGAATAGACATAGACATGCGTGTTTTATTTTATTTTACTAAGTAACTTGCTTTGTTCTGTCTGTCACTACTTGAAAATCACTTTAATCCTATTTTCTGTACTTATTAAAATCACTTTTTACTTATTAAGTTTCCTGGAGTTGAGTTGTTACCTGGGGGAATGCAAACAGCTGTGCATATCTTTCTATCTTTGTAATAGAAAGCGAACTATTTATGAGTTTACCCTGTATAAGCTTTATACAGGGTAAAACGGATTTATTAAGGGTTTGAGCCTCCTTGGAGTTGAGCAGCTGGGTGTCAAAGGCAAGAGCGCTTCCAGGGGCCTTACAGTGGTGAGTGGACTGGGTTCGGACCTGGGTCTGTGTTTGCAGCAGATCAGTGGAATCTGGCTCAAAACAGACAGGATTCGGGAGTCCTAAACTGGCAAAGGCCTGGAAGCAGGGGCAGAAACAGCCTTGGCACACCAGGTGGCAGCACCAAGCAGGTCTCTGTGGCCCCAACCCGTCACAGTGGCGTAGTCGAGCAGGAGCTGTGCACAGCTGATTGCTTTGACGTACTGGTAGTGATTTTAAGTGAGTTTTCAGTGTGGTGGCTGGAAAACAGACAAAGTGGTTACTGGTTTGTTATTTTCTGTTTGCTTATTTCGGGTAAGGGAAGTAGGGACAGAAAAGGAAATCAAATAAGTAAGAGTGAAGATCAGGGAAGCTGGGAAAGTCTCTTAACTGAAGAGCTCCTGATCTGAGTGCGGTCCAGTTTCAGTGAACTGCAGAGGAGCGTGGCCCAGCACTAGACAGCAATAAGATGTCTGTAAGCGAAGCCACGGTAAAACTGGACCTTGCCAGACTCGAAATAACAGAGAAAGAGAACGAACATCGGAGACGAATCGAATTACGTACGTTGGAAATTAGTGCAGAAAAAGAAAGAGAGGAGGTGGCCCACAAGAGAGCTATGGAAGCAGAGGAGCTGGCCCACAAGAGAGCTATGGAAGCAGAAAGAATCAGGGAGGAGGCGGCCCACAAGAGAGCTATGGAAGCAGAGGAGGCGGCCCACAAGAGAGCTATGGAGGCCCAGAAGCATGAACTGGCTGTTGCAGAGTTGAAGAGTCGCAACCCTTCAGCGTCCGGCTCCGCTTCCCCAAAAATCCCCAAATGGGAGCGGCTATGCCCCCAGTATGATGAATCCAAGGATATAGCCGAATATTTTATCACCTTCGAGAGACTGTGCTCCCTCCATGCGATCCCTGAAGATCAAAAAATGACCACCTTGATAGCCAAATTGACTGGCAGAGCTCTGGACATATTCAATAAGATGCCCATTGGGGATGCCTCCAATTATGGTAAATTTAAGGAACTGGTTTTGAAACAGTTTCAGGTTACACCTGAAACCTACAGGGTTAAATTCAGGAGTCTTAAGAGGGGAGATGGGTTAAGTTACGTGGCTTATGCAAATGAAATGACAGTTCTGGTAGATAAGTGGGTGAGGGGAAAAGGCATCACAAGCTTTGAGGGAATGTGTGATTTGGTTGCTCAGGAACAATTCCTGAATATGTGCAGTGATGAGGTAAAACAGTACTTGTGGGACAAACAGGTAAAAGCCGTGGGTGAATTAGCTGGGTTTGCAGACTCTTATGAGCAGGCGCAAGCTGCAATTAGGCATAAACCACTGGCAGAGGGGTACAGGGTCGAAGGAAAACAGAGTCACCGTGTTACCTCTGGGAAAAAGGAGGCTGGGCGCTCACCTCCCCATTCCCCTAGTACTCGTCCCAAATTCCCTGTACAATCAGAGGAGCCCAGGAGGTGCTATCAATGTAAGTCCACCGAGCACCTGAGAGATAAGTGTCCCCTGCTGAGTGAAAACAGGCATCAAGCGGCCCATGAAGCTGCTGCCTCTTTCCACACAGGGTTTGTGAAGTTGACTTCTACACCACCAAGCAGTGAGCATGTGCATGCTGTTAGACTGAATGGGAAGTTAATCACTGGGTTGAGAGATACAGGTGCTGAAATTTCTATAGTCAGGAGGGACCTGATCCAAGAGAAGGATTGGTTGCCGGGTAAAGTGGCAGAATTGGAGCTGGTGGGTGGCTACAAAGTCATTGCACCTCTGGCAAAAGTACACATGCAAACGGAAAACTTACAGGCTAAGCTAACTGTGGCAACAGTGTCACACAATTTTGCACCATTTCTACTGGGAAATGATTTCTTTGCTGTGGCAGAATCTGTCCCAGGGCTGGGTGGCAGCAAGCAGGAACCTGGTGCTGAAAACCCCAGAGGGGGGGGCGAAGTCACAGGGACTGCAGCTGTGGCGGCAGGGGTGGCTGTGGCCAGTTCCTGTCCTGTAATCATCTCCCCGGGGGAGGGGAATGTTCTACCTCATAGCAAGGGGGGAATTTTGCGGGCCACTGAAGGGTCTATCTTAGCTTGCAGCTGGGAGCCCACAGCTGGACCAGGGTCACCTTCTCTTCGGGGGGACACGGGAGTGTCTGGCCCAGATAGAGGCCCAGGGAGGGAAGGTGAGGGGGGGCCGGAGAGCCCGCCCACCTTTTGTCAGGAGGATCTTGCCCAGGAGGAGGGTGAAAAGTCTGCATTTCAGATGCCAGACCCCTCTCCTGTGGATCAGGTTAGAAGGGAAAGCTGGGGGTCAGACCTCCTGGAGGGGGGAGTCCGTCCAGCTGACCTGTTGGGAACAGATACTGGGGTGTCCAAGAAAGAGGTTGTTCTTGCTACACGGGTAGGAGGTAAAGCTCTCTCTTCAAAGCAGAAGGGAGCGAGTCTCTGCATGGGTGAAGCCACACAAGGGGATGGGAACCAGCCCAGAGAAATTCCAGAGGGAGGGGCCGAGGGCAGGCCGGGTTGCAGTACACCCTTTCCTTGCCAGAACCTCAAACCCACGCCTGATTCAGGAGCCTGCTCCAAAGAGGCAGAAGAATCTGCATCAGAGTGCCTACCAGGATACACAGACGGGTGGGTAATCCTGTGTCTTTCCCTACTTCATCTGTGGGGTATAACAAAGGAGTTAACACTGAGGGTCAACCCTTTCAAGATGGGGAACATACCTGATTGGTGGGAAAAACTGTTGTACATGCTTGGGATGGTGACCTCACGGTCGTACAAACATGTTACCTGTCGGCCTATATCGGGTAACCGGCTGGAAGCTTGGCACAACAGCAAAAGCACAACAGCAAAAGCACAACAGGCCCAGGCTGCTGTGTGAAAGGGGAAACTGAGGCACGCCGCCTCATGGCACTGAGAGCTAAATGCCGAGGTTCCTACGCCTTAACAGGTATTGCTATCTGTATCCTGTTAGCAATACTACACCCCAACCCATTTTCAGGCGCCCGGGGACCAGGAACCTCGCATTTTGCTAAAACCATTACGAATGACACCATGTGGTGTGCCGGTACTGAAAAGGGGTGTGACCAAAGACAAACAGGGGCTTTATGTGTACTGCCTCCGCCATGGACAGTGTCCAAGTCTCTGGCAGTAAGTTCAGGAGGAGGGTGTGACGGTGTTCCCCATAAAACTTTATGGGGAGATGCTTATAAATGTATATATGTAACTAGAATATGTTTTATGCTACATGTGCCATGTAACATATCTCTGTGAAAGTTATGTCCTACTGAATCTATTCCTCCTGTTTGTATGCATGTATCATTGTTGTAGTGGGAGTTATGAAGATTGGTTTTATATTTGCTGGTTTTGTACATAGCCTTTGTAAGTGCATGGGATCATCTTTGGAGCAAAGAATGCCTGTTAAATGGGAGCACTTGACAGACAAAAGACTTGCAGACCCCAATCCACATTGGGGCCGGGTCTGGAATGCAACTGGTTAGACTGGTTAGGGCGCATGGGCAGGTGACTTGCCCATGTGATCCCAAAACTCCAGGGCAACTGGATCCTACGCAGGGAGAGGAAGGAAGGCTATAAAAGCCCTTGCAAGACCCTTCCATTTTGTCTTCAGCTGGCTAAAGGGAGAGGCTCTCCACCCCCCCAAGGACATTCCTGAGGGGAACTGAACAAAGGACAAAGACACTAGGGGGTGTGTGCGGCTACTGGACCCAGGCTAATTCTACAGCCTGTAAAAAGGAAAATATCCGAATCTGGTGAGGCTTTTATCTGTGTTAACTTTGAATAGACATAGACATGCGTGTTTTATTTTATTTTACTAAGTAACTTGCTTTGTTCTGTCTGTCACTACTTGAAAATCACTTTAATCCTATTTTCTGTACTTATTAAAATCACTTTTTACTTATTAAGTTTCCTGGAGTTGAGTTGTTACCTGGGGGAACGCAAACAGCTGTGCATATCTTTCTATCTTTGTAATAGAAAGCGAACTATTTATGAGTTTACCCTGTATAAGCTTTATACAGGGTAAAACGGATTTATTAAGGGTTTGAGCCTCCTTGGAGTTGAGCAGCTGGGTGTCAAAGGCAAGAGCGCTTCCAGGGGCCTTACAGTGGTGAGTGGACTGGGTTCGGACCTGGGTCTGTGTTTGCAGCAGATCAGTGGAATCTGGCTCAAAACAGACAGGATTCGGGAGTCCTAAACTGGCAAAGGCCTGGAAGCAGGGGCAGAAACAGCCTTGGCACACCAGGTGGCAGCACCAAGCAGGTCTCTGTGGCCCCAACCCGTCACACTACCCATAAAACTAATTGAGTTTGGATAAATGCTCTTGGTTTTGTCTCATCTCTAGTCATGAAACCGGGAACAAGGACTGAGTGGAGAACAGTAATTCCATTTTACTGAGGATTTCAAGATTTTGAAAAATGGTTTTGCTCTGATTTGGAACCAAAACCAAAAATTGTGAAATGCTCACTACTTGGGCTGCCCTGGCTCAAGGGGAATCTTGAATGATTTGGGAACTCGAGGAACCATTGGCCTGGGAGCTGAGGCTTCCAAGCTTTTGGTTTTGAGGAGACAGGCCCGGGAACTGTCAGCAAATCAGGTAGGGTTCTATCAGAATTTCCATGTCTGAAACATTTTGATTTTGACGAATCATCAAATTCTGACAAAAAATGTTTTCTCAAAATCGTTCTGACCAGCTCTACCTGGCACCACTTATAAAGCACATGTTTTTAGGTTTCACAGGTCTTGTAATTGTATCACAAATAACACCATTTGGTGGTATATTTAAAGCCCCATCTCCTGTCCATTAATTTTATGACTCAAGAATTGAATCTTTCATTTTACAAAAAAAAGTATATTTCTAGCACTCATGGGAGCAAATAAGAGCTTGAAAATGGAAATCCTAAAGGCACAAAATCCAGAAGACACATAAAAATAACTCATAATTTATTATTTGTAAAAATCTCACGATTTTAAACCAGTCTCAAGATTTTGGGAGCTGACATGATTTTTTGCACGCCTGCAGGGAGCAGTACTGATTTCCATACAAAAGGGAAATTGATAAAGATGCACACAGACTCCAGAACCAACAGACCAGACAATGGCAAACTTTGTTTACCATCACTTGCAGCCCTTTCCCTAGATTCTACAAAAGGGACAGCTGACCATAGGGGTGGTTGTGGAGGAGGACTTCTGTACCTCAAATCCACAGGAAGAGTAGATGTGACACTCGGTACCTCAAAACAGCACCCTGGAACTCCCATATTCACCCCATCATATAATTATGACATATACAAAGCATGCCATGTATGGAATCACATGAAAGGTCATGATCGGCTGAAACCCATTGTTCTGTCAAAATATGGATATAATTAGTTTGTATGAAGTGATGAGATTTTGCAGTATGGTTATTAGTGAAATATGTGTTAAATCTGAGAGTTCTAGTACAAGGTTGATGATCCCCACCCAGGTGTGTGTTAAATGACCATTAATCAGCAGGGGAGTTGTAATCATGGATTTACAACTCTATGACTCATTTGCACAAGACCACACCAGGGGGATTGCTGAACTCTGTGACTCAGCAAATCCCACCAGGCATGCCTGAGCTAATGTCTTCCAGGCACATGGACTAAGGATATAAAATAGGGGAACATGGCATCGCACTTTTGCCTTTCTCCTTCCCCACCTATGCTGGAAGCAACAAGAATGCTGGAAAGACAAAGACTTCAACTGAGGAGACTGGTCCCAGGCTTGAGAGAGAACCCAGCTTATTAAGAACTGTAACATCCAGTAGGGTGAGGAAACTGCTTGATCTAAATACTGCCTGGTGTAATAAGCTTTAAGATTTAGACTGTGCACTTACCTTTTATTTTCTTTGGTAGCTATCTCTGACCATTTATGCTTACCACTTATAATCACTTAAAATGTATCTTTCTGTAGTTAATAAATCTGTTTTATATTTTACCTAAAACTGTGTTTTGGTTGAAGTGCTTGAGAAATCTCAGCACAGTTTACAATAGTTTGTGTATGTCCTCTCCACACTGAGGGAGCGGCAGATTGGCTAATAAACTTACACTGGTCAGGCTTCTGACCAGAGCACAGGATAGTACAGCTTCTGGGGTGCGAGGCTGGGGGCTTGGGAGGTTGCTGGTGCCTTTCTCTGTGTGATTCATGAGTGGCTCAGGGAGCATTTATGCAATCAAGCTGGGTGAGGGGCTGCTCATATTGTTGTGCTGAGTGATAACAGCACCAGGAGGGGTTTGCTGCTTATCACTAACAACACATTGTGAGAGACAACCCAGGTTGGAGAGTTAAGGAGGCACAGCAGTACCGCAGTTCTAGGTTGCATAGGCGCCGACTCCGTGGGTGCTCCGGTGCTGGAGCACCCACGGAGAAAAATTGGTGGGTGCTCTGCACCCACCGGCAACTCCCCGCCCGCCCCGGACCCGCGGCAAACTTACCGGGCACTGGGAGACATTGCGGGGCCCCGCCCCTGACGCTGGGCAACGTTGCGTCGGTGTCGGGGGCGGGGCCCCGCAACGTCACCCGGGGGCGGGGGCGGGGCCCCGCAATGTCACCCAGCGTCGGGGGCGGGGCCCGGCGTCGGGCGGGGCCCCGCCCCCGACGCCGGGTGACAGCACCCACTGGCGGAGCCGGAAGTCAGCCCCTGTGCTAGGTTGTACCCTGGGGATCCTGTGACAATAGGATAGGATCCTGCTCCCACTTCTGCTGGTGCTCCACTGATCCCTAGCAATATTGAAGACCTGATATCTCTCCGGCTTCCCCAGACAATAATTAGTGACACCTCCAGAATGCATCACTGAGTGTACACTGTCATTTACAATCAAAACAATAATCCAAAACATCAGAATTTTTTTCAGCATCCTCATTCAGGACCCTGCCACAAATCTCCCCAAAAGTACACCTAGGCATACTGTAAGTACAGTTTACTTTTAGAGTGAACAAGCATACATGCCAAGACTTATGGTGGATTTTGAGATGGTCCCAATATTGCAGTGCTTTTACACTTAATTTCAATGGGAGTTCCTCTTATGAAATCAATCTGCTGTTTCAAGATGGTTAGGTTTTTAGATTAGCCTTCAGTTTTATATTATTCTGCTAAAAGCAAAACTTCTTTTACAAATGTTATTAGCATAGTTATGTCCACATCACAATAAAATAAAATAAATCACTCTACTGCAAGCAGTATTGTAATTGCATAACATGGATTAGTATCATTGTTTTGTAACTCAATAATAGCAATTACTTTCTGTTTCTGTTTGCCCAGAGATGAATTTTATTGGCATCCATCAGTACTTATCCAAAGATCACTGTAAAATTCTTGGATATTCACAGTGCAAACAAAACAAGTGGTAAGTCACTAGTACTGGATAATGGTTTAATCATTCTTCTTGCTGCTTTTCTTTTGTGCTCTGCTACACGGCTGCTGTGTTTTGAAATTTTTCAGGACAAATAGTCTAATATCACATAAACTAAGCCTACAAAATTTGCACGTATGCTCATAGCACTCACAACAAGTAATCGTATTCACAAAACAATATTTGTATGTATAATTACAGAAATGTGAATTGTATGAATGCAAAGATGATATGCTAGGAAAATGTGTCCTTTTATATCAAGATTAAGCACACATTGAATGTTCATGGTTGATTTATAAATCCCTAAACCTAGACATCTGCAATGGAAATTAGAGCTAAGAAAAGGTACAGAGTTTTGACTTAAGAGTGTTCATATGCAAAAACAATTCTCTTGAATTTTCATGGGCAAGAGAACCAGTTTTTCCCTGCAGTAAAATGGTGCCATATCTAGCAGTTATGCTCGTCTTCTGCAATGAAAATAGAGAGAGAGAGCATGTGTGCACACACAGAGAATTCCACAAATATTTACTTGCATTTTTAAATATATTTGCTTTAGTCATTCTCTCAACCATTTAGTGTTTGCTTTCTGCAAATATTTGTGCATCCCATTTGTAATGGGACAACTGCTTACAGAAAGTGAATTTCAAAAATGGGTGACTATTTTTGGAAAACACATTTTAAAATCATATATATTTCTATTACCTATTATATATATAATGATGCACTCATCCAGCTAATCAGGTAATATAAATTATATGTGATATCTCACAATGCAGTAACACAGCCTGAGTGGCAGAGACTCAGAGTATTCTTTAAAGTCATTCACTAGAATTAAAATACAATTAAAAACAAATATGCTGAATACTTTTGAAACATTGACAGCAAAATTAAGGAAATCACCGTCTGTTCACAGAAAAGAAAATGTTTACTCTTCTTTTTAACCACATATAAATAAGTCCTAAACATCCAGATGCTAAATTCTTGAAATATGGGTCCCCCCAGCACAAATTCTTTCTGAAGATGAGTATGCATTTCCCTAGTGATAATTCAGTTTTCATAACTTATTTTCAGTCACTATCATGATTCCGTACTGGGATTATCAGTGCCTCTTTGGAGGCATCCACTCACGCTTTTCCCTGGGACTCTAGCCCAAATATATGTTCTTCCCTCCATGCTGCCCAGGAGTATGTTTTTGATTAATTCAGAATCATGTGCACTCAGTAAAAAAACAGTTTACCGTCTCCAGTTCTTTCAAGCAGAAATGTTCTTACTCATGGAGCCACATGGTTGTTGCTTTGCCTTCACTTATGACATTGGAAGTATTCCAGCATATTGAGGACCAATTTAATAAATTAATGTTCACAAAATTCAATGAAACAATTATTCCAATTCATTTGTCTGTAAAGAGCATCTTCTCTTGTTAATCATTAGGCCATTACCCATGAGAGTGGTCAGCAAATCCTCAGCATGCAAATGAAGTAGACTAGTGTACAAGACAATAGAAAAGAAGCTAATTTTCCATAGAACACTATAGTTCTGCTGCCAATGTTTCATATATGCCAGCAGCAATCTGAGTAGCTATGATGGAGGAATCTAGTTAACTCCTGCTCCTCTGTTAAGATAGGTATTCACCTCCCTACTGCAATTATCTAGTGAGTGACAGTGTCATAGTCTATTAGCAAACTCATGAACTGCAATTTAACCTCTTCAGGAAAGTTAGTCACTGTTTATCATACTGGACAATAGTATCAGCTATGTTTCTTAAGATTGCAAAACATCACCCTATGTTTTCAGATACTCTGAACTTCCTGAAACATGCAGTTTTTAGGATATTTCCCATGCTTGGCCTATTACCAACATTTTTTCCCCCATTTGGGAAGCCAGAAAAGGCAAAAATAGTAAGGCTCCATGAGCTGAAAGCTGACTGGTCCTTTGTATGTTCCTGCTTTGTTATATCTTTACCATCAGAAGGTAAGGCCAACATTTTCAGCCTGAGTTTGCATACCTGGAAGATCTGTTGTGCAATCATATGTTAGTGAGAGATGCAGTCCATATAAGCAGGCTGGGGACAGCCTGGGGTATAGCATTTATGTTCTGGAGGCTGCAGGTTTGCATCCCGGCCTTTTAGGAAAGGCTCTGACAATGGTGGGTGTCAGCAATAGTTCAAAGGCTGGACACCCTGTATGACTTGCTACTGGGGGGAGTGGAGGGAGAACAAAGTCTAGAAGGGATGAATTTCCGTTTACAGCTGATGGGCTTCCTGGGACTATGCCGACCTATAATGTCATGGCTAATATATGGCCAGCACATATGTTGGTGGGGATCCAGGTCTACATGGTAGTCAAGAACTTAAATTGGGTATCCGAGGCCACAGTATCCAGCCACACCCTAACCTTGGATTCAGGTATAATGTGTTTAACTCCTTTGCTGAATAGGGATGGAATTACTTCTGTGCTTAAAGATAAGCAATTGCCTTACATCAATACTACCACCTTTAATGACCAAATCTGTAATCTCATCTGAAAATATAGCAAGTTAGTTTGACAGATCTAGTTTCCATAAACCCATGCTGACTGGTACTAAGTATATTACCTTCCCTTAATTCTTCACTAAGTCCCACATCAGCCATTCCATTATTTTGCTTGAGATCATTTCTAGAATCTGGTTCATTTCTAGAATCTTGTTCCTTCTGTCTTCCTTCATTCGTGGAACAGGAAGGATTTATGAGATCACTTGCACATTGTTCTCTTTTAGCACCCTTCCAAGTTCCTGAAATAGTCCATAATCTGTGAGGTTTCTTGTGAAGTAGTGTTATTAATGAAGATATGTATCATCACCAGTTAATCCTTGCCTACAGACTCCAGAAGCCAGTCTTAGAATCACATCTCAGTTCCAGGAAGACAGCATGTTTTCCCTTTGTCCACATCTCCTTTCCAGAACATACTTTCCATTCCTCTTAGCATAGAATCTCCAACAAGGATCATCTGCCTTCCTGGGATGGTTGAACATATCTTTGTGGACATGTTTAATTTTCTTGGGGTTTGGGCTGAGCAGCCTCAGATATTCCTACACAACTCTCCATTCCGTTTGATGGGAACAATCTTCAAAGAATATTTTCTGTGGTTTTCAAACTGAATTCCTTGTAAGAATTTGATACTTCTATCTTTGTGGAATTTTTTTGTCTGGTGGTCAGAGCCTGCCCATCTTCCTCTGCTCCCAGCCAAGTAGAATGCTACCTAGTCCCTTGCTTCTTGTGATTATGAACTGCCAGTCCTCCTCTCTGAATTCCACACTCTCGAGCTCCCCCGTTGCCAATTCCTTTCATAACTAAGTCGGGGTTGGTGATGCTTGCTAAATCTCGGTGTTAAAGCACTCATGAGATTCTCTGATGCTTGACAGTGTCCGTACTTGTCCTTACAAACCTTTTCTTCCAGAACATCAACAACTTTCACTTTGTATCAGAACATCCTATTTGAATTCAGGCAGGAAGAAAAGCATGGCACATCTATTGCAAGTCACCTGCACTCTTCCATTCCTGCCTATTAAGATACTGAGTATAGAATTGTTTTTAAAAATACAGGCTCTCACAGTAACTCTCCAACTCTCTCCAAAATCTCCATTTACTGCTCCTGTTCATCTGGTTCTCACCTTCTGTCCTAGGTGCTGCTAGAGCACACTTTGGCTCCATCTTCGGACCACTGTTCCCTCTAAGCTGTGCGCTTGTGCGCGCACACACAGATCCTAAACCCCATGCACACGGCGAAACACCGCGCGCACAAACATTTGCACAGAAGCACAACAATTTGCATAGAAGAATTTTTTTGCGCACACGACCTGTCAAAAATTAGAGGGAACATTGCTTGGGACTGTTGGGGGCCAATTTGTCCTCTGGCACAGATGAGAGGGAAATTCTGAATTGCCCTATGGCTCCAGTGGCCACTACTGCATCTTTCGCTATCCCAAAATAGGAACAGTGAAGCTATACACCCTGCCTTTCCCAACATACCCAGGCCCGCCCTTTCTACTCCCTCCACTGATAGCTCCTAAGTATGGGGGATGGGCAGAGACATGACTATGCCAGTAGGGCATAGTTCTGTTTGCTGGGAGGCCTTTTATGCCTGGGTATTTCCCTATGGGGAGGAGTCTTCTGGTGGCTTTGTGATTCTTTTGATCCAGCAGTAGGACAGGGATAAATTCCCCACTTGGAGTCTCAGCTGGAGCTAGATGTAATAGGGTATACAGGGATATTTTAGCAAAGTGCAAATGTAGTTGAAAATGAAATGCTTACATAAATCTAATGGTGTCATTCAATATGAACTGTAGTCTTATGATCTTAAGTAAAACTACAACTCTGGCAGTATGCATTCCTATAGAATCAGAAAAATAATACTCACTATAATTTATTAGACATTTTTGCATTTCAGATAGGGTTGCTGGACATAACTGTTCAACAAGGAAGATTATCTCATCTTGGCAGGGCAGAATGGCACAGGTGACTCTCCAAGACAATGTTTCAAAGTGGTATGTGCAGACTTAACTTTTCAACTCCTTTCAACCCCATAGAGCTGATACTCTCAATGCTACCACGCATCCCACTGCACTTTCTGTACAGCAGTGAAATCTGGCCGAGCTTCTTTGAAGTACTGAAGTTTCCAACACAACGTGTGAACTTTAAAGCATCAGACCAAGCATGTGAACAGCACCTGTCATGTGCTTTACCTCACATAAAGGCCTGATCAAAGTTCCTATTTCAAAATCCTCTGCATGGTCAGATTAAAATCCCTACTTAAAACTCAATCTTTTAAACTGTCATCACTGTTCCTTTCTTTGCTTCTTTCTTTGCTTCTGGATTGTGGCATCCAAAACAATATGAGCTGTTAAAATGATGGATTCCCATCTTCATGGCATTGCTTCTTGTTCATAGAATGCCCTGAGTCATTGGATTATTTGTGAAACCAAAAGGCTGAAGGGAACAATGGTTTTCTTCTTATCTGTTTCCATTTTGTAAATGCCTCCTGAACATAATTATCATGAAACAGAAACCACACAAAAATCTTCATAGTATTTATTGCAAGTTCCACAAAAGCTATTAAAACTGAAGGTACAAAGCATTTTGGATGACCTTTCGAAACAGTTAGAAATTATGAAGGAGGAGCAGATGACTATTACCAATGACAAAGAAATCAGACTCAGGATTGAGACTGTAGAGGGAGTAATGTATCTCATGCTATTAATCTGATAATGTTTTCTTTAGTTTTGAAGGCCAATAATGATGAAGAAATTTGATCTAGTCCAGAGTTATGGTAATATTTTTTCCTTATAAAAATTTCAGTTACATTGGGATTTATTTTAGAAATTTGCCACTAACTTCTAAAATAACTGGGAGTCACTATGCACCTTATCTGCATTGCCAGATAATCAAATGCCTGGATTTGTTTTAAGTTTAACATGAACTCTGAATGCCCTAGGCTTATAACAACATTTGATTTTTAATAGTTATATTCTTACTATATTTTTACACTAAAGTTGAACTGAAACTGAACTACAAGTTTAACAATTTTATTTTATTTTTAGTAAGAGGAAAAATACAATTACCATTAATGTTTGTTAAGGTGGAGAAGCCAAACACTCAAAAGACAGGATACAGAGTGAAAAGCACTGGCAGGTTAAGTGACTTTCTCAGGATCACAGAGGAAGCATATGTTGGCACAGTCAAGAATAGAGTTTATAGACTAACTCTACATCCAGGGGCTTAATAACAGGGTAAGATTTCCTCCCCTTTAACCTCTGAGATATTTAGCACTTATAAGTGAGAGCAAAAAGAACAGGAGTACTTGTGGCACCTTAGAGACTAACACATTTATTTCAGCATAAGCTTTCGTGGGCTACAGTCCCACTTCATCGGATGCATAGAATGGAACATACATATTTAAATATCTTCTTACTGTAGGAGCTCATGGGTATCCTCTTGTTTCTTCACTTGGTCTAGGCATGATGGGGAGCCAGTATTTCCTCCTTTCCTGGTGTCCACCCATCAGAAGGGAAGCTGAACTATTTTTCCCTCTGGCTTCCCCTTGTAGCTGAGTCTGGGTTACTTATGCACTGCTGAGCAGAATTTTTGGCTGCACTCAACAGCTGATCAGCAGCCCCCATAGAGCTGATCTATTACTTTATTTGCTTCTCTCCGACCCTTTACATGAGCGACATCTGCCCACCCATGAGCATCCTCTTCCCCTCGAGGCCTCTTTGTGACACCCTTGAAAGCTGTGACACACAGGTCAAGAAATCCTTGTCTGAGTAAATGATGTTTTCACAGAATAATATAAGTATAAAATATTCCTAAATGGGAGGAAGGAGTAAAAGTTACCAGTTCAGGGCTCTCAGACATGTACCCATTCCACTATGCCATGTGGCCTTCAGCACTGAACGTTAAAAGTCTTTAAAACGTGATATGAATCTACAGTAATCCTCAAGGACCCCATCATTCAAAGCCATTTATACTGGACA
Source organism: Chelydra serpentina (assembly GCA_037349315.1). Lineage (NCBI taxonomy): Eukaryota > Metazoa > Chordata > Testudines > Chelydridae > Chelydra > Chelydra serpentina. The sequence goes on from JBAIAC010000004.1 coordinate 82,646,933, forward strand.
AAAAAAAACAGTAAAATTTGTTTACTTTAATTCTGAACAATTTTAAACACAAAAGAATTTTACCAAATAGTTTCACTGTTATGGTTCTCTGCATATTACTACTTTATACAAAAACGTTCATTGTATATTTAGTTTCAACAGTCTAAAGCCAGGTTTACATTACAGACCTATAGCTGCATAACTGTCACTCAGGGGTGTGAAAAATCCAAATTCCTGAGTGATGTGGTTATACAGATCTTTCCCTCCCCCACCCTCCCAGTGTGAAGAGCGCTATGTTGATGGGAGAACTTCTCCCATCAACATAGCTACAGCCTCTTGGGGAGATGGATTAACTACGCCAATGGGAGAAACTCTACTTTTGGTGTAGGAGTGTCTTCACGTACAGCGCTAGAGCAGTGCAGCTACACTGCTGTAGTGCTGTACGTGAAGACAAGTGCTAAGATGTCAGTTTAAACAAAGAGAATATCCTCCTGTGTATGTGTGGTGAGAAAACTGAAATACTTGTAACTTCAAAATTATTAATCCCATTGCTTCAAACTTGGCCAGGTCCTTGGGTCTCATTGGGAGCTACAAGTTGGGGAGAAGCCCTGACTTGTTACACAATCCCTCTATACTTTATATTAATGGCAATTTTAAAAATACATGCTCTAAATAAGAATTGCTAACATATCTCTCAAATGTCCCTCATTTCAAAACACATTGTGTATTTTAATCCAAAAGTTGCCTATGTTCCCCACTCCCACTAATTTGCTATTTCTCTTCTCTTCAGTTGCGGAACATTATTTACATCATAAATAAAGAACCATGAAATTGAGAGCTGTAGAGTTATTTACACTAAAGGAAGGAATCCCACAGCATTTTACATTTCCTGCATGGATAATTTTTTGTCCCTTTTTGGTTTTGCATGGAGCCATCTGGAGTCTCTTCTTCATTAAAAATATGAGTAAGGGGGGAAGCAAAAATGTCAAAAAAGTCATATATACATTTAAATTTAGCACATGGATAATGTAGTTGTAGATGCAATTTTGTCTTTATGATTTTATAAGCCTAACATGATCATTAAAAATACTAGGTCTGATCCTGCAGGCCTTAGCGAGGCAAATTCCAATTAAAGTCAATTGAAGTATTAGTTGAATAAGGACTGACTGACCAATTACATACGTTTTATATTTGTGCATTTATAAAAGTGAACAGATTTGCAATAATAAGAAAGAAACCAAAGTAGGGAGACATTTCATAAGGTGCTTCTATCAGTATGTAAAATATTTTTCTAAATATGCTGAAAATTTTAATAGCTTAGATTTGATATTATTTGGCTGATGGTGTTTCATGCTTTGCTAGCTCGGTAGCTGGATATTTTCTAGATGTAATTGCATAATTTCTTTATTTCATTTCTATATACTTACTGATTGAATTGTATCATCCAAATCAACATTTTTGTTGCTTATTTCAATGCTGAAGGTTCTACATACTCTATTAATTCAGCCGCACACATTGTCAGTTTAACAGCATATCTTATGGAAACAGCTGCTTGCTTTGATCTAGTTGAATACGATGGTAAGTTGGGCTTTTAAACACATTGCCTGCCAATCATGCTGCATGATTTGGATGATGTCTGCTTACTTTAATAAACAAATTCATTAGTATTTGAAATGCTCATAGTCTGTGCTGTGTATACAGCAGTACACTGGACCTCAATTCAGGAACAAGTCCCATTGATTTATGTGGCACTTTAGCTCTGTATTGTGAGATAAATAGAGACTTCCATAGCAATGTCAAATGCAAGGAGAAACATATAAAAAGTGATTTATATAGATTGAAATATTAACATACATAAAATAACAGCAATCTTCACTGTGGTTCATCCTCCAGAGCCTTTTCCTATGTTTTTGTGTGTTTGTTTATTTTTCCCATTGGAGGGGCAAGGGGAAGGGTGGTCTCTGATATTAAAGATCCAATGGTACTTCTTACAGCAGTAAGACTATTAGCCAGTGTAGCCTGGTCAAATTCTATTTGAGTAACTATGTTCTTCCTCTCAAAATCCCTCTACAAGTTTTAGTTACATATGCCATTCTTCTTTGCGGGCTGTTCTACATGGTTGTGTTCCGTTAACCCGGTATCATTAGTAAGAACCTGCCAAGTTCCATTTTGGTGGGAGAAGTGATTCCTGTACATACAACATATAAAGCAATTTAGGAGTCTTGCAGTAAAAGACTTCCTATGAATGAGATATTAGATATTTACAATGAGATTAAAATCATGTAGCTTTAAGGAGAACACTTTACACAAACATAACAGCAAGTGCTACAGGACATCATTAAAACTGTGTATAGTGTCTCATTTTTAGGATAAGGCAGCATTTTTAACAGTCAACATTTCTAAGGGTACGTCTACACTACAGAATTAGGTCAAAATTATAGAAGTCTATATTTTAAAACCCGAATTTATGGAATCGATTGTGTGTGTCCCCACTAAAGAGCATTAAGACCATGAGGTCGACGGACTGTGTCCACAGTATCGGGGCTAGCATCGACTTTCGGAGCGTTGCATTGCGGGTAGCTATCCCACAGTTCCCACAGTCTCCGTCGCCCATTGGAATTCTGGGTTGCGATCCCAAAGCCTGATGGGGTAGAAAACATTGTTGCTGGTGGTTCTGGGTAAATGTCGTCAAGCCATCCCCCGTCCCTTCCTCCCTCCGTGAAAGCAATCTTTTTCGCTCCTTTTTTCCGGGGTTTCCAGGTTTGCTACGGCAAGCATGGAGCCTGCTCAACTCACAATTACCGTACATCTCCAGCGTACGCCTGGACATTAGGTCTAGTGGGGATTCAGTCACACTGTAATATGGGTGGGGGGATAGCTCAGTGGTCTGAGTGTTGGTCTGCTAAACCCGGGGTTGCGAGTTCAATCCTTGAGGGGACCATTCTGCCTGAGGCTGGTAGTTGCGGGACTACATAGCATAAGCTCCTTGCCTTCTAACAGCATATAGTGCAATATGCCGTAAATGATTGTAGTCATGGGACTACACAGCAGAAGGTCCTTGCCTTCTAGCTGCAGATTGTGCAGTAGGCTTGAAATTCATTGTCCCCTGTGTGCTCCTGGCCGGCCTATGGTGTGGCTGGCCGGGGGCACTTGGACATAAATGGGAGTGACCAGAGTGACTCTGGTTGTTCTCTTTTTCACGTTTTGTTTAAGGGAGATTCAGTACTGCCTGGAACACGGGCAGAGGGATAGCTCAGCGGTCTGGGGTTTCCGGGTTTGCTACGGCAAGCATGGAGCTACTGGCCTGGCGTGGTAGAGTGTGTTACCACGGAGCACAGGATAAGGCTGCCCTCCCCAGAAACCTTTTGCACAGGCTTTGGGAGTACATCCAGGAGAGCTTTCTGGAGATGTCCCCGGAGGATTTCCGCTCCATCCCCGAACATGTTAACAGATTTTCCAGTAGGTGTAGGTGTACTGGCCGCGAATTAATCATTAAACACGCTTGTTTATAAAACATGTATTACTTTCACAGAGCTACACTCATCAGAGGTCCCTTCTCCGGCATCAAGCACGCTTTGGGTGGGTTCGTATGGTACTGGCTCCAGGGTGACAAAGAGTTCCTGGCTGTCGGGGAAAAGGGCTTCTCCGCTTCCTTGCTGTGTCTGTGCGCTATTTTGAGCATGATTATCATCATCTTCCTCTTCCTGAAAATGCTCCTTGGTGGTTTCTGATGATCCACATATGGAGTCATACCACATGGGTGGGTCAGTGCTGGCTGCACCCCCTAGAATGGCATGCAGCTCATAAAAGCGGCATGTCTGGGGCTCTGACCCAGAGTGGCTGTTTGCATCTCTGGTTTTTGGTAGGTTTGCCTGAGCTCCTTAATTTTAACGCGGCACTGTTGCGCGTCCCTGTTGTAGCCTCTGTCCTGCATGCCCTTGGAGACTTTGGCATATGTATTGGCATTTCGCCTTTTGGACCGTAGTTCTGCTAGCACGGTTTCGTCTCCCCATACAGTGATCAGATCGTGTACCTCACGCTTGGTCCATGCTGGAGCTCGTCTTCGGTTCTGGGACTCCGTCATGGTCACCTCTGCTGATGAGATCTGCACTCACCTGCAACTCACCATGCTGGCCAAACAGGAAATGAAATTCAAAAGTTCGCGGGGCTTTTCCTGTGTACCTGGGCAGAGCATTCGAGCTCAGACTGCTGTCCAGAGCGGTCAAATGTTGCACTGTGGGATAGATCCAGGAGGCCAATACCGTCGAATTGCATCCACACTTAACCTAGTTCGATTCGGCAATATCACTTTAAGCGCTAGTCCCCTCGTTGGGGGTGGAGTGGCAAGATCGATTTTAAGAGCCCTAGAAGTCAATGTTAATGGCTTCGTCGTGTGGACGGGTGCACGGATCAATCGATATAATGCTAATAAATTCGACCGAAAGTCATAGTGTAGACCAGGGCTAAATCAGTAGTCCCAGAAGAGGAATTCTCAAACATCCCGACTTGAAACTTTCATATCACGCAAGCATTCTACATTTAATATAGAAATCTTTCAGGTAACAAATCCATCCTTCTGCCAACAAGCTACTTTAACAGGAGTTTTTGCACGTCATGAAAGCACTTAGAATTGCACTTTGGTAACTAAAAAGAGTATCCAGTAAAGTCAGTGTATACTCGCCCCGGCATTCTACATGGGTGTAACCTTAACCCATGTCATGTAAAAGGAGTTCTGAGCCTTTTCATCTCAATTGCACAAAGCAGTTGTCACCCAGCAGTATAACTTACTGTTGGTTGGAACGTTCTGTAGATCTATGGTATTCATGCTATTTGTGCCTAAAATCCTTAACATTGCCAGTTGTCCTTTCAGGCTCTGTCTCAGTTATTTTCAGCACTGGGGATAGCATATTCTAAGTGGCCATGGCCTTTTCTTTTAATCACCTATGAAACAGAGTAATTTACAGAGGAAAACCTTGGAAAGAAGGGGGCAGAAAAGGGAGTTGGGGGCACTGTTATGCACCTCTGCCATTTTTGTTTTAAATGCCTTACTCCTAAAATTACCTCCCTTCCTCTCTCTTTTCATCCATCCACAATCTTCTCTTACTTTCCCTACTTCTCTTTTCTAAACAGGACACTCATTATCTCCCTCTTTTCTCTCTTACTTTTCCCTTTTTCTGCTCCTCTCATTCCCTCACAGCCAGATCCCCAGCCAGTCATGCCTTACCCAATCCTCTCCTCCAGGGGCCCAGTTCTTCCTGCTTGCCTCCCAGATTTGTTTCATTCCTTCTCCAGGTCCATCACTCATGCCATTATGTTTCCCCACTAAGTCCATTCTGCTTCCCTGCCCCGCAAAATACCCAGTCTCCAAGTACATGCTCAGTTATGCTGCTCCTCCTTCCCCCAAGCATATGCTGCATAGAAACACAAATGGTGCAGCCCTGGATTCTATATACATATGCTTGGCAGAATTTGATTTTTATGTTTTTATAATTTCATGGATAATTTTGAAATTTATTTTAAAGCATATTTAGATTTTCAGCAATTTAAATTTTTATAGCTGTGTGAAATTATGGGGTTAGAAAGTAGAGGGATCAGACAATAAGTATTTAATGACAGTAAACATTGAGATTCAAAAAGTAAATGTCCTTAAATCAAACCCTAATAAATTCTCAAGCAGCATTTTTCTTACTCTGCCTATCTGTAAATTTCAATTATTATTGATGGAAATATTTGTGGTGTTGTTTTCATAGGCATCAACTTCCACTGGCCCCGGGGGGTGCTCAACCCCCTGCTCCACCCCAGGCCCTGCCCTCACCTGACCCCTTTCACCAAGCTCCCACCCCTGTCCTGCCTCTTCCCACCCCCACTCTGTCCCAGGACCCACCCCCACCCCATCCCTTCTCCCAAGCCCCTTCCCTGTCTCTTCCCACCAAGTTCCTCCTCCTCCCCTCAGCCAAACACCCACTAATTTTTTTCCATCGGTGCTCCAGCCGTGGAGCATCCACAGAGTTGGCACCTATGGTTGTTTTCTGTGTGTGTGTGATGAAATAGACATTTACCAATTAAAAATCTATTCCTTCCAAGCTTATATATAGACACGGGTACTTGTGCTATGGGGAGCCAGCTCAGGCCTCAGTTCTTCCTCCTCCTGATTGGAGAAGGGTAGGCAACATCACTGGGATTAGGATGGCTCATCGATTCCCCTTTCCCTTTCCAATAAACAGTGGGCTGCTTTAATTTCACAAGTAACAGGGAGGAACTTGATTCATTTGTAGTCTAGATTTCTGGCCCTAGATTGAACTATGAGAGCACAGAATTAGTTGTAGCGCCATGCGAATCCTTCTGTCTCTCAGGAAGCTGGCAAAGTAAATCTCTAAGGGTACATCTATACTTACCCACTGCTTCAGCAGCGAGCAATCGATCTTCTGGGATCGATTTATCGTGTCTTGTCTAGACGCGATAAATCGAACCAGGAAGTGCTTGCCGTCGATGCCAGTAATCCTACTCTGCGAACGGAGTAGGCAGAGTCGACGGGGGAGCCTGCGCGCCGTGTGTGGACCCCCGGTAAGTACCTTTTCATTCGAACTAAGATACTTCGACTTTAGCTACGTTATTCATGTAGCTGAAGTTGCGTATCTTAGTTCGAATTGGGGGGTTAGTGTAGACCAGCCCTAAGAGATAAACAGAGCAGACATGCATTAAATGGTTTCTAATTGATGAATAGGGCAGATAGATTCATGAGGTAGCAATACCATGGTAACACTAATGAACAAATAAGCGCAATTTTGGTTTATTGCTATGAGAAATTTTGTGAACATTCTGCTACTCTCCACCATATGCTAAAATACAACTTTGCAGGCATAATGCCAATACAAAATCAAACACAACACAACTACAGAAGAAGTCAAATGTGTTGAACATTGGCAAATATGGGGGGGCAGGAAGGGTAGGAGGAAAAGCTTGCTGCTGGGTCAAGTAAAGAAAAGACAGAGCAGAGAGAAAAGGGACACAGATGATATCTTATAAGGTGACAAGAGGACAATCAAAAGAAAGCCAAAACAAAGCCCATCCAACAAGAAAACACAAGGAGCTCTAAGAAATGCCAGGGAAAGTATGCTAAATATCTTATTGAAGTATTTCTTCATAAGAGTTTGACTTACACAACAAATTTGGGGGGCAGGGGGGATGCAGAAGTAGAAATTGTTTTCTGTACAGGAAAGTATAGCTTTTGGGAGATTCCAGTCCTACTACTATGTATTTTTAACTGTTGACATCCTTGATTGTTTTGCTGCTAACTCAGTAGAACATCGAAATTAACATGAGGTAGTTTAATTAATACTTTCTACAGTTATTATAACCAAAATATGCTATTTAAAGTATGAGAATTACTAAATTAGTCCAAGACGTTTGATTAGAAATCTGGAATTCTAAAATATGGTGTCTTGAAAAAATTGTCTTAAACATAAAATCTATCTCCTCCCCTCACCTCCCCACAGTTCAGGAAAATGAATACAGTATCATGGTATTCACCTTTTGTCCTGTTGCAATAGATGCAGGTTAACTGTTACATTTTCTGCGTTTAGGAAATGTACGAGTGAAGAATTACACACAAACCATTAATAGTTTTATTTCGGAACTTGCATTACTCCCACATACTGCTCATTGTAAGTGATAGCAGGCAAGAAAACAGAAATTGAATCCCAGTCATTTGTAACTACTGAGTCAAAAGGTGCTGTGGGTGTGAAGGATATAGTTATGGATAATAACAAAACTGCCATATTAGATCAAAAGGCTAGCTGCAATATAAAGCTGTAGTAAATCAGAATCTTCTGCCTTTCTGTTTTCCAAAACAGCGTAAGTAAACTTTGGAGCTTTTTAAACAAAGACAGAATAGAATAGAATAGAATTTAGTCTTAAACAGTGATTTTATTTTAAAGCTTGGCCATCCCTCAGAACAAACTTCAGGATTTAATAGTATAATACAACTCTCACATTTTAAGCAACCATTTTGGGTTTCAGATCCCTGCGGTTATGTGTTAAGCTACATTTTTTATTGATTCTTTTAGTATAGGCAATGGAATGAAATTGCTAAACACAAGGGAAAAGATTACACCATTCACTTAAAATGCTTCAGGACTTACACTACAGTAATAGCTTAACAAGAGTATACAATACATCTGGAAGTACATCTGGCAGTTGAAGTCACTTGGCTTTCCAGCATGATGTATCTTGTTCATATAAAACACCTAGGATGCTGTGCTCTGTCATACAATCAGGCATATGATAATTTTATTTTGGGATGGATCTCTACCAAAACCCCTGATCCAAACAATCCTAAACTTTGGGAAAGTTCAGAATGGCTATGAAGCTTTTCTTTTGCCCAACATTAATTATATTATAGTTTTTTAATGCAATTAATTGAAATAACTGACAAATGGTTATGGTTTCCTAAAGAACAAATTATTGCTTAATACTTTCCTGATACATATATTAATCCTTGATTCAAACAAGCCACTTCCTGCTTCATTATATCTGAGCCGCTATTGAACGTATGAGCGACAAAGGGTCCTGTGGCACCTTATAGACTAACAGAGGTATTGAAGCATAAGCTTTCGTGGGTCAATACCCACTTCTTCGGATGCAAAGTATTGAACGTATATTAGTCTTGTTATAGTGATAAATTTTATATATGAATCATAGAATCATAGAACTGGAAGGGACATCGAGAGGTCATGAAGTACCTTCATTTCAGGAATAAGAGTGTACTGATCAATTGAACTTTCCATTCATATATCATCTTATTTCATTTAGAGCTGGCAACACATTACATTTTAATGTCAGATTCTAGCCAAGCACACATCACTTGGAACAGATGGATTTTCAATTGAACATTAATGTAAGAATCCTATGAAATTTATATTAACAGAGCAGTTGCTGATAATTAATGCAACTGAGTTTTAGAGAAAATCATGTCTGTGTGATTTATGGTTTGACAATACCTATCAATTTTTTGCTGTATGCTCATTTTTCCATTATTACAAATGCCACTGACATTTGCCAGGTAGCCCCTCTTAACAGCAGGAGTATTGCTAATTTAAAGGGTTTGCCGAGTTTTCTGTAGTAACCACTGTGATGGAGATGTCTAAAATTATGAAAACTGCCCTTTGGCCTGCAGATGACAACAATTCAGCTACACCCTCCTTTGCTAAAGGAGGACATTTAAATTTCATGTATTGCACTTCAATTCCAGCTATGCATGGCCACAAGTGTGCAAGGTAAAAAGTGGTGGAGGATTGGGTCCTTTGTCTCTACTCTCCTCCTGACTTTGTCCAATCTAGACAAGCCTTGATACCATCTTTTCTCACGGTCATGCCACTGTTGTGCAAAAGACACATCTGTAACAAATTCTTACTGGAAACCTTGTCAGTATTTCTTCGTCTTAATTCTCCATCGGTTTTTGAAAAATTGACATCAATCATATTTTACAACTGGTCAGAAAATGGGAACCTGCTTTCTGGGAAAATCTGGCACTGGATACTGTGGGAAACATGATACCAGACTAGATGGACCACTGATCAGTTGCAGTCTGATATTTCCTATATGTAGCAGTGCTTATGATAGGGTATGCTAACCAAAAGAACATTGGAACTTAATCCCAAAGAAATTAAAAGTTACATCTTAAACTACATCCTTTATTTCTACAATTCTTCATAAGATTGTAGATAGCGTTGAAAATGCACCCTATCCAATCATCTGTGACAATACTTATGTACTTGAATATCTACATTTTCAAAAGCAACAGGGATTTTGGATGCCTACATTTTTGGATGCTCAATTTTGAGAAACATTAAAGGCACCTGATTTCCAGAAAGTACTGTGCACCAGCCATCATATTATTAATTATTATTAATAATAATACATTGTATTATTATTTTATCATCATCATCATCATATTGCCTAGGAGTCTCAGTCATGGACCAGAACCCCATTGTGCTAGGTGCTGTACAAACACAGAACTAAAAAACAGTCTTTGCCCCAGACAGCTTACAATCTCAGTTTAAAACAAGAGAAAACAGATGGATACAGACAGATGGGGGGAATACAAGGAAACAATGAGACCATATTTGTCAGCACAATAGACAGTGATCTTAGCACCTCAAAAGCCTAACCACTGTTAAAGTTTTTGTAGGCCTCAGAGCAAGGTAGAGTTTTAAGGAGGGTCTTGAAGTTATATAAGGAATTAGCTTTGCAGATGTTTACACAGAGCTCCTCCAAAGCATGAAGGGCAGCATGGGAGAAAGCATGGAGATGCTTCCTTGAAAATTTAACATGTGGACAATGGAGGCTGATATCATGGGCCAATAAGAGGCAGGATACAACTTTTTCATACTGAATAAAAGATGATAGGTAAAATGGGGATAGGTCACAAAGGGCTTTGAAAGCGAAGAAAAGTATCTTATATTTGGTTCAATCAGGGTTGCTCTAGCTAATGGCAAAGTAGGCAGCTGCTTAGGTCAGCAGATTGCTGGGCAGCTGCTTAAGGGAACAGATTAGACAGAGGGGCAGCTGGGCCAAATTTGAGTGGCACTGCAATCCCATGCACCAGGTTGCAATGCCACTCATTCAGATTTGTGCTGGATGCCCTCCATCGTTATGGAGGTGTGGCCTGGCTAAATCTGCTGTCCTAGGCCTATGAGGAAGGGGACAATACACTGAAGTTTTACCTAGGATAGCAGATTGTTTTGAGTGGCCCCTGAATGTGACAGACAAGAGGGAATCAGCAGAGGGATGCAAAGGAAGGGCTGCCATGATCAAAGCAACTGGCTAGGAAAATTATTTTTGCAGAGGCTTTCTGAATGGATCTGAGCAGGGAAAGATTGCATTTGTGAAGGCTGTAGAACAGGATGCTGCAGTAATCAAGATACAAAACAATAACACCTTAGACAAGAGTTTTAGCTTTGTGGATTAATAAGAAAGGCTGTATCTTAGAGATATTATAGAGAAAGAATCTAAATGATCGCAATGGTCCCTTCTGGCCTTGTAATCTATGACTTTATTATCCTCTGAAGGACATGCAGAAGAAGCAATTAGAGAGGTAAGAGGAGAACCAGGAGAGGGCAGTCATGGAAGCCAATGAGGAAACGATTTCTAAAAGAAGAGCATGGTCAATTATGTTGAAAGCAACTAACAAGTCATGGAGGACTGTTTATGAGATTTGGCTAAGAAAAGGTCTTGAGAAACTTTGGTGAAACTATTTCAGTTGACTGCAAAACAGATTAGAGAGTGACTAGGATTACATGGGAGGAGATGAACTCCAGACAGCAACTGTAAATAACACTCTTCATAATCTTAGAGATGAATGGGAGAAAGGAGATTAGGCAGTAATTAGAGACAAATGGAGTCTGAAAATCAAGCCTCGATAAGGTGACTCAGGTTGGACATCCACAATTATTAGTCACATGAGATATTTTGGCTAGACTGGTAGGGATTCATTTACATTTTCTTGCTTTTGTGTGCTGCCATTAGAATACTAATATAGTTACCTCTCTGTTCTGGCGTTTGTTCTGTGCTTTATTCTAGTACAGCTTCTTTTCTGCGGGATCAGGACTGCTGTGGGTGACCACCCAGGGCATCGTGGTCAAGATGATGATGGTCAAGAGGCTGCAAAAGGGCTGTGCCCCCCTGGGGGGGACGGGATAAAAGGGCATGCGGGGCGGACGCCAGTGGGTCACACATGTCCCCCCTTCGCCCTCCCGGTGCTATGAATCCTGCAGTGACGCCACCACTCCACCTTCTGCTGCTCTGCCTGTTGAGCAGCTGCGGGCTGCTCAGGGAGCCGTACTTAAAGGGTGCCAAAGAAAGTTTGCCCCGGGTGTCATTTTCCCTCATGCCAGCCCTGTGTGGGAGAGTACAGTGGCATTTTTAAATGCCAGCATATGAGTAGGCACCTCAACAGGAACATAGTACATATATTGGACAGCACCAAAGGTAATCTATGGTAATCATCACTGAAGCAATTCCTGTTAATTTTGTATTTCTCTCTTTCTCTCTCTTTCTAGATATAAAAAAGTGGTGATGTTAATACGCATGACATGAGCATATAGTTCCATCACTTCTCTCTCTTTGGAAAATATACTGTATGCTGGATAATGGGAGATGAAACTTTTCATCTCTAAATCACAGGCTCATATCCAGCCCGGGCTAGCAGTGATTGAGAGTTATTGCCTTTTGAAGCTATATGTCACAGAAATTGGTAGCCTCAGGTACAATATCTGCTTGATAGGTATACACATCACAGATACTATTACAATTGGCTACTTTTTTACTAATCACAGGGTGGAGAGACAGAAGATTAAGTGGGCCAGGAAGGTGTATGTTTTCCCTTTCCTAGCTGTAATTTCTCAAAGTCATAGCAGAGGCATGTAGTTGGGATAGTAGAAAGATGCTTCTGGTGCTGCTTTCCATGTGCGTCATTTGATTTGTAGATAGATTAAATTCTCCAGCTGGAAGACTGAAATTGATATATTTAAATTACTGAATTGAAATATATAGCAAACTCTGTTATTATAATGTAAAACTGACTTCATACAATTTCTTTTCCTCAGTGGCATATATCATAAAATATGACAGCTTCAAGAACGATATGGAAAATGACACGTGACATATTTTATTCAGAGACAAAAGGCTCTGAATAGATCGTGTCACACAAGAACTTCAGCTTGAACTTGAAGAAAAATCTAATGCATCTGAACGTGTTAAATTCGTCATGCATTCAGTAGAAAAGTTCACCTAATTCAGATAATACTGTGAAAATGAAATGCTGTGCCTTTGTATAAAAAGTTGGCAATTTGTATGCATTCTGGACATTCTTCCATGCACAGTTATCTCCCTAAATATTCTATTATAATCCAAATAATTTTGCTATATTTGCAAGGAAATGTGTTGTGGTATTATTAATTAAAATAAAAAATGATGCTTAAATTCTGTATCATGAAACATTTATATCCATTGTTTAAACATATATATATATATATATATATATATAGTAGTAAATGGCAGTGAACATGGATTTCTGAAAAGAAAGGCAATCAGTTCATGAATTTTGTTTTTGGCCTGTACGCATATTACTAAATAGGTAAACATTGAGGAGTTAGTAGCAACTTCTTATCTGTACTTAAATACATTTTCTTTTTTAGTGTGAGATGCAGTGTCAGTCAGTACTGCTGAAATGAACGAGAAATTGCCTTAGTATAGGAAAAATGGATTATCTTTGATTGTAAGAACAGATTATTCTGTTCAAATTAAGAAAATTATATTGCTCACACTTCATATTAAGAGTACACTTGTAGACCATAAATGCTTCAAACATGTACCAACATGAGCCTGCTAAAAATAGTGTCACAGCTGCAGTAACAGTACAGTGGTAAATGGCAGCATGGGCTAGCTACTCTGAGTGTAAACCCACATGGGCCCCAGGGTTCTGTACCCAGAGAGGCTAGCCTGTGCCATCACTCACCAGGGCTTATGTTATTGCAGCTATGCTACTATTTTTAGCATGCTAGCTGAATGAAAGCTGCTGTATGTCTATTCGAGCTGGGAATTCCACCCCTAGCTCTAAGAGTAGATGTAGCCGATGGGGAAGTCTAATAGACTAATGCTCGCAGGTGCTATGATAATACAAATGATAAATAATAATAGGAACTGCAGTGTCAAATGAAATTATAATCTACATGACCAGTGGGGAAGGATCAGAAAGTACTTCTCTGGACTGAGGTTTGTTATTTTCACTAAAACTTTTAGAAACACTGGGGACAGTTAGGCTCCTGACAGCTCTTTTCAGGAATCCCTTTCTGGAACACCATGGGAATTTACGGAAATCCAGACTAGATTGCATTGATACACTGGACTTTGAAGAGGTTCTCATATAGTACCTTGTTTCTAGGGAAGTCTATACTACCAGGAAAGAAACAGATATCAAACTGGTGGAGTATTATCACTAGATCATATAGTGGAAGAGGACCAGGGTTTTTTTAGCCCATATTGTGTATCCTGGGTTGCATGGACTAAAGGTTGAAAAACCAACAGGAAAACAAAACACTGTTTTGATAGCTCTGGAAAGGAAGGTTTATTCATTTCACAGTGCTCCAAGGTGGGCATTCGTATGACAGGACAAACCCATGGCTGGATACCTGAAGTCAGAAGGTAGAGTACTCCAGATTTCTGCACTAAACTGTGTTTTCCCCATACCACAGGGCTCTTCTTTCATCTTCTGACTTTGTCTTCTGGTTCAGATGCAGCTTTATGTTTGGAAAGACTTAAATCCTCCATTATTAGTTCTACAATGGATGTTGGAGATAGTAACGTTTTGCTCTATGCACAGTCCTATAAGGTTTCCCATTCCTCAGGTAAATGTAGATACATATAACTCAATATCATGAGAGCTCAGCCTGTTTATATGAATAGCCAAAAACACCTAGACATAACAGTTGGCAAAGATGATTGGTTATCAAAGACAGATCTAAAAGAAGCCTAACTACGCTTTCCTATCCACCCCATCTTTGAATATTCCTCTGGAGGAGAGTTTATGCTGGCATACAGGCATGATTTTCAATGTGCCTAATTTCATATAGAAATGAAATCAGTAATTTGCCTATTCAGATTTCTAGTTGTAATTATGCTAATATTGTGGGGTGGTATTTTAAAGGTCCCAGCATTAGAAGAACTTTGTAACTGTTTAAGTTACACTGTCAGACCATAGAAGATATGTTAAAGGATCTGGGTTTTCTTGGTAAACATAGGCAAGTCTATTTTTACCCAATTCTTCTAGCTTACATTCTTTAGGATTTTTGGTAAAAGGAGAGGAAATTTTCCCTGATCCAGAAGGGAATGTATAATAATGTTGTATCAGGATATAATGGTTACCCCTTTTACCTCTCAAAGAAATTTAGCCAAGCTAGATTGGGGTCATTACTAGCACTATTGCCAGACTTTCTATTGGCCAGACTCAGTGGCATGCTGAAACAAATGTAGAATACTGTGTAGCAAGTTCTTGTTTCACAGGGGCAGTTAAATAGACCTGGCATGTTGGAGAGGAAATATAATTCTATAAGAAAAATGCTCCTTTGTGCATACATCCACTATATGAATATTAGAAACAGATACTTCAAAATCGGACAGGGCAGGTTCCCTGGGTTATCTGAGGACCGGTGGTTCATGGGCTCAATTTAAGTATAAAAAAGTCCTAGTAAAAAAAGTATTGTAATTAATTTATTAGGTGAATTTAGCCCTTTCTTCTGTGAATTATCTCTGATCAAACTTTGATTGTACATGAATTTATTTAGAAAGTTTTGATAAACACTTCTTGTGAACATATTTCAGACTGCATACATTCTTACTCTTTGGATGAACTCAGATATTTCAGTGATGGACACCAATATGAGAACCTGGAGAGATAATGCCAGGTTAAGAGTTTTCTATGTATTATATGCCAAATAGCCTGTGTTAGAACATTATTAAGGTTGCTAAGTCAAATGCTCCAAAGTTAGGAAATGCTGTAATTAAGGTTGCGCATTCGTTACATGATCACAACTATTTTTTTACTAGAGTCCCCTGCCTGACACCCAACATGGAAAATTTAAGCCCAAATGGTTAAATTTTGATGAGGTTATAGGCAGCTGAAAACACGGTCTTTAAGTGGGAAATGTTGGGCATTCTCAACTGAAGGCGTTGTTACCTGTGCAATCTATAATATATAAAAATTAATGAGTATTCTCCAAGGATAAATTCCTGCAATGACCTATATTTGTAATTTAACAAAATTACTTGGAATGAATTCAGGTTTCAATTCCCATGCTGTTCAGTTTGTTAGTTGAAGCTGAAAAGGAACACTGAAGGTTTCTTCAAAATAAGTGAAGTAATGTAAATTAAGGCACAAGTGGGAATACACAGAGGGAAAAAAAAGAGATAATGAACAAGCATTCTTCTAGAAGTGCTGAATAAAAATGCCTGTCTTTCTGATATGAGTTCAGACCAAGACTGTTTCTTTTGGAATAATGTGTGAGTGTCATTTTATCATTATCCAGGGAAGAACCAGGCAGGATATAAAAGAGAAGAAAGCAAGTGAATAAAAAGCTTGGTTTGAAAAGAGCAAAGGCTGACTTTTGCTTCTTCTTTTTTTTATTCTACTAAAGGAAATAAGTGGGGTTTGGGGCAAGATGAAAATAAGACACCTTTTGTCATCTCCCACTGCATGTAGCATTACAAAAGTTTAAAATATTTTTGTTTGGAACCTAATGTTGTGGAAAAGGTAAAATATGGATACTTGAAAGTTCACCAAAAGCAAACTCATGTTTGGATTAATAATTTTACAGTATCTTTCTATATATAGAGAAGGATACTCTGAAATTAGATAGATATTCCCAGTTATTATTTATATATATATATACACACATACACTATATATATATAGTGTATGTGTGTATTATTACATACTGCTGTATTTACAGCTGGAACCCTCTACCACAACAATGGCAAGGTTACAGATAGTGATAAGTAAAATTTAGGATTGTTTAAAGACTAGCCCTGTTTGAGAAAAACGCCAAACATTCAAATGATTATCCTAACCATATCCAAACTATATCAGACTTGAAGATCTGCAAAATTAGATGGGAAAGCTCACAAAACGTTCTTTCGTGAGAACTCCATTGTTTCCTGTTTCTAGAAGTGTCAGAACTAGAGAAGTAGTAGCCTTTCTTTTAGTTTTGGCACATTTGTATCATCATAGCCCAGCATAGGGAGTGATGCAGAGTTTCAACAGCATAGGCACAATCCCTTACCAAGCTCCCACATGTTCATTAGGCCTGCACAGACTGTATCATCATTTAACAATTTCCTGACTGGAACAAGGTAAGATAGTTCAGGACTGCATGAAAATGAAAAAAAAATACATTTAACTGAACTCCACCTGTAAAAATATGTGGTTTGAGTTCAGTTAGAATTGCAAAGGAAAGTTTTGGACTGTTCTTCACAGATTCATATGCCATCCATGTCAAATGTTAAGTTTCTAACTCCATATTTATGCTCACAAATAAAAAAATAACCTGATTTTAAGAGGTGTAAATTCAGATATTTACATAATTTTGCCATTAATCAATAATGTCATAGTTATATATTTTCCTATTAAACTGGATACACAAAATAGTTTTCAAGAAAATGCAATTACTTAACTAAAATATTATATTTTCAACTGATTAAAATATTTACTGTTCATTTGTGCCATTTAGATATTAAAATCAAGACAACAGTAGTAATACATTAAAAAAAAACAAATCATGGGTCAGAGTTAAGGTTATGGTGTTTTGATGAAATATGCGTTTCTTTATACCTAATAAGAATAATATGCCTATTTAGCATGTATAAGATTTATGATGCCTTTACCTTTTTAAACTTATTAACTTACTTTTAAGTACTTGGGTTTTATAAATAATTTTATCAGAAAGGTTGTAATTTTCCCTTAGGAGACTTCACTGGCATTTGAAACAATAAGAATCATAGAATATCAGGGTTGGAAGGGACCTTAGGAGGTCATCTAGTCCAACCCCCTGCTCAAAGCAGGACCAATCCCCAATTTTTGCCCCAGATCCCTAAATGGCCCCCTCAAGGATTGAACTCACCACCCTGGGTTTAGCAGGCCAATGCTCAAACCACTGATAAGGATTAGGTGCTATTCCCTGGAGCACTGTCATTCAAACACTGCAGTTTCCATCACAATAGAGGTTCTCGAAATGCCTGTGGATCCTCAGAACCAATCATTAGGCAAACTGTTGGAACTAGAATAACATAGCAGTTATTACATCAAAAGAGCAGCAGCTTTCCCTTTTGATTCTCATGTGCTGTGGCCCTGCTCAGCCTCAACAAAGATCATTTTCCTAAGACCAGGTGCCACTCAGGATACATACACAAGACTTTTCAGTGATACCCCTCTGCCCAAATAGTACATGTTACTTTCTATTGCAGACGGTATGTGAATGTAGCTGATTGGCTGATCACAGTGGTGTCTTCGGTGGTCTCCTAGCTCTACATTTCCTATGCTCCCTCTTTGATCAAGACATCTCTTTAATTGATTTTTAGTCCAAACGGACACAACATTTTTGCTCTTCCCTTGGCATTGCAGCTCCCCAAAATTCTGCCTTTCACTTTTTTCCCCATAACCACCTGGCCTTTTTTCCCCCCACTGCCACAGCTGCCCTCCTTCCTAGCTGCTGCCTCTTCTGAGTCTCAGCACTGACACTGGAGGGCTGTCTGAAGACCTTCTTTTACCTGCCAGTCCCCCCGTCTTGTTTACACCTATCTAACCGTACCTACGTGCACCCTACATCTCTCTGAAAAGAGATAGCAAGCACCCATTTCAGTGGCCACTCCCATTATGCCACCTATTTGTGAACATCTACCCTTCAGCATGCACAAGTTCTGTTCACTGCCCCCAGCCCATCTGCAAGTCCTCTATAGGGATGTCTCTTGCTTACATATAAAGGGATTTGTGATTTCACAAGACTCTGAAAATAAGGTCTCAGTCCAAAATCTGTTAATATGAGAGTGCTCTCTTATCTGATGGTTATTTGCAGTAATGATTAAAAACTACGGTAGCACCTGATAAAGAATGCTATTCTCAAATCTACTGCTACTTTGTTCCTCTGAGAGAGACAAGTGTTACCTAATAGATGTGCTATGTTTATCTAGATTCATTAAATATTAAAACGTGTTGTGGAAAGATGGATTAGTCAACAGAGAAAACAGTAGGCTTGCAGAATGTTATGCAATCTAACATTTTAAATGAAAGGCTGCCAATTTATGGATTTTCTGCCAGTGATTGCAAAAACCTGAAGTCAGAGAAATATTTGTGTTGCTTACTCATCCAGGATTCTCCATAACAATTCAATCAAAACATAAAAGGCTTCAAGAAACTATGATGACACATTATGTTAATGCCTGTACCAGTCTGCTGCTTCTTGCTGGGAGACTGCTGCAATCAGTGTTACTACAATGACATTGCTATTAAATAATTTACTTTGTTTGGCTGCACAATTTCCTCAGCTCCATTCTTAACATAATGATAGGATTTGTGATATAAGTGCATTTTTTCCCCACATATCCTTCTTTTAAGGACACTTAGATAGTCCCTCCCAGGTAGTTTCATGATGAGTAAGAAGACACAACCCTGAACCAAAAAATGTATTGTGTAAGATAGACAGATGGCATATATGATAAGAGTAGTAGGCAGGACGATGAAATGAAGAGACAGTGGAGAACAAGGTGAAAAGGTAAAGTTGTTCTTAGAAGGAAATAACACAGAGTTAAAATCATGCCATTTTTGCAGTTTTGTTTCTTCTTAATAATTGTGGTTGTCTATTTCTATGTGTGTCTATCTCTCTGTGTGTGTTTAAATATAGCCAGGCACACAAGAAGGAACATGCTCATCTTAACCCAAGAATTATTGGCCAGATTGTTAATAGCATTTCGGTCCTAAAGATACCTAGACACTTTTGAAAATACTACTAGCCATCTATTTGCATTTTTAGGCACCTATAAACCTTTGGAAATCAGATACTATGCTATTTCCCTATAATGCACCAAATTACATGGATTTTAAAGAATCCAGGACCTCTCCAACACAAAGTTAGTATCCATTGTGCTAAATATAAAATTCCTCTGTGTCCCAATGGTAACTTAACTCTGAATGTGCCACAGAGTGTTCTTCATTATAACCAAACTGAATATCATTCGTGGTGAAAGAAAATCATATATTACTTAGCACCTAAGTGTATTTCTATATTAGGTGCTACTTTATTATGGAACAAATCTGGATTAGGATTATTGGCACTGATGTAATACAAATAATAAGAAAAAGCCAAGGTTAGAGTTTTCATACCTGGATGCCTAAAGTTAGCCATCCTAATGTTTATTTAGGCATGCAAATAATTTGTCTGATTTTCATTGGCATGGAACACCCAAAACTAATACTGAAGTCAGTTGGAGCTATGGATGCTCAGTCTCTCTGACAATAAAGCCACAATTAGTGTTTCAAATATATTGTTTTGTTTACTGAATTAAGCCCAAATAAAAAGAAGATTTTTCAGAATTTCCATTGATGTGATAAGCCATGAGAAGTAAACAATATTCAGTGCTAAACACAACTTTTACTTAACAACCACTATTAAAATGGCAGCAACCCCAAATACTCCTTTGAGAAGTTCCTTGAGTGACTCATGAATTGTGACATTAAATTAATCAAATGGAAATGGTGGCTCTAGAATATGTAATCTATATCAAAGAGGAAAATACATCCAAAATACTTTCAGTACTTACTGCCAAAGATATTATTCTGTTGAATATTAAATGGCTTTCCTCCTCTTAAAAAGTATCTAGTTTCTTTGGCAACTGAAATCACAAAGGAGAATTGAACGGCTCCCATCCATCTTGAACGATATTGTAAACACCAATGCAGTGCAGTTACTGTATGTTGTTCTGCAGCACCATGTGTGGCTAAAAGGCCCAATTCTTGAGTGTCAGTCCTTTCCACTGTCTCAGGGTTCACTCACAGCTGGTGGTGCTTCCTTCTGGCCATCCTGGGGATTAGCTCTGGCCAGGCTAAGCGCCCTTCCCTGATGGTGTCTCCTGTCATCATCTAGCCCTGAGAACCCCTCTCACTAGATAAGCCACAGACTCTTCTCTTCATGATTCAGCCATACATGTTCCCCACTTCTGGGATATCAAAGTCCTTCTTGACAAATGGGCTCACCCAGTGAGCTCCCCCATTCTTCCTGGTCACTGCCTCACTGGTGCCACTTCATCCACATCTGGTAGGGGGATCCGGGCCTGCCCTCTACTCTGGGTCCTATCTTAGGGGCCTCTCATCAAGAATCCAGGTTTGACCTACCTCATACCTCACTGACCTTTCCCCTGAACCTTGCCTACCTTTCTGGCTCTCCCCCATCTTTAGGCTTGCCAAGCCACACTCCCTCCTCCCAGGGAGAAACTGTAGGCTACTTGCCTATAGCCCCAGACACACCTCCCTTTTCACTCCTTCCCTGCCGCCCCTTTTGTTGACAGCTTCCAGGGCTTATATAGGCCCCACTTGTTCCTGCCCTCCTGAGCCTGTTCAACTTAAATCCCTGCTTTCTGTCTCTGGGCTTATCTGCACTACTGGGCTAAATTGGTGCTGCTGTGATTGATGCAGCAACATCTATTTAGTGGGTCTGTTGAAGAGGTGATAAATTGATGGCAGAGCACTCTCCTGTTGACTTCAGTACTCCACCTTCCAAGAAGCAGAAACTATGCTGACAGGAGAGCATCTCCAATTGACATAGTGCAATGTAGACACCACTGTAAATCAATATAAGCTACGTCAATTTATGTTACGTAACTTACATAACTTAACTTGCGTAACGTAGATCGACTTACTTCATTAGCATAGACCAGACCTCCTTCTCCAGATGCAGTCTGGACAGTTATTTGGCCATCTTAGCCATCTTAACCCTTTCAGGCCCCATGTAGGGTGAACCCTCCATCACAGCCACATTTAATGAAGGCATAAAGTGCAGGGCCAGAAGATGAAGCCAGTGAATTTCGAGCACTTGAGACTTGCTGGCATTTTTTTTTCACTTTCCTCTCTCAACCATTGCATTTCAGCCTCTCTTTCAATGATATCTGTTTGACTCCCAAGTGCAGCACACATCTCCACTGTAGCCTGTTGT
This sequence comes from Chelydra serpentina, assembly GCA_037349315.1. Lineage (NCBI taxonomy): Eukaryota > Metazoa > Chordata > Testudines > Chelydridae > Chelydra > Chelydra serpentina. Next base: position 82,668,664 of record JBAIAC010000004.1, read on the forward strand.
TAGCTGCCTCTTTCCAGCTTGTTGTGTTGATAATGAAAGTATTCAAGTCCATCTTGCAAACATATTAGAATCGGAACTTAAGTTGGCCCAATGGCCTTGGAGCATCCACACGTTCTCCATACAGGAGAGCCTCTGGAACGCCTGGGGCATGCCTTCCTTCCCATCCCAAGTTCTGTGGAAGATCTTCCAAGACAGAGCTTCAGTCATCTTGATTGTGCCCAACTGTATGAGACAGTTCTGGTATATGGATATGCTGAAGTTCTCAGTGCATCCACATGTGAACAGCCCCACATTTCTGGAGCTTTGAATACAGCACAAGGGCAGTTTCAAGCACTCCAGTCTGGGACCATTGCAGCTTAAAACTTGGTATTTGAATGGGCATCAGAAATAGAGTGCTCTTGTTCTAAAGGCGTGCAAACTATCCTTAACTAAAACAGAAAAGAGTTTACAAGAAGCTGTTACTCAGCAAAATGGAAGTATTTCCCTTCTTGGGCTGCACAGTGAAACTTGTCTCTAGAATCAGCTGGAATCTCTGCTATCTCAGAGTATCTATTTACCCTTATGTCTTTCGGTCTTGAGCTAAGTTTTTTTGGGTGTGCTAGCAGCAGTCAGCATTTACCATATTTACTCATCTTGTCACACCTACATTTCTAAAGGGGATTCCTTTCTGCCATTGGTGAAGTTATCACTTTAGTGGGACCTCAATTTTGTTTTGTTGTCAATCACTAAGCACCCTCCCCCCATTTGAGCTGATATATTCATGTTCTATGGCCCATTTGTCTATGAAGGTGGCCACAGAAGAGTCAGCTAGCTGAGAGGACTCATGGTGGACTGCCATACACTGTTTTCTATAAAGAAAACATCTTGTTATGATCCCACCCTAGATTCATTCTTAAAGTAGTTTCTGAGTTTCATATCTGTCAGGTAATTCACTTACCAGTATTTTTAATATGCCTCAAATGAAGAGAGAAGGCTCTGACCTTTTATCTGCAAAGAACAAAGGATGCTAAAAAGGCACCTAAACTATTTTTCCATAGCAGAGCAATCAAGGGGTCAATCTATATTGATGCAGAGACTTTCAAAATGGACTTCACGTTGTATTACCAACTAGCTCACATTCACCATCTCCAGAGGGCTCATTCCACTATTGGGTAATCTATTTTGGCTGCATCTCTGAGAGACATACCCCTCCTAGAGATATGTAGGGCAACTATTTGGAGCTCTTTGCATACCTTCACAAGACATTACATCTTGGTCCAGTCATCAACTGTGAATACAGCTGTGGGGACAGCAGTACTACAGTCAGCTATCACTTCTGTGTCCTCCCACCAAACCCTATCTCACTACTGATTGATAATCTCACACATCTGGAATACACATAGGCACCATCACTTGAAGACGAAATGGAGGTTACTTACCTGTAACTGGAGATTCTTCAAGATGTGTGGTCCATATCTGTATTTCACTATCTGCCCTCCATCCCCACTGCTGTGGATTTTTTGAACTGTAATAAGAATGGGAAATTGATGAGGTGTCTGACCGCATCACCCTTTATTCTCTCGGTTCATACCATAGGGAGTGCCTGGGCAGATGTGAGAGCCAACGGACTCTGCTTACAAAACAATTCTAGCTTTGGGTTCATGGTGTGCACCTGTATCCCATGTGTGGAATACAGATAAGGACCGCACGTCTCTAAGATCCTCCAGTTACTAGTGTGTAACCTATCTTTTCCCTGAGATTCATAGTGAATTAGAGACACCTTCCTTGGTCTTTTGTGTTGTTAATGTTAATGCATGGGAAACAACTTTGGTATGATGGAATTTCTGTAGAGAAAGCCTTATTTTTCAGCATACAAATGAATGGCCTGTGTGTCAGTGTGCACTGTGATTATGGAGAACATCATGTAGTTATTTTCTACACGTGACAATTAAATCCAGTTGGTACCAGTATCCATGTCTAGGGTGTCTCCACAAGACCTTTCAGCAGTGACTGTCTTGGAAGTAGATGTTAGTAATACACAACTCTCAGGGAGAAGTTCAGTTGTCTTTGCCCATTGCCATTCATTTTTCCCCACTCTATGTTGGCCAATGCATAGTAGCCATATATCATGATATGAGCTGACTTTAGCACTGAAGTCTCCCAGTAGATAGTAGCTCACCCATTGATAGCTTAGTGATGATGCCATTGAGTTGCTGATAGAACAATTACTTCTCTTCAGAAATAGAGGAAATCATATGAACTGATGTACATCATATGCACTGATGATGATGGAAAGTCACCTGTGGTAGACATTCTTAGGGTACATCCACACTACCTGCCTGATTTGGCGGGTAGCAATCGATTCCAGAAGTGCTCCCCATCGACTCCGGAACTCCAGCCCGGCGCGAGGAGTAAGCGGAGTCAATGGAGGAGCCTGCCTGCGCTGCGTGGACTCGAGGTAAGTACTTTGTAATTCGATCTAAGATACTTCGACTTCAGCTACGGTATTCACGTAGCTGAAGTTGCGTATCTTAGATCAATCCCCCCCGCCTAGTGTGGACCAGGCCTTAGCCCAGGGCTACACTAGGGGAGGGCGTCAATTTATGATACGCAGCTTCAGCTACGTGAATAACGTAGCTGAAGCTGGCGTATCGTAATCGACTTACCTGGCCATGAGGACAGCGGCGAGTCGATCGATGTCGCTCCGCCATCGACTCCGCTTCCACCTTTCGATGAGGTGGATTTCCGGAGCCGACGGGGAGCGCTTTCGGGGAATCAATTAATCGCGTCTAAACGAGATGCGAAAAATCGATCCCCGAAAGATCGATTGCTACCCGCCGATCCGGCGGGTAGTGAAGACAAGCCCTCAGTGATACAATATGTTCTGATGTTGCAACGGAGCATTTGGCTATGGGCATTAATGAATTTTTTACTGAAAACCCCATGCTGTGTTTGTTGAGGTCTGGTTTACTTTTTCCATGCCAGAATAAAATGTGTAATTTATCTCATGTAGAAAGTCTGTGTCAGCTAGTCTGGCTTTGGAGAGAGTTGTCATGTCAATCTCAAACATCTCCAGCTCTCTGTCAATGATGGCAGACTTTCTAGGGTCATTGACCTCCTCTCGATCATTTGACATTGCCAGTGCAAACTTGAAAAGGGTGACCACTGTATCTGAAGCTTCGGCGTGTATGTCTAGGCAGAAGAAAAATAAGAAGGCAGAGGCTTGCCTCAGGACCAAAGTCCCCCTCTCAGCGGTAGTGACTAGGCCAAAGACTTGGAGACCACAACGTTTGGAAGACAGAACAGCTGCAAAAAATGCCACAAGGGCAGAGCTGAGTTGCAGTGCCAACCTCCTCATGTTTTCTCAGCAATGGAGTTGGTTCATATTTTCTCCCTTAGAGTTTGTTCAGCCAAGAGCTATCTTCAAGGCAGCAGCTTCAGCTGAATTTAATTTTGTGGATATTGTTTTTCATTCTGGTGGGTCCCTACCATTCCATATGTTGTGGGATTCCCAACCTGTGTTGGGTTGTACTGGGTCACATGCTACCAGTAACATGCCTGACCTGATGCTTGCAAAGGAGAAACAGTGTGAAAGATACAGCATGCCTTTCAGTTTGGAGGTCTTCTGAAAAACTGGCACAATCACTTAATGGGCTAAATCATGCTTTCCACTCAGTGCACCCCATGCAAATGAAAGAGTTGCATAGGTGAAAATGAGGACAGAATCCTGACCAGTAATTTGTATTTGTCCACCAAATAACTTAATGGGTTTTTATAGACTTTTTGTTTGTACCATGTGGTGGGCACTTTCTAAGCATATAAGAAAACATTTAACACTAACTTGATGCACTTGCAATCTAAGAAGACAAGCAACAGATGCAGACTATGGGTGAGGACTATGACCAGTCTTGCATCTCATATACAATTATTGTCTTTTTTATTTTATACTTAGCATCAAGATTCACATCCAAAGAGAATATGGGAGACAGCATCCTTCTGCTCTTTCTTGTGAGTGAATGCAGTTTGGAGTTGGCATCAGGTAGATAAGACAATATAATAGACTGTGTTTGTCATCATTAGAACTGTGAAAATATCTATTTTTTTCAGTTTCATTGCTTTTATCAAAAAAATAATTAATTTTGGGTTGACCAAAATGAAAATCTTTTGAATTTCTTTGTGAACCAAAAGTGGAAAAAGCCCAAAGAAACCTATTTTGGACTGAATAAAACATTTTGTTAGACTTGAAACAAAAGATTCATTTTGTGTTTGAGAACTTTTTAAACTTTTAAAAATAAAACTGAAGTAAATTTCGCAACAAAAAGTCATTGCAAATCAAACATGTCAAAATGTTTTAGTTAGAAAATGTCAAAATGATTCTTTAAGCAAAACGATTAGCACAATTCACTTATGTTGGCAGTAGCCTGGTCTTGCTGCCCTCCTGCTTATTACCATCTTCTTCCCCTTGCCAGTCAGTGTCTTGCTTAAGGGCTTGTCTTCACTACCCGCCGGATCGGCGGGTAGCAATCGATCTATCGGGGATCGATTTTTCACGTCTTGTTAAGACACGATTAATCGATCCCCGATCGCGCTCCCCGTCGGCTCCGGAAATCCACGTCATCGAGCGGCGGAAGCGGAGTCGACGGGGGAGCGGCAGCGATCGACTCGCCGCCATCCTCATGGTCAGGTAAGTCGATTACGATACGCCGATTTCAGCTACGTTATTCACGTAGCTGAAGCTGCATATCGTAGATCGACCCCCCTCCCCTAGTGTAGCCCTGGGCTTAGTCTGAAGTTCTGTCTGTTGCCCCTTTCCTGTTTCTTTATGGTAGTTATGGTCCCCCTCACTCCCACCACTTGTCAAATCTTCATGCTCATCTCCTTGTCACCCATGAGATCCTGGTTGGTCTCCCTTCTGCCAGGTCTATAGTGCCAAAACTATGTCTTCCTTTTCTGCTTTCTGATTGACAGTTCCATGTCCTCCTCCCTACTACCTCCCTGAACCCTCTCCAATGATTCATCCCTTGCATTTTGTGTTTTTTATATGTGAAGGGTGAGGATATTTGGGGATCCGGCTGGTTTGGAGGGAGGAGGATGGCATGTGTGACGGGTTCCCCCTGGGGTGCTAGCTGGAACTGGGGTATCATTTAGCCCTCCTGACCCACCAGCCAGGTCACCCTTTACACTGTACTGCTGTGACAGGCTCTCAAGAACACAAGTGGGGACACACCCTGCTGAAACTACACACAGACACTGATATCAGCTCTGCATGGGAAGGCTCAGCTAAGGCACCACCCAGTTCCTAAGACAAGAACACACACACACACACACAAACACACGGAGTGTAATATACACATATTTCTACCCCAAGTAATGACTCCCGCACACACTGGTTTTAGACAAAGTTAAAATAAATTTATTAACTACAAAAGATAGATTGTAAGTGATTATAAGAGACAGCAAACAGATCAAAGCAGGTTACCTAGCAAATAAAACAAAAATGCAATCTAAACTTAATATACTAAAGAAATTGGATATGAGTAGCAAATACTCATCCTAATTGTTGGCTTAGGCAGTTTGCAGAGATTATTGAGGGAAAGCTGCACTTGCTTGCAGCTTAAAACCCCAGGTACTCCTTTCACGGGCTAGAAACCCCTTTAGCCTGGGTTAAGCTGTTCTTCCCCAGTTCAACCCTTGTTTCTCAGGTCTTTCTGAGTGTTTCCTTTGGGCAGGGAGACAGTGAAGTCCCATGATGATGTCATTCCCCTGCCTTAAATAGCTTTTGCATATGGCAGGAACCCTTTGTCTCCAACATTAGTTCCCATGCCTTTCAGTGGAAAAATACTGGTCTTCTATGATGGAGTCGAGTACCAGGTGACTTGGTCACATGCCTCTGTAGGGACACAGCAGCCATGACTCAGAGGCTGTTTTTAGTATACTCAGGAAGGCTCATTGGTGGGAGATTACCATCTTCTAAGACCTATTGTTCTCCCTTATGGCCCTTCCCTGCCAGCCATCTAGACTGACTGCATTCTGTCTAGTGGGCATTCCTTAGGTGTAAACTCATTTATAATAGATACATAGACAATATTCCCAACTTCAGATACCAGAATGATACATGCATACAAGTAGGATAATCATATTCAGTATATTATAACTTTTTCAATGATATCTCACATGCCTTATCCTGCACAAAATACATCATAATGATGTCATACTCATATCATAATAATATTACTATGAAGAATATGGGGCGTAATGCCACAGTATGTATTAGGGTTATACTGGATTTTCAAGGTATTATGTGTGATTTTTTTTTAAATGATGTTTTTCCCCTTTTATTAAACACATCATTTATGACTATTTATTTAACTTTACTGTTTTGTAGGTTTCTAAAAGTTTAAGACAGAATTTTGTTGTGCCAATCAGCATATTAGAATAATTGAATAATAATAATTGAAAAGAAAGGAGAAAGGGCAAGGTGATTATCAGAATATTGACTGGCTGTCAGGGCCAGTGCTAACCTTTTTGCCGCCCCAAGCAAAAAAAACCACCGAGTGCCGCCACCACAGGAAAAAAAAAAGAACACCGCCCTGCCGAAACAACCTCCCCCCACCCGAGCCGTCTTGCAGAAACAACCTCCCGTCCCCCGAGCCCCGCACCGCTGAGCCAAAACAACCCATCCTCCCCCGAGCCCCGCGCCACCCCGCTGAAACAACCCCCCCCTCGAGCCCCACGCCACCCCACCAAAACAACCCCCCCTTCCCTGAGCCCCACACTGCTGAGCTGAAACAACCGCCCCCTCCCCCGAGACCACGTGGCCCCACCAAAACAACCCCCATCCCCTGCCCTCCCCTGAGCCCCGCTCCGCCGAAACAAGCCCCCTTCCCCCGAGCCCTGCACTACCGAGCTGAAACAACCACCCCCGAGCCCCGCGCCGCCGCTGAAGTAAAAAAAAAAAAACGAGCACCGCCACCGAAGGAAAAAAAAACACCCAAGTGCCTCCCCTTGCAAGGTGCCACCCCAAGGACGTGCTTGGTCGGCTGGTGCTTGGAGCCAGCCCTGCTGGCTGTGGAAGTAGTTAATGGAAACAAAAAGCAGAAAAAATCCCATTTCCCCCCACTTTTTTACATATGTATTGTATATCAAGTGGTACTGTGGGCCTTCTCAGATCTGGTATGAAGCCAAAAATAGGAGAGCACTTTGATTTTCATCACAACAAACCTAGTTTGGCTAAATTATGGCTAAGACTAAAACGGGACTACTCCAGTGTTACAAGTTATTGACCTACGTAAGTATTTCTAGGCTCAAGACCTACTGTAATTTAAGAAAATATGCAACAAGTGGTTATAAAGCTCAGATGGGAAAATTGGGAGGGAAGTCAGTGGGTAACAGTGATGGGAATATGTGGTTACAAAGACTAGCTTTGTGCACAATTTGCAGGTTTTCTGTTTTTATAGGAGATATTAATGTGGCCTAGCCAGTGATATCTAGCCAGGGATAACCTCTGTCTCCATCCCCACAAAAAAACAAAACAAAACATGTTTATCCAAACTTTTTATGTATGATTTAATACCAAGGTTTACTATATATGGCAAGAGATAAGAGATTTAAAAAAAAACCCAGAGAAATTGAGTTCTGGTGCTTACTAGCAGTTGGAGAACACATTTTCAGACAATCATTAGTTCCCAATACACTTCGTACTTCTCTCTAGCTTGACACTCCATTAAAGAAAAAGAAGGAAAAGGCTTCCTCAGGCTAGATCATTTTCTTGTCAGTCAGTCAGGAGATAATGTCCTAGTATGAAGCAAATGCCTTTTGTAAAACAATACTAAAAATAATTGCTTAAAATATTATGGTGGCATCATTTCTTTCATTATCACTTGCACAGGTTGCCTAAGAAACAAGTCACAGCTATTTAGTCAATAATTCTGTTCAAGTACAAGTTATTCCATTAAATAGCACTAAATGTACCCTCAACAGATTTTTACACCTACGTTACCTGCTAAAGTGATTCAGTTCATACAGGTTCCCATCATGATTGAAGATTAAAATACAAATTCCAGGCCAACCAAAAATGCTTTATTTCAAATATTCACACACACGTACATACAACCCCCATCCCACCATTCTTAACTATTAAATGACACCATAAATCTAAAAATGTTAACTCCAAAGTAAGACATAATTTCTACACTTCATTATTTGATAAAGGGTTGGGAATAAAATCTTAATCAAAATCTCACCAAAAATGTCTCTTTCATTACATAAATTTAAAAGACATTTTACCTGTGCTCTGTGCTTGCTGAGATGATGAAGTTTAACATATTAGCTAGCAGCCTGCCAACTCCCATACTGTACAAAGGAGATTCCATTCTGACTAGAAATATTCTTCTTCTATGTTTGATCTATTGTGAAAAAGATTAAAGTTAACATTTAAATTATAGCTAGCTACAAATTTGTGCATTCAAATGTAAATTGATTCTCTTTCAGGAAGAAACTCTTCTGTTTTTACATTCTAGGAAATAAGTCTGGTACCTCTGGGTCCACATGCTTTGTGCTTATGCACCCAACAGTAATGGTGGCTATTGCCTATTTTCCATCCCAGAAGGCAAGAATTCGAAGCTGTTTAAAAGTATCTGTTCAAGCTGCCTGAAATAACGTTGTGTTATTAATGGGAAATCTGAAAGTGTGAGATAAAGAGAGCTGGTAAGACTGAGCTAATGGTTCATTAAGGGAGCCATTTTAGAGATATATGAATCACAATGTAAATGTTGTTGATATATATATATATATATAGAGAGAGAGAGAGAGAGAGAGATTTAACTCCCATAAGTGGTTAACGGAAGTTATAAATATGCAGTGTATTCCAGTATAGTAAAGTATGTGGCAAAGAAAAAGCAGTTACTGTGGTAGTGGAGTTGGAGGAGTCACTTCTAAAGGATGACTGAAAAAAACAAACCAGTTACACTATAAGATAGAATATTTGTTTTTAAGATCCATAGATTCAATGGCCAGAGGGGACCATTGTGATCATGTAATCTGATCTCCTGTATAACACAGGCATTAGAACTTCCCCAAAATAAGTCATAGAGCATATCTTTTAGGGGGTAAAAATCCCATATTGGTTTAAAAATTGCCAGTGATGGAGAACCCACCACACCCTTCGTAAATCACTCAAATAGTTAATTACTCTCACTGTTAAAAATTATTCCTTATTTCCATTCTGAATTTATCTAGTTTCAATTTCCAGTTATTGAATCATGTTTATACTTTTCTGTGCTAGATTTAAGGGCTTATTTTTAAATATTTGTTTCCTATATATTTACTTGTAAAAACTGTAATCAAGTCACCTTTTCTCTTCATTCAGCTAAATAGATTGAGCTCCTTGAATCTATCACTATTAGACACTATTTCTAATCCTTTAGTCATCTGACTGGCAATTTTCTGTATCCTCTCCAATTTTTCAACATCCTTCTTGAATTGTGGACACCAGAACTGGACACAGTACTCCAGAAGTGGTCACAGCAGTGCCAAAAAAAGAGGTAAAATAAACTCTCTGTCCCTACCAAGATTCCCCTGTTTATGCATCCAGTTATCACATTAGCCTTTTTGATCACAGTGCTGTACTGGGAAGTCATGTTCAGCAGATTATCCAGCACAACCCCCAAATCTCTTTCAGTCATTGCTTCCCAGGATAAAGTCCCCCATTCTGTAAGTATTACCTACATTCTTTGTTCCTAGGTGTATACAGCTACATTTAGCCATATTCAATTGTTCAGTCTTATCACATTGTTTGTTTGCATGCAGTTTACCAAGTAACCCCAGATCACTCTGTATCAGTGAACAGTCTTCTTTGTTATTTACCATCACTAATTTTTGTGTCATCTGCAAACTTTAACAGTGATTTTATGCCATTAATTCATTATTTTAGGTCTGTGACGGGGTCTGCTTACCCCGCACTAGCCCAGACAGGGTTGAGCCAATGGGATTGACAGCAGAAGTCCCGTGCCCCCCCGGCAAGACTGGGCGTGCTCCAAGTGTTCTTGGTGTATAAAGGGAGGGAGCCCAGCTCATTCAGAAGGAGAGACTGCAGGGGAATGATCTACCTGGGGAGCTCCAGCAGAGGTCCACTCACAGCCACGGGCTGCAGCAGGGACCGAAGCCTTTCGCGGCCTGCCTGGATCCCCATGCGTGGAGGAGCCCACGACGAGGACCGGCCCTGCTGACCATGGAGGACCTGACACCTCGTGGGATACCCCAACACTGATTCTGGTAGGGAGTGACCCAGGGAGGGCGGCGGAATGGTACCTCCCACCCCAGAGGAACTCAGCGTGTTTCGGCCGGACCCTCCCTGCTGAGTCAGTGGCGAGTTGCCATGCTACTGCTCCGGCCGCTAGGCCGCGCTGCCCTGCACTGAAGGGTGGTGCTAGAGACTCTGGCCACTAGGCCACGCTTCCCGGTACCGAAGGGGGGCGTTATAGACTCCGGCCGCTAGGCCACGCTGCCCTGCACCGAAGGGTGGTGCTAGAGACTCGGGCCACTAGGCCACGCTACCCTGCACCCAAGGGGGGCGTTATAGACTCCGGCCGCTAGGCCGCGCTACCCTGCACTGAGGGGTAGCATCAGAAACTGTGACTGGTAGGCCGCGCTGCCCTGACCCTAGGGGCGTGGACCATCACAAGGTCATTAATAAAATTAAATAGTGTAGGGCTGAAAACCTGCAGGACCCCATTAGAAATGCATCTGTTCACCATATTTACAATTACATTTTGAGACTTACGAGTTAGACAGCTTTTAATGTGTGCCATGTTAATTTTATATCATTCTATTTTTTTAAATCAAAAAGTCATAGCGTTACAAGTCAAATTCCTTATAGAACTCTAAGTCTATTACATCAACAGTATTACTTTTATCAACCAAACTTGTAATCTCATCAAAGAAAAAAAAGGGTGACAGGATATATGTTCCATTAACCCATCTTGATTAGCCTTAATTATATAACTCTCTTTTCATTCTTTATTAATCAAGTCCCATAACTGTCACTCGGTTATCTTTCCAGGAGTGATGTCAGACTGACAGGCCTATCATTACCTATGTCATCCTGGTTTACTCTTTTTAAATATTAGCACATAAGCTTTCTTCCACTCTTCTGGAAATTCCCCAGTGTTTCAAGACTTATTGAAAGTCAACATTAATGGTCCAGTGAATTCATCAGCTTGCTCTTTTAAAACTCTTGGCTGCAAGTTATCCAGATCTGCTGATTTTAAAATGTCTATCTTTAGTAGCTGCTGTTTTTATTAGTGGAATGGAAAGGGCTTGATCAGATTATGATATGATTACAACACCTGTTTTTCCACCAGATACAGAACAGAAATATTTATTGAATACTTCTGCCTTTTCTGCATTATACATAGAACTATCTCCAAGGTGGTAATTAGATACAGGATTATGCAGGAATGAAATCTGTGCATCCATAGAATTAGGCAGGAAGCACTCACATATGGAGAAGCAGTTGGTGCTATGGAGTCTGTGGCCTGCATTGTGCAGGAGGTCAGACTAGATGATCACAATGGCTCCTTCTGCCCTTAAAGTCTATGAGTCTATATCAGTGCAGGATATTAATGGTATTGGCTCAGTGACGACACAGAGACTTTGTCCTTGACAACAGCTCCTGAAGCACAACATTTTACTGGTGATCTCCTTATTTTTGTCTCACAGACTTCTTCTCACTTTTGCTAAACATAAGAGTTGTAAGAATGGTATGCAAAAGAGACTCAACCAGCCAGGGAATAGAAAAACAAATTTCCTCTTACTTTGTTGCACCTAATCCTTCACCACAGCCCAAAGAGTGCATCAGGGAGAATGTTAGACTGGCGGTGGGGAGTTAAAGGTTCAATATTAGGTTGATTAATATTGATTCAATATTAGATTAGGGAAAACTTCTAGTCTTTGTTTCCATCTCTTTTAGACAAGACTGCTTCCCACCTACACCACTTAAGGTCCTAACAGTCTGTAAACTCATTCCAGGGACAAAACAAATAAATAAAGAAAGAGAGAGCAGGAAGTGTAATATTCACGACTAAGGGGGGCTATGATAGAGGTTTATAAAATGATGATTGGTGTAAAGAAAGTGAATGTGGAAGTGTTGTTTACCCCTTCACATAGCACACAAAACAGGGGTCGCCCAATGACATTAATAGGCAGTAGGTTTAAAACGTACAACAGGAGATGGTTCTTCACACAATGCAGAGTCAACCTGTGGAACTCATTTCTAGACGATGTTGTGAACACCAAAATTTCAACTGGGTTAAAAAAAATAGATAAGTTCATGAAGGACAGGTTCATCAATGTCTATTCTCCAACATGGTCAAGGAAGTAACCCCATGCTCTGGGTGTCCCTAAATCTCAGATTGCCAGATGTGGGACTGAATGCCAGGGGAAGGATCACTTGATAATTCCATTGTTTTATTCATTCTCTTTGAAGCACTTGACATTTGTCATTATTGAAAGACAGGGTGCTGGGCTATATGGACAATTGGTCTGACTTAGTAAGGCCATTCTTATGTTCTTATGTCTCTGAGGGGAATAACAAAGTGAGAGCAAGGAATTGTTCAGTCAGGAAATATTTTTCCTGGTCAGAAGGGAGTAAGAGATGTGCCTCCACCCAAAAAAGACAATGGTTGGGAAACTGGAAGCCTGGGAGTGGATGCCCTTGCTAGACCACTGAGGGGAAATAGAGGTGCACTTGTCCCAAACTGTGACAGCTTCTATCCATGACATATTCTTTCAAATAGGTGCTAAAGATAATGAGAAGTAGGGAAAAGACTTTCATTAAATTCTTAGTAATGTTCATGTAAATGTCAGAAAAAGTTTGAGTAGACGGGAAAAATAATATCAGAAGACCTTTTTTGTTGTCTTTCAGTGGCATATTTCAAATTGGCGGAATCAAGTTACTTGTGTTAAAGGAAAAAATGCATTGTATTACTGTGTGTGGACTCAAGAACAAGGATAGTGTGAGTAAACTTTTCATCCCCCACTGAGTTTGAGTTAAACCCTTCACCAACACATTAAACCAAATAGTACTACTATATAATATAATCCTTGACCTAGGGTTAAGGAGAAAGAAAAACTCCCAAAGGACTTTAGCTAATAGATAGTGGTTCAACATGTACATGTTGGGGGAGGGGGGAGGAAGTATTCTCATTGAACAATTTATAAATGTCACCTATTAAAGAAATTTAAATAGGTTTTATGCGCTGAATCAGAAACACTCTATTGTCGCAACAATACAATTTGACAAATTTATGTCAAATAATTAAGTCTTGACAGTTTCATGTTCTTTGAATCTGTCTATAAACTTTCAGTGCTGGGTTGTTTTATTTACAGGTTTCAATTTGGCCCACATTATTCTCTTAAAAGATTCTTTAGAATCAAATGTATATAATAAAGCAACATGACTTAATTTGAACTTTACATGCCATTGAAAACTTTACTTTTGGGGGGAAATACTATAGAATTTAAAATAAAATAATATTTCTGTTGGGTATTTTTTAACCATCCTCAAAAATTTAATATGGAATTGTATGTTTGATATAGGATGGGTTTTAGAACTCACACTTGATTAGGTCACAGACTAGATCTCTTGGAGCAGATGCAAGAATTTAGGGTGTCATGGCGACATGCAATGGATGTTTTAGTGTGTCTAGAATGGGAAGCCTGATTTCTGGATATAGCTGCAACAGTCTGAGGGTTTATTTTAACTAGATGGTTGTAATTTACTATTTCTTATTGCAATGATGGTGTCTAAAACTTCCCCACCATGCAGAGCAGTTGATTTTTAAGTCATTGTAAAAATGATTGAAATTTTCTTCTCCTTCTGTCCATAAAATGAGACCATCTCCTAAATAATGGAGCTCCCTCAAGGTACATTGTTTAAGGCATTTCTCTTCCAGATTTGTCACAAAAAGGCCAGTGTATTGTTATGCCATTGTGGTGTGCGTAGCTTTATCTGTAATTTGTAAGGAATATTTTTTTTGTTAAAACCGACAAAAAGAAAACTTGTATTGGACCAAAACCATAATTTGTTATCCATAAATGTTAAGATTATAAATGATACTCCAGTATTAAAATGGTGAAATAATGATATGTTGGACCACAGCTCTCCCATGTGGACAAGGAGGAGTAGGGAGTAGTCAGAGTTTTTCTCCACCTCCTCAATTTACCGGAAAACATTCCCCTCTTGCTTCAGTAATGGATTCCTTTTCCCCCTGGAGCAAAGGAGAACTGCATAGACAATTATGACTCCATCCTCCTCCTGGCATGGCACAGTTATGGTTACCTCTGAATGCAGATTGCAATGCCACAATATTGCCCTTGCTATGTATCCCTGGTAAAGTCACATAACTTTGGTGCCCCCACATCTTTAAAATGTGTATTATAATAATAAAAGAAACAATCCAAATCTAGAATCTCCCATTAGAACACCTTAAATTTGGAGGGTTAATATGAAATGAAATAACCTTAGGCCTTTGTATAACAAAACCAAAATTCAACAAAAATATAGATTTGCAAAAACAAAACCAAAAAACAAAGAATGTTCAGCAAATCCCTGAGTAATACCTCCCTCAGTATCAGACGTGTTGTGATTCTTAATTTGCAAATGTGGGGACAGTGTTTTGAGATTGCTGGATGAAATCTGCTGTGTACGTGTGGGATACAGTATTATCTAAAATAGAAAACTTACTTTCATTCTAATTTTAAAGTGCACAGGTAATTTTACAATGGTACAATAATTTCACATGGTACAGAGTGGTTCCCCTAAATTGTATGGCCTGAACCATGCCTCGAAGATGGAGTGGAACTTCATCATCCCAGTGGGTCACTAGGAGTCAAAATGCCTCCCAGAGCCTCCTGCTCTATGGTCTAGTTGTGGGGAAATAAATATAGTTCCCACCACAGTTCGGAGGTGCTGTTCATCCCTAAGAAAATAGGAAGGATGCTGTCCTTGTGCTCTCCAGAGCAATTCCAGCTGGCTCTTTTGTGTATATATGAGGGGAGATTCCTTCTACTTCCCCACTATTTATGTGGGTGACAGCCAAGCACAGTCTGGGCCTGTATCTTGTCATATTTTGAAAGCTATTAATTCAGATATCCTGTTTCATATTCCCTGGATATCTTTTCTGAGATTATGGGCAGTAACTGTATGTGATAAGGGTATATAAAATGGCATTTTCTGACAGGCTGAATGTCTTACAAAAATGAACAACTATTAAATCTGTTATGGTGAAATTTCATCTAGGACAATATGTTCTCTTAATGCAATAATTTTAAAGAAATACTTCTTCCATTTGGTAAATGGAATTCATAGTCTTTGGATTCAAACTGTTTTAATGAAAGAGCAATTGCCTAGGAAAATGTACTCATAAAAAGTTCCATTTTCTCTGGAACTAGACTAGTTGAGATTTTGCACTTGAACAGAATCCTCTTATCTGAAATTAGTTCACTGATTTGCATACACACAGACCACAGATGGAAAGGAGATTTAAAAATGAAAACACCATCTGCACTTATCTTTAATGACAAGTTATAGAGCTGCCTGAGAATCTCACGTTCAATAACTAGTTTTCAGTATGGTTTACAAGAGTCTTCATAGTCTTAATCTGTTTTGACCATGCAAAGTTAATATTGTAAAAGCCAAATAAATTCAGGATAATCAGAAGAGTTTGTATACTATCTGTTTTGTAGTGAACGATGTAGTGACGAATATTCTTCTGCACACAGCTGAGAGCATATTGACGCATAGATTCTGTAAATGTAATCAAAGGATACATTTGGTTTAATGTAGCTATTCCAATCTGACATTATTGGAAATCATTGTCATTTGCAGTGGTGACCTGAATTATGTGATCATAATCTTATGTGGGACACATTCTGAAATGTAATAAGCACCTGGTACTCCCACTGAAATCAATGGCAGTTGAAGGCCTTCTGCACTTTGTAGGACTCAATACCTCTCAAAATCCGGCTTTGATGTGTGTTAACACTTTTTCCTGCAAAGATTTCTATTTGTAGTAACCACTATCATTCATGAACACACCAGAAGAACTTGGAGGGTAAAATGAAGAAGCCTCCAGGCCAAAAGGGTTATCATTAACACTTAACATTTCCTCTCATATTGAAATATCGACAGGCAGGAGTTTTGGGAAAGTGTGCAGTTGAAATCTAAGATGTTAGGCTTTCATCTTCTGATTTTCTCTTCTGTAACCAAAGGTATATGCCTATTTAGGCAAATCTGGGTGCATGCTTAGTACCATTTATCTCTGATTTTCTCTGAATTTTTTAATAACACTTTGTTGTATGTAAGATACTTAACCTGTTTCTGGACTAAGCCACTATCATCTGTCTTGGGTAGTGAGACACCATCCTTTGGCTGCTGATTTTTCAGCTGAAGCACAGCTTGGGTTCCTGGCAAAGACACAGAAGGTGTTCCATCCCATAAGGTGCTGTCAGTGCTCTGGCTACAGTTGGACCAATGCATGAGAGAGGCTTAAACATCATAGAGAAGAGACCAGTATGTATGGATAAAGATATATGAGAGCACTAATCCTAACCCAGAACATTTCCTTTGGTGCAACATGACCCCAGGAGGAGATAACATACAACAGCAGAGGAAGAAAGAAGGTTGCTAAGACCCACCTGGAACAAGGGAAGGAAAGGAGCAACATACTCCCTCTCTTTTCCTTCCTGATGCCTCTCCTCCATGAAGTTTTGAAGCAGCTCTTTAGCCCTCCCTGATGGTGTCCTCCCGGGGCAGTGCAGCCCATGCCTTCCTATGAGCAGGGCCTAAATGCTTTAATCTACCCATGGAGATTACACCTTTTATAACTCTGCATACATTAGAGCTCTCTGAATTGTAAGGAAACTGACTTGCTAATTTTCTTTTGTGCATAAAAAGTCTGTGTTCCTTGGGTTCATACTATTAATTATTCACGAGTCTTCTGAAAACTGCCATATATTCATGGGAACACCTGAGAAGCCAATCTAATTTTAGCACAATTGTTCATCTAAAAATTCACAATGGAAGTTTGTTACTCCTTAATTGCTCTTTGTTTTTTGTTGTTGTCCTGTAGAAAATGTTTTAATCATTCGGTGAGGGAGCAGAAACAATACTATGAAACTTAGGCATCCTGTCATACAACATGAATAATGAATAGCAAAAAGGGAATAGTCAAAGTGAACACATTACAAACAACCCATTGCCTGAAAATTACTTTTCCAAACTATACAGTGAATAAAAACAATGGATACACTAGTAGAAAATCAGGGATTGGACTGAGTACAATTTGCTGCCAAAAAAGGACTCATTCTGTCTGTCTATTTCTCTGTTTAATCTCAAATATTATTTTAACAAATATTTGCAACAGTCTTGTAAGCTTTTCCATACAAACAGAGAAGTTAAGGGAGCTCTGCATGGGTTTAAACATAAGGAGTAACTAGCAGGATTAAGGCCATTATTTGTAAGTAGCAGTTTGACGACCTCTAGTGTGGATAGCTAATAACGTTTCAAAGTAAGTGAAAAATTTAATATCTGCCTTGTATATAAAGCATTGGCAAGCTGTCTTTGTATTTGTGCTGAATGTTTAATTAACTGGAATAGCTGTAAACGGAATGCTGAAGAAAGAATGTATCCGAATGCATTATTGCTGAGATGACATATTTGAAAATGGCAGATATATTTGGCACTGGTTTCTTATACTACATCCTCTTGATGCTTCTCCTGCTATTCAGAGAGCGAGCACCATGTCACACTGGTAATTGCTAAAGATGTCAGATAAAAAGTGCTGTGGGAAACTTGCTCAGTGGAAAACAATCAGGATTGAGAAACAAGAGGTCAGATACTGCACAAATATTTATTTTAAGAAGAAATAATTGAAACGAATTCAGCCACCACCAAAACAATAAATACATTAAAATGAATGTTTTTCTTCTTCTAAAGGGCATTTGACACTGACCATAAATCACCATTTGTTGTGGGACGTGCAACTTGCCGGCTCCCTGAAAAGGTAGATAAGCAATTGTCTACACAAAAGGTCTCTGTTCTGGGAATCAACAGATAATTCAAAGTGGTTAATTCAAAGGATAAGACAGGCTTGGATATCTGCATCTGTCTTTCTTGGTGTGGAAATTAATTTAGTAACAAGAATACTGGTAGATGATTTAGGACTTGTTACTGCATAGCACAACATCAAATTCTGTATTTAAAATAGATGAAAAAGTTGCCTTTGCGGGTTTTGGCTCTCATATGGTAGCCAATGACATAAATAAAATAAAATAAAAAAATAGTGTAGTTAGTAGAGGAAGACTAAAATGCTAATGTAGAAAGTTTAAAGGAAAACAGCCATCATGGGGTGAAATGTGTCTAACACAAAGCTTGGTGAATGTTCCTTCAGTTTAAAAGCTACTTTTTTGTAGCAGTACCAAAAGCAAAGTGTGATGGTTGAAGAACTTAGGCAAGTTGGCGAGTACTAGGAGAAAACCAAGATTGATTGATTTATATATTGTATTTAAAACTTGTCCATAGAGGGCCAGTTTGTGGCTGTCCTGCATGCCACCATGCAGGATATAAGGGATAAGAGGATGTGAGGCACCCCTTTATTATCATAATTCAGCTATCCCTATGGAGGGTAGTAGTATGACGGGAAGAGCTCCTCCACAAGGCCAATACTTCTTCCCTGAGTGGAAAGTGGATAGGAAAGGTTAAGGAATGGGTGGATCCCCACGATGTGCTGAGGGACAAAGTGTACTAGGCATAGTGCTGGTATAACATATGACCCCCTAAAGAAGTGAATACTGAGGTAATATGCTCTAGTGGCTAGAACACTGGATTGAACCCAGGAGACCTAGGTTCTAGTCTCAGTACTGCTGCTGGGTGACCTTAGACAAGTCAATTTAACTCTCTGGGGCTCACTTTCCCATCTGTCATAATGATACTGACTTCTTTTGTAATGCACTTAGAGATCTATGGATCAAAAGCACTATATAATACCAAGGTATTATTTATTTGTCACTCAGTCACAGTCTGCTTTCTGATCTGCTAGTGGGACATTGCAACAATGCTTGGCACCATACAAGGGGTTTGTGGCAAAACCACAATTTCCCTCCTGCTAAATGTTGTGAAGTGCATATTATTCATGTGCACTAAATCATTCCCCCCCATAATGTTTTTCATCCTGTATGACATATATTAATGAAATGCCATAACAATAATATTAAACAGGATGTCAATTATCCCCAAGTATTCATGGAATGCTATGAAGTCCAATAATTACAATAATAAATCAGTAAAAAGTACATAAAGTACAAAAGTTAAAATATGTAGTGAAAATATTACTAACAGTGAATTATGCCATGAGTATGAAGGAGAGAGAAGAAAACAGAAAGAAAACCTAGAAAAATAAAAGAATAAAAGAATAAAAAAGAAATAGGCACAGAAAGGGACATGTGAATAAGGGACATGTGAGTTAAATTAAATATTTTAGTAATGTAATATATTAAATTATATTTAATAACGTAAGACAAGAATTGCCTCATATACAAGGAAATGGTCAGATTCTGTTGTCACATACACGCCTGTATATTGTGATAAATTCAGGACAGACAGCTGCAAGGAGAGGGTAGAAAACAGTCCCAGATGGTTAAAAGGCCCTCCTCCCTATCAACTAAGGAGGAGTGACTACAGGTCAATCAGGTTCACCTGAGGCGAGAGTTAACAGAGCTCAATTAGGATCAGCTGGGAGGGAATTACCTGAGGTTAATTAGGATCAGCTGATACCAATGTGGGGCTGCCTGAGACCTTTTTAAAACCCTCCCCAGTTAGGGTGACCAGACATCAAGTGTGAAAAATCAGGACAGGGGGTGGGGGGTAATAGGAGCCTATATAAGAAAAAGACCCAAAAATCGGGACTGTCCCTATAAAATTGGGACATCTGGTCACCCTATCCCCAGTTGAGAGAGGGGGGAGATAAAGAGGAGTCATGCTGCCAGTAGGTTAGAAGCAGCAAGACAGCGAGCTTCACCAGGAGGGGAAGCTGCATTCCCTCCCATAAGGGAGGAAATCAAGCCCAAAAGACTGGTGGAGGGAAGGAACGGACTTCCCCTGTGCAGCCAAGAGGGACTGTTACCCAAGCCTGTCTTGTGAAGGCTAAAAACAGCTGAGACTGGTGAGACCGAGAAGGTGGCTTGCCACAATATCTAAAGTTATTCTTATGAGCTCAGCTGAGGGTGAGGGTGGAGTTTGGCTTTATGGGTATGATTTTCAAAGGCTTCTAACTCCTATTTTCTAAAGGGATCAAGGCACTGTCTTTCAATGAAAAATAGTTGCTTGATTCTCAGGTTATGTATGTGTTGGCCCCAGCCCCAGTAGAGTAGCCTGGCAGCTGCTGTAAATCACAGGACTGACAAATAGTCCTTCATAGATTTCAAGACCTAAAAGAACCATTGCAATCACCTAGTCTGATCTGTATAACATAGGCCATAGAATGTCCCCAATATAATTCCCAACTAGAGCATAGCTTTTAGAAAAACATCCAATCTTAATTTTAAAATAATCAGGGAAGGAGAATCCACCAAGACCCTTATTAAATCATTCCAACAATTAGTCACCCTCACTGTTAAAAAAAAAGTATTATTTACACTCTGAATTTTGTCTAGTTTCAACTTGCAGCCATTGGATCATGTTTATACCTGTGTCTGCTAGATTTCAAAATCCATTGTTCTCCATATAGGTACTTAAACTATAATCGAGTCATCCCTTATCCTTCTCTTTGTTAAAATAATAGACTGAGCTCCTATCACTATGAGGCATGTTTTCTAAGTCTTGTATCATTCCTGTCACTCTTCTCTGAACCCTCTCCAATTTATCAACATCCTTTTTGAATCGTTGGCACCAGAAATGGACATAGTATTCCAGCAGTGATTACACCAATGCCAAATACACAATAACCTCTCCTCTCCCACTTGAGATTCTTAGTGGACTCTATGCCAGTGGAGGTTTGATGTAGCAGAACTCCACTCTGCCACACTCCACTTCTTTCCCATACCTTATGTCTTCTTAACAGGCGGGGAGTAGCAATGACAGAAGATGTGGCAGTGGCACATCTATACCAGCAGGAAATTCACCTCTGACAGGGCAATTATATTATAGTCACTTGTAGCCAAATTATGGTCACTTTAGACGACAAGGAGGTATAATTCCAGTGAGAATCTTGTCCAATTTGTTGCCATTATACTAATTAGCAACCATAGATGGGCACCTAACAAAACCAGGGAACCAAATGCTCTCAAATACTGATGTGGGAAAAGTAATTTTAAAACATTTTCAAACTTTACTCTAATTTCATTGAGACTCCTTGGCAGGTACTATAACAGGAATGTGGCTGGCAGAATCTGACCTTAAGTAGTGCAGAAGTTAGTAGGCAGTAGTTATTGCTGTCCCATTTCTACGTGGAATAAGTTTAAAGTCACATTTAAGTAGTGTTTGGGTTTTGTTTTGTGTGACATTCTGTACCCCAATGAAACACCCTGGCACCCCTATATTCACAATGGTGATATCACTGATCGGTCCATCAGCCCTCACAGAGAGAGCGCCGATCACAACACATCAGATGTGTTGTTCTAGCCACTCCTCCAACTACCCGCTGGCCAGGCTGTCAGTAGCATCGGACACCCGATTGACATAGCGCACAGCAGTCTAGAACTCCGGAGCGATCCGCCAACCGCAGCCTCCCAAGTAGCTGGGATAACAGGTGCGCGCCACGGCACTGGGCTTAATGGTGATATAATTAGGATATATTTTGTACAAAGTCTGCCTTGTGAGGTATCATTTTAAAAGTCTTGATCTGTTGAACATTAATATCCTGTTGGATTGTTGTATGTGCTGTCATTGTATGTGAAGTTATGAAGTTTGCCATGTATATGTTACTGAAAGTTATTGTAAGGTTGGGAACACCAACACTAAGCCTTTCAGATACAACAATGTGGCAGCCAGACACTGATGGCCCATTAAGGAGAATATACACTTGCAAGGGCTACCCCAGGAACTGTATACAATGGAGACCTCTCAGAGTGAACACATAGACAATGGAGACTGCTTGACTCAGGTCATTGCAAAAGATCTTTCCAGCAAGCTGGAGGAACCTATAAAGGAGGGGAAGTGAGCTCATCATTTGTCCTCACTCCCCTCACAACTCAACACCTGGAAACACATCTGGAGAACAAAGACTGAACTGGGGAGGTGGTCCCAGGCTGAAAAGGAGAATCTCAGCTTGTGTATAAAGAAACTATACCATCAGGGTGAGTCACTGCTTGATTTAAATCCTGTCTAGTTTATAGAACTCGGAGTGTGATTTTACTTTTATTTCTTAGGTAACAATTTTGATCTGTATGCTTACTACCTATAATCACTTAAGATCCATCTTTCTATAGTTAATATATCTGTTTTATGTTTTACCTAAAACAGTGTGTTTTGCTTGAAGTGCTTGGGAAATCTGCTCACTGTACAAAAGCTGGTCCACGTCCACTTTCCTTTGTGGGAGTGGCAGAGTGGGCAATGAACTTACACTGGTCAGGCTTCTGACTAGGGCAAGATGGTACAACTCTGGGGTCTTAGGCTGGAGAGCTGTGAGGAATTGACTGAAGCCTCTCTATTGTTGGTTCATGAGTCACTGGCAAAGCATTCATGTAACACAGCTGGGTGTGTCCCTGCCCATGGATGTCTGTGTAAGTGCAATACCTGGAGAGGTTTACAGCTTGTCACAGCATCACAATGTGAGAGGGAACCCAGGCTGGTAAGCCAGAGGACTCAGCAGTACCCTAGCTCTAGGTTGCACCCTGGGAACCCATCACATTTTGTTTTTTGTTTGTTTTGTTTTGTGGATTGCTGGGGCACTCAGTAATTTGAGCTAAAAGCCCAATTCAGCAGGAGACTTAATCATGTGCTTAAGTTTAAGTATGTTAGTAGTCCCATTGAAGTAAAAATATTACTAACTTTCTAACTGATGCCCATGGGACTATTTATGTGCTTAAATTTATGCACATTTTAAGCACTTTACTAAATTGGGGCCTAAATCATCGACTTCAGACCTGCACAGCTAAAGATGTCCACAGTAAATGTAATTACTTCTTGGCCAAGAAAATGCTACTTGGGACTTTGTGGTAAATTTGAGCTATAAAAGGATTAAGTGCATTGATCCCTTTCTACTTTTCTTAGCACCTTGTTTTCATTTAACTTCAAAAAATAAACATGAAAAACAAGGCTCCTATTTTCTCTTCATGATCACAGGAAGGACGACAAGAACAGAGGACAATATCAGTTATGTACTGCCTTCATTTATTCTTTAAAGTATATACTGCTTCACCTTTTTCTTTCACAAGTTTATTAGAGACTTGTAAAGAGGTATGAAAGAAAAAGAAGTCAATGCAGAAAAATAAAAGTGAAGATTTTAAAGCTTGAGATCATCTATTCTCTATCTTAAATGATCACAAAAACACTCACTGGAAAGATAAAATCAATGGGTCTAATTCTTCTTTCACACCGGTTTTACGCTAGTATACTTCCATTCCCTTTAGTGATCCTGCTTTTGTTTTGTTTTGTTTTGCCTTTCTCTGCAGCATGGGGCAAGGATCACTTACTGGTTTCAACTAGAGTAAATTATGGATCCTCTGTGACTTGAAGTCTTTAAATAAAGATTAAGGACTTCAGTAACTCAGCTAGAGGTTATGGACTTGTTCCAGGAGTGTATGGGTGAAGTTCTGTGGCCTGCAATGTGCAGGTAGTCAGACTAGATCAGGGGTCAGCAACGTTTGGCTGGGTAATAAGAGTAATCCCCTGGCGGGCCGTGAGACAGTTTGTCTACATTGACAGTCTGCAGGCACAGCCCCCGCGTAGCTCCCAGTGGCCACGGTTCACCATTCCTGGCCAATGAGAGCTGCGACAAATGGCGGCCAGAACATCCCTGTGGCCCGCACCACTTCCCACAGCTCCCATTGGCCGGGAACGGCAAACTGTGGCCACTGGGAGCTGCAAGGGGACGTGCCTGCAGATGGTCAAGGTAAATAAAATGGCTCATGGCCCACCAAGGTAAATAAAATGGCTCGTGGATTACCCTGATGGGCCATGTGCTGAAGGTTGCCGACCCCTGGACTAGATGATCATGATAGTCCCTTCTGGCCTTAACGTCCATGAGTCTAGAAGTTGTTCCTGATGTACATATGAAAGTGGAACGCAGTGAATGGCTTTTACCAAGGCAAATTTTAACTCATAAAAATGTGTTTACAGAATCATAGAAAGTAAAGTCCTGATTTTCCACTGCCTGACACTTTGTGTAAGTCCTTTTCACCTATGCAAAGTGGGGGTAAAACACAACCAGATTAGAATGGCAGGGGCAAATGACTATAGTGTCAAGCAATGGGAAATAAGACCTTTCAGCAAGAAAAAACATATCACACCACGACAATGCAATGCTTGTACATTCTAGTATATATAATGAATGGGTATATATTCTAATGCTTAGTTCAGTTGCATTTTAAATAGTCCAATGATGGGGCTTTCTTTGTAACTGTAGTTGGAGCCTGGACACTCGGACCCTCCTCCCTCATGGGGTCCCAGAGCTCAGGCTTAATCCAGAGCCCGAACACCTACCCAGCAATTGATTACCCTCTGAATGTGTGGGCCTGAAATACAGGTAGTCAAAGGTGAGTTTACTGTCTTTACTTCTCTGTGCAGGATATAATCCAAGTCACAGTCTAGTCCTCAAAGAAGACACACCAAAATGAAACCTAACTGCTTTATTTATGCCTCAAGTGCTGTTCTTCAGTTTTTTAGAAAGCAGGAACCTGGTAAATTTCACTTTTCCTTCTGCACCCCAAATAGAGTGAGTACCTGTTATGCACAACCATATAACCAAAAAAGCATATATATTTTCCGAGAAACCAAGTTGTCACCCCCTACTCTGAAAGTAAAAATATCCCATGTTAACATCAATCAAAATGGTGATTCACTGACGTCATTTAAAAGATAAGTTTGATGGTGAGTTTATCCCAGTATTTGCTACGCAGCATGCAGAAATTTAGATGGACAGCTTTCATGATGTTAATGGAAATGGTATGGCTAAGTCCCTGTGTAGTGCTTTGAAAAGGTATTGGTTGGTGTTATAACATCACACTTGAAATATTTTTTCAGTGTTAAATGAAAAAATTAAAACTATCTATCTATATCTATCTATAGCCTTATTGTTCATGATTCCAAAGCGGAACTCAGTCTCTCAGGGGTCTACTGCCATTTATATAACTGATTCAAGCTGTTTGTTCATAGGTTATGACATCAGGATAGCTTTCAAATGAATTGCAGCCTTATATT
Source organism: Chelydra serpentina (assembly GCA_037349315.1). Taxonomy (NCBI): domain Eukaryota; kingdom Metazoa; phylum Chordata; order Testudines; family Chelydridae; genus Chelydra; species Chelydra serpentina. Next base: position 82,694,057 of record JBAIAC010000004.1, read on the forward strand.
CACCCAGGGGACGATTTATTATCCCATATGTGTTACTAACTTGAATTTTTCGTTCATTTCATTGCTTTTATGTAGGCTGAATTATTTCTTTAATAATTATATGTGAGAATTCAGTAAAAGGGTTAGCTTTTGTATTACAGAATAATACCAAATTGTGGGGTTGTAAATATCAATGCATGAGTCCACAATTTATTGAGATTTCAGAAGGAACTAAATAAATACATAATGCTATTGAACAATATAATAAATCTGCTGGCTGCATATACAATATTTGTTGGGAAGAGTAACAAATAAAATCATATGTGAAATATCTTCCACTGTATCAACTCCTATAAATTACAGTAGCAGGTAATAAAAGTAGATTCTATTTTTCCTAAAAGCAAATTGATACCTCCATTTTATAGTACAGATTTTAAGGCAATATGTCACTGTAAAGGATTGGTTTTGCTATCTTCCCATTGTATACTGTAGTTCTTGAAATCTTTCCTAAAATAAATTAAGGCATGGCTATTCAGGCACACTAAGGAAAGCTAAGGTGAATTAACTAAAGATGTGAAGTTAAAGCACATTAGTTAAAGGGCATCAAGCTCCGGTGTAGATGTGCTCATTCAGAAGTAAAGTGGCCTTAGTGTGCTATAGTGTAATTCTCCTTCAAAGGGGATTAAGTTACAACAAATTAAAGCCACTCTGTGCCAAATTCTAATTCCCTTGCTTGCCTTATTCCTCGAGTATTCACTCTGACTTCATTGACTACTCAATGTGAGTAAAAGTGGCAGAATCTACCCCTTCATCTATTATTATTATTATTATTTATTTATTATTTATTATTTGTGGTAGCATCCAAATGCTTCCATCAGGATCGGGGCCCCATTGTACTAGGCCAGGGGTCTCAAATTCAAATTACCATGAGGGCCGCATGAGGACTAGTGCATTGGCCCGAGGACCTCCTCACTGACCCCGCCACCTCGCTGCCACCGGCCCCGCCCCCACCCCGCCCCTTCTCTGCCCCTTCTCCGCCTCCTCCTCTGTGCACATGGCTTCCTGCTCCTCCCCCATCCCTTCCAGAAACTGTGAAGCTCTTCCCAAGCAGCCCACGGAGCTCTTCCCTGTGGGCCGCCGGGTTCCCCGTGCCCCACCCCTGTAACCCATTTAAAAAAAAAAAAAAATTGTTCTGGCAAATTATATATATATATATATATATATATATATATATATATATTTTTAAAGACAGGGCTGGGGGAGCCCGGCGGGCCGCAGAGAAGAGCTCCGCGGGCCGCGTGATTGAGACCCCTGTACTAGGCACAATGCAAATACATGGAAAGACACAATCCTTCCCAAAAGAGCTCAACAACTACTTTCCCTGAGAGCAAGCACAAGCCTTAAGTTTTACTGCAGTAACCCACAAATGAGAGAAAAGAGACCAATTAACCATTCTAGCCCATACCCATGACAGTGCAGCCCAAAGTTTGCATGTGTTTTGTACATGTCTATATTTGTCCATAAAATCGCACATTTATCTAAATATTCATGCAAATCTGAATGCATTTGAATGTGAAAGTGTGACAAGTGCAAGAGTTACACAAGTACTTGGTTTCAGTGAGTCATAGCACACACAAAGGACAAGTCTTCAGAGATATCTGTGTGTACACACAAGTCCAAGTGAATATGCATGAAAGCTTAGCTTAATTTTCCAATTGGACTCTTTTAGTCCAGACTCAAATATTCACCAAAGTCTATCCCAGCCGCTGATCTCACCTTCTAATTTTCAGGCTAATCTAACTTGTTTTGTAGACTTAGTAGAAGTCTATAAAAATTAGCTTTAAAGAGAAACAGTTGTAACTTCAGTTATACAGGACATTAACCCTTCCATAATTAGCCCTATGTGACTGATAGTTCACATATAATGCACTTGAATACTGTAGTGATGGGTGTATAAACAAAATCTTAGATAAAAGAGGACAATGTAGAATTTTTTATTACACTCTTAATAATACTTCACACAGCTCTGGACATTAGCATGTTGTATTCATTTGTTGACCAGTATACTTTAGTTATCAAGTCCTTTCTAAAACTGCAAAAGTATTTTTAGCCTCCACCTGCACTGCAACTGGAGCCAGAAAAAAAGAGACTCCAATTTAACATCTCATCTCATGGAAGGCATCTCTCATGATGCAGCATCTCTCAGGTACTGTTCTGCTCCTATTAGCAATCCATGTGAGCCCAAGACATATATCAGAATTCCTACCTGCTACTAAATGAACTGTTTTTATACCTTTCTTGGGAATGAGCCATGTTCCATCTCCATGGTAGTGCTAATTAATCCTACTATAGGTCTAGCTTAAACCTGGCACTCTAAGAACACATAATTGTGCTTAATTACAGTACTGGCAGTTGAGTGGTCACATAAATTATTATTCATCAGTGACTGATCTGAGGCTTCCAAATTCTGAGAAGCAGGTTGGATTCCAAATTATCTACAGAGATATCTAAAATGCATTTGAGTATAACCCTGAAAGAGCTTTCTAGTGATTTGTCTGTGATAGTGCTTTAAGAAGTGTTTCATGAGAAGAGGAAACACCTTTATTCTCTTATTTTAGTCCTTAATTTATACCTTTTTCATTTTGTTTTACTGAAGAGAAACCTTTCTGAAAGGCAACCTGTTGAGATCAAAACTGAAGCAATGACAAAAAATAAAAAAGATTCATGATACGCAGGACCTGTGTTTGTGCAGCGGGAGGGCACAATTATCACTTGTATTGTTAAAATCCATGCCATTCAAATCTCTGGGGGGTTTTTTACCGCAGCCTAAAAAGTGCTTCCCGGTTTAAAATTTCTACCTAGAGCTGTAGTGTGGTTTTGTGGGTCTCACAGAGCTCAACTTTGCAATAGGGCAACCCTGCTACCTGAACCACTTCCTGCTCCACAATTATTATTTGAGCACATTCAATGCTTCCCTACAAAATAAATGCATGCATGATATATACAGTAATACAATGCTGCAGTAAAGCCTTTCCAATCATAGCCCCTATTTTCATTTTTCGGTCATTTACAACTTTCTAAAAAATATCCTTTTGCAAATTAAACCTTTCATGTGTGATTTCAATGGGAGAAGGTGCAGGCCATTAGGGAGAACTCATGTAAAGCCAATGCTATCCTATTCCACCAGAAGTCACTCTGATTGAGGCATGATGCTGTGAGGCTAGAAAGGTCCTGGTTTCTGTGGTCCCACCCTTCCTCCTAAGATATTTCTCTGTGTATGTGCCTCTCTGTATACAATATGTCTCTGACTTCCGCTGGGAATACAATGCACTTGCACAAGTATAATGCTTTTTTTTTGCCCTATTGTAGCTGAATTCGTTTATCAGATAATGTAGCAGTGATTTGCAGCCATAGTTACTCATATTTCTCTCTCTAACTTCTACACAAGCTAAGTATTCATTGAACCGATTCAGTGAGCAAATTCCTGAAGTGTCCCATCTATAGCAGCTGGGATCATAACCTTTTAAAAAATCTGTAGCTATACATTTGAATAATTGACTGCTCATTCTTGGGCTAGACACAAGCCATCTTAGCTGGTGTTGTTAATTCACCATACAGCTACCTTAACATGAGTGCCTCAGGATTCTAGTCTAGGTCTCATGCTTTTCCCTGTCAGTGTTCTTCCCCTTAGAGCAGGCCTGCACAACATGCGGCCCGGGGGCCACATGCGGCCTGCGGGGGCTCACTGTGCGGCTCGCGGGGTGGGGTGAGTAGGTGGGCTCACTGTGCGGCCCAAAATCTGGGACTGTGTCCGTTGGTCCTTTTTGCTGCTTGTCTCTGGGCTGGGGGTTGTCCCAATGCTGCACAGCAGGTGTTCCCAAAGAAAGATGCTTGCTTCTAACCCCCGAGTCCGTCAGTATGTCTGCTCTTCTCTAGTCAGCTCACTTGACACTTGTCTGGCTCTCATCCCCTCTCCAAGCGTTGCAGCTGTCTGGAGGTGCCTGCCTTCCACGCCTTCCTCATTCAGACCTCATTCATTCAACAGGGCAATTGAATACAAAGTGGGGGGAAGATCTTATTCTACTTCTAGCAAAAAGACATTTTTCTTTTACCTTAATTATACTACCTTAGGGGCCCGCTATAACATATTACCAAGGTTCAATACAAAGTCATATAAAAGTTGTACAAAAATGCATAATGCAGAGATTTATCTACAACTACATTGATTGACTGTTGTGTGCAGTAATATAGTGACCCCTGGGGGGGTGAAGAGGGGTGTGATGATGGGGCCGAGCGGGGAGGAGGCAGGTCCTATTTTATTGCTGTGATCTGGTCACCCTATGCGTGCTGTTTCTTTCCCCCTCTACAGGCTTCCACACCCCAGCGCTGAGGAAGGAGGGGTTGTTTCCGCGGGGCGGGCGGCGCTGGGGGACGTGTGTTTCTGTGGGGCTGGGGGGTTTTGGCCCTCAGCTGTTTTCTTTGGAGTAATATGGCCCTCACCGCTTTACGAGTTGTGCAGGCCTGCCTTAGAGACATAATTAGGAAACAAGCTGACAATTCATTACTAAGCAGAAGAGGAATGAGAGGTATATACTTTATTTCTCAAAGTATTCAAATACCATTTTGTTTTGTGTAAAATGTATCACAGGTACACTTAGTGAAATGTATTTCAGCACCTAATTTCAAATCCTGACAAGATAAAAATAACTGTACTTGGCTTAACTCTAGATTAAAAGGAAACCGATTTGAATATCTGCTTTCCATATTTTTTTTTCCTGTAAGTAACTAGAAAACAAAGTTTTTGGCATTATTCACTTCTGCATTTTAAAGAACCTATTCAAAGCACCCTGCAGGCCTTACAAAGTGCAGCACTGAAATTCATCCATAATGGAATTTTATGAATGCTGGAAATCTAGTCTCACTTGCTCTAAGTGGTCTATAATACTTCATCTCTTAAATATTCAACAATTTGTAGCTCTACAGAATAGAAGTATGGACTCTTAATTTATTTTTTAATGAGATTAATATCTCAGAAAACTTCTGGCTCTCACCAGACTTCAGTTGTAATAGCCACATTAAATATTCACATATTCTAACCAAATAGGAGGGGTCTAGGTGGTGTTGTGCCATAATAGATCATGTGGAACTGGAATGCCTTCAGGAATTTTTTTCTCCAAGTTATCCAGAAGGAGTTGGATATGACTTTCATCATTTCCCCTGCACATTTCTTGTAACTAGTCTGGGATCCAAATATTAAGGTACGATCAGACCATGAAAATGAAATACTTTTCAGCGCTCATAGAAGAAAGAGAAAGGTGCAGGGGATCAAGACAGTCTTCTGTTTAGTTCAGACGTGCAATAAGATAAGAAAGTCGTGAAGAGCGTGTATGTGAGCAAAGCTCCTCTCTCAAACATTTATGCTTTGATAATCCAAAGACATACTGAAGCACAGGTCCTTCTAATTTAATTCCTTCAAAGTTCTCTCACAAAGCTATCATTCTCACTCTACTTATAATTCAGAGGTTTCACTATGCTGCACTTTTGCCTTGAAACTATTAAACGTATAGGGTTCAAAATATATTAATATTACTGTTTCCCCTTCTGAAATTGAATTAATAAAGGGACATTGCCAAGATGAAAATCATATATTAAAAATATCTTTGTGTTCCTAATACCTTAATACTATAAAAACTGAAATAATTTTAAAAAGCTACTTTACTTTTTAAAATGGATATTGCTTATTTTTTTCCATGTCACTCATCTCAATCAAATTAGAACGTCCAGTTTCATCTTATTCTTCAAGCTATATAGTGTAATGCTGTTTTATAAGGGATTCCGATGTTGCACTAATATGTTCAAATAGTATTTTTTAAAGAGCAATTATTTGACAATCTAAAACATGAAAACTTTCCATTCACCTACAGCTTGAAAAATATTGATGTTAAAGTGATACTATGCCATGCCATCGCGAAAGAAAGAAAGAAAGAGAAAGAAAAAGAAAGAAAAACACCTTCAGTGTAGTTCATACTCAAGTCCTGAATCACCTCTGCATGGAGGTTTAATTTCATTGAAATTAATGATGCTACACTATCTTCAAACTGGGGTACCACAGTGGGGAATCTGGAACTAGATTTCCTTCTTGAGTGCAACACAAGATATCAAAGCTCCCCTGCTTTGCTGTCTTCTTCCCAGTTGGCACCAGTCACTTCCATCTTGTGTACTGGAGTCTTTCTTTGCCAGTGGTTCTAATACACTCCTGAAGTAGACAACTGACTATCCTTCTGCAACACAGAACACTCATCAGCTCTGACATATGCCAGTTGTTTCCTGGCATCTGTAATCTCCAAGGTAAGTTGAGCCTTTTCTGCAAAATATCCATTAGCATTCCTTTGGAAATGCACTCAGAGATGGAGGTATTTATTTTGATCATAAATGAGAAGATAACTGTATTACTTGCAGTTTGTAAAAACACTATATTTTAAAAAAGAAATACTAATATTCAACTGTCTTATTACTTTAAACCATTATTTAACAACACACAGGAATTTGTAAGTGTGATTGCTATGAAAGTAAACACTTACGTTTTCAGCTTGAATTCAAATTCCTAATTTGTGACATACTGCCAAGTTTCTTCTTGCAAGTCACTGAGTCTGAGCATGCAATTCTTTAGAAGACTTCAATTTACTGTCAGTGGTAGAGAACAGAGAACTAGATTGTCATTCTGTGTTCACAAGAGCACTCAGTATCGTCTAACTTATTTGGACAAAAGAAGCTGATTTCTTCAGAACAGCTCTGAAAGTTGCACAGATGTGTGTTCATCTGAATCATTTTGATCTCTTATGCCACACAGCAGAAAATTCAGTTTCTTCAGGTTGCATACAAATTGAAATACGCCCATAGAATATTGAGGTATTTCTTTTACCATATGTGTGAAATGAAATCTTTGGTATATATTATCTTATCATCTTGATTTCAGTGGGACTTCTATGGATACTGTTCTGTGGTCTGGGTGTTGTGCAGGTGCTACAGAGTACATAGGGAGCACAACACACAATGTCTACTTTCAGCAACGTTTCTTTATTAACTTACGAATTAAATAAGATTTGTTCAGGATATTGCCATCTGTGTTACAGGAGGCTTTAGGGAGTTGATGACATACAGAGTTAATGGGAGGCAAAGGGAACTGACATCCTGTGGTCTCCAAGCTTTACAAGAGGACTCTACAGCTCATTACTTGACATGATAGAAGGCAACTCCGATCCTCTATGGAACAATTGGAGAGGATATTTCCATGAGAGCATCCTCATGGAGATTTCCTCCCCCAGTGCATTTTCTGCAGAAAACGGCAATCCAAACTTCAGTAAGGCCCTGAGAATTGGTTCTCGGTGAGTTTACATCAATATACTTTGACCAACTCTTTAGGTGGAAATCCCACCAAGGGCCTGAATTGAATTGATGGAATTACAAGAGTTGTGTAAAAGCTGAATAGACATGGAAGATGTTTTCTCCTCAGAGGTTGAAATCAATTATTTTCTCACATACAGTTAATGAAGTACTGTTTATTTTGGAACCTCTAGTGAAGACTTTTAATTTGATTTTCTATACAACCAAGGAAAACCCAAGTCTCTTAATAGGCTAAGCAAGCCGACTCTTATATAGTCCCTATTGTCTCCCAATTGGTTTTAAACTGGTAATGGGGATAGTGTCTTATGTTTTTACACACACACACACACACACACACACACACCATGCTTTCAGTCTGAATTACTTTTTATTTCAGACTAAAGGAAACAAAAGAAAAAGTAACAAAGTGAGAGCATAGTGTATTTATCTGCAACATACCCCATCAACTCTGACTCAGAAAATGGCAGCTGTCCCATGCATAATACACAGAAAACCGAATTACAACAGTTAAAAAGCACCACATTATCCACACTATCAGATCTAGCTGGAGGCTAAATTGCAAAGGAAAGAGGTCACGGTAGAGCAAACCAAATCAAAACTCTTCAATATATCATTGACTGATTATTCCATAACTGAATTATTTCATCATAATCTACATCTTCATGGAGAGACATCTGGAGTTGCAGGTGTTTGGGGCTTCCCCAGGGAAAAATACCTATCAATTTAGTTTTCTATGAGCAACACTGTGTTGTCACGGGGCATATGCTTGTATGGCTCATCATTCTGTTGAGCTGGATTGCGTTCTGCAAAAACACTGATGATAGACTGAAAACAACAAAGAGACTTTGATCATTAGCTCCCTACAAATAGACCGCTGTCAAAGGGCTTACCCTCCAGCAGTGCAAGGAAACTTCAGTGAAGCAAACCTTGAAGATTCCTAGTTTAATAGGACATGTTCAAGGCATCTTGTTGACATCTTGCATATTGCATTATCCTCTCATTTTTTTCTCTGCAAAAGGAAGGGAAATAATATACTGTCATCTGTTTTACCTTTGCTGCAAGGAGAGTATGACTAAATATTCATGACTAAATCTACCACCTCAATTCTAGCTTTCTTTAAATTGTCCCAGCAGCCTTTCCTGACATTGTGGCAGATTATGAGATGTGTTCACTGGTGCAACAATAGTATCTATTAACAATAATAAATTTGGTTTAAGGGATTCTCAATATTGTGCATTACTGTTACATACTCACTAAAATTCTCTCAGTTGGCTGCCAGGAAGGGAATTATATTTCCAACAATTGCTTCTCAATAATATCTGCTAGGCACACAATGTGGGGAGGGGAGTGGGACATTTTGTCTCTTGTATTTCCTTGCTGCTGGAATGTGAAATGCTAGATACAGTTTAGGATCAAATCTATACATGGAAGAGCAAATGATATTTTATAAATATTCATTATTAGTTTAGTTATAAACAGAAACTGTGACAATTTGTAAAAAAAAGTTATAATTTGAGCACATATAGCTTAAGTATTGTATATTCACTAAGTTCTACTGTGAAATCAAGTGCATTTAAAAAAAACCCTCCAAAAACAACATGTGTATTCTCAATTAACTGTTTAGGTCTTGGATAGTGTAATACTATTAGCAATTTTCCAGTGTGGAAGACCTTCCTGGTTTAATCCTAAAGCTTAAATAAAACACATATTTCCTATCCATTTGCTTTGTTCACAGATATATTTTCCAGTCACTCAGACAAAAATCCGTTTTTTGGATGGACTCACTTCTTTATAGGCCCACTGTCATAAAGGGCAATCACTTTGCTTATGTTGGTTTTCACTGAAATTCTGGTAGTAATATAAATGAGCCAATTTGCTATTTCCATAATAGGCTGCTTGGTTTGCTAAAAGGCAAAGCATTGAATTAGTAGGCAGAGCTTACTTGAAAGAGCTCATTTATCTCATACATTCTAAAATTTGATGGTACATGATACTGTAAAAGTTTACCAACATAGATAGACTTCATTATATGTTGCTGATGACCAAAAGACTAATGTAAGCCTCTCAGGTGACTTGAGAGAAATGTAGAATTCCCATGAGTTTTAAATCCATGTTAATTTGAAATTTTTTTCATCGCTAAAACTTTTTAGGCAATGGCAATTACTTGAATTGCAGATTTGCCTGATTAACAAAACCAATTCAGACAGATTAACACTTTGTTTCTCTGGGGGGAGAGACTAAAGACCTGTCAGTAAAATAAAACTTTCACAGCTACCCACCCTGCTGAACAACTTAAAGATTTTTTTGCCAGGTAAGAAATGTTAATTCTCCAGAAAGAGCATCCAAGCTTCCAGCCTGAATAAAATATACTGAGGAGGGGAGACCCAAGGAAACACAATGTTACCCACACAAATCAAGATATTTAAAACTATGCTTTCCAAGATATCATTGACCACTTGTAGATACATACATAGCATGCTGTTTTTATGTATACTGTATGCTGCTGAACATGTGCCATGCTAATCACAATATAGTGTAAATTCTGTCTCCATTTCTGTGGGTATGGAAAGCCCTAAAGACAACAGAACAAATATGATTTTCTTGCATATAGAAGAGCATAAAAGAAGCTTGCAAAAGGGGGCTTACCCCCCTCTTGTGAGCTTCAGAACTGTTCTACTCAAAGGTTGCATTTGAAGTTCTGTGCAAAATGAGTTTGGAGGGAGGGCAGGGCAGAAACTAACAATTGGGGCTGGTGGATCTGCAAATACACAGATACATTGGTAATTACCCCCAATAAATGGAGAGGGAGCACACTGGCTGCAAATACCACTACTGCCCTGACACTGCTGTGCCAGCCATGGAGCAGCTTCACTCATATTTTGCAGCTTGGGGTGAGGACCTTCCTTGAACCAAGCTATAAAGGTATCTTGGGGATCTGCCCATAATTCAGATTTTATTAGTGAACAAAGCAATTGCTTAGCTGGGGTGAATAAGAGACTTGCCCCAAACTAGATTCAGCCAGCCAATATTGTCTGTGAAAGGCAATATTGGAGCTAAATTATTAAGTCTTTCAAAGTTGGCTAGTATTCATCATTAAAGGCTCTTGGTATCCTCAGTGGTCCATCTCTCAGAGGAAACAGTGCTAAGCACTAATAGTGCTAAGCACTATTGAGTGTGTATGGAGCTGGAGAAAACTGGCTTGGAAAATGGGATCTGCTGCCCTGGATCAGGAGGGCCTGATAAGGACCTTGAGGGAGGGACAGAGAAGCTTCATCTCTAGACAGTAGTGTGATGCTGACAGGCAGGCCAGAGTGGTCAGAGAGGGGATTGCTTTCAAAGGATGCAAGCCATTTGTTTTTCTATTTCTCTGTAATTAAGCTGAAATCGCTTTATCTAGTCTAACCGAGGAGAAGTGTAAATCTAGGTAAGTTAAACAATCTGTTTTTTTCCCCCATTTTCTGTTTTTTTCCCACTCTCGTTAGTGGTAAAATTATTGCTCCCTGGGTAACTTTAACCAGACATCCCCAAGGAGAAAAGAAGCCTGGCACATCTATGGAGTGCCGCTGAAAGATACACAGTTCACAGAATCTATATTTCCCAGTCATTCTTGATCAAAAAGTTTGGATAAAAGAATCTGTTCCAGGGAATTGTGTTGCCATGAGTTTGTGGTGGGAAAACACGAGGGGAGAAACTGAAAGACCAAGGAGGAGATGAGCAGAATTGGTGGTTTTGGTCACCCAAGTCTCCAGGCACAGGTTTGACATGGTAAATAGAATTTGGGTCAAATCATGGACCAAAAAAAGCTGATAGTCTTGATGACTGCAATATGTGCAGAGCTCTGGGTGCCCCAAGGATTAGCATTGATTAAATTGGGGGACTCAGAAAATAGCTAAGATGACAAGGACTAATCTATGAAGGAAGTAGGAAATGAACTAAATAAGTATAATTTAACTTAAATAAAATTAAGAGATTTGAAAAATTCTAGAGGCTACACCTGACTTGAAAGAAGAATTGTTTAAGGTGAATGGAGAAAGGGGGATAATACACTGTTCTGCTACTATATCTATGTAAGCTGCATGTTACTGGTTATTTAATATTATACTATAGATGTTCACTGAACTTTACAAAAAATAAACAGCAAAATGCACTTCTTAATTTGGACTAGAGCTGGTCAGAAAATTGGGAAAATATTTTATGACATTTTCATTTCCCCACCCTTTCCACCCCCTCACCATTGGGATTTGAAAATTCAATTAAAAATTTCACTAAAATGTCGAATTTTGAAAAATGTTGACTAGCTCAAGTTATAATTCCTAACATTGTTTGATTCGATTTGAAGATGGAATAAATATTCCAACAACTGTAGTGAAAGCACTTTGGCTTTTTTTTAAGTAGACAGAAAATGTCTAATTGTACTGTAGAAAAATGTACTGTATTGGTCTGGGTTTGCTGACTTATTGGGCCTTTTGTCTCCAGTTTTTGATTCTATGGTGTATGCGTTCTTATAATACAATTATATTGTTTAGCAAGATGCTGGACGGTACAGTTACTGTAACAAAAGCAGTTTCAGTGTGCGTCCAGAAATTATTTAACCAACTATCTTCGCAATCTTATTTGGCTGAAATTAAAAAAAAAATCCCTTCCACAGTAAATTACTGTGTTATAATTACTAGTCCAAGATAACTTAATCAATAGTGTTAATTATAAGTTCTTTTGGACAGTTCTTTTTTTTTAATAAGTTAGTGTTTTGAAGCCTCAATCCCTAACGGGGGTCTATAAGCACTACTGCAGTAATACAAAATAAATGTACTGGGCTTCATGATGCATTAGGGTGAAATTCATCTGGTTAAGGGCTTAAGTGAGCCATGAAACTTTGTAGAGAAAATTTCACTCTGTATAAACAAACTGTATATGCCAGTATATACCAGTCCCTTGTAGATAACTAACATTTAAGCATTAGTTCATAAAGCTATCTCCAAGACTGCACTTTACAACATGCATTCATTTTTTGACTATAGTACCACCAATATTAATGATTGAATATGTGCCATTTGCACTGATTGTGGGGACCAATACATATTATTTAAATGTTAATAGTTGACAAGTCATATCATTCCATTCTGTCAGACTTCATGACACATTGTGATGAAGCTACCAGGAGGAATACTTTCTTTTGATACAACACCCACTCACTATTTGATCTGATCCAAATGTTAAAAAGTGAATAGCAGCAGTGGGTGCACTAACATATCTGCAGTGTTAATGAAGCTGAGATCTATCTGACTATTTTTTTAATAGTTCAGCATGTCTCTATGAATTATTTTTAAAATGTTGCTTCATTATATATTTCTGCATCGGGTTAGTGCCCTTGAGACAAAACATCTCATTGACAGATGTCCTCAGGGAGGAAAGACATTTAAATCACAGTCTTAAATATAATACTGTCAACACTGTTTATAACAAGAGTGTTTGACAAACTTGTAAATAGCACAAGGCTTGATACATTACTTCTTACTGCTCTGAGTTTTGGATGGAATCTCTTCCACGGAACTACAAGATAGACATAAACAAATATATTAAATTAAAGTAGTGGAACGAATAAAAGTTATCCCTTTGTAGCACACCAAACTGTAGTTCCATTCAGGAAAGAATAGTTTGTTTACCCCATCAGAATTGCATAATGAAATTATAGCTTTAAAACACCTTTTGGAGTACATTATTTAATATGACAGAGTGGGTGAAATCCAGGCCCCATTCAAGTCAATGAGACTTGTCATTGATGTTAGTGAGGCCAGGAGTCTGCACGATGCTTACCAAACCTTCAGTCTGCTTATCTTCCTCTTTTCAAACTTCAGAGTCTGAAGTTTCTCTTTCGTGACTTCTACCTTCCTCCCTCATCTTACATCTTTCAGGTTCTCATCTCTTTTTTCCCTCCATTCCCTGGCCAGACATTAGTGTTTCATTTTTAAAGCAATTGACATTCTATAAAGTAGATATGTTTTTGGTTTTTGTTTTGTTTACTCTGGACTTTCCTGATGTCACACTCGGATGATACAAAGCTTGGGAGAACACCTCAAACATTAATATTTGCTCACATACATATTTAATAAATATATTTATCTGTATTTTATGCCACTTTTTTCTTTGCTTTCCATGAATATTCCAGCAAAAGGCCAGATTCTGATTTCATTTACCCTTGTATACATCAGGAGAAACTTCAAGCATGAATAGAGTGTAACTGGTGTAATTCAAAGGAGAATTAGGCCTCTAAGTTAGACAGCATGTTTATTTATTGAACAGAAAATGTTAAGCTTATATTATTGTGTATACATGGAAAATGAATTATGAATGTTTAAGCACATTTATTGATATGGACACTTGATTCAATGAGTTCTGCACATATAACAATACAATAAAATAGCCCTTAATGTGGTATATAACAAAACTTCTTGTGCTTACTTCAACCCTTTTAATTCAGGGATTGCAAGTTACAGTGATGGACTCTGAAACTGAAGAGGGCAGGTGGCGTTTGTACTCAGTGGTGCAAGTAGAAATCATTTCTTGCAGTACTGCACTCATGGGAGGGACACAATGGGGAGGCATGTGAACTCCCCATGTGACCCTCCATGTGACTCCTCCCTGTCCCGTCCCCATCCCGGGGCCCCTATGCTCTCCCCGTCCCCACCGACACCTCCCTTACCTGTCTACAATTTTACAACTGCACCTGTTAAACAGATGCCGTTGTAAAATTGTGTTTTGGGCCCCTGGTGTGACCTGTATTTCCAGATGTCATTGAGGATCCAGCAGCACCCCAAATTGAAAACTTCTTAAATAAAAGAAGGATAGGAAGGACAATCACCTCATTTTCCCTTAACACACTATCAGTGCCTCCCTTATGTTGAAACTCAGCTTGTGCCAGCTTGCCTTTATCTAAGTATTGCTCTCCACCAGGCTCTAGGAAAGCAAAGATGCTGTGCCATCTGGGTTTGATGGAAAAGAGGCATAGAACTGTGAGTGCCATGTGCATCTTGATAGAACTACAGCCCAAATTGTTTTATTATTTTCCTCAGCATGACATACAGGAGGGGCTGTTAGAGGGCTTTCCCTTCACCCTCTCCCCTGGTTCTTGTGATGCAGACAGAAAGCTGTCCAAAGTACAGGCAATTTGATGTTTATTGGGGTTACTTCCAAACAAGCATATCCATAGCTCTACATTGTGGCAGAATCTGCTTCCCAGTGTTCCGTTCCCAGATCTGACACCGCAAAGCCTTTACCCCATGTCCCCCTTCCCAGCTCTGATGCCGCAGAGCCTTGCCCGTGTCCCCATTCCCTAGTCCTCATTCCCTGTTCCCCCTTCCCATTTCTCATTTCCCACCTCCTCTTTCTTAGCTTGCCCAAATATACCTGAAGTACATGACCTAGTCCCACTCATTACAACCTATGGTCATGTTTCATTTTGAAGGTCATAAGTTGGGGTCTTTGTCCCACCCTTTTTGTACCCATGGGAGGGTAAGGAGTGAGGTGTACTCCGATCAGGGGCAGACATTTCTCTGGTTTTTCAGGGTTTAACCTAAAAGGGCTAGGTTAATTGTTAGCTGTTCAGGAGTGACTGTGCCTTTGAGCCTAGTCAGTGACAGCATACTGGCACACATTCAGGTTAATGGTTAAACACACTGAGGCCAGATGTAAAATGCAACTGATTTTTCATCTGTTGGATCTTTGTTCAAATCTCACTCTATTTCCACTATAAAAGGGGATATTATGCTTCCATATACAAAGAATAAAGCATACAGTTTTTCAACCTCAAATGAGTTTTATGTTTGAGAAAGGAAAACAACAAAAAGAACAACAAGAAAATCTTCATGAGAGAACAAAGTCTGTGAATGTCTCCTGGTTTATGGGCACCAAGCAACTCTGGGAACAAAACAGGCAACAAGCTCTGCAGATGTGAAAAATTCCTAGAAATTGAAAGATACAATACAAACAAAATATAAAACCATCACACCTACCACATACAAGGATACAGCAAAGGAAAGGAGAAGACAGAGAAGGAAGATATGAATGGATAAAAGGAGAGGAAATGTAAAGAGGAAAGATTTATAGGAGAATCATCCTTGATCTTTGAGTTCTCTCTTTCAGCCAGGTATAGTGTATTGTTCCTAGACAGTGGCTTATATACAATGATAATTCCACCAGTGTTTCAGTCCTATATGTGCTCTAACACAGCTCCCAGTGTTACAAGCAGGAAATTATTTCTTTCACTACTGGTTTGCCGAGTTTTCTTGCTGCATAATTAGATTGATCTCCCTTGTATATTATTCTAGACAGAGACCTACATCTTTTCTCTGTTTTATTGTTTGATATTAGATTCGTATTGTAATGCCATGTTCATCATAAGACATTTTTCCAAAACATGAAGGTCACATCTGGAAACAATAGCAGCAGAGGTGTCACATGCGGAAGAAAAAACAATAAACCCCAGGGGCATGTAGCCAGATATGGAGGGACAGAGGCTGCTCAGCCTGCAAAACCAAAGCAGCTGCTGCTCAAAAGTGCATCTTTCATTTATCCAGTCAACCAGGCCACTTAGGTCCTTTAGTTCTGTGCCCATTCTGATTTCAGTCAGCTTCTTCATAACAACATTTGTGGGTGGAGGACACTAATGACCAACTCCTGTGCCTTTGACTTGGTCCTGACCGATGTTAAACAGCTATACATATGATTTGTTTAAGTTTGTTAACATATGTATTGTACTGTTGAGAATGAATGCCCTAGCCGCATTCTGCTCCTTTCCCTGCAGTGGCAGTGGGGAAAGGATCAGAGTGCAGCCACAATCCCCAGCCTTGTTCTCTGGCAGGGCTACGGATCTCTGTGGGGGCAGGAGGGCCGTCCGGCGGCCCCACATCTTTCCAATACCCTGTACCAGCAAGAAATCTCTTGTAGGTACAGGGTACCGGAAGGTACCACTGTACTTACACTCCTGTTTGTACTGTATTTGTTCCCAGGGAGTTCCACCAGCAGAAGGCAGCCTTACTAAATCATCAAGGTTCCACAGAAACCTTCCACTGAGAGATTGTTTGTATTGAGTCAGGGTTTTCAGAGAGATAAGTCTCGTATGATCTTTGCACCTGAGCAACTCTTCCTGTGATAATTTGTTGGAGACCTTCATTATGTCATCAGAAGCTCATTGTAACTACTGGGGACATAGGGGTAAATTGTGGCTTTGACACAAGCCCTGTGTATGGGGAATCTGCCTAAGGAACAGCTTGGAAGCTCTGTGTCACAACCTTTCTACCTCTTCTAGCCCTGTACAGGGTGGGATACTTGGAACAAGCCCTATATCTTGCTATGGCACTAAGGTGTAAGGCACTAATGCTGCCTGGTGCATTGGGGTTGGACACAGACCAAATCTATGACCATTCCCTACCCCTGCTTCAACCACTTGTGTAGGAGGGGAAGAAGTGGCTCTGCTTAAATTGCTTCCCACCCTATGCCTCAACCCACACTGTGAGTGACTGGCAGAGGGGAGTAAGGATTCTTCCTACTCCTTATGCATAGCAAGGGTCAGGATCTACCCCTTAATATACTAAAAGATGATAAATTGCTTGAAAAACACTACCTGTTCTTTTAATTGTTTGTGTCTTTCTCTGCTCTGTAATTGCAACAAACAGTAAAGTTCTGATTTATCATAATCATAATGCTTGGTCATAATTCTAAAGTTCATCATGCAAAATAAAATGAAAGAGAAAGTTTGATTCTTGTTTCCTGCACACAGAACAAATTTTTTACCACAACCTGATTTTCCATGTCCAGCTGTTAGAAACGTTGGTGCAATTTATATTGATGTTCCTTTTGAGTAGGGGTAGTAAATAATATAGTCAACATAGGGGCAGGCTGATTAGTTTTATTGTCCATTGTCTAACCAAAGAGTCAGGTTGATCTAATTGGCCTTCAGATGCTGTAGGAGACACATGGGGAAAATAGCATATTTTTATTTTTACAAAGAAAAGGTAGATCAACATCAATAAAGGCAGTCACAAGAAAGCAGGGATTAAACAGCACAAAAGATAACAAAAAAGCATACATATATAATAGAAGGAAAACAACATCCATCTAACAAGCTTGCTAGACTTCACAAAAATATCTGGAAAGAAACTGAACAGAAGGTAAAGGCAAAAATAGATGGAGTAAAGGGTCAGGAAATGAATTTAAGTTACAAAATAGACTGAAAATAGAAAAATGGACAAAAATACAATTTTTAGAAAGAAAATGCGCTATGAAAAATACTGTATAATAGCTTTCTTCAGAAGAGTGCATTTGGCTATAGAGAAATCCACAGGCTTATGTGACTTGGCACAAAGAAAGCTTAATCCATCACTACATATAAATGTCTCCTTAGTGTAACCAAAAATGAAAAAAAAATTGATTAAAGGTCTAGTGAACTGGCTGGCAGGGGAAGAACACCTAGCAACCCCCCTGTATCCATGGCAAAATACCAAGTAAAGATCTGCATAAAACTTCACTACAGCTCTTGCTACTATACAAATGTCAGTCTGTGAGGTCAGATAGAAATTCATTTACTTAAATGGAAAACTTTCAAATAAATAAATAGGCAATATTATTCTGTATGCACAAGCAGAAAACAAGCCAGAACATAAACTGGAAGAGTTGCTCTTTGGAGCTGTCAGCCAGAACCACTCACAATTCTGGGACAAAGAAGTAAAAGACCTGATCTCATTTGTCATGTATTTCCTCATGGAAATAGCCTTGAAAAAGTAAACCAATACAAGTAAATTAGTCTCTCTAGGGATGAAAGCAACAAATGTCTGTGCTCCATTTCTGCAGCAGGAAGCAGGGGAATGCTGAAGATCTCTCTCAGTCATGTATCCCAGAATACCACCTGAAAACCTTTATCAGCCTTGGGCATGGTGTGATTATGGTAAAGCAAAATATATCAATGAGTGAAGATTGTCCCTCAGTAATTGAGCATCTATGGTTGGTTGTCCATTTAGAAGATATAATCCATGAGGAAAATATTACAATTAGTTTCCTGACTGTGCTTCTCATCGTCACCTCAGCTCATCCCTCCTGGTATTGCCAATGTCCGGTGATGTGTTCTATGTAGATGTCTGTTGACCACCTGATGGCTTCTGACACCATGAGTTGCCGCATCAGCCGAGCGTAGCAGCACTTGCTCATTACTGGGGTCCCCTGCACCCAAGGCTCTAACGATCAGTGCATGTGTCTAAACCTGGTAACCCCTTAGCTCTCAAGGTTTCTTCTGGGGGGTGTATTTCTCCACCTTTCAAGCTTGGGCACTATGGAAGGTCAGGGTCCTGTTCTCGAAGGGCACTGTGACATTCACTATGATGATCTTCCGGTTCTCATTGCTGATGACGATGTCCGGTAGTAGTTGGCTGTCAGTTCCAGGGATTGTGGAGTTTACGGCAACCTTCCCTACAGGTGGTGGGATGGTTCTGACCAGGAGATCTTGGATAGCGTTGTGTCGCAGCTGCCAGGCTCAGGAATGGGGCTTGCAGCTACACAGGACATGGGACAGTGTCTTGTTCGTGTAGCTGCACTTCCTACATCATTTGCCCCAATTCCCGTGGCAGACAGCTCCGTTGAGCGGAAGGCAGTTGAGCTGGGCCCTGTGGATGAACCTCCAGTTGGCAAATCGCGTGAAGCTGCCCCTGGGGAGGAAGTGGTTGCTGGCGTCTCGCTTACATGTCACCTCGAATGCCTTGCCCTGGTCCAGCTTCTGCTTCAGGTTTTTCCACATACAAGCAGTGGATGGCATCCTTCAGGGTCCTCTCCAGCATGGTTCTAGCTTACAGAGTGAGGATTGTGTAGTCCGTGTTCCTCACCTATGATACCAGGACTCCCAGCTCCTGGCGTTCTTCGCACCAGGTCCAGCGGTAGCCGATCTGCTTCTCCAGTCATCCCATAGCATTGCGGGCATGAGTCCAGAGTGAAGATGAGTCTCCCACTTCTCTTAAAAATTTGCCTTCCAGTGAGCCGCTCAGGTAGGTGGTGACATCTTGGTTGGAGGGGGTCCTGGTGATTCGCTTCTTGATGACATCCCACATGGCACTTTATGTGATGTTCCTCACCATGGCACCTGGGCACGGCAGAAGACGGAAGGCATGAGTGATCACCACAACATCGCCCAGATCACCCATATGAGGGACGTTGGTGCCACCCTGCCTGTGTGAGATGTACATGATTTCATTGCTTTCTCTCTGGGGGAAAAACATCCACTTATTCACTAGCTGCCTGATGGTGTTGTCTGCCTTGTTCAGAGGTACCTTTGCCATGGCGGATCCCCTCAGGATGAATGAGATACAGGGGATCAGGAAGGTGTTCAAGGCAATGATCTTCTGCCATGGTGCCAGTAGGGAGGAGTCTATCCTGGCCACATCTTGTAGAATCTCCGTGATGGTATCTTCAGGTGTCTGCTGGATGCAGAAACCCGTGGGCATGCTGAGATGATGGTATGCTTGGCCCGTCCTCAAGGAAGATCATAGGTTCACCCTGGATCTGAAAAGGTGTTGCCTGGACCAAATCCCTTCTACTGCCATTGATATGCAGAGATGCGCACTTCCTAGCACCAAAGCGGAGTCCCATCCAGTTGGCAGCCTGGCTGGTGATATCGAGCATTTGTCAGAGATATTCGGGGTTGTCTGCGATCAGGACCAGATCATCTGCATAGGCCAGGATATTCACACTGTTGCCATACAGGTCGAAACTGCCTAGACCACTGGAGATGGCTCGAATGAGTGCCTCCAAGGCTAAGTTGAAACCGATGGGGCTGAGGGGACAATCTTGCTTCACGCCACTTTGGATAGGACTTTCAGGTGTCTTTCCTTCTATGACGCAAATGGTGGTGGTGCAGCCTTCATAAAGTTCCCGGATCAGTTGGAGAAAGTTTTCAGGCATCCCGAACTCTCACAGAGTGGCAAAAAATGTGCTGGTGGGGCATTGATCCAAAAGCATTATCCAGCTCAAACCATGCTATGGCACATTACCTCTGTGCCCTCTAGATCAGGTGGATGGCAGTCTGAAGGACAAAGTTATGTTCATAACAGCCTTCACATGACATGAAGCCTTTCTGGGGGGAGCTAATGGCTCCTCTATTCACAGACCAAATGATATAATGTTTATAATGTCACCTGAAAGTAAGAATAGGCATTCACATGGCACTGTTGTGGCTGGCGTTGCAAGCTATTTACGTGTCAGATGCGCTAAAGATTCATATGCCCCTTCAGGCTTTGGCCACCATTCCATAGGATATGCTTCCATGCAGATGATGCTCATTAAAAAAATAACGTGTTAATTAAATTTGTGACTGAACTCCTTAGGGAGAATTGTATGTCCCCTGTTCTGTTTTACATGCATTCTCAGATGATGACCCAGCAAATGTTGTTCATTTTAAGAACACTTTAACTGCAGCTTTGACAAAATGCAAAGAAGGTACCAATGGAGATTTCTAGAGATAGCTACAGCATTCGACCCAAGGTTTAAAAATCTGTAGTACCATCCAAAATCTGAGAGGGACGAGGGGTAGAGCATGCTTTCAGAAATCTTAAAAGAGCAAAACTCCAGTGTGGAAACTACAGAACCCAAACCACCAAAAAAGAAAATCAACCTTCTGCTAGTGAAAATGTGTCAGTCTGCACTGCTTTGGATAGTTATCAAGCAGAATCCATCATCGGCATGGAAGCATGTCCTCTGGAATGGTGGTTGAAGCATGAAGGGACATATGAATCTTTAGCACATCTGGCAAGTAAATATCTTGCCAAGCCAGTTACAACACTGCCATGTGAATGTCTATTCTCACTTTCAGGTGACATTATAAACAAGAAGCAGGCAACATTGTAAATGTAAACAAACTTGTTTGTCTGAATGATTGGCTAAACAAGGAAGACTGAGTGGACTTGCAGGCTCTAAAATTTTACATGGTTTTATTTTTGAATGTAGTTTTTTTGTACATAATTCTACATTTGTAAGCTCAACTTTCATGATAAAGAGATTTCACTACAGTACTTGTATTAGGTGAATTGAAAAATACTATTTTCTTTTGTTTTTTACAGTGTAAATACTAGTAACCAAAATAAATATAAAGTGAGCACTGTACACTTTGTATTCTGTGTTGCAATTGAAATAAATATATTTGAAAATGTTGAAAACATCCAAACTATTTGTATAATAAATAATACATGGAGTATATGCCTATCTCATAGAACTGGAAGGACCTTGAAAGGTCATTGAGTCCAGTCCCCTGCTTTCACTAGCAGGACCAAGTATTGTCCCCTGACAGATTTTTGCCCCAGATCCCTAAATGGCCCCCTTAAGGATTGAACTCACAGCCCTGGGTTTAGCAGACCAGTGCTCAAACCACCGAGCTACCCCTTTTATAATTGCGCGATTTATCACAATTATTTTTTTAAACACTTGACAGTCCTACTTATCTCTATTTTACATATGGGGAAATTTAGACAGAAAGATTTAAGTGACACCCAAGATCACACAGCCAGAAAAGGGGCATAAAAAACAGGGTAAAACTCTCAAACGTCTGACTGGAGCTGGGAAGAGAAAGGTAATTCCATTTAGAAAATTATTTTGATATTTTGAAATTTGGTTTAGTTCTGATTCTGAAGGAAAGTAAAAAAATTCACAGTCTTATTGAAAAGGAACTGAGCCCTGGCTTCAAGGCAATCTGCTTGGTGGGCTGTCCTGGAGTTGCAGAAACTGGAAGCCCTAAGAGCGAGTGCTGCTGAAGAGCTACGAGCTTGGGATCCAGCACCCACAGGGCTTCCCATCTATCCATCATCCCATCTAGCAAGCTGCAGAGAATCTGGGATCCTGAGGGCACCACTCCCTGGTAGCCCACCAAGCGAGCTACACAGGAGCTGAGGCGCCTAGGAATTCTGGGCCAGGGCTTCCAGGCTCAAGGATCTCCATCACCACATCAAGCAGGCTGCTGAGGTGCCAGGCAGATGTGATGGCAGGGATCCAGGCAGGTTTTCACCTGAACCATAGCTACTGTCTGTCAGACCTTCATCAAAAGCACACCTTCATTAGGGAACATTTTGATTTCGACAAATTAGCATTGTCCTACAAAAAAGTTCCATCATAGAATTTCAAAACCAGCTCTACCTACTACCATGGCTAAGTGTTTCCATTATCACCCACCAACTGCATATGAGGGTTTTTTTGTATTGTTGCATCAAGACAAGCTAGAATTAGAAATGAGTGAATAATGGTTATTTTACATAAATTTAATGCCCCAGAGGAGGTAGATTAATTGATAGCCATTAATATAACTGAGACATCTGATAACAAATAGGAAAAGGGTGTGTAAGACAGACAAGGATTTGGTTGAATTCAGCATTTTCCTTGGTTGCAGTAGATGGTGGTGGCCCTCCATTGCTGTTTTCCTAGTGCTACACACAGCTTTGCCCAACAAGATTTATAAACTCACTAATGCATACAATGAGGCATTTTTTTTCTAAAATGGACCTAAACTTTCCCTTTTAAAAAACAGTTAAAAACCTTAAACTAAAAAAGCCATAAAGAAAAATATATATGATTATGATGTTGGAAAAGATACTCACTTCCTTTCACAGAAACTCCTTTTTATATATCTGTAAACAGGGAAAGAACAATTGGCACAGCCATCATCAAACTGCATGGTGTCCAAAGCAAAGAGGGATGGGCAGGGTGTTCCTAAAGCAACAGAAACATTCATGGAATTCCACCAGAATTGGTTTCATATCAGCATTGAAGAGGGTAGCAGGGGCTGATGGATCACTTCTGGAGCTATAGAAGCCCTTTTCAATGAATACCTTTCCATGATATTTTTGGGATCAATGTATAGACGTACAATAGTTGGCAACTTTGTTTCATGTACTTTTGATACAAGAGCTAATATTTCAGAAATGAGGTTTCCTGGAAAATGGCAATACCCATCAAGCTGATAACCTAGAATATTTATTATTTTCGGTGCCAATTGTGTTAGTAGGCGTAGATGCTGAATACTATTGTAGTCCAAGGTCCAGTATGCTTCAACAGCAGCAGTGGGAACCACAAGTTATGGACTACAAACTGTGGCATGTTAGAAGGGCTTCCTGGTTCCTTCCAGAATGTACCTTCTGTGCCCCTTACAGGAGGTCTCAGCACTGGCTGATCTGGGAGTCCATAGCAGGTAAGCAGAGAGGAGGATGCTGGACTGTAATCCAGTTCTATGTTCTTTACAGAATAAAACCTTGTTCCTGGTTGGTTGTCTGGGTGGGTCTGGACTGAGGTGAGCACACACTGATACACAGTACAGAGCACAAAGGAGCCTCAGGCCTAGTTCCACAAAGTTGTGTAAAAAGTCACAAGGCAGGCTTCCCCTCTTTCGAACAACCTCATATTGGGCCAGTGAACAGGAGTGGGAGCTACACTATGATTATTTTTAAGTAACGAAAATACTTTTTTTTATAAACAGCGATTGAACTCAATTTTTTGTTGATAATTAATCTGAGAGGACAGAATTATTTAAAACAAAACAAAATGTCATACATAAATATGGAAAAGTGAGACTGGGCACACAATTTTACTTTTACATACTTTTTCAATATAATTAGGCACCTAAACTTACTTGATGCATTTTCATGGAAGTAATTCTGAATTATTAAAAAAGTGCTCTGTAGTTCTTTGTTCTCCACTTCCTACCATTCAAATTCCTGGGGGATATATCTGACTTTGTAATCATTTAAAATGCTTTCTTTGGTTTCCTTTATATTAAAGTTTTACAAACGTTAAAAAGCCAGCTACAAAACCAACAAACAAAAAACAACCCACAGCCAATTATAAACAAAGATACAGAACAAGCAAACAAGAACAAATATAAAATATAGCAATAGATGCATCAGAGTGAGCACATATACAGCTAGGTCTTCTGCTGCTGTAAATAACTTTCATCCAATGCAGCTCCGTTGCTATACACCAGCTGTGGTTGTGGCTCATGGGGCCTGTGATGCTTGTGATCCCTGTGCAAGACAATGCTTAATAAAGTCATGCTAAGGGCAATGCAGTTCTGTCCAGGTTGAATTTCATTGACTAATACGGACTTCCTGTTAAAGGTTACCCACTTCCTGGAGACCAGGAGCTCAGTGCAGCAGACTGTGGTGTAGAGCTACAGCCATCTCTTGGCTCACATGCAGTGAGAGTGCCTAATTGACACAGAGCAGTTGCTTTTACCTCCGGAAGGTCCTGAGATACTGCATCTTAAAGCTGTGACGTTACCTATGGAAAAGCAACATTCAGTCATTTTTTGTAGTGGTTTTGAAAATATTAGGAATGCTAGTGAGCTGTGGTAGTATTCTCTCACTTCCTGACCTAAACTATTAGAAACATTTAAGCATTTGCTATGTTTTACTTCATTGATGAGCAAAGTGATTTACCCCAAACTTTTTTGGAATCCAACTATTAGGGGAAAATGGTGTTTTTACCAAAATTTTCACACTTGGATACTTAATGTTAAGGAACAAAATGGAGACTAAAAATGGATTTTGGTACCTAACTTTAGACACCCAGATTTGAAGTGCAGTAAGGTGCAGCATAGTGAGTATGAACGGCAGAATCTGACCCTGAAAGGTCAGATGTTAAAATGGGATATACCATGCACTTGTACTGCTTTTATGAAAGTGGTATTTATTTGTTCATGCCGATATCACTTATGGCATGCCTCAAATGCTTTCCTTAAAACTATTTCCTAGATTTTTTTGGCTTTTCTGTTACAGTATCATTAGGGCACTGATTACATTAGATTACAAAATAAGTTAATTGGATCTACTCTTAGATAGCCCTCTATTTCATATTTGACTTTGGGGGCCCATTTAATCTTCAGTTGTTTAATTTTATATCAATATGTTCTTCAGCACAAGGTTTAATCCAGCTTCTTGATGTTTTTCATGTATTTAATATGCATAATTTATATCATCCTCATTAAAAAAAACCATGTTTTCGTGCCAGGTGACCGGTCATTTACTTTAATTATGGAGATTTTTTCTTTACAGGTCAGTCAGTCTCCAGCCTCTTAAAGGATTCAGCAAGACCAGAGCTGTTCATTGCTGTTTTGGGAATTTGCTCAGTTTTGAGAGATTATAGTGGTGCTGTTTATGAAAGCAAAGTGAATTAGAAAAAGGGTTATGAAGAATTTAATGCCCATGTTGGTGTGACCTGTAGGTTCAGAAGGATTTATTTAAAGACTAAAATGAGATTAAATTAAATTTTCTTCAATAAACTTGAATTACTATGATTCAGATCCTGACACTTGTGGAAAAGGGGAGTAAACAGAGTTGGACACTAGCTAGCTGTCAAGTGGATTGTTAGGGGGTGACAGTCTCTTCTCTTTCTAGGTAGGGGAATACCAGAGATGATGCTTTACAATTACGACTGCAGCTCCAGCAATACTGGGCAGACTATAATTATTCTGGGAATAGGAAATAATTGCATCACCTTGGATTTAATATGGTGGCAACTGCTGGTAAAAATTCAGGATACTTGACCACTGCCGAACTCATAAAACAGCTCAAAGAACTACTTCAAGTGTACAGTGGCACACCCAGCTTAGCCTGTCTTTTTTCATATTAACTGTTTCTCTTTTGATGTATTGGTGTGGTGTTCATACCAGAGTATTTTCCATTACCATTAGTATATGATATATGTCAGCACACTCTGTTTACTGGAAATTTCAAGGTGTCTTTCCAGATCCTTCTGAAGACATAGACATTAGATGCTTAACTTGAATTGGAGGCTGGAGGACTCTTGTTGACCAGTGAGTCAGCAGGTTCCTATTTACCAACCTTTTGTATTCTGACCTGGGACCAAATCTCGTCCTCCAGTTGGAGTCTATGGGAGTTACATCACCTATGCCAGGGGTTCCCAAACTTGGTTCGTGGCTTGTTCAGGATAAGCCCCTGGTAGGCCATGAAACACTTTGTTTACCTGAGTGTCCACAGGTATGGCTGCTCGCAGCGCCCAGTGGTCGCGGTTCACCGTTCCCGGCCAATGGGAGCTGTGGGAAATTGTGGTGGCTCAGCCCGTGCAATTTCCCACAGGTCCCATTGGCCGGGAACAGCAAACCGTGGTCACTGGGAGCTGTGAGTGGCTGTATCTGTGGATGCTCAGGTAAGCAAAGCCACAGACCAAGTTTGGGAACCCCCTGACCTATGCATGTGCTGAATGTAACATATGAACATCAGAACTAAGAGTTGAGCACTTTCTTCTCTTCTCCTAACTCTCTTTTTTTTGCAATCTTTATGACCTACTCAACAGCATCACTGTTGCTTTATTTAGTCAGTCACAACTAGCAATCTTGTTTTAGGATGTCGCTGTGTTAAGCAAGGCTCGATGGCCAGATCTGACTTGCTCAATGCATTTCTGTGGCTGGGAACAAATCACTTATTCAGGTAATGCAGACTGGTTTTTTTTCAATAAGTTTCTAACCATTATTATTATAACCTTCAAATTATAAATGCAGCATAACTGAGATTTACAGAAGTCAAATATGCCTTGAATTTATGTGAATAACTATTAATTCCTTCTGTCCCTTAAATCAGAAAAGCTATCACGCTATTTCCCTATCAAGGACCAAACAAGGGTTCCAGCATATGTAACCTTTGGGTGGGCTAGAGTTCACTTCATTGCCCTTCTCCAATGCCTAAAAACCCAACTCCCATAGAAAAGTAGCTGGAGACCCAGAGTTCAGTCTCTAAGGATTTTCAGCAAGGATTGCACAGGGTCAACCTCCCCACATTCAAGTCCAAAAAGGAACTAAATAAATGAATTTAATTAAATAACTTTATAAAATATTATGTTAAAAAACAAATAATAATCTAATTTGTACAGCATAACATGTCTATTTTATAATCCACACACATTATCTTCACAGTTATACATAAACATAAAGAAAACAAATTAAAATCTGAACAATTCAGTCCCCATAGAAACACAGTGATAAGAAACTGAGAGTTCCCAAAAACGTAGGTTTAGTTAACCTAAGTCTCAGTTAGAGTCTTTGATCATCACATCTATACAGTCTACTGAGTCTAAAACAACATCTTCCTTCACTTGCTTGTAGGAATCTTCAGTTGGAATCCTTGCAGACTCTTCCTCTGCCAAAATCACTGCTAGCCAGGGGCGCCGACTCCGTGGGTGCTCCGGTGCTGGAGCACCCACGGAGAAAAATTGGTGGGTGCTCCGCACCCACCGGCAACTCCCCGCCCGCCCCGTACCCGCGGCAAACTTACCGGGCACCGGGAGATGTGGCGGGGCCCCGCCCCCGACGCTGGGCAACGTTGCGTTGGCGTCGGGGCCCTGCAACGTCGCCTGGCGTCAGGGGCGGGGCCCCGCAACGTCGCCCGGCGTCGGGGGCAGGGCCCCGCCCCCGACGCCGGGTGACAGCACCCACGGGCGGGGCCGGAAGTCAGCCCCTGTGCTGCTAGCCATTCAGCTAACTGATTAACCAACCACTCAGTTAAGTTTATAGATTTAAAGAAAACCCTGCTGCAAGATGTTTCAGAGTTAGGGACAACAGCCTGCTTTCTGCTCCTGGGCGCAGCTTCTCCCAACTCACACAGGGAAATGGCCCTTTGTAAAGCCCCTGCCCTGAATACTTGCCCTCGTGGAGTCAGACCCTAGCAACAGGGAACTTATTGGAGCAGACCAGGGCCGGCACTATAACTAGGTGACCCTAGGCGGTCGCCTAGGGTGCCAGGAATTGGGCGGGCAGTTGCCTCCCAGGTCCACGCTCAGCCACTGAGCATGGAGCCGGGAAGCAGCAGAGCCACCTCCCTGCCTCCCAGAGCTGTGAGGCAGCCGCGGCGAGCCGACCCGCTGCCCCCCCTCCCCCGCTCAGCGGCTGAACAGGGAGCTGGGAGGCAGCCGCGGCGAGCTGCCCCCCTGCCTCCTGGCTCCACACTCAGCTCCCGTAGCCCGTGGGCGGGGGGGGGAGCGGTGAGCTCCCGGGGGGGAGGGGACCTGGCTGTGGAGGGGCGCCGCAGGGCTGGTGCAAGGAAGTTTCACCTAGGGCACAAAACTTCCTTGCACTGGCCCTGGAGCAGACCCAAAACTACCAAATCCAAATCCAGAAGCTTCTGGCTGTGGAGTGCTAAACCAGCCTAGCAACAATGACCCAGACACAACTCAGTCCTACCTCCCCCAATGGGTCTCTTAAAGAGATATCTCCCTATTAGGCACATGGGTTACATATACACCGTTGTTTAATTCACCTCTGCCCAGAATAGAACATCCCAATGAGGCACCTTGCTTAAGCAATTCCAGATAAGATGGCGTTCCTGTCTCTAGTACTTCAAGAATAGCAAATGGGACATTTACATAAAAATGACAAGCTATTGTTATTCACTAGGCAAATGTCTCTCATAATGACATAGGGATGTAATGTCTCTCTGTCTCTCTAGCTACAAAAAATCACTAAAGGTTGACTAACAAGGGTTACATTCTGTTTGCCTATGCACAGTGGTCCATTGTGTTCTGGGAGTTAATCAGGTTTTAGACAGGTGTAAAAAATGTAGGTTTAATTTTATTCCATTTAGAAATAGCTTGCCTTGTGACAGAAAGATGGAGGTTCCAGGAATCAAAACTTCCTGAATCCCCCAAAGAATATGTCTCTCTATGTGTAAATTATCTGCCTTGTTCCTTCAATATGTATCTTGATCTGCTGTAAGCCCTGGAGGATATGATATAAAAGGTTAGTCCATACAATCTTTGACTATATCTATGTCTGCTAAACGTAGAGGAACTATAAAGGACTTTGTTTTCTAAGTCACTGTTGCACTCTTAAAATGACATGAATGGCATAAGAATGAAGAGAAATATTGATAGGTGTAAGCACCTAACTTGTGTATAAAAAGGGAATTCAAATTAATAGTTTGTGTCAATACAGAATTACAAACCTAGAAATGAATAGAATATAAAAGCCTCCAATAAAAAGGAATACAATATTTTTTCTAAACCTTTGCCATCGCCTGCATATTGAGGGAAGCAGCAGGGAAACAGAGAAAGATGAAATCTGAGAGCACAGTTGGCTAACGTCCAATAGAAAGACGAACATTGTCACTTCCAAAGAAATTGGGAAACAGGGCATACAAATTGAGGTCACGGTATAGGATGCCAGAGTTGACTGAACCCACAAATGAAGTTGCAGAATCCAAAAATGCTACCAGAGATTTGAACCTGCCACGTCTACAAACTCTCCCCAAACCCAGGGTTACCAGGAGTGCGAAGTGGTGAGATTTCATTTCAGAGATTGCATTTCTATTAATCTTCTTTAGTAGAAGTATCTGAAAGTTACCTTGTTGAATCCACTTTCTTTCTAATAAGACCTCAAGGAACTATGCTGTGGATTTTAAATAAATAATTATATATGCATATTTGTACTTTGTAAGGCCTTGAGATCCTCAAGACATAACTTTAGTCATTGCTTTTGATGCTTGGCCCTGAAAACGACTGTTATGGTAGCTTGAGTTGTTGCTCTGAAGACTGGGAGATGGTTAATCAATGTTCGATTGCCAGGTTGATGGCATTAATCATGATTTCTCACTTAGGGTGAGAACATACCATAAACAGACCAGACCATGGAACATAACAACTCAATGACTGATTCACAAATATGAATGAGGCATCGGAGCAATGCACTCCGCTACTCCTGACCCAATTACCTGGCTTAACCACTTGAATGAAAAATTATAGTTGTTGCATTTACTATTTACATCAGCCATAAGAAGAAGAATGAAAAACTGAAGCTGATAACTAACTATAAGAAGATACAATCATAAATATTGATGATTTGTATTATTCTACAGTATTGCTGCTGGGATCCAACACTGGTCTAGGTAAATTGCTTACAAAACTGCAATTGTATTTTATGTTTAATTCATGCCTAGAATGTTTGATGTATCTAAACTTGATGTATACAGTTATTGAAAATATGCCTCCATGATTCTTGATGAATTAATACATTTGTTGAACTTTTAAGAATAACAGAGTCGTGATCTGAAAGTAAACATTGACCTAAGAAGAACCTAGCATTAAAATGAATAAGCTAATGTTCCTGGACTCAATAACAGGTTATTAAGTTATTAAATTCCATTCAAATAATGGCTGTGATATTCACCAAGATGACAAATCTTGTTTGTTAGATTTCAGCTGTAAAATCTAGCTGGCATCTCAGCAATTCCTGAAATTGACTCCATTCATGATGCCTTCCTGAGACTACAGACTGTCTGAATCATTGACAGAGTGTGAACTCCTTTACCCCTGTTAATCTCATTTGTATGTCAACAGTAACTATTTCATTACAGATCATTTTAGAGGATGGAATGGAGAAATGAGTGGGAGTGAAGCTCACAGTAAGCAGAATGGAATGGAACTGGGAGTTGACAAAGGGAAGAAAACGAAGAAGGAAGAACAGAGGAGTGATGAAAAGTTGGATGCCTCCTTCCCTCGGGCCCCTTTGAAAATCTCACACAGACACTCTATTCCACCCTTTTCTTTGTGCTAAGCTCCCACTAATGTTTGTAAATATTCTGCTGTGGTTGGAAGAGAGCATGGAATCCTAAATGTATATCTAGCTCATTGACCATAATTAAAAAATGGAATTTCTCTCTCTCCATTAAATGAATTTATCACCCATGGCCTATGACATTACCTAAATGTATCCTAATTATTTCTTGTTTAGTCAAGTGATCAATAAAAAACTAAGAAAAGATGGGTAGCATTATCTATGCCTCTTTCCAACACAATAAGTGCAAACCCGAAATTTACAAAGTCTTTTACTGTAAAACTCAGAAACCTTCACTTCTATTGAATAAACTGAAGCAGCATAACAGAAACTATTTTCTTTGACTGTCAGCAGACATTTAGACAATATGAAAGCCATCCAGCTATAATAGATTCCTTTATAACCGATGATACCAGTGAACAAAGGGAATCAGCACAAGAGTCATTTATTGCAAAGTGGTACAATAGTTGACATGAAAATGCCTCTCTAGAAGCCTCTCAGTACAATAAACTTGTGGGAGAAAACTCCCAGAGTGGGTCCTAGAAATAAAAGAAAACTACTTCAAAGAAGCAGGGGCCATTCTATTACATTTTTGATCGCTTAGAGAGCCTGCGTTACAAAAGTTAGATCGACACTAGCTGTGACATGCCTGTGTGTGCTAAATCAGAGAAAGGAGGGAGACAATAGTGTAATTTCTAGAAGTTTTTATTGTGAACCAACTAACTGAATAAGCTCTTCAGCTATCATAAGGACAAAAATGACCCTCCAGGGTCTGGATACCAAAAGCCAAATCCAAACATCTGCAACTTGGAAAGACTGGTAGGTTTGACTATTGAGTGTGGCCAAATATATATGATAGTAGCGAATTTTTGATCAAACTGTCTGATGGCAGAAGAAAGTAAAAATAAATTTCCCTTGACATATTGATTTTTAAAAGCTTAGATTTAGGTATTCTTTTCTGGTGGTATAAAAATGGTTCACCAGCAATATTCTCTACACCTAACAGAATTGCAATCATCAAATAGTACAAGGTACTGATGGTACATAGACTTTACAACATAAGATCTGACCAGGTCCCCCACAATGTTATCACCAAATTTTATGATAATTTTAAACCATCTTTTTAGATTGCAATCATATTTCCTGCATTTTGCATTGATACGTAATCATGCTTCTGTGCAGGGGGAATGAACTAGATGATCTCTACGATTCTATAATTCTTTGACTCAATCTTGCATCACTAGTGCTCCAGGCAAATTTTTCTTTACCCATTAAATGTTCATTTCAGCTTAGGAAAGATGAATATTTAGCAATTTCTTCATTTGTGAGATGAAGTCCAGTAATTCAGTAGAATGAGAGAACAGGTTTTGGATTTGTGGATTGGCATTCTTATACACAGTAATGTGCTCACCATTTTTATAAACTCTGTGCAGTAACTTCATATTTTTCTATATCTCCATATTTCATATCTTGTATCACTGTCCTCTGGATCTCCAACAACTGCTTGAATCTATTAATCATTTTTGCTTTAGTTTTTTTGGGGGGGAGTATAATACACATAGAATCATAGATTTTAAGGACAGAAAGGACCCCACAACTTTTAGTCTGACTTTCTGTACATCACAGGCCATTAAATCCCACCCACTTATTGTACTGAGCCCAATAATCTTAATTAAACTAAAGTATTACATCCCTCAGGAGACTGAACTATTGTCTGTCACAGGTAGAGAGTAGGAGGGACCAAAGTGCTCCACTGCTTGAGACTCCTGCAATGGCAGGCAACTGATTTGGTGAGACATGCACAAATGATAAACATCATTCAATAAATAAAAGTGCAATGTTTGTATATTTTATGTTAATTATTGTTCTAGTACAAAATATTTTATTAACTAACATTTTCAAACCTGGATGCCTGAACCTACATTTTAAAATCCACATTTAGGCACTACATTGGGGCTTCCATACCTGAAAATTTTGGCCATTGCATTTGGTCAGTGCATGAATTATTGTACTAGTACACAGGTGCCTCCCAGGAAATGGCTGAGGCTCCAAATATAATACTCTTTAAAGAAAAAATGATAAAGTGAGAAGAAGTTAAGAGCCTGATGCTGGAGCCCTTACTCACGCAAAAAAATCACGAAGACAATGGGAGATTTGTTTGAGTTGGGACTACAGCATTAGGCCCTAGCTAGGTAATGTAAGTATAAATTATTGTAAACACATCGCAATACAGTGAATAGGACTACTGAAGTTTGATTTGTAAAATAAAGACTGGCGCTTCACTTGTGTGCATTGAACTAATCTAGCCTCTCCTAAAATTGTGTTCATATGCCTTGTTTCTTCTCCCAGAATACTGAATTTTTTAAAAGGGTCTTGGCCCATTACATCTGAACCAGAATGCCTTGAAATGTTTATGAAAGCAAGCGCCATAGATGAGGCTACAGTGTTGGCAAGAACTCTTCAAACATACTAAACAAAGAGAGTCAAGAGACTGCTGTAAATCACCAGAGCAGAAGTGAAAAGTAGGCAGCTACACAATCATACTTAATTTGAAATTAATTTGGATGTGAAAACCATTTACATATTGAATGATGAAACTTACAAAAAAGCAAGTGATGTTAACTGTGAACGATGCGCATTTCCATCTGTTAATTAGAGATCCTACAGTGTCTCATTAATGTAAAATCATGTAGTGATCATTTGAAGTTCTCATATAATTTGCCTAACTGTACAATATCTTGAACAGCAATCCTATACCAAATCTGACTGGTGACTTGGATATGGACTACAGTATTAGTGGGAAATAGTCTGTTTTCAGGAGGAAAGGTCCTTTGATCTCCACCCTGGCATTATGTTTCTGAGGCTATATCTACACTACAGCTGGGATCGACGCTCTAAGATCAATCCACCGGCGGTCAATCTAGTGGGTCTAGTGAAAACGCGGTGTAGACCCTGCGGTAATTCGACCTAAGGTACGTCGACGATTATGTTATTCACTTAGCGGGAGTTGTGTAGCATAGGTCGATTTACTGCGGTAGTGTAGACATAGCCTAAGACACAGTGAAATATATGAAAATGGTGTGCTTCAATGAAGTAAGGGAAAACCTTTTCAGTGTAAACAAGTTGTTCCACTGAGTTCTGAACAAATGGGTGGTGCCAATCAGACCGATAATGTATTTCTTGTATCTATTGCTTGTACCACCATCAAACAGGTGCATATATGGAATATGGAAATTGAAGGTGAAATCCCGGCTGCATATAAGTTAGTGGGAGTTTTTCCATTGCTGTCAATAGCCCCTGGATTTCATCCACGGTCCATCCTGTCTGCAGTAAGTACTGAAACAATATTTTCTTGGTGGCAGTAAGCATTCTAATGCACAGGAGAAACCACCCACCCTGGGAGAGTATGTGAATATTGTAAATGCAGTAGGTTCAAAATAGGCTAATGAACCCAGTCCCATAACTCTTTCTTGGGGCATGCAGGACTGTGAGTCATTGTATTACCCTCTTGCCTCAGTAAAGGAGAAAGACTTACTGGGGCTAAACTGGGTGTCAACTCCCTGACACGACCAATCTGTTAGCCACCTCGACAGTCTATTCAGGGCACGGCCAGCCCTTACTTTGCCTTGCAGAGGTACACCTAACTCCATTTCACAACAATATTAATGACCAGAATGACACCAACTTTCATTTGATGCCTTGTAAGACATTAGTTATGGATGAATACAATGAAAGCAGCATGTTAGGTGTAGTGAGTTTGTAAGGCCTCCTAGGATCTGCAGACAGAGTAGTGACCACTTCGCTAGTTGGCACCAATGGACCTCTGTGTCAAACATACTTTTTGGAATAAGGCAATATTTTCTATTAAACCAAACCATAAATATGTTGATTAACACTTTATTAAATATTTTGTCTTTCTGGACTGCTATAACATTCTGGGACTTTCAATGGTATTAAGTGCTAAACATATGTCTGGAAGTAATACTCCAGTCCATGTGTGCTCTCTTCATTGTAATTATGAGAGTGCATTTCCATATCAAGGAAGTTATTATACTAAACGCAAATCTTTCAGCATATGGAATACCAAATTTGCTAACTGTTTTAGAAGTCACTACATACACCAAAAAAGAAATGGCAATTAATCATAATTAGAAAATGACTTCTGAAAATCATAATGCAAGCTGTAGGCATTTGGATTTTCACAGCTGGACAATTATAAGAAACAAAATACTCTACTAAAGCTGTTTAGTTACTGAAAAATAAAACTAGATGAGCTACCATAAACAACTTTAAAAACATGCATAATAGAATAAGTGCCAGCTTTTTATTTTAAAAATGCACTTTGATTGATGTATTCAGTACAAAATAGTGATAATTTGCTTCCTCTGTTACTTCAATGCCTACTCTTTTCCTTCTCCGG
The DNA here is from genome assembly GCA_037349315.1 of Chelydra serpentina. Lineage (NCBI taxonomy): Eukaryota > Metazoa > Chordata > Testudines > Chelydridae > Chelydra > Chelydra serpentina. Next base: position 82,729,432 of record JBAIAC010000004.1, read on the forward strand.
ACATCTAATTATTTAAGCAACTTGTTCAAACTTGTTCTCTCATATTTCTTGGTGAAAATCAAATATCTTATTAAACTTATTTTGATGATCATCACCATATTATAACCATGATATAAATCAGTGTTTAATTGGTTCCATGTTATTTATTCATTATCTGTTAGATGGAGCGGTATTTGAATGGCTAGAAATTGACTTTGACCCAGAGGATAGTCAAATTCTGATTTTTACAAGGAAAAAAAAGCAGAAGATGGATGCCCATTATCAAAAGAACTTGACAGCCAAATCCTTTTAGCATTCAGAGCCTGATCATGTAAACTAAACTTACACAAATAGTCCATTTCCTTACCCTTGTAAGTAATCCTATTGATGTTTAGGACTTCTCACATGATGAAGCATTGGCAGAACTGGCCCTAACATATTACAGGAACTTAAAGATTTATATAATTGAACACACCAAGATTTATGATGCATTTTTATTGTATTCATAGAATCACAGAATATCAAGGTTGGAAGGGACCTTAGTAGGTCATCTAGTCCAACCCCCTGCTCAAAGCAGGATGAATCCCCAATTTTTGCCCCAGATTCCCAAATGGCCCCCTCAAGGATTGAACTCACAACCCTGGGTTTGGCAGGCCAATGCTCAAACCACTGAGCTATCTCTCCCCCGCCCCCGGCAATTTCCATTCATTTGGGAAGTAACTTTCCCATCTACATTCATTAGTAGATGTGCAGGTGAATGAGCCCCTGATCTTGTGGCTCATGTAGTTGGAGGACCCAACCTCAGAGGACTCAACCACATGAGCCACACCATTGGGGGCTCATTCACCTGCACTTCTACTAATGTGATATATGCCATCATCTGCCAGCAATGCCCCTCTGCTACGTACATTGGCCAAACCGGACAGTCCCCATGTAAAAGAATAAATGGACACAAATCAGACATCAGGAATGGTAACATACAAAAGCCAGTAGGCAAACACTTCAGTCTCCCTGGACATTCAATAACAGATTTAAAAATAGCCGTTCTTCAACAAAAAATCTTCAAAACCAGACTTCAAACAGAAAGTGCAGAGCTACAATTCATTTGCAAATTTAACACCATTAATTTGGGCTTGAATAGGGACTGGGAGTGGCTGGCTCAGTACAAAAGCAATTTTCCCTCTCTTGGTATTGAAACCTCCTCATCAGTTATTGGGAGTGGACCACATCCACCCTGATTGAACTGGCCTTGTCAACACTGGTTCTTCACTTGTAAGGTAACACCCTTCTCTTCATGTGTCAGTATATTGATTCCTGTCTCTGTAATTTTCACTCCATGCATCTGAAGAAGTGGGGTTTTTTTACCCACAAAAGCTTATGCCCAAATAAATCTCTATAAGGTGCCACCAAACTCCTCATTGTTTTTGTGGATACAGACTAAAATGGCTACCCTGTTAACCTTCAGGAATGGAGAATCAACCAGAACCCTAAGTCAATTGTTCTGATGGTTAATCACCCTCACTGTCAAAAGTTCACATTTCCAGTCTGAATTTGTCTACTTTCAACTTCCAGCTATTGGATCATGTTTATACTTTTATCTGCTAGATTGAAGAGCCCATTAACAAATGTTTGTTCCCCATGTAGATACTGTAATCAAGCCACTCCTTAACTGTCTTTTTGTTAATCTAAGAGGTTTGAGCTCTTTGAGCCTATCACTATAAGGCATGTTTGCTAATCCTTTAATCATTCCCGTGACTCCTCTCTGAACCCTCTCTAACATCCATATTGAATTGTGAACACCAGAACTGGACACAGTATTCTAGCAGTGGTGACACTAGTGCCAAATATAGCGGTAAAATAACTTATCTATTCCTACTTGAGATTCCCCTATTTATGAACCAAGGATTGCATTTTACACTGGGAGCTCATATTCAGCTGATTATCCTCTTCCCCTGCACTAATCTTTTTCAGAGTCACTGATTCCAAGAGTAGAGTCCCCCATCCTGTAAATACGGCCTGCATTCTTTATTGCTGCGTGTATACATTTACATTTAGCTCTATTAAAGCACATATTGTTTGTTTGCATCCAGTTTATCGAGTGATCGGATAATTCTGTATCAGTGACTTGTCTTCTTCGTTATTTACCATTCCCCCATTCTCTGTGTCTCTGAAAATGTTATCAGTGATGATTGTTTTTTTCCCAGGTTACTGTTAAAAATGTTAAAAAGCATAGAGCCAAGAACATATCCCTGGGGGATCCCACTAGAAACACACAAGTGTGATGATAATTCCCCATTTACAATTACATTTTGAGAACCATCAGTTAGCCACCTTTTAATCCATTTAATCTGTGCCATGTTAATTTTATGGTTTTCTAGTTTTTAATCAAAATGCTGGATGGTACAGTCAAATTCCTTACAAAAGTCTACTAGATCAACACTATTATCTTTATCAAACAAGTTTGTAATCACATCAAAAAAGGCTTCAAGTTAGTTTGACAGAATCTATTTTCCATTATCCCATTTTGATTGGCATCAATTATATTACCCTCCTTTAATAATGAAGTTATATCTGCCACTCCATTATCTTGCCTGGGATCAATGTCAGACTGACAGACCTATAATTACCTGGGTCATACTATTTACCCTTTTTAAATATTATGCCTCTGCATTACTGTGCATCCAGAGTCATGATCTGGCCCTAACTAAACTAAACTAAAACTAATGCATACATTTTACATTTAAATAGACAATGGTGATTAGTGATGATGAGGATTTCTCTACTTTTGTAGTTTATACCGAGAATGTAGACGATTGGTGGTAATTGCAAAGCATTTTCTGTTTTTCTTTCTTTCTTTCTTTCTTTTTTTTTTTTTGGTAGTTGCTACAGGAGAACATCATGAGTATTTAAAAACTGGCTTCTCCACTTAGTGTCATCAACTGGCATGGGAGAATTGTCAGGCTTGGAAACCTGACAGTCTTGATGAGTATTCCTTCAGACTGTGCTTTGTGACTGACATGAACTGTCTTTCTGATTCAGTCAAACAAGAGTGTGGCATAATTTGATCATATTTCAATATTTCTGGGGGTTTTATTTGTAAAACATCTAAACTAAGATGTTACTAAGGATATGGCTACACTACGCAGCTTTTAGCGACATGGTTATGCCGCTACAGCCATGCCGCTAAAAGCCACGCAGTGTAGCTTCTTCCGCCGACAAAAAACATCCACCCCCCCACGAGAGGCAGAGGCTTTGTCGGCAGGAGAGCAAAGCACTGTTCACACTGGCAATTTTTGTCAGTATAACTTTTGTTGTTTGAAGTATGTGGTTTTTTATCACCTCTGAATGACAAAAGTTTTGCCGACAAAGTGCCAGTGTAGACATACCCTAAGACCTGAATTGACAATGTTTTCCTAATGTTTAAATTAGCATAAAAGGGTGTTTAATTAGCTCAGAGTTTGGAACCTTTAGTTAAAGCCCTTAGTTTCTCTGGCAGTAAAAAGAATATTTTGAGGGAGACATTTGCAAGATTAGGTTCCCAGTAGGTACATTAGTTGTCACTGATGAAGATGAGACTCTCACAATCAAGTCATATTTATTTCAGTTCTATGATTAAATATTGACAGAACTTTTGACAACTACACCATATCCTGAATGCAACTGATGTTTTTTTGTCTAATAAAATGGATTGCAAAGGACTGCTGTCAAACCTGATCCTGTTCCATGTTCAGAAGGCTTAAAAGCTAACTGGCTACCGGGGAGAATTCCTCCTATACAGGCCCTACATAGCACAGCTGTAGATTGCCTCTTTGCAAGTCATAGTGTAGGGCCATTGCAGGGGTGGGAGGGAATGTGACATAATACATGTCACTACAATCATTCTGGGCAGCTCCACAACACAGTGCTCGCCATACACTTCCCAGGCAGGGCTGTCGTTACTTGTAGCAGCTTCTCCCAATGACGAATTACATCAGGAGAAATTTTGGCCCCAAATCCTGAGGCTACAAAAGTGACTAAACACCGCCTTTGCCCTCACTGCCCCCACGCTGTGCTTGTGCTATGCCACCAGTAGGTGCAGCACGCCATCTCGTGTGTGAGTAAGGTTTGCAGCATAATCCTTTATGTATTAGACTTATTGGGTAGTGTAGTGCTCTAACTGATATATCTAGTATTATCTAGTGTATTTTTCATTTGGAGGTTTTTCAAATTAATTCAATTGCACCAAAAATTCTACTATAAAATGCAATTCTCCATGCTAAATGAATTAGTAAAACGAACGACAGACTCCGCACTACAGACTACTTACATGTTCTATTTTCTTAAATACATATTGTTACCAAACCTCTCAGTAATGTCTCTAGATTTAGGTCAGAATAGGCTTTTCCTTTAAAAATGTAACTTCCACACAATAATAGCAATGTTAAATCAATTATCAATTACAGTACCAGAAATTGATGATAAAGGGTTTTATGTATGTTTACCTGCAAATTAGCACTTATTTTAAGCATATTTATTAAAAAGTGGCAAAAGTGTGTCAAGTTAAGTTTCAAATCTGCCAAAAGAATTTTGAAAAATGAAACATTGCCAATTTGCCTAAAGATTATTTTTAAAAAACCAACAACAACTGCCCTTTAAAGTAGCTTGAAGTTATCTACTCCACAAGTCCACAAGCATAATTTTCATGATATTTTTTATCTTGATATTTTAATAACAATCATTGATTACTGCTGCTCTTTCAATGTTGCGGTGGTACAACAGTGAAAAGGATACAAGTCCATGAAATGTGGCATCTCAGAAGAAAGCTCTGAGTCTGTGCAAATGTATAATTTGCAATGAAATTGCTTTATTGTGTTTTGATGTTTAAGATAATCTGTACGTAGATTGTCTTAAACATCAAAACACAATAAAGCAATTTCATTGCAAATTATACATTGTGACAAGATAAATAAAACATGGCCCCAATCCTGTCCGGTGCATAACCTACAGTTGACAAATTCCAAGTTGGACCTGGTCCTCTCAAAAAGAATGTGAATTAAAATATGTTCCTCTGTATCCATTTAAAAGGAAGTGTAAAATGCAAGGACCGGACGTGGTACACATTACCTATTTAATCTTTGAGGCTATGAAGAAAAAATTGAGTATGGTCTTGCAAAAAGTGGTCAGAGCATAAGATTCCATTAATCTACTGTCTGGGATGTGGGTCTTTCACAATTATAATGTAAAGTGAGAATTGTTAGCTATGATTGCTCTGATGAAAGACATGTATTGAGATCCTCATCCAAAGCCCAATGACATCATTGGGAGCATTTTCAAGGGCTCTGGATCAGGTTCTGAGTACTTTGGGCATGTGACCTCAATCATACCATAGCTAATCATTCAGATAAAAAAACTAGTAAACATAATTACTTAGAGGTTAATCATTTTTTTTTTTTTTAAATCAACACATTTGTATGTTCGAAAACTTAGAATGCAACATCTTTGGGGCAGGAACGGCCATTTACAATATGTTTGTACATTATGCCACTAAAATATCTTCAATGCATTTTGATATCACTTTCTATGAAATGTTCACATTTCTTCAAACAGGTAAGTTAGGCAGAAGAATTAAATTATTAATGTATTATTTGTTGGTACAGCACCTAGCACAATGGGGGCTTAACTTGGTCAATATACATGAATAATTATTATTATTGTATCTTTGTATTTTGCTAGTGCCTAAAAGCAAACACAATTGAGGCCCCAATGTGCTGTACAAACTAATAATAATTAAATCATTTAATTATTCAACCATCTTTCTTGTTCATAGAAATATGTAGAGATGTAATAGAAAATGTGCTGGCAAAATTCATTGAAGATTGCTTTAATTTTAGTAGCATAATGTGATACACTTGTAGTTTCTAGCAACATTATTTTCATTCTTCCTCTTTATTGTTAGGCTTCACTGAAATCCTTAAAATGTCTTTAATATTTTATCTATAGGTCAATAATATCTGGCTGGTAAACACTGTAATAATAACATATACTTATGTTTTAACCATTTTATTCTTCACTTAAACTAAAAAAAAAAATCTTTAAACATCAACTTTATCACATGGTTTGGAACACACTGTGGCCTGACAGAGGAGATAGAATGTTTAAGGATGTTTTTCTTCCTTCTCCTTTATCAAATTGAGTACTACAAGGTTTATTCACTTTTGCTGTTGACTTTGATGAAGATTGCTGACAAGCTTTTTTCCATTTCAACACTTAGAAGCAACAACAATATATCTTTCCTAATTCAGGGGCTTGCGGTTTCTGATAGCAGGGAGCGAGATAGCACACTTCAAGCAATGTTCCCACCACTCCTGTGGAAACTTTATTGCTTCCACTTCCAGTCACAACTGTGACAAATGACCTACACCAGAAGCTGCCTTTTAATGACAAGTTGACTGAATTAATTGATTGGTTCCAACACCATGGGGCCTGGACATTAGAAAGCTTATTATGCACAGGGATCAGCGTGAAGAAGATAGCTTTTATTCTTTATTGAAATAGAAATATCTCAAACAGCTGGTTCATCATTAATAGACAGAGAAAGATAATGAAAATGAATAAGTATAATAAGGGGAATAAACAGCAGGCTGTATGAATTATAGTGCTCTAACTCCATTGGAACCTTGAGATAGAATTATACCCCAAAGGGAAAATTGCCTGATTTTAATTTTATTTCCGGAATTAGACACATTGTACATATATATATTCTTTACTGCTCCCAGTAGTAGTTCTATTATCTATACCTATTCTTGCTGTTACAGGACTCCTTAAACACCTCTGTCTGTACCCCACCACCTCCTTTCTTTTTTAATCCCCGTCAAAACATCTCTCTCCTTTTCCTGCTTTAGACCTGTCTTCCTCATCTGTTTTGTTTGTGTTCATTGGAGCTTTGGCTGAAGGCTGAGGTTGCTTCTTAATTCGTATGAACCTCTTTTCTCATTCCTGGAGTTAACACCGTAATCCATGTTTTGTATTGTTTTAACTTCAAGGCATCATGTACTATATAAAAGTATCTGCTATAAAATTTAATAGTAACAATACTATTTTCTTAGTCCACTAAGTTCTACCCACATATATTAAATGAGCAAACGTTAAAATAAACTCAACTAAAGCAGTGAAATTGATTGCATAAGCACAATCTCAATTAGCCTGTCTTGGGTTATTTTCAGTTTATAAAACTACACCTAGCTAATGCTCTAATACTATGATCCCAGGTGTGGAAAGAACCAGAAAAAAAGGTTTGGGATCTCCTCTCTCACCCCTCATAAAAAAAGAGGGTGATTACAACCCTCCTGGACCTATTTGTGACCCCCAGATTGAGAAACCAAGCTCAATACAACTCTGTAAGAAATACGTTTCAGAAAAACACACATTTGCCCTATAAAGATAGTAAAATACTCCGAATTAATAAAAACAAGCTCCTCCAGATTCAACCTACTGCCAACATTCAGTCCACACACACAAAAAAACACCTTTGTCTACACACTGTCCTTGCAATTTGCCCTAAAGAGCAGCACTCTTGATCTCTGCCAGAACATGGACTGCAGTAAATTTCAGAATCATGTGCATGACATTGAGGATACCCTTTAGCCATCAGATGAACACATCCGGGGACTGTCAGCGTGAACTTCCTGACTTATCCCTGCCTAGTCTTCAGGTCTAAAACAGAAAGAGAGAGGAGGTCCCTGACTTATTCAAGACACAAACTATGAAAGGCTTGAACCATTATGAATTATAGTTTGGTTATGTTTTCTGTGAATAATTTCCAGGATAAGACAGAGTTCTTTATTAGGCATTTAATCTCACAACCTCAGGAGAGGACATCATTGGGTTTAAAACAAGGGCCATGTCCCCCAAAGCATGCTATTCCACTTGAGGCATTTGAGAGCATAGGTGGCTTTCTGCAACATTTCCAACACCCTGTTCTTGAAGGCTCTAAGGCCTCTAACCCCGCTGCCTGTGGCGGTGAAGCTCAGGCTTCGGTCCCCCCGTTCTGGGGTTATGTAGTAATTTTTATTGTCAGAAGGGGATGATGGTGTAATGAAGCTTGAGAACCCCTGGACAAGATTGTGCCTTGTAGGCACAGCCTTCAATCCAGGGGCAGCTCTTAATTTTTTGTGTAAATCTGCAAATTGCTATACCCTTTTATGGCATGCAACATACTTGCAGCACTGGGCAGATTATGGAGGAGCAGAACCTTAGCTGCATTTACTTTCCATGTTGTGTGCCCAATTCCTACTCAGCTCTGGGGTTCTGTATACTTGTGAAGTGAGTACAAAGTTGTCCCTGAACTCATAGAATTGCAGTTCTTTCCCAAACACGCAAGTAGAAAGAAGACTTCTTTCTTTCTTTCTTTCTTTCTCCCTGCCCTCCTCCTGCCTACACACAAGAGGTAAGGAGAATAGCTATCTGAAACTTTGGTCTGCACTGTGATTTTTCCAGGAGCCCTGTGTGTGTATGAATGGGGGCGGGGCACCATGTACCTGTGCTCAGAGATGCACAATTTCCTCCCCCCACACACACACTTGCTCCAAGTGGTCCAACCAGTAGTAAATTCTACCACCATACCTGCCCCACAACTACTCAGTTCTGCTGGCAGTGCAGAGCTAAGATTCCACTATTTTCAGCTTATTCCTGTACTCAGTGTATAGGGATGCTGCACAGAAGCATAAAGGGGGGTGGGTGTATTTACTCCCACTTACTCCCTTTCATAGCGTGCATATACCAGGCTACAACACTCTGCTTTTTATAGAATTAGTGAACAAATGGCAATACAATTCATGCAACTATTTGTATATCTAGGGCCAGGTTCTGTCATCCTTACTCAGAATGAGTAGCCTTGTTGAAAGCAATACAATTATAGTGGAATGGTGTGCTACTCGGTTTAAGTAAGGGCAGCAGACACCTGCATTTGATTAACATATATTATACTAAAAGCATATTATCCTCATTTAAACATATTTACTAGTAAAAGGTAAACATGCATATTCCTTTGGAATAATATGCTAACCTGAACAAAACAAGGAACAGTCAACTGCAATTTGCATATTGTAAGCATAGCAAGTGTATTTAGCTTTTCATTTGCATATATGGCATGCATTCATTAAAAAAACAAGAGAATTCATACTAAAAAACCCCAAACTTCAGTAGACGTTATCAAAAGTAGTTAAGATATTGAGCCATTAAACTTTCCTCAACCCCCCAAAAACCTCCATTAGCTAGACACAGATTAGAAATTATTTTCAAAATATAAAATATGCAGCACAAAACAGCCCAGCATTTTTAATACAAAAAGGTGAAAATACAGCTTCCATTCTATAGAAGACAGAAATAATGAATCAAATAAGACAGTTAACTGTTAATGCCTGATAAAGTTATATTATATTGATTGACCAAGAAAATTTAATTAAAGCAGGCATGTGAGAAATCTGATACCTTCATGAGATGCTTTATAATCCACACAACTGTCGAAAACATTATTTAATTTAATATATAAGAAAGTAAGCCAAGTAAATTAAGTATTTATCTTTATGAGAGTACATGTGTCATTTTTGTTAAAGTTCATGTATAGCTGAAACAAGAAGAAATGATAATATTTCAACTTGATTTTATCATCATGAGATGGACTTTGTGTGCATGGGTTTACACAGAAAACTGGAGCACTGGAGGTAGATGCAAGAGCCAATAATCACAGCTGTAATTTTAAGAAATCATTATGAAGAACTATGAGCCTGATCTTGAAGTCCTGATTCAGGCAAAACATTCCATACGCTTCATTGGGAGTTTTCTCTTTGACAGGACTGCAGAGTTGAGCCCTTGGGTATATTACCGCAGTAATTATCATTTTGCCATAGAATCTCAGGGTTGGAAGGGACCTCAGGAGGTCATGTAGTCCAACCCCCTACTCAAAGCAGGACCAACGCCAACTAAATCATCCCAGCCAGGGCTTTGTCAAGCCTGACCTTAAAAACCTCTATGGAAGGAGATTCCACCACCTCCCTAGGTAACCCATTCCAGTCCTTCACCACCCTACTAGTGAAAAAGTTTTTCCTAATATCCAACCTAAACCTCCCCCTCTGCAACTTGAGACCATTACTCTTTGTTCTGTCTTCTTCTACCACTGAGAACAGTCTAGATCCATCTTCTTTGGGACCCCCTTTTAGGTAGTTGAAAGCAGCTATCAAATCCCCCCTCATTCTTCTCTTTTGCAGGCTAAACAATCCCAGTTCCCTCAGCCTCGCCTCATAAGTCATGTGTTCCAGCCCCCTAATCATTTTTGTTGCTCTCCGCTGGACTTTTTCCAATTTATCCACATCCTTCTTGTAGTGTGAGGCCCAAAACTGGACACAGTACTTCAAATGAGGCCTCACCAGTGCCGAATAGAGGGGAATAATCACGTCCCTCGATCTGCTGGAAATGCCCCTACTTATACAACCCAAAATGCCATTAGCCTTCTTGGCAACAAGGGCACACTGTTGACTCATATTCAGCTTTTCGTCCACTGTAACCCCTAGGTCCTTTTCTGCAGAACTGCTGCCCAGCCATTCGGTCCCTAGTCAGTAGCAGTGCATAGGATTTTTCCGTCCTAAGTGCAGGACTCTGCACTTGTCCTTGTTGAACCTCATGAGATTTCTTTTGGCCCAATCCTCTAATTTGTCTAGGTCCCTCAGTATCCTATCCCTACCCTCCAGCGTATCAACCACTCCTCCCAGTTTAGTGTCATCTGCAAACTTGCTAAGGGTGCAGTCCACACCATCCTCCAGATCGTTGATGAAGATATTGAACAAAACCGGCCCCAGCACTGACCCTTGGGGCACTCCACTTGATACCGGCTGCCACCTAGATATGGAGCCATTGATCACTACCGGTTGAGCACGACCATCCAGCCAGTTTTCTATCCACCTTACCGTCCATTCATCCAGCCCATACTTCTTTAACTTGCTGGCAAGAACACTGTGGGAGACTATATCAAAAGCTTTGCTAAAGTCAAGAAATAGCACATCCCCTGCTTTCCCCTCATCCACAGAGCCAGGTATCTCATCATAGAAGGCAATTAGGTTAGTCAGGCATGACTTGCCCTTGGTGAATCCATGCTGACTTTTCCTGATCACTTTCCCCTCCTTTAAGTGGTTCAGAATTAATTCTTTGAGGACCTGTTCCATGATTTTTCCAGGGACTGAGGTGAGACTGACTGGCCTGTAGTTCCCCGGATCTTTCTTCTTCCCTTTTTTAAAGATTGGCACTACATTAGCTTTTTTCCAGTGATCCGGGACCTCCCCCGATTGCCATGATTTGTCAAAGATAATGGCCAATGGCTCTGCAATCACATCGGCCAACTCCTTTAGCACCCTCGGATGCAGTGCATCCGGCCCCATGGACTTGTGCTCGTCCAGCTTTTCTAAATAGTCCCGAACTACTTCTTTCTCCACAGAGGGCTGGTCACCTCCTCCCCATACCGTGCTGCGGAGTGCAGCTGCCTGGGAGCTGCCCTCGTCTGTGAAGACAGAGGCAAAAAAAGCATTGAGTACACTAGCTTTCTCCACATCCTCTGTCACTAGGTTCCCTCCCTCATTCAGCAAGGGGCCCACACTTTCCTTGACTTTCTTCTTGTTGCTCACATACCTGAAGAAACCCTTCTTGTTACTCCTAACATCTCCGGCTAGCTGCAACTCCAAGTGTGATTTGGCCTTCCTAATTTCACTCCTGCATGCCTGAACAATATTCCTTGTTAAAGCAAAAGTTCTTATATCAGACGTAGATAGGTACTAAAAAGAATTTTGGCTCAGATATTTATTGATGCAAATAAACTCAGTCGTGTCCTTCCGACTCAGAAAGAAAAATTGAACATTTACCCAGAATGTTCTTAGGTAAGAATATAGTTACATGACAGCATCAAACATGAACCCTTCTCTTTACTAAGGTTATGTCTAAACTGCAAAGTTGTTGACAAAACTTTTGTCTTTCATGGGTACTTAAAAAGGCCCCTTCCGCCCCCCGCGAAAGACAAAAGTTTTGCTGACGCAAGTGGCAGTGTGAACACGGCTTTGTCGGCACGAGAGCTCTCCTGCCAACAAAGCTAACGCTGCTCACGGGGCTGGAAGTATTTTGTTGGCAAAAGTGCTGACAAAGAGCGTTTACACATGCTGACTTTTAGTGTCAAGGCTGTGTCAACACAGCCTTGTCGCTAAAAGCTGCGTGGTGTAGACAACCCCAAGAGAATGGCCAGGATATCTAGAATACTAGACATTGCCTTTGCAGCCCAAGACAGTACAACCTCCTGTGGTTTAGGCCTTGTCTACGCTACAAAGTTTTGTCAGCTAAACCTGCCTTTTGCCAACAAAACAGGGGAGGTGTACACACGACAAAGCTACTTTTGGCAGCAAAACTCTGCTGTTTTGCCCACAAAATAAAACCACCTCAGTGAGGCAGAAAGTTTTTTGCGGCAAAGATAAAGCGACAAAGCGTCAGTGTAGATGCTGCTGTTTGCTTTGTCGACATAATTGGCTTCCACCAGTATCCCACAATGCCTGCCATGACCACTCTGTTTTGATCTCTGCTGCCATGCAGGCCCGTGCCCCTCCCCGTTCAAAGCTCTGCTGCTCCATTTGGGGAACAAAGAGCAAATCATTAGTGTGGAATGCTCCTGTTTTGCCTTGCACTAGAAACGCAACAGCAGACAGACTACTGCTGCAGGGAGTGGGGGCTGGGGGGAAGAGAGGGGCGGGGAGAAGGGAGGAACTGCTGTGCTGCTTTGACATTCCTCAGCATAGAGAACTCACAGAGCTGCTCCAGGCAGCCGAGCAGGCTATGGGAGAACTCGGAGGGAATCACAGAATCGCAGGCAGGCAGAGTGGGCTGCTTCGGGAGAGACTGTTGTGTAGAGCACAGCCAGGGACTTACATGAGAGGGGTGTCCCCCTTCCCCTGCCTCAGGATAGGTCGGTCAGCCTGCTGTCTCCCCCGGTCCAGACATCCACTATTCTCTCCCTCCCCCACACATTTCAGTTGAAAAAGCAGCTGGCAATCTAGTAGGATTCCCATGGAAGTATGGGACTGAGAAACCTGCATCATGAGACCCATGAGGCATTGCAAACCCTTCCGGAAGCGCCCTGCGGCCAGTTGCACACTGTAATAGCTACCACATTGCACTGCTTTCTGTGTCAATGCAAGTGCTGCTAGTATGTACGTGCTCTGCTAACACCAGAAGTGTGGACATGGAACAGCAGTTTTAATTAAAGCACTTTAATTAAAGTGGCATAGCATTTGCAAACAAAACTTTGTAGTGTAGACAAGGCCTTAGTCTCCAGTGTCTTCCCATCCCCCTGTTTATGCTATATGCACATTTGGTTTACATTGCTTAATTTACATTTGACAGAGAGATACACATCTTATCTCCTGTCTGGAAGAAACCTGTTTGTCAGCTCTGCCTTGTTCCAGACTTTAAAACATAATTCCAGTGTGTATTCATAACTTTTCAAAATAATATCCATACATACATTTCACAATTATATTAATGACCATCTTAATACCAGGTTTCATTTCGTACCTTGAAATGAACAATATTTCTAATAAATAGCATGAAAGCAGTGTGTTATGTATAATGAGTTTGTCAGGCCTATTAGGAGTTGCTGTGACAGAACAGTGAACCCTTTGTCACTTGTCATTGAGGAATTCTAAGGTTCACACCTTTGCAATGGCAGTTCACACACATTTCACACTTGAACAAGAGTGCTACTGGCCATTTACATATGCAGGGCCAGCTCTAGGCACCAGCAAAACAAGCTGGTGCTTGGGGCGGCACATTTGTAGGGGTGGCGTTCTGGCGCCGGCCATGCTGCCCCTAGAAATGTGACCCGGCTGCCCCAGCTCACCTCCGCTCTGCGCCTCCGCTGCTTGGCTTTCATGTGCCGCTGCTGCTCAGCTTCTCCCCCTCCCCCTCTGTTTCCTGCGCCACTTCTCCCCCTCCCTCCCAGGCTTAAGAGGGAGAAGAGAACCCAAGCCGCCGCGGTGCGCAAAACAGCTGTTTCGCACTCTGCAAGCCTGGGAGGGAGGGGGACACTTGGCTTCTCCCTCTTCCTCCCAGGCTTGAGAGCCAGGGACGGGGAGAACCTGAGAGCCTGGGAGGGAGGGGGACACTCGGCTTGAAAGCCTGGTGGGGGAGAACCTGAACGGCGGCACGCGAAACCCGCGTGTGGCAAGTCTGGGAGGGAGGGGGAGAACCCGAGTGGCGGCGACAGAGCAGAGGTGAGCTAGGGCGGTGAGTTGCTGGCGGGGGGGGGGGTACAGGAAGCAATGGGATGGGGGAAATGTAGCACCTGCGGGGAAGGAGGCGGGGCTGGGTATTTGGGGAAGGAGTGGAGTTGAGGCGGGGCCGGGGATGGGGCAAGAAAAAAATGCGGGGGGCGGCCAAAATTTGTTTTGCTTCGGGCAGCAAAAATCCTAGAGCCAACCCTGAACATACGAATGGATGATCAACGGTGCCAGGGAGATGAAAATTACATCCTTACAGAGTGAAAGCATTAGTAGGAAAAAGAGTCTAACACATTAAGTTCTGGTTTACAGTAAAGAGTTAGATTGACTCAGCTATATTGCTGAGGGATATGAAAAATCCATACACCTGAGTGATGTAGTTAAGCCAATGTTATCCCCGGTCCAGACAGTGCTAGGTCGACAAAAGAATGCTTCCTCTGACCTAGCTTCCACCTCTTGGGTAGGTGAGTTACCTATCCTGATGGGAGAACCCCTCCTGTTGGTGTAGGTTGAGTCTACACTGAAAGGCTACACGGGGTGCAGCTGCAGCGCTGCATGTGTGCTGCTGTAGCATTTAAATGCTGTAGCATTATAAATAAGTGCTAAGTAAATTCAGGAGTCCTTTCCTGCACCTGCCTCCTTGTCCACTTGACAGCAGATCTTGAATCAAGCTCAACAGCTACTCTCTGACTCCTCCAGAGTTCTGCAGCCACTCACCAGATTGGTGTGATTTCCTTCACATGCTCTGATTGGGGTCAGCATTTCAGATAATAACTCGTGCTAGGAGAGTGCCCAACTTGAAATCTGGAAGGAGATTCACAATGCTTCACCACCCTAGATGCAGATGCCATTGTCTGGACATTGAGCTGTGACAGCAAAGCAAGAGAGAGCTACACTGTAGACATTGTAGTATGGATGATATACTTAAAGGTCCAGCAGCAGCTGCAGTCATCAGGGAATCCTGCTGGTACCAGAGCTGCTCTAATCCATGGCGGCAGCAGTACAGCTGTTTGCTGTCCTGGCAGGCAGCAGAGGGCGCTGGCACAGAACAGGGAATTCAGACTTCTGTAGAACTATTTTTCATTAGTCTCACAGAGGCAGGGTATAGGGCTCATTTCCTTCTCTCTCTTGTTTTTCCTGATCCAACCACAAATACAGTTGTTTGTGGAATGGGAGATGGGGAATTTCTAGGCCTGTTGGCAATGGTTGTCTGGTAAGAGAAGGAAGGTTCTGACCCTGGAGATGGGTGTCCTGAGCCAGGGCAATGTTGGGTGGGAGAAGGATCCGAGCTGCAAAGGCAGAATGAGGAGACATTGCCACCTGCAGCTCCACTATTCATTTTGGTCATCAGCCACTGCTGAATATACTGAAGAACTTACATTTGAGGATACAGAGGATTTAGCTTTGAACTGAGCCATGCACAACTCAGATTGATGTATCCTTTGACAGATAAGTAGAAATCTGAGATCAGTGTAGGCTGAACTTTCCGGAGCAGAAGAGAGCATAAAATGCTATAATAGTGGACAATTTATCCATCTATCCATATAGGTATTTGTATAGGCCACATCATGATAGTATATGTGCACTTTCCAAGTATCTAAAGATAAAAATAAAAATATCAGTCTCTCTTTCTTCCTTCCCAGCCTGCATTAGAAATTATTTGATTAGTTTTTTTGGTTATTTCATTCTCTTTTACCCCATGCAGATTTAGGAACAAATATTACAAACACCATGTGTACATGGATAGAAATTCAGCAGCATCCAGTGTAGATAGAGTTGTTTGGGCGCCTCTCTTTTGCAAGCATAGTGTCAGACAGAAGAGGCACCATCTCCAATTAACTTGGATGGACTTTGAGGACTAATTAATTCCACTCACTTTATTCAATTAATGGGGTACCTCATACTGTGAGGATTCCCACTGATTTAGTGAGCCAGATAATGATCTGGATTTCCTAGCCAGGCCAGGGCATAATGGGGAATAAAGCCTTCACCCATGCCCCTGCTTAGCCTCTCCACAGCATGGTTTCAGGCATATAAGAGTAACTGAGCACAATACAGACACATTTTTCCCACACTCACCCCAAGGAGGTAGCTAGAGAGGGATAATGTGTAGAGTACCTATCATTGTGCAAAGATGTGGGTGTGACTGCAGAGACTAAAGGTCATCCTCCATTTTGGAAGATGGGGATCTGGACTACAGGGCGAGATAGTCAACACCAGGCTCTGGTTACTGTTGAGTTAGAATCATGTAATGTTTAAATAAAAATAACAAATGTTAAATACAAACTCGCCATGCTGTAATGTTGAGAAGAATACAAGATAACACTAGAGGGGAGAGCCTTCCCATCGCCTGTGTGCTCTGGAGCAAGAAGGGAGGAGGAAGAGATTGCATTGCTCTCAGTCATAATTCATTTGTGGTGACACAGCAGCTATATGCCACTCCTTACATGGGGCAGCTCATCCTGGCACAATCCAGCTCAGCAGGACTCCTCACCATGAGTGAAGAGGGCACTATTAGGCCCTGACTCCTGAGACAGTGCACAATGAAGATCTGGTCATTTGGATGACCACATCTATATTTCTTAAAGCAGGAGTTCTCAAAGTTCATGGCACTGCGACTCCCTCCTGAAAACAAAAATTACTACATGATCCCAGGAGGGTGGACTGAAGCTTGAGCCTGCCCAAACTCTACCATCCCTGGCAGAGGGGCCAAAGCCCGAGCCCCATCTCCCGGGCAGGGGAGCCGAAGCCAAAAGCTCGAGCCACATCAAACAGGGCTGAAGCCCTTGGGCTTTGGCTTTGACCCCAGGTGCTGGGTCTTAGGCTTCACCTTCGGCCCTGGGTGGTGGGGCTTAAGCTTTGTTTTTGGCCCTGGGCAGTGGGGCTCGAGCTTTGGCTCTGGGCCGTAGCAAGTCTAACGCAAGCCCTGGCAACCCCATTAAAATGGGGTTGTGACCCATGGTTTGAGAACCACTATCTTAAAGAATAAAAATGTCAAGAGCCATTTACTTATTCTAAAATGGCTCCAAAAATATCTATAAAGTCCAAATATAATTATGTAGCTTAGCATATTGTAAAGCAGGTAACAGTAACAATTTAATTTTTAATACTTTCAGAGACTTTATGTTTGTTCAGATATTTCCCTCGAGTGTCCAGTTTTATTTTAGTTTCTTATACATGTGTACCAAAACAAATTATTTTAATCTATTCATTTTAATTTAGAAAGGCACTTAAGTCTAAAGTGCTTTTTTTTTTAATCCCTTGGAGCTTGTTTTGTCTGCATATGTTTATTGAAAATGAAAAATAAAGATTTCCTTCACAGATGATCACATAACGACATCCAGCTGGAATTGATACGTCCCTCGAGTTCTCTGCTGCTTTGTGGCTGTAGTCTTAAGTGTCACTCAAAAACAACTTAACTATTTGGATTTTAATGATAGACCCAATCAGAGTCAGCCCTTTGCCTTTTGGTGAATTGAGATTGGAAGGTGTTTGCAGTACTGCGTAGGAGACAGATTGCACCTGATAGCCTAAGAAGCAATTT
This sequence comes from Chelydra serpentina, assembly GCA_037349315.1. Taxonomy (NCBI): domain Eukaryota; kingdom Metazoa; phylum Chordata; order Testudines; family Chelydridae; genus Chelydra; species Chelydra serpentina. The sequence continues at coordinate 82,747,237 of JBAIAC010000004.1, forward strand.
AATCTTTTAAGTATATGGAAGGAACAAATGCAAGTTCAGAATGGAATGGTTTTGTGTAGCTACAAGATGTATGAATATGGAGGATCCATGAGAAAAACATCCATAGATATAAAACCTTTAGATTTCCAAACATTCAGGACTAATTTGTCATTGCCTCTGCACAGGTGAATCACCAGGATGGAAAATGGCACAGAAATAATATTTCCCTCTACTCTGGTGTAAAAGAACTGTAATCTGCCAGTATGAAGACCTAATGCTTTCTAATTCTTAGGCTGTTTGGTCAGCCAATGCAATAGCGCCGCCGGTGGCTGAAGACAGGTGCTGGGGGAAGCCTATTTTGCACCTTTCCAAGAGAAGATGTAGGTGCTGTTGCTCAGCATGCTTCCACCACTGTCTGTAAAGAATTCTGCCTGCATTTGTCTTGTGCAGACAGAATGCCTCGTGCGACACTGGTAGGATGGTACAGGTGCGTACACCCCACCCACTATCATATTAGCACTCCTGATCAACAATACAGACCCTGTAAATAGCCATAAAATGTGCATGTTGCCACATTAATAGAGATTACAAGTGGAATAGTTAACCTTTGTTTTACCTAATATTTACTTGTCAAATATGCTCCAATCAATACTCTCTGGGTGCATTTGCAGCACTTTTCTGTATCAGAATATTAAAAAAATCTGGTGTATTGAAAACTCTGTTAAAGTTGTACGCTGTCACTTTAAATTTCAGGGTTTTTTTTCCTGGTCTTGCCACTTACAGGTTAGGAGATTCTATAGAGAAGTGTGTGAATGGGGCATATCAGCATTCTATAGACAGCCTGCCTAGAGTAAGCTAGGGTGAGCTGTGCCTCTGTTTTGAAGAGCAGCCTATTTCATCATTCTGTTTTTGGATTCCAGTGAGTTAACATTCTGAATTCTAAGAAATAATGTAGTGTTATGTTTAGGATGACCAGTCAGCAAGTGTGAAAAATTGGGACAGAGGGTGGGGGGTAATAGGAGCTTATATAAGAAAAAGACCCAAAACCAGGACTGTCCCTATAAAATCGGGACATCTGGTCACCCTAGTTATGTTGCAATCTTGCGGCAACAGTATTTATGTTTGTATGCTGTGAACATAACAAAAACAAAATATAATTTTTAAAGGTAGAACAGACCTCCCTGGTTGACAAGAGAAATTCATCCTGCTCACGCAACCTGCAGCTGAGGAGAGTTAACAAGATGATAACAATATGTGGTGATTCCCTCTTAGTCAAGAGAGGAGACAGTGTTACAGCCACTTCTAGACCATACCTCCTACCCACTAGCATCGCATGTAACTTGTCTAGGTTTGAGTGATGAGAAAATGGCTCACAAGATCCCCATTTTAACTTGTCTGTTACAGCTGTCCCCCTGCTGCATTCCCTTTTCCTCTCTCCTTTCTGTTGGTACCGGGTGTGGCCGCCCCTCCCGGCCATTGTGCTAACTAAAGTCATAGCCCTATTCATAGGAATGGCTTGTACAGACTGACTGGAGCCATTGCTCTGCCTAGGGAGGGGGCTTCTTGCTTTGGTTCCTTTGTTCAGACCTGGGCTCGGTGTAGGGGTGCTCTGCCCAGGTATGCAAGACCTAAAGTGGCCACATAGCTGAGCATATGAGTCATACCTGTGGCTCAGAACTTGCCCAGGCATGCCTATGCTTACCTGTAGTTTTCCCTGCTCTCTCCCTCCTCCCCTGTATCCAGAGAAGCCAATCAAAAGTACTAGTGGGAAACTGCCTAAGTTTGCCTTTAAAACCAGACATTTTCTGATCAGACCCCTGGAGAAGTTCCTTGCCTTGCCACCTGGTCTGATCAGCTAGGGGTCTTTGGGAGGCCCTCTCCCCGCTCTCGTTTGTTTTTGAGCGTACTCCCATTTTAAACTCCCCTCCCACGAACAACGAATTTGTGCCTGGAGATCTCCTGATTATTGAAAGCGAATCAAGTCTGATGCTAAACCTGCCGTTCCTGTTGCTGCTTTGGGGATTGGTAAGAAAAAGAAAACCTCTTGCACACTTCCCCTTGTTTTAACTGCTGGCTTTCTTTCCCCAGCAGGCAGACGCAAGCTAACTCCTTGGTCTGTATTAGGTTTAGTCTTTAGTCTAGATAAATTGTAATTTCATTTTGCATAGCTGTGGTTACGTAGGTTTAAAGAATTGTTTGTATTGTGTTCTGTTACTTGCTAACTTGTGTAGTCTTGGTTAAGTTAAATCATAGATAAGATTTTGCTGTGTTCTGTATAATTGTGGTTAAGTCTGTCTTCCCGCTGCCCAAACCCCCCCAACCTCATTTCTCTACCACTCTCTCGCTCTCTCTCTGTTTAAACTTGCAGCCTGTCTGCTCTCTGTGTCTCCCTCAGTTCAAATCTCCCTCCGCAGCGCCTCTGCCTTTGGTCTCTCCTCCACCACGTGTCTTTCCCCCCCCAACCTCATTTCTCTACCACTGCCTTTCTCTCTCTCTCCCTCCCCTAATCCCTTCCACCACGTGCTCACCCCCCCCCCTTCCTATAGCTGCCAAGCCTCAATTGCATTACTAAAGTCTAGCATAAAAACCCCATTGGTTACTTTCCTTTTTCTCTCTAACACACCTCACATTTTACATTTACACCACTGTGACCCATTTTTACCTAAAGTTGTTGGTTATTTAACACATTTTACCCATAACTGTTAGTTGGTTATATGCTGCTGTGACACACCCTTTACATAGAAATTGTTGGCTGCCTGTTACATTTATACTTCAGTGTTAATTGGTTACCAACTGTATTGTACCCCACTGTATTGTACCCCACTGTATTGTACCCCACTATTGAAACCCCCTATCCTGTTTACTAAAAGAAACCCCTCCCCAATTGTCTACCTTAACAAACCCCATACCCCTCACTATTGAATTTTCCCTGTTTTTATATTCTCTTAATAAAGTTTATTCTGCACCCCACCAGTGCAGTAATTGTCCCCCAAGATCCCCTACCTGCTGGCAGGGACATAACTAAGCTCTGGCATATTTCCATTGTTTCAATTCCAAATTACACTGCCTTTTTATCTCACAGTCTTACAAGGGTTAATTTTTCCCCTCATAACATATTCTCTGAGGTTTATAAAGATACTTGTGCATCATAAGAGGTTCAAGGTGACCGTGTCCTTATAGCAAAGTAATAAAGCCAACCATTCATAAAAAATAATAATAACCATGCCTATCTAAATTCACAATTATTGTTACTTATTTTGTCATAAGAGAAATGTGTATGGAGCCTGATTCTAAATATAATGAGATGATACCCTGATTAGATAAAGACTTCTGTTTAACAAGCATAATTAGATTTTTTGTCTATATCATGTAAAAAGTTTGGCTTCAAAGAGAGTTATTGCAGCTGTTTTGCTAACAAATAAAAGGGTGTGATTCAACAAAAAATTATGGCACAGTAGAACCCCCAAAAGTTCAGTGCAGAACCCAAACATAATTTTCTTCATTGAATCAGGGCCCAAGTGCCTCATAAAAAATGTTCTGACACTCTGCTATAGTCTCTTTAAATCTGTGAAATTGAAACATTCCACCTTCACAGCATAAAGCAATAGTTAAGGTAAGATGAGGATGAGTGGAATGCTCAGGAAAAGCAAGATAACTTACATATGCATGTACAAGTCTTCAGATTGTGCTTCCTCTCATTCATCCAGCTGCTTACTTTAGCAGCTAATGCAAATAGGTATTAAAGGTGTCTGAAAACACTTTTGAAAGAGTCGTTGAGAACCATTTGTAGCTAGTATCCCTCTGAGACAATGAACTAGTGAGTATTATTAAAATCTTTTTAATTACTTTGACTGTGTTGCACTTCATTATAAAGCCAGGATATCAGGTAGTAGGGTGTATCTTTTGAAAATAAATAGCAATAAAATATTTTGCTGTTCCATTCTTAAGCATCCTAATGGTATCCACAACTGATGATGTTTAGGAATGTGGCATTGTGAAAACGATGTGCAAAAACAACAGGTCAAATTCATGTTGGAAAAAAAATGTCCGTTTACCCAATTATGATAGCATAAAAGAAATTGCAATACTAGATCAGACCCATGCACCATCTATTCCAATATCTGGTCTCTGAAAATGATCAGTACAAGATGCTTCAAAGCAAGGTGGAAGAAACCCTGGAGTGGACAACTAGGAAACAACATATCAACAGGGGAAATTTCATTCTAACCCCTGTCAGTTAGCAGTTGGCTTATGCACTGAAACATCAGTGTTTATGTCCCACCTAACTGTTATTACCCTGCCTAATGTAACTGTGAATGTTCTTACTATCAATTTAAATGCCTAATCTTTTTTTGAATCCTACTAAGTATAATCCATATGCTTTTATACTACAGCATTTTATTTTTCTAAGTAGAGAGGAGGGGATTTTGTACATCTGCAGAGAGCAGAGCAGTGAGTCTGACTAAGGCTATATTTACACTGGAATTCGAGGTGTGCTTTGCAGCTTGGTAGGCATGCACCTAATCTATTTGAACATGACTTAAAGTAGCAGTGAAGAGGCAGTGGCACAGGCTTCAGTTTGGGCTAGCAATGCGAGTATGTACCAATGTGGGCTTGTTCAGCCTGAACTGAAGCCTGTACCCCCATTTCTTCATGGCTATTTATAGCCATGCTAGCTAGATTAAAGCCAGTGTAGGCTAACCTATCAATCACTCCTTTGATTGCAGTGTCAACATAGCTTGAAAGTACCCAGACAAATTCAGAAGAGGGGTGTTGTGAGTTGTTGAGCATGCTTAAATTACTGCTTGAAGCCACTATAGAAGCCTCCATTAATTGAAGTTCTATATATCTCAACCTGTACTCAGCACAGGGATTGAACCAATCAGAGCTGGGGGTGATGAGGAAAAATGTTATAGAGAGAGATGTTGATAGAAGTTCCCATGTGATTTGCTAGGGTGACAGAAGGCCAGAGCTAAGTCTACAAACCTGTTACAATTGGGCTACATGCAAGACTCCTAGCAGACCAGAGAAACTAAGGAGATGGAGTCTAGTATTTACAACACTTCTAAAAGAATTCATAGACCGGATTTTCCACTTCTGTTTCCTGCAAAAGTAGAAATCTTTGGCTGTGGTCAGAGGGATACTGGAATTCTATTTCATTTTGTAAAGTTTCAGGTGATTATAGTATTGCCTAGAATACATGATGAGGAAAGCATCTTCTGAGAAGATCAGAGGGGGAAAAGCCCATGTGTTCACCCTTATATGTCTATATGTGCAAAATAAAGGTCATGCTGAAACTGTGCTCCTGTGGTTTAGAAGTTGTAAGTCATATTTCTGTTCCATGAATATGAAATATATAAGTGCCCGGAGTGTGAAAGACGAGGTGGGTCAGGTAATATCTTTTATTGGACCAACTTCTGTTGGTGAAAAAGATACGTTTTTGAGCTACAAAGAGATCTTCTTTAGGTCTATGTGAAAGAAGTGTGAAAGTCTGTATAGGAAAGATGGCATCAATACTCTTGATCTAGTAGCTTGGTTTAAAAATGTATACTCAATATACGCTACATGTGTTTTAAATGTTGTTGTGGGCTTGTGTACATTAAGGGAGGAATTTTCAAGAGCACTTAGTAGAGGCCTAACTCTGCTCCCATTGAAGCCAATAGTAATATTCTCAGAGCAGAGTTAGGCCAATGTCACATGCATTTGAAAATTCCACCCTCAATGTGAATGTGTATCCTAAGTGTGTGTGTACTTTTTCTCACTTTGGTGGTGACTGGTAGTTATTAATAAGATCCTAATCTAGTAGTTAAATGCAATGCACTAGGTTTGACTCTTTGTAATGTTTTCTGAAAAGCCTGTGCTTCAGCAGAGTTAAGCTGAGCTGTTGGATCATGGCTATAATAGTGGCTGAACATAATTTGCCCTTTCAGCCCAGTTACATAAGGCTTTTGACTTTAATAATGTATTGGGGCAGTAAGTTTCATACATTTTGTACAAAAACACTTCCTTTATCGCGTTTAAATAGGTTGTGTTTGCATTTATTGAATGTTCCCCTGTTCTAGAATTATGTGAAAGCATAAATAGAAACCAGTAGGAAAGAATACATACAAGAATGATTCAAGGTCTGGAAATCTGCCTTACAGAGAGAGATTAAAAATGCTCAAACCATTTAGGTTATCCAATACAAAGTAAAAGGTGACTAGATAACAGTATATTAGTGCTTACATGGCGAGAAGATTTCTGATAGTAGAAAGCTCCGTAGTTTAGTAGACTAGAAATAAGGCACACATTTTTAACAGTGAGAATTACACCATTGGAACAACTTCCCCAGAGATGTGATGGATTCTCCACCACTTAAAGTCCTTAAATCAAGATTGGATGCCTTTCTAAAATACATTCTCTAACCTCAACCAGATGTAAGTGGTTTGATGAAGGATTCACCTGGGAATATTCTATCGCCTGAGTTATACAGAACATCAGACCAGATAATCATAATGGCCCCTTCTTCCCTTAAATCCACCCATCTATGAATCTTCTCAATTCAATTCATTGTCTTATATTCCTCTCACATTTCCTGTTTTATTTGTCTCCTCCCTAAATTAAACAGTTAAGAACACACGGCAAAAATGTAAGTGCATTTTTGTCTCTGCAGTCTGGTCAGAATGTACTCAGTCTGGGAGATACAGAGCTAAGAGAAGATAGGCTTAAAGGCACTGTTGTACTCCCTTGCTCCTTGGCACAGACAATACTTAAACTAATTTAAACAATAATTTCAAGCTGAAATTGTGCATGGCAATATGAACCATGTGTGAATTCTGATTGATCACATGGATATTAAATGGATCTATTATATCTGAGTGTTTAAAGATCTCGGCCACATTTAGATATACTAACTGGCCTGTGTTAACAACTTCAAGATCTCTTTTTCTCAAAAGTTATTTTTAGGATATATGTTAAACATTCATGCATTGTCCCATCATTCCTCAGGAGCTGTGGCTGAGTGAAATCCTTAACAGTGAAATCCTTGCTCGTCTTAAACACAAAAAAGCAGCTTACAAGAAGTGGAAGATTGGACAAATGACCAGGGAGGAGTATAAAAATATTGTTCAGGCATGCAGGAGTGAAATTAGGAAGGCCAAATCACACTTGGAGTTGCAGCTAGCCGGAGATGTTAGGAATAACAAGAAGGGTTTCTTCAGGTATGTGAGCAACAAGAAGAAAGTCAAGGAAAGTGTGGGCCCCTTGCTGAATGAGGGAGGGAACCTAGTGACAGAGGATGTGGAGAAAGCCAGTGTACTCAATGCTTTTTTTGCCTCTGTTTTCACAGACAAGGTCAGCTCCCAGGCGGCTGCACTCCGCAGCACGGTATGGGGAAGAGGTGACCAGCCCTCTGTGGAGAAAGAAGTAGTTCGGGACTATATAGAAAAGCTGGACGAGCACAAGTCCATGGGGCCGGATGCACTGCATCCGAGGGTGCTAAAGGAGTTGGCCGATGTGATTGCAGAGCCATTGGCCATTATCTTTGACAAATCATGGCAATCGGGGGAGGTCCCGGATCACTGGAAAAAAGCTAATGTAGTGCCCATCTTTAAAAAAAGGGAAGAAGGAAGATCCGGGGAACTAGAGGCCAGTCAGTCTCACCTCAGTCCCTGGAAAAATCATTGAACAGGTCCTCAAGGAATCAATTGTGAACCACTTAAAGGAGGGGAAAGTGATCAGGAATAGTCAGCATGGATTCACCAAGGGCAAGTCATGCCTGACTAACCTAATTGCCTTCTGTGATGAGATAACTGGCTCTGTGGATGAGGGGAAAGCAGTGGATGTGCTATTTCTTGACTTTAGCAAAGCTTTTGATATAGTCTCCCACAGTGTTCTTGCCAGCAAGTTAAAGAAGTATGGGCTGGATGAATGGACGGTAAGGTGGATAGAAAACTGGCTGGATGGTCGTGCTCAACGGGTAGTGATCAATGGCTCCATGTCTAGTTGGCAGCCGGTATCAAGTGGAGTGCCCCAAGGGTCGGTGCTGGGGCCGGTTTTGTTCAATATCTTCATCAATGATCTGGAGGATGGTGTGGACTGCACCCTTAGCAAGTTTGCAGATGACACTAAACTGGGAGGAGTGGTTGATACGCTGGAGGGTAGGGACAGGATACAGAGGGACCTAGACAAATTAGAGGATTGGGCCAAAAGAAACATGAGGAGGTTCAACAAGGACAAGTGCAGAGTCCTGCACTTACGACGGAAAAATCCCATGCACTGCTACAGACTAGGGACCGAATGGCTGGGCAGCGGTTCTGCAGAAAAGGACCTAGGGGTTACAGTGGACGAAAAGCTGAATATGAGTCAACAGTGTGCCCTTGTTGCCAAGAAGGCTAATGGCATTTTGGGCTGTATAAGTAGGGGCATTTCCAGCAGATCGAGGGACGTGATTATTCCCCTCTATTCGGCACTGGTGAGGCCTCATTTGAAGTACTGTGTCCAGTTTTGGGCCCCACACTACAAGAAGGATGTGGATAAATTGGAAAGAGTCCAACGGAGGGCAACCAAAATGATTAGGGGGCTGGAGCACATGACTTATGAGGAGAGGCTGAGGGAACTGGGATTGTTTAGCCTGCAGAAGAGAAGAGTGAGGGGGGATTTGATAGCTGCTTTCAACTACCTAAAAGGGGGTTCCAAAGAGGATGGATCTAGACTGTTCTCAGTGGTAGAAGATGACAGAACAAGGAGTAATGGTCTCAAGTTGCAGAGGGGGAGGTTTAGGTTGGATATTAGGAAAAACTTTTTCACTAGTAGGGTGGTGAAGCACTGGAATGGGTTACCTAGGGAGGTGGTGGATTCTCCTTCCTTAGAGGTTTTTAAGGTCAGGCTTGACAAAGCCCTGGCTTGGATGATCTAGTTGGGGTTGGTCCTGCTTTGAGCAGAGGGTTGGACTAGATGACCTCCTGAGGTCCCTTCCAACCCTGAGATTCTATGATGCAGCAACTACTGAGTAGGAACTGTGTCTACAATGTAGACAACCCCTTCCTCAATTTTAAGAAGGGTTCCAAAGCTCTTTCAGGCTGGGGAATCTATAGAAGAGCAGCTCCAGTTATGCTATGCTGGAAGCAGGTTATGAAGCCAGTACAGAGACATATCTCTGTACTCTGGTGGACCCCAGGAGATGAGAGGTTTCAGTGCCAAACATTGTTGCATCAGGCACTCAAGGGGGAAATTACCTTTTCCCACAATGAATGTGTGGGGAGATCCATGAACACAAGAGACAATAAGACAATAAATAATCAAGCCAAACAACTGTGAACAATCCATAAATTGAAAATTATACTGCCATTTACTTCGGAGAAAAGCAGGATTTCATTGCAAGCAATTTGCTAACCAAAAAGCAGCTAACTTATTAATCAATAAGGTCCATAGTGAATGGATTGACCAGTGTTGAACATAAAAAAGTATAAAAACCTGTTCACTGTCAAACAGGCTGCACAGAGCTAAAAGGAGTAAAAAGTGATAAACATTACTTTTTGGCAGTAAAATTTCTGAATATTAACCTTAATACAGCTGTGATGACAGCCATTTTGTCTGACACACCAGGGACTGAACCTGGGACTTCCAGAGCTAAAATCACAAGCTGCTACAGTTTAAGAGAAAGAGTCAAGTATAACAGACTCATATACTCTATGCCTGATCTGGAGCAGGAAACCTGTGTACACACTCACTGTTGGGTTAAATACACACAGAGAGCAAATTAATTGATAAGAATGTGCTGCTGCTGCTGCAGTTTAGTTATGTTGAAATTTTTTCTTGACATGTATTTATAAATCATGACAAGGGTGCCTAGAGCATATGGATAGATATCCCCTTTTTTGAGTGTAAATCCAAGTAAACACAATTGTAACTTTATGATCACAAATGTACTCTAACTCAAGAGATGAAGTACAGTAAGGGTATTGGATTTTGCTGCTCAAAAATCATTTTACAGGGAATCTGTGAGTGAGAGTTCAGATAATGAATTCTGTACAAAGATATTGGTATTGTACAAATGTCAGTCCCTGCCACACATGAACCATGTATGAGAAAAACAAGTGAACCATGATGGAAGCAGGTTAACAAAAATAACATGACATATTACGGATAATGATAGTCAGATAGTTTGGAACCTCACTTAGCCTGAAACATATTTGCATAAAATGCTCAGTAAACAATTGCGAGCACTTTAAAAAAAAATCAGTCTAACTCATAGATAATTCTTGAACAGAAAAAGAACTATGTTGGATAAATTGTTCACCCGGCTCTAATTACTATTAAAGATCTGTGAGACAATAATAGGATTGCCCTGGTTGGGATCACTCTGGTGAGGGAGCAGTTGGCAAAGATAGAAACTGAATTTCTGAGCTGAAATATTAAGATCTATAAGTCATGTAGGATTAGAGTTTTCAGGCTTCCACAGTTGGGAATTACTAGACTGACATCTGTAAGTTAAAGAGCAAAGAGACATTACATTGTGAATTGGTGGGTTATGATTTCTATAGGAAGTCAAAGGGAAGAAAGGGATTCTAACTGGACAGCCAGCCGCTTTTAGTGGACCATTTTTATATCTCTAGATATTTATATAAAATAGTGCCAACCAAGACAGACTAGTATTTCTTTGCCATTTGCATCTTGAATGTTTTGCATAATAAAATTCCCTCACAATTCCACAGTATATTTGTACACACACACACACACACAGAAATCCAATACAATAATACACATATTTTATTCACAAGACATTGACATTAATATTTTTAAATTAGTCATAATGTATCACTTAATTCATTAAAATACATTTGCATACTTGAGGCCATATGCATTATTCCAGATCTCTGATGAAATACCTGTGGGCACATCTACTTAAATTTTCATGTTTCTAAAAACAAAAGATGAAAATCATTGCTGCAGTCATATGAAGTGAGCCCAGAGAGCATTGACATGTCATATTAAAACTATAAAACAATTTATAAGCTATTTTATTTCTGGCTTTTTAACAAAATAAGCCAAATTAATAACGAATTGACTGCTTCTAATCTAAATTCCATGACAATATGAGAAGCACTTGCTTCAGATTGTATTTAATGGAAAATATTGATAAAATAGAGGCTATAAATGAAAGATAATACTGGAAATAATACTTTTATTTTTAAAGTGGCTTAATTCCATCTCTCTCTCTCTCTCTCTCTCTCTCTTTTCTGGTCCACTCTGATAATCAGGGCACTTAATAACAAAAATCAAAACAACTGAAAAAACTGAATGAAAAGCAAGACTCATAAAATAATCTTATGTTACTATGTAATGGGGCAGCTCTTAAGCTGGTGTAAATCAGCATAGATATATTGAAGTCAATCAAGCTGTGAATCTGACCCAATTAATTTTAATTTGGACAGAGATTGTTTGCTTGCTTTAAGGAAAGCTATTGTGGGTATACTGTACATATTTCATCTGTTTGCTATTAATTTTAGCTACCATTAGGTGGATGACCAAGCTTTAAGCAGTTATTTGAAGTAACTTTTCTATAAAATGGTGCTTCTATAAAATGGTGTTACAACACCAAAAACACTTATTAATTGATATAGTGAATTTATGCCCAGAAACACTGCCCCTAAAAACCTGTACTTCCAGGAACAATATGTTTTAACAAACCTATAGAGAATCTGAAGAAATAATTCATAATTGTCCATTGAATCATTGCTCAGTAAATTAAATCTCTTTTTCTAGTCTCAGGATATCCATGAGCAGATCTTGATATCCTCAAGTGTAATTGGCATTTGAATTTATCTGATTATTATTATTAATTCTTCTGGGATTTTTTACTCTGTCGATTGAACTGCTAGCTGTGAGTGTTTGATAGTCACTGTTTGAAATTAAAGCTGTGCTGGTTTGTTGTGATTGGTCAGATAAGTAAATCATGTTAAACCAGATCCTCAGATGGCATAAACATTATATTTAATTCTCCCCTCAGAAAGGTAGTAATTTAGGGAGAAGTAGCAGAGAAAAAGAACTAGGTAATTATGGAAAATGTTAAGACTTTCCCAAGGATGATTCCTAGTCAGAAGTAGGATGCTGTAAGATTCACAGGCTGCATACAGCATTAAATTTAAATAATCTATGATCATACTCAGACAAAGCTATTGCCAGCCTGATTCTAGTTCTGAATGGTGACATTAAATCCTAGTCTCCTCACCAGTAATAAGGCACAGAAATAGTCAGCTTGTTTAACTGCTTCTGCACATAGCACTGACGAGGAGTTTTGGGAACCCCATCTCCTTGCTGTGTTTCTAAGCAATTATCCGATTCCATATAAAACATACCACAGTGTTGACTGATCTGTAACTGTCAACACCAGCCAGAGCCACAAGTCATTATGAATGTATGCAGTCACCGTGTTAAAGGCTGGCTCACTTAATTTCCTCTGTGCCAGTGCTCTGGAAAAGGCTTTTGAGAACCTTGTTCCATGATGGGTCAGTCAGTGACCCATCCTACTATAGCAAAGAATGTCTTGTATGAACACTCAAGGATGGATGCTTGAGGTTCTCTTCCTGCAAACATTTATATTTTCAGTGACATGTTTTGAGAGAAAAGGCAAAAAGGCCACAAATTCAGCCGAAGCAAATTCATGTTTAAATGTAAGCAACTATTATAGACGCTGCTTGCAGCAGGTGCTCAGCTTCATCATAATGACACTGGACTATTGACTGCATTGTCAAGTTTATCAGAGTTAAGATATGTCCAATATCAGGGCCATGCAAACACATGAAACTTACTTTTTTTGGATTCCAATACCATGTCAAACAGAGGTTCATGTGGACAGAAAAAGATTTGAGCTGACCATTTCTCACCAGCACTTCTGCTTTATTAGAGCTGGTTGGAACATTTTCAGCCAAAATATGCTGTTGCAGCAAAACTGAAATGTTTTGCAGGGATCTAGTGGTTTTAATGAAGTTTTTGTCAGGCATGCGAGGTGTCTCCCTATAGCTTGGTGTTTGTGGCATTAGCCTAGGAGACCTAGATTCAAATCCTTACTTTCCCTGAATAAGAATAATCTGTGATGAAAGACTGCTCTGAATCAGGCAGAATGGAGACTTGAAGCTGGGTCTCCCACAGGCAAGAGTCCTAACCACCAGGCCCCACATGTACTTTCCCCAAAAGCTTGGGGTTTGATCTAAAAACAGATATCTGGACACAATTCTGTTGTTTGTGAAAAAAAGTTCAAAAGGTTTTGGTTTTGTCCCGAAGTTGAACAAAAACAAGTTTTAAAACCTCAAAAGATACTGTGAATGGAATTTCCTTCTTCCAGTCAGCTCTATTCTTTATCGCCTGGTCCCATCGACTGTCTTGCAAAGAGGTGCACTATTCACACAGAGTGATATTCATCCCTTGCATAGGGCTAGAGCAGGTACTATGCAACTCCAAGACCTCAACATAGATTATAAGTGGTTTATGAGCCTTGAGCCGGTCCTGGACAGGGGCAAATTTCACCATTAGGCCTTGGCTACACTTGCAGATGTACAGCGCTGTTAGTTAAACCCGTGTTCGTACAGCTGAGTAGGGAAAGCGCTGCAGCCTGTCCACACTGGCAGCTGCCAGCGCAGTAAGGTGGCTACATTTGAGGCATTTGCAGCTGTATTGGGAGCGGTGCATTATTGGCATTCAAGTGGCTGCAACGTGCTTTTCAAATGGGGGAGGGGGTGAGGGGGACTTTGACAGGGAGCGTTTTTGGAGAGAGAGTGGGTTTTTGGGATATCCACAGAGTGTCAGCTCATTATTTCCACACCTCCACATCCCCTGCCTCTCTCTCAATCACTGAAAGCAAACAGCAGGGGCTTTGTTTGTTTTTAAAGAGCAGATAAAAGAGAGGAAATGGAGCCTTCCCCCTCCCCCCCACCGTTCTTCTCCCCCCGCCCCACACGCTGTCTCTGTCCAAGGCAACTTTGCTGCCGGCATTCCTAACGGAGCCCATCCCCTCTTTCCCCCCCCCCCACCCCGCCTGCAAACAGTAGCTGTGTTTGGTTTTTTGTAAAGCACCTCAACAACGGAACTCTGAACTCCAACCCAGAAGTGCCGTTTCAAAACAAAGGCAGCTTCCGGAGATCAGTAACTGCGTTGTTCCTTGGCTACACTGAAAGACCAACGTTCCACCCACTTCGCAACAGCTGGTATTCCTCTCGGGGAGGTGAAGTACATGCAGCGCTGTATCTGAGGAGATACAGCGCTGCACGTGCCTTGCAAGTGTAGCCAGTTAGTGAGTTACAGCGCTGCAGGCAGTTTTATTGCGCTGTAACTCGTAAGTGTAGCCAAGGCCTTAGAGTACTTTGACACATTAGGGTCCAGAATAAGATTATCTACCTTTAAAGCAACAACAGCAGCAGTACTGTACTTCACCATCCAACTGCTGTTGAATGGGGGCAGGGCAGGAAGCCTGCTCCTCGAACATCTTTCTAAATAGCACTGGATGAGTAGAAGCAAAAAAAGCTTAACATTTTTTCTGATTAATTTGTCTGGTATTCATCATATTATTTATTGAATAAATAGTATTCACTTAGCTTGCCTTGACTCTGTGCATGTGGGGAGTGGGGGAGTGAAATATCCTGAGGCCTTATTTGGAGTATTTGAACCACCTTGTGACTACCTCTAAACTACTAAAGCACTATGACAGATTACTCTGATTTGTTTGCAAGGTATACAGCAGTTTCAGCCAACCTAATGGTGGCATCAGATTTTTCTAGTTACAGGTTTATACAACAAATTAAGAGGGTTCCCCCCCCCCCCCACCAGGTCTCTGGAATCAATGTGAATTGATTCATTTGCTGATCTTAGAATTACTTAGTTTGGCTCATGCTAAGTCAGTTCTAGTAAAGTGGTATTCTGAGAGGTATAGTAAATGTGAAACTTTTCAATCATAGACATAACTATTGTATACCTAAGACCATTTTTAATTTATATTGTCTTTGAAATTGCAAAGAATTGGGATATTTTAAAGGTCCTTCTGGGTTCTCTATTAACTTTCTAGCATGCACATAACCTAAAACCATTGGTGGGATTGATTAAAAAGATTCATTTTCAGCACAGCAAGTAGTGAACTCAACATGGAACAAAAATAAATAAATAACTTGGTAAAAGGGTGAGTAAGGCCAAAATTGTTTCATTCCCTTCACTTACATTTCCTCCAGTGTCTGGGGTTAGTGATAAATCTGTCCTCTTTCATTATTGTCTTCCTCTTAACTTGACTTAGGGATTACATCTAAGGGGATGTTTCTAAGTGAAAAGTGTTTGTTCATGTCATGGCCTAATATTAGTGCTGTTTTCAGTGACAGTGCCCCTAATAGCAACAAAAAACATTCTATAGGCCCAGTTCTGAAGTCAGTGGAGAAAGGCTACATTATTAAGTGTTCACAGTATTTCATGTATACTATTAAAAAGAAAAGCAGCTAAAAAGGCTCAGTGAATCTATGCTCACCTCCACAGAACGTTTGTAGCTTACTTTAAAGACGATGTTTTCTGAGATAGCTTTTTTTCTACTTGTGTACAAATATGTTACAGACTGGGGAATATGTCTGTAGCAACTTATGAATTTGGTTTTTGTTTGGAAAATACCTGTTATATTTCAGCCTCCATTTCTTCATCTTCAGTAAGGCTCTGAGCATTCAACCTGTAGCAGGCACTTGGCACCTAGTTTGGAAAGCTTAGACAGAACAACCGAGGGCTATCAGCATTGAATAACTTTCTGTAGTGAAACAATGGTGGTTCTAGAGAAAACATTAAGTTAAAAAAGGGGGTGACACCAGACTAAGGAAGCTGAGTCCAGGAGATGATTGTCTTCCATAGATATGTAACTTTCTTGTGCTTTTTTGGAGTATAGCATGTATATTTAAGAAATTCCTTTTTTCAGCCTGTTGCCTTGGTTTACTGCCAAGCTGTCATTGAAGGGGTTAATTAGAAACTACAGATACCACAATCAGGGGATCTCAGGTGGGGAGGAGGCATATGGAGGAAGGAGCTGTTCTATTCACTGGAGGGCTCAGGAGGGCTGAGGCACTGATTCCAGGATCTAGGCAGCCAGACTGCAGGGTCCCCTTGCTCAGGAGGGATGTCAGATACCAGGTATGCACCTGGGTGGACCCCGAGGTAGGAGAAGTGATTGCTCACTACTCTGATGCAGAGGACTTGGCAGCATATATGACTCAATGGTTGAATTCTATCACAGCATTGAAAGAGCAGGACTAGAACTGGTAGTGACAATTACTAAAAATCATTTATGTCCACAAAAAATATATGCTGATATATATTATGTGGTAGTGCACTTTTACTCCAGTTTAGATCCTGTAATGGGGATTCTCAAACTCTTTACACTAGGGATCATACCTTAATTGAGAATTAGTCTCATGGACATCTCCCCCATGATTTGTGACTGCGTGTCACGATGCCTAATTGTTCAATCATAACATTCCTATGATGGCACTGACAGAAATCAATGGAAAGATAATATTTTAAAAGCATTTATGGGTCAGATCCTCAACTAGTGTAAATCAGAATAGGTGCATTGTCTTCAGTTTAAACAAACTAAAATAACAGTTCAGAATATGCCCCAATGTATTTTTGTCTTTAGTATGAGAATGTTTGTCTGTTTTTAAGAAAGAAAATCAGGCCATCTACTTTTATTTTTCAAATCATCTCCCTCTCCCATGTGTTTTGATTCTCTACCAGCCACATGTGACCAGACAGCTCCCTACTGATTACCATCAGGTGCCCAACATAGTGAACTAGTTTGGGAACTTCTGTGCTACAACATTATCAGATGCAGTGATCTCCATTAAAAAGTCATCTGTTTCCAACCGTTACCACAGCATGGTATCTGACATACCACCATACATTCCTATATTTCATATTTATATTTTTCTAGAGATTTCACATTTTCTTGTTACTCCAGCCCCACAGGTACTGCTGGGTAGACTGCTGGTCTTACTGTATTTCAGGGGGGAAACTGACATATTAGACTATGAGCTACTCATGTCTTAACTTGCAATGGTGAAAAAAAAACCCACAAGAGCTGGATGAATAACAACAGAGAGTTTGGTTTGCTGTAATTTGCTAAATCACAGTTTTTTGAGAGTATTCAGATAGCTGCTAGGTAGTTGTGAACATATTTGTGCCTCTCAGCTAGTAGCACAAATAATTACCCATCTTAAAAACTGTATTTCCAGATGTACTATTTGCTAGTCTTGTGTTTAAAATTTTTTAGTCAGGGAGCGAAAACAAGACCATGAGACTTACGCACTCATACAAGAAATACGAATGGCAGAAGTGATCAAATACAGAGTTCATGAACAACCCCTAGGCTGAAATGTGTTTGCATAAGCTATTCAGCAAATACTTACAGTTAACAACTACACTCTTAGAAATTGGGACCAGTTCATGTCCAGTATAAAATGCTAAATTTAGAATGAATGTTCTTTGCAAAGAATAATGTGATCAAAATTGTTTCCTGATGTTGTCTCATGGACATGCGGCATTCCTAAATAGCGAGAAGCCCTTTGCATGGTTGAAGCACTCCAGACATAACCAGAACTTACTTCATTCTTTGATGAGTCACTTTTGTTCAGCTGGATGCTACGTTCTTGGACATTGGAAAAAGAGCAATTGCCTCTTTTTCACTTTTCTGCCATCAGAAACCCAGATCAAACCTATTGAAGTCAATGGGAAGGCTCCCATCAACTTCAGGGTCAGACTCTTGGTGACTGATTTCTTAAGCACTGTCAACTGTTAGAGAGAGAAAGGCATTGTTCCCACTTGTAGCTCTTTTTAACTTCTGATAGAAAGAGAGAGTGACCATATGGGTAAATTTGTGCTTAAACCTGTTATTATCAAGTGGGTTAATGGAAATCCACTCAGGCATCAAAATGACATTTTCCATTTATTAGAGAAGTGGAAAAGGTGGGAAGGGCGGAGAAGAGAGGAGGAAGACAGACATAATACAAGGAACCCCTGCTGACTTCGTAGTATTATCATGTACGTCTCAGTTGGACAATGCCAGTGGGGTTGGGGATCTGCACTGGAATGAAAGTCAGAACTTTGCATCTTCTCCTATTCATCCACTTAAGTGGTAGTTCTGTAAGTGCATTGTATATTTTTAATGTTTGCAAACACACCATAACTCAGAGAATACCCAGAGGGATAGATTATGCAACACTGAGTGGCCTAGTTATTTAAATATAGTGATCCTGTTTGTGATATCCCAAAGAGCATTGTGGGGATCATTATGTTACAAGAGTAGAAATAGTCTGAAGAAAATAGTTTTGAATATTTTTCCTTGTGCCACCAGTGACTCTTTTAGGGGAACTCCACTATAACTCTGTAGATGTATTGGATGGTTGTGTGATATACAATATACTTTACTCTTATTTAAAGGTTTTAAATCACCTTGTTTCATCAAGTACCCCCAGCTTCAGTCCCAAGAATTGAAGCTTTTGTCTATTATTTTCCCCTCCAGCATGGCCAACCACAGAATTCTAAAAGGTCATCCTTGTTGTGATTCAAGAGGCAAACAAATTATCAACTCTGTGCTGAAAGTATTTGACCAATTTTGTGCCATGACAATGGATTTCTTCCCAAAATATCTCTCTTGAGCAAAGTCTTCAAGACAGTGTTTGTTTTTAAGACTTAATTGCTAATAAAATTGAACCCTCATGCATTTATTTTAAAAAGAAATTGTTGTATCTGGAATATTAATATATGCAACAGTTGATTTGTAAACAAGTACAAATGGAACATTCTACCTGATGAATTCCAAATCTTTGAGGAAAGTTTGTACAATATTTAATGTTTCACGGTTAACTGAGCAAGAAGTTTTGAAACATTATGACAACATAAATCTGTAATTATTTTAATATCAATATAGCCAAAATAAATACAATGAGGAGTCCTTGTGGCACCTTAGGGCAGGTCTACACTACGAGGGGGAGGGGGTTCGATGTAAGGCATGCAACTTCAGCTACGTGAATAACGTAGCTGAAGTCGACGTACCTTGCTCGACTTACCTCACCGTGAGGGCGCTTCAATGTCAAAGGCTGGCACTCCCCTGTCGACTCCGCTTCTGCCTCATGTCGGAGTGGATTACCAGCATTGACGGGGAGCGTGTCTGGGATCGATTTATCACGTCTACATTAGACGCAAAAAATTGATCCCCAAAAGATCAATTGATACCCGCCGAATCGGCGGGTAGTGTAGGCTAGCCCTTAGAGACTAACACATTTATTTGGATATAAGCTTTCATGGGCTAAAATCCACTTCATCAGATGCATGGAGTGGAAAATACAGTAGGGAGGTATAAATACACAGCATATGAAAAGATGGGAGTTGCTTTACCAAGTGGGGGGGTCAGTGCTATCAAGCCAATTCAATTAAGGTGGAAGTGTGCTATTCTCAACAGTTGACAAAAAGGGTGGAAATGACATTTGTAGTGCTAATGAGGCCAATGTAATCAAGGTGGCCCACTTCAAACACTTACCAAGAAGGTGTGAGTATCAGCAGGGGGAAATTAGTTTTTGTAGTGACCCATCCACTCCCAGTCTTTATTCAGGCCTAATTTGATGGTGTCCAGTTTGCAAGTTAATTCCAGTTCTGCAGTTTCTCGTTGGAGTCTGTTTTTGAAGTTTTTTTGTTGAAGAATTGCCACTTTTACGTCTGTTATTCAGTGTCCAGGGAAATTGAAGTGTTCTCCTACTGTTTTTTAAATGTTATAATTCTTGATATCAGATTACATCAGCGACACCATCAGGGGCTTGTTCACCTGCACATCTACCAATATG
Source organism: Chelydra serpentina (assembly GCA_037349315.1). Lineage (NCBI taxonomy): Eukaryota > Metazoa > Chordata > Testudines > Chelydridae > Chelydra > Chelydra serpentina. The sequence goes on from JBAIAC010000004.1 coordinate 82,767,048, forward strand.
ATATATGTCACCATGTGCCAGCAATGCCCCTCTGTCATGTACATTGATCAAACTGGACCGTCTCTATGCAACAGAATAAATGGACACAAATCTGATAGCAAGAATTATAACATTCAAAAGCCAGTAGGAGACCACTTCAATTTCCCTGAACAAGCGGCGGACTGGCTTTGAGAACCACTGATATACATAATGATGACACCTGAAATTCTCTAATCTTCAAATAATCTGTGGAAGAGATTAAATTAATTTCTAAAATTTTTAATATTTATTACCTCCCTATATAATATTTAGTCCTGACATGACACATCTGCCCTAATGGTTTGTACCTATTTTTGTGAATGAAATGGAAAGCTAAAATGTATTTTAATAAATATTTTGATTTAGCAATTTTTTCTACAAAGCCTGGATGTATGCAAAATGAACTGTTTCTTACATGCTGCTTGTTTTTGAAAATCATATTGGGCAAATGAACTAGTTATTAGGAGGCTAGAAACTCAAAAGGTGAGATAATAGAAATATGCAGGAATTTTGGAAAAACATCAACATTCCCAAATTTATAATTATGCTTACATATACTTTCATCTGAGAATTCCAAAGTCCTTTACAAAAGTAAGCTGTATTCACTTCACAATATTCCTGTGACATGGGTAAGAATTATGCCCTGTTTTTCACTGAGCATGCAGAGAGAAATGCAGTTGTTTTTCCCAAGTCACACAGTGAGGCAATCACAGACCTGGGAAGCGCCCTAGGAATTCTTATTCCAATCATCTTGCTTTACCACTAAAAACACACTGTCTCTTGAATTTTCATGCAGAGAACAGGTTATTGAAATGTCTCTGAGGATTTTTGATCTAGCAAATGTGCAGTTTTATTTCTATGGGCCTATCTACCTAACTGAATTTATTATGTTTGAACATAGAAATGTAGAACTGGAAGGGACCTCAATAGTCCATCTAGTCCAGTCCTCTGCACTGAGGGAGGACTAAGTATTACCTAGACCATACCTGACATGTATTTGTCTAACCAGTTCTTAAAAACATCCTAGAATAGGTAGGTTGTAGAATCTCTAGGTAATTTGTTCCAGTGCTTAGCTACCCTTACAGTTAGAAAAATTTTCCTAGTATCTAACCTAAATCTTCCTCGCTTCAATTTAAGCCATTACTTCTTGTACTGTCCTCAGAGGATACAGAGAAAAATTCACCCCCTTCCTTTTTACAACAACCTCTTATGTTCCCCCTCAGTCTTCTCTTCTCCAGCCGAAAGAAACCAATTTTTTTTCAATCTTTTGTCATACATCATGTTTTCTAGACATTTAATCATTTTTGTTACTCTGATTTAGACGTTATCCTGTTTGTCCACATCTTTCCCAAAAGTGAGGTGCCCAGAATTGGACACAGTACTCCAGCTGAGGCCTTATCAGTGCTGATTAGAATTGTAGAATTACTTCTCAACATGATTATGAACAGCTGAGTCAGATGATGTCCAGATCATAGTTCAATTGTTAATGTAGTCAGCTTTGTGTCAGCTAACAGTGACAAAACCCTAGTCTCAGAAAAGTGGAATGCAAATGTAGCCATGAAGTTATTACCAATGCCTCCATAATATAACATAAGGAGAGTAAACCTCAGATTGAAATCCTCATCCCAAACTTCTAGTTACAGTATACATGTTTTGGTCCAAGTGATTATCTTAACAAGCAACAATTAAAACATGCAAAAATGTTAATACATTGATCTCTAAGCCATTTCACTGGGGGGAGAGATAGCTCAGTGGTTAGAGCACCGGCCTGCTAAACCCAGGGTTGTGAGTTCAGTCTTTGAGGGGGCCATTTAGGGATCTAGGGCAAAAATCTGTCAGGGGACAATACTTGGTCCTGCTAGTGAAGGCAGGGGACTGGATTCAATGACCTTTCAAGGTCCTTCCACTTCTATAAGATTGGCATATCTCCAACATGGCAAAAGTTATTGAAAAATTAGTAAATGCTGCAGTCCACATACACTCTAACTGAACAAAGCACTGTCATGAGACAGCCATTGTTAGCATTAAGTATTATCAAAATAAAGATTAGCTTAAATACATCTATGCACACACACAAACATGCACAAAAGGGAAAACTAAACAGAAACACATTAAAATACATGTGTCACAATTCAAGTGTAATTATGCAGGAATCGCTTGCCACACAAATTATGATATAAAATGTGTGATAAGCAAGAAACATACAATGAGAGAAAAATTCATTTGTTACATCCATCCTTGGCAGTTTCATAATAATAAATGTAATACTGTTGTGTAATAAGGCAGCGCTGATTGAAAGGGGAAAGCTGACTGAGTATAAGTCTCTTCGTATGTTAGGCTTGGAGAGCTAGGATGGAAAAACATCACACCATTATTGTATCTTTCTGCAGTAGGTGGCCAAAGTTCTGAAGGCCACTTTACTAAAAGGAGTTTTATTGGAGGATTTAAATGTACCATTTTATGAGAAATTATATAAATCCCCTTAATACAAAACAAAATACAATTACTAAACAGAGTATAGTATCTAATAATATTTCATTTATTTAGTTATGTCATTAGTTTCAGTCAGGAGAACAAGAGTCTATTAGTTGATACATAAAGTTGAATGGCATTATAGATGATGATCCTCTTGTGAACATTTACAAGTTTTAGTTTATACTGGTTATCTCTCTGCAATCTTTTAGTGCCACTATATTTTTCAGAAATGTTCTCTTTATTTTCTTTGTAAAAAATTGTATGCAACTTCAGTGCTCATGAAAACTGCTGGACTGATAAGCCTAGTGAGTGAAATTCTTTATTTATCCACCTAGTGCAGGGATTGGCAACCTTCGGCTCGTGGCCTGCCAGGGTAAGCCCCCTGGCAGGCCAGACCGGTTTGTTTACCTGCTGCGTCCGCAGGTTCGTCTGATCGCAGCTCCCACTGGCCACGGTTCACCGCTCCAGGCCAATGGGGGCTGCGGGAAGCGGCACGGGCCGAGGGATGTGCTGGCCGCCGCTTCCCACAGCCCCCATTGGCCTGGAGCAGCGAACTGCGGCAAGTGGGAGCTGCGATCGGCCGAACCTGAGGAAGCATCAGGTAAACAAACCAGCCCGGCCCACAACGGGGCTTACCCTGGCGGGCCACGGGCCAAAGGTTGACAATCCCTGACCTAATGTAACATAAGAATGGCCATAGTGTGTCAGACCAATGGTCCATCTAGCCCAGTATCCTGTCTTACAAAAGTGGCCAATGATGTACAGAACGATGCATAATGAGCAGTTGTACAAGCATCCTCCATACTGCCTTGCCACTGTCTCTCAACCCTGCCCTAGAGTGACTACAGGTATGGTTTAAAAAAAAAGGGGATAGTCTCACCCCATGTATATTCAACCCCTGGCCTTTCTGCTGAGATTCCACCAACGGTTTACCAGCATGATTTTGTTGTTGTTGTTGCTCTTTGGATATCTCTAGATTAGAACATAGACCAAGTGCACCAATATAATTTCACTTAGGATACCAAAAAGGAAGAAACTATAATATCTTGAATCACTTTTTAAAAGAGTATTATTCAATATTTGTATATATTAGCACCAAAAAGAATGAGAGTCCCTGCCCTGAGAAATTTAGAAACTAGGTTAAATAAGTTATGACAGAAAGAGGTGATATCAATGAAGGCGCAGGGAGGATTACCAAACAGATTTTTATTTTTATGTTAGTTTTTTTTTTTTTTTTTTACACAAGTTAGAGCATTGTGTTAATTTCTTTTTAAACAGTTTTCAATGTTATTGTGCAGGCTCAAATGTGTACAACATTGTTAATGAGAGCTTGGAGAGCAGAAGGTGCTACTATTCTTCCAGGAGATGTACCTAAATATATTACATATATATGAACTTGTGTACATATACCAAATTAAAATGGATGAGGATGGTACAATCTGAGTCTGTTACTAATTTCTCTCCCAGCAAGATCAAGACTCACTGTAAAACATCCAAGGACAATATGATATTAAGAAAAACAGTCATCTTTTGTGTGGTTCTTCTACCATCATAAACATTATTGATGGAATTTTCAAAAGCTTTCAGTACCCAGCAGCTCCCATTGTTCTCACAGGAGCTTTGAAAATCTGGCCTTCCAAGTAGATACAGATCTAGTCTTTGGTAGTCTTGCAATGAAGAGTTCCTTCTGAACAACCATCATTATAACAGATTAAATTCAGCTCCACTGAAGTCAAGGGCAGAACTCCCATTGATTCTGATGGAGTCAAGATTTCACCCCATATCTATTTTCTTCCTAATATGCATATTTTAAACATAGTATTTTGTGCTCAGTGGGGGTTAAGCCTTTTATGAACAAGTCTCTATAAACATTACACACACAAAAAGCAGTCTGGTAAAAGAATGTTATTAAAGTCACAAAGTCAATCACTTAAAAGTTAAGAAATTGCAGAATTAAGATTATGTGTATAACCTTAATTCAGACCCCTCGTGTGTATACCTCATTTGTTGACCAAGTTTGAAGTATGTAGTGAATGAAGCAGTCCCAGACTCACCAGATTCCTTGTGTCAAATCTACTCCTTTCCCTCCCTGTGGTCTAGCTTTTGTCCTCTCTGCATTTGAGTCAGATGTCTTCCTCCTCCACAGCTCCGGGGCACCAGCAGGGGGTGAGTCACTGACAGCGTAGAAGAGATGGGCTGCTTACCCTAAGTTCCAGTGCCCTATCCTAGCCTGGAACAGCCATTATAAGGAAAGTCTGGTTTTGCCCCTCTTGCAGCCCCAGGCTGAAGAATGTTCAATTGTTCTGTGATGATGACAGATGTCACATGTAGAAACTGTGAAGGGATGGCACATGCACACTGAGAACAGAATGCTCAGAGATTTTAAACTGATAGAAACTAGGACGTTTATACTGAGCCTGTAGAAATTATCATTTTCCAGAGACTTATAATTTGACCAAATCTAGACATGTTTTCATAGGGAAAGCAAAAAAGCACATCTCTGACACCAGGGCCACCCCTTGCCAAATTTCACCCCCTTCACCAAAGAATAGGGGTTCTAAAGCATTTCAAGGAGAAGGTCACCAGAATTTTTTAACGTGAATGGAACAATCTATTTCTCCCCTCTGCCCCCAAACCTCTTTCTTGGAAATATCTGCACTGTTTTAGATGAAATTCTCCTCCCCACCCCAAAAAGAGTCAGCCTCAGGCAGACACACACCATGAAATATTTCATTCCAAATGGTTAAAGTTATGCACAGTTACAAGCAACCAAAAACAGGCTCTTATAATGGGAAGTGTCAGACAATTTTAATAGGTGACGCTTCCACTATATCCTGTAGTATCTTAAGGAAAACTTATAACAGTGTCAGACTTACTACAATGGATAATAAATATGTGCCACTTACCTTACAGAGGTAAGTAATTTTACATCAGCATTTACAATAGTCAAGGTATTTCTGATAGGAAATACTGCAATAGTAACTTCAGCTATGTATCAGAGGCAAGAATGGCAGAGTTTTTTTGTTTGTTTGTTTGTTTTTAAAAGGGGGCAACTACTCTGACGTTTTTGTGCTAACTCTGAACTGGCACCAAGATTGATATCACGTACGTAATGGTTCACTGAGTTTAGAAAATGAAAACTTTTGCAAATTCATGCAAAGAGTTAGACTAACGTTGTAGTCATAAAAACGGAGTTCACTAAAAATGATTGAAAAGCATGGGTTCATTTGTATTATCTCTCTTTCTAAAATCATAGTTTACACAGATATGCTGTCATATGCTAGCCAATCCTAGAGCACCCTCGTGCAGCATGAGAGACACATCTGTCTCCGTTTCCCTTTTCAGGTTCCCCAAAAAATCAATGTAAGTTTATGCTCTAGTCCGCCAACACGGGTCATTACCAAAATGTTCAAATGGTCCTGTGATGGAGTGGACTAGGCCCAAAGTCCCTGCTGGAGGCTTCATGTTCCTGCCACTCCCATCCCAGGAAAGGAGCAGTGTAGAGTCCCCCAAGCAGGCTAGAGTGGTTGCGAGGAAGCAAGCAATCAGAGGGGCTGCTGGAACGATAATCAGTGGCCAGGAGGGCCATATAAAAAGGAGCTACATAGCCAAATACAGGGCAGTTCCTCACTAGAGCTGGAGGAGTATGGATGGTGTGGCTGGCCAAGGGAATTGCAACACAACAGACAGCCCAGTGCTAGTAGGGACTGGGGGAGCACAGGAGAGCTCCTGGCTGGTTACTGGGCCTGAGCTTAGAAGATCCCTGAGCTAAGGGTAAATCATTAGTGAAGGCTGGGGCCTGGAGTAGTGGGTGGGTCCAAGCCCTATCCATAGGCCACTGGGGAAAGGCCTACAACTGGACAGCAGTAAACTCCCAGAAGGGGACTGAACTATCAGGAGGCCCAGCTGAAGACTGGGACCAAAAAAGACTAAATGGGTCTCCAAGGAGGAAGCCCTGGGGATACGGCCCCATACCAGGGATGGACTGATTTAAAGAGGGTGGACACACCCAACTAGAGGGGACACTTGCAAGAGGTGAGTGCTGACCCCGTTACAGGTCCCCAACAAAACTATCAAACAGAGTTAATTCCCTGCACAACACTGACCATAGTTCTTAAAAAAAAAAAACATGCTCTTCCCACCAGGTACCCCCAGCCTCTCTGTTGGGAGAACTGCTATATCATACTCTCCAAGCTTCTTTTCAGTCCTCTTCTCAGGAGAGTCACCCCAGTCCTTCCACCCGTAGTGCAACCCTACTCTTCTCAGTGGGAACCCTCAGAGCTGGGGAATAATGTTTACAAGAGGAGCAACCCTTCACTCTCCATTGCCCTCTCACAGTTCCTTTGAGTCCAGCTCTCCAGCCCTGGAGATACCAACAAATAGGGTCTTCTGTTCTTTCCCTATTTTCATCCTCCTCCAGCTCTCTGGCTAGAGCCAGCAGGTAGTTCCCTATACTGCTGTTTCCACCAGCCTCACTCCTAAGTCAAAGACACCAGCCTGAAAACCCTTTTTGCTTCTCTTGTGCCTTCAGCCTTCTCTCAGGAGATACCATCTGTTTCATAGAATCATAGAATATCAGGGTTGGAAGGGACCTTAGTAGGTCATCTAGTCCAACCCCCTGCTCAAAGCAGGACCAATCCCCAATTTTTGCCCCAGATCCCCAAATGGCCCCCTTGAGGATTGAACTTACAACCCTGGGTTTAGCAGGCCAATGCTCAAACCACTGAGCTATCTCTCCCCCCAGTCCTTCCAGAACTCCTTCAAGTCTCTCACCTCTCTTCCTGCCTGAGTGTTTTAACTCATTGAACAGCCCCTTCACCATCTTGAAGAACAGAACCAAGGATGAAAAGGTGGCGCAGACTCAAGCAGCAAATATTAACCTGTTTTGAGGACTACAGTTCAAAAAAGGCCTGGTTTCTTTCTGCTCAGACTGTTGCTTTCAGGTTGCCTTCCACAATAAGCCTCTCAGTTCCCAGGTGACTTGACAAATCCACTTTCTGTCTTCATGCACATTGAACAGTGGTCAGTGAGTAAATAATCCCACTCTTAAATACCAGCCCTCCCTCAGCTGCCACCCATCCATCTTCATCTAACCTCCCCTACCACCATTTGCCAGAATTGCAGCTTCCACTTCACTTTTCTATTGTGTCCATGAAAATGCAGTTATTCACATTAAAAAGTCAATATTTGCCAGCAGTTATTATCTAGTTAACAATGTATTTTCACTTTTAAGCATAGAAATAAACTGTGGAAACTCAGGTACTAACACTGTGTAGTAAATGTTGGCAAATGCTGAGTTTTTAAAAGTGATCACTGTAGGATATCCTATGACAGCAGAGATCAACCCACAGTGCTTTTGTGCTCGGGACTTTTGAACATCAACTTCACCTATTCACCAATTCAAAGAACATTGCATACAAATAGAGGTTAGTTACTTTAAGGAGCAGCATAAATTACTTACTGGATGGCAGCATAATAGGAGAACAGTACACTAGAGGAATATTAATGTGCTGTAAGTTGCTATCCTACTGCAGGAGATTATGTCCAGCTGGAGTAATAGAAAAATTGTTGAGAACCACTGTGTTAAAGACACACTATAGTAAATGTAATGTGTTCAGAACCTGCAGTGCTGCTGTTGACACACACCTGGGAAAGGAACTTGTAGGGAAAGGATGGGAAGCCGAGCTTGCAGTTCTAATGGCCCAGGGAAGAGGTAGGGGTGGGAGAAAAAACGGATTTAGAGTTTGAAGAAAATGGACTTTGAGCTGGGGATGGGAGTATTTTGACTTAGGGGATGGGCAAAAGAAGGAAGAAGAAAACTGAGCTGGGGGCATGAATACTGCGGCACTCACGGCTAAAGAGAACAAAAAGGAAGAAAGAAGCAGGAAGAGGGACAGTGGGAAGAAGAAAAGGAATAAATAACAGGGAGAAGGAGGTGGAAGAAGAAGGAGAATGAGGGACTGAGAAAAAAGTTATAGAAGAAAAATGTACAGAAAAAAAGAGATGAGGCATAGAGAGGTGAGTGTGTTGTTTAAGTATCTTTGGAAGGTGAGAAGGAAAGTTTTTGGACAATTATTTCCCCACCTGCAGCTGCTTTTTCTTGATCCTTTTTTTCTGTCTCCTTCTGTCAGCACCCATTTCTCAACCTGCTGCTTTTTCTATATTTCATGTTTCCTTTGTAGGTGACCAAGGCATTTTTCCTGGATATGCATTTCACTTCCCCCTGCCTTGAGTCTGGCCTGCCTCACCTGTTATAAAAGTATATTTTTAAAATCTCTGGATTTTGAAGCAAATCTGATTATTTTAGGGGGTCTGACTCATGATTTTGGAATGTTTGAGATTGGTGACACAGCAGTCTCTATCCAAATGCACATTACACAAAGTCTCCTTAAAGACTCCACTATGAGGGATGCATGAAGTGCACCTAACCTCTTTCAAAATCCTCTCTCATTTGTAGATGATTGTGGTGGGGCAGCTTTCCACATGCAGGCGGGAGAATGATTAAGGCAGCCTTGGAGAGGCTGTGCAGAACCCAGCCAATCAGGGAAGGGTTTATTGGGAGAGCCAATCAAGGGAAGGCTTTCTGGAGCAGCCCCTATATAAAGGCTGCTCAGTAGCGCAAGGGACAGTCTCTTCCTGGAGGGAAAAGAGGCAGTGGTGGGCAGGATAGCAAAGCAATGGGGAAGCTCTTGGCTGATCATGGTCAGACTGAGGCCCTGAAGCAAGGGCAGGAAAGGTACTAGGGCTATGGGAGAAATGGCCCAAGGAAAGTAGGCAGCGGGAATAGGAGGAGGGGCAGTAAGTGGCTGCCGGTGATAGGGTCCCTGGGCTAGACCCAGAGTAGTGGGTGGGTGGGCGGGCCTGGGTCCCCTGCCCTTTTACCCCTACTTGCCAATGAGCAGAGTGGCCTAAATCCAGACTGCAGTTGGCTCCTGAGGCATGTGGAAGGACTGAGGACCACCCATCCCCTGAAAGGGAGGAGACAGCGGACTGGGGCACAGCTGGAGGGCCATGTTCCAAAGAGGATGTTGCCATCTAGGAGCTACCTGGGTCCAGAAGATGGATATGGTGGAGGAAGTGGAAGTAACAGCGAGTGAGACACCACTAGTAAAAGGTGCCTTGGTGGTCCAAGAGAGCTAATTCCCAGCATGACTAACAGCAGGCGCTGCAGAGGTGGGTCTGCACCACTACAATGATCACATAGACTGAAATGAAAGATTATTAGACAGTAAGATCTACAGGTGGATTTTGTTCCTGATGATGAGGCTGTGGGGAATAACATCAAAATAGAAATCAGACTAGCCCCCTCCAACACACATGATGGGAATAATAATGTAACCACACCAGCTGGTATTCTTCTAGTGAGCCTAGTAAAGCTGTAAACATAGAGAAATTGTACTGGAAGATGATGCTGGCAATTTGAAATGTTGAACAGAAATATTTAAGCTGTGTGGTTCACACAGATAACACTGTTCCTTTACAGTGTTTACCATAAATATGGTTCCCTTAATCCAAGTAGTTTCATTATACTAACTGTATAATTAAATTACAGCATTAGTATGCCAAATTTGCATATTCCAAAGAAAAATGTTTCACTAAGAAAATGTTAAATGGGATTTTGGAAATGAATATTTATTAGGCATTGTGAAGTAGTTTTCATGATCTTTAAATGTGCTGCTTGTTTTCATACTTGCAGCTTCATTTTTATATAAATTGATGTTCTGTGTAGTTTAAAGTTAAGCTCCCCGTGTTCCTACCAGTGATGGCCAAGGGCTGATAGGAATTATGTAGTCACATAGGACCCATGTTTCCATGGACACTAAGTGAACATGAACCCATGACCCACAAGCTCCCAGAACACTGTCTCCATCCATGGTTCTCCCAACTCCAAAGTCTGTGTTCTGTCACACAAATTAAGGTTTTTTCCCAATCTTACTAACCGTCCGCAATCCCATCCTGAAAAATTGTACCTTGGCTGGATTTCATGGCTTGCTGTCCATTTTCCATACTTTCTGCACATGGGCAGGAGTACATGGCAGGAGGCAGAGTGCATGGCTGTGAGAACACTAGAGCCAGCATAATTTAAAGCAGGCAAGGTGGCAGTATTTTTTTGGAAATGCCTTATGTAGATAAAAGAGAAGATCTGAGCTTAAAAAACAAAACAAAACAAAACAAAAAACCTTCAACTGTCTGGCCTGATGCTGCCGTTGAAATCATGCTGCCGTTGAAATCAATGATAAAACTCCAGTTGATGTTAATGGGAGATCGAACAGGCCTATTGTTCATCTGATTTAGCAAGAAACTTAATTACATGCTTAACTTTAAACATGAGTTGTTCTGTTGGCTTCACTTGGATGATTAATGTCCCTGAAGGGAAAAAAGTAGTGGCTGGTTCCTAGTCAGACATTTGTATCATTTTTTTGGATCACACAGAAATCTCTGAGAATTTTGTTGCAAATTAGATGCCTGATCCAAAGCCCACAAAGTCACTGGAAATATTTCTATTGGCTTCCATTGGGTTTGGATCAGGTCTTAAAAGACAGGACAATATTTACAAGTGTGGAAAATGTGATAAGAAGTGAATAATGGGGAATAACTTTAGAGTCTCCTCCTATGGAGTCAATGTTTCGGAGACAACAGTGCTCTTGTATGTTTCCAAAAATAAAAGTGCTGAGATAACAACTGTAACAGACTCATAGACTTTAAGGTCAGAAGGGACCATTATGATCATCTAGTCTGACCTCCTGCACAATGCAGGCCACAGAATCTCACCCACCCACTCCTGGAATAATCCTCTTACCTATGTCTCAGCTACTGAAGTCCTCAAATCATGGTTTAAAGACTTCAAGATGCAGAGAATCCTCTGGTAAGTGACCCGTGCCCCATGCTGCAGAGGAAGGCACAAAAAAAAAAAAACCCAGGGCCTCTGCCAATCTACCCTGGAGGAAAATTCCTTCCCAACCCCAAATATGGCGATCAGCTGAACCCCGAGTATGTGGGCAAGACTCACCAGCCAGACACCCAGGAAAAAGTTATCTGCAGTAACTTCTAACATCCCATCATTGACCATTGGTCCTATTTACCTACTGCTTAATAAGGTACTGGTAAGTAAATACAAATATAGTTCACAATATCTCTTTATTACAGATGTTTCATAAGTAAGTGCCCTTGTCAGAATACAGGGAAATAAAAAGACAACTGTAACAATGAAGTTTACTCTTTAGATTGAGAAAACAGCCTAGCAAAAGACATTTTCTCCATAGAACCCATTTTTGTGTACCATGCAATTAATGTCTGTATTTAATGATACACTGCTATGTATAATATATTTGTAGGCCAACAAAGCTTTCTTAAGTTATCTTAAGAAAGAGAAATTCAAATTTTATTGGAAGCTGGTGACTTAATGGAATGTTTTAGCACCTCTTGTCTTGAATTTAAATGTCTTTAAATTAATTCTACCAATTCATTCAGATAGGCATTTTGCGGCTTTTTAAAAAATAAAATGTGGTTTCCGACAGCAGCTTGCCCTTCGCCTCAAGTCATTAACATCCCTTGTCCCCAGAGCTTAATTCTATAGCTCACTTTCCATTTACCTGTCACTTTGGAGTCATAACCTGCCATTTTAACCAAAGTACAATAATAATTACTAAATTAATAGTAAGCAACTTTCAAAGTGATAGTGGATCCCTTGCGCAAATGTGAGTTCAAAATCGCAGTGCTATTTTGATTTTAATGAATGTCAATTTAAAAGTGATTTATATAATGTTTTAAAAGTTTATATAATGTTTGTTTTAAAATCTTCATAAATGACCATTTCGGATCAGCTTCTACATGTTTTAACTTTCTGTTCCTTTAAAAAAAAATATCCTTGAATCAATGATAAAAAATTCATGTTCCTAAATCTGAGGGAAAGAAATTCATTGTAGTGTGTCTTTTTCTAGCTTGCAAAACAGGATCCAATCTTTTAACTATTCCCTTTCATATTTAGTGAATAACATTTTGCCTTGATCTTTTCACTTACCTGTAGTGGGAACTATGTATTGCAGATATTTGTCAGCCTGAGCTGCTCTGATCAGTATATTTTATAAATAAAATATAACCTCACCTATATTTAAATAGTTTTAAAGCTGAGATGCAAACTGACAGCAACCAGTATATTCAAAGTTAACCTTTTGATGCCAAAATTGGCTATTTTCCAGTGAGCACCTTACTCTCAGCAATGAGATATATTCATGTTTGCCACTGCCAAGAAGATAAACCAAGCAATCTGTGTTAATGTTTTATTATTGATAAACGACATTTATCTGAATTAAAGCAAGAATTTTAACTCTAACAGAATATTGGGGGCCAGATATGCTGTTAGATTATGGCTGCCTTGCATTGTTCTAGAAATCCAAAATGGGCATACACCCAATTTATTGAGCCAGTTAAACCAGATATAGGGCTCCTTTACATTGTTAGAGCATCACAATGCACCCAAAGTGAATCTGGCCACCTCTTTAGCTGATTAGTGTAACTTTAATATTAACTGCAGTGGCATTTCTATTGGAAATGGGATAATTATAGTGTTAGAATTGAAAGTAAGAACCAGATCTTGCAGTATTTATTCTAAAGTTAGTGAGAGTTTTGACTACAAAATTAGGTCCAAAAGAGGAATGTGGCAGAGACACTAGTTTCTGTAATGTTGGGAAACTGACACCAAATCATGTTTTCACCATGATTGTTGTGGGATGGGGAGTATTCCCTTCATATTTAACTAGTTCAGGTTTCCAGCCACATCACCTTAGCAAGTTCAGTAGCTCCCTCTCCTCCCCATTTATGCTGAAGTTGGGAAATGTGCCATTGTTCAAGCTGGTTCTTGTTTTGCTCAAATTGGGTCAAACATCCCTGGTTATTAGTTGCATTGGTAGGTTTTTGAGGAAATGGCTTTGTCTGCCCAGCATACTTTAATCCGAAATATTTTGCTTAAATTCTTATCTGAGGCAAAGGCTTTAGAAAGCAGTGTCAGCTATAGATTTTGAAAGAAAATGATACTTTCAGTGTTTTGTGAGGTTTCCGTAGAGTAGCTCTGTGCCACCTGCAGAAACAATGCAGCTAGAAATGTGAGCTGGCAAGAAAACAAAACAAAAAAAAGCAAAAACTAGAAAAAACATTTTACTTCCCCAGAGATCAAATAGACCGCACAATGTGAAACAATAATTGCAACACAGGTTAGTCACTAGACAAAGGCAATCCCAAAATACAGAGGTTCAGCATATCAATACACCATAAAAGCTAATCAAGTCAAAATGTAGAATGTCTTGGATATTGCATCCCGGTTGTTTTAAACCACTATGCTTGATCACCAGGAGGAGGATTTTAAAAAGCCCATTAGCAGAAGAGCATACGTAGTAAGCTGCATTTACACCCAAACTAAGTTTACAAGTTACTAAGGCCTTGGCTATACTTGCAGATGTACAGCACTGTGAGTTAAACCCGTCTTCATACAGCTGAGTAGGGAAAGCGCTGCAGCCTGTCCACTCTGGCAGCTGCCAGAGCACTAACGTGGCTACATTTGAGGCATTTGCAGCTGTATTGGGAGCGGTGCATTGTGGGCGTTCAAGTGGCTGCAACGTGCTTTTCAAATGGTGGGGGGTGAGGGGGAGTGTGACAGGAAGCGTGTGGGGAGAGAGTGGATTTTTGGGGTATCCACAGAGTGTCAGCTCATTATCTCCTAAGTTTACACACCTACACATCCCCAGCCTCTCTCTCAATCACTGAAAGCAAGCAGCAGGGGCTTTGTTTGTTTTTAAAGAGCAGATAAAAGAGAACTTGGGGAAACGGAGCCCCCCCTCCCCCTTGCTGTTCTTTCCGACCCCCCCCCCGCCTCTCTGCAAGCCAAGTTTGCTGCAGCATTTCTAGCGGAGCACCCCGCCCCCCACCTGCAAACAGTAGCTGTTTGCTTTTTTTTTTGTAAAGCAGCTCCAGACGGAGCTCTGAACTCCAACCCGGAAGTGCCGTTTCAAAACAAAGGGAGCTTCCGGAGGTAAGTTACTACGAATTCCCTGGCTACATTGAAGTACCAGTGTTCCACCCACTACACAACAAATGTTATTCCTCTCGGGGAGGTGGAGTACATGCAGCGCTGTATCTGAGGAGATACACCGTTGCACGTGCCTTGCGAGTGTAGTCAGTTAGTGAGTTACAGCGCTGCAGGCAGTTTTATTGCGCTGTAACTCATAAGTGTAGCCAAGGCCTTAGCTCCTTATTTTAAAAAGCATAGACAAGCCTGTTAGGAGTGTTAATGACAATATAGGAGTCAGGCCTGTATCTTTGCCTGAGATAGAATTTGGGGTCTTGTTTGCCCATTTGATTCTTGATACATTTATATTCTTACTAATATGTGTGAACAAAGGGATCCTTATTAATATGTATAGAAAAGAACACTGTGTATGTTGCTTCTGCCTAGCCACATGGGTTTGTTAATCTAATGGGAACAGATAAGAACAGTTAGTGTTACTGGGAATAGTGGGAATAAAATATACAAGTGCACACTTGAAGACTGTATCAAGGCAAGAGTTGGGGGGAAAGATATAAAATATTAAAAGGCCAAATAAATGCCTGTCCCTGACCATAGCACAACCCCACTCCTTACCCCAGACTTAAAGACCCCAAGACTCATGACTCCCCCCAAAAACAGAACATGACCATAAATTGTAAGGGGTGGGACTTTGAGCATGCATTTCAGGTATAATTATGCCTGATAAGGAGGGGGAGAACGGGGCACTAATAAACAAGGCTCTGCAGCATCAGAGTTACGGACACACTTGCTGGAAACTAATCCCAATAAACATCACATTGCCTGCACTTCAGACTTCTGGTCTTCTGCTTTCTGTCTGCGTGACAAGAAGCAGGGGAGGGGGCAAAGGGAAAGCCCTCTAACAAAGCCTTCAAAGGAATTTGGCTTCATACTGTTAAATTTCAGTGGCTAGTGTCTGTCCTGCTACATTTACAGCTCCCTGAATTCTGTGGGCTGACATAACTTAGATAGGTATTGGGCTGCTCTACATTTTTCCACTAGTGTAAGAGTCTAAATGGTCTCTGCAACAGTGGGTGATTGTCATGGCTGCACTCTGCTCGATCTTTCCCTTTCCCTCCCATCAGTATGCTCCCTCTAGCTCCCAACGTGCTTTCCTATGATGAATAGGGTAGAACCACTTCTGCAGCAACAGTCTGCAGCACAGTTGCTCCTGGAGGGGAATCCTTTGCTGGGCATTGTGGCCAGATTATGGCCCCTTTGTGTCTATCACCAGAGGGGTTCAAAGGAGTCATAAGTGGCTGGCTGGAAATGGAAATCCCTTCCTGTGATACATTTTGTGGTTTTGGGGAAAAAAATCATTTCAAGCAGGATGAAACATCAAAATTGTGATTTGTTTTGTGGGAAAGGTGTTCATAGGAAAAATCCATTTTAGCAGAATAAAAATGGAATTTTTCAGTTTCCCAGTTGTCCCCCTGAAAGAAGAGAGAAATTGACAAGAGCCTTCCAGTCCAGCTACTGGAGAGGCAGCTATCAGGGCTACTCCATTTCCCTTCTCCGACAGCTCTGGAAAAGCTTTTGTCTATTTCACTGGGAGAAAATTAAACTGAGCCTGTAAAATTAACAAGAGCCTGCCAGGCAGGAAGCCAGGGAGCTGTCATTTCAATTTTCCTGATAGAAAATAGATTTGTTTCTGCAAAACTGAAATTTTCTCATGGAAAATTTTGGTTTTGCAACAGGGACATTTTTTCTTAGTTACTCTTAATTTTAAAAAAATCAACCAGCTGTAGTCGCAACTGTGTAGATAATCTTCCTCCAATTTCTTCTCCAGACTTCTTCAAATTGACTGTAGTAATATATGTTTCACTTACGTATGGTCTTTCATTTAAGGAATCCATGGTCCTTTGTAAACATAAAATAAACTGTACAATGTTCTTCTGAGGTAGGTACTGTGGACCAGTACCTCGATGATTTCAGTGAAGCTACATCTGTTTATTTTAGCTGAAGATCTGACCAAATATTACTGCTATGATGGAAATTGGGTGAAACCTAATTGAAGCCGGTGGGCATGAACAGCTGCCTTTCATTCAGGATAAATGTAAGAAGTAGTTACACTTTATTTTTTGAAGTCTGATAGCTGAAACAATAGGAAACACTGTCCGAAACAGAGGCTACATGCTATACTGGTCAGAAGTTAAGCTATGTGGGTGCAGAGGTTTTGCTAGGTGTTGAACACAATGCAGATGATTGGGTATGGTTTCTTGGAGGAGTGTGTGTACAGGCACTGACTTTTTGTTTTGCTGTTGGATACCACACACCAGCTCCGCCCCCTTCCCTAATGCTGTGCCACCACTCCGCCCCTAGGGCCCCACCCCTACTCCACCTCTTACTGCCCCCACTCCACTCCTAACCCCGAGACCTCCTCGTCTGAGTGCCTCTCCCCCCCCCCACCGACTCCTTTCTGCCCTCTTATGCCTGAAGGGCACTGAACGGGGGGCAGACAGGAGCAAGAGGTGGGGCAACCCCACTCAACAGCTGATCAGCAGGCAGCCAATGAAGAGCTGCAGGGAGCTTAGGACCAGCCACTGAACAATTGATTGGCAGCTAGTCCCAGGGCCACGAGAGCAGCAGCCCTGTGGGTGTGTGCTTGAGCCCCTGGTCTAGCCAATGGCAGTAGGGAAAGGCACTAGGCAGAAAAAAATTCTTCTTCCCCTGATCCCTCGCCCTGCCAAGTCACAGTCTTCACATGTGTTCTCAGTAGAGGGAAGGCTCTGGAGTAGTCAAGCCCTGCGCCCCCCGCCCCCTCCACTCAGTTTCTCAGGTATGTTTCCTTTCACCTAAAACTTGTGGGAAGGGAGGTATTTCCCTTCTCTCGGTCTGGTGGTGAAATGCAAGATTGGTTCTCTATAATCTAAAGTCCCTTACAGTTTGTAAAATTTCTCTCCCATGTGAAGATAAAAAAAACATTAAATGTGTGCTTAATTGCATGGTGTGCACTTGTCCCAAAGGCAAATGAGTAGTTGTAAAGAACATTCTGGGTGACCAGAGTTAATTAGCTAAATTCAGAAGATTTTAAAAGAAACTCAACCTTTCTGCTATGTTTTAATTGAGAACTATTTGTTCCTTTTGGTTTTCCAGCAACTCTGTAAAGGCTAAAGAGAACTGGTCAACCTGCCCAGTTAAATATTGATGATAGATTTTCATTGCATTAAAAAATTCTATCCAGTCTTCACCAAAGGTAAAGTCCTAAATACTATTGCAAGTAAAATCTTCTTAAAGTAAGCTTGTGGTCAGCATATATTTGACCTAAGGCCTTGCTATTTTAAATTAATTTTTCAAGCTAGATTTGTGGCCACACAGAACTCATTAGGCAAGATTGGAATTTTTATATTCAAACAAAAGTACCCCAGCAGTTCATGACATTGCTTCTCATATTGCTCTTTCATAGTAAAATTAGCTTGCTTTTACATTTTCAAATGTAACTATTAGAAATTAGGCAAAGAATGAAAAGTTGAATTCTATGTTTACAAATAACCTTTATGGAAACAAGTATCTCAATGGACATATGAGCACACCTTCAGAGTTATCTGGCTGTTCTTCCTCCTCTTCACAAAGGTATGGGAGTAGAGAGCTCCTTACTCTCTAGCACTTCAGGCCACTGATCTGTTTACAGACTAAGGGTTTGTTTGTTTGAGGTGATGAGAGTGAGGCAGTTACTAAGGAAATGAGGTGTTAAGTGCAAGAAGAAGGTAAAGAGGATGCAGAGACTAGAAGAGGTACAAAAAAAGAGCCAGGATCTGGAAGGGAGTAGTGGTCTAGAGACAGGTTTGTGGGAAAGAAGAGAGCAGCAAAAGAGAAAGATCAGGAGGTGAGTGTGGTAGCATCGGGATGCAGTGCAAAGAAATTAACAAAAGTAATTCAGCAACACAGGTAGCAGTAAACTCAGTTGATGGTGTACATCAGAGTCCTATGAGTGATGGAGAAGTACTGAGGAGGAAGTGAGCACTGCTGCAGTAGAGGCCACCCCACTGTTCAGTATCACCCAGAACTGTGTAGGGAGAATGAAGCTGGCATCAGAGTATTTTCTAATTGTTACTTGGGATGGTCTTTCTCCTGTGCTGATGAATTGTTTCTTGTGCCTGACTCCTGGTCACATTGCCTCAGGGGTCACAACTGAGAGTGCTAAATTCAGGACAAGCTGCTGAGAAATAGGGCAGACACACGCCAAAACAGGTGGTTATTCTTCCATAAAATAAACGAATCCAGCAACAAAAGTAAACTTCTGTCTCACTACACTGGCTAACAAGAAGTCAGAAATATAGCCGCCTTAGGTATTCCAGTCCTGAATTCAACATCCAGACGCTAGACTTAATGATGAGTGGTTATTTAAAACCAATAAATCAAAGGGTTCTTTTGGTCCCAAAGGATTAGTCACATACCAAGGTCAATATACAACTCAGATCTTAACCAATAATCACACTGTTGCCAATCCTTTAGTATCTAATACAGTGGTGGGCAACCTGCGGCCCATCAAGGTAATCCACTGGTGGGCCGCCAGACAGTTGGTTTACATTTGCATGACTGCCTGCAGCTCCCCGTGGCCATAGTTTGCCGTTCTGGCCAATGGGAGCTGTGGGAGTGGCAGCCAGCACGTCCCTGCAGCCTGCTTGGAATAATGGTGGCTTGGAATCTTGATGGCTCCCATTAATGAGGACAATTGGTTGTAAATGGTTCTGTTTACTTGAAAGTCTTCCTGTATACTTGTGTGGTGGAAAGTGGGTAATGAAGTCTTACAGTGACATGTGATAATTTCACCTGAACTGGAATCCATCTTTAACATTCACCTGCTCATCCACCAATGTAATATACTCCATCATGTGCCAGCAATGCCCCTCTGCTATGTACATCCACAAACTGGACAGTCCTTACGCAAAAGGATAAATTCAGCTTCTTACTATATTAGGCTTAGACTTATGTATTTTGTTTTATTTTGCTTGGTAATTTACTTTCTTCTGTCTGTTATTACTTGGAACTACTTAAATCCTACTTTTTGTATTTAATAAAATTACTTTATACTCATTAATTAACCCAGAGTAAGTATTAATACCTGGGGGGCGGGAGGGGGGGCAAACAGCTGTGCATCTCTCTATCAGTGTTACAGACGGCGAACACTTTATGAGTATACCCTATATAAGCTTTGCAAGGGTAAAGCAGATTTATGTGGGATTGGACCTCATTGGGAGCTGGGTATCTGAGTGCTGAAGACAGGAACACTTCTTAAGCTGTTTTCAGCTAAGCCTGCAGCTTGTGGGGGATGTCGTTCAGACTTGGATCTATATTTGCAGCAGGCAAGAGTGTCTGGCTCAAACAAGGCAAGGTACTGAAGTCCCAACTGGCAGGGAAAATGGGCTCAGAGGTAGTCTAGGCACATGAGATGGCAGTTCCAAAGGGGTTTCAGTGACCCAACCCTTCACACTCCCTCAGTCATCTTTTCTCATGACTAAAAATGCCCATTTTTTAAAAACCTTTCCTCATAGGTCAGGTTTTCTAAATCTTTTATGACTTTGTTGCTCTCCTCTGGACTCTTTCCAATGCTAGTATCAGTTAGTAAATACTAATACCTTTTCTATCTGTAAATTTGATTCATTTATATCATAACTATTCTTTAGAATCTTTATTAACAAAAAGTATGCTGAATTCTAAGGCCCAGAGCACTGGTCTTTGACTCTGCAGTGCAGAGAAGGCCCAGCTGGAGCACTGTATGCAATCCATGGGCTGCAGACAAGCTGGGCTATCTGGCTCCCTTGAGTTGTCAGGGAAAGATGGTCCCAAGTAAGGCAAGATTCAGAGGAAGACAAAACAATGGCCACCACCGTCTTGTACTTCAGGAAGTCCTGCCTGGCAAGTGCAAGATGGGAAGGGCACAACCCTGCAAGGAACCACAGGAGCAGAAAAGAACTCTGGCAAAGGCCTCTGCTGATCAGTGGCCTGTCCGCTGCTTTTAGAATGCTCAATGCTGGCAAAAGGCAAGTTCGCAAAGTGGATTTAGAGTACTGGAGATACATGAAGTGTGTCATACATTACCAATACATTGCTATAGATATGTATATACTCTAGCTTTGAAATTAAGAAAAACTGTTTGGGATACTTTGTGTTGAAAGGAACATTTTAAAAGTTAGATATTGTTGCTATTTTTGGTCACATTTTTTCCTTTGCTTTTCCCCAGTTCAGGAACAATGCTGACAATGATAATGTGTTGTTTTGGTAGTATAATTCCCTGTAAATTCACAGGAGTATAGTAAAAGGCATGTGCTGTATTATTATTTTTTACAATGCACAGCAAAAGTGAAATAATTATGAGAGACTGGGAAAAATGAATTAAACATGAAACCTGCACTAAATATTTTTTTTGGGGGTTTTGTTTTTTTCCAGAAAAGAAAACTATTAAGTCTTTATATGGAACCTAGTTAGTGTAGCATTTACTGACACACCATGTTCCAAAGACAAAGGTATATGGAGACTGAGATGTACAAATCCATTATGGTAGAGAGATTTGTTTTGTTTTTACCATTTCCTTTCTTCTTGCTTCAAGTGCTTTCCATAAAAAAGACTATATACTATATGAGTGACTCTTCAGATAAATAAATTTGCAATGCTATCCAGGAATGAATTCAATTCTGACTGAACTGAACTATGTCTACCAATTATTTCCAGCTATCTGTTTGATGGACCAGCTCTGTTCAATTTGAGTTCTATTCTCAACAAAATTCATTATGCAACAATGCATTCAGAAATGTAGTCTTGTGAGACACAGAGGCAATAAATATATGTCTGTTCCCTTTATTATATATTTTTAGGAGAAAAAAAATCTGCACAAGGGAAAGAGAGGTGTATTATAGCCCCAGGACTGTTAGAGTTAGGGGGCCATCATCATTCTATCATGAACATGCTTTTAAAGAAGGGTATATAAGGGTAAGAGTCTATGAACGCTCTGTCCATCCTATGTACTGAAATATGTGTGTACGTGTCTTTAAAGTCCCTCTGCTAAAACAAACCAATAACCCCCCCCCCCAACATACTGCGCACCTAATAGATCAAATTCTGCTATGAAGAAATCATTTCAGCCCATCGAGTAACTATATTGATTTTAATGTTACATCTTATCTACTAGCTACTTTGGTTTCTGTCAAGGGTTAAAATACAAAATACAGCAGGATACACAATGGAAATATATACTTACAGAATGCTAAAAATATTCATTCTTCTTTGCTTCTGGTAACAGGTTTTCCAGAATCAGAAGGAAGGAGGAGGAGGTGGACAGAACGTTCTGTACCATTAGCTCCCCTTCCCACTTCAAATTGTCATAGCCCAATCAATGTATACAATATTCAGGCCTTCCATAGACCTGACTACTATTCTACAGAATAGAAACTTCACAGTCACTCACTGACTTGTTATCCATAACCTTCAATGATCCTGGTTGCAGTTGCATCAAATGCTGATATTGCTATTACTATAGGTGTCATATAATAATTTTATATTTTTTTAATATCCATTGGCAAAACAATTAGATAAGGCTAAAGTCAACATATCTGTTTGACCTCTAACTCTGTGTGATGCAGGCATTTGAAATGTAAAATGAAAATCTTTAGCATCCTTTTAGGAATATATCAATAAAGCATAAACACAGCCATGATGGTTTAATAATTTTCAATTATTTTATTTTATATATTCATCATGTTTTAATGGCTATTGTAATGCTTTGCACACCTTGGAAGAAGAGCTCTATCTCTCTATTTCTACCTCTCATTAAGTAATTTTCTAGCATATCTGTCAATGTAATGTTCTGTAGTACAGCATAAATGCCTATCAGCTATAGTGAAACAATTGTTTACAATGTGGATGATTTACTTACCTTCCAGGGGTACTGTGACACTTCCCAGTGGTATCCAGGGTTGTGAGGCACGTCACCACTACCTGTCCTTAGCGTGAAGTGATTTTGTTTGTACCAGCTGTAGTTCAGCTCCCTGAAAGCAGCAACCTCTGGCAGTACAAGCATTACTTTCCAGGTCTCCACAGACTTCGCTCTCTCTGTGCAGTCTAGTGATAGGCGCACTCCAGCATCCGAGCCCTTGGAGCATTCCCTGCCGTGTCCAGCCCCTAACCATTGGACACTCACAGCAATTACCAGGTTGCTGTCTCCAAGGGAAAAGAATGCACACGACTTGACATTTACAACTCAGGATCAAATCCTTCATAGCATCACAGCCCTGAGATATATTTATAATGAAAACAATCATAAGTTTATCAGAATATAAAATGTAAGAGATTTAAAAATAATGGGAACATAAATGGTTACATATAAGACAAAAATACAGCACGCTTGCTAGAGTCTAGACTTGACAGGCTAAACCCTCATCTAAAGTAATTTATATCACCTAAAGCAATCTCCCAGTGTCTCCAACCAAGATTGCTGGGATCCCTCCTTCATGAATCCTTCTTTTGCTTCCTGGGTGAAGGATAAAAATGTGTCCTACTGCCTTCTCCTTCTATCCCCCAAAGTGCATTGTTTGCCTCAGAGACAGTAAAACTCCTCATGGTTTATTCTTTAGTGTCTGTTGACTTCATTTTGATTTCACAGCCTCATGTTGATTTTGTATGCTAACCAGGCTTCCATTGTGTTGGCTTACAATGATTAATTTACATGTGAACCAAAGCAAACAGGTGAGTATACATCCTTTGTCTCGCAGAAATCTGTTCTTCAAACCTGTTTCGATTGAGACTATAAAATGTATTTTCCAGTATATATACGCAGCTCCTTACATAGTGTCAATACATACATTTCACAATGATATAGGCTTGACATTCTTTATTGAATAATACTATTAAATCAATGTGTTAGGTATGTTAAGTTTGTCAGGCCTGATAGGAGTTGCTGTTACAGAACAGGCATTCAGGAGTTCTCAGCTTCAAAGTCACTTAAGAATATTAGAACTGATCCTGTTCTCACTGAAGTCCATCGAACAACACACATTGACTTTAGTTGCAGAAGGATTGGTCCCATTATTGTATAACTATTTATTAATGAGCCTATGTATAATACAGTATATTCAGATGATATTTACAATGTCACAAAGATACATCTGTAAGAATAATAAAAGCATTAAACTACTTTTGGACACATTATTGGAGCAAACATTTTAATATTTTTAGAGAATATAAAATTTCAGTAATTAGGAGACCTATTGAGAGTTAGGAAGGAGCTTGAAATAATTTGTATGGGCTGGTTTTGTCAACATATATATGTTATATGGTGCTCTCCAAGTAACAATTAGTTCCCAAATATTCCCTTCCAGTCCTAATTCCAATCTTTTTAAAAAAAATATGAAATGAGTTTGTTAAATTTGAGGCTTCCTCAGAGAATAGTTTCATTGCTCCTCTCTGATGTCCTAAAGGGGGAGGGGAAAAACAATGTTTTATGGGGTTACTTAAAAATTCTAATGCCCTATTTTTCTTGCCTTGAATTGCACTGTGTGGAGCACTGCCTTTTTGTTGCCTGTGCTATGCCTGTTCTGAGTATAAATAGCTAGATTAATTTCCTAGAAATGTCAATCAATTTCCTTTCATAAGCAACAACTTGCACTTTTTCAAAAAGGGAGAAAATAGCTGTATTTAATAGCAACATTTAGTCCTTTAAAATGCACATTTGAATAATCTGAAATATATTTTCCTGTCCTGAACGAGCTGTTCAGAATTTCAAGGTCAAGCTGTAATTTTCAGCATGTTTGAATTCCTAGCTAAGCTCTTTTCTCACCTCTGCACTTGACCAAGCAGTGTAACAAGAGAATGGCTTACAACAAAACACTTGTGTATTAATAAAGGAAAATCACATCTCTGCATAATTCTTAAATTGAATATGTAGTGCACCCATTGGACATAAACTACTTTTCCAACAGGCTTGCTGGAGAAGAACTTTCCTCTGCGCTGATGTTATGTTACCCTGGAGATGGTTTTGGGGTAGTTGAGCTTTATAAGCTGCAAAGCCCAATGTCATTAATATTTCTTGGTGTCAATAAAAGGATTGTGAGTTTTACACTTCTTCCATGTGTAATTTTAATACATGCTTCAAAGGTTTGCTTTACTTGGAATATGTATGAAACTTGAAGTGGTTGATTCCCCGCCCCCTCCCGTTCAGATTTCTATCTCTAGTATGTCAAGGTAAATATATTTCAGGATTATAATAATTAAGGTTAGAGACCCTGTAATTACAATGATTTTCAAGATGTAAATGATCTGTAAAGAAATATGGTTTTTGTAGACTTTTTCCATTAATATCCTGTTAACCAAGGTCAATAAAATATGCATTGTCTAAAAGAGGTGACATTACCTTTAGAGTATTATGTAACTTCCTACTGGAGAACATTTTTTCAGCAATAGAATTTTCATAATGTTTAACATAATGAAGTAAAATCATCTTCTCATTAGCCCTATGACAACTTGCATTGTAAGCAATGCTGATTAAAGATATAAAATGCAAATCTGCATCAATCAATATAAATTCTTTTTATAATTGAAATAAACTAAGCTGGGGGGGGAAGTAGCAGATCTGGAGCAAATAATTTAATTAAAACTAGAATTATACAATTTGAAACCATAATTTTCATATATAAAAATGGACTGAAGCTATTAAATTAAGTTTAAACCATACACCAGGAAAAGAATCCTTCAAGCACCCTGGATTCCTAGAAAAATGGATAAAGCTGTAATTAGCAATTGTCACTAATTCTTTAGATGTGATTCATTGAGGGACACATTTTGAACCAGATTTTCAGCCTTGCTCTAACCATTTCAGTTGGACTAGTGATTATGGGTGCCTCAGCTGCTGGGTGCCCACCTTGAGACACCATGAAGAGGCCTGACTTTCAAAAGCTGCGCTGAGCAACTAAGGTCTGAAAGTCAAGCTGCTTCAGGGTGTCTCAAGGTGTGTACTCATTATCACTAGACACTTTTGAAAGTCTTGGTCACTTTCTTTTCGGGGTGGACCTAAAATTGTTCTCTCGTGTGGAAGTGATTGGTTGATGCTAAACGAAAATTATTTTCCCCTATGTTAATATTCCTAGAGGGAAAGTATTCACCTTTTATTTTTCCTGAGTGCTCTGCACTGCAAGTTACATCTGGTTGGAGGGAAAGTTGCTCTGTATTCTGGAGCAGGCAGTTGTGCATGCATTTATTTCATTTCTCTTTGTAACTTAGCCTACAGAACCTAAAATAGTTTTGTCCTAAAATTGATATACCATTGTTATTAGATAGAGTCAATTAATCGCCAACATGTCCAATATCTGAGCCACTATTCAATGCCTTGAGTGAATTAATGATTTTCTATCTTCCTACTTTACAATCAATAATATCCGTAATTTAATAGGTAGGATTCCATCTGTCTGACTGAGATATTTTAATAGAGGTTTTTACACTTACATTGAGTTGCTGATAAGTAACATTTGATTTTTGCTAATACTAATGTCACTTATTGAATCTGTGTTTTCTAATTGCACGGAATAGTTTGTGCATACACTTGGAGAGAGCTCTTCAGGTGATGGCGGGCAAATGAGAGCCTTTGCTGAAATGAATGAACAGTCTCTTTAACTGGATTTTTTGCCTCTTCTTCCTAATTGAGATAGGGGTAGAGTCACAAAGACATTTGGGAGTGGTGATATTGAGCATTGCCACTCCTAACTTTTAGGAACCTAGGAAAACATTGCAATTCATACAGCCTGAGTTTGGCAGCTAGGCTTTCTATACAATGAATGGGGAGAGAGAGGTGCCTCAGAATAGGAACCGCACAAGCCAGCAAAGTAGGTACCTCTCCATCTAATCTAGCCAATGGGAGATGTCAATCTGATCAGGGTGTGCTAAATATTTCCCCTCTCTTGGAGATAGGTGCCTAAATCTGGAGTGCATGGAGGAGCCTCCCACTGCTTGGGATTCTCAGCTGTAACCCCTCTCTGGAAGGCAGGTGCCTGCACTGTTTTAGCAAGAAGGAGGAGGAGCTCACTCATAACTTTTAGGCCAGTAGTTAGGGTACTCCCCTGGTATGCAGAAGCCCTGTGATTCCAGTCCCTCCTCCACCTGTTGGGGAGAAACAATTTGAAGTGGGATCTATCACCTCTCAGTTGACTACTCTAACCATTGGGTGATGGGATAGTCTGATATTAGGCTCTGTCAGTCTTTCCCATCGAAGCTGTGGATAAATAATTCATTGGAGCATGGGGACTGGATCCTGGGCTCCAACTACAGTGGGGCTACAGTGTGTATGCTCAAAGGCAGAAGCATAGGCACTAAAGGAACATTTACTGAAAAACAATTAGGTACCAAGCAAGTTTAGATGCCTACAGAGTTCAGGGGCAGCTGAGCTGGGCTTTATGAATCCCAGTGGGGGCTGATTCTTGGATTTAGACACCAAATGTAGCAGGGTTTGCGGGGCGGGGGCGTTGTGTGGCTTTAGTACATGATATCTTACCAGTAGTGCCTGTAAATAAGCATGTGTTAATAAGAAGATTAATATGGGGCAGATTGTGGCCTGCTGAACCCATTCTTCCCCATATATGCTACCGATATTGCAGGTCACAGCATGAGATGGAACCTCTGCAGATCCACTACTTCTGCTTCCACATGTGTGGGAAGGGAATGGAAGGGCCAAGGTAGGGAGTAGACATAACCTTGACTCTAACTAACCACAATACTCCAGCCAGCACAGCTGTGGAGGTTGTCCCTGGCACAAGGGAGAACCAGGGACCAGATTGTGGTTGAGGTACAAATTTGGTTCCTTGTCTATGTCTGGGGTAACACAAGTATGGTAGCACAAAGCCACCTTCTAGCCCATATACTTGCACAACACACTGATGAACTATTGAGGCTCATATTAATTGGTTTTGTTCCCCAAACAAACAAACAAACAAACAAAGCCAACAAACAGCATCTATGAAATGAGCTTGATGTAAATATCTGCAGAAAGACCAGGGCAGTGGAGGCATGAGAGTTCTTTCACAGGCTACTGGAATGAAAGTGCCCTGACTGAGAGTGCTGGGTTTTATTTTA
Source organism: Chelydra serpentina (assembly GCA_037349315.1). Taxonomy (NCBI): domain Eukaryota; kingdom Metazoa; phylum Chordata; order Testudines; family Chelydridae; genus Chelydra; species Chelydra serpentina. The sequence goes on from JBAIAC010000004.1 coordinate 82,794,652, forward strand.
TTAAGGCGCACATTGAAAATCTTCTCACATTCTTGGGATTACAGTGCAGTTAGATCTCTGATGAGCACCAGTAATTTCTGAGATCAGAAGCTGAAAAAAATTTAAATCAGACTCACTCTGAAAATTACTCCTTTTGAAGGATATGGAGAAGGAGAAAATGTAGTCGTGTGTTTTCCATTCCTCACTGCCCACTTAGCTCCTACTGATCATGACATCTATTGAAAAAACTGAATAGTGAGCTTCTGCATTTCAGTCTGTCAAGCTGTGTTTTGAGTCATCTAAAAGAAATCATCTTATATTTCATCCAGGAGGATCCCAAAAGATTCCCCTCTGCAGGGCTCTAACCCAGGTGAGGGAACAGAAACATCCCACATCATCCCCAAAGAAATCATTGCACGAGAAGAGAAGAATATGATGGAAAGGCAGACACATAGAGGGGAGCATAGACTATTTATAGGAATTACTTGGAAACCATTTGTCCAATATTAAAATGCTGCTTTCTCTAGGGTATAACAGAGCAACTGTTTATCAGTGCACAGCAGCATCACTTAACAAATTTAGGAAAGCATGTTAAATTGCCATATATAATGGAATCTTCACAAGGAATTTTATGTAGGCGGAATGCAACTGAGTTTACATTTTCATTACTGCAACCTGGAGACATGCACAGAGATCATCACCTTTCCCTTTTTGTCCCTGAAATAAGAATTACATCACATATAAAGTTTCAGCATTACAGGCTTTTCTGTAAGATTCTTGCATTTTCTACTTTCAGCATGGTTGCAAATTCCACAACTGGCTTTCCCATAATGTATAAAGGCACATCGTCAACCACTGTCATACCTGAGCTCAGTGCTAGTATAACCATAATGCTGGAATCAAGTAACCCCTTTCCCCCTCCGCTGTGCATACCCATTTACAGTGATTCCAGCCTTGAATGCTATAGTAAGGGATATTTGGATTCAGGCCAATCTCTATCCTTTTGGTTCCTTGAAACTAACAAAATCATCTTCCTTCAAAACATATTTTTGAAAAGAGTTATTCTGATGGAAAAATATAGACAAACTGAAATGTCATTGCTGCTAAGCCCTAAAGGAGACACTGGCTCCTTGCAAAATATCTATGTTCGGTCTCAATATCATACATTTTTAAAGAAAAATGGAACAATTAGAGGTGAGTGCTATGCATTTTATATCCCATCATGAGACATACAACTATGCAAGGTAAAGGTAAGAAAATCAAAAGCCCTTTGGCAGCTTATCTGGAACTATCATCTACCTAACTAATCAAAGAGCTATAATCCTCAAAACATCTTTACTATTCTGAATCTTTCTTACTGGAAATGTAAATGCACTAATACCATAAGTAATTCCTTCATTAGATTACTCAATAAAAGACCACTCCTGAGGAAAATATCAGACAATCCTCAAGACTTCCACAAGACAGCAAATGCTGTCACAGTGGGAGTTAGGTATTGACATAATTCTGAAAATCCCACTAGACACCTATCTGTAACTTTAGTGCCTAAAGACCTTCACAGATCCAGCCTTAAGAATATAAATTACTTTTGAAAATAGAACTTCACCATCTAAATCACTTAGGCCTTGCAACACTGAACAGAATAATGCTTAAATACATTTAACAAACTGGGTCTCAGAGACTGTTCAATCAGCACCATGCATAGCTTGCTTTCATCTCCATTAAAGAGACATACAGCTGGAGAAGGGATTAAAAATACTTTCAAAAATTGCAGAATTACTGAAAATCAGCAAATTTAGGCTCCAGTCTTGCAATCTGATCCATGTAGATGGAGCCCTGTGCCCATGCAGAGCCCCATTAATATCAGCGGGACTCTGTGCAAACATAGGAGTCTGTCCACATGGATCACATCGCATGATCAAGGGGTCTAAATGTGTCAAGCAGCTCCCCAAAGCCTTTCCCCAGTGTCCCACTTCAAGGGGAAGGCATGTTCTTTTAAAAAAGCTGGGTACACATTTCTGCCCTATTCTGCTGGATAAACATAAATGTCACTGTTCCTGAATGGTTTCTCGTTCCCTTCTACACCCTCTGGGTTCTATTGTTGGTTGACTTCTGTTTTCCCTCACTCCCAGGCAACATTACATAACCCCATGCTTTTATCTTTCACTTTCCTTTTCATCTTGGTCACTACTTGGCTCCTGGGTCAAGGTATTCACCACAACATATAAGTCAATATCTACTCATTATCAGCAACTCTTTTGCTAAGTTTTTTTTTGAAGTGGCTAGTGATTTTGACTGCCACATTTTGGGTGCCTAATCTGAGACATCTTAAAGAGACCTGATTATCAGAAAGTGTTGGATGCTTCTCTTCTATAAACGAAGCCCCTATATTAATCACTTTTGAAAATCCTAATCTTTACATCTCTAAAAAGAGATAGTGAGCAATAACTTATTAATGGGGTAATTAGACTAGGGCTCATTTTTAATCTGAAACTCAAACAAAAATATAGCTTGGACAAACTATGTTTATATTCAGTGAGAAGTTTAAAAAGGAAAACAAAAACGAAAAGGACATGGAGATCCTGCCACATTTTTTTTTAATCACCTCCATCACTAGGATTACTGGCAACAAAATCCTTTTTCAAGTAACAACTGGAGGCATCACAGGTGTCTCCAAATGCTTAGAACAATTTTTGTAGATGTTCTTCTCAGGAGAAGATCTATATATGAACTTTTCTAGAGATACACATCAGCAGCAAATGACAGATTTGTATGACACTGCACATTTTTCCATGTGCTGTGGGTATTATAAACTGTTCACATACTGATCAAACCATGGTCTCAAAACCAAGTTGTAAAAAACATACATCACTTCATTCCATAGCTAAGCAAATTGCCTCTGATTCAGAATATCAAACACCAGATGTAGCCATAATATACACATGGTTATGTCATTGTGACTCATTCTCAAGCACTCTGATATTGCCAATAGATTTGGAAATGGAGCACTTAAAGGTGAGTAGCTACTAGGGAAATATTATCGGTTGTTTTGTAATCTGAACTTTTAATGGCTTGATTATGCCTTTAAGGCACAGCACATCAAGGGTTGTGTGGAGGTGGACATCCATAAGATAAGCACTGGTGCTCTCCAGTGCACAGAAAGAGTTTGCACATCTTCACATTTCTGTATGAGGTGCAGCACATGCCCCTGCTGCACTGGTCCTACTTTGTAGGATGGGGTTAAGCAGGGATGAGAACATGGCCCTGCCTTATTCCTACCCCTTATGGGATGTCATTTATCTCAGAACACAAGGGCAACATTCTGCCCATTCCTTATGCAGGCCATCTGGGATTGTAGAAGTTCCTAATTAAAGATTCTTAATCAGGCCCTTCATTAACAATGTGTAGGATTCCGCCAACTAACTAAGCATTAGCTCAGTCTGTGTGAAACCTCATTGAAATCACTGGATCTATTCAAAGAATAAATTAATATTTATAGTGAGTAACCATGACAGAATCTGCACCTATTATATTTTGTTTTGTTTAAATATCAAGATTTTCCTTCTGAAAAGCTGATGTTTTATAACCCCTTTTTCATGTCTCCAGTCTCCCACAGCAATACAATTATATTGCATTTACAAAGAACCACCAAATTGGTTGCTGAAAATGTTGTTTGGCTTCTTTAACATTTCTTTTAAGAGCAATCTAGTGAGTCTTAGTAATGCATTACCTATGTAAATATCTCAGCAAATATAATGAAATATTCTTCTGCTAGCTAAAGCATGCAAGCACTTTTGCATTAGTGTATTTTACATAATATTGCTATGGAACATGGACTATTAGTAAAAGAAGAGGCAAAGACTGAAATGTCAAACTAAAGTGATCAAATTCTAGCTTGACTGTCCATTCACTACATCTGTTGATCAAATGGTATGGGAACAGGATTTTAATAGTTCTAAAATACCAGAAAATCACTGTTTAGTTTTAAGAAAAGGAATACGTGTGGCACCTTAGAGACTAACAAATGTATTCCAGCATAAGCTTTCGTGGACTACAGGGATGCATAGAATGCAACATACAGTAGGAGGATATTTATACATTCAGAGAAACATGAAAAGGTGGAAGTAACCATACCAACTGTAAAAGGCTAATTAATTGAAAGGAACTGTTATCTGCAGTGGAAAGAAACTTTTGAAGTGATAATCAAGATGGCCCATTTTGGACACTTGACACAAAGGTGTTAAGGGTATTTAACTAGGATATTAAACGAGGGGAAATAGATTAAATTAACGTAATGACCGAGCTATTCCCAGTCTCTGTTCAAACATAAAGCAATGGTATCTAGTTTGCATATTAATTCAAGTTTGGTAGCTTCTCGTTGGAGTCTGTTTTTGAAGTTTTTCTGTTGCAAAATTGCCACCTTTAAGTCTGTCACTGAGTGATTAGAAAGGTTGAAGTGTTCACCTACTGGCTTTTGAATGTTCATAGATGCACTGGAGAGGTTTTAGTTGGGGGCTGAAGGTGTTCCACAAGTATTCCTTTTCTTTTTGCTGACACAGACTAACACGGCTACTACTCTGAAACCTGTTTAGTTTTAGTGTCTCTTGACCAAATATTGGTCCCAGTGGTTAGGCTTTACCATAGGCTGTTCAATAGAGGCAGGCAGAGAAGCAATCCTTTGCCAGGATGTGAGACCTGGTTCCACTCCTGACCTGGCCTCCAAAATCCTTCCGCATGCTGGAAAATAAAAAGCCTCCACAGAAGACAGCTCTATAATGTATAGGGGATGTGCAACTCCCAGCATCCTCTTCTGCAGCCCCTGTTAAAGGAATCACACCATGTCCATTGCAGAAAGGGAGCTCCCTGCCTGTAGGGGAAGGATGGAGGTCCAGGATTTACCCTTATATAAAATATGTTCACACATTAGTATTTCTTTTTTACCTGGGTCAATCTCACCTGTTTTTATCTCTGTTTTCCTATGCACTTCTGTGTTTAGAAATAACAGTTTGTGGCTCTTGAGGGAATCACAGAATCACAGAATCTCAGGGTTGGAAGGGACCTCAGGAGGTCATCTAGTCCAACCCCCTGCTCAAAGCAGGACCAACCCCAACTAAATCATCCCAGCCAGGGCTTTGTCAAGAAAAGAATGTTGCTTCAGGCAAATTCTCAACAGAAATTTCTACTGAATCCTCACTCTGAGATGCAGAACTTTTTTAGGAGTGCAAGTAATTGATTTCTATATATACTGAAGAACAGTTAGGAAACATTTTGCTGCTGATGATGCTGTGTCAATAGCTGCAGAAATCCTTGTATTAGACATGACATTACTAACACCACTTTTTCTGCATTACTTTCCATCTCAACACAACTCTGTATTTCTCCAGGCCATTATTGGCAGGTCTAATGTTTATTAGGATCTCTCATTTAACATATGCTTCCACAATGTGGTAAGCCCCCTTTGATGCTTGCTTTGTCTTGCTTTCTAATTTCCTTTTCAGCTCCCAGGGGCTCTACAAAGTGCCCAATGCACCACTGAGATGTTCCTCTTCTTGTCACCCTATGTTCTCTCTGTTATTCTCTTCCCAAAGTGCATCTCTCTTCAGGCTCATAAGTAGTGCTGAGTGGAAAATTTTGGATGAAAAAAAAAATCAGAAAATGCTGTTTTGTTAAAAACAAAACATTTCATGGAAACAGGTGGATGCCAATGACTTTTTTAATAGGAAAGTTTTTGTGGTCTAGAGTGGACTCTCTGGTTAATTCCACAGCGAGGCAGAGAGATCTGAATCAAATAAAAAACCTGGCCTACTCATTGGAGCAGGGACTCAAACTGGCCTTCTTAAAGCTAAGGTGTGTGCCCTAACCACTGGCCTATAGCACCACATGTGCTGGGGCTACTAAATAGTTGTGTCTTTTATACAAAGTAGAACAGCTTCAACAGCCAAGACTAAGCACGCCCCACCTGAAAATACCTCATAGCCCAGTGGTTAGGGCATTCATGAGAGAGATGTGGGTTCACGTCCCTCCTCCTATATCAAGGAGGATGGTGATGTGAACTGCAATCTCCTACATCTTGGGTGAGTGTGCTCATCACGGAGTAAAAGGGAGACACCTGTTCCTCCTCTGGCAGGGTTTTGTGAGGTGGTCTGATCCAGCAGTTGGTCTCTGAACACTCTCTGGAATTGGACCACTCAGGCAACTTAGGTGGGGGAATGCCTAACGAGGATGTCACTGGTGCTCAGGCATGAGCTAGCCACTGGGCACCAGGACTGAGGCAGCTGTGCTCATATTCACTTGCAGAAATATAGGTGACTTGGGGTGTTTACCAGTGACAACTTACAGAGTTAGATGGCAGCTGAGGCTTTGAGGTAATGGGGCATTGAGGATTTTGGCACCCATGGTGGCATAAGGTGCCTAAATCCCTTTGTGGAGCTAGACACTAGCAGAAAGTCTATATTAAGATTTTGAACTGCCACTCATCACCATGGTGTCTGAGCACCTTCCACATAAAATATATTGTCAATATTGAAGTCTCTAGTGGACTTCACAGAGTCTCTGACTCTTCTCCCTTTTAGGGAGATGGAAAACTCTGCTTGGTGTAGGGATGAAGTGGAGCTTGGAAGAGGTTAATGTGAATGTCATTCTAGTTATGATGGAAATGTTTTATCAAATAAGAAGCTTTTGGATTGTTTTCTAAAGGAGGTCAGATTGAGGGGTCATCTAATCTCCTCAACAAATTAATTCCATAGCTAGATACCCTCTGCTGTGAATACATTCTCCTTGGTTCTTATGTCCTTTATTCTGGGTTTGGGGATCTGCATTATCCAAGATGAACACAGTTGTCTTGGGGGTTGATGGATGTAAACTATTGATATTTTAATTATCTGGACACAGTTGTGAAAACATAAACTATGAATTTGGGTCCCACTAAAATAAGACAACCACTAACTACAAAAGTAAGCCGATGAAAATGGTCTTCAGCTTGGAGTGGTATATATTCTTAAATCCAGCTGAGCTACAAGTAATATGGATACATTCCTAGGTATAACAACCACATAAATAGAGAATTCTTTATCAGGGAATTTTTTTTTAAAATCTGCATTATATGTGTAATAATTCAATTGTTCCTATTTTTTCCCAATTGCTTTTAAATAATGCATTTTGCTTCTAAGATACTAAAACATAGACTGAATCATTTCTTTTTTTTTTTTTTACAAAACTTCTCAGCTGAATGTACCAGGTTGACAGAGACTGACTAGCTCTGCTTAGAAAATAATATGTGGCAGGGCATCATCGGTTACATCTGTTCAGAATTTCATCTTGGCCTTGAGATGAATTTCCATATGGCAACAAGAACTCATACTATGCTGTCTATCTAATCACATGGATTGCAATTTGTTATTTGCTTTCCAGCATCAAATAAGATCTATGACAATGGTGGTGAGGGAAAAAATGAACAACGTGGTTATATGCACATCAGAACTGTCAGAAATTCCAGTTTGAGTTTCTAATCTACCCACAGCTCTGTGAACAAGATTTAATGCTGTACCCTGATCACACTGGTGACAGCTATCCAAACCTGAAATGGCACACATCAAGAGATAAGTGGTATATCAATCACCTTACCAGTTCAAGCTTAGGAGGATTTCTTCTTGGGAGAGACAACAAATCCTGTCAATTCTTCTGAAGTTTGGTGGCTTTGTCATATCGGCTATAATCCACTAGGAGAATCGGTGAGACGACCATTGTCACGTCACTTACAAGATCAGACTTGACTTCCATATGGTTCCAAATCCAGTGATCACTGATTTATTCACTATCCTATTCGTCTCCTTTGTATCATAATTAATATTCACTGGTGCCTCATCTCTAACTGTTGGTAGTTTTTTCCAGTTTTAGGGCTGGATTCACCAAAGGACTTAGGAGCCTAACTGCCACATTAGGTGCCTAGAATCACATAATCAGACCCACTGGAATTCACAAAATCCCTGCCTAGCTGTTTCTGAGCCAATATCACTTGGGACCTAATTTTTTTCAGTAAAAATTCCCTTGGCACAATTCTGCCTCTGGGCACATGAATTGCTGGCCTACACCAGATGTCCATATGCCTAAACTCCAGTGTGATGCAGAAACCAGGAGAAATTAGGCATTCCTCCACTGGTAAGCATGCTCAGACCTCAACTACCAGAAGAATGAGTTTACATGTGAAGGAGGACTTCCCTCATAACTTTTTAGCCTAGTGGTTAGGGTACTCGCATAGTACGTGAGACACACCCCCACACACCCTTCAAGTTCCCCTCCACCTGTGTGGAAGAGGGGCAGGGTTGGCTCTAACTTTTTTGCCGCCCCTAGCAAAAAACAAACAAAAAACGAGTGCTGCCCCCCAAAACAAAAAACAAAAAAACCCACCACCACCCCAGCGCTGCCCCGCTGAAAAAAAAAAAAAAAAAAAACACCTCCCCACCGAAACTTTTTTAGCCTGAACGCCACTCCACTGAAAGAAACCCCCCCTTCCATCAGTGCCGTCCCACTGAAACAAAAAAAAAACCTGAGTGCTGCCCCGCTGAAAAAAAAACACCTGAGCGCCACCCTGCCAAAACAACTCCCCCTGCCCTGCCGAAACAACCCCCCTCCCCGAATGCCACCCCACTAAAACAAAAACAAACCCACCCGCAAGCGCCTCCACACGAAACCAAAAACAAAAAAACAAGCTTCCCCAAATGCCGCCCCGGCAAAGTAAAAAAAAAATTACAAAACCTGAGCGCCACCCCGCAGCCCCAAGATTAGCCGCCCCTTAGAAGGCGCCGCCCCAAGCATGTGCTTGGTCAGCTGGTGCCTGGAGCCGCCCCTGAACAGGGGATTAACTGCACCACAGCTAAAGGGATGCAGAGTTTGTCTGGGCTTATCCAAGTAAGGGCAGCTCTGCTTTGTGGTGGGGGAGGAGAGGAAGGAGGTCATAAACTGCTGTTAAAAGGGTGCTCAGCTTTGCAGCAATGACTCACCTCCCCCGCCCAGGAATGTGCATAAAGGTACGAAACCAAGCAGGGGGAGGGGAGAGCAGCAGAGCACCCACCGGGCCCTGCAGCTCCCCGCCCCCGTGCCCGGCTGCTCACCTCCTCCTGGGCCTATGGCTCCAGCGGCACGGAGAAGGGTGAACTCAGGAAAACAGGGCGCTGTTACCCCCTGGCCCTAGAGGCATGGAAGGGCAGGCAGAGGCAAATTACAAGTAGGACACAAGGGGGGTGATTTAGCAAGGGAAGCTGCTGCTCAGGGTCTACTGCAGTCACGAGACAGCATGGCTTCAGGCTCACGCAGAAAGGGGACAGTGGAAAGAAGGGGAACTTGCATCCCCCTGCCCCAGGTACTTCCACCCATAGGCAGGCTGGAAGCTGCAATCTGGGAGGGTGAATTGGCAAAGGAGGCTAGTCAGCATTTGAAACAATCAACATGCATTGGTGAGTGGGGGAAGAGGGAGAGGAAGGCAAGGGAATTTAACTGTTTCATGTACCAGGAGTGCTGCAAGTGGATATATCAGGCTGCAATTATGTCTGGTTGTGAGCAGGTTGCTGCTCAGTTGCCTGTACCTTTGCTGGAAAGGGGACAAGCAGAAGCAGCAGCTGTAGTGCAGGGCAGTCCCAATGGAGCTCAAGGATTGGAAGGGGACCCAAGGCAGACAGTATTGCAGCAGGGGCAAGGGGCCTCACAAGTACGGGGGCTATTACTGCCCAGTGTGGTGTGTTTAATAACCCAAGGCATAACTCAGGGCAGCCTCATGGACTGAGGGAGGGAAATGACTGAAGAAAAGCGTCCACGCATTCAGGTGAGCAGGCTGTGTGGATTAATGGGGTGGTCAGCTGAGCTGTGCAGCAAATGATCAGTGAAGTTGATTCTGAGGTTTTCTCCACAGCATTACAGCACTTCAAAGGGCACAAGGTCACCTAGAACCAGGATGGTCTCTTCCACCGAACACAAGGGATGGCGGTAATGCTGATCCCAGGGGTGAGTGTAATCTGAACCACACAGTGGTTGTGGAAATGGATGGCAGAGGTGGTATCCGGCCTTCCAGCCTGGCAAGGGGTGACAGTTGCAGGGGTCACTGCCAGGTGCAGGGACGGTGCTCAACCAGTCACTCAGTGAGTTCACCTGAGGGGGACAGAAGTGAGCCTATTGGGGTAGTAAATACTCTGGGCCCAGGAGTGGGAGGTCCAGAAGTCTGGGCAGACCCACTTAGGGGTGGCACCTTCAGTGCGGGCACTGACGGTATTACATAGCTGCTGCAAGCTAATTTGCATTTACTACAGCAGCTTCAGGCTGCTAGATGTGAGGGGTCTGCACAAGGTGACAGGGTAGGCCCAGCATGGTTTGGGTAACAGGACAGGGGCAGGCCCCCAGCAAGGGTAGCCCATGTTGGGAATGAAGCCCCTGGGAGCATGGGGACTCATCGGCCACCAGGACATGTGACCTCATGGGACAGAGTAGAGACTCCCGGGGGCTCTATGGGGTAGCAGGGCTCTGCAGAACTCCTTCCATGCAGTCCTGAGTATGGTTATGCCGGGGTGGCTGACCCGATGGGATTTCACCTACTCAGTACAGCTAAATATAAAATCCTGAGAGGTGAATACATGGATATATTATCCCTATTGCACAGGGAGATGGTGACAGACAGTAAACATGGGCAAGGCAAGCAAAAGAACGAACTACCCAAGAGACCAAGGGTGCCTAGAACATGGGAAAATTGAGAGGCTACCATCCTCATCTATGTGAGTTTTATAGTACAGGCCTACCCAGACAGGACCTCTGCCTTGGTTAAGTATATGGATTTAATTAGGAGGGCACACAATATGTTTGGGGGTATGTCCTGGTTTAATTATAATGAGCAGTTTCGATTAAGGGCAGCAACACAAACTGGGATAAGGTGGCATCACACACTGTGGTTGGAGTGAATGATACCAAGGGCCCCAGGGGTTTCTTTGTACCACAACAAGCTCAGGAGGGCCCCCAGGCATGTAAAAGTATTGTTGGGCATTTAATGATGGTGGTTGTTTTCGCAACCCCTGTAGATACAGGCATGTTTGCGAGATGACTACTTCCAGCAATTTTATTTCAACAAGGCTATGCCCATGGGCTGTTCAGTATCCTATGCCGCTTTTCAGAAATTCAATACAATGTTGCGCTGGTGTGGTGCAGTCAGCGGGACTAAACCAAGTAGTGCATTATTTGGATGATTTTTTGTTCACAGGGTGAGCTGGATCAAATGAGTGTTTTCACCTGTTGGACACATTTCAGGCCCTGGCTAAATAGTTGGGGGAACCCCTAGCGGAGGACAAAAACAGAAGGCCCTTCCACTACATTGCCCTACCTGGGCATTGAGCTGGATACCAGGGAGGGCGTATCTCAGCTCCCTCAGGATAAGCTTCAGGAGCTATTGGGGTTGCTCCAGAGAGCACTGGGGGTTAAAAAGAAACTCAGGCTGCAAGAACTGCAATCTATTCTGGGGCACCTGAAGTTTGCTTGCAGGGTTGTTGCCCCGGGGCGGGTGTTTTGTGCTTGGCTGGCAGCGGCAATGACGGGCGTAGCCAGGCCACACCATTACAAATGAGTCACTGCAGAGATGAAGGAAGACTTGAGGGTGTGGAAAAGTTTTCTGAGTCAATTTAACGGGGTATCATTGTAGAGGGAGAAATGGTTTTTGATTTGGTGATCGAAGCTGGCTAATATAAGGGTGTGCTTCTGGTGCGACAACATGGCAGTGATACAGTTTATCAATCGCCAAACTTCCAGATCGCACAGAGTTATGAAGTTGGTATGGGCGTTTGTTCTACAATGCTCAACCTTCAACATCTGTTTTTCTTTCAAGCATGTGCCAGGCATGGATAATGGCATAGCAGACTCCTTGTCTTGTTTCCAGTTTGACAGATTTCATGAGCTTGCAACAGGGGCTAGCAGTGAACCCGAGCACATGCTGCGGGCTCTCTGGAACCTCGGAATGTGATGTGGTCGGCAGAATGGAGATTTTTGGCTCCAGCTTACAAGTTGTTTATTTTGTTTTCTTTTAAGGAGTCTTGTCAATTCAAGAATCCAGAGAGTGGGTCGCCTATGCGGCCCTCCGTGGAGGGCGGTTGTTGCAGTACCGGGTCCAGGACAATACAGCTGCTGGTGCCCCTTGACGATCACACATGGGACAATGGGTTCTTTCTCTCCAGTAGGGCTGCTAGGCAAGAGGTCATTTGGAGATGTCTGGGAACCTGGCGGGTTGGGAGGGAAGGCAGTTAAGCAAATCGCTGGCACCTCCTTGTGGCGGATGTTGAGTGCAGGTACTCCATAGGGAGGGCAGCCAGTGACCAGATAAATGGTCTGGTAAAGGACTTAAGGTACTAGATAAAGGAACAGAATGGGGGAGGGGGTTGGGGACTCCTATGATTGGTATGGCAGGGAGCCAACCCCCCTGTTCTCATAGCCCTCCTTAACCCTCTCACGAGGGTGGAGGATGGTAAGGTCCAAGCCATGGGTCGGCTGGGGAACCTGGATGGAAACAAAGTAGAGCTGGTGGAAGCCTCAGAGAATTGATTTCATAAAGCATGGATTAAAGAAAGGGGGGCTGGTGGAAGCCCCAGAGAATTGATTTGAATAAGTATAGATTTGCCTGCACTATATTCTTTATCTGCCAGCTAGTCCAAGACATCTATATAATAAGGTTGGGCCTGATTAAATCCCATAACAAGTCTCCTGTCCCTCTTGCGCATAGGCGCCGACTTCGTGGGTGCTCCGGGGCTGGAGCACCCATGGAAAAAAATTGGTGGGTGCTCTGCACCCACCGGCAACTCCCCGCCATCCCCGGAGCTTGCGCCCAACTTACCGGAGCACCGGGCGATGTTCCGGGGCCCCGCCCCCGATGCCGACGACATTGCGGTGGCATCGGGGGCGGGCCCCCGTGACATCACCGGCGTCGGGGGTGGGGCCCGGCGTCAGCACCCACCGACGCTGACGGAAGTCAGCGTCGCTGCTCTTGCGGTATACCCAGACAATTAAACAGAGTGCTGCCACCTGTCAGATGAGTGCCTGAGTCACTAGACTATGGGATATTCTGATGGAGGGCTCCCTCAGTCTCTCCTGTTGCAGCTGTTTCACTGTGAATAATAAATAGATAAAATAATTTTTAAAAGAATTGGAGCAGGGGGAGTGGATCCTGGGTCTCCCACCTCAGTGCACTAGCCACCAAGCTATAATGTCTATGTCTCACTCCCTGTTTCTCTTGCTCTCTCTTTCCCCCCACAGTGTTGAAGCTGTTGCATTGTGACTAAATAATGAAAGACTCATTGGGCCTGAGAGAGAAATTAATTCATATTCTGAATATGCCCTTGTGATACAATCCTCTGAAGTTCATGATATGCACCACTGATACACAGCAGCTTCAATTTTCACTTCAAAATCTGTGTGTTCTGTGTGTCTTAAATTAAAGAAACACAAGAATATTTGCAAGTGTTTGCATACATGCAGTAGTGTGATTTATTTTGGAATAATAATAATCACCAAAATGTGAGGTCAATAAAATTAAGCTGTGACAATTGGACACCTACTATGAACACTTTGTCAACTTGAACATACTGGATATGCAGGTTGAAAGCTAGTGATTCAGTTAGAATTCAGTGGCCTTCAAGAATATCAATTACGTTACAGAATGTAATATAATGATAGGCTGATGTTCCCTATCTTCCCTAATTCTTTATGGGAGATTATGAAAATAGAAATCAGGATGAACAATATTTCACATGCCAGGCACGCATTAAAACTGCAAGGATTAGAGAAAATAAACAAGATAAATTAATCAGTGTAAAAATACTGGTGTGTTTATATTGACTATATTAATCTGGCCCATTTATTCTCAAATTACAGTGCCAATGTGTAGAGATCTGACAACAGAGGCTGCAAAAACTTTGATGGAACTAGAATCTCAGGTTAAATGTTGCGACTATGGGCAAAGCAAGCCCAAAGGGAAATTTGAACAGGGAGGCAGGTGGGGTTCAGTATTGGTAGATATAATTTAAATGTACAAAGCATTGAAGGTCATTCCAGCAATTAAAAATAATGAGGACCAAATATAGCCAGTTAAACATTTTTTTTGAAGTAAACATTTTTGTCCAGATTTATACAAGTTTCTAAAGTTTGTTTAGCAACTCTCAGTGCAAGAGGATTTTTGAGCACCTTTATCAGATAATCTTACAGACCTATCTTACAAGGAGGAATTAATTTGCAAAAAAGCTAAGATCAGTTAAAAATATGGCAAATGGTAGATAGAATTTTAAATCTGTGAACTAAGCTGCTTCCTGATACTGTAAGGGATAAAGGATTTTTTTCCGTCTTCTTGTACAGAAAAGGATTAACTTTGGGAGATACACATTCTTACGCAAAAAAAAGTAAGTTAAAGTTGGAATATATACATCTAGTTTTAGATTTTGTTAAATGTTCATATTCTGAACATGTAAATGCATTGAGCTACAAATCCACCCACATATAGAATTCATAGTCAGAAAAGCCAAAGTTACAGAATTCAATGAGAAAGAATTCTACCTTTCAATATATGACTCACTGAAAGAATGCATGATCAAAGGAACCATATATTAAACTAAAATCAGCGGTAGATCTGGGGATGAGTGTAGATGATAAACGGTGAGATCAGATACTTGAGCTCTTTTAAACCTCTTTTCTTGCAAACACTTGTATGTAAGTTCACTAGGGCTACTCGTGTGCATAAAGTTAAGCATAGGGTTGGTTTCTACTACTCTATGAATAAATTAACTGGATTAATAAACATGCCTCTATTTTAAAGTAGCAAAAGGAAGAATTTCTTTGGAACAGGGAGGAGATATTGATGCACCTCATTCATCCAAATCCACAAAGGAAGATAAGGATTTAGACTGTAGGAAAAAAACCAATATTTTAGGTTTTAAACTTGGTAGTTCATGTATTGTTTAGAATAGACTTGTGGTCTTAATGTGACTAATATTATCTTGGTTTCAAATTCACCCTGGTCTTACTGGTCCCTTCATGTCAAAGGAAGCAATGAAGGAAATCTACCTGCACTGCACTAGGTTTGTGTAAGCATCATAATGACATAAATATGGTGTACCGCAGCCCCCCTGCCTGATGCAGTGCTGTACGTGTGCCTGTGAAATAGATGAGCATGTAAACAACAAATAAAAATAAGGAAAACTATAACACTCATTCACAGTTATCCACATGCACACAAATGGGCAGTGCCTGCAAGGTGCTGAGTGCCAGCTACAAGGTGATATGGACTTGATGGTGCACACCTTGAAGTCAGTGAGTATTTTGCCATTGATTTCAGTGGACACAAGATATACTTGCCCTCACCTTCCATTTTAATTCAGTGGAAGAGAATTCAGCATCTTACAGGATACAGATGCAGTGTTAGTCCCTTGTCATAATTATTATTACTTTTCCTTACAGTACCGTGCATCCAAGAATTATTCAGCACTTTACAAATATAAGTAATATTTCAGAATATGCCCAATTTCTCTTTTGATTTTGTTTCTGGTGCCGAGGCACTGACCACCTAAAACTAGATCTTTAATTATCTTACTTGCCTATGCACTTTTTGATGTAACACTTGTACAGAAAATCCTTAACATATATTTAGGAAATAAGGTTTCAGATTTTCTTGTGAATAGATTTGACGTGGAAAGCTTCACTGACAGAAATAGTTTGTTCCAATACTCAGCTGGGAAGCCAGGGGAGAAAACAAATGCACAAAACCAAATATTAAAATTACATTTGTCATTCTTTAGTGAATTTGACCTGGATTTTATTACACAGGGACACAGCTAGACCCTGCACAGCTAACTCACATCACAATTCACACACTGCTCTAAAATGGAATGAGACTCCTTTTTTTCCCCTTAGGCATTCACACTTTTTAAAATCAAGATCTTGCTGAATAAATTTGACATACAGACATTGGGGTATATGCTCAGCTGTGAGGCATACAGGGGAAAAAATAAGGGTAAAATGGGATTTAATCCTTCAGAAGGAGACAAAGGTTGTGTCTCTGCCATATGCTTCCCCTCACTGCAGCAAGGGTCTGGGTTTCATGATTTGGGGACAGGAGGGTGACATGCAGGTAGAGAAGTTGATCTCTGCAGCATGGTCTCCTCAGGAATCAGTGGGTGTCTGTGTGAAAGTTAGTATGACTTCTTGTAGTCATTATCTTCCTCTCTATGCAAGTTTCCTACTGCAAAGAGATTTTTTTGCATTGGTGGAGAAGCATGGATTTCAGCATGGATTCTGTGAGAGCTGTAGTGCCAAAGAGCAGGAGAGGTTAAGGCTTTCTCTACACTGCAAACTGAATGGCAAAAGTTTTGTCATTCAGAGGTGTGAAAAAAACTTCACCCCGAACAACAAACGTTTTGTCAATAAAAAGCGCCGGTGTGACCAGCACTTTGTTAGCAGGAGAGCTCTCCTTCAGACAAAGCTACTGCTGCTCATTGGGGGAGGGTGGAAGATTTTTGTTGGTGGGAGAGCTCTCTGCTGTTAACAGTGGCTACACTCAGGGCCGGCGCTCCCACTAGGTGACCCTAGGCGGTTGCCTAGGGCGCCAGGATTTGGCGCCGAGAAGGCAGCTTCCTAGAAGCTGCTGCCCCTGCCGCTGGCAGAGGTGAGCTGCCGCGGCCTGCGGGGATCCGGGCCCACTGCCACCCAGCGGGGCGTGCGAGGAGCGGGGAACCCGGGCCCACTGCTGCCCGGCGTGGAGCCAGACCCATGGCCGCCCGCGGGGGGGCCCGGCTCCCCGTGCCCTCTGCGGCCCAGTGGAGAGCCAGGGCCGCCGCGGCCCAGCATCGAGCCGGACCCATGGCCGCTCGTGGGGGGTGTGGGGAGCCGAGCAAGCGGCCGCCCGCGGGGGACGCAGGGAGCCGGGCCCGCTGCGGCCTGCAGGCGGGTGGAGAGGCTGCCGTTGGCCTCGAGGGCTGAGCCGCCGCTGCAGGGGGGGAGTTAGCTGCTGTGGGGGTGGATCTGGCTGCGGGGGTTGGGGGGGCCCCAGGGCTGGTGCAAGGAAGATTCGCCTTTGGCACAAAACTTCCTTGCTCCGGCCCTGGCTACACTGCAAGCCTTTTAGCAGCACGGCTGTAGCGGCACTGCCGTGTTGCTAAAAAGTGCGTAGTATAGATAACACCTCAGTAGTACTGCTGAGAGATAGCCCTACTACAGTGTTCAATCTCCCCTTCAAGAAGCTGTGGGAAACCATGCTTTCCCTCACTCAGCACTCTTCTACAGTGGGTCTGGGCATGGATCTGAATTTTCAAATATACAGAGGAGCTTGGTGTTGGGGCTTTGATTCTTTTCTCTCTCTAAATGTAATTATTTGTAGATAGGGATCTTCAATTTGGAGCTGAATGCTTTTGATCAGTAACATGCCTTACTATATGTGGGGAAATAATTTCTTATAATTGGTGTAATCATGCCTTTGTGGGGTCATAACTGAGAATACCCAAAACCAGCACAAACTGCTAATAAATAGGGCAGACACACCCCAAAACTGGAGGTTATTCTCCTATGAGATATACCAAACCAGCAACAGAAGTAAACTTCTGTTTCACCACACTGGCTAACAAGAAGTCCTAAAAGCAGTTTCCTTAGGCATTCCCATCCTTCTTTCACCACCAAAACCACTAGACTTAGAGATGAGTGGTTCTTTAAAACCAATCTCCTCACATAAAAGGTTCTTCTGATCCCAAAGGACCAGTCATACACCCATGTCAATATACAACTCAGATCTTAATCAAAAATCACACTGTTGCCAATCCTTTAGTATCTAAAATCTAAATGTTTATTCATAAAAAGAAAGAAGGAAAGCTGAGAGTTAAAAATTGGTTACAGTAATCAAATACATACAGGAATTTCACATATTCAGGAAATGTTCCTGAGTAGCCAAATCACACATTTCTTCCAAGCTTGTAATGCCTTTTCCCCTCACCCACTTAATCCCCTCTTAAGACTCCTGAATTTAATTCTGTAGGTTTCAGGTGTAATCTGAAACAGTTTCAAAACCAGTTCCTTACATTTGCCATAGTTTGAAGCATCATCAACAGGCATCTTATTGAATATGTACAGAGCTCTGCCAGTTAATTTTGCTATCAATGTGATCATCTTTTGATCTTTAGGGATTACATGGAGGGTGCACAATCTCTCAAAGGTGATGAAATATTCAGCAATATCACTGGAGTCATCATACTGTGGACATAGTCACTCCCATTTTTGGATTTTTGGGGAAGTGGAGCCAGAAGCTGGATGGATGAGCCAGACCCGCTAGCCTGCTGCAAACCCAGACCCAGGTCTGAACCACATCACCTAATTGAAAGCATCTTAATAAGTGTTCCTGTCTTTAACACTCAGATGCCCAACTCCCAATGGAGTCCAAACCCCAAATAAATCCGTTTCACCCTGTATAAAGCTATACAGGATAAACTCATACATTGTTCGCCCTCTATAACACTGATAGAGAGAGATGCACAGCTGTTTGCCCACCCCCCAGATATTAATATATACTCTGGGTTAATTAATAAGTAAAAAGTGATTTTATTAAATACAGAAAGTAGGATTTAAGTGGTTCCAAGTAATAGCAGACACAACAAAGTGAATTACCAAGCAAAATAAAACAAAACACGCAAGTCTATGCCTAGTACAGTAAGAAAACTGAATACAGATAAAACCTCAGAGGTGTTCCAGTAAACTTCCTTTTACAGACAAGTCTCCTTCTAGTCTGTGACCAGCAATCACTCACACCCCCTGTAGTTACTGTCCTTTGTTCCAGTTTCTTTCAGGTATCCTTGGGGGTAGAGAGGCTATCTCTTGAGCCAGCTGAAGACAAAATGGAGGGGTCTCCCAGGGGTTTAAATAGACTTTCTCTTGTGGGTGGAGACCCCCTCCTCTCTCCTATGCAAAGTTCAGCTCCAAGATGGAGTTTTTGAGTCACATGGGCAAGTCACATGCCTGTCCATGCATGACTCAGAACTTACAGGTAGCAGCCATGGTTCACATCAGTAGCATAGGCAGGTCCGGAGCACAGGGATAGCGGCGCTATAAAAAGGCGCCTCCCCAGGCTCCCCCTGTATTCACCCGGTGGTGCCTCCAGCGGAGCTCCGGGTCTTCAGCGGCACTTCGGCGGTAGTTCCTCACTTGTTCTGGGTCTTCGGTGGTACCCGCCGCCAAAATGCCGCCAAAGACCCGGAGTGCCGCTGGGTGCCTTTTTAAGGTACCGCTTCTGCTCACAGGGGGAGCGGCTGCTCCCCCTACTCCCCCACTGGCTACGCTACTGGTTCACATACTGCCTTGAACGTCCTCAAGTAGGCTTCTTATGTGGATTGGAGCCTTCCAAGATCCATTGCCCATTAAGTGCTTCTTGATTAGGCACTTGCACATTCCTTTCTCAAGAAGCTGACCAAATGCTTTACTAAGGCTTCTTAGAAATCAAGCAAGTATACAGCCAATATTCATAACTTCGAACACAAAAATGATACATGCATACAAATAGGAGGAATATATTCAGTAGATCATAACCTTTACAGAGATATGTTACATGGCATATATAGCATAAAACATATTCAAATTATGTCATATATACATTTATATACACCCTTAGCAAGTTTGCAGATGACACTAAACTGGGAGGAGTGGTTGATACGCTGGAGGGTAGGGACAGGATACAGAGGGACCTAGACAAATTAGAGGATTGGGCCAAAAGAAATCTGATGAGGTTCAACAAGGACAAGTGCAGAGTCCTGCACTTAGGACGGAAGAATCCTATGCACTGCTACAGACTAGGGACCAAATGGCTGGGCAGCAGTTCTGCAGAAAAGGACCTAGGGGTTACAGAGGGCGAAAAGCTGAATATGAGTCAACAGTGTGCCCTTGTTGCCAAGAAGGCTAACGGCATTTTGGGCTGTATAAGTAGGGGCATTTCCAGCAGATCGAGGGACGTGATTATTCCCCTCTATTCGGCACTGGTGAGGCCTCATTTGGAGTACTGTGTCCAGTTTTGGGCCCCACACTACAAGAAGGATGTGGATAAACTGGAAAGAGTCCAACGGAGGGCAACAAAAATGATTAGGGGGCTGGAGCACATGATTTATGAGGAGAGGCTGAGGTAACTGGGATTGTTTAGCTTGCAGAAGAGAAGAATGAGGGGGGATTTGATAGCTGCTTTCAACTACCTAAAAGGGGGTTCCAAAGAGGATGGATCTAGACTGTTCTCAGTGGTAGAAGATGACAGAACAAGGAGTAATGGTCTCAAGTTGGCATCAAAAATTCTGCTTCTCTTTGAAGCTTTAATGAAGGGTTAAATATAAGGCAAATAGTTTCATCCTTAAAAACTGAAGAATAAAGAAATCAACTTGTAGCATAAATGAGGAAGAACTTCTCTTTTCTCAACAGTATCATGAATAATTTTCCAACTTTGTGTGAAATACAACAATTTGCTCCAAATGGTTTGAGCATGAGGTAGAAGGCATTTGGAATAATTGCTCTCCTAAGGGCTCAGTATTTAAAGGAAATTAGCACTTCCTGGGAGCTCCTCAACATCTTAGCCAGTGGCAATTTAAGGAACTAAGCATAGCCCTAAAATGTTCAGCACTTTGCTGGATCAGTCCCTAAGGTAAGAAGTTTGTTTAAAATTTATTTTTTTAGGTTTTAATACTCTACACCAGGGGTGACCAACCTATGGTCCATGGGCCATGCATGGCCCACCAGAACATTTCATAAGGCCCATGGCCTCCTTCAACACTAGCAGTAAATTCATTAGTGTTTTGTCATCATGTTTACATCATCTTAGTTTACACAAGTGTGTAAATAGGCAATATTGCACATAGAAACAACCAATCTAAATACATACAAAACAAGCAGAACTTAAAATTAGAACTGTCAAGCAATTAAAAAAATAATTGTGATTAATCACACTAATAATTACACTATTAAACAATAATAGAATACTATTTATTTAAATAATTTTGGATATTTTCTACATTATAAAATGTATTGATTTCAGTTACAACACAGAATACAAAGTATACAGTGCTCACTATATATTATTTTTATTATAAATATTTGCAGTGTAAAAAACAAAAGAAATTGTAATTTTCAATTCACCTAATACAAGTACTGTAATGTAATCTCTTTATCATGAAAGTTGAACTTACAAATGTAGAATTATGTACAAAACAACCTGCACTCAAAAATAAAACAATGTAAAACTTTAGAGCCTACAAGTCCACTCAGTCTTACTTCTTGTTCAGCCAATCGCTCAAACAAGTTTGTTCACGTTTACGGGAGATAATGCTGCCCTCTTCTTGTTTACAATGTCACCTGAAAGTAAGAACAGGCGTTCACATAGCACTGTTGTGGCCAAGATATTTATATGCCAGATGTACTAAAGATTCGTATGTCCCTTCATGCTTCAACCACAATTCCAGAGGACATCTGTTCATGCCGATGACGGGTTCTGCTGGATAATGATCCAAAGTGGTGCGGACCAAATGCATGTTCATTTTCATTATCTGAGTGAGATGTCACCAGCAGAAGGTTGATTTTTTTTGGTGGTTTAGGTTCAGTAGTTTCCGCATCGGAGCGTTGCTCTTTTAACTCTTCTGAAAGCATTTTCCATACCTCCTCCCTATCAGATTTTGGAAGGCACTTCAGATTCTTAAACCTTGGATTGAGTGCTGTAGCTATCTTTAGAAATCTCACCTTGGTACCTTCTTTGTGTTTTGTAAAACCTGCAGTGAGAGTGTTCTTAAAATGAATATGTTCTGGGTCATCATCCGAGACTGCTATAACATGAAATATATGGCATAATGTAGGTAAAACGGGCAGGGGACATGCAATTCTCCCTCAAGGAGTTCAGTCACAAATTTCATTAGCACATTTTTTTTAAACGATTATCATCAGCATGGAAGCATGTCCTCTGGAATGGTGGTCAAAGCATGAAGGGGCATATGAATGTTTAGCATATCTGGCACGTAAACACCTTGCAACACCGGCTACAAAAGTGCCTTGCGAACACCTGTTCTCACTTTCAGGTGACATTGTAAATAAGCGGGCAGCATTATCTCCCGTAAATGTAAACAAACTTGTTCGTCTGAGCAAGTGGCTGAACAAGAAGTAGGACTGAGTGGACTTGTAGGCACTAAAGTTTTACACTGTTTTGTTTTAAGTACAGTTATGTAACAAACAAAAATCTATATTTGTAAGTTGCACTTTCATGATAAAGAGATTGCACTACAGTACTTGTGTAAGTTGAATTGAAAAATACTAGTTCTTTTATTTAATCATTTTACAATGCAAATATTTGTAATAAAAATAATAATATAGAGTGAGCACTGTACACTTTGTATTCAGCATTGTAATTGAAATCAATATATTTGAAAAGGTAGAAAAACATCCACAAATATTTAATACATTTCAATTGGTATTCTATTGTTTAACAGTGTGATTAAAGGTGTGATTAATCTCGATTAATTTTTTAAATCACGATTCATTTTTTGAGTTAATCGCGTGAGTTAACTGTGATTAATTGACAGCTCTACTTAAAATATAAATCAATACAGGTAACTTTAAATCTTATTAAAATATGTAGAATCTGTTTGGCCAACACAAGGTTGTGCTTATGTTTATGCAGCCCTCCTGTATAATAAAGTTGGGCACCACTGCTGTACATGGTAACTCAGAGGTTCCTTATTGTGTCTTAGCTCTTGGCAACATATTTTCTAGACAGAGAATGTATTGGTTTATTTCCCCACTTAGGAAGGAATTTAAGCATGCACATATATTTAAACATGTGAATAGTATCATGACATCATATTGGAAGCAGTCTCAGTTGGAAATTAAGATACTGATTTTGCAGTCCTCAATCATGTTAGTGAACTCACACAACTAGACCCATTAGAGTTGATGGGATTCCTTGCAGGAGTAATGGTTCCACAAGTGGCTTCTATTTCTTCAATTACTTAATTCTTCAATTACTGAGATTAAAGGAAGAAGGATGGATCTCAGATTAATAGTGTCTCTCCCACTCCGCTCTCCAAACTATACTTGTAATAGATAAAACTGTTTAGGCCCATATCTTGTGTATTTGGTTATAGATTCTGACTGGAAAAACTGGATTATCAAAAGCCACAATAAAGAATTTTATTTTTATATTTCATTTACCCCCCATATCTGCAGACTACTTTGCATTAAATAATAATTAGTAGTCATTTTAGAACTATACGGCCCAATCATTTGTTGATGTAAATTGGCAAGCTCCTGTACCAATTTATACCCACAGAAAATTTGGCCCCCAATTTTTCTGGCAAAATAATTACCCCAAAGAGTACCTCCTGCATAATGTTGTTTTATTTACGTTAAAGCTGCTTGTATTTAATTTTCTTGTCATTAAGTGATTTTCCATATGGGAAGCCCATTAACATAGATTTATATTAGAAAAGTTGTTATCCTCCCAATTTCCCTAAACCTAGGGATTTGCGGGTAATATTGTTTCTTAAGTTGCCATATAAATGGAGACAATTTAAGAAGGAAAGGAAGAAAATT
The DNA here is from genome assembly GCA_037349315.1 of Chelydra serpentina. Taxonomy (NCBI): domain Eukaryota; kingdom Metazoa; phylum Chordata; order Testudines; family Chelydridae; genus Chelydra; species Chelydra serpentina. The sequence goes on from JBAIAC010000004.1 coordinate 82,818,223, forward strand.
TTTTAAAGGTATGTGAAACAATGTGCATATTATATAATAGTCAAGGGGAAAAATCATCTTTATCAAAGCCACTCCGCTTATCCAGGTTAAGGGGAAAGTTATCCATCTATCTGTTTAAATACAAGTCATTATTTATTATTAAATGCTGAGAATGCTTTCAATACTTTGCAAGACACAAAATACTCATAGCCCTTGCTCTGAAGAGTTACATTAGTTGATGACCTGGACTTCTTTGTCTTGAGCTTTATGCAATTTTCTCTATGCTTAAGGCTGCTGTAAAAGCTTTACTTGATTTGATTTAATATGATTAAACGGGTTACAATATTCAAATGTACCTTATGGGCCAATAAGGCTGACTGAGCATTGTTCAGACTGACATTGAATAATTATTATTCTAGAAGTAAGGCAGGTTAACTTTTGGCCTGGCAACTAAAGAAAACAGTGAATGCCAAGACTTACTCTACCCATTGCTCAGGATGAAATAGGTCACATTCTAGTGGATCTTGAACATATTAATAGGGACGTGCTGGCCGCCGCTTCCCACAGATCCCATTGGCCGGGAATGGCAAACTGCGGCCACTAGGAGCTGTGGGCGGCTGTGCAAACGTAAACAAACTGTCTGGCAGCCCGCCAGCAGATTATCCTGATGGGCCGCGTGTGGCCCATGGGCCACAGGTTGCCCACCACTGATCTACAGGATATAATGGCTGACTGGGAAAAAAGTATAAATTCTGTAAGGGTATTCTGGTTCCTTGTTTTATGACTGTGCTTAATGAAATAATAAAGAGATGGGGCCAGGTTTTCGCTTCCTCCATTAAAATCTGCGCGAGAGGACTTTTTACAAAGAAGGATTTGCTCTCCCACACAAAACCAGACAGGTCATTGGGAATCCATGGAGGTTTTGTGCCCCTACTTTGTCTGTGACTCCTGGTGCTCCCCAATTCCTGGTGCCAAAGACTCCCACAACATCTCTCTGGGATCCTAATGATCTTGACTGTGGGATAAGGGGAAGAGAGACTCAGAAAAGTTAATACAATCTGGGGTATACTAACTTTTCTGGGCAACAACCACAAGGCCCTCTGCTTTGCTTCCCCTTCCATACTACATCTGTATCCTTTGTCCTTGTGTGCACCTATATCTGCTCTGAAGGGTCTGGGGATGGGAAGGGGAAGTGCAATAAAAGAAATCCAGACCTCTCCTTCACACAATTGAGCAGATATACACACATGGAGGGGAAGGGCACATGGTTTGGCTTTACCAGATACCATACATTTAATAAATATGTGATTTCCTTAACTTAGAAAAATCCAAATCAAAGTAGCAATTACACTGTACTGGTTCCATGCTGACCACAAGCTGTCTTCTAAGATTCTGGCTGACGCCTTAAATAAAATTATAGGAAATGAATTATTGAAAATGAGGCAAGATTTGTTCCACAAAAGTAAGCAGTGAGAAATTGCCAACCACTACTGACCACTATATAGTCCAAAGATATCTTACAGATGTTAGTAGACATAGCATTAAACCCAGCAAAGGCTTTTGATAGCACTGAATGGCAGTATTAAAATTATGACCTAAATCTTTTGTCCAGAGTTAAAGTTTAGATATATGGTTTCAACAATTTGTTAACAGATGATTTGATCTAAAGCCCACTGAAAACTGTAGAAAGACTTCCACAGATTTGAATTGGTTTTGGATCAGGTCCATAGTGAAGATATAATACAGACAAACAGCTTAAGAAATCATTTTCTTTCTTTCTTTCTTTCTTTCTTTCTTTCTTTCTTTCTTTCTTTCTTTCTTTCTTTCTTCTTTCTTTCTGAAGTAAGCAGGATTGCACCTTACCATTGCTTTTTGCATTAGCTTTAGAATGCTAGCAATCACTATCAGAAGAAGAGAGCTTATATCAGATAGAGTGGGTGGCTGACTATATAAGTCACTTCTGTATGTGGATGACATCCGATTACTATTTTTCTATAGGTCAGTTTTGCTCAATAACATATTTGAAATTCAGATGGGAAAGGGCTTTAAATATGATAGTTCACTAACAGTGGGATATAATCCTGTAAACTCTGTAAAATACAGATAGAGAGTTTAAATTCTGTTTAATCCATTTTAAAATATTTTATTCAACTTCAAGCAGCTTATTCAGACATGGATTTTTAAGGACAATCAGTATAGGATGCCTCAAGCAGATAATTCTGATATTTGCCATTTCCTGTGCTCATGCCTATATATACAATCAGTATGGACTCAAGTACTGTAAAGAATGGAGAAAATTGTGGGAAATGTAATACTTTACTCTAGTAGTGTTACTCTTGCAAGATGTCATTGACATTAAAATATAATGTATTTAACCATGAAGTGGATTCCGTTACTATCTACAAAGAGATTATTGTAGCATAAACGGCAGAATCCAAATCCATTGCCATGCAAGGACTGAATTTGGTATATAAGATAAACCAATTTTGGGGCAGAACTAATATCGGGACTGTCCTTAGAAAATCAGAACATTTGGTCACCCTACTCCCAGTGCCTCCCGCCCACTGCGATCAGCTGTTTTGCGGTGTGTAGGAGGTTCTTGAGGGAGGAGGCAGGAGTGAAAATGTGGCATGCTCGGGGGAGGGGGGAATGGAGTGGGAAGAGGTGGAACTGGGTGGAATGAGGAGGAGAAGAGGTGGGGCAGGGGTGGGGCCTTGGGGAAACTGGTAGAGTGGGGGCCTCGGCCAGAGCCAGGGGTCGAGCACTCCCCGGCACACTGAAAGTTGGCACCTGTGCCCATGATCAGTCCTTACCTTCATCAATAAGTAATTTGTTTTACTCAGCCATTATAGTGTTTTCTGAGTAAACTCCCATTGATTTAAAGAGGGCCAGGATTTCACCCTTAACATTTTTCTGGACTACACAAGTTAGTAATAAGGAAGCGGTGGGGATATGGTTTTCATGTGCAATATTTGATGTTGTCACAGATATATGAGAAAGAACTCACGTGAAGTAGCTGTTGGATTCCATTTGTACTGTTGAAATATTGTTGGCAATGCACTCTATAAGGCATTATTTTGATAACATAAAATATAGTAACCTTAGTAAGTTGCAGAGTATTAAATTCTTCATAGAAGTGACTAGGAAAACCAGGTGGCTGAGTATTAATGTTATGTTCCGTATAACGTCTAGCCACAGGTATGAAAATATTACCCAAAAAAGGGAGTGAAACCTTTATAAGAAACCAATGCCATTCCTCATATTATTGTAACCTTTTCCTATCTTACCCAAAAAGATAATGAAAACACATCTTGCTCACCACGAAAATGTTGGCTGTGTTAAAATTATCTTCCCAGGCTAAAGCTTTGATTTTATTTTTGTTTTCTTTTTCCCCCCAAATATATTTCTATATTAGTTGTTTGGCATTCACTAAAGACCAGCCACTTGGGCACTGAATATCATATCCAGTTTTGTCAAGACTTTCTTCTCAGGAGATATGTGATTCTAGATTTCACTGGTCAGTTGTATGAGTTAGAAATGGGATCAAAACCAGACTTGTAGTTTATTTAAATTAAAATTGCTCTTGTTCTAAAATGAGTCACTGGCATTAACTACTTGTTGTAAAGGGAGCGTGGGACTGTGAATTCAAATATATTATACATGGATAAGGCAGCTGAGATCCCTAGAAAACACCAACTTGTTTTGAAGTATGGCATTTTATGGCAACTATAATCTTAGAACTGATTCAGGGCTCAGTTCTGGAAAATGCTGAGGATTTTCAGCTCTCACTGTTTTTGTGAGAACTGAGGGCACTCAGGGCCTCACAGGAAACAATCATCACTTGCCCACTGGACTTTCAGATTCCCCAGTTCTGAGGGGATCTGCTGAAAGCCATAGCCATCCACACAGAGGCCCTCTGTCTATACACTGGCTCTGGAGCCACTCTGTTCCCTTGATGTGTGGTTTCATGCCCTTCCACGGAAGCTTGGCCATGATTGCATCCAGGATTTCCCTTAAAGTGGATCCCTCCCATGTAGAGGATTCTGAAGGAAGGCTATTATCTTCACCAGATAATCTCAGCACAAGGTGTATATCCCTTGGCCACACACCCACCCCACTTGAGGCTACCCACTCCTTAACTCCAGCTTGTGAAGTCCCTACTTTGCAGAAAGCCCTCCATCAGAGGAGAAGGGGTAGGCATAAAATGTGGTGTAGATGGTTGTCCTTCCATGTGTGGATCTAAAGGGGCACAGTGTGGACCAAAGTTTTGATTCTATAGCTATTGTTCCTTGGTTCCTCTACTGAGATTAGAGTCACAAAAGAAAGGTTAAAAAAAAATAAAGCAAAAAAACTCTGGCCAATCCACTGCAGCAAATCAAAGAGAGGCTCCACAAGAGATAAAGCAATCATCACCTAACTTTTTAATATAAAACTTTGTTTTCCATGATGCATGTAGTTTCCATCATGGTATAATGTCAAATACAGTGCAATTCAGAGATATAATGGAAAGTGAAATATCCCTGGAAATTATTGACAAATGATAGTGATCTATTTTTCATGAATAGCTATATCTTCAAATCAATCAACATTCATTACTCAGAAGACTATATGCCAATGTATTGGATGTCCAGCCTTTCTATTTTGCTGTACCGTAAAGGATGCTTTTGACTGCTTTTCAGCTAGGAAAATTAATTAAAATTGTTTACAATTTAATAAGGTTTAAGGTTCTCTGTATTTCGATAACATATAAAATCCAGTTTAGAAAAGAAAAAAATACATGAGTAGAGAATGATAATGGAGAAGGTTCCTTGTCATTTCCCTTACTGTGTCTCTATGGGAAAGATAATGCCTGTTGTAGTTTGCAGGCATGAATCCTGTCCTGATCTAATAAGGGAATAAGAAACCGTCACTGCTAAAGCCCTTGGGAGTTTCCTATCACTACAGTCAAAGAGACAACAGGAGGAGGAAATAGAAATATGCAAAAGAAGGTTAATAGAAGGTGTGTGGCTAGAGAATTCCTGATTTAAATAGAATCAGAAGCCCCACTTCTCATTAGAGTAATCACTATAGCAAGCTGGAATTATGAGAATGTAGTTGGTAAAGGGGAAAAAAGTTGTAACCCCATGTCAACTCATTAGTGAATATGAATATATTTTGTTTTATTGCAATTTGAAAATACATGCATAAAAAGTATGTCAGAGTTCTAAAAAGTCCTTATCATCAGTTTCTGGTGCCCTGAGATCCTGGATAAAGCCTTTATCTAGAACAGCAAGTTTTCACTTTACAGAAGCACTTTTCAGCATGTCATCTTTTTATTAAAAAAAAGTTTCAGCTCTTTTGCCCTAAGATGATGAGACAGAATGATTTGCTACTAGGAATAGTCTGTGTCAATATTGAGCTGTGAAGCCAACTGATAAAAAATAAATGCATCCAGCAAAATATTAAGACGACAATTGCACACTGTGGAGAATTGTCTTGTTCATGGAGCTAACTAAAGACTAAAATTAGAGGTTCACAGCATAGGATAAAATCTTGTTGCATAAAGAAAATATACAAATGCCACTAAACATGAAGGGCTAGAGTTTCAAATAAAATGCCTTGCAGAATATGCAACTTGTAAGACATGTTGCTCTTGATCTCTAGTTTTCCCTTTCCCATTTCAGCTACTCAATTCTTTCCGGCACAGCCCATTTTAAAGTTTGGCTGTCTCTGATCCTGATTCATGTGAGTTCTGCAGTCTCTTTGGGTATGGATACACTGCAATGTAAGCCCAGGACTAGTGGGACTTAAGTCAGCTGATCCCTGTTTTATGACCTGGTGCTTGAATCATAGAATCATAGAATCATAGAATCTCAGGGTTGGAAGGGACCTCAGGAGGTCATCTAGTCCAACCCCCTGCTCAAAGCAGGACCAACCCCAACTAGATCATCCCAGCCAGGGCTTTGTCAAGCCTGACCTTAAAAACCTCTAAGAAAGGAGATTCCACCACCTCCCTAGGTAACCCATTGCAGTGCTTCACCACCCTACTAGTGAAAAGGTTTTTCCTAATATCCAACCTAAACCTCCCCCTCTGCAACTTGAGACCATTACTCCTTGTTCCGTCATCTTCTACCACTGAGAACAGTCTAGATCCATCCTCTTTGGAACCCCCTTTCAGGTAGTTGAAAGCAGCTATCAAATCCCCCCTCATTCTTCTCTTCTGCAGGCTAAACAATCCCAGTTCCCTCAGCCTCTCCTCATAAGTCATGTGTTCCAGCCCCCTAATCATTTTTGTTGCCCTCCGTTGGACTCTTTCCAATTTATCCACATCCTTCTTGTAGTGTGGGGCCCAAAACTGGACACTCCAAATGAGGCCTCACCAGTGCCAAATAGAGGGGAATAATCACGTCCCTCAATCTGCTGGAAATGCCCCTACTTATACAGCCCAAAATGCCGTTAGCCTTCTTGGCAACAAGGGCACACTGTTGACTCATATTCAGCTTTTCGTCCACTGTAACCCCTAGGTCCTTTTCTGCAGAACTGCTGCCCAGCCATTCGGTCCCTAGTCTGTAGCAGTGCATGGGATTCTTCCGTCCTAAGTGCAGGACTCTGCACTTATCCTTGTTGAACCTCATCATATTTCTTTTGGCCCAATCCTCTAATTTGTCTAGGTCCCTCTGCATCCTGTCCCTACCCTCCAGCGTATCAACCACTCCTCCCAGTTTAGTGTCATCTGCAAACTTGCTAAGGGAGCAGTCCACACCATCCTCCAGATCGTTGATGAAGATATTGAACAAAACCGGCCCCAGCACCGACCCTTGGGGCACTCCACTTGATACCGGCTGCCAACTAGACATGGAGCCATTGATCACTACCTGTTGAGCGCGACCATCCAGCCAGTTTTCTATCCACCTTACCGTCCATTCATCCAGCCCATACTTCTTTAACTTGCTGGCAAGAACACTGTGGGAGACTGTATCAAAAGCTTTGCTAAAGTCAAGAAATAGCACATCCACTGCTTTCCCCTCATCCACAGAGCCAGTTATCTCATCATAGAAGGCAATTAGGTTAGTCAGGCATGACTTGCCCTTGGTGAATCCATGCTGACTGTTCCTGATCACTTTCCCCTCCTTTAAGTGGTTCAGAATTGATTCCTTGAGGACCTGTTCCATGAGTTTTCCAGGGACTGAGGTGAGACTGACTGGCCTGTAGTTCCCCGGATCTTCCTTCTTCCCTTTTTTAAAGATGGACACTACATTAGCTTTTTTCCAGTCATCCGGAACCTCCCCCGATTGCCATGATTTGTCAAAGATAATGGCCAATGGCTCTGCAATCACATCGGCCAACTCCTTTAGCACCCTCGGATGTAGTGCATCCGGCCCCATGGACTTGTGTTCGTCCAGGTTTCCAAATAGTCCCGAACTACTTCTTTCTCCACAGAGGGCTGGCACCTCCTCCCCATACCGTGCTGCGGAGTGCAGCCCCCTGGGAGCTGACCTTGTCTGTGAAGACAGAGGCAAAAAAAGCATTGAGTACACTAGCTTTCTCCACATCCTCTGTCACTAGGTTCCCTCCCTCATTCAGCAACGGGCCTACACTTTCCTTGTCTTTCTTCTTGTTGTTCACATACCTGAAGAAACCCTTCTTGTTACTCCTAACATCTCCGGCTAGCTGCAATTCCAAGTGTGATTTGGCCTTCCTAATTTCACTCCTGCATGCCTGAACAATATTTTTATACTCCTCCCTGGTCATTTGTCCAATCTTCCACTTCTTGTAAGCTGCTTATTTGTGTTTAAGACGAGCAAGGATTTCACTGTTAAGCCAAGCTGGTCGCCTGCCATATTTACTTTTCTTTCTACACATCGGGATGGTTTGTTCCTGCAACCTCAATAAGGATTCTTTAAAATACAGCCAGCTTGAGTGTCTACACTGATTCTTAACCCTACATTAAGAATTTTCTCACCTGTTCTCAAACATGGGCTTCTGGCATCCACACTAGAGAAAGCAAAGCTGAGTGAAACAATTGATATCACAGACTCATTAGCATCCTCCCAAAATATGGCTGCTTTAGCCTTTTGATGGTGGTTCTCTGTGGGAAAACTTTGCTGCCAACCTGGCGCATTACAGGAAGTTTGAACAGCTGCCAACACAGCCTGCTGAACAGCAACTTTTCAAGAAGTTCTCTAGCTTGTGCTTTCACCTCTGTATCAGGAAACATGCAGAACTTCCGTGAGGTGCTGGGTGGACATTCTGGCAGTGTTTTCTGACTCATCAAATGCACCTGACAGATCTTTGGATGGATCAGTGGGAGGAGGCAGAGGATGAAGCGTGCCCTGTCATGGCACTGTCTGACACTGCTCAGTATATTTGGTATAGCCATTGATGCCCGCTATGTAGAATGGTGTTTCTGGTGCAGGGCCACAAGCACTGACTGGTGGGATCACATCATCATGCAGATCTGGAATGACCAGCAGTGGGTCCAGATTTTTGCAGGAAGAAAGCTATATTTCTGGAGCTTTGGGAGCAGCTTTCCCCAATCCTCCAGCATAAAGACACACATGAGGGTTGTGATAGCCATCTGGAAGCTGGCTACCCTGGACTGCTACAGGACATTTGTTAACCAGTTTGGTGTTGGAAAGTCGACTGTGGGTAAAGTGGCAGAGGTTTCTGAGACAATCAGGCATGTGGTTCACCCCAAGGTGGCAGGCATTAAAGTTATTCCGCAGGCATTTGCTGGCTTTGAAAGATTTGGGTTTCGAAACTGCTCCAGGGCCGTTGATGGGACTCATGTGCCATAGTTTGCCCTCCTCAAGGAGCACATGAGTACATAATCTGCAAAGATTACTAATCCATTGTTATGCAGGCCGTTTTTGACCACAGTTCGATTTATGGATGTGAATATGTGCTGCACTGGGAAAGTTAATTATGCCAGGATTTTTCACTGATTGGGAGACTAGAATCATAGACAGGATGGGACACTATTACCACTAAATTACATTGTCATAAATGGAGTTACAGTCCCCACCATTATTCTGAGAGACCGTGCTCAGACTCCTAACTGTGTTTGATACTCTGTCCTGACTGTAGGCCAGAGCCCCAAGCTGTGTGTTGCCCCCCTAATTCTCCAGTGGTGGGTGACACACAGAGATCGAGAGGTGGGATGGCCTCCCACAGACCCAGAGAGGGAAGGAGGACAACCACCAACAACCCACTACACACACCTATGTGCTACTCTGAGCATACAAAGGTATGTTTTCTTCACCTAGTTGAATCATTAAGTTTTGAGGCTGGCTTCCTTATGGGCTTCCTTTTTTTCCTGTCACCTAATTTATTTTATTGTATTTTAATCTCATTCATCAATAGAAATGTGCAGTTTTTCTAACATTATCTTAAAGTTAGAATGTTTTGTTTGTTTCTTTTATCTCAAAACATATTTCTAGATATTGCAGACTATGTGGCTTTCAATAAAAAAAGAATTACTGCAGATACTATATACCATTGACAATTTTCTCAAGAGGTCCTTCTCAGACTATATTACATTTTGGGATTTGTTGCCTATTGGTTTTAATTATGAATGGAGTCATTTTGAGTCATTAAATTGAAATTTCACCTATCTTAAAATGACTCATAGGTCTTAACTACCTCAGAACAGGCAATCTAAATTAAAACTTATTACACATATAGATAAGAACACAAAAGGCTTTTGAAAATGTCAAGGTTTCTTTAAAAAACTTTATATTTGTTGTTATTATATAAAAATATAAGCATATAATGAAACATATATAATGAAACATACACCGGTGCGCACACACGCACACATACACACACACACATATATATGTGTGTGTTTCATTATATACACACACAAAGTGGTAATAGCATATAAATAATAAAGTTCAATGTTTTTTATCTGAAAAACCTGGGGACAAAAAAACCCAGTGTGACGGGTTGGGATCACAGAGACCTGCTTGGTGCTGCCACCTGGTGTGCCAAGGCTACTTCTGCCCCTGCTTCCAGGCCTTTTCAAGCTTGGGACTCCCGAATCCTGTCTGTTTTGAGCCAGAATCCCATGATCTGCTGCAAACACAGACCCTCAGGTCAGAACCAAGTCCACTAACCGCTGTAAGGCTCCTGGAAGCGCTCTTGCCTTTGACACCCAGGTGCCCAACTCCCAAGGAGGTTCAAACCCTTAATAAATCCGTTTTACCCTCTATAAAGCTTATACAGGGCAAACTCATAAATAGTTTCCCTTCTATTTCAAAGATAGAAAGATATGCACAGCTGTTTGCCTCCCTGGGTAACAACTCGCACTCCAGGTAACTTAATAAGTAAAAAGTGATTTTAATAAGTACAGAAAGTAGGATTTAAATGATTCCAAGTAGTGACAGACAGAACAAAGTGAATTACTAAATAAAATAAAATAGAACACGCAGTTCTATGTCTAATCACCCTGTGTACAGATAACAACCTCACTAGGTCCAGTAAACAGGCTATCTTCCTCCTAGCCTGGATCCAGCAATCACTCACCCCCCTATTGTCTTTGTCCTTTGTTCAGTCTCTTTCAGGTGTGTCCTTGGGGGGTGGAGAGCCTCTCTCTTTAGCCAGCTTAACACAAAATGGTGGGGTCTTCCAAGGGCTTTTATAGCCTTTTCCCCCCACTCCCTCTGTAGCATCATCTTGCCCTGGAGTTTTGGGATCATATGGGCAAGTCACCTGTCCAAGCACCCTAACCAGTCCAGCCAGTTGCATTCCTGACCAGGCCCCGATGTGGATTGGGGTCTGCACCTTCTTTTGTCTGTTAAGTGCTTGTACTTAACTTGCACATTCTTTTCTCCAAACCTGGTCCCATGCTCTTACAAAGGCTATGCATAAAACCAGCAAATATAAAACCAATATTCATAACTTCAACTACAACAATGATACATGCATACAAACAGGAGGAATAGATTCAGTAGGTCATAACTTTCACAGAGATATGTTACATGGCACATGTAGCATAAAACATATTCCAGTTACATGATGTATACATTTATAAGCCTCTCCCCATAAAGCTTTATGGGGTACACCGTCACACCCAGAATCCATAAAGTTCATTCAGAGCATTAATTCTTGAAGTGACTAAAAAGATAAGTAAGTGAGAGCATAATCTACAAGTATCAGGGACTAATATATAGTTTCATGCGTTTCCAGACATTCTCGTATTTTTCTACGTGTTTCTATTAGTCATTTTCCCCATTAATGCAGTAGTAGAGAGCTCATTCAACCAGTCTGTGTATCAGGGGGAAATTGCAGATTTCCATTTTCTCAAAATAACTCTTTTGGCCACTAGAATAGTTACTGTAACTCATTTCTGGGAAAGACCTGAAGAAGAGCACTGTGAAAGCTCAAAAGCTTTCACCTCACCCAACCTCTCCCTCATGGGGAAAAAGTGACACATAGTTTGAGACAGCAGTGAATATAGTATTCCAGAACACATTTTTGACAGATATAAAGGAAGTACAAAAAGTTGGCATGTGGCTCTTTGCACTTCCAACGCTCACTGTATGTTGTAAATCTAGCCTTAAATAAATGCTCTGCAATCCAGTAGTACCTATTTAATACCTTGTTCTGGAAGAACCACGGGGATAAAGAACTTGAAGTATCTTTCACATTAAGTTAGATATACTCCCAGATTTCTGTTGAGATAGTAAGACTTTCATTTTCCCATTTTTCTTTGAGACTAAAATGGAGAAGGTACTGTAAAGAATTAAGTCACCTATAAGTAAATCCTACAAAGTGACTTTTGTTTCCATATTTCTTTATATGTTCTTCTAGAAGAGAGAGGGTTAAAAACAGACCAGTTGTCCCCTATCCTTACACGAATCCTTGAGTATAGTCATTGAAAGAAGGAACTGTAAGACAGAAGTAGCTGGTATTTTTTACCCATGTAATCCAAGAATGCTGATCTATCATTTTGTAGGTTTAATTTTAGTTAATCCCTTTCCTATATAAATTGTATTAAGCATGGCGTTAACCCACACTTCAGCATCAAGTGCTTCCCATAATGGTATGAAAAGAGAATTAGTAAGATCGGATGTTGTAATCACCTTAATGTGTTGCACAATGCCCCATGTAAATGAAAGATGAGATTTTTCCTTAAGCACGTGGCTATCCTACTGAAGGACAGAAGCGCCTCTTTGTGGCCTTGGCTAAGGATAGTTGCAGGATGCTTCCACCTTCAGTTCATGCGAACCCCTCTTCTCTGTATGTAGACAAGTTTTTTTCATTCAGAAATTGAGCCAATTTTTTTTTCTGGAAGCCTTGGCATACTTCTAGCATAGTAATGACTAGGTCCAAGGCTTTGTCCTTTGTCTTGGGATGGCTTTGCCTTCCATTTTAGGGCAGTGTCATCTACTGTGGGGATGTGGAAAGACACTGAGTTGTGATGCTGCCTGATTAAGAGAGATAGCTGCTCTTCATGGTGAAATGGTCAGGTCTTGTTGGTTCATTATCCTTGACACCCCACAGTACCCTGTTGTTTCTGGGGAATAAATCATTTCTTCCCTCTTCAACTAGAGTCCCATTCTTTACTCACCCTGGATTCATTAATTTTTTTCTGCGTGTCCGACACTGTTCATGAAGTTATCTTAGTGAATCCCTGAGCCTTCAGGTATGTGAGAGACCTTTCAAACTGCCTTACTCACTCCTGCCTTTTAGTGGTGAAATTATTGCTATGTGGCCCCTTGCAGTTTGGAAATCCCATTTTCTGGAATCCAGTTCTTTTTTCTGTAACTTTTGTAATTGTGATTACAACCACCTGTGGGTAGATGAGGGGTTTTATTGCTTCCCAAACCTTCACGTCTATAATCCCGACTGTGGACTTGCCCACCCCAAAGTGGTTTGTGACCGAGTGATAGCTGTCCAGCATTGCCACCTTTCAAAAGCCAATAGCTACTCCCTTCCGCATGAGTATAGGTCTCCAGAACGGAGTACTCCACCTCTGTAAGGTTGGGGCCAGTTCCTCAGAGAGGTCCATGAATATCTGTTTCCTCAATCTGAAATTCTGCAGGCATTGGTCATTAGCCCAGGTTTCCTAGGTGATGAGATCCCACCACACCACGCTGGTTCTCCTAGTCCAGAAATAATTGTCGACCTGTGGATATCCAGTCACAACACAGCAGTCTCTTGCATCTCTGTGCCATCAAGACAGGGAACAGTCATTGTCCCAGTCACCCATTTTTTGTTTGTGAGAAATGTCTGTATACATCACCCAATAGTCTCACATATGGCCTACTGTAACACGTACACTTTTGTTCCGCGAGAAGGTGCAGCAGAAGAATATTGTCAGTCACTTGCTCCATGTCTTTCACCATGTTGGTCAGGAGAGAGGGATGAATAGAGATCGCCATCACCAGTTGTGTGAAAGCATTTGCAGTATCATCAACACACAGCAAGGCAGATCCTAGAATGCATCCTGTAACTCACAGAACACTGCGATAACACCCTGGAAATGTTAGTGCTAACATTGTGTACCAAAAAAAGGCAGTGTGGATGTGGGTATAGCTGGGTACAGAGTGTATACCCATGACCAGTGCAGCATATTTGGAAATTCGGTGGAGGTATGGGATATATGGGCGAGCATATAGATGGCCCTCTACTCATGTCCATTTGCCAGTGTATATGTAGCTTTAGTGTTTGTTGGCCCTTGCCTTTAAACTTAAACTCTTCATGGCAGAGCCCAGTCATTGTTTTCTTTTCTTTCATCTGTAAGAGAATATATACGTATACGGTGCTATAAAAATAACCTATTTTACAGTAACCCATTTTCCCTTTTCCTTTCTCTTCTCTCTTACTCTCTCTTTCTAGGCTTTTCAAAAATCTGAGTGTGCTATATACAGTATATATTTACAGTGTCTAATGTGTGAATGTATTCCTAGATGCTTACTGTACCTTCCATATAATGCTGTTCATCCTTCTGCCCTACTTTAATAGTATTATCATGTTGCTACGTCTAAGATTAATAAGGCAGTTATTAGCATCAAAAGACCTAGCATAGCTAGCTTTTTTCTATTAGTAACATGGGAAAATATCTTTTAATTTTTTACTTTGGGGAAATTATACCTGTAGTTAAATTCTGTAGTTCTTCTCCAAGGGAGTATAAGATGTTTGCCTTCATTGTGATAAAAAAAAATCCTGTGCAACATAATTTTGAACTGTAGTCACAAAGTGAAACCTATGTAAAAATATATGGAAAGGATTTATTTTGTTTGCTTGGGTTGGTGTTTTTTTTGGAAAATTAAATTTATTGTATGTATAAATCATGAACCAGGTGCTACCATTTGAACTACCTGAATGTAGACCATACTGCACAAAATAAGTTTATATCTATTTCAGTAAATATATGTTTAATATATTCCATACATAAAAGGGAATCCATAACTTTCCCTAAGCAACTCAGTGTATTTATTGAAATGTGTGAAAACTATTTCTGTACAGTATTAACAAATTCAGATATTCTAATGACAACATCTAGTTAATTATTTATACGTAGACTGAACTTGCTTTTCTTCAATAACATCCACACTTTTTAAAATAGGCTACACAGATTAATTGCAGTTTAAAAATATGTTGTAGAATTATTTTAACAATCAAGACAAAAACAACAACTATAGATTAAACTATACAATAAAAAATAACTAGAAATTTTGAGCGCTCCAATTTTTGGGTACCCAATTTGAGACTTCCTAAAGAGGCTTAAAGAGAGGAAGATGACACAGGAAGTCAATTCTCTTCTCCTATTCCCTGACCCGTCCCCAAAGGCTTGAATAGTTTATGGACCAGGAAATATCTTCAGTTGGATTGGTGGAAAGGGAAGACCCTGCTACAGAGCTGTACTTCATAACTTCCTTCTCTACAACTGCTGCAGGTCTGTACTCTCAGTGACTCATGCAAGTAGAGGGGAGCATTTGGGATTGAATTTATTTTAAAAACTATCCCCAACTGGGGAATTGAATTTGCCACCTTCCTATGCAAAACCTTAGCATCTATGTCCTAAACCAGCTTTGCTGGACAGATAGGAAGACTGGTTGAACTAGGAATGACACTTTGATTATGTGTGTTAAAAGTACATGTCGATGGAAAGGTGCATTATCTGGCCATTATGATAACAGCATGAGAATCTTCTGCACATACAGAGTTACCATGAGTCCAATGCAGAGTGCTGGTTTTAAGTAATTCTCATCACTCTATACAGATTCTTTAAAAGTGCTATTTGTTACAATTTAGATCTTATAGAGCCTGACCATTTTCCATTGAAATCAATGGGTATTGGATTAGGCCCCAAGTGTCCACAGTGTAATTAGAATTTAAAAGCCTGGATGCAGTTGTTTTATTTCTCTACAAAGTGAGAAAAAGGTTAATATAAATATTTGTCTTTGATTGAAACGAACATTTTTATCAATCCTTAATTTCAATGTGTTCACACATTCATGTAATCCAATCTAGTGCATCAGCAACATTTTCCTGATGTATAATTTCTGCTAAGTATTTTCTGCATGTTGCTGTATCTTGTGACCAGTAAACTCTGGATATAAGATGGTATTTACATTTTATGAAAAGGGACTGTAGCAGAGTGCAGCAGGTCCCCCTTGGCTCCTGCCTCTGCTAGGTCCACAGAGTCACTCTGAGACCCTGGGGTTAGTAACCACTGGTGCAGTTTATTTATAGGCTTGTTCCCACCACCGTTTCACCATGTACAGTTGGCCCTTCATTGTCTGCAGGCAGGAGGGAGGGAAGGAACTACCTCCCTGCTTCCACTCCCTGCCTTTTCCCTTTCTTTCTCTCTTTCTCCTGGCTTCCTTCCCCTGAGGCTTTTATACAGTACCAGGCTAATTAGACGGCAGCTGTCTCTGCCGCCCCAATTTGGGCCAGGCTATCTCCAGGCAGCTCTAATCTCCTTAATGGGAGCTGGTGTGACAGAGGGCTGAATCAGCAACACTTTGCCCAGCACCCTGTCACACACCTTCCCCTCCCCCTTCCAACCGCCAGGTTCGCCTCTCCATGTCCTCTCCTTCCTCTAGCAGGGAGGGGAGTCTTTACGGGGGAGTCTTTTCCCCTCTTTCGGGTCAGTTCCAGGGTTTGCCATGCAGAGTTCCTTCATCCCCTCACGCACAGAAACTACTTGGTGTGAGGGCTGGAGAGCTCCACCACAACCGACAGGTCCTCACATAATTCACAGCCCCCTGGATGTTCCCATGTTCTTTCCCCCTTCCCTTCCGTCAGCAGTTCAGGGTTGGTCCTGGCCCTCTCCTGGACACTGAGGGCTTCCTGTCCCCCAAGCTCGTCCAACGGGGCCTGGGTCTCTTCCTTTGGGGGTCTGCTAATAAGGGCTTTCTCCGGGCCTTGATTTCTGGTCAAAGACCCTGGGATGGTTGTTTTGCCCATAGCTTCCCTCTCTCGTCTCGGGCTTTGTTGTCTAGGGGTTTTCTGCTCAGGAGTCTCTACTCCCATCCTCGTGGAATCTCCCCTTTTTCCTGCCTTGGGATTCCTCCCTCTGCCCACCTTCCTTCCTGGGAAGGGGTTCCAGTCTGTACCCACCACCAACTGATAAGGAAGGCCCTTTACTACCCCGACTCATTGCCACTTAAACTTGCCCCTAAGCTTAAGGGGCACCTGGGCCATAGGGTATTGTCTCCTATCCCCATGGATGCATTCTACGTCCATCTTCTCACTGGGAATCCACCAGTGCAGCCTCATCAGCTTCCTCTGTACCAGAGAGCAGGCCGAGTCCGAGTCCACCAGGCCTTGCTAGAGTTTCCTCCCAACCATTACTGGAATGGTGGTCAGATTCTGCCCATTCCCCTACCGTCCAGCATTTGCCCAGCCACAAAACTCTGCCCACCAACAATCCATGTGCGGACAGTTCCCCTTCTTGTGTCCTGGTCATCCGCACTGCCAGTAAACAACCAGTCTGGACCCCGTGGCAGCCCCTTGGGAGTCCTCCCACTTGTTCTCTGGACCCTTCCCGGATGGGGGTTCTCTGGACCCTCTCCCAGTCTCCAATTCCCTGCTTGGCGGTCCCTCCTTCTTGGGGAATGTTGGTAGGGGTCCAGCTCTCTCCTCCCTCAGTTCCCAGACACAGTTTGCTAGAAAATAACAGTCCAGAGTCCAGTCTGCAGGTAATGAGATGGGTTTATTGGGGTGAACTAGCAAGCATATTCCAAATCCCTTCACACCAGTCAGGCTTATCTCTATTTGCCAATAGAGATTTCCTCGTCCCTTCCCCCAACTAGCGTTCTATATGCTGTGGCAGAGCTCCGACCCTATCCCGGTGTGTCCCGCGCTTCTAGGAGGTTAATGAAAGCCCCGGAGGCTCACTGCAAACCTCCACATAGCCCTTCTCTCTCTAGGGCCAGGGTTACAGTCTACTGAGCCCTTTTCATCATAAGCCAGCATAAGGTTGGTGAGAGAACTCCCACAGTCTCTGTTGTCCCTATGGGCTTATCTCAAAACAGTTTAGCCTCCTGTCCTGACGAGGGCTTGTCTTCCCCTCCCAGGAGGTGTTTCTGTAGTGACAGGTTGGGGGGAACCCGGGCCCACCCTCTACTCCGGATTCCGGCCCAGGGACCCTAATGGTAGCAGCTGTTGGCAGCCAACCCTGCACTGCCAGAGTTATTATGTTTCCCTGCGCCACTTCCCACTTCTCTCTTCTTCACCCTTACCTTAGGGCTCCCTTACTGATGGCTTGAGGGTATCCTCATTACTCAGCCCTTCAGCAGCACTTCCTCTCCCCTGGCTCTCCCCAGCCTGACTGGAGTGAGCCCTTTTATAGTATCAGAAGGGCCTTAATTAATTTGAGTCAGGTGTTCACATCACCTTAATGGCCTCACCAGACTCTTTGCAGGTTAATTGGAGTCAGGTGTTCTCATTAGCCTGGAGCAGCCCCTACCCTGGTCAGTCAGGGAACAGAAAACTGCTAATCCAGTGGCCAGTATATCTTCATTCTACTACTTTGTTGTACCCAACTGGCCTGGGTCTGTCACAACACTGATAGAACTATTTCTTCTAACCCCTAGCTCCGCATGCTAACGGAGATCTCTCTTCTCCTCCCTCTTCTTCGCAAACTTAATTATACTTGTAGTGTCCCTCCCCAGGTACCACTGCTTCCAATATATGGTCATGTTCCATTCTGGGGGGTCTTGAGTCTAGAGGCAATAAGACCACCTCTTTTGTACCTGATGGGAGGGGTAAGGAGCGGGTTACTTTTGGCCATAGTCACTCTCTTGCAGACTTGATGTCTCTTCCTTACACCTTACCCCGATTTCCAGCTGCTTCGTTACCATAGCAACCCCTTGCTCGATTAGGTCCTCTTATCTTTGCTTGTTACTGAAAGGCAAGGCTATCAGCTCGTGCAAGGGTGTGTGTGTATCTATGTGTGCAGCCTTGTGCTTTCACTTACATTCTCTTGCTTGATTATTCAGCTTGTTTAAATTAAAAGCAAGGCCAGAAAGATTATTATTGTTTAGTCTTTACCCTATTTACTTCACATGCTCCTAACAGGGAAGTCTTTCTACACGTACTCCTCTGTAAGCCTTACAGATGCCTCGACCGTATTCAGGAAGTGCCTCCTCACCCACAACTTTATGTTCGCATGGAGGCCCTGTACAAAATGCTCTAGGACGAGTGCATCCGTGATCTCCCCTACTCTCTGGGCATCTGTCCTCATCCAGCGGGTGGCCCAGTCCATTAACTTTTGGGCAAATTCCTGGGGCCGCAACCACCCGTCCACCTTGCCAACCAGAACTTCTGGCAATATTTCTCCATGGACAGCCCCACACGACCCAGGGTGGCTGCCTTTACCACTTCATAATTCCTGGCCTGCTCTTCACTTAGGGCTATGTAGGCCGCTCAGGCTTCACCGGCTAGGTAGGGAGCCAGTCACAGGGCCCAGGTTACCCTGCCCCATCCATCCCCTGAGGCTACCAACTCAAATGTGCCTAGGAAGGCATCAGTGTCATCTGTCGGGCCCATTTTGCACAGTTCTAAGCCTAGCACCCAAATGCCATCCCCTCCCATGGGACTCACCACTTTCTGCAGGAGCTGCTGTTGGATGCTGACCTGCTCCTGAATGAAGTCCTGCAGGCTCTTCTGCTGTTCTGCCTGCCAGGTCAGCAAACCTGTCTCTCCAGCTGGTGGGCTTGCTGAAAACTCTGCATTACCGTCTGCACCTCCTCCTGCTGCTTAACCAGCCATTTCAGGGTCTTCTCCATCTCCAGGCTGCAAAACACTTGCTCTGGCACAGATCCCGGACAAGCCTCCATGCGTAGCAGAGTACGGCAGAGCCTCTTTGGCTCCTGCCTCGGCTGGGTCCACAAAGTCACTCTGAGACTCTGGGGTTTGTAACCATAGGTGCAGTTTACTTACAGGCTTGTTCCCACCACCATTTCACCATGTACTGTTGGCCATTCACCGTCTGCATGCAGGGAAGAGGGGCTACCTCCCTGCTTCCACTCCCTGCCTTTTCCCTTTCTTTCTGATTTTCCCCCTGGCTTCCTTCTCCTGAGGCTTTATACAGCTCCAGGATAATTAGGGAGCTGGTGTCTCTGCCTCCCCAATTACAGCCAGCTCTCGTCTATCCCCCTAAATGGGAGCTGGCATGACAGTGGGCTGAATCAGCAACCCTCTGCCCAGCACCCCGTCACAGGGCTTACTTGGCACTTTGTATATCTAGGACCAAAGTCTTCTGTCAGCATATCCTGTTGTAAAAGAGGACAGAATTGGGGCTAGAGTGCAAGACCTATGTGTTATATCATCATAGTGGTATCTAATAGTCAATTTCAGGAATTTATTTAAAATAGAACACAATAGATAATTTTCTATGACTGCATCCCTTAGTGATCTTTCATATTGTCTTCTAATACCATAAAGGCACTATTTACACTCTAAATATTTTTTGTTCTGTTTTAACTTTAGGCCAGTGAAGGTAACTATACACCATCATAGTTCTAAAACTATGCCGAATAGCAGTTTTCTAACTGACTAGACTGGGAGAAGCATTAGGCTTTAGAAAAACATATTTGCCAAGAACCATCTACCATTCCCTCATTCATGACAGTTTCAGCCTCTTATTCCAAACCAATCATTGATAGCCTTCCTCTTTATTTTCATAGAGAGATCCTTCTGTGACAGTCTTTACCTTTATGTTCACCCTTTTTACAAGACTATGATACATTTTGTACAAAGTATGTCTTGTGAGGTATCATTTTAAAACCCATAATTTGCTGAATTATTGTCCTGCTAAAATATGTGCAGCAACATTGTATGTAAAGTTATAAAATTCTACTGTATAACCTTGCTAAGACATTGTAGTGAGGGAGCTGTGGCTTCCCTCTGAGACTGATGGGGAGGAACCCCCGCCTAACCCCTGGTGGGCGGACCCAGGCAAACCACGCCTGCCCAACCAGAATCAGAAGGGCAGGACAGGAAGTATAGAAGGTGGGCTTTGTAGCTCAGTTCAGCTGGAGCTGGTGAAAGAGGTGGATGTCTACTACCCACTGCTAGAGCAGAAGCCTGCAAAAGACTTTTGCAGCACTGAGGAGCTGAAGGAACTGATGGAATTGCCAGTCAACAATAAAGCTCAGGAGCTGCTACTGCTGATAGCGGTATACCCCGAGGAGATAGAAGGCACCTATGATGCACAGGTACAGCGAAGGGGTTGTAGGAAGTATCCCAGGGACACCTAATGATAGTCCAGTTGTGTGGCCAGAATATTGGTCAGTGTGTTGTGCTAGGATCCCTTCTGACCCAGTGGTTGAACCATTGGAGTAAGGTTGGGCCAGGGTCCCCGTAACCTCTGCTGCCAACCGAACCCCTGAGGTGGCAGCGTCACCACTTTTGATCAAAAGGCCTATGTTTGTCTGCCATCTGCCTGAGTGAGGATGTCAGCCCCTAGAGTGTTGGGTGCTCCGCCCTGCCTGAGGGCCTGAGCCCATAGACTATTGGGTGCTCTGCCCCACCTGTGGTCAGGGCTCCAGAATATAGGCTGCTTGAGACAAGGGCCAGGGTCTCAGAGATTGCTAATTCCCCAGCAACCATTTCTCTGATAGGGGCACAAGAGTGAGGGTGCATCACCTCCTTCCAAGATTGACAGTGAGAGATAGCTACAACCTCTTACACACATGTTCCAAGTCTAGGAAATCAGTTTCAGACCAGTTCCCCAGAGACAAAAGGCTAGGCAGCACCTCAGCCAGGTGTCAGCATAATCAAAGGGCCTATCACCTAGTTAAATGGCCATTCTTTGGCAGTAAGAATGGTGTGAGTGACAAATGTATATGTTGGCAAACAGACTTTCTATCTCTTGAATCTCATCAGGAGATGATTTTTAAAGAGGAGGAAGAGAGATAAAAATGGGGGACAGAAGCCCAAAATCACGTATATCCTCGCTTTCTGTCCACAATGCCTGAAGGACAAGAAAAGTATTATTTGACTGGGGAAGGTGACCTGGCTAAAAGGCATCTAGCCAGACTGCTGTAAGCATGTGAGGAGAGAAATATGTTTGCTTTAAATTCACTTAGCTTGTTAAGTTACCTATTAGTTTGCATTTCATCGTTAATGTATGTGTAACCTATTCTGACTGATCCCTCATTACTTGTAATCACTTAAAAAATCTATCTTTCTGTAGTTAACCTTTTGTAATTGTTTTATCTAGGCCAGTGTGTTTGGATTGAAGTGTTTGGAAAACTCCATTTGCGAAAACAAGTTTGTGCATATCATTTTCTATTAATAAAATAATAACTTTTCTATAAGCTTGGATTATCCAAAAGGAAAGCGATGGACAGTACAAGACACCCATTTCTGGCGACCAGTCTGGGACTGGAAATTTGCAGGTGTCATTCTGCAGTATAATTCAAGGATGGTAGGCAGGCTTGCTGAAGCACTCTTCCAAGACGTTCCTTAAATACCACCACAAGAACCTTACTATTGTAGGTGACAAAGTGCACAACAGTAATAAGGGATTTTAGTTACATTGATTGTAGGACATGGATGCTGATTTGCAGCTTAAGTACTTCATAGCTGCAAAGTGATGCTATGATGATAAGTTGCAGAATCACGTCACATTGTAGTTTTGCATCAGATTCTGTATATTCTAGGTATAACCATGGATGAACATGGATTTACATATAGATTTCACTGGGTGTGCATATGCAAACTATTGGGAGGTTTAATTCAGATATAACCTCAAAAAAAGTTTCTATATTTATCTGAGTTTTCTCTGTCTGCAAAATAGGACTAGAAATATCAGAAGAACAATTTATCTCATGGACTTTGGACATCCTTGCTTCAGCTCCTGGCCAGAGACAAGAAACAGAGGCTTGTGAGATTAAGGTACATTTACATTGTGATAAAAGACCCAATGCACAGCCACAACTGGCCTGGGTTTGCTAACTCAGGTTCACAGGGCTTAGGTTATGGGGCTATACAATTTCCGTATAGATGCTTGGGCTGGAGCCTATGCTCTGAAACCCCACAGTGTAGATATACCCTAACATTCTTAAACACTAACCACGTTTAGACTATCTCAAATTCTACTTCCCTCAGGCTTAAGATCTGAGCAAAGGTTTGTGTGAATTATTCTTATATGTATTTGTAGCTATAGATATCTGTATCTCCATTTTTCCAATACTTGTCATCCAAGATATTTAAAACTAAAGAGCAATTATCCAGAACAGCCCAACTGTCACTTTTCAACAGAACTCTAAAATGTACAGTTGTGAGTATCTTTGTTAATGCTTAGTTCATTTAAATTAAGCAGTGGAAACATTAGCTTGAACAAAATAAATGTGTTTTTGTGGTTTTGGGGGTTTTGGAGGTTTTTAAGCATCTGACTCCTGACCTGAAAATCTTTATTTTTGTAAGCATATTAAATATAGTAGTATATTTGGTTATGGAAAGCCATGTAAGATCACCAATCTGAAGTTCAGTGAATTTACAATGTTAATGTATGTAGTAATGCGGTACCACCTGATGACGAAGTAAGGAAAAAACAAATGTAATGACTCAAGAAGAAAATTCCATTTGAGGAATCAGAAAGAGATATAAACTAGCAGAGATATATTTGCACTTTAAGAGACCTACAGAAACTAAAGTAACAGAGGAGAAAAAATGGAAATAACTGTTGAAAACATTTATGTGAGGATATCAGTCTATACTTAAGAATAAAAAAAAATACTGTAGGAAACACAGTTGCTCTGCAGTGATCATTAATTATATATTAACCTCCAAAAGATATACATTTGGATAGTAGTGGATTTATGCAGAGATTAGGTGAAATATTAGCATTGTAATTAAGAAGGCAATAATGTTGAATGGATAGAGCAGAAGACTAGCAATCAGGAAACCTAGGTTTTAATCACAGCCCTGACACTGACTTAGTGTGTGACCTTCCAAAGTCACTTTCACCTGTCTCAGTCTCAATTTCTTTATCTGTAAAATGGGTGCAATTGTCACATTTCCTGGGCTAACTACATCTCTGACCCCTTCAGATCACTTTGAGGACACATCTCCATCTCATACCTCTAGCTGTGATCTCTGTCTTGGGGTGGAATCAAGCAATTCTCCCACTCTGACCCTGGGGTTTGGGTTGCAGTCAGATAACTGTGATTATCTCAGGGGGACTTGACTTAGAGTTGTACCAAAATTATTTTCTCTCTGGGAACAATGACAGTGGTAACCAGTAAGCAAACTTCCTTAAAGCAAAGTATTTGTTTAGCTCTAAAGCATTGAAGAGAAAATGGCTCTTAAAACAATAAACCAGACCACATGCAGGTGTGGATTATCTGGTGTCTAACCATCTTCCACATGAGGATTCAGGTAGGTCTACACTTCTTGTAGTCACCCTCCAGAAGACTTCTAAAATATGTTGGGCATGGTCTGTTCCCTTAACTCACAAACAATTTCTCTCTCAGTCTCAGGGACAAAGTCATTTAATAGTCCTTTTGATCACTCCTTAATCCTGAGACTAAATCACTTTTGTAACTGTTTATAGGCCTGTGATGTTAGTTCTCAGCACTGGCAGAAAAGGTTTGAAACTTGCTGGAGACAGAATTTAAGATACCCGAAGCCAAATTTTTTAACCGTTGTTTTTAAAATATATGATGGAGCATGTTCTTATCTGAGGCTATTGTATTATTTCTGGGGACAATGTTCCTTGAATTCAAGCAGTATCATAGTAAACATTCCATTATTTCCAATATAAATTAGATCAACACATTCATACAGGAAATGTTAGTAATGCACCATAGCTCTACAGTAACTTTACTTCACTGACAACACGGTGTTCATAAAATTCTTACTGAGCAGTATTCTTAGATTATTACACAGCAGTGCCACGTCTGTCACAGTAATAATTACCCATTTTTGTACAGCACTCTGATTTACTTTGATGAAAGAAGCTATGTAAGAGCATAGTATTTAAGTGCAATGTAAGATTTATTTTAATCATTTCCTGATATTACTGTTCCTTCAAAATTGTACTTACTGCTAGGAAACTATTATCTCGACACGTTGCAGTTATGGTCATCTAAGTACAAAATTTCCTCAAACTGACAATTATTTTTTCAAGAGGTCTGTGCCAGAACACTTTCAAAACCTTTATGTGATGCAGCTTACTTCCATCACCTGTTAGGCAAGTAGTTAAGCGCCAGTTAGTGCACCTGTGACTGACCGAATGACTATCTCCTGGTCAGAGGGGGCAGAGCTAGGTAAGGAGCATTAGGCACCTAGGCCTTATAAGGAACCAGAGGGAGCTCACAGGTTAGGAAACTGTAGCGGAGGTAGGATTCTTCCATAGAGAGGAACCCACCGAGAGCAGGTCAGGCTATTGTGGAGAATGCCCTAGGCAGGGTCAGTTAAAAGTGCGTCAGTGAAGCCTAAAATAGATTAGCTCAGTAGAGAAAGGAGAAGCTGGGAGGATCTAGGGCAGGGATCGACAACCTTTGTCATGCGGTTCGCCTGGGTAAGCGCATCCCTCAGCATGAACTTCTTCCCACAGCCCCCATTCATGTGAAATGGTGAACCGCAGCCAGTGGGAGCTGCGATCGGCCGAACCTATGGATGCGGCAAGTAAAGAAACTGGCCCGGCCCGCCAGGATAAGCCCCCAGGATAAGCCGATCTGTGGGAAGAGGTTCACGCCGAGGGATGCGCTTACCCAGGTGAACCGCATGACAAAGGTTGCCAATCCCTGATCTAGGGAGAAGCCAAAGGCCTGAGAACCAAAGGGCGATTATGTTAAACACAAACTGTGGGAATAAGCACAATGGGGCTTAGAGGTAGAGGGGGCCCAGGAGACCAGCAGTGTTGCTGAGAAAGTAGACCTAGTTGCTTAATACATGGTCATAGGTCTGGAACCCATGGTAGAGGGTGGACCTGGGTCACCCTATTAGCCCCTGAGAAAGGGTCATGGAAACCCCAAGGCAAGAGTAGATTAGGGTCCTCTGGGAGAAGCCCGGTGGAGGGCCAGTAAAAATGCTCCAGTGAAGCCTGAAAGATGTTGATGAATTATTTGGATATTTACTGTGGACTTTCACTTAGACCTTTTCTTAACTTGGAAGGGGACTGAACTTTATGGAAGTGGACTGAACTTGGAAGGGGACCCAGCCATGGAAGATCCAGTGAGAAGCAGATGAGGTGCTGCAGCTGAGTACCCCTTGCAGTATTTCACTGTGACACAAGGGGGTGCTATGGGTGGTGACTACACTACCTTACATCTTAATTCTACATGTAATTTCCTGCATTTAATCCTTATGGAAGGGTAGGCACTTGCTATTTTGAAATCTCCAGAGACAAGGGTCCTCACTCTCCAGGATCCCAAATGTCTCTTTTCTCAGGTGCCTAAGATGCAAATAACCTGTGGGGGTTGGGAAATAAGTCTGACAAGACAGGACATCCATTTCAAGCCCTGGATAGTTGGCACATCTATCCAGAAAAGTGCCATCCAGAAAAGTGAACTGATCAGAGACCTCTCATGTTAGAAGAAAGGACTTGACTTCAGATAGTTGGCTTCCAGTAACAGAAGTAAACACCTCCCTTTGGTTGCTTTTGAAGGGGAAAAATGGCACCCAGAACTTTTAGCCCACTGTTCCAAAGATGAGCTAGTGATGAGACAGGTGGAATCAGTAGATTCGTCCCCTCTTGGGGACATAAGAGTTACATAGGGTTAACTTTCTGAAAGAGATGTTCCCCTCCACACACGTTAACTCCATATTTCATTATACACCAGATGACAAAAGAGAACTCCATCTTCAAATTCAGCAAGAGTTTGCATTTAAGAGTTACATTGTTGCTGAAGTATGAAAACTCTTCTTCTGTGAAACATAGAAAATAACATCACTTCCCTGAATTTGGGGTTCAAGCTTATACTCCCTTGATGTTCATAACTGTAACATTACCTAGGATACAATCTCGATTGATAAATAGTTGTGTCCCTTCAGTTCCCCAATCTGAGGTACCTTTTACACTGTTTCACTATGAGAACTACCACTCCTGGTCTGCTCACACACAGCCTTCAGAACGTAAGTTACTCCCAGTTATAGGGAGTGCTATACCCAGCCATTCATGCATTATACTTCAGAGTAACACCAGCAAATTTCCAGTTCCAGATTTTCCCCAGAAATGTACATCATGTACCGCTCAGCTCTCTCCTGGAGAATAAAAGCTCATATAAAGTCCATCATTTCATTAATAGAAAATGATATGCACCGATCCTGTTCTCCCATGTGAAGTTTCTGAAACACACTGGTTTAGATAAAACAATAACAAGTTTATCAACTATAAAATACAGATTTTAAGTGATTGCAAGTAATGAGGCATCAGTCAGAATTGGTTAAAAGAAAATGAAAGTAAAATGCAACTAATACCAAACTTAACAAGCTAAGTGAATTCAAAGCAAAGATCTTTCTCACCACATGTTCCAGCAGTCTTACTAGCTGAAATTCAGGCTCATCCTCCCCACCCCGATCCAATGCTGCTTCCTCTGTTATTCAAGTGTTGTCAGTGCCATGAGTAGATAGAGAGGGAGGAATAATTTGTGGTTCTCTCTCCCTCCTTTTATAGTTATTTCTCTTCTTTGAGAATCATCTCTAGCTCAATTTCAGGAAAGAAAAAGTCTGTGTGGAACTCCCACCTGTTTCTTTGTCAAGATGTAGTTTTTCACCCACATCCTCTTTCTTGATGAAGAACGACCACTTAACCAGCTGATGGTCCATTTGATTTGGTTGACAACTGGCTGAGGAGTTGGCTAGCCTTTTGTCTCTGGGGAACTAGTTTGTGGCTGCTCCCCCCAGACTTGGAACATGTCTAGTAATACCATACAGAGGAATCCTCTAACTTTACATGTGATGTTGCCATAAATATTTTACCAGGACAATAATAGTCAGTGGGTTATTTGTTTTTGAATGATAAGGCATGCTTTGTACAAAATGTGTCATAGTCTTGTAAAAGGGGTACAAATTGTCACAGTAATAGCACCGTTTATGCCTTCCTTCCTTACATTAATATATCTTACTCCTCAACTAGCCTCTCTGAAATCAGACTATTCATGGAGTAAGTTATGACCCAGAAATACCCTTGACTGGAACTATGCACATACTGTGCTTTTCCAAAACTAGTTTGGCAGATTTCTTAAAAGAGCAAGATTAATTATTTCTGTAAGAAAATGGCTATTTCCTATAATCAATTCAGAGTTAAATCTTCTAAAATTATTACTCATAATAATTCCTTGCAGGATTTAATGCTATAAGAACTTTGTATGAATTGGCATTGGCTTCTGATAAAAAGTTCATTAGGCAGACTTCATTGTGTCTGAGAATTAATCTCCTTCCAGTTTTTGGAGACACTAAAGCTTCTCATAAACACAGACATTAATTTAACAGACATAAACAAAGATAAGACATCATAGCCACTTTGTTGAATGATAAAACATTGTGACTTTAGTGATACCAGACGAACAAACACACTAAGCTAATGGAGACGGATAATCAAAGTGATATGTAGGGCAAGGTGCAGAGCCAAATTTCTGAGCAGTGATGCAAATACATGTGATTAAACTAGCAGTAAGATAAAGCAACCCTATTTTTAAGTTCCTCTGTTTACTGAGAAGAGGTACAGCATGGGAAGGAGGCCCACATGCTTTCCCATGCTGGCCCAGTGTTCCACAGCTCTGGCTTCAGATTTTCTGCTAAGACTACCAACATCCTCTACTCTTCATCAGTTTGTCTTTAGACTTTAAGCCCTTCAGGACAGGGATTGTCTTTCAGTTTTTGTACAGTGCCCAGCACAAGGGGGCCCCCAATCCCCATTGAGGCTTTGGGTGCTACCATAACACAAAAGTAGAATAATTATAATACTAGGTGAGAGGTAATGTGGTCCATGGACAGGGCATAGAAATGGAATTAGGAGACATGAACTTTATTCCTGAATCTGTCATTGTCCTGTTGCACAAACTTGGGAATTTTACTTCACCTGTCTTGTCTATAGTGCTTTGCCTGTCTTGTCTATAGTGTACACTCTCTGGAGAAAGGACTGACAGTGTACAGTGACACATTGTGCAGATCCAGATCTGCTGCTATGGCTCTGATTCTGAAAACAGCTTGTGAGATTTTAATGCCACTGAATCTAAACTGGAGCCCTAATTCCAATTCAGCTTCAGATTTGATCGAACAGATAAAAGAGGTGAACACAACATGTTGGGGAAGAGTCAACAGGGCTTTTGAAAAGGGAAATAATTTCTCACCAACAAATTAGAATTCTTTGAGGGGATTAACAAACATGTGGACAATGATGATCAAGTGGATATGGTGTACTTGGATGTTCAAAAAACTTTGACAAGGTTCCTCACCAATAGCTCTTAAGCAAAGTAAAGCAATAATGAGTTAAGAGGGAAGACCCTCTCATGGAGCAGTAACTGATTAAACAATAGGAAACAAAGGATAGCAATAAACACGCAGTTTTCACAATTTAGAGCAGGGGCTCCCAAACTTGGTTCGTGGCTTGTTCAGGATAAGCCCCCGGCAGGCCGCGAGATGCTTAGTTTACGTGAGCGTCCGCAGGTACGGCTGCTTGTAGCTCCCAGTGGTCATGGTTCGCCGTTCCCGGCCAATGGGAGCTGTGGGAAGTGGCTTGGGCCGGGCCACTTCTATGGCATTGAGGCAGTACTTCAGGTCAGATTTTTTTTTTTAAATGGTGCTTTAAGATGCAGCTAGACACCTAGGCATGTTTGAAAATCTTACTAGGTACAGATTTGCATCTTTAGGCACCTAAATAACTTTTTAAAATAAATCTGATCCTTCCTCTGTGCTTTCAGGACTGGCATCTGCTAGATCCCAATAGTGCCGCTTACAGAAGTGGGGGTTGTTGCCCTTCTCTATATTTTTTTAAATGGGCTGACAAGAACGGCATGAAGTATTCAAAGTGTGGTGGTACCATCAATGTATATAGTGGCATTATGATATTTTCCGTTTTATTATATACCCTTTTCCTAATGGTTCCTAACAGTATTAACTGTCACTGCACATTGTGTAGATGTTTTCAGATAACAATCCATGATGACTCCAAGATCTTGATTGGTAGCAGCTAATTTATACCCTCATTTTGTATGTATCATTGGGATTATGTTTTCCAATGTGCTTTCATTTACATTTATCAGCATTGAGTTTCATCTGCCATTCTGTTGCCCAGTCTTGTGAGATCCCTTTGTAACTCTGCATAGTCAGCTTTGCATTTAACGATCTTGGGTAATTTTGTATCATCTGCAAACTTTACCTCCTCACTATTTAACCCTTTTCCAGATTTTTTTATGAATATGTTGAACAGCTCTAGTCCCAATACAGAGCCTTGGGGAGTTCCACTATTTACCTCTCTCTGCCATAGAAGCACCTCCACAGGGTTTGTATAAGGAATGGGCAGGTGAGGGATAAACTACAGAGACAGACATGGAGACAAAATCTTTCCCCCCACCCTGTGACATTCATCAACTTTCCCCCATTTGTTGTGAAATCCCTTTGCAATGTGGCAGGCAGGGGAAGCCCTATAGAAGTTAGACTGATAGGAAAGCACTGGGAGTCACAGTGGGGGAAAATCAATGAGGAGCAGGAGCGGCTGGAGTTCCCATAAATTGTGAGTTCTTAACAGTAATTTGAAATAAGTTAGTCCATGGGTTTCCCAGTGTGTACTATCCTGTAAGCTTTTCAGGACAGAGATTCTTTATTCTGTGTTTTATACATCACCGGGCACTTGCTTGGTGCTAAATTAATATTATAGTAATTATTGTATTTGATTTTAAGCTCTTCATACACAAAATAGCCAAATAAAAATCAGTTAAGCTACAGGAAGATGGTACTGCTGACACTTTTTAATCTAATAAATCTTAGCTATTCTGTACAAATGGATGGATGGTCTCAGAAGTATTCAGTTGTCATTAATTAAAGCAATATTGCAAATCTACTGGGATCAAGTTAGGGGACTTCTAGGATCTCAAAGCTAAGACCATTATTATTTAAGTGTTTTTTTCTGCTTTAGCGGCAGATATGGAGCTTTAACAAAGCAAGGAACTAAATCTTCAGTAGCTTGCTGATAGTGAGATTAAGAACTTCTTGGTGGAAGATTAACTGTATGGAGAACAAAGTGTACAATTCAATATAAAATGGGTTTGATTCTTTTAGAGGTTTTTCAATCTTTATTTTCTTTGCCAGAATTAGTTATGTTCTTTCAGTTTCCTTCAGCAAATACCTAAGTGACCAGGGTCCTAGTGGGGAGCCAGTTGTTGTCACTCAATGAGGGTGAACTGCAAAGAATGGGGAGACAATCCCATTAAAGCTGGTTGAT
This sequence comes from Chelydra serpentina, assembly GCA_037349315.1. Taxonomy (NCBI): domain Eukaryota; kingdom Metazoa; phylum Chordata; order Testudines; family Chelydridae; genus Chelydra; species Chelydra serpentina. Next base: position 82,849,037 of record JBAIAC010000004.1, read on the forward strand.
ATTCCAATACTTAGATTCATCAAGCCAGCATAAAGCAGCTTCTTTATTACCTTATTGGTTACTCAGAAGTCTAAACAACACAGTTCCCTTAAAGTGATCCAGCCTCAGGCCTCCATCCAGGAACTCACGTCAAATATGATGAAAATTTCTGTAAATCGTATTTCATCATATAAAAGAAAAGGTTTTACCAGTCCCAAAGGATCTGACAGATTACCTCCCAGGTTAATGAATGTTTCAGATCTTACCCAAATACATGGTACAGCCAATTCTTATTAACTAAACTAAAATTTATTAAAAAAACAAGAGAGAGGGTATGGTTAAAAGATCAATATACATACAGACATGAGTTCAATTCATTGAGGTTCTGATTCACAGCAGAGCTTTGTAGTTGCAAAGTTCCTTTAGAATTCAGTTCATAGGTCATAGTCCAATGTCCAAATCTCTTATTCAGGGCATATCAGCATAACTGGAACCTCAGTCATTCAATCAAACTTCCCCTGATGAAGCCTAAGCAGATCTGAGATGACAGAATCAGGATCCAAGAGTCTTTTTATACAGTGTTCTAGCATCCACTTGACCACACAGTCCTGTTTAAACAATAGGCTTTTGTTGTAACCTTTTGCTTTCTAAACACCACCAGTAATTAGTTACACAAATTAACAAAGGGCAATTTGTCCATTAGGCAGTCTATTACAAACTTTAAAGAGGCATATAGACAGTGACATTATTTTACCCAAGATTCATCCAAATGTTAATATTCCCTTTTGATCTCTGAATCAATAGTTATAGTGACAGACAGGAACTGTCTGTTTGTGGGAAGCATCTAAGATACACACAATTAGTATTACTTCTAACAATATAGGTTTGCATTTCGAACATGACTTTAAAGGTGGTCTTTGGGTCATTCAGCCTGCAAGCTGTTTAACCCTTTCTAGCCATGCGTCACAACCTGAATTCACCAAGAGTCACACAAAGCACCTTTTACTGGCTTTTCCCAATATCATCTTTCAGTTTTCAAACTAGGCTACTTTGTTAGCGGGATTCTCTTTAGACCAGCGGTTCTCAACCCACAGTTCGTGGGATGCATGAAGCCCAATAGGCACACAACTGTGTGCTAAAGGCTGCCCTGCCACATGATGGGCTCTGGACTTCTGGCTGCCCTGTCGCGTGGGGGCCTCTGGGGCCTAGTCTGCCGACTGCTGTCAGCTCTGTGCAGTGGGCTGCTGCCGGACCCACACAGTAGGCTCTGGGCTGCCGGCTACTGCACAGCCCCGCACAGCGGGGTCCACATTTGTGTCGGGGTCTGAGCCCTGGCTGCCCCCTGAGCCCGCATGGTGGGGTCCAGGGCCTCTGCCCCCTGCCCTGCGCCTGGGTATCCACTCCTGGCCCCACTCTGTGGAGGGGTCTCTGGGCAGAGGGGTTTGTGGATTACATGGGGGCACTGTGGTTCTCAACCTGCGGCCCTGCTAGGAGTTTGAGGGCCGAATACGTGGCACAAAATGATAAATAGGTTGAGAACCCTTATTAAGGATCAATAAACCAAATAACACAAAATTTCAAATGGTCTGTTTGGGTTCTGCAATGTCACTGGGTATTGTTTTGTTGTGATCAGAGGCACTAGTCATGGAGCCAGACCTTATTGTGCTAGGCACTTCACACATATAACAAAACTCACCAAAATAAATGACAGTCTGCATTGTTTTTCCATCTACATTGTAGATGTAGAAGGTGTAGGCGATTGGGCTGAATTTGTAATGACCCTAGGACACATCCTGGAAGCTGCTTTTTTGAATAAATCCCTGATATCAGTTTGCTTACTTGTCTCTGCCTCTTTTACATAAAAATAGAGCGGAGAATGTGCAATTACTTAACCTCCTGGGCAGTATGCTAGTCTCGGTTACTAGATTGAAGATTTGTATTGGGAGATATCAGAAATGCTGATTAATAGCGCTTTCCGTTTGGTAAAGTGCCAGATAACACAGCTTTTACTGTACTTGGGTTACCATCCACCCTCTGAAACCCAAATCTCCTCTTCTCAGACGCTAGCAAACCTTCTCTTGCACTAACCTTTGTTTTCTGGAGGGATTGTCTGGTCACCAGCAAAACTCATCCATTCACTCCACTGCTGCTCATGTTCTGGATCTTCAGGGATATCAGTCTAAATTTAGTTTATATTATATTTCCAGTTGCAAAGGCCATGAACCACTGGGTAGCTGTTTCCCCATAGAATTCTGAAATGACAGGGAAAGCAACTGTCCTTCATCCCTTGAGCTAATGCCCCAGATGCCTTATGGAAGAAATAACAATGGGACAGACCTACTGTTGGGGATTGTTGGGGGATAAGGGACCTTTAATACTTGGATTCATATTCAGTTCATATTATGTATGCATCCCTAGCCCTTATAATTCAACATGTGCTTACTGAGGGTTTTTTTGTGATACTACAGAATGACATTCCAAAGTCTTTCCAGGAAACAGAAGTATTAATTACTGTTAATAAATGAGCACCACTGGTGATGCGTGAGACATGTATAGTTTCATTCTTTAAAAATACTTCAAAGCTTTGGAAAGAACCTATATAAATCACACACAAAAATGTGCAGCATGATGTGCAGAGAAGAGCTATACAACTCATTAATGTTGGTCATAGGTGTCTGTTACAGCTGTCCCCCTGATGGATTCTTTTTCAATAGTGGCCGCCCCACTGGGCCATGGAACTGACCATAGTCAGCCTGGCCCTGCTCATGAAAATGGCTTGTACAGACTAACTGGAGCCATTGCTCTGCCTAGGGAGGAGGCTTCTTGCTTCTTTGTTCGGTTCCTTTGTTCAGACCCGGGCTCGGTGTAGGGGTGCTCTGCCCAGGTATGCAAGACCTAAAGTGGCCACATAGCTGAGCATATGAGTCATACCTGTGGCTCAGAACTTGCCCAGGCATGCCTATGCTTACCTGTAGTTTTCCCTGTTCTCTCCCTCCTCCCCTGTATCCAGGGAAGCCAATCAAAAGTACTGGTGGGAAACTGCCTAAGTTTGCCTTTAAAACCAGACATTTTCTGATCAGACCCCTGGAGAAGTTCCTTGCCTTGCCACCTGGTCTGATCAGCTAGGGGTCTTGGGAGGCCCTCTCCCCGCTCTCGTTTGTTTTTTGAGCGTACCCCCGTTTTAAACTCCCCTCCCACAAACAACGAATTTGTGCCTGGAGATCTCCTGATTATTGTAAGCGAATCGAGTTTTCTCTGCTTGTTGCTGTCTTGGGTAAGAAAAAACCTCTTGCACACTTCCCCTTGTTTTAACTGCTGTCTTTCTTTCCCCAGCAGGCAGACGCAAGCTAACTCCTTGGTCTGTATTAGGTTTAGTCTTTAGTCTAGATAAATTGTAATTTCATTTTGCATAGCTGTGGTTAAGTAGGTTTAAAGAATTGTTTGTATTGTGTTCTGTTACTTGCTAACTTGTGTAGTCTTGGTTAAGTTAAATCATAGATAAGATTTTACTGTGTTCTGTATAATTGTGGTTAAGTCTGTCTTCCTGCTGCCCAACCCCCCCAAGCTCGCCCGTGTCTCCCCCCGAGCTCCCCAGTCTCATTGCAGTCTCTCTGCTGTTTAAACTTGCAGCCTGTCTGCTCTCTGTGTCTCCCTCAGTTCAAATCTCCCTCCGCAGCGCCTCTGCCTTTGGTCTCTGCTCCACCACGTGTCTTCCCCCCACCCCAACCTCATTTCTCTACCACTGCCTTTCCAAGCCTCAATTGTATTACTAAAGTCTAGCATAAAAACCCCATTGGTTACTTTCCTTTTTCTCTCTAACACACCTCACATTTTACATTTACACCACGGTGACCCATTTTTACCTAAAGTTGTTGGTTATTTAACACATTTTACCCATAACTGTTAGTTGGTTATATGCTGCTGTGACACACCCTTTACATAGAAATTGTTAGCTACCTGTTACATTTATACTTCAGTGTTAATTGGTTACCAACTGTATTGTACCCCGCTGTATTGTACCCCACTATTGAAACCCCCTATCCTGTTTACTAAAAGAAACCGCTCCCCAATTGTCTACCTTAACAAACCCCATACCCCTCACTATTGAATTTTCCCTGTTTTTATATTCTCTTAATAAAGTTTATTTTGCACCCCACCCGTGCAGTAATTGTCCCCCAAGATCCCCTACCTGCTGGCAGGGACAATAGGAAGTAAGTGCTGACTTATGTTGTGTGGGAGTTAAGGGGATTTGAATTGTATTATCTGTAGTTTTTGTATTTCGGTAATGTTTCTTTTTTCCATAATTAAATTTTCAAGGATATGTTAGAGCATTTAAAGCACAGGAATACAGCCTGGAAGAGTAGGGCAAGTTTTGCATCTCAGATGCGAATGAAGATTTGATATACACTTGCATGTTTTTCTTTGATCTTGTTGTGCGTGCTTGTACCAGATTGTGTGCATTGGTATCAAGCTGTGATGAGAGAGAGAGAAATTGACATTGTCAAGTCATTTTGAAATTAATAAAAGTGTAACAGGAGCTGTCACTTATTCCTGAATTACTCAAAATGAATGTTGTTTACTTAGTGGAACATACCCCTTAACATACCAAACACATATAGTATTTTTATGAAGTAATTGGTCTTGTGATCTGGTTTTGTCCCTTTAATAGGAATCCATGACTTATCATAAACAAAGTTATCATATATTCCTGACAGTTTGGGGGTTTTATATGTTTATACTGGAATCTGTTCCTTTTGGATTTTGCCTTTTTACTTCTCCACAGCTTGCCTATACATCTGGTTAAAGAGATTTTATAGCAATTTTAAAAGTTTCACTTAGTTCTATTGAAGCGACAAAGAGTCCTGTGGCACCTTATAGACTAACAGAGTTCTATTGTTAGTATCCTCTGCTGTGTTCCACAGGTATTTTTGCTGCCTTTTCCTACCTCTTGTTTTGAATTACCTGTACCTATTTTTTTGTACTGGAATAGCTAACTGATGCTGGCTTAAAACAGATGGATATCTCATGGATACTTAATTTACAGCAAATTGTTTAACTTCTTTAGTGGACAGCTGTCTCTGATGTTGCTCTTGTTTAGCTGATAGCCTTTCAGATCTGCTGATTTCAACATCTTGTTTCCTGACCAATGATGCCAGTGGTTGCTGCTGTGCAGATGTCTCAAACATCTGTTTTTGCAGTGTATTTTTGTCCAAATTGTGGGATTACAGACACGCTGGGGATTAGAAATTGGCTTCATTCCCCTCCTGACATAATAGTGGTACTTGGGGATGTTTCTACCTTTTTTTTTAAGCTATCCAGAAAAGGAATCTATTTTGTACAGCATCTTCATATAGAGCTTACAGAGAGTCTGCCATGACAACCATAGAAGTAATTCAACAATGAGATACTGATGTCTATTGTTTATAGGTTGAATTCAAATGGGCTGGCAAGTGCACTTGCTTACAGTTGTAGTGTATAAAACAAAATATTTATTTTAGTGCCTATAGGCTCCAGCAGAGATGAGGGCTCCATTGTACTAGACATCATACAAACACATAGTAAGTGGCTGTCTCTGCCTACAAGAACTTACACTCTAAATAAAAACTTCAGAGGAAAAAAAGTGAAAAAGGAAATAATTTTAAAGATGGGGAAATTGAATCAAAGGCTCATGTTGAACAGCATGTAAATAGGTAGAGACCTGCACCCACATGGAGGCCAATTGGAGTCAACTCCAACTTCTGTTTAGCTGGGGGTGAGGAGAAAATATTTTAAAACTGTTACGCTGGTAGAAGTGGGACACATTCTTTTTAAGTCACAAGAAAAACGACAAGAGGTTCAAAGTAAGTTTGTGAAACTTACAGATTCAAAACCTAAAATGTCAGGATATTCCCTTAACCCATATACTATCACCCACTAAGCATAAGCAATGGAGCCACTTAATATCTTCTCTGGAAATCCAGCATGACATAATTTTGGATTAATGTGCCATGTCAAAGATTAAGACGACATAGTTTAGCAAGAAGATTAAAGAGGGAGTCAGATATATAAAATGTGTACTTTAAAGAAATTTATTCATGAGTTCCTAATTTTATAGCAAACTAAATTAAAAGATGACAAATATAAAACTGACAAAGAAATATTTTGTACATAATGCATAATTATCCTATAGAATTACCATTACAAAATATTTTTAATATATCTTGACAAACTTTTTTCAGCCAAAACAGTCAGATTTGTGTCAACCAAAACATTTCATGGATTAATGCCAAATTTATTAATTTTCTTGGTCAATTTCTCTCCCCCACCCCAAATCAATGGATCATTCTGACACTTTTGAAACAATGTTTTAATTTTTTTTGTATTTAAAATGACTATTTTGGATTTTACTACATTTTCTTTTTACAGCAGCTTAAACACTTTGTTTGTTTCAATCTTTTTTGATTGAGCCACCAAACCAAAAAATCAGTTATTTACACAGCTTTAATCATTAACCTGTGAAACTCACTATCACAAGATATTCATATCAAAAGATTATTAGGAATAAAACAAATATATATTTTAGATGCAGTTGCCTACAGTTACATAGATAGGAGAATTTATAAGGTATATAAATGCAGAAACTAACCACAAATTGTCTGTCTGTAATTAGACAAACCTCTCTAAGCACAAGGTGTTCTATACTTGTCTATTATGGAGTGTGGATGAGTGAATTGTCCCCATGTGGCCAGCATGTCTCTGCTCTTTCCCTCTTCCAGGCCCTTCTACAAAGACTCCAAACACTTGCTTTTCTAATTGTCACCTTTGCAGGGCTCTGGGTTTATTCAGATGGCAGCTCTGAAGTAAAACTCAGAGTCCCAGAAATCTGTCCCAAGGGATGGCTCTTGCCTGAAAGCCTGGGTGAATGAGAGGGTTTCTTCATCTAGTCATCATCCCCTCTTATAAGTTGTTAGTGGTGACATGCCTGGGAGTTTAGCTTGCAGCTGTCCTGCTCAGAGCTGACTCTCTGGTAAACTTACCAGAGTCAGCCCCCCCCAAACAACTGCTTCGGCCCACTTATAAGGAACCAGCAGCTTGTGGATCTGTCTCCACACTATGTGTCTCTTAGTAGCTCATTTAGCAAGTTTCACGTCTACTGCAGGCAGCACTGTCAGTCTCTTTTTTCTCTCACATGGGGTTTCTTACACCTTTTGCTGAAGCATCAGATACTGGTCACCATCTGAGACAAGATGCCTACTACTAGTATGTCTATACTTAAAATGCTGCAGTTGCACAGCTGCATCTGCACTGCTGTAGCATTAAGTGTTAGAGAGACAAGGTGGGTGAGATAGTATCTTTTATTGGGCCAACTTTTGTTGGTGAGAGAGACAAGTTTTCAAGCTTACACAGCGATCGCAACAGCAATGGGAGGGGTTATCCCATTGCTGTAGTTAATCTTCCTCCCCAAGAGGTTGTAGATAGGTTGATAGAAGAATTCTTCCATTCACCTAGCACTGTCTACACTAGTTAGGTTAACATATCTATGTCCCTTGGGGTGTGGATTTTTCACATCCCTGAGAGACAGCAGCTGAGGTAAGGTTACAGTGTAGACCAGCCCTGGGCAACAAAGTCTGAAAAAGTATGGTACTTCCTATGTTCATAAACAAGTTTTTGTAAGTGCTAGCCAATATTATGGGGTGATTTTTCCCCCCACAACTCATAGAACAGGTAATGCACACAAAATAAATATGCAGAATGTGGTTATTGCAATAGAATACCTGCAGATCCTAATTCAAACCAGGAAAGAGCAGATAAAGGAACTCTTTCTTTGGCACTCAAATCTATAGTTAGTCCCTGAGTTAGAAATAGTAACTGGACACAGTTGACTTGTGGGTGAACAGAAGTGACTGGGTCAGGCTGAACAGAGGGTTACTGAGTCAAGTTGTAAAAATGAGCATTTTTATTATTGTTAAAACTTTGCCTGATGGAATAATGTGAATAACAGCCCTATTTAAGGACTGACTTTTGCAATTCTTGACACTGAAAAGTCAAGCCAGTGGGAGGTCTGGATATGTAAAAAAAACTAAGGATAGAGCCTTGAATATGTATTTACCCCATTTTAAATAAATATCACTACAAATACTCTGCTTCTGATTATTTCTCATCTAATCCTGTACTCTGGCATTGTATCATTAACTTTTTAGGCTAAGTAGTAGCCTGTCATAAAGAACTTTATTAATAGTTTTAAAGACCTATGGATTTTGTCACATGCAATGCGCCTGTTAATTTTGCTGTCACAAAACTCTTTAAAAAGAAAATCAAGATTAGTTAGATATGGTCTGAATCACTGATCCTGAAGTCATCTTGATTTATAAAGAAATACCTATACAAATTAAGCAAGACTTAGCCAATGTTTCTTTTTATAGAACTGAGAAGAATTCATGAAGTATAAATAATGGGTTTGGAGTGGTTATGACCTCTATTTAAAACCTATTTTAAAATTGAATGTGCCAGTATTTTTCGAATCATGTTAATTTTTTTGAAGTCATCCTTATTCCAACATGCCTATATTTTCCTTAGTGAATAGGCATTATTTGCATGCCTCAGCTGTAGAACCTTCTGCATTTCTGCCGTCAGACACCATTCATTTTGCTTATGAATAGATAGAACTTGATGATTTACATATTTAGTTATTGTAGGTTAAGGAATGTATGCTAATTTTATTGTCATTTCTCATGCTGGGAAACATAGGTTGTTTACCCCTTTCCTGACTAAATGTATACACTTCTGGATTTTTAGGGCAGATCCCAGCTTGCTATAACAAGCCCATATATCTTTATCGTGTACCCAAAATAGAGTGCAAAAAAATGTCAGACACAGCAAGATAGGCTGATTGATCCCTGATGCAACTTCATTGTCATCAGAGGAGTTACACCTGGGATGAAATTGGTCTGACACCTCTATTCACTGAGAAAATGAAAAGATAGAAAACAGATGATGCTGACCAAAAAGGGGGGCCCTGAGGGAAATGGAGACTGGCCATTTATTTTGCTTTTATATTAAAATCTTTAATACATTTGACTAGCTAGCATGGCAATCATGGTAAACACTTTCTATTCATAAGATACAAAATATTTTGTGAAGAGCACTGATGACAGAACTGGTTGAAGGGGTGTGCGGTGTCTTTTTGTTTGGCTTGTTTGCCATAGGAACAAAGCAGAAATGTCACACCCCTCACATAATTCAACAAGTTGACTTACTTTGCCTGAAGTTGGTTGCTCCACTGACATCAGTGCAAACAGTTGCACAGTACTGTTTCTCTGCAGTGAAGGATTTATACAATCCTGCAGGCATTTAAGGCAATCTATATTGACTCATTCTAGTCTTCAGGGTTTCTCAAACTGCGTGAAACTGCTTTTCAGCCACCAGTACAAATTTGCCTATACAGTGATGTCACTAATGGAAATATATCTGGCACAAGCAATACTTTGGCTGACATCCAAGGCCAGACTGAGCATTTTGGATATGGGTCTGTAATACAATTATTTGTGCATCCAGATTTAACTAACTTCTGCTCATCTGAAAAGGGAATGGTGGGTATTCAGCACTTCTGAACATCATAGAATCATAGAATATCGGGGTTGGAAGGGACCTCAGGAGGTCATCTAGCCCAAGACCCTGCTCAAAGCAGGACCAATCCCCAACTACTCAGACTCCCACGGACACTCAAACAAACGCAGCCAAAGTTAGTTAATAAGTTTGAATATTTTGGTCTAAGTGTTTGACATTTTCTGTGTTCTTAGTAATTTAAGAGTGAGATTAGACCACAGGAATCCTATGCATTAAATCTCACGTTTATCACTAGTCTGCATCTCTCATTGAGCTGCATCTCTTGTTACCGGGGGATACACTGCTTACAGAACAGATGTGTTGTCTGGGGATAACTGAGCAATCAGTGACAATTTTTTAAGATTAGCAATCATTTTTCATTTTCAAGGCAATCTTCATCAGGAAAAGGACTAAGCTTCCTTTTTTAATAAATGAAAGCTGAGAGATTAGTCTGAGTATCATATCCGAATATTGGAATGAAGGGGAGAGGAGACCCACAGCTGTGGGCACACCTCTCAGCCAGCTACATGATTCAAATGTGGGCCACAATGTGACAGTCACAAACAGACATGAAAAAATCTAATTACACAGGAAATTTAAAATTACGTGGCATTCCTTCTTTTAATGTAAATGACTTTCTGTAACCTGACTGCAATGATTCTTCATTCCTCATGTAAATGTTCAGCAATAAATTTAAGAAACATCTAATCTGTGTAGACTATCTGTAGTTAGTTTTGGGATAAAACTGAATGGTATTCCTCATAAGATGTGGCTGTGGGCTTCACAGGCTCCAAAGGCCAATCCTGGTAACATAAATTTCAGCCTCAAGTCCCTACAAGCAGATCAATGTTTTAGGGACATCTACAATAACGTTTAAATGAAAATATTTATAGGAAAAGTTTGCTTTGAAATACGGGAGCATTTATTGTATGTAAAAGAGTTGGTAAGGTCTGAGAAAGCAATTTTTTTTTTATTTCTAACTTTTTAAATAGGCATTTTGAGTGGTAAAATAAAAACCTGGATTTTGACACCCTAAGATCAAGGATGTCTTGTATGAATAATTTTTTTCCAAAGGAACAATAGGGAAGTGACATATGTTTGCAAGATGCACACTGAATAATGGAGGAAAGCAGATACTGGAAAATAAGATTTTTCAATGTTTTTAAAAAGATATTTACAAAATGATGGCTTGGAACAGTGTCTGATCTGGGGCATATACAAAGTAAAAGAGGAATCTTACCATATAGAAATTTTAATAAATGGTGTTTATATACAGCTGATTTTGTAGACACTATTGTGTTTTTTATATGTTCTTCTTTAGCCACAGGCACTACTGTTAACACTGTCACTTTTCTTTTCCGACCTGGCTTTCCTTATATATAAAGTATTATTTAGCAAAGCAAAATAAAGTTGATCATAGCTGGTAATATACTATAATGGTATGGATGGAAGGAGAAAACAGTAGAAATCTTAAAAGGACTAAAACACCAGCAGGATTTTAACACAATAATACCTCATTTAGTAATTGGAACGTGAAACCATTGCTTTACTTACCTGTCAGTATCAGGGAATCCTTCTGAGATGTATCTCTCCCCTGGAGACAAGAAGGATAAGTAATAAGGATAATAAGTAGTCTCTGTATTCTGCTGGATATAGGGAATGCCTTTGTGCCCTCTTCCAGTGTAGGGGAAATAATGCAATATGGCAGGGGAGACTTCTTATGCCCTCCTCCTTTCCTGCACATCCATGCAAAGACAGGGCTTGGCCTATCCATAATCTTTCCTAAAAATCTATAGGGATATTGCATCTATTCATTTGAAAGTCCTCTAGGGCACGATGTTTCATGACTGCAACAAACATATTGATGCCAGAAAAATTGAACTCAAGGTCCACATAGTCTGAACATCATTCCTTTGTCCAGATCAAAATATACATATTTCATGGAAATCAGAGTTTTTCAACTCTTAACCCCCCACAAAAAGAACAAGAATCTTCCTACATTACACTCTATCTAAATTTCTCCAACAATACCTACCACAATGATTTTTACATTTGATGTTATAGTAATTACTGTAGGTCAGTGCTAATAGATGAAGCAAAATGTCAGTGCTTAATGTTGAGACAATACCCCAGATTCCCCATCAAATTCTGTCCTTTTCTGTATTTTCTCACCTGTTTTAAAGATAGTGACTATCAAGTGAATTGATATCAGTAGTAATTGTTGGCAGCACAGTTAAGGGCCATTAATTCAACTTAAGTTCCGTAACCCTCTTCATTGGACCTTGTATTTGGTCCTTAATGCCACTAGGCTCTTCTGATTCATTAATGTCATGAATACCCCATATACTCACTTTTTGCACACTAGACATTTGAACGGTATACTTACTAAATCACATGAGAGTGACTATGCACTCAATATCTGGCATTCCAGATTAAAGTTATTCTGGTAAATCACATGTATTAAACACAGTTAGGAAACATGCTTCAAAATGCATACTGAGGCGGACAAATTCAGATATATTTACAGTATGATTACAATCTAAAGTTCATGAAACTACAATGAAGAATTAAGAGGAAAACCAAAGTTTGTTTAATTTGGGGATCTTTATAGGAATAACTTATTCTATAATATTTATAATGAGAAGCCTGCCTTTAGGTGGATGTGGGTATCAGCATTAGTGCCTGAGGCATACTCACTTGTCTGTAGTAAGATGACTTTTGTACATTGTGATATTGGATTGAAATAATAAAACTAAACAATGAAGTGGCCAGTGGTCAACAGAACAAGGCTTTTAGACTATATCCCTAGATGTGCAATAGTATATCTTGGCATGTTTGGAGAGAAACGGGCACTAGGTGGCTTGGTATTCACTTTTGAGGGCCTCTGCAAGCCAGTCCCTCTTTCCTACTCCCCCAGTCCAAGTATAAGCAACCTCAGGGCTGCTCTAAATTGTTGGTTAATGGCTCTCCAGGGGCTCTTCAGCCAACTAGCTCAGATCAAGAGTGTCCAGTGCAGGACTGATTTGGCTGGGGAATCCTTATCTGCTGTCATGGTGCAGCTTTAAGTCGCCCCTTCACTAATGGACAGTATTTAAGAGGGAGGATGAGACTTAGCTCTTTGTATCTTTATCAATCCCTTATTTATAATTAGCAGATTTTCTGCCTCCTTGTAATGCTGCTTCTGACTTTTTATTGTACTATGTGATCATTGTCCCTACTAGTTTTGAGATATCCCTTTAATTAAAATGGAACCCAGTAATTACTAAAATAAATTTAAAAAAAAAAGATTTAAATGCAGCTACTGTAAAATGGAATGAAGTAACTTCACCAGACCTCAAATAGTAATAAAACTGGTAGACAGATTATATTAATTTCACAAGAGTATAATATTGTTTGGGCCTTTTCACATGCTTGGAAAGACTATGCTGAAAACTATGGAGAATGCTGTAGGTCCCTGTCTTTATACTGTTTTTGGTCCAGGGCACTCTAATAGGTCTTATGAAACTCACCCTATTGCAATGTACAACTGCCCAAATGCAAACTGTTTGAGGACCATAATCTACCATTTTGATGAGATTCACATAGTATGTTGCTTCTAAATGTGAGTAAAGATGGCAGAATATGTCCCTAAGACAGTAATGTGTAACACTGAACTAATTTCAGTTTTGTAACTGCTTACTCAAACATTTAGACATTTTCTTGGCTAATATCCTACAAATAGAACTAATAACCTCATGTGATCTTCATTTTTCCAATCTAGAAACCTTGTACCCTTTATGAACCCCTAACTGAAGACATCAAGCATGTTTTCTCAGTTGTTACCCTGTTACTTATGTAAGGATACGTGATCAGCTGAAAATAAAATACAGTATAAATGACATTTTTATGAACTTTAATGGGAAATCAGATTTCCTATCTGAGATTTTCCAGTGTACACAGCATCCCACAGTGAATTAGATGCACCAAATTTCGAGATTTCAGCTCAACAGGAATATGGAAATTAATTGTAACAGTCAGGGAGGACCTGATTGCAATCAGTAGACAAAATGGGCTTTGGATAGGGACCCAAGTGACACATTAGAAACACTGTTTTATATATCCTGTAAATATGGTATTGTTGTAATTCATTTTTCTGGCCTCTACAGCACTAGGTTACAGTGGAACTGGTTTAGACAGCAGAAGAAAGACCAGTAATAGATTATTAATAGGTCAGAAGGGATGGTTGTAATAATCAGGTCTGACTTCCTGTATAACACAGGCCATAGAACTTCCCCAAAATAATTCTGTTCATCTTTGAAACAAATATCATCATACTGTGACAAGTGATTCTGGGTCAACTAACTTCGTTATCAGACTGTTCCTCAAATATTTGCTGATGTTTGATTTATATTTAATTCAAATACAAATATTTAACACATCCATGTGTTATGGACAGAAATGAATACATTATATCAAGCTAATATTGACAGATAAAGGTTGGATTACTGCTATAATAGTCCATCTGATCCTTTTACCAAGTCAGAAAATGTTATGTAATCTATATTAAAAAGCTGAAGCTACAACACCTTTCCTCCCCCTCCCAACAAACCCAATTGAATTCTTGAATGGAAAGCATACGTATGAACCAATAGAATATTTGTAGGGGGGAGGTCCCGGATGACTGGAAAAAAGCTAATGTAGTGCCCATCTTTAAAAAAGGGAAGAAGGAAGATCCGGGGAACTAGAGGCCAGTCAGTCTCACCTCAATCCCTGGAAAAATCATGGAACAGGTCCTCAAGGAATCAATTTTGAACCACTTAAAGGAGGGGAAAGTGATCAGGAACAGTCAGCATGGATTCACCAAGGGCAAGTCATGCCTGACTAACCTAATTGCCTTCTATGATGAGATAACTGGCTCTGTGGATGAGGGGAAAGCAGTGGATGTGCTATTTCTTGACTTTAGCAAAGCTTTTGATACAGTCTCGCACAGCGTTCTTGCCAGCAAGTTAAAGAAGTATGGGCTGGATGAATGGACGGTAAGGTGGATAGAAAACTGGCTGGATGGTCGTGCTCAACGGGTAGTGATCAATGGCTCCATGTCTAGTTGGCAGCCGGTATCAAGTGGAGTGCCCCAAGGGTCGGTGCTGGGGCCGGTTTTGTTCAATATCTTCATCAACGACCTGGAGGATGGTGTGGACTGCACCCTTAGCAAGTTTGCAGATGACACTAAACTGGGAGGAGTGGTTGATACGCTGGAGGGTAGGGATAGGATACAGAGGGACCTAGACAAATTAGAGGATTGGGCCAAAAGAAATCTGATGAGGTTCAACAAGGACAAGTGCAGAGTCCTGCACTTAGGACGGAAGAATCCCATGCACTGCTACAGACTAGGGACCGAATGGCTGGGCAGCAGTTCTGCAGAAAAGGACCTAGGGGTTACAGTGGACGAAAAGCTGAATATGAGTCAACAGTGTGCCCTTGTTGCCAAGAAGGCTAACGGCATTTTGGGCTGTATAAGTAGGGGCATTTCCAGCAGATCGAGGGACGTGATTATTCCCCTCTATTCGGCACTGGTGAGGCCTCATTTGGAGTACTGTGTCCAGTTTTGGTCCCCACACTACAAGAAGGATGTGGATAAATTGGAAAGAGTCCAACGGAGGGCAACAAAAATGATTAGGGGGCTGGAGCACATGACTTATGAGGAGAGGCTGAGGGAACTGAGATTGTTTAGCCTGCAGAAGAGAAGAGTGAGGGGGGATTTGATAGCTGCTTTCAACTACCTAAAAGGGGGTTCCAAAGAGGATGGATCTAGACTGTTCTCAGTGGTAGAAGATGACAGAACAAGGAGTAATGGTCTCAAGTTGCAGAGGGGGAGGTTTAGGTTGGATATTAGGAAAAACTTTTTCACTAGTAGGGTGGTGAAGCACTGGAATGGGTTACCTAGGGAGGTGGTGGAATCTCCTTCCTTAGAGGTTTTTAAGGTCAGGCTTGACAAAGCCCTGGCTGGGATGATCTAGTTGGGGTTGGTCCTGCTTTGAGCAGGGGGTTGGACTAGATGACCTCCTGAGGTCCCTTCCAACCCTGAGATTCTATGATTCTATGATTCTATGATTTGCAATTATATTAAATCCCAGAGGAGTCTTTACTTTGGCTGGGATGAAATCAAGTTATGCTAGTTTAGAGCACCTGTAGAGTCTGGATAAGCAGCATCGTGGTGATGAAGAAACCATCGGGCAAATTATGCATCTACATAGTCCCAAAGCCTCTGAACTGGGCATTGAAAAGATACCACTTTCCACTGCCCACAATTGATGAGATCTTGCCAGAACTTTCTAAAGCCAGAATGTTTATGGTCTGATGTGAGTAATGGGTTTCGGCACATAAGCCTAGATAGGGAATCCAGCATGCTGATAACCTTTGCAATGCCATTTTGTCACTTCAGATAGCTGTGCGTGCCAATGGGCATGAGCACAGCACCAGAGAAGACTCACCCAAGTGCAGGAAGGACTACAGAGGGCAAAGATTATTGCAGATGGTATCCTTATTATAGGTGAAGGGAGCGATGATTAGGGTGACCAGACGTGCCATTTTTAAAGAGACAGTCCTGTATTTAAGCCCTCCTGCAGGTAGGGTGACCAGACAGCAACTGTGAAAAATCGGGACGGGGGTGAGGGGTAATAGGAGCCTATATAAGAAAAAGACCCAAAAATCGAGACTGTCCCTATAAAATCGGGACATCTGGCAACCCTACCTGCAGGTGTCCTGATTTTTTCTTAAAATGGGCAAATTGTCCCATATTTTCTGTCTCCCCGCATCAGTATTGTCGGCTCCTGCTGCTGACCAGATCCCTGCTCGCCAGCCACCCACCCACCAGTGGTGAGTGCGGTAGGGTGGGTCCAGTGGCCAACAATGGGGGTGGGTGTGCAAGGCTGGTGGTGAGGCAAAGATGCAGCCCGCAGGGCTGGCCGGTCCCCCTGCTGGTCCATCAGCACAGCCCCTGCTGCATGCTGGCTCTTGGCCAGCAGGGCCCTGCCCTCCTCTCTCCACCCCCCTCCTCCATTCCATTTCTGGCTGGCACTGGCTGTGTGCTATGAGCTGCGGTGGCTGATGAGTGCAGGCAGGTGCCAGGCAGCAGCCAGTTATGTGTAGCCTCTGCTGCCCACCCAGTGGCCCTTTACCTGCTCCCACTCTCTCTGCCCTCTCCCTGCTTTGCCCTTCATCCCCCCCAGCTCCGCTGCTCCTCTATATACACCACAGCAAGCCGCATCCCCCTCCGAGTGCTGTATGGAGAACCAGCCTCTGATCAGAGTGCTTGGCTCACTAACAGCCTGGCCGGCAGGCTCCTTCCTTTCCCTTCTGTCTCTTGCTGTGCCGGTGGCCCGGGAAAGTCCAAGACCCTCTGGTCCAGGGCACTGGCCAGGAGCCAAGACCTGCATGTGCCAAAGCCCTGTACAGAGCCGGTACAGGGAAGCCTCTCCGCCCCTCAGCTAAGTTCTGGAGTGGGGGTCGGGGGAAGTGATTTCCAGCCTGTTCCCACCCCGTTCCCTGCCCGAACCTGCAGGCTCCACACCAACCCGTGGGGCAGGGTCTGTCCCAGGTGCCCAGCCAGGTGTGGAGGGTGGAGACCACCGGGCAGGGAGAGTCAGGTAGGTCAGTCACACCCCCACTACCATGTGAGAGAGGTGTACGGGAATGTGTGTGGGGGGGTCCCCCTCCCCGTGTGAACCCTACATTCTTAACGATAAGAAGGTAAATAAAAATAATCCAACTACACAGTATTTATTTTTAACAGGCTCTCAGTCAACTTGATGTTAACTTGAATGTTTGTACTGCATAGTTCTGATTGATTGCTGTTGAACTCACTTGAACACAAGTAATTTTACCAGGTGTCCTGTATTCAGCATGAGGAAATATGGTCAATCTAGCAATGATAAAGAAGCTGAACAAGACCATGACAGAAAGTGACAAGCTTTTCTACAGCAATGTAGGGTTGTTAACAAAACTGAGCTCAGAAAAATATGCTACTCAAAACAGTGTGAGGTGACATACATTGGACAGCTACTCAGAATATGCACGGAGACTGAAAGCAGATCCCAACAAGATCAAGACAGCAGACATGCCAGCTCCAGTGTATGTAAGACTAATATAGCACTGCATAGGAATGATGAGTTTTCTGTTCAAGTTCTGTCCACACCTGGCTGAAATAGCAGAATTCATTTGTCAGCTCACAAGACAGGATGTTGAGTAGGAGTGAACAGGTCCCAAACAGCAATAAATTGATGTACTAAGATGGGTGAACTTGAGTTCCTGGTATTGAAGAGGATATTGATATAATAGGCATCACAGAAACTTGGTGGAATGCTGGTAATCAATGAGACACAGTAATATCAGGGTACAAAATATAGGAATAAGAGTTTGTTGTGCTGGTGGGGATGTGGCACTATAGGTGAAAGAAAACATAGTCAGATATAAGGATATTAAATTAATCAAATAGTTGGTGAAAATTAATTTGTTGGTGAAAATTCCTTGCTTGAACATTAGGTGTATAGTAGTAGGAGTATACTAGTGATCACTTGATCAGGATGGTGACAGTGATTGTGAAATGCTCAGGGAGATGAGAGGCTACAAAAAACAGAAAGCCCAGTAATAAAGGAGGATTTCAACTATCCCCATATTGACTAGGAACTTGTCAACTTAATTTGGGATGCAGAGAGAAACTTCCTAGATAACATTAATGACTGTTTCTTGGAACAGCTAGTGCTGGAACCCACAATGGAAGAGGCAAATTTTTATTTAGTTTGAAGGGGAGCACAGAATCTGGTCCAAGAGGTGACTGTAGCTGAACAGCTCGGAAATACAATGTAATTAAATTTAAACATACTTGGGGGAGGGGGGAATACCAAAAAATCTGCTGCAGTAGCATTCAAATTCAAAAGAGGAAGTATACAAAATGAGAAAGTTCCTTTAATTTCCATTTAAATGACCATCACAGAAGTGAAATGCCTGAAAGCAGCATGGAAGCTATTGTAAAAACACCTGTGACAAAGTTCCTCCTCTACCTCGGTGGGTCCTGCGCTTGTTGGCAGATTCTGCTTGCCTCAGAAATCTTCCCCTCTAGTAGAATCCACAGTCCAGGTTAACTCCTCCTGTGTCTGATCAGGAGTGGGGAGTTTAGGGGGGAACCCGGGCCCGCCCTCTACTCCGGGTTCCAGCCTAGGGCCCTGTGGATTGCAGCTGTTTAGAGTGCCTCCTGGAACAACTGCACGACAGCTACAACTCCCTGGGCTACTTCCCCATGGACTCCTCCCAACACCTTCTTTATCCTCACCACAGGATCTTCCAGCAGTAAGCCCTCTTACTCTCAGCTCCTAGTGCCTCTTGCTCCCAGCTCCTCACACGCAACCTCCTTCCACAGCTCCTGACATGCGCCCCTCACTGACTCACTGGGAGGCTTTTAACTAGTTTCAGACAGCCCCGATTGGCTGCAGGTGTCTCAATTAACCTCCCTGCCTTCTGGAAATTTCTTAATTGGCCCCAGGTGTCTTGATTAACCTGGAGCAACTGCCATAAGTTATCAGGGATTTGTTTAGCCTGGGGCTAACATACTGGTTCCTTACCACTTTCCTATAGCCCTCTGGCCTTGCCCCGTCACATATCCCCCCCCCCTTCTGCTCAACACCATAGAGTTGGGCAACTTGGGACGCCAGGCAGTGTGCTCTTGACAGACCATCAGCGTTGCCATGGTGGCATCCAGCCCTGTGCCGTATGCGGAACTGGAACGGTTGGAGGGATAAGAACCACCTGGTGACCCTTGCATTCTTTTCCCTATTCCGCTGCATCCACTGGAGGGGTGCATGGTCCATCACAAGAGTAAATTGCCAGCCCAAGAGGTAATAACGTAGGGTCTCCATAGCCCTTTGACAGCAAGGCATTCTCTCTCAACTATTGCGTATTTCTGTTCTCTTGGAAGAAGCTTTCTGCTTAGGTAGAGGATCGGGTATTCCTCTTCTCCCACCATTTGCGACAGAACCGCCCCCAACCCCACCTCGGAAGCGTCTGTTTGTAAAATAAATTCCTTGTTAAAGTCCGGGGCTATGAGTACAGGGTCATTACAAAGGGCCGTCCAAAGGTCTGTGAACGCCCCCTCTGCTGCGTCGGTCCACTTCACCATGTCTGGACCTCGGGCTTTCACCAGGTCCGTTAGGGGACTTGCCCTAGCAGCAAAGTGAGGAATAAAATGTCGGTAGTAGCCTACCACACCTAGGAACGCGCGGACCTGCTTCTTTTGGGTCGGCCAGGGCCAGTTTTTAATCGCCTCTAGCTTATTCATTTGGGGCTTTACTATGTCCCTTCCTACAATATATCCCAGGTACCTGGCCTCTGCTAGCCCTATGGCACATTTAGTGGGATTAGCAGTGAGGCCAGCCCGCCTTAAGGTGCGCAGTACTGCCTCAACTTTCTCCAAGTGGGTTCCCCAGTCTGGCGTATGGATGATGACATCATCTAGGTATGCGGCTGCATAACTAGTATGGGGGCGCAGCAGCTTATCCATGAGGCGCTGGAATGTGGCCAGGGCCCCATGTAGCCCAAAAGGGTGGACGGTGTACTGGAATAGCCCATCCGGAGTGGAGAATGCTGTCTTTTCTTTAGCTTCTTTGGTCAGGGGAATCTGCCAGTATCCTTTTGTCAGATCCAGTGTAGTCAAGAATCGAGCACTACCCAGTCGGTCCACCAGTTCGTTGATGCGTGGTATGGGGTATGCATCGAACTGGGATACTTCATTCAGTCGGCGAAAGTCATTACAGAATCTCGTGGTACCGTCAGGTTTAGGCACTAGAACGACTGGACTGGAGCACTGACTGTAAGATTCTTCAATCACCCCTAATTCTAACATTTTCTTCACTTCGGCCTTGATTTCTTCTCTTTTGGCTGCTGGGATTCGGTAGGGTCTCAATGTTACCTTGGCTCCGGGGATCGTGCGGATATGGTGATAGGTCTCAGTCGTCCGCCCCGGTTTTGTAGAGAACACATCTCGGTTGCGATTAATCATGTCAGTTGCCTCGATCTTTTGGATCGGCGTCAAGTCAGGTGATATCCTTACTTGCTCATGTAAGTTATCCTCCTGAGGAAGGGTCTCCTGGGTGACTAAGCATGCCTGTCGATCGTGCCAAGGTTTTAGAAGATTGATGTGGTAGATTTGCTCTGGTTTCCTGCGGCCTGGCTGCCGCACCTTATAGTTCACCTCTCCCACGGCTTCGATCACTTCATAGGGTCCCTGCCACTGGGCCAACAGCTTACTTTCTGCTGTGGGCACCAGGACCATCACTCGATCCCCTGGTTGGAACCGTCGAAGCTTTGCTTGGTGGTTATAATGGGTTCGTTGGGTCTCCTGTGCTTTCTCCAAGTGTTCTCGTACAATAGGTGTAACTTGGGCTATCCGATCCCTCATCTGTAGTACATGCTCAACTATGTTCCTTCCTGGATTTGGCTCCTCTTCCCACACTTCTCTTGCTATATCCAATATGCCCCGGGGGTGCGCCCGTATAATAGTTTGAACGGAGAGAAACCTGTGGAGGCTTGCGGAACCTCCCGGATGGCGAACATGAGGTAAGGTAATAGGGTATCCCAATCTTTCCCAGCCCGGCTCACCACTTTCCTGATCATGGCCTTGAGGGTTCTATTGAACCTTTCCACAAGGCCATCTGTTTGCGGGTGGTATACAGAGGTCCGTAGGGCTTGTACATGGAGTAATGAACAGAGATCTTTCATCAACTTGGACACGAAAGGTGTCCCTTGATTAGTCAATATCTCCTTGGGTAACCCAACTCGGGCAAAGATCTGTACTAACTCCTCAGCTATGGTTTTGGAAGCCGTGTTGCGTAGGGGAACGGCTTCTGGGTACCGGGTTGCATAGTCCAGTACAACAAGCACATCTTGGTGGCTCCGAGCTGTCTTCTCAAGGGGCCCTATCAGATCCATGGCTATGCATTCAAAAGGAACCTCTATTATTGGAAGAGGTATCAAAGGAGCCCGGAAGTGCGGGTGCGGACTATGTAACTGACACTCCGGACAAGAGGTGCAGTATCGTCGGACATCTTCATGTACTCCTGGCCAGAAGAACCTCCGCAGGATCCGTGCCTGGGTTTTCTCTACCCCTAGGTGTCCTCCAAATAGGTGACTGTGGGCGAGGCTCAATATGGCTTTTTGATGTTTTTGTGGCACCAGAAGTTGATGTATCTCTTGCTCCTGCATTTGCACCACACGGTACAGGAGATCTTTCTTCACTATAAAGTAAGGTCCTGGACCCCGGACCTTCCCATCCACAGGTACTCCATCTATCTCAGCCACCTCTTTCCTGGCGTTATCATATCTAGGGTCCTCTGCCTGGTCCCGCCCGAAAGTCTCTCTCCCGGGACTAACCTGCCCGAGCTCCCAGGGGCCAGCCTCTGTTGCTTCCAATGGCTCACTTCCATCATGGCTGGGGCCAGCCTCCGGCTCACCTTCCGTGATGGTAGTTTCTCTGGCTGCTCATGTCCGTCTGCCTACTAGGGCGGTCTTCTGGCCCTGGGTCAGGATCCGGGTTCCCAAAGCTTTTGCAGCCTTCCTCTCCCTTTTTGTCTTCTGGGTCTTTTGGGGGACTGAGAACAGATCCTGAGAAATCTCAGCGAACATCCGGGGTTGACATTCTCCCGGTGACAAGTCGCTGCCCTCAGGGTCCCCACCTCCCTCCAACCTCTCCGGGGGGAGTAAATTATCAAACCCTGGATAGTCCCTCCCAATGACTACAGGATACGGGAGTTTAGGAACTACACCCACTGTCACCTCAATGGGGTTCCCCTGAACCTCTATCTCCACCTGGATGGTGGGGTAATGGCTTACGGCCCCATGCACGCATGTCACTGCTATGCGTTTGGCTTGTAGCAGCTGGCTACTTTTTACCAGCTTACCCGATATTAGGGTGATTGCACTCCCAGAGTCCACAAGCGCTGTAGTCTCTACTCCATTTATCTTCACCGGTCTAGTGTAGTTATGCGGGGCTAATGCGACGCCCACAAAGTGGATAAGGGAGGATGGGACCTTCCAATCCCCCAAGTTACACTGCATAGGCTCCTCGGTGCTGGGACACTGTGTTGCTATGTGTCCCCACTCACCACATGCATAACATCTATATGGAACCCTAGGCGTTTCCCGGTCTCTTGGTTTGGGAAGTTTAATATCACAATCTTCTTCCCCCTCAGTGCGCCGACTCTTTATGGCCTCTGGTGGGCCTTCAACCCCTCTCTTTTTCCACCCGGGCCCTCCTGGTGGCCCAGTCACTCGAAATCTAGGGCTTGGTGCTGCTAATTTAACCCTGGATTCCGCTTCCTTAACTGGTCGGGTCAGTTCCCTCGCCGTCCTTTTCCTCTCTACCATTGCCACAATCTCGTCATAGGTGGAGGGTTCGTTCTGGCTTACCCATGCGCGAAGGTCTGGCGGTAGTCCCCTCATGTATCAGTCGATGACCAGAACCTTTAGTATCTCTTCTGGGCTCCGGGACTCAGTTTGTAACCACTTTCGTGCGAGATGGATGAGGTCATACAATTGGGATCACGGGGTTTTGTCTTCCTGGTACCTCCACTCATGATACCGCTGGATCCGCACTGCGGTTGTTACCCCAGATCTGGCCAGGATCTCTGCTTTCAGCTGTGGGTAGTCTGCTGCAGCCTCTTCAGGCAGATCATAGTAGGCCTTCTGGGCCTCCCCACACAGGAATGGGGCGAGGATGCCAGACCACTGATCTCGAGGCCAGGCCTCCCGTAGGGCTGTCCTCTCAAAGACCAGGAGATATGCCTCTATGTCATCATTCCCTGTCATTTTCTGCAGGCAATTGCTGGCCTGTATGTGCCGCATCCCATCATGGACATGGTTCATCTCTGTAAGGGCCTTCACTTGGTTTACCAGTTCCCGCAACATAGTCCGGTCTTGAGCGGCCTGGTCCATCAACAGGCAATTGGTCTCCTGCTGCAGCCGCACTGCCTCCTGTTGGGCAGCTGCCTGGACACGGGTAGCCTGCTGCTGGGCAGCCGTGGCTTGTATCAGTGCCCGTACTACCTCTTCCATTGCGGTGAAAAAAAAATAAATAAATAAACCCGCTCCCCCCCTTTTTTCTTAGCACCCCTCTTCTTCCGCCGTGCTGTGCACACCAAATCCCACCCCTGACACCAGTTGTGACAACGTTCCTCCTCTACCTCAGTGGGTCCTGCGCTTGTTGGCGGATTCTGCTTGCCTCAGAGATCTTCCCCTCTAGTAGAATCCACAGTCCAGGTTAACTCCTCCTGTGTCTGATCAGGAGTTGGGAGTTTTGTGGGGAACCCGGGCCCACCCTCTACTCCGGGTTCCAGCCCAGGGCCCTGTGGATTGCAGCTGTTTAGAGTGCCTCCTGGAACAACTGCACGACAGCTACAACTCCCTGGGCTACTTCCCCATGGACTCCTCCCAACACCTTCTTTATCCTCACCACAGGATCTTCCAGCCTCTTGCTCCCAGCTCCTCACACGCAACCTCCTTCCACAGCTCCTGACATGCGCCCCTCACTGACTCACTGGGAGGCTTTTAACTAGTTTCAGCCAGCCCCTGATTGGCTGCAGGTGTCTCAATTAACCTCCCTGCCTTCTGGAAAGTTCTTAATTGGGCCCAGGTGTCTTGATTAACCGGGAGCAACTGCCATGAGGTATCAGGGATTTGTTTAGCCTGGGGCTAACATACTGGTTCCTTACCACTTTCCTATAGCCCTCAGGCCTTGCCCCGTCACACACCATAGACGTTCAAACTACATTTATACCCCAAATAATAATAATTAATAATAAAAAATAATATAAAAAATGGTCAGAGGATCAAAAAAGTCCTACCATGGCTAAACAGCAGAGTAGAATTGGCAGGGGGGAAAAGGCATCATTTCAAAATTGGAAGTCAAATTCTAGTGAGGAAAATAGAAATTAGCATAAACTCTGCCAAGTCTAGTGCAAACATTTAAGTAGGCAGGCCAAAAAAGAATTTGAAGAGCAACTAGTAAAAGACACAAAATAACAGCAAAAATATTTTTAAGTACATGAAAAGCAGGCAGCTTGCCAAACAATCAGAGAAGACAGGGGACAGCCAATGTGTTAAAGAAACTCTCAGGGTAGAGTTACCATACGTCTGGGTTTTCCGGGATGTGACCTCTTTTTTTGGTCTTCTCATCTCTATCTGGGAGGATTTTTGAAATATGAACAAATGTCTGTGATTTGGTATTGCCACCCTTACATCTGTGCTGCCTTCAGAGCTGCGACTGCTGGACAGGTGTCCTGCATTGAAGGAAGCCCTTCTGCCAGCACCAGTGCAAAAGTAAGGGTGGCATGGTATGATTTTGCCACCATTACTTCTGCACTGCTACTGGCAGTGGGGCTGCCTTCAGAGCTGGGTTTCCAGTGAGGGGCAGCTTCTGTACACCCCACACCCAGTTCCCTCTCTCCCTGGCAGTGTCCTCTATTTGGGAACTTGAAATATGGTAACCCTAACCCATGGAAGATAAGGCCATTGCAGAGAAACTACATGCATTATTTCTATTGGTCTTCACTGCAGGGGATGTGAGGAGAGTTTCATCAACAGATCCATTCTTTTTAGGGGACAAATCTGAGGAACTTTCCCAAACTGAGGTGTCAACAGAGGTGATACTGGAAAAACAGATAAATTAAACAATTATATGTCAACAGGACCAGATGGTATTCCCCCCTGAGTTCTGAAGGAACTCAAATATGAAATCAAACAACTACTAACTGTGGTGTGTAACCTATTCAATAAGCCTCTGTACCAGATGATTGAAGGAAAACTTATGCTGGCAAATTAGGTGCCAGTTCTTGCCCAGGCTTTAGGCCTCAGCTGAGCACTGCCAAATTCATTGTTGAAACCTGCCTGTTTCACTTTTGGTAGTAGGGATAAGATGTGTATGTGAACTTGTATTGATGGGTTTAGTGTATAGACTTTATGAAATGCTTGTAAATTGCTGCATGCATTAATCTCATGCATTATATCTTTATCACATGATATAAAGTGATAAAAGTTTTTGCTTTATAACTGTAAAAAAAAGTTTTGCTCTGGAACTGTGAACCTGTCAGGAGGGATTGTCTCCTGTTCATCAACAAGACCTATCAAAACTAAATGGGCGATTGTGGGACACCACAATACAAAGAATTCATTAATTGACCCTTTACATCCATGAAAAAGACCAAGTACAAAAGGGCTCATCCCATCAGCTTAAAGGAAAGAAAGATAGCTGACAAGAATTTTTTTCATCTCTTTTGTTGTTTGGACTCTCAGAGGGCTGGAACTACAAAACAGAAGCAGAGATCCCCAGGGTCTTAAGAACAGTCATACTGGGTCAGACCAATGGTCTATCCCCGTATCCTGTCTTCTCACAGTGGCCATTGCCAGTGTGACAGGGTGGACTGGCCCCACACTGGCACTGAAAGGGTTAACCCTTCCCTGCTGACAGAAGAAGCCACGCCCCTCATGCTCTGCTGGGCATGCTCCAACAGGGAGTCAAGTATAAAAGCCTGCAGAGCTGCTCAGTCAGGGCTGGCGGCAGAGGGAAGAGGACGCCCAGAGGAGGCTCCAGCTCAGGAGCGGTGGTGACTTGCACATGAGGGAGCTGAGGGGCCAGGAAGTGGGACCAGAGACTGGCAGCTGTCTGAAGCCCAGGGA
This sequence comes from Chelydra serpentina, assembly GCA_037349315.1. Lineage (NCBI taxonomy): Eukaryota > Metazoa > Chordata > Testudines > Chelydridae > Chelydra > Chelydra serpentina. The sequence continues at coordinate 82,875,299 of JBAIAC010000004.1, forward strand.
GTGCTGGGGGCTGAGGAACCTGAAGACCCTGATGCCACAGGGATGGCTACGTTTAAAGAATTGGTAGGAAGTGACCCAGGGAAGGGAAGGGAGTGGTATCTCCCACCACTCTGAGGGCAGCATGTTGTGGTAGGATTCCCTGCTGACCCATGGCAGATCACACCATCAATGACAGGGCCCTGGATTGGAGCCTGGTGAAGCCGGGTGGGACCGAGCTCCCCTACCAGGGGTCTCTAACCCCACCCCCTTTGTTTGGGATGACATAGTTCACCGACTCCTCTCTTACCTCAAAGGAGATAGCTGAACTCCAGCTGCTGGGCCGCACTATCCTACGAAGGGAAGAGGACTTAGAGGGACTCTGGCCCTCAGACCACACTGCTTTAGGAGCAAACTATAGGGTCTCCAGCTGCTAGGCTGTGCTATCCCACAGGGAAGAGAATTTAGAGAGACTCTGACCATTAGGCCACGCTGCTTTAGGAGTGCACTATAGGGACTCTGGCTGCTAGGCCGCGCCATCCCACGAGGGGTTGAAGATTTAGAGGGCCTCTGACCATTGGGCAATACAGCCCTGACTACCGGGGAGGCAGTAGAACCGGCATAGGAGCAGGGAGGCGGGGTTTATCTCACCCCCCCTGGACTCAAAGGGACTGACAAGGTACAAAACCCACCACAGCCAGATACTTCAGCGGGAACAAACAGAACAGGCAATTGAGTAATCTATCCCCTGTTGTCCACTCCCAATTTCTGGCAAAAGGAGACTAGGGACACTCAGAGCATGGGCTTACATCCCTGCTATCTTTGCTAATAGCCATCGATAGACCTATCTGCCATGAACTTCATACTTCCTTATTAACTTTCCCCACACCGTTCAAGATTTTATAGACTTCTATCATATCCACTCCTAGTCATCTCTTTCCCAACCTAAACAGTCCCAGTCTTTTTAATCTTTCCTCATAAAGAAGCTGATCCACACCCCTAATATTTTTTTCCTTCTCTGTATCTGTCCCTATTCTGATAACTTTTTTTGAGATGGGCTGACAATCTGCATGTAGTATTTAAGGTGTGGGCATACCATGGATTTATATAGAAGCATTATGGAATTTTCTGTCTTATGACCTGTCCCTTTCCTAATGGTTCCAATCACTCCGTTAGGTTTTTTGACTGCCACTGCACACTGAGCGGATGTTTTCACAGAACTATTCATGATGACTCCAAGTTCTGGAAGCCAGCATTTTACACAAGCTAATTTATTTCTCTTATTTGGTGATTTACATAGTTACAGAGGATTACAGCGCAAACACTCAAATATTTCCTTATAACATGGCATACAGATATTATAAGTGAGATTAATGGATGCAGCTACATACAAGCATTTCATAAAGTTTAAACATATTTTTTTATAATTCTAATTCCTATTTTAACAATACTAGCCAGACTACTTCCAGCTTTGTATTTGTCAGTGTTCAGTTGAGACCTAGGAATCTTGGCATGAGCTGGCACCTGGCCTCACGGCATCACACTCATGACTGCTTACACTTCTTAAGAGTCTTTAGTGAGGGACCTTGCCAAAGGCTTTCTGCAAGTCCAAGTACACACCTCAAGTATATCCATTGGATCACCATTTTACACCTGCTTGTTGACACCCTTTAAGAATTCTAGTAGATTGAAGAGGCACAAGTTCCCTTTACCAAAGCCATGTTGACTCTTCCCCAACACATTCTGTTATCTGTCTGATAAATCAGTGCTTCACTATAGTTTCAACCAATTTACTTCTTACTGGCTGGTAAGCCTAACTTCAGTAAGGCTCCAGAGGTGATCCTTAAAGTCAGCTTTAGTTTGTCACACTTGTCTAGAGTAGTTCACGACCATAAGTGCCAACCTCAGGGCAGACAGTCAAGAGGCCAGGCAGAGACTCCCAAATGGATTGTGTGTTGTATAATTAGATTTTACTAATCCAATAACAAATATGAACTCCTAAAGCACTATATAAATCTTACCCACAGAGTCACAGACAATCGCTTTGGGCATTCCAGTCTATCTTGCCATCAGACAAACTGGACTTAGTTATAGTTGGTTGCTATACACCAAAATTTATAAAAGATTCACGGTGCTTCCAGTCCCAAGAGACCGGTCACTTACCCCATGTCAATTTAATAGATGTATACACTCTGAGACAAAGCTTCGACCTTGTCTCAGAGGGCCCCGCGCTTCCAGGTGGATTATGATAGCCTCAGAGGCTCACTGTGACCCTCCATGCAGCCCTTTTCTTTCTAGAGGCAAGGGTCACAGCCTACTGAGCCATTTTCATCATAAACCAGCAAGGGAGGTGAGGAGAAGCAACCCTCCCTCGCACAGTCTCTGTTGTCTCTGTGATTAATCGGAGAGGGAGAGAGGGGGAGCCCGGGCCCACCCTCTACTCCAGGCTCCAGCCCAGACCCTAATAGTAGAAGTATTAGTAGCTGACTTTTTGAAAACAGGATGAGTACAATTCCCTGGGCCACTTCCCCACAGCAGCCCCCACTTCCTCAATATCTACTTCACCCTTACCTCAGGGGCTCTTTACTCATGCCTGATAGGGTTTGTATGGCTCAGTTTCTCCAGCAGCATGGTGTCCTCCTACAGCTCCTGACACACACCCCACCTGACTAACTGGGAGGCTTTTAACTAGTTTCAGCCAGCACCTGATTGGCTTTAGGAGTCTTAATCAACCTAGCTGTCTTCACTGCTTTCTGGAAGGATCTTAATTGGCCACAGATGTATTAATTGACCTGGAGCAACTGCAATGTGACTTCCCTGGTAACAGGGATTTGGTTAGCCTGGGGCTAATATATCTGTCTCCCACTATTTTCCTATAGCCATCTGCCCTTGCCCCGTCACAACACACAAAGGTGACAGCTGTAGTAATTTGTCAGCTCTGAATGCCTTTTAGGGCTAACCAGGTTGACCACTGCACAGGATGTGAGGGAGCGTCCCGCACCTGAGCCATACTTTTTAGGTGACAAATCTGAGGAACCATCCCCGATTTAGGTGTCAATAGAGGAGTTTTTTGAACAAATTGATAAATTAAACAATGATAAGTCACCCAAGAATTCTGAAATTGTAGAACTACTAAGTGTGGTATGTAATATATCATTTAAATAACTTTCTGTACCAGATGACTGGAGGATAGCTAATGTGAAATCAAATTTTTAAAAAGGCTCCAAAGGTGATCCTTTTAATGACAGGCTGGCAAGCCTAACTTCCATACCAAACAAATTCACTGAAACCATGGTAAAAAACCACAATTTTTTGTTGAAGAGTCAGCATGGCTTTTGTAAAGGGAAATCATGCCCCACCAGTCTATTAGAACTCTTTGAGCGTGTTGTCAAATATGTGGACAAGGATGATCCAGTGGATATAGTGTACTTAGACTTTCAAAAACCCTTTGACAAGGTCCCTCACCAAAGGCTCCTATGCAAAATAAGAACTCATGGGAAAAGAGTGAAGGTACTCTCATGGATCATAACTGGTTAAAGGACAGGAAACAAAGGGTAGGAATAAATGGTCCATTTTCAGAATCGAGAGAGGTAAATAGTGGTGTATCCCAGGGGTATGTACTGGGACCAGTACTGTTCAGACCATTTATTAATATGTTGGGAAAAAGGGGGTATACAGTGAGGTGGCAAAATTTGGAGACAATCCAAATTTACTCTAGATAGTTAAGTCCAAAGCAGACTGCACATTGCTACAAAAGGATCTCACAAAACTGGGTGACTGGGCATCAGAATAGCAGATTAAATTCAATGCTGATAAATGAAAAGTGATGCACATTGGAAAACATAATCCCAACTCTACTTACAAAATGATGGGGTCTATATTAGCTGGCACCACGCAAGAAATAGTACTGCTGTGAAGCTTGACGCAGTGGTGAGCTTCAGTGTGATTCAAGCCAATAAGTCAAAATAATACTTTTATTTTCCTGCTGTCATCATTCCCCTGCATGGCCGGATCTGTGTACAGCACTAACTCCTCCTTCCACTTGGGTTCATCCCTGTGCTAGGTTTGTGTCCGCAAAATCCAGAGCTCGGGGAGGGGGGGTGGTTCAGACACAATTTCATTGCTAACGCTAGCTGCTGCACTTAGAAAACTCACAGTTCAGAAATCACCACTATATTTTATATTTATATTTCATAGTATGAAACTAAATACAATTTAAGTTGAACACATGAAATATTATTAAACTCTTTGCACTACTCATATAGCTGAATTGCTTCCATGCTATCTCCCTGCATTCTCTGTTCCACTGATGTCTTGTTAAGAGTCCCTTGAGGCAACATGGGCTCTCTGATGCCAGCTCCCCTGATCATGATACATATGTAACATACTGATGAGTGTAAGTCACAGGTTCCCTCTGCTGATTCAGCATAGAGGCTATGAATCTGTTACATCCCTAGCTAAATAGCCTTGAATCTTTTTAATTTAAATCAACGCAGATCATTTTTAATTTTAGAGGTCACATGTTCAATCGCTGGTGTCTCAATAAAATGTCTGTCATCATCATATCTGTATTAAGGATAATATCAAAATATTATATGGTCAAAAAGTAATGTTTATCACTTTATTAATTTTAGCTCTGCACAGCCAATACGGCTGTTTGGCAGTGAACTAGGTACTATACTTTCTCATGATGAAAGATCATCAAACCATTCACTATGGATCCAATTGATTACTACATTAGCTCCTTTTTGGCTAGCAAATTGAAAAGAAATCCTATTTTTCTTTGAAGGGCTTGCCTGAATTTCCAGCTTGTGGGTTGTTCACAATCGTTTGGTTGCTTATATTTTGATGTGTGTTCATGGAACTCCTCACAAATTCATTTGGGAGGAAAGGTAAGTTGGCCTCTTGAGTAAGAATAGTGTTTGGCACTGAGACCTCTCTGATCATGGGGCCCAGAAGAGCATAGACCATCTGCACAGAGACTGTCTCCATAGCCTGCTGCAGATCCATCCAGCTTCCTGACAGCACAACATCATTGAATCTGCTGGGCCACCGATTCCCCAGCCTGTGAGTGTCTTGGAACCCATTTTAAAGCTAATGGAGGAGTTGTCTACATCAGACACCATTCCCCCTCAGAGGTTACAGTATCGGGCTGCATTAGTCACTGCTCCTTACTGAATGTCCATTGGGAATGATGGAACAATGCACCAATGGTTGACATCCTAAAAATAACTTTGGAACAAAGATGCTAGTAAATAAACACAACTATGACATAGTTGGCATCACAGAGACTTGGTGGGATAATACACGACTGTAATATTGGTATAGAAGGGTACAGCTTGCTCAGGAAGGACAGGTAGGGAAAAAGGGAGAAGATGTTGTTTTATATACTGTGACGGGGCAAGGCCAGAGGGCTATAGGAAAGTGGTAAGGAACCAGTATGTTAGCCCCAGGCTAAACAAATCCCTGATACCTTATGGCAGTTGCTTCAGGTTAATCAAGACACCTGGGGCCAATTAAGAACTTTCCAGAAGGCAGGGAGGTTGATTGAGACACCTGCAGCCAATCAGGGGCTGGCTGAAACTAGTCAAAAGCCTCCCAGTGAGTCAGTGAGGGGCGCATGTCAGGAGCTGTGGAAGGAGGTTGCGTGTGAGGAGCTGGGAGCAAGAGGCACTAGGAGCTGAGAGTAAGAGGGTGTACTGCTGGAAGATCCTGTGGTGAGGATAAAGAAGGTGTTGGGAGGAGTCCATGGGGAAGTAGCCCAGGGAGTTGTAGCTATTGTGCAGTTGTTCCAGGAGGCACTCTAAACAGCTGCAATCCACAGGGGCCTGGGCTGGAACCCAGAGTAGAGGGTGGGCCTGGGTTCCCCCCAAACCTCCCAACTCCTGATCAAGCACAGGAGGAGTTGATCTAGACTGTGGGTTCTACCAGAGGGGAAGATCTCTGAGGCAAACAAAAAAATCCGCCAACAAGCGCAGGACCCACCGAGGTAGAGGAGGAACTTTGTCACAATACTAAAAATGTGGACACTTGGACTGAGATTGAGATGGAAATAGGAAACAGACTTGTTCAAAAATCTCTGTGTAAGGATAAAAAGGTTAAAAAAACAAGGGTGATGTTATGATAGAAGTCTACTACAGAAATAAGAGGTGGATGAAGCTTTTTTTAAACAAATAACAAAATCATCAAAAGCAAAGGATTTGGGTGGTGATGGGGGACTGCAACTACTCAAACATCTGTTGGGAGAATAACACAGCAGGGCACCGATTATCCAACAAGTTCTTGGAATGTATTGGAGAATTATTTTTTTTTAATTTCAGAAGGTAGAGAAAGCTATTAGGGGAGAGGCTGTTCTCGATTTGATTTTGACAAATAGGGAGGAACTGGTTGAGAATTTGAAAGTGGAAGGCAGCTTGGATGAAATGATAAAGTTCATTTCTAAGTGGTGGTAGGAGGGAGAACAGCAAAATAAAGACAATGGATTTCAAGAAGGCAGACTTTAACAAATTCAGGGAGTTGGTAGGTAAGATACAATGGGAAGCAAGTCTAAGGGGAAAAACAATTGAAGACAGTTAGCAGTTTTTCAAAGAAACATTATTAAGGGCACATCAGAAAACTATCCCACTGTGTAGGAAAGATAGGAAGTATGGCAGGAGACCACCCTGGCCTAATCAGGAGATCTTCAATGATCTAAAAATAAAAGAGTCCTGCAAAAAGTGGAAAGTAGGACAAATTACAAAGGATTAATATAAACAAATAACACAAGTATGTAGTGACAAAATTAGAAAGGCCAAGCAAAATGAGATCAAACTATCTAGAGACATAAAGGGTAACAAGAAAACATTATACAAATACATTAGAAGCAAGAGGAAGACCAAAGGCAGGGTAGGCCCGTTACTCAATGAAGGGGGGGAAACAATAACAGAAAATGTGGAAATGACAGAGCAGCTTAATGACTTCTTTGTTTTGGTTTTCACCAAGAAGGTTGGTTGTGATTGGACGTCTAAAATAGTGAATGCCAATGAAAATGAGGTAGGATCAGAGGCTAAAGTAGGGAAAGAACAAGTTAAAATTACTTAGATAAGTTAAATGTCTTCAAGTCACCAGGGCCCAATGAAATGCATCCTAGAATAGTCAAGGAGCTGACTTAGGAGATATCTGAGCCATTAGTGATTATCTTTGAAAAGTCATGGAAGATGGGAGAGATTCCAGAAGACTGGAAAAGGGCAAATATAGTGCCAGTCTCTAAAAATGGAAATAAGAACAACCCAGGGAATTACAGACCAATCAGCTTAACTTCTATACCCGGAAAGATAATGGAGCAAATAATTTAGCAATCAATTTGCAAACATCTAGAAGATAATAAGGTGATAAGTAACAGTCAGCATGGATTTGTCAGGAACAAATCATGTTAAACCAACCTGATAGCTTTCTTTGACAGGGTAACAAGGCTTGTGGATAGGGAGGAAGTGGTAGATGTGGTATATCTTGACTTTAGTAAAGCTTTTGATACTGTCTCACATGACCTTCTCATAAAGAAACTAGGGAAATGCAACCTAGATGGAGCTACTATAAGGTGAGCGCATAACTGGTTGAAAACTGTTCCCAAAGAGTAATCATCAGTGGTTCACAGTCATGCTGGAAGAGCATAACTTGTGGAGTCCTGCAGGGATCAGTTCTGGTTCCGGTTCTGTTCAATATCTTCATCAATGATTTAGATAACGGCATAGAGAGTACACTTATAAAGTTTGCAGACTATACCAAGCTGGTAAGGATTCCAAGTGCTTTGGAGGATAAATTATAATTCAAAATGATCTGGACAAACTAGAGAAGTGGTGTGAAGTAAATAGGATGAAATTCAATAAAGACAAATACTAAGTACTCCATTTAAGAAGGAACAATCAGCTGCACAAATCCAAAATGGGAAGTGACTGCCTAGGAAGGAGTACTGCAGAAAGGGATCTGGGGGTCATAGTGGACCACAAGTTAAATATGAGTCAACAGTGTAACACTGTTGCTAAGTAAATGAACATCATTCTGGGATGTATTAGCAGGAGAGTTGTAAGCAAGACAAAGGAAGTAATTTTTCCACTCTACTCTGCACTGATTAGGCCTCAACTGGAGTATTGTGTCCAGTTCTGGGATCCACATACAGGAAAGGTGGAAAAATTGGAGAAAGTCCAGAGAAAAGCAACAACAATGATAAGAGGTCTGGAAAACATGACCTATAAGGGACGATTGAAAAAAAATGGTTTGTTTAGTCTGGAAAAGAGAAGACTGAGAGGGGACATGATTACAGTTTTCAAGTACATAAAAAGTTGTTAGAAGGAGGAGGGAAAAATACGTTCTTCTTAACCACTGAGGATAGGACAAGAAGCAATGGGCTTAAATTGCAGCAAGGAAGGTTTAGGTTGGGCATTAGGAAAAACTTCCTAACTGTCATGGTGGTTAAACACTGGAATAAATTGCTTAGGGAGGTTGTGGAATCTCCATCACTGGAGATTTTTAAGAGCAGGTTAGACAAATACCTGTCAGGGATGGTCTAGATAATACTTAGTTCTGCCATGAGTACAGGGGACTGGATTAGATGACCTCTCGAGGTCCCTTCCAGTCCTATGATACTATGATTCTAGGATATCTTGAAGTAGTTAACACATGCCATTTAGTATCACTTAAGTGCAACTGAAATCTTTAAATGCTTAGATGTAGATCCATTTAATATGCATGTGCTAAATCAGAATTCACAGATGGTTCATATTGGCTCACACAATTTTGGCTTGAAATTATTGTTTAAATGAGTTTAATTATTGCCAGCCCTTTGGAGCAAGGGAGTACAAAACTGGTTTTAAGCCTCTCTGCTCTTGGCTCTGTATCTCCCAGATGTTCTGGATATGTTCTGACCAGACTGCAGGGTCAAAAATGCACTTACATTTCTGCAGTATGCCCTACACTGTTTAGTTTAGAAAGGAGACAAGGATAAATGAGACAGGTATATGAAATAATGACTGGCATAGAGAAGGTTCATAGATTGCTAAATTTAAGGCCAAAAGAGAGAATGTGATCCCTCTGGTTTGATGTCCTGTATATCACAAAGCATAGAATATTTCCAGGTGATTCCTGTATCAAGCCTATATCTTCTATTTGAGGTTAGAGCAGCGGTGGGCAACCTGCGGCCCGTGGGCCGTGTGTGGCCCATCAGGGTCATCCACTGGTGGTCCCTGTGGCCCACGCCGCTTACTGCAGCTCTCATTGGCCCGGCACGGTGAACCGCGGCCACTGGGAGCTGCTGGAGGCTGTGCCTGTGAACGGCCAATTTAAACACTGTCTCATGACCCGCCAGCGAATTACCCTGATGAGCCACATGTGGCCCGCAGGCCGCAGGTTGGCCACCACTGGATTAGACCATGTCTTCTAGAAGGACAGCCAATCTCGATTCTCTGCCACTTGAAGTCTTTAATTCCATACATCAAAACTAGGGAAACTGTCCCAATGGTATAACCTTCAGTTGAATACGTGAGCCTTATATCTAGTCTGAATTTATCCAACTTCAGCTTTTAGCCACTGGATCTTGTTACGCTTCTGTCTGCTAAACTAAAGAGCCTACTGTTGTCAAATATTCTCCCCATGTAAGCATTTTTACACTACACTCAAGTCACATCTTAAACTTCTACTAGATATACTAAATAGATTGTGCAACTTCAGTGTCCACATATCTATTCAAGTGATACCATCATAGGACCTAATCACATCCGCCACACCATCAGGGGCTCATTCACCTGCACATCTACCAATGTGATTTATGCCATCATGTGCCAGCAATGCCCCTCTGCCATGTACATTGGCCAAACTGGACAGTCTCTACGCAAAAGAATAAATGGACATAAATCTGACATCAGGAATCATAACATTCAAAAACCAGTAGGAGAACATTTCAACCTCCCTAACCACTCAGGGACAGACTTGAGTGTCAAATTTTACAATAGATAAACTTAAAAAACAGGCTACAACGAGAAGCTGTTGAACTTGAATTGATATGCAAACTAGATACCATCAACTCAGGATTAAATAGAGACTTGGAATGGCTTGGCCAGTACGTTAATTGATTCTATTTCCCTTAAGTTAACGATCCTCATTCACACCTGTGTGTCAACAGTCCACAATGGCCATCTTGTTTATCACTTCAAAGGTTTTTCTTCCCCTGCTGTTATGGTTCCTCTCAATTAATTAGCCTCTTAAGGTTGATATAGGCACTTCCACCTTATCATGTTTCTCGGACTGTATAAATATCTGTCCACTGTATGTTCTATTCCATGTGTCTGATGAAGTGGGTTCTAACCCACGAAAGCTTATGCTGAAATAAATTTGTTAGTCTCTAAGGTGCCACAAGTATTTCTTTCTTATTTTCTTTTTACTAAAAGGCAGGTTTCTCAGACCTTGCATCATTCCTGTAGGTATCTTCTGAAGCCTTTCCAGTTGGTTCCCATTGATCTTTTCATGTAATATAGAATAGGAGAACATTCAATGAGTGTAAAAAGTAACAACATTTTAAAGTGATAAAGAATTCTTTTTTGTCCACGATGTATAACTAACCTGTGAAACTCATTGCCCAAACATATTGAGGTCAAAGGCTTACGTAACTGGGATGTCGGGGGTAAATTTTATGTACAACTACTATTACAGCCCCAGTCCAAAAGCTCAGCTTAACTCTGCTGAAGCACAGGCTAACATTCTTTCTTTTCAGAAACTGTTGCAGAGTAAAGAGTAGTGCATTGCATTTAGCGCATAGATTATATTCTTAATAACTACCTGTCACCAGCAAAGTGAGAAATAGTTCACAAACACTTGGCATGCACATTCACAATGGGATTTTCAAATGCATATGGCATTGGTCTAACTCTACTCCAAGAATGTTATTGTGATGTTTTGAGGATCACCCAGAGCAGTAAGGGGTTCTCAGCATCTGCCTTGTAACTTTGGGTGTATTAATGCTATGCTGCTATGTCTTAGAGCCATGACAACAGTAACCACCCTAAAAGCATAAGGTTTTACCCAGGCTTCCACAGGCCTAGTTACTTCTTGCCAGATGACTCCAGTAGCCCTTCTGGTCCCAAATCTCCCCAAATAATCACTTGAGTTCTTAACAACCAGACACTCTGATTCTTCCCCTGTGGTTCATCACCCCTGAAAGAGTGAAACCTGCTTCCAATTATGAGTTTACTTTGGCACAAGTACTCTACACAGTTTGCACAAAGAGAGCTGCTTTGGGTAAAAGCAGTTTATTTAACTGAAAAATCATAGATTACAAGATGAAATAGTAAGGAAAAGCAAACATATTTAAGTCACACATAAAAATAGAAAGAAAAGCTCAGGCTTTGCACTTCAATATTAGCTAAATTTCCTTCTTTAATAGAAGTTACCTATTGCCTCTTAACAATTTCCCAGCATGCTCTCTTTCCTAGAGGGGATCTAGTGTTTCACAGACACCATCCTGCTTAGATGTTGGCCTTCAGTTTCTGGATAGCCTTCACTTCAAGACCCCTCTCTTTCAAGGTTTGTGGGGGGGTTTTCCTCATAGGCTATGATGATTCATGGTGGGGGAAATTCCCTCTTCTTAATTTTTCAAGACTGGGATTTTCTTTTTAGTTTCAAGTTGTTTTATTAACTTGAATGGACCACCATTGTCTTTCCATTGGTTGTACAATGCTAGGTGCTTGCAGTTAGTTTTATGTAAACAGCTAGCTTAGGAGGTGGCCCTTCTTGCTTGACTACTTCATCCCTTGTTGTGAGGTGATGCTGTAGTGGCACCACAGTTAAAATTACAATTTTCTATGTGTGTGTGTGTATATATATATCAGGGTCCACACACTCCATGGGGAGCACAGGGGTCTGAATCCCCAAAGAATAAATAGTTGAATCTGCTGGTTGTATGTAATATGATTGAGTATAAATATGTTAAGGTCTCTTATGGAAGCTTATATTCTGAAATTGATGGTCATTAGGAGATATGTAGAGATTATTGTTCTGAATATGTGTGTGTGTGTGTGTGTGTATACATTCAGAACCTGTCTTTTAGTGTGACACTGAAGTTGCACAATCTATTTAGTTTATCCAGTAGACGTTTAAGATGTGTCTTGAGTGTAGTGTAAAAATGCTTACATGGGGAGAATATTTGACAATAGTAGGCTCTTTAGTTTAGCAGACAGAAGCGTAACAGACCCCTGTGCTCCCCTTGGATTGTGTGGACCCTGATTATCGCAATAACTCTTGGCTCAATGGGAAGAGAGCTAAGCCAATACTTAGGCCCGGTATACACTACAGAGTTAGTTTAACAGAAAGCAGCTTATGTCGACATAACTCTGTAAGTATCTACACTATAATATTGCTCCTAATGATGTAATTCATCCATTATGTCCACCTAATAACTCCACCTCCATGAGAGGCGTAGTGTTTAGGTCGACACAGGGTCAGTGTAGAAAGTGCGTTACTGATGTCAACTTTAGTGGCCTCCAGGAGGTGTCCCACAATACCCCACCATGACTGCTCTGGTCACCATTTTGAACTCCACTGCTCAGTGGCCAGAAACATACCCCTCCCCTTTAAAGCCTTGTGATTTTAAATTCCATTTCCTGTTTGCTTGGGGTGGAGAGCTCACATAGCAACTGCCCAGCTCACCATGCCAGCTCCATGCTGCAAACACATTCCTGCTTGGAACACAGAGGAGATGGTGGATATCCTGGGTTTGTGGGGAGAAGAGGTTGTACAAGCACAGCTCCGATCCATCTGTAGAAACATTGACATCTACAAGCAAATCACTCAGGACATGGGGGAGAAGGGCTATGACAGGGATACCACACAGCTATGTAGAAATCAAGGAGCTGTGGCAGGCATACCAGAAGGCAAGGGAGACAAATTGTCACTCTGCTGCAGAGCCACAGACGTGCTGCTTCTACAAGGAGCTGCATGCCATCCTTGGTGGCTACCACACCCCAGAGCCCTGTGGATACTTCAGAGGAGCTGGAGTCAGAGGCTATTGTAGTGAACCCTGAGGATGAGGTGTTGGATGAGGAAGAGGAGGAGGAGAATGGGCTGGGGCGGGGGAATCCAGTGGTCCTGTGAGCCAGGACATCTTTTTGGCTCCTGAGTCTTCGAGCCATTTCCAGCAGTCCAGCTTGGTCGCGCTTGATGCAGGGGAAGAAACTTCTCGTAAGTATGCACTTTGCTTTGATATTGCAGGGATGCATTTGGTCATTTAGTCTTTTTTGATCATGCTGCAAGAGGCAGTGAATAACCAATAGAGGTATCAAGTATCAGAGGGGTAGCCATCTTAGTCTGGATCTGTAGAAGCGACAAAGGGTCCTGTGGCACCTTATAGGCTAACAGAGGTATTGAAGCATAAGCTTTCGTGGGTGAATACCCACTTCTTCAGATGCAAGCAGTGGAAATGTCCAGAGGCAGATATAAATGTGCAGGAAAGATTCAGGCTAGCGATAACGAGGTAAGCTAATCAGGGAGGGTGAGGCCCTCTTCTAGCAGTTGAGGCGTGAACACCAAGGGAGGAGAAACTGCTTTTGTAGTTGGCTAGCCATTCATAGTCTTTGTTTAGTCCTGAGCTGATGGTGTCAAATTTGCAAATGAACTGAAGCTCTACAGTTTCTCTTTGGAGTCTGGTCCTGAAGTTTTTTTTGCTGCAGGATGGCTACCTTTAAATCTGCTATTGTGTGTCCAGGGAGGTTGAAGTGTTCTCCTACAGGCTTTTGTATATTGCCATTCCTTATATCTGATTTGTATCCATTTATCCTTTTGCGTAAGGACTGTCCAGTTTGACCGATGTACATAGCAGAGGGGCATTGCTGGCATATATTACATTGGTGGATGTGCAGGTGAATGAACCGGTGATGGTGTGGCTGATCTGGTTAGGTCCTGTGATGGTGTTCCTGGTGTAGATATGTGGGCAAAGTTGGCATCGAGGTTTGTTGCATGGCTTGGTTCCTGAGTTAGAGTTATTATGGTGCGGTGTGTAGTTGCTGGTGAGAATATGCTTCAGGTTGGCGGGTTGTCTGTGGGCAAGGACTGGCCTGCCTCCCAAGGCCTGTGAAAGTGAGGGATCGTTGTTCAGGATGGGTTGTAGATCACTGATGATCCGTTGGACAGGTTTTAGCTGAAGACTGTAAGTGATGGCCAGAGGACTTCTGTTGGTTTCTTTCTTTGGTTTGTCTTGCAGCAGGAGGCTTCTGGGTACACGTCTGGCCCTGTTGATCTGTTTTCTTATTTCCTCATGTGGGTAGTGTAGTTTTGAGAATGCTTGGTGAAGATCTTGTAGGTGTTGGTCTCTGTCAGAGGGGTTGGAGCAAATACGGTTGTACCTCAGTGCTTGGCTGTAGACAATGGATCGTGTGGTGTGTCCGGGATGGAAGCTGGAGGCATGTAGGTAGGCATAGCGGTCAGTGGTTTTTCGGTATAGGGTGGTGTTAATGTGACCATCGCTTATTTGCACCGTGGTGTCTAGGAAGTGGACTTCCCATGTAGACTGGTCCCGGCTGAGGTTGATGGTGGGGTGGAAGCTATTGAAATCGTGGTGGAATTCTTCCAGAGTTTCTTTCCCATGGGTGCAGATGATGAAGATGTCATCAGTGTAGCGTAGATAGAGAAGGGGTGTGAGTGGACGAGAACTGAGGAAGCGTTGTTCCAGGTCAGCCATAAAAATGTTGGCATATTGTGGGGCCATGCGGGTGCCCATAGCGGTGCCACTGGTCTGGAGGTATATATTGTCACCAAAATTGAAATAATTGTGCGTGAGGATAAAATCACAGAGTTCAGCAACCAGTTGTGCTGTGGCATCATCAGGGATACTGTTCCTGACAGAGTTGCTATCTGCTTTTCAACAGATGAAAGAACAGTTTGTTTATGTGCACCAAAACTGCCTGTAAATCCTCCATAGAGATTGTGGCAAATTGCCGGCACTACTATGATGGGTCCCGCACTTTCTCTTCTTGGGGGGGGGGGGGGGGGGTTCAGGGTGCCATTTCTTGCCCCTGAACTGGGGTAACAGCTATCCTACTAGTATCCCAGGGAAGGGGAGTGGAGAGGGAGGGACCCGGGCCCGCCCTCTACTCCGGATCCCAGCCCAGGGGCCCTATGATAGCAGGTGAACCACTTGTACCAGTGATTCTTTCCCCTGGGCTACTTCCCTCTCCTGACCTTCAGCTTGTGGGGCTTCCTGCCTTCCCTCTGCACAAGCCAGGTGTCCCTTTACCTAGGATCTTGGTCTTCTTAGCCCACTGCAGCACTTCTCAAAACTCTCCTCCGCTTTCCTCCAAACTGCTCTCTGCTCCACCACCAAACCACTCTGCTCCAACTCCTCTTCACTCTGCTCCAGCTCCTCCTCTGGCTGATTGAAGCAGGGGGATTTTATCAGGTGACTGGCTTCAGGTGCTCTAATTGGTTTCAGGTGCTTTTAATTAATCTACAGAGAATAAGGCTTCTCCTCATCCTAGATCACTCTCCTGCTGCCTTCTGGCCATGCTGTATCACAAGATCTTGAGAAAACTTTCCTGGAGGTGGTCTGCAGTCCTCTTCCAAAGGTTTATGGGGAGGGCTGCCTTATTTCTTGTGTCATGGAAGGACACTTTCTCATGCCACTCAGCAGTTACTTCAGCAGTCATCACTGCAGCACAGTGGCTAGCAGCATACAGACCCAGTCTGCAGCTGGACATGTGCAGGAGTTGTTCTCTTTCAGCTTCCATTACCCTTAGGAATGAGATCAGCCAAAGTCACCACTGCCTGTGGAAAACAGTGCCAGTATTCAGTTCAAGTGCCTTATCTGCATATGCACATGCCTGTGAGATCCCTTTCCTATTGTCCCAGCTGCCCTCTCTCCTCAGGCTGTGTTCACTATGGCTGGAAATGCTGCTGTGCTCCATGAATCCCAAGAAGAAGTGAGAATGTAGTGCTTGTAACTTGTGTGGATCCAGATGAGTGAATGCACTCACAGCAGTACTTCTCTCCATTGTTTCTTATGTAGTTGTAAATGTGGTCTTG
This sequence comes from Chelydra serpentina, assembly GCA_037349315.1. Classification (NCBI taxonomy): domain Eukaryota; kingdom Metazoa; phylum Chordata; order Testudines; family Chelydridae; genus Chelydra; species Chelydra serpentina. The sequence continues at coordinate 82,891,313 of JBAIAC010000004.1, forward strand.
AGGGTCTTTCCATCCACACCAGCAGAACAGCTCACCCAGATGAGGAAAAAAGGGAATGACATGTTCCCGGAGATCCTGCAAGCCTCTGGTGCTTTGGATACCAAGCAGAGGTCTAGGAGGATGACACTAAGGGACAGAATGGACAGGGATAGCGAGGACAGGAGAAATGGTCATCAAGAGACGATAGCACTTCTCAGGGAGCAAACAGACATGCTGTGGTCTCTGATTGGCCTTCAGGCTCAACAAATCTGTGCTCCCCCCTTACACCTCCCACACAGCCAATGGAGAACTGCATCCTGGCATCTTCCTACATGCCCCACCCACACCACATGGCATCTGGGGCCAGTCCAATACCACTACCACTCCACTGCGGGAGAGAGTACAGACAGTCACAGCTGCACATACACTGACCTGTGAGACATGGTTGGTGTATGTGTTTGTGAAATAGAAATGATTTTTTCCCCCTTCAAATGTTCTTTTCCCTGTATTTATAAAGTTTCATTCAGTTTTCTATATGTCTGTTTGCATGGGTTTGGAAAAAAAGTCTATTTATGAAAACTTAATTAGTTCACAAGATATGTTGGTGGGGTGTGCTCTTAAAGATGTGTGTGTGTCATGCACCTTCCATGACCAGTCCATGTTGACGTTGGTGAAATGACACCGGTGAGCCACCAGCACTTGCAATACCATGGAAAGGTAGCCTTTTCTGTTGATCCTGCACAATAGCAATCTGGCATAGAAAGCTTCCACACAGCAATCGGCACTCACTTTTCCACCATGAGTGCAGGTCTCAATTTGGTGTCACTGCACAGGAGGGTCGGGGTGAGGTGTTCCAGGAATGTGCATTTCCAAATCCAAAAGTTCTTCAGTCACTGCTCATGCATATCTTACCTACATAATGATACAATCCCACCAGTCAAGACTTGTTTCTCAGTCCAAAAACTGGAAATCCATTGTGTGCAGCTGCTCTGTGAATGCCAACAACAACCTTGAATTGTTTCTTTCCATGGCACACAGCAAATCAGCCTGGCTCTGGAGATACTTCCTCCCCCCCACCCCCATTTTTACTTTTATAGTTACCTTCACTTTCCCTCTAAACCAGGTGTGTTTTTATGGTGTCATATGACATGTCCATTCTTTAGCACTCCTGCTGAGTTCAACTGGGGTGCTACAGGTACTCCCGGTCTCAGTGTCCCATCTCAGTAAGCCAGTATCTCTCCTTCAGGCACTCTTGAAACTTGACTCAGTACCCTCCCTGGGGCTTGTTTATTACCAAAGCTAATACAGGAGTCCATAACAAAAATGTGAAAAAAACCAAAAGGTGCTTCAGCATTTATTTCCTCTGAAGTCTTCCCTCAAAACTCTGTTCCCAGTCCCCATAGGCTTATTTCTATCTAGGAATGACAGTTTAGGTTATACTGGTGGGGGAGTGGCACTATATGTGAAAGGAACCATAGAAGAACATATAGTACAACTCTTAAATGATTCAAGTAGAACTCTAGAATCTGTATAAAATTCCATGCTTGAATACTACATGTACAGCAGTACGAATATACTAGCCATCACCTGGCACCAGGATGGCAACCGTGAATATGAAATGCTCAGGGAGATGAGAGGCTCCAAAAAAACAGAAAACTCAGTAATATTGATCTCATATTGACTAGGAACATGTCACCTCAGAATGGGATTGAGATAAAATTTCTAGACACTATTAATGACTGCTTTTTGGAGAAGCTAATTCTGGAATCCACAAAGGGAGAGCCAATCCTTGATTTAGTCTTAAGGAGAGTACAGGATTTGGTCCAAGAGGTGACTGTACCTGAACCAATCAGTAATAGAGACAACAATGTAATTAAATTTAAACATTCTTGGAGGGGGGGAAATACCAAATAAACCCACCACAGCAACATTCAACTTCAAAAGGGAAACTACACAGAAATGAGGCTAGCTAAACAGAAATTGAATATTAAAAGGAACAATCACCAGAATGAAATGCCTGCAAACTGCAGGAATAGTTTAAAATGCCATAATAGATGCTCAAACAATATACTCCTATCAATAATAAATAAATAAAAAAGTCAGAGGACCAAAAACAAAATATCACCATGGCTAAACTGCATAAAAGAAGAGGTTAGAAAAGACAACATCTTTTAAAGATCGGAAGTAAAATCCTACTGAGGAAAATAGAAAAGAACAAAAACTCTGGTGAGCCAAATGTAAAGGTTTAATTAGGCAGTCCAAAAAAAGAATTTAAGAGCAAATAGCAAAAGACACAAGCTAGGAGCAAAAATAGCTTATGTACATCACAAGCGGGCACCCTGCCAAACAGTCAGAGGGGCCACTGGACGATTGAGCTGCTAAATGAGCATTCAAGAAAGTTGAGGCCACTGTGGAGAAGCTAAATGAATTTTTACATTAGTCTTCATAGCAGAGCATGCGAGGGAGATTTCCCTCAACAGAGCCATTCTTTTTAGGTGACAAATCTGAGGAACTTTCACAGATTGCGGTGTCAATAGGACATTTTGGAATAAATTGATAAATTAAACAGTAATCAGTCACCAGGCTAGATGGCATTCACTGAAGAGTTATGAAGGAACTCATATATGAAATTGCAAAACTACTAACTGTGGTGTGTAACCTATCATTTAAATCAGCTTGTGTCTCAGATAACCGGAGGATAACTAATTCAATGCTGATTTTTTTTTTAAGAGAGGCTCCAGATGTGATCCTGGCAATTACAGGCTGGTAAACCTAATTTCAGTAAAAATCAAATTGGTGAAACTATATTGAAGAACAGAATTATCAGACATACAATTGAACACCTATGTTAGGGAAAAGTCAACATGGCTTTTCAAAAGTGAAATCATGACTCACTATCTATTAGAATTCTCGAAAGGAATCAACAAGAGTGATTAAGTGGATACAGTGTACTTACCATACCAAAGTTTCTTCACCAATATAAGCAGTCATGAGTAAGAGGGAAGGTCCTCTTATGCATGAGTAAATGATATATGAGAAGGAAGATAGGAGGCAAAGGGCAGGAATAAATGATTGGTTTTCAAAATGGAAAGAGGTAAATAGTGGGGCCCCCAAGGTTCTAGACTGTTCAAAATATTCATAAATTATCTGGAAAAAGAAGTAAACAGTAAGGTGATAAAGTCTGCAGCCAATACAAAATTACTCAAGATAGTTAAGTCCAAAGTTGATTGTGAAGAGTTACAAATAGATCTCACAAAACTTGGTGACTGGGCAACAAAATGGCAGATGAAATTCAGTTTTGATAAATGCAAAGTAATTCACATTGGGTTACACAATCCCAACTATACATACTAAATGATGGGCTCTAAATTAGCTGTCACCACTCAATAAAAAATTCTCTGAGTCATTATGGATAGTTCTCTTAAAACAGCTGCTCAGTGTACAGTGGCAGTCAAAAATAACTAACAGAATCTTAGGAACTATTAAAGGTCTAGATCATAAGATGGAAAATATAATGACAGTATATAAATTCATTCATTATAAAAATACATTGAATACTGCATACAGTTCTGTTCATCCCATCTAAAAAAAAAGACATATTAGAATTGCAAAAGTACAGAGACTGGCAACAAAAGTGATCAGCGGTATGGGACAACTTTTGTGTAAGCAGAGTTTGAATGAGCTCTCCCCTGATCTCTGGTGGTGAGCTATGGAAAAGGACTTCAGGAGCTGATCTCATTTGAATGGACACACTCATCCTGACTAGGTGCTCAGCATGATGGGATTATTTGCTTAAATAATCGCTTGTGGCTGGTGTTGGATCCCCGGTCTCCTTGTTATTGGGGCAGGAGTAATAACGGGTTGTTATCCTTATATGAACCAAGGGTAGCAGACCTGTACCTGGCATACCCTGATGGAGGGACTCATTTTCAACTGACCGGCACTCGCTAGGCAGGGGACATGGATTCCAAAGCACAATGAGTTGAGAGAGGGTGGGGGCAGGCACTTGTACCTGGTGGTGTGGGCCTTGTTTAAAGGTCCTAGACACCATTTTACCCTTTCTCTCTCCACAGTATTATAAAAGAGCTCATTTATACTCAATTGAGAGTTTTGTTATATGCTGCAGAGCTGAAATCTAGCTGATACCTAGGTTTAAGTGTTTGACCTACTTTGGGAGAGTGTCTCTACTGCAAGAGACTGCCCAGTGTGCACCAGCAGTGAGGCTCCCCCATTAAGAGATGAAATCTGTGTTAAGTGGGGGCCCTTGGGTGGCTGGCCCCAAGGCAGCTGGCAGAGAGGGCCAGAGATGAGGCAAGCAGCAATCGGCCATTGAGGTGATGAGCAAGTACCTGAGAAGTGGCATGTGTAAGGTGCCTCCTAATCCCTTCCATCCAGGGTGGGAGGTGAACTCTGCAGATGAACCTCTGAACTCTGGGGCTGCACTGGCCAAGAACAGCAACTGTGAGTGGGGTGCAGAGAAGGGACGGGCATGTTAAAGGGACTTTTGGGTTGCTGGCCTTAAAAATCTGAGGGGAAAAGGACACTGCCCAATTTACTTGGGGATGGATCTTTTGCTCATGTTTTGTGTTTATGAACCCTAGTTTCAGTGTTTTCCCAAATGAATTCTGAGTTACTTCCCTCCTTTTATTACAAGTTTTTTCTACACTCAGACTTTGTTCTTGCGAGAGGAGACATATTGCTTCTTAGAGGCACCCATAGGGTGGTGTGTAATTGTCCCAGTTCACTGGGTGGGGGCTCGAGCCAGTTTTTTGTTGTATTGTTGAAAAGGAAACCCTAGATACTGAACCTGGCCCTTGTGGCTGCTCCCTCCACCTGGCAGAAGGGTTACATTTGTATGGGGATACATTAAAATAAATGAGACTGTTCAGTTTAGAAAAGAGATGGCTGGGTGGGGGGGATATGATGGAGGTCTATGCAATCATGATTGGTATGGAGGAAGGAAGTGGTGTTTATCCCTTCACATAAAACATGAACCAGAGGTCAACCATGAAATTAAAAGGCAGCATAAGGAAGCCGACATCATGGGAATATGCGAATTACGAAGAACAAAAGACCTCACTGCACAATGGAAAAGCAGAGAGCAAGTATTCCTAGGAAAATCATTTGACAATTGAGCAAGGACTGGAGGTGTTGGATTCATTGTCAGGAAAGAAACAGTCCCAATGATAGTCAGCTGTGACATCATATCACCCTGGATAACAGTTCTCACTCTTCAGATAATACGAACAAGAATGACTAAAATTATTCAGGTGTATGCTCCCACGCAGCAAGCGGAAGATGAAGAAATGAAACATTTCTACCAAGAGCTGAAGGAAGTAATGCAGAAAAGATCCACGTACAGAATTACCGAAGGAGACTTCAATGCAATAGTAGGTGGAAAGGAGAGTGAGAAAGAAAAGTATGTGGGAAAATTCAGTAAAAGTGTAAGAAATTATCATGGAACATGTCTGGTTGCATTCGCAGTGGCAAACCATCTCCACATAATGAACACGATATTAAAAAAAAGCATTGGCAGTGGACATGGAAAAGCCCGGATGGAGTCATGCTGAATCAGATTGATTATGTAATGACGGATACCAGAAGAATCTTCAACGATGTAGCAATAATAGGAGAATGAATCGTTTTCACAGGCTCAGACCATAGTATGTTGCACTCAGAACTATGCGTTGACAATGTCTACAAAGACAGAAAGAAGAGTTAAGGGAAGCCAGAAACCAAAGCGAAAATGCCATTTCAACGAAGCGGCATTTGCATAGGAAGTGAGTGAAATGGACCTTGAGTATAAGATCAACAAGGACGTTGATGAGGACGATGAAGAGTTTATCTTGCAGATAATCTCAGCAACTAAGAAGACAAAGGCACTAAAAATGCTGGGATACAAGCAGAGGATCAGCAAGGAAACTGTGAATCTGAAGGCGAGGAGGGCACACATGAAATTAGAAGGAAAAATAGGCAAAGAATACAGAACAATGTGCAAAGAAATTTGTGTGAAGATCAAAGAAGACTTTAGAAAGAAGAAATTGAGAGAAGTGTCTGAAAAGAACAAGTGTCTGAAGAAGGTAGAAAGAGAGATTAGGCTGGAACAGATTATACTGGCAGTGTTGAAAGATGAAAATGATGAAAAGACATCAGAAAGAAGCCATCTACATCAATAGCAATCTTGTTCCAGATGCATGGAAGAAATTGAAAACAATACTATTGATGAAGAAAGGCAATCCAGAAGAATTGAGCACTCCTCTCACAATGTATAAAGTCTTTATCCACATCATACTCAGTCGGATTAAGAAGGATCTTAAAATACACGAAAGCAGAGAACAAACTGATTTCCACTCCGGGTATTTGACAATTGATCACATCCACTGAGTTTGATAGCTCATCAAAAAATATGGGAATACTAAGTACCATTGTGTATTGCATTTGTCAACTACAAAAAAGCATTAAACTCAGTAGAGTTTCAGAATCGACCCGAAGTACATCCACCAGCTGGAAGAAATTAACCACAATTGCTCAACAGAGATAACATTATTCAGTGTCCCCGGCATTATTACTATACACAGAGGAGTCTGACAAGGTTACACGATCTCACCGATGCTGTTAGCAGTGTAGCAGCGGTACTGGTGTTGCTGTTCAAGAAATTGTACTGGGAAGAAGGAATCAGAATTGATGGAGAACAGTTAACACATCTTCCCTTTGCTGATGTCTGTGTAATACTGGCAAAGGACACAGCAGAACTGGAGAAAAAATTGCAGCAACCGCAAACACTTTCGCATGATATTGGGTTGGAAGTGAACACGTCAAAGCTGAAGTGAATGCGGAATGAGCATTGTGCAGAAGGATTCATTACTGTAAACGGGAAAGAAATCAAGGAGATCGACAAATATATTTACCTGGCTCAGTAGCTGAGCAGAGGCAACTCATTCGAAGGGAAATTAAGTAGGAGGCGAAAGGCGGGTGGGCAAGTATAAGTAGGCAGGGTGGTCAAGTATACTTTTGGGCTGTATAACTAGGAGCATTGCCAGCAGAACGAGGAATGTGATTGTTCCCCTTTGTTTGGCATTAATGAAGCCTCATTTGGAGTACTGTGTCCAGTTTTGGGCCCCACACTACAAGAAGGATGTGGAAAAATTGGAAAGAGTCCAGAGGAGGGCAACAAAAATGATTAGGGGGCTGGAGCACGTGACTTATGAGGAGAGGCTTAGGGAACTGGGATTATTTAGTCTGCACAAGAGAAGAATGAGGGGGGATTTGATTGCTGCTTTCAGCTACCTGAAAGGGGGTTCCAAAGAGTATAGATCTAGACTGTTCTTGGTGGTACCAGATGACAGAACAAGGAGTAATGGTCTCAAGTTGCAGTGGGGGGAGGTTTATGTTGGATATTAGGAAAAACTTTTTCACTAGGAGCATGGTGAAGCACTGGAATGGGTTACCTAGGGAGGTGGTGGAATCTCTTTCCTTAGAGGATTTTAAGGTCAGGTTTGACAAAGCCCTGGCTGGGATGATTTAGTTGGGGATTGGTCCTTCTTTGAGCAGAGGGTTGGACTAGATGACCTCCTGAGGTACCTTCCAACCTTGATATTCTATGATTCTATGATTCTTGGGGTAAGCCTTGATAAATAGGCAAAATGACAGAGAGGTATCCTGCATATCAGGTTTCAGGAGGAAAGACATATGGACACACAGAGAGACTTGAGGGCCAGTTAGGAGTGAGACTCCGGGAACAAAATTCTGGGAGGTGTTGATTGGTACAGGAGCTGAAAAGAACCCTGCGTAGCCCAGGAAGGGTGAAGAGTCTGGGCAGGAGTGAGCTCAGAAAGGGACTGTGCCTAGAGACAGGCCAACATAGGAAAGTGGTTCAGGGAAGCAGCAAAGAGTCTGGGAGAGCAGACCTGAGCTCCTTGATGCATAGTCCCTGGGTTGGAACCCAGAGTAGAAGGAGGGTCTGCATTTCCCTACTGGGCACTGAGGAAGGTAGCAGTGAAAGCCCTTGATCTGAGAACTACTGATTCCAGCTTGAAACTGCAGACCTAGTTTAAGATCATTGGACTATTTTGTGAGACAATCTGTTACCCTGGAAGAGATGAGACTGAAAGAAATCTGGTCAGAGCATTAAATCATGAGAAGAAGAAGACCATTGCAGGGCTGGAATGATTCTCAACAGTGGGTGCCAGAAGAGGAGAGCCTACTACATGCCCAGCCATGATGAGTTAGTCTCTCTGTGACATGCTGCAAAAAAATATAAAAAATGGACAGTTAGACACCCATGCCAAATGTTGACATGATTAGTATAATGCAAAATAGTTTTCCTACTTAGAAGCCACCTATAGACTTGAGGTGACATGGGTTAGCCTGGCCTCCTTCAGTCCATGGGGAATTAATTCTAAGGGGCCACCAGGTAGAATTTTCTGTAGGGGTAAGGCAGCTTTAACCTTAAACTCTGTTCTCATAGATGCTCAGAAGATGGTGTGTGCCAATAAAGGAAACTAGATGGATACATTTTGTTTGGAGGGTCATAGAAATCCTGCTGGTTGTAGGTTGGGTGATGCTGACACCTGTGACCTTCCTGGTAGAGCGGAGATTGAAGATGCTGTAACCTTCCCCTTTCTACTGCAACATTTCCCCTCCGGGGGTGAGGTGTGGGAGCAATCATTGACAAAACTGGCATAGGCCCGCTGGTAAATCTATGGTATAGAAAAGAAAAACATAGTCCTCTTTCCCAGAATTATGACACTAGTTTCAGGTGGGTTTGAGGAAGTGAATAGTTGCCATAGTAATATCTCATAACTTGAATAAAAATAGCAGTGAATGTCTCTCACTCTCTCTTTATTGGTTATACCTTACATTCAATATCTCTATCAAAAAATTAATTTGGATATTTCTATTACAGTCATGCCAATTGACAATTACAAATATATTTATTCATGTTTAAAAACTGAGTGTCTATTATTTCCTCAATAAATGCATCATTCCAAATTCTGCTTTCATATGCACGTCAGAAGCTGCTATTTATTTAGATAGGAATTGTGCACTCTGCTGTGAGCAAAACGAGGATCTGATCCAAATTCCACTGAAGTCTTTCCATTCATTTCAATGGACACTGAATCATGCCCTAAGCTTGTACAATATAATATGATAGTTTGATGCTGAAAGGAATTTACAGGCCTAATTCAAAGGCCACTGAAGACAAAGGTGCCTATAACCATGTACATTGCTACGGGCTGCTAATATATGCACTAACTGGCAAAGTTCCCCAGGTGACTGAATGCCAGATGAAGATCCAGAGCATGCAACATTCTAGCCAAAGCTGTTCTACACACTTTCCCATCCATGAAATGTCCCTATGGTGAAAGCTACCTGGCTTTATGCATGGTGGAATCTCCTCCACACTTGAATCCCCAGCCTAGGAGGTTGTGATAGATCTCCACTGCCTTTGTACCACTCAGTAGTGTACAGGGACTGTAATGGTAATGGGGAAAGGATATGCCACAATCCCCAACTTTATTTATTTGGTACTTTGTCTTATATTAGACAAAAACGCTGAGTCCTTCCTACACTTCCCCCTTCTTCCGTCTTCCCCAAAACAGGAACCTTTTTTGCTCAACTTTTTCAAAATACAAAATAACATGGGTTTTTGTAATTTTTTTAACACAATCATTATAAACTTCTGGCTTTTGCTGGTTGTCACTGTACTATATGATGTGTTTTTTTCTCAGAAAAGCTAATGAGCAAATAGTTAGCATGAAAACACTGTTGAAATGTAGCCAGTTTCAGAGTCAGCTTCTTGAATTCCATAACATTCTTAAGATTATTTTAGCAAGTCTTTTCAGTAGCTTATGGAACCAGTAATTTGTCTCAAATATAGACATTGTGCTTTCATGCGGTGTAACTGCTATATCTGTTGGCAGAGACCCCATTTTAAGAAGGGTAAAGAACTGCATTTATGAAGAAACTGAGGAACTAGTTGAAACCTGATGGTGTTACATTGAACATATGCATTTCAGGCAGGTATTCCTTCCTATTTTTCTTATTGTTACATAACTTAAGCAGAATGCTATTATGTATTTAAGACTTCATACACAAAATCCATGGAGTTTCACAAGGGATGAATTTTACCCTGCATCTGACACAAATGATAGAAAACATTAACATTAAATTTTCCTGCTTCAGTTATGCCCTGATGAAGGGCATATATATTTTTAAATAAAAGTCTAGCAGGGTTCTGGAATAATGCAGTTTGAGAACAATTGGTGAAATGTATGTTTATAGTAGAACCTCAGTTTTATGAACACCAGTCTTATGAATGACCAGTTATATGAACTATTTTTTCCCCGATGGGGAGGGAAGGAATCACATAAAAAAAGGGATGAAGCCACCTATACCTTTGAGGTTAGATTCAGCCAGAGTGATGTGTGTTAGCCTGGCCCCCTGAACTCCATGGAGAAGAACAAGAAGTCAATATCCCTTTACACTGTGAGGCCCTTAGTGTATTGGAAATCACTTTACAGTGGTTTGAAAGAGGGGGTCTACTGTATTATGTGTTTATGTGGGTAGAGGGCCCAACTGAGATTGGGGCCTCATTGTGCTAAGTGCTCTTGAAACACATAGCAAAAGACATTCCCTGCCCAAATTGCTCATAATCTTAGTAGACCACACAGCCAAAGTCTGAGAGTAGGAGAGTAATATTCCTATTGTACAGATGGTGTGGGAGAATGAGACAAACAAATTCTGAGTGATTTGCTCAAGAAGTCTGTAGCAGAGGCACGCAGTGGATTGAGTAAATCAAATTATCCTTAATGATACAGCACTTTTTTCATCTAAAATTTGCAAAATACTCAAATCATGAACACGCAACATAAAATCTTTAGTCACCTTTCCCCTATATTTATGTTTAGGGACAATTTTTTTAAAAGTCTGTGACAAGATGAAAATTTTGAGCAAGATGTGTAGTACTGTGGTTCTAAGGAAAGGCCTGTGCCATAACATAGTAGTATAAAATGAAAAAGCCCTGCCACCAGCAGTAGATAGTTTCATTATAGGAGCAGCCAATTGATTCCAGAAAGCTGATTGGAGGGAACAAGTTGGCTGATAAATTGAAATTAGATCCATTATCAAGCACTGTGGTGTGACTTCAGTCAAAAGTAAGTAGTAAAATTTTAAAATCGACATGTTATATTATGAGACAGGCAGCCAGTGGAGTTCACCAGGCACAATGGTAATGGGGATCCGATTTTTTTTATTAGCTACAGTACCTAATGAAAGAGCAGCTGCATTTCATATAAGCTTAAGACGAATCAAGGAAGACTGCAGCAGTCTAACCGTAACACAGCCTCATATATGAGCAACTATGAAAATAGATTGTTTTCTGTTTGTTGATTTTGCATAAAACACATACATTTTGGAAGAGCCTGCCACTAACAAGTTAAAATACAATTTAATAATGTGTATTGAGAGTATGTCTTGTGTGTATCTATTTTTAATGGAAACGAAAATAAAAGCTTAACTTAATACATATATAAAACTCTAAAAGATATATGTACTTATTATAGATTTAGTTTAATGCTATGTAAACAACATTTAATCTTGTTCTTCCAAAATATGTCAGTTTCTCACAGGTTAGATGGTCTCTGAATTTTAATGACATATTACTTTTTAAACACTTCCTCCTTTATTGTGGTTACATAGATTAAGTCTCTCATCCAATTTCTAACTGGTACTTTCCTTTCCCATTTATTTCATATAATTTCCCCCTAAAATTGTAGGAGGGAGAGTGACAGGTCAAGTATTAACTTCTGAGTAAATGATTTCAGTGATATGTAATGTATGTCCTTAAGGAGTTAATATCTGTTTAATATTTATAATATCTGAGCACAACTATCATTGTTGCTTGATACTTTTGTCAACACAGGCATTCCTACAGCAAATGAACAAAACTACCCAGTAGGTATGACACTAGGGACAGTTCAAAAACTCTGATTTGATCTGGTGCTGCCTTCTAAGGGTACGTCTATACTTACGCGTCCGGTTGGAGGCGCGCGATCGATGTTCTGGGTTCGATTTATCGCGTCTTGTCTAGATGCGATAAATCGAACCAGGAAGTGCTCCGTCGTCGACGCTGGTAATCCAGCTCGATGAACGGAGTAGGCGGAGTCGACGGGGGAGCCTGCGCGCCGCGTGTGGACCCCGGGTAAGTGCTTTTTCATTCGAACTAAGATAGTTCGACTTCAGCTACGTTATTCACGTAGCTGAAGTCGCGTATCTTAGTTCGAATTTCGGGGCTAGTGTAGACCTGCCCTTAGTTTCACCTAGCTTAGGGTATTAAATATATAAAATACAGCTTGAATTGCTGGAGATTTCTATGGAATCTGCACATACATCTTGACACTTTTCAGTGTGTATTTACGTTATCAGGCCTTTCTCTCGTTTGCTGTTAATTGGTGGCCCTATCTGTGCCTTGGATTTCATTAGAAATATATAAATCTCAAATTTCATGTTTCAAAAACCATACGCACTCTTTGCTATCTACTATTGAAGCTTGGTTTATTTTATTATTATTGCTGCATATCACTGTAGTATCTGAAGGCCAGATCCACAAAGGGATGTAGAGTCCTAAAGCAAAGATTTAGGCATCTAAACTCCAATTTTGTACATCTCCGTAATCCCCAAAATGCCTGTCAATTACTGCCTACCCTGTGGACCTAAATTATTTCTATTAATGTCCCCAAGGTGTCTGTTTCTGCCTCTGGGAATGCCTCTGGCTGACTCAAGAAAATGTTCAGATGTTTATCTCATGCCTAAGCCCCAGTATTGATTCTCATGCAGGGGAGCACCCATCTTTTCCTGGTTTATCCTGCCTGTGAGGCTTGATCCAGTAAGTATGATCAGGGCATGCCATACAAAACAGCCTGGAGTAGAGCAGGAGAACTGCTTTCTAATCTTGAGCTCAGACACTAAGGTACTCACCTGAGATGTCAGAAACCCCAGTACAATTCTCCTTCTGCCTGCCGAGAAGGGATTTGAACAAAGGTTTCCCACTGTTAGGTGAAAAATAAGATCAACTTTAAATTAGACAAACAGTTTTTAGTCTTTTATTTTATATGTTTTAATAAAATGCTATTATCATCTATGAATTACATATACATGGAAAAACAGGTAAGTCAAGAAAGATAAGTTACCTTTCCTGGGGATAAGGTGATTCTTTTCAAATCTCTGGTCTCTATGTTCTTCCCCTGTGTCTTCTCCACTCTCCTACTGTCAAACACATATCTTTTTTATCCCCTCTTCCGTAACTTTGCACAGACTCAGTTTAACCCATTACCTCATTTGTGTACTTATTTATTTAACATACTATGCATAAATCACTATAACCTTAACAAATATTTTTGCTTATCCTGCTAAAATGTACTTTTATCTGCTATCAACCTGTTGACTGATCTTTAGATTATGTATTAATTATATTGATTACTTAAGAATCCCCAGTTATCATTTTGAGGGTTGCCAGGTTCTTGCCCCAAGATCAGGCCCAATATTATTCAAATTATTATATAGTTAGGAACCCTGATGTGCACAGTTGCAACACACTATAGGAACTGTTCTATATTTACAGATATTGTTTATTAATACATTTAGCACAGTCACAAACACCCAACTCAGTAAGGTAGATAGAGATACTACAGAATGTATCCCTGCACATCCATATACTCACACCATCTCCCGTAGAACAACCTGAAATGTTCGCCATCATCTTCCTCATCACCATCCCCTTCGCCCTCATCACCAGTAGCTGTCATTCTGTCACCTCCCAAGGACTACATCTCTCCTACCGCCCTTAGGCTGGGATGCCACTTTCATAATATGTTACATTGACACTGCTATGTTTGATGCATATTCAGTAGGGGATTTTTCCCCTTTTCCTTATTTGTATTTCCTCACCTTACTATTAGAGTGTCTTTTTCCTATATCATATACATCCATTTGTTACCACGGCCCTTTTGTGGTTAGGCATCACATTTGTTATTTCTGTCCTAACTGGTTATTTCAGTTCTTTCCAAGTTCAAAGTTGTGGTGTACCTGTTACGTTTAAAAGGGTATGAACTTAGGAAAGCCCCTATGCCAACCTGCTTTAATGCATCCTCTATGTTAAAGGTTGCAGCTATACAGCTTTAGCTCTTCACCATCTATCTAGGTGAAAGGTCCGAAACATATGTATGCTAACTTTACCTTAGCTCAGGATGTGGCCTGCAGGTCCCTTGTGTTACAGCCAAAATAAACTGTAATATAGGCCTATAATCCTAAAAACATCATATCCATAAGAAAATAAGAAACTTATAAGAAAAGATATATAGGCAAGCAAGCAGGCTAGCCTTAAATGTATCTTATGTACGTCAGTTCATTCCCAGGACACTTCTGTAGTTGAATTATTTACCTGTGGTCAGAACTTCCCCTTAAACTCTATTTTCAGCTTCCCAAATACTTGTGGTTTTCTGTTGGGCTGTTTATCTGTGCAAAGTTTATCTGTTCAAAGTTCATAGGTCTCAAGCCTTATGCTAACTTGCTGAAGCTAATGTCTTACAGGATACAGGCCTATTGGTTTCTTGCATTACTGCTGAATATAATGCAAAGCAGAATATAATGCAAAGCAGTAAATACAATAAATGCAAGCTAACCCACTGGGTTAGAGTAGCAGAGAATATAACAAAGGCAAACTAGCAGTTCTTACCTTACAATAGTTGTTCTCCTTACTGGTCTGTTTTTGCAGCTTTGGGTTTTTGCTTGTTAGTTTGTCTTGGGTGGCACCTGAAGTTAACAATTCCCTCATGACAGTCCTTCACCCTGCTATTTACAAAGATTTTACAAATAAAACACACAAACCATTTTCATGGTTTTTACAGTCCTGAAGCAGTGTCAGCCAAGTTCTTAAATGCAGTATAAGCAGAAACACATACACAAAGCAAAAAATCTTTTATATCTTCTTATAATATTGTAATATTCATTTTCTCTAACATAATTTAGTACATATATTTGACTAACACACATCATTACACAGTTTTCTAACTATCACCACTCAGACAAGGGTCCTAACCTTTGGAATATGGGATACTCTGATGTGGGAATCTATGCATTTCAATTGTTGAAGTTGTTCCACTCAGTATTAAATAATTTAAAAAAATAAATATTAATTGGGCCAGAGAGTGACTCCATAGTCCAGTGTCAGGGCATTCTCCCTTGCCACTAGACTAAAAGTTTTAAGGGCAGCTGAACATCATAATCTCTAAGTCCCTTTGTAAAACCAGGCCAGAGTGCCTTCTTGCATTAAATGGAATTGTGATACTGAATGCCTTACTGAACTCCATGGAGTCTGTAGCTATTATTTGTTGGGTTACAGAAAGCTTTTCTTCATGAGATACTTTCTTTGAGGGGAGCTTGGGAAAAGGGATGAATGGACTATAAGGTGGATAGAAAGCTGGCTAGATCGTCAGGCTCAATGGGTAGTGATCAACAGCTCTAGTTGGCAGTCAGTATCAAGCGGAGTGCCTCAGGGGTCTGTCCTGGGGTTGGTTTTGTTCAACATTTTCATTAATGATCTGGATGATGGGATGGATTGCACCCTCAGCAAATTCACAGATGACACAAAACGGGGGGGAGAGGTAGATAAGCTAGAGGGTAGGGATAAGGTTCAGAGTGACCTAGACAAATTGGAGGATTGGGCCAAAAGAAATCTGATGAGGTTCAACAAGGATAAGTGCAGAGTCTTGCACTTAGGATGGAAGAATACCAAGCACTGCTACAGCCTGGGGACCGACTGGCTAAGCAGCAGTTCTGGAGAAAAGGACCTGGGGATTACAGTGGATGAGAAGCTGGATGTGAGTCAGCAGTGTGCCCTTGTTGTCAAGAAGGCTAACAGAGTATTGGGCTGCATTAGTATGAGCATTGCCAGCAAATCGAGGGAAGTGATTGTTCCCCTCTATTCGGCACTTCTGAGGCCACATCTGGAGTATTGTGTCTAGTTTTTGCCCCCTCTCCCACAGAAAGGATGTGGAAAAATTGGAGAGAGTCCAGCAGAGGGCAACAAAAATGATTAGGGGGCTGTGGCACATGACTTATGAGGAGAGGCTGAGGGAACTGGGATTATTTAGTCTGCAGAAGAGAAGAGTGAGGGAGATTTTGATAGCAGCCTTCAACTGCCTGAAGGAGGTGTCCAAAGAGGAGGGAGCTAGGCTGTTCTCAGTGGTGGCAGATGACAGAACAAGGAACAATGGTCTCAAGTTGCAGTGTGGGGAGGTCTAGGTTGGATATTAGGAAATACAATTTCACTAGGAGAATGTGGCCTCCCTCAGAGGCAGAAGCAGAGGGAATGCCGCAAGCCACCTGGTGAGTGGAGCCAGGAGGCCCAAGCCCCACACGCCAGTAGCAGAAGGTCGGGACAGGAAGAGGAATTTAAAGAGATGGCCAAGCAGCTCAGTTGTGAGGGAGCTTCTGAAGAAGACAGATGCTTCTTTCCCGGTGCTGGAGTGGGACGCCAAGGAGAACCCCTGCTTTCCCGGGGACCAGCCTGAGCTTCCAGAGAGCACTGTCACTCCTGACACTGAGGAGCCGATACCTTTGGCAGTGTATCTCGGGGAGACTGAGGACGACTCCTGGACACAGGTACACCCAAGGAGGAGAGTAGGAAGAAGTCCAAGGAACCAGGCAACAGTCTGGTTGGGAGCTGACCTGAAACAAGGTTAGTGTGTTGTGGATGGATACCCATTGACCCAGTGGCAGGCCACTCCACTGCAGTTAGGACCCTGAGCTGGAACACGGTGGAGTTGGATGGATCTGTGTCCCCCCTGCCAGCCCACCCGTGGGGTGACAGTACTCTCCCTCCTTAGGCTAGGAGGCTTGCACTCCTCAGGCATCGCTACCAGAGCTCCATAGACTGTGCTTGGCACTCACCCCAATCAGAGCCCTGCTTAAAGGTGAGGTGAATAAATTTCTACAGCTCTGCCTGACTGCAGGTCAGAGCCTTGACCGTTTGCTACCCTGCCCTGCTTAACAGCTAGGTGAATAGCCTACTACCGCTCTGCCTGGTTGAAGGCCAGAGCCCGGACTGTTTAGGGTCCTGCCTGCTTGAAGGCTGGGGTCCCTTAAGAATCACTAATTCCCCCTGTTTTTCTTTACCCGGAAAAGACTCTAACAGACCAAACTTTGAGGGGGCATGGCCTTCCTCAGAGATGGAAGCATAGGGATGGCCACACCAGTTTACAGGTTTGTAGAGGGAAGAAGTCAGTGGTTGAATGTCATTCTAATTATAATGGAAAAGCTTTATCAAAAATGAAGTCTTTCTTAACGAATAGCCACAATTCTTTCTTTTATTCTCTGAGTCATATTTGGAAAACTTATTTTATGCTAAGGCACTCTTAACTTGGGGGTTATACTCCAGTTGGTATCTGGATTGCATCCATTCAGATATCATAAGGTTTCTACAACTGTATTAACAGTGTGGTAGTGTTATCCTTTTATTTTGCCATGGAGTAAAATATTCACCGCTCAGTCATTGGGTTACTGTGTAATGGCATAGCCCGTATAATGGCTTATGGAGACATTTTAGTATGTTATGCTATACAAAGCTATGAAGAATAAAATTATACAACTAAAAATAATTTTCCCTATGCACGCAGTGTAACTGAACATGCAAAATAGAATTTAAGTGGGATATTAGTGGGGCACAAGCCTTGTGCAAATCCTCTGCAGAGAGGTACATTTCACCTTGCATGTATTCAGATTTAGTGAGTAGTATTTGAGCCAGTGTATGTGCAGGGAATACACTTGGAAATACTGTTTGGAAAAGCAATAAACTGGCATTTTGAAATTTTAGAATTACTTCTTGTTGAAATGTCATTGATAGCACCATGACTCTAGGTAGTTATGCTTGATGGACAAATAGAGAACAACCTGCATTAAGCATATATAATTACACATTCTGTACCTTCCCTGAAAAAAAGAGAATCATAATAACATAAAATCACTTATAATACTATTTATTGTGACTTGATATTAATACTTAAGCTTTCATATACTATGTAAAATTTATTCATTTAAACTGTGTAAACACTACCATGTTAATATTCATGTCTTGCTTTTTGTAGTGTCTTGATTAAACTGGAATTTAAAGATAAATAATATAAATTAAAAAAGCTGCCCTTCACCTTAAGGCACCCCAAATTCAATCAATAAATGAGAAGATGATATGGTTAACTCATTTACGTAACCAATGCCATATCAGTGCTAGTATTTTGTTATGTCCACAGTACAAAAACAATAGAAGAAATCTTATTTCAGCCATTTCCCAAGTGGCTAAAACTGTCTCTCTCTCTCTCCGTGCTTCATCCCACAGGAAGTGAGGAGGTAAGCTCAAGAGAACGATCAGAGACTTGTGTTCAGCAGACTAACCTTAAAACTCTTTCCCTCCTTGGCAAAAGAGATATTTTTGTTCTTCCCTCAGCCAAACAGATTAGTACTGTACTCTCTCTGCTTTATGAGCCCGAATGGGAGGACTCTCCTTACCTAACTAGCAGTTCCCACAGCTTTTACACGGTATCTCTTTTCTACTGCAGACATTTAACCACATCCATTTCTGACCAGGGAGGAGCTGCAGATCTACCCCAAAGAACACAGTTGCTTTCCTTCTTGCAATTTTTCTAATGCACAAGAAAAGGAAAAAAGAAGTATTCAAAATAGCTGAAAATTCCCAGGAGAACATGTAGGGAATTAAATTCATACCATAGTTATTGTGACGGTGTACCCCATAAAGCTGTAGGGGGAGAGGCTTATAAACGTATACATGATGTAACTGGAATATGTTTTATGCTGCATGTGCCATGTAACATATCTCTGTGAAAGTTATGACCTACTGAATGTATTCCTCCTGTTTGTATGCATGTATCATTGTTGTAGTTGGAGTTATGAAGATTGGTTTTATATTTGCTGGTTTTGTACATAGCCTTTGTAAGTGCCTGGGATCGTGTTTGGAGGAAAGAATGTGCAAGTTAAGTACAAGCACTTAACAGACAAAAGAAGTTGCAGACCCCAATCCACACCGGGGCCTGGTCAGGAATGCAACTGGTTGGACTGGTTACCGAGGGGTGCATGGACATGTGACTTGCCCATGTGATCCCAAAACTCCATGGTAACATGATGTTACACAGGGAGTGGAAAAAGACTATAAAAGCCCTTGGGAGACCCTTCCATTTTGTCTTCAGCTGGCTAAAGAGAGAGACTCTCCACCCCCCAAGGACACACCTGAAAGAGACTGAACAAAGGACAAAGACAATAGGGGGGTGAGTGATTGCTGGACCCAGGCTAGGAGGAAGATAGCCTGTTTACTGGACCTAGTGAGGTTGTTATCTGTACACAGGGTGATTAGACATAGAACTGCGTGTTCTATTTTATTTTATTTAGTAATTCACTTTGTTCTGTCTGTCACTACTTGGAATCATTGAAATCCTACTTTCTGTACTTATTAAAATCACTTTTTACTTATTAAGTTTCCTGGAGTACGAGTTGGTACCTGGGAGGCGGGTGGGGGGGGGGAAACAGCTGTGCATATCTTTCTATCTTTGAAATAGAAGGCAAACTATTTATCAGTTTGCCCTGTATAAGCTTTATACAGGGTAAAATGGATTTATTGAGGGTTTGGACCTCCTTGGGAGTTGGGCACCTGGGTGTCAAAGGCAAAGAGCGCTTCCAGGAGCCTTACAGTTGTGAGAGGACTTGGTTCGGACCTGGGTCTGTGTTTGCAGCAGATCAGTGGAATCTGGCTCAAAACAGACAAGATTCAGGAGTCCCAAGCTGGAAAAGGCCGGGAAGCAGGGGCAGAAGTAGCCTTGGCACACCAGGTGGCAGCACCAAGCAGGTCTCTGTGATCCCAACCCATCACAGTTATATACTGCACATCCAGATATTCAGAAAAAAACACTATGCAAATGAATGCAGAATTGTGATAATGGCATACAAACTAGACACATGGATTCTTATCAATCAGATTGGAAGTCTAAATATTTTAAAATGTTCCCACATCACTAACTCTAACCCTTGGTGTAGGACTCCATCCCCCTGTCACTTGTATTTTTTTATTAAGAAAATCTGTGGTTGGCAATCTACGTCCTCTTGGTGAGCTGAATGAGTCCACTTTCATGAAGATCTCTTTCTCAGATTATGCAGTGAAAATGCAGTACAGCAGGCATCAGCTGCCTTTGCAGGATTCAGTAAACAAAAGCTAATTAAGTTGATATTAAAAAAAGAAGAGATTTTCATGTATTAGCTGGAAAAAAGAGAAAATATTTATACTGCTGGATATATACATGTTTTGAAACAGGTGACAACCAACACTGTACTCTTCTACTGGAGAGCAGCCAATTATACTTAATTAGAATTTTAAAATGCACTCTGAAAAGCACGAGGAACAATTTTCAAATTTGTTGTTTTCAGCAGAAAGTGGGGACGGCAGATGCAACTACTGGTATCTGAGAGACTGCACAGGGCTAATTTGCTTTAGACTTTAACAGCAGATTTTGAAAATGATTTGTTCTGTCTTTAAGGAGAAATAGTGGATAAAGTCTTGGTTTGATGGAGTAGGGACTGTGGGACAATACATTAAAGTATTAATTGGTGTTATATATGATTGAATTTTAAATGGTAATCATCAATTATGGCTGCTAGGAATTTGCATAGGGCAACCAAACAAATCTCTTCTTTCCCCCTTTGTTCCCACATGCACACACACAAACTATTTAAAAAGAACTATCTGATGAATAAAATGGCAATAATGCCATCTATACTGTCTAATTAAAGGGATACCATGAACTTGCTATCTAGTTACTAAAAACACAGAGATGTTAAAATCTAGTTTCAGGTTCCACGCTTATCCCCTAACCACCCCTGACAGTTTTTATGGCTTTACAATCACATTTTTCTATTTGTATTTTTTTGCCTCATCTGCTTTATGAAATACCCCCACTGTGATGTTATCTAATTAAACTATGACCATGTAGATCATTGTTGCTACCACTGTTATATAATTGCAACAAATCTTGTACAAAATGTGGCATGTGAGATGTCTATGGAAAGGTTATGATTTGCTGGTTATGATTATGCTATTTGTATGCATGTACCATTTTGGTATATGAAGTTATGACTGTTGGCTCTATGCCTGTATTTCAAAATGTTTGCTCCTGGGTAGCACCCACAAGGTAGATAGCCAGCACGTCTTGGAGAGACTATTCAAATTGAGTGGCCCATCAAACATTTTTTAACTCACAATGGAAGATGCCCAACTACCCTGAATGGACTTTCCTGTGGATGTGCTCTTTGAGGTATAAGAAATGGCTTCAACTGTGTCTAAGCAGAATCATGCATGCACATGTGACTTAGCCATGTGACTCCAAACACTATCATGTCACCTGTGATGTTCCACTAGCTGTGCTGAGGTCTTTGTTTGAAGCCTACACTACTCACCAGATCGGCAGGTAGCGATCGATCTCTCGGGGGTCGATTTATCACGTCTAGTCTAGACGTGATAAATCAATCCCCGAGCGCTCTCCCCGTCGAGTTTGGAACTCCGCCACCGTGAAAGGCGGAAGCGGAGTCGACAGGGGAGCGGCAGCGGTCAACTTGCTGCCGTGAGGATGCCGAGGTAAGTCAACCTAAGATACGTTGACTTCAACTACGCTATTCCCGTAGCTGAAGTTGCGTATCTTAGGTCGATCCCCCCCCATCCCCAAGTGTAGACTTGGGCTCAGTCTAGGTGCATTTTTTCAAAATAATGCTCCTAATTTCTAATGGACTTATCCTGCTCATACCATTTCAAATCATGCACTTTAATACACCAGTAATGCATATCTGCAGTTGCAGGCATGTCAGTGCAAAGGAAACATTACCCTGAAGAGCACCAACAGCCTGCAAGAGGCAGAGGTGGTTCTTTTCTTTGGATTGTTCCCAATCCTCTAAAACCTTTGCCACCCCATCATGGAGCAATTTAGCTGATCTAAGAATACCCTTAGGGGCATTTCTAAACCCTTTAGGTGTTGCCCCACTGCATTAATTTTATTTGCAACCACCTCCTCCTTTGTACTGTTAACAACTCCTACCCCATTCCAATTGCTCTCAATACGTCCCTTTTCCCCCGGTCCTTGAGGGGCCTGGAGACATCATGAAGACTAATGTAATTTTTCCCACCCTCATGTAATAGCTGGACAAAGTTTTTGCAGTGGGGTTCTACTGCCAAGATGTTTGCTAAGGTGAGGTCGACAATAACCCTTCTCAGGATGTGGGTTGGATTAATCACCAATTGCTTCTTTATATTGGTTTGAACCACACATGCCTCAATCAAATTGATTACAGATGGTTCCAAAATCTGCACTTCTGTGTCTTCGCTCCATGGGATCCCTGGAGGAGCCATTTTCCCATCATAATGGGCTGTATGTTAATACCTATTTTACCAAGGCACCACTTAACCACTTTATTATCCAAACATCCTTTATCCCCATTGTAAGTTTCTTGAGAACCCAGGACCTCCAAAGTGAAGACCTTTCATCTAGTGTTTGGGGGTGAAAGGGATTGTTTCAACCTAAAATTAATTGGCTTTTCCCCTGGTGCTGTCCGCTTGGGGATGTCAGTCCATAAATGAACACATTTGGGCTCACTGTAATCAAATAACAGTCTGTCAGTTCCCACATAGTGACAATCGTACCCACTTAGGTAGTTTTCAATTCCTCACACTAACAAATCCACTCCCCCACTAACTCCTTGTGTGTACATGAAGATGGTGTTTTTACCCCCGAAGTGGTAAAACTTCGGGGGTACAGAAGGGATTCTGTAGTCACCAGTATAGACTATTTGCAATCCACACCATGATACATTTCCAGTTCTTGCTTATTCCCATACTAATATTTACTTTTTTCAAGTCCAAGACTTTCAATTTTACTGAAGTAGGATCATATCTGTCCAAGGAGCCTAAAAGAGTGATTCGTTCTCCTGGGATGTTGGGATCAGTGGTGATGTCCAGGGTATTATTCACTTTACATTCCACTGTCATCCATGTGAAGTTTCTCCACACCTCAAACACAACAGGATCTGAATTCACACCACCAAAAGACCAGGTTTTCAATTCAAACGTCAGCAAAAAGGAATATTTTGTTTCCAAGATCTTCCAGCATCCACACAATTAATAATCTAAAACACAAAACAAAACAAACTTTCCCCCTCCCTATATAGCAGGAGGTATCACTAAACATTGAAGCTAAACTTATTTAACTTTTACTCAGACCCATTCAGGCCTTTCTTTCTCGAGCAGGGGGGTCATGAATTTTTAACTATGCTTTGAGCACCTACTTTGAGCACCTACTTTGCTGGGGATCAGCAAATTCATCAGCCCTAATTTGTTTAGGATTTTACTGGAGAGTGGGAAGTTTTCAGCAACACAGTGGGCAATCCCACCAGTTATTGACAATGCTGAAAAGCCTGGGTCTTATCCTGGGAATCCTTCCGTAAGGCTCTAAGGGCTGGTGTGCACTAACGCTGTAAATCATCGTAAGTTACACCACTTTCAATTACATAAATTACGTAACTGAAGTCTACGTAATTTACATAAATTACATAAATTATGTAACTGAAGTCTACGTAATTCAGGTAATCTTACAGTGGTGTGTACACTACGCTATGTCGATGGGAGACACTCTCCTGCTAACTTACCTACTGCATCTCAGGGAGGTGGAGTACAGATGTTGATGGGAGAGCACTCTGCCATTGACTTAGCTTGTCTTCACTAGACATGCTAAATTGACATTGCTGCACATCAACCGCAGCAGTGCTGATTTAACAGTTTCTTCACTCTCTATTGTCTGCTGTTTCAATTTAAATATTTCCTGCTGCAGCCTATTACCCTCTCACTCACTATCACACACCTGCTTCTGCATCACCATAATCTGCACTGCCTTCCTTTATCTTTCTCAGTTGTATCTTTCTTTTAACTCCTCTATTTCCTTTTCTTTCTTGACCCTATTCTTCTTTCTTTAAATGATCTATCTATTTAGCTTCTACCATTATTACTATCTGCCAACAGAATTGCAGGAACACCCTGGGGGCCAGTAAAGCTTCTGGGTTTCCAAAGACCATTACCATGCTCCTGTACAAAATCAGTCAAGCTCTTACAAATACAGACAACCAAAGTCAAGGTCAGCTTTCCACATTTTCCCCCCTTCTCATGAATCTGTCCTTTTGCTTAATCTATCCCAGTCAGTAAAACTGCAGTTTTCAGCTGTTTTTGTTCTGTCTGCCTAAACAAGGCCAAATTATTTCTGTGTAGTTCCTTGCTTCCAGTTTATGGGGGGGCTAAGTGCACAAGATGGCCACTGTCGGAAGACACGATACTGGGCTAGATGGACATTTGGTCTGACCCAGTATGGTCATTCTTAAATTTTATACATGACTAAAAATAAGAACCTATCTTTGCGAAAAAAATCTGAAATTTCAAAGTCATTTTCATTTCTAAGTGCTCAAAACAAACACATTTTCCATGTTTTTTTCATTTTTTTCCCCAATTTATTCTCAATATTTTCCCCTTAAAAGTTTAGCAAGACATTATCCATTATTTTCAATAGAATTCTCAAGCTCTCTTTTTTACAAACATTCACACAATCACACATAAAATATTATGCTGTCAATTGTCTTAATGTTGACAATTTCACACACAAAAATCTTTTGTTTTTGAAAACGGGATTTTTTTTAAATAAACTTCTTGTTGGAAAAACATCTCCAATGACTTTAAGCACATGGACAGTGCCACTGAAGTCAAATGCACTACTGAAATTCTTAAAGATTTGCATATGATTTTGAATATTCAGGCTTGTGCTACTATTTTTTAGCCATAGTTCCAGTGATCAAACCTTGTTTTGGGGGGTTTTCTGTCATGCAAGTGTAGAGAGCAGCTTACTTGAAGACTCTTACCTAAATATAATATAGAAAAAGCACATTTTAAACAAAGAAAAATGATATTTCTTATATATTTTCTTTTAATTTGAAGCTGGTTCAAACGTTATCAATTTCACTCAGCAATGATTCAGAAGCAAAATTATCCCATTATACAATCAACATATAACAGATTCCAAGAATACATTATACTAGGCAATGAGACATGCCAAAGCCATAGATGGTTGTCACAGTAATATTCATTTGTAAACCATATTTAACATATAACTAATTGTAGTTGTGCAGTATGACACTGCGGTTGGAGGAGGTATGTAGGGAGAGAGTGAATACATTTATCCACATTTTTAAGCCCAAAGCATGAAATTTAAAATTTACTAGAGCCGGACAAAATTATGCTAATGATTTTTTCCCCACAGAGTAATAGCTTTTTATAAATTAAATTATTTTCTTCAAATTGTCTTTCTTTGAACTATTTCATATTTTTATGTTTTTAAACAACTGCTAATCATTTCTCATACTTGGCTGATTTCCTTTTGTTCTTCTCATTTTTGAAAATAGTAACTTTTATTTCAAAATGACTAGAAGGAAAAGGAAAGAGTAAGGAGAAGAAAAAAAAGAAAAGAAAACAGAAATGAAAAAATAAGCAAAGTTTATTATATCAAAAACAGTCACAAAAAGGGGGGAAAGTCAGTTTTGAATACTGCAAAATAAAAACAACTTAGAGGAAATTTTTAATTGAATTATTTTTTCCATTTTTAAACCATTGCTGTAACTGTCTTACATACAGATATGATTAATGGGCAGAAAGAGTGTGTGATTTGGCCTTCAAAATCAAGCACACAGACAGCATTGTTACAATCACTGTATAACATATATACTCTAGCTAGGGGCATGTGGAAAAAGTAATCTTAACTCACTGCAGACTTTACACTCTCCAGAACTTCACATATTCTCCATAGGAAGGGGATTGTGGTATTGTAGAAGGTGCAGGATGCATGGACTTATAATACTCAGGGAGTATCAAACTCAGGAAATCAAGCTCAAATTCCTTTGATGTCAGATAATCAAAAAAGAGGGTCTTTTCACTCAGTTCCCTGGGTTCCTCCATCATTGTCACGGGCTCCCCACTGGAGCATGGCTCGGTGCTGGCACAGGTCACTGTTTTCTACCCAATTTGAGATGGTTTAGAAGGAATGGAGAGGAACTTGATGATGCTCTGATTGTATTGCCAGAACATCTTTTCTCTGGCCACACAGCTTCCTTCCCAAAATGACCTCTCCAAACATAGAGATCCAGTCATGTGTTGGCCCCATGAGATGATTCTCCAGGCTGCTAGGTAGATGAAAACAGACAGTAGAGCTGCCACTTTCATCATAGAATCATAGAATCATAGAATCTCAGGGTTGGAAGGGACCACAGGAGGTCATCTAGTCCAACCCCCTGCTCAAAGCAGGACCAACCCCAACTAGATCATCCCAGCCAGGGCTTTGTCAAGCCTGACCTTAAAAACCTCCAAGGAAGGAGACTCCACCACCTCCCTAGGTAACCCATTCCAGTGCTTCACCACCCTACTAGTGAAAAAGGTTTTCCTAATATCCAACCTAAACCTCCCCCTCTGCAACTTGAGACCATTACTCCTTGTTCTGTCATCTTCTACCACTGAGAACAGTCTAGATCCATCCTCTTTGGAACCCCCTTTTAGGTAGTTGAAAGCAGCTATCAAATCCCCCCTCACTCTTCTCTTCTGCAGGCTAAACAATCTCAGTTCCCTCAGCCTCTCCTCATAAGTCATGTGCTCCAGCCCCCTAATCATTTTGGTTGCCCTCCGTTGGATTCTTTCCAATTTATCCACATCCTTCTTGTAGTGTGGGGCCCAAAACTGGACACAGTACTCCAAATGAGGCCTTACCAGTGCCGAATAGAGGGGAATAATCACGTCCCTCGATCTGCTGGAAATGCCCCTACTTATACAGCCCAAAATGCCGTTAGCCTTCTTGGCAACAAGGGCACACTGTTGACTCATATTCAGCTTTTCGTCCACTGTAACCCCTAGGTCCTTTTCTGCAGAACTGCTGCCCAGCCATTCGGTCCCTAGTCTGTAGCAGTGCATGGGATTCTTCCGTCCTAAGTGCAGGACTCTGCACTTGTCCTTGTTGAACCTCATCAGATTTCTTTTGGCCCAATCCTCTAATTTGTCTAGGTCCCTCTGTATCCTATCCCTACCCTCCAGCGTATCAACCACTCCTCCCAGTTTAGTGTCATCTGCAAACTTGCTAAGGGTGCAGTCCACACCATCCTCCAGGTCGTTGATGAAGATATTGAACAAAACCGGCCCCAGCACCGACCCTTGGGGCACTCCACTTGATACCGGCTGCCAACTAGACATGGAGCCATTGATCACTACCCGTTGAGCACGACCATCCAGCCAGTTTTCTATCCACCTTACCGTCCATTCATCCAGCCCATACTTCTTTAACTTGCTGGCAAGAACGCTGTGCGAGACCGTATCAAAAGCTTTGCTAAAGTCAAGAAATAGCACATCCACTGCTTTCCCCTCATCCACAGAGCCAGTTATCTCATCATAGAAGGCAATTAGGTTAGTCAGGCATGACTTGCCCTTGGTGAATCCATGCTGACTGTTTCTGATCACTTTCCCCTCCTTTAAGTGGTTCAAAATTGATTCCTTGAGGACCTGTTCCATGATTTTTCCAGGGATTGAGGTGAGACTGACTGGCCTGTAGTTCCCCGGATCTTCCTTCTTCCCTTTTTTAAAGATGGGCACTACATTCACTTTTTTCCAGTCATCCGGGACCTCCCCCGATTGCCATGATTTGTCAAAGATAATGGCCAATGGCTCTGCAATCACATCGGCCAACTCCTTTAGCACCCTCGGATGCAGTGCATCCGGCCCCATGGACTTGTGTTCGTCCAGCTTTTCTAAATAGTCCTGAACTACTTCTTTCTCCACAGAGGGCTGGTCACCTCCTCCCCATACCATGCTGCGGAGTGCAGCCATCTGGGAGCTGCCCTTGTCTGTGAAGACAGAGGCAAAAAAAGCATTGAGTACACTAGCTTTCTCCACATCCTCTGTCACAAGGTTCCCTCCCTCATTCAGCAAGGGGCCCACACGTTCCTTGACTTTCTTCTTGTTGCTAACATACCTGAAGAAACCCTTCTTGTTACTCCTAACATCTCCAGCTAGCTGCAACTCCAAGTGTGATTTGGCCTTCCTAATTTCACTCCTGCATGCCTGAACAATACTTTTATACTCCTCCCTGGTCATTTGTCCAATCTTCCACTTCTTGTAAGCTGCTTTTTTGTGTTTAAGACGAGCAAGGATTTCACTGTTAAGCCAAGCTGGTCGCCTGCCATATTTACTTTTCTTTCTACACATCGGGATGGTTTGTTCCTGCAACCTCAATAAGGTTTCTTTAAAATACAGCCAGCTTTCCTCGACTCCTTTCCCCCTCATGTTATTCTCCCAGGGGACCTTGCCCATCAGTTCCCTGAGGGAGTCAAAGTCTGCTTTTCTGAAGTCCAGGCTCTGTATTCTACTGTTCTCCTTTCTTCCTTGTGTCAGGATCCTGAACTCGACCATCTCATGGTCACTGCCTCCCAGGTTCCCATCCACTATTGCTTCCTCTACTATTTCTTCCCTGTTTGTGAGCAGCAGGTCAAGAAGAGCTTTCCCTTCTGGTTTCCTTTTCCTTTATTTTGCGCCCATTTGTGTCATACAGTGGAAGGGACAATAAATTCAATTGTTAATCCAGAATGTCTGTAATGCTTGACAAAACATCTTTTGCATATGGCTGAGGAGTTAGGTTAGGTTAACTGTAGTCAGGAGTAGACATGACTTAAAAACGCACTTTTTCTTCAAATTGAGGGTCTGCATAAAAGTTACATAATACTATGATATTTGAAATAAGTACTATTACCTTTTGACTTCTGAAAGTAAAGACATTGCTTATAATATAAGAGCAATCAGTTCAAAAGGATTTCTCTAAAGCAGTTAAAAACTCTGTTAGAATGCTGCAAAGTTTTCTGTGGAATATCAAAAGGTCAACTCTTTGAAATAACCTTTTCCTAACTATTTTAACAGTGCTACCACTCCCCTTCCCGCTCCCCGCCCTCCTCCCTCCCGCCGAGTTTGAGACTTTCGGAACTGGCAGGCAATCCTTTTCTAAAATTAAACACATTTAAACAGTTAAAACACATTCTTTTTTAAAGTTGAATTACTCTCTGATCAGGTTAGCCATTTTAAACCATTTTCTTTCATAAGAACATAAGAATGGCCGTACTGGGTCAGACCAAAGGTCCATCCAGCCCAGTATCCTGTCCACCGACAGTGGCCAATGCCAGGTGCCCCGGAGTGAGTGGACCTAACAGGTAATGATCGAGTGATCTCGTTCCTGCCATCCATTACCCCCCTCTGACAAACAGAGGCTAAGGACACCATTTCAAATTAGTTGTAAAAAAAATTCAACATACATTCTAATTCTTCTGAGCTCAGATGCCCCTGTTGTAACCAATAAAAAAATAGCAATCTTTCCAGACCGACTTTTAAGAATTGTATACCATTTGAGCACTAG
Organism: Chelydra serpentina; assembly: GCA_037349315.1. Classification (NCBI taxonomy): domain Eukaryota; kingdom Metazoa; phylum Chordata; order Testudines; family Chelydridae; genus Chelydra; species Chelydra serpentina. Next base: position 82,920,862 of record JBAIAC010000004.1, read on the forward strand.
ACCTGTTACCGGTATAAAGGATGAACGTTTCCCCTGTACAGAGGGCCAGTAGAAAGCTTATACACGACATAAGACTTACATAAGATTTCAAAACTGGGCTTAAAAGGTATTTATGTTGTATATGGATCTTGTGCTCGTCCTTGCATAGGAATAAATTTTACCAGTAGTGCTCAAATCTACCTTTTTAGGGCATGGCAAAATAAAGCTCATAAGCAAAGCTACTGGGAATTCTTTATTCAAAATGTTTGTTGATGAAAAATGGCTTTTTCATCACAATTTCCTTAGGAAATATAAATTTTTGATTATGTTTTCCTGTCTTTCATTAAAAATCCCAAACTAATTTTCAGGTTTTGGCTGTACAAAACAAACAAACAAAAATTCAGCTGAAAAACAATTATTTGGTATGGGGTTTTAAATATTTCAATAAAACACACAAATTTTGAAGAGAAATTCCAACAAAAATGAAAACGTTGATGTTATTGAATTTTTCTTTGCACAAACAAGAAACATTTCTCAACCAGTTTAACTCAGAGGTAAGACAGATTACGAAAGTCCGGAAGGCATGGATGTCATTCATTTCTCTGTACAGACTCCTTACCCCACTAGGGTATTAATTATAAATCTTAACAAGTGCCTCAATTCAGGAAAGCAGCCCTCTCCATGAAACCATTTAAGCATGAACTTAACATTAAACATGTGCTTACATCCCATTGAAGTCAATGGAACTTAAGCATGTGCTTAAAACTAAGCATGTGTTTAAATGTTTTCATGAAGAGGGATGGACTAAAATACATGTATAAGTCCTTTGCTGAATTGGGGCCAACAATTTGTCCAACCATTACAGTAAACAGACATGTTTATAAAGAACTCAATACAATGTTAAAATTGCAAATTCAGTTTTCCATGTTTATACTTTTGAATGTTCAGTTTCCACATCAACAGAAAATATTCTATTTGTGAGTGCAAATTGTATGTGCAATGCCTTCTATATTGTGTCTCAACTACCTGATTACCCTGTGTGAAAATGCAGGGTTTTTTTTCACAAAACCATTTTTTTTTCATGCGTAGAGTGAAGACATACATCTGGTATTTTACAGATTGCTTTCAAAAAAATTCATCGTATATCATTTTGCTCTTGCTTTGATACATGTAATTCTGGCTTGAGAAACAATGTATTATGCTGTTTCACTCCAGATAAATAATTAAATCATTATTTTGGACTAATTTCAAGGAAGTATAAATGTCAGTGTACATGATCAATAAGGTGTGCATATGAATGAGTAACTTTAATACTGGAAATGGGCAGGAGAGCTTGGTTGTGGCAGAAAAAGGACCCAATACCTCTAACCTTTAAATTCCTTTTCATCCTATAATCTCTCCTGTTTTCCCACTTACTAAACAGGTTACCAATATGTAACTAATATCATTTTATTACGTTGCATTTGAATATTGCTTTTTTGTCCATCAGTGAATTATGAAATACTTCATATCTACCAAATCCAACAAATTATACTGTTCCAGGGGTGTTGTGCAGACCAGTTAGTGTGTGCAACACTGTGAAAGATTTCAAACACCGTGAAAGTGTTATGCACTATTGTTATTATAATTACTACATTGTATTTCCTTTCCCAGTGGACTTGTTTCCAGATGTAAATGCACTATTGAACAGCAGCGTTAAATCATTGACAGGTGGAGTAAAATATCGGTGTTTATCTTTGATGAAAATGTGCGGATATGAACACTTCTATCTATTTACATTCTTATTGTGGCACCCATTGTCATAGTGTTTAAGCACCCTGCAAAAATAAGAGCAAGTTATATTTCTCTTTTCCTTCCCAACCACCAGGAAGCAAGCTTTATGGAGTGCAATTTTTTAAAATTTTTATATCAAAGTGAGTGTGTTGGTGTGTGTCAGAGTCCTAGTATGTAAAAGCACAAACAGAGAGTTGTGTTTTGCATTTAGTTCTTAATATTGTGAAGTTGTTGTTAGTCGCTTTCATTTCTTCTCGTAGTGATTTTCATAGTCTCAGCCTGACTCCTGTGAAGGTTCTGTCTCCTGCAGTCATGAGTCTCAAGAGCTGGTTCACAAATTCAGGTTGATCTTGCAAATGAGACCTTAAATGCACACAGTAGCAGCTAGGGTAGCATGTTTTACATGCCTCTAGTTAGCTCATCCATATTGCTTAATAAGCTTGTTCTTCGTTTTCCCTCAGTTTCACTTGTAAATGCATTATTATCCAATTTTCTCAATAATGTGCAACTTAATTATCTCCTGTTTTAGCGCATTGCTGCAGGACAGTGTGCAACTCATTACATACAATGCAATATCTTCCTATTCATAAGGCTATAAGAAAATAGCAGGCTACAACTTTCAATGCTCACCACAAATTTTTTCGCAGTGCCACACACTCAAATATGATGTGGCCATGGCTGCCTTTCTGTCATGACAGAGGGGCGACTGGGAAGAATTTCAGTGAGTGCGGTTATTATCCGGTACACACAGTGGAGACAAAGGCAGAAAGGAAGAGGACTGGGCCATAGCCTTCACGCCGTTGGGGATGGGCTTCCCGGGGAGCTCACCCTGCTGGCTGCCCAGCTCCATACCCAGCTCCAACCCCGGTACTCAGCCTGGTGGCGCTATACCCATTGTTTTGAAACAGAAGTCTTATTTCCTTGAGGTACAGATAAGTTGCAGTGTGCTTTCCCCCTCAAATGGTCTATGCTTTTGAATGAGAGGAGATGGACCATTTGCCATAGAAAGAGAGCTCAGATCACAGGGCTGGTAAAACAGGACAAACTATGATACAACAAATCAATGTTCACATGCAACAGCAGCAGTTGAGACAGTCACTGTTTATTGGCCACTAGGGATACTCATTTACAGTTGATAAAGTATGGTGGACAGAACATCCTAAATGAAAGAGTAAATCAAATAAACTGATTCCAAAGAAAATGAGGCTTCCCACAACTACTATGTGAAAATAAATCTTATGCGTTTGAACATAAATTGAATACAGATCTGTACAAATCAACACACTGCATAGTGAGAGAAATATAAGAAAGAAAGAATGAGAGATTCAAGCTGGTAGTTGCACCAGAAAGCTACTCTCTCTCCTCAACCTCACAAAAGTTAAAAATGTCCATGCATTATGTTCTGTCAGGAGAAAGAACCAATAATCTGGTAGCCAAATTTTTTAAGGCTAAAATCGCGTTGAGAGTTAGATGCCTAGGCATCTAGTGGAATATTTAAAATGCTCATCTGGATCTTGTGACACCTGAAGCCTTATAAAAATCTGGCCATAGGGCACTTTTGTAATATAAATCTCATTGCAAGTCACTCTTGAAAATAAGTTTTAGGCTCTTTAGTCCCTGAGGCACTTCTGAAAATTTTACCCACACTTTTTCTGGTTGCATGATCACAGACTTTGGCTTTCAGTAACAGATAATCTGCCACAACATGTCAGTTGTTAGTAAACATACAAGATGCTTTAGGTAGTGTTTGAAACAGTTTTGAATTGTTTTACAAAACTGCTTTTGGCAATAGCTCTGCTGCTAGTTCTGTCAGCACGTGTTAATGGCTATTTGCCATATTTTGAAGGCTGAAGTTGTTCTTTTGCTTAGAAATTAGATTTCTTTCTTTACTTGGAAAAAACAAAACAAAAATCTTTACCTGTGTCACTGCTGCCATCAAATAATACAACTGGACACATCAAAAGGTGGAAATTATCCTGTGCTGGAAATGAGATATAATAATAGAACTGTAGGACTGGAAAGAGATCTTTATTGGGCATCTAGTGAGGTAGAACAAAGTATATCTAGATCATCTCTTTCAAGTGTTGTCTAACCTGTTCTTATACAAGCCTTCAGTTATGGGGATCGCACAACCTCCCTTGGTAAACTGTTCTACTGCTTAACTATCCTTTATAGTTAGAAAAGTTTCCTAATATCTAACCTAAATTTCCCTTGCTGCAGATTAACCCAATTACTTCCTGACATATCTTTTGTGGACATGGGACTTGGAGAGCAATTGGTTACCATCATCTTTGTAACAGCCCTTAATATATTAAAAGATTACAATGTCCCTCCCTTCTCTTTTTTAGACGAAATATGATCAGTTTTTCAACCTCTCCTCATAGGTCAGGTTTTCTAATCCACTCACCACTTTTGTTACTTTCCTCTGGATTCTCTTCAACTTCTCCACAGCTTTGTTAAAGTGCTGTGCACAAAACTGGACACAGTATCTTGCTGAGGCCTCACCAGTAAGATGTAGAGCAGAACAATTACCTCCTGTATTTTACATATGACACTCCTGTTAATACACCCCAGAATATTAGCCTTTTTGCAACTGCATCATATTATAGTCTCATAATCAATTTGTGATCCACTGTAACCCCCAGATCCTTTTCAGCAGTACTACCACCTAGCCAGTTATTTCCCATTTTGTAGTTGTACATTTCATTTTTGAGTTCTAAGTGTAGTTCTTTCCACTTGCTTTATTGAATTTTATCTTGTTAATTTCAGACAAATTTATCAAGATAATTTTTATTTCTAAGGTCCTTGAAAGTGCTGGCAAGCCCTCCCATCTTGGTTTCATCTTCAAATATCATAAGCACTCTCTCTAGTGTATTATCCAAGTCATTAATGAAAATATTGAATAATACAGGACTCAGGAGAGACTCTTGCAGGACCTCACTAGATATGTCCTCCCAGTCTGACAGCAAATAATTGATAACTACTCTTTGAGTATGCATTTTCAACCAGTTGTTCATCCACTTTAGAGTAATCTCACCTAGACCATATTTCCCTAGTTTGCTTATAAGATATCATGTGTGACTGTGTCAAAGCCTTACTAAATCAAGATAAGTCAAATTTACTTCTGAGGTTGGATGTTTCTGCTGGAAACCTGTCCTTCCCCCACCCCATCCATACACGCACCCACTTAAAGGTCACATGGACTTTTGTGTGCTTGTGGGCATGATTTTTTTTCATATTTTTCATTATTGTATTGTTGACAAGAATTATTCACATACACTAATTCATTGCAAAGGGTCCAGGAGACTGGGCACATTCTTAGAGACAGAAATCTTGTGTTTTATTCCTGACTCTTCTGCTGACTTATTGCGCAATTTTGGGCAAATCACTTAATTGCTATGTAACTCAGTCACCATAAATATAAGGTGGTGATGAACTTTCCCCACTTGCTTCTCCTGAAAGAAACTGTGTCTGCTGGCTGTGTGCAATGCGGTGGGCAATGCCCCCCTCCATCTTTGGAGAGGCTAACAGTGGTATCATGTAACTGTGACACTGCTCTGAGATGTACTTTGGCTAGATCCTTCACAGGGGCACAAATGTAGGAGATAGAGGAGTATCCTTGCACCCTTTCCCCTAACCCACGCAAGGCCATATATATAATATATAATATACTTTCTATATTTCAATCAAACAAAAAATAAAATATGATAATTAAAATATACATTGGAATATTTAGACATAGTGGATCTTAATTATCCAGCCGCTTTTGTTCCAAATTAATCCCATTGATGTCAAGAGATGCATCCAGGATGAATTGAGACCATTGTGTCTTACTGACATATTGTCCTGACAATAAAGCTTTTTGTAGTATTATAATCCAGTTTTACATAATGAAATCATGAAAGAATGTTTGTTAAAAGAAAGCAAGTTGTGTTTTCTGGTGGAAAAAATGAAATTATGTGTGCAGAAAGAGGATAAAAATCTGTTAGTCTGGTGACAGAACTTAAAGTCAGAAAATTCTCCACATCTGAAATTGTAAAAAGAAAAGAAATGTTGCTCCTCTTTTCTCAGAAAGCAAAACCCAGTGGCAGGGGGAGAAGATACAATGAAACAATTAATTTTAGATGTCATAGAATGTTACCTGTCTTTCAAGCTTTTAAGATACACAAGCCTTTGTACTTAGGATGCTGGCAAAGCTTTGCAGTTTGCATAAGAATGTAATTTGGGCAGTTTTGAAAATTGAAATGAGGAGTGTACAAGTCTACATAGCAAGAATTACTTGAGTTTCAATGGAGAGGAAACTTGCAGTTGCTCAGATCCCTGAACAGGGTGTAAAAAATATCCACCGGTGCAGGCATCAAAAGCAAACAACTTCCAGATGTTATTGTGGACCAGGCAGAGTTAATACAAGCAGCTTTTTAAATGTTTGTACACATCTGCTAGAGCTATCTGAGCAAACAAGAAGGTAACCATTAGGCACTTTTGTATCTACATAACTTCACCCACTCTATTACCAAATTAATATTAACCCATTATAACAGGGAAGTGTTTCTTAGGGAATATGTGAACTTAAAATCACTCTTCAACAAATCACTTACATTTTGAGTGACATGCACATTGTGTATTTATACTTGTATAATGAGAACTGAAGTACATTTTAGTGATGGTGAATTGCCAAAAAAATGCCAGTGGGAAATGGTCTTTCTAACAAGTGTTTGAGGACAGAGGGTGGTCACTGGTTATTCTGTGACAAATATGAGACTGGGTGTGGAATTGGGTGTATTTCTGAACTAATGTATTTGTTTAGCAGCCCAAAAGGTTTAGGCAGTGAAGTATAGAAATGGAAAGTGAAAATATTAATTTTATAGAAGTTATTCTAACATTTCAACTTTAGGATAGTGCAATGCAGACAGAAAAACAGTGCTAGAAATGATAGCACTCCCCCACCCCCCCCAGACACACACACACTTTGATAGCTAAAATACAAAAATTACATTTAAGATATGCCCCTTGTCAGCCTTGTACTTGCTACCTACATTCCCTTCATGAGCAGTAGATGTGATGACCTGTGTGTGTGTTGCCTTCCTCCTTATTGCATCCTTATCCCTGTTACTGTTTATTTCCTGGTTCCTGCTCCCCGAACTCAGTGTTCGTGTGTCTGCATAACACTGGGTGTGTGCAGTTATTCAGGGCCTGCTGCTACATACCTGCTATTTGGACTGTTGTTCTGTTTTGCTCAGACTGTTGCTCACTGAACTGGTTCATGGTTATTACATGTTTTGATTTACCACCTACTTGCATGTCTTGCTTCAATTTCCTTGAGATTTGGGATTGCTGTTCTGGTGTACATCAGAGTGTAACAGTAGAAAACATCTCTATTTCATGGACTATTACCTGCTCCTACCAGATTTTAACAAAATAAAATAATTATTTATATGTATGTAACTGAGAGCTCAATTAACAAGCAGACACACAAATTAGAAGACTCTAACACTTTAGTGCTTAGAGTTGTTCAGGTTCTGCTGCAGGCAACAAAACAAAACAATGTCTAGCAGAACTTCAGTCAAACAATGAAAGTGAAATGAAAAGTAATGGGATGCAAAAAACCGCAAAACAAAACAAAAATCCCCTGTACAAAATCAAATCATGTTAGTCAAATGCTTTCACTATAAAAAAGACAATGTAATTCTTTAGTTCTAGCAATCCCTGTATCTCAGTGGAATGTCTTTTGATATACTGCTCCTGCACATATTTATGACAATACAGTGTATAAACTGTAAGAGTAAAAATATCCTGAAAAATGCTTTCTCAATAATTTCTTCTCTGCAGAAATCAGAATTTTGAGATAAGGAATATGGTCCTTCCATTTTTAGTGATGGGATACTTCATTAACCTCTGTGAATAAAGCAGGGGTCTTGAGAAAAAATATTATATGATCACACAGCTAGTCCTTATAATGTGTATGCATGGGGGTTGAATAAGGTTGCACAGGCAATCTTGATTACATTCAGATTACAACCAAATTACATCTCTCATGACATTCAATGGTCGTTCAGCAAGAGGGAACACTATTGTGCTTCGTGGGAGATGTAATCAGCCAGGGAGCCTAGACCATAGAGGTGAGTGAGGCATGAGACACCAGGACTACGATTTCCATGAGGTACCACTACAGTATTTGTGATGGGGGGAACAATTTTCTGACCAGTATGACATAAGAGCAAATGGGGTTACCCATAGAAAGGATGTATAGCAAAAAGAGAAGGATACCAAGTACAAAGCACTGGAGGATAACAGCTGAATGGGAAAAAAAAGATATATTGCCTAGGGAGATCTGATTAGAGTGGTAGGAGGATACTCAGTCAATCACAGAGCCACTAAACCTGAGAAAGAAAAGATTCAAAGAGAGTGGTCAACTGTGTTAGAGAGTGGATAAAAGATGAAGTTATATTAAGTGTTTTTGGTAATTCTTTCCCCCTCTATTTTGTGCACTTTAAATTGATTAGTCTGAGTCATCTTACACCAGTGCTTTTGCCAATCACTGCTGGACTACCTGTTTGAGTTTGTTCATTGTGTAAAGTAAAATCATTAGCCAAATGATTGAAACTATTTTTAACCTATATTCCAAGAATTTTGAAACAAAAATGGACAGTGAGATAATTGAAAAAAGGTTTGTTAATTGGGAATACACAAAATAGTTGTGTTAAAATAATATTTAATGTGAAACTGAATTCCTTGAAAAAAAGGCAAATGTTTTTGGGATTTCCAGTGTTTAGTTAAGACACCTTCTCTAGCTCCTCTTTAATCACAAATCTATGACAACTAGAATAATACAGTTATAACAGCAGTAGAATAGGATTACCTTTTTCATGCATTGTTGGCACTAGCTAGAAAATCTGTTCATAGGATGAAGGGTCCAAATCCATGAGAAAGTGAAGGATCTGTAGTTTTTCTTCTTTGAAATACTCCACACATATGTTGTGATGAATCCGTTCTACTGAATGTATGCATAATCTGAAGGGACACTGTATTCTTCCTTTGAATATTTGACTCCACCTCTAATGAGTTCAGATGAAGAGAGATAAGAGTGTTTAAGAATGGGCAGAATGAAAGAAGTCTGTGAGGAAAGGGAATTTCCTCTACTCTTGTAATATGCATTCGTATGTGCTTTTACTCGTCTTCATTTTTAGTACAAAACTAGGCATAAAGTTGTGATACTTGCTGCATTCTCAGACAGTTAGGAAATATAAATCATTAAAGTTACTGTCTCTATTTCAGTTTAGAAAATGGGCCAGGTTATGATTTTGGTTACATCGGTGTCAATGAGATCATAATCTGGCTCAGTGATTTCCAACACACAAAATGATCCCTGTAAATGACATCGGCCGTCACAACTGTATCTTTTTATCTGCTTGTGCTACTGTCATTTCTAATGTTCAGTTCTTATTTTCTTAAATTAATCAAGCCAGGAAATGACTTGGGATTTGTCTGGCCCTCATTTTCTCAGTATAGCTTTCCTGATTTATAGTCAGGAGATACTCCCTTTAGTTAATTAGCAGAACAATGCATAATAGACAAGTGCTGTTGAGCCTTTTAATATTTTCAGAGTTATTTTATTTGAATTCCCTTGCCCTTAATGAAAATATAGTTTGGGCAACACTTATATGGCTCAGTCATTTCTAATTAGCATAAAGTTGGTTAAGGTAAAGATGCTAGGACAAATCTAACTACCCTTCCCAAACTACTATCTATGTTTTCTATTACAGCAATTATAGGAATTTTTCTCAGACACACTCAGGAATTAGACTAATGTGTTCAACTAAGTTTTTTATTTGTTTGGAAAATCTAAAGCAACCTCAAACAGGGCATTTATTTTTATTAAATGGAGGAAGGAAGAAGGGTATGTCAAGTAGATCACTTGGTACTCTTAACTGATTGTTCAAAAGTGGTCAGGGAGGATTTTTCGGTACATGTAACAATGTGGATGAAGATCAAAGTCACAAATCCACTATCCTAACTTGGTAAGAAACTAGAGGAAGAGGCAGCCACTTTTTAGGGAAATGATAAGTAGTAATTTTTGAAAATCTTGGTTTAATACTATTGTACAGAAATTAAAATAAAAGTTTGAGGAAGAACATATTTAAAAACTGCTGGCTATACTACACAAAGCACTAATGTGGCTATGGAATTGCTTTTTCTTTTAACAAGGGTCATTGTTTACATTACATTAACACAGAACAATTTATATTCCAATTCACCTTATGGAATATCCTTAATTATTTTAGTTGTTAGAAAGTGCACACTTTTGGACTAGGCTTTTCAAAGGACCCTAAAGGGGGTAAAGGTGCCAGAGTCCCATTAAATTTCAGATGCCTATCTCCCTTGGGATTTTGTGAAAGTGCCATCCTTTACAACAGGAATATTCAGAGACCACAGGTGAGAAGGCTTTGTGCCAATATGTAAAAGGGCTGTGCAGTCATGCACATGTATTTATTCAGAAATTGAGGTTTGATAATAACAATGTTCATGCTGTTAACAAACTTAAAGTATGTGTTAAAGTTAGCTGTAAATCTGAGTTTCTCTGTCAGGATTGGCACATCCTCTAGTGATTAGGTCATAGGCCTGGGAGTTAGATTCCTTGGTTCTGTTCTTGTCTCAGCTACAGATAATATGTGTGACCTAGGGTTAAAACATTCTGTGATTTAACTTCGACATGTGTAATATTAGTTACTGTAACTATTGCACAAAAGTGATTTGAGTTCCTGGGATGAACAATGTTCTCAATGTGAAAAGTAGTATTGTTACTAAAGGAACAAAAAAATCTGTTCTCTCCTTTTTTCCTGGCAGACTTATTCCAACCAATTTCACAGTAGTCATAATCATAATAATAAACTACTTACAGACATGTTAGCAAAAGAGGTTGAGTACTATCCTCTCTTAATGACTCAAGTAGACAGAGCGTGCTCAGCATCTGGTCGGGTCTGAGCCAGGGGTGATTATGTAAAATTTGAATCTTTCATTATTACAATTTAACATCAGAATCCCCTAAGTGAATGTGGTATGTCAAACCCTTCTGAGTGCACTTTGAGATGCTTCCCGAAGAAATTTCCCTTGTAACTGTAAGGCCATTTATATATACCCTACATGAAATAAAACAGAAACATGCCTAAATCGGACAGAATTTTAGTTGTCTACACTAGACAAATAGGCTTTGAAACTGGTGAGACATACACCAGTAGGGAGCTATTTTTAAAACAATTTAAAAACAAACAAACATGTTTTCAAGTGAACTTTTAGAAGCCAAGAAATGTGGATGATTGCCTATCCTCAGAGCCTGGAAGTCACCTTTGCAAACAGGAGTGAATTAATAAAGATCATATTTACATTTGTAGGATACAAATTGTTACCAATATTTTTGTATTAATAATAATTAGTGCTTATATAGTAGTTTTTGTCCATAGAACTAAGACTTCAAGACAAATGTAAATTTTCTAGTAATTTATTTTGCATAAAGGCCATAACTTTAATCAGTAAATGTCAATAACTAACATCATCAGAGTATTAAAATCTCAAATGAAAACCACAACAAGTCAAATTATCAGAGTGAATAGTTAATAAATGAAAGGCCATCTCACGATATTTGATTGCAAGAGCCTTTCCTGGCCACATGAGTGGGTCAATTTGATCACATGGACAATGACTTGTAATTGACAGAACAACTTTTCTAATCAATATTATTGTTAATGGAATCCCCTCATGAGTCTGCAAAATCTGAATCAGGTAGTATAGGTTGAAAGCCTCCTTCGGCTCCATGCCCCAGTGGTGAAACCCACAAATTACTATTTTAAAAATAACCCTAATACAAGAAGGGGTCAGCTATCCCACCAGCCTTAATTTCACTAGGAATCTTCTTCTACAAAACAGCAGGAAGGGCAAAAACTGACTTCAAGTTGCTTGAACTTCTTCCACAGTATTCTAAAACATAGCCATAACAGATCATACATGTTCTGAACTGGGTAACCCTGAAACAACCCCCAAAACAAAGGAAATTAATGTGGGTAGGCCTGCTTACCCTTAAGGATCTCATTTTGAGCTCTCACAGCTTGTCTTCATAAAAGGTACATATTCCACTGGTACATCTAAAGCTCAGGTGGATCAATGAGCATATTAGGCTAGAGATATTTTAACCTCCTGTGCATTATTTTTCATTCTTTAATGGCAATTTCAAAATTATTTTTTGATGTCAGCTACCAGAAAATCCTACTTTCCCCTGTTTGATTTCATTGCAAAATGCATGCTTCACTCTCCAGTGAATTCAGCCTTTTGAAATATTTTGAAAGTCAGTGCAGAAATTTCTTTAGCACATGGAATATATCTTTTCTTTCTACATTACCAGCAGAAATAAGAGCTATAAGATTATTCAAAGAATGAGGCATCTGCTTTACAACACATTACTTTCTGCAAAGAAAAAAAGAAAAAGAAAAATCACTGTGATCATTGGTTTCCCATAGTTCTTCCTTAAATTAACATCTTGATATTGTAACTCAATTAAAGTTCAAACCCTACAGACAGATTTTAGCAATCACCTTTCTTTCTCTGGATTCACCTATTTTGCCAATTTCACAGAAATATGTAAAACCCGAAATGACTCAAATTGAAGTAGTTTATCAACGCAATATATTACCCTGTTATATTTTCTAACCCCCAACTAATGGTTGTAATCTCTCAGGAATAGATAATAGCTTTGATTCTTCATATTAGGTATTACAACAATTGGAGGGAAGAGATGATTATGCTTCATACTTCATTAATTTTATGTGACGGATTAGACTGAGCCATATGTTCATGAGAAGTTATGGGTCTAGAAGCTCAAACTTATTCCATGTAAATTAGTCAAAAATCCCACTGCATACTAGCAATTCATGTTGTGCTAAAATGTCATTTGTTGATAAAGTTGTCAATCTTTAAAAAAATAAAATGGTTAGTGAATGTTGAAGCTTCAGAAATGTTATATTAAAAATAAACAGAAATTAATTGGGTGGAAAACCAGCAGGTTTATCAAAATGCTTGAGCTATGTGAGAACATATGAACACAAAAACTATAACATCATTTTCTGTCATATAGCCTCCTTTGGAAAATGTTAAGTTTCCTGTACTCAAAGAACAAAACATTTACTTTCAGTGTAGATTAGTTTTATTTTTACACAAAGAGTAAGAATAAATAAAAAGAAAACAAGATTTCCATGAGTAAGAAAGCTTTCCATCTTCTTCTTAAATTCCCTCTCAATCCTGCTTCTTAGTGGACAAGATAAAGGGCTTTTTATATTTAAAACACAGAAATCAGAGTCATACACAGAAATTAGTATCTTGGATAGTAGTGTTTTAGCTGCACCCAGTCATAGGCTTTCATTGTTGTTGGGGTTTTTTTCAAGAAGCTTCAGAAGGAAAGTTATTTGCACATGTGCATAATATAATAACAACTATTAGTTTAAGTAGATGTAATGTGCACAATGTAAGGAAGCTGTCCAGCCATTTGGGGTGTTGTCAGTTTGAATATTATTACCCCAAGAATTTTGGGAGGTTCAAATTCATTTAGAAACATTTCTCTTTGAGGTGCACTGTATTGGCATTTTATTTACCTTCATGGCCACCTATGAAATGGGAAGCCGGCATGCAGAATGGTAAAAAAAGGAAGAAGAGGGAAAAGAGGAAGTTATAATTGATAGTTGCATCTGAACGCACACCCGGAGTTCAACAGTAGTCCTGAGCTAATGAAAAGGGAAGGAAGATCTAGAGAAAGTAAGGCAAGAGAAGCCTTGAATGTTAGAAAGGAGGAAGACAATCTGAAAGTAAGGTGGGTAGGTACAACAGAATGAGGGAAAGGTCTTAACATCAATTAGAAAGTGGCCTGCAGTGCTTGATTTTATTCACATTAATTTAAATGGGAATTGGATCAAATTTTAAAAAAGATAAGGCTCTGCATAGAATGCAATCACACCTTGGGACGTCTCCATTGAAGTGTGTGTGTGTGGGAACACATTAACAAGCAAACCTGGGAGATGTTAGAGAATTACTAGTCAAAAGTAACCAAAGTGTAAAATATATTCTTCATATTTTCTTTGCAATAAATGATCCCTTTGTAACACATTCTAAAAGAAGCAAGCAGCTCCCAACCAAGATACATACATTTGCAATAACTGCCAAAGATCATGCAAATATTGGATTGGACTATTCAGTCACATGAGACATCGCAAACCATCTACATCATAGGCTGCAATTCCCACCACCTCTCGCAGATGAAAGGATGCAAACATAAAGGTTTCACAAAACCCCAGGTTCTTCTCCTCCCTAGGCAGCATATCATTTGTGAGAGTCTTGTGTTCCCCTCTACATGAGCGTGCCAGAGAGAAGAATTTGGCTTTACTTCAGGATAACAGGCATGAGCAAAATGTCCATTCTGTGTCTTCCAACTTGTCCCACTTATGTTCTGAAAACATCAGTGATGTAAGGAGAAAAAGAAAAAAAAATCCTCTTTTATGTCATTCAAATTTCAGTGTAATTTTGGCAAACTCTTACTCATCTCTCACACATACTTTCTCTCTGACAGAATTTTAACTTGTTGTGAGATGCAAAATTTAATGCTATAAAATCACAATGCCAATTTGAATATTCTACTTTGATAACTTGAATTCTGACTAGCCCATGTTCAGATTTGAATATGTCTAGTTCAAACTGGATAAGTACTTACAAAAGGTACAGAACATTTCTCACTACCTTATTAACAATATTAAAGTTGCACTGTTCTTTTAATCAATTCTTTGTATTTTCTATCTCTTTAATACTCTCATTCTTTCAATTCTTCTACCAGAGAACCACTACTTTCTCATTTTCAGTGCATATTTTGTATTATAAATATGTGCATGTTCTGTAATTGTTAAAAGGAATGAAAAAATGTCATAAGGAAAGGGACTCAGTGGGCACTTGTGTCGAAACATTTAGTTGACAAAAAAGACATTGTTGTATCTGTGTGGGATTTTAGGGGGTGGGAATAGAACATATGGGACATCAGCTGCAAGTAGAGGTGGTGAGAGGAAAAATGTCAATGATAGGAGAAGTTTTTTTCATCTCTGAGCTGCAAATTTTATGCCAAAATGGAGGAGGTGATAAATAGGATCTAAGTATATCATTAGGATGACAACATATAACCCATGCAACTTATAAATTGCAAACACTTTCTTTTCTCAAGTTAGTAAAAAACTAAATGATCTGTAAAAAGTGTATTTTTCTAGAAGATATCAGCTTGGATCTTTGAAGTAGGTGATTGTTATGCTGTGATTCACATATGACGTAGTAGAGAGATATTCTTAATATTAACCCCCTTTAGTGTCTGATTAAACTACCACTGTAGTTAATGGGAGTCTTTCCATTGACATCAATGGTAGTTGAATGAGCCCCTAAAGCATATGAGTGCCCACCTTCTATACTTTTATTCATGCTTATGTCACAGGTAGTTTCACTGAAGTCAATGTCGGGCTATAATAATCTGGCACATAATGACCAAGGACTAGATTCAACTCCATTTACGTTAGTTGACTTAAGTGGGTGTGGGACCAGGCCCTAAACCAATAACATATTGATAATGTATTATGGTTAAGGTTAAGATTTTGTCATGATTATTTTTAGTAAAAGTCACAGACAGGTCACGGGCAATAAACAAAAAATAATGGAAGCCGTGACCTGTCTGTGACTTTTGCTGCTGCAGTTCCATGGTTTCCCTCACCACCGTGGTGGCTGGCAGCTGTGGGGTTCCCCCTCTGCCCTCAGCAGCTGGGAGCTTCAGCCTGTCCCCTGCCCCACTCTGCCCACGGCAGCTGGGAGCTGCAAGGTGAGAATATTTCTCAGCCTCTCGCCGGTGGTGTCCTCCCCTTTCCTCCACGCCAGCATGAGGCTGTTGCTCGTCGCTGGAACCCTGAGGAGGGGCTCGTCAGGAGTCTGTCACCTGTTGCTGGAACCTTAAAGGGGGGGGGGGGGGGGCTATTGCCTGTCGCTGCTGTGACCTGTCGCTGAAACCTTGTCAGGTCCCCACTGGCTGCCAGCTCCAGAGTCCCGCAGCCCCTAAGGCTGAAGTAGAGAATGTCACAGAGGTCTCTGGAAGTCACAGATTCTGTGACTTCCATGACCTCTGTGACACAAATGTAGCCTTAATCATAGTAAATTTGATGTAATGTGTGTAATATGTATTGAAATCTATTTCATTCATGTAGAACATTTAGAAATTGCATCGGCAAAGCAATGATAGTATCTTACCAACTAATGTGATTTTGCTTGATAAGATTAATTATGCAATTTGTTTAAGAGTGCTATATGCATTAGAATGATGGTTTACCGCATGTAGGTCATTTCTATGTGAAGTCATGGACGTTAGAATGGGTTCTCTATGGATCTGATAAGGTAAAATGAAGGATATTAAAGAGATTTTATACATTTTACATTTTGGTCTGAAGGTGGTAGACAAATAGTTGATGAGCAAAAAGTTTCAAAAATGATTAATAAATAAACATTATAGCTGAAGAATGTTGTACTGTGACTAGTTTTCATCTGTCACTGCCCAGAAGATTGCCTTCCATCCTATCCTATGCTGCGATGACTCTGACCTGCAGGTTTGATTATTGCAACTCATTATTTATACCTAGCAATGAAGGCAACAGCCTGAAAAGCTAGTGAAAACAAAACAAAACACAGTAGCCCATCTATTTACCAGCCTAGATCATTGTGAATACAGCATCCCCTGTTCCATTCTATGCATTGTGCCCCCTTTGAACATAGAGTTAAAGGTTTCTATTCTCTTCTTCAAAGCCCTCTGTGGGAATGGCCGTAGATCTCAGGAAGATACTTCTCCTTTCTTGAGTGTTACCTTCCAAAAGAAATACATTCCATTGTTACAGTCAACCAATACAGGGAAGTAGGGGACAGAATTTTCTTAGGAATTGGATCTAGACTAAGAAACTCACTAAATGAAGAGATAAGACTGACCACTAAATTTGACATGTTCCTAACTAAATGCAAAAGTGGCAAGTTAGCTTTCCCTCAATATGTTCAATAAGTGGAGTGTAGGTGCCACAGGATGTTCTGCTTAAGGGAACCAGAGTGACTGATCTGTCACACTGATTGGCCAAGCATTCTATTTAATACTAGAAGGCCACCTGGGAAGTTGTCTGGACAATTACAAAGGCTTCTGGCCTGTTGCAACTCTAGATGTCCTCCGGTCTCTGAGCCCAGCCTGACTACAGCCTGGTACCATGTCTAACCCTGGCCTGACTCTTAACCCAATTCTTGTTGAGGGAACCTGGCTCTTGCAATTCCTCAGACTCCTGGTCACTGACTACCATCCCTGATGTGTGGACCCAGTGTAGCTGTAACTGCTAGGCTAGGCTGTCTATGCCTGGTCCCTTACAGCATGTCAGTTTTGATTATTTTTCAATAGAATATTTGTATATGATTCACAAATGAAATAGAATCATAGAATTTTAGGACTGGAAAGAACCTCGAGAGGTCATCCAGTCCAGTCCCCTGCACTCATGGCAGGACTAAGTATTATCTAGACCATTCCTGACAGGTGTTTGTCTAATGCACTATTTCATTTTTACTTTCTTTTTTTATTCCAAATTTCTTGTTTCATTTTTGTTTCAACCTATAATAAAGATTTTATAAATATTCTATATTTGTTTTATTGTTATTAGCTGGGTGAAAACTTGTTATGGGTTGAGTTAAAACCCCATTGTGACTGATAGGTATGAACTCATCCTTCAATTAACATAACTGTAAACATAAGCCCCCACCTAAGAGAAAAGGTGTGTGTGAACCAGCCTAGGAGCTTTTGGCCTCTACACCAACATTCCACAGAAAGATGGACTACAAGCTGTCAGAAACATTATCCCCGATAATGTCATGGCAAACCTGGTGGCTGAACTTTGTGACTTTGTCCTCACCCACAACTATTTCACATTTGGGGACAATGTATACCTTAAAGTCAGCTGCACTTCTATGGATACCCGCATGGCCCCATAGTATGCCAAAATTTTTATGGCTGACTTAGAACAATGCTTACTTAGCTCTAGTCCCCTAACGCTCCTACTCTACTTGCACTACATTGATGACATCTTCATCATCTGGACCCATGGAAAAGAAGCCCTTGAGGAATTCCACCATGATTTCAACAATTTCCATCCCACCATCAACCTCAGCCTGGACCAGTCCACACAAGCGATCCACTTCCTGGACACTACAGTGCTAATAAGCAATGGTCACATAAACACCACCCTATACCAGAAGCCTACTGACTGTTATACTTACCTACATGCCTCCAGGTTCCATCCAGTTCACATCAGATTGAGCTTGGCTCTAGACAAAGATACAACCCCATTTGCTCCAATCCCTCAGACAGAGACAAACACTTACAAGATCTCTATCAAGCATTCTTAAAATTACAATACCCACCTGCTGAAGTGAAGAAATAGATTGACAGAGCCAGAAGGGTACCCAGAAGACACCTACTACAGGAAAGGCCCAACAAAGAAAGTAACAGAATGCCACTAGCCGTCACCTTCAGCCCCCTCTCCAGCGCATCATCAAAGATCTACAACCTATCCTGAAGGACGATCCCTCACTCTCACAGATCTTGGAGACAGGTCAGTCCTCGCTTACAGACAGCCCCCCAACCTGAAGCAAATACTCACCAGCAACCACACAACAAAAACACTAACCCAGGAACCTATCCTTGCAACAAAGCCTGTTACCAACTCTGTCCACATATCTATTCAAGTGACACCATCACAGGACATCATCATGTCAGCCACACCATCAGGGGCTTGTTTACTTGCACATCTACCAATGTGATAAATGCCATCATGTGCCAGCAATGCCGCTCTGCCGTGTACATTGGCCAAACCAGACAGTCTACTCAAGAGAGTCGGTATGGCATGTTCTCTCTCTCTCTCTATATATATATATACACACACAGAGAACATGCCATATACAGAGAACATGCCATACCAACTCCATGCATCTGATTAAGTGGATTTTAGCCCACGAAAGCTTATGCCCAAATAAATTTGTTAGTCTCTAAGGTGCCACAAGTACTCCTGTTATTTTGCTGATACAGACTAACACTGCTACCACTCTGAAACAAGGACTGTTTATGTTTTTCATCATTACTGGAAAGGACAAGATTCCTGTTAACTCCCTGCTTCTCCCAACAAAGTTTTAACTGAATAGCTAGAAAAATAAATTGAATTAATTTATTGGGACCATCCTAGATCTTAAAGCTGGGTCTCAAACCTGAAATATAAAATATTTTTTGGGGGGGAAACATCCTTGTAATTCTGAAAAAAAACAGGTGACGCCACTGAATTTGTCCATCTCTAGTAAATAGTATTAAATACTGGATGTTTGTACACTCTCTATGTATGTTGTTGTGGTGCAGTGACATGAAACGTTATATACTGAAAACACATATCAATCTTTGAAATATTTACCCCATGCAGTTAAAAACATGATGATTCAGTTAAAAACATGATATTCACTATATATGCATAGAGTTTGATCATGTCTATTTAGCATAACATGACTAGGGGAGTTTCCATCCTGATACACCACTTTAGGCTGGTACAGTCTATTACCCTGGTGTACCTGGCCCACTTTGACCTCAGCAGTGAGGCCAGGGGAAACAGAACCGATGTGCAGCAGCATGGCCTTACATCCTCCCTGCCCTCAGGAGACTGGAGGGGCTCCAACTATTGCATAGACAGTGCAAGGAAGGCAACAATTTGGCACATAAAGTATGCATGCTACACAAGAGATTTATACCTTGAGATGGTGGGGTTCTACTATACTATGATGATGCAGTTCCTGTGGGAAATTTCTGGGCTGATCTAAGAGTCATCCTTTCCCCTTCTTTAGCAGTGCCTTTGGACAAAGAACTGTGTAGTTGGGGGTAAAAAGCCCTTTTCCTAGGTCGTGATGGTGACAGCTAAATAACTTTTATTCCTCCCTTTTTACAGAACATATTATTGTCAACAAAGCAGGGAAGGCTTCCTAATTAGTGGGATTGTCCCAAAGGGGAGCCAGATATCTCTTACTGATAAAGCACTAAACTAATCTTTTATGTAATTCTCCTGAATATTCAGTGACATGTAGCTCTCCTAACCCAGTAGAAACCCTATGAAGACATTTTGATTCAGCTTGCTCCTGAAGGGAAGTATGCTATATCACTTCTTTACTGGACACAGATTACTTTCTCCTTCACTCAGCTCCATTGGCAAGAAGTGGAAACTTAGAGAGATGACTAGGGAGGAGTATAAAAATATTGCATGAGCATGCCAGTGTATAATCAGGAAGGCCAAAGCACATTTGGAGTTGCAGGTAGCAAGGGATACGAAGGGTAACAAGAAGGGTTTCTATAGGTATGTTAGCAAAAAAGAAGAAGGTCAGGGAAAGTGTGGGACCCTTACTGAATGGAGGAGGCAACCTAGTGACAGAGAATGTAGAAAAAGCTGGAGTACTCATTTTTTTTTGCCTTCGTCTTCATTGACAAGGTCAGCTCCCAGACTGCTACACTTGGCAGCACATTACGGGGAGGAGGTGAGAAGCCCTCAGTGGTGAAAAAACAGATTAAGGACTATTTAGAAAAGCTGCACATGCACAAGTCCATAGGGCCAGATGCAATGCATCCAAGGGTAGTGAGGGAGTTGGGTGATGTGATTGCACAGCCAATGGCCATTATCTTTGAAAACTCATGGCAATCGGGGGAGATCCCGGATGATTGGAAAAAGGCTAATGTAGGGCCCAATTTTTTAAAAGGGAAGAAGGAGGATCCGGGGAACTACAGGCCAGTCGGCCTCACCTCAGTCACTGGAAAAATCATGGAGCAGGTCCTCAAGGAATCAATTCTGAAGCGCTCAGAGGAGAGGAAAGTGATCAGGAACTGTCAGCATGGATTCACCAAGAGCAAGTCATGCCTGACTAACCTAATTGCCTTCTATGATGAGATAACTGGCTCTGTGGATGAGGGGAAAGCAGTGGATGTGCTATTTCTTGACTTTAGCAAAGCTTTTGATACAGTCTCCCACAGTATTCTTGCCAGCAAGTTAAAGAAGTATGGTCTGGATGAATGGACTATAAGGTGGATAGAAAGCTGGCTAGATCGTTGGGCTCAACAGGTAGTGATCAACTGCTCAATGTCTAGTTGGTAGCCAGTATCAAGAGGAATGCCCCAGGGTTCAGTCCTGGGGCCAGTTTTGTTCAACATCTACATTAATGATCTGGATGGTGGGATGGATTGCACCCTCAGCAAGTTCACAGATGAAACTAAGCTGAGGGAGAGGTATCATAGAATCATAGAATCTCAGGGTTGGAAGGGACCTAAGGAGGTCATCTAGTCCAACCCCCTGCTCAAAGCAGGACCAACCCCAACTAGATCATCCCAGCCAGGACTTTGTCAAGCCTGACCTTAAAAACCTCTAAGGAAGGAGATTCTACCACCTCCCTAGGTAACCCATTCCAGTGCTTCACCACCCTACTAGTGAAAAAGGTTTTCCTAATATCCAACCTAAACCTCCCCCTCTGCAACTTGAGACCATTACTCCTTGTTCTGTCATCTCCTACCACTGAGAACAGTCTAGATCCATCCTCTTTGGAACTCCCTTTTAGGTAGTTGAAAGCAGCTATCAAATCCCCCCTCACTCTTCTCTTCTGCAGGCTAAACAATCCCAGTTCCCTCAGCCTTTCCTCATAAGTCATGTGCTCCAGCCCCCTAATCACTTTTGTTGCCCTCCGTTGGACTCTTTCCAATTTATCCGCATCCTTCTTGTAGTGTGGGGCCCAAACTGGACACAGTACTCCAAATGAGGCCTCACCAGTGCCGAATAGAGGGGAATAATCACGTCCCTCGATCTGCTGGAAATGCCCCTACTTATACAGCCCAAAATGCCGTTAGCCTTCTTGGCAACAAGGGCACACTGTTGACTCATATTCAGCTTTTCGTCCACTGTAACCCCTAGGTCCTTTTCTGCAGAACTGCTGCCCAGCCATTCGGTCCCTAGTCTGTAGCAGTGCATGGGATTCTTCCGTCCTAAGTGCAGGACTCTGCACTTGTCCTTGTTGAACCTCATCAGATTTCTTTTGGCCCAATCCTCTAATTTGTCTAGGTCCCTCTGTATCCTGTCCCTACCCTCCAGTGTATCAACCACTCCTCCCAGTTTAGTGTCATCTGCAAACTTGCTAAGGGTGCAGTCCACACCATCCTCCAGATCGTTGATGAAGATATTGAACAAAACCGGCCCCAGCACCGACCCTTGGGGCACTCCACTTGATACCGGCTGCCAACTAGACATGGAACCATTGATCACTACCCGTTGAGCCCGACCATCTAGCCAGTTTTCTATCCACCTTACCATCCATTCATCCAGCCCATACTTCTTTAACTTGCTGGCAAGAATACTGTGGGAGACTGTATCAAAAGCTTTGCTAAAGTCAAGAAATAGCACATCCACTGCTTTCCCCTCATCCACAGAGCCAGTTATCTCATCATAGAAGGCAATTAGGTTAGTCAGGCATGTCTTGCCGTTGGTGAATCCATGCTGACTTTTCCTGATCACTTTCCCCTCCTTTAAGTGGTTCAGAATTGATTCCTTGAGGACCTGTTCCATGATTTTTCCAGGGACTGAGGTGAGACTGACTGGCCTGTAGTTCCCCGGATCTTCCTTCTTCCCTTTTTTAAAGATGGGCACTACATTAGCTTTTTTCCAGTCATCCGGGACCTCCCCCAATTGCCATGATTTGTCAAAGATAATGGCCAATGGCTCTGCAATCACATCGGCCAACTCCTTTAGCACCCTCGCATGCAGTGCATCCGGCCCCATGGACTTGTGTTCGTCCAGCTTTTCTAAATAGTCCTAAACTACTTCTTTCTCCACAGAGGGCTGGTCACCTCCTCCCCATACCGTGCTGCGGAGTGCAGCCGCCTGGGAGCTGACCTTGTCTGTGAAGACAGAGGCAAAAAAAGCATTGAGTACACTAGCTTTCTCCACATCCTCTGTCACAAGGTTCCCTCCCTCATTCAGCAAGGGGCCCACACTTTCCTTGACTTTCCTCTTGTTGCTCACATACCTGAAGAAACCCTTCTTGTTACTCCTAACATCTCCGGCTAGCTGCAACTCCAAGTGTGATTTGGCCTTCCTAATTTCACTCCTGCATGCCTGAACAATATTTTTATACTCCTCCCTGGTCATTTGTCCAATCTTCCACGTCTTGTAAGCTGCTTTTTTTTTTTTAAGACGAGCAAGGATTTCACTGTTAAGCCAAGCTGGTCGCCCGCCATATTTACTTTTCTTTCTACACATCGGGATGGTTTGTTCCTGCAACCTCAATAAGGATTCTTTAAAATACAGCCAGCTTTCCTTGACTCCTTTCCCCCTCATGTTATTCTCCCAGGGGACCTTGCCCATCAGTTCCCTAAGGGAGTCAAAGTCTGCTTAACTGAAGTCCAGGCTCTGTATTCTACTGCTCTCCTTTCTTCCTTGTGTCAGGATCCTGAACTCGACCAGCTCATGGTCACTGCCTCCCAGGTTCCCGTCCACTATTGCTTCCTCTACTATTTCTTCCCTGTTTGTGAGCAGCAGGTCAAGAAGAGCTTTTCCCCTAGTTGGTTCCTCCAGCAATTGCACCAGGAAATTGTCCCCTACACTTTCCAAAAACTTCCTGGATTGTCTGTGGACTGCTGTATTGCTCTCCCAGCAGATATCGGGGTGATTAAAGTCACCCGTGAGAACCAGGGCCTGTGATCTAGTAACTTCTGTTAGTTGCTGGAAGAAAGCCTCGTCCACCTCATCCCCCTGGTCTGGTGGTCTGTAGCAGACTCCCACCACGACATTACCCTTGTTGCTCACACTTCTAAATTTAATCCAGAGACTCTCAGGTTTTTCTGCAGTTTCATACTGGAGCTCTGAGCAGTCATACTGCTCTCTTACATACAACGCAACTCCCCCACCTTTTCTGCCCTGCCTATCCTTCCTGAACAGTTTATATCCATCCATGACAGTACTCCAATTATGTGAGTTATCCCACAAAGTCTCTGTTATTCCAATTACATCATAATTCCTTGACTGTGCCAGGACTTCCAGTTCTCCCTGCTTGTTCCCCAGGCTTCTTGCATTTGTGTATAGGCATTTAAGATAACTCACCGATTGTCCTGCTGTCCCAGTATGGGGCAGGAGCCCTCCCCTCTTGCACTCACCTACTTGTGCTTCCTCCCGGTATCCCACTTCCCCACTTACCTCGGGGCTTTGGTCTCCTTCCCCCGGTGAACCTAGTTTAAAGCCCTCCTCATTAGGTTAGCCAGCCTGCTTCCAAAGATGCTCTTCCCTCTCTTCGTCAGGTGGAGCCCATCTCTGGCTAGCACTCCTTCTTCTTGGAACACCATCCCATGGTTAAAGAATCTGAACCCTTCTCTCCGACACCATCTGCGTAGCCATTCGTTGACTTCCACGATTTGACGGTCTCTACCCCGGCCTTTTCCTGCCACAGGGAGAATGGACGAGAACACCACTTGCACCTCAAGCTCCTTTATCCTTCCTCCCAGAGCCACATAGTCTGCAGGAATACGCTCAAGGTCATTCTTGGTAGTATCATTGCTGCCCACGTGGAGAAGCAGGAATGGGTAGCGATCTGAGGGCTTGATGAGTCTCGGCAGTCTCTCCGTCACATCACGAATCCTAGCCCCTGGCAAGCAGCACATCTCTCGGTTTTCCCGGTCAGGGCGGCAGATAGATGACTCAGTCCCCCTGAGGAGAGAGTCCCCGACCACCACCACCCTCCTCCTCCTCTTGGGAGTGGTGGTCGTGGAACCCCCATCCCAAGGACTGTGCATCTCATGCCTTCCAATCAGTGGAGTCTCCTTCTGCTCTATTCCCTCAGATGTATCATTCACTCCACTCTCTGCACTAGTACCTGTGGAGAGAACATGAAAACGGTTGCTCATCTGAATATGCGTTTCTGGTACATGGACTTGTCTCATACTCTTTCCTCTTCTGGAGGTCACATGCCGCCAATTATCCTCACTGGCCTTCTGTCCCCGCTGCGTAGCCTGCTCTGAATACTCAGAACACTGTGCCCGCTGAAGCCTATCCTGACGTCTATCCAGGAACTCCTCTTTTTTTTTTTATGGAACGCAGGGTTGATACTCGTTTCTCCAGACCTTGAATCTTCTCCTCCAATATGGAGATCAGCTTGCACTTTGTACAGACAAAGTCGCTTCTATCCTGTGGAAGAAAGACAAACATGGCACATCCTGTGCAGGTCACGACAGCGGATCGCTCAGCATCCATAGTCCCTTCCTTCGAAGAGTTTCCTCATTTGTGGCAGAAGCTACTCAGGGAAACCTTCAAGGGGCATGCCGCAGTAGGCTCTCACCAGGTGAACTCCCAGGCTAACTCCACCTGTTTGCTTCTCTGCTATTCGCTGCTCAGCTGGTTTGCAGCTGACTGACTGTCTTTTTAGAAGAGCCTGGAACAAAGCACTCCCAAATCACACTATTCAAACAGGCAATCAAACAATCAAGCACACAGTCAAACTGCCAAACTGTCCCCTCAACAGATATTCACTCCCCCCGTCTACAGCCCCCTGGTTGCTCTGCCTCTGCCTTTAGTTTGGGTTAAAGGAGTTAGGAATGGCAAGGATAGCTTGCCCCCTTTGCACTCCCCTTCCAAACTCCCTCTCAAACTCCCCTGTTTGCAGCTCCTGGTTGCAAAGCTCCCTGGTCGCTTGCTCACTGCTTTATAAAGCCCTGGACTCCCTGATTAGCCCTGCCCCCTGATTAAGGCTTCTAGGTTTCAAGCCTGGTGTAGAAGCTCAGCTTCCAACTGCCAGCCACAGCACACGGTCCTTCACACAAACAAACAAATGATCACACAGCAAGTACCCCCAAACACACACTACAGACAGCCACTTACCCCAAGGGTCTTGTATTTGCTCCTGCTTTACCTGGAGCAATTCCTCTCACACTCCCCTGTTTGCAGCTCCTGTTCGCAAAGCAAATGTTTGGAAAATGTGTATGTGAGGGGAATGCTAAATGTGCAGCTCTTCTTCTCCCCCCTGCAGCCTAGACAATATATAATCATTGGGTGTAAGAATCATTGAATGTAAGAATCATAGGACTGGAAGGAAACTCAAGATGTCATGTAGGTGGAAGACTACATAGAAGGCAGTATCTGTGGTATTCAGTGATCACAGGGTAGGATCCACAAAGATTCTTGGGGGGCCAAGTCACCTTTTTAGGTACATAAGTCTCCTTTTAAGCACCACTGTGATCCACAAAACTCCCACTCAACTGCCCCCTAACCCAATAGGCACCTTAACTTATGCAACTCCCATGTTTTTGCAGTTACATTTCCCTAGGCACCTATGTTTCTGCCTCCAAGCATGCACATTGCTACCTCCCCTTAGGTACCCAGATTCTATCTCCTGCCTGAAGCCCCACAGCAATTCACAAACTGGCGAAGATAGACGATTCAGCCACTTAACGTTTGCTATGAAGCCTGATCTAATATGCATGTTCAAAAGGGACCTGCTGGAGTGAGGCATTCAGGCAAGTTAATAGAAAATGGCAGCTATCCCTATTAGCACAGTGGATAGGGTACTCATGCAGCATGTGGGAGCCCCTTGGTTTAAATCCCCCTGTCTCCTGAGGGGATGGGTTGCTTCTCAGGTGAATACCTTAACCATTAGGCTAGAAAGTCTTTCTATGTGTTTTTCTGGCCTAATTAATATTTAATTATTCAATTTTTAATTACAGTGGAACAGTTTCAACAGGAGAGATTGAAGGCACCATACCCCAGACTATCCCACAGTCCAATGGGCACTCACCTCAGAGGGAGTAGGGTCCTTGTTCAAAGCCCTTCTCCTCTGAGAAGGAGGGATGGAACTGGAGGTGTCCCCCGCTCCTGGGAGAGTACCTTGTTCTCTAAATAAATGTTGTAAGGGAGCTCCACCCCCTTGTTTAGTTTTGGGCCCTACACTTAGGTCTGTGGATCACATGCAGAGGAAGGTGCCTCCCTGAAGCACGGACTTGGATGCCTAACTCCAAGAGAGGGGCAGGAGCACACCTCTGTCATCAGCATCTCCCATTGGCTAGTTTAGGCAGCTCCCTGCCCAGGGTGCTGGCTTTATGGATCACATTCTAAGGTGCCTATATCTCCCCATTCATTGTATAGGGAGCATAGGCATAGGTGTGTCTACCCTGCAGATGGGACCAAGACCCCTAGCCTGAGAAGACAGACTTGTGTTAGTGGAGCTTGTCCTAGTGAGATAAAAATAGCTGTTAGATTATTGTGGCCCTGGTGGAGGCTTGGGTTAGCCACTGGAGCTTGGATTTAGGGGATAGGGTGGACTAGCTACCCAAGCCCAAGACTCTGCTGGTGCCACAATGTCCACATAGCTATTTTTTGTGTGCCACCAAAAGTCCCGCTAAGAACACAATGTGTACCCAGGCTGAGAGGCTCACTCCCAGTTTCAGTATAGATGTATGCTCAGTGTTTGTGGATTACAGTGATGTTCCTGTGATTTTCAAGGCATCACAAAGCTCAGCACCACAACACCTAAGTCCCTTTGTGGATCTCACCCACAAGGTGCTTGAGAGGGATCTGCTTTATTGTGTGTACAGTTCTTTGTGCATAAGAGCTTCACAGTGCCCCACCCTGTCTGCAAAACTCAGCCTTTAAAGGCATAGTCCCCAATACCACACTATCATACTCCCATTTATGCTCAGTCCCACTAGGCATTGGCATAATCTCGCCCAAAACACATGTTGAAGCCAGCTAGAGATATGTACATTATTTTAGAATACAGAACACATTTGTTTGCCCATCTTATTCTTTTTTTCAGTTTCTGCTGGATGTTGTTTAGTAAATAACGGGAGCCTAGAAGTTTTATACGCCATTAAGTCTCAGATGTGATATATTGGAGTTAACTTTCGAAGTTTTCCCTCTGGTACTGCATATGGCATTACCACACACATACAAATTTACAGCATTAATCAAAATAATAATAAGTGTACTCAGGGAACATCAGTCAGAATTGACCTTTCCCAATGAGTCTAATTTGAAGAGTGCCTCCACCAGTAACACTAATTAATTATTTATCACAGAGCACTGTCTGTCAGTGAGCTATGGATGTGAGGGGAAACCATGATAGAAACTTGTACCAACCACTAAGAAAAAATGCAAACCTGGAAGTGTCAACATTTGTCACAAGCAAAATCACTCAAATATAAATACATATTCTGATATTATGTTAGCAATTTCAAACTGTCAAGCTGAGCCACCAAAAAGTAGGGATGAGTGAAAGGTTTCAGATATAAGATCCCTTGCCACTGTGCACTCAACCTCATTCAAACCTTTTTTTAAAAGAAATAAATGTTTAAAGTTTGACTCCAAAGAGAAATGGGGAAAAGTTCAATATGCCTGTGTCTCTCCATTCATTCATCCAATCATATGGCCCTCATCATTATATTATTTGAGCACCATGTAATCTGTGCACTCCAATCGCTGTTCCTTCCTTCCTTTTCTCACATATAGCAGCAAAGCTTCTTAAGAAGAGGACTACAGCAGTTTTGGGGACTAACGTCCAGAAGATGATTGGCTGCCTTTCTGTCCATTACAACATTTTCAAAGGATGTCCTGGCAGACCCACTCCACCTCTCTCATGGTGTTTGACATGGCAGAACCTCTCTTTGTATCTTCAGGAAGCAGTCAGAACACTTGATTCCCTTTGTGGTTCTTCAGGGGTGGCTTTCTGCCTTCCTACTTTATCTTTTGAAATATATGGGGCACCTCGCTGGACTGGTCCAACATTCTAGAGTGTTGAAACATAAACATTCTTTTTTGGGGTCCCATTTCTTTGCTCTTTAGGGGAGAAAAGTCCCCAAAGCAGGAACATGTACAAGGAAGCTTTAAAGGCCATTAAAAGTCCCATTGACGGTGCTGCCCGGCTAAGGCAGGCTAGTTCCTACCTGTTCTGACACCGCGCTGTGCCCCGGAAGCAGCCAGCAGCATGTCTAGCTCCTTGGCAGGGGGTCCATGGGCTCTGTGCGCTGCCCTCAGCACTAGCACCGGCTCCGCACTCCCATTGGCTGGTTCCCGGCCAATGGGAGCTGGCAGGGGCGATGCTTGCACACCTCCGCCTAGGAGACAGACCTGCTGCTGTCCACTTCCAGGGTGCAGCGCAGTCCGCGGTGCCAGGTCAGGCAGGCTTCCTGCCTTATCATCCCAGCTGCACCGCTGACCAGGAGCCACCCGAGGTAAGCCCATGCCCCAACTCTACACCCCAAATCCCCTGCCCCAGCCCTGAGTTTCCCCTAACCTGAAGCCCCCTCCTGCACCCAAAACCCCTCATCCCTGGCCCCACCCCAGAGCCTGCATCCCCAGCCCAAATCTCTGAACCCCTCCCACACCCCAACCCCCTGCCCCAGCCCCCTCCCACAACCTGAACTTCTCATTCCCGGCCCCACCCTGAACCCCTCACCCCTGCACCCCAACTCTGTTTCCCAGCACTGAGCCCCTCCCACACCCCCATTGCATCACGGGCATCAACAATTTTCTTCAACTCGGTCACCAGAAAAAACGTTTGAAAACCACTGGTCTATGGCTCCACTTTTCCCTTTTCATCAATAGAGGGAGTAGAGAGCTCTTTACCTTCTGGAGCCCCTGGCCATATGGTATGGTATGGCATTTTCTCTCTCTCTCTCTCTCTCTCTCTTGTATTTTATCATGAGGTTCACATTTTATTATCTGTAATTTTCACCCCAACTCTCCTGAAGAAGAAAGGACATTTTTCTACACAAGTCATTGCTATATTTTTCCTAGATGACAAATTTTCTGTTCTACTTTGTGGTGGGGCGGCTGCCTCACCCCTAGGCAAAATTGGGCTAAAGCAGGCCAGGGCGGCTGTGCGGACTGGCAGCCAATCAAGGAGGGCCTGTGGGAGAGCCAATTGGAGCCAAGCAGGAGTCAGCCAATCAGGGCAGGCTCAGCCCTATCTAAAGGCTGCCCAGGAGAAGCACAGGTAATCTCTCTCAGATCTTCAGGAGGGAAGGTCTGTCTCCTGAGGGAAGGAGACCAGCACCTGGGACAGTGCAGTGCTGGGCAGGCTCGGGGGAACATAGTAGAGCTCCAGCCTGTTACCTGCCAAGCTGTCCTGTTCGGGTCCTGACCAGAAGGGCCTACAGGGTGCAAAAGGGTCAGAGGGGAAGTGACCCAGAGAGAGCAGACAGATGAGGGAAGAGAACGAGGACAGAGAGGCTGCTGCTAGAGGGTCCCTGGGTCGACACCCAGAGTAGTGGGTGGGCCTGGGTCCCCCCTCCCCCCTTGTCTTGCACCTGGCTGTGGGAAGTGGCCATATCAGACTGCACCATACCTCTTACAGAAGGGGTTTGACTTTGGGTTGCGGTTGGCCACTGTGGCAAGGGAAGGCTGAAGATGGCTGTTAATCCCCTCCCTGGAAGGGGGCGAGCGTGGACTAAATGGCACTGCTGGAGGGCAGTGTCCTAAAGAGGACACCACCGAATAGGGAGCAACGCGGGTCCAGATGCCAGCAAGGGAGAGACGGCTGGTACACCACCAGCGGAGGGCACTCTGCACTGTACTGAGCTAATTCCCGTATGTACCAGCAGAAGGCACTGTGGTGGTGAGTCCCAACCCCGTCACATACCTCCAACTAAAATAAAATCCTCCTTTCTCTATCTTTTAAAGTTTTTCGAGCATCTGAGCCTGCCAAGCCCTACTATGACCCAAAGGAACTTCAAAGTAGATTGCCACTTGAACTCCTGAACAGTTACACCCAGATCCAGAAGGTATTTAGGGATCTGGATCTTAGTCCCTGTGTATGGCTAGTTCACCAACCCATTGTACCCCAAGTTAAGGACTGCATTAAAATTTGTGTTTAAGTATTAATTATAAGAACACTTAATAGGATGTGAAGAGCTAAAATGCAAATTTTGTTGTGGTTTAGTTCTCTTAAATTACATAAGCAATACAAGTGTAATGGGCTCCTAGTAACAGATTAAAAAGTAAAGGATGCCAGCATTTTATTGATGTTTAACACGATAATTAGAACAAGTAAATTAGGTATTAACATAGTTATTAGAAGTCAGTATTTACAGATTGATACCCCATTTCCTTACTTTAGGCTACCTCTACCAATGTTAATTAAGGGTCTAATTAACAAACATAATGTAAATAGGTCTGTAGGCCAGTGGGCAGAAGCTCCAGCCTCAGAAGATGAATTGCACTCTCTTCAGTTGCAGACTTGCAAGCCTTTTCATCAGTGCTTTCTTTTACTCATTCATAAACCATAGGATTTTAGATAAAATAAGCCATTCAGAATAGTGGCCCCAACCGCCAGTTTCTTAACCAGCTGAGAGGGGAGAGGACAAACCTTTTCCCCACATTTAGATAATATCACTGCTACCTCTTCTCTACCTTTATATCCACAGCCCCTTTCACTCGTGTGACAGGCAGGGGTCTGCATTAGCCCCTCATGTACTGGGGCTTGAGGAGCATCTTTCCACCTTGTCACAAGATCCTATAAGGTTACATGTGAATAGTATGAGAAGGTAATATACATATTCTGGGTCTGATCCAATGCCGAATTAAATCAGTGGAAAGACTCCCATTGATTTCAGTTGGAAAAATGAAAAAAAAAATCTCTGAAATATTTTGGCTACTGAATAAGTGTAATACATTGGCTATATAACACCAGCTGTACATGACTGTTCATTCTAGTAGCCTAACATTGGAATGAATGAGAGATTAGGGTAACATGTTCAGAAGCACATCGAATATATTTTTCATGTAGGTACTTGTGCAATAGAGCAACAGTCATGTTATTAAGGAACAGCATAGACTCCTTTAAACGTTTGCCCTGAATATTCCTTGCATTTACAGGGTCAGAATTTAAAACGACTCAGCTCACAGTTAGGTAGTTAAAATGAAAGCTGCTGGATGCTGAGCACTTTCAAATTCTAGCTATTTAATTTAGTTGCTTAAGTGAGAGCTGATGTCTTTTGAAAGTCTGTCAAGGTGCTGGACATGCAGTGAGTGTCTACTGCTACTTTAACACTGTAGTGTCACCTGGACTCAGAAGCCTGAAGACAAAGAAAAATCCCATTTGTAATTATTATATATACTGGGCCTTACCCAAGTCTCTTTCTAAACCTTAAACAATGAGGAGTCCAGTGGCACCTTAAACACTAACAGATTTATTTGGGCATAAGATTTTGTGGGTAAGAAAACCCCACTTCTTCAGATGCATGGAGTGAAAATTACAGATGCAGGCATAAATATATATTGACACATGAAGAGAAGGGAATTACCTTACAAGTGGAGAACCACTGTTAACAAGGTCAAATTAGTCAAGGTTAATGTAGTCCACTCCCAATAATTGATGAGGAGGTGTCAATAACAAGAGGGAAAATTGCTTTTGTCGTTAGCTAGCCACTCCCAGTCCCTATTCAAGCCCAAATTAATGGTGTTAAATTTGCAAATGATTTTTTTTGTTGAAGGATGGCCGCATAAAAGGATAAATGGACACAAATCAAATATCAGGAATGGTAACATACAAAAGCCAGTAGGAGAACACTTCAATCTCCCTGGACATATGTTATTAAAAAGTAGCCATCCTTCAACAAAAAATCTTCAAAGAGAAACTGCAGAGCTACAAATCATTTGCAAACTTAACACCATCAATTTGGGCTTGAATAGGAACTGGGAGTGGCTAGCTCACTACACAAGCAATTTCCCCTCTCCTGGTATTGACACCTCATCATCAATTATTGGGAGTGGACCACATCCACCCTGACTGAATTGGTCTTCAACATTGGTTCTCCACTTGTAAGGTAACTCTTTCTCCATGTGCCAATATATATTTGCCTGTATCTGTAATTTTCACTCCATGCATCTGAGAAGTGGATTTTTTACCCATGAAAGCTTATGCCCAAATAAATCTGTCAGTCTTTAAAGTGCCACCGGAATCCTCATTATTTTTGTGGATACAGACTAACACGGCTACCCTTCTGATATATAATTACAGAACTGCGTCTTCCACTTTTAAATTCTCAGCCCTGCGATGGAGGCTTTTCTTAATATTTTAGCTCTTCATGAAATGCTTCTCCCCTAAGAAATCTAACAACATTAAATTTGAGTGAATTAGGGCTATAATCCTCCTTCAACAGGAACATAATCCTCCTTCATACATAATTAGAGCTGTAATCCTTCTTCAAATCTTTTCTGGTATGTGTACAAGACATTAGCCAACTAATAATGAATAGATGTGGGGGTAGATATGATCAGTTCATATTTATTATTTTATTTTTCAAAATAAGATGTATAATGCATACATTTATATATAAACTAATTGTATCCCTCCCTTCTTTCTGTATGTTGCTTCTTTCCTCAGTTGAAGTCTTCAGGCAAGAATTGGGTCTTCCTATGTGTATAGAAAGCTGTTAGTATATTGGGGACCCAAAACCAGGTATAAGATTATTGTTTACCATTTTTGCTCACAAAAAAAAAATTAAAACACTCCAACATTTTCATTATAAAAAGTGGAGGGGTTATTGGGATTTTTTATTTATATGTTGATTTCATTTATGCAAGTAGTAAAAATTGCATTAGTTTCTTTTTCATGAAACCAGCTAAACTGAAAAATGTCATTTTTTATGAACATTTATTTGGACAGCTATTATGTTACTAATATGATGTTTGTGCCTCTTATGTTAAAGACATATTCAATATAAATAGAATATATAAATGCCAGCAGAAAAAATACTGAAAAATTACATATACATTAGTATTTGACTTTGTACTGAAGAAACCTACTGCTTTCCTGTAAGGATATGATGTACCTCTGGATTCGAAATAGATCAGTGTGAATCAGACACATTTTTGATGTAATGATCCTATTTGTAATAGCCACAGTTTGCAATTTTAATATGCTATAGTATCATGTATTATCATGAAATAACTGACAATACATAAATGGTTGATGAATGTCTGTGAATGAGAATCATATACATTAAAGGCCTGATCCAAACCCCATTAAGTTCAAAGAAAAGCGTTCAATGGACTTTGGATATAGCCCTAAGTAATCAAATTTGCTATAAAGGAAGACAACTTTATCAAAGCATTAAGACTAATTTATGGAGTATGTTTTTAAAGAGTTAATAAGCCTGGAAAACAATAGGGGAATTGGTTCCTTTTTCTCCCTGTAGTGAGTCAGAGTGGCCTCCCACTGACCCAGTAGTGGAGGGGCCACTCACAGAACCCTGGTGGGTGGAGCCAGGCTGTGCTCACCCCACCCACCAGAAGTCAGTGGGTGGGACAGGAAGTAGAAAAGGCGGGTTTTAAAGCTCAGTTGGGCTGCAGCCTCTGAAGGAGCCAGATGCCTCCTGACTGCTCCCGAACTGGAAGACTGTCACGTGCCATGGTGACCCCTGTGGTGCTGATGACTGGCCGACATTACCAGAGCCACACACTGACCAAGCCAAGGAGGAATTGCTGACCTTCTACCCTGATGACGAAGAGGACCCCTTACAGACCCAGGTACACCCCAAGGGGGAGATAAGAAGTAACCCAGGGAAACTAGACAACCATCTGGTTGAGAGCTTGATTGCAACTGGGTCAGTGTATTGCGGGAGGATCCCCGCTGACCCAGTAGCGGACCCCTCCGCCACTGTTAGGGCCCTGGGCTCGGACACGGTGGAGTTGGGCAGGCCCGCATCCCCCATGCCACCCAAACCCTGGGGTGGCAACACTCCCCCTCAATAGGCCAGAGGGCCTAAATCCACCTACAGCCCACCAAGTAAGGACACTAGACTATACTCCTGCCTGAGCCCCCATAGATTGTGTTTGGGTGCTCTACTCCTATCTTTATCTGTGTTTGGGTGCTCCATCCCAGCCTGAACCCGGAGGACTTGCTGCCCAACCTTGACTAAGGGCCTGGACTCTGAACTATTGGTTTGCTGCTCGGGTCTGAGTGCAGGCTTGAGACTGAGACTCCGTACTGCCCCACCTGGACTAAGGGCCTGGGATCTGAACTATTATTTTGCTGCTTGGCCCCAAGTGTAGGTCCAATACCCAGACTCTGTATCACCCTGCCCCGACTAAGGGTTCGGCTTACTGTTTGTTTGCTGCTCAGCCCGGAATACAGGTCCAATCCATGGTCCTTTCACTGCTCTCATTGCAGGCTAGAGACGCTAACTGCCTATCACTCTGCCCGGACTGCCGACCAGAGCTACAGGCAGAGAGTGACTCAGCTAATTCCCCAACCATGAGCAACACCCTGTGATGTAGTGAGGTGGAGTGGCCGCCCACTGACCCGGAGGGGAGGGGTCACCGCTAACCCACTACAGTTCCTCATAAAAGTACATCTAATAATAACTACTGTCTCTACATTATTTTCTAATTAAAGCTTTGGTTATATTAGTCTCTTCCAAACCAACTCGTCCTTATAAACCTTTATTCTGAGGGATTTATAACCTCATAACAATTACCTCCATGCTGACAGAGTAATAAAAGCAAGAAGGAATTGTATACAATTCTGAACAATTTAGCAGTTGATAAAGAGATATGGGATTTCCAGAAAAACCCTATTCAACTTTTTTCATATTCATTTGATCTCTTGCAATTCAAAGTAATTGTTTTCAAATTGAAGAGTGAAAGCCCTACATCTATAATACATGTTAATTCCTTAGGGCAAATCTTGTAATTCTTGCTGAAGAAAAACTCCTCTCAGAGGCAGAGTTTTGTCTTGATTAAAGGTTTTGCCCAGTAGTCCATGTAAGAATACCTGTCAGCTATGGTACTCTGTTATCTGAGATATGAACCAAAATCTAAAAGGATTCAGCGCTCAACACATTTCCAGATCATAGCTACAATGGCATGCTGAGTGGTGTAAGAAGTATACCTGAATATCATGTGACAGAGCAATCTTCTATGTAGGTGAAACATGCTACTTCTAACATGGAAGTCTAGTGGAAGACTACATTGCACTATACTTAATTAGAATATTGATACCACTAGGACCATCTCTTTCTCGTCAAGTGCAAAAATTGACTGACTACTGTGGCAGAGCTCCGACCTTGTCCCCATGGCTCCTGCACTTCCAGGTGGTTTATGCTAGCCTCCGAGGCTCACTGCGACCCTCCACATAGCCCTTCTCTCTCTAGGGCCAGGGTTACAGTCTACTGAGCCCTTTTCATCATAAGCCAGCAAGGAGGTTGGTGAGAGAACTCCCACAGTCTCTGTTGTCCCTTCGGGCTTATTCCAGAACAGTTTAGCCTCCTGTCCCAAGAGGGGCCTGTCTTCCCCTCCCAGGAGGTGTTTCTGTAGTGTTGGGTTGTGGGGAACCTGGGTCCACCCTCTACTCCGGGTTTCGGCCCAGAGACCCTAATGGCAGCAGCTGTTGGCAGCCAACCTTTCACTGCCAGAGTTGCTACATTTCCCTGGGCCACTTTCGCACAGCTCTCCCGCTTCTCTCTTCTTCACCTTTACCTTAGGGCTCCCTACCCAGCCCTTCAGCAGCACTTCCTCTCCCTGGCTCTCCTCGGCCTGACTGGAGTATCAGAGGGGCCTTAATTAGAGTCAGGTGTTCACATTAGCTTAATGACCTACCTGACTCTTTGCAAGTTAATTGGAGTCAGGTGTCCACCGTAGACTGGAGCAGCCCCTGCTCTGGTCAGTCAGGGAACAGAAAACTGCTTATCTAGTGGCCAGTATATCTGCCTTCGACTACTCTGCTGTACCCAACTGGCCTGGGTCTATCACACTACCTAAAGGCAATTGGACCCAAAATGAAAAAGCAATTGTCCTCGTCTAAGTGCCTGATATTGCAATCCTTACTCATTTAGTCCTTGCAGGATATCAACAAGACTAATTATGTCAGGACTACATATGTGAGAAAAGGTTGCAGTATCAAGACACAAATACAAACAAGACCGAGATCCAGTTAATAGGAAAGGGAAAACACTTTAATAAACTAGCTGGTGTTATGACTTTACTCTTTGTGGGGAGCATCCTAAACACAAAAAGCAAGGCAGTGCTTTGTGGCAGGGTCATGCTAGTGGATTCATTGCTATTCCTGAATACTAAAACAACAGAGGATGATTAGAAATAGCCTTCTTTTATCTTTGGCAGCCTAGAAGATGCCACTTGTTTCTCCTTGATGCAGACCTAGACCTTTATAACTTCCAGACTAGATTACTTTTTCTGTGATTTACTGTGAAGGCTACACCAATCCTGTAACTGGTCCATAATACAACAGTCCATCTCCTGAATGTAATGAAGCATACTAGTGCTACACACTCTGCATTGGCTCCCAATCTAATTTCAGGTGCCTTTCAAAGTGATTCTTATTTTCAAATCCCTTTATGGACTTGGATATCCCAGTGTCTGTCTTGCATACCGCATCCCCCACTGGTAAATGTGATTAATGGGGAAGTTGCAACTGACTAAATACATCAACAAAAGGTGCCCAGTTGTCAAACACATAAAGGATTTTACTAGTATAGTATATTATAATATTGGTATTGTTCCTGCCTGCTAGTTATGTGGGTTGCTTGAATTATCAATACATAATTCATTTCTTCGAGGTTTATAAATTATTTTTTCCTTTTGTTTGAGCAAAAAAAATTACTATTTCTGGGATTTGTTCTCTAATCTATAATTCAGTTTTATTCCAGTAAAATCAGGCTTTGTTTGAGACCACAGGAATACATTTATTAAATATCTGAACTTTTTATGTTTCAGAGGACCAATTTATATTCACTGCACACTCCTTAATGCATGCAGGGGAAAAAATTGAGCATGTTAATATCAGACTTGGTAATGTATAGTTTTTTCATAGTTAGTTCAAGGTGTTGATTACTTTTGTAATAGTGAAGCTCATCCATGCATTACAATTTTGTTCCTTCATCTACATGATTTTACTTCTGCACAAGATTTCTTTCAGGTTGACTTATGTTTATACCTTGGAGTAATATGTGAGGTTTTTAAGAGAAACTGTACAGAAGGTTAAGAAAGCCATCAGAGTTTTGTCTGTTCTGTTTGGTTGTTGGTTTTTTTTGGGCCGTTTAGCGATTTTATATCTTCATTAATGCAAATATGAAGGAAAAGGTCAAATCTCAGGGTTTTTTAAAATTATTGAATATTCTAACAACTGAGAAACCTATAATAACCCACTGAGAGCAGAGGTTTTGTGACTTAACTAAACAAGTTTCTTTTTTTAATCCATATACAATTATTTCCCTGAGTGTGTCAATAAATATGTTGCTATATATTTGCTAAACCTTACCAATTTGTCAGAAGAGATAGTGTACTCCCAGGACATAATCTTTCATTTCTGTTAATAAAGAGAGAAATTAAAAAAAAGTAGAAGCACTTTCAGCAATAAATAGCTGTCTCTAAATATTTTGAAATGCATTGGATATCTCAATTCAGCCTTTGTTCATAGACAAACTATGCACCATAAATATGAATGAAAAAGGGTATATGGGGAATATTTTCATTCTGATGTAGTAAGTGGAGTTCTAAGGAGGTGATGTCCTATTAAAAATAGAGATTAGTGAACCATTGGACAAAATAAGAAACACACCCTGTCCCCAAAGGCTTTGCTCATGCTGAATTGAATATAAAATCTCTTTGAGTTACCACAACATTCCTGTAGCTATTTTTAATTTCCAGTTTCTGATCCATAGATCAAACTGGAAGAGTCACACAGAAAATTCAGTAAAGTCTGTTTTCTCGATAGCTTGGTCTACTCAGTTTACAGTCGGGAGAATGGACCTATCATGTCAGCCTGAATGGGTTATGTGAGAACAGACCAACCAGTCTGTAACTCATTGATGCAGAGGAGAGAGAGTTCACCTATCTGCCTTTTTACAAATTACCGAATGGATATAAAATTGGAAAAAAGGGGTGGGTAGATGGTTGTGTGTGGGAGGTAGAAAGGTCTGTCTGAATAAGAGCTGTGCAAAGAGCATGGAGACAAAGAGAACCATTCCAAACCCTTTGACAAGTCCCCAGACTTTTGGATGGTGACCTGGACTTCAACTCTTTGGAGGGTCACCAGCTACTAAATAACACTGTGAGGTCAAATCTAATTAATTGTACTCCATGACAATGAAATCCATCACAACAAATATCTAAAAGCTAGTATAACATGACTTAAAATGTATGTGATCCATTCTCTAATACATTTTTCCCCTTTACCTAACATGTTGCCTAAAACATTGATTTTTATTTTTGGGGCCACAAACAGGTGCTGAGGGTTGTGATCACACTGTGCTTTCCATTATTTTTAATGGGAAGGGGTGCCTAGGACTTCCTGCTATGGAAATGTCTCAGTATAACTGGCCTAAAGATTCACACTTTCTTCTTTCTTTGGTTCTTGCTATAGTTCAGAATAGCATGGCCCGCAGCATGTTCAAATACTGACGAGAAAAGGAACTATATACTATACATGAAATGTGCTTCAGCAACAATTTTATCCACTATTCAGTTTACAATTAGTTATTCTAAAATTTACCACTAAATGACCATACATATTTAATTTCAGTCACAGATGCCTCCATGTAATATACCCTATTGTCTATTTACACTTCCTCTAGCCTAACTCACATCCTTTCATCCTCTGTTCCCACTTAGGTACAGTGCCCTAGTCTTTCACACAACCAGTTAATATGGGGTTTGATAGTGTCTTTTCACATGCCATAATCCAGAGTTTTACCACAGTGTTTCAGAAAATAAGTTGAATTCGTTATTTATGAGCATATAGATAGCATTTATTTACACAAAGCATACAGAAGTGTAACACCAACAGACCCCAGTAGTCAGGATCAAACCTAGAACCTCTGAAGCTTAGTGCATGAGCTAGAAGCCACATGGTTCTTAGCAATTAATGAGTCTGGTACAGACTTAGCTAAGTGGTCTAGATGACTTTAGAGGAGGACAGAGCACCACACATGGTGGGCATGGGTTACATACTTCCCCTAGCTGAGGAAGCGTATCCCAAGCTTCAGAGACTTACAAGTTGATATCCCAGATAAGACCCCAACTTGTAATGCCAACAGACCCCTGTCATCAGCAGGAGGGATGGGACCTCTGAAACTTAGTGTATATGCCTCTATTGCATGATCTAAAAACCCACATGTCTCTTAAATAAGGCTGTAGCAGACTCCTTAATATCTAAATGGTCTAGGTGTCACTAGAGGGGGAAAGAGCACCACACCACGCAGACATGGCTTACAGAAGCAGCAAGTATAACCGATTTTACACAAACTAATATTTTTAAACAAAGTGCAAGCCAATGATTATCAAACTGGGCGCAAAGAAACCTCAGATCCAAACATCCCATATTTTTTGTCGCTTTACATTATGGCTTTACATTACATTTACAAATTTATGGCCCAGATATATCTTAATTTGCATTAAAAAGACTATCTTCTACAATATCCTATCAAGCAAATAAGAAAAAAACAGTTACAAATTGCAATTCCTACCAGAGGACTTAGGCATAAAGTCAAAGAGAGGTTAATTTTCTGAGTTCCCATACCAACAGCTGCAGTCTCCAACCATCCCATACACTTCACCAGGGCCAGCTTTAGCAGGTGTAGGGCCCCAGGTGAAGAACGACAGGGGGGCCCCGCACCCTCCCGCCAGACTTGTCGGAGGGAAAAAAACAACAACATCACCTCCCGCCACCGATTCGTCCAAGCAAAAAAAAAAATAAACTCCTGCCGTGGAATCGGTGGAATTGGCTTAAAGCCAGCCCTGAACGTCACAACTAATTTACTCAGTCAAAACAAGACAACAAACTGTTCCAAATGCAAAACAAAACTATTCCTCCACAAACTGAAGTCCCAGTTCTGCTCTCAATGAAGTCATAAATGAGGTCCCAAAACACCAGCTAATACTATTCATCAGAGTTTACCCCTTTGCTACAATATCTTATACACTTTCTGTTTGTAAGGTCCCTGGTATGTTATGCCTTTCAAAAAAAAAAATTTTAAATTTTTTTTTTACATCTTACCTATAACACAATCTTTCAACAAATTAAACACATTGACATAGTTAGAACATACCATTGTAAGCCTCGCTATTTAATGACTTCTAAACTTTAGAAATATAATAAATACAAACAAAGTTAAAGATTGCACACTGTGAACATAAAACCCTGTGACCGCACCCCTGACCCTGTTATTTCATTAGTTGTCCCCCGGACTCATTTGGATTCCAAGTCCTGTGGATCCTCCCCTTAAGCTGGGGGGGGTCCTTTAGCAGTGGGCAGGCTTCCGCCCGCCCACTTCCTGGAACCCAATAGGTACAGTTTGGGTTAGACCTCGCTGAAACTGGTCAGTTTAACAGCCCCCACCCTTCATTTGGGTTAAAAGAGAGAAACAATAGTGGCCTCAAACAAAGACACAGGCTCATGTCACAACCCAAAGCAAAAAGACAAGCGAACTGGTACAGAAATTGGAACTATGTGGGTGGATTGTTTATGTTGGGTATTATTTGGTAGAGGTGTGTTTTGTATGTGTGGGGGGAGAGAAAGAAAAAAATCCACCAGAGAAGGAATGAGACAACAAGGACACTCCAGAAAGAGTCCATGTTTTACTGCTGAGGGAACAAGCAAACAAAATCAATTTTTTAAGACAAAAACCACAGCTTTGCTGATTGAAGTCAATTCAACTATATTTTAATTGTCTATGATCTTATTATATATTAAAAATAGTTTTTCAGTAGAGAATTTTATTTGGATTAAAAAGATCCTCTGGGTTTAGAAAAAAATGCCTTTTTTCACCTTCCAGATATATTTCCTTCTAAATGCTCTATTCTGCATATTCTGCTTTTGAATCTGTATCTCTATCTTTTTTTCATAGCAGATCATTTCTTATTTTTTATTCTGCACTCTAGATCTATGAGATAACAAAACATGACATCTTTCTCCTGTTAACAGGAGAAAAGAAATCCACTTCTTAAAACTCTGATGCTCCCACTAATTTTGCTACACTGAGACCCAAAAAGGAAGAATATTTTTTACAGTCTGGATATGTACTATGATTATTCACTGTTTAT
This sequence comes from Chelydra serpentina, assembly GCA_037349315.1. Classification (NCBI taxonomy): domain Eukaryota; kingdom Metazoa; phylum Chordata; order Testudines; family Chelydridae; genus Chelydra; species Chelydra serpentina. The sequence continues at coordinate 82,962,789 of JBAIAC010000004.1, forward strand.
CATGTAGTGAGGGATTGGTCACATGGTATTCCTTCTATTCCATGACTGCATGACTAAAACTATTTAAGAGGCAAAAGAGGAATCAGCAAAGAGCTATTAAGAAAGAAAAACTTGTAGCACCTTAGAGACTAACAAATTTATTTCAGCATAAGCTTTCGTGGATTAGTACCCACTTCATCAGACGTCTGATGAAGTGGGTACTAACCCACGAAAGCTTATGCTGAAATAAATTTGTTAGTCTCTAAGGTGCTACAAGTTTTTCTTTCTTATTTTCATTTTGCTGACACAGACTAACACGGCTACTACACTTAAACCTATCAAAGAGCTATTAACTCCCTTCTAGTGTGACATCATAAAACTTCTTGGATTTGCCAATCTTTACATGATTTTGCTTAATATATATATTTTCCACCACATTTATACCTTATTCCATGGACTTCCATAGAGGTTCTTGTGCACCCATTAGACACAGAGTGACTCCACTGACTTGAATGGAGTTACATGAAAATGTCATGAGATAAAAATCTTTTCCAATGTTTTCCTTACTTGTCCAATATTACAAGTCAATTCAGCCTTGCAAAATCTGTCATTAAAATATAACAGCTCAAGAAAAAAAAATCCTTGCTTGCCTTTTACCGTACTAATGGTGGGGAAAACAAACACACTAATACCCATTCAAAAATAAAAAGATACTCATCCCAAATGAGAGAGGGAGTCAAATTTTAGAAGACTACATTAATTTAATTATTCACCAGTTATATTTATTTCATTCATTTTGCCTTTTTTCTTCAATTTACATATCTGATTTTTGTTTTTTTTAAGCTGAGAAAATATATTTAATATGTTTTTTAAAAAAAGATATATTAGAGTAATTCTTCAACAGGAATAATTTTGTATACTGCTTGTTTGCTACTTTTGCCACCTTTGCTTTCAGAATTACTGAACTATATGAACACTGACAGTTTTAAACCAGATACTATATATTATCTCCAGATTCTGCGTCAAAATTGGATGGAGAATCAGCCTTTTAATGTGACTGGGAAAAGTATGAGAAAAAAACATGATGCTTAAATGTTTAAAACCTGTTCAGCCTCAAAGGAGAATGTAGAGGAGATTCTAAGAGATGAGCTTCATAAATTGATACACTGGGAATGACTTGGAGAGATAACTAGGAAATAGACTGAAAATGACAAGGGATAAAAATAGACATTGTGATCTATTCTTAGTATAATATAGGAAGCAAAATGTAATTCACCATTTAATTAAGGGGCTGGCAAGCAAAGAAGGCCGAGGGCAAACCATTTATGAAGGAATTAAACTTTCTGATAGCATGCCAATCACAGAAAAAATCTCCCTTTCTTCATAAAATAATATAAGAATATGGAGGAAATGGAGTCAGCAAAGATTACCTGACTGCTAAATCAAATCACTTAGCGCTAAAGGGACAGGCATATTAAATTTTATTTCCTGGACTGGCTGTAGCACTCTGTTATGAAAGTCAGCCTAAAGCAGGGGTACAGCAGTGCAAATTGCCTACTCACCATTCTTCTGGAAAGCCTAGTGTAGAGGCCATAAGAAAGTTTTGGGTCAGTGTTCACCCCACATGAGCCCCTTGAAAGGGTTAATGAGGCTGAGAAGAGGGGGGGGGCAACTAAACTCGATAGGCTGCATCTGAAGGGAATTAGGCTAGATAAGCAACCTCTGACTGAGAATTGATCCAAGCTCAGAAGGAATAGGTGAGGTCACGATAAAGCCAGGAAGTTGGCAACAGAAGAGGGCTGCAGTGTGGAGGTCTGAAATCACTCCCTAATCTCAAAGAGGGAAAGGAGGTAACCAGGGGGAGAATAGAAGCCCTGGCATCCTGGCCCTGAGGTAAGTGCATACCAAGATGTGGGTTGAGAAAGAGCATGATATAGCTGAGGTAGGAGCAGCCCCGGGAAGTAGCAAGATTTGGGGACAGTGCAGACTTTGACTGCCAGTTGTAGGGTCCCTGGGCTGGAACCCAGAGTAGTGGGTGGGCCTGAGTTTCCCCTACCAGCCACTGGGGAGATAGGCACAGACCAGACAGTGTAGCACAGCGGTGGGCAATCTGTGGCCTGTGGGCCGCACGCGGCCATCAGGGTAAGCTGATTGCACGTCTCTGTGGCCCGCCACTTCCCACAGCTCCCATTGGCCAGAAACGGCAAACTGCAGCCACTGGGAAATGCGGGGGGCCATGCCTGCGGATAGTCACCATCCACAAAATGCCTCGTGGCCTGTAATCAGATTACCCTCATAGACCGAGACAGTGAGCAAAAGACCAGCTTTACTGGTGCTGTTAACATACTATTCCATTTGTGCAGCTGCAGACCATTTCTCTTCTTAATTTTGCATGTTATTTTGACCTACATATTTGATAAGAATCTGCCTTAGTTTTGCACCTTTCACCATGGTGCATTTGTCTTATGTAGTAGCTATGTGCTAGATTTTAAAGCAGTTTTGCTTATTTTTTATCTGTCCTTACCATTGACAGGATAGTATTTTTGTTTCGGTTTAGCACTTTCATAGATTTCATATAGTTTCAAGCCAGAAGTGACCATTAAATCATCTAATCTGACCTCCTGTGTTTCATGGGCCATTAAATTTCACCCAGATTCTTCTAGGCTGAGATGAATAGCTTGGATTAAACTAAATAATTTTTGTCCTTGGGAGACTCAGTTGTTGTATGACCCAGGCAGAGAACAGGAGAGGTAGAGATGCCATGAAGGCTTCTGTGATGATTTGGAACTGACTAGGTGTGATGTGCCCAGATGACCTATGCACCATGCTGCAGAGAAAGGTGGGAGGGGTAACAAGATTCCTGTCAATGGGATCTGGGCAAAATTTCTTCCTGACCTCGAATCTGACGACCAATGAAACCCTGAGCATGTGAGCAAGAGTCACTAGCCAAGCCTCTGAGAAAGAGGATCCTCTGTACCACTTCAGAGTAATGGTCCAATTGTCCAATGCCCCAACTCCAGCTGTGGCAATCCTTGAAGTTTCAGAGGAAGGGTGGGAAAAAAAGGTCCAGAATACATCAAGGGGAAACAGCTGGTCACCTGCAGGGGTCTGGAATGCTTAAGTCCTGTAGCATAAGATTTAATTATAGTCAATCACTTAATGCAGAGCTGCAAGTATTGAGCATCTTGACAGCAATGCAAAGCTTTCTGTTCTCTCCATTGCCAATGAAGGAAGGAAACACACAGGAGGATTTATAGATTTACAGATGCCAATGGAAGAAGGGACTATTATGACCATCTAGCCTAACTCAAACATACATGCGCGCGTGTGCGCGCGCGCACACACACACAAACATAGCCCCTCATGCTTTAATTTATCTTTTGGGAAACATTATATGGTCTGGTTTGAGAGCAGCAGCCGTGTTAGTCTGTATTCATGAAAAATTGTTAGTCCCTAAGGTGCCACAAGTACTCCTCTTCATTATATGGTCTATCTTTTAGAAAGATAGCTAATCTTGACACAAAGCGGTAGTGAGTTCAGCACTTCCCCTGGTAAACTGTTCCAATGTTCAGTTATCCTGCCTACTAGGAACTTGCATCTTATTTCAAGGTTGAATGTCTTACTTCAGCATCAATCCATTGTATCTTGAAAAGATTGAAAAGCCCTCCAACATCAGCTATACTTTCCAGGCATTAGTATATGCACCTAGTATATCACCTATGAACAGTGGTTAAGTTACTTCTCCATCCTCTCTTTGATACGCTGAATATGTTGAGCTCTTTCAGCTTCACATCATATTTTCCATATGTGTGGCCTTCTTTGAACTTTCTCCAGTATTTCCACATCATTCTTGAAGTGTGGATATAAGAATTGGACACAATGTTCTAGGTTTGATCTTACTAATGCTGTATATAGAGGCAAAATTACTTCCCTACTTCTACTTTATATTCCTCTTTTTATATAGCTCTTTTTACTACAGCACTGCACTGAAACATCATGGTGAGGTGGTTATCCATGTTGATCCCTCTATCCTTTTTGAGTCATTGCTTTCCAAAACAGAGTCTCCTATCCTGTAGTTATAACCTGTGTTCTTGTTTCCCAGATCGATTACTTTGCTTTTGGTTTTATTAAAACACATTTAGATGGAAAGATACTGTGACATATTGGACCTCAAAATAGCACCCTGTGACCCCCACATTCATCTATTTTATATGGTTATATTTTGTACCAAGATTGCCTTGTGAGGTGTAATATGAATCACCATGATCTGCTGAAACTCATTGTTCTGACAACTTATAGAAATCATCATTGTATATGGAGTTGAGATTTTTCTATATAGTTATTGAAATGTGTTGCGAGTCATGGAGATGCCCACAGATAGCTCTCCATTGGCAACAATGGTGGTGACCTACACCCAGACGGGTGTTAAGTGACCATCACCAGTCATTGACCAGCAGGGGAATTGTAAACAAGATATTTACAATTCAATAAGAGACAGTTGCTCAAACTCCACACAATGGGGATTGGTTAACTCTGTGGCTCAGCAAGGTATCAGGACGTATGATACTTGACTCCCTGTTTCAGCCTGTATTTTTCAAAGCACATGATATCAGAATATAAAATAAGATACAGTGGCAGGCGTCTGACTCTCTCCTCCCCCACCTCTTCTGAAGGCAACAAGAATGTTTGGAAGAAAAGCCTTTGGACTGGGAAGATTTGTCCCAGGCTGAGTGGGGAATTCTGAAATGTGAACTGCTTACAATGCCTAGTGGGATGAGAAAAACTAATTGATTCAAAACTTGCTAAGTCTGATAAAGTTTAGGATTTAGACTGATTTTTACCTTTTATTTCTTATGTAACCAACTCTGACCTCTGTGCCTAACACTTCTACTTACTTAAAATCTATCTGTAGTTATATTTATTTTAATATTTTATCTTTACCAGTGAGTTTGTTTAAAGTACTTGGGGAATCTGCTCAGATTACAAACGCTTCTGCATGCCCACTATCCTGTGATGAAGTGGTGAACTAAATAATGAACTTGCATTGTTCAAGAGAAGGTTTTGGGCAGTGTAAGACAATACATTTCTGGGGTGCAAGGCTGGGGCTAAGGGGATTTGCTGGTATCTCCCTGTGTATAGTTCATGAGAGGTTGTGAGAGCCTGCATGTAACTTTGGGTGTGCCTTCACATGTTAATGTCTGTGTGAGAGAGAAGACTGAAGGGGCTGTTTGTCACTAGCAGAGAAGTGTGAGAGGTATCCTGATCTAGAGAGTTAAAGTGGATACAGTGATCCTCCAGTCCAGGTTGTATCCCGGGGGTGTCACAATGACCATTTAACCAGGCAATTCAGATTCCTCTCAAAGTAAAATGTCCTCATTATTTTGTATCCCATCTGTTTTAGTGTCATCTGAAAATTTTCCCAGTAAAGATTTTATATTGTCATCTAGATTGTTGATTTAAAAATATTGAGTAACATTGGATTCCTGGAGGTCTCTTCTAAAAATGGCACCACTCATTGATAGTTCCACATTAGCAACTACATTTTGAGGTCTGTCAGTTTTGGGTGGTGATATTTGCTCTGAAAGTCAGAAGGCTTGTGGTGTTTGGTTGTGGGAATCATGTTAAGGAGGAATATATTATCTTTACCATTTGGTGTTAGTTTTTGATTTTGTAGTTCTTTGAGGTGTAGGGAATGCATGCTGCTTTGGCTGATGTGGCAGCAGATAGTCAATGTCCTTCATGGTGTAGTAATTGTTGTCGAAGTTCCTGGGAACATGATGTAGTTATTTTAGAACTGCCAGTGTTGTGTTTCTATCTGCTTTTGTCCCAACTGGTATTCGTGTTGGACTTCTGACTCTGCTGCCATAGAATGAATTATACCCTTGAATAGTTTTAGCAGTAACTTTATCTGTAGGTTGAATTTATCTAGTTATATATAATTATTGTACTCCAAAACATTTTCTTAAAATACTTCGATAGCCAGATGAAATTTCTTGATGCATTTTACTGAGGCCCAAATGTGCTTAGATATGTATAATTTAGGGTGTGTTCAAGGTTTTCAGTTAAATTGAACTAAATGTTATTAGTTAAAATTATGATTCTAAAGATGTTTTTCTTCAGTGTTTGCTAATCTTGTTATTGTTTTTATCACACTTATTAGAGTTAGATTGCATGAGTTCATCAAATGTATTAAATGTCATAAAAAATTCCAGTGTTCTCAATAGTATACCAATCTACAAATAAGCAATTCAATACTTACAATTAAGATGTGGAAATAATCATTAGAATGACTGTGAAGTTGTAATATATTGTGCTGTGGTAGCACACATCTGTCTTAAATGAACAAACTCTCAATAATGACTGTAAACATCAGGAACAAAAAAAATGTTTTGGGAGATAAACCTAATTGCATTTCCAATCAGAGCTGTGAAATGCAGCTATAATGGTTATGACATTTATTGAAAATAAAGCTGTCTGCTAAATCTCAGGACACAGTAAACAACTTGAAATCCAAGCAACTATGCCAAGTCAGTTTAATAAAGTCATTTTCCTTTATCTTAAGAAGAAAAAAATTATCCCTAACTGCAGAACAGAAATGAAATGAATGAAAGCAAAGTATAAAAATGAACTCACAACTTTAACTTCTGTATTGAGAAACACCTACAAAATTGCAAACATATATACTAAGGAAAAGATTAGAGGTTTATGTGCCATAACTTTTGCCTGTGTTCTGTTAACTGGTCCCAGTAATCACATCCAAGTTTACAGCGGACATTGCCAGGTTTGCTTCATATTGCATGTAGGTACGTTTAACTACCAGCATTCCAGTGGAATATAGAATAGTAGAAAATCAAAAGGCATCTTGCTGTTCTGTTACAGACTCTGAAGGGAAAGGATCATGATATTAAAGGATAAAACTTAAGTTGACAAAAGAAACAACATTCAGAGTTAAGGCTTAATGACATATATAGCACCACTGTGTATTGCACAGATGTCATCAAAAGTGATATAGAATTATGGAAGTATTGCAATATTGTCCCTAGCTTCCCAGTAATAACTTAGCAGAACCCTGAAGCTATCTATTTTTTGTTACCCACCTCTCACTCTCCACCGGTTCAAAAATATAATACCTTGGATGGTTTTGGATGCCAGCTCATTGCTCACATAGAATGACCATCTGCTATATTGTTTTTCAAGATGCTCTGGCTGAAATAAACTACTTTGCTGTATATTTTTGAACAAACAAACAATCTTTATAGTATTCTGATCTTCTGATATATTCATTCTGAACATAAGCAGATAATAAGCAGATAATAAGATAATAAGCAGACTGGCTGTGCCACCTATTATCAAGGTTTCCCAACAGTTCCTGTTACAATACACTTTCCTTTTACTTGGGTGAAATTTTCCATGCTATATGTCTCCCTGAGGGTTTCTTTTTCTTTGGCCATAATGGTTCATCCATTTCCGAGAACTAGTCTGAGGGGAAAATATGCTGCTTTGCCCATGTTAAAAAATTATGGTGAGCTTTTCTTTGAACAGCTCTAGCTCAACTATGTTTTGGAGCGGAAACTTGAAATTTGGCCCAGGGGATGGCTTTTATGTCACTGATGTGCCTTGTACCATCCCGATATGGATGTGCATATGCATTGTGATACAATCTTTAATTATATGATCCATTAGAGCTGGTCAGGAATTTTTTTCATTTTTTTCTTTAAAAATACCTATTTATATAAATAAAAACTTTTGTGCGGAAACATATATTTTTCTCAGGATGTAATTTCTGGTCAGAGCCAGAGAGAGAGCATACCCTATGGATAGGGCACTCACTTAGGATGTGAGAGATCAAGGTTTGAGTTCCTGCTGTATATGACTGCTGGAGTTCTTCCACTTTGTCCAAATAATTATATATTCATCAGGCCAGTGAGGAAGAAACTGACTCTATAGTATGGTGATTGGGGCATTCACCTGAGAGGTGGAAAACTCTGGGTCAAGATCCTTCTCTGAATTAGGTAGTGTAAGGACTTGATCCTAATTTTCTGCTGTTCTAGCTGAGTGTCTACACACCATGCTATTTGGGTATTCTAGGATGGGACACTCTTTTTCTCATTTTAAACACCAAAAATTACTGGTAATTTTTGTCTTCTGTTCCTTAGTTCCTCTTCTTAAAATGAGGATAATGTCACCCCCCTCACCTCACAGGATTGTTATCCCTTGTTGCAAAGATAAATTAGTTAATGTTTGTGAAGCAGTCAATATACTGACCATTGATGAGTGCAATAGAAAAGCCTTCCAGGAAATTAATAATCCTCTAAACCTCTTTCCTCAGCATGCCTATCGTACCAAGCTTTCTGATCTTCCTGACTTTTTCTAAGGTTTTGCTGCACCAAATCTATCATAGCCTGCCATCTCTCCTTAAAGTGGGAAACATACTCCCTTACTGGCTGTTCTGTTTCTTCAGTATTGCTTTCCCAGGAGTCATGGATCAAATTCAAGGGTCTCCTGACCTGTCTCCCATACAAGAGATCAAAGGGAGCAAACCCTGTTCTTGGGGAACTCTTTTATATGTAAAACAGTTGATATGGAAGCAACACATCCCGGTCACCCTTATGCCTGGAAACATACATCCTAAGCATGGCTTTCAGAGTTCCATTGAACCTTTCAACCAGTCCATTAGTCTCAGGGCGGTAGGGTGCAGCCTTTAAGTGCTTCACCCCACACAATTCCCACAGTCTCGCAAACACCATAGACATAAAATTAGTACCACAGTCTGCCAGCATTTCCTTGTGAAAATCCACCCTGCTAAAGATGGTAAACAAAGCTGTGGACACAGTCTCAGCTTCAGTGTTTGACAATGCTACGGCTTCAGGGTATCTGGTTGCAAAATCCACCACCACAAGAATATACCTTTTTTCCATTTCGGAAGGTCTGGATATAGGTCCCAAAATGTTCACAGATAGTCTGGCAAATGCCTTCCCTATAATGAGTAAAGGCTGCAGGGGTACCTTGGTAAGCCCCTTAAATCCCTTGCGCTTTTGACTCAAGTCACAGCTCCTGCCGTAGTTTTTTACTGAGTCATACATAAGCGGCCAAAAGAAGTGCCGCCTTAACCTGTCACACGTTAGAATTAATTTACATAATTCAGAGGTCAAAAGAACATCTTATCAGAATATAGCATATATATGGACTGTTTATTACATTGTCCACCCTACTCATACATATGTCGATACACAAAAACACAAACATTATCTCCCCACATGTCTTATGAGGGTTATTTATTTTGCAGGATGTTTAACCCTTTCTAGCCATGCATCACAGAGGCATGAACAAGAGATAATACAAAATGTCGAATAGCTGCACATTAAGTGAGCACTGTCCATCCTGTGTACTGAATGAGGCACGGGTGCTGTGGCAAACATACTATGTGATTATGTAATTAAAGACGGTATAACACAATGCATGAGCACAATGGGGCCAAATTAAGGTTGCTGTTGCTGGCATTTTCTAATGTTTGAGTGCTTGAGATTGCAACCTTCATATTGTCTTTTTAACATGTATATTTTGTTTGTATATTATTTAAAGTGGCATTTTAATTTGATATTAACATGTCTTATTAATTGCTTTGACTGTAAAGTGACCTGAGATAGTCACATGAAATACACTCTGTGGGTCTGATTCTCCTCTTTTATAGAAATGTAACATCACTGACCTCAAAGTTGGAGTGATGGAACTTCCAGAATCTGGTAGGGCTGAAGCACAAGGTCTTTGATAGAGGGTTTTTAAAAACAATATGGTGATTGGAGGGTGGGCGGAGAAGGGTCAATACTAGGACAAGACCACGCAAGGGTCTAAGGTGGCCCATTTTAGATATTAAGATACAATTTGTATTCAGACATGGATATAAATCATATGCACTGGTATTTATATCAAACGAACAGGGAGGAATATTTTGTATTTATTTATATTTTCTTCTGAATATGAACAAGACACAAGAAGTCTTAATTGTCACCATGTTTGTAGATCTCAAAATTTCAACTGTCCTTTGCAAAATATGAAAAAAAATGACATTATGGGTTTTTTTCAGTGAGAAGTAGTCTTTCCCATGGAAAATTTCTTTTTCACAAAAAAAAAAAAAATGTTTGTTTAGTTGAAAATCCAATTTTCTTTAAAAAAAAGTTTTGATGGAAAATTGGGGATCATCCCTAGTCAATATCAAGGAGAGTTAGCTTTAATGATTATGTCAAAAAATTATGCAGATGCATATTCTTCATCCAGCCCTGTGAGGCACTGAGCTTGAAGTGAATCGAAACTGCTGGGGGTATTCAACTCCTCACAAAACCAAGCACCTTCCTGTCATTTCAAATGAACACTGTATGTTGTACAGTACAACACTCTAAAAATATACAGACTGCTATGATTATTAACCTTGGGCTCGCAAAGCAACTGTTAGTCTGGAATGTTTATCTACATGTACCTAAGTATTGATGTAGTCGCCTATTATTTTCAGAGTTTATTCTTGCTCATCTGTTTCCCCACCTGCTGCTTTTGGTTCAACAAGAGCTAATCTGGACCATCTAATTTACATCTCTTATACAGTATCTAAGTATTGAGCTATCCCTCTGACATAATTTAGAGCTTTAAAAAAATTAAATTGTTTTAATTATCTAAATGAATTATGCATCTGCTTTTGATTACAAATACTAGGAGGCTGTTGCTTGATTAGTGATGATATAACAATTTTACATTTGTTTCAGTTGACAATGCTAACTTTATTTTCTATTTTATCTGTTTGTGATGAGTGAATAATTGCTAACACCTGGCTTACACACCAAGGATATTCTTGAAAAAAACATTGAACTACAAGAAACTTACTGGTGTCAAAACTTAAATAGGTAAATGAATTTAACTGAGTTGAAATTCTATGGTTTTGCTTCAGAACTGTGCCACCCTTTGGCATCTGTTTTTATCTGACAAACCATATATTTGGCTGGGAAGAAATCTTCATCACCTCTAATGTGTCCATCTCATATGATTTCTGAATTACTGCACTATCTATCCTCTTCTGGGCGTCCAAAGACTGAAACAAATTAATCGTATCTAATTTATGGTACATTTCATATTCAGAATTCCTATGAGGAAAAGTTCAGAGTCTATCACGGGACTAAATTTTCGACCTGGTAGCACATAGCACTGGTTCCACGATACTAGGATAAAACAAACTGTTACTTTTTATTCCTGCCTTCTTCAGTCCACTTTTTGTCTCCCATAAATTGCTCAGAGTGAAAATCTGAAAATTTTAAAGCAAGAAATCTGTCATATCCTGATGTTACATTATGTCTTTATGCTCATCAGCAAGGATATTTATTGAGGTGTTTCTGTGCAATTGTTTAGAAAAACCTCTCAAGAAAGAAATGGTGGCTGAAAATAATAGAATTGAACCTTGAAATTCATTTTTGCATTCACTATTCAAATCAAGCTGCTACAGCACTCAGTTATGTATCAGGATGGCTTGCAACTGCCTCCGTAAAAGTAACAGGATGGTGGAGGATAGGTGGAGCAGCTATTTTAAAAATTAGGACACCATACATTTTGAAGCAAATTATACATTTACCAGTTTCTCAAATGCTCAGTGATTTGTCCTTAAAATGACTGAATTTCTAAGACAGACAAGGTGGGTGAGGTAATATCTTTTACTGGAATAACTTATGTTAGTGAGAGAGAAACAAGCTTTTGAACCATACAGAGCTCTTCTTCAGGTTTAGGAAAGATACTCCCAGTATCACAGCACAATGCAAGGTGGAACCGATTGTTTAGTATAAGTAGTTAGCACATATTTTAAGGGACCATACAAGGTAGAGTGGCCTGTTAAATGCTCTGTAGTCATAGGACAAAAGATCGTTGTAATATGCCATAAATCTAGTGTCTTTGTTCAGTCCATGGTTTTTGTGTCTAGCACAGTTATGAATTTAAGCTACCAGGCTTGTCTTTTGAAAGTGTTGTGCAGGTTTCCTTTGAGGATGAAGACAAATAGGTCAGACATAGTAATTACTTTGTGAAAAGTGACCAACCACAGGTGATAGGATGTTTTTGTGTTTTATCATTTTAATTTCTGAGTTCATTCAAGACTATAGTGTTTGTCTGGTTTTACCCACATAATAGTTGTTGGGGCATTTACTGCACTGGATGAAGTACACCACATGTGGTAGGCATTTGTAGATCCATAGATTTTGAACGATATGTTGTGGGAAGTGTTGATCATTGTAGCAGTGGAGATATGTCTGCAAGTTTTGCATCTGTTGCTCTGGCAAGGTCTGGTGTGTCCTGGTTTCTGGGGATCTTGCTCCTGAAGAGCTTGGAGAGGTTGGGGGGTTGTTTGGAGGTCAGAAATGGAGGTTCAGGAAAATTATCTTTCAAGATGGGGTCCCCATCAAGAATGGGTTGTAGTTGTTTGATACAAAGTTGCATCAACAGTTGATATGTCCTGTTTAAGTAGAAGAGCCCTCCTCTTCCTCCACCTGCATGCTTCTCCAAACCGAATGTCTCAGTGAAATCTTCAGTGCATCAGACAGCACTTCCTTCCTCAGTACTTTTTCAGGAACTCCACCCTTGGGCCCTAAAAAACAAAGGCAAGATCAGCTTGCTTCTTAGGATAGACCTGTCTTCCCCGAGTCCCTTTTCTGTTCCCAGTGACATTATCTTGTCACACAAGCAGTCTGAAAAAAACCAAAACAATTTTGTCTATTAAGAGTTTGCTGAATTTGCTAATGTTTTCATATTTAGCTGTCCTCTAACAGCTCAGGATATAAGGCAATTTCAGTGGCAAAATCCTTGCTACTAAAAGGCTTCAAAATTATTTTAAAAAGATGTGAGATTTAACTACTTACTAACTAATGTCTGTTTAATATTACAGCTGAATAAATTATTTGTACACAATATTCCATGCAAATGCAGACTTTTTTTTTCTGTTTGGAAATCATTGTGAGCTGATCTTAATTTCTAGGGGGCGAAAACCTTAACTAGACATTTCATAGGTTACATGAACTATGTGAGGTGACTTGTTTGCAAACTGTTCATCTGAACTTGTCACAATCCTTTATTCATGGTGTCTGACTAGATAGTGATATTACCCCTCTGTGGTAAATGAAGAAGGGGTTCATTGAGCTCCCAAGTCACCAGCAAAAAGACAATCATATGTGATAAATGAAGGGGGGAGTAGCTCCCTTTTATGGACACCCAGCCAGACAGTAGCTATAAAATCTCTCTTAGTAGCTGTTCTCTAATTGCTCTACCTGTAAAGGGTTAAAAAGTCTCACTGCTATGCATAGGTAGAAGGAAGTGAGTAGGCACCTGGCAAAAAGAGCCAATGGGAAGGCTAGAGCTTTTTAAATTTAAATTGAAACAAGACTCCCTTTTTGTCTGCCTGTTGTTCTCCTGGGGAGAGGCAGACATGGCAACAGCTATCCTGTAAGACGCTTTGAGCCTGGTATGAAAAATGTAAAGAACAGAATTGGATTTTTGTGTCCTTAAACGTTTGTGCACATGTTGTTTAATTAGGTGGTGGCAACATCTGATTTCCTTTGTTTTTCTTTCTCAGCTCTTCCCCAGAAAGGGGGTGTACGTGAAAGGGCTTGAGGGTTACCCCACAGGAAGGAATTCCCAAGTGCACCTTCCTGAGCTCTCAAAGGGGTTCTGCACTTGGATGGTGGCAGCATCTACCAATTCAGGTCAAAGAAAAACTGTAACCTTGGGAGTTTTAATACAAGCCTGTAGTGGTCAGCATTCATTTCCAGAATCCTTGCAGACTCCCACCTTCTGCACTCGAAGCGCCAGGGCAGGGAATTAGCCTTGACACCCTCCCTGACTCGTAGCAAGCCTCACACCTCTGGTGAAGCGAATCTTGCAGACTTAGCCTGGATTGCAAACACTTTTTAGGACAGGGAACAACTTTTTTTTATGTGCATATAAAGCGCCTAGCACAACAGGGCCCAAGTCCTTACTGAAGCTTCTAGGCACTGCTTTGATAAAAATAATACTAATAGTTGTTGTAGTCTCCAGTAATCCAATCACTTTCAACAGACTGCACAAGTTTTACTTCTTCCATGTTGTAATACATATAGTTCCAGTTGGGTAAGTCCGATCCCAGTCAGCACGGAAAGTGAGCCATTTGATTAGAGAAGAGAGTCGGATTCCAGCCAATAGAGTAGTGTACCTGAAGTCATCTTTTACCGTCTGAATATCATAAATTATGTGTCCTCTTAAAAATCAGGGGCTCCGCTGGGATAGGGGAGAAGATGCTGTGGCTTGTATGAAACCAAGTATATGATCAGGAGACAGGGTGAAGTATACAGTTGGATGAGGAAGAGAGAAAGGGTGAAGAATGTTATGAAGGGACAACATGGACTGAATAATCTGGATTTTCAAATTGTCCATATAGATATTTTCAAAAGTGAGTAGCAATTGTTGGATGCTTCTTCTTGGGGAGCCCAAACTGAGACACTTTAAAGCAACTTGATATCCAAAGGGTGAGTGCTCAGCATCCAACAAGAGATAACAAAAATCACTTGGTACTCTTGAAAATGTTAGACCCTTACTTTAAATGTCAACTTTTTGACATTCTTTCCTCACTAGCAGTTTCCCCTTTTACCAAAATTTCCTTCTGAGAGTGATTCAGTTAGATGTTCAGGTTCTGACAGCATGAGCATTAAGTACGTAATTAGGCACTCAATGTAAATGAATTGGCAGATGCTAACATTTAAGTAATTTAAGCATCTTCTACCCACTTGTGAGAATCCTGTTTTCCAAGTACCTTTCAGTGATTAATTTTTGTAGTATGGCAAAAGTCTTCTTCAAATAATAGTTTTCTTTTACATTAGAAACTGAAGAAATGATAAATTTTAAGACCTTTTAAAACATACCTTTTTTTATTATGTTTTAAACTTGTGTCATTTCTCCCAGGATCATTATACTTTCTAACAACCCCATGTTTCTTTGCTTCAGGAGTTATTGTTAAACCAAAAAGTAATAAATCAACCTAACATTATTTTCTGGTAAACTTCATTTGAAGTATTAGAATAAATTGTTTGAACACAATATCAGCTCTTTGGTAGTTTGATTTATTGCTCAAGGGTATTTATTTTCTACATTAAACAAACACACACACACACACACACGAATTGAGGTCACCACTAAACTCTTGAAACTGAACAGCAGTACAGTGCTTATAACAACTTTTAGAGCTTCATAGGACAGCATGAAAGACCAATTCTAAGGGACAAAAGAAAAGGCCATATAATACAGTCCTTGTGCCAATAAAACACAAAAAGTTTAGGTGGCATAGAGCTCAGAGTACAAATGTCACTCATTTAGTGATTTTTTAAAAGGAAGGGAAAGTAGGTTAATAATTGTGTGACACTGATTTTGTATACAAGTTTGTGAGGCTTTGTTTTTTGTCTACTTGCATTCTGTTCTTGATTCATTGACTAATAGGTAAAATAATATAATAAATATGCAAGAGAGATTAACAGAAAAAAATGTTTCTCTGACTAATATTGACAGGTCAGAAAGAGCGTAGAATGGCAGATGAAGAAAAGAGAGAAATATAGGCCCAAAACACGAAATCAGATCAAATATCCCTGCATTCTACAAAATTAAAATCTGATATGAACTGTGTAACAGTGGCACATCTTTTCAATATTCGTATCTAATCATTAGAAACAAGAAAATAGCACAACATTTAGTCTGTTTCCCCTCTTTTTCTGTTCTCACCATTTTCTCAAATGCATTTATTTAACAAAGGATTTTGTTTGGTTTTTTTCCTGATGATTGTATTTATTCTATGGCTTGCAATTCAAAAAGGGAGTTGAATCACTTAGCTGTGACTGATTGCTTCACATACAATGCTATTGTTTTTCCTCTCTGATTATCAGTTATCTGAAAACCCAAAGGATGAAGATATAACTTAATTTGTTCTCCAAAATAATTTATGCTAGTAAATTTTACAAAAGGGACACGGACTGTTGAGACACATTGTTAGATACAAAAGAACATTAGCGGAATTCCCGCTCACCCTTCCCACCATTATTCTTCAAGCTCAGCTAAACATGTAGGTCAAGAAACGATGACCACACTTCTATACACATTTAATGTAATTCTGTTCTAATAACACGTCTTTAAATATACATTTCTGTAAATCTATTTTTCACAACACTGAGAGGTTAGCAATCTTCAAACCTTAGAAGGGGGTTATTTATTTCAGTAGAAGAAATGAGTAACCAGCAGATAAGAGTCATACAGTATCCTAATATACTTTTATTTACAGATTTCAAATTCCCACAGATATAGAATTTGAAAAGAAATAGTCCTTAATCATTTATTCAATGGCTCAGGGATGGGAAGATGGGTCTCCCAGGGAAGTGAGCTAATCACTTCTTCTTAGTGTATGTGCAACATGGCTCAGGTGGCACAAGACCAGGATTCGTCACCGAATTTGGTCCTCTGGTTGGATCATTAGCTTCTCTGGCCTGTCTGGGTACTGATGGGGAGCACGACGAGAATGGTGATCCATGCCCTCATCCAGCTAATTAGCATACAGCTAATCATGGGGCTACAGAGTCAGTCTCACAATGATGTTAGCCCAGTGAATATTTAAATATTTCATACAAAGTAAAAGTGCTTCAACAGGAGACATTAAGTGACACTAATCCCAGCATATGCTATAGCTCAGTGGTTAGAACACTCACCTTCCATTGGTGGTGAAAGACCTAGGTTCAAGTCTCTGCTCCAAATCAAGCAAAATGTGGATTTGAACCTGTGTCCCAGGTGAGTGCTCTAACCACTGGTCTACTGGTTATAAAAGCAGGGGGATAGCACCACCACCTCCTTGGCTGTGTTTTCTTCAAGATAGGTGGGGGAATATCTAGTTTGAGAAACCCCAGGGGGTTTAGCTGCCAAGTTGCTCAGCACTGGCAGGACTTAGGCACCTTTTCACATTCCCACCAGCAGAAGTTTAGTCACCTAGAGGGCTTTATCAATGGAAACTTAAGTGCCTTTACAGCTAGATGGAAGCTGAGCAGGAGTTTTAAGGATCTAAATTTGGATTTAAGTACATGAAGTGGCAGTTAGGTGCCTACATTTCTTTGTGGATCTAGTCCATAGTGTCTGGTGACATCTTGTATAATAAAAGCAAGCCCTATTGAAGCATGAGTATAAGGCATTTTAAGTGAGGATGACTCCAAAGGTGGTGGTGGGGGAACAATTACACTGAACAATTACTTATCAATATGAAGTCTCCTGTCTCTTTGTGTGACGTTTGTAGTCCTGACTTGATATCCTGGCCTAAAGACCATAATTAAATTTTGAAATTGGCCCTCTCTATTAAATGAGTTTGACACCCCTGGACTCATAGGCATAAGCAAGGAAGAAGAGATAACATTTTCATATGTTCTAGATGGCAGGCAGGGGGGGCTGGAACTATTTGTGTAGAGGGGGTGCTGAGAGCCATTGAACCAAATTGTAATCCCTATATATTTTCGAAACCACTTTAAGACAGGAAGTGCTGGCACAGCCCCAGCATCCTTAGTTCCAGCACCTATGATGGCAGGAGCTCCAAAGAAGGGTCTCTCACAGTGGCTAGACTGCATGCAAGGGGAGAGAGAAGATTAGTGTCAGACTAGCAGGGGCAGCAGGAATGATATGGCATTGGCTTTTTTACTGAGCATTTGCCCCTTACAAGCAGAGAAAATAATGTCTCCAATTTCTTTATTGCAGGTTATTTAAACCCACTTATTTTTCAATTAGAATTAGCTTGGCAATAGTTTTGTTTTTAGGGAGATCTCTCCGTCTCTCAGAATGTATTACTCAAAATAATTTCCTTACCAATTTTGTCATTAACAGTTTAATAGTTTATTGGGCCCAGTCCTCGACTGCTGTAACCTGGTGTAGTTGCATTGGCTGAGAATCTGCCTGCCATATTTTTTCTGATGAAGTAAGCTAATTGAATCCTAGTCACTTATCTGTGCATCCTAGTCACTTATCTGTGCAGAGTACATAGACTTCTCTTTAAGGAAAACTATGCTATTTATATTAAACCATGAGGTTATAAACTGAAATTATAGACTGAGCAGACTAAGGATTAATAATCCCTTCCATTTTATTAGATCTCTTCAAGGAATTCAGTAATGTCTATAAACATGTAACAAAGTACATATATTAAAATAATAATTTTACCCGTAAAAGCAAATTGCTCACCTCTAATTTTTAGATCTGTTTTCTACAAAAATCTTTTGGATATTTTGTATTTAAAATAGATTACCCAGTCAGTGTAATAAGGGGAAAGAAATATAATGCCATTTGTAAGCCTCTGCATTTAATATTCATAATTCCACAACAATTTTGTGTTTGCTATCTGTGTACACATATGCAAGACAGAATGCAACTGCCAGTTTTCTAGTTAGACAAGAGTAAGAGCTAACGGCTTATCAAAAAATAGCGTGTGTGTGACCTTTCATTAGGTTACGGTGTTCAGTAAGTAGTATGGAGAAGAAAAGAGAGCAAATGGAAAAATATAAGTCTATGGAAATCACTACTATATTAGGAATAAAAATAAAATAGGTAATTTTCAATGGTTCATAGAATAGAATGTTTTCTTATGTGAACAAAAGATGAAGTGACAGTCATTGGGAGTCTAACATCTGCTAAAAGGATGATGTGATAACTTTAAGATGCACCTGGCCCTAAATCCGCAAAGAAATTTAAGGGCTGCAATTCTGTGCATTGCATCACCTCAATTTTAGGTGCCTAGCCACCCAATTAAAGCCACAAACCCTGAGTTAGACATTTCAGTTCCCTATACAGTACATGGGGAGAGATAGGTGCCTGAGAATGAGATCCACAACAGTCAGCATGCTAGGAGGGGATCTGCTTAAGCTAGTCAATGGGAGATGCCAAGCACAGGGGTGTCTTTAAGCCCTATTCCTCTCACAGAATTAGATTGCCTAAGTGCAGTCTGGTGGGAGGCACCTATATCCATTTGAGATCCAAAGCTGGCAAGCCTCCAGGAATCAGATGCCTGAGCCATTGCAAGCCTGGCAAGAAGAGTGGCAGCACAGGCCTAATCTCACACAAGACAGCAATGTGGGGGAAGGGGAGGAGGAAGACACTGTCACAGTAAGAATTGCTCCTCCCTTGGGGTCCCCTGAGTAAGCACCAGCATTGTACATTGCTAATGCTTTTATATGTATTGGAATGTAGGTTGGGAAGGGTTAAAGATGTGAGTGTGGAGTGGAAGATTCCTTTGCAGGTTGTGAAATGCTGAAGGGGGAGGAAGGGAGAAAGGAATGGGTTAAATTGCGAGGATTCAGCCAGGCCCAAAGATAAGACACTGCCTGCCGCTCAAGGCCAACTCACACAGACCTACCCTCTCTGCGTGCCAAGCAGCCAACGTCTGCGTCTCAACCCCAGCCGGCCGTGAGAAATGAGAACTGAGACAAACAGAACTGAAGGAATTGCAGAACTAACAAAATTACAAAATTGTGAATGTTGGCAAGTTGGAAATCAATAGTCTGATCACCACCCTGAAGCCGGTGTGTTGTGGGAAAGTTAAGAGAGCTGCGGAAAGCCAGTTCAGACTGGAGCAGAGAGCACAGGGGATAGGAGGAGCTCCCCCATCTGGGATGCCTCCAGGAAAACCCAGGGCTTAAAAAACCTCCTGAGAGCAGAAGCAAGTCGGAGATCTACAGCGGACCCTGGACGACCTGTGCACAGGGCAGAACTTTCGTCCACCCTTCCCCCTCTTCTTATGTTACACCCAGGCTTGGCCAGCCTTGGATTGTGTGCGTGTAAGTATGAAAGTGGGTTATGGCTCGGGCACTAACACTTCCTTCCTTCCTCTGAGTGACATGGGGGGTACCCCGCACTCACCGCTGTTATTTGGTTAATAAAGCTTTAAAAACGTAGTCACTTGTTGTGGTCCTTCATCTCCTCCCCTAAAGATCTTGCAGCCTCAGCTTGATCACCTGAAGCCCCAGGCAGATTGGTAACATAAATCTGTCACAACACGCCTATAGGCTTTAGCCCAGCCGTTAGGGTGTTCACCTCCGACTAGGGGCCTGAGCACCTATCTTATGCTTAAACCCCAGCAGGATCCCCAAAACCAAGGGAAAGTAGGTGTTGCCTGAATGGCCCAATCTGAAATGTGTGCTTGGGGAACACCTAACTGCTCAGCAAACAGCCTGAGGGGGAGAGGGACCTCATTTGTGAGCTTTAGCTTAGGGGTTAGGACACTCACCTGGGATATGGGAGACCTCCAGGGGTGAAAATGGGCTGATACAGGCCGGTACGGCATACCGGTAAGAACCCGTACGGGCCCACATTAAAGCGCTGCCGCTTAGTTCTTTTTCATTTCTGGACTGTCAAATTAACAACAAAGTAAGCATCCTGGAGAGATGAACATACTTTTTTTTTTTTTTTTAAGGAATGTTATTTACTTATTTACATGAGTGATAAAAAGTGCACAGAGAATTTGTCATGTTTTATTGTGTTGCTTACAAGAAACAGAAAAGTGATATTTTAGACGGTGGACGGAGTGTGTGTGTGCAGGAGGGTAGAGTGTGTGTGGGGGGAGGGAAGGTTGTGGATGGCTGTGTCAGTGGGGGTTGTGAATGTGAGAGACAATATTTGAGGATTGTGGTAGGTGGAGTGAACTGAAGATATAATAGTGATGGCAGAAATTGTTTGGGATGGACATCTGGACAAGGGGGAAATAATGGGTGGGTGCCTGGGGAAAGGAGCTATTGGGGGTATCTATTGTGGGGATGTGTCCTACGAAATGAGAGTTAGGGGTATCTGTTTAGGGGATGTCATGAGTGGTTTTTCTTCAGAAATGTCTTTCACTTAATGACTGACACTTTTCCAAATAATTGGGGGAAAAAGTAACAATATTTCCCCACATCAAGAACACAACTTTGTCAGTTATGATGATATTGTACTACCCATCTCCACAGATGCAATGCTTCTTTGTAAAAAAAAAAAGTGAATAAATCCCAGTGTTTAAAGAGTAGAGAGTGTGTATTAGGTTGAAGGAGATTGCACATTTAGGTCTCACATAACTAGACTTGGCAGAATTTGATGGGTTATTTATATCATTGCAACAGATAATATCCAGGTTTATTTTAAGCATTGTTATGGATTTAAATTTTCACAGCTGTGCAAAATTATGGGTTTTGAGCATTATTTTCTATTTAAGTTTTCATATATGTGGGAATTTATGTGGGAAGGCCAGAAAATAAACGGTCAGACACAGTTATTTAATGACAGTAGATACTGAGATTCAGAAAGGTAAAGCTTGATAACCCTTAAAACACAAAAAACAAAACAAAAAAAAACAAATTGTCATTACATGTCTCAATATATCACTGGCAGCTACTAAAGTTAGATTTTTTTTTTTTTTAATGTAAAAGGTCTAGAAATCTTGCATCTAAGATTTTTAAAAAACCTGGTTGAGGAATTCACTAGCAGTAAATCCTGATTTTCAATAACTCTTGGAATACTGGCAAAATTCCAGAGGACTAGAACAAAGCTAATTGTGAGAGAGCAGAGAAATTGCCATCCAGCATAGTGGAGGTTTAAAAAAAACAAACCTTTGGGTTCAGCTAACCCTGCCCCGCTATACCTGAAGCCAATGCCAGGGCTGGAGGGGAGAGAAAAAGGGAGACTAGCTCAGTTGGGGGCTGACTGGTGAGGAGGCAGAGCTCTCTGTCTGTCTACCTGAAGGAATGGATCAGCCACCTGCCAGCCAGCACAGCCACTGCTAAGGGAAAGCTGCAAATAAACCCCAGCACTCGGGGCAACTGGACTACTGTGACCATGACTTAAACTCAAGAGACTTGTAGGAAGTAGCCCAGGGAAGTGCGTTTTGACTCTCCACCGGGAGGGAGACCCATCTCCCCTGTACAGGAATTGATCTACACGGGGACCTGGTAGAGAGGGAGGGTCCGGGTCCCCCATACTGTCCTCTCTGGCTTTGCAGACTGAAAGACCAGCTATCTAGCCTCTAGATCACCTGGACACAGCAGACTCTATCACAAGTGGTGGAGAATGCTGGCAGACGCCCTAGTCCCTTCTGAAGGGAAGTAAAAAAAAAATCAACAATCTTGAATGGAGATGGAACAGTTGGTAGAATGGATGGCTGAGCAAAATACTCAACAGAAACAGCAACAGTAGCAACTGCTGCAGCAGATGTCCATGCAGCAGCAGCAGTTAATCCGCAAAGAGGCAGCCCAACAGCAGCAATATTATGACCCAATGTTCTAGCAGAGTCAACTAACTCCACCTCCATCAGGCTCATCAAGGTGGGGCCTAGACCCTTGTACAAAATGCCATGGTTCCTAACCCATGATAGCTTGTCTGATTTGTTCAGAACATAGCTCAGGGATTGTTCTTGAGCAAAAAGATCAAACAACTGGTCACAATTATCTGCCCCTTTCCCTTGCCCCATTTTTTCATCATATCACATAATTTATACACATATTCTCTGATTTATTTTGTCATGTATTTTGAAATCTCTAAATTTCATTTTATATATTTCAGGGTTAATTTGTAACCTTTTCAATACAGTCCTTTTAAACTCAGCTTATTTCAAAGTCTGTTCTACTGGCATTTCATTAAACACATTCAATGCTTTCCCCAAGAACTTACTAATCAAAGTTGGGACTCTCTTGTTCTCTGGAACTTTATGCATCTCAAATAACCTCTCAAAATAAGTGGAGTATTCTTCAGTACAGTCTATTTCTTTTTATGCAGGGCACAGCTTGCCCCAGCTCATCATTCCTCAGATGGAGGAAGTATCTGGGGACTGTGTGATTATATTTTGGACATGCAGCCTTTCCTTCTCATTTCATTGGGTTTCATTCTCTCATTCACATTGGTGTGCAGTAGCCTCATTCTCCTCTTTCTCCCTCTCAGCTTCCAAGGCCTGATGGTGTCATTCTTCTTGTTCTTTAGCTCTCTGGCTGGCTTCCCATCTGTGATATTTATGCTCTTTGTCTTCCTGCTAATCATTTTTGGTGATCAAATTCCTCTTCTATTACATGATTCTGAAACCTAGATAGGATCTAACTTTTTGGTTGCTTTACTGATGCTCATGTTTATGCTTTACTTTTGTTCTATTTCCATTACCCAAAATAGACAACACAGAAAACAATAGAACTGTAACCATTCTTTTGACTCTTCTGAGCCTTTACAATTGATGATCACTTAAAACTGTTTCACTGGTGTTTAAAGTGTAAACCTCCATTAAAATAGTGAGCTGTGTGCAAATCCTTGTTCAGTTACACCAATTTCACATTCTGGGGTGGAATCCAGAAGAGTGAGGGTCATGTCATCACCTGCCTTGTAACCCTGGGTGCCTTAAAGTTCTCTGACAGGTTTCAGAGTAGTAGCCGTGTTAGTCTGTGTCAGCAGTTCTCTGCTTCTTTGGTTCCTTTTTCTGGATGCTCCTAGCCAAAATACAAGCATGCACTGAGTATCTGATAAGGAGTTCTGCACCAGAAACTCTGACTCCAGCAGCCTGCTTGTTACATCACAGCCGCACTCTGACCTCCACCAGCCTTAGCTACACCTGGCAAGATGTAACTGAATTTCTCCAAAACCATGTGCTCTCTAAAGTCCAGTCCTTTTTTGGACTATTCAGATGAATAATAAGATTTCTTTGCTCCTCTAAAGAGTCAAGATGAACAGCTTATCACTTTAAGTAAAGTTATCATTTTAATTCAAACATGGCACTGGATTGGTTTAGATTAAAGCAAAATAAGTTTATTATCAAAAGTAGATAGGATTTTACGTGAGCTCAAGTATAAAGGATAGAGTTTGCAATGGTTACAAGCAAATAAAAAGTGAAAGATGCTTTCTAGAGACTGACTTAAGAAAACATCCCTTTGGTCAGGATCTCCCACACAATCCAAAGTGTTAAGTTCCTTTGTTTTCTTAGGTGAAAGATGAAATGGGGTCCTTTGCCCCTCTCTTTTATAGTCCAGTGAATCTTTGAAATTGATTCTTCTGAAGGTTACCTCCCAAAGTAAAGTTCATTGAAGAAGTTCTTTGTGAAGATGGAGACATGGAATTTCCTGGTGAAGGAATTTCCATTGTGGTTTCTTCTCTTCCTGGTGTTTGCTAAAATGCAAATTGTTTCCTTCCTGGGTGTCTTTATCTTTTATGTAAATGCATTCCCATTGTCTCTTAATGTACCATGGAAATACCTTCAAGTGGCAGAACCACATTCCTTTGTCTAATGTGGGGCAACTTCAGCCCTGCCTGGCAGACACACTTCAAGAACATAGTACCCAATATGTCTGTACTTCTGAGTTTGTCCTATGCACATGCACCAAACAATAATATTAATGATCAGTATGTTATTAACTTTCTATTGATATCTTACATGACACCTTTTAGCTACAGGTTATGACACTAGTGAGTTTGGGTATCCTGAAATGGTCAGGCCAACTGAAACTCACTACCATCTTGCACTGGGATGCTGTTAGGGTCACAGAGCTGGCTAAGAACACTAAAAGGAAGGATGGTCACTTGCACAGGAATGAAATGTTTGCTAAGATGCAAAGAGACATTTTTTTTTCCAGAAAATTTGATAAACTGGTAGGTTTTTGGCATACAGATAGTTTCAAAATTTTCACTTTCAAGGCACCATTTAGCAGATAATGCCTCCTGAGATTGTCCTTCAGGATCCCTACAACACCCGAAGTATCCTCAACACACAATGTCCCAGATACTAAAATGTTTTGTAATAGTGAAAGTGTATATTGACATACTAGTCTGGGGCAGCCCCTCTGTTGAGCAAGAGGAGTGATTGCAGAAAGTACTGGAAATTGCAAGAAGACACAGTCTTCAGCAGAACAAGGCCAAGTGTCAATTTTAAACAACTGAAATCTCCCACTTAGGAGAGAAATTGATTACTGTCTGTTGCTTCCAAGGTTCAAGTGATACTGAACATCCAGAGAACAGAATGTTAAAAGGAATTCAGAATTTGAAAGGCTTAGTTAATGTCAGCGAGTTCACACCCAATTACATGCAATTCACTTAACAATCCAAAGAAAACTCCTTCACAAAAATCTAGAATGGATATGTATGTCAGAGCATAAAAGAAAGTTCAGGGATTTAACAACAGTGCCACAATTGCAATTCTTGGGTGACTGGAAGAGAGCTTGCTTGCCACAGAGTCTTCATGGAGTAGAGCTGGTGGGATTTTTTTTTTTAAAGGAAAAATCCCAAATCGTTGAAAGCAAAATTTTTATGGAAATGTACCAGTTTCTACAAAAGTTTAGTTGGGAATTTTGTTCATGTCTAAGGGCTGGTCTACACTAACCCCCCATGTCGAACTAAGATACGCAACTTCAGCCACGTAGCTGAAGTCGAAGTATCTTAGTTCGAACTTACCTGCGGTCCACACGCGGCGCGCAGGCTCCCCCGTCGACGGCGCTTACTCCTCGCGTCGAGCTGGATTACCAGCATCGACGGGGGAGCACTTCCTGGTTCGATTTATCGCGTCTACACAAGATAAATCGAACCCAGAAGATCGATCCGACACCTCCGATCTATCCGGTAAGTGTAGACTAGCCCTAAGATGACATTTCTACTGAGGGGGAGGGAGAGGCGGGGACTCTAGACCATACAATTGTCTGGTGGTTAGGGCACTCACCTACAGTGTAGGGGTATAGCTACATAATCCAAAGCAGTGAGTCTTCCAGACCTGGTTGACAGGCTCAGGCTAGTGAGGCTCACACTAGTGCTCTAAAAATAGCTGAGTAGACAGAGCTTTGAAGTTGCAGCTCAGGCTTGGAAGCCCACCCTCTTACCTAGGCTTCAGACCCTGAGTCGCAGCTTCAAATCACTGTCTACACAGCTATTTTTAGAGCAGTAACCCAAGTCTGTGGCCTCACTGTGGACCTGGGAGGCTTGTTGATGTGGGCTGCATAGACATACCTTAGATCAGGGACTTGAACCTGGGTCTCCTTTCGCCTGGGAGAGTGTCCTAACTGGGCTATAGAGTCAGTCTCCCCTGTTAGATCTGTTCCACTTTGTACAAATAAAGATTCATAGGGCCAGTCTAGACTGACTGTATAGCTTGGTATTTAGAGCACCAATTTAGGATGTGGGAGACCCTACTTCAAGTTGCTGTTCTGAATCAGGCACAATAACCATCAAACCAGTTGTTATTCTGGTTGGTTCTCTCGTGTTAATTTTTCCCACCAAAAAAAAATAATCAAAAGCTGTCATTTGCATTCTGCATTGGAATTCTTGATTTCTGTCCAGCCCTACTGTAGAGTCATGAGACTGAATGACTGCTGTGAGATCTAGGACAACAGTGGCAGAGAAAATACATGTGCAAATTGAAAAAGAGATTCTAGGTCTTGTATATGGTTGTACAAAGTATAATTTTTGTCTAGCTGTTGCTTCAAAGCTGAAGCTCACAATAAGCCACTGATGTGACTGCAAGAGAGAGAAAATATTTTGATAAAGAACTAAAAAAAGATACATCCATTACTTTTGAAAGCACAAAAATAAGACATGCAATAATTACAGAGATGTTGTCAAACACATATGGTCTTTCTGATGACACAAAACCAGATGTCCTGGAAGAAATTGTAGCAGTGCAAGTGAATGTGATAGCCAGAAATATGGGAGTATCTGGAAGAAAAACAGGTAGTCGGAAAACACTACAAGCCATAATATACATTACAAGTAATAGATAAAAACCGTTCGCATTCCCCCATTCTTTATTCCCATCATAAATATAAGCTTTCTGAGATTGAAGGTACTCATGAAACATTCAATAATAGTAGTTCCCACTGGGAGGAGAAGGAAAATGTTGAAAAGAATACATGAAGGACAACTTGGAAAGATTACGGACTGGTCTAGACTGAAATGTTATATCAACATTTGCTATGACTCTCAGAAGCATATAAAATCCACATCTCTCAGAGATGTCAAGCCAATTTACCTCTACACACACACACACACACACTCACAGACCTAACCCTCAGTGTAGACAGTGTGAGTTGACTGAAAAAATCTTCAATTGACCTAGCTACCACCTCTCAGGGAGGTTGACGGGACAAACCCTCCCATTGGCATTGATAGTGCCCACATTGAAGCTCTACAGCAGCGCAGCTACAGCAGTGCAGCTATGCTGCAGTAGCGTTCTAAGTGTAGATATAACCTAAGCTAAAAAAGAAGTGCTGGAGAAGTTGTGCCCTGGCTACACATGAAATGCTGAGCAAGTGCAGAATCTGCCTGAAGTATAAAGCTTCACACTGGAAAGAACCATAACTAATGAATAACCTTAGGTTTCATAGGACACAGTTGGAACTGTCCCCCCCTGCACAAACACACACGGAAAATTTTAACCTCATTCTGTTTTTGAAGGGTTTTTGTTGTTGAAGAATTGCCACTTTTAAGTCTGTTATTGAGTGTTCAGGGAGATTGAAGTGATCTCCTACTGGTTTTTGAATGTTGCAATTCTTGATGTCTGATTTGTGTCCATTTATTCTTTTGTGTAGAGTCTAACCACATCAGCCACCAATTAGGGGCTCGTTCATCTGCACAGCTACCAATATGATATATGCCATCATGTGCCAGAAATGCCCCTCTGCCATGTACATTGGCCAAACCGGACAGTTTCTATGCAAAAACCAGTAGGAGAGCACTTCAATCTCCCTGGACACTCAATAACAGACTTTAAAGTGGCCATTCTTAAACAAAAAAACTCCAAAAACAATCTTCAATGAGAAACTGCAGAACTTGAATTAATTTTCAAACTTGACACCATCAAATTAGGCCTGAATAAAGACTGGGAGTGTCTTTTTTTACAATTAGTAATTGTATTTTACAAATTGTAAATTACAAAAAGTAATTTTCCCTCTGTTGATACTCACCCCCTCTTGTCAACTGCTGGAAATGGGCCACATCCACCCTGATTGAATTGGCCTGGTTAGCACTGACCCCCCACTTGGTAAGGCAACTCCCATCTTTTCTTGTGCTGTATATTTATACCTGCCTACTATATTTTTTTACTCCATGAATCTGATGAAGTGGGCTATAGCCCACAAAAGCTTATGCCCAAATAAATTTGTTAATCTCTGAGGTGCCACAAGGACTCCTCATTGTTTTTTTCTGATGCAGACTAACACGGCTACCACTCTGAAACCTTTCTTCCCAGAAACACACTTAAACAAGATATGTGGACCTACGATTTCAGACAGCCATAGATTTCTCCTTCCTGCCTAGGGAGAAGGAGACATATGAACATGACACACACGCACACATGAACCACTAGAAATGGAAACTACAAACCTGATTTGCAGAAGTATTGGTATCCATAGTACAATTTGCCATCAATGGGAGCTGCAAGTGCTCAGCAGCCCTAATTGACCTGGTGTCTAAGTTCATTGAGCAGAGTCCTGGTCTAAATGCCATATTTGTTTTTTAAAATGTACATTTAAAATGATATTAAACAAAATTACCCCAGATAATGTCCACTGCCCTAAAACTGAGTATAGCCTGACCGGATGTCTTGGAAATAATGAGCCCAGGTATATTATCTGGGAGATTTAGGAAAATATTCATTATGCATGACATGACACAGAACCTGTTTGAGATTATCTTTCTGTGTTTTTATTTCGATTTTCAGGTTAAGTAGCACTACAGTGTTAAAGTGGACTAAATTCCTGACTCACAAGCTATCATGGTAATGTAAGGTAGAAACAATTTTATTTGAGTTTCAATTTTTTTTCCCCGTAAGGATTTAGCAACAAGAAAAATCCATATGCAAAGCCTCAGGATTAAATTTAAGTGTTTAAAGTCCACATGTGGTAACTGACAACTTTTAGGCCATTTAGGCCATTAAAAAGCCTCCAGTGATTGTTTTTGTGTCCTATGTTCAGTACAAGAAACATGAAATATTTACTGTAAACCTTGGGCTTAGTTCTTCATTCGGTTATATGAGTTTTCTCAATTGAAATCCAGATAATGGAATGAAAAATGAGCCCCCTTAACTCTAATTCCCATTTCATGATCTTTAACTTAACCAACAAATTATATTCAGGACCAAAATAAGTACGGCACACCTAACTGGGAATACTAAAATTAGTGTGGAGGCCTAAGGTTGTGAGCATGCATTTAAACATGCAATTGAGTATTCAATATAAACAGACATCTACATTTAAGAAGTGTATACTAAAAGGTATATAACTGTAACCTAGCCCTGGGGCACAGCTACAGCCTTCTCCCTTTCTCCTCAGCAGTAAGGATTCATTTATAAGGGTGCCAGGTGCTGCAACCCAAGGAAACCCCTCCTAGTGCAGAAACCACAGAGGGCTTGTCCCTTGGGAAAATATTTAACACAAAATCTCATAAAGAGAAATGTCAGAGCACAAAGAATAAAATAGCTATCAGAATTCCCAGAGTAACAGAACAGTAATCAAGGCTTTATTAGGTATGGGTAACTTGTGATAGGGGACAATGAAAACAGAGATAAGGATAACGAAAGACAAAATTAATAATATATAAACTCTGCCCCTTCCAACAGGTAAAGTCCAAATCAGCCTATGCTCCCTCCCCGCACTGCCTAGGAAAAAAGTGAGTTTAGGCACAGTATTTGATAGCCACAAATGTCAGTGCTACACCATCTATCTTAAAACACAATATCAAAATGAATACACAAGGGTGTTGTGTTGTAACCAAGGATACTAAGATCATCCTCAGGGCTCTCTGGTCTGGTTTCCAATGTGCAGTTGGGCTGACTCTTCACCTTGACTCTCTCTTCAGTTTCCTGGGTTTCTGGTCTCTGCTGAAATGACACTGTTAAATATCCCAGAAATCCCCAAAGGCTCAAAGACTTCCCTTGAGTAGAAATGTGGAGGGTAGAAGGATCCTCCCTGTTCCTGTTCCAGTCCAAAACACAGCCAAAACGGAAAGTAAAAATAACGTTTTTGTCTCTGAGTTCTGGCTTATTATTAGTTCTGTTAGGGTACGTCTATACTTACTTCCTGGTTCGGCGGGAAGCAATCGATCTTCTGGGATCGATTTATTGCGTCTTGTCTAGACGCGATAAATCAATCCCGGAAGTGCTCGCCGTCGACACCGGTACTCCTGCTCTGCGAGAGGAGTACGCGGAGTCGACGGTGGAGCCTGCCTGCTGCATCTGGACCCACAGTAAGTACCTTTTAGTTCGAACTAAGATACTTCGACTTCAGCTACGTTATTCACGTAGCTGAAGTTGCGTATCTTAGTTCGAACCGGGGGGTTAGTGTGGACCAGCCCTTAGTGTTGCTAGCCAGTTCTATCTCTGAACTGGACTCTAGGTAATCTGGGAAATGGAATCCTAAACCTCTGTCACCATTGCTGAGGCAAGTCTCCAGAGGCTCAATGTGGTATTTCAAGAGCATGGCCTCAAAAGATGTTACATAATTTATTGAAAACCACTCCTTTTTTAATTTCCTACAAATTAGACACAAGCGATGCTTTTTAACTTGAAACTGTATTGAAAAGATTTGTTTTTGTTGTTTCAAGTTCTCTTTATTAAATGTTTGTATAGTGAAAAAATATAAAGAACAAAACTGATTTGGATAAAATAATGTTCTGCTATTTGGTATGATCTAAAAATGACACAAGGCTGAGATAGCTGTATAATTCATAAGTGCAAAAGCACAGAAAACAAATTGCCAATGTGTGTGTGGGCGGTCATCCCTCTGAGTGCCAACACAATTATTATATCACATCATATCTCGTCTTTCTGTGCCAAACTATCTTATACATGTTTTAGATGACTCAGCAACTATTAGTCACTAAACAAATCTCACACCCACAGAACACACACAAGGGCTGACCATAAACTGTGTCTCTTTCAGCAATTTTCAAAGGTGTAGATAATCCATTTCAGAAAAAAAATGAAGAAATATGATGGATCAACAAGGCCAAGAATACAGAATTTAGCTGTTGGGGCAAGAAATGGGACTCCAGCAGAAAGGTTTGTGTATTTCAAAGCCGCATTCCAAACTTTAAATTTTAGAACAGATGAGGAAGATACTGTTTAGAATTAATTAGCAGTCTCTCTCTACTAATAATATATCCATTTTTTTATTCCAATGTTGGATCTGCCTTATTTGAATCCACTATTTAGGAAGAACTACAGGTGTAACTGACATTAGACCGGACAGTACCCAATTTTCCATATGTTATATGTAGCACTAACTCCTGGTCCCACTTCGCTTTCATTTCTGTGGTTAATAGTACAAAACAAGATTCAACCATCTGAATGTTTTCCCAGAAAAGTGGCAACCAGATGACAGTGTTTCCAGGAAATCCTGTAATGTTGGTATACCAGATTTGTGCCAGGCCAGATCTATAATCCTATCCAAAATAGCGTACAAAACAGTACATAAACCAACTACTAACTGTCTAGGATTAGGAAGAAATTTACCCCTTACAAATAATGGTATAACACATCCATGAGGATCCTAAAGCATCTGATAATGGGGACTGTCAGAAAATAGGTGTGCCTTTTGTTTGATCTGGCAATTCTCATGCTTTTTTATAAATTTGTCATATAAAATAAGGTGCAAAGGAGGCCATATCTTAATACACAAAGAACCAAAACTTTTTTTCTCTTTGATTGAGTCAAATAATCTCTCTTTACTCATGCAAGTAATTTCATTGACTTCAGTCAGGCTACTCATGTAAGTGCATTTGGCTCCACATATGCTATCTTTAAAACTGCTTTTGTTTTCTTAGCATATATTTGCATATATCCCCCCCTCCATTGTTAAAATTAGGATAGGAATTAGATAGACAAGATCTATATGTGATCAAAATTTTATTGAAAGTACCCTGTAAGGAAAAAATAATATGTATGTATCAGATGGAATAATAAAGATAAATAATACTGATATAGGAGTATTTTCAGTTCCATGGATGTGCCTTATAGTTCTTACAATACTTTTAAACGTCTTTGCAGGAATATTACCTGAAATACTAGTAATCCTAATCTTGTTCATTTATGAAAACTTCTCTTTAACAAAATTAAGTTTAGTGATTGACATCTTGACATAACTTCCTATATCTTTCTAGTGAATTAAGATATATTTAAACTGATAATATTAAGATAGTTCTTTGTAGTTTCATGCTTAGAGATAGTGTTTGTGTGCATGCACATGGCTTCACATAGCTGCACCTATGAGTAACACTTTCTACCATCTCCAGATGGTGATGGTAGACTCCTTTCTAATCTGGTGTACATGGCATCTGTTATACACATCTTCGACACTGCTTACCTGGGCTACAGCAATGTGACATACTTGGACATGAAGCCTTCAGTGCTTAGGAAACTCCAACTAGTACAGAAAAGTGCAACATGTCTCCTCAGCAGCACTCTCTCCACTTTCTCTAGAATATCAAGTGAAGTTGAAAGTTTCAGCTAGGCAGCTATTTCCCATTTTTTATGTGTGCATCTGATTGGTCCTTCCTAAAAGGAGTACTTTGCATTTGTCCTTATTGAATTTCATCCTATTTACTTCAGACCATTTCTCCAGTTTGTCCAGGTCATTTTGAATTGTAATCCTATCCTCCAAAACACTTGCAACCCCTCCCAGCTTGGTTTTGTCTGCAAACATTAAAATTGTACTCTGTATTGCATTATCTAAATAATTGATGAAGTTATTGAACATAACCGTACCCAAAACTGATCCCTGCAGGACCCCACTCATTATGCCTTTCCAGCATGACTGTGAACCACTGATGATTACTCTCTGGGAATGGTTTTCCAACCAGTTTTGCACCCACCTTATAGTAGCTCCATCTAGGTTGCATTTCCCTAATTTGTTTATGAGAAGGTCGTGCGAGACAGTATCAAAAGCTTTACTAAAGCCAAGATATACCACGTCTATCCCCCCTATCCACAAGGCTTCTTACCCTGTCAAAGTAGGTTATCAGGTTGGTTTGACATGAGTTGTTTTTGACAAATCCATGCTGACTGTTACTTATCACCTTATTATCTTCTTGATGTTTGCAAATTGATTGATTAATTATTTGCTCCATTATCTTTCCGGGCACAGAAGTTAAGTTGACTGGTCTGTAATTTTCTGGCTTGTCCTTATTTGCCTTTTTATAGATAGGCACTATATTCGCCCTTTTCCAGTCTTCTGGTATCTCTCCTGTCTTCCATGACTTCTCAAAGATAATCGCTAATGGCTCAGATTTCTTCTCAGTCATCTCCTTGAGTATTCTAGGATGCATTTCATCAGGCCCTGATGACTTGAAGACATCTAATTTGTCCAAGTAAATTTTAAATTGTTCTTTCCCTATTTCAGCCTCTTCTGATCCTACCTCATTGCAGGGGGAGGGATAGCTCAGTGGTTTGAGCATTGGCCTGCTAAACCCAGGGTTGTGAGTTCAAACCTTGAGGGGGCCATTTAGGGATCTGGGGCAAAAATTGGGGATTGGTCCTGCTTTGAGCACAGGGTTGGACTAGATGAACTCCTGAGGTCCCTTCCAACCCTGATATTCTATGATTTTCACTGGCATTCACTATGTTAGATGTCCAATCACCATCAACCTTCTTGGTGAAAACCAAAACAAAGAAGTCATTAAGCACCTCTGCCATTTCCACATTTTCTGGTATTATTTCCCCCCCCTCATTGAGTAATGGGCCTACTCTATCCTTGGTCTTCCTCTTGCATCTAATGTATTTGTCGAATGTTTTCTTGTTACCCTTTATGTCTCTGGCTAGTTTGATCTCATTTTGTGCCTTGGCCTTTCTAATTTTGTCCCTACATACTTGTGTTATTTGTTTATATTTATCCTTTGTAATTTGACCTACTTTCTATTTTTATAGGACTCTTTTTTTATTTTTAGATCATTGAAGATCTCCTGGTTAAGCCATGGTGGTCTCTTGCCATAATTCCTATCTTTCCTATGCAGTGGGATAGTTCCTCTTATGCCCTTAATAATGTCTCTTTGAAAAACTGCCAACTGTTTTCCATTGTTTTTCCCCTTAGACTTGCCTCCAATGGTATCTTACCTACCAACTCCCTGAGTTTGCTAAAGTCTACCTTTTTGAAATTCATTGACTTTATTTTACTGTTCTCCCTCCTATCATTCCTTAGAATCATGAACTCTATGATTTCATGATCAATTTCACCCAAGTTGCCTTCCACTTTCAAATTCTCAACCAGTTCTCCCTATTTGTCCAAATCAAATCTAGAACAGCCTCTCCCCTGGAAGCAGTCTCCACCTTCTGAAATAAAAAAATGTTTCCAATACATTCCAGGAACTTAATGGATAATCTGTGCCCTGCTGTGTTATTTTCCCAACAGATGTCTGGGTAATTGAAGTCCCCCATCACCACAAGGTCCTGTGTTTTGAATGATTTTGTTAGCTGGTTTTTAAAAAAAGCCTCATCCATCTTTTATTCCTGCTTATGTGGTCTGTAGTAGACCCCTACTATGACATCACCCTTTTTTTTAACCCTTTCATATTTACCCAGAGACTTTCAACAAGTCTGTCTCCTATTTCCATCTCAACCACAGTCCAAGTGTACACATTTTTAATATATACGGCAACACCTCCTCCCTTTTTTCCCTACTAGTCCTTCCTGAGCAAGATGTACTCTTCTATACTAATATTCCAGTCATGTGTATTATCCCACCAGGTCTCTGTGATGCCAACTATATCATAGTTGTGTTTATTTACAAGAATTTCAAGTTCTTCCTGCTTATTCCCCATACTTCTTGCATTAGTATACAGACATCTAAGATACTGATTTGATCCCCCCTCCAAATCTGTCTTGTTTCTCCTTTATCCCTGCTATAACAGTCCATGCTCCCCAAAATTCCAAACCTTCTCCCAGGTATCCATGTTCTTGACTTACCTGAGGGCTTTGGTCACCTGCCCCCTTCGAACCTACTTTAAACCCCTTCTCACTAGGTTAGCCAGTCTGTATCCAAATATGCTCTTCCCCTTCCTCGATAGGTGGACCATATCTCTGCTTAGCAGTCCCTCTTCTGGAACAGCATTCCATGGTCAAGGAAGCCGAAGCCCTCCTGGCAACACCATCCTCGCAGATAGGCATTCACCTCCAGGATGCATCTATCTCAGCCTGGGCCCCAACCTTTGACCGGAAGGATTGAAGAGAACACCACCTGTACTCCCAAGTCCTTCACCCTTACTCCCAGAGCACTGTAGTCACTTCTGATCTACTGAGGATCATACCTCACAGTATCATTAATGCTCACATGGATGAGTAGCATGGGGTAGTAATCAGAGGGCCAGATGATCCTCAACAATCCTTCTGTAACGTCTCAGATATGGTCCCCTGGCAGGCAGCAATACCTCCCGGGATGCCATGTCAGGGCAAAAGATGGGTGCCTCTGTCCCCCTCAGAGGAAAGTCACCAACCACCACTACCCTACGTTTCCTCCTCGGAGTGGTGGCTATGATCCTCCCAGCCTTGGGGGTACATGGCTTCTCCTCCTCTTCTGTGGGTGATTCCTCATCGCCTGTGGCCAGGGCAGCATATCGGTTTTCCATGACCATGGTGGATGGGTTGAGAGCAGGGGTGGGGCACTGCCTGCTGCCAGAAGTATCCGGCTGCCAGT
The DNA here is from genome assembly GCA_037349315.1 of Chelydra serpentina. Taxonomy (NCBI): domain Eukaryota; kingdom Metazoa; phylum Chordata; order Testudines; family Chelydridae; genus Chelydra; species Chelydra serpentina. Next base: position 82,998,425 of record JBAIAC010000004.1, read on the forward strand.
GTCCTCCCTGTGACAGAGCCATATCCTCCTCCCCCAGTGGTGTGAGAGCAATCCTCTGTAGCTGGATAGCTTCCTCAGCCATGGATGTCTCCATGTGAATACTGTCAATGAATTCCTCATGATCATGGATGCTCCTCAGCCTAGCCACCTTCTCCTGTAGCTCTTCCACATGCTTCCTGAGAGATTCCACCTGCAGGCACCTTTCAGACTGAATGGCTCCCCTTGCTTGGCTTTTTGAGAGTGGGAAATGCAGGCCACAGTCTCTGCAAATCCACACCAGGATCTGGGTAGAGGCATCCATGGTTAGGTGGTCTGTCTGGATACAGGCGCAAGTGGAGGAGAGAGGAGCAGTATCGGCACTAGCGATGTGGCTCTTCCTAACATTGCGAGGTCATGTTCAGCTGATTATCCACCATGATCCCCCAAATATTTTTGAAAATAAGAAAGAAAAACTTGTAGCACCTTAGAGACTAACAAATTTATTTCAGCATAAGCTTTCGTGGGTTAGTACCCACGAGTCATTGCTTTCTGAGATAGAGTCCTCCATCCTGTAAGGATGGTTTACATTTTTTGTTCCAAAATGTAGACATTTACATTTAGCTATACTAAAATGCATATTGTTTGCTTGATCCCAGTTTACCAAATGATCTAGATTACTCTGAACTAGTGACCTGTCCTCTTCATTATTTACCACTCCCTCAATTTTTGTCCTGTGGCACCTTATAGACTAACAGACGTATTGGAGCATAAGCTTTCGTGGCTGAATCATAGAATCATAGAATCTCAGGGTTGGAAGGGACCTCAGGAGGCCATCTAGTCCAACCCCCTGCTCAAAGCAGGACCAACCCCAACTAAATCATCCCAGCCAGGGCTTTGTCAAGCCTGACCTTAAAAACCTCTAAGGAAGGAGATTCCACCACCTCCCTAGGTAACCCATTCCAGTCCTTCACCACCCTACGAGTGAAAAAGTTTTTCCTAATATCCAACCTAAACCTCCCCCTCTGCAACTTGAGACCATTACTCCTTGTTCTGTCATCTTCTACCACTGAGAACAGTCTAGACCCATCCTCTTTGGAACCCCCTTTCAGGTAGTTGAAAGCAGCTATCAAATCCCCCCTCATTCTTCTCTTCTGCAGGCTAAACAATCCCAGTTCCCTCAGCCTCTCCTCATAAGTCATGTGCTCCAGTCCCCTAATCATTTTTGTTGCCCTCCGCTGGACTCTTTCCAATTTATCCACATCCTTCTTGTAGTTTTGGGCCCAAAACTGGACACAGTACTCCAAATGAGGCCTCACCAGTGCTGAATAGAGGGGAATAATCACGTCCCTCGATCTGCTGGAAATGCCCCTACTTATACAACCCAAAATGCCATTAGCCTTCTTGGCAACAAGGGCACACTGTTGACTCATATTCAGCTTTTCGTCCACCAGGACCCCTAGGTCCTTTTCTGCAGAACTGCTGCCCAGCCATTCGGTCCCTAGTCTGTAGCAGTGCATGGGATTCTTCCGTCCTAAGTGCAGGACTCTGCACTTGTCCTTGTTGGACCTCCTCAGATTTCTTTTGGCCCAATCCTCTAATTTGTCTAGGTCCCTCTGTATCCTATCCCTACCCTCCAGCGTATCAACCACTCCTCCCAGTTTAGTGTCATCTGCAAACTTGTTAAGGGTGCAGTCCACACCAGCCTCCAGATCGTTAATGAAGATATTGAACAAAAACAGCCCCAGCACCGACCCTTGGGGCACTCCACTTGATACCAGCTGCCAACTAGACATGGAGCCATTGATCACTACCCGTTGAGCCCGACCATCTAGCCAGTTTTCTATCCACCTTACCGTCCATTCATCCAGCCCATACTTCTTTATCCCACTTCTTCAGATGCATGCACTGAAGAAGTGGGTATTCACCCACGAAAGTTTATGCTCCAATACGTCTTTTAGTCTATAAGGTGCCACAGGACTCTCTATCGCTTCTACAGATCCAGACTAACATGGCTACCACTCTGATACTCAATTTTTGTGTCACATGCAAACTTTATCAGTGATGATTTTATGTTTTCTTTCAGATTAACCTTTTTATCAATAAAAAACAAAGGGCCAAGAACTGATCCCTGTAGGACTCCAGTGGAAACAGACACATTTGATGATGATTCCTGTTTACAGTCACATTTGGAGACATATCAGTTAGTCAGCTTTTAATCCACATAATGTTTGCCATCTTAATTTTACATTATGCTAGTGTTTTAGTCAAAATGTTACAGTGCCAAATCAAATAACATACAGAAGCCTAAGTATATTACATCGACACTAATTCCTTTATCAATGAAACTTGTAATTTCCTCAAAAAATATATCAAGTTAGTTTGCCAGAATCTATTTCCCAAAAACCCATTTTTCTTGCATTCATTATGGCTAGGTCTACACTAACCCCCCCTGTCGAACTAAGATACGCAACTTCAGCTACGTTAATAACGTAGCTGAAGTCGAAGTACCTTAGTTCGAACTTACCTGTGGTCCAGACGCGGCGCGCAGGCTCCTCCGTCGACTCCGCCTACTCCGCTCGTCGAGCTGGATTACCAGCATCGACGGCGGAGCACTTCCTGGTTCGATTTATCGCGTCTTGTCAAGACGCGATAAATCAAACCCAGAACATCGATCCCGCGCCTCCGACGCGAGAGGTAAGTATAGACGTACCCTATGTTATCCTATTTTATTTCTATATTAATTGAGTCCAATATCAGCCACTCCATTATCTCTCCCAGGATTGATGTCAGGCTGATAGGCCTATAATAACCCAGGTCATCCTGTCTACACTTTCTTCCAGTCTTCTGGAACTTCCCAGAAATACAAGTGGAATGGAAAAAGTATTATCACCTTATGATGAAATTATATCATCTGTTTTTCCCCAAATACAGAACAGAAATATGTATTGAAGATTCATACATTTTCTGAATTATTGATAATTATACCCTTTCCATCTAGTAATGGACCAACTGGAGGTGAATGCCTGACTGCAAGGGTGGTGTCAGCAGGAGGAGTTCAGCTTCCTTGACTACAGGATGCTGTCCCAGGAAGAAAGACTGCTGAGCAGAGGTGGAATCCACCTATTGAAGAAGAGGAAGATCATCTTTGGATACAGACTGGTAAACCCAGTGGGGAGGGCTTTAAACTAGCTTTTATGGGGGGGTTGGAGACAAAAGCGCACAGGTAAGTCAAAAACTTGGAGACCAGGGTGAAAGGTCGGAATCTGCAGGGAGCATGGGCTGTTATAACAGGGATAAGGGAGGGACAAGAGAGAACATAGAAGGGAAATCATTTCAGTATCTTAGATGTGTGTATACTAATGTGAAAAGTATGGGGAATAAGCAGGAAGAACTAGAAATGCTAGTTAATAAATACAACTATGACATAGTTGACATCACAGAAACTTGGTGGGATAATACACATGACTGGAATATTGGTATAGAAGGTTACAGCTTGCTTAGAAAGAACAGGCGGGAAAAAGGAAGAGGTGTTGCCTTATATATCAAAGATATATACACAGACTGAGGTTGAGATGGAAAAAGGAGACAGACTTTTTCAAAGGGGTAAAAAAAAGGGTGATATTATGGTAGGGAGTCTACTACAGACCACCTAATCAGGTAGAAGTGGTGGATAAAGTTTTTTTTAAACAACTAACCAAATCATCTGAAGCACAGGACTTGGTTGTGATGGGAAACTTAACTACTTAGATATCTGTTCGGAAAATAATGTAGCAGGGCATAGATTATCCACCAAGTTTTTGGAATGCATTGGAGACATTTTTCTTTTTTTTATTTTGGTAGGGGAGATGCTGTTCTATTTTGACAAATAGGAAGAAAGTAGTTGAGAATTTGATGGTGGAAGGCAGCTTGGGTGAAAGTGATCATGAAATGATACAGTTCATGGTTCTAAGGAATGGTAGGAGGGAAAACAGCACAATAAAGGTAATGGATTTCAAGGAAGTTGACTTTAGCAAACTCAGAGAGTTGGTAGGTAAGATCCCATGGGAAGCAAGTCTAAGGGGAAAACAGTTTAAGAGAGTGAGAAGTTTTTGAAGGTGACATTACATCACATTGATGGCTTATACTCATCCTGTGATCAACTAATGCGCCCATGTATTTCTTCTCTTCTGTCGCTTCCAACTGGTAAGACTCCAGCTTATAGCAAAAATTCTTCTTGTTAGTCCCTAAATGCATGGTCATTCACTGTTAAATTTCATCCCGTTTTTATTACTCTAATTTGAAAGGTCATCCAGACAGTCTTGTATAATATTATGGTCCTCCTCCATATTGGTAATACCTCCCAACTTTGTCATCTACAAATTTTATTAGCGCACACTCACTTTTTGTGCCAAGGTCAGTATAAAAATGTGAAATAAGATTGCTGTCAGGGTAGTTAAGCACTGCAATAAATTGCCAAGGGAGCTTGTGGAATCTCCATTGTTGGAGGGTTTTATGAGCAGGTTAGACAAACAGCTGTCAGGGATGATCTAGATAATACTTAGTCGTGCCTTGAGTGCAGGGGATTGGACTAGAAGACCTCTCGAGACCTCTATTAATCTATGATTCTATGAATACTAATGTCAGGATTCTTTTTGTCCTTAATATATTTAAAAGAAAAACTCCTTAAAGTCCTTGAGTTTGCTGGCCATAGATTTCTCTTTGTTTCCATTAGCAGTTTTCTATAGGTCTTTACTTCTGATTTATATTCAGTATTAACTTCTGCTTTCTTCCATTTGTTATATACTATTTTTTAAATTTTTTGTATAGTTGCCCTTATTTCCCCTTTCAACCAGATCAGTTTTTTAAACTGCACAGCCGTCTTCAATTGTGGGATTGTGGCTGTGAGGGCATCTAATGAGGTGTTCTCAAATTATTCCCAATTATCATTCACATTTTTTCTGATTAAATTCTTCCTCCCAGTTGATTTGGCTCATATTTTATTCAGCTTTGTGAAATCGGTCCTATTATATCACCAAGTATATATATTACTGGTATGAATTTTATTCTACTTACACATTATACATGCGATCAAGTCATGGTCTCTTGAACCTAAGTTACCGTTTATTTTTAGTTCTGTGATCATTTCCTCTTTCCATGTTTATAAAAGGTCTAACATAGAATTCCCGCATGTGGGTAGCAACACTCTTTGAGTTAAGAAATTGTCATCTATTATGTTTAGAAATTCCAATTATGTTTCAGTATTGGCAGCCTGAGACCGCTAAAATGTATTACTCAGACTGGAGTCCCCCATGATCTCACAGCTTTTTTCCCTACACATTACAGATAGGTGCATAAGGAAGTGTTCTTCTTTTTCCCTAGTGTGATTTGGTCATCTGTAGCAGCAGTAACTAGTACCCCATCTTGTGCTTTATCTGTCAGGACATTGATCCATAAGCATTCAAGATCACTTTCTTCTGAGTTATCAATGACTCAGAAACAGGTAATGACATTTCTGACATAGAGTGCCATTCACTTCCACTTTTGCTCACTCGATCCTTCCTAAATAGGTTATAATCATTGATTGTAACATTTCAACTGTGAAAATCATCCCACCTGATTTCAGTAATCAAATTTATACTCATAAATGAGCAATGAGCAATTCTAATTCCTCTGTTTATTACCCAGCCTCCTAGTACCGGTGGATAGGCAATTAAATAATTTCTTCCCTTCGTGTGCTTTGGTTCCTTGATTAATTTTGTTGTCAACATCTTGGTTTTGTGCAAACTGAGTGTTCATATTTTCCCTACTGTTACCTCCTCTTTTTCTATTAGTTTAACACCCTCTTGCAAAAAGGGAGGATAAAAAGAAGGAAGTTCATATCTTTAATACAATTGTAATAGCATCATCTACCCAGTCTGGCTCTAGAATAGCTGATATCTCAGTTTTCCTTCACACAGGTTGTTTGCTGTCAGGATTTGGCCTTCCAGTTAAGTCATAAAAGAAAAAGTCCACCCATTTCACAGGGCACCAAAGTCTAAATAAGCATAAAACTAAAAAGAGAGTGTTTACTCAAGTCTCCAGCTGGCCACAGCCCTTCCATCTTGAGGGTCTGTTTTCAATTCCAAAAGAGTCTTCTGCACTTCCTGGGTTCAGTTATCAGCCCTTCCTTGGCTCAACTAAGTTGCTCCCTGCTTTCTACAGGACACTGATTTCCAGGGCTGCCCTCTCTGGAGTCTGTCTTCCAGTCTACCCGATTTCCACATTTTTTTTGCCAGCCATCTGCCTGGGATACATGCTGCTTGCAGTGCATACCACGGGAGCTAAGCTGCTTTCTGTCATACCCCCTTCCACCATTCATCTCTTCAGCTGAGTTCTTCTTGACTTTTATAAAGAGCAGGTGGTCTTCTTCAGGCCCTGCATCCATCTCCCCTGAAAGGGGGAGTCACCTTTTCACCACACTCATTAGCCTAGGCCCAGGATATCTAGAAGATTGCCTAAAACTTTAGGATGAAGACTTTGGTCACTCCTCTGGGCCAATAAAACTTTCTACCATAAGAGTAAAGCTCATCTTTGTGGAAGACAGAACTTTCTCAGGGGCTGGTCCCAGACTATGGAACAAACTCCCCCAAGAATGAAGAACCTTCCCAAACTTACCACTTTCTCCTCCTAGTGCAAGGCATACTTCTTTGACCTTGCCTTCTCCAACATAAATACATAGCAGCATGTACATAACAATGTACATAAGAAAGAAAGAAAAAGACCTCCCCCTACCCCCCAAAAAAAGAAATAAAACTGCACATGCTATATTGTACACAATGTTCTTAGTCTGGAACAAGAATGAAGAAAAGAACAAACCACACATGGCAGTCATGTTGCTTAATACACTACTGGGAGGCACTCAGATACCACAGAGATAAACGTGGTATAAGAACCTAAAGAGAAGAGAAGAGTACTAGTGGATTTTTTGCTATTTTTCTTTCATGAAGATTTCATGGTGGGTTTTTTGATTGTTTGGCTTTTTGGGTTCTTGGTGTCTGCATGAAAAATACTTCCCGTGTATACTGGATCCATACTCTAACATGCATCTACACATCTTACTAATCTTGACAGTAATTTCTCTCCATTTAGTCCATGTCTTTCCTGTTCTGCTTATAAGTTTATCGTTGAGTTCACCATTATACTGTACTACCAAACTTAGATACTTGAACTTCTGTACCTTTGTTAGTAGGTGCTCCCCCAGACTTATATTATTGTTATCTTCCTGAAATTTATAATTAATTCAACAGACTATACACTCCATTTTATTTCTGCTGATTTTCATGCCACTTCTTTCAAGTATGCACCCCTATCTCTCTAAATCTTCTTCTGCTTACTCTTTGCTCTACCCCTTTAAGCATGCATTATCTGTAAAAAGCATGCACCAGGCTGCCACTCTCTGGATTTTTTCTGTAAGTGCATTGAGCACCAGTAAACAAAAATGGATTTATTGTTGAGCCTTGATATACTCGGACTCTTCCTAGAAATCGTTAAGTTTCTCCACATGGCCTGTGGTAAGAGCACCCTCATATATGTCCTGGACAAGTTTGATATAGTGTTCAGGTATCAGACTTCTCTTGAAACATGGTCATAAGCCTTCTCGAGGTCAATGAATAATACATGCAGTCTTTTCTATATATTTTCTACAAACAGTTTTAATGCAAAGGTAGTATACTTTGCTGACTTGCCTGGCATGAAACCAAATTGATTGTCACTAAGCTCTACTTCTCTTTGCAGTCTCTTGTCAATAGCTTTCTCCCAGATCTTCATCATGTGGCTCATGAGTTTAATGTCACAATAGTTATCACAGTCTTATCTGTCTTCTTTTCTCTTAAATATTGGTATTAACGTGCTATTTGTCTAGGCATCAGGTGTCCTCTCAGTCCTCATGATGAAATTAAACAGTTGTGGAAATATATGCAAGCCTACTTGCTTCTGGCAATTTCATACTTCTGCTGATATATCCTTTGGAGTGGAGAGCTTTCTTATTTTTCATGTTGCTCAGTATTTATGCAATCTCTTCAAGGATTGGTGCAACCACACCCTGGATTGGTTCTATCATATAGCATGTGTAGTAGGGCAGTCACCCCACTCCAGCCCTGAAGGGGTTGAAAACAGCCCTGGGAAAAGGCTGCCCTGGGGAGCCAATAGGAAAAGGCTGGGAAGCAGCCAATCAAGGCCAGGCTGGGCCCTATAAAAGAGCTGTCAGTCCAGAAGACAGGGCAGTCTCTCTCTGGCCCTGGAGGGAGAGGGCCTAGCTGCTGGGGAACATACGGTACCTTAAGCAGTCAGTGCTGCGGAAAAGGGCAAGAGGGGCTGGGAAACTCCAGCCTAGCAACTCCCCAGGCTGAGGGGTCAAGGCCTAAATAGGTACTGGAGCCGCAGAGGTGTAGCCTGGGGTTAGGCAGAGGCAGCTGGTCCAACCCCCTTGCCAGTGATGAGTGGCCATTACAGACTGCAGTCTGCCCCAAGGAAAGGAAGTTGGATGACGATTGGCAGTAGCCACTGAGGCAAGGTAGGCATAGAGGGCTGGGCGTTCCCCTGGGAGAGGAGACACCGAGAGTGGGAGTACTTTGTTATACCACTTCTGGGACAAAATCCTGAGGTAAAGGGGCACTGGGGTCCGGGAGGGACACAGGGGCCAGCGGCAGGTGAGGCACCAGCCAGTAGGAGGCATTCTGTATGCTGGAAATGAGCTAATTCCCAGGATAACCAGCTGGAGGTGCCGCACCAGTGAGTCTCAACCTGCTACAGCGTGGTTCACTTGGACTCTCTTCATTTATATGTTTTCCAAAGTAATTTCTCTACCATTCCTTAATCCGGTTCTTATTGATTGCCATATTTACATTTTCATCTTTAATGACTTTGCGCTCACCAATATCTTTAGTTCTCTTATTATGGGTCTTACATGGCTTTTAGCCTTAGCAGGTGCCACCTCTTTCTTTGCATCTTTTTGGCTTTTTGATACTCATGAAAATGCTGCTGTTGGAGTGTTGCTTGCCAAAGTTTAAAACACTTTTTTCCTTTTACTGTCTCTCAAACTTTCTAATTACACTACCAGATGTTATTGAGCAAAGAAGTTCTTGCATTTGTTTCATCATTCAGGCTCTTTGCATGTTTTTGATGTTTTCTTGATTTATATTTTCTCTTAACCCATCCAAAAAGATTTTTTTCCAACACTTTTATTTTAAACTCCTTGCTAACTTCATTAAGCGTCTACCACTTGATTTTCTGTACTGCTTTGGTTTTATAATGTCTTAATTTCTCTCTTTTCAGGAGGTTTCCTTAAAAATATATTTTGATTATTAATATTCTGTCTTATTTTATTTAATCCTGGAAGTGTGAATGTAATTCTTCCAATCCATTTTAGCAACTGCTCAACATTAACAAGTATCAAAGGAGAATGAGTGCTGTCTACAATATCTTACACTGGACATTTTGACATTTTCCTTGTATGCTCTGTTTCTAGTATATTGAAAAATACTGCAAACTTTCTCATATTGCAATACTGCTCCTAATAGCTAAATTGTACAGTTTAATGTTTTACTGTCATCTTTACTGCCAACTTTTCAACTATCCAGCTTTTAGAGGGGCCTTTTTGGATCATTTTTTTCACTGAAAAATGGTGATTCATGAAAACTGAAATGTATCTGTCCCAACTAAACATTCATTTGGAAAGTTTCTCATGTCCAAGATGATATCTCTGGTGAGTTAGAGCCATCTTCCAGGTTCAAGTCCCTGCTCTTCCTGATCCAGAGTCAGGCCATAAGCCTGGGTCTTCCATACCCTGCGTAAGTGCCGTAGACATGAGGGTAGGAAGGGTTGTTCTCTTATGTGTTTTTACAAACAATTTCAAAGGTTTTGGTTTCTTTCAACATCAGAACAAATTTTGAAAAGTTATTTTTTTGCAAAAGGCAAATCTTGTTTTCCAGCTAGTGCTACTTAAAAGGTAATGTTAATTTCCCATAATATGAAAAAAAATGTATAACACAGTTTTGAAATAAAGCTACTACTCCTAAGGGAATTGTCATATTACTGTCAATAGTTAAAAAAAAAAACACAGGAAGAGTCACTGTCTTCTAACACTGAAGAAGAAGATACAGCAATATCCCTAAAGCTCTGGTTCAGTGTAGAACAAGTGTACTCCTGTATATAACATTCCCAAAGAATAGTTTCCTGATTCAATTTTAAAGAAATAATGCATTTATTCTCATAGGCGCCATTTGCCAATTACACCACCAGCTAGAGGTATTCAATTATTTCACTTACATTGAAAATTGTTGTGTAGATAATTTGTCAGACTTTCATGCCCTGATGATGTGATATTCTATTGTTCAGTGTCTCCATTCACTGGCTGTGTAAAAGCGATAGTATCACAGGTGGGGCTGCTCTGCAGGTGCTCCCTGATTTGATTCACAAGTTATGGCCACCTGTTCAGAGTAGGGTGGCCCGTGGCATGAGCTAAGTGTCAGTCTCAAAACAGTTAAATCAAAATAACAAACACAGAAATGGGCTGTCTGCACCTTTAAATAAACACAACTCCAAAGGCAAATGCTTACTTGCCTTGGCCCTGGGTTAGCAATGGGGATCTCCTCTTCTGTCCAATATCACACTGCACTGCCCCCAAGAAGAAGCAGGCAAACCTTAACTGGCTTGTTGGCTTCCATTTGGTCAGTGTCTCCTCCTGGCCATTCTAGGCCTGTGCAGGACTAGTCTTCTTGGTACCCTAGTTGCAATAGTTTTTCCTTGGGTGTCAGGATGCCAATGTGCCCAGCAGGCCAGATAGACTCTGTCACAAATAGTAAATCATTATCCAACATGATCATCACTTCAAAACTTGATCACTGTAACTTTTTCTACCTAATCATTAGGGTCAAAGTCAATCAGAAACTTCAGTTTATAGAACAGACAGCAGAGGCCTCTTCTTGAATATAATTAACACCAAGACTCCATGAGATCAGTGTTCTGAGCCTTCCATTGGCTAGCCGTTTGCTTCCAGATTCGACTGGAGTTCCTAGTCCTTGTCTATAAAGCAGAGATTCAGTAAAGCACTTAAGCAAGTGTTTAACTTTAAGCACATACTTTGAAGTCAATGGGACTTAGTTACACACCTGATTAAATGCTTTGATGAACAGGGACTTCCCTGTGGATTGATAGAGTAAACGCAGGAGCTGGAGCATTGATTGTTGAAGCTGTGTTGAAGAGAGAAGCAGCAGAGGGAGGAACTCAGGATACAGAGAAGAAACAAAGAATTCTCATAAACAGAAGCCCTCGTAGAGTGACCCTGGAGAAAAACATTCAGAGAGATTTGAGGTTATGTGCTGGCTGAAAAAAATCTTGGGACTGTGAGCAAAGAAACTGTCTCCAGTTGTTTAGTTCCTCCTGTGTTGAGGGAAACAGGACTTTGTGAATTCTTTATAAATAAACAGGAGTGGATCAAAGGAATCCCTGACTACATCATCAATTTCTTCTCCTAACAGAAACAGTTTGTTATACCCCCAAAATTGACTAACTGTTTAGGTCAAATAGGAGTAATATTACAATATTTAAAAGCTTTTAAGAATGTACTGATTTTATAATACAGCATTCCATGTGAACAAAATTATCTAACACAGCATGCAAGACACCTTGAGTTTCATTTGATATAATGTATACTGAATATGCTATGGATATATGTCATGCCAGATGTCATGATTCCCAATTTTTTCTCTTTCCAAAAACAGCAAGCTTGTCAGTCAAATACCTTAAAGATGTTTTTAAGTGTCCAGAAGCTGGAGGCAGAGCCCAAAATACACAGCAGGTTCTTATCCTTGTTCAGGGGTAATTATCAACTGCATGTTTTTAAGGCAGAGTAGACAACCCTGTACCTGACATTTTAACTGTCAATGAACTTCATAAAAAATTCAGATTGACATATGTCAGTTAGGAGGATTTCTGAGACACTAGAGAACATATAAAGAAAGGGATATCAGGTTGAATGTGGGGAAGGTTTTTGTTTGCAGCAGCAAATTAATCTGTAATGACTGATCAGACAGCCAAATGGCTGTACTTTTCAACTCCCTCAGGCAATGGCTGAATGGAGCGCTGTGATCCACCCCCACTAGTTCTTCACCACTCCATACTAAACTCTCCTCTGAATAATTCAGTTCCTCCCTCAAATATATAGTTTGGAACTAGGCACTTTTCTGGTGCACATGCTGCCCCAGTCACTTCCCCTCGGGCTCACACTGGCTTTTGTGTCATGAATAACAGAATGTGATTGAAACGAAAATAAGAAAGAAAAACTTGTAGCACCTTAGAGACTAACACATTTATTTCAGCATAAGCTTTCGTGGGTTAATACCCACTTCATCAGATGCATGGAATGAAACATACAGTAGACAGATATTTATACAGTCAGAGAAACATGATAAGGTCGAGGTGCATAGACCAACCTTAAGAGGCTAATTGATTGAGGCGTCTGTGGGTGCAGCATGCAGTGCTTGAATACAGAGAGTGACCATGTGATTTTTTTTCACTTAGATTCTTAACTGTAATTATAATGTAAAGTGCGCCAAGGGTGACTGGTGAACTTTACAAAATGTAGTGGTTCAATATGGTTCACAGGTTGAGGGATTATGTAAGCCAGTGGTTCTCAAACTTTAGCAACCCGAGGACCCCTATTTTGATTTAAAACTTTTTGGGCACCCCCAAATCCATGCACTCAGCCCCAGGCCCTGCCCCCACTCCACCCCTTTCCCTAAGGCCCCACTATGCCCCACCTCTTCCTGCCCCCCCCCGCCCACTCCATCCCCCCTCCCTCTATCGCTCACTCTCCTCCACCCTCACTCATTTTCACCAGGCTGGGGCAGGGGATTGGGGTGCAGGATGGGGTGTGGGGTGCAGGCTCTGGGCTTGGAAGGGGGTTGTGGTGCAGGAGGGGATGAGGGCTGCAGGCTCCAGCTGGGTGGCGCGTACCTCAGGTAGCTCCCAAAAGCAACTGGCACATCTCTCTGACAGTGGCTCCTAGGTGTAGGGGGAGCAGGGGCTTCCTAAGTACTGCTCTTGCCTGCAGGCACCGCTGCCGCAGCTCCCATTGGCCACAGTTTCTAGCCAATGGAAGCTGTGGAGTCAGCACTCAGGGCAGAGGCATTGCATGGAGACCCGCCTTCCTTCCCCCAGGGGCTGGAGGGACGTTCCGGCTGCTCCCAGGAGTGGCACAGCACCAGGGGAGGCAAGGAGCCTTCCTTAGCCCCACTGCACTACTGGACTTTTATTGCCTGCAATCTCCCAGCTTCAGTAGCCTCTGGGAGATAGAGGAAGGGGGAGGAGTTGATCAGCAGGGCCCAAAGACGCTCAGGAACCCCCAGAAGTCCATGGAACCCAGTTTGAGAAAAGCTGATGTAAGCCATTACTCATTGTGTTCTCCACCCTCACCGTGATTCACTCATTAGAACTTCCTGCTATTGAATTTAATCCTCAAGGTCAAGGATTAGAGACCTGTGCTGAGAGTGCTGGATTCAAACACTATTGATAGCCTGTGGTAGAGGTTGCTACCTACCATGAAATGCATTTTTTCCCCCAAACATTTTGAGATTTTTCTCCCTTTCGGCTCTCAAATCAATCAAATCCTTTCCACATCCCCTTCTCCAATTTTCCATCTTACCCTACTTACCTCACCTTATACACTGATCCAGTTTCTCTTCCTCCCTCTGGATACAATTCTCTCTCTTACTTTTCTTACTCCTGTTCCCCCAAAACTGGATTCTTCCCCCTCTGTTTTCCTCTCTATGACCCTTTCTGATATTTGGCCAAATCAATCTTGGAATCTTAGGGTTTTATCGTAATAATGAAATAGCTGTAATGTTTGCATGCACAAAGGAACTTTCTGGCTGGCTAGCTAGGATTTTACACCCATAAATGTTAATGCCCCATACAGCCTGCAATGTTGAAAATGTACAATTTACAGATGAAAATTATGAATTTTCAGTCCAAATATTATTTCCACCTTAACATGTGAATGTGAAATATGAAAATCCATGCAAAGGTATAATAGAGGTCCAAATGCCTACAAAAGCAAATGCATCAGGAAAATAAAAGGGACTAAACAAAGGTAGTATAACAATTTTTGAGATTCATCAGAGAGGTCAACAACTCCTTATCTCTAAACTTATCCAAAAAACAAGATGGAAATATCTGGAACATGTGCTAAGAATGAAGCCAGACCATCCACCATGGTAGGTGAGCTATTTGGCAACTGAAATAATATGCATATGGGGCTGACCAAAAGAATCCTACTGACAAACAGAACTCAGAGAGGGAAAATGTAAGGGACTTCACATAGAGAAAATGCAAAGAGTGGCCAAGGATATGTAGTGGTGCAGAGCTTTGTTCATGCCTTCAGTGACATTAAATGGCATGGCAAGGATTCAGATTAATGCCAAATAAGTGCACATGTTGAATTTTACAAATTACAGGGAAGTACAGACCAGTCAGCTAAACTTCAGTACCTGGAAAGATAATGGAGCATATACCCAAGCAATCAATTTGCAAACACGTAGAAGATAATAAAGTGATAAGTAACAGTCAACATGGATTTGTCAAGAACAAATCACGTCAAACCAACCTAATCAATTTATTTGACAGGGTAACAAGCTTTGTGGATGGGGGGAAGTGGTAGTTGTGGTATAACTTGATTTTAGTAAGGCTTTTGATACTGTCTTGCATGACCTTCTCATAAACAAAACATAAGGGAAATATAGCCTAGATGGAGCTACTATAAGGTGGGTGAGTAACTGGTTGGAGAAACACTCCCAAAGAGTAGTTATCAGTGGTTCACAGCTGTCAGGGTTCCCTCCCCACTCTAAATTCTAGGGTAAAGACGTGGGGACCCGCATTCAGAGCCCCTAAGCTTATTTTTACCAGCTTAGGTTAAATCCCCCAAGGTACAAAATTCCCTGCACCCTGAGAAATGCTTCTTTCGCTGCCACCATCAAGTATCTAACAGGAATCCAGGAAAGGAATCACTTGAACTTCCCTCCCCACCAAAATACCCCCTCAAGCCGTACACGCCCTTTCCTAGGGAAGCTTGAGAACAATCTCCCAACCAATTGGTTACACAGTGATCTAAAAACCCACCCCCTGGGTTTTAACACCATAGAAAACAGTCAGCCTCTTAAAAGAAGGATTTTATTAAAAATAAAGAAGGTAAAATCATCTCTGTAAAATGAGGATGGTAACTATTTTACAGGGCACTATATTTCCAAACTCAGAGAGATTTCCCGCTCTGGACAAAACCTTAAAGCTACAGAAAACCATGAATAACCTCCCCCCCCTTGCCCCTTCTAACACAGGGAATACACCAAGCCAAAATTAAACAGAAATCTATTCACTATGCTATCTAAACTTAATCAGAAAAGGGAGGTTTGATTTTCTGCAGGTTCCTTCTGTCTTCCAAGATCACTCTGACTCAGACAAAGACATACACACAGTCTTCCCCCCTCCTAAGATTTGAAAGTATCTTGTCCCCTTATTGGTCAGATGCCAGCCAGGTCAGGTGTCAGTCTGGCTACCTGTATTTCTTAACCCTTTACTGGTAAGAGGATTTTATAGCACTGCATCAGACCCTCTCCCCCTTCCCTTCATTTATGACAACAGCTAAGCTGGATGGGCATATCGAGTGGGGTCCTGCAGGGATCGGTCTTGAGTCTGGTCCTGTTCAATATCTTCATCAACAATTTAGATAATGGCATAGAGAGTACACACATAAAATTTGGGAAAGATACCAATCTGGGAGGGGTTGCAAGTGTTTTGGAGGATAGGATTAAAATTCAAAATGATCTGGTCAAACTGGAGAAATGGTCTGAAGTAAATAGGATGAAATTCAATAAGAACAAATGCAAAGTACTCCACTTATGAAGGAACAATTAACTGCATACATACAAAATGGGAAATGATTGCCCAGGAAGTACTGTGGAAAGGGATCTGAGGGTTATAGTGGATCACAAGCTAAATGCGAGTCAACATTGTAGCACTGTCACAAAATAAGAAAATGTCATTCTGAGATATATTAGCAGATGTGTTGTAAGCAAGACACAAGAAGTAATTCTTCTATTTCACTCTGTGCTGATAAGGCCTCAGATGGAGTATTGTGTCCATTTCTGGGCACAACATTTCAGGAAAGATGTTGACACATTAGAGAAAGTCCAGAAGAAAGCAACAAAAATGATTAACAGTCTAGAAAACATGACCTATGAGGAAAGATTGAAAAAAATTGACTTGTTTAGTGTGAAGAAGAGAAGACTAAGGGCGTGGGGGGACAGGTTAGCAGTTTTCAAGTACATAAATGTTGCTAAAAGGAGGAAGGTGAAATATGTTTCTTGTTACCTCTGAGGATACGACAAGAAGCAATTGGCTTAAATTGCAGCAAGAGAGGTTTAGGTTGGACATTTGTAAAAACTTCCTATCTGTCAGGGTAGTTAAGCACTGGAACAAATTGCCTAGGGAGCTTGTGGAATTCCTATAATTTGAGATCTTTAAGAGCAGGTTAGACAAACACCTGTCAGGAATGATCTAATTTTTACATAGTCCTACCCTGAGTGCAGGGGACTGGACTGGATAACCTCTTGAGGTCCCTTCAAGATATACACTTCTATGGCTATATAATTCTATGTTTAACTGATTTTCATGCAGCACATGCAAAGGGCTTATTGTGGTTGTCAAATAATTAAAGCCTCTTGGCCATTAATCCCATGTCCTATAATATTTCTTATTTCCTCTTGTAATTATCCAGAAGTGCACTCTTGGTTGTCACATTGCTTAATTACAAACTGAGCTCTAATTTTTCAGGACTTGTTAGGAACAAATATTTAATTACATCATTCACTCATGCATGGTAGAGAACTTTGTAAAGCTTCCTCACAAAAAAAAGACAGCACTAAAACAAATATTCAAATATAAGTGCAAAGTACTACACTTAGGAATTAAAAATGAAATACACAAGTACAAAGTGGGGAATAAATGACCAGGCAGTTATACTCCTGAAAAGGGTGTGGGGGTTAGTGGATCATAAATTGAATGAATCAAAAATATGATGCTGTTGCAAAAAGTGGCAAGTGTTATTCTAGGATTTATTAATAGGAATGTCATATGTAAGACGCAGGTACCTGTTGAGCTGACTCAACTCTACTTAGAACTGCTCAGGTCTCAGTTGGAATACTGTGCCCAGTTTTGAGCACCACACTTAAACAAAGAAGTTGGAGAGACTCCAAAGGAGAGCAACAGAAGTGATAAGAGGTTTAGACAACCTGACCTATGTGGAAAGGTTGAAAAATTGTTTAGTCTAAAGAAGAGAAGACTGAGGAGGGATATGGTAACAAACTAACATAAGTTAGGGGCCGTTATAAAGAGCATGGTGATCACATGTTTTCCATGACCACATGTAGAACAAGAAGGAATCTGTTTCGTTTGCAGTAATAGAGATTTAGCTTAGATATTAGGAAAATCTTTCAAACTATAATGATAATTAAGCAGTGGAACAGGCTATGTAGGGAGGTTATAGAATCACATCACTGAAGGTTTTTAAGAAAAGGTTAGACAAACATCTTCCAGGGATGGTCTAGGTGTACTTGGTCCTGCCTCAGCATGAAGGGATCAACCTCTTGAGGTCCCTTCCAGTCCTACATGTCTATGATCCTATAATACTCTTTCTTGCTAGGGCTTTTCCTCCTATGGACCAAATTTTCCATAAACCAAAGTTCCAGTCTTCCTTCATGTGAAGTAAATGCTACCTACCCAATATGTGAGTTCAAATATTCAATTCTTTATGCTTCTAGCTCATTTTCTGTTTCCCATATAGTATTCCACAACCTAACTAGAATTACTTTCTTTAGACTCACTCCAGTTCTCCTCTTCCAGACCCATTTAACATAAGTACATAAGGATGACCATACTGGTTCAGACCAATGGTTCATCTTGTCCAGTATCCTGTCCTTTGGCAGTGGCTGATCCCAGGTGATTCAGTGGGAGTGAACAGAAAAGGGCAATTTATTGAGTGAGCCATCCCCTGTCATCCAGTTTGAGCTTTTAGCAGACAGAGGTTTAGCATTGGGTTGCATCCCTGACCATATTGGCTAATTGATGGACATATCCTCCACATATTTATCTAATACTTTTTTGAACCCAGTTATACTTTTGGCCTTCACACCATCCCTTGGCAATGAGTTCCGCGGGTTGACTGTGTTTATGTGAAGTATTTCCTTGTTTGTTCTACATATGCTGCATATTAATTTAATTGGGTGACCCCTGGTTTGTGTGTTATGTGAAGAGGTATGTAGAGAGGCGGTGTGGTTCCCCGCCACCCTCGAGAGAGAGACGAGCCTCTCTGGACACCAAAGTGGGTGGAGTCAGTGAATCCTACGTCTGCCCCCCCCCAGAGGTCAAGGCATAGGACAGGAAATATAAAAGCCTAACCCCAGGGCTCCCTAGAGAAACAGCCGCCAGAGAGGCCAGGTGCCTGTGGCCTAGGTCCCGGTTGGGAGACCCCGGCAATTGGTGGCCGACCCAAAGACTGGCCAGACCAGCCGATGCCTGATGCCGACCAGAGCCCAGAGGAGCTGCCAAGCCTACCCCTCGCAAGTTACCCCGAGGAGCCCATGGTGCTTGACTCCTTGGAGGGCACCGTCCGGACCCAGGTACCTCTAGAGGGGGAATTAGGAAGTAGCCTCGGGGCAGACGACCCTAGTCTGGCTGCAGCACTGCTAGACCCTATGTCAGTGTGTTGTGGCCAGGATCCCCACTGACGCAGCAGCAGGCCTACTGCTGCTGCTAGGGCCCTGGGTTGGGACGCAGTGCAGTGGGTGGGCCTGCATCCCCCCACCACCCAACTTGTGGGTGGCAGTGTTCCCCTCTCCCAGGCCCTTCTGAGCCAGGGCCTGGGCTTGCTGAATATAATGGTTTGCTCAGCCTCTGCCTGAGGGCCTGAGCCATTGACTCTTTGTTGCCCCGACCCAACCCGACCCACGGCCGGGGCCTGCTCATTATATAACAGTTGCTCAGTTCCTGTCTGAGGACCTGAGCCCGTGACTGACTACTGCCCGCTGACTGGGTGTGAATAACTGTTATGTTTTGCCTCTACTGCTGCCGCGGCATGAGACCCCCACAGCCAGGCTAATTCCCTGGCACAACTGAACGGAAGCAGCGAGGCGGTGTGGTTCTCTGCCGCCACAGAGAGGGATGAGCCCTGGCCTAACCCCTCTACAGAGTAATAACACTTTATTATTCAATTTCTATACACCATTTGTGATTTGTATAGACCTCATTATATAACCCCTTAGTCATTGTTACGCTGCCTGGAGTGATTCACAACTGTGAGTGCCTACCTCAAGCGAGACTCTCAGAAAATAGTTCGGGACTATTTAGAAAAGCTGGACGAGCACAAGTCCATGGGGCCGGATGCACTGCATCTGAGGGTGCTAAAGGAGTTGGCCGATGAGATTGCAGAGCCATTGGCCATTATCTTTGACAAATCATGGCAATCGGGAGAGGTCCTGGATGACTGGAAAAAAGCTAATGTAGTGCCCATCTTTAAAAAAGGGAAGAAGGAAGATCCGGGGAACTACAGGCCAGTCAGTCTCACCTCAGTCCCTGGAAAAATCATGGAACAGGTCCTCAAGGAATCAATTTGAACCACTTAAAGGAGGGGAAAGTGATCAGGAACAGTCAGCATGGATTCACCAAGGGCAAGTCATGCCTGACTAACCTAATTGCCTTCTATGATGAGATAACTGGCTCTGTGGATGAGGGGAAAGCAGTGGATGTGCTATTTCTTGACTTTAGCAAAGCTTTTGATACAGTCTCCCACAGTATTCTTGCCAGCAAGTTAAAGAAGTATGGGCTGGATGAATGGACGGTAAGGTGGATAGAAAACTGGCTAGATGGTCGGGCTCAATGGGTAGTGATCAATGGTTCCATGTCTAGTTGGCAGCCGGTATCAAGTGGAGTGCCCCAAGGGTCGGTGCTGGGGCCGGTTTTGTTCAATATCTT
Source organism: Chelydra serpentina (assembly GCA_037349315.1). Classification (NCBI taxonomy): domain Eukaryota; kingdom Metazoa; phylum Chordata; order Testudines; family Chelydridae; genus Chelydra; species Chelydra serpentina. The sequence goes on from JBAIAC010000004.1 coordinate 83,018,441, forward strand.
CATCAACGATCTGGAGGATGGTGTGGACTGCACCCTTAGCAAGTTTGCAGATGACACTAAACTGGGAGGAGTGGTTGATACGCTGGAGGGTAGGGATAGGATACAGAGGGACCTAGACAAATTAGAGGATTGGGCCAAAAGAAATCTGATGAGGTTCAACAAGGACAAGTGCCGAGTCCTGCACTTAGGACGGAAGAATCCCATGCACTGCTACAGACTAGGGACCGAATGGCTGGGCAGCAGTTCTGCAGAAAAGGACCTAGGGGTTACGGTGGACGAAAAGCTGAATATGAGTCAACAGTGTGCCCTTGTTGCCAAGAAGGCTAATGGCATTTTGGGTTGTATAAGTAGGGGCATTTCCAGCAGATTGAGGGACGTGATTATTCCCCTCTATTCGGCACTGGTGAGGCCTCATTTGGAGTACTGTGTCCAGTTTTGGGCCCCACGCTACAAGAAGGATGTGGATAAATTGGAAAGAGTCCAGCGGAGGGCAACAAAAATGATTAGGGGACTGGAGCACATGACTTATGAGGAGAGGCTGAGGGAACTGGGATTGTTTAGCCTGCAGAAGAGAAGAATGAGGGGGGATTTGACAGCTGCTTTCAACTACCTGAAAGGGGGTTCCAAAGAGGATGGATCTAGACTGTTCTCAGTGGTAGAAGATGACAGAACAAGGAGTAATGGTCTCAAGTTGCAGAGGGGGAGGTTTAGGTTGGATATTAGGAAAATCTTTTTCACTAGTAGGGTGGTGAAGCACTGGAATGGGTTACCTAGGGAGGTGGTGGAATCTCCTTCCTTAGAGGTTTTTAAGGTCAGGCTTGACGAAGCCCTGGCTGGGATGATTTAGTTGGGTTTGGTCCTGCTTTGAGCAGGGGGTTGGACTAGATGACCTCCTGAGGTCCCTTCCAACCCTGAGATTCTATGATTCTATGAAAATAAGGGCAGACAGCCCAAACTAATGGTATGTTCTATAACTAGATTTCCACCACACCAGTAAAAAAATACGAACTCCTGGATCACTATACCAGTCTTACCATGGAATCACAGACAGTCCCCTTAGACTCCCCCATATATTTTGCTGCCCAGACAAAATTAACTTTGTGATAAAAGTATCCTGTCCACCGACAGTGGCCAAAGCCAGGTGACCCGGAGTGAGTGGACCTAACAGGTAATGATCAAGTGATCTCTCTCCTGCCATCTATCACCCCCCTCTGACAAACAGAGGCTGAGTACACCATTCCTTACCCATCCTGGTTAATAGCCATTAATGGACTTCATCGCCATGAATTTAGCCAGTTCTCTTTTAAACCCTGTTATAGTCCTAGCCCTCACAACCTCCCCAGGCCAGGAGTTCCACAGGTTGACTGTGCGCTGTGTGAAGAAGAACTTCCTTTTATTAGTTTTAAACCTGCTGCCCACTAATTTCATTGGGTGGCCCCTAGTTCTTCTATTATGAGAACAAGTAAATAACTTTTCCTTATTCACTTCCTCCACACCACTCATAATTTTATATACCTCTATCATATACCCCCTTAGTCTCCTCTTTTCCAAGCTAAAAAGTCCTAGCCTCTTTATTCTCTCCTCATATGGGACCCGTTCCAAACCCCTAATCATTTTAGTTGCCCTTCTCTGAACCTTTTCTAATGTCAGTATAGTAAAATCCCTTTGTAGCTCTTTTCAGTCTGCTTTGAACGTAACTATTTTGAGTAATTTTGTATAGTTTTCAAACTTTTGCCACCTCACTGTTTACCCCCTTTTCCAGATCAATTATAAATACGTTCAACAGCACAGATCCCAGTACAGACACTTGGGGGATTGAACTATTTACCTCTCTGCACTGTGAAAAAAGACATTTTATTCCTACCCTTTGTTTCCCATCCTTTAACCAGTTACTGATGCATGAGATGATCTTCCCTCTGATCCCATGACTTCTTACTTTGCTTAAGAGCCTCTGCTGAGAGACCTTGCCAAAGGCTTTCAGGCAGTCTTTGTACATTATGTTCACCTTATCACTCTTGTCCACATGTTTGTTGACCCCCCTCAAAGAATTCTAATAGATTGGTGAGGCATGATTTCCCATTACAAAAGTCATGGTGACACTTCCTGAACACATCCTATTCCTCTATGTGTCTAATAATTCTGTTCTTTCCTTCTTTCCATTCCTTCTTTCCTTTTGCTGTTCTTTGACTGGTACTGAAATTAGGCGTACCAGCCTGTAATTGCCAGGATCACTTCTGGATCCTTTTTTTTTTTTCCTTCAAAAAAATTGAGTCACATTAGTTATCCTCCAATCATCTGGTACTGAGGCTGATTTAAGTGATGGCATGCATACCACAGTTAGTAGGTGCAGTATTTATATGAGTTCTCTTTCATTTCCACCTCCCCTCCCCAATATCAGAAAGTCAATAGCACATTTTCAGCTCGGTTCTCCCTCCTCCTTCCAGATATGTCCACTTTTCCCTTTTCCATCCTAGCACTCTGCAAACCCACCCACCACCCAAAAAAGAGGCAGTAAATTGACAATGACATTGAGTGTCCAGAAACATCTTGAAAGTCGTATCGTTTTTCCAAAACTTCATTATGAATTGTTGGCGGCAGTGGTTTGATCTGTGTTTTTCTCTTGCAAGACTTTACAAACAAATTTAAGTTGCCTGTCTGAAGTTCTCCAAACATGTGATAGTGTTCTGATTTGTTTTCATAGACATGAACTTTTGACATTCAGGTATGAGGTGGGTGGCAGACAACTGCTAAACATAATTAAATTTACTTGTATATATCTGAGCTTTGGCAAGGACTGGGGGGCAGATCTGTTGCCACCTAGGTTTTCTGTCAGACTTTATGCCCCTTTCTTTTTTTCTTTTAAATCTAATTTGTCATACTTTTCATATCACATTTAGTTATATAAATTAGTCCCCCCAAGAAATTTCAATAGTTTTTACAATGTTTGTAGACTGTATACCTGGATTAAATTCATTCATTATTTCACAAATATATTTTTCATCAATAAAAAATATAGTACTGTATCTTTCAGCACTGAAAATATTCATTTAACCTCAGGATGCAATACATCCATTCTGGCTGTTGAATTCAATGTTACCACATAGATTGCACCCACTGGCTCATAGATTTGCTCTTTTCCTAAGACATTTGGGTAGAGTTTGCCACCAATTAAAAAAATATATATCTGTATAAACCAGGGGTTCTCAAACTTGATTACACCACAATTCCCTTGTGATAACAAAAATTACTACATGACTCCAGGAACGGGGACCAAAGCCTGAGACTGCCCAGACCCCGCTACCCTGGGTGGGGCAAAGGCAAAGCCCCACCACCCCAGGCAGGGGGCCAAAACCCAAGGGCTTCAGTCCCAGGCCGCGGGGGGGGGGGGGGGGGGGCGGGGGGCTGTAAACTGACCCCCACCACAGAGGGCTGAAGGCCTTTGGTTTTGGCTTCAGACCCAGGCAGTGGGGCTTGGTCTTAAGCCCCAGCCCCAGGAAGTCTAATGCCAGTCCTGATGACCCCATTAAAACGGACCACGACCCACCTTGGGGTCCTGACCCAGTTTGAGAACAGCGGATATAAACTACAAATGAATTACATTCGCTTGAAAAAACTTCAGTTCTTTCCCTATAATAAAATACACACTGACTCATAGGTCCAATGAGTGTTTTACCTTATGTGCACCACTGATCCACCACTTTTTCTAAGTGGTAGTAGATTGGTGGGAGAGTAAGTGGTAATATAATGCTCAGAACGGTCCCAGACTCTCACTGGTGGAGCCATTATAGGAAAAATCAGACATTAAGCCTCTCAAGACTTCTTATGATATCAAGTTTAATTCAGACCGATAACATTGATCAGCCTTTCACTACCTAGGATACCATGAAGCTATTTCAGAATAATTTTCCCTTTGTTTTTAAGAGGCAAATGCATTTCTTTCTCTATTGAATAGAAAAGTCCCAAGATACAGCTTAGTTTTAAAAACAAATGCTCATAGAAAACTAGAAGTAGAAAACTACAGATTCAGTTGTGCTTGGCTTTGAGCACAAGTTCCTATGCACTTATAAAGCTGTAGAAAACAAAATGGTGGAATATTGTAATGAATCTGCAGATTCATTATTGCATCCCATATGTGCCCAGGTTAAGATGCAGGGCCTAATTTGACCCTAGAGACTGAGGGTACGTCTATACTACCCGCCTGATTCGGCGGGTAGTAATCGATCTTCTGGGATCAATTTATCACGTCTTCTCTAGACATGATAAATCGATCCCAGAAGGGCTCGCCATCAACTGCGGAACTCCTGCTCGCCAAGAGGAGGAAGCGCTGTCGACGGGGGAGCCTGCTTGCTGCGTGTGGACCCGCGGTAAGTGCTTTGAAGTTCGAACTAAGATACTTTGACTTCAGCTACGTTATTCACGTAGCTGAAGTTGCGTATCTTAGTTCAATCCCCCCCCCCCTCTAGTGTGGACCAGCCCTGAGAATAAGACATGGTCAGAGAACCAGATCAGCATGTAGCCAGTAGAGGGCACTGTGTTATCAAGAACAACCAAGAACAGAGAGTAAAATCCTCAGAGAAGAGATGGGAAAGAGAGACAGAAGACCAGGCTGTGTAAGCTGAAAGTTGGAGGCTGCAGTCTGTGAACTGTCCGTGAAGGGAAGGCCAGGTGTATCAGCCAGCAATCTGGAGGCATGAGGCAGTCATTACGATGACAGATGAGGAGGAAAATGTGGAGGAACCCCTAGTGAGTCTACAGAGAGCAGGTCAGAACTAAATGGATGAACTAGAAGGATACTGTTGTTGTCAGGCCTAAGCAATCTCACAAGGCAAGATCATCATTATAATTCTCTTTAATGGTATGTACAGACCCCATACTGGAGATGAAGGGGTTAAGGAGCTGCTTTGGGCTCAGGCAGCTCAGCCTTGCCACATCCGCAATGAATGCTCAGGCTGGAGATTAAAAGGGGAGAAGAGTAGCTCACTTGCAGGCAGCCGGTGGAGGTAAGCTGACCTGCACTCTGAAGCTCTGCAAAAGGAGCAGTGTTACCGGTCCAGCTGCTGGGGATACTGCATATTGATGCTGTACCAGACCTGCTGAGGGAAAATAACTCTGTGCATTTGCAAGGTCAGACATTGTTCTTTGATAGATTTCATTTATTCAATGTTGGTTTTCTCTCTTGTGTGGGGAGTCTGGTAGGAAGTGATCCAGGGAGACCGCTGCATAGTACACCAGTGATCCCTCTACCTCTGGGCCATGATCTGGAACCTAGTGGAGAGAATGGGCCTGGGTTCCCCTAACCACTCCCTGATATTAGAGACTCAGGACTAGGAATACCCCATATCCCAGGAAGTCCCAATTCTGAGACTTTGATCAGATGAACCCTGAAGCCCCTTGCTGGACAGTGGAACTAACCTTTGTTGGTCTTTTTGTGTCCCCTGGAAGGGGTGGACACAACTTGTGACCCTGCTGGAGGTCTGAGTCACAGATGGAGACAGATCAGTACAGGATTGGAACAGCTATTAACAGGGGCCACAAAGCACCTGACCACTAGGTGATGCTAGTGAGGAGCAGACATCTTCACATCCTCTCTTGCGCTACTCCATATGGTTGATTTAGGAACTTTTTTGTTTATATTCCATTGTAACTGTCTAAATCATTGTGCCTGGGGGATTTGTTTCATGTCCTTTCTGCTAATAAAGAAACTTCTCTTGCTCACTGGAAGTCTGTAGATATTTAATGGGGAAAAACGCATAAACAGTGAGGTAGCAAAGTCTGAAGATGATACAAAATTACTCAGTATAGTTGCTGATTGTGAAGAGTTACAAATGGATCTCACAAAACTGGGCGTCGAAATGGCAGATGAAATTCAAAGTTAGTAAATGCAAATTAATGCACATTGGAAAATATAATCTGGACTAGACAGGTCTAAATTAGGTGTTACCTGTTCTCAAGACTGAATCCCCACTCTGTTACTTTGAGTACAAAAGGTGGGGGCCCGCAAGGATTTTTAAAATTAATACTTGCCGCTCCAGGCTTGTATTAAACTCCCAAGGTTACAGCTTTTCTCTGACCTTGGCTTGGTAAATGCTGTCACCACCTAAATGCAAAAAAACCCCACCTTGGACCCAGGAAGGAGCACTTGGGAATTCCTCCCTCTGGGGTACCTTTTCAATTTCCCCCCCCTCCGGGGAAGAGCTGAGAAAGAAAACAAAGGAAATTAGCTGTTGCTACCAGCTTATCAAACAACATGCACAAACCTCTGACAACACCAAAAATCCAATCCTGTTCTTAAAAAAGGAAAATGTATTAAAAACAAAAAGAAAGGAAATACATTTGGAACTTAGGCTTTTTGCTAGATCTTAAAAGAAACAATTACAAAAATTAAACATCACGAATAGCTCTCTTGAGGATCAGCATAAAGGTTACAAGCAAAACAAAAGCATCTGGGGTTAGCACAGAGGAGATCGACAAGCCAAAATAAATAAATAAACCTAATCACATCTATTTAAATATGGCCTGTCTAATGATTTCTTCTAGGTATGGAAGATGAATTTTTATACCTGGTTCAAGCCTTACACAGCATTCCCGCTTATAGCATTGCTGCTCTGTCTCTCCTTCTCAGGAGAACAACAGAGAGACAAAGGGAAAGCTTTTTCCACATTTTAAAAAGTTCTAGCCTTCCCATTGGCTCTTTTGGTCAGGTGCCCACTCTCTTTTCTTTACCTGGGGACTTTTTAATCCTTTACAGGTAAAGCAAGCAGCCACCAAGAGGGACTTTATAGCTAACTGGCTGGCTGCGTGTCCATAAAAGGGAGCTCCCCCTCCCCTTCATTTATCACATCTCTCAAAAAGAAATTTTGCAGTAATTGTGGATAGTTCTCTGAAAACATCTGTTCAATGTGCAGCAGCAGTCAAAAAAGCTGGCAGAATGATGGGTACCATTAGGAAAGGGATAGATAATAAGACAGAAAATATCATAATGCCACTATATTAATCCACTGAACACCCACACATTTAATACTGCATGCAGTTCTGGTCACCCCATCTCAGAAAAAGATATATTAGAATTGTGAAAAAGTACAGAGAGTGCAACAAAAATAATTAAGAGTATGGGACAGCTTCCATGTGAAGAGATTAAAAAGATTGGAAAAGGGATGACTAATGGGGTGGGGGGGGCTATAGTAGAGATATATCAAATCATGAAGGAGAAAGTGAATAAGGAAGTGTTATTTACCCCTTCACATAATACACAAACTAGGGGTCACCCAATGAAAGCATTACTCACCAGGCTTAAAACAAAGATAAGGAAATACTTATTTCACACAATGTGCAGTCAACCCTATGGAACTCATTGCCAAGGGATGTTGTGATAGCTAAAAGTACAACTGAGTCCAAAAAGGAATTAGATAAGTTCATGGAGGATAGGACCATCAATGGTTATTAGCTAAAATGATCAGGCATGTTATTGCATGCCTTGGGTGGCCCTAAATCTCTGACTGTCAGAAGCCGGGATGGATGATGGAGATTACTCGGTAATTGACCTGTTCAGTTCAATCCCTCTGAACCATCTGGCACCAGCCAGTGTCAGAAGATAGGCTACTAAGCTAGATTGACCATTAGTGTGACTCAGTATGGTCATTCTTATAGTCTTATGTTCTTAACTTGCCAAGGGCTTGAGTTCATAGAATCTAGTACTTGCAGTATGTGCAACTTTTGCTACCAACCTACCACACTACTAAATATTTATGAGGGATGGGTGTTCTACAACACTGTCATAAGATCTGTCAGTGGGGTAGGGTACAGTACTGTTTTGTAGAGGAGAGGGTTTGAGATCATTAAACGGCATAATTAATTAATGCACATACACAGGGGGGAAGAGTTAATATTGTGTATGCAACCTTTACTTTTACAATTTCTGATGTTGACAAAACAATAGTTTTATTTTAAGATAGAATATTTTTCTTTTTAATAGAACTTTAATGAGATTTTTCCCTCCCAAACCATGATGGGGGAAGTTCTAAATACTTAAACAGGTCAGACTTGATAGAGTACTCCCTTGCTGTACAAGTTAAGCTCACAATATACTATCCCAAATATTTAAAACCTTTAGTGGTTTCCTGGGGAAAATAGTCTTTTGACTCTCCTTCTCACTTTCTCCTATAGATGATGATCTACATGTTACACATACTGACGTATTGTCAAAGGGTGCTATGGGATGAAGGTGTATTTGGTAAGTGCCCCTAAATATAGGGAATTTATCATTGTGTCATTCAGATTATATTTGCCTGAAGCTTTGCATATTGACAATTAATCCAGGTAAAAAATGTGTTTTCACACACACACATGCACACAAAAAGCCATTTGACATGGCACAACTGGAGAGAATTGATTATAGTATTTTAGAGGAAGTGAAAGAATACATCCATGTCTTTTTGCTTAAATATGTGCATTGCAGTGATTTGAAAAGCTGAAATTAAAACAAATACTGTGTTGTGCGATATGATTTTTGCCATCTGACTCTTATCTTATGATTGAAAGCACTTACAATGATAAAAGCAGAGCATGAATGTGGGTGTCTTAAGTCAGAAAATATTGAGTAATACTTGAAAATTCACTGAAATATGGCAAAAATCTTGCATCTTATTAAACTTACCCTTTTGAAATAAACACTTTATTTCAAAGTTATGTTTGCTTATTCAGGAAGGGGAATGAAGATAAGTTTCCTATGGATCACACAAGGTTTTAAGGGATCTGAAATTTCAGTTGATTGCTTTTACTATAGGGAATGGATTTCGACACAACTCACAGCCCAATATATGGGGAGGCGGAGGCATGCTACCATTTCTTGGAACATCTTCAATAGATTGTGACAACAGTGTCTTGATGAGACCCAGAGGCAGATGGTTAAATAAACTACAGTTCTTAAGTCCCTCCCTGTTGTCTAACCATGGTAACTCAGGTGAAACAAATGTTCACAAGACACACACACACACACACACAAACACACACACACATTAATAGGTATTATGCACTTGGTATTAATATTGTATATATTAAATAGGAACATTGGGTAGTTTTGCTAACTGAATCTTATTCTGTTTGCTTATAAGAACATAAGAGCTGTCACATTGGGTCAGACCAATTGTCCATCTTGCCTAGTATACTATCTCTGACAATGGCCTCTCCTAGTGCTATAGGGGAGTGTATAGAACAGGGCAATCATGGGGTGATCCACACCTGTCTTCCACTCCCGACTTCTGGTAGTCAGAGGTTTAAGATTGCCCCGAGCAAGGGGTTACATCTCTGACATCTTGACTAATAGCCATTGATGGACCTAATCTCCATGAATTTATCCAGTTATATTTTGAACTCAATTATACTTTGGCTATCACAACATCCCACTGCAATGATTTCCATAGGTTAGCTATGCGTTGTGTGAAAAAGTACTTCTTTTTTTTATTAAACCTACAATATATTCATGACATTGGGTGATGCCTGGTTTTTGTATTGTGTGAAAAGTTAAATAACGCTTATTTATTCCACACCATTCATGATTTTATAGACCTCTATCATAGCCCCTTTTAGTTGTCTTGTTTCTAAGATGGACAGCACTCATCTTTTTAGTCTGTCCTCGTTTGGAAGCCATTTCATAACCTTGATCATCTTTGTTGCTCTTCTCTGAACCATATCCAGTCCCACTATATCCTTTTAGAGATGGGGCAACTAGAACGGGACACAGTAGTCAAGGTGTGGGAACACCATGGATTCATAAAGTAGCATTATAATAATTTCTGTCTTATTTTTCTATTCCTTTCCTAATAGTTCCTAACATACTGTTAGCCTTTTTGACCACTGCTGTGCATTGAGCAGAAGTTTTCAGAGAACTATCCATGATGACTGCAATATCTCTCTTAGCTAATTAGCTGTATTAGCTAATTTCTGTAATAGCTAATTTCGAACCTATCATTGTACGTGTATAGTTGGGATTATTTTTCCCCCAGCATTGATTACTTTTCACTTATCAACATTGAATTTAATCTGCCGTTCTGTTGCCCAGTCTCACCCAGTTTTGTGAGATCCCTCTGTAACTCCTGCAGTCTACTTTTGACTTAACTATCTTAAATAATTTTGTATCATCTGCAAACTTTGCCATTTAACTATTCTCCCCCCTTTTCCAGATTGTTAATGAATATGTACAGATCCCAGTACAGATCCCTGGGGGACACTGCTTTTCATTCTGTCTTTATTGTGAAAACTGACCATTTATTTCTACCCTTTGTTTTCTATCTTTCAACCAGATACTGATCCATGAGAGGACCTTCCCTCTTATCCCATGGTTACTCAGTTTTCTTAAGAGCCTTTGGTGAGAGACCTTGTCAAAGACTTTCTGAAAATCCAAGTATAATATATAGATGAGATAACCCTTAGTCCCATGCTTGTTTACTCCCTCAAGGAATTCTAATAGATGGGTGAGGCACAATTTCCCTTACAAAAGCTGTATTGACTTTTCCCCAACATATCATGTTTATCTATGTGTCTGATGATTCTGTTCTTTACTATAGTTTCTAACAATTTGCCTGGTACTGAAGTTAGGCTCAATGGCCCATAATTGCTGGTATCTCCTCTGGAACCCTTTTAATGTTATCATATATATGTATACATAAACATACACACACACACACGCACATGAATTCTGTGTTCTAGTACAGGTTGGGTTATCCCTTAATGGTCCCTAGCACTTATAATGTAGTATCCAAAACAAAAGAAAGAAGCAAGAGATTGATACAGGAAAACAAGATAAAAATGGATTGGTGGATTTTAGTGTTGGTTGATGTATGAAGTGCTTTTAGCTTGTAAACAGCCATACTATAACATACCTCGTTGAAATGCATACTTCTGGGCATACCTTCTATATAAGTTGAACTGCTTGCTGTGAGAATTGCTTCCCGGAAGGAGTAGTATGCATGCCTCCTTTTTATATTGTACTAATTTGTGTTTAGACAATAATTGGCTAAATTTTATTATTTGGTCTCAAACATTTTTAACATTGAACCCAAGTGTAGTCAACAATTGGCTATAGTTCAGACAATAGTGTCCCCGTTGTTCTCTGTGGGCTGGGCTTCCTAGCTGGACTACATGTCTCATGATGCACCACAATCTCCTGTCTATTTGAGCTGCTGTGGTGCATCATGGGAGTTCTTTGACCTTGGTGAATCATGGGAGATGTGCAAGAAAGAAACAATCCTTGTCCTGAAGAGCTTACAGTCTAAATAGACAAGACAGATAAAAGATGGGAGAGGAAACAGGCACAGAGAAGTGAAGGTGAAGTGACTTACTAAAGATCACAGGCAAATCTGGGAATAGAAACCAGTCTCCAAAGTGCCCTACCCACTAGATCAGAGTGCCTCTACTTTAATATTTCTGTTCAGTCCCCTTATCTCCATTGGGGTTGAACAAGTGTAGCAAGTCACAAGGGTAATTCCCATTAGCATTATAGAATCAATACAGCTATAGGAAAGAGAGCGATTATTTTCTGTCTTGCATATCCACATCAATACTGTCAATTACATTGAAAACCAGCACCACATTCTACTCTCTTTTTACCTTTGTGCAACCTCAACTGAGAAAATATGATTGAAGAAGTGTAATTGTCCTGCCGAATCTGTATTACTTCCAGAAATGGTGCACAATCCAGAAAGAACCAAGTTTAGCTCTCAGTACCCTGTCTGATTTTGTGGGAATGGCTTTTAGAAAAATCATCATTTAACTTGGACGTTGAGCAAATTTGTTCTGAATACAACTGAAGTACAGTAAACATAAAACCCCATGCCTCCATTGTATAGGTTTGCTTTTCTGAATGAAAATACACATTAAAGTCCCAGGAAGTCTCAGATACAGCATAAATAACCAATTTTTCAGTTTTTAAAGGATAATAGGGGCATGTTTTGTTTTCCAGAGCAATATATTGGCTCTCTAATGGTAATTCCCTAGTATTCCAAATGAAGAACTAGATTATTGCCAAGAAAAATCAAGTGCACCTGTGCAGTCTTTTCCTCCCTAGAACAGCCTTTCTGACAGGCTAATATCCTCCATTTATAGCATAATTAAAATTAAACATCTCACTTTTTAGTGTTACTTGGACTTGTTAATGCATACAGCTAGAGGTCTGTATTTAACAGCATTCTTTAGTGAGTTTCAGCAATTTATAATAATGACAAATTAATTGAAGTGTAACTTACACTAATTCCAATGAAATCATGACTTCACCCAATATTTATTGTTTGTTTGGGGTTTTTTCCAATTAAGAACACTTGCTGCATATTCCTAATTACTTGTAACTGGTATTCCTTATTGTAGTTTTTTGGTCATATTTCAGAAGGAAAACTAATCAATTTATACAGTAGATATGGTACAATTACAGTGAAGTCTAATGTATCTTCACTAATTTGTCTGAACTTGAAATATATAATGTATATATTTCTTTTACAAAATTACATATTGCTACACATTTTTAATTAAATAATACCTGCAACATTATGGCTTCTGTTTCTTCCTAATGATATACTGATGGTAAACTGTAAGAACAGAATGTAACAGATATCCAGAAATATATGGATTTTATTATAGAAACAGTGTAGTTATGTATTTTAATTATTCTATCTCAAACACACAAGCTTCAGTATGTTTTCAACAAAAGTTGAGGGGACAAGAGACCCTCAACTAACTTGACCCTAAGACAGATGATAATTTATTATCGCTATTTGTACTATAGTAGCCGCTAGATGCCCTAACTAAGAACAGAATTCCATTATGCTAGACACTGGCCAGACATGTAGTGAGAAACACTGAATACTCAATTCAAGTCAGACAAAAGGTAGAAGGAGAAACAGACACACAAATGGTCTGTATATAGAATTCAGGTCTCTAGAATTGCAATTCAGTGCCGTGCCCAACCCACTAGACCAAACTACTTGAAACTCTAGTCTTTGTGGCTACTTTCCAGAATGGGTTCACCCTCTTATGAGAACCTTTTCCAAGATGATTTTTTAATTGCTTGTCCTTTAACTTTGGGACAGATGTAGCTGAAAGGTTTGCCTTTTATCTCTGACTGCTTCAGACTGTACCCTCGTCTCTTATTATTTACATTACCATAGCATCTAGACATGTAGCAGGATCTCATTGTGCAAGGCACTATACAAACACAGAACAAAAAAGACAGTCCCTGCCCAAAGAGTTTACTGTCTAAGCACAAATCACGAGTCAACATATGGATATGGACCCAGACAGGGAAGTGCAAGGTAACAGTGAGACAATACTATTCAGTGATAGGCAATGCTCTCACCACACCAATGGCCTAACCGTTGCCTTCTAACTGATGATACTTTTAGGTCTTACTGTAGTTTCCTCCTTTATTATTCCCAGAGAGAATTTTTGGATTATTTTGTAATTGTAAATTTGGAGTGAGAGGAAATTATCCGAGGCTCCTGAACAGAGCTCAGAGCTGACAAATTTTGCCAAGTGGCTGCTGGATGTTACTATAGAAGGTTTTCATAGCCTGGGAGTTTTCTTACAGCTGTGTTCTACTAGAGCTACATCTGCTTTGTCTAGTTTTGATTTGAGGATGTTGCCATCAATGCTATAGCCACAACCTACAAGATTATTTCCTTTTGCTACCCTCTTTTATATCTTTGGGTTTTTTTAATTTGATTCAATGTGGGAAAGACAGTGTATATAAATTTGGGTCTTTGTGCTCCATGTGACTTGTTCCTTTTCCTCCTCTCTCCATATTTATATTATTATGATTATCTTTCTGTGAAGTTTTCATTCCTTATTCTGGCAACCTGACATCTCTCTTCCATCATTGTTGAAAACAGGTAGGAAAAAAAAAAACACATTAAAATGCAGCAGCCACCTCCATAAACCCCTACATCCTCAACACGAACAATACAGCTGCTTTTTCCAAGGTTTTTATTGGTAAGATTTATAAATTAAAACCTTGTTTTGCCAGAATAGATCACTTTTAAAATATTAATGATGTACATCATGACAACACAATGCATGGACACAAGATTCCTTCCAAATAGTCTTCTCAATGATTATATAGTCATTAGAATTTAACTTCCAACATTCATCTAACAGGTGACAATCCAAAAAAAAGAACTTACCATTTTAGGATGTTTATATATTTGTTAAGGCAGAACAAAAGAAAGAAGCTTTGTGATTTACAGCTTTTTAATAACTTAAATAAACGGTAGGTCCTAACCAGGCCTAGGTGCAAAATTACATAATTTGTCAAAATGATCTCCCCAGTTTTGTTTCACCATTTTTATCCACAAAATTCAAATGTTCTGTCTATCTTCAAAGGGAAAACAATTTTGCTAGACATTCAGAAATGTTCACGTTAAAACATACGACCAGTTGTGGCAAAACATGAAAATCCTCACATTTTAAGCACATTGAAAATATTTTGCGCACCTCTAATCCTAATAATCTATTTTCAAAGCAAGATCAGTTGCCAGCATGACTAAGCCTTACATAGCACTATTCATTCCCATGGCTCCTGCCAAATGGATTGTAAAATGTGTAGTATTAAACTCTAATTGCTCAGTTTCTCTCCGTGAAAAAAGGATAGTGTTCAACAGAGTGATCAGATATTTTTCAAGAGGCCAATGTCAACTTCAGGACATAGATAATATGGACCTATTTTTTACAGAAGATAAAATTTGTGGAATAGCGGCAGGTTAAATGTGAATATTTTACCAAGCTACAGTATGAAATAGGGGAGAAAAGACAAATGACTCAAAGTTGTACTGCATATACAGTTAGCCTGATTTTCAGAGATACAGAGCACCTTCAGCTCCCATTGCCGTCAGCATCCTGCTGTCACTTGCACAACCTCCTTGACATGAAGAAGTGTAACTGTAGAATGAATTTGTTCCCACACGTGTACCCAGTAAGTTTTTTCTAATGGATCCAATAATGAAAACTAAACATATGGGAAAACACACATATCACAACCCACAAGTAATATATGATACACAATTGTCCCATTACAGGTTATGATATAACATGTATGGGAAATACTATGGTTGGATGCTGCCATTTAAAAAGTGAAGTGAATTTTTGGACCTCAAAATTTCTGCCATTGTAAAATAATAATAGGAACATAGACATTTCCAGATTAGATCATGCTAGTGGTTCATGTAGTTCAATATCCTGTCTCTCACTGTAGCCAGTAGCAGATACTTCAGTGAAAAATGCAAGAAACCCTGTAGTGGCTGATTAGGAGATAGCCTGCCCTATAGGAGAAGCTATATCCTAATACCTGTCAGTTAGTAGTTGGCTCACTCCCTGCAGCATGAGTGTTTATATCCCTTTAAAACATATCTAATATAATATGCAGACTGGGATAAGTAAAAATAATGTCAGAGATCTCATCAATTTAAATGAACTGAAATCAGTGGGGCAAGATGCTATTCACCCGAGAGTATTGGGTACTGAAGGAATTAGCTGAAGAAATCTTGGAGCCACTGGAAATAATATTTATGAACTCATGGATGACAGAAAAGGTCCCAGAAGACTGGAGAAGACCTAACTTAGTGTCCATCTCTGAAAAAGGGATAAAGGAGCAGCTGCAGAACTATAGACCAGTCAGCCTGATTTTGATACCTGGTCTATAGTTCTCCAGCTCCTCCCTTTTTCCCTTTTCAGAGACTGATACTCCTAGAAGATGCATATGCTACTCCTGAAGGAATTCTGCAACTGCACATGCACAGAATTTATAACCTGTACAGATTTTTTTTTCTGCATAAAATACATTCTGCTGGAGAAATGCTGCAGTTATGCCTTTTGCCTACCAGGGGCTGTTGTGATTTATAGCTCTTAGTTGTTTATCCCAGTGAGATGAACGACAACCCTGGGACCCAGTTATCCTCCCCCACTCAAATGGGAGTGTAGGAAGTAGCCCAGGGGAGCCAAATATAGTTTGGCGGTATTGCTAAAAGTTGGCCAGCGTGTTGCAGTTGGATTTCCCTACTGACCTAGTGGCGGATCACTCTGCTATTGTTAGGGCCCTGGGCTGGGACCTGGTGGAGTTGGGTGGGCCTCTCTACTTCCTGCTACCCCAACCGGGGGTGGCAGTCTCCTCACTCTAGGCCTCTGTTCATTGGCAGTCCACCAGAGCCAGGACCCCTGACTGTTTGGTTCCTCTCCCTGCCTGATGGCCTGGGCTGATAGACTCATTGACACTCTGCAGGCCTAGCCCTGTAACCTTTTGGTGCCCCACCCTGTATGAGGGCCCTGGGTGCCTAGATTCATTACTGCTCTGTCCTGAATACTGGCCAGAGACTCCTAACTGCTTGCAGCCCCACCCTGGGTGAGGGCCTGGGTTTATAGACATTGCTGCTTTACCCTGATTTTAGGCCAGAGCCCTCTAACTGCTCGGTGACCTACCCAGTTGGAGGGCCTGGGCCCCTAGACTGATTATTGCTCTACCCTGCTGAGTGGCAGAGACCCTGATGCTAATTCCCTCAACTGTTTCCTTCCACAGGCCTCGTAGCAAGGGGGCATGGCCTCCTTCCCAAACGGATGGAGGGACAGCTGCGACTGCCTTACAATGCCACTATTCCTTATTACATTGTAATAAATATGCTCTTGTAGTCTCTTCCTCGAGTACAATGAAATTGTAACAGATATGTAGTAACTACCCTTATTGTCATATAATTTATACGCAAATAGCAATAACCATAGGTTACAAAAATTACTTGTAAAACATTTAAATCTGATGCATGTTATAAGGTAAACAAACCTCTGAAGCATGAATAAAACTTAAATGTGGAAGAGATGTGTTATTCTCTCAGTCCTTTTATTGGCATGAAGACATTTTAATGAACCTGGGCTCTGCAGCTTGTAAACTCAGCTATTCTAAAACCACTCTCAAGGGCAACATTGGTATATTGGAAAATGTCACTCCAGCATGTGCAATGAACATGTAGTTTATGTATATTGTAGTTTATGAACAACTACATACTGTGTTCTAATTTTAAAAACTGCACAAAAGCATATTATTAACTACATTATTACAAATATATTTTAATGTAAACTAACTACTTTTTAATTGTTTGGTTAAGAGAAGAGATAAATGCTTGATTAGGAATTCTGTTCAGCATTAGTGAATTGTATTACACACAAAAGCAAAGGTGTTTAACACAGTTAAGAAAAAAACGTATCTAAACCAAACCCTCAGGTTGTGTTTGCTGTAACAGCACAGAGAGTGGAGAGTTGATCTTTGATTTTTACTTTTCTATTTTTAAGACTGGATAAAAGGAATGTAACACAATGAACTAAGGTTTTAGCCATGTTAAGTAGCATCTTGAAGAATTACATCATGGCTTCTGCAAGGAAACAGAAATACGTGTTTCAAATATATCTATCTATCTAGATCAACTAATCTTGATTAAACTGACCTTGAAATAAATAGGTGTGTCTACTAACTTTGGAGTCAGATATACTGTAATTCACTGAGATTGTGATTTGATTGTGTGAAAATAATTAAGATGGTCTGCCATGTATTGGAAAAGGGAAGTTGGAGTTTAATATTTACAGAATCTCTGCCTGATATATTAGAGAAAACAAGAATGGTCACTAGAGGTATTCCAAATCACTCAGCTAGACAACTGGAGTGAAATCAGTAAGACTTTTGCCATTGACTTCAGTGTTGTTAAGGTTCCGTGTAATGTGTTGTGTGCAGTGTGTTTTCAAGTACGAGCTAACAATATTTACACCAGAGAACAAGTTGCTATTTAACTAAGAGCTACCCAGGTGTCTCTTGCCTACCTTATAAAGCTCTGTTTACAGAGCCTCCTGTGAAGACTGAAACTAAGACATCTAAGACCCTTGTGCTGAAAAGTTTGTGTCCTGTTTCTCCAGTAACTACGCTTTACTTCAGTGCCTCACTGATTTTGAATTGGATGATGAAATGAGAGTAAGGTGCTTGCAAAACACAATATGATTTTAATATACCCTAAAACCTACATGGCAGCAGTTTTCTAGTGTGTTTTCAGAGAGATGGTGAAAGCCCAATAAATGGCTTTTGCAATAATAAAACTAGACACTATGAAGAAGGAAGATAACTCTCTTGACACCATGAAGGTATAAACCAATAACATTATAAATTTCCCAGCAACTTAAGAATAATGTATTACAAAAGCAAACATCAACATCCTAAATGCCAGTCAAAACAAGAACATTGAGGGAAATCTTTGCCGCTGCACTCCCCACCCCCTCCGTCCCAGGCTTGCCGTCGCTGATCAGCTGGAGCGCGGCAAGCCTGTGAGTCCAGGAAAAGTGGCTTGGCTGCCGCGGCGCCTCAGGAGGCGGAGGTTAGCTGGGCGCGGGGGAGGGAGGGCTGGCGGGGAGCTGCCGGTGAGTGCTCAGTTGCTTCTCCCCCCATCCCTTCCAGGCTTGCAAGCTTGCGGGGGTGGAGGGAATGCAGCGCGCCTGGGGGAGGAGGCGGGGGCAGGGATTTGGAGAAGGGGTCGAATGGGGGCGGGGCCGGGGGGTAGAGTTGGGGCGGGGCCGGGGGCTTCCCACTATGCTTCCCACAAGTATTTTGAGATGAAGGAGATTGAGTTGGCCCTCCAAATAGCTAGCAGGGTGGGCCAACTTGACATCCTGAATATGGGGGAGTTGGGAAGCAGAAATAGACTGTGAAAATGTTTCATAAAAGAAGATAAAAAGAGTTGAAATTTGTTATGCCTCATTTCCATTTTTCAAAATCTTGACCTAGAATATTGAAATACTGAAAAAAGTGCTATTACGGAGGCTGCCAGGGGGAATTAACTGAATCAGAACATACACAACCTGGGAAAAGTTTGTCTTGGGTTGCACTGGAGGACACTGGCAATAATGAAGGCCTGAAACCAGCCCTTACATTTTTTGTTTTTTACGTACTTCTGCCCAGTTACACCAATTTAAACCTAGAATAATTCCATTAATTTAATCAGAAATACAGTAGTCTGTATCTATGCTAAGCAAGTGTAACACCGACAGACCCCCGGTTGTCGCCAGGCAGGATCGAATCTGGGACCTCTGGAGTTTACTGCATGGGCCTCTATTGCATGAGCTAAAAGCCATATGGCCCTTAGCTAAGGCTGTAGAGCAGACTCATTAATCTCTCTCTAAGTGGTCTTGGTGCCACTAGATGGGACAGAACACCACATTCAGGAGGTGTGGCGGTTACACAAGGCAATCAGAATTTGGCCCTTTGTCCCTGATTATAAACTGCTCTGTCAATGAGGCTGGGTCTTATTTTTCTAAATTCAAACATCTAGAAACCTGAGCTCTATTCAGTATCTAATAGCTATAAACAGATCCATTACATTTGCAAGAGAATAATGCTATCATGGATTTCTCTTTCTTTCTCATATCTAGAAAGCAAAAGTTATCAAGCTTGCAAGAACCAATGAAAGCATCTAAAGTTTCACACTTGCATTTTGGTTCAGAGTATTTTGCAACCACGTTCAGTTTCATTGTAGATGCCACCACTATGAAGTGATAAACAGGAATTTTGCCCAGCTGTATCCCTGTTCTTAATTATACTTTGAATAGCATTTTCCTTTTATTAGTTTTTATTCAGGAAATTAGGTAAACTTTGAGAGCAAGATCTAATATGAATCTTTTAAGAAACTATGTGCGGGCTGGGTTCCATGGCTAGCTATATTTTGTTCATATAAAACCACATCGGTCAAGTGAATAGCATCCTCGTTATTCTTTATGAATAAGAATAAAGTCTACAGCACTTCTACTGGGAAAATTCTACTTTTCATTGTATCTCTGTGTAGGGATCTTTTTGAGAATAAAGGAAAATAAATAGGCTAACTCTGCAGTATTGGAAGAAAACAACAAGAAATCATAGGTTTCTGTTCTACAATATAGTTCTTTTAGTCTTATGATCCATTAGGGTATAAATGGAAAATCCAAGTTTTTACGCAAAAAGTATTGATTTATTTACTCCAGAATCCTGAAGGTAAAAGCAAAAGATATTTAAAGGGACCTTGGATTAGTCTTTATAACCTCTTTACCAACATAAAATACAGGGCCGGCTCCAGGCACCAGCAAAACAAGCTGGTGCTTGGGGCGGCACGTTTCTAGGGGCGGCATTCTGGCGCCAGCCATGCCGCCCCTAAAAATGTGCCCGGGCTGCACTAGCTCACCTCCGCTGCCGCCGCTGGCTCGCGCCGCTGCTGGAGGGGGAGATCCCGAGTGGCCGCAGCGCGTGAACCAGCTGATTCGCGCGCCGCTGCTCCCCCTCCCTCCCAGGCCTGAGAGCCTAGGAGGGAGGGGGAGATCCCGAGCGGCTGCGGTATGCACGCCGCTTCTCCCCCTCCCTCCCTCCTTCCCTCCCTCCTTCCTAGGCTTGAGAGCCTGCGGGGAGGAGGCAGGGCTGGGGATTTGGGGAGGGGCGGAGTTGAGGCGGGGGTGGGGTAAGAAAAAAAAGGTGGGGGCGGCCAAATTTGTTTTTGCTTGGGGCGGCAAAAATCCTAGAGCCGGCCCTGATAAAATACACCAACATTGTATATACATTTAAAAACCCAGTTCAATTCCTATAAGAATGTATGGGCTAGGTCCATATCCATTCACAGGGAGTCCTCTTGTGGTGTTAGGTACCACTCAGTGTCAGAAAGGATATCACAATCTTCCCTAAGATAATAACCAGTAGCTTCTAATAGATGTGGGAAGATTCTGATTTGTTCATTCATACTGAAAAAGTACCTTACACCAAGAATAGTCCAACTGAAATCAATGAGGCAATTTATGGATAGTGTAATAAATACTTAGTTTGAGTAAGAGATCAGAACCTCTCCGAAAGCAACCATCCATAAACAATATATAGGTATTTTCTGGGGTGATTTTCAAAGATTATTAGTACCCACAGCTTCCATTCTCTTCATTGAAGGATGTAGGTGCTCAGTAAAGAATTTCAGAAAGTCAGGCTTTTCTTCTCTTCAGTGAAAAACAGTCTCTACAATTGAAGTGTTGTATGCAGAATGGCATTAATGCATGTCATAACAATGCCCCAGATTGTGAACCCCCTGTTCACAGCTGTGAGCAGTTCCTCATACAGGTAATTCCATTGATTTCAATAGGATTACTCATTAATTAGAGTAAAGGATTCACAGTTTCACTTAATGTTTCTTACATCCAGATCAGGTCTAGGTCTGTTTTACTGCCTAAAATAGATGCAGAAGAGGAAACATTAACATACCGGTGAGAGGGCACTTTTTATAGTTACCGCAAGAGTTAACGAAATGTTTACTTCAAAATCTACTTTAGTAAATGGAACAAATTGTTACCATGTGCTCTTGTGGGCTCCTGAAAGTAACGTCACATCAGTGAAAGCTGAACTGACAAAATATGTCATAGTCTGCAAATGTAAAGTCTTAATATTAGAGAACCTTAAATGAGTCTATGAGTTACAGAAAAATCTTTGACATAATTCTATTTTCTGCCAAAAGTAATAAAATCCATGATCTAGAGAAGAAGCAAGTTCTGATCTTGGGAATGAGAACCAAGAACTACAGGGCTCTAATCCCACTTCTGAAAATAACTCCTCGGTGGCTTTTGACAAACCACCCAAGTCTCTATCCTGCACACACACATATATTTGGCCAAGATTAATTGACCAGATACAATTGTTAAATACAATTTATATTAGCTATTATAGTGTATAATTTGTGTTATATTAATTTATGATTACTAGCAGTATTCTAAGATGTGTGGTAACTGCTGTTCATACAGAAGAATTTTTCTTTGTTATAGCTCTGAATGTGCCCATTAGACTTAAGGGGAAACTGAAAGGAAGAGAAGTAAGATATTACATATCTCTTTAATGTTTTTTTCTGTTTATAAAATGGGATCATAATAATCTCTACATGCATCTAAATAACCCCGTAAAAATCACAAAAACACTCGCAACTAAAAAGGGCTCTCCAAACCCTAGCAGAAATGTGTGTGTGCCATGAAAGTTAGCAATTTTGGTATCTGTTGAATCAAGTAGGAAAACCAAAATCAGATATGAGAGCCACTCCCAACAGAAAACACCTTGCCATCAGATTTTGACCATGCAGATCTAGGATTTGTAACAAAGAACTTCCTAGATAATCAGACTGTTTGGATTGAATACAGAAAAATAAGTGGTTCTGGCTTAAAAAAGCCAGAACCAGAATCACGCTTTATACTTCAGGCTTTATAAATCAAAAATCTGTACCCAGAAACAATTTGGAAGCCAGTGTAGTCTTTGGAGCATTGGTCTGTGGAGCATTCTTTCCATGGAAAGACTTTTATTGACTTCAGTAGAAGTGGATCAGGCCCCAGGAGCAACACTATTTATTTGGCAACTGTACTGTAGGCTCTCAGAAGTTCCTGTAAAGTCTTCAGCTAGAGCACATGGAAGTAACCCAGGCCAGGGCTGGTGCGAGGATATTTCGCGCCCTAGGCAAAACTTCCACCTTGCGCCCCCGCCCCTCCAACCCGAGGAGCCCCCCCTGTGGCAGCTCCCCACCCCAGCTCACCTCCGCTCTGCCTCCTCTCCTGAGCACGCCGGCGCTGTTCCACTTCTCCCACTTCTCAGGCTTGTGGCGCCAATCAGCTGTTTGGCACAGCAAGCCTGGGAGGGGAGGACAATTAGAGCCAGGGCACTGTGCTTAGGGGAGGAGGCAGAGCGGAGGTGAGCTGGGGCGGGGGAGCAGTTCCTCTGTGCCCACTCCCCCCGTTACTTGCTGCGGGCAGCCCTCCCCGCACCCCTCTGTCCCAGCTCACCTCCACTCCACCTCCTCCCCTGAGCGCGCTTTTTAGCGCCCTCAACCACTTGGCTCCCTAGTTCGCCTAGTGGTTGCACCGGCCCTGATGAGGACCAGATTTCACCTGTCATGTGTTCTGTATACACGATACATATTTTAAAATTTATTTAAATATATTGTAGTGAGTCACAAGAATACACTGGGACTACTTTTGTAACTATCCACCTGTAAAGCCCAATGTCTTAGGTCCCCACCCTGCAAACGCAAATGTATGTGCTTTACTTTAAGCACATGAGTAGTTAAAGTTATGTTACAATTCAGCACATACATACATGTCTGCAGGATTAGGCCCAGTTGCCATGAGTCAGACTGCACAGGACTCAGACACAGTCATGTAAACCTCTAAAATAGCTGCGGGTAGCTTGTTTTTAATACATAAGACATGTATGTCACTGTCTTAAGATCCATTACCTTGGGACCTTCCAGGGCTAGGATCAAATGGCAGGTGTTCTACTAGGAGGCTAGAAATCTCTCCTTTCAGGCATTATGGGGGCCAGGAGACATCACCAAGAGGGTGGGGGGATTGGCATGACTGAATACCTTCTGTCCTGGGCCTTGGGTCAGTATAATTTTGTTTGGTGTATGCGGGGGTGGCGGGGGGGGGGGGGGTTCCACATTTCCCCGGCTGGTTTCTCAGCACAGGCAGATGAGGGAAGGTTGGGAGAAGCTCGGAGTTCTGGTATAAATGGGAGGTGGCCTAGTGGGCAGAGTGCAGGTGAGGCGGCCCCAGGAGGAGGAATCAGTGGCAAGATCCTGGGGCAGGTGGCAGTAGGGTGCCATACATGCAGCGGCTGGCGGGGGGAGGTCAGATCAGGCTGTCTAGCGGCTCCCCCTTTTCCTGATTGTCCCCAAGCGGAGCTTTTGGGTGCTTTCTTTCCTGCCCACCAAGCTGCAGAGAGCTGGGGCTGGCTAGTCCCCGGGCACAGCTCCACCCAGGGCCGGTGCAAGGAAGTTTCGCACCCTAGGTGAAACTTCCTTGCACCAGCCCTGTGCCTACCCCCGATGCCCAGATAACACCGCCCCCCGCGGCAGCCAGTCTCCCCTCCCTCCCTCTCCACTCCCTGCCGGTCGGTAGCTCAGCCCCCCGCCCACGGCCAGCCTCCCCCCCCATCCCGGCTCCCGGCTCAGCCCTGGAGCCGGGAGGACGGGACGCAACCGCGGGCAGCCGCTGCCCCCGCTCCCACGGCCAGCCGCCCTCCGCTCCCGGCTGAGCTGCGGAGCCAGGCAGGAGCCGCGGCTCAGCCGGGAGCGGGGGGGCGGCTGGCCGCGGAGGTGGGAGGCGGGCGGCAGCCGCAGCCAGCCTCCCCCCGCTCCCGGCTGAGCTGCGAGGTGGGCGGCAGCCATGGCCAGCCGCGGCCAGCCGCCCCCGCAGCTCCCAGCTCAGCTGCGGAGCCGGGCGACAACCGCGGCTCAGCCAGGAGCAGGGGGCAGCTGGCCACGGAGCCGGGAGGGTGGGAGGCAGCCATGGCCAGCCACCCCCACTCCCGGCTCAGCTGCAGAGCTGGGAGGCGGGCAGTAGCCGCCCCCCTGGCTCCCGGCTCAGCCCCGGAGCCGGGAGGCAGCCGCAGCCAGCCGCCCCCTGGCTCCTGATGCCCTAGGCGACCACCTAGGGTCGCCTAGTGGGCACACCGGCCCAGATCCAGACTGGAAGTGCCAGATGACTGGAGACAGGTTTACGCCAAAGGACCATACATTAAGTTCATGCACATGGGTGAAAACTAGAAACAATACCACTGAAATTAATGAAGTTACTCCACATTACAGAGACAAGATCAGAATTGTGTATGGTAAAGTAGGCAGTATGGTGTTGTAACTGAAGTATAAACCCCTGTACCTTTTTTTGTTTTGTTTTTTGTTTTCTCTCTTTCTTTCTGGGAAGTGTAGCTTACAGAACCCTGCCTCAGCCTCCACTGTCCCACTCCCCCTCCCAAAAAAATAAGCATGTTTAGAATGAATAAATCCAAGACATTGATCTCTGTCACAGCATTTTCTAATGTTAGTTGCTCAATTTACTCCTCTGTTTAATGCAGCTGAATTCTCTTCAAGGCATGGTGAGTACAATTCATGAGGTTTTTTTAATGCTCTCTTTCTATTCATTCCAAGCCGGCCCAATGTTTCCCATGATGCAGCACAAGCCTTAAGGGAAACGGCAATTATAATAAATAGCAAGATTGGAGGGATTTGTTCAGCACAGTTTGCATCAGTTTTAAACAGCTCCTTGCAGCTCTAATTTTTAAGAAAAGTATGCTTATCTCTGAGAGTGTACAGAAGATTTGAGTAAACCATATGATTCACAAAAGATTGCAATAACAGATACCCGGTCCTGGAGAAGTTGAAATTTAAAATGGGGACTTTTACTGGAAAAAGGTTTGTGGCAGTTCATATCAAAGTGAAGTTGACATTTTATTTCTCCTCCTTTCATTACTCTCTAAGACAGTTTCACAGCAAACCACCAGAAAATAATATCTTAAAGGTCAGCTCAATGTGCATTATTATCAGTAGGTCACATAACTAGAATGTTTACAACTGTCCTTAAAAAATCCATTTCTAACTAGTAACAACTGGTCATTTAAGTGGGTATAAAAAACCAAAAAAAACCCAAACCAACTTTGCACACTGTTTACAGAAATCACTAGGTGGTGCCCCGTTTCCATTTAATCAAAAGATCTGTTAGCTAGATCTGGAATCTGTACCTTCTGTGGGCCATGTGTTGAGTACCTGAAGACTCTTTTTTGGAAGCAGCCTACTGTAGACTGACCTATTCAGAAATAATGTCAGGATATTTCAGCGCCATGTGCCATGATAAACATGCAGGGCCAAATGCTCATGTCTAAGCCACTAGCAATGTTGGAGTGACCATGCTGCAATGGCAGTCTCATCAGGGATTTTGTGATTCTAGGGCAGAACTCCTCAAGAGATAGGGAAAGCTCATGTTAGAGCTGCAGCTCTACCACTGAGTGAAAGGTTGTGTTATGTACCATCTGCCCACCCTGCCCCGCCAAACTAGTCTAGCTCTGCTGTTCACCTCAGAGAGAGCACCTGAGACAGGACCTTGCCCTCACCCCACCTCTTAGCACTCTCAAGAACTTAGTGCCACCAAGGTTATCTTTAGACTTGGAGCTTGGGTGTGATTCCCAGCTCACAGACATAGTCTCACTAGTTGTTATTGAGCAAGTGCGCTAAAATAATAGTGTAGACATAGTAGCATGGGCAGTGGCAAGCAGCAGCATGGGCTAGCCTCCCCAAGGATGTACCCACAGGGTCCAGGCAGGCAGCTAGATCTTGTCTCTGCTTGCCACTGCCCATACCACCATAGAGAGATTACTATTTTTAGCACGGTAGCTCAATGAGAGCTAGCATGAGTATGTCTACTTGAGCTAGGACTCACACCCATAGCTCCAAATGTAGATGTAGCCCAACATCACTAAGCAGTAAATGTATCTCTGTTCCCCTATTGCTGTATGGCTGTCTCCTGTGCATAAGAGAGGCAGCAGGGCTTCTTACACCCTTTCCACACCCACTTGTTCAGCCACTACCTATTACATAGCACATCTTTCCAGGGCTAGCTTGTGAATGAAAGACAACAAAATGATTGACTGGATTAGTGAAGAAATGAATGGCTCTTAATTAAAAATAAGTATGTTCAATATCACTTTATCTGTTGCAGTAGCCAGAGAATGTTAAATATAGTTTTTATTATGGTATTCATCTTGATCACTTTGATCAATTGGTCCTTCAGCCCTCGTATAGATTACGCCAATCACAACACATCTTCCGTTCTTCTCGTATCCTGTCCTTCCTTCTCCATGTGCGGCCATGTCTTTTCATGATAAAATCTTCCCATCTCCTTGGAGGTCAGCCAAATGGTTGTATCAGTTCCCGTGGGTACCACTCAGTGACAGCTGCAGTCCATCGATTGTCAGTGAGCCTCGGTATATACCCAGCCCATCGCATTTTACTGTACCTGCTCTCAATGATGATGTCCTGCACTCCACTCTTCTGTCTGATCACTTCATTGGGGACTCAGTTGCAGATTGAAATTCCCAGAATTCTTCTTTCCATTGCCCTTTCTGTGACAGACAGTTGCTGCTCCTCTCTCTTCGTCAGTGCTTCGTCAGTAGGGTATTATCTTTCTTAATGCTCCAGTTAAGGGTAAGGTGAGTGTTTCTATTAAATACCTTATTTTCAAGGGTTTATTTACCACCTGATAAAATCTGCCTTAGGCTAAAATCAGACTTAGGAGCTCCTGAGACACCTTTCTCCCCACCAATTTTATTACTGTTTAAAGGATTCTATGACAGCTTCACACAGGGACTATTTTAAAGAAAATTTGTTTTTGGATTCCATGGCTGTGTGTCAAACTCCCTTCTGTGGAAGCTGAGCTGATCATATATTTTTACTGAAATAGGCCATCATATTATGACTGAAACATTTCTATCTTATTTTACTTTATTTTTACACTTGCAGAAATACAAAAGGAAGTTGTACATGACCTAGAGGAGACTTATTCAGTTAAATTTGCAAACACTAATAGAAGAAAACTGCATCCAAGAAGCTTGAACCCAACTAATTTGTATGAAAATTGTGTCAAGATCAGTGGTGGGTAAAATTATTGCAAATTCACGTAATGAACATTAGCATGATCTTTGTCTTTAACCTCTAAATGGGTCATTACATCAAGGTTAATGTTTTAAAGACTTCTAACAGTGTCACTGGAATTGATTTTTCTACAGCACTCTTTAAGGACAATACTTTATATATTTGGTCATGCCAAATCCAAATTCACTTGAAAAAGTTTAGATTGCTCACAATATTCAATATTATAGTTAAATACCAGTTATTAAATAAAAAAGGTTAAACTATATTTTTGTTATTGTTCACATGCAGCTCTCTCCTTGGGAATAAAACAAAATAAACCAAACAACAAAACAAAATGTTTTGAATGAACAACTTGATCCCATATAAATCAATGGCAAAAGTCGCATTAACACAATGGGAGCAGGATAAACCCTTTAATCCAACAATGTAGTCAAAGCATATGTGGTATTTCATCTCAAGCTTATCCATTAGTGGAATTTTTCTTTTCGCTTTTAGTATTTATTTTGGCAATCTCATTATTAAAATAAAAATATAAAATTAGGTTTAATCTAATAGGAAGGCAAGGGAAACATTATCTGGAAATAAATTATGTTCAAATACAATCATAATTGTCTGTGTAGTAGCTATTTCTGCATTTGGGGACCACCTGAACAGCAGGTGAAGTCCACACAATATAAATGAAATTGCAATATAATCTCAATTCTTTTTTCTTCAGGGTCCCATTATACACACAAAAAGTACTCAGTCTTTTAGGGCACAGCATTTCACTTATTGTCTATGACAACACCATCAGGACCAACCTGTTGTAAACCTGCCTAAATTATGGATTACAGTCACTAATTTTAATTTTCCACCCTGTTTGCTTATTTTCCTCTGTTGCATCATTGGTCTTGATCCTGTGAGAGACATGCCTCTTTCTGATTGTAATTCTTTGCCCACTGTAATAGTCTGAAATTTCTATGTACCCCAGGAATGCTTGTGCTGGAGTTGCAATACAGTTTTCCCTGTGACTATGATACAAGTGTCTTGTTTCTTTATCGTGTTAGTGCTCTTTGAACTCTTAGGCTCATGTCAGGAAAAGTGGTACTTCTCACGTGTATCATCAATCTTTTAAAAAAAATGTTGTACAAATGTCGGTCCCGGGTATTAGCGAGACAAAGTGGGTGAGGTAATATATTTTATTGGAAAAAATTATTGGCAAGAGAGACAAGCTTTCTTGCTGCACAGAACTCTTCTTCAGGTCTGGGAAAGGTACTCAGAGTGTCACAGCTAATTACAAGGTTGAACAGATATCTAAGGGTATGTCTACACTACGAGACTAGTTCGATTTTTGTTAAACCGAACTTGTGAAACCGATATTGAAAGGTCGATCGTGCGAATCCACATCAAGGACCTTAATTCGAATTTTTGAGTCCACAGTAACAGGGCAAGCGTCGACATTGCAAGCGGTGCACTGTGGGTAGCTATCCCACAGTTCCCGCAGTCCCCGCTGCCCACTGGAATTCTGGGTGTAGCCCCCAGTGCCTTCTGGGGCCAAAAATGTGTCAAGGGTGGTTATACGTAAATGTCGTCACTCGACCCACACTCCCGCCCTCCCTATGTGAAAGCGCCGGCGAGCAATTAATTCGCGCCCTTTTCCGGTGATTGACAGCTCGGACGCCACAGGACAGCGAGCATGGAGCTCTCCGCGATTATCACTGCTGTTCTGTCCGTTGTCAGCACCTCGCGCCTTATCGTGCACCTTTTCCAGAATCAGATGCAGAGAAATCGGGCGAGGAGGCAACGGAAGATCCGGGAGGACATGAACTCTGAGAGGGGCACAGACCTCTCGCTAAGCATGGGACCCCGGCCCGTAGAAATCATGGTGGCAATGGGGCACATTGATCCTGTGGAACGGCGATTCTGGGCAAGGGAAACAAGCACTGACTGGTGGGACCACATAGTGCTGCAGGTCTGGGACGAATCCCAGTGGCTGCGAAACTTTCAGATGCGTGCGTAAGGGCACTTTCCTGGAACTTTGTGAGTTGCTGTACCCTGCCCTGAAGCGCCAGGACACCCGGATGTGAGCAGCCCTGACTATCCAGAAGCGAGTGGCCATAGCCCTGTGGAAGCTTGCAACTCCTGACAGCTACCGCTCAGTCGCGAACCAATTTGGAGTGGGCAAGTCTACCGTGGGGGTTGCTGTGATGCAGGTTGCCCATGCAATCGTTGACCTGCTGCTCTCAAAGGTAGTGACCCTTGGAGATGTGCAGGTGATCATAGATGGCTTTTCCGCTATGGGATTCCCAAACTGCGGCGGGGCTATTGATGGGACACACATCCATATCCTGGGACCGGAACACCAGGGCAGCCAGTACATCAACCGAAAGGGCTATTTTTCTATGGTGCTGCAAGCACTAGTGGACCACAAAGGACGTTTTACAAACATCAATGTGGAATGGCCGGGCAAGGTTCATGATGCTCGTGTTTTCAAAAACTCTGGTCTGTTTAGACGGCTGCAACAGGGTGTCTATTTCCCGGACCGCAAAATAACTGTTGGGGATGTGGAGATGCCTACAGTGATCCTCGGGGACCCAGCCTACCCGCTAATGCCCTGGCTCATGAAGCCATACACGGGAGCCCTGGACACTGAAAAGGAGCTCTTCAACTACCGGCTGAGCAAGTGCAGAATGGTGGTGGAGTGTGCTTTTGGCCGTCTGAAAGGTTGTTGGAGAAGCTTACTTACTCGCTCCGATCTCAGCCAAACAAATATCCCCATTGTGATTGCAGCGTGCTGTGTGCTCCACAATCTCTGTGAGAGCAAGGGGGAGACGTTTATGGCGGTGTGGGAGGTGGAGGCAAATCGCCTGGCAGCTGATTACGCACAGCCGGACACCAGGGCGATTAGAAGATCACAGCGGGACGCGCTATGCATCCACGAAGCTTTGAAAGCTAGCTTCCAGAGCGAGCGGGGTAACCAGTGACTGTTACACTTGCTTAAACACAAGCTGAACCTGCCACCGTTTCTTTTCCCAGTTTCTCTTGGCTATCCTCTCCAGTTAGCAACCCCCTTCCCCCCCTTAATTCAACGCTTTAACAGTACAATAAAGGAAACATTTTTTATTTAAACCATCTCCATTACTGGTTTCTCGGTTAAGGTTTTAACCTGGGACGCATACCGCGGTTGGGGAGCGGGTGGAGTGTTGGAAAGGACGCTTTCAAGCTTGGGGAATGACATGCTCCTGCTCCCAGAGCAGTCCGAAGTGCTGGACTGCTCGTTTCAAGGGAGCCTGCAACCCCTCCTATTCACAACTGTGTGTGGTGGGGCCTGTGTGACTTTTTGGCCGTGGATTGCGGCCACAGATCCCCTGCTGCATGGATCTGTCATGCAGGCTATCGCCGGCCGCAAAAGATCAGCAGCCACCCTCCCCCACCAGAAAGTTAACACCCCCCCACACCCCTAGAGAACATGAAAACCCCCTCCCAGAATGACAAGTGTGCCTAGTGCATGCAACGTGAGTGTGACTTTCTGTGGATCCTTTCCCCCTGTCTGTACCCTGGGTCAGGCGCCTGTCGTCTCTAATTACAAACCCCATTACCCACTCCCCCAAAACCAAACCGTCCTGTGAAAGGAAGTCAGGGAAACAGCACTGAACAAAACAAACATTTTTATTAAGGTGAGCATAGTTTTGAGATGAAGCCTGGGCAGGGAAGTGTTGTGGGGTGCGGTTGGAGGTAGGGAAAGGACCCATCTAAACTTTTGGAAATGAGAGCCTTCTGCTACTATAGCAGTCTGCAGGGGTGGAGTGAATATTTCCACGGCCCCTGCCTCCCCTCGTCCTAGTGACTTTGGGTGAGTAGATGATTGGACTTGGTGGCGGGGGAGGGCGGTTGGAAATAACATATAGAGGGGCTCTTTCCTCCTGTCTCCTGTCCTGGAGAACGTCTACCAGGCACCGGAGCGTGTCCGTTTGCTCCCTCATTAGTCCCAGCAGCGTTTGAGTCGCCTGCTGGTCTTCCTGCCGCCACCTGTCCTCGTGAGCTTCAGCCCTCTGCTCCCGTTCCCTGGCTGCTCGCTCGGACCTTGAGACGTCCTCTCTCTGCTGTGCCGCCTCCCTTCGGGAACAGACCATCAATTCGGAGAACATGTCGTCCCGGGTTCTCTTTTTGCGCCGCCTGATCAGCGCTAGCCTCTGGGAGGGTGAACCACGGGTAGGGCGAGAGACACTCGCAGCTGTGGGATGAGAGAAAGGGAGTGAATTCCTAAGAAAGATACTTTTTCCAGAACAATGCCCATACTCTTTCCCTGTGAATAGGACCAAGCACAGTACCTATCACATGTGCACTTACTACAAGGTCAAATATTATGTCTTTATCCTGAGTGTCTGCGGTCCCGGTGTACAGATCCCAGAAGCCTTGCAGAACGCTGGAAATCAGCTCTCTGGAGACCATGGTAAGGTGATGAGTTTGGACTGCTGAGATCTTACTTCACAGCAGTGCTCTACTCCCATGTTTCAATCACTGTTCCCCGCTGCGGCCAGGAACTGCTGCTGGCCAAACCGCTCATCTACAGCGGCTCACCAATCCTTTACCCCCCCTCCGCGTGGCCACTCCCAGGTACTGAAAGGGCCCGTGAACCGCTGTGTTTGAACGGCTCGCCTACCCTTCCCCCCCCCTCCGTGTGGCCGCTCCCGGGAACTGAAAGTGCACACGAACCACTCTGTTTGAACGGCTTGCCTACTCTTTGCCCCCCTCCGCGTGGCCGCTCCCGGGAACTGAAAGTGCCCGCGAACTGCTCTGTTTGAACGGCTCGAACACCCTTCCCCCCCCCCACTCCGCGTGGCCAGTCCCGGGAACAGAAAGTGCCAGTGAACCGCTCTGTGTGAACGGCTCGCCTACCCTTCCCCCCCCTCTGCGTGGCCGCTCCCGGGAACCGAAAGTGCCAGCGAACCGCTCTGTATGAACGGCTCGCCTACCCTTTCCCCCGCTTCGCGTGGCCGGTCCCGGGAACTCTCCCTGCCTTCGTACCGCTAAGTTCGAATGGTTTGGCTCCCAACTCCCTCCCACCCCGCGTTAATGGAAACCGCCGGGTGTCTTTCTTTAAAGGGAAAATGAAGCATTCCCTATACTAATGAAACCACTCATTCAAACCAGGGCACCATGACTGATATCACTCTGATGAGGATTACGGAGACAGAGAAAGACTGCATGATGCGTCAATGCCAGCAAACCCCGGGGCTGTATGCAGCCATGCTATGCAAGGCAATGATACCAGAGTACCTGCAGCTTGCATGGCGCAGGAAAGTATCCTACCATGGAGGAGACAATAAGGCCGCTCTCCCCGCGAACCTGATACAAAAGCTGTCACTGTACCTCCAGGAGAGCTTCGCGGAGATCTCCGATGGGGATTACTCCTCTATCCCCATACATATTGACAGACTTTTCGAGTAGTTGTACTGGAAAGCGACTCAAAGCTGAAGCGCATAAGGCCAATTAAGCAATACTAACACAGTGCTTACACACCATGCCTATTGTATTCCAAATAAATGTCTAAAACACTGACCTGCTGATCCTTCACCTGATTCCTGCTCGGGGATGCTGCCTTGGGAGGGTTCGTAGGGGATCTCAGTCAGGGTGATGAATAGATCCTGGCTGTCGGGGAAATCAGCAGTGAAAGCGCTGTCGACTGCCTCATCCTCCTCCTCTCCTTCCTCATCATCACCGTCCCCGAAAACATCCGACGACGTGGCCGTAGATAAGACCCCGTCGTCGGAGTCCACGGACACTGGTGGGGTAGTGGTGGCAGCACCACCGAGCATAGCATGCAGTGCCTCCTAAAAACGGCAAGTATGTGGCTGCGATCCAGAGCGTCCGTTGGACTCCTTGGTCTTCTGGTACGCCAGTGGCAGCTCCTTGATTTTAACGCGGCACTGCGTTGCATCCCGGCTGTATCCTCTGTCCGTCATTGCCTGGGATATTTTCTCGAAAATTTTGGCATTCTGTCTTTTGGATCGGAGCTCGGATAGGACGGATTCATCTCCCCACACAGCGATCAGATCCAAAACTTCACGATCAGTCCATGCTGGAGCCCTCTTTCTACTCTGGGATTGCATGGTAACCTCTGCTGCAGAGCTCTGCATCGTTGCCAGTGCCGCTGAGCTCGCCACGATGTCCAAACAGGAAATGGGATTCAAACTGGCCAGACAGGAAAAGGAATTCAAATTTTCCCGGGGCTTTCCATGAGTGGCAGGTCAGAGCATCCAAGTACAGATTGCTGTCCTGAGCGTCCACTGAGTGGTGCACTGTGGGATAGCTCCCGGAGCTATTAGCATCGAATTCCGTCCACAGTACCTCTAATTCGACATGGCCATGTCGAATTTGGCGCTACTCCCCTCGTCGGGGAGGAGTACAGAAATCGAATTAAAGAGCCATTTATGTCGAAATAAATTGCTTCCTAATGTGGACGGGTGAAGGGTTAAATCGAGCTAACGCTGCTAAATTCGACATAAAGTCCTAGTGTAGACCAGGCCTTAGTGTAAGTAATTAGCATATATTCCAAGGGCCACTTCACCTTGAATGGTCCCTTAGTTTAGCATAAGTAGTTAGCAGATATTCTACCTGTTTGACCCTGTATTTAGCTATGACACTCTGGGTACCTTTCCTGGATCTGAAGAAGAGCTCTGTGTCACTCAGAATCTTGTCTCTCTCACCAACAGAAGTTGGTCCAGTAAAATATATTACCTCACCCACCTTGTCTCTCTAATCAATCTTTTTATTCTATTAAATTTGTGGGCAGTGTAAAATCTCATGGTCCCAAAGTGCACCATCACACTGGAGCTAGGGTTATTATTGGTATTAAAGTGTGCTGCCAGTTATTGGAAAAACTCCTGAAAAATTGAAGAGAAATGTTAACTCTGACATTTTTCTTGGAACAAAGGCACAGCCTACTGCCATCTAAAAAGAAACTGAAAGAGTCTGATGGTTTGCTTATATCACTGTGTGGGAATAAAAGAAAAGAACAGCAGTGTACATATAACCTTATAGAACACTATATTAGTGATCATTTAAATGCTTCCTTGTTCATTACTCTTTATACAGGAATGTGAAATGAAATATTTGGAATTTTGCCAAATTATTGGCTGGATGGCAAATTAGCCCTTGAATATGTTTAACTGAAGTGTGCAAAGATACTTTGGATCCTGATTCAGGAATACACTTAAACACATGCTTTTTACTTTAGGCATGTGTTTAAATGTCTTTCTGAATATGGATGTTTCCTTGAATCAGGGCCTTGATTAGTAGCGCCTGTCCTTTAAAAAAAATTTTTAAAAAAATTAGTCAGTCTCCTTAGAAAAGAAGCCATTAACATTTTCAGTGAGTACAGATAAGTAGAAGTGAAGAGCTGAAAAATATGAAAAATGAAAATCTGCTTAACCATAGCCTTTATCCAAGGCTTTTAGACGAGCACTACTGCTTAATTCACCTCCTAAATATTTACAAAAAATGAAGATTTGTTGAAAAGTTGAGTAAGCAGGTATAATGCCACCTGAGATGCAGCATATAAAAACATGTACTAAAAGTGCTTAGCAGATGCCTGATGTATACTCAACATTTCCAAGAGACTACTGGTGAAATGAAGACGTTGCGGAGCGAGAGTAACGTGCTCTCATGGATTAGATATTGACTCAGAGATAGAGTGCCCATATTTCCCTATGCTGAATATGGGACACCTGGCAAAATTGTTCGTATTCAAGCGAGTTCAACAGCAATCGGAACTATGCAGTACAAACATTCAAATTAACATCAAGTTGACTGAGCGCCTGTTAAAAAAGAAATACTGTGTAGTTGGAGTCTTTTTATGTACCTTCTTATCTTTAAGGTTTCACATGGGCAGAGGTGACACAAACACTCCTACCCCCCCCACACACACACATGGGAGAGGTGACACCCCCTCCCCGTACCCTTCTCTCACCTCCCCGTACCCTTCTCTCACACGGTGGGGTGGGGGTGACCGTCCGACCCAACTCTCCCTGCCTGGCACTCTCCACCTTCCATGCCTCGCTGGGCCCCTGGAACAGACCCACGTCTCTCAGTATCTGGCACCACGTCTTCCCAAGGCAACACGTGAGAGGGAATGTGGGGTCACATGCCAGGGTTTCTGCCAGGGTTCACAGCAGAATGTAATCAGCAGCAGCCTTTCGGCACTGTGTGGGAGGGAAGGGATGGGAGCTGCTTCCGGACGCTGGGGGTGGGGGGGAAGGAATGACCTTGCCCATGTCTTTGCAGATCTCACCCCTTTCCCCCCACTCTCCTGTGACTGGAAGCAGCTTGTCCCTTCCTGCCCGCACAGTGTCTTACACAGGGTATAGAGTGGGATGACATGTTTTTAGAGTTGCATGGGGTTTTATCATGGTAGCTAAATCATTGCGTAGTGTTTTAAATTTAGGATTCTAGATGTATAACATAAGGATTACAGTTAGATCATGGCAGATGAGAACACAATTTTTAAGAGTCATTTATTTCAAGTTCAAAATGTACTACTCAGTATTCTACTTTTTCATAGCATCGAATGCATGCAGGAATTTAAAAATGTTGGTATAAACAGCTACTTTAGTAGTAGATCAAAAGGGGGTACATCATGGCTCTTTTATCTGTCTTACTGAGGAAATAAATTGCATTGCTGCTGGTGTGGAATGAGTTAAATTAGTCTACCTTATATTTCAAAAGCAACAGACAATTTTTTGGACAGCCAACCAGTTTTAAATGTAAACTGGTACACTTTTTTCAACATTCTACACGTTTGTACACCTTCATTTTGCAATAGTTTCCTATGAACACAGTGTTCACAAAATGGGGGATGAGGGGAAGAATATGTGTGTGATATTTAATTGCCTGAGTTTGGCTCATTCAGTCAATCTTATTATCACTTGATGAACAAATACTGCAATGCAGTAGAGTGCTAAGCTTAATTCTGTTTTATTTTAATTATTGGATGCATGTGAAGCACAGTGATACTCTTAGAATTAGAGGCAAATACAGTAGCAGCACCCGAAATGGTTGTTAAAAAGAAGTTAAAAGGGGAAAAAAATCTGTAGCATATCATTTTACCAAAATTACATTCATAAAAAGATTGCTTAAATGGGCCCAAATGAAAACTAACATATTTTCATTACAACTCTGATTGTTACATTTCAGAAACATGTAAATATGGTTTGAATTTTGTCAAAACCTACTAAAAATACAATTTCATTATTTGTGACTGGGTCCTCCTTGAAATACAAGTTGGCTTTATTATATATATAAATGAATTAAAAGATTCCAGACCTCAGCACTCTATTATTTATCTACATTCTACCAACCCAGCATATTACCGATGTTCTGGAGAAGTGAAATTTACTTCCAGTAACATTTTCTCTGCTTGTTTTTAAAATCCCTGTGAGCCAGGACGTTCATTATATATTCTCTTGACATATTTTCCAGTAGTCTCCCTACAATCCTCAGAGTAAGGGTAGTCTTTAGTTCTACTACATATTACCAAATATTCCCCACCTATATCCTCATGCACCACTAAAATTAAACAGCACTTTACTAGCTATCTAAGAGGGTCTGGGGGAAAGCAACACTTCTCAGCATGGTGGCTTGATGCAGAGAAGATATGCAGATACGCCCCTGCGACTACTACAGCCTATTGGGTCCCTATGGGAAATACACAATCTAAATGGAAGTGTTTAAGATTACTGAGTTATAGAGTTTATAGAGAGTATATAGCTATTCTCATGGCCGAAACTTGACAGACACATTTAGTCCTTAACCAGAACACAAAGCTAGGGAATATATCCTTAGCTGGTATAAATTTCTACCAGATGAGGATCTCCCGCTGGGAATTTTTCAGAGGCGCTTGTCTTTCATGGAATTTGTTTCCATTTGAAATTAGGCATTCAGCTTTTCTCACTACTTTTGAGTCTAGATTGAAGATTTATCTGTAACCTGATTCAGTATTGGATTCTCTATTTTGTGTGATTCATCTTTGCATAGCAGGTATTGAGGCACTGCATCTGAATAACATTGTGTATATTTCTCCTTTTCAAATTTTCACAGGGATGGTTATTGTATTCTTCATAGATATTGATCACTCTCTTCTTCTCTGTTATGTAAATAACACAATTTTACACAGAAATAAACACTGTATTGGATTGCACTGTATCTTTTTCTCTTGTAAACAATATCAACATGTTAAGAAGGAAAGATGTCACTTGGAAGCTTCCTATTAATATGCCTTCTCTGGATATTATATTACACATTTGCAGCCTTAATTTCCTTCACTTCTAATGCTATGGCTGCTCATCCTGCTGTAATGGGGTTAATAACATAGCAAAATCCAGGCTTTCTAAGTTAATATAAAAAAACAAGAGATAAAAGTTGACAGCTAAATAAAACCACAGTTGAAAAATCTCAGGATAGAAAGAATAATCAATAAAATGTTGCAACAATGATGTAAAGAAGTATTTTCTGTCTCAATGTCATATATAGGGCGTTAAAGTATAAAATAAGGGCAATTGTGTAAGTATCAGATAAAAGACTGAACCTTTTAGGAATGTTTCACCAAGACTAAATTTCATGAATAGTTTTGGAAATGTATCTTTATTTGGAAAATATTGTCATGGTTTCCTTTGAGTGTGTCGGCTGGGGAGGTGTTTTTTCCCCTCTACCTCTGTGGAAGAAGTCTAAGACTGTATTACCTCCTGAATAGATTCCTCAGGGTTTGTGGGTAGACAGAGAATATGTGTTTGCTAGTTTGTTCCATTCCTGCCCTATCCACATGTGTGTCAGGAACCCCCTAAAATTCCCTATGTGGTATCCATGGAACTGGGGACAATGCTACAGGGCAACTGATACCATCATCCGATACAGGCATGGACAGAGGAGAGGAGAGGAAAGTGA
The DNA here is from genome assembly GCA_037349315.1 of Chelydra serpentina. Taxonomy (NCBI): domain Eukaryota; kingdom Metazoa; phylum Chordata; order Testudines; family Chelydridae; genus Chelydra; species Chelydra serpentina. Next base: position 83,056,819 of record JBAIAC010000004.1, read on the forward strand.
TCAGGAACAGTCAGCATGGATTCACCAAGGGCAAGTCATGCCTGACTAACCTAATTGCCTTCAATGATGAGATAACTGGCTCTGTGGATGAGGGGAAAGCAGTGGATGTGCTATTTCTTGACTTTAGCAAAGCTTTTGATACAGTCTCCCACAGTATTCTTGCCAGCAAGTTAAAGAAGTATGGGCTGGATGAATGGACTGTAAGGTGGATAGAAAACTGGCTAGATGGTCAGGCTCAACGGGTAGTGATCAATGGCTCCATGTCTAGTTGGCAGCCGGTATCAAGAGGAGTATCCCAAGGATCGGTGATGTGGCCAGTTTTGTTCAATATCTTCATTAATGATCTGGAGGATGGTGTGGACTGCACCCTTAGCGAGTTTGCAGATGACACTAAACTGGGAGGAGTGATTGATACGCTGGAGGGTAGGGATAGGATATAGAAGGACCTAGACAAATTAGAGGATTGGGTCAAAAGAAATCTGATGAGGTTCAACAAGGACAAGTGCAGAGTCCTGCACTTAGGATGGAAGAATCCCATGCACTGCTACAGATTAGGGACCGAATGGCTGGGCAGCAGTTCTGCAGAAAAGGACCTAGGGGTTACGGTGGATGAAAAGCTGAATATGAATCAACAGTGTGTCCTTGTTGCCAAGAAGGCTAAAGGCATTTTGGGTGTATAAGTAGGGGCATTTCCAGCAGATCGAGGGACGTGATCATTCCCCTCTATTCGGCACTGGTGAGGCCTCATTTGGAGTACTGTGTCCAGTTTTGGGCCCCACACTACAAGAAGGATGTGGATACATTGGAAAGAGTCCAGCGGAGGGCAACAAAAATGATTAGGGGGCTGGAGGACATGACTTATGAGAAGAGGCTGAGGGAACTGGGATTGTTTAGCCTGCAGAAGAGAAGAATGAGGGGGGATTTGATAGCTGCTTTCAACTACCTGAAAGTGGGTTCCAAAGAGGATGGATTTAGATTGTTTTCAGTGGTAGAAGATGACAGAACAAGGAGTACTGGTCTCAAGTTGCAGAGCGGGAGGTTTAGGTTGGGTATTAGGAAAAACTTTTTAACTAGTAGGGTGGTGAAGAACTGGAATGGGTTACCTAGGGAGGTTGTGGAAACTCCTTCCTTAGAGGTTTTTAAGGTCAGGCTTGACATAGCCCTGGCTGGGATGATTTAGTTGGGATTGGTCCTGCTTTAAGCAGGGGGTTGGACTAGATGACCTCCTGAGGTCCCTTCCAACCCTGAGATTCTATGATTCTATGTGAAGATGATCCCTTCTGAATGCAGATAAAGAAGGAAACAGCCTGGCCCAAGGAAACATTAGAATAAAGCTCATAATTTTTTTGAAACATCAGAGCCTCATTAGATGAGCTTTAGTCTACCCCATTGTGTTTATGCCTTAAATATTTATAGTTCTGAATATTTTATGCCTCTATATTGTTAAAGCTTATTTTTTTTGTGTCAGAATTATTTTGGGTAAGTTCTATGTCCAGTTTTATTCAGGAAGTCAAACCAGATGATCACAGTTGCCCCTTCTGGCCTTGGAATATATAAATCTATTTTTTTCAATTAATACAATATATAATATAATACAAGCTGGCATTTTTTTTATTCAGTCTTGCAAACAGTAAGGGCTGATCTACACTATCCCACAAGTTCGAAGTAAGATACGCAACTTCAGCTACGTAAATAACGTAGCTGAAGTCGAAGTGTCTTATTTCGAACTTTAAAGTACTTACCCCTGGTCCACACGGCGGCGCGCAGCTCCCCCGTCGACTCCGCCTGCTCCGTTTGCAGAGCAGGATTACCGGCGTCGACGGGGGAGCACTTCCTGGTTCAATTTATCGCGTCTAGACAAGACGCGATAAATCGAACCCAGAAGATCGATCCGACGCCTCCGGCGCTGCGGGTAAGTGTAGACTAGCCCTAAGTTATAATACAGCACAAAAGAGGACTGATTTTTATCTCTGTTACAGCTGGCCTACCATAAATCTATTAAGATAGGTAGAGCTATTCTAAATTTACCTTGGTATAACTAAATCAGAATGGATCAGTCGCACACTCTTCAGACTTGGCTTGATTTTTTAAGTCTCAGTGAGATCTAAAAAAAAAAAAATCCAACTTTGAAGAAAGTAGGGGTGTGACACAAATATTACGAATACTTAAACTTGTCAAGTTGACACTTTTCTAAATAGTTTTCTAGAGTGGTTTGGTACATTGGAGGACTGTGAATCAGTCTCATTTTCAGATCATCAGACTCAGGATTTAGACTGCTTCAGAGAGCAAAGTTAAAGATGAAGAAAAGCGACCCTGTGTTAAGGAGTGAGGCTGAGAGTGGAAAATCTGGGTTGTGCCGCAGATACCCTATCTGGCTTTGAATAATCCATTTAGCTTCTGTTTACCCATCTATAAAATGGGGATAATTATATTTTGAAAGTGCTTTGAGATGCTCTGGTACCATGTACATCTCAAGTATTTTTATTATAAAGATATCTCAGAGTGATGGGCACCACAGAGCTAGGCTCACTCTATTTAAGAATAGGCCAAGGCTAAAAAATGCAGGTTGTTGTTTGAGATATAAATAGAGGAGGGTGATTTTTGTTTCTTCTTGGTTAGTAAGTTGCTTGAAAATATTTATTATAGGATTGGCTAAAAGCATTGTCTTTGGTGTGAGATCCAAGATGCAAGTGACCTGGGGTAAGTGACTGGTCCTTTGGGACTGGTAGTAACCCGAATATTGCTGCGATTTGCGGTATAAGGGACCATCTATCACAAAAGTATGTTCACATGGATGGTGAGATAGATTGGAGTACCCAAGGGGACTGTTTGTGACTCAGTGTTAAGGCTGTTATACTGCTTGAGGAGTTTACACTTAATAATTGGTTGGTGACATGTAAATATAGAACCCAGGGGTTTGTCCTCTGCTTCTTAACAGTCTGCCCTGAGGTTGGTATTCATGCTTTGAGCCACTGCAGTACAGCTTGACACTACGCTTACCATCATAGTCTCTGAGTGCCTTCGAGCAGTACATTAAGCAATATCACTAACATCTGTCAGTGTGGTTTGTTCTTTCTCTCATCCTCTCCCGAGGGGGGAAACTGTATGTAGCATAGTGTTTTGGTTTTTTGTTTGTTTCTTTTCAATACGTGCATGTTGCTTTGTTTATGTTAGAGAAAGCAAGGTCAAAGAACTGCACCTTGCACTTGGAGAGGGAAGGTGATAAGGTTAATGATGGTCTTTAACTCTAATTGGGGTTTGTTTCACAGTCTCAGGCCATCCCCCAACAAAGCTCTGTCTCCTGTGCCAAACAGTTTCTCCAAGCTCTTCCAGGCCATCCGAGGTGGACTCAGCAGCCAAGGCACAATTTGTCACTCCCACCGGGGTCATCTGGGATCTCTCAGGTGGCAAGAGGAAGGAGGGAATGGCTGAGGCACCCAGGCACCTCTCTCAACTACTGGATCCCAGCCCAGGACACTGGGGGAGAGAGGCAAGGGGTGGCTCAGTCCCTCCTGGCTTCTTCTCTAGATCAGCCTCCCTTGGGCCACTTCTTTCATTCCCTATTTTCTCTTCAGTTTGGGCCATGGCCCCATCCTTCTCCTTGTACAGTCTCAGTGATTCAGAGCCCCAGCAGGCAGAGGGCAGGGGAAGCTTCCCAGCTCACTCCCAGAATACGGTTGTTCCCCCTGATCAGGGAGAAGGGGAAAAGGGGGGCACAGTTAGGCCTCCAGCCTCCTGGCAGAGACTTACTCACATTCCCAATCTTCCCCCTGTAGATTGTTCTACTTCAGCAGCCACCACCTATCTGCCTTCTAACAGCCACTCTCTTTTTCCTGCTTAAGTTCAGGAGCTCCCTTTTAAGCTGGTCCTCCATAGAGAGCATGCCCAGCAGCTGCAGAGGGGTGGAGCCTTCTTCTCCCTATACTGTTCATTTAACCTTAGTATGGGCACTACAAACCCCATCACAGGCACCTTTGCCATCCCCATTTCTGGCTAGCGTTGTTCACTTTGTAATCCCTTCTGGCTGGCAGAGGTACTTCTGGCATGGAATGGATTCTAGGTTCTTTGTAACTTTATTAATCTTCTTAATACTTGTAACTCTCATTGAAACGTGAAAAGGAAGAAAAGTTTGAAAACTGTATTTTCTCTATTTTGAAGTTGTACTCCATATACAGTAATGTTATATAAGACATTTCAATTTGAATTACAAGAGCTAGTCAGAAAAAAAGGAAAATACATACCTTTTATTTGTCAGGAAAAAAAATCCCAACAAAATCTGAGAAAATATTTCTTCTTTCAATGAAGAATTTTCAAATGTGATTTTTTTTGACCAGCTCTATTTATAACCTTATAAAGAGAGATCATAGTTTAAGGGCAGAGTGAAGGTTGGATTCACCTTCCAGCTGGTTTGTTCAGCCTTCAAGCCCGCTGAATTTACTTTTTGAAACATTTTTCAAGCACTGGCAAAAGTATATAGCATTAAAATCTCCTGACTTTTAAATCTTTGTAAAGTCCCATCCCTTTACAATTATTTCTAGAAAGGAAGCTTGTGCCATTTTTACAGGAACAGTTTGTTCAATGGAATTGACTCTAAAGGGTACAAAATTCCTTGCAGTATGAGAGGGAATTTAAATGAATTAGTATTGTGTGCTATTTGCATTTGAAATAACTGTAACAAAGATTATTCTTAAGGAATTCTATTAACATATCATTCATTTAATTTATTTATATAATTAAAGTACACTATAGTATAATTTAAAGGAATTATTCTGGATGTAATCTACATAGGGGCTAATTAGAGCTGCACAAAACCTTGAGGGTTTCATTTGAATGGGGTATATGAACCAACCTGCGGAATCCACTTGAAGATTAGCTACATGCTAAGCACTGTAGGTTAGCTTGGAGTTTCATGTTTTACAAAGAGTGCCCTAGCTATCATTCAAAGCCATATGGTAAATTACTTTTTATATGGCTTACTGGTTCAGCAGCTGTAGCAGAAGCTGGAATGTTTCGCCTTTCCTACTGGGGAGTTAGGCACTTCCCACTCCACTTTAACATTTTCATGATTGGGAGAACTGTAACACTGATTTGCATCACCCCCAAAATAGAAGCTGGGAATACCATTAAAGACCTCATTATAAAAATGTGGTAAGGCCACCATCTCCTTGAAAATAATCAAGTCAAGGTGGGACTATTTTTACGGTGGATTGTATGAAATATTTCAGCCCATATCCATGAATATTCATTAACAAGAACTAATAATTTCTGAACTGGGCTAGAATCAGAACCCAACGTAATGCAACTGGCTTCTGGTCATACCATTCACATTGGTATCTTCTGTTATCTAATATTAGTGTAATCGTTAAGGAGTACAATATATCCTGGAACATTTATCAGAAAAGTAATTATCTTCCAACTCCAATAATATAAACAGAAAGTGATATTACTATACAATGCTCATGGATTAAAGGGAATAAAAGTATTTGGGGCCTTTCTCCTGTTAAAAAAAGTAGAAAACGGTTTTAATGTTTTTGCTTTTATACAGACCTATATTTTGTGTTGGTCACAATAATTTTAGTTCAGTATTATCTGAAAGGCACATCATATCAGATCGAAGTCAAATAAAAATATTTGAAATGACAGAGAACAATGTAGTATTTAGTGCTATATTGATAACAGTTTAATAATCATTAGCTATGTGATATATAACATCCTAATCACCTTCAACATAGGCTTTTGTCATTTAAATTTTCTATGTTCGATTTTACTTTGACTGCAATACTACAAAATACAAAAATAGATTTAAAATGTAGGGTGAAATTCTGCTCTTGGTTCCCCCTGGCATAAATCCCAAATTACTCATTTGATGTCAGTTGAGTTATACTAGCTTTATTCCAGTTTAACTGAGATCAGAATTTGACCTCCATGAATACTCATATAGTGTATTTCTTAGAGATTGTTTTGCAGACTGATCCAAAGAAACTGAACTAATTTGCTAGCAAACCCAACTAGTGTAAAGTTATAAGTAATAGTATGTATTTTGAAAAAGCTGTAGGAAAAAATAGTGGTCACCAAACGGCAAAAATAGTTTGAAATATTAGTAAATCAGATGGACTCTGAAAATATTTGACTGTCATCATGAATAGCTCAATGAAGATGTGTGATCTTTGTGCAGTGGCAGTTAAAAAACAAATAGGATGGCTAAGTGGTTTTCAACCTGTGGTAGGAGTCTGCAGACTATGTCTAAGGGGTCCGAAAAAGGTTTTTGTTACCAGAGAATAGTGGTTTTCAAACTGTGGTCCATGGACCCCCCCGGGATCTGAAGACTATGTCTAAGATTTCCAGTGGGGTTCACGCCTCATTTTGAAATTTTTTAGGGGTCCACAAATTAAAAAAAAGGTTGAAAACCATTGATATAGAATATGTTATAAAGACATTAAACCAAAGTCTTAGCTTCTGCAAATTGACTCCATTGTCTTAAACAAAATACTTCAAACATTTTGAGAGAGTACTATGTTCAGTTTTTTCCCCCTCACCTGAAACATATACAGCAGCTCAGATTGAAAAGAACACAACAAGGACAACAAAGATGTGTAGAAATCTGAGGAAAGATTGCAAATATTAGCCCTTTAGCCTTGAAACCTGGTCAATTAGAGACTTAATTGAGGTGTTTAGGTTATTAAGGACATTACATCTATTAATTCAATCTCTTAACATTATCTCATAATTGAAGAAGAGGTCACTCATTTTGTTAGAACAAACCAAAAGAAACACTTCTTCACACAGCATGAAGTCAGTTTGTGGAAATCACTGCTCAAGGATATCATAGATTCAGATATTGTGCCCTAACTTGAATTAAGGAGTTGAATAATTTTATAACCACTAATAAATTAAATGGCAAACAAACTTCATGATTAAAGGCTTCATTCTGTCGATAAACTCACAAGTTCGGGATTGATTTCCCCAACTCCACCTCTCATGTATAACATTGGCCTAGTGCATTGTGAATTAGTTGTCATCTTCTTCTGAAATTTCAGGTACTGTAGTAGCCATTCCATTGCAAAGACATTTGAACAAACAGTGGTCTGATCCAATGTCCCTCTTCATTTTAAGTTACAACACGCATCGAAAATATGCATATATAATGCAGTCATTTTATTTTTCAAAAAAATCTTTGTAAGCCACCTTTAAAGTGCTGCTTTCCTGCTGAGCACTTATGGCCCAGTCCTGCTCCCTTTGAAGTCCAATGGTAAAACTCCCATTAACTTCAGTGAGAACAGGGACAGCTGCATATTTTATTTTGCTCATTATTCTCTTTATTCCTCATTAAATTGTTGAAGATATTTAGGCCTATATGTGATTGTAAATCAAGAATGATCTCTCTCACAGCCCTGCTTCTCCTTCTTCTTGTTTATGCAGTTAAGTCATCATAGCAACATATTGTAAATACCATATTTCTGAGAGTCTGTTACCATGGGAACGCCGGTGATGTCAGAAATGCAATATTAGTATGACTTCACTCTAGAATCAAGCTGGAGGAAAGAATTGTCTGTGATGAGGATAAAGGAAATCTTTACTTGACTACACCCTTACTTGATAGCATAATAAAAAGCTAGAGAAAACTCTGATAATGATGTGAAAGGAGAATGGATTTAAGTAAGATATACTGTATCAGAGCGTCTTCTCCAATTTGACAGTTCTGTATGCTAATTTCTGTTCTGGCTGGATTACCTGACATGGTGACAGTAGCAAGTTGAAGTGTATAGCTACCAAGCACCCATCCTATCCTCTGGATGTGGCTACCCACATATCTGTAGATAACTAAAACTTTTAGAGCTGGTTCATCTCACCTCTAAATTCTCTGACAATAATAGTCAGTTTTCTAAATCATTTTTATGCATCAGTAAGGATCCTTTCAGCATAACTGGCAAACAATACAGTAAAATATAATTAAAATATGGAAGTCAATGGCTCTTGGAAGAGTTTCTGTTTATCAGTATTAAATGTTGCTAATCCAAAAGACAAACAGTGTAAGTGTGTGTGTTTGTCAGATAAGAATTTTGTATAATTAGTACTCATAAGATTAACATGAAGGGGCCTAGAGGTATACCGCCTTCCCTCCCGTCAAGAGAATGAAATAAAGAACAACATAAATCCCAAACAAAATAAACCCTAGTAAAATAAAATAAGACAATTAAATGAAATGGACTTTGATTTCAGTTAAGGTAATTTAAAAAAAACACAATGATTTCTGGGTTTTCATTTTAATATATCAAAACCGCATTACATTTCTGAAAATAAAGTAAAAACAAACACACACAAAAAACAACATTAATGCACATCATCATTTGTTTTTGTCAGTGTGCAGTGCTGTTGCTTCTATCATGTGATAAGATTCTTTATACAACTAATGTGTTTTTAATAGATAAGACACATCTGTTTTACATATGTATTCCTCATTTTATTCTGAATTCTTCTTTTTAAAAAAAGGGAGTTTGGGATGAGTAGCGGTTAATTAGGTGTAAATACATTAATAACATTCCATATAATTGTTACACTTATATTTTCCTACCTTAAGTACAGTAACAGATTTGCTTTAAAAAAAAAGAAGAAGATGTGGGTTATTCAAGTGATCTATCATATGAGAAAGTCACATCAAAAATCAATTCACCCCCAAGCATTAAAATATCATGAGACTACTTTAAAAATCATGAATTAAAAATAACACATGGGGTTCTTATTTTTTTCTTTAGTTTGCACATGGTTCATATTTTCAGGACTTCTCTGAAAACATAAGGTCTGGACACTTGTTTTTTTATTTGTAATGAAAGCTGAGATAAGCACTTGCATTAGTAGGTCAAGGATCTGGGGCGTTAAGAAAAAATAGAAATATAATAAATTCCCCCCTCCCAATTCTCTGTCTCTTCCCCATCACAAAAACAAAGAGATCAAATTATCTTTCCCCCCCCCCTTCCTTTTTTATGTAATTTGTTTCCTTTTGACCAATTTTTAAAAAATAATTATGGCTATTGGTACAGTGAAAGATTGTAGCCATACTTTATTGCATATATGTGATAATGAGAACGAATACGCTCATAAATTTGTAACTAATCATTTTATATAATCACGTCATGGTGTTATACATGGTTGTGGTCAATTCATATGTAATCAATGAGTGATGAATAGATTTAAGTTGTAGATATAAGTGTAGGAATAAGTAGATTAGCACTATGGGGGTACAGGATTGATAACCATATATTAGTGGTAAGAGTGTGTAAGGTACATAAGTAAGGTAAGGCTCTAAAGAAAGGTCTACAGGCCCAAGGCCTGTAGAATTTCAGCTTCACCATATCAAGCCTTAGACCTGAAAGACTACTTAACCCAGGGGTAATCCAGTACCAGTAAAGATGCAAGATTATTGTAAAAGAGGTCTTAATGGGTGATGCTTGCAGAAATATGCCTCAATGATGCCCTATTGTAACATCATGGGAAATTCTGCAATGACTGCAAGTTACCATAGGGACTTATTGACATAAATCTTAATGAAGATAAAGGGAAAAAGAAGAATAGCCTCTGAAAAGCAAGGCAACCCAATACTTATGGGGTATGGAAGAGCAGATAAGGAAAAAGGGGTTGTAATCCTTCTGCATAAGGGTCATGAGTGTGGGTATAACATAGGATAAAAGGGGTTCCTCAGCGTGAATAAGGAAGATTCCATGGGGAGACAATCCACAAATAAGAACATAAGAATGGCCATACTAGGTCAGACCAAAGGTTCATCTAGTCCAGTATCCTGTCTTCTAACAGTGGCCAATGCCAGGTGCTCCAGAGGGAATGAACAGAACAGGTAATCATCAAGTGATCCATCCCATGTTGCCCATTCCCAGCTTCCAGCAAACAGAGGCTAGGGACACCATTCCTGCTCATCCTGGCTAATAGCCATTGATGGACCTAACCTTCATGAACTTATCTAGTTCTTTTTTTAACCCTGTTATGGCCTTGGCCTTCACAACATCCCTTGGAAAGCATTTCCACAGGTTGACTGTGCATTCTATGAAAAAATACTTCCTTTGTTTGTTTTAAACTTCCTGCCTATTAATTTCATTTGGTGACCCTTAGTTCTTGTGTTATGAGAAGCAGTAAATAACACTTCATTATTTACCTTCTCCACACCAGTCATGATTTTCTAGACCTCTGTGATATTTCCTTTAGTCTTCTCTTTTCCAAGCTAAAAAGTCCAAGTCTTCTTAATCTCTCCTCTTATAGAAGCTGTTCCATACTCCTAATATTTTTTCTTCCCTTTTCTGAATATTTCCAGTTCTAATACATCTTTTTTGAGACAAGAAGACCACATCTGAACACAGTATTCAACATGTGGGCATATTATGGATTTATTTATAGGCAATATGATATGTTCTGTGTTATTATTGATCCCTTTCCAAATGATTCCCAACATTCTGTTCACTTTTCTGACTGCTGCTGCACCTTGAGTGGATGTTTTCAGAGAACTATCCACAATGACTCCAAGATCTCTTTATGAGTGTTAACTGCTAATTTAGACCCATCATTTTATATGTATAGTTGGGATTATGTTTTCCAGTGTGCATTACTTTGCATTTATCAACATTGAATTTCATCTGCCATTTTGTTGCCCAGTCACTTTGTTTTGTCAGATCCCTTTGTACACTATATCCACTGGATCACCATTGGCCACATGATTGTTGACCCCTTCAAAAATTCTAGTAGACTGGTGAGGCATCTTTCCCTTTACAAAAACTATGTTGACTCTTCCCCAACAAATCATGTTCATATATGTGTCTGATAATTTTGTTCTTTACTATAGTTTCAGCCAGTTTGCCCGGTACTGATGTTAGGCTTACCAGCTTATAATTGCTGGGATTGCCTCTGGAGCCTTTTATAAAAATTTGTATCACGTTAGCTATTCTCCAATCATCTGCTACAGAAGCTGATTTAAATGGTAGATTACATACCACAGTTAGTAGTTCTGCAATTTCACATTTCAGTTCCTTCAGAACCCTTGGGTGAATACCATCTGGTCCTGGTGACATATTACTGTTTAGTTTATCAATTTGTTCCAAAACCTCCTCTAATGACACCTCAGTCTGGGACAGTTCCTCAGATTTGTCAAATGAATGGCTCACGTTTTGGAATCTCCCTCACATTCTCAGCAATGAAGACCGATGTAAAGAATTCATTTAGTTTCTCCATAATGGCCTCATTGTTAAGGCTACAATTTAGTCACTGGTATTTGTAGTAAAAGTCATGAACAGTTCACGGGCAATAAACAAAGAGTCAAAGTCAGTGACCTGTTTGCGACTTTTACTAAAAATACCCCTAACTAAATCATAGGTGTTGAAGAATATGGGGCACTCCAGCGGATGCTGCTGCTGGGGGTGTGTGCGGGGGGGTTGGCCTGGGGTCCTGCTGCCACTGCTCCTGTGTGGGGCAGCCTGTGGCCCCACTGCTGCTCTCAGACTGCTGCTCTGGGGCAATTCCTGGGACCAGTTGCCTGGGACTGCCGGAGCAGCAGTTGGTGTGGCTGGCCCCTGGGCTGCCCCAGCTGCTTGGGTTTCCCTTGGGTCAGCCATACCAGCCGCTGCAGCTGCGGAAGTCATGGAGGTCCAGAAAGTCATGGATTCCGTGACTTACGTGACCTCTGTGAAAGACTTGCAGCCTTACTTATCGTCCTTCAGTGCTCCTTTAGCATCTCAGTTGTTCAGTGATCCCACTGGTCCTTTAGCAGGGATCCCTGGGGTGAAGCCTGGAACCATGGGACCACTGTGCCCCCTTAACTTTCCAGCCTGGGCTGTCTCTCACAATGCTTTGCTAGTGACAAACAGCAAGCTCCTACAGGCACTATTATAACTTAGCACAACCGCATGTGGAGCCCCACACCCAGCTAGATTGCATGAATGCTCCCAGAGTCACTCATGAATCACACAGTGAAAGGCAGCAGCCAAATCTCCCCAGCTCTCAGCCTTGTACCTCAGGAATATACCGTTTTGCACTGCTCAAGATGAGCAGTGCACATTTATTAATTGGTTCACTGCATCATGAATGGAAAGTGGATATACACCAACCTTTGTAAACCATGTTTAACAAATACTTCCAGCAAACTCACTGGTAAAGAGAAACAGTAAAACAAGTTTATTGACTACAAGAGATAGATTTTAAGTGATTATAAGTGCTAGGCAAAAAGTCAGAGTTAGTTACTAAAATAAAATATAAACACACAGTCTAAACTCTCACCCCTGTTAGACTGGGCAACATCTAGATTAAGCAGTTTTTCTCTCCCCACTGGATATGGCAGTTCATAGTACACAGGATTCACCATTGAAGCCTGGGCCAGTCCCCTTTGTTGGAGTCTTCAGTCTCCTGGGTGTTCTTGTTGCTTGCAGCATAGGTGGGGGAAGGAGAAAGGCCAAGCATGGGACCATTGTGTTCTGTTTTATACCCTTAGCCCATGTGCTTGAAGAACACAAGTCCAGGCATGTCTGGGAGTCCCCAGGCAATGTTGAGCAATTCCCCTGGTTTGGCCTTATGCAGATGGTTACTTTCCTTGCTGTTGTCTCTGGGGAGCTAATATCCGGCTGATTCCCTAACTTACAGAATGTTTTAGTGACAACCATACAGCACAATCTCATAACTTCATATCCACTAAAGATATATATAGATAGATGGATAGAACGGTGACTTTCAGCAGATCATAACCTTTCCCGTGATACCTTACATGGCATGCTTTATATGCAAGATCACAATGATATATAAATGAGGATTATGGGGGTTACAGGACGCTCCCCCAAGGTATAGAATGTAACACAGGCTTCCAGCTTCTGATGTACTTAATTTTTTTTTGCTATTACTTTTTGAATCTTTGGTTAGCTGTTCTTCAAATTATTTTTTTGGCCTTCCTTATTATATTTTTACACTTCACTTGCCAGAGATTATGCTCCTTTCTATTTTTCTCAATAGGATTTAACTTCCATTTTTTAAATGATGATCATGTGTTGAGTGAAACACCCACCTCCATCATGCCCTGGGAGACGTGAGTATGAAATATTTGATGTTAAATGTTTTATGGTATATTTCTCTCTGTGTATGTCTCAGTAGTTGCGGCTTTTTTCAGCTGCTTACTGAAATTATTAATAAAAAACAATTGTAATTTATGAATGTTATTGTGGTCATTGCTATTATTCCTTATCTGCTCCAAGAGTCTCTAAGCCTAATGATATTTCTAATAGTGTTTCTCACCATGTTAATTCTGATATCATAGCCTTTAGGGAGCACAAAACTTTGGCACAGGTTTAAGATAAAATTGGCAATACTAGTCCATTAGTATTTTAACATTAGTTTAAAGTGAGGTTCTGCACCGAGAAGTGACTACGGAAAGGATACTTTCTTACTAAAGAAATGTGTTTCCTGTATGTATTCAGAGTAAATGTTTGCTTAAAGACTGACATATATGTTTATCTTTCTTCTCCTGTTACAACACAGTGGAGAAAAGTTGGATTCTATTCTTCCTTGTGTACCATCAACATTCTTGCAAGTCAGTTTTATTCATGTACTTCTTCAGAGTACTCTGAGCTCTTTCCGTAATGCCACAGTAAATTGGTCCACACTTGTACTGGCTTATATTCAAGTGCATTTTGACTTCCACATCCATATTTCTTCCTCTCTCATTCTCTGAGTTTATTCAGCCACATACATAATCTGATAACCACAGACTCATTTGTTTCTTTGTGGGCCAAGTAGCTTCATATTTGTTGTTGCCTTGCTGCCTTTTCCCCAGATTAATACCATATGAGAGTCATAGAGGAATGATTAAAAAACAAACAGAATACTTCAGCAAAAAAGTCTTATCAGTTCTAAACTGTGTTAAAAGAATATTCAGAGATGCTTGATTTTTAAAATAAAACTACAGCTTATCCAGTCTCCTAAAATGTATGTCTTACATACTCCAAAAAAGACAGAAACTACAGCACTATGCTCAAAAGTAACTTTGTAAGATATCATGTTTACAATTTTTTAAAATTTGAATCACATTCTTGGGTTGATATGCTTTCATGCAATCCTGGTAAGAATGACCATAACTCAGAAGTTCCAAGCTGCTGTTTCCAAGTCTTGCACCATCTTTGCTGATGTGCCTAAGATGCTCCTTGTACACCAGTCAGTATTGGCCTGATCACAAAGTAGCTCCCAAGGAACTTCAGTGTGCTGTTTGTCAGTGTTCAGTTCAGCTCATTTAGTCCTAAGGCACCAGCTCCCTGCTATTAGATCTCACTGTTGTTAAAATCTGTTTTAAATCTGCTTCTTTCAGATATGCTGTAAATTAGGCAATAAACAGCAGCGCAGCCACCATGAAATATCCTGTAGATGTTGCCTTTGAAAATGAGACATTTTTTCATACAGTTAGTGGAAGTTTTGTAGATATATCAAGCTAGAAGACCCAGAGAAACACAGACAAACATATTCCTCTGTTATACAGTCCTGTCTGAATGCTTGTGCATACTTTGCCCCACTAAACACAGGCCTTCTGCGGATCACTGTTTGACTGAAAAAGGATCCAATAATTGGCTTCTCAGTCAAGACTAATTAGATCTCCTCCCCATGAACCTCAGCCTTATGACCAAAACACTGCTACTGATTTAGAACATAAGAATGGCCATACTGGGTCAGACCAAAGGTCCATCAAGCCCAGAATTCTGTCATCTGACAGTGGCCAAAGGGTGCCCCAAAGGGAATGAACAGACAGGTAATCATCAAGTGATCCATGCCATGTCACCCAATCCCAGCTTCTGGCAAACAGAAGCTAGGGACACCATTCCTGCCTATCCAGGCTAATAGCCATTGATGGACCTATCTTCCATGAATCTATCTAGATCCCTTTTGAACCCCGTTATAGTATTAGCCTTCACAACACCCTCTGGCAAGGAGTTCCAGAGGTTGCCAGTGCATTGCGTGAAAAAATACTTTCTTGTGTTTGTTTTAAACCTGCTACCTCTTAATTTCATTTGGTTGCCCCTTGTTCTTTTATTATGAGAAGGAGTAAATAACACTTCCTTATTTACTTTCTCTATACCACTCATGATTTATTAAATTTTAATTTGGCTTCCTAATAGAATCCAAGCTGTTTTTCGAAAGAAACAAATACAGTCCTGGATGAACTGAAGAAGCCTACAATGGGCAATAATAGCTTCTAAAACTGGATACTGGGGTAAAGGCAACTGGTAAAAAAACAGAATCTGTCCTTGACCACTTGGTCGAGGCAACAGCATAAGAAGTGCTTCCCAGATACTGTCAGATGTCAGTATAAACATAGGGAAAGTTAGCTGACCATGAGTAATGGCAGAAATTGGGAGAATGGGAGCGACAAGATCTATATTTATAAAGATTTGCTTTGAACACGACAAGTTTAGACAATGCAAATGTATACAAAATGAGACCAGGGGATAAATTAAGATTTATATCTTGAAGATTAAATTTTATCTCAGATTCTTTCCTTGATCACTATTTGAACATCTGGTTCTATGCTGTTCTGGCCATTGTAAAAAAAATAATAGCAGGAACCATGTCCCATATTTTTAAAGGTATTTAAATGCCTAAACCCTTTTTAAAATGCCATTAGGAGACTATCTTCAACTTTAGGCACCTAAATACCTTTAAAAACCTAGCAATTAGACATTTTTTCAGTGTAGGGTTGACCCCAAACCAGGAAAGGAGCTTGTTTATGTTTTTATGAGATTTATGATTTGGGAGTTAGGGAATTAAATCCTATTTGAAACAGCTTTCCAAGTGTATACAACAACAAAACTGTACAAAACAGATATTTTGAATTTACAATAGATTTTAAACTAATGATCCCCTCTAGCAAACTTCTTCAATCCTTTCTAAGAATCACAATATCTAGCTCTTTCTTCGGGATGGCTTATTCACTTTAAATTCAGCAGGGGGATCCAATTAAGTAATATATTTTAACAATGAATGTATGCCATGTATGCCATGTTGTATTTCAGGCGCTGGCTGAGCCTCTTGCATAGGTTTATCTGATGCTGCCAATGCAGGCTCGGTGGTGCCCTCTGGTGTTGGATTTGTAGACTGGATTGCAAGAGCTGGATTCAGTGCTGGCAATAGTTCTGGTGCTGGTTGCTCTGCCCATTCCAGTTCTGGGACTAGATCCACTACTGCTGTCGCAGACGTTGGTATGGGGTCAAGTTCCACCACCTCAATCTGGGTCTCCGGTAACACAGACTGGGCCCTTGTAGAAGGCTCCGGAACAGAGCAAGATGTGAAGGCTTGCTTAGCCTGGCTGTGGGTGACCATTCCCACCCTCTTGGCTAGCTTCACATGGTTGGCCAAGTCTTCCCCCAGCAGCGTGGGAATGGAATAAATGTCATAGACAGCAAAAGTCCACATTCCTGACCAGCCCTTGTACTGGACAGGCAACTTAGCTGTAGGGAAGTCAAAAGAGTTTGACTTGAAGGGTTGAATCATCACTTGGGCCTTTGGGTTGATGAATTTGGGGTCCACTAAGGATTGGTGTATAGCTGACACCTGTGCTCCAGTGTCCCCCTACGCGATAACCTTCTTCCCTCCCACACTCAGTTTCCCTTCCCTCTGAGGGTATCTGTGAGGCATCTGGGCCTGAGGACCTTTGGTGTGACCCTATTGCAATGAACTGTTATCTGTTGGGGTTCTTGGGAGAGTTGGCCTTTACATGCCCCAGCTCATTACATTTAAAACATCACCCAGCTGACTGGTCACTGGGGTGAGGTGGGTTGCTGGAGAATGGTGTGGTGGGACGATAAGGTGTCTGGGGTTTTCCTTGGGGTGTAGGTGGGGCCTTGGGCTGCCCCCGATGGCATGGTGTGGTCTCGGGGTGTCCCTTCTGGTATCCGTCCAAACTACAACCAGGGTTGTTCCTCTCTGCTACCTCCACCCGTTTTGGTCCAATTTGCCCCGCCTCTCTGACGGTCTGGGACTGCTTTTGATTGATCAGTATTGATCAGCATAAGGAGCAAGACTTTCTGCTGAGTCCATTTTCTTATCCCATAAACACTGTTTTACATCATCATTGGTCATAGTCAGGAACTGCTCCTGTACAACCAAATCACACATACCTTCAAAGCTAATTACACCTCTTCCTTTGACCCATTTATCTGAAAGATCCTTCATCTGGTTTACATAAGCCACGTTACTTAGTCCATCCCCTCTCTTAAGGGCTCTAAATTTTACTCTGTAAGTTTCAGGTGTAATTTGAAATTGTTTCAAAACCAAATCCTTACATTTACCATATCCAGAGGCAGCCTCAGTAGGCATCTTGTTGAATATGTCCGGAGCTCTTGATGAAATATTCAGCAATATCACTAGATTCATCATACTGTGGACATAGTCGCTCCCATTTCTGGATTTTTGGGGAAGTGGAGCCAGCTGCTGAAGGGTTCCATCTTTTCAGCTCCATAACAGCCCAGTTCACGCTTCTGGGCCTCAATCTGGGCCTGTATTTCTCTCTCTTTTAACTCCAGACTCTTTTACAGGCAGCCTCCTCCCTGACTGTTTCTGCCTACAAGCATTTTGCCTCCATTTCCATCTCCAAGCGTTTTAAGGCCAATCTGGCTAATTCTCGTTTCTTTTGGACCTCACTTTCCATCATCCTAGCCTTCCTGCGATTGGCTTAGCCTAACCTGAGAGCTAGAGAAAAAAAAAAGCCAGCTTGTGAATTCCCTTGCAGGAACTTATCTACTCTGCCCCTAGGCAGAGAAAAAAATAACTCCAGCTGTCTCGGCTTAAAAAAAAAGTGTCCTTTACAAAAAAAAACAACCACTCCCTGGTTTTCAAGCCCAAAAGAAAAAATATGTCCTTTTAATATCCTGAGATCTGTGCTTCTGGTTCAAAAGGATCCCACCGTGCTGCCACCATGTCAGGGTTCCCTCCCCACTGTGAACTCTGGGGTACAGATGTGGAGACCCGCATGAAAGACCCCCTAAGTTTATATTCCACCAAGTTAGATTAAAAACTTCCCCAAGGCACAAATTCCTTTCCTTGTCCTTGGACGGTATTGCTGCCACCACCAAGTGATTTAAACAAACATTCAGGGAGGGGCCACTTGGAACCCTATCTCCCCCAAAATATCCCCCAAGCCCCTTCACCCTCTTTCCTAGGGAGGCTTGAGAATAATATACTAACCAGTTGGTCATAAAGTGAGCACAGATCAAACCCCTGGGTCTTTAGGACACTGAAAATCAATCAGATTCTTAAAAGAAGAATTTTATTTTTTTAAAAAAAGTAAAAGAATCACACCTGTAAAATCAGGATGGAAGGTAACTTTATAGGGCAAATAAAAAGATTTAAAACACAGAGGATTCCCCTCTTGGCTTAGCTTCAACGTTACAAAAATCAGGAATAAAACTCCGTCTTAGCATAGGGAAAATTCACAAGCTAAAACAAAAGATAATCTAACGCATTTCCTTGCTATTACTTACAATTTCTGTACTTTACATGCATCATCTCAGCAAGAGCTGGGTTACCTGCTTGGTATCTCTCTTTGTTCTGAGAGAGAACACACAAAGATATCACAAACAAAACCTTCCCCCCCCCCCCCAAATATGAAAGTATCTTCTTTCCCCATTGGTCCTTCTGGTCAGGTGTCAGCTAGGTTAATTGAACTGATTAACCCCTTACAGGTAAGTGATTCTGTACCTCTGGCCAGGGGGATTTTATGTTACTGCATACATAAAGCTTGTTACCCTTCCCTTTCTATTTATGACAGCCTGTTTGGCTCATCAAAGAGAAAACTCTAAGGAAAGCTCAAGTACAGAAGGATTCTATGTGTTTTATCTAAATGAAAATTTTCCTCAATTTGATCTATGGAAATAGTTTCAGTGTCAAGTGCTGTAGCTGATAAGAATTTGTACAAACTAACATTCACTTTAGAATTCTTAAATCAAAGCTCTTTGTACATGAAATGTCTGGAGGGCCTTGGGGCCTCTAGCAGTCTTTTTCAGGGAAGGGGTTAATTTTAAAACTTCACTAACAATCTCTGGGAGACTGGTCATTGGCTCTAGCTTTAATTGTGCATGCTTTTGGTTTGTCTTGAGAATATTTATTGAATATGACCTTTTCAGGGGAAAATAGTGGTCTTTTAATGACTTTGTGGACTGTTAGGTCTGTGCCTACTTGGCTGTTAGTTTAAAAGAGAGTTCTCAAAGAAGAAACTATGTGAAAGTGGACAGAAGGCACCAGTCCATCTCCTTTAATCGATAAAAGCGGAACAGAGACACTGGACCAGATCATCCAATCAGTGTTGCTCCATCCACAAAGTGGACTTATGTCGATTTAAAGCAGCTGAGGATCTGACCAAATCTTTAGCTTATGGCTTATCTCTTGCACAGTAGAGAATGGGGAAAGTTCCACAGTTTGGTGGAGGGCTACTCTGGTGAATTTAAAAGCAAACAAGCATATTAGCTTGATATTTCTGCTAACGTTTTCCCAGTAACATACTCAATGCTGACATTTAAATATAACTAAATGTCAGTATTCACACCTTATTAAGGTATATTTATGTGGATTTGAAAAGCACCACGCATAGTGTAGTCCCAGTTGAGGCCTCTGTTGTTCCATTGTAATATAAATATTAATTAAGAATATTGGAGACTCAGACACATCACTGCATCTCTTTTACCTTTTATTCGTGTTTCAAAGATTTTCTTCAGAACCATCAGAGTGAAAGACTTAAAAGAAACGAAAGTTTAGATGCGGGAGCAGAAGTAAGTGGCAAATTATGAATAATCCGCTGTCTTTATGGGAAATTAGGTACCATTTAATCACACTATATCCAAGACCCTGACAATAGAATACGGAAACTAACGTGACTGAGGATGGATTTTAGGTGAACCTGGGAAATAAAAATAATTATTGGTGAAAAGTTCTGAAATGTTTTCTATGAAAAAAATAAGTTGTACCACCTGTGATTCACTCCCTGACCTGGTAGAAACTGGGAATGATATAGAAGCCATTGGGGCTGAAGGAAGAGATTATAGGAATGTTTTGTTCTACTCAATAGCAATTCCAAAGACTGATCAGGGAATTATATTGATGCACATCAGAAGAACGATATCTATAACATGGGAGTGTTGCAGGCTAGCTGGCCTTTTGAGACAAGCTGGACTCTGCCACATCCATGATTTAGCAGCTATCCCTAAGCCTTACTGATGAGCTAGCAACATAGGACTAATTAGTGAACCCTGCTGGGGATGATGGAACTTAATTAGAAGACTGACCCAGCTTTGAAGAATCACAAAATGCACTACCTAAACAGAGCTGGGAACTCAGCTGGAGAGAGAGTGCAGAGGAAGCAAGACTTTCCTGCAAGGGAAGCCCAGAAGCTGACGTCTGGCCTGCTGAGCCACAGGAGTAGAGCTAATTTCTGCAGTGGGCCACAGTGTCCTGGGAGGCAGTTCTGGGGTTGGTGTCCTGGAAAGGGAACAGGAACAGAAGAGACCCAAAGAGATATGGAAGGAGGCTGAACTTAAAAGGTGATGTGGCTAGAGGGCTAGGCCATGGAATACTCAGGGAGACACTGGCCACTGCGGAGCTGAAGAACTGGCCAACAGGGAGTGCCAGAGATGAAGTCCCTTACATTATTGTATCCAGACAGGAGGGGGTACTCTAGAGGTGAGAGTGCACTCTGACAGGGTGTCACAGGGTGCCTTCATTGGTACCTGGTAAACCTCAATGCCTGGCCAATTCAGATGGTTTCACAGTCACAAAATCACACTAGGCTGTTTATCTTACATCAAGGGGTGTATTTATTTCCCTCATACATAGCAATACTGTGCAATACAGCAAAGGTAAGCTTCCCTGTAGCTCTCACTCCCCAGCCTCGGCTCATTCTCTGAGTTTCCTTCTGAGCTCATCTTCTTATATTCTCCCCAGTTACCTTGTTAGCCAGTGATTGTCACCCAGGTGCTCATAATTCTTCACCAGAAAGTGTATAATTGCTCTCAGTTGGGCATGCAGCCTCCTCCAGTCTGCAGCAATATCAATGATCAGTGTGCTGCTGATAGCAACCTGTCACAGAAGGACTAACACGTTTTCTGAACTTGCATGTATACACGGTACATGCACCTGCTGTTACAGCTATTCAGTGTGTGCAGCACACACTTCACCGTATGACCAGACAGCTCTGGTGTGGAAAAGTAAGGGTTCATACCCCCTGCCTCTCCCCATCCTTTCATTTAACTAGTGCCTTAGGTGTTGCTAAAAGGAAAGTGCAGGCAATGCCATTTTAGCTAGGCCTTCCATAAGTTACAAGAAGAAGGAAAGCTTCTTTAACCCTCTCTTAATTGTGCATCTTTTCAAAGGCCAGCCACGCTCTACCCCCTTCAACATATACTCCTGAGGAATAGGGACTGTATTATTTTGTCTTGCACAGCACCAGCCACACACTTAATTAACACTTTAAAATTTGCATATGTAAAATTAAGGGAAATAAATTAATAAATTCAAACCTTCTGATCTTCAGATTAAAGATGTTGAATGAGATGGACATTCAGTATACTTTGGGATCCATTACTGTTTACCTTATTTCCAGAGGCAAGTGATCCATATATTTCCAGAGAAGTGTAATCAATATATCGATTAGTTCTCTTTCTCATGAAATAATTTAGAGCTTGTTATAATCATGTTTTCTCACAGTCTGTGCTGGTAGAATCAATTAGATACAGGTATATTCCCTCTCCTTCAGCCCCAGATCCGACTGCCAGAAGCTGGAACTGGACAACAGGGGGATAGATCACTTGATAATTTCCCTTTTCTGTTCACTCCCTCTGAAGCATCCACCATCAGCCACTGTCAGAAGACAGGATAATGGGATAGGTGGACTATTAGTCTGACCCAGTATGGCCATTCTTATGTTCTGATGGTCTTAACTTCAGTGAATTACTAAAAAGAACTGCAGAGAATGTATTGTATATTGAGTCTAAATAAGTTGTTTTGTTTTGTTTAGCAAAATTTGGATTAGAGATGCCTTGCTACCAAAATAGTTTCTGTTAAAAACAGCACTTCTGTAGTTGCAGCACGATGTCTTACATTACATATCATTACATGAACAAATGTGATATAAGGAGGCAACAACAACAAAAAACAGCCAAATGCAAGGTCAGGTACACAGGAAGAAAGATTGCAGGCTTCATTTATAGCATGAGGGACTATATTTTGCAAAGCAATGACTTTAAAATCGACTTATAGATAGATCATGGTTGATAATGAATTTGACATGAACTCCAAGTAAGGTGCAGTGACTCAAAGGCCTAATATAATCCTTGCCTGTGTAAGCATGAGTAGAAGTAGGGTGATGGTTGTGATGAGTTGTCACCCAGGGGGTGCAGTCTGGGAGCCGTGGGAACTGCTGCACCCCTCTAACCACCCAGCTGGGCTGGATCTGCCCACACTGCTTTGCTGGTGATTCAGCCTCTTCAGGCCCTGTGATCACCCAACATAACAGCAGGTGGTGCCACACACCCAAACTGAGCTACTTGAGTGCTGTACCTAAGGGCTTGTCTTCACTACCCGCCGGATCGGCGGGTAGCAATCGATCTTTCGGCGATTGATTTTTCGCGTCTCGTTTAGACGCGATTAATCGATCCCCGAAAGCGCTCTCCATCGGCTCCGGAAATCCACCTCATCGAAAGGTGGAAGCGGAGTCGACGGGGGAGTGGCAGCGATCGACTCGCCGCCGTTCTCATGGCCAGGTAAGTCGATTACAATACGCCGACTTCAGCTACGTTATTCACGTAGCTGAAGCTGCGTATCGTAGATCGACCCCCTCCCCTAGTGTAGCCCTGGGCTAAGTCATTCAAAGCCAGGCAGGAGACAACAGCCAATTTACCAGCTCCTCGACCTTGCACCCTTGCTGGAGTATGCACCCAGAATTATACCCTCTTGCACTGTACAATGTAAGCTCATTGATAAAATTTGTCTTTCCTCAATGTGGGAAAGATATGCAATGGCCTTTGTTCACAGAGCTGAGATTTTCCCCAGACACTTAACTTAAAGGCACACTGGTTTAGGTAACCCATAAAATAAGTTTATTAACTACAAAAATAGATTTAAGTGTCTATAAGTGATAGCAAAAAGATCACAGCAGATTACCTAGTAAATAAACAAAATGCAAACTAAGCCTAACATACTAGATAGATTGGATATTAATTAGATATGTCTCACCCTGGCTGATGATACAAGCAGTCCACCAGGTTTCCATGCACAGGCCTGAGACCAGCATTTCCCCCAGTTCAGTCTTTGTTCCTCAGGTGTTTCCAGGAGTTCTCCTGTGTAGGAAGTGAGGCCCCTAGATGATCCCCCCCGCCCCCCACCGCACTTATATAGCTTTACCACATGGCGAGAACCCTTTGTTCCAAACTCAGATCCTAGCCCAGATTGTGGAAAAACACAGGTACCAAAATGGAGTTCAGTATCATGTGGTATGGTCACATGCCATTGCATGTCCTGCTGAGTCATAGCAGTCATTACTTAAAGGCTAGTTGAAACATTTACAGGAAGGCTAAGCTCTTCCATAGACCACTGTCTTTGCTGATGGGCCATCAGCACTGTCTAGCTTCTTCATTGTTGTACCTGAAAGTCTAGCTGTAGGTGTTTTCTAAAGTAAGCCCATTTGAAATACAGATACATAGTGAATACACATAATTTCAGATACAAAAATGATACATGCATACAAATAGGATAATCATGTCCATCAAATCATAACTTTTCCAATGACACTGTACATGACCCATTTTGTACAGAATGCACCATAATTATATCATAATCATACAACTATAAAGAATGTGGGGTGCAGTTTCACAGTGGTCTTACCACTATATATAGCAGTATAGAGGCCATTCCTGGAATGTTATGTCCAGATTTCAAAAAGATGCTGAAAAATTGGAAAAGATTCACAAAAGGACTACAAGAATTATTGGACATCTGGAAATGCTGTCATGGAGCTCTGTGTGGCACGGAAGCTTGTCTCTCTCACTAACAGAAGTTGGTCCAATAAAAGATATTATCTTACCCACCTTATCTCTCTAATATCCTGGGACTGACGTGACTACAACCACACTGCATAGACTCTTAGTGAGAGACTAAAGAAGTTCAATCTATTTAGAAAAGAGTAAGAGGTAATTAGATCAGTCTGTAAGTACCTACTTGGGGAAACGATTTCTGATAGTTAAGGACTCTTTAAACTAGCAGACAAAGGCTTAACAAGATCTAGGGCCTAGAATCAGAAGCTAGACAAATGCATGCTAGAAATAAGACATAAATTCTTAACAGTAGTGAGGGTAATGAATATTGGAGTAACTTACCAAGGACTGTAGTGGATTTTCCATCACTTGAAGTTTTTAAATCCAGATTGGATTTTCTTTTCTGTAAGAAACTGTATCTCAACTAGAAGTTATAGGCTTTATACAGGAAACATCTGGAGAAATTTTATGACTCATATTACTCAGAATTTCACACTAGGTGATCATAATTATCACTTCTGGCTCTAAATCTGTGCAAAGAAATGGTATACCAGCCATATCAAGCTCAGTGAGAGAAAACAAGTTACTGAGTAAGATGCACCATTAGAAAACATGTGCCCCCTTCCACAAAAATAAGAACTCCTGAGATCATTCAATTAGAACAAGAAACAGGAGAAACCAGAACATGGAATATGAATACTTTCAAATTTCTAAGTGTCAGAAGATGGATTTGAATTACATGATCCAAGTCTCTCCCTATGGTTAAATCCAAGTTAAATCACAACCAATAATAAACCTATATTCTGACTGCTGTTCAAATGAGGCTGAAATCTCATTAAAATGTATGTTCACACATTTTGAGCAGAAATGGTGGAAGTTTCATGAGAAAACCTGAGCTCATGATACTTCTGATGATTGAGGCCAAAATTTCAAAAAGGACAGTGGTGAGGAAAACTACACACCTAAAAAATGTAAGTCTGTAACCCCAGACCTTTGAAGTAGAAAGACTGTCTTGAAAACACTTGTAAAAGTCATGGTGAGTCATGCTTGCTTTTCCAGTACTTAGAAAGTAATGTAATGAGTGTAGGGAGTAAAGAAAAAAGCATGTCATGTCACAATATCCATCCCAGATTACAATGTACACCCAAGACAAGAAGAAACCACCATTTGAATGAGACAAATATACACCCAAGGTATGAAGTCAGGCAATGGCTGCAGGAGATGACAATAAAAAGGAAGAATCTGATAGAGGTTATACCTGTTTCAGAATTCTTACACGAATATAAAATTCAATGATGAAGGTGAGAAGCTTTAGGGGAAAAAAAATTACAGTGTATATTCAGAGCTGGATGGCTAAGCTCTGAAGGCAGTACTGCTTCCAGCAGCAGGGCAGAAGTAAGGGAGGCAATACCACACCATGCCACTCTTACTTTTGTGCTGCTGCTGGAGGCAGCTCTGGCTTCACAGCTGGGCACCCAGCCAGCAGATGATGCTCTTTGTTACCCTGGAAGGGGTAGGCTAAATTGTGACCTGGATGGAAGGCCGAGGCAGATCGCTGGAGGACCAGAGTAGCCTGGTGCAGACTGAGAGAACGTCGCTATGCCATGTCTGGCCACAAGGAGGCATTCCCGCAGAGAGTCCACCCTTTTACACCTGTGTCCTCCAAGAACACTGCCTATTTGAGGATCTCAAACACTCTACAGGGCTGAGGGAATTCCATCTCCCTGCCTTGTGCATCCAACAGGAAACAAAGGAAAATAAGATTAATTACAGTCAGTTCCCACTGCCTTGATTTGCTCTTGCTGCTCCCTTTGTACCAGACCTACTCAACACCCAAGCTTGTAACCTCTATTATCCCTTTTATGTCCCTATGTTCCCCCAGCATACCCAGTTTGCGACTGAATTCTCTCTATTCTCTATCCCTGGCTTACCCCACACCTCCTCCCACACTAAACCCTGCTCTCTTCAGCTGTCATATCTTTTGAAGCTTGTAGCTGCATCCTTTGACCTTGCTGCCTTTCAGCCCAGCCAAAGGGCTGTTGCTAAAATCACCTTCCTCCCACGCCCTCTGTTCTTGTCACTCACTTCCGCACTACCCTCACCATGCTTGCCACATTAAAATCAAATTTCTCCTCACCAGTGAGATGCTAGCCTGCTCCATTCCCACCTGTATATCCTCCTGTTCCCCCTTGCTCAGCCCAAGCCTCTCCTCTTATCACCTCTTTGTATTCTTCTCCCTATTACCTTTACACTGCCTTCCATGCCACACCCAATTCTGTGAGGAACAGTCTCATGCTTTCCTGATGTGTAATGTG
This sequence comes from Chelydra serpentina, assembly GCA_037349315.1. Classification (NCBI taxonomy): domain Eukaryota; kingdom Metazoa; phylum Chordata; order Testudines; family Chelydridae; genus Chelydra; species Chelydra serpentina. The sequence goes on from JBAIAC010000004.1 coordinate 83,083,172, forward strand.
ACTCCCTGCTCCTCCTTCACATCCCCCTCCTGTGCTCACTCTTCCCAGTGGTGAGATCCCAGAATGCAGCCCCTTATTAATTCTGTACACCCATAAAGATGAGTGTAGGTCCTTGCTTCATTCAAACAATTATTGAACAGCATTTAATTTCATAGCTTGATCTTGTGGAGGTTTAACAAAAGAACATCTTGGATCGAATAATCCCACCCTGCATGATGCAGCAAGATCCAGTGGGAGCTGAGTGTGTTCAGCATTTAGCAACTGACAGGTTTGAGTGCCTTGCCAGAATAATATGTCTTTATGCCTGGGAGAAGGGCAGAGTAGTCTAAAATATTCACTGCACCGCTAAATCATATTTACAGCAAGAACAAGAGAACTGGCTTTAATTCGTCAATGGTTGAATTAGAGACAGATCAGTCAAAGATATTAAGTATTATGTTTTTAAAAGAACAGCTTAGTGCTTATTCAGGCTTTTTTTAATGCTCTGTGTAAAGGAGTGGTTCAAGTGGGTTATAAATCACTATTAAAATGTTATTTTTAAATTCTAACAGCTGACGGAAATACTTCAGGTGCAATCCATCTGAAATCAAGCCTTGCGGCATGATGTACTAAGCTTTTGATCTGAAATGCTTTCTACATAATTCATCACAATATATTTTTAAAACTTGATATACATAAGTATGGATAAATTTAAAGTTTCTTTAAGAAAAGCATAATAGTAAACTTTCTGTCTTGATTGATTGTAATTTTTTATCATGTTTTATGTCCAGTTTTCATTTAGGAACAGACACAGTTACAATACAATAGACTTGAAACTTGTAGCATTCGGTAGTTTTTCTAGCAGAGACTATAGAAATATTACATCAGCCACACTGCAGCTACATGACTACATTCTGCTAATACAAAGCAAGAGAGCCTTCTAATAAAACAAAATATGTATTTCTTATTTAGATTTCCAATGTACAAAAAGAGGCCCCTGTCTTGCAATCTAGATGCTTTTGCCATGAATTAAAGGAACAATTAGTCAAATGACAAATCCAGTGGCTACTCTGCCAGTAGCCTGTAAATTGAGAACCCCTGCCCCACCACACAAATCACCCAGCTCCCTCACCAAAAGCCTGAGGAAATAGATTGCCTTTGCAGTGTTCCCTGAAGGTTAACAGATCTGAATTGTTTTTTGGAGGGGGAAAGTTTCAAAAGCGTGCAGTCCACACAGATAAGCTCACAGTTGTAGAACATTCTGTTTTAATGCTAAGAGGTTCCAACTCAAGAACCTCTGCTGATGGTAACAGGAAGAGAAATATGTCCCAAACCGTTTAGGGCTCTATAGATGAAAACTAACTTGTTAAATTCAACCTAGAAACCAGTTGGCTGCCTGTACAGATCCATAGCACAGTATTCCTGTTAAGAGGTACTGATTAATAAATGGATTGCTGGGTTCTGTATCAGCTTAGGTTTCTGAATTGTCTCTGGGTGTCTTATTGTAAGAGTCTAATTTGAGGTGACAAAGGCATGAATCATAGGGACAAGGTCTGCATCTAGAAGAAATGGTCTCTGTCTAGTAATCAGACAGGTGGGAAAAGGCTATATGATCATCTAACTGCAGCTGGGGCCCCAGCAATAACAAAAGACAGATACACACACACCCTTGTTAAAAAGAGCAGAAATAGTCTTCCCTAGGTCTGCCAAATCATAGAATAGTAAGACTGAAAAGGACTTTGAGAGGTTTTCTAGTCCAGACCCCTGTGCTCAAGGCAGGATTAAGTATTTCTAGACCATCCTTGACAGGTATTTCCCTAACCTGCTTTAAAAAATCTCCAATGATGGAGATTCCAGAACCTCCCTAGGCAATTTATTCCAGTGCATAATTCTGATACTTCACTCACTAACACAATCCTGACAAGATTTTTTTACTAATGTCCAACCTAAACTGCCCATTCTGCAATTTCAGTCCATTCCTTCTTGTCCTATTCCCAGAGGTTAACAAGAAAAAATTGCCTCCCTCCTTCTAAGGGAGATGGCTTCCCATAAACTAACAATATAATCTTAATTTTATCTGGATTTGCCTTCAGAAAATTTGCTCCTTCCCATGCCCCATTCTCACCTAGACAGGATGAGGTAAGAAGGACAGTACTTTTATCACGACTCTAGCAATTTTAGGGTATTTTTTATCTGTTGCATGAAAACATGATGCAAGGTTGCCAACTCATGATTTTTCCCTTATTCACAATGGTCACCATCTCCTATTACTGTCACTGGGGCTGACGACACCAAGATGGCTGACATTTCCCTACAGTCTCTCTGTCTGTAGAAGTGAAGCTGCCCTCAATAAGGTTGGAAGCCATTGCCCTCTGTTTTCAATGAGATTCAAGATATGCCGATAGTCAAAATGGCTGCCACTCAATAGTTCAGGGGACCAGGACATAGGGACTGCAAAGAGCAGCAGTGACACTGTGAAAGGTGGATGGGGAGAATGTAGGGGACGATAAGGGGCAGTTAGGGGATGCTGGAGGATGTGGGGGCAAAAGGAACAAATGAGGTCTCTGGAGCAGGGGAAAACAGCGGAAGAGTGAGCAGGTGAGGGGTGCCCAGTCTCAGGCAGAGAAGGGAAAAGGGGAGAGTCAGGGAAGTATTGCTTCTTGTAAAAGGCTAAACAAATCCCATATTGTTTTACTGTGATATTATTGCTTATATATATTTAATATGCTTTAGTATGTATGTCTGTTACACATCAATCCTAAATGTAATATAAATTCTATGTGGTAGCATGAATCATGCTGGGTTAATGAGGAAGTGGCTCTCAAACTCCCTTGTTTTATCAGAAGAAATACACTAGGAGTGGGGGACTTAAGACAATAATCGGAAATGGATGGCAGTTTCCCCATCTTAGGGGTGAGGAGATGGTAAGTGACTTCATCTAGGCAGCCAGGGACAGGCATGCATTTTTATGTGCATTGAAGGTTGGCTTTTCAATCCTGAAACTCACACACACACATGAAGGGAGGAATTGAGGGGGGTGAATAAGCCAAAAGCCAGACTAAAAGCATGATTTGATGGTTCTTTAAATCTCCTGATTTTTGAGAATCCAAATCATGATTTTTGAACTCTCGAGGTTGGCAGTACTGGATGGAGAGACATTATAGATTGTAGCTCCCATAGGCAGAATCAAGGTTCCAATTGTGCTAGATACTGTGCATATACAGAGGAAGGTGTGGTCCTTCCCTGAAGAGATTGAAATGAGAAATATAAATGAGATATAATGAGAAAAAAAGATTCTGGGTAAGGTGAAGAGGTACAAGATATACAGAGTGGTCAGGGTGATGGCAGGCTGGCAATATTGTTTTAGTTTCATGTCTATATTTTACAAAAATGTGGTTTGGGGGGTATGGGGAGTTGAGAGGGGAGGTGGTGACATTTGGAAGTATAGGAGAGGAAGAAATTGTGGAAATATGACAGAGGGATGGATAAGAAGAAAGAAAGCTCTGGGGGAGGGAGGTAGAGAAGGGTGACAAGTAGAATGGGTAGGAGGGTGAGGTTGACCAGTGTAGGGTTGCAGAGGTAGGAGAGGGGTAGGATTAAGGGCGACCAGTAGTAAAACAGAATGTGAGAGACAAATATCCAGGGTGAAATCGTGGCCCTTTTGAAGTCAATGGAAGTTTGGATTGGGGCCAGGATTTCACTTCTAGTGTCCAAATTTCAAAGTTAGTGAGTGAAGTTATCAGGAAGCTGTGAGGGCTCCTTCCATTTGCTGCTGTTTCCCATGTACAAGGAGTGGAGAGGCTTCTGAACCTCATGTGCCAGGTCTGTCTAACCAGTTCATGGAAAGGCAGAATTTGAAAGACCTAGACTGGTGTGCACTGTTTGCTACATCAGCCTTTTTATCTGCATTGCATATGACTAGTCATTCAGTTGAGATACTGCAATCCATAGCATCATGAGAGCAGCAGGGCAAGATTACAGTGATAAGGCCACACACATGGGACCAGGAAAAGGGATGAGTTACTAAAATGACTGAAAAAGATTGCAGTCTTCACTGGATTTCAAGCATGAGTAACCCAGTACATTTCAAATCATTGAGGATAACAGCATGAACTCTCACTGAGATTAGAATTGTGCCATCATGTTTGTACTGTTGGTGTAGACACCTGGAGCTTTTTTTTTTCACCCTATATGGTGCTGATTGTTAATCAGGGAAAGGTGATCCTCTTTTCCTCTCCCTCCTTCTCTTGTTTTGAACAGTGGGGTTACAACTAACCATGGAGACTGCTCCAGATTTTGTGTGGTTTGGAGACTCCAAAATGGAGCTGCTGTTCCCTGATTAGTTTTGTATCAGAGACAAACATCTGAGTGAGATTTTACTAGCGGAAAATCTTACAAAACAGATGATGTTACATGAAATGCACATGTCTCTTCTTACCACTGCTATGTATTTGTATTATAGAAGCACCTACAGACGCCAACAAAGAAACTTGCTCAAGGTCACACAGAGTAAATGACAAAGTCAGGAAGTGAAAAGAGATCTTCCAAATCCTATTCCAATACCATCATTATACAACATTCTTCCTTTGCTTGAGCCATTATTACCAGATATAAACACCCCATATGCCACCAAGTTATTAGCAAAATAAAACATGATCTATTAGGAGGGATTTTTCAAACTTTCTGAGAAATGCTCCTGTAATCCTGATACACTGAGAAAATACAGCTTTCAGTGGCTTTCAAACAATATCCTGCCGGTGCATCATTCTTATTTAATATATTTATTTGTTTTGATATTTTTTGTACAAATATTCCTGACTCTAGATGCTTTAGACATTTTTAAAAAATATACAAATCACTGTACAATTTCTAGCAATGTAAAATCTCTTTACCATCATAGACCAAATTTACTAACCAAGGAGATTACAATGATACAATCATGGAGTTTAGTTAGGACCTTGTCATACACTCAGCTTTAAGACAAATGGCTTGAGGTACTACACAACACAAACAAAAGTGGCAAGCATTCACAGAGATACATAAATGCATTGGTGCAGTTACAAAAGGGCATGAAGTTTTTCCTTTCTCTCTCCCTCTGAAAACAGACTTTTTTCATTCTGGTTTGTTGTAGTCTGAATGATGAAATCTGTCAGTCAGTTTTGGGCAGAAGAAAAATGAATCAAGAGTGGATGGAAGAAAATTTCACCTAGGAAAAATGTTGATATAATAAAATCAAGCATTCATTGTGGTAAATAACATACAAGACAGATTATTTTTATGTATTTGCTGCAGAGAGGTTGTGATGCTTGGGGGAGGAGACTGTCATGTTCTTTTGTTATTGTACCAATTCATTCAGGTATCTCCTTCAATGCTTGCCACTTGTGCTGAGTATGTCTCATCACTTTTTCTGTGCTATCTTTCAGACATCTTTGGCATATGGTCCAATTCATTGCTGTTTCTGTACAATAATCAGCGAGCAGCTAGCAAAGTAATTTCAGAAGGAAATGTACAATAATTAATGACAGTATTATTTGGTTAGGCCTCTCACTACACAGTCAGTGGAAGTAATCCTTTCAGATTCTGCACAATTTATTAGAAAAGAGAGAAGAGTTTGACTCATTAAAAAAAATTAATCAGTCCAATTAAAATGATTCCTCTGAGCTGCAAGTCACTGGCGGTCAGGCTTATAATATCTCTCAGGAAGCGGATGTTTATGATATTGAATAATTTAAATAAAACATTGCACATTTCCATAAGGTACAAGACAAATGATTTTGAATATATTGTGTTTGCTGCAAGACATATGCTGATAAAATATTCAATGAGATATACAGTGATTCAATTAACCATATAGTTCCTCTTAAAGTTAATGGAAACTGCATGGTTAATGCCCTTGCAGTTCTACTGGAAATTTACCATGTAGTTCTTAATTAGAAAAACTTCAAGCACAGAGTGAAGTATGTGCCATAAGCTACGAAGACATCAGTTGAAAAATGCTTGTTTAGGATTGTTCAAGCAAATAGAAGCGTGACGGGATGATAATTTTTACAAACGTTATATTTAAGCCAGCTATCATGAAAATAACACTGGTGATGGTGTGACATATTAGACAGAGGGATGGTATTTTAAATGAAACTAGCGGAAGCCCTATCACTTGACAAACTTAAAACCGGATAAAACACTAGAAACGGTATTGTAGAGAACAATCTCACATTAGACTAGATGAACAAATTAATATGAAATCAGCAAATACACTACAATCAGCATTTGAAATAATAGCTCTACTAGCATTTCCTCCACATGTTCCAAAATGGGAATAGATGCTCAGAGAAAAATGCTGGCCTGGAAGAAATGAGCGCACCGCACCTCCCCCAACCCAATGTCCACTCAAGAATAAAGCAGGATAAAAAGCCAGGGACTGATCCGTCAAGGTGCTAAGTGCTCTTGACTCCTAATAACTTCATTTATAAGCTCTCGGTGCCTTGCAGGCTCAGATGCCTACTGCTCTGTTGAGTGATGATGGGGTGTGTATCTGCTGACATGGATATTGCCATTGACACCAGACCGTAAAGGGTGATCATGTTGCTTCTTTATAATAATGCAGTGAACTGTGGAGAATTCCTCTTTGAGCCATTCTGCCCTGCTCAGAGACCCTTCACTTGGGCCGTAACAGCCAGTTTCTCCTCTCAACGCATGATCCCAAAGGTTGAATTTTTCTTGAAATTATATTTTCCCTGTTCTTTCTTGCAAAGCATTGAGGAGGGGAGGAGAGAAGGAAAGGTCAGGGGAGGGGGGAAGAGTGCACCCACAGCCATGCCTCCCAAAAATGGCACAAATTCTGATATGGATCCCTGGGACCTGCAATGTTCAGAGCCCAACCCACAGCTCATGGACCAACGTGGAGGGGGGGGGGGATTCTTGAGTGTTTGCATCCCTTTAGCCCCATCTGGTGTGGATTACCATGGGAGGAAGTGAGCCATTCCAAATTCTGAGCATCCTGCTGCACAGCAAGTTATAAATGGTTTTGTACTCTAAAAAAATGCTGATAACTTTTAAATAGGACCGAAGCAACACAATGTTAAAATTCTTGCTGAAGTTCACTGATTTCCCAGCTGGGCTTTTTAAAAGCAATTCACAGTTTACTGTCAAGAAAACCTTTATAGAAGAAGAAAAATGTTACAGCAGAAAGAAATTGAAATGGGTAGTTTTAGTTCACTAAATAGTAATGATACTCATCTGTCTAATGATCATATTTGTGTTCCCTTTTTTCTGTTGCTTTTTTACCTTTTTTAAATGACTTTTGCCCTCTCTTTAACTAAGAGTAGTATAGTATGGGGTAGTTCAGTGCTGATTAAGATGTAGTTTAGGATAACTTAACTGACAATAAGAAATCATTATAAAATACACACAGTACTAATGCTGCTAGGTTATAGAAGTTAGGTTCAGCAGCTAGGCAATGCAGATAACTGGCAAAGGAAGCTAAAGGTATCTATGGAAAATCTATGGCCAACAGCATTAAGGAGAATAAGAAGAAATTATTCAAATGAATCAGGAACAAACAAAATCCTAACAGTGCTATATGTCAGAGGGTCTAAGTCTTTCCAGACTACTGTACCCCTTTCAGGAGTCTGATTGTTTTGCGTATCTCCAAGTTTAATCTCTCTTAAAGACTACTTGCTTACCAAATCAAGCATAAAATACAAAAGTGTCACAGCACACTATTACTGAAATATTGCTTACTTTAACATCTTTACCATATAATTATAAAATAAATCAACTGGAATCTAAATATTGTACTTACATTTCAGTGTATAATATATGGGGCAGTATAAACAAGTAATTGTGTGTATGAAATTTTAGTTTGTACTGCCTTCTCTAGTGTTTTATGTAGCCTGTTGTAAAACTAGGCAAATATCAAGATGAGCTGATGTACCCCTTGAAGACCTCTGCGTACTCCTAGAGGTACGTGTACCTATGGTTGAGAAACACAGCTATAGGTATCCAACTGGTTATGGATAACATGGGCTATTCTGATATGGGTGTCTCATTCTCTCTTGTTGAAGCTAATCTACTTTGTATTAAATATTAATTGGGCCAGAGAGAGCAAGGGAAAGAATTGCTCTATGGTCCAGTGATTATGGCACTTGCCTGAGAGGTGAAAAACCATCATTCAAAACCCTTCTCACTAAGCAGAAGGGAGAATTTAACAGGGACATTACACAGTTGATGTAAATACCCTAATCACTGGGCTCAAGGTTCTAAGTCAAGCTGCCACTTTGTCCCTTAACACCTCAGAGAGTGGTTCCTAGCTGTGGATCACAAGCAGAGATAGGTGCATCTTTGAAGCCCGGACTTAGGTACCTAACTCTGTGAGAGAGACAGGGATTGGACATATCCCTCTTGTCAGCATAGCCTATTGGCTAACTTAAGCAAGGAACCGCTTATATGTTGGCTTTTGTGGATTCCCATTCTCTCTCCCAATTTACTGTATAGAGAGCCTAGATGCCTAACTTGGGCTTTGTGGATTCCATGATTTTTCTAAGTTCCCTTTGTAGATCTGGATCTTAATGAAGATGCTGAGCTGCTAATGAAAATATACAATCTCTCATTGAAGCCATCTACCATATTGAAGCATTGGAAGTCAGCAAAGATCTAGCATCTTTTTAAAAGATAAGTACAGTGTGATTCTGGGAATTATAAACCAAGTGAGCCTTATTCTAGTACAACACAAACTGGGTGAAAAGATCATTAAAACAGAATGATAGAAAACCTAAACTATGATCATGTGATAGGGATAAAATAAACACAGCCTCCATACAGGAAAACATGCCTCTCCAACCTAAGCAGAATCTCTGCTGGTGTGAATCTCCATATACCACTGAAACTAAAAACTAAAGATTTGTCCCTGCATTTTTAGCACTTTGCTCTTAAAGGAGATCTATAGTTTCTAAACATATCTTCCTATTATAAAATATCCCTCTATGTTATATTACTTTATTCCTAAAACTGGTTTCAAAGTTTTGAAGCTTAGGGTTTTGTTTTAAGACCTGTTTCTGTTTTTAATCCTATTTGTATTATATTGAGTATAATTTCTGGAGAGTTGCAGCCATAGTAAACTAAAATATTTCTCTGCTTTTCCAACCTCTCTCCATTTCTAGATAGGATATTTTGAACTAATTTAACTAAAACTATGAGAGTAACTATTTCTTATTGTGAAGTACAGAAAGGACAGGTGTCAACTTAGTGTCACCGATCAGTTTATATGACTTATAAAAGAGTTTGTGGCAATGATCACATGAATGACTTTCTATTGTAGCTCACCCAATTGTTTTAGGACAGAAGACAGTTAGAATCCTTGCAGGCTGGTTTTACAGAAACCTCTACTAAAAGTTGTGTTCCTACCACTGGTTTTCTTAGAGTTTCTTCAGCTCTTGGAATTGGAAGGAGGTGACAGAATACAGAGAATTATTTCTTTATTCAATATTCTAAAATTATAATGCATCCACAAAGAGAACAGATTGTCAGCATATTGATTAACAAGGAAGTATTTTTGAGGGCAGTGAGATCCAGAGGTCTGTGTTGGGAAGGCAGTTTTCAGAAAGAAAATTCTTCAGCTACCCTTATCCATCTCTAGCCAGAGCAATCTGGATATTTGCTATGACATGGGACTTGTACCTCATCGGTTATATTTGAAACTTTAGAAGCTAAAGCATTATTGACTTGAAAGTGTAAGAACTAATACCTACTAAAAGTTAAACTTCCCCTTAATCCTGGACTGATAAAAACAGAAGCTGGGCACCTACAATTAAAATATTCAGCACAATAGATTAGTTTATATGAAAGACCTCTTTATGAACTAAATGATGTGATTTATTCCCTGTCATGTGTTTTACAATCTACAAGGTATGTGTAATACTATGATAAAAGTCGTTGCATCGGTAATATCTGTGGAGACATCACTGAATTACATTCCTGAAATGAGATGCCTCAGTGGCTACATCATGCACTATCATGGTCTTGAGCAAGATTGAGCTTGGATTTCCCGACACCCCCCCAAGTTTCCCCAATCCCCGTCCCCAGTTTTGTGAACTAGTTATATGCAGTGTTACCAATTTAGTGATTGTTCGGAAATTTGAATTGAAATTGAAACATTAATACACACTTTTAAAGCATATAAAGTTTATGATAAAATACGGGTATCTGAAAAAGTATAATAGATTTGAAAAGTATGAACATAGACTACATTCCTTATACAGCTTTTGTTTTTATGACCATGTCAGTGCATTCATTTTGGTGATGTTGGCCAACCTAATAATTTCAAATTATGATTTGTAAGCAAAGTCTAAATGAGCTCTCCTTGACAGTTAGTAATGAGCTGGGAGCTAGGGGGAAAGGCTTCAGGACCAGATTATATTTACTTTCACACCTAATCTACCCAGGTATCCAGAAAACAGAGCTGTGTTGGCCACCTGATAGATTTTGGCTGAGGTTGGGTTACAAATCACTTGGATGCAGGGAGGAGGGGTAATGAAATGTTGTTATTGTATGAGTAAAGGGCAGTAGAACTGTACTTAGCCTGTGCTGATTGAGGTCATCAAGAGAGAGAGTGGGGACAGGTGTTTTGCTTGATGGTCTGCCTGAGTCACAAGTACTATTTGACCTGACCCTCCCCACTGTTTAAAGACAAAGCAGATTAGGCTTCATAGATAGTCTTTTGTTTTGTTAAGTGACCACTACAGCTGAAATCACTGATAATCGGGTCTAAGTGCTTAGATCTGCTGTGGGACAGTGTTTCTGTGGAAGAGATGGCCCAGTCTGCACTAGCAGTGAGGTTCCCCAGCTGAGAGCTCAGCTGAAATCACTGAGAGCTGGGTGGAACCTCAAGACACCAACTCACAGAAGTCACAGTGGCAGGTGGCAGCAGACGGTGAAGGTGCAGGGCCATTGGCAACAGAGCGATGGAGAGAATGATGGCACGATGAACAACAGTGGCCAGAGTGAACAGCGAACAGCTGGAGGAACAAGCAAGGTGCCTTCTTGCCCACCACCTGGGAAGTGAACTCATGTGAAAGCACCTCTGAACTCTGAGTCTCCACTGATTAAGGACAACACCAGTGAGTGTTAATGAGGCTGTTAAGAATGTTGGAGACACAACACAGTTCATGCAAACAAACATGGCTGTGGCATCATACTTCCTATTTAAGCAAGAGATACCACACACTACAAACTGGAGGCCAATGTTAAGTGCATTGTCACTTGTTCATCCTGAAGTGGAATACTGGTTCTGAACAAGACCAGCAAATGCTCACTATCTTTCTGCAAGAAACTCAACTGACTGGCTAGAAGCATGCGGTGCAACAGTGAAAGACTCAACAGTTGAAAAAGTGAAGAACTCTCACCACATTCAAAAAATTTGCATACATGGCTGATGAATGCACCGATGCAAATGGGCATCAAGTATTAAGTCATTGTGTACATTGTCTTGAGGTCAGTGGTAGGCCAGTAGATGCATTTCTAAATGTTCAAGTTATGGAAGACACATCTGTGACAACCCACATCTTAGAAGAGTTAAATGCTTGTCAATTAGACCCCAAATGGATGGCTGCTTGTGCCTTTGATGGAGCTGAAAACTTATCTGGAAGACATGGTGGTGTACAAGTTCTGCTCAGAGAAAAATGTAACCCTAATCTCTCCTATACACACTGCAGAGGCCGTCTACTCCAACGAGCACCAGTTGAAGACTCTTCAAAAGACATTTAAAAAGCTATAAATATAATGTCTTCATTATATTCTTTTTTCAGCAAGAGTCCAAAAAGACTGAATATCTTGGAAAATATAGAAGATACACTGGGACTGAAGTTTAAATTAGTCCAACCTGGGAAAACCCTCTGGCTTTCTCATGAGCGATCCTTGGCTGTTATCTTAAAATTACTCAAGCCATTATTACTGACTTTGGAAAGTATCTACTCAGATGGGATGGATCTAAGTAGTGAGGCTGGTGGATTTACTTTTGCTACTATGTTCAGAGAAGACTATTGCCATTCTCTCTCGTAAGTCTATTGTTGAAACCACTTGGGTCATTAACAATGCCATTCAGGCACCTGCTACAACAGTAGTAGATCTTTGTCCAGCAATAGAAGCTACATTTGGATCAATCAAAGAGCTATCCATTGAAAAAGCACTGGAAGAAGCACAGAATTCAATCCAGAAGTTGACTAATGAAGGCATTTATATTGAATCCTTAAGTGAAGAGGACAAGAAGTGTTTGTTAAGACAACTAAAAAAAAGAGCACAGACTTGATTCTTAAAAATCTACAACAGCGACTTCTAGATTCTACTCAACCTCTACGTAGCTTTTACAGCTCCCTGTCATATAAAACACCAACAGTTGAGTGGACTGAGGCACTACCAGCAATGGGATTGCCATGTGCTCAGGACAGAATAGAGAATTTGAACAGAGAGTGGAATATCATACGACGAATGAATGAAGATTTGACTTCAACTTCTTTTTCATCATCATTAGTAGCTTGACCTGACCTTTATCCTATGATTCCTCGGATGAAAGAAGTAGGAATTCATCTCTTGCTACTCCCAGTCACAACAGCTACAGCTGAGTGTTTTTTTCATCATTGGATAGAATTTTGTGTTCTGAAAGAAGTCTCCTTCTGCCTGATCATGTGAATGAACTAATGAGCATCTCCATTGAAGGAATGGAAGTATCGGACACATGAGATGCCACCAAAGATGAACACATTGCATTCAAGAAGTTCATTAACAGAGTTGTGCAAAATTATAACAAGAAACCAAGAAGGTTGTAGATGTAGTGCTTCATAGAAGGCTTGAGTAGCCATCTTTAATTTGTGTGATGATTTTAAAACATTAGTTAAATCTAATAAAATGGTCATGAACCATTTTTCAGTTTTTACTATGGTGCCATACAGCCCACCTTCACCCTCACAGTGTCACCCCTCCCTCATAGGCCCTAAACTCTCCACAACTGTAAATTTGAACACCCTCCCCCCATTTCAATTCCTGAGGAAATCACTGGTCTTGAATCATTATTCTGACAGAAAATAACCAAGTTTTATCATGATGCCTCATGACAGGTATCAAATCAATCTACCTATTCTGAATAGGTTCAATAAAAGGAGATGCTGTTTTTTATTTTTTATTTTTGTTTTAATATCTCTCCTGCTTAGGACAGTGGTGAAAGTGAGCAGTCTCCCAAGCAAGTTCTCATTTTGAATAATACTATCTGTATCAGGCTTGCTGCTGAACAGTAGCCATTATAGTCACTACAATTGATTTATTGTTCCTCTTCTACTCTTTTAGTGTCAAATATATCATTATACGGCTATAACATTGAATTTCAACTGCCATCATGCTGCCCATTCACCTGTTAGGTTGATTCCTCTGAAGTTACTCATGTCTTGTGTAACTAACCTAAATAATGCTTGTATAAGCTGTACATTTTTGCACTGGTAACAAGGGCAGGTCCAGGCACTCATCCAACATCATTTTCTTCAAGCTTTAGTCAAGAAATTGAATAATATCCATATTATCTTAAGTCTTGTCTAGACCAACATTTAGCTCACAGCAAGTTGGGGTGTAAATTTAGAGCACACTAATCTGCTGTGCACTATCTATATGGACTCTACCACCATGTATTAAAAGTTCCCTTGTGCACACTGATCTACTCAACTTTGAATCAGGTGCACAGAAACAGAGTCCACATGGACACTTATGGTACATCTACACAGCAATTAAACACCTGTGGGTGGCCCAGGTCAGATGACTTGGATTCACAGGGCTCCAGCTGCAGGGCTGTAAAATTGCCCTGTAAATGATCAGGCTCAGGCTGGAGACCAAGCTCTAGGACCCTGGGAGTGGGGAGGAGTCGAGAGCCCAGACTCCAGCCCAAACCCAGACATCTACACAGTAATTTTTAGCCTTACAGCCTGAGCCCCATGAGCCAAAGTCATCTGACCTGGGCTAGTCATGGATATGCAGTGGGTCTTTTATTCCAGTGTAGATGTACCAATAGTGCATGGCAGGATGGTGTGCTGTAGTTTTAAAACCCCAGCTTGCTGAACATTAACTGTCAAGACAAGTGCTTAACTCTTCATTTTTTATTTTCATTTTAATTTAAACATCAGCTATATGTTTCTGTTTTGGAAAAAAATGAATTTCCTTGGTCTCATGTCTGAAATGACTCTCAATAGTGCTTAGAGCACCGATTGATATTTCAAGTCTTACTTCCAGATAAATGCTGTTCCAACTCTATTTGTGTGAGGCCAGGTGTGAAATCCAATGCCTAATTAGATTAAGTGCAGCCTCCCTGTCCCTAAGGATAAGCCATAGGATATATCACACTCTCTTTCCAATGTAAAGTGAGCAATGTGAAATTAAATTTCATCTACTCCCTGATATGCTTTGTCCATACTGGTCCAGATCTTCAAGCTTGTGTAAATCTGCATAGTTCCATGAACTTCAGTGCTGAGCATCTTGCCCAATATCTCTAATTAAGGTTATTAATTAAAGTGGTGATGCATACCATATTGTTCTAGATGTTACATTCTGGGAGAAAAAAATCTTTGCTTTTCAAATCATTTGCTGTGCAGTTTGTATAAATGACTATCAAAAGCAGAATGCCCTAGTCAGTAACTGAAGCTTTGGTCCTTTGCCTATTTCAGCTCTTTATAGAGATAAGTGAAAGACTAATGAGCACACACTTGATGTTTTCTTTATCCACACATACTAAATATACATAAAATGTCAATGGCTAATTCGCATGCCATGTATCCTGAAAGAGGATATTATAAAAAGTGTGTGTGATATTATAAAAAAGAGTGTATTCTGAGAATATGGTATATGCTTTGGTTCTGTGTTTAATTTCTCATGGGCTTTGATTAAGAAATTATTAACATAGTCACTAATTTATTCTTTCTGCAAAGCACACAGAATGCTGACTGAATGATATAAATATTTCCCTACTGCATTTTCTATATAATTTTAAAGTTAAGACTGTAGGGAAAAAGTGAACCCTTTTGTGTTTATATAAATAATACAAAAATAACTGCAAGCCACAAATCTGGTTGCGGAAATATTGCTAGCTTGCTATACTTCAGACAGGCAGATGGATGAAAACATTGCTGAGGCCTGACATTGCTATAACCTTGCACTCAAGTTGAAAATCATGAAGACCTTTTTATAATGTTTCTTTTTATGCTTACTACAGTTATGTTATTTTCTGCTTTCACATTTTTATTCTGGTTTCCAGTGCTTTATAACTTTGTGGTATCAACACAATTTGTGATAGAAGTCAACATATAAGTTCTTCAAATAATCAATTAAAAATGTTACTGGATGTGTATGGTTTACTTGAAAATGCAATATGGGGTCTCAATCCAGCAAATACTTATGCACGTCCTTATCTTTAACACATTTGGAGTGGCCTTAATTTCCTCTTATACTCATCAACCTATCATGTCTACCCCGACTGAACTTCTGCCCCAGCACAGAACTGATACCATATGAACATGCAGAGAATTCTTTCACAACAAAGATGACATCACCCACAACTACCACATCCCCACCAACAGTCAGAAGAAAAAAGAATCACCTGACAGGCCACAGACCAGTGGATGAAACCACAAACTTGATGGTTACGTTGGTTGCTTCAGGAAAAAAAAAGAGTGTGAAATTCTTAACAAACATCAGATCCACCACAATTTTCCATAGCCAAGAGGACAGCAATGTAGTCTCTGAAATTCAACCACCAAATAGTGATAAAAACAGCAGACAAAAGGGGTGCCATTGTAGTCTTGAACTGTGATGACTACGTCAATGAGGCCAATAGACAATGCTCCAGTGTCTCCTACAATAAACAACTCAAAGAAGTCCTCACCCCACAATTCATATAGTAATTTAAAGATATCAAATCCTACAAACAACTCCAAGGGAAACTCTACAACCTCATCCTCCACAAACCCACCCCAGGGATCTTCTGCATGCTTCCCAAGATATACAAAGAAGGTAACCCTGGCAGATCCATCATATCTTGCCACAGCACTCTTACAGAAGAAATATCAGGATTCACAGAAAGAATCCTCAAGCTATTCACCACACAAAGGACATGTTTCCTCTTGGTCAAAACTGACTTACTCCAGAAACTCCACAGCATCCACAATCTCCCTCAGAACATTATATTTGCCACCATGGATGTCATCTCTCTATACATCAACATCCCTCACCATGACTACATAGATGTGTTCCCCAAGTGTCTACGAGATATCCATCTCAAATCCATTGCCACACTCATTCATTTCATCTTCATCTACAACAACTTTACACTCAATAACAAACACATTGTATAAACCATGCAAACAACTATGGGTACTCAATATGCCAACCTCTTCATGGGCAACCTCACGGAAGAATTTCTGGAAAAAATGCACCACAAAACCAATAATATACCTGAGATACATCAATTATATTTTCATCCTCTGGACAGACAACCAAAACTCCCTAATAGATTTCCACTACCACTTCAACAAACACCACCCTTCCATCAAACTCTCCCTAAAACACTCCCACACCAGCATTAATCTCCTGGACATCATGATCAATGTCAACAATGAAACCTATGGACAACTATATACATGAAACCCATGGATTACCACACATATCTACACAGATCTAACAGTCCCAGACACACCAAGAAATCTGTTATCTACAGCCAGGCACTAGGATACCAGTAAATACAATGTGAGTATAAAATCTAGGATACACACTTTAATGCACTTAAAACTTCTGTCACCAAATAAGGATACTGCATCATCATGGAACTGGCCACCTTAATACCTGAATAGAACCTGCTTCAATACGTGTATGTGTGGATGGGCGAGGGGGACACTGACGGCACATCTCTAGTGATCACCTACCACAGCACATTGGAACCCATACAGGGTATAATTAAACAATTACAGTTCATACTTAATGTGGACCACATCCTGAAAGAAATCTTTCCTGAACCCCCTCTTCAGGCCTTAAAAACATCCCTGAACCTCTCCAAGCTCATCATCAGAAGCTATCTCCCCACAGACCAGGATACCAACTCAAAGATGCCCAGACCCTGCCATAAGAACAGATGCAAAACCTACAACCATATCTCCACTGCTACAATGATCAAACCCCCTACATAACACCTTTCAAGATCCTTCACAATGTGCTGTACCTCATGCAGTGCATCAAATACCCCAACAAATTATGGGGGTGAACCTAGACAATCATTATGTTCTCAAAGGAACTCACACAGAAAAATGATAAAAGACAAAAACATCCTATCACCCATGTGTGAACACTTTTCTCAAAATGATGACTCCAAATCTGACCCTCTAGTCCTTGTTCTCAAAGAAAACCTGCACAACACCTTCAAAAGACAACCCAGGGAGTTTAAAGTCATAACTCTAATAGTCACAGAAATCATGGTCTCAAATAGAGATGTTGGTTTTATGTCTCATTACAACAATCTGTAACCCACTCGCTTTCCTTTGTTCTATGACAGCAAAGGTGTTAATTACCCGCTTACTTTTGAATGGCTTCTTGCAACATGTGTTAACTCCTTATGCTTAACAATCTGTTACACCTTGTATTTAGCTGGGATACTCTGATTACCTTTCTCAGACCAGAAGGAGAACACCGTGGAACTTAAAAGTGTTTCTCTTTCACCAACAGAAGTTGGTCTAATAATAGATATTATTTCACTCAACTTGTCTCTCTCATACATTCAGAATATGCAGGTTTGAAGAGTATATACTCCATCTGCCTCTGAATGGCTATAATTATTACAGTTGGTGAAATATTAATCAAAAACTATTTTTATACAAATTGACCTATTTTCAAGTTCACAAAATTGAAGCAATTTTACCACCCCCCAAAGACATTTATTCAGAAAATCTTTTTTGAAAAAATGTTGTGATAAATGTTTTCAAATTGGGATGATTTGTGGTGATAAATCACGATATTCATTCTGGTCCTCAGATTTACTCACTGTGATTAGAAGATTTAGCTGAAGCCATTTTTACTCTTTAAACTCTGTTTTCAAGATCTGTGTATCTGTTAGACAAAAACACGATAACATCCAGCTGTAGTTAGACAAATTCAGGCTAGAATAAGCATCATATTTCTCAAAGTGAGGGTTATGAATTTTGGAACAACTAGGAATCTAGTGGATTCTCCATCCCTTAACGTCTTTAAATACAAATTGGATGTCTTCCAAAAAGATATTCTTTAGCTCAACTTGAACTTATGATCTTGATGCAGGAATCACTGGCTAAAATTCTATGGTCTGTATTATACAAGAGGTCAGACTACATGATAATAATAGCCCTTTCTGACCTTAAAATATATTAATCTGTTAATCTTTGATATCCTTCATAAGGTGCTCAGCTTTCTGAGGTCTCCCTGCCAGTAGATTTAAATGTAGTTTGGCTATGGATAGACTGATAGATTCATGGACTTTAAGGCCAGAAATGATCATCATGATCATCCAGACTGACCTCTTGCACATTGCAGGTCACAGAACCTTACCCACCCACTCTTGTAATAGACCCATAATTTCTGGTTGAGGTACCAAAGTCCTCAAATCATGATTTAAAGACTCCAAGTTGCATAGAGTCCACCATTTACACTACTTTAAACCTGCAAATGAATCATGCCCCATGCTGTGGAGGAAGGCAACTCTTCCCTCCACCCACCCAAAAAAAAACCATAGTATCTTGTGAGACAGAGGGCTCAGCTATACTTCAGTTCCAGGTGGCACCCCGGAGTGTGGGGGGGAATGGACCCGTCACAGTATTTATTTAATTTAAAATATTAAAGAGGTCTCTATCCATATCCATATCAGATCCTGGGGGTATGTGGCATACCCCAAGCACTATCCCAGGAGAACCTCAGGTAACTTTCTCACCCAAAGTGATTTTGACCCAAACAAACTCTGTTTTATTCATTCCATCACTTCCAATTTCTTTATCATTAATATACAATGCTGCTGCATGATCTTTATCTTTATTTCTGTCTTTCTTGAACAGCACATTCCTTTTAATACCTATACTCCAGTCATGACTAGTATTCCATCATGTTTCTGTTCTCCCTATAACAGCTAGTTTCACTTCTTGCATCAGTAGTTGTAGTTCCTCCATTTTGTTACCCAGGCTCTTTGCATTTGTGTACAAATATCATTGTTGTTTATGATTGGCTTCACCCAGATTCCTCATCCAATTAGGTGCAGTCATTCTACTTCCAGTACCACCTATCTTACTGTTAGTGTCATTGGTATTGGAAGTGTCTTTCTTCTTAATGTCCATTCTCCTATCCATTGTTTTTCCTTTCTCCATTGCTGTATTCTCTTTTTCTTGATTTTCCTCCTGGTCAATATTAGAATCAGGAATGGAGAGTACATGAGCATCTCCCAAGTTCCTAGTTTAAACTCTTTTAATCAGTTTTGCCAACCTTCATCTCAGAAGTCTATTTCCCTCCCTACTTAGGTGGAGTCCATGCCATGAGAACAGTCCTGTGTCTGTGAATACCACCCAGTGGTTAAACATCATATAGTCTCCTTATAGCACCACTACCTGAGCCATCTGTTGGTCATCATCTTGTCTTGCCTTCGTTCTCCTCCTTTAGGGACAGGTAGAATCCCAGTGAAGATCACTTGAACCTCCATCTCTTTAAGCATCCTCCCCAGCCTGACATATTCTCCCTTGATGTGTTTCAGCAATAAGATAGTAGTATAATTTGTTCCCACATGAAGGACAATCAGTGGATTGTTTCCCGTTCCCATTAGGATTCTCTTCAATCTGAGGTCCACATCCCGTATCTGAGCTCCCTGCAGGCAACACTCCCTTCTGTTCTCCAGATCAGCTCTGATGAAAGGCTTGTCTGTTCTTCTTGGGAGGGAGTCATCAATCACATAGACATGCCTCTTCCTGGTGTTTGGTGTGATTGTACGGCCTGTCTCCCATTCTTTCTGGCTACAAGTCTTCTTGTCTTTTATTCTCTCTTGCAATATTCTGTGAGTCATCCTCTAGGGACTCTGAACTCTAGCTATCTCTCCTCTTTCCATTGCCTTGTAGGACTAGCTGCTCTTCTTTTCTTCCTTGTCCTCCCACCTTCTCTTACTGTCCACAGTGCCACTTCATTTTCCAACTCAACAAATCAGTTCCTGAACTTTATTTCTCCTCCACTAGCTATTCTTTCCCTCCGCCTTGTTCTTGTAGTCACATACTTCCACTAGTCACTTTCCACATCCAGCAGTCTAGCCTCACAATTCTCCAGTTCAACTTGTATCTATGAGTCTTGATTTTTCCCTTCAGACTCCTCTCACCTTCCCTCCATCATCTGATCAAATCCCCTTTGAAATGTAACCGTAATTTCCATCTGCATCTCCAAATTTTGGATCTTCTTTTCCATCAGCTCTATCAGGTGGCACTTCATACAAATGAAGTTCTTTTTGGGTACCTGATCCAAGATAATGTACATCCTGCAGCTTCCACAGCTGGTCATCTTCATTGTTTCTTCCACTCTTTGGATCACTACCACTGCTGCCCCTGTATGTATCATAGCCTTTCCGCCTAAGCTGCTGTCAAGGAAAACAAAAAACAAAACAAAAATCCAAACCAACACCACAATAAAACATGAACACCACATATCCCCTCCCCCAAAGTCTCCTTAAAAACTCTCCTACTAACTGCACTGTTTTCAACTCTGCTTTCTGGCCTCTGTGCTTCTGGCTGCCTGTTTCACTGCCTTTATATGCTCCCTAATCAATGAAGCCCCACCCTCTAATCAGGGCTCCTCTGTGATCAAAGATTCTACTTTTCTCGTAGCACATGGCTTATAATATGTATTTACAGATAGCTTGACAATATTAATGTTGGGGTTTGCATGTTTTAATTTATTCTCCTTGTAGTAATTGCATGTCAGTTTAATGGATACAATCATACACAGTCTTCTTCAGCTGTTCTTTCTCTATTTTAAAAACAACAACCTAGAAACATTTATCATACCATGTATTTTTCAAGTCCTTGTCACTTCCACAGAAGATTAATATGAAAAGTCTACTGTATGTATCTGAAATCTCTACTTTTATGCTGATTTCAGCTTGCCAAGTAAATACTTTGTGGAATATGCTCATAAATATATAAATGGAGATAGGCCAATCTCCTAGAACTGGAAGGACCATTGAGTCCAGTCCCCTGCCTTCACTAGCAGGACCAAGTACTGTCCCCTGACAGATTTTTGCCCCAGATCCCTAAATGGCCCCCTCAAGGATTGAACTCACAACCCTGGGTTTAGCAACCACTGAGCTATCCCTCCCCCCAATTCATCTTTCTTGGTAACTTTAACAGCACTGGTAATGCTGGAATTCAGATGATATTTCACTTGTCTCTGCATTATACTATTTCCATTTAGAGTATTTATGGGAAAGTCTGGAAGTATGTGCATGTTCAGGGGTTTTACTTATCCCAGTTTGCTAGCATGTTAGTCACAAAATAAAGATGCTCACTTTGCTAACTGGATTGCAACTTTGATGGGGCTGGAAGCAGTGGATACATTCTTGAGGTGTGGAGGGAAGGGATAGGATCACAGCTAGGATAGTGCTCTAGGTGCTCCCTCTGCTTCCCCATCCCCTTCCACTTGTCTTTGGAGCATATGTGTGTATGAGAGGGGTAGGCTACTTTTTTCTCTTTCCCCTTCCCCTCCACCTTCTTTTTGCTGCAGGGCTTGGGGAGCAGGGAACAGTATTGCATGCTGAGCCCAGGCACTGGAGGCTGTCCCACCAACCTTTGCCGCCATCTTTTATAATAACTTTTGAAGGGTTGGTAACACTGGAATTCAGATATTTCACTTGCTGTACATTATACTATTTCCATTTAAAATCATATGGTAAAGTGTGGGTAAATGTGTTTGTTGGTAAATTTTACTTATCTCAGTATGCTAGCTTGTCACTCCAAAAACAAAGCGAGGATTTATCTTTAACGTAACCCCTTTTCATTGTGCTGGATGATACATCTTTGTACCACATAGAATCTTATGGAACATGAATGAGTCATTTACCTCACAGCACTGAACTACTGCTAGGTCAACGCATCATAGCACTGCCACAAAGCTGACACTCTTAATACATTGTTGATTGATGTGCATGGATATATGATTTTCTTGAGCTGCTACAATCTATTAGTGCAGATATGTCATTTTGACCTGATTTTTTTCTGATTGCTGATTTTGTATACAATTATGTAATATTTATTTTAAATCAATATTTTCAGACAAAAACGTAAGCATACAGAATTATTTGAAGTATTCTTTCTGTAGTGTTACACATTTTTGATTAAATATCTAGGCTAACATTTCATTGGAAATGTTTCAGCTGTAATCATATGCTAATATGATCATATGCTAATATTATCATTGTCCTAGGGATGGGGGTCCCATGACCACCACTCCCAAGAGGAGGAGATGGGAAGTGATGGTTGGGGACTCCCTCCTAAAGGGGACGGAGTCAACCATCTGCCGAACACGCCGGGAGACTCATGAAGTGTTCTACTTGTCTGGAGCTAGAATCCAGGATATGATGGAGTGTTTGCCAAGACTGATCAAGACCTTGAACCGCTTCCTACTTTTCCACATGAGCACCAATGATACTGCCAAGAATGACCTTGAGCAGATCACTGCAGACTATGTGACTCTTGGAAGAAGGATAAAGGAGTTTGAGGCACAAGTCACATTCTCGTCCATCCTTCCTGTTGAAGAAAAAGGCCCAGGTAGGGACCGTCGAATTTTGGAGGTGAATGCGTGGTTACACATGTGGTGTCGGAGAGAGAACTTTGGATTTTTCGACCATGAGATGTAGTTCCGGGAAGAAGGATTGCTAGGAAGAGATGGGATCCACCTAACGTAGAGCAGGAAGAGCATCTTCGCAGGCAGGCTTGCTAACCTAGTGAGGAGGGCTTTAAACTAGGTTTGTTGGGGGATGGTAACCTAAGCCCACAGGTAAGTGTGGGGAGTGGGATACCGGGAGGAAAAACAAGGAGGAGGGTACAAGACGAGAAGCCTACTGATTCATACTGAGAAAGTAGGGCAATTGGCTAGTTTTCTTAGGTTCATGTACACGATAGCAAGAAGCTTGGGAAAAAAGCAGGAAGAATTGGAAGTCCTGGCACAATCAAGGAACTATGATTTGATTGGAATAACAGAACTTTGGTGGGGGCAGTTCACATGACTGGAGCACTGTCATGGATGGGAATAAATGTTTCAGGAAGGACAGGTACGGGAGGAAAGGTGGAGGAGTTGCATTGTACGTAAGAGAGCAGTATGATTGCTTAGAGCTCCAGTTTGAAGCTGGAGAAAAGCCTGTTGAGAGTCTTTAAATTTAGAGAAGAGAGCAACAAGGGTGATGTCTTGGTGGGCATGTGCTATAGACCACCGGATCAGAAGGATGAGGTAGACGAGGCTTTCTTTGGACAACTAACTGAAGTCTCCAGATCACAGGCCCTGGTTCTAATGGGGTACTTCAATCATCCTGACATCTGCTGGGAGAGCAATACAGCAGTGCACAGACAATCCAGGAAGCTTTTGGAGAGTGTTGGGGAGAACTTCCTGGTACAAGTGCTGGAGGAACTGACTAGGGGCCATGCTTCTCTTGACCTGATGCTTACAAACAGGGAATAACTGGAAGGGGAAGTAGAAGTAGGTGGCAACCTAGGCAACAGTGACCATGAGATGGTTGAGTTCATGATCCTGAAAAAAGGAAGAAAGGAGAGTAGCAAACTATGGACCCTAGACTTCAGAAAAGAAGACTTAGACTCCCTTAGGGAACTGATGGGCAGGATCCCCTGGGAAGCTAATATGAGGGGGCAAGGAGTCCAAGAGAGCTGGCTGTATTTTAAAGAAGCCTTACTGAGGATCCAGGAATTATCCATCCCTAAGTGCAGAAAGAATAGCAAATATGGCAGGCGACCAGCTTGGCTTAACAGTGACTTCGGTGAGCTTAAACTCAAAAAGGAAGCTTACAAGAAGTGCAAATTTGGACAGATGACTAGGGAGGAGAATACAAAGATTGCTAGAGCATTCCGGAGTGTAATCAAGAAGGCCAAGGCACAATTGCCGTTGCAGCTAGCAAGGGATGTGAAGGGTAACTATAAGGGTTTCTACAGGTATGTTAGCAACAAGAAGAAGGTCAGGGAAAGGGCTGGTCCACACTAACCCCCCGGTTCGAACTAAGATACGCAACTTCAGCTACGTGAATAACGTAGCTGAAGTCGACGTATCTTAGTTCGAACTACAAGGTACTTACCGCGGGTCCACATGCGGCAGGCAGGCTCCCCCGTTGACTCCGTGTACTCCTCTCACGGAGCATGAGTACCAGTGTCGACGGCGAGCACTTCCAGGATCGATTTATCGCATCTAGACAAGACGCGATAAATTGATCCCAGAAGATCGATTGCTTACCTCCGAACCCGGAGGTAAGTATAGACGTACCCAGAGTGTGGTACCCTTACTGAATGGGGGAGGCAACATAGTGACAGATGATGTGGAAAAAGCTGAAGTACTGAAAGCTTTCTTTGCCTCGGTCTTCACAGACAAGGACAGCTCCCAGACTGCTGCACTGGGCAACACAGGATGGGGAGGAGGTGAGCAGCCCTCAGTGGTGAAAGAACAGGTTAAGGACTAGTTAGAAAAGCTGGAAATGCACAAGTCCATGGGTCCAGATCTAATGCTTCCAAGACTGCTGAGGGAGTTGGCTGATGTGATTGCAGAGCCATTGGCAATTATCTTTAAAAATTCATAGCAATTGGGGGAGATCCCGGATAATTGGAAAAAGGCAAATATAGTGCCCATATTTTTAAAAGGGTAAAAAGAGAACTACAGACCAATCAGCCTCACTCCAGTCCCCGGCAAAATCATGGAGCAGGTCCTTAAGGAATCCATTTTGAAGCACTTGGAGGAGAAAAAGGTGATCAGGAACAGTCAAAATGGATTCACCAAGGGCAAATCATGCTTGACCAACCTGATTGCCTTCAATGATGAGATAACTGGCTCTGTGGATATGGGGAAAGTGGTGGATGTGATATATCTTGACTTTAGCAAAGCTTTTAATACAGTCTCCCACAGTATTCTTGCCAGCAAGTTAAGGAAGTATGGATTGGATGATTGGACTATAAGGTGGATAGAAAGATGGCTAGATTGTCGAGCTCAACGGGTAGTGATCAATGGCTTGATATTTAGTTGCAGCCGGTATCAAGCAGAGGGCCCCAGGGGTCAGTCCTGGGGCCGGTTTTGTTCAACATCTTTATTGATGATCTGGATGATGGGATTAATTGCACCTTCAGCAAATTTGCAGATGACACTTAGCTGGGGGAGGGGTAGATATGATGGAGGGTAGGGATAGGGGCCAGAGTGACCTAGACAAATTGGAGTATTGGTCCAAAAGAAATCTGATGAGGTTCAACAAGGACAAGGGCAGAGTTCTACACTGAGGGTACGTCTATACTTACGCGTCCGGTCGGAGGCGCGGGATCGATGTTCTGGGTTCGATTTATCGCGTCTTGTCTAGACGCGATAAATCGAACCAGGAAGTGCTCCGCCGTCGACGCTGGTAATCCAGCTCGACGAACGGAGTAGGCGGAGTCGATGGGGGAGCCTGCACGCCGCGTGTGGACCCTGGGTAAGTGCTTTTTCATTCGAACTAAGATAGTTCGACTTCAGCTACGTTATTCACGTAGCTGAAGTCGCGTATCTTAGTTCGAATTTCGGGGCTAGTGTAGACCAGCCCTTAGGAAGGAAGAATCCCATTCACCGCTACAGGCTGGAGCCCAACTGGCTAAATTGCAGTTCTGCAGAAAAGGACCTGGGGATTACAGTGGATGAGAAGCTGAATAGGGCCCGGTGTGGTGTCATGTGCCTGTAATCCCAGCTGCTTGGGAGACTGCGGTTGGTGGATCGCTTAGGAGTTCTAGGCTGCTGTGCGCTATGTCAATCGGATGTCCGGTGCTAGTGACAGCCTGGCCAGCGGGTAGTTGGAGGACTGGCTAGAAGAACACATCTGCTATGTTGTGATCAGCGCTCTCTCTGTGAGGACTAATGGACCGATCAGTGACAGTGAGTTAGTGAGAAGCTGGATATGAGTCAGCAGTGTGCCCTTGTTGCCAAGAAGGCCAATGGCATATTGGGATGTATTAGTAGGAGAATTGTCAGCAGATCGAGGGAAGTGATTATTCCCCTCTATTCGGCACTGGTGAGGCCATACGTGGATTATTGCGTCCAGTTTTGGTCCCCCCCCCGCCCACTACAGAAAGGATGTGGACAAATTGGAGAGAGTCCAGAAGAGGGCAATGAAAATGATTAGGGGGCTGGGGCACATAACTTACGAGGAGAGGCTGAGGGAATTGGGGTTATTTAGTCTGCAGAAGAGAAGAATGAGGGGGGATTTGATAGCAGCCTTCAATTACCTGAAGGGGGGGTTCCAAAGAGGATGGAGCTAGGCTGTTCTCAGTGGTGGCAGATGACAAAACAAGAAGCAATTGTCTCAAGTTGCAGTGGGGAAGTCTAAGTTGGATATTAGGAAACACTCTATTTCACTAGGAGGATGGTGAAGCACTGGAACGGGTTACTTAGGGAGGTGATGGAATCTCCATCCTTAGAGGTTTCTAAGGCCTGGCTTAACAAATCCTTGGCTGGGATGAGTTAGTTGGTGTTGGTCCTGCTTTGAGCAGGGGATTGGACTAGATGACCTCCTGAGGTCTCTTCCAACTCTAATATTCTATGATTCTATGATTCTATGTGACACTGCTTTCCCTTCTATTTCTGTTAACAAATAACTGGGACACCCTATCTCACTGTAACATATATTGTCCAGCCCTTGAATTATTCTTTGTGGCTCTTTTCTGCACCCTTTTTAATTTTCCAGCATCCTTCTTAAAACGTGGATGCCAGTGCTGTATACAGAGGCAAAATCACCTCCCTACTCCTTCTCACTACTGTTTATATATCGAAGGATCACATTTGCACTTTTTGCCACAGTGTTGCACTGGGAGTTTATGTTGAATTGCTTGTACGTTAAGATTTCTAAATCCTTTTCAGAGTCACTTATTTCCACGATACAATCCCCTTTTGTGTAGGTATGGCCTACATTTCTTGTTTCTAGATGTATATTATTGCATTTAGCTGTATTAAAATGCATTTTGTTTGAATGAACCCAGGTTACCACATGATCCAGATTTCCCTGTATGACTTTGTGTCCTCATCCTTTTTTACCTCTCTGCTAATATTTGCCTGATTTGCAAATCTATCAGCAGTGGTTTTTATATTTACTGCCAGATCATTGATGAAGACGTTGAATAATATGAGGGCTAATGTCAATCCCTGTGGATTCCCAATCAAAACTCCCCCATTTGATGATGATTCCCCATTGATAACTACTTTTAGAGATCTTATATTCCTATGCTTAGTCGCTGAACTGCTGCATGACTTTGGGCAGGTTACTTCACCTCTCTGTGCCTCTGTTTCCCCTCCCACCCTTTGTTTGTCTTTCCTATTAAGATTATACATTTACTGGGGGCAGGGATTGTTTCTTAATCGTTGTTTGTACAGCAATTAGCACAATGGAGCTGTGGTCTCAGTTGGGATCTCCAGCCACTAGAATATTACAATAAAAAAAATAGTCAACTGATATTATAATCAAATAACATGAATAATTTTGAACCTGATCCTGAAAGGTATTAAGTGCTATTAACTCATTCCTTTCCATTATTGGCATTTGAGGATGCTCAGCATATCACAGGATCAAGCCATCTAGACCTTTGTCTGCGCTAGCATTTTTATTCGTATTTCCCACCATTGCACAAGCACTATTTCAGCTCCAAAGGAGGTATCAATGGTATAAATAATAGTGTAGACCTTCTTGATTCATTTTAACTACTGTTCAGGTTGAGTACACACATTGGTTAAAATGCTAACAGCTGCTGATGTTTTCTACAGTTGCTATGACAGGTGGAGTTGCACCAGTGATAGTGGAATGATGGCACATTCAGAGAATAACGCTCAAGTCAAGGCCTATGAGATGAATAACTATACAAGTGAATTTCGAATTCTCTTTTTTTCAACTTTTGCAAGATAATGAGCTCAGGTTCATTATTGTGGCCTCAGACTAGCACATGTATCACTATATATTTGAAATAAAGTGCAGTATCTTATAAAAATGAAAGTTCGATGTTAATTTTTAAATGTAAATTATTCTTTTCCTATTTCTTCTGTGTATTTTACTTTTTCTAATCTTGCTTGCAGACTGTTCCCTTTGCTAAAGGGAACATTTTAAATATGTTTAATTATGAACACTCTGGACCAAATTCATTCCTAATGGAATTCCAGTGCAGGAATGAATTTGGCCCTATAGTTTATAATTAGAATATAATTTAAGGTTACACTAGGTTATTATTGCAAGGATAATTACCATTGACAAACACACTGTGAGAATTATGTTAATTATAGTTAAATATTATGACATATAACTGTGATCCTTTTCTCATTGTTCAGAGAATTTTAGAAATCTAGGTTATTAAAATTAATGAAGAGTAATTTTTTTAACCAAAATTGGTGTGCTGAGTTTTAACCAAAATCTGTTTATTCTTTTAGTCTCAGTTAAAACATCTCAAAAACTGGGTCACAGAAAGAGAGAGAGCCAGTGGAAAAAAATTTAAAAACCTCACACATTAAAAATGAATGAATGAGAAAACATGTAGAGGTTGTTCCCACTGCCATACTACAAACAAAGCTCAGAAGCTACTTTAGAATGACAAGACTCGGTTATACATAGCATTAAATGAAATAGCTGCTGTTAGCCTCAATAATCCTTTTCTATTTTCTCTCTCACACTCTTAAAACAAATTATTATTAGAGTGTGTGTTTGCTTTGCCTATGGAACCAGTGACTATTTCTTTAGCAATATTAGCAGGCAAAAAATGTCTTGACAAACTGCAAAAGGCTAACATGGGTGATGTGTTGAGCAGTCTACATTTGACATATTCATTATTTAAAGGTTCAGAAATTATTATGTCTTCTGATGTTAACTTCTCTATATCACCACACTACCCAATCTTATTTATTCCAGTGAAATATAAAAATAGAACTGCTCAGAATTCTGAAAGGGACCACTGACTTGGTGCCATGACAGCCCTATGTAATGTAGGAAATTTAATAATACATACTTGGTAAGCTGGTGATGGCTTCAAAAATGTTTTTCATTACAGCTATTGGACTTATCACTTTTAATTTTTAAGTGCCTTTTTATGAAGAAATGCATAGTTTGGGGAAAACTCCTGACATTTTAAATTAGATTTTACCTATCAAGCAAACTCCCATTGATTTCGGTCATTTAAAACAACCATTTCTCAGTGCAAGGGATGGGACCATAAATTCAGCAGTGATGGATTCTTTAGGTCTGTTCCACACTGAAAATCTATACCCCTGAGAGACATAGCTATGCCGACCTGACCCCCCTGTGTAGACAGTGCTAGCTTGATGGAATAATTATTCTGTTAACATTGGCCAAACTGGACAGTCTCTACGCAAAAGAATAAATGGACACAAATCTGACATCAGGAATCATCAGATTCAAAAGCCAGTAGGTGAACACTTCAACCTCCCTGATCACGCAATGACAGATTTAAAGGTAGCAATTTTACAACAGAAAAACTTCAAAAACAGACTCCAATGCGAAGTTGCTGAACTGGAATTAATATGCAAACTAGATACCATTACCTTAGGTCTGAATATTGACTGTGAATGGCTCGGTCATTACGTTAATTGAATTTATTCCGCCCCCCCCCCCCCCGTAAAGTACCCTTAACTGCTTTGTGTCAACTGTCTGTAATGGACCATGTTGATTACCACTTCAAAAGTTTATTTCCTACTGATAACAGTTCCTTTCAATTAATTAGCCTTTTACAGTTGATATTGTTACTTCCACCTTTTCATGTTTCTCTGACTGTATAAATATCCTCTCACTGACTGTTCCAGTCCATGCATCTAATGAAGCGGACTGTAGTCCACGAAAGCTTATGCTGAAATAAATTTGTTAGTCTCTAAGGTGCCACAAGTATTTCTTCCTTATTTTCTTTCTGTTAACCTAGATTCTGTCTCTCAGGGAGGTGGATTACCTACAGTGATGGGAGTATAGGTGCTGACTCCATGGGTGCTCCAGGGCTGGAGCACCCATGGAAAAAATAGTGGGTGCTCAGCACCCACCAGCACCCACCCCAAACTCTTCCCCCAGCTCCTCCTGCCCGCCAGCAGGCCCTGCTGATCAGATACTACCCCTCCCCGCCCAGTGCCTCCCGCCCATGGGTGATCAACTGTTCAGCAGTGCTGGCGGGGAGGGAGAGGAGTGGGGCTGGGTTGCACTTGAGGGAGGTGGTAGAAGGGGTTTGAAGAGGTAGGGGCTTAGGAGAAGGGGTGGAGTGGGTGCAGGGCTTGGGGTGGAGCGGGAGTCGAGCACCCCCGGCAATTCAGAAAGATGGCATCTCTGGATGGGAGAACCCCTCCAGCTGTGCTATTGTAGTGTTTTAAAGTGTAGGCATACACTTCGTCTTCTAAACTGTGAGGCAGAGTAGGCTGTGTTTGGCTGGCTGGGCTGACTTTCCAGCTAACTCCTTCCACTGAAGAGCCCCTCCAGAATGTTCTCTGCCTCCAAAGGTGCAGAGTCATGTTTTCTGTAGATTGTCCTGATTATTCTCTTATTTTTCCCAATTACTTTTTTCCTCAGCTCTCCAATTTTTAGTGTGGAATTACTGGTTATAAGGGCCATTCAAATTTACTTCATGGACAACTGTGAGGGCCCCCAATAATGGCTAATGCAGCAGAAACCAAGGAAAAGATCAGGTTCTGTACCCTGTGATCAGCTCCCTTAGTTGGGTGTATTGAAGGGGAAGAGTGTTCATTGTGGTCTCAGGGCCTTAGTGCTATTGCATAAAAAAATCATGCTGTCAGCCTGCCCCAACAGGACAGTGTGACTGCAGATGAACAAGAGGCTCAGAAAGTCATTGGACAAAGGGGCGAGGATATTGGGGGCTAAATCCAGAGCCACTGATGTGGCCTAATACCTCCCTCCCCCCACAGGTGTCCCACCACAGAAGGGTGACCCACAGAGGTCTCAGCAGCTCCAGTCAGCACAGAGTAAAACCCTGGGTCCCTGGACCTTCCTTCACCCCTCTACCAGAAAAAAGAACCATAATTCAGGGGCTGCATGTGTGGCCAGGGACCCATGCCAGTGTGTGTTCTGTGATCAGGTCATCCACTCCATTCCTCATGGATCTCAAGAACTGCCAGCAGCATAGAGAAATTAGTTTTCAGCCATTGTGCCCTCTTTCCTTCATAGCGGAGACACAGTGGTTATTTTGGAGTCGGGAGCTCATGTTCCTCAAGTAGCCATTTTAGAACAGACTCCTGACACTGCCTTCATGGTGGCCTTTTTAGAGTCCTCACAGCAGTGTCCAATGGGGAAGAAATCAACAACACAGGGGCCCAGGAGAAAACAGACATACAGGCTGTTCCTCATCCCCCCTCCTCATCCCTGGAGCCCATGCAGAGTGAAAAAAAAGAAACCAAAAAGCATTGGGACACATTCAAAGAGCTGTCCCCCTCTTCCTTCTTTTCCTCTCTCTATGGCATGATCGGACACAGCATAAGGGTTATAAAGCATAAGCATTCCTCCCCGGATTTTTATTACTTCCAATCCTCATCTCTCACTCCAGCTAGTCTTCCCGCTAAGTGAAGTAAGGGTGACTGGGGTCTTGGGTGGGCACACTGAGATTGCGCAATCAGGGCAAACTGCAATGAATGGGGTAGATGTTCCCCAGAACTGGTGGTTAATCTAATAATTCATCAAGGACACTCCTCCGTGTCAAAGGGGACTTCCTTCCCAAAGATAGCTCTGGTGGAATGGTGGAATCAGCTCTCCACAGGGGCTGTGAAATGGCTTTGGCAGTTCTCAGATCTTCAGCAGTGGCCATTTTTATTCACCAGAGCAATACTTGATTATACTGAGTCCTTGCTCTCTGACATCCCCTAAAAGGTTATAAGATTCAAGGGATTAGGGTCCTCTAAAGAAAATTTCCCTAACACCTGCTCTAGTTTTAGTTGCCTCACTTCATGCTATCATGTTTTAAGTCATTTTTCTGCCCTAGACAGTCACCACATATATATGTGGTAGGAGAGACCAGAGAGTCTCTAAAGATAGATGAGGTAAAGATAGGTCCAATGAACTCAGAGGTGACTCCTTATTCAGGAATGCTCCTGAAAGCAATCAATGACTTCCATCCTCCATACTGCTTCCTGGTGGGCCGATGACCTGTGTTTGCTCTCCTCTGGTTTGCCATCACCGTGGATGAATGTGCCAGAGACATCATTCCCCAGGGGTATGCCATAGAATTCTAAAAGATCCCCCATGCCAGATTTCTCACCTCTCCATCAACCCTTCGAAGAGGAAGCCAGTATTCAGGCCAATCAAGCACATTCTTCAAATCAGGGCAATAGAGCCTGTTGCAGACCAGGAATGGTTCATGGTTTATACTCCATACTATTCCTGAGTCTTAAGAAATTAGGGGAGGACAAGGCAGTCCTGGACTGAAGGACAATCAACCACTCGATTCACTCTCACAAGCTCAAATTTGTGATCACTCATTCCATCATGCTGGTTACTACCTGGGGTGGGGCAGATTTCCTAATGTCAATGGACCTGAAGTAGGCATATCTCTATGTTCAAATCCTTACGGCCACAGACGGTACCTGAAGATTGCATACGGCACTCAGCACATGGAGTACAAAACACTTTATTTTGGCATTATCACTTCCCCCAACATATTCAAAAAGGGTCCTGGTGGTAATAATGGCATCCCTGCGTCAGAAAGGCACAGTCCAGGTGTGTGACTTTTCTCTCTGAAAAGTACTGCCTCCCTACAGAAGTCAGTCTGGGACACACATCTGACAATACAAATGCTTCAACAATGTGGATTTATAATCACTCTGAAGAAAAGCCAGCTTGTCCTTACACAGACAGTACAACTCCTGAGGACTTGGCTGAATACCACATTCCATAGGACCTTTCTCTTAAGAGACAGGACATCATGGATTCATGAACAAACATACCAGATACTTCACAGTTGACACTCCCACTTTCTTCATCTACTAAGCATGTTCATTTCATATATATATACCTACTTCCATAGATAAAGTTTCATCTCAGGTTTCTGCAGCACTACCTGCTAAATTTCCCTACTCAGATTAGCATTTCCAACTCTCACACTTTAAGACATGTCTCCACAATGATAAAGGATTCCTCAGATGGTGGCTACATCCAACAAGATTCATTAACCTTATCCAGTCGTAGAACCACAGAGAGCTACCATAAAGACAGATGCCAGCTTGGAGGGACAACACATCTTGACACATGGTACAAGGCCAGTCATCGTAGATGGAATCTCACTGCACCATAAACTGTTTGGCACTGCAAACAATTCATCTAGCTTTTCAGGCACTCCTCTCTGCCTTAAACTCCTGACACATAATTGTATTCCCAAAGGGGCACCACATGGAGCTCATTACAAGTGGAAGCCATGGATGAAAGAAACATTCTGTCAGCTGAGCTGTGCATGTCAAAGGAAAATTGAATGCCACAGCAGGTTGGATCAGCTGCAACATCACAGACCTTGGGAGAGGGAGGGAGAGAGAGAGTGTCTCCACTGGAGCAAGTTTGACTACATAGCTCATACTTTTTGAAAACCAATTTGTAACCAGCTCCAATGCCAAAACAAACAAGTTTTATATGCCAGAAGGAGAGAACATCCAGCCGGGGAATTGATGCTTGCTCCCAGGTCTGATCAAGAGCACTGCTACCTCCATTTCCTCCTTTTCCCATGATAACACATATCAACCAATATACAGAGAGGCTGCAGTGATTCTCACTGTGCCGCAGTGGCCCAGATGTTTCTGGTTTTCAGATCTCATGTCTGCAGCCCCTTCACTACCACCACAATCCACTCCAGAGCTACTCTCTCCGGGCCTTCTGTTCCATGGCAACCTGACATTTCTGAACCTGACTGCCTGGTCATTGCAAGGTCACATTTAAATAAAATAAGACACTTCAGTGATATGAAATCTACCCTGCTGAAGTCCAGAAAGTTTTCCACCAATTCTCAGTGTACAATAAACTGGAGATTTGATTTCTGGTGCATTGACAGGATGGGCTTCAGTCAAGTTGCTCCTAGAATTCTTACAGTCAGGTCTGTCAATGGGCCTACAGTACAACACACTTAGTTCATTCTAGTACACCACAGAGC
The DNA here is from genome assembly GCA_037349315.1 of Chelydra serpentina. Taxonomy (NCBI): domain Eukaryota; kingdom Metazoa; phylum Chordata; order Testudines; family Chelydridae; genus Chelydra; species Chelydra serpentina. Next base: position 83,117,545 of record JBAIAC010000004.1, read on the forward strand.
TAGGTTAAACAAAGCTTCCAGGTCCTCTATACTAAGATATATTTGGTGAGAAATTTGAGGCACAGAAAGCCAAGGTTAATACTCATCCATTCAAGATTAAAACCTATTTCATCAGGGCAATGTCGTGTTTTGTGGGCAGAGAGGTCCAGAGCATATGAACACATTTGTAGGACAGCAAGGTGGGGGTCTCTACATATCTTTATAAAATTTTATACAATATACTTCAGTCAAGTGAAGTGGCCTTCAGTGGAAGGGTTCTGCTAGCCATATAGCCATCACACTTAGCCCACCATTCTAGTAGTGGGATGGGTCCATAAATGTATTGCACCTTGTATTTTTCATCTCCTTCTTATGGGACATTATTTTTAAATTGTGTTGTGTAGCTTTTTCCTTTTGTACAGAGAGTTGATGGAAAATTGAGTTCTTACATTAATTGATGCCCCTTGGAGTCATCCCAGTTTATATGTATTTTTTTTTAGGTTGGACAGTCATCACTTATCTGTTATTAATACCCTTTTGAAAGAGTGTTTTAATCCAATATGACAGCTATTAGCATTGAAAGCAACTCTCTAGAGGGCTCTTCAGTAGAAGGAATTATCTGAAGAGTCAGTCCAGTCAATCAGAAACATCTGACTCTGCCTCATACAGCGTGAGGGACTGATGAACCCATCCACCTACCAAAACAAACATTTTTGGGTGTGAGACAAACTTTCTCACCCCTCCCACAATAATATAACATCTACCCTTCATCAGTGCTTCCTTATTTGCCCAATTTCAAAGCTCAGGTGACTGAGATATCTATGTGGAGAAAAGGTAGTCTGAATGGTATTGAAATTGGAATAGTAGGTTGGGTTTTCTTAGGTACTCATGTAGAAAATAGCTGAAGGGACTTTTCTCCAAACTTTCATTGAGCTTTTGGAGAAAAAAGAGCAAACAGGTCAATACTTCAGTTCTCTGGCTTTTGTCAAGTTGTTTGGGATAAAATGAGGGATAAAATGCTGAATCATTCCACTCCTTCTTCACATTTCTAAAAAAAAACCCATATGTTGTTTTCATTTCTAATAATTTCAATAGGTTTTTCTATAAAGAAGGAAAACTTATGAGTCCTGAGCTAGTAATTCATTTATGCTTTTTTTTCTTTTTTTGTGGGTGAAAGGGGAAGTTATATGTCTACATAATCTATGTCTTTGTTCTTTGGAGAGAAAAATTATCTTCTGCTATCCACATCACAATTATTTCCTAAGGAACCCACATGGTGTTTGCATCTGTAAACTAATAGCCAAGCTTTTCATTAGTTATATATTTGTTTATGACCGTGTTTTCTTGCATGGTCCATCTTCCATAAACATGTCAAATAGTATTTTGCTTGGTATCCCCTCCTCTTGTTCAATTTTACTCGGTCCATTGAAATCAGTTCAGACTGCCTCAGCATGGCATCTCTGTCTCTTATCATCTGTATTAGTTCTAAAAAAAGTATAAGCTTCTTAGTTGATTTGTTTACAATAAAAATTATGTTTCAAATGTCACTTTTCAATAAAGCCTAAACATTTATTTTGCTGCCAGAAGCTTTTTGGTCTCCTCCTTCTGCCAAGTCCTACTAAGGGCTGAAATTTACATCAAATATTCAGCATGAAATTGTTATTGGCAGATAAAAATACCTCAGACAAAATACTTTAGTGAAAATTATTTATTTATCCAGGCACTTTGGGCATTGTCTGCAATGGATTTTCATGTCATGCTACTCATAGCATAATCATTTTGTAGTCACACAATTGAATTACAAGAAAAAGAAAACAGGACAATTATTTTTATTTCAATATTGTAGACTGTACATTTCAGACATTAAATTCCTGTATCTCAATATAGCCCTTCTACAACAAGCTACTAATACAAATTTGTAATTTCATCTTTTTTTGTTTATTCTCTGTTCCTAAATCTCATTAAATCTTCCCTGCACTGCTATAGGCTTAAGGTAGGGTGATCATATGTCCCATTTTGGCCAGGACAATCTCTTTTTTTAGCCGTGTCCCAGCAGTTCTGACTTTTTTTTTCTTCAAAAGAGGGCAGTTGTCCCATTTGCTCTTGCCAACTGATCAAGTTGGCAAGAGCAAATAGGACAAATGGTCATTTTTGTCAAAAAAGTGGGGTGCAGTGTTGAGAAGCGTGCAGGGGGGAGTGAAAATGCCAGCCGTGTGTAAGGGGAAGGCTGGGCTGTACAGGAGGGGAGAGGGGTTTTACTGTGGCGGGGTAGGCAGGGCTCCAGTGGACAGTGACAGCCTCAAGCAGGGGGCTGGCAGGGTTTGAGTGATCAGCGACAGCCTCAGTTGGGATGTCAGCAGGATTCAAGTGACCAGTGAAAGCCACAAACGGGGGGGCGGCAGAGTTCGAGTGACCAGTGACAGTCTGGGGGAGGCGCTTTGGGTGAGCAGCTGGGGCCAGCCCCACAGGGGAGGAGCCTCGGGAGAGTGACTGGGGCCAGTCATGTATGGTGTGGGCCTTGGGCCAGCCCCACGGGGTGTCCCATTTTCACTTTGGGAAATATGGTCAAAAATAGGCTCTTCGTTATAGATAAAGCTTAGACTGAAAAATGTTGAACATAATGGGGGAAAAAAGAGAATCATAAATTTAGCCACAACTTGGAGTTTCAGGCTTCATTTTCCACTGCCCTGATGCTGCAGAGTTATTAAGTATCATTTAGTTGGGCTGCTCATTGATTCTGAGAAGCAAAGAGCCAAAGCCTTGAAACATTCCTTTTTTCCATCTATGGCTGGGAAGAAAATTGTGCCCCTTCCTATCAAATTTAGATTTGGACAAGGTAATCAATTCATTCATGGGATGAAGGCTAGGTGACCTTAATTCTCCCCGCTCAAGAATGAGACTACCAACTTAAAACAAAACAAAACTATACAACTGGTTCAGAACACGGCAGCCCATCTGTTCAGCTGCACAGGCTCTGAAAAGCACATCACCCCCATATTCCACAAGTTCTCCTCTTTACACATGGAATACTGGGTTAAATTCAAGGTCCTCGTCTTCCATACCCTGCATAGGATTAACCATAGGACAACAACAGTGTGCCCTTGTTGCCAAGAAGACTAACGGCATTTGGGGTTGTATAAGTAGGGTCATTTCCAGCAGATCAAGGGACGTGATCATTCCCCTCTATTCAGCACTGGTGAGGCCTCATTTGGAGTACTGTGTCCAGTTTTGGGCCCCACACTACAAGAAGGATGTGGATAAATTGGAAAGAGTCCAGCGGAGGACAACAAAAATGATTAGGGGGCTGGAGGACATGACTTATGAGGAGAGGCTGAGGGAACTGGGATTGTTTAGTCTGCAGAAGAGAAGAATGAGGGGGGATTTGATAGCTGCTTTCAACTACCTAAAGGCGGTTCCAAAGAGGATGGATCTAGACTGTTCTCAGTGGTAGAAGATGACAGAACAAGGAGTAATGGTCTCAAGTTGCAGAGGGGGAGGTTTAGGTTGGATATTAGGAAAAACTTTTTCACTAGGAGGGTGGTGAAGCACTGGAATGGGTTACCTAGGGAGGTGGTGGAATCTCCTTCCTTAGAGGTTTTTAAGGTCAGGCTTGACAAAGCCCTGGCTGGGATGATCTAGTTGGGGTTGGTCCTGCTTTGAGCAGGGGGTTGGACTAGATGACCTCCTGAGGTCCCTTCCAACCCTGAGATTCTATGATTCTATAATTCTATGAACCCATGGTAAACTGCCTCACTCTGTGTGATCAGCACTGCCCAGGACAGTTATATTCCATAGGGACAATGAAATATAACTCCAAAGTAAAACTTGCTGAGAAAACTGTCTTTTCCACACACACACACAACTGGACTACAAGTCAAGATGACTACAACCATCAGCACCTTCAAATCGAATGCACTGTATTGACTCTAGCTTTTCTACAACACCACATGATAAAATAAATAATAAAAACAAAATAAAGTCCAGTCCCAGCTCATGGAAGAGAAGAGAGAGAAATATACTATTATTTGTTATTATTACAGTTGGCCAAGGTGCCCTGTCATGGATCAGGACACCATTGTTGTATCCTCTGTAAAAATGTATAACAAAGAAATGGTTTGTGGGTACCCTTCATAATTTTGGGGGTCATTCAGAGTAAACAATGATGGGAGTCTATTAAACTCATTGTCCAGTTGTACTTGTGTCTACTTTTTGATCTTTTAGAGTCAATCCTTTTGCCACTCTCTTCCATTCTTAGTCAAAAAACAGAAAATAATTCAAACAATAGCTAATAGAGCTCTGTTTGCCACAGAGGCATATGCTGTAACCAGTAGCGTAGGCAGGTCCAGAGCACAGGGGGAGCGGCGCTATAAAAAGGCGCCTCCCCAGGCTCACCCTGTACTCACCCGGCGGCCTCTGGCGGCGCTCAGGGTCTTCGGCGGCACTTTGGCGGTGGGTCCTCACTCGCTCCAGGTCTTCGGTGGTACCCGCCGCCGAAATGCCACCAAAAACCCGGAGCGCCGCCGGGTGAGTGCAAGAAGCGGCGGGCGCTGCTTCCTTTTTAAGGCGCCGCTTCTGCTCACAGGGGGAGCGGCCACTCCCCCTGCTTCCCCCCTGGCTATGCTACTGGCTGTAACCTAGATAAGGAGAACAACCAATTGGGCTCATATTGCAAAATCTGAAAACCAGATACTGTACAGATATGTGATGTTTGTAAATACTAAGAAAACAAGAAATGTTGGTGGCACAAGGGATAACTGGATGAAATTGAGAATTGAAAACTGACATTACATAGCAGAAATAAATCTCTAATTGGAAAAACAATTAGAGTGGTTTTATGGTTTGTGGTGAGCTGTAGCTTTACCCTCTCTGTGGGAATCATGTCCAAGAAACAGGCTTACACCTGCACTTCTCTCAGAGCAGATCTCCATGATTTGCCCCACTTTTAGATTGGACTGACCATGCTACAGCACCCTAGGTTTACCAACTGTATTGCCTAACAGGTCCAGCTTTGGCCCTTGCTATAGACTTTTCTCCGGGAATGTATGATCAGTACAAAATTGCAGTGACTCAGGACAGCTTCCTCAGAATAACCATTATTTATTTGTCAATAGGAACATAAACATAGAGAAAGGGGTAACAAAGAAGAAAAGCCTACATATATATTTTGTTAGTTAAACTGAGTTTTTCCTTGCCATTTTAAATATGTCCCTCTTGTCCCAAGCATTGTAGATGGGCTGGAGAGGCCATACCCCTGCAACATCTGTCTCTCTTTGACAGAATGCCCCCAGTCAGTGTGTCCCCCTTAGATCACAGGCTGTCTTTTATTTTATAGGTCATTTGTTCAAGAGCTGAGCTCCAGGTAATTGAATTACAGTGATTGCTGAGCTCCTGGAAATCTGGGGAGAGCACCAGCAGAATTAATGGTTAGGGTTCCATAGGCTCAGCAACATCAGAATAGCCATCACGTTAATATATACATGTATTCATCTCCCAAATAAACTGGTCAAAGTCTCATTGCTTGAGTCATTTGAAACAAGAGGCCACTCTAGAGGGTAACTTGTATATGTGATTTCTTTATATCACACTGAAATAGCAAAATATTTGCTATTTTAATCTACTTTGATATAATCTGGAAAGAATAAATAGGTAAAATAATCTCTCAGAGAGCACCTGAAAGGAGAACAAGGAACAGATTGAGACAACAATGGAGTGAGTCCAGATGAAAAAGGAACTTGATCTATGTGGGAGTGAGATGAAAAGTAAGCCTAGACAGTGACCATCAGAGGCAGAAATTACTACATATGACCATTCAGTGAAATAGAGAATGGCACCACAGAAGTAACACAGTAACGTGTTAATAACTGGTTCCATCAAGGAAAGAATTACTCATTTAAAAACCTGGAGAATGCCTACAGGAGAATCCAAAACAGCCTGATATGCATGTTGCTCTTTGCTATGATGTCTCTGAGGATGTCCTATTGTATGCATTAAATACAAGCTGATTTCTGTTCTGGAGGAAAAGGTAGAGAGACTTGAACAGAAGATGAGCTTCCTCAGAGAGATGGAAGAAGACAAATTGTATATAGTCAAAGGGAATGTCAATCAATAGTCAAGGCAAGTTCAGACCCCGGAATAGAGAGAGAGAGGAGATACCAATAAGCAGAGGAGAGGGCCAGCCAAATTTTTCCACCGGACATTAGAAGAGGTTACCCACAGTTTTAGACCACCAGACTTCCCTTTCCTCTGGATCCAGGTGGGGAAAAATACCCATTATTAACTTCCAGAAGGTGTTGGCCAACAAGCTATAATGGATGCAATTGTCTGCAGTGAGTAAGAAGCTCTGAGGAATAAGGCATAGGGCAACTCTATTATTATAAAATGGTTCATTTAAGGGTGATACGTGAAGGTAAAATACATGTGACACTTTTCAAAGAGGAATTCATTTTGGGAATGTTCAGTACATAGCAGTAAAATTACTGGAATTCATTACTTTATCTTTTTTAGATTACCTTTAAAATGTTATAGAAAAGCCTTAGTTGAATTTAGAAATCCTTTGTAATCTGGCTAAAAATAAAACTAATGTTACCTTCCATATGATCTCTCTACATACTGGAGTCTGAAAACAGCCCTCCAGGGATATGAGAAAAAATAATAATAAAAAAGTCAGATTCAGAGTGCAGGGCTAGACAGGACCACCGGCTCATCTAGTATGGCTTCCTAAAGGCCAAGTCACTAAATCCCACTCAACTACCCCAGCATTCATCCCAATAATCAGGATTATGTTAAAGTATTACTGCCCCACAAAGACTAAACTATTGTGTGCCGTAGGCAGAGCAAGAGAGACTGAGGCACAGCAGTGTCTGAAGCCTCTGTAATGTTAGGGAATTGATTCAATGAGATATGCCCAGTTGATCCTGGCAAATGAACCATACCCTATGCTGTGGAGTAATGTAAAAAATACCAAGGTCACTACCAATCTGACCTGGGGGGAAATTTCTTCCAAACCTCGAAAATGGCAATCAGATTAGAGCAGCCCCTATCCTGCTTCCATATATACTATTTGGATATGGTCTCCAAAGGATCATGCACCACCTGGAAAATTGGTGGAATGTAGCACATTTTAGCCACATCCCCTCCGCATTTCCTCTCCACCACTTAAATTGTGGGTTGAAGGAAGAGTGGGAGGCTGGTATAGGAACCAGCTAGATTGTCTCTCCACCAGGTGGGGAGATAGTGGGGCTTTCCACTTCCTATGCACCAAACTGGATTCCTCTGTATCAAGCTGGATTACTGTTCTTCAACCAAGAATGCTTTCCTCCAAGATGCTCCTCCATCTGAACTACTGCCTTCTATCTGAGCTGCTGAAAAGAACAGACGGAGTGCCTAAAGTGGGGGATGTTCAGATTGGTAAAGGAGGAAAGGCAGCCAGCCACCTGCATAACAGGCATAATGGCTGCCCTAGTAGTCATGTGTTGGCATCCTTTTGCATAAGAGAGATGGTGGGAATTGCAGCCTATGATGTAGGTGGTTTTCAATGTCTCATATGACTGCATAGTCTAATCTGAGATTTGCATGATCTTTACCAGTTATTTATGTACACATTTATGTATACAATGTATGTAGGTATATTATGTATTTATGTATATAATTTATGTATGTATATTATGGATACAATTAATGTATACGTATTATGTATTTATGTATACAAATCTATGCATCAAATGTATATACAAATTTATGTATCTTGGTTGGGAGCTGCTTGCTTCCTCCAGGCTCTTTTCTCTTTAGACTGTCGGAGACAGTTTCTGTCATGGACTTTGATACCCTGATGGAGACAATGGCACCCCTTGTTATGATCACTTGCCAAGATTTCCCATTGGTCAGAATCAATTCCAAATTCCTTCATATCTCTCTTGCTTGTGCCTTTATAGTGAGTCTTGGGACATCCTTTTATTCTTGTTCCCTCTGATAGCTCCCCATATAGCATGTCCTTGGGTACGTGTCCATCTTCTAACCTACTCAGATGGCCGAGCCAGCGCAGTCATCTTTCCTTGAGCAGGGCTGTCACACTTGGTAAATTTGCCCTTTGAAGAACCTCTGCACTGGCGACTTTATCTTGCCATTTGGTGCTAAGTTTGTGGCATAAGCAGCATAGGTGGAAACTGTTTAACCTTTTCTCCTGGTGAGCATAAGTTGCCCACGTTTCTGCTCCATACATGAGAGTGCTGAGGACACAAGCTTGGTCCACTAGCATTTTGGTCCTGATGTTAAGCTTTGAGTTGTTCCATGGTCTTTTAGTTAGTCTGCTGCAGGTGGTGGCAGCTTTTCCAATGTGAACATTTAGTTCTTCATCAATTCTGAGGTTGGAGGTCACTGTAGAGCCTAAATAGCTGAACCTTTGAGCTACTTCTAACTGGTTTGCATTTACAGTGATTGAATGATCTTGTGGAACTACCTGTCCTAATACCAACTGTTTTGTTAATGCTGATGGTGAGAGCAAATGCCTGACAAGCACTTGAAAGGTGGTCCAAGAGTTCTTGTATCACATCTTCATCAGCTAATAGAAGTTCCCTGATTAGCACCTTTTTTACTTTGGTCTTTGACAGATTGAAGAGTTTCCCATCCGATCTTGTGTGGAGACACACTCCATCTTTCTTGTCCTTGAATGCACAGTTCAAGAGTACCACAAAGAAGTTTCTGAAGAGTTTAGGGGCAAGAACACATCCTTGCTTCACTCCACCTTTCATCTCAAAGCTGTCCAAAGTGGACCTGTCAAACTGGACAGTTGCTCTCATGTTGTGGAATGAATGTATACAACTTAACTGGGTTGGTGGACATCCCATCTTTTCTTGGATTGCAAATAGACCTGCTCTGCTGACTGTGTTGAATGCTTTGGTTAGATCCACAAAAGTGATGTACAATGGTTGGTTTTGCTCTCTGTACTTTTCTTGGAGTTGATGCAGAGAAAATATCATGTCTATAGTTGATCTTCCAGTCCTGAATCCATACTGTGATTCAAGGTAGGCACAATTTGCCAGTTGTTGTAGGAGCACTAAGATGACTTTTGCAAAAGCATTTCCTGTTATTCTTAGTAGTGAGATATCCCTGTAGTTGTTGCAGTCACCCTTTTTGCCTTTATTTTTATACAAAGTGATGATGTTTGCATCATGCATCTCTTGTGGTACCTCAACCTCTTTCCAGAATTTAAGTAACAGCTGATGAAGATATGGTAATAGGCTGTCTTTCCTGCACTTGAGGGTTTCCACTGGGATGCCATCTTTTCCAGGAGCCTTGCCACTTGATAGCAAATCAGTGGCCTTGCTTAGCTCTTCTACAGTGGGCTCCACATCTAGCATGACCTGTAGAGTTGGTATTTGGTCCACTGATTCACTGGTGATGTTTCTTTCTTGTGTGTATAATGATTTCATCGCTCTGCGATTTGAGAGGGACAATCTTGTTCACAGTGGGACATAGAGCTTTCTTCAGGCTGTCATACATGACTTTGAGGATTCCTGTGTCTAAGGCTGTCTGTATTTCTTCACAGACCTTGATCGAGTAATGAATTGCACAGCATCTGCTTGCTCGCTGTATCTCAGTTTTTGTATGTCAAAGTCTCACATTGATGCTCTCTGTTGGCTTCTTGATGTGTTTCAGATAGGCTGTGTTCTTAGTGTTGATGAGAGGTAATAGTTCCGCTTCATTTTCTTCAAACCAATCCATTTTGATGGTCTCTTTCTCCTGACTGTAGTTAAAGCTGTTTCATGGATTGTTGTTCTTAAATCTTCCCAAAATTCCTTTGCCTTCTCTGGTAGTGACTTTTCATGCATGCAAAGTTCAAAAGCCTTCACACACTCTTGGCATTTCCTATTTTTTTCGGTGTTAATAGAGTTGATTTTCAGCTTGCTTCTAGGTTTTGCTCTATGTAGTTTCTTGGCTGTAATCTTCACTTTGCTAATAATCAAGGAGTGGTCAGTGTCACAATCAGCACTGTGAAATATGCGAGTGTTCTGCACTAAGGGCTTGTCTTCACTACCCGCCGGATCGGCGGGTAGCAATCGATCTAACGGGGATGGATTTATCGTGTCTCGTTTAGATGCAATTAATCGATCCCCGAACGCACTCCCCGTTGACTCCGGAAATCCACCTCGGTGAAAGGCAGAAGCGGAGTCGACGTGGGAGTGGCAGCGATCGATTCACCGCCGTCCTCACGGCCAGGTAAGTCAATCTACGATACGCCGACTTCAGCTACGCTATTCACGTATCGTAGATTGACCCCCCCCCTCTAGTGTAGCCCAGGGCTAAGACTAGGTCTTTCCTTCTGACGATAACAGGGTCTAATTGGTGCCAGTGGCCATGACACTTTGTGGCAATCTTTTCTTGTAAAATGTAAATTGGTAATGCACATTTCGTTTGGAGCACAGAATTCAAGAAGTTGTTGGCTGTTTCCCACTAATCTTGCCAATGTCAAAATGTCCTAGGCAATCTGACCATGAGTTGTTGTCTGCCCCAACTCTTTCATTAAAGTCACCAAGGAGGAAAAGTTGATGGTATTCTTTTGACAACTTAATGCAAAGAGTCGTAAAATATATTCTTATCCTCAGAGCTAGATATGAGTGTTGGTGCATAAGGCACTAATGATGTTCACAGAGCTAATGGTCATCTGAAGTTTAAGTGAGATAATATGCTCTGACTTCTCAATTGGTGTTGCTAGGAGCTTTGCTTACTTGTTTCTTACAGTGAAACTGACACCGTGCAGACCATTTTCTTCACTGCTTTTACCCTGGCAAAAGAAGCTGTAATTGGCCTCTTGTACAGAACAAGCATCTGCAAGTCTTGTTTCCTGGAATGCTGCAATGTCAACATTGAGTTTGTACAATGCTTCTGTATGCTGACTTCCTAACAATTCAGCTTCCAAGCTGGAAAGTTCTTGCTTTCTTAGGTTTTCTTGGTTTTTCTCAGATACAAGGTTTCCATCTGCCTTTCAACTTTTAGTCTAGTGCCACTCACCCCCAGAGGCAGACGGACCATGGAGGGTCAGCACCTACTGTCTGGGGGCTGTCCGGCTTTTTGGCAGGTGGTGGATGACCAAAGGAATGCAGTGATTCCTCCCACCATCGAAGATGACCCATGGTGCCCTTTGGATGGGAGTTGATACATTTGGAACCAGCTATGCTGCAAGAGTTGCCTTTGCATAGGAGATCTTCCATCTGCCTACCTTTGGGGCTCCACTCCTAGATTGGTTATCAGGCACAGCTGAAGGGTCCAATCTGTCCTGTGTGGATGTAATTGGCAAAAACACTGAGTGAATTTGCTTATCCTAATAGTCAAGGGTAAAATTATTCCTCTGCATAGCTTCTGATGAGGTTAGGAAATAGTGGTGGTGGGGGGGGAACATGTTTCTCCTTCCTGATTTCCTCCAATAACACAAGAAAGCCTTGGGAAAGGAAGCCTGTTGGTACTAGGACATGCTTTGGTTTGGACCATGAAAAGGTGATGAAAATTAATTAGGGGTGGTGGAAAGGGAAAATAAATAATGGGAAAGGCATTCACAAGGCCCAGCCCATATTGGGTGGTTTCGGATTCTGAATTTTGGGTTGGCATATCCCAGAGATGGGGTCCAGTTCTGATATTAATATCAGGATTCAAACTTACCTGGAGTTCAAGCTGCTTAGATCTAGAGTTTTGATTTTAATATAAATATGAACATAAAGATTTGTATTTTTTTGGTAAAAGCAATGTGTAGTGCTCACTCGCTCTCCAGTGGGGAGGGAGGGAGGCCACTCTGCCTCAATGTATTGGGCAGTAACCACTGGGCTCGGGTAGCACCAGTGGGCCCAAGCTGTAAGTAGTCTGTAGTTCTGGGCACGCCTGACAGGCAAACAAGCAACAATAATCTGGTGCTCTTGTCCACACCCTCGGGTGGCGCAGAGCACTGCTAGTCATTATCCTGAAGCCCCTCATCTGGGGCTGGCAGTACTTAACAGTCTGGAGCTCTAGCCCTTTCGGCAGGTCCGAGCAGGGAGCAGGCTGTAGCCTAACCCTCCTGGTTAAGTCAGCCAGCAAACCTTCAGTTCCAGGTTCAGGTAGGGATGAGCACCCACACAATCTAGGGGCTCCAGAATGGGGAAGCCCCCACCAAGTCTAGTGTCCTAGCTTGGCGGATGGTAGATACACATAGGCCTCCTGGCCTATTGTGGTGAGTTGGCCACCCCAGGGGTTGGGTGGCAGAGGGTAGGGAGACATGGGCTCACCCGACTCTACCACATCCCATCTCAGGTCCCTAACAGTGACGGAATGGTCCATCAGTTGGTCAGTGGGGATCCAGCTTCAACACACTGACCTAGAAGCAGGCAGCCACGTATCTGGATAGTCATTGGCTGCCCCTGGGCTACTCCCATATCTCCTATATCCACAGGTCCTCTGGCTCCTCTGGGTACACAGTAGATGGTACTCCCAGAAACTCCCCTACTGAGTCCATCTCCTCCAGGGGCAGGGTTCTGCAGAGTGCAAATTCAGCTCCTGGGTGCCACAGCAGAGCGGAGGCATCTGTCTCCTTCCCTGGCACCCGCTCCACTGAGTTGGAGAGTCCTCCCTTTATACTTCCTGTCCTGCCTTGGTACTTCTGGTGAGGGGGGCGGGGCAAGTTTGGCTTTGCCCACCAGGAGGAGTGTAGTGATTCCTCACTCTCCAGTCTGGAGGGAGGCCACTCTACCTCGCTACTCAATGATTCACTACAAATGTTGGGTTACATTTTGGAATAAAAACAAAGTCTAACATGCTGAGAACATCAAAACAAACAGATTTTTAACATAAAATATGCAATAGCCCAGTACACTACAGATATCTTACCTTCATATTAGGGAGTCCTTTGATGTGATTCCCAAACACTGTATATGGCAATAACACTGGCAAGCATCTGACATTGCCTTTTCTCAGGGGCATGTGAAATAACTTACTTAGTGAATCCAGTAGAGTATAGATTTCCAACAGGGAAATCTGAGGAAGCCAAATTGTCCAGTGAATTTTTTTTGGCCAACAGCTACCAAAATGTATTTGGGCTGGGTAAAATTCAAAATCTCATTAGCTATTATTTCACTCCTGCTCTAGACAGGACAACCAGTGCACATTATATAATATTTTAATTGTTAAATGATTTCTATGAAACAGTTAATTAAAAAGCTCATTAAATTCATAAGATTTGTGTTTGTTCTTTCAAGGTTATTCACAATTTATATGGGATTTTGTTGCAAGCTACAAATTAAAAAAACCCTGTTTTTATGTTTTTTTTTTATTAAGAATAGAAAATGTTTAAGATATTTGATGTCACAATTGTCTGTAGAAGGTACCCAAAAAGTAGCCTTTCAAACATCTTAAGAGTTTATTACATTATCTGGAACTTTAATTTAAAAAAAGATCCAATTAAAACTAATCCTGCATGATAGTTCAATGTTAATTTGTTATACAGGTTTTGCATTAAGTTGGGGACACAATAATTCCATAGCTTTTAACTACAGTTAAAAGGGTCATTCCCTTTTTCTGAATGCTCTGTGTTAAGGGAGGCACACGGGAAGCCATTGAAGTATAATAACTACGGAGCCTCCAGATATAGAGAGAACAATAGATGCTATTTTATGTGTCATTAGATGAAAATCTTTATTCATAATAACTATATATTTCTAGCTTTATAGTTATACTCCAGAGGTTGTGGGAAATAATTTTTTTCACAGGAAATGCAGTTTCTACTAAATCATTTTTTTCTGTGGGAAATTTTGATTTTGACAACACATTTCAATGTTCCATCAAGAAAACAAGAATGAAATATTTTGGTTTTGGACTGGTTTGACACAATTCAAAACATTCCACTTTGAGTCAGTTCAGCCTTAATCTGCATCTGACTATGGTTCCATGCTGTCCCTAGCAGTAGTATTCCAGGTGCCTCATGCTCCATTCTCCCATATGGGCTGGACAACTTGGACACACTATATCTCCCATGGTGCACCACAGTTTCCCCTCTCACTGAGCTATGAAGTACATCATGGGAGTCACACAATTGTGGGTGTATTGTGGGAGATGTAGTTCAGTCAGGGAGCCCAGCTCGTGATATCAATTAAACTATGAAATGTATACCAGTTGAGGATCTTCCCAAACCCTCCTGTAGGAGTCCCTCGGACGCAGGCTTGGTGGGAGGCCACTCTGACACTGAGTTAGGCAACTAACAGTCAATTAGCAGCCTATCATTCTGGATCTCTGGTTGGCAGAGCAGTAATCAGGATCTTGACTATGCATCTTGGCAAAGGCAGCCAGCAAACACACAGTCTTGATCTCTGCCCCCCTGCATGGGGCAGAGTAGGGAGCAGGTTTTGGCCTTTTGGCCTCCTGGCCAGAAAATACACAGTCTGGGCCAACAGCCTCCTGGAACAGGCCTTCTGGCCTGGAGTGAATAGGCCTCCACCTAAGGAGTGGGGTTGGCTACAGGGGGTAGGGTTCCTGGACCCACCTTACTCCACCAGGTCCCAGGCAAGGGCCCTACTAGTGGTGAGTGGTGGCACCATTGGGTCAGTGGGAATCCCACTGAAACACACGGACTAGTGCTCCAGCAACAAATCTGAACTAAAGTGTGGTTACCCTGGGCTACTTCCAGGTGGAGGGGTCCATTGTCCAAGGTCATCTGTCTCCACAGGGTACACTGCAGACAGCAGTCCTGGCAACTCCTCTCCAAGGTTGGAGGGTGAGGTATCACCACATCAGCCGAGCAGTCGTTTCCTTCAGAGTATTTAGCAACTTGAGGGTGGCATAACCTGGCACAAGCAGAAAGTCCCCCTCCCCCAGGAGGTAATAACACAGGACATCCACTGCCCACTTGACTGCAGGGCACTTCTTCTCAATTACGGAATAGTTCCATGCAAGTTAATAGCTGTCAGTTCAGTTCCAAGATCAAGTGTTCCTCCCCCTCTATCTCTTGGGAGAGGAAGTCTCCTAGTTTAACCTTCAAGGCATCAGTTTGTATGCTGAAATACCTGTTGAAGTCAGGGCTAAATAGCACCAGTTTTCAAGACAGGTGGTCCTTGAGGTTCTGGAAGACCTCCCTGCATTCAGCTGTCCAGTGTACATGTCAAGGGCTGTCCTTTGTCAGGAGCTCTGTCCAGGGGTTGCGAACGTTGCAAAGTTGGGAATGAGCCACCAAGAATAGAGAGCGAGTCCCAAGAATTGCCGCACCTGTATTTTTCTGATGGTGGTGAGCAGGCCTGTAGTCCCTGAATCTACCCCACCGAGGCTAACCTGGCCTCATCCCAAGGTATAACCGAGAAAGGTGACCTCCTGCCACCCGATCTGTCAGTTCTTTAAATTCGCCTTCAATCCAGTGTAGCAATGGGCACTAAGGATGTCCACCACCTGATTAAGATGTTCCTTCCAATGGTTTCTGTATACCACCACATTGTCCAATTACGCCATGTCATAGGCATTGTGTGGTTGTAGAATATGATCCATCAGCCTCTGCAATGTAGTGGGGGCTCCATGGAGACCAAAGGGCATCCATGTGAATTGGTAGAGCCTGGCCAGGGTGGCAAATGTCATTTTCTACATAGAGTCTGTGTGTAAGGGGATCTACCAATACCCGTTTGTAAGGAACAAGGTGCTGATGAATGGGAACCACTGAGTTAATTGAGGACCTCACTGATCTGGGGCATTGGATATGCATGAAACTTGGAGATGGCTTTGACCCACTGAAAAATGATGCAAAATCTCAGAGCCCCTTTGGGTTTTGGAATTAGCACAATGGAACTGTGCCATTCTCTCTGGGACCTCTTGATGACTCCTAGCTCCACCATATCATGCTTCTGCCACAGAAGGGGTTAGTAATCTCATGGATGACCTCTCCTGGACTGATCAGGATGTTATGCTGGATGAGCAAGGTTTGGCCCGGGAGGTTGGTGAAAGTTTTGGGGAAAGCCTTCAAACATACTCCAGGCCCGTTTCTGTTGCTCTTCTGTGAAAGTGACCCCAATTGCGGCTTCCTCAGGTCTATCAACACAGGGACTCAGATCCAGCTTGGGGAGGATACAGGGTGATCAGCAGCCCCTCACATTCGATCATCATAGCTGTGATCAAAATTGCATATAACTTAGTAATGCTGCACACAGTATCTGACAAGTACATATTAAAGCATTTTGTTGCATTTTGTCATTTGGTTTCAGAAAAATGAACCTGTGTTTCAAGCTGACATTTATAGAGTTGTGTGCCACACATTATGTGGCATACATCCTTTGAGAAACCTGACATGCTTTTCACCCTCTGACTACATTTATAGAGATGCCAATGTCACAATATATTAAACTCACATTTTACTAAGGGATTTCCATTATGGCAGTGTAAGAGTCTCGGTCTACGGCGGGGGGTGGGGCGCCAGCCCGCCTCGCTGTGCTCGGTCGATTATCTTGGGGAATCGGCAGTCTCGGACCCGATCTCCTCGGGTCGGATCCGGTGCGGTAGCGGCTAAGCCCTGGCCCCTGGTCAGGGCGGGCAACAAACAGCCCAGAGCTCAGATCCTCAGGCAGGGGCTGAGCAAACAGCAAGTCAATGAGCCCTGGCCCTGGGGCAGGGCGGGGCAGCAAATAGTTCAGGGCTCAGACCCTCACGCAGGGGCTGAGCAAACAGTAAGTCAATAAGCCCTGGGGCAGGGCGGGGCAGCTAACAGTTCAGGGCTCAGACCCTCAAGCAGGGGCTGAGCAAACAGTAAGTCAATAAGCCCTGGCCCTGGGGCAGGGCGGGGCAGCAAATAGTTCAGAGCTCAGACCCTCAAGCAGGGGCTGAGCAACAGTAAGTCCATAAGCCCTGGCCCTGGGGCAGGGCGGGGCAGCAAATAGTTCAGGGCTCAGACCCTCACGCAGGGGCTGAGCAAACAGTAAGTCAATAAGCCCTGGCCCTGGGGCAGGGCGGGGCAGCTAACAGTTCAGGGCTCAGACCCTCAAGCAGGGGCTGAGCAAACCCAGGTCCTGGTTCTGGGGAACCTGGGAGAGGGGGAGACTGCCACCCACACCTTGGGTGGCAGGGGGGACGCAGGCCCACCCACTCCACTGCGTCCCGGCCCGGGGCCCTAACAGCGGCAAAGGATCCGCCGCTGGGTCAGTGGGGATCCTGGCCGCAACACACTGACATGGGCTCTGGCCCCGGTGCAGCCAGACTGGGGTCGGCTATCCCCGGGCCACTTCCTAACTCCCCCTCGGGTGGTACCTGGGTCCAGGGGGTGTCCTCGGCGGGTTCTAGCCTCATGGGCTCCTCGTCCGACTCGCGGTCACTCGGCAGGTCCGGCAACTCTTCTGGAAAGTAGCCGCTTGGCAGTTCTGGCCACTCCTCTGGAGAGGGGCCGCTCGGCGGGCCCGGCCACTCCTCTGGAGAGGGGCCGCTCGGCGGGCCCGGCCACTCCTCTGGAGAGGGGCCGCTCGGCGGGCCCGGCCACTCCAGGCGAGTACCTGGGGCCACAGGGGTTTCCCAGTCCCGAGGTAAGCCGGCTGCGTCTGGTCTCCCTGCTGGCTGGGTTTCTAGTGAGCTCCGCAGGCCTGCCTTTGTACTTCCGGGTCGCTCCATTCTACTTCCGGGTCGCGCCATTCTACTTCCGGGTCGCGGCCCGTCTCTGGGTGGAGCGGGCCCCGAGCCTCCTGGCCCCGCCCACTCTGGCCACTGGGCTGGTGTTTCACTCTGCGGGGAGGTGGGGCGCCAGCCCGCCTCGCTACACACCCCCCTCCTCAAGGCTGGTTCCCGTTCATCGGGGCCAGACCAGTCCAAATCCCCCAAGCGGGAGAAGAAGTCGGCGTTGACGTGGTCCTTACCTGCCCTATGGCGGACAGTAAAAGCATAGGGCAGCAGCGTCAGGTACCAGCGTGTCAGCCTCATGTTGTTATTCTTCATCTTGGCCAGCCACTGAAGGGCGGCATGATCGGTGACTAGCAGGAACGGGGCTCCGAGGAGGTAGTAACGCAATGCATCACAGGCCCATTTCACCGCCAGGGCCTCTTTTTCGATTACTGCGTAGTTCCGTTCACGGGGAAACAATTTCCGACTTAGGTAGAGGATGGGATGTTCTTCTCCATCCACTTCCTGGGACAGGACAGCCCCCAGTCCCACCTCTGAGGCGTCCGTCTGGAGAATGAACTCGCGATGAAAGTCCGGACTATAGAGAACGGGCTCCCGACAGAGACTGGCTTTGAGCTCCTGGAAAGCGCCCTCACACTCCGAGGTCCACACTATCCGGCGGGGGCTGTCCTTCGTCAAGAGACCCGTCAAAGGGGTTGCGATAGAGGCGAACTGAGGGATGAACCGTCGATAGTATCCGGCAAGTCCCAAAAACTGACGCACTTGTCGCTTTGTCATGGGGGCCGGGCAGGCCGTCAAGGCCTGGACCTTCCCCACAAGGGGTCTCACTTGTCCTCTCCCGATGGTGTACCCCAGATAGGTGGTTTCCTGCCATCCAAGGCGGCATTTCTTGGGATTGGCCGTCAACCCGGCGGCCCGGAGGGACCTCAAAACCGCCGCTACCCGCTCCAGGTGGTCCTCCCACTGGCTACTGTACACCACCACGTCGTCCAGATAGGCCGCGGCGTAATCTCGATGGGGTTGGAGGAGGCGGTCCATTAGTCTCTGGAACGTTGCAGGGGCCCCATGGAGGCCGAAGGGCATCCGAGTGAACTGGTATAGGCCGGTGGGTGTGGCAAAGGCGGTCTTCTCCCTGGAGGCGGGGTCGAGGGGAATCTGCCAATACCCTTTGCTCAGGTCGAGGGTAGTGATGAACCGGGCCTCTCCTAACCGGCCCAGCAACTCGTCCACCCGGGGCATCGGGTATGCATCAAACTTGGAGACGGCGTTGACACGTCGAAAGTCGATGCAAAACCGTCGCGTGCCATCAGGTTTGGGGACCAGCACTACGGGGCTGCGCCATTCGCTCTGCGAGGGCTCGATGACCCCCAGGTCCAGCATGGCCTGCACTTCCTCCTCAATAATTTGCCGCATGTGATAAGGCACTGGCCGGGTCGCCTCTCTGATCACCACCCCTGGTTCCGTCTGGATGGTGTGCTGGACGAGGGTCGTGTATCCGGGCTGGACCGTAAAGGTTCGCGGGAACGCCCGGAGGAGGCACTGGGTCTGCTTGAGCTGTTCCTCTGTCAGGGTCTCCCCGAGCTGAGGGCTTACGGGGTCCTCCGGAAGGGTGGCCCGGGGGCCCAGTTCGGGCTCCGGCGGGGAAGGGTTGATAAAGAGTCCCTCCCGCTCCCGCCACGGTTTAAGGAGGTTAACATGATACCGCTGCGTCCTCCGGCGCCGGTCGGGCTGGTGGATCTCGTAGGTGACGGGCCCAACCTGCCGGGCTACCTCATACGGCCCTTGCCACCGGGCCAGTAATTTTGATTCGCTGGAGGGCAAGAGGAGCAGAACCCGATCGCCGGGTTGGAAGTCGCGGACTCGTGCGCCGCGGTTATACATCTGGGCCTGAGCTTCTTGTGCGGCCTTCAGATTCTCCCTAGCTAGAGCCCCGGCTTGCGTAAGGTGATCCTGGAGCTGGAAGACATATTTCAAGAGACCCTGGGTCGGAGACGGGGCTTGCTCCCAGGTTTCGCGCATCAGGTCCAGTAGCCCCCGGGGGCGGCGCCCATATAGCAGTTCAAACGGGGAAAACTTGGTGGACGACTGGGGTACTTCTCGGACCGCCAAGAGCAGTGGTGGGAGTAGCTGGTCCCACTGGCGTAGCTCTTCTGGGGGGAACTTCCGTAGCATGGCCTTCAGGGTGCGGTTGAACCGTTCGACCAAACCGTCCGTTTGCGGGTGGTAGACCGACGTACGTAATTGTTTAATCCCCAGGAGTTCGCACACCTGCTGCAGCAGCCGGGACGTAAAGTTGGTCCCCTGATCTGTGAGGATCTCCCGGGGCAGGCCTACTCGAGCAAAGACCTTCACCAGTTCCCCCGCGATGGTTCGGGCGGTGATGCTCCGGAGTGGTATTGCCTCTGGGAACCGGGTAGCGTAGTCCACCATCACCAAGATGTATTGGAACCCGGCCGAACTTTTTTGAAGGGGCCCCACCAGGTCCATAGCCACCCGTTCGA
Source organism: Chelydra serpentina (assembly GCA_037349315.1). Taxonomy (NCBI): domain Eukaryota; kingdom Metazoa; phylum Chordata; order Testudines; family Chelydridae; genus Chelydra; species Chelydra serpentina. The sequence continues at coordinate 83,137,617 of JBAIAC010000004.1, forward strand.
ACGGTGTTTCGACGAGGGGCATAGGGATCAGGGGGGCCTTAGGTGTCTGCGGCGGGGCAGCCAACTGGCACTCTGGACACGACTGGCAGTAGCTCCTCACCTCTTGATGTATACCTGGCCAGAAAAACCGCATCAGTATGCGGGCCAGGGTCTTTTCGTGGCCCAAATGCCCAGCTGCGGGAATATCATGGGCGAGCTTCATCACCGCTCGTCGGTGACACCGGGGCACGAGCAGTTGGGTTCGGGATTCCCCGGTATGCCGATCCCGCTCGATCCGGTACAGGCGGTCCTGGCGCAGCTCGAAGTGGGGCCACTGTGTCGCCCGCTGGGGGTCAGTTATGGCTCCATCGACGGCCGCCAGCTGCTCATACGCATGGCTGAGCGCAGGATCCGCCCGTTGATCACGACAGAAATCCGTATGCAGCTGGGGGGCATCCGCGGCGTCCCGCGGAGAGTCTTCAGGTTCCTCCCTTGGTCTAGTATAGTCTGGTGCCTCACCGCCTTCTGACTGGGCCTCGGGAGGATCTCCTTCCAGGGCTGGGGTAGCCGCCGGACCCTCCTCGGTGTTCGCCCGGAGGACTTCAGGGAACTCCGTCCAGTCTCGCCCTAGGATCACTGGATAGGCTAGCCGAGGGGCCAGACCGACCACCATCAGTCGTGTCACCCCATCCACGGTTAGCCGGACTCGGGCGCTGGGGTATGGCCTTACGTCCCCGTGGATGCACTGCAGACGAATCGTCCCCAGGCCTGGATCAGTCTGTAGGCCGAGGTTTTGCCGCACGAAGGTCTGGCCACAGCCGGAATCAATCAGGGCCAGAGTTGGGCGCTCCCCGACAACCACTGGCACTGTGATCTTGGCGGCTTGGGGCCGCCGGGCACGGGCATCTCCCGCACAGACCTGGCCAAAGCTGCAGTCCATCTCGGTGCAGTCCCGCTGCAAGTGGCCATGCCTCCCGCAGGAGAAACATGGTCCGAGCTCCGGTCGTCCCGGCCGGGGCGGGGTTCTGGTCGGGTCCTTTGGGAGGCTTCGGTTGGCCCCCCGGGGTAAGGGCCGAGGTATCGGGGCTGGTCGGACCGGGCCCGCGGTCATCCGGGGTTGGGGCTCGGTGTCCCGCCAGGACTTTCGCGGTTCACCCCGGATGGGGTCCCTCTTCTCTGGAGTGGGGCGCCCCGGTACCGGCGGGGCAGCTCGGGTAGTTGGCCCCACGGGGGCCTCGGCCGCGAGGAAATCCTCCATCAAGGTGATGGCAGCGGCGACTGTTACTGGCCGATGACGGAGGACCCACGCCTTCCCTCGTGGTGGGAGTATATGGGTGAACTGCTCTAGAAGAATCTGTTCCAGGAGTTCCCCTGGGGTCCGCCGCTCGGGCTGTAGCCATCGTTTGCATGCCTCCCGAAGCTCCTGAGCCACCACCCGGGGTCGGGCTCCCGTAGGATAGGCTAGGGTCCGGAACCGCTGGCGAAAGGTCTCGGGACTAATGTCCAAGGCATCCAGGATGGCCGCCTTTACTTGGGTGTAGTCACGGGCCTCCTCCGCGGACAGGCCCCGATACACCTTTTGGGCAGTCCCGGTCAGATACGGGGCCAGGAGGGTCGCCCATTGGTCTGGGGCCCACCCAGCGACTAGCGCCACCCTCTCAAAGGTCACTAGGAAGGCCTCGGGGTCGTCGGTGGGGCCCATCTTGGTCAATCGGACTGGGGGGGCCGCGCTGGGTGACCCGGTGGGCCCCGCTGACTGGGGCTCCGCAGAGCGGGGTAGCATCGTCGCCAGTTGCTGCAGGCATTGTTGCTGATGCTCCCGGTTCTGGCGCCCCAGTTCCACAAGCAGCTGCTGTTGTTGAGTGCTGAGCTGCTGGACCAGCTGCTGCTGCTGCTGGAGCTGGGCGGCAGCCTGCTGCTGCTGCTGCTGGAGCTGGGTAGCCTGCTGCTGTTGTTGGCTCTCGGCCAAGAACTTAATAAGCTTCTCCAGGTCCATCTTGGTCAGGCACGTTCTCCCTCGGGTCCCTTCTCACAGGGTTAAGGGGATCGCTGCCCACATTCTCCACCACGTGTAAGAGTCTCGGTCTACGGCGGGGGGTGGGGCGCCAGCCCGCCTCGCTGTGCTCGGTCGATTATCTTGGGGAATCGGCAGTCTCGGACCCGATCTCCTCGGGTCGGATCCGGTGCGGTAGCGGCTAAGCCCTGGCCCCTGGTCAGGGCGGGCAACAAACAGCCCAGAGCTCAGATCCTCAGGCAGGGGCTGAGCAAACAGCAAGTCAATGAGCCCTGGCCCTGGGGCAGGGCGGGGCAGCAAATAGTTCAGGGCTCAGACCCTCACGCAGGGGCTGAGCAAACAGTAAGTCAATAAGCCCTGGGGCAGGGCGGGGCAGCTAACAGTTCAGGGCTCAGACCCTCAAGCAGGGGCTGAGCAAACAGTAAGTCAATAAGCCCTGGCCCTGGGGCAGGGCGGGGCAGCAAATAGTTCAGAGCTCAGACCCTCAAGCAGGGGCTGAGCAACAGTAAGTCCATAAGCCCTGGCCCTGGGGCAGGGCGGGGCAGCAAATAGTTCAGGGCTCAGACCCTCACGCAGGGGCTGAGCAAACAGTAAGTCAATAAGCCCTGGCCCTGGGGCAGGGCGGGGCAGCTAACAGTTCAGGGCTCAGACCCTCAAGCAGGGGCTGAGCAAACCCAGGTCCTGGTTCTGGGGAACCTGGGAGAGGGGGAGACTGCCACCCACACCTTGGGTGGCAGGGGGGACGCAGGCCCACCCACTCCACTGCGTCCCGGCCCGGGGCCCTAACAGCGGCAAAGGATCCGCCGCTGGGTCAGTGGGGATCCTGGCCGCAACACACTGACATGGGCTCTGGCCCCGGTGCAGCCAGACTGGGGTCGGCTATCCCCGGGCCACTTCCTAACTCCCCCTCGGGTGGTACCTGGGTCCAGGGGGTGTCCTCGGCGGGTTCTAGCCTCATGGGCTCCTCGTCCGACTCGCAGTCACTCGGCAGGTCCGGCAACTCTTCTGGAAAGTAGCCGCTTGGCAGTTCTGGCCACTCCTCTGGAGAGGGGCCGCTCGGCGGGCCCGGCCACTCCTCTGGAGAGGGGCCGCTCGGCGGGCCCGGCCACTCCTCTGGAGAGGGGCCGCTCGGCGGGCCCGGCCACTCCAGGCGAGTACCTGGGGCCACAGGGGTTTCCCAGTCCCGAGGTAAGCCGGCTGCGTCTGGTCTCCCTGCTGGCTGGGTTTCTAGTGAGCTCCGCAGGCCTGCCTTTGTACTTCCGGGTCGCTCCATTCTACTTCCGGGTCGCGCCATTCTACTTCCGGGTCGCGGCCCGTCTCTGGGTGGAGCGGGCCCCGAGCCTCCTGGCCCCGCCCACTCTGGCCACTGGGCTGGTGTTTCACTCTGCGGGGAGGTGGGGCGCCAGCCCGCCTCGCTACAGGCAGTGTCTCTCATACATCAGGTTTTCAAAAAGTTAAAATAAAGTTAAGGAATTTGTCTAACTAATGTTATTAATTTATATTGCATTTTACTTGGATTGCTTATTACATTACAATTATTACCTGTATTTTATTACTCAGAAATAAAAAAAAACCTTCATAAATAGTGGAGTTTAATCCACTCACTGGTTTATAGATTCTAGTCCCCCAGAGAGCGTAACCCACCCAGTGTCCCTGTAACAACATGACAACCATCTCTCACAAGCGCCCCTTCAGGTTGGATGTGCCTGCAGTCTTTAAACCATCCTGGCCCTGGTATTGAGGTGTCCTCCCAGGGTTTCCTCCCTGTAGGAATGGTTTTGCCCTCTCTGGTCTGTTGTGGCCCCAGTGTGTCCTCTTAATAGTTCAGTTCCCCTTCAGGGGGTTATTGCTGTCCACTTGTAGGCCTCTTTCCAAGTGCGGGGCGAGGGGGGCTGGCCTGTCTACTACTCCAGGTCCCAGCCCAGGGACCCTAAGAATAGCAGCCACATGCCACCATGTCCCTTTAACTAAACTGCTTTCAGTTCCTTGGCCACTTCCTCATGGCCTCAGACTACACCAAAGCTTAGCCTTTAGCTTGGGGCTCTTCTGTGTTCAGGCCCAGCAGCCACCCAGAAGCTCTTCCTTGCTCCCTGGGTTCCTGCCATCACTGAGCTGTCCATGGTGCTGCAGTTCCCTTTAGCTATCAGCATTCCTCTGACTTGAGGAGGGAACTGTTTCTGGCGCTGCAACTTTTTTTTATATCGCCCTCCTGGGCTCTGATTTACTACTTCTCTGCAGCCACTGTAGTCTGTTTGGAGGACCTCTACTGCTCTTTTCCTGGGCCTAGTCCACCCCATCACCACTCCCAATTGCTGAAATTTTTATTTGGATGTCTAATTTACTTGACAGATGTGTAAATTCACAGGTAGTTCTTTATTGATGATGCATTTGAAGAGGCTCATATTCATTTCAGCAAGTGCAAGGTATATTGCACTCCTGATAGGTGACCAACATGTACTAGTTTCAAAGTGCAGTGTGCAAATAGCTATTGTTGTTGGCTAAAACTTTCAACTTTCAGCAAATTATGTACAATTTTAGTGATATTTGGGTGTCAGACATGAGACCAGATCTGGAGAAATAGTATAATTTTTTCCACTGGTATGATTTTTTTTTAAATGATGTGCTTCAATTTTTCCCTGACCCATACATTCACATGCTGTTGAATGAAGTATATTAATTTTAGAAAATAGTTGCCTGCAATTGACATAGTATAAATTATGTGAGATTGTCACTGCCACAGTAACCACCCTGAAAAAATTCCTCAGAGTGATGTGTGTGAAAGCACAACAGACACAGTGTACTCAAGTGCACCATGGCTATATGACCCCAGTGGAACTGTTGGAAATAGGAGAGAGAGAGGGGCGGGAGCATCCTAATTAAAAAAAAAAGAATGACTTGAGAATGAATCAATTGTACTGTCTCTCTATTTATTCCTAAAATTTCTGTTTCTAGCCAGGAATATTAATAAACCCAAGCTACAGCAGTTACAGATTTCTGAAGCAAGAGATGAGTTTAATCGGAGTGTAATAAATCATTGAAAGATTGCTGAGTAGAGTATTCTGGGATACATGTCTGCTACAAATGGAGAATAAAGAGGAAAACTATACTGCTACTGCCACTGGGTATGAGTAAGTCTCGTTTTCCTCGATGCACACATGGCATCTGTCCTCTGACTGTTTTAATGTATGCACTATTCTTCGCCTGGGGAGCTTCTATACTGGAAAAAGGATAATATAATTTCTTTTTACAAAAGTGGCAATGTTCCATTCTAGAATTTAGCCTAGGATTTCATTTCATTACCTGTTTTTGAGGTGGAAAGAACATGTATTTCTTTTTATTTATTGCCTAATTCTGTGCTATTTCTTTTAAAATATTAATTTTGTCTCTTTCTCATGACTTATTGGAAATTAAAAAATGGTCTTTGCTGTTCTTGTGAGTAGGTCTACTTGATTTTGTTTCATTTTGCTCTTACATAAACTCTTATGTTACAGTTAGCACACTAAAAAAATCTTCCAGAGTTTACCACACTGCATTATGCTCACTTAATCACAGAATTGTCTATAGACTCAGCAAGACATTGTAGCATATTCTGATAAGTTGTATTAACTATATTGACTTAAGTGCAAACTATGTATTCTGTATTCAATTCCTTACTGAAAGGTGAGAGGTATGTTTATATTTTTATTAGATATGTTTATATTTATAAGCTTTTTCCTGCAAAAATATATTGTGCTGGAGAATTGTACCTCCCATTCTTCATTCTGGATGGACTTTGATTCTTGATGGTACCAAGAAATATATCTTAAGACAAGGCTAAATTATAGCTTTGCCACAAGCCTTGAGCAAGCAGCAATACATTGATGTGCTGCCCTGTAAGAAGACCAGGAGGTAGATTGTGACTCTGAATCACAATCAGCCTCCTGTGTTTCTCTTGCTTCTTTAGGTAAATACCTCTTCCAGGCCTGTTCCTGGAGCAGCACACTTCCCCTGAGGTGCCAGCCGAGCTACACTAATCAGCATGTTCATGGGGAGGAGGAGCCAAGGCTCTGCCCATTTCCATCTGCTTGCAGTGATGTAGCAGCCCTGCAGAGACCTGTGATCCATGTAGCCAGAGGAAAAAAGTGAGAGACTGTCTTACTCACTTGCAGAGCTGCACAAGCCAAGCCACAGTCTTGTGCAGAATGACTACTGCTATGCCAAGTGTGCATTATATTTCTATGTTTGAACTATTAAAGATTTGCTCTCTGGAATCTGAAAGGTTAGAACTATAATGGATTTATCAGATGCATGTAAGGCAGGAGATTGCTCTGAGCGTTCTCTGATGGGTCTCTCGGTTGATTGTGTATTTATGTAGTCTTAAAAATAAGAATATATTTTTTTTAAATCCCTAAAATATTAATTAAGAAACTGGAAATAAAGTTAGAATTACTTAGTAGAAGTTCATAGCACTGCAAAGATATAGTAATTTCTGTGGCAGAAAGGAAGACATTTTTGCTAAGCATCTGCATTGTGGTTATTAAACTACAAGCTTGTTATAGTTGTTGGAGTGACTAAACAGTCTTGCCTTCCTCCATTACCACTAAATTAACAAACTGTGATTAGCTTAAGAGGCTCAGTGTATGTTGGTAATGTTTGAAGTGGTTTGGGCTCACTGTTTATTCCTTAGAGGAGGAGTTTCATCCATGCATGCTTGTAAAATGAGCACACACCTGCCAAGGAGGCATAGCCAAAGCTATTTCATATTCAGGGCTTGTCTTCACTACTGGAGTAAGTAGACCTAAGTTACACTACTCCAATTACATGAATAACGTAGCTTAGGTTGACTTACCCTGCTGTCTTCACTTCACTGCGTTGATGGGAGATGCTGGTCGACTTACCTTACTCTTCTTTGAGAGGTGGAGTACCAGGGTTGACCATAGAGTGCTCTGCTGTCTTTACTAGACCAGCTAAATCGACCCGCTGCATCGATTGCAGCAGCGTCTATCTCTCCATAGTGGAAACAAGCTCTCAGTCTTGCTACAGGATGTTATCCATTTGGAAATAATCTGTAAAGAGCCCACTTTTCCCTTTGTATGCTCTGCATACAATACAAACAGATGAGGTGAAGCACAAAATGGTTTAGTCCTATCCAGATAGAAGTCCAGACATTACCTGACATCTAATGTACCTATCTCATAGAACTGGAAGGACCTTGAAAGGTCATCGAGTCCAGTCCCCTGCCTTCACTAGCAGGACCAAATACTGCAAACAATATCCCCACATTTTCATTTGAGATTTTTTAGAATTCACCTTGTTTGGCATTCCAAGTCCTTAAGTAGAAGATGAAAAGATCATGTGATACATTTAATCATCTTGTTACATAAGAACCAAAATTTATCATATGCCCCTCTATTCTTTCCCCTGTAAGCAAGAACTTTACTCCCCAAAAAATTGTACACCATTTCAAAAAGCCATCAAGTTCTAAGAAGGTGAATACATAGGGACTGTTTAACATATTCAACCTTCATTGATGCTAGCTGTGGGGGGCTGGCTCTATCTGACATTAAGTCTGTCTGGTAAGCTGCCGGCAAAAGACAGACACGGAAAACCCCCAAACCACAAGCCTGCAGGTGTTGACTGACTAAAGACACCCAAGTGCTCAAAACAGCTCTTTATATGGCAACCAAAGGCCATGGCAGAGGTAAACATAAAACAGGGGTGGAGGATTTTGCAGGGAAATTAGAGGGCAATTATTGTGTTGAGACTGAGACCAGAACTGCCCACCTGGGGAGGGGGAGGGATGATGATTACAATAAAGGGGAAACACAAAAGGATCTTGGTGCTCACTCCTTGGGATGAGGGGGAGGTTAACTGGTGGTACAGCTATGCTTCTGCAGGATGTAGTTGAGCTTCTGCTACAATAAACTGAGCTGTAACCAAAGACTCCAGTCTCCATGTGTTCCTATGTGTGTCCATTGGTTGTGTCTGAAGACATAGGATACTCCAACACTAGCGCCTTCACCTTCTCGACAGACTTGTCCTGATGTGTCTCAAACCAAGGTTTTTTTTTATTGCTAAAGGTCATGCAATTAAAAGAACGTAATACAAGAGTACGTACTGAACTTCTGCCATGAATGATATTCCCTCTGATTTTGTATCTATCCATTAGGAGCCACTATTTGATATAATTAAAAGGAAACTTAGAAACAATTATGGCTGGCAGTTGCAACATCATTCTAAGATTGGCTTTTGGGAATGTTATCAAATAATGGTGAGTTAGCACAGTAAGACTCTAGGTATTAGTGAAGACTTGGAGGGGATTATCACCTGAAAGACAGTAGGTCTGTCTTATAGTTTAATATTTTTTCCCACCATGCAGTCTATCTATAAGCCAAATTCTGTTTTGCAAACAGCTATGCACTGAAATAATTACATAAGAACGTAAGATCTGACACACTGGGTCAGACCAGCAGTCCATCTTGTCCAATATCCTGTCTTTGACAGTGACGAGGATCAGGGGGAGCATAAAAAACAGAGCACTTTGGGAGTGATCCACTTCTTTCTTCCCCTCTCATCTCCTGGCAGTCAGAGATGGGGCAATCAAAACTGGACTCAGTATTCAAGTTGTGGGTTCACCATGGTATTATGATATTTTCTGTCTTCTTTCTATCTCTTTACTAATAGCTCCTAACAGTCTGTTAGCCTATATGACAGCTGGTGCACTCTGAGCTGAAGATTTGAGAGACCTAGTCAAAGATCTCTTTCTTGAGTGGTAACAGCCAATATATATATACCTTACAAATCACAGAGCACACTATTACATCCCTCTGGTTTCATCCAATCTTCCCTGCAAGCCAACACATTTTTTCCCCTTAGTGATCCCCCTTAGATTTCCCTGCAATCACATCTAATTTCTCAAGTGAACTACTTAGTTCCTTTCTTGGGTGGGCATTAACATTAACCTTTCCATACTCAGAACATTCTCAGAAAATTGTGTACTTTCTATTTTTTGTTTAATCTCTCTGTTTCACGGTATAGACAATATAGACAGTGCCTTATTCTACTCTCATGTAAGTGATTGTTTTGCCCATTGGGGTACCAATACTTTTTTTTCTTACATCAGAATTGAAACAAAAAGATATCATTAAACAGATACTGTAACTTTATTTTGTAGATTAACAATATACACTGTCACAATTAAAAAGTGAGCATTTACCATCAGTTACCACAGCAGTATCCAAGATGTTACAGTTTTCCTCCCCTTATATTTAGAACAAGAAATAATGGGGACAACTGTGTTGTATCTCTGAGCAAATGTTGATATTTTAATGGCAACTACTAACTTCCTTCACAAGCTTCATTTAACATGACAGTTTTAGCACATGCAATCATGAGTGAATTTACAAGTCTTCAGATAGTGTCACCTAGTCCTAAGTAAATGTTCCTGTAATTTCTCTTGAAAACAAATTATTCCAGTAACCAGTTTTCTTTTTCTTTTTATATTTTTTATAAAGATGTAGACCCTAACAGTTTCTTCAGGCAGCTTAGTAGCCTTTATGGTCTGCATCTGTCTAATACATTTGAAGTGTTTTCTGCTCATCAGTTAAACCAACCTTTGCCATTTTATTTATAACTTGGCTTTTAAGATACTGACAGCATATCAGACAACATTTATAAAGCATGTCTGGAAGCAATATATTTGTTCTCCTTATCTGAAATCCATTCACCTTGAAAGTATGAGCTCATGGAGGATAAATGACCCAGAAGAGAAGAATGATCTTATTAGCAATGAAAAAAATTGGCCTCACACAGACATAAATTAAAGGAAAAGTATGTTTATTATTGTAACTTCGCTGAATGAATGTAAAACATACTAACTACTCTAGTGTGTGTGGGGCCGGGTGCGGGGGAGGGGTTGATGTCCATCTGATTAGGGCTGCCAGAAATAATTCCATTAACCCTTTTATTCTTTGTGTGCTGAGCAAGAATTGTATTCTACCCTTGGCTATATATGAGCTGTTCCCATTGAAGCTGAATAGGAGTTGTGTGCACAAATCCTGTAATAAATGCTTACCCCTAGGGAATTTTACAAAGCTGTTCCTGATTCTTGGGCTGTTCAGTTTTGTTAGCAGTTTCTTTTAGCTACTACAGAGGTTCTGAGCCATTATGGTTAGGTTCTAACCTAAGTGTGAGGGATCTACACCTCCACTCCTGTCTCCCTATCATCCTTGTTGCATCTCACCTGGTCTTTGTCCCTTTTCTCTCCATTGCTGCCCTTTTTGTGTGTATTCTTTTCTTTCTCTTCCTTTTTTACTCTTTTTTCTTTTCTATGTAATTTTGCAATTTTCCTTTTTATTTCTCATGCTTTCCCCCCCTCTTTGTTCCCAGATCACTCCTCCCTTTTCTCTGCCTCTCTGTGAGGACCCCTCTTCTTCAGAGCTCCCTACCTTCTCCCCAGGCCTGTATCTTCATGCTCCCAACAAGTTGCTATATGTATCTGTGATAGTGTGTCCATTCCACACAAGCTGTGAATGGGTTAATGTGGGCCAGGAGGGGGCAATAAATCTTCATTACTGCAGCTGGAGGGGAACCGGGCATTGGTAGAGTCTTATGGCAGATGAAGCCCAGCTAGGGAAGAAACTGGGATAGGCATATAAAACCATGATGTGCCCTCAGAAATAAGTTGCAGAGATGAGGTCTGCAGTCACCCTTTAGAGGGAAAGGGATTTGATAAGGGACAAGGAGAAGATCCAGGGGAAGAGAAAGCTCTGGGGCCTTGTCCTGGCCTAGGGAATATGGCAAGAGGCTGAGAGGGGTGAAGTAGACAGGGGGAACAGAAAATCTCTGATGGTAAACCCAGAGACAAGCAAAAAGATAGACAGGTAAGATAGGTGAGCCCACAGAAACAGCAATGGGACTGGAGACTGTTCAGATCTAGGTTCCTAGACATAGGGTCCCTAGGCCGGAACCTGGAGTAGTGGATAGGCCCAGGTTCCCCTACCAGCCACTAGCAAAATGGCACAAGACCTGGAGTTGCAACAGGAGACTGTCTGAGATTACATATGGACAGATTGTTTGGTGGGACTTTTTGTTACTTTGAAAGGAAAGGAGGCTAATTCATGAATATGTATCACCTCAAGTTAGAAAGAGAGAGAGAGTGGTTATAGTTTGAGTAACCAACAGAAGTGGGTGCTAGATGTGACAAATTCTCAGACCCAGTCACACACAGCTACACCTGCAATGTGTGGAACCCCTTTATAGTATCCAGTAAAAAAAGTGATTCTTCTGGACAAGAGTGGTATTATCAGACAGAATTCTCTCCATGCCTTTTGGCCTCAGACCTTGATTTTGCTTTCTGTATGGGTATGTCTTTACTATAGAGTTAGCCCAGTCTCTAACCTGGTTGTTGCCTCTAAGCCCCTGTTGTCCACACAGTAAAATCTCTCACCTGGCCTTGAGGGTGCTTTAAGCCTAGGCTAGCATAGATGCTTCTAGGCTTGAGTGGATGTTTTACTTCAGCCTGGGCTGGCAACCTGCCTATTTTGCAGTGAGGAGGCAGGCTAATAAAACCCAGTCTAATAATTCTTCAGTGCCTTCTACCTGGGGCATATTTTCTTACCCAATCCCTCTCTACCTCTTTTTTTCTACACTGGCTTAGTTTTTAGACCTCATTTTTGCATACTGTATTTCTGATGTAGTTCCAAAGCATTTAAACACAGGTGCCATCTGAGAAATCCTTCTCCCAGAGTTCTAATAGCTGGCAAGAAGTTGACACCAAGCTTTCAGTCTGATGTCAGTTACCCCCATAATTTCAGGAGATGTAACCAGAATCAGCAGCACTGAGAAATTGTCCAAGCAGCTAGCAGTGGAGGGGATCCACCAGATGGAATTTCATTACAGAGAGAAAATAAAAACCCTGAAGACTATGTATAGGATGGCTAAGGATTACAAGACCACACTCATCAAATCACTGAAAACGTGCCCACTCTACTATGAGTTTGCCTGGGTGCTAAGCCCTGTCAAGTCCACGGATGCTGCTTTCTTGTTAGATGTGCTCTCTTGTTGGAGAAAGAAGAAGGGGTAGAAGGAGAGGAGCGTCTGCAGCAGGGTCTGAAGGCAGAGGAAGGAGCAGACATAGAGCTGATGCTGACCCCTGTATATTGATTTGGGGCACACGCACAGCTACTTCTCTGGCCAGATTCCTAGGATTGCTTCTGGAATGTGTGTGTGTGGGGTGGGGGGGGGGAGCGGGTATGTGACAGGCTCAGGAGGAAAGAGTACAGGAACCAGTATCAGGGAAGCTCTGTGAGGAGCAGGAAGACAAGTTTGTTATTGAGATGGGGGATGTTGTGGATTGGATTAAAAAGATGTTTTTTAAACTGATTAGTGTAACAACTGCCCTTCATGTAAGAAAAAAACCGTGAAAACAGTTGTCTCCAAGACAAAGGCATGCTAAAGGCCACTCAGAGATTCAAATGAATTGGGTGGAGGGAATTTAGCTGGGCATTGTTTTGGGTAAGGGTGTGTGTGTATAAGAGAGCAGGAGACAGCAGACAGAGACAAACAGCCTGGACAAATACAGCTTAAGACTCTGGAAGAAGCAAAGGGAGGGGACTTCTTGGTCTGGACAGGATGACTGAACATTTTAGTGCTATGTGGAAGGAAGCTATACCCTGGTTTTGATTTCTCTTGTGTTCAGAGAAACAGGACTTTGACTAGGTACTTGGGACAAAAGGGGTAATGAGGTATTACAATATGAAATGGAAGGTATTTGCCTTGCTAGGGCCAATCTAATTAATAATGTTACATTTTGTACACCATGTATCAGAGGGGTAGCCGTGTTAGTCTGGATCTGTAGAAGCGACAAAGGGTCCTGTGGCACCTTATAGACTAACAGAGGTATTGGAGCATAAGCTTTCGTGAGTGAATACCCACTTCATCGGATGCACTTCATTCATAGACCATGTTATGCGTGCTAAGCTTCAGTTGGGGGTGGAAGAATCCCCTTTTCCCTGTTTCCCCCCACCCAATTATGTATGTAATGAGATGGATTCCAAGTGGGGAAAAGAAATTTAAATATGCAAGCAGTGATTTATTGTGGTAGAGATTTCCACATCCATGCAAAAGAAAGATTGTTAGTAACAGCAGAGCAATGCCTGCAAATGTGGGGATGCAGGCAGCACAAGCGGGTGCTTTTTCTCAGACTGACACTGGCTTTATAGCAATTTCAGAGGCAGCCTAGATATTAAGTCCACTGTATAAGCTGTGTGTTAAGTCCAGAACACTTTCAAAGTGAAACTGCAGTACCAAGAGACTAAGAGTATGTCTACACTGCAATTAAAATCCCTCAACTGGCCTATGACAGGTGACTCAGGCTCTTGGGGCTCAGGGCAAAGGGGCTGTTTAATCTAAGTGTAGACGTTCGGGCTCGGGCTGCGAGGTGGGAGGCTCCTAGAGCTTGGGCTGCAGCCTGAACCCAAATGTCAACACGTCAACACGTCAATGAAACAGCCTCTTAGCCTGAGCTCTGCATAGGCCAGCTGAGGAGTTTTAATTGCAATGTAGACATATGCTGAAGGGCTGTTAGAAGTGGAAGTAGGAGAGGATGAAAAGCCACATCTATGGTTATCTTAAAGATCTTCATTCTTGCTCAGTAACCTGTTCATTTGCTGGAATTTTATTCCACCCTTTGAGTACAATGCTGGAGAACTTTTCTTAGAAAATAAATTCTAAACAGTTAATGACGTTAATTGGCAGAGAAAACTTGCTGCAACCACCTTTGTAGCTTACTAGACCCCTCCATGCATTAATATCCATATCAGTACCTAGGTGACAAAATACCTCAATGGGATAGATGGATGGCAATGAATTGTTACTATGAGTAATTATTGTGCCAGGAAGAGTGAGTGTGATGCTGTAGCCTGGTGGCTTCATAGTTTCTTTCAGCCCAAACAATTTTTTTTCCTTCGCTACATTTTTTTGTGACTTGTGGATTCAGTTCATTTAAAAAAAATAACTGTCATGGAACTAAAAATTCATTTATTTCTCCAAGTCTACTTTTGACTCTGTTTAAAAATGCCATTGCCTGACTTTCTCCCACATGGAAAAAAGATATGACATCCTCCCTATCTTCAGTTCCAGTGCTTTGCATTTATTTTAAGATCTAATTCAAACTTTCCCTCTTTGAAGAGAAAGAACACAGAAACAAAAAAACAAAACAAAAAAATCCTGAAACTCTCCCAGGATCATTTTCAGCCTATCTCAGAGTCCTTAGGCCAAATTCTGAGAGTAGAATTTTGCCCTTTGACTTTCCCCTCCATCAATCCTAAAAAAGAGAGAAAAATAATTATCTCTAGAATTCTGTATACATAAGGGACTAAATTCAGTCTGGTACTACTTGAGTTTACATTGGCATTATCACAGGCATAGGGAGTGGGATGCTATTGTTAGAAAGCCTAGTAGGGGTTATATCACTTCAAGGCACTCATAACCTTCTGTCTTCTGAGAGGTAACCATGTGGGAAGTATAGTTTCAAAAGTGGAGAGTGTTGGATAGGGAAGAGTCATCCTTTTTTGTTGGTTGGATATCAGATTTTAAAATCCATCTCTTCATCTGCCATTAAAAAAAAAGATACAAAAGTGTTGGTGTCCTGAATAAGGATAGACTTTAAAAAAAAATACACTGTGAATTTTCTGAAGTATTTGTCAGTTCTCTTAAATATCTCTGCAACTACAGATACTGGTAAACGGATAGCCTGCAGGGAGGAGGGAGAGATAGAGGTTGCCCACTCCTTGGAAGCTTGTTTTATCAGCTATCACTGAGAGAGGGTGAAAAATAACAAGATTAGGTGATGTGAACCCCCCAACCAAATAAAAACACTCTTTTGTTTATCTATAGGCCTATGAGATCTAGGATGTACACACGTGCAATGGTTACAGATGCACTTCACTCTCATGTACACTTAACACAATTAAATTGGGATAACAACAACAACAAAAACCCACAAAGGACACACACAGTTAGTACCCTTGAAACAAAATAATGGTTCAAACATGTGGCAGGGTGTCCCTAATGTAAATGGGCAAAATGGAGCCACTAACGTTGGGTCTGAATTTGGCCTGTGCCTATAATTCTAATGTAAATTGGCTAGATTATTTATCAATATATTTAATAAATGGGAATCCTATCATCTAAATCTGTCATAAAATATCGTACAAGCAAATCATTTTTAGTGAGATGTTGCAGATTTAAGAAAATGATTAAAATTTTAAATGGTATGAATGGCCACATGTAAAGCCATATTCTGCAGGGATCTGAACAGGTATGAGGTGTTCAGCATTGAAAACTCCCACTGAAGAAGTCTTTGCAGGAAGCTCTTAGTCACTCACAGGATCAGGTCTTAATAAAACATGATCACTTACGTGTTTACCAGCCACAAGTTATACCCATTCATTTGCAGAAGAAGTCACAAAATGTTCTCAAGGCTTTTAAAATGACAAGGAGTTTAACAGGTCAGAGATATGCATGAAAATATTATGTGTAGCTACTTGTTAATAATGAAAACTCAGCTAAACCAGACATGTCCCTTGCGGAAATGTTCTTCTACTTTATTCAGGAAAATCCAGCCTAGGTGAACTTAATTGACTTAGGGCTCAGTCCTGCAAGGTGCTGTGTGATGCTTGGGAGATGCTGAATGCCCTCAATTCTCATGGGCTTCTTTGGGTATTGCTACCACTGAGTATCTCTCAAGAAGTACTCAGCACTCACAGGACAAGGCCCTAAGGAAATTGCATCCAAATACCATCTAAACTAAATGTAAAACAACATTTATAAATAGTCATTTCTAGCGCTTGTAGCAGCATGGAAGTGATGCATCTCTCAGCAGGCAGCCTCACAGGCTTGTATAGTTCACATGGCAATATTACTCTGAGTAACAGATAATTTTAGTGACTTGTCTGAGAACATGAGACAGAACCCCCCAAAGAGTCAACCTGCCATGCCATTTAAGATAAAATAGACCTATTATCGCTAGATGATTATGCAGACAATGTTCCAGCTCCGAGCAAGGCAAGGTAGGAAAGGGCAATTTATAGCCACATATAAGGCTCTCCTCCCATGTTCTGCAGCTTGAAACCTTTAGCATAATCTGGGTACTTGCCATTATCACTCATTTGCCTGGAAGGCATACAGCAACAAAAATTTGCCACATTAGTGTAAATTTGGGTTAAACCAGATTCCTAACTAAGTACTTTTTGACTGTGATAGAAATATTGCGTAGGTGCTCAAATTATAGCGTTATACTGTAGACTCAAAGTGGGGGAGTTGTGCTTGATGTGTGAGAGGACCACACCCGTCCCAGAGACTTAAAAACCATCCACCTACCTAGGATGTTGCTGAAAACTACTGACTTTAATGGCTTTGTGTGACCTTATTGGAACAAGACAGGCAGACTGAGGCAGTAAAAGGAAAACTCTTCACAACTTTTCCACTGCTTGCATCCGATGAAGTGGGTATTCACCCACGAAAGCTTATGCTCCAATACCTCTGTTAGTCTATAAGGTGCCACAGGACCCTTTGTTGCTTCTACAGATCCAGACTAACACAGCTACCCCTCTGATACTCTTCACAACCAGAAACTCAATTTAGCAGCCAAGACAGGGAGAATTCACCAAGCTCTAAACAGCTCAGCTGCATGAGACTTCGTTTCCATCTTAATATCTTCAAAGAAATCCTTCTTACCTTCCAGCAACTCTGGGTGCTGCAAGTGGTCAGATTAGACATGAGTCATAGTACCATGATACATCTTTGCTATGCTTTCTCTGCACTTAATCCTGTGCTATTTTGTGGGAAGTGATGACCAATTAATAGTTTGCAACATTGTTGGTTTCACATAGTGTGACTTAGTGAGCTTTTGCTGTAAACTAAAATGTGGGGGGAATGCTATTATACTATAGACAAATGAAGCACAATTAGCAGCAGCACATCTGAAATGAGACATTGAAGATTAGTTATATTTGTCATCATAATACATTAATAGTGTCATAACAGCAGTTTTTAGCATTAACAGAATATGTTATCCTTGGTGAAACTTTTAAAAAAGTTCCACTTCTATACTGGATGGTTCAGCTTGTCAAGGAATGTGATTTATCTCCTAGCTCACAGAGGAGAATGGCTCAGTTAGTAAATTGTGTCATATTTTCATAGTTGGCAGGTACCCAAATCTTTAGTTTAATCAGATGAATACAGACATAAATATACTGTATTTAACATGATATATGATTCATTGATTAGAAGACAAAAGAGGCACAGTAAGAAATAAAACTAAAGAGTGGGAACATTTAAACCCTCAAACAATCAGAGAGCTTGACCTTGGTCTATTGCACATATTGTTATTAATCTTTTATAGTGTTTCAAATGTGTACATGATTCTAGAGTATTATGACAGTATCACACAAATAGCAAGCCTGTACTCTAATGGAAATGGGAGAACAGAACAAAACAAACAGGCTGGAACATACATATAGTAGAATAAACCCAGCAAACCTTAATATGTTCCATTGAAGAGATTAGCTTTAGTAATTTATTGATGGTGGAGAGGAAGAGAACTTGTCTCTGTCAGGGAATGGCAATTCCAGAAATATGGGATGTCATGGAAGAAGGTACATAGAGGATCAGGTGAAAGAGACAAAAGAGGCTTCAAGATGACATATATAGAAATAATTGTCCAGATTCTTAGGTAGCATAAATCCCTATCCCATTATATCAGTGTATTTATTTGCACATCCAATTGCAGCTTTTTAATCTCTTTGTTTCCAAATTGTACTGTATGCATACACAAACGAATGCATTCCCCAAACGGGAAATTATTTACTAGATCAACTCTCACAGAAATCCCTCTCTGATTCTGAGGTAACAATTTCTTTTCTTAGTCAGTTATGCTGAAAATTTGGAGTAAGAATCACACATACAATATATAAAGTGTTTTGAGTCAAGGAGTAGTACATATAGTTTGATTGAGTAACAATATATCCAGTAGTTTGGAAAAATATCCACTGTGAACACTACAATTAAAGAACAGGAACATATATCCAGGAGAGGTCATGCTGTTTCGGTCTGCATTTCCTGTGATAAGTAGGAGGCCATCTTGGAGGAATGTCAGAGGACCTCATGAGCATCAGTCAAAGCATTTCTAGATGTCTCACCAACTTTCCAGAGGCATTGATGCATTACACAGTTGATTACTTTAATTTTCCCACAGCTAAACAAACAGATAACATAATGGTAAAGTGCAATCTAATACAGTGGTACAGTTTCTAACTGTACCTGTTACAGGAGACCTTGTGTGTATCCACTGTTGCCCTTGCACGTGATAAAGAGGATTGCAGAGATATTAAACTCTTTCACAACAGGAAAAGCAAGCTGATGGTAATGTTGCATTGGACCGCTTACATTTGTGACAGGGTCAGGCCAGATGGCTACAGGAGGGTGTTCGAAGGTAGATACATTAGCCCCAGATTAATCAGGTCTGTTTTCCCTAAGTAAGATAAGAGGCTGTTCCAGAACAATCAGGAAGTTGCTGGAACCAATTATGGCAGGCAGGCTAATTAGGACACCTGGAGCCAATTAAAAAGCTGCTAGAATCAATTAGAACAGGCAAGTTAATCGGGGCACCTGGTTTAAAAAGGACCTCACTTCAGTTAGTGAAGTGTGTGCGAGGAGCTGGGAGCAAGAGGTGTGCAAGAAGCTGAGAGTGAGAAGGTGTATTGCTGGAGGACTGAGAAGTACAAGCGTTATCAGACATCAGGAGGAAGGTCCTGTGGTGAGGATAAAGAAGGTGTTGGGGGGAGGCCATGGGGAAGTAGCCCATGAGGTTGTAGCTGTCACACGGCTGTTACAGGAGACACTGTAGACAGCTGTGATCCACAGGGCCATGGGGTGGAACCCAGAGTAGAGGGCGGGCCCGGGTTCCCCCGATCCCCTTAACTCCCTATTTGATATAAGAGGAGTTGACTTGGACTGTGGGTCCCACCAGAGGGGAAGGACTTTGGCCTGTTCCCAGACCCATTAGGTGGGCCAACAGAAACTGTGGGGATTGTTCTCCTCTTTTTCCCCATGCTGACCAGTGATGAGGTTAGCTGAGTGAACGGCATGTTTGTACCACTTACAAAAGGAGCCAAACTGAAGACTGCCGTGAACCTCTGAGGCGAGCAAATCCGCCAGAAAGCGCAGAACTCACCAAGGCAGAGGAGGAACTTTGTCACACATTGTAGGTGTCTTATACATCCACGGAAGCCAGACACTATTTTTATTGGATACAGAAAGAGTCTGGATGTAACCTGTTGACAGCACTCATTTGGAAAGCAACGTGCTTCTGCAAAACTCAACACAGATGAGTAGTCATCCAAAGAGATGAGGATGTTAAACTAAGGGATGCTCTACGTTAGGGATTTACTTTGGTATCGCTATGCCTCTCAGGGTTGTGAAAAACCCACATGCCTAAGAGACAACTCTAACTCCCAGTGTAGACTGAGCTAGCTTGCATTCTTCCATCAACCTAGCTACAGCCTCCTGGGGAGGTGGATTAACTACCCTGATGGAAGAATCCCTTCAGTAGGTACAAAGAGTGTCTATACTGAAGCATTGCAGTGGAGCAGCTGCACTGGAGCATCTGTGCCGCTGTAGGGTTTTATGTGTAGACATACCCTAAAGATAAATAATAACAAACAATTGTTAGTCTCCTTATTAT
Source organism: Chelydra serpentina (assembly GCA_037349315.1). Taxonomy (NCBI): domain Eukaryota; kingdom Metazoa; phylum Chordata; order Testudines; family Chelydridae; genus Chelydra; species Chelydra serpentina. Next base: position 83,157,335 of record JBAIAC010000004.1, read on the forward strand.
GCTACACAGCATTATGGGTTATATTTTCAGCGAGTGTAAATTGGCATAACTCCATTAACTGCAACTGAACAACTCCTATTCATGGCACCTGAAAATCTGGTCTATGAATCTTTCATTTTTGTTATAACTATTTGGATTATTGTAATACCCACAATGTTCTAGGCACTTTCCACATATGCTAAGATACTGTTCCTCTCCCAGAGAGCTTGTATTTTAATTAAATCCACTGGAGTCTTTCAATTGACTTAAATGGCCTTTGAATCAGGATGTTAGAAGACAGTATATGAAGGGTGAGGAAAAATAATAGATTTAAATTCAGCACGGTTGTAGTGTTTTGTTTTTTTAATAAGCATCAAACTATTCTCCATGGCTTTCTAAATATTTGTTACTCGTATTTTGCAATAACTAGTAGGTATCAGAGCAAAAGAGGGATTTCAAGGAGAGGGCAGTGGCCTTATGGATTCCTTTACAGAGGACATTCCATGTGTATGGAGTAGCTTCGAAAAAAAGCATAATAGTTGGGGAAATGTATAGTTGAAGCAGGAAACAATAAGAGAGAAGAGAAAATAAGTAGGAGGGACACAATAGGCATTTGAACTGTATTTATGACTATAACCTCATTTAATACCCTTTGAGAATACTAAAGGTGCAGACTTATAGTTGCAAAATATTGTGTTGGTTTTTTGTCTTTAAATGAATCCAGGAAAATCTCTATCTTTCATAATGTGAGGCATATTACCCAAGAAATAGGCAGCAGACTGATTATGTTTTGTTGCATGTCAGGGAGATGCCCATTCATGAGGAAAAAAATCCTGAATCCCAATTAAATAATGTTATCACCTGCAGGGCCACTAAGGTTTGCTCTGGCTGCCTCTGTCATGACAGAGGGGCAGCCAGGTCAAATTTGAATTTGAGCTGTGCGGTGTGGCACATAATGTTGCAGTGTTGCTCGGGTTTGTCATGGCCACCCATCTGTCACGATCACAAATCTCCCTGAAATTAATTTGAAAATGATGATTAGTATGATAAGCAGGAAAGGAACCCTGATCACCTGACTCCCAGACCAGCTCCCTAGTTAGCATATCATGTTACCACCCTGTAAACTTAACATATCAATTTTCTTTTGGTAGTTACACTGGGCTGAAAGCAGACTGAAAACTGTTTAAGCATTGTCTTTTGTGATTGAAAATGACATTGCTTTTAGGCAGTGTAGTGGCTGCCAGACTGGATGAAATGTTTTTCTTTTATATAATGCACTGACTATAGTGCTAATGAAAGAAAAGGATTAATAGCACTGTTTGTAGCCAGACATAATAAAGGGAGGTGAAGTACAAGCTTCTGTTCCTCAACATGCCAATGGATATTAGTCCTGACTTGCAAAAGCAATGCTATTTCAGCTGTGATGGATCCACATTTACTAAAGATACAGTACCCACAGGACTCCTCTTTCTTTAAATTAGAGTTCTTAGGAATTACATCATTATATCAAGATGTAGTGGTTAGTTACAATATTACAGATTGATCAGTACACTTTTAGTCTGTATGAATGTGCTAGGGTGAAAGAGAACTGGTTTACTGCATATACATTTGTATGTAGCTTGCTATGGTTTGGCTGGTTTTCTTAATGCTTTTATCTGTAGTTTTTCTAGGGTAATGCTCCAGTTTATTTGTTTCTTTTATTTTATTACTCTTCTAGTCCTAGCAGCAAGGAAAGAGATTTTTAAATGGAAAAGGAGTCTGTTATTTCAGGTAGGCACTCAGACTTGTATAAGGGAAACTGGAAAAAATTAAAATTCTGTTTTTTTTTAAGATAAATCTTATGTTTTCTCTAGTTTTTATGTAGTCGAACTGTTCTGTCTGACTGTTCCTGTGTACTTAGCAATAGTCTTTGCATGAGAAAATGGAAGATACCAATTCTCATTTTGGTTTCTATTACTTAATTACAACAGAGCTCTGTTCTTGCCTGCAACAGAGCTCCGCTCTGCGCAGGAGAGAATGAGGGTGGGGAATGAGTCAGGGGAGTCAACTCCAGCTGCTTGTTTTGAGGGCGAGCCTAACCATTTAGAATTGCTGAAAAAAGGACCGTGAACTATTGGAGATTTGGTGCTGTGTAGCCCCACAATGCCCTAGCACTGATTTTTCTTATTTACTTAAATTAGTGACATTTCACTCACTCACACACACACAAATTCTGCACACAATTTTCATGAAGCAAACAGACGTTTTTCCCATTTCCCACAGCTATAAAGAGGCACTATTTTATTATAATAGATTAGCCCCTGTGACAATTGTCACCAGGTTGCTAACTGAACTTCTGTTCCAGAGGTCTGTCATTGTAGTATTGCAGAAAAGAAATTCAATCATTGGTACAGTTCATAATTGCTTACTGTCTGCTGAAGTGATTACCTGTGTATTTGTGAAGTTGCAATGAAAGTGATAAACATGGTCTGCAAAAAGTCTCAGCAGGCAATACATTTCTGATGGTAGCTCTTCTGAGTGAAATTAATTATTGGTAAAAGAACAAGTCATACAAATTTTGCAGTCTACTTTAGGTACAATAGAATATATGTGATTTCATTCCACACTCCCTGGAGGAATGTTAATTTCCTTTTAAATTCTACTTCTACTGTAGCTGTTTGTCACAGATTTCTTCATTTTACATCTGAGTACATGACACTAGGTGAAATGGGATAGTTTTTCTGTTCAGTCTGTGGTTCACAGGGTTTATAGATGTTTTATAATGTAGACTTTTCTAAGAATTCACAAACTATTTTACAATATATTCACGAGAACTGAACCTTGGAGGATTATTACTTTTTCTATTAATGTTTCTACTAAAGGAAAAATGAACAGGTGTGTATGTATGTGTATATATGTGTGTGTATGTATGTAAATGTGTGTGTGTATATATATAATATATATGCATGTTTAAAGCCCAATATTTCTCTATATCAGCTTAAAAGTAGCCATTTCCCCAAATATTTCTTCCACTAAACATATTAGCTAGAGAACCTGTGGAAAGATGACACAAAAAGGTGCATAAATGATGCTGAAGTGAGTCCATTTAAACAATTTGAACTAAGATAGATGGAAAAATATTTGCCATGAACAGTTATATTGGAGGAGAATAAAAATAGAAGTTTAGAATGATGGTGCCTCAACACTAATTACTACATAAGTATCTTTTAGGCTGAGATGTAGACTTTTACATTCAACATCTGGGGTATCAAACCAAAACAAATCCACCATATCACAAAATCATTCTCATAGCATTCACTAGGTGTAATAAGTTTAATGATATATGAATACAATTAATACGAGGAATGGCATATTTGCAAGTATGTGTCATGAATGTGGTTTGTATTGACATAATCCCCAAGAGATAACAGAAGATAAAACAACCTCATTTGAGATTCAATATTCATAGAGACTATACTATTAATGTCAGCTGCCTATTCTTTATACTAAGGCTATGTCTACAGTGGTGCACATACTCGGTTACTTGCTTATGTATACACTTGCACATGTTCCCAATACCCATGCTGAGTATCTACATATTCTGTGCTGGACAGGGGTATCCCATTTTGTACATGCAAATATCCACATCGACATTGCCACTGTTCATAGATTCATAGATTCCAAGGCCAGAATGGACCATTGTGATCGTCTAGTCTGAGCTCCTGTATAACATAGGCCATAACATTTTCCCAAAATAATTCCTAGAGCATAGCTTTTAGAGAAAAAAAAATCCAATCTTTATTTAATAATTGTCAGTGATGGAGAATCCATCCTAACCCTTAGTAAATTGTTCCATTGTTAATTACCTTCTCGTTTAAAAAAATATGTTATTTCCAGTCTGAATTTGTCTAGCTTCAACTTCCAGCCCGGGCCAGCTCTAACTATTTGGCCACCCCAAGCAAAAAAAACCAAAAAAACAACCCCAAGTGCCGCCCCACCGAAACAAAAAAAAACAACTCCCCCCCCACACCCACGGAACCCCCCCCTCCGGTGCTGCGCCGAAACAATTCCCTCCCCCCCGCCAGCGCCTCTCCCTGCCGGAGCACCGTGGGGAGGGCGGCCAGCCCGGCCCAGACCCCACTCTCCCGGGTGTGGCCGGAGTGCCGGGGGCAGGGCGGCCAGCCCTGCCCCAGTCCGCTCTTCCAGCCGGCCGCAGCCCCGAGGGTGGCTCCACAGTACGTTAAAAAAAAACAACAACAACCCTGAGCGCCACCCACCCCCGAAGGTGCCGCCCCAAGCACATGCTTGGTAGGCTGGTGTCTGGAGCCGGCCCTGCTTCCAGCCATAGTATCATGTTTTAATGCAACATTAGCACTTACCATTTCAGGGGCATTATTCCAGGGTTCTGTGTGTCACAGAGAGACACTCTAGGAACCACTTTGCTGTGTGTTGTTGGTACTGCCTTCACTCGTTTGCTGACAGCAGCTCCTGCTCACATCTCCCATCTGCTATGCTGGTTGGAAGACATGGAGCAATTTGTTGGATAATGTAGTTCTGCTCCTGCTTCTTATAATAGAACAAATGTTTTTGCAGTGGAGTTGGTGATTGGCAAGATACTGGATGGAATTTGGGCATAATTTTCAGACATGTCAAAGACATCTGACTTTGAGGGTGAATGACAATTTATTCAGCTCTCATGGTACAGGTATGGTGAATGCGAGTATAGCCATGGTGAGGCCATGGGTGGACCATCACTTCTGGTCAGGAGAACTAGCATGATGTGATGGTCTCATATAGTTGTGGAAACCTAGAGAGACCCACAGTGACTTCAGAACTTCTGAATGTGTAAACAGACCTTCATGAAGCTATGTGAGGAGATTGCACCAGAACACTTGATTTGGGGAATCATACCGGGTACAAAAGTGGGTGGCTATGGCCCCGTGGAAGCCAGCAGCACCATCAGTTCATTGCAAATCTCTCTGGGGTTGCAATGTCCACTTTCAGGGTCATGGTTTGGTGAGGCAATTAACAATGTGGTGGTGGCCATAAGAAAAGTTCCAGAAATAATAGCTGAATTTTGGATAATGTGGTTTCCAAACTGTGCAGGGGCCAATGAAGGCATCCACATCCCAATGCTTATCCTACCAAAAGGGGTGAATGAGTATGTAAGTCAAATAGGTTACTATTCACTCATTCTGCAAGGCTTAGTGGACCCCAGTGGCAGATTTATGAATAACAACATGCTGAGGAGACTGGGATTGTACCTGAAGAGGGATATGTAGAAGGGGTACCGTCTCCTCCTGAGCACCCTCTTGTAGCTGAATGTGGCTCTGCTGTGTCCTGCTTCAGTTTCCTCCCTCAATGAGGTCACATAAACAGCCCAGAGAAGCCAAACACTATACTTTATAGTAGTCTTTCTCCCTCTAATAAAGCCTTCTGAAAACAGCTTCTGTGCAATGGTTTAAAGGCTCTCTCCGCAGAGCCCAGAGAACACTTGAAAGTCCCAAACAAAATTTTCTAGGTTTTAGCAGCAGCTCCTTCTGCTGTACGTTCTCAGGCTTCTTTGCCTCCTGCAGAGCTTTTCAGCCTTTCCACTGCCCGTTCAGGATCTCTCCCAGGCCGCCCTGCCTGCAGAGCTTTTGCCTAGTTGAAGCTCCCCACGAGCATCCATCCTCTGGATCGTCCTTTCTCCTCAGGAATCCATCTCTTACTGAGGGTGATAACCTGCTTCCCTGCTTAATTAACTCAACAAGTAACTGAGAGGCAGTTATCTACTCCCACGGAATCTGAATTGCCTCATTCCCCCATGTAGAGCCTGTCAGAAATAGATTGGGTCCTCTAGGTAGCTTCAGAGGGCTAGCTACCGTCTGACAAGGAAGAAGGGACTTTGTTCCCCAGTTACAATATAATTCTCCATAAAATCTGTGTCTACTGTTGTTTTTGGGAACCCTGTATATCTGCTCCTAACGTGGCTCATGAAACCATACCCCAACAGAATTTACCCTGGAGAAAGGGAATTCAATTACAAACTCAGTAGCTGCAGAATAGTCATAGAGTGCATGGTTGATAGGCAACTCTCAGAGAAGTTGTGGAGGATGGTGTACTCCAACCACACATTGAGTGACACCTGACTGTGGTCAGTGGGTCTGATGGCTGTTCTTGGAGTAGGGATGCATGTTCACCTGTATTTATCTGTAAAGAGTGCAGTGGAAAGTTGTTCTGATATGGTTAGTGCAGCTTACTACTACCAGTGAAAATGGGGGGACAGGGACCTTTGTAGTTTAGGTAAGGGTAGAACAGAAAAGGGTTCAGTGTATTGTGAGAATTGGGGTTGATGACTATTGAAATACAAGACCTGGTACACTCTCGTTTCCCTTTCTGCACTACACACTGGCATGGGTATGGGGCACGTACTTACACCCCTCAAGCATGCCAGCTTACTGTCCCTCTGCTCGCCTTCAGATATGTTTCTGGGTTTAGATGTGAACAGTAAGGGGGGTTGTGGAACAGCCATGCTCATGCACATGTATACAGTTGCTAGGGCAGATGTAGCCACAGGCATCAACAAATGTCACAGTTGATTTGTATCATGCATCTTGCTCTTTTACTTCACCAAATACAAATCTCCATATGAAAATGTAAAAATTTAGCAAGTACAATATTCTTATTTCCTGTTTACAGTAAAGTTTTACAAAATTATAGGCTATGAGGTACAAAACCAAATACAATGTATATGAATGCAAAAATCAAATATAAAATCGCATATCAAAAAAGCACATTGTCTTCATGGCAGGTCAATAATATTTTTTGTGAATAAGCAGTATTATGGATGCCAAAATTCTCATTTTAAAGAAAATAACAGACTGTCCATTTTTAACAAAGGGAATAAGTTCATTTGGCGCCGTCATCATAAACTGCTTATCTCTTGCTGTATCTAAATCTGCATTTCAAGACTGGGAAAATGCCAAGTCTAAAAGATCACCCCATAATCAGGTCAACAAACTATATCTGCACAAAAAATATACATGAATGTGCATTGTCACCTTGGGCAACAATAGACCTAGCCACTTTATAATTTATTTTTACCAATAGACATCTCCTATTTATCTCTGCACTGCAGCATCTTTGAATTGTTTGATTATTCTTTACTGGGCTGGTGCTAGCAATGTTTGTGATAAAGAGTGACTGTCAAATTCTGACCCTACTGCTCTACAAGCAAATATTCTGGCCAGTGCTCTGTGGTCCACCAATGCCCAGTACCTGTGAGTGCTACTCGTGAGGCAGGCCCATGATTGCAGAGATGCTATGTGGCCACCTAACCCTATCCTTTCCCCAGTTATGGTGTCCAGAATTTTGTCCAGCTGTGGCTGTTTATGATGTAGTAGCCTTCTCAATGAGCTGTGCGATCGGGGGACATAGCCCCTCTCCTGATATTCCTTTGTGAGGGTCATAGTCTCTGTTGTTGACTTAAGTCAGAGAGACACTAAAGAGAGAGAATGATCTCCTGTCTCAACAGGCCACTTATGGTAAGTCTTTTTGTTCTGTGTTTGCACAGTGCCTGCTCCCTGACTACGGCTCCTAGGTGCAATGGTATAATACAAATAAATAATAACAATAAAACTGAGGTAGGCAGGGCTGTGGGGTCTTCAGCAGAGTGGTTTTGAAAATCATCCACACAGCATACAGAACTGGCCATGGGATCACTCCCAATATTCAAAGTTTGGCTATGTGGAAGTAATAAGCTAAAGCATCCTTAAAGACACGAGTCTATTCATATTAGAATTTAAATTATAAATAAAACAGCACCATAAAATAATTAATACTAATGATGATAACACATGATATTAACTAATGAAAATTGCTAACATTTTAATCAAATCCAATCATCATTGGTGCCCTCTCATAATCATCTTATAAGTGTTATAATCATAATTTGAGATCAAGAGCCCCTTTGGTACACTTCCTCAAACTCCAAAATAATAAAGTATTCTCTATTTTTAATCCATTTCAAAGTTATAAAAATGCCTCTGTGTGCCAATATAAACATATTTTGAATATTAATGTTGGAGCTAAACTACTAACAGGTGTTTCCATATACGATACGTGACACTTCCATGTACACGGCTGTATGCTATTTCCAGATAACTCAACGACATCATGGTACTATAACAATCAGTTTATTTTATGATAATATGATCAACTTAGTTTTACATATTTAGTTAGTCTGGAAAATATATAATGCCTATTTTGTGAGTTCCAGACAAAACTAATTGTGTTATGTTAATGCTGTGGATCACGTCTTTGTTTTCTAGTTTAGATTAGAAAAAAATGTCCTCGGTAGGCTAATAAAATTCAGATGTCAAGGTTTTATTGTCAGAAGCAGTAGAGTTCCGAATAGAAATGACTCATTACTATGAAACAGTTTAAATGTATTGGATAGAAAATTGAAGGGGTAAAAATATAATTGCTCAAGTCCCTTTATGTAACCTTGCTTTGATGATCACATAAGGACCACTGACATGGATTGTTTCACACATGCCCTGGGATCTCAGAACAGACATATCGTTGCTTGTCTGTGACTATAAGCCATTATTTCCAATGAAAATGGAAATAAGGGCTTGTTACATCATGACCCTATTGTAAGAATCATGATTTGTGTTAAATTCATACCCTGCATCCTGAAGCCATGAAAATCTTTTTCGAAGTCTAAAAATACATCAGTTCTCATCAATGTTCCCTCTAATTTTTTTCACCCATATATGGAATGAATTTTATTATGTGCACCAATATTGAGGTAATCTGCAGATGTGTCACCAGTAGAAACAAAAAACCTAGATATAATATATATATTTTTTAAAAGTTACCATAGGGGTAATTTCTCCAGCCAGGACAGGTTAGGCATTTAAGAACTCACTACTCAAAGAATTAAATGTAAGCATAAGAGAGAAATAAAAATGATGAAATGCATAGACCAGTCATTATTTGAAAGAATAAAATTACACAGAATATATGTGCATTACAAGAAGTATCAAGAAGTAACGATAACAACAACAATACAAGTATGTGCTGGGAGGTGAGTGTGAAAGTCTGCATGTGTGTATGTGTGTGAGACAGTGTGTGTGTGTGTGTGTGAGAGAGAGAGAGAGAGAGAGAGAGACACACACACACACACACACACACACACACACACACTTCTCTTCCCTCCACAGCCCCTGGGCTGGGGCCGGAGAGAGAGACATCTCTCCCATCCCCGCCGCAGCCCTGGCCAGAGCTGGGGACAAGGAAGAGGCGCGACTATCCCCTCCCCCCCCCGCACAGCTCTGCATACCCCAAGCTCCTCCAAACCCCCATCACCTCACCCCACTGCCCCCACCCTCCTCATTCTTCCCACTCACCTGTGTGTGCGCCTGTGCTCCTGCTGCATGGCCCTTGATGGCACGCACCTTAGAGGGAGCACAAGTGCTGATGAGATGTATATTTCACTTTCATATGATTTACTATAAAGGAACAATTAATTTAAAAAACTAAGCCCCGCAAAAAATTGCAAAGACATGTCTACCCATGGTTGGGATTATATAACTTTTTTGTCCAAAAGTAAAACATTGTGTCTAAGTCTCTTGTGAATCATGAAATATAAACAAGTAAGACAGGTAAGAGAACTATCCTGATATATGGTTATTAGTTTCTTGGTTATTATCAACTCTGACTTTGAGATGATTGAACAGTCCTGTAGTGCTAAATCCCTTTGATATTTCAAAAGCACACCTGCAATACTTACTTTCTCCCCTGGCTGCCCCTTCTTTTTTGGCTCCTGGGAGCCCTCCTCTCTTCAACCCTGCAGCCAACTGGCATGCTGCTTCTTCTGGCCTGAGGGTGCTTGCAGTAGTTCTCTCTCCCTCACTATTGTGCCACTGCACATCCTCCTGGCTTCAAACTTCTAATTCTTTCATAGAATTTCACAGACTTTGAGGCTAGAAGGAACCATCTGACCTCCTGTATATTACAGATTGTTAAATTTAATCCAGATACCCCTATGATGATGTAAGTGACTTTAGTTAAACCAAAGCATTTCAGTTCTCAGGAGACTAAACTGTTATACTGGAATAGGCTTCAAATGGAGATTGTGGAATATCCATCACTGGAGGCTCCTGAGAACTGTTAAAAAAAATACCTGTCAGGAATGGTTTAGGTATACTTGATTCTGTCTGAGTGAAGTGGGCTGGACTGGATGACCTCTCAAGGTCACTTCCAGTCCTACATTTCTGTAGTTCTATGTTTTACTGGGTTTTCCTTTATTTTCCATAACTGATCTGGTACCTCTATTAGCACCAAACAACAGCTAAACATGAACACAGTCCTAATTCCTGTTCCTTTATACTCCTAGTTGGACTTTAGATAAAGAAATGTTATTAACAATGGATGGTATATTCAAGGTGTCACTATCTTCTTGATTACAAATTGCTTTCATCAGAATACTCTTCCATGTTTTTTTTCTTTTAATGGTTCCTATTCTTCAAATTGGTTCCTAACAGACAGTTCATCCATAGTTGGGTTCATTTTTTATTTTTTCTCATTATCTTTTCCATCACTGCTATTTGCGATCTCAACTCTACTTCTGGTTTGGGGAGGTAGCTCTTTTTCCCAGACAACAATCTTCGGTGTTCTGTAGTGTTGCTATTTATATGCATATTGCAGGGGAGATTAACTATTCAAAACTTGAGTTGTTTGCAAATAAATAAATTGGTGTTACAGTTTTCAGTTCAGAAATGCAGTTGAAATCAAAATACTTTGCAAAATATTGTAAATTTCACAGAAATTTTGTTTTGGAAAAAAAAGTTTCAGAAATGTCAAAGTATTCACTTTTGATATTGTTGGAAAGATGCATTTCATTTTTTTCCTTGCAGAACTACTTTTATTTTGATTTTTTATTATATATTGTAAAATATAAAAAAAATTAAGTTGAAACAATTTAATTACAGTGTTTTGGTTATTCCAAAATAATGTTTTTCCAAATTTTTCTTTTGTAGAGATATTATGAAGTCTCGTTCTGAATTGCAACAAAGACAAATTTGGAAATTTCAAAATCTTGAATGAAATTTACATTCTCCTCAACCTCTACTCAAATACAATATGAATGAAATCTGACCAACAAGCTGTTTGTATGAGGCAAAATTAAGCACTAATGCTTATCTGCTGTACTTGGTAGAGTCACAACTTTGCCCCAATCCTTCTAATCCACTTAGGGTCAGAATCTTAGTTGGTGTAAATCAGTGCATCTTACAGTGTCATCAATGGAGATGCTCCATTTTACACCACATGAGAAGTTGGCCCATAGACGCCACTTTTTCAGGGCGAGACTAAACCCATAGCCACTTCTGAAATGAATTCAGTCCTTTATGCACTCTAACCACCATGTAAAAGTTCCACAGGAAACAACATTATACCTGAATAGCAACAGAATGTTTTCTTTAGTGAATAGAGATCCAAGAACTATAGTTAAGACCTCAGTTAATTAAGCATTAATCTCTTCATTTTCTGTGTGCATAACTTAATTACAAAACTAGTTTGAGTAATTTATCATTTATGGAATAAAAAATAAAGCTGCTTAATCATAGTTTAATCAAACAAGCAATTCATCAATTAAATCAGCATATCACACCTACTCTATCGTGCTCTAATTAGGAATCTAAAATTTGCAATTCAGAGTGAAATAACAATGCCTACAATGATATCTGGGAGCCAAACTTTAATATCCATCTGTATGTTTTGACATCCATTTTACAGCTAAACTGACAAATCTCTTCAAATACCATTAACATACTATATTCTTTTTTTAAAAGTTAACCAACCATATAGTTTTTGTTCTACATTGCTTTACTTATGTTTCAGTTTCTCATTCTGGCTGTGAACAAAGCAACCATCTGCCTTTTCACACAGTATAAATGTCCAATTTCTTGCTATAGAGGTCAAAGCAGGAACTATTATCAAGGATATACAATCCAATGGTAACTACTCACAAAAGACTTTTAGATGCTCAGAGATAATGAAGAGTGGCCAGTAATTTTTCAAATCTTTGATGCCTATACTCACGCTTTCTGGTGCCAACTCTATACGGTTCTATCTCTGAGAAGGCCTCTTTAGCTAGGCATACACTGTGGTGATTTATTCAACTACTATGACATGGTATCCATACCCAATGCATAAAAAGTTAAAGGAAAGAAAGTATTCCCACCACACATGTTCAGTGTTACTAGGGATCCTACATACACTAAAATCAGAAACCTTGAAAATATTACAAATCTGCCTTTATTACACCTTGAGCCACAGAAAAATAATTTTTTTGTGCACAAACACTGTGCCCCTTCTGGGTCTTATATCTCATGCTATTCCATAGAAATCCATTTAGCCTATGTGTAAAAATAGCAAATATTAGTCAAACCGCAGGACTTAAACTGTATCCTGTAAATTGAACAGTTTAAAATATTGGATGTAAAATACTACTTGTACTACTAATAGTAGACCACATACATTGTACATATTTTTAACCCGAAGAGTATTATTGATCATACAGTGTTTTGTGCAGAATTCATGGCTAAGTTGCCAGGAAGGTGTTTTTGCACTATCTAAATATCCAAAATATGTAGAGGCAGTTTTGTGTGTGTGTGTGTGTGTGTGTGAGAGAGAGAGAGAGAGAGAGAGAGAGAGACTTCAAATTCAAAGTGCATATTGCAGGCAGGGCTGACTCCAGGCACCAGTTAAAGAAGCAGGTGCTTGGGGCAGCCAGTACCAAGGGGCGGCACTCCGTCTGCTATTCGGGCGGCACGTCCGGGTCTTCGGCGGCAATTCGGCGGCAGGTCCCTCAGTCCCTCTCAGAGCGAAGGACCTGCTGCCAAATTGCCGCCAAAGAGTGGAGCGGCGTGATCGCACTGCCGCGGCTTTTTTTTTTTTCTGCTTGGAGCGGCAGAAAACCTGCAGCCGGCCCCGATTGCAGGGGAGATTAACTATTCAAAACTTGAGCTGTTTGCAAATAAATAAATTCGTGTTACAGTTTTCTGTTCAGAAATGCAGTTGAAATCAAAATGCTTTGCAAAATAAAAACAAAATTCTAATAACTTCAAAATAGTCACAGGCAAATAGTTGATAGCATATGGCAATTCTTCTGCATCACTGATTGGTTGAATCTACTCCATGTGCTCAATAAAATCAACAGAAGTCATTTTGTCGTATTTTCTCCATGAGATTGGCAGCATTGGCATTTCTCTGAGACAGTCTGAAAAGCACTAGTGTCTCTAATACCTTTCCAGGGTCATGCAGCCTGGGATTTACCTAGCAACCATTTACAAGGGCATAATGTCTCTGACATAGATCCCAGCAAGTCAGCTTCGGGAGCAGAAATTGGCTCTGTGATGCTCCATGCTATAGTGGGAGAAGGATGATCACTTATTCTCACCTGGATGGGAGGATAATACCCCAATTTTCAGTTTCCTGTGAAAGCGCCAGAAAGGAGAGTAAATCTGTCCTCTATCAAAGATGCCAAACGGGGATGCCAGGCTGTTAGCTCTCTCTGTGAGAAGATACTGTGGGGAGGGGAGGGAGAGAAGGGGCGCGATGGTGTAAGAGCTTGCCAATGGGTAGAGCGATTGTGTAGAGACAGAAGACCTAGCAGGTGTGGATACTTCAGAAAAGCATCCAAATTTGGACGTGTTTATCTGAAGTGAATTGATCTTCTATTGTAGTTTTGCTCTGGTGATGGTAACTTAATACATGGTATTATAAGTAGCACCTAATTCATGTAGGAACCATAATATAAGAATGGTTATATGTATGTATATTATATGTATGATAATATGTAGATACCATACAGAATGCTTCCTATGATGACTGAATACCCCCAATTCCTTTTGAACTCAAAGCAAGTTGGAGTGCTTACCCTAAGTACTCCTCCCTCTCTCTTACAGAATGAGGCTTTTAGGTTGGCTGTGTAAAAGTTAAACAGGGTGACAGGGTGATTTTTTTTTCTTCATAATGTAAAAAGAAGGCCTGAAAATGGTTTCGGGTTGTGGGGTTTTTTTGTTTGTTTTTTTGTGAGTAATGAAGAATTAATTAGTAAACAGTAACCTTACAAAAGAAAGCCAAAGGAGTGGAAGATGAGCAATTGAGAAGGGAAATGATTTTAAGTCAGACATTTAAAAACTGAGTTTGTGTAAACAGCTATTTAAATCAATGAATGATGTTTTGGAGATAGAATTTAAAGATCCATTTCCCTAATCCCTTCAGTTAAATTGGGAGAATTAAAAACAAACATCCTCAGTCAGCCAACAAGTTTTCTAACAAAGCCTGGGGAGATGAGCTGAAGTTCCTGGCTCTTCCATTCTAAAAACAATCAGAACAACCCTCAAGAGCAAGTACTCTGGCCAGCATTGGCATCACAGGGTATGTAAGCTGTTATACCCCACTGTGTACTTGAAGTTTTTGTTCATTGCAAGTTATGCCTGTCTGTATGTTTCGGGTTTGATTCACTAATGATTTGACTTTTTGTAACTTCTCTGAAAAAGAGAGAGGCAAATTTTCATCCTACCCTTCATCCTATCCTGCTAGATATACCCCTTCCATGGCTTAAAAGCAGGGCCGGCACTAGCTATTTGGCTGCCCCAAGCAAAAAAAAAAACAACACCCCAAGCGCCGCCCCACCGAACCCTCCTCTCCCCGCCCCCCAGTTTTGCACAGCAACAATTCCCTCCCCCCCGCCGCCAGCGCCTCTCCTTGCCGGAGCTCCGCAGCCAGGGCGGCCAGCCCGACCCGGGCCCCGCTCTCCCGGAGCTCCGCAGGGAGGGCGGCCAGCCCGGCCCGGGCCCCACTCTCCCGGCCGCGGCCGGAGCTCCGCAGCCAGCCCGGCCCGGGCCCCACTCTCCCGGCTGCGGCCAGAGCTCCGCGGCCAGCCCGGCCCGGGCCCCGCTCTCCCGGCCGCGGCCGGAGCTCCGCGGCCAGCTGGGCCCGGGAGCTCCGCGGCTAGCCGGGCCCCGCTCTCCCGGAGCTCCGCTGGGAGGGCGGCCAGCCCGGCCCAGGCCCCGCTCTCCCGGAGCTCCGCTGGGAGGGCAGCCAGCCCGGCCCAGGCCCCGCTCTCCCGGAGCTCCGCGGGGAGGACGGCGAGCCCGGCCTGGGCCACGCTCTCCTGGCGGGAGCTCTGCGGCCAGGGCGGCCAGCCCGGCCCAGGGCCCGCTCTCCCGGCCGGAGCTCCGTGGCCAGCCTGGCCCCGCCCCCGCTCTCTCAGCCGGAGTGCTGGGGCAGGGCGGCCCGCTCTCCCAGCCGTCCGCAACGTTTAAAAAAAAAGCACAACCCTGAGCGCCGCCCCCCAAGCACATGCTTGGTACGCTGGTGCCTGGAGCTGGCCCTGCTTAAAAGGTTAACATATTCAATACAGAAAAGCTAAATTTTGATAAGAGATAACACAAAACATAATGATGAACATTCTATGGGGAGGGGAATCAGCAATTTTGTATGTGTATAGTTTTAATAAACAGTTACAAAGGGGCTTAGTTTATCCTGATTAGGCTGGAAGAATCACTGATATTTTGCTTGGAATATTCATGCTATTACCGGAATGTGAACCTGTAAACACACAGATTCCTGAAGTGAATCAATAATACAATACAATATTGCAAAGAATTCTGGTAATGTGTCTGAATCCTGGTATATTCTCTGCAGAGCAGCTGGATACTATTTGTGATGTTACTAATTCACTTTTACTGATGTGTTTTTATTGTGCATTTTTATTGTTTGCTTCCATTGCATGCAGTGATCCTATTATGCTTACTTTTCAATGTGGGAAAATCTGAAGGGCATGAATTGAGCTCCTCAGCCACTTAAAAACCCACCAATTAACCCCCTTGGCAGACATCATCCTCACATTGAGCGATAGCCGAAGACTTTTCAATGTACTGAACGAAGCTGCTGTAACAAAGTTGAAGCAATAACACAAGTTACAGCAATGAAGCTAGATTGATTTATGGCTTATTTGATAGAGGTTGAGAAACCTTTTTTTTTTTTTACAGTTTCTATATGCATTATGTGTCTCAGTTTCAGTAAGTTGAAAGAAAAGTTTGCAAATCTTAATGAGAAAAATAAATCTGTGTTTGGTTTTTATATAACTAACAAAAAGGGTCAGGTTAAATAGTCGCTGGGGCCAGATCCACAAAGGGACTTAGGTGCTAGTTTCATTTGAAGTTAGGAGCCTAAATACCTACAAGGATCTGGGTCTTAATGCTGTCTATTAAAGGTTGTAGGGAGATGATACCACACACACCCACACACCAGTCAAAAGGGGGTTAAAGAACTCCTGTGGTTCAAAATTAGTCCAAAACTCCTGCACCTGTGGGATTTGTCAGGCCCAGGACTGGGCCTTTAAAAGGGAGGAACCCAGCCCAAATGGAAGCAGAAATAGAGCTTGGTGTTATGGACCGAGTCTCTTGGTTACTTACAAAAGGATGGCTTGAGAGAGCTACCTGCCTGAGCCTTCTGAGGAAGGAAGTTGGTGTGGACTAAGCAGTGGTTTTAGCTGTGCGGGAGAGTAGGAGCAGAGACTTCCTTTGGGGGTCTGAAAAACTACTTCCCCTTCCTTGAGTGAGACTCTGGTTGACTTAGCTTCTTGTGCTCTGTGGACATATATTCCTTTTGGTTTGTACTGTTTTCCACCAGTGGAAGGAAGTGGAGTTGCTAACAGGTATCCTGGAACCAGTTCACTAGATTTCAGTCATTCAGGGAATGATGCAAGAGTTGAGTGAGATGTTTGTTCTGGGAGACTGAGCAACACAACCTAAGACAGACACCTAGATAGGAATGTAGATTCGGACCTCAAACTGCTTGTATCAGATTTTCCTGTATTTTAACATGTTCTATTTAAAGTAAGCAAAATCATTACTCTGCTCTCCACATTTCATATACATGTAAGCAGAGTCAGAATGGGTTCTACCCTGACATCTGGTGGTGAGCTGTGGGAAAGGACTTCAGGGGTTGATCTCGTTTGCATGGGCACACCCACCCTGCCTAGCATGATGGGACTGCTTGCCCAAATGGTCACTTTGGCTGCTGTGGAATCCCCAGTCTCTTTGTTATTGGGGCAGGATGAATAAAGTGTTGTTATCCTGGTTATGTGATGCAAGGATGTAGAATTGTACTTGGCATTTTATGATGGAGGGACTCGCCCTCAGGTAAGTAGCACTCACTAGGCAAGGGACATGGGTTCCAAAACCCAGTGAATTGAGAGAGGTTGGGGATAGGCATTTGTAGTGAGTAGTGTGGGCCCCAAGCACCACTTTAACCCCTTCTCTCTCTCTCCACTGTGTAATAGCAGAGCTAATTTTGACTCCATTAAAAGTCTTGTTCATGCTGCAGAGCTGAAATCACTGATACCTACAAGCTGAAATCATTGAGAGCTGAAATCACTAAAGAGCTGTAGTTACTAAGAGCTAAAATCACTGAGAGCTGTGTTAAGTGTGGGAGGCCTGAAGATATATTAGTGAGCGGCTAGCAGGATGGCTAGCGGAGAGGAGCAGCTCGCGGTGAAGACTGCAGCAGAACCCCACAGAGAGGCATGGAAATTGGCCGTCGACACAAGCAGTGGAGCACGTAAGCTGCCCCTGTACCTTCCCCACCTTTCTGCCCAGGCTGGGAGGTAAACTCTGCAGATGAACTTCTGAACTCAGAGGAGGGGGGGCTGCACTGACCAGGGACAGAAACTAGGGGAGGGATGACTTTGGGTTGCTGGACTCAAGAACCACTCTGGGGCTGCACTGACCAGGGACAGAAACTGAGGGAGGGGTGACTTTTGGGTTGCTGGACTCAAGAACCAAAGGGAAAGGACACAGCCTAATCTGCTTTGGGGTGGGTCTTCTGGTTCATGGTTTGTGTTTATGAACCCTAGTTGTGGTGTTTTCCCAATTTAATGCGGAGTTGTTAACCTCATGTTATTAAAGATTTTTGCTACACCGAGACACTGTGCTTGTGGGAGGGGAAGTATTGCCTCTTTGAGCTGCCCAGGAGTGTGTGTAATTTTCCCAGGTCACTGGGTGGGGGTCGAGCCGGTTTTGCATTGTATTGTTGAGAGGGAACCCCTATGTACTGCACCCGGCCCTTGCTGCTACCAACTCAGCCTGGCAGAAAGGTTACCTACAAATAAAAAATGTTAAATTTATGAATTTTCTAGAAGAAGAGGGATGTAAACTGTAAAGAGGTTGCATTAAAGAGGTTGCATTAATGAATTATGCAGACAGGGTCAAATTCAGACCTTGAAGAAGCATTGTACTCGTATACACTAACCTGAAATTATGCCCTATTTGCCTCTTTCGAAGCCTACAAATAACATATTTAAACTAAATTAAAATCACTAATACACTGGCATTTTTTGTGGCTAAAAGATGGAGATCTGCTATACCCTGCCTTCTTTCCATAATAATATATTATTTAGGGGTCTAGTCTGCTGCAGCCTTCCACACCACCGAATCTTTGAAAAGTCATAAATCTTAGCTCTGTTACTTGCCCTCTTAGTCAAGAGAAAGGTCAGACATCCCCTGGCAGCTATTTCCTTTTCTTAAGAAGGTCAGGGTTCCAAAGGTCCATAGAAGAACATCTTTTTGGTAATAAGCCTTCCCCTCCTTTTCCCCAACTTTTCTCTTGATTCTGGAGGGATGTTGGACACTCCAATCCATCATCCATAAAATTTCAAAAGTTAAGCAATAACTCCAGCAATAGATAGAATTATAAAAAACTGAAATAATTGCCTTGAACTACCACATTTGATCAGCTAAGCCCCATCCAACCAAAATGCAAAACCAGTAAAACAATTTTTTGTTGTAGACTCTTTGTCAATTTAAAAGAAAGCAAAACACCTGTGTTTGAAAGCTGTCATAACTTTTATGATGCTCCTGGCTGAATGTAAATAACTAGAGATGGGCCCAAGTCAGGAATATTGAGTTCTAGACAGTAGCGTAGCCAGGTCTTGAGCACAGGGGGAGCGGCGCTTTAAAAAGGCGCCTCCCCGCTTCCCCTGTACTCACCCAGCGGCGCTTTAAAGGGCCCGGGGCACCAGCCGCTGCGGAGCCCCGGGCACTTTAAAGCGCCGCCACCGGAGCTCCGGCAGCGGGGCTCCGGCAGCGCTTTAAAAGGCTTGTGGTTCCCCGCAGCGGCAGGAGCCCCGGGCCTTTTAGCGCCCCCCCCTCAAGCCCGGCTCCGGAAGCGGGGCTGGGGGGGGGCTCTTTAAAAGGCCCGTGGCTCCCCGCAGCGGCAGGAGCCACGGGCCTTTTAAAGTGCCCCCCCCAGCCCGGCTCCACCAGCGGGGCGGGGGCCCTCTTTAAAAGGCCCGTGGCTCCCTGCAGCGGCAGGAGCCACGGGCCTTTTAACTCCCCACCCCCACCCCCAAGCCCAGCTCCGGCAGCGGGGCTGGGTGCGGGGGGGCTTTAAAAGGCCCATGGCTCCCTGCAGCGGCAGGAGCTGCGGGCCTTTTAAAGTGCCACCCCAGCGAGGCTCGGGCGGCGCCTTAGCACCGCTTTTTCTCACAGGGGGAGCAGCTGCTCCCCCTGCTCCCCCCGTGGCTACGCTACTGGTTCTAGATCTAGGTTTCATCTACCCCAGTTCATGCCAGTCATCTGCAAAAGAAATTATCACATGCACTAGGTCAGTATATTACACTGGGATCTTGAATTAATCCCATTGTAATAAGTTGGTCCATATCCTTATATTGATCCAGATACAAATTCAGATTTTGAACTGATTCCAGTTCCACAAAACATGTGTTCAGGACCATCTTTAGAAATAACATTAATAAGCAATAAAATACTATGAAATGATTATTTAAATGTATGTAGGAGCAATGCAGGGAGCTGACCATAACTCATTAAATGATGCCTTCCACCATCTTCTCCCACCTCAGTGAGGGTTAGGCTTTGAGTTGCTGAACTGCAAGGCTGGTTTTGTAAAGGTGGCTTTGTTTTTTTACTGGCTCAAATCTTTGGAAAGCACTGTGTCTTACCCATAACAGATTTATTTGATATTTATGCCAGTGTACTGAACTGATTTTTAGAATAAGGAAAAGGCATCTTATGAAATGCACTTTTCAGCACACACACAACATATGGTTGCCAAGATACTGTTGATTTGAACACTTTTACAATTTACTTTTAATGCAGTAATGAATTTTCCTCAAGATGTTCAAACCTCATTGGAAATGACAAACACCACTATTTACCTCTCTGTATTCTGAAAACTCACCATTTATTCTTACCCTTTGTCTCCTATGTTTAACCCAGTTACTGATCCATGAGAGGATCTTCCTTCTTATCCCATGACTCCCTACTTTGCTTAAGAGCCTTTGGTGAGGGACCTCGTCAAAGGTTTTCTGAAAGTCCAAGTATACTATATCCACTGGATCATCCTTGTCCACATGTTTGTTGATCCCCTCAAAGAATTCAAATAGATTGGTGAGGCATGGTTTCCATTTACATAAACCATGTTGACTCTTCCTCAACAAATTATGTTCATCTATGTGTCAGGCAATTCTATTCTTTACTATAGTTTCAAGCAGTGGCGCTGAACACTTTTATAGTGGGGGTGCTGGAAGCCAGCCGTCAAAACTGTAAACCATGTGTGTTAAAAGCAATGTGAAAAAACACAATTCCCACTCACACCACACAGGTGCAGCACAGCTCTGGGATTCTCCAGAATCTTGAAATAATGCTAGCTTCGTTCTGACAGTACCAGCAAACTTTTCACAGTGTAACCTCTGGGTGCGGTAGCACATTCTGCACCCCTAGTTCCTGAGCCTGTGGTTTCAACCCAATTTACCTGGTACTAAAGTGAGACTTACTGGCCTGTAATTGCTAGGATCGCCTCTGGAACCTCTTTAAAAAAGTGGTGTTACATGAGCTATCCTCCAGTCATCTAGTACAGAAGCTGATTTAAGCCTTCTTAGTGTATGCTCAATGTGACTCAGGGGGCACATGACTAGGATTCATCACCGAATTTAGTGATAGCTATATACCACAGTTAGCTCTTGGGTTAATACCATCTGGTCCTGGTGACTTATTACTGTTTAATTTATCAATTTGTTCCAAAACCTCCTCTAATGACACCTCAGTCTCGGACAGTTCCTGAGATTTGTCACATAAGAAAGAATAGCTCATATCTGGGAATCTCCCTCAGTTCCTCTACAGTGAAGATTTATTCAAAGAGTTCATTTAGCTTCTCTGGAATGGCTTTGTATTCCTTGAGTGCTCCTTTAGCATCTTCATCGTCCAGTGGCCCCACTAATTGTTTGTCAGGCTTCTAGCTTCTGATGTACTTAAAAAACAGGTGACTGCTACCATGCAGGTCCTGAACTTTAATCTTTTACCTAGAAGCCTAATTTGAGTAAGAGCTTAGTAGCATTTGCTAAGTAATAGTTGTAAGCAGTTCCCTGCGGTAACTGTACCACCGACCCTTTTGGCTTCCTTGAGGATACACCACTTAGGTCTCAGGCATTTAGCCATCACATCTTTCGGGGCAGGATCCTGCAATCCACACTCTCTAGACCAGACACTTAAACTGTAGACTTCTGCAATGTACTCTGATCACCTCAGTACATCTGACTTTAGTTATTACATATTACCATTATGTTCTCTCAGGGCAATTCCAAGGTTATTCAGTGACCAGTAGCCTTCATAAAGCAAAGTACTATGTATTCAGAACAAAAGTATTTAATAGAAAACATATCTTAAAACTATAAACAGCTTACATGAAGATTAGGCTTTCCTGGTGTTACCCATCTTCCATATGGAGAACCCGGAAGGTTCCAAAGGACTTCAGGTTCTGCGCATAGTATCTTTTTGGTCACAGTCTTACATCTGTATATAAGGGTTGTATGTTGGAGTGGCCACTTCATATGTTCTTTGTCTGCCAGCCCTCTTGAATCAAATATATCAATCAAACCAATATGCTATTTCCCCCAGGGAATAAAACATCAGACTTGTTACTTTTATAAGGGTGTTGCATTAGTTACCCCTCAATGCTTTTAGTTCCTGAGCCAGGAAAACAATTACTAGCCAGTCCATAATGATACACATAAAGTTGATATAAGAGTATTTGAACATTCCATGTTTCCATCTGTCACAACTAAAGCTAATAATCTTTGAATATACTGTGCTTCCAAAGCATTGTATCTATCATAGTGATGGTGATTGGAAATCATGTATATGTAGTGTTTGGAACTGGTATTTTAACTCCAAGGTTAAAAATAGGCTGCATATACAACAACAGAACTTCTATGTGCTGCTCGTAGCAGGGCCTAGTTTATCCATCCACATGAATGGATAAACTAGGCCCAGCTTTTCCAGCTTTGAGGAGAAATTCCTCTCTTGGCCCCATACCAGGAGCGGTTCTCACAATTGTGCCGCCCGACGCAGTCGCCGTGGCCCCACCCCCGACACAGGCTGACATTACAGGGCCTCGCGCTGTAGTCCACTGAAGTAAGTGGAAAGACTGCCATTGACTTCACTGGGCTTTGAATCAGGCCCCTAAGCATTAACGTAATCTGATGTGCACTGAAATGACAGATGCTCCCACTAGGAAATCCTGGAGGATTCATTTTTCTTCTTCCTATCCTTCCACACTTTCAAACTTTGACCATCCAGTTGAAGTTTCCTCTTTCCTGCATTTTAACTCTATTTTTAATTCTTCGTTACCCTCAAACCTTTTTCTTAATATGCTTGCACCTCTGGACATAGTCAACTGAGATAAACTTGTAAGACTTTAATATAATGTGCATTTTACGAATGCATTAGGAACGCTTAAAGGAATCAATATTTGTAGCTACATTCTTGAATATACTAGCATATGGCAGAAACTACATTAGTTTTACAGATGTTTCTCAAAGGCAATGTAATGAAAATTTGTGATAAAGCATATCATGAGAGAGAATACAGTAGCTATTGTTAAAACAATTTTATACCATTGTATATGATTTTGATTCATCATAAAAGTATCAGTGTATGTAATTTAACAGTGGAGTGTTTATGAATAAAACCTAAATCTAAAATAGCACAGAAATCTTTATCAAGAGCCAAATTCTTCCATCCTTAACTGATAATGATTAAGACATTATTCAGGAAGTACATCTGAAATCAATGGAAATATTCAGTGTAAGCAAGGATAGTGAAATGTGGCTCTATGTAGTCATTTTGAGCTAAATGTCTTTTTTTGGTTTAGTTTTTTCTGGTTTGGGGTTTTTGTTGCTATTTTGTGGTGTATATTGAAATTTGGACTATTGTATAATCTTTCATTATCTCTCCCTACTTCAACACCATTTATTACTGCAAAGCTTTCCATATAGATAAATCTCTTTGAAAACCCCTGCACTTCCTATTACATTTTTTAGTTAGTCAAAGTTAATAATTTTGTTTATGGTTTGGGGCCCAATCCTGCTCCCATTAATGGCAGTTCTGGGCCTATACTGCTCTATTAATATTAATAAGAATTTATGTGCTATTTATTTCACTTGAGAGAAAAAAACCTCAAGCTGTATTAGACCTTGGCAGAGATGTCCTGTCTCTGAGCTGATAGACCCAAATTTTATGCAACTATTTGATCATTTTTCTTCCTTAACTAAATGTAAATGGTGTTATAAGTAACTAATCATCACAGAGCAACCTTAACTGGGTTTTGAAATATAGTTGGGGCTTCTTATTTCTTTCTCGGTTTCTTAGAATACTGATAGTAGGTTACAGAGTTCATCTTCTGCTATATGAAATAGAATACACAAATACTTTTTAATAGGGGAGGAAGGATTATCCTCTCATTGGAAAAGTGTTTGCAAATATTTGATGCTTGTGCAATTTGGTGTATTGTAAAGGGAAAAACCTGTTCCTCTTCCAAAGTTTTTTTTGTGAGCTCGAGGGATAAATCACTTTTGAAAGATATGATTACGGCTACAATTATGTCATGGACGTCATGGAGGTCATGGAATCCGTGACTTCCAGAGACCTCCGTGACATTTTCTGATTCAGCCTCAGGGCTGCATCTGGAGCTGTCAACCAGTAGGGGTCCCAGAGCTTTCAGCTGCTGCTGTTGGCGGTGTCCCAGACAGCTCCCAGCTGCTATCCCTGGAGCTCTAACCTATGGTAGGGGATACTGAGGTTCTTAGCCGCTGAGCCTGGATATCCCAGCCACGGCTGGCAGTGGGTGGCCCCCGCAACTCCCAGTTGCCATAGGCAGTGGGCGGCTCCTGGACCTCCAAGCTGCCATGGGTGGCAGGCAGCCCCTGGAGCTCCAAATCACCACGTATGGCACCCACAGCTCCCAGCTGCCAGCACTGAAGCTCTGAGCCTCCACACAGCTCCCAGCCACCATGGGTGGCTCAGCTGCCACCTAAACATAAAGATGCCTAGGTTTCTGCCAGTGAGCATGTGCACACCTACCTCAGTCTAAGCACCCAGGTGCTTAAGCCCAGCAAGATCCTGCAGCTCTCAGTCTTTGTGAGCAACAGCAGCAGTGGGTATTGGCTCCTCACTCCCCATTTTGTCACAATTATTTTTAGTAAAAGTCATGGACAGGTCACAGGCTTCTTTGAATTTTTATTTATCGCCCGTGACTTGTCTATGACTTTTACTAAAAATAACTGTGACAAAATCTTAGCCTTAGGTATGATTTAGCAGTATCTAAAGAGTGAACTTCATCAAAAGCAGAGAAGTCATTTCATTCCTCTCTTCAGTTTGGCAAGATTTCAAAAAGGGACTCCTCAGTACAGATGTGCAAATAAAACATTTGAAATTCTTGAGCTGATCAAAAAATAAAAATAACTTCTTTTGGGTTCAATGAAATTTTGTGTTCAACCAACAATTTGTCTTTTCATTTTCAGGTTTTTTAATAAAATTGAGGTAAAATTTGAAACAGAACATTGTTTTCATATTAATTTGAAACATTTTCTTGATGTCAAAGCAACTCAGCTTTATTTTTATTTTTCATTTTGTTTTGACTAAAACCATTTTCTGAATTTGACACAAATGTATTAAATGTTTCAGTTGACCCAAATCAGCATTTTTCAGCAAATTTTTTTTTATCAAAAATGTCACTCGCCTCAAATCTGAATGCTGCATATAGGATGGCAGAGCCCAGCAACTTGGAATATGTGTCAGATAATTTAATAAATCATAGAAAATTATTTATAAATAAAACCATAATATAAAGTGGAAGTGATCAATCTTTACTTAACTGGAAAGAACAGTAGCAATTTGCACATCTAAATGGCTGCTTAGCAAGTCTGAAGAAAGGACATAATATTGTCTTTGTGCTCGATTGTGACTCAAATCACAAAAGGAGGTAAAAGGAAATAAAAACACTCCCTCCCACCCCCACCACAAATGCTCCTGCACAAGCTACACAGGGTACGTCTATACTTACGCGTCCGGTCGGAGGCACGGGATCGATGTTCTGGGTTCGATTTATTGCGTCTTGTCTAGACGCGATAAATCGAACCAGGAAGTGCTCCCCCGTCGACGCCGGTAATCCTGCTCTGCGAACGGAGCAGGCGGAGTCGACGGGGGAGCCTGCGCGCCGCGTGTGGACCACAGGTAAGTTCGAACTAAGAGACTTCGACTTCAGCTACGTTATTAACGTAGCTGAAGTTGCGTATCTTAGTTCGACAGGGCGGGTTAGTGTAGACCTAGCCACAGATTTTGAGTCTGGGAATGCAGGAGTAAGTGAGATACATACTCTCGCCCTCTCCTGACCAGGTGGGCAGGGAGTGGCTTAAAAATGGGTGGAGCCTTTGATCAACCCACCCCCTTATTTGCTGGCCAGAATAGCTGAGCTATCATGCCGAAGACAAAGGGTAGTAATTTACTGCTGGTATAGGCCAACAGTAATTTACTGCCTTCTGTGAGAAAGCAGAATAAAAGAAAGACAGAGATGTGTGAGGCACAGTACCTGATAAGGCTCCTTGTAGAGTAGTTCAGTTCATGCATCACTCCTTGCTTACAGCTGTGCCTCAAATAAAAGTCTAGCCCTTTAAGAAGGAACAGGGATGAGAATTTTAATTCTGTGTATAGCTGATTCTTAGACACATTGCCAAATCTGATAGTCCGTTATGCTCCAGATAAAATAAAAGAGGACTATTTTATCAAGAATGCCCTGATAATGGTCACATGCCAAAGGACATAGAGTTAACGGGTAGAGGAAAAAAGTAAATTATTTCATCTCTGAGCTATGCTGTACATATTGCAGATGGGTGCTTATCACTGGGGAAAATGAACAGATCTGATGTTCCTGAAAGACTGAAAATATTCCCTGTGATAAACAAAAAGTCTATGAATATGGGGCTGACAGGCAACTATTTAAAAAAAAATAAGTCAAGATTTAGATAATGAGCTTAGACATGCAAAATGAACTTAATGGTGGTGGTTATAGTGCTCACCTGGAACATCTTAATCATAAGAGGTGATACCGTGACCATTTTAAAGGTTTCCAAATTCAGTCTACTGTGCATTATTCAACCAATGACATAGGAGCTCATTGCATTTTGAAATTTATTACAAGGCTCAATCAAAACCTGACAGACAATAGGCAAGCTACTTCCTGCATCATGCGCAGAAGATGCAAGGAAATTGGAATGTTCTGCATGCTTTAGGGTGTGATGTAAGAATGGCACTGCAGTATTATTATAGAAAGATTAGCTCTGTTGTGTTATCCTTGCTAGCTCTTCTGTTGCTGTTACTTTGGAGCTTGACAGTGGAGACAGCTGCAGAGCAATCCTCTGCACTGTTTTTGCTATGCAAAGGGGAACAGTGAAATTTTCCATCAGCTCACCCATCCCATTGCTTATGATCTCACAGGGATAGCTCAGTGGTTTAAGCATTGGCCTGCTAAACCCAGGGTTGTGAGTTCAATCCTTGAGGGGGCCGTTTGGGGATATGGGGCAAAAATTGGAGATTGGTCCTGCTTTGAGCAGGGGGTTGGACTAGATGACCTTCTAAGGTCCCTTCCAACCCTGATATTCTATGATTCTGTGCTTCAGTCTGAGACTGGTTTTGGGAAGACTTCAAATCCTGAGGGTGAAAATCTATCCCCAATGAAGTCAGTAGTAAAATTCCCATTGAATTTAATACCTCTAGGATTTCGCTTCCGGTATAATGGCTAAATTGTTGTGCTCTCAAGTGGTGTCTATACAGTAAATGCACTTGCAGTAAAAAGGAAAAACGATTTGGAATTAAGAATCTTCTACAGCTTGCAATATCTTCTGATACTAGACTGTAAAATCATATTTTTATAGCATAAAATCTTTTCAGTTTTCAAAGTGCATATGAAATGAATGAATTTTATGTCATACATATTTTATAGTTAATAGAAAAAGGAATTTAACTGCATATTTAATTTTAAAGTGCATAGTGAAATGAATGATAGACCATAAGAAAATTATACAGCATAAATATTTTTATAGTTCATAGTAAATGAATTTATACAACTATTTCATAATATAGGACCCTTAACGTTTTCTTTCTATTTCTAAATTCAATTAAATGCATAGAAATTACAGTTTATCAGTTGATGGGTAAGGATTTTGCAAGTTGAAGTGTGTGCCACAAAGTTTTCAACTTCTTCTATAAAATTTAATATAAACTACAATATAAGTGTAATATATTTATAAGAGATTGAGATTATGCAAAAAGAAAATTCTATGCTTGGTTTGTGTCTTTAGACACTAGACTTCAGTCAGTAGACACAATACTAATTGGAACAAACACAATTAATTAGAAGTCCTATTAGAAGATCTTTAGATTGTATAGATCCTGATTTCCTGAGGTCCGTTCCTATTTTTAGGACAGTTTCTTGGCATTCTGGCTATCTAAAGCCCAGTTCACCATTTTTCGGTCCACTGCTTACTGGAACTAAATTCTTTTTGCTGCCCCTGGATCAGAATATTGTAATTGTACTAAAATAAATAAAAATGATTTAAATCTGATTTGATTTGCCCCTGGACACTGATCCAGTAATTTCACACTGGACAGAGTGTCTTACCCGTTGACAACATCAGCCAATCCTGTTGGTTGTTTTTATTGTCCTAGCCGGGATGATGCCTGTCAGAGGTGGGTGGCACTCAAAGGATTTATTCTGCATATTTCACCTGTCCAGATTTCCCCCTTAATGCCTTCGTCTATCTACAGCCCTATTCATGTGCACAAACAGCCAGTTCCTCATTCCCACTCTGTGCAAAATCCATACCACACAGCCCCCAAGCCTACCCTTAATTCTTACAGCACAGAGTTTCTGCAAACAAGAAACTGTCTCAAGTTACAACTGTTAGTTGCCTGTGTCTGGGATCCCTTTCTAGCAGGCATCAGTGCAGGACCTGATGCAGAGAAAGCAGTTGTATCTCTAGCTGATTACTTCCTACTCTCCACAGACAAGTTTATGTCTGACTTTTTCTGTGTCATTTGGTACTATTGATATTCCTGCCCCACCTCCGAGAAACTGCAGGGGTGAATGGAAGTGTCTTGCAGTAGTCATTTTTCGCAGACTGAACACAAAAGGTTATTTGGGGCAACTGTGTTTTCCACTGCTAAGCCCCTCCTCTTGGAGTTCCCAGGGTTATTGTTCCCATATATATGAAGCTGGTGAGAGAGATGTTGGAACATTGTCTGAAGTGCTGGCAGTGCAGATGGTACTGAGCTTTACCTCTCTTTAAAAGCACCATCTCCTGTCATTCTCAATGCCTTGCTGAAATCAACCCTTGGATGAGGGGCTGCTGGCTAAAGCTAAAGCCAGGTCAAACTGAAAGGATGCTGTTAGGAAGAAAGAAGTGTTTTGAAGAGCATGCCATCCCTAAAGTCTCCCACTATTGAGCATATTTGTCCTCAAAATGGTCCCTTTCCTAGGTTCTCAGACTTGGTGTCCTTTTGGACTCAGTGTTATTGGTTGCCCAAATAACCATTGCAGCAAAAATTCCCAATTGCTGTATTTTCAGAATAAATCTCTATCAGTGTCAATAAAATTGAGGAGTACTCAATGACATATTGACCTATGAGAGACATTCACATTATTTTTCAAATTGTGTAACTTAGAAGTGAGATTTCATGTGGTTCCAATTCTGTAAAGAGGAAATTCCATCACAGTATACGCTGCAGAATATATTATAATGATATTAAGAGTTGTCAAAAGCAAAGGAAAGAGAAGCACTTTCAGTGGTGACTTATTACGAGGTGAAACCACAATAACATTCTCAATAATGCTGCATGCAACAAGGCCTCATTACCAAAACAAACTACCAGAGGGCAAAGAGTTCAGATTGCCAGAGGTCTGAACAGCGTAAAATCTTTAATGAGGGTGACTGAAGTAATTTATACATTCTAAACTTTATGCTAAATCAATAGTGAATTACCTACCTTTTGCCTTATTTTGATGTCAGGCATGAAAAACTAAAAACATGCTAGCTTGCAGCATCCCTTCTGACCAAATGTCAGAATATTTTTGAAAGTAAGCAGTTTTATAGTAAACCATGTGCTTAACTAGATCCACTGACCTCTGCTCTCTTTGGACTGCTACTCATGAAGGAGCAAAGGTCATACATTTCCATAAGGGTGATGACCTGAAAGTGTTTCCTGTTGGTAACTATACCTATTCTTATGCTAAAACAGATGACTCTGGTGACAGTCTCTCCAGACAATGAGGAGACTTCCAGTGCCTTCTCCAGTGATGTAATGCTTCATTTTAAACATGCAAAATTAAAATGAAAGAAAAGAGCAATTTTGCAGTATAAAAGGTGTGTCCCAGCTAGAATTGCACACAGCTTTCTCTGAAGAAAGGCTAACCTCACCAGATTTCAAGTTTTCTGGGAATTCTGGTATCTTTCCACCCCCAAGCCTCATCGTCCCTCTTCTGCACACACACTCAGGTTAGGTTTGTCGAGGTTTACAAATCTAGATAGGTCCTTTATGGACCTCAACAATGTTCCTCCTATCTTTCTGCAGCTAAAATGACTCACATAGTGTATGGGTACCACGGCTTAAAAAAATAAGTACAGAGGAGAAAATTCTGATCTTGCATGGGGTTTTGAGAAGGAACAAACTTTTTTACATTTAATTAAATTATGTGAAAAATAGGTTCTTAATGGAGCTAATATTGCCTCCAAATAAGTTGTGTATCTGTTGATCTGGTAAACAATTATAGATGTGACAAGCTAATATTCTGTGCTTAGGACATAAAATTAGAAGGGATCTCTTGTGTCATCAAGTCCAGACCCCTGCTATTGCAGGCCACCTTGTCATATAATCCATGCATAAATTATCAAGCTTCATCTTAGAACTAATTAGGTTGTTGGTTCCACAAATCCTGTTGGGAGGCTTCTGATGGTCAGAAACCTTTCAATTTGCAGTCTAAATTTATTTATGGCCAATGTATACCCATTTGTTCTTTTGCTAATATTGTCCTACAGTTTAAATAGCTCTTCTCCCTTACATGTACTTTTAGGATAGGTTTTTGTTGGCACTTTTTTAATGGGGGAGGGGAAGGGAAGGGGTAGGTTTGTGATGCATTGAAAAGCTTAAAAATAAATACTAACTGGATAACTTAAATTAAACTTTTATTCAGTTTTCCATAAAACTTTACTTTTGTTTGAGAGTCAAATATAATTTGAAAAGTAGCTAACAAAACAGCTTGTAATATGAGATAAAATTAAACTGTTTAAACTTGCCTACATATTTATTCTTATTGATTAAAAGAAATCTGTATTTGGAACCTGCATTCCATTAATGTAGCATTGCTGAGCTCATGGATATTCACAGCTAAGATAAGTGTTACATAGTCACCTGAAAGGTAATATATTGGCAGTCTGAAAAATATTCAGTCATTAGTTAACACTAAATTATGTATAGAGTGTGAGAAAACAAATTGGGAAACAAAGTCTTGGGAAAGGAAAGGACATTTAACTAGTGTAAAATTTTAACACAATGGAAGAAAAGGGCTTGAAATAAGACAAATAATGGAAATATAAACAAAAATTAACTTATATTAAAAATAGGACCTATTAATGTATGTCACCTCTCTTTACTTATTGGTTATAGATAGCTAAACAAAATCAAGTTTCCCATTTTTCTTGAAGCATTTATCTTAATAAAACTGAGTTGGCTACCCTGGAAGTGCGATGCATTCAGATGGTACTACATGGATGCAGCTCTCACCTGGAGACTTACTTTGAGTGAGGACTGGGATAACTTTCTTCAGTGAATAGTCAAAAAACCATTGATGTGAGATAATTTTGTGTGGACAAATGGCTTTTCCCATCGGCAGGAGAAGAATTTTGTTGGTGAAACTGTATAATACAAGCAGAGCCTCAGCCTTCTCAATATCCTTCTCCCCAAATCCTTCTTGCCAGAGAAAAAATTAACTACTTACACACTGCACTAAGAGTCTTTCCTTGAGGAGGCAGAGTGAGGTTAAATTGGAATTAGTGAAGGAGAGTAGTAGAAATTGAGAGAGCCATTTTGTTGTGGGAAGATTTTCTTGGGCAGTGTTCAGTAACTCAACCAGCGGTTAAGGACCTATTCCAGGAGTGGGTGGGTGAGGTTCTATGGCCTGCAATGTGCAGGAGGTCACACTAGATGATCATGGTCTTTTCTGACCTTAAAGTCTATGAGAAGAGGGATTGCAGTAGGCAGTCAGAGTAAGGAGATTTGCAAAATCAGAGTATTAAGAAATAATCCCTTTGTCCTGACCAGCTAATGAGAGCCATCTGCCAATCCAAATACAAGGATTTGCATAACATACATATTTTTGAAATGCAATCAAGAGTCAGTATGCAAATCAGAGTCACTATCAACTAATTAGACTGCTAGGAGTAGCATAACTGAGAAATAGCTGTCTAGTAAAGACCTGTATAGCATCCCTGTGCTCTGGTTGGCTGGAACCATTTTATTTCTGTATATTTTAAAATAAAGAAACTTAACAAGCTGCTATTTTTATATAAATCTTTTATTCTTTCATTCATCTTCCTTTGATTTGTATTGCTTCTTCTGTAGGAATTTGCCATTTGTTTGTGAGAATTCCTGACAATACTAGGGAGGTGGTTTCAAAGATTATCCCTTTTTTGGATGCTGGAGTACTTGGAACTAAAGGGAGAATTGCTAAATCATGCCTTTGAACATCAAAACCCTTTAGCTACAGACTATCTTGATAAAGGAAAAAAGTCTTTGGTTCTACTGTATGGACTAAAGCAGATGTCTGGACTATTGCTTTCATTAGTCTTTCTTTTGAAGTCATTTTATAGAGCAGTAATTGATTTCTGACATTCCTTTTCATTTTGCTTTATCACATTGAAATTCATTACTTTAGCTTTTAAAATAATTTTCTTTGCTTTCATTACTTATTACATGGTTCTTAAATGGGATTGTTGATAATATGGTGGTGATAAGATGAGAGGCAACAGCACTTGGTGCCCTTTTTCACCTAATTTCTTATTATTCCTTCAATACATTGACATCTGTTAAATGAAAAACACCTTGAAAGGCTCTAAGTACTGTAAATAATGTAGCTGAAAGTATTATTAATATTTTTTAAAGCTTTATCCACTTTAAGACACATATGTAGACTCTACAAGCTTCTGCTCAATTGTCACCTTTCTACTATTCCTGTGTAACAGCCTTTACAAAAAAAACCCTAAACATCTTAATTTTGAAAACTCATTTATGTTGAAAGCCAATTTACATTAAGGTGGCCATAGATAACCCCGATTATAATTAAGGTTGTGTTCCAGCTTCAATTCTAGCTTGACTTTTCCCAACAAATTCTATTTAAACTGCAATCTTCCATTCTGTGTTTCATCTTAGCTGAGAGGTGATCAAGCTGGAAAGTTTAAGCAAAATTGCCTCAGATATTTTAAACACACACATAGTGAAAAAGTAAGCAAACTACTCTTTCCCATGTTCTAATCAGATTTCTTTCTCTATGGGCATCTTATATAGAGCTAAAAGTGGAAATACCAGCATTGACTTTTTGCTTGTTTTTTAACATCACTGAATTCTAAGAAGTGAAATGAGTTTGAAGAAAAGTGGTTCTGTAGTTGTGAGTATTTAAAGTGAGAAATTTCAGGAATGCAAGGAAAAACTGGTTGTTAGCTTTCCTAATTTCCTTTAATGTAGGGATTTTCTACACTTACTGGAGGATCAACACTGCAGGGATCAATGCATCAGCAGTCGATTTAGCGGGTGTAGTGAAGACCTGCTGAATCGCCCACCAATCGCTCTCCCATCGACTGCTATACTCACCTGTTCAAGAAGAGTAAGGACAGTCGATGTGACACCATCTCCCGTTGACATTGCATAGTGTGGACCCCGCGGTATGTAGATTTAAGCTACGTCGATTTGAATTAAGCTATTCATGTAACTCAAATTGTGTAGCTTAGATCGACTTTTCCCCTTAGGGGGAAGGGCTGAGTGTCTTAGAATGCAGAAGGTGCTGAAAGTGATCTTGTTTTATGTTAGATTGCCTCCGAATTTAGACCAAATTCTGAACTGCCAATGCATTTGAACTATCTGGTTTCCTGAGACCTTTGTCAAAAGCAGCTGTGTTCCCAAGGCATCAAACCTAACAGCTTTGAATCAAATAACTTAAGAGCTTCAGGGGCAATTTTCATCCTTCTTATGAATACCAAAAATGAGACAAAACAAAAACCAAGCAAACAGCAAAATGAAATTCCATACAGAAAATTTAGTATTCATGCAGTGTTAAAATTGCCAAGGAAATATAGAGCTAATGTTGAAAGTAAAACCTTAACTCTGCTACCTTACCATTACTGCAACTACCTCCTCTCTGGCATGTCTGATTGTCAAGTCATTCTCTTTGAGTCCATCCAATCTGAGGGTGTTAAAATTATATTTCTTTTCATCAATCAAACCACATAATTCCCTTCTTTGAATTTCACTAGTGTCTTTCTTATCTAAAACTCCCAGTCCATTAAGGATCATGCTATTCTCTACAAACCCATCTTCCTTCTACATGTCATAAGATCTCACAAGCTAAACAAGATCATCTTATGTCACTGCTTGGATGGGAGACCTCTAAGGGCTGGTCCACACTAGGGGGCAGGATCGATCTAAGATACGCAACTTCAGCTACGTGAATAACGTAGCTGAAGTCGAATATCTTAGATTGATTTTTAAAAGTACTTACCCCGGTCCACACGGCAGCAGGCAGGCTCCCCCGTCGACTCTGCTTACTCCTCGCGTGGAGCTGGAGTTCCGGTGTCGACGGGAAGCGCTTCTGGGATCAATTTATTGCGTCTAGACGAGACGCGATAAATCGATCCTAGAACATCGATCGCTACCCGCCCAATTTGGCATTGTATTGGTAAGTGTCAAATATCAATGTCACTGCACACACACAAACTGATGAAAAGTTATTTCCAACAATAATAATCAAAATGTACAGATAGACAGACAGACAAATGCTTCTTAAGAACTTACTAGAATCCCACTTTAACATGTATAAAATGTGTTGTAATGCTATGTTAGTGGAGCTGGACCAGGGTAGCCATTTGGGTAGCTTTAACTTTTTGAATCCCAACATCTATTATTATTCAATAAGTATTATCTGATACCTGAAAACTTTCTGCAACTATAAAAATTGTAATTAGTAAAAAGTGCCCCAAAATAAACACTGATATTATCCATTGAAATTCACTAAAATGATGAAATTCTGCCAAGCCTACTTATCAGTTTTAGCCCAGTTGCCTGGGATGTGGGAGATCCAGTTCCATTCCCTCTTCTCTGTAAGAGGGGCAGAAAGAATTTGAACAGAGGTATTCCGCATCCCAGATGAGTGCTCTAATTACTGTGCTAAAAGTTACAAGATTGGCATCACCAGTGCCATATACTGGGGGCCATTTTGTGTGGAGAGAGGCAGGTGCCTACCTCATTCCCACAAGAAACACCTTTAGGCACCTAATTCCTGTTCCGGACTGCTAAATCTGGGCAGCAGAGAGTCACTAATCTCTAAGAGAAGGGTGGGGATTAGGATACACCTCTCTCATCAGCACCTCCCATTGGCTATTTTAGGCAGCTCCCCTCCTAGCTTTTACAGATCACCTATCTCTCCCCATTCATTGTATAGGGGGCATAGTCACCTAATTTAAGCTTTGTGGATCACAATACTGTTCCTGTGATTTTTCTAAGTACTGTGAAGTGCACTGTCTCAATGTCTAAGTCTTTTCATGGATCCCAGATTTGTGAATTGCTCTTGGGCTTAGGCAGGAGATTGGTATCTGGATGCCTAGAGGGAGACAGCAGTGCACAAGCTCAGAGGCGGAAACCTAGGGAACTTTTACCCTGAAAACTTAGGTGTCGAGTGAGTTTAGGGACCTACAGAGTTCACTGGGACTTTTGTGGCTTGCAGCAGAGCCAAAACTGGAACCTAGGTACCTAATACCTTTCTGAATCTGGGCCCAATTTATTACAGGGAGTTGTGTAATTCAATAGTAATAATTCAGTAGATAATAGCACTCTAATCCCTCAGTGTTAAGACAAAACTCGATACATTTGAGAAGCATTAATATCCATATAGATATTAGATTTTGTTAACCAGTTCCTAGACATATACATAGGATGAATTATTTAAATGAGAAATTATTTTCTGCTACA
The DNA here is from genome assembly GCA_037349315.1 of Chelydra serpentina. Classification (NCBI taxonomy): domain Eukaryota; kingdom Metazoa; phylum Chordata; order Testudines; family Chelydridae; genus Chelydra; species Chelydra serpentina. The sequence goes on from JBAIAC010000004.1 coordinate 83,192,938, forward strand.
CTGCTGCAACATTCTACCCTATTGGTAGATGCATTACAATGGTGGATGAATTGTCCCTTATATATATATATTTTCACTTAGCTCCCTCACAATGTGGTATGTGGTTATGACTGACTTCACTCACTAGAGCAGTGACTCCTGCTGGCCCTCACAGGAATTATCTCTTTCAGCCAGTGAACCCTCTTCTGGTGGTGCCTTTCCCAGTGTTGTCTCCACCGCAGACCCGCTTCAATCCAAGTCCAGCATCCTCTTCATGAGTCGGCCCTCCGGCCATGTGACCAGCCATGTTTCCCCTCTTCTGGGGGAGAGAGGGAATGAGTATCTCCTAGTTCTACAGTCCAGCCACTTCACCAGTGGTGATGGACCCAGGCCTGCGTACTACTCTGGGTTCTGGCCCAGGTGCTCTGTAGATAGCAGCCTTCTGCTGCCTCACCTTAACTTTCCCACCAGTGCTGCTTAAGTTTCCTTGACCACTTCCCCATGACCTCAGCACGTTCTTCACCCTCCTCTCAGGGCCTCCAGCCCACAAGTTTCAGTAGCCAACCAGGAGCTCCCTCGTGCTTCCCTGGTCACTGACAGCAACTGCTCTGTCCAAGGTGCTACCTTCCTGCAGCCAGCCAAATCTCCTTGGGATCCTTGCAGCAACTGACCCTGCTCTGCACTGCAGCTCCTGTTTATGAAGCCTGCTAGGCTCTGATTGGCTGTTGTATAAAGTATCTCTTTGATTGGCTGCTCCCTGCGCAGCCACCCTATGCTGTTTTTAATCCCTTCCTTTCTGGTGTGGTGTCAATACCCCATTACAGTGGTGAAGCTTAATTAGTTAAATACTTCATTAGCTAATATCTGTAAAGCATTTTAGAAGCTTTTAAGAAGAATGGTGCTGTATTAATGTGAAATATTACATGGGATATCAACGATTCAGCTCACACTTGTGCCAAAATAACCTATTAATAATAAATTCCACCAAATACTGCATAAATGAATATTGTAAATTAGCAGGAACAGCAAGATATGACTGAAAATGCTATGGAATTGTCAAATGTGGACTGTGTATTATAGCTGGGTACATGTTTTTTAACAGGCTTCAAACTGTTATTGGTATTCATGAAGGAACACAGGTTCATCTTCCTGGTTTTTTTTGACAATGGTATTTTATTTGTAATGTTCATAAGCAAGGAACATTAACAGGCACAAAAACAAACGGAAAAAAGTGTCTATTGTCCCCAAAGGGGCTATATCCCGGGAACAGTTCTGGGATTTATCTATGAAAGGTTGTTAGCTATACAGAGGATACATCAAGTATATTTTGATCTGATTTGGGGTTTTGTTCATTTATCCTCTACTTTCTTTATTCATTTAAAAATAAATGAACTTTCCACTTCCTTACTACTAGAAAACTCAAACTTTCAGTTTATTCTGGAATCTTTATCAATTCAATAATTCTTCAAGAAGAAAAACAGACCATTTGAACTTTAGATGAAATTTAGATAAAGACACAAACATTTCAAATGCATGAAAATGACTAAAATTATCATCATGGTCCTGAAAAGGTCCTGATTATAACTGAAAGACTTATTTTATTAGTAATGAAACGGGACTGTATAAAACAGTAACAATAGCAACACACCAAGCATACTGGTAGAGCTAAGAGAAGATATTCAACCGGGATTTTGAGTCTTTCTATCAATATCACTAGTTCTATCCAGTGAAATGATTGTTGTGCATAAGGAGACCCAAATGGAAGGGACATAATTCTCTTGAATAAGGTGATACTTTCCCTTACTTTTGCTATCTATTGTCAAGCTTTTATCTACCCCATTGCTGTTTGTTGAAGAAACTGGTAACTCCACAGACTGCAACAGTCACTCCTGATTTATGCTGGCATTAGACCAAAATCAGGCCTGCATATTCTTTGTACGCTCATCTCTCCCATGAAGAAGTGCATGATGATTTATGTGACCAAAATCAGAGCCCTTCCTTGAAGGTGACCTGCAAAAGTTGGGGAGAAGGGACGGTCACATCCATTTTCCCTATTGCTGGATATATGGAGAAGACGAAGCTCCAACCACATCTGTAGCTGAAAGGGAAGATAAACAAGGGCTGCTGTTGAAAGGTAGGGACAACAAAACACCCAGGAGTTTATTTCCCTCAGTGATCCATCTGCACTGTACTTACCACCAATAAAATACAATCAGATGAGGGTCACATACGGTTGGCCTGCCCCTTTCTCCCCTGCTTACATCACAGAAAGGGAACACAGAGAGATGTCCACCATTACAGGTAACAAGTAGCTTCTGGAGGCACATAAATCATGTGGGTTCTCAGTTGTTTTGCATGTTATACAAAGTTTTTCCATCTCATTGATTGCACAAAAGACTAAGGAACTTTATTCACTTTTACAATTTCTTTTGCAAAAAGCTATGTTTAACTCATAGTTACCCTACTTACCTTGAATGACCCCAGAATGCAAATAGTTTAATCCAACACTTTGCAGAGCAAACACTTTTATAACAAATAAATGTTGAACACCTATTGTAAGAGTTGTGTAACACTATTGCTTGATGGGCAGTTGAAGTAGAGGTAATTAATAGTACAGGTAATTGATTTTTACCATTGGCATATAGTGGGAAAAGATTGCACTGTTGCTGAGATGACTAAACTGTTCTTAAAATGTATCTTTTTAAGTTTTGAAAACTTTGAAAGACACATGGGGCAGCTGAGTGCTTCATTATGCAAATGTGCCTATTCATATCTCACAAGATAAATAATGGATATCTCTCTAGCATGAAGTAAAATGGCAGGAGGGTTATATGGATTTAATTTCTACATAAAGTGTGGGATGAAAGGTGAGTAACTGACTAACTGGTACACTGAAAGAGTTATTATGTTAATATTCATAATTGTGATTATGGGTGGTATGCAAATTGAATTGTAAAAAATGACTGAAGATGAAATGTAAGTACATTTCTATGTTTCATGTGTCAGAAACCATTTTAAAAGTAGATTTTAAAGCATTGGAAGTATGGCAAGAGAAAAGTGGATATAGATTATCAAAAAAAAAGTTGTTAGAAGTTCTTGATCAGCAGAAAAGTTCATTTGGTTTATTCGTGAGAGCTTTGAGGATTTCCCATCGCTAGTTCATGTGGATTTGATGTGAGATTTTCTTTGTAAAACATTCCAAATTATAAAGCTAAAAGCTAGAAGTTGAAAATCTTATAAGATAGTTATTATCTTATAAGATAATAAGGCTAACGGCATTTTGGGCTGTATAAGTAGGGGCATTTCCAGCAGATCGAGGGACATGATTATTCCCCTCTATTCGGCACTGGTGAGGCCTCATTTGGAGTACTGTGTCCAGTTTTGGGCCCCACACTACAAGAAGGATGTGGATAAATTGGAAAGAGTCCAACGGAGGGCAACAAAAATGATTAGGGGGCTGGAGCACATGACTTATGAGGAGAGGCTGAGGGAACTGAGATTGTTTAGCCTGCAGAAGAGAAGAGTGAGGGGGGATTTGATAGCTGCTTTCAACTACCTAAAAGGGGGTTCCAAAGAGGATGGATCTAGACTGTTCTTAGTGGTAGAAGATGACAGAACAAGGAGTAATGGTCTCAAGTTGCAGAGGGGGAGGTTTAGGTTGGATATTAGGAAAAACTTTTTCACTAGTAGGGTGGTGAAGCACTGGAATGGGTTACCTAGGGAGGTGGTGGAGTCTCCTTCCTTGGAGGTTTTTAAGGTCAGGCTTGACAAAGCCCTGGCTGGGATGATCTAGTTGGGGTTGGTCCTGCTTTGAGCAGGGGGTTGGACTAGATGACCTCCTGAGGTCCCTTCCAACCCTGAGATTCTATGATTCTATGATTCTATGATTAAAGTCACAAAATGTCACTAGGAGCATTACTGTAGAAATGTGAATGTATTATGATCACCAAATTGTCAGGTCTACTAACAAAGTCAAAATGCATTAAGATTTCTAATTTCAAAATATAATTGTTTCGGAGTGCTTCCATCAGAAGGATATGAAATTAGCATCAATATTATCAAAGAGCCATACAAATGAAAAAATAAAAACAGCAAACTGGTACATAATGAATTAGTACAGAATTCAGGCAACTAAATCCATTTACATGGACCATTGCGACGTATTTTCTCTTTACAAGCAGAAAAGGGACTACCACATTGCTCATGTCCAAGAACTGTTAATATATATATACAAAAATAGAAATTGCAAGTTGTCTACCTGCTGCCAAGCAATGGAAATCCTTACATCCATGTGCCAAATTGTCTGGTCTAAAAACCATAAACAGCTAATATATCTAATACAATAAAAGATAAGCTTTCCAGATTAAAAATTCCCAGCAAATAAATAGATCAATGAAAAATTGAGCTTGATAAAGTTCCTCTCAATTGAAAAACAAAAGAGTTAAATTATCATCTCCATTCCTAAATCAGGAGAAAACAAAGTATTCCCAGAGCTCATAAAAATCTAAGCAATCATAGTTTATAAATTAAGTGATCATTTCAAATCCATCCCAAATTCAAAAGTAACACATTTTCATAAGCTATAGTCAAATGGATGGATAAAACCACCCTCATCTGGCTTCTTATTACCATTTGTTTGGTTTGTCCCTTACCACTTTCTATTTCTCTCTTCTTCATCACCAAATAACAGTGTGGGCTGGATCCCAATCTCATCGAACAGCGAGGGCCTGGGAACTGTCTTATTTGGGAATCATATACCTGGAATGAAACTTTGGCCCACTGAAGTCAATGTGAGTTTTGCCATTGAAGTCAATAGGGCCAGGATTTCTTCACCCCTGCATAGTTTTTTTAGGTTAGTTTGGTGTGTTTTTTCTCTTCTCTACTCTTTACATACACCCATGGGGATGCACATCACCTCAAAGGCAACTGAGCTATTGTGCCCATCACCAGTCCAGAGAGTGAGCCAGGTGCATCGGGGAAGCAGATTGCATCACACATCCCCACCTGTTCACTGCTCCATTCAGGTAAGAAATATGCCTGCCTGAGACAAAACTTGCCCTGGAACTCCTCTTGCGAGTGGGAATGTCTCCATATCACCCCCAGCCAGGGTCCATGTCACAACAGCATAATTTAGCCCTTTCAATATTAATGTTTTGTTTTTAAAACCTACACAATCTCTCCTTCCTGAACAGGTTCTGGCTGCTGCTATGGTAGGTGAGATAACTGAGGGTATGTCGGCACTGGCAGAGTTACAGCGCCGCTCAGAGAGTGCTGAAGGGAAACCGCTGATGTGTGTTCACACTGTCAGCATGTTCACACTTGCGGCACTTGCAGCCGTATTTGGAGCGGTGCACTCTGGGCAGCTATCCCAGTTACTCTGAATGAGGAACACCTGACAGGAGGGCCGTCTCCACCCTAGTGAGCTTAGGCCGGTTGGAAAACAGCTGTTGGTATGAATGCAGTCTCTCTCTGATCTCTGCCTGCTGGGCAGGGGTTAGCTGGTCAGAGAGGGGAATTGATTCCAGCAAGGGGCTGGCTCCTGTCTCAGGGAAAGACCCACCAGAGAATCTTCCCCTTCTCCCACTGGCCGCACACAGCCAGTACCAGCCTCTCCCTCTCACAGTATGGCTCCATCATGTTTACCTGGTCCTCTTAGTGGCTGTGAGCCCAATTGGGCAGTTCCACCACATTGTTCTCTTCATTCAGCTGCTTGATGACCTTGAAGGGCCCATCCCAGGAAGCTTGCAGCTTATTCTTCCTCACCAGGATGAGAACCGTCCCCTGGTCCCTGACCGCATAGGCTGAGCAGTCGTACCAACCTTTTGCCTCGCTTGGGCCCTGGCTAGGTCCTCCCTGGCTGGACCCATGAGCTCAGCAAGCTTTTTGCAGAAAGTCAGTACATACTCCACCACTGATTCTCCATCGCGAGAGGCCTTCCCCTCCCATTCATCCCTCACCAAGTCCAGGGCAACCTTCTGAAATGGCTCCTCTATGACAGGTAGGTGTCTCAAGGCTGCTTTACCCTTGTCCAGGGACTTTTGCACCTCTGGACAAGACAGCCCTGGTTGGAAGCTGTCCCGTCCTGGCTGTGGTTCTCCACACTCAGCTGGGGTCTCTGTTTCCCCGCTGCTCAGGGACATGGGTCTCTGGGACACCCAGCTGCTCTGAGCCTCTCTCACCACCCCAGTTGGGTCAAGGAACTGGTGTGGGCCCCGGGGTGCCTGGCTGCTCCCAGCCTCTCTTGCAGCCCCAGCTGGGTCAGGAACCAGCTCCTTAGAGCGATCCTCCTCTTCCAACTGAGCAATCAGCTGTGCCTTAGTGAGCTTTTCAATGTGCAGCCCTATCTCTCTGCACAGCTCTACAATGTCCTTCTTAAGGAGATGGTTATGGGACATCTCAATGCTGTTCCCAAGTGGTCACGGACTCACAGGCCTGTGCTCTCTCAGCTCCCCATGATCCCTGAGAGGAACCCCTTCAGTGTGACAGCCCTTCTCGGGACTCCACTCTCTTTCGGGGTTAAGCCGTAGGCTCCTCCGCTTCCTGGAACAGCACCTCTTGGAGTCCCCAATACACCAGTCTCTCGCTAATCCCCCTTAATTTTACTGCTCCCCAGTCACTTACTATAGGATGCTCTGTCCACGGGATGCAGTTTATCCTACCTCTGCCACCAGTTGTCACGGAATCACCGGGGCGATGCTCTGGAACTACTTCATACGAATCCAGTCAGGAATCTGGGAGATCATGCCTCCTCTCTCTGAGCATACTGTCTCCAGGGCAAGAAGCTTACACAGTTTTGACCTTTCTGGGTCTGACCTTGGAGCATTCAGCATCCGCTTCCACACTGTGTGCTTTCTGCAGCGAGTCTGCCCGGGCGGGGCTCCTGGAGAAGCCAGAGGGCCCTGCACCCCAACTCTGCAATCAGCCATGACTCTTAGCCAGCCGGTAAAACAGAAGGTTTATTAGTCAATAGGAGCACAGCATAAAACAGAGCTTGTTAGCACAGAAATCAGTGACTTTCAGCCAAGTCCATCCTGGGGGAAAGGGGAGCCCAGAGCCAGGGCCCTCGCCCTCCCTCTGTGCCCCAAGCCATCTGAAACTGACTCGCTTTCAGCTTCTTGGCCCCTGCCCTGCCCATTGCTCCTCCTCATGCCTTTGTCTCACTTCCTGGGCCAAGAGTCACCTGGTTGCATCCCCTTCCAGGGTCTTAGGTTATGAACGGGTGGTCGTAGCATCTGTGCAGGCAGCTGGAGCAGCCCCAGAAAAAGTCACACACCATTATTCCCACCACCTAGACTTTGGTGCACTCCGCAGGGAAACTGAGACACAGACAGCATTTATGCAAAACAGTAAGACTCACATAGGTTCACATACAACATAACAAGGGAAAATCCCCACTACGTCACACTAGGCTCCCAAGGTCATCTCTGTGAAGCCAAAATGCAGCATTTCAGAAGCAGTATTGTTTGCAACATACAGAACACCACTATTCACATACCTGTCACTAACTGGCTAACTACAGGCAAGCACACATGAGCTACAAGACCCCCAAAATGGTGAGTCTCCACAGGGGCAGGGTAAATCATTGTTCCCGGACCCTACTCTACACTCGGCACATGGATCTTGGGGGTAGGGTAACCAGACAGCAAGTGTGAAAAATTGGGATGGGGGTGGGAGGTGATAGGAGCCTATATAAGAAAAAGACCCAAACATCGGGACCGTCCTTATAAAATCGGGACATCTGGTCACCCTACTTGGGGGAGAGCCAGCACTGTAAGGGAGGGCCTGATAATCATTTCTGTCCCCACATTTTCCACAGGCTGTGTTCTTTATGGAAGATATCTCGCTGCTGAGGGTGAGCAGGGAATCAAGGGAGGGTCTTCTCCAAAACTGCCCTGGCCCTTATGTGGCTCACCTGTGTGCAGCAATGTCCCCCGCCCCCCCAGTCACAGCAGAGTGGCGTGGGAAAGTTACCCTTAATGGGGCAAGAAATAAAGCAGCTCTGCCAAAGAACCTGCAGAAGTGGATTGCCCAGTATGTCCACGAGTGGTTCCTGGAGATCACTGAGGCAGATTCCCATGAAGTGAGGGAGTCAATCAACAGCCTGTTCCTCTGCTCAGACTAGTTCTGTGGTGTTACGCATATCATACAGACACAACCCTTCTTTCTGCAACCCTCCTGCCCACAACAGCTCGCTTCAGCGATTCCCAAAATCAAATCCACTTAACAGGGACCTCCTCTCCTGTTTGTGCTTTGCCAAGATCCAACAGCTGTGACTGGCTAGCCTCCTCAAGGGTAGAAAAGAGCTTCTGGCTGCATGCATCTCTGACCTCCGATTCATCCTCTGACTCTGGGTCCCTCTCCCCCTCCACATCTTCATCCAAGATTTCCTTCTCCTGGCTCAGGCCACTATCAACTGACACGTGAGCCACTGAAGTATCCATAGTGGCCTTTGCAGTGGCGGTGGGGTCGCCAGCAAGTATCGCGTCCAGCTCTTTGTAGAACTAGCAGCTCGTGGGTGCAGCACCTGAACAGCGATTTGCCTCCCGCACCTTGTGGTAGGCATTCCACATTTCCTTCACTTTGACCCTGCACTGCAATGTGTCCCGGTCATGGCCCCTTTACATCATGCATTGTGAAATCTGTCCATGAGTATCATAATTCCTATGGCTGGAGCGCAGCTGGGACTGGACAGCCTCCTCTCCTGAAATGCTGATGACGTCCAGCAGCTTGGAATTGCTCCAAGCGGGGAATTGCCTGGTGCATGGAGGAGGCATGGCCACCTGGAAAGTTGTGCTGAGACCACTGCATGCATCTCCGAACAAACAGGAAGGGGCTTGGCAGTGGGTACACCTTGGGAGTTACAATACAGAAAGCTGCTTTACTGCGCAGAAACTTGCCAGTGTAGACAAGGCCTGAGTGACATAAATCTTGATCTGGGAATGTGACATTAAACACTCCTATATTCACACCTTACATGTCATTTGAAAACTAATAACTCACTGATCATTAATATTTGTGTATGATGCATGTGTATGGAGTGTACTAAGAGTTATGGATATATGCTTGAATAATGACTAAAATGTGTTTAAACTAGACCTGTCAATTAATTGCAGTTAACTCATGCGATTACTCAAAAAAATTAACTGAAAAAAAATTAATTGTGAATAATCGCGCTGTTAAACAATAGAATATCAATTGAAATTTATTAAATTCTTTTGGATGTTTTTCTACATTTTCAAATATATTGATTTATATTACAGCACAGAATACAAAGTGTACACTTCTCACTTTATATTATTTTTATTACAAATATTTGCACTGTAAAAATGATAAACAAAAATAGTATTTTTCAATTCACCTCATACAAGTACTGTAGTGCAATCTCTATCGTGAAAGTGTAACTTACAATGTAGATTTTTTTTGTTACATAACTACACTCAAAACCAAAACAATGTAAAACTGCAAGTCCACTCAGTCCTACTTCTTGTTCAGCCAAACACTAAGACAAACAAGTTTGTTTACATTTATGGGAGATACTGCTGCCTGCTTCTTATTTACAATGTCACCTGAAAATGAGAACAAGCGTTCACATGGCACCTTTGTAGCTGGTGTTGCAAGGTATTTCCATGTCAGATATGCTAAACATTCATATGCCCTCATGCTTCAGGCACCATTCTGGAGGACATGCTTCCATGCTGATGATGTTCGTTAAAAAAATAGTGTGTTAATTATATTTCTGACTGAACTCTTTGGGGAAGAATTGTATGTCCCCTGCTCTGTTTTACCCCCATTTTGCCATATATTTCATGTTATATCAGTCTCGGATGATGACCCAGCACATGTTGTTTGATTTACAAACACTCTCACTGTAGATTAGACAAAATGCAAGGAAGGTACCTATGTGAGATTTCTAAAAATAGCTACAGCACTCTACCCAAGTTTTAAGAATCTGTAGTGTCATCCAAAATCTGAGAGGGATAAGGTGTGGAGCATGTTTTCAGAAATCTTAAAAGAGCAACACTCCAATGCGGAAACTACAGAACCCGAACAATCACCATCACAAAAAATAAAATAAAAAATCAACCTTCTGCTGGTGGCATCTGACTCAGATGATGAAAATTAACATACGTCGGTCCACTCTGGTTTGGATGTTATTGAGCAGAACCCGTCATCAGCATGGATGCATACCCTCTGGAATGATGGTTGAAGCATGAAGGTCCTTATGAATCTTTAGCACACGTAAATATCTTGCAACACTGGTTACAACAGTTTCATGCGAACACCTGTTCTCACTCTCAGTTGACTTGTAATCAAGAAGCTGGCAGCAGTATCTCCTGTAAATGTAACCAAACTTGTTTGTCTGAGCGATTGGTAGAAGTAGGACTGAGAGGACTTGTAGTCTCTAAAGTTTTACACTGTCATTTTTGAATGCAGTTATATTTTTGTACATAATTCAACATTTGTAAGTTCGGCTTACATGATAAAGAGATTGTACTACAATACTTATACTAGGTGAATTGAAAATACTATTTCTTTTATTTTTTACAGTGCAAATATTTGTAATAAAATATAAAGTGAGCACTGTACACTTTGTATTCTATGTTGTAATTGAAATTGATATATTTCAAAATGTAAAAAATGTCCAAAATATTTAAATACATGGTATTCTATTATTGTTTAATAGTGCAATTAATCACGATTAATTTTTTAATCGCTTGACAGACTAGTTTAAACCAGGCATATTGGGGGAGTTGGTAAACGGGTCTGCCCAGATGAAGGAATGTGCATTTTCTCCTCTAGCCAGCCCAGTTATTAAGCGGAGGCAATGAAGATCCATTTACATATTAAGTAAACAAAGTTATCAAGCTAACAAGTGAGTGGAAGAGACAGCTTCCAGCTGGGAAGAGAAACTTTATCTGGGCTGCTCTGAACCTCAAGTGATCAGCAATTGAATCAACTGATTGTATACAATGTTACTGTGTTATAAAAGTTTATTGAGTGAGGTGTTTTATGAAAGCCTATGACACTGATAATTAATATCATTGTAATATATATGGAATTATGGATACTCGTGAAAAGTAGGCTTTACAGACTGTGTCTTAATAGAGGAAGAAATAGGACCCTCTCCCAGACAGGATAGAACAATAGAGCTCTCTCCCATGTAAATTAAGCATGGTGGAATCAAAACAATAGAAGTCCTATTTACATACAGACAGGTGGGACGCCCAAAGGAAGGGAAAAACAGCATGAGGTCATCCTTTCTCATAGTAACATTTTCAGAAGTGAGTCAGGTGAAATGTGATGTTGATTTAACTGTTCATAAAGACTGCAAAAATAAGATCTAATTCAACTAGTTAAACTTAATATAAAGAGTGCTTCCATGCAGCTCTGTTTGTCTTTTATTTATGGGACACATTACAACAGATTTCAACATACTTTATAACAGCGAGCAATAAAACACTGAAAAATTAATGTGTATTTAAATAATTGCAACTCTTATTTATGTAGCATCCTTCACAAATCCCTAGATCATAGAATCATCGAGAGGTCATCTAATCCAGTCCCCTGCACTCATGGCAGGACTAAATATTATCTAGACCATCCCTGAAGAGATGTTTGTCTAACCTGCTATTAAAAATCTCCAGTGATGGAGATTCCACAGCCTCCCTAGGCAATTTATTCCAGTGCTTAACCACCCTCACAAGAAGTTTTTCTTAATGTCCATCCTAAACCTCCCTTGCTGCAATTTAAGCCCATTGCTTCTTGTCCTATCTATAGAGGTTAAGAAAAACATTTTTTCTCCCTCCTCCTTGTAACAAGATTTTATGTACTTGAAAACTGTTATCATGTCTCCCCCTCAGTCTTCTCTTTTCCAGACTAAATAAAGCCATTTTTTTCAATCTTACCTCATAGGTCATGTTTCCTAGACCTTTAATCATTTTTGTCGCTCTTCTCTGGATTTTCTCCAATTTGTCCACATCCTTCCTGAAATGTGGCACCTAGAATTGGGCACAACACTCCAGTCGAGGCCTAATCAGCATGGAGTAGAGCGCAAGTATTCCTTCTCATGTCTTGCTTACAACAATACATCTCAGAATGATGTTGACTTTTTTTGCAACAAGGTTACACTGTTGACTCATATGTAACTTGTGGTCCACTATGACGCCCGGATCACTTTCCACTGTATTCCTTCCTAGGCAGTCATTTCCCATTTTGTATGTGTGCAACTGATTGTTCTTTCCTAAGTGGAGTACTTTGCATTTGTCCTTATTGAATTTCATCCTATTTACATCAGACTATTTCTCCAGTTTGTCCAGATCATTTTGAATTTTAATCCTATCCTCCAAAGCACTTTCAACCCCTCCCAGCTTGGTATCATCCACACATTTTATATGTGTGCTCTCTATGCCATTATATAAATCATTGATGAAGATATTGAACAGAACTGGACCCAGAATTGATCCCTGTGGGACCCCACTCATTATGTCCTTCCAGCATGACCGTGAACGACTAATAACTTATTTCTGGGAATGGTGTTCCAACCAGTTTTGCACCCACCTTATAGTAGCGCCATCTATGTGCGTTTCCCTCCTTTATTTATGAGCAGGTCATGCGAGACAGTATCAAAAGCTTTACTAAAGTCAAGATATACCATGCCTACCATTTCCCCTCTATCCACAAGGCTTGTTACCCTGTCAAAGAAAGCTATCAGGTTGGTTTGACACAAGTTGTTTTTGACAAATCTATGCCTATTGTCACTTATCACCTTATTATCTTCTAGATATTTTCAAATTGATTGCTTAATTATTTGCTTCATTATCTTTTCAGGTACAGAAGTTAATATCATATTATGATATATTTCATATGTTTCAACCAAACCATTTTAGCTGAAATTTACCATGATGGGTGTCTGCTTCAAGCTAATTGGTGTGTGTGTGTCTGTCTGTCTGTCTGCTTCAGGATAATTGGTGTGTGTGTGTGTGTGTGTGTGTGTTACTTTTATTTTTAATTTCAGCTAAAATGATCCAAATATTCCCGAGAATGAGCTTAATGAAAAAAAATAGGCTGTTTTGCCTCTTCTAATTTTTAATAATCATTTCATTGAGAAGCTCTAGCACCTCCATCCTTGGGAGCAGGGACTTGAAACGTGGCAGGAGTTTGTCCTAGTGTGAGCTCTGGCCATTTTTTTCTTTTTTTGCTGTCCTTATGACAGTCATCCTGAATTGAGCTACATTATAAGCCTCTGGAAAAAATCTCAGCTAGCATCTGCTCTGTAGAGGCTCATTAGAGTTTAGCAGCCAAATTATGTGAAGGGTCTGTCTGCAATGAGCACACTCCTTCCTGGGGATGAAGGGGCCCAACAGGACTTTCCATGAAATTGCTCCTCCCAGCTGCCACGATCCAGTGTGGTACTGGGCACAGGAACAGAGAGTAGATTCTATCTCTGCCACACTCTCCAATTTCTTCCTGCTGATGCCTGACTTTTCCAAAGTTTTAAATGCTTGATTTGCAACCTTAATATTCTTTGAATGTAGCTTTAAAAAAACCTAGTAGTTTTTATATATACACAACATGTACATAAAATATATCCCGCCCCCCCCCCAAAAAAAACTTACATTAAAAGAATGCCAGAATTAACATTGCCCAGGTAACCTTACTTTTGCCCCTTCTTCATCTCCATTATGATAGTCACCTTTTTCCGCACAGAAGACTCATGCCTAATTCAGTGCATAGGTGTTTAGGGAACAAATCTGATTCATAAAGATAATGAGGCTGTTGTCTGACCCTTGTCTTGTTATCTGTAGAAATTTGAAAGTTGTAGAGTCAATCAGAATGCAGAAAGAATAATCTTGCATGGGCAACGTTCATTGACATTTCACAACTTTGGCAAGCTGAGCTTTGCAACCTTCATAATATTTTAACATCATTTTAAATTGATTTTATATGTGGGTTTTTAAAAAAAAGAAAAATACATTGTTATGTTGTCACAGACTTGCTGGCCCTTTAAGGGGAGTAGATTCAGCCTCCTCTGTAATCAGCTACCCTTTCAGCTGATCCTAATTAGCTGGAGATTAGTGGGATTTAGGTAATGAGTGACACAGCTGAGAGAGTGAGAAGGTTGGGTGTACAGCACAAAAGGCTGAGAGAGCTCAGCTATGTGGAGAGCAGCTCAAAATTGAGTTTGTACCCTGATGGGAGAGGGCAGCAGGGATAAAGGAGATTCCTGAAGCAGGCCAGGTTTATCTTCTTTATCCACAGGCAGATGGCCTTGGAGAAACTTAAGTTGAGGATCTAGACTGGGGGAAGGACACCAGGGAAGAAGCCCTGATGATTAGCTGCTTGAGAGGAACTGGGCTTCCATGGATAAAGCCCTGGCAGGTTTTCAGGTTATCCAGGTTTTCAGAACCAGAATCAGTGGTACCTTAACTGTTTCACTCTAGTGCCAGGACTAAATCAATGGACATAACACTTGTGGCTTATGAAAGTTTGATACAAGTAATAAAACTACTATTTATTAGATGTAAGCACACACAGACATAAGCAATAGGTTTAGAACATCCCAAATAATTACCTAGAATCTGAGATGGTATTGAGTGTGTGATACAGCATGGCCAGAAGGCAGCAGGAGAGTGATCTAGGATGAGGAGAAGCCTTATTCCCTGTAGATTAATTAAAAGCACCTGAAACCAATTAGAGCACCTGAAGCCAGTCACCTGATAAAATCCCCCTGCTTCAATCAGCCAGAGGAGGAGCTGGAGCAGAGTGGTTTGGTGGTAGAGCAGAGAGCAGTTTGGAGGTGCTGAATCAGAGTGGTTTGATGGTGGAGCAGAGAGCAGTTTGGAGGTGCTGAATCAGAGTGGATTGGTGGTGGAACAAAGAGCAGTGCGGAGGAGAGTTTTGAGAAATGCTGCAGCGGGCTAAGAAGACCAAGATCCTAGGTAAAGGGACACCTGGCTTGTGTAGAGGGAAGGTAGGAAGCCCCACAAGCTGAAGGTCAGGAGAGGGAAGTAGCCCAGGGGAAAGAATCACTGGTACAAGTGGTTCACCTGCTATCATAGGGCCCCTGGGCTGGGACCCGGAGTAGAGGGCGGGCCTGGGTCCCTCCCTCTCCACTCCCCTTCCCTGGGACACTAGTAGGATAGCGATTTACCCCAGTTCAGGGGCAAGAAATGGCACCCTGAAACCCCCCCACAAGAAGAGAAAGTGCGGGACCCATCATAGTAGTGCCGGCAATTTGCCACAAGTAATAAGCAGCAGATCAGCAATGGCCAGTCGCTTCCCTGCTGGAGAGTAAGGTGTCAGGACAAAGTATCTCAGGGTAGCTTCAGAGAACGGCTCCAAAGTACCCGCTATAATCTAGTCTTTTTATAACTAACTTTTACAAAACACACAACTCATAGTAACCCCAAGTGGGGCATCATCTCTCTTAACTTCAATCAACTAGTTATCAACAAAACATTACTAACAGTCTTAGTCATAATAAGCTTCTATATCAAAGGCACCCAAACTCAAGGTTTCCGTCCACTTATTTTCTTTCAGTCTCAAGTTGTTCTTCCTTCCTCCCATTCTGATTAGCAGAAACTGCAAGACTGCAGCTAATTTTGACCTTGCCTCCAGAAGCCCTGATAGTTCAAATTAACCCTTAGCTATGTGGTGTTCTATTTTATTAATTCATGGTGGTTGAATGCACACAATATGGTTGTAATTATCTTGACCAAAAACTGGGGTACACCCACCCCCCTCAAATCTGGGGTGACATCTGTAGTAGAGTGGGAATGAACTTTGCAGAGCCTGGGAGTTTGGACACTGTCCACCAGGAGGAAATGAGGGTTACATGTCACCTGGCCACAGAACTGAGTCATGAGAAGAGGCAGACTATTGCAGAGCCAGGGCAGCTGAGGTCATTAGATGAGGAGACCCTGTAAAGCCATATCACATCATAAGAGGTGAGCCAATAGTGACTCACCTTTCCCGTATGTAGTTTTGTCTGTTCCCCTCCAGTGGTTGTTACAGGTTGCTGCTTCAGAATACTGCATGCAGATTTAGTGGAGCAGAGGAACACGCTCAGTGCAGAAGAAGATTTGGCAATTTTACCAGCTAACCTCTACCAAGTCCCTCTGAGAAAAATACATACTGTAATTTTTGACAGGTTATTACTTGGCCAAATCTGACTGGATTTTCATAGAAAGCAAAAGGTGCCTTTCTGACCTACCTCACTGCCAAATTTCAAGCGCCCGCAGCAAACCATGGAGGCCTGGGCAGGAAAAGAAAAGTTGGGAAATTCCTCACTGCCCCGATGTCAATGTAGGTCTTGATCTGCCATGTACAATTAGATCCTATTACTATAAATCCTTTCAAGATCTATGAATGGCAAATGCTATAGAAAAACAAACTAATTATATTAAATCCTTTATAGCAGATGATTACAAAGCCAAGGTGCCTAGTTACAAATGCCCTGACTGCCACTGGCATCAGTTGGGATGAACCACATAACTGGCTTGTTCAGATCATAGAATATCAGGGTTGGAAGGGACCTTAGGAGGTCATCTAGTCCAACCCCCTGCTCAAAGCAGGACCAATCCCCAATTTTTGCCCCAAATCCCCAAATGGCCCCCTCAAGGATTGAACTCACAACCCTGGGTTTAGCAGGCCAATGCTCAAACCACTGAGCTATCCCTCCACTAATAGCTGATCAATACTGATTTTTAATAACATTTTTGATTGATTACATAATAAAAGTTGTCAGGTAAATGCTCGCTACCCAGAGCACTTTCATCGGGCAATTACTTGAGAAAGAGAGAGAGCTTCAAGATGCTATAGGTTTGACACCAATCTTATTTCCAACTAGCTTGACTCCCCCCCACCCCCAAGAATCTGATATTGATTATTATAACCAGGCGTACATTGACCCTTAAGAGACTTGTATCCAGGGATTACGTGACAGCCAGACTAAAAAAAGAGTTGAGGATGAAGGGGAAAGACTACTTGAAGTCTGCCATCTCCTTATTGCTTTTCACAATAAGGGCTTGTGAAGCAGCTAGCAAGGGTTGTAGGCAGAGAAGAAAAGGAACTGACCCTGTGGTGGACAGGGTTAGAGAAAGTCCCCCGATGAGGGGTGATGCAAGAGAAAGATGAGGCTTTGTTAATACACTGATGGTGTGAGATTGTAGGTAGTTGTCTTTGTTTATGGATGGCAGGCCTGGACTTCCAGTGAGGGTCTGAGAAAGCTCTCCTGCTTCATAGAATCATAGAATCTCAGGGTTGGAAGGGACCTCAGGAGGTCATCTAGTCCAACCCTCTGCTCAAAGCAGGACCAACCCCAACTAGATCATCCCAGCCAGGGCTTTGTCAAGCCTGACCTTAAAAACCTCTAAGGAAGGAGATTCCACCACCTCCCTAGGTAACCCATTCCAGTGCTTCACCACCCTACTAGTGAAAATGTTTTTCCTAATATCCAACCTAAACCTCCCCCTCTGCAACTTGAGACCATTACTCCTTGTTCTGTCATCTTCTACCACTGAGAACAGTCTAGATCCATCCTCTTTGGAACCCCCTTTTAGGTAGTTGAAAGCAGCTATCAAATCCCCCCTCACTCTTCTCTTCTGCAGGCTAAACAATCTCAGTTCCCTCAGCCTCTCCTCATAAGTCATGTGCTCCAGCCCCCTAATCATTTTTGTTGCCCTCCGTTGGACTCTTTCCAATTTATCCACATCCTTTTTGTAGTGTGGGGCCCAAAACTGGACACAGTACTCCAAATGAGGCCTCACCAGTGCCGAATAGAGGGGAATAATCACGTCCCTCGATCTGCTGGAAATGCCCCTACTTATACAGCCCAAAATGCCGTTAGCCTTCTTGGCAACAAGGGCACACTGTTGACTCATATTCAGCTTTTCGTCCACTGTAACCCCTAGGTCCTTTTCTGCAGAACTGCTGCCCAGCCATTCGGTCCCTAGTCTGTAGCAGTGCATGGGATTCTTCCGTCCTAAGTGCAGGACTCTGCACTTGTCCTTGTTGAACCTCATCAGATTTCTTTTGGCCCAATCCTCTAATTTGTCTAGGTCCCTCTGTATCCAATCCTACCCTCCAGCGTATCAACCACTCCTCCCAGTTTAGTGTCATCTGCAAACTTGCTAAGGGTGCAGTCCACACCATCCTCCAGGTCGTTGATGAAGATATTGAACAAAACCGGCCCCAGCACCGACCCTTGGGGCACTCCACTTGATACCGGCTGCCAACTAGACATGGAGCCATTGATCACTACCCGTTGAGCACGACCATCCAGCCAGTTTTCTATCCACCATACCGTCCATTCATCCAGCCCATACTTCAACAGGGTGAGATTGTTCAGAAAGGGAGAAGAAGTTACTTTTTCTGTTTGGACTCTTTTGTTGCTCTCCAAGAGAGGGCCAAGGTACTCTGCCAGAAAGGGAAACAAAGTACAGCTCCAGAGGAAAACTAAGGCAGCGGTGCTGGAAAGATAAGAAGCTATTACAGTTATACACTGGTAATTGCAAGAAGAATGAGGTCAAACTCAGCAATAGTGTAAGCAGGGGCAGCACTATAGACTAAAATGCAGTTACACCTATTTACATCAGATTAATATGGCCTATTCTATTTTATTTTTTTAGTTTGCTTGTTTTTCAAATTATTGTGAGCACCATAAAGAGCCCCGTGGAGAGACAGAGCACAGCAGCACAACTTTGATATACTGCCAACAGCAAGCAAGTGCCATGTGCATGCCAAGTGGTGTTGGAAGCCAAGTTCAGCTAAAATAGGAATGAATAGAATGGATAATACTCCTCTGACTGACGGATTCAGTTTAACCACCAGCCAATAACTCAGAATCCATGCTCCCTTCATAGGCAAAGGTTGAAAGTGTAGGTTTCTGCTGCTTCTCATCCCAGTGGTTTTCTTTCTGTTGAATCAACAATGGCAATGAATAAATGAGTGGTAAACAAAACCCTGTTTCTTCATTACCTTGTTTGAGGATGGACCACTTGACAAGCTGCTTGTCCAGTCCTTACATTTTCATGGCAGATCTTAAACCAAGTTGAGTTCCTTTTTATTCTAGTGCAATAAATTATATCCCTCCTCTTACTTCCTACATTATTCACATTCAGATTCTGTTTGTCGCTTTGTCTAAAATGAGTTGATGGCTTGTAATAGATAGTAGTCCATTTAACAAATGTCACCATGAAATTCGGCACCCTTATTGACATTCTTCGCACAGGGCAGGGACTGAATGGTCCCTTACCACAGAGTAAGCATATTGGCACAGCTTCAATATAGTATCCAGATCAAGGATTTCAATTTCCTCTCCTGTCAATAAAGGACTTTGCATTGGCACTAACAGCCTGAAGTCAATGGGAGACTTTCACTTATACATGACAAAACTGAACAATGGATAGAGGCAGCTGACTGACAGTAATGTGTCCATGTTTTATGATGTACCTAGCACACTGTTGGGGTGTTTCAAAAATAATATATTAAATGCTTCATTATTTTTGTGTGCCTTGACAATGTCAAAAAAGAGAAGACAGATGTGAAAGAGGTAGAGAGGGATATCCCTAAAGCAATAGTTTTTTATTAGCGAAGCATCCTGCTGTTTCTGCTGCTGACTGAGATTCATCTTGATGTAGCATGATCTCGAAATGAAATAACAGTGACAGATTGTGGAAAGCTTTTAGTCATATATATATATTAGGATAATAATTAAAAGGAAATATGTATTTAATATATACATGGGTGCATAGTTATGCCTGGTTAAAGTTGTCTGGGCTACAGGACATAATGGCATTCTCAGAGCTTTTTTTTAAAAAAAGGAGGTACAAAATGAGCTTGCAAAAAATGCACATGATAAAGTACATCACTGGTGTGCATGCAGTTATGGCAATTATGCATGCAAATAGTTAACAATGCCAACATATACATGTATGCATTTAGCTTGTTTGCAAAAGCATTAACTGTATTGCCACTTGTGCATTTTACATATGGACTTGTTCTACCTTCTGAAAAGTTAGATTTCTGTCTTTCTCATTTCCTAGTTTAATGTTACTCTTTCATTCTCTCTGACTTCTTCTTCCTTCCAGGGGTGATACAATATTATGTAAAGCTGTATGTCTGAACTCAGAGAGATGTTCTGTTGTGCATACAATAAAGAGACATGATAAAACTGAACTCACAGTTCAAGTAGTATTGTTTGAGTCCTGCAGTTTTACAGTGGTGACAGTAAGCAAAAAAGAATAATGTATCTGTGAGAATTAGTAGTACAGTACTCTAGTACTTTAAGACTTACACTTTTAGGACCAAATGCTGTTGTCTTAATCACAGTTATGAGCAGAATTTGGCCACAATGAAATAAGTGTTCAAAAACTGGATAAGTCCATTGTGAGAAATAAAGCTTAGCTGGCATAAACCCATCATAACTGGCTCCTGGGACAGTTGACTACCATCTGACATGTGGGAAGGGGACAGGGGCATAGTGGAATACATACATATGGTCCTTCAATTAACGTAGCTGGCTATCAGAAATTTGAGCAGCCCCTAGGCTTCTAGGCCTGGGTTTATGCTCTTGCAGCTCAAGAATTACGGGTGTGGAGTGGAGGCTGTAATTGTCTCCTTGATGGGGCTCCCACTCTGAGCATCATCAGTGCAGGAAAGAATCTGGCCCCCTAATCTTTTTCTTCTATTCTGAATACTTGAGTTCAATTTCTCTGTGTGTATCTCCTTCAGGTTGCAGTGAAGAAATATTAATATGAACAGATATGCTGTAGTGATGGACATTCCTTCTTAGCATTGAAGCTTTCCCTACATCTCAAGTGGGACCACAACCAGCATCTTGGCATCTAGGCTGGAGCACTCAAGGGTCTTTTTTCCCCTCCTTCTCTGACTCATCTCAATCCTTACTTTTGTTTCCATCCCTCTAGAATTTGTCAGTAATTCCAAATTACCTTAAATGTACAGTATTGAAGCAAGCAAATTGAGTGTAAAGAGAAAAATCTAAGTAACACAAAGATAAACGGTAGTGCTACTGTTTAGTGAGTAATAGCCTCACTAGAGAGAACACATGAGTCTCTAAGGGTATGTCTACTGCACACTAAATCTGGGTTCTGATTAAGATTTAAATCCAAGCTCCCCTTCAGTCCACACACAACTCAGTCTGACCCTGGTCAATAAGCACACAGGAGCTGGGTCCTAGAACCCCGATAGGCGTCAGAGCCTGAGTCCAGCTGTAACTCTTGTCCAAGCCTTGTTATTTTGTAGCGTGGGGACAGCTCAAGCCGCAGACTCAAATCAGAAGGTCTCTGTAGTTCAATATGGATGCATTAGCATGGCTGTGAGACCCGGGTCCAGCAACTGCAAATCCAGGTGTACAATGCAATGTGGACGCTCAAGGTCGGGCTTTGAAACACCATATAAGCAAGCCCAGGTCCCACAGACCCAGATTTACAGTACACTGTAGATATGGCCTAAGAAGTTGTTTGTTTTAAAAGTTTTGTATTCATTGTTAGGTTGTGGAATCCTTGTCACTGGAAGTTTTTAAGAACAGATTAGACAACACCTTTCAGAAATAGTCTAGGTTTGCTTAATCCTGCCTAAGTGCAAGGGAATGGAATAAATGACCTCTTGAGGCCCCTTTGTGTCCTACGTCTCTAATTCTGTCACTGTCCCCGTTCTGAAATGGCTGCATTCATGGTCTCCCATGTAGTTCTGCTCTGAGACTTGTATTCATGCTTATATTCTGCATAATCCTTGAGGTTCAGATGTTAAACACACTCATTAATATAATATTGACTTTATCTGGGTATTTACTAGGAATCACTTTGGTGTCTGAGCTTTTTACAAGAGGAGGGAGGGAAAATGGTTTGCCTTGTGTAAAGCTAATGATATTTCTCTGTTACAACCCTTTGGATTATGTCTGTTATTCCATCCCTTTGCAGCACCGCCAACCATTGTATTCAATATTTAATGAAGCTCACTCTTCCTTGATAGACAGCTTTTCATATTCCTTCCAGCTGACATGCACTACTTCAAAGGAATCCAATGAACCTAGAGGAGTGTTTGGCAGATACTCCTGTAGCCCTGTTGCCAGCAACTCCATTTAACACTTACCAGAAGAGGTCTTTGATAGACTAAGAGCTATTTGCATGTTGATAATGCATCCTCTCCGGCAGTTAGTTTTCCGGGCTCAAAGGTTAGTTTTTGCATACTTTCAGCCACAAGCTTAAATTTAATCATGCTTCAAATAATCCTACAATGACTTCTGTGCAGGTACAGCAGTCAGCACGCACAGAACTGTTTGCAGAATTGGGGCTTTCGATTTTCATATGGTTTCTACTCATAAAAAGACTGATAGTGTTGGAGGATAGATGACAAATGTATTTTTATGTGTCTTCTCCTACCCCATAATTTCTCAGAAAGAGCAGGCGCCACCTTTACTTAAGGTTTTGAACCTGAACGTGCATCTGTTGAAGTCAAAGGCAACTCTCCTGTTGACTCCAGTAGGTGCAGAATACAGCCCTCTGGCTTTTGTTGCAGTTGCTTTTAGGATACTCTTTCGGCTTTAATTTTTCTTCCCTGCTTACTGTGGAGAGTACAATAACATTTTCTTTCAGATATATACTTTATTTACAGGATACATTTATGGTGGTCATTAAATCTTAATTCCTCTATCAAATGAAAATTGTTTCGAATGGAGGTTGACTAGCAACTAAATCCCTGACCAATTTTGTGTTAGTCAATCCTTCATGTAAATTGCATATTTATACTCCTAAAGAGAAGTGTTAGCAATCTTAATAGTATATGGTGGTGCCAGGTCCTCTCATAATTATACTACTTGGATTCTGAATTATGCTTTACTAATTTATTTAAATTCCTCATTTAGACTGCTTCCTTTTTTTTTTTTTTTTGATATCTTGAAAGTTAATTGGTAAACCTGAACCAGATCCATAATTACAGAACATCACACTTATGCAAAGGATTAAATACACAAATCACAGCACCTATTTGTGGTAGATAGATAAAACATGCTATCTTTGTTCACAGTTTGAGACTAAGATAAAAAGATGTAAAATGAACAGCGTTACTTACGCTTGGATGTAATGGAAAATAGGTGGAGTCGAGAATGTTGGCATGTAACTTGCTGAAACTAACAGGCATCTGGTAGAGAATATGAATCAGCTGCTTAGCCCATAAGTGTTAAGGTGGACTCTTTGTTCTAAGCAAAATCCTATAGTATGCCCACACATATCTATTTGCAGTTACTTGTCTCTCCACAGCTGGTCAGAAAATTTCTAAAGCTTCAAGAAAAGAGGAAACAAATGCAAAAAAATTTCTATATTCCATCTTTAATGAGCTGTAATAGTTTGCATCTGTGTGAGCAAAATGAGGTATGACTTTAAAACAAAAATCAACCTGGCCAGTACAGTAATTTGCAAAGGAGCTAAACATATAAACAAGACATTGCATGGATGAGAGAATAGAATTCAAAATTCAATAGGATGATATTAGTAAGATTTTAGGACAATAAGATTTTGTTTACAGGCAACATCAATCCTTCTGCTATCAACCTGAGATGTGGTAGACCTGAGGATATGATTGATATAATAAATAATTGCTTTCGGACTCATTGTAGCAGAAACTGTACCAAAAAAGGTCTAGATTTGGTTCCAACCTATGTCTGAAGTAGTGTTCCAAAAATAAAATAAAAGATGTCACAAACATGTCACCAAAGATCACCTAATCATGAGATGATGAATTTAATATGCCTCTAAATATCTAAAATGCCTGGCTGGAAAAAGAAAACAATAAAAATATGACCTTGAATTGATGAACTACAGAGAGTAAAAAATGAAGACAACATATGCAATATACTGATTTCATTGCCCCTCCCAACATAGTATTACACTGTATTATTCCTTGCATTGTTTGACAGTACTACATAATGGACCGATTCCACCTCTAAAGAAAATGCATTAGAGAAGGATGCAGCAATAAACATCTGATTCACGGTGGAGATTTTAGCAAAGGTGTACTAAACTGTTTGAGTGTCTGAAAATTGCTGCTTTTATATTCTTCAATAAAGAGACAAACAAAACCTGTTCAAAAACAAGATACTCAGAGGTTTTACAGGAAAGTTTTAGTTTAGGCTACCTCAGTTATGAAATCCATCTCCTTGTTATGGCAGCATGTGACCAGTGCATTGCTTGAATCCCACGTAACGCCCTGATTCAGGGGTAAATGTCACCCTTAGAGAACACTAATACTTAGAGATGAACTCAAACCACAGAGGCTGGAGTTGGCACCCATCAAACATTGGGGATTTTCTGATGGGGAACCAAACCGAGACATTTTATACTAATATTGAGTAACATATTTATATATATTAAAATGAAGGTGCTATGATTCATCCTGAGAAAAGAGACAAGATGCGGGCAGGGGTGTGTGTGTGTGTGTGTGTGTGTGTGTGTGTGTGTAACCACTTCCTGATTCTTTAGAAACATGTGTAATTTCTAGAAGCTTTTATGCTCCTTTCTGTTATATGGCTAAAAGGCAAACCAAATGGTGTGAGAAATCCTGGAAAGGGATAACTCCTTCTTCTTCTTTTTTTTCTTAAGATCCTGATCAAGAAAACATTGATGCACAAAAATAATTTTACCCTGGCTTATTTAAAGGTTTATTTAAAGGCAATATCTTTCTTGCATATCTTCACTTGCACCACTGCCAACTTGAGTCTCTTCCTTGGTTTTTAGGTTTCTTCCCTCTGTTTACCTGCTGCAGCTGTTCCTGACACGTTAGTGGGGGGAGAGATGGATGGTGCCCCATCTGACCAAAGTCATGGGTAGGAGGTCTGGTTTCAGAAGCTGTCAGTTTTTTCTTCTTGGAGGTTGAGGGTTTCTCATACCTGTGGAACCATCTGTGTAAAGTTACCAGGACAACAGTTTTCTTTAAACAAGATTTATCAATAATAGAGATAAAATAATAGTAAAACAATTTTTGCATAACATACCTGTATTGACCCTCCCAAAATCCAAGCTACACAGGCATTATCATCTTAGCTATACATGAAATGAATAGCTATGAATGAAAATCTTATATCTCTGGACACAGCAACAGGAGGGTGTGGCAGAGCTAATCAGCGAGAAGATTTCCAGAGAAATCACCTTATTCCTCACCCAACCTGCTTATATACCAGGCAAAAGTTTTTACCTCCTACATGGACTGTTGTGGAGGTTCCCCCACATTTTTGTGATTAAGGCCTTGTGAAAACACAAGTTGCTTTAATTTGATTTTAAATTGGATTAAAAACAGACTCAGTGAAACTGATGCAATGTCGTGTGTGGGCAATCTTACATTGGTTTAAATCTGGCTATATCTGTTTAGATTGCACCTGTATATTTCCATATGCAAGTTAAACTGCTACAAGCCAGGTTTAGACCACTAGCAGCATCCCCCACATGACACTGGACTGATTTAACTGAAGTGGTTTAAAATTACAACTTTAGATACACCAACAGTTTGTGTGTAGGCAAGGCCGAAATCCAGCATTTCCTTCAATCTCCACTACTCACATGTGCAGGGTAATTTGTGAATTCATTGTTCTTGGTATTATGTGTTAGATCATGACCTCATTCTGGATGTATCCAGTTTCTACCTTGGGCTTGCTTTGTACAGTCTGCAAACTGGTCTAACTATTTTGGTTGAGTGTGTGTGGATTTTTTTTTGTTTTTTGGCTTTTGGGGTTTTTTTAACCCAAAGAATTATAATTGTACAACCCTTAGAATTATGCAGTTATATTGGGATAAAGGTGCCTTATACCTATATAATTTAATTCACACATAGAGTTTATAGGGCACTACCTGTACCACTAAAGTAAAAGCGCTAACTCTGGTGTGCATAGAAGCCCTTATCTAATCACAAAGGTAGTCTGGATTTGCCCATTGTACAAAATCTCTCTCATCTCATTTTAAGTATAATAATCAAATATATAGCTCCCGATAGGGACTCTTAACAGTGGTTAAGTACTGTTTGTCCGTATTCCCAAATCTACCTGTGTTTCTTTTCAATTTCCTTCCCACTGACACATCCAACCTCTAATTGAAAAATCCAGCTACGTAGAATAGCCCAAGTATCTGTTTTATTTGCAGTGCTTGAATGTCAGAAATGGATTCCAGGGAAGTCTTGAAGACGCTGAAGCCCAGACGCTCAAACTTGCTTCTGTCAGCAAATAGAGTTGAAATTGCAAAGAGATAATGGCAGGGAGTGTAGCAGAGGTGTAAAGGGAGTTGCCCTCTGAGTCTCTGTAAGACTGAGGTGCCAATAGAGGTAATAAATTTTCCACCCCTGTTTGTTTTGGAGGCATTATAGAGTCAATGATTCAAGATTAACGGGCCCTCATATCCCATGAGCACAATATTATAAGATCAAGTCTAACAGTATATTAAAATCTGTGCTTCCGAGGATGGACTGTAACTCTGCTGAATATATCCCCATTCCCTCAACAGATATTCCAGTGCCGTCGTGAGAACAAACATTGAAAAACAAGTTTAAAAAGCTATCTCATTCCCTGCAGGAGGCAAAAGTATTTGTGATAAGACAGTCAAATATTAATTGTAAACGTGAAAGCTGCAGGCTGCTGACGGAGAGGCTAGCAGCAGAAGAAGTGTTGGGGACTTCATGTCATGGGTCTTACCAAGCACCTCTGGAGCCACAATATTCAGAAGTGGATCTGGATTGTCCTAAAGTTAGGGAGGGGAAATGGTCAGATCTCCGAGATGAGCCAATGCTGATACCAAAATGTTACAGTTTGAAAATGTGTATCAAAATTATATTTTCCTAAAGTTAGCTTTTCAGGAAAATATGTGCAGTGAAGATCTCAATCTTTGTGATGAATTGAAGGTGTTTAGATCCAATGAGCAAGCCTTCTGGCTGCTGAGCTCTTGTGAATGCATGGTGGTAGCTGGTAACTATAATTGGTTGAAAACAACATAGAAGGGCTACAAACAGGGAGCTGTGATGATCTGAACATGATGCTATAAAATCATGAATGAAGTAAAAGCTCCATATCCTCCAGAGACTGTAATAGTGACTCTGTAAATCCCTGAAGTAAAAATTATGCTTTAATAATGTGTGATCATTTTTTTCCAAAGGAAAGGTCAATATGAAAAATGATGCTGAGATTATGGGATGATTAAGAAGATCATCACTATAATCTCTTAAAATGGTACTTCAAGTAAAGAAGCAGTAAAAAACGCAAATTAATTAGATGATGGGGCCTGACCAGAATCCATTTTATCTAATGTAATCATGTAAAAAGTTGGCAGACTTTCATGATCAACTTCGCACAAGCACATGACTGAGATACATATTTCAGTGTTTAGGTCAGCAGGAATAGAATGATTAACATATTCTGAATACCTACACTAACTAAACAATAGAAAGCGCACAAGGCCAGTAAGAGTCACATGAGAATTCACTCACTACAATCATAACATTAGGAAAATGCTCTGTACACAAACTTAAGTGAGAAGGGTGATATCCTGGAAAAAAAACTGATCGGATTTAGTCTTATTTATTTTCTTTAAAACATTGTTTCCATCTTCCTAATCCTTAGATAATTTGGTAAGAAACTGATTTTTTAAAAACCTTCTTGGGGTTCAATTTAACTTTCTTGACTTTTTAAAAATTAATCCAATAATGATTGAATTGTGAGTTTGTTATTCCTGGAGATCAGTCATCTATGTGCATAAAAGGTATAGTATGAGCAATGATAATACAAGCTTCTTTGTAGTATTCAGCCAATCTGTCTGAATCATAACCTGAATATTCAAAGGAGCATCAAAATGGGTTAGCGTAGTTCACTACCCTTCATTCAATCCTGAGACTAAATGATTACTGACAATAGTGATTGTTGTGCTATGGCCCCATTTATTTTTAAGAAACCCAAGGTGATCAATGTTTTCAGCAATAAAAGTGTAATGAGACTTCACCATTTTTCAAAACTTTTGAATAGTAAATATGTTATTTTTGAAACCAACTCTAATTATATCTGTTTTAATAATATCTATTACACAGGGATATTGATTTAATTAATGTTTGCAAAGTGCTTTGAGATCATTAGATGAAGGACATTATATGTAATGTTGCTTTTATAAAGCATAGAGCATCAGCTGTTTTAAAACTGATTTAACTCCATTAACTTCAGTGGAGCTATGCTGCACCAGCTGAGGATCTGGCGTGTTATTTCTTGATTTTATTTCTTAGAGGCGATCGCAGACCCCAGCTGCTGTTTGACAATCCTATCAGAGCAGTGACACAGTCAGCTTTTTACCCTCTATGTCTGGCTACGAGGGTGTAGCTTGCAACCTCCCCTTTCAGATGAATACTTTGCTGCTATTACCCCATGCTTAGACTTGCAATATGTTATACATTGGGCTACAGCTTGAAACTATTCAGAAACTGATGCTTGTGAAGAAAAAAGTGGCTTGCTTACTGAGTAGGAGCATCTCAGTGGAAGTAAAAGACACCAGTGTTCCAGGATCTGCACTGGCTGCCCGTTGGTCTCTGGGTGGAACATAAAGTTTTGGTAACGACCTATAAAGCCCTGATGACCTCAGATTGGCCTACTTGAGAGAGTGCTCCTCTCCCTGTGCCACACTGCTACAGCCGCAGTCAGCAGACTTCCTGCACTGGATCTCCTTCACTAAAAGAGAGGGAGTATGTAACTGGGAGTTCTCTGCAAAGGCTCTAAAACTCTGGAGTTTGTTCATGTTGGCCTGAAATTTTCCAACTGTGATGACCTTCAGAGTAGGCTGAAAATGATTCTGCATAATTGGTTGTTGTTTGTTGTTGTTTATAGACGGCCGATTTCCCATTGAAATGATTATTTTATGCTGCTCGGAATTGATTGTCTTGGATCATTCATTAATGTGTTAGGGCAGCTAGACTCTTGGAAAGGCATCTTTTAATCATTTGAAATCCAAATTAAATCAATTTCCAGAACACCATGCCCAGTAACAAGAATTTATAATACTCCCCAAATCATATGGTTGAAATAATTTCTGTGGTTATTTCCTAATTTCATCCGGGCATTCCAACAGTGAATCACTATAGTCTAATTGAAATAAGAGTATGAAATGAATTTGAATATTAAAGTATTATTTACAAATAGTTACAGTAAATTCTTGTAGCAGTACAATAAACAAACTTGAGGACCTGTTTTACAAGTATACCTTTAAATGTGAAATCAAATGCAGTGGCTGAAGTTTCTCTTGCAGTAGGTGGAAGATATATATATCTTCCACCTACTGTAACTTTTGTAGAATTTACTGTAACTATTTGTAAATAATACTTTAATATTCAAATTCATTTCATGCTCTTATTTCAATATAGATATATATATATATCTTCCACCTACTGCAAGAGAAACTTCAGCCACTGCATTTGGTTTCACATATACTTTATATATATATAAAGTGATCAGAATGCCAAGTCTAAAAATGTGAATCAAGCAAACATTTTTATGGAGAAAATAAAGAAATATAGCTCAGATGTATGACTGAATAAAATGGCTAACTATGGGCATCATATCTGAAATGGAAGTTGCACTTTAGTAACATCTTTATAAAGTAATCTGAGTTGCTGCTCTTGGGTTAAGAGCAAAATGCTGATTGAAAAAAATATTCATAATTTATACTCTCTAAAAAACAAAAGATGAGGTCAAATCTCATTACATTTTATCCACAGATACATGCACTTTCAGCTACTATTGTTAAGATAACGATAACTTCAGTTTGTATAAATTGAAGTTGAGGAAACATAACAAAATCAGATCCCACCCAAAACTACTTAAATCTCAAGGAAGCAAAATTGTTTACATTACTCTGATGAATTTTTGGTTCATCAGCACATATTGATATAGCATGGTCATCACACAACAACATGCATAGCAACTCCTTACTCCAATAAATAAGAGCCAGTGAGTTAAAGAACAGCTTTGCTAACATAGCCAGCAATCCCTGATCCTCCTTGTCTAGCTTGAGGGCTCTCAGCTGGAACCCAGTGATGTGAGTGGTCCTGGGTTCCCCTACCAACCCCTGGATGGACTTGAAAATGGAGAGGGTTCCCAGGTTCTGGACACCAGGAATGGAGTGGCAGCCCTGCTGAGCTGAGTGAGCCAGAGCCATGTCCCCCATTTGACCATGTGGGGCACCATTGCACTGACACACTCACAGCCCAATCCCATAAACATTAATGTAAATAATTTTACTTACATGCACATACACAACAGTACATACACATCCCATTGAAATGCTCTTCACCCCCCGACCGCAAGCTTTGTCACTGTAGACAGTGTTGCCATCCTTCCTGACACTGTAATCTATGGGTGATAGTTGACTTCTTGTTAGCCTCTATCAAGATCTTGCAGCTTCTTACTTCATAGCACTTCATCCAAGTCACTAACATCAAACATCTTGATTTCTTCCATCCAAGATGTTATGATGGTAGAATCATTAATACTTCAGTACTTAGATACACATTGATTGAGGAATGATGGACATATAAGCATCTATATAGAGAGAACATTTTTCAACAATAACCAACAGCTGCACTTGTAGAAATAATTCCTAAAATATTTCCCAACAGAATGGATGTAATGAGAGAATGGACATGTTGTGCCAAGTCTTTCATCTAGTTTAGAGCAGTTACTCCAGATTTATCCCCATCTAAATACAAGCAAGATTGCTCCCTGTACATATCGGTAGCAGACAGTCCAATATATATTTTCTTCTTGCTTTATGTTTTGATATGCTAGTTAGTTCTTGTCTCAATATGTTTTGCTCCATTTCATTTTAGCAATTTTTCATTTTATTGCAATGTGATAAAATAGCATTATTCTTCTGTAATAAATCTCTGTAGAATATTTTAAATCAAGCCATTTTGTCACTCTTTAGTTAGTCTGAAAGAGGAAAAACATGCTATTGATCCCCCTCCCCATTTTTATGTCAAGATAGCTCTTACACCAACTTCCTAAAAGTGAATGACTGAAAAACAAGATGCTTATAGAATATAAATGCTGTAAAACAGAGAGATGGAAGATCAGAATAGGACCTATTTGCCCTCTGGATTCTTGTAATTGGAGTTACTGCTGATTCGCACCCATTAAGCGTGAGGAGAATCAGACCCACTGAAAGAAGTATTACATTTCATTTAAATTTGGTACAATTGTCATTGTATTCTTTGTAAAACTAAGTCACTCTCTGTAACATTAGTATTCTTCAGGCGGAGGGATTTAAAAATTCTGAGGAAGGTTGTAGGCACCGTGCAGTTGGTTAATTTGCTCAATTTCAGCAAGGTTCATTTACAACTCTTAAGTTGTTGCCGACTATTACTTAGGATGCAAGTATTTGTTCCTTTTAAAAAAATTGAAGAAAAATTTACTTATCTAACCTTTGAGAGAAAAAGAAAGTTCCCTAAAAAAAGAAGCTTATTCATATTTAAGTTGCATTGATTTCTAGGCACATTCATTTATTCTACTCTACCTGTCAGGCATATTCAGTATCAAAACTTGAGCCCAGTTACATGCCATGTGGTCTTCAGGAACTTTCTCAAGAATAAACCTCATAGTTGTTGTGCGAATTTCCCATTTTGGAGATCTTTTAATTCCTTGTTATTAAAAAATGGTGATATTTGCAGTTCATGACCTGATCCTGGGCTGGTGTCAATCAGCATAGCTGCACTGGTGTAATCTGTCATCTGAGGATTTGACACATGTGTGTATATTGGGGGATGGAACAAGGAATTACTTGTAATTTTCAGTATTCCAGTATTAGTTATTTTGCAGAGCTATTTTCTTCAGATAATGTAACCTTTGCAAGGCTTCCTACAGGGAAGCATGCAAAGCTAAGAACATTGCTCTACTCATTTGAAAAACCATATAGTCTTTAACACTTTGTTCAAATGATAAAATAAATATGTGAGGCAGTGGACAATCAGGCTCATGGTCTCACCTGCCACTGAATTTTCTTGGAAGTCATATCAGAGGATGCCTGATTGCCATTTTGGAGAAAGGGTGAATTTGGGGTGGGTGGAAACAATGGCATTATTCGAGTTGCTGTCCATAAACTAAGCTCCGCCCACTTTGAGATATCAAAATGAGATACCATTCATTATAGATTACGGAGATGCTGGGATCAGCTCCCCCTTTGAGTGCTGAAGATGCTCTGCTAGCTCTGTGGACTTAACTTCTTGGTTGCAAGGGGGTGGGAATAAGTGGGTGCCAAGAGCCTTGGGCACAATGCAAAGACTATCTTCAATTAGAAAAGAGTAAATGAAATTGGTCAGCTCTTCTAATCACAACCACTGAAGACAAAGCTCCCAATTTTCTAGGTAAGAAGCATGGGTTTTTAGCTGCACTTGTAAGAGAAAGACAGAGCCTGCAGCACTGGGTCTGGTGCAAGAGCTGACGCCTGAACCAGAGGCTGTGAACCAAAATTAGGTATTAAAGTAGTTGTTTACAAGCTCACTATATTACCTTGGCAAAAGTACTGTTAATCTGACTAAAATACAGGCACTCCTAAGAAGCAACTGATACTGGGTATGTGTGAGAACACACTCCAAAAGAGGCCAGATGTCCCCAGGCTAATAAAACCAGATAAGAGGGTCTGAAGTAGAAGGTAGAAGTAAGAATAAGGATGTTGTGCCTGAGACACGTGGACCACATTACAAGAGGAGGTAAGAACCAGATATCATGAAACATGTAGGAGAGATGTTTGTCTTATAAATATTGGGGTACCTTGCCTTAACCCTTTGTACAACCCTGAGGACAGCAGAAAATCCCACTGTTGACCGAGCCACTCCTTGCCACTGGACACTCCTGTATTAGTGTACCTGTAACCATGTAGACAGGGCACTAGTACTGTGTCTTGAAGGCAATAAACCTGGCCGAATGCCTTTGTCACTGAACTGTGCTGAGCATCATTCTTTCTAGGTAGTACTATTGAGATGTGCTGAGCCAACTATCTGTGAAGGGATGGGACAGCATACAGAAAGAGCACACGCATACCTAACTGACAGCACTAATAAATACATTGTATCAAATTTCACTTAGGATCTCAGAATTTTGAATTACCTCTTGGGTTCCTATTATAAATTCAATAGTAATAAAAATGGAATGTAAAATTGGGTTTGCTGGGATTATATGCTTGGTAATAGAGAGATGCAAGACAGTAAATGTTCATACAATTAGCCCCTTTGACCCTGATCCTCCAATCAGAGCTGTGCAAATGGACCTTTGCAGCCACATGGAGATCTAATGAGTTGGCTCCACAGGGACATGAGGATCTATCTGATTGCAGGATAAGGGCTAAAGTTTTTATATTGTACGGTATACTGGCTACACTGAACATGTAAAGCTGGGGGTGGGTCTGTGTTACTTAAGCATTTTTTCCATTACTATTATATTCTGACATGGGGGTAGTGAGAAAGACTGCAAAAGCTTTCAATATTGTCTCATTACCATGAAGTTCCTCTTATATACAATTAGGATCTTGCAGTGAACAATAGTATGGTTACCATTTCTAAACATAATACTTCAATGCATTACAAATGCAATTAGAAGATCATGTAACTATATATGTTCCTCATTGTGAGGAAGCACCAGCTATTCAATTTTCAAAATACGGTCTGGTACAGAGGTATTTATTATGGAGCTACTGAAGTAATGTTATTAGAAAAGAACAGAAATGGAGTAAGAATAGAAATAAAATGCCACTAGAGTCTACAATCTTGGGGGTGGGAAAATGACAAAACATAACCTAATTTTGTCATACATATTTGTCAACTTTTGTGCATGGAAAATAAAATATTGCACACGACAATTTTAAATGTAATTTTACACAAATTCATAGGCTGAGTTTAGCCTATACATTTTGATATCACATGAACTGCTTCTGCAAAATAAATTTCCATTTATATAAATTTGCATTTTCTTGTTACAAATAAAATAGATTGAGAGTATTTGGTTTTCATTCTACTCATCTCTTGTGAAAATATAGAGTCCTAGTCTCTTGTTGCTAATGACTAGCACACAGGGCCGGTGCAAGAAAGTTTCGCGCCATAGGCAAAACTTACTTGCACAAGCCCTGTGCCCCCCCATCTAACGCTGCCCCCCCAGCCAGCCCTCCACCCACGGGAGCGCAGCCTTCCCCCACCCCGCCCGTGGGCCGCGGGAGCTGAGCATGGAGTCGGGAGGCAGGGGGGCGGCTCGCCGCAGCTGCCTCCCGGCTCCATGCTCAGTGGCTGAGTGTGGAGGTGGGACGCAGGACGCAGTTGCCCCCCCCCCAAATGCTGGTGCCCTAGGCGACCGCCTAGGGTCACCTAGTGCTAGCACCAGCCCTGCTAGCACATGTTGACTGATAGAAATTTGCAGTCACGTCTGATTGGGACCTTCAGGTGAAAGTTTCTATATCCTATTAGGTTATGTTTTGTCATTTTCCCACCCCCAAGATTGTAGACTCTAGTGGCATTTTATTTCTATTACCCTGATCCATCCCCTATATTGTTTGTTGATGGGTTTCAATATTGACAATCAAGTATTATTCACTGTGCTGGAATAATCAGTATTATGTTGTCTTGTCATAACATAAACACTTTCTACCTCTGAACTTGTAGGTACTTTTATTTTTAAAACGTTACAGGGAATTTCGCCTGGTGTGGTGGCGCGCACCTGTAATACCAGCTGATTGGGAGTCTGCAGTTGGCAGTTCGCTCAGGAGTTCTAGGCTGCTGTGCACTATGTCAGTCGAGCGTCCGGTGCTACTGACAGCCTGGCCAGCAGGTAGTTGGAGGACTGGCTAGAACAGCACGTCTGACGTGTTGTGATCGGCGCTCTCTCTGTGAGGGCTGATAGACTGATCGATGACAGAGAATTTCTTCACTGGTGATATTAGTCAGCACCTCACAAATCTGTTCCATGAATAAAAGGAAAATACTGAAGCCACTATAATTTCAGAGACATCAATAGCCAACGGTGGCACTGCAGGGTACAGGGCCAAGGTGTGTCCCCAATTTGGTCTATTCCTAGAATTGAATCCATTAAATATAAAAAAACTGATTAGAAAACACAGGTGAAAGAAAGATGGCACAGAAATGGCTTTAATTGGCAGGCTGCAAATTTATTAACTTAATACCTCTCCCCATTGTTATCTACGCACCCTGTCTCACATACCAGGAATTTAAAGGGGACCACTGTAAGCTATAGAGCTCTTGCAATATAGCCAGTAAGTCATGGTACACCCTCTTCAGCCAAATCTGAATACTCTTACCGTGTGTGTGTGTGTGTGTGTGTGTGTGTGTGTGTGTGTGTGTGTGAGAGAGAGAGAGAGAGAGAGTCTACTAAGACTTCACATCTCCCCTTCTCCTTATGGCAAATCCTAAACGCCATTTATCCCTGGAAGCTGGTACTTTTAGCTTTTATCCACACTGGGCGTCAGGCACAAGTTGTGATGCACTAAACATTCCCCTACTACCTCCTAATGTTTAAATTCCGATTTTCACTCCTTTAACCTAAACTGTGGCTCCACCATACTGTGAAGAAAGCAAAAAAAACCCTCCACACCTCTGTCAGTTTAGACGAACAAGAAAAAACAAAATTCATTTCTGATCCCAAAGCAGGTGATGGGTGAGCTCTACAGACCCCTGGAAAAACAGCTCAACCTACCTCAATTATAGGGAGGGAGTGTGGAGCACCAAGATGATGCCTGGATGCCTGAAAAAGCTTTAATTTGAGTTGGGGGACGTGGTGTTAAAGCCAATCAGCTCCCCTCAAGCCCCCTGGCTGGCCAATGGGAGGCAGGGAAGCTCCTCCCTCAGCAAACCATGGATGCACTTGCAGACACAAGGAAGGGTTTGGCTCCAGCATGAACTCTCCCCTCTCCGTACCCCTTCCCAGGAGTTTACCATGCCTCTGCTAATCTGGTCAAACTAACCCTCCTCTCCCGACCCCGAGATAGGGAGGGACATTTTCTCTTACAATTTTAATTCATAGAGCAAAAAAGATGTTCTGCTAACGATGAACAGAAGTTACATCAATTTTACTGTATCTGTCTTGTCTCTTTGTGGGGTGTGATACAGCATGGCCAGAAGGCAGCAGGAGAGTGATCTAGGATGAGGAGAAGCCTTATTCCCTGTAGATTAATTAAAAGCACCTGAAACCAATTAGAGCACCTAAAGCCAGTCACCTGATAAAATCCCCCTGCTTCAATCAGCCAGAGGAGGAGCTGGAGCAGAGTGAGGAGGAGTTGGAGCAGAGTGGTTTGGTGGTGGAGCAGAGCGCAGTTTGGAGGAGCTGAATCAGAGTGGTTTGGTGGTGGAGCAGAGAGCAGTTTGGAGGAGTGAAGCAGAGTGGACTGATGGTGGAACAAAGAGCAGTTCGGAGGAAAGCGGAGGAGAGTTTTGAGAAGTGCTGCAGCGGGCTAAGAAGACCAAGATCCTAGGTAAAGGGACACCTGGCTTGTGCAGAGGGAAGGCAGGAAGCCCCACAAGCTGAAGGTCAGGAGAGGGAAGTAGCCCAGGGGAAAGAATCACTGGTACAAGTGGTTCACCTGCTATCATAGGACCCCTGGGCTGGGATCCAGAGTAGAGGGCGGGCCTGGGTCCCTCCCTCTCCACTCCCCTTCCCTGGGATACTAGTAGGATAGCTGTTACCCCAGTTCAGGGGCCAGAAATGGCACCCTGAAACCTGCCCCCCACAAGAAGAGAAAGTGCGGGACCCATCATAGTAGTGCTGGCAATTTGCCACAGGGGTTAGATTTTGGTCCTTCAGCACATTTTTTTTTTTTAAAGCAACATTTCAATAAATATCCTGGTTGAGATTTTCCAGGCTGCACTGAGGATTTAGCCACAAATTTTCCAATAAAATGGGTGGCGTGTGGTTAAAAGTAATGGAAGATGAGTAGCTACATCCCCTGCATTGCTTTGAAAATGTCAACCCCTAGACGTCATTTTTTTCACTAACGATCATGAAGTGTCAAAGGAATTCAATAATAAACAAATGTTTGCATAATAC
This sequence comes from Chelydra serpentina, assembly GCA_037349315.1. Taxonomy (NCBI): domain Eukaryota; kingdom Metazoa; phylum Chordata; order Testudines; family Chelydridae; genus Chelydra; species Chelydra serpentina. The sequence goes on from JBAIAC010000004.1 coordinate 83,229,983, forward strand.
AATATCCTTCATACTGATAGCATATATGCCTCACCCACCCCTGCTGAGTATGCGTAAACAAACTTTGAGTAATCTATAAATATCTTACGCCTATTTAGGCTAATTCATTTTTGTATTGATTTCACTTACAATATTTTTATTTCATGGATACAAAAATAAATCTGTAATTTGATGTCTGTTCTTCATTTCATCTAGGTTTTGTTTTTACCAACATCCTCAACTGATGACTATCTGATCCTTTTTTCCCCCTCTTCTATTGAAACTATATCTTTCTCTTCTGTTTGTGACATATATGCCCTATATGTTTTTTTCCTCTTTATTCTTTAATTTTATTTATCTTTACTTTCTGTGTTTCTAATTAAACAACAGTCTTATTTGTAATCATTGTTGCAATCTGGGGATGATTTACACATAGCCAGCGCTGAAATCTTAATCTTTTCTCCTTAATGATGAAGTTGGCAGATGTAGCTGAGATGAGACTGTCTGGAAAAACTGTCTGATTTTTAGATAACTTATGTACATGAAAAAGGAAAGATCTTTCAGCAGCATTCTCCTTCTTAAGAACCTCAAATATAGCATGTTCTTTTATTTTATTTCCTTTTAAACAAGACAATGGCCCAAATGACAGATTTTTCTGAAGTTGACTGACTACTGCAGTGACTCACGTTGTTTTGAAAATGTGTGTGGGTTTTTTATAAGGTGCTGTACGGGAGAAATAGTAACATTGCTTAGAGTCATTTGAAAAAAAAATGTATCCCTGTGACTGCTGTTGGAAATTTTTGTTTAAGTCTTAACAGATATAAAGCCCACTGAAGATAGTGGATGTCTTCTTGTGGGTTTTGCATCAGCATCTCTACAAGCAAGGGTTCATATAATTTTGAGTTCATTTTCTCACCGTCAAGCTTGCAAACACAAAATACAACTCAATTATTAGAAAACATGTTTGTATGTACAGCTCAGTGTATCATCAGCTTAATACAGAACTTAATTTTCAATGTATTTGTGCAAGAGTTGCCTATAAATGGCAAACCTGCAAACTCAGAATAAGTATTGTTACCCAGTTTGATAGAGGCTAGTTAGCAGAAGACATGACTTCACTAGATAGATAAAGATAAATAACTCTATAAATCTGTTTTTATTTTTTACTCAGCTGCAAGTAACTCACACTTTCAATTTTAAGAATAACTTCTGAAAATAATGTTCTTCAGCAGTTATGAGTTATTAGTTATAATACTTCAGAAAACAACAAGCTCTTTCCCTTTCAGCTAAAATTAGCAGTTGGCAAGGGCAGTTTTTATTTCTTAACATTGTTTCTATTCAGTTCTCAAAATTAACCGTGAGGTTACTATAAAACAAAATCCCCATTTACAAGTGTCCCTATTCTATTAAAATGAATGTTTCCCTCCTTTTCTTTTCCAGAAGCTTCTTATATAGCTAATGTAAGAATCTTAACTCGAAGTTAGCCCCAGGACCTTAATCAAGTACAAGCAGGAAATTGTTTCTCTGTCGCTGGATATAATTTAGCCATTTCAGATTTTTAGAAAAAGAAATTGCACAACTGAACTATTAACGTCAACTGATCTCCCAAATAACCAAACTCTCAGTTACTGTGTTTCCAAAACAACCTGCACTGACTTTAACGATAGTTTCTGCTAATCTTGAAATGTGATGTGAGGCAGGATGCTTTTCCAGCAGTATCAACAATAATGATTTTTTTTCTCACTTCTCTTTGCCATAATTTATTATATTAAACTCCTGCCTTTGCAATCTCCAAACAGCAGAGGATGGTTGGCTTTGATATTAATCAGTTTATTGCTTTCCAAACTTATCTGGAGGTATTCAGATGCCATTTAAGTATCATCATGCAAGTAAAGTCTGATACTTGGGTGCTGGTTGTACAAAACAAGAGGGAACTATGCAGTCCCTGATGGTTCCCATTGGCCTCTAAATGTGACCTTCTTTCTCTTATCTATCATGACGCAGATTCCTGAAAATGATATTCAGACCCCCTCAAAGCTTTTCTGAGATGCTTTTCTCCAGCATTCCCTGCTTTTTTGCAATCTGTCCTCACACCACTTGGGTCTTTGTCATGTCAATCTTTTGCTTTGCAGTATTCTGGCTCTTCTTTAGTCACACAGCTTCTTCATTTGTGAAATATACAGTCAATAGTTTATCATGGAACTGCAACTGGTGACTTCATAGTTAAGGCTGAGTTGAGTTTGCACTTAATAAAAAAGTTGAATAATGCTTCCCATATAGAAATTTTTTTAGCATGTCTTCTCCAAAATGCCAGCACCTACTTATTCACTATGTTCTGTTTTGTCTCCCGCCTTTCCACACAATATTGTCTTTGGGGCAGGACCATATCTTTTTTTATGGTTATGAAGTGACTAGTACACCTTATTCTTCTGTATTATCTTCTTGGTGAATAAGATGGAAACCATTTTGTTTTATGTGAGATGTCTTGCTTTTCTCCCTGGCATCCAAGTTACTTGCCTGAAAACAAAGTCTTTGCCTGAAGACTCAAAAAATTCTTTGTCTGCCTGAATAAGGTTAATACTTTCAAATAAAAAATAGTTTTTTTCTTAATATATATCTACTATAATAATACTATCAAAACAAAAAAACAACTGCTCAATAGGGCATAGATGGAGTAGGAAAACGTGAAGCCAGACCCGTCTTGGACCCTGCCAAGGTCTAAAGCTAATCCATAGAAAACTCTGTCCAATCAAGAGGACAAGGACTACAAAAATTAGTATTGAGATACTCCAACCTTTTCTTGCCTATTGCTATGTCAAAGAATCTTCTTCCAATGCATGGCCCACTCAGATATCATGGTTCTTAGATGCTCTGTAGCAGAGGAGGAAGAAAACGTAGGTGTCAGTGGCAGAAATATGTTTTGATAAGACTTGGATGTAAATAATTTTTTCAGTACACGAAGGAGGCAAATACATCCTGCTTCTCCTCCGCCAGAGGCAGCAAATTCATCTTCCACAAAACTCTTTTCTATCACAAGTTGCTGCATGAATGAGGGCTGTTGCTAATGTACCACAGAACTCACTTCAAGGCACTATCTTCCACTCAGAGAAACAGAAACCAAACTATGCTAAATAATCTATTTCTCCTTGATGCTGGGAAGGAAGAAAGATTTTTTTTTTCTGTCTTTGGCTAAGGCTACACTTGCAGCTGTACAGCGCTGTGAGTTAAACCCGCCTTCGTACAGCTGAGTAGGGAAAGCGCTGCAGTCTGTCCACACTGACAGCTGCCAAAGCACTGTCGTGGCCACATTTGCAGCACTTGCAGGTGTATTGGGAGCGGTGCATTATGGGCAGCTATCCCAGCGTTAAAGTGACTGCACCATGCTTTTCAAATGCAGGGGGTGGGGTGGAGTGTGGCAGGGAGTGGGGGGTGGAGAGACAGTGGGTTTTTGGGGTACCCACAGACTGTCAGCTCGTTATCTCCTAAGGTTCACAACTCCCTCCCTCCCCTGCCTCTCTCTCACTCACTGAAAGCAAATACAGCTTTTTTTCCCCTCATAGGTGAGATAAGCAGCCACTCGCTGAAACAGACCCCAACCCTTCCCTCTTCCCCCTGCCACCTCTCTCTTCAAGCAAACATTTGCTGTCAGCACTCCTAACAGAGCCCTCCTGCCTGCCTCTCACTCATTCAAAGCAAACAGGAGCTGTGTTTGTTTTTTTGATAAGCAGCCCCCGAAACGGAGCTCTGAACTCCAGACCCGGAAGTGCCGTTTCAAAACAAAGGGAGCTTCTAGGGGACAGTCAGTGCATACTCCCCGACTACACTGGAGCTGCAGCGTCCCAGCCAATACGCAACAGCTGTTATTCCTCTCAGGGAGATGGAGTACCAGCAGCGCTGTAGCCACGGAGACACAGCGCTGTACGTGTCTTGCCAGTGTAGATGTGAGGTACAGCTCTCTGGGAGGCTTTATTGTGCTGTAACTCGCAAGTGTAGCCAAGGCCTATGTTTAAATACATGGGAGGTGCTTCAATATTATGGTGCTGGGAACCATCTAAGCATATTGGATTTAGAGAATAGAAAACTTGATTCTCCTGGATGCATAGACTCTGCGCATTGGGTGTTTCATATTTGAGCCAGCTTGTATGGAGGTTGGGTGCAAGTTTAAGAACAGGCCCCATTTCTCTCTACATAAAAGTGGGGTACTCCAGAAGGGGCAGCTAACTCTTTCCTGTAGCTGCAGTAACAAGTATAGAGTGGCTCCATGGTAGCTCCTTGACCTGAGTGGAGACCCAGCAGCTCAGGCTGCAACCCAATGAACCTGGCTACATGTTGGTTCCAGGATTTGGCCCTAAACTTGGAAATTGATTGGAAATTGAAAAAGATACATCCTTGGAGTGTGTTTCTGGGTGCTGCTGTACAGGAAAAATAATAACACCGTCTCAGTAATAATATCTCACCAAATTGATATATTTATAACATATAAACATTTATAAAAAGTTCAATAACACATTTAATCCTTATTAAACTTCAGAAACCTACATCAGCATCTAAAATCTCAGTTCTTTGCAACAGTCAGAGGGAAGATTTTGGGGGTTGGACTAGATGGCCTCCTGAGGTCCCTTCCAACCCTGAGATTCTATGATTCTATGATTCTAAGATACTAAACTGTATGGACCAAATAATCTGATTCATATGGCACATCATTAAATGTTTCAATACAGATGCACTTTTTCTTTTAGAAAAGGTTTATGAATGGGTTAAGATTTCTTATTTTAGATGGTGGTTAATATATAGATATGGCTTAAGCTGTTTGCTTCAGGTAACTTTTTTCAAAAAGTTGCCTGAAGCAAATTATTATGTACAGACAAGAGCTGGTTTGGACATGTACTGTATTTGTTAGAAATACTCCATTGATTTCTGTGAAATTAATAGAGCGTTTCTGTCAAATCTTGATTCCTTATACATTTTTATTGGAATTACATTTAGTCTAAAGGGAGACAAAGCAGCTATTTATACTACAGAAAAATTCAGACAAAATATCAAATTTCCAAGTGTTAATCAAAATGGGACATCTCCCCAGTATTTGTGGAATCAACTCTGTGGTAATCGGGTACTTATCTAGGATTTTGGGGTGTAACTTGTCTGCTCTTATTCTTTAAATCTGATTTTTCATAAAGAGTATAACAATAATAAAACATATTTTACAAGTTGTAAAATTAACAAAGTCTCCTTATTTATTGTGTACTCAGTGTATGGCACGAGGAAATTGATTAAGGATGTAGTCCTGTTTATTTAGTGGGGAATCAAACCATATTTATTTCTGGGTTATGACTAAGGCTGGTCAAATGATTAGTTACCAGTAAAATTCACTGCAGATTTACAATTCTTTTGGTTAGTGAACTGAACCTCTTTACCTATGATTATATTCGCTAGTCTTAAATATTCATTCAATAATTTAAATGAATACTTTCCAGCCTATGGGATATAACTCTGTAGCACCTAAAATGTGTTTTGAACACTACTGCAATAAAAGCAATACTTATGAAGTCTGCTTTGTCAGTTTCCCATTCATTACATTTGTTGTGTGGCTGGTCATGTAAGTTGCAGGGTAATGATGCAGATAGTCACATCCTCAAGTCCAATTTATGAGCCCGTTATCTTTTTAAACACTTCTTATTTTGAGTGATGGTAGATGACTCATCTACCATTGCTTTTTCTAAGATGAGCCTTAAGGATTAAGACTTCCCAAAAAGTTTTACCAACCCATTCCTCCATCCTAACAGATCCAAAGACTCACAACATCAGTATGTCTCATTAATTTCTAATGACATTCTCAATAGATTTAAACAATATTCAATTTAATAAATAACATAAGTGCTAATAGTTGTTTCCTGTTCAAATAGGCAAGCTATGGCTATGACTTCTTTTCCATTTTGCTACAAGGATGCTATGATGTGTTTATTTCTCATATTTTCTTATGGAGCTAAAAACCTGACAGATTGGCTTTGCCACATTAAGAATTAATCACTCTATAGTCACACTGTCATCCTTTTCATAGGAAGTATTTGGGTTCTCTGTTTCATGTATTTGCAAAAGGCTAACGCTCTCCAGATATATTGTATCATGTGGTCAACCCAATGCTAAAATATATCATAAAAGTACTTTGTATGTTACATCAGAGTGATGAGCCCAATTATTTAGAAAAAAAGATGAGCCTCTTTTACACAGTAATGATACCACATTTAAAAGATTTTCTTTCTTTCTTTCTTTCTTTCTTCATTATCCATTCTCCAGCCTCTAGGCCAGTAGCTTCTATTCAGGTCTGGCCTACTAGGAACTTCCTGTTCCTAGTAGCACCCTGATATCAGGTGATGGGTGAAATATAAGAAATTAAATGGGATTGAACGGTACTGTGATATCTTAATTATATTCAAAGGAAGTGTCAATCTATCTCCTCTACTTTGGGAATTATACAACCCAGCTTAGGAGACTGGAAAACTGTTCCCTGCCTTATTTATTTTTGCTACGTCCCCATGTGGCTTGGAAAGCATGCCAAATTCTAAAATGACTGGCAACGGGTAAATTAACTAGAGCTCCATGGACCTGTCATGGTGTCTCTTGTCAGAAGTCAGGTAGGAAAGGCTAAATAGGAGCTGAGATCACATAATCGGACAAAGTTTCATAGCATCATAGAATCACAGAATCATAGAATCTCAGGGTTAGAAGGGACCTCGGGAGGTCATCTAGTCCAACCCCCTGCTCAAAGCAGGACTAACCCTAACTAAATCATCCCAGCCAGGGCTTTGTCAAGCCTGACTTTAAAAACCTCTAAGGAAGGAGATTCCACCACTTCCCTAGGTAACCCATTCCAGTTCTTCGCCACCATACTAGTGAAAAAGGTTTTCCTAATATCCAACCTAAACCTCCCCCTCTGCAACTTGAGACCATTACTCCTGGTTCTGTCATCTCCTACCACTGAGAACAGTCTAGAGCCATCCTCTTTGGAACCCCCTTTCAGGTAGTTGAAAGCAGCTATCAAATCCCCCCTCATTCTTCTCTATGCAGGCTAAACAATCCCAGTTCCCTCAGTCTCTCCTCATAAGTCATGTGCTCCAGCTCCCAAATCATATTTGTTGCCCTCCGCTGGACTCTTTCCAATTTATCCACATCCTTCTTGTAGTGTGGGGCCCAAAACTGGACACAGTACTCCAAATGAGGCCTCACCAGTGCCGAATAGAGGGGAATGATCACGTCCCTCGATCTGCTGGAAATGCCCCTACTTATACAACCCAAAATGCCATTAGCCTTCTTGGCAACAAGGGCACACTGTTGACTCATATTCAGCTTTTCGTCCACCGTAACCCCTAGGTCCTTTTCTGCAGAACTGCTGCCCAGCCATTCGGTCCCTAGTCTGTAGCAGTGCATGGGATTCTTCTGTCCTAAGTGCAGGACTCTGCACTTGTCCTTGTTGAACCTCATCAGATTTCTTTTGGCCCAATCCTCTAATTTGTCTAGGTCCCTCTGTATCCTATCCCTACCCTCCAGTGTATCAACCACTCTTCCCAGTTTAGTGTCATCTGCAAACTTGCTAAGGGTGCAGTCCACACCATCCTCCAGATCGTTAATGGAGATATTAAACAAAACCGGCCCCAGCACCGACCCTTGGGGCACTCCACTTGATACCGGCTGCCAACTAGACATGGAGCCATTGATCACTACCCGTTGAGCCCGACCATCTAGCCAGTTTTCTATCCACCTTACAGTCCGTTCATCCAGCCCATACTTCTTTAACTTGCTGGCAAGAACACTGTGGGAGACTGTATCAAAAGCTTTGCTAAAGTCAAGAAATAGCACATCCACTGCTTTCCCCTCATCCACAGAGCCATTTATCTCATCATAGAAGGCAATTAGGTTAGTCAGGCATGACTTGCCCTTGGTGAATCCATGCTGACTGTTCCTGATCACTTTCCTCTTCTTTAAGTGGTTCAGAATTGATTCCTTGAGGACGTGTTCCATGATTTTTCCAGGGACTGAGGTGAGACTGACAGGCCTGTAGTTCCCTGGATCTTCCTTCTTCCCTTTTTTAAAGATGGGCACTATATTGGCCTTTTTCCAGTCATCCAGGACCTCCCCCAATTGCCATGATTTGTCAAAGATAATGGCCAATGGCTCTGCAATCACATCGGCCAACTCCTTTAGCATCCTCGGATGCAGTGTATCCAGCCTCATGGAGTTGTGCTCGTCCAGCTTTTCTAAATAATCCCGAACTACTTCTTTCTCCACAGAGGGCTGGTCACCTCCTCCCCATACCGTGCTGTGGAGTGCAGCCGTCTGGAAGCTGACCTTGTCTGTGAAGACAGAGGCAAAAAAAGCATTGAGTACACTAGCTTTCTCCACATCCTCTGTCACTAGGTTCCCTCCTTCATTCAGCAAGGGGCCCACACTTTCCTTGACTTTCTTCTTGTTGCCAGCATACCTGAAGAAACCGTTCTTGTTACTCCTAACATCTCCGGCTAGCTGCAACTCCAAGTGTGATTTGGCCCATAGGCGCCGACTCCGTGGGTGCTCTGGGGCTGGAGCACCCACAGGGAAAAATTGGTGGGTGCTCAGCACCCACCGGCAGCTTTCCGCCAACCCTGGGGCCTGCGCCCAGCTCCCCGCCAGTCCCAGAACCCGCGGCAAGCTCACCTCAGCACCGGGAGACGTTGTGGGGCCCCGCCCCCGACGCTGGGCGACGTTGCGTCGGCGTTGGAGGCCTCGCAACGTCACCCGGCGTCGGGGGCGGGGCCCCTCCAGGTCACCTGGTGTCGGGGGCGGGGCCCAGCGGGGCCCGGCATCGGGGGTGAGGCCCCATCACAACCGGAAGTTGGCGCCTGTGATTTGGCCTTCCTAATTTCACTCCTGCATGCCTGAACAATACTTTTATACTCCTCCCTGGTCATTTGTCCAATCTTCCACTTCTTGTAAGCTGCTTTTTTGTGTTTAAGACAAGCAAGGATTTCACTGTCTAGCCAAGCTGGTCGCCTGCCATATATACTTTTCTTTCTACACATCGGGATGGTTTGTTCCTGCAACCTCAGTAAGGATTCCTTAAAATACAGCCAGCTTTCCTCGACTCCTTTCCCCCTCATGTTATTCTCCCAGGGGACCTTGCCCATCAGTTCCCTGAGGGAGTCGAAGTCTGCTTTTCTGAAGTCCAGGGTCTGTTCTACTGCTCTCCTTTCTTCCTTGTGTCAGGATCCTGAACTCGACCATCTCATGGTCACTGCCTCCCAGGTTCCCATCCACTATTGCTTCCTCTACTATTTCTTCCCTGTTTGTGTGCAGCAGGTCAAAAAGAGATTTTTCCCCTAGTTGGTTTCTCCAGCACTTGCACCAGGAAATTGTCCCCTACACTTTCCAAAAACTTCCTGGATTGTCTGTGCACCACTGTATTGCTCTCCCAGCAGATATCGGGGTGATTAAAGTCACCCATGAGAACCAGGGCCTGTGATCTAGCAACTTCTGTTAGTTGCTGGAAGAAAGCCTCATCCACCTCATCCCCCTGGTCTGGTGGTCTGTAGCAGACTCCCACCACAACATTATCCTTGTTGCTCACACTTCTGAATTTAATCCAGAGACTCTCAGGTTTTTCTTGTAGCACTTTAGAGACTAACACATTTATTTCAGCATAAGCTTTCGTGGGTTAGTACCCACTTCATCGGATGCATGGAATGAAACATACTCCATGCATCCGATGAAGTGGGTACTAACCCACGAAAGCTTATGCTGAAATAAATTTGTTAGTCTCTAAGGTGCTACAAGTTTTTCTTTCTTATTTTCGTTTTGCTGACACAGACTAACACGGCTACTACACTGAAACCTATCAGGTTTTTCTGCAGTTTCATACTGCAGCTCTGAGCAGTCATACTACTCTCTTACATACAACGCAACTCCCCAACCTTTTCTGCCGTGCCTATCCTTCCTGAACAGTTTATATCCATCCATGACCATACTCCAGTCATGTGCGTTATCCCACCAAGTCTGTTATTCCAATTACATCATAATTCCTTGACTGTGCCAGGACTTCCAGTTCTCCCTGCTTGTTCCCTGGGGAAAGTTTCACCTTTCTCCCTTTGGAAAGAGATACCAAAGAGGGAAAACCAAATCTAGGATAAGTGAGGTTTAATTGCTAGAACCCTAGAAACACCAAATGTAGTTATCTGAATCAGTGGTTTGACCTTTAAAAGTGTGAGCATGCACCCTTCTCATTGACACTGATAGGAGCTAATGGGGGCTCAGCAATTACAAAAATCAGGCTTCTTATTTAGTGAACACAAAATATATTCCATCGTCTCTCCTGTAAGTGGTCTATTGTCATGAAATCTATTAGGTTAGAGAAAATGGAAATGGGAATTATAATATTGAACCTCTTCTTAGAACTATGAAGTGTCAGTGACTATCTTCTGTGTTGCATCATGGAACATCTGGGCCATATATACTTGTTTCCAGTTAAGTAAAGGCTTCCTTTCCAAAATGCTTGTTTGTTACATAGCAGAAAACTAGTGGTGTCTCTGAGGGAAACCACAACTGGTGCTAGACATCACACCTACAAAGAAGAGAGGAGAGAAGAGAAGTAGGATAAAGGGACAGAAACGAGTGGGAGGAAACTGTGCCTGCTGGAGATCCAAGGGAAGAAAGACAATGAGGGTAGAAGAACAAGAGGAAGCGTTTGAGAATGGTGCAGCAGGCCACTCTGTTATTTCAATCAAAAAGAACATAAATCTAGCTGACTAAACTTGTCATACACCGATTATCTAAATATATTCAGGAAAAAACTATTTCAAAACCTGGGATATCCAGATTGCTCCAGTCAACATTACAACTTATTTCTGTCCATATTAGTTAGACTAATTAGAAAGAGACTCATCCTAGCATTGTGTTCTCTGGAGAAGTTAAATTTTCCTTGTGAAAAGGAAGTTCAGTAATTTACCTATAAAGTCCCCCTTTCAACTTGTGTATATATAGGACCAAATTATTTCCTGGTGGGTAAACTGGTGCAGTTCAATTGAGGTCAATGGTTCACTCCTTGCTTGCACTTTATGTGTAACGTAAACAAGTTATGTTGGTGTAGAATATGAATATTCATATTTGATAGCATTTTACACTGTGCAGAGGATGGAAAAAACTACCAAAAGTTCAAAAGGGAGTAGACTAAAGCCCATAGACTTCTTACAATTACACTTGTTGTTTACATTGATGCATACAAATAGATATCAAAATGTTATTCCCAGATCTATCTCATTGGAAATATTATAAAAGTTGAAACTGATAATTGAGAACACTTTTCTTGTCCTTGAACAGCAACATTGACATAAGAAAGTTAATTGGGCACTATGGGGAATTTTCCTATAAAACCTTTTTTTTTGTGTGCCATATTTCTAGACAAGAGAAGGGTCATGACAGAATTCAGTATAAGAGCATTTTCTTACTAGGGAAGTATTTTCCCCCAATTCTTTAATTCGTGAGACTTTATTAAAAATAGATTGGGATTTAATTTTCCTAATATTGTGTTGCTGCCAATGGGTTCTCTGATTCATACCTCACTACCACCTTATTATTTTTCACTCCTGCTTTAAAGTCAGAATTGGAAATGTTGAAATACCATCAGCCAACCTCTCTCCAGGCGGGACCAGAAGTAACAGATGTACTGGAAATCTCATGAGGAAGCCTACTTTCATGAGATTTGAAACACAAATTTGTTGATTTAAGAGCTTGGAGAAGCCATCAATATTCTGAATGTTTATCCATACTGAATATGAATGCTGACTCTTAGCAAGCTTGCCCATCACTACAGCTTACTGTTTACTATTCTGAGCATATGTAGCAGATACAGTATTGATATGTCATACAGCTGAAGTAATACCCTGATGTTGCTGGACCTGAGGGATGTAATTACATGAAGCTAAATGAGTTAATGTTATGTGAAAGATCCCGCACTGTTACTGTTTTTTTGAGTACATGGTAATAAACTAGATTGCATTCAGCCACATGTGCATCGAAGTTTGTCCAGTCAGATCATACAAAATTCATTCCTCATGAGTCAACTAAAGATTCTTCCAAAGGATTATTTAAAAACTTAATAATTGCTATATTGGATCAGACAGTTCCATATCATGTCACAGACATGGTAGTACCATCTGCTTTGGGGGAAGATGGGAAACAATTCTAGAGTAGACAGTTAGAGAATAACGTGTCCACACGAAAAAAAAATAATTCTAATTCTCAATGATTAAAGGTTGGCTTTTGTCTTGAATCATGAATGTTTGTATCCCTTTCAAAACTCTTCATGTAAAAAAAAGTTACTACGCGAACTCACATAAATGAGTAATCCTTTTTGCATCCTATTAAACTCTTGGTCTCGATGTTATTCTTTTGGCAAAGAGTTCCACAGTGTATGTTTTGTGGGGGAAAAACTTTGTTTAGAATTTGCCACTCTTCAGTGTTGTTGAACGACTCTTTACTCTACTATTGAGTGGGTGAACTGAAGTTCCTAATATACTTCTCTGTATCATCATTGTTCTGCATACTCATATTATGTTCCCCTCTAACTTATCTCTTCTGAAAGTAAACAGTCCCAGTCTCTTCTTATGAGAAGTTTTTTCATGCCCTTACCCATGCCCCTAACTTATTAAATAGACTGATTTAAAATAAGAGTAATTCTTTTAAATGCATGTATAATTAAAGAAAAAAACTCTGAAGAACAGAAAACGTATTTTGGAAGAACAGAAATAATTAGCATCCATACTAATTCCAGTGGCACTCCTACGATCAAGTCAGTTTTAAAAGTACCAACACTCTGAAAAATACAGTATATAAAGCCTCTTGGTGCATATTAAAGGTGCATGAGTGAAAAGGAAAATCTGCTACAAGAGTAGTCAAAATGCATGCTGACGATTGAATTTGTCCTTATTCACGTAAGATACTGTCTAGAGCTGGATGAGAAATGGTTTTCCTGTCCGGGGAATAAGTTCGAGATTTTGGAAACTTTTCCCATTCCTCATTGGGACAAAACTGATTGCTTTCAAACTTTGATTTAAAAATGAGATATGCAGGTAAAGATACTCAGAGCTCCTACCCCCAATACAGAAAATCTGAACCAAAAAGTATGTATAGTGGTTACTGGCGGCCACTCCAGCTATGCACACTGTTTATATGCATGGGGATTGCTCATGAATCCTCCATGGAGATCTCTAAGAAGCTTTCATGGAGGTAGTCTTCAATACTTTGCAGAAGATTTCTGGGAAGGGCTGCCTTATTTCATCCACCACGGTAGGACACTTCCCCACGCCACTCTATTATTAACACTTCTGGCATCATTATGGCACACAGCATTGCGGCAAGAGGACAAGGTCTGTACCCAGATGATTGCAGCATCTGCTCCCTCTCCACCTCTGTTACCCTCAGGAGAGTGATATTGCATATGGTTACCTAGGGGAAACGGGGAAAGTTTTAAATGCTAGCCCTTAAACCGCAAGCAATTCAACAAGTAATTCGCCCCTGTTCAGTGAATTCTGGGTCATACAACCAGGCTTTTCCAAGCGTGCCTTGGTTGTGGTTGGAAGGGATTACTGCGTATTGCAGCCAGCATTTAAAAGGGGGAAGGGAGATGCTTCCTGTTTGTCTCCCTTCCCCTCCACCTGGTGCCTCTTTTGTCACAATCAAACTATTTGCTGGGCTTTACACTGGTGCCTGTCCTCAAGCACCATCCAGGTTGCTAGGGGAAAGGGGGCTTTTCTGAAGTTGAAACCAGTGATCCCAATAATGTCTTTGAAAAAGCTGAAGCACAAGACCTCTTGCCCATGCCTAGTAGCCTTACTATGGCTGAAGCAGCAAACTGACTCTTGCAGTTGTGATGATGTTGTGGCTTGCAGGGAAGTGCATTGAGGGGTGTTTCTTTCATAAAAATAATGAACCTTGCACCAGAATCAATGTATGCACTGTTAATGCTACCCTTGTGCTTTGAATTCTTTGCAGCTGAAACCTTGTCCATCAGCGCATCCTCCACACTGGGACAGAGACTTTCCCAAATTAGAAGGGGGGAAAAGAAGACTCGGGAGGACATGTTCAATGACTTAATTAATGTGTGCCTCCAAGAGTGACAAGACTGAGCTCAGCGCATGGATGATTGCACTGTCTGACAGTCTGCACAAGGACAGTGAAGACAGGAAAGCGTGCAGGGAACATGGGTGTGACATGCAGGATGCGATTGTGCAGATTGTGAGGGAGCAAACAGTTGAGGTTCAAGAAAGGCAGCTGGATGCTAGAGTCCCTCTGTAGCCTATGCTGAACCTGCTTTCATTGTCGCTAAGTTCCACATCTTCCTCTCCCAGACATCCTAGGATGCGGGGCAGAAAAGTCCGGTATCCCTTGCACTCAACTCCAGGGGAGGGTACAAGAACTTGAAGTCACCCATTACCAGACCATTGATTGTTATTGCAATGCAATTGTAAGCAAGCTCTCCTTGTCCTCCCCCCACCCCCCACAGTGTTATCAGCCCTTTTGCCCCAGGTTATCTTACTTTTCTTTGCTGTCTCTGTGTGTTTGTGAGTATAATAAAACTTAACCAATTGAGGAGAAAAAGCTCTTTATTCATTCAGCCCACTGTGTTTAGTGGGGATGGAGTTTACAGAAGAGAAAATGCAATGAAAGGGACAGTTTGGTAAGGAACAACCCACATAGGTGTCACATTACCGTGGGTCATTGCTGAAACTAGTTTCAAAGCCTCACATAGATGCAGAGCTCATCAATGTGCTCTTCTTATTTTCCTTGTGTCTGGCTGCTCAAAATTGGATGCCAGGGATCTGCCTCAACCCTCATCACCCAACCAGAAACTATTCTCCCTTTGTTTCGTAGATATTATGGAACACACAGTAAGCAGCAACAACAATGGGGATATTGCTTTCACTGAGGTCTAACCTAGTAAGCAAACAATGCCAGCAGCCTTTTGAACGTCCAAAGGCACATTCCACCACCATTCTGCGCTTGCTCAGCCTATGGTTGAACTGGTCCTTACTGCTGTCCAGGCTGCCTGTGTACGGCTTCATGAGCCATGGGAACAAGGGGTAGACTGGGTCTCCCAGGATCACGAGTGGCATTTCAATATCACCAATGGTTATTTTGCAGTCTGGAAAGAAAGTCCCTGCTTGCAGCTTTCTGAGCAGACCAGAGTTCCTAAAGATGTGTCAGGCACCTTTCCCGACCATCCCACATTGATGTCAGTGAAACATCCCCTGTGATTCACCAGTGTTTGCAACTCCATTGAAAAATACCCCTTTTAGTTTATGTACTCTTTGTTCAGGATGCTTCAGTGATTTGACTCTGCCAACCATAAAAATCCATGTAAGTATCTGTTTTTGGCTTCAGTGAAGCTGTGGGCAATATTTTAAATCTGTGCCATACTAGATGGTCCATTCACACAGTGGCAAACTCCCAGGTTTATTCTGCTTACAGTGTACTGCCAGAGACACCATGAACACTTCACCATGCACTTTTAGAAGCAAAATGAGAGCACTAAATGCTGTGTGTTTAAAATGCACTAAAAATGGAAGGACATACTTTGATTTACTGTGCTGCAAAGCTGTATTTGGACCTTACAAAACGGGTGCCAATTTCCTCCCAAGTGTTAATGCAAGTGGTCTTGGAGCACTTGAATCTAGAAAATGAATAACAGAATGAGTAAATGTACTGAGAGAGAAGGCAATGCCAGGATAGGCTCTGCAGATTTTGAGGCAAACTGTGAACTTCACCTTCCTCAACTATTTGATAAACATAAGCCTTATAAGCAATGATCTAACCAAAGAGAAGGAGTTTAAAAGTGTACAAGAGATTGTGGGGTTTGTTTGTTTGTTGAACTCTTCAGCCACAAACTTTTAAGAAGCTGAAAACTGTATTACACTTTTTCTGTGTTTACCAGTGTCAGTTGTCAGGTCAGAGTGATCTTTTTCTGTCCTCTTCCCCCTTAACATTTAGGTTCATTGAACAATAAGCCAGAAGGCACTATCACACTTTTCTCTTATGTACATACACAGAGACATTCTAGATGAACTAGATGCCCATTTATTCGTGAAAAAAATCATCATCATGACACTGGAGATCTGGTCACTCTGGCTACTGCAACAGTGCTCAGAATGTTACATGGAATTATTAGAACCCAAAGCTATGGTAACTAATCTCTGGTGTTCAGGTGGTGTCAGGTAATAAATCAGTGGGGGACACAGCAGTTCCATCTGATAAATGATTGGTACACAAAACAGTTCTTCCAATAAAAATCCTGTGGGTTTTTTTTTTATTGAGTACAAAGCATACATCAAAACTAGTGATAGTCCAAAGCACCCCAGAAAATAGTTACTCCGCACTGCCTCAGACTTTGGGTGATTCAGCAGCAGGGTTTCGGTGGCCAGTCTTTCTCCTAGCTGCTGGGGAGTTTGATGCCAGTCTCCTTGCTCATAGAAAATCCAAACTTCTCCAAAGCACATACTTTAATTAAACTATTTATAAGTTTTCTCCAGACAAAGCACATAGCTCATAATGGCCCCAAGCAATCTCCCTGACAGCCCAGCAATGGTGAATAATAATTTCTTATTCTACTTATGAACAAAGTAACTTGAGCAAGAAAAATATATGCACCCAAAGTGAGTTTTTCACACTCTCCCCCCCCCACACACACACACTCTCATGAATCTGTCCTTGGTAGTAACACACTTCAATTATAGCTGTTTTTTCTACCTTAGCAAGGCCAAATTATTTCTTGATAAGTGGTGTCCTCAATTCCAGCTTATGGCTGAGGTTATGTCAAGTCCAGTTCTCTCGTAACAAGAAGACTATGCATGTATAATGATAACACAGGACTGCAAGTTAAACTTTGGAACCTTCTGGCTGTTGTTATCTGTGGCAAAATTAAAATACAACTGTTCAACCTGCGTTTACAAGTAAATCAGATATTTCTAAATGACCATACTTAAATGGATCATAAAATTGTGGTTAATGTATGGTAAGCATATTGTAAACATTGTAACAAAGACTGTGGTTAAAGATTTTTTTAACTTAAACGTGTTAATGCTGGCTTCATTTTATTAATATTTAATATAATACAACTAAGTGCATGACTTCCATCATATGCAGGCTTGACAGTTTTATGCAATGGATTTCAGCACCCCCACCAAGGAAATTGTTCCAGTATCCCACACATTCACTAAACATTCTATTGGCCCTTCTTTCTGACCAGAAATTCCATCCTGGACCTACAAAACATTGACCAACAAGTTTAGCTTTTCTGGAAAGTACCTGGTTCAAAGTCTGTGTTTCAATGAATCAGCATTTTCTGATGGAAAAGAAAATAGTTCATCACAAGATTCTTGACTAGCTCTAGGTATTGTCTGGTTTTATGGATGGTATACGAACTCACAGATACATATAAGTACAAACTATGGATGAAATCCTTGGCCTATTGATATCAGATGCACTTCTGACATCAATAGGCCCAGGATTTCATTGTACGTTCTAAAGTGTGTTCCTCTGTCGACCATAGAGGTACCCTTCTGAATGGAAGATGTTTTGTACATGTAAATGTTTAACATACATTAAATGTATTTTTTTTTATTTGATTCTTCCTTAAAAATACTCTGTCTCTGTAGCTTATAAGAAAGGGCAAATATATTCTGGAAATCTCTGAACCCCATGTTCTATTTAATTGCATGTTTTTTCCTGATAAGGGGAACACAAGCTCCATTAATGTTTGCACTTGCTCTGATAAAAAATCATTATTACAATGTTTTAAAGTATTTTGTCAGACATGATTCTACATTCTAAGTTAATGTTTGCTAATTGTTATCAGACACAGAGAAAACAGGTAATTAGAAAATCAAAGATCAGAGATAGGAGCATTAACTCCATTAATCTGGGGTTTCTCTGGAGAAAGAGAGAAAGAGAGGAATTAAAGTGGATGAGAAGCTAGATATAAGTCAGCAGTGTGCCCTTGTTGCCAAGAAGGCCAACGGCATATTGGGCTGTATTAGTAGGATTGTTGCCGGCAGATTGACGGAAGTGATTATTCCCCTCTATTCGGCACTGGTGAGGCCTCATTTGGAGTACTGTGTCCAGTTTTGGTCCCCACACTACAAAAGGGATGTGGACAAATTGGAGAAAGTCCAGCGGAGGGCAATGAAAATGATTAGGGGGCTGGGGAACATGACCTACGAGGAAAGGCTGAGGGAACTGGGGTTATTTAGTCTGCAGAAGAGAAGAGTGAGGGGGGATTTGATAGCGGCCTTCAACTACCTGAAGGGGGGTTCCAAAGAGGATGGAGCTAGGCTGTTCTCAGTGGTGACAGATGACAGGACAAGAAGCAATGGTCTCAAGTTGCAGTGGAGGAGGTCTAAGTTGGAGATTAGGAAACACTATTTCACTAGGAGGGTGGTTAAGCACTGGAACGGGTTACCTAGGGAGGTGGTGGAATATTCATTCTTAGAGGTTTTTAAGGCCCAGCTTGACAAAGACTTGGCTGGGATGATTTAGTTGGTGTTGGCCCTGCTTCTTCCAACCCTAATATTCTATGATTCTATTACATCACTGCAGTAATAGAAAGCACAGGTGCTACTGTACTCCATCAAAGAAAATAAGCAAACTAAGGCTAGGTCTACACTACCCCCCCCTGTCGAACTAAGGTACGCAACTTCAGCTACGTGAATAACGTAGCTGAAGTCGAAGTACCTTAGTTCGAATGAAAAAGCACTTACCCGGGATCCACACACGGCGCGCAGGCTCCCCCGTCGACTCCGCCTACTCCGTTCGTCGAGCTGGATTACCAGCGTCGACGACAGAGCACTTCCTGGTTCGATTTATCGCGTCTTGACAAGACGCGATAAATCGAACCCAGAACATCGATCGCGCGCCTCCGACGGGACGCGTAAGTATAGACCTACCCTAAGTGACCAAAGAAACGAATGCACTTCTAGTAGCCTTATATTGCATAAAAACTAATGGCACTGGGTGCAAAAGGATGTTGCCACTGTGTCATTCCCAAAAAAGTGAAGGTGAACGTGCCACAGTGCAGACTACAGTGATGTGAATTCCAGAGCACACCAAAGGGCTGTGCTGTAACTGCCTTGTGTGGATGCTTCTGGTGAAGAACAAAAGACACCTAGTTTGCATTAACATAGTCCTGTTTGAAAGAGGACTATGTTAATGCAAACTAAGTATCTTTTGCTTTGCTCCTGCAGTTTCCACAAGGCACTTAAAGCACAACACTTTGGTGAGCTCTGGAATTCATATCCCTATTGTGGCATAGTGTAGGCAGGCCATTAGTTGAACAAGTGGAATTTTATTAAACACTCTGGACTGCTCTGTCCGTGTAGCTCAGTTATTTGCAGCCTAACTCTAAGTGTTTCCCATTTTCCTGGGGACCCGTCAATTATAGCCCCTCCAGGGAACATAAGTCCTCTCAGTCCAGTTCTACTGATCATGATGCATCTTCCTCATCTTACAAAATGTTAATATAATTATTAAAAACAAATAATTGTCACCCAACCCCATGTCCCTTTGACAACAGAAAGCCAAGTTGGAGTCTCTTCTTGACTACTGACTAAGCTGCTTACAGTCTTTGAGATAGTTTGGTAACCTCAATAGGCAACCATATCAGGAGTGACCTATCTCTGTCTCTCTGTCACTTATCTCCAAGTCTAGCACATATCTCTCTGTGGAATCTCCTCCCTACCTGTGGTATTGGCCTCTCTGGTTCTCAGTCTCTTCAGTCTATATATGTATCTCTACTGCCTCTCTGTGAGTGTTGTGTCGGCAGGCTCATAGGTGTCTCCTGTTCCTTTGGATCACTTCTCCCTCTTTGCATAGTCACCTCATAGCACCACTCATGACTCTTTTAGTTCTCTCCTTCTGGTATCCCTCTAATAGCTGGATTCTCACAGGAGTGCCTGTCTCCAGGGATGGTAGGTCCTTGGCTGACCTGAATTATTCTAGTGCATGCTTTCTGACTTTTGGCCATCTCCTCTTATCAATGTCTATATCTTTCTGGTTGTAACAGGTCTTCCCTCATTGGTAGCAGGGTTTTGGTCCTTCATCTAATCAGCACCTACAGAGGACTGTTCTGGCACCCCAGTGATGGGGTATTCTTGTATGCCAAAAATATGAGCAAGGGATCTGAACCAGAAGAAACAGCCTTGTGTAACAGCCTTTTAGTTGTTTCTGGAGCTGATTCCACCTTACCATTACTCTGTGGGTATGCTAAGGAGGGGGTGTGGTGGTCAAATTCCCACTTGCATGCAAATTCCTCAAATTCTTCTGAGGCAAATTGGGGTCTGTTGGTGAATGCAATGTCCAGAATGCCATATCTCACAAATTGGGCCTTCGGTTTGCCAGTCTCTGACTTGCTTCTTGTAGCAGGTAGTACACCAACTTCCCAAAAGTTTGAATGGAGTCTTTACCACCTTTTCCTGCAGTCAGGTGGACAGCTCATGTGGTAACAGTCTCTCTCTAGTGGTTATCACACAACCCTTATGTCAAAGGAAAGGAATTGTGTATTCATTCCTGCCCAATAAAATATCTATTCAAGCCCATCTAAGACAGTAGTAAATACCCATGTCTGAGTTATGCATTTTGGACATGAAATCCTTACATAATGAAGTGGTGACAACAGCGCTCAGTCCCAAAATATGAGTCCATCCTCCACACTCAGGTTATCTATAGTTTAAAATATGGTTCTGATCCTAATGGTACCTGACATGTGCCTGCTAGTATTGCTCTCTTAACTGCCTGTAAATTGGATGTCCTTTTCCATAGTCACTTTGATTTCCATCAGTTTCACTACTGAAACTAGGAGAGTGCAGCATTTTAATGGATTCAGTGCCTGATCCCCTTCCCTCAACTCAGTGATATTGTCTATATATGCCCTGTTCAGCTAACATCAGTAACAATATCTGCTCTTTAGGTGGTAGTGCAGGAGGTTCATCAACATTCACTACAGTCTTTTTGGAGCACTAAGAAGAGGCTTCACAATGCTTGTCTCTAGATGTTTGTAGTCTGATTGCACTATTAGTAGGTAGCCATAGAGGGACTTATGGAATTGCTTCACTCCAAATAGCACAGCCAGAAGATTGATTTCTTTTTGGGTGTACCCCTACTTACTCTCTGACAAGGCTTTGCTGGCATAAGCAACCAGCTGCTCCTGCAAAAGAACTACACATAATCCTTTCTCCAAAGCATCAGACTGACATGTCAGTGGCTCTATTAGCTGATAGTACTTTCACATAGGAGCATCCGTTTATCATTTGTTTCAATGTTTCAAATTCTTACTGTTGGGGACTTGCCTATGAACTCATAGAATCATAGAATCTCAGGGTTGGAAGGGACCTCAGGAGGTCATCTAGTCCAACCCCCTGCTCAAAGCAGGACCAACCCCAACTAAATCATCCCAGCCAGGGCTTTGTCAAGCCTGACCTTAAAAATCTCTAAGGAAGGAGATTCAGCCACCTCCCAAGGTAATCCATTCCAGTTCTTCACCAGCCTACTAGTGAAAAGGTTTTTCCTAATATCCAACCTAAACCTCCCCCTCTGCAACTTGAGACCATTACTCCTTGTTCTGTCATCTTCTACCACTGAGAACAGTCTAGATCCAAAAAAGATCATAGAATATCAGGGTTGGAAGGGACCTTATGAAGTCATCTAGTCCAACCCCCTGCTCAAAGCAGGACCAATCCCTAATTTTTGCCTCAGATCCCTAAATGGCCCCCTCAAGAATTGAATTCACAACCCTGGGTTTAGCAGGCCAATGCTCAAACCACTGAGCTATCCCTCCCCCCAGGTCACTAGTGGAACTGATGTATTGGTTCTACTACTGCAGCTGGGTATGGACAGAACTTGGACAGAAAACTTGTCAATCTTATGAAGCACTGTAACCCTTTTGCATCCACTGGAGTTGGCATGTCTGACTGCTTTGATATTGTTGGGACCTGCTTTCAGTCCCTCTCCTATGAGCAGATGTGCAATGTATGCCCCATCATGCTATTTAAGTAGAATTTATTCTTTACTGAGTTTTATGTTTTTGAACCTGCATTGGTGTAGAAAAGTTTTCTGTCATGGTCTCATTCAGCTTCTTTTTCATTGCTCCCTTCACCTACAATGAGGATATCATCTGCAATTATTTTCACCCCAGGCAGTCCTTTCAGCACTTGTATGAGTTTTTTCCAAACTCTCTCTGGTACTGGGTTTATGGCATGTTAGCTTTCTATAGCAATTCAAGAAAGATTAATTCAAACTAGAATAATGCAGAGAAGAGCTAGTAGGATGATTAGGGGAATTCACATATGTTTATTGGATAAGACAATAATAATAATGGATAGTGGAAAAAGGAAAACATTAGTCATGTCACAATTTCCAATACTTGTGTAGATTCAGCATTACTTTCAGTAGCCTAGTAAAATTGAAAAATAACTCAAATGATAACTGAACATATATACATATATAATAGACATACTAGAAACTCAATACGTTATAAGGATACTTAATATCATGAGAACGCTGCTACCATTATTCCACATTTTCTTCAGTGTAGTCTTACAAACTAAACATTACAGGGGGAAAAACCTCATCCTCCTGAGCATGTCCAAATATAATTGGCCTCTTCTATTTTAAAACATGGATGAATGCATTTCATTCTTTTTTTCAATGTTTAGAATTTGGCAAAAAATCTCTACTTTTTGTACTGGCCATTCATAAAATATGAACAGAATGTCATAGAATTGTGAATCACACACATCAAGGATACAGCCAATAGAGTCAAAATGATACATAAAGCAAATAGAAAGCCCAATAATAGTTTAATGGAGTATTTCATTTTTAGAAGCTACTGTTCTGTGGTTGAAAACTGTTTCCAGTAATTTTGGATTTGCCATATATATTTTCCCATTCGATTCTAATCAAGTTTATTGTTCCTCAAGTTAGAAACAGAGTTGTATAATCTAAACCTAAAGTATTATGCTGCATTGTAGCATGCCATGAATTCAGAGAAATAATGCCTGAAAAATAAGGAACCATCTGGTTGAGTCTTTCAGCTTCCAGGGAAAATTATGTTGTTTTATAAAACCTGTATTTTTCTAATTGGATTTAGATTTCGGATAACATTGCTTTTGGATCTAGAATCTACATAAAATCACATTTTAGTATTGCCTTGATCATCTGAAAGTGTTTAGGACAGAAATAGCATCCTGTAAAGATAGGGCTGTATCTTATGGCTCCCAAACAAGACAAAATTAGAAAATCAAACGGGAACACCATATTAGGGTCATTCTGCTTAAAAACTGATACCATAATACAGTCCTACGGTTGGGAGGATTCAAAAATTGCATTGGTCTGAGAACTAGGACTCACTGTATTGAGTCCTGGGCCACTGCCAAAAAAAAAAAAAGTACTGCAAATCTGAGAGATCAAGAACAATTTTAAAATCTGATATTTCATGATTAGTCCAGGATAGAATTTAATGCTGCCCATGGGTTTGAACCAGCACCCACTAAAGTCAGTGACAGAGAGAAGAGAAAAAAATCTGCCTAAAATGCAAAAGAACATTTGAAAAGGAGAAAAAAAGTGTTAGGGATTGTCTACACAGTGGGATAATGCACTCTATAGGACTATGATTTCTGAAACACACTGACAGTGTGTTTTACTTATAGAATCGTTGAAATGTAGGCCTGGAAGGGATTTCAATAGGTCAGTCTAGTCCAGTCCTCTGCATTGAGGGAGGACTAAGTATTATTTAGAGCAGAGGCCAGCAACCTTTGGCACACATCCTATCTCATGGACCGCCAGGGTAATCCACTGGCGGTCCATGATAAATTTTGTTTACATTCAAGTATCAGAGGGGTAGGCATGTTAGTCTGGATCTGTAGAAGCGACAAAGAGTCCTGTGGCACCTTATAGACTAACAGACGTATTGGAGCATAAGCGTTCGTCGGTGAATACCCACTTCTTCAGATGCATGCAGTGGAAATCAAGATTTAAGAAACTGGGTTTGTTCCCCCTGGAGAAGAGGAAAGACATATCAAGTTTCAAATATATTAAAGGTTGTTATAAGGAGGAGGGTGATTAATTGTTCTGTTTAACCAATAAGGAAAGGACAAGTAGTAACAGGCTTAAATTACAGCAGGGGAACTTTAGTTAGGGAAACCCTTCCTAACTGTAAGGGTAGTTAAGCACTGGAGCAAATAGAAGGTTGTGGAATCAGGTAGAGGTTTTTAAGAACAGGTTAGACAAACACCTCTCAGGGATGTTGTAAATCAGGGGTTGGCAACCTTTGGCACGTGGCCCATCAGGGTAATCCACTGGTGGGCCATGAAATTTTTTTTTACATTGACCATCAGCAGGTACAGCTCCCTGCAGCTCCCAGTGGCCGCGGTTCACCGTTCCTGGCCAGTGGGAGCTGCGGGAAGCGGCGGGCCACTAGGACGTGCTGATTGCCACTTTCTGCAGCTGCCATTGGCCGGGAACAGCAAACCATGGCCACCCTGAGCTGCACGGGGCTTCCTGCCACCTACTCAGCAGGGATCCTTCAGAAACATGCTAAGCCAAACCCCAGTTCTATGACCTATTAAGTTCCCCTGGGTTACTTCCTATTCATAGAATCATAGAATCTCAGGGTTGGAAGGGACCTCAGGAGGCCATCTAGTCCAACCCCCTGCTCAAAGCAGGACCAACCCCAACTAGATCATCCCAGCCAGGGCTTTGTCAAGCCTGACCTTAAAAACCTCCAAGGAAGGAGATTCCACCACCTCCCTAGGTAACCCATTCCAGTGCTTCACCACCCTACTAGTGAAAAAGTTTTTCCTAATATCCACCCTAAACCTCCCCCTCTGCAACTTGAGACCATTACTCCTTGTTCTGTCATCTTCTACCACTGAGAACAGTCTAGATCCATCTTCTTTGGGACCCCCTTTTAGGTAGTTGAAAGCAGCTATCAAATCCCCCCTCACTCTTCTCTTCTGCAGGCTAAACAAGCCCAGTTCCCTCAGCCTCTCCTCATAAGTCATGTGCTCCAGCCCCCTAATCATTTTTGTTGCCCTCTGCTGGATTCTTTCCAATTTATCCACATCCTTCTTGTAGTGTGGGGCCCAAAACTGGACACAGTACTCCAAATGAGGCCTCACCAGTGCTGAATAGAGGGGAATAATCACGTCCCTCGATCTGCTGGAAATGCCCCTACTTATACAGCCCAAAATGCCGTTAGCCTTCTTGGCAACAAGGGCACACTGTTGACTCATATTCAGCTTTTCGTCCACTGTAACCCCTAGGTCCTTTTCTGCAGAACTGCTGCCCAGCCATTCGGTCCCTAGTCTGTAGCAGTACATGGGATTCTTCCTTCCTAAGTGCAGGACTCTGCACTTGTCCTTGTTGAACCTCATCAGATTTCTTTTGGCCCAATCCTCTAATCTAGGTCCCTCTGTATCCTGTCCCTACCCTCCAGAGTATCAACCACTCCTCCCAGTTTAGTGTCATCTGCAAACTTGCTAAGGGTGCAGTCCACACCATCCTCCAGGTTGTTGATGAAGATATTGAACAAAATCGGCCCCAGCACCGACCCTTGGGGCACTCCACTTGATACCAGCTGCCAACTAGACATGGAGCCATTGATCACTTCCCATTGAGCACGACCATCCAGCCAGTTTTCTATCCACCTTACCGTCCATTCATCCAGCCCATACTTCTTTAACTTGCTGGCAAGAATACTGTGGGAGACTGTATCAAAAGCTTTGCTAAAGTCAAGAAATAGCACATCCACTGCTTTCCCCTCATCCACAGAGCCAGTTATCTCATCATAGAAGGCAATTAGGTTAGTCAGGCATGACTTGCCCTTGGTGAATCCATGCTGACTGTTCCTGATAACTTTCCCCTCCTTTAAGTGGTTCAGAATTGATTCCTTGAGGACGTGTTCCATGATTTTTCCAGGGACTGAGGTGAGACTGACAGGCCTGTAGTTCCCTGGATCTTCCTTCTTCCCTTTTTTAAAGATGGGCACTATATTAGCCTTTTTCCAGTCATCCAGGACCTCCCCCAATTGCCATGATTTTTCAGAGATAATGGCCAATGGCTCTGCAATCACATCGGCCAACTCCTTTAGCACCCTCGGATGCAGTGCATCCGGCCCCATGGACTTGTGTTCGTCCAGCTTTTCTAAATAGTCCTGAACTACTTCTTTCTCCACAGAGGGCTGGTCACCTCCTCCCCATACCGTGCTGCGGAGTGCAGCCGCCTGGGAGCTGCCCTTGTCTGTGAAGACAGAGGCAAAAAAAGCATTGAGTACACTAGCTTTCTCCACATCCTCTGTCACTAGGTTCCCTCCCTCATTCAGCAAGGGGCCCACACTTTCCTGGACTTTCTTCTTGTTGCTCACATACCTGAAGAAACCGTTCTTGTTACTCCTAACATCTCCGGCTAGCTGCAACTCCAAGTGTGATTCGGCCTTCCTAATTTCACTCCTGCATGCTTGAACAATATTTTTATACTCCTCCCTGGTCATTTGTCCAATCTTCCACTTCTTGTAAGCTGCTTTTTTGTTTTTAAGACGAGCAAGGATTTCATTGTTAAGCCAAGCAGGTCGCCTGCCATATTTACTTTTCTTTCTACACATCGGGATGGTTAGTTCCTGCAACCTCAATAAGGATTCTTTAAAATACAGCCAGCTTTCCTCGACTCCTTTCCCCCTCATATTATTCTCCCAGGGGACCTTGCCCATCAGTTCCCTCAGGGAGTCCTAGTCTGCTTTTCTGAAGTCCAGGCTCTGTATTCTACTGCTCTCCTTTCTTCCTTGTGTCAGGATCCTGAACTCGACCATCTCATGGTCACTGCCTCCCAAGTTCCCATCCACTATTGCTTCCTCTACTATTTCTTCCCTGTTTGTGAGCAGCAGGTCAAAAAGAGCTTTTCCCCTAGTTGGTTCCTCCAGCAATTGCACCAGGAAATTGTCCCCTACACTTTCCAAAAACTTCCCGGATTGTCTGTGGACCGCTGTATTGCTCTCCCAGCAGATATCGGGGTGATTAATGTCACCCATGAGAACCAGGGCCTGTGATCTAGTAACTTCTGTTAGTTGCTGGAAGAAAGCCTCGTCCACCTCATCCCCCTGGTCTGGTGGTCTGTAGCAGACTCCCACCACGACATTACCCTTGTTGCTCACACTTCTAAATTTAATCCAGAGAATCTCAGGTTTTCTGCAGTTTCATACTGGAGCTCTGACCAGTCATACTGCTCTCTTACATACAACGCAACTCCCCCACCTTTTCTGCCCTGCCTCTCCTTCCTGAACAGTTTATATCCAGCCATGACAGTACTCCAATCATGTGAGTTATCCCACCAAGTCTCTGTTATTCCAATTACATCATAATTCCTTGACTGTGCCAGGACTTCCAGTTCTCCCTGCTTGTTCCCCAGGCTTCTTGTATTTGTGTATAGGCATTTAAGATAACTCACCAATTGTCCTGCTGTCCCAGTATGGGGCAGGAGCCCTCCCCTCTTGCACTCACCTACTTGTGCTTCCTCCCGGTATCCCACTTCCCCACTTACCTCGGGGCTTTGGTCTCCTTCCCCCGGTGAACCTAGTTTAAAGCCCTCCTCACTAGGTTAGCCAGCCTGCTTCCAAAGATGCTCTTCCCTCTCTTCGTCAGGTGGAGCCCGTCTCTGCCTAGCACTCCTTCTTGGAACACCATCCCATGGTCAAAGAATCCAAACCCGTCTCTCCGACACCATCTGCGTAGCCATTCGTTGATTTCCACGATTCGACGGTCTCTACCCCGGCCTTTTTCTGCCACAGGGAAAATGGACAAGAACACCACTTGTGCCTCAAACGCCTTTATCCTTCTTCCCAGAGCCACGTAGTCTGCAGTAATACGCTCAAGGTCATTCTTGGCAGTATCATTGGTGCCCACGTGGAGAAGCAGGAAGGAGTAGCGATCTGAGGGCTTGATGAGTCTCGGCAGTCTTTCCGTCACATCATGAATCCTAGCCCCTGGCAAGCAGCACACCTCTCAGTTTTCCCGGTCAGGGCGGCAGATAGATGACACAGTCCCCCTGAGGAGTGAGTCCCCGACCACCACCACCCTCCTCCTCCTCTTGGGAGTGGTGGTCATGGAACTCCCATCCCTAGGACTGTTCATCTCATGCCTTCCAATCAGTGGAGTCTCCTTCTGCTCTGTTCCCTCAGATGTATCATTCACTCCACTCTCTGCACTAGTACCTGTGGAGAGAACATGAAAACGGTTGCTCATCTGAATATGCGTTTCTGGTACATGGACTTGTCTCATACTCTTTCCTCTTCTGGAGGTCACATGCCGCCAATTATCCTCACTGGCCTTCTGTCCCCGCTGCATAGCCTGCTCTGAATCCTCAGAACACTGTGCCCGCTGAAGCCTATCCTGACGTCTATCCAGGAACTCCTCTTTTTTTTTTATGGAATGCAGGGTTGATACTCGTTTCTCCAGACCTTGAATCTTCTCCTCCAATATGGAGATCAGCTTGCACTTTGTACAGACAACGTCACTTCTTTCCTGTGGAAGAAAGACAAACATGGCACATCCTGTGCAGGTCATGACAGCGGATCGCTCAGCATCCATAGTCCCTTCCTTCGAAGAGTTTCCTCACTTGTGGCAGAAGCTACTCAGGGAAACCTGCAAGGGGGATGCCGCAGTAGGCTCTCTCCAGGCGAACTCCCAGGCTAACTCCACCTGTTTGCTTCTCTGCTATTCGCTGCTCAGCTGGTTTGCAGCTGACTGACTGTTTTTTTAGAAGAGCCTGGAACAAAGCACTCCCAAATCACACTATTCAAACAGGCAATCAAACAATCAAGCACACGGTCAAACTGCCAAACTGTCCCCTCAACTGATACTCACTCCCCCGTCTGCAGCCCCCTGGTTGCTCTGCCTCTGCCTTTAGTTTGGGTTAAAGGAGTTAGGAATGGCAAGGATAGCTTGCCCCCTTCGCACTCCCCTTCCAAACTCCCTCTCAAACTCCCCTGTTTGCAGCTCCTATTCGCAAAGCTGCAGCTCCTATTCGTTCCTCTTGGGTGTGTCGGGTGCCTGGCAAGTGTTGGTCATCATGGTGTGGCTGGCCTCCACATCCAGTATTGTGTCAGCAGTCCCTCTGCAGAAACCTTCAGCGCACCTCCATTCTCTTTGGTGTTTAGCCCTGACTGAACTGAGTTGCAACCTTTTATATCTGGGTTCCAGCTATAGTATGCCCAGCAGAGATGAGGGGGCATGGCCTCCTTGGCCCACAGAGTGAGATTAAGCCCTGCTGAACCAGTGCAGAACTGGTACACCCCATCACATTATGTTAAAGTAAAACAACTACTAGTGCCATGAAGAAAAAACTCTAAATTTGAAAGTAACAATTGACCTGAGCTCTGAAACTCAGTGCAATGGTATTTTTATTGCAGTGTAAACATCTCCTATAAGACTAATGAATTTTCACTATTGCCACTCCATCAGAACATATTATGTGCTTTCATCCCTGCCTACTCCCAGACATTGTGTTTGACTTATTTTAGGAGACAGTGCTCTGTTATATTTATTACCTTCTGTATTTCCTTTAAGACTTGTCTGACTTATTTGTTTTCAAATATAAAATGAAAATATTTCCCACCTTTACAAGAGCTAAGATATTTATTTTCCACTGATATCTCAATTTTTGTGCAATCAGACTGAAATGTATTACTCCATAGACAACTGGAGAGCATGAGGTTACGAGGAGAGAACCTTTAATAGCCAGTACATTTCATCCGCCACAATGTCAATGATCATATCAGATGCGTCTGTGTCTCATTTGTTTAACATTTTTGTATACTAGCTGAATAATAGTTGTATTAAGCAGCTCAATTATATGTAAAACCATATTCATGTCTGTTGGAATGTCCTCATTTTTCCATTTTTGTTCCCATTGCTTTATTTTTACACCATCCACTTACATTCTGTCACTAAAAATCATTTTATTCTCTAAAACATCTGCAGTTTCCCTATTGTGGAGAAAAGTCTTATTGCCTTTCTCATTATTGCATATAACTTGGACTTCCTCATCTTCAGTCACATGATTTTAAGAGCAGTGGACAAGTCAGATTCAGTAATGTGTTGGCTATAAAAGAGATCCTGCAAACTAAAGCAATCAAACAGGAAATACCTATGAATTCACAACATGCTGTGAGTAGGAACATGAGAGTTTGTATTCATGGGCATGCATTCACTGGATTTTTCATTTATAGGAACTTGAAGCATTTTATGAATTTATAGATTACAATTTGCACACAAATTGGGTTGATCATAGAAACTTGGGTGAACTTTACATGGTCAGTTTTTACAGCTGCAATCTATATGAAGTGGCAAAATATGATAACATTGCAAAATAAACTACTGTGGCTAATGTATGGTAAATATAAACTGAAATAATTAGGCAATGGAAAAATCTGCCTGTTAAAAGACTCTACCAGTTGGTACACCAGTAATCAATATCATTTTTTCCTGCAGTATGCTCTCTTTTCTTCAGTAGTCTCTAAAGACATAGCTGCAAGTGGCCAGAAACTGGAATATCCATTCTGCAGGAAATTTCTAAAAAAAAAAAAAAAAAAGAGGTTCTGTATCAGAATGAAAAGCAGATAATTTTAAAATTTCCTGTGGAATGAAAATTCTGAAAAATCTCATTTGGAACTAGTAAAACATTTCATTTCAATACTGTCAAAATGCTTTGTTTTAACTTTTATATTATATTATAACTAAATATAATATATAAATTAATGTTTTAATATAATACAAAAGTGAAAACGAAAAGAATCAAAATGAGAAGCCTACAAAACAAAACATTTCAGAATGTCAACATTATTGAAATGACACATTTTGACATTATCAAATGTTCTGTTTTTTCCCACCAAAAATTTCATCAAAATAGATACATTCCAACAAAATGTTTTGATTTTGATGAAAATGCATATTTCAATGGAAAGCTGTTTAATCAAAATGTTCACTAGTTTTAACAATAGTACTTTATTTTACACTATTAAAATAACTGTGGGCAAGATCTCTGTCGCTTTCAAAAAAGGTCATGGGCCAACCCTGGCATTGAGAGTTCCTCAGGGAATCAGTGGACAGCCAAGACCATCCTTGCAGAGGCCTTATGTGAGATGGGTCTGTTTGTGTCTTTATGGCAACATTATGGCTGGTACCCTTAAATCTGTGTTTAGCCTCAGTGTGTGAAGTCTCCAATATGTTAATTCCTCAGTTATGGAGCTAAAAAGCAAGACTTATCTATATCTATATCTATATATCAGTTGACAGACATACTCTTGAGCAGATTAACATGGTAGTTTGGGAGTTTTACAGGAGGGAGTGTGAAAGGCTTTCTTTCTAGTTGCAGTTCTATGTTCAACATTGTGATGGCTAACAATGGAACAATGTTTTGACCTGCAACATATATGTTATGTTTTATTTCCTGCTGAAGCCAGAAGTGATTTTCACTGTATGAAATGCTGGAAGAACAAAATGGTTTGACAGGATAAGTACAGATACTACAAAATATCAGAGAAACTGAGGACTACTTGGACAACCAGATTTGGGAAGCATCATTCAGATTCAAGTAAGAAAGGTATTGGCAACTGAGAAGCCAGGGACAGTGAATTCCAGAGAGGAAAATTGGTGATTTTTAAAACATCAGAAGCAAGAGGATCAGGGAGCATTCTACATGGCTGGGTTTAAAGGAGGATGGGCTGGCTATGAGAGAGATAAAGACCAGGAGGAATTCCATATAGCTAGAAGTAGCCAATTTTTGTCATGTTCTCAGAGTGGAAACTGAAGAAAGTATCTCTGAAGGAATGGAGAATCCAACCCACAAGGCTATCAAACATGCCGACAAAAGATCATCCATCCACAGAAAACAAATGCTCCTTGTCAGAGATTCTATGCTAAAAATGGAAGTAATGTTTTACCAGGGACAGGTGGACAATAGGACTGTGCCAAGGCCAGAGAATCACTGGCTAGGTAAGTAGTTTTTGGTTTTGTGGAATATTGGTCCATCTTCTATGGGAAGAGTGAAATGCATGGTTTGGATGGCCTCTATATCAGTAAAAGAGGGACCATTCTTCTAAGAGACAGACTGGTTAGGGGGGCAAAAAACTAACAACAAAAGAGAAAGAAATAAAGGAGGAATAAATAAACACTCATTAAGCACAAAATCAAGATGTTGAGAAGAAAATTAAGCAAGGTATCCAGGGATATGAAGAAAGAAATTCTTTAATTGCCTGTACACCAATACAAGAACTATATGTAAAAAGTAAGAAGAATTGAAATTGCTAATTTATTAGTTCAAGTCAATCTAGTTGCTATTACTGAAACCTGGTGGGAATATTCACATGATTGGGATGTTAAAATCAATTATTATAACCTGTTTAGGAAAGATCAAGTGGGCAAAAGGGGAAGGGAATGACACTCTGTGAAAAATGGCATACCTGTTTCCCAGTCAACTTACTTCTGAATAGTCAGTAATTTAAATGCTTATGGATCAATGTACTAACAGATAAAGTTATGGTAGTAGTTGATGTCTGCTACAGACCACCAAATTCAACTAGAGAACAGAATTATTTTCTTCTTATACACCTACCTACCTGTAATGTGTAGGAGGAAAAAGCTGCCATATAATGGGGGACATCAGTCTGGCCAAAATATGCTACCAGTATTAAAACATGCTTTGAATTTCTAAAAACTATAGATGACAGTTTCCAATTTAAAGTTGTTGTATACAACATGAGTAATTCTATGTTAGATTTCATCATGATAGATAAAGAGGTATTGATCACATAACTAAAAATTAGTGATTGCTTCGGGGCAAGTGCTCATGACTTCCTTCTATTTACACATAACACATGTAAGCAAGTCCCATCCAGGCATATATATACAGTTGGTGCTTTAAAGAGGCCAGTTTCACAACATTGAAAACAATTTTAAGTCCATTCAGATGAAATGAAAAATGTAAACAGAAACATGTGAATTATAGTTTAAGAATATTTTATTAGATGACCAAAAAGCCACAATCACAAAAATGAGAAAGAAGGCTATGCTTTTAAAAAATCTGTCTTAGAAAGGGCTTGAAAACAGCATTTTTTTATTAAAAAAAGAAGCTTATGGCAATGCATACAAATTAGTCACTAGGAAATATAGAAAAATGATAAGGAAGCAACAGGACACAAGGAATATCAGGGGAAATCTAAAAAAAAGTTAGAAAAATTGTGTATATTAAGAACAATAGGAACCTTAACTATGATATGTGGAAAAGCCTGAAATCCATTCAGTACATATTTATTTTCTGTATTTGGGGGCAGGGGGACAGATTATTTATTCATATATTATGATGACAAAAATCTTTCCATTCTAAAAGAAACTCAGGAGGAATTTAAACTGCACTACTATAGATAGCTATTCTAAAATTAGCAGGTCTGGATAACTTCATTCCAAGAGTTTTAAAATAGCTGGCTCAGAAACTACTGGACTGTTAGTGATTTTAAGGCATTTTAGAACATTGTGGTATTTTCAGAGAAACAGGAGAAAGCTAATGATGCGCCAAAAATTAAAAAGGGTAAATGGAACTTCCTAGGTATTCATAAATCTGTCAGCCTTTCAATCATCCTGGACAAAGTAATGGAATTGCTGATATAGAAATTGATGATTAAACAATTAAAGTGTTTATCACTTCAAAAGCTTTTTCTTCCCTTGCTGTCATGTTTCCTCTCAACTAATTAGCCTCTTAAGATTGGTCTATACACCTGGACCATCATGTTTCTCTGACTGTATAAATATCTGTCTGAAGTATATTTTCATTCCATGCATCCGATGAAGTGGGTACTAACCCACGAAAGCTTATGCTGAAATAAATTTGTTAGTCTCTAAGGTGCTACAAGTTTTTCTTTCTTATTTTCAATTAAAGGAGAGTAATACAATTAATGTCAATCAAATTGGCTTTATAGAAAATAGATCATGTCTAACTTGATATAGTTATGATCAGACTATATATGTGATTGATAAAGGTAAAAGTGTTGATGTAATTTACCTAGACTTCTGATAGGCATCAGATTTGCTATATTTTGATTAAGAAACTAGAATGATACAGACTTAAATTGTCACACATTAAATGGATTAAAAACTTGATACAAATAGATCTCAAAATGTAATTGTAAATGGACAATCTTCATTAAGTGGGTGTGGTTTTCATGGGTCCCACAGGAATTGGTTCTTTGCCCTATGCTATTTAAAACATTTATCAGTAACTGGAAGGAAAACTTAAAATAATCACCATTTGATTTTAGATTACACAAAGATTGGGGGAGTAATGAATAATTTCCAAGTGTTGTGCATTATCTTGAATATATTTGAGCATATACTCTCAGAAATCCATCCAGAATACATTGAGAAACTCATCCCATCCTCACAACAACTTCACATTTAATATAAAACACTTTGTCCAAAACATGGGATCAGGCATAAGAACTAGGATGGTCCCCAGTATGCGAAACTCTTCATAGGCCACCTCAAGGACAAATTTCTGGAAAAAAATGCACAAGGAAACCAATGATATTTTCATCCTCTGGACAGAAGACCTAAAGTCCCCCATAGATTTCCACCATGACTTCAACAGTCATCACCCATCCATTAAATTATCTGTAGAACACTCCTGTACTAGCATCAACTTCATAGATATTGTGATTAGCTTAAACAATGGAACCCTATGAACAGTGATATACAAGAAATCCACCAATCTACCTGCACAGATGCAACAACCATCCCAAACACAACAAAAAACCCTGCTATTGACAGACAGGCATTCAGATACCACAGAATTTGTTCTGAAGAGAAAGTCAAGGATATACACCTTAACACAACTTTACTGAACCCCCTCTTTTGACCTTCAGATAATAAACTTACCAAACTCATGATCACAAGCAAGTTTACCACAGAACAGGATACACCAACTCAAAGCGGCACAAGACTCTGTCAGAAAAAACAGATGCAAAACCTGCTAACATATCTCCACTGCTATGATGATCAATACCACACACAACACACCTTTCAAGATTCATGTATCCTACACATGCTTATCAAAACATGTGGCATACCTCATCAGTACATCAAATTCCCCAATAACTTAATGCGTGAAACCAGACAATCACTATGCTCTCAAATAAACTTACACAGACAAATATAAAAAGATAAAAACACCCTATCACTCATGGATGAACACTTTTCACAAAGTGGTCTCTCCATATCTGTCCCCAAAGAATATTTGTCACCAAAGAAACCTGCCCAACACCTTCCAAAGGTGAGCCTGGGAACTAAAATTCATACCTCTGCTAGACACCAAAAAACATGGCTTTAATGGGGACACTGGTTTTATGGCCCATTAGAACAATTTGTAACCCACCACGCTACCTTCTGCCCTTAATTGCCCACTTCAAACACTTTATGCATAATAGTTTAACCCCCAATTGCCCTTTTCAAGTGAGCACCTCCAAATACATTACCCGTCGTGCTTAACAATCTGTCCTAACTTGTATTTTGCTCAGACACTCTGCTTCCTTCCCCAGACCTGAAGAAGAGCTCCGTATAGCTCAGAAACCTGTATCTTCCACCAACAGAAGTTGGTCCTGTAGCAGTGAAGATCTTTTTCAGGGTTTCAGGATAAAGGTGCGGAACACTGCCATGGAGGTTGTTTATTTTCCCTGCGAGAGTGTTGTGATCCATTCATGAACTGGGGTGGCATAATGAAAAAGAATTAATACTTTTCATGTGTAGCTCTCAATGCAGTTTACCAAGGTGGGTAAATATAATTGCCTCCATTTTAGCACTGGTGAAAATGAGCCACTGGAAGAATAGACTATGAAGTACATAGTGCCTTGGGTATCCAAAAGCAGGAAATAAATCAGAAGATGAGAGTATACTAGACATTGAGATCAATCAATGCCTAGGAGGAAATGAGAGAAGGTATGAATTCAGGGCTTTAAGATTTTTCTTGTCAGCAGAAACAAAGTTCAATAAATCTGAGTAATAAACTCATCCAGCTTAGACTTCACATTGAGAAGAAGTGCCCATTTCCCCTTAGTCATAATTAACCATATAATACCTCAAGGATAATTTCTTTAAGCAAGTTAGACATTAATATCAGCTTTAAAACTGGCTTCATGGAACATCTTCATCTTCCATATAAGACTGTCATTTAGCAAGCCATTTTCTGACCAAAGAGCACCACCCACCACCACTGCCTGATATTGGATCAGGATTCATATGAATGTTTAAAAAATGGTGACACCACCTTAATTTTTTCAGGGCTACAGCAAGATCCAGTTTTGTAGAAAGGGCTCCAGCGAGCACCAACTTTCGGAGAAGAGGAAAATTTAAAAAATATGCAGTAACAATAGTACATCGAAACAAACACTAAGTAAAGGAAGTGGCACTATAATGTGATCCACTCAGGTTATAAAATGTTTGACTGAAACAAACTGTTTTGGAGCATGATGGTGAAGCAAGCTGGAGTGCCTGGATAGATTCATAGATTCTAGGGCTGGAAGGGACCTCGAGAGGTCATTGAGTCCAGCCCCCTGCCCTCATGGCAGGACCAAATACTGTCTAGACCATCCTTGATAGACATTTATCTAACCTACTCTTAAATATCTCCAGAGATGGAGATTCCACAACCTCCCTGGGCAGTTTATTCCAGTGTTTAACCACCCTGACAGTTAGGAACTTTTTCCTAATGTCCAACCTAAATCTCCCTTGCTGCAGTTTAAGCCCATTGCTTCTTGTTCTGTCCTCAGAGGCTAAGATGAACAAGTTTTCTCCCTCCTCCTTATGACACCCTTTTAGATACCTGAAGACCGCTATCATGTCCCCTCTCAGTCTTCTCTTTTCCAAACTAAACAAACCCAATTCCTTCAGCCTTCCTTCATAGGTCATGTTTTCTAGACCCTTAATCATTCTTGTTGCTGTTCTCTGGACCCTCTCCAATTTCTCCACATCTTTCTTGAAATGCGGTGCCCAGAACTGGACACAATACTCCAGTTGAGGCCTAACCAGCGCAGAGTAGAGCGGAAGAATGACTTCTCGTGTCTTGCTCACAACACACCTGTTAATGCAGCCCAGAATCAAGTTTGCTTTTTTTGCAACAGCATCACACTCGCTTGTGGCCCACTATAACCCCTAGATCCCTTTCTGCCATACTCCTTCCTAGACAGTCTCCTCCCATTCTGTATGTGTGAAACTGATTGTTCCTATCTAAGTGGAGCACTTTGCATTTGTCCTTATTAAACTTCATCCTGTTTACCTCTGACCATTTCTCCAATTTGTCCAGATCATTTTGAATTATGACCCTATCCTCCAAAGCAGTTGCAATCCCTCCCAGTTTGGTATCATCTGCAAACTTAATAAGCGTAATTTCTATGCCAATATGCAAGTCATTGATGAAGATATTGAAAAGAGCCGGTCCCAAAACAGACCCTTGCGGAACCCCACTCGTTATACCTTTCCAGCAGGATTGGGAACCATTAATAACTACTCTCTGAGTACGGTTATTCAGCCAGTTGTGCACCCACCTTATAGTAGCCCCATCTAAGTTGTATTTCCCTAGTTTATTGATAAGAATATCATGCGAGACCATATCAAATGCCTTACTAAAGTCTAGGTATACCACATCCACCGCTTCTCCCTTATCCACAAGACTCGTTATCCTATCAAAGAAAGCTATCAGATTGGTTTGACATGATTTGTTCTTTACAAATCCATGCTGGCTATTCCCTATCACCTTACCACCTTCCAAGTGTTTGCAGATGATTTCCTTAATTACTTGCTCTATTATTTTCCCTGGCACAGAAGTTAAACTAACTGGTCTGTAGTTTCCTGGGTTGTTTTTATTTCCCTTTTTATAGATGGGCACTATATTTGCCCTTTTCCAGTCTTCTGGAATCTCTCCTGTCTCCCATGATTTACCAAAGATAATAGCTAGAGGCTCAGATACCTCCTCTATTAGCTCCTTGAGTATTCTAGGATGCATTTCATCAGGTCCTGGTGACTTGCAGGCATCTAACTTATCTAAGTGATTTTTAACTTCTTCTTTTTTTATTTTATCTTCTAAACCTTCCCCCTTCCCATTAGCATTCACTGTGTTAGGCATTCCTTCAGACTTCTCGGTGAAGACCGAAACAAAGAAGTCATTAAGCATCTCTGCCATTTCCAAGTTTCCTGTTACTGTTTCTCCCTCCTCACTGAGTAGTG
Organism: Chelydra serpentina; assembly: GCA_037349315.1. NCBI lineage: Eukaryota > Metazoa > Chordata > Testudines > Chelydridae > Chelydra > Chelydra serpentina. Next base: position 83,268,286 of record JBAIAC010000004.1, read on the forward strand.
GGCCTACCCTGTCCTTGGTCTTCCTTTTGCTTCTAATGTATTGATAAAAAGTTTTCTTGTTTCCCTTTATTCCTGTAGCTAGTTTGAGCTCATTTTGTGCCTTTGCCTTTCTAATCTTGACCCTGCATTCCCGTGTTGTTTGCCTATATTTATCCTTTGTAATTTGTCCCAGTTTCCATTTTTTATATGACTCCTTTTTATTTTTTAGATCTTGCAAGATCTCGTGGTTAAGCCCAGGTGGTCTTTTGCCATATTTTCTATCTTTCCTACCCAGTGGAATAGTTTGCTTTTCGGCCCTGAATAGTGTCCCTTTGAAATAGTGCCAGCTCTCCTCAGTCATTTTTTCCCTCAGTCTTGATTCCCATGGGACCTTACCTATCAGCTCTCTGAGCTTACCAAAATCCGCTTTCCTGAAATCCATTGTCTCTATTTTGTGTACTCCCTTCTACCCTTCCTTAGAATTGTGAACTCTATGATTTCATGATCACTTTCACCCAAGCTGCCTTCTACTTTCAAGTTCTCAACGAGTTCCTCCCTATTTGTTAAAATCAAATCTAGAACAGCTTATCCCCTAGTAGCTTTCTCAACCTTCTGAAATAAAAGTTGTCTGCAATGCAGTCCAAGAACTTATTGGATAGTCTGTGTCCCGCTGTGTTATTTTCCCAACATATATCTGGATAGTTGAAGTCCCCCATCACCACCAAATCTTGGGCTTTGGATGATTTTGTTAGTTGTTTAAAAAAAGCCTCATCCACCTCTTCCACCTGGTTAGGTGGCCTGTAGTTGACTCCTAGCATGACATCACCCTTGTTTTTTACCCCTTTAAGCCTAACCCAGAGACTCTCAACACTTCCATCCCTTATGTCCAACTCCACCTCAGTCCAAGTGTGTACATTTTTAATATATGGCCTCCTCCCTTTTTCCCCTGTCTATCCTTCCTAAGCAAGCTGTACCCATCTATACCAACATTCCAATCATGTGTATTATCCCACCAAGTTTCGGTGATGCCAACAATGTCATAGTTGAATTTATTTATTAGCACTTCCAGTTCTTCCTGCTTATTACCCATACTTCTCGCATTTGTATACAGGCATCTAAGATACTGATTTGATCTTGCCTCCCAGTTTTGCCCTGACCCTCCTATCTCTTTGCCATTAGAGCCCACGGTCCCTCCTATTTCTGACCCATCTCCCAGGTCCCCATGTTCTCCACTTACCTGTGGGCTTTGCTCACCTGTCCCCGTCGAACATAGTTTAAAGCCCTCCTCACTAGGTTAGCCAGTCTGTGTCCAAATAGGGTCTTTCCCCTCCTCGAAAGGTGAACGCCATCTCTGCCTAGCAGTCCTTCCTGGATTAGCATCCCGTGGTCGAGGAAGCCAAAGCCCTCCTGGCGACACCATCTTCTCAGCCAGGCATTCACCTCCACGATGCACCTGTCTCTGCCCGGGCCCCTACCTTTGCAGGAAGGATCGAAGAGAATACCACCTGTGCTCCAAACTCCTTCACCCATAGTCCCAGAGCCCTGTAGTCACTCTTGATCTGCTCAGTGTCACACCTCGCAGTATCATTTGTGCCCACATGGATGAGTAGCATGGGGTAGTAGTCAGAGGGCCGGATAATCCTTGACAGTGGCTAGTAACGTCTCGGATACGGGCCTCTGGCAGGCAGCATACATCCCGAGATGAAATGTCAGGGCGACAGATGGGCACCTCCGTCCCCCTCAGCAGAGAGTCTCCGACCACCACTACCCTACGTTTCCTATTCGCAGTGGTGGCAGCAGACCTCCCAGCCTTAGGGATACGAGTGTTCTCCTCCTCTGCTGTAGGGGGAGATTCCACCTCTCCTGTATCAAGAAGAGCATAACGGTTTCCTATTACCATGGCGGCAGGGTGTGGAGCAGGGGTGGAGCACTGCCTGCTGCCAGAAGTAACCAGCTGCCAGTGTCCACCCTGAGCCATTTCCTCCTCCACCAGTGGTGTGTCAGCAGTCCTGTGTACTGGGACACCTACCTCAGCTGTCTCCACATGGACACTGTCCAGGAATTGCTCATGGACTTGGATGCTCCTCAATCTAGCCACCACCTCCTGTAGCTCTCCCACCTGCTGCCTGAGGGATTCCACCAGCAGGCACCTGTCACATTGGATGGTCCCCCCAGCCTGGATATCAGTAAGTGGGAATTGCAAGTCACAGTCCCTGCAAAACCACACAAGGATCTGGGTAGAAGCATCCATGTTCAGCTCTGTCTGGCTACAGGCACAGGTGGAGGAGACAGAAGCAGTGCTGGCACAGGTGTTGCGGGCCTTCCTAACCATCGTAGGCCTCCCTCTGTCAAACTCCCTCTCAAACTCCCCTGTCTGCAGCCCCCTGTCTGCTCTGCGGATAGAGAAGTGTCTGAACTCACACCACTGCACCAGGTAATGTAATGTAGGGAGAAGCAGCTTCAGTTGCCATGACCTGGTCAACTCACAGAATATGAATTAGTAATGAAGCAAAATACAGTACTGTGCCAACACTAACAATTAATAGGTATAGCCTTCCTATACCTTTTGGTGTCTTTGCAGAAAAATATTCTTAAACAAACAAACAAAAAAACCTGATAGGAACTATGTAGGGCCTCTGTGAATCAAATTATATTACAAATTATTAACACAGGGTACTTGATCACCAGCTGAAAGATCACTAAAAACTGCAGGAAAAAGCAGTTATATCAGATAACTCATGTGTACCAATATGACCCAATAAATATAAATTCTGCAGTAATTTTTCTACAGAAGAATGCATGTAACACAGCTCTTAAGTGAACAGAAGGGCTCTATGCAGGGGATTGGTTTGATGAGAAAGGGACATGACATAGCCTTAACAATGGATATATAGTAGAGCTGGTTGTTCTTGTCCCTTCTTCGTCAGTGGAAAGTTTCTACAAAAAATCAAAATCCAGAATATTTTGGCAAATATATATATATATATATAAACTCTGAAATGCTGTGCCAGTGCCTCATGGGATTTGTAGTTTGGGATCATGAGTTCTTCTCTTTAGGGCTGGTCTACACTAACCCCCCAATTCGAACCAAGATACGCAACTTCAGGTACGTGAATAACGTAGCTGAAGTCAAACTATCTTAGTTCGAATGAAAACGTACTTACCCGGGGTCCACACGTGGCGCGCAGGCTCCCCCGTCGACTCCGCCTACTCCGTTCGTCGAGCTGGATTACCAGCGTCGACGGGGGAGCACTTCCTGGTTCGATTTATCGCGTCTAGACAAGACGCGATAAATCGAACCCAGAACATCGATCCGACGCCTCCGATCCAGCCGGTAAGTGTAGACCTACCCTTAGAGTGGGATTCCCTGGTCACACTATATCTTTCATAATGCATCATGGTCTCTCCTCATGGTGAGGGAAGATGGTACATCATGGGCATATAATGGCCATTGCAGTGCATCACAGGAGATGAAGTCTGGCTGGGGAGCCCAGACCATAGAGAATGGAAACATGCAACAACCAAACTACAACTCCTATGAGGCACCATAGCATGATATCTGAATCAATTTTTTACAAATATTTATTTATTCATTTATTTATTTTTCTTTTTGGCTGAAAACCAAACTTTTGTAATTATGGAGTTTAGTTCTTGACAAAAATCAAATTTTCCATGGAAAATAGACATTTTCACAAAAAAAGTTTTGTTGAAAGCCCAAAACTGTCCAAAAAATAGCTTTGATGGACATTTTCCAACCAGCTCTAATATAGAGAAATGTGTCATAATCGTTCTAACACTAATGAGGTGTGCTTGAATATGAATGGAAATGACCGGTAAAAAGAAAATACTAGTGTGGGCCAAATTCTCTGATGTATATTGAGGTAGCTCCATTGAAGTAATTCCCAGCAGAGGATTTGGCCTGTCTTTATTTTAAAACAAACAAACAAACGAACTAACTAACCCACCTAATTTTAAAAACAATAGATTTTGTTAATCACTTTGTTAATCCTATTCTACAGACATGCAAATCTATTGATTACAATGGAGTTACACTGAAACACTGTCATTTTTTAAAAAATTCACAGTAATGAATTAGGCACCAGTTATTACTAAAAAGCCTTTGAGATATGTTACTGTAATATTATGCAGTAGGTATATCAAAAAAAGGAGATTTTATTTCCTGCAGCTCTAAAGACAGTGTGGCTGGTAATAACAGAGGAGGTTTTGCTTACCCCCTGTTTCACACTTAGCTGTTTGCTTATGGATCAAATTTTAGAGTTCTGGTTTTAACTTTGAAAGGTAGAAAGGATGCTTTGTATTAGAAAAACATTGCACTGGTTTAATTAATTATTTTAATATGGGAATTATTCACTGTTTTATGTTTTAAAGGATTTTTTAAACACTAGATGGTACCTTGCATGTTATGCTAGCTATATAACAAAAACAATTAGAGGTTAACTCTACCATTCTTTTATTTACTTTCCAGTAGAGCTGAGCAAATAACTTTTTGGTTCATTGGAAATTCTGAACTCTTGAGAAAAGAAATTGTTTTTGGTTGAACCAAACCCAATTTTTGTTCAAATTTTTTGGCAAATCTAAAAGATGGAAACAATTTTGAACAAAATATTTTGTTTTGATTTCAAGCTTTTCTTTTACTTTTTTTTAAAATTTTAAAATAAAAATAAAGGAAATGTCTAATTGAAAAGCCATTTAGAATTAAAATAGTTTCATTTTGAAAATATAAAAATGATTTTTTTTGATATTTTCTGACCTTTTTTTTGGTTACACAAACAATCTGATGAAAATGACATGACTTCGCAAATTGTCTCACTGTTCGCAAATTTGCATTTTTTGCCAAAAAAATTAAATGAAAAATTTCACCCAACTCTACTTTCTAATACAATGTTTACTTTGTTGGGTATATATATTAATACTTGCCTATTATGCAGCACTTCTTATCTGTACATATCAAAGCACTCTAAAAAGGATATTAGTATCCTTATCCGTGTTTTATATAAAGAGAAATGTAGGCACCGGGAGACTAAATAACTTGCACAAGATCATGCAATAGGCTAAAGACAGATCTAGGAATAGAACCCTGCTCTCTTCGGTCACAGTCCAGTACTTATTCTATTGGACTGAAAAACAGACACATGAAAAAACACTGTAAGTACATCTCCATTCTGTAGTAAAGATTGATGACAATATGAACATGAAAATGTACAAACAATCTTGAGTGTCATGGTCTTAAGTGCTCATAAATGATAAATATGTGGTACAACAGTATTTCAAATATGAAATTACTATGATAGAGAAAAGGTGGTGAACACTAACATCCATATAGGTCACAGATTGGTGGAAAAAACTAGTCTTCACTATCCAGATCACATTTCAAGTTTATCTATATTTAATATGATTTTAATTATTAAAATGCAGCAGAGCATGTTCTCTAAAAGAGAAAATATGCTTATGTATTTAATTAGCACATTTGTTTACAATTTATAAAATGGAGAAAAGAAATTAGTTTTTACTTCTTATAATAAAGTGTTGCTTCCATGGGAAATAATTAGGTTAAAATCTTTGGGAGGAAGTACTCTTATTCACTTATTTTCTTAATTATTTTGTTGAAATTATTTGTTAAAAATTATTTGTCCTAAAATTAATGAATAGTCAAGCTATTTTTATCTCTACTAAATATATATTTTATACAGTTTTCAGTATCTAAGACACTCAAGCTTGTAGCTGCTGGGACATTGAAGAAGAAATTAAGCTGTTAAAGAAATCCTCTGAACCCTAAGGGCTAAGCCTGAGTACGAATTTACTAACTACTATTTGAAAATGTGCCGGTGCACAGACACACAATGGCACAGACAACTATTGCTGAGCAAAATCATGCTGTAATTGCTTCAGCTATATCTGGTGATAATGCAGGGATAACTGAAAGAGTAAAAATGGCTAATAACGAGTTATTTGCTGGATGGTTTAAAATCATTTACCTTAAAAGATACATTAGAGAAGACATACATGCTGCTAATCATGATTCATAGCATGCAAGCCAAGCCTATTGCCTTCCTCTTACAGCATTTGAACACGTCTCAATCAAATAGAGCATTTAAATCAACTTGAATGCTGGCAGACACTGCAGTTCTGAATGTCTTGGCCACAGCCCAGGAGCTTTTGTTTTCAGTGGTCTAAGATTGGTCTGATGAATTTGAACCCAATGGTTGGGTGTGTTTTTTTTTAATTTGGTGATTACTGCACATGCACTAGCAATCTAGAGAGGGCATGCCAATTTCTGTGGTAGGAATAGGAGACCTTATTTGTCTCATTGTTTAGATGCCCAAATGACTCACTGCTCTGAAACCACACTTTCTTGGTCCTGGCAAGCTTTGGCAGTCACTAATCCACTGCTGAGTGATTACCAACCATTCTATTGGTGCCTCTCAGTTAGCTTAGTGCCATAAATGAGTGTTCTGATATTGTTTCTATTGGTTCTAATACTGCTTTAAACATTAAAGGGGGGAAAAAAACCTGTCTAAAGTTGAGATCTTAAGAAAATATTTAGAGACTTAAATAAAATTGTGATGCTTTTCAGAAATTATGAACTCCCAGAAATCCCAGAGGATACCTCTTGAAAACCAGTTTTAACCAGTTTCATTTGTGAACTGGACTAAAAATACCAAGTCTTAGCTCACCCAATTCAGCATTTATATAGTTACAAGTTTTAGACACTGTTGGTCTTGACTGATTTCTACAGATTCTCTACCTCTTTTTCCCAAGTTGCAGTTTTGGCTCCTTCCTTGTTATCTTTTTATTATAACTGTAGCTTTGTGGGAAGAAGAGTCCTTAATGATAACAGCAGAACATACTGTAGTTTAAGTACAGAAAAACTCTTAAGGCTTAAAAAAATTACTTTGGGGGATGAATTACATTCACTCATCTAGGATAAGTTATGTCTGCACATCTAAGCAGGAAGGCCAAAATCCTCAAAGGTATTTAGGTGCGTAACTCCAACTGAAATAAAAAAGTTAGGTACGGTCACATGGTGACTGGCCCCTTTAAGTGGGAGTTGGGTCCAGTATACCTGTGACTCATCAGTTGCCTCCCACTTGGGTTTAGTGAAGGCATGTAGGCCTAAGAAGGAGGCAGACAGAAAGGGGCAGATGAGTGTTATCTGGAAAAGAGATTGAAAGAGTCAGGAGGGGCAGGTGAGAACTGCCTGAAAACAGAGGGGAGACAGAAGTTGCAGCAGATAATTGCTTGAGGGAAAGAGCTGCAGGAGATGTGAAGGAGAGCAGTAACTCAGAGCTGCCAACAATAAGATCTGTGGAAAGCTATGTGCAAGGTGGGGGAGGGTAATAGCTGGGGAGCATGGCCAAGTAGTGGGATGGCTTGTGCAGATGCCCCTAGGAATGAAGGGGGAAACCAGCATCGTTAGTGTAAGTTGATTCACTCTGGAGGGAGGTCTCAAGGAGCAGTGTTTGAACTTGCAGGCAAAAACACCTGGGGAATGTAATGCTGCTGGGGGCCCTTAGGCAGAAGACCCAAGTTGGGGGCAAGAGCTCATGAACAAATGGTTGGTCTCAGAGGGAGATTCCCCTGAGCAGGGTTAGGACTCGCAGGTAAGGAAGTCCAGGGGGAGTGAAACACTGCAGGGAACCCACTGATGGGAAACCTAACTTGGGGCTACAGAAGAAGACTCAAGGGAGAGAAGTGGGTTTTTAACTCCCAGGTGGCCTGGAGAATGAGGTCCTGGAAGAGGGGCTAAGGGAACTGGGACAAAGCAGTTAGTGACTCTCAGGTGAGTCACCTGGAAATGGTGACCATTGAATGAAATTGAAGAGCTGCTGTGTTGTAACCTTGCTTTCTTTGGGGGATTTGAGTGTAACTGTTTATACTATGAGAGATCTGTGGACCTTGGCAATTTATAAAAATAAAAATATTTAAATCTGCTGCTGAGAGATGGTATTCCTTTGCCTGGGTATAAAGGTAAATCTGAGGGATGTGTGTGTCTGTGTCTGTGTGTAATGCCCCAGGCAGCCACAGGAGAGCATCCCATGCAGGGCTGCCCTTTCACGGGCACCTAAATGCCTTTGAGGATCTGGGCCACAGACACAGTAACCTATGCATGAATGTAAATTCAATTTTGAGAAATTGTTAGCCCTGCAAGAAATAAAGAATATTAGTGTATCTAGAATTCATTCCTTATTTTCCCATACACATACACACCTAAAAAGAGATCACTCGACTGATCAATCTGGGTTCTTATTCGTTCTTCATAGTGTTGTTGTAGCCATGTTGGTCCTAGGATATGAGAGAGACAAGGTGGATGAGATAATAATCCTAATTAATTAATACTATATTCTCTTCCATCAACAGAAGTTGGTCCAATAAAAGATATTATCTCAGCCACCTAAGTTCTTATATGGTATTTGAATGACTTTCAAATACTTTAAGAGGAATTAACTCTCTAAATCTCTTTCATTCTTTTGATGATCTGAAATTCAAAAAGGAATCCTACAAAAAGTGTAAACATGGGTAAATTGCTAAAGATGAGTGCAAAATACTAGTGCAAGCATGTAATGATAAAATCAGAAAGATTAAGAGACAAATGAGTTACACCTAGTAAGGGACATAAAAGGCAATAAGGCTATGTCCACACTATCTGCCCCATTTGGCGGGTGGTGATCGATGTTCTGGGATCGATTTATCACGTCTCGTCTAGACGCGGAGGAAGCGCTGTCGACAGGGGAGCCTGCCTGCTACCGTGTGGACCGGGGTAAGTACTTTTAAAAATCGATCTAAGATATTCGACTTCAGCTACGTTATTCACATAGCTGAAGTTGCGTATCTTAGATTGATCCCCTCCCTAGTGTGGACCAGCCCTATGAGGAGATTCTTTAAATGCATTAGGAGCAAGAGAAAGATACAGGGAAGTGTAGGTCCACTACATGGCAGGGAAGGAGAACTAATAACTGGTACAAAAAGACTGAGGTGTTAAATCCCCTTTTTGCTTGTCTTCACTAAAAATATTAATTGTGACCAGATGCTTAACATATTCAATATTGAAAAGGGGAAGGAGCAAAAGACAGAATAGGGAAGTAACATGTTTAAGAATATTTAGATAAGTTAGATGTATTCAAGATGGCAGGGCCTGGTGAAACTGGTACTTAAGGAACTAGCTGAAGCAATCTCAGAACCATTAACAATTATCTTTGCAAATTCATGGAGAATGGGTGAAGACTGGAGAGGGAAAACATAGTACCTATCTTTATAAAGGGGAACAAAATAGGACAAGGTGAAGGATAAACCCATCAGCCTAACTTCAATGCCTGGAAAGATCCTGGAACAAATTGTCAAACAATCAATCTGTAAGCACCTAGAGGATTTTAGGATGATAAGCAATAGCCAACATGGATTTGTAAAGAACAAATTATGTCAAACCAACCTAATTGCCTTCTTTGACAGGGTTGGTGGCCTAATAGATAGCGAGCAAGCAGTAAACGTGATATATCTTGATTTTGGGAAGGCTTTTATCACAATCTGCTAACATTCTCATAAGCAAACTAGGGAAATGTGTTCTAGAGGAAATGACTATAATGTGGGTGCACAGCTGGTTGAAAAACCATATTCAAAGAGTAATCATCAATGGTTTGATGTCAAACTGGGAGACCTATTTAGTGAGGTCTGCCAGGGTCTGTCCTACATCTGGTACTATTCTATATTTTCATTAATAACTTGGATAATGGATAATGGAGTGAAGGGTGCGCTTATAAAATTTGCAGAAGAAGAAGCTTTGAGGGGTTGCAAGTACTTTGCAGGACAGGATTAGAATAGTTTATTCCCATGCATTTTTGGGAATAAACTAAGGTATAAAGTGACTTTATTGTGGTGTAACTGGCTCTATGCTGGGGGATTTAACAATATATCTATTTTAGTTAAAAAAAATTACACTCTTAACCAAAATATTGAAATGAGTCATCCCATTTACATTTTTTTAAAAATGTCTTCTGGAATATATTTAGTCTTTCAACTGTGTGTAATAAAATGAGGAGGGCGATGAAAACTTGGTTCTTTCATGGCTCTAGTAATTATGACTAGAGCTGGACAATTTTTTGCTGGAACAGTAATTTGTAAAAAAATTAGTTTGAGGTTACCCAAAACAATTTGTGAATTCAAGTCAATTTTGGCAAATAGTTCTGCAGTGATGGGGAAGAGATTTTTTTAAAAGTCAAAATATATTTTAATTTTTAAAAACTGACTTTTTCATTTCAAAATTTAGCTAGATTTATTTAAAAACAAACAAAAAACCCACTCAAAAATAAATGAAACAAATTAAACCAACCAAACAAAAAATTGATTTGAGTCGAATGAAATTTTTTTTTGACCGCAAATGATTTTTTTCACATTTTCTGGTTCAGTCACCCAATTGAAAAAATCAGTTATTCACTCAGCTTTAGTTATTGGCCCACAAGCTGAAATTTTTTTTAGTATTTGCTGTTATATTCTCTCTTCCTTGTTGTACTATTAAACACCCAATAGAAAGAGCTTTTATTCCCAACCGACTTCTCTCCTAATACAATGTCAAAAACTGCAACAACAAACAAAACAAGAAACTCCTCACATTAGACCCAAAATGCATAAAAAACATAAGAAAAGCATTCATATACGCTTCAGAATATCTACTTTAATATTAACATTATTTTATATAATGTACCTAAGATAGTAATAGCAGTTGATGCTTTTAGACTATCTGAAATGCATTAGTAAGTTCAGCTTTTGTTCACCAAGATAAGGCAAAGAAAAGGAATAGCTGTTGTTAACTAGATAGTCTCTTACTTGTTTCAATAATTAGGGAGAGATTTATGAGTGCAGGTGACAGAACATTCATAGGACATGAGACAGCACTACGAACTTCATTAACAGTAGAAGACAATGACTATGAGAGAGGTTAAATTAATTATTTAGGATCATAAACAAAACTATTTTGGGGGGTGACAGTGGAGTGAGGAGGCTATAGTAGACATTAGCCTCTTTATGTCTCAAATCCAAAATCTGTAGAATGGGGATAATAAGACTTATCTTACAGACTTGGTGAATTAATAACCGAGAATCTGTCCTTTCTAAAATGCCTTTAATTCCATGATCACAAAATATCTCATAGGCTAATCCTGCTGCTACTACGTTAATGGGAATTTTGTCACTGATTTCAGTGGGAGCGGGATTTAATTCCATAAGTACTTTGGTATAATTGAGTGAGACCCACATTAGAACTACAAAGTAGTATTAAAAATATTTGCCAATGTCAATTATAATGAAGTAACTATATCCTAAAATACTTGTTTTTTTATTATTAAATCTGCTGGATATCATTGGAAAGAGTTAAACAAATACAATTTAACAAAACCAAAACCACAAAAAATAATTAAACGGAAATCCCCATTTGACACATTTTTACACCATTACTCTGTATGTGTTCCTGCATGCAAACACAAATATTCTTTTTCTTTTCTCTCTTATCTCTTTTCCCAAGCCATGAGTGTGATTGATGCTTAAGCCATTCAGCTCACACAAAGGTTTTGCAGCTAGCAGAATTTACAAGTACCTTTTGTTCTTCAGCTTTCCCATTCACTGTGACACACCCACTTCACTTGAAAAATTAATTTTCTTCACTTTACCCAGCACCTACAGTAAAACATACACTTTCAGCTCTTCTCTATGATTAAAACTTATTGCCTTTTACAACTCTAATTCCCTCCAAGTGTCTGAATACTATGCCACTATATCACACGGTGGTTTCATTGGTCAAAGGCCTTTTACACCTAGACATTTCCCAGTGAATCAAGCAAATTAATACAAATGTGCAAATCTGCTGTATTATATTTAGGTATTATCCCAATTGCAGTTTTGTATATAACTATGTTCACTTAACACTAAACATGAGAAAATACCAAAAAACAAATATTTCTGTTTTTATTTATTTTAAAGCACTTTAGGCCAGATTCTACCTTTAGTCACAATGGACTAGACCCACAAAGGGACTTAGATACCTAACTTTCACTTTAGGTGCCTGAACCAAACAGTTTGACTCCACTGAGATCCTCAAAACTCCCACTTAGTGGCTGTCTAACCCTAAAGGCACCTGATATCTCTAAGCTCTATATTCTCCAAGACCTATCTCCTGATTCCACCAAGCTTCTTGGTGCCCTAGGTACTAATCAGATCAGGAATGGTTTGCTGGTTAGTGTGTGTTCCCTAGAGCCCAGTGGTTAGGGCACTGACCTAAGAGGCAAGAGACTTGCTTTAAAATCCTTGTTTTGGGTGATTTGGAGTAGGAACTTGAACCCAGGTCTCATACTTTGTGTTAGTGCCTTAACCACCAAGCTATTAGGCATTCTGGGGTGGGTGTGTCTCAGTTGTTCCTGTTGAAGCAGTTCCACTTGGTATTAAACATTAATTGGGCCATAAGGAGGGAGAAATCAACTCTGCAAACTGGTGGTTAGGGTCTCACTAGGATGTGGGGCATCCAAGTTCAAGTTTCTGCTTCAAATCATTCAGAGAAAGGATTTGAAAATAGGGCTCCCGTATCACAGAAGTGTAACTTGGCTACTGTCTGTAAGTGATGGGGGTCTCTTCTCTGTTTTTTCATGAGAAAGCGCTAACCTAACACATGCATTGTATTGGGAGCGAGGGCAGCTAACTCAGGGCTGAGGATTCCACTAGATGGCAGGGTGCCTAAGTATTGCAGTGCCTAAGTCCCTTTGTGGATCTAGTCCAACAAGTAGTGCCTTACAAGTATTTCCATTGAAATTAATGGCACCACTTGCCGGGTAAGGTACTACCCAATGTAAATAAAGGTGACAGAATCTGGCAAATGTTATGGTAAATTTGTGGTTAGTTTCTTATTTATTGAAAGCCTAAGAGATAACTAGCTCATTCCAGCATAACAATCCTGCAATGATTTGTTTCAAACCTCAACCTCTATTTCCCCCAAAAGCCTGAGGAAAGAAAGTCTGGCTTTGCAAGGTGCTCTGAAAGTTAACAAACCTGGGCTTTGTTGGATTAAGGATGAAGAGTGAATTCCAATGGTGAAGGCCGGAATGGAAACCATTCTGCCACTCATCCTCACCCTATAAGTGATGGCATTAGCTTGAGCATCTACACTGATCACAGAAAGCAAAAAAATTCAATCTCCCAAACAGATCTCCCAAACAAAGAGGTTTCATGCAATGCGACTAGTGAAAGAGGGACTGAGATAAGAATAGTTATTTGAGATCCCTTTTTAAAGCTGTCTCTTGTGTTAATATCACTTTATTTGCTCTCTGGTCATGTTCCTCCATTTCTTTTTTGAAATTATGTTCAGTAGTAAGTCAAAATGAGCTGACTCATTAGTCACAGACAATAAAATAGCAACCTAGAGATCCCCATGTTCAGAAGTTTAGGGAAGGCTTATCTCTAGTGTGTTGAATCTTATAATACTGGGCAATGGATAAAGTAAAGAAATTGCCTGCTAAGAAACATACAAATTACCTCAATTAACAAGAGATAAACAGCAGTGTAAACATTCAAATACTGCTATAGTTTATCACAGTTTGAAATTGAATGGAGCAAAGCTTAGTTTGTATTTTCTTTTCATACTGATCATTCTCTTCATTTTGCACTTACATTTATATATTGGGAGAAAATGCTAAATTTTAAATACTAAATTCTTCCTATTCAAAATATAAAAAAGATATTCTCAATATAATCCGAACATTGAAATTACACAAAGCCTATACATGTCACATAAAAGGGCTTGTTTTCATTACATTATTATTTCATGGTATAACTTGAGTGTCACCAATAACCAAACACCCAAACACTTTTAGCTCAAGGAACTGGAGCTTTAAGATTGAGGTACAGTAACTCCTCACTTAACGTTGTAGTTATGTTCCTGAAAAATGCGACTTTAAGCGAAACAATGTTAAACAAATCCAATTTCCCAATAAGAATTAATGTAAATGAAGGGGTTAGGTTCCAGGGACATTTTTATGTATACACACACACACACACACACTATAAGTTTTAAACAAACAATTGAATACTGGTACACAGCGATGATGATAGTGAAGCTTGGTTGAGGTGGAGGAGTCAGAGGGTGAGAATTTCCCAGGGAATGCCTTACTAAATGAACTAGCACTCCAATGAGCTCTCAAGGGTTAGCTCTCACACTCTACAAGCCAGCAGAAAAGGAGGGAGGGCAGACAGAGAGAGATGTGTTTCAGAGATAGAGATGCACATTTCTCCTTTAAGTATCAAGAGTAGGGTCAGAAGTACACTGCCTCGTTAATTAGATCAACAAGCCCGGCAGCTGCAGCTTCTGCCTAAGGCAGCAGCTCCCTCCCTCATGTGTCCCCCCCTGCTCTATGGAAGATGGGGTGAGCAAGGTGCAGGGGGACATTAGCCCCGCTCTTCTTCCTCTCCCCCCCACACAGCAAGCAGGCACCCTGAAATTAACCCCCATCTTCTTCCCCTTCCCCCCACACAGCAAGCAGGCAGGAGTCTCGGGGAGCAGCACATGGCAGTGGGAGAAGGGACAGCTAAACTGCCATTGATAGCCTGCAAACGACATTAGAAGGTAGCATTTCACAACTTTAAATGAGCATGTTCCCTAATTGATCAGCAATTTAAGAATGAAACAACGTTAACCGGGATGACTTTAAGTGAGGAGTTACTGTAGCTAGCTTGTCAGGGAAGGAGTGGGTGTTGGGGCTCAAATGAAGCTGACGATCAAGCTACTAATGCAGTGTGGACTCAACTAAATTTGTGCTGAAAAATAAAATGTCTTAAAACCTTGTTTTCCAGTATACAGAGAGAGAGAGAGGATTATCAGTATGTAAAAATATGTCTGTTGTTTAATTGCATGGATTAAGTAAAGAAGTGTCAATAACCAACGTTTCTCTTCCTGCTTTCCTTCTCAACCATATTACCTAACACCTTCTTTCTGTCCTCTCTTTGATTCTATCCCTTTACACTTAGACTTTTCTTTCCTCATTTCTGCCAAGTGCTTTCTAACTTCTAATTCTCTCTCTCTCTCTCAGACTGTGCAGCCTGGGAGATTCATACAGGTCAGGAGACTACAGAACCATGGGGTGTCAGAGGGCAAATATGGAATAGTCTTTAAAAATGTAGAACAATTGGGGACTATTTGGGAATAAGTGATATATGCAGAAGTAAAACATAGGTCCTAGAAATAAGGAGGGAGGAAACAACAAGTTAATATTAGAATACCTTGTGTCAATTACAATGGAATTAGCCCTATCAGCATGCCAAGACATAAGTAGCCAGTGGAAAGTTAGAAAGTTTCAGACAAAGTGTAAATTAAGTCAGGTGGGAATGTTTATATCTACAGGGGGCTAGGCTGTTTTTGAAGCAGTTGGTTTGTGAGCTAAGCTACATTTGAATAGAAAGATCATTAAGAAGACAAGTTGGTGGGAGAAAGATTAGCCTAGTGGAGAGGGCAATGGTGGGGAGAAGTTAAGGATTTATGCAAAAGACTATAAAATAAAAAACAGCAGCTAAAATACCAATATGTGGACAGGGTAAATAATTGGAACACATGAATAAAGCAATGTTCAATTTAGAGAAAGAAAACTGAATATTTGTAAGGGAAACCAACTCTCTGAAATTGGGCTAAAGGCACAGAACAGTGAAAATATAATTCAGGGAAAGTTTCCAAATTGTCATATATTTTGTCCAATTTCTGTAGTTGACTCCAAATAGATTGTTGTTCCCAAGGCATGCATAAGTGTCTGTACAAAGTGTTCCTCTAGTCCCTTTGTAGCAGGATGGAATGGAGCAGCGCATATGTGCTGAATTCCATTTGAAGCTAGGAACCTCTGAAATACTTCAGAATAGAACTGAGGACCATTGTTACTCACAATCTGTAACATTAAGGCCTTGGCTACACTTGCAGATGTACAGCGCTTGAGTTAAACCCGACTTCGTACAGCTGAGTAGGGAAAGCGCTGCAGCCTGTCCACACTGGCAGCTGCCAGCGCAGTAAGGTGGCTATATTTGAGGCATTTGCAGCTGTATTGGGAGTGGTGCATTATGGGCATTCAAGTGGCTGCAACGTGCTTTTCAAATATGAGGGGGTGAGGGGGACTTTGACAGGGAGCGTTTTGGGAGAGAGAGTGGGTTTTTGGAATCTCCACAGAGTGTCAGCTCATTATTTCCACACCGCCACATCCCCTGCCTCTCTCTCAATCACTGAAAGCAAACAGCAGGGGCTTTGTTTGTTTTTAAAGAGCAGATAAAAGAGAACTTGGGGAAACGGAGCCCTCCCCCACCCCTCCCCCCCGCCGTTCTTCTTCCCCCCCCCCCCCCCCCGCCCGCCGTCTCTGTCCAAGGCAACTTTGCTGCCGGCATTCCTAACGGAGCCCCCCTCTCCCCACCCCCCCGCCTGCAAACAGTAGCTGTGTTTGTAAAGCTGTGTTTGTAGCAGTTCCAGACGGAGCTCTGAACTCCAACCTGGAAGTGCCATTTCAAAACAAAGGGAGCTTCCGGAGGTCAGTAACTGCGGAGTTCCTCGGCTATACTGAAAGACCAGCGTTCCACCCACTTCGCAACAGTTGCTATTTCTCTTGGGGAGGTGGAGTACATGCAGCGCTGTATCTGAGGAGATACACCATTGCACGTGCCTTGCAAGTGTAGCCAGTTAGTGAGTTACAGCGCTGCAGGCAGTTTTATTGCGCTGTAACTCGTAAGTGTAGCCAAGGCCTAAGATAAATTGGCTAAACGGGTACGAAGATGTCCAATCGTCTTGGTAGTTGTAGTAGAAGTCATTTTGAAAACTTCTGGCCATTTTGAATTGGTTTTGACTATGACCAAAAACATATAACCTAATGGTCCGGCAAAGTTCATGTGAATATGTGTCTAATGAGTCAGGGGCAACGACCAACGGTGTAGATGACATGGACTAGGGTCATGATGGATGTTCTGACATGTCTTTCAGCACTTCGCGTTCTTTTCCATATCTTTGTCAATTCTAGCTGTTAGAGGGCTTTCCCTTCACCCTCTCCACTGGTTCTTGCCACGCGGACAGAAAGCAGAAGACCAGAAGTCCGAAGTGTAGACAATGCGATGTTTATTGGGGTTAGTTTCCAGCAAACATGTGTTCCATAATTCTGACTCCACAGAGCCTTGTTTCCCAGTTTCTCATCCTCCTCAGGAGGCATAATTATACCTGGAATGCACACCTACAGTCCCACCCCTTACAATTTAGGGTCATGTTCCATTTTGGGTCTGGGGTCTTCATCCCACCTCTTTGCAGCCCATGGGAGGGATAAGGAGTGAGGTTGTGCTCTGGTCAGGGATGGGCATTTCTTTGGTCTTTTAGTGTTTTATACCTCCCCACCAAACCCTTTTGCCCCTCCCAATTGGTTGCTTGATTTTGCCTTGAGATGGGGGTTGAAGAAATCTTAAAGTGTGCTCTGAGTAACACTTTTAAGTGCTCTTATCTATTCCTATTGTATTAACAAATCCATCTGACTAGGCAGAAGCAACATCACAGTGTCTTTGTCCTTTGTTTACACATATTAGTATAAGATATCAAAAAGACAAACCCAAAATGCTATCCCAGGTTAACAAACAGACCTGTATACTAACACCCGCCACCAGAAATGACTCCAGACTATGGCCTTCATCCATAAAAAGCCAAAATGACCTTTGTGATGAGTTTCCAAAACCTAAGATTGAAGTGATTTAGGAATGATCACTTGCATTCCCCATAAGATGCAACCATGATTCACAGATAATTCATATTGATGTTAGATGAATTTCGTAAACTGGGGATTGTTTTGATCCAATGCTGTACCTTATAGCACCATTCTATTCACAAGATAAACCACATTATCCTTATCAGCTTCTTTCCTGATGTTTGTGCTAGTGATAGGTAACCAATCCATCAAATTGTGATAGGAAACTTTATGCATCTGTGATGTTTGAGGTATACCACCCATGAGTTGCAATTTGCATTGAATTCACCAGCATTGCCCATCAACGTTGTTATTTTCCCTGTCCTCCTGTTGGACTCCAACCCTTCCAGATGCCTTTTTCACAGAGAAACTCTTTTTTTGTTTTGTTACTGCACTATCTCTGCTAGAGCACCCTCTGATGGCTGGCTGTTTATACTGCAAACTGAAGAATTATTCCTTTTTCCGTACTTCGGCTGCCTCTGCTGGGTATAGACCATCAGTGAAGACTAAGATGTTTCTCTCTCTGCCTGTTTGCACAAAGTCAACAAAGATGGCTACTGGCTTACCCCTTACTGCTTCTTTGTTTGAACAGCTCTGCCATTAATTGCAGTACTCTTATCCTTTGTTCTATCTTACTGTGCCTATTTTCATAATTCTAGCTAGCTGGCACACACTCTTCCAGCAGCAAAAGCAGCAGGCTGTCACCTTATGCCTCTTGTTACATTTCCCTCCTTTTTAATAGTATTTACTTTTTATTCTTATTGTTTAGGCAATGGGAGCACTGGACACTTGTGGGATAGGAATCCTCCATCACCAAACGTTATATTTAGATCCAGCAGAGAAGGAGATAGACACAGACATTCAGGGAGCTGATAGAAATGGCTATCTACTGTGCTGGCATTATTGTTCAGGCAGCAAAATTGAAACTATCATGGAAGTGAGGCTTTGAACTAGGGAAGAGGGAGTGCTCAAACATATATAGGTAAAGGAATCACATTATTCTGTCCAATAAATGGAGCCTCACTGAAATAAAGTGAGGAAGAGTAACAGCAGTGCAGGTCAGATCATGATAGAAAGAGTGCTTAGAAGAGACTAGAGAACACATAGTAGAGAACTATGAACTATGTGACACATAGTTGGGGGGGAGATGGGAGCAAGGGCACAAAAAGAAGAGGCAGAACAAAGGAGACAATCTCTCTTTAAATTTGAAATGTGAGTGATCTGGATTTGCCTTATCTCTGGAATAAATATATATTCTTGCACAATGATGGAATAGAGATCATGATGACTCAAAGGAGATATTCAAAGCAGCTGGATAACATGGTGTTGTGAAATGATTGCCTTCTTCCCCCCTCCTCCCCCCCCAAAAATACATGTAAAAAGTAAGAGGGGCTCTGAAATGAAAGCTGAATCTTTGAAAACCACTGGCTTGTTTCTCGCTAAGCAACATCAAATAAAGATAGACTGAGATAATTCCATATACAATTTGATTCATATCAGAAGCTTTTGATTCTTATTCATATTTCAGAAGCTTTTTTGAGTTATCCTATCACTGCCTACAACACTCCAATATATTGTACCATTTGCATCATTTTTTAAATAATATGATTAGTGTAGACTATGCTTCAATGCACTTAATTAAGTAGAACAATTATATTTGATGGTTAAAAAAACCCAAGAGGTGAATAGGGCAGTGTAAATTTATCATTTTGATGACAGGGCTATTTTCTCTTCCATTGTGAGGCAATATGTAATATACATGGATATAAATCACAACTCAGCAGCCGCAACAGCATTTGAGGCTTACACATCCAGGAAAGCCCTGCAAGAGTCTCTGCCACTGAAGGGAACAGAAGGAGGCTCCCAAGCTGTCTCTTTCCTCTGTTTCTAATTGGTTTGTTTGGGTGGGGCAGAGGAAAAGCAGCACAGGGGAGAACAGAGAAAGGACAGGGGTAAGGGAAGCTTCCAAAATCATTTCCCTCATTCAAGGAAAATCTTTTTGTTACTAAGGAGTGAAGAAAGTAGATTCCTTTAAAGCTGCTTGCCCATTCATTTCTCTACTTGGTCCCACACCTTCAATTTATCTCCTGGAGCTGCCAAACACAGGAGCATGTTGGATATCAGCCACTCAGGGAAGTAGCAGATGTAGGAATCCTTTGTAGATATAGGTCTCTTTTGGCCCAGTTTGGTGGGGCCTGTAATCCCAGGTGTCTGGGATTGCGGTTGGCAGATCGTTCAGGAGTTCTAGGCTGCTGTGCGCTATGTCAATCAGGTGTCCGGTGCGACTGACAGCTTGGCCAGCGGGTAGTTGGAGGACTGGCTAGAACAACACATCTGATGTGTTGTGATCGGTGCTCTCTGTGTGAGGGCTGATGGACCAATCAGTGACAGGTCTCTTTTTGTAAATGTCTCTTTTTCCAGCAAAAGCAACAACCAGCACAAGAAGGCAGACAAATTGGCATAAGGAGGGAAGGGACAGTAAGATGAAGAGCTACTGGGGAACTGGGAATAATGATATGATGTACAAAACAATCAAGGACTAGGATGAGGGAAGTCAGTGTTGGTTGGGATGGACAATTTTTTGTCAAGTGGCTATAATGGAAAAGGGGCATTTCAAAGCTCGTTGAAAGTTCAAAGTTGCGTAGTAGTGTCAACCCATCTTCCCTTTGGAAATTCACTCATAGAGAAGAAACAGGTCTGACTATATATATTTTTCCTCTGAGCTATGCAAAAAGAACATTGGCAGGCAATTAGTAGATTGCATTACAAAATGTTGTGTGCATGAGTAACATCCTTTCTTAAAAACCTTTAAATTACTACCACTGAAGAGCACATCCACAACCAAGTGACTAGATCCCTGCCTAATGTCAAATTTCTGTCCCAAAATAGCTGAGCTTCTAGAACTGTTCAAAAAAGAAAAGATTGTCGTTGTTAAAATAATCGACAAAGTGCATTCTTTTGGTCTTTGTTCCTGAAAAGAGCTTAACACTATTGCAAAACTTTTTTTAAAAAACCCCAAAACTAAAACCTTCTCCTGAGCTGTGAATGAACATGGGAAATTTGAGCCTGAAAGGCAAAATATTAACAGAATTATAGCATCTAGGAATGGCCCATTAGAATGGGGGAAAAAAACCTTGTATACTATTAACTATAAATGTGGCTATGGACTCCACATTTTTTTTACATAGTCTGTGAGACAGTAGTCTGCAATTAAGGGAAGTAGTGCCTAGCGGTCAGCCCACCGCACCACCTAGCATGGCAATTTGTGGGTTTGAAAGATCTAATAGGAAGATATATAGAGACCTATAAGGGATTGGGAGAGGAGGCAAACAGCCCTGGGAATGGGTAATGCTTGGAGAGGGAATCCTGGTACTATACCTTTAAGAGCCAGGGAACAGGCACTTTGCTAAAAGGGCAGGGCAAAGTGCCTTTCTCAACCAACCAATTGGAAAAGTGTTGGGAGAAGGGAACCAGCATCAAAGCTGCCTTCTCCTTCACAGGAGGGCAGACACTGGTGGGAGAAGGCTGGTCTGCTGAACCCTCCAGGGAGGAAGGCTAATTGGAAAGGGTGTTCAGCTGAAGGGACCTGCTAAAAGTCTTGCAGCTGTCTTAAACTGAAACCCCAGCTCCTGGAAAGTAGCGTAGGACTAACTCAAGGAAAACTGGCCTGAGATTCAACTCTAACTCTGGGAAGAGGGCTCAGGGAAAAACTCCTGCTTGAAGGAGGGGAAAAATAGATTATCTAAGGCTGGAAGCCTGATCTACAACTCCAAGTCCAGAGACAGGGCTGAGAGAAAAAGCCTGTTTGAAGGAGGGAGATATTGCTTCAGACTGTATGGAATGTAATTCCCAGCTGTGGGGGAGGCTGGTGGAGATCCTGTTTAAAGGAGGGATAAAACAGAATACCCTAAAACAAGAACCAGCCCAGCTCCAACGAGAGGATTCTACTCAGAGAGTCTGCTCAGAAGGGGGAACAACTGACAATTCCCATGCAAAAGATAGAGAAGTTACTTGGCATAGTCCAGCTACACAACTACACTCTGCCATTGAAAAAATAGGTGTAAACCCTGTATCAGCTGAGACAATGTGGCCCTGATTTTCCACATCCTTCACTTAACTGTTACGATCTTAACTCACTCATTACTTCAACTGTTAAGAGTCCTTGAGTATTTTTATGTTTTCTCATGAGAGGATCACTTCCATCATAGTTATAGCATTTAAATGAATTAATTCATTTCTTCACTTTTGCTGCTATATCAAAATTAGCCAGAGATAAGCGTTAATAGGAATTATCCATGTTCATCAAAAAGAGGTTAATAGTCATCTAGTGAAAGCCCCGCTCCCCCAAAGGCAGGGAGTTGAACCTATGTCCCTTCTCAGCACTGACATTCTATAGGGAGAACCATTTTGAATAAAATTAACTTTATTAATATTTTTATGAAACAGCTCTATTCTATACTGAAGCAATGTATCCCTTTTAATGTCACTGGAAAAAAATACAATCCTGAACCTGTCTAAGTTCCCTATTGCTGGGAGAGACTTTGATATGTTTATGGATAATGCTCTGGGTAAATAATTAATGGAAGGCTAAATCCATCTCACTGCATCCCAGGCAATATAAAAATCTATGAATATGCATTAACAACTTCAAATGCACTCTCCATAATCTTATGAGTGATAGATAGGAGGGAATCATTTATCATTGCGCTATTTTTATGTCATAACTGATTGTATTCTACCCAAAGTATTAAAAGATCCTCATTGGAACAATGCTTGACTGGGTCATAAATGTAAATACAAAAGTGCTCTGGCAAAATTAAGCCAATCAGTATTAGAGTGTGCCCATTATTGATTGGTTAGAAGCAGCTACATTACAAAAAAACCCACAATGTTTTGTAGAATGATCAGGAAAGCAATTAGAAAGTCTTTTATAAAAATCTCAATATTGACCTCTTCCTGCATGTGGCACAAATTAAACTGAGTCTAAGTCTAAGGAAACAAGTTAAAAGATAAGAAAGATGGTATAACATCTCATGCAAAAACATTTTATAAACCTCTAGTTTTAATAATTTAAAACCTGAAATCAATTCCTTAAAGCAAGGATGGGCTGGGGCACATGACTTATGAGGAGAGGCTGAGGGAACTGGGGTTATTTAGTCTGCAGAAGAGAAGAGTGGGGGGGATTTGATAGCAGCCTTCAGTTACCTGAAGGGGGGTTCCAAAGAGGATGGAGCTCGGCTGTTCTCAGTGGTGGCAGATGACAGAACAAGAAGCAAATGTCTCAAGTTGCAGTGGAGGAGGTCTTGGTTGGATATTAGGAAACACCATTTCACTAGGAGGGTGGTGAAGCACTGGAATGGGTTACCTAGGGAGGTGGTGGAATCTCCATCCATAGAGGTTTTTAAGGTCAGGCTTGACATAGCCCTGGCTGGGATGATTTAGTTGGGGATTGGTCCTGCTTTGAGCAGGGGATTGGACTAGATGACCTCCTGAGGTCTCTTCCAACCCTAATATTCTGTGATTCTATGACATAGTTCATACAAATAGACAGATACAATTTGGGATTTTCTGAAGTGCTTAGTGTTACCCTGGTCCTGCTTCTATATCCTTGATCTGAAGAGACCTAGGTTAAATTCTCTGTTCCACTGTGGGCTTCCTGTGTGGCTTTGGACAACATTTCTTCTTAGGCCTTGTTTAGACTACATAGTTTTGTGGGCATAAGTCAGGTTTTATTGACAGAACAGTAGAGGTGTACACACAACAATGCTCCTCTCTCTGATTGAACTCTCCTGCAGTGCCAACATAATAAAACCACCTCAACAAGCATTGTAGAGCTTTTTGCAACGAAGTTAGAGTGACGCAGTGTGAATGTAGACAGTGTGCTTGCTTATGTCACGCTAAGTGGTTCCAGGGGGTGTCCCACAATGCCCATCATGACCGCTCTGGTAAGAAGTTTCTACTTCATTGTCTTGCAGCCAGGTACACAGGCATGTTCCCCTCCTCATTTAAGCCCCAGGAATTTTTGCAATTCCATTTCCTGTTTGCTTGGCATGGACAGCTAACATTGCAACTTCACAGCTGAATATGCTGGCATTCTGCAGCAAACGCAGTCCCACCTGGATTACACTGGAGTTGCTGGATCTGTTGGGTCTGTAGGGAGAGAGGGCTGTGGAGGTGCAGCTTCGCTCAAGCTGTAGGAACTTTGGTATCTATAGGCAGATTGTTCATGCCATGGAGGAGAAGGGGCATGAAAGGGATATGCAAAGTAATGGATAAGGAGGTGGAGGTGAAGGAGGATGTGGGTCAGGCAACAGGCTCATCTGGTGGTGTGTCAAGCTAGGATCTCTTTTTGATCTGGAGGAGTCTAGTCAGTCCCATAAATCCAGATCTGACATCACTGAGGCAGGAGAGGGGAGCTCCGATAAGTAATCATTTTGCTTTGATAGTGCACAGTTCCATGAGGTAGAGGTGTCCTTTATTTTGTTACATGGTGCACATGGAAGAAGGGACTGAAATTAACAGTAGGTTCTGTATTTATCTGCTTCTCATTCCCTTCTGCAGCTACCCAGTGGGGGCCCTGCAGAAAAGTTTGTTAATGCACATTGAAATCTCCCGGGAATCCTCCATAAATCTGACCACGCTGCAATAATGTCAGTGAAATGACCCTGGTGAGCCACCAGCACTTGGAATACCATGGAGAAGTAGTCCTTTCTATTGGTGTACTCCATCGCAAGATGGTTTGGGGCCAAAATAGGGATATGTGTGCCGTTTATCGCCCCTCCACAGTTAGGGAATCCCATTCCTATAAAGCCATCCACTATTTCCTGCACATTGCCCAGAGTCACTGTCCTTTGTAGCAGAAGGTGACTAATGGCCTAGCAAACTTGCACTACTACAAACCCCACCGTGGACTTCCCAATTCCAAACTGATTTGTGACTGACTGGTAGCAGTCTGGAATTGCCAGCTTCCACACAGTGATCACCACACATTTTTTCCATCGTTAGGACACCAAAATGAGAACTGCCGTTGCACCGCAGGATGGGGGCGCCCTCTGCACACAGTTCAAGAAAGGTTACTTTGCTCATAAGACAATACTGCAGCTACTGCTCATCATCCCATATTTATGTTATAAACTGATCCCACCACTCAGTGCTTGTTTACTGAGCCCAATAGCCACTGTCCACTGTGTGAAGCTGCTCCGTGAATGCTAACATCAATCTTGAATTGTTTCTTTCCATGGCACACAGCAGGCCAGGCAGCATGGATTCCTGTTCAGATTCACAGCTCACAAAATGCTGCAGGATCAGCCATGTTGTGTTCATAATGCTCATCACAAGACTGGCGAGCAGTGCAGGATCCATGCTTTCAGGCAGAGATGGTAGGCGAAAATTTTACAGAGGCAGTTGACAAATCGTGTGAACTGTAGTCGGAAGCCCTTTGAATTATGGGACAGAGAAATCTGCATCATGAGGTGGTGATCCCGCTGTGACAGTGTCCCCATAAAACTCTATGGGGAGATGCTTATAAATGTATATATGTAACTGGAATATGTTTTATGTTACATGGCACATGTAGCATAAAACATATTCCAATTACATATATACATTTATAAGCAGACGGGTTGGGGGTCACACCCGCCTCCAAGATGCACTGCAATTCATTCCCAGAACTCCTCACAGCAGAAGGTGGTGATTTGCACAGTGGGATGGCAGTATACTGCTCTCTCTCTTGGTGCTAGTCCCAGGACAGATAAGATTCATTTCTAGACAAGTGATAGCAGTACAAATTATATTAACCCCCAATTTAAGGACCCTTTACACTGGAAAGCAGCCTTAGTGTAAGTGAGAATCAGGCCTCATAACTTCAAACTATCTCTACCTGTAACCCTGAAGGGCTAAAAATTAGAGCTTAATACCATTAAAAAGGATGAAATTCCCAGCTTCTCAATGGATCACACATCCTCTGTCTCTAGTCCTGGAAGGTCTGGAGATAATAGGCTGAACACTTTTATTCACAAAGAAAGCTACTGTAATTCAGTTTTACATTCCCTCTCTGAGTCCTGTACTCTGAAGGCGAGGCTTTTTTTACCCATGGGAGTGAGGAGGGATTTCAATACAAATGATACAGTCAAAAGCAATTTTTTCTTTTCATGATGACTACATTGTAATAGATATGTTTATTTAAATGAACTTGCTAAATATATTAATAGATTTTTAAGGGCATAAGAAACAATTATAATTATCTAGTCTGATCTGCACAACACAGGTCAAAGAATATTAAATAAAAGAAACCATTATTTATTTTCAGATTTTCAAAACCTTTGTGGCTTTAAATATTTGTGAAGAAACTACCATGCTGCTCTGTATTTCTGTAAAACTGGATCCTCAGAAAAAACTACTAATATATTGTGACACTTTTAATATGGAATTTCAATATATTGTGACATGTTTATTCACATTAAATAGTCCCTTGCACTCCAAATAGTCCCATTCAAGTCAGAGAGACTTCTTGGTGGAATAAGGCGTTCACCCACTCCTCTTGGGGAGTAAGGCACTAGTCAGCATGGGCAAGGGTACCACAGTCTAGCCCATATATATTAGCTATAGGTTTGAACTAACCCCCTGAACTGTATGGAAATTATCTGGATTCAGACTTCACGGTTATTATCTGTAAAATCTACAATTGACCTAAATTAAGCCCTAGATTTGAATACCTCTATATTCTGGAATAAATTTGACCTGTATCCTTACTTTCTTGGCTCTACCTCATTACTTTTATAAAAAAAATAAAAAGAAATACATATTAAGGGAAAGTTAAAGTAATATTTCAACTCAAAAAGCCAGGCAACTCTGAGAAAATAGTACATCCGTTCAATTCCCTTATTCCCCTTTGCTGTTGCTCTCTCCTTTCCCCATTAGTCAGTATCCTGTTTCCTCAGTCCTTGTCATTCAAAAATTCTCATTGTCCAGTGCACATAGACTTTGTGGACCAAAATCTGTTCCGTTGGATCTGTGCAAATCTGGCTAAGCGGTCCTGAGGTCCATGGAGTTAAATTCATTCACCCACTAGGCTACACTGTGTTTGGTTTCTCAGTGCTCTATTCATGTACTAATATTCATTTAATATAATTTTAGTTTATTTACATAATATCTATTGCTTCAGGAATTATTACTATACTAATCTCCTCTCCACTATGTTGTATAAAGTAAAGTCAAGATTGTCCCCTTCTTTCTGTATTCAAAAGATCCATTCAATTTAAACTATATAGGGCCCCAGCTGGAGAGCTGAGTATGAACTCTACCCTGAGCTCTCTCTCCACATTTCTGGAGATTAATCTCAGCTCCACTTGTCCATGGAGGAACACTAATGTTGAAGATATGCTCAAGAACCTGAAACTGTTAGGGCTCATTTCCTAAGAGAACCATAACTGAGGCTGATTGAAACTGGTGGTTACAAAACAGATGTAACTTGTTCCCAGGAAAGTGATGTGATTGTATCTATTTGAGAAACACTAGAAGATTGTGATGCATTTTAAAATATAAAGATGTTTTATTTATTTAGTCTGGGAATACTTTCACATGTACAACAACAAAACTAAGAAATATCCTTTTTAATGGAGCAAAGGTACTGGATTAGGACCTGGTACAAAACCCAATGAAATCAAGACTCTTATTGACTTCAGTGAGTTTTGGATTAAGTGGTAGCAAAATTCATTGAAGTCAGCTTCACTTTACCTATTTCCTTGTTTAGATGATGATTGTAGAAGATGAATGTCATTAGTACATTTTTAAACACACTCAAATGATAATGTATACAAACTAAGAGATCAATTCTGCCATTAATAGTGTCCATACTGTAACTTCTGTTCACAGTTATGTTTACCACTCTCTAAGTTCCTGATGTTAGTTCTGGAAATCTTACATATGGTATATAAGATTTTCAAATCCTTTTCTCATTAAATATTGGTAATGCAACTCTCTTAGTACAGAAACTGTAGCTGTGATTTTTTTTTAAAATAAGAACATTCAACTGTTCTGTTTAAAAAAAATTCTACAAATAAATATAATAGGAGTCCCACAAAGTGTTCATTGTTTGATTCTGTTTTGAATTGTGGGTCTTTTGTTCTTTATTTCCTTTCGACTGGAAGTGGTAGGACTGAAGTGTGCCTTGGTCAAAGAGCCAAAGTTCCACTTTATCAAATCTCAGAGACAGCAGACCTACCAGTAGAGACCCATAGCTTGATCACTTGCACCCTAACAGGCCACACGGTAGCACTGTAAAGACAATGTGGTCAAACTGCTATGAAGTTATGATGGACTGAAAAGTTAGTAACATTTTCAGAAGAGAAAAGGCAAACTTTAAAACTCCTTCTCTGATTTTACCAGACTGCTAAGAAGAATTTTGGAGTTGAGATGTGCAAATTTGAAAGAAAATCAGTTTCGCAATATGGCAGGTGAGGGTTTGTTTTGGGGGGTTTTTTTTGGTTGGTTTTGTTTATAATAGGGAGCTATCTGCCACCTTAAGTATGGAGCAGCTACTGCCACTTCATGACAAGATTTTTTCAGATTTTTTCTAGATCTCAACATGTTTGTGAAACATGGCTGAGTTATGGTTGCTATGAGAACTTTGAATTTTTGGAAAAAAACCCACCAAACTCAGTTGCATTCCTCCTAAGACAAATGAATCCATTCTGTGCACATTCTTAACTCCCTCTCCATTCATCCACTTACACCACCCTCCTTATTGCATCAATTGACCTCCCTTGTATATCTTTCAACCTACCCCTCTCTGTTGACAGCATATCTGCAGCATCTGTTCATTCCCCTGAAAGATTTAATCAACCCAGCTATGTAACTTAAGAGAAAATACCAAAATACTTCTTTCTTGTAAAAAGAATCATCATATAAAATTGTATTATTTCCCCCCTGATCATTTATGGGTTAACAGAAAATCTAGGAAAATATAGCTTCATCTTCTGAAGAATCAACAGAATGCACTGGCAATAATGACCCCAGAGTGGCAGCTATATTCGATTAGTTATCCCTTTTTAATTGAATCCTCTGCTCTCTGAGCAAAGAAGTGGTGGACTGAATCCCAGTACTGGGCTGTGTGGAACTGTGCAAAATAAATGATTTGATATGATCAGCCTAGTGTTTTCTTAGATAACCCTAACCCTAAGCCTAGTGTTTTCTTAGATAGATAATAGTTATTTCTTTGTGTATAAAGCTCTTCTCTGCATTCCCTGAAGGCTTCCTGGGGATGTCCTGGTACCTTAAAAAAAATCTAGCTCAAACCGGCAGTAGCCTAATTCTTCCTCTTGAGCACACTCCCTAATTATCTGTAGCAAATAATTCAGAGCTGCACAAAGTTTAACTCAAAAACCAACCAAATAAAAAATTGGAAAAACAAGCAACTTCTATTGCAAGGAATTCTGGGTGAAATCCCCTTATCAAACTGTTCCAATCAGCATTTAACCTATAAACTTAATCAAGCCCTTTTTTGCCAGCTCTCATTATATTAGAAATGTCTCAGCTCAAACCCCTATCAAGGAAACTCATCATTTCTCTTTAGCAACAAGTGCAATAAAAAATGCTTTTGCTTAATAAACGTCAGGCCCCCTCGAATCTCTCTTTTTGTTTAACAATTTTTATATAGAAAATAATTTCATTCAAACTTTTATCCCCTTGGAAATGTCTGTTCTCGCAAGCAGTGGATGGAAAATCATGGTTTTGAAATCTCATTATCTTGGGGAGAGTGGGACTTCTGATTATTGAAAGTTTATGGTTTGCATACATATACTTAATCTTGCTACAGAACTGTTAGGGTTTGTCTAAACATGGAGTTAGTCAGGAACAACTATTTCTATGTGTGCATCTTCTTATTCTGAAGTCAGAGTGCTTTGTTCATGTTTAGCACTCTAGCTTAACCCACTTCGAGCTATTCAAAAATAGCTATTCCTGAAGCGACAAAGAGTCCTGTGGCACCTTATAGACTAACAGACATATTGGAGCATAAGCTTTCGTGGGTGAATACCCACTTCGTCGGATGCCCACTTCCGACGAAGTGGGTATTCACCCACGAAAGCTTATGCTCCAATATGTCTGTTAGTCTATAAGGTGCCACAGGACTCTTTGTCGCTTCTACAGATCCAGACTAACATGACTACCCCTCTGATACTTGAAGCTATTCCTGAATCACTCTACCTGTAGATGAGCTTTTAGAATCCTATGGTTACCAAGTCCCTTCATAAATATTTCCAATATTTCTAACATTCCTCTGGAAATTGATTGACTAGTCACACATGAAAAAAGAATCAGTTTGAGCACACCCCTTACTCTCAAATTTGTTCTCATAGTTTTACACCAAACAGTTACAAATAGCAAAGGTGTTCACAGAAATAGGCACAAACAGCAAAGGGACTACATTTGCTGAATAATTATTGACCAATAATGTGACCAGCTTTAGTAACATTATAGTAACAGCAACTGGAAAAAAAAATTTACTCCCACTTTTTTCAATTTCATCCAAACTAACATGCTGCCAGCTTTAAAGATTTAATATCCCAATAAAACATTTAATTTGGCACCATTAAAATGAATTCTATGATAGGAGGAAATCAGTGGGAATTGTGTTCACTGTCTTTTTTTACACCATCAGCTTACAAGGCTCAGTTTTCCCCTGGCAGCTAAGCCTTACTCAACATAGGTGAAGTCAGGAGGTGGTGATGACTGGGGCATCAGTCAAAAGAAACCAAAGGTTGCACTAACTTATGTAACTACACTACAGGACCTCACATCCTTGGAGGATCAGTGGAGCACTCCAACTTTTCCAAGGTAGGGAGTGGGGTGGATGGTATAGGAGCCACCTCTGCTGAGTTTATACCACAAGGGACTTCTCCATAGGCTGTTTATAGCCAGAATTCATCCTTTGACTCCCTCAAATGCCAAAGTCACAAATGTTTGGTATTTTTAGCCATAGCGCTACCACCCGTGGAAGGATCAAAAACATTATTTTTTAAATATCCAAACCCTCATTTTAAATCTATGTCTGAGTTTCTTTATGGGGAGAAATCCAAGAAAGATGTTCAAAAGACCTGTAGGCCGACCACCCAGCAGCTCCTTCATAATGGGCAACTGTTTGAGAAGATCAGTGGTGTGAGGGAAAAAAGCATGGACATAATGATATTTAAACTGGGTGACTGCCCTGCCCCAGAAATCAGAATGCTTGCCTCTCCTTAGGACTCTACTCAGATACACATATACCACATATATTCTACAACCATCTTATTTGTATTAATATGTGTGTATGCACACACACACACACCTCCCTCCCTCCTTCTAAAGAGTCAATGTATATTTCTAATATAGAGCTGGATTATCCACAGTTTTCTAACTGCTCTCCGCGTTGGTTGTTTGATGCTCTTGCTGATTTGAGGTGGGATGGGGTATGATGACAGGAAACATTTTCTAGTGATCACCTGGATACTGTTTTGATTAATTGTAAATAGGTGACCTATGCCTTTAAGGTCTAGAATTGGCTATCACTGCAATTAGCCCTGTCTGCCACACTTGGGTTGAGGCAGGGGGTTTAATTAGAACCAGCTGGGTATGGAGGAGCTGATTGCCCTAAAAAGGACATTAGGAAACTGCAGGACAGGTCAGAAAATAAGAGACAGTACAGAATGAGAGAGGTTTCTACAGGAAAGAGCCTGAGACAAGGGGAGTTGCCCCAGATATATAGGTCTGGAAGTAGCCTGCTAACACAAGGATGATGCTAAAACATCAGGGGAGTTTGGGGGTTATGCTTAGCTTAAGACTGGAGGGAAGACTTTTGTGTTTATTTTTTGAACTTTAAGTTAATAACCCAGACCCTAAAGAGGACTGCTGTTGTTGGATTTGTAAAAGTCTCATTTTAAGTTTATTGAGGAACCAAGAGAGGAAACTGAATGATGGTCTGCTTGCCGGTCTCTCCTAAGGTCACAACGGAGTGCTCAGGAAGAGGGCACATGTGAACAACAATGTTCTTAAACTGGAGTAATCAAATCTCTTTCATCAGGGTGTAAAATCACCACCCCAGGGTTACGAAGGAGTTTCTGCCCCATGTCCAGCACTGCACAGTTGACTAAGTACATTATATGAGCTTTCCTCTTTCTTCTGCAGCATCAAGCAAGGGCTAGTGCTGGAAGCAAGACACCAGACACGATGGACCAATGTGCTGATCTGCTGTGGTGAATCCTATGTTCAATTTTTCATGCAGCTCCATGTTATGTTAAGAATTCTCCAGTCACTTGAGATCAAGCTAACCTTTATTGTTAACACAATAAAGCAAGAGCTGCAGTCAGGCTGCCTCATGGCCCAGTAACCAACTGTTCAGCTCTGTGCCTTCAGACAGGTAGAACCTGTCGCAAGGAAAGATGCAGCATGAAATTCAGAGCAAGCCTTAAAGCTACAGTGAGTTGCTCAGTACATGAATCCATCACACAACTTTCTGCCTCAGATCTGGGTTGTTTTTGGTTTGTTTTCGGCTTCTGCATCATGTTGACCTTTCCTCTGAATAGGTCAGACTGTCACAGAGCCAAGATCTACTACCTGCTGTGGTTTGCTGGATTGAGTCATTAGTGACTTTAAAGGCACCTATGATTTTTTTTCTGCATTGTTAATCAGCAGAATGTAGCATGAAGTCCCCTATCGTGCACGGAGTCACTTCTGCTTTAGACAGATGGAATGGATTTCACCCATTATTAGCAGCAAATCTTTACATCTGACAAGATTTTACATTGCACCGAAATATTTATCAATAAATATTGTTTTAGCTTTAAACATAGGACATTTTGCACTTTCAATGTTATGCTACATTCTGCTGATTAACAATGCAAAAAAAAATTATAGGTGTCTTTAAAGTCACTAATGACTCAATCCAGCAAACCATGGCCTTCAGTCTATGGCCTTCAGAGCTCTGCAAACCCCTGCAGGTAGTAGATCTTGGTTCTGTGACAGTCTGACCTATTCAGAGGAAAGGTCAACGTGATGCAGATGCCCAGAACATATCAAAACCAACCCGGCTCTGAGGCAGCAAGTTGTGTGATGTCCATTTTAAGGCGCCTTTACCATGTCAGAATGGTGTAAAGTGGCTTTAGTATAAATGATAATCAGGCTCCCTTTCCATGGTACATATTGTCATGCAGCTCCTATGTGAGGCTTAAATGGTTGGCCCTCTACACCACAGATCAGTTTAAACACTATGCATGACATTAAATTTCTCACATCATCCATCCTCCCAACCACATTTTTGGCCTCATTTTTGCCCCCTCTTTGGTGAAATCCTCACTCAATTGAAGTCAATGGCAAAACTCTCATAGACCTCAATGGGGCCATGACTTCACCTCTAGTCTTTAATTTAATATTTCTGGCAAATCATATTGAAGAGGGTTTGATGAATAGGAAGGACATTAAATATGCCCACCTGCTGGTCCACATTAACAGTTTGCTTTGATATAGTACTGTTTCATATCACAATAATGAACTGGGGGTGAGCAATGTCCAGATGTAGTGTAATGTAAATTCACACCCCAGTTTTCTGCAAACTAAATGTTGTTGTAGACAAATGTAAGGTTATGTCTACATTACACAGCTTTTAGCAACATGTCTATTTCACCACAGGCGGGCTGCTAAAAGTCGCGCAGTGTAGCCGTTGTTTGCCGGCTCTTCTGCCAACAAAAAACTTCTTCCTGAAATGAGCAGCATTTGCGTTGTCAGCAGGAGCGCGCTCTTGCCAACAGTGTGCTATTCACACTGGCACTTATCAAAGCAAAACTTTTGTCTTTCGGGTGATGAGGGGGTTAATATCTCTGAAAGACAAAAGTTTTGTAGTTCAATTGCCAGTGTAGACATAGCCTTAGAAGCACACAACTTTTCCATTTCAAAACAATCATAATGCTTAGGAAGAACTTGACTGTTTTGATTCACAGCTGGAGCTTTCTCCTGTATTATTGACATTGCCCTTGTACCCCTTGATATGCTGCTTTTAGCAGAAAGTGCAAGCTACTATACCACAACAATTTGCTTGTTTCTGCCAACTTTATTCTGAAACTTAGTACATTGTCAAGACTTCCTAAATGCTCTTTCAAGCTTTCTTGACACATCTCTATTCAATGAGAGAACAACACTGCGAACGCATCGTTATTTGTTGCAGTCGTTTGTTGTAGCTAGTGCAGCTATTAAGTAGTTATAGGTAGGTCTTCCAAAGAAAGTAGTTGAGAGAAACGTTATGTTAACTGTTATTCATTTGTTATTGTTATTATATTATTCCCAAATTGACATTCCCCTTTACTTTTATCCTGGGACCTCAAAACCTGGGAACAAACAGCACAATCTTTTTATTGTTTGCTATTTGCTGTGCATCCACAAATTACCTTATTTGCACTTCTTAAAAGCAGACAGTCTTTGCTGTCAAAGATTTCACTAGCTTTCTCCCTCTGGTATTGCATTATTTTTTTAAATTATTTTTTAAGATGAAAGGAGGGCATGGAGTTGTCTCTGCAGATGGCCTGTTAAGCTATTATGTGGAGCAGTCAGCTGGAAGGCAGAATTGCCAGGGCACATTTGTCAGCCTCCTCCAGATATTGAACACATATATACATTATAATCCCAACAATTATATCATGCTTTTCACAACCAGAAGCCCCAAATTCATTTTCTTTGTAACTCTTCCAGTTATCTGCATTCAGGCCTTTCTTTGCTAGTATGCTTGGCTCTACTTTAATTTTCAGTTGACTTCAGTAGCTGTCAAACACTGCATCCTTTATGGAAGCACCTACTGTTAACAAAGACTCCTTTTCTTTCTCTTTATATTTTCAGTGCATACATTTGCTACCACTAAAAGATGTTACCTAACATTTCCATTTGAATACATTTCCACTTAAACATTTGTTAGGTATGCATAATGAAAGTCTTGGTACTGCTAATTTTCAGCAGTAATTTAAAAGTGATCTTGATTGCTGAATTCCTAAGGATGTAATATGTAACAGATGATTTGATTTGATTAGTTGCACCTTGCCTCTCTCAAAAGTTCTGCACATTAAATTAAAAAAAAAAGCCAGAAAATGTTGTTATTCCTTTAAGGGGAAAAAGTGCTCAGTGTGGAATCCAGATGAATTATTGGCAGGAGGACTTGCATAGCAGTCAATCCTGAGTCTGATGTGATAAACTTTCAGTTACTTAAGACACACATTCCGCTTTGCTCTTATGCAGGTATGCAGTGGGTGGATGGGGAGGGTGCAAAACTAAGGCAGAATTGCAGTCCTAAACTCAGGTGAGCATAGGGATTGTTTCACCAGAGGTGTATGGTACCCCAGCGGGAACTGTGAAAGGTAGGGAAGAAGTGTGGTCATGGCCCTGTTCTTTTCACTCTCTGCACTGGCCCACAGAGCTGTACTGGTGCAAAAAGTGTAGAAGGCTGCATTACTCAAAATAGAGCAACTTTCTCCCATGCAGTGGGAGCATTCAGCGAGGAAGTCTGCTTCCCCAAGGCAGATGCCTCTCAGGGTATGTCTACACTGCAATGTAAGCTGAGGGTTAGTGAGACTTGAGTCAGCTGACCCATGTTAGGGAACCCTGGACTTGAGCATTTACATTGTATTTTAACCCTACCTTAAGACTTTTCTAACCTGTGCTCAAACCTAGGGCTCTGGTGTCCACATTGCAGTGGGCAGACGTGAGTCAAAGTAACCATCTCACAGAATCTCTAGCACACCCCGACCCAAAATGTGACCACTCTAGCCATAGGACAATGGTACACTGTGGGACAATTTTCCTGCCTGTCCAGAACATTACAGGAAGTTTGAAGCAGCTTTCTTTACAAAAAGCTTTACAGTTTGCTCTCCATTGCAAACCCAGGAGGCTCTCTGATTGTGTGCTTGCAGATCAGTGAGCAGAAGAGAATGGTTTAATGCTGACCTGAGTTACTGTTGTAAGCAAAGGGAGTGTGGCTTTCATTTTCAATAAAGCGGATTGCAGATTGTTGGGATAGAGAAGACTAAGGAAGTTGTCCCATGGAATTGTGGGATACTTCCTACTGACTCCTGGGACCCAAGTCAAGCGGGGCTGCATCTACACTGAAAAGCTATAGGGCTTGTACCCTGGATTCTGGCTTAACTTGAGCTCAGACCCTCCAGCCCTGGAGGGTCCTGGGACCTGTGTCTGAGTCCTAGGTTAGTGCAATTGCAGTGTAGGTGCAAAGGGAAGGGGGTAGGCTTGAGTCCTGGCTCAAGCACAGGCTTATGTTGTAGTGTAGATACATCCTCAGTCTCAGTGTTCCCCCTGGGTGGTGCAGCATAAGCTTGTAACTAAATGGCATTTAATATCTCTGGACTGACTAACGCCAGTCCTATCTCTGGACTGACTAACGTCAGTCCTGTAGCAAAAATCTTGCCTGGGAAACTACAGATGTAAGTTATTTCTAGTACCATGGCATATGGCTTCTGCTCATAAATTAACGCATTAAGTGTGCATATTGCCATTCACTTAAGAAGACTAGACTTATATTCTTGGATGAAAACAGCTAGGCAGCAGTTGAAATGTACTTACATCAGGAGGAATAAAAAGCAGGATACCGGAAGGCAGCAATAAGCAAAGAAATATATTTGTGTGTGCTTGCAAAATCTAGCAAGAAGTTTTGTGTGCTACTTAAAATAGAGAGATAATTATTAACCCTTCAATCAGCTGTCTCAGTGAATAAATAAGCATGGAGGTAAGAGGAAGGAAAACATTTTGGAGACATTTTGTAATGCAATCCAGCAATCATTCCATAGTGAAAAAGCACAATGCAGAAAGAGCCTTTGAGAAAAAAAACAACACTATGTAACCAGTTCACCTGTAAAATAAAATAAAATAATAATGATAATAATAGACAAATAAGCCTAGCAATCTCACTAGATTTAAATGATTAGCTTTTGATTTTCAATCCTTGCAACTTGGCAGCCTTCCAGTTGGCACTACTAGCTACAGAAGAAGTAAAATTCAATATTATTTCTGACCATTATCTTCCGAATAGTGACTTTTTACACTTAAAGTCACATTTTATAATTGAGAATTTTGTTCTAGGCGATGAACCATGAAGGACAAAAAAGTCAGCAAATTTCCACAGATGAAAGGCTTCTCAGACATAATGGATTAAAGGAATGGCGATTGTTCTAGGTGGTTTAAATTGCTTCTGAAATGTTGGAGAAGAGTGAAGGGTGTAACAAACCCTTGCCCAGCACCCAGCTATACTTGGAGCCCAGTTACAAAACGTTTCTTGAAATTCACATAATTTAAATGTAACTCCCTAAACAGTTTCAGTAAATTAAGGAATGGAAATTAAGGAATGATGAAACTATTTCTATTAGTTGTATATTATATTATAGTTTGTTACTTATACTGCAGTAATGTCAGTCATAATTAGGATCCCATTGTGGAAGGTGCTGTTCAAACACAGAAGTAGATAAATGCCTTGTCTTGTAGATTTTAAAATTTAAGATGCATCCCAAAAGACACTCTCTAAATATGAAAAACAGACTACAGTTCCTCTTTAAAAAGATTGCAAGAAATAAGAATTGGTCTTCCTGCCTGCAGAAGGATCTGAATATACAAGGGCTAGGGGAGGATGCACCCAACAAGAATATTCAGTCAGATAAAGCTCACAGATAAAATGAAAGAAAACAAAAAAAGAAATATAACTTAATGCTAAGCAAAGGGGTTTACGTGGAATATAAAGGGATTTAAAATTGCATCAGGGGAAATTTAGTCCAGGACTAAGGAGAAACAAATCTTCAATCCTTACACATGTGAAATAGTAGTAGCTGAGTAACTCCTTTGGTATTCATACTCACTTCAGTACCAGGTAAATCAATTGAAGCAATAATTCAAAATAAAGTGATAAAACACATGGATGATTGTCATAGGATATGGACAAACCAACATGGCTACTGAAAAAGAAAATCATCCCTCTAATCTAATAAAGTTAGTTGAGTCTGTCGACAAAATTATGGATGAGGGCAATCTGGGAGATAGGATTTATTTGGACTTTCAAAAATCCTTTGACAGAGTGCCTCACAAGAAAAAATAATTAAAGGAAGCTAAGTAGTCATAAGGCAAGAACTATTCAGTACTATGTTCTCTACCACAACTGGTTTTTAACGTATTTATTAATGATCTTAAAAGAGGGTGAAGAGTGATGCAGCAAATTTTGAGAGGATGCAAAATTGTTTAGGTTAGTCAAGCCTAGTGAAGTGTGAAAGCAACTTCAGAGGAACCTTACTTAGCTAGGTCAAAAGGCAGCAAGATGGCATATGAAATTCAGTTGTTGATGAATACAAAGTAATACAAAGGAATAAATCATGTGAATTACCCATGGACATTTCTGGGTTCTATATTAACTGTAAACACTTAGAAGAAAAATCTTAACATCATTGTGGAAAGCTGAGTGAAAACCTCTGTTCAATCTATAGTGATGGTCATAAAAACTAAAAACATTAAAATGCATAAAGAAAGGAATAGAATAATACTGTAATTGTTATAATTCTATTATATAAATCATTGTTATGCCCTATTCTGGAATATGATATTCATTTCTAGTCTCCATATCTCAAAATGGAACAGAAGGGATACAGATACAGGTGACAAAAATATTGGAAGCATGCAGTGATTTCTAACCGAAAAATGATGGGACTCTTTAGTACAGAAAAAATTAATAAGAGGGTACATGATGAATGTATACTACAAAATGGATGGCATAAAGAAGTTGAGTTGGGTATTTCTGTATGCATGTTCACAAAAGATGATAACTGGGGACATTCAATTAAACTGATAAGCAACACATTTAAAATTAGTGAAAGGACATACCTTTTTATATACAACACACACAATTCTGTGGAAGTCATTGCTATAAGATATTTTGGAGGTCAGACCCTTAACAACAAGGTTATATATAATATTATATAATATATATATTATATAGTAATGAAAACAAAGTTACAATAGATACTTTTTTTAAAGACTGGAAAAAAGCATCTTGTTTCTGCTAATAAGGTAACCACTAACCTATGGAGTTTAGGAATAAATTATCCTATGGGAAGGTTGATCCATAATAATCAATTATGGGATTTCTTCTGCCTTTCTCTGGAGCATCTGGTAGTGGCCAGTGTCAGAGATAGGATAGTGGACTAGGTGGACTGGTGCACTGATCCTGTCTATGACTGACTACATTCCTAACTGGAGAAAAGCAAATTTAATACTGATTTTCAATGAAGAAAAGAAAAATAATCCTTGTAATTACCATTCAATAATTCTAACTTCTTTCCAAAGTAAAATAATAGAACAAATATTAAGATAAAATCACCAACTATTCCAGAGATCAATGAAATCAGGAACAATAGGCAGTAAGAACCTATAAAAAGTTAATATATATATACAGATAAACACAAACAAACTTGATTTTTAAATTGCAAACTTACTGAGAGAAGAATAGATGTAATTAATGAGTATTTTAATAAAGAATTTCATACTGTGTCTGCATAAATCTTAGCTAGAAAAAATGGTTATAAAACGTTTTATAATGGGAATTGAAAACTGTCTAAAAGGTCATAAATTATGTGTAGTGATAAACAACAATATTTTGTATGCTGTGTACCCTAACTACAAATGCAAAATCCTCCATACAAGTTTGTGATACTTCTAGGAAGCAGGACTCATTGGTTAGGCATGGGGAAAAAGAACAACTCAGCTGTCCTGTGCTGAGGGGGAAGTTGGTGTAGCTTTGGGAGGGAGAAGGCTAGCAGTGCCAATTTTCCAGATCATGGTCTGGACTTAACAACTCAGAGAACATATTAATAAGTAAGAGATCATAATGAGGTAATCTGCTAGTATGGGAGGCACTGATCCCTTTGTGCCATTCTTCACTTGGATGCTCTTCTTGGGCTTCTGAGTGCAATAGGAATCAACAGGACCAGTTTAGGAGAAGAAATTGGAGCTATAAGTGTAGATCTCAGCTCCCAACATACCATTTCTTTATTTAGAATAGAATGTGTTAGTTGGTATTTTAACCAGGAAAGGGGGAAAATATGATTCACTGTGTCTAACTTTTGTTTCTTCCCCCTTCAATTTTGTCTTTTTAATATTTCCTCTTGCTCTCTTGTGATGAGTACAAATAGTGGAAGTTATGGATTATCAGTGGCTCAGCAATGATTGCTATACCCAAAGGCCATGATAAAGCAAAATACCAATTAAACATGGGACTCTTGACATGTTTAAAGTTAAGCATTGAGAAGAAAGAATTTTGATCTGCTCTATTTTGTTTCTTAATCCCTGATATATTGCTCTGCCACCATTAACTGAAAATAGGGAAAGAACTGAAATAAAATTAACTAAATTGGTAAGAAATGGGGCCACTGCAGTAGACCATAACATTAAGGTGCATAAGTTAACAATTAAGCATATACTAAAGAAATAAGATGATGGTTTATAGCAGGGATTGGCAATCTTTGGCACGCGGTCCATTAGGGAAATCCGCTGGCTGGCCGGGACGGTTTGTTTACCTGCAGCGTCCACAGGCCCCCTGGCCACGGTTCACTGTTTCAGGCCAATGGGGGCTGTAGGAAGCGGCTGCCAGCACATCCCTCGGCCCATGCTGCTTCCTGCAGCCCCCCATTGGCCTGGAACAGTGAACTGCAGCCAGTGAGAGTTGCGATCTGCCGAACCTGCGGACGCTGCAGGTAAACAAACCGTCCCGGCCCGCCAGCAGATTTGGCATCGGGCTTTGTTGCAAGGATAGGTTCCTGGGTTAGTGTTTTTGTTGTATGGTGTGTGGTTGCTGGTGAGTATTTGCTTCAGGCTGGGGGGCTGTCTGTAAGCGAGGATTGGTCTGTCCCCCAAGATCTGTGAGAGTGAGGGATCATATTTTAGGATAGGTTGTAGATCTTTGATGATGCGCTGGAGAGGTTTTAGTTGGGGGCTAAAGGTGACAGCTAGTGGTGTTCTGTTATTTTCTTTTTTAGGCCTGTCCTGTAATAGGTGACCCCTGGGTACTCAGGAACCTATCCTTGCAACAAAGCCCGATGCCAACTCTGTCCACATATCTATTCAAGTGATACCATCATAGGACCTAATCACATCCACCACACCATCAGGGGCTCATTCACCTGCACATCTACCAATGTGATTTATGCCATCATGTGCCAGCAATGCCCCTCTGCCATGTACATTGGCCAAACTGGACAGTCTCTACGCAAAAGAATAAACGGACATAAATCTGACATCAGGAATCATAACATTCAAAAACCAGTAGGAGAACATTTCAACCTCCCTAACCACTCAGGGACAGACTTGAGGGTCGCAATTTTACAACAGATAAATTTAAAAAACAGGCTACAACGAGAAGCTGTTGAACTTGAATTGATATGCAAACTAGATACCATCAACTCAGGATTAAATAGAGACTTGGAATGGCTTGGCCATTACGTTAATTGATTCTATTTCCCTTAAGTTAACGATCCTCATTCACACCTGTGTGTCAACTGTCCGCAATGGCCATCTTGTTTATCACTTCAAAGGTTTTTCTTCCCCTGCTGTTATGGTTCCTCTCAATTAATTAGCCTCTTAAGGTTGGCATAGGCACTTCCACCTTATCATGTTTCTCTGACTGTATAAATATCTGTCCACTGTATGTTCCATTCCATGCATCCGATGAAGTGGGTTCTAACCCACGAAAGCTTATGCTGAAATAAATTTGTTAGTCTCTAAGGTGCCACAAGTATTTCTTTCTTTCTTATTTTCTTTTTTCTAAAACTGAAGAGAGGGGTCAGTCAGGCATGCTCAGTCCAAAACTAGGTGAGGGTCTCCAGACCATAATAGTAAACTATAATACTAAGACTTGCTGTGTAACAGATTTGATTGTCAGTTAGACTCGGCAGTTATGATTGGTCTATGAGTATGGACCAATAAGAGAGGGTCTGAAGGTGATTGCAGGATAGGTATGCTAATGCTAGGATTGGGAAACAAGCTAATCATAACAGGCTAAAAATTGTATAAAAGAGAACAAGCAGGCAAAAGTCAGTCAAGTCAGGAGCAGAAGAGGGAGGAACAGAAGAAGATCAGAAGAAACCTAAAAGAGCAAAGAAATCAGAAGAAACAGCAGAAGCAATCACAAGGTAATGACAGCAATGGCGGTACTATTGCCAGGACAGAGCAGAAGGATCCTGACTGAACAGGGAGCGAAGCCTATGGAGAATAAACATGCTAGTTATAGTATAGAATATAGAATAGAAATAGAGATAACGCATGTTTATGGTGGGTTTAATAAAGATGGGTGTCTCTGGTGTGTATGTCTGTTACTATGTATAAAGTTCATAGTTTATATATTGCTGTCAGTGTCCTGCATATGACTGATCGCCATGTGCAGAACATAATCACTTAAGCCATTCCAACTGTATGGCATTATGGTCTTGGGTTTTTAATTTGTATACCTGTATAAATAAGCGATTTATTTTTAAACTTAGGTTTAGATTAATTGTATTAGGAAAGATTAGTTACCCTAATAAAGAAAATACTTTGTTTTGGAAAAGTACGGCCTGGGTGTCAATCCTTTGAGTGGAGGACTATATCCATGTCCTCCCAAAACAGTTCTAGTTTGTTCTGAAGAGTTTCCAGAAGGGCACAGGGAGATCCTTGGTAAACCCTGGCAAGTCTACTGAAGTGGACCCCCTCCTTTCACCTTGCAGGAACAGCATCATGGGAACCTGGAAGTAAGCAATAGGAAGGCTACTCTTGAATCCCTGAATCTGTTCTTGGGGTAACAGCATGTGTATAAATGTCTTGCTGATTGAGTCCTAGTCAACTAGCCATGTGAACGCTTTCTTGGAATAGGAATCTATACATTAGATTTAATCACAATAGTTTCATATAGAATTCACAATGAGAAAAATGCTAGTGATTCTGAAGTCTGTTACACCCTCTGAAATTGGCATTTATATGTGAAGAAAGAGAGAGAATCAAAGACTGTACAGATTAAAGAAGCATGCCTACTACACTTCAAACGTAAAACAAAATAATTGATGAAGTGATGAAGTACATGGTATGCAACAGAATCAATACGACATTGCTCTTTAAAAAATAAATTACTAGAAGTTAAAGAAGCGACAAAGAGTCCTGTGGCACCTTATAGACTAACAGAGGTATTGGAGCATAAGCTTTCGTGGGTGAATACCCACTTCTTCGGATGCAAGAAGAAGTGGGTATTCACCCATGAAAGCTTATGCTCCAATACCTCTGTTAGGGTAGGTCTATACTTACGCGTCTGGTCGGAGGCGCGCGATCGATGTTCTGGGTTCGATTTATCGCGTCTTGTCAAGACGCGATAAATCGAACCAGGAAGTGCTCCGTCGTCGACGCTGGTAATCCAGCTCGACGAACGGAGTAGGCGGAGTCGACGGGGGAGCCTGCGCGCCGCGTCTGGACCCCGGGTAAGTGCTTTTTCATTCAAACTAAGGTACTTCGACTTCAGCTACGTTATTCACGTAGCTGAAGTTGCGTACCTTAGTTTGACGGGGGGGTTAGTGTAGACCTGGGCTTAGTCTATAAGGTGCCACAGGACCCTTTGTCGCTTCTACAAATGCAGACTAACACGGCTACGCCTCTGATAGAAGTTAAAGCTGATTTCTATTTTGTTGAACCCCTTTTGTTGCTTTTTTGTTTTTGTGCAACCATCTGCCAGGTGGAGTCAGCAGCAACAAGGGCTGGGTTCAATATCAAGGGGTTCCTGTTAACAATACAAAACAGAATTGGCTCAAACTTCCACCCACTAATCTGGGAAAACCAAACACCACCCCTGGGTGCCTCTAGGGGACAATTCCCCTTTCACAAGCACTGAGTCTGTGTGTAGCAAAAGAAAACTTTTATTAAAAGGGAAAGGGAACCCAGCATGAATTTGGGAAAACACCACAACCACATTCAAAAGCATGTGACCATCAGAAAAGCCAACCCCACGTGTGTTTGGATGTATCCTTTGACTCAGTTTCCCACCTCGTGGTGGGAAAGTATGAACGACTTCCCTTTAACACATCATTCCCCTCTCCCTCCATTGCACCCCACTCACAGTTAGGTGCCCTTGGTTAGCAAAGCCCCAGAGTTCAAAGGTGCATTCACATAGTTCACTTCCCACCCCTGGATGGAGGAGAGGGGTGCTGAACAATGCCTCTGCTACTGCTTGTACAATTAGCTCATGGCTGCCACTTTTCTCTGTTACCACTGCTTCCCTTCTGTCACTAGTCACCACTGCTTGCTG
Source organism: Chelydra serpentina (assembly GCA_037349315.1). Lineage (NCBI taxonomy): Eukaryota > Metazoa > Chordata > Testudines > Chelydridae > Chelydra > Chelydra serpentina. The sequence continues at coordinate 83,312,317 of JBAIAC010000004.1, forward strand.
CTCCAACTACATCGTATTCTGAGGTTCCATCACTTAACCCACCTCTTAATGATTTCAGCTGGGTGGGGACCCTCACAGCCAATTCAGTCTCTGTGCTATCTTTTTCTCTCCCCTCAGAAGATCTAAGGCAGTGGTGGGCAACCTGCATATACCCTAGACTACTGGGGGGAAACCTATGGCCCATGAGGGTTATCTGATTTAAGGCTACGAGACATTTTGCTGATGTTGACCATCTGCAGGCATGCTCCCAGTGGCTGCGGTTCACCATTCCCAGCCAATGGGAGCTTCGGGAGGTGGCCTCAGCCGCAGGGACATGCTGGCCCCCACTTCTCATTGGCCGGGAATGGTGAACCGCAGCTACTGGGAGCTGTGGGGGCCATGCCTGCAGACAGTCAAGGTCAACAAAATGTCTTGCAGCCCTCAATCAGATTACCCTGCTGGGCCGCAGGTTGCCCTTCACTGCCCTAGACTGCTCAGCAGTGATATGAGCTCTACAACTTCCTAATCAGAAACAATGATTCTCAATTGAGTCTAATCAACTCTGTCATTAAACACTGGTGAAGGCCTGATCAAACAGCATCTAGAACTCTTCAAGCAAAATCTACACCACCAGATAAGAACATCTAACCCCACCCAATCTCATCTTCACTGGGTTTTGGCATTCCTACCCCTTGCTTGGCAAGTGAAGTTCAGTTTAGAGTAAGCCCCTAAATCAGGGCATATTAAGCACAGTTCTGCTGCCCTTTACTCATACAATAAGGATAACAACATTTCATTACATCTGTATTCAAGTACTACAGCGATTTGTTATCCAAGAGTAGCCAAAATTCATCATTTTGGCAAAGCCGCTCTGTTTGCTGCTCAGCTAGGCAGAGTAGGCATGTCTATGAAAACACTGTTTGCTTCTGAAGTCTTTTTCCCTAGCTCTTCAATGTCAGGGAAGAGCTCATTTGGGCCCTGCTTCCATTTGGTTTGGGACATACTACCTATCTTGAACCATGACCATGTATCAGAATAAAAACTAATAACAATGTAGATGTTATTTGTATCTTTTCAAACTGAGCAGGGATCATAGCCAGAACTGAACACATTATATTTAAGTAATGGAAAGCTCTTACTAGGATAAAATTCAAAGAAAGTTCAGAGACCTTTAATTTTGTTTATTTTATAGCATCATAAGACTCAGTGAAATGAAATGTGGCAATCACAGCCTGCTATGGTATTCAAAAGGAGTGCCTACAGAAATTATAACATGAACATAATTCCCCATGTCCTCTTCTGGGTTTTTTTTCCAAGTAAAATAACCTTTTATTCTCTTTGAGGTGGTGCAAAGTGAGTCAACAGTAAACAAAAATAAATAATATAATGTGAAGATCTCTTTACAAAATGTATTTATTTTTTCACAAAGAATTAGCTTCATCTGATAATTTGTGATATTAGAGCTTGCTAATTACTTCCCGAGAAACACTGTAAAAAAAGAAGTAATATTTCTACTCACATCATTCTCTGTAAAATAATCCAAAACAGTCAAAATGAGCTAATTCCCATTAATAGCTAGAAGACTCATTTCAGATCACCAAATGTTGCAAAGTGACAAAGAAGCAAACAAACACAATCAAACATGGAGATTCTCCACAGTTAAATATACTTTATTCATCTATTTTTACAATTTTTTATAACAAATATTTCTGATCCTACTGCATGTCTTCCTAATAATTCAGGTAGTATATTTTGTAAAAGTAAAGACATTTTAGTAACATGAGCTCTCACTACAGTTTTCTGCTGCTATTAAAACTTTCCTGAGAAGTGGGGTGAAACCACTGGGGGTTTTGTGAAAATTGTTATGTTTGTGGAATGGTGAAGTGAGAATTAATAAGTTACTATACTGAAAACAGGATCACACTAAAATAAAAAATATTGATATGATCAATAGGGGGAATGAACATAAACAGAATACATATGAAGAATGCTAATCTGATGTTCCTGCAGAGGCTTTGGTATCATGCTACACTGAAATGCCTTCCATAATGTGAAGCAATGGTTTGCATTAGGCTGCCTTTAAGCAGATAGGGTGCTTAACAAATGTATTTAAAACTCGCAGGGATATTAATCATTAGAAGCCAAATTTCCAGTAGTCACATCCTTTATTATGTTTTATTTTTGGATGTTCTTCTTGAAACATCTTTTGCTCAATTTTCAGAGGTTCTTAGGACCGACAATAATCTACATTTTACCACCTCCATACTGCACTACTCTTATGCGTTCTATGTAGGGGCTAAACAGAAACTTCAGACTTGTACAACAGGTGATAGTCTGCCTTTTGACCAGAACTAGCCCCTCTGGTCCTATTGTATTCTCCATTAACTTCCTGTTTGCTTTTGGGTCCAATTCAGTTCCTGATTTTTATCTTTAAAGACCTCAGTGATCTTTAAATAAGCTGCCTCAGAGACCACCTCTCCATCTGCAACCTGCCAAGAAGCCTACTGAAGACTTTGCATGTGCTAGTACCCAAGTTGACATTTTTTGAGGGCTGCCATATAATATTCTCAGTGCTGCATTCTAGACTCTGAAACACTCTTTCAGAGACCAGCAAGAGTCCTAATTTGATTGTTTTAAAAACCTGGTGAAAACACTACCTTTACTCAGGAACAAACCCGCCAAATATAAAAGTGAAGAACAAATCCCTAACTTTAATCTACATTAGAAAAGTTGCACCAGTTTGACTTGGTCAATTTTAAATTGATATTCTTAAAGTGGTACAAACTCTATTAGCCTGTTCAGTTTAGTTTAATTGGGTAATTTACTGATGCAAGTTAAACCAATCAGCTCTTCATGAGAGCTAGCATGAGCATAAATAGTATAGCCATGGTAGCACAGGCAGTGACAGCATGCTTTAGCATGAAAAATGCATCACAGACTGCAAAATCTAGTCTCCTCCATGAAATCTGGTCTAAACCATGAAATCTGGCTATTGTAGGGGGTTGTGGGATTGCCACCCTTACTTCTGCACTGCTGCTGCTGGCTGCGCTGCCTTCAGAGCTGGGCAGCTGGAGAGTGGTGGCTGCTGACCGTGAGTCCAGCTCTGAAGTCAGCACCACTGCCAGCATCAGTGCAGAAGTGAGGGTGGCATGGTATGGTGTTGCCACCCATACCTCTGTTCTGCCGCCAGCAGCAGCTTCCTGCAGCCGGAGATGGGAGCCTGGAGCCTGGTGCATGGGTGGAGCCCTGGTCAGGGGTTCCCCCATCCCTGCACCTCCCTGGCTCCAGGCCCAGTGCTTGGGCTTTAAAGGGAGTTAAAGGGGCCTTGGGCTGGCTCTGTGTGTGTGTGTGTGTGTGTGAGAGAGAGGGAGGTGACCATGGTGCTTATCTTGACCATGACACCCTGGGTGATCGCTTACCTGTAAGGCTGGCCCTGCCTCCCCACCCCAAAAGTGATGACCTCCCCATACCATGCCACCCTCACTTCTGTGCTGGTCCTGGTGGCAGCACTGCCTTCAGAGCTGGGCTCCCAGTCAGCAGCTGCTGCTTTCTGGCCACCCAGCTCTGAAGGCAGCACCGCCGCTAGCAGCAGTTCAGAAGTAAGGGTGGCAATATCGTGACCCCCTACAATAGCTTTGCAACTGCCCCCAAATGTCTTTTGGGTCAGGACCCCCCAGTTTCAGCACCGTGAAATTTCCGATTTAAATACCTGAAACCATGAAGTTTCTACTCAGCTCAGCTAAGCCATGTCACCACCACCTATGCTACTGCAGTTACACTACTGCTCATTTGTGTGCTAGCTGTCACTTTCCTAGTACAAATATGTGCACCGGAGCTTGGAATTACACCCCTAACTTGAAGTGTGGAAGTAGCCTAAATTAAACTGATGCAACTTTATTAAAAAGAAAACAATTTCCCTTCAACCCTCTTCCTGTTGACCTATGACCCTTTAGGGTGGATAAATGGGCACACTCCACTCCGCTGACTAGTAGCAGGAGGGGATGGATTATCTATGAAAGACCCTGGACTATGCAGTAACCTCTCTGTGGGGGAAAACAATGGCAAACTGAAAGCAGAAAAGGGGAGTTGACTATAGTGTTAGATGCTGATGAAGCACATGGCAAGCAGGAAGCCAAGCAGGGGAGCAGCTGCATGTGGCCAGTGAGTGATTTGCAGAGCAGTGTGGGAGTGGCAGCCATTGCAGTCAAATTCACATCAGTTCAGAATTTGTGGGGGTGCAGCATAGACCGGGCAGAGGCCCTGCATCCAAAAATCTGAGCAGAGAGGGAACAGAAAAAAACCCTCCGCAGTGAGTCTCAAAGTCAGGCAACTGACTTGAGTATGAAGAGCTAGTACTATGGGTCTAAAAATAGCAGTGTAGACATCCCCACTTGGTCTGGAGCCTGGGATCTTAAACCCGATGAGAGGCATGGATCTCAGAACCCAAACTCCAACATGAGGAGTGTCTATACTGCTATTTTTAGCCCTATAGTGTGAGTCCTGTGAGCCTGAGTCAGTTTTTTTTCTTTTTTAGTGTAGATGTATCTAGCAGAGCCTGAAGAGAAATCTTGGGGCCAGAGAACCAGCAGCCAATCATAGACAAGTGCCATAGACACTGGGGATTACTCTGTGAAGTGCTCAGTGTGCTCTGACCAGGTGTTGGACTCATGAGATTATATACAGCCAGGGGCTATGGTAGTCTTGGATCCCAGCTGCAACTGCAGGGTTGGCCCTAGGCTAAATGGCGCCCCCCGCATTAAATTTTTGAATGCCTTAATTTTTATTGCATTTGTAGCCCAGTTGCACAATTTTCATTCATTATTTTTCCCTGCATTAAAAGACAACATATTTGCATACTAGGATCTAGAAATCTGTATTTATTCATGTCATATAGAAGCAAATATATTTTTTGTTTCCTTTAAGCTTTTAGAAACTTTTTAATTTTAAGAATAACTTAAATGTACTAACATCAATAAATTTAACTGTGCACCAACATTTGGTGGACCAGTATTAAATAGTGTTACAGTAAGAACTTGGGGTTCTCTGTAACACTATTTAACACAAAATGTTAACCCTTTTCTTGCATTTCCCCTCGTGAACTGAAGCAGAGCATCAGAGAGATCCAAAGACTGGCCAATGGCATTTCCCAGCAATAAAGCAAGCAATATTAGTCTCTCATCAGTCATCGTCGATTGAAGATATTTTTAATGAGCCTGAGCTTCGAAAAGCTGCAGTCACCACTTACAGCTGTGACTGGCAGTGTGAGCATAATCCTTAAAGCTATCCACACATTAGGAAAAGTGTCCTTCAGCTCTGCATCATGAATGAATTGGAGAACTTGGAGTAGAAAGCACTTCCCATGTTGTAAAATGTGATGGATATTATCCAGTTTGACATAGAAGTCTTTATCATTTACGTCCCAATATTCCTCATGTGTCAGAATTGGGTGAAGGTCCATACAATTGTTAAAGAGTGTTTTCCTGTCTGCCAGCAGCTTACTAAGGTTATACAATGCCCACGCCCCTACACCGGGTGCTTCATTTGTCGAAACCTTTCTTCGACACTCAAGCAGTGTCAATGAGCAAGCCAAAAAAAAAAACCCTCTTGATTTTTTCTTCCGAGCTTCCTATCACCTCATGTCTGCCCTCATAAGCAAACTGTCTCTTCTTCTGATGAATATGAGTTTACTTAAAGGCAAGCTCAGCTCCTAAGTTTTCCGCCATTTCTTTGGCAGCAGTGATGGCATCTTCAAATTGTTATTTCTGTAGGCCAGAATGAAATCAAGGCTGTGTCTCATCAGAGTAGTAGCGGGTATGATGTTCATTGACTGTGTTTGTAATGCCTTGCTAACAATATTTACTTGGAGAAGGATATCATGCCAAACCACGAATGGAACAGAAATTTGAAGTCATTGATCTGTTTTCCCAGGCTTTGGGCCTCATGTTGGATTCTAACCTCAACTTTTCTCAACTGGTCAAGTTCCATCAGGGCATCGTAAACCTCAGTCACTTGGTACCTCACTGGCCTTACACTGTCAATGCGTCTCTCCCAGTGAGTGTCACTTAACAGCTTCACGGTCAGATTTGTAATATTGTCTGTGAGGATCTTCCACCTGATAATTGATGCTGAAAACAGGATGTATATCCTTTGCAGTTGTCTGAAGAGAGATACTAAATCTAAAGAAGATGATGCTGCATATGACACAACCATGCTGAGGGAATGGCAGCCACAAGGCACAATGAAAGCTCTTGAATTCGGTGCAAGAATTGTTGCCTGTTTCTTAACTTCATGTTCACACCATTGTTGTAACCTTGAAGCTTTATTTTATTCTCATTCAGAATGTTCATAAACTGTAGAGTTGCCCACAGACTGGAAACAGAAAAAGTGTTCCTTTACTTAGATACAACCTTTCTCATAACTTGCAAATCTTACTGTAAATAACATCTTTTCACTTTGACTAATGTCAGGAGTGTAGTCCATTGTTACAGCATAGTACTTCATCCATGTGACTCTTTGTGTTGCTTCAGAACATCAACTAAGTTATGCCAGCAATTGTACCTGGAAATTGCAAGCAACAATTTGGCATTCTTGTCAAACAAAACCAGAACTCTTTATCAGTTGATTTTGAGTAAACTAGCCAATGCTGATTCAGTTTCTCACCATTCTCGAGCACTCTTTCACGGTGTGACTTTGAGAAGTGTTGTTTCCATTTATTCACTGGTGTAACCCTTCTGCCAGTCAGAGTTGGCAGCAACAAGGGCCAAGTTCAGTATCTAGGGGTTTCTTTTCTACAATACAACACAAAAACAGCTTGAGCCCCCACCCAGTGACCTGGGACAATTACACACCACCCCCTGGGTGCCTCTAAGAAGCAATACTTCCCCTCTCATAAGCAAAGAGTCTGAGTGTACCAAAAAACTTTTAATAAAGGGGGGGAAATAACATGGCATTAATTTGGGGAAACACCACAAACAGGTTTTATAAACATAAACCATGAGCAAAAGACCAACCACCAAGTAAGTGGGGCAGTGTCCTTTTCCCCTCAGGTTCTTAAGTCCAGCAACCCAAAAGTCCCTTTAACATGCCCGACTCTTCTCGACACCCCTCTCACAGATGTTGTCCTTGGACTGTGCAGGCTCAGAGTTCAGAGGTGCATCTGCAGAGTTCACCTCCCACCCTAAGTGAAGGGGGGGTTTAAGAAGGCAGCTTACTCTTGCCACTTCTCAGGCACTCATTCACCACCCATCTCTGCAGGGCTCTGCTCTTGCACTCTCCACCAGCCACCCTGCTGTCCACTCACCAAGATGTCTTCAGGGCCTCCCACTAAGCACAGCTCTCAGTGAATTCAGCTGTTAGTGAGGGAGCCTCACTGCTGGTGCACACTGGTCAGTCTCTTGCATTGGAGACACTGTCCCAAAGCAGGTCTAATACTTAGACCTAGCTTTCAGTGATTTCAACTCTGCAGAATGTCACAAGACTCTCAACTGAGTTATTACACAGTAACCAAGTGGATAAAAAGAAGGACTAAATAGTCTCTACAGGACCACACCACAAAGTACAAGTACCTGTTCCCTACCCCAAACCACTAGACTTTGGAACCCATGTCTCTGGCTTAGTGAGTGCCATTTAGTTGAGGGTGAGTCCCTCAATTGGGAAACACCAAGTACAGTTCTGCTGTCCTGGATTCACACAACAAGGATAACAAACGTTTATTACTCCTAGCCCAATAACAAGGAGACTGGGAATCCAACACCAGCCAAAAGTGACCATTTGGGCAAGCAATCCCATCATGCTGAGCACCTAGGCAGGGTGGATGTGCCCATGCAAACAAGATCAGCTCCTGAAGTTGTCTTCCACAGCTCATCACTAGATGTCAAGGGAGAGCTCATTGAGACTTTGCTTACATTGGAAACCTCATATACTTGATATTTTCTGGCCTGTTCAAAATTGTACAGCCAATATTGCCAGAGTTTAAGATCACCGGCCATAAAGCAGAATCCGATGTATCGATTTGTGGTGTGCAATTTTTCTGACTGCTGTTTCTGTCATCATGTAAGGCTGATTCTTCTTTATTGTTTCTTTCTTTTTCATGTAAACCAGATTTTTCTTTGTCATTAATATCCTTTTCATGTGAGTCACATTATTCTTCATCATCACTCTCCTTTATGCCACCAGGAAAACTAGATGATTCTCCATCACTTTTCTCACATTTCCATTCCTTATTTTCAGGTAAATCTGCTAAATTCCTTAGAAATAGAACTTCCATCATGTATGCTTCATTCCTCAATTTCTTCTGCGCTGGGACAATCACTACTGCCTAAAGACAGGTCTATGTTGTTCTGTTTCTGATGTTTTTCCATCAGATTTGCCTCTTGCTGAAAACTAGATTTCAATTGAGCTTTTTGCTTCCTCTACTGAGCTCCTAAAGGCTTCTTCAGGGGTATCTTATATTTTCTACGGGGAAAAATAGAGAGCATTAGGGAGAGCAAAAGTCTATGTTTCACAGTTTTAGAAAGTCATCAAACATTACTAGTTAAGCTTTGCAAAAGAAGTAACAGTATTTCTTTTATATTGTTGTGCAGATAGGGGTTTGATAGATATCTCTGGTGTCTCATTGAATAAGTCCTTTATTAGTCACTACTTACACTCTTCAAGTCTTAAAACATACATACACTTTCACAATTACACAAAAACCAAGGTTCACAATATCACAGCTGGGCTTTAACTTCATTTCACTTTGTTCTTATATCTCATTGACTGATTGGTGACACCCGACTCCCTATATTCGCATGGGGGCCTGGCTGACAACATTCTAAGAGGTTCAAGGAAAATGTAGTTATCAGAACATAAGGAAGGTTCCAAGAGATCCTACAAAGTTCCAGAGCATTCAAGTAGGTTAGTGAAAAATGAATCCACATACGGAATACCTGAAATATTTTACTTCAAACATTCTATTTTCCCTTTTTTCACTAACAAAAAAAAACAACATCCGTAGCCCAGTGCCCCCCAACCCCAGCATCCCAGATGGTCGCCTGGTTCACCTGCCCCTAAATCTGGCCCTGTATAGCTGATATCAGGAGCTCTGCAGGAAGTGCTGCTGTAGCAGCAGGGTGACAATGCAGAGGAGCCTTCAGTGAGACATGCCATGGACTGGCCCTAGTCAGGAAACTTGCAGGTTACCTACTTACTTTAATAGAGGAATGGACTGCAGAAGGCACTTCAGGCAGCAAGGTTGAGGAGAGTGAACATTCTATTGGGCTGTCCCCAAAGTCCAAGCTAGGAACTGCTATGTTTTAAGTTGAAATGTAACTGCTTAAACCACTGATTTAAGGGAGGGAGGATTTGCAATCTTTCCTTTTTCTGTCAGCCGTAGTAAACTGTCCCTTCACTTTAGCCATGTTTTAGTGATTACTGGGACCCATCCAGCATAAAGCCTATAACCCTTACAGCTGAAGCACCTTTAATGCTTACCTCTGAGTTGTGGCACACCTGGCGTGCTACTGAGTATCTTAAGAGGTTTAGTGTACCACAGCATCAGGCAGCTGTACTGGTTATAAACTTTTCAAATAAATACCGCTTCCCTGTGGAGTATAATGGGGCTATGTTGATTCTCATCACATAAGAGTCTAGGCCCTCTATGTCAGATGACTTGTAGTACTTTGTATACATAGCAACCTGCACAGAGCACCCCCTTTATTAGGCAACTTGCTGTCCTACAAATCCTTCTGATGGTATCCCCTGCTGTAGAGAATACCATTCTGCTCCTCTTTTATTAGAAGAGTTGCTCTGCTAAGTAAACAATTATTGCCATTTGCTTAAGACATGTTAAGACCTATCACTTTATTTCTTTGAGAAAGGGAAATAAATCTCTTAAATAAATTGAATTTTATTAGCTATAAGGGAATATCTCAGTAATTATAAGAATCTCCCAAGTTAATATTAGTTGGCATATTTCCAGTATCCGCTGACCTTAATTGTACAAACAAGATAACTAACCCCTCTCAGCCACATGTTTGCTTAGATAAGCCACAGAAATCCGAGGTAGAATTGATGTGATGTACAATATGATGAAAAGATTAGTGCGTATATCTGCGATTGCAGATAGCTGTCTTACTCTATTCATGGCAAAAACATTAAAATATAAATGTCTTTCTGACAGCGCTCTAAAATAATGTCATGTTTGCAAATACTGTATAAAAATAAGTATGTTACTCTATAGTTAGCATATTACTAGTGTGCAGTGCTAGCACAATTTATATATTTTGTAATTATGATATAAAATGACAAACCATGAGAGCAGAGATACTAAATTTGCATTAGATTTTCTACTGGGAGGAGAGGGAGAGAGTCTGCTTTATGTTACAAACTTCATAAATATAAGAAATGTATTTCTGATACTATAATACAGTGTTTTGTTTTAAACATGCCCACAAATTTAATTCATTTCAGTACAAGAGGACATATCATTCTGTGTAAGCGTGTCCTTCTTGTTTGGCCTTTCTTCTTTATGTACTCTGTAATAATAAGTTGGTTTTGGTTGAATGATACCACAAGTGTGTGGTTTGGAAAGCACTCTATTCCCACAACTGAAATTAGTGTAAACAAACTGTTTGTGTTATTAATTTCATTGGTGTTGTGTCTATTGGTACAAGGGAGAAGCACAGGAATGAGAATGATATTGCTTGTGTGTGATTTAAATTTCTTTCTCTGAAGGGAGGGAGGAACTTTGGAGGAAAAATAATTTTTCAAAGGAATGCTGGAGCAGGGTTTAATATCTTTCACTTAGCCCTGTTTTGGTGTTTGCAGTACAGGGGTTGTTTTTCTCAAGATAGTCATCAATGAGTAGTAAAAGGTGTTTTCTGAGGTCTGCCTTAGGGATGTGGAGAATGTGAATTATTATGGGACCCTAGACTTTGTGGAAAGAGAAGCCTCAGTGCTCCAGAAGCCCATAGTTGAATCTGAAAAATTCTCATTGACTTGGGGCAGGATTTCACCCAATATCTCCAGCTGGTCATGGTCTTCCAGCTTGAAAAATACCCAATTTCCTAGGGAATCTTATGCTTGGGGTACAAGGAGAGGGATGGGGCCAGCTGCTTTGTCATTGAGAGCTGAGAGGAGCAGAAGAAAGGATTGGAGTGGGTAAAGAGAGACAAGGCAATGGGGAGAGTGGGTTTATCAGTGGTAAGACTGTTGGGTGAAAATGGATATATGGGAGAGATTTTGACACATAAGAGGTTTTACAGAAAAGAGATTTAAGATTAAATATGGGGAGGTGACTCTATAGAGAACACTCTGAAAGAAAAAAGAATAGCTAACAAGAACCAGTTGTGTCTTGAAGAAAGGAGAGAAAAAGATTTAGAGTATAAAAACTGGAAAATTATGGAAGACAGAAAATTAATGTCGTTTGTTGGGAAATATAGACACTGAAAGAGTCTGGGGAATAGATGCAGAAAGATACAAGAAAGAAGTCGAATCTAAGAAGAGAAAAGGAAAAAAAAGGTCAATAGACATACAGTGGAGATGTTAACAGTAATGCCGGATATTCACACCAAGTACATTTGTGTCTATTAACTGTACTATATTCAGAGGCCAGTGTATTCTGTAGCTAGAGAATGGAATTAACTAATCCCCCAGAATTTGAATTTTCAATTTTTTAAACAATACGTTCCTAACCTTCATAGTTATAGAGAGAGCCTTAAGATGTGAAGAGAGTGTAAACTAATAGTGATGTCCACCTGAGACTGCACTAGCTCTTACTGGTATGAAGTGCCCCTTTCTTCAAAAGCAGGGCCTCATAGATCTCAGCTTTGTGGTAGCAGAATTTGGTTTTTTCCCAGGATACCACAGAAGTAATATTTTTGCCATGAAATTTGACACAGCCATGCACCAATATCATATTTGGGATCTGCCTCTCTGCCTCTAAATTGACCAGTTACAAAACCTTCCCACACTGCATCCAGATAGTCAACTCATGGAAATCTATTTTGGCCCCATACATCATACTCCAGGACCCTCAACACGCAGGACTGGCTCTGACCTAAGAATGCATAGAGCAACTATGTTGTTAAGTCTTCCCTCAGAACTGGTGCTACATCCGTTGTCAGCATCATTATAGAATATGATTAGGATAACCATTAGACCTACCTGGGGCCTTTTGATGCACTTGGTTGTTTCAGTGCCTCAATACTTAGGGTATAGACAGACCTTTTAAATAAATTTAATGTTTTAGTTTTGTTTCTATCATCCCTACAGTGTTTGGGATTTGGGATAGTCAATCTTACTATAGTCTTGATACAGTTTGTGATCTTCTAGAGCAATAGAAATGAAATGCATTTTCAAAATGTGATTATTATTTAAGACAATTACATGTGGACACCATCATTCTTTTTGGTATTTCATATTTGATGTGTGAAGGATCTGGACTGAAGAGCTAATCTTGTCCACTCTGCTGCAGGTGTAGAGAGCTCTCACGCAGCAGAAATGGGGTGGTTCTGTTTTGCAAGGTGGAGGGAAAGCGATTTAGGAAAGCTGTATGCAGGAGTGAAAGTGTTTAGGCCTGCTTTGTGGAGGTTCCCTGTATTCCGCAGCACATGAGCAGTTGAAGGGACAAATCTTCCAGCGTTTTCCACTTGGAGAGGGAGGAGGGCTAAAGCAACTAAGGCTAGTCCAGCAATAAGGCTTGAGTAGCCTCTGAGGAGCACAGCTATATTCACTCAAAAGCCTGGGAGGGAAGAGAAGGATCCATACCAGCCTTCCTCCCTCATATTTGCCCAGAACACAGCCAAGTTAGTTGATCTCAGCACTGGGTAGTGGACTTGCTCCTGAATGTCTTTATGTAAATTCTGCAGCCTGTCAAGAATGATGCAGGAAATGAAAATCCCTGTCCATAAAAAGAGATTATATACAGGTACATGCAACATTTGTAGTTACTGCTATCATGATGTTTTATTTGATGTGTGTTTGATATACTGAGCAAGGCATATTTAGCTTTAGCATAAGGCAAAAAGGCCATTAGGCTCAAAATACCTTCACATTAAATCCCTCTCTCATGGTCAGCATTTTATGTCTTTGAAGGACTAGCTCTCTCAGAATGGCTTGATTTCCCTTGATTAGCATAGCAATGTGATCCATATTTTTCAAGACAATGCTAATGAACTGAAATATGAGATAAGCTGATGCCCTGGTGCAACGTGAATCAGTTTTGATTATATTAATCATGGTTTGCTTAATTTTGAACCTGGAAGTTTTGACTAAAATAATTTTAAATTTATATATTTTAAACCTGCATTTCAAGACAAGAGGAACATAAAAACATTTTTGTATAGGCACGCACCTCGGTATAAAATACAGCTTTTGCAAGACATACCCAGCACTGAACAAGGAGCTCACATGGAATGGTGCATGATGATAATGTATTGTATGCAATCCATGAGAAATGTATTTTTGTTTATGGTGTAAGTGCTATGCCAGAAAAATAATCATTGCAGGAGGACTGGAAACAAAGCAAAAGAAACACTTCATCTAAGGAAAAAATAAACACAGAAGTGAAGCAAATAGGGTATTTGTCACCTCTTCCTTTATGTTTGGCTTAGAATTAATAATTGTACTTAGAAGAACATGTGCTAGATATGGCTGAATATTTGGAATCACGTTTCTAGTCTTCTTCCATGACCTTGATGCTATTCAGAGCCAGTGTAACACCGATCTACATCGGTCATTGTTAGGCAGGATTGAACCTTGGACTTCTGGATTAGTGTATGAGCCTCTGCTGCATGAGTAAAAGTCACCTGGCTCTTAGCTAAGGCTGTAGCAGACTCATCAATATCTAGCTGGGCTAGGTGCCACTAGAAGGGGACAGCGAACCACACCATGTAGGCATGGGTTACACCGGTACTAGGTATAAGCATTCTAAGAAATTGCTTAGGCCCCAAGTAGCTCAAGGGGGCCTTATTTGCTTTTTATCATAAAAACTTCTCCTTTTGGTATTGGAGAGGGAGAATGTTCCTGTTTAGGGCCCCTAATGGGCTAGCACCAGCACTAATGCTACTAATCAGTAGAATTAACTTCCAGCACAAGTTAAAATATAGAGCATAATGTAGATTCCATTCAGTGACTAAATCTACACATATCCAACATGAATGGTTTGACTTAGGCTCAGGAAACAAAGAAAATCCAGGATTAAAGTTGCATTGATGCTCCATCCTTATCACCTTTCCTTATTTTAATCCATGCCTTCATTTCATGTTCAAATAAACAGAGTGCCTTTCACTTGAGGACCTCAAAGCATTGTGTTGACATTTATTAGTTAGGCTTCCCATCACACCTATGAGATGAGTATTGGTCAGTATGTATTATCATAACTATTGTATGGATAGATAAACAGAGGCCAGAGAGGTTACAGTGGTCATGGTTGAAATGCTGTCTTTCCCTCTTGCCCAGGCCTCTTACTAAATTTTAGGCCCTAATCCAAGGCCCATGAAAATCAATGATGATCAAGTCCCTTAGACAGAAACGTAATTATATGATTTTCTATGTCCTGGTCATAAAATTTCTATTGATATGCTCTGTTTAAGTAGCAGCTGGCAATACAAAGATCCACCTTGCTTCTGTGAAAGCAAAGCATTATTCATGTAATCAAACTGATCACCACAGTCAAAATAAATCTGAATTATCAAATGCTTTCCTACTCCTCCCTCCCACCATGAACTGTTATTTAAAAAGTATATAATACCTGTCACTAAAGAGGCCCAGTCCAGGTCTAATACCAATGCATTGGGACAGATTGATTATATAGAATCAGAAAAGTATACGACTTGAAGGTGATTCTAGTCCAGTCCCCTGCACTAAGGCAAGACCAAGTATAACTGTTAGACTATCCCTGACACCTATTACTGCAACCTATTCTTAAAAGCCTCCAATGACAGAGATCACACAATTTCCCTCCATAATTTGCTTGAGTGTTTAATTACCCTTACAGTTAGGAAGTTTTTCCTAATGTCTAACTGAAATCTCCCTTGCTGCAATTTAAGCCCATTACTTCTTGTCCTTTCCTCAATAGCTGAGGAGAACAATATCACCTTCCTCTTTATAACAATCTTTTATGTACTTAAAGACTGTTATCTTGTTCCCATTCAGTCTTCTAGTCTCCAAACCAAACAAACCTTTTTTCCACCAATTTTTCCTATCAGATCATGTTTTCTAGACCTTTAATCACTTTTGTTGCTCTCCTCTGGAATTTCTCCAGTTTTGCCACATCTTTTCTGAACTGTGTTGCCCAGAACTGGACAGTTCTCTGGATGAGACTTTATCAGTGTGGAATAGAGTGGAAGAATTATTTCTCATGTCTTGCTAGCAACACCCCTGCTACTACATCCCAAAATGATGTTCACTTTCTTTGAAACAGCATTACACTGTTGACTCACATTTAATGTTTGTGACTCACTATCACCGCTAGATTCTTTTCTGCAGTATTCCTTCCTACGTAGTCATTTCCTATTTTGTATTTGTACAGCTGAGTATTCCTTCCCAAGTGTAGAAATTTCCATTTGTCCTTACTGAACTTCATCCTCTTTATTTCAGACCATTCTTCCAGTTTGTCAAGATTTTTTTTTGAATTCTAATCCCGTCCTCCAAAGATTTGCAACCCCTCCCAGATGGGATTCATCTGAAAATTTTATAAGTGTACTTTCTATGCCATTATCCAAATCATTTTTAAAGATATTGAATAGAACTGGACCCAGAACAGATCCTTGTGGAACCCCAATCAATATGTCCTTCCAGTTTGATTGTAAATCATTTATAACTACCATCTGAGCATGTTTTTCCAGCCAGTTGTGCACCCACCTTATAGTAGGTTCATCTAGGCTATATTTCCCTAGTTTGCTTAAGAGAAGGTCATGTGGGGCAGTATCAAAAGCCCTATTAAAGTTGAGCTATATCACGCCTAGTGCTTCTTCCATCCACAAGGCTTGTTACCCAGTCAAAGAAATGTATTAGCGTGGTTTGACATGATTTGTACTTGACAAATTTATGTTGACTGTTACTTATCACCTTATTATCTTCTAGGTGCTTTACAAATTGATTGATTGATTATTTGCTTCATTGTCTTTCCAGGTATTAAAGTTAAGGTGATTATAATTCCCTGGATTGTCCTTATTCCCCTTTTTATAGATAGGTACTATATTTGCCCTTTTCCAGTCCTCTGGAATCTCTCCACTCCTCTACAAGATCTGAGAAGGAATTGGTAATGTCTCAGAGATCTCTTCAGCCAGGTCCTTAAGTATTCCAGGATGTAGTTCATCAGTCCTTGCTGATTTGAAGACATCTAACTTGTCTAAGGGCTTGGCTACACTTGCACTTTACACCGCAATAAAGCCTCTTAGAGCGCTCTAACTTACTCCCCGTCCACACTGGCAAGGCACGTAGAGCACTCTGACTCCCTGGCTGGAGCGCTCCTCGTACTCCACCTCCCTGAGAGGATTAACAGCTGTTGTGTCTTGGCTGAGATGCTCCAGGGCCAGTGTAAACAGGTTATTACGCACTGATTGACCTCCGGAAGCTGTCCCATAATTCCATTAAGCTTAAGCCTCTCTTCTCTTTGTTGTGAAATCGGCTGAAGAATGTGGAAGTGCCGTTTCAAAGCTCAGTTTCAAACAGTGGCTGCTTATCTTCTCCGGCTGCTTATCTGCATCAGTAAATCTTTGCTGTGAGTGAGTGAGTGAGAGTCAGGGGTTGGGGGGTCTGATAGCATGCTGAAACACAGTCAGCACTCCAAAAACCTACTCCCTCTCTCTCCCCCACGCTCCCTGTCACACTCCACCCCACCCCACACTCCACCTCATTTGAAAAGCACGTTGCAGCCACTTGAACGCTGGGATAGCTGCCCATAATTCACCGCTCCCAGTGCTCCTGCAAGTGCTCCTGCAAGTGTGGCCACACCAGTGCGCTTGGAGCTCTCAGTGTGGACAGACTGGAGCATTTTCCCTAGTGCGCTCTCCGAAAGCTGGTTCAACTCAAACCAGCTGCAAGTGTAGCCATAGCCTAAGTAATTCTTAACTTGTTCTTTTCCCTATTTTAGTCTCAGATCCTACTCCATTTACACCAATGTTCTCCATGTTGGTCATCTGATCACCGTTAGCCATTTTGGTGAAAACTGTCTGGCCAGTGAAGCACATATGTGTCAGTTGTCAGTACACTTTCATGCTTGAGATGGCAACAAAAGATAGTGATCAGCTTCTCTGCCCACATATGGTCTTTCCACTCCAATCCATGTTTTTGCACTTGTCACCTAGAGGGTTGTGGAGGTACCAGCAGTCAAGTTTATTAATGTTTGTTTTGTTGCTTGCTTTTATCTGCGTGCTTGTTCTTTCCTAATGTTGTCATCCATTCAGTCTGGTCGCCAGTTCTATTAAGCCGAGATGAGAAGAGCTCTACTGTGCCCTCAGCCCGCGCCACTTCCCACAGCCCCCATTGGCCTAGAACGGTGAACCACGGCCAGTGGGAGCTGCAATCAGTCAAAAATGCGGATGCTGCAGGTAAACAAACTGTCCCGGCTTGCCTGCGGCTTTCCCTGGTGGGCCGCGGGCCAAAGGTTGCCGATCCCTGGTATAACCCATCACAACGTCCTTGTGATGAAAAGCCAATGGCAAAAATTAAACAACTATAGCAGTTGCACATACATAGCATCTCTATGGAGAATCTTTTTAACTGAACTCTGATATTCTTAATTTTTAATTACCTCTTTAAAAGCCTTACCTACAATGTTTGCTCTGAGATAGGTGAAGAAAATAAATGTTTTGGAAATGGATCCTTTAAAACCTCACAAGAGATGCTCTATATCTTGCAGATTTGACCCCACCATAGCATTTTAGTAAATTAGAACATTTGGTGGAATCATGAACAATATGTCTGATTTGCTCTTTAGGTTTTCTATCTATGATTTGATTTCCTAGTTGTTGTTTTTTTCTAGTTGTGCAGTTTGATTTTGAAAACATGTTACCCTTGCTGGATGGCTAAATAGAATTTCTCCTCTCCTGTCAGAATAGGGCTTACAGTACATCTGTTTGGATAATGAACTCAGCACAGGTTCAGGGGTTCAACCTGGAGAGGGGTTGAATATCATCAACTCCTTTTTACCTCAGATGGAGATGAGTGCACCCTAAACTTCATAGGATCACACCCCAGCATAATAAAGATGCACACATTGGCAGCCTGTTAGCTTGCTTTATCTAGTAATCACCTCTCCTATTTTTATTTTATTTCTTTATAAACTGAGGCAAAGCCAAACGGACAAAGCACACATAATGTGGTACATTTATGAACACACGTTTCTTATCCACCCTTTTCCATTGAGAAATTTAGTGAAGGTAAGTTGCTTTTTTCCTAGTCTAACAGATGTTAAGTCTTTAAAAACTGGCTGTTTCATTTTCTGTGCTTTATACAGTCATATGGATCATATGCTTCTTGAAAGGACTATTCACAGGAATAAAGTGAGAATCAGGATTCCCAAATGGAGTAGGATGTGGTCCTGTTTTATACTGAAAATATTTTATGCTGTGA
The DNA here is from genome assembly GCA_037349315.1 of Chelydra serpentina. Lineage (NCBI taxonomy): Eukaryota > Metazoa > Chordata > Testudines > Chelydridae > Chelydra > Chelydra serpentina. Next base: position 83,330,854 of record JBAIAC010000004.1, read on the forward strand.
TATATAATATCTTCATTAAATATTATAAAGGATTGGAAAATAGATAATATAATACATATACAGGCAAAGTATATGTATATACTGAGTCTGATAGTGTGATGGCTTAATCCTGTTAGGTGTGGAAAGGTTGGAAGTGCTAAGAGAAATTGCTCAGCTTTCATTAAAGAGCTGCCCAGAATGTGCCCAAGAGACATATGGTGAGTCAGGGCAGTGGTTCTGTATGTATGCCAAGTTCTGAGTGGCAAAAATAGGTCTTTCAGTGAGTAGCATGAGCATGCTGATATTTAAAAGTAATCCCATGTAATTGAAACAGAGATTTATGCCTTATTGCTACTTACAAAATTCTGTAAGACTCACCGTGAAGTCTACTCACCATGTGGCAGGATTTACACATTTTGAAAGGAGCATTCCATTCTAGAGAGAACTGGCCAAAAGGAAGTATAGCTGTAATCTGACTGTTGATAAAGAAAGCCATATGTACAAACCGTACACACATTTGGCATTTCAGTGATGTATTACCATTTCAAAGATGTAGTTTGCTTGTCGTTATCAATAACATAGTAACCACAGGGTTCTTTTTCAAGGGCTCTTCTACTCCACTGAGGGTTTATGCATGCACACCATGCATCTGAAGCAACTCAGTTCGGCTCTGACTACCACCAAAACAATAGATTCCCATCTTCCTCTTCTGATGAGGTTCAATGGTTCAGACGTCCTCCCATCTCCTGATGATTACCGACCATTCCAGGATCTCCGATGTTAAGTGGCTGAAGAGTTTAACATTCCCCTGGAACAGATCCAAGACACTCAGCATTAGCTGTTGAATATACTTCACTAATCAGGGCAAAGCAGAGTTGCTCTTCCAATCAACTATGTCATCCTCGAGTCAGCTCGGACGGTTTGGCATACGCTGGCCACATGTACGGCTACCCCAAAGTGTGCAGAAAAAATATACTATATACCAGACAAGGGGTCTAAATTTCTGTTCTCACACACACTTATCCAGGCAGCATGGAATGGGCTAGGCACCAGCATCCACAACAGGGAGGACAAGTGACTGGACCTTTTAGGCAGCAAAATCTTCTCTTCAGTCAGTCTTCAATTTAGAATTTTGAATGATCAGGCATTATTTCGCAAATATGATTTAATGGATTAGAGCAAACTGGAGGACTTTGTTGAGAAACTGCTACAATAGGACAGCACCCACTTCCAGGCAATAATTGAGGAGGGAGTGCTTGTAGCAAGGACCTCTCTCCAAGCAGTAGCAGATGCAACAGATACCTCATTGCGCCCAATGGCCACGTGCATCATCATGAGAAGGGAATTGTTCCTCTTTTTCTCTATTTTTCTCAGGGAGGTGCAAAATACCATCAAAGACTTCCCTTTCGATGAATCCTGTCTTTTTCAACCAGAAAATGGATGATTCCTTCCACACCCTCAAGGATTCAAGAGTCACACTCCGTTTCTTGGGTATTTACACACTGGCGCCACAAGCTAAGTTCTACTTCCTGCAGCCCACACAGCGTTACAGGACCTCCCATTTTTTCCATTAACAGCCTTATGAACCACCAAAGAAGCATTAGAACTCTCAAAGATCTTATCCTCCAGAACCAGCCTTGCAGTCTTCCTCCTCCCAGATGTAACACCCACAGATGAGGTATTTCTAAGGCACTCTTGAGAGCTGTCAACCTCATTGCCTGCTGCCCTACAACCATCCCACCCGCTTTGTTGGTCGTCTAACACACTTTGGAGTACAATAATAACAGACAATGGGTGATAAATGTACCATCGAGTTCTTTACATACCTCATGCACATCTCCATCCTTGATCCCTCCTCAAGGACCAGTCTCATGAAAGCATACTTATTACTACAAAGAGAGGCGACAGAGATGGTTTCTCCAGACTATCAATGTTCTATTCAACTTAATTCCTGATACCCAAAAAGAAGGGTGCATGGAGACCAATCCTGGATTTCAGTTGTCTCAATTGCTTCATACGCAAACACAAATTTTATACGGTCACCTTAGTAGCCATCATCCCGTTGTTAAAATAAGACATGTGGGTTTTGCCTTTTGTTGCGCAGGACACTTATTTTCACATACATCCAGCCCACAGATGGTTCCTAAGGTTTACAGTAGGCCCTCGGCACTTTCAGTGCCCGGACCTGCCATTTAGACTCACCACTGTTTCCAGGGTCTTCACCAAAGGTTTTCTCCATCGTGGTGGCCTACCTTAGGCATTATGGGGTCCTTGCATTCTCCTGTGTTGATGACTGGCTCCTAACAGCTGAGGTTAGGACGAAGCCCAGATTTCAACCTCCATGTTGCTTAGACTTTTTTCCTCCCTCAAGGTCAGCATCAACACTGAAAAATCAACTCTGAACCCACGTGACCTGGACTTCATAGGGACCTCTATCATATCAGTCACTGCACAAGTGTACCTACCAAGGGACAGATTCCAGACTCTGCAGGAACTCATAGCCTGAGAAGTCAACAGTCCTTCTGTCCCAGCTCAGACATACCTGCCCCTCCTTGACCACTGGCCTCTTGTATGTACATCACTTCCTTAACTCCTCTCCTCCTTTTCTGCCTCCAGATATGGCTCCAGAGAGTTTACTCACCTCCATGGCATGCCATGGACATGATGCTGACGGTTCCTCCTGAAGTACTCTTTTCCCTCTAGTTGTGCATGGGCCTGCGGCAGGTCTGTGTGGGGATCCCCTTTCTCCCCTCCTCCCCAGACAAGATGATCATCTCAGACACATTCCTCATAGGGTGCAGAGCACATATGGGTGACCACATGGCACACTGAACATGGACCCCTCCGGAATCCAGGGTGTACATTAACATCCTGGAACTCAGGGCTATAAGGAAGGCATGCAAAATATTTCTCCCATCCCATTTATTTGCTCCCATCATGTTCTTATCATGTTGGACAACACCACAACTGTTTTTTGGGGGTGGTAAATCTATGGAATTGGTGAATTGCCCACAAAATCCTATCTGCAGCCTGTCTTCTGGCGACTCAGACCGTGATTGCAGACTCACTCAGCAGATGATTCGTGACCGATCACGAGTGGGAACTCCACGATACTGTAGTAAGTGACATCTTCAACCAATGGGACACTCGAACTAGGGACCTCTTCGCCTTCCCTGCCAACAACAAGTGCAGCACATACTGCTCCAGGGGAGATATTGGTCCCCACTAATATAACACAACTACAAGATCAGCCATTCTGATTCACAGACATTTCACCACGGAGCATGGTATCTGGATGAGCATCTGCTCTAGAATGAGCATGTTCTTCAAAAGTGCAAGAAATCCTCTCAAGCACCATGAAGGAGTTCACTAGGTGTTCCTACTGGGCCAAGTGGAACAGCTTCTCCTCCTGGGCCCAATAGAAAGGATTTTCCCCAGAAGAGGCAGAGAATCCCCTTCTTCTTGATTACTTCCTCTCTTTGAAGACTTTGGGTCTCACCTCAACTTTCTCAAGGTCCACAGAGTGGCAATTATTGCCGTTCACCCCCTGTGAAAGGACATTCCATAGTTACACACCTGTTGACTGCTAGGTTTTGGAAGAGCCTAATCAGAACTAATGAAACTAATTATCCCTATCTGTATTCCACTTCCTGCCCTGCTTCCCCTCTGCTCTGGATCTTTTGGATTTATGGTGAAGGAACTGGAGATGCAGTTGGTCAATTTCTCCCTTTATTACCTTGGATGATACCATGAGGCAAGCCAAGAGTGCATGTGTGGACCAACAGACACTTCTTGAAAAATCTCCGGCTCCAGACACATAAACCTTCAATGCAATACAGCTAGGGACCACACATCTTGAAGAACCTCCAGTTATAGGTAATTAATGTAGTCCAATATACAGGGACTCTTATGTTTTTGCCGCCCCAAGCAAAACAAAAAAACCCAACCCCAAACACCGCCCCCCCAACAAACCCCCCCCCCCAAAGCCCACCGAAACAAACCTCCCCTGCCTCTCCTTCCTGGAACACCGGGGTGGGAGAGGGGTGCACCCGCCTCCCCGCTGCCCCAGCCGGGGTGCCGGCGAGGAGGGCAGGGTGCCCGTGGTCCCGCTGCTCCGGCCGGGGCGCCAGCGGGAAGCGCGACGCACCCGCCGCCCCAATGCCCCGGCTGGGGCGCCGGCAAGGAGGGTGGGGCCCCCACGGTCCCGGTGCTCCGGCCAATGCGCCGGCGGGGGAGCGTGGCGCGCCCGCCGCCCTGCTGCCCTGGCCGGGGCGCCTGCGGTCCCGCTGCTCTGGCCGGGGCGCCGGCGGGGAGGGCGGCCTGCCCGCCGCCCCGCTGCCCTGGTGGCCAGTGGGGAGCGGGCCCCAGTGGGGAGGGCAGGGCGGAATGCCCGTCCCCCTGCCCGGAGTGGAAGAGTTTGGTTCTTTTAAACAAAAAGAAAAACCAACAACCCCTGAGCGCAGCCCCTTCCGCAGGTGCCGCCCCAAGCACGTGCTTGGTGGGCTGGTGTCTGGAGCCGGCCCTGCCAATCTATAAATTATGGATAGATTTCCCAGAATTCCCAGTTATCACTGTGAAGGTTGACAGGCTCTTGTCACAAGATCAGGCCCAGTGTTATTTAAAGTATTATATAGTTGGGAACCCTGATGTGCCTATTTACAACACTCACACCATAGGAACACTTCTATATTTACAAAAAAAATCTTAATGCATTTAGCATAGCCACAAACATCCCAACTCAATAAGGCAGATAGAGATACTACAGAATGCACATCTGCACATCTATATACTTACACCATTCCTTGTAGAACAATTTGAAACGTTAGCCATCATCTTCCTCATCACAATCACCTTCCTCCTCATCACCAGTGGCCATCATCCTGTTACCGCCCAAGGAATACATTTGCTTCTCCTTCCACCCCTAGGCTGGGAAGCAACTTTTATAATATGTCACAGTGATGCTATTATGTTTGATGCTTATTCAGTAGGGGATTTTCCCCTTTTTCCTTATTTGTATTTCCTCACCTTACTAATGTTGGAGTGTCTTTTTTCTATAAGTTAGTATACCAATGATCTCAACTTATTATCATATATGCCAATTCATTACCATGGCCCTTTTGTGTTTAGGTATGTGCGAATGTAGCTCATGTACCTGTTGTATACATCAATTTGTTTTCATGACACTCTTGTAGTTGCATCATGCACCTGTGATCGGAACTTCCCGTTAAACATTTTGTTTTCAGCTCCCCAGCCAATGAGTTTCCATTGGCCATTTATCCGCTCAAAGTGTATCTGTTCAAAGGTCATAGGACTCAAGCCTTATGCTAACTTGCTGAAGCTAATGTCTTACAGCAGTGGTTCTCAAAGCCAGTTCGCCACTTGTTCAGGGAAAGCCCCGGGTGGGCTGGGCCGGTTTTTGTACTTGCCTCATCCGCAGGTTCAGCTGATCGCGGCTCCCACTGGCTCCAGGCCAATGGGGGCTGCAGGAAGCAGTGCAGGCCAAGGGATGTGCTGGCCGCCCTTCCTGCAGCCCCCATTGGCCTGGAGCGGCGAACCGTGGACAGTGGGAGCTGCGATCAGCCGAACCTGCGGATGCAGCAGGTACACAAACTGTCTTGGCCTGCCCGGGGCTTTCCCTCAACAAGAGGCGGACCGGCTTTGAGACCCACTGTCTTACAGGATACAGGCCTGTATGTTCCTTGCATTACTGCTGAATATAATGCAAAGCAGTGAATACAGTAAAGGCAAATTAGACCACTGGGCTACAGTAACCTCTCTTACAAACACCTAGAATGTAGCACAAAATATCTTATTAGATACATTGGAGTGATGATGATTGCAGAATTGAGATAGAAAGCTACATAGGTTTAATAAAATGACTTGGAGGAGAAGTGAAAGCAGGTAAAAAATGTTGATAGCAATGAAAACAAATTAGAAGCTAGGAATTCTGGAAAATTAATAAGGGAATCAAAAGAACACAAGGAGAAATCTATGGCCAACACAGTTAAAGAAGGTTTTTGTTTCTTTAATGTATATTGCCGGGGGGGGGTGTGAAATCTTAAGAGCGACATTTTTCCATTACTACACAGAAGTGTTCAATAAATGTTTTTTTTCTGTGCTTGAGAAAAAGCCAGATGATGTAGTTATATTATATGTTGATGATCAAATATTTTCCATTCCCAAGGTAGCTCAGGAGGATGCTAAACAGCAGCTACTAAAGTTAGACATTTTTAAATCAGCACATCCAGATAACTTTCATCCAAGAGTTTGAAATGCTGGTTGAGGAGCTCTGGTAAATTAATTTGATTTTCACTAAGTCTTGGAACACTGGGAAAATTCCAGAAGAAGGAAGAAATCTAATATTTTGTCAATATTTAAAAAGTACAAATGGGATGACCAGGATAATTATAAGCCTGTTAGCCTGACATTGGTTCCAGGCAAAATTATTGAATGACTTAAATGGGACTCTTATTAATAAGGAATAAAAGGAAGGTAATATAATTAAGGCCAATCAACATAGGTTTTTGAAAAATAGACCCTATCAAATTGACTTGATATGTTTTTTTTAAATGAGATTAAAAGGTTGGTTGATAAAGATAGCAGTGTTGAGGCAATATACTTAAATGTTTGTTAGGCATTTGACTTGGTACCAAATTAATTTTTTATTAAAAAACTAAAATGATAAAATATCAAAATGGCGTCCATTAAATGGATTAAAAACTAGCTAATTTGATAGGTCTCAAAATGTAATTGTAAACTGAGAATCATCACTGAGCGAGTGTGTTTCTAGTGGAGTCCAGGAGGAATCATTTCTTGGTTCTATATTATTTAACATTTGTATCAATGATGTTAAAGAAAACAGAACATTGCTGATAAAAGTTTTCAGATGACTAAAAGATTGTGGGAATGCTAAATAATGACGAGGACAGGTCACTAATACAGAGTGATCTGGATCATTTGGTAAGGTGGGTGCAGGTAATGTGAATTTCAATACAGCCAAATGTAAAGTTATATATTTAAGAACAAAGGATGTAGGCTATATTTTCAGGATGAGGAATGTCGTCCTGAGAATCTGTGACTGTGAAAAAGTCTTGGGGACATGGTGGATAATCATCTGAATATGAGCTCCTAGTGTGACTCTGTGGCCAAAATGGCTAATACAATCCTTGGATGCATAAATAGGGGAATATCTAGTAGAAGTAGGGAGTTTATATGACCTCTGTATTTGCTACTGGTGTGACTGCTACTGGAATACTGTGTCCAGTTCTGGTGTCCACAACTGAAAAAGGATGTTAAAAAATTGAAGAGGGTTCAAAGACCCATGAAAATGAATGAAGGAATGTAAAAAAGAATGTCATATATTGATAGACTCAAGGAGATCCACCATTTAGCTCATCAAAGAGAATGTTAAGGGATGATTTGATCACAGGCTATAAGAACCTACCTGGGGAACAAATATTTGCTAACAGAGGACCCTTCAGTGGTAACTGATGAGTTTGATCTTGATTATTAAGTAATGAGATGTTGAATGGTTTATCTTAAATTGGTTTATTACACCACACTGCCTTGACTACAGATATGACAGTACTCACTTGGAAAGGCAACACTTACTCAGCTAGGTCTCAGGCTGCAGCTCACTTTGACCAGAGCTGGTTTACAATCTGATACATATCATGTTTATCTTTTGTTATAATATGAGTTTAGTTGAGTAGCTGGTGTCATCCAATCATTAACAAAGGTCAACTTATTGTTAACGTCTTACAAATTCCACTGTGCCCCATGTGTCCAGCCATAAAGAAACATAACTTTACCTAGATAACAATAACACAAGTACAAGTTCAAAACAAGAGTTTCAATCAATCATTTCATTTTAACATTTTCCATTACACTGATTTCACATCTGTGGTCAACATTTCCTTTACGCCTGTGAGAGTTCAGTTATGTTCCCCTTGTGATTCCATTTACAACTTATAGCCAACTATATTTTACCTAGCATGCATGTTTGTGTTCTACTTAATGAATTTTTATTGTCTCCACTTAATATTGCATTGCAATCTTCTGGTACTCTTGCCAATATACTAACAATTGCTTTAACATAACTGTGATGGACAAAGGGAACACTAGGCCCATCTGGCAACACAATCTAGCTGACAATGGCATAACAAGATCCGCTGGTTGGAAGTTGAAGTTAGGCAAATTCAGTCTAGAAATAAGGTGCACATTTTTATCAGTGAGGGTAATTAATCATTGGTACAACTTACCAAGGGCCGTGGTGGATTCTCTATCATTGGAATTTTTTTTTTAAAGATTAGTCTGTTTTTCTAGAAAATATGCTTCATTTTGAAGGACAAATTAATTCAAGGAAATCCTATGACTTGAATTATACAGGAGGTCAGAATATATCATCACCTTGCTCTCTTCTGGCCTCATGATCTATGGAATATATGACTTTCTAAGTGAACAAATCCATTGGCACACAGTGTCTGATCCTCATACTTGTGCTGAGAAAATAGCTAACTCGGCAAGTAGTCCCACTGAAATTTGAAGAGCGATTTGAGGAGCAAATTACTAGCATCAGTAAGGATTTCAGGATCTGGCCCTAATAAAGTGAGATACCATAGGCTTCCTGATACTTCAACAGATCTGAAATAAATTGCAGATCCACTGAATTGGCAAACAAATTGGATTATATCTATTCCACCTTGATGGCTCAGAAAAAAGCAAGGAGTGAGTGTCAGATCAGGAGTTGCTTAACATGTGTCACCCTCCAGCCACTTCAACACCTCTTCAGGACTGAATCATTAATGAACTGAGAAAGCCAAATGCTACAATGTTCTAAGAAAGGGGAGAGATGAGTAGTATGATCACTGCTGATGGGTGTGAAATTCAAATCATGCCTATTTTTGAAATGTTAGTTATAAAGGCATGAAATTGCATCCCTGTTTCATGATTGGTTGGGTGCTCTGCAGTGAGAGTCTAATTCATCACACAGCACTTTTCTTTGCATAGATGCCTTTTTTAGATCATCCCAAATTTATGCAGTTGCTGCTTGAACAGCCAGCAAGTTATGAAAAAAAAACCTCTGAGAAAATAATACGTAATTTATAATAGGTTCAGATATTACTTTGCCTTTTCTCTTTCAAATTATAATGGAACCATTCAGATATTGACTTTACCATATGTCAGTGCATTAGTGAAATACAACTTCCATTTGCTGGAGAAAAATATCAGAAGAGAACCAATTTTTTTTAAATGTGTCCATTCGTAACATAGAGAGTAAGAATGGTCATGGCTAAGCACAGAACTGGAAATTAGGTGATCTGCGATTTATTTCTGGCTCTGCCACTGAGTTCTTGTGTGATTTTTGGGCAAATGACTTACACTTTCTCTGACAAAATTTCCCTTCTGTATAATGGAGTAATAATGCCTATCTCATAAGAGTGTTAGGAAGATTAAGTCATTAATTATTGGGAAACACTTGCACATCCATGGAAAGAAGGCACTCAAGGTAAAATTTTCTAAAGTGCCTATTAAAAATAGGAGCTTACGACCCATTTTCAAAAGGGGATTTAGGCATTTAGGAGCCGAAGTCCCATATTTCATCCTCTGAGACTTAGCCCAGGGCTACACTAGGGAGGGGGGTCGATCTACGATACGCAGCTTCAGCTACGTGAATAACGTAGCTGAAGTCGGCGTATCGTAATCGGCTTACCTGACCATGAGGACGGCGGCGAGTCGATCGCTGCAGCTCCCCCGTTGACTCCGCTTGCGCCGCTCGATGACGTGGATTTCCGGAGCCGACGGGGAGCGCGATCGGGGATCGATTAATCGCGTCTTAACGAGATGTGAAAAATCGATCCCCGATAGATCGATTGCTACCCGCCAATCCGGCGGGTAGTGAAGACAAGCCATTAGGGTATGTCTGCACTGCATTGGGACAGAAGATTGCATACTCAAGATAGCTTTGATCTAGCTCGTTTGAATAACAAAAGCAGTGAAGCTGCAGCACCACAGGTAGCAGAATGAACTGTACAACCCCACCCAGAAAAACCCTGGCTACATGCTCCAGCTGCTAGTCTGTATTGCCACAGCTTTGCTGCTATTGTTATACAAGATAGCTAGATCAAAACTACCTCAGCTACAGAAAAGTCTAACTAGAACTATTTAATGATATGCTAGGGCCCAACAGATTTCACAGATAAAGGTACTGATATTTGAATGTGTTTCTTTGTTGGAAGCCATTTCTTCGTTTGTGGAGAACATATATGAAGATGTGTCAAAGTGAGTCAGTTACTGAATATTTGAAAGATGGAGAAGAATGAAATCAGGGCAAAGATCAAGTACCTCCATAAGAAAAGCTTGATGCCAAAAGAAAACCTTGAGGACCTGGTGGCAACAGTGGTGGATGATACCTCTTCATATGCCACAGTAAAAAAATCGGGCTGCTGAATTTGAGCAAGGGAGAATCAGCACAGAAGCTAAGCCCAGGTCGGCATATCCTGGAGAAGCCGCCACCCCAGAAAAAGTTGATGCAGTCCCCAATGTGGTGGTGAAGAGCAACTATCAGAAGAGCAACTATCAGGCACATTGCTGCGACTGTTGGTATCGGCACTGAGTCAGTGCAAAGAAGACTTGGGGATGAAAAAAAAGTCAGCAAGATGGGTACCTAGAATGTTGAGCGTTGATCAGAAGAGAGCTGTTTTTTGGAACCTTTTGCTTCTCCAGGACAATGCATCACCCCGCATGTCCTAGGTTGCAGTGACCACAGTGACCAAAGGTGGCTTTCAGCTGCTTCCCCATCCAGCCTATTCACAACATTTGGCTCCCTCACATTTCTACCTATTCCCCAGTTTGAAGGAGGACCTTCATTGGAAGAGTATAAATAATGAAAGTGAGGTAATGGCAGCAGTTGGAGAGTTTCTGGATATGCAGGATTTCTACAAGATGGGCATAGCCAAGCTGCAGCTATGCTGGACCAAATGTGTTGATGTTCAGGGGGATTATGTTGAAAAATAAATCAACAAAATTGATTGTGAATTATGTTTGTTTGTTTGTTTTTTGTCAGACTAGAAACTTTATGAATGTCCCTTGTACATATACAGATACTGTTGTCAGACTTCTGATTGCAGTGTATACATAGGCTCTCAGGAGACATGGGATAAATGTTGAAAATGGGACTCAAGCTCCTAAATCACACAGCAGGTGGCAGCCTGCAGCAGTGAGTCTCAGGGTATTTCTACACTGGGATAAAAGTCCAGCAGCACTGCTGCAGGTGGCCCTAGGGTGACCAGATGAGAAGACCCGAAAATCGGGACTTCCCGCCCGAAGTCGTTGAGCAAAGAAAAAAACAGAAGAAGACCGGAAATCAGGACAAAAGGCGTTCCGATCCAGCATCGGTCAGGACGCGGGACAATAGATGAAAAATCGGGACTGTCCCGATTTCATCGGGACGTCTGGTCACCCTAGGTGGCCCAGGTTGGGTGACTTGGGCTCACAGGGCTCAGGCTGTGGGGCTATAAAATTTGCAGTGTAAATTTGGTCTTGGGCTGAATCCCAGGCTCTAAGACCTCACAAGGGGAGAGGGTCCCAAAACCCAATCTCCAGCCCAAGCCCAGACATCCATACTGTAAATGTATAGCCCCAGGGTTCTCAACCTTTTTCTTTCTGAGGCCCCCGCAACATGCTATAAAAATGCCACTGCTCACCTGTACCACAATAACAGGTTTTCTGCATATAAAAGCCACAGCTGGCATTAGAGGGTAGCAAGTAGGACAATTGCCACAGGGCCCCATAAAGCTACATTGGTCAGGCTTCAGCTTCAGTCCCGGGTGGCAGGGACAGGCTCAGGGACCTGGCCTTCAGCCCCATGTGGTGGGGCTTTGGCTTTCTGCCTTGGGCCCCAATGTGTCTAATGCTGGCCCAAAACCTGCTCAAGACCCCGTACAGGGCCCCGGATCCCTGGTTGAGAATCACTGCTCTAGCCCACCCAAAGGTCACATAGAAAATACTTTCTGAACTTGGGTTGATGAACTCTGGCTCATGTGGCTATTAGCACATTATGGTGCTAAAAGTAGCAGTGTAGATGCGTGGGCTGGAGCTCGGGCTCAAAAGCCTCTGAAGGAGGGGTGGGATTCAGAGCATGAGCTCAAGTGGACAGTGTAGGTGTACCTTAGGCACTTTTGAAAATATACTCACTATAAATAGTACTGGCCTTGATGTTCAAAAATGGGTGCCTAAGGTTAGGCTCCTAAATACTTATTAAAATAGCCAGTTTTCCAAAATACTGAGCTAGCTCCCAGCAGCAATCCCTGACTTTAGGATCACCAGGAAGATAGTTTTGAAATTAGTAGGAGACGTGCACATGAATTCCTAACTGACCTTTTATTAAATAAAACCTTTTTGAGTTGCACTGATTTTGCATGTTTTAAAAGTGAATGTAGTGCTTGTGCAAGGTGCCTGTTTGATGGCTCTAGAGCAATGGTGGGCAACCTGTGGCCCGTGGCCCCTCAGCGTAATCTGCTGGTGGGCGGTGAGACAGTTTGTTTACATTGACCATCCATAGGCATGACCGCCTGCAGCTCCCAGTGGCCACGGTTCACCGTTCCTGGCCAATGGGACTGGCGTGTATCGGCGGCCAGCATGTCCCTGCGGCCCATGGCTTCCTGCAGCTCCCATTAGCCGGGAACAGCGAACCGCGGCCACTAGGAGCTGTGGACGGATGTGCTTGCGGATGGTCAATGTAAACAAACTGTCTCGTGGTCCACCAGCGGATTACCCTGAGAGGCCACGGGCCACAGGTTGCCCACCATTTAATTAGAGACTGTAGTCCTCTAATTATCCATAGAACTGGTACAGCATATTCAGCAGCACTGCAAGCTTCCCCACTGGTTTCCTAATGTGCATCACCTCAAACTTGAAAAGGCCATCCTAGAGTGAGAGGGCAATTAAGTCTCCATCCCCATTTAAGTCTCCATCCCCTGATTCTGCAGTCAGAGCAGCACAGGCACACATCTTCCCATCCAGATCCTATGGCAAGATCAGGACTTTAATCCTCAGGCTTTTTACTGAGCCTGTAGAATTGGTTTCCAATTTGTTTCATTGTAATACTTTGTAATGTGAACACCTGCTATCTGGGAATTAGACTAAGATTACCAACTTTTTTTTTTATTGTAAAGAAACAACCATCATTTATAATACTGACCATTTGTGATCTGGCCTTCAGTCACTCTGAATAAGTAAGAAATAAAATGTTCCATATTCTATTAACAGGTCTGAATCCTTTGTACTGACAAGATAATATTTCCCAACAGAATAAATCTCTGAATTTTGGACTATCTTTATTTAATATAATAAAACTAGTGTCTGTCACATTGTAAACTACAGAAATTAAGACTGTTTCATTTGTTCAGGTGGAACAATATTCACTTAAGGAGCTGGACTTGAGAATTTGCTTTGAATTCCCAGGGTAATTTAATTAATTCACTCTATTTTAGTGCTTTACAAATACTGAAATCTGCACACCTGACAAAGACAGATGATTTTGCCACTGGGGGAGGACCTGAGAAGTCACTAGAATTTGCTCAAATAATATTGTTGTAGATGCTCTATGACATGCAAAATTGTAGGAACCCAAAGCTTTTTAATGGTATCTTGCTGTATCTTCACATAATAACTGAAACACTCTCACAATTGTCAAAAATACAGTTTAAAAAGGATTTTGAAATGAAACCATAATAGTATGTTGTTCATCCAATGACTGGTATTAGAATTTCATCCTATGTGATGTTTTCTAGATTTTAGGTTATTGAACTTGCTTGTGGCTTGCTTTCCTCTTTTGAAATAATTTTTAAAATGTTTTGCTACTAGGTATGCTATGTTTGAACCAAGGCCATGAGTGTGAATTCATGCAAGCTAGTTTTAAACAAAAGAAAAAAAAACATGAATACACCTTGGATTTGACTTGCTTTTCAACTGCATGGTGGCTGATCACGGTGGCCTTTTTCCTGTTTTATATAGTGAGGACAGCATCCAGACCAGAGACTCATGCTCTAGAACAGGGGTTCCCAAACTTGGCTCATGGCTTGTTCAGCGTAAGCCCATGGCGGGCCCCAGGATGCTTTGTTTACCTGAGTGTCGGCAGGTACAGCTGCTCGCAGCTCCCAGTGTCCGCGGTTCACCGTTCCTGGCCAATGGGAGCTCTGGGAAGCGGTACAGGCCGGGCCACCACTTTCCATAGCTTCCATTGGCCGGGAATGGTGAACCGTGGACACGTGGAACCGTGGAGCTGCGAGCAGCCGTACCTGCAGATGCTCAGGTAAACAAAGCATCTCACGGCCCACCAGGGGCGTATCCTGAACAAGTCATGAACCAAGTTTGGGAACCCTTGCTCTAGAAGAATCAGAATCTCTTGGAGCTAAAAACATATTTCACACACTTCTAACAGCAGAGGCAGTGCTAGTGTCCAACTAGTTGTTCATGATCCCACTCAGAACCCCTGCAGTCACTTGGAGTACAGAGACCTACACTTGGAGGTCCTGTGTCTCTGCAGCTTCCTCTGGCCACTGCCATTCCTTTTCCTCTACCATCCTTGGCAGCCTGGGTTCTAATAGGGATTTTTTTTGGCCACTACTACCCTGGTGTTGGAAGAAGGGCAATTCTGTGGAAAGGATAATAGCCTTGGTCTGTGTTATCTTTTCCAGAGAATCTCCATGAGGTTAGAAGGAGGACAATCTGCATGCACTCTGTCCTGCTTGCTCTTGTCCCTGTCTACTTAGTCTCTCTCTCATTGCACCCTGTCTTCCTCTCCACTCTCCACACATCCTGAAAAAGGGAATGAAGGAATGGAGACTGAGTAAGAGTGGGTAACAATGATCTCCAATCCTTCTGTAAGGCAGAACTTAACATGCAATATAGATATTTTAAAGCTAAGAACTGTTTCCCCCCATGAGATCCTCCAATAGACAAAAGAGAAACACCTGTTCTAAGAGCCTCCATGCAAGTACTAGGGACTAGATGAGGACATCAGTCACATGCTACTAAATACAGAATCAGCAAAGAGTACTGTGGCACCTTATAGACTAACAGACATATTGGAGCATAAGCTTTCATGGGTGAATATCCACTTCTTCGGATGCATGTACGTGCATATGAAGAAGTGCATCTGAGGAAGTGGTTATTCACCCACGAAAGCGTATGCTCCAATATGCCTGTTAGTCTATAAGGTGCCACAGGACTCTTTGCCGCTTTTACAGATCCAGAGTAATGCGGCTACCCCTCTGATACTAAATACAGAAAGTCCCCAATCAATTTTCAGATAGAGTTGATTCTCCCCAAGCATTTGTACTTTGCTCTCTGCACATTCTTGTTGTCCCTCATGCAGTGGTTACAGAAAGAGGCCTGAGGTAGGGAATAGTCTAATAAATTATTTTAATTTAATAAATAATGCATTTTGGTATCCTGTTTTAAAATGACAAGTAGGACAGTCTCTTAATTTGTCTGGTTCCTAATTCATTTCAATTTGGGATTTATAGAATCTGAACAACTGATAGCAGAAGTGGGTACTAACCCACGAAAGCTTATGCTGAAATAAATTTGTTAGTCTCTAAGGTGCTACAAGTTTTTCTTTCTTATTTTTGTTTTGATAGCAGATTGGTTGCTCATAGACTGGTCTGTTTTTCATTAAGCTTAAGAGAAAATCAAGCAAATAAAAATATTCTTGCATTCAATTTTCATCGTCTTGCCTGATCGTCCTCATGAAGGACAGTCACAATGTTTGAGACCATGGCTCACATCTGAACTAGAGAAACAGTTAAAAAGCTTATTTTGGTGCAACAAAATGTCTGCAGTTCCCATTCACTTCAATGGGATTTGCATGTATGCAACTGATGGGATAATTGGACTCTTATTCCTGACACAAATGCCTCCCTCAGAATCTAATCAATTCCAGAGTCTATTTTTTTTTTAAATAAAGTAATTTAGTGGTAATGAAATTTGCTGAACTAACTAAATTGGAAAACTAATGCACACTATTAATCCATACAAACAGAGCAGCACAGACAATGACAGTAAAAACCTCCATGCTATTTTGCTTAGTGAAAAGTGGGCCTCAGAAGTTTTGAAGGTCTAGCTAGGGGGAACGACCAAATCCTAACTATCTGAAGTGTTTGGTTCTACAACGCTGGACTCGCTATATCCCAAGAGAATCTGATTGTGTTATTTTGGAACTTCCACCTTTAGTTCAAGCTCACACCATGCCATGGAGAACTGTGTGAAAATATAAAATAAATACTTTCAAGAGTTAAAGTAGCTGATCTTTTAGAAACCACAAAGATTCAGTTGGAGGTTGTGTGAAGATTCAGGTTGCCTTGTATTTAATTCAAACCAATTTAGTAATCCTTAGCAACCACTCTTTTATGGAGGGACTAGATTTTTTTTTAAGGTCAGACAGAAACAAAGCAAGGGACACAATGTCATTTGAATTGATAATGCAGTTGATATATTTAAAATTAGAAATGTAGCTGGAGAAATTCTACATTTGGACTGGTAAATAATCATTCTGAGGGGAATTGCAATGATTATTTGTAAAGGAGTCCCGCTAAAACAATAGTAGGTACTATTATACAGTTAGGTTGTAATACGTCTTAGCGCTACATCTGTGATAACTATGGACTAGATTTGTACTCTGTTGCTCTGCACAGAAGTGGAAAATTTCCATGTATCTATCTGCTCTTATTGATTGGCAGGCTAAGGTTCCAGCTCCCTCTACAATACTGCCTGATAGCCTTCTGTGGGTTTGGAAATCTGTATTTAGAGAGAGGAGCCTGGGAACAGGGATGGAGGCGAGGGCACATATATATCCCCTCCCAATCCCTTATTTATTTTGCTGCAGGGTTCCTACATGCTGTGGGAACCACATAAGCATAGCAGGGCGATTCCAGGAACAGACTCAGGCTTGAAAGTCTTTGGCTGAGTTGTTCCATCAGGAGATACTAGGACCAGGCTGGAAATCAAGGTATCTGGTGGATACTTGACATCCGTAGAGATTTGGAGCCTCAATTTCTTGTTCTTTCTCTTGGGGAGGGAGTGGCAAAGCAGCGCACATTCTCTCCTAGCCACAAGAATTTGGTAGAAAGTCTGAAAACACATCACATTTTGTTTCTATTTCTAGTGGGTTTTCCTGCAAAATGGGTGAATCTGACTAGTGATATCAGGTCAGCCGCTCCGATAAATACTTTTTACTTGAGGAGAGAAATGTGTTTTCCGATAGCAAAAAAATTCTATAGGGGAAGATTTTCAAAGGCCGGAAGGCAAATTAGATACCCATTAACTTTCAAGTTCCTGTATAAACATAAAAACTTTTATAAATCATTCCATGTTACATTAACCATAGGAGCAATTTACCATGGATTATGGTGGATTTTCCATAACAGAAAATCTTTAAATGCTAGAACACTTGAAGCAGGTATGCAGGAGGTCAGACACTAGATAATCAGACTGATACCTTCTGGCCTTAAAAGCTGTTCATCTATGAATCTACATGCTACAATATCTCATTTGTGACTATTTAATCATCAGTGCCTATTTTAAAGATTAAATCCATAATGTAACATACAATTCTTAGTTGAAATAAGAGGTGTTGAGAGGTCAAGACGTTAGTTTCCTCTATACACATATTACATTGAAAAATTAAAAGCTGAAGTTAATGTAGGGCAAACTGTTCTATTAAAAATAATCAGTAAAGAATACATCTGAATAATCACCCAAGTGTGTAAACTGACCTATGTGATGACAAGAACCAGAGATACCATATTTCCTAATTGATTTATCTATGTAGAGTTCATAAATTTGGAGCCTTGTAAAGGGAAAATCTACTGATGAACTTACTTTTAATTGAAATATAAATATAGTGTGGTAAACCCAGGACAGATAGCTGCAAAAGGTGGAGGCAGTAAGTGGTTCCAGAGGGTTAAAACCCCTCTCCCTGTCCACTAAGGAGAGAAGACTGTGGGGAAATAAGGTTCAGCTGGGGAAGGGGTTACCAGGGAACTAATTAGGTCCAGCTGGCGGCGATTGCTGGAGCCCTTTTTAAACTCTCCCTGCTGTGCATGGCAGGGGGGAGAGAGGTGAGAGAGACTGAGAAAGAGAGTGGGAGAGAAGCAGAAGCTGAAACAGAAGGAGGAGCAGGAAAGGCACCAGAGGGGCTGGGTGCCCCAAGCCACTGAGCCCTTCCCAAAAGAAGGGCTATATTGCCTTCCCAAAAGGAAAAGGGAAAGACCCAAGGGGTTTACCTTGCCCAAGCCTGAGTCTCCGGGGCTTAAAGGACCGAGACCGCTGAGGAGAAGGAGGTACTTTGCCACAATAGATATAAATATAAGTTGCTCAGTACACTAAAGAAACACAGGAACAGCTTACTTTATATATGGTACCCATCCCCTTAAAATACATTACCTTGGAAGTCCTCACAACAAAGGATCACAATTAGGCACTGTAAGCAATTAAAATGTTTCATAATGTTCTCTGCTAATATAAAAACTGACAGAAAATTACTTATCAATGGTAGCTGACAACTTCCATTGGCTGACAGAAAATTTAGTGCAGGATTATTAGGAATGAGAGTGTTAGCCTAGAAAGATAGTCACTGAAAGTCCTATACTCCCAATCTTAGCTGCCTCTATCACACACTTTCACTGAGTGGAAAAAATCAATTTATTTGTGTAGATCTGTGGTTATATGTGGTTTAATTTACTCACAGGTTAAATCACTTTACTAGTTTCAATTAAAAAATTACAAGCACAAAACACAGACAGATTATACTAATACGTAGTAAATATAATAGACACATTTTGCTAGATCCAGGGAACAGAAAATGAATAAAATCAGAATTGATGGTTATTTTGTTATTTTGCATAGCAGGATATGACCTTCAGTGACTTCAATGGGAGTTCAGATAAGGAGCACAGAATGTGCCCTACTGTTTCTGGAATTCACTTACTGTGAATAAGATGTGAAAGATTTTTGTTTGCTGCCAAACTTACTTCTCTCAGATGATAACATGCTTACTCGTTGAGTGGGCAATGAATACACTCTGTTTATTATCACTATTAAGACACTATGCAACCTGGAGAATATCCAGCTGATGGGAAAGTTTTTCTTCTTTTATGGCCAGCTCTGAAAAGATAACAGCATATCTATCTTAATCAGAAATAAGTGGAAAAAAGTGGGAAGACTGGTTGCAGATCCTTAAAAAGAGAAATCCAAGCAAAGCCAGTTTCTATTAAGATTGACATTGGCCTATGTTTTAAGATAGTCACTCAGTGTAACCCTTATTGAATATTATTTTCTATCACTTTCTGTTAAAAGTTAATAACCAACTTAATAGCTGAGATATTTGTCTCTGTTAAATTCTATAGATTGTGTCTTCGCTCAGAGTGGAATCACATGGTTCACTACATTTTTAGGCTGGGTTTCCAGGCTACAGCCCCCCTGCATATCAACCAGGATTACTCTGCAAACCTAACTGTATGCAGATACTTTCACAGAGCCCTTCAGGAGCTGACACCAGTTGGTGGTATAGTGACTCAGAACTACTTCTTCAAAACAAAATCAGACCAATGGTTACAACATCAAAGGCAATTATCACAAACACCTGAATCTCTGTAGGGTCAGTCTGCTCTCCAGCAGCAACTAACTGCCTCATTCTGCATCTCTCTCAGAGTCAAGAATGAGGTGTTTAATTGCCTCCAAACTTAGAATCAGAGAATATCAGGGTAGGCAGGGACCTCAGGAGGTCATCTAGTCCAACCCCCTGCTCAAAGCAGGACCAATCCCCAACTAAATCATCCCAGCCAGGACTTTGTCAAGCCTGACCTGAAAAACCTTTAAGGAAGGGGATTCCACCACCACCCTAGATAACCCATTCCAGGGCTTCACCACACTCCTAGGGAAAAAGTTTTTTCCTAATATCCAACCTAAACCTCCCACTCTGCAACTTGAGACCATTGCTCTTGGTTTTGTAATCTGCTAACACTGTGAACAGTCTAGATCCATCCTCTTTGGAACCCCCATTTCAGGTAGTTGAAAGAAGCTATAAAAGCCCCCCTCATTCTTTTCTTCTGCAGACTAAACAATCTCAGTTCCCGCAGCCTCTCCTCATAACTCATGTGCTCAAGCCCCCTAATCATTTTTGTTGTCCTCTGCTGGATTCTTTCCAATTTTTCCACATCCTTCTTGCATTGTGGGCCCCAAAACTGGATACAGTACTCCAGATGAGGCCTCACCAATGCCAAATATGATCACGTCCCTCGATCTGCTGGCAATGCCCCTACTTATACAGCCCAAAATGCTGTTAGCCTTCTTGGCAATAAGGGCACACTGTTGACTCATTTCCAGCTTCTTGTCCATTGTAACCCCTAGGTCCTTTTCTGCAGAACTGCTGCCTAGCCATTCGGTCCCTAGTCTGCAGCAGTGCATGGGATTCCTCTGTCCTAAGTGCAGGACTCTGAACTTGCCCTTGTTGAACCTCATCATACTTCTTTTGGCCCAATCCTCTAATTTGTCTAGGTCCCTCTGTATCCTATTATCTACTTCTACCTGTATCTACTTCTTTGTTTCTGTTTCTTTATGTGAATTTCCCTTCCACAGGTTACCAGACAGATTGTTAATCAGAGTATGGTGGAGGTAAAACTTCAAAGAAATTGATCCCTATATTTTTGTTAAGCACTTGTGATTTGGTTACCTGAAGCCACTGACTTTGGTTCCTGCAGATCTGCAAAAGCACCTAAGAGCAACTTATCCCCTAGTTGTCCTTTAACAAGCAATAGAATAGCTCTCTGCTACACATACCCTACTCCTGATAGCCACATTCCCATCTCCTTTGTCCCTCTTTCACTTCCATCTTTCCTTGCTCTGTCTATAACTCTTGTTCCATTGGTGAGAAACACATCCTGATTCACAACCACTTCACCACTCTTTCCTCCACCTCCTGGCTTTAACCTTACCCTTTATTGATGTCTCAGCATCTGTTGCTATCCTCTCCTTAAGTGGTCTCTCCTTCTCTCAGTCCCAAAGGTGGCATTAACCTTCCTTTACCTCCTTTTCACTGGGAAAAAAAACCCCTTCATGTCACCTTCCTCACTGGTTAGAGAGTAGATGGTTACCTCTTGATGATGCAATGGGCGCAAAAGGGCACTGTTTGGATAATACTAATATCGTTGGAAAGTCCCACAGTTACTTGAAGAAAGTTATCCCTGGTTCTGGCTTAGGTTTGTTCTCACTGTTTTCTTTCCCACAAATTCAGACAGAAATTCAGATGAAAAACAGAACAATCGTGACAGGTTTCAGAGTGGTAGCCATGTTAGTCTGTATCAGCAAAACCAACAAGGAGTACTTGTGGCACTTTACAGACTAACACATTTATTTGGGCATAAGCTTTCATGGGCTAAAACCCACTTCATCAGATGCATGGAGTGGAACATACAGTAGGAGGTATAAATACACAGCACATGAAAAGATGGGAGTTGCCTTTCCAAGTGGGGGGTCAGTGCTAATGAGACAATTCAATATAAGTTGGAAGTTGGCAATTCTAAACAGTTGACAAGAAGGAATAGAAATCACTTTTGTAGTGTTAATGAGGCCAATATAAACAAGGTGGCCAATTTCAAACAGGCTACAAGAAGGTGTGAGTATTTATACCTCCTTACTGTATGTTCCACTCCATGCATTTGATGAAGTGGGTTTTAGCCCATGAAAGCTTATGCCCAAATACATTTATTAGTCTCTAAAAACAATCTTGCTCTTTTTGGTCTCCAAAGGTTGAAGACCTAGAATCATAGAATCATAGAATCTCAGGGTTGGAAGGGACCTCAGGAGGTCATCTAGTCCAACCCCCTGCTCAAAGCAGGACCAACCCCAACTAGATCATCCCAGCCAGGGCTTTGTCAAGCCTGACCTTAAAAACCTCTAAGGAAGGAGATTCCACCACCTCCCTAGGTAACCCATTCCAGTGCTTCACCACCCTACTAGTGAAAAAGTTTTTCCTAATATCCAACCTAAACCTCCCCCTCTGCAACTTGAGACCATTACTCCTTGTTCTGTCATCTTCTACCACTGAGAACAGTCTAGATCCATCCTCTTTGGAACCCCCTTTTAGGTAGTTGAAAGCAGCTATCAAATCCCCCCTCACTCTTCTCTTCTGCAGGCTAAACAATCCCAGTTCCCTCAGCCTCTCCTCATAAGTCATGTGCTCAAGTCCCCTAATCATTTTTGTTGCCCTCCGTTGGACTCTTTCCAATTTATCCACATCCTTCTTGTAGTGTGGGGCCCAAAACTGGACACAGTACTCCAAATGAGGCCTCACCAGTGCCGAATAGAGGGGAATAATCACGTCCCTCGATCTGCTGGAAATGCCCCTACTTATACAGCCCAAAATGCCGTTAGCCTTCTTGGCAACAAGGGCACACTGTTGACTCATATTCAGCTTTTCGTCCACTGTAACCCCTAGGTCCTTTTCTGCAGAACTGCTGCCTAGCCATTCGGTCTCTAGTCTGTAGCAGTGCATGGGATTCTTCCGTCCTAAGTGCAGGACTCTGCACTTGTCCTTGTTGAACCTCATCAGATTTCTTTTGGCCCAATCCTCTAATTTGTCTAGGTCCCTCTGTATCCTATCCCTACCCTCCAGCGTATCAACCACTCCTCCCAGTTTAGTGTCATCTGCAAACTTGCTAAGGGTGCAGTCCACACCATCCTCCAGGTCGTTGATGAAGATATTGAACAAAACCGGCCCCAGCACCGACCCTTGGGGCACTCCACTTGATACCGGCTGCCAACTAGACATGGAGCCATTGATCACTACCCGTTGAGCACGACCATCCAGCCAGTTTTCTATCCACCTTACTGTCCATTCATCCAGCCCATACTTCTTTAACTTGCTGGCAAGAACGCTGTGCGAGACTGTATCAAAAGCTTTGCTAAAGTCAAGAAATAGCACATCCACTGCTTTCCCCTCATCCACAGAGCCAGTTATCTCATCATAGAAGGCAATTAGGTTAGTCAGGCATGACTTGCCCTTGGTGAATCCATGCTGACTGTTCCTGATCACTTTCCCCTCCTTTAAGTGGTTCAAAATTGATTCCTTGAGGACCTGTTCCATGATTTTTCCAGGGATTGAGGTGAGACTGACTGGCCTGTAGTTCCCCAGATCTTCCTTCTTCCCTTTTTTAAAGATGGGCACTACATTAGCTTTTTTCCAGTCATCCGGGACCTCCCCCGATTGCCATGATTTGTCAAAGATAATGGCCAATGGCTCTGCAATCACATCGGCCAACTCCTTTAGCACCCTCGGATGCAGTGCATCCGGCCCCAAGGACTTGTGTTCGTCCAGCTTTTCTAAATAGTCCCGAACTACTTCTTTCTCCACAGAGGGCTGGTCACCTCCTCCCCATACCGTGCTGCGGAGTGCAGCCATCTGGGAGCTGCCCTTGTCTGTGAAGACAGAGGCAAAAAAAGCATTGAGTACACTAGCTTTCTCCACATCCTCTGTCACAAGGTTCCCTCCCTCATTCAGCAAGGGGCCCACACGTTCCTTGACTTTCTTCTTGTTGCTAACATACCTGAAGAAACCCTTCTTGTTACTCCTAACATCTCCAGCTAGCTGCAACTCCAAGTGTGATTTGGCCTTCCTAATTTCACTCCTGCATGCCTGAACAATATTTTTATACTCCTCCCTGGTCATTTGTCCAATCTTCCACTTCTTGTAAGCTGCTTTTTTGTGTTTAAGACGAGCAAGGATTTCACTGTTAAGCCAAGCTGGTCGCCTGCCATATTTACTTTTCTTTCTACACATCGGGATGGTTTGTTCCTGCAACCTCAATAAGGTTTCTTTAAAATACAGCCAGCTTTCCTCGACTCCTTTCACCCTCATGTTATTCTCCCAGGGGACCTTGCCCATCAGTTCCCTGAGGGAGTCAAAGTCTGCTTTTCTGAAGTCCAGGCTCTGTATTCTACTGTTCTCCTTTCTTCCTTGTGTCAGGATCCTGAACTCGACCATCTCATGGTCACTGCCTCCCAGGTTCCCATCCACTATTGCTTCCTCTACTATTTCTTCCCTGTTTGTGAGCAGCAGGTCAAGAAGAGCTTTTCCCCTAGTTGGTTCCTCCAGCACTTGCACCAGGAAATTGTCCCCTACACTTTCCAAAAACTTCCTGGATTGTCTGTGGACCGCTGTATTGCTCTCCCAGCAGATGTCAGGGTGATTAAAGTCACCCATGAGAACCAGGGCCTGTGATCTAGTAACTTCTGTTAGTTGCTGGAAGAAAGCCTCGTCCACCTCATCCGCCTGGTCTGGTGGTCTGTAGCAGACTCCCACCACGACATTACCCTTGTTGCTCACACTTCTCAATTTAATCCAGAGACTCTCAGGTTTTTCTGCAGTTTCATACTGGAGCTCTGAGCAGTCATACTGCTCTCTTACATACAACGCAACTCCCCCACCTTTTCTGCCCTGCCTATCCTTCCTGAACAGTTTATATCCATCCATGACAGTACTCCAATCGTGTGAGTTATCCCACCAAGTCTCTGTTATTCCAATTACGTCATAATTCCTTGACTGTGCCAGGACTTCCAGTTCTCCCTGCTTGTTCCCCAGGCTTCTTGCATTTGTGTATAGGCATTTAAGATAACTCACCGATTGTCCTGCTGTCCCAGTATGGGGCAGGAGCCCTCCCCTCTTGCACTCACCTACTTGTGCTTCCTCCCGGTATCCCACTTCCCCACTTACCTCGGGGCTTTGGTCTCCTTCCCCCGGTGAACCTAGTTTAAAGCCCTCCTGACTAGGTTGGCCAGCCTGCTTCCAAAGATGCTCTTCCCTCTCTTCGTCAGGTGGAGCCCATCTCTGCTTAGCACTCCTTCTTCTTGGAACACCATCCCATGGTCAAAGAATCCAAACCCTTCTCTCCGACACCATCTGCGTAGCCATTCGTTGACTTCCATGATTCGACGGTCTCTACCCCGGCCTTTTCCTATTATACAGATGAAGCTCATCTTATTTCAGCTTCATCATGTGAAGAAAGAAAAGGTTTGGAAGGTAAGTAATGCTGATGATGAATCCCAAGGATTTTTTTAACACCCCTGATGTATTAGTGATTATCCAGACATGTAAATATATGATATATGAGGAATTCTGAAATATATCAATTTATGTATTTCACACTGAGGTTTTTTTTTAGTTGTAGTTACTTGCTTAGAGTCACCATATTTCCAGAATAATTGTTTAGAATTATTTGCAGTGCAGGCGGGCCTCAACTTTACAACATTCAAGTTACGATGAATTGCATTTACAACATTTATAAATTGTCATTGTTTCGACTTTACAACATCGGTTTCGACTTTATGATGCTCGATCTGACATTGTTCCTATGGGAAATTCGAGTTACGACATTTTCAACTTAAGACACAATTTTCGGGAACCAATTGTGTTGTAAGTCAGAGGACTGCCTGTATTAATGTTGTTGTCGTTGTAGTTTTTAAATTCATATCTGTGCATCTCTTCCTTGTGCTACAACGGAAACTGAAGCTATGTAACCACCTTCCATTGCTGGTAGGCAAAGTGTTACTGTTTAGCAGTCTATTTCCTGCCTTCTCATCTGATGTTTTAAAAGCTATGACAAGTAATTAAGCCTCAGAACTTTTGTGAGGATTTAAATATAATTATTAGGGCTGTCAAAAAATTAAAAAATGTGATCGCAATTAATCATGAGATTTAAAAAAAACCTCAGTTTCAATTGCACTTTTAAACAATAAGAGAATACCATTTGGAAAAGTACAAAACCTGAACCACCAAAAAAGAAAATCAACCTTCTGTTGGAGGCATCTGACTCAGATGATGAAAATGAACGTGCTCCAGTCCGCACTGCTTTGGATCATTATCAAGCAGAACCCATCATCAGCATGGAAGCATTTTCTCTGGAATGGTGATCGAAGCATGAAGGGCTATACAAATATTTAGCATATCTGGCACATAAATACTTTGCAACGCCGGCTACAACGGTGCCATTTGAATGCCTGTTCTCACTTTCAGGTGACATTGTAAATAAGAAGCAGGCATCTTTATCTCCCATAAATGTAAATAAACTTGTTTGTTTTAGAAATTGGCTGAACCAGAAGTAGGACTAAGTGGACTTGTAGGGTCTAACATATTACATTGTTTTGGTTTTGAGTGCAGTTATGTAACAAAAAAAATAAAAAATCTACATTTGTAAGTTGCACTTTCATGATAAAGAAATTGCACTACAGTACTTGTAAGAAGAGACCTGAAAAATACTATTTATTTTATCTTTTTAAAGTGCAAATATTTGTAATCAAAATTAATAATATAAAGTGAGCACTGTACACTTTGTGTTCTGTGTTGTAACTGAAATCAATATATTTGAAAATGTAGAATAACATCAAAAATATTTGTAATAAATTTAAATTGGTATTCTATTATTGTTTAACAGTGCGATTAAACACAATTAAATTTTTTAATCGAGTTAATTTGTGTTGCGTTAATTGCTTGAGTTAACTGCATTTGACATTCCTAATAATTATCAAGATTTTGCAAATGGTAAAACTGAGGCACAAAGAGGGTTTTTTCAAGTGCTTTGTCCAGTGTCAGATCAAGTTATTGGCCAATCTGGGTGACAGAATCCAAACATCTTGACTCCCAGAGTCTTGCTCTAACCACTAGGCAATACTCCCTCATATTCATGGGTAATTTCTTTTGGTGAGGTCACCCAACAGACAACAGTTACCAGACATCACATCATATCTTGGTGAGAATAAAAGGTAGAAAGAAATGTATATGATTAAAATAGACATTTGTACATTTTTTTAGCCCTTGTCATGCTTGGTAATGCCAACTTTTTCCCCAAGAAATGAAATGCAAGTACTGCTTTAACAAGATATAACAGTTTTGACAAACTGTAGTAGAAAAAAATGCAAACCCATATAAGCTTGTAGACATTCATCTTCCAGTCAAGTTAATTAGGGCTGTCAAATACCCTGGTTCCATGGGATTTGTGTCCAAAGGAATCCTTATGTCTATGTTTTACTCTTTCATCTTTATCTGTCAATATGCAGGAGTCATCAATGTTAGTGTCAGAATTTACATCAGTATTTGAGGCAGCCCCAGCACATTTAGTTTAAAATGTCTTTGTTTTAGACTGCCAATCTTTTTGCAGTTTTTCAGGTTGTATATTTGCAACACTGAAAATATGTGGAAAACACATCCTGAAACACGTAGTACTTAAAGGAAAATAGCTTATTACATAAACGATTAAACAGACAGGGTATATTTCAGATATGACTCAAGTATGCCACATGTGATGTACCTTTTTTCCTATTGAAGAAGTAACTGATCTGAAGGCAAAAGAAAATGAACTGGAAATAAATTATTTGGATTATTGCAAGGACTTCAGCACAAAGCAATATAGGAATCTGAGAGACACTGAAGAAGCATTATCTAGATAATGCTATAAGATGAATAAAAATGATAACATTTATTGTCATTAGTGTACAGCAGAATATGGAGAAATGTCAAGTAAGGGTCTACATGGAATGGAATCGTCATTATTCAATATACCATGTATATTTTTCCAAATGCATGCTTCCAAATATGGTAAATAGTCCATAGTGAACATCCTGTATAGTTTAAATTGTCATACAAGCTATTATAGTGGATAATATCTCCTATAGGTATGGTTGAAAAAATGGTTTTCATTATAACCCTAATTGTTTATATGTTCATGTCTTTCTAAAACATTCACAGTGATCATATGTGTGAGTGCTAAAGAGTTAGGAGCAAATGCAAAAGTAGGTATAGAAGTTCAAAAATATAGCTTGTTTAGACAGCTTGGCCTATTATTTTTATATATTGTTTATTTACAAAGTGTTCACAGAAACAGAAGTGGTAACAAACTGGCAAACCCATTTTTTGCAAATCTCAGGTAAGGCACTTCTGCCTAGTCCCAGAAGCAGCTGCCTTGGGACTCACTGTCCCGGGGTGCAGCCTCACACAAGTCTTGCGGCTTAATAGACAGGGCTTGTCTATGCTTAAAATGCTACAGTAGCACAGTGATGTCACTCTTACCAACTCTCTGGGTTTGGTTTTTGCAAGGCATCTCTTTCTATAGGGAGTTTCATCATGAGTGCTTATAAATCAATGACACCCAGTGTAAAGCCATTTACTTTAACAGGTTTCCAGCCTGAGATCCTTTCATTCCTCCATGGCCATTGCAGCAACTATAGATTACTAGAGCACAGAGGTATTTCAACCAAAGCCCCATGGCCCAAAGATTGCCCTCTGAATTCTATACCACCAGGTAATTCCTCTTACAAAAGAGGAATTACCAAATAGCCAGTTTAACTGGTTTCATGCTGCCTGTGGCCCCAGAGTGGTACAGAGCTACCAGAGTAGGAGTCATAATCTGGCCCAACATATTGGAGATTTTAAATCACCATCAGGAATAGATGGAAATATCCAACAGGACAGGAGTTTCAGAGAGTATCTGTCTGGGTGATTATAGTTATTTCTTTTAATTTAATTTTACTTTCTGATGCATTGGCCCTACATATTTTTATATAAACGATATTTCCTTCCATGTTGGCATCCGAGGTAATGTCATTCTTAAACCTCAGATCAACCAAGGTAAGAAATATGTAATGGGAGAAGTTGCTTTATCATTAAAGTTCCTATATCATTGTCAAACTTTTAACACAAGTCATCAGTCATTTTTGGTACAGAAATAGAACCAACCTTTTTAGAACTATGATATATATTTGTTATGTTTCGCAGACGACTGATTTGACTGATATTCAGTTTGGTTTACAGTGAAATCACAAGTGGTACTTCTAAAGGCTTCACAAACTGACAGAAATATTCAATCATCTTCCTCTACCTGGAAAAAAAAAGATCTAAAATTTGCTTTGTATTTGGCCTTTTAGAGTCATAGCAGACCCAAACAAATTCAAGAAAGAAAGAAAGAAAGAAAGCTGGGTATGTGTCATGTGGAAAACATTTAAGCCACATAAAGGTGTGATAAATATAAAACTGATACAGTGCAGGGAGTAGGAGGACAGAAATTAAGTGAGGTTTGATTATATTATTTAATTTTGTCCTCGTCGTGCAATGAGTTTGCATAGGCTTGTTGATTTTAATGGGGCTCTGACAAGGACAGCTGTGAAGATCAGAGGGTCAAAAGCAGGGAACTGGAAAGAACACTAAGCAGAGAACCCCGAACAGTGCCCACTGCTCCTTGAAGGTGCCAAGGGAGCCCATGGACTCTGCCCAGAGGAACTCTGCC
Source organism: Chelydra serpentina (assembly GCA_037349315.1). NCBI lineage: Eukaryota > Metazoa > Chordata > Testudines > Chelydridae > Chelydra > Chelydra serpentina. The sequence continues at coordinate 83,360,166 of JBAIAC010000004.1, forward strand.
CTGATGTGTGACCAGAGGGAGAATTGGCAATAGGCCCTACAGTTGCAGAGAACTCCCTCAGCCAACATTCTCTCCCGGGTTTTGTAAAGGCCACTTGTCCATCGTTAGGAGGAGGTTGATGAGGAGGTCCCGTAACTTTGTGGGGCCACAGAGAGGGTGTGCATATATGAGAAGGTGGGGAGAGAAGCCAAAACCACAACAGTAGGTCTATGAGGAGCCGGAAAACGGACTGCAACCTGAGGCACTCCAAGGTAAACATGTGCCAGGGTCTCCTGCATGCCACAAAAGGGAGAGGCATCAGGGCAGGGGTGAACCACACCAGATACAGGCCTGTGCTCATGGCTCCATGAAGGAGCCGCCAACCAATATCGCTGATGGCCTGTGGGAACAAGGTGGAGTATATGCTGGCCTACTGGGGTTCCTCACCCTCAATAACTGGCAATAGGTCCTGCCTCTTAGCATTGGGGCAGGACACAAGGATGAGGAAATGGAGAGTATGGAGCATGAGCATGTACAGATATGCCCTTGGTGTGGCTTGAAAGTGAACTGGCTGCAGGACACACGTCTGGCTTGATGTGTGTGGTTGAGACAACCAGGGAGCTCATGGAGCACCCTACCGCAGGACCTGCTCGAGGTAAATCAGAGCGATGGATGACAACGCTGCCCTCATTGCCTGAAGTACGCACCGGGGAGTTCAAAGGGTGGAGAGCGCCGTGCGCTGAGCAAGTATCAGGGGATCCACCCAGGCTACCTGGTCATCGTCCAGGAGTTCTCAGATTCTGGTGACTCCAGCCAAGACCAGCCTCTGGTACACTGGGGGGGACTCCGCCACCTGTACACCAAGTTGGGGATTGTGTAGCAGAGGCTCTGCGAGGAGATCTACCCCCTCAGCAGCCACCACAGACCTGGTTGCCTCTGGAAGAGTGGTCCTGTTGGGATCCAGTAAGTAGGCGGGTGAAAGTCTGCCCACTGCTAAAGGACTTCCCCCCAGCCGAAGGGGATGATCCACAGGTCCGGGATTCCAAATAAGTCCAGGGGACAACTAAGGAGATAACAGGAATGGGAGTGAGGTCACAGGGCTAAACGAAGGGAACCTGACGGGGACACCGAGCAGAGAACCTCAGACAGTGCCCAGTGCTCCTCGAAGGCGTCAAGGGAGCCAGCGGACGCTGCCAAGAGGAACTCTGTCCTGATGCGTGAGCGGACTGAGGAGCGGAAATAGGCCCCACAGTCACAGGAGACCCCGTCGGCCAATCTCCTCTCCCTGGTTTTGCAGATGGCTATTTTGGCCAGGGCTAGGAGGAGGTTGACAAGGAGGTCCCATGACTTTGTGGGGCCACAGATAGGGAGTGCATAGATGAGAAGGTGAGGGGAAAAGTGCAACCAAAAATGTAACATGTTGTCCAAGAGAAGCTGGAATAGGGGCTGCAACCTGGCATGTGCCAGGGTCTCCCTCACGCCACAGAAGGGGCAGGTGTCCAGGACAGGGGTGAACTGCGCCAAATACACGCCAGTGCTCATGGCTCCGTGAAGGAGCCGCCAACTAATGTCCTCGGTGGGCCTCGTGACCAGGATGGAATATAGGCTGGCCCACTGGGGCTTCTCACCCTCCAGAGGTGGCAGGATGTTCCGCCACTTCATGACGGGGTGAGGATGTGAAGGGTGTGGAGAATGAGCATGTATAGATGGTTCCTCAAGTGGTCTGGAAACTATCCAGCTGCAAGTCGTGCAGCTGGCTCATGGTGAAGGGGCGGGAGGGCCGCGTTGGTCCATAGGGTAGGGGCCTGATGAAAAGGTCCAGAGGGCAAGGGGTGGAGGGTGGTCAGAGCATGCTCTCTCACAGAATCTGGTTGAGGAAACCCGAGCAGTGGGCGGTAAAGCAGCCCTCACCTCCTGAAGTACGTGCCGGGCAGCACAAGGCCTGCAGAGCCCCATGCGAGCATAAGGGGATCCAGCCAGTCTCCCTGGTCGTAGTCCAGGAGGTCTCCGACTCTGGTGACTTCTGCCAGGATCAACATCTGGTGCACTGAGGGGGACTCCGCCACCTGCACATGGAGCTGGGGGTTGTGTAGCAGGGGCTGTGAGAGGAGATCTACCCCTTCAGCAGCCACCACAGACCTGGTTGCCTCTGGAGGAGCAGTTGAAGGCAGGTAGATCAGTATTAGAATGGTTAAAGCCCTTTTTTCTGTGAACTGAAAGAGGTTACTTCAGGTTAATTATGGAAACTGAGTTTAATAAAGGGCCACCTGTGACCTTTAAAAAACTCTTACAGACACAGAAAAAGTGAGAGAAGAAGTATGCTACAAAAGGATTGTGTGAAGTGAGGGGAAGAGGCTTCTTTTAGGCAAAGACCTGTTTCCCCCTGTGTGGGAAATCTAGTTATTTTTTTTGTCTCGGGAGGTAACCTTGATTCCTAGCATAGCTGAGCCCAGAGGGGATTAGGGAGGGTGGCTGGCTGACAATTGTGAGCTGGTATAAGAAGAAGAATACTGTAGTGAGAATTAGGAAATGCATTTTTTTCTTTAAACAAAGAAAGGCCCAACCCTAAGGCCTACCCTGCAAATAAACCAATATGAATGAAGCATTATACCTTTGGAGTGGGACTCATTTACCCCAGGCCCCCTCAATGCCTGAAGGAGAAATGTTGTGCACTGATATGACTAAAGAGGTGTGTTTTTGCACTAGTCAATATAAGGATGGCAGAATCTAGCTCTTCTTGAGAGATTTTCCATGCCATTTTTGAATATGCACTATAACAGGTGAAAGCATTTCTTTTGTGGGGGAGGGATTGAATTTAGAACTCACAAATTCTGCGTTTTGAGCCATGCTTAATGAGGAAAAGCACTATGTAAACTTCCAACCCATCTTTGTTAATGAGCTTCTGTCTAAATCTGAAATACACTGTTCTGTTCCAACCCTGGACATCCTGAGAAGATATTGTCACTGATGAACTTGTGATAGATTTCTGATGTGAACCAATGGGAGACTTTGTGTGAAAGCAACACATTCTTTTGTTTCCTACATAAGCCAAGAACTAAAGTAATAGAAAACATAGTACATAAACCATCTGCACTCTTTAGTCCCTAGGTTTTAAATTAAGCTAGAAATGTGTATAGTAACACTTTCACCAGAATCCTATGTAATCAGCATATCCTTAGCAGTATTCCTGGAATTACCTCCTTCAGGAATAGAATCTTATATATAAATTACAGCATAAAAGTGTTTGTGCCACTGCAGTACAGTTCCTTAAAGTACTTTCTTTAAAAGAAGGTACTTTTATGACTTACTGTGAAATGTTTAGTATTTCTCCTGGGATAGATGAAAGACCGGGGTCTAATCTGGTGAACATGCACAAAAATCATTTTACTCACTTGTGTGTGTATATGACCAGATCCCCAGATATCAAATTGTCCACCAACCCCCATGATCAATCTGTGTGGGCCTAGGGACATCCTATTTTACATAGTACACCATAAACAAGAGATTTCCAACCTGTATGCCACAGACAGCTATTGCTAAGTACCCATGTCCTTAAATGAACCATATAGGGCACAGTAAACAACTAACATTCCTTCTCACCACCCTAGGCTGTTTGGATGATTTATGGGTCTTGTTTGCCTTCTTCGGGCTTCTGACTGTTCACTATCTCACACCCCAGACACCTGCTTCCTTCATGTCATGTCTTAATTTTCATAAGCAGGGTCACTTTTTACTACAGTAGTTGTTTTAGGGACAATTTAGCCTTCCATTCTCAATCATAAATCATTCCTATGATAGCTATAGCAATGGTTTACAGCAGGGCTGTCAAGCAATTAAAAAAATTAATCGTGATTAATCATGCAATTAATCACACTGTTAAATAATAATAGAATACGATTTATTTAAGTATGTTTGGATGTTTTCTACATTTTCAAATATATTGATTTTAATTACAGCAGAGACTGCAAAGTGTACAGTGCTCACTTTATATTTATTTTAGTACAAAATATTTATATTTATTTTAGTATTTTTGTACTGTACAAACTCAAAAAATATTATTTTTCAGTTCACTTCATACAAGTTCTGCAGTGTAATCTCTTTACCATGAAAGGTGAACACACAAATGTACAATTATGTACAAAACCACCTGCATTCAAAAATAAACCAATGTAAAACTTTAGAGCCTACAAGTCTACTCACTTCTATTTCTTATTCAGCCAATTGCTAAGACAAACACGGGTTTTTTACATTTAGGGGAACAATGGTGCCGGTTTCTTATTTACAATGTCACCTGAAAGTGACATTTGCATGGCACTGTTGTAGCCGGTGTTGCAAAATATTTATGTGCCAGATGCGCTAAAGATTCATATGTCCCTTCATCTTCAACCACCATTCCCAGAGGACATGCCTCCATGCTGATGACGGGTTCTGCTCAATAATGAGCCAAAGCAATGCAGACCAATGCATGTTCACTTTCATCATCTGAGTCAGATGCCGCCAGCAGACGGCTGATTTTCTTTATTGATGGTTCAGATTCTGTAGTTTCTGCATCTAAGTGTTGCTCTTTTAAGACTACTGAAAGCATGCTGCACACCTCGTCCCTCTCAGATTTTGAAATGCATTTCAGATTCTTAAACCTTGGGTCGAGTGCTATACCTATCTTTAGAAATCTCACATTGGTACCTACTTTGCATTTTGTCAAATCTGCAGTGAAAGTGTTCTTAAAATGAACAACAAGAGCTGTGTCATCATCCGAGACTGCTATAATATGAAATACATGGCAGAATGAGGATAAAACAGAGCAGGAGACATACTATTCTCCCCCAAGGAGTTCAGTCAAAATGTAATTAACGCACTATTTTTTTAATGAGTGTCATCAGCATGGAAGCATGTCCTCTGGAATGGTAGGTGAAGCATAAAGGGGCATAGGAATATTTAGCATATGTGGCACGTACATACATTGCAATGCTGGCTACAAAAGTGCCATGCAAATGCCTGTTCTCACTTTCAGGTGACATTGTAAATAAGACGCTGGCAGCATTATCTCCCGTAAATGTAAAAAAACCCTTGTCTTAGCAATTGGTTGAATAAGAAGTAGAACTGAGTAGACTTGTAGGCTCTAAAGTTTTACATTGTTTGTTTTTGAGTGCAGTTATATAACCAAAAATATCTGCATTTGGAAGTTGCACTTTCACAATAAAGAGATTGTATTATGTTACTTGTATGAGGTGAAAAATACTATTTGTTTTGTTTATCATTTTACAGTGCAAATATTTGTAATAATAATAATAATAATAATAATATAAAGTGAGCACTCTACACTTTGTATTTTGTGTTTTAATTTAAATCAATATATTTGAAAATGTAGAAAAACACAAAAATAGTTAATACATTTCAATTGGTATTCTATTGTTTGACAGTGCGGTTTAAACTGTGATTCATTGCGATTAATGTTTTTAAGTTAATCACATAAGTTAACTGCAATTAATCAACAGTCCTAGTTTATAGGGAAAAATTTATATTAGGAAAATATTCAATGTGTTTTAGTTATATTTTAATGCAGTTTAGCATCTGGGAACAAGGAAGGGAACCAGAATATTATGACCAGCCATCTTTCTGGAGATCACTAGAAGTGCTCCACAGATAAGTTTTGGAACCTCTATTTTACATGGACAAGGTTCAGACTGTGTATTGTTCTCTAACTAATCATTGTGACTATGCCATGAAATATTTTCCGTTTACAATCCACTATTCTTGCTGTGAGGCTGATCACCTGGCATGTGATATTGGTTCTCCTTCTTTATAGAATTATTCAAAACTCTATAAACAAGTCTCAGGCTTATAGTGGGCAGAAAATGTACATTCATAATTCAAATTGTGTGAGTACTTGTGCACACACCCCCATTCACCAAGGTACTTATATGTATGCATGCTAAGCATATTTGTGGCTCTTGTCAACAAATGTTAACTTGAACAAAAATCAGTCATACAAATATCCGTGGAAAATGAATTTTAAAAAGTCCTGAACACTGTCAAACACTGTTCTCAGGCTTTTTATTTATTTAAGCAAATTGTTAGAAATGCACCCTTCAATATTTGCTAATCTCTAGTCTTGATTTAATATCAACATCAACATTACATATTATCACAAAGATCTCAGTATTATTGCAGCACATTTTGTTTGTGGTATGGTAGTGATGTGCCCAATACAGAAGCAACCTACTCTCTAAGAACTTCTTTGGGGAATGCCTAGTCTTGACTAATTCTCCCCTACACAGGCTTCTCCTCTTACTGGAACTTTTTCCCCAGGATGCCTTTTCAGAGCTGGCCCTTTAAATTAACAGGCAGTTTTGTGACTAACTGTTTGTATTATTCTGTCTTCCACCTGGTAAGTACCTGTTTATATTTCCCCTCCCCAGTTTTTCCTTATTGCTGAAGATACAACACTATTTTAAAGTGCTGAGTCTGTGGCTTTCTGCAGTTGTTGAATACCACTGACTTAAAGAATACTGAAGAATTATTGTATAACTATGAAAAATATTATATGCTGGAAGCTGTATCTATAGCTAAATGATGACAATTGGCTCATTCTGGATCTCAATTGTGAGTCTGGTGCAGTATGACTATATATTTTATGAAGTCAGTTGCTGCATGCACATAGAAAAATTAGATTCAAGAGTAAATGTGCTACAAACCACCAGTAAAGCTGTTAAAGTTAGTTGCTGTACTGCATCTAAGAATTAAAATCTCATTACAAATGATTGCCTTTACTCTGTGTGCTGCACCACTCACAGTTCATTTAAGCAGCCTTAATGGTATTATCAGCTACTATCTTATTTCTATCAGTTATTTACATACAGAATAAACTCAAGAACCACTTTTCTCTTTCCATCCTGAGTTTGTTTATTTTGTCCTGTGCCTGATCCATACTGAAGCAGTGGAAAAGAACATCGGTAATTTTAGAACAGGATCAGTAGGTCACATTCCTTCAAACTGATCTCATACAGAACTGCTTTTAGTCTCTCTCTTTCCCCTTAACCCTGACTGAGACTAACAGTTTAATGCAACAGCAAGACTAGACACTGCTCATTTTTATCCTACAGGGCTTAATTCAGAGCTACCTAAATTTCTAATCCCCATACCACTAACAGCAGCCTGGCTATATTGCATAATAGAACATCATGTGCTAAATTAAATTAAAATAATTGTTTATGTGAAGCTTGAGTATATACATCACATAATAAACTTTATCATTAACTTAGTCCTCAATCATGCAAGTTGAGTATGTGGATGGACCTTCACAGCATCCCATATTGATTACAAAGGGGCTCCACATGGCTACAAAGGTCTGCCTGCGTGTTGTAATTTATTGGATTAGTGAATAAAATACACCTAATGCTTATTGTGAAAGCATAAAAATAATCACTCATTGGGGAGAGAGTAACAGTCATGGCTCTTGCTCTCAGTACAATTATTTATCTCAACATATCTTTTTTTTAAAAAATGAAATAAGCAGACTCCATGTTATTTTACAAGACGTAGGTTGATACATAAACCCATACTCTGTATTTGAAATGTTTACATACCACCTTTTCAAGAGAAAATGAGCCTGTTTCCCCTTTGTGATCCACTGTTGCTATAGCTAAGAGTTGTTACGTATCTGGGCATGCTCCTCACTCTGTCACTTTTCCTGTGTTATCCTTTAGCCAAGCTGGAGCATGAAATAGATTTCTAGTTTATAGACAAAGTATAATCCATGGCTTAGGACACTTAGCCAAGTACTTGGGAGACCCAGGTACAGATATCTGCTCTGTGATAGACTTCTTGTGTCACTGTAGGCCTGTCACTTAGCCAGAGGCAACACATAACTGTTCATTGTGTTTGTGGGGGGCAATTTCAAGGTTCTGCAAATGCACATGACTGCCCCATAGAGGTTGTCAATCTGTGGGGTGTTCCCCCTTAAGGGGGAGTGGAGGAACATTTTTGGGGGATGAATGGCTACGCCAAGTAGCTGAGGCCGGCCCCGTGCAATGATGCTCAGGGAGAGAGCGCCACTTCCACCCCCTGGCTCACATCAGTGGGCCACTCAGCCTCTCTGGATTGGGTGGAGCACTGGAAACAAGCATCTGGGGGAAGGCACATGACCCCACGTGTCCTTCCTCCCACCAGGTGTTGCCTCTGCACTTAGCTCTTCAAAGATATTGAGGTGCCTGGATAGGCAGGTAGTGGGTTTTTCAAAACTGCCTAACCTGCTTAGGCACCTCTGAAAAATACCACTAGGTGCATGTCTGCATCATTAAACACCCCAATACCTCTGAAAATCTTTCCCCTAGTGTCTCTGTACCTCAGTTCCCCATCTGAAAAAATGGGAGAAGAGCACTCCTCTTTCTCATAGGGTTGTTATGAAAATAAACGCATTAAAGATAGTGATGCTCTCAGATATTACAGTAAAGGGAGCCATATATTTACCTTCGATTAATAGATATAATCACACACCACATCAGTACCACCTAAGGAATTTATTGTTTTGGTCGGTAGCCCACAGACCTTCAGCTCCTGGCTGTCAGAAGCCTGAGCTGTGGGCTAGCATGGCTGGTTTTGGAACACTTGACTAACTTTTTTTGCTCCCTGTCTGCTTTTAATTCCTCACACAGACAGGAATTTTAGCTATTTTCAGTGGATATATTCAATTATTTATTTATTATTATATATTCCATAATTAGCTGCATTTGCTACTGAAGCCCAGAAAAGGAACCTGGCCTTTTGTAGACTGCATCTCTAATCAACATGAGTGCTTCATTTATCTACAATTATTTTAGGGAAGTTCTATGCCCTGTTATATACAGGTCAGACTAGATGATCATAATGGTCCCTTCTGGTCTTCAAAGCTAGAGCTCTCTAAAAGTTCTTCACAGACTTTCTAAACTAATCACCCCTTGAAATCAAGGTTTAATTAAACATCTAGGAAGTTAACACCTATACTTCTTTTCTGCCCGCTCCTTGCTGTGGTGTCCCACCTCTTATTCACCTAGTGTTGGCTTCCTGTTCTTTTGTGTTTGGTCTTTCTCCCCAGCTCCCTGCAGAGCTTCCTGCTACCCTCTCTCAGCACTCACAAGGAGCAGATATGGTATGTTCTTGACCATAAATTCTGCAGCATATTGCTCTGATTTTTGTGTCATGCCTATACTGGGTATTGTAGCATATTGGAAATTACGATGTCTGGTAAAAAATTTGCCATCAGAGACTATTAATTATTCAGCTAAACAGGCAATATTGTTATATATGTAATACAATAAACAGAAAATGTTTTCTGATTTTTGTACTGCTCATACTGAAACATAATTTCCATTTTTCCACAGAAATTGGGGGACTTCAACAGCATTTAGTTCCAGTGTAGGTGGGGTGGTTTTGTTGCATTTTTGGTTTCCTTTTAACAAGCCTTGATAATTGAAGCACTGGGTATCCATATAAATACTGTAATGCTAAGCAATGTCATATAACATTGCATTCCCTTTTAGCTGCCACTACTGACTCTCATGCACTTCTGCAGCACTTGCTGCCTCATCTCCAGGAAAGGGCAGAGGCTACTGGACCCCAGGAAACCTGACTTCTATTCCCAGCTCAGCCACTGACCTGGTGTGACTGAAGCACTTCTCCTCTGTTAATCTTTGCCTACCTTTCGTATTTAGTTTGTAAACTCCTTAGGATGGGGCTTATTACTATGAGGCTAGTTATGCCACCCTGAGCCAAAATAAAGTTGACTAATATTTACTATTTATTGTAGCTATTCTCTTCAGTATCCAATACAGTATATATTGTAACATATAAAAGGAGATGGATGGTAATTGCCTTCAATAATCACAATCCTATAGCAGCTAGAATAAACTGAAGTATGAGAGATTGCCAGTAATAATAATAATAGTCTGATGGTAAGATCTTTAAACAATGTAGGGCTGTACTATGCCCTCTGTTTTTAGACAAAGTTTCTCAGTGGCTTCAGTGGGAAATTTTGCTTAAAAAAATGATGGCATGATATAGTTCTTTGTGTCTAGCAAACAATGTATCACTTCAAACTGATATGCTATGTTCATGTTTCTGTTTGTTGTGCTTAACAGGGGTTGGTAAATATCCCAATATTGGTTTTTGGAGTTTCCATTATTCATAGTATACTCAGCTAATAAAATTATAATTAAAATTACAATGGAAATAACAAAGTTAAAATGGGATTTCTAGCTCTGTCTACACTGGGAACTTCCCTTTATTAGTAGCCAGCCATCAGTGTTGGGTAACACATCATATAGATAGGTCAACCCATACTGCACCAGTTGAGCTTATCCCAGTTTAAAACTATGTAAACTCCAATAGTGCAAATAGCCATTTTACCTTTCTATGTCACAGGTTACAACTAACTGGACCCTTTCCACCAATGGCTGCAATCACGGGAAAATCCCCAGCTCAGACAAGTCTTCAGTTGGCCAGATGAGCGGAGCTAGCAACAGCAGATATTGACCTTGTCAGATGGGAATGGAAAAGTGATATTTTAAATCTTAAACCAGAATTTAATAAGATGATGAAAGCATTATATGCAGCCTATCAACCCCAGTCAGATAGGATACAAGGACTGTTATGGCAGGAGGAGGAGTTTGTGGACCTGTGTACTTCATGGTCAGGCACCCTGGTGATAACTGGAAAGTATAATACCTGTAGACTGCAGATAGGGCTGTGGTAGGGCTGTCAGTTTTTTTCAGTGAATTCAAGCGACTAACAAAAAACAAACTAACTCAATTAAAAATAATCATGATTAACCGCAGTTTAACCACACAGTTTAACAATAATAGAATACCGATTCAAATTTATTATCAATATTTTTGATGTTTTTTCTACATTTCCAAAAATATTTATTTCTATTGCAACACAGAATACAAAGTATATATTGCTCACTTTATAGTATTGTTTTATTACAAATATTTGCACTGTAAAAAGATAAACAAAATAAATAGTATTTTTCTATTCACCTCACACAAGAACACTAATGCAATCTCTTTATCATGAAAGTGCAACTTATACATGCAGATTTTTTTGTTATATAACTGCACTCAAAAAGAAAACAATATAAACTTTAAAGCCTACAAGTCCACTCAGTCCTACTTCTTGTTCATCCAATTGCTAAGACAAACAACTTTGTTTACATTTATGGAAGATAAAGCTGACTGCTTCTTGTCACCTGAAAATGAGAACAGGTGTTCACATGGCACAGTTGTAGGTATTTACAGTCAGATATGCTAAACATTTGTACACCCTTCATTCTTCGACCACCATTCCAGACATGGTTCCATGCTGATGACAGCTTCTGCTTGATAATGATCAAATAAGGCACATTAATTTTCATCATCTGAGTCAGATGCCACCAGCAAGAAGGTTGATTTTCTTTTTTGGTATATATATATACCAAAAAAGAAAAAAAATATCTATATAATAGTGACAAAGTTCCTATATAGTGACAAAGTTCCTCCTCTGCCTTGGTGGGTCCTGTGCTTTTTGGCAGATTTGCTCGCCTCAGAGGTTCGCGGCAGCCCTCAGTTTGGCCTCTTCTGCTAGAGTCTCAAACCTGCCGTTCACTCGGCTAACCTCATCACTGGCCAGCATGGGGGAAATGGAGAACAATCTCCGCAGTTTCTGTTGTCCCACCTAGTGGGTCAGGGACAGGCCAGATCCCTTTCCAAATTAGACCTTCCCTTCTGGTGTTGCTCACAGACCAGGTCAACTCCTCCTGTGTCTGATCAGGAGTTGTGGAGATGGGGGAACCCGGGCCTACCCTCTACACTGGGTTCCAGCCCAGGGCCCTGTGAATAGCAGCTGTCTACAATGTCTCCTGTATCAGCTACGTGACAGCTACAACTCCCTGGGTATTTTCCCATGGCCTCCCCCGCAGCACCTTCTTTATTCTCACCGCAGGATCTTCCTCACAAAGCCTGATCACACTTGTACTCAATAGGACTACTCTTCTGTACCTCAGTCCATTCACGTATCTGGGCAGAGTTCCTCTGGGTAGCATCTGCTGGCTCCCTTGACAGCTTCAAGGGACTGTAGGGGGTTCTCTGCTCAGTGTCCCCATCCGGATCTCTTCGTTTAGCCTTGTAATCTCACTCCTGTTCCTGTTATCTCCTTAGTTGTCCCCCCGGAATTATTTGGTTTCCCGGACCTGTGGATCCTCCCCTTGGGCTGGGGGGCAGTCCTTTAGCAGTGGGCGGGCTTTCCTGGATACTAACAGGACTACTCTGCTGTACCCAACTGACCTGGGTCTATTACAACATATATATAATATGAGGACTGTACATTTAGTAATCTGTGCTGTAATTTAAATTAGTAGATGTGAAAATGTAAAAAACATCAAAAATATTTAAATAAATGGTATTCCATTATTGTTTAACTGTGTGATTAAAACTGAAATTAATCATGATTATTTTTTTTAATCTCATGATTAATCACAATTTTTTTTATTGTTTGACAGCGCTGGTTGGAAGTAGTAATTGTGAGTGGAGCCCCCTGCCAATATGACTTCCTATACTCAAACATAACTTGCATATTAATACTACCAAAATCAGCAGACTGAGACAGCATAGATCTGTCTTTGCTTCTTTCCCCACTCAACCCATTTCAGAAACAATCCAGATTCAGTCTCTCTCCATTATTAAGGTTTTGACTCCAAGTAATTTAGAAAATATCAGTTTAATCAAGTATCAGAGGGGTAGCCGTGTTAGTCTGCATCTGTAGAAGCGACAAAGGGTCCTGTGGCACTTTATAGACTAACAGAGGTATTGAAGCATAAGCTTTCATGGGTGAATACCCACTTCTTCGGATGCAAGCAGTAGAAATGTCCAGAGGCAGATATAAATGTGCAGGGAAGATTCAGGCTAGAGATAACGAGGTAAGCTTAATCAGGGAGGGTGAGGCCCTCTTCTAGCAATTGAGGTGTGAACACCAAGAGAGGAGAAACTGCTTTTGTAGTTGGCTAGCCATTCATAGTCTTTGTTTAGTCCTGAGCTGATGGTGTCAAATTTGCAAATGAACTGAAGCTCTACAGTTTCTCTTTGGAGTCTGGTCCTGGAGTTTTTTTGCTGCAGGATGGCTACCTTTAGGTCTGCAATTGTGTGTCCAGCAAGGTTGAAGTGTTAATCAGTTTAATCAGATACTGCAGATCCTTATGTCCTTGATATATGCCCCTACAGCCCACCATGAATAGTATCTCTAAATGTTCACAGCTAACACCAAACTATATAATATCTCAAACAAGAGTGAGGTCTCCCATCCTGGATTTCTGTAAATCCACAAGTCTATCTAAGGTTTGTTGAGTAAAGCATTATAAAAAGTGCAATACAAAACCCACTGGCTTCTGCTAATTTAACTAGTGGTTTCAATTCAGGTGGTTTAGGCACCCTGAATTTTGGTCTAAGTTTTGAGTTGATATGAACTTTGACACTCAAAAAAAACCCCTAAGCTTCTTAGTTTTGACAAGAAATACATATGTGGACATGAAAAGCTGCTATTCTAACTCATATCCCTCCGGCCTCAAAGGAAAGACTGAAAATATGTATGTGTCCCCGCCAAAATTCTCAATACAAATATAGCAAATTTGGCATGCAGATTTTTTCCCCATTTATCTTGATGAGGGAAATGTTTTTCTGTAACAGCAGGATAATCTAATATTTAAGTAATACAGAACACCACTTTTCTAAATGTTCTTTAAGGCATTTAGAAGAAATCGTGCCAGTATCAGAAAACAATATTCATGCCTTACATTTAAAATGGTGGTTAATTTCACCATGCTTATTGCAGAGAAGAACAGAAAAATAAACAATCTGATAATTTAATGTTTTTGATGAATGGCTTGTTCAGAGAGTAAGTAAAATGAACATTAGATGTATTTTGAATGCTGTTATACGGTTTTTGTGCTTACTCTTTTTCCTATCAAATATCTTTTTTTTTCATTTTCATACAATTCCCTCCTTTCTACTTCTATTATTTCTATTAATTCTCATAGGAGGCATTATTTAGTATTCTTTTATTACACTGTCATTTCCCCCGTGTTTTGAATGTTTTCTGTATGCTTTAAATGATTTTTGCTTCATTTTTCAAATGTTGAGCAATCCTAAATCATAAAATTACTTTGATAGTTATTGATCTATCACTGCAGATTGCATTGATTTTTGGGTCTCTTTGGTTCTTTTATTCTTTAGTGCAGTGGTTTGCAACATGAGGTCTGTGGACATTTGGCAGTCCACAGACTATGTCTAAGATTTCAAAAGGGGTCTGTATATCCATTTGAATTATTTTTGGAGTCCGCAATTGAAAAAAATGTTGAAAAGCACTGCTTTAGTGCCTTACCTGAGTCTAATGACCTTACACAGTCCTGAACACTGTTTAGAACAAGAATGTAGACATGAACTACTTCTTAAGTAGATTATTACACTAGAGCAGGGATCTATCCATCATGTATGTCTTCACTAAGCTAAATCTCAACATGTTCCTAATGCATATATTTACTTTTCTCTACTGCACTCCACATTGTATACTGTCTGGACTAAATCCAGAGAAAGATGTTATGGGCACAATAAGATCAAATCAAAATACTTGTTCCAAACACTCCTGAACTTTGGAGTCATCTAGAATCAAATTCAAACTTTTCAGCTCAGGCCCAATCCACTTCCAAGCCCTTTATTTTATTTCTAATTATCCCTGTAGGTTTGGATTGAATCTGTAAAACACAGACGGGTTGATAGAAGAGCTATCAGAGCCTGAAATATTAGAGTGTAATTTATTTTACAACACGATTGAGATATATTTTATAAGCTGATAAATATAGATTGTCACTGCTGTTGTATCGGGTCTAGGGGAAAAGATACAAGAAAAGTTCCATTGAAGATACGTAAGCTATGTAAGAAAGTGGCTTCTGAGAGTTTATGTATTAATATTTATGTCAGGGGACTCTGGTGATTTAATATATAAACAAATATATTCACACAATGATGCTAACAGTATAACCAATAAAAACAATTTTTGTGAACTACCCAGCCTGTGTGAAAAATCGGACATATCTGCAAGACTCCTCTGAGATAGACCAAGGAATAGATGTGTCTAACTGAGAACTACCTGCAGGCAGTTCAAGATATCTAAATCTTCCAGGTTCCCAACTCACTTTCAAGTGCTCCCAGAAAGAAGCTCTGAATATGACATTCTATCTCTGAATACAGGGTTAGCATATCATCTGAATCAATATAATCCTGGGTAACTCAGCTGTAATGCCATTGCTTGCGTCGCCAGGTAGATGTGCACTGCAGGTATTTTACAGCTCCTGCTGCCAGACCCAGCCTAAGGAAAGGAAAAGGGAAAGCCTCCATGTATAATGTGGGGTTACTGGAGCAGTTTGTAAATCTACCAAGAACAAAGAGTCTATTCTATGTGGCTACTGAGAATGTTGGAACATACTCGTAAAGAATCATCCAGAAAAAAAAAGTTCTGTGTTAGAAAAATCTTGGTTTGATTTTACTCCAGCTTTACCTTTTGACATTTCTCATTGATAAACTCCAAATGTTATATAATTTGATTGTTCTCTATCATAGTGTAATGATAGTCAAGGGCCAAATCTAACCGTTGATATCAGTACATTCAAATAATCCGAATACATGTGGATGCTGCCTTTTCATATTTGAAAAACAAAATGGATATTCTACAAAGACTAATTCTTGAAACTTTATCCCTTCTGAAGAGGCAGGGTGGCAGGATGGATGACCCAAGTACTAACATAACTGGATTAAGGCAATCTTGGTCTTTAGGTACAGCTATGTCCCCATGGCTCCACCTCCATGTCATGGCCCCACTCCTAGCTTGGAGTAGCAGGGGCCACTGTCTTCTCTCCAAAAGGCAGGAACAGTGGTACAGGTCACCCTTGCGCTGTGACCCTGCTATCCCCCGCAGCAGGGATCCTCTCCCTTCTCAAGAGGCAGGGTGGCACTGTAGGGAGGAGAAGGGAAAGTACTTAACCTCAGCAGCCAAGTATCTGCTTGGATGTACTCCATTCAAGCAGGTTTCAGGGTGGTAGCTGTGTTAGTCTGTATCAGCAAAAAGAACGAGGAGTACTTGTGACACCTTAGAGACTAACACGTTTAGTTGGGCATAAGCTTTCGTGGGCTAAATCCCACAAAAGCTTATGACCAAATAAATGTGTTAGTCTCTAAGGTGCCACAAGTACTCCTCGTTCTTTTTCCATTCAAGCAGTGTGTTTTGAGATAACACCCCATTGAGATGCAGGACAGTTTTCTCCTCTCAGTGCTATCAATTCAGGCTGCCTGCAGATTCAGAAAGTTGTTGCATCATTTGTTCTCCAGGGAAGTTTTCAAGCTTCTCTTCACGTCCATGAGGGCTGGAAAGCTTGTGGGTTTTTTTTTCTTTGTTTGGGTTTTTTGTTGTTGTTTGGTCTTTTAGTATGAAAGCTGAGATTCTATTGTAATGATATGATCGGGAGCTGGGGCTATGACCTATACCTTCGTCTGGCCCTGACTACTTAAAGTAAATAAGTGACAAAAAGGTGCATTTTACAATTTATTCATCATGAGTGATATTCTTCTTTATGCCAAAGCCTATCAGAAGGCCTATGCAGTACTTAAATTCCATGTAAGGCCTTGAAAGAGGGATTTCATGATGCATAGGCCTTCAGCTGGCCCTCTGCACAGGGATCTATTTCACCTCATGAAAACTGTTTATT
The DNA here is from genome assembly GCA_037349315.1 of Chelydra serpentina. Taxonomy (NCBI): domain Eukaryota; kingdom Metazoa; phylum Chordata; order Testudines; family Chelydridae; genus Chelydra; species Chelydra serpentina. Next base: position 83,376,907 of record JBAIAC010000004.1, read on the forward strand.
ACTTTGTGAATTTCATACTTCTGGGATAAGCAAAAGGGTGTAGATTTTCTTTGAGGAAGGCAAAAATCTATTAGGTCATATCCTCAGCTCTGCTTTATCCCCTTTGTCCATCTCTAGTATCACAAAAGTAACAAGAGCCAGAGAAGGATTCCTCTTGCTTAGGGAAAACCGCTAAGTGGAATAAAGCCAGCATAGCGAGCTCTACACCACCTGCTGTACAGTACTAAAGCATAGGGCGCATGTAAGAGAGGAGAGAGAAGGAGGGGGCTGAAATATGCTGAGGTGTGTGAATCCTGAGCCAGCTTGAATGACTCCTAGAAGATAGTAGCTGTCTTCGGAAGTTAGAGCAGCTCTAAATCTTCTTTAACTTATGTTGGGAGCTGAACTGGGAGGATTGGAGGAGGGGTAGAAAGGTGTGAGGATCTCGATTCTTGACCTCAATGGGCTATTTATGGAGGGAGTGCAGGAGCAGTCAATTTAAAAAAAAAAAGCTATGTGTGAAATCTAAAACTTCTGTTGACTATAAATTAGTGAACCATACATGCTCTAAATCTCATAGGAGTTACATTTTCTCCAGCCTTCCCATTCACTTAGCACTTAACACATTAAATAATTTAGGACAGGTTTTTCTATTATATATTCCTAGCAACTGTTGAAGGAGCATGTGGCCATATGTAACATATGTAAAGCAAATAGAGATAATGAGCAACTTAAAAGGCAATAGTGAAATGTAATGCTACATAATAAAAAAAACCCAACAAAACTGAAAAACAAGCATTTATATCTAGCATTCAGAATCAAGGACTCTAATATACAAAATCCCTGCCAATTATTATACTGTTATATTGTTTCTAAAATATGGTCAACATGTACACTAGATTAATCTGTGTACTATAAAAAGACACGGGCCAGATTCTGAACTCATTTTACAGTGATGTAAATCAAATCATTTGAGCTATCCCAATTTATACCAGCTAAGGATCTGGCCTCATCTGATTTCACTGGAGTTACTCCAATTTTACACCAGTTAATGAGATCACAATGTAGGTTTATCACTGAAATATCATTCTTTATTTAGTAACTTCAAACTATTTCTTCTCAAGAACTATTTGTGATCTTTACATCTTTACAATATTGCTTTTCTATCAGAAGAGGCTATGGTAGAACTGGCATCCCCTTTGTTCTTTCACAAAGGAGAGAAATTGGTTGGAGATTACCCTAGTATCCTTGAGCTCTGAAAGTCTCTTTGAATATGAATAATGATAGAAAGAACAGGAACAGAGCAAAAGGTGAGAATCAAAGAATAGTATTAAGCAAGGGCTCTCTGAAATAAGAAACATGTATTAAAACAAAACAAAATCCTCTGAGGAAAATCAAGGTTTTGAATTGTTTCAGAATCTGAAATCTGTAAAGTATCTTGGATTTTTTTTTAAAGACCTGAAAAAGAGCTACTACTCCTGTAACTTTAACAAAAATAATGTAACATTAATTCAAGAGAGACTTTGGGCCTGATCCTTCAAATTCTGAATCATGTGAGATCTCCTAATTAAATCAATGAGATTACTCATTAGATTCAAAGTTTACAGGGTTGGGGCCTTTGTTCCAACATTTGCTATGCAGAAAAGAACTATATTTTAAAACTAGAAAAGAGTCTTAAAACAGATTTCCTCTTAAAGCCAAGAACAGAGAAATTTAGGACTGGTCTGCAACTAAAACTTAGGTTGGACTAACTATGTTGCTCAGGGTGGTGAAAATTCACACAGAGATATTAAACCAACCTAAGCCCCAGTATAGACACTGCTAGATTAATGGAAGAATTTCTCTGTACTAGCTACTCCCTGTCAAGGGGGTAGATTAACTGCAGCAATGGGAAAACCACTTTTGTCACTATAGCAAATGTCTACACTATGCACTACTACACGGATAGGATTGTTTGCAAAGATTTTCAAAGTTCATTTCATGCCTCCTTTTCTCTTTTAATGTTTTGATGCTTTAAATACACCAGAAGTTTTATTTTGAAGCTCAATATATTACTCTCTCCATCCCTTTGTCATTCTTCTTTTCATCCTTGTTTGTACAGAAGCATCATCAAGAGTATCAGCAAAGTTTCAGAAATAGTAGCTGTGGGGGTGAGACACACAGAATAGGATGGTGTAACTCCCTGGAAGTATCTGGAAGAAGTTTAGAAGTAATGCAAATGCAGGTATAAGATTTGTTTCAGAAACCTGCTCTGGCTCCCTTTGCAATTAGGAACAGAAAAACCAATGGCTTTGATGGTGTAGGAATATGTCCCACTGATAAGTGGCAAAGATAATCTTCATTGATTTGACATTCAGGTGGTGTGCAAACAAAAATAGCTTATATGTCAAGGGGAAAATATAGGATAAATGAGACAAGGTGTATTACAAACAGTCCCCCTAATTTAATTTATGCCTACATCATCCCCCAGTATGGAACCATCCCCCAGTATGGAGATCGCAACTCCTATTGACTTCAATCTGGAGTTGCACTCATTTGTGTTGCCAAGGATGAAACTGACCCTCACAAAATATCATTGTTGTAAGATGACCTATTGAGTGACAAATCGGTGTTAGATACACTATGCTGCTCACGTGTATTTGCTTATTACTTCAAGCCTAGGTCTACGTTATGCCAATTTTTTACAATGGATTTACACCAGCAAAAAACTGGAGTAACACTGTGGTGAATGAAGCTCCAGATGTATAATTTTCATCCCATTTGTATCACTGTTTAATTTAGTCAAGAATGTTTTAAAGAGCAAGGGCCAGATCCTCAGCTATTGTAAACTGGTGTAGTTCCATAGGCTACAATAGAGCTATGTTGATTTATATGAGATGATAATCTGGTCCTGAAGTTTTACTCTGAACATAAGGTGAAATAATTCTTCGATAATTACTCTGCTAATTGATAACATGTTTTACAGAAACTAATCTGTAGTTTCCCACAGAAAGAAACATTCTGGTATACTTGTTTCTTATTATCGTTTAGGTAATGCTGTGATACAGGCGAAACAAAACCTCTGAAAATAGCTGAAAAGAAAGCTTGGAACAAATAAATAGGGCCAAACACCTTGACAAGATTATGAATGAATTTACCTCAAAATAAATATTAATGATATTTTATAGGCAGTTTATCCTAACTGGCACTGACTTCAGGACTGTGCAAAGGAAATAGTAATTTCATTGGTGTGTCATACATTGTAAACCAGTGCATAGTTTGACTCAGACAATTTACCTCATTCAGTTAGAATATTGGTCCATTAACACTATTATACTGTCTCTGGCAGTTCCACTATCTGCTGATTCAAAGGAGGCAAATCACCCACTCACCTTGTTAATTCATCTAGTCAATTGTTCAATTCTGTCTGCAAATAAAACATTATTTTTGTGATTCCTATGAAGAGGAGCTCAAGCCCTGAAGCATGAGATTGGATTCCCCCTTATTAGAATGCATAAAAGCAAGTGTTATTAGTCATAAAATTACACAAGAAATCTCAAGAAAATTGTTTCCCATCTCTTAATAAACACTAATCCTGATTCAGGACCATCAAATTCTGCACCCATGGCTGTAATGTAGACAGCAGTTAAGCCAGCCTTGCTGTGGAAGAGTTGTTCTGTCCCACTATAGGTGGGTTTATTAATTATGTGTGCTAGTGCTTCACATGCACTAGGTATTTGCCAGACATTTAAGAAGATATGGTTCCTGCTCAGTTCAAAGTCTGAGACTAGACAGACAAGCAGGCAAGGGTCAGGAAAGAGAACAATAAAAGAGATTGGTAGATCTTGTTTATTTGTGCAGACAGAGGTAGCACTGAAGAATAGAGGTTTTCAGATGGATTTGAAAGTGGGAAAGGTAAGGGTCGTGCAGATGGACGCAAAAATTGCTCCACTGCATTTGAGCAAAAGGTTCAATTTCCAGTGATGACTCATGTTATATGCTGTCATGTGATGTTTCTATAATGATGAATCCTTCTTGTCATTCACTCAGATCAAGGAGAACCATTGTTTGAACACATGGTGTCACAAGTATACACTATGTGTTTAGAGCTAATATCCTAATATAAACTGTCATAAACATCTGCTCATGTGCAAATCAGGAAACTCCAAAGTCACATTAGGGTGAGCCAAGTAGCTAATGTTCTGTGGATAATCATTCTAATGTATGATTTTCAAAACTTTATGCTGTAAGCTTTCTTTTTAAAATAATCTTACTTGGTTTATTTAAAAAACTTTAAATAGCCAACAGAGAATTAAAAGGGAAAATTGTTTCATGATTTTGAATGGGGAATTCTATTTTTGCTATGTTATCTGCCCACTTAACTCAGAAGGCCAATTTGTACCAATAAATAAAATAAAACACAAACATAACAAAACAAAACAAAAAAACAACTTCCAGGCACTTGCATCTTTCTAGGTACAGTGATTTGTCCTTTAATAACATTGTAGAAGAGAAACAGATAACTTTATACCATCAAGAAACTTGACAAGGAGGAAGTGTGTGGGTTTGATATCTCCACTCTCAAAAGATACAATTCACATTTCCGCTACATCTGAGGACCAAATAGCAATTAGAAGAGATCAACTTTATTTTGAACTTCAGTTACACTATAGTTTGTAAAAGAACGAGGCTCTGAATTGATAGTCTGATGAAAGAAAAGAATAATTTTGCAGTCAGACTTTCAGACTATTTCAAAGAGTATCATTAAAAAAACTTGAAGGGCAAAACAAAAGTAGCTCTAAAATACATTAGAAGGGAGAAGAAAAATGAAAGGAAAAGTGTGGGTAGAAAGAACAAGAAACCTGCCCAACATTCTTCATTTCCTGTCACAGAAAGCAATGTCAATATGAAATAGAAGGGAGAAAAAGGCTAACATTAGTGTAAACAAGACATATATTGTAAAATTGGCTATTATAATGTAAGCAATATTACTTGACCAGGTGTGCATATGGGCCTGGTGCAATACCCCCTAACTCAATGGAAGGACTGCTGATATACATCAGGTGTATTGTGAGGTATTGAATGCATTGCAGTCACTTGACAACAGCAAAACATGCCTGGGTTGTCTACATTACAAAATTATGTCAACCTACCTTACTTCATCATACAGCCATCACAGTTCTTAAATCACTTTTGTGTGTGCATGCTTTGCTCCTGGTGTCAGCCATCCTCAGTAGGAGCACTTGTATTCATTGTAATGTCAGTGTGGGGCATTGTCGGATGGCTCCTGAATGCCAGTAACAGTTGATGTAAGCAATGCAGTGTCTACACTGACATTGCGTCCAGTTAATTACATCGTCCATGATTCGACAGCCACAAAATGTGACACACAAGCCCTCTTCTAAATAAATAAATAAATAGCTTTTATAATTGTGAAGATAATCTTCTAAATGTGACTCAAATGTTAACCTATGCAGTGCTGCCTTCTTCCAAAGGCCACCGTGCAGGTATTTAATTTTTTTAACTTGTTGCCATTAAAAGATATTCTTTTAACATGTCTATACTATTAAATCAGAGATTTAAAAACCCAGGTCCTCAGTCCTACACTCCTTACTGTTTGAACTCAATAGGAGTTTAGCTTGAGTAATAAAGGAAAGACTAGGCACCTGCATCTTTTGTGTTTCATCCATCCCTAGCATGCTGCAAATAAACACCCTGTTTACCTCTTTACTCGTGTAAATCAGGAGCAATTCTATTGAAGTCAAATGAGATACTAATGTAAACTTAAAAGGAGAGCCGGGCTCTATATTTGTAAAAGGAATCATATTGCATATATTTGCAAATCAAAATCCATTCAATTTCTTTACTGGCAGTAACAGTTATTATTGTTAATGATAACATAAAAAGTGGGGAGAAAAATCAACATGTAGTGTCCGTAAATAATAGATCAACTTTACATATTAAATTTGTAAACATTTGTGATTGGACTTAATTTACTAGACTTTTTTTTCCTTTTAATATGCTTGTTTACTTGCATTTTTAAGAGTATAATTCCACAATAAATGCTTTCCATTTCCTTGGTGACTGTCTGTGAATAATTATAGCCAAGATGTTGTAAACTACAATTAACACTAAACTTCTTATGTATAACAATGTTATGATAAGAATAAGCTATGAAACTAGTACAGCTTTAATATTTTACTCCCTACACAAGTGTTAATTACAAGGCCTACTTCAAGTATTTGTGGTGGTGACAAGTACTACCTTCCTATTTATTATATAAAATGATTAGCTCTGAATTAAGGCTATAAAATAAATATTATATATAATATAACATGAGCAGTGTTTCTTATTTATCACTGAGGGGAAAAAATATGTTAGAACAAGAGTATTGGGAAAACAACAAAGAAAAAAATGGTGTTAAACTGCCCCACATGTAAACACTTCAGTGTATTGCTTTACAAGGGAATGCTATAATAGACTATCTTTTTAGAGACAGTAAATAATTCAGTACAGAGCCTCTCTAAAGAGGAATTTAAAAAGCAGAAAAACATATTTGTTCAGCAACTAATATGACATGTTGGCATTCATGTCTATTTTTAAAAGAAATATAGTTTATTCCATCCAAAAGACACCATGTTTCTGATAACTAATGACTGCCAGTAGGTGCAACATTCTTCTTCTACCACTTAAAAGCACTGTTGGGCTACAGATACCTGATTCCATGCATTGACTCTGCTGCAGCTAGACTTGTAAAGGTAACTTTCATTTAAGCATCCTTAATTTTAGGGTGAAATGACCAATCAAGTTTATGGGCTGGATAGCAGTTCAATGTTAAGTGTGGAGCCTACGGTTGCTGCTGAAACTGTTGTTAGCACCTCCTTCCATGCCAGCCTTAATAGAGCCAGTGTAGAGGACCATCTCCTCAATTATGAGCACTTTTCCCATGCAGTTTTTATGCAGGGCTTAAGTAGTGCAAAACATTTTGCACTAGACCTTTGCATCTGAGGGAAAGTGGGGGCAGGGAGCGTTTGTAGTACTTTATTCATACAGAACTGAAAATAAAAAACCTGAGTCCAATGTGGCTTCCGCTGGTGTCAAGAGAAAAGGCAATGAATTCTATGAGCACTGGATTAATGCTAATATTGTATCCGGTAATACTAATAACAATAATAGTAATTTTTAAACACCTATTGTATAGCAGTAGATGGTTTGAGTCACCGGACTTCGGAGTTATAAGGAAAAAGGAGTATATTTGGTAATCTAATTTTTAATTAAATTCTTGACATTTTGTCTGTTTTTGTCAGAAAAAATATGCAGATAAGTGGAGGATGTGATGTCACAAATGTTGTTGTTATGCAGCAGTATGTTACTGTGATTGAGTGTACAATTCCCAGTAGAGAAAGTGTTCCCAGTGGAATTGTTGCTCATAATCAGTGGTTGCTCTTACAAGGTGTAGCTGCAAACAAGCATCTACTGTACTTATTACTGTTTAGTTTATCAAATTGTTCTAAAATCTTATGTTGACACATCAGTGTGGGACAGTACTTCAGATTTGTCACCCAGAAAGAATAGTTCAGATCTCCCTCACATTCTTTGCAGTGAAGATTGCTGCATAAAACTGGCACTGTCTCTGAACAACGGTTGGTTGAGAAAGGAAAAAGGTTGATTAATCTGAAAGAAATAGTCTGTCTATTTCAGTGTTTAGATAGAATCATAGGACTGGAAGCGACCTTGAGAGGTCATCCAGTACAGTTCCCTGCACTCATGGCAGGACAAGTATTATCTAGACCATCTCTGACAGGTGATTGTCTTCTTAAAAATCTCCAATGATCGAGATTCCACAGTCTCCCTAGGCAATGTATTCCAGTGCTTAACCACCCTGATAGGAAGTTTTTCCTAATGTCCAACCTAAACCGGCCTTGCTGCAATTTAAGCCCATTGCTTCTTGTCCTATCCTCAGATGTTAATGAGAACACTTTTTCTCCGTCCTCCTTGTAGCAACCTTTTATCTATTTGAAAACTGTTATCATGTCCCCTCTCAGTCTTCTCTTCTTCTGCTTAAACAAACACAATTTTTTCAATCTTCCTCGTAGGTCATGTTTTTTAGACCTTTAATCATTTTTGTTTCTCTCTTCTGGACTTTCTCCAGTTTACCCACATCTTTCCTGAAATGTGGTGCCCAGAACTAAAACAATATTCCAGTTGAAGCATAATCAGTGGAGAGTAGAGTGAAAGAATTACTTCTCGTGTCTTGCTTAAAACACTCCTGCTAATACATCCCAGAATGATGTTTACTTTTTTTGCAACAATGTTACACTATGAACTCATATTTACCTTGTGATCCACTATAACCCCCAGATACCTTTCCTCAGTACTCCTTCCTACCCAGATTCTAGCTGCTTTCGAAAATCTAAGATAGCTAGATAGATAATTTTCCTGGAATATTGCTGTTGTGTGGATTCCATTGACAATGTCATGTTAGCTAAAATCTGACCACCTGTTTGAAAATATAGGGGACTGTCTTCAGATCTTTACTGGTGATAGCAGCATACATTACTGAGGGTGGTATTTGTAGAAAAAAGATTGTAAAGGTATAAATATTGTGCTATTTTAAAGGCATAAACATTACCACCCACATTTACATGTGACAGAAAAAAGCTTTCTGGCAATCACTAAAGCACATGAACAGTGGCTATTATACTCCCACCCCTTTTCAGTAAAATATTCAAGCTAGAAATCCGACTGTGAATTCCATTAACCACTGTTTTACAAAAATGTACCTAGTCCAGCTCCTTCTGACTTTTAATACAAAGGAAAGTGATTAAGTGCAACACTATGTCTGTATGGAGAACTGATATTTTGGTAAATAAATGTATTTGTTCAAGGATGAAATTACATGTGCTAATGCTAATAACAAAGCCATTTCAACTTATTTGATATCCTTTGACAGGGTTGATACTAATTGCAAATAATTAACAGCTTTTCATCTGAACAGCATGATTGTCTCCTCTTGGCTTTATTTTTTTCTTTCAGTTCCAATTTTTGTCTGCAAACTAGTCTGAGGAGAGGAGGGTTTTTTTTACCATTTATATAGTCCAGAATATTGCTTAATAGCTCTTCTGGAAATCTTTAATTTTGTATTCTCTTCTCATTTAGAAATTCCTGGTCAGCTTAGAAAGATTTGGGTATAGTGCAAGTCATTTAAGAAGGAATCATCAGGAGAAAAACTCAGTTATACCATCTTATCCGACCTTATTTTAGGGAATGATTTTCAACCTTCCTGAAGCCTTATGGCCATATACAAAAATTTGTGTGCAATTGAGTGCCTAGTGAATGTATGTAGACTGGAAAGAGTGGCTAGAGATGTTACACAGAACTGTTTGGCCTGGCAGACACAGTGAGGAATGAGAGACAGAGACAGAATGTGGTCTTAACATATTGCAAAAAATGACCTCTATATAGATTATGCAATAGCTTTCATTAGCAAAGCCATACAGAAATTCAGTATGGATTTGTAATTTAATTTGATGAGATTAGATACTGATCTGGAGTAACTTGGTACAGCTCCATTGAAGTCAATGGAGATAAAGTGATTTTCACTAGCCGAGCATCTGGCCAACTGTGTTTTCCTTCCCAAGAACAGAAGTGGAGTTTATTCCATCTACAAACATTATTTAGCTAATACCTGACCTGAAGATATTTCCTTTCCCTTTCTCTAGTTGCTGGGTTTGATAATGCAGACAACCATCAAAATCTGCCCAGGAAGGAATTGAGTCAACAACGTTATAAAGGATTCTCCATATCTCCTAACTAAATCCTTCTCTTTCCATGATTTTTCAGCACTTACTAAAATGGCAATCAAATCAAGAATCCTCCTTCGACCTTCATGCAAATGGACAGATAGGTGGATTTATTTTATCAAATTTTTAATCCACTCAAGTGTATCTATCAACACTCTAGGTTTTAAGATGCACTGTAGATCCAAGATTTTCCAGGCTTATGATCTGTCTACTCGTGACAAAATGCAAGTTAACCATCTGAATGAGCACGTTATCATCTATCAAAACACCATTTTTTTTCTTTCTTGATTTATTGGAAATAATATAAGAATTCCTGTGCCATGAGATCAGTTGGCTGCAGAATGACTGGAAGCTGGGGAAACACACACACACACTTGTAAAAAATGAATGAGAGACTTTATTAAAAACGAAAGCCAGTATCTTTTCTTCCAAAAGACCCAATGTGATTCTCTGGGCCAAATCGTGGACTTCAATGAGAAAAGGAACAGATCCTTCAAAAATACTGCTACAATTTAATTTGTAAACATTCTAAAAATTGGCTATATAATGAATGCCATAGTTGGTATCAATCCTAAATACCTTATTATCTCATTGTTCCTTGTACTCCTCCTTCTTTGTCTTTATCCACCTGTCATATCTTGTTTTATATTTAGACTGTAAGCTCTTTGGTTCCATATTTGTACAGCACTTAGCACAGTGGGGTCCTGGTCCATGAGTAGGGCTACTAGGTGCAACCATAATACAAATCCTATGAACTTGTTGTCATATAGCCAATACAAATACTAATACTACTACCTCCATGCAATGACAATAATGGTTATGAACTTAAGGGACGTAGCTATATGCCCTTTAATTACTTTTCTGTGTGCAGAACAAATGACTGTTAGGGCTCAAGTTTCAAACCTTTGAGTGTGGTCTCTTCTGTTCCCATTCCCAATTTCCCAATGTCACACCTTGCATCTTCTCCTTCATTTTCTCATTCCCCTTTTTCCTCCTCCCTCTCCATTTGTTCATTCTCTCTCACTCTCTTTCACTCCTTCTCCCTAACTCTTTGCTGTACTTTTCCTCCCCTACCCTTCCTCTTCCCGTCCCATAATCTCCCTCACTCACTGTGTGGGAGAGAGAAAGAGGGAGAAATAGAGGGAAAGGAAGAGGGAGAAAGGAGGTGAGGGAAAGAGAGAGAGGACAGGTTAGGTGTACCTCGGTCCCTCCTATTCTCTGTTTGTGGCGCATAATAGTTTAATCTCCTTTGGGCTGCAATACTTTGGTCTAATTTTGGTTCTTGGGTTTGTTTGTGGGCTCTTAGTGGTGTTAGTGGCCTGTGATATAGAGGAGGTAAGACTAGATGATCTGGTGGTCCTTTCTTGCCTTAAACACAATGGCTCTATCAATTTCTAATAAAATATTTTATATAGTGAGTAGCCTTTCTTGCTAAAAAATATTTAAGAGATGCAAATCCTTTTCTCAACTGAATGAACAACCTAGTATAATATTACTATAAATGTGTAAGATTTATGTAATTTTTGAAAAATGCACCCGGTCATGAGTGTGATGAGTGTAAGCATGGCGTAAACACTTCTCACTCTAATATGTTTAAGCTATCCTCATGATATGTGAAATCTGTGAAAAAGAAAGTCTCTCTCTATATATATATCTGAATAAAAACAAAGGCACAGTAATATATAAGTAAAATATTTTAATAGAAAAAGAAAAACACCCAGATCTAGTCATCCCCTCTTCTCCCAGTTCAAAACACTATTGACATATACAAGAGAAGAGGGCGCATATCAAGGAATTAAATAAATATATTTTTTAAAAATGGAATAAAACATAAGGAACTAATGTGTGCCACTCTACATTTCTTTCTTTTTTTTTTTTTCTTTTTTGGTAGGGTTGTTCTCTCTGTTCCTGCTTTTCTACCTACTAGACGACACTTTCTGCACCGTCAGTTATATTGTCCTGTCACTGTGTGTGCTACTGTGATGTACTATACCTGCTTAATTAACGTGTCTGGCACAGGGCCAGCTTATTAGAAGCCACTTGTCGTGTCACTGCATTTCATTCCTAGCACTCTTTGTGACGTTGTACTTTGTTATAGTGCCAAAGTAAGATATTAGTGTATAAGGTACCTGTATATGTCTATGACTGGAAGGCTCATATGACTTCAGTTTCTGGGAGGCCATCTGTTGTATGTTTCCTGACACATGTTCCTGTGCTATGTCACAGAGCTGTTTTTGGTAAGGTATAAATGAGTTTATAATGGTCTTGGGCTCCAACAGTCTTTGGGCATGTGGCTGATGGTGGTTTTATAGTAGCCCAGACGTCATGCCTGCTGTGATAGTGTTGTATGTTTCCTCCTTGATGCTGCTCTGTGGTGGTACATATTGCTAATGAGTAATATACATGTTCATCTAACCCAGGACACCTACTTTGGCCATCATTGCTTTTCCAGGGATGCAGCTGCAACAATAATAAAGAAATATACACTTGATAGCTCAATTTTTCTGCCAATTTCTTTTGTTGCTGTTCTGTTATCCCACTATTGTTCGTTTCAGAGTTGTTTAGTTAAATTGCACCCACGATGTAGACATGAGGTCAGACATTGGTTTGCATTGAGTTCATTGCTCATTGGCTTTATATGCATCTACTGAAACTACTTGCAATACACCACTGAAGACAGCAATGCTGTGACTGAAAAGCCTTTGGAAGTATTCACTCAGCTAAGAATTTGCATGAAGAACTTCACTGAGAAATAGGAGAATACTTTTCTTCACACTTAGCCCAGGGCTACACTAGGGGAGGGGGGTCGATCTACGATACGCAGATTCAGCTACGTGAATAACGTAGCTGAAATCGGCGTATCGTAATCGGCTTACCTGACCATGAAGACGGCGGTGCGTCGATCACTGCAGCTCCCCCGTCGACTCCGCTTGCGCCGGTCGATGACGTGGTTTTACGGCGCCGACGGGGAGCGCGATCGGGGATCGATTAAGCGCGTCTTAATGAGACACGAAAAATCGATCCCCGATAGATCGATTGCTACCCGCCGATCCGGCGGGTAGTGAAGACAAGGCCTTAAGGAAAGTGGCTATACAGATGTAGCTTGTTTATTCAGTGCATTGTCTCAGCCCTCTCGTTTCTGAAAAATGAATGCCAAGTACAGAATGTGGTGAAAGAATTCAGAAAAACTGGATCACTGCAGTCATTTTCTCAAGGATTTGGTTGTATTGTTTTTCTAAGTAGCTGCCTACAGTTGAACTAATCCATGAAGTGACTGGAAAGTATACCTGGACTGAGCTACAGCATCTAAATGAAGAAAAACAAACTTTGTATGAGTAGTGCTTAGAAAACATTCATCTGACACTATCCCTGTAACTAGTCATTGTAGGGAGTGAATAGTGACCTCTGACATATGATAGCAGTATAACTTTTCATAGCTCTGACGATGTCAGTGAAGAGGGCTGAAAATTGAATTTTTTCCTGCATTCCTGTGACTCACAGCTCTATAATAGAGCATCAACAACAACAAAAACCCCAAATCTTTGGGCGGCAATTGAGCAAGTGAATTTACCTGAGTCCCTCAGATTGGAAGAAAATGTGGCAAACTGAAAGAGGTGGTGGCAGCACTTACAAATATTCTGGAAAGCAAAATATTGTTCCACAGAAATCAAAGCGGGAGGAGAATCTTTTCACATTGCTATGGGTCACAGGTCCAATGGCACTGGTGATTTACATCACATTATAGTAGAAGCAGAAAAATATGACAAACTGCTAGACGAAGACATTCAAAAATAACCTGAAACCAGTGTCTTTTTAAATAAATAAAGATATGCCAATCTCCTGGAACGACCTTGAAAGGTCATCGAGTCCAGTCCCCTGCCTTCACTAGCAGGACCAAGTACTGTCCCCTGACAGATTTTTTGCCCCAGATCCCTAAATGGCCCCCTCAAGGATTGAAATCACAACCCTGGGTTTAGCAGGCCAATGCTCAAACCACTGAGCTATCCCTCCCCTGCGATCAATGCTACTTAGTCCTATATATGGCCAAGAATTAGGGAAATGTTGAAATTCCTTGAGTATAAGAAATACTTGCTTCTCTAATTCCCCATAGACAGCAGCAAAGTGTAAACCATAATTTTTCTATTCTTATTTAATGTCTACCTTGAGTGACTGGACAGACTCTTCCTGAATTAATTCTTACACAGCTTTTTGAACCTGTCCCATGTTCCTTGTTTCTCAACAGCAGCTCCACCTATATCTCTTACTATCTCTCTCGCTCTTCAGTCAGAACAAAATTTACCCTGGGGAATCCACTAATTCCTGTATCATTTAGGTTAAGAGTTTAGTAAGATTAAAAAGATAGTATTGAATACTTATCTGGGTAATAAGAATATGCACAGTGGTATTAAGTAGGACAAAATATAGAAGGAACTGCCTTGGGTAAAGAGGCAACTTTCTATGTGGATGTGATAGGGTCTTCCATGGCCAGATGGCCTTAAAGGCTAGATCTTTCAGTCTGTAAGGCCAGAGAGGATGGTGGAGGGACCCAGGCCCTCCTTCCCTACTGGGTTCCAGCCCAGAGCCCTGTGTAGATCAACCCCTCAACAGGGTAGATGGGTCTCCCTCCCAATAAGGAGTCAAGACCCACTTTCCTGAGTTACTGCCTACAAGTCTCTTCAGTTTGGGACATGGGCCCGCTAGCCCAGTTTACCGGGGCTCACCTAGTCAGTTGCCCTGGGGCTTGTCTGCTGGGACTTATCTGCAGTTGCTGGGGCTTATCTGCAGCTTCCTATTTTCAGGGGAGCCCTTACTTGTGGGGTGGGTCTAGCTGAACCCAAAGGTTTTCTTTAACCCCTGCTGTGCCAAACAGCAGTTTGCAGGGTTTCTTTAACCTTCCTCTCAAGCATCTGAGGCCTTGGCTACACTTGCAGATGTACAGCGCTGTTAGTTAAACCCGTGTTCGTACAGCTGAGTAGGGAAAGCGCTGCAGCCTGTCCACACTGGCAGCCGCCAGCGCAGTAACTAGCACTGACGTGGCTACATTTGCGGCACTTGCAGCGGTTTTGGGAGAGGTGCATTATGGGAAGGTATCCCACAGAACACCTCTTCCAATTCTGGCGCCGTGAGTTGTGGGAAGGGGGCGTGGGGTATGGTGCATTCTGGGTCCTGTCCCAACGCCCCGTGATGCATCGCTTCGCATCCCAGCAATCCCTGTGTTTCCGGCCACAATTTGCGCCATCTTTCAACGGTTTCTTTGTAGCGCGATCTGTGCTCCATTTCGGCCAGCGGGAAAATGGATCCCGACCTGGTGAGCAAAATACTGACGAGTCTCGCCAGCACGTCACGTTTGGCAGTCGAGCTGTTCCTTAAGATCCACAATGACAGCGAGGAGTCCGACGATGACGATGACGATGAAATTGTCACACAAAACGCGTACGACACTAACTTGCTTGTAGCATTCACGGACATGCTATGCACCGTGGAACGCTGCTTTTGGGCTCGGGAAACCAGCACAGAGTGGTGGGATCACATTGTCATGCAAGTCTGGGATGACGAGCAGTGGGTGCAGAACTTTCGAATGAGAAAAGCTACTTTCATGGGACTGTGTGAGGAGCTCGCCCCCGCCCTGCGGCGCAAGGACACGAGATTGAGAGCTGCCCTGACGGTGGAGAAGCGGGTGGCTATTGCAATCTGGAAGCTCGCAACTCCGGACTGCTATCGATCAGTAGCGAACCAGTTTGGAGTGGGAAAGTCGACCGTTGGGATCGTGCTGATGCAAGTTTGCAAGGCCATTAATCGCATCCTGCTCAGAAGAACCGTGACCCCGGGTAACGTGCAGGACATTGTGGCTGGCTTTGAACAAATGGGTTTCCCTAACTGCGGAGGGGCTATAGATGGGACACATATTCCTATTCTGGCACCACCCCACCTAGCATCCGAGTACATTAATCGGAAGGGGTATTTCTCCATGGTTCTCCAGGCGCTTGTGGATCACCGTGGGCATTTCATTGACATCAACGCAGGCTGGCCCGGAAAGGTGCATGATGCACGCATCTTTCGGAACACTGCCCTGTTCCGGAAGATGCAGTCCGGGACTTTTTTCCCAGACCGGAAGATCACGGTAGGGGAAATTGAAATGCCCACTGTGATCCTTGGAGACCCCGTGTACCCTTTAATGCCATGGCTCATGAAACCCTACACAGGGAGCCATGACACCAGCAAGGAACGGTTCAACTACAGGCTGAGCCAGTGCAGAATGACTGTGGAGTGTGCTTTTGGCCGTTTGAAGGGCCGCTGGCGATCTCTATATGGGAAGCTGGACTTGGCTGAACACAGCATCCCCGCGGTTATATCCGCGTGCTGTACCCTCCATAATATTTGTGAAGGGAAGGGTGAAATGTTCACTCAGGCATGGACCTCAGAGGTTCAACACCTGGAGGCTGAATTTGCACAGCCAGAGAGCAGGGCTATTACAGGGGCCCAGCGTGGGGCTGCAAGGATTAGGGATGCCTTGAGGGAGAAATTTGACGCTGACAACCACCAGTAATGTGTGCTGCCCTGCACGACCCTGAAGTGAAGTGGTTCCAATGTTATCAGTTATCTGTCTTTGCTAAGCTGATTTGTGTTTGCTCAGCTCACTTGCGTTGCCTGTTTCTTTCCTGGGCTAACGTATCTTTTTTCCTTATGCAATAATAAAGACTGTTTGCACATCTAAAGAATCCGTTTATTACAGAGAAAATACATGTATTAAAAAGAAACAAAACTGCTTGTGAGACAGAAAGGGCAAGGGGGTGGTGGGTGGTGTGGGGAAGGGTTCAATCACAGGGTATGGTATGTCCTGCTTTCATACTCGGGCTTCCTGTCTGGAGTGCTGTGCAGTGAGTGCTGGACCTCAGGATGTCTATAATTCGGGATGGGTGTTGAGTGCAGTGGGTAAGGGTCATAGTTTCCAGGGCTGTCTGGTGAAGCTACAGGTGTTGGGGGCATCTGGTGTGGGCGATAAGAACCTGTATGTTGGGTGAAGTGGGCAGGTGGTGACATGGGGGCACAAGTGTTTTGGGACACTGGCTGCAGGGGAGGGCGGGTGCGGTACTGCTCCGCCTGCATGGCGACGAGCGCCTGGTTAGAGTCCGCTTGGCGCGCCATGATGCTAATCAGCTCCTTTGTGCTTTCGTGCCAGAGCTGCATGCTTTGCTGCCGCTGCGCTGCGTTTTCCTGGCGGAGCCTGCTTTCACTCTCCCTCCACTCCCGAGCCTTTTGATTCTCTTTAAGAGACTGTTTCATAACTTCCTGCAGCATGTCTTCTTTCGTTCTTCTGGGCCTCTTCCTGAGCCTTTGGAGTCTCTCAGCCGGTGATAAGAAGGATGGCGGAGATCTCAAGGTTGCATCTGGAAGGCAAAATGCAACATTTAACAGAGGCATCATTGTTTTATGCCAGACAGAGCAATGATTCCCCCACACTTAAGGAGGGCACACACAGTCTCCAAAACAGCACAATTTTCCCATCCCAAACAGAGCGCACAGAACCCACGGGAGCCCCAAAATGGTGAGTAAACACAGTGTAAAGGGGGACTGATTGTTTCACGGATGTACTGTCCGATGGGTTTCTGTGCCTTGGGGAGAGCCAACAGCTGCAGGGGGAACCTACACTGAACACTATCCCCACATTTTCCACAGGAGTTCGTCCTGGAAGATATCTCGCTGCTGAGGGTGTCCGGGGAAGCAAGGGAGGGTCTTCTACTGCAATGCGGCTTCCGCCCTGGCCCATATGCAGCTTGCCTGTGTGCAGCAATGGTCCCCCCGCCCCTCGCGGCACAGTGGCGCGGACAGGTTACCCTGACTGGGACAAGGACCACGGTGGCTCTCCCAATGAACCTGCGCAAGCACATTGCCCACGTCCTGGCTGAGACTTTCGAAGAGATTACAGTGGCCGATTTCTCCGATGTGATAGACCACATCAATGTGCTCTTCCGCATCCAGGCATGCATGCAGCCCAAACCATCCTCGCCCAAGGACCCCACACCGAAAAAACTCCTTCCCGAAAATAAAAGCTGCTTACCGCGAACCTGTTCTTCTCTTTCTCTCCCAGCGCATACCAGCTGCTGCGACTGGCTCCCTTCCTCCTGGCTCGAGAAGAGCTCCTGGATGCATGCACCCAGGGAGTCAGGGGTGTCTCCCCCAGCCACAGCACCCTCGCTTCTGTTTTCTTCAACCCCCTCCTCCTCCTCCTCTCCCTCCTCCTCCCGCGTCCACGGTGGTGCTCGGAAGAGTAGTGGGGTCAACCCCAAGTATTGCATCCAGCTCTTTGTAGAATCGGCAGGTTTGGGGGGGAGCACCCGAGCGCTTGTTTGCCTCACGGGCTTTGCGGTACGCACTCCGCAGCTCCTTTACTTTTATCGTGCACTGCATTGCGTCCCGGTCATGGCCCCTTTCAATCATGGCCCTTGATATCTGGCCGAAAGTATCGAAATTCCTCCGGCTGGATCGCAGCTGGGACTGGACAGATTCCTCCCCCCAAACAGCGATGAGGTCCAGCAGCTCGCCATTGCTCCATACTGGGGCTCATCTCACACGTGGAGGCATGGTTACCTGGAAAGATGCGCTGAGAGCACTCCACGCCTGGCTGAGCAAACAGGAAGGGGATATTTAAAATTCCAAAGGAATTTAAAGGGTCGGAGTGACGGTTGGTCACCTGAGGCCAGGGCAGTAGAGTGCTAATTGATGACCAGAGTGGCTAGAACAGGCGTTGTGGGATACTTCCGAATACTTCTGGAGGCCAATAACAGCGCATTGGGTGACCACACTGTAGCCGCAGCGCACCAGCAGCAGCGCAACAAACGTTATTCCTCTCGGGGAGGTGGAGTACATGTAGCGCTGTACCTGAGGAGATGCAGCGCTGCACGTGCCTCGCGAGTGTAGCCAGTTAGTGAGTTGCAGCGCTGCAGGCAGTTTTATTGCGCTGTAACTCGTGAGTGTAGCCAAGGCCTAATAGTCACTGGTATCAGAGACTGGACTAAATGTACCACTGGTGTGGTCTGGTAAGGCAATTAATATGTTTCTAATGCTCACTCTGCAAGAGTCCAGAGTAGGCGGCTTCTCCCAAGTCTTGGTATAGTGAGTGGGGAATTTAGCAGACTTTTGGATTTAATTATACCTTCTCCACCATGATACAGACTTTTTCTGTAAAGGACAGAGTAGTTTCAGATAAGTCCTGGCCCATAGTTCAATTTAAACTAGAAGTGGGCCTGAATCAGAACCCCATATATGAAGTACCCAAACAATGGGAGGAGTTGAACTCAATGGAAACTACTCATATGAATAAAATTATGTATGTAATAGTTTGTAAGGACTGGCTAATTATCATGATAAGGACATGCTTTGATCACAATAAGGTTCACTGCGGGTTGTAACAGAGAACCTTGATTTTGGAGGCACTTGATTTTTTTATTTTATTTGAGGTACAGCTAACTATCCATAAATTGCAATCTTGGTTTAATGAGCTGTCTTTCCTTTGCTCAATTGTGTAGTCTGGTCAGTCTTTTTAGTATAAAATGTGTGGGTTTAAAAATGTAAGGGGCTTGATCTCCTGCAGTTTAATAGCACTCTCTTCCTCTTTATACAATTTTCCTGTATTTTTTTTAATGAAGATAACTTAACTGAAGATTTATACTGATGGAAAACATCTTGTTAAAACACATTTATGTAGGAGATGAAAAACACCAAATAAGTGGGTTTTTAAAGCCATTTAGTTTATTTTTAGAATGCATTCTCTCTAATCTTAGCCACAGAAGAGAGAACAGTGACAAGAAAAGACTTGATTCTGATTCTATTTGAGTTTGCTTGCTCTCGATCATAATACAGTGGTAATCCCATCTGGTTTTTACCATCTCTGGCTGGCTGGAAGGTTGAGATCTTTCCTTTTGGATACCAGCCTTGTTTCCTTTATCCCAGTTTCTGTCCCCTTAGGCTATTGCTATATGCTCTACATGGGTTTACACCTTGAAACTATTTGGAGACTGAACCTTTTGAAGAATGTAGCTGCTCATTTACTGAGTGAAGCATGTCAGTGGGAGGTGTTTTTTATAACCTGTAAAGCCCTTCTATTGTTCTGGGACTGGCCTATTTGAAGGGCTTCCTCTCTCCTCATGCCATACTGCCATAACTGCAGTCAGCAGGATGCATGAGCTAGACTCGCCCTTGCTATAAAAAAGAGGAAACATCTAGCTAGGAGTTCTCTATGCGGGTTCTAGAACATGTTCCTCCCCATTGCTCCTCAGTCCTTCTGATCACTATCCTATGCTGCTCATCCAGGTGAGCACTATCGATACTGAGAGGTCTGACCCTGAGCACATCAGCAATGATTACAGGGCTCTGGACGCCATAGGTGCCGACTCCGTGGGTGCTCCGGGGCTGGAGCACCCATGGGGAAAAATTGGGAGGTGCTCAGCACCCACCGGCAGCTCCCCGCTGGCCCCCCCACCCGCGCCCAACTCACCTTTCAGCAGGTGCCTCCCGCCAAAAAGCTGCGGCTTTTTTTAGCACAGCCGAAAAGCCACAGCTTTTTTTAGCCCAGCCAGCCACTTCTCAGCTGGGCGGTGGGCAGCGGGGGGCCCGTGGGGGAAAGCGCTGGAGGGAGGTGCGGCGTGAAATGGCCGTGGCCCAGGTGGGCAGAGCGAGGTCGTGCAACTGGCCGGGCTGAGGCAGCAGGGCCGGCAGTCGCCTTGCGTTCCGTCCCGCCCCCAGCTGGGAGCTCAGCCCCGGCTGCTCCGGATGTGATCGCTGGCCGGGCGGGGGGAGAGCGCTGCCTAGTGCAGCCTGCGGTGCCCAGCCCGCATGAGGAGCGGCCAGCACCAGCCGGGCCGAGCCAAGGGCAAGTGGGGGCTGCCTCCGTCCTGGCCAAAGCCGGCCAGTCCCTGGCCTTGCCGCGTGGTGCCGCCCTCAGCTGTGAGAATGAGTAAAAGCCGGCGGAAAAGGAGACAGCGTACAAGGCAGGGCCAGCAGAAAACCACCCCGTGGCCTAACACAGCATCCGAGGTCGCCCTCCGGCTCTGCTGGGTCTCAGGACCCTCCATGTCCCGGGGCAGTGGGACGGGGCTGCTGGGAGGAGATGGGTGGCTGCTGGAAATACAGTAGTTCCACTTCATCCTACATCTAGAGCCCTGCATCCCCCCATTACTCAGGAGATGGTGGGAGCGTCGGCTTCCCTCACCCCTAGAGGGGCAACCCAGCCCCACAAACAGCATCTGCCAGAACGCTGGGAAACACTGACTGGACAGAATGGTCCCCAGGCTGCAGATGGGGGGAGGGAGACCAGATCTTGTCCAGACAAGGAACAATGGATGGTGGAGGGCCTCATATAACTCTGGGCTGAGTCCACCTGACTTGGTGTTGCCCCCAGCTGGGTGCCAGTCACTGCAGGCCTCCCGGAAGGTGAGTTGGGCGTGGGTGAGGCGGCCGGCGGGGAGCTGCCGGTGGGTGCTCAGCACCCACCAATTTTTCCCCTGGGGAGGAGGTGGGGGCAGCAATTTGGGAAAGGGGCGGGGATTTGGGGACGGGGCGGGGACGGGGTGGAGTTGGGGCGGGGCCGGGGCGCGAGCACCCACCAGCGCCGACGAAAGTCGGCACCTATGCTGGAAGCCAAGGTGAAGGAGTCAGGGGCTCAGGTTGTGTTCTCATCCATCCTTCCAGTTGAGGGTAAGGGTCCACGTGGGGACACACACTCTGGAGATGAATGCATGATTTCACAGATGGTGTCAATGGGAAGACTTCAGCTTCTTTGATCACAGGATGCTGTTCCAGGAAGAAGGTCTGCTGGGAAGGGATAGGGTCCACCTGTCCAAAAATAGGAAGAGCGTCTTTGTGTACTGACTCGCCCAGGGGAAAGGTTACAAAAGTTCACAGGTAAGTATAAAAAAGGTGACCTTAACAAAGGGTTAGATGTTGATGGGGTGGAGAGATTACAATAGAGACAAAGGAGCAACAAGAAGGAAATCAGTTGGAGAATATGATACACATTTAAATGGAAAGGGGTTGGGGAGCAAACAGGAAGAACTGGAAGGATTAGTACATAAGCTGAATTATGATTTAATTGGCATCACAGAAACTTGGTGGGATAAGTGTCATGATTGGAATATTCATATAGCTTGTTTGGAAAGGACAGGCAGGGAAAAGGGGAGGAGGGTGCATTATACATAAAGAATATATACATTTGTTCTTCAGAGTCTCTGGGTAAAGGTTAAAAGGGTTAAAAATAGGGGTCATGTCATGACGGGGAGTCTACTATAGACCACCAAATAAGGAAGACAAAGTGAATGAGGCATTTCTAAAACAAATAACAGAAATATCCTGAATACAGGACCAGTAGTGTAGCCAGGGGGGGAGCAGGGGGAGCGGCCGCTCCCCCTGTGAGGAGAAGTGGTGCCTTAAAAAGTACCGCCCAAGCCCCGCTGCCAGAGCCAGGCTCAGGGAACGCTTTAAAAGGCCCGCGGCTCCTGCTGCTGCGGGGAGCCACGGGCCTTTTAAAGCACCTCCTCCCAGCCCTGCTGCCGGAGCTAGGCTCAGGCAGGGATTTAAAAGGCCCGCGGCTCCACACGGCTGCAAGAGCCGCGGGCCTTTTAAATCCCCACCAGAGCCCTGCTGCCAGAGCCGGGTGAGGGGGGGCGGGGTGCTTTAAAAGGTCCACGGCTCCTGCAGCCGCGGGGAGCCGTGGGCCTTTTAAAGTGCCGCCGGGTGAGTACAGGGGGAGGCACCTTTTTATAGCACCGCTCCCCCTCAGCTCTAAACCTGGCTACGACACTGTACAGGACCTGGTAGTAATGGTAGTAATGGGGGTAGCCAGGGGGGGAGCAGGGGGAGCGGCCGCTCCCCCTGTGAGGAGAAGTGGTGCCTTAAAAAGTGCCGCCCAAGCCCCGCTGCCAGAGCCGGGCTCAGGGAACGCTTTAAAAGGCCCGCGGCTCCTGCTGCTGCGGGGAGCCACGGGCCTTTTAAAGCACCTCCTCCCAGCCCTGCTGCCGGAGCTAGGCTCGGGCGGGGATTTAAAAGGCCTGCGGCTCCACACGGCTGCAAGAGCCGCGGGCCTTTTAAATCCCCACCAGAGCCCTGCTGCCAGAGCCGGGTGAGGGGGGGCGGGGTGCTTTAAAAGGTCCACGGCTTCTGCAGCCGCGGGGAGCCGTGGGCCTTTTAAAGTGCCGCCGGGTGAGTACAGGGGGAGGCACCTTTTTATAGCACCGCTCCCCCTCAGCTCTAAACCTGGCTACGACACTGTACAGGACCTGGTAGTAATGGGGGATTTTAACTACCCAGACATTGGTTGGAAAAGTAATACAGCAAAACAAACAGTTTCCAGTAAGTTCTTGGAAAGTTTTGGGGACAACTTTTATTGCAGAAAGTGGAGGAAGTAACACAGGTGACAGACATTTAGACTTGATTCTAACCAACAGGAAGGAACTAGTAGTGAATCTGAAGGTGTAAAGTAATTTGGGTGGCAGTAGTCATGAAATGATAGATTTCATGATTCTAAAGAAAGGAAGGAGTGAGCACAGCAGAATAAGGATAATGGAATTCAAAAAAGCAGACAAACAAACTGAAGAAGCTGGTAGATAAGGTTCATTTGGAAGAAAATCTAAGTGAAAAGGAGTTCAGGACAGCTGGCAGTTCCTCAAGGAGACACAACTGCAAAGTATTGCAATGCAAAGGAATGATAGGAAGAATAGTAAGAGGCCAATATGGTCCATCAGAAGCTCTTTAATGAAAATCAAAAGAGAATCCCACAAATAGTGGAAACATGGTCAAATTGTTAAGGAGGAGTACAAAAGAATAGTACAAGTATCTAAGGACAAAATCAGAAAGGCTAAGGCACAAAATCAGTTACACCTGGCAAGGGACATAAAAAGCATTAAGAGGTTCTTTAAATACATTGGGAGCAAGAGAAAGATTAAGGAAAGTGTATATCTTCTACTTAGTGGGAAAGGAGAGCTGGGCTCCTGTTTTGGGAATAATTTTATTTAATCTTTTTATTACTGACCTCAGAACCAAAAGTGGGAGTGTGCTAATAAAGTTTGCAGATGACACAATGTTGGGAGGTATTGCCAATTCAGAAAAGGATCGGGATATCATACAGGAAGATCTGGATGACCTTGTAAACTGGAGTAATAGTAATAGGATGACATTTAATGGTGAGAAGTGTAAGGTTATGCATTTAGGGATTAATAACAAGAATTTTAGTTATAAACTGGGGACACATCAGTTGGAAGTAACGGAAGAGGAGAAGGACCTCGGAGCCTGGTTGATCACAGGATGACTATGAGTCGCCAATGTGATGTGGCCGTGAAAAAAGCTAATGTGGTCTTGGGATGCATTAGGCGAGGTATTTCTAGTAGAGATAAGGAGGTGTTAGTACCGTTATACAAGGCATTGGTGAGACCTCATTTGGAATACTGTGTGCAGTTCTGGTCTCCCATGTTTAAGAAGGATGAATTCAAACTGGAACAGGTACAAAGAAGGGCCACTAGGATGATCCGAGGAATGGAAAACCTGTCGTATGAAAGGAGACTCAAGGAGTTTGGTTTGTTTACCTTAACCAAAAGAAGGCTGAGGGGAGATATGATTGGTCTCTTTAAATATATCAGAGGGATAAATACCAGGGAGGGAGAGGAATTATTTAAGCTCAGTGCCAATGTGGACACAAGAACAAATGGATATAAACTGCCATCATGAAGTTTAGACTTGAAATTAGACGAAGGTTTCTAACCATCACAGGAGTGAAGTTCTGGAACAGCCTTCCAAGGGAAGCAGTGGGGGCAAAAGACCTATCTGGCTTCAAGATTAAACTAGATAAGTTTATGGAGGGGATGGTTTGATGGGATAACATGATCTTGGCAATTAATTGACCCTTGACTATCAGTGGTAAATAGGCCTAATGGCCGGTGATGGGATTTTAGAAGTTACTACAGAGAACTTTTTCCTGGGTGTCTGGCTGGTGAGTCGTGCTCACATGCTCAGAGTTCAGCTGATCACCATATTTGGGGTCGGGAAGGAATTTTCCTCCAGGATAGATCGGCAGAGGCCCTGGAGGTTTTTCGCCTTCCTCTGCAGTGTGGGGCACGGGTCACTTACTGGAGGATTCTCTGCATCTTGAAGTCTTTAAACATGATTTGAGGACTTCAATAGCTGAGACATAGGGGAGAGAATTATTCCAGGAGTGGGTGGGTGAGATTCTGTGGCCTGCATTGTGCAGGAGGTCAGACTAGATGATCATAATGGTCCTTTCTAACCTTAAAGTCTATGAGTCTAAGAGGAGAGCTAATGACTGATGACATCAAGAAAGCTGAAGTGCTCAATGCCTATTTTGCTGCATTCTTTACTAAAAAGGTTAATTATAACCAGATACTCAACACAATTAATATTGACACCTGGGGGAAAGAATTCAAAAGCCAAAATAGGGAAAGAACGGGTTAAAGAATATTTAGATAATTTAGATGTTTTCAGGTCTGCAGGGCCTGATGAAATTCATCGTAGGGTACTTAAGGAACTAGATGAAGCAATCTCGCAGCTGTTAGCAATAATCTTTAAGAGCCCCTGAAAACTGGAGAAGGGCATAGTACCTATCTTTAAAAGCAGAGAGGACCTGGGGAATTATAGACTAATCAGGCTAACTTCAATGCCTGGAAAGATACAGTAGCAGATTTTCAAACAATCAATTTATAAGCACCTGGAGGAAAATGGGGTTACAAGGAATACTCACCATTGATTTGTCAAGAACAAATCATGCCAAACCAACTTAATTTACGTCTTTGATAGGATTACTGAGTGGATGCAGGGAGCAGTAGATGTGATATACCTTAATTTTAGTAAGGATTTCAATACAGTTCCTCATGACAGTCTCATAAGCAAATTAGGGAGATGTGGTCTGGATGAAATTACTATCTGGTGAGTGCACATCTACCTTTTAACACTAGTTGAAAGACCATATTGAAAGAGTAGTCATCGATGGTTTACTCTCAAATTGAGAGATCCTATCTAATGGGGCCCTAAAGGGGTCAGTCCTGCGTCCAGTACTATACAATATTTTCATTTATGACTCGGATAACGTAGTATATAGTGTGCTTACAAAATTTGCAGATGACACAAAGCTGAAAAGAGTTGCAAGCACTTTGAGGACAGGTTTCAAATTCAAAATGACCTGGATCAATTGGAGAATTGGTCTGAATTAAACAAGATGAAATTCAATAAAGACAAGTGAAAAGTACTTCACTTAAGAAGGAAAAATTGAATTCACACTACAAAATGAGGAATAACTATCTATGTGGTAGTACTGCTGAAAATGATCTGGGGGTTATAGTGGACCACAAACTGAATATGAGTTGTCAACGCGATGAAGCTGAAAAAAAGGCTAATATGATCAGAAGTGTTGTATTTAAGACACAGGAAGTGAGGCCTCAACTGGTGTATTGTGTGGGCACCAAAATTTAGGAAAGATGTGGACAAATTGTAAAGAGTCCAGAGGAGAGCAACAAAAATGATAAAAGGTTTTGAAAAGCTGACTGATGAGGAAAGTTTAAAAAAACTGGGCATGTTTAGTTTTAAGAAAAGAAGACTGAGGGGGGACCTGATAAGTCTTCCGGGATATTAAGGTCTGTTATAAAGAGGTCGGTAATCAATTGTTCTTCATTCTCCATTCAACACTGAAGAACAAGAAGTAATGGGCTTAATCTGCTGTAAGGGAGATTAGTTTCAATACATAGCAAAACAATACATCAGCATTTAAATATTTGTGTCTCTTCTTCAACAATTTTCACTGCATAAAACCTGATTGCTCACTATCCCAATTTCTGACTTGTAATTCTGTCATTAATGATGATTAATCCAAATAAGATTTAAAAGTTGTATTAGCTGAAAAATGTTCAGAAAGAGTCAAGGAAGAAACTGTGGTGCCCTCTCTTACTGTAGCATGAAAAAGACACTACAGCCAGTTTTATATTATTTTCCTTATTGTTCAAAATCATCTGGGGGAGAAGAATAGGGGAGCATCAAGATGCACCAAGCTGGCTGAGTAGAGGGTGAGAATGAAAGAACAGTAGGGAGTGGGGATCAAGAAATAAAGTTAGAAAGGGAGAGGCTTGAAGGTGATGACAGCCAGTTTCAATTCAATCTGATCTCTTTCTGTTTAGGTTTCTTATCATCACATCTTGTTCCATGTCTCCCGCTGCTACCTGGTGCATGCCCTACACTGTGCCAATTCTGCATGTAGTGATATCCCTGTGGCCTCTCCCAGGAGGCT
Organism: Chelydra serpentina; assembly: GCA_037349315.1. Taxonomy (NCBI): domain Eukaryota; kingdom Metazoa; phylum Chordata; order Testudines; family Chelydridae; genus Chelydra; species Chelydra serpentina. Next base: position 83,403,946 of record JBAIAC010000004.1, read on the forward strand.
ACACTTTTTTTCTTGATATCCACAGTTCTTGGAATATCACCACTGACATGCTCTGCAATTTCATGCATCTCATTAAAATCCTCTCTCACAATTACTTCTTTAGCAGGGCTTCCAACATTCACTTCATTTTTAAATTAAACTTCACGCAATGTAATAACTCATTATCCTTCTTTGTTATACCTTTTTCTCCACCACCACCTAATCAAACCTCTTTTACTTCCCTTGCAATGCTGTGTCTAAATTACAGTCATATTTTGAGAATGCTGCAGGGGTGAGGGCACAAGTAGCTTTCTATTCTGCAATCATTTGCACTTAGAACTGGTTGAAAAACATAAGAGTGGGGAGTTTCAAAATAAATTTATTTGTGAAATTGGAGGGGGGAAAAAGCCATGAAATGGACAACCGGGACAGTCTTGAATAGAAAACTGTTAAAAAGCAGTGCGGGGGGGGGGGGGGGGGGGGGAGGAAGATATCAACTCAAAAAGAATGAAATGATGAAAGTATAAAGTGATTCCATGTTTCCACTTGGAAGAGGAAGTGGCTATTTTGAGGATATTTTTCAGTGGGCAGAGAAAGGGAAGGGTCGGTTGTCTCTAGTTTCTAGGTGCAGATCCAAAAACCACAAGAAGAAATTCACAGGTGCAAAGAAGGGGGAGAGGAAGGATGATGTGAGGGAGGTTGGGGACTACAGCTCAGTATCCTTACAGGGAACCTTAGTTGGCAGATGGCCAGATCCTCACTGTGTAACCTGCGTGTAACAAAACTCCCAGCCAAGGAGTGTAAACTCTAATGATTAGTGAGACAAATACCAGCCCAAATTCCATTCCTTCTTCCCAAGAATTGGAGAGGAGAGGGGATACAGCCCTATAGGGAACCCCACAAGGCAGTCACACAATGTATCCTGGCCACACACCGTCAAAAACAGAGCAGCAGTTCACACTGTGTGACATCTGGGTTATGAGTCTGTTCCACACACCCCCAGTATTTATTAGTTCTTTCAGTCATGGAACAACACATGTGATAACACTCAGATTCCAGTCACAAGTTACAGAGTGGCAAAAGATCGGGGAGGAGGATTGCTACATTTTCAAAAAATATATATTGATTTTTTTCAGTTTCAAAAAAGCTGACATTTTTGGGGGGTCAAAAATGGGACATTTTGAATGAGCCTCCATATTTTCCTGAAACAGTTTGCTTTCTTCACAACAGCAATTTATGACTATTTATTATTGGGTTTTTTTTAAATGACCAGCTCTATTTGCAGCCCCTTTGCGTAGGGACTGGGCACAGTCACCCTGCTTGTGCACCTTTCATTTGTAGCACTGTCCACACCAAAGGAGATGGGAAAAAGCAGGGCCATGGTACCACCCTCCTCATAGCAGCCAGTTGATGTGGCTGTGCACATCAGTGAGCTTATGCTGTTACCTCCTTAGAGTGGCACAACAACTACACTTCCCCTTTCTACCAGGAAGTTATGGAGGCTTCTGCTTAGTAGGTGAGAAACTGCCACCAATATGTTTCTTTGCCTTTAATGCATGATAGACCTCTTGGATTCCAAGACACTTGCAACAGTTTTCTGTCTCTTACTATAAACAGTCATGCACATCAAAGGTCAGTACATATTATATTTGTGATAATATATTTCTGGCATAATACCAATAACATTCAGTAGTCAGAGCTACCACACAAAGAGCTGTTCTCCAAAAATGACAGCTTGAAAATGAGAGAGACTTCATAACCTTTAAAAAGGTCTTAATCCATTTACTGCATTATAAATGCCTCTCAGATCATTTTCTTACTTAATAACCATACTTGTTGAACTATGCACAAGAGTTCCTTATTAATGTGCAATTATATGTTAAGATGTGATTAATGATAGTTTTTGTCTGAGTCAATCACAATTGCATTTATGCAGCTCTACATTTGAAATACTTCACTAGTATTTTAACAGATATATATGGGAATGAGAATCTTAAAAACATTAAATAAGGAAGTTGGAAAAGGGTTATGTGTCTGTCTTCTCTCTCCAGAGTTTTCCCCTTGAAATTAATTTAAGCCCTGCCTGGTCTCAACCTTTTTACAGATGGCAAGATTTTTTCCCAAGCTCTCTCATCTCCAATACTAATAATCTTTGTTTTTGTTTGCTTGTTTATATTCAGTTAATAAAATGAATTTTTATTTAGTGTATTAGTGCACTGCTCCTACTGCTAGAAATCTCTTCCATGAAATGTTCTTATTCTCATTAGCTCATCACTATTTAAACTGTAAGCTGCATAGGGCAGGAGCTATGTATTATATTTCTTCTACAGTGGTTAGCATATTATTGGCACTTCACAAATAACAAGTTTTACAGATAATTTAAACATTGAAATTTTCATTCCACAGAAATTCAGAATTTCATCATTTGTTTTTATCCCGGTTGGGATAAAATTATGAAATATCAATTTTTTTGTGGAACCAAAAATTCCAAAATATTTCAATTTGGAAATGGTGAATTGTTTCATTTCAAGTCAGCTCAATATTAAGGTGCATTTCCCTTTGTTGCTGCATTACCTCCTGTGAGTTGTAGGTCATGTGTCTCATGCCCCATTCTGTCCTATAGGCCACATTTCCTTGATGAATTATGTCTCTTAGGATGCCGCAGAAGTCATGTGACTTCCATAATACATCACACTGTTCGGTTAAATTGGAGACCACATTGAAACATAAGAGATGGAGTTTGACCATGAACCTTAGTCCAAAGGAGAGAAAGGGGGATACAGATAAATGTTAACCCAACTGTGACAGTCTGTATCCCTATGTTCACCCTTTTTAAAAGACTATGATATTTTTTTCACAAAGTATGACTTGTGAGATATTTGAAAACTCATAATTTTCTGATCAATATTGTCTTTGTAAAATATGTGTGGCAACTTTGAATATAAAGTTATAAGATTCTACTGGATAACATTACTGAGATATGTTCAAAATTTAGAAAAGCAGGCACAAATAAGTTCCTCAAAGACAAAAGGCAAACTGATATCTCAGCCAGGTGTCAACAAAATCAAATGGACTATCACCTGGTTAAGCAGCCATTCTTTGGCAGGAAGAAGAGTGTGAGTGAGAAATTGACATATTTGCAAAGAAACAGCTGGAGGTTCCTATCCCACATACTGTCTGTCACCTGAACCTCAGCTGGAGATGTTTTTCAAAGAAAAACAAAACTATAAGGAAGAGGTATAGATGCCCTAAAATACTCCTTCCTTTCTAACTACCCAGGGCATCAACAATACCCGAAGGACAAGGAAACTAATGCTGAACTGGGGGAGGGATCCTGGCTGAAATGAATCCAGCCAGTAAGACTGCTAAAGTATGTGGTAAGAGGAACCTTTCCTTTGAACTCATTTAACTTGTGAAGTTAAATATTAATTGTTTTATATTTTACACTTGTCTTATTGTTTTATCAAAACAGTGTGTTTGGATTGAAGTGTTTGAGAAATACCCTTTGAGTAGGCTGACCATACGTACCATTTTAAACGGGACAGTACCGTTTTTTTCATATTTCCTGACCGTCCCATCGTTTTAATATAAGTGTCAATTTTGTCCCGTTTTTAATAAACTATATATAGTTTTTAATTTTTTGTAAAAAAATGAATGCAAGTTGTTTATTATTTCTCATAAGGCTCTATGCTAATCAATGCGTACAGTAAAACCACTAGTGTGACAAAAGAGGAAGTTCCATTTACTTTATCCAGTCAGGGCCAGGCTTCTTGCCCAGAGAGAGAACACCGCTAGTAAGAGACGGAGCGAACGTGTTCTCGCTGCTTAGTACGATCGGAGTCCCACATTGTACTCATATCGTTGTTTCCTTAGCGTTGGCGGCTGGCAAACTGATCCCCCACCACTGAACCTACTAGAAATCCATTGTGCTTCTGACTCAATAAAGTAAATGCACTGTAGTGGGGTGTGGGGATGCACATGTCGGTGACGGTGGCCTCACTCAGATGTGGCGGCGTCTGTTCTGCTGTAACGTTAGTTTTTGTTTTGCCTGTATGCTAACCGGTGGCTTTGTTATTCGTTGTCGGTGGTTTAAACTTCATATTTTTAAGTCTTATTTTGTAAAGCTTAAAGTCTACCCTTGCAATGCCAAAGACAAAGAGGCGAAATTGCAGTTTTAATGACGATCTCCAGAAGGAATTCAAATTTATTAAACCGGACAAACTGTGTAGTGATGGAACAAAAGTGGTATGCCAACCTTGTAATGTCCATTTTTCCATTGCTCATGGAGGTAGAAGTGACATCAACCAACATCTACGTAGCCAGAAACATAAGGATGCTGAAAAGACTCTGGCTTCAGTTAAAAACATCAGTTTGTTTATGAGACGTGATGGTGATAAAATTGCAGCATATGAAGCTCTTTTTGCTTATCATACTGTGTGTAACGGCCAAAGTTTTCATGCAAACAATTGCTTGTCGACATTGATAAAGAAAATTTATGAACCAAAATTTTCTTCAGCACGTACCAAATCAGAAGCAATAATTACCAACGTTTTACCACCATACATATTGGGCAAAGTAATAGAGGATTTGAATTAAAAAAAAAGCATTACAGTCAGTTTAGATGCATCAAACAAAAAAGACATCAAAGTTTTTCCAATCGTTGTGCGGTACTTTTTGCCAAATTGTGGTGTTCAAGACAAAATTATAGACTTTGTTTCCTTACCTGGTGAAACATCCGATCTACAGTGTGCTATGTTGAAGGAAGTAATTGACAAATTTGCTTTACAAAACAAAATTGTTGCTTTGTGTGCAGATAACACGAACACCAATTTTGGTGGTTGCAAAAGACTTGGCAAAAATAATGTGTGGCGAAAACGTGAAACTGAACTGAAGAGGCCGATTATTGGTATTGGTTGTGGGGCACTGTAGCGGGGTGGAACCCCGCTCAGGCCCTGAAGGGGCTTGAAATAGCCCTGGGAGAGGGCAGAGGTTGAAAGCTGAGCTGATTCAAAGCAGCCACGGCTGTGGCCAGTTTAATCAGGGCCCAGCTGGCCCTTATAAGAGGGCAGTGGGTCTGGAGCAAAGGCTCTCTCTCTGCCTTTAGAGGGAGAAGGGCTTGACTGCAGGGGCCTGAGCAGGTACCTAGGGTGGAGCAGGGCTGGGGAAGGCCAGAGGAGCTGGGGAGCTCCGGCCTAGGAAAACCCCAGGCTGTGGCCTAGGGTTAGGCCCATCTAGGTACTGGGATTGCAGGGGTAGCCCACAGGTAGGCTGAGGCAGCAGGTCCAAACCCCCTTTGCCTGTGATGAGTGGCTTATACTGCAGTCTGCCCCAGGGTGCGGGGGCTAGCTGGTGACTGGCAGTGGCCTACGACTGAGGCGAAGTGGGGATAGTGGGTTGAGGTTCCCCTGAGGAGGGGAGACCCAGATCTGGGGGGTACTGCCAGGGGGCAGCACCCCAGTTAATGGGGCACCGGGTCCTGGGAGGGACACGGGCCAGAGTGGTCAGGCGGATCACTGGCCTGCAAAGGGCACTCCAGAGGCTGGTGAGCTAATTCGCCGGAGAAACCAGCAGGAGGCGCCGCTGGGTGACTCCGACCCTGTCACAGGCACACATTATACACAATTGTCTCCAGTGTGCTGTCGACTGTTTACCAATTGATATTGAATGTTTTGCAGTGAAAGTATACAAATACTTCCATATATACACAGTTAGAGTTGAAGAACTGAAAAACTTTTGTGACTTTGCAGGAAACAATTACTCTACATTGTTAGAGCATGGAAATACAAGATTTTTGTCCTTGGGTCCATCAATTCACAGAATTTTAAGCATGTTTGATGGGCTTACTTCTTATTTTCTTTCTCAAGAAAAATGCCCTGTTATGTTGCGAAAATGGTTTGAAAATCCCTGCTTGAAATTGTGGTTGTCATTTGCAAGAGATCAAGTGTCTTCGTTCCAAACATACATTAGTTTAATTGAAAAAGATTATATTTCAGCTACAGAAGTAGCCATAAACATTGAAAATCTTATAAACAATTTAGAGTCCAGAAAAAGTGAAGTGTTTGTAACTACTGATGTCAAAAAACAACTGAAAATGTTAGTAGATTCAGGAGAAATTAATGAGGCTAAGTTTTTTGAGGTAGTTGAGAATTTCTATGAAACCAGCTTAGAATATATCAACAAGTGGAAGTGCAGTATAGGAAAAACTGAGAAGTTCAAGTGGGTGCTGCTAAGGAAGACACCTGAATGGAAAGAAATACAGGACAGCCTGAACGAGGAACTCATCATACACACAGAAACAGAAGAAAGTGTATTCGATCAGTGGACCTTCATAAAATCTACAATTGTGAGGCAGTTGGATACATGGAATAAAAAAAACATTTCTGTATCTGATAGATGGGTAAAGATTTTTTCTGAAATGAGCGAAAAACGCCTACACTTTCAAGACTTTTGTAATATTGTAGAGTTTATTCTTTGTCTTCCAGGAAGTACAGCACCTGTCGAGAGAATATTTTCTGTTATGAACAGTATGTGGTCAAAGGAGAAAACTAGATTAAGTGTTGAGACAATGAGGGCTATGTTAGTTGTAAAACAAAATTGTGTCATGCAGTGAGAGAAGTTTTATGATAAGGTGTTGAAAGACAAAAATTTGCAGTGTAAGATTACTTCATCGGAGAAATATTCATGGTACGATTGTGGTGAAATACAGTCCCCCTCTACGTCTACCTACATTTTTGTATGAGTACTGTCACTGAAGAATAATTGTTAGCTCAATATATTCATGTAATAAAACTTTTGTTATCATCTTACTTTTTCATGAATACGGAATATTACATAACCCCATCCCGTTTTTGCCATCCCAATGTCCCGTTTTTGTGTCAAGGAAATATGGTCAGCCTACCTTTGAGATAACAGGGTTTGTGTATATCATTTTCTATTAATGAAATGACAGACTTTCTATGAGCTTGGATTGTTCAGAAGGAGAGAGCTGGGCAGTACAAGATGCAAGTTTCTGGGGCAAGTTTGGGACTGGGAATTTGCTCATGCAATATAATTCATGAGTGGCTGGCTATAATACTCATATAATGCATCTGGGAGTAATTTACATGCTTGAGGCTGTCTGTGAGCAGACCAGGAGTGATAGCGAAGCAGTGTAAAAGGCACCCTAGGTTTGAGACTTGAGGAAACACAGCTATTCAACAGTCCAGATTGTACCCTGGGTAATGTCACACCAATCCAAACTAAAATATTTCTTTTTAGTTTTCCCAATGGAAAGCTAAAAATATTTTGGAAAAATCACAATCTTCCTGTGGAAATTTTCATTTTTGGGGAAACTGCATTTTCTTTTGAAAGATCATTTTGACGGACAATTTCAGATCAGGTCTAACAATAAATTCTTATGAATATAATACAATAACATCTTAATAATGGTTCTATATACAATCATAGGGGCAACAAGAACTTCCAATCTTTCATATGCATTTGTATAAGTACCTTAGCTTGCAACAAAATATATACCAGTCATTTGGACGATACATTTTCATTGCCAATTAGGACTTAAGACATACCTAGATTGTTCTATAAAATATGATGGCTTAAATTGATGTACATTTCCTTTTGAAGCACATCATTTGAGTATAAACACCAGCCAGATAAGGAGCAATGCTATACAACATTCTTATCTTGGACTTTGTTAATTCTGTGTTAATGAGTGCAAAACACTTGGCTCTGTGGCTGCAAGCTTCCACCCCCCACTTCCAGTAGTAATGTGTTTTGTATGCATTGCTCCACAGAGAGCTGCCACAGAGCACAACTCTGCAGTGCAAAGGTGTGGAAGATTCTCCCACCCTCCATATGGCTCTCTACAGCCTGTTGTCTTGCAAAGGCAAGACTAGATAAGCACTTACCATCATGTTAGGTAGCTTGAGTTAATTGTCAGTCAATTAACTCCAGTTAAACCAGAACCACAACTCTAGAGTAGGTATATTTTATGGATCATATTGTGCTCACCATGCCCATGTGAGTAGTTCTAATGACTGCAGTGGTACTACTCACATCATAAATAAGGCAATCATTTGTCTCCCTCTCAATTGGGGCAGCACAAATTCACACAAATAGCCAGATTCTAATCCCTTTACCCATGTTTAGTAGTTCTTTATTCTGCTTGTAGTCCCATTTATTGCAATGAGGGTGTTTCTGGAGTAAGGTGCTACTCCATGTGCATAACTTAGAGCCAGATTCTGATATCTTTTATCGGGCAACTTTGGCATTAAATACAATGTATTGTTGTAATAAGGGAATTCGCTATCCTGGCAAATGTGATAGGTTAAAATATCAATAGCATTCATGAGAATGACCTCCCCACACATTAAGCAGTGGGGGGCCATTGTCTGGCTTGTCAGAAAAGGTGTGTGTCCCTTTAAAGGCTAGAGGGGCAGAGAGTGACTTGCTGCAGCAGCTTCATCCCAGGTCAGCATGGGGCTGCTGACCATTCCCCACTCAGGTGACTGGAAGAGAAGGGGGACTACGTATATCCATGTCGGTGCAGATTGAGGGTGGTAACACAAACTGGGATCTGATGGGCGATACCACATCAAAAGCTGTGATTAGAATGGTTGACAACAGAGAGATCTGGTTTCCACACTGCCAGGGGCCTGTTCATTCTGCGGCAATCCTGCCAGAGACCTGTGCTAAGCAGCTGGGGAAGACCACAGTGTGGGAACAGAATTGGGAGGGTAAATCAGGTGCTGCCTACAGACCCTTGGGGATAGGAGCAGGGTATGGAGGACAAGGCACAGGAAGGGAAGAGGAGGCAAGTTGAAAATGGAGGGCTGGACAAGAGCACCATTGCCAGATAAGCCTGAAGTGTTAAGAATGCTCCTTTGGGATTACCCTAATAAAACAGATGGGGCATATTTGTGGGATGGGTTTACTGTGGAGTTTACGATCTCTTTTAAGGGGGAAAGAAATTAAGTGATGTCCAAAAAACTGAAGTCCTTAGTGAGAATGGGTCATATTATAAAGAAAAAAATACACAAGAATTGAAGGAGAATAGGGTTGCAGGACCATTCAATAATTTACTTACACAACTTGCAGGTATCTCCCCTAGCCTGGGTTCCTAAGAAGGCTCAGGGTGAATATCACTTTATTCACTATCTGTCATACCCCAATTACTGATGGAATAGGCCTGACCTTGTGTTCTATTTCTCTTTTGATGGGGTTAGGTCTTGTGGCCTGAGGGCGGTGATGGAGAAGTGTGATATCCAGTCTGTTTTTTGACTGCTACCGCTGCATCCTTCTGACATCAACCTTTTGGGTTTCTCTTTTGAAGAACAGTTATATTTTAATAAAGCTGTGCCCATGGGATGTGCAATATCTGGTTCAGAATATGAGAAATTCAGTACAGTGCTACACCGGGCAGTGATGTGAAAAGCTGGTTTGTGACAGGCAATGCATTACTTAGATAGCTTTTTGTTCATGGGAAGGGCAAATTTGGATGAGTGTGTTAGCGTGATGGATGCCTTTCAGGCTCTGGCTAAAAATTGAAAGTACCTGTAGGGAAGGAAAAAGCAGAAGGACCTTGTACTATGCTGACCCACCTTGGGATTGAGCAAGACAAATTGGTGGGTATATCATGACACGCCCAGGATAAGCTTCAGGAGCTACTTAGGATTAATTTGGAGAGGCAGGACAGCCAGGAAAGTTACACTCTGTGAGCTACAATCTATTATTGGTCACCTTTACTTTGCCTATTGGGTGGTAGCCTTGGGGCAGGCATTCTTCACCCGGCTCACAGCGGTCACCACAGGCATAGTCAGACCTCAACATTTTATAAGATTTACTAGAGAAATGAAGGAGGATTTTGGGGTGTGGAAACAGTTTGAGACATATTAATGGAGTGTCATAGTGAAGGGAGGAATGGATACTAAAGGCTGGTTGAAATAGCTACTCGGATGCTTCTGGAGGTACAGGTTTGGGGCTATTTTACAAAGGCAGGTGATGCATCCAGAAATGGCCCTTCACCAGTATACAAAAAGAATTGTGCAGGATTTATCATTTCTGGATTTTTCCCCCCATTTTGGTTTCAGTGGTCATTTGGGGAATGGATTTCGCTAATAAATGGGTGTGGTTCCAAAGTGAGAACAAGGCAGTAGTACATATCCATCGTTGTCCTCCAGATCACACAGAGTTATGAAGGTGGTAAGGGCATTTGTGCTACAGTGTTTAAACTTTAACATCTGTTTTTCTTCCAGTCATGCTCAAGGTTGATGATGGCCTACAAGATGCATTGTCTGGTTTTCAGATGGACAGATTTTGGGACCTGGCACCAGGAACCAGAAAAGAACCAGAACAGATGCTACCAGTCTATGGAACTTTGGTATATGATGATAGTCAGTGTAGTGCAAAAATCAGTGGCATCATAAACGTTGTGGAGCTATGGAATGTCAGGAGTGGGAGGGCTTGTCATGGTTATGGCCCATTACGGAGGAACAAGAACTGAAGTTAATGGTGGTGTTAGTAACCCACTAACTGGCATCATCAACTGTCTCCACTTGCCTATTGTCCCTTACATTTGCCAGTAGGCTGAATGGTTACCCAGATCCTTGTAGTGGATTTTAGTTTGGAGGTTTCTAGTGGCATGGTCTTGAAGCCCTGGTTCTAGAGAGGAAATACGTCATCCCATCATTGGTCATACACTTAAGGATCTGGTGCAGATCCTTCAGCCCATATGTCATTGTGGACAAAAGACAGCCTTGCTCAAAGTGGAATTTCTGGTAGAGCTTTTGGGGCCTTTTAGGATCAGCGAGCTAGTACCTAGGTCCTGTAGGCACTCTTCTGGAAGGGCATTGTAAAAAGGATATGCATTGAGAGGGGCGATCGGTGATATTAACCTTGAGGAGGTCGCAAACAGATCAAGAGGGCCTGGGTGAATCCATTATTTTACAGGAGGGTTGCAAGCCAGGGATCTGTCCAGTAGAGGCTATGAGGGCATGCATAGCAAAAAGGCCAAGGATGGATGGACCCCTCTTTACAGGAGTTCCCTCACAACATACTAGCTTGTTACAGTTTTAAGATGGGGACTGACAAGGTTAGGGCTTTCAGAACATGAATTTGGTTCCAATTCATTCAGGACTGGAGTGGCAACAGCAGCAGCCCAGCTGGGTCTGGGACTAGTGCAATTCAGACAAATGGGTGTTGACATTTTGAAGCATACTGGTAAGTAATTAGTGGTAATTTTCCTTTGTGTTTGCATTCTAGATGCAGCCACATGGGCCAGACATACAGTGGTGTGGATCTACAGGCACGGCATTGCTTATTGGATGCATAGGCAAGCTTTCAGGTTGATTGGCGGTTCAGAGTTGAGCCTCAGTGGTGAAGCAGTACTGAGCTGGCATGGAAAGAGATGCTGATGCCCCTTCTGTGCACTGTGCTGGCCATGAGCAGGTACTATACGATTGTGGCTCCCATTGGGAAAAATGATTTGGGAATGTGTAAAGCAGTGATGGGCAACCTGCGGCTTGCGGGCCGCAGGGTAATCTGATTGCGGGCCACGAGACATTTTGCTGACATTGACTGTTCACAGGCACGGTCCCCTGCAGCTCCCAGTGGCTGCGGTTTGCAGTTCCTGGCGAATGGGAGGTGCGGGAAGCGGCTGGCCGCAGGTTTCACACCACTGATGTAAAGTGATCAGAGCTATGAGGGATTTGGGGCAGATCCTGGAACTTTTCTCAGAGTGAAAATTATTTGGTCAGGCATGTTGCATTGTAAGGTGTGGCAGGGAGCTGGGGCTGCTGTGAAGCCCCTTTGGGCTGACAATGTTAGGAACTATGTGAATATGGAGGTGTCCAAATTTATAGGTGGCATAGAGGGGTGGGTGGTAATTTCTCATCCAGACATCCCATATGATGCACCACAATTATACAGGGAAGATGGGGTCCACCTGTCAGACTTGGAAGCTGATATTATTTTTGGCTGATAATATAGAGGGAATTAGTAGATGTCTGGGAATGCAGCAAGCTATGGGTGGGGAAGCAGCCAAGCTAATTGCTGGTGCCTCCTTGTGGCAGTAGTCCAGTCAGGTACTCTGTAGGGGAGGGATACAGTGATCAGATAAAATGGATTAGTAAAGGATTTAGAGGAGGAATTCTGTCAAGGTGTGGAAATGGGATGGGGGGTACAGGGCTCTTCCCCCCTGCTCCTACCCCGGTGTATGTAAATGATTATGAAATTACCTGAACTGTACGCTTTTCTCTGCCGGGTACCCCCCAGACATTAAGAAATAAAGTTGTGGCCTGATTAAACAACATTCAGTGTCTGCTGTCCTTCTTAAGGATTTATGAATGTTATGCCAAAGTTTTAATAGACTTAAACTAGCTGTCAGCAATCTCTGATAGCAAAAATACACCATCTTCTTTGAATTGGGTTGGTATTTGCAGACATATGGAATAAAAAACAATGTGACTTTGTTAGAGGTGAAAGGGGAAATTAATGTATGGACCTTTAAAAGGGTGTGTGAGGGGGGAGATGGATAATGTGTATAAGTATAAATATGCTTGCCCAGAAAGAGTGGTATCACTTTCAGTGGGATTCAGGTCTACACCGAAGATACATAATTGCTGAAAACTGTTGAAAAGCAATCACCCAGCAGCTCTGGCAACAGTGGTAGTAGGGGAAAACTGGATTTTTCTGCATTTCTAATCAAGGATACCTTGATAAGAATGCTCTGAATTTAACTCATTAGTGTGGCAAGGGAAGGCTGATGTGAAGAAAGAGGCCCTGCCAACTGAGCAGTTTGTAGGAAGCAATCCTGTATATCCAAAAGAATTTCTCGGTAAGATGGAAAAAATGTATGAAAAAAGCAATTACAGAGAATACATTGCTGAATTCCATGGAAAATTTCAGAAAATATTGTTCTAATTATACCTCCAGTGTGCTGACCCAAGAAGTGCGACACAGATCCTGCTTTTGATCTGAAAGAGAGAGAAGAATTAATGGTTCTCAGAAGGAAGTCAGCAAACTGCACCACTGAAAGCCATCTCCAAGGGAGGAAGAGAGAGTTCCAGACACAAAACACATTCCTGAAAAGTGAGAGTCACACTTGAATCTAGAAAATAGTACAAAGTTGTCTGAGGAGGTTATGACCACATAATTATAACAACACTTGGCATTTATGTAGTACTGTATAATTTCATAATAAAGTAGCATTCACAACAGTCATCAGAGGTAGATATTATCACAATTTCCCAGATTCCTCATATACAAATTAAACTCTTAAGTCTTAGGGACAGATTTTCAAAGGTGTCTAGCTGCCTAGAGAAATCAATAGGAGCTAGGTGCCTAACCTGCGTAGGTGCTAGGTACCAATCTGCATCTTTAGGCATCTAAATACTTTTGAAACTCTGGCCTTTAGATACTTGAAAAGTTTACTGTATATGTCCATTTGACTACCCATATATCTTACAAGGCTTCCTAATTTAAGCATCCAACTGTAAAAGTCAATGTCATGCTATAATTGCTGTAGATAGTGTCTGTTGGTATTGATATTAAAAATTTCTGAAAATATATTGGTTCATTTCAATGCAAGAAAACCTGGGAAACAAGCAGGAAGAATTGGAAGTCCTGGCACAATCAAGGAAATATGATGTGATTGGAATAACAGAAATGTGGTGGGGCAGTTCACATGACAGGAGCACTGTTATGGATGGGTATAAACTGTTCAGGAAAGACAGGTACAGGAGGAAAGGTGGAGGAGCTGCATTATATTTAAGAGAGCGGTATGATTGCTCAGAGCTCCAGTTTGAAATTGGAGAAAAGCCTGTTGAGAGTCTTTGGGTTAAGTTTAGGGGCGAGAGCAACAAGGGTGATTTCATGGTGGGTATGTGCTGTAGACCACTGGATCAGAAGGAGGAGGTAGACGAGGCTTTCTTCGGACAACTAACCAATGTTCCCTCTAATCTTTGACAGGCCGTGTGCACAAAAAATTTCTTCTGTGCAAATTTTTGTGCTTCTGTGCAAATTTTTGTGCGCGCAGTGTTTCGCCGTGTGCTCAGGGTTTAGGACAGGCCTGCACAACATACGGCCCGCGGGCCACATGCGGCCCGCGCATGCTTACTGTGCGGCCCGCGGGGGGGGAGGGGGGGTTGAGCGGATTGGCATGCCCCGCTCTCCCCCGGCCAGAGGAGCACCAGCAGGGAGGGCGGCATACCCCGCTCTACCCCGGCCGGAGGAGCGCTGGCGGGGAGGGCAGCATGCCCTGCTCTCCCCCAGCTGGAGGAGCACCGGCGTGGAGGGCAGCATGCCCTCCCGCGGCCCCGCTCTCCCCCGGTGGGAGGAGCGGGAGGGCAGTGGTGGAGGGGTCAAGGTGAGAGGGGGTGGGGGTGGGGGGATGGCCGAGTGGGCAGGCAGTGGTGGACAGGGCAGGCAGGGTGAGCAGTGAGCCATCAGGGGTTCTAGGGGTGGGCATGGGAGTTTCTGGTAGGGGAGGGAGGAGGTGAAAGGAGGCGAGTGGTGGGTGGGGGACTGACTAGGAGGGATGCAGCAAGCCAGTGGGGTCTAGGGGGTGAAGAGGGGTGTGATGGTGGGGCTGAGCGGGGAGGGGGCAGGCAGGGGAGGGGCCAAGCGGGGAGGGGGCGGCGCTGGGGGTGTTTCCGCGGGGCCGGAGGGTTTCGGCCCTCAGCTGTTTTCTTTGGGGTAATATGGCCCTCGCCGCTTTACGAGTTGTGCAGGCCTGGTTTAGGATCTGTGTGTGCGCGCACACACGCACAGCTTAGAGGGAACAGTGCAACTAACTGAAGTCTCCAGATCACAGGCCCTGGTACTAATGGAAGACTTCAGTCACTCTGACATCTGCTGGGAGAACAATACACCAGTGCACAGGCAATCCAGGAATTTTTTGGAGAGTGTTCAGGACAACTTCCTGGTACAAGTGCTGGATGAACCGACTAGGGGCTTTTGATCTGCTGCTTACAAATAGGGAAGAATTGGTAGGGGATGTAGAAGTGGGTGGCAACCTAGGCAGCAGTAACCATGAGATGGTTGAGTTCAGGATCCTCACAAAAGGAATAAAGGAGAGTAGCAAAATATGGACCCTGGACTTCAGAAAAGCAAACTTTGACTCCTTTAGGGAACTGATGGGCAGGATCCCCTGGGAAGCTAATATGAGGGAGCAAGGAGTCCAAGAGAGCTGGCTGTATTTTAAAGAAGCCTTATTGAGGGCACAGGAACAAACCATCCCGAAGTACAGAAAGAATAAAAATATGGCAGGCGACCAGCTTGGCTTAACAGTGAAATCTTCGGTGAGCTTAAACTCAAAAAGGAAGCTTACAAGAAGTGGAAATTTGGACAGATAAGTAGGGAGGAGTATAAAAATATTGCTCGAGCATGCAGGGGTGTAATCAGGAAGGCCAAGGCACAATTGGAGTTGCAGCTAGCAAGGGATGTGAAGGGTAACAATAAGGGTTTCTACGGGTATGTTAGCAACAAGAAGAAGGTCAGGAAAAGTGTGGGATCCTTACTGAATGGGGGAGGCAACATAGTGACAGATGATGTTGAAAATGCTGAAGTACTCAATGCTTTTTTTGCCTCGGTCTTCAAAAACAAGGGCAGCTCCCAGACTGCTGCACTGGGCAGCATAGGATAGGGAGGAGGTGAGCAGCCCTCAGTGATGAAAGAACAGGTTAAGGACTATTTAGAAAAGCTGGACATGCACAAGTCCATGGGTCCAGATCTAGTACATCCAAGGGTGCTGAGGGAGTTAGCTGATGTGATTGCAGAGCCATTGGCCATAATTTTTGAAAATTTGTGGTGATCGGGGGAGGTACCGGATGATTAGAAAAAGGCAAATATAGTGCCCATATTTTATAAAGGGAAGAAAGAGAACCCAGGGAACTACAGACCAGTCAGCCTCACTTCAGTCCCCGGCATAATCATGGAGCAAGTCCTCAAGGAATCCATTTTGAAGCACTTGGAGGAGAGGAAAGTGATCAGGAACAGTAAACATGGATTCAACAAGGGCAAGTCATGCCTGACCAACCTGATTGCCTTCTATGATGAGATAACTGGCTCTGTGGATATGGGGAAAGTGGTGGATGTGATATAGTTGAATTTACCAAAGCTTTTGATATGGTCTCCCACAGTATTCTTGCCAGCAAGTTAAAGGAGTATGGATTGGATGAATAGACTATAAAGTGGATAGAAAGCTGGCTAGATTGTCAGGCTCAATGGGTAGCGATCAATGTCTCAATGTCTAGTTTGCAGCTGGTATCAAGCGGAGTGGCTGAGGGGTCAGTCCTCGTGTTGATTTTGTTCAACATCTTTATTAATGATCTGGATGATGGGATTAATCTGCATTTCCAGCAGATCGAGGGACGTGATCATTCCCCTCTATTCAGCACTGGTGAGGCCTCATTTGGAGTACTGTGTCCATTATTGGTGCCCACGCTACAAGAAGGTTGTGGAAAAATTGGAAAGAATCCGGTGGAGAGCAATGAAAATGATTAGGGGGCTGGAGCACATGATTTATGAGGAGAGGCTGAGGGAACTGGGATTATTTAGTCTGCAGAAGAGAACAGTGAGGGGTGATTTGATAGCAACCTTCAACTACTTAAAAGGGAATTCCAAAGAGGATGGAGCAAGGCTGTTCTCAGTGGTGGCAGATGATAGAACAAGGACCAATAGTCTCAGGTGGCAGTGGGGAGGTCTAGGTTGGATATTAGGAAAAAACTATTTCATTAGGAGGGTGGTGAAGCACTGGAATGTGTTACCTAGGGTGGTAATGGAGTCTCCATCCTTGGAGGTTTTTAAGGCCCGACTTGACAAAGCCCTGGTTGGGATGATTTAGTAGGGGTTGGTCCTGCTTTGAGCAGGGGATTGAACTAGATGACCTCCTTAGGGCTCTTCCAACCCTAATCTTATATGATTCTATGATTCTATGACAGAGGATATATTAGGCTCATAATCTACACTAACCAAGAAGGAGGACATCTAGCTACTTTTTAAGATTTAATTATTGATATTTATTTACATACAGAAGGACAAATGATCTCTTCACATACTTTTGCACAAATCCCAATGACCAGTTATTAAATGGCAGTATTTGTTAATAGTGTTTAAAGGGAAAGATGCTAAACATTCTGAGTACTGATATATTTAAAATAGACCAGAACGTTTTTTTCTACAGAATTGTATCTTATCAACATAGTAGACATATTCAGCCACAGTTACTTAAAGAAGTAACATAAGTTTGTAGAACCATAGCAATGATTACTACTCTATCACAGCATATATGTATCCTATCCAAGTGGATTGGTGTTTCAAATGACCCTATAAACTATAGTCTTGAACAGGAAGGTAGTAGTAGAGCTGGGCAAAAATTTTTTGGCAAATAGCAAATTTGTCAACAAATGCAGTTTCAGGGCAGTCAAAAACTATTTGTGAATTCAGGTCAATTCAGCTAATAGTTTTGGCCAAATTAAAAAAAAAAAGATTATTTTTTAAATAGGCAAAATGATATTAAAAAAAAATGTTTTACATTTGGATTAGAAACAAACCGGTGTGTTTCAAAAAGTCATTTCAGATCAACATTTCATTAATTTGAATAGAGAAATGAAATATTTTGGGTTTTTCATTTTGGCAAGAAAAACGAAACAAAAAAACCAAAATAATAGTTTAGATTTGAAATTAATTTTTTCTTCAGATTTTTAACTGTATTTGAGCCTGGCAGAATATGATTCATAATCAAAGACTTTTCCCATGTGGATCTGTTTGTGGGTTTTAATTCTGAACCATCACATGCCTCCAAATGTATGTTCACACCCAGGAGTTTGGTCTCAGGATTATGTCTGTTACTAAAATTATTTGCAACCATCTAGGAAGTTCATTAAAATCAAGAAAATAGAGTTTGGAGGTCAGACTGGTTGAAGTGTTTTCTTTTGTTAGTTTCTGTGGAATTTTTAATGTTTTCTATAGAAAAATTCAAGAATATCTGAAAATGTTAAAAAAATGTTTTCTTGGAGAAAACACACACACTATTTTTTTTCTATTGGTTACAAAAAGGGAGGAGAGGTTTAAGTAAAAGTGTTTCCATTACAAAAATATATTTTTTAAAGTTTTAATCTAAAAAATAGCAAAATGATTTGCCAAGGGTGGGAATTTATATTTTGATTAAAAAACATAATATTTGCCTAAAAGGTTTTATGGAAAAATTGTGATCAGCTCTGTTAAAAATAATTTATCTTTTGGATTTGACCCTTCTTTTTAACTGCACATTGTCTATGAGCAATCATGACTTTTTACAAATTCATTTATTAGTATTTTTATGACAAATAGTTTTTCTGAGAATGTTTAGGTCTTTGGACTTTCACAGATGTCAGGGTAAAACCTTGACCTCATTGAAATAACTGGAAGTTTGCCATTAATTTCAGTGGGACCAGGAATTCCCCCATTGTGAGTACTTCCTTAATATTTAGTCTGTGTGATTGGTTACATAGAGTATGTAGTGTGTGTTTCCTTTTCCTAATCGGATGGCCAGACTCTTGAACACCTGTAGGGCAGTGAGTCTCTCAGAGAGGTTTGAGAGATGTTGCATGTCTGAGTTAACGATGACTCAAGATTCTCAAATAACAAGCTCAATTGAAATTATTTAATGTAAGATTATCAATCAGAGATTAGTACAGCACTATACAGAATACAGAAAGAATAAATACAACATCACCCGTTGTTGTCAGACCAAGAGCTGGCTCTGTCTCTCTCTCCTCTACTATATTTCGAGGGACACACATTTTTTGTTCCCCGACTAAGTTCCCATACTAGTGTCATTATACAGGGCTATAGACAAAGAAGATCTCTTTGATGAAAGAAAACTATTATGATATTGTTTCTATACATTCTCAGTATACCTGATTTATGTATGAAGGCATAATTACTTACCTTATAGTTATTCGTCCCCATTGATTCCCCAAGAGAAAATATCTGCTGTAACCATCATCCCTTATTAATTACCCAAGTTTATACATGCTTATGTAAGCATTTTACATGTGTTAAGGAGATGGTTTCCAAGAATATCTAGAGTTTGATAATTCTTGGCTGCCTTCAAATCTGTAAAATACAGCCCAATGGATTAAATTCCTGAATAGATTTCCTTATCAGTCAAGAGCCAGTGTTCCGGGCATTAGAATTCAGACATATTCTTTATTGAAGATAAAAATTCTAAAGAATAATTAATATATACATGAATCAAATATAAAGAAAGAAAAGGTTAATATTTATTAACAGAGATTAGGGAAACAAAGTCATTGGAGATAAACCTTTTGGGGAACAAATATTTAATAATAGACTCTTCAGTCTAGCGGAGAAAGCTATAACATGGTCCAATGGCTAGAAATTGAAGGTAAGCAAATTTAGACTGAAATAAGGTACACAATTGTAACAGTGAAAGTAGTTAATCATTGAAACAATTTACCAAGGGTCGTGGTGGATTCTCCATCACTGACCATTTTTAAAATCAAGATTGGATGTCTTCTCTAAACGATATGTTCTAGGAATTCTTTTTAAGGAAGTTCTATGGCCAAGTTATACATGAGGTCAGATTAGATGATCACAACAGTCCTGTCTAGCCTTGGAATCCATGAATATGAATATCTGAAAACCTAGGGATTACTAGAATACTTAAAATTTTCTCTTAACATAAGAAAAGGCATTCTATTTGGACTTATACTATTCTTAGATCACGGATTTAGCTGTGTTCCTTCCTGACTGAAGGAGAGAGAAATATATACAAGCCAGATTTACTGGCCAGTTAGCAGACTTAACATTTAATTTTCTCTTGTCACATTTCCACCTAGTGTATATATAAGATGAACATACAAACACTTTTTCCATGCAGGCTCATGTGTGCATTCACTGATACAGATGTATATTCTGTACTCATGAGTAAATTCTCCTCCCAAATATTTGTTTGATGAAAATAGTCACACATTTTTGTGGAAAAGCAAATCAAAAAGATACAGACATGGTGAGATCAAACGTTCACATGCTCATTTTAGAATATTTTTATTCTTATTTATTATTTTTAATAATAGTGCCTAGTAGCTCCAGTCACGTCCCATGTTTTGCCCACCTGTTTAGAATATTTTCAGGTTGTCATCTGCTTTGGTTATGGTCATTGAGTTTCTTGACCTGGACTGTTTGTAAAAAATTTCCAGCAGGCTGATATTCTTGCCCAGAGAAGGTGTGTGTAAATATTTTCTTAATTTTGCAATCTCAATCAATTGCAGTAGATGGAAATGCTATTTTTAACTATCGGTTGCACAAGTGAAATTGACAGGAATCAGAGCTGCTGTATTACTATGGATGATTCTGAGAGAGGGAAAATACGTTTTACAGCCTCTAATATCTGCTCTGTACTACTATCTTATGAAGAATGTGGGACTTCTCACAAATGTTTCCAATGTCCTTATTACATAAGATCACCCATTGTAATTAAGATTACTCCCATTTCTTGCATGGCAAAAGACATGGAAAGTAATGTCAATTCTGTTATATGTATATGCAGTGTAATTATAATCTATAATGGCTGAATATAAAAACAGTGAAGTTGTTCTACCATATGAATTAATGTATGCACATACAGTTTCAATATGTTTTTTATAATATGTCCTTAAAAATAAACCACATAAATGTTTCAAGCATTTTAAACATAACATGTTTTAAACATACACATCTTAAACATGTGTAATCTTAAACATAACTTTTTCCCCAGGAAAAGGCTAAAAGGCTCTTCACACTTGTCTAAGTGAATAATCACTCCAGGGTCTTCATAACACTTGAAATCTCAAAAAATGTGAGTTCAACTTTTTCATACTGAAGAGAGAGAGTGGGAAATAAACATTCAAAATAATTATTTACTATATAGAGAGTATGTAATAATTTGGGGAATAATTATGGAGGACTGTCAGCTCAAGGTTAAATGTTTTCATTCCGAATGGAATATTTTTATGTTAAAATTCCATGCAATATTTTTCCTTTTAAGGTTGGCTGACGTGATTAATTTATGAAAAAGTTCCTTCTCCACCATCATTTCTGTCTATCAAGCAGATGTACAGAGCAGAGCAAGCACTTTCAGAATTACATTCCAGAAGTAAGGAGTGTGCAGCAATAACACCAAAAGCACAAGTTTAAAACTAGTGTGGTTAAGCCATTCACTATAGTGGTGTGGGTGTAGTTAGACTCTTGTATTGCCTCGTTCTTTTTCCATATCTACTGCTCAGCTGATTGAATTTCCTTTCTCTTTGTAATAGGTCTGTAGCTTTCAACAGCAATATCCTTTTCCTTCCTCCACACCTCCATAAAGCTTTATGGAATTGGGAGGGTAAGGAAATCAGGGGAAAGTTCTGCAGGACCTAGAATTTCTATTTTGCAGAAAATTCAAATCATAATGAAAGAGCATTACACAATTTCCCACAGCTGGGCTCTTCTAAAAATCCCACTCAGTGCCCGTCTGCATCTTGAGGTGATTAAGTACCTTTGAAAATCTTGCCCCTGGTGGCAGTGTACTGAAGAAAAGGCAAAGTTGGCCGTTAATAACTGGGGTTTGATCTAGGTGAGAAGATTACACCATATTGGAAGGCAGCTTGGGTGAAATTGATCATGAAATGATAGAGTTCATGATTCTAAGGGCAGGTCTACATTACCCACCAGATCGGCGGGTAACGATTGATCTATCAGGGGTCGATTTATCGTGTCTAGTCTAGACGCGATAAATCAAGCCCAGAGTGCTCTCCCGTTGACTCCAGTACTCCAGCACCGCGAGAGGCGCAGGCGGAGTCGATGGGGGAGCGGTATTGTGTAGACCTGGGCTAAGGAATGATAGGAGGGAGAACAGCAAAATAAAGAAAGTGGATTTCAAGAAGGCAGACTTTAGCAAACGCTGGTAGGTAAGATCCCATGGGAAGCAAGTCTAAGGGGAAAAACGACTGAAGACAGTTGGCAGTTTTTCAGAGAGACATTGTTCATGGCACAAGAGCAAACTATCCCACTGCATAGGAAAAATCGGAAGTATGGCAAGAGACCACCCTGGCTAAACCAGGAGATCTTCAATGACCTAAAAATCAAAAAAGAGTCCAACAAAAAGTGGAAACTAGGTCAAATTACAAAGGATGAGCATAAACAAATAATACAAGTATGTAGGGACAACATGAGAAAGGCCAATGCACAAAACAAAATCTAACTAGCTAGAGACATAAAGGGTAACAAGAAAACATTCTACAAATACATTAGAATCAAGAGGAAGACCAAGGACAGGGCAGGCCCATTACTGAATGATAGGGGGAAATAACAGAAAATGTGGAAATGGCAGAGTTGCTTAATGACTTCTTTGTTTCGGTTTTCACCAAATGGTTGGTGGTGATTAGACATTTAACATAGTGAATGCCAGTGAAAATGAGATAGGATAAGAAGAGGCTAAAATAGGGAAAGAACAAGTTAAAAATTACTCAGGCAAATTAGATGTCTTCAAGTCACCAGGGCCTGATGAAATGCATCCTAGCATACTCAAGGAGCTAACTGAGGAGATATCTGAGGCATTAGCAATTATCTTTGAACAGTCATGGAAGACGAGAGAGATTCCAGAAGACTGGAAAAGGGCAAATATAGTGCCAATCTATACAAAGGGAAATCAGGACAACCCAGGGAATTACAGACCAGTCAGCTTAACTTCTGTACCCAGAAAGGTAATAGAGCAAATAATTAAACAATCAATGTCCAAACATCTAGAAGATAATAAAGTGATAAGTAACAGACAGCATGGATTTGTCAAGAACAAATCATGTCAAACCAACCTGATAGCTTCCTTTGACAGGTAACAAGCCTTGTGGATGGGGGTGGAAGTGGTAGATGTTGTATAATTTGACTTTATTAAAGCTTTTGATACTGTCTAGCATGACCTTCTCATAAACAAACTAGGAAAATGAAACCTAGATAGAGTTACTATAAGGTGGGTGCAAAGCTAGTTGGAAAACCGTTCCCAGAGAGTAGTTATCAATGGTTCACAGTCATGCTGGAAGGATGTAACAAGTGGAGTCCCGCAGGATCAGTTCTGGGTCCGGTTCTGTTCAGTATCTTCATCAATGATTTAGATAACGGCATAGAGAGTACTCTTATAAAGTTTGTGGATGATACCAAGCTGGGAAGGATTGCAAGTGCTTTGGAGGATAAGATTAAAATTAATAATGATCTGGACAAACTGGAGAAATAGTCTGAAGTAAATAGGATGAAATTCAATAAGGACAAATGCAAAGTACTCCATTTAGGAGGGAGAAATCAGTTGCACACATACAAATTGGGAAATGACTGCCTAGAAAGGAGTACTGCGGAAAGGGATCTGGGGGTCATAGTGGACCACAAGTTAAATATAAGTCAACAGTGTAACACTGTTCCAAAAAAGGAAAACCTCATTCTGGGATGTATTAGCAGGAGTGTTGTAAGCAAGACATGAGAAGTAATTCTTCCAGTCTACTCCACACTGATAAGGCCTCAACTGGAGTATTGTGTAACATATGAAAAATAAAAGGGACTCTCGGGTAATATACAGAATAATTATAATAACGTCAGCACTAGACCTAGAAGATTTCTAAGTATTTCACAGTGATATCCAGGTACTTATCATCAAAGCTATTGTAAGATCATCATCATTATATTCACTATAGAGATGGGGAAACTGAGGCAAAAATGCAGGATAGAAGGAAGAATGTTCTTAGTGGAGAGCTCTTAAATGTTGGTTTGTAAGATATTAAGCCTTTTGACTTTTAAGGGTTGGTGTCAGTCTCACTAATCCATGCTTTTCTTTTATATAGATGTTGAATGAGTCTTGTAGAGAATCAGTTCTGTTTGATGTTAGAGCAGTAGATTTTAATTTTAGAATATGCACTCAGAACCCGATCCAGAGTTAAGTGAAGTCAATGAGAGTTTTCCCTTTATGTAAATCATCTTTGTATCAGGCCCCTGGAGACTGGCAGATAAGTGCATGATGTAAGTTAGAAAAAATAATAAATTGTTACTTTAACAACAACTTTATTAGCTGTCAGTTCAATAAAGGGGTGCCAACTGTTTCTTAATGTGGGAGATGTGATTCAGTATCTGTGAAGGTTCTGTTTTGTTGCTTAATTAATTCAGAACTGTAGGATTCCTTGAATGTGTTTTACTCATGTATATTGGACTTTGCTTATAAGTTGAGTGCATTACAAAATGTTTTGCTTTACAGAATACAATACATCAAAACACACTCATTTCTGGAACAGATAATGCTCTTTTTGGTTTTCAACACTCAACAGAAGTAAACTGTTATATGCTTTAGATTCACCTTTTAAAAATCTAATTATTCATAGCTCTGGCTACTTCTACTATTAGTCTGAAATATATTATGTACTGATATCCTCTCGGTTTTTGGAGCTGGGTTTTCACTACATGGTGGTAGTGGGCAGACACATTTATTTATCCTCTACTTTCACATGAAAGTCCACTGGGTCCTCTCAAACCACTTCCTCAGATCTTAGATAACTGTGGTGTAATGTTGCTCTCATGAAGAGAGAGACCTTTAATTGAACACATGAAACTTTAGTTAGGTCCCCAAAAGATGCCTCCTTATCTTCAGCTTCTCAAACAGGGGCTTATATTTTATCCTGTTTTGAACAATCTGTCCTTGAGTCAATGTCAGGGATTGTAAAAGAAACTGCAGAGTATGCAGATTGCTTAGGCAATCTGCATATATTTTATAATGGAAATTAATAGCACTGAATTTCTTGTAGTTTCAAATTATTTAGACAAATTAATCCAAAGACAAACTATTCAATTACCTCCGCTACCAGTTGAGAATCCATTCCAAGTCATATATGCAGTTTTCAGAGTCTCAAAACCAAACCAATGTCATGGGGAATACTTTTCATTGGCCAGGGGACTTCTTACAATTTTATAGTATAGTGATCATAGATGGGAACTTGTGAGGTCATCTAGTCCAGTGCCTTGAGCTGAGGCAGCACCAAGTCTGCGTCTAGACTATCCCTGAAAGGTGTTTGTTTACCTGTTCTTAAAAGCCTCCAATAATGTGGATGTCACAAATTCCCCTGGAAGCTTATAAGGATATAACTATCCTTATAGGTAGAAAGTTTTTCCTAATATATTACTTGATTTTCCATTACTGCAGATTAAGACTACTTCTTGTTCTACCTTCAGTGGACATGGAGAACAGTTGCTCACTGTCCTCTTTAGAACAGCCCTTAACATAGATGAAGACTGTTATCAGGTCCCCCCTCAGACTTCTTTTTTCAAGATTAACTATGCCCAGTTTTTCCAACTTTTTCTCATAAGGAAGTTTTTTCTAAATCTTTTACCATTGTTATTGTTCTCCTCTGAACTATCTCCAAATTGTCCACATCTTTCTTAAAATATGGTGCTCAGACCTGACACAATACTGCATCTGGGGCCTCATCACTGCTGAATAGAGAAGAACAATTATCTTTACGTCTTACATAAGATACACCTGTTATTACACCCGTAATGATATATTAGCCTTCTAAGGGTACGTCTATACTTACGCGTCCGGTCGGAGGCGCGGGATCGATGTTCTGGGTTCGATTTATCGCGTCTTGTCTAGACGCGATAAATCGAACCAGGAAGTGCTCCACCGTCGACGCTGGTAATCCAGCTCGACGAACGGAGTAGGTGGAGTCGACGGGGGAGCCTGCGCGCCGCGTGTGGACCCCGGGTAAGTGCTTTTTCATTCGAACTAAGATAGTTCGACTTCAGCTACGTTATTCACGTAGCTGAAGTCGCGTATCTTAGTTCGAATTTCGGGGCTAGTGTAGACCAGCCCTTAGTAACTGTATCACACTGTTAAGTCATATTCAATTTCTGATCTATTATAACTTCCAGATCCTTTTCAGCAGTACTGCTGCCTGCCCTGTTATTCCTCATTTTGAATTTGTGCATTTGATTTTTTCATTCATAAGTGTATACTTTGCACTCGTCTTTATTAATTTTATCTTCTTAATTTCAGAGCAAATCTCAAATTTTCAATGTCGTTTTGAATTCTAGTCCTGTCCTCCAAAGTGTTTGCACCTCGGAGCTTGGTGTCATCTGCAAAATGTATAGGCATGCTCTCCTCTCCGTTATCCAAGTCATTATTGCAAATATTTAGTAGTACCAAATATAGGACAGACCCATGCAGAATCCCATTAGATCCCCCCAGTTTGACAAAGAACCATTGATAACTATACTTTAAGTATGGTGTTTCAACCAGTTTTTACACTCACCTTATAGTAATTTAATCTAGACCACGTTTCCCTAGTTTTCTTATGATAATATCACATGGGATTTGGTCAAAAGCCATACTAAAATCAAGATATACAGCATCTACAGTTTCCCCTTTTCCAGTAGACTAGTAACCCTGTCAGCGAAGGACATTAGGTTGTTTTGGCATGATTTGTTCTTGACAAATCCATGTTGGCTATTAATTATAACCCTATTATCCTCTATATGCTTACAAATTGATTATTTATTTGTTCCAGTATCTTTCCAGGTGTCAAAATTAGACTGACTGCTCTATAGTTCCATGATCCTTTTGTTCCCCTTTTCAAAGACTGGTATTTACCATATTTGACCTTTTCTGGTCCCCTGCCCATCCTCCCTTTCTCCTCAAAAATAATGGCTAATATATTTTTTATATCTTAGCCTTTCTTACTCATATATACCTGGCTTATGAAAGGAGACTCAAGGAGCTTGGTTTGTTTACCTTAACCAAAAAAGGCTGAGGGGAGATATGATTGCGCTCTTTAAATATATGAGAGGGATAAATACCAGGGAGGGAGAGGAATTATTTAAGCTCAGTACCAATGTGGACACAAGAACAAATGGATATAAACTGGACATCAGGAAGTTTAGACTTGAAATTAGACGAAGGTTTCTAACCATCAAAAGAGTTAGAAATTCTGGAACAGCCTTCCAAGGGAAGCAGCGGGGGCAAAAGACCTATCTGTCTTCAAGATTAAGCTAGATACGTTTATGAAGGGGATGGTTTGATGGGATAACATGATCTTGGCAATTAATTGACCCTTGACTATCAGTGGTAAATAGGCCTAATGGCCAGTGATGGGATTTTAGAAGTTACTACAGAGAACTTTTTCCTGGGTGTCTGGCTGGTGAGTCGTGCTCACATGCTCAGGGTTCAGCTGATCACCATATTTGGGGTCGAGAAGGAATTTTCCTCCAGGGTAGATTGGCAGAGTCCCTGGAAGTTTTCGCCTTCCTCTGCAGCATGGGGCACAGGTCACTTGCTGGAGGATTCTTTGCATCTTGACATCTTTAAACATGATTTGAGGACTTCAATAGCTGAGACATAGTTGAGAGGATTATTGCAGGAGTGGGTGGGTGAGATTCTGTGGCCTGCATTCTGCAGGAGGTCAGACTAGATGATCATAATGGTTCCTTCTGACCTTAAAATCTATGAGTCTATGAGTTAGGTGATCAGGAAAGTTAGAATCACATGCAGTTCTATTTTTCATTTCCCCTGATTCTGCAACATTTTTGTCGTCCCATTACCTGACCAAAAGAGGGATCTCGATGAGAATAAACTGGCTGGAAGCTCAAGTCACACTGGTGGTCAAAAGCATCTTTTAAAATCCGCATCTTGCTAAGTGCAACCTTTTCTCGTAGACCTTGCCACCATAATCCATAGATTTGTGATTTACAAATTTTATAACTGCAATTTGCTTTACATGTGTTTACAATTTCGAAGACCACTTGAAAGTTACAACTCAAGGAGAATGCAGCTGTTCACTTGCTGAGAAATATTAGCCTCAGGGAGCATAATACCTCAGTTCTTCAGCAACTACATTAGCTTCTTGTTGACTTCCAGCTTAATTCAAAACGTTGATTTTCATCTATAAAGTGCTTATCTTGTCTGGATAAGCTTACAAGTTTAGATCTTGTTTGAGAAACAGCTACCACTGTGTATTTTATCAGATATTTCACATGCACCCTGGAACAGGTTGATAAATCTATAATATAAATTACATATATTTCTTCAAGGACAGAAGGAGCTGTCAGGGTAAAGTTCACCCTCGTGTTGATAGCCTATACTGACTTAATCCCTATTTTGAAGAAAATGGTGACAGGATAGTGATGACTGTATTCAACGAAAGAAGATAAGTAGTCAGTTCCAGAATATAACCAAGAATAATTAATTCATGTTTCTTTGGTTGAAGCAACTTGGGAGGTTTTTGGAACAGTAGTGGCAGAAGGATTATGCATTTTACTGTAGATAGGTTAGTATGTTTTTAGAACCATTAGGAAGGTTCATGAGTAGCAAACAACTAGTA
The DNA here is from genome assembly GCA_037349315.1 of Chelydra serpentina. NCBI lineage: Eukaryota > Metazoa > Chordata > Testudines > Chelydridae > Chelydra > Chelydra serpentina. The sequence goes on from JBAIAC010000004.1 coordinate 83,432,289, forward strand.
CAGTTACCTTTCTCAAAGTGTTCTAAATCTGTTAGGGGGGATATGTTATTTTCCTTGAGTATTTGCTACTCTGTAAGACCCTGCCTCCCAAATGGTTTGCCTTGCTCTATTCTTTAGTTATCCTATTTCTATCACAAAGAAAGAAGCCAAACACACAGCTGAAATATTGGATTCTTCCATATATTTAAAGCCCATCCATCCAGTGGCTTATTTTCTTTGTGATGCATCACTTCTTGTATTAGCAGTACCACATTGTTTTTACAAGCTGAAGCATAACAAGCAGTGCCTGATATAAATTAATAAAAATATTGGATCAAATCCAGACCTGGAGTAAACCAATACAGCTCCCATTGAAGTAATTTTCATTTTGTTTGCTTTTTCCATTGTTTGCCAAAACAAAGAGTTTTGCTGGTAGTCTTCATAGAATTAGGGCTAACTTTGGCTTTATAAATGTAAAGCACTGAGACATGAATTTGTGTGGATGACCCCTATTAAATTATATGAATAAGTTCAAATTTAACATTTAGAGCTGTACAAATAATTTTCAGTGAAATATTTATTTGATATAGCCTCTGTTCTGCATTCATTAATTGCTTATGATTTTCTTAGATTTTTCTCAAGATTCAAAGGTATTTCCTAAATAACTCCTGTGACCAGTTCTTGGCTCACAGATTGTTTACAAGCTATTTGCATGTATTTGTGTCTAATGTTAAATTTTTTAGCTGTGATAGATTTCATTTGATATGCAGATCACAAGGTGTGTGTGTGTGTGTGTGTATATATATATATATATATATACTCTCTACTTAGGTGAGTAAAACTCTCATACTCAGGTGGCATGTTTCAAAATTTGCTATCTGCGAATATTCAACAATATCCACTTACAAATCAGGGTTTCAACCAAAGTATCTGCCAGTACCTTTAACTGATAGATTGTATAAATGAGCAAAAAAAAAAAAAAAAATGGAGAGAGTAAAGGCCAAAGGGTTGTGGACATAGATGAGGTGAATTAAATTATTTATTAATGCAACGACTTGTGGAAAATGTCTGGAGCTATTCACCCTGCACTAACAGTAACTTTCTCCCTGACGGACCCAGCCGCAGAATGCTTTATTTATTGTAGTGAGTAGGAAATTGCACTATGAAAGTAAAGACCATGAGTTTGAATCCTTCTGAGGATAAATATATAAACATCGAGACAACTGAGAAATATGGCCAAGATAGCAGGAGCCCTCTGACTGTAATTCTTTTCTGGAGCTCAGCTAAGGACAAAAACTGGCCATATTTCCCTGTCTGAAGCTTTCGCCATTCCTTCAAAGAACCACTTACTGGAGAGGGAATGGGGAAGCCCCTCATAATTCGGACCACATGAGCTCCCAGTAGAGTAGTCATAATCCCCCAAAGCACTTCTTGAATGTAGGGATTCAAGTATAAGCACCGCCACCTGCATTCCCATACATTTGCTCTCAGCCATTATATCTGGCTCTTAACCCATTTATCTTCCCCACTGGCTATGAGTTATTTCAGCTTTGATAGTAACTAATGTGAGATATACACCATGACAGGAGAGAGATGGCCAGACCAGCACAGGACATTTTAGAGTCAGCTTCCTTCCAATCAGCTCACTTCTGAGGACCTTTTATTGTATTTCTATTTCCATAGATGATCAGTGTTTCCCTGAAAGGAATGACCTGTATTTCATATTTCTTCACATTGTATTTTGTTAGTAAAAACATAAGTAAATCTTTCTTATGGGTCTTGAGTTAAAGCCACAGAAAGTGGCAAACAATGTCTTTGTAACATTTAAAAATGTACAAAACGTTTACTGTATATCTAAAATAAATTCCTCACCTATTTGCAGGTTTATGGTGTAGAAAGTTAGAAGAAGAAAAATGTAAATAGCTATTATTTGCAGGACAAGCAGAATGTCATAGACAATGTAACTCTTATTAACTGAGGAGGAGGTAATGTATGTTTACCTTTATATTTTCTTCTAAAAACAATATATCTATGCAACATCAAAATTCTTCACTAATTTATTAGCATCTCTGTTCACTGGTGTTTCTGAAATTCTGCTGTCTTTGATTTTGCAGTAGCAATTTCATTGTAAATGAAGAAACAGATTGTTTTTGTGAAAGGAGTCTTAACTACAAATTAGTTACAGCAGGGGGTTCTGTTTTACAACTCATTAAAATCTGCTCAACTCACTTCCTGGAGTTCTGCCTAAGCTGTTTCTTAGGAATTACACACTTGGAAATTTCTTGTTTGCTATAATAGATACACAAAAGAGTTATAAACCAACAGTGCTGAAAATTATTACAGTGCATTATCTTCTACTTCATGTCACCTACAGCTAAATCGATGCTTATCATTTATTTAATTGCTATATTTCAAATATATTTGCACCTGTTTCTAATCTCCATAAGAGCATTTTACCTTTTTATTCTTGCTGTGAATGTATAATATTTAAAAATAATAGGTTATGCATTCAACATTGCTTTATGATTCAGGAGTGAATAAAACATTCATTGGATGTATTAATTCACCATAAATGCAGTTTTTTAAATAATACATTTTGCATAAAGAGAATGTAAAAACACATACACAGTTTCAATTGATTCATAATCGCTTCTTGTAATGGATGCAGGGGAGAGAAGCTGCTCCATCACACTATGGGCAACTGTTAAAGGAGCCTTTGTACATTGGCTGTAACTATTATCCAGTTACATATTGGTTAAGATTTTAATATTAAATATCAATAATTTAATTCTATGTCTGCACTGAATACTATACTTCTAAACTTGACTATTTATTTCAGGTCAAAATAAATGTATATAAGAGACTTAATAATGTTGAAAATATCGGAATCCCGTTACTACTCTTGCTAGAATGTACCATACATTTTATATCACATTTTTAGCTTCTCTCCATTTATTTCGTGCCAGCATATAGATACTTTTGTAAATTAACTCCTAAAGCCAATCAAAGAAAGGTTCATAGGTTCCCCCTCTCTCCTGAGACTCAATCCTAAAAAGTGCTGAGGTCTCTGGCCCCAGTCCAGTAAAGCACTTCAATACATGATTAACTTCAAACACATGTGTAGTCCCATTAACTTCAATGTACCTTGCAGGATCAAGCTTCTGGATACAATAGCTACCATTCCATTTCTACATGCTCACTTTTGCTTTTCAGGGAGATCTGATGTGCAGCCCTATCCATCCTGTCCTCACTGCCACTCTTTAAATCAGTTTATGGAAGGCAATCAGTAATCAGTCTCCTAACACTGAGTTGAAATATGTCACCTTTGAATGTGCAGCTCATCTATTCTCCACTGGCAGAAGCAGTCTTTGAGTCCCTATATCACTCCCAGGTCAGTCTACTCTATCAAATTATTATAAGTCATTTTCTATAATTTTCTCCCTTGCCTTTAATTTATCTGGGTTTTGTACAGGTTCAAAGGAACTTCTCACTTTAAAGAAAAACTCTTATCAACCCAGCTACATTTCTCCAGCTTTAATATCACCAGAAAGTGAAACTGCAGGCAGGTATTTGTGCGTATTGATGCAAATCCATGTTAGACTCAGGTTTTCTTGAAAGTTTTGTATACGTTATAAACCCTGTTGATGAATTTCATGTTTGTAAAGAAATCCCAAACCACAGGATTTTTGGTTTGTAGCTAACACTACAACAGTTCTACATTTAAATAACTGTTAATCTACTGAAAATGTGATAAATAATTGAAGCTTGTGCTCCATGTGCCAATGAATTTTTTTTTATTAGGCTGGTTGGGAGTTACATAAACAATTACTTGAGGTAATTTATTTCACTGCATTTTGAGACTGACCCTCCCCACTTCCCTCCAACCCCTCCCCCCATTTTAATTATTTTTAACTCAGTTCCCTGAATTCAAAAATACTTTTTCCATCGGATAATTTCTCCAATTCCTCTAAACCCATATTTTAATGGGCTATATTTTCAGCTGGTGTAAATGAGTGTAGCTACTTAATATGATTTTGTTTTGAAGCCGTTTGTCCCTGTAGAGACTTGATTTCTACCTCTTCAATTAGGACTATTTCCTATGGACACTGTTTTCCTCTTTGTATATATTTGCCTGTTGTGAAATAATTAATGCCGGTTTCTGCTGTTTTCTGCCTATGGCCCATAACAGTTTAGGCTCCTAGGACAGAAATGCTTTAGTCTAGCTCAAGTTACTGGGCTCAATGTAGGGGTATTTGGGTGACATGTAATACCCTGTTACACACAGGACATCAGACAGATTATTTCTGTCTATACTAGTTCTTTCTGACTATGAAACTACAACATATGTCAAGTAGAAAAGAAATAATGTTTATTTTAAAAAAATAAAGATAGCTAGCCTTGGAACTTTCTCTGTTTTTGAGGCGGAGAAGATGTTTACAGAGTTGAGAAGGATTATTTAGGTTTTGCCTGGAATACATTTGAATATATCCCATACATAGTTGCAGCAATGGTATAATAAAAGTTGGGTGAAATCCCCACTTTTGCTTTCACAACCTCCAGACATCCACCCTCCAGGTGCCTCACACACATAACCCCACATTGCTCCTCTTTTTTATTTCCTCATCCACATATACTTAATATTGCAGGATAGTGCACCAGCTCACCCCTCCGGGACATCCCTCCCATATACACCACTGCTCCTATGGCTCATATATGCATACACACCTATGCACTGATTGCTCCTGGAACCCATACACACCACTCTCCTAATCATCACAACTACACACCTACTACTCCTGAAAGGATCCCCCTTCCAAAGTCACATGGACACGTCATTTAAATCCCACCCACATTACCAAATACCCTTCATTTTAGGAGGGTTCCTGCTGACTCACATCGACTACTCCAGGGGCCTGTAATGCAAATAAATGACGTTTGTAGCCCTCTTGGAGTTTTCTCCATAAACTCTCACTCCAAAAAATGGAGTACATGTGAGTAAGCTTACTCTGTAGATAAAGAAATGATGGAGAGGGACTCACTGACAAGAGTAGTTCCCTGCATGAAACATGCCATGCCAAAGATTCATTGCTATCACCTTTCTTACCACTCATCCACAGCCCAGGTGGTGAACCCTGTAATGATCTTCATAACTATCCTGTGTCCACAGGAAGAGGTAAAGATTGAGGCAGGATCTTCACTTTTGCTCTCATTAGGACTGAGGGAGGGTGGAAACAAGTAGGTTCTTCTTTCCCTTTTCCCAGGGTCCAGTCTTCACTCAAGAGGCCTGTTGTGGAGGAAAATAAACTATGATCAGGAATCTTGGGAGCAGTGAGGATCTTCACTTCCCTCTTTACCAATGCCTAGGGTAGGGGAATGTGGTTAAGTCAGTGGGAGTCAGGCATCCCCTGCTGGAAGTTTTCCTCGCCCTTATGGAAGTGCACTGAGTTCATCTACATGTGAAATGTCTGGCTGGAAATGAGAAACTGCCTATAAAGACACTCTGTCCGATTCTTTTTTCTGGGGTGGGGGAACAGAGGAAGGGAGATAATCTAGGCAAACAAAAATTGTACAGGGTGGTATATTTCCCTTATCCCTCTCCTGGATATTTGTCCTCATGTTCAGTAGGAGATTTAGCTGAGTATGGACAGTCACTTTTGGAACCAAGCAATGTAATTTAGCTTTCCTTCTCTACAGCAAGTTCAACTCCTATTAATTTGTTCCTAAATTGTTTGTTTCATCTCATATCCATTTTCGTGTTGCTAATTTGTAGCTTTAAGTGATATTCCACTCACAGAAATCTCAAATCTCTTTATTTGCCTCCAACCCCTCATTTTGTTTATGTACATGCATTTTAAATGCCTTTTGCAAAATAATGATCATCCAACAAAAATCTTTTAATCCTTTAGATTCAGAAAAGGGCTATTTGTTCAAGCTTCTATTTCACTATGCTGATTTTCATTGTCCTTTTAACTTGGGGAATGGTCACTAAGTTCTAAGACCAGAGCTTGGTGAAGTGTTTGTGAACCAATTGGGATTCCTGAAAGCTAACTGGAGTCATCCACCTCACCTTGTTCGTATTGATTAAATTGCTTTAAGCTTTTCATTGTGACCACTGAAAGTGCACTGCAACCCAGCAGACTCAGAATATTTGGTTTTGTGACTGAATGGAAGTACACCTCAAAATGAAGGACTGGATAGTGCTGGGAAGAGTGGGGGCATTCAAGCTCTGTGCAAGCTTCCTTCCACAACCACTTCAGGGCATGACCTGTAGCCTCTCTGATATTTCACTCCGGAGCTGTCTTGAGCAGCATCTGACAATCATGTTGAATTATTGTCAGATTGTTCAGTGGTTTTATGAATTGGAGGATGGTGGGAAATGAGATCGTCACAAAAGTAAATTTCACTTGTCACCTCACCACTATCTATTTTTATTGTATCTATTGAATCAATTTACTGACCTCCATCTGTAAGCTAAGTATTTTACAACATAAACCACTAAGGAATTTGTTAGGTTTCAAATAAGAGATATTATTGTACTAATCTACTCTGATTCAGAATATTTTAAACTGTCAAAGCTTCCATAAGCTTCAGTAGGTGGTGTAATTAATTCACAGATTCATTTATTTACATGTTGACACTACTTTGCAATAAGATAATGCCTATTCAAAACTTTTGGACACTTCTGACAATCTCTCAGAAACACATTAATAAATCAGCAGATCTAGCAATTACCATCATATCAAATACTCTGGCCACAAGATACGCTCATAGACTATACGGCCAGAAGGGACTGTCATGATCTAGTCTGACATATTGCACATTGCAGGTCATAAAACATAGCCCACCCCCTCCAGCAATAGACCCATAACCTCTGGCTAAGTTACTGAAGTCTTCAAATCATGATTTAAAGACTTCAAGTTACAGAGAATACACCATTTACACTAGTTTAAACCTGCAAATGATTTGTGTCCCATGCTGTAGAAGAAGGCCAACCCGCACCCCGCAAAAAAAAATCAACAACCAACCCCTCTAGGGTCTCTGCCAATCTGACCCAGGGAAAAATTCCTTCCTGACTCCAAATATAGTCATCAGTAAGAGCCTAAGCATGTGGGCAAAACCCACCAGCCAGACACCTGGGAAAGAATTCTCTGTAGTAATTCAAATAAAAGTTAGCAAGAGTCAGGCTATGAGCAAACGTCAGGCACTGTTACAAGCAGATGCCTGCTTGCAGGTTCACTGTCTGATACATGAACTTGGGAAGAACAGGGCTAGCATTACAAAAACACAAGCACTGCTAGGCACAGGATACTTGCATAAACACATTCCAGAAGGATCGTGCAGAACACCCTTATACCAAGTTATGGTATAAACATACTCTGAAGATGATACAAGGACACACCGCCCCCTCCTAAAGATAAGGTCAGGATGATAGGGTGATGCATAGAGATGTTCTGATTGAACCAACATGTACAAGGTAAAGGGTGGTAATTAACCACATCAAGTAACTAACTTGTTTGTATCGGTGTATAAAAGAGAGGTCACAGGGGGGGTGTATTTGGCTGGCTGAGTGGGGAGCAGAAAGTCCTGCTGCTCACTGAGCTGGTCCATTGTAGCGGGCATTCATATGTTAGTGGTGCTATAGACTCTCGGGATACTAAGCTTGTGCTTCGTTCATTAACAATAAACCTGGCCAAGTGCCTTTGCAATGAACCAATGGTCTTCTTGGGCAGTTCAATCAAACTCTGCTGTTTGGGATCTCTGAACAGAGCCAGTGCTGCATGCTGAGATAACACACATGAAGCCAAAAACTGACAACAAAGGTCAACCCCATCTCTTATACCAGTGGAATACCTCTACTGACTGGTAACTGTGGCAGTCTCTCAAAGCTATTAATAAGCACCAAGGCACAGAATGTTTCAATATTTACGAAGATTCCTTTGGGTGCCATCTGCAATGCTAGTAGACAGAGAAGAAAGGCTAAGAAAAGCTATTACACTGTATAATTTGTAGCCATAATCAGCTGCTGGTAAATGACATTGTGATTAAAATCCTCAGAATGTTATGTTAAGAGGCCAGCTATCTCGATAAAGGGTTGATATGTAATGTTATGATAGGAACATTACTCCTAAAGTGTGTAATTGTGGTGGAATGCTAAGAAATCAAACAGATTAAAATTGAGAACATCAAATATTTTCTCACTGTACTCTCAATTGTTATTTTGTCTTGAAGTTCTGTTCATGTTCCTGATACTGTTTCTTGTTGAGAGTATAGGATTATAATAATAGAATTGTGAGACTGGAAGAGACCTTGAGAGATCATCTACTTCAGTCCCCTGAACTCATGGCAGGACTAAGTATGTAAGTAACAGACATACCCTGTCCCTGGTCTTTTTCATACTTTTAATGTTTTATAGAATGTTTTCTTGTTTCACTCTATGTTTCTAACCAGTTTAAACTTGGTTTGTGCCTTGACCTTTCCAATCTTGTCCCTATGTAGTTGTGTTATTTGTTTATATTCATCCTTTGTAATTTGACCTACTTTCCACTTTTTGTAGGACTCTTTTTTGTATGTGTGTTTCAGATAATTAAAATCTCCTGGTTAAGCCAGGGTGGTTTCTTGCCATACTTTGTATATTTCCTGCAAAGTGGGATAGTTTGCTCTCATGCTCCTAATAATGTCTCTTTGAAAAATTGCCAACTCTCTTATACTGCTTTCCCTCTTATATTGCTTCCCATGGGATCCTACCTACCAACTCCCTGACTTTGCTAAATTCTGCCTTCTTGAAGACTATTACCTTTATTCTGCTTTTTCCCCTCCTACCATTCCTTAGAACGGGGATTCGCAACCTGTATCCCGCGGCCCGCCAGGGTAAGCCCCCTGGCGGCCTGGCAGGTTTGTTTACCTGCTGTGACTGCAGGTTCTGCTGATCGTGGCTCCCACTGGCCGCGGTTCTCCACTACAGGCCAATGGGGCCTTCAGGAAGCAGCAGTCAGCACATCCCTCGGCCCGCGCCACTTCCCACAGCACCCATTGGCCTGGAGCAGTGAACCACGACCAGTGGGAGCTGTGATCGGCTGAACCTGCGGACGCAGTGGTAAACAAACCCGCCCGACCCGCCAGAGGGCTTACCCTGATGGGCCATGGTCCAAAGGTTGCCAATCCCTGCCTTTGAATAATGAAGTCTACCATTTTATGATCACTTTCACCTAAAATAACTTCCATGTTCAAATTCTAAACCAGTTCCTCCGTATTTGTCAAGATCAAATCTAGAACAGCCTCTCCCCTAGTCGCTTTCTCCACCTTCTGAACTAAAAAATTAGAGGTTGTTAAATAAATACATAAATTAGAGTTTTTTAAAAAAATACCTGGTTAATATTACCCTCTTAAAAGTATAACATGCAGCTTCCCTCTTTAATGAGTTTAATCTGTATGTTTTCCTGTTGTATGCTTTTATTTTGTTAGTCTGAAGTTTTCCAGACAGTGTTTAAAAATCTGATTTTATTGTTCTTGTGTTGCTTAATTAATTCACTCTTAAAGTTTTCTTTTTAAATGAAACAACTCAACAAACCCAAATTTCTTTATAAACCTGCATGCTGGTAACCGAAGTTTATGCAACTATGTGTTTTTCCTCTGCAGTGCAAAGCATTTATATAATACCATTTGCTTGCCATTAATTTGTGCTTCAGCAGCAACAGGCACAAATTGTTCAAATCTGAATCTGGATTTCAACTCTAGGGACCAGTATAGGTGTTCTGAAGGTACCAATTCTCAGTAACATGACAGAAGTCATCCATGTATCATTTCTTACAGATTTGGGTCCTTTTAATTTCCAGAAGGTCTGACAGTATAACTCTGTAAGGAGAGGTAAGCACAAAACCTATGCGGTAGCTAGTCTAGGTTAACAGATGTCCTAGAAATTGATATCCTCATTTGAGGATAGGCAGCTGATATTTATAAGTCATTCCTATGAATAACTTCCATAATTCCAAATAATCGAGATTTTTGCACCTAATAATGATGGAAAACGGTAATTAGACAACATATCTGCATGAAGCAACTAGCACCACTGTGTTATGAATTATCTATTTGTATTGCAGTAACATGTGATCAGAGCCCTACTCTTGTAGGCAGTGGTCAAACATCTAGGAAATGAGTGTTCCAGACCCCAAGAGTTTACAGATTGAAAGAACAGACAGAAGAGATGTGTGAGACAAACAGGTGGGCAGTAGGGCAAGAGTAATAGAATATCTTAGGACAGAGTAGCTAGGTGCGCAAATCAAAGGTACATTAAACCAGTGAGTATCAGTAGTCACAGTAATCCCAATTTGCCACCTGTTTAGCTATTATCGGATTACATTTTCCTATAACTTTATGGCAACGGTGAGCATTTTAAGGAAGGATTTGGAATGGGATGAGGTGGTGGCTTTACATACTATGATGGGGGTTTTTTTGTTTTGAGGTTTTTTTGCATCGTGTATGGTACAGCATGGGAGGAAGAGCAAAGGTGCTTGTGTTTAGGAAATATCCATACCATGATTAACCAGCTTGATCATATTTCACTGGCATGTAACTACCTTTGCCCTTTCCTCTTCCCCTTTTAATGTCTTGTCTTTTCTATGAATTAATTCAGTGATCATGAATGTGGGATTAATAATTCTGATTTTGAGCCATGAAGCTGTGTATAATTCTAAGGGGAGCCAAGCCGATGTAACTGTGTGGCAATAAACCTCACACCCACCTGAGCTGAGCCTTGGCTCTGAAATTTGATGTATTCATGAAACTCTGAGCAGGTTCACAAAAAGTCAATGCATATACAATACCATTTGCTTGCCATTAAGGCTGAGGTTGTTCCCATACAGCTAGACTGTGGCCACTGCCTGTATCAGTGTTACAATGCTGTAAATCTAGAATGACTCCAATGGCTTTAGTGAAATTAATTTAGATTTAAACCAGTGTAATTTGAGACCAGAATTTTGATATATACCACCACAATGCAATGGAGTGTGCATGCGTGTATGTGTATGCTTGTGTGTGTGTGTGTGTGCGCGCGCACAAATATGTACACAACAGACTTCTATTTCTGTGAAATTTAATTGAAGTAGCTGAGACGCAAAGAATTAATCTCAATAATCAAGCATAAGAAAGAGTGAGATGATATATACTCACACTTATAAACATAATACATACTACTACAAATGTCTTCTTTCTGTGTCATGGATTGTCTCCAACAGCAGACTATGAAAACAGTGTGACTTTTGTATACACCTTAATTATCTTGGATTGTAAAGAAAATAAGATGTCTACGTGTCCTTCCAGTATTCTTTTCCTTTAGTAAATATGCAATTCAAAAATCTGGCTTAGGAATTTGCTCAGAAGGTTGGTGATCTGGTGACAATGAATTAAAATATATGAAAGTTTTCAATATCAATTACAAAGAAAAGAAGGAGGCAGCTGACATTTTTCCCCCTTCATCTTGTGGATACAAGTACAATATATGCTAGTGTGCGTTTTGCAAACCAGCAGTGTGTAAAATTGCTTTGTGTTGATGTATTTAATGTGATGAAACAAGCTCAGTGTTTTTATAATTGATCATTGAGATTAATTCCTTCTCTCTCAGCAACTTCAAGTAAAATTTACTATTGGAAGTAGACGTCTGTGGTAATTAATGTAAAAGGAAATATTACTGAGAATGAAAATTTTAATGTAGAAGTTTCTGAAAAATCTATATATACAAATTCAATGTATTCATATTCTAATTCCCAGAAATGTCAAATGCTTGTACTTATGTTCAAGCCTTATTATCCCTTATTTACATCAAATTACACAAACACTTGCTCTTGTTTCACATGGATAAGAACATATTTCTACTAACATTTTATTTAGAATGTCTTTGAGCCATTGTATGATAGTACATGCAGAACAAAATATTTTCCCACACAGTGAAAACCCTAGTTTCACAAATGATAAATTGTAGCTTGTGAGAAAAAGTGTAGGTAGTCAGGGTATATCCGTAATATTTAATTTGCTTGTAGCAAATTTATTATAAGATGCTGGTGCTGATAGCCAATATGATAAAATTAGCCTGGAATTAGTTACTTGAACTGATTATATATTTTACTGGATTGATAAAAAGCATCGAAAGAAAAGAAATTAGCATCTTAAACAAGTTCTAAAAGGACTGAGTTGCACTCTGTTGGGTTCAATCATACCATATCACTTTATTTCAAATAAAAGCCAGAATGAAGTGATCTATTAGGACACAGCATGATCTGTTTTAGTGTTGTACAGCATCTCAGAAATGAGATTTTAAGAAGGGCTTTCATTCATGTTAAGTACTCACGATCATGATGTCTTCTCAAGCAAAATTGTTTTTTTGACAGTGGTCAAATACTAAAAAATATATTCACTAATAGCACATAAATTACAATGTAGACGCATCCTTGTGAATTAAAAAACAAATGTAGTGCTATGCAATTGTACAGGATCTGAGAAGGGGGCAAAACAAAACTAACAAAAATGTATCCCCTTTAAGAAGGCCTCCAAACTGACATTGGCTGGCAGAGTTCCTAGTTCTCTTATTGTTCTAGGAAGCAGGTAGGCTTCTCATTTTCCCATAGGCATCAGGTCAGGGAAGAGCAATCTACCTAGGGACTTGTCTACCCCAGGGTATTTAATCTGTAGCTTTTGTGCTGCGTGTTAGGTAATGCACAGTATGCAGGCTGCAGTAATAGTTGCACATGGCATGCTGTGCCCTCTGTGAATGTACAGCATTGTGTACACAGGGCAGTAGTTTTCTGTAAACTGAGGGTATCCCATACTGCTTTGCTTTACAGCTAAGCAGTGTGCATTCCGGGATTTTTTTCTTTCTGTGCATTGTGAAATGCATAGCAGGACCCAGGCGAGTTCAAATGTTTGGGTTTTTTAAAATTCCATGATCCATCTGTCTCTGCCCTGTTCCTCCTTTAAGGGTGGGCTAGTGTCTTTTTCAAATTGCTGCTGGCCAGCATGGACCCAACAATGATCCATGATGCTATACCACAATGTTAAATATGCAAAGGTTGTTTGGACTGTATTTCAGCATACAAAGTCAGAGGAACTAAGCTTGGGACTTCATCTAACACATCATTGAGAAGATATGGCAGAAGCAGAAGTTCCTCCAGTAGCAGAAAAGTCTTCAACAGCAATGGAACCAGGTCAAAGACATGGAAGAAGAGGAAGCTGCTGAACAACCGATAGTAGACAACTGGTTCCTGGAGCAGCTTCACATCATAAAGTATCATTTCTGGGCTCAGGAAACCAGCATGAGCATTGTTCTGCAGATCTGGAATGACAAGCAGTAGTGAGAGAATTTCAGGATGAGAAGGCAATCTTTGGAAGCTATATATTGTACTAACCCTAGACCTACAGCAGCAGCATACCAACCAGCAGTGCCCCACGCCTATAGATTAGCGGGTCACAACTGGAAGCTGGCCATACCCTAATGCTATGGGTCCATTGCAAACAATTTGGCTTGGGTGTGGAGGGAGAGGAGGTATTGTCTTGCAGATGTGTGATGCCATGGAAAAGGTAGTGTTGCATCGGGATATAGAGCTTGGTGATGATCAGGAGATTACTGATGGCTTTGCATTCATGAGGTTCCCAAACTGTACTGGGGCAATTGATGGGCTCCATATGCCTATTATTCCATCCACCCCCAACCCCATCAGGCTTCAGAATTTATAAACAGAAAGGAATATGTGTTCAGGGTAATTCAAGGGCTTGCCATCCACCACAACAGGATTACAGACATTCTGGGTGGCCTAGAAGGGTCCATGATGCTAAGATCTTTCAGAATTCAGATCTATTTACCTTAATGGAGAAAGGACTGTTTGCCCCCTCTCCGCCCACCACAGAACACTGTGCTCATCAATAGTGTGAACATGCTCTGGTTACCCTGGGAGACCCGGTTAATGAAGCCATTCACAGGCCGCTTTGACAGAAAGACAGAAAGAACTGTTTAACTATTACCTCAGTAGCTGCAGAATAGTAGTGGAGAGTGCATTAGCCATTGAAGGGAGATGACACTGTTTGTGGAATAGGATAGAAGCAGCATTAAAAATATACCAAAGATTATAGCAACACGTTGTCTTTTGCCAATATTTTTGAGAGTTATGGAGAATGAGCTGAAGAGACTTTCTCAGCGGATTGAGCGGTGACCAAGGTGTCCAATGCAAAATGCAAAAGGCCAGCGTAATATTTTCCGGGATACCTATTGCTCTTATTATGAGCCTCATGCCTGAAATTGTGCAGCTGTACATCTAGTTATTAACCCATGAAACAGGGAAATGTTGTGACAATCCTTATTGTACCTTGTGTCTTTCCCTACATGTGTTTGTAAAATGTTATGAATTGTGAAAAAAAATTTATATGTGTAAAATGAACTGTCAGCTCCTTGTGAATGAAATTATAAAGGTTTTTATTATTACATAATAGATTGTTTAACAAACAGAAATGAACCTTCAACAAAAACAAACATGAAACATTGGCTTTTAATTTTGAAACTATATTAAAACAATCTATTAGCTAGCTACACAGAATCCTTTCATTAAACCATCAATGAAACAAAACAGTAAAGTGCAGCTATCCTGGGGGCGGGGGCTTAAAGTCACAGGCAAGTATATTTCTTGGCTCTGCTTCTTCTGGTTGGTAGAACTTCTGGCGTGGAGTCCCATGGCTCAAAGTTACCAGGGATGATAGAGGGCTCAAATGACCTGGGGTTCCAGGTACAACTAATTTCAGTACCCTGGCTTGGGGTCTGGGAAGGGAATGGCCTCTGGGAACAGTGGTGTGTTGTTACAGTGGGGAGGAATTCTTATTGTCCCCAGTAGTCTGTATTGTCCAAAGGCTGGATAACATAGTCTGGCTATTAGCTTGCAGTACTGCATTGCCCGCTGCCATAGTAGTAACATGTCCTGCAACATGGCATTTTGGCTCTGTATTGCCTCCAGGAGTTGCCTCTGCATCTCCATGTCTTTTTCAGTACTATCTTTGGCCATGGCAGTGCTTTCACTGGCAACTGCCACACAATCCTTTGTCACTGCAAGGATCTCCCTGAAAATCTCCTTGTCAAATAACCTTTTGGTCCTCAGATACTGTTTCCGTCTCTCTGCATTTCCGGTGGTGTTGGACTCCGTAATGATGTCTGTGAATGTTTCATGAGACTTCTGTTTTCTCCCCCTCAGGTTTGCCAGTCACTCAGCCGCAGGTGTGGCCCCATTTTTTGTAGATCTGGCTAGTGCAGTGCCATAGTCTTGGAGGAACCTCTGAGATGGTAAGTAGTGTGTGCACTGGTATTTTTGTCTATGCAGTATGTGCTGTTTGGCTTTGTTGTTGTGTGTGGGGCGAAGTGGATGGAGGAGGTTGGGAATTATGTTCCTGATCTGGCTTTTCAGTTTTGCTATGCTTATATGGTGTCAGAGTGGTTATCGGTTTGATCGTGGGGTGAGCGGGATAGTAATCCTTTCAACAGCCCATTTAGGCTGTCCTAACTTTGGATACACTCAGGAAGGTGTCTATGAGGCAGAGAATGGCCTTCTTCAAAAAGGCAAAGTGAAGTTATTCACCTGGGTTCCTCCAGAAGTGCTGCAGGAGTGCAAGGAAATCGTGAACTACACTGGGGCATGGGGAGGGAAATTGCCATGCAGCTTTTCCTCATAATCTCCAAACAAAAGCTGAGCAATTTCTCAGCCTTTAGATTTTGCTTTAACTCCCCTGCAGACATGGTGAAAGTGCAGAATAAAACTGATAGGTTTCTGCAGTGATTGCCTGAAGCATTCGCTGTTACTAGTTTGTAAGAATGTATGTTACAGGGCATTTACAGGGCAGCTATACCCTTTGAAACTTTATGGGCATGCAGTGTCAATATCTACCTCATGTTAAGTGAGAGCACTAAACAAACTTCTTTTCCTGTAACCACTATCTCAATAAACATTTGCATTTCACAGAAAATATTATTTTCCTCATTTGAATCAGCCACGGGAACTGGGGTGGTAACCACCATTTTGAACTGGGTAACAGGCTTGGGCTAAGGGCACTTTCACCATGCAAAACACCCAATAGAAGGGGAAAGGCAAACAGGTATATATCGGCTTGTGCCTCTCATGGAGTGGGCCTGAAAATGGCTGGTAAAGTCAGGGCTTTAGCATCAGAGGGAGGCTGATTGCCTGGCCCGAGTAACCTCCATTTTGGAAAGGTGTACCGGGAGCGGGGTAGGAACAAAAGGACAACATAGGCTGAGGAAGGAAGGGATGAGAGACCTGAGCCTCAGAAAGGATTCTAGCTGACATCCATCTTCAATGGCTGCAGCCCAGAGGCACCTGGAACAGAAGCTAGCATGGCAGCATAGCCAATATAATAATAAATACAATAATAAATAGTAAATGATTAAAAAAAAAATCTTACATGATAACCTTCCCTCCATAGGATCAGCCTCCTTGGTCCCAGTCTGAGTTTGAAACTGGATTGGGAGCTGCAGGTCAGGAACTAAGCTTAATTTCTACATGGCCATTATCAGGATCCTGAGTCCCAAGAGATTCTGGATTTCGGGGGAGATCTCTTCACTGGCCTCCTCATGCTCCTCCTAGAATGATTCTTGATGGCCATCCTTGAGGGGGAATGGGCTGCACTAGCTTCCTGGGTTGGTGGTCATGCAGTTACGTAAAATCCTATGCAGCTCCTCAAAAAATGGACAGGTTACATGCCCCTGCTAGAATTTTTCTTGTTGTCCCTGGTTTTAATGGAAGGTGCTCCTGAACTGTTTGCTCTTTATCTGGGACTGTACAGCCTCCCAGTAATGGCTTCTCACAGATATCTTTCTAGAAATGTCCACAAAAAAGTCTTTATTCCAATGGCTGGACACAAGAGCTTACTGCACTGAGGTTTCACCTGAGATGGCGATTAAATCCATGGTCATGGTGGGGCTCTAAGCAACTGCTTGAGGTATGTTTTAGACCTTCTGGAGTATTATTGCAGCTATTGTTATAAACTGGAATCCTGGAGTGAATAGACAAAATGTGGATGTTCATCAGCTTATAAACAGAGGATGGGACATCCAGTCAATTTGACCACAGATCTAGGGACAGGTCAGTAATGGTCACCTGCACAGCAGTGTGCGATAGCCATTTGGGAGACTGCCAAGATAGTTTGCAGCAGCATTGCATGGACACAAACAATTGACCGGACTAACTCACTACACAGCAAAGTTAGTTCACTTTGAAAGAACGCTCCACTGTTCCTGATAAACGTGGACTCAGTGCCCTACAATTAATTGCATTGTGCATACACAAGCATTTTCAAACTGGATGAACTCAATTTAGTGTGGTTTAAACTTCTGTAGGTAAGCCCATAGTTTGCAAAGCCTTTATCTCAGAAACCTGAGTCAGAGAAACCAAACTATCATCAGAAATAAAATCTCTAATGCCCAGCTAGTGTCCTGGATTCTGAGCATGGCCTGCAACCTATAGCAGCCAGGATGGCTTGTAGCCCCTTTTCTCCTTTTGGTCAGCTTCCCTGTTTGCACAGTCCAGCACCAGAAGTGGGGCAGGGTCTTCCTTGACTGTATTCAGGCTGTCATGGCTGTAAGCTCCAGACTGTTCCCTCCAATTTCCCTGCTAGAGTGGCATACAATTGCATGTATTGTAAAACAGTATAATACAGCTAGTAATCACATGTCACAGTTTTATTAGGACAAGTTCAAGTGTCTCAGTACTGTAACTTCTTTCAGGACACCTGAACCATCCCAGTTATTCATTTAATCAGTCAAAACATCTGTTTTAAATGCAAAATGTTTGTTCAGGACATATTGTAATGTAGAATTTGCTATGTGTTTCTCAAGGAAAACTATCCACTGGAATGAGTACTCAGTGTGATGAACAGTAGAATGAATGTGGCACACTTTCAAAACTTCAAAGGGATGCTTAATGACATTACTTTAGTTTCTTGAATAAACTCTTTCAGAATATTAAAAGAATGGATGAACTCCTCTCTGAAAGATGGCAAGAGCAACAACAGGGTGCTTTTTTCAAGTGTATCCTTTTGGTATGAATATTTCAATAACCTAAAAAAATTCACCACAAAAGTGTCCAAGACTTTGATTTTTGAAAATATGTCTCAAGCACAAAGAAATATAATGTAGTGAAGAAAAATATTAGACCAGATATTCCCTCAGGCTAGCACTAGGGAGCAGAAATTGTGTAGTATATGCATGGTGAACCATAGGAATAGAAATTCCACTATTAAAGCTGCTTAAAATGTATCAAATTTTGATATTTCAATTTCCAAAATTGGAAGACCATCCACAGGAGTATGGTGGGTGTCCAACTGGATGGGAGGTGACACATTGGGTTTGGAAAGCAGCCACTCCACAAAGCATGCGCCACTCCCAAACTAATGGAAGTATTTCTGGAAAAAGTCAGTGGGGCATAATTAGGGTGACCAGATAGCAAGTGAAAAAAATCGGGACACTTTTTTTTTTGGGGGGGGGGGGGGATAATTGCCTATATAAAACAAAGCCTCTAATATTGGGACCTTTGGTCACCCTAAGCCCAGGGCTCCCTAACACAGCTCAGCTGACTCAAGTCCCACTAACCCTGTGCTTAAACTGCAGACTCACCCAAAGTGGCCACTGACTCTCCCACCTGGCTTTATAACCACCCCCACCCTCACTGCGGGACTCAGGAGATAGTTGGGGGGGCACATGGGAAACGGCACCACATCGAGGCACCACCCGCCCCGCTCTCTGCCTCAGACCCCTTGGTACCCTCCCCGCCTCCAGCCGCTGCAGGCTGCAATCCCTGGCCAAACGCCCTCGTTGAGTGACAGCTGCTGGCGGGCAGCGGCTCGGGCGGGGTGGCCACGTGGGGGCAAGGTGGCGGGGGCCAGGGAGCTATTTACCCCGCTGGTGCGCGCAGCATCCAGCACTAAAGGAACAGAGCCCGGGCGCCACAGGGAGCTGTCTGCATGGTGAGTGGGAAGCAGAGGTACGTGGTCTGCGGGGTGGGATGGTGCCAGTGCCCACCTCCAGCCGCCCGGAGCCAGGCGGTGGCGGCTCCCCCAGTGGCACTGCACCGCCGCTTCGGGGCTGGCTTCTGCCCCAGGTCGCAGCCGCGCCGGCTCACTGCGCTTCCCGGGATGGTGGGAGCCCGGGAGGGTGCTCTCCAGTGCTCTGCGCCACGCATGGAGCCCCGACCCTAAGAGCCAGAGGGACCTGCCGGGGGGCGAGATGGGGAGTCCCGGTGGTGCTTACCTGGGGCGGCTCCTGGGAAGCATCTGACAGGTCCCTCTGGCTCCTAGTGTCAGGTCGGGTCGGGTGGGGGGGCAGAGGGCTCTCTGGCCGCTGCCAGCGCCTTCAAGCCCCGCCCCTGCAGCTCTGATTCGGCAGGAGGGAGCCAGTGCAGCACGTGGAGACCCCGTCCGCCTCTGTGCCTAGGGGTCACCAGCACTGCAGGCTCCTGCCGGCCGGCGGGCACCCCACCCGGAGCTGCCCCAGGAAGCGCCGCCATGCCAGCCCCAGGACTTTGGCGGTGATGGTGAACTCGGTCCCCGATATCGGGACAGAGGGCGTCCCGATCGATGTGCGTCGGGACGCGGGACAAATGTGTTAAAATTGGGACTGTCCCGATAAAATCCATGAATGTCACATATTAATGGCTGCTTACTGATTGATTTTCCCTATAGTTACATGGGGAAAAACATGATCATGGATGTATTTACTTCATGGGCCATATCATTCTCACAGGGAAATCTAGTACAAAAGACCAGGCAAAACCAAAATCACTCCACCTTCTGGAGTTTCTGACAAATATTGCCCTCTGGGGAGGAATGGGCCCAGGGAAGAAGATCAGGGCCATTGATGATGTAGCCTGAAAATCCTATGGTTTAATCAAAGAGAGGAAGCTCCTCTCATTTTCCCTCCTGTATGTGCTGACCAGAAATTACTGCTGCTAGAGGGATTATGCCTAGCATAATCTGTATTAATTTGAAAATACTGTGAAAGCATGTATTGAAACAAATGAAATGGAAATAGATTTGCGGTTCTAATAAGACATTTGCCATTTTTTTCCACGAATATTCCAAGAGAAGTCTCCAGGAACTAGTTCACATTACTTAATTATATATTTTTTAAAACACAGCTTTCATATTTTGATAAATTTTACTATTTTATTCATAAGGCATATCAGTGTTATTTCCATGGCACACTTGGGGCAATACAATAGCGCTTTTTAAAGTGCATTTCAAGTGCCACTGGATGTGCACTTTAATCAGCACCATCAAATAGTATGTCATGTATCATATTGATCAAAATGAGGCAAAAGTTGAACATATTAATATGACACTGTACCAAAGTCTAGCAAGACCACAACTGGCACATAATTGTGCACATCATACTACAACAGAGAGATTGAAAATTTGTGAAAAGGTACAGAAGACGGCAGCAAACATAATGGGTCTCAGGAAACTGTAACTATGAAATGAGAGAAGTAAAATTAGGTTTATATTCATCAGAAAAAATGATTTAGAACAGGTATGACTGATGTATATAAAATTAGAAAGGACATAGAAAAAGGGAATATCATGAAATTGTTCCACTGGTTGATCAGCTCAAGAACAAGAAAGTAAAGCCTTAACGCTGATAAAGGACTATGCAATGAGTACTGAAGAAACGTTCTGTACATATAATATAACTAGTGTGTGGAGTGGATGAACCTGATAAATCTGCAGATATAAATTAGTAAACAACCAAAGACTTCATTAAGAAATGCCTGAGTTTGAAAATGAGTCAATGTTTTCTAACTACCTCAGAGAAAATGCATTATAATTTCCATAGAATATATCTTCTGCCTAAAAAATGAAAATCCTTGGAAGTGTGAAAAGTCTGGAAAATAATAGATAAGGGATGCAGCCACTTTTTATTTAAAATGTGCACCAATGTCTAGATTTCTCTCTCACACACACACACACACACACACACACACACACACACCTGGGCTGAGATGGCATGCACATTTTCTTGAGATTCAGTATATCTCTAGAGAATAGCTTCTGAAGGGGCACCGTATTTGAAAATACAGTTTATAAATTCAGAGCTAACTTTATCTTTAACTATGGAACAACTACGGCTGGCCCAAAATGTGTAGATAGATGATAATATAGAAAAAATGTTAAACACATTAAGGGCATGACACATTACAGGGTACCAGTGTTATACTTACATGATTCAGTCTCCCTCATATGCTCCTATATTCAGCTAAGAAGGAATGTCAGAGTGATATCTTAAATAATTGAAAGGAAAGGGTTTGGAGGTAGAGGGGGGCATCTGAACACAAATTTCACTACAGAAGCATAAATGAAATAGTGTAATAGCACTTTTAAAAATTTCTGCATGCCTGTTTGAAAACGTGCCCAACAATCTGTCGCTATGTCCATCAAATAATGCTAAACCATCCCAGGGTTTGGAGGTAATTCTTTTCACAGGCAAAATCAATACAATACAATCATTTGTAAGAGCGGGGATGAGGATGAAGTAGGAAGTAGTCAGCCTTATACTGACCTTACTGAATTAGGGACTTAGTTTCCATTGTTACCAACTAAAGTGGGTTGAGTTTTGCTTAAAGCACATGGAAGTAAATGGAACTTAAAGCAAATGTTTAAATGCTTTGATGAATTGGGGCCTTAAGCTTATTTTAAGGTGTGTTCAGCACCATGCGGGACTGAAAGCTAATTCTGAAGTACACGACAAGTTAGATCTTAAAGACAATTAAAATTATCTTTTAAAATGTCCCCATCCTTGTCTTGCACCTCCCAGTGCACATAAAGGTTTATTTCATTGTGCTTTTCTTTTATCTTGGAAAGTTTCCCTCTATCTGTCCATTTGTCTGAAATTCCTCATCACTTTTTAATGGCCACTGATGCAATTTAGCAGTCAGGTAGATAACATTTTTAATGCACATTGTTAGAGCTTATGCCACTTCTATAAAGACACTTAAATCAAAATGCAGCCCCCTGAAATCTCCCTATACTGAAATGAAGAGCAGATACCTGCAGCACTACTTCTTCTTAGCGTATGTGCAAAGTGCCTCAATCCGCTAGTTGGATCATTAGCTTCACTGGCCCAAAACAGGTATTGACGGGGAGCATGACATGAACACTGATACATGCCCCAGTCTGTCCGTAGCACTTCCAGGGCCTAGCTGATGCCAAGCTCTGGAATGATAGGGCTGGTTTTCATATATCAGTCTCCTTTCACTCTTTGATGCATCTAAAATGAACAATTTGTGAAAATAAAAGCATACCAGCCTACTTTGGTGTAATATACAGTACATGCTAAGATCATGCAATTTGTTACTATTGTAAGCAGGGGAATAGTCCCACTATTGTGGGGAACTTTCCTCGTCTCTGCACTACCCCGGTGAAATGGGCTAGCGGAAGGATCTGAGTCCTCGCTCCCACCTCCTTTACCCAGAGGCCTTCCTGCCCTCAAGGACTCCCCTTGCACTCTCCTTTCTGGCAGAGTCCTCGTAACCCCAACAAGGCTGGGCTCAGGATTCCTGGGGAGCTCGACCCCCAACCTTACTGTGGTCACATAGGTCAGGGGCTAGAATGTCCCCACTCCGGGGTGCTCTCTCTGCACTGGATGCTTCCCTGACCCACTGATCATTGCATACAATTTAAAGCAAATGCAAATGATTTAATCAACAATTAATTTTTAAAATGAATAAGGAAAAATGGGAAAGGTTAAAGAAAACACCCCGCTCTGTGGCAGGGAACATCACAAACAGTGTCTCTTCAATGTCAGGGCAGTTCACAGTCTGTTCCTTGTAGGTCTCAGGCCTCCTTCTAAGGCCCTGGCTGTCCTGGAGGGACGCTGTGGCTTGGATACTTGCTCTGGCGGTAGCCACACGCTCGCAGGCTCTGGGTGGCAGGACCCTTCTTTCCAGCATCGCCCCTGCCCTGTCGGGGTTTAGATCCCCCTGCAAGTCTGGCCTGCAGGGCCTCTTGGCTGAGGCGTCTCCCTGTGCTGGGCCTGCTGCCCAGGGTCCCCTTCACTCTCCCCAGCTGCTCACCGCACCCGGCTCCGGACTGCTCCAGCCCCAGCTCCACCGCTCTGCCTCAGCTCTGGCTCCTCTCTGCCTCAGCATGACTGCTGCTGCTCTGCCTCCAGCTCCCTGGGCTGCTGCCCTGGTCCCTCTGGCTCTGGTTGCTGCTACTCTGCTCCCAGGGCAGGTCTGTGTCTCTGGGCTGTGCTCTGGTCCCTCTGGATCTGGCCCAACTCAGCTCTGGCCTCTGGCCTCTCCTTAGCTTGGCCCCACTCTGTCTGACTCAGACAACTCCAGCTCACACGGCGGACAGGATCCACGGTGGCCTCCCAACTCCTTGATTCGCCTGCCCGCCCTGTCAATCAGGCTGACCTGGAGCATTGGCCTTTCCCCATTGTTCCTGGGGACTGTCAGTCTCAGGGTCCTAATTTCCCATCGACCCTTCCCCTTTTGGTATTGGGAGCTAGCAATCAAAATACCCCCACTGAATGTTAGTAAGGGGATAACAATCCCCTTACACTATGTTACACTGACTTAATCTGAGAAAAATATCAATATTTTCAAAACTCATACTTTTGTAAAATGAGCTTCAGAGCAGGTACAGATGGAAAGCTGGTACATTTCCCTCCACTGCAACTAGTATATTTAAATAAAAAGGAACCACCTTGCTATTTCAGAAGAACCAATTGATTATATTAGAATCAATTAATTCACTCTTCCATCTATGATGTTTTCCCCTCATCTTGTGTAACATAATCATAGTATATAATTGCTATTAATATATTAGAGTGAGTTTGTGACTTGAACTAGGTACCTGGGAAGAGGAGGAAAGGGTAGTAATCTGTCCCACCTTCAAATGTATGTATGAGATAACCAGACATTGGGTCTGGATGCACAGGGATGAGTAGGTGCTGGGCGCCCTCTTACTTACTGGAGCTGGTGGAAGGGGAACAGCCTGGAGGGATGGGGAAGGCTCATATTAACATGCCTCCAACTCTTTAATAAGTCAATCTACAGCTGAACTAGCATGAAGGAGTGTCCTGCTTTGCTGCTGATATAAGCTTCTTATCCAGAAGCAAACAAGGAGGGCACTGGTTCTTTGAGGCATGAAACTTCCTGGGCCTATCCCTAAATGGGGCAGATTATTCACCACTTCTTGCTCAGGACTGTTCCTAAAGGTACACACGTTTTGTCTAGACTGCAATCACAGGGTGTGATGGCAGCTCAAATAGCTATACCCAAGCTAATTTTAATCTGGCTGGGACCATAGATGAACTCCAGGAGTAATTATCCAGGGCTCTGGCTAGGTTTCCCCATCGCACTCTGAAACTTGCACTACAGACAAACCCACAGTCTAAGCCTTGGTATATATTAATAATTTCTTCTACCACCCAAAATATAGTAGACGCTTTCCAAACAGAAAGAAGGCCAAGGAACTCATACAGTGGTATCATGACATACAGTATATGGTTACAGTTAATATTAAGATTCCATTAATAAATGATTTCTAAAGGACAAATAAATTATTAATAAATAGGATAAGCGTGTTACAGACATGAATAGTATGTATTTATAGACATGGTTAGAAGGAACCTGTTGGACTCTCCAGAAATCATTCAACTCTTTATTAAACCTACTATTAATCATTTAGTAACTCCTTATAAATGGAACCTCAGTATCAACAGTGACAGGATATATAATATGCACCACGTATATAAAAATACTGCACTGGAAGGGAGATGGACGAAATAACCTTTTGGCCTCTTTCAATTGTAACTTCTGTTAAATGATTCTTCTGACATAGTTCAAGAATCATTATTTCATTGCTTTAATATGTATATATGTTAATTTTTTCTGCAGTGCTGAGTTGGACATATTGCATTTTTCCTCATAAAGCCAAATGTTAAGAATGCCCTAAAACAAAGATATCAAAGTAATTGAATTAAAAGGGACATTACCACCTTAATTTTTTTAATTGCCTAATTTTTAATGGAGTTCTTTGATAGAACACTTTTCATAGTGTCTGGATTTCCAGGGGGAGGTTTTCCAAGGCATGAAAGCCAGGTAGGCCTCTAATACTCAATGAAAGACAGTGGGAGTTAGGTGCCTAATTGTCTTTTATACCATTAAAATGCTCTCCATTAATTCATATTAAAAGTATTGTAAGGATTTTTCTTCTTTCTTGATGTGTTTATAAGATTCATAGATTCCAAAGCCAGAAGGGACAATTGTGATCATCTAATCTGACCTTCTGTATAATACAGGCCATAAAACCTCCCTAAAATAATTCCTAGAGCATATTTTTTAGAAAAAAAACATTCAATCTTTGTTTGAAAATTGTCAGTGATGGAGAATTCACCATGACCCTTGGTAAATTGTTCAAATAGTTAATTACTCTCACTGTTAAATATTTATACCTCATTTCCAGTATGAATTTGTCTAGTTTGAATTTCCATCCATGGTATCATCTGATATCTTTCCAAGCTACAAATTTGTTCCCAATTTACGTATTAAAAAAACTGATAAAGTCACCCCTTAACCTTCTCTTTGTTAAGCTAAATAGATTGAGCTATTTCAGTCTATCACTAAAAGGCATGTTTTCTAATCCTTTAATTATTCTTGTGATTCTTCTCTGAACCCTCTCCGACTTATCAACATCCTACTTGTATCGTGGACACCAGAACTGGACACAGTATTCCAGAAACTGTTGCAACAGTGCCAAATATGGAGGTAAAATAATCTTTCTACTCCTACTTGATGTTTCCCTGTTTATCCATCCTAGGATTGCATTAGTGCTTTTGGTGACAGTGTCACACTGCTCATATTCAGCTAAACATCCACTATGACTCCCACATCTTTTCAGAGTTACTACTACCCAGACTCCCCCATCCTGTAAATATGGTCTGCATTCTTTTTTCCTATATGTATACATTTATATTTAGCTATATTAAAATATATATTGTTTCCTTATGCCCAGTTTACAAAGCAATCCAGATTGCTCTGAACTACTGACCTGTCCTCTACATTATTTACCACTCCCTTAATTTTTGTGTCATCTGCAAACTTTTATATTTTATATTTTCTTCCAAATCATAGATAAAGTTGTCCACTAGAAACACACCCGTGTGATGACAATTCTCTGTATATAATTACATTTTGAGACCTATCAGTTAGTCAGTTTTTAATCTAATTTATGTGTGCTATGTTAATTTTATATTGTTCGATTTTATTAATCATAATGTTGTGTGGTACCAACCCAAGCACTTTACAGAAGTCTAAGTATATTACACCAACACTATTACCTCTCCAATCAAACTTCTAATTTCATTTTCCCATAAAACCTTGTTGGTTTGCATTAATTAAATTGCCCTCCTTTAATTCTTTATTAATTTTTAAAAATTGGCACAAGATTTGCTTTTTTCCAGGCTTCTGGAACGCCTCAGTGTTCCAAGACTTATTTAAAATCAACATTAATGGTCCAATGAGCTCTCACCTACCCTTTTAAAGCTCTTGGATGCAAGTTATCTGGACCTGCTGATTTAAAAATGTCCAACTTTATTAGCTTTTGATTAACATCCTCCAAAATCCTAGTAGAATGGAAATTGTATTATCACCACCATATGATGAGACTACATTATCTGTTTTTATACCCAATTACAGAACAGAAATATTTATGTTACACTTCTGACTTTTTTGCATTACTATTGATAATTTTACCCTGTCCATCTAAAAATGGTCTAAAACCACCGTCAGAATTTTGTTTGTTCCTAGTATATTTTTAAAATTCCTTCTTATTGTCCTTAACTCTACTGGTCCTAGATTTCTCCTTTGCATCCCTTGTAAATATTCTAGAATTCTTAACTGCTGATTTATATTCATTACTAGCAATGCCCCCTTTCTTCTATTATATATTCTTTAAAAAAATGTATAGCTATCTTCACTTCACCTCTAAACCAAGTTGTTGTTTTTTTAAATTAATACTGTCTTTTTCCAAGATTTTGGGAGTGTGGCTTTTGGGCTTCTAGTAAGGTGTTCTTAAATGATTCCCAATTATCATTCACATTTTTTCTGCTTCAATTCTTCCCTCGAGCTGATTTGGCTTATAACTGTTTTCAGCTTTGTGAAATTGGCCCTATTAAATCACCCAGTATTACTGGTAATGAATTTCCAGCAAGGATTGCCTGTCTGCCTTGGATGGCTGCAGAACTCTTTGCAGGCAAGCTTGTTTTTCTTACAGATTGGGCTGGGTTGCTGTGTGTGTGTGTGTCCTGTACCTCTGTCCATTGCCCTGGACCTGCTGGAACATGAGATTTATATATATTCCATAATTTCCACCTTGAGGACCTAGTATCAACTTGAAACTTCTAGCTGTGTGGAATTCCGTCTTTTTATCTTCTCTCTGGTGGTCACAGCCTTCCCATCCTCAACTGTCTACATCCATATAGACTGCTGCTGTGACCTCTTTCCTCTGGTGGTTATGAACCTCCAGGCCTCTTCTCTGACTTCCTCTTTCTCCAGTCCTGTGCTGGCCAGCTCCATTCTTACTTGAACCTGAGTTACTGGTGTTTCCTAAACGTGGCTGTTTAGGAATTCCTCACATTCTTTGAGTATCAGTAGACACATCAGTACACATCAGTAGTATCTCTGCTTGCCGCCCCCCCCATTCCAAAAATCTTTCCTCTAGAACAGCCACCAACTTACACTTCATTAACAGGAAATCTCTTCTGGTTCAGGAAGGAACAAAAGCATGGCACATCTATTGCAGTCACCACCACTATTCCATCACTGGTCATCTTTATATTACTTTCAGTGATGAACTTGGAAGGAAAGTTTCTTATATTGCTCCTCTAAATTCCCTCTGAAACTGTCTTGTTAGCTGCCCAGCTATGCAGCCTGTATACAGAGAACAAACAAACGGTCAAACAAGTACAACCCATATTTGGTAGGGGCCACATTCTGAAAGAAATCTTTTGTGAACCCCATCATCTGGCTTTCAAACAACCCACCAACCTCTCCAAGTTCATCATCAGAAGCAAGATCCCCACAGAGAAGCCCACCCCTACTCAAAATGGCACCAGACCCTGCCAAAACATCATATGCAAAACCTGCAAATGTATCTCCATCATTACGATGGTCAATACCACTGACAATAAACCTTTCAAACTTCATAGGTCCTACCCATGCCTACAAAAACTACATACGTGAAACCAGACAATCACTACAATCAAATGAACTCATACAGAAAAATTATAAAAGGCAAAACCATACATTTCACAAATCATTCACTCCATATCAGACATCTCAGCCCTCATTCTCAAAGGAAAAGTGCACAACCTATTCCAAAGATGAGCCTTGGAACTTAAATTCATAACTCTGTTAGACAGTAAAAACTTGGACTTAACAGAGACACTGGTTTTATGGCTCATTACAACAACATATAAAACACCCTACTGCCTGCTAACATTTAATTGCCCACTTTATTGTAAGTGGTCTCTGACCGCATGTGTGACCCCTTATGCTTAACAATCTATCCCAACTTTTATTTTAGTTTAGACACTCTGAGTACCTCCCCCAGACCTGAAGAATAGCTCTTTGAAGCTTGAAAGCTTGTCCTTTCCCCCAACACATTTGGTCCAATAAAAGATATTACCTCACCTATCTTGTCTCTCTCATATTCCTAGATCAACAAGGACACAACACTGCAAAACACAAACACCCCACAGATGGACCAAATGCACTGTTCACCAAGTCCAGCTACCTCCAAGCAGAGTTTCCAGCTGTTCTCTCCAAAACTCTTCTATTAGCTGCCTATGTTTGCGGTGATCTTGGGACTGACCAAAAGGATCACCACCGCCAAACATTATCAGGCTCACTTCTCCTTCCTCATCTCCTTTCTTTTCTCTCATACATCTTCATTTTGTTTTGCTGCTGCTGCTATTGCTAAATAGCCGTTTGCACTGCCTGCAGAATGTCAGACACATGACCCCTCTCCCACTCATCACCCTGGGCAGGGCAAGAATGATTACATTGACCATCAACAGCACCAAAAAGCTAATGATAGACAAAGTGGTGTGAAATGGAAAACAAAAATAAAAGCAAAAAATGGAACACTATGGATACAAATAGCGCAAGGACCAACTTCCTTCCCCCACCCCAGCCCCAGAAATGTCATGTTTCAGAGTTGGTTTGCGGGAAATGTCATAATTCATTATTTACACTAGTTAGGATAAGATTATAAGAGCTACTAATAGTCATGCTTTAGGGCATAAACTCATAAACCTAGTCCTCAACACTGAGATGCAAATATTTAACACATGGCTTTAAATTGCTTGTCAAGGAAAGGGACCAACATAAATTATACAGCAAAGCACAAGATTAGAAAGCTATGACTAACACAGTATTCATTTCTATGCCATATAGTTTTCTAAAAACCTCAATTTCACAATTCTGCATTTTCTGTGCTGTAATATACAATGAAATACACCAGTTCCAGGATTGATAAAGGCACACTGGAATCTAAAATGATCAACTACAACTGAGAGGTACTGAACTGACAAGGACAAATCTACTCCTGCATTATTTATGTGATTGTGAAAAGAAAGTATTGGTGAGTAAGGAATTGAGGTTTGTTTCATTACTCAAAATAACTCATATGACTTTGTCTTTGTAGCATTCTTCTTTGTAAAAACAAACAAACAAATTGGTATGCTTCAGAATTAGAAAAAATATATTAAGGGCTGTTGGAATACACAGTTTGTTCAATGTGCCTTGGATCGGACGTACACCTCTGATGCCTTCATGCCCCGTAAGAATGGTAGGCAGATGCCTTGCTGACCCAAAAATACTTGTGGTGTTTTATTTGTATATAGCCCCCTGGTGATTGTATAATAGGCTCTTCACAGTGCTTGATTTGCAGAGGATATGATAGCGTTACAACTATAGCTACAGAGCTTTAATTCAAGCAGCAGCCCCTCATGTTTTATCTCTGAAGATCCTGGGTTCAATATCTCTTCATTGTTAGCCATCATATGTGTATTTAATTTTTAAATTCTTTCAGGGGTTTTCTGGAGAGAGGAAAGTAAAGTGTTACAAACATGCATGGTTTTATCATGAGTCTTGCGATATTTGATGTTTTCTTTAAAGCTTCTACTCTTGGAGTGATGTTATCTCATGAGACTCTCAGCTTTCAGTTAACAAAGACATTTCTAATTATCAGGATTGCAGAGAAAATTTTGAAAAATGTGAATCCTAAATGCACAAAACTCAGAAGGGAATTGAAAAGAATCAAAATGTATTATTTAAAAAAAAAAAATCATTATATTTAAGCCAATCTCATGATTTTTGAGGGTCTGACTCATGATATTTGAATGAATGTGGGTGGGCAGAGTAATGAGAAGACAGAGAGGGAGAACATATAAGGCAGGGAGGGAGTTGGGGAGGGGAGGAATGGTGATACACGGAGAAGTACCAAGTGGGAGGAAAAAAGAGCTAAACTCACCCCAAAGTTTAGGAGAGGACAAGTGGAGTCCACCCACCAGTGGAGAGTAAGTCTATTTAACCCCCTGGGAGACTCCTCCATTTTGTTTTCAGCTGGATCAAGAGATTGCCTCTCCACCCCCAAGGATACCTGAAAGAAACTGGAACAAAGGACAGTAACTACAGGGGGTGTGAGTGATTGCTGGACCCAGACTAGAAGGAGACTAGTCTGTAAAAGGTTTCAGAGTGGTAGTCATGTTAGTCTGTATCCTCAAAAAGAACAAAGAGTACTTGTGGTACCTTAGAGACTAAATTTGTTAGTCTCCAAGGTGCCAAAAGTACTCCTCGTTCTTTTAGTCTGTAAAAGGACGCTTACTGGAACACCTCTGAGAGTGAGGTTTTATCTGTACTCAGTTTTCTTACTGTATTAGACATAGACTTGTGTGTTCTATTTTATTTTGCTTATTAATTCACTTTGTTCTGTCTACTATTACTTGGAAACACTTAAATCCTACTTTCTGTAGTTAATACAATCACTTTTTACTTATTAATTAACCCAGAGTATGTAGTAATACCTGGGGGGGGGGGGCAAACAGCTGTGCATATCTCTCTATCAGTGTTATAGAGGGCAAACAATTTATGAGTTTACCCTGTATAAGCTTTATACAGGGTAAAACGGATTTATTGGGGTTTGGACCCTATTGGGAGTTGGGCATCTGAGTGTTAAAGACAGGAACACTTCTGAAACTGCTTTCAATTAAGCCTACAGCTGTTAGGAAACATGGTTCAGACCTGGGTCTGGGTTTGCAGCAGGCTAGCAGGCCTGGCTCAAACCAGGCAGAGCACTGAAGTCCCAAGCTGCCAGGGAAGGAAAGCAGGGGCAGAAGTAGTCTTGGTATATCAGTCGGCAGCCCCAAGGGCATTTCTGTGATCCAACCTGTCACATGCTTAATAAGTAGTTTGTTTCCATAATTTGTTTAAGGCTTCATTCATTCTTCTGGTGGTTTTTATTAAAAATACATTCTTTTTTTTTCAGATTTCATTATCAGCATATTCCCTCTAGTAATAACATATGGAGTCTGAATCCAAACAGCTGACTGATGTTTATTTAAAAGCTCTCTGCTGAACTAATTCATTATACATTACTTCAGATTTTGTTTTATCCTCTGATTTTTATCACAGAGCACATAATGCTGGAGTTACATAATTTAAAACAAAACAAATAAAGTTCCCATCTGCAATGTAACTTCTGTCTCTTTTTTTTCTAAGGGTGTCCTGAGACAGAAAAAAGATTGGACATATAGGGTATATGCTTTGAAGTTACAGTGCCACAAGAGTTTAAAATATATGCATATACATTTTTTCTCCTTTTGCAATAAAAATGTAAACCAGTTACAGGTCATAGTACTGCTGGCAAACTGAGAAAAGACTTTCTTCAACAATAGACCATGTACATAGAGAACTAAAAGTAGTTGAAGTGCTAAAACCTAGATTTTATAAACAAGTGTATGTATTGCTTTACTTGTGTCAGTAGCTGACTAAAGTCAATTGGACTATCCACATGTAAGCATTTGCATGATCAGGGCCAAAGGATGGGGTTCCAAAAGGGACTTAGGCACCCAAGTTTGTTTTCAGGCACCACTGCAATCCATATTACTACCACACAGCTGCCATTTATTCCTGTTAGGTGCCGAAACTTACTCAGGGCCTAAATGTTTGCAGTAAAGTTCCCTAGGTTCTTGCCTCTGAAAATGGGCATTGCTCCCTCACATTAGGCACCAAGAAATCTATCTCCCACCTAAGCCCAGAGCAAACCACAGGAAGGATAGACGGTCCTCTGCCTAAACTGTGTGTGCAGCCTGGTCTGGTAGATGTGTTCAAATGCTCCTCAACTCACACAAACAGTGGAAGAGAAGGAACCCCCCCCCCCACACACACACACCCTATAATCTTTAGCCAAATGGTTAGGGTAGAATGATAGAATATCAGGGTTGGAAAGGACCTCAGGAGGTCATCTAGTTCAATCCGCTGCTCAAAGCAGGACCAATCCCCAAATAATTCATCCCAGCCATGGCTTTGTCAAGCCTGACGTTAAAAACCTCTAAGGAAGGAGATTCCACCACTTCCCTAGGTAACCCATTCCAGTGCTTCATGACCCTCCTGGTGAAAAAGGTTTTCCTAATATCCAAACTAAACCTCCCCCCAGTGCAACTTGAGATCATTACTCCTTGTTCTGTCATCTGCCACCACAGAGAACAGTCTAGATCCATCCTCTTTGAACCCCCTTTCAGGTAGTTCAAAGCAGCTGTCAAATCCTGTTTGTATTCACTCAGGATGTGGGATAACCCCAGTTTATGTCCTCCCTCTGCCTGCAGAGAAGAGATTTGAACAGGGACTCTGCCACCTGATAGGTGAGTGGCCTAATCACTGCACTTTTATCAGTCTCACTCTTCAAGGAGCCCAATTAATATTTATTCAATTACTTAATTAAAGTGGAACAACTTCAGTAAGAGAGAAGGAGGAATACCTATATCAGAATATTCCATAGTCTTGTGGTTAGGGCACTAACATGAGAGGTGGCAAAATCCTGTACAAATTCTTTCTCATGGTAGAGGGGATTTGGACTGGGGGGTCTCCCACATCCTAGATGCATACTCTAACCCTTGGACTTCAGGTAGCCCCTCCTTATCATAGAAATGTAGCGATAGAAGGGGCCTTGAGAGGTCATCTTATCCAACCCCCTGCACTCTAGCAGGACCAAGTATATCTAGATCTTTCCTAATAGGTGTTTGCTCAACCTGCTTTTTAAAAACCTCCAATGATGCAGATTATACAACCTCCCTTAGAAGTAATTACAATTAGAAAGTTTTTCTTAATGTCAAACCTAAATCTCCCTTGCTGCAGATTAAGCTGGTTACTTTTTGCCACTTCAGTGGAAGTGGAGACAGTTGATCACTCTCCTCTTTATAACAGAACTTAACATATTTGAAGGCTGTTATCAGGTACCCCTCAGTTTTCTGTTCTCAAGATTCCTAATGCCAATTTTTTTTAAATCTTCCCCCATAGGAAAGGTTTCCCAAACTGTTTATGATTTTTGTTGCTTTCCGCTGGACAGTGTCTGATTCATGCATATCTTTCTTAAGAAATGGGACACTATTCTCCACCGGAGGCCTCACCAGTGCTGAGCAGAGTGGGACATTACTTCCTGTGTTTTATGTACAGCACTCCTGATATTACATGCCAGAATGATATTAGCCTTTGTAGCAACAACTTCACATTGATGACATATGCAAATTGTGATCCCCTATAACTCCACATAACAGCAGTTATTCCCCAATACAGTCTTTACTGAATTTCATGTTCTTGGTCAGACCAATTCTTCAATTTGTCAAGGTTGTTTTGAATTCTAGTCCTGTCTTCCAAAATGTTAGCAAACCCTTCCAGCTTGGTGCCACCAATACATTGTATAAGCTCATTCTTCACTGGGTACTATCCCAGTCATTAATTAAAATATTGAATAGTACCAAACCCATGACAGGCTCCTGCAGGACCTCACCAGATACATCCCTCCTCCCCATTTGACATCAAACCATTAAGTAGAGCCTTTCAATCAGTTTTGCACCCGTTTTATAGTAATTTTATCTGGACAACATTTCCTTAATTTTTTTATGAAAATGCCAGGTGTAGTGGTGTCAAAGCCTTACTAAAATCAAGATATTAGGTCTGCCACATTCATCCTATCCAGTAACCAGTAACCCTGGCAGAGAAGGAAATTAAGTTGGTTTGGCATGATCGTTTTTGACTATTACTTTTATTCTAGTCTTAGAATTCTATTTTATATAATTTCAATGGATAATATCAATGTTTATTTTTAAGCTTTTTGAATTTTTTTAAGGCTTTAAATTTCACAGTGTGGGAAATCATGGGGGGGGCATCCGATAATCATTTAATGAGAATAGATGTTGAGATTCACAAATTTTAAGATTTATAACCATTACAACCCACATTGTCAACATCACATGTCAAAATATACAAACTAAATATCCTAAATCAAACTCTAATACATTCTCAAGCATCAGTTTTCTTACTTTGCCTATCTGCAAATTTCAATTATCAACGGAATCTTTTTTGCTGATTTGTCTGTGTACAATGAAATTGACATTTAACTATAAAAGTCTAATCCTTCCAAGACTTCTTATAACCCTATTGTCCTCTAGAAGCTGAGAAAACTGATTGATCAATAACTTGTTCCAGTATCTTTCAAGGTATCAAAGTTAAGCTGAATGGTCTATAATTCCCCAAATCCTCTTTCCCCCCTTTTTAAAAATAGTATTATATTTTCTCTTCTCCAGTCTTCTGGGACCTCACCCATCTTCCATGAGTTCGCAAAGATAATTACTAGCCATTCCAAGATTGTTTCAGATAGTTCACCCAAGGATGAATTTAATCAGGCTCTACTAAATAGAATACATCTAACTTATCTAAATTAACGTATTCTTTCCCTATTGTGGTTTGTGTTTCTTCACCCCTTCTTGTTTGTATTAATTGTGCTGAGTGTCTGATCACCATTAATCTGTTTAGTGAAGACTGAACCAAAATAAGCATTATATAATTCAGCCTCCTTCATGTCATTGGTTATTGCTCTGATGTATTTACAGAACCTCTTCATGTTACCTTTTTTGTTCTTTGATAGATGTAACTCATTTTGTGCCTTTTCCTTTCTGATTTTGCAGCTAGATGCTTGTGCTATTCTTTTGTACTCTGATAGCACTGTTCCATGTTTTCACTTTTTGGAGGATTCCTATTTGATTTTCAGTTAATTAGAGAGCTCTTGAGAGAGCCATATTGGCTTCTTATTTTTCTTCCTATCTTTCCTTAGCATCCAGATAATTTGCTGTTGCACCTTGAATATTGTCACCTTGAGAAACTGCCTTTTTCTCCCCTGCTTCTCGGATTTTTTGTGTGGAGTTCAGTGGTTTCTGAGCATGCCTCCTGGAATGGGCACTATACGTCATTTAGGTGGAGGAGCACCTATCTTTCCCAGTTTGTGGATCACTAGCAGAGATGGGTGCCTCCCTGAAGCCTGGACTTAGGTGCCAAACTCTGAGAGAGGGACAGGACTTAGCACACACCCCTCTCACCAACATCTCCCCTTGTCTAGCTTAGTTGGCTCCCTAACTAGCATGCTGTTTTTCTGGATCGCATTCTTAGGCACTATGTCTCCCCATTCATTGTATAGGGAGCCTCAGTGCCTAACTCAGGCTTTGGGAATTGTAATGTTGTTCCTGTGATTTTCTAGATGTCTAAAAGTTAGGCGTTACAATACCCAGCATCACACTTTCATGTGAAAAACTAAAAGGGTTTTTCGGTATAGAAGCCAGTACAGAGAGCTTTGGAGACAGAACGTCATAGTATATATTTGTAAGAAAACCATATTGCCAAAGTATGCATCAAACAAGCAAATTGATACACAAGTATTTGGACCCAAATTTGCAAGCTACTGCATGTGAGCATATACCTCTACCAGTGCAGACTGCCACTGAAGCAGGACTAGGGCCTTAGGCAACATTCATGGATTTCCTCACACCTATCAGTGATGGTCACCAGCTTCATCACTATGCCTGTGCCTCACCTTGAAAAAAAGAAAAGAGAGAGAGAGTACCCTTGCTAACTTGCCGAACAAATATAAAGAAACATAATATATTCTCTAAGGATTGGAAATGTAAGAAGAAACCTTGTCTGAAGAAAAACTAGAGTCTAATGTAAACATCATGTATAGCAGAACACCATAAATTCAATTCAATGAGACTTTTTTGGCATGCCAACACTTGTAGTTTTTGTCAAAGTACAAAAAAGGGAGCAGTATTTGTCAGAAGTAGGTAAGATCTGCTGATGGTAGGGCTACTTGCTGTTTGCAATTGGCTCCTCTGTGTTCATTTTTCAGCAGTGTGTGTTCCTGATCAGATGGTAGATCTACCATGGCGCCATCTCCCTTCTTTTTCCCAGGCTAAAACACAATGTGTGTTTTGTTCTTGTTATTTGATTTACAGTTGCATGTGTGTGGGTGTAAAGGAGGAACCCTGCTGTTTTATTACTTTTACTCTTTATAAATTAATTTTTGGTTTACACTTTTGGAAACTCTTGGCATCGTACTGCTCCATTTACTCTTTTTATCGTACTTTTTCATTTTCTATTTTCATTAGTTGCCAGCCTTCTCTTGGCTGCCTGCCTATCACCTGTCTTCACTTCCTCACTTTATGTATAAAAATCTTGCGTGGTAATAAGATCAACAGAGCTGATTGTAATTAGATTTTATTTTAGTCTGTTGTGGGATTTTAAATCCTCAGTCTGTTCACCTCCTTCTATGTATCTCTAATAAAAGTTCTACCTTTGGGAACAGCAGTTTGCTTGTCTCTTGCTTATTGCAATAAAGGACGTTAATATGTCCCCCCTCCCACACAAACTGTACTAGCACATGAATACAAAATGCCTTGTGTGTTTTTTTCATTGTTCTGTTATAAAACAAAAAGAGCATATACTATATATGTACATAATAAAACAATTTGTTATCCATGGACTGTCAAGTTTCTTTTTTTCTAATACAAATTATTGCTGTTATATATTTAATAATGTGCCAGTTCTTATATAAAACCAGTGCTAATTATCACTAGAGAACTGCTCATTAACTTTTGCAAACAGATAAATAATGGATAAAAGATGTTTAGTTAAACCCGAAATTCAGCAGAATACTCTTAATTGGGAAATGGAGGTTGGTAGGCAGTCTGTCATCCCAATTAGGCTACTATTTTGATCATGTAAAAAGGCCTTTTAAAAAAAACCTGAAAAATAATTTAATTTAATTAAATACTGTACTTACTAAAATGCAGTAGTGAAATAAAGGATATTCAAAACACTTTAGATATATTCTTAGAATTTTTTGGCAACTTCTGAATAAGAAGATTAGAACTTAGAAATTCATACTTAGTGGACCTCTGGTTAAACCCCACTTAACCTTTTGCACTGTCGGACAAATCTAATGCATACTGAAGACTATGGCAATCTTTCCGTTGAACTCACTGAGAGTTGGATTGATCCCTATGTGAAAATGTCCCTATTAAGTAGAATTTTGACTAATGTTGTTCCAGTAAAGTAGCAGTCATTACAATTTGCTAGGTTAAACCTGTGCTCTCATACATCTTTTGATAAAAAAGACCTCCCAATTAAGGGCATCCTGATTTAAGTGTAATCTAGTTATGAGTAATTCCAGTTATCCTACACACCCTGCTTGCAGTGCTACTTGAAGAACTGGTTAAGTGTCTAGATCTGTATTTTGTGTTATATATATATTTATATAGAAAAATGAGAAATTAGACATTTTAAAAGCACCAATCTTGCAATGACATGCACTAGTGCAAACCATTCTGTCTATGTGGCATCTCAGTGAAATCAGTGGAACTCATCACAAGTGTGAGAGTCCATATAAATATATCCTGTTTCAGGATCAGAAATGCTGGTGTGGGGAAAAAAAAGAAGGGAATAGATTGAAGTATATTAAATTTTGAAAGGTGTAATTAATATTAAGCAGATTATCCTATATTTCCTATCTCCTATGGGACGAAATGATTGGGCCGGAAGGGTTTAAAAGACAGTAGTGGGCCCAGGTAGTCTCTTCCCTCCCCCCCCCCCCCGCCCCCAAACAGCCTT
The DNA here is from genome assembly GCA_037349315.1 of Chelydra serpentina. Lineage (NCBI taxonomy): Eukaryota > Metazoa > Chordata > Testudines > Chelydridae > Chelydra > Chelydra serpentina. The sequence goes on from JBAIAC010000004.1 coordinate 83,470,520, forward strand.
GCAGAGCTACGTTCCCTCTAAAGAAAGGGATGAAAAGGGAACAATTTGGCTCAGAAGGGGGAATGTGAGGGAGAAGGACAGACCTATTCTGTAGGTCCTGACAAAGGCACCAGAGAAGACTTCCTGAGGTAATAGGACTATATGCTGAGCCTGATCAGGGCTGATGGTTTGGTTTCCTTTTCTTTTTCTTTTCATCCGATCTTGGATCAGAAACTGAGAGAAAAAAGCAGCAGTAGGAAGTTACTCAGGGACAGTAACTCGGAGGACACCTTTGGGGACCAGACATTACTGATCATTCCAAGGCCCTGGGTTGGAGGCTGAAGCAGTGGGCAGGCCTGGGCTCCCTAATCACTGCCCCTACTACAGGAAGGACCCAAACCACCCATCCACGTCATTGTACCTCCGATTAAAAGGAGGATTAGGATTCCGAGACCTACCCACTAGGAAGTAGCACTGGAGGGGAGGGGGGGGGGGGCTAACCATAGGCCACCTAACCCACCAAGAACCCAATTACAGCACCCAAGGGACAGCTGTTGAAGGAAAAAGGCAGTAAATTTAAACCAGCAAAAGGGAAGGAGTACTTTACCTTATAAACTCATACTGATTAGTATGGCTGAATTTTGAAAGATTTTATAAATCTTATATTTGTGATCAATTTAATATTTACAATTATACAATTTAAAGATAAGACATTGAGTATTATAAATTAATAATGTTGGATGTCACCTGACAGTCTGTGGCAGTTAGTAAGAAATTCCCACCCTTAAACATAGTATTAGTGTTAGGAGTGTTTCTGTCTTTGTCTTGCTTTAGTTTGAAGCATCAGTAGTGGCCACTGCCACAGGACGTGTATTGGACTAGATGCTTTGACTAATATGATGAAATTAATTGTTTGCTTTAAAGACTTGTATATGAATGAGATAGGATGCCAATTTATAATGCTGTGTCTCCAAAAGGTTATTATTTCAAGGATTGTAGGATTGAATGGGAGGTATGGGGTGAGTAATGCTGGCACTTCTCCTTGTGGGATACAGGCAAAGACAGAAAGATGGCTTAGAAGCTGGTATTGGCCAATATACACTTTTAAAGTGTAAATGGAAAGAAGAGGGGCCTGGCTATAGCATGTCCAATGTGGAGTGGGAACAAATTATGACATTATAAGTTCAAAATATGACTATGTAGATCATTGTTGCTACTACTGTTATATAATTGCAACAAATCTTATACAAAATATGTCAGGTAAGGCGACAATGAAAAAGTTTTGGTTTGTTGAATATTATTATCCTATTTGTATGCATGTATCATTTTTGTATTTAAAGTTATGAATATTGACTATGTACCTCTATTTTCTAATATGTTTGCTCCTGTGGTAACTCCCACAAGGTACTTTACATCCAGTCTAGCCACCACATTGTCTTTGTTAATGGGCCACCAACTTGAATAGGCTATTCACAATGGGCCAAGGAAGAAGCTTATCTCAGATTAACTCTGATAAAGGTTACTTAGTTGTGATTGCAGACTCTTCAATTTCAGCTCCTTTTTTGAAATGATATATAGTAAAAGTTCCCTTTTTCTCATCCTGCTCTTCATTCTTGATTTGTGTTTTGCTTTCCTCATTCTTTCTAGTTTTCACAATTTAGAAGCACAAACAGTTTGACACACTGCCTGGAACAGACTCAAACAGTCTGGACACATACTGAATACACGGAGGCAAAACCAAACCAGGCTATCTGGCCACCAACTTTGTGTAAGGATCTAAATGCGCAGGTTTATTACCTGGGGGCCCTGGATCTCTGATACTCTATCATTGACACCACAGGAGATAGGCGAAGCAGCATCTCACTAAACACGGAAGGTCAGGACACACAATAAGTTCTATAGGAGAATCCAAGGCCTGCTGCCTGATTGGCTCAGACCACTACTTAACTTACAAAGTGAGTTGGGTGGATAGTCTGAGCAGCTATGCTGACTTCCAGCTGTTGATGCCATATTGGATGCTGCTCTTACTTGCCTCCTGCAATCTTGATCCAACCCTGTTCCTGAGTCTTGCTCTGCTCATAACCTGCTCCTGCTCCTTGCCTGTTTCTCATTCCTGCACTTTCACCTTGTTCCTGACCATTGATTACAAACCCTGGTTCTGACCCCCAGCTCTGACTTCTCAACCCTTGGCTCTTCCATTTGGTATCGGATCCACAGCTTTGATTCCTGGTCCTGACTCTGGCTGAACCCCCTGGCTCTGGTACTTGGCAGTTGAATTTGATTCTGAACCCTGCTTCTGTTCCCCAACCTAATGCCTACTCTACCCAGTAGGCTAGACCACCTATGTCCCAGTTACTAAGCATGTGAAAATATTAGGGTCAGGAAATAGTAAGTAGGTACTAATAAAGAATAAAGAAGTGGACACTTGATAATATGACTTTTTCTAATGGGAAACAAGCAACAAGATTCCATTAAGTTTGGAGGAAAAGAGTATGGGAGATGTCTTAGTATTTGCAAAAGGAGAACCACACTGATGTTATTATCCAGCACTAGACTTTTCCCAAGCAAATCTTTACAACCAACCTGTTGTTATCCAATGTAATCTAAGTTCTTGAAAACTTGTGTACATGTGGTGATTCAAACATATTGTGGTGCATCTTGAAGAACTCTATTGCTTTGCCTATGTCTACACTATGAGCTAGCCATGTGAATCCCCCCTTTTGGTACACATACTCATGTTAGCTCTCATTAATGCACTAGCACTGGTAGTGGGAGAAAAGACATAGCTGTGGCATGCCAAGTACAAACATGCCTGAAATCAGTGGGTATGCTCTTAGCACAGCTCAACCATTTCTCCTCTGCTACTACCTGTGCTAACACAGCTACACTGCTATTTATACTCCCACTAGCTCAATCTGCATGAGCGTGTGTACACAAACAGGGGAATCACATCGCTAGCTCATAATGTAGTTATACCCTATGTCTCCTGAGGCCCTGAGATAGTCTTTCAGACTGGCCAGGAAGCAACATCTTTTTGACCATGAGCTACAGCATTGACAACTTTCATAATGTTATTGTCTTTCTAAGAGCCCTAGCTCCTGGAGTTAGAAAATGTTATATTTAAAAAATATCTAGTCCTCATTGTTGCAGAGAAAGCTGGGAAATGTGAACCTTAAAGGATCAAAAACTAAAGCACAACTTTTTTAAAAAAAGTCATGATTTTCTAAGCCAATTTCATGATTTTGGGGGTCTAACTCAGGATTTTAGAAAGCTTTGTCAATACTGAAGTTAGAAATCTTTCTATAGGCTGAGAGAAAGTACTTGTTCTATCTCTATTTAGATATAGGGTATTGATGGGAGTAATGATACTGATCTTGTTTGTAAAGTATTGTAAAGTATTTTGAGACCTATGGATGAAAAGACCTATGTAAGAGCTAGGTATTTTTAATTATGTTATCCATATGCCAGATTTAGAGCATAGGCAATATCTCTCAAGCCACTAGAAACTTTGAAAAGAGAAGACTCTTTTAAAGTGCTATGACAAGTTATTGTAATTCTACACCAACCGTAACTTTCACGATATACCATTGCTTTTGACTGTATAGGTCTCATTGCAAACAATATTTGAGGCTGGTACCATTTGACATGCTTTTAATTTTATTTCTAGTAATATCAACTTATCTATGGCTAATGCTATATAAGGGGCAAAACAAGAATTGACTGCTAGTGGATATTGTGAGGGGGACTGTAGTGATCAGTGTTTATTTATCCCAGGCAGGCTCAGAGGCAGGCCACTCTGCCTCTTACATCACACAACAAACAGTCAATTAGTAGGATAGGGCTCTGGCCCTCCGGGTGGGCCAAACACCCCTTAGTCTATGACCCAAGCCTACTTGCAGGGCATACAGCAAACAATACAGTCTGGGGCTCTGACCCTCTGGGCGGGTCAGAGCAATATGCAGTCTTTAGCACAACCTAGTGGGTAGGGCAGACAGCAAGGACACAAAGCACAAGCCTTCAGGCCTAGGTGAGTAGGTCACCACCGCAGGGGTGGGGTCATCAACAGAGGGGGTAAGGGGACCCAGGACACCTTACTTCACTGGGTCCCAGCCCAGGGCCCTAGCAATGGCCAGCGGTCAGCAGGGATCCTACCACAACACGCTGACTTGTATTGCAACAGCACAACCCGACTAATGTCTGGTTTCCCTGGACTACTTCCTACCAGAGTCCATTGGCAGGGCTCCATCATGTGTGAGTCCTCAGTCTCCTCTGGGTAAATAGAGACACGCAGTCCCAGCAGCTCCTCTCTGCACTCCATCTTTTCTGGGGTCAGGGCACCACATGGCTCAGTAGCAGAACCAGAGTCCTGCAGCAGGCTAGAGACATCTGCCTCTTTCCCTGGCTCCAGCCCAACTGAGCTGAAGGGCCCACCTCTTACACTTTCTGCCCTGCCCCTCTGCTTCTTGCACAGTGAGGATGGGGCTGGCTTGACTCCACCCACCAGGGGAGGAGAGTGATCCTTCCCCATTAGGGACATAGAAAGCCAATTAAAGTTCCAACGTGTTTTTTTTCTTGCAAAGCATTGTTTACAGATTTACCGATTAGCTTTTCATGCTAAAAATAATCATTAGATATATGAGATGGGTGACTCTATGATCACACATTATATCTCAAACAACTCACTATATTATTCAGTTTTTTTCTACAGACTTAGGCCTTGTTCCTGCAAGCTGCCACGTGCGGCAGATCTTTGTACATGCACAGATGCCCACTGACTTCAGTATGTGGCTGCTGAGGTCTGGCTGCAAAAGAGCAACTTGAAGAATGATGGCCTTAGTCCTCCATCTGGACCGTGTTGTAATAGGCTGTACTACTATGTACATACAAATAGTCATTTAAAGGCATCTACATACAAATTCACAGTGAATGAGGCAATGGCTCATGTCAGATGGTTAAGGAAAATATCATAGTGTGATTTATGACATTGGATAAATATTGTGATCATATTGTGAGATTCTTTTTATGTTTCACAACTTCATAGTAACAACTCCTGTCTCTGTAGTGCTTATCTATGCGACCTTAGTGTTCTCATTGCACATCTTTAGCCAAGATGCCCTTCACTACAAGTGCTTCAAAATATTATCTTTTTAACAGTTGACCTTCATGCAGCCATGTACAATTTCATTGCTAAACCCCCATTATGACCATTGACCTCAATGAGCACTTGACCATTTGTATGCCTAAGTGAAAACTCTTACCCCATCCAAAAGCAAGGAGAGGAAAGTGTGGGCCCCTTGCTGAATGAGGGAGGGAACCTAGTGACAGAGCATGTGGAGAAAGCTAGTGTACTCAATGCTTTTTTTGCCTCTGTCTTCACAGACAAGGGCAGCTCCCAGGCGGCTGCACTCCGCAGCACGGTATGGGGAGGAGGTGACCAGCCCTCTGTGGAGAAAGAAGTAGTTCGGGACTATTTAGAAAAGCTGGACGAACACAAGTCCATGGGGCCGGATGCACTGCATCCGAGGGTGCTAAAGGAGTTGGCCAATGTGATTGCAGAGCCATTGGCCATTATCTTTGACAAATCATGGCAATCGGGGGAGGTCCCGGATGACTGGAAAAAAGCTAATGTAGTGCCCATCTTTAAAAAAGGGAAGAACGAAGATCCGGGGAACTACGGGCCAGTCAGTCTCACCTCAGTCCCTGGAAAAATCATGGAACAGGACCTCAAGGAATCAATTCTGAACCACTTAAAGGAGGAGAAAGTGATCAGGAACCGTCAGCATGGATTCACCAAGGGCAAGTCATGCCTGACTAACCTAATTGCCTTCTATGATGAGATAACTGGCTCTGTGGATGAGGGGAAAGCAGTGGATGTGCTATTTCTTGACTTTAGCAAAGCTTTTGATACAGTCTCCCACAGTGTTCTTGCCAGTAAGTTAAAGAAGTATGGGCTGGATGAATGGACGGTAAGGTGGATAGAAAACTGGCTAGATGGTCGGGCTCAACGGGTAGTGAACAATGGCTCCATGTCTAGTTGGCAGCCGGTATCAAGTGGAGTGCCCCAAGGGTAGGTTCTGGGGCCAGTTTTGTTCAATATCTTCATCAACGACCTGGAGGATGGTGTGGACTGCACCCTTAGCAAGTTTGCAGATGACACTAAACTGGGAGGAGTGGTTGATACGCTGGAGGGTAGGGACAGGATACAGAGGGACCTAGACAAATTAGAGGATTGGGCCAAAAGAAATCTGATGAGGTTCAACAAGGACAAGTGCAGAGTCCTGCACTTAGGACGGAAGAATCCCATGCACTGCTACAGACTAGGGACCGAATGGCTGGGCAGCAGTTCTGCAGAAAAGGACCTAGGGGTTACAGTGGATGAAAAGCTGAATATGAGTCAACAGTGTGCCCTTGTTGCCAAGAAGGCTAACGGCATTTTGGGCTGTATAAGTAGGGGCATTTCCAGCAGATCGAGGGACGTGATTATTCCCCTCTATTCGGCACTGGTGAGGCCTCATTTGGAGTACTGTGTCCAGTTTTGGGCCCCACACTACAAGAAGGATGTGGATAAATTGGAAAGAGTCCAACGGAGGGCAACAAAAATTATTAGGGGGCTGGAGCACATGACTTATGAGGAGAGGCTGAGGGAACTAGAATTGTTTAGCCTGCAGAAGAGAAGAGTGAGGGGGGATTTGATAGCTGCTTTCAACTACCTGAAAGGGGATTCCAAAGAGGATGGATCTAGACTGTTCTCAGTGGTAGAAGATGACAGAACAAGGAGTGATGGTCTCAAGTTGCAGAGGGGGAGGTTTAGGTTGGATATTAGGACAAACTTTTTCACTAGTAGGGTGGTGAAGCACTGGAATGGGTTACCTAGGGAGGTGGTGGAATCTCCTTCCTTAGAGGTTTTTAAGGTCAGGCTTGACAAAGCCCTGGCTGGGATGATCTAGTTGGGGTTGGTCCTGCTTTCATCAGGGGGTTGGACTAGATGACCTCCTGAGGTCCCTTCCAACCCTGAGATTCTATGATTCTATGATTCTATGAAAGGAGATTTCATTGACCCACCAGCAGGGTTTCTTCAAAAGGCTTAAAAAAATGAAAAAACCCTGGGCAAATATGCCCTATAATAATATCCAGCTCTTATCATCCATAGATGTCAAAATATTTTCAAAGTTGGCCGGTATCACTATCCTCATTTTACAGATAGGGAAACCGAGGCACATGGAGGGCAGTGATTTGCCCAAAGTCACCCAGCAGGAAGGAGGCAGAGCCAGGAATAGAACCTAGGTAACCTGATTCCAAGGGCAACATGTTATCCACTAAGCTGCCAAACATAAAGCTATAAATCTGCCAATTTTGTCTTTCTCCCATCTGTAAAATATTCTTCTAATTTAAATAACAATAAGACTCTTAATATTCTAATCTGAGTTGCCTGGTTCTATCAAAAATATATATATATATATTTCTGCACAACACTTTCACTTACAATATGGAATTATGTCTTTCTTTTTGCCTAGAGACTGTTCAATTGCACTTTCAAGGCTTTATTCACAGGTCAGTTGAAGCTGTTTGAAGTAACTTATACATGCCATAGGAGAATATGGCTCTCTGCTTCTTCTGCTGCTAATACTTATTCCCTATGACTCCTGCCATTGCTCAGTGAGATTTAAAAAAGAAATAAAAACATGTTTTATTTCTGATTATATAGTCATGCTTTTTATACAGTCAGGGCCCTCTTTTTATGAGGCGGCAAGTCATATCGGGAGTTAGTTTGTTAGAATTTAAGGTAATAAAATCCTTTATTATTAAAATATAAAACTTTAGATTCATTAGACCAAAGTGAACACCTTAGGCATACAAAGTGGTTTGAGTTTATTAGCCTGAGGTATTTCCAAAGTTAATGTCTGTGTTGCCATTCAGCAACTACTCAGCATTCTTCAGTCCCGTGTTTTTTACACGTGTAATGCATGCAACTGATATTGAAACAAATGAAAAAGGACATATGTCTGCTCTGATATGTGGGAATGGAGCCGTATGTGCTATGATTTAGCTTGAAAATCCCCTATTTCTCCTTTCTGAACTGGAGCCACCTCTCGTCTATTTTTCCCAAATACTGTGACAGAAATAAATAGACATACATTCCCTCTCAATTTTTAAATTTTATTTTCCCTCCACCCCAACACCATAGAATGGCCTTATTTTCAGAACTGAGTCTCTGGATCTCTCGTTGATCACAGTTGGAGGTTGGGGGTCGCTCAGTCCCTCCACAAATCAGGTAACCTTTAACAAATATTAACCCTGTTCTAAGGCCTGATCAAGCAAAGGCTTATAGTGTTTAAAGCCAGAAGGGACCCCCAGGATCATCTAGTCTGACCTTCTATATCTCAGGCAACTAAATATCACCCAGACACCCCCACACCAAGGCCAACAACCAGAATTGGATCTAAATATTACAGCCTTAAGCAGATTAAAGGTATGTCTACTCTGCACACACACATCAACAAAACAACATCCTGCAGCAGTGAGTCTCAGAGCCAGGTCAACTGATTTGGTCTTAAAAAGAACAGGAGTACATGTGGCACCTTAGAGACTAACAAATTGGTGCCACAAGTACTCCTGTTCTTTTGTGAATACAGACAAACAAGGCTGCTACTCTGAAACCTGATTTGGTCTTGTGCGCTGTAGCTAAAAATAGCAGTGTAGTTGTTTGGGCTCCGGCTCGAGCCCGAGTTCAGAGGGCCTTCTCACTGGGCTCTGGGCTAGCCTGAGCCTGTATGGCTATGCTGCTATATTTACACGTGTAGTGCAAGCCTGAGGCTGTTGTTCTGGGCTCTGAAACACACTGCCATGGGTCATTTTTTGCAGCATAGATGTATTCCAGGGATTGGCAACCTTTAGCATGCGGCCCATCAAGGAAATCCTGTGGCAGGCCAGGACGGTTTGTTTACCTGCAGCGTCCATAGATTCGGCCGATCGCAGCTCCCACTGGCTGCCGTTCCAGGCCAATGGAGCTGCAGGAAGCAGCGTGGGCTGAGGGATGTGCTGGCTTTATTGCCATCTCTGGAATGTGAGAGGAGTTCAACTTCACACCAACATTAGTATCTATCATGCAAACATGTTAAGCACTCCTCTCTATGGCTGTGGGACATGGAGACTCTGTGTCAGGCGCTTGAAACTACTAGAGCATTTTCACATGCACTGTCTGCATCTCATCTGTAACATCAAGTAGTCGGACAATATGGCAAACAATGAAGTGTTGGACTCGTGATTCATGACTAGTACTGAATCCCTAATCATTCAGAAACAACTTTGTTGAGCTAGTCAACTCATACATATGGATGATACATGAATCCTCAAAGTTATATTTTACAGACTGTTGAAAAATGCTGGAAGGCCAATAAAAACAATATAAGGTCATTCTCAAAGCTCAGCTAAAAGCTGGCCAAGTCTACCAAAACACATGGGAACCTGCTGTTATGAAATGGTGGCAGACCTGTTTGTGATTAAAGCCATTGAGAATAGCAGAAGAGAAAAATCCAAAGAGAAGCATGAATTAAGAAAGTGGGGTCTAGAAAAAACATGCAAGCACATCTGCCCAAGGTCCTGATGCATCTGTGGATCTCTCCTCGGGTTCACATTCGCACAAAAGACACACTGAAACAAACTGACTCTCATGCATCGTCTATGACAGGAGACTCAAAAAACAACACTCCGCTTTGTATCAGAATTAAGTATTGAGTTAAAGTACCTCAAGTACAAAATGAAGTAGAACAAGTCACCACATTTGTACGCTAGAATCTCCATTCACTGACTGGCTTATACTCAGTAAACAATCAGGAAAAAGAAAGTTATAAATAATAGTGGCCACAAAGCAGAGGATCATTAAAAGCATTTATTAAAATTAACATTGTTACTGTTGTTTTATAAAACTGACCATCATTTATTTAATATTCAACAAACAAATTGTTCATGCTGTTCTTAAATCAAATTACTTCTACTTGAACTGATGGAAATGTTGTTTGGAACTTTTTTTTGACTGAAAAAAATGGCCTTTTTTTTAAAACAGTAAACTGTTTCAAAAAAATTCTTTTTAAAAACATTCCAGATTTTTACTGAAACAAACAAACCAAAAAAGAAACTTCAGCTTGTATTCTTTTCCCTTTTGTCCACCTTTTTTTCTTTCTTTTGATGCTGAATGCAATAGAATAATATATATCCATGGGGTTTGTTTTTTTTTACTTTATTTCATTTTTCCACTCTAATTTAAAGAATTTCTTCAACTTTTGCAAACTTAGAGTGGCAACAAGAAAAATTAAAATCTGTAAATCTGCCACTCCAAAAACGTGAAAAATAAAGAAAAGCTTTTCCATTTTGCAGGAGAAATAACTTACTTATTCTGAAAATTTTCACATTGTTGTTGTTGGGTTTTTTTCATTTTTTAAACCAGTTATAACTGGTTTTAACTGGTTCCATTGTCTTCACTGGAACAATTCACAGTGCAGAAAGTTAATCACAGGCATACAATTTTGAAGACTAAGGCCATACATAATAATGGGGGTTTAAAATAAGGAGAAATTTTACATTGTAATCTGAGTTGCGTGTCTGCTTTACAGATACTGAGGATAGTTTAGTTTTAAGGCTAATGACATTTCAGTCTAAAATGTTACTCATACGATCCAGACTACTTCCAACATTTATTGTATTTACAGCCATTATTTCCATGTTTATTACTGAGTGAAGACATTTAAGGGCACTACATATGAGCCTTAACATCCAGATGCTAAATTATTGTTAATATGAAATAAAGCTAAATGAGAATAAGTAGGGTGGAATGCTTAGCCTTGGCCTAACTTTTCTCCCACTGAAATCAATGGGAGTTTTACTTAGGGTACGTCTACACTACAGAACTAGGTCGAAATTATAGAAGTCGATATATTAAAACCCGAATTAATGGAATCGATTGTGTGTGTCCCCACTAAAGAGCGTTAAGACCATGAGGTCGATTGTCTGTGTCCACAGTTGCGAGATTAGCATCGACCTTCGAAGCATTGCATTGCGGGTAGCTATCCCACAGTTCCCGCAGTCTCCGCCGCCCATTGGAATTCTGGGTTGCGATCCCAAAGCCTGATGGGGCAGAAAAAAATGTCGCTGGTGGTTCTGGGTACATGTCATCAGGCCATCAAACGTCCCTCCCTCCCTCCTTGAAAGCAATCTTTTTCGCGCCTTGTCTGCGTGCTTTCCATGTTTGCTACAGAAGGCTACAGAAGGCTGCTCAGCTCACAATTACCGTACATCTCCAGCGTACGCCTTCACATTAGGTCTAGTGGAGATTCAGTCACGGTATAATACGGGCAGAGGGATAGCTCAGCGTTCTGAGCGTTGGCCCGCTAAACCCGGGGTTGCGAGTTCAATCCTTGAGGGGGCCATTCCGCCTGAGGCTGGTAGTCGCGGGACTGCACAGCATAAGCTCCTTGCCTTCTAGCTGCAGATCGTGCACTATGCCATAAATGGTTGTGGTCGCGGGACCATACAGGAGAAGCTCCTTGCCTTCTAGCTGCAGATCGTACAATATGCTTGACATTACAGTGCTCCTGGCCGGCGGCCTTTGGTGTGGCTGGCCGGGGGTGCTTTTTTACGTTTTCTTTAAGGGAGATTCAGCACTGCCTGGAACACGGGCAGAGGGATAGCTCAGCGGTATGAGCGTTGACCCGCTAAACCCGGGGTTGCGAGTTCAATCCTTGAGGGGGTCAGTAGAGCTTATTGTACCATCTGCAGCTGGAAGGAAAGGCGCCTAACCCCTGCTCACGGCATATTGTACTATCTGCAGCTAGAAGGAAATGAGCCTAACCCTTGCTCCCCCCTCCCTCCGTGAAAGCACCTGAGGGGGGAGCGAAAAATCCTTTCGCGCCTTTTTTCGTGCGGGCGCCATATTGCTGCCACCATTGTTATCCACCAGCCGCTTCTGCTCCCACTCTGCTGTCCTGCAAACAGTGTACCGGGGGAAGCATGGAGCACGATCAGATCACCGCAACTGTTATGGCCGTTATGAACACCACGCGCATTGTCCAGGAGTATATGGAGACCGAGAACCGGGAGCTGCTAGAGCAACAGGAGGCGAGGACGAGACAGTATCAGCCTGAGGAGAGTGATGAGGACATGGAGACAGACCTCTCTCAGAAAAGGCCCCCCCGCAAGGTGGACATCATGGTGGTAATGGGGCTCGTTGATACAGTGGAACGCCGATTCTGGGCCCGGGAAACAAGCACAGAGTGGTGGGACCACATAGTGCTGCAGGTCTGGGATGAATCCCAGTGGCTGCGAAACTTTCGCATGCGTAAGGGCACGTTCATGGAACTTTGTGAGTTGCTTTCCCCTGCCCTGAAGCGCCAGAACACCAAGATGAGAGCAGCCCTCACAGTAGAGAAGCGACTGGCGATAGCCCTGTGGAAGCTTGCAACGCCAGACAGCTACCGGTCAGTCGCGAATCAATTCGGAGTGGGAAAATCTACAGTGGGGGCTGTTGTCATGCAAGTAGCCAGGGCGATCACCAAGCTGCTTGTACCAAGGGTTGTGAGTCTGGGAAATGTGCAGCTCATACTGGATGGCTTTGCAGCAATGGGCTTCCCGAACTGTGGAGGGGCGATAGACGGAACCCATATCCCTATCTTGGCACCGGACCACCAAGCCAGCGAGTACATAAACCGAAAGGGTTACTTTTCAATAGTGCTGCAAGCACTGGTGGATCACAAGGGGCGTTTCACCAACATCAACGTGGGATGGCCGGGAAAGGTACATGACGCTCGCATCTTCAGGAACTCTGGTCTGTTTCAGCTGCTGCAGCAAGGGACTTTCTTCCCAGACCAGAAAATAACCGTTGGGGATGTTGAGATGCCCATAGTTATCCTTGGGGACCCAGCCTACCCCTTAATGCCGTGGCTCATGAAGCCATACACAGGTAGCCTGGACAGTAGTCAGGACCTTTTCAACTATAGGCTGAGCAAGTGCAGAATGGTGGTGGAGTGTGCATTTGGCCGTTTAAAAGCAAGATGGCGAAGTTTATTAACTAGGTTAGATCTCAGCGAAACCAATGTTCCTATTGTTATTACTGCTTGCTGTGCGCTCCACAATATCTGTGAGAGTAAGGGGGAGACGTTTATGGCAGGGTGGGAGGTTGAGGCAAATCGCCTGGCCGCTGGTTATGCGCAGCCAGACACCAGGGCTATTACAAGAGTACAGCAGGGTGCGTTGCGCATCAGGGAAGCTTTGAAAACAAGTTTCATGAATGGCCAGGATGCTGTGTGAAAGTTTTGTTTTTCCCCAGTAATGAAAAGCCCCGCCCCTTCATTCGCTCTACTTCCCTTTACCCAAACCGCCCTGCCCTCCCCCCCTCAATCACCGCTTGCAGAGGAAATAAAGTGATTCTTGTTTAAAAATCATGCATTCTTTATTAATTTGTAAAACACAGAGGGGGGACTATGGTGGTAACTGACACAGTCTCCCGGGATAGGTGGTGGAGGAAGGGAAGCACCAGGATGGGTGGTGGAGGAGGGGATGAGGGAAGGACAAGGACACACAGCACTTTAAAACTTATTGAATGCCAGCCCTTTCTTGCTTGGACTGTTCTCTTGGCTTGAGTGGCTGGGAGCACGGAGGCCACCCAAACGCGTTCTTGGGCGTCTCGGGGATGAGGTTATGGGACTCGGGAAGGAGGGCTGTTGGTTACACAGGGGCTGTAGCGGCGGTCTGGGCTCAGGCTGCCTTTCCTGAACCCTACGCCTGTCCTCAGCCATAAGCCGGAGGATTTCCGTTTGATCCTCCAGTAGCCTGAGAATTGCATCCTGCCTTCTCTCTGCACGCTGACGCCACCTACTCTCTTCATCCCGCCGCTGTCTCTCTTCAGCCCGCCAGTCATTGTCCTCAGCACGCCACTTGTCCGCGCGATCAAATTCTGCCTTCCTGGACTCAGACAGTGTCTGCCTCCACGCATTCTGCTGGGCAGCCTCAGAGTGGGAGGATTCCATGAGTTCTGAGAACATATCGTCTCGACTCCTTTTCTTTTTACTTCTTATCTTCGCTAGCCTCTGGGATGGTGATGAAAGGGGTGGCGTTGAAACATTTGTAGCTGTGGGAGGAAGAAAACGGGAGACAAATGTAAAAGACACATTTTGTTTGAACAAAACATTACATATCACATGTGCATTTTGTCCAAGGTTGCACTGGGCCTCTTATATTGAGGGTCTGCCGGTTTGCTGTGAGAGATCACACAAGCAGGTCCGGCGGGCAACAGAATTCGGCTTGCAGACAGCCATGGTAAGACACTCTATAGGCTTCTTTAAGCTTCACAACAGGCGGGAATGTTTTCAAACATCAACCCCCTCATTTCCCATAACAAACATCCCGTGGGCTGGCAATTTAAAACAAATAGCTTAGCAATTGAAAAGTTAGGTGGGGCGGCGGTTTTCGGGTTAACATGCAGGGAGAACCTAATCGCCCCCCCCACACACACACACCCAGGCAAGATGTTCGCTGTGCCCCCTCCCCCCACCGCGTGGGTCCCAGCGGGGAAGATTTCCGTTCAGCCACAGGCAAACAGCCCAGCAGGGACGGAGCCCCTCTGAATGCCCCCGTACTAAAATTCCCCTATTTCAACCAGGTTCCCATGAATGATATCACTCTTCTGAGGATAACACACACAGATAAAGAAAGGATGTTGCTTGAATGCCAGCAAAAACCGGGACCGTACGCCGCCATGCTTTGCAAAGCACTGATTCCAGACTACGTGCTGCTTGCCTGGCGTGGTAGAGTGTGTTACCACGGAGCACAGGATAAGGCTGCCCTCCCCAGAAACCTCATGCACAGGCTTTGGGAGCACATCCAGGAGATCTTTCAGGAGATGTCCCCGGAGGATTTCTGCTCCATCCCCGAACATGTTAACAGACTTTTCGAGTAGCTGTGGCTGTACTGGCCACGAATTAATCATTAAACACGCTTGCTTATAAAACATGTATTAATTAAACAGAGGTACACTCACCAGAGGTCCCTTCTCCTGCATCGAGCACGCCTTGGGAGGGTTCGAACTGTACTTGCTCCAGGGTGAGAAAGAGTTCCTGGCTGTCGGGGAAAAGGGCTTCTCCGCTTCCTTGCTGGGTCTGTGTGCTATTTTCAGCATCATTATCATCATCAGGCTCCTCTGTGGGTTCTGATGATCCACATACGGAGTCAAACCACATGGGAGGGTCTGTGCTGGCTGCACCTCCTAGAATGGCATGCAGCTCATCATAGAAGCGGCATGTCTGGGGCTCTGACCCAGAGCGGTTGTTTGCATCTCTGGTTTTTTGGTAGGCTTGCCTGAGCTCCTTAATTTTCACGCGGCACTGTTGCGCGTCCCTGTTGTAGCCTCTGTCCTGCATGCCCTTGGAGACTTTGGCGTATGTCTTGGCGTTTCTTCTTTTGGACCCTAGCTCTGCTAGCACGGTTTCGTCTCCCCAAACAGCGATCAGATCGAGTACCTCACGCTCGGTCCATGCTGGAGCTCGTCTTCGATTCTGGGACTCCATCATGGTCACCTCTGCTGATGAGATCTGCACTCACCTGCAGCTCACCACGCTGGCCAAACAGGAAATGAAATTCAAAAGTTCGCGGGGCTTTTCCTGTCTACCTGGGAGGAGCATTCGAGCTCAGACCGCTGTCTAGAGCGGTCAGCTGATGCACCGTGGGATAGATTTAGGAGGCCGATACAGTCGAATTGCGTCCTCACTAGCCTACTTCGATTCGGCAATATCGCTTTAAGCGCTAATTCTCTCGTTGGGGGTGGAGTGGCGAGATCGATTTTAAGAGCCCTAGAAGTCGATGGTAAGGGCTTCGTCGTGAGGACGGGTGCACGGATCAATCGAAATAACGCTAATAAATTCGACCTAAACTCGTAGTGTAGACCAGGGCTTAGACTGTGTAAGCTCTTTAGGGCAGGGACTATCTTTTTGTTCTGTTTCTACAGGCAGGCCAACACTAAGTGCTTATGAAAATCTGCCCTGCATGGTATAATTTTTCTTCTTTGGAAAATGTAGTGTTCTCCATTTTCTGGTACAATGACAGACTGACTATATCCCCTGGCTAGATCCACAGTTGACAGTTTCTTAGAACATAGCATTATATATTAAATATGTAAAAAAACAAAACATCCATCCATCCTTCAGGGTAATCTCATGGAATAATTTCAGGCTACACATCCTTTCTAGGAATATGATTGGCTAGTTGTAGTCATGAACTTGATTATACTTGAATAATCCTTTTGTATCTATCTGGGACAGACCTATACTGATCTGCAGATAATAAATGGTATCTGAGGTTAGTAGTAAAATAGTCTATTCTACAGGTTCACCTGAGGTTACCATAATTTATAGTATAGCTATGTCATCATGGTCAATATTCAAAGACTGATACATATCTATGGTGAGAATGCAGCAAATTAAGTGATAAAAATAGATATGCTTCCATGACGTAGAGTTATGTGCCCTTATGTCTGCCCTAAATAACAGATTCACCAAGTCTTACAAGAGACAAATTCATGAAGTGTGTGGATCTGCATCATGTTGTGAAAAATTATGCCATTTATATAATATAATAATAATGCTTAGCATTTACATCCCGCTTTGTTTTCAAAATGTTTTTCATTGACTTAATCAATCTTCACAACACCTCTGTGAGTTAATGTATGTAAGTATCTTTTAAACAGTGCCTTTCTTGATGAAATAATGCTTATGATGTGCAGTTTCCCTTTACTGAGCTAGTTTACTCCTAAGAGTTCATAACAGATATTCAAGTAAGGGCACAATTTTAAATAGCAAACTCATTGTTGAAGAAAAGATGTCTGAATGAAATATAACATCATATAACAGTAATGCAATGTGTTATTGCCAGAGTCTACTGTAATTTAACTTAGCATTTCTAGAGGAACTGCTTTCTCAGAGGACCTTGCTGTGATGTGTTGTCAGCTATTTATAATGGAAATGAAAGCTTAAAGTTCCCTGCTTGATCTTCTCATATATCACCATTAGTTCTGCTTGAGCTTCCATAACTCATTCCTAAAAGGCAGTGAAGAGTACCAATATTTCCAACTGCAGCTATCTTCACAAGATCTCTTAGTTCCTATATAAAAATGTACCTAAACTGGGGTTAGTTTTGAGAGTATATATCAGGTAAAAACATTGCAAGGGTGTAGTAATTATTTCCAAACAAGCATTATAAACGTAAGGAATTCAGAGTTAAAGTAATACTGAAAAGAAATCTGAACATATTAATGGATGAATATGCACTGTAAAGGCACCCAAACAAATGTACACCCATCCTGTAGTGAAGACATACATTAGTAACACAATTATGTCTAGTGTATGAGTGTTTGTCATCCCAGATTAGATTAAACAGATTTTTTTAAAGGCACATTATATTTTGCTTTCTTATCATGTCATTATAGGGTGGTATTAAAGTTCTTTGGGTGCCTTAACAATCCATTTATTCATCTGCTCTCTCTGCTAAGTATTCCCAATCTTTCAAATGTCTCATCATACAAAAAAACTATCCATGGCTGCAAAAATGTCTGTCACATATCTTGGCACACTCCTCTTATTTCTTGCTATAACTTTTTTAGACAGAATGGACAGAACTGAACAGAGTATTCCTAATGAGAGAGCATCATTGATTTAATTTATATAATGATATAATATTTCAGTTTTATTTTCTATTCCATTATTTCTATATCCCAACATTTTATCAGGTTTTGTTGTTGTTGTCTTTGTTTTTTACCACTACTTATTATTGAGCAGAAGTTTTCATCAAGCCATTTGCAATAACACTAACATGTTTTTCATAAATAACAAAAGTTCATTTAGAACCGAGTAACTGATAAATGGTTCAAATAATTATTGATGTTGAGCTGGCTGTAACACCACCAGGCTCATGAGAAATTTCAACCTTTTTTTTTTAATCGCAATGGCATCTACTGTTTGAAATTGACATTCTTTTCAGTTTCTTGCTATTAACAGTGACGAAACTTACAAAAATCTCAGTTTTAGTCAGCTGCAGCTTGGGTTCCCAGGGTTTGCAGCTGAAGGGGAGCCCCAACATGGCCAGAATCCCAGGCCTTCCAGGTTCCCAGGCCAATTATTCAGGTATTTGTGCTGCCTGACTCCTGAGCAGCCAGCCTGGTGTCAGGAAGCCCAGTAGTGTCCAGATTGGGGCTGTCTGCATGACAGGACTGCCCTGAGGCAATGAACTGTGAAATCACATGTTAGAGGTCCCAGGGTTTTCAGATTCCATGGCAGGGAGTCTAGAAGCCCTGGAATGTTAAGCCTTCCCTGGAGCTGTGGACCCTAGAAACCCAGGTCCCCAGACCTAGGCAGTCTACATGGCAGGGCTGCCTTGGAGAATCAGAACCAAGCAGTCCACATGGATAGCCTGCCCCAGACCCTGGAAACCTGAAGCCTGCACTTTCCAACGCCAGGGCAGTCCCCATTGCTGGGCTGCCCTGGTAGCCTGGGCTCCACAGCAGTCATCCAAGTGTGCTGGCAGGGAATAAGGCAGGGTTTGGACAAAAAAAAAACCCTCTCGCAGACAGTACTGTCAGATCTCTGGAAAGCAGGGTTCTGCCAGACCTATGCCAGTGGTGTGGCAAAAGTTCATCAAACCCAACTTGCTTTCATGAGAAATTTTGGGTTTGTTGAACCAGCAATTTAAGTGGAAAATTTCCTACCAGCTCTACACGCATCTGCATTACCATCTATTTGTCAAAACTGAATTTCATCTTTCATTGTGCTGTTCATTCCTCTAGCTTTATTACTCATGTGCTTAAGGTTAGGCATGTGCATAAGAAGAGTTTTTCCTCAACCTCAACAGTAAGTAGTTGACATGCCCTGAGGCATGAGGATTGTATGTCCTTATACTGTTTATTGTCTCATATAATATAGCTGTGGATATTGATTATTCATATCAATATATAATACTTTTTTTGAATCCTGATAAGCCCTTGCTATCAATAACAGTTTGGCCCAGCAAATCCCTGTAGTTATGGTTAAAACAATCCCATATCCCTGCTTTCCACTTTTCCTTTTTTCAGTTTTAAATATGTTGCCTTCTAGTTTCCTTGGATATATTTTTACTAGTATTATGGTCATTAGGTAAATATTAGGTAAACAGAAGCTCTGAACCATCATTTGCATGCCTCTATCACATAACTGCTTATACCACTCCTCTGCCAGCTTTAGTTGTAATCTTTTTAGTCTATCCTCATATGAAAGGCATTCCATGAATCTAATAATTGTGATAGTCTTCCCTGAAACTATTCTGTTTCTGTTATATCCTTTCTGAGATGAGAACTGAATACAGCATTCAATTGAGGATGTATCATCAAAGTAAATGATGACATTATAATACTTTCGGTATTATCCTCTATCCTCTTTCTTAATTCAACCTTAATTCAACCTAACATCTTAGTTGCTTTTTTTCTGTGTCCTTTTGGCAGATGTTTTCAAAGTCATGTCATTGT
This sequence comes from Chelydra serpentina, assembly GCA_037349315.1. NCBI lineage: Eukaryota > Metazoa > Chordata > Testudines > Chelydridae > Chelydra > Chelydra serpentina. Next base: position 83,490,033 of record JBAIAC010000004.1, read on the forward strand.
CTAAGTTGCTGAAGTAATGCCAAGAACTATTCCCGAGTAGCTGCAGTTAATTTAGAATCCATCAATGTCTATGACTATTCATTTTATTTCTTCCAAAGTGCCTCTATTTGCACTTGTCTACATTGAATGAAATTTGCCATAATTTTGCCCAATTGCCTAGTTCAGCTACAACACCAATTCAACAACTTAACTTTAAGCATCTACTGTAGTCTCATCATCTTCGTATTTAAGTGTTTGGCTGAGCAGGAATGAGACAACTCATCCTTAAAGTTAAATATCTGGATAGTGTCTATGCTAATCCAGGCCTATCCCCTGCTGTAGGATTTTTCCTTTTATTTATTGGACAGTGTCTTCTATATCCTGGAATCCTGAATCAAATGATAAATGGGTGGAAGTAATTCTGTATTTTAACTTTTCACATATGAGGCACAAATAGGAACCTACAGCTATTATACTATAGCTGACAACCAAAGCAAGTAGGAATCTTGAAGTGGTGTATATTTTACAGAAGTATGTATTATTGAAATGTAATCACAGTAGAACTTTCCACTTCCTTTATTTAATAGTTTTCATTTTGCCTTCAACTTGAGATGTCATCACTTTTCCCCTTTACTGCTGTCTAACTCAAGAACAGCCAAGTTTTATATCAAGGATGTTCTTCAATCAAACAACTTTCTATTTCCTATCAGTGTTGAATATTTTAGAACTCCACTCCATCTGTAAAAAAATACAAACACAAATTTATATTTGAAATGGCTGGGCTATTCCTGAGTCATAACAGCTTCAAACGGCTACCAAAGGACTGGCAGCCACTCTAGTTTGTCAAAAATATCAAAATACTTTAGGCACTAAATTAATCCCTCTAAAATCTGTATGGTTTCAAACTTCTTTGAAATAAGATACAGAAAAAAGACTGATGAAAAAAAGTTAGTGTTTTATTTTTTTTCTTTTATGTAGGCATATTGTTAGGCTAGGACATTGTTTTTCAATTAAGGGCAACGGCTTTTTTCCTTTGCGGATGGCTAAAGATTTTCAAATGGAAATGTGAACCCCTTTCAAAATTAAACCTGTGATTAGCAGACCCCTATTATAGAAGACTTAGACTGAAAACTAAGAATTCAACTATAACCATTGCCTGTGCTCGGCACGACATTTGACAAAGTGTTAGAAAGCGCTAAACTGTGGGCTTCTATGGTAAGGACATCACTGCCGGGTTTTCACCCGTAGGTGCGAGTATTCACATACATTTGATTTATCAGAAAAATTTAATTCCTTTTCTGGGATCTGAAACTTTGTTTTCATAGTCACCTTTTGTGGACTCCTTAAACATAGTCTGCTTACCTCCAAGCGTCCACAGACCACAGGTTGAAAACCACTGGGCTAGGAGATGGAGAGTTGAAAGTTTCACTGAGCGTCTTTCCCTTGCCCATAATTTCAGACTATACAATGCCCCTAAATTTGATGTTTGAACCTATGGACCCATAAACATGGGCCTCTTTATTAATAGTACAAAACAACAAGGAGTTTTGCTAACATTAAAAAAATTGGTAATCCACTAAAAATCACTACTGGTTATGTGTTTTGTTTAGTTATCTATAAAAAATTAGGCAAATATATGCTTTGGAAGGAGTCCAAGGAGCCCCACTTCTAGATTTCTTGCTGCTCGCTGTAGTTTTTCTTGGCTTAAGATTCCCTTCTCTCCTAAATTCTTCTCTCTCCCCCACCTCTCCCTTTTTTCTGCTCCCCTCACCCCTCTTCTCCTTCACTCCCCCCTCTGCCATTTATCTTCTTTTGTGTGTTTTTATTTTAAAAGTAAAGTATTAAAGACACAGTTACATTTACTTTACTGAAAGTATTTTACTGTCCTTGAAAATATGGTTGCCAAGCAATAAGAAATGTTGCTACTAAACCTGCTCGGAAGCAGTTTTACAAAAAGCAGTAAATTATTTTTTTTTAAAAGAGAGTCAGGTCCATTGCCATTTATTTCCATGGCCATAAAGATTTGTGGCTTTGCATGAAGCAAACTCATCTAAAGCAATAGCCCCCACAAATAAAACTTTAAAAAATGAAAGGGCTTTAAAAAAAAAAAAAGCATGTCCTACAAAAAGTCAGGACAGAGCCCCTAGTTCCTGGCAGGTTGAAACTTGAAGATGGCTCCTAAGACTTGTCCACCCTGGAAATTTTGTTAAGGCTGGCTGAGCATGAAGGGGAAACCCAGAGAGCGCCTGCCATTTCCTCCCTTAGGGAGGCCAGGCACACCCTAGATCCCCTAATTTGAACAAGGATGGGTGGAGGAAGTTCACTGTTTATGTCGAGTTTAAAAGAAGGATGTTAGGACAAAATTCGTTGTTAAATACAGGTCCCACTTATTCTTTGATAAGGATCCAGAATAAAAACCCATTTGAGTATCCGGCTAAAATTAAAACCTTACAAATGTTTAATAAGGCACAAAGAGTTGTTCCCTTTTGCAGGAACATTCTGTATCAAATTTTAAAAAATAAAGAAAGAAAGGGCAATTTGGAATTTGGCTTAATAATTTTTTTTTAAATTCCTCAAAATTAATATATTAAAAATTTAAAAGGTTAGTTAATTTTGCTAACAAAGTCCAATGAAAAATGCCTCCTGGCACACCCTGAAGCCGGTGGAGATTTCAGGAAGCTATGGGCTTGCAGCCCCTAAGGCTTCTGAAGAACAGGATTGGCCCATGTAGCCCCCAAGAAGTTCTGGCAACTGCAACAAAACCACAGAAAGTGTGGGTCAAAAATAAAATAAAATGGGGTACAATTAAAGCAAAAATCCATCCCAGTTATAGACCCTGAACCCCCAACCCAGAAGCAGTATAGGTGTACAGAAAAGGTAAAAGCCACCCTTAAAAAAACAATTGTTGGGCTTTTGAGCCAAGGGGTTTTCATGGAACAGTCAAGCCCAATAACGCTGTCCTCTGGCCAGTCCTTAAAAGTAAAGGCAGGATTTGAAGGCTGGTAGTGGATTTTTGCCCCTTTAATTGGATAACCCCACTGATGGCCCCCATTGTGGTTAAGTATCAGGAGATGATGGCATCCATTGTAGGAGGGGCCCAGTGGTTTTCTATTTTGAATTTTGCCAATGCTTTCTTTGCTATCCCTTTGCCTCATGACAACTATTACCAAATTTGCTTTTACCTATCAAGGGAAGGAGTTGTGTTTTTCCAGGTTCCCCATGGGCTGAAATAATAGCCCTATTATTTGTCATGACCATGTAGTCAAGATGTGGACTGAAATACCTGAAAAAGACAGTGAGATTTTACAGTAAAAAAAAAATTAAAAGTATTGAATAGGGTATTACAAAAAAAATCAGGAAACTGGGTTTATAGTAAGCCCCCCAAACGGCAGGTTGTGCTCCCAACAGGTTAATTACCTTAGAGCAGGGGTTCCCAAACTTGGCTCACGGATTGTTCAGGGTAAGCCCCTGGCGGGCCGTGAGACACTTTGCTTACCTGAGTATCCACAGGTATGGCCGCTCGCAGCTCCCAGTGGCCGCGGTTCGCCGTTCCTGTCCAATGGGAGCTGCGGGAAGCGGCGTGGGCCAGGCCACCACTTCCCGCAAATCCCATTGGCCGGGAACAGCGAACCGCAGCCATTGGTTGCTGCGAATGCTCGTACCTGCAAAATTAATAATAGTCATGTGTCCAGCCCCAGCAAGCCCTAAGCAAATCAGGGCTAATAAATTTTCTGAGCCCTAAGTGGGTACTCAAAGCATAGTGAAAACTCAAAAACCCACTCTCCCCACCCCACACCCTCCAAAAAGGTGTGTGTGGGGGAAACAAATCTCAGGCCTGGATGGGTTTAAGTACAAGTTAATAAGTTTAGCTTATATGTTTAAGTAATACCATCCACTATATAGGGAGGGGAAAAGTTTTGATTTATGTTTTAAATTATTAATTGTATAAAAGCTAAAAAAAATTAAAGACAATGCACTCCTGTGTGCTGTTTTTGCTGGCATGTGGATCATAGGCCTACTCCTTTAATGGTGTGAATCTGGGCTGTTGTGCCCGCAGCATGGGAAAACTTCCAATGAATGACAGTGGCGTGCAAAGTAAATAATACAGTAAAAAACGAATGTCAACCCTGGTGACCAGAAAACTCTCGAGCAGTGCTGCCAATGCCTACTGAAAGTGTTTAAATATTAATTAGACAAAATTGACCCCATCCACAAGCCACCTCCAGAAGCCACAACGAAGGTACATCTGCTAGTTGTTTTTTTTTAAGGATTTTGGAACTACAAATTGGTTACAAATGCTAGTTTAAATTATAGTTCTTTTTCCAACTGTAAAACCCTTTGTGTTCATTTATAAATATCCCCAAGCAGACAGCACAGGAAAGTAACAATTCATTTTATGCTGAAATACTCCCTTTCATTACAAATATCAATCAAAAAAATTTGGAAAAATGCAAAACTACAAATAATAGCACCAGAAAGGAAATGTCCATCCAGGACAGAGAGGGAGGGTGGTATAATGGGTTCAGGTCCTAGCCTGGGATTTAAAAGCAACAAGATGAAAATCCCGCCCTCTCACACAGTCTGAGCAACAATCTCTTTACCTAATCTGTACAATATGGGTGAAAGCACTTTCCTAATTCTCAGGGATGTTGTGAGGATAAATACATTAAACATTATAACGTGTTCAGTTATTATGATAATTTAGGCGATAGAGTTATCCAAGAGACTTTAACCTGGTCTACATTACAAACTTTAGCAAGCAAAATGACCTCCTGAAGTCCCTTCCAACCCTGATATTCCATTATTCTATGATTCTAAGTAACATCACTTAGGTGGTATTTATTTTTAATGAGATTTTTATACTGGCAATCTCCCTAGTGTAGATGCAGGTATTCTGGCAAAAAGTGCTTTTGCCAGTATTGTTTATTTCAGTGGTGGGCAACCTATGGCCCACGGGCCGCACACGGCCCATCAGAGTAATCCTCTGGGGGACCGCCAGACAGTTTTTTTACATTTTCACAGCTGCCTGCAGCTCCCAGTGGCTGCGGTTCACCGTTGCCGGTCAATGTGAGCTGTGGGAAGCGGCCAGCTCCCATTGGCCAAAGGTTGCTCATCATTGGTTTATTTTGTTTGGGGAACTGGTTTAAGCTACAATGCCAAGAGAATGCTTTTGCAGATATAAGATGCATCTACACAAGGAGAGTTTTCCAGTATCCCTATAAGAATAGCTGGCATATCTCTCTCTCTCTCTCACACACATACACACGGTGTGTGTCTCTGTCTCCGTCTGCCATGCTGTCTCCACTCCCTCCATTCGTGCTGCCTTGTAGAGTGTGAGGCTACATTAACAACAATATGTTAATCCTTGAGGGCTCAGCCAAAAGCTAGTTCATCATTTAGCAGTAAGGCATTCCCTAGGAAATATCCCACCCTCTTCCACCCTCTAACTTCACCACCTCAACCATGCTTCACAATCATCATCGCTGTGTACAGTATTAAATTGTTTGTTTAAAATGTATACTGTGTATATATACATATAATATATAGTTTTTTGTCTGTGAAAAAAATTTCCCTGGAACCTAGCCCTGTAGGGATATTAAAGAAGGTACAGAAAGTGATTCCCCAAGTGAAAGTAACCATAATTTATCCCCCACAATTTAAACCTCATAGCATTACCAAGTAAAAGATCTCTTGGATCCCTTGTTAAACTTACAAGCTACTGTCTGTGTAAATCATTCATTGTATCTGTTCTCAGAAAGATACTGTATTGCTATGAGAAACTTGCAAACAATTTATTTGACTTTGTTCTTTATGCATGCTTTGTAGCTAGAAACAGCATAGAAAGACCCCCCACCCTCTTTAATTAAAGAGCAGGGAGTCTCAAATAAATTAGTACACACCCCGAAAGTGTTGAAGACAGTATGTCTGCTGATGGATGCTTGGTGTACATGAATGAATGAGCAGGGAGGTGCCAGCCTAGGAATTCAGTGACCATCGGCTGAAGGCGGCATCAAGTGGGAACGACCAGACAACCCCCAGAGGGTAAACTGGGATCCACCCGACCATCTCAAAGGATGGGAAAAACAAGATAACATCTGACAGCACGGAGCCATCAGGAATATACCATCTGTTGATTGATTCAGCAACAGCATGATGAAGCAATTCCCATAGACTGACATAGGTATAAATCCCTATAAGAATGGCCTCTAAAAACTGAGGACTTTGAGTCTCTGGTTCTGATGCCAACCTCCAGGAGCATCAGATGAATCTGAGAAGGACTCGGCTCCACTCTCATGCCCAGGTTACCTGGCCAGTAACTTGGCATGAGCAACTTCTAGGCTGGTAACTATGACATCTATGCAGAACGTGTGTGTGTGTGTGTGTGTGTGTGTGTGTGTGTGTGTGTGTGAATGAATGTGAAACTGAATGAAATGTTATAGCTATAACTGACTGCTTACTATGATTCTTTTTGTATTCACAATAAATGTGACATTTTGTCTTATCCCCTTTAATAAGATTCTGCTGGTTTTTATTTTATTGGTATAACAGCCCCCCCTATTTACATTAATTCTTATGGGGAAATTGGATTCGCTTAACATTGTTTCACTTAAAGTTGCATTTTTCAGGAAAATAACTACAACATTAAGTGAGGAGTTACTGTATCAAAATAGGATAATAATGAAGTTGTTACACAAAACTCATCCTCACCCACTAGTAAATTCCTAGCTTTATCTCAAAGACACAGGCGTTTTTTTTGGAATTTGATACTTTGAGTCAATTAATGTCATTTATTTGATGTCTCCAAGTTAGAGAAAGGCCAGTCATTTGCAATTGCATAAAGGAAATCTCAGCGAGTCATCATTCTTACACTACTTTAAATAATACAGCGGTGATCAAACTGAAAGTGTGGAATGGACCCAGGCTAATGCATAAAGACAGTACTGAAGAACAGTATCAAAATAGAGTATCAAAACAGAGTCCTTGGCAACAAAATCCCAAATCAAGTAAAGATTGTTACAGTAAGAAAAGTAACCTGCAAAATTACTTTTTAATGATAACCTAGCCTAAAAAATAACATATACAATCCACACAAGGTGGTGAACGTATTGTGACATGGTGATTTCAACATTCTCAGAAGCCAATGACTGACCTGGCATGGAAACTGAACAATCCTCCCACCTCTAAAGATTATTCGTCCATGTCAGGTTGGAGGCACATTGGCTGCAGCAGCGTGTGAAATTTTGTGCTGCTTCTGCAAAATGCAGTAGTTGTTTTCCTCTTGAGCATGACTTCATTTTTCAAAGCTTTCATTCCAGCACTGTTTGTGAGCATTCAATTCACTTAAACCTTGCCTGTCAGTCAGACTCCACCCTTTTCCATCCATTTTATATTTGAACACCGTACCACTTGTTTTTTAACAAACATTATAAAGCTGGCCTAGCCACACAGTCCCAAGTGGGGAAGCATTACTACAAAGAAGGACAGTCCTTGCACACAGGAAAATAAAAAGCTTGAGGATGAAACTTACATTTGAAAGTACATTTTTATTGCAGAAAAGCTATGCAGTGCTCATCAGTGGAATCAGACCCATTCACACATTCACACAGTGGTGAACATTTGGAAATGAAAAAATGCACTCCTGTCTGCATGATGTACATATTGAGATACACCATGTGACATGGTGTAAATGATGCTGAAATAAAACTGGACAATTGAAAGTCCACACTGGTGAGCATAATCCAAACTCCTCAATGGGAGCCCATTTTAATGAGAAAACACAAAATCCCTTCCATTGAATACAAGATCATAGACCCTTTAATACAGAGGAAGTGGTCACAGAACAAAATTTCCATTCATATGTGAGGGTACAGGAATGTTAGTGTCTGTGCTGTTTGTTATTATGTACAGAAGAAATGGATATCAAACAATAATTAGGAAATGTTGGACCTTCTTTTCTACTGCTTTGTAACTCTTGTAGTCCTCTGCAGCTGTGCTAAGCATGTATAAAAAAGCACACAGTCAGAATTCTCCACCAACACCAATGGTAGTGTCTAACACAAACTTTGCATAGATATAAATGACTACACAAGGTGGTGGGCAAGGAATTGGAGAATCAGGCCCATGGTGTCTCTGATATTTTCATTTTGACAGTGTAGTCGTCCCCCCCTCCCCCCACCAATCTCTCTCTCTATATATATATATATATAAACACAAAATGTGGCATGTAATATATAATTGGAAAACTCATCACTCGCTGATCATTCATATTTTTGCCAGGCTGTGTACAAAGAATTATAAATGTGTGCTGATATTATATACAGTATTTAAAATGCACGCCAGGAAGGACATAAGGTACCCAACCCTAGACAAAAGAATTCAGTCTGCTTGAATGTGTCTCCAAGGTAAATTGATAGACATTTGAAATTCATTTATATGAAGGGTTTTTAAGCATCAAGCTAACAAGGGGAGGAACCAGAATGAAGTCTTCACTAGACTTCAGGGCATCTCTTCCCAGAAGGAGAAAAATAACTTTGTGTTAGAATACATTTTAAATGTTTATAGGCCTATAAAAACAGGAATCTGAACAGGCACCTCAAATAATAAAGAATTGAGCCAACTAATTGTACACAATATTGCTGTATTATAAAGGATTATCAAGAAAGGTCTCTTAATAAAAAATGAGTCACGGACTTTCATAATACCATTGTGAAATGTATGCATTAACACTGTAAGGGGAATTAAAGTCTGTGGCTAAACATGGAGAAACAGGTTTTCTCCCAGACAGGAGGGAATCTACCTGTCTCCATTGTAAATTAATCGTTATGGAATCAATCGGTGAAAGCCCTATTTACATCTGAATCAGCAGGGGAAAAGGAAGGCAGCAGGAGGCGAAGAACAGCAGGAAGCTTTCCTGCCTCTTGTAGAAGCGACAAAGGGTCCTGTGGCACCTTATAGACTATAAGGTGCCACAGGACCCTTTGTCGCTTCTACAGATCCAGACTAACACGGCTACCCCTCTGCCTCTTGTAGAAGAGTCAATGAACTTTCGGAGATATAAACAGAAACAGGGAACCATTTTCGTATCCGCTTGGGATACGAAAGCAGTTTCTCCTCCCTTGGTGTTCACACCTCAACTGCTAGAAGAGGGACTCACCCTCCCTGATTGAACTAACCTCGTTATCTCTAGCCTGATTCTTCCCTGCATATTTATATCTGCTCCTGGACATTTCCACTGCTTGCATCCGACGAAGTGGGTATTCACCCTCGAAAGCTTATGCTCCAATACCTCTGTTAGTCTATAAGGTGCCACAGGACCCTTTGTCTCTTCTAAAAGCCAAATGAAGTTTTGTCCATCAAAGGAAAGTCAATTGATTTGTTTCTACTAATGCCAAGTATGAATTTGATAAGTTGATTACCATGGGATCAGGATTTGGCCCTGTCCGTGAAATCCTGGCTTTACTGAAGTCAATGGGAGTTGACTTCAAAAGGGTCAAGATTTCACCATATATGCAATTAATTATTAAAGGCATGATCAGGAAATACTAGCTTCCCTGCAAAAGTTCATGAGTTTGAAATATTTTTGTTTTACAGTATAGAAAACATGTCATGGGAGACTGAGGTATATTTTGTTTGATAACTATACATTTTAGTCATTAAATGTGACTAGTGTGACCAGTGTGCCTGGTCAGTTTATCCACTAAAAATGGTGGCATTAAACTGATGTGACAATAGTAGTCTTTTCACTTAATGACTCCAGGTATAAATTAAGACCGAATCATTCTATTTTAACCTGACATTGTTTCTTGCTAGTTGTCTTTGAAAGAATCAGATTGTGCGGAGATTTGAATCCACAGAGTGAGATACTTCTGCACTTTTGTTCTGCAATAAAAATGAAGCATTATAAAATGTATGACTTCAGCCTTATGGCACTTTTTATCTGTGTATGATGACTGCTTTTATTTGCAATAATTTAACTTTAAGGGATAAACCATTGGGGCAAATAAACCTAGCACTACTCAAAACAATGTTTATATCAAGATCCAAAAAATATACACTCGTAGAATGAAAGACAGCTATAAAATGGATATAAGTCCCCAATACACTCAAGTGAGTACTGTTGATGTAGCACATCTCAGGGTGTAGCACAAATATGAAAGTCTGTCCTTAGTTATACTTTATACTTAGTCTGTTGATGAATGTTTGTGTTTTATGATGTTTACATTTAAAAAAATTGTTACCTGTCCTCAGGCCTGATACTGCAACATTGACATCAAATGGATTGTTTGCCATTGACAGAAACGGGAGCAGTCTGGTCAAGCCAATGACTGAAGTAAATTATTTTGAATGAAGCTCTCGAAGGAATCCTTATTTCTACATAAGCTGCCTGATTTCATGATTCAAATATGTGATATGTGAGTTTAAAGCCTATTAATATTTTAACTCTCAGAAAAGGGAAGTGCACATAGGATAGTCTCTAGACCAAAGAAAATGTGTAACCAGATGGGGAAATATCCTTAGGCATTAAAAACAAAATGATTTTACTCAAAGGAGCATAGACAATGATACTATTCAACACAAAGATAAAATTACTGAAGTTCTAAATGTTACATAGAGAAACAACCAAGGATTATCCATGGAGGAATGAACCACAGCAAGAAATGAGATTCAACAAAATATCATATCCTCACAAAGGGGTACATGCAAAATATACCTAATTGAAATCTGGAAGGGCTCCAAATAACTTAATCTATGTGCTTGAGGAATATCAAATGCTCTTTATGGATCGGGAAAAACTTCCAAATTCAATGAAAGTAAGACACTAGGCTACATTTTACACCCAGTGTCCAATTAATTACCCCAGTGGTGCTCAAACTTTTCCTGCTCTGCCCCCCCCCCCATTGGAATCTGTCTGTGCCCCCTTTCCATTGCTGTGCAGTTGGCTCATCAGAAGAGCTGGGGCTGAAGGAGGAGCTGGGGGCAAAACTGGGGGATGGGGCAGGAGCAGGGATTAGACGTGGAGCTGGCCTGGGGATGGAGAGGGAATGAAGGCAGACCTGGGCTGGGGGTGGAGCGGGTGGTGGAGTGGAACTGCAGTAGGGTGGCGTTCCCTCCCCAGCCCCCACTACATGCCCCCCCCAAACATTCCTCCATGCCTTCCTGGGGGGAATAGAAAGAGGAAGTGACTTAGAATGCATATTTCTTCATTCCCCAGCCTATTCACATGCTATCTAAAGATAACCTTTGTCATCTACAGATCGTGAGATGTTGGTTAGTGGATAGTATGTCCAGATTAGTTCACTAGAGGAAAATGTTCAGCAGAAAACCCAACTGATAAGAATATTACTATGATACTGAAACACCCTCAGCACAAAAGGCTTTTTCATGCTCTCCACTTCTGTGAGTAGAGGGTATGGAGGGTGGGTCCATGTCTCAGCAAGGCAGAAGAGGAAGTGTTACCATCATGGCACTAGTAACACTATCAGTATGCATGCTTCCATCATCCAGGAGACCCCAGTATGAAGTTTCTGCGAGTTTTAGGATGCTTGTGGGAACTTTTCAGTATTAACTTGTTCATCTTTCCCCCTACATTGTGATTATTCATGAATCAGGTCATTCTGTGTACAGTGTATTCTAGAGCTTGTGATTTAAAAGAATTTACATCCATGAGCTGTAACCTATGTTTTACATATTCCCAATTAATAATTTGAAAATAAGGAGTAAAACCTAACTGAATTATTTTAGGTTTAAGCCTCCAGGGCAGTCACAAATTATTACATTTAGTGGAGGACTATGAATGACAAGTGACAAAAAAATTCTTTATTGAGAATAAAATAGTTAGTTAAATATGCTCAGTCCCTAGATGAGAAGAATGGGTATAACCCTTTCTCTAATGGTATCTTGATGGTAGATGGGTGTGCCTAATCTAAAATTAGTGTGCTACCCTTTTTATAATTATAATTATAATTATAGTTTTGAAACTTCAAAAGTTTCTACTGATAACAGTTCCTTTCAATTAATTAGCCTCTTAACATTGGTATAGACACCTCCACCTTCTCATGTATCTTTGAATGTATAAATATCTGTTCACTGCATGTTCCATTGCATGCATCCGATGAAGTGGGTTCTTAACCCACGAAAGCTTATGCTGAAATAAATGTGTTAGTCTCTAAGGTGCCACAGGTATTTTTCTTCTTTTCTTTTTGCTGACACAGACTAACATGGCTACTACACTGAAACCTTACATTTCTACACATTTCTATATAACACAAGAAACATCAGCTGTATAGGTTATGGAGCACAACCAGCAGATATGACGGCAGGTCCTGGCAACACAATTCCTGCAGGAGCCTGCTGTCCAGGATTCTGCTCCCAACTCATCTGTATCTTTTCAAGTGTAGAGGTTTGGTGCCTACTTCCACAGTATTCTGTGTCTCTGCAGCTCTTGGAAGTGTCAGTGGTTATAGAGGTCAAATTTTCTGCCTCTTCCTCGAAGACAAACCCCTCTCCCCACTGGAAGAATGGATAAGAAAGTCTGCAAGAGGAAGCTTGCAGAGTTCTTTCTGCCCTCTGCATGGCAATGGTGTATGCAGAGAATAATATGATCTTACACTTTTTCATTTCTTTTTCTGACTTTATTATTTTTTTCCTTCCCAGCTAGGTTTTGATTTTTCTTATTTTTACCTTGCTCTTTATGGTATGCAGTATTGTTGTCCCATGTTGATCCCACGATATTAGAGAGACAAGGGTGAGATAATATATTTTACTGAATTCTCCTTGAAGTTCAGTACATATCAGTCTGTTAAGTGTCTGACACATACTGGTTTTCTAATTACACAATCTGAATGCATAATAACTTGGTCATCTGGCTGTCCATTAGTTGCAATGACTGGCTGTGGTCAGTTTGGAATCCTTGAGTCATTGTCATGTTCTGCATCTATCATTTGTATAGTTTTTTCAGAGGAACAAACTAAATGTCAACGGTTTCAGTTGAACTCACCCCTGTCGGTCTCTGTCACATGATTTGGGTGCTGAATTATTTTTCTTCATGACAGCTGGAATTGCCCCCTCATTTTTCTTTATCCAATTAGGCATGAACACAGTCACCAGATTCTAGACCTGGAAGTTTTCTTACTGAGTGATAGCTGTGGTAAAATTGTTTATAAGCTCTTTTAGCCTTGTTATCTGATTTGGTTACTCGCTTCATGTCTGACCATTTTGGAGATAGATGATTTTCCAAAGTTGAAACAGTAATTCTGAGTTCTCTTGCCAGCAGGAGTTGCACTGACTATATCCAGTAGTTGTTCTTGGTGTCTATCTATAACTCAGAAGATCAAGGAATGGATCTTCATAATGTAGGGATTTTCTTGGCAGTCTGTACTGCACTCTCAACCTCTTCATTTACTTGTGGATATCGTGGGTTGCTAATATGATCAAAATCATATTTTGTTTGGAAAGACTTAAATCCTGCTGCACTCAATTGTGGTCCATTATCCATCGCTAGTTGCTCTGCAATACCGAAGTGAGCAAAAGTGCACTTCAGTTTCTTAATAACACTGCAACGTGTCATGTTTTTCAAGTATATTATGTCTATATACCTGGGGGGGAAAGTCCATTATGACCAGGTAATGATGTCTTCTCAATTCACATAAATCTGCACCTAATCTCTTCCAAGGTCTCTCTGGTAGAGGTGTTTGTACACTGTATGGTTCAGCATTGTATCTTAAACCAATTGGTACTAAATCTCTTCAAAAGTCCAGTATCAACAAAACCTTCATCAAGTTCTTCTATCCTTTCTCTAGGCTCATCATGGCCGCTGTGCTGCAGCTGAGAACAAGCTGCAGCACATCATGGCTGCAACAAGCTGCAGCTTGTTGATCTTTGATCCTTTGATCACATGCTTTCTGAATGCAGCTTTTGTCTTTGTATGTTTTTTTTTTGTAATGAACTGGCTTTTGCAATTCAGAATACTTCCAGCACTAGTCAGAGCTATGTCACGCAACAAAAGGAGAGTTGAAGGTAATGGTAAGTCCCTTCTGAGATGGCTCTAACATCAGCTCCTGCATGAATTTTGAAGTGAATAGTCTCACCATAAATATTAGTTTCATTATCCAGGCAGATTCTGTGTCATCACAAGGAACAATCCCTTTTGATAGTCTGTAATATGAATCAATTCACTGACTGCTTTGCTGTGGCAAACAACTGCAAAATGTCCATATGTGCAATTATTACACTGTGCGCCTCTGGCTAGAGGTGCGCCATCTCTTGGGATATGACTTTTTCCACGCCTTGTGCATGTAGGCAGAAATTTGTCCCTCTTAGCCTGAGAGTTCTCTCTCCTTGCCACAGGGGTTTTATGATAATGATTTTTAACACTCAAATTTCTGATTATAACTTCTAAATTAGTATTAGGCTTTTCAAGTTGATCCTGCCTTTTGTTCTGTTCTTTGACTAATTCAGACTGCTTTGTTAGCTGTATAGCTTTGGCGAGGGCTAAATCTCTCTTCAATTATAACTTCTATGAAAGGTTTTTATCTGTTAACCCAATAACCAGTCTGTCTCTGATATTTTCATGTTTTGCAATTCCAGTAATCACAGTTTTCTGCCAATGTATGCAAAGTTTTTATAAAACATGCAACATTTACTTCTGGTTCTTGAATTCCCTGGTGAAAGCATACTATTTTACAAACAACGTTTCTCTGAGTAATAAAGGGTGAATCAAACATAGCCAGAACCCTTTCAGAGTCACCAAAATGTTTAGTAGCAACTGGACTTCTAACTTAGTAAATGCCAGTGAAAATGAGGTAGGATCAGAGGCTAAAATAGGGAAAGAGCAAGTAAAAAATTAATTAGACAAGTTAGATGTTTTCAAATCATGAGGGCCTGATGAAATACAACCTAGAATACTCAAGGAATGAGGAAATATCTGAGCCACTAACAATTATCTTTGAGAAGTCATGGAAGACAGGTGAGATTCCAGAGGACTGGGAAAGGGGCAAATATAGTACCAATGTATAAAAAGCGGAATAAGGACAAACCAAGGAATTACAGACCTGTCATCTTAACTTCAGTACCCATAAAGATAATGCAGCAAATTAAGCACACAATTTACAGACACCTAGAAGATAAGAAGGTGATAAGTAACAGTCAGCATGGATTTGTCAAGAACAAACCATGTGAAGCCAACCTAATAGCTTTCTTTGACAGGGAAACAAGCCTTGTGGACAGCAGAGAAGTGGTAGATGTGGTATATCTTGACTCTAATAAGGCTTTTGATACTGTCTTGCATGACCTTCTCATAAACAAACTAGGGAAATACAGCTCCATCTAGGTTGTAAGGTGTGTGTATAACTGATTGGAGAATCATTCCCATAGAGTAAAAACAACAAGGAATCCTTGTGGCACCTTAGAGACTTACAAATTTATTTGAGCATTAGCTTTTGTGGGCTCTGACCCACTTCATCAGATGCATGGCATGAAAAAAATTAGGCGGTATAAATATACAGCACATGAAAATATGGGAGTTGCCTTACAAAGTGGGGGGTCAGTGCTAATGAAGCCAATTCAATTAGGGTGGATGTGGCTCATTCCAAACAGTTGACAAGAAGGTCTGAGTAGCAACAGTTGGAAAATTATTTTTGTAGTGACCCAACCACTGCCAGTCTTCATTCAAGCCTAATTTGATGGTGTCAAGTTTGCAAATTAATTCCAGTTCTGCAGTTTCTCATTGAAGTCTGTTTTTGAAGTTTTTTTGTTGAAGAATGGCCACTTTTAAATCCGTTGAGTGTCCAGGGAGATTGAAGTGCTCTCTTATTGGTTTTTGAATGTTACAATTCTTGATGTCTGATTTGTGTCCATTTATTCTTTTCCATAGAGACTGTCCGGTTTGGCCAATGTACATGGCAGACGGGCATTGCTGGCACATGATGGCATATATCACATTGGTAGATGTGCAGGTGAACAAGCCCCTGATGGTGTGGCTGATGTGGTTAGGTCCTATGATGGTGTCCCTTTAATGGATACGCGGACAGAGATGGCAATGGGGTTTGTTGCAGGGATTGGTTCCTGGGTTAGTGTTTCTGCTTATCATAGAATCATAGAATCTCAGGGTTGGAAGGGACCTCAGGAGGTCATCTAGTCCAACCCCCTGCTCAAAGCAGGACCAACCCCAACTAGATCATCCCAGCCAGGGCTTTGTCAAGCCTGACCTTAAAAACCTCTAAGGAAGGAGATTCCACCACCTCCCTAGGTAACCCATTCCAGTGCTTCACCACCCTACTAGTGAAAAAGTTTTTCCTAATATCCAACCTAAACCTCCCCCTCTGCAACTTGAGACCATTACTCCTTGTTCTGTCATCTTCTACCACTGAGAACAGTCTAGATCCATCCTCTTTGGAACCCCCTTTTAGGTAGTTGAAAGCAGCTATCAAATCCCCCCTCACTCTTCTCTTCTGCAGGCTAAACAATCTCAGTTCCCTCAGCCTCTCCTCATAAGTCATGTGCACCAGCCCCCTAATCATTTTTGTTGCCCTCCGTTGGACTCTTTCCAATTTATCCACATCCTTCTTGTAGTGTGGGGCCCAAAACTGGACACAGTACTCCAAATGAGGCCTCACCAGTGCCGAATAGAGGGGAATAATCACGTCCCTCGATCTGCTGGAAATGCCCCTACTTATACAGCCCAAAATGCCGTTAGCCTTCTTGGCAACAAGGGCACACTGTTGACTCATATTCAGCTTTTCGTCCACTGTAACCCCTAGGTCCTTTTCTGCAGAACTGCTGCCCAGCCATTCGGTCCCTAGTCTGTAGCAGTGCATGGGATTCTTCCGTCCTAAGTGCAGGACTCTGCACTTGTCCTTGTTGAACCTCATCAGATTTCTTTTGGCCCAATCCTCTAATTTGTCTAGGTCCCTCTGTATCCTATCCCTACCCTCCAGCGTATCAACCACTCCTCCCAGTTTAGTGTCATCTGCAAACTTGCTAAGGGTGCAGTCCACACCATCCTCCAGGTCGTTGATGAAGATATTGAACAAAACCGGCCCCAGCACCGACCCTTGGGGCACTCCACTTGATACCGGCTGCCAACTAGACATGGAGCCATTGATCACTACCCGTTGAGCACGACCATCCAGCCAATTTTCTATCCACCTTACCGTCCATTCATCCAGCCCATACTTCTTTAACTTGCTGGCAAGAACGCTGTGCGAGACTGTATCAAAAGCTTTGCTAAAGTCAAGAAATAGCACATCCACTGCTTTCCCCTCATCCACAGAGCCAGTTATCTCATCATAGAAGGCAATTAGGTTAGTCAGGCATGACTTGCCCTTGGTGAATCCATGCTGACTGTTCCTGATCACTTTCCCCTCCTTTAAGTGGTTCAAAATTGATTCCTTGAGGACCTGTTCCATGATTTTTCCAGGGATTGAGGTGAGACTGACTGGCCTGTAGTTCCCCGGATCTTCCTTCTTCCCTTTTTTAAAGATGGGCACTACATTAGCTTTTTTCCAGTCATCCGGGACCTCCCCCGATTGCCATGATTTGTCAAAGATAATGGCCAATGGCTCTGTAATCACATCGGCCAACTCCTTTAGCACCCTCGGATGCAGTGCATCCGGCCCCATGGACTTGTGTTCGTCCAGCTTTTCTAAATAGTCCCGAACTACTTCTTTCTCCACAGAGGGCTGGTCACCTCCTCCCCATACCGTGCTGCGGAGTGCAGCCATCTGGGAGCTGCCCTTGTCTGTGAAGACAGAGGCAAAAAAAGCATTGAGTACACTAGCTTTCTCCGCATCCTCTGTCACAAGGTTCCCTCCCTCATTCAGCAAGGGGCCCACACGTTCCTTGACTTTCTTCTTGTTGCTAACATACCTGAAGAAACCCTTCTTGTTACTCCTAACATCTCCAGCTAGCTGCAACTCCAAGTGTGATTTGGCCTTCCTAATTTCACTCCTGCATGCCTGAACAATATTTTTATACTCCTCCCTGGTCATTTGTCCAATCTTCCACTTCTTGTAAGCTGCTTTTTTGTGTTTAAGACGAGCAAGGATTTCACTGTTAAGCCAAGCTGGTCGCCTGCCATATTTACTTTTCTTTCTACACATCGGGATGGTTTGTTCCTGCAACCTCAATAAGGTTTCTTTAAAATACAGCCAGCTTTCCTCGACTCCTTTCCCCCTCATGTTATTCTCCCAGGGGACCTTGCCCATCAGTTCCCTGAGGGAGTCAAAGTCTGCTTTTCTGAAGTCCAGGCTCTGTATTCTACTGTTCTCCTTTCTTCCTTGTGTCAGGATCCTGAACTCGACCATCTCATGGTCACTGCCTCCCAGGTTCCCATCCACTATTGCTTCCTCTACTATTTCTTCCCTGTTTGTGAGAAGCAGGTCAAGAAGAGCTTTTCCCCTAGTTGGTTCCTCCAGCACTTGCACCAGGAAATTGTCCCCTACACTTTCCAAAAACTTCCTGGATTGTCTGTGGACCGCTGTATTGCTCTCCCAGCAGATGTCGGGGTGATTAAAGTCACCCATGAGAACCAGGGCCTGTGATCTAGTAACTTCTGTTAGTTGCTGGAAGAAAGCCTCGTCCACCTCATCCGCCTGGTCTGGTGGTCTGTAGCAGACTCCCACCACGACATTACCCTTGTTGCTCACACTTCTCAATTTGATCCAGAGACTCTCAGGTTTTTCTGCAGTTTCATACTGGAGCTCTGAGCAGTCATACTGCTCTCTTACATACAACGCAACTCCCCCACCTTTTCTGCCCTGCCTATCCTTCCTGAACAGTTTATATCCATCCATGACAGTACTCCAATCGTGTGAGTTATCCCACCAAGTCTCTGTTATTCCAATTACGTCATAATTCCTTGACTGTGCCAGGACTTCCAGTTCTCCCTGCTTGTTCCCCAGGCTTCTTGCATTTGTGTATAGGCATTTAAGATAACTCACCGATCGTCCTGCTGTCCCAGTATGGGGCAGGAGCCCTCCCCTCTTGCACTCACCTACTTGTGATTCCTCCCGGTATCCCACTTCCCCACTTACCTCGGGGCTTTGGTCTCCTTCCCCCGGTGAACCTAGTTTAAAGCCCTCCTCACTAGGTTGGCCAGCCTGCTTCCAAAGATGCTCTTCCCTCTCTTCGTCAGGTGGAGCCCGTCTCTGCCTAGCACTCCTTCTTCTTGGAACACCATCCCATGGTCAAAGAATCCAAACCCTTCTCTCCGACACCATCTGCGTAGCCATTCGTTGACTTCCACGATTCGACGGTCTCTACCCCGGCCTTTTCCTGCCACAGGGAGAATGGACGAGAACACCACTTGCGCCTCAAACTCCTTTATCCTTCTTCCCAGAGCCACGTAGTCTGCAGTAATACGCTCAAGGTCATTCTTGGCAGTATCATTGGTGCCCACGTGGTATGTAGTTGCTGGTGCAATCCCTGCAACAAACCCCATTGCCAACTCTGTCTGCATATCTATTCAAGGGACATCATTATTAAAAAGAATAGGCTAGCAAAGTTTAAATTCAAACAAACATCATTATGGTTTGAACTACTATATATTTCTAAACTAACTGGGAATTACACACTACAATGATCAAATAAATGTCACAATTGAAATTAAATCAATAAATCAATGAGTTAACAGTGATACTGGTTTAAGTCATAAAATTAATTTAATTTAATTTAATTTAAATTAAATTAATGTAGCAGGTAATCAAATCATGAGGCTACTACAACAAAGAATCACTTTCTATTAATCTTGTATCAGGTGACTGAAGGTGGTAGCTGTTTTGCGTAGTCTAAAACCCTCAACTAAAGATCTCCTGAACGGCATAGAAGCCAATTTAGTTGATGAAGGACATCACTGTCAATTTTGTTTTTAGACCCTGACTAAGAAACAATTTAACTTGGCTAATCTTAAGGAAATATAAATATCACCATGGTTTAAGTTACACCATCAATGCTACTCCATGCTTTCTCCTTATATCTCATTGATGTTATGGTGATGGATATCCTACTCTTTAGTCCCCCACCTACACAGTATACAAGTTCACCAAGCTATTTCAGAACAGCAGCAGACTGGTCAGGCTGAAGTCTTCACAACTTCTTCCTGTGGTTGGCCAGCCCAAGGGAGCTAATAATAAACTCTTAGATACCATGCACCTTGTAAAAGGTCATGCTATCCTAAGGAGCACCCCCTTCAGTGGAATTACAGAAATACCACACTGAGCCTTTGTGGGATTCACCCAGGGACTACAACAGCAATGGCTGCAGAGGCTCAAGACTCCATTTCTCAGAGGCAGAGATAGAACTGGCTACCATGACTGCCAGAACTGGAACTTAAAGGCAAAGAGTTTGGATTTACTTTTGGGGTTGGGGTGTGTTTGGAGTGAACTAGGGAAAGAAGCATCACAGCCAGGGAGGACTTTTCGACCCTTCACATTCCTATCTAAGAGAAGACTTTGCATCCTTTTGGGATGTCTGGGACACTGGTCAGGCTACCAAGAGACAGCCCAGCTGCACATTTGAATCCAGATTAGTGAGCCACAAGACAATCTAACCAATCTTGGTGTGGATACTTTGTAAGAATATCCCTATTTTTTTGGGGGGGGGTGTTCTCTTCTGTTTTAAGATGGCCACCCGTTCCAGCATTTCATCACCCATCAGACACTAAGCCTAAACTTACTATTTGGATAGGCAGATGTCGGGAGGCAGGACAGACTGGTCTGTACTGGCTGTAGATTAGGGAGGGGTAGAGTTGATGTATTGTTGTTTTTGTCTTTTATTATCCTAATACCTTTTTCTACTGCTCTTATCCTAAGCCCCCCATGACCCATAAAGCCTCAGTTACTGTTTAATTTCTCTGGAAATTGTAATAGCTATTTTATTGTTTGTGCTCTGACACTCCTCTGTAATAGACTGGATGTTAAATGTTTTCCCCCTGGAATAAACCCTCTGTGTTCTCTGCACTAGGAGCAGTTTCCTTGGATGGAGGCACCAGGCACACATAAAGGTGAACCCCAGACCCATAACTTCGAAGAGAAAAAGGAGAAGGCTGCAGCCATACCTCAGGACTGGGATGTACCTACTTAGGGGAGGCTACAGACCAGGAACCAGACCTGTTCCCAGTTCATTCCCTAACAGGAATTCTGATATTTATATACAATTTATTTAAAGACAGATTATAGTTTTAAACCACAGCCCACATCATGGTTGTGTGCTATACTGGAGACCCTGGAAGAATTCTGGTTAACTAAACCAAAATTTGTGCCCCTGTTTCACCCTGAAGTGAAATCTCTGGCCTCCATAACATGTTGCTTTTCAGGCTAGTGCTATGAGGGATGGAACCATGACTGTCATCCTTCTTCTCATCCTTTGTGATTGTGAGGGCCCAGAGTAGTACCTTTGATTATCAACTGTAGTGGAGTTGGTTCCTGTGCAGAGCTGAATCCTTGTACCTCTTCTACATTTCAGTGCACGGCCAACCACAATCCGGTCCCTAGAATTTAGAAATCTATAGCCAAATTCTGCCCTTGCTTGCAGTTAAGTGTCATCCGCATGTTCTGAGTTCCACAATTAATTTCTCCGTTTCCTCCCCATATTTAGGGATTTACAATACCTTTCCATGGTCATCCTTTACTCCACTATAAAGAAATAATATCTCCTGAATATATAGTAGAATATTTCTTTGTGTTTTATCTTTTATTTAGGAAGTGGAAAAGTACATGTTGTTTAAAGGTTAAAGGAAAATAATTGCAGTGAATGCCTGGGACATTTTTTGGGCTTGACTAATATAACTCAGTGAGATTACTTCAGAACTCTAAAATTAATGGCTAAAATTCATAAAAATGAGAGACGCTTGACCATGATCCCTATAGAGACAAAAAGGTATCTGATAGCTAAAAGGAAATGAAAGTTATTTCTTCAAGAGGAATTGTATTATTATTCCCTTTTCTCTCTCAATCATATCATAATTTTTGTGAAAAGATTAAAATTCAAAATAATGTCTTCAAAGCCTCACATTGCATCTGGACATTTCAGTTTATCTGCTTCTGCTTGTACCCGCCACTGAAGAAGTGAACACCTGTCACCCAAGCCCTCCCTGTTCTGTTTCCATGAAGGAAATGGTTAACTATTGGGGATTGGTCCTGCTTTAAGCAGGGGGTTGGACTAGATGACCTCCTAAGGTCCCTTCCAACCCTGAGATTCTATGATTCTATGATTTTATGAGAAATTAGCTCTAATCAGTATTATTTCTATACAAAACCTTGGATACTAAAGAAGCAATTAAGAATTTGGTATAATTCAACATACATTTAATCTAACACAGATAGCTTCTATAAGAAGAAACCTAAGAAATGTTGTTAATACTACCTAAAAGGAATAGTAAAGAAATACTAGTTTTATTCCACTAAAGTATTTGGCAGAGAATCAAAAGGGATAAGTAACTGTTATTATAGATACAGCTGAGTGTTATTAACAAGTATTTGAGTGGGGTTTATAGATTTATAGTCTCCATGTCATTCTTACTGTTTTAAAGGCAGAGCTCTTTAAAATGCAGTTGGAGAGATAATGTAAATCTGAGGCTAGGTCTACACTAACCCCCCCTGTCGAACTAAGATACGCAACTTCAGCTACGTTAATAACGTAGCTGAAGTCGAAGTACCTTAGTTCGAACTTACCTGTGGTCCAGACGCGGCGCGCAGGCTCCCCCGTCGACTCCGCCTACTCCGCTCATCAAGCTGGATTACCAGCGTCGACGGCGGAGCACTTCCTGGTTCGATTTATCGCGTCTTGACAAGACGCGATAAATCGAACCCAGAACATCGATCCCGCGCCTCCGACGCGACGGGTAAGTATAGACATACCCTGAGCAACTGAATAATGCCAGACAAGGCAACTCTGTTTTCAGACTAATTCTATAATTGGTTGAAAATGGTTTACTTTTTCATTTAAAAACATTAAAAGGGATTAAATGAATTTTTTTTGTTTTGAAAGTTTTCCTTTTATTTTGATGGTAAAAATCCCTCTTTATCTTTTAATTCTCCATCCCTTTCTTTCCAATGGAAAAAAGTGGGTGGACGAAAGCAACAAAAATTAGAAATGTGGGGAGAGAACATTTTTCCCTTTCATATTTTTTCCACTGGAAGAAAGGGGAGAGGAAGTTTTACTTTGTCTCTACATTCAAACTATTTACATGAATTATTTATTATATTATTAATTACATTTTAAGACTTTTTTGGAGTGGGAGCAAAAACTGAAAGAAAGTGGACATTTCCACACAGTTTCAAAACAAATAGTGCTTTTTTTTCCTGAAATGTTTACTGGTGAATTGAAGAAAAGCCCCATTTTGAGATGAAAAACCTTTTCATCAAAAAATGTTGATCAGTTTTAGTTAATTCTGAGGACAGGACAGACCTACACTACAAAATCGACTTAACTTCCATTGGCATACAGCTGCTGCAGTAATTATATCGCTTGTGCTTGTCTACATTTTGCTCCTTGTGTCAGTGGTGCGTGTCCTCACCAAGAGTGCTTTTATCAATTGTACTGTCAGTATTGGGCATTGTGGGACAGCTTCTGAAAGCCAGTAACAGTTGATGTAAGCAACTCAGCCCTGGGCTACACTAGAGGGGGGGGTCGATCTACGATACGCAACTTCAGCTACACTAATAGCGTAGCTGAAGTCGGCATATCGTAGATCGACTTACCTGGCCGTGAGGACGGCGGCGAGTCGATCGCTGCAGCTCCCCCGTTGACGCCCCTTCTGCCTTTCACTGAGGTAGATTTCCGGAGTTGACGGGGAGCGCGTTCAGGGATCGATTAATCACGTCTAAACGAGACGCGATAAATCGATCCCTGATAGATCGATTGTTACCCGCTGATCCGGCGGGTAGTGAAGACAAGCCCTCAGTGTCTACATCAACATTTACTCTATGCCTCTCATGGAGGTAGAGTTATTAAGTTGGTGTAGCGGGGCAGTTAAGGCAAGAGGAGGGAACATTTTATTTAGACACTTACATAGTTAGGTTGACGTAAGCTCCCTTGTGTTGACCTAACTCTGTAGTGTATACCAGGCCTGAATGAACACCAAGACGCTTAGTTGATGGGGATGATACAGTGACAACCAAGCACAAGTTTTTTACAATAGGGTGTCAATGGGCCCACATCAGAAATATCCCATGTCAGAAGTCCAAAGTTTCCTTGATCATTTAGAAGCTGGGATAATTATAGTGTTGTGTATGTAGAAGGGAAGAGGAGAAGCTGGGAAAGGAAAGAGGAGTTGGGTAAGACAGCTTCACCTATAAAATGATGCAGGACTGGCTGGGGGGCCCGCTCCATCTCTCTTACTCTATTCATCCTCCAAATGAGGCTGATGGGTGTTTTGGATGTTAAGGACATAGGGGTAGAAGGGAAAGATGATGATGTTAAATAATGCAGGTAAACTGAGAAGGCTGGACCTGTCTAGTTTCACCAGTTTCCTTTTGGGGAGAGAAGCATTTTTTATTTATTTAAATGTGGGAATGGCTTGATTCTCCAGTGCCCTACACGTAGTATAGCCAATTACATCTGTGTAGAATGAGAATAAAGTGTATGTGAATTCTACCATTCCCACTGTATTGGCTTCAAGTGGTTCCTCCCTGTCAGACTCTCTACATCACCTAGTGGCTAATAGCCAATTGACAAGGTATTAGCATGATATGTGTCAGTAAAGAGTCTAGGGCTCTGACCCCTTGGCACAGGGCAGGGCAATTGGCAGTCTTTAGCCCAGCTCTCTGGCTAGGGCAGACAGCAAACACAGTTGTGCTCAAGACTTCTGGGCAGGGCAGAGGAGTAGCCCAGCTTCCTGGCTGTGTCAGACAGCAAACAAGTCCAAGCCATTCAGCCTAAGGTGGGTAGGCTGCCAACCCAGGGATGAGGTTGGCAGCATGGGGTAAGGGAACCCAGGCCCACTCTACTCCACTGGGTCCCAGTCAAGGGCACTTGCATTGGCAGGTGGTTCCACCACTGGGTCAGCGGGGATCCTACCAAAACACGCTGACTTTGATTTCAGTAACACAACCAGACTAATGGCTGGTTTCCTTGGGCTACGTTCTACCTCTACCTGTTCACAGGGCTCTGTTGCTCGCAGGTCCTCAGTCTCCTCGGGGTACTCGGCTGTCGGCAATCCCAGCAACTTCTCAGGATATTCAGCTGACAACAGTCCCAGCCGCTCCTCTCCCTCAGGGTTCTCCTCCAGGGGCAGGAGTTGGCAAGGCTTGGTCCCTGGTCTAGGAGATGGCGGTGAGATAGAGGCATCTGCTTCCTTCCCTTGCTCTGGCACAACTGAGCTTTAGGCCCACCTCTTCTATTTCCTGTGCCTGCCCCTCTACTTCTGGCAAGGGGGTCAGACCCAGCCTGGATTTACCCACCAGGGGGCAGGGAGTGGTTCCTCACTGTCAGCCTTAGAAGGAGGACACTCTGCCTCACTACACCCACTAAATGACTAAGCAAAGTACAGGAGAGTGGAAACCAGACTCAAATATTTCTATCCATAAAGTTTTCTATATATTTATCTTTATGTGCTGAAGCCCTCAACCCAAATTAATCCCTTATGTAACTAAATTAATTTAGCTAATGGGGTTATATCGGGACAAATTGGTTTATTATGCCAGTTTCGCAGGAGTTGTACATGCTTGCAATAGATATGAATTTGATCCTTAGCACAATTTTAAAAAATCAACAGGATAATAAAACATGTAGTCATAAAGTTATATTCTCCTGAGAGTTACACCAGAAGATATCTGGAGTAAATCCATTGACATCAGCAGAGTTACTCTGTATTTACATCATTCAAACTAACAGGAGAATCAGTGTTCTGCAAATGATGATATTGGGGGTGAAAATGCTTTAAAAATTATAAGACCCATGAGCAGAGTTAATTTTCAGTGCAGCTCATTCCCAGGTGACTTTTATAGACCACGAGAGACTGCGCCTTTATTAATTTTGCCTGGTTATTCACTGACAGCAGTAGACAACCTCTACATATAAGCATTGTAATATCTCACGAAAATATTTTTGTCAGGTTCACGTTACTGACAAAATAAGTCCCTATATTATTTGTATTTAAGCAAAGCAATATTTATTATTGTAAGTATCAATGCTAAAAATGAACATTAAAATGTCCACCTTGTATCTTTCCAGGTAATTTATTTATGACCCAATTCTGATCTCATCAAAGTCAAGGAGGTTTTTGCCATGGAAGCAGAATTGGACTCAGCTGTATGAATTAATTTAAATTTTGATGGATTATGTTTTTATTGGCAAATGTCGATTTCATCATAAACACAAACTGATAAAAAATATTTCCATCAATAATAATCAACATTTGCAGAGAAGCAAAGTATGAAAAAATGCTGGTTGAGAACTTATTAGAGTTTGATTTAAGGATATTGATTTGGATATTTTGACATGTGGTGTTGACAATTTGTTTTTTAATGGTTATAAAGCTTTAACTTTTTGAACCCCAGCACCTGTCATTAAATAAGCATTGTTTAAATCCCCCATACTTTCCCCACAATTGTGAAAATTTAAATTGATAAAATCTAAAAAATGCTTTAAAATAAACATTGATGTTATCTTTCAAAATAATAAAAAATAAAGATCAAATTCTGCAAGCCTGCTACTAGTTATATTTTAGTTACTTCTCTATCAGTATATTAAATTGGCCAATTTTCTGCAGGATAGCTCTAGCACTGGACTGTTCAGATAATTAACATTCATATAATCCAAGGTGATCTTTGGCCTTTAAGTATTTCTCAGGAGTAATTGGAGGTACCTCATTTATTACAGTCCTCAAAGTTTGCAGTACTGTTATTAAACAGTACAGTTCTGAACCTACAAATTTTAACATTTGTGTCTAACGTTATTCCTTATAAGTACTGTTTTTGCAGGGTCAGGACCTATCTGATTAGGTGAATTTGCAGGGTTCTGTTTCGTCCCAGATCCAAGTTTGGTATCCTTGGTAAATAGTAAAAGCTGAGCAATGAAAAGACAGAGGTAGGTAATGGAAAATCAATGTACAACAAATCTAGATGAAAAATAGCACTAACTGCATGCCTGCATTTTATTTCTATAACAAACATTACTTCTGAATAACAAATTAGAGAACTATAGATATTAAATTGCCATCTTTTAAACACACATATTTAGGTAGATTGGATGTTATCTCCAATTACCCCTTTTTTTACAAACCTCTGTCAAAAAGAACAGAAAAATCTTTATTAACATTTTAATCTGGTTTATAACTAAAACTATGTAAAATGTATACAGTGCTATAGATTCTAGACTTACATAGAACAAACCATTATATGTTATATATTGGATACTACATTGGGCCCAAAGGAGTTCAAAGGCAACACTGGACCCACATAATCTAGCCCCTCGGGGTCTGCCAAGCATGCTCTGACTGGAGAAGCAGGTTAAAAGGGAGCTCAGCAATCCACATGAAAGTGTTGGACAGATTGCAGCAGCAAGAAGAAGCCAGAGTGAAGGCTGAGCCTGATAGGTGGCCGCAGAGTAGGTTAGGCCCACAGGCAGTGCTTTCTCCATCCTTCATTTGAGAACCTGTGGGCCTTGCATGGCCCTTCTTCTAAGGATAGCAGAAACAGAAGGGTTACATATACAACAAAATCAGCGCACGCGTTCTAGAGACTAAATTTAACAGGCTAAATACCTATCTAGATCTATCTTACCCAAAGCCTTTTGCACCATTTCAACCAAGGCTGTTTGAGATACTGTTTTCATGAATGTTAGCATGCTTTCTGCTTACTTCCTAGGTGCAGGATAGCGGGGTACTTTACTTGACCCCCAATTATAGTCCAGTAAACCTTTGACGTGCACCACCAGATACGCCTATTTTCCGCCTACTGTTCTTTTTTCCCTGTTAAATCTCACAATCCTTCATCTACATTGAGGTCATACAGGAAATTGTGATTGAGACAATACTCAATTACATTTCAATAGATAGATGGATAAATACTTCTGGTCTGGAAGGAAACCAGTTTTTCATCTCTTCTGGGGATTAACACCTCGATACAAACTATAAGAACATATTTCAAGAGTTAGGTGTATATATACTGCAAATATAATGCATACATGCATCTCACAGTGATTATGAGGATCAGTACGACATAAGTTTTTATTAGAGAACTCACATGGCCAGTCTTTAGCAAAGTAGAATGTACATGTTGTTAGGGGAAACACGGGCAATGCAGCAAAAGGCCTAGTCACTGCCAGTAATTGGAATATTGATTATCATGCTTATTGCCACAAGCAACTATAGGGCCTTTGTAGCAGCCTTAGCATAACTAGGCAAGCTGGAGGGCAGGGGGTTGAGTGACCACGGGAATTGGCCATTACTCTTCCGTCATCCTGCTAAGCTCTCTTTTAAAACTGCTGAAGTATGTGGCTTTGAAAAACAGGAAGTCTAGCTATATTTTACTTCTGGTGTGTAGAAACACAGCTGTACAACTAACGGCTTGAAATTGCTTTCTTAACTTTTTTTTATTGACATTTTATTGTAACACAAGCACAAAAGGGTAAAAGGTCTAAGTTGAATGGACTCTTCGGTGAACTTGTCTTGAAGTCTCCAGCAGAAGATGGAAAGCTGCCCACCAGAAACCTGTCACTGATGACTCAAAGACCACTTTAGACTTTGGGTAACTATAGATTTGGGGTGCTCTAGCCATTATGTACGTGTGCATGTGCTGGAGGCTAAATAAAGTAAAAGTATTAAGTATTAAGTGAAAGCACTCTTTTTTGTAAATATCATTTATCAGCTGGACAGGCTATATCCCCAATGATGTATTTCCTGACACCGCCTTGTAAAGAGTAAAGTTACCAAGAGCTTTAGGTACAGAAAAGCCCTGGGTAACAAAGTCAGATTTGAGAGATACCTGTAATCTCTATGCACCCCCTCTGTGGCCCTTTGCCAGCTGGCATTAAGAGGTTCTTGAATAACACTTGTCCCACCCCCGTTTTTAATTGTACTATTTTAAAACTTTATTGAGATCAATGCATGTGGTCAATTATTATACACAATTAAGTGAGGCAGATATATTTTCTGATAGTTGCAAGGGATTTTAGCAACACAACTCTCAAGCTTTAATGAGATTGCATTACTCAACATTATGTAAATCTGTGTGTACTGAAAGTACATCCAAGTTGATTTTCAAACAAGTGTATATATGTTCATTGGCGAAAGATCCAAATAATGCAATTGTTACCTTATATACCTTATTATATACATTATATACCTTAAATACCTTATTATAACTTGTCATATGCTTTTGAAAAAAAAGGGACTCATTCTCCATGACCTTGCATCTTGTATTATCATTTATAGTAGTATAAATTGGTAAAATGCTACCAAATCAAAATGGTATTGTTTGTCACTAAAGTGCTTTGTACTCACTTGGAATCTGTATAATATAAATAACTGCACAAGGTGCAATGCAATGGAGAATCAGGTTTATTATTATTTGTTTGTTACTTCTGTAAATTGAGCTACATGAACACACCAGGGGCGCTTTGAATCCCTTCATTTCCCCTCTCTTCTCTCCTCAACTCCCTGTGTGCCACCCTTCCATCCCCCTCCATTTCAAGGATCCCATCTATCATAACATATGGATGTGAAAGCTTGAAATCCACCAAAGGTATAGACAGAAGTCTAAACGCCTTTCAAAGCAAATGCCCTGGGAAATACTAGGCATTACACTGAATGAATTTATAACAAATACTGGGATTTGTCAAAGTCTACTAACTTCTCATCTCTGAAGCTATCCAGAAAAGAAGATGGAAATATCTGAGACATGTTAAATATTAAGACAGAACCTCTGCTATGGCAGGTGTGCTATAAGGCAGCTGCAGGAACATGCAAAAGGGGGCAATCAAAAGAATTCCTCTGTCAGATACTAGTCAGAAAGGGAAAGCTTATGTAATTTAACATTAGAACAGCCTAGAATAGACAGGGATGGCAGAGCATTGTTTGTGCCCTATGCAACATTTGACAATGTGGGACGGATACAGATTCAGAGAGGTACAAACTATACTATACTAAATGTTTTCATTCTCTGTTTTTTCCAAATCGAATGTATTTTGTGGTCATGGAAATCCTTTTTTATTTAATTTGCTCCAGTGTGGAACTAGTCAGGAACTAGAATCTCCATTTCACAGAAGTTTTTGCAATTTTGATCTCTTTTCATTCCAAATTGCACCAACATATTGCATTTTGAAATTATCGATAAAATGATTTTTAAAATTCTTTCAGATAAATTGAAACATTTTATTTTAGTTATAATTTTAAAAAGTATATTTTTATATTTTCTAAAATAAAATAAAAGTATACAAAATTAAAATAATAAAATAAAATACTATAAAAATCCAAATCAAAATGAAAAGTCACCTCAAAATGTTCCTTATAAAAAGTACTCATTTAAATTTTTCTTACAAAATGTTGTCAAAATTGACACATTCTTGTGGAATGTTTTGATTTCAATTAATTAACATTTTCTGAGTGTGGGGATGGTGTGTACTTTAGCCACATCAGAGCTCATTTGGCTGGGGTGGCCACCCTGTTCTCCCCTGACCTATGGCCCAAAGTGCCAGGGGTTGCCGAGGTCATACCAGGTCACCTGCTGCAACTCCAGGTCTGTGTGGAGGGGCTTACGTTGAATCTAGTCAATGTCTATGCCCCAAATGCAGGCCCAGAGTTGGTTTATTTGTATCAGCAGGCATACGCCTTCCTCAGCACCTTGGCTCCTCGTGAGTGCCTAGTCGTGGGTGGGGATTTTAATACCACCCTTGAGGACCGGGATAGCTCATGGTTTGAGAGTAGCCTGGATGCCGCAGGCAAACTCAGGGAGATTGTCGACCATCACTCCTGGTGGACGTCTGGCGTGACCACCACACGGATGATGATACCATTTTCACCTATGGAGGGTGGAGGGTGATCGGTCGCGCCACTCCCAGTTGGACCATGTTTATCTACCATGTTTCCAGCTTGCACTGGCGCACTCCTTCAGCATTCAGCCAGCCCCATTCTCGAATCACCACTTGGTGACAGTGACAGCCTCTCTCAGCTTGGAGAGGCCAGACCCGGCCTATTGGCACTTTAATAATAGCTTGCTGGAGGATGTGGGCTTCGTGGTGTCCTCGCAGGAGTTCTGGCAGGCCTGGGGGGGCGGTAATGGTGTACCTTTCCCTTGGAATGGCAGTGGTGGGATGTGGGGAAGGTGTGCACCCGACTCTTCTGCCAAGACTACACCCAGGGCGCCAGCCGGCAGAGAGATGCGGTGATAGGGCAGTTTGACCGGTAGGTCTTGGAGCTGGAGAGGCATCTGGCCACCAACCCCAGGGATCCATCCCTCTGTGGAGCATGCTGGGAGACATGGGAGGAGCTCTGGGCCCTGGAGGATCATCGGGCCCAGGGCACATTTGTTCAATCCCGCATCTGTCTCCTTCAGGAAATGGATCATGGCTCCCACTTCTTCTGCACCCTGGAGAAAAAGAGGGGGGCGTGTTAAAAGCACATCACCTGCCTTTTGGCAGAGGATGGCACCCCCCTCACGGATACAGAGGAGATGCATGGAAGGGCCAGGGCCTTCTACGCTAGCCTTTTCTCCCTGGATCTGACCACTTCAGGGGAGTGTAGTTGGTCACAAATAAGAACTCTCCCCCCAGAAGGTAGTATCTTAAAGAATCTATGGCCCACTTGACCACAAGGGCCTCTTTCTCCATGACTGATTAGTTTTCTCTCTCCGGTGAACAGCTTGTGGCTGATCTAAAGGATGGGATATTTCTTCCCTTCCACTTCCTGTGAGAGGACAGCTCCCAATCCTACCTCTGAGGTGTCTGTTCGCAAAATAAACTCCTGTGTGAAGTCAGGGCTGAATAACACTGGATCCTGGCACAGGTGCTCTTTGAGGGTTTTGAAGGCCTTGTCACACTCTTCTGTCCAGGGCACATGTCAGGGGCTGTCCTTTCTCAAGAGCTGTGTCAGTGGGGCAGCAATTGAGGCGAAATTAGGGATGAACTGGTGGTAATAGCTCACCAGTTCCAAGAACTTCCGCACCTGCCTCTTTGATGTTGGTGGTAGGTAGGCCTGTACCTCAGATAGGTAGTCTATTAATAATGATTAATATATTTATTAAAGAACTGGTAAAGAATAAACCTGTGTGTAAAATGAAAGTAAAGATTCCTTCCAAGTGTTATATTTCATTTATATATATATGAGCATCATGATTAAAACTGGGCAAATAATGGCTTTTTCAGTTCATTGGCAATTCTGAAAAATTAAAAAAAAATGTTGTGTCAAATGAAAACCAACATTTCTTGAAATGTTTTTAGCAAACCAAAATGTAAAAAAGAAAAAGTCAAAACACATCACAACGTTTTGGTAATGGTGACATAAAAATTCATTTAATTGTTCACGCATTTTTACAAAAGTGTAGGAAATAACACACAAAATGGCTGGAGGAGGTGATGGCATATAAACTTTAACCCAGTCACTAGTGCTTTCTTGAATGACTGGGAATTGCCATATGAAAGACAATGGATAGGCATTGGGCCAAGGAAAAAGAACGAGAATGCCTTCTATCCTAGTAGTTATGGCGCTCAGCTAGGATGTAGGAAGCCCAAGTTCAAAACTTTGCTCTAATGACTATTTAATAAAAAAAAGTGCAACAGTTTCAAGAAGAGAGATTGAGGAAATCTAATACTATAATATCCCATAGCCCAGTGGTTTGGGTACATTTGTGCAGTGTAGGAGAACAATGTTCAAATCCTTTTTCCACAGAAGATATGAATGTGGGTCTCCAACATCCCAGAAGACTGCCAGTGCTGGTTGCTTGTGTGACGGGTTGGGACCACAGAGACCTGCTTGGTGCTGCCACCTGGTGTGCCAAGGCTACTTCTGCCCCTGCTTCCAGGCCTTTTCCAGCTTGGGACTCCCGAATCCTGTCTGTTTTGAGCCAGATTCCACTGATCTGCTGCAAACACAGACCCAGGTCCGAACCACGTCCACTCACCACTGTAAGGCCCCTGGAAGCACTCTTGCCTTTGACACCCAGCTGCTCAACTCCAAGGAGGTTCAAACCCTTAATAAATCCGTTTTACCCTGTATAAAGCTTATGCAGGGTAAACTCATAAATAGTTCGCCTTCTATTTCAAAGATAGAAAGATATGCACAGCTGTTTGCCTCCCCACAGGTAACAACTCATACTCCAGGAAACTTAATAAGTAAAAAGTGATTTTAATAAGTACAGCAAGTAGGATTTAAGTGATGTCAAGTAATGACAGACAGAAAAAAGTGAATTACTGAATAAAATAAAATAGAACACACAGTTCTATGTCTAATCACCCTGTGTACAGATAAACACCTCACTAGGTCCAGTAAACAGGCTATCTTCCTTCTAGCCTGGGTCCAGCAATCACTCACCCCCCTAATGTCTTTGTCCTTTGTTCAGTCTCTTTCAGGTCTCCTTGAGGGGTGGAGAGCTTCTTTCTTTAGCCAGCTGAAGACAAAATGGAAGGGCCTCCCCGGGGTTTTATAGTCTTTTTCCCCTCCCTGTGTAACATCCTGTTACCATGGAGTTTTGGGATCACCTGGGCCAGTCACCTGTCCATGCACCCTTCCGCAACCAGCCTAACCAGTTGCATTCCAGACCCGGCCCCAATGTGGATTGGGGTCTGCAACGTCTTTTGTCTGTTAAGTGCTCGCATTTAACAGGCACATTCTTTGCTCCAAAGATGATACCATGCACTTACAAAGGCTATGTACAAAACCAGCAAATATAAAACCAATCTTCATAACTCCAACTACAACAATGATACATGCATACAAACAGGAGGAGTAAATTCAGTAGGTCATAACTTTCACAGATATGTTACATGGCACATGTAGCATAAAACATATTCTAGTTACATATATACATTTATAAGCATCTCCCCATAAAGTTTTATGGGGAACACCGTCACAGCTTGTCCTACAGCTGTTCTTTAATATTTTTTTCCGATATGTTTGGGATAAAATGAAACATTTCATTCTTTCATTACTGAAATGTTTCAACATTTTCAGGTCAGTTGAAACTATTTGGCAAACTCAATACAAATATGGGAATAGTTTTTGTTGATCTCAATCTACACATTTTGGTGAATAAACTATTTCTCTGAAAAATTTTGCCCAGTTTAATCATGACCATGATCTTGCACCATTCAAGCCAATGAGAACTTTGTTGCTAATTTCAGTAAGCTTAGACTCAAGCCCCATTTAATGTAATGGATGACATTGAAGTACTCTATGAAGTTGCTTCTACTTGATGAAGGTGAATAAACACTTTTTGATTAAGGATGAATAATTAGTTTATATACAAACCTATATTTTAAAGTAACATTATCCACTGTTTCAAAGACTTACTTTGTAGGCAGTGATTCGGTATTTATTTTGGAGTACTGTTAAAAGTGTATGAGACAAGTTCAAACATAAAGCAAAATCAGCTAAAAAACTGTAAGTTTCTGAGTTTGGAGAAAGAAGGAAGGGAATGGGAGCACAGGAAGGGAGAGGAGAAGGGAAGGGACAGGCTCTTCATCAATACAATTATATTCATTTTGCCATAAGACTGAAACAGATTTAATCAGTAAAGAGATATCAGCTTAGAGAAAACTATATTTGTGTGTCCCTAGACAAAAGGAGAGCAGAAGGTCAAAATATAATTGAATACAGTTCTGTACACTGGTCTGGATCTCACTTATGTAATCAAAAGCATGTGGTTACAAAATTGTGAGACTTTAAAGTGTGTTGGACCATAGTAGAAAATGAAGAGAAATACTTTACAAAAATATATTTGAATATCAGCACTTGTCTGTTTCATTTTTTTCTCTGTATTTTACCTGGTATTGGTCAGAGCTGAATATAACTTCAGTTATTATATATTTATCTGTATCATTTCTAATTTTAAAGAAATAATGGATGAAAAACTTAATAGGTCTACAAACATAACTTAAAATTGGTGGTTCTTGTTAACAGATGTCTTTTATATCCTATGTTAAAAAAAAGTAATTTTTTCATCAGAGAGTGTATCAATTTTCAGGCATTTTCAGAGAGACATTCTGACACTAAGAAAGCACAGATGCTGAAATCAGAATGTGTGCTAAAACTTCTAATTTACAAAACTCCATTAATAACATAACAGTAGAGTAGGCGTGGTCCATACTATGTTTTTATACCACACTCATCATTGTAGACATCTGAGCGCCTTTCATTAGCAAATGAAGCCATGACCATACATATGTTACATGTTTTCTCTCCTTATGTCCCCAGAGACAGAAGTGTGTGCAGTGGAGTGTCTTGTTTTGGTAATGTGTCTCTTTATTTTTAAATAGAACTATACCTATTGCTATGTGTGTATATTAGAGAAGGCAAGGTCAAAGAAATTTGCCTTACACTTGGAACAGAAAGTAGTGAGGTTTATGATAGCCATTAGTTTCTTGGTCACACAGCCACTTATGTTTTAAGGCCAATTTCTGTAGACATCTAAAATATATGAAATAAAGAGCATCTTATTACCTTAACCATAAAAAGTCTATTTTTATTTTAAATCAGTAGACTTGTTCTATAGTATGTTTTCTAGCAATAGACTTAGTTTCTTAGCTAAATACAGTAGATGATATAAGCACATTTTAAAATTAATAAATATAGAAATATTGAGACAGCATGACATACCGTGGCTTAAACATGATTACAAATCCATAGTGTTTGGTTTCCAAGGTCTTTCTCCTACCATCATTCTGGAAATGGACCTACAATCATAAAATCTGATGGCAGAATATGTTCCCAAAACATTAGCATAATGTGCTTGGACTCCAATCCAGCACAGCACTTAAGCATGTGCTTAATTTTAGGCAAAAAAGTAGACCCACTGAATTCAATGGGCTTGATTCTCTGTTGTCTTGTAATGTATGTAGTAATTTGAACGGGTGCAAAGTACACATACAATGCTCCCAATCAGCTTTGAAAGTGTTTCATTTTTCATGGTCTAAATAAGTACAAAGGACAATAATGACAATGGAGAATCAGGCCTTATAGTTACCTGTTTAAAGTTAAACCCATTTATGACCCAAGGTGCCATGGGTAACCCACACTGAAAATACCAAGGTAAGGGCAGGCTGCAAAAATGAGAGCAGATTCCACCCAGACTGGTGGTTAACACTGTAGTTAGGTTCACCAGCCAGTCACAAACTGTGCTTCTGATCTCCCACACTGGTTATAAAAAAGTTTTAAAAAAACGAAGAAGGAAATCACATAGCCACCTTTATTGAATTCCAGTCTCTGGCTCCCAATCAGCAAATAGGTTCAGTAAAGTGAGAAGTTACTTAGAACTCTATTCACTATACAAAATATTCTGATCCGCAAAGGGCCGGACACATTACCAGATCAATACTAGTTTGGATCTTATCTAAAAGACCATGTTGCCAGACAATCAGATAGTACCTAAAATCAAGGGTTTATTAGAAAACAAAAAAAAGGGATGAGAAGTGAGTTGTTAAATTGTCAAAGCCATGAGATACATACATATGACTCCAGAGTTCATATATTGGGTTCTTATCTGCATTGATGAGTTTCCTGGCTTGTAAAGTCCCTCTGGAACACATCCAAAGCTTCGATGGGTCTATCAGTCCTTTATGCAAAGCTTCAGTTTGTAGAGAAGTTACTCCAGAGACGAGAAGCAGGATTGAAGACAAAATGGAGGTGATGCACAGCTACCTTTTTATATTCTCTGCCATGTGACTTTTACATCCTTTGTCCCAAACACAAGCTCACAGCACATGGCCATGGAAAAGTATTTGAAGTTCCCTGTTCATAGGCATGTACCTACATATCCTGATTAATCATAGGCGTAGCCCCTGGCTTCTCAAATTGGGTTCATTGTACAGATGATTGCCCTTGATGGACCATCAAGCAGCCTGGATAGTGCTGATGCCAATCTGCCTGGGGGTGTCACCCAGATACACAGCACAAGTTTGAGATATCAGTATATCACACATTTATAACTCACAATACAAAGATGACACATAAATACAAACAAGCTTATCATATTTAACAAATCATAATTTTTCCACTTATACCTTACATGGCATATATTGTATAAGATTAATTGCATTTTTGTAATATTGGTATCAATAATATTATAAATGGTCACCCATATTCAATATAGCATCACACCATGTGTAATGGTTTTATTAAATGAGGTCACAAATGAAGTTCATTGATGTGTCCAGAAAAAATAGACACACTTCATCATGGGGTATAGGCACTTAATTGTTACTGTTTAAACCTTGCTAATCAGTATTTTCACACCATTTCTGTATTCTACATAAAAAGGAATGTTGTAAATACTTCAGTAAAGCAACATGCAAATGACAGTTGTCAAGGTTTTAGTGGTAACCTCTAGGCATTAAACACTAAAGTTCAGTAATTCTCACCACCCTCTGAACATTTAACCATGTATCACTCAAATTTGAGGTGAATTCATTCTTCCTGAAAGAGACACCTGCTTTATCACATAAATAATCAAGCTGGCAAAAGATTCTTCTCTATAAGTATATTGGTAGAATTACTTATCTATATGCTAATAAAGCTGAAAACAAGATATTTATTTAAGCTCAGCAGTAAATAAGTCACATGCTTGATTGCTGCAATTGACTGCTATTGCACTGTTCTGATTGTTAAATACTTGTTACTGAATATATTGCTACACTAATTAGTCAGGGCTATTGCTCTTTGAATGAAATAAATGTTGAATAAATCTAATTTACTATTCATTGTTAGAATTAGTGTTATTTGTATCTATTAAATGTCTTAGAGTCTTCGTTTTTTAAACATGTAACTATACTTTAATACTGTTCATTGCTCCAGCCTCAGTAGTTGAAGGGACTTGTAAATTGTTGGGCTACGATACATGTATTTTAATGTGGCACTAGAAAACAAGCTTTGATTTCAACCACCATAATTGAACCAACATGTCTCTCTTATGCATTCTATATTGTTCCTAATTTGGCAAATATGACATCTGATATCCAAGAAGAACAGCTAGTATGTGGATCACAGGGATGAGTGTAACTGACAAAATGTTTCAAATCTTTTGGGGGCTATTTTTGCAGGGCGGTGGGTGAATTGCAAACTTCAATAAAATGCGAACATTTTGCCTGTAATGTAAATAGAGAAGCATTATTGAGCTCCTCCTTACCAGAGTTTCAAGAGAAGGGATACCCCTGGGTTTCTTCACGCTGTGAGAGATTCAAATATGAATTATCTAAAATGCATATCTTGTAATACCCATACTTGCAGCTCTAAAAGCCTGTGGGAACATGAGCCGTCCTTCTCTGCTCTCTTTTGTTGATGTCCAGGAGGGAGAGTAAACACAACATCTGTCAGTTTCTCTTCTCTGCCTGCTGCTGCAGGGAAGAATCCCACATGCCTCTTAGTCTTCATACTATCTTTCCTGGAAAACAAACCTGATGATGCTAATGGCCATATCTGAATTTCAAACCCCGGATGGTTGTGTTGGATTGAAATAGACAAAGCAAGTATCTCTACCCCCAGTGCACATTAAAATGTCTAAATTTACTTTTTCAATAACTGGCATCTATTCCGGTTTTTTTTATATCTTCTAGAAGCCAGAAAAATGTTGAAAAGTTGTGTCCCCCTGTGGTAGTGTATGCACAACCTGTCTTACTTTGGGGTGGATCAGGGTTGCGCTGACACCGCAGACACAGTCTACCAGACTATCCTGGACCTCACTACAGCGCAGCCCAATGAATAAAGTGAAAGTGGTGGCCCTTGGGTTCTGGGCTGCATTGCCTAATGGCCCGAGACAATATGGCCACACATGAGCACAGAGCGGTGTGGCCTATTGGCTGGGGTCAATATACCTCCCCTCATGAGTAGGGCTGTGTGTCCTAGTGGCCAGAGTCAATAGAGAAGCCCTGGAATGAAGGACAACACGGCCCAATGGCCAAATCTGGGGGTTGTAATCAAAGAGGGTGACAGCCGGGGTAGGGGTACCCAGGCCCACCCAACTCCACTGGGTCCTGACTCGGGGTCCTAACAGTGGCCAAGTGGTCTGCCACTGGGTCAGCAAGAGATTCAACCACAACATGCTGACCTTACACGGTGAGCGATACCATTCTCTCGGTCACTTTCTACTGGGCTTCTTAAAGCTGCAGTACATATGACATTGGGGTCTTAGGGCTCCTTGGCATAGATAACTCCCTGAGCCTCTGACTCTAGCCGGTCGGCTGTATGCAACAGGTCTCTGGTCTGTCTCTCGAGATCTCCAGCTCCAGAAGGCAAGGGCTGTAACAGCTCCTGGGCTGTAGCCTTCACCAAGCATAGTTTCTCCTTGATGGTCAGCCCAGACTGAGCTGGGCTGCTCTCCTTTATAATAGCATAGCAATTGGAGTACGCCGAGCATGATCTGAGAAGCAGGACTTCCTCCGCCCTTAGTGTGGGTTTAAACCTTTCCTGGCTAGTGCAGGGTATGCAAACCCCATCATCCACCCCCCATTGTCCGACACTTTCTGCTCCTATTACAGTACAACTACTGTAAAAATCTCTGTTGCTACATTACTGAGACCTGATCTACCCTTAAATCTTAGGCAGATATATTTATGGGCACACAGGGTTGGGAAAAATCCACAACACTCAGCATTGTGTAAATGTGGTTAGGTCAATGGAAGAATGCTTCCATCCATTGTGGAGTTGGTGTTCCTAAAGGTACATAAAAATCACTTCACTACTGTAGGCTGCATCTATGCTATGGGGTTATTCTGGAATAACAATGGCATTGTAGCGCTGCCACTATTGTCCTCGTTGCATAGACATTGTTCAGAAACGATATTAATTTTAATCTTTAAACCTTGTTCCTCTGGAACCAGTTTTTGCCTAAGTCTCAGATCCTCCTGCTTCTCAAGATATGTGGCTGATTGGCATAGGATTAATTGGGGAAGAAAAACAAAACAAAACAAAATATACAAGCACTAATTATAATGTATAAGTAATCTAATTTGGATTGTGAAATTAATTCATATGTATAAACAAGCCATTTGTGTAGCACTAACAAAGTATAACACAGGAACATTTACAAAACATTCCAGTTTTGACTGGGGGAAAACCAATCTCATTGAAAGTGTGACATATATAGGACAAAATCCTGGCTCCTCCATATTTGGAGATGCTAAGGCTGGGATTCTACATAGCACTGTCCTAAACTTTAGGGCCCCAATTCATGCTTAATGAGAAACACATGAATGATCCATCCCTATTCTGGAAAGTACTCAAATATGTGCTCACATCCCATGCTTAAGTGATTTTCTGAATCTGGACGTAGCAAATTGTGCACTACTGCTTAAGTGAGTGCTTAGTGCACTGAGGTGTGTGAATTAAGTTCTGGGAGCTTTCTTCTCCTCTCCACAGCATGCCTATGTAGCACATTATAGGATTTGGGCTTTATTTTTTAATTGTGAGCAGCAAGACAGCAATAAAAAGCATTATTAGCAGCAGGACAAAAGAGAGGATTTCATAGGATATTCATGTAGTGATAATATGTGAAAAAAATCTCTGAAATGAGACATCATAATGCAAGAGTACCATAAGGTAATTTAACTCTAGTGTGAGCAGGAACAAGTCCCACTGAAAACTATGGGCCTGATTTTCCACTCACCTACACAGGTCTAAATTGGAAATAATTGAATTGAAGTCAATGGAGTTAAACTGGTGTAAAACCAATGTGAGGGGAGAACTAGGCCAGTGTGATTTGCTTCTGCTTAGACCAGGGATTAATATGGTTTATAGTGTCTACATACTATAGAGATGCAATCTTGTAAGATAATAAGAATATAAAAAAAGATGTAACAGAGAAAGAGATGCCAGCAATCAGCATGTTGTACAATTACATGTCAGCAGGACATTGATTTGTTTTTTAAATCAGTAAAGTTTAAGTGAGACCACGCATTTTTTCTACATTTTTTTCCATTTGTTTCCAGGGTTTTTTTCCCTTTGGTTTTATGAGATCCTACCCATCACTGCTGTTTGAAAGATTCTGCCAACCACTCTGCTCATCTGACTTTAATTTCCTGAAAATAATTATTGTAGTAACTGTCAGAGAATGGAGAAGCCACTCTGGGGATACTGATGAAATCTTCTGGTAGGCCCAGGATTCTAGGCAGGAAGAGTGAATGGATCACCTAAAACAGCAGGACAGTTACTGCAGACTGGCGACCAATAGCTGCGTAGCTTGTTGCATCTCTACCTCCTGTAAATTGTCATGTCTACTGAGAGCAGACCATAGTCAGTATGTTGTACCCCATGATTTTCCCATTCTTATATTCAATAATGTCTATAGGTGCCATTAAAAGTGATCATAGGAAAAGCAGGGTGCAGAACTGGCTGAGAAATGAGTAGTTTTGCTAAGTTCTGTACCTTTTAGTGACAAAGGATACAAACATAATCTCTTTCCACATACCTTCCACATTCCTTCTAAATAAAGGAATATTCTGTAGTGAATCCTTAACAATCTAGACTGGTAGTAGGGTTTATTTCTTTATACCACACACTCCAAAGCCTTTAACAGATTCACTGTGGGTGAAATTTGCACACTTAAGAGATCTTTTGACTTCAGCATTCAATATATTGTAGAAATAAATGAGCATTTTTACTTCCAGAAACCTTAGAAGATGAATTAGTGATCTCATTACTGCAGTAAAATCCCTTGGAGGCAATGCACAGGCCAAACACTAATATCCACCAGTGATACAACTCTCCTTTCCTGGAGAGCCTTCAAATAGTTTGCAATTCAGATGCATAGGAATGCTGAAAAATGCTTGTTTATGTCTGTTTTCTCTATAAAATCCCCTTTTGTAAACCAAGACCTTTAAGTCCTTGAAACTGTCCATGTGAAACTACTTGGCAGCCATGGACTGATTCAGTGGTTTTAATTTTAGAACTGGGTGATACCTTCCTGTGGAGTTGAATATTGCAATCATGGAGCTTATCTATACCCAGAACTATTTGCAGTTTGTACCATCTCTAAGGATTCAGAAACTTCTGTTTTTCACCTCAAGGTAGGGAGGCTGTACAATTTCAGGGATCACTCCAAGCCAGCAAGGGGTTTGCTTGCTGGCTGCCTTAGAATGCCTGTGGCTGTGCAGATTTGTTCCAGAGCTCTGACATCAGCAACCTCACCCTTGATTTGCCCAACCTAGTTACTCTTTGCAAGCTGACCTTAGTATCTTTCACTACTGTGAATTCAGTTATCAAATCCCACTGCCACTTCATAGCTTTTGCTCCAGTGCCCTTATAGGGTATGTCTACATGGGGATAAAAATCCAGCAGCAGGCCTGGGTCAGTTGAACTGGGGTCAGGCTGCAGGGCTGAAAAACTGTTTTAGCAGAGGTTTGGGCTGCAACCTGAGCTCTGGGACACTGTGGGGGTGGAAGATTTCCGAGTTTAGACTCCAGCTCAAATCCAAACCCGAACAACTATATAGCAAATTTTAGCCCCAAGTCAGAGACCTCCTAGACCGAGTCAGCTGACTCAGGACAGACATGGCTATGTAGATGTACCTTTACACTGCTATCTCTGTGGGATTTCCTATTTAGGTTTAAAATGCTGGTCAAAGCCAGATTTGCTGATTAATTTTTCATCTTCAGAATGCTATGTTTTATCTTATAAATACAGGAATATTGAACTGTATATTTTTAGTAAATTCATATATTGAAAGACTCTAAGGCCAGAAGGGATCATCTAGTCCGACCTCCTGTATAACACAGGTGGTAGAACGTCCTTAAAATATTTCCTAGAGCATATCTTTTAGGGGAAAAAATCCGAATATTGATTTTAAAATGATCAGTAATGGAGAATCAACCACAACACTTGGTAAGTTGTTCCAATGGTTAATTATTCTCACTTAAAAATCTGCACCTTATTTCCAGTCTGATTTTCTGTAACTTTAACTTCCAGCCATTGGGATCATGTTACATCTTTCTCTGCCATACTTAAGAGCCCATTGTTGTGTATTTGTTCCCCATGGAAATACTTACAGACTGTAATCGTTACACCTCTATCCCATTACCCCCTTGGTCCCATTGTTGGCATATATTCCCAACATTAATTTCAGTGTCCCACTGAATCTTTCCTCTAAATCATTTGCCTGTTGGTTAAATGGAGCAACATTTAGTTGCTTTATTCCACTCAGTTTCCATAATTCACCTGAACTGCTCAAACACGAAAGTTGATAAAATTTCATTAGGGAAACCCACTCTGCTGAAAATAGTGAAAAGAGCTTTTATCACAAAGTCAGCATCTATATTAGCTAGAGCTACTAACTCTGCATATCTAATGGCAACGTTCATTACAACCAAGATCTATCTCTTCCTTTGTCATGTTGTCTGGAGTGGTTCACAACTGTGAGTGCCTATTTCAGGGCAAACTTTCAGAAAACAAGGGCAGACACCCCAAAGTGGTGTTGTGTTCTATTATTAAATTTAACTAAGCCAG
The DNA here is from genome assembly GCA_037349315.1 of Chelydra serpentina. Lineage (NCBI taxonomy): Eukaryota > Metazoa > Chordata > Testudines > Chelydridae > Chelydra > Chelydra serpentina. Next base: position 83,533,591 of record JBAIAC010000004.1, read on the forward strand.
TAAAAAATGTGAACTCCTGGATCACTATACCAGTCTTACCATGGAGTGACAGACAATCCCCTTAGACTATCTAGCTTATCTTACCACCTAGACAAAAGGTAATTAAAAAAAAAGACACATTACATTAGGCTACTCCCAATCCCAAAGGATCAGTCACTTACCCCAAATCAATTGGTACTCTGGATCAACACAAAAAAACAACACTGGTAGCCAATTCTCTAGTAAACTAACTAAAGATTTATTAGCTAAAAAAAAAGAAAGTAGAGTTAGTGGGAGGTTAAAGCAGGTAAAATATATTAACAGGTGAGTCAAAAGTTTGTTCCAAAAGATAGCAGAGATGTAGTAATGTGCTAGCTTTCCAAAAGTCTCTCAGGGTCACCCAGAATAACTCGGAGGATCTCTGCCTTGCATCCAGAATGCTTCCCTGTAATAGTCCAAACAGGACTATTCCCTGAAATCCATTTTAGAGCTTCACCAGAAAATAATATGAACAGTGTCTTCACCCGTGTAGGTTTTGATGAGTAGGAAATGTGGACTGAGTCAAGTCCTTTGCCTTGAAGTTAGCACTTTTCTTTGTTTTCATTTCCCCAAGGCTTCACCTTCATTTAATGGGTTATTTAGTTACAAGGATATACATAGTGTACATGCCTGCCATCACATTATCATAGAAATGGATAGGTGAAAATAATACAAGTAAAATTCCATTAGGTTTCAGGAAGTTTCAACACTTGACTACAATCAGACATTAACACACTTTTGATCTAGGGTATTTAATTACAGGGTATACATAATGTAGAAGCAATGTAATAGCAAACCACTAGATATAGACAGACAAAAACAATACAATCAACATCTCCTTTGATCTCTTTTACAAGTGAATAGTTTGAGCGCATACTAACACTTAACACTTCTTTGATATTCACATAAAAGTGAAATGTCCTGAGACTCTGGCATGTGCAGGCACCGGTTCTGTCAATGTCACACCCGCTTTGGGTAGGATATGGCTTAGGGCCCACAATGTTCATTGCTACCCTAAAAATGCCTCTTGTATCATAGAGAAGGGTGGGGTAGAGGAATCCTTTGGAGTCCTGAAGGTCTCTTTCTTTTCTAACATAACTCAGAAATCTGACATTATTCTGTATCCCTGGCCAGTAAAACATTTTTTAACCTATTTTATGTCCTCTGTGCTCCCATGTGACCAGAAAAAGGGCAGACGTGGGCTAGCAACATTAACTCTCCAGTGCTCAGCAGACACAACTAGTTGCTTGTAAGTTTTTGTCCTTCCCCCGTGGTAGCTTCCCTGTACAGCTTTCTTTCCTCTTCAAAAAACCTTTCCCTGTCTTCCTTTAGTATATGTCCCCTTATGCACTCTGGAGTGGGATCTGCCCTTTGTTCATCTGCAAAACTCTGTGAGCTGACAACAGGGACAGCTTCTATAGTAACATTATCTCCTCCCCATCCCCCACTCTTCAGAAATGCTACTTCTCTCTGCTACTCTGGAGTTTGAATGAACCCCTTCTACACCTGAAAGCACACTACCTCCTTTTGTTGGGCCAGAGATGGTAATATCTTCCCTCTCTCCTCACAGCAATTTCCATGTCTTCAGCATTCCCTTCTGGGATCCCAGAAGAATATTCCTTTTTGCTACAGGTTACAATATTAACCACTCTGGACATAGTTAATATCTCATTTCCCACCAGCATTTCCATTGGAATACAATCCAACATCACAACTTTTAAGTTGCCCTTTGAATCTTCCCACTCCACATGCACCTTAGCCAAAGGCACAGAAATTGTATATCTTTCCAATGTCAGGAGGTCTGCCTTTCACTTTCTTTGGCCATTCTTTTCCTGACCAGAAAAATCTGGTCCCTGGTGTCTCTCAAATCCAGGCATTCTTTGCCATTCTTCTCAACAACTTTCATAAATTCCATGTTCACCTGCAATGGATCAGACTTAAAAAAATTAATCAGGTGCTCTGGAAGCACTTCTGAGCTAATGACAGCTGCATTAACCTGGGTTGGACAGGGTTAGATTCATTTAGTGTAGGGTAATTGTTATATGTTCAGTAGAACATGTATGAAATATCTTCTTGGCCTGTTCCCTTGCACAGGGGGTCTGTGTGTGTGATTCTAGGAGAGGATTCAGACTGGGGAGATAAGTGCCTGAGTCCCAACCACTCTCTTTCTTCCCAGGGGTAAAATGAGGTCCCCCTTTCACACCAGGCTTCTGCCCCTTTCTCCGTGTCTTGTGGTCACTGGGTGCTTTAGCTTGCATGTATGCATCAGCTACATTGTCAGCTTTTGGGACTGAATCCAGGGCTTTACCCCAGATAGCTTGTGTGACTTCTTCATAACATACACTCGGGAACTGATCCTGTGCAAAAAGATCAAACAGCTATTCATAAATATCTGCCCCCTTCTTGACCAATTTTTTCATCAAATCACACAATTTTTATACACATTCTTTATGACTCATCTTGTTATTCATTTTGAGGCCTCTAAATGTTGTTCTATACACTTCAGGAGTAATCTGGAATCTTTGCAATGCAACTTTTAAAAATGTATCATATTTCAATTTTTCAATTTCCATTTCATTAAATTCATTAAAAGTTCTCCATGAAAGCATTCTAATGAAACCTGGAAACTTTTTGTCCTCTGGAACTTTATGTACTTCACAAAGTCTTTCAAAATTGGTCAGGTATTCTTCAATACAGTCTGTTTTGTTGTATGCAGGTCACAACTTGTCCCAGATGAGTGTTCCGTCAATGGATGGAATACCTGAGAACTGTGTGATCTGCTCGTGCTTGTCCATTATGCAGCTTTTCCTTTTCTTGGATTTCCTGTTATTTCTGTTCGGGCACTCTCCGATGTACTTCCTCCTTTTCTTTGTCTCTCTTGGTAGCTTCCAATTTAATTCTTTGTCTTTTTGCCTAACCATTTTTGGTGTTCATGTTCCTCTTTTATTCTGTCATTTTCCAAACTAGTCAGCTCTAATTTTGTGGTTGCTTCACTGATGCTCATGTTCATGCTTTACTATTCTTCTATTTCCCTTGCCCAAAACAAACAAACAGAAAATAATAAAGCTGTAATTTCTCTTTAACCTGTTCCCAACTTTCGCACTTGTGAATCACTTTCAGCTTATCAGTGCTGAAAGAGTGAACCTCAGTTAACCAACAAGCTGTGTGTAAATCCTTCCAACTAAGCCAATATGATGTTTATTTGGGCTTCACCCAGACCAGTAACGGATTTGGTCACTGTCTGCATTGTAGCCCTGGGTATCTTGTGTCTGTGCCGCTTTGGTCCAGAGTTCTGACTCTAACAACCTGGCAGCAGTCCAGAAGCCTCCCCTGACTTTGTCCAGCTGGTTTGTCCTTGCAGGCTGACCTTAATATGCTTCCATCCCCAAATTTACCCCCAAATCATCCTACTGCAGGACCAGTCCCTCTCACTGGACCCTTACAGAGAAAGTAAAACACTCCAACTTGTTATCTTACACAGCACCGATGATTTATAAGTAAAGTAAAACAAGTTTATTTACAAAAGAATCATGGATTAAGTGATACTAAATAAAAGAAATAAAGGTAGAAAAGGTTACAAGCAAATACAAATGAAAACATGCATCTAAAAGACTAAAATTTAATCTTGCATGATACAGTCTTTTTACAAGATGGTTTCTGTCATGCACAGTTTCCTTTGCAGCTTTTGCTGACATCCTGACAAGGACACATCAAAATGATCAAATTACTTGTTTTCTTTGTCTCTTAAGGTGAAGGATAAAGATGGAGTATTTCTTTGTTTCTTATATCTCCAAAAGGATGTCTTTGTTTTACAAGTAAGAAAAGCCTCTTGGGGATTCAATCTCCTTAGTCTCTCTAGGGTGAAGGAGCCATGTTAATTCTTTGTCTCTCAGGATCAGGATAACTGCTGCTGATTTAGCTTGATGGCTTTATTTACTGCTAATATGTAAATTGAGGTAAATACACATTTCTTTGTAGGGCAGAACTGATTATCACCTTTACCTAGGCTTGGCTCTTTGGTCTTAAACATGTTTTAGTAACAACAGACAGAAGCAATTCATAACATCACATACGACGATAACCAGGCAATGTACCATGATATTAGTAACCAGCATCTTATTCATTTTCATATGACACCTCACAAGGCATATTTTGTACAAATAATGTTGCAGTAGTGTTTAGTGTGTAAATCCAGGGGTGCCTAGGGTCACAGAGAGATTTCTGTCAAAATGTATCTGAGCAGACAGTCCCCTCACTGAAAGTAAAATATACCTTGAGCCGCTATGACACAATCCTTAGGATAGATGATAGAAGATTAAGGGTTAGTTGTCCCTAACCCTTTGAGGCCTTGGCTACATTTGCAGATGTACAGCGCTGTGAGTTAAACCCGTCTTCGTACAGCTGAGTAGGGAAAGCGCTGCAGCCTGTCCACACTGGCAGCTACCAGCGCACTAACGTGGCTACATTTGAGGCATTTGCAGCTGTATTGGGAGCGGTGCATTATGGGTGTTCAAGTGGCTGCAACATGCTTTTCAAATGGAGGGTTGAGGGGGGAGTGTGACAGGAAGCGTGTGGGGAGAGAGAGTAGATTTTTGGGGTATCCACAGAGTGTCAGCTCATTATCTCCTAAGTTTACACACCTCCACATCCCCTGCCTCTCTCTCAATCACTGAAAGCAAGAAGCAGGGCCTTTGTTTGTTTTTAAAGAGCAGATAAAAGAGAAGTTGGGGAAACAGAGCCCGCCCCCTCCTCTCCCCCCCCCCGGCCGTTCTTTCCGACACCCCCCCCCCGCCGCCTCTCTCCAAGCCAACTTTGCTGCAGCATTCCTAACAGAGCCCGCCCCCCCCCCCCGCCTGCAAACAGTAGCAGTTTGCTTTTTTTTTTGTAAAGCAGCTCCTGACGGAGCTCTGAACTCCAACCCAGAAGTGCCGTTTCAAAACAAAGGGAGCTTCCGGAGGTAAGTTACTACGAATTCCCTGGCTACATTGAAGCACCAGTGTTCCACCCACTGCACAACAAATGTTATTCCTCTCGGGGAGGTGGAGTACATGCAGCGCTGTATCTGAGGAGATACACCGTTGCACGTGCCTTGCAAGTGTAGCCAGTTAGTGAGTTACAGCGCTGCAGGCAGTTTTATTGTGCCGTAACTCGTAAGTGTAGCCAAGGCCTGAGTGTCGGAAGCTAGGACTGGACAATAAGGAATGGATCACTCAGTAATTGCACTCTTCTGTTCATTCCCTCTCAAGAATCTGGCAATGGTGACTGTCAGAAGACAGGATACTGGGCTAGATGCATCTTTAGTTTGGCCCAGTATGACTATTCTTAGATTCTTATATATTTTTTCCTCAGATTTGAGTTTGGAGCATTAGTCTTTTGGCTACAGACAGTCAATAACTTGCTCAATACCGTTCCTAGGGATTGTGGAAGGGTTACATCCAAAGCACTAAGAGGGAATGCTTAGTTATGCTCAGTTAGTATGAAAATTGGTTCTCCATAAATATCATGGTAGATAGCTATAGTTGATTTTAAAGTTTTTAGATGGTAAGACAGGATCTGAAAACCACTTACCTGTGTCAGCAATGGAGAGAGTGAGAAATGTTTTGGTCCATAACTGAATCATAACTGTGGGCTGAGAAGAGTCTTTTCAACACAAAGAATGAAGGGTCTCTGTTCACCTTTATGACAATGCTGGGGTGACTATCCCTGCTATATATGTATTGATATTTTCTCTTTTCTTTCCTTTCTCAACTGGTTAAGGCTGACTAGATGAAGTGGTATACATTTTCCAAGTCAGGGGAATGCTTTATCTACCCTGGCCATCTGTATTACCCACTACAGTGTGCCACAATCTTCCTTTACCAACCACTACCACAAAAACAAACAAACTAACAAACAAACACAACCTTATCATATTCAGGATATTGGGGTTGCTGCTTACTGCTTTTAAAAATAAAAATGACTGTGCATTGTCTTCAACTCATGTGCCCATGATTTTGGAAACCATAATATTTTCTTCTTGGTGTAGGTCTACAACTTTCTGTTTGTCAAGTGATCCACTGATTAAATATTGTCAGACAACTCCCAACAGCTATGTCCTCAATACAAATGTATTTCCTAAGATTCTTCAGAAGAATGTCTCTGTTTTCGTGCCAGGGATCATAGGAAGAAGAAAAAAAGAAGCTCTGTCTTTAGGATTTATTTTTTGTTTTGTTTTGTTTCTAAAGTATGAAGTGAAAGCAGCAAAGGTAAAATTCAGAAAGAGTCTTCAGAGGAGCTGAGCTGCATAAGACTCTGTCAACTAATCTAAATAACATCTAACATTTAGGAAACTTACACATCACATAAAGCCAACACTATTTTCTGATGTGCTTTGGTACTATGTGACAGAGAACATCTGCATACTTGAGGTTACTACTGTGAAATCAGTTATCAATACCACTGCCAATTTTTGAAATCCCCTATACCTCTGCTTTCTCTGTTGATTTCATGTTTGGGTTTACAAATACTGGTCAGCACCAGATTTGCTAACTAAATTCTTCATCTACAGAGCATTCTGTTTTCACTTGTAAATACAGGAATGTTTAATGGTATATTTTTTAATAAATTCCAAGATTCTAGAATTTGAGGCAGGAAGGGATCATTGTGATCATCTAGTCTGACATCCTGTATAGCACAGGCCATAGAACGTCCCCAAAATAATTTCTAGAGCATAGCTTTTTAGGGGGGCGGGAATTGTCTTGATTTTAAAATTGTCAGTGATGGAGAATTCACCAGAATCCTTGGCAAATTATTCCAATGGTTAATTACTGTCACCATTACAAATGTATGCTTTATTTCCAGTCTGAATTTGTCTACCTTCAACTTAGTACCACTGGATCATGTTATACCTTTCTCTGCTAAATTGAAGACCTCACTGTTATGTATTGTTCCCCATGTAAATAATTATATACTGCAATCATCACCTCTTAACCTTCTTCTTTTTAAGCTAAATAGTCTCAAAGAGCTCAATCTATAACTATGAGGAATGTATTCAAATCCTTTAATTATTCTTGTGGATCTTTTCTGAACTCTTTACAATTTATCATCATCATTCTTCAATTTCAGGAACCAGAACTGGACATAGTACGCCAGCTGTTGTCACACCAATGCCAAATACAGAGGGAAAATAACCGCTTAGTCCTATTCAAAATTCCCCTCATATGCATTCAAGGATGGCATTATCATTTTAGGCCACATTGTCACAATGGGAGCTCATGCACAACTGATTATCCACCAAGACTCCAATATCTTTTTCAGAGTCACTGCTTTCCAGGATACAATCCCATCCTGGAAGTATGGACTACATTACTTATTCCTAGATGTATGCGTTTATATTTAGCCATATTAAAACACATATTGTTTGCTTGAGCCTACTTTACCAATTGATCCAGATTTCTCTGAACTAGTGACTTGTCATCTTTATTATTTATCGGTACCTTAATTTTTGTGTGATCTGCAAACTATATCAGACATGATTTTATGTCTCATTCCAGGTCTTTGATAAAATTGTTACATGAATTGTTACATGTTATATGTTAGCAACAAGAAGAAAGTCAAGGAACGTGTGGGCCCCTTGCTGAATGAGGGAGGGAACCTTGTGACAGAGGATGTGGAGAAAGCTAGTGTACTCAATGCTTTTTTTGCCTCTGTCTTCACAGACAAGGGCAGCTCCCAGATGGCTGCACTCCGCAGCACGGTATGGGGAGGAGGTGACCAGCCCTCTGTGGAGAAAGAAGTAGTTCGGGACTATTTAGAAAAAATGGACGAACACAAGTCCATGGGGCCGGATGCACTGCATCCGAGGGTGCTAAAGGAGTTGGCCGATGTGATTGCAGAGCCATTGGCCATTATCTTTGACAAATCATGGCAATCGGGGGAGGTCCCGGATGACTGGAAAAAAGCTAATGTAGTGCCCATCTTTAAAAAAGGGAAGAAGGAAGATCCGGGGAACTACAGGCCAGTCAGTCTCACCTCAATCCCTGGAAAAATCATGGAACAGGTCCTCAAGGAATCAATTCTGAACCACTTAAAGGAGGGGAAAGTGATCAGGAACAGTCAGCATGGATTCACCAAGGGCAAGTCATGCCTGACTAACCTAATTGCCTTCTATGATGAGATAACTGGCTCTGTGGATGAGGGGAAAGCAGTGGATGTGCTATTTCTTGACTTTAGCAAAGCTTTTGATACAGTCTCGCACAGCGTTCTTGCCAGCAAGTTAAAGAAGTATGGGCTGGATGAATGGACGGTACGGTGGATAGAAAACTGGCTGGATGGTCATGCTCAACGGGTAGTGATCAATGGCTCCATGTCTAGTTGGCAGCCGGTATCAAGTGGAGTGCCCCAAGGGTCGGTGCTGGGGCCGGTTTTGTTCAATATCTTCATCAACGACCTGGAGGATGGTGTGGACTGCACCCTTAGCAAGTTTGCAGATGACACTAAACTGGGAGGAGTGGTTGATACGCTGGAGGGTAGGGATAGGATACAGAGGGACCTAGACAAATTAGAGGATTGGGCCAAAAGAAATCTGATGAGGTTCAACAAGGACAAGTGCAGAGTCCTGCACTTAGGAAGGAAGAATCCCATGCACTGCTACAGACTAGGGACCAAATGTCTGGGCAGCAGTTCTGCAGAAAAGGACCTAGGGGTTACAGTGGACGAAAAGCTGAATATGAGTCAACAGTGTGCCCTTGTTGCCAAGAAGGCTAACGGCATTTTGGGCTGTATAAGTAGGGGCATTTCCAGCAGATCGAGGGACGTGATTATTCCCCTCTATTCGGCACTGGTGAGGCCTCATTTGGAGTACTGTGTCCAGTTTTGGGCCCCACACTACAAAAAGGATGTGGATAAATTGGAAAGAGTCCAACGGAGGGCAACAAAAATTATTAGGGGGCTGGAGCACATGACTTATGAGGAGAGGCTGAGGGAACTGGGATTGTTTAGCCTGCAGAAGAGAAGAGTGAGGGGGGATTTGATAGCTGCTTTCAACTACCTAAAATGGGGTTCCAAAGAGGATGGATCTAGACTGTTCTCAGTGGTAGAAGATGACAGAACAAGGAGTAATGGTCTCAAGTTGCAGAGGGGGAGGCTTAGGTTGCATATTAGGAAAAACTTTTTCACTAGTAGGGTGGTGAAGCACTGGAATGGGTTACCTAGGGAGGTGGTGGAATCTCCTTCCTTAGAGGTTTTTAAGGTCAGGCTTGACAAAGCCCTGGCTGGGATGATCTAGTTGGGGTTGGTCCTGCTTTGAGCAGGGGGTTGGACTAGATGACCTCCTGAGGTCCCTTCCAACCCTGAGATTCTATGATTCTATGATTCTATGAAAGAGGGCTAAAACTGGTCCCTGTGGGACCCCAATGGAAACACAGCACTCAATGACAATTCCCTGCTTACCTATCCATTAGCTAGTTTGTAATCCATTTAATGTGTACCATGTTAATTTATGTCTTTCTATTTTTTTAATCAAAATGTTGTCTGGTATAAGCCTAAACGCCTTACGAAAATCTAAGTATATGATGTCAACACTATTACTTTCATCAGCCAAACCTGTAATCTAATGAAAAACAGATATCAGGTTAGTTTGACAGGATCTATTTTACATTAACCCATGCTGATTACCATTTACAACATTATTGTCCTCAAAATCCGTATTAATCAAGTCCCATATCAGTTGCTCCATTATCTTGTCCAGAATTGACGTTAGGTTGAAAGGCTTACATCTTTCTTAAGTACATAATAATATGAGGTGAGTCTAGATAATATTTTACACTTACACAGCACTTCCATCTGTGGATCTTAACTCATCAATCAATGCAGCCTTACACACCCAGGTGTGGCAATTAATTACTCATCTATTTTGACATATAAGGAACTGAGAAAAATTTGGGAAATATTTTCAAACTCAACAACCTGTGAGTAAGAACCTAAAATCTACATTGAGACACCTAGTCAGAAGTGACCTGAAAATGTCCACGGTTCAATTTCCATTATATTCTGTGGGAACTAGATGAGGCTGTTTCTGAAGTGCTGAATGCCCACAACTCTCATTGCCTTCAAATCTTTATATCAGCGGGAGGTACATGTTGTGGAATTTAGGGAGGGATAAAGCATTCACTGAATGTTTTTCATTTAAAAAACATTTGGACTTTCAATCAGAGAGGTTGTTATAATGATTATACATTGTAAATCAAGTAATTCAAAACAGTAATTCAGTATTCTCCCCCAGAATGGGGAACAGCTAAACTAAATTCATAAATAGCGAAGTAATCAGTTTTTATTGTTTTGCCTGTTCTGCTGGTGGTGAGAGTTTTGTCACGCCAACTTCAAAAGAGAAAGTGGGGGTATCTGACTCTTTAAACATTGTAAAATTCAAGAATTGTGCTGTATCTATTTTGCCCATTTATTAATGTTTCAAAAAATAAATTTAAAGTATATGTGCAGTTCTTTGAATCAGAGACCTTTCTGCATACATTACAGAGTGAATATAAAGAAATACCACTCAAATAGTCAAAAAGGGAAAATAATTAATTGCATTCACCATTTGTAAACAAATCGCCCCTATATTAGTGTGCATAGAATATTCAAAAGTAATAGGTATTTTTAGGTTCTTCTTGTTTAGGTGCCCACCTTGCAATGCGTAAAGAGCTCTGATTTTCAGAATATGGTTGTTCAGCTGTTTTAAATACCAGCTATCTTTATGGTGTCTCAGGTTGGGCACCTGAGAGCAGTGCCGGCCCACAACATTTTGGCACCTGAGGCGGGGAGCTCAAATGATGCCCCCATACCTCCTCGATTGGGCCAAAACTTTGAAAGGTCTCAATTCTGCCTTCTTCCTGTTCTATTCCTCTCATGATACTGCTCTGCTGCCTACTCCAATAAAGGAAAACTTACAACTTAAAATGCCTTGTTCAAAAATTTTAAGTAACACCTCACTTTCAAACGCCTGAACAGCAAATGTAACTTTCCTTGTCTGCATAGTAAACACTGGCATTTTTATCTGCTTGAATAATCAAAGTGGTGCTTTCTGTGCCTTCTTGGCTGCAAAGATTTGAACTGTTTCCTGAAGGTCCACAGTCTGGGCCAGCTCATGTTCTACTGAGATGGTTGCAAGGCCGACCAGCCTCTCCCACGTCATTGTGGAGTGTAGATGTGTTTTTATTAACTTCAGCTTGATGAAGCTGTGTTCTCCACTGGCAACTGTTACAGGAAGTGTTAGAAGTAGGCGCAGACCAACAAAAGCATTTGGAAAGAGCGTGGTCATCTTATTTGTGTACACATATTCCAGAACAGCCTTTGGATTTGATCCTGCTGAAATGTATCTTGAAGGGCATTCAGTTCATCACCTAAATTGCTCTCATCAATATCGCACATGTCATCATGTGTCAGCACTGTCTCTAGTGCCCTACATTGCTGGTGTAGGTCTTCTTCATGTATAATGGGGAGATTTGGAATATCCCAAATCCCAAACATCCCAAATATACTGCTGTGTTCCTTGAGCTACATGAAACGTTCTTCAACTGACTGTATTGCACAATCTAGCACCTGGTTAAAGAATTCAACTTTGAATTGTATTTGGGATCTCTTATGGGATTATCCCGTGCCTCGTAATCAAAATGTCTTCGTCTTCGGTGACTCTTGTATTCTTGAATGGGTGGGAAAATAGCTTCAGTGTGAAGTTCCTCTGCCAACTTCTGTGCACTCTTCAGAACATTTTGAAATCCCTCATCTGACCGGTAAGACTGTAGGTATGACTTTACTTTGTCCAGTTGTTCCATTGCTCCAGATATATCAAGGTCTATACCTTGGAGTCTCTTGCTTACAACATTTATTTCAAACAGTATGTCATGCCGCAACACAGCCACACAGAAATTTGAAGTTACGTATGTTTCTGGTGATTCCATTTCCCTCTGCCACTGTCCTCCCATGAACAGTTCCTGTCATAGCATTATCTTCCCTAATGGCAACTATGGCATCATCTATCTTCCCAATTTGGTGTTTGATAGGCTTTATCGCCTCCTCTCGACTTTCCCATCATGTGGCACTCAGTGGTTTCAGTGTCAGAGAGGATGTTCCCAGATGTTAGTTCAAAATTTGCCACCAATGAGTTGATGCAGAGAAAAATACATAGATGCTTTGAATTACATTAAAAAATTCAGCAGCTTCACTATAAGCTGATGCTTCATCCCTGACCACCAAGTTCAATGAATGAGAACTGCATGGGACAAAAAAAGCTTGAGGGTTTAACTCTCGGATCTGTGTCTACACTCCTTTGTTCTTTCCTCTCATGTTGGCACCATTATTGTAGCCCTGACCGCTCATGTTAGCTATCACAATTCCTGTATCTTCCAGCTTTTTAAGAAGCACATTTGTCATTCCAGCTCCTGTAGTATCATCAATGTCAATACATTCTAGAAAATGCTCTCTGACAGTCACCATTGCAGGGACATTTTCACTAGGTTCTGTTGTTGTTACAAAACGCACCATTAAAGTCATTTGTTCCGTATGGCTAATGTCAGGTGTGCAGTCAAGAATAACAGAGTAATATCTTGCTGACTTCAGGTCTGCCACAATCTTTTGTTTGATTTTTGTTGTCAGTAACTGTATGATCTCATTTTGAACTGTTTTTCCAAGGTAGTGATGTGTGTACATTTCTTGGGTGTGACTCTTCCTAGACGCTCCTGGAGTACAGCATGAAACTCAGCCATCAGCTCCATAATTTTAAGGAAGGTTCCATTATTTGGCACATACAACTGATCTGAAGTGCCACGCGGTGCTACGTTTTGGGTAGCAAGCATTCTCATAATGGCAATGAGCCTTTTCAGAACATTATGCCAGTAAAGAGACTGATGGAATCTTCTCTCGATGATGACCATCTATGGTGGCCTTTAACCTTAGTCTCACCTCAAGCTCTTTCCACCTATGGAATGCTCTCTGGTGATTTGCTGTTTTCTTGTGGCATGCCAGATTTCTAGCCAGATTTTTCCAATCCTTTGTTCCTGTAGAACCCAATGTGTCTGGAACATTAGACTGGAAGAGTTTGCAACAAAAACAGCATGCAGTATTCTGGGATTTTGAGTACATAAGTCATGGCCTCTCCACTTTGTCACCATTGGGGATTTCACACCAGTAATGTGTTGGATGGAAACTTCTATTTTCATTGTCTTTGGGGAACATGAAGTTTTCCACTTGCGGTGGCCCATGTAGCACAAGGAAGTCCCTCAGGCTACTGCTCAAGTGGGTCCAGGGTCCTGGATCATCTAGACTTAAGGAACTAAACTCAACAGCAGCTGTTTCTTGCACCTCCACCACACTCTTCTCTGATCTACACTTTTCTTCAGGAATGTGCATGGTTACATCCATTTGAGATGGAGATATGGATGCTGCAGTAGTTGCCAGGTCACCTACACTCTGACTAACTGGAAGATCAGGCATCTCCTCACCACTCACATCGTCACTGGCACTGGAAGGCTCACCGTGAACTTTTGTGTCTATGTATCTCAGAAGAGCTCCTTCCTGCTTAGATAGAAAAGCTTCCTTTGCTTTCTTTCTTTTTCTGAATGCTGCCCCACAGGGTGTTTTCTTCTTTCACTCATGACTGCTGTTCTGTGCCAGCTATAGTGGCTCTCAACACTCAGTTGAAGGGGACAAATAAGCAGGCTGGTAGCATGGCCTGAGTGATGGAAGACATCAGCGTCTTAAGGCCCTAAATGGCTCCTACTACTTCAGTTGACTGCCTGATCTCTTCAAGTGGGTTTAGGGAAGCAGCAGGAAACAGGAAGCTCCCTGATAAGCTGGTGTTAATCAGTCTAGGCTCCTGGGGGTACTAGAGAGGTACATAAGAGGTTCCTCCTCTTCTCTCTCTCTGCAGCCCCTGCTGCTTTCTGTTATTCCCTCTCACCTTTTCTCCTGCCTGCCTGTTATGTCTCTTATGCCCTTCTTCCTCCAGCACAGCACTCCACCATCTCTGTGCATCCAGAGCCAAGAGAATACATATGCACCGGTAGCAGACACAATTTTCTACACTCTGAGTCCTAATGGCGCCTCCCCCCCCCACAGTCTGGCATTTGAGGCGGCCGCCTCAGTTCGCCTCATGGTAAGGCCAGCCCTGCCTGAGAGTAATGACAATCACTAGTTATTAAAGTCTTGGCTTATATGTATAATAGGCCATGACTACACAGACATAGACATCATGGTCTTCTGCTGGAATTAAGCCTCAGATCTTCAGCACCAAAATCACATGCATTTACCATTGAACTAAAGTTGAGCCACCCTAGCTATGAGAAATAGCAAGCTGTGTGGCTGCTCTGGACAGCCACTAGGACTCATTATAGTACTCACAAAACCATTTTTTTTTCTTTATATAGCTATGTGAATGCAAGCTTAATTTTCATCCATGGGAAAAAGTTTAAGGAATGGGTCCTTATAGGGCCTGATGAAAATAGGAAACAAATCCCAGAAGGCCTTAAATTTACCACTCTTTCAATTTGTATTTTGTTCATGAGGACAAAAGTAAGGGATATATAGAACTGGGTGAGAAATCATTTTCCCATCCATTGAGAGTTTTTGAGATTTCTAATTATTTGCCCATCCCAGTTGGGATCAAGAGCTGAAATTTTGAAAATATTCACATTGGGTCAATGAAATCTTTCATTGTGATATTTTCAAAACATTTAATTTCAATTTTGATGTTTTTACATTTTTAACTAAATAAATGTACTACAATTTTGAAACAAAAAAGTCATTTCAGACTATAAAACAAATCTTTCCATTTTGAAAAAAAAACAAAAAAGACATTGTGTCGCAGGGGTTTGGGTAGCTTTCAAAAGAACAAAATGTCAATGTATGCAACATATATGTATTAAGGGAACAGAAAGGTCCTCTTACAAATGACAGTACACTTTGATGAACCATAACCTTTTAATACAACTTTGTTACCAGAACTATACTGTTACTTTGTCAAATTGATGGAAACCTTTAGCAGAGTTTTATCTGGTAATATGCCCTCTGTCCAAATTCATTAAATAGAAGTAAGATGCTTTAAAACCATTATCTACAACATTTATGGAAGCTGAGAATTCACTTATGAAGAAAGAAAAATCTGATCTCCTAAAATTAATTAATGATTGAGAGTGGCAGTGAAAAGTTGACCTTAACACAATTCTTTTGCATAAGCTAGCTAAAGCTAAATATCATCTTAACTCCATTATTAAAAAACAATAGAACTTCACCTGGTTCTAGCATAGCAAAAATATTATAATATAATAAAAAGTCTTCGCAGAGATACATTAAAACTATAGTGAGACTGGGGTCATCTCTCCTCCCACTCAGAATCCTCACCTGCAAAACTTCATAGCCCCAGGACAACCAGCCAAATTAGAATCACAAAACTCCCAGGTGCTACTGCCTCCTATCCTTACCTTGGATCATGTTGTGATTTTACTTTAAGGATGGCAGCCAATCCTTAATATTCCCTGAGTTGGGGATCATTGTTTGGCAGGTTCTAAGTATCAGATAATGTGGATATACTTCGTAGCACAAAAATTGTGTTTAATTTATTAGAGATCTTCTCCTCTCGCCCATCCAGCTTCCTAAATACGTATATATTTCTTTATATATCTGTTCTCTGGTGGATATTTTGCTACGATACAACTTGATAGTTAGATGGGCAACTGTTTTACCAGTAAGTCAGATTTTTTTTGCTACATGCAGACATTATGGCTACCACAGGAGTTGATTACATGAAACAGGAATAGCTGGTTGTTGAGGACTCAGTGCAGGGCCGGCTCCAGGCACCAACCGACCAAGCATGTGCTGGGGGCAGCACCTTTGGGGCGGCCAATCTTGGGGCAGCCAATCTTGGGGCAGCACTCAGGTTTTTTTTTTTTTTTTTACACTTTGGCGGGGCTGTGCTCAGGGGAGGGGTGGGGTTGTTACGGCAGGGTGGGGCGGCACCTGGGGGGGTTGTTTTGGCGGGGCACTTGGCGGGTTTTTTCAGTGGGGTGGGGTGGCACTCAGAGGGGGGTTGTTTAGGCAGGGCGCTTGGGAGGGTTGTTTTGGAGGAGCGCCCCAGGTTTTCAGTGGGGCGGCGGGAAACTGAGGGGGGCTGTTTCGGCGGGGCGAGGCAGCACTCGGGGGGGTTGTTTTGGTGGAGCGCTCGGCGGGGTTGTTTTGGTGGGGTGGCACGGCGCTCGGGGGGTTGTTTCGGCGTGGCACTCGGGGGGGTTGTTTCGGCAGGGCAGCACCATGCTCGGGGGGTTGTTTCAGTGGGGCGGCACTCGGGGGGGGGGGTTTGTTTCGGCGGGGCGGCGCTGGTTTTTTTTGGGGGGGGTGGTTGGGGTGGCAAAAATGTTATAGCCGGCCCTGACTCAGTGAGTATTTAGAAATCTTGAAAACCTTTATAAAATGAAAGGACCAATTAGTGGTATGATCAAAGGCTCAGCCTAATAAACTTCTCCTAGATTTGAATCTACACAATTGGTGGTAACTGGATTTAAGAATAGGGATAGGTCTTGATTCTTTATTCATGAGAAGAGTGAAGGATTTGCAGAGAAGGAGGAAAGACATAACAGAGCCCTAAAACCCAACCCAGAAATACAAGATTTTATTCTAGAAAGGGACTAAATCCCCAGATCAAGTTTATTTTCATGATGACATGATACCTCTAGATCAGGAGGTAAATAAATTGAGGTTCAGTTATGATATATACCTATTATTTCCAATATAAAAAGATTATTTCAAAATGAAATTGTTACTAGTACAGAACATAGATGCTGGGGGTGCGGTGGGATGGGATGGGCAATGGGGCATTCCCCCTACACCCTGGCCAGGGGGGAGACTGTTATGGTTTGGCCTGGCCGGCCGGACGCCAAATCCTGCTCTGTGTCATAGACTCATAGAATTGTAGGACTGGAAGGGACCTGAAGAGGTCATCTAGTCCAGGCCTCTGCACTCATGGCATCACTAAGTATTATCTAGACCATCTCTGACAGATGTTTGTCCAACCTGCTCTTAAAAACCTCCAGTGATGGAGATACCGCAACCTCCCTAGGCAATTTATTACACCCTGACAGTTAGGCCTGGTCTACAGTAGGACTTTATGTTGAATTTAGCAGCGTTAACTCGATTTTACCCTGCACCCGTCCACATTACGAAGCTATTTATTTCAACATAAATGGCTCTGTAATTCGATTTCTGTACTCCTCCCCGATGAGGGGAGTAGCGCTAAATTCGACATGGCCATGTTGAATTCGTGTTACTGTGGATGGAATTCGATGCTAATAGCTCCGGGAGCTATCCCACAGTGCACCACTCAGTGGACGCTCAGGACAGCAATCCATACTCGGATGCTCTGACCTGCCACTCAGGAAAAGCCCCGGGAAAATTTGAATTCCTTTTCCTGTCTGGCCAGTTTGAATCTCATTTCCTGTTTGGACATCGTTGCCAGCTCAGCAGCACTGGCAACGATGCGGAGCTCTCCAGCAGAGGTGACCATGCAATTGCAGAATAGAAAGAGGGCCCCTGCATGGACTGATCGGGAAGTCTTGGACCTGATCTCTGTGTGGGGCGATGAGTCCGTGCTTTCAGAGCTGTGATCGAAAAGATGGAATGCGAAGATCTATGAGAAGATCTCAAAAGCCATGACGGAGAGAGGATACAGCCGGGATGCAACGCAGTGCCGCGTGAAAATCAAGGAGCTGCGACAGGCGTACCAGAAGACCAAAAAGTCCAACGGACGCTCCAGATCGCAGCCACACACATGCCGTTTTTACGAGGCACTGCATGCTATGCTCGGTGGTGCTGCCACCACTACCCCACCAGTGTCCGTGGACTCCGACGACGGGGTCTTATCTACGGCCACGTCGTCTGAAGTTTTTGCGGACGGTGAGCAAGAGGAAGGAGAGGAGGAGGACGAGGCAGTCGACAGCGCTTTCACTGCTGATTTCCCCGACAGCCAGGATCTGTTCATCACCCTCACTGAGATCCCCTATGAACCCTCCCAAGGCAGCATCCCTGACCAGGAACCAGGCGAAGGATCAGCAGGTCAGTGTTTTAAACATTTATGTGGAATAGAATAGGCATGGTGTGTTAGCAATGTGTTTGTATTGCTTAATTGGCCATAGGTGCTTTAGTTTTGAGTCGTTTCCAGTGCAACTACTCGAAAAGTCTGTCAATATGTATGGGGATAGAGGAGAAATCCCCATCGGAGATCTCCGCGAAGCTCTCCTGGAGGTACAGTGAAAGCTTTTGCATCAGGTCCCAAGGGAGAGCGGCCTTATTGTCTCCTCCATGGTAGGATACTTTCCCGCGCCATGCAAGCTGCAGGTACTCTGGTATCATTGCCTTGCATATCATGGCTGCATACGGCCCCGGGGTTTGCTGGCATTCACGCAGCATGTGGTCTTTCTCTGTCTCCGTAATCCTCATCAGAGTGATATCAGTCATGGTGCCCTGGTTTGAATGAGTGGTTTTTTTAGTACAGTGACTTCTTCATTTTCCCTTTAAAGAACGACACCCGGCGGTTTCCATCCACGCGGGGGGGCGGGAGCTGGGAGGCTAACCATTGAAACTTAGCGGTGCGCAGGCAGGGAGAGTTCCCGGGACCGGCCACGCAGAGGGGGGGAAAGGGTAGGCGAGCCGTTCAAACAGAGAGGTTCGCAGGCACGTACAGTTCCCGGGACCGGCCACGCGGAGGGGGAGAAAGGGTAGGTGAGCCATTGTAGATGAGCGGTTTTGGCAGCAGCAGAAACTGGCCACCGCCAGGAACTGTGCTTGAAACATGGGAGTAGAGCACTGCTGTGAAGTAAGCTCTCAGCAGTCCAAAGGCAACGGCTTACCATGGTCTCCAGAGAGCCGATTTCCAGTGTCCAGCACCGCTTGTGGGATCTGTACACCGGGACCCCAGGCACTCACGATAAAGACATAATATTCAACCGTGTAGTAAGTGCACATGTGATAGGTACTGTGCATGGTCTTATTCACAGGGAAAGAGTATAGGCATTGTTCGGGAAAAAGTATCTTTCTGAGGAATTCACTCCCTTTCTCCCATCCCACAGCTGCGAGTGTCTCCCGCCCTACCCGTGGATCACCCTCCCAGAGGCTTGCGCTGATCAGGCAGCACAAAAAGAGAACGCGGGACGACATGTTCTCAGAATTGATGGTCTGTTCCCGAAAGGAGGCGGCACAGTGGAGAGAGGACGTCTCAAGGCCCGAGCGAGCAGTCAGCGAACGGGAGCAGAGGGCTGAAGCTCACGAGGACAGGTGGCAGCAGGAAGACCAGCAGGCAACTCAAACGCTGCTGGGACTAATGAGGGAGCAAACGGACACGCTCCGGCGCCTGGTAGACGTTCTCCAGGGCAGGAGACAGGAGGAAAGAGCCCCTCTGTATGTTATTTCCAACCACCCTCCCCTGCCACAAAGTCCAATCCCCCCCTCACCCAAAGTCACTAGAACGAGGGTAGGCAGGGGCCGTGGAAATAATCACTCCACCCCTGCGGACTGCTCCAGTAACAGAATGCTCTCATTCCCAAAACTTTAGATGGGTCCTTTCCTTCCCTCCAACCGCACCCCATAACAGTTTCCTGCCCAGGTTTCATCTCAAAACTATGCTCCCCTTAATAAAAATGTTTGTTCTGTACAGTGCTGTTTCCCTGACTTTCTTTTACAGGACGGTTTGGTTTTGGGGGAGGGGGTAAGGGGGTTTGTAATTTGAGATGACAGGCGCCTGAACCAGGGTACAGACAGGGGGAAAAGTTCAACAGAAAGTCACACTCACATTGCATTCACTAGGCACACTTGTCATTCTGGGAGGGGGTTTTCATGTTCTCTGGGGGGGGGCGGTTATGTGACTTTCTGGTGGGGGAGGGTGGCTGCCGATCTTTTGCGGCCGGCGATAGCCTGCATGACAGATCCATGCAGCAGGGGATCTGTGGCCGCAATCCACGGGCAAAAAGTCACACAGGCCCCATCACACAGAGTTGTGAATAGGAGGGGTTGCAGGCTCCCTTGAAACAAGCAGTCCAGCAATGCGGACTGCTCTGGGAGCAGGAGCCTGTCATTCCCCGAGTTTGGAAGCGTCCTTTCCAAAACTCCACCCGCTCCCCAACCGCAGTATGCGTCCCAGGTTAAACCCTTAACCGAGAAATTATTAATAAAGACGGTTTTAATAAACAATGTTTCCTTTATTATACTTTTAAAGCGTTGAATGAAGGGGGGGGAGCGGGTTGGTAATTGGAGAGGATAGGAAACAGAAACTGGGTAAAGAAACGGGGGCACGTTCAGCTTCTGTTTAAACAAGCGTAACAGTCACTGGTTAACCTGCTCGCTCTGGAAGCTAGCTTTCAAAGCTTCCCGGATGCGCAGCGCGTCCCGCTGGGATCTTCTAATCGCCCGGGTGTCCGGTTGTGCGTAATCAGCAGCCAGGCGATTTGCCTCAACCTCCCACCCCGCCATAAATGTCTCCCCCTTGCTCTCACAGAGATTGTGGAGCACACCGCATGCTGCAATCACAATGGGGATATTTGTTTGGCTGAGATCGGAGCGAGTAAGTAAGCTTCTCCATCTCCCCTTCAGACGGCCAAAAGCACACTCCACCACCATTCTGCACTTGCTCAGCCGGTAGTTGAAGAGCTCCTTTTCAGTGTCCAGGGCTCCTGTGTATGGCTTCATGAGCCAGGGCATTAGCGGGTAGGCTGGGTCCCCGAGGATCACTATAGGCATCTCCACATCCCCAACACTTATTTTGCAGTCCGGGAAGTAAACACCCTCCTGCAGCCGTCTAAACAGACCAGAGTTTTTGAAAACACGAGCGTCATGAACCTTGCCCGGCCATCTGACGTTGATGTTGGTAAAACGTCCTTTCTGGTCCACTAGTGCTTGGAGTACCATAGAAAAATAGCCCTTTCGGTTAATGTACTGGCTGCCCTGGTGGTCCGGTCCCAGGCTAGGGATGTGTGTCCCATCAATAGCCCTGCCGCAGTTTGGGAATCCCATAGCAGAAAAGCCATCTATGATCACCTGCACGTCTCCAAGGGTCACTACCTTTGAGAGCAGCAGGTCAACGATTGCATGGGCTACCTGCATCACAGCAACCCCCACGGTAGACTTGCCCACTCCAAATTGATTCGCGACTGACCGGTAGCTGTCAGGCGTTGCAAGCTTCCACAGGGCTATGGCCACTCGCTTCTGGATAGTCAGGGCAGCTCTCATGCGGGTGTCTTTGCACTTCAGGGCAGGGGACAGCAACTCACAAAGTTCCAGGAAAGTGCCCTTACGCATCCGAAAGTTTTGCAGACACTGGGATTCATCCCAGACCTGCAGCACTATGCGTTCCCACCAGTCAGTGCTTGTTTCCCTTGCCCAGAATCGCCGTTCCACAGGATAAACGTGCCCCATTGCCACCATGATGTCTACGGGCCGGGGTCCCGTGCTTTGCGAGAGGTCTGTGCCACTCTCAGAGTTCATGTCCTCCCGGAGCTTCTGTTGCCTCCTCGCCCGATTTATCTGCATCTGCCCCTGGAAAAGGTGGACGATAAGGCGCGAGGTGTTGACAACGGACAGAACAGCAGCGATAATCGCGGAGGGCTCCATGCTCGCTGTCCTGTGGCGTCCGAGCTGTCAATCACCAGAAAAGGGCGTGAATTAATTGCCTGCCGGCGCTTTCACTGAGGGAGGGTGGGAGTGTGGGTCAAATGACGACATGTTCCCAAAACCACCCTCGGCACATTTTTGGCCCCAGAAGGCACTGGGGGCTACACCCAGAATTCCAGTGGGCAGCAGGGACTGCAGGAACTGTGGGATAGCTACCCACAGTGCACCGCTTGCAATGTCGACGCTTGCCCCGTTACTGTGGACTCACAAATTCGATTTAATGTCCTTGGTGTGGATTCACACAATCGACTTTGCAATATCGGTTTCACAAGTTCACAAGTTCGGTTTAAGAAAAATCGAACTAGTCTCATAGTGTAGACATACCCTTAGAAAGTTTTTCCTAATGTCAAACCTAAACCTTCCTTGTTGCAATTTTAGCCCACTGCTTCTTGTCCTATCCTCAGAAGCTCAGGAGAACAATTTTTTCTCCTTCCTCTTTGTAATAGTCTTTTATATACTTGAAAACTGCTGTTGTATCCCTTCTCAGTTTTCTCTTCTCCAGGCCAAACAAACCCAGTTTTTTCAATCTTCCCTCATAGGTCATGTTTTCTATATCTTTAAATATTTTTGTCACTTTTCTGTGGACTTTCTCCAATTTATCCAAATCTTTCCTGAAATGTGGTGCCCAGAACTGGACAGAATACTCCAGTTGAGTAGAGCTAGAGTAGAATCGAAGAATTTCTTCTCATATCTTGCTCACAACACTCCTGCTAATACATCCCAGAATGATGTTTGCAACATTGTTGACTCATCTTTAGCTTGTGGTCCACTATGACCCCCAGAACACTTTCTGAAGTATTCCTTCTTAGGCAGTCATTTCCTATTTTGTATGTGTGCAACTGATTGTTCCTTCCTAAGTGGAATTCTTTGCATTTGTTCTTGTTGAATTGCACCGTATTTACTTCAGACCATTTCTCCAGTTTGTTCAGGTCATTTTGAATTTTAATCTGATCCTCCATAGCACTTGCAACCCCTCCCAGCTTGGCATCATCCACAAACTTTATAAGTGCCATCATCCACAAACTCTATGCCATTATCTAAATTATTGATGAAGATATTGGACAAAACCGGTCCCAGAACTGATCCTTGTGGGACCCACTTGATATTTCTTTCCAGCTTGACTGCAAACTACCTATAACTACTCTCTGGGAATGGTTTTCCAACCATTTATGCATCCATCATGCCTGCTGGCTGCTTAAACTTCCATGTCATCTCCTTTCAGTGCCAGGGACTGTCCAAGTCCAGAAAGTGAGATGGACCTGTCACTCGAGGACCTCAGTCTCACCAGGAGGGAGGGGAAAGTAAGGAGCAGGGAGTGGGTAGTGGTGGGAGGCAGGGCCTCCAGGAGAGTTAGGCTGGTGGGTGAGGCAGGCAGTGGTTTCAAGAGGGTTGGGCTGGTGTGTGTGTATATGTATGTGTGGGCTGGTGTGTGTCAGGAAAGGGGCATGAGCTTTGGGAGGGTCAGGTTGGTGTGGAGGTGTTGCCCCCTACCTTTTGCAGTCCTTCCATTACCCAAGGTATAGCATAGTAGTATGGAAGATTTTCAAAACATTTACTTTGGGCGGGGGGGAGGCTTTATGTTAGTTTAACAAATTATTTTTAATTTTTTATATATTTCATAGCTAGAATTTCAAAGAGCTTTGCAAAATGTGTTTTTACCGGCAATATCTTTTTGGTAAGAATTATATATAACACAAAAAAATATTTTTTTAAACCAAAACATCTGGTTCATTAAAACAGCAGTGGGTCTACAATTCCAGACAACTTAAAAGTGATGAAACATGTTTTTTTAATAAATACTTATTTTACATGAATATGCAAAAAATACCTTGGGCATGAACAAAACTCTCTGACTCAACTCATATATAAAATGTGTCAAATCTATCCGTGATGCATTTGGTACAGTGATTTTTATCCCATAACATTTAAATAGTATTTATAACAATAATTTCAAAGCCACAGAAAATAATTGGACCAAGTTAGCAATGCAACACCCACAGAATGACTTATGATTTCAAATATGAGCATATTAGCAAAACCCATATTACACAAGGTATTATTAACCACTGTATCAGAATTTATATAAAGGGTAGCAGTTCACAGAACACCTACCAAAACAAGATACCGTGTACTTTTGATGTGAGATGGGAGTCCAAACTCAGAAGTGAAATCTTGGCCCCATTGAAATCAATGGGAGTCTTCCCATTGAGTTAAGCAGGAGCAGGATGTCTCCCAGAGAACCCAAACATTAACATGCATGGCTACATAAACTATGCCATGTGTGTTCATTTAGTCCCAAAGTTGAAAAGAGAAACCACAAAGGGAGATCCCAGTTCCTACAGTCTCATTGACTTTAGCTGGTCTCCCTACAGGCATAAGGGTCTTCCCATATTGCATTCTTTGCAGGACTGGAACCATAATTACTGGTATCAAGTAAACAAACAAATGAAGGCCCACTAATAATTATCATAGGATAGAGATAAACACTGTTCAGGACTAACTAAATAAAATAATTAATAACGTCACTGTACATATAAGTAATAGCAAATCATATATTAGCTACATTTAGTCTCTTTTAAAGTTCACTTGTGAGCAGTGTATGATTGTCTCAAATGTATTTGTTATTTGAATTAATTCCTATAATAATTCCAGCAATTAAGTCTTTGGTCCTCAGATTCTTCCAGGGCAGTTCATTGTGAGTATCAGATATTCTGAATTTAAGATGTATTGGTTAGCTAGGATTAGTTACATGAGTCCCATGTTAAATTTCATGTTCCTTAATTGTATAAGCATAACATTTAGAATAAGGTTTCCGGTGTGAATTGTCACCTCTTTATGAGTTCAGAATTCAGTTCCCTTGAATATGCTCTAATAATCACTTAAAGTGTTGTTTACACAAACAGTCCTGCCAACAAATATAAAAGGGTTACAAACTCAAATATAGCAAATTCCATTTTTATAGAGGGGGGGAAATGAGGAATTAGTTCCTGTAGGCACTGGAAAGGCATTTCTATCAAACCATCCTTCCTGGCAACTTCTGAAAATTCATTCTGTTTAAGCACAATTCTTCCTGTCATTAACACTGCTTAAAAGATCTTTGCCTCATTAGACACGACACAGGGAATTGCAGTCTCTATTGTAAGCCATAACTCTGCTGTGGATACTGACAGAGAAAAAGTTGAGATTTCCCCCCGGTTTTAAGGAAATGCAACATCCACCCCTGCAAATCATGGTTTTCCTTGTCTGCATTGGGGTTCTGTGCTAATACAGCTGCAACGGTGACAGGCACTGATAGCTGAAATCGGGTTAAACCCCTACTGTCTACAAGAGCTGGGTGGTATGTACTTTCTGTATTTCTTTCCTCCAACTGTTATTTCTAATGACATTTGAATGAAATCAATTTTTTAATAAATAGTTCATCTTCTTCTGTTCATTCTTCACCTGATGTTTCAGATCTGTTACTTCAAATTCAGTTGTTTTGTATTTAATAATGGTTATTTCAGATATTGAAATCCCATACAATATCTTTGCAGACCACTGAATTACATTTATAAATGGTTTGTGCATGATTGTGTTCTAGTCCATGGAAGAGGCGTACCACAGCTCCTCCAGGAACTAATAACTATTATGGAAGAGCGATTAAAGTGAGTCAGTGAAACTTGAAACAACGCCGAGAGGTACCACCATCTAGGGTGGTTTGCATATACTGGTTCAAACTCAGTTTTCCAGATACCAACAGTCTAAGAAAGGGCTTTTGGTATAAAAAGTTTAAGTTTAAACTGACCCAGGGCCTTCTTTCAGATCCCTAATCCTGCTTAAGAATTGGAAGGACTTTGGCCTAATAGGGACCAATGGGTGTTTCCTGGTATGTTTAGTGTGTGATCAAATTTGTTTATTTTTAAATATACATTTTCTACATAATGCTTTTACCTTAAAAATAAATGTACTGCTGAGAGAGCTGTGTGGTCACTTGTAACTTCTGGCAATACACTGATCATAGCCCTGGGAGAGACAGCAACGTGCAGGCACTGGTCATTGGACAGACTAGCTTGTGTAAGGGGATTGGTATCCCCTTACTAATATTCAGTGAGGGGTGTTTTGATTGCTAGCTCCCAGTACCAAAAGGGAAAGGGTCGATGGGACTGACAGTCCCCAGGGGCAATGGGGAGAGGCCAATGCTCCAGGTCAGCTCTGATTGACAGGGCAGGCAGGCAAATCAGGGAGTCAGGAGGTCAGGGTGGATCCCGTCCTCCATGTGAGCTGGAGTTGCCTGAGTCAGACAGAGTGGGGCCGAGCTAAGGAGAGGCCAGAGGCCAGAGCTGAGCTGGGCCAGATCCGGAGGGGCCAGAAAAGCAGCCCAGAGACACAGACCTGCCCTGGGAGCAGAGGTGCAGCCCAGGGAGACAGACCTGCCCTGGGGGGAGAAGCTGCAGCAGTCCGAGCCAGAGGGGCCAGGGCAGCAGCCCAGGGAGCTGGAGGCAGAGCAGCAGCAGCCGTGCTGAGGCAGAGGAGCCAGAGCTGAGGCAGAGCAGTGGAGCTGGGGCTGGAGCAGTCCGGAGTTCAAATAAAGTACAAAATACAGGGCCAGATCTTCAAGTGATATAAATATACTGAAGTCAATGGAGTTACAGTGTTCACATTAGTTGGAAACTCTGACTCAGTGCGTGAACAACATGTGTTTCAGAGTTTACCATGAGCTGTTAGCAGCTATTTAAAGTTTCTGTAATTGCACAGAAAGCTATAGTTGGACAAATGTTGACATATTCAGTGTATAGCCTTGATGTATCATCTCATCATTCAAGGTCAAAGAGATGTCAATGTGTTTTCAACACTTCAAGGTTGGCCAATCAACAATGCTATAGTAAATATCATGGGGAAAGAAGAGTACCTAACCCTCTGAAGCAGAAATGCTGTACATTCTACTGAACTGGGCTGAATAACATAGGAGAACAGGAATTCAGACAACTCGCTCATGCGTGAATATTATGTATTTTTATATCTATCAAATATATAGTCCCCTCCCCCCTCCCAAAAAAGAGACCCAAGCCCTCATACAGTCAAGGAAAGAAAAACAAGACCAATGGAAGAGAGATGTGTGTAACATGTGCAAAGCTAATATACATATATTTAAGAAATAACTTATCAAATCTACAGAAAACAGAGTGAATCTGAAATCTCTGAACATTGTGTCTCTCCATAAGTTTGTTCTTTCAGCAATAAAATTGTCAGAGAAAATAGATTGCTTTCATGAAGTTCAAATGAAGCCTAAAGGGATATAACATTGAAACAACCTCTCTCCAATCCTTTGCTACTTTCACTTGGATTTTACAAAAAATATGCTCACTCATGAGTGTAGAATGCAATATGAAAAGACCCAAACTTTTGCCCTGCAGAAGGGCAAGTTCTCTGTATCACTAGTAGCTTGGCAACTTCAATTCTTTAAGGAAAGCACGTCACTGGAGATTAACACTGTGCTTACGGATGTTTAATGGGTCAAAGGATTTCCAGCTACGCATTATGGAACCTCTGATCTGAAATAAGAATTATTATTTTCACTGACTCATTCCTAATAAGATCATCAAACGTTTCCAAAACAAAACCTCAAAGTTTCCCAATTCACCAGTTTTACCAGTCAGCAGTCTCTAGCTTTGCTTTTATTTTCAAGTGAAACAGTCTTAATTTTTATATTGGTTACCACTGTGGTAACTTTGCAGAAAAGACATACAAGCATGACTTCATGGAAACTGCCAGAACTTTTCTCTCTTTGCATTGGTATTCCATGATGTTATAAAACTGTATGTATTGTTGTCCATTATTTATAAACATAAAATAATGCTCCCAATGCATACATCTTGGCAGGCACTCCAACTAGAGCCAACTATTCTTAGAACTGTTTGACTCCTTGCTGAAATCCAGATCTATCTGTGTTGCTATAGTGTCTTTTTCCTTTGCCAATGTAATTAGTATGACAAAGTAATTCATTAACTTGTGAAAGAGCTTGTGTTCCAAGAGGTAAAATGAGGGTGGAAATGGTAATTAATGTATTTTGTTAAATGGTTATCTACATCTGTCTTTGCTAATCTACATAATGTATCAACTAATGAGTTTAAATTACAGGAAGGATAGGAAAGCACTTCACAGTTTAAATTACCTTCATTCATTTAAAGTATTTGAAGAAAACAGGCAGCTCATCCTTTTTTTTAACATATTAAGGATTGGTGTAAGAAATTTTTGTGTGAAAATCATCAAATTTACTTGCTGACATAAAAGAAATATGAATGTGTGAGGTACATCTGTAACAACTTGATACCACACATTGTAATTTATCATTCCAGGGTTTTAAAACTCAGCATCCCAGGTGTTGAAACACTTTATCATGAAATAAAATACAGCTTTTAATTTGTATACTTTCAAAATGGTGACTGAAGTTTGATGGTGTTATATCTTTAAAAAATGAAGTATGAGTCCCCTTATTTTGCACTGAAAATATATATTATATATGCAGCTGAATCTTGCCTTACTGAAAATAATTCCTAGTGACTATTCAAATATGTAGATCAAATCTCGCTTTCTCAATTGTACAATACATATTGGTCAGTGCACCATCTGTCCTTCTGCACCTGATAGCCCTGTCCCCTGAAGAGCAGCAGAGAGCAGGAGATCTCTCAGTGCCCTAGTTGTCTCTCAGCTACACCTTGAACAGGCAGTCCAGGAGAAAGGGTGGCTGGTATGGAAATAGTTACAGGAATACCTTATGAACCTGTTTCTCCACTGCCTTATTTTTTCAGCATTATGCTAACATGATTTCACTCATTCCAGTGGCGTTACCCTTGTGTATAATTCTAGAAAAACAGGGTAAAATTAGTCCCTCAATTTTTAATAAAGGAGCTAATAATGCTAGGTAGAGTGGTTGTTTTGGATAGTCTCTAGAGATTTATAGGTCAGAAGGGATGCCCAGGGTAGCCTTTCTTATGGATGTGATGAGATGGGAGGAATGTTAAGGGACCACAGGGTATGACTGTTAGATATGATATCTTAAAAATCTGTGATTTTTTAATGTTTTAAATGATTCAGAGCTATGAAGTCAAGCAGATTGTTAGTCCATGTAACTACATGCTATTATTAGTTATCCTTGGCCTCCTTCCCCCATATGCTTGTTACAATCATTTGTTGTGTCTTAAATTAGACTGTTAGGCCTGGATACGCAGGCGGACTTGAGTTCTTCAACACCTAGCTTTTAAATGCTTAGAAAATCATACAAAGAACATTGCAATCCATAAAGTAACATTGCTTGAGTTAGATGTTTACACTTCCTATACAATGAATGAGGAGAGAGAGGTGCATCAGAATGTGATCCACAAAAGACAGCATGCTAAAATAACCCATGGGATGATGAGAGAGACAGTCCTAATCCCTGCCCTCTAACAGAGTTAGGTAGCTAAATCCAGGCTCCAGGGAGGCACCTATATATGCTAACAATCTACTGCTAGGAACCCCTCTCATGGAGTCTCATGGCTTAGGCACCTAAGTCATTTTCTACCCCACAAAACAGCTGGAGAAAGAGGAGCTTTTAACCCAGTGGCTAGAACATTCACCTGCGATGTGAGAGAGCTTCAGTTGCTCACTCTGTGTGAGGAGGAGGGGAGAGGAATTGAATGGGGTGTTCCCACACCTTCTAGGAGAATGCTCTAGCCATTGCACTATGGGACATTTTGATGTGGTTTTCCTACAATCTCTTCTGTTCAAGCTGTTACAGTTTGGGTAAATACTTAGAGTTATTAGGCCAGAGAGGCAGTGCAACTAACTATATGTCTGTACATATAGAACAATGAGCTCCCAGTTCTGTTTGGAGCCCTTAAACACTATTGTAACATTATTATTCATTATTATTATTGTTGTTTGTTATTAATAATAATAATAATAATTAATAACTAAACAAATCCACTTCCTATTTGACTGCTATGTTTGTGCTACTTTTAATGATCAGTGGGGATTTTGGTTGTAAGGATATGTGTGGAAGAAATTTTCTTTGATGTTTTAAGAGGTAAAAAAATAATTCTGCACCTTTTCCAGTCTGCTGATAAAGAACTGAACCACTTAAGTGGATAGTACAACTTTTATGTTGCTTGAGCTGCCTTAGTAATAAATCACAAAGCTTTATTTAAAAGTCATTACACAACTCAATCTGTTCTGGGAAAATAGAGATTTTGTTTACATGCTTACATCTGATACTCCATGATCACTGTTTCATAGATTTGCAAGTACTGATCAATTAGATATGACTATTAAAAATAGGTCTTCAATAGACTTATGTGTAATAATATGGATTTGCTTCTGGAATAACTCCACTGAAATAAACCAGTACGAACTAATGTGAGATCAGGATCATGCAGATCAAACTTTTATAGTACCTTACATGACATTTTGCAGATTCACATAACCTGGTAGTTGTCCAAATATTTGTGAGCAATGGATAATATGACCCTGCAACTTACAGCACAACAAATGTCATATTTATTTGCAAAAATATTTACAAATTTATTTTTTTACAATTCAGCCAGTTCTACAGGTTTTTAATAATTTACTAGGAGAAAACAACAATGAAACAGCACACAAATCTTATTTTGTATATCTGGCTACCTTTACATGTCTATGCTCAGAGCACATTTTTTAAATTTCTGTATTAACAACATATAGCATTACTTCCTGAATAATCTGAGCGGGGGGACCAAAAAAACCCACAACGTATTGTCTCATAATTTGGACATTTTAAATAACATCTACCTGCAGGGAACACAGAACACACAAAGAATGGCGGTGTTACTTCTGTACAAATATATCACAATTTTTAGTGATATTAGTATGGAGATTCTTCACTCTGTTGGTAGATCAGAAAAGTAATGCTATTTTATAAAAGTGACTGGTGCATCATACATGAGAAGGTGATATATGAGGTCCCTTTGTACTGGATGCAGTGGCAAGTATGTCAGAGTATTTATACTGTAGGCAGCTGTATGTTTGTGAACAATAATTACAGTCTACCGCCAAATATGAAATAGTCTATGGCTGAAATAGTAGCAATAAATTATTCTAAGTTTATCCCTGCCTTACATGAGAATTTGGGGGAAAATTTTCAAAGGGTTACACAAGTACATTATTTGCAGATAGGGATTGATTCAGATCCCGACCAAATAAGATAGGCCACAGAATCCCTGGTAGCCAAAAGCTTATCCAGATTTGGTCTATGCCACCTGAACAAGCCCTCAAACTCTGCCGCTGAGAGTGGAGGTTACAGACTGTAAGTCCAGCCTCAAATATGGGTGTTAATGTGCAGGGAAGCTGCATGGTTTATATGGCCAGAGAACATAATTCCCCTGAGTACCTTCCACCAAGAGAACTCCCATGGACCCCTGCCTGCACCCAAAAGTTTTTCTCCTCTGATGGAATCCCAGATGAAGTTAGTGTTCCATACACAGCCTGGCCTGTTGTGAGAGTGAATGCTGAGGGGCGGGTGGGCTGTGCCAGTGTGCCTCAATGGGCCACAGATTCAGGACAAACTGCTGGGAAATAGGGCAATCTCACCCCGAACAGGTGGTTATTCTATCATTTGATCATACCAGCCAATAACAAAAGCAAACTTCCGATGCACCACCACACTGGTTAACAGGAAGTCAAAGATGCAGTCTTCTTATGCATTCCAGCCCTTGCCTCACCACCTAGACACTGGACTCTATGATGAATGGTTACTAGAAACCAGTGTAATCAAAGATAGTGTTTTACTAATCCCAAGAGATCAGCCACATACTCAGGTCAATATATGACTCAGACTTTTTCCAATAACCATGCTGCTGACAATCCTTTGGTAACTAAAATCGAAAGATTTAATAATGAAATATAAGAAAAAAGTTAATAATGGTTAATAGATGATGTACATACAAATAATTACAAAGGCCTTATATCAGGTTTGTAGCAATGATGGTATAAACTGCTGGCTTGTAAAGTCTCTCTGGTAACTTCCAAAAGATTGGAAGGTCCTTAGACCATAGTTCAAAATGTTCCTTTTAGTTGTATATCCACAGTTCAGAGACTCAGCGTAGGAAAGAGACAAAATGGATATATCTCAATGGTATTTTATATCTTCTGCCATGTGCCTGGAAATTTACTGTCTCAAACAAAGCTCAAAGTTTAATTTGTGGAAAATTAATGGCTCAAGGTGGAGTCCAGGGTGACATGAGCATATCATATGTCTTTACATGGCTTGATAACTCACAGGGGGTAGCCATTACCCATATTCTTGCTGAGGTGTCCACAGGAACACTTACTGGGTGGGATGAGTTTCCTTTATGGCCCATTGTTAGAGTGAAATGTCCTTAACGTGCCATCAGCACATAACTGTCTAGCCTTGATGTAAATCTTATCTGCTGGGTATTATCCAGGAATATAGCACATGTGTAAGACACTAGTGCATAGCCAATATTCATAACTTCAGATACAAAGATGATACATGCATATAAATAGGATAATCATAATTAGAAAATCATAACTTTTCCATTGACACTTTACACGACATACTTTGTACAAGATTTGTTGCAATTGTAAAACAGTGGCAATATCAATTATATAAATGGTCATATTGAAGCATACAGCATCACAGGTGGGAGAGGTTGCAATGAGCTCTGTTTATCATTGCTCGTGTGACTGTTGCTAAGAGGAGACCATATGAGTCTGGGAAGGTTGTCCTCTGTTTTGATGATGCACCACACACAATTTTTGCTTTCCCCAGCCCACATGGAGTATTGGAGTCTGACAAGGGTTAAAATACACATTAAAATAATTAGATTGTATTGCCAAGTTTTCACTTTACTGTACTATATCATAGCATTTTAGATTTCATGCCAAATGATAAAACAAGCTGAATGCTGGTCTGAACTGTCCCTATGGGAGCAACTAACCATTTGCTTCTAATCCACTCTTGCTTATTTTCCAATCCTACCATCTGTCACTCTCTCACTCTCTCTCTCTCTTTGAGACAGATGCTATTGTCTGAACCTTTCTCTATTATTGGACCATCCCATCCTTTCTGAATGTTTTATAACCTATCTTCCCTATATTATTTTCTCTATTTCTCTTTGGCTTGTAGTATCCTTCACTATTCTCTGGTCATTCAAATAGTCCACAAAAGCTTATGCTGAAATAAATTTGTTAGTCTCTAAGGTGCCACAAGTATTCCTTTCTTTTTTTTTTTTTTGCTGACAGACTAACACGGCTACTACACTGAAACCTATTTTTTCTTAGTATCCTTTCCCCCCCATCATTGTATCCATTATCCTTCTGCATATTTTGGGTTTTACTCACTTTCCTGTCTTTTAGCACCAATCTGTGGCACCTCTGTAGCTCCCTCTGTATCTCTCTGTTGATCTGTTAGAAATGAATTATTCCAACCATTACTTGTGCATGTCCTCACTAGTTTTATACATTTACAGTTGCTTATGTTATGGGGTTGTTTTAGTGTTTAAGGGGCAATACATAAATCCCTGAAAAATGAGGGGAAAATGGCAGTTTGACATAAAAATGCAGAATTGATGGTCAATAGTTATCAGTCTCCTTTCATGAAACATAATCACACATTTTCTAGTTCAAATTTAAGTGAGTAGGAGGTTCAGAATAGAGAATTGGGACAAATTTAACATTGCTGGTGAAATTAGCGAAAAGTCAAGTTCTCATCAGATTTATGAAAAGTGAAAAATATGGAGATTTCATCTGCATTTTTCACATTAAAAGTCGTTATACAGACAAAATGAAAGGTATATGCAAGTCTGAACCATTTTTCTTTCTCTCCCTAATTATTCACTTAAAACACTGAGTAGTAACACACTTTGATTCAGATATTTATTATACATAGTGTAATATTTTTAGTGGCTTTGAGAGAATTACTTTACTAAGAGACACCATTAGGGACTTTGAAAGTGACCTAACATACTTTGATGAGAAATAGGTACGTTTTTATTTTATTGGGCATGCAGAATTGTGAAATTGTCTTAAAAAACATTTTGAAGTTGTGTTATATGGATCCAGATCTTTCCCATGATCAGCCTTCAAAATGATATTGTAACAATGTGGGATGCTACAGGGCCCTCCACAGGGATGTAGGACTTGTCTGACCAGTCATGTTATCAGCTGCTTGGATCTTACCTGGATCTGGAGTGTAACTGTTCCTGAGTCATACTAGTTGAAAGCTTCATTTAAATCTAACAGAAGATAAGAAGGCTTAAAGCCTCTTTTAGGAAAGAAGCATTTAGTGTTTGGTGCATTTAGTGGAGAGGTTCTCCCTCCTCGCAGGTTCATTAAGAGAAAGTTGGGCCCTGGTACATCATGTTCAGTGGGTCCCCACTCCTTCCCATTTTACTTTATTTAAATAGATGATACACAACATTCTATCCACACTCCACCACTTTTCCATGTGCCAGTGCTTAGGGCCCCAGTACAATTGTTCCCTTTCCCCCGCCATCAGCCCTGCCTCCTACC
Source organism: Chelydra serpentina (assembly GCA_037349315.1). NCBI lineage: Eukaryota > Metazoa > Chordata > Testudines > Chelydridae > Chelydra > Chelydra serpentina. Next base: position 83,567,815 of record JBAIAC010000004.1, read on the forward strand.
TCCTCTCTATGGCTGCAGATCCCCCTCTAAGGAGCCACGGAACTAGTGAAGAGGTACAAAACCCATACATGTGTTTTTGAAAGACTGGGAAGCTGGCAAACTAAGTTTAAAGAGATCATACTCATAGTTACTTTCCCAGAGTATGGCTGAAACTATTATCTAGTTGTTATGGGGTAAACAAATCCCACACTGGAATGGAAGGGGTTAAAGGACTACATTGGGTCCAGCTAGCCCTTCCTCTCCAACCCTTCAGAGCATGTTATAGGGTTAAAAAAGGAGCAACCCAGCTCAGAAAGAGGAGGTTGGGGTGGAGTGCAGACCTATCCAGAAGGCGCCTGACAAAAGGAGCTGGAGAAGCCTCCCTGAGGGGACAAGACTGTGTGCAGAGCCAAGCTGGGGCTGACAGGTTTTGATTTCCCTTTTTGTCTTCCCTTTTTTTCCTTATCTGAGACCAGGAGCAATGATAGGAAGCAACCCAAGGAGGGTAGATAAAGAGGCTAGGTGCTGTTGACTTTCCTAGGGCTCTGAGTCGGAGCCTACTGGAGTGGGTGGGCCCAGGCTTCCCTATCACTGCCTCTGCAATGAGCAGATTCTAATCACAAGGAGGACCCTATAACACTAATCTTTATGGGGAATAAAAACTCAACTGACAAATTTCATATTCTCTTTTCTTGCAACTTCATTTAAAAAAAAAAACCCTACTTGTGTATATATATATATATATATTTATATCTACAATACTTCTTGTTTAGCATGAAGGTTTCTCTACTGTCTTACAGCCTCTGCTCTCAACTCTCACAGAACTCACTAGGAGTTGCCTGTTGGTACCTTTGGGGTCTTCTTACTTGTGTTCCAAGAATACACAATGCTCTAGAGGCAGAATCTGCGAAGCATGTTTTAACAGTCTATTGAATACCTTTACTTGTTCTCTCAAATAAAGGAATATATTAAAGCCCAGAAAAAAACCCTAAAAAACAAAAGTTATATTTTTCAGAAGTTACTGAAAACATTTTCTGAGTGTGTATAGTAGGACGAGCTTCATTAGATGAAGTGCACCCAGCTCAAATATTCACAATTATTTAACTTCATGAAATTATTGTTAAGGACATTTTAATTCCACTCCAGATATGCTGTTTCTTTATTGTGGCCACACATTTATAAATAACACACATGTGTTGGCTACAGATACGAAATTCAATTATTGGGCTATTTAATCAGTATAAGATTTTCCCTTGGTAAAAAAAAGTCCATTTTTAGATAGAAAAGAGAAGAATAACAAGAAGCCATGGAAGTGTAAAATATGTACTGAAAATAAATACAATGATATAGATATTAAGCCTTGATTTCTAAAATTTTTCCATATGTTATGAAGAAACAAAATCTTAAATGGAACCAGCGTTTTCTGAAGGTTTATGTCTAATGGTAGTTTTAAAAATTGCCTGTGTGCCAAATGGCTTTAGACAATTTCAGGTATTGGAAATAAAAACTATGAATTTCAATTTCAACAATAAAGAGATTTTTTTAAAAAAAAAATTGAGGGGCTAAATCTGCTCTGTTTCATAAACCAATCCCACTGATTCCAATGTCTCAGTAGTTACACTGTAACTGAGATTGAAATCTGGCACATCAGCTTCAATATAACTACTCATGATAAAGATTAAAAACAATGGCCCAATATTTTGTTGACCATTCTTAGATAACTGAGACTGTTAAAATAATTCTTTTTTTAGAATGCTCCCCACCCCATATTCAGAGGTAGGGAGGCTGCATCAGGGGCAGCAGCAGAAAGAAACCTTTGTCCCCCTGTAACGATTGCGCCCCTTCTTCCTTCATGGGCTTGAGGAGGGGGAAAGGAGGTGTGACACAGGGCTAGACAGGGTTGAACAGCTTGCAGGCTGAATGACCCAAAGCCCACCTTTAAAGGCATGTTAGAAAGGTATGGGAATGATAAGGGTCATTCATGCTAAATAGGATAGAACTTTGAAATGCAAACCTATATTGTTAGAAGTAATACTAATTGTGTGTATCTTTGATGCTACCCATAAACAGACAGTTCCTGTCTGTCACTATAACTATTGATTCAGAGATCAAAAGTGTATATTAACATTTGGATGAATCTTGAGTAACTGCTTACAGTATTTTTCACTCCGTGCATCTGATGAAGTGGGTTTTAGCTCACGAAAGCTTATGGCCAAATAAATTTGTTGGTCTCTAAGGTGCCACAAGGACTCCTCCTTGTTTTTGCTGATACAGACTAACACAGCTACCACTCTGAAACCTGAATAAAATAATGTTATTGTCTATATGCCTCTTTGAAGTTTGTGATAGACTTCCTAATGGATAAATTGCCCTATGTTAATTTGTGTAACTAATTACTGGTTGAGAAGAGCAACGGCTGTTGGTAGCTGAAAGGGCAATGGAACGAGCTATGTTGGGAATCTCTCTTCTGGATCGCATCCGAAATGAAATCATCAGAGAACGCAGTGGTGTGAAAGATATTGTCGTGGAAAGCAGACATAACAAGATGCGATGGGCGGGCCACACAGCACAGCTCATGGATAACAGGTGGACTGCAATCATTGCTGAGTGGTACCCGCGTGAACAGAAAAGACCCCACCCCCACCCCCGGTCGGCCTCCAAGAAGATGGGAAGATGACATCGTTAAACATTTCGGACGAACGTGGAGAAGAAAGGCAAGAGTGCGAGAATGGCAGACGTGTTCTGATCGGCGCAGTCTTAACTACAGCTGAAGACCGATCGAATCCAGGTGATCCAGGTGGTGAATTACTGGTGGTGTTTAGAAAGCAAAAGGTTATATCAAAAGTCTATTGTTTATCCAGGACTGTGTGGTCAAGTGGATTCTAGAACACTGTATAAAAAGGCCCTTGGGTCCTGATTCTGTCATCTCAGATCTGCTTAAACTTCATCAAGGGAAGTTTGAGTCTTAAGACTGAGGTCCTAGTTATGCTGGTACGCCCTGAATATGAGATTTGAAAATTGGACTATAAACTATGAACTATTTCCGAAAGAACTCTTTGCAACTAAAAAGCTCACCATCTCTGCTATGAATCTGCACCTCAATGCATTGAACTCTATGTCTGTATGTATACTGATCTTTTAACCATACTCTCTCTATTTGGTTTCTAATGCATTTTAGTTTAGTTAATAAGAATTGGCTGTAGCGCGTATTTGGGTAAGATCTAAAACGTTCATTAACCTGGGAGGTGTCTGAACCTTTAGGATTGGTAAAACCTTTTATTTTATATGATGAAATACGATTTACAGAAATTTTCATCATATTTGATGTGGGTACCTGGATGGTACGGGCAGGTGGGGCTCGTTAGCCCTGGAAGGCAGCCCATCTAGGAGAAGGAAAACTCTGATTTAAAACCTCCACTGCCTTGTGGCAATACCCACTCATGGGAAAGGCTAAGAGAGTCAACCCTGAAACCAAATCCGGTGTCGGAGTCCCGATGGCGGTCTGACATTGTCCTCAACATCATTCCGGCAACTCCTGCGACACCACTGGTGCCAAGTTGTATCAACATTGTCTTTCCCTTGGATCCATGAGTTGCGTGGAGAGTGGGGTTCTGCTGCATGGGCAACAGCTGTTCCTCCATATCACCTTGCCCTGGCTTGCGCCCTGGAGAGGACACTCAAGCTTCGCCTCACAGAATCGACACAACACGGGTAGCAACAGTTTACCGGTTATAAGCCTCCTGCTCGATTGGTGTAGAGCTGGCGCCAGGGGTTGCTTCCGATGGTGGGAGGGATCACCGCATCTCACTGGACAACTATTGCCCGCCTCAATCTGGGCAGCCCCCAGCCAATAAGGTGTTGTCCCGCCACAGTTCACCTGCTTCACTGGGTGCGTGGGGCTTAGTGTATGTGAGTACCCGACAAGTGGACTGCGAACCATGCACCAGGCAACAACAAAAGAAAACCAACATATAAGAAACCAGCCCTCAAGTTAGGATGCTGGAACGTACGGACCATGACAACTGGCGTATCACAAGACCTTCAGGCAATCAGCGATGTTCGGAAGACAGCAGTCATCAACGATGAGCTAGCACGACTCCAAATCGACATAGTAGCTTTGCAGGAGACACGGCTGCCAGACGCTGGGACTCTCAGGGAAAAGAACTATACGTTCTTCTGGCAAGGGAAGAGTGCCGAAGAAATCAGAGAGTGTGGCGTTGGATTTGCCGTGAGAAATTCTTTACTGGGGATGGTGGAACCTGGTCAACAAGGAACTGAAAGACTGTTATCACTCTGACTCCACACATCTACTGGACCCGTCAACCTGATCAGCGTGTATGCACCAACACTCGGTGCCACCAGGGATACCAAGGACGAGTTCTATGACCAGTTAGACACGATCATCAGGAGTATCCCTAAAGAAGAGTATTTGATACTACTGGGTGACTTCAACGCCAGAGTGGGCGCTGACCACGACTTTTGGCCAACCTGTCTTGGAAAGTTTGGCGTTGGAGAAATGAATGAGAATGGACAACGACTTCTGGAACTGTGCTCATACCATGACCTCAGCATTACCAACTCATTCCTCCAGACAAAGCCTCAACACAAAGTGTCCTGGAGACACCCTCGCTCCATGCACTGGCACTAACTCAACCTGATTATCTTGAGTGCATCCTGCTTACTTGCACCTTCCACAGTGCGGACTGCGACAGTGATCACTCACTGGTGTGCAGCAAGATGAGGCTACAGCCAAAGAAGATCGACTGCTCTAGACCAGAGGGCAAACCCCGCATCGATGTGAGCAAGACCGCACACCCAGACAAGGCAGAGAAATTCACCCATGAGCTCTCCGAGGTGCTGAACTGTATGCCTCCCGGTGGCTGCGCCAAAGAGAGATGGGGCCACATCAGAGATGCAGTACACAGCACAGCCATGAAAGTTTTTGGAAAGAAACAAAACATGAACAATGACTGGTTTGAGGCTAATTCTGCCACACTCACTGCAGCCATTGAAGAACGCCGGGCTGTTCACCTGGAGTACAAGCGTTCCCCCAGTCAGAGGACTCTACAAGAGTATCGATTTGCCAGGAGCAAAGTACAGAGACTAGCTCGACAGTGTGCAAATGATTACTGGCTCCAGCTCTGCCGGAGCATTCAACTATCTGCTGACACTGGAAACATCAGGGGAATGTATGATGGCATCAAGAAGGCCATGGGACCCACAAAGAAGTGGAGAGTGTCACAAAAGTCTGCAACAGGCGAAAACATCCAGGACAAGGGCAAGCAGATGGATAGATGGTTGGAGCACTACTCTGAAGTGTACTCCAGGCAAAACACCGTCACCGAAGCTGCCCTTAATACCGTGGATGGTTTTCCCGTTGAAATTGAGCTGGACGAAAAGCCCACCATGGAAGAATTGACGAAAGTCATTGAGAACTTGTCCACAGGAAAGGCTCCAGGAAAGGATGGCATCCCACCAGAAGTTATCAAGTGTGGCATCAACGTCCTCCTAGAACACCTCCGCGACCTCCTCTATCAGTGCTGGGATGAGGGTGAAGTACCTCAGGATATGAGAGACTCCAACATCGTGACCGTCTACAAGAACAAGGGTGATAGACGCTGCACAACCATCAACTAAACGTTCCCCGTGGGCGCATATCCATCATCTCTCGAGACTAACGGACGCCAACAACAACAACAACCTGGATGGAGGCCTGAAGCTAGATCACTTTAAGGGAACTGTGTTGTTTGGACTTCTGAGTAACCAGTAAGGTAATAAAGAAGCTGTTTTATGCTGTCTTGGTGAGTCTAAGTATTGGAATATCTACCAGCTTTGGGGGGTTTGGCTGCCCCATTATTTGCAGTTCACCCTAATTGAGTGACCATAGCTGGCCCTCACTAGGACCCTGGTCACAGGGGGTAATCTGTGGTTGATTGGCTCGACAGAAAGGAGCAACTTAAGCCTATTAGCTCCCACACACCAAAGGGAGGGGTTATGAGCTATTTAATCTTCATGGGAGTGGCAATCCTACAGTGGGAAGAAAATCTGTGCCCATCCTTTCTCTGCCCCCACTAGGACTTCAGTGGGACCGGGGTTGGGGACCTTGCTGAGGGCATCATGCTCATCATCTATTGGGAGCTGGGAAGGAATTTTCTCCTCTTTACCAGATTAGCTTTGGTATAATGAGATTTTTTGTTCACCTTCCTTTCAGCATGCCAGGGGTAGGTTAGGTAAAATTAATTTTGTCACAACTTGGGAGGTATCCAGTGCAGATACCTGTTCAATAGAGGGTGTGGTTCCCTGATAAACCAGAATTCAAAGTAGATTAGCAGAAGGCATCTAGTAAAAAAGGTGGGGAATGAAGCTAGGACTCCTAATATCTGGTACAGCAAGAAAACAACCACTTAACCCTTGTATGAAGGGAAGATGGTGGGGTCCCAGGAATGGTGCTAGGATGAGAAGGGAAGGCTGATTGTAATAGCAATGGTGACTTGCATTGGATGAGTTATTGTGGGATAGTTCCCAGCTGTGTTACTTAATAAAGATGCAGCCTAGTCAAACTACATTCCTGGCATCTTGACTTTCTTTCTGAGATGTCAGGGATAAAAGTGATGTGATAGTAAACAAAGCCTTCTGGTTGTTTGCAAACTCTGAGAATATCTCTTTGATTTGGTTATATGAATTACATTATAATGGGAGCATCTGGCTCCCTTTCAGAATTATATTTGTAAATGGCGTTAGAAATTTTGGAGGAGTTGGATTTATCGTCAACAAAGATTGGTCTTCGGAAGTCATATCATGGCAGCTAACATCATCACGTATCGGTGTGCTGCATCTTCAGATGGAGTTAAAAGCTACCCTCAAGGTCATCCAGGCCTATGCTTCCACAAGTGGAAGTGAGGACGAAGAAGTGGAAGAATTCTACTGAGAGCTTGAAAGAGCTCTCGCGCAAAAGTCCACTTACACTGTCACGATGGGAGATTTCAACGCCAAGGTCGGGCGAGGGAAAGCTGGCGAAAAGTTCATAGGGAGATACGGCAGCGGCGAAAGGAATGAAAGAGGAAAGAGGCTGGTAGCGATGGCAGAAATGAAAGAACTGTACGTGGCAAACACCTGGTACAAAAAGAAGATCTCAAGAAGGTGGACATGGATCGCACCAAACGCGAAGAGTAAGAATGAAATCGACTATATTTTAGTCAATAAAAGGCGCATCGTTCAAGACGTCTCAGTGGTGCAGCCATTAAACACCGGCAGTGACCATCGCCTGCTTAGAGCGAAGTTGATTTTCGATGAAGCGGTGGAAAAGAAGGCGTTACAGATTGCAAACAGGAAACAGCAGCCGAAGACATTCGATGAAGCAAAGCTGAAAAAAGCGATTTCTGGGTTTGACTGGAGCCAGATGGAAAAGTGTGATGAGGACTATAGTATCTTTGCTGACAAGTTGAGATGTTGCATAAAAGCAGCTGAAATTAAAAAGCTGAAGAAGGCGAAGGGAAGAATCTCGATTGAAACGAAAAGCTTGTTGGAGAAGCGGAGAAACATGAAAAGGAGCTCGGATAACAACCTTGAGTACTCCATTCTGTGCAAGCTTATACGGCGAAAACTGAAGGATGACTTCAAGAACTTCCGGAAAGAAAAGCTCCTTAAAACAGCTGAATCACGCAAGAGCCTCAGGACATGCAAGCGGGAATTGACGCAGTATAGATTGAGCGTAACAGCATTGAAGAACAAGGATGGAGAGACAGTAATCGACAGTGCAGGGATGGAGGAGGTCTGCAAGGACTTCTATACAGAACTGTTCAAATCAAGAATCAATGTCCCTCTCCCAACCCTCGAAGAGTCAGAAGAACGCGTCCCCCCAATAATCGTCAGCGAAGTCCGAAGCGCACCACACCAGATGAAGAAGGGAAAAGCTCCAGGCAAAGATGGAATAACATCAGAAATGATTTATGCAGGAGGTGAAACACTTTGGAAGGCCCTCGCTGTAAGATTCAGTCGATATCTTGAAGAAGGAAAAATACCATCAAGCTGGAAGGAGTCGAATACCATCTTGCTGCACAAGAAGGGTGATCGAGAAAATCTTAAGAACTACTGCCCTATATGCCTGCTCTCTCATATCTACAAGCTCTTCACAAAGGTGATAACGAATCGACTTTCGCAGAGTCTGGATGAACAGCAGCCAAGAGAACAGGCAGGGTTTCGAAGAAATTTCAGTACAATCGACCATATATTTACCCTTAGCCAGCTCCTAGAAAGAGCGAGGGAATACAAACTCCCATTGTGCATTGCTTTTGTCGACTATGAAAAGGCCTTCGATAGCGTTGAGTTTAACGCAATATTAAAGGCGCTCGCAGAGCAGGGCATTAACACGCAGTACATTAGTTTGTTGAAGGAAGTGAATACTGGATGTACAACAGACATTACTCTCCTTGAAACTCCCCTCCGCATCCCAATCGAGAAAGGCGTAAAGCAAGGAGATACAATTTCACCGAAACTATTCACTGCCTGCCTCGAAATGGTTATGAACAAGATCAATTGGAGGAGTGGTGTCAACATAAATGGAGAGAGATTATCTCATCTCAGATTTGCAGACGACATTGTACTAATTGCCGAAAGCACCAACCAACTGCAGAGCATGCTACGAAGACTCGACAAGAAAAGTAGTCAGGTTGGCCTGAAAATAAATTGCTGCAAAACGAAATATGTGTGATCAGATGTCTTATGAAAAGCCCGAATAACGGTAACAGGAGAAGACATCGAAGAAGTGGAACAGTACATATATTTGGGCCAAGACCTGAACGGAGAACTCTCGCGAAGGATTCGGGAAGGATGGTGCGTTTAATTCCATCAAGGACGTCCTCAAAGGAAAAATTGACAAGACCACACATAAAAATATTTTCAATTCAGCAGTGCTGCCAGCCATGCTGTATGGCAGTGAAACATGGGCACTGACGAAGAGAGAAGAGCAACGGCTGTTGGTAGCTGAAAGGGCAATGGAATGAGCTATGTTGGGAATCTCCCTTCTGGATCGTATACCAAATGAAATCATCAGAGAACGCAGCGGTGTGAAAGATATTGTCATGGAAAGCAGACATAACAAGATGTGATGGGCGGGCCACACAGCACGGCTCACGGATAACAGGTGGACCGCAATCATTGCTGAGTGGTACCCGCGAGAACAGAAAAGACTCCCCGGTCGGCCTCCAAGAAGATGGGAAGATGACATCGTTAAACGTTTCGGACGAACGTGGAGAAGAAAGGCAAGAGTGCGAGAAGAATGGCAGACGTGTTGTGATCGGCGCAGTCTTAACGACAGCTGAAGTCCGATCGATCCAGGTGATCCAGGTGATTTGTAAATGGGCCAAATTTTCCAGCTCTTAATTGAGAAAAATTCTAATTGACTTCAATGAGGCTAGTCACATGCTTAAAATAAAGCACACACCTAAGTGTTTTTCTGAATCAGAATTATTATATGCTTTTGTCTTGCACTGTAGCATAGATTATAGAATGCTTTCAATCCAGCAAGTTAGAATAGGACATACACTAAGAGAAGCTAAAAACTATATTATCTCTGACATAATTTTATCAATGACAGCAAGTGCCTGGGGTATATTATGGGACACAACAAGGTATGTTTCAATTAGTACAGCTGCCTGTGAAGTTTGGTGACCAGGCTGGGGGAGGGAAGTGTCACTTTCCCTTTGATGCTAGTCTGCTATAGCTTCTCAAAAAGATGTAATTCAAAGGGAAACAGGATGTTTCTTCTCTGGGTCATAAGCAGTATTTAGTAGCACTTGTGAAGCTGCTCACTTACATGACATGTTAACATTCTTTCATAAAGCTGAATTTGGAACTATTGTGACCAGTTGAACTAGGACTTTTTCCTGCTGAGCATTCTGATTTAATCCAGCAAAGAATTTAATCATGTGTTAAATTTAAACATGAGAATTGTCCCATTGACTTCAATAAAACCACTCACATGCATAAAGTTAAGTTTTAGACATGTGGCTCATGTCCCATTGGTGGAAGTCTCAATGCGTATTTGGGACCTTGCTACACACCAAAACCATATGACCATTATGTTAAATGGGATTTTAAAAAATCTCTTTCCCTATTTTCCATTGATATTTAAAAGTAAAGAATACAGGTCCAACTGCAAATGTAGCTAATGTTTGTAGGTATCATGAGTTATTTCCCCTCCCCCTAGGGGATTTATTATGCCAGGTACAGAGCACAATAGTATGGTCTAGCAAAGCACTTAGGCACATGCTTAACTTTAAGAAGAGGGGGGAACCTAGGGGAAGAGGAAAGGGACTCATGACACCTACACACATTAGATTACATCTTTTTTCAAAAGTCAGTTTAAAACATGGTGTCTTATGTTCTTATGTTCTCAATTTCTCTCTACAGTTGTATTATTTAATTCTATAAAGCTTCCTGGGATACCGATTGTATAAAAGACACAATAAAATAAAATTGTATTGAGCTGTAATCTTTTGAAGTAAATCTCGCTCTACATAGTATCTGTTCAAATACTACTAAACATGGCAACATATGCAATCTTGTATCTTCCTTATGAGTTGCTACCATTGGAAGGAATAGTTAATTTTGATTGAAATATTGTGTTACTTTAATTTGTTGATTCAATAAAAAGTATCAAATTATGTATGGTGCCATGAACAGTGGCTTATATTGTTAGAACTATTATTAGAGGTGAAATAGTATTGCCTCATCAGTTTCTTCTCTAGACTGCATATACTCAACATTCTGAAGTGATTTAAACACAATCTACAACCATAGGTGCTAGAATTTGAAGTGCTGGGGGTGCTGCCATACTCCCTGTCTTGAAGTGGTTTCCATTATATAGAACGTTTACAGTTTAGTTCAAAGGCTCTCACCCACTATAATAATTGTTCTGGCACCACTGTCTACATTAGAAGTGTTAATGTAATAAAGTGGCCATTATTGGTTTAGCTATGGGATGGACTCAGGTGCCCCCCATCCTACATTCTGATTTTCAGTGGGAGTTTTTCCCCCACTCAGTTTGTGATACAGTTGAATAAAGCAGGACGTTTCCAACCTACAGTCCAGTGAGTAGAATGTTATTTTTGTTGCACTGAGAAGCTCTTTACACTTGTAACTTGTAATTTACTGTCTAGTTTATACGTATGTGACTGCCTGCAAATGGCTGGTCCATAAAAAATAAAAGGCTTCCTATGAATTACCTGTTAATTGAAACTCCCCTTTAGCACAACCCTGTCTTTGTTTGTTTGTTTGTTTGTTTGTTTGTTTGTTTGTTTCAATTGGCAGGCTTAAGTTCTATCTCCATGCCATACAGGGGTGCTGGGACTATTTTTATATGGACGTGCTGAGTGCTATTGAACCAAACAGTAAATTACTTCAAGCCAGGGGGTGCGCAACACCCCCTGCATCTCTAGTTCCAGCATCTATGATGCCATATGTGGTCCCATTTCAGCAACGAACTTAAGCACATGGCTTTCTTTCAATATGTGACTCATCCATTGACTTATGTTAGAAAGTAAGTGGTAATTTGATTTCAACAGGACTATTGGTGTGACTAAAATCAAACACTTGTTTAATTACATTGCTAAATCAGGGCCGAGGTGAGAAATAGGACTGTGAGGGCCAGGCTTTTCTATCAGCCCCACTGATTTGAAGTGTAAAGGAAAATCTCACTTTTATTTTAAATAAATAAATAAAGTTTGCAGCATTTTTTGTGTGCAAATGACCTTGAAACTGTAATGTGATTGTCAGGGTTGAAAGGAACAAGCAATTGATCTCCAGTTCTGCATCATGAGCCTGGGGGGACATTAACATGTCCTCCTTCCACCTTCTATGTAAAATGAGTCCATTAAGTTTAGCGCTGAGTGTCTCCTGGGAAGTGCTGAGCACCCTTAACTCCCATTTAAAAATGTATATTAACAGACATTAAAATATAATTACAAATATTCTGTGTACAAAATGTCATAAATTAATCCTCTGAACAGAACTGGAAATTTGCCAACTGTATGTTGCTCTCATTCCAATTTTAAATTTTTATTACTTCATCCTCACATATCATATTCTTAGCGAGACAAGGTGGGTGAGGTAATATATTTTATGGGACCAACTTCTGTTGCCGAGAGAGACAAGCTTTTGAGCCATACAGAGCTCTTCTTCAGGTCTGGGAAAGATACTTCCAGCATCACAGCACAATGCAAGGTGGAACATAAATGCAAGGTGGAACGTATAGTTATGTTCTATATTGTAATATATTCTATTGGAACAGAAAATGATCAGAATGAGAAGGCCAAGATTATTAAAAATTGAACCCTAGATTAACCACACAAAGCTCTTGTTTAAGTCTGGGAAAGGTACTCCCATCCAATATAAAAACAAAAAGTGGAACTAACTAAAACTACACCACAACCCACAGAACATCAACACTGGGAGAAAACATGGCATCGGTACCCACCACATGGACACTACACAACACCCAAACATCATCGATTTATCAAGTCTAGAATCATAGAATCTCAGTGTTGGAAGGGACCTCAGGAGGTCATCTAGTCCAACCCCCTGCTCTAAGCAGTCTACTCTCACTGGAGCTAAATTATCTGTTCTCTCTAAGGGACCAGACCCTACCAGAACAAGAGATGGAAAACCTGCAGACATATCTCCACTGCTAAAATGATCCACACCTCCCACAACACACCTTTCCATGGCTCTCACACATGCCTATCACGACACGTGGCATACCTCATTCAGTGCACTAAATACCCCAACAACAACTGCATGGGTGAAACCAATCACTACACTCTCAAATGAACTCACAAGGGAAAATGATAAAATACCAAAACAACCTATGACCTCTGAGTGACCACTTTTGACAAAGTGATCACGCTATATCTAACCTAGCAGTCCTCATTCTCAAAGGAAACCTGCACAATGTTTTCAAAAGACAAGACTGGGAACTTACATTCATTATTCTCCTAGACACTAAAAATCATGGACTGAACAGAGACACTGGATGTATCGCTTATTAGAACAAACTGTAGCTGACTAACCCAGAGGTCCCCAAACTGTAGGGTGCATTCCCCTAGAGGGCATGGAGGAATATTCGAGGGGGTGTAGTAGGGTCAGGCCAGCCATAGGGGGTGGGGGGGAGTGCCACCCATCCTGGCTGTCCCCAGCTCCACTCTGGACCCAGCTTGGGATTCCAGCTCCTGGTCCTGACCAAGTCTCCACTCCCAGTCTTGGGTCCCAACCATGACTCGGCCCCTATGCCCTGGTCACGGTTCTGCTCCCGGCCCTGGTCTGGCTCCTGACCGCAGCTCCTGCTGGGTGGCACTGATAGATTCCATTACTGGTAAAGGGGGGTGTGACAGAGAAAGTTTGGGGACCACAGCATTAACCCTATCTTTTTCTCCAGTGAGTGCAGAGGTGTTAATGGGTCACTCTACCTTGAATGGTCCCTTACAATATACACTAACTACTTATGCTCAAAAACTGTTCCACCTTGCATGTTGCTGTGATGCTGGGAGTACCTTTCCCAGCCTTAAAGAAGAGTTCTGGGTGGCTAATCTAGGACTCCATTTTTAAAAATCTTGGCCCTCTCACTCTGATCCTCCTCTCATTAACACTGCTGTAAATCAGGATTTGATCCACTCTAATCAATAGTTTTACAGTGGTTTGAAATGGCTCTGAAAGGGGAATCAGTCTCTCTCTATATATATTCCATCTAGAAATGCTGCAACCATCTCAAGGTTGGAAAAAGAATAACCAGATCTCAGTACACGGAAGAACAATTATATATGTTATTTCCAGAAATGGTGATTAGTAGTGGTAGGGACATGGTATCCCTAATAGAAAAACAGAGGAATAGATAGCAAAAAATGTCCACTCAGGAATAGAGATGGCTAAAGAAAACAAAGCCTCACTCCCTACAAAACTAGCAAGAAGTCACATTTGTACATATTGCAGTTGAGAGAAGCATTTATTGTTCTCCTCCCCATTCTTTTTTTCTTTATGCTAAACCAAATGGCAGTGTCTTCAGGCTACAACCTGTCATTTAGCAGTGAAAAACTGTTTTTGCAATGAAAATGGCAAATTTTCACTGTGGAGCAAATACACAAAAGTACGGCAAATTTATTTGATCTTCCCCGTGTTCCACCCGCCTATCAACCAACCAACCATACACAGAGCAAAACTATGCATTTATTACATCTCATACCTGAAGGTCCATATGTGCAAGATGCAAATTTTATTTGAATATTCATTTTAATTTTTAAGCTAATGTATCTTCCGTTGTAATTCCATCATTTTGCAATCACACACCTGGGAAAGAGTTTACTGGCAGGCATACTCAGCAAGTTTTAAGTAAATATTTTCAAGTATTTGTGGGAAGCAAATTTCCATGTTAAATCAAAAATACTCACACTTTACACTCAATTATTCTGAACGAACAGCTTGTGGAAAACTATAGCCCAAGAATTTTATACAGAAGTCATTCAATGAAAAAATTAAAATAATAAATGTTTGAGAAAATCTCATTCTGTTCAAAGATCATTTGTGTACAGAAAAAATAGATGAAATTTATCAAGTACAATGTTCATTATTACAATTATTCATCCAGAACTAATTCTAGTAAACACAAGAGTCAGGAAAAATCCTCCCTCCCCGCCCCCCATGCTCCTTTAGGAATAGCTCAGTTCTCTACATGAATTAGATATTTTTGCACTACCGTCCCCATCCACCCCTTACTTACACATACACACACCAACCTTCCAAGGATTGTAGAGGCAGGATATTCGATATTAAATGTACCAACGGTTTTAGTGAGTTTAGAATATTATACATTCCTGTAGTTGAAATCAGAAAATATATTTGGCCTTAATATCCAAAGCTACTCCATATATTTGCACTAACTTTTGCAAACTTTTAAGGCTATTCTGATTTTCTTTTGAATGTGATAAAGATAAGATTCTTTGTTTTCATTCTTAAAAATAGAGAGAAATCCACAGTTCACTTGATGTCTCTTAGCAAGCACAGACATAAACACTGTTTAATCTGACTCTGAAGATCTGAAATTAGAGGATCTCATTTATACGCACACACATGCACACACACCACAGACCTCTCTTTGCAGTTGCCAAATATTTGAAGCACATTGGTGTGCATGTCAGCATTTTTTTATTATTTTTACACTTTATGAAAAACTCACTGTATCTGTTGCCTGAAGTTAAGTTGAAAATATTGATCTCTTTCAGCTATAGATGTATGTGTAAAATGAAGCTAAAATCAACTGCAGAATCTCACTTTCCAAAGTGTTGAGTCTTCCACGCCTGAGTCAGTGTTTCCCTAGATGGTAACTATCGACAAATCTGGTGAGGATTGATTTAATTCAAAGGTGTTTAAAATATTGAATTTAATCATGGTTTAAATCAGCAAGCAGGAAACCTCGATTTAAATAATACGTTTTTAATCATGTTTCACATTTCTACTTCTTAGTTATTTTATTAAAAAAAGGTTGATGCTAATTGATAGGTAACCATTACAACATCTTAACTTGAAACTAAATATACCTTTACACTACATTTGGTGCTTCTTTTTGGTAAGGGGGATACATTATCTATATTAATTTATATCAACAATTATACAGCTTAATTTACATTTATTCAGATTCATAATCTTTTTACATTGTTATTATTTTGGAAAATGGTGAATAATGCATTTCTTATTCACTAGACGGTTGATTTTTTTTACTTGTGATTTGTGCAAAGCTCTAATTGGATGGAAATTCATATTCAATTAAAATTGCAAAAAACAGTATTTTAACTTATTTTTTTAATTAAAGAGAACTACCTTAAATATGCTGTATACATAAGAAAAAGTATCAAAGTTTATCAGCACATTTTTTCATGTAAAGTTAGCATTTATTATAGAAAACAAGTATATTATCTGTAGTTATTGAATTGGACTGATTGTTTCTTGTCATTAAGTCTTGTAAGAACTAGTAGATTTTAGAATTAGTAGATTTCATCCTTTCACACCAAGTTTATATTCATAGTTTTGAAAAAGAAAAAAAGCTTTTCTGCTTTTTCAACTCCAAATTGATTTCTTAACTTGACCAAACACGTCATTGAACTAGTTGAATAAATTACAATGAAGAAAGTATTCTCTCTGCACCTGCAGAAGAGATTACTGCTGTCAAAAGCTTTTTTGGCACATCAGTAAACTCTGGTTCTTTGTGGTTAGCCAGTGACTTCCATTAGTTCAGTAGTTTGAATTGTTTTTTAAAAACTTCACAGCAAACCTACTGCTTAATATTATTTTTTTGCATTTAATTTAAATGATTTTAATCGATTATAGTAAATCTGGGCCATATCATAAATTGTCAATTTCGAATATAAGTTTAAATATATATTTGTAATTTATTTTAAATTAACAAAATCTAATTTAAATAAAAAATTCAGTGTTTTAATAAAAAAAACCCTTACTGATATTTATCTACCCTGAGTAAAACGTATGTCTTTTCTGTTTCTAGCTGTGTGGCTGATGTTAGTTTAATATTTGCTAAATAAATTCATGCACCTATTCAGCTTTGCACTGGTAAACATTATAGTACTTGACAAAGAATTTCATTATCACAGTGGATTTCATAAGGAATAATTAATTTGGCACATATAACTGTTTGCATCTGTTTACAAATTATCCATGAAAAGCTAGTGTAGAAGGATTGAAATCAGCCAGTAGCAGATAGAAAGAATGGAAGAGGATTGGACTACTTAGTGGTTTGAGGAAACAATACCTTTAAAGAAATACATATATTTAATTGTACATACAATAAAATATAAATTATTGCCTTTGGTTACTATGTGCAGGAGGGAGTAATTAAACCCATATTAGATCTGTAGCCTTCTCTGTGAATCATGCAGTAGCTTTTAAAAAGTGTAAACACCAAGAACGTCAAGAGACTGTTTAAGATGGCACAATGAATACTTCGGAATAATGAAATGAAATTAAGGAAGGGAAAAGAAAACTAAAAACAAGAGATATTCCGATAAGGTTAGGTTATTGGGTTGTTAGTGTAGGTGTAGTTTAGTGAACCCGAAAGTAACTAAGTGATCTAGCTCAAGGGTGGGCAAACTATGGCTCGCGGGCTTGGCCCCACTCCGGCGCTCCGGCCGGGGAGTCTGGACCACACAGCTCAGGCCTGCTGCTGCGCTCCGGCCGGGGCACTGGGTCGGGGGCAGCAGCATGTGGCTTGGCCCTGCTCTGGCCGGGCGCAGGGTCGGGACCGCACCACGTGACTAGTCCCGCTCTGGCACTCCAGCCATTTGTTGGTATAACTTATTCCATCTCCCCCCACCCCTACCCCGAAATGAAATAAGCTATACCAGCAAAAGTGCAGTTTTCCCAGTATAACTGCATCTACACTAGAGGTTTTTGCTGCCACTTCACACCCCTATCCAACACAGCTATGCCTGCAGGAGTTTTTAATGTAGACACAGCCTCAGTGGATTTCTTAGCACCAATGCCTCGGGCAGACATGTTATGTTCATGTAATCAATGCAAGAAAAGTAAGGTCCTAAACAGAAATATGTTTCCAAGTAGAAGAACAATTAACCCTGAAGTATATTCCATCTCTGGGGGGACTTAAATACTTAGTTGGTTTGTAACCATTTTGCAAAGAATGATTGTCAGAAAAAATATTTGAGGAAATGACTAGTCCAGACGTTAAGAGGTAAGGTTTAGGCTATATCATATTACATAAACTGGCATGGGACACAGTCCTAGAAAAGCTTCATCGTACAAGGTAAGAATATATTTTTTTCAAGAGAAGGAAGCAAGGAATTGAATGGCAAGTGAAAGTTGTTTCCATAATTCTAGAGATATGGGATATCTCACATGCTCCTACATGTGGTGACTCCTCAGACTTCCCCCCTTAAGGCATGCTTTGCCATTCTCAGAAACCTTTAATCAGCAGAGGGGCGCTTGATTTTCTTTTCCTCCTTCATATTCTGGGTCCTTCCAGAAGGGAAAAGAGAAGGTGTCAGAGGCTAGAGAAGTTCAGTTTTGGACATATGAGGACAAATTCCTCCTTGGTATAACTTTGTCCATTGAGTTTGAGATAGTGGTAGCATATCCAGGAGTAGAAATACGGAAGAAATTAGTTGGAGATGAAAGATAAGGGAAATAGATATAGAGCGAGAGATTTCAGAATCATCAGCACAGCGATAGTACATGTAAACAGATGCACATGTACATGATGTAACAGATGCAATGTACATGTAAACAGATAGATGAATAGATAATCTCCTATCTGACAGAAAACATGTTTTTCACCTTTGCTGGTAACTAATACAGACTCTAACAACATATTTACAGTATAATCACTCCTTATATAGTATCTCTACATATATTTCACAAAGATATTAATAACCAGTGTGACACCAACTTTCATTTGAGACGTCAGATGACATTCTTTGGTGAACTAGAATGTACATATTGGAATCAGGAGATTCCTGTAACCCACCTGCCAGTAGGTATGAAGACATTCTTGGGTCACAACCTCCCCCATCGCTCCTGTCATTAGTTGGTGAGGGTGAAGCATGAGAGGGATTGAAACAGTTTGCTACCTATTCAGGGTATCCATTGTAGGTTCCCTATTTCAGTCCCACCCTTAATCTAGCTGTGGGATCTCTGATTATGTCAGAGGCTAGGCCAGGCGTCGGCAACCTTCGGCACATGCCCCATCAGAGTAATCTGCTGGCGGGCCGGGAGACGTGTTTATGTTGACCGTCTGCAGGCACGACCCCCCGCAGCTCCCAGCAGCTGTGGTTCACCGTTCCCGGCCAATGGGAGCTGCAGGAAGTGGTGGCCAGTACGTCCCTGTGGCCTGCAAAGGTTGCCAACCCTGGGCTAGGCTGATCACCAGTTTTGGAGTCTGGAAGGGGTTATTCTCATATAGTAAAACTGGCAAACTCTTATGGGGTTTTTCACCTTCCACTTGGCATGCAGGAAGTCTAGTTTTGGGGATTTAATGACAATTGTTGCATTTTAGATAGGTTCCAGTATGGAAGATCAGTTCTAAAATCCCTGACTGAGATCCCTGTAACCCAATGGGCTGCTTGGGCATTGGTGCTAAGCACAGCATTGCTTGGTGAAAGGGTGTGCCTCAATGTCTGGTTCAGCTCATGGTAGTTCATGGCTCCCCTTGTTTTAGCTCTCATACCTCCAATGCGGTGGAGTGAAGCAGGCTGGGATTCTGGCTTCCAGTCGGAGTTGCTTGGTGGGCCTGAGGGTATAGAAGGGGCATGGCCTTCATATACACCCTTGGGCATGTAGTCCATTGGTACCCATTGATATCCACATTGGAATGAACCTGCCAGGTAGTTCCAGGTGGTTACCCTAGATAAGTAAAAACTTTAAAAAAAATGTTATATCCTTTGCATTTAACAAATTATGATATCTGTATCGCACTGTTTTCATGTCTACATGAAATATTCCATCTCAGCTTGCTGGTCAACCAACTTTGCAATTGCCAACCTAAGGAGAGTCTGAGGAGCACAGGCTACACTTGTAGTATGTAACATTTAGCCCTTTCCTTCCTCCTAGGTCATGATTCCCAACTGTTGACTTCAGTAGATCAACTCCAGACAGGGACAAAGGTACTGCATATACACAAGCTCCTTATATAAGGGTACGTCTACACTACGGAATTAGGTCGAATTTGTAGAAATCGATATTTTAATACCCAATTTTATGGAATCGATTGTGTGTGTCTCCACTAAAGACAATTAAGGCCATTAGGTCAACGGACTGTGTCCACAGTATCGGGGCTAGTGTCGACTTTCGGAGCGTTGCATTGCGGGGAGATATCCCACAGTTTCCGCAGTCTCAGCCACCCATTGGAATTCAGGGTTGCGATCCCAATGCCTGATGGGGCAGAAAACATTGTCGCTGGTGGTTCTGGGAACATGTCGTCAAGCCATCTCCCCTCCGTCCCTCCCTCCATGAAAGCAACCTTTTTCACGCTTTTTTTCCGGGGTTTCCCGTGCAGGCGCCATACTACGGCAAGCATGGAGCCTGCTCAGCTTGCAATCACCGTACGTCACCAGCGTGCACCTGGACATTTGGTCTAGTGGGGATTCAGTCCCACTGTAATACAGGCAAAGGGATAGCTCAGCAGTCTGAGCATTGGCTTGCTAAACCCAGGGCTGTGAGTTCAATCCTTGAGGGGGCTATTCTGCCTCAGGCTGATAGTTGCGGAACTACGCAGCAGCAGCTTCTTGCCTTCTAGCAGCAGAGGGTGCAATATGCTTACAAGCCATCATCGTCCCCTGTGTGCTCCCTGCTGACCTTTGGTGTGGTCGGCCGGGGGCACTTGGTTATACATGGGAGTGACTGTGGTCATTCTCTTTTTTACGTTTTGTTTAATGGAGATTCAGTACTACCTGGACGACTGGCAGAGGGATAGCTCACCGGTTTGAGCATTGGCCTGCTAAACCCGGGGGTTGTGAGTTCAATCCTTGAAGGGGCCAGGAGATGATGACGGCTAGCAAACATACTGTACCGTCTGCTGCCGAGCACCCAAGAGATGATGACGGGTAGCAAGCATACTGAACTGTCTGCTGCCAGCCTACCCCTTTCTCCCCCCTCCATCCCTGAAAGCAACAGACGGGGGAGCAAAAAATCCTTTTGCGCCTTTTTCCATGCAGGTGCCATATTGCTGTCACCATTGTTATCCACCTGCCTCTTCTGCTGCCACTCTGCTCTCCTGCAGGTGCCATACCAGGGAAAGCATGGAGCCCACTCAGATCGCCGCGGCTGTTATCGCCGTTATAAACACCACGCGCATTGTTCAGCAGTTTATGGAGAACGAGAACCTGCAACAGCAGGCGAGGAGGTGACGGTAGTGCGGTGAGGACAGTGATGAGGACATGGACACAGACCTCTCTCAAAAAAGCCCCCCCGGAAGGTGGACATGATGGTGTTAATGGGGCATGTTGATACAGTGGAACGCCGATTCTGGGCCCGGGAAACAAGCACAGACTGGTGGGACCCCATAGTGCTGCAGGTCTGGGATGAATCCCAGTGGCTGTGAAAATTTCACATGCGTAAGGACACTTTCATGGAACTTTGTGAGTTGCTTTCCCCTGCCCTGAAGCGCAAGAACACCAAGACGAGAGCAGCCCTCACAGCAGAGAAGTGAATGGCAATAGCCCTGTGGAAGCTTGCAACGCCAGACACCTACTGCTGTCAGTCGCGAATCAATTTGAAGTGGGAAAATCTACAGTGGGGGCTGTTGTGATGCAAGTAGCCAAGGCGATCACAGAGCTGCTGGTACCAAGGGTTGTGACTCTGGGAAATGTGCAGGTCATACTAGATGGCTTTGCGGCAATGGGGTTCCCACAGAGCATGGGATAAGGCTGCCCTCCCCAGAAACCTTTTGCACAGGCTTTGGGAGTACATCCAGGAGAGCTTTCTGGAGATGTCCCTGGAGGATTTCCGCTCCATCCCCAAACATGTTAATAGACTTTTCCAGTAGCTGTAGCTGTACTGGCCACGAATTAAGCATTAAACACGCTTGCTTATAAAACATGTATTAATTTCACAGAGGTACACTCACCAGAGGTCCCTTCTCCGGCATCAAGTACACCTTGGGTGGGTTCGTAGGGTACTGGCTCCAGGGTGACAAAGATTTCCTGGCTGTTGGGGAAAAGTGCTTCTCCGCTTCCTTGCTGTGTCTGTGCGCTATTTTCAGCATCATTATCATCATCTTCCTCTTCCCGAAAATGCTCCTCGGTGCTTTCTGATGATCCACGTACGGAGTCATACCACATGGGTGGGTCAGTGCTGGCTGCACCTCCTAGAATGGCATGCAGCTCGTCATAGAAGCGGCATGTCTGGGGCTCTGACCAAGAGCGGCCGTTTGCATCTCTGGTTCTTTGGTAGGCTTGCCTGAGTTCCTTAATCTTAATGCGGCACTGTTGCACGTCCCTGTTGTAGCCTCTGTCCTGCATGCCCTTGGAGACTTTAGCATATGTATTGGAGTTTCTTCTTTTGGACCGTAGCTCTGCTAGCATGGTTTCATCTCCCCATACTGCGATCAGATCGCGTACCTCACTCTCGGTCCACGCTGGAGCTCGTCTTCGGTTCTGGGACTCCATCATGGTCTGCTGATGAGATCTGCACTCACCTGCAGCGCACCACGCTGGCCAAACAGGAAATGAAATTCAAAAGTTCGTGGGGCTTTTCCTGTCTACCTGGGCAGAGCATTCGAGCTCAGACTGCTGTCCAGAGCAGTCAAATGTTGCACTGTGGGATAGATCCAGGAGACCAATACTGTCGAATTGCGTCCACACTAAGCCTAGTTCGATTCGGCAATATCGCTTTAAGCGCTAATCCCCTTGTTGGGGGTGGAGTGGCGAGATCGATTTTAAGAGCCCTAGAAGTCGATGTTAATGGCTTCATCGTGTGGATGGGTGCACAGATCAATCGATATAATGCTAATAAACTCGACCTAAACTCGTAGTGTAGACCAGGGCTAAGAGCATACGTACATTGCAGATGGAAGCAAGCCTCCCAGCCCAGGTAGACACCCTTGCAATAGCTCGGCTCAAGCTAGTATACTTCAAATGGCAGTGTGGATGTTGTGGCACTGGCAAAGACTTGGGCTAGCTGCCTGGGCTCAGACCCAGAGGGTCAGGTGGCCTTGACAGTCCAAGCTGCCATCTGAGCCATACGTCATCATCGTTATTTCTAATGTGCTAACTCAAGCTGGGCTAGTGTGAGTCTGTCTACCCTGGCTGGGAGGCTTTCTCCTAGCTGCAGCATACACATGACGAAAGGGCCTGACACAGGAAGGTGCTGAGTGAATGGGAGTTTCAGATGCCCAGAATCTCTCAGGACCAAGTCCTTGGTGAATCATTTACTATCATAGCTCCTAAAGTTACATGTCACACATGTATTTTCCACTTCTTGAAGAGCTGGAGATCGGCTGTGGTTTGCTATTGCTCTGGTGAGAAGGGAGGAATGTTACACTCATCTTTTCCCCTTGCAAGCCCATGCAAGAGCCAATTAGAAGAACAGTACTTGTGCTCAAGGCTGCTCCATCTTGAACAGCTACAGGTGCATGTCACCTCAAAGGAACAGGGAGATGTTGAAGGCTTTACCCCCTCCACAACAGAAAGTAGATGGGGAAGAGGGCTAAACAATTGCAAAGGGAAGGGATCGTAAATGCTATATGGCACATTTTGGCCCTGAATGTAGAGCAGAGACTTCCAAAATGCATAGCAAGGGGGCAACATTCATTGCAGGCATTTTTGTAGGTGAAACCTGTCCTGACATGAATAATTAACACATGGAGGGAGGTCTCCTTTCTTGGAGGATAGAATGGGGGATCTAAATAGACCATTAGACTGAAAACAGAATGTCTGAGGCAGCCAAGATAAGCACGAACACCCTGATACTATGGACAATGGACAAAATAAACATGGTATGTAAAGATCTACATGACCAGCAAATGGGCAGAGCATGCTGCACAGGGATTGGTCCCTGCAAAGTAACCAAGCCAAGCCAAAAACTTCTGATGCAGTGTCATGTGTAAATGTACACAAATAAAGAGGTTTTCTGTGTAACTTTGGAGCTATGAGGTGCCCTGCATCCACCACCCTGCATCTGAGACTCATCCACTCCGCATAGCATTGCTCTATGCCAAATAAAGGCATTTTGGTGATGAAATCTGGAGTCGAACTAAGTGTTTTGGATCCCAGAGTACTGGATGAAGTGTTCTCTCAGAACTGAATGAGATGCTCTGATAAGCCAAGTGGAAAAGGTCTCGGAAGGAATCCCAATATTTTTTGCCATGCATCCATATAATTAGATGTACCACTGAAGGTGACTGTGGGAACAGCTTTTGGGAGTACAGATAGGAGACTCCTACAGTGTTGAAAAAATACTTCTAAAAGAGGGAAAAATGAGATACAGGGAGGAAGAATTTGTAATATTGAGATATCATCTATGTGAGAGATGGCCAAGACACAGACCAGACTTTTAACAGTACTATTGAAGAGGCAAGGACACTGTGGTTCACATATTTTTTCTACTGTGGATCAAGAGAAAGATCCTCTTATAATATATATAATATGATTAGATTTACTAATCTTGAACCAATTGGTCCTTCTGGCAAAAAACAATGGTGATTACTGGTCTTCTGTATCTAGATGTATCTAGATGAGCATTTACAATTGTATTAGTTAACTCTAGCTAATTGGCAATCAATTAACTCAAGTTAAAACAGCAGCAAAAGCTCTAGTATAGACATATCCATAGAGGAAGAAACAAAAGTTTGATAGATGAGAGCTAATGGCTTCAGAACTAGCCACATTCTTTAATTCTCAAGTAGGTAATGGTCTGCTTCTCAGCACCTCCTACATGCCCACAGCTTCCCCTAATATCACCACTGTCCCAGATGGGGCCATATATAGCCAGTGTTCCCAGAAAACAGTATGAAGTTATTTTATGGTGCATAGTACATCACTATATATTACAAAGTATGCACAGCAGATAGGGTGGCTATTTTTTTTAAATAGCTGGTTCACGATTGCGGTGCAACTACTGTCTTTTTTGCACCCTTTTGGTTCTCAGGCTGTAAAAAGAGAAAATAGTTTAAATTAGGAGTTTGCTTGCTTGATTAAAAAGGGACCCAGCTAGATGTTTTATTTTGCTAATGGAAGATTCATATAGCCTCTGTTTGCTGAACAGACATCATGATGAATTACAATGACAACGTGAAATCCCACTGACAGCAGAAAAGCAAATTTGTTACTATGAATATTGAGGAAGCTAGGACAAATTTAAACTTGATATTTGCCATGGATGTTCTTCCAAAATCTAGACAGATGCTCTTGAAAATGAATTATTTATGATGACTATTATTAAAATGAGTATATATGATACCAACACTGAAAAGCACAACCCTGAAGGTATCTTTGAGTATCTTAAACTATTCAGAACACTAGCATTCTTGTGTAATCCCCATTTCCCCCCCTTATTTCATGGTGTTCATCCAAAACCACTTATTGCTCTAATGACAGCTGCTGGTTTCTACTTACTCTGACCTGATCTGGAAACATTCCTAGACAAGGTGGCAGAACAGAGCCTTGAGTGATTGCAAAGAAGGAGTTGCTATTTTAACACACTAGAGGGAGTGCAGGAAGTTGTTAACCATGTTCAATAGCTGTTTTGAAGCTGGTGTGGAAGATGACATTAAGGGCAGACATTCTTGCTTGTGCATACATACCCCTGAGTTGGAAGCTGAAAGCTCCTGAGGAATCAGTAGTGAATTCTGTCGTGGTTACAAACCTGGCAACCATGTTGAGCAACAGTCAGATCCAGCCCAGCCCTGCAGGAAGAAGAGAGAGCTGCCAGGGGAAAACAAGATTGATTCTGTGGGTCAGATCGCAGTACAGTTGCCTATAATTTTACAGAAGTCAGAAGGATTGAGACTGGGAGAGAAACATCATAAAGGAGAAATCACAGACTGGAGGCCAAATGTCTTCAGGAGTTGTATTACATCATTGAGCCTAACAGCTACAGTACTTGTCAAGTTTTCTTTTCTTTCTTATTTGAAGTTGTGTATGTGCTCAATAGTGTGGATACTGTAACAATTGGTTATGTAGTACCACTAGATGTTTTATATAATTATAAATATAATACTTAGGGTGAGCCTATGTGAAAGCAGAAGATCTCTGATTGTCAGAAGATCCAATCCCTGTATTTATTTTGTAAAGTATTCTACATATAGATATTTGGAGGTGGGGTGTCGGACAGGGCCTGTGCTACATTCCTCATTTTAAAGGAAAATAACCTATCTCTAGTTAGTGATGTTAATCTAGAATGGGTGCATTGTAATTGCTGTGCTATAATAGTTGATCTTTGTACTGTTATTCATAAAAAGGAATTTGAAATTATTAATTGTGTGTAACTGACTTATGGTAAAGACTGGTACTCGGCTCCTAAGGAGAGAAAGAAAGTGAATCCTTTATTAATTTCCACTGTTAGTATTTAGAAGGTTCCTACAGAAAATCCCACTGTAGTCTCTCGCAAGGATAGGAATTCATAGTCTGTGCAACTATGTTAAGTCATAGAGGGGTATTCTGTAGCACAGAATTGGTAAGTAATTTGACTTATTTCCCCTGTACATAGGTTACACGTTCACTGTAAAGCATAATATTTCCTTGACAAAGAATATAGCAAAATGATGTTAGTATGACATTCTCAGTTTTCCAAAACATAGGTAATCATGACAATCAAAGTTGACATGCAAAAAAAGCATTGTTAGAGGAATAAACAACAAAAAACACACTATACACACTAAACTAAATTTTCTTTTAAACTAAATGTTTGTCAACCCATTTAATTCTTAATGTAACTGGGACACAAAACAAACAGCAACAAAAACAATAGGTTTCTTCAGTGTACATCAACTACCTTGTCTTGTGAGGCTTG
The DNA here is from genome assembly GCA_037349315.1 of Chelydra serpentina. NCBI lineage: Eukaryota > Metazoa > Chordata > Testudines > Chelydridae > Chelydra > Chelydra serpentina. Next base: position 83,594,311 of record JBAIAC010000004.1, read on the forward strand.
ACATTCCATTTATTTGAAAAGGTATTATATTCAACTGTTGAGATATATGTTTGTGATTTCTTTTGGTGTACAGTAAATATACTAGACTACTGTTCTTAGGAGAGTTTTACATCAACATAACTGTCACAGTTGCAGGGTAAGTACATGTGTATTCCCCCCCTCCATGGTCCCTCAACCGCACCTATTTAAAGGTGCTGTCACCTCTCTTGAGTGGAGACCCTCATCTCACTCCACTCTGACTGGGGTCTTTAAGGATGAAGAGCTCCCTGCTTTACACGGTAATATCCCCAGCAAGCCAGTCTGTCAATAAAGGCCAGAGCCTGTGCTAGTTTGAACCAGAATATGCAAGTCTCCCCAGATGGTGAAGTGGAGGTGTTCTAACCATAGTGAATTTTGTTAATCATCCAGTATTATTTTCACTTTCTGGAGGAGCGGTAATAACCCTACCCATGTGGAGTGAATACAGTCTCTATGCCCTCTATCATATCCCTGATGGACCTATAGACTTTCACAGCCTAGCATTAGTCTTATACTAATTCAGAAGAAAAATGCATCCATTACGCAAAATAAAATTCAGTCAATGGGCTCTTATTCCATTTGCACAGAATCATAAATCCACATTTCCCATGGTAATGCAAAGAAAATTATATCTTTGTATTTGATTATACAGAATGTTGAACAAACTCAGTCTGTTGAAATCCATTCAAGCAAGAACAGCTCTCCAATGCACATTGTCAAAATGCCAAATATCAGAGCCTTAAGGAACAATATCTTTTATGAAAGTTTATACATTAAAAACGTTGATTGAGAACATATTTTTATAGTTAGATAAACAAGAGCTGTCACTAACTTTCAACTTACAGTGACACGTCTTCAAAATTGTATATATGCTCTGAGCCAGATTCTGTTCTCACTTAGCCCTGGTCTACACTTCGAGTTTCGGTCTAATTTATTAGCGTTATATCGATTGATCCGTGTACCTGTCCACACGAGGAAGCCATTTACATCGACTTCTAGGGCTCTTAAGTTAGATTTCTCCACTCCACCCCCCACGAGGGGATTAGCGCTAAAATCGATATGGCCGAGTCGAATTAGGCTTAGTGTGGATGCAATTCGATGGTATTAGCCTCCGGGATCTATCCCACAGTGCACCATTTGACTGCACTGGACAGCAGTCTGAGCTCGGATGCTCTGCCCAGGTAGACAGGAAAAGCCCCAGGAACTTTTGAATTTCATTTCCTGTTTGGCCAGCGTGGCGAGCTGCAGGTGAGCGCAGATCTCATCAGCAGACCATGATGGAGTCCCAGAACCGAAGACAAGCTCCAGAGTGGACCGAGTGTGAAGTACGCGATCTGAATCCGTGCTAGCAGAACTACGGTCCAAAAGAAGAAATGCCAATACATATGCCAAAGTCTCCAAGGGCATGCAGGACAGAGGCTACAACAGGGAAGTGCAACAGTGCCGCATTAAAATTAAGGAGCTCAGGCAAGCCTACCAAAGAACCAGAGAGACAAACGGCCACTCTGGGTCAGATCCCCAGACATGCCTCTTCTATGATGAGCTGCATGCCATTCTAGGGGGTGCAGCCAGCACTAACCCACACATGTGCTATGATTCCGTACGTGGATCATCACAAAGCAGTGAGGAGCATTTTCAGGAAGAGGAAGAAGATGATAATGATGGTGAAGATAGCGCACAGCAAGGAAGCGGAGAAGCCCCAAAAGCCAGGAACTGTTTGTCACCCTGGAGCCAGTACCCTACGAACCCACCCAAGGCGTGCTCCCGGACTTTGAAGGCGGAGAAGGGACCTCTGGTGAGTGAACCGCTGTTAATTTAATAAATTTTTATAAGCAAGCATGTTTAATGATTAATTTGCGGCCAGTACAACTACAGCTACTGGAAAAGTCTGTTAACATGTCTGGGGATAGAGCGGAAATCCTCCAGGGACATCTCCAGAAAGCTCTCCTGGATGTACTCCCAAAGCCTTTGCAAAAGGTTTCTGGGGAGGGCAGCCTTATCCTGTGCTCCGTGGTAACACACTCTACCACGCCAGGCCAGTAGCACGTAGTCTGGAAACATGGCATTGCAAAGCATGGTGGCGTATGGTCCCGGTGTTTGCTGGTATTCAAGCAACATCCGTTCTTTATCTGTCCGTGTTATCCTCAGAAGAGTGATATCATTCACGGTCACCTGGTTGAAATAGGGGAATTTTATTAAGGGGGCATTCAGAGGGGTCCGTCCCTGCTGGGCTGTTTGCCTGTGGCTGAATGGAAATCTTCCCCGCTGTTACCCACGCGGTGAGGGGAGGGGGAACAGCGATCATCTTGAATGTGTGCGGGGGGGGGGGGGTTGATTAGGTTTGCGCTGCACGTTAATCCGAAAACCGCTGCCCCTCCTTTTTCAATTTCCAACCCATGTTAAATGTCCAACCCAATGGCTGTCTGTTATAGGAAATGAGGGGGTTGCTGTTTGAAACCATTACCACATGATATGAAGGTTAAAGAAGCCAATAGACTGTGGCTTACCATGGCTGACTGCAAGCCGAATTCTGTTGCCCGCCAGCCCTGCTTGTGTGATCTTTCACACAAGCAGGCAGACCCTCAATATAACAGGCAAAGTGTGACCTTGAACCGAATGCACATATGCTATGTAATGTTAGGAGCATTGTTCTCTATTATGAGTCTTTTTAACTACTCCTCTCCCGTTTGTTTCCTCCCGCAGCTGCAAATGTTTCAACGCTCCCCCTTTCATCACCGTCCCAGAGGCTAGCGAAGATTAGAAGTAAAAAAAAAAAAGGAATCAAAACGATATGTTCTCAGAGCTCATGCAGTCCTCCCACACTGAAACGGCCCAGCAGAATGCGTGGAGACAGACACTGTTAGAGTCCAGAAAGGCACAATTTGATTGCGAGGAAAGGTGGCATGCTGAAGACAATGAGCGGCGGGCTGAAGAGAGTAGGTGGCGTCAGCTTGCTGAGAGAAGGCAGGATGCAATTCTGAGGCTACTGGGGGATCAAACGGAAATCCTCTGGCATATGGCTGAGGAAAGGCCGCCTGAGCCCAGACCGCAGCTACAGCCCCTGTGTAACCAACAGCCCTCCTCCCCAAGTCCCATAACCTCATCACCAAGATGCCCAAGAACGTTGCAAGCGGTGACCGAGGGGGTGGGGGGGGGAAGGGGAGGGTGGTTAGCTTACAGGGAAGTAGAGTGAACCAAGGGACGGGAGTTTTCATTAAGGTGAAAAAAGCAGAACTTTCACACCGCATCCTGGCCATTCATGAAACTGGTTTTCAAAGCTTCCCTGATGCGCAATGCGCCCTGCCGTACTCCTCTAATCACCCTGGTGTCTGGCTGCGCGTAATCAGCGGCCAGGTGATTTGCCTTAACCTCCCACCCCGCCATAAATGTCTCCCCCTTACTCTCACAGATATTGGGGAGCACACAGCAAGCAGTAATAACAATGGGAATATTGGTTTTGCTGAGATCTAACCTAGTCAATAAACTGCGCAAGCGAGCCTTTAAACGCCCAAATGCACATTCCACCACCATTCTGCACTTGCTCAGCCTATAGTTGAAAAGGTCCTGACTACTGTCCAGGCTTCCTGTGTATGGCTTCATGAGCCATGGCATTAAGGGGTAGGCTGGGTCCCCAAGGATAACTATAGGCATCTCAACATCCCCAACGGTTATTTTCTGGTCTGGGGAGAAAGTCCCTTCCTGCAGCAGCTGAAACAGACCAGAGTTCCTGAAGATGCGAGCGTCATGTACCTTTCCCGGCCATCCCACGTTGATGTTGGTGAAACGTCCCTTGTGATCCACCAGTGCTTGCAGCACTATTGAAAAAAACCCTTTCGGTTTATGTACTCGCTGGCTTGGTGGTCCGGTGCCAAGATAGGGATATGGGTTCCGTCTGTCGCCCCACCACAGTTCGGGAATCCCATTGCTGCAAAGCCATCCAGTATGACCTGCACATTTCCCAGAGTCACAACCCTTGGTACCAGCAGCTCTGTGATCGCCTTGGCTACTTGCATCACAACAGCCCCCACTGTAGATTTTCCCACTTCAAATTGATTCGCGACTGACCGGTAGCTGTCTGGCGTTAAAAGCTTCCACAGAGCTATTGCCATTCACTTCTCTGCTGTGAGGGCTGCTCTTGTCTTGGTGTTCTTGCACTTCAGGGCAGGGGAAAGCAACTCACAAAGTTCCATGAAAGTGCCCTTACGCATGTGAAATTTTCGCAGCCACTGGGATTCATCCCAGACCTGCAGCACTATGCGGTCCCACCAGTCTGTGCTTGTTTCCCGGGCCCAGAATCGGCATTCCACTGTATCAACATGCCCCATTAACACCATGATGTTCACCTTGGGTCGGGGGGGGGCGTGGTTTGAGAGGGGTCTGTGTCCATGTCCTCATCACTGTCCACAGGGCGCTGCCGTCGCCTCCTCGCCTGCTGTAGCAACTCCTGGTTCTCATTCTCCATATACTCCTGGATAATGTGCATGCTGTTCATAACGGCGATAACAGCCGCGGCGATCTGATCGGGCTCCATGCTTTCCCTGGTATGGTGTCTGCAGGACAGAAGAGTGGGAGCAGAAGCGGCGGGTGGATAACAGTGGTATCAGCAATATGGCACCCGCATGAAAAAAGGCACGAAAGGATTTTTGGCTCCCCCGTCTGTTGCTTTCATGGAGGGAGTGGGGAGCAAGGGTTAGGCTCCTTTCCTTCTAACAGCAGATGGTACAATATGCGGGGAGCAAGGGTTAGGCTCCTTCCCTTCTAGCTGCAGATGGTTCAATAGGCTTGATATCCATCATCATCTCCTGGCCCCCTCAAGGATTGAACTCACAACCCCGGGTTTAGCAGGCCAATGCTCAGACCGCTGAGCTATCCCTCTGCCCATGTTCCAGGCAGTACAGAATCTCCCTTAAACAAAACGTAAAGACGAGAATGACCAGAGTCACTCTGGTCACTCCCATTTATGTCCAAGCACCCCCAGCCAGCCACACCATAGGCCTGCCAGGAGCACACAGGGAAGGATGAATTTCAAGCATACTGTACCATCTGCAGCCAGAAGCCAAGGGGCTTCTGCTGTGTAGTCCCACGACTACAATCATTTATGGCGAATTGCACCATCTGCTGTTAGAAGGCAAATAGCTTATGCTGTGTAGTCCCACGACTACCAGCCTCAGGCAGACTGGTCCCCTCAAGGATTGAACTCATAACCCCGGGTTTAGCAGGCCAATGCTCAGACCGCTGAGCTATCCCTCTGCCTGTATTATAGGGTGACTGAATCTCCACTAGACCTAATGTCCAGGCGTACTCTGGAGCTGTACAGTAATTGTGAGCTGAACAGGCTCCATGCTTGGCATAGCAAACCCAGAAACCCCAGAAAAAAGGCGCGAAAAAGATTGCTTTCACGAAGGGAGGGAGGGATGGGGGATGACTTGATGACATGTACCCAGAACTACCAGCGACAATGTTTTCTGCCCCATCAGGCTTTGGGATCGCAACCCAGAATTCCAATGGGCGGCGGAGACTGCGGGAACTGTGGCATAGCTACCCGCAATGCAACGCTCCGAAAGTCGACGCTAGCCCCGATACTGTGGACATAGTCCATCGACCTCATGGTCTTAATGCTCTTTAGTGGGGACACACACAATCGATTCCATAAATTCGGGTTTTAAAATATTGACTTCTATAATTTTGACCTAATTCTGTAGTGTAGACGTACCCTTAGTATCCTAACTAATAGCCCAGATCTTTGGTTATGATCAAGGAATGCCAGTGCAGCTCAGAAGTCAAAGGGTGCTTAAAAGATGGCTGCTGTGCTTCCCCAGTCCTGAGTTTGCTCTGTGATAGGCCATTCCCACAGTGAAACTTAGAGCAGCCTTTCATCGGCTCTAATTAATCCCAGCTGCCAATTGACCAAAGGTGATAATCTGGTACCTTGGGATCAATAGCACATAGGGAAACCTGGTCTATGCCTATTTTCTCTAATCGGCACCCACTATACTGGTATCATGTGTGTGGCAAAATGGCTGAAAGGCCTGTTGTTCCCTTTACACTGAGGTGATTGGCTACACTGGGTATATAGCCATAGTCCACCAGTGGTACAATGTGAAATGGCTGCACCACAGGGGAAAATCTGGATCAGTATCTGCATGGGAAGATTTTGATGCAGAAAATGTTCTTCATGCACAGTTTTCAGTGTGGAAATACATCCTGCATTGAAATATTTTTTGCTCCTCCAGCCAAATATATGTACTTAAAAGTCCACCTTTTCTCATGTACATCTCTGCCCTTGGACTAATCACATGAGTTAAGGTTAGCGGAATAGGTCTGTAGCTGCATATTGTGTGTCACTGAAGAGTAAAAGTGAAATAAACAACTGATCATTGAACAGATTTGATAGCGAAAATGCATGTGGAACGTTATGACAATTATATTTGTTACCTGTTAGACAAGTATGACTACTATTAGGTAATCACCTACAGTAATTAAACCAAAACCGTAGCTTATAGAGCTGATTTAGCTGAGGTGTTCTGATCTATCAGGTAATTGAATAATTGGGTAGAATTTTAAAACTCCTAATTATGTGCTGATAGACTGTAACAAGTCATTCTGGCTTATTGAGTACTTACTAATTTAGGCAATTCTGTTTTTTATAATGGGCATAATATTATACACAGTACATGATAGTATTGAAGAGTTCCCTTTAAAACCATTCCAGTGTATTGGTCAATTGTATAACTAGGGTGTTCATGATACTGTACCATTAATTTACAAAAATAAAAAAAATAAAAATATTAGATAGGATTATTTTAAGGATTTTTAAAATGAAAATGTTAGTTGTCTTTTACTCATTTTGATACATTTTAAACCTGTAAGAATTGTGAACTAATAAAAATCTGATATTAAAAATGACATTTCAGATGACGGTTATATAGTAATAACAGCAGATTTTTCTCAATTATTTACCTCTTCTTACTTCAAAAGATATAGGTGCATAGTGATATAAGTGTTCTCATTTACTACTTTCTCTTTCATTATCTCTCAGGAAATTTGCAGTTTGTGGTAGTTTTCTTTGGGTTAGACTGAGATACTTTCTTCTCTGATATCCATTTTGCTCAGAGGCTGCTTCTCTGCTCTACCAGTCTCCCTTGATGTGCTTGAAAAATATGGCTGAATAAATAATTTCCATGGTATTTGGGGAAGGGAGTATTTTACAGAGCCATGCTTCCTCCTTCCACATCTCCTTATCCGATTTCTCAGGCTTTAGCACCCCTCTGTCAGTGCAATTATGCACACAATTAAAGGTAGTTTACAAACTATTACATTTTTATACTGTTTATATCTAATGTCAAAACAAAAAAGTGAAAAGAAATCCAGTGTTATCCATATTCCTGTGTTTATTTGAGCATACTGGGGAAAGGGAGTGTAGGTGTATTTTGATATTGTGGAAGTTAAGATTTTGTGTGCTTCTCTGTGTATTTTAGCAATACGGAAGGTGGTTGTGTGTACCTATTTTATATTTTATTCCCCTTGCAATCCTAGAAGCAGGGCAAAATTTATTTAAAGGGAAATAGATTAAAGCTAAAATAATCCACCTCAAGGGAGCAGGGAATATTTGGGAGCAGTAACATCTTTTGCAGTAGGGTGACCAGGTGTCTGGTTTTCAACTGGCACACCTGGTCAAAAAGGTTGCTCCGATCAGCACTGCTGACCAAACTATTAAAGATGGTCAGTGCTGCGGCGCTAAGGCAGGCTAGTACCTGCCTGTCCTGGGGCACAACGCTGCGCCCCGAAAGTGGCCAGCAGGTCTGGCTCCTAGGCAAGGGGGCTACCGGCCAATTGGAGCTGTGGGCGGGGGGTGCCTGTCGGCGAGAGTAGTGCGTGGGGCACCACCTGTCCCTCTCCCCCACCTACTAGTGCCGGACCTGCTGGCCATTATTGGCGCGAGCACAACACTGTCAGGACAGGCAGGCAGACTGCCTTAGCTCCCTTGACTGCGCCGCTGACCGGGAGCTGTGCAAGGTAAGCCCGCGTTGCAACCCCCTTCCTCAGCCCTCATCCCCCCTCCCAAACCTGGAGCCCCCTCCTACACGCCAAAATTCTCATTCGCAGCCCCAGCCCAGAGGCAGCACCCCCAGCCGAGAGCCCTCACCCCCTCCTGCACTCCAACTCCCTGACTCAACCCGCAGCTGAATCCTTCGGTCCCACCCCCCAGCCTGGAGACCTCTCCTGCACCCCAAGCCCCTCATCCCTGTCCCTTCCCCAGAGCCCGGACCCACAGCCCAGAGCCCGTACCCCCTCCCGTACCCCAAGCCCCTGCCCCAACCCAGTGAAAGTGAGTGAATGTAGGGAAAATCAAGCCACCGAGGGAGGGGGGATGTAGTGAGTGGGAGCGGGACCTCAGGGAAGGGTTGGGGTAGGGGCCTATGGGAAGGGGCAGGGCTAGGATGTTCGTTTTTGTGCGATTAGAATGTTGGAACCCCTACTTTGTAGTTCCATAGGCCATGAACCAAATCAGTGTGGGAGTGTGTCATATGCTAACCTTGAAAAACATCAGGAAAAATACACTTGTTTTATTATTAAGACAATCTAGAAGAAAGATGCTGGAGTGGTTTATTAAACAGTGGCTCCTGTCTCATGATTTCTAGCTTTTAGCAAATGTGTCCTGGCAGTTTATTGTGAAATTGAAATAATATATGTTTTCAAAGCAATGTGGGGAGGGGAGTTATTTGTCTGTTCTGTTCAAGTTCCTATGTCATGAGCACCTAACAGTGAGATTAGATGATACCATTACACTTATGTGAACTTTAGAACCGAGATTTGGAAATGTATATAAGGGATCACTAATACAAGTGCATTATCGATGAATAAGAGCAAACACCTTTGCTGTAGGATTTTGAACGTGATGTTCCTTTGCCAATTTGAAGAAGTAATTACTAAACTTCATTTCTTTTTACTAGAGGTAAGGTGTGGCTGATGATTGCCAAGAATTGAACACTCAAAAATACTGACTGTAAAAGTGAGGTATGAACAATGCAGTCCATGCATTTTCATGGCCCTTCTTTTAGATTTCAAAGTATACTAAGGAATCCTGTAGATCCAGGTAGCATTGTACTTTTTTTTTTTTCAGGCAAAATGACTTTTTTGCCAGTAGTAACACTGGGACTTCTTACAGTAGTTCTGGCCGCTTCTTTCATCTTCAAAGCAATCTTGGTCTTGGCTGCTCATCTTGGATGCTGTTGTTTTAATATCAATTTCCTTTTAGATTTCCCTGGGGTTTTTCATCTTTTGAATAACATAAGAGAGAGAGTAATGTGTATCACCCATGACACTAGTGCATATTAAAACCAGACTAAAAAACCTTTAGTATTATTGATTCATGCTGTTTGTACTTTATGGACAAGAAATGTTTTGTTTTTTTAAAACAAGCAATTAGAATAGTTTGCTTGCAGCAGCTGGTGTTCATACTAAAATATTATGTTCTATAATACATATTGGACTTCTAATGGGAGGAGCACGTTAATTTCCATTCCTTTCTCTGAACAGTCTTCAATCAAGTTTTCTTTCCATGACCTCACTACACTCTTGAAACAAAAAAACAAAAAATGAGTATTTTCACCTAACTGAAACTTTAATATAGTCCTAAAATGCAAAATCTTAAAATGGATATACTTGTTTTATTTGTATTTGTCCATTTGGTTTTTTAAAAGTGAACCCAGTCTTTCCTTAGCTACTTGTCTGCTTTGGCTACCGCTTAAGGGGTAGCAGAACATGAAGCATCTATAATATAGCCTGTTTCTAAGTAACTGGACCTGGTTATCTATTAACTTGGATTTCCTGGATGTTAGAGTGAGTACCTTGTCACAGATCCAGGGTTAACTGTACATCTGCCCCTTCTGTGGTCTGTTAAAGGGAGTCCTTTTTATGTCACAGGCATCTAACTGTGCCCTCTGTATGGATTGGCACTTCCGTCCCTCTCCCTCCAAACACAGGATTTAAGCTAGCAGTCCTTTGGCCATCCATGGGAACTATGCCAGTAGGTCAGACCAATCCAGCACCTGCAGTTTGCGCTTTCTCAAGAGACAATGAGAGGGTTAACCAGTGACCAGCTTGCTTTCACAAAGTACAATACATTTATTTTAGGACAAAAAACATCACAGAGAAAAAAATGTATAATAAAACAATAAATAGTATACATGCATATTATATCTAAAGGGAAGTATATCCCAGGAGAGGAAATGTTCCTGATTGCGGAAGATCCTTACAACGGGAGTTTCCAGAAGCCTAGGTAATACTGGTGGGATGTTGAGAGGAATCTTACCTCAGACTTTGGAGCAGAGATCTCCTCTCTTAAATGCAGTGGTATGTTTATTAATCCTCTTTGGTTCCTGATGTTCAACTCTGGACTATTATTGGTTTATTAACACAATTTTGTCTCTATTCTGTCATTAAAGAGCCATATGAACATATGTAATCAAGAAGAGGACTTATGATTATCTCATAGGAATAATTATAATTTTGTTAAAATACCATAAAAAGGTTATTAAAAAGTGGCTTGTGCAATTCAGAAAAGCAAAGGAAACTCTGAAATTCCATTCTTGATATGCCAGGAAGTAGCAACACATTTCATTCTTTAAGATCATACTATTTTCAGGGACATCCAGTCACAATGGTACTGAATTTGAGACTTCATGCTGGGCACTTAATGGTGATTTAAAAGGCATAAAATCATGATAATGCACAAGGCACATGAAGAGTCTATGTGTTTGTGCTTGGGATGTTAGAAATAAATTACTGGAACAGATGAATTGCAGTAGCTTGGCAACAGTGGAAGCAAAAATGATCGCTTTCTTTCTGAACTGAAGTTGAATTCTAGGCTCCTTCCCATCCTTTCCAATTAAAAAAATTAATAGCTAGTAAATCAAATTAGATGACGTTTACCTCAGAGCTAGCTCAACATAACATGGCATTGCAATGCTTTGCTCTCCTTTAGCTGTGTCCCTCTAATTAAATTAGGCCTTCTAGTAAAACTGTTTGGTGAAATTTTATAAAACCGTATTCCATCAGAGTATGGAGTTCAATCAAAACTGAAACACTTCGTGAAATAGTGTAAATTTCAGTTGAATTTTCTTTTGGAAGAAAAGCAAAAAAAAAATCTGTCAGTTTTAAATGGGGACAATTTTGACAATTTTGGGGAAAAGTATTGATTTTTTGTTTGGAAATTATTATTTCTTTAAATGTTTAAAACATATATTACAACACACACAAAATTAAAATTCAAAATTGAAACAATTTTTTTAGAGTCACCGGGAACAAATTTTCCAACAGAATTTTCCTTCATTAAATGTCATGAAATTTTGAAATTTTCAAGTTTTGTCCAGTTTTAGAATTAAACCAAATTTTGAAATTGCAAAATCCTTAATGAAATGGAATTTTTAACCATCTCTATTTTCTAGTCTACAAAGTTCTGTGGTTTTCTTGTTAACTATACCTATTAGTTAACTAAACAGGAAGCACAGAGATTTTAACTGCAGCAACTAGACAGTAGGCAAAACATTCGCTAAATGCTCTGTGACTTTCGCCAAAACCTCCCCACTGATATTATGATCTGAGATTATAGGAACAGTAAGACAATGACAACAGGGACAACCAGCAGCTGCAGAAGCCAGTGAGGGAGCTCAGCGCTGGGAATACCATGCTGTGAACACAGCCTGCAGTGCCTTGTCCTGGACAGGGGCCTGTGATACGCTTGCCTGAACGGTTTCATGGCAATGCCAATCGTTTTGGAGCATTTATTTCTGATGCATCCTAAAGCCTATGCTTCTGAACAGTGCAAGGTGGTCTTGATAATTAGCGTGCTGACTGGAGCTACATTAGACCTGGCATCCCTGCTGCTGGAAGGCCATAGCCCAGTGCTGTAGAATTGGGATGCCTTTCTCCAGTCAATATTAATCATCTTTGATGATCCACACCAAGCTCGAATGGCTGAGACCACCCTGAGGAGACTCGTATAATAATTCAGACCATGCATCCACAGACCCCAGCCCCTTATTTGTCATCTATGGGTACAACCCTCCTCCCCTGATTTCATTCACAACTACCCACATCCGCCCCCAACTCATAATCCTAGGACTTAATACAACACATCCACCATCACATGCAAGAGGAAGTGAAGGGACACCTTGAGAAAGGAAAGGAGGACTACAAAAAGCATGCAGACAAAGATAGACAACAAGGCCCTGCCTACTCCATAGGACAAAAGATAGGGCTTTTCAAAAAGGGTTAGCGCTTTCCATCTGCATGTACAGACTCCCAGAAACTACTTTCTTGGCCTATCCTGGATGTGGCAACAAATCAAGCCAAAATGATGAAAGACAGACAAAGTTTTAGGAATCATTAAATAAAGGTGTCACTCTGTCCTCCACCTGCTGAGAATAGCACACTAGTCTGGAATGGGGCTGCAGCTCCTTGTTAATTTGTTGAAGGTAGCAGATTACTAAGCCTTTGGCAATGTAAAATATACCTGTGCAAAATGAATACAACATGGGTGTAAATGCAGCCAATGATTTTGCAGTTATATGTGTGTCTGCAAGATTAAATTTAGTGCAGAATTCATCCCCAAATGTCTTTTATTGAAAAATAAATGCCTGTATAGTCAGCAATTTTCCTTTCTTGTGTTCTCTCTCAGTAATTCACATGTCATTTAATCCTTGAAGCACATGAATAAACAAATATTTTTGGGAATCTCTCCCAAGGTTACAGTTATTAATATGTCTCTTTCCTTAAAGCACACATACAAAGAAATATATGGCAAAATTTGTTGGTAAATCCCTATAGAGTATTTGTTAGTGGTTACAAACTGTATGGAAAATTCTATTTCTTCTTAGCACTTTTATAGTCCTTTTTATCTTCAAAGAAGTTAACAACTATTAAATAATTAATTCTCATAATGCGCCCAGTCATACAGGTAAATATATATTGCCATCATTTTACATGAAGTGTATGGAAGCTTGTGCCCTAGGCCATTGAAGGAATCACTGTCAGAGACGGGATTAGGATTTCTCCCACCCTTCATTTTACCTCACGTCCACTGCCTATAAATCTAATTCCTGCTCCTCCACTCTCTTGAACCATTAACTTTTTGTTTATTGACTTATACAACATTTTAATATCACAGGACACATTGGTGCCCCAGTGGAAGGCAGAGATGATGGAGAAAAGGTAATTTGTTGCACCACACCTATGTCATGCTTTTAGGAAGAGGTAACTGGTATTGGTAGCATCCCTAATTTAATTTCCTTATAAAATACACTGTAGACTGACTTGTTAAGCAAAGACAAAAAAAATATATATTTTAAAGTGTTTCTGTAGTAGAAATAAATAACTAAAAAAGGTTAATTTGTTTTTACGTTGTTTTTACCATTCATAATATCAGGTAATAATGCAATGACATCTGAGGAGTCAGGAAACATAAGAATCAAAGAGAGGATTACTTTCTTTGGGGGAAAGAAATGTGTAGCCATAGAATGAATAAATGATTACAGTATGTACATGCAAGCAGGTGACATCAAACTTTTCCAGCATACTGAATTTGTGAGAAAGAGAGAAAGAGCTGCAGTCATAGCAAAATACTCTATGCTGGAGGAAAGTGACCATGGATAGATAGGAAAAGGAGACCAGGCATTCAAATCTCCTCTCTGTTGATTGCATCTCTATGTGGTTCATTTATTATTCAGCAAGTTTTCATACCCATACCGTAGAAGGCAGTCAGGTATCATTTCCCCTGTTGTACAAATAGGGTGACCAGTTGTCCCAATTTTATAGGCACAGTCCTGATATTTGGGGCTCTTTCTTATATAGACACCTATTACCCCCCACCCCATGTCCCAGTTTTTCACACTTATTATCTGGTCACCCTATGTACAAATAACTGAGAGACTGAACAAGGTCACATCAGGCACAGTCCAGAACAGAACTCAAGCCTCTAATATGAGAGATTCAAGGACTTGTTTACATAGGGGCAGTTTAATCCGCAGCTTTTTGCTGCACATAATGTAATGCACAATATGCAAGCTGTGCTAATAGCATGCACACGGGATGTCTGGTGTCATCTTTTAATTCACATTGTGTGTACACACGGCAGTGGCTTTCTGCATATTAAGCACAAGGCATTCTTGGAGGGTATCCCATGATCCTTTGCATTGCCACTGAGTATGTATCCTGGAATTTTTCTCACTGTGAATTGTGGGATGCATAGCGGAATACAGGGAGTTCAATTTTTTTAAAAATCCCATGTTTCTGCTGTCTCTGCCCCATGCTTCCTTTCTGGGTGACTAGTGCTATTTTAAATTGCTATCAGTCAGAATGGGCCCAACAATGCTGTGCACTTTTATATTGCCAACCTCAAAGACAAAGTGGCTGCTTGGTCTGCATTTCAGTATTAGAGCCAGATGAATTTGACTTTGGACTTCACCTACTGTACTGACAAGCAGATGATGTGGCAGTAGCAGCAGCTCCTCCAGCAACAGAAGAAACTTCAGCGGCAGAGGAGGCAGGATGAAAACAAAGAGAACACTGAGCAATCAATACTAGAGGAGTGGTTCCTGGACCAACTTCACACCTTGCAGGAAACCAGCATGAATTGATGAGAAAGGATCATTCTACAGACCTGATGACCTGGATGACCAGCAGCAGTGAGAGAATTTCAGGATGGGGAAAAAAAAACCTTTTCTGAGACATATGCCCAAGTAATCCCTGAGCTACAGAGACATGTGATGGCTCATGGAGAAGTGGGTCAGAATTGCCATCTGGAAACTGGCCATCCCCAAAGGCTGCCAGTCTATAGCTGACCAGTTCAGCTTGGGGAAATTGACTATTGGGATTACAGTTATGCAGGTGTCTGATGCCGTGAAAAAAACATTGCTGCACTGTGTTATAAAGCTTGGTGATGTTCAGGAAATTATTGGTTACTTTGCATGCATGGGGTTCTCAAGCTGTACTGGGGCAATTGATGGGACACATGCTCATTATTTGCTTCCCCCTCCCTCCCACAGGGCACAGCATTTCTCAACAGAAAGACATATTTCTCTATGCTGCTGTAAGGGCTGTGTGATGGATGGGTGTTCACTGGTGGTGTTGAATAGCGGTTAGGGGATTAGTGCCCTGGTCACCATGTCTCTGTTCTTTTCCCTGAACCACCTTCATTGTTGGTATCAACCTGTCTTTTTCTGGGGGTTGACTCCAGTCAGGTTACCACCCAGTCCTCTCTCTCCCCCTTGTGACAGGGTTCCTAGGAAAATATGAGGATCAGCTTTGACCCCTATGAGTGTCTGATCCCAGCCAGGGTTTCAAAAGTTTTTTTCCTTTCCTTCCTTGCCTCCGGGGTGTGTGTTTTTTATTAAAGGTGAATGGAATAAAAACAAACCTTTTCTATTTGTATTTATATATCTATCTATATCTTCTTGCCCCCCCCCCCAAAAAAAAACCCCAAAGAAACAAAACCAAAGATTGTTTCAATTCCAGTTACAATCAAAACAAAAACTTTGGTTCAAATCATTTTTGTGAACAATCAGAAAATGTTGAGTGATGTAAATATGTTCATATTATTTGTAACAAGGAGAGAAAAACAAACAAACAACTAACCAAAACCAACCCAATAAAAACACTTTTTGACTGGTTCTCAGCAGAACCCAAGATTCCTGACCTCAACATTTTGCTGCTGTTTACCAAATAGTTGTGTAACCCATTGCCTAAATATGTGCATTTTTCCTTTCTAATAATAGCTACTACACAAATTAAATAGCATGTATTCCTGTAGCCTTGGTAGTAATGCTACGATCTGAACAGTCTAGGGTTCAAATTCTGATAATGACCTCTGTAGAATGTATTCTTATGGTTGTGTATAATGATAGCCACATCTACCTTAGTCATACTCCATCAAGGGACAGACTTTTCTTTATATGACCTTGTTCACTATGATAGGCAACTGTAATAGGCAACAGGTTTAAAATAAACAAAAGGAAGTATTTTTTCACACAACGCACAGTCAATCTGTGGAACTGCTTGCCAGAGGATTTTGTGAAGGCCAAGACCATAAAATGTTTCAAAAAACAACTAGATAAATTCATGGAGGATAGGTTTATCAAGGGCTATTAGCCAGGTCGTGCAGAGATGGTGTCCCTAGGCTATGTTTGCCAGAACCTGGGAATTGGCAACAGGGGATGGATCACTTGATGATTGCCTGTTCTTTTCATTCCCTCTGGGGTATCTGGCATTGGCTTTCCAAACACTGTTCCAACACCACTAAGACAGGGGTTCCCAAACTTGGTTCGCTGCTTGTTCAAAGTAAGCCCCTGGCGGGCTGTGAAACGCTTCACCTCATCCATCTCGCATGAAAGTGGTTGCAAACGGAGTCCCGGGGTCCAGAAGAGATACTAGAGGTTCTGGTCATTGACCGATACATGAGGGGACTACCGCCAGACCTTTGCACCTGGGTAAGCCAGAATGAACCCTCCACCTATGACGAGATTGTTGCACTGGTAGAGAGGCGAAGGACGGCAAGGGAGCTAACTAGACCAGTTAAGGAAGCGGAACCCCAGGTTAAACTAGCAGCACCAAACCCAAGAGCTTGAGTGACTGGGCCACCAGGAGAGCCCAGGTGGAAAAAGAGAGGGGCTGAAGGCCCACCAGAGGCCACAAAGAGTCAGAGCACTGAGGGGGAAGAAGTTCGTGATATTAGACTGCCCAAACCAAGAGACCGGGGAATGCCTAGGGTTCCATACAGATGTTATGCCTGCGGAGAGTGGGGACACATAGCTGCACAGTGTCCCAATGCCGAGGAGCCTATGCAGTGTAACCTGGGAAATTGGGCAGACCCATGCTCCCTAATCCACCTTGTGGGGGTCTCACTAACCCCACATATGTACACCAGACCAGTGAAACTAAATGGGGTAGAGACCACAGCACTGGTTGATTCAGGGAGTGCTATCACGCTCATCTCAGGGAGGCTCGTGAAGCATAGTCAGCGGCTGCCGGCTAAACATATGGGGATAACCTGTGTCCATGGGGCAGTTAGTTACTACCCCACCATCACAGTAAAAATCAAAATCCAAGGAAACACTACTGAGGTAACAGCAGGTGTAGTCCCTAAACTCCCATACCCAGTGCTCATAGGGAGAGACTTCCCAGGGTTTGGAGACTTACTCCCAGTAGGGGGATTGGAGAAAGAAGGGAATCCTGAAATTAGTGAGGCATCCACAGTAGACTGTCAACCCCCAATCTTCTCTGAAATATCCCCAGATTTGTTCCCCACTCCCAGATAGAGTAGAAAGATGAAAAGGGAAAGAAGGGCAGCTAAGGCCTTGGGAACCCGAATATTGACCCAAAGCCAGAGGGTCGCTCTCATAGGGAGGCGGACCCGTGCAGCTGAACAAGAGGCCACCCAGGAGGGAGAAGCACCCGAGTCTGACCCCCACCCTAATGCCTTTGAACCAGCAGAGGCAACAGAGACTGGCCCCCTAGATCTTGGGCAGATTAGCCCTGGGAGAGGAAATTTTGGACAGGATCAGGCTGAAGACCCAAGATCCGACAACATTAGGGAAGAGGTGACTGAAATAGACGGGGTTCCCGTGGAAGGGAAAATCCAGGGACCAGGATCCAACTTCATGATGAAGAAGGATCTCTTATACCGGGTTGCACCAGTACAGGGGCAGAAGGTACAGCAGATCCTAGTACCTCAAAACCACCAGAATGCTGTATTAAGCCTAGCCCATAGTCATCTTTTTGGGGGGCATTTGGGGGTAAAAAAGACCCTGGCATGGGTCCTACAATGATTTTTCTGGCCTGGAGTACATGAAGAAGTGAGGAGGTACTGTGCGTCCTGTCCAGAGTGTCAGCTGCACAGTCCCTGTCCCCATTTGAGGGCACCTTTAGTACCCCTTTCCAGCATAGAAGTCCCCTTCGAGCGAATAGCCATGGACCTAGTGGGACCCCTGGAGAAGACAGCTCGGGGTCACCAATATATACTTGTTGTTTTGAACTATGCTACTCGCTACCCAGAAGCCGTCCCCCTGCGGAACACAGCCTTTTAAACGATAGCCAAAGAGCTGGTGGGGATCTTTGCCCGAGTGGGGCTACCAAAGGAGATATTAACAGATCAAGGGACTCCATTTATGTCGAAGCTAATGAAGGACCTCTGTACACTGCTCCATATACATGCCCTGAGAACTTCAGTCTATCACCCGCAGACTGATGGGCTGGTAGAAAGGTTTAACTGAACCCTCAAGGCTAGGATAAGGAAGGTGGTAAGTCGGGATGGGAAGGACTGGGGCACCCTACTACCTTACCTTATGTTCGTTATCCGGGAGGTACCTCAGGCCTCAACTGGGTTTTCCCCCTTTGAATTATTATACGGGCGCCACCCCCGTGGCATACTAGATATCGCCAAAGAGATCTGGGAAGAGGAACCCAGTGAGGGGAGAAATATAATAGAGCATGTATTGCAGATGCGAGACCAGATAGCCCGGGTCACCCCTATTGTACAGGAACATTTGGAAAAGGCACAGGAGGCTCAGCGAACCCATTACAATCATCAGGCAAAAATCCAACAGTTCCAACCAGGGGATCAGGTGATGGTGTTGGTACCGACGGCAGAAAGCAAGCTTTTGGCCCAATGGCAGGGGCCCTATGAGGCGGTTGAACCCGTGGGGGAAGTAACCTACAAGGTGCGGCAGCCAGGATGTCGGAAACAAGAACAAATATATCACGTCAACCTTCTGAAACCCTGGCATGCACAAGAGGCATGTGCAGCTGTCCGAAAAGACCTACCCCACAAAAACAAACCTTCCAAACAAGTGAGAGTGTCTCCCGATTTAACACCAGACCAGAAGAATGAGGTGTCTGAGATGATCTTCCGGAACCAAGATGTGTTCTCCACAAAAGCGGGTCGAACAACCAAGACATATCACCACATCGTCACAAACCCTGGGGCCAGAGTAACAATGAGGCCCTACAGGGTGCCAGCGGCCAAAAGGGAGGAAATAAAAGCAGAAGTAAAAAAGATGCTGGAGTTGGGGATCATCGAAGAATCCCACAGTCAGTGGTCCAGCCCAATCGAACTGGTGCCCAAACCTGATGGCACCGCAAGGTTTTGCAATGACTTCCGGCAACTAAACGAGGTATCCCAATTTGACGCGTACCCCATACCTTGCATAGATGAGTTAGTGGACCGTCTGGGCAATGCCCGGTACTTGACTACCCTAGACTTGACAAAGGGGTACTGGCAAATTCCCCTTGCCAAAAATGCAAAGGAAAAGACTGTGTTCTCTACGCCAGAGGGTTTTTTTCAATATACTGTCCTCCCTTTTGAACTACATGGGGCCCCAGCTACCTTCCAGCGCCTCATGGATAAGCTATTACGCCCCCATAATCATTATGTGGCTGCCTACCTGGACAATGTGGTCATTCATAGCCCAGACTGGGAAACCCACCTCGAGAAGGTGGAGGCAGTCCTCGATACCTTCAGGCTAGCTGGCCTTACAGCTAACCCTGCTAAGTGTGCTGTAGGGTTTATGGAGGCCAAATATCTTGGCTACATTGTGGGAAAAGGTCTGGTAAAACCCCAACTGAACAAGTTAGAGGCCATCCAAAATTGGCCCCGACCACGTCGCAAGAAACAAGTCTGGGCAGTCCTAGGGGTGGTGGGGTATTACCGACGATTTATCCCCCACTTTGCCATAAGGGCAAGCCCCCTGACAGACCTAGTGAAAGCCCGTGGACCTGATCTGGTGAGATGGTCTGATGGAGCAGAGAGAGCGTTCACAGACCTATGGACTGCCCTCTGCAGTAACCCCGTACTGATAGCCCCAGATTTCACCAAGGAATTTATCCTACAGACGGATGCATCGGAAATAGGGTTATGGGCCGTTCTATCACAGATGGTTGGGGAAGAGGAACATCCAATTCTCTACCTCAGTAGGAAACTCCTTCCAAGGGAGCAAAAATATGCCGTGGTGGAGAGAGAGTGCCTCACCGTAAAATGGGCAATGGAAACGTTGCACTACTACCTGCTCGGGCGCAGATTTGTCCTCGTGACCGACCGTGCCCCTCTTCAATGGATGCAGCGGAACAAGGAGAAGAACACAAAGGTGACCAGGTGATTCTTATCCCTCCAACCTTTCCAGTTCCACGTGCAACACAGAGCAGGGAGCCATCATGGCAATGTCGATGGCTTGTCACATGTGCACTGTCAGGCGTCCCAAGCTGCCCAACCCCTTGGTGTTGAGCAGCGGGGAGGGATATGTGACAGACCCAGACAAGTGGCGTACAGAAGTCTGATAGAAGGCAAATATACTGGCCCTTGGATGAATAGTTTTCTGTTCCCTGAGTGACCAGAGCAGGGGCTGCACTAGAACAAGCAGGAACTTTCTGGAACCAATTTAAGGCAGGCAGGCTAATTAGGACACATGGAGCCAATTAAGAAGAACCTGCTAGAATCAATTAAGACAGGCAGGCTAATCAGGGCACCTGGGTTTAAAAAGGAGCTCCCTTCAGTTTGTGGTGTTGTGTGCGAGGAGCTGGGAGAAAGAGGCACACGAGTTGAGAGTGAGAAGAGTTGAAGGACTGAGGAGTACAAGCATCAGCAGACCATCAGGAGGAAGGTCCTGCAGTAAGCATAAAGAAGGTGTTAGGTGGAGGCTGTGGGGAAGTAGCTCAGGGAGTTGTAGCTGTCACGCAGCTGTTACAGGAAACCCTATAGACAACTGCAATCCACAGGGCCCTGGGCTGGAACCCGGAGTAGGGGGCGGGCCCGGGTTCCCCCCAAATCTCCCAACTCCTGATCAGACACAGGTGGAATTTGACTGTGGGTTCTACCAGAGGGGAAGATCTCTGAGGCGATCAAAATCCGCCAATAAGCACAGGACTCACCAAGGTAGAGGAGGAACTTTGTCACAATACATATGTAAAAAGTAGTGAGTTGTTCCAAGATTTTATTATATTTTGAAATTCAGGATAGTAATTATACAGAGACTCTGATAAGCCACAGAAAGCACAAATGTACAGGTTGAGACAATTGAAGTTTCCCACCATCCGAATGGATGAACATATACATGGAGAACAGGTCACAACAGGGAGCCAGAGTGGCTTCTATTTAAGCAAATTCAGGAAATCCTAGATTTTTAGAAGGTACTGTACTTCTACAGCTTGTACAGAATTGGAAATGTGTGCTTTGTCACCACACTAATCTATTTAATCTTTCAATGTTAGTGCTACAATTTCAATAGGTAGGCCTAGGAGAATTATATGTGTAGATGTATGGGACAAAATCCTGGGCCCAGTTAAGTCAATGGGAGTTTTGACATTAATTTCAACTGGGCCAGGACTTCACCCATAAGCTCTGTTTTCATTTATACTTGGACAGCTGGCGGCAGCTTTCCAAGATAGAGTCTTTGGGAGAGGTTCTCAAAGGGGCAAATGGCAACTAAGGTGTTAATGCACATTAAAAGTAAATGGAATTAAGGCCCCTATCTTCCTTTCAAAGTCTCCCCTCAAATGAAGAATGGTGAAATGGTGCTATTTCCTAACTGGGTTTTTGTAAGGGACGCAGAGGTAAAAATGAAAGGATTTCAGTGATTGTGAGCACAGACATGAAACTGTTCCTTATGGGTGGATAATGTAGTGTTGGAGTTTTGTTTTCTATATTCTCAGATCATCACCACATCAGCAGAGTTGAGGTTGTTTGTGTGCCCTAATTGTGCATTTCTATAATTTCAAATACTTGAATTTTGTTTGTTTGAGCTTACCTCTGAAAATTATGTATTTCTCATAGTGTGTCGTTTGTTTTAATTTTGTTTTAAATAACCATTGGTATAACATTCTTGTAATGCTTTTTACCTTAAAGAGTACTGTCACAGGGTAGTTGGCCCTCTGAGCCTACCTGTGACATTCTCCACTAAGGATTATAAGCCAACTCAGACCCACCTGTGAGTACTTAATTGCCTAGGTCACTGGGCAGCAGTTAATTAGCTAAGGAACATGTGAGCCTCATAAATGGTTATGTCCTAGGATCTAGCTGACAAGAAGCTCCTGAGGAGAGGTACTTCTTAGGCGAGCTGGGTAGGGAATAAACTAGGAAACAAGTAAAGGTGCTAAGACCTAAAGGGAAGAGGTTTCATATGGTAAGAGTTGTAAGTGCCAATCCCTAGGACAGGGGTTCCCAAACTTGGTTCGCGGCTTGTTCAGGGTAAGCCGGTGGCGGGCCGCAAGACACTTTGTTTACCTGAGCGTCTGCAGGTATGGCCACTTGCAGCTCCCAGTGTTTACGGTTCACTGTTTCCGGACAATGGGAGCCTTGGGAAGTGGAGGCCTGGCTACTGAATTCTCAGAAGAAAAAAATTCTCTTGACCTATTTGAAACATCCCAATTTACGAATTCCAATCAAAAGAGTTGAGGATTGGATTGAAATTAATGTCTAAAATGAAAGTCTAAACTCAGGTTACTGACATCTAAATGATATGTGGCATCCCTTTGGATTCATGTTACTACATCTGCTATGCTAGAAAAATATTTGTATATTATCAGCCATAGTTGTGTCCAACTTTATGTATGTTCAAGTTGATAGATTGGGACCTATTCACATGCTCCTGTGTTTTATAATTAATGTAGTGGATTATTTGTTTAAATATTACTTTTTTATTGAATGGCTCATGAAATATTTTAAGATACTACCTTAATGGGTTCAGTCATTGCATAGTATGTCCATTAAACTAATATTCACATTATTAACACACACTTTTCCTCCATCACTTGCAATTTGAACATTCATACATTGGTAGCAAATATAAAAGCACACATTTTTTAGATTTATTTTATGGGTTCATTTACAGTATTATACATTTTATTATAGATTACATGATACTCTACTAAAGAGCCTCTAGTTCTATGTAGCCTTTTATGAAGTAATAAAATGGTATCCATGTGGACAAGCTGTGGGACAAATGGTCAAAAAAGGTATCTTGACAAAATAACTAGGTTATTGCTTCTTAAAACTACGATGACTGCTACTATTTCACAAGTGTTTGTGTAGAACTTCTTTGGTGACAACTCTCTAAAACAGTATGAATTTGGTTAAAAACATGATTTGTTTTGTTTTTTTTGTTCCACTTTGATAGTAAAATAGAAAAGTGAAAGCATAAGTCTTAGTTGCAATTCACTGAGGTCTTGTTAGTATTATGAAATTCCATGTATGTATTATAAAATAGATCTTCATGAAAAGTAACATTTTGAAATTAATGTAATTGATATTGTCTCTAATCATGCTCCCATTCACGACAATGGAAATTTTCCATTGAACACAATAGCAGCAGGATTCACCTCTAAGACAAACAAATGCCTTAACTTTTGACATACCTCTAATTTTTATATCAATGCACTACTGGTCACAGGGTGAAAGCCCCAGTAGAGGTTAACCAATAGTTATGTAGATGACCAGCAAAAATTTAATGAGAAGGTGTGGTGGGCTTCTAAGTTATGAAATACCTATTTTCCAAATGAAATGGACTTCAAATATGTGAGAAGGGGAGAGTCTATCTTTTCTAATAGCTGCCATTTAGCAAAACATAGATAAAATCTACCTTTTAAACAAATAACATGATGATCACACACAATGAAATCAAACTTTCCCATGCAAGTTGAAGAATATGTGTGGGTTTGAGGTCAGAAGAAGGAAGGCAATGATAAACTGCAAATTACTATAAGTTGCTTACCCATATTTTTTTGCTCCTTATCAGCCTGACTGCAGTAATAGTAATGAAGAGGCCTTTAACCTACTGTAGGATGAGAATGATTAATAGGGATATAAATGGGACAGTTTCAAAGAGGTGTGGAATAGTGATGTGAAATCATAAATTTTTTATATTGGAACCTTTTGGCATTAAAAAGTACGGAGGGCGAACTATTTAAACTTTAAATCCAAGGTATCTGCTATTTCTGACATATGAACAGGAGTCTAACTAAAATATACACACACACTTTATATTTTATATAACGTGTGAATATGTACACACACATACATAATCCTATAATGTGAGTACACTGTGTGTGTGTGTGTAATGTATATATGCATGCCAGTAATTAAACTACTGGGGACCACAGGTATGACACTTAAACCTACAGGCGTTTTTTCCCCCTCTCCCCAACCCCCGCATGGAAGCAGAAAGGGCTGTTTCCCCATTCAAAAAACATAAACAAATTATCATATTTAAACTAAATAAAAAAAGAAGCAGTTACTTTGTCTGAAGTGTTAGGAAAATATTGGAAGATTACATGCTAAAACAAAAAAAAATCAAAAGATCTAGTCATATCATGTAGAAATTAAATATTGCTCATTTCATACTTGCCAAAAATTAGTTGTGTTTGGGTTTGTATTTGATTTATATTTACAAATTACATTTATAGCATAAGTAAATGTTTGAACATTCTTAGAAATGAAGAATAAGTTACATTGAATCTAAGTGTTTATTTACAATTATATCTATTTTGTATAAATAATGTGACACTTCTTCTCCTCACAGTCACTGATGCTTTTATTTTTCCAGTGATTAAATACTATCCTTTAGTAAACATAAGACTAACAATTAAAAACTAAAACTAACCCACTGTATTTCTGTAGTGCAAAAATGAAGGCAGAATTGTTGTGTTCCTATGTAGATAACTGGGCGCCTAAGTGTACATATACATATCAGTCCCTACAGCAAATGTGAGTAAAATTACTCACCTGTCTATGTACTTACAACTCTAGTAAAAGGGATTCTAGCAAGAAGAAAAAAAATACTTGGCAAACTTCAGACAGACGGAAAAAAACGCTAAGGATGAAATCCTGGACCCATTTAAATTAATGGGAATTTTGCCATTGACTTCAATGGGGCTAGTATTTCACCCAGTGATGCTAGCATGATGATCACATCATAGGTGATTAAATTAGCTTAGATAGTCCTTATTTATGTAAGTAACCCTTTTGATGTGGTACTCCTTCACTCAAAAAGAGGCCTATATGATGGGACTAGTCATAAGTTATTGCCAGTTGGGCCTATAGTCTTTATCCAAATGCCACAGAAGACAATAAGAAGATTTCTATTGACTTTATTGGGGTTTGGATGAAGCATATTGATTGTTCACCACTTTGGGATCCTTTGGGATCAAATGTGTTATAGTTTACATGAAACACCTTAAAGGGGATATTGAAAAAATTGAGAATGTGAGAGAAGATCCACAAAAATGATTTGTGGCGAGGAGACCATGGCTTACAGTGAGAGACTTAAAGAATTCCATCTGTTTAGTTTGTCAAAAAGAAGACGAAGAGGTGACTTGATTAGTGTACACTTTCCTGCTTGTGGACAAGATACTGAGTATTAAAAGGTTCTTTAATCTAACAAAGAAAGACATAAAAAACAATGGCTAGATGTTGAAACCAGAGACATTCAAATTCAAAATAAGGCACTCATTTTTAACAGTGAAGGTGATTAACCACTGGGACAAACAAATAAAGGAAGAGATGGATTCTCCATTGCTTGATATGTGCAAATCAAGACTGGATGCCTTTCTGGAAGACCTGCTTTAGCCAAACAAAAGTTATTGGGCTCGATACAAGGTAATTGGGTGAAATTTAAGGGCTTCTGGTCTAAAGGATGTCAGACTTAATGGTCCCTTCTGGCCTTAAACCCTATAGATATCTGAATAAAGAAGGTTTATAGTTAAATATTTGTACCACTAAATGAAATTGAATTTATAAGCAAGAGACTCCAGAATGTTAGAGCAGAGATGGTCCAACATATGAAGTTCAGATTTGGGTTGAAATTCCTGAAAGTTTGGGGGATATTATTTGGCCCATAATCGGCCAATGACATTCTGATATAGATTCAAAGTTTTCTGAAGTCTGGAGGAAGCAAATAGATCTTGAGTTCTTGTTTAAACACATCTCTAAAGTACATTTACAAACTACCTGTAATAACATCCAAAGCTACTCGAAAATAAGCATTTAAAATACTGCAGTTATTGATGGAATATGAATCTGATAGATAGAAACATCAAGTCCTTTCCCACTCACTTTTATTAGAACAGAAAAATGGACGCTGATTAAAAAATTCTTCTAAAATGTTAACTTTAATAATGAAAATGGTCCTATTTCTGAGTGAAGATGGCTTTTCATTGAACATGTCTTAAATATTTTAGAGATTGACAGCTACTTTGTTAAAATTTCACATAAAGAAAATTGTTCAGCTGTATTGGCATGTTGATGATAGGCTTTTCATGCAGCCTACTCATTTTAACATATCCCCAACCTTCTGTTTTTGCCTGCTTTCTAGAAAAGCTAACAAATAAGGAACTGCTCCTAAAAAAAATGTCCATTTCATTTATTTTATTATGACAGAAGCATAAATTGTTACCATCCCTTAGTTATAGAGTGATATTTAGGGCTGATTTATGCACCCCTTTCTCACAAAGAGTACTCACTTGCATGAGTTAGTCCTATTGACTTCAATGCAGACATATGCAAAATATTCAGGGGGACTACTCATGGGAGTGAGTGCTCACCAGTGGGAAAAGGTTTCACAATCTATCCAGGGATAGGAAACCTTTGGCATGTGGCCTGCCAGGCTGGTTTGTTTACCTACCACGTCCGGAGGTTTGGCCGATCACAGCTCCCACTGGCCGAGGTTCGCTGCTCCAGGCCAATGGGGGCTGCGGGAAGTGCCGATCCCTACTCTATCCCATAATGAGACCTATTATAATATATTTGGGGACTATATGTGAATAAAGGAATGATGAGTATGGTGTGACTTTTCCCCCCCATTTAACTCGGAAAAGGAATATCATCTTGAAAGTTTTAACACCTTAGGGAGATCTCACAAAAGGATTTTAATGGAAAAGATTTTAACATGTAGGTTTAGAGGACCGCTGAAAAACAAAAGCTTTGCTGATATGCTCATAAGGCAGTTCACTCAAATTGACTGGTTAATGTCAAGTTTTAAAAAGCTGAGAAGCTTGAAGTAATGCTGTGAATAGGTGCCCAATCTCAGACCCCTTAAAGATAGCTGGTATTTAAAACAGCTGAACAACCACATTCTGAAAATCAGAGCTCTTTACGCTTTGCAAGATGGAATGCTAAACACAAGGAACCTAAAAATACCTATTTCTTTTGAATATTCTATGCACACTAATATAGGGATGATTTGTTTACAAATGGTGAATGTAATTAATTATTTTCCCTTTTTGACTAATATTTGAGTGGTATTTCTTTATATTCACTCTGTAATGTATGGGGAAATGTCTCTGATTCAAAGAACTGCACATATATTTTAAATTTATTTTTTGGAACATCAATAAATGGGGAAAATAAATACAGCACAATTCTTGAATTTTACAATGTTTAAAGAGTCAGCTACTCCCACTTTCTCTTTTGAAGTTGGCGTGACAAACCACTCACCACGAGCAGAACAGGCAAAACAATAAAAACTGATTACTTCAGTACTTATGAATTTAGTTAAGCTGTTCCCCATTCTGGGGGAGAATACTGAATTACTGTTTTTAATTACTTGATTTACAATGTTTAATCATTATAACAACCTCTCTGATTGAAGGTCCAAATGTTTTTTAAATGAAAATCATTCAGTGCATGCATATCACTCGCTAAATTCCACAACATGTACCTCCCACTGCTATAAAGATTTTGAAGGCAATGAGAGTTGTGGGCATTCAACAATTCAGAAACAGCCTTATCTAGTTCCCACAGAATACAATGGAAATTGAATAGTGGCCATTTTCAGGTTACTTCTGATTAGGTGTCTCAAGGTAGATTTTTAGGTTCTTACTCACAGGTTGTTGAGTTTGAAAATATTGCCTTAATTTTTCTCAGTTCCTTATATGTCAAAATGGATGAGTAATTAGTTACCACACCTGGGTGTGTAAGGCTGCATTGATTGATGGGTTAAGATCCACAGATGGAAATGCTGTGTAAGTGTAAAATATTATCTAGACTCACCTTAAATTATTATGTACTTCAGAAAGATGTAAGCCTTTCAGCCTAACATCAGTTCTGAACAAGATAATGGAGCAACTGATATGGGACTTGATTAACATGGATTTTGAGGAGAATAATGTTTTAAATACTAATCAGCATGGGTTAATATAAAATAGATCCTGTCAAACTAACCTGATATCTGTTTTTCATGAGATTACAGGTTTGGCTGATGAAAGTAATAGTGTTGACATCATATACTTAGACTTAGGTAAGGCGTTTGGCTTATTACCAGACAACATTTTGTTAAAAAAAATAGAAAGACATAAATTAACATGGTACACATTAAATGTAGTACAAACTAGCTAATGGATAGGTAAGCAGGGAATTGTCATTGAGTGCTGTGTTTCCATTGGGGTCCCACAGGGATCAGTTTTTAGCCCTCTTTCATGTAACATTTTTATCAAAGACCTGGAATGAGACATAAAATCATGTCTGATATAGTTTGCAGATCACACAAAAATTAAGGTTCTGATAAATAATAAAGATGACAAGTCACTAGTTCAGAGAAATCTGAATCAATTGGTAAAGTAGGCTCAAGCAAACAATATGTGTTTTAATATGGCTAAATATAAACTCATACATTTAGGAATAAGTAATGTAGTCCATACTTCCAGGATGGGATTGTATCCTGGAAAGCAGTGACTCTGAAAAAGATTTCGGGGTCTTGGTGAATAATCAGTTGTGCATGAGCTCCCATTGTGACAATGTGGCCTAAAATGATAATGCTATCCTTGAATGCACATGAGGGGAATCTCGAATAGGACTGACTGGTTATTTTCCCTCTGTATTTGGCACTGGTGTGACAACAGCTGGAATACTGTATCTAGTTCTGGTGCCTGCAATTGAAGAATGATGATGATAAATTATGAAGCATTCAGAAAAGATCGACGAGAATAATTAAAGGATTCGAAAACATTCCTCAGTTATAGATTGAGCTCTTTGAGACTATTTAGCTTAAGAAGGAGAAAGTTAAGAGGTGATGATTGCAGTTTATAATTCTTTACTTGGGGAACAATACATAACAGTGAGCTCTTCAATTTAGCAGAGAAAGGTATAACATGATCCAGTGGTGTTAATTTGAAGGTAGACAAATTCAGACTGGAAATAAGGCATACATTTGTAGTGGTGACAGTAATTAACCATTGGAATAATTTGCCAAGGATTCTGGTGGATTCTCCATCATTGACAATTTTTAAATCAAGATAATTTTCCCCACCTAAAAAGCTATGCTCTAGGAATTATTTTGGGGAAGTACTATGGCCTGTGTTATTCAGGAGGGCAGACTGGATGATCACAATGATCCCTTCCTCCCTTCAAATTCTAGAATCTATGAATTTATTTAAAAAATGAGTCTATAAATATTCCTGTAGTTACAAGTGAAAATAGAATGCTCTGTAGATGAAGAATTTAGTTAGCAAATCTGGTGCTGACCAGTGTTTGTAAACCTTAACATGAAATTAACAGAGAAAGCAGTGGTACAGGAGATTTCAAAAATTGGCAGTAGGATTGATGATTGATTTTACAGTAGTAATCTCAAGTATGCAAATGTTCTCTGTCACAGAGTACCAAAGCATATAATAAAATAGTGTTGGCTTTATATGATGTGTAGGTTTCCTAAATGTTAGATGTTATTTAGATTCGTTGACAGAGGCTTCTGCCGCTCAGCTCCTCTGAAGACTCTTTCTGATTCTTACCTTTGCTGCTTTCACTTCATACTTTAAAAACAAAACAAAAGAAAACAAAAAAGAAACCCTGGCACCTAAAGACAGAGCTTCTTTTTTTCTTCTTCCGATGATCCCTCAGATGAAAACAGAGACATTCTTCTGAAGAATCTTGCAGCAGATCACTTGACAAACAGAAAGTTATAGACCTGCACCAAGAAGAAAATATTATGGTTTCCAAAATCATGGGCACATGAGTTGAAAACAATACACCGTCATTTTTATTTTGTAAGTAAGCAGCAACCCCTATATCCTGAATATGATGAGGTTGTGTTTGTTTGTTAGTTTGTTGTTTGTTTTTGTGGTAGTGGTTGGTAAAGGAAGATTGTGGCAGACTGTAGTGGGTAATACAGATGGCCAGGGTAGATAAAGCATTCCCCTGACTTGGAAAATGTATACCACTTCAGCTAGTCAGCCTTAACCAGTTGAGAAAGGAAAGAAAAGAGGAAATATCAATAAATATATAGCAGGGATAGTCACCCCAACATTGTCATAAAGGTGAACAGAGACCCTTCATTCTTTGTGTCAAAAAGACTCTTCTCAACCCACAGTTATGATTCAGTTATGGACCAAAACATTTCTCACTCTCTCCATTACTGACACAGGTGAGTGGTTTTCAGATCCTGTCTTACCATCTAAAAACTTTAAATACAACTATACAATTTTATGTTTAATGTATTAATCTTCAGGTGAGCAGCTTTGGAAGCAAATCTGAAAAAGCTACAGCAGGCAGAAAAAGTGCTGCTGCTTACTTCATAATAAACAAAGCTATTGCAGAAAACTTCAAAAGCACAGCTTAGGTAAAAAAGTAAATGTATTATTGTCACTGTTGCTTATTGAATGATAAGCATAAGGAAGGGTGGGAATATGGAATCAGTTCCTTCTATCCTCTGAAAGTGATTCTGTACATGGTTTGAAACAGTTTTAGTAAAAGAGCATCAGGAGAATAAAGACCAATGTTTGCCTTTTTGGCAGAAATGCGCCAAACCTTCAGAGTTGTTTCTCAAAATGGTTTTGCAAACTGAACTGTGGGATGCAGACACTGGGAGGGAATTAATATCTGAGGTTCATGTGGAAGTTTGAGTTCACAGACTCAACCTCCAAGGCAATTTCCTGCATGATCTTTCCCCCCCCCCCTCCCATGTTTACCCCCTTTTGAGAACAAACAACTAAAGTACTCCTTAACACTATAATGGGATTTTAAAAAGTATTAGGTAAATTCATGGAGGATAGGCCCATCAAAGGCTAATAGCCACGATGGTCAGGGATGCAACCCCATACTCTGGGAGTCCTAGCCTCTGATTGCCAGAAGCTGGGAGTGGATGATAGGGGATTATTACCTGTTCTGTTCATTCCCTCTGTAGCACCTGACATTGTCCACTGTCAGAAGGCAGGATACTGGGCAGATGGACCATTGGTTTGGCTCAGTATAACCATCCTTATGTAAGTTTCTTCAGAGATATCAAGTCCAAATTAGTGTGCTATGCATTCTTCAGGGACAACCCTGGATGGAGTGGTGCATAAAGAATTGTGTTTGAGAATTCCCTGTATAAAGTTTCACTACAAAGGCTTCTGAGCTTTGCCTCTGTCCACTATCTTAATAAACACATCTTTCCACTTTTATGCATAAGAAGGGGTGGAAGAAAAGCATGGGGTGGGGGAACCTGGAAGTCTGTTTTTCATGTTGGCTGGAACAATTTGCAGCTATTGCTAAAATATTTATGGTTTTCACCAATTAGCCTCCTAACAAAATCTTGATGGTGAAAGTTTTCCTTCCTATATTTCTCCTTATGTGTGTTACCTGTTGTGCATTATTGAAATGTTAACATTTTGACAGGAAAAGGACTGAGTGTGATCTTGTTTTATGCTACAGGGAAAACAACTAAAAACTAACTTCATATCTTGACTCATTCTGAAATAAGCTTACTGATATATTTTTCTAATAGCATAAGACATCCACATTATAAAACTACCACAAAATTCAGAGGTCAGCTGTGAATGGGATCGGTGATCCTAAGTCACTTAGGCCAAGATCTACAAAGGGACTTGGGCATCTTTGGGTACATCTACACTTTGAACAAAACTTGTAATTTTCAGGTTGGGTAGATGTATGCATGCTAGCTTTGATCGAGCTAACATGTTAAAAATATAACTATAGATGCAGAGGCATGGGTAGTGAGACAGACTAGCCACATGAATGAGAACCTAGGATCCTGGAAGAGACTATACTCTGGGCATCTAGACCATCCCATCGCCTGTGCTGCAGTAGCTACACTTCTATTTTTAGAGAGTTACCCAATCCAAGCTAGCACAGATATGTTTATGCAAGCTAGAAATAGACCTCCAGCTCAAAATACAGATGTACACTTTAGCCTAGATTGAGGTGTCTATGTTCTCAATTTATGCACCACTGAGATCCACAATGCCTCTGCTCACCAGCTGCCTAACTCTGTAGGCAACTAAATTGACTAAGAACCTACACTTTCACTGTAAAATTGCCCTAGGTACCTAAATTTCTCCCTCTGGACATGGGCACTGCTGCCTTAAGCAGGCACCTGGATACCAGTCTCCTGCCTAAGCCTCACAACCATTTTCAGACTAGGGAAAGATCATTTTTTGCCTGATCCAGTAGATCCACTCCAAAAAAACACAAGAGGTAGGAGGTTATGGCAGTATCCCTCGTAAAATTGATGCCACTTGCTAGTGCACTCACTGGGGATGTGGGACATCCTAGTTTGATTCTCCCATTGTCTGATGAGAAGGGATTTGAACGGGGGCTCTCTATCTCTCAGGTGACTTCTCTAATCATTGAACTGTGGGACATCTCAGTCTCTCCAGTTGAAACTGTTCCATTGTATATACATAATTAAATATGCATTGGGCTAGAGAGAGTAGGAATGATTCTGTAGTCCAGTGGATAGGGCACTCAGCTGAAAGGTAAGAAAACTCAGGGCTGGTCCACACCGGGGTGGGAGATCAATCTAGGAAATGCAACTTCAGCTACGAGAATAGCGTAACTGAAGTCGACGTTTCCTAGATCGAACTAAGTATACTTACTGCGGGTCCACGCGGCGCAGGCAGACTCCCCCGTCGACAGCGCTTCCTCCTCTCGGCGAGCAGGCGTTCCACAGTCAACGGGGGAGCACTTCTGGATCGATTTATCGCGTCCAGATGAGACGCGATAAATCGATCCCAGAAGATCGATCTCTACCCGCCAAATCGGGCGGGTAGTGTGGACCTACCCCCAGTTCAAATCCTTATCAGGCAGAGGGGGGGGATTGAAAAGGGGTCTCCCACATAGTGGTTGAGTGCCCCAAGACTAAGGTTTATAAGTAGGGTTGGCAGAATTTGATTTTTATTTTTTGTATAATTTCAAAAGATGTTTGTTGTGATGTTACACCTCATATGGTTATGATATAAATATGGCCTAACTAAGATATATTTTATGCAAGATGGGTCATGTAAGGTATCATTGGAAAGGTTATAATTTACTGAATGTGATTGTCCAATTTGTATGTATGTATCACTTCTGTATCTAACGTTAGGAATATGGACTATGTAACAATTATAATGGTGTGTGTGTATTTGGGGAGACACCCACAAGACAACAGGCCATCAGCTTTGATGGGCCATTAGGAAGAAACAATAAGATTTTAAAGATACTAATCTCATTCCTGAGTCTTGTCCTGGGGGGTAGCTGTGACACTACTAGGTCAGGTGGTCCTGTCACCTGGTACTAAACACTATCTTGGACTTCTAGTTATTTTCCACTAAAATACGGGGAGGTCAAGACTGGGAAACAAAAGATTCCCGCCTTATGTAAATCTTATTTAAGGCTGGGGAGTAAGGAAAACAGGACTCTCCTCCATTGCCTTCCTTCCCAAGAAGAAAGACTGCTGAAAGTACCTGAAGGGACAAAGGAACTAAACTGAGGGACAGGCAAGGGCTGAGTCCAGACTGAGACAGAGGAGTCTAGTCTGTAAAGAGAAATAACTGAAAATCTAAGCTACGAAAATCTGCATCCTGCCTAAAGTCAACATTTAGGGTGAAAAATTACTTCTTGAAACCTCAAGTATCAGAGGGGTAGCCGTGTTTGTCTGGATCTGTAGAAGCGACAAAGGGTCCTGTGGCACCTTATAGACTAACAGATATATTGGAGCATAAGCTTTCGTGGGTGAATACCCACTTCATCGGATGCAAGCAGTGGCAAACCTGTTTCTTTAGTGAATCAAGCTTAGTTTACGTGGTTTGTTTTATTTGCTTAGTAATTTGCTTTGTTCTGTTTCTTATCCCTTATAATCACTTAAAATCTGTGTATTTTTCTGTAGTTAATAAACTTATTTCTTGTTTATAACATAACCCAATTTGTGCCATCCATATCTGGGGGGCAAGAAGCTGTGTATATCTCTCTTCACATTGAGGGCGAATTTTTGTGAGCTTGAGCTGTGCAGATCTTTCTATACAGCACAAGACAATATTATCTGGGGTTTACTTCCCCACTGTGGGTGTGCACGTGAGTGCTGGGTGAATCTTCTCAAACAGGTCTGACTGCAGTCCGTGTCTGCAGCTGGGTGTGGTCTTGCCTGAGTGTGTGCTGGAAATGGGCTTGAGAGCCTGGCACAGTAACCCAGTGCAAGGGAAACCCAGGCTGACAGGGTCAGAGGGCTGAGTGGGACCCCAGCATATCAGGTGGCACCCTAGAAGGGGGGTCCAACCAGTCACATTTGTTTTAAGCGTTTTTCTATTTTATTGATTTTAAATTTTCAGTTGTGGAAAATTAAGGGGGAATAAGACTACAGGGCATTTGATGACAGTAGATGCTGAGATTCAAAAAGTTAAAGCTTTATAGCTCTTAAAACACAAACTGTCTATATAACATCTCAAAACAGAGAAAGTACATATCCTTAAATCAAACTCTTAAGTTTTCAAGTACATTTTTCTCACTTTGTCTATCTGTAAATTTTGATTATTATTGACGGATTTTTTTTTGTTGGTTTGTGTGTGTGGCGAAATTGACATTTATTGATTTAAAAATCTAATATTTTCAAGCTAAGTTAAAGGGACTTCTTCTAGCTCCTCTTCCCCAGACTATTTTGGAGTTAGGCATGTGCGGCTGCCGTTCCTGTAAGAAACTGTTTATGTGCCTGACTCCAGGAGAGGCTGTGACACTGGCAGATCTGATGCCAGCTCTTGTCAATGTTCCCATGTCTCAGCTGAACATTGACAAATACGTAGGCGGAATCAGTCTGGCTCACCTGTATGTTAACTTTGATGAAATCAGTATTAGAATTAGAAGAATATGTTTAGTGTCTTGACTTTATTGAATACTTCTGAGTCGCTGCATTCATTAAATCTTATTTGTAAGGTAATATTTTAGCCATTATATTGTGAACCTCTGTGAGTGTGTAAATCACCAGACAGGAAACAGATTAATTAGTGTGAAGGGCAAATCTTCAACAAGAAGCAATATGCCTTTCCAAAAAGGAAAGGTCCATCAATACCAGACGGACTATTGTTAGATGTTGCAACTGGAATTTCCCTGTGTACTATCAACAAGATGACAAAAGACTCTTTGTTCCGCTCTCCTCCCCATGAAGATTAGTCTCCTCCTATCATCTGAGTTTGCAGCTCAGAGCACATGGAAAGAGGAGGATTAAAATCCCCAAACAAAAGGAACTTTTCATTACCTTTTGAATTTAAGATAGTAATTTATGTGTGTTTGTTTACCTGTTTTAACCTTATAAAGAACCATATGGTATCTTTTTCCTATATAATAAATCTGTAGATAGTTTATTATAGGATTGGCTATAAGTGTCTTCGGTGTGAGATCTAATGTGTAATTTTCTTGGGGTAAGTGACTGGTCTTCTGGAATGGGAGTAATCCAAATATCGCTGCGACTCTTGGTGAAAGGGACCATCTATAACAATGGTATGCTAACCTGGATGGTGAGATAGATGAGAGTACCTAAGGAGACTGTCTATGACTCCATGTGCCTTGGTCTGTCCTGAGGTTGGTACCTACGCTCTTGAGTCACTGCAGGCAACATTACAGAGGCTTCTCTGCTGGGATTCCAAGAAACTGAGATTGGTACCTAAATTTAGGCTGAAGGGAGGCACACAACTCCTTTGAGGGTGGGGTTTAAGACACACCCCTATCCACAGCATTTGCTTAGATGGATCCCTTCTCAGCATGCTGTATTTTGGTACTGATCTTTCCCCATGCATTGTTTAGGGAGCCTAACCCAAGATTTGTGGATTCTCTCAGGTGGCTAAGTGCCTAAGAGTTAAGTATTGCAATTCTCAGCTTTGCAATGAGTAAGACCGTTTATGGATGTGGGCCTAGCCACATTTAATAGCTTGTATAATTGCAAATATTATAGTGTCAGCATTAACACAACAAAGTTATGTACAGTTACAGAAATGGCATTTTTTTCCTTATTTGCTACTGATAGTCTTGTGTTTGTAGTCTTATTAAACCAGAGTGATTGGAATTGAATACATCTCTCTGGAATATGCCTTCTCATGAGAATAGCATTCTAATTCTAAAGAGTTAACCTTAGCTCTAACTCAGCCACTACTGTGGGGATCCAAGTGTCCAGGGAAAAGGCGCCCTGAAACTACTAAAAGTGTTTTAAAAGTGTTTAGATAAGTATGTTATTAGCAAAACTGAGTGATAGATAAGGGATGCTTGTTACGGCAGATGTTTTCTGTAATGGATTGGGTGCTCAATAATGAAAAATTGTTATTACAGATGGGTTCTGTAGTGGATGAAACAATGACCTATTGAAAGATATTTTAGCTCATTAAGAACTATCTGTTTTCACAGTCATTAGTAATAATGATTGTATTAGAAATGTCTTTTTTTACTCATCTATCAGGGAAGCTGAGGACCATAAAAGAAATCCCATCAGTAATTAGGAAAACAGAACACATGATAAACTTAACCATGAGAAAGTATTTTTCCCTCCAGAAAGGGGTTTCTTTGTCTCTCACCCTATAAAAAGACAGCTCTTTACCTTACACCAACGGTGGTAATATATCTATTAATTTGGTATTCTGTTTAGTGTTATACTGATCTCTAATTAACAAGCTTTGGCAAATAAAAATGTCAAATTAAATTTAATAATGATTTGAGATTATTTAATCAATTTCAACACACAACAACCTCAAAATCTTTTTCAGAGTCACTGCTTCCCAGGATAGAGTCCCCCATCCTGTAAATATGGCCTACATTCTTTGCTTCCATATGTATATGTTTACATTTAACTGTGTTAAAGTGCATGTTATTTGCTTGCAACCATAAAGAGCACATTACAGTGGCCGTATAGGCTTCCATATTCATTGTTTCTCATTTATATCCATATGAAATGCATTCAGTCTGCAGGTAAATAGATGTTTCCTAAAAGCCCCACAAACTCTCAGCTATAATGATGCAGCCCTACTATCTTCAGATTACGTCTTCAGTGGGACGTGTGTAGCCCCATCAGTCTTAAACAGGTTTGCAGGTGCAATGAAGGACATAATCTGAAAGCAATGGGTTGCACAAGTGTAGGAGAGGGCATGATTTGTCTTGAAGAAATTCTATCACTG
This sequence comes from Chelydra serpentina, assembly GCA_037349315.1. Classification (NCBI taxonomy): domain Eukaryota; kingdom Metazoa; phylum Chordata; order Testudines; family Chelydridae; genus Chelydra; species Chelydra serpentina. The sequence continues at coordinate 83,631,709 of JBAIAC010000004.1, forward strand.
ATGCACTAGATGGAAAGGACCCAGTTTTTGTGTAAAATCTAAAGCTCAGTTTCTGGGGTCGGGAAACATCATCTGATTTTCAAACTGAGCATGCTCCATATGTAAATCGGTGAGACACAAAGAATATGGAACCCCACAATGCCATTTTTATAAAACCACATTTTAGGGTACAACTAATTGTAAACCTATGAAAATGTGCATCATTGGGCAAAAAGACATTGATGACTGCTACTATCTGAAAAAGTACAAATTCTAGTCATAGAACTACTATAAAGTCAAAGATTCTTGAAGAATTGCTCATTTGTCTGCTGTACCTGTAAATGTTGAAGTCTCATATTAATGTGACCCATTTTCTAATAATGCTTTTGGGTAACTTAATTTTTGATCTGATATGACATAGATGGACATTATTTCTCTAGTAATGTGTATCCTTAAATAAATCCATCTTTTTATAGTACTTTTGGCATGGTAATTATAAAGTTAACACTTTATCCTATTGGCATATTTCATATCACAGAAATTCTTTCTCAGGTTCTAGATTGAGTTTGAATCGGATAATTATAGGTTGAGTGTGATAACATTTCAGCCCACTAGTCCTTGTCCAAAATATTTAACATAAATCAGAAAACAGGAAAGCCAAAGAAGTAGGCTCAGCCAGAATGTTTTCTACATGTGCTTAAAAAAAAATTCGGAATCTCTAATTCAGAAGCTGTATTCTTCACTTTTTCCACTGTAATATACCATGCTTGTCCAAATGCACATACATTTATAATGAAAGCATGATGTCCTTCAGCTTGCTTTAGATCAGGGGTTCCCAAACTTGGTTTGCAACTTGTTCAGAGTAAGCCCCTGGAGGGACGCAAGTCACTTTGTTTACCTGAGAGTCCGCAGGTACAGCTGCTTGCAGCTCCCAGTAGCTGTGGTTCACCGTTCCCTGCCAATGGGAGCTGCGGGAAGCGGCGTGGTCCGGGCCACCACTTCCCGCAGCTCCCATTGGCCGGGAATGGCGAACTGCGGCCACTGGGAGCTGGGAGCGGCCGTATCTGCGGACATTTAGGTAAACAAAGCGTCTTGAGTGCCATCAGGGGCTTACCCTGAACAAGCCACAAACCAAGTTTGGGAACCCCTGCTTTAGATCTTGCACTATCTTCTCCATATGGCCTCCAAGTTGTAGAATGGCCTTCATGAAGAAAAGTGTGAATGAAAGATGATAGTTATGGGTAATATATGATGCACCAGATATGACTTTTTGATAGCTTACTTTAATCCATATTTTAAGTCATCTTTCAATCAATTTGATTTACACTTGGATATGATATCTTCCTACATTCTCTGTCTCAGTGGCTATATATTCTGCATGGAATTCTACCTTTCAAACAATAAACATGTAAAGATATATATTATTATGGGAATTAGGTTGTGGTTGATGTATGGATGAGCAGGGATTAAATCCTATCTGGTTGAAGTCAATAGGTGTTTTGCTTTTAATTTAAATGGGGCCAGGATTTCACTTCCAATATGGTAAAAGGACTTTCTTTTCTTTAATCTTAAGAGATATTCATAAAATATTTGGAATACCATATTTTGACATACAGATCAGAAAAAAAATCATCAGTTCAGAACTTTTCACAAGGCAGGAAGAGTCCCAACCAGTATTTCACCACAATGCAGGGGTCCTGCATGCACCACCATAAACCCTTAAACCATTTAAGCCATTGTTGTGGACTTTGGAAGTGAGGGATAGTGCGGGGCAGGTGTTTGTGTGTGTGATGGTTAAGGGTAGTATAAGGTCTTCCTTCTCAACTAATTTTCCCCTACAGTGACTTTTTGTCCCAAGGTTTCACTTTTCTTCAGAGACCATTGTTTGCATAAAAAATCATGCTTCACAAAGCTTCGAGCGTTCTTTCCACCAATGTTCGCGCAATTTTCTTCAATATTGTTTCTAAGAGCTTTTCAGACATCCAGTGGCCTCCCTGCCTATTATCCTTAGGAGAGGAGAAACCTCTACATACCCTCACAGATATGTTGAAAGATCTGCTGGGGAATGTGGAATGTAATTCTGCTATCCACCTGTTAAGACAACAGCAGAGAGGGGAATGTGGGAGCCTGTTGGGTTGGTGAGTGGAGTTAGTGTGGGTTTTAACCATGTTTAGCAGTTAAGATAAACTCCATACTACAGAAATGTTGAATCATAAAGTCCAGATACAGACCTAAGCTTCCTACAAATTGGAGGGGATTCAGGATATATGTTCTGTTTCTTATAAAATTCCTGGACCAGTTGTTGGTGTTCTTGAAACCACAGAATACTCATTAGAGATATTTTTTTCTAATGAATACTATCAGGAGAAAAGCCATCATAGAACTCTCTTACTGATTGGAAACCTGAGACTAAATGGAAAGCTTAGGATGGTATCAACAGGAACTTCTCACAGATGACAGCAAAACAATAATATTAGATATCCAGAATGTGCTTTGTTGAAAATTAAGAAATCTAGTGAGCTAGGACCAATAGAAAGAATTACTAAAATTCACAAAATGATAAAAAAGCATGGATGGACACATACATGGAGTCTGTTGCTCCCTCCCCTTACTATGGGTTTCTTCAAAGAGCTTGATCTAACATCCCTCTTCCCTACCATTTTCTGTGCTTTCAATGCACTTCTAAGCAAGCTCTTCAATGAATGGTACTAGCTTCCTCCTGCTGGGCAGATCAGGGGCCTTTGTGTAACTCCTTGATCCAGCCACTAGAGAAGACACCTTCTAGGTTTAGAAAGCTTCACTCTTTCCCTACAAAGCTGCTCAAATCCAAGGCTAGGAGAATGGGGTGCCAAAGAAGTGAGTCTTTTGGTGAGGGGGAAGTTATTTAATCCTCTTACTCCAGACTTGAGGACACAACCTGGCAGATGAGTTTGCAGCTGGCAGAGGACTAAAAAGTTTGGCTCAGATAGCCGGAAAGCCACCATGTATAATAAACTTGAATATTAGTCTCTGCTGTATTCTGAGGCTAGTATAATCAGCACCAAATTTAAGATAACCACATGCATGTACTGGGTGTGGTGTGGAGGTGCATTAATTTAGTGAGAGCAATAGAAGCATGGCCACTGTTACACCTTTTGAAAGGTGGCTGCATATTATGCCGTTGTCATTACACCACTTAACCTAGCTGTCATGGAGGGGGACGTTGTTGTCATCCTTCACCTTTCCTTCTCTTTCCCCTTTGTAGAGGTTAATGTAGCTTTACATACTAGCCTGACACAGATGTTTCGTACTTCCTGGGAAGGTGTCTGATCTCACTTATACTCGTGGAAATCTTACTACTAACCCCTTCCCCAGGGTCGGTGCAAGGAAGTTTTGCGCCCTAGGCGAAACTTCCTTGCACCAGCCCTGCGCCACCACCCCAGCCAGCTCCCTCTCCCGCGGGAGCTCATCCCCCCCACCACCACCCGCGGGCCACGGGAACTGAGTGGAGAGCTGGGGGGTGGCTCGCCGCGGCTGCCCCCCGGCTCGCCGCTCAGGCGCTGGGTGGGACAGCGAGGCGGTGCCCCACTCAGGCACTGAGGGGGAGGGCAGCGAGGCGGGGTGCTTGCCGCGGCTGCCCCCCAGTCAGGCGCTGAACGGGGGGGCAGGTGGGCAGCTCGCCGCAGCTGCCCTCCGGCTTCTTGCTCAGCCGCTGAGCGGGGAGACAAGGGGCAGCCGCAGCAAGCCGCCCCTTGTCTCTCCACTCAGCAGCTCAGCGGAGAGACAAGGGGCAGCCGTGGCAAGCCGCCCCTTGTCTCCCCGCTCAGCAGCTCAGCGGAGAGACATGGGGCAGCTGCGGCAAGCAGCCCCTTGTCTCCCCACTCAGCAGCTCAGCCGCTGAATGAGGAGGCAGCGGGCAGCTGCCCACCGCCCCCCGAATCTTGGCGCCGTAGGCGACCACCTAGGGTCGCCTAATGGGCACGCCGGCCCTTCCCTTCCCACGCCCTACCCCCCCAAAAACACAGTAGAAACAATACACTTAATGATAGGTACATGGGGGGGGGGAGAGTATCTTTGGAGTAAATGTCTGAGATCAGAAGTACTGACTTGTTTAATGAGCGAGGGGGAAAAAAACTTATTCTGCTAGGCAAAAAGAGCAGAAAATATTTTAGTACACTGAAAGCAGAAAGCTTTCAGTGTACTAAAGGAACATAAAGTTACAAGATGAAAGATTCTTAGAGTACATTTAGTCTGGAAAGGTGTCAGTTTGCTGATGTGAAATGTATAGCTCAGGAGAAAACAGGCAATTAACAGGCAATGGGAGCCAATTAAGCTCACCGTAAAAGAAGTTACTTTTGTAGACACTGTATCTAAAACAATTCATCTAATCCCTAGTAGGAATCAACAACACTGAGAACTAATAAAAAAGTAGTTTAAATACATGAGAGGAAATATTCACTGCTTTTCAAAGGAAAAGAAAAAAAATGATCAGCTATCAGTATTAATTTAAGATTAAAAAATTCAGAAGTAAGTTAGTTAAATTGAAAGGAATATTGTAAGGATAAAAATCATACTGTGAACACTAATATATATATATATATTCATTTATTTATTTTTTATTTTTTTATTAGTAACAGACTTGATGTAATAGTTGAACCATTTGCATGAAGAAATAAGGTTTCAAAATGAATAGAAGTTACTTTGATTTTAAGTTATTTGAATTAAGTATTTTGTATAGCTTTACTGTTTTTCATCATGCTTTGCAATGATTTAAAGGGTGGAGGTGGGGGGGGGGGTGTTATACCTTACACAAAGAGGTTTTAATTTCCATTAGAATAACATAGAATGGGAAGAAAATAGACAAAGGGGTGAAGAAATAGTTTGAAACAAAGATAATATGATGTTAGTACTGATATGTTTCAGGTGAGACTAAGGTAAGGCAAAATGGAGGAGTAGATAGCAGAAGACTGACTTTTGAAGAAAAGTGAAGATGCTTGGTGCAGTGCAGCAGGTATATCGTTCCAGGTGTAGAGAGGAATGTGAAATGAGGCAGCAGGGCAAGAGCTGGAGGAGAAGACAGAGGGTAAAAAGACATGAAGAATATTTTAGGCCACAGGAGAAAGGAGATGAAAGACAAAATGCTAGCAGTGGGAGAGTTTTGCACAGCATTACAATGAGGATGTGGAGTCTGAAATGTAAGTGGAAAATAGGAGACAATGGAAAGACTTGAGGCTGAAGAAGGATGACCTGGTCAAGAAGGTGAGAAAATAAGATTATTACAATTGTGAAGGTTGGTTGGTTGGTTTTAGGAAGGGCAGAGAGTATTCCAGGTGAGACCAAACACAGGTAGTGTGGATGGAGAGGGAAGAGATGGATTTTTAGTGAGAACATGAAGATAATTCAAAATATTTCCAAAGATTTTTAGCTTAGAAGACAAGGAGAAAGTTACCAAGTATTTAAAGCTGCACAGATAATTTATTAATTTTAAAGAGCCATGGTTTATGAAAACAGACATTTAATAAACATACCTTACCTGGAGTACCTACTCATATTAGATCATTTAATCATGCGAATGATTTCAATGAAATTATTTGCAGTGTAAGTACTACTCACCATAAATAAAGGTACCAAAATATGGCCAAACTGAAGTGAAAAAACTCCCCTGAAATTCCTTTTTCATCATTTACTGCTGAGCCAAATTCACTAGTGACATGAGTGGAAACTGCTGTCAGCTTTCTTGCACTCCTATGCAGGGGATGGCTAGAATCTGGCAGTAAGGGACAGATTCTGATACCCTTATTCAAGTTCTGCCATCTTTATTCACAGTTGGTAGTATATTTATATCTGAAGTGAGAGTACAAGAAGCAGGCTCAAATTCAACAGATAAGGCTTGATTTGTCATGAGGGCACTGCCCATGGTAAGGGACAGCAACATATACTTTTACCACCCCAGGAACATCTTAGGGAAAGGATAATGGCCTTTGAAGCCACAATTCTTTCTTGGTGGAGGTAATGCATTGCAAACCTACTGCAACTCTAAATTACTTGACTTCAATCCCCTTTCTTCACCTGCTGGACTGGTTCAGCTGGGTTGGCCACAGAGCAGGGGGCTTAACAATGGCTCATGTTCAGTTATCTATCTTCCCCTCCCTCAAATCTTCAGAATCAGTTTCCCAGGATAGAGACCTCATCCTGTAAGTATAGCCTACATTCTTTTTTTCCAAGATGTACACATTTACAGTTAACCATATTAAAACAGTTTGCATGTGCCCAGTTTACCAAGGAATCCAAATCTGTATCTGTAACCTGTCCTCCTGATTATTTACCACTCCTCCAATTTTTGTGTTCTCTGCAAACTTTACCAGTGATTGTGTCTTTCCCCCTCAGTTCATTGATAAAACTGTTAAATAGCATAGGGCCACTGAAGCCTATAGGAACCCACTAGAAATGCACCCACTCTAAAATTATTCTCCATTTACAATTATATTTGAGGCCTGTCAGTTATCCAGTTGTTAATCCTTTTAATGTGTCATGTTAATTTTGCATCGTTTAAATACCAAGTCAAAGGCCTTAGAGAAGTCTAAGTATATTACATCAACACTATTATCTTTATCAATTAAACTTGAAGTTTCATCAAAAAAAGATATCAAGTTAGTTTGACAGGATCTGTTTTGCATAAAGCCATGCTGATTGACATTAATTATAGGTACTTGACTTATTCCTTTTAATTTCATGGGAACATAAGGCCTTCAGCGTGGCCTTTCAACTTTGGAGGTCTATCCCTGAATCTTAGCTGCGTCTCATGACATATTGATAGCTTTCAGTTCTGCTTCTGTTATGAATTTCCACATTGTCATCTCCTATCTTGGGAATTCCAGTCCAGTGCCTGTCGTATTCAGTTCCTTCCTCTATGTATCTTAGCCACCTCTACTGTTATTCCACAATATCCTGTCCTATCAGATTGTTTTGTCCTTCTCCAAAGCTGTTCATCTGTGACTTTTTTTTTCTGCCCATCTTTTGAGAGTTATAGAATCATAGAATCTCAGGGTTGGAAGGGACCTCAGGAGATCATCTGAAGCAGCTGTTATCTGAAGCAGCTGTTTCTAAAAATGTGCACTTTAGATAATAAGGTCAGTGGCAGGGTCCACTCACCACAGGTGACACCTCTTCCTGTGGTGGTGTCTTGCCCTGCGACCTCTCTCATTCCAGGAACTGCAGCCTCCTCTTCATGACTCAGCCCTCCAGCCAGGTCACTGTGTGGTTTCCACTTTTGGAGGTTACCCAATGTCATTTCACAGAAATAGTCCCAGGCAGTCTTTTCCAGCTCTGTCCCGATGGTGCCACTTCCCCAGGGGCCAATAGGGGAACCCAAGCCCATCAACTACTCCAGGTTCCAATCTGGGGACCCTAAACGTGCAACTGTGATCTGCTTTCCCTCAGCCCTTGTTGTTCCTTCTCTGGACTCCTTCCTACAGCTTCTGGTTTCCCCCTTATCTGGGTATACCAGCTCAAACACAAGGTCTTAATTAATCTCCAGGATTCAGTGCCATATAGTCAGACAGATTTTTACAATGCTGTTAAATGTTCTAAATGTTTAGTTTGGAATGCAAAATGTCTGTTTCTCCAGACTGGCTTTAGGGTCGCAAAGGCATGTCTGGCTTTCACTATTCTGACTATAATGTCTTCATGTGTTCCACCTGTTTTGCTCACAATGTTTCCAAGATATATGAAGTGTTGGACTTCTTCTATGTCAATCCCAGAAAGTGTTGTTGATGTTGTGTGTAGATTCTCATGGTTTTCCTTTTCTTGGTGTTGATGATCTGTGTATAGGTCTGGAGATAATTTTGCTTTAGCTTGCATATCCCTGTGAGTAAGGGACAGTAGGATGATGTCATCTGCAATGTTGAGGACATCTAGCCTCTGTGTGAAAGTCTATTTTATACCCCTTGGCTATTTTGTGGTCTTTATCATTACCACATGTATGAGCAGTAGGAAGAGCATGGGTGACATAAGATGTCCTTGTGTGGCACGAGTAGTTACCTTGCATGCCTTATTCAGTTTACTGCAATGTATTATGTGGCATGCCCTTTTCATAAAAGCTCTGAATAATATTTACAAACTTCTGGGGGTTTCCACAGTGAGGTAGCAACTTCCATAAGACTGATCTATCCACTTTGTCAATGGCTTTCTGGAAATCTGTGAAATTTATGGAGAACATTGATTGTGATTTGATTGGTAATGCTATGAAGATACGTAGGGTTACTATTTGATGTACTCATGTACCCTGTCTAACTCCTGCCTGCCCTTGTCATAGCCTTGAACCTACTGCTTTCTTTAGTCTTTCTAGGATAATGCATGGAAGTATTTTACGTGGGATGGTCAGCAATTGACTGTTCCTCTAGCCTTTGCGCTGACTTGTTCTCCTTTCTTTTCCCATTTGTTGGGTATTTTTTTCTTCTTCCCATACATTTTGTAAGAACCCTGCCAGAATATCCACTGTGTTCTTCAAGTCTTTAAAGACCTCATAGATGCATAGACTTTAAGGCTAGAAGGGACCATCATGACCATGTAGTCTGACCTCTTGCACATTGTAGGGCACAGAACTTCACTCACCCATTCTTGTAATATACCCATAACCTCTGGCTGAGTTACTAAAGTCTTCAAATCATGATTTAAAGACTTCAGGTTACACTGAATCTACCATTTACACTAGTTTAAACCTTCAAGTAACCCATGCCCTATGCTGCAAAAGGGGAGAAAGGCGAACCTCTCCTTCCCCAGAGTCTCTGCCAATATGACTCAAAGGAAAACTCTTTTCTGTACCCAAATATCCAGTCAGTTACACCCTGAGCATGTGGGCAAAACCCAGCAGCCAGACACCTGGAAAAGAATTCTCTGTAGTAACTCAGAGTCCTCCCCAACTAGTGTCCCATCACTGGCTCTTGGAGATATTTTGCTACTAGCAGTCACAGATCATCTACATGCCATTGTAGCCAGTCTAATGCATGGTCCATTCCTGCATCTGCCCCATTCCTGCTACATACATCCTCTAAAGTTCTTCATTTGTGCCAAATTGTAATGTGATCAATTTGTTTACCTGTTCTGTGGTCTAGTGACTTCAAAGTTACCTGGTAGATAGTACAGTGAGGAGAAATAGTTCCTCCAATGGCCAGGCTGTTAATTTCACAAAAATCAGCAAATATTTCACCATTTTTAGTCATTTCACTGAAGTCTTGTTTCCCCATAATTACTTTTTTCAGTATTGTTGCTCCTTACTTCAGCATTTGTGTCTTCATTTTCTAGGAAGACATCCCTTTCTGGGGCCTTGTCTATAATGATCTGAGGCTGTTAGTAGAAGTGTTCTTTTTTTCTCTCTTGGCTAGCTTGATTTATTAGAGTATAGTATTGAGTAATGAACACTTTCTGGAAATTTGATGTAAATCATTGTGTTATAATCCTTTCTGGAAGTGGTGCTATTTCTATCAGGCTTTTAGCTGTCCTCCTTGATAGTATCAAATCCACACCATTTTTTGTGTATGTCACTGGCATTTGGTAGCTCAGAATATAATAGGATGTGTCCAGTTGACACAGTTATTTGTCCTGATGTTACCCATCTCATTTCGAGTAATTAAATTATCCTCCTTTAATTCTTCATTAACAGAGTCTTGTATCAGCTGCTTCATAATATTGCCTGGGACTGATGTCAGGATGACAGACCTATAATTTACCCATGTCATCCCATTTACCGTTTTCAAGTATTGGCACAACATTAGCTTTCTTTCAGTCTTCTGGAACTTCCCCAGTGTCGACGAATTATTGAATCAACATTAATGGTCCAGCAAGCTCCTCAACTTGCATCCAAGAATTTGAAAAGAGATAGCTATCTGGACCTGCTGATTTTTATATGTCTAACTTTTGAGCTGCTGTTTAATATGTTCTTACATTACTATTGGAATGTAAAGTGTTGTCATATATGACCAAATCAGAGTTATTATCACAATACAGAACAAACATTAATTGAACATATCTGTCTGTTCCGCATTATTATTGACAATTGTACAACTTACATCTAGTAATGGACCAATACCACTATTAGGATTTTTTTTGTTCCTAATATACTTAAACTTGTTCATTGTTCTTAATTCCTCTGGCCATAGATTTCTCCTTGTGTCCTTTTTCTTTTACAATTTTCTACAATTCCTAGCTTCTGATTTATTGTCATGGCTGTCAACGTCACCTTTATTCCATTTGTTATATACTAATTAAAAAAAGAATTATACCTACCTTCCTCTCTAAGCCAGTTTTTTTCCCTTTCTTTCCTTCCCCTTCCTCCCCCCCCTCCTTTCTTTTTTTTTTAAACCAATGTGGCCTTCTTTCTCAATTGTGGGTTTTGTGACATCTACTAAAATGAGACTAACGGATCCAAGAACCAAAACTTTACTTCTCATGAGGGATATTCTGCTGCAGCCCAGTGGAGGAACAATGGACAATACACAGAAGCAGTTAAGAGAATCCCAAGCTAAGCAGGCAGCTTGCTACTGCAAAGGACCCAAGGACCTTAGGCCACTGCACACAAGTGAGGAGGTCTGAGTCCAACCATCAAATAGTCACCCAAAGCAGTGATGAAAAGCAATAGTCCAAACTGCTGTGGGGCACAGGTCATTTGATATAGCTACAGACTCTGAACAGTAGTGGAGACAAAACCAAAGAGAGTTGTAGAGTAGAGGCAGATGGCTGGCCCATCCAAATAGATGGGGCCAGGACTAGAAAGAGTGTCAGCTGGCCTGATGCAGGAGAGTCAGAAAAAATAAACTATATGAGCAACACAGAGGGCCAACCTACAGGATGCCAATGAACAGAATGAAGGTAGCAACAGCATGGAAGCAAGATTCCCCACCAACAGTAGTAACACAAACAAGCAGTGTGGGAGACTAGTTCAAAGCCCAGAATAAGTGAAGGACTGTGAAACCTAACAGGCTACAGTGGTCTGGAGATTAGAAAAAAAAGTCATGCCCCTAAAATGGAATATGTATTATAACCTCTGGCCCCAGTAAGTCAGTAACTTTTTGCACAAAATAGTTATCTTACTAAAGAGCTATTTTAGTTTTAGAAGCATGGACTCCTTTCATATTATTACCCATTATGTGCTACCTGAAATATCCCTGTCCCTCTTAGCATCTGCAAAGGGCTAAGCACAATCTGGCTTTGAATAGTTATGCTACTACCTAATACCTATTTAAATGTTAAATTGCATGCAAGTGCAGTTGCATGCCCAATTAGATAAGCAATTGCCACTGTCAGATGTGCAACACGATCATAATCTTTTTGAAAATGTAGTGGCAAGAATCATACTGAATCAAAAGATAACTCATATTTCCTTGCTCTATTTTATCACATAGTTCTCTTCCTTCTAAGTTCATCCCTAGTCTATGTCCTTACAAAGCAATATTTTGAAAAAATATTAACAACATGACATGAGTCTGTAGCTATATTTATAAAAGACTCTTAACTGCATCCAAGTTACAGACCATTTTCCTTTAGAACTCTCTCGATAAATGCACTTCAACCAAGTGGAAAACATATTCCTTTTCCTGCTGTGATTGCACATTTTGTAATGTTCACTGTAGGCACATGTATTTGCAATTTCTTTCTGACAGCTTGATTAACCTTGAAAAGTTGCAAAATGAAAAAAAGCTTTGTCATTGAACCCTTACTTTCAAAACTATATTTGAAAAGTAGTAATATAAATATACTATAGATAGTAGACACCAACTTCTCTGGGGCATTTTAACAAGAGTTTTATTTTTCTTGTTGTATAACCTCAATATTTGCACTCTAACAAAGTGAAGAATGCCAGAATTACGAAGTATCAGAGTTAGAGGTATGTATTCACTTCTGTGCACTGCACCTACGTCAACTAGTGGGAAAACTTCCATACTATGGTACCATCAAGATGAAAATACAGCCCCATAGGATTTCCACCATTAGGTGTACCACACCTAATTGAGATACTATAATGAGATGCTTAAACAGGAACGATAAGTTATATGTTTTAAATCACTCTACCATGGCAAACTAAAATTTATTAAAACCTCATCCAATTCCTTATGTTTCTATATCTGTCATGATTATTTTACTATTGTGGTAATGCCCAAAGGCCGCAGTTGGCATCAGTGACCCAATTTACTGGGCACTAAAAACAGTGAGGCATAGTCCCTGCCCCAAAGATTTTTGCAATCTAAATATGCAAGACAGAAAAAGGCAGGGATGAAAGGAACACAACACATAGGCAAAGTGATAAGAATGATGGATGGCAAACATGGTGTGTTGTTTGGGTTATAGGTTGGTTTGTTTATTTATTTAAAAACCCCACATGGGACATATGGGTGAGTTGAGAAGCAACGAGGATGAACACATATATAAATCTGAACAAGGGGATAGGAAAAGGACAAGAAGCATCCCAGTGTTCAGGTTTGGAGAGGGGAAGATAGGGAAGTTGATTTTGCCTGATTTAAGAAAGTAATGCAAGTATAGTATGGCAGTTTTCATGTGGTGCATAGGCCAATTTAGGGCCAAGATCTTGGAAACTTGTGAAAATGTATTGGAAATTTCTCGCTCTGAAGTGTTATGTTGTACATTGCTAGAATCTGCCTTTTTGGAAACTGATTAAAGAGCACTACTTCTCTTGTAATTGAACAGTGGAAAAGTGGTGGTGTTTCTTTTTCTTTTGATAAGTTTACATATTAAATTAAGAGGATTCCATTAGTATCTCCAATGACTTTAATGGAATTTGAACTGGGCCCTATGTGGGGGCAGAGACTGACTCTTTTCCAGCAGCATATTCTCTTTGAACTCCTAACTAGACATATGACTTTTTGCTTCTTTATTAGTTTATGTAACAAATGAAATATATTTAACTAACTAGACTGAGAGTTCTTTATCCTGTGGAAAACAGAAAGTATAATGTCTAAAATCAAAGCCAAAGACTCCTTTTCTTCTGAATTATCTTACTCAAATTGGAAATGGTGAGCTTCCTGTTAGACTGCTATAGACATAATTAGTCAAGTTCCACACTACCTAACCTCATGAGGGGTGGGGTGGGGTGGGGTGGGGTTAATCAAGCAAACATAATGCTATAGAAAATGTGATCAATAGTAGAATAGGAAGGGAGAAGAGGTAACAAATTAGGAGAAGAGATCCTCAGTAAGGGAAAGGTTATATCAAGAAAATATATTGACTTAAATATATATTAAAAATTGGTCACTTGAAAGGAAATAAATTCAAAAGAAAACCATCAGAGAGGCAGAACCTCTGTGTTAGGAACTCTGACAGGATTCATTGGATGGCCAAGGCTGAAGCATAATGACAAAGTAAATATAATCATCTTTTTATACTAAAATATATTTCAGACTACTGACAGGAGGAAACAAGAGCAGTGGAAATAAGGCTATTTTAAATCTTGATTTTGGCAATATTGAAGATTAAGGATGCAATTGTGGCCACATTGAAATCAATAGCAAAACTCCAATTGCCTTCAGTGGGCTCAGGATTTCACCCCAAGAGAGGCTGCTAAAATTAGTGAGAGTAAATCCTGCTGAAGCAGAACAGCATTTTTCTTTTTTGGCGCTGACCTAGGTAATATAGTAACTGTTTAATGCACAGGATGATAGAGATCATGTCTTCGAAGAACTTGGACACCAGAAAAATCTAACTACTATATAGCAACTTTTTAGGAATTTAACTTTAATCAGGCAGCATGTTCCATCCCACCATACACTCTGTGTAGGTAGTGGATATGCCTACACAGCAGAAGCTGTGCATAGGCTATCCTACCCAAGCTAGCTTGAATCCAGCTAGTGTGGGTAACAATAGTAGTAAAGACAGCACAGAGGAACTAGTGAGACAAATGATCTCCCAGGATCTGGGTGGATTGATTTAAATCAAATCAATTTAAATCAGTAAGCAAAAAATCTTGTTTTAAATCAACTTTTATCTTGTTTTGCTTTCATACTTCTTAGCTATTTTCATAAAGAAACATTGGTTCTCACTGGTTGGTAACCAATAATACATGCTGATTTGCAACTAAAATTTTAGTTTACATTGAAATTGGTGCTTCATTTTTACCAACCAAGATACAAAGATACACAATGTGTGATATATATATATAGATAGATAGATAGATATATACATATATATATGTGTGTGTGTGTGTGTGTGTGTTTAAGCAATTATTTAGCTTAATATATATTTAGATTCTTAATTTTTACATTTAAATTATGTTAGAAAATGTTAAATGATGTGTTTCTTCACTAGCTGATTATTGTTTTACTCAAAATTTGTGTAAGATCCATTTGGATGGAAATTGAAATACAATTAAATAATTAAAAACCAGTTAACTATATTTGTCAATTCCATAAAACTACATTTTGCATTTTAAGCTAACTGATCTATTAAATGAAAGAAATATTATCTGTAGATAATGAATTGCACTGATTGTTTCTGGCCATCACACACTTCAAAACTAGAAACAGCAGACTTCCTTTTCATATCAGGTTTTTATTCATTGATTAGAAGAGGGAAACAAGTTTTTCTATTGTTTTTTTGACTCCCAATTGGTTTCTTAAATGTGAATGAATTATAGTAATTGAACTAAACTAGTTGAATAAACTGAAATGAAGAAAATATCCTCTGTGTACCTTTAAACGTCTGTCAAAACCTGGGATAGCAGTTCAACAAACTCTGGTTCCAGGTGTTCAGTTGTTTGACTTGCTCTAAAACTTTGGTAACCAGCATGTAGTGCTTAATATTAATTTTGAACTTATTATAGCATGACAAATTAAATCGAGTGTAGATATTTAACGTAAGTTATGGCAAATTTAAAAATCAATTTGAAATAGATTTTTTTAAAAGAAAAAAGTATTTATATAATCCAATTAGAAGTCCATTTATTCAATTCACCCTGCCAGGGTCCATGATGGGCTTGTAGTACCTGTGATGATGCCCATGTTGTTCTGTCTTCTATGCTATTATCCACAATAACTAGATTCAAGTTAGCTCAGGTGGGCTAACTTGTGTATAGACTTTGCTGTGTAGACAAACCAAATATTTGCCTGTGCCTTCCATTGTAATTAATCTAATTGTGTATTTGAGCTGCTGTTTTCTTATTTACAAATTATTCTCCATATTTGTGTTTATTTATCTTCAGATGTTCTGTTTTTGCTTTGCTTTCATTGATGAGGAATCAGCAGCATTTAGGTGGTTCTGTTATGGTATATTGGAATAACCTGTTATATACTGTTCTGTACTACAGGTTGGGCGAGGCGTTGTTGAGGGTCAAATAAGGTACATACAACAGAAGCATTTCAGTTGAAAAATTTGTATTGGCCTAAAGCATGTGTTGATAAATATGTCTGCATAACAACAAAAACATAGTGTGCTTTTTATATGTTCATCTACCTTGACGGCTGTTCTCACCAACTATAAAGAGACAGTAAGTGAGAACAGTGAGAGCATTTATAAAGTAGGCAATGTGTCTTTCTTTTCCTTTCCAAACACTGAGTGAAGATGCTTACTGCTAAATTGTGCAGTAGGTTCTTGTTTGGCTGGCCAGAAGAAAAGAGGTTGTTGCCCCCTCTATGATCAGTAACAGGGAGAGTTTACCAGGACAGAGCAGGGAGGAACAGGAAGTGACTGGACCATGTCTGAGGCTCTGTCCTTCCAGGTGACTGGAGTATTTATACCCTGGTCACATCCAGAGAAGCCCCTTCCAGAGAAGCCTCACACTGCAATTGGGCTAACACCCACCCTCCTACCTATGGAATCAGAGTAGAATTGGATTTTATCATGAACCCCCGTGGAGACTGTGCTAGTCACATTTTTCTTCAGGGTTGGGAAGGAATTTTTTCCCTTACTGTCAGATTGGCTGAGGTGGGTTTCTTCATTTTTTCCACAGCAGGTCGGGGACCCAGTGGGGTGGGCAGGCAGGTTATATTAAAATGTCATAACTTAGTAACTAAAAATGTGGCAGATGTTTAGTATGAATACTCATTATGGAAGGGTTAGGGATATGATTATTAGATAAAATGGATTGGAAGGGGACTTAGAGAAAAGCAACCCTAAGGAAGCCGGGAAAGGGGAATTGGGCTTCTAATTTTATGTTGCAGCCTAATAAAACTATATCAGTTGTATCTGGTCTTTCTTCCAGTGTCACTGGGAGAATAGCTGCATGCTCTCCAGGCATATCTCTACTCATCTGTTAGCAACTAAAGCTGTAAAAAGATATATTTATTTATAGAACAGTATAAGAACATAAGAGTGGCCATACTGGGTCAGACCAAAGGTCCATCTAGACCAGTATCCTGTTTTCCGACAGTGGCCAATGTCAGGTGCCCCAGAGGGAATGAACAGAACAGGTAATCATCAGGTGATCCATTCCCTGTCACTCATTCCCAGCTTCTGTCAAACAGAGACTAGGGACATCATCCCTGTCCAGATTGGCTAATAGCCATTGATTGATCTATCCTTCGTGAATTTAATTCAATTTTGTTCTTTACTATATGTTATGTTCCCTTCTAGTGTTATCTGGACTGATGATCTGCTAAGTCACTGCAATAGTTGATTCTGGGTGCCAGCCTTGCCCTGCTCTGCTGTGAGAACCCCCACTTCTGGCCTGTTCACGCATAGCCTCTGGCATGTAAGATGCTCAGTTGGATTGTGCAGCCGAATGACACTAGCCAATATTTCCAGTCCCAGACACAAATCTAGGAACCTCTGTCTTGGAGTGTCCAGTTATGCCTGCTGGACACCGAAAGCTTATATGAGTTCATTAATTTAAGAAAGAAATGTATATGTACCAGGCTTGTTATCCCAAGGGGAGTCTCTGGCACGCTTCAAACCAAACACACTGCTTCAGGTAGAATAAACAAACATATTTATTAATTACAATGGGTAGATTTTAAGTGATTATAAGTCAAAACATAACAAGTCAGATTTAGTCAAATGAAATAAAAGCAAAACACATTTTAAGCTGATCTTAACACTTTCAATGCACTTACAAACTTAGATGCTTCTCACCATAGGCTGGCTGGTTGCTCTTCAGCCAGGCTCTCCCCTTTGATGAGTGGCTTGGTGTGGTATCTGTCGGTGTAGGAAGAGAGACAGAGAGCATGACAAATGCCTCTCTCTTTTATTGTGTCCTTCCTTCCCTTTTGGTTTTGCCCCCCCCCCCTTTAGAGTCATCGCAATTCCAAACTGACCAAAGGAAAGGCGGCTGACTCCAACTGAGCCCTATTTATCCCTGCAAGCTGCATGGACACTTTTCAAAGACATCATAATAGAGGCCCAACTTAAATGTATACCCAAATTTTTAAAAAATTCAAAGAACTAAAAAAGAGCCACCGTGGCTTAACAACCATGTAAAAGAAGCAGTGAAAGATAAAAAGGTATCTTTTAAAAAGTGGAGTCAAATCCTAGTGAGGTAACTAGAGAGGAGCATAAACATTGCCAAATTAAGTGTAAAAATGTAATAAGAAAAGGCAAAATGGAGTTTGAAGAACAGCTAGCAAAAAACTCAAAAGCTAATAACAAAACTTGAGGAGTAATGGTCTCAAGTTGCAGAGGGGGAGGTTTAGGTTGGATATTAGGAAAAACTTTTTCACTAGTAGGGTGGTGAAGCACTGGAATGGGTTACCTAGGGAGGTGGTGGAATCTCCTTCCTTAGAGGTTTTTAAGGTCAGGCTTGACAAAGCCCTGGCTGGGATGATCTAGTTGGGGTTGGTCCTGCTTTGAGCAGGGGGTTGGACTAGATGACCTCCTGAGGTCCCTTCCAACCCTGAGATTCTATGATTCTATGATTCTATGATTCTATGAAAACGTTTTTTAAATATGTCAGAAGCAGGAAGCCTGCTAAACAACCAGTGGGGCCCCTGGACGATAGAGATACAAAAGGAGCACTTAAAGATGATAAAGTCATTGCGGAGATACTAAACAAATTCTTTGCTTCGGTCTTCACAGCTGAGGACGTTAGGGAGATTCCCCAACCTGAGCTGTCTTTTGTAGGTGACAAATCTGAGGAATTGTCACAGATTGAAGTGTCACTAGAGGAGGTTTTGGAACTAATTGATAAACTTAACTGTAACAAGTCACCGGGACCAGATGACATTCACCCAAGAGTTCTGAAAGAACTCAAATGTGAAATTGCGGAACTATTAACTAGGGTTTGTAACCTGTCCTTTAAATCGGCTTCTGTACCCAATGACTGGAAGATAGCTAATGTAACGCCAATATTTTAAAAGGGCTCTAGAGATGATTCCGACAATTACAGACCGGTAAGTCTAACATCCGTACCCAGCAAATTAGTTGAAACAATTGTATAGAATAAAATTGTCAGGCACATAGAAGAACATAAATTATTGGGCAAAAGTCAACATGGTTTCTGTAAAGGGAAATCATGCCTTACTAATCTATTAGAGTTCTTTGAAGGGGTCAACAAACATGTGGACAAGGGTGATCCAGTAGACATAGTGTACTTATTTTCCAGAAAGCCTTTGACAAAGTCCCTCACCAAAGGCTCTTGCGTAAATTAAATTGCCATGGGATAAGAGGGAAGATCCCTTCATGGATTGAGAACTGGATAAAAAACAGGGAACAAAGGGTAGGAATAAATGGTAAATTTTCACAATGGAGAGGGGTAATTAGTGGTGTTCCCCAAGGGTCAGTCCTAGGACCAATCCTATTCAACTTATTCATAAATGATTTGGAAGAAGGGGTAAACAGTGAGGTGTCAAAGTTTGCAGATGATACTAAGCTGCTCAAGATAGTTAAGACCAAAGCAGACTGTGAAGAACTACAAAAAGATATCACAAAACTAAATGATTGGGCAACAAAATGGCAAATGAAATGTAATGTGGATAAATGTAAAGTAATGCAGATTGGAAAAAATAACCCAAACTATACATACAATATGATGGGGGCTAATTTAGCTACAACTAATCAGGAAAAAGATCTTGGAGTCATCGTGGATAGTTCTCTAAAGATGTCCATGCAGTGCGAAGCGGCAGTCAAAAAAGCAAACGGGATGTTAGGAATCATTAAAAAAGGGATAGAGAATAAGACAGAGAATATCTTACTGCCCTTATACAAATCCATGGCGCACCCACATCTTGAATACTGCGTACGATTGTGGTTTCCTCATCTCAAAAAGGATATACTGGCATTAGAAAAGGTTCAGAAAAGGCCAACTAAAATGATTAGGGGTCTGGAACGGGTCCCATATGAGGAGAGATTAAAGAGGCTAGGACTTTTTAGCTTGGAAAAGAGGAGACTAAGGGAGGATATGATAGAGGTATATAAAATTATGAGTGGTGTGGAGGAAGTGAATAAGGAAAACTTATTTACTTGTTCTCATAATAAAAGAACTAGGGGCCACCCAATTAAATTAGTAGGCAGCAGGTTTAAGACAAATAAAAGGAAGTTCTTCTTCACACAGCACACAGTCAACCTGTGGAACTCCTTGCCTGAGGAGACTGTGAAGGCTAGGACTATAACAAGGTTTAAAAGAGAACTGGAAAAATGCATGGAGATTAAGTCCATTAATGGCTATTAACCAGAATGGGTAAGGAATGGTGTCCTTAGCCTCTGTTTGTCAGAGGGGGTGATGGATGGCAGGACAGAGATCACTTGATCATTACCTGTTAGGTCCACTCACTCCGGGTCACCTGGCATTGGCCACTGTCGGTGGACAGGATACTGGGCTGGATGGACCTTTGGTCTGACCCAGTACGGCCTTTCTTATGTTCTTATGAGCTCAATCCTACTGCCATTGAAATAATGGCAAAATTCCCATTCACTTCTGCTGGAGCAGGATCACGCCCTACAGAGATGTTGATTTTTTGTTTGAAATATCACATTAAAAATATCTGCCAAACCAAACAGAATGCTTTTAGAAGCCTTTAAATTATAAAGAATGATCATGCCAAGTTTCTAATGTGTCTCGATGTGAATCAGACTCCTTGAGGCAGACACGTTTTGCCTCAAACATAAATTATGTTTGCTTATTTATTTTATCAGTGATAACATGAGCTTCCACAATCAGTAATTATTTGTCTTCTTGATTGATTGGGACTCTTCTGTTGACACGGACAATTTAAGACTTATTGTTACTAGGCAATTTATACAGGAGATTATTAGCGTGCTAAAAATTAACAGCAGATTTATTATTTTATTAGCTGTAGGAAATTTTCTGATACTGATTTTCATTCTGCTTGGCTTTATCTGATTAAATTGTTTTGAGTCACTGAAGAAAATGGTCTGGAAGGAGCTTTTGTTAGCTTTTTAAATTATTATTTCAAACAGCATGCAGTATAGTACTTTATCCTACAGTATATTTGATCTTCTATTAAGGGCTAAAGGTCTCACTGTTGTTAACAAGAGTTTTGCAACTCCCTTTAATAGGAATGAAAGCAGACCCCTGTCCTCAAAAGTCCTCAGACAGGGCTCAGGGCTGTGGAGCGTTGCAGAGCTCTGAATTGTCATTGACTTATCCATCGGGCTGGTTGAAAATGTTCAGTTAAAACTATTTTTGATAGAAAACTGAGGTTTTTTATTAATTTATTTTCTTTTCATGAGAAGTGTCTGTTTTCCATGGAAAAATTCAATTTTTCATTGAAAATCCAAACACCTGAAAAGCTGATAACTGAAAAAAATTGTCCAAATCTTGAATATTTTTGTCTCAGAAATGGTGCTGTGGGGTCTCATGGGTATTATAGTTTGAAGGCATGTTCCATGAGTCATTATGGTCAAGGATTCCTATGATTCACCATGGTGGCTTAGAAAGAGGGCAGACGGTGGCTCATCATGAGAGGAATAGTCCAAGGAGCACAGCCCATAAAAGACAACAGGGCATTAGGCATCTAAACTACAACTCGCACGAGGCATCATGGAAGCATTCTAGAATACCTTTTTCCCAAACACTGGGGGGAAAAATTCTATTTTGATTCCCCCCAAAACCCTCCCCCCCCACACACACATACACATCTGCTAGTTTCAGTGAAATTTTCAGCAGATTTTTTTCTGATTAGCTTACATCATGCTTTCCTCACACGTGAATTGTCAGTTTGAAGTTGCTGAGTAATGCCTTCAATATTGTGTCCTAAGGATCTAATTTGACTCAGTGCTCAGAACCTCTACTGACGAGGCCATTCCAGTTCTATTCTAATCAAGTTCTTTAAATCAACCTTATTGAAAATAACTTTAGGTTCTGTTCACATCACACATTACTGATTTTTATGATGTTGCTTTTGGTTAATATGTTGGTAACAATAGCTACAAAATCCTATGTTAATATATAACTACAAGAATCATTATAATCAGGGATATGTATAAGTGCAGAGCATGTGCTTCACACACAGGTAACAGGAAAGATTCACTTAGTTTTTCAATTCCCTTTATTATCACCCCACACTCAACTTATCTCTGTAATGAAAAATGAAACATTTATGAATCAACATATTATTTTTAATGTCTAATTGTTTAAGAATAATATTTGGGAATTGACTGATTATTTACACACAAACAGTAGGATAGATATAATTAACTTTATTTCTGTCATCTTTCCAGAAGTGTAATAGAGGTCCAATGATATCATTAAAATACACAGTAGGATTACACACAACACATTTGGCCTAAAATTCAAGATACTAGCTGTGACTGTGTACCCCATAAAGCTTTATGGGGAGAGGCTTATAAATGTATATATGTAACTAGAATATGTTTTATGCTACATGTGCCATGTAACATATCTCTGTGAAAGTTATGACCTACTGAATTTATTCCTCCAGTTTGTATGCATGTATCATTGTTGTAGTTGGAGTTATGAAGATTGGTTTTATATTTGCTGGTTTTGTACATAGCCTTTATAAGTGCGTGGGATCATGTTTGGAGGAAAGAATGTGCCTGTTAAGTAAGAGCACTTAACAGACAAAAGAAGTTGCAGACCCCAATCCACATCGGGGCCTGGTCAAGAATGCAACTGGTCGGACTGGTTACCGAGGGGTGCATGGACATGTGACTTGCCCATGTGATCCCAAAACTCCATGGCAACTGGATCCTACACAGGGAGTGGGGAAAAGGCTATAAAAGCCCTTGGAAGACCCTTCCATTTTGTCTTCAGCTGGCTAAAGAAAGAAGCTCTCCACCCCGCAAGGACATACCTGAGAGAGACTGAACAAAGGACAGAGACAATAGGGGGGGTGAGTGACTGCTGGACCCAGGCTAGAAGCTTTACAGCCTGTGAAAGAAAGAAAGCTGGAACCGGTGAGGTTTTGATATCTGTGTGAAGTTTGATTAGACATAGACCTGCGTGTTTTATTTTATTTTACTTAGTAATTCAATTTGTTCTGTCACCACTTGGAATCACCTAAATCCTACTTTCTGTACTTATTAAAATCACTTTTTACTCATTAAGTTTCCTGGTGTACGAGTTGGTAACCGGGGGGGCAAACAGCTGTGCATATCTTCTATCTTTAAAATAGAAGGCGAACTATTTATGAGTTTGCCCTGTATAAGCTTTATACAGGGTAAAATGGATTTATTAAGGGTTTGAACCTCCTTGGGAGTTGGACACCGGGGTGTCAAAGGCAAGAGCGCTTCCGGGAGCCTTACAGTTGTGAGTGGACTTGGTTCGGACCTGGGTCTGTGTTTGCAGCAGATCAGTGGAATCTGGCTCAAAACAGACAGGATTCGGGAGTTCCAAGCTGGAAAAGGCCTGGAAGCAGGGGCAGAAGTAGCCTTGGCACACCAGGTGGCAGCACCAAGCAGGTCTCTGTGACCCCAACCCGTCACACTAGCAACACCATAATCTTATAATGTAAAATTGTAAAAGAAGAAATCATCTTTCTCAAACACTGAATTTTATATTGTGGCCTACAAATATTAAGGTAGTAAGCATTATTTTAGGGGCAGTTGCACTCCACTAAACAGGCATTTCAGGTATATCCAGAGATTTTAAAGCCAGAAGGGCCATTATCATCATCTATCCTGGCCTCCTGCATTTCATAGGCCATAGAATTTCATAAATCAGTGATGCCAGATGGTATTCAAACCCACAGTCTTTGGTTTAAGAGACCAGTAGGTTATCCATTAGTGAACCAGGATATTATACACAAAGATAATAAGAGAGCTACTTGAACAGATAACATTAGACGATTACTGTACTTCCTTTTTAAATAGGGAATCCAACATAGTTTTTAATTCATGTGTATTTAGAGCAGAATCCACAGTCATGATGGCTGGAAATATGAAATAACTCTGCAAATGACCAGGTTTTTTTTGTCATGCATCTGACGAAGTGGGTATTCACCCACAAAAGCTTATGCTCCAATACGTCTGTTAGTCTATAAGGTGCCACAGGACTCTTTGTTCAATTTTTGTTTTTAATCAGTGATGCTACTTACATGCTCAAAGTTAAGCACATTCATACGTGTTTATAGGATCAGGTCCTATGTACCCTCATGTATGTTTGACTTCATTCCGTTAAACTCCCTTGCATGACCCTCTCCCTGACTCCCTTCCAATCATTTGCTGCCCTTGCTCTAATTTAAAAAGCACTGACTCTGAAGAACTACGTAATGGTCTGCACAAACAAACAAGAAAAATGCCGGCACCAAACAATGTATTTGCAGCAGTGATACATGGTGGACATTTTCCACATAACATACAATGGCAGCCCCCTAAGGCACAAACTGCAATTATTATAAGGGTGTTGTAGTTCAACAAAATGGACCAGAATGTTACTATCCAATTATTTATCTTTTTTTAATGTATATATGATGATATGTTCAAGGAGGATTTTGTCATCCCTGTTTTGGAACAATTTTCAATCAGCACTGACTCGAAACTCCAACAGCAACATGTATTACTAATTCTAAACAACTGGCAAAATCAATCATTACATATTTTGCAAATACATTGGCGGGAAAAGATAATTCCAAAATGATATAGAATTATTTGAAAATATTCAAGATTCTTTTTACTTCAGTGTTTCAGAGTTGTCTCCTAATAACATCTCCTATCCTACATAAAAGGGGGATGTAAGCAAACTCTCCTACTGTGTGATTAGCACTGTAGAGAAACCACATGCCAGCATGATTTGTTGTTAACCAGTTTTCTTCCCTTACTGATTTTGTTCCCTCATTTCAGCAGATGTTTGTCTTCTAAATAAAAGCTTTAAGGCTCAAATCCCAAGGTATCTATCTTTCTTCCTTTGGCTGACAATCACTTGACAGACACTTTAAATTGCTTGGCAAGTGTCTATAGAATCACCATTAAAAGTAAAGTGCACGTAACAACGCCTTCCTTGTTGTTTCACTTGGTGTCACAAGCAGCTACCTGGAGAGAGAGTGCACAGTCTACTTTTTTTTTTTTGCTTTATAGCATGTTTTTATTTGACAGATTTTTTTTTCACCATCTACATTCATGGAAAATGAGAAGTTGTGCAGTGATGCTAGGGAATTCCAAGCATTTGACTCAGACTGCATGCATCATTTTCCGAGGTACTATGGCAAGTTTTCGCTGAGCTAAACCTGTTACGAGTAAGGTTGTCATTTTGTCACAGGACTCACAAATTTAAAGAAGTTTCTCTTTTTTTTCTTTTTGACAGTCTTGATTGGTGTGTGCACTAATGACGGAAAGGACAGAAATGAAGGCACTGGGGAATAGAAGATTGAATATGTAGCTGACCATTTGAACAAATTTTATTGAAACTTTTGAGGGAGTGGCCCCATATGGTTCCCTTAATATCCCAATGGAGAGGAAAGTCTCAGTGACCGTATTGGCTGGCTTGGAAAGGACTGGGGTGGCAATCTCAAAATATAGTCTATGGCTGCAAATCTGCTAGTCCCTTTGAAACTAATCACGTGCATAAAGTTAAGCACAATCAAGATCTATTTTCCAATCTTCAAGCCTATTAATATGGCTAATTACCTTAGGAAAACATGCAAAATCTGTGAGGGGAGGAAAAGCACATCCCCAAGTCCCATTCCACTGAGTCTGATTGCTATATATTGCCTGAAAAGGGGTGGTCTAACTGTATGGCTGCCTGATGCCTTATACGGTATTACATGGTTGCTTGCAGAGGACCACTTCCCTGTCTGAACTGGGAGCAGGCTCCATCACTCAAGAGCATTTCAAGTGTATTTCACAAAAGCTTATGCCCAAATAAATTTGGTAGTCTCTAAGGTGTCACAAGTACTCCTCAAGTTTATTTGGGGATGCAAGTGTAAAGGGTGTTTATCTTCTGGAGACATCTATTGGATTTCCACCCATCATTCCCCAAGACAGTGGTAAGGCATAAGTATTACAATGTAATGTCTACATATTAGTTATTATTCTTGCGTTTATTCTTTGTCAATTTACTTGTTTATTTATTGAATTAAATAAAAACATGGGGGCAGTTTTGGACCATTTTCTTAAACTTTTATTTTCCTCCTTCTTACAATCATTTCCTATGTTTTTAATTAACATTTTTTAACTTCCTCTTCACTCTTTGAGCACATTTCTAATCTAAAGCTATCTTTTGGTATTTTTTATGACTGAAGCATCCAAGAAATATAAACTACATTAGAGTCTGAGTTTGTTAGTACTCAGAATGTAACTAAAAGCCCATGTTTTCTTCCTTCCTCAAAAGGAGGTAGGTGATGGGGAAGGGTGGTATGGGACTCTCAGGGATTTTCTGGAGAACTTAATATATGATGCTGCATGGTTATTTGATTTTATCTTGGGGTAGCTGATGGGTCTGTTTGTTTATAGGTGAATTTTAAAAAGATTTTCAGGGCTTTCCAGAAAATTGAATGACGAGTTTTAAAGATCCAAATAAATAAGTGAATTAACATTACAATTAGCTTTTCTCACAGATTGAATAGATCCACTTAATCCTAACAAAGAAAATGAGTATTTGCTGTATTGTAATCCAGCCCACCCCAGAGCGTATTATTTATTATTTGTATTACTGTAGCACCTAGATACTTTAATCGTAGACCTGGAGGCTTAAACGCTCACAAAATAAACATGTCTATAGATCCAGCATCACACAAATGTCATCGTTTCACTATATTGAGTCCCTCTTGCCCCCCCCACCACTCAGACATATGCACCCATATATGATTTGTTACTGTCACTGCTAAGCATCAAATCGGCGGACATACTGGCAGCAGCAAACTCTTCACTGAAACAGAAAGAGAAAAGAGGGATTTTACATTTGTTTCAACAACTGTGAGTCATTCAAAGTTCCTTGTATTCAGACATGTTCTTCAGCTAGGCACAACACAATCAGTATTGAAATGATTTTCTGAATACATACATAATGGAGGGTAGATGAGATTGCGGTGACTGAGAAAGCGACATCAGGATGTAGTATGTGGGTATTTTCTGTTTTGTTAATAAGATAGGGGTTTATCTTACGTTACTTCCTACCATGGCTTGTCTTCTTGTGTGTAGCAGGTTGAAGTTGGCATGACTGTCTCCTCTTGTATCCCCCTCCCATGCTCTTTAATTTACCCTTGCTAGACTACCCCTCATTTGACCTTCAGGATGGAGGGGGATTATTTGGGGGGTCCAAAGATAGGGATAACAGGGTGGAATGAAGTAAAGGAAAATGTAGGCTGCATATTTTGCATGAACCTTTACCACCTGTGAAACAAACTACTTCTGCTCTATCTCAGAGCTGTCCTGTAAGTGCTAGAAGGGAGGTATTCCATCCTTAAGGCTGTAAAAGGAACTGAGAATCTAAAGTATAATGGCCCTAACACTGGATTCTACCTGGATTACACTCTTCTTTTTTCAAAGCAAAGAAAGCCATTTCAGAGTGTTATATACTCCCTGAGGAGTCAGGAGAGCCTTTTATCTTCACGGCATCTAAAGACACAATCATTTGTCACAGACAAAATGTCAAATGTTTCAGAAATGATGGGCCCAATCTAGAGGTCCTTGCCCAGGACTGGAATGTCCTCTTCAAGTACACCCTCAGATGGAATGCTCCCCTGCCAGATTACCCTCAGAGTGTGGGATTTTAAGAGCAGAGTTGGGAACAGAAAGAGATGATGTAAGAGGTACGAGATTTGTCCCCTGTCCCTGCAGACCCACCAGGTTTCTATGAATAATTACTTCCTGGAATGGGATTAATTCTCTATGGGTCCCCTTGGCAGGTCCTAATGCATAAACCTACAGGAGGGGCAGATCCCTGAGGATGATTCTCACCTCCATGTACCTAGGACCTTTGACTCCATGTATGCTTTCTGCAGGATCTACATGGCTGGAGCCCTCACTCTCTCCAAACTCCATGACTCCCAAAGCCCTTTCCCTGTGAAGAAACACTGCTTGGGGAACTCTGGGCTCCATTTTATGAATCTTTCCTGGCTCTTTATCCCTCTTTTTTTTCTCCCTTTCCTATGGAAAGGAGAATGGGCTCTCAGTTTTTACTTATTCTTAATCTATCAAAGTGGGAATTTTTCTTAGTAAAGAAATTTTTTTGGATAATTTTTTTGAAGAGTAAGGACCTCTATGCTTTGCCCACTGATTGAAGTTCTATTTGTTTGGTTCATAGTCATTTTGAATTAATTATTTAATTCAAGTGTGTGCATATTTGATTGTGTATTCTTTCCCTCCCCTGAAAAAATATCCCCTGCAGGAGATGTTAAATTCATTTTACACCTCAAGTGCAAAAAAACAAGGTGAATGTAATGCAAACAAGGGCTTGTTTGATCTATTTTCCTTTCTGACATTGGCTTGCAGACCTGTAGTTATGGATTCTCAGGGCATAGCAAAGGAAGATGAGTTCACCCTCCATTTTATGGGAGGGTACAGAGTTAGCCATGTCAGCCCAGTAAGTGGGCTGGCCTACCCATCCACAATTCAGAATTCTTCCTCAGCAGTTTCTACCATCAGGATGGCTATGGAGCCTCCACAATAAATTCAAGTTGCTCTTCATAACAAAATGCTGAGGGGAGAGAAAAGGCAGTACGACTGTCTGACCTTTCCTAGTGGTGAATCTCCTTCCAATGCAGCTGACCTCATAGGTGTTATGGGAAAACAACTGTACTCCATTGCTTTATGGAGACGAAGCAAGTCCAAAGCATTTCTATCCACAATACTATATACTTCAATATATGCTGCAAGTCCAGACCTCTCAGGCTCACTCCAGTAGAAGCAAGGAAAGGGAAATCCATGAGAGAGCTAAAATGCTGAATTCTGTGTGTCCTGAAAGTCAGTGTCAAAAAGATTCTGTAATTATTAAGTTGACTGCTACAGAGTTACTCACACACTGATTTTTTTCTCATGGGGAGCTTTTGTCCCTTCTTGCTTGATGCAGAGTCCACTTGGTAGAATTCTACAGCCTATGTTATGCAAGAGGCCAAACAATATTATTGTAATGAAAATGTTTGATCTGAATCTATAATCAAAAACAGAAGACATCCAGGTTAAAAGTAAGAGACTGGGTTTTTTATTTGTAAAAAAAAAATGAACCTGAACACTGGGCCTAATCCAACACCTACTGCACGCAGAGTGAGCTGCATTAGGTCTACTGAGCCTGCCATCCATGGAAATACAAGCAGGATACTTTGACATCTCATGATCAATTGTAGTTTTTCAGAGCTATGACTAAAGAAAAAAGATTAATTGCAGTTATTTGGAGACAACCTAGAAAAGGAGTTGGTTTGCGGCTTGTTCAGGGTAAGCCCCTGGCGGGCCGCGAGACATTTCGTTTACCTGAGCGTCTGCAGGTATGGCTGCTCGCAGCTCCCAGTGGCCGCGGTTCGCCATTCCCGGCCAATGGAAGCTGAGGGAAGTGGTGGCCCGGCCCACACTGCTTCCCGCAGCTCCTATTGGCCAGGAACGGCAAACTGCAGCCACTGGGAGCTCCGAGCAGCCATACCTGAAGATGCTCAGGTAAACAAAATGTCTCACAGCCTGCCAGGGGCTTACCCTGAACAAGCCGCAAACCAAATTTGGGAACCCCTGGCCTAGAACATTAAAACAGTTTTCAAAATTATTAATTTAATTGTAAAAGATCTTTAAAGATCTTTCAGTAGCCTTATAAAATCTCATTGTCTTTGTTAGTAGAAGCAGGCTTCTATAATTGAACTGCTCTTTTAATTCTATTATAAAACCATGTAAGCATTTGCTGTATAAGTTCAGATGATGCTTTACTTTCCAATTACTGAAATATCTTTTCATGTTACAAGGAAGGTTATAGGTCATTATATTAACAATTCACAAAATGCTGATATACAGGGTTTTCACTTGTATCTTCATAGGATTCAGTGTTCCATTTCAATTTGGTTCTTTTCCTGGTGGATACAGTTTGTATGTGGAAAAGATGGCATGCTGGTAAGGGAATGTTAATTCAAAGCATTTTGTTTGGCCTTAAGGGGATATAAAAATTGACCAACCTATTTTACTCCACAGTAGAATTTCAAGTTTCCAGACCTATCTTATGATCATAGAATCCTAAGACTGTAAGGGACCTTGAGATGTCATCTGTTCCAGCCCCCTGTGCTCATGGAAGGACTAAGTATTATCTAGACCATCCCTGACAGGTATGTGTCTACCCTGCTCTTAAAAATCTCCCATGATGGAGCTTACACAGCCTCCATAGGCAATTTATTCCAGTGTTTAACTACCCCGAGAGGAAGTTTTTCCGAATGTTCAACCTAAACTGCCCTTGCTGCAATTTAAGCCCATTGCTTCTTGTCCTATCCTCATAGATTAAGAACAACCTCTTTTTTCTCCCTTCTCCTTGTAACAACCTTTTATGTATTTGAAAACTGTTATCTCAGTCTTCTCTTCTCCAGACTAAAAAAAACCCAATTTTTTCAATCTTCCCTCATAAGTCATGTTTTCTAGACCTTTAATCATTTTTGTTTATCTCTTCTGGAATTTCTCCAATTTATCCACATCTTTCCTGAAACGTGGCATCCAGAACTAGATACAGTGCTCCAGTTGGTGCCTAATCAGCATGGAGTAGAATGGAAGAATTACTTCTCATGTCTTGCTTACAACACTCCTGCTAAAATCCCAAAATGATGTTTGCCTTTTCTTTCTTTCTTTCTTTCTTTCTTTCTTTCTTTCTTTCTTTCTTTCTTTCTTTCTTTCTTTCTTTCTTTCTTTCTTTCTTTCTTTCTTTCTAACGGTGTTACACTGTTGACTCATTTTAAACTTGTGATCTACTATGATCCCCAGATCCCTTTCCGCAGTACTCCTTCCTAGGCAGTCATTTCTCATTTTGTATGTGTGCAACTGATCATTCCTTTTTAAGTGGAGTACTTTGCACTTGTCCTTATTGAATTTCATCCTATTTACTGCATACCATTTCTCCAGTTTGCCCAGCTCTTTATACATTTGAATCCTATCCTCCAAAGCACTTGCAACCCCTCCCAGTTTGGTATCATCCACAAACTTTATAAGTGTACTCTCTATGCCATTATCTAAGTCATTGATGAAGATATTGACCAGAACCAGACCCAGAACTTATCCCTCTGGGGCCCCACTCAATATTCCCTTCCAACTTGACTGTGAGCTACTAATATGAGAGAAATGAGCCTGAATTTCAGACCTATGTATAGAACGTTCCTCCCTGCCTCAAAAAATCAGTGATGTTTAAATTTGGAGTTCAGGTGTATCCTAATAGATAAATTCCACTGTGAAATTTGGATCAAGGTCCATGTTTTGATTCCTATCATTTCCCTCAGATTGTATATATGTTCAATTTGAGCCCTTTTTACTTCTGTTAAAACCTTTTGGATTCTGATTTCTGGAAATATATATTATCCATTATATGCTCTTGCTAATTGAAACAATTTGTTCTCATTTTTATCTTACTGTGAAATTTAGGAAAAAGAAAATGTTTGAAACAGCAAAATAATGGATATGCCATATCCTTTTTTTCCCCCCAGATAATTTCTCTAACTACAGTGATCCCCTTTTAAGGAACCCTCCTTACAGAATAGCTAAGCATCTTCAAAAACAAAACAATTTCACTTATGAGAGTTTATATGAGAAGGGGTGATGTTTCAGTTAGGCTTCAATTCTTACGATTTTGCTTGTAAACAAAATGTTAACTCTAGAAGTTATAACTTTTAAAAATATTTAGTATAAGATAAATGCGTTGTCTTCTATAACCATTGGGACAGGTTCCCCCTGGGGTGTCATCTGGAACTGGAATACCACTCAGCTCTCTGACAAACCAGCCTGGGCTCCCTATCATAATGTGCTGCTGTGACAAGCTGCAAAGCCCTTCAAGCTTGCACTTTCACCAGCATTCACACAAGTAGGGACGCACCCAGCTGCAGTTACACACAGGCTCTCTAACTCCCAGCCTAGGACACCAGAGTAGGGCTGTCCTGGTCTAGTCAAATCTGGCCAGTACATGAGTTTAACACCTGGTCTGCCTCTCCCTCCATGTGAAGAGGACCATGCACATTTGTGGCAACCAAGCAGAGATTTTCCCCAGACACCTTAGTCAAATACACACTGGTTTGGATTAAAACATAAAATAAGTTTATTAACTACTAAAGGATACATTTTAAGTGATAGCAAACAGATCAAAGCAGATTACCTAGTAAATATACAAAACCGCAAACTGAGCTTAACATACTAGGTGAGTTAACAAATTCTCACCTTGAGTGATAAATGGGCTGGCAGATTCTTAAGGCACAAGCTGCCTTTGCTTTGAAGTTTGGGTTTCCTAGGTTTTCATACACATGCTAGAAATCCCTTTAGCCTGGGATCATCACTTCCCTCAATTCAATCTTTGTATCCCAGGTGTTTCCAGGTGTGTTGTGGTAGGGAGCAGGAGAGGAGGAGGAAATGTCATGATGTATTTTCCCCCCTTTTATATCTTCTTCCCATGTGCTGGAAAGCTCTTTTGCTTTGATCTGGGTCAAACAGTTCCCACTGTGCAGTGCTATCTCAGAGTTTCTATTGTACACAGTTCCTGGGTTAAACCTTGTGCTTGTGTGCATTTCCTCAATAAGTCATTAACGTTGTTTGGCCTTTTTACTGTTGTACCTGAAAGGCTGCTTTTAGATGTTTTCAACCTCACAAAATGTTTCAGTAACACATACATAGCCAAACTTCATAACTTCACATACAATAATAACACATACAATCCAACGAGATATCAGTGTCTAGCAGATCAAGATTTTTAGAATGATATCTCACAAGGCATACTTTGTGCAAAACATAGCCTAATTATATGACAGTGATGAATAAGGGGTGCCAGGGTGTCACCACCATATCTAAACACCTATCAAAAAAAAAGCTTAAAAAATAAGGTTAGGGCTTTGACTGTATGTAAGGAAAATCATTTAATGGTGATATTTATTAAAATATAGAAGAGGGAGAAAATAAAATCCTCCCTAGAGCATGGGTTGATAAAAATGGAGCTGGACAAAGCAGGGGAGTAGCATGATGTCATCATGGACAAGTTTAGCACAGCTGATGAAGATTTCACCATGGGTGTCTCAAATGGCAGAGCTAACACCCGTGGACCACAAGGTTTCTGTTTAAAGTTTCATTTCACACCAAGGGCTTGTCTACAGTTTATCTCAGTATAACTTCTGTTGCTCAGGAGTGTGAATAAGCTACACCGCTCTGTGATGTAAGTTACATCAACCTGAGCGCCAACGTGCACACTGCTATGTCTTCTCCTGCTGACATAGCTACCACTCCTCGTGGAGGTTGTTTTATTATGCTGATGGGAGAGCTCTCTCCTGACAGCATACAGCATGTTCACGAGACGTCCTACAGTGGTGCAGACAGCACACCCTTCTGTTCTGCTGGGTAGTCCCAGTCATCTAATAAAGTTGCGGCCTAATTAAATCCATATCCAGTGTCCACTGTCCTTTTGGTATAGCTGGCCAAAAGACTTTTCCTGAGTGGAGAAAGCTGCTCTTCTGCCTATAGAGGAAGCAACCACTTGAAGAGAGTATCAGAGGGGTAGCCGTGTTAGTCTGGATCAGTAAAAGCGGCAAAGAGTCCTGTGGCACCTTATAGACTAACAGATGTATTGGAGCATAAAGCTTTCGTGGGTGAATACCCACTTCTTCAGATGCATCAGATGCATCTGAAGAAGTGGGTATTCACCCACGAAAGCTTTATGCTCCAATACATCTGTCACATCCTTGCCGCACTTGAACAGAGTGTTTGGGGAAGGACTGGCACCCAGAGGCCAGCAACACCCCAGAGAGGGGGCAAACAAAGGTATTCCCTTTTTTGTTGTTGTTTTTGGTTTGGCTGAAAAATATTCCTTGGGCCTATCCTAAGGTCCACCTTATAAATATGGAAGAGGAAAAACCCAAATGAGGAATAAAAACTCTTCAGGGAGGATCTGATTTACTCTGAGATGTGTGTTGGGGGGGAGGAAGACTGTTCCTGGGAAGGTGAAGGAGGTGCCTTGCCACAAACACCACAAATAATCGGACAACATCAACCATAGTATTTTTCCCATGTACGTTGATCAAAAATCTACTTTTGCAAAATATAATGGATTAATTCAATATCCATTTTGTTCCTAAAGGGAAAGTCTGTGTTACTCAGCTGAAGACACATGGAATTTTCAAATGGAATTAACAACTGTTAGCTGGGACCAAGAAATAATTTTGTTCTGTAAATATGGTTGTGTTACTGTAGAATCAGTAAAATCCTCATCCAGGGTGCTTGAGCAACACTATTTTGAAAATTTGTTAATGGGGGAAAATAATCATGCCTGATGGACTATCTGAATCTAGTTCATTTCCAAAACCTAAGTAAGCAAGTGAAGTGTTAGCTTTACAGCTACCTGTCTTGTGCCATCTTTTGTTCTGGATGTAATAATCAATAAATATGTTTATATTATGTCACTAAGAGTGTCACTTTTTCTTGGAGAGACATATTAAAAAGGCAGCACTAAAACACTTGTATGTAAATACATTTGACTCCAAAAATATCTTTACTAGAAAATTATTTGGCAACAAATTTCTCTGAACATAATGTAGGTGTACATTAGTAAGCATTGCTTTAAAAAGGGGGAGCATGAGGTATGAGTCATGTACATCTTTTATATTCTACATAAGCAATAAACTTTGCAGCTGCAGTGACTATAAAATGATTTCACACAGTTAGGTGAACTACAAGCAACTGATTTTGTTTTACCTATGAAGTCTTCCTTGAACATTTAGAGCTTAATATATCTCTTGTTAAAGTCAATCAAAATTATTTCACTGATTTCAGTAGGGAGATCCGGACCATGGGTCTTCTGAATTGAAGAGACCTGGAATGACATTTAGGTCCCATTGAAGTCAATGTAAGTTTTGACATTTACTTCGATGGTGATAGGATTTTAGCTCGGATAGTTATTACTAAGGTTTCTTTGCGAATGAGTAGATCAGAATGTTTTTTCCCCCTATTCTATACATGACATTTAACTGTCTGAAACAAAGATTTTAAGAGATCAATCCTTGTGACATGTTTGCTTTCACAGTGTGGGAAAAGTTCAGAATTAATCTCACTCACATATGTATGTTGCTCAGTAGATCGTTACAGGGAGTTAAAATACTATTTTTTTTTGTTAAATTGTACTTTGTTTCAAAACTTTTAGAATGCTTTTTTTCTTACATCTGTACAATTGTTTAAAGCCAATGCATTCTATTTGCTAAATACTGTGTATGAAATCAATTTATTTTAAGTACAAAATCTTTAGCAAGGAAAGCACATATTTCTTGTAATTCGAAAAAGATCTTGGATTTTATTGACTTAAGGAAATTGCTGAAGTCATATTTCTATAGAATGGTAAGAACAATAAGAAATAATAAGGATGAGGATCCAGATGAAGAATTATATTTTTGTAATTTATCTTAATCTCACTCTTCAGTTAACACATTCCTTCTCTAGAAATAAATCTACTCTCAGTGTTTCTTGAACACATATATACTCTTGGCTTCAATATTGTTCCTGGGTAACTTATTCTATATGTTTAACTTTTCCTATGGAGTTGCTCTTTATTTTATCCTTAGTTTCTTGATATGTGTCTGGCTTCTAGCTTTGCAACTCCAAAACTTTATGGCAATTGCATCTGAATCAACTTTATCTATTTCTGTTACAAATTTTGGTGAAGTAAAGGGAATAGAAAGAACTTGAAAAGAGACCAGAACTGAGATGTAGGCAAGAGTTAAGCAATGTAGAAGTTTAACACAAGCGATGTAATATGATGTAAGTCTCATATGATGTAACTCTGATTTACCCCAGCTGTTGATCTGGCCTGAGAACAAAAAGGTTAAATTTCATATGCAGATTGAGAAGCCAGTGGTTTCAAAGGGTGGTAAGATAAATATGGTCACAGTGGTGGGCAAGAATTATGATATTGCTATAGATTTTTGTCAGTGCTTGTACACTGACAACTTTTTACTTTGATTTGACTTCAGTGGAGTTATTTAAGTATTACACCAGTAAAGCAGAGTAGACTTTGTGCAACAGTCTTGACATGAGATATTCTTTGAGGCTCTGTGCTATATGCACTTCAGTAAAGTTCTGTAATTGTTGGAATGCATTAGTCCTGTTCAGGAGCTTCTACACCCTAGGTGTAGATATTTAGTTGCATATGAAAAAAGCTGTTTGTAACAAAAGGTACAACTACTTGAAAATAATGTTTAAAAAAATTCATGATGACATAGAAAATGATTACATTTGCAGGTCACATTTTACCATAATAATCAATTGTGTAGAATCTAGATAATTAAAACTCTAAAGGAAAATATTTCAACTTGGACGCATATGTAGCATCACATTTTCCTTTAACATAAAACTGAAATTGTGCTACAAATTGGAACCAAATCCTGTTAAAAGTAGATTAATACATATGGTCTTTCCCATTTTTTTCTCTAAACTGTTTTCTAAAGACTGCATTACTAAGGCAGGATGAAAGCAATATTTTGCTTCATTAGACACAGCAGAAAGTACTGAATTCTCCACTACAGTGCGTTGTCTCTGCTGTGGCTATTGTCACAAGGTCATTTAAAACTACATTAGTGAATAACATACTCCTGAAGAATAAAGTGATGTGAGGATGGTGATACTGTGAATGGAGCTTTTATTATGGTAAAACATGTTTTGCCATCAGACTGAATCAGATTTGCCCTCTTTTTTCTGTATAAATGAAACTAGAGCTAACTGATTTTTTTTAAGACTCAGTGAGGAGTTCAAGGACCTGTAACTTAAAAGTGTCAAATACAAAGGAGTTGGCTTCTTCTGAGCAGAAAAGGAAAAACTAGAGTTTCAGCCAATTTAAATTGGCATAGAGCCATTGATTTAAAGAGAGAGATGCTGATTTACATCAGGTAAGGATCTAGCCCAACTCTAGATTTGGGTTTGAATGCTGAACATGCTCAGTGTCAGCTTTGCTGTAGGGTACCTCAGGCTGTCCCCCAGTTAAAAAAACCCAAAAGAATAAACGACAAAGGGTCCTGTGACACCTTAAAGACTAACAGAGGTATTGAAGCATAAGCTTTCATGGGTCAATACCCACTTCTTCGGATGTGGGTATTGACCCACGAAAGCTTATGCTTCAATACCTCTGTTAGTCTATAAGGTGCCACAGGACCCTTTGTCGCTTCTGCAGATCCAGACTAACATGGCTACCCCTCTGATACAAAAGAATAACGTTTATATTCATCCCAGTTCTATGTATCAGTTGCAGCTGTTTATTTAACAGACTTTTCCACATGAAAAATTCAGGCTGGCCAGCCACGGCACTGTCCAGGACTGTATAGTGCAATCCGGTAAAAGGATCCAATACAGAATCCATAGGACTAATCTGAACAGCCCATCAATTTCACTAGAAGGCAAAAGAACACTTTTAGAAAGTCGAAGTATCTTAGATCGAATTACAAAGCACTTACCTCGGGTTCATGCGGCGCAGGCAGGCTCCCCCGTCGACTCCGCTTACTCCTCGCGCCGAGCTGGAGTTCCGGAGTCGACGGGGAGCGCTTCTGGGATCGATTTATAGCATCTACATGAGACGCGATAAATCGATCCCAGAACATCGATCGCTACCTGCCGAATCAGGCGGGTAGTGTGGATGTGTGACGGGTTGGGGCCACAGAGACCTGCTTGGTGCTGCCACCTGGTGTGCCAAGGCTACTTCTGCCCCTGCTTCCAGGCCTTTTCCAGCTTGGGACTCCCGAATCCTGTCTGTTTTGAGCCAGATTCCACTGATCTGCTGCAAACCCAGACCCAGGTCCGAACCAAGTCCACTCACCACTGTAAGGCCCCTGGAAGCGCTCTTGCCTTTGACACCCAGCTGCTCAACTCCAAGGAGGTTCAACCCCTTAATAAATCCGTTTTACCCTGTATAAAGCTCATACAGGGTAAACTCATAAATAGTTCGCCTTCTATTGCAAAGATAGAAAGGTATGCACACCTGATCGCTGTCCCAAGGCACTAACTCGTACTCAAGGAAACTTAATAAGTAAAAAGTGATTTTAATAAGTACAGAAAATAGGATTTAAGTGATTTTCAAGTAGTGACAGACAGAACAAAGCAAGTTACTTAGTAAAATAAAATAAAACACGCACATCTATGTCTATTCAAAGTTAACACAGATAAAAGCCTCACCAGAT
Organism: Chelydra serpentina; assembly: GCA_037349315.1. Lineage (NCBI taxonomy): Eukaryota > Metazoa > Chordata > Testudines > Chelydridae > Chelydra > Chelydra serpentina. Next base: position 83,669,310 of record JBAIAC010000004.1, read on the forward strand.
TCGGATATTTTCCTTTTTACAGGCTGTAGAATTAGCCTGGGCCCAGCTGAGTCCAGCAGACTCTCACCCCCTTAGTGTCTTTGTCCTTTGTTCAGTTCCCCTCAGGAATGTCCCTGCGGGGGTGGAGAGCCTCTCCCTTTAGCCAGCTGAAGACCAAATGGAAGGGTCTTGCAAGGGTTTTTATAGCCTTTCTTCCTCTCCCTGCGTAGGATCCAGTTGCCCTGGAGTTTTGGGATCACATGGGCAAGTCACCTGCCCATGCGCCCTAACCAGTCTAACCAGTTGCATTCCAGACCCGGCCCCAATGTGGATTGGGGTCTGCAACGTCTTTTGTCTGTCAAGTGCTCGCATTTAACAGGCATTCTTTGCTCCAAAGATGATCCCATGCACTTACAAAGGCTATGTACAAAACCAGCAAATATAAAACCAATCTTCATAACTCCCACTACAACAATGATACATGCATACAAACAGGAGGAGTAAATTCAGTAGGTCATAACTTTCACAGAGATATGTTACATGGCACATGTAGCATAAAACATATTTTAGTTACATATATACATTTATAAGCATCTCCCCATAAAGTTTTATGGGGAACACCGTCACAGGATGTACCCTAAGTTATTTTTGCAGGGTTATTGTGATTTCTCCATCCCACCCACAACCTGGAAAAAACACTTAAAAACCTGGACAAACAGAAACAAACAACATTGTCAAAATAACCAACACACCTTCACTGATTTGATAAAATAAACACAAAACACATACAATGTGAATGACTTTGTAAGAAAATTTATTTCTCAGCTATAAAAAGATACATATATTGTGCATAATGAAAAACATACAGGTCTGTAAGAATAGAGTCCTATCTGCTAATGCTTTTGAATTTGTCCTTACATAAAAATAGACTTTTATTAACTTATTTGCTTTTTTCAGCACCTTATCTATTATGAAATTTCTACCAAACCCATCATAATGTATTAAAACTTCAGTCAGTTAATGATGAGCTGACTGGACAGAGAAAATTCTGAACTTTACCATCTTGTGTTCTGTGATTTTTACTTCCACAGTTTTCCACCATTTTGATGCAACGAATAATGACAACATCTCCTTCAAAACCACAAATCTGTGGTAGAAATCTGTATGTTCTTCCAGTGCTGTCCCTGTGGGGTGCTTCACTTTAGGTGTTTGTGCACCCCTGCGCTCGTATTTGGAGAACTATTGGTAGAAGTGCCCAGTTGGGTTGCACATGTGTGGTCCCTGTCTCATGCTGTTCCAGACAATTAACTGATGCTGTGTGACCAACCTCCTCTCAGTTCCTTCTCTACCACCCAAGCCTATGAGTCAGAGCAATCAGCAGTGCCTCCTTACTTAGTAGTTAATTAGTTTACAGTTAGTTACTCAGTTTCCTTGTTAGCAGCTACTTAGCTTGTTTCACTTTCCTTTCCTCACGTTTACCACCAAAAAAAAAAATTCCTTTATCCTTCCTTGGCTCGTGGGCTATTGCCTGAAGAGAAATTCAGTCAAACTTTTGCATACACAGCAGTTTTGAAGGTGAAAGCACGCCCCCCCACGATAGGAATGCCCAGTTTCCTGGGCTTTAAACGCTGCCTTACCTGCAAGCTTGCGATACCTGTCTCGGACGGCCATGATCAGTGTGTTCACTGCCTATGTGAAGCACACATACCACAAAAGTGTCAACATTGCCTCAAGTTAACGGCCAGAACACAAAGGGCTAGCTTAAGCTCCTCCTTATGGAGAAGTCTCTCAGACCCGCATGGGATCCCGAAACTTGGACCCCACCCCCACCCCTGGACTCACTTTGCCAACCACGGCATCTGACAGGGGTTCTTCCTCCACCCCCACTTCAGATCACCCCACCAAACATGAAGCAAAGAGGCAGGCACCTGGGTCCCCACTGCAAGAATTGGCCAAAAAGAGCCGCTCCGTGGGCAGACATCCAGTACCAACATGAACATTGCATGCTCGGCACTGGTCCCCTTGGATCCACAACATCACCTGCTCCTTATTTGAGCGAGGAAGACAAGGAGGGTGAGGATGAAAAAGGAGCTCTCCCTCCATCGTCCCCTATCTACCAGGAACCAGCCAACCCAGAAACCCCTCCTGGGGCATAATACACTGACCCCAAGTACTTCCCATGGTATGGACAACTATGGGGGCCCCCTCTACTGCTCCCACCCCAATGGGCATACCGGAATCCATGGGCCACATACCGCACACCGCAGGAACCGCTCACCACGTCCAGACCCATCACATAGCAATTGCAGGTGGCTTCTGTGCCAGGACCCTCGGTGGCTCCAGGGGAAGCAGAGGAAGAGGAGGAAGAACCCCTGCTCCTGAAGGGGGTGTCAGCTACCCACTTGCCATCACTGTCCACAGAGGACACTCAGCTCCTTGGGAATCTATACCCTCAAACCCAAGAAAAAACAGAGGAATTATTATATGCCCCAACAATACTGTGAGACTATGTATTCACAACCACAACAGCAGCGGCAATTTGAGTCACAGGGTCGCAGACACAGGCCCTCTAGGGGAAAACTATCTATTTTTTCAGTGACTGCATCCCAACCATCAACCTCCAGACAACACATTTGAAGCCTATTTGTGCTGACACCATCTCTCTCCCGAACATTCGGGATCGCTTAGTCCCGTTCTATCCAAATTAGAAGACCATCACATCCGACAAATGGGTGCTAGAAACTGAATTGTACAAACTGGTTACTCCATCCCATCACCTTCATTTCCAAACCTCCTACCCACCCTCCCTCCCCTTCCCTCTTCAGGGACCCCACTCACAAGTACCTACTCCGCCAGCAGGTGAACCATCTCGTGCAACTAGGAGCAGAAGAACCCATTCCAACACAACACAGGGGGAGAGGGATTTATTCCTACTATTTTCTCACAAAGAAGAAGTCCGGCAGATGGAGACCAATACTCAACCTCCGATGACTCAACAAGTTTGTCAATGATTCAAGATGGTCACACTATGCACCATAATCCCAGCACTAGAAAGAGGGGATTGGTTCTCAGCCCTCAACCTCAGGCATGTTTATTTTCGTGTAACAACACACTCCTCCCATCGCAGAGTTCTCTGCTTTACTATGGGACAGGACCATTTTTACAAGGTCCTCCCTTTTGGCCTCTTCACTGCCCCTCAAGTCTTCTCAAAGATACTGGCTGTGGTGGCAGCCTACCTGCGCAGGAATGTAATTATGATATTCCCATACCTGGATGACTGCCTGCTAAAAGCACCAACACAGCAGCGTTGCAAGCCACCAAACAGATAGTAACCTTCTTCATGAACCTGGGCCTCCAAATAAATACCAAAAAATCCACCCTAATGCCAGGTCCCAACCAATGGGAGCTGCGGGAAGCGGTGGGCCGCAGGGATGTGCGGGCCGCCGCTTTCTGCAGCTCCCATTGGCCGGGAACTGTGAACCACAGCCAGTGGGAGCTGCGGGGGGCCATCTGCAGGGTGCCGTGCCTGCAGACGGTCAACGTAAACAAAATGTCTCATGGCCCGCCAGTAGATTACCTTCATGGGCTGCGTGCCGAAGGTTGCTGACCCCGTTCTACCCTAAATCCCACATGGATAGAACATATTACAGATTTCACACTCTTGATATTCGGAGGGCATTGGCTTTTTACACTGAAAGAACTAGACCATTCCGTAAAGCACCCAGACTTTTCGGATCGATGACGCAATGTTTCAAAGGGAGCATTATCTCTAAACAAAGACTCTCCAAGTGGACCTCCGATAGCAGAGTTTTATGCAATCATCAGTGCGACCACCAATGCCACATGGGGATTTTCACACATTCCACTAGAGCCCTATCAGTCTCCACTGCTTTCCTGGACAATGTACCCATCACGGGCATTTGTAGAGCTTCTACCTGGGCCTTAGCCCATACCTTTTCACAGCACTCCACCTTAGAGCAACAGGCAACATCTGATACCTCATTCAGATGCTCTGTACTGTCTGTCTCCTCCCCTGTACTTTGGAGTTTTCATAACCAGTCTCTGCAGTAGAGAAGGAATGGAGTGGGGACTGGTCGCACAGCATCAGTTAACTGTCTGGAACAGTGCGAGACAGGGACCACACATGTGCGACCCAACTGGGCACTGCTACCAAAAGTCTCTGACTCTGAGCACAGGGGTGCACAAACACCTAAAGTGGAGCACCCACAGGGATACAGATCTCAAAGAACCTCAGGTACTGAACCACATGAGTAACCTTCTCTTCAATTACAAAAGCTAGAAGAGAAGGACTATATTCCATCAGTAATGTACCCACCTCTTCTTCCTGTTACGGGCTCTCCCAACACTAACTATTTATTTGGGATAGTGTTATAGCGGTTAAATTATAAAAATGTTCTATTGTTTCTGTTAATTGTTTATCAATTTTTGTCTAGTTTGATTCTAGTTCTTAGGTCTTATTAGATCAAGCTGTGTTTCAACTGAAATGCAAGAGTAGTGTTATCATACTGTGACAGACCCAGACAAGTGGGATACAGAAGTCTGATCGAAGGCAAATATACTGTCCATTGGATAAATAGTTTTCTGTTCCCTGAGTGACCAGAGCAGGAGCTGCACTAGAACAAGCAGGAACTTTCTGGAACCAATTTAAGGCAGGCAGGCTAATTACGACACATGGAGCCAATTAAGAAGAACCTGCTAGAATCAATTAAGACAGGCAGGCTAATCAGGGCACCTGGGTTTAAAAAGGAGCTCCCTTCAGTTTGTGGTGTTGCGTGCGAGGAGCTGGGAGCAAGAGGCACACAAGGAGTTGAGAGGGAGAAGAGTTGAAGGACTGAGGAGTACAAGCATCAGCAGACCATCAGGAGGAAGGTCCTGCAGTAAGCATAAAGAAGGTGTTGGGCGGAGGCTGTGGGGAAGTAGCCCAGGGAGTTGTAGCTGTCACGCAGCTGTTACAGGAAACCCTATAGACAACTGCAATCCACAGGGCCCTGGGCTGGAACCCGGAGTAGAGGGCGGGCCCGGGTTCCCCCCAAACCTCCCAACTCCTGATCAGACACAGGAGGAATTTGACTGTGGGTTCTACCAGAGGGGAAGATCTCTGAAGCGATCAGAATCCGCCAATAAGCGCAGGACTCACCAAGGCAGAGGAGGAACTTTGTCACAATACACTAATTCTGATTAGCTTCCAGAATCACAAGTGCAGTATATGTTCAGTGCCTGGATACTGTTAAATTCACTAGATTAAAATCAGCAAAAATATTTGCACACACATTATGTCCATAGGTTTGCTTATGCCCCACTCCACTGAATACAATAATTTGTGTGTTAGAAGGGCTGCAAACTGTGACCAATTTGAAATATTTGACATATTATATTCTGCTCATATCCCAAAAGCCTCGGCTTCCATATTTCTGATGGATGTCAGACCCCCAAGTGAGCATGGATAGAATGAGAGAGATGGTTTAGCCCTGTGCAGAAATTCTTTCCATTCCGATGTCTCAAACAGGTATAACTGGACCACTTTTCTTGAGTGTAACTTATTTCAGATTCTGGGTACAGCAGTTTAGATAGCTGAGTTTTTATGTATGTATAGTAAGTTGTATTTGGGTACCTGACTTTATACACTTCCTTCAGTTAACTCAGGGCTAGTCTACACTTACCGGATAGATCGGAGGTGTCGGATTGATCTTCTGGGTTCGATTTATCGCGTCTTGTCTAGACGCGATAAATCGAACCAGGAAGTGCTCCCCCGTCGACGCTGGTAATCCAGCTCGACGCGAGGAGTAAGCGCCGTCGACGGGGGAGCCTGTGCGCCGCGTGTGGACCGCAGGTAAGTTCGAACTAAGATACTTCGACTTCAGCTACGTTATTAATGTAGCTGAAGTTGCGTATCTTAGTTCGACATGGGGGGTTAGTGTAGACCAGCCCTCAGAGACACAAATGTGAAATTTAGCATTCAGAAGCAGACCAAACCTGTGGCAGGTGTAAATCAGCACTGGAACTACTGAAGATCTGGTCCTTAGTATTTACATTTGTAATTGGCATAGATGTGCACTAATATTTTTTTTCACATTCATTAAAAACAATTAAATCAGTGTGTGAAATTCACCCCGATTTCACTTAAGCCATGCACAGGCCTTGTGCTGGCTCACTGCACCCGTGCAGTGAGCCAGCACAAGGCCTGTGCATGGCTTAAGATCCACTTGTCCTGATTCTTTGGGTCATGAATATGTTTGTAGCATCACAAATTTGGCATGCTGATCTAACTGTAAGGTTAAGTAAGACAGAGAAGATGATTTGGAAATCAGCTAACCTTGTCTGATTGCAAATAACTTCAACACTCAGCAAATGTGGCATATAAAACTGTGGAAAAAAACAAGTGAAAAGAAAATATGAGCTGTTTCTATTGAGGTACCTTTAAAGAATCCATCAGCTTTCCATCTAAACACTGATGGAATGGATTGTTTCTGTACTTAAATTATATCAGTAAAAGCTGTTGCCAGCTTAGAAATCCTTATTTAAACTCTCTCCATAATGTCATGTGTGAGAATATAAGAGAACTGAAATTACTTGTGCAAACCATGAGAGAAGTATGCCTCTCAGTGAAGTAAAAAACATGTCAAACAGTTATTTTCAACAAAGTCTGAAAGCCAGCATGTGGCCTTCACTGAGCGGAATATCACATACTATGATATGATGTCCTCACTACTGAAAAAGAATGCAATGCATAATAGGGTCAAGTAAACTGACTTGCTTAGCTATATTTATCTAGTTTTATTTGTAACAGGAACAGGCAAATAAAATATCTTTCATTTATTAGCTAATCTGTTTGGAGCTTCCAGATCCAGTTTAAGGCCATTTATGCTTTATATAGACACTGATTCAGAAATCTCATGCCTAACTCTGCCCATGTGAATATTCTCATTAAAGTCAATGGGATTACTCACACACTTAACGTTGCATGCATGTTTAAGTGCTTTATTGAACTGGGTCATAATACTGCTATTAATAGTTAGTGTTTGGGTCAAATTCTACTTGCCTTACTAATGCAGATAATTCCATCAACGTCTTTGGGAGTACCCATACATATGAGAATCTGGAGCATTTTCTGTTACATTTGGTAAAGAAATAATTAAGAATCATTAGAAGTATATCATACACAGTACAAAGGAACACATGCAGAGTCATATGCAGAAATATTTTTGCATAATAGATTAGTAAAACTGAAAGATATCTCTTATCATTCAACCATATAACGGTAAAATCTGTGCAGGAAAGCTGGCTTCTACAAAGACATTGATAGAGTGTAACCTTCCTTAGATCAAATCTGAGTTATTAAGAACACTTTTTAGAACCCCACAGGTGGTAGAAAGTAGAATGTGCCATTCTTAAGATCTACAGGTTTATAAGTCTTTCTGTAAGAAATTGGAATACTGTACACTGGAAAAGGATTTGAATACCAATATATGCTTTGCGCCTGAGAGATCACTCTTGTGCACATGTGTTTTTTAAACAAATGTTCTCTATCTCATCCTGGATCTGTATGAAACATAGTTAAAATAAAAGAGTTATGTACAGGATAAAAAAAATCTGTTAAAGCATAGGTTGACGTGTTATTTTTTTATTATATCTAAGCCTAGTGGCTTAACTATGATAATAATTACTGATATTATTTGTCTCAATTATTTGACATTGTGGTCAGTACTGTGCTAAGACAAAGAAGGCATTGTTCTTACATAGATAGCACACCCTTCTTCCCCAATAAAATACTCCAAAACTGATAAGGGAGCCAGCTAGTGATTGACCATGCCTGGTAATACAAAGTTTTAACACAATTTATTTATGTATATCTTATAGACTTTTTCAAATTAGTCTACAGCCATTCTGTTGTGAGGTGGCTAGTTAAATGTAGTGGCCACTGAAGAAGAGGGGAGTCTTCGGGAGGTATTAGGGTAATGATCATTCAAATTAAAAAAATAGTTACTATATATCAAACACTGCTTTCATTTACAAGATGTATATCTGGAATTACTCCAGTTATTCTGGAATTACATTTTTTAACTGAAAGCCAAAACATCTCACCATGGCTTGATCCAATATCCGCTACAGTCAATGGGAATCTTTCCACTGATTTCAAGGAGTGTTAGATCAGGATTCACAGGTGCAGTTCCCACTTTGCATGACCCCTCTCTCTCTCACTCACACTCACACCCCATATTCATTGTAATAAATAGGAACATTCTACATTTCTAAAATACGTTTTCAATAAAGAAACTTCTAGCCTTCAGACGGTAAAGGAAAATAATTTTTCTGATTGAATGTTTTATTTAGGCCAAAAAGGGGAGTGTCTAAAAACAGTAGAAAAGAAAACAAGAGTTGACCTTTCAGTCAGTGAAGAATTTAGAGCAAGGTTTTCTTTGTCAGAAAACAAGGAGCAGAAAGAACAATAATAGAGAAAAATAATAATAAAAGGTACATGGCGTTCAACTGTCAGATTGAAGAAAAGGTGTAAACCATGATCATCTCAAACACCAGCAGAAAGTATTTGTGTTCTGGAATTTATTATATGAATTTCTAATTTTTCTGACAACATAACAAAAAATGAAGAACACTTTCCAAAGAGTAGGCATTGTTTCTTATCTTTGCTTATGATAACTCCCCTTTCTTCATCTCCTTTTGTTCAGCAGCATTGCACAATCAGGTGTTAAAGTATTTCATTTGCTGAATAAAGTGGAAGGAAACATTCAGCCATAATGGAGACAAATGACAGCTTCATTCTCAAAATCACTGGATGAAGGTAATTACTGATGCTGTCATAGTCCTGACACAGATCACTGCCTGTAGAATAGCCCCACCCCATTGGAAAAATATGGTTGTCAGAACTGAATCATTTTTTCCCCTCTGCAGCTGTCCAAAATGATTAAAAGGTTTTGTATTTTAAGACCCTTTTTCGTAATATTATTAACATGTAAAACAGTTAATGAGGCATTACTAAGTTGGATGTCCCATTTGTGATCCATGTTAATAGGATAATAAACTAATAGAAAACTCTTTCTTGTAGCTTTGACAATATATAGCTAGATGTTGTTAATATATTTTAGATTGCATTTTGTGCTAACCATGTTGATAGTTTAATTACAACTAGAAACTATTAAGCTGAAAAAATCCTGTTATAACTCATTTGTCAGTGTCATACTTTTTGTTCTCTCTTGGTATACACTAAACAGAAAGCAACATGTCATAAGGTAGACTAAATCCTGGCAACGGGTGATCAGGAATATATAAGTTACAGGCAGCTGAGTGTTTATTGGTCTTAAAGTGGCACTTTTTAATGTTTTGTATTAAAAACACAAAATTCAGCAATCTTACAGAAGGAAAGATGTATTGCCTGTAATCTGTAATTAGTCTTTATTCTCATTTTGTCAATATACTACTATATATCTGTATATTCTCCAGCATCTTTAAGCAGTTTTTGAGTTGAGTATATCTTGTACAACTAAAAGGACTTAATGAAGCTTTAGTTTCTTTTCCATGTGAGTACTCCATCTTACAGTATCATTAAGAACTGGGAATACAGAGGAAATATGGCAACAAAATTTATCTCACATGGTTTGCTCCAATGCTTTTATTAAAATTAAGTTGATGTATCTTAATAGCGAAATCTGACGATGCAAAATGAATCTGTTTACATGCAGGGCTAAATTGAACTATTTTTAAGAGAAAAGTATTTACATATAGATATATAATAAAAATAAAGAGCACTTCCAGGTTTGTAGAATTGCCCTGATTATTGGGAGAGAAGGGGCAATATTGGCAAAATTAGTTTATCTATACATATGTTTATTAAACTATAAAAACATCAAAGGGGACACGTGCCTTCCATTTCCCAACGTACCTAGAAATGGCAGGAGAGTGAGTGTGCTCAGTCCTGCTTCACTCCTAACAACTCAGTGCCTTCCCCTCTCTCTGTTTTACACTTGGGCATGAAGAAGTCGATCTAATGGGACCAGAGTCTGTGCTGAGCTTCCCTCCTCCTCCCTGCACTCCCCAGGTTGGGCTCTCTTCCACCACCACTCCCAGGCTCAGATCTGCAGGCAAAACAATCCTCAGTCACAGCCTCACCCATCTCCTCCAGCCAGCCCACTGGTCAGGCACCCTGTGGGACAGGGATTCTCCCCTGTGAATGGCTCTGCTCTGGCTGCCAGCAGAAGTCCAGCCGAAGTCAGCAGGCAATTTTAAACTTTCCCCATGTCTCCCATCCTCCCAGAGATGACGTGTGGGGTGATCATATGCCCCCCACACCTTTAAATTGTCCCCCCACAGTATCAAGACTTATGCGTAGTCTCTGAAAAACATTAATGTACAGCTGATCTTCTGATTGTTCATTTCTGAGCTTTTCAATCTGGAATTTCACCAAGTTTACCATAAGATTGTTATTTGAATTCTATTATTATTATTAGACACTTGCAACAAATAACTGCCTTAATTTTAAGTTGCACACATAAATTTCTTACTGACTCCAACAGGAGTTATGAATACACAGCAAATGCAGGATTGTGCTTTAAGGGTGGAAGAAACAAAATGTACTCTTGTGAACTCTCCAGGCAGAGAGAATTTCTGATTCAGATCTTAAGAATTATATTTATATTTTTACAAGTATTTCTGAGGTGTTCACAAATAATAATAATCAGTTGAGACCATAACAAATCTGTTATTTATTTATTTTCCTTTCTGGTTTCTGAATACTAGATTTAAATACGTGTTATTTTAAACATGTATCCAGGCTTTCATTTCAAATATAGAATATCAAGGTTTTAGGATTGTATAGACTTAAGAATGTGTGGAAACATAATGGTAATTGTCACAGTTTAAGGCCACTGCACCTCTATTTCCCTTCAGTGGTCCAACAACGGCACCCACTCTCAGGCTTTCAGCTCCGCAGCTGTTTCCTTTCTTGGGTGGGGACCTGCATCTCCCTTCCTTCTGATCAGGTTATTTCCAGGCTGCACACTTCCCTGCCTTCACTGTATTATTCCCAGCAGAAACTCCCAAGCATAGATGCATGCTTTCTCTGCAGACAATGATAATGAAGTGACTGTCAATAGTTATATGTTACCATACAGTTCCTTCTACACAAGCATGTTTTAAAATCACTACGGAAAAAAATATATTAAAAGCAATAAAAGAACCTACACACAGGCTAATAAGTTTACCAGAGATCATCCCAACCATAACATGGGTTCTGGCAGAAGCAGTTCTTCCAAACCCTAACCAAGGGTTTTCTTTTGTCCTCACAAGTTCATCACATCTTCAAGTCAAACCAAGCACACTCATAACAAGTTTAGTCCACCCTTTATATGTTACACAGGTCTTTTCCAGGAGTTTCCAGGGGCAGGTATTTTTAATTAGTAGACAAATTAGTAGACAAAGGGTTTTCTCCCCAGGGTGCAGCTTTAAAAGGATAGATTTGAAGTGGGTCACTTGCATTCTCCTTATACTTCAAAGGCATTGTTCCCAAAAGCCCATTGAAATTCCTAATATCTTTCAGAGATTTCATTAGTCAGTCTCCTAGAGAAGGCACAAACATACAATTCCACAATAATACATACACAATTGCATTTATAATACAGTGGCCCTAAAGGTATTAAAATTACTGAATTAAGTTAAACTTTATTGAATTAAAGTTGAGATTAAACTAGCTAGAGATATAAATGCTAACAAGAAGATATTCTACAAATATATTAGAAACAAGGGGAAGGCCCATTACTCAGAGAGGGGGGAAAATACAGTAACAGAAAATATGGAAATATCATAAGTGCTAAATGATTTTTTTGTTTTGTTTCAGTTTTCACTAAAAAGGTTAGTAGCCATTGGACACCACCCTCGTCTTTCTCCTGTCTCCACTTTTGCCGCTGTTCCCTTCCAACTCCCACCTCATAGTCAGTGGGTGGGTTCGCTGGGTGATGTGGAGGGCACCGATCCTTACTGAGTCTTAAGGTGATGCCACAAAATAAATAATATACAAACTTAGAATGTATATGCAACATTAGTTCTAGTTCTGAGTTCTTCACTCAAATGAGGTTGAAAGTGGATGTGTGGGAGAGAAATATGGTAATGAGAGTGCCGTTATCTTTATGTCTGATACCTCATGGGACCATCAGCAAATTACACATTAACTATGCATCTAAGTTCCCAACTTTCCAATAGTGTATAGCAATAAAGCCTTATCCTGAAAACTCTTACTACTGGGCTGCTATTTACTACCAGAGTAACAGCAAGTCAAGTTAATGGGACTACTTTCTCGTAGAAAGTGCTATGCCCGGCAGTATCAATAAGTGGTTGTAGGATAAGGTATTTAGTTTCTAGCCCTAGTGATTTAGAAGATGATGTGCATTAAAATGGTCACTCGTACCTCAGCCTAAATATAAATATATACTATTTACCAGACAGGGCAGGATGATTTCAGCATCCCAAATATCTACGGCTAGGCCACTCCTCTCCTATTTTTTGTTTTAATTTACATTTTATATGCATCTCTTTAGCATACTACTTTATAAACCTATAGAACAGACACAGGGCTGGATTTATCCAAGAGATTGATATTTGGTTTCATATTTTAAAGAACAAGAGGAATAACAATTATTTATCAGAATTAAAAGTAAAACATTGTAGTTTAATGCTAATTAGTGAATTTCTGTATATACCATAAAAGAACTAACACTGACAGTATGTAGATATGATCACAAGCTAGTATTTGAGAAGAGTTGATTTAAGTAAATCTAGAAATTTGGTCATTATCTAAAGCGCTCTGCAATTTAACAGATAAACATTTCAGCAATGAAATATATCCGCTCTTTATGGGTTGTATTGCATGTCATATAAACTTGAACAATCCTCAAGACTGGAGATGGGATGAGGGGAAAGAAGCATACCAACTAAGTGAGTGTTGTCTACAGGAATTATGCCTGTGTAAGACATAATGATGCCAAGAGCAGTAGCATAGCCGGGGGGGAGCAGGGGGAGCGGCCGCTCCCCGTGAGAAAAGCGGCACCTTAAAAAGCGCTGCCCGAGCCCCGCTGCCTGAGCTGGGCTCAGGCAGTGCTTTAAAAGGCCCGCGGGCGGCTCCCCATGGCTGCAAGAGCCGTGGGCCTTTTAAAGTGCCGCTTGAGCCCGGCTCCGACAGCGGGGCTCGGGCGGCGCTTTAAACGGCCTGCAGGTCCCCCGAGCCCTGCTGCTGGAGCCGGGCTTGGGCGGGGATTTAAAAGGCCTGTGGCTCCCCGCAGCTGCAAGAGCCGCGGGCCTTTTAAATCCCCGCCCGAACCCCGCTGCCAGAGCCAGGCTCGGGGGGAGGAGGGGGGCTTTAAAAGGCCCACGGCTCCTGCCGCTGCGGGGAGCTGCGGGCCTTTTAAAGCGCCCAGCCCCACTGCTGGAGCCGGGCTCGGGCGAGGATTTAAAAGGCCCGCGGCTCCCCGCAGTGGCAGGAGTCCCAGGCCTTTTTAAGCACCGCCAGAGCCCCGCTGCCAGAGCCAGGCTGGGGGGTGGGGCGCTTTAAAAGGCTCGCGACTCCTGCAGCCGCAGGGAGCCACGGGCCTTTTAAAGCGCTGCCGGAGCCGGGAGCCAGCGGTGCTTAAAAAGGCCTGGGGCTCCTGCCACTGCGGGGAGCTGCGGGCCTTTTAAAGCGCCGCCCGAGCCCCGCTGCCGGAGCTCCGGCGGCGCTTTAAAAGGCCCGGGGCTCCGCAGCGGCTGGAGCCCCAGGCCCTTCAAAGCGCCGCCGGGTAAGTACAGGGGGAGCAGGAAGGCGCCTTTTTATAGCGCCGCTCCCTCTGTGCTCCAGACCTGCTTACGCTACTGGCCAAGAGCACTGGAGACGGCACACTATACCTGCATAAGAGCATGCACTCACCACAGTGGTACTTTGCCAGTTGTGTGTGTGTGTGTTCCCACCATAACATGTCCCATCAAGGGCAGTAATCACTGCCATCAGAACTAGTTTCCCCTCTCCCTGTGTTGTTGTTATTCGTATTAAGGTATGGAAAGCTTCTATTTAACACTATTTTTAGGTAAGCATTATGTAACACAGCAATGAAAGCCTGCACTAAACTTTAGCTGGTTTAAACCACACTTAGAGCCTGCTCCTGCTTCACTGATGATGAGAAGCCCATAAACAGTAGTTGAGGCCCATGTCATTTTTCATCTTTGGAGATACTCCGATACATTCAGACTTGATGTTAGTGGCTACAGCTCCAGAGACATTAGTAGAATATAACTTGCTTACACTAAATCTGTGTTTGGCCAAATGTTCTGTTCCTGTTCTGCCCCCTGCAGGTCAGAGTCCTGAGTCCCAAAATGGAGAATAACCTTTGGCCACTGCAGCCACACCACACATTCTGACTCAACAATAAAAGCTACTCCACACACTCCCTAGGCTCAGGATTGCTTGCAACCAAATTATGGCCGCTTTTCGGTTGCAAATATGGGGGTGGGGCGGGGAGGGGACATGAGAGGCTTCCTGCAACCTCTCTTTGTCCAGCATATCAGCACAGGAACAGCAATAATTTGGCCCTAATGCTTTTATAAATTGAAGGCTCAATTCTCTTACACTTCTTCATGCTATGTTCTTCATATTTTAGTTCGTGATTAGACCCATTGACTTCAATAGGACTGCTTGTGGACTATTGTGCTATTCAAGGTGAGTAAGAGTATAACTGTTCCCAAGCCAATTGATGCAGCAATGGAGATTGACATAAATCAGAAATATATTATTTTAAAATGTCTTGATAAATGACCACTAAAAAAAAATATTATTCAGAATCCACTCTCCTGGGGATTGTTTAGTTACATGAGTACGGTATGTTGACATTCTGTGCTTCAGCACTACATCCCTGAACAAATCACCTGGCAGTTATTCACCTGGCAGAGGCTACAAATCGCTCAGTGCATATTTTATAGATCAATGTACAAATAAAAAAAATATGATTTTTTTGGAAGTCTGTCGGTTGTACCATAATATCAGCGGCTAATCTGTGAAGACTAACAATCTCAGGGAAAATAATGCCCTTGTAGTACAATTATTGATTTATGAAATCCTAATTCAAAACAATCTTGTATTTGTAATTTACCCTTATACCCTAGTTTTCTTATGTTTGTTCAGCTGATACTTATTTGCTCCCAAGATATTTCCTCCGAAGATATATTCAATCTAATGATTTATTCTTTTTTCCCTCTAATCTTTTTCTCCTATTCCCAGACCATCCATTAGATCAAGGGTGTCAAACCACTAGCCCATGAGTCTGCTCTTTCCTGCTTCCTCTATGTATGTGGTTTGCCTTGACTTTCAACTTCTGCCGACTCTAAGCTTTCATTTAGAAAAATAAATATTTAGCCCTCATGTCTGCAGAAATAACCCTCTTGCCTCTTGAAACACAATGAAGTCAAGGTGAAGCTAGGACAGCAGAATTTTATCCTGTATCTTCTCCAGTATTACATATTTTCAGATACTGTTTGAGCACCAAAGGCTTGATTTAATGCCCATTTAAGTCAATAGAAATGCTTCCATTGACTTATGTAGGAGCTGCATCAGGCCTTGAAGGAAACACTATAAATAAATTATATTTAAAAAAATAAAAACATAGACAACTCTTCCCCCACTTAGTTAAATTAACATTAGGGTTGCAAAGTCAAGCATTCAATGGTAAGACCAAAATTAAGGTTGCATGTGCAGCCTACGTTTTACCCCATTGTGTGTAGATATTACGCTATAGCTTTTAATTACGTGATCACATGTTTTTTCCACAACCAAATTTCAAATCTCTATGCTCTACATTATGCAGGTGGTAGTGCTTCACAACAAAACATTTTAAAATAATAGAGACAAAACCCAAATGCTTTCCCCCAGTCTCATTCTTGAAAATTACACAGATATTTTGCTGAGATTTTCCAAAATGATTTAGCTTGATGTGCAGACATGGCATGAAAAACTTTTTCATGCAGAATTTACCCAGAAATTCCAGGTTTAGGGATCTTAATTGGTCTCTTCTGAATTTTTGGGACAGATTTAGCCCATGTGTAGTGCCAATTGAAGTCAATGTAGCTACACCATATATGAATTTAGCCTATTATTTCTAGTGGCCAAAACAGAACTGTGCTTTTTCATGTACTCTACCTTCATCATGGGTATCATTTCCTGAGTGATGTAGTAATTTTAGGGCATTCTTGTTACTCTGAGCCTATGTACTTTTTTGAAACCTGAAGGGTTAAAATCCATGTGCTGTTGCATAACAATTTGGTACCTGGATTGTGTCAGCTTTTAGAGGCCCAAAAGTCCAGAGTTTGATCAAGAGGCCAGAGGCCTAGTGGATAGTGACTAGCTAAGAGAAAGCAAAATAAACAAAAGATAACCTCGCTTTGTTTATTAAGCCTAGTCAGCAATATGCCAAATGTTGAAGCAATAACTAAATAATTGTATCATCTCCAAAAGTTGCAATATGGAACAAAGGCATCCTGTCTCTGTTGTGTTAGTTTCTTCTGTAGGGAGAAAATCTTCCTACAGACCAACCTTGAGTTTATAAAAGGTTGCCATGTCAGTATAAAATATGGCTTTCTCCCAAGTTCCCTTTCGCAGGGACCAATGCCCGCCTGTGAAACACAAAGGAGCAACTTGAAAAACAATTTTTATTATCATATACTTTTCACTGTTTCTTTGCTTTAACCCCTAGAAATGTATCTGTTAGATAATCAGAGAAGCCACTTCATTCCTATGGACCCCAAATTAAATTCAACGTAGATAGATAGATAGATAGATAGATAGATAGATAGATAGATAGATAGATAGATAGATAGATAGATACACTAATGTATTAGTAACATATATATGTATGTGTGTGTGTGTGTGTTACTAAAACATTTCATTAAAGTACTAATTAAATGTTAACTTGTTAATTTGAAACCATGGGTGGAGACTTATGTAACCTTTAACCATTGGCTACTGTGCTATCGTGTCTTGCTGAGTCAGACCTATCCCGGGGTTTGGGACTGCCTACCCCGTCGCTTTCCCCTGCCCATGGAAAATCCATATATTCCATTGTAATCAATTGATTAACAGTGTCTCTGAGCCTGATAAGCAAGGTAACACTCCGCCAGTGCTGCACATAAATAACCTCCTATGCTTAACTTCTACATGGTGTGAATTTATGTCCTTCAAAACCAAAGAAGGAAGCAGGAAGAAACACGTCCCTAGCACCAAGAAAATTCTTCCATAGGCTGAGTGGCTGCAACTCCAATGGGAGATGTGTCCACTTACTCCAGGATAGAATTTGGGACTAATAAGAAGCCTCCTTCCCTCTGCCCCCTGTGCCTAAGAAAAGAGACATTAACTCTTTTATCATGAACTAAAACTCTTTGAAAAAATAATTGCATAATTAATATGCCCTTTCCTGTGAAGCATCAGGAAGAAAATAGTTTTGAATGAGAGCCAGACAAACCTAATATAAAGAGACTGATTGGGCTTTGATCAGATTGCAAACCAACTTGAAGGATATTTGTAGTTCTGTCCAGGAGATCAATCATACTTAACGCTTTCCTCTCAGGAAAGAAGGATGGCTACAGCGGTGTGAAGTTCTGTTCCAGGAGGAATTTGTGTGCCAGGTCTGAAATAGACCAAACAGGGACACATCCTCAGCTACTGTAAATTGTCATGCTGCCAGTGAAGCCAGTGGAGCTACAATGATTTACTCCATCTAAGCATCTGAGCATTGACAGTGCAAAGGAAGCATGTTTGATCTTAGACCATGTTTTTTTCAAATAGATGACCTTATTTCTACATCATTTCCATTATACATTTCCCTGGCTTGTGTATTTCTGCAATATAATGCATTCCTATTTATGTAAAATGATCTGATTGTCTGCATTTGTCTTCTACAATAGTTAAATATTTGGGGAGAAGATGGCGGCTTTTGTGTCACAGCCCATTATAAGGGGGGTTCAGCGGCTTGTCACCTGGTGTCAGCTTCTGGAGTCACTGTGCTTGAAAGAGCTATGATGCCTCTATGAGATTTGGGGAAGAACACACTTGTGAAAAAGCCTTGGAGAATTCCATGGGGATGAAACCAATATGCTTCTAAAGGAATTAAATAGGGCTCCATAGAAATCACTCTGTGCCCATAAGCTGGGTTTTGATGCAGTTTCTGGCCCTAAATCCCATGTAGCTAGCCACAAGACGATCATCTGGTTGTAGAGAGATCCTTCAGTGGTGCAGAGCCACTGTAGCACAACCTATGCCAGCCCTCTCACTACTGCTAGCATAATGGTATGGCCAGGGAGAAATGTATGTTCAGAGCTTTGCTTTCCTAGGCTTCACAGGTTTCCCCTTGCACCATTGTTATTTGTAATAGTTTAGAACAGTTATATGTCTGCTCTAAATCGTACCAGGAGACCAAGCCAGCACATGGAAGACTATAATCAAATGAGTGGAAAGCCACCTTTATACCTCTTGAGAGCTATGGGGGAGGGGGCTCCTTAGCTATAGTCAAAGAGCTGGGACAAAGAATTAATATAATTTTGATATTTTTTTAACCACCCTATAGAAATGTCTAGGAGAGGTATAATTCTCTATTGCAATCTGATAGATTATTGTCTATTAGATTATATATTCTGAATTCTGTTTAACTCATCCATAACTGACATAACTTTAACAGAGTGAACCATAAATTATCCTAGCCCATCTACTCAGGTCCATTAGGTGATGCAGAAGAGGTGTCTAGAGATCAGTAGCCCCACACTTTTGCCTTTGGACTGTCTAGAACTAGCTTTCAGTTTCTCCCATTCCTTAAAATCCAGGAGTGAAGGAAATGGGGTTATGCTTCACAGCTGTGCAACAGAGTATATGGACACCAAATAATGGTTCTGGAGTTTGTTTTTTAATACTTTCAAATATTTAATTTTCTTATGACTCTATATTACTTGTATTACAGTAGTTTGAAAAAAAAATAACTAATTCTAATTATTAGTAGTATTCATAGAATCATAGAATCTCATGGTTGGAAGGGACCTCAGGAGGTCATCTAGTCCAACCCCCTGCTCAAAGCAGGACCAACCCCAACTAGATCATCCCAGCCAGGGCTTTGTCAAGCCTGACCTTAAAAACCTCTAAGGAAGGAGATTCCACCACCTCCCTAGGTAACCCATTCCAGTGCTTCACCACCCTACTAGTGAAAAAGTTTTTCCTAATATCCAACCTAAACCTCCCCCTCTGCAACTTGAGACCATT
This sequence comes from Chelydra serpentina, assembly GCA_037349315.1. Lineage (NCBI taxonomy): Eukaryota > Metazoa > Chordata > Testudines > Chelydridae > Chelydra > Chelydra serpentina. The sequence goes on from JBAIAC010000004.1 coordinate 83,688,574, forward strand.
ACTCCTTGTTCTGTCATCTTCTACCACTGAGAACAGTCTAGATCCATCCTCTTTGGAACCCCCTTTTAGGTAGTTGAAAGCAGCTATCAAATCCCCCCTCACTCTTCTCTTCTGCAGGCTAAACAATCTCAGTTCCCTCAGCCTCTCCTCATAAGTCATGTGCTCCAGCCCCCTAATCATTTTTGTTGCCCTCCGTTGGACTCTTTCCAATTTATCCACATCCTTCTTGTAGTGTGGGGCCCAAAACTGGACACAGTACTCCAAATGAGGCCTCACCAGTGCCGAATAGAGGGGAATAATCACGTCCCTCGATCTGCTGGAAATGCCCCTACTTATACAGCCCAAAATGCCGTTAGCCTTCTTGGCAACAAGGGCACACTGTTGACTCATATTCAGCTTTTCGTCCACTGTAACCCCTAGGTCCTTTTCTGCAGAACTGCTGCCCAGCCATTCGGTCCCTAGTCTGTAGCAGTGCAGGTCCCTAGTCTGTAGCAGTGCATTATTGTACCTAGATGCTACTACTGCAGGAATCGGCAACTTTTGGCAAGCAGCCCATCAGGTAAACCTGCTGGCAGGCTGGGACTGTTTGTTTACCTGCAGCATCCGCAGATTCGGCCAATCGCAGCTCCCACTGTCCACTGTTCCAGACCAATGGGGGCTGCGGGAAGTGGCGTGGGCTGAGGGATGTGCTGACCGCCACTTCCCACAGTCCCCGTTGGCCTGGAACGGCGAACCGCGGCCAGTGGGAGCTGCGATCGGCTGAACCTGTGGATGCTGCAGGTAAACAAACCATCCCGGCCCACCAGCGGATTTCCCTGATGGGCTGCGTGCCAAAGGTTGATGATCCCTGCACTACTGATATTGGGGGCCCATTGTGCTAGGTGCTGTTCAGACACATAAGATAAGACAGTCCCTGCCTCAAACAGCTTTCAATAGGAATTAGAAGAGAAGAACAAGGCATGGAGACCGAAATCATTTGTGTAGCCAAAAAGGTAAATGACAAGAACAGAGTTGCAGGAAGGTTGAAATTGTACAGAGCCTAGGAGACAAGAAGACATAGTACTTTTGAAAGATTTCACGAAGGGTCTCATTTCTTTAACTAATGAAAACAACTTGAGACTAGCACAGAGCAAAGTCCCTTATCTAGATGACAATATCTTTACATTTATTAATAATCCTAAAGAACTATTTGTCTATCTTTACATAGGAAATTAAGCATGACCTTTTCAAAGGGTTATTAAAAATATGGCTTTCTGTGATGAAAATGTAGATTTCAGGTCTTACTAAAATCAGTGTCGTTTGTCCTGGAGGGAAAAACTTGTGTATTACCACAATGGCAGAACAGCACTCATATTTACTCTTCTTCAAAACATGTTTGAATCAGACCAACAGGGAATTTTTGAATGACAATTCAACTATATATTGAAAAAATAATGATGTTTTACACACTATGATACAGGAACATCAAATATCTGCCAACATTACATGGTTGGAAAAACATTTTATCTCTCGTTAGATCCCCTTGAACTGCATAACTATAAAGTATTTTCAGTGGTGAAACATGACTCCTAGATTATAAATGGAAAATATTAATTTATTTTTGGAGGATCAAATAATTGGAGGATTCAATAAAATAACTTTATTTTCTATATTTCACCAGAAAGAAATATTTGGTTTGAAACCATCAACTGCGGTGGCTTTCACCCAATATGCATTTTAGACCTTTAGCCAGCAAGACTGCAATATAATCCAGTGAATATATAGGCTAGTTGGGTTTTAAGAAAAGTTAACTGTAGGACGCATTTTTGTTAAAAGCTGGTAAAAAGTCTATTACAGATAATTAGGAAGTCAAATTATGGTTACCAATCTGTATGTTGTGTATAAAGGCCTCTACAAAGAGAACACAGTAACACGGAGAAATCACTGAAGTGTAAATCTTTATTTCCTTTTTAATTTAGGATTAACATACTTCAGTTGGATCTTAATGAGCTGTAGGCTATAATAAAAGTGTTAACATGCAGAATTTTTTCATAAAGCTATTGAATTTTGGTTTCTTTTTTTCAAAGGTACTAGAAATATTTCCATATGTTATACAACCATGAAAGTGCATGTTTACATGGCTCTTACAACTTGATCATTAACACCGTGAAACAAAAGTATACAAACTGATTTAGCTCTCAGAAATACAACACCTAATCTGAAAAATACGTGTTTTTAAAACACGTGAAAACATTCTCTTGACTAAACATTAAGTAAACATTTTAAGGTACACTAATTAAGCACATATTAATGTGCTATTTCAAGAAATTTTGGTATAAAGTGGCAGATTGAAGCTGCATTTTATTAGGGCACTTATTATGACATCTACTTATTTGATAATATTAATCTAAGTGCTTAACACAACCTTGTTGCAGTTCTCTACATTTCCATGCTCCTGTAAAAACAAATCGTGCTATCCTGCATCTGCATTTTTGACTTCTGCACTCTGTTGTGCTGCCACAGAGTATTGCCTCCATGTAGTCTGCTGATATTGGTGGCAATGGCATGAGGTATGGTACGAGACCTCCATCCATCTGTTTCCAACCCATTCTATTTGGAAGAGGAAGTGTTGGATTTTGTCAGTGGGCCTGTTTCCAAACTTGTCCCAGGTAATGAGCTCTCTGTATGTGGAAGAAAAGAGCGACACGTGTTGGCGGTAGAGCTTTTGTCAACTGGAAGAATATGAACAAGATTGCATATGATTTGTCATTGCTGTGGACCTATAGCAAGCCATTCAGCTTACAAATAACCTCTTCTGTACTTTATACCATCTCCAAGTCCAGGTTAGCTTGTTCCATGTGTAATAGAAGCTGATGGTGTCACTGTAAAACTTTCTAGCCGGGTTTCTTGCTGTGCCCAGCAACAAAAGAAGAATCATTACAACCAGTCAGGAAGCAAATGGAAGCAGAGTTTCCAGAATAGTGGGTCCATATTGTAGATTCTCAAAATGGCAGGAATTGGAAAGTATTGCATTTCTTTTCTAAAGCTGACGCCTGTCATTTTGCTATAGTGAGTCAGCCAAAAAAATAAGTACTTCAATGTCCCTGGCTGCAACAACCCACTGTTGGTACCACTGTGTCCACAATGTGAATTCATTCCTGTTTTGCTTTTTCCTGATTTGGACACAGCTACTTAGTGTCAACTGTTGCTGTTGAGCACCATACTTCAGCCTCATCCTGAAAGCCACCAGCCAGAATGATGATTTTATCATTAGTTGCTCAGATAAAAGCATTATAAGATCCTCTTTATTTTCTGGAAACACAATGAAATTCATCCAGTTACTTTGAATAGGGACATATCTGCCTTCCACCACTCTTTGGATGGGTCTTGCATCAGTTGAGCATTTTTGCCTAGTACCACCCTTAATAGATTTCTTGTAGTACCTATCAAACACAATGTTTATTCTGTGGAACACTGGCTTTGTCTTTCTACAATTGTTTATTTATTTATTTATTTTTCAAATGTGTCAGCAAAGTCGCCAAATGTTTTGGCTCTGGACAGGTTTCCTATGGCTTGTACCAAAACGTGTTCAACTACCATAAGACAACCTCTCCCAACAGGTAATTTTTGGTTGGCTGTGGACATCAGATGTCAGTACATCACCCAGTATTGCCTTTGTGCCTCTTCTTAGACTGCCATTTGTCATTCCAGTGCCAGAGGTATTAACTCATGTTTCAAAATCTGTTGCAAATTCACAGTCCTGCCAGCTTCATAGTTTGTGATTAGTAGCTGAAGAATATTTCTGCCCGCCTTAATGGTTGAGGCATCCCCTTTGACGTGTTTTCCCATCTCATATAGCATGGAAAAAGTTGAAGTAGTATTTTTTGGCAATCATGAATGTGTACAAGTTCAGGCTTCCCCACATGCTTCATAAACCATTTCTAAATAAAGCCGTCCCGTTTCACTTGTGTGAGAATCTTTGCATTCAGCAGTGCATCTTCTCTGGCTTCAGTAGGCAGATTTATTGTTGCAATATTTCGCAATGAACTGGGTGGTTCCTCCACAGAAAAAAACATGAACCTTTGAAGTATTCATAGATTCCAAGGTCATAAGGGATCATTATGGTCACCTCCCCAAGCTCAGAGCCTGGCTAATTGGTCTTACCCACTGACCTTTCATAGTTAAGCCCCATCACAACTGGGCATAGGAATTTCTGTGTCACGTGACAGATACTGTTCATTTTGAGTTAAAGACGGCCTCAGTCGAGGAACAAGTTTATGATGTATACTGAACAGCAAGTGTAAATTAAGTCCTAAAAATAATAGAATTATTAAAGGTTCAGTAAGTGACCCTCAATAATAGAATATATTTCCAATGTGCCCGGGATGCCTACATATGCAATTAACATAACGAGAGTGAGACACAGTGTGACTTGTCATTGAAATTCATGTCCGCTAAGCCTATCCTAATTTTACATGGATGCTACTTATTCAGTGATTGTCTTGTTTGTGAATGGGATATGCCCTAGGCAACTTCATACTTTTCAGAATTTTGAGTTATTTTTATATTATGGTCCGACCATGGAAGCCCAGTGTTCAGTGATGGTTAAGAATGACTGTTATCACTTCTGAAATATTTGGCAGTTGAGACCTGTTCCTCCAAATACAGTTTTCTATAGTCATCCATAACTCTAGGTTGAATTAAGTTGTAATGGATTCTACATGGGGAAATGAAAACCACTCATAGGCTTCAACAGCAGCACAGAGTAGCAGCATAGTGCTATTTCTTTTGGTTATCTGTACACTGAAGTTTTTACTTTGAGTTAATTGATTGCCGATTAATTATTAATACCAGGAGTCCTCGAACTTATGACACAATTCTTTCCTCAGTATTGCATTGTAAGTCGAAACGTCATAAGTTGAAACTGCTTTTCCCATAGGAATCAATGGTATGAAGGGGTTTGGTTCCTGATCCAAGGCTTGATACACTGTTTTCACCACAGTAACCAAGATTTTTGTACTAATGAATTTTAGATGACTAATGTTGCAACATCAATGTATTTACTGTACACTTTGTTTTGTAATCAGCATTCAAATAAACATATAAACTCACATATGCTGCTCAGAATGCTGGCAACATAGGCTCAGAAAGCCAGGAGAAGGCACACATGCTGAGCCTCAGCCAATCACTGTTCAAGCTTTCTGATTGGCAGAGCCTGGGGCCAGGAGCTAATCAAAACCAAGCGGCAACCCTACCCGGCAACAAGCTACACTGTGGCCTCAAAGCCAATCAGAAGTGACCCCTTCCAGCTCCATACCAGTATAATGCAACCAGGAAGTGATTACAAGCGAACTATATGCAAATCGAGCGTCGCAAGGGTGAAACAAGTGTCGTAGGCTTGAAAAGCATCGTAAGCGGCGTCCGATGTAAGTCCGAGGACTCCCAGTACTTAACACATTTGGAAAGGCTTGTCTGGATATGCCACATATTTGTATTGGTGTACAAACACTTCTGATTTATGCTAGAGTTCAGCCTAGGGTGAAACAAACATATGGAAATTGTCCAAATTAGCTTTTCCAAAGTACTTGGAATAAAGTAGTCTTCAGTTAACTCAAGCTAATGTAACCTTCCTTTCTTCCCAGGGTTACTCAGGAGCAGGCAACACTCACTTGTGTGCCTGGATGCCTGATGTTGTTGACATTAAAGGAGATCCTGAGTATCCCAGTGGTGATGTTGGACAAGTGGGAATCCTCTATCCATCCCTCTGCTGCAGTCCCTTTACTCCTAAAGGAAGTTAAAATTGGTGGTGCTTCCACCTGGCTGGCCCCTGTACGCACTCAATGGCACGCCTGGGGAACCTCCAGGAATAAACCCCTTCCCGCAGCTCCCATTGGTTGGGAACGGTGAACCACGGCCACTGGGAGCTGCTAGCGGCTGTACCTACCTAAACAAAGTGTCTCGTGGCCTGCTAATGGCTTACCCTGAACAAGCCATGAACCAAGTTTGGGAACCCCTGAATTAAAGAAACAGGGTATAACAGACTAAGGGTACGTCTATACTTACCTCCTGGTTCAGCGGCAAGCAATCGATCTTCTGGGATCGATTTATCGCATCTTGTCTAGACGCGATAAATTGATCCCGGAAGTGCTCGCCGTCGACACCGGTACTCCTGCTCTGCGAGAGGAGTACGCGGAGTCGGTGGGGGAGCCTGTCTGCCGCGTCTGGACCCGCGGTAAGTACCTTGTAGTTCAAACTAAGATACTTCGACTTCAGCTACGTTATTCATGTAGCTGAAGTTGCGTATTTTAGTTCGAACTGGCGGGTTAGTGTGGACCAGCCCTAAGATTAAATGTTACTACTAATTTAAATCCACAGAGGCAGCTGATTAAAACCAACTAACAAATATAATATACAGGAATAAATTAAATTTATGTAACTGGCATTTACACTGCCACTATTTACCCCACTCCAGAGTTTACATTCCTCTGGATTTCAGGGTCCTAGACACTTGCTTGTGTGGGCGTGCTTGAAGGTCTGAAGCTGGGGATAGCCCTATTTTGGTTCTGTGTATGAGTCTAGCCAAGGCAACAAGCTGCACAAGCCCTCTAAAATTGGAGCTGGCTCCACCAAATGTCAGCAGCGCTGGGTCCTGGTTCAATGGAAAGATCAATCTGCCTCTCCTCACACTTAGTCTCTCTCTGCTGTGCCCCTTCCCTTGCAAGTACTTTCCCAAACAAGAGTGGGGGTTACTCACAGTTCCTTCACTACAGGCCCACCTCAGTCAGCAATAGGCACAGCAACAGTCGCTGCCCTGGCTCCAGTGAAGCCACCAACAGCCTCTGAGGCTCTCTGCTCAATCAAAGCCCCTGCAGGTTCTCACCTCTGGCTTCCTAACAGCAGGTCCTGGTATGGACGGAGCTCCACAACAGCAATCTCACTCCTTTCCAAAAAATGGAGCCCACCGCCTGCTCTCCTTGCATGAGGAAGTCTCTGTCTCTTTCCCCAAAGCATCATGGGAGTTGTAGTCTCTAAGGCTAGATTGCAGAACACTGACTTTTTCCCTGGAACACTCCCAGTAAAGTTCAGAGGCCCCTCTAGTAAAGGGTGCCTACACTAATAAACTTTGGTAAAGACAAACCCTCAAAAATATTAATAGCCACCTTCCATAAACCGCAATCAAAATCTTTTCACATAAACCTTAAATAGTATGAGAACAGCAGAGTGATGTCCTGTCCTTTTAAATATTTGGTTGTTCTGTACTCTGCTCCCCAACCTCAGTGAAAAAAACTCACTTTCGTGTTCATTTCAGTTTTGCTGCTAGAGCAAGAAAGTCACAACAGCAGGCAGCTCTGTTTATATATCCTTCTCAGCTGGATCCAAATATAAAATATTTGTTATGAGGAGTTTATATCTCATAAGTGTCCAGTACTACCTCTGCTGAACATGAAGAAAAAACTAAGTAAATAATATATAAATAAAAAGGAAGAAAAGTTTACTTACAGGCTCAAGGTGGCAGACTGCTGTTTTTTGCTTCAGGTAGCTGCAGCCAGCCAGCTAGAGAGGACAAGTGGGTAAATAAAAACTGACAAGGGAAGAGTTGGCTGCAAATTCTTGCTGGAGCTATTCAAACAAAACAGCAAGAGTAAAACAAGCAGCCATCTTGTCTGACCATGTGCAATCACACACAGAGAGAAACAGCCTTTAGCCTGCTCTGAGAGTCTACAACCAGCAGAGGGAGTGAAATATAGCCAAAGAAAGTATTCTTCATTCTTCAGTGTAAGCACACAGCCAGCATAGGGAAATCAAGCACAGATGGTGAATAGATAAGAAAAAGGAAATAAAAGTTTCCCTATGGGTATGAGGACATGGAGTCCAACAGGAGAGCAGAGAAACGGGAACTTTTGTGGGCAATGTTGGTAAGTTCAACAAAAACTGTGAATCATGGGTGGGGTGTATTTCAAATTATTTGAAAAATTAGTAGTTTGTAATCCCATTCCAGACAGACAAAATATTTCAATCTTGCTGACAATGATGGGTCTGAATGCATATGGACTGCCATGTGACTTACTGTCCCAACTGTGCCTGGAACTGCCACCTACACCACAATTATTTCAGCAGTGCAGAAACATTTTTCTCCTACCCCAACAATGATAGCAGAACAATACTGGTTCCATAAGCTACATCGGGAAGTGGAGAGTTGGTAGTACAGTTAATTGATGCTCTAAGGAAGCTGTCAGAGCACTGTCACTTTGGACATATATTAAGTGATACTCTGTGTGACCGGTTTGCTTCTGGATTACACAATGACCATAACCTGGAAAAAAATAAGTCAGTACTTACATTTTCAAGGAGGCTATTGAAAATAGTTATTGCCATGGAAACTGCAGAAAAAAAGATTCTCTGGAAATTAGTGTGAGTTGGGAAGTTCAGCTTATGAATCAATGAGACAAAAATCCACAGTAATGTAAGGAATCTTCATGTGGCCATTGTGTTTAAATGACACATGCTGAGAAGGATTGCTGGACATGCCAGGTCATTTGGAGGAAATACTTGAAAAAAGGACACAGCTGTGACATGTTGTAGACTTCAGCAACCAGCAATACAAAGTGACTGTCTATCCAAAAAGACACCTATGAAGACTGACCCTAAGAAAGAATGTATACGAGAGAAAAGTTAGTCCCCAAAGGGATATTCCAGGTGAAAGTTCAACTAGATGGACAATCAGTTGTTTTAACCTTGTGTGTGATTGAAGAGAGCTATCCACCATTATTTGGCAGATCTTGGCTTCAGAAGCTCATGTTGAATTGGATCAAGATCAAGGTAGTCATGAAAATGCCTCAACACCTTCAAGAAATACTACACAGAGTATCTAAAAAAAGAACTTGGACAGATGAGCAATATGTGAAGATTTCAAAGTGATGCTGAATCCAGTTTTATGTGCAGATCAGTATGCACTACCTCATACTGAAGATTTGTTTGGTACTCTTAGTGGAGGACAATGTTTCAGTAAATGGGATTTTCCCAATCCATACCTACAAATAGAGATTGATCTAGAATCTCACAAATATCTCACAATCAACACACACAAAGGCTTACTTTGTTACAATAGATTGTCTTTTAATATCACATCATCACCTGACCTGTTCCAGAAATTCATGGATGAGATTCTGAAGGGACTGAATAGAGTTCAGTTCTATTTGGATGACATCTGGTTACAGGAAAGGATCAAGTGTGGTATTTTCAGAACTTGGACACTATTTTTCAATGTTTGTAAAACTACGGACTGAGAGTATGTCAAGACAAATGTGAGTTTTTCAAACATTAATTTGAATGGATGTGTAAGTGATGCAATGAACTTAAGGAAATCACCAGAGAAAGAGAAGACAGTTCTTTAAGTGGCATTGGCAGAGAACATGCCACAGTTACATCCATTCTTTGGACCGCTGACTACTATGGTAAATTTCTGCCTAATCTGGCAACAATATTGACACCTTTACACAAATTCCTAGAGAGTGCGTAAGCATTTAAGGAAGCAAAGAAGCTGTTGACATTGGCCAAAGTTCTTGAGCACTTTGATGCCTCATTACCATTACCATTGCTAGCAGTTTGTGATGCTTCACCATATGGAGTGGGGTCCACTCTTTCCCACATTTTACCTGATGGCACGGAGAAACCAATTGCCTTTGTTTCACAAACACACACCAGTCCTGAGAAAAAGTATGTGCAAATATAGCAGGAAACTCTCAGGATTATTTTCAGAATATGGAAGTTCCATACTTACCTGAATGGTAGACATTTTACCTTGCTGATGGATCAACGCCCATTATTTTCAATTTTTAGACAAAAACATGGAATCCCATCATTAGCTGCTGCTCTTATGCAACAATGGGAATTGCTTCTTTCAGCTCATCCCTATGCTATTTAATTCCATAATGGGACTCAGCATGGCATTGCTGGTCTGTCAGACCTGCCACACCCAAGAACCCAATCCATCAACCTAAAGAAACTTCAGCCGAAATGTTGCATCCCAGTTTGATGGGTAGGTTGCCCATTACTAGTACAGACATCAATAAAGAAACTGCTAATGAAGATGTGCTTTCTCTTGTGACGGGAATGGTACTACATGTTTCAGTGTTGGATCAAAAGAATCCCCAGTGTACACAATTTGTGTCACATGAACCTGAATTGTCTGTGAATCAAAGTTGCCTCTTATAGGGAATTCGAGTGATCCTTCCAAAATCACTTCAGTCTCAGGTTTTGGAAGCTCTTCGTGAAGGTCATTTTAGCATTGTATGGATGAAGGCCCTAACGTGGATTCCTGTCTGGTGGCTGGGTATTGGCAAAGAAATTTTGATGAAGCTGGAATGCTGTATTGCTGTATTGTGTCTCAGCAAATTCAGCATGATCCTGGCCCTGCTTATCTACACCCTTGGTTGTGTGCTCAGATTCCTCGGGCACATCTTCACATGGCATTTGCCAGATCGTTAGAAGGTTATATGTTTTTCACTGTAGTTGACATAATATGAAATGGCCAGAAGTTTTCAAAATGACTTCTGCTACAGCTACTAAGACGATTGGACACCTGTGTACCTTATTTATCTGATTTGGTTTACTGTTACTGTTGATAAGTGACAATAGATCTCAATTCTGTTCAGATATATATCAGAGGTTCCTAGCTTCAAATGGATTTCAGGTCACATAATCTCTCCATATCCTCCTGCTACAAAAGGACTAGCAAAACACTTTGTACAGACACTTAAGCATGTCTTTAGAGCTAACAAGTCTATTCTAAGTCATCTGCAGAAATTGGACAATTTCTTGCTTGTCTCTAGGAACTCATCGCAGTGACTCCTACTAGCCAGGAGTCACCCGCAATTCTTTTTTTAAGCTATCTTTCTGTACCTGTTGGGATCTGGTATGTCCTGATGTTGCTTCACGTACAGCCAGATCCCAAGCTATGAAAAATTGATCAATGACATAAGACTTGCCATCGTGCTTTTCAAGTAGAAGACTTAGTGTGGTCTTCCAACTCTGTTTGTAGAGTGTAATGGGTGCCTGGAGAAACTGTAAAATGCATGGCGCCTGTTTTGTTTGTGATAAAACTATCTGACAATACTTTATGGAAATGACTTATGGACCTGTTGCAGCCTCAACAAGTGTGCGAATATTCTAGTAGGACTTTCTATTCTTCTGATCAAACCTCCTTCCATTACAACTACTAATTTTGACAACTAGTTGGGAGAAACTTTGGTACCAGATGCAGCTCTCTAATATCCTGGGACCAACACAGCTACAACAGCACTGTATATTTTCTAACACATTTTTACTTATTGTGCTAAAACTCTAATTGGTACCTCCTTATCTAGATTTTGTTAAAAAAACCAACGCTGCTTTCATTATTTTATACAATAGTTGTCTTATTGTTACTTATCTACTTCTTGCGGCCTTGAAATTACTGGTTTTCTAGCTCTGTTCAGTCAGTGTTTATCCTCCCTAGTGTATTTTACTATGGAGGTCTACATCTGGCTAGTAAATCACACATTTGTCTAGTTCGCTTCTCCCGGTTATTACATAGACCAAGAATCCACTGTAGATAAGACACAAACCAACTCTCTGATTTCTTATAAAACTTTGAAAACTGTGTCAACAAGATGAATACAGAAAGCAGAAAAAAATCCCTTTTAAATGTTCTGTCTTGAACATTGTTTAATAGACATTTATCTAACACAGTTCTTTATACATTTCTTACAATTCTGACCAGCTCTAATTACTGTTAGTGTTGTCAGACAGGCTCTAACCAAGATCAGGCCCCCATTTGCTAGGCATTATACAAACACATAGAGAGAGACAGTTCATCCTGAATAGTTTATTATTTTGTCTAACTAGACAAAACAGACAAAAGATTAGAGAGGTGAAGTGGCTCATCCTAACACAGCAGGTTAGTCATACAGCTGGGATTAGCACTCAGGACTCCTAACTCCTAATTCAGTGCCTTATCTACTATATCATGCTGTTTGCCATAACTAAGTCTAATTATCAACAACATCAGAGATGTTATTGGTGCTGGTATGCACTGAAGGAGAGGCAACTCCTGTCATGGATCTGTTGCTTCAGTGAGATACATGGCACCAGATGATCCCTCAGGGAGCAAGTTCTCCAGAGCTGAAGTCATGCCAGAATGCTCTGGAATGCCATTCTGGCACTTTTGGGGTGGCATTTTGGTACTCTCAGTCCTAACACTTACAAATGACATTCCACAAGTGCATTCCAACAGCTTTTTTTTGGAACTCACACATTGATTATTATATTTGGACCCAGCAGAGAAGAGGATAGACACAGGGCCGGTGCAAGGAAGTTTCCACCCCGCCCCCCCGCAGCCAGTCCCCCCCCATGGCGGCTCCCCCCCACCAGCAGCTCAGCCCACCCCCCACCCACGGCAGCCTCCCCCCACCAGCGGCCCCCCCCGGCTCCCTCTTCAGCCGCAGAGCTGGAAGGGCAGGTGGCAGCTGCAGCCAGCCGCCCCCGCAGCTCCTGGTTCAGCCGCCGAGCTGGCAGGCGGGCGGCAGCTGCGGCCAACCGCCCCACCCCAGCTCCCAGCTCAGCTGTGGAGCTGGCAGGCGGGCGGCAGCCGCGGCCAGCCACCCCCCTGCTCCTGGCTCAGCCGCGGAGCTGGGAGGGCGGGCGGCAGCCACCACTAGCCGCCCCCCCGGCTCCCAGTGCCCTAGGTGACCGCCTAGGGTCGCCTAGTGGGCGCGCCAGCCCTGGATAGACACAACAGAGGGAGAAAGCTGATAGACACACATCTGTCTGCTGTGGTGACTTTCTTATTCTGGCAGCAAAACTGAAACCAACACAAAAGTGAGTCTTTTCACTGTGAGAAGGGAGAGAACAGAATGACCAAACACTTCAAGGGACAAGACATCACATATCTTCACCTTGCTTTAAATACTTTCCAAATATATGCAGCAATTCACTAGTTAACAACTTATAAGTTCAGGCATCCCACTCGCTTTCAGACTTTTCTGTGATAATGTGGTGGTCGTGGTGCAGAAGTGTTTTGAACAACAATAACAGTCAGTAGTAAGGAATCAGCTGGGTCTGCTAAGGAACATATATAAATATACAGATAAGGAGGTACCAATTAGAGTTTTAGCAGAATAAATAAAAATGTGTTAGAAAATATACAGTGGTGTTGTAGCTGTGTTGGTCCCAGGATATTAGAGCGACAAGGTGTCTGAAGTAATATCTTTTATTGGACCAACTTCTGTTGGTGCAAGAAACAAGTTTGTCTCTCTCACCAACAGAAGTTGGTCAAATAAAAGACACTACCTCACTTTCCTTTAGAATATATATTTACAATGGAATGTTTATAGATGACGTAATTTTAATAATCTGCACCTGTGCAGTGTTATGAAACAGGGTATAACGGATGTATGTTTAACAAAGATGTGGGGAGCAATGCTGGACCCTCACCAGATCGGACCAACATGGATCTGATAATGACAGAAATAGCTTATCTGCACCCCAGGACAGGGTAAATGATTATTGCATTATCCTGCTCTATCTGTGTTACTTATGTTTTCTGCTTAACATGTTAGTATATTGTCCTAATTTTTTTTAATTACATGTTTAAACTTGTTAAACTTAGTAATTGGTGTGGACAGTGCTTTTCACCCAACAGAATGTTTCAAACTAAAAGTTCATTCATAGAAAAAAGGCATTCTTTCATGAAAAAACTACTGACTTTTTTCAATTATTATGTAAACATTTTTCAAGTTTTTTATCCAAAAAGTTATTGAAGCTGTAATTGAAATTTTTCAATCAGCATAAAACAGGTTTTCAGTAAGTGAAAATTCCCTATATTGGTATAGTTTCTCTAGTGATCTAGATATTGTTTTGGAGAATGTTTCGAGTAAAAATGTTGATTAAAATATTCATAAAAAAGTCAGACTTTGTGAAACCGAAACTGCTTTGAAATTTGTATTTTTCATGATTTTTAAATGTTTTGTCTAGCTCTACTACTAATGATATCTTGATTTTCTTATTTAGTTTCAGATTGTTGTGCTTGTGATTCTGGATTATATTTTATCTCTGTTCTGGCTTTGATATTTAGTAGGTGAATTAGATCAGGGTTGCATTCTTTCTACTACAAATTCAATCAAGTATTTGAAAATCTCTCTGTATCCTTACATCAGCAAACTGCATATAGGCATTCAGATCCTAATTCAAGACCCAGGGAAATTAGTGGCAATCTTTCTATAGATTTCAATAGATCTTTAGATCTTCTATAGATTTCAATCAGGCCTTTAATGTGGACTCAGAAATATGGTCATGTTTTCAAGCAAATGAAGCAACCTCTTACCAACAGCACCAATGTCCGTTTACAATGTTTACTTGAAGAACCTTTCATCTGGGAGACCGAGGGGATACTAAATTAAATGAAAAGATCATATGTTAATGTTACCAGTGTGAATGGGAAGATTAATTACCTATACAAATATACATTGGGATACACCAGTGGGAGAGATGGATAGAAAGTATTGGAGAATGGGTGAGCATTTCTGGTCACAATCAAATCTCTGCAGAGCTCATTGCAGTTTGGTACTCAAGTCAGTCTGTGAAAGAAAACACCCTGACAGTAAATATACTTTGAGTTAAGTTTGGTGGGAACAGCTGTTTCCCATGGTACATTCAATAACGTATTGTGTGGTTGGTTTGTTCTTATGACATTTTGAATAGATTATTTTGAGAACAAGCTCTTCTTATGATATTATCAGTTTCAACCACACTGCTGTCTATCTGCACATTAGTGAGAAAAGGAAAAGGGCAGAAATAAAGGCATGATACATTGATGACCAGAGTGGAAAGTGTTTCTATGCTAATGATAGTGGCAGGAATTGGAGAACAGAACATGTCACTCTTAGAAATTCTTCCAGAATGACATATTCCTGTCTGTCTCACTGCTCACCTGCTGCTGATAGCTACAGTACAAAGGTAGTTAGTGACCCTTTCATCTCCCCAAGCCTCTTAGCAAGATGCTGGCTGCATGGCATGAGGCTGGGTGGATGGACACCTTTTGAGGCCTCATACTGTAATATCTATATCAAATTTCAAACAAAACAAAACCAAAAGCACGATACTTGGAGCCTAGAGACAAAGTTCACTTTAGAAGATCAAAAGATCAAAAATCATCAAGGCTGGCTCTCATAGGCCCTAGAGGACACTGAATAAAAAAAAAAAAGAGTAATCTACCTGCAAATGAGACAGTAAGAGCAGAGGGATTGAAGAGAAGGTCCTTGAAGATGCTAACAACTTCTAAGCTCAGACATGATAAAAGCAATGATAAACTTAAAATCCTACTTAGCAGATAGTAAGTGATACTAAAACTATGAATAGGAGCTAGGCACTATGCAGCACTGACAAATATAATGAGTCAGATGGAAAGAATGTGCTCAACTCCTTCAAATAAAATAAAACAAATGGGAAAAAAAACAATCTCAAAAGTTTTCACTAACTGGGGGGGCGGAGGGAAACTCTGAAAAGAGTAGATGAGTCTGAGATCCACAACCACAGCAGTCAGAATAACATCTAGATCACTGGTTAAGAAGATGCTGAGAAAGAACCCCTTCTATTAACACTGGTTTATTAACCTGGCTTTTGTTTATTTGAAATTAATCAATATATTGTCATTTATAATAAAATATTGTTTTCTTCTGCTGCGATTTTCAAAGTGGCAGAAGGTATTTTGGCAAACAGCTCTGTTGACTTTCTAAGGGCCAATCCTGCACCATTATGGTCAATGGGAATTTTGTCACTCATATCAATTGGAAGCAGGATCAGGCCCTGAGGGCCTATCACATGTAAGTGTAACCCCCTTATCTTTGGGGTTTTTTCCCTTATTTTCTGGTGTTCAGCCAAAAACCTTATTGCTTTAATTACATCTTTTGTTTCTACTTGCTGTGCATCGATATGAAAACATTCCCCGACAAGGTGACAGTGTAAAGGCTTGAGTGAATGAACAGAAGTATAGTAGTTGCTATTTCAGCACTCTAGAGCAGAGGTTCCCAAACTTTTCTTATTCTGTACCTTCTTCCAGATCTATGAGCCTCCTGCATACTCCTACCCTTCTCATCACTGATACTTTGTGAGTTCTTCTTAACACTACCTGTCTTTAGCCATCTGCCTATATTTCACTGTTACATACATATATAGTTAGAGTGCCACATATACAACTGACTCTCCCCCTCCACCCACCCCTCCCGAGTAAGTTCTGAGCTCAGTTACTCTGAATAGTTGCTCAGCAACTGAACCCGCGCTGTACAGTGATTGGAGATGAGGGCTCTGTACTACCGTATTTTACATTAAAAAAATCCCAGAGTTTTACAGCTTCATCTGGATAGCCTATTATGATAATGCAATAAATAAAATAATTAATAAATAAAATCCACCATTACACAATTTCTCCTGTGTACCACCCAGAGATGTCTCACATTCCACAATTTTGGAACCCATGCGATGGAGCACAGGAAGTTGTTAAACATGCTCAATAGGTATTTTGAAGCTGGTGTGGAAGACTTCATTGAGAGAAAACATTATAACATGTACACACATAACCTGTTAGTCAGAAGCTGAAAGCTCCTGGCCAATCAGTAATGAGTTCAGTCTGGGATACAAAACATGCAACTATGTTGAGCACCAGTCAGATCCAGCCTAGCCCTGCAGGAAGGAGATAGAGCTGCCAGAGGTAACCCAGACTGAATCTGTGGATTGGATCTCAATACAGTTTTCGGTAGTTTTACAGGTTAGTTGGAGACTATTGATCTGCAGCATTTATATGTTAAGTTATTTACAAAGGGATCTCACAAAACTGGGTGAGTGGGATACAAAATGGCAGATGAAATTCAATGTTGATAAATGCAAAGTAATGCATATTGGGAAACATAATCCTAATTATAAATACAAAATGATGGGGTCTAAATTAGCTGTTACCACGCAAGAAAGAGATCTTGGAGTCATTGTGGATCATTCTCTGAAAACACCAGCTCAATGTGCAGCATCAGTCAAAAAATATAACAGAATGTTAGGAACCATTAGAAAAGGGATAAATAATCACCTTGATCACCTTGAATGATCTGTTCTTCATGCTCATATAGATTGCGCCAATCACACATGTCTTCCATTCTTCTCTTATCTTGGTCTTCCTTCTCCACGTGCGGCCATGTCTTTTCACGATGAAATCTTCCCATCTCTTTGGGGGTCAGCCGAGTGGTCAGTTCAGTTCCCGTGGGTACCACTCAGCAACAGCTGCAGTCTATCGATTGTCAGTGAGCCTCACTATATGCCCAGGCCAAAACATTTCACTGTACCTGCTTTCAACAGTGATGTCCCACACTGCACTCTGCAGTGTGACCACTTCATTGGGGACTTGGAAATCCACAGAATTCTTCTTTCCATAGCCCACTCCGTGACAGACAATTGTTATTCCTCTAACTTCATCAGCGCCCATGGTCCCTTGAAATGTGTATTAATTACTTAAGCTAAACAATCTGTTCCACCTTGTATTTAGCTGCAACACTCTATGTTTTCCAGACCTGAAGAAGAGATCTCTGTCATCTTGAAAGCTTATCTCTCTCACCAACAGAAGTTGATTCAATAAAATACATTACCTTACACATCTTGTTTCACAGGTAAACTTGGCAGAATTCATTTTTTATTTTAATAATATTCACGGGTAATATTAATATTTATTTTAAGCATTTTTAGTGTTTATCTATTTAAATATTCACACTTGGTGGGAAATTATGAGGGGTGTTAGACAATAATTATTTAATGACAGTAGACATTGAGATTTAACAAAAACTTTTATAAGTGTTTTAGACACAAATTGTCAATGTCACATGTCAAACCATATGAAGGAAATATCATTAAATAAAATTCTAAGAAATTCTAAGAAATTTCAAGCATCGTTTTTCTTACTTTGCCTATCTGTACATTTTTATTATAATCTGATTTTGGTTTTGGTTTGTTTTTGTCAGTTTGTGTGTGTATGGTGAAACGGACATTAACGGTAAAGATCTAATCTTTCCAAGCCTAACTACAGACAAGTACTTTGCCATGGAACAATGATTCACAGAATAGCCATTGCATTAAATACCTCTAGAAATCAGACTGCTTCTAGTACCAACTGCAAAATTAATGTGTCCACCCTGTATTATGTAGTCAATCTGTAGGACTTCAAGGAGACAAGAACTATACATGAGCCAGAAACTGTTCTCAGTTCCACTGCTGCAAATCCAGAATAACACCTTATTTATAATAATGGAATGCAATATTATTATATAAACCATAAAAAGAAAGGAAAATATGCAATCCTAAACCAAGACAAGATGTGATAGGAGTGACTTTGGCAAAATAATCAGGGTATGTATACACTACAATACAAGGTGTGATTGCCGTCCAGGAAGATATATCTATGTTAGAGTTACCTGTGCTAGCACTGGTAAAAACATGCAACTATGTTTTTGTAGATGTAGCAGCATGGGCTCAGCATGGGTTAGCAATGCAAGTATGCACTTAGGGTGTGGCATACTTAGCCCTGTGCTACTGTATCTACACTGCTATTTCTACTTCCGGTAGTATGAGTAAAGTTAGCAAGGGTATGCCTATCCATGTTACAATCATACCTCAGATTGCAGTGTAGACAAAACCTTAATCAAGAATAGTACTATAGGAACAAAAATCCTACTTGCCTTACTCCCTTGAGTAGTTGTGTTTAAGATGAAGGGGTTACTCACATGACTAAGGCAAAGAGGACTTTGTACTAGATGTACTGTTAACCATGTCCTCTCTTAAGTCAAACTGATCCGTTAAATAATGTGCTGATACTATACTTTAGGCTTAATTATCTAGAGAGTGATGATAAATTACTGTTCATTGAAATAGCTAGGATGCTTTTCTTGTTTCCTTTCTTACATTTACTAAAAGGAAGCTATGTAATTAAACTTTATTTGTCTTGTTATTCAGTCACCCCATGAGCTATAGTACAAACCAAGGATTAAATGCCAGACAGTAGTGAATACTTTATTGAGTGAATATGTTTATTTAAGTAAACATGTTTTTTTAGTTAATGTATTGCACTCATAAATTCCTGTTTTAAACAAATCCAAAATATATGGATAAATAAACAAAATTATAAGATAGCATTTTGCTGAAGTGTGCAATAAACAAAAGTGGACATGGGGTTGGGATGTTCAAAGGCACTTATGTGAACTACATTGAAGGATCAAGCCAATTTACTTACCAATTCTATTCTACAGAATTATTTTATATGACAAAGTATTTGCACAGATGATGAATTCACACATAAAAAAAGACATACTGGGACAGACCAACAGCTATTAGCCAGGATGGGCAGGGATGGTGTCCCTAGAACTCCGTTTGCCAGAAGCTGGGAATGAGCAACAGGGGATGGATTACTTGATGATTACCTGTTCTGTTCATTCGCTCTGGGGCACCTGGCATTGGCCACTGTTGGAAGACAGGATACTAGGCCAGAAGGACCTTTGGTCTGACACAGTATGGCCACTCTTATTTTCTTATGTTCAAATGAAAGCTGGTGCCAGTCTGGTAATTAAAAGCATTGTGAAATGTATATACAGATATTGTGTAACGAGTTCTGTATTATGACAGTGCAACTCTTTCATTACATCATGACTCAGCATTTCTCTCTCTGGTATTTGGGGGCCTGGAGCAAACCTACTCCAGAGATTTAATTTTTACATTGGTTTAATTTAGTATATTTACAGGGTATGACCTCAGGATGGCCCGAGAGGTTTCTTTAGACAAACAAACCCCCCACATTTCCTAACATCCATTGCAGTAAAACATTTTCTTATAGTGGCTACAATCATCAGCCAACATTTCTAACCCACTCTGGATCCAGCTCCTCTGGGAACCAAGGCCCCCTCCTCAAACAGAAATAAACCCAAGTTTTCCTTTATAGAGAAAATGAGTTCTTTACCTAAGAGAGGCCTTTTCCCTTTGTCGCACACAACCCTTCAGCAGCTTCTCCTCCCTCCTCTTCCAGTGGAAGAAGTTTTTAAATGTTACAGGCTGCCCTTAATTGAACTTAGGTTTAAGTCTTTCAGTTCATGGATAAAAAGGGCTTTAATCATTCTATGACTGATATACCTGCATTTAACTACACTTTCAGAACTGTCAGGTCTGACTTTGTCATATTATATATTCTGAAAATATGTTGTAAAGTCTGTATCATAGTATTAGTCACCAGCAAAAGTGAAAAATAGGTTTTCTTCCAGACAGCAGATGTCTGTTCATCTATCTGTTTACATGTAAATTGTGTATTGTCTTATTTACAGCAGGTCACCAATCACTAGTCTGAACTGAATGCAAATTAAGGATTGTGAAAACTTCAGAGAAAACAATCTAATGGGAAGAAAAAAAGCCCTAGAAGGAGGGGCCACCTATTTGGTGTCTGCACTGAAAAGGTTTGCTTGACTATTTTTGGTGGGAGATAAATAGGACATCTACGCACCCTTCCCTGAGGTACTAAAAAGACAGTGCTTTGGCTTCATGGAAAAAGGGGTCTCAGTCAGTCTTAGGGCTGGTCCACACTGGTGGGGGGGGGTGTCGATCTAAGATATGCAACTTCAGTTATGTGAATAATGTAGCTGAAGTCAAATATCTTAGATCGATTTTTAAAAGTACTTACCGTGGTCCACATGGCAGCAGGCAGGCTCCCCCATCGACTCCGCTTACTCCTCACGCAGAGCTGGAGTTCCGGTGTCGACGGGGAGCGCTTCTGGGATCGATTTATCACGTCTAGACGTAGGGTGACCAGACGTCCCAATTTTATCGGGACAGTCCCGATTTTAGGGGACTTGTCCCGCATCCCGACCTGGCATCGGTCGGGTCGCCCTTTGTCCCGATATCCGGACGTCTGGAGAGGTCCGAGAGGACCGCAGCTCCGCTGCCACCGGCACCGCTTCTTCCAGCGGGGCCGGGGCAGCTCCTGGCACCCGCCCACCAGCAGGAGCCTGCAGGGCAGCCAGCAGGCACAGAGGCAGCGGCAGCGCAGGCCAGGAGGTCTCCGCGGCTGCCGCGCTGCCCCTGCAGGCTCCTGCAAGCGGGCGGGCGCCAGGAGCTGCCCTGGCCCCACCAGAGGAGGGGTGGTGCAGAGCTTGCAGAGGGTCTTGTAGGCACCCCCCGCGGCAAGAGCGGAGCCAGACAGCCCCCTGCGGGGCTTGCAGGCGCGCCGTGCCGGAAGCGGGGCCGGGCAGATAGCCCCCCACGCGCGCCCCCCCCGCCCCGACCCGCAGCCGCCCGTCACAGGCAGCGCTGGCCAGGAGGTGGCCGCGGAGTGCTGCAGGTGGGGCTTGCAGGTGCCGGGAGCGGACAGATAGCCCCACACACCCTCCCAACCTGACCCACAACCCCGCAACTGAAGGACACCTGCCTGCCCGGACCGGGAGCCGCCCCAGGTAAGCCCCACCGGCTGGGACTCCCCACCTCACCCCCAGGTCCCTCTGGCTCTTGGGGAGGGGGGATCTCTGCTGCTGCTGGTACCTGCAAGCTCCGCTCCCATTGGCACTTTTCCCGGCCAATGGGAGCCTCGGAGCTCGTGCTTGTGGCGGGCGCAGCACATGGAGAGTCTGGAGACTCCCCTCCCAGCTCTGATCCTAGGAGCCAGAGACCTCCCAGCAGAGCTGGTAAATGTGGCCAGGGAAGGGGTCGGGGGTGATGGTGAGTGTCTCGGAGGTGTGGGGAGGGTGCTGGACATTGGGGGAGGTTTGTGTGTTTTGGGGTGCCAGGCAGTGGGGGCCTGTTGCGGGTGCTGGCCAGCGGGGGAGATCTGTGTGTGTCAGGGAACTGGGCAGTGGGGGTCTGTGTGGGGCAGTGTGTAGTTGTGGTGGTGGGGCTGTGGGAAAGGGCACTGGGAGGGAGGGAAAATCTGTGTGTATTGGGAAACTAGTGAGTGGGGGCGTTCTGTGTGGGGTGCTGGGCAGCTGTGGTGGGGCTGTGGGTGGGAGGGCGCTGGGTAGCGGTGGTTGTGTGCACAACACTGAATTTGTCGGGGGGGGGTCTGGGCATAGTGGGTTCAGGGGGTGCATAGTGGCATAGTGGATCCAGGGTGCACTGGGCAGGGGAGCTGTGTCCCGCAGCATGGGCCCACCCCTAACAGGAAGGGGCATGCTGGTAGCACAGGGTCAGGCGGACCAGTGTGCCTCTGGCCATGCCATGCATGCCCCATTGCCCCTGGCTGGCCCCGCCCTTTCTGCTCCTCACCTCCTCCCAGGAAGTATCAGAGGTACAGAGGTAAGTATCAGAGGCTGCATCCTCCTCCCCAGCAGAGCATGTACAGACTGGTCCACCTTGCTCATGGCAGAGCCAAGGATAGGAGGCACCTGCCTCTGTACATGCAGAGCCTATCCAGGGCAGGCCGGGGCTGAGCACTGCTAAGCTGCTGCCCAGTTCACCTACCTACATTAGCAAGCAGGGATTGCAGCTGGCAGCATACAGCTGCTTGATGTACAATCGGGACACAATTTGTCCCGATATTCAGGTAAAATTTAAAATTTGGTAGTGAAATAGAAAATTAGTTGATTGGGAATGTCCCATTAAACCTGATTGTGATCTGTTATCTACTGGTATAATGCAAATTTACAGTAGGGAGATGTAGTTCACAGTTCTGAACCACAGCGCATACTGTAGGAGAAACTACCGTGGGCACATAATAACACGTAAGAAGCACAGAGACTGTTTGGTTCTTTTCAGTGGCTAGCTATCTAGCTAACAGTCTTCAGCCGAAAACCCCACCCAAAATGGCAACAGCAAGGGAGGAGGAAACTACCAAAAAACAAAAAAGACAGTGCAGATACAGGACAGAATGGGAAGCCACTTACACCTGGATTCGGAAATCCTATGAGTGTGATTCAAAAGCCTTTTGTAAAGCATGCAGGAAGGAATTCAGCATTTGCCATGGTGGTGAGTCTGATGTTAAGCATCATGCTGAATCAAAAAATCATGGACAAAACACCCAGACTCAGAAGAGTAATACCCTGGTCTCACATTTTTTCAGCACGCCAAATGAATCCTTCAATAACAAGGTTATCGCTACCGAGTTAACTCAAGTTTACCATACAGTAGTCCATCAACACTCCTATCGCTCGTGTGACTGTGAACTTAAACTGGCGCCTACCCTGTATCCAGATTCAACGATTGCGAAGCACGTCAGCTGTGGCCGGACTAAAGCGAAGGCATTGATCAAAAATGTGCTGTCACCGCTCTCAAAAGAATTTCTAAAAGACCTCAGCAAGCCAGATGGTCCCTATTTCTCTGTTGCCACAGATGCATCTAACAAAGGCAACGTGAAAACTTTCCCCTTATCGCTGAGATACTAGACACCCGAACATGGGGTCCAAGATAAACTGTTAGACTTCTATGAGCAAAGCAAAGAGACTGCAGAGGCAATAAGCAATACATTACTTGAAAAACTTGCAGCACACAAACTGGACCTAAACAAAATGTCTTCCTACTGTGCTGACAATGCAAACGTGAATTATGGAAAGCGACAATCAGTGTACCAGAATTTAAAAAAACAAAACACAAATATCTTGCCAGCAAACTGCCCTGCCCATGTTGTCCACAATGCCGTGAAACATGCTAGCAATACCCTACAAGTTGACACTGAGACTCTGGTGATTAAGACGTTCAATCATTTCAGCAGTTCTGCTAAGAGAGTAGCAGCATTGAAGGATATGTTTGACTTTGTGGATATGGAGTATGCCACTTTACTGTGCCATGTTCCCACATGCTGGTTGAGTCTTTTCCCAGCTGTAAACAGGCTTGTAAATATGTGGCAGGCTGTTAAGAGCTACTTTCTTTCTCTGGGCAGTGAGAAGTGCCCAATATTTTTATGGATGTTGTTCTCGGACATGGAAGACGGTGAGCAAGGTGAGGGGCCTAGCAAAGTTGAGATTCATCTGTTTTTCCTCCAGAATGTCCTGAAAATCTTCAATGATACTGTGCTCTGTTTGGAAAATGAGAGTATGACAGCATGTGAAGTGTATGCCATAATGAATACTCTGAGAATTAAACTTCAGCAACGGAAGAATGACAAATTCTTTGGTTCCATAGTTGAAAATGCATTAACTGAGATGCTGCCGGTCACTGCTGCATGTCTCCAGAAAGACTTCATGAAATTTTACGATGTGTCAATCCTATATTTGGAGAAATGGTTTGATTTTTCAACAACTGGCTACTTGTTCAATACCCAGTGCTTGAACATCAAAGTTAATAGGGCATTCGAATACAAGGATCTGTCTGCGGCCGTGACAGCTGTAAACCTTCAGAAAACAATGGATTTTGATCAGCTCTATGATGAATACTGTATCATCAAAGAAATCAACTCCAAGTTGGACCCTGGAAACTACTCAGTTGGGGAACTCTGATCTCAAGTGCTGAGAAAAAAGGACAGTAGCACTGAATTCCTGAACATGACAAAGCTGCTGTCATATGTGCTCAGTATACCAGTAAGCAACGCATACTCAGAGCGTGTATTTTCAGTCATGAAAGGTGCATGGACTGATGTCCGGAATCGAAGCAGCATAGACTTGGTGCGAAGTGAAACCCTTGTCAAAATGAATTTCCGGATGAGTTGCAAGGACTTCTACAGCTTTGTGATTGCCCAGAAGCAAGTCATGACTATGGCAAAGTCATCCAAGAAGTACTAGACCTCTGGCATGTTTGAGAGAAATGCAAATTGGGAAGCTGATTTATTGACTGAATAAAAAACACATCCCTTTACCCCTGTTGTTTATTTAGTGTACAAATAAATCTGTATGTTTAAATATGGATTACGACTAAGTCTATAATTTAGTCAGTTTGCTTCAGCTGCCAGTGGCTGAAGCTGGGGCTGAAGGCAGGACTGTGGGCCTCCCATCTGTAACTGCGGCGGGAGCCAGAGCTAGAACTGGGACCCTTCGCTCCCCTGCCCGGCAACTGGGTCTGACTTTGCAACCAGGATCCTGAGCCCCTGTCCTGCAGCTTCGGCCGGGCACTGGAGCCAGAGCCCTGTGCCCCCGGGGGCTGGAGCTGGGGCCATGAGTCCTTGCCCTGTGGCTTGTGGTGCGGGCTGCAGCAGGGACTGTACAACCTCTCTTGCATCTTCCTAGGGCTGTGTGCCTCCTCTCATGGCTCCAGTTGGGGTTGTGCACATGTGTCTGTCGTCTTCCCCCCCCCCCCCCCCGGCCGCTCGGCCAATGTGTCCTGATATTTCACTCTTGCGATCTGGTCACCCTATCTAGACGAGACACGATAAATCGATCCCAGAACATTGATCACTACCCGCCGAATCGGGTAGTTGAAAATGCTGAAGAGCACTTTGCGTGAGATCAGCTTCTTTAGACAATAAAGTAACTTGTTAGGTAAGTTTGGTCTCTGAGAAAGTGTGTCATAATTTTATTTTATATCTAGCCACCTGGTTCCCATATTCGTACTCATTATTGCTTGAATCCCTATTGTTTGAGTTGAATCTTACGAGCTGGTGTGTATTGTTACTTTGGGAAAACCACTTTTGGTAATTTCTGTGACTGTCCAGTTATTAGGCACTGGACACTGCAGGGATTGCTCAGAGAACTTGGGGGTTGGTGTGTGCCTCAAGACCTGTGAATGTCTGGAAATCACTGCTGCCAGAGGCTGTTGATTTCAGGGATCTGATCCACAGTAGAAAGAGACAAGATGGCTTTATGCCAAGGACAAGTGGTAGTCACGTGCTTCACAACTCTGAGTAGCTTGAGGAGTGTCACCAATATCTCCTCATATGCTGAAGGCAAGATACAGAATAAAATCCAATGTAGTCACAATAGTACAAGTATATGTGCTGATCTCAGCAGCCCCTAAGAAATAAATTGATGAATTGTACAGCAATCTATAGAAAGTACTACAAGAAGTTTCAAAATGAGATATGTTTTTGGTTTTGGGAGATTTTAATACAAAAGCTGCATCAGACTGGAATTCCTGGTCTTGAGCAATAGGCAGATTTAGGATTGGTGAAGAAAACAAAAGAGGAGAAAGGTTACTAAATTCCAGTCTAAGCAACAACCTGTTGATATCGAACATGCTATTTTAACAAAGAAAGACTCACAGGAAGTTCACTTGTGGACTTGGGTTTCATCTGGTGGACAAAGTAAGAACACAAATCACAGATAGAAATCAAGTGTGTTGTCATGTAGATCACTTGAGGCTGTTATGGGATTGAGGCTGACAGCAACTAAAAAACTTTTTAAAAGTGCCAAGAACTAAGATCTGTGATGTGGACAAATTGAAAGAACCAGAAAACAGGAAAAGTAAAAAGAAATTGTGAGAAAAATCTTTATGTCTCTATTAGAAAAAGAAATGAATGTTGAAGAGACAAAGGGCAGTGTAAAAAAATCAATTACAGGTGCAGTTGAACAAGCATTGGACTACAAGGCCAAAATGAAGAAACCAAGGTAGATAACAGATTAAGTGCTGCAGTTGAGTGACAAGCATAGACAGTGGCATAGCGAGGTTTAGAGCACAGGGGGAACAGAGCTAAAAAAAGGCACTGGGAGCAAAAAGCGTTGGGAGCAAAAAAAGGTGCCGGAGCACAAAAAAGGTGCTGCTTCTACTCAGCGGGGGAGTGGCCGCTCTCTCTGTTCCCCCCCCTGGCTATGCTACTGAGCATAGGAAGCTGAAGGAGAATAAAAAGGAAGACAGAAGTCCCATGGTCTGAATACTAAGACTGACTAAGAGATAAAACAGAAAGCAATGAGAGCCAGAAACATCTGGATAAGTGAACAATGCAAAGAAACAGAAGAACACATAGAGAAGAATGAGACGAGGGCTGTATCTCAAAACAAGAGAACTGTGCGGGAAGATGTCAGCAATGAAAGACAAGCGCAGACAAATAGTTGAGGATGAACAAGCAAAGAATAAACAACAAAAAGAATATTTTCAAGAGCTGCACAATGTGCAGCATAGAGTAGATGAAATGGTGCTGGAGAAGTTTCACAGTACAAGTGAGTGAAAACACATGCCAGAATTCTTAGAAAAAGAAGTAAAGATCTCAATGGAAAGTTTAAAAAAGAAAAAGGCACCAGGAACAAGCAGCACAACCACAGAACTGCTGCAAGCTGGTGAGGAACACACTGTAAAGGCACTGCACAGAGCAAGTGCTGAGCAAACGAGGGGAAGTGATAATAGTACAGACTTATAACAGTGTAGATAAGAAGTTTTGTATTGAGTGTGTCTGGAAAAGCATTCACCAAGACTTTGCAGAATAGAATGGAGAGATTCCTAGAAGCAGTTCTGGCCACGGAACAAGACAGATTCAGGCCAGGATGAAATAAAATGGATTAGCTATTTTTGATTAGACAGCTGCCAGAGAAGTACATAAAACACAACAAAACATGCTACAACAACTTTATAGACTTCAAACATGGTATTCATAGCATTTGGCAGGAAGGTTATGACAAGTTTCGAGAATGTATGACATCACTGAGAAATTGAGCAAACTGATTAGAAAACATTTACAGCTAGTTGACAAATATGGTGAAAGTAGACAATAAGATGATAGACTGGTTCACAATGATGTAGGAGTAAAACAAAGTTGCACACTATCACCAGATTTGTTCAACAGTAAGGTCTGTAGCACTGAAAATTGAAATATTGCTATGAGAGAACTGGACTTAGCATAACCTGGTCTTGACATAACCCAAAGCCATCTTGTAGACTTAGCCACCATAAGCTGGAAGTGAGGACACCACATAGTGAAAAAGAATTTGGCCATGCTTAAGCAGACAAAAAGACAAAGAAAAAAAAGACAGCTGCAGCTTACGTGTGTGCTAACAAAGATAAGAAAGTGACAGATTCATAGAAATGGAAGGGAGTGTGAAGAAACTGACCATGAACCTGTGTGCCTCTGATTATAAGTTTTTGCTGAGAAGCTGCTGAGCTGATAAGTAGAAATTATGAGGGGTTGTTTTTTTTTTACTGTTGCTAAGGAGTGGTCACAGGGGTTACTGTGAATTTTTGCTTTGTCTTAAGCTACCTATACAAAATTTAGTTAGAGAATGTACTTTGAAGAAGTTTGGAGTTCTACAAGCAAAGAGACATGGACATCAATCTCCCCAGCAGTGAGGACGAAAGCTGCCCACCGGAGACCTGCTGCTGTACAGTCAACACCACCTCAGACTTTGAGTAACCATGTTTGTGGTGCTTCTAGACTATTGTTGGGTTTTGATGTGTGCTTTAGACTTAATTAAAAAGGATTTTTGGGTGAAAGCACTATTATGTGTATTAATAATTTATCAAATGGAGGAGCTGTGTTCCCTTTGATTTATGTCCTGACACTGCCTGGAAAACACAGACTAGTTACCAGAGCTTTGGGTTCAGAAAACCCCAAGTAACAACAGGATGAGTCATGTTATGTGGGAGGACAGTGAATTACCTTAGATTAGCAGACTTTAAGGTTGACCAAGGAGAATTTGCAGAGAATAATTGAGATGGTAGACTAGGAAAGCAGAAAATTCAAATTGAAGATCAATGCAGAAAAGACAAAAATTATGGCAATTTATGTCTTTAATAAGCTAAGAGGAAGAACTATAGATCAAAATCAGAGACAAAAAGCTAGAACAAGTTAAAAAATTGTATATCATGGAGGACTAGCATTGAAGAATGGGAATTGTGAAGATGACATAAAAAGAAGAATCCAATTAGACACCACTGAATTCAGAAAGCTCAGCAAAATCTGGAAAGCTAAAGACATTTTGATAAAAATGAAAATCAATGTATATGAGACAATGGTTTTGCTGATACTGCTGTACAGGTCAAAATGTTGTAGTATGAGGAAAGCAAATGAATGAAATATACTGACTGAGGAAATTAATTGGCTGAAAGGAATACTGCAGAAAAAATGAAATTATAAGAAAATGTCTAGGGTTATTGAAGAAAGACAACTGTGATGGTTTGCACATGTGAAGAAGGGACCCGGAAAGTATATCATAAATGGTGACACATACTGGAGGGCAAGTAACTAGAAACAGGAAGATCAAGGATGCGTTGGGAAAGAATGAGATAGAGTAAAAAAGGTTTAAAGCCCACCTTAACTCTCATTTGAGGTAGTGGGTGGTAAGACTGGAGCAGTGGGTTTGCTGGGGACTAGAATGGAAAAGTCTGTGTGTGGGGGAGCTGTTGTAAGCCCCTGGGTAGATAATGAAATGATCTTGGAGTTACCTTTACTGTACACTTTTATCTACTGAGTACTCCCAGTCAGCTAATAAAAAAGTTGTGACCTAATTAAACTATATCCTGTGTCTCCATAGGTGCCGACTTTTGTCGGCACTGGTGGGTGCTCGTGCCCCGGCCCCGCCCCAACTCCACCCCCCAGCCCCGCCCCTTCCCCAAATCCCCACCCTGCCCCCACCGCTGCCTCCTCCCCCGGGTGTGCTGCATCCCCGACGACCCCCCCCGGCTTGCAAGCCTGGGTGGGGGGAGAAGCAGCAGAGCACCCACTGGGCCCGGCAGCTCCCTGCCAGCCCCCTCACGCCCAGCTCATCTCTCCACCTCAGCCTCTCCGAGGCTCCGACGGACCCCAAGCAGAAGCCGCTTTTCCTGGCTCCCCCTAGCTGGTCAGCGGTGCCTCGGGGGAGGGGTATGGGGAGGAGGCGGAGCCAGGCGCTCCGCCTCCTCCCCATACCTCTCCCCCGAGGCACCGCCGACCAACTGGAGCCAGGAAAAGCGGCTTCCGCTTGGCGTCCGGCGGAGCCTCGGGAGGCGGAGAGGCCGAAGCCGAGAGGTGAGATGGGCCTGGGGGGGCTGGTGGGGAGCTGCTGGTGGGTGCTGAGCACCCACCAATTTTTCCCCATGGGTGCTCCAGTCCCAGAGCATCCACAGAGTCGGCACCTATGAATGTCTCTGTTCTTCTTCCTGTATAGCTGGCCCCATTATTGCTGCTGATCTGACTAATATGAATCAAAGAAGAAGAGGAAGAAATGGTGTAAATAATGTCTTTTACCTGTGCTAGGATGATGAGTTTTCTTCTAATCTACTAAAATAATAATTCCTTATCATACTAGTCGAATAAATGCTCTCTCTCGCTCTCTCTCTGTATCTCTCTGAAGTGTTGAAACTCTACTTCAAAATCCCTAGCATAATATAATCAGGAGGATTCTGCTACACTGAAACAGTCAGGAGCTCTGTATCATGGGCCTCTTTGTGACATAATTTCTTTTTTCTGCAGTTTACTGATCATCACCTTGGACATGACTGATGGCACCACTCTGACTGAATCACTCTGGAAATAATGTGAACATATAGAAGCAAAAAGAGACGGATCCAAAGAAGCAATTGACAGATCATTGGAATCCAGAAAGTGTGCATAAAATCACATACAGGGAATGAAGAACAAAGGCAAATTGGCTTGGGAGACTACAGAGCAGTATGTAAATTTGTTGATGCGTTTGTCTTTTGATAAGATAGAACAGGGGTTGGCAAGCTTTGGCATGTGGCCCATCAGGGTAATCCACTGGCAGGACGTGAGACATTTTATTTACTCTGACCATCCACAGGCACAGACCCCCGCCGCTCCCAGTGGCCAAGGTTCGCCGTTCCCGGCCAATGGAAGCTGAGGGAAGCTGGGAATTGAATCTATATCTCCTGCATTTGCTCTGAGAATCAGCCAGGCTGGGGAGATAGATAGGGTTAGAGTCTGGAAATCCTGCAGTCTGCATAGTGGGGACGCCAGGATATCCCAGATCCACAGACCCTGGTAGCCCTGGGTGTTGCTGACTTTAATTGAAATAACTCCTGTCAGATTCATAACTGGTATTCAGTGGTGAGCAGCACTTACTAGGATCATGTTAATTTCAGTAAGCCAGCTGCCAGGGTCCCAGGGTACATGTTTCATTTCACAACAACATATGTTGATATTTCAGAAACAAAATTTTACAGAATTTCCAGTTTGTGGTAAATTTAGAAAAAATATGGGTTCTGTCTAAATTGGAATGAAACCAAATTTCAAAATCTCCAAGTTTCCCATGAATTAGAAATTCCTAGTTTTGACCAGTTTTAACCACGAGCCCATCTTTACTTTCATTATTTGACAGTAAATAATAAAGCTCCAGAAGAGTGGGTGATAGTTACTTAATAGCAACAAAGATGTTTTTAAATGAGTAAACCGTTAATCAGGAGACTTTCAAACTCAAAAATCAATTTCAAAAGGTTCCAAAAAAGACAGAATCATTTTAAAATAGTTTTTCTTCCCTATTTGTATAACTTCATTTTATTGTAGAAGTAACTTTTTATCTAATTAACTATTGTTTCATATTTTACATGACTTCTGAATAATTATATGGCTACAAACTCCTATAGTCAACCTAAACATTAATTTTTTAAAATGTTTTTCGAAGGTCTCTTTCATAGAATATCAGGGTTGGAAGGGACCTTAGAAGGTCATCTAGTCCAACCCCCTGCTCAATGGAGGACCAATCCCCAATTTTTGCCCCAGATCCCTAAATGGCCCCCTCAAGGATTGAACTCACAACCCTGGGTTTAGCAGACCAATGCTCAAACCACTGAGCTATCCCTCCCACCGAACATTAATATAATCTATAATCACATCATAATTTTAGCATTTTTAGAAGGGTTTGCTGGGGTATTGCCTTGAGTTTGGAAAGCATTAATGATACTGAAATGCAGAATATTTTGGAAATCACAGCAACACTTCTGTTTTTCTTTCTCTGTTCTCTCAAATTAATCTTTAAAAAAATCCAGATACCTGTGGCTCATAGTACAAAACTGTATATAAACCACATTGCTTTCTTAACACTTCAGAGGTTGTAAATCGGGGGATAATTTGGCCTTGTCTCCATTGTCTCATCTCAGATTTTATTCCATTTCTATGTAGACACTTCATATGACCGCAGGAACTTACATACTTACAGACCAGATGAGTCAGCAAATTTTTGAATCCACTTGGTTGTTGAAAAGTGCTGATTCAGGGAAACCGAAGCTTTTGTGCAGCAATGTACCATTTTGATGAAACGTTCATTGAAAACGTTCATCCAGGATGGAATTATCGTTCAAAACCAGGGAGGAGAGAATAACCAATATCCTGGTGTTCAGGGTACTCACTTGGGATATGGAAGAACTAGGTTCAAGCCCCTGCTCTGCCCCACTGAGACCAGGAACCTGAACCTACACCATCCCACCCTACCCCCCACTCCCAGGCTATGGGCTATTCATGGGAAGATTGCTCTTGAATTTTTCATGGGGGAAAAAAAATTAGAAAGTCTCAATTTCATCCCAATGGGGAATTAGAAAACGTTTGAAATCTCAAGAAGTATGGCAGCACAGGAAAATAATTATCCACCAAGCTCTGTTACTGACATTTCATACTGCCATGTATACTATTCTTATCATTTCAATTTTTCACATAGTTAGTGGATGTAAAACTGCACAGAGTATTGGAAAGTATGAACTGGGGTATATTTGCATGCTGATAACTAGAGCTGTTTGGTAAATGGAATTTTTTTTCCCACTGAAAAATTATAATTTTTCATGAAAAAGCTGTAAACCATTTTTTCATGATTTTAGCAACTGGAAACTGAAAGCTATCAAACAATGGAAAATATTTGTCCAAAAATTTTCAGCTTGGGAATTTTGGCTTTGCAGTGAAAAAATAAAAAAAAAAATATTGAGGAAATCAGATACTTTCCATGAAAGATTTTGTTTGGTCAAAAACACAACTTTTCATCAATTAAAAGGTTTCAATGGAAAATTTTCAACCTGCTGATAACACCCAGGGGAAGGTCTACACTTAAAAAGCTACAGCAGTGGCTCTGTAGCACTTTAGTGAAGACCCTACTACGCCGACAGGACAGCTCCCATTGGGGTTGTTGATCCACCTACACAAGAGCTATGTCAAAGGGAGAAGGTGTAGACCTGTTCCCAATGCTACATTTCAAACATAGTCATCAATCTTGTGTTTAAACAATGAACCTAATGCCTAACAGAGATATGGACATACATGAAGTCTAGCTTTTTGAGATATACCCCAGATAAGATTGATATAATAAACAAAGGAGAGGAGAAAGCATCTAGGAGCAAGGGAGAAGTGAATATCAGTGCCCCTAGTTCCAGTACTATGTGTATTATCTATTATAAAGGCTCATAGTCCAACAGCCTGCATGGATCCCTAGCAGGTTTTGGATGCTCATGTTGCATGTGTTACTATGAGCACTTCTTTATCATTTGAACTCTGAAAAGAAATTAAGGCTTTATCTTAGGGAGGTGGACCATTTCATATTCATGCCTTTTACTCTAAAGTTAGATTTACTGCAATGTGCTCTACATCTCCAAACCACCCAGAAATGTTAGCTAGAGCAGAATGAAGTGGCCCCTTTACCAAGCAGTGTTCCAGTCCAGAGAACATTATACTCATGATCCATGCTCTTCACTAGTTATCATTTGTTTGTCACCTGGAGTTTAAGGTTTTGAATTTGACCTATAGAACTCTAAATGGTTTGAGTCCTGGCTGTTTGACACATCACTTTGCCTCATACAATACTGAAATGCAGGACTGCTACAAGTATCACCTATTTTCCCAGGCATCTCCTAGATAAAGGATTTCATGGATATTACTCTGAGGTGAAATCTCTTTTATTTTATGGCTGAGGAGATTTCCTGAAGGATATTCTGAATATGATGTAGCTATATATATTTCCTTTGCCATAGTCGGTGACATAGGTTGGTTAGTATGTGTATGTGCAAGGGAGATAGTTTGTATTTAATGTAGATAACACAAGATTATATCAGGTGCATTAATTAATTGCAACACAGTACAGCTAAACCTAATCTCCCCAGGCCATTGTCATAAATTACTAGCATGGAACAAAAGGTTTACAGTAAAGTGAGAAAATATTTTAAATCACAGAGCAATAAGTGGTTTATTGTATGGTTAAGGCACAGAGTAGGTGAGGTGTTAAATTGCCTCAGCAAGTCACAATGCTTCCTAGAACTCCATGAAGCCCAGGGGAAGTGGTGCTGCCATGGCTACCCTTTGCAAGGGTGCAGCATGAACTCCTCTTATCATCCATCTAGCTCCATCATCCCCAGCCTCTTTTGAGAGGTTGGTGAAACACAAAAACCAGATTATGCTGGCTTTATCTTCTGTGCACTTGTGTATAATGAGACATAATCTAGCCCTAAAAAGAACCAACCATTAGTGATATTCTAATTCCATTAATAAAATCTGCACATCATCAACGAATTTAGAGGAACAGTAACCTTGCTCTTGGAACTACTACTGTCTTTCTGAATCATTTATGATTGTGTTTAAGTGGGGTACTCCCAACAAAAATAAAATCAAGGCTAATTCCACACTCTGGCACTTCGAGTGCAGAAGGTGGGGAACCGCAAGGACTCTAAAAATTAATACTTGCCACTCCAGGCTTGTATTAAACTCCCAAGGTTACAGCTTTTCTCTGACCTTAGATTGGTAGATGCTGCCACCACCCAAGTGCAAAACCCCTTTGACAACCCAAGGAGGCTCACTTGGGAATTCCTTCCTGTGAGGTACCCTCAAGCCCTTTCACCCCTGCTCCGGGGAGGAGCTGAGAAAGAAAGAAAAAAAGGAAATCAGCTGTTGCCACCATTTAATTAAACAACATGTGCACAAACCTCTTAAGACACAAAAATCCAATTCTGTTCTTAAAAAAGGTAAATTTTATTAATAAAAAAGAGAATAAAATGCATCTGGGAATTTAGACTTTTGCTAGATGAAAAAAAAACCCAGCTACAAGGATTAAGCATCAATAATAGCTCTCTTGAGGTCCATCTTAAAGGTTACAAGCAAAACAAAAGCACCTGGGGTTAGCACAGAGTAATCCACAAGCCATAAAGAAATAATTGATAAACCTAATTGTGTCTTCCTAGACATCTCCAGATCTACTTACACATCTGGGGTTTTAGATGAGTATTTTCTAGGTCTGATCCTGATGATTTTTCATACCTGGCCAAAGCTTCTCACAGCATAACTGCTCCCTGTCTGCCTCTCCACGAGAACAATAACAGCCAGAAAAAAGGGAAGTCTTGTTTCAATTTTAAAAAGTTCTAGCCTTCCCATTGGCTCTTTTGGCCAAGTGCCCACTCACTTCCTTTTACCTATGCATAGCAGTGAGACTTTTCAAACCTTTACAAGTAGAGCATTTAGAGAACAGTTACTAAGAGGAATTTTATAGCTACTGGCTGGGTGTCCATAAAAGAGAGCCCCCCCCCCCTACATTTTTCACGCCTGCCAAGCAGCAGGTTGCCAGTGCTGGTTTGTAGTCTATGAAATCAGTAATATTAGTAAATAACACATAGCACTATCCTCTCTTTCTTTGTTTCAGCTACTGAACAAGCTGCTGAGACATCAGGATAAACTGTAAAGCAGATGTACTGAGAAGAATTAAAGATCTTTCTGCAGGTGTTATCTTAGGAGGCACTGACCATAATTAAAACCGTATACTCCTATCAATCTCTCATCAATTGTGGAAGGGTAGATGATATGATAGTGGTGGCTCAGTCAGGAAGATCACTAAGCAGATGGAGAAACATTTCTTGACTACTCTATTCATTCTAACTCTGCAGGTCTCTCTCCCTTACGTTTCCCCATCTTCTCCCATCTTGCTGCCGCTAACTGATACTTAAAAAATTCTAGCATCTGTTTGCCAGATGGTTACAGTTTTTCTCTGCAGCATTAAAGTTAAACCAAGCTAATTGCAGATAAACTGAGATTGAGAACCATTACAAAGTGGCAACACATTTTTACTGAATTATCACCCAGGAATATGTTTCAGACTCATTGTTAGAGATTTAAGAATGTACCTAAAGGAAATTTTAAAATACAGTATTTAGACTGAGTTAATTATCAGTCTTTTATCGACATATCAGTAGTTTAGATTAAACCTATTGTCCCAGCATGATGTTTAATGCATTGGCTACACACTGGCTGAAAGGCAGTGCCACTGCTTATCCATCCACAAAGACTGAGAACTCAGATTAAATATCCAAAAATGATTGAAACTAGAATTATTTAATCTCTGAACATTAGACTCATTTAAAATAAGCCTAGAGTTCAAGTTCTAGGGCCTGATCCAAAGCCCACTGAAGTCAGTGGGTATCTTCAATGGGTTTTGAATCTTGACTTCAGATCAGGCCCTATATGCATTTGTGAACTTCAGCCCTTGTTTGCAAATGCGCAGTGAATGTAGGCTAAGGATAGTCACACAGCCAGGGCTGGTGCAAGGAAGTTTCGCGCCCTAGGCGAAATTTCCTTGCACCAGCCCTGCGCCCCCCCAGCTAACGCTGCCCCGCCTCCCCCCCGCGGCAGCTGGCTCCCCTCCACCCCGTGGTGGCTAACCCCCTCGCTCGTGGCAGCTCAGGCCCCCGCCCGCGGAAGCCTCCTGCCGCCCGCGGCGAGCCACCCCCTGCCTCCTGGCTCCATGCTCAACTGCTGTGCGGGGAGGCAGGAGGCAGCCACGGCGAGCAGCCCCCTGAGCTGGGAGGCAGGACTCAGGAGGAAGCCGTGGTGAGCCGCGGCGAGCTGCCCCTTGCCTCCTGGCTCCATGCTCAGCCACTGAGCATGGAGCCGGGAGGCAGGAGGCAGCCGCCCATCGCTGAGGGCGGCAAAATGCCGCCCCACAAATCATGGCGCCCTAGGCGACTGCCTAGGGTTGCCTAGTGCAAGCGCCGGCCCTGCACACAGCTGAGGACCTTGCAAACCTTCCTCTCCTAACTGGCTTCTTTTGACTCTCCTCCCACATAGCTCCATCTGCACAAACACAATCCAGGTGTTAGATGACATTAGCAGTTGGACAGGGATAAGTAGGGCCATGGCAAAGTTCCTGAAGGTTGGTTCAGAGGGAGGTGTGTCTGTGGAATAGATAGAAAGAGGTCAATGGGAGAGGGATAAATAACTACACAAGGTGCAAGACAGTGGAGAAGTAGGGCTAATCTCTTCCTCCATGACCTACCACACCAACTATTCAGGGATGCTGTTGTTAACAGAGCCCAGGGTAAAAATTTTCTTGTCTATCAATAGGGTGTTTGCAGTTGAGGGCCCTTGGCTGTGGAACTCTATACAGCAAGAGTTCAGGGTGAGTCCAAGCTGACTGCTTTAAGGCATAATGCAAGACTCATCTTTTCAAACCCAGCCTTCTCTGACTGATGTTGGCAGAAGCCTGGTGATATCCCTCCTTGGGGAGCAACAGAAAGGAAAGAATACAGTAAATTAATGAGGAAAGAGTGCTCTGAAATAGGGATAGACAAATGGATTTTTCAGTTTGATGACAATTTTTTAAAGGAAAAAAATCATTTGGGGAATTTTTTGAATTTTTTGGCAAATCAAAAAGTTGAGAATAAATTGTTTTTGGTTGACTGAAATGTTTTATTTTCATTACAGCAACAGTTAGATTTATATGTTTTTGATTTAAAAAATGAAATTAAAGGAACTATCGAAACCAAAATGTTTTGAATGGAAAAAAATGAAACATTTAATTTTCCAAATGTTGAAACAAAACCAGAAATTTTTGTTTTTTTCCAAAACAAATAATTTGACAACATCAGGGTGAAAATGTGAAATATTTAGTAGTTGCCAAATCTGCATATGTTGCCACACAAAGTTTCAGTCTAAAAATTTTGCCCAGCTCTAATGTGAATGAGAGGGGTGGATTCTAGGTGGCTTTTTAAAACAACAACAACAACAACAAACCCATAATTTTATAAAATTATCTTTCATTCAGTTGACGGTGTTAGGTGCAATAGAAATATATAGCTTATATTAGATCACATAGAACCTCAAATCTCCAGGAGAACATAAAGAATTTGCTTTAACTGCATCCACTATAAAGCAATGCATAGGGGTTAGTTCATGGATTATTTAGGGTAAACACAGCCCCACTCTACTTGCACTGTCAACACTAAGGAGAATTACTCAAGTATACTGAAGAAGAATAGACCTCTAAGTAATTCAATTTATTTTTAAAGGATCATTTAATTATACATTATTGGTTAAAATATAGAAGTGCTGAGGTGGAATTGAATTAGAATTACATTAATTCTGTCTCCCCAGCACCTGCCATGAATGCATCAATAATGCATTAATTCGTTTAAAAGAAAAGAATAGGAAAGGAATAGTAATTTTGATTCCTGGGATCCTAAGGTGGGTTTATTATCCCATGTATATCATGGGCCTTTTACTTTTAACAATCAGTGCTGTTTATATAAAAATACCTTATTTTAGATGTATTTTGCATAAAATGACAATGTTAATAGAGTTCCTTTAAAAGAGTTGTATTTTCTTTCTTTTTTTTCAAAAAAGATTTTTAAGGTAGTATTGTTTCCCTAATGGCAGTTAATTCTGTTTATAATCCCATGTACCTAAAATACTTAACACACTTGTTTTGGGACATTTTTAAAATAAAAGCAACAGAAATGAAGGGCTATATTTATGAACTGGAGAAGGGAGAATTGGAGGTGCCCCCCACACCTCATTTTAACCTTCAGTCCCATGGTTAAGACACTCATGTGGGAGATCCAGTTCTCACTTCCTAGGCTTCAGATTATAGAGTCACTTCCTAGGCTTCAGATTATAGAGTCACTCTTTCTCTGTCCCAGTGACAATTTCAGTATTTTATACAAAGTGGAGCAGCTTCAAGTGGAAAGATTAAGAGACACCCATACCAGCACACCCTTTAATGTGGCTAGGACAATCACCTTGAAGGAGAAGAGATCTGGCTCCATGTCCCTGCTCTGTGGTCGGGAGTTAAACCTTGATCTCCTGCCTTTTACGTAAGCACCTTAACTACTGGACTAACAGTAATAAGAGAATCACCACCTCCTTCTCTGGTTTTGTGAATGTAGTCACTTTGGCAGTGGGGGAGAGTGAAGTGGGGGTAAAGCTATTCTATACATTTGTGTCTAATTCACAAGTAATTTTGGATTGACTATTAGTCTGAAAATGTTTACCCAGATCTGAACTGAATGTCTTTCTGATAGATATGCTCTAGTTCTACCACTAGTAACTAGGCTTAATGAAGGTATCATTGAGTAAAATGTTATGGTCTGTTTTATGCAGGAGATTGGTCTAAATTATAACATTAGTCCCTCTGGCCTTAATGTCTATAAATCTATGAAATGGCTGAATGAGGTTCCAAAATACCTATTATTTGGGAAGGCTATTGAAACATAAATATATCAGTCTTTCTCTTCTGAGAAGTCAAAGGAGCCAGATTGATTGGCTATAAATACCCCCTTCCAATCAGGTGTTAGGTGAACTAATGCCACAGAAGAAATAGTCAGATTCTCTGGTTTAGTGAGGCTGCTTTGGTCTGAACCAGTGACATATACTGACTTTAAAGCCAGTGTATCTGTCTTAGAAGGATCACCCTAGAGGATCATCCAGTGGCTTCTAGACCACTGCTCCCTGCTGCTGATATAGCAGGAAAAAGAGGATCTGCCCTGAATAAAGTGACATGGCTTATACATCCATGCCCATCCCTGGTGTGGTTTTGGCCCCCAATAACAGTGTGCTGCCAGTTTAAACTAGATCTGTGATCAGGATTTTTTAACTTGTTCTAACCCAGGACAGAGGAACTGGCCCTGCACAGAGACTGCATCAGTGTCAGGGGAGTGCAAAGATGATCTTTAATGATAACTCTGCATACACATCCTGATCTGCACTCCCATCAGGTAATCTGAACACCAAGATCTGACCAATCTACATTTCTTCATAGATAACCTAGATTTTTCCAGGAAGTACTGCAGCTGTTTCCACTGCTGCTGCTGCTTCATATGGCCATTTAAGAGGAACAAATTATTTCAAATATGGCTGTGAAACTGCACTATGTGATATTTTTTGAAGAACTCCATGGAACCCAATTATCATATAACCCTTATGATTTCAGTTAGTTTCAGGATTCACTCTGTCATGTACTTCAGACAGGGTAGCAGTAATAATGCTGCCTTCCCCCTCACCCCTTTCTTGTTTTTTTTCATGTTGGGATACTTTAACTGCTCTTCATTTACCTGGGATAGTTTGTAATATCCCTTTTCAGGAGCTTAAAGATGAAATTTCCTACACCTAAAACTTAAAATCTCTATCATTTGGAATTCTAAGAATGTAGGTATTTTGAATCCTATCTTGATTCTTAATTGCTTTACATTTTCTTTCCAGCAGAGTCATTTTTATTAAGTGATTTTGCATGTTTAGAGGTCACTTTTTCATTTTTATTGTCCCTTTAAACTCAGTGGTGTATGGCTTGATCTCTGCTTATCAATGGCAACTTTTGAACCTAAGGATGACAACTTTCCAGAAACTGACTCCATTTTATCCAGTAGGGCCTGGAGCTAAGCTAGTTCTAAGGGGTCAGCACTTTGAATATCACTCATCTTATTTAAGTGTTTAAATACAGTCTTAATAACCTAACTTTCAGCACCCCTTTTAAAAAAAAATCCATTGCTGAGATTGAATCCAGACTTCCATAACAAGTTCTATTTTCTATCCCTACTCCCTGCATTTTAATTGGAAGAAGCAGTTTGTCTGAAAATGGGTGCTATAATTTTTCCTGAGAAATTGCAAAGTAGAAGAGAAAATGATACTTCCAATGGCACTTCATCCAAAATTAGATGTGTTTTAAAATGTAGAACAATGTTTAATAATTATTCAGCCTTTTTTTACCTCAGTATAGGGATTTAAAAGAAAAAAAAACCCTTATATAGATTCAAGCACAGAACAGGAGCTTTTAAAAGAATGTTACGCATGCCTTTTTGTTGTCAAGCATTGGATTTCTGACAGCCGATTGGTTATGAAAGTTCTATTCAGCCAACAATTAAAGTTTTGATAATTGAATTATATCACTTCTTTAAGAACAAAATAATAGGAAATAAGGGTATTTTTAAAATGACTTATCAAGGAGGTACTCCTTTTCTTACTTAATATATTAAACATTACAATTAAACTTGTACATCTTTAGTGGAGAAACCAACATTTGGATTTGTTTAAGTGTTAGAAAATTCACACTCAAGACCAAATCCACAGTTGGTAGAGTTATGCAGGTTTATATCAGCTGAAGGTCTTGGCCTCACATTTTTGAAAAATGTGCAATTAAACGTGGAAAAGTACAATATGGGTCTTACATGACAACATCTTTCAAATGTCAATGTATCGTTATTTTGGAAAAATAACAAATGTTGAATAAGGGAAGAAATGAAACAGAAGGAATGCATGCAAATTTCTGTGTGAAACCTTGAATGTCAATTTTTAACACATTGAAGTTATCTTTAATATTCTGGACACGTTCCTGAATCTTACAAACACCACCAGAAACAGTACTTTTCACGTTTTCAGCATTATCAGCAAGTAGAGTGATCAAGTCAATTGTCTCACTAGTTTGTTTCATAATTTCATAAGTGTTATCATTTTGCCACATAGGTGTTGTCAGATTCCAGAATTTCCAGTGCAGAAGGGTTTGTGCAAAACATGGGAAGAAGCTGACATATGCTCCAGTAGCTTGTGAAGATTCTTCTCCGGTTTGGTATCAGAATGTCAGTATATTTCACCATTGTATGACCAGCTACATCTGTTAATGGGTAGTAGAGGTCATTAAAGAAACACTTTTAAAGTATCAAGTATCAGAGGGGTAGCCGTGTTAGTCTGGATCTGTAGAAGCGACAAAGGGTCCTGTGGCACCTTATAGACTAACAGAGGTATTGAAGCATAAGCTTTCATGGGTGAATACCCACTTCTTCGGATGCATTTCCACTGCTTGCATCCGAAGAAGTGGGTATTCACACACGAAAGCTTATGCTTCAATACCTCTGTTAGTCTATAAGGTGCCACAGGCCCCTTTGTCACTTTTAAAGTATGACTAAAATTATTTGTGTTTATTTTTTTTTAGGATTTTATACTGCTGCCTATCGCATAAAATCAATAATAAAAGTGAAGCCCATAATGTACTTCAAAGAATCTATGACACTTCCTTTATTGGGGTAAAATCTCTGACTCAGAAGGTGTTTTTTTAATTTTTAGTTAGCTTTGTTTTTTAAGCTTTTATTTATTTTAATTAATTATAATTTCAGGTTGATTTGGTTCAGGATAATTTTTGGAGAGGTTGGCAGGGTTTGCTTGCTATTTTATTTTATTTTATTTAGTGCATGCCATTCATATGGAGGAAAGGCCTGTTCAAAATGGCAGGAATAGAAGCATTTCCTAAAAATAGTCAGACACTGGCTTCACCTAATTGGCTTTGGACATTTGCTCCATAACTGGATATCCATTACCATAAATAAGTTATCCCCGGCTGTTGCATGCAGAACAGAATTATCAGACATATAGATGAAGACAACTTGCAACTTTACAATACAGTTTTTTAAAGGGAAATCATGCCTCACCAATCTCTAGAATTCTTTAATTGTGGTCTACAAACATGTGGACAAGAGTGATCCAGTGGATATAGTGTAATTGGACTTTCAAAAAGACTTTGATAAGATACCTCATCAAAAGCTTATTAAGCAAAGTAAGAAGTCATGGGATAAGAGGGAAGGTCCTCTCATAGATCAGTAACTGGTTAAAATACAGGAAAAAAGGGTAGGAATAAATGGTCATTTTTTTAGAGTGGATAGGTAAATAGCAGTGCCTTCTGGGGCGCTGTACTGGGACCTCTGCTGTTCAACATATTCATAAATGATCTTAAAAATGGGGTATGCATTGAGGTGGCAAAATTTGCATATGACACAGTTATTCAAGATAGTTAATTCTAAAGCTAACTGTGAAGAATTACAAAGGGATCTTGCTAAACTTGGTGACTGAGATACAAAATGGCAGATGAAATTTAATGTTGATAAATGTAAAGTAATGCCTATTGGAAATCATAATCCCAAATATACATACAAAATCATGGGGTCTAAATTAGCTGTTACCACTCAAGAAAGAGATTGCGGAGTCATTGTGGACAGTTTTCTGAAAATATCCACTCAATGTGCAGCGGCAGTGGAAAATGCGAACAGAATGTTAAGAACCATTAGGAAAGGGATAGATAATAAGACCAACATTTCATAATGATACTATATAAATCGATGGTTTGCCCACATCTTGAATACTGTGTGCAGTTCTGGTCGCCCCATCTCAAAAAAGGTATATTTGAATTGGAAAAGGTACAGACAAAGGCAACAAAAATGGTTAGGGGTATGGAACAGCTTCCATATGAGGAGAGATTAATAAGACTGGGCCTTTTGGAAAAGACAATTAGAGGGGATATGATAGAAGTCTATAATATCATGAATGGTGTTGCAGAAAATGAATAAGGACATGTAATTTACTCCTTCACAAAACACAAGAAGCAGGGGTCATGCAAGGAAATTAATAGGCATCAGGTTTAAAACAAACAAAACAAAGTACTTCACACAATGCAAAATCAACTCATGGAACTCACTGTCAGGAGATAATGTGAAGGCCAGAAATATAACAGGGCTCCAAAAAGAAGTAGACAAGTTCATGGAGGATAGGTACATCAATAGCTATTAGCCAAGATTGTCACGTATGCAACTCTATGCACTCAGTGTCTCTAGCCTCTGACTTGCTGGGAGTGGATGATGGAGGTGAATCACCCGATGATTGCCTGTTCTGTTCCTTTCCTCTGAAGAACTTGGCAATGTCCACTGTTGGAAGACAGGATGCTGGGCTTGATGGACCATTGGTCTGGCCCGGTGTGACCGTTCTTATGTTCTTAGGCAAGAGAAGTAAGAGAGCACTCCCTTACTCCTCTTTGTATGCTACCTTAATCACAGGTAGTAGAGGGGTAGGAGAGAGAGCATTTGCAAGGCTTCTACCCTTACTGTGCAGGTTGGATGAGAGTAGGTAGGCAGGGTTGGGAAGTAAGAGCCATGTCTCAAGCACCACAATATGCCAGGGAAGTAGCTTGTGCCAGGTATAGAATTGGCACAGATACTTTCCTCCTGATGTGTGTGTGAGGAAATCATGGGGGAGGAGACTGGGAAGCAGATTGTAATTCTGAGTGTAAATCTGGCTCCTGGTTGCAGAATATAAGACTTGGGTAGTATATCTTCAAATAGTTTGTGAACCCTATTGTGGTACTCACTGTCTTCTATATTTCAGAAGCCACCAGAATCCTGCCAGAGAAGCAGTCTGTGTATATAGGTACGCCTGGCATGGTAGTTAGTAATCACAATAATTTGAACCCCAATATGCTCAGGGGGTTCCTTCCTATTACATTTGTTGTTGTGAAGGGCAACAGACACAACATTGTCTTCTGAGGCAGTACAGCTATGTATTGCCCTTTGTTTGAGGTTATTAACTAGCTTAAAATGTTGCAAAGAAAAGTTATTACAAAATTAAATATTACATCACTTTCATTCCACATGGCCATCTAAGAAATAGTTAAGAATCTCACACATATTCAGATTACAGCTTCAGAAAATAATATTTTTAGTCATAAGAAACCTCTAAACCAAGTACCTCTTCTAAGGAAAGACAGGAGGCCCTTGGTTTCGTATTAGCCTGAGTCATAGGAGAAAAAAAAAGTGGGATGTAATGTAAGAAGGGTTAGAATGGAAAATAGTAGGGTTGTGCATATAGCTGAACACGACAACTTTTGTTCCACTGAAATAATGGATGACTGTGAAACCAATGTCTTTTCAGCTGTCTCGTGAGTGGTTTTTATTTTATTTTATTTTATTTTTAAAATA
The DNA here is from genome assembly GCA_037349315.1 of Chelydra serpentina. Classification (NCBI taxonomy): domain Eukaryota; kingdom Metazoa; phylum Chordata; order Testudines; family Chelydridae; genus Chelydra; species Chelydra serpentina. Next base: position 83,733,337 of record JBAIAC010000004.1, read on the forward strand.
CTTCTGAGGAAAAAAAAACCCTCCAGAATATGTGCCAGTAATACAGCTATATTTTGAGAGTAAATGGGATAGAGGGAGCACTGTTTTGCAGTGAGGGATTGGAGAATGAAAGAATCATCTCCCCCTGCCCCAACCCCCAAAGAGATTTTTGTAAAGGAAAATCGAGCAGTTCATATTGTGTGTGGGCACAGACAGAATGCAGAAAAGGTGCAATAGAATCAATGTTAAGGCAAAAAATAATTACCACCTAAAACTCCTCCCTCAAACTTATAACTCACCTCCCACTTACCCTGCAATTATGCCAACACTGAGTATTTGATAATGTCACTGAGTTTGTAAGTCAAGTTTTGCATTATACTGTCTGAGGGAATGATGTATTATGTAGTATGTTTTCTTATCTGTTGGAGGTTGAAGGAAGTTCTTGGGTAGATGCAGAGGCTGTCATTGTCAGTGGAAATGTTGTGTGAACTTTAGGGTACAGTTAGGAGATGTCACATAACTTGGCATTTTCTGGCTTTTAAGGGGTTTGTGCTTAGGGAATGTTGCACTTGCCAACCGTAATTGCTTTAAAATGTAGTCTTGTTTGGGGCATTTCTCTAAGTAATGACAAAAACTGTCTTTTCAAAATTTCTACCAGGCGCTGTTATTTACAAATGGTCACCTGCAGGGATTCAAGTCCAGATCTTCCATTTTGCAGGCATGATGTCACCAGTAAAATCTGAGCATAGACCAAGAATATCTGGCTTCAGGCAGGTACCTCAAATAGATTCCTCTGGTCATAAACAGACCAGTATCCTGATTCATGCTGCTGGCATAAAACATATGAATGGAGGAAAGAGGGGCATAGCCACGATTCCGCTATAACCCAGCCGTGGTTTTGGCATCTTGGTTCTAGTTATCTCTTATACTGCTTTAATTTGTACCAGGGGACTAGTCCTGCACACTGTAGCCCTAGGATCAGTGGAATACACTCTCTCTCCCACTACCAACGTTGTGTGCATTTTGGCCACATCCGGGGATCTTTATCACTTCATAAAGTACCTAGATTTTCTGGTTCACCCCACAGTATGGATTCTTAATTACCCAGGGGGAATAATCTATCAATAACCACCATTAAAAACTAATCAGTCAATATTTCATTTCCTGCTGTCAATTCCGTACATAAATTACACTGATTTATGTGAATTCTTGGATACTTAATAGTTAGACAGCAAGAATCACTTCAGGAGTTCAATAATAAATAATTATTTTATTAACTACCTATAAGACATAATCAATGCCACATATTCTAATTTCAGTAAACTTTGTCTAGGTTTTTCCTGACACTGGTGAGCAAAGTCTCAAAGTAGCTTGTGATTAGCTTTTCCGTGATTTTTTTTCTGGTGCAACAGCATTCCATCAGCAAATGTGGTTTCTACAGAATTGAAACACTGCACAACAATGTGTTTATTCTGTAAAGGCTTTCAAAAGAAATGAGGCAGACTGGCCAGCAGCAGGCAAAGTTGATATATGTGTGCATTCGGTGCAAGGAGCTCCTGGCCCTCAAAAACCATGTACAGGCTTTGGAGACCAGAGTGGCTGGACTGGAAGAGCTAAGGGAGACAGAGAGGTACATAGATGAGACTTTCTGAGACACAGTAGAATGGCCCCACCCTCGATCTGACAGCCTCTGTGCTTTTGAGAAGGATGAAAGTCTCAGTGAAGAATATCCAGCTGGAGCAGAGGGAAACAATCCAATAGTTGGGATCCTCCTTCCAGATGATGTCGTGGTATCCTCTCACACTGATGATATCTCTCAAGGGGACATAACTCGAATTATTAAGAAGAGACAGGTAATAGTTATGGGGGATTCAATCATTAGAAATATAGATAGCTGGGTTTGCAATGACCAGGAGAACAGCATGGTGACTTGCCTGCCTGGTGCGAAGGCTGTGGATCACTCAAGACACCTTGATAGACTTGTGTATTGCTGGGGAGGAGCCAGCATTTTTTGTACATGTAGATACCAATGACATAGGAAAGGATAGGAGAGAGGTTCTGGAGGTCATATATAGGCTGTAGGTAAGAGATTGAAGTCCAGGACCTCGATGGTAGCATTCTCTAAAAGGCTTCCAGTTCCATGCACAGGGCCAGGTAGCTAGGCAGAACTGCAGGGTCCCGATCCATTGATGAGACAATGGTGTAGGGAGGAGGGGTATAGGTTTATTAGGAACTGGGGAAAAAAATTGGGAAAGGGGGAGCCTATGCAGGAAGAATGGGCTCCACTGGAACCAAAATGGAACCAGATTGCTGACACTTAAAATTAAAAAGGTCGTTGAGCATAAAGTCGTTTTTGAACTAAAGGCTTAGGCAAAGCCAACAGGTGCAGAGGAGCACGTGCCTCAGACAGAGACATCCCTCAGGGGAGGATCTATTAAAGGAGATTTTCTATGTTCTAGTAAGGAGGAAAGTATGGAAGATGATAAAATATGGTTAGGATCTGATGAGAAACAGTCAAATGAAAGAGAGTCCCATTCAATTACATCATGTAATGTCAGACAGCTAAAAAGTAACAAGTTTTTAAAGTGCTTATGTACAAATGCTGGAAATTTAAATAATAAGATAGGTGAACTAGAGTGCCTCATATTAAATGAGGATATTGATATAATATGCATCACAGAAACTTGGTGCAATGAGGATAATCAATGGGACAGAGTAATATTAGGGTACAAAATATATCAGAAGGACAGAATAGTGATGCTGGTGATGGAGTGGCACTATACGTGAAAGAAAGCATAGACTCAAATGAAGTAAAAATCTTAAATGAACCAAATTGTACCATAGAATCTCTATGGATAGTAATTCCATGCTCTAATAATAAGAATATAGCAGTAAGGATATATTACCGATCACCTGACCAGGATGATGATGACTGTGGAATGTTCAATGAGATTAGAGGGGCTACAAAAATTAATCACTCAATAATAATGGGGAATTTCAACTATTATCTTGGTACATGTCATCTCAGAACTAAAGGCATAGACAAACTTTCTTGATACCTTAAATAATTGCTTCTTGGAGCAGCTAGTCCTGGAACCCGCAAGAGGACAGGCAATTCTTGATTTAGTCCTAAGTGGAACATAGGATCTAGTCCAAGAGGTGAATATATTTGTACCGCTTGGCAATAGTGACCATAATATAATTAAATTTAACATCCCTGTAGCAGGGAAACACCACAGCAGCCCAACACTGTAGCATTTAATTTCAGAAAGCGGGACTACATAAAAATGAGGAAGTAAGTTAAACAGAAATGAAAAGGTACAGCACCAAAAGTGAAATTCCTGCAAGCTGCATGGAAACCTATTAAAGACACCATAATAGAGGCTCAACTTAAATGTATACCCCAAATTAAAAAACATAGTAACAGAACCAAAAAGTACCACAATGGCTAAACAACGAAGTAAAAGAAGCAGTGATAGACAAAAAGGCATCCTTTAAAAAATGGAAGTTAAATCTTAGTGAGGAAAATAGAAAGGAGCATAAACTCTGGAAAATTCAGTATAAAACTATAATTAAGAAGGCCAAAAAAGAATTTGAAGAACAGCTACACAAAGACTCAAAAAGTCTTTGTTTGAGCACAGTTTGTTTTAATACATCAGAAGCAGGAAGTCTACTAAACAACTAGTGGGGCCACTGAATGATTAAGATGCTAAAGGAGCACTCAAGGACGATAAAAATTAAATGAATTCTTTGCATTGGTCTTCACCGCTGAGGATGTGAGGGAGATTCTCAAACCTGAGCCATTCTTTTTAGGTGACATATCTGAGGAACTGTCGCAGATTGAGATGTCATTAGAGGGGGTTTTGGAAGAAATTGATAAACTAAACAGTAATAAGTCACCAGGACCAGATGGTAATCACCCAAGAGTTCTAAAGGAAGTCAAATGTGAAATTGCAGAACTACTAATTGTAGTTTGTAACCTATCATTTAAATCAGCTTCTGCACCAAATGACTGGAAGATAGCTAGTGTGACACCAATTTTTAAAAAGGTCTCCAGAGGTTATCCCGTCAGTACCTGATATCAGCACCGGGCTAACTGATTGAAACAATAATAAAAAACAAAATTGCCAGACACCTAGATGAAAATAATTTGTTGGGGAAGTCAACATGATTTTTGTAAAGGAAAATCATGCTTCATCAATCTACTAGAATTCTTTGAGGGAGTCAACAAGCATGTGGACAAGGGGGATCCAGTGGGTATAACGTATTTGGATTTTCAGAAAGCCTTTGACAAGTTCCCTCACCAAAGTCTCTTAAGCAAAGTGAGCTGTCATGGGATAAGAGGAAATGTCCTCTCATGGACTGGTAACTGGTTAAAAGATGGGAAACAAAGGGTAGGAATAAATGGTCAGTTTTCAGAATGGAGTGAAGTAAATAGTGGTGTCCCCTAGGGCTCTAAACTGGCCCAGTCCTATTCAACATATTCATAAACAATCTGGTAAAAGGGGTAAAAAGTGAGGTGGCAAAATTTTCAGATATCATATTGCCTTAATGTAAATCCATGGTATGCCCACATCTTGAATACTGCGTGCAAATATGGTCAGCCCATCTCAAAAAAGATATATTGGAATTGGAAAAGGTTCAGAAAAGGGCAACAAAAATGATTAGGGTATGCAAGAGCTAACATATGCAAAGAGATTAATAAGACTGACTTTTCAGCTTGGAAGAGAGACGACTATGGGGGGATATGATAGAGGTCTATAAAATCATGATGGACCTTTGGTCTGACCGAGTATGGCCATTCTTATGTTCTTATATTACCTGCTATTTTAAAGAATATCACAGAGATCGACAGTCTATATTTCAGAAACAGCCCATTGACAGATGAACACTTGAACAAATTTAAATCTGTTTGCTTAAATATGAACCCCCGTATGCTTGCTGCAATGGGCACCCTCTTTGGTGAAAAGACCCTCCACAAAGTAAAGATGTCTAAATGGTTTTAGATACATCAGGACTGGTGCCCTCTCAGTGCTTACAAAATCACACGTGAAGAGGTTACCCTCTAGATCATTGACCATTCAAAAACTTCTGCATGTGCTTACTTAGAGCTGGCCGTAACTTCCCAAATTTTGAATTTGACAACATATTTTGTGGAAATTTCAAATTTAGTTGAAAAAATGGGGCAGACACTTATCCATTTTTGATGATATTACTCCACATTTTATGGCCAGCTCTATGCTTAACTTCAAAAACTATTAGCGGTCTTGCAGAGTTAAATGGGACAATTCACAGTGTGTAAAGTTAACAATGTGTATAAGTCTTCACATATTAATGTCAAGAACAAAAGTGACCGTAGAATGGAGGAGAGGGATACAACCCAATATATTCAAATTTGATCTTTATATATTGTGACAAAGTTCCTCCTCTACCTCGGTGGGTCCTGCGCTTATTGGCAGATTCTGCTTGCCTAAGAGATCTTCCCCTCTAGTAGAATCCACAGTCCAGGTTAACTCCTCCTGTGTCAGATCAGGAGTTGGGAGTTTTGGGGGGAACCCGGGCCCGCCCTCTACTCCGGGTTCCAGCCCAGGGCCCTGTGGATTGCAGCTGTTTAGAGTGCCTCCTGGAACAACTGCATGACAGCTACAAGTCCCGGGGCTACTTCCCCATGGACTCCTCCCAACACCTTCTTTATCCTCACCACAGGATCTTCCAGCAGTACGCCCTCTTACTCTCAGCTCCTAGTGCCTCTTGCTCCCAGCTCCTCACATGCAACCTCCTTCCACAGCTCCTGACATGCGCCCCTCACTGACTCACTGGGAGGCTTTTAACTAGTTTCAGACAGCCCCTGATTGGCTGCAGGTGTCTCAATTAACCTCCCTGCCTTCTGGAAAGTTCTTAATTGGCCCCAGGTGTCTTGATTAACCTGGAGCAACTGCCATAAGTTATCAGGGATTTGTTTAGCCTGGGGCTAACATACTGGTTCTTCACCACTTCCCTATAGCCCTCTGGCTGGGAAGGAGGTAGAGGACTGCTGCTCCTGCTCATCTTGCTGGGGCTGCTGCTTGGCCCTGGGCCCTCCCAGCTGCTGTTTGCTGCTACTGCTGCTCCAGCTTCTCCCCTGGCTGGGCCAGGCACCCCTCCCATTACTCTACTCTCTGGTTGCTGGCTGCCTGGCAGCTGAACCCCCTCCCCCTCCCAACACCTTGGCTGCTGCTACTCCTGCTGCTGCAGCAACCCCTTGGTGGGGGGGCTGCTGGCCCTCTCCCCAGAGGAGGGGTGTGAGGGACCCCTGCTCCAGCCGCTGCTGTGACCACCACCATCTGTGAGGGGTCCTGCCTGACCACCGGACCACCGCCTGGAGTTGCTGGAGCTGCTGCTGCTGCCCTGTTTGCTGCCAGGAAGCTGCTGGTACCCAGAGGAGGAAGACCCGGAAGACAGTCGGCGGAGACTCTGCAGACCACCATGGAGGGGGCCTCCAAGAACTAAGTAATTTTTTGAACTGTGCTCTAGTGGTGGGGGTATTGCCTGTGTTTGTAGGGGCACAGGGGGTGTGGCGCCGAGCCTGCCCCATGGTCCACCTGTGCCCCCCCATAACCCCCACCACCACCGCTGCCCCCTCCACCACCTCTGCTGGCTGCTCACCATCTGCCTTGTGCTACGGCCTCTGGACTTAGCTGCTTCCATGGCCCGCCACAACCTTTTAACATCATTTGGTCCTGCAGTGGCAACCAGCCCCACCCATTGACTTTGTGCAAGCGCACATGGGTGCACGTGCCCTCTCCCATACCCCTTGGACTGACCCTCTTCCCCCCAGCTGCACGTCCCTTGCTTTGTCCCTTGCCACTTGCCCCATTTACCCCTTGCAGTTGTTTGCCCCCTTTTTTTTTGGTCCCAGCCCCTTGCTATTTTCAGTTTTGCCTGCCCCGCCCCTCTCCATCTACAGCCTTGTTTGTTTGCCCTACCCTAGCCCTGAAACTAGTCCCTTGTTTTTCTGCCCAATTCTTAGTTGGTTGTCTCCCTCCCCCTGAAGCTCTGTTTGCCCTGATTAGCCCCCCGCTTTCGTGCACCCATGCCCCCTCCCATGCGCTTGTGCCCCTCCCCTGTTTAAATTTGACCCTATCTCACTGCACCCCCATGCTGTTATATTATCCCCTCCCCTAGTGCAACAAGAGGAGCCGGATTTCCCATCTTGTGTCGGTGACTGAACCCTACCCCCGCACTAGTCCGAGATAACCCTGAACCCTGTCCCCACGTTTAGTACCCTCCTCCCCTGCCTGCAGCTTAACGGAGAAGAGTGGTCACCCCAATTCCTCTCCCCGCCCCCTCTCAAGATTTTTCCCTTCCCCCCCTGCTCATCATGGCAGGCAACACGGAGGGAGGAGCCCCTCCAGACGGCATGGCCGCCCCTCCTCCGCCTGGTCCCCCGTCACCCTCCCTAGCCTCCACCTCAACCGCCGCTGCCGAACAACCTGCTCTCGCCCCCACTGGGGCACCGGCAGCAGCGGACACTGAAGAGACCTCCGCTGCTGCCACATCCCTGCCCCCCCCTGATTCTGGGGGAGCCCCCCCAGCTGGCAGGAAGGGCCAGGGTAAAAAGAAGGGTAAGGGCCCCGCGACAAAGGCCAGGCCCTCCATGGCAGAGGCAGCCACTACTGCTGCGGCCCTGCCACCGGCCGCGGCGTCCTTCCCTGCTGTTCCCTCTACCAGCTCTGCGGGTGTCCCACCCCCGGCCCCCAGAGCATACGCCCAGGTGGTGGCAACCCCCCCACCTGCCGCAACATCACCTAACCCGCCCACCGCCTCAGCTACCATCTATAGCGGCCAGGGCCCCTTTCCCACCTTGACCAGGAGGCATGGCATCTGTTGCCTCCTTGTACCCACCTCGCCCCACGTAGAAACCTATGTGCGGGTGTTGGCGAGGGTGGTGGGGCCCACGGACATCATAGTGGCCTCCAAAATGTACGGGAAGGTAGTCTTCTTCCTCGCATCGGAGGCCGCGGCCCAAGAGGTGGTGGAGAAGGGCCTGGCGGTGGGGGGGCGTGTTCGTCCCTTTAGAGCCGCTGGAGGACTTGGGCGTCCGCCTAGTCCTCACTTCCGTCCCTCCCTTCCTCCCCAATACTGCCCTGTTACCTGCCATCTCCGCCCTGGGGAGACCCATCTCTGTAGTCAGCCCTCTCCCACTGGGCTGCAAAGACCCCGCCCTCCGTCACATCCTCTCGTTCCGCCGGCAGGTGCAGCTCCAAATGCCGCCGGCTGCACGTGACGGGGAGGCGCTCGAGGGGTCCTTTATGGTCCCCTATCACAGGGCCCATTACCGGGTGTACTATTCCACGGGGGAGGCTCAGTGCTACCTCTGCCGGGCGATGGGACACGTCCGGAGGGACTTTCCCTTGGCCCGGCAAGGAGGAGCATCCAAGACCCCCGAGCCCCAGCAGGGCGTCGGCCCCGTCATCGCCGGCGCCCTTAAATGCCTGGTGCCCAGAGCCACCCCTCCTCCTTCCCAGTCCACTGCTGCTCCCACTCGGGCCCTGGGAGTACCTCCCCCAGTGTGCCCAGACGAGCGGGAGAGGCCCGCTGCGAACAGTCTGCTGAGGCCTGTGGAGGATGCTGAGGCAGGGATACCACCGGGCGTGGTTGAGGGCCCGCCCCAGAGAGACTTTTCTCTCCCTTATGCTGCCCCACCACTACCTCCCGAATCCCTAATAATAGCCCCTCCCCCCTGACCCGACCCTTACTAGCCAGCCCCCAGATGATGCCATGGAGGGCTGGGCCTTAGTACAGGGGAAGCGGGGCAAGTGGAAGGCTCGAGCCCAACTCCTTTGCACCAATGCGGAAGCCCCCCGGAAGACCAGAAAGGGGGGCACTGATGCCGAGCCTTCCGCTTTGCCCCCGAGTGGCTTTTGTCCGCCAGAACCGGCTGGGAAAGACATGGCAGCACCGGACGTTATTACCGCCCCTCCCTCGGAAGCCCCCGATAGAGCCCCTTCTGCCCCTTTTGTTGACCCTGCGCGCCCTGACCCGAGCATCGCTTCAGGTGCCAGCGGGGAGAACCCCGGGGTGGCAGAAGGTGACCTGCCCTCCATCTACGAGGAGATCGAAGCCCTGGGTCTGACCCCAATCACCCAGAGGGAGGACGACCCTTTACCAGCAGGCCTCGATCTCAATGACCTCACCCCGGTGCCCCTTTCCCACCCCTCTCCCCATGCTCCCTCCCCTTGATCGCCGGGTCCGCTCCCACCTCCGAGGATCCCCTGGGCTCTTCCACCTGCCCGGTCGCAAGTGACACCTCGCTGACGGCCGCCAAGCCTCCTGAAGTGACGGCTGGTGCCCTACGGCCGGGACCCGAATCCCAGGGGGTACCCCTCATTGGGGTGGGACAACAGTTCTCCTTCCCAGGCGGGGACCCCGCAAATATCTGTCCACCTCCCGATGCCGTGGCTGTAACACAAGCCATCATACTAGAGCCTGGCAACGTGGGGGGTCCCCTTCCCAATTCCCAGATCCCTCAGCCACACCAAGAGAGGCCACCTCCCAGTGGCCCAGCTCCTGCGGCTCAGGATCCTCTACCCGTTCCTCAGCACGGCCCTGCTCATGTCCCTCTCCCTGCCCCTACTTCTGATCCCTGCCCCGCCCCGATGCCGTCCCAATCTCCTACACCTCCCATGATGACACTGCCGCCCCTGGGGCTGTCTCCCTCCCCTTAACAGAGGATGACCCCCAGGGAGCGGCTCCAGTATTTCCTCATCCCGACCCACCAGGGGCTGCTCTTCTCCCTCTGCCGCCTCCCCCAACTAAGCCGAATTTCGGGTTGGGCCCTAAGGTGCCGGCCCAGCAGGAGCTGCATCGAGGGTCCTCCCCTTGCCTGTCCGTTTCGGTGGGCCATAGGGCTGTGTCAGGGGCCCCTTCTTTCGATAGCCAGGAGCCAGTAACCCCGACCCCCCATACGCTGCGAGAGGAACTGCGGGAGTTCCTGGAGGACGTCCGGGGCTTCCGCAACAAAGTACAGCTCGCTCTCCAGCAATGGGGGGATTTCCACCAAATCCTCTGGGCCGCGAGGGCCCTCATGGGGGAGGGCAAAAGGACTGGGAAGCAGGCCGCCGCGGCCTACCAATGGGTCCGCCTTTTCCATGACTCACTACTCACCTACAGGGTGGGTCACGGATTGTTAAGTGGCCCGATGGGGGCTGTGAGTGACTCTGCCAGCGAGGATCCCCCCCAGCCCTCCTCATGGCATCTCTCCTCTTCGCAACACTGAACACCCGGGGCTCTAAGATGGGTCTCCGCAGGAGCCAGGTGCTCTCCTTCCTTCGGGAGGCGGGGTACTCTGTAGTATTCCTGCAGGAGACCCATATGGATCCAGCCGCTGAAGACAGCTGGCGGCTGGAATGGGGGGACAGAGTCTACTTCAGCCATCTCTCTGTTTGCCAGGCTGGAGTGGCGACCTTGTTCTCCCCCGACCTACGGCCTGAGGTGCTGGGGGTTGCTGAGGCCGGGCCACCTGCTGCACCTACGGGTCCATATGGAGGGGCTCGTGGTCAATCTCGTCATCATCTATGCCCCGACACCGGGCCCGGAACAACTTCGTTTCTATCAGCAGGCGTCCACCTTCCTCGGCACCTTGGATCCTCGCGAGTGCCTGGTCCTGGGCGGGGACTTTAACAACACCCTTGAAAAATGGGACCGCTCGGGGATCGAGCAGTGCCCGGCCGCCGCGGACGTCCTCAGGGAGATTGTCGAACATCACTCCCTGGTGGACGTCTGGCGCGACCACCACCCAGACGACAGCTCAACCTTCACCTTTGTCCGGGGGAGGCCCATCGGTCACACCACTCCCGTTTGGACCGCATCTATTTATCACGTTTTCACCTTTCGCGGGCCCACTCCTCCAGTGTCCGGCTGGCCCCATTCTCTGATCATCATCTCGCTACCGTGATGGCCTCTCTCTGTGCGGAGAGGCCGGGGCCGGCCTATTGGCATTTTAATAACAGTTTGCTGGAGGATGTGGGTTTCGTGGCGTCCTTCCGGGAGTTCTGGCTGGCCTGGCGAGGGCAGCGGCATGCCTTTCCCTCGGCGTGGCGATGGTGGGATCTAGGGAAGGTACGTGCCCGGCTCTTCTGCCGTGACTACACCCGGGGCGCCAGCCGACGGAGGGATGCGACGATAGAGCAGTTGGAACGGGAGGTCTTAGAGCTGGAGAGGTGTCTGGACGCCAGCCCTGAGGATCCATCCCTCTGTGGGGCGTGCTGGGAGAAGCGGGAGGAGCTCCGGGAACTCGAAGATCATTGAGCCCGGGGCGCCTTCGTTTGATCCCGCATCCGTCTCCTTCGGGAGATGGATCGCGGCTCCCGCTTCTTCTACGCCCTGGAGAAAAAGAGGGGGGCTAAGAAACACGTCACCTGTCCCCTCGCAGAAGATGGCACCCCCCTCACGGATCCGGCGGAGATGTGCGGGAGGGCCAGGGCCTTCTACGCGAGCCTTTTCTCCCCGGATCCGACCGATCCTAACGCTTGCAGAGTGCTCTGGGACGAACTCTCTACGGTCAGCACGGGCGACCGAGACCGGCTAGAGCTGCCTCTCACTCTGGCCGAGTTCTCGGAAGCCCTCCGTCGCATGCCAACTAATAAATCTCCGGGACTGGACGGGCTGACCGTGGAGTTCTACCGCGTGTTCTGGGATGTCCTTGGCCCAGACCTTGTCACCGTCTGGGCCGAGTCCTTGCAGGGCGGGGTCCTCCCTCTTTCGTGCAGGCGAGCCGTGCTCGCCTTATTGCCGAAGAAGGGGGACCTCCGCGATTTACGGAATTGGCGTCCCATCTCGCTCCTCAGCACGGACTATAAAGTCGTAGCAAAGGCCATCTCACTGCGGCTTGGGTCCGTGCTGGCGGACGTGGTCCACCCAGACCAGACCTACACTGTCCCGGGCCGCACCATTCTCGACAACCTGTATCTGGTCCAGGATCTCTTGGAGCTTGGGTGTAGGGATGGTCTGTCGTTCGCCCTCCTGTCTCTGGATCAGGAGAAGGCGTTCGACAGGGTGGATCACGGGTACCTCCTGAGCACTCTGCGAGCATTTGGCTTTGGGCCCCAGTTTGTGGGTTTTCTCCAGGTGCTGTATGCCTCCGCAGTGTGTCTGGTCAGGCTCAACTGGACCCTGACCGAGCCGGTCAGCTTCAGGCGAGGAGTACGGCAGGGGTGCCCCCTCTCGGGCCAGCTGTACGCTCTGGCGATCAAGCCCTTCCTCTGTCTCCTCCTCAGGAGGTTGACGGGGTTGGTGCTCCAAGAGCCGGAGCTGCAGGCTGGTCCTGTCGGCATCCGCCGACGATGTGCTCCTCGTGGTCCAGGACCCGGGCGACTTGGTGCGGGTGGAGGCTTGCCAGGCAATCTACTTGGCGGCCTCCTCTGCCCGGGTCAACTGGGTCAAGAGCTCTGGCCTGGTGGTAGGGGACGGGTGGCAGGCGAGCTCCCTCCCACCCGCGCTTCAGGCCATCAGGTGGAGCACGGGTCCGCTGCTCTATCTCAGCGTTTACCTTTCTGCCACGCATCCATTCCCGCCGGAGAACTGGCAAGGTTTAGAGGGCAGGGTGATAGAGCGGATCCGGAAATGGACAGGACTACTCCGGTGCCTCTCCTTTCGAGGGAGAGCACTGGTAATCAATCAATTAGTCCTGTCCATGCTCTGGTACCGGCTCAACACCCTGGTCCCGTCCCCGGGTTTCCTGGCCAACCTCCGGACGTCGATTCTGGAGTTCTTTTGGTCAGGACTGCACTGGGTCTCTGCAGGGGTTCTCCATCTTCCTCTGGAGGAGGGTGGGCAGGGCCTGAAGTGTCCACATACTCAGGTACATGTCTTCCGTCTCCAGGCCCTGCAGAGGCTCCTTTATGGTGCAGGTAGTCCGGCATGGAGCGTATTGGCGAACGCCTTCCTACGCCGCTTCCGAGGGCTCCGATATGACCGGCAGCTCCTTTATCTCCATCCGGGAGGTCTTCCACGAGACCTCTACGGGCTGCCGGTCTTCTACCAGGACCTCCTCCGGACCTGGAAGCTATTCTCAGCGACCAGGTCCGTGGCAGCCACCGAGGGGGCAGATCTCCTCGCGGAGCCCCTGCTACACAACCCCCAGCTCCGTGTGCAGGTGGCGGAGTCCCCCTCAGTGCGCCAGAGGTTGGTCCTGGCAGAAGTCACTAGGGTCGGAGACCTCCTGTACTACGACTGGGGAGACTGGCTGGATCCCCTGACGCTTGCTCAGCGCATGGGGCTCTCCAGACCTCGTACTCCCCGGCGTATACTTCAGGAGGTGAAGGCTGCTTTGCCGCCCGCTGCTCGGGTTTACCTCGACCGGGTCCTGTGAGAGGGTACGCCCCGCCCTCCCTTCACCCCAAGCCCTCTGGACCTTTTTATTGGGCCCCTGCCCCGTGGACCCGACCGGGTCCCCTGTCCCTTCACGGTGAGCCGGCTGCACGAACTGCAGCTGGTCCGCTTCCAGACCGCGCCAAGGAAACATCTATACACACTCGTGCTCCACACCCTTCATCTCCTCACCCTCACGTCCCGCCCTGATACAAAATGGCGGGACCTCCTGCCACCTTTAGAGGGTGAGAAGCCCCGGTGGGCCAGCCTTTACTCCTCCTTAGTCCCAAGGCCAGCCGGGGATGTCAGTTGGCGGCTCCTTCACAGAGCCGTGAGCACGGGCGTGTACTTTGCACGGTTCACCCCAATCCCCGACACATGTCCCTTTTGCGGCGTGAGGGATATCCTGGAGCACATTTATCTGGAGTGCGCAAGGCTGCAGCCCCTGTTCCGGCTCCTCTTAGACATTTTGTTGAGGTTTCGGTTGCACTTTTCCCCTCACCTTTTTATTTATGCACTTCCAATCCACGGCCCCACGAAGTCGCGGGACCTCCTGGTCAACCTCCTCCTGGCCCTAGCTAAACTGGCCATCTACAAAACCAGGGTGAGGAGATTGGCCGATGGAGGCTCCTGTGACTGTGGGGCCTATTTTCGATCCTTTGTTCTTTCACGCATCCGGGCAGAGTTCCTCTGGGCAGCATCCACTGGCTCCCTTGACACCTTTGAGGAGCAGTGGGCGCTGTCCGGGGTTCTCTGCTCGGTGTCCCCATCTGGTTCACTTCGTTTGACCCTTTGACCGCACTCCCGTTCCTGTTTTTTCATTTTTTGTCCCCCGGAATCACTTTGTATCCAGGTCCTGTGGATCCCTCCCCTTAGGCTGAAGGGGGGGGATCCTTTAGCAGTGGGTGGGCTTTGCCCGCCCACTTCCCGGATCCCAATAGGAACATGCTGGTTCCTTCCCACCTTCCTATAGCCCTCTGGCCTTGCCCCGTCACAATATATATAAAAAAGATCAAATTTGAATATATTGGGTTGTATCCCTCTCCTCCATATATATATATATACCTTGTCTGCAGGAAGCAGTTCTTATATATATATATATATATATATATATATATATAATATATATATATGCAATATTTTTCTGATAATTATAATTATCTAAAATAAGTGGCAACTACTTCTATCTGCCCCTAAATTCATTATTAAATGAATAATAATTCAGTCATCACAGCACAGGTGAGCCTTGTAGGGAAGGTAATGGCTTTACAGATAAGATCACAGGGATGGAGTATTCCATATAGAGAGAGCAGTGTGGGAGCAAGTGATAAGATTAATTTATCTAAAAGAAGCTGAAAAACAGTAACTCAAGAGCAGTAATAAAATTAAAATGATAGCAGAGCTATGACATGTCTTAGTGTAGTGGAGAAGAAAGAGAACTTGGACATTTTCTTATCAGCACTGAGTGGCCAACAATTGCTATTTTTCTCCCTATCACCAGTAGCTATTATGTCTCACTGGGATGATATCCCCATGAAGAATGCTCTGCAAGTGTCTGAGAAGATTGCATATTATGAACAACTGATTCTGCTCAGCTTCTGTAAAAACTGCTCTTTACTACCTAAGTAACGCACCATGCAGCATGTATTCAAACTGCATGGTGCTCACTTTTGCTAGTGGCATTGTCAGAGCAAAGAGAACTGCTTCCTGCAGACAAGGTTGAATGAAGGCTGCCCTTCTCTGTTAAAAATGAATCTGGGAAGCTTCCTATATTCAGTATTTTTTTTCTTTTCAATAGTCTTTTACCTACCTGAAAGTTCTCTTGTCCAGTGTAACCCTCTGATACCAGCTGCTGAAATGGGCTAAGGGCCGCTCTAGCTCATGTTGGGAACTGGACTAGCACATAGTCCAGGCAAGCATAAAAATGGTTTAAAGACACTTTTGCCTCTCCCCACTTCTCACCCTGTGCAAGGAGCCGAGCTCAATCAGATGGAAGGTTCTGGTCCCCAAAGTACTGAAGCCCTGCATTGATTATTTTGCCTAGGACATGTCTGAGGTACTGGATGCACAACAGTAGAACATATGATAAAGAACGTTGTGGTCTCTCCTTTAATCACTATGTTTTTACCGTGTATTTTTTTTCCATTTACTTTTTCTCTCTTTAATTAAATGATCAAATGATAAGAGTTAAACGTGGATAAGAAACTCTTTTTAGCTGAAACCATTTAGTATATTGTACACTTGATAAATGCCCAAAGGGAAGAAGTTGGCACCTGTGCTTATCAATTAGTACTGCAAGGTTATGAAAAATGCTGTAAAAATGGTAACATAGATGAAATTGTTTTGTAAATGTCATGAAGAGGTACATTTTCTGTGGGTGGATAGCATGCTTAATTTCCTGCACTCTTCAATGAAAAAACATATCTTGCAAGTAACTTTCATTTACTTAGTGTTAAAATGAAGTGCAAAATAATTCTAAGAGTATAGTCCAATGCGAAAATAAATATTATAGAATCTCATACATTTGCTTAGCCCCTTTCATTTTACAAGATAATAGAGAGCTTCACAGATTTTACCTGCCAGAGAAGTGCAGCTATCTCGATCTTTTACTAATGCATGTCAAAGGAGCACAAAATCATCATCACAATTATCTGAGAGCTAATAAACATTTCAGAATTCCTCTTAAAAGACATACTATTTATTGTCAGTGTTCTCTCTTGTCCCATTATTCATAAACAAGGCTACAATTTAGTCATGGGTATTTTTAGTAAAGGTCATGGGCAGTAAACAAAAATTCATGGACCGTGACTTGTCCATGAATTGTACTATATACCCCTAACTCAGGGGTTCCCAAACTTGGTTCGCGACTTGATCAGGGTCAGCCCCTGGTGGGCTGTGAGATGCTTTGTTTAGCTGCTTGCAGCTCCCAGTGGCCGCGGTTTGCTGTTACAGGCCACTGGGAGCTGCGAGTGGCCGTACCTGCGGATGCTCAGGTAAACAAAGTGTCTTGCGGCCCGCCAGGAGCTTACCCTGAACAAGCTGCGAACCAAGTTTTGGAATCCCTGCCCTTACTAAAACTTGGGCTGGGAGGTCTGGAGTGCTCTTGGGGGGCGGTCTGTGGGTGCTGGAGGGCGTGGCCTGGGATCTCCCGCTGGTGCTGGGAGAGGCGGGTGGCAGCACACAGCCCGGGATCCCCACTGGTGACTGTGGGAAGGCCGGGTGGCGCCGCATGGCCCGGGACCCCCACTGGTGCTGGGGTGGGGCGGACGGTGGTGTGTGGGTCAGGACCCCACTGGTGCTGGGGAGGTGGGCGGCGTGTGGCCCAGGACCCCTGCTGGTTCTGGGGGAGGAGGATTGATGGGGCTAGCAGGCTTCCTACCCAGCTCTGCGCAGCTCCCCCGAAGCAGCCGGCATGTCCCTGCATATCCTGAGAGAGGGAAGTCATGGGAGGCTCCCCGCGCTGCCCCCACCATAAGTTTCAGCTTCGTAGTTCCCATTGGTCAGGAACCACAGCCAAAGGGAGCTGTGGAGGAGGCACCTGCAGGTGCGGGAAGTGCATGGAGCCCTTTGGCCTCTCCATCAAGGAGCTGCAGGGATATGCTGGCCACTTCCAGGGAGCCCCACCGCAAGGTAAGCTCTGCCCCAGACCCCAATCCCAGCTCTGAGCCCCCTCCCACACCCAAACTGCCCCAGCAATGGCTGGTGCGGCTGGCTCTGGGTCTGCGTTATCTGCTTGGGCAGCCCCAGAGCCAGCCACACCAGCTGCTGCAGAAGTCATGAGGGTCAAAGAAAGTCACAGAATCCATGACCTCCATGGCAAACACACACCCTTATTCATAAAATGATCCTCTGGACTTTGCTCAGCCAAACCTCCCATTGACTTTTTGGGAGATTTGCATTTGCAAATACAGCAAGGTTGGACTCCATTTGAAAAACACTCTTTAGCTCTCTTAAGCATATGTCTAACTTTTAGGACATGTGTAGTCTCACTGAAACCAATGATACACAAAAATGAGACTATTAATGTGGGAGGGTAAGGGTCTAGTCATTTTTCAAAACTGACGCTGTTTAAAAATCATTTTTTGTTGTTGTTGATGGTGGCTTTTTGAGAGAAGGGGTTTTGGAGGAGAGGATAGAGACTCCCAGGAACCTCCTGGCAAAAACAAACCAACAAAAACCCAGAAAACAAACCACAAGTCCCTACTGTGATGTGACAGAAGGTGCCTCCATTATGGGGTACAAAAACAGCATCTTTCCTGCCATGGTGTTTCAAAGTTGACAGGCAACTATAAGGAACAGAGAACTTTGGGCATTTGGAGGAAGGAATAAAGAAGTTCAGAGGCTAGGCTTTGGGGATCACAGCATTGTTCCTCTGATTTTCTAAGCACCTTAAAATTAGCCGCTGTGATGCTCGGCATTGCAACACCTAAGTCCCTTCATGGATTTCCGCCTTGCTGATGGAAAACTTATGCTAGGTTATCTATTTCAGTTGTTCTCAGCATTTTTGCAATGGAAATTCAAAGCTGGCTCTGGTTTCTTCTGTAGGGTTCTCTGCAGGATGGCAGGTATATGTAGGATCAGAACATTCCTCCACCAAATTTATGCATTTAGAGAGGAAATGTATGCATTTAAATGGCCCTGGTATTAGTGGCCCAACCCAAAACACCAAACTAGAAAGGAGGGAACAGGCACACCCTAAAATACTTGCTTAGCTGGAGTAGGGTGAGGTGTTGGACACTACCACTGCAGTCTTCACAAGATGCTCCAGTGCCAGAAAGGGAAGGAAGAGCTATGGTTAAAGGAAAGAGGGTAACTGCAAAAAAAGAGCATTTCCTTACAGAGTTGAAATGAAACAAAATATGCCAGGCCAAATCAGGTTATATCACTGCATTTATCATGAGAAAAACTAACATATCTCTGTATTGTATGCAGTGTTGTTGTAGCTGTGTTGGTCCCAGGATATTGGAGATATAAGGTGGGTAAGTTAATATCTTTCATAGGACCAACTTCTGTTGGTGAGAGAGACAAGCTATCTAGCTTACACAGAGCTCTTCTTCGGGTCAAGAAGATCTCTGTGTAAGCTTGAAAGTTTGTCTCACCAACAGAAGTTTGTCCTATAAAAGATAGTACCTCCCCAACCGTATACTTCAGTATTGACTTTCTGATGTAGAACATCAGACATGTGCCCAATTCACTCAATAGCATATATTTCTTCTAGTAGTTTTATAGAGGTGTAGTTGTAATGGCTGTTATATGTATTAGAATAATCTTTGAAAGATTAAATAATTCCTTGCTGAAAAATAGCCAGACATTATAGCTATAGTCACATGAATACTTAGGGCTACATTCTCCAAACAGATATATGTCTGCACAGGTGTAAACCCAACAGCTACAGCATGTTATTAAATTAATACACTGAAACAATCGCTGCTACATACTGGTAAGCAAAGCTCTAATTATATTAAAAATGAATTAATAATAGGAATGTTAGATTATACTGCAACATCATGTTCTTTATCTCTATTTAAAAATATCTTACATGAAAAATTTGCCTTTTTATTTTCTTATCTTTGCATGCCCTGTACATATGTATCTTGCAGTCTCATTGGACAATTCAGTTGGTTTGGATTGTAAGGAGGCAAAGCAAATGTGGCTCACAGAAGGTCAGAAGTATCTTGAATGTCAAACTAAAGGTCACAGAGCTTGACTGTGAATACTGAAGCATAAACAGATTTCTAAAAGACTGACTCTCTAAAACTTCAGGGCTTTATTGAAATCATTTGAGTGGAAAGCACATTTTAGCAGTAATTATAGAAGTATAAGGGTAGTATTATAAAAAATCTCCTCTGTGGATTACTGGATATACATTCTTCATGGGGATACCATACCCCGCATTGGATTAGATGGGGAAGGAGTGCATTTTCTGCAAAGATAGCCAGACAAAGGTTTGGCCTGTCTCTCAGAAACTGCTGTGCTTTCTAATTAAGAAAAGAGTTTCCACATGAGCTCAGGAAAACACATATTTATCTTAAGAGGAAACCGCTTTTACTCTGGCTTGGGAAAAGAAGTATACTATGCTGTTTTTAAAAGGCATGAGAGTTTAACAGTATGTAGAACTGAATGGGAGGAAAGGCTTAAAGTTCCTGAGAAAGGATTACTGCAAACCCTGTGAAAGGGCTATGTTAAACCGGGACTCATATAGGTAAATGTGTTAATTTTATTTCTTCTTTTAGCTGTCCTCTGCTAAAGAAGCCTCTGGAAGGGCATGGTTGGAGAGCCAAGAAGTGGGTAAGCCAACTTCTGTAGGAAGTAACCTTGAAGGAAAAAACTGGTGTGTCTTTGAGGCTGAAGAAGATGGCTGCTTCATTACTTAGGGCATTGGGACTGGAACCTGCAATAGAGGGGAGACCTGATCTCCTGTGCACCTTAGTGGTGATTTCTAAAAGGGGGTGACTAGGTATCTTTCAGCCAAGGGGTGAAGTCTTATTGGCAGAGCTGTGGCAGCTAAGGTTTGACTGGCTTTTTTTTTTTGGATGTGAGGGGATTTTTATACTCTGGAAGGGGAGAAGTCTTCAGTTGGCCAGAGGTCCAAACTATTCTGTCAGCAGAGGGATTCTGTTAATCAGTGAGAGGAAACTGACTCAGAGGGGCACCTAATGGGATGGAATAATAAGAAATACTGATACACAAAGTGACACAGTGCATGTTCCTAAGACATATTAAATTAACTATATTGCAATATTTAGCAAGAAACATCTGTTGAGTACTTTTAGGCAATGAAAAAAAAAACATTTGGCAGGCGTTTATAATATTGGGTGATCTATGATATTTTCAGCTGTCACACTAGCTATTTTGCCTGTAGAACTGTTTAAAATGTTCTTCAGGAACTTTATTTAGGGTGGTTTTTTTCACTTTTTTCGTGCTTAAAAATGGCATGTCTAGTTTGCTCGAACTTTCTGGTTTAATCCACTATTGGATTAAACGGAGCCTGGAAAACCTAACGAAAAACTAAAAATATGCTGTTAAAAGAGGGATGTATTTACCTTCAAATAAGGTGGGTCATATTAATCTCCTCACAATACACATTAGACATGGGGACCCAATTCTATCTAGTTTTTGGTCCAGTCTGTTACATGCTCAACTCTGTTTGGTGGTACTTGGATTCTTGGATTTACTTGGGCCTGATCTTTGTGAATTGTGAAACTGTTCACCGTTCACAATTGTGAAACAGTTCTAACTGTTTGGTGTTAGAATCTAATGAGTTGTATAAATAACCTCCTTCGACCCCAGTTTGTTGGCTGAACCAAACAATTAGAATAATTTTGAGCAAACAAAATACTTTTCATTTTTGGATTATATAACTTTTAAAAATAAAATTAAGGTAAAATGCAAAGTGAAAAGAGGTTCAATTTAAAACATCAGAACATTTGTTTTGTTTTGACATTTTCAAAACACTTAGACTTCTCTGGAACTATTTTCCAGCTGAATCAATTTGGTGAATTCAACATCAATTTGTAAAATGTTTCAGTCAACCTGAATTGGCAGTTTTAGCTTAAAAATTTTTGTCTGAAAAATTTCATCCATCTCTGATTTAAACATCCACAAAATTTAAGAAGTTTACAATGCAAGACTTTGGTTTGTGGTCCTTTTTCTCATATGTTCTGTTATGTCCTCTTACAGACCACTCTTTGATCAACTCATGTGATGTCCAGAAGCCGGATAATCCCTGGATTGATGACATAGATACTGTTAGAGAGCTTATTCCTTCATAGAATCATAGAATCATAGAATCTCAGGGTTGGAAGGGACCTCAGGAGGTCATCTAGTCCAACCCCCTGCTCAAAGCAGGACCAACCCCGACTAGATCATCCCAGCCAGGGCTTTGTCAAGCCTGACCTTAGAAACCTCTAAGGAAGGAGATTCCACCACCTTCCTAGGTAACCCATTCCAGTGCTTCACCACCCTACTAGTGAAAAAGTTTTTCCTAATATCCAACCTAAACCTCCCCCTCTGCAACTTGAGACCATTACTCCTTGTTCTGTCATCTTCTACCACTGACAACAGTCTAGATCCATCCTCTTTGGAACCCCCTTTTATGTAGTTGAAAGCAGCTATCAAATCCCTCCTCACTCTTCTCTTCTGCAGGCTAAACAATCCCAGTTCCCTCAGCCTCTCCTCATAAGTCATGTGCTCCAGCCCCCTAATCATTTTGGTTGCCCTCCGTTGGACTCTTTCCAATTTATCCACATCCTTCTTGTAGTGTGGGGCCCAAAACTGGACACAGTACTCCAAATGAGGCCTCACCAGTGCCGAATAGAGGGGAATAATCACGTCCCTCGATCTGCTGGAAATGCCCCTACTTATACAGCCCAAAATGCCGTTAGCCTTCTTGGCAACAAGGGCACACTGTTGACTCATATTCAGCTTTTCGTCCACTGTAACCCCTAGGTCCTTTTCTGAAGAACTGCTGCCCAGCCATTCGGTCCCTAGTCTGTAGCAGTGCCTGGGATTCTTCCGTCCTAAGTGCAGGACTCTGCACTTGTCCTTGTTGAAGCTCATCAGATTTCTTTTGGCCCAATCCTCTAATTTGTCTAGGTCCCTCTGTATCCTGTCCCTACCCTCCAGCGTATCAACCACTCCTCCCAGTTTAGTGTCATCTGCAAACTTGCTAAGGGTGCAGTCCACACCATCCTCCAGATCATCATCTTCCCACTTCCCTGGTCCTTCTTGCGTGAAGAGGGAGAAACAATACACAAAGTCCAAAGGTGCAAACAGTTCTATGTTTATTGGGATGAACTTCCAGCAAGCTTAAATCCAAGTTCCTTTTTCCTTATTTTCAAATCCCCAATTTACTTCCTGTTTGCCGCTAATCTATACAATAATATTCTCAGCTATACCTTAACCAATCATTTTACTGAAATTTACCTAACCAATCCTAACATATTGTAACATAATTCTCTAGCCAATTATATCCCACTACCCTAATTAACTTACACCTAACAAAATTAATTATACAGCAGACAGAAACAATTAGAGAACCAGACAGATTAACAATAGAAAAGTGGGGGCCATAAAGAAATGAGGGTTTCACAACCACAACTATTGAGAAGTGATTTCTTGCCAAACAGAATGCTATCAAACTAAGTTTTCTTTAACCATCTTTATCTGGTGATGACAGGCATTATCAGGACAGAATTGTCTTCCTAACAGCCCAATAGCACCTTATTTCAATGCGGCTAGTTTGGAATGTAAGGATGTGACCGTACGCTTCCTAGTTTATGGCTGCCTCTGCTACTTAGCCAAAGGCCTTAGCATAAGAACAGGGCCTTAGACTGTCACACAGTGAGAAAAGGCCCTTACGCAGGCAGACAGTGATTTTGATTCTTCTTTTATACCTCTATAACTAGCTAAATGATAAACATATACCTACATTAATAAAATATAGGCCTTTACAGACAGGCCTGCATATCTATATCCTATCAGATACAAGTTCAGTAAGCCAAAGAACAGTGTCCACTTATTCAAATAAGTGGGTACAGAGACCACTCCTTTCCTGCTGCTGGTGTTGCTGATACCTCCCATTTCCCTCTCCCCTATAGCTAAGAACAACAGACACACCCCTGAACTTCCTAACAGAATTGCTTCCTGAGGCAAGAGTCCTTATTTTCCAAAAGGAGCCACATTCTTTTGGGGAGTGGCTGTGAGTGTAATTCACTCACTCAGCATAGTAACTGTAGCAATGCCGTTGCAATGGGATTTTTATTCTGCCTGGTAGCTGGGTTGCAGATGTTTTGAGAGAGACTGGGGAATGGAAAGTGAAACTGTCTTTGTTTTTTTTGTTTTTTTCAAGAGTGATGCTGCCACTAGGAGGAGGCAGTTAATGCTGTGTGAGGCTCTGGCTATGACGGTGCTTTTAACATTTCCACATGGGGATATTACAGAAAAAAAAAACTAACTGATGTTACAAGTGTTTGTCTTGTAACCTAGTCTGGCTCAAAGTTAATTAGGAGCAAACCCTATCAATATTTCAATTGAGATAATGGATTGGAATGACAAGCTTTGGGGTTTGAAGCCCAGCTCTTCCTCACCTGATATTAATAGCCCAACAAATATCTTATATTTTGCTTCTCTTTTTATGACAAGTGACATTCTGTTTTTTTGAGTTACTTGGGATTTTCAGGGGGCAAAGGTGAAGGACTCAGAGTGAGGGTGGTTGTTTGTACTTGAGATGACCAGCCTAGTGGGAAAGTATATAGATGGGGTAAGAGCCCCAAAGAATACAGCTTAAGGCTATGTTGTCTCTGAAGGTGAGAGCCTCAAAGCAAGCGAGGCGATAAGGAGTGGTATATGGAGGATATTCAGTCTGACGGGGCACTTGTGTGTGGGACCATTCAGCCTTGAGCCTCCTGGGGCTTGAAAGTGTTCAGTTTATTGCTCATCAGAACCATGCCCAAAATGTAGGGGAGGAGTGGTCACACTATTGAGAGAAATGGCACATGTGATTGCAGAATATAGGAGGTACTTGGCTGAAACACACAGTCTCCTGCCTTGCCCCCTCCGTTCCTGGTCAAGGACCCTATGGCCCACTACGGATATTAGTTGGGAAAGGCATGGATTTTAAAAAAAATCCATGATCTTTTCCCTATTCTAACTTCCAGCCACCTTGCTGAGTGTGATCAGGTTTCTCAGGTGACATTTTTCTTAAAGACAGACAACTGGATTAAAGGTATGTCTTTGTGACTATTTCACTTTCCTGATTTGGCTTTTGTCTGTTGCTGGTTAGCTTTCTTGAAGAAATGTCTGCTTGTATTTTTGCTCTTTTTAAAGAGTTCTTTGTTTGGAAAGTATATACACACAAAGTTAAAGAAGGAACTCCCATTTTCCTCTACTTTAACTCTTGAGACAAATTCTGCTCCTGCTTAGGTGGGTGTAAATAAGGATAAATTCCATTGAAAACAAAAGAGTAACTCTAGAGTGTCAGTGACTTAAGTGTGAGCAGAATTTGGCTCTCTTTCCAATATTTTAAAGACTTCAATATGCAAGTATGAAAACCCCTTTTCAAAAGTGTCTGACAATTTCTAACTCGTGTGGGGGTTTTTTTTTGTTTTTTGTTTTTGTTGAGAACAAAAGCCTTGGGTAGCTTTCAGTCTTTTTGAAAAAGATAAAAATTGCTTGCTAAATTGCATCCCGACACCAAAGTCAAAAGACCTTGGACCCACTTTGTGCAAAAACTTTGAGCTTTCTTGCCTGTTGCATGAGAGGTGAAAGAGAATTCAGAGGAATAGTTTCATTGTAAAATATAACAATATGTCTATGTAACCATATGCTGTACGCCAGTTCTGCAAAACTGCTGAAATACTATTTTTACCTGCATCACCATTTTATGGCTGCTATGCTGGGTGATCAGCAGTTTAAATTATTGTCCCTAGAATTCATTGATAGTCACTGCAAGAGTCACTTGTGACTGGAGTTACTTCTCCAAGTAGGCAAACTATATTCCACCACCAATGTCTGCATGGAATTCTCAAAGGTAATCAAAGAAGATTTGAATTTTTTTTAAAATGGATATCTGAACTGAAGTCTTATCATATTCGTCATGTCTTAACTGAGCCTGCACAGTGCACAAAGTCTGCTCAGGATGTCCTCTTGGATATGAGCCCGGTGACCTGACACAGTGTCAGCATTTGTGGTTCCCAGAGAGGAAGGGAAAATAGTTCAGAGAACACTTTAATAGATGTATCAGAAATTTTATTTTAAAAATTAAATGGGGTAAATGTCAGTTTTTTCCAACCAGTTATAGAGACAGCCAATGAAATTTGGAAACTGAAACTTTCAAAAAAGTTTGGAGACCAACTTTAAAAAAGGCATTCATTTTTTTTCAACTAGGTCTAGTATTTATAACCGTCAACTTATTTGTTTTTAATTATACTAGGAACTATTTTATTTTTATAGAGAGAAGGTATGTTGCTTACATTTCCACAAAGTTTTTTAGTAGCTGCACAATTTCTAAACTATTTAAACTCCTACTCACTATCTCAAACTAGAGTATTCTGAAGCACTGGAATCTTGGGACTTCTGTCTGTCTAGGATCAGTTATATTTGCCTATCATTAAAAACAGACTCTGAATAACAATAATACTTTGTGTTATATACACCTTCCATCTGAGAATTTGAAATAGAACTGGTCCAAAAAGTACATAAAAATCTAAAGCTCGGAAGCCTTGATGATTTCTAAATTCAGATTGGTTTATACACATTGGCTCTAATTGTGGAGCCTTTACTCATACTAGTCAACACTTAATCAATCTATGTAATCCCATTGAAACCAATAGAGCAAATTGAGTAAGTCTTCACCATTGTGAATACATTATGCCTTTTAAAGCATAAATTATCCATTTATGCTTTAAACTTCCCAGCATTGTGTGAGATGAATATTATGTCTACTTCCTGGATATGGAAACTTGAGCACAACACGGGGTACTAGTTGGCATCTCCGACAGACCACCAAATCTCACCATAGAACACATGTGCGAGGAGGTCATTCTAACTACAATAGTGGGGAGGAATCATAGAATATCAGGGTTGGAAGGGACCTTAGTAGGTCATCTAGTCCAACCCCCTGCTCAAAGCAGGACCAATCCCTGATTTTTGCCCCATATCCCCAAATGGCCCCCTCAAGGATTGAACTCACAACCCTGGGTTTAAGCAGGCCAATGCTCAAACCACTGAGCTATCCCTCCCCCCCAGGAGTGGAAAGGGGCAGGGTAACTGCATTATCCTCTGGACCTCTGACTTGAGCAACAGAAACTGGAGGTGTCATGCTGCCAGTACTAAAACATGCTACGAAATTGTCATCTGTAATTTTTTTGACACTCCAAACTCAAATTGCTGCATCTGACATGGGGGAATTTAATTTTAGCCCGGCAAGTGATGTAGTTGAAAATGATTGAGTCAAATTAGCTGAGATAATACTCAACAAAAAATGTGAATGAGGACTAGGAACAGTTTAAGGACAATTTATTAAATTCCAAAAAAAGTCAAAATCCTACAGATGAGAGAAAAAGCTGTGCTTAAATTTGGTTTAAAAAACAAAAATCACAGCCTGTCTTAGAGGGGAAGTGAAAGCAGTATTTAAAAAATAATAAAAGGGGGAGAGGGCAAGGAGAGTTGATAGGTATGACTATAAATTAAAAGCTAGGAATTGTAGAAAATCAATGAGGGAAGCAAAAGGGTAGAAGGAGAAACCTCTGGCCAGCAGAGTTAAAGACACAAAAGAGAAATTTAGGTATATAAAGAACAGAAAGTATCTTAAGAAAGGTATTTGTCCATTACCAGATGAATGTGGTAGACTTGTCAATAATAATGCAGAAAAGGAAGAAGTGTTCAATAAATATTTCTGTTCTCTATTTGGAGGTAAAGCAGTTGGGAAATGCTTCCAAAAGACCGTACAGCTGTTTGATAACAATACGAAGGATCAAATTCTTTTTGCTTATTATCCAATCTGTGTGCTCATAATATTAAGTAGACTGGATTACTGTACAAAAATTCCTATAAAAGACTAGTGTAAAATGAAGAATGCTATTTTATAGCATTATGGAGCAGAATTCTGATCTGTTAGACTAGCATGCTTTTGCAGTTTCACTAGTATAAAAATACAGAGTTAAACTTTAAGAGTATATGTATGCAATTAGAGAACAGGTGTCATTAAGTCTTTTATTTCTTTTTTTTAAGCAATAAAGCTCTTCTTTCTTAAAAAGAATAAAGCAGAACACAACATGGAATAGATCAACATGTTTACCAAAAAAGAAAACAAATTTTGAGTTTTGTGAAAGCCATTAACATAATACAATTTTTTTCCCTTGTGTAGAAAGACCAGCCTTGGAACATTTTTCCCCAAAAATGATTAGAAAGGGATTCTGATAAAGTTTAAGCTATTGTGCATTAAAATTACCATTCACAATGACAATATTCTCTTCATTTTCTTATCTAACTCTTCTAGGATGGTTTAGCTGAATTAGTATTTTAAGAGTACAAAATAACTGTCTATCAAAGGGATTATAATTTTCTGTGCTTTGATAGTTTATCAGTCTCAAAATGGTATTTTTTGGGGGGGCGGGGGGTTTGCCATATGCTGAAGGAGGGGAAGGATTGTCTTGTGGCTAAGACATAGAAAGTGTGGTCTATTGCTGACTCGGCCACATAATACTTATCTGACATTGAGGTAGTCACTTTGAGCTGAATTATTCCTATTGCAGGGCTGAGCTGTAAGGAGAGTGGAAAGATAGACACACAACCACATTGCAAAGTACTGAAGCATTGCATCTCTAAAAGACAAAATGACACTGTGCTCGGTACTGTGGGAGTATGCTAGGAAACACTCCTATTTTAACAGGGGTATTCAATGCTTTTCCTGGATTAGTAACAGGGGTGGAAAATCTATGAAAACATGCTGTCTCTGGGACTAATGTCAAAAGAGCAGCATTTCCTCTTCTACTGTGTTCTCCACAGGGGCGGCTCCAGGCACCAGGGTGGTGGTAGCGTGACGGTTGCTGCAAGGTCGGCAGTCAGGCAGCATTCGGCGGCGTTTCTGTGGGAGGTCTGCCGGTCCCGCGGATTCGTTGACAATTCGGTGGCGGGCATGCCGATGGGGCGGGACCAGCAGATCACCTGCAGAAACGCCGCCGAATCCGCGTAACCAGCGGACTACTGGCAGGCGTGCCGCCGAAGGCCGCCTGACTGCCGTGCTTGGGGCAGCAAAAATCATAGAGCCACCCCTGGTTCTCCAGGAAGCCAGATCATGAGCATAAAGAGAGCGTGTGTGTGTGTGTGAGAAGGGGGTTCTGTCTGTATGTGCTCTGCCTATCTGTACCTGAGTTTCTGCATCTTTAAGGGGATAACATCTATCTTTCAGAGGTGTTGCAATGGTCAGTCCTGTAACAGTAGACAAGGTCCAAGTATGAAATGCCTTACTTATGTGAGTTCATAGTAAGGATAAGAGCATGCAAGGAGATTTCCTCCCAGCTTGCTGAGTCCGGTAGAATGGAAATAACTGAACAGAATTTGACTGCTATTGTTACTTAACTGTCTCCTGTTCCTTTACTACACTCTAAAGGCTTTTTTCTCCTTCACATGGAAATAGCTGTCTAACATATTTCTGTTCAAAATCAGCATAGTGCCCTGTCACTTGGTCATAAGTTGTTTGCATTCTACATTGATTAGGGAGCTGCAGGAGAGATTCCAGCAATGTGGTTTGTCCATTAGAACATTGCCACCGATAGCTAATTCAGAGATATCTTTGCAGCACTAGCTCACTATGCTCCTTATTTGAACACTCATTGGAAACCAATATAATCACGTGTTTACTTTTTTAATCCACTCTAAACCTGCCATTTCAAAAACCATTGGAACTGCAACAAGTTTATCACTTAAATAGCATATAAATCAGGTGTGGGTGATTTACACCAACAAACTTATTCTTTGGGCTCAGCCATGAAATACTTAATTGGGAAAAGTTCATTACATTCAAAGGTATTTTTGCCTGAGTACTTGGCATTTACTGTGAACATTGTCTTGTCTAAGAATAGAACTGTTGGCACAAGACACGCTGTCTGGTAAAACAAGAGGTGAAGGGCATCTTAATTAAAGAGCTTCCTTGATCAATAGCCTTGTATTACGGGTTGAACTGGTGACTGAATAAATGAGACTTGTCCAAACTATTTTAAAAATCTGTCTCAGACCCGGTTAAGATGAGCAACTTTTGAAAGTGACACTTGAAGGATGGGGTAACTTTTTTGTTCAGGTTAGGCCTGTGCTTGCTTTGTCATTACCCCAGGAAGCAGACAACAGGATGATCAGAGAGGGATGGAATCAGACTTCCTCCATGCTCCCTCCCTCCACCCCAATCTCTTAAACATAAGGTTCAGTGTTGTCAGGGAAGCTTCCTCTGGTGAAACTTCAAAATCCAAATTATTTTCCGTGGCATCTCCAGGGAATCTTCACAGGCCCCTATGATACAATATTGGTGGGCTAGATCTCTTAAAAATAACAAATTCTAGATATACTGTGAATGTGTAAGATTCAGTTTAAAGTCTTGTACATTCCAGGTCCTCCTGCAGCCCAATAAGCTCAGGGAGGGGTGAGGAATAGAGTAAAATACATAGTAACTTTTTTCTATTAGAACCCATCTTTTAAAATTGGGTTGTATAATTGGATCTCGATGAAACTGCTGCTGCATGTAGTAGCTATATCAGCTACGTATGGCCATCTCAAATGTTCCACTTCAGAAATCAAATGATAGTACATATAGGCTGGAAAACTTTGCTATGGGGTGAAAGTTTATTCCATATGCTGTTCCATATTGCTTTAGGATTTTGTGACCATGTAGCTGTGTAACTTTTTTAAAAATACCAAGGGATGTAGTGCTTACCTGCGCAGTGATTACTGGACTGCAACAGTCTTGAGGAAATTAAATGGGAGCATGCATTTAGAAGGACTGTATTGCATTATCTTCCCATTCCTGAGCCCAAAGAAAGAGAAGGAGCCAGGGGGAGGGAGGGCAGAATTGTGTGACAATGTAACTGAAACTGTATTATAATGCACAAGCAGGCATAACTAAGAGTGCATGGATTACCTTAATTCTACCTTCTAAAGTTTTGGGTGCTTCATTTTGCAGTCTTAATGTTTGCGTTTTGTACCGCAATATATCCCACATATGTGGAGGTGATATCCATTGATTTGCTGGAGGGCCATGGGAAATAAACTTATGCTGCCCTTTGACCACATGACCTGCTCTCTTCCCAAGAAAACCATTTCTTTGTCTTATTCAAACCTTCCAAACCTTTGAGAAGCTTCAAAGACTGTTTCTCTGCACCTCCTCCTTGAAAGTGATCTTTCCTTCTAAAAATATTACATCGGACCAAAGCCCTAGGTAGCGAGATTCTCTCTGCATTGCTAGACATAAACTTCATGACTACAAAGTTCATGACTACAAAGCTACCTGTGGCAATGTTCTAATGGACCCCACACAACCCTATGGAGCTATGAAAGGGGAGCTTTCTTCTGTTGGAAAAGGGAGATTCCCAACCTCCCAATGGGACATCTAGCACTGTATTCCAGTCAAGGAAGGTCACAAAACAACCTATAAAGATGACCGTCTCTGAACACGAAAAGTATTTCAGATTATTTGTAGAGACCTTTATGACTCATGAAACCCTGTGTAGTTGGTAACTGTGGCAACAGGATTTACAAGCTGAAGGATATAAACAATAGTCCCAATAACTTTTAAAGACTATGAACTATTTCTAAGATATTGTTTTTATCTGTAATACAAGGGAACACTTAAAATCATTCAATTTTCAGAGATATTACTGGTTCTAGCAGTATTCTCCATCTCCTTGAGGGAAAATTGCTGGAACCAGTAACATCATGTTTATCTACTGAATATGATCTGATGTAGTACAAAGGCTTTGGCTTCAGTGGAGCAACTGCTGAGGATTCTATCCTTTGTCCTAACGTGTTTGGCATGAATTGAATAACTTGTGGTTTTCCTGCAGACCTTAATCATGTGGATATAACATTTATTCCACTTTATCATGTATTTCTTTATATCATCATGACACATTATAAAATCAAAATGCATGTAGCACAGAATCCACCGAAGTACGTAAGTCCATTTATATCTTTAAGCACATGAATAGTCCCACTGACTTCCACATGCTTTGTTTGATCAGATACTAAGTATCTTTCTACGTCTCCATACTCTGCCTCCTTTCTTCTTTCATTTCCTTTCATTTGTTTCTCTGTTTTCCCCCCATTACTTCTTCTTCCTGATGGTTGTGGAACAAATTGATAAACTAAACAGTAATAAGTCACCAGGACCAGATAGTATCCAGACAAAAGTTCTGAAAGAACTCAAATGTTAAATTGCAGAACTACTGACTGTGGTATGTAATCTATCATTTGAATCTGCTTCTCTACCAGATAATTGGAGAATAGCTAATGTGACACCATTTTTTAAAAAAGGGCTCCAGAGGCAATCCTGGCAATTACAGGTCGGTAAGCTTAACTTCAGTATGAGCCAAATTAGGTGAAACTACAGTAAAGAACAGAATTATCAGACACATAGATGAACATGATTTGTTGAGGAAGAGTCAACATAGCTTTTGTAAAGGGAAATCATGCCTCACCAATCTACTAGAATTCTTTTGAGCGGGATAATAAGACAGAAAATATCATATTGCCTCTCTATAAATCCATGGTACGCCCAAATCTTGAATACTGCATGCATATCTGCTTTCTCCATCTCAAAAAAAGATATATTGGAACTGGAAAAAGTATAGAAAAGGGCAACAAAAATGGTTAGGGGTATGGAACAGCTTCTGTATGAGAAGAGATTAATAAGATTGCGTCTTTTCAGCTTGGAAAAGAGACAACTGAGGGCAGATATGATAGAGGTCTATAAAATGTCTGTTGTGGAGAAAGTAAATAAGGAAGTGTTATTTACTACTTCTCATAACAAATGAAGCAGGCATCACCAAATGAAATTAATAAGCAGCAGGTTTAAAGACAATAAAAGGAACTACTTTTTCACACAAAGCACCGTCCACTTGTGGTACTTTCTGCCAGAGGATATTGTGAAGGCCAAGACTATAACAGGGTTAAAAAAAAACTAGATATGTTCATGGAGGATAGATCCATCAATGGCTATTAGCCAGGATGGGCAGGGATGGTGTCCCTAGCCTCAGTTGGCCAGAAGCTGGGAATGAGCAATAGGGAATGGATCACTTGATGATTTCCTGTTCTGTTCATTCCCTCTGGGGCACCTGGCATTGGCCAGTGTCAGAAGACAGGATACTGGGCTAGATGGACCATTTGTTTGACCCAGTATGGCTGTTCTTATATATGTTCTCCTCAATGTTCATACCTTAAATATCAATGAGGGCTTATAGAATTTCTGGTTACAACTATTCAAACATAAGAATTTCTCACTTTTAGGAAAAAAAGATATAAATAACCAAAAACAAATGACAAACACTTTGAACCAAATAGAAACTTTAAAAAGTTTCATTTAAATACTTTCCGTCCACTAATTTTTGCTTACAGTGCTCTTTTTGTAAATTTGCATGTAATTTCATGTTCAGTATTTTTTAAAAACTTTATGCAGTAGACCTGTCTAATTGTGACTACACATTTGTAATTAATTGAACACCTTTAAATAAATGTTCCCCTAAAGGAGTGGGAAAAGAACTGCAGAACCAGAATGTTGAAATGACACACTTTTGTAGATTGCCTGTGTCTATTTCAACATTTGACCTCTACCATGTGGCTCGACTATAAATTTTGCCTATTTTTAAATCTTGTATATATGCCTGTCATCTATAACGTAGATATGAATACACAATTATCATCCTTAAACTCTTCAACTACCTTACTGTTATCTATCTATAAAAGGAAAAATTTGGAAAGGGAGATTACTGCAGGACACTTAACATCCAGGATTTTTGTTTTGCATTAACTACTAAGGAAGAGTACAACACTTGTAACTCTATTTGTTTAAATATAGGGTACTGAACATTTCATTTTTATTAAAAATTATTGGCTTTTTTATTTTAGACTTTGAATTCAGCTGTAAAATTTAATAAGATTTAGCAACTGGATGTGCCAGAACTCTGGTACAATGATCACCTTCTTTTAAGCAAGATCTTGCCTTGAACATGTTTAGGCACTTAAAGTAGCCTGTGGAGTGATGACACATCCTCATTTTGAAGGTAGAGACCAAACCAGAAATTACTCTGAGATTAGGCAAATATGGGAATTTGAGGGTTTTAGTAAAAATAGTTTGTATGAAGAAGCTGTGAGGATACTCCCTCCCCCGCCACCTTTAACGTTTTAATGGTAGGAGATCATATTTACGAAGACTGAGTAGGCAGAGGTTAACTAATAGGGTAACAGAAGTTTGGGGCTACTGAGATGTATATGCAGAGGGTTGGGAAGTGAAAAGGACTATCACAGTGGCAGGACAAAAGGTTGTGCTATAATAAGGTTCATAAGTCTGTGCAACTTGTTGTAAGATGCAAAATGTGAAATCTTGCCGTATTTGTTGCTGCAACTGTTGGCTGTAATAACTGTCTTGAAAAATAAGACACTTTGTGTGTGATTCTCTTGATGTGATAAACAATATTCAAAAGCAATTCATGCTGCTCTCTCTTCCAAAAAGGTACACTTAAAACATAATCGTGATAGTGTTATAAGGATGGTTGGTTAAAGTTTTTATTTTTAAAACACTGCTTGAATTTGGAGTCTGGAAGTTCTCTTCTTTAAAAAGTAACAATAGTCAATAAAATCAAGGGCCAAGACAATGTGGTAAATATTAGGGTTTTTTATTTTATTTTATAAATTAACATCCATCCATTCAAACTGGTTTTATAAAGCAATCCACTCACACACATTTTTGTTTATTCAGCATTATTTTATACAAAATGCACACATTCTAACATACAAGAAATCTAGTGGTATAAAATCATCAGTTTTGCTCTCTCACTTTAATTTGTGTGGGGTTTTTTTTCAATTTTTTTTTCTAAACCGAGTTTTGTAACTTGCTGAATGGAGATGTTCAACATTCTACATTAAACATTTGTTCACCAGTCTGATTATTTTATCTAACACTCTGGGTCCTCTGTTTCTGTCACTTTGCCCACCAGCTCTGCCCCTTGAACTAAATATTCCTGAGTTAAACAGAAATACTATGGTGCATATTGCCACGTGATAAGATTTAAAACTTTCTCCATGCACAAATTAACACATCTTTGATTTTTACAATTCACTTCGGTTTGCAGTGTTCACTGCTCTGTCAAAGGGAACCTATGACACAATCTGGAAAGTTCTCAAATTGTTTTTCATACAGAGCTTGATTCCATGCATGGAAACCTGTATAATTAAACTCATAAGAGATTTATGGTTACACAATAGTGCAGGCTCAATATCAGAAATCTTCCTTAAAGCTAGATAGTACATGCATAAGCATAACAGCATAAGCAACCCCTTCTCTTTCAGCGTCCTGTTGAGCATCTCGTTTTGGGCAAAAGGAAATAAGGGACAAAATAATGGGCCATCAGGGCTGTTGGTATCTAGAGCCTCCAAGTATTTGAAGAACTGTTGGTCAGTGGCTAAGAAACTTTAATTAAGAAATATATGTAAAACATGATTGTATGCAGGGCCGGCGCGCCCACTAGGCGACCCTAGGCGGTGGCCTAGGGTGCCAGCATTTGGGAGGCGGAGACTCCCGGCGACGATTCAAAATGCCGCCAAGAAGCAGCTTCCCCTGAGCTGCTGCCCCTGCCCCCAGCTGAGGTGAGCTGCCGCGGGCGGGGCTGGCCGCCGCAGGAGGGCTGGTGGGGGGCTGCCGGCGGGTGGGGGGCTGCCGCAGGCCACGAGGGGGGGCGAGGAGCCGAGCCCAGCCTGCCGCGGGGGGTATGTGTGTGACATGGAGAGCCGAGCCCAGCCCGCCACGGGCCACGGGGGTCCGGGAAGCCGAGCCGAAGACAGGCGGTGGGGGTCGGGGGCGGGGAGCTGAGCCTAGCCCCCCGCTGTGGCCTGCGGGTGGGTGGGGAGGCTGCCGCGGGCAGGGTGGGGCGTAGTTTGCCACTGGGGGTTGTGTGGCGCTAGCTGGGGGGGGCGCAGGGCCGGTGCAAGGACGTTTCGCCTAGGGCGCGAAACGTCCTTGCACCGGCCCTGATTGTATGTATTTATACTATGCTTTTAAAACCTCTTAATTTGTTTATCGAGAGGCCTATTCAGTTCCTGGCTTTAAAAACAAATAAACGAAAACCTGGCCTCACAGTGGTCTCACTCCATCAACCTTTTAGCTGGACTCCAAACGCTTTAGCCAATTCAACTACCATTGCCAGTTCCTATTAGTTGCCCTCTCCACCACTCTTACTCCAACCCCTTTAACATTCTTAACATACAATGTACTTCTGACTCATCTCTGTTCAACCCTTCATTTGAATCATTTGGGACCTTTTTTGGTCAGGGTCCAGAGTCTCAAACTTGAATTCAGTAGATATAAGCCTACCTGATAAAATTACATAGATTTTTTTTTGTAAACAGTTTAATAAAGAAATTTACGCCCATGCCCTCTGATTGGTATTTTAGCTCTAATTTACATTTTAATATGAGACCATGAATATTTCTGTAAATGGCCATGGGTTTGGAAAAACCTTCACAGTAACTCAGGAAAATGTGATGTAATTGCCTATTCTGTGATGTATGATTCCACCAAAAAATCCTGTGATTAAAGAATACCTTTTGATTGGCTCAGCCAATGAGGCATGGTTTGTCACAAGCTTCCAGCACAGGGATTTCTTCCACTTAGCATGTAGCAGTCTGTGCACTGAAATACTTCTACATTCTGTCTTTTGTTTTTCTTTTTAAAATTTTCTTCGTCACCTCTGAAATGTAGTTGTAGAGCAACTGTACCCTGTAACTAACTGTATGGCAAAAATTTTCTCTATGTATCCCTTGTGACCTATTTGTACAATTGTTTAATCAATTTTATTTAGAATTGTACTAAAGACATACCATTTTTCTAAAAACATATGAGATATGTTCTCCTTCTCCTTCTCCTTCATTCTGTGATCATTAATGCTTCATACAATTTTTTAATTACTATTTAGAAATGTACTAGCTGCATTAAAATATTTTCCTTTACAATGTGGAAAATGCTTGTTGCATATATCATATCAATATATATTTAATACCACTTCAATTGTTACTAAGATTTTGTAAAATAGTGCATTTCTAAATAAATTAATTAAATAACTATACAAATATGGAATACAATAGTCTCTAAAAATGCATGCTAACACTTCTGTCATTAGTAAACAGATGTACAAAGTCTTAGTCTTTATCTAGAATTCTGCTAAATGTGCAAAATATTTTCTTAGAATGGGAAAGAAATGAAAGCTATGTTTACTCATTTAGTTCTAATGCTTCCATAAGGATAAATTAAATAGCATTTATAAAAAAATAATTCTTTTTTAAAATAGCCGCCAGGGCCAACAATTTATTCAAAAATGAGACCTAGGGCAGAACACAAGGCAAAAAGTTTGGGTCATAAGGTAAAAAGAGTGGTGTGGAAACCTGTCACACTATATGATTAGTAATAGCGTAGCTTTTTTACTACTTATAGTATAGATATAGCTTTTTGTTGATCTGGCTCCTTAGAATATGAAACATATATTACATATCAGCTCAATAATTCTAAGAAATAAGGGAATGTTGCCAGTTATACACTTAGCAAACTTTTTTTGTAATTTCCATATTGGAATTCATTTTGCATATGAACATGGGAGGAATGGCTCCTTTATTGGACTGAAAAAGAAAAACGGCTTTGGTCACCAGGAAACCATTTAAAATTTGGTCCAACTTAGTAATACCAATGTTTATTACTATCTGAAAGATGTGGCAGCTTTTGTGAAATGGGTTAGTAAACCCAGTCAACTGTTGCCAGGACAGGTGTGCACTTGAAAAAAACTACCAGTTGTACTCCATGTTGGAAGTCTGTTAACTGAGGGGCCAAAGACTAATAGCATGGAGATTCAACTACTCAGTCACACAAAGAACACCTCAAAAGCAAGGTTATGTCCTTGCCATAGAGTTAACTCAAGTTAACTATGCTCTAGTTACTTCACCAGAGTTAGCCTAGCTTGAGTGAGAGCAGCCACACTGCAAAATGTTCATGTACAGATCAAAAGGCCAGAAGGGACCACTGTGATCATCTAGTCTGGCCACCTGCATAACACAGGCCATAGGAATTCCATGAACTAATTCCTATCTGAAATATAATATATTTCTCAGAAAAAAAGTCTTGTTTTAAAATGTCAAACAATGGAGACACCTACCAGAGTCCTTGGTAATTTTTTCTAATGGTTAATTACCTTAACTGTTAAAACCCTGCTCCTTACTTCTAGTCTAAATTGTCTAGCTCAACTTCCAGCTTTTGGAGCTTGCTATTTCTTTGCCTCAGAGTGAAGAGTCCTGTATTACCAAATTTCTGTTCCCCATGCAGGTACTTAGTCTGTGATCAAGTTAACACTTAAATCTATTTATCTTAAAAGAAAGTTTGCTTCTTCCTTCAATCTTTCACTGCCAGGCACATTTTCCAACCATAATCATTTTCCTGATTCTTCTCTGCACCCTCTCTATTTTTAAATATTTAATATTTAATTTAATATTTCTTAAATTGTAGACACCAGAACAGACAGTGTTATGGTTGTGGTTGCCCCAGTGCCACATACAGAGGTAATGTAATCTCCACACTGCTACTGAATATTTCCCTGCTAATTAATCCAATCAGATCATATTAGCCCTTTTGGCCATAGTATCGCACGAGGAGTTCACGTTTAGTTGATTAACCATCATAACCCCGTGAAGCTGGCAGACTATGTGCCAGCTCATGCTGAAGCCCCAGGATAATTCATTTCACTTGTGTATTAGTATATATCAAAGTAACTGTTAAATGTGTAAGAGTGTAGTTGGTGTTTCAACTTCATGAAAACTAATGGGATCTTACATGCATTGTTTTTACTTGACTGTATCTTGGCTGTATAACCTGTTGTTATATTTATATTGTAAAAATCCCTGTAAGTAAATAACCTATCATCAAAGGAAAAGCCCACACATGGGTAGTGACAATACAGCTTTGTTTTCTGTGAGAAGAAGCTATAAGAATGGATTCAAGGACAGATCCTTCATCTCTGGACTGTTAAGGCTTTTACAGGGAAGTATACCAGAGGCATAGCAGAGATCCCCACTGACAATCTGGGAACCCTGAAAAGACTTTTTGGGAAACTGGCAGTTTATTATTTCTCTGCCACCCTTTGGAATTAGAAACCATGACTCACCTCTGCATATGTTTTGCCTGCTTCAAATTCTCAATAACTCTCATTTCCTTTTCTTAGCTAATAAACCTTTACTCATTTTACTATAGAATTGGCTGCCAGTGTTGCCTTTGGTATAAGGTCTAGAGTACCAATTGATCTGGGGTAAGTGACTGGTCTCTTGGGACTGGGAGCAACCTGATATGGTGTGGGTTTTGTTTGTTTGTTTTGTTTTTAAAGTGACCATTTATCACAAAGTCCAATTTGTCTGGGTGGCAAGACAGACTGGAGAGTCTGAGGGCACTGTGACTCTTGGTAACACTGGTATACTGATCCAGGAGTTCACACTCGTTACTGGCTTGGCTGAAATCTAATTATAGAACATCTCATCACCTTGGGGTGTCTGCCCTGTTTTTTGACAGTCTGCCCCCCAAAAAAAGTGTTTTGTTGTTTTCTTTTAATCACTGCTTTCCAGGATCATAGGCCATTCTTATAGCATGGGAGTCTTTCTTTATTCCTAGATGTCTTTACAGTTGGCCACATTAAAACACACATTGTTTTAATCATTAGTCATCTGGAGTGCTTGGTATCAGTGACCAATCCTCTACACTATTTAACATTCCCCCAACCTTTGTGTCATTTGCAAACTATCAGTGGTGACTTTGTTTTCTTCCAGTTGAGTTGCTGTGCCTACACTGGAGGTGTGCCCCCTTATTATGTGTGACACCATTGGGTGGGGTGTGTGTGTGTGTGTGTGTGTGTGTATACACAGCAAATGAAGATGCAAACTGTCTGCACTAGCCTTAATCTAGATAATTCAGGTAAAAATAGTAATGAAGCCATGGTGACCTAGACCTTGACATACAGGGTCTCTATGGGGCTCGTACTGGGGAAGCTTGCCTATGCTAAAGATTATGCCTCCACATCTCCATCACTATTGTCAACTGCACTAGCTAGAATGAAGCTAGCATGAGCATGCCTACCAATGCTGCAATCACAATTTTTGCTGTTTGTGCAGCAGTAATCTGAGTTGCTCTAGGAATTCTTTACTAGTGAATTGTGGTAGAACTTGCCTGTCCTTTCTGGGTGCACAGAGAAAACTGTGGGAAAGCATTGGGGAGCTAGCAGCACTCAAGTGAAGCTAACCTCTATCCATATTGCAGCATAGTAGTGTTAGCAGCAGCCAGATTATTTTAACTTTAGCTTTAGCCTAAACCAGGCCTGCACAACTCGTAAAGCGACGAGGGCCATATTACTCCAAAGAAAACAGCTGAGGGCCGAAAGCCCCCAGCCCCGCGGAAACACCCCCTCCACAGTGCCACCCGCACCGTGGAAACAACCCCATCTTCCCCAGCGCTGGGGTGTGGAAGCCTGTAGAGGGGAAAGAAACAGCGTGCATAGGGTGACCAGATCACAGCAGTAAAATAGGACCCGCCCCCTCCCCGCTTGGCCCCACCATCACACCCCTCTTCACCCCCACAGGGGTCACTATATTACTGCACACAACAGTCAATCAATGCAGTTGTAGATAAATCTCTGTTGAATGAATGAGGTGTGAATGAGGAAGGCGTGGAAGGCAGGCACCTCCAGACAGCTGCAACCCTTGTCTACTCACCCCCTCACCCCACCCCCGCGGGCCGCACAGTGAGCCCACCTACTCACACACCCACCCCGCAGGCCGCACAGTGAGCCCACCTACTCACCCCCCCCATGCGGGCCGCACAGTGAGCCCACCTACTCACACACACACCCTGCCCTTAGACAGCCAGTGCATCTGTTATACTACATGTCTAAATAAAGGACTGTAGTCTAATTGGTCACCAATTGGGAGCCTTTTCCAAGAGCTAAAACTCACACTGAAAAATATATATTTTCAATAGTGTGACTGTTTGAAATAAGAGCAAAATCTTGAGTAACCATGTATGTTATGTTCGTATAAATCTTTTATCATTCTTTGATTATTAACAGAATGATTTTTATGCTGTCTTGGAAATGTTTAGATTAAACTACATTAACCAAGGGAAGGTGAAAACTTTCAATTCCAAGCACGTGATGTAGATGAAGGAGCTCTTGGAGACAATAAAAGATTCATATGAAGATTTTTTTCCCTAAACGTATTTTCTCCTACCCAACTACCTAACAAATCTAACTGTAACATAGTCTCATGAATGGCACAGCAGTCAGGAGTGAAGTCTTAAAAATATCTCCATGGATAGTACTTCCCTCTTTCCCCCCCCTCCCCGCACCACATTAGAATCTCTACCTCCTCAAGGATTACTGAGTGTGGGGGGAAGTAAGGGTTTCCATGGTAACCATTAGTAGTTCAAAGTAAAATGATAAAGTCTTTACTTGGCAACTAAGTAAAGAAGCTCTGCTGATGAAGGTGCCATGGCATAAAAGACGACTTCTGTATTTTCTCCCTTCAGTATTACTGTATTGAATTTTTGGAGAAAAATAGGTCTTTGAGTGTTTAGCATACTGCATTGACAATTAGGAAAACTTCTCTAACTTGTAAAAGGGAAAATACATTTTGTGACTGTGTTACCAACAAGGAATGTATTATTTGTATCCATGGCAACCTTGGGGATCTTAAAGATCACATCGTTCCATTAGTGGGGAAAGTGAGCAGATTGTCTCCTGGCAGACTATAAAATGTCCCATTTTACCATGGCTGGGAAATACCCAGTTACATCTGAGGTTGAAGAAGCTTTCGGTCAGTTTAACTGTCTTCCACTGAACATTCACACTGAGACAATAACTCTTCTTTTCCCCAGATCACAGTAGTATAACACAGTTAAAATCTATTTAATTGAAATATTGAAGTGCACTTAAAAAGTTACTTTCCTATTACCAGTGGGAATAAGGTAAACATAGCATTAATAAAATCAAGAAACTTTGAGGGTTTTTTCTTCTTTCTCCTCCACTCCTTAAACTGACAAGCGAAGACTGGCAGGGTAAAAAATAAGCTGTAACCATTGCTTCATTCCCGGGGTTAAATCCAATGGTTGTTGCCCAGTAGTGCCGTGTCTTAGCCAGCAGCTCCTGACAGATGTCTGTGAATGGATTGGAAGTCTCTAAATGAGCTATTATTTCATCCTGGTGAT
Organism: Chelydra serpentina; assembly: GCA_037349315.1. NCBI lineage: Eukaryota > Metazoa > Chordata > Testudines > Chelydridae > Chelydra > Chelydra serpentina. The sequence goes on from JBAIAC010000004.1 coordinate 83,774,648, forward strand.
GTGGGAGACAAGGAGAGGGGATAGACACAGGAAATGCTTTAAACATAGACTTCCTCTTCAGGTCAAGATAATTGTTTGCTCAATCAGAATGTAAATATTTGACTTTTATGGGATGCACTTAAATATCTATTTTTATTATTGAGATATTCATCATTTTAAATTTGTCTCTAAAATGTATGTTGTACTAATATAATATAAGAAATGTAGGTTTGTCAGCCAATAGACAAGGTGTGTCAAGGCCTACTGATGCACCTTGTGCCCATGTATAAATCATATTGGCTGTGCAATGAATACCCTAAGAGCTACCAGTACAAGGCCAAGACAAAAAGAATAAGACTGGCAATAAAAACTCTAGTGACCTAGGCCACTGCAGTTTTTTGCAATGTGGGGAGGGACCCACTAATAGGGGCAGAATCCCCATCCACCCTCCCACAGTCCCAAACTCTCCTAGCTGGGAAAGAATGAGGGGGAAGCTGGAATAGTCTAGGCTACTGTTGAGAAAAAACACTGCTCTTACCTCCTGGCTAAATGGTGTCGACTTTATTTTTCCATTGCCTTGTACACTGCATATCCACTTCACCTGTGCAACTGAGCAAAAATTATACCAGATCAGAAGACATTTTATTTGTACTTTTTTGCAAGAGAAGGAAAGATGACAAAAGGTGCATAGTGAGGGAGAACCGCAGCCCTCTCTAACTTACAGTCAGCTTGTCCTTGGAGTGGATGACCTTGGCATGCTTACCTTGATCTCTTCTAATGATCATCCGCAGGATTGATCTAGGCAGCTATTGCTTTCCATACCTCCTTTGAATGCCTTCGGATTAATGAGTGTTACTTCCACCTCCCTTCCCTTCCCCACTGTTACCCAGAGTTTTCAGAACCCAAAGAAGTGATAACTTAACTTAATAAATCAATGGGAATACAGTGCTTCTGGCTGATGAAAGATTGATACAAGTAAGAATGCTCTTATCTAAAACTATTTTATTAGATGTAAGCACACACTGACATAAGCAATAGGTTTAGAAAATCCCAAATAATTACCTAAAATCTGAGATGGTATTGAGTATTTAGCAGCAGCTCAGCGATGGCTAGTCACTTCCCTGCTGGGGTATAAACTGTCAGGAAAAAGTCTCTCAGAATAGCGTCAGAGAACTGCTTCAAAGTACACTCTATTATCTAGTCCTTTTATAACATATTTTTACCAAACACATAGCTCATAGTGACTCCTACTGGGTCATAATTCTCCAAATTTCAATCAGCTACTTATAAACAATACATTCCTGACAATCTTAGCCATAATAAGCTTCTATATCAAAGGTGCCCAAACTCAAGGTCTCCATCCACTTATTTTCTTCCATGCTCATAATTTGACTCTTTTCTCTCCTCCTCCCATTCTGATTAGCAGAACCTCCAAGCCTGCAGCTAGTATTTGACCTTGCCTCCAAAAGTCCTGTTTGTCCAAATTAACCCTTACGTATGTGATGTTCTATTTTATTAATTTATGGTGGCTGAATGCACGCAATATGGCTGCAATTAGCTTGATCAAATTCTGGGGTAAAACACACCTCAATTCCAGGGTAACACCACAACTGCTGTTCATGATCTAGCTCTTTTAGAAACATAATAAAGGAAATTGTGTCTAGTAGGTCTATTAGCTAAAAGGTGTAGTCACTTGTTTGACTATACTCGTATGGAGCTGGCTTACCTGACGTGAGCAGGCCCGAGTTTAGACAAGACATACATGAACAAGTAACTGCTGAAGAAGCCCGAACAAGTAATTGCTGACACAACTACTATGATCAATCTTCATGATTGGTCTAGATGTTAGTATCTAGGAAAGGTGTACATAAATTGTATTGTGTGTGACATGAAGTGATATCACTCTGTAGCTAAACCCCCTGCATATGGGCCTGACCAACATAGGCAAAGAGCTGTTCTGTGACTAATTAAGTTACCTGAGTGACAAGCTGGATTTAAACTGAGGGTTGTTGTGCTGGTTGGTTGGGTTGTTGTTTTTTTTGAATCCCAGAGAACTAGATTAAGCGTTCTCCCAGAATTGGACAAGGTGTTCTGGCTAAGCTGAATGGAAAGGTCTCTGAGGGAATCCCAACAACTTGTGGTTAATTTTTAAGAATGTGTTTGAGACCAAATAACTGAACTTAGAAAATTTATTGTCCAATGATAAAGCAGTACAAGATGACAAGGAAACATATGTGGCTTCCTTCTAAAAAGTTGTTTTAATCTAGCAGCATGTTTACATTACACAAGTGTGATTTGGAAATATTCAGTTAAACTAGCTCTATTTATAGTACTGTTTCAAAAAGTACAAAATTTTCTATACATCTCTGTGATAAATTAAGTGTATGAAGGGGAGTAGCTCCCTTTTATGGACACCCAGCCAGCCAGTAGCTATAAAATCCCTCTTAGTAGCCGTTCTGTAATTGCTCTACCTGTAAAGGGTTAAAAAGTCTCACTGCTATGCATAGGTAAAAGGAAGTGAGTGGGCACCTGGCCAAAGGAGCCAATGGGAAGACTAGAACTTTTAAAAATTGAATCCAAGACTTCCCTTTTGTCTGGCTATTGTTGTTCTTGTGGAGAGGCAGACAGGGAGCAGTTATGCTGTGAGAAGCTTGGGCCAGGTATGAAAAATCATCAGCATCAGACCTAGAAACTGCTCATCTAAAACCCCAGATATGTAAGTAGATCAGGAAATGTCTAAGACGACGCAATTAGGTTTATCCCTTTTATTTCTTTATGGCTTTTGGATTCCTCTGTGCTAACCCCAGGTGCTTTTGTTTTGCTTTTAACTTTTAAGCTGGACCTCAATAAATCTATTCTTGATACATACCGTATATACTCATTCATTAGCCCATTCATTTATAAGCCAACCCCCAAGATGGATAGGTAAAAATAGCAAAAAGTGTATGACCCTTTCATAAGCCGACCCTATATTTCAGTGGTTGGCAATCTTTGGCTCCCAGCCCATCAGGGTAAGCTGCTTGCAGGTTGGAACATTTGTTTACTTGGAGCATCTGCAGGCAGAGCCCCTCAGCTGCCAGTGGCTGTGGTTTGCCGTTCCCAGCCAATGGGATCTGCGGGAAGTGGCGCCACTTCCCGCAGCTCCCATTGGCTGGGGATGGCGAACCGCAGCCACAGGAAGCTGAGGGGCTCCATGCCTGCGGGCGCTTCAGGTAAACAAAATGTCAATGTATTAGATATTCAATTCAATAATTCCACAGAGCTTAAAATCATCAAATGTTGGTGTAGACCCATTTATAAGATGACCCCCGTTCTTTGATGCTTCACTTTTTTTACCAAAAATATTCAGCTTATGAATGAGTATATACGGTAATCATTCTAGGGTTTTTTTTTGTTAATCTAGCAAAAGCCTAAGATCCCAGATATATTTTCTTCTTTGTTTTTATTAGTAAAATTTACCTTTTTTAAAGAACAGAATTGGATTTTTGTTTCTTAAGAGGTGTGTGCACGTTGTTTAATTAGCAGGGGGCAACAGCTGATTTCTTTCTTTTTTTTCTTTTTTCTTTCTGAGCTCTTCATCAGAGCAGGGGGTGAAAGGGCTTGAGGATACCCCACCAGAAGGAATTCCCAAGTGTGCCTTCCTGTGTTCTCAAAGAGGTTTTGCACTTGGGTGGTGTCAGCATCTACCAACCCAAGGTAAAAGAAAAGCTGTAACCTTGGGAGTTTAATACAAGCCTGGAGTGGCCAGTATTAATTTTTAGAATCCTCCGGCCCCCCACCTTCTGCACTTGAAGAGCTAAAGTAGGGAATCAGTCTTGACAATCGCTAAAGTCCAACTCACCAGTTCATAAGTTTCTGACCTTGTTTTGTTCTATACTTTTTTTGGATACTACATTCTAAACCGGTTGCCTATGAACAGGCCTGCCGACAGCAATTCTGGGCCCCAGGGCCGTCCCTAGTGGGGTGCGGGGCCCAGGGCAGAGGTGAGGAATCTGTCACTTCTGGGACCAACCCCATCACTTTCGGGATGGACCACGCTGGGGTGGGTAATCACACTGGCTGGCAGGCCCCCCAAAGTGCTTGGCCCAGAGCAATTGCCACCCCATGCACACCTAGGAGACCTGCGGACTGCCCGGGAAATTTAAAAGGGCATGGGGCTTCTAGGCCCTTTAAAATTACCCAGGCCCCTGGGCAATGGCCCCCTTTGCCCCCTCCCTACCCGTTGGCGGGCCTGCCTCTGAAGGTTTCTGTACCAGGACATAGAACAAATGTGTTTTGCCTTTGACAAATTCTCTATTAGCTAGTACAGAAGCTGATTCCAGCTTTGTGAAGTGTTACGAGGTACTGAGCATGAGTGAACAAATTATGGTAAGGACACAGTATATTCAGTTAAGAACTTCCCAACATTTTTATATATAGATATAATGTGTGCATAATACCCATTAATGTGGTGTATGCCTAATATATATGTATTGGCTAACAGTCCCGTCTTGTCACTTTGATAACTATATTAGGGTGGCACCTTTGCCAAATTAATATATGAATTTATGAAGCAAATAATATATGAAGCAAAGGTAATAGCACTCAGTAAATGTATTTTGTTTTAGTAAGCTGAATAGTGGCAATACAGTCAAAGTAGAACAGACCTTTTTATAGTGTGACCCACAATGATACATACATGAGGAGTAAAACAATAATTTGATGTCGACATTACAAGTAAGGTTTTTTTTAAATAATTTACTATATTATACTATCCATTCACATTATAGGCTACCCTTACTGCTGGTTGTTGCCACTTGTTAAGCTATACAGAGCAGGAGACAGGAGTGGCTAGTTTCTCTGTCTCCTTGTACCGGGTTAAGCCACTGTGGCTACACACTGAGTTGCAATGTCAAAAACATTACTTACACAAATATTCATATCCATTAATTGAGCAACAAGCTGTGTGCAGTGCCTTCCAGGTCTCAGTTTCTGAGTGGTACACCAGTACCTGAGGTAGATCTAGGCATTCCTTAAAGATGTATTCTTCCAGAAAACTTACTGAATGGACAGTAATTAATTCATTGAATATTGCATTGTTAGGATTCAGTATTGATAAAGATACCCTAAAAGAAATATATGTGGAACTTTACACTGTGCACAATTGTTTTCTATAACCTGTGCCTCAATGAGACTGTGGTATCACTGACCTATATTACTAATTGTGCTAAATGGAATCTGCCTACATGATTTAATGCATTTCCAATTTACAACAGCCACTGTTATATTCTGAGGACAATACCATTTAGCTAATTGCTTATCATTAATAAAATCCAGCAATTTTCCCTTTTTGTTAACTACGTTTTGTTAACTTCGGTTTCTTTGGTAAGAAACTGAAATCCTATACGCAGTGCAATTTCTTTTTTTACTTATTGTGTGTATGTTATTTATATAATACATAAACTGATATTTGGTTAAACAGTGTATCAGTGTTGTCTTGTGCAGCTATTGGATTGTGTGTATATTATTATATCTTAACAAAAAAAGTTGTAAAACCATGTTACACTGATAAACTTGGCTGTATAAGAGTTAGGTTTACATAATAACTAAATGTAGCCATATCAAATGAAAGGGGAGATTTAAAACAACAGGTATATGCATAAACACCATTTGCTTAGACCTGGCCTGCCTAGTGGTCTTTATTATGTCGTTATAGGTGATTGCACGCTCTGTTGTCCATACAACGAGAGGCTGAAATATAGTTGACCAGTTTGAGTCAGCAGTGTGCCCTTGTTGACAAGAAGGTTAACATCATATTGGGCTGCATTAGTAGGAGCATTGTCAGCAGATCGAGGGAAGTGATTATTCCCCTCTATTTGGAACTGGTGAGGCCACATCTGGAGTATTGTGTCCAGTTTAGTTCCCCACCCCCCAACTACAGAAGGGATGTAGACAAATTGGAGAGAGTCCAGCGGAGGGCAACGAAAATGATGAGGGGGCTGGGACAAATGACTTATGAGGAGAAGCTGAGGGAACTGGGCTTGTTTAGTCTGCAGAAGAATGAGGGGGGATTTGATAGCAAACTTCAACTACCTGAAGGGGGGTTCCAAAGAGACTGGAGCTAGGCTGTTCTCAGTAGTAGCAGATGACAGAACAAGGAGCAATAGTCTCAAGTTTCAGTGGGGGAGGTCTAGGTTGGATATTAGGAAACACTATTTCCCTAGGAGGGTAGTGAAGCACTGGAATGGGTTACCTAGGGAGGTGGTGGAAACTTCATCCTTAGAGGTTTTTAAGGCCCAGCTTGACAAAGCCTTGGCTGGGAAGATTTGGTGTTGGTCCTGCTTTGAGTGAGGGTTTTGACTAGATGACCTCCTGAGGTCTTTTCCAACCCTAATCTTTGATTCTATGTAGATATATTTTTCCCAATGCCTCTTTTATATTTAATTGTATATTGATTTATTCCATTGTCTTTGGTCTGTGGGATGCAGCTTTAAACAAAGTAACTTTAAGTTTGTGTCTAAAAGCTTAAAGTAATTTGTTTACAATATAATAGGAACCAAGGTATCTATGACACAAGTCACGCTTTGTTACAGCACATGACAGACATGACTTAGTTATTTACTCTTTAATTATTTATTTTTAGTTGTTAAAATCAATTTTAGCTTTTTTGTTCTGATTTTTTTCCCTTAATTTTTTTTAGCACTAATGTACCTGGTTTAGATGCTTTTTCAGTTTTTGCATAGTGTTTTGGTTTTTTTTACCTCCTTAACATATGCATTACTACTTTTCCACATTAAATATAGTACTTGTGAGCACCTGTCTTTGTATTAAATGTTTTGGTGAGAAAACTTGCTTTTCTCCACTCTCCCTCCCTTCCCCCACCCCACCAGCACTGCAGAAATTTGTTTGGTTAGCTTTAACATTTTGCAGCGTAGTCCGACACAATATATATTGTTATATTTTTTAACATTTTGGCTATAATATACTTGTAGCTATGTTTTAATATTTAGTAAAGGCACAAACAAATGTATAACCTAAAAGTTATGGTTGCATTAATATTTTTGTACTAATATTGAAGTATTTTCCTTACTTGTCCTTCATTTTTTCCCATGAAAAAATAAAATAAAATAAAATAAACAGTTAGTAAAAAATTAAATTGCGAAGTCAGAAATACATGTACATATTTATAACAGAGTTCTTTTTGAGCTTTGCAAAATAAATCAATACACTGGTATTATGATGGTTATATCCCAACAATAATAATTGTGGCAGCACTTGTGTTTGTGTGTGAATTTTGAGTGCAAAATTACTTTTCTTGCAGCAACATAAAAATAAATAGTGGCATGATACCAACAACATACATAACACATAGGACAAGCTTATCTTTAAAGATAAATGGTACCAAATTTGTATCTATTACCCATAAGTTGAGGTATAAAGAGCATAACATTGTTAAGACCGTGCAATTTAGAAAACACAAAATGTTAAACAAAAGAATGAAACACTTCATTATGCAGGTCATTTATTAACTTAGTAAGGATTTTTATCAATCTTTATTAAAAATAAAGGTATTTACCTAGAGTGGAACAGCTTGAACAGGAGAGACAGAGATGTGCTCCACATGCATATATCCTGTAGCTAAGTGGTGAGAGCATGCCCCAGAGAGGTGATGGTACTTAATCTGCATGTCTGCCACTTCTCAGACCAATAATCTAACCAATAGTCTAAAAGTTAGGAAGGAGCCCTTCTGTTAGGTCTGAGCTTCTCCTTAGAGGCCCAATCCAGTAGCTGAGGGCTGAACCTGCTTACTGGGTTGGGTCCCTCAGGTGACATAGATAAAGGAATACCTACTTTCTCTTGGTTTGTAAATCACTCTAGGGCATAGGCATCCAGACACCTGATGCAGTGAGCATGACCAGAGGCAGAAAGATATGTGTCTGGAACTTTAGTGAAAAAACGTAGGCACTAAGCATGTTTGTGCTCCTAATGGCTTTGAAGGCAGCTGAATAGAGGTATTTGAATTCCAGTGGGGCCTGATTCTAGAATGCAGGTGCCTAATGCAGCAGTTAGGTGCTGAAGTCCTTTTGTGATGGACCCTAACTGCATAATTGACTGACCTTTCTAAAGGCTATTGTGTGTGCCTGCAATTAGTTGTGGTCAGTTATTACTGGCATAGGCACAGTGAATTAAAAAATACAAATATATGAACATAATCATTGCTTTTACTCTGGAGGTAGGAATGATGACCAGCATGATTTCACTTCTACAGAAAGAGCTTCCAGGAGAGGCCACGCTGCTTTGTGCCCCTCTGAAGAAGAACCAGGAAGATGAGAGGTGAATACATAAGCTCCTTTGTAGTTTCAGGCAATGAAACTGCTATGATGCATGCAGGGTTTTGGGGTGAGATTCTCCATGTAGCTTGCTCAACACATTTTTATGGAAATTCAATTAAAGTAAACCCACATGTGGAACACTTCTCTTTAAAACTGCATGCACATAATTTTGGGTGAAGTCCTCTTCACATCTTTGCATGTTTTGACTTGAAAAGTATTCACGCAGCACTAATTAGTAGAAAAATAAATCTAAAAGGATATGAAATAGCACAATTTCAGCCTATTTTGCATTTTTTTTGTGTGAAATACTTTGTCAAAGTTCTACTCAACATTTTAATTTTCCTATGGAACTAGAGCATTGAAGTGGTAACATGAAAAACAGGCATGGATATGAAACTTGGAGAACAAGCACTGAATGGATGTTTATAGTTGAAAATTTTGCACCCATTTTCCAGGAATGCATTAATGCTAGTGATGATGTAAGTTCCAGCGTAGGAAGGGCTCAATTAACTTTACCACCATGTCAAACAGCTGTCCAACTGATATTATTGCTATTTTCCATCTGATTCATGGCTTTAAATCTCTGCTCCCTAGAATTGCCTACAGAGCAATAGAGGAGGTCTTTAGCATAGAACTTTGAACAGGTTACCATTACATGGATGCAAAAAATGCCTGAGTCTTGTCTTTACTCGGTATTCTTATACCTTGTGGATGAGAACACTAATGGAATGAATTTCCTTGGTCACAGCTCATGTGAAAAGTTTTGCAAGTTCAGTGACTGGGACGTATGGAAAAGAGGCAATGTCTTGTATTCCTCTGAGATAGGTGGGAAAAAAGTTTACTTTGAACACAAGTTCTTATTTATGAAACAAGCTTTTTTTTTTAGCATGAGTACCCTAGAAATTAAGTATGGATAAGGGAAATGAGATCCACCCAGGAGTATAACTTAGTTGGCATTTTTCCATAAAAGCCTTTACCAGAAAAGAACTAGAGAAATCAATAAACCTCAGCAAATTCATCCAGAACAGTGAAGCTATTAAAATATAAGATGAAGAGAATTTTTTTATGCTAATACTGTAGATCATGAAATACATTTATACAGTCTCTAGTATTTTACAAATAAAATCACATGAAATCTGCGGAATGAAGGAGCACTTGAAAGAACTGCAGAAAAATGAACACTTGTCCTTTCTGTGATCCCCATCAATGTTCATGACACTCCTGCCCCATCAATCCTGACATTTCTTCTTGCTGTGTCCTGAATGGAGTCTGTCACTGATTCACTCCATACTCTATCACTTATATCATTCTTGGCACCTTTCTTTCTTCCCCGCCCTCTCAATGTCTATCCCACCAACTTTTAACTTTGGCTCACCCAAATATTTGCTTCCATGCTTGAGTCGTCTTCCTGCTCTTCACCCCATTTTGGGGGGTGCGTAGGTGGGAGGGTGATCTAATCCACTCATGGTTTCAACTACTGTTTTTATGCCAATGGTTCACAAATCTGCCATTCTACTCTGGCATCATCTTTGTCTGTTTTGAATTTGTATGGCAGCCTGTCTAACTACTTCCACCGGATGTCTCATCAATGTAACCCTGGCCAAAAAAGAACACTTTCCTGAGTCCATTCTCTCTCCCTTTTCCTTGCCATTCAGGACTGTATCCTGGGGATCACCTTCACTCCACACGCCACACAATCAGGCTATCCGATTTCTATTGCTTATTCATTGTATAACCCTTTCAAAATCCAATCTTCTGTCCATACTGTTAAAAACTAGTTCAGAAACTTACCTTCATCTTAACTGACATCTCCTTTTTCCTGGCATATGCATGTACACCATCTTTCCCTCAAAACGCTGCTTCAAAGATCACACTTGCATTTCTCCACTGAAGCAACCTTCCCCATTACATCAAATTCAAGATGCTTGTCCTGACCTTTATCACTCTGCACCTTTCTACTTATCTCTTCTACTTGTGTTACCATCTGCCCTTCCACTCAGCCAACAATACCAGTCACCATTCCCCATTACTCTGTGGGTTTTTCCCCTGTGAACAACGTTACACTTCGTCATGTTTAAAGGACCACATGGATCAGATTCCTCCACTCCTTCAAATTCTTCAACACGCACTTCAGTAGTGCCTACCAGAAATCAGTCAACCACTGATGGCCAGGACAGAGGCAAAACAAAATGAAATATCTCTTTTGAAAGTTTTGGAGCCAGCAATTGAATGTACAATAATTATACTATTTTCTTGCCTTCCTCTTTCCACCTGCCTTTGTTCCATTCTCTCTATAATCTTTCAAAATAGATTTTGGGTAGATATTTTTCCTGCTATAAAAAGCCTAATTGCCTGGCTGCTAGACCAGTTGGGCCTAATTCTTACTGAGGACTTCAGATGACACTGTAATTAATATCAATAAGATGGAAACTAATTTTGATAATAGAGCAGAATAATCTATACCAGTGGTAGTCCATTGAAACAAATTGCCTTTATCAATTATACCTTCCATCCAAACATTAAAAGCACTTTATAAAGCACTAAGCCTAAGTGTATTCCCATATCGCAGACAAGCAAATTGAGGCCCAGAGATTATTCAAGGCTGCATACCAGGGCTGTACAGTTTTTAAATTGACTTCAATAAGGAGCTGAATTGAGTTTAACATCAAAACAGTAAAGCTCAGAATACATGTTGGTAAGCTTGACCCCTACCTCTCTGCCCCAGCTCTAGTCATTCAACCACCCTCCTTCTGTGTTGTCAAGAGTGTAATCCAGATTTCTTATTAAGATCAGTCATGTACAAAAGAGAGTAGTGCTTCCTATTTTATGAGAATTGATTAGTTACAGTGCTTTTCAATTTTCATTCAAATGTTCTGGTTTAGAGGTATCTAGTGACTTTATTTGAATCTACAGCATAGTTTGGAGCCGTACCAAATAAAAGCTTCTCCAAATTCCTGTACTAAACAATATTCTTCTTCTATAACAATAACTTTTTGCCACTTTGATGACTGGTATATGTGTGTTGCCTTCCTGTTCCTGTTTGTTTCCTGGATCCCATTCCCTGAACTGAGTGTTCAACTCCCTGCGTGCATACACACGTGTGTGTGTACTTAGCATTGGCTGTGTGCAGTTACTGAGATTGCTGCTACATACCTACCACTAGGACCATTACATCTTGTTCAGGCTGATGCTGACTTAACTGGTTCATGGTTATTTCATTGTGATGGGACATCCACCCACACTGGAATGCAAGGGATTAATAGGGCACAGGAAGCCCTATTAGGACACAGGAAGCCCGCAATAGGAGAGGAGCTGAGAGGAACAGCCAAACAGGACCCAGCAGGCCCATATCAAAAGAGATGCAGGACAGAGTGGGGTTGGAGACTCACTAGAGCTTAAGGAGGGAGGAATGGGTGCCTTACAAGTAGATGGAAGCTAGCACTCTGGATAGAGTAGTGCTGGGCAGGAACAGGGGAGGCAGAGAGAGTTCCTGGCTGGCTGCTGGAAGTGCTGGGGCCATGGGGAAGTGGCCCAGAGAAATGGACTGAGGAATTGGAGGGGACGCAACATGTGGCTGCCATCTACAGAGTCCCTAGGCTGGGACCTGAAGTAGTCAGTGGGCCTGGGTTCCTCCCACTCGCCACTGGGGAAGTGTCTGGACAGTTGTTTTTGCCACTGCAGAAGTGGCCGTACAGATGACTGCAGGATCCCCGGTTGATAATGACACAGTCCTTGGAGTGACATGAGTCCAGGAGCAGATGTGACAGCAGGTGAGGCACCATTGGGAGAGGATGTATTGACCTGCAGCGCTAATCCCCAAGACAACCAGCAGGAGGTGCCAACGTGATGAGTGGAGCCACTTGATTGATTGACCACTTACCTGTGCGTTTTGCTCCAATTTTCTTCTGTTTGGGGATAGCTGTTCTGGGGTGCATCAGAGAGTAATACAATTGCAACTGTGTATCAGGAAGAGGTTAAATTATCAGACAACAGAATCTAGGAAGAACACATTGTTGATTATGAAATGAGCTGTAATTATAAACATTACCCTTAGCTGTATTGCACTTAAAGTATATTATGATTCAGCAGCTGACTCCATCAAATCATAATCATCCTGTAATTTCCAGTTTTACCAAGGTAGCCTGCTTTTATTACAGAATATGAATAAAGGCTCTTTATGGTTCATAATGTGGGAGAATAACTGTAAGTGATTGCAGATGGGATCAAACACAGGCAAGCCTAGCTTTTCAGAATGTTTTCAAGGTTAAATTAATGATAATGGTTCCAACTTCTCTATTGAGTGAAATGTCTTTTTTTTTAACTAAACTGCATCTATAACCAGGTATTGCTTTTTGATCAACCATAAATATGCACGGTGGGTGCAAAAGTGGAGAGTAAAGGTATAACTTAGAGAGTGTGTGATTTAGGTTCACTTCAATAGCAATCTGACATACATTCAATCTAATAAAGCTTATATTAAACCAGTCTGTTCCTTCAGTCAGTGTGAGAGTTCTGCACTAGCAAGGAATATATAATCACCTTGAGGTAAGATGGGAGTTTTTAAACATCACTGTTCCTCTACATAAGATAGTGCATAAAAATTGGATAGTGTATTTTTTTCACTCGTAAGGAAAAACTAAGGAAAGGTAATCCGTTAGCTTCAAAATTTAAATACATGTTCCTTCACATGACATAGGATATTATCAGGTAAAAGAACACGTTAAACTGATGGCTGAAGGTAGGAAGCTACACAAATTCAGACTTAACAGACACAATTTTACCATAGGGTTGTGGTGGATCCTCAGTCAATGAAAGCTTTCAAATCAAATCAGTTATCTTCAAAAAGAGATGCTCTTGTTCAAGAACAGCCATTTGAATTGAAGCAGGAGTTAACTCGTGGAAGATCAATGGCCTGCGTTAGGAAGGAGGTCATACTAGACAATCTCAATGCTCATTCCTGGTTTTAATCTTTGAATGTTTAAGACCATGTCTATATTATAAACTTTGGTTGACTCAAGTTACATTGGCATATTCACTATGAGTGCCTCTATTGGTGAGCCAGGGATAGGAATCCCTGTGTGCAACTTGTCACCATCCAGAGCACTGTCTTTTGGGAAGTTTTGGTGATGCATGAAGTGGCAGAAATAAGTCATGTAATGGCTACTTAGAGCAAGGGGTCACCTTACCAGTCTGCAATGGTCTCCATTCAATAATGTCATCTATATCCCATAATTTTCATGCTTAAAAAAAATCCCATGAACTTGCACTGTACAGCTCTGTATTACTGTCATGAGTGTTGCAATAACAGGATGCATGGTTCTCCAGTATTTGCAGAGGCATAAGAAGAACCAAATCAGCAGGGTGCATGATGATTATTTTTTGGAAAACACATTGCTGTGGGACATAGTGAGAATCAATTCAAGGTGATTTGTGTCATTCACAGAGCAGCTACAGATGGTGGAATATCAGTTCTGAGATCGAGAAATGAGCACCAACTAGTGGGATTGCATCATAATGCAGGCTTGGGATAATGAGCAGTGGCTGTAGAACTTTTGGATGTGCAAGGCCACATTCCTGGATCTGTGTGACAAGCTCACCCCAGCCCTCCAGTGCAAGGACACTGTGACAAAGTCAGGCCACATGGCTACAAGAGGAACCTCATACTGGGTTCCGGGAAGTGGGAGGGTGTGAGCCCGCCCACTGCTAAAGGACCCTCCCCCAGCCTGTGGGGAGAATCCACAAAGTCAAGGAATTCAAATAATTATAGGGGACAACCAAAAATGTAACAGGAATGGGTGTGAAGATCAAATGGTCAAACAAAGGGAGCGTGATGGGGATACTGAGCAGAGAACCCTGGACAATGCCCACTGCTCCTTGAAGATGGCAAGGGAGCCAGCAGACACCGCCCAGAGGAACTCTGCTTGAATACATGAGTGAAGCCACGATCATAAATAGGTCTCACAGTCACAAAAAAAACCCTTAGCTAACCACCTCTCCCTGGTCTTATAGATGACCACTTTGACCTGCGCTAGAAGGAGGTTGACAAGGAGGTCCTGCAACTTTGTGGGGCCATGAATAGGGTGTGTGTATATGAAAAGGTGAGGGGAAACGTAAAAGGATGTCCAGGAGGAGCTGGAATAGGGGCTTCAACCTGGTGCACTCCAGATACACGTGTGCCAGGGTCTCCCTCACGCTGCAAAAGGGACATGTGTCAGGAATGAGGTTGAACCACACCAAGTATATCCCCGTGATCACGGCTCTGTGGAGGAGCTGCCAACTAATATCCCTGACAGGCCTTGGGACTAGGGTGGAATATAGGTTGGCCCACTAGTGTTCCTCACCCTCAAGAGGTGGTAATAGGTCCCGCCACTTCATATCAGGGTGGGACACGAGGGTGAGGAAATGAAGGATGTGGAGCCCGAGAGTGTACAGATGTTTCCTTGGCGCAGTCTGGAAACGCACCGGCTGCAACTCATGCAGCCGGTTCGTGGTGTATGGGTGGAATGGCCGTGGGGAGTCTCAGGGCATGGGCCCAATGAAAAGGTCCACAGGGCCCGGGGTACATGGTGGGCAGGGAGTAACCTCCCATGGGACCTGGTCGAGGTAAACCTGACCAGTGGGCAGTAAAGCTGCCCTCATCTCCTGAAGTACGTGCCGGGAAGTACAAAGGTTGGAGACCATGAGTGAGCGTGAGGGGATCCACCCAGTCTCCCTAGTCATAGTCCAGGAGGTCTCCAATTCTGGTGACTTCTGCCAGGACCAACCTTTGGCATACAAAAGGCAGGTTATGTGCTTCTGATCCCTTCACTCTTTTTCTCCAGGGTGTAGAAGAAGCATCTCTTGATCCATCTCTTGAAGGAGACGGATGTGGAATCGAACAAACGTGCCCTGGGCCTGAAGGTCCTCGAGGACCCGGAGCTCCTCCTGCTTCTCCCAGTATGCTCTACATAGGAATGGATCCCCAGGACTGGTGGCCAGATGCCTGTCCAGCTCCAAGACCTCCCACTCCAACTGCTCTATTGTCACACACCTCTGCTGGCTGGCGCCTCAGATGTAGTCGCGGCAGAAGAGCCGGGTGCACACCTTCCCCACATCCCACCACTGCTGAGCCGAGGGAAAGGCGCACCTCTGCCCAAACCAGGCCAGGCAGAACTCCCATAAGGATGCCACGAAGCCCACATCCTCCAGAAAGCTGTTATTAAAGTGCCAGTAGGCGGACCCCAGCCTTTCTGAGGTGAGAGAAGTGGTCACGGTCACCAAATGATGATCCAAGGACAGGGCCGGCCAATACAAGAGGATCCTGGAAGGCCAATATATTAGCCCTAGAATGTTAAAGACCCTTTTCCTTAGAAGCTAAGAAGAGGTTACCTCCAATCAATTAGGGAGACCTGAATCCAATTAAGGGCTTCCTGAGGCCTTTAAAAAACCCTCCTCTGTGAAGAACACGAGGGAGGGAGAGAGAGAGAAAGACAAGCTGCTACCAGGCTAGTCACAGCAGGGAAATAGGCTGTTCCAGGCTGAGAGGCTGTGCTCCTTAGCATAGGGGAAACAGACAAACCTGAGTGCCTGGTAGGGGAAGGACTGACACTCCAGGGCAACCAACCGGATGACACCTTGCCCAGTGAGGGGGGCAGTGAAAGGTATCCCTGCAGGATTTTTTTTTATGAGACTGTTTCCTTTTTGTTTGGTGGAGGATCACCCCTTAGGCCAACCCTCAGGACTACCCTGAAAATACGACCAAGGGAGCACAGAAGGGAGATGGCAAACCCTGCCTGAGTGGGGTTGATTACCCCAGGCCTGCCATCATCAGAGGAGGAAATGCTAAGTCTGGTGAGAGAAGAGAGGTGCCTTGCCATAACACCAAAACAAGAGCTGCACGGGCAGTGGAGAAGTGAGTGGTGATCAAACTATGGAAACTTGCAATGCTGGATTTCTACTGGTGAGTAGGGAAATCATTTTGGAGATGGAAAATTCAGTGCAGGGCCAGTTGTCATACACATGTGAGGACACATGTGAGGACATGTCATACACTGTGACTCTCAGCAATGCGCAGAACATAGTGGATAAATTTGCAGCAATGGGGTTCCTAAACTGTGGTGGAGCAATAGATGGCACATACATCACTATCTTGGCACCAGACCACCTTGCCACAGAGTACGTCAACAGAAAGGGCTATTTTCTGTGCTTTTGCAAGCATTGGTGGATCACCAGGGATGCTTCACTGACACCAATATTGGCTATCAGGGAAGGTGCATGACACTCGCATCTTTAAGAATACAGGATTGGTCAGAAAGCTACAATCAGGTATTCTTTCCTGATGGACAGATTACCATTGGGAATGTTGAAATGCCAATAGTGTCCTGGGGGACCCAACTTACCCCTTGCTTCCCTAATCATGGAAAATATACACTGGCCACCTCAACAGCACCAAGGAAAGATTCAACTTCCAGCTCAGCAAGTACATTGCACTTGTGAATCCACATTTGGTAGATTAAAGGGATGCTGATGTTGTTTACTCTCAAGATTGGATTTCAGGAGGGAGGGGGAAACATTTACGTGGCAAAGCTGCCTGCTGTGTCCTGCCTACTATCTGTGAAGCAAATGGGGGGAAAGTTGCTGCTGAGGTGGAGCAGCTGTCTGCTGTGTTTGAACAGCCAGATGCAAGGACTATTAGAAGAGCTCAACATGGAGCTAAACAGCCCAGGGAGGCACTGAAAAACTGAAGCATAGTAATATTAATGTACTGTGCTCTACCTGGTCCTGCTGCTTGAGGTCTATTAGGAATTCTGTAGTGCTTGATGTACATCTATTAATTATTTATTATTATTATTATTATTATTATTTATTACACTGTTTGTCACTGATCCCATGAGTTGTCACACTGTACAGTAACAAGTAACTGGGTGCTTTCAGAACTGCTAGGCACTCTGCAGCATATGTTGTGAACTAATAAAGATGAGTTATTTTCCAAATAATAGAATTATATTCTGTAAAAAAACCAGTGCAAGAAGAATCTGCAATTTAAAAGCAAATAAAATGGAGTGCAATGCAATGGAGGCTAACAACGGGAAAAAAACATTTATGTTATTTGACCTACACTGACTCATGAAAGCCACAGCTGCTGTATGTCTATGTGAATCTGTGGTCGTCCTTAATTTCCCGTGGTGTGGATTGGTAAGGGCTATGGCCTCTGATTCCAGTATTGCGGGAGGGGGAGTATAGGGAGATTCTGTAATGGAGTTCTCCATGGACTTCAAAGGGAAGCAAACCCATGATTATTGAATATGTAGGACCACAATAGTCTACAACATTTGATTTTGCTACCTGAGAAGCCCCATGATGTCCTGGTGCATCTCCTTCTCCTGGTGGGACTGCTGGTCCTTTTTCCCGTCAACATTTATTTTCTCAAGGCTATCTGCAATGTTTCTCAGTCTGATGAAGCACTGTCTTGCAGGATCCATTGAACTTGTCATCCTCAGTCCTCTTCTTTCTCCTCATCTGGCTCAGGCATTCCATGAATGTGAATACTACAGTGGCATCAGCTGCAGATTATACACATGCACACAGGCACCATTGTCAGTACAGTCACAAAGGAAATTGAGAGTTAAGGCACAGAATTCCCTTCCCTTGCTCCCCTAAAGTTTTAAACAAGATATCCTTATAAATCCCTTCTCTTTTAGGGTGCTTGTTCACAGCAGCAATAACAATTCCAGCCATGATGAGTATGGCCTGTCTGGGGTGAGAAAACTGAGATCTTGATTGCATTACCCTGACTATAGGACAATTATACTGAATACTGGCACCAATTTCTACAAGCAGTGGGAATTTAGCGGACATCTCACTCCCTAGAGTAACAAAGGCACAGAGAGCAACTGGCTGTGTACTCCAATGTTGCCTGACAAAGTTATCACTGAGAGGCATGGGAAAGTGTCCTACTGTGTTGGAGGAAAAAAGGCTGCCATCCTTAGAAACCTTCAGGAAAAGATTAGAGTACTTCTATGAAAGTTTAATTGAGATCTCTTGGGAGGATTCAAGGGACATCCCTGTATACATAAACTATATAAGAAAAGCCATACTGGGTCAGACCAAAGGTCCATCCAGCTCAGTATCCTGTCTGCCAACAGTGGCCAATGCCAGGTGCCCCAGAGGAAGTGAACCTAACAGGTAATGATCAAGTGATCTCTCTCCTGCCATCCATCTCCACCTTCTGACAAACAGAGGCTAGGTACACCATTCCTTACCCATCCTGGCTAATAGGCATTAATGGACTTTATCTCCATGAATTTATCTAGTTCTCTTTTAAACCCTGTTATAGTCCTAGCCCTCACAACCTCCACAGGCCAGGAGTTCCACAGATTGACTGTGCGCTGTGTGAAGAAGAACTTCCTTTTATTTGTTTTAAACCTACTGCCAATTCATTTCATTTGGTTGCCCCTAGTTCTTATATTATGGGAACAAGTAAATAACTTTTCCTTATTCACTTTCTCCACACTACTCATGATTTTATATACCTCTATCATTAGACTCCTCTTTTCCAAGCAGAACAGTCCTAGCCTCTTTAATCTCTCCTCATATGGGACCCGTTCCAAACCCCTAATCATTTTAGTTGCCCTTCTCTGAACCTTTTCTAATGCCAATATATCTTTTTTTGAGATGAGGAGACCACATCTGTACGCAATATTCAAGATGTGGACGTACCACAGGACAGGTAATCATACATGCTACGCTGAGTGCAATAAACAGGATAGCCCCCACTCTGCTGCTGGGCTTCTGCCTGCATTCTCTCCTACAGCCACCTAAGTTAATGATAGGGTTTTTGTTTAAATCAAGAAGGTTTGATTATAGTTTAGTTTAAAAGTTTTAAAGAATGGCAAGTGTACCTCATCCCGTTCCCACTCCCCTTCCAAACTCCTTCTCGAAACTCCCTCTTAGCGGCCCCTGGCCTTCCTGATAGCCCTGCCCCCTGACTAAGGCTCAACCAATGAACAGCGGCTTCTAGCTGTCAAATCTTGTGAACTTCTAAACAAGGTTTGAAATCTAGAAGCCTCTGTTCACTGGCTGAGTCCTAGTCAGGGGGCGAGGCTATCAGTATAGCCCTGGCATTCTAAAGCACTGAGTCAGTGACCAGGGGCCGCTAACGGGGAGTTTTGAGATGGAGTTCTTCATGTCTTCTCTGCGTGGCCCCCCTTGCCTAACTCTACAGGGGAATGAAAAGCAGATAACAACACTACCTCTCATGGTTGTACTGCTACCTCTTCTACTGCGAGTAAATTAATAAAAAGTAAATATCTGTGTCCTGTTAAGTTGAGGGCAACATCAGTATATCATTATAATGGGAAATACAATTATACGCTTCTTAGAGGATCCTTCCCCCTACATCAGGCTAACCTGTGCTCAACTGCTGGCACTGAGTGGACTTTGGTGGAGTCTTAAACAGGTCCTGACTCATAGTGTATCTGGACCCCATCCTCCACCACCTCCTTGGAATGAACAGTGAGGACAACTTGGAGGTATCCAAAGTGGTAAGCGAAAGGTCTGTGGCTAGATGCCGAATCAACTGTTGACCTCCTTGTCCTTCTGATATGCCTGACAATGTTCCTTTGCTGTCATGCAGCACTGCTTCTGGTCCCTCTTGCACCCTTTCTCCTTCATCCCCCATTGGAACCTGTTCATAGATATCAACATTTCTATGGCTGGTCTGTAGCTCTGCTTGCACACCCTCTTCTCCCCGTGAGCCCGGAAGATAAAGTATCTCCTGGCTACTCCAAGCCACAGCACATCTGGAGTGTGTAGCTGGCATGGTCATCTGGGCAATTCCAAGCAGCAATGGAGAGCTGTTAGTGTGCTTGCGAAGCTGGACAATCAGGAAAATGCATTTCAAAAATTCACTGGGCTTTAAAGGGAGGGCCTTCCAATCTCTGCTACTCCTGGGTGGTGGAGCTGACAATTGTGATCATAGTGGTCAATGCTGGGCATTATGGCACAGCTTCTGGAGGACTGCTTTGGCTTGACATAAGTAACGCGGTGTCTACACTCATGCTGCATCAACCTCCATACCTTGGCGATGACTCTGCTGCTCAGGGAGGTGGGGTTACTGTGTCACTGTATGGGGTACTTAGATTGGTGGGAGAGGAATGTTAAGTTTAGGCAATGCACAAAAAGGTTGGTGAAAGATGGCTTACGTTGATCTAAGTATGCAATATTAAGACAGACACCATTATAAAAACTAATGCTTACATTAAGGACCTGATGCTTTTGCAGTAGGTATTTGTCACTTAGTCTGTGCAAAGTGAGTATAAAACATTATGCTATGAGAATGCTGTGTGTTTTGAAGGCAGTCTACATACCAGACTGAAGATTTTTTTAGCCCACAATTTCAGCTGAAAATGTATATTTTCACAAGTAACCCTGACAATTTTGTATTAAAGGACATTCCATTTTTTGTTGTGTATGCTTGTGTATTTGTCATAACTTTCAAATTGTGGTGATAGTGCATGACTTTCCCCACACCCTGTAAGAAAATGACTTCCATTAACAGCAGCAGCGCTGCTGAAAGTGAACATACAGTAGAAACACTCATGATGTGAAACTGTAAGCATGAGCATGTTTTGTTACATCCAGCACTACACGAGACCCTTTTGAACATGAGCAGGAGAGAAAAAAAATCTTGGAATCTTAAAGAAAATAAAATCAGTATGTATTATTTAAAGGGAGCTCTATCAGACTATATTTTCAATAGTTAATTGTCCCCCCAAAATCCAGGTTAGGCTGATGGTGATCCATTAGTGGTCTGAATTTGGATTTAGCTTTGTAATCAATGGATACCCCCAAAACACTATGCAGTTCTGCATTTCATCATGATTACCAGATTTTATTTAGGTTTCAGTGTAGTAGCCGTGTTAGTCTGTGTCAGCAAAACGAAAATAAGAAAGAAAAACTTGTAGCACCTTAGTGACTACCACATTTATTTCAGCATAAGCTTTCGTGGGTTAGTACCCACTTCATCGGATGCATGGAATGAAACATACAGTAGACAGATATTTATACAGTCAGAGAAACATGATAAGGTTGGTCTATGCACCTCCACCTTAAGAGGCTAATTAATTGAGAGGAACCATAACAGCAGGGGAAGAAAAACCTTTGAAGTGATAAACAAGATGGTCACACAGGTGTGAATGAGGATCGTTAACTTAAGGGAAATAGATTCAATTAACGTAATGGCCGAGCCATTCCAAGCCCTTATTTAATCCTGAGGTAATGCAATCTAGTTTGCATATCAATTCGAGTTCAACAGTTTCTCTTTGAAGTCTGTTTTTGGAGTTAATCTGTCGCAACACTGCTACCCTCAAGTCTGTCACTGAGTGATTAGGGAGGTTGAAGTGTTCTCCTACTGGTTTTTGAATGTTATGATTCCTGATGTCAGATTTATGTCTGTTTATTCTTTTGCGTAGAGACTGTCCGGTTTGGCCAATGTACATGGCAGAGGGGCATTGCTGGCACATGATGGCATATATCACATTGGTAGATGTGCAGGTGAATGAGCCCCTGATGGTGTGGCGGATGTGATTAGGCCCTGTGATGGTATCACTTGAATCGATATGTGGACAGAGTTGGCATCGGGCTTTGTTGCAAGGATAGGTTCCTGGGTTAGTGTTTTTGTTGTATGGTGTGTGGTTGCTGGTGAGTATTTGCTTCAGGTTGGGGAGCTGTCAGTAAGCAAGGATTGGTCTGTCCTCCAAGATCTGTGAGAGTGAGGGATCATCTTTTAGGATAGGTTGTAGATCTTTGATGATGCGCTGGAGAGGTTTTAGTTGGGGGCTAAAGGTGACGGCTAGTGGTGTTCTGTTATTTTCTTTTTTGGGCCTGTCTTGTAGTAGGTGACTCCTGGGTACTCTTTTGGCCCTGTCAATCTGTTTTTTCACTTCAGCAGGTGGGTATTGTAGTTGTAAGAATCCTTGATAGAGATCTTGTAGGTGTTTGTCTCTGTCTGAGGGATTGGAGCAAATGCGATTGTATCTTAGAGCTTGGCTGTAAACAATGGATCGTGTGGTGTGTCCAGGATGGAAGCTGGAAGCATGTAGGTAAGTATAGCGGTCAGTAGGTTTCCGGTATAGGGTGGTGTTTATGTGACCATCACTTATTAGCACAGTGGTGTCTAGGAAATGGACCGCTTGTATGGACTGGTCTAGGCTGAGGTTGATGGTGGGATGGAAATTGTTGAAATCATGGTGGAATTCCTCAAGGGCTTCTTTTCCATGGGTCCAAATGATGAAGATAGCATCAATGTAGCGCAAGTAGAGTAGGGGTGTTAGGTGACGAGAGCTGAGGAAGCGTTGTTCTAAGTCAGCCATAAAAATGTTGGCATACTGTGGGGCCATACGGGTACCCATAGCAGTGCCACTGACTTGAAGGTATATATTGTCCCCAAATGTGAAATAGTTGTGGGTGAGGACAAAATCACAAAGTTCGGCCACCAGGTTAGCCGTGGTAGTATCGGGGATACTGTTCCTGACAGCTTGTAGTCCATCGTTGTGTGGAATGTTAGTGTAGAGGGCTTCTACATCCATAGTGGCCAGGATGGTGTTGTCTGGAAGATCACCGATGGACTGTAGTTTCCTCAGGAAGTCAGTGGTGTCGCGAAGATAGCTGGGAGTTCTGGTAGCATAGGGCCTGAGGAGAGAGTCTACATAGCCAGACAATCCTGCTGTTAGGGTGCCAGTGCCTGAGATGATGGGGCATCCGGGATTTCCAGGTTTATGGATCTTGGGTAGCAGATAGAATGTCCCTGGTCGGGGTTCTAGGCATGTGTCTGTACAAATTTGTTCTTGTGCTTTTCCAGGGAGTTTCTGGAGCAGATGGTGTAGTTTCTTTTGGTACTCCTCAGTGGGGTCACAGGATAAAGGCCTGTAGAATGTGGAGTTACAGAGCTGCCTGACAGCTTCTTGTTCATATTCCAACTTATTCATGATGACGACAGCTCCTCCTTTGTCAGCCTTTTTGATTATGATGTTAGGGTTGTCCCTGAGGCTGTTGATGGCATTGTGTTCTGCACGGCTGAGGTTATGGGGCAAGTGATTTTGCTTTTCTACAATTTCAGCTCGAGCACGGTGACGGAAGCAGTCTATGTAGAAGTCTAATTTGTTGTTTCGACCTTCAGGAGGAGTCCACGCAGAATCCTTCTTTTTGTAGTTTTGGTAGGAAGGATTCTGTGGGTTAGTATGTTGTACAGAGGTCTGTTGGAAATATTCTTTGAGTCGGAGACGTCGAAAGTAGGATTCTAGGTCACCGCAGAACTGTATCATGTTCGTGGGTCTGGAGGGACAAAAGGAGAGGCCCCGAGAAAGGACAGATTCTTCTGCTGGGCTGAGAGTATAGCTGGAAAGATTAACAATATTGTTGGGTGGGGTAAGGGAACTGCTGTTGTGGTTCCTTGTGGCATGCAGCAGTTTTTATTTTATTTAGGAGATGTCATTCCAGTACTGATCAGCAAAATTGGCTGTCAGAATTTGGGACCATAGCTAGAGGTTTTTGGAGGGGCTCATAAGAACATAAGAGCAGCCGTACTGATTCAGATCATCTTCGATCTTACCCAGTATCCTGTCTCTGACAGTGGCCCATACCAGAGCATTATGGGGGAGTGTATAGGGCAGGGCAATCTGGAGTGATCCACCTTTGGCTTCCACTCCTGGCTTCTGATAGAGATTTAGGGTCACCTTGAGTATGGGGTTCCATCTCTGACCATCTTGGCTAATAGCCATTGACAGACCTTTCCTCCATGCCCTTATCTAGTTTTGTTTTTTACCCCAGTTATACTTTTGTCCATCACAACATCCCATGGCAAGGAGTTCTACCTTTACTAGTAGTACCTAGAGACACTGAACTTGCTCTGGCATATACATGTACTATTTGTAATTTCAAAAGGCATGCAACACCTTATGAGGAGTGAAATTAATTCATGTGCAGAGGACTAGCACAAACTTTGTGCTAGGTATTCCCTTTTTTGATAGACTTACATAGGACTTGCATGGTGTATAGGCCTTGTTCTGCCTTCTAACCAGGTGAATTTCACCCTTTGTTTATAACAATTGAAAGAATACAAATGCAGAGCTATTTTCTTTTTATAATAAAGAGAACTGTCCAACTTTCAAGAAATAGAATATTTTCAACTTGTGTTTCTGTCTAGTGAGTCGTCCTCATGACACACTACAATCAAAATAAACAAATGTGTCACTATTCGTTCCCTTCCCGGAAGGGACAGTTTATTCATCATTTATGATAAATACATTTGTATAATGAAGACAGATGTCCCTGCACAAACTTCATTTCACAGTATTTGCCAAAGTTAAAAACAACAGGAAACTAATTTTCTAATAGGTCTAAGAGGACACTGTGTAACTCTTAGCTTTTTAAAGAGTACAGATTCTGTAGATACTGACTAGAATGACACAGCTCGATGAGCTGTTCTAGTACTTCTTTCAGTATTACATAAATCTCTTCTAATAAATATTTTTCCGGGTGACAATAGTTAGCACCAGAAATAGCAGACTACGGATGTTATGCCATGTTCAATTTAAGTATACTCATTTTTCCCATTTATTACCATTCACAGAATAACTACTGCTATTTGTAGAATGTGTAAATGCACTCTCCAATTATTTCTTCATTTCCTCCCCATCACTAAAGCAATCCTATGGCTTGAATTTCATCATATCCTTCTATTAATAATAACATGCATCCACATCTTTTCTTTGCTTATTTTTTTGTTTAGTGGTAAACTTGTCTTGAAAGAGCCTAGCACAAATAAATCAGTTCCTTGCCCTGAAGAACTTGCAGTCTAAATGGACCATTCAAAGACAAAATAATAGTGAGAATGTTGCAGCTTCAAGATTAAAACTTTAACGCAACCTGTATGTTGTCCTTGGAATGATATAGCTTCAATATTTGATTTCACCAGTGTACATCCTTTGCTTATCTATGACAGTATTATTTCAGTCAGTAAGCAATTTTAGATTTACTTTTTATGGAGCTTTTAATTTGTAGATCTGAAAGAACTTTGCAAAGGATGGTAAGTATAATCTATATTTTGCAAATGGAATAGAAATGAAGTGACTTGACTAGAGTCAAGCAGCAGATTGCTAGCAGTTGGTTATTAAAAGTCAGTTGAGTGCCCAATTTGCTGAACACCATAGCTTCTTGCAAGTGACCATTTCATGCAAAAAAGAGCACCAGCCACTCCAGACCAAGAACAAAAAAATAATTGCCACAAGTTTTCCTTCTTGTTCCATTCAGCTTTGTGCAGGAGGATCAGTTCAGTTCTTCTATGTGTCATTTATTCTGATACCAATGAAGCTTCTCTAGCACAGGACATATTTTGCCCTCAGATGAATATGCACAGTTCCTGATAGTGTTTAGTAAATGGCAGAATTCAGGTCATTGTGCCTAATCAGGGATTATCCCTCCTCTCCCCCCCACTCTCTGTCTAATCTTTTCAAGGCCACAGATAAAATATATTGGAGGAGTTTAAAACCAAATGTAAGATAGTCACTGAATAGCCTTATTCAAAGCCCAATGAATAGAAAGACTTCCATTTATATTAGTGACCTTCAGATCAGGCATATATTACTCACCCTGGAAAATTCCTCTGAACGTAATCTGTGGCAGTTACTATGTATTGCAATGGAAAACACAGCTGTAAATTATTATTCATTTGAAGCTTCCTGTGTGAAATCCCAGTCCCATCATTATTATGGGTAATCCTTAAAGGTGATCTTCCCATCTGATTATGTTGGAAAAGTACTAAGGAGCAATCTGTGAGCAACCATTCTAGCATGTTCTCTTCACTGCAAGTTATTCAATAATGGCCTGCATCCCCCTGTGAGGGCCGGCATGCCCATTAGGCGACCCTAGGCAGTTGCCTAGGGTGCCAAGATTTGGGGGGCGGCGGGGCGGCTGCCTCCTGGATCCCCACTCAGCCGCTGAGCGAGGGGCAGCTGCCCCGCCGCCCCCCTGCTCAGGTGCCAAGCGGGGAGCTGGGGGCAGCCACCGGGAGCCGCCCCCCCACTCAGGCGCTGAGCGAGGAGCAGGGGGCAGCTGCCACGAGCCGCCCCGCCGCCCCACCGCTCAGCGCCCTAGCAGGGAGCCGCGGGGAAGCCGCAGGGCAGCCGCTGCGAGCCTCCCTGCTGCCCCAGGCTCCCTGCTCAGCTTCCGTAGCTGGTGACTCATGGGGGGCGGGGCTGAGCACTTTGGGCATGGGGAGACTGAGCTCCTGCAGGTGGGGGACCTGGTTGTGGGGGGCGGCATTGCGGAGGGGATGCTGAGCTCCCATGGGCGGGGGAGCTGGCTGGGGGAGCTGGCTGGAAGAGGTGGGGTGGGCCGCAGGGCTGGTGCAAGGAAGTTTTGCCTAGGGCACGAAACTTCCTTGCACTGGCCCTGCCCCCTGTCCATCATTTAATCTATCTTTGTAAGGTAATTAGACCTGGGTCTAATGGAATGTCAGTTTATTAGTTCCTGAATGATTAAAGTGAACAAAAATGAGCGTGAAAAAAGATGAAATAATGATACAAAGGTGTTTAACTGCTGTCCTTCAAGGGTACCATTGCTGGAATAAAGGAAACTATCATATGAAAATACTCCTTTGTAGGAAATACAAAATATTTATAGGTAAACTAATTACTCATTATTATATAATGAGTTTTTGTTTTGCTTTGTTTTTAATAAGATTTTAAGGGTAATAGGATTTTTAATATGATGCCAATATAACGGGCAAAAGAAAAACCCAGTTCCAGTGTTAATAAAACATGTTAAACCAGGTGACATATCTGAAAACTATATACATGGATATAATGGATGAGGGCAATTTCCTAAGGCACAAAGGACTGAAGTGGACTCCATTATAGATTCTGGAGTGGGTACTCCACAAAGTATAACAGGAGCAGTAAACTGTGAGCCAGAAGTCTCCAAAGAATTGTACTGATCCAGAAAACACTAAATTTAGGAATCCAAGCTGTGGTAAGTTTACAATGCACTTTAAAGTCTCAACAAAAAGATCTAACAGGATATGCATGAAGAACAACGAATGATGTTATCACCAAGGCGTATTACCAAAAACAAACAGGTAACTCTTCAGATAAAGGCATCCTAGTGATGACTTTGTCCTTTTTTCTGCAAAATAGAGGTCTGTGTTTTTTTTGTCCAGGCTTCTCATGTCTATGGATTCCAACTACATGCAGGTTGGAATACTTGGCTGTGAGCACTTACAATGATGCATACGGGATGAGAATAAGACTTCAGAACTTTTATCTGTGGATGCACTAGGAGGAAGCAGCGACCCCTAAAGTTTAATGGATATCACACTGTACGAGTGCGGGGAATGTCAGCAAACCAGTAAAGTGCCTGAATCCACTATGGCTTATTGCTAAAAGCAGCCAAGTCAGCAGACTGTAAATTGGCAAAGTCACAGCCTCAGCTGGACCAACGCAGGAGGGGAGGGGTTTTCAGGTGCCACAGAAAGGGCAGCTCGACCCCTCGTCCTTCCTGATAAGAATTGTGCTGAAGTTGCTGATACATGAATTTTAGAAGAGCAGGATGTGCCCCAGGAATGTCTATTGGGGCCTCAAGGCTGCAAACTCTGGAAAAACCCACACCTGGTTAATCACTAATCAGAAGGAACCTCTTGCTGGACCACTGAAACTGCTTGTAACAAAACGAAAATAAGAAAGAAAAACTTGTAGCACCTTAGAGACTAACAAATTTATTTCAGCATAAGCTTTCGTGGGTGCATGGAATGAAATATACAGTAGACAGATATTTATACAGTCAGAGAAACATGATAAGGTCGAGGTGCATAGACCAACCTTAAGAGACTAATTAGTTGAGAGGAACCATAACAGCAGGGGAAGAAAAACCTTTGAAGTGATAAACAAGATGGTCACACAGGTGTGAATGAGGATCGTTAACTTAAGGGAAATAGATTCAATTAACGTAATGGCTGAGCCATTCCAAATCTCTATTTAATCCCGAGGCAATGCAACCTAGTTTGCATATCAATTCGAGTTGTAACAAGTTTTTCTTTAAGGGACATGTCATTCTATAACTAATGTATAAATAAGGGGGGAAGTTTGAGGTAGTTGGACTTTTCTGGACTCTCCCTCTGGATACACCTTGCAATCCCCAGCCGCAGATGGGCTGCTGCTGTACCACTTGAGAGCCACACTCAGCTTTGGTAATTATCGAGGGTTGGGGGGTGTTTTACTAAACTGTTGCAAATTTGTGTAAGTCCTTGAGACTAAGTAAAGTTGAGTGCTTTCACTTAGTGTTGTCCTGTTTGTGCCAGCCATCTATCGGTCGGACGGCCGTGTCTCCCCTGATTTATTTCCTGACACCACCTCACAGAGTAATAGTTACCAAGAGCTTTGGGTTGAAAGAACCCTAGGTAACAACACAGGTGGCTCTATACATAATTCCAAGATTTTAGCTGAAAGTTACATCTTAGAGAAATATCTTTGCAATGCATTTATTTATAGAAGCTGAACATTTTAACCTGTAACGTTTGTCTACTGCCTAAGAAGCAATTCAGTCAGAAAGAATTAAGTGCAGTTGCTGCCTATGTTCTACATCCACATGTTCTAACATGTTAAAAGTCTAGTGCAGACAGGCTGTGTGCACTTTATCATGTGTTAAGTTGGTTAATGCCAGGTCTCCCCCATTGTATGCCTTGTCTACACAAGACTATTAGACATTAGGTTATGCATTGTAACACACATTTTGTACTAGTCTAGACAAGTTTTAGTGAAAAGGAGAAAACTAGAGAAAATTTGCCTGTAAATATAGTTACATGCAATTCTTTGTTACACGATTGTAGTAAATGAAGGTAATCAGCACTGTATCAAACAAAACATTGTTAGTGTCATAAGGGGAGTAGTCGTAATGAACTGGGATACAGTGAATATGAGACTTATTTTCCGTGTTTGATGCTGCAGGGTGCTGAGTACTTTGACCCTACTCCAGGAAAACACTCAAGCACATACTGAATGCAAAGTCCCATTAATACCTGAGTAATTCTGTTATACCAATAAAATAAAAACCAGCAGGATCTTTTTAAAGGGGATAAGACAAAATGTCACATTTATTGTGAATACAAAAAGAATCATAGTAAGCAGTCAGTTATAGCTATAACATTTCATTCAGTTTCACATTCATTCACACACACACACACACACACACAGGTTCTGTATAGATGTCATAGTTACCAGCCTAGAAGTTGCTCATGCCAAGTTACTGGCCAGGTAACCTGGGCATGAGGGTGGAGCCGAGTCCTTGTCAGATTCATCTGATGCTCCTGGAGGTTGGTTGCAGAACCAGACTCAAAGTCCTCAGTATTTAGAGGCCATTCTTATAGGAATTATTTCCTCTGTCAGTCTATGGGAATTGCTTCATTATGCTGTTGCTGAATCAATCAGCTGATGGCACATTTCTGATGGCATTCCTGGTGGCTCCACACTGTCAGATGTTATCTTGTTTTTCCCATCCTTTGAGATGATCGGGTGGGTCCCAGTTTACCCTCCGGGAGTTGTCTGGTCATTCCCACTTTGACGCTGCCTTCAGCCGATGGTCACTGAATTCCTAGGCTGGCACCTCCCTGCTCATTCATTCATGTACACCAAGCATTCATCAGCAGACATACTGTCTTCAACACTTTTGGGGTGTATACTAATTTATTTGAGACTCCCTGCCCTTTAATCAAAGAGGGTGGGAGGTCTTTCTATGCTGTTTCTAGGTACAAAGCATGCATAAAGAACAAAGTCAAATAACTGGTTTGCAAGTTTCTCATAGCAATACAGTATCTTTCCGAGAACAGATACAATCAATGGTTTACACAGACAGTAGCTTGTAAGTTTAACAAGGGATCCAAGAGATCTTTTACTTGGTAATGCTATGAGGTTTAAATTGTGGGGGACAAATTATGGGGAGTTACTTTCACTTGGGGAATCACTTTCCGTACCTTCTTTAATATCCCTACAATTCCATGTGTTAAAGTGCTTTGCTGGATCAATTTGCTTTGAGCCCTACAAGGGAAATTTAATGATGAAAACAGAGGTCACTACTTTGTGACCAAAACTCTATTGTATCACTGATTTTCCTACATAGTATTTAACAAAAGCATAAAATACTTCTTTTCTGGACTGTATGTACCCTGCCAGCTCATTAAGAACAGAATCCATAACAAAAACAAATTCATGAAATATTTTAAAGCCTATATAGAGAGAATGCAGCCTCAACAAATGAAATAAAAAGGCAAACAAGGGAATCATTTTAAACATCCTTAACTGCCAGGGGTAAAAAGAGCAAAATATTTAGTCCAAGGAAAAATGTGGTGAAAAGATGCAACTTGATTGGATTCAGTAGAGAATCTGTACATTGCTAGGTTTGAATTTGCCCATATCTCATTATCAAATGGCCAAAGTACAGTTAAGTACTAAAATCTACAATCATATTAAATGGAAAATATTGTTATGACTCCAAATGAAAGAGGGGTATGGCCTCATCTGAGACAGACTCCAGTGGTCTCTGGAGCAGGTCTCTCTCTAGTTTTGGTAGCCTTACCTCAAAAAAATGAGACTGAAAAATGTCCAAATGAGAACCTTTCCTAGCACTTTGCTAGGCACCAGAGAAATTCCAAAAGTGGATGAGGTGAGTCAGGTTATTACAAGAGACTTGTTTATAATGGATATTTGAGTTTATTTAGCCTGGAAAGGAGAAGAGATGGAAGTTCCTTGACTGAGGTTTTTCAAAATTATGAAAGATATAATGAAACCTTTTTCTCCTGCCTCATAAGGCAAGAAAACATGATTAAATTAATTACCAGTAAACTTAAAGCAAATTACAAAATATTGTTGCACACAACATAGAGCAAACCTGTGGCATTAACTGCCACATGAGATCTTAATGTCAAATGTGAACAGTTTTCAAAAATGGCTGTATGATTTCATGACAATTTAATAAAAGTTGTAATTTTGCCAGCTAAGACATAGATAATCACATATCATGCTTTAAGAAGCAACCTAATTATCTGCAGAGGTCAATAAGAATTCTTCCCTCCCCCATTTGCACTGTTGCACAATTGGCTAAGTGAATTATTTGTCTGATGTACAGTCTCTCTGCAGAGTTAGGTATTGGCTACTGCCTGGGGCAGTAGCCTGGACTTGATGGACCAGCGATCTGATGTTTAATGGCAAATATTTTTTTTTATTAAAGTTGCTATTTGTATTGATTTTAAAACCAGAAGGGACCCTTTTGATCATCTGCTCTGACCTCCTATATTATTCAGACCATAAATGTCTCCAAAACATTTTTTCTAAAAGAAAAAAAAAATCAATCTTGATTTTAAAAGTTAAATGATGGAGAATTCACCATGCTCCTTGGTAAATTGTTCCAATTGGTAATTACCTTCATGTTAAAGATGTATGCCTCATCTGCAGTATGAATATGTCCAGCCATCCATTATTCATAATGACGACCTTCTTAAGTCTTAACACCTTGTGCATTTTCCCTCAATATTTTATGTATTTTTTTAAGTTCCATTAGGCATGCAGATTGGTTTGGTTTGTTCACATTGCCTGCTGGCAAAATTACTCTCCTCCCCTCTCCACCCATGAAAATGAGACTTGGCTGTCTACATCAATTCAGTCTTGCAACATTGATTATGCAATTTTAGCTCTAAATTCAAGAATATTACCTTTAAAAATCTGGGTCTCAATACATCTCAGGAGGAGGGTGGTGCAAAAGTGTTACCATTTGTGAGGTAAACCATTACTCATCATAAGTAAGGGTCTTGGAATCTGGCCCCCAAAAATCCTGCCTCCTATGGGACCTGGCCTTATTCAACTAACACTTTCAAAGTTCACATCACTCACTTGTCAGCCTAGTTTCATTTTAGTACTTTGGGAAAGACAGAGAGGGAAAGATTAGCTATGCTAATAGTCTTCCTCATCTTTATATTCCATGATAAAGAACTGAACAATACTCTTGAATTTAGAGCTAAAATTGCATACTGCATACCTGTTGTATAAATCATATCAAAATGCCACAACTGATTAATCTGAAAGTGAAAATGTTTCCTGCAGGCAGTCAAACTGGCCTAGAACTATACATTTGACTGCTGTGTCATGTATGTTGATATTTCACATTAAGAACTTTACCACATTGACACAGAAGTCATCTATCTTCAATGGCACATATTAATGATACCCATCTGAACCTGCTTATAGTAGTGATACACTTAGCAGCCTCTTTGTAACATTCATTTTACAGGGAAGAAGATATCCCCAGTGCTAGGATGCATTGTGAGGGGTATGCCATGCTATTCATAAATATAACAGTCTTGATTGTTTATGGTCCCTGTGGGCCTGCAAGTGAAGTAGGGGAGAAGAAGCCTCTCTACTTTTCATTTTTTTCCCCCTTGTCACAGATCCACCTAGGACCTCTGTTTGCTGTGAGTGGAATCCTAGCCCCTCTGCATCCCTGAGTGTTTTTAGCCTCTGGAACCAGAGTGGAGTCCAGCTACTTCCCCAAACTTAGGGTTTTGGGGCACACATGTGGAGTGCAGACCTTCTAAAGCTCCTTGAGAGCTGGAATTCACAGTACTGCAGCCTAACCCCTGGACTCAGTGCTGACCCTGCAGCCTCCCCAGTCATTTAAACACATCATATCTGAAAACTACTCCAAACTTTAGCCTATGGTTTAACTCTTTCAGGAGGTCCATGATGATTTTAAAGCACATAACACAGAGAGCTACTTTGCCACAGTCTAACACTACTGCTGTTTTACTTAATCATATTAATAACAAGAGAATACCATGTAAATAGAACACAAACACACACCCTAACTGCAATGTCCCTTGCTATCTCCCTCCTCCATTGAGAGACCAGCTGTGTTCAGAAAGGTAAGTAGGTAGTGCCCCCTACCTCAGTCAGGCCCCTACGTGTTGGATTGCTTCTTCTTCATAGAGGAGTCATCCTCAGCTTGCCTTTCTTCTGTCCAGCATTTCCCATTCCTGTGTTTCTCTTCCAAGACCTTCTGTGAGGATCTGCGTCTATTTAGCTATCCCCCTTCCCAAACCTGGCTTTCTTTGTTCTTTTTGGTAATTTTCTACTGCCCCAAAACCTGCACCAGACTCCCTCCCAGTAGAGAAGTGGGACAAACTGGTTTCCCTGAGAATGCAGTTGTTTGTTAGCATAACTAGATTCAAGACTCAGATTCCAAGGCCAGAAGGTATCATTGTGATCATCTAGTCTGACCACTTGTACAACACAGGTGATAGAACTTCCCTAAAATAATTCTTAGAGCATATATTTTAGAAAACATCCAATATGGATTAAAAAATGGTCAGTGATAGAGAATCCACCACAACCCTTAGTAAACTGTTTCATTAGTTATTTACTCTCATTGTTAAATATTTACACTGTGTTTTCAGTCTGACCTTATCCAGCTTCAACTTCCAGCCACTGAATCATGTTATACCTTTCCTTTCTAAACTGAAGAACTCATTATCAAATATGTGTTCCCCATATAGGTACTTAATCTATAAGCCACCCCTTAACCATCTCTTTGTTAAACAGACTAAAGGAGCTTAGTTTATTTATTCTCCAAGACATGTTTTCTAATGCTTTAATCATTCCTGTGGCTCTTCTCTGAACTGTCCCCAATGTATCAACATCCTTCTTAGTCAAATCACAGTTGTTTAAGTACTGTCCTATTGTCCTCAGTCTGGGGAAAGACATTTTTTAGGCTGATAAGACATGGTAATACACATAGTGAGACATTCATGACATTAAATGTTATTATGAAAACCAATATAATATCAACCAAAATTCATAGGTTGTACAAAAAGATTCCCAAATTGTTCCCTCCCAACATACACTTTTGCCCTTCACTTGCACCATTGTAAAAGCTAAGCACAGAAGAAGGGCTAATTTTGTTGGCTACAACTGAAATGGAATGGCCAAGAGCTGGGCCATTCTACTGGGCCTATTCTTCTGCACTGGTCAGGAGGCATAGCTAGCAGGAGAGAGTCCATGCTCCACCCTTTTTAAAGGTGTAGCCACAGCTGTGCTTCCTCACAAGTTCTAGGGAGCATTGTGCCTGTGCCTGTCTCCCAGAGTTCCTGAGAAGGGTGATGGGGGATGAGAAGACTTGATGTCACAGTTCTGTCCAATGTACATTGCATAGTCATCTGTGACCCTCCAGGGTAATTATGTAGGAAATCCAAGTACAGCTAGTTGGAAATAGGGACCTAAAATTTAGGGGTTCAGGTCTATGGCATGAATTCAGGTATCTTGCTTCTAGGATGACCAATACTTGATGCTTGAGAGGAAAACAGCATATTCTTCTCATGTGAATGGATTGGATAAAAGGAGACAACACCACAAAATTGATAGGATTGTATGGATGGGTTAATATTAGAGACAAAAATAACTAATTTTATTGTGAAAAAAATTAGTCTATGGAAGGCAAACTGTGCCTACTGTTTTGTCTTTAAGTTTTCTTTCAATTGTAGTCATCACCATTTTCCATTTATCTTATCCAAAGAGAAATAAAGTTCTATGAGATTCAGTTCCAACCACTGAGATATTTAAGCTACAGATGCTGATTTAGTCATTAGGAAAGAAATGAATGGACATAGGATTAAAAATATACTGGTAAAGGTGATGACAAAATTGACAGACTATAGCTGCTGACCCTAGGAGTCATTCTAGAGCATTCCGGTCAGGGATAATCTCTGGATCATGAGCAATGGCATTTGTGGGATGGAGTCAGAAACAATTGCACTGTATGATTTCCTTCACACCCATGGATTTTTGACCACAAACTTTGGATCTACAGAATTCAGAGGTGCTAGAGCCAGTTCTCCCTCGATTCTAGCAGTCAGAGGGAAGACATTGCCCCCTCAAATTTGGAGTTATTTCCATATATCCTTGACATGGATGTGAAACAGAATGGGGTAGGTTTTTACTTTAAGTCAGTGGCTTGTTAATTCTGTTTGTGGAGATTGCTATGTTGCTAGGTACTTTTTGGTATGAATTGACAACCAAAAAAAAATAAAAAAAAAAGCAATGCACCTACAGTCTGGAATAAGGAGGTAGTGGTTGTTTTATTTTTAATATATTTAAATAAGCACAAAATATTTTCAAAAGGCCTGTTGTAGTTTGAGTGAGTGCAGGGATACATGGATATAGCATTAATCTGCAGCTTGGTTGAAGGACATACATCACTTTACATTTTTAAAAAAATATTGAGTGTATACTAGCATATAACACTTTTATGTACAATTAATCTATGATGGACAATCTGGTTCACATATCCCTCATGTAACTCCATTTAGGTCAACAGCTCTAGCTGCTGAATTCTCTGTATATTGAAACAATTTAAGAACTAATATATATCTATCACCTTCTTGAATGCAGATGTCAGAGCTCAATGTCCATGTACCATCACCAGAGGATAGCTTCTGTAGCAAGAGTGGTTAGGTGTTGTAAACTCTCCTCCACATGTTAAGTTGGGCACTCTTCTACTGCATGTTACCATCTGCAGTGTTGCCCCACAGTCACAGCATGGAGATATACCAGGCCAATCCAGTGCATAGTTGCAGCAACTCTGGATGAGCCAGAGAGCAGCCTGTAGCACCTGATATAGGATATGTGATCAAGTAGACATAGGTAGGTGCAGCAATGGACTCCTGAATTTACTTGTTGTGTAAAACTCTTTCCCACTGATGCTTCCAAACATGTTGTTTTCAGTACCCTGGCAGCACTCGTTTCTGCACGATAAAGGGCCAGTAGCATTCTTGTCCAGGGGGTCATGAGCTGCCATAGTAAAGAGATGGTGAGAGATCACATGTGATATCACACCCCAGCCTGTAGGAATGGTGTTTTCCCCCTGAATACAAGCAGATCTTCAAGTTGGAACTCCATGTAGTTTTGTTTGAAAATAGTGCGTCGTTCAACCAGTGATGTAAATAGGTTGACTTCAGCTGTTACAGCTCTCCATCAGACCTAATATAGATCTGATGAAGCTATATATATATATATATACACACACTAAACAAACCTAGAAGAGACCAAAGCATGAGTAAGTCTCTAACATCCTACTTTGTAAGCTCATAGTAATTCAAAACAAGGAAATAATCAAAACTCTAATATCTGACAATGAACTAATTTACTTCTAAAGAGAGTCAAAGTTCAAAAATTATTCTGTCCTTTTCTTATTTAGTTACCACTGCATATTCAAATAACGCAATAGAATGGGAAAGGGAGAACTGATGCAAGAAGTCCAGGGTAGATTAAATCCTTAGATGAAAAGTATGCTGGCATTGAAGAGAGGATTTTGAAATGTTGGAGAGCTAACAGCAAAGCAGAAACCTTAAGTTTGAGGCTTCCAGAGGGAACCAAAAGTCTTGACACCATCTTGTTCATGGAATTTTTTTTATCCATAGATCAGTCACATAACTTAAAAGAAATCTAATCTACATCAATAAATCCTATAGGATTCCCACAACGAGTCCATCGGTGAGTAACAATGTAGGAGGGACTATGATTTTGACCTTGGCAGACACCTGGGACACTGCTAGAGTGCTACAGGCATGAGGAAAAAGGAAGAGGTTATGTCTAAGGGCATGAAGACATTATCCTTTATTGATGTAGGTGTCATCCTTCAGTTAAAAGAAAGAATTGAATGAGAAGTAAAAGGCTTCCCTGAAAGGAGAGGTTATGGTCACACTGCCCTAACCTGAAGAACTGAGGGTAACTTTTAATATCTGCACACTGTCTGAGTAACATGGCACAGCAAATACGCTTTCATACATGTCTGTGAAGAACAGCGCCAGGGAAAACACTGAAAGTAATGACTGTGGAGATTGAACCTATTGTTGGTTGGGCATGCTTGCATCTCTAGATTTCTATGGTCTCCAAACTTACCACTCTCTCATACCCTTTGTTCAGACTATCCCGCTAAGTATCCTGCTAAGTTTAAAATCAATTCAATCTAAAACACAAGGGTAAAGGGCATGTGTTAAACCTACAATATCTGCTTTGATAGCTGTGATACTTTAAAGAGAGGATGAGAATTGCTTTGCTGGAGTGTCTCCTTGTTTTGAGATATATCATATTGGAACGAGAAAGATTTGTTTTCTTTTCCTCTTACACATTTTCTAAGGTGAAAATATTAAAAAAGTGAGAAGTATATTATAAGATGTAATAGTATTCTCTAATCACTATATTAGCTGAACAAATAGTACTACACCATTTCCCCTAATGTTAAAAAAATGGATCTGATCCTTCTCACCTATATTACTGTAATCAGGAGTAACTCCAGTGTAGATGGTAATTATTTTCCTCTTAGTCTTCTCTAAGACAAAGAATGTATATAATATTTCCACCATCTTTTAAAATCTTTCCTCATAAAGCATTATCTGCACCTTTCTAATTCTTGCTGCTTTTCTCTGAATTCTTTCCAATTTGTCTGTCTTTCCGTAATAAGTGGATCAGAACTGAACAAAATATTCCATTTGTGGGCATGGAACATTCATGTAAAGATAGAATTTATGTTCCAGTCTCATGATGCCTCTGCAAATGCAGCCCAAAACCTCATTTGCATTGGGTGTGGGGGGGAATGCCATAAACACATGTCTAATTTGCTGTCCACTCTCACTCCTACATCTTTCAGCATTGCTGCTTTTCAGGTTTCTTCTCCTTTTCACTGAGTATCAGTGTTTTGGGATTACTTTTCCAATATGAATCCCATTTTGTAATTTTTCAGTCCATTTCAGTCTTTAGTCCATGGTTACAGACTCTTTAGACCTACTTGTGGGATTTCTCTATCCAAACATATCATCCCTTCTTCTGGTACTTCACCGGGCCCAGATACCACCTACCAAACTGATACTTTGTCAATTAGCATTCCATTTTTCGTTCCTCAACCAATTTTGAATCCAATAATTGTTCATATCAAACTGATTTTAATTAAATTTAAATGTGCTATTTGAACTCTGACAAGGTATTTAAAGACAACCAGGAGAGCTATCATTTTTCATGGGTGCTCAACCACCCAGCTTAAAGGAATGAGCAAATTGCTGAATTGCTATTCTAAAAAATACATCTTTTCATTATGAGTAAAACACATGTAAGCAGTTTATAGATTAATTATCTTTATGCTCATGCTGACAATAGCTTTTTAAAAATCATAAAGAAAAAAGAAAACTCCAGAGCCACCACTTTTTATTTAAAATAAGGAAAAGCAAACTTTTGCCGATTCCAAGATAACTTCACAATTCTTTTTTTCCCTTTACGATGGAAGAAAAATACCATCAAAGTTCCCAATTATTTCTCATTCTATACAGCAGCATAAGGACCACTCTCTCTGGAATCCTTAATATACAATGTTCAAATATAACGAATTTGTTCATTAGTGTCACTATATTAAACTTTCCAATTTTGACTTATTTTAAAATTTCTTTCAGAGGTGGTAAATAGACGCACAAAACCTACGAAAAATTCCAAATTCTGTTTTTCCCAATATTTCAGTTAACTGTAGAAATACTTCTAAATGTTCTATTAATCTTATCTCCATAATATTTATTTTAGTTCAATTTATATTGTATACGTCTATGTGACTTATAACATTTTTTATGAAAGGCACAAAAATGGATCAATAACAATTGCTATTTTTTTAGATTGATGGCAAGATATGGCCCACTATAACTTTGTACTTGCATCCATTCTACAATAGTAGGTTTTAGTGAATGGGATCACCTTTCTTGAAATTCTAGAGTGTGACAACTAGAAGATGGTTGAATTGTCATGAGTAAATTATCAGGAAAATAAATATCTTTCACCCCAGGTTTGGGAAGCAGTCCTGATTTGTGTGTGTAATTATATATATATATATATATATGAGAGAGAGAGAGAATTAATAAGTAAATTAGTGTATGGGTTATTACTAAATTGCTGTGATAAGAGCCCTTTTATGCCAACTAGTAAAGGGCACACTCACACTATCAGACTATTCAAACAGTGTCTTGTAGGTATCATATAGAACCTGGTGACATGCTGCTCATGAATATCATTGTGTTATATTTGTATGGGTTGTGTACAAAAAGTTATGAATATTTGCCGGAAATATGTTTTGGAGGCAGGTTTGCCTTGGACAAAAGAACATAGATTTACTTGTCTATTGTTTAAAAAGCTTGATCCAGACAATGAAAGTACATTTACATATTAGATGAACCAAGCAATCAAGCTACCAAGAAGTGGATGAAACTGCTTTATGAGTATACCGAGCAGGAGGATGGACATAGGAGTTTGAACCACCAGGAGGTCGTCCTGGTTCTTGAGGCATAGACCAAGGTTTTTTGGAAAAATATAAGGAAAGCAAAGAGATATTCTAGGTATCCATCACTTAGGGGTAAAGGGGGACACCACCCTTTGATTCTGTGTACATTGGATCTTCTTGCATGGGGATCTGGAGATGCTGGTGGCTTGATGTAAGTAATAAACAATTAGGCAAAGACATAGCTTGCTAGAATCACGTTTTAGGCACTAGAAAGCAAGTTATTTGTTATGTTTTTAACCCTCTCTTTATTCTTGCTTGATAGCACTTAAATCTGTGTTGCTTTATTAATAAACACTCTTGTTTTTATTACAAAACTATCTTAGTGCTGTATATAAAAGTATGGCACCTCAGTTAAACTAGGAGAGTGGCGTGTGTACTGTCTCTCTGGAGGCAGTAAATGCAATAACTTCTGGTAGTACCCAGTGAGAGGGACTAGACACTTCAGAGAGATGTCTCTGGAAACTCAGGAAACTGGGGTTCAATGATTGGTACTTGGTAGGCAAGTTTAGACTGGCAGATTCTCAGAGTCTTCTGGTAAGGTGGACACACTAGTGTAGCAGGGAGCTGTCTCACAGTCCAATTCTAAGATGCATCAAAGCTCTCTTGCTAAGGTAACAATGACTTATGGTTCTGGGTGCTCTAAGCAGAGCATCACAATTGTCCACTCTGACTCTTAGGTCTTCATAATGGATGCTTAGTCATATAAATCATATGACATTCAATTACTGAAACTTTTCTAACAGGAGAATAATGACCAGAAAAAAGTTAATCTTACACTATGGATTTGAGAAAAATAATCAAAATCCTGCTTTAATCTTTCAAATGTTTTCATAAATACCAACCTGGCAATCATTCAAATACTTACAATAATTTTAATGATGTGATTCGACAAATTAGTGTAAAGGAAACTTACCTAGTTTGCACAAATATTCATGAATCCCTTTTTCTAGAATGCCACCATCAATTTTCAATGCTTTTCAGTCCAACAAAAAATATCTAGAATCATTTAGTAGTATGGAGACTATTAAAACTGGTTTGAAAGTAATTAAATATAGACTAGTATACAGGCAGAGAAATGTGTACCAAGACCCTAATTTTTCAATTAAAGTAACATTCCATTTGGGTCTGTAAGCAATGTTTTTGGTACTACTTTTAATGGGAAGATATCTGATGGAAAAAATGTCAACAAGAATAATTTCACCAATGATGTGCACTAATAAGTCAGAATCCTAGGAAGGTCCATAGGGAAATTACCACATGACAAACTACCTTAAACTTGAAAATGATGCTGGTTATATCAAGACAGCCTGTGTGTTATTGGTATCCATGGGCCAATTATTCTGGCGGATGTTTCAAACATATGGCCATTTCAGCTAGTTCTAATCAAATAAATGTCTGTATATTAGGTATTCATCAGGACTAGAGCTGAATGAAGAATTAAATATTTTTCTTTGAAGAGGACAAGAATTATTCTTTATTCAGTTGCACTGAGTATGTAGAGCAAATGATACATCCCCAGGAAAGATGATAATAATAATAGAAAGCCAAATATAGAGTCCTAGTAGTTATTGATATGTGCTCCTGATACCAACTGTAGAAATGTGATTTTTAAAGCTGTTATATAATGTTAAACTTAGAGGGTAAAAATGTTATATTTGAAGTTTAATCCACTGTCAGTAGTCATTAAATAAGTTTGTAAAGGGAAAAGGAATATTTGAAAGGTACAATTCCAATTTCATTAAACAAACATCAGTGCTATTTAAAACATCAAGAGATGGTGCTTATCACGTCTCCCCTCTAGGAGATCAGGCTCTAATTCCAACTCAAACACATGTCATGAAGGCACACTTTAATAACCCATTCCCTTGTTAGGAAAGATGCAGTATAATTTATTATGCCCCAATTTAACTATGTCTACATTTCCTGGACAAATACCTTGCTTGATGATTACGGGCCATATCCATAGCCCTGTGAATCAATGAAAAGACACTCAATGATTTTAGTGGGCTTTGGATCAGACTACCTATGCCTTGAGTTCACAAATGCATTACCTGTTGCATTAATAGAGAGTGCATCACAGTTACCCTTAGTGCCTGAAAATTAAACTTTATTTGGTTCAAGGAGAATTAAATCACTTCAATAAACTTGAAATGTTCTTCCCACAAGACTTTTTTAAATATGGCAACATACATTTTCTTGTTTTGTTTTTACTATAGAGGAAAAACTATGGGCCAAATTATGAATGCTCTAAAACAATGGCAATCCAGGGAGAAGCAGCTAGGCTGCTGGAGAATAAGGAATTGTGTTGGCCATGATTATTGCACAGAAGTCCCTGTTTTCTGATGCTTGCCCATGGTGCAGACCTGGGAGGAGTCCATGCTACCCTCTTTAAAGGTATAACAAGCTAATCTGCAGTGTGTTCTCCACAGAACCAAGAAGCATAATGCCTTTTGGAGTCCTGAAGCTTTGAAGGCCCTTAAAGTTTTGTGGATATAGTCCACATTTAGTCTTATAAAAAGCATAAGAAACTCCAGAGTGCGTTCCAGAACCCAGCATTCCAATACCTCTGAAGAGTCTAAAGTATAATTAATACGAGTTAGTTTAGTAGAACAAGTGGTATACATTTCAGACTAATATGTAAGCAAGTAGAAAAAAATGTCATGTGTTTTTTGACTATTTAAACATTAAGTGCTTTTCCCCCCATGTAGTGTCCTAAGCTAGTATGAGGGAATATGGATAAATTGTTGTAACATCATCCTATTTGTAATTTAATATTAATATAGGGCTAAGTCCACAAAGGGACTTTGGCACCTAACTGCCACTTTAGGCACAGAAATCCAAAATAGAGAGAGTCTCAAATCGCCCACTTACCTGCCATTTAAATTCGGTAGGTGCCTACATTCTCTAGACACCTATGTTTCTGTGGGTGGGTATGCACAAAGCCCCCTGAGCACATACCTCTTTCCAAAGTGCCAATAGAATGCTCAAAATAGGTATTCCTCCAGCTACTTGCCACATGGACCCAACACACAACACAGGAGATGGTGATGCTGCTACCCTTATGCCCTATAGCCAAAGCACACACCCAGGACGTGGGAGACCCAAAATTAAATCTTCAGTGTGCCCGACGTGGCGCAGGGTTTTGAACTCCGCTCTCCCCACTTTTCCGAGAAGTGCCCTAACTGCTGGGCTACAGCATATTCTGGAGTGGGTCTCAGTCTTTCCTGTTGGAACTATTCCATTGTGTGTCATTGCAACATGGACTTGAGTCTCCCACATCTGAGGTGAGTATGCTAATCACTGGGTTAAATAGTGATTATCACTCTCTGGCTCAATAAATATTCAAGCATTTCAGTAGTTCATCATCTCACTAAAATGACTCTATTATTGAAGTTCTCATATGTAAATTAATCTAATTCCAAACTCTTATAATATGGGACTGGAGAGGCCTTCAGGATATGCACCTATTATTAATTAGTGTGTTTGGACTGAACCTTAAGTCTACAGATCTATAAACTTTCTTTTGTAGAAAGGAGGCAGATTCCCAGACCTTGCTCATCCATGATAAGATTGAGAATAGGGTTAGACTGTAACGGAGTTATAATTTTCTCTGACAGGATAAATTCATGTCATGTTTTTCTTTATCCTGAGTTCATCAGTTCTTAGGAGATCATGTTCTGACACTGGGACTGACCAACACAGGGCAAGGAAACAAGACTGAGCTTTCTAATTTTTCAAAAGAAGTTGTCTTCAGAGGGGAAACGGATAGATGTCTGTTTTTCTAAGCTTAAATCTTAATGTCTTCCAATATCTTTTTACCCAGATTTCAATTTTAATATTGGATATTAAGAGTGGATTGCTCTTTTTTGACGGAGACAAGAAGGCAATTACGAGGAAATACAGCAACACTATGTACTTGCAGAGAGAGATTTGTATGTGTGCACGCCATGGGGTACACTCCCTCCAACATGCCTCCTTGTTATCCCTTATGACTCGGTGGGTGCATTGTACCCAGCAGTCCTCAATCAATTATCCAGACTAGGTTGGTCTCCCCTGAGTGGGGTCTGATTTATTAAGTATAACTCGCTTTGTTAGTTGGCACAGTCATGCCCACTCTGGGTTTATGTAAGTGTCCTAGGCAGCTTTCTTGCACCTATTCAGAAGTCCTTCCCTGCTCCTTTCTCCTTTCCTGGAGCAGCATATACTTCAAACAGTCACTGAGTCTCTCCTAAAGATTGGAGCCTCAGCCCTTCTCCTGGAGCTGGATTGTAATTTAGGTCAGCTGCAAGGCTTCAGCCAGGTTCTCTTCAAGCTAGTCCTTTCTTATCCCCCCTCCCACCCCTGCATCAGATCACGCACCAAATAGTCTTTCATCCTCAGACTAGGAAAGCTTAGCAGTCAGACCATCTTCTGTTGGTGTCTGCCCTGCTAGAAGGGGGTACGTAGCATATGTACTAGTCTCCTTCTAGCAGCTCATCCCATATTGAGTGGGTGAGGGGATCCTTACTTCACCCATTCTCTGATGCTCCTGGCCCCAGGCCCTTGAAGAAAGAGTAGCAGATTCTCCCCCCAAAAAAAACCCCACTACTTGTTCCTGGGATAGCTTCCTCTCTACCAAATACCTCTTATTTCCAAGGTCTCTGAATATACCTAAACATCCAAAAATCTTAAAGGGCCATTTGAGGTAATGGCACCTACACACCACTATAGTTAAGGGGGCAGACAATGCTATCAGTTTGTCTGCTCCCTATAAAATATTTGCCCCAATAAAGCCTCCAAATTGGAACTGGATGACTCTCAGCAGCTCCCAACATATATGTAACCTTGGCCATTGAGACTCAATAGTTTTGCATAACCTAAGGATATAATAAACACATCAAACCACATTTCATAAATAAGACACCCTAAATTATAAAGGACTATTTTTTGTCTTCAAATTTTACTTGTTTCTGAAGAG
Organism: Chelydra serpentina; assembly: GCA_037349315.1. NCBI lineage: Eukaryota > Metazoa > Chordata > Testudines > Chelydridae > Chelydra > Chelydra serpentina. The sequence goes on from JBAIAC010000004.1 coordinate 83,819,279, forward strand.
TACATGAGAACCTTTGAATAATTACATATAGAACCCAAAACAGGGCTGCCTTCACCCATGGAAACAATTGTATGTTTACACATACCATTAGAATAATTGACCTGTGTATCAATAGGCTGCCAGCTGGAACAATATGTTTACAACAATTTTCTTTTGAAATAGCTTATTCTGTTAGCAGGGTGTCCTTATTTTAACCAACATTTTCACTTTTATGAATATTGTGAAGGTATGTTATCCTTTAATGCTTCCTGAATTTAATGTGCAGTCAAGTTGTGGCTCAAATCTCAGAAAACCTTTCTACTGGTATGAAAATCTGAACTTTTCATGTACACACTACAGAGTGAATAGGATACTGGTGTTGTCCGTTCCACTTTCCTCTGGCCACATATGGGAGACAGACAAGTTCCAGTCTCATAAGTCACTGCAGAGGAATCCTAGGGAAAATATGATATAGCTGTAGTGTCTGCTGGATGTTTCAGCACCTTCAATAATTCTTAGACAGGTTCTATGGAAAGGGGTTCTCCTTGAATTGAGATAATATTTGTCTTGTAGAATGACCAAGATTTCAGGAATTAATCCTAATTTCAGAAGTACAGAAAATTGAAAGAAATTTGTGAAAAATTTAGAGGAATGATGTGGTCTTTTTTTAATTGTTTTTCTTTTTGTAAAGTCAGGTTTTTTTTAAAAGAACAATTTTGTGAAATTCAGATAGCCTCTGAACATTGTGGCAGTTATCTGAGCCTCTCTCATTGGCAAAGAGGGCTGGATCCTGTAGGAGAACAGGTTTTGTTAGACTTCCAATAAGTAACTTCTGACTTAAATTGGTCATTCTGCAGCTAAATATATACATATATCTATTAATCTAAATCCAAATTCAACTTATGTGATGGAATTAGTATAGAACACTAACACAGACCCAGAAGAAGGAGCTGCACAAACTTCTTACTCTAGACCACCACCACCCCCCTACTAATTAATTGAGGTATAGCATTACTTGTGCTTGCTTATTGTTCTTCCTGCAACAAAGGCTTTAAGTAAAAACAGGTCTTATATGTGGCATCCTTAGCAAATGGAAATAGCAGCTGCTCTCTGGGTATGGCTATACTACCCGCCGGATCGGTGGGCAGCGATCAATCCAGTGGGGGGTCGATTTATCGCGTCTAATCTAGATGCGATAAATCGACCCTGAGCAATCTCCCATCGACTCCTGTACTCCACCACCACGAGAGGTGCAGGCAGAGTTGACAGGGGAGAAGCAGCAGCAGTCGAATCACTGCAGTGAAGACACCGCGGTGAGTAGGTCTAAGTACGTCGACTTCAGCTACGTTATTCACATAGCTGAAGTTGCTTAACTTAGATCGATCCCCCCCTCTAGTGTAGGCCAGGTCTCTCTCTCTCTCTCTCTCTCTCTCTCTCTCTCTCCCCCCCCCCCCCCCCCTTCTTTCCAAAGATTTTCTCTTTAAAACTCTCATAGTCACTAGCTTTGAGGTAGGAATCTTTAACTTCAATGGGAGCACAGTGCTAAATCTTTTCAAAAGAAGAACATAAAGGATAGGATTTTCAAAAAGTTTGTTTTTAATTGCTTTCATTATAAATTACATGAAACAGCTTTCTAGAATTATCTGAGTATGACATTTGACAATGTCTGTAGAACAGACTTTTGACTCGTTCAAATAAATACAATATTGTATATTAGTATTGCATAAATTCTTTCCATCTATTGAATTATAATGGCTAATATTAAAGGTCATACTGTATTTCAAGAAGAGATATGAATGAATTAGTGGATAAAAAGGTATTGCAGTAATCAAAATTAAATTGGATAGCTAGTGAACCAAAGAATAAACTATTTCAGTTTACAAACACTTCAGATAAATCAGCAACCTTGCTTTTAGACTGGCTAATTATTCCTTTTTTCTTCATCTTTGATTCCCATCTGTAGGCCTTTCAACCCCTCTCTGGGGTTGGCTGGGGACCAGAACGCCTCACTACACAGTCAGGTGTCGGGGAATTAGTGTAGTTGTGTGGTAGAGTCAGCAACTCAGGCCCTCCTAGAGAGGGGCCTAGCAAACAGTTTGTTATTCGCAAGCCCAGACCCTTGGTCAGGGTGGGCAACAACAAGCAATGGCCCAGGCCCTCAGACAGGGGCTGGGCCGCAGTTCAATAGTCCTAACCCCAGGCCCTGGGTCACGGCGGGCCACAAACAGTCAGGGGCTCAGGCCCTTAGGCATGGGCTGAGCAAACAATATTTCAGTAACAAGCCCAGGTCCTCGCTCTGGAGAACCTGGGAGAGAGGGAGACTGCCACCTGCACGTTGGGTGGCAGGGGGGATGCAGGCCCACCCACTCCACTGTGTCCCAGCCCAGGGCCCTAACAGCAGCAAAGGACCCGCCGCTGTGTCAGTGGGGATCCTGGCCACAACACACTGACATCGGCTCCGGAAGTGCTGCAGCCAGACTAGGGTCGGCTGCCCCTGAGCTACTTCCAACCTCTCCTCTATGGATACCTGGTTCAGGGTGGCGTCCTCCAAGGGGTCAGAGACCATCAGCTCCTCGGGGTAGCTGGCAAGCGGCAGGGTTGGCTGGTCAGGCCAGTCCTCGAGCCAGCGGCTGGTTGCCGTGGCCTCCCAGCGGGGAGCTAATACACAGGCATCCAGCCTCTCCGGTGGCTGGGACTCAACTGAGTTCTGAGGCCCAGATTTTGTACTTCCTGTCCCACCCCTTGACCTCTGAGTGGCAGGCGCAGGATTCTCTGGCTCCGCCCACTTCGTTGTCCAGAGCGGCTCATCCCTCTCTGGGGCGGCTGGGGACCAGACTGCCTCGCTACACCATCCATCAGTTGAAGAGCAAGGATGGGGAGGGATAGCTCAGTGGTTTGAGCATTGGTCTGCTAAACCCAGGGTTGTGAGTTCAATCCTTGAGGGGGCCATTTAGGATCTGGGGCAAAAATCTGTCAGGCGACAGTACTTGGTCCTGCTAGTGAAGGCAGGGGACTGAACTCAATGACCTTTCAAGGTCCTTCCAGTTCTATGTGATAGCTAGGGCTAACTGAGTTCTCTCCCTCATTTTCTGTCTTGTACCAGTTTTACGGCTTTGTTCATCTGTAAACCTTTTTGTTCTATGCCATTCTTCACCATGTCTATCTAAGGCATCCTTGGTTGTCTTCTATTTCCAGTTCCTTGTGCTGTAGTATGTATTGTTATGTATTGTGTCCTTTCTACATGCATGTCCAAACCATAGCAGTCATCTTTCTTGAATCTTTGGTAACAGTGTTTTTTCTTGCCCTAGCCTTATTTCAGGCCTGCACAACATGTGGCCTGGTGGCCGCATGTGGCCCGCGTGGGCTTACTGTGTGGCCCGCAGGGGGGTGAGTAGGTGGACTCACTGTGCGGCCCAAAATCTGGGACTGTGTCCGTTGGTCCTTTTTGCTGCTTGTCTCTGGGCTGGGGGTTGTCCCAATGCTGCAAAGAGGGTGTTCCTAAAGGAAGGTGCTTGTTTCTAACCCCCGAGGCCGTCAGTATGTCTGCTCTTCTCTAGTCAGCCCACTTGACAAGTTTGATTGTCCTTGGTCTGGTTCCCATCCCCTCTCCAAGAGTTGCAGCTGTCTGGAGGTGCCTGTCTTCCACACCTTCCTCATTCACTCCTCATTCATTCAACAGGGCAATTGAATACAAAATGGGGGGAAGATCTTATTCTACTTCTAGGAAAAATACATTTTTCTTTTACCTTAATTATACTACCTTAGGGGCCCGCTATAACATATTACCAAGGTTCAATACAAAGTCATATAAAAGTTATACAAAAATGCATAATGCAGACATTTATCTACAACTGCATTGATTGACTGTTGTGTGCAGTAATATAGTGACCCCTGGGGGGTGAAGAGGGGTGTGATGGTGGGGCCGAGCGGGGAGGGGGTGGGTCCTATTTTACTGCTGTGATCTGGTCACCCTACAGGCGCTGTTTCTTTCCCCCTCTACAGGCTTCCACACCCCAGCGCTGGGGAAAGAGGGGTTGTTTCCGTGGGGCAGGCAGTGCTGGGGGCGGTGTTTCTGTGGGGCCGGGGGGTTTTGGCCCTCAGCTGTTTTCTTTGGAGTAATATGGCCTCACCGCTTTACGAGATGTGCAGGCCTGTGGCTTATTTCTTCATATTTTCTATAGCCTAGAATACTGTCAGCATTCCCCTCAGCCAGTTCATTTCTGTGGCTGAGATCTTAAATTCATCAGTTTTCCAACCAATACAGCAGTATCTGCAAGATACTCATATACGCTGACTTTGATTGTTTTTTAAATGCCTTTAGCCTTCCAGATCTTGCAGTTTTATAAATGCAGTAGTGGATATTCTGAATCTTCTTTTTAGGTAATCTTCACAATTCTCATTCTTTGACAGTAGTCCTCCAGGGTGACACTTTTCCTCCCTAATTGTTCCAGTTGTTTGTCTTTTATGTTGATCTTTACTACTTTTGCTTGTCTTCCAAATGCCATAATTTTTGTTTTCTCTGTGCCGAATTTTCTGCTTTCTCGGTCTACCTTTTCAGTTATTCCCTGGGAATCATTATGCAATGTTCTACCACATAATATGACTCCTCATTTCACATCTCAGTGCTACAGCTATTCCTGCTTCCGGTATGAAGTTGGACAAATCTGGTGATTAGTGTGCATCCTTGTCTCACTCCTATGGTTGTCCTGAACTATTCCAGCTTCTTGTCTACTCTCATTGCTTACTTCATTTAAAAGTCAAATACAAGAGAGAGATTAAACATCTTTCTAATGGTTATCTTTATTGGCAAAGACAAGGTATGCTAGCATTGACATGTCCCTGTCTTAGAGAGGTCCAGAAAAACAAATATTTGTTTTCAACCATTCATACATGGCTGAATGTGCTTCTTTTATGCTGAATTTATGCTAATAATATTCTGAGTGAGCAAAGGTCTTTACCATTCACTATCATTCAGTTAAATGATTTCTCAGGAACAAATACCAATTAAGTGCTTTCTTGATTAGCCTCCAGTTCACATCTACCTGGATTTCCATGGAAGCTGAATAAATAAATCATAGGAGGAAGCAACTGGACCCTGGGAAAACTTGTGACAGGATGCTAAGAGAAAATAAAATATCTATTTGAAGTGAAAAGACTCTCCAATTGTTCAGTTAGAGGGGAGGAGGATGTTTGACTTTCTTATGACAGTGGAAGAGGCTATATAGCAAGTACACAAACAGTGCAGACTTCTGTCTGTCTTGGGTAATCATATGACCCCCATTTCCATAATATCTGAGCACTTCCTCTGCCAAGCAAGGTAGCAGATGTCTGGTTCCCTGCAGTTTGGCTTCATACTGGAAGAGAAATTAGTCATGTGGAACCTGGGTATATATTAAATGTAACTTGTTTTATTTACACACATGCAGCATTCTTGAACAGAAGTGTCCAAAAACAGCATGCAAGACAATCTTTTATTTAAGGAATCTTATCACATCACCAATGTACAGTTCTCAGACAGTAATTCTGCCCCAGTAATTGACTCCAGAGACCAAGGCAGAAAGCAAGGTCTCCTACTTACAAAGTTCTGGGCAAAGGAGCTGTGTATAACCCAAAACTAACACCATCAGACATCAGAACATTTGCTTGCATGCTAATATAAACGTTGTAAGACTACAATTAATAGTGTCATTTTGTCATACCTGCCATTCAGTTAGATTATAAGCCCCTCTGGCAGGGACAGTCTTTGTGTTATGTATTTGCACATTAGTTCCCTTAGTGCTACCTTGGCAAATAATAGTGAAATAAAAGAGTGCTTTTTATCACCATTTGTACAGATAGAGAACTGAGACAGAGTCCCAGACAGGGCCGGTGCAAGGAAGTTTCGCGCCCTAAGCGAAACTTCCTTGCACCAGTCCTGCGGCCCCCCCCCCCCGCACTCTCCCCCCAGCTAACACTGCCCCCCCATGTCCTCTCCCCCAGCTAACACGCCCCTGCGCTCTCCCCCCAAGCTAAAGCTGCCCCCCTGCGCCCTCCCCCCCAGCTAAAACTGCCCCCACTATGCCCTCCCCCCCCAGCTAACACTCCCCCTTCCCGCATCCAGCCTCCCCACCCCCTGCGGGCCGCAGCTCAGCCCCCTGCCCACGGCCAGCTGCCCCCCGGCTCCCGCCTAGGGTCGCCTAGTGAGCGCACCGCCCCTGGTCCCAGATTTCAATGGAAGCTAGGTGCCTTTTTGAGCATCTGGGCCACAGAGAATAAGTAACTTGTCCAAGGTCAAACAAGTAGTCTATGGGAGAACAGGGAACCGAACCTAGGTTTTCTGTGTTCTAGGCTAAGGCCAGTCCTTTCTCTGCATGGACCCTAGAGGATCAGTGGGAGGCCAGGACCAGCTACCCAGAGTCCTGGTGCTTCCGCTCTGGCTTTGTATCTACAAAGATGCCTGCTCCCTGGTAATATGGTTGTCAGGGCCTCTGTAGCTGACAGTTGTCTCTGTGACCCCTTTGATAGGGGATCCCTAATGAGAGACTGAGCGGAGATAGGAGTGAAGGAACACAATATACACTGCATTACACTTTTGCTCGGAGATCTGCTGAGTGCAGGTGCTTTGTCTCCCCAGCCCTAACCCTCTCCTACTCTGTGGGACTGAAAGGAAGGGAGAGACTATGCCATTGCAGTGGCTGGACCCACTTTTTGTATGGGAGGGAGAGTTCTGTGCAAAGGTTTACCTCCATAAGCAGTTCTCAGAGAAACCATAAATAATAGCCTCACAAGTCATAATGCAAGGTCTCATTAGGGCACAGAGTCCCTGCTGAAATAGCTGGCTTCTTTAAATTACAGCTTACTAGATTTCCCAGGTCAGAAGTATCCCAGAAGGCACTACCCACCATGACTGCAGGAATGATTCAGAACCCATAATACTTCATCATAGGAGCCAGCTATGCAGTGACTGGCAGACCTGCTGAAACCCTGCAGTAGATCTGCTGGGACATAAGCAAAGATAAGGGTAAATGATAGGCACAGAACAGTCCTTGTATATAGGGGAGGGTGCAGTGGTGCAAGTAGAATTAATTTCTTACCGGTACGCTGCATTCATGGGAGGGAGACAGATGGGGAGCACCAGTTAAAGGAGGGGCACGTGCCCTTCCCACGGGACCCCACCATGTGACTCCTCCCTGCCCCACCCCTAGCTCAGGGCCCCTGTGCTCTCGCTCTCCCCGTCCCCTCCCCATTCCATTCCACATTACCTGGGTGGTGGGAGGCTCTGTCCTCCTCCTGCTGCATTGGAGACTTCTGAACTTCAGGGCTTTCTGGAACCACAGCGGCGAAAGGAGCAGAACACGGGGCCACTGGGTGGCCCCATGCTGGCAGCTCCTCTGGTACGGCTGTACTGTCCCCTGTCCCCCTCCAACCCGGACATCCAGCAGGGCTGCTGTACAGACCTCAGAAAGGAGACGCAGCTGCATGGAAGGGATGGGGGCTGGGGGTAGGGCTGGGGCTGGTACAGCAACACTGGAGGAGCTGCCAGTGTGGGGCCTCCCAGCAGCCCCGTGTTCTGCTCCTCCTGTGTCTTTCCGGTACAGAGTACCGGCTATAAATATCTTACTAGTACAGCATACCGTACCACAATATGTGCACCACTGTGAAGGTGTGATACTTACAGAATCACTCCAAACATTTTTCATAAATCTATGAGTTAAATTTCAGCATTTAGGCTCAGACTGGGACTTGTTTTATTAAATAGTTTACCTCTATCTATTTTCGATTTGTTTATTCTGATGATACAGGCATTCATATACCAAATATTAGAATAATCAATGATTCTGGAGAAAAGCATGTTCCAACACTTACCAGCTGATGATACTCATGGTTTGTTTGCTTCAGTTTACTGTGACAGCTCTGCCAAAATATAACCTTGCTCCTCTAGTGCTTAGGGGAACTATACAGGTGCTGACACATTCTACTTACACATGTTCTCTACCCGAAAAGGTGCCGGTTTAACCTCCTCCACATGATTTTTCTGCTTTATTAGGTACTGCCTCTACTCTGCCTCTGTCAGCATTTTCCTCTTAATTATGTCAAGCTAGATCAGACATGGACATCTGTGCAGTTTTAAGCATTATGTGAAGAATTATTTCTGGAATAGGTTTCCTTATGCATGGCTTAAAACTAAGCTATTATACTACTGGTGTTCTACGCTGCAGCAATTTTGATCAACTCTGTCTGCAGTTGTAAATGTTGGAGAGAATATGGATGTTGTACAAAGATTCAAATGACAACAGCTGTGGACAAACCGTACAGCTGGCACACTTTAACTCCTGTCATAGATGTACAATGCAACTGACAAGTGTAGTTCATTCTTGTCTTGATTGCTTTTCTTAACAGTGGAGTTACATACTGTGAGTGAGTTTTCTACGCCTTTTTGTATATTCTCTTTAAAAAATTCTCTCAATCTTTCATTAATATTTAAGGAGTTGGGGAAAGGGGAAGGGTTTTAGCAGTTGACCTCTAAACCAGTCAGGACCATTCTTCAAGAGTGAAAGGAAACTCTGAGATATGGCAGAAAGATTCCTTTATCCTCCTCCTCCTTATGAATACTTTCGAAATGCATCCTTGGTCTACACAGAATGTTCACAGCTCCATTTGCCACACGTGGTGACTGAGGAACAGAGTAACTGGGACAGATCCTTCTCTTGTATAAACTGGCATATTGTTATAGTTATACTGATTTTATTCTAAATGGGGGTCTGACCGAAAGAGTGAAGTGACTTGGCAAAGGTTATACAGGAAGTTTGTGACAGACCTGAAAATAAACCTTGATTTGTCAATTGGTAGACATTCTCTAGTACACAGTTCCTATGATACAAATTGGCTCTAATCTCTGTTGTATAATTGTAAGCTAAAGCTGATAATAGTTATTCACTTTTTGTTACGCGCCTTCAGAGCTACAAACAGAAAAAACTTTAACAAATTTTAGGTGAGGTAACTAAGCATCAGAGAGGTTCACTAAAGGTTAAATAAAGTACCTTGGCTGCGAGGCACCTTAGTTAATTGGGTGAGTCATTAGCTTTGGAATTAAGCAAAGTGGATGAGAAGCTGGATATGAGTCAACAGTGTGCCCTTGTTGCCAAGAGGCTAACGGCATTTTGGGCTGTATAAGTAGGGGCATTGCCAGCAGATCGAGGGACGTGATCTTTCCCCTCTATTCAGCATTGGTGAGGCCTCATCTGGAGTACTGTGTCCAGTTTTAGGCCCCACACTACAAGAAGGATGTGGATAAATTGGAAAGAATCCAGCGGAGGGCAACAAAAATGATTAGGGGTCTGGAGCACATGATTTATGAGGAGAGGCTGAGGGAACTGGGATTATTTAGTCTGCAGAAGAGAAGAATGAGGGGGGATTTGATAGCTGCTTTCAACTATCTGAAAGGGGGTTCCAAAGAGGATGGATCTAGACTATTCTCAGTGGTACCAGATGACAGAACAAGGAGTAATGGTCTCAAGTTGCAGTGAGGGAGGTTTAGGTTGGATATTAGAAAAAACTTTTTCACTAGGAGGGTGGTGAAGCACTGGCATGGGTTATCTAGGAGGTGGTGGAATCTCCTTCCTTAGAGGTTTTTAAGGGTAGGCTTGACAAAGCCCTGGCTGGGATGATTTAGCTTGGGATTGGTCCTGCTTTGAGCAGGGGGTTGGACTAGATGACCTCATGAGGTCGCTTCCAGCCCTGATATTCTATCATTCTATGAAAGTGCATTTTAATCTTGGGTATGAAATTTAATTTGCTAATTTTTTAGCACTTTACCCAACATTTGTTGTGAAGGTAGGCTGTGCCATCCCTATGTGCATAGTTCCCTTAGCTGCACAATAAACATGGATATCTTGTTAGGTGCTTCGTAGGAGGCAGAAGTATGAAGGAACTACTCTGAGTCTGGCAAGCACCATTCCCTGAGCAGCCACTTCAGGTGATGTAAACCTACTTAGCTCCACTGACTTCAATACAGCGATGCCAGTTTACTCCAGTTGAGAATCTTCTCCCATACCTCCTGAGTTCATATTCTAGTTCCAGTTTAGTTTCCTAGTTTTTGTCCTTTCACTTGTAATATCTTTATAACATGCAGACTGGTGTCAAGATTAACCTTTTATTTTTTAAGTAAAATTTCTACTAGGTTGATTATACTTGCGTGGGAGACCACCTAGGAAATCCAGGTGCTGTAGACAGCTCTTTTTCAGGGTAGCTAAAATAACTCAGTGAGGAGCCTGCAACTGCCCTGTTGTAGGCTTTCTTGCTTCTGGCTCCAGAAGAAAGTGAATCACAGGAAAGCCGCAGATGACATGAGAAGTATGCAGGAAGTGTGGCTTCTCTACCCTTCCTGAACCTATTCTGTAGCACACCACCCTTGCAAGCAGACTTCACTTTTATTAGACAACTATGTTTTGTGTTATAAACTGAATCTTAAAACAACCAAACAACAACATATAGAAAATAGGATTTGCTCACTTGAGAAAAATATTTCAATATATGTACAAAACCTCAGACTATGCTGGGTTTTTAAATCTCTACTTTCAGTATCATCATGTTTTATGCAATTCAGTTCATAAATGGACCCTTGAAAGATATGTACTTCTTCTACCCAACTCCCATACCAAACAGTTACATATTTAACCATCTCATCTTAATTTTCTCTGAATGCAGTTGTTAAAAGAAATATGTACATGTCAATCCCCCATCAAAAACCAAAACCAAAAGAATCTAAGCAGCAATACATTAACTCATTCATAGCAAAATAAATAAAAGACATAAAAGAATACATTACTTAGTAAAACTGGGAAGTAAACTGACATTAAAAAGAAGGCTACTGTAAGTGTCATGCACCTCCACAGTGAAGGAAAGAACTACAGTAGATAAATCAGATTATTTTACCAGCTGTGCACAATTCATATTCCAAACCTGATTCCTAACAAAATTAACTTATCTTGCATAAATGAGTATCAGACCTGTGCCAGCAGGCAGAGAATGTGGAAAAGAACATCAATTTTCATGTGCCGCTATACTAGGTTATTTTTGATGCTAGTCCTGGCATAGCAGTCAGACTAATATTAAAAGAAAAGGGTTTTTTTTTAAGAGTTTCCATGTAGGATAAAATGTGCAATATGCAACAACTGAACTTCTCCATTATTCACCCTGAACAATCTATGGCAAAATATGTATTTCGAAATACCATACCAGGGTGATTGCCTCTGGAGGCTGGGGAAATGGTCTATGAAACTCACACTTGCTTTGAAGCCCCAGTCCTGCAAACACACAAGTGATTTTGCATACATAAGTAGTCTTGTTGAGCTATGTTATGTTACTCATGTGCCGTGATATGAGGTCATGAATGAATGAATAGCTTAAGAAAAACTTGTCCACTTTCACATTGCTTCATTTGTGGCCATGCTTATGTTAGCCCTTGGCATGCATACTCCTAAATCCAGCAATTCAAAAGTAGAGCCGGTGTCCAGATACTCGGGCAATGCCATTGCCCATATGACTTTGTGTGCATTGACTGAAGATGAGGTAATCAACCTTTTATTCACTACATTATGTGTCTGAACAGTAATCACTTGCTTATCCTCACATCTATTTTTGCTTCTTTTTCAAACCTGCATAGGCAGAGATAACTAAAGGCTCAGTAGGGTGTTAGCACGATGTGATGGAGTGTACCAGGCATTCGCTGTCCCCAGAAGGCCCACCACCTTGGGAGATTCTGTCCAAAGACAATGCCTGGGTGGAAGGGAAGAGCAGTGAGTTAAGAATTCCAGGGGCTGCCTAGAGAGGCCTCTCATGATCAGCTGCAGGCAGAACCAGAAATATTTGGTCCTCCAGCACCTAGAAGGGCTGTGAGCATGCAGCCAGCTCTCAGCATGTCATAAAAAGGTCTGGCTGCTTTTGCTAGAGACAAGTTCTGTTTGAAGCTTGGACAGGGAGGGAAAGCTCTCCCTGCCCTAACTCAAGTAACCTGGCCTGGTCAGGAGTCTGAACTTGACAATATTTACCATTAGGTCTTATGAAGGACCAGTGCTAATATTATGGACTTTAACACCAAGGAGGCTATTTTGAGTTAAAATTTAATGTATTTTCTATTAACCCTGGAAGGGGACTGAAACCATTGTGGTATCAGGACACAAAGGAGGAGTAGAGAGGATGAACCTCTGTAATGCTGTTTCCTGACAGAAGGGAGGTGCTCTGGTGGTGAGTTTACACCATAGCACGCTTTCTTGCCCCTCCCCCTTTCCACAAAAAAGACTTAGGAATTTCATTAATAACTAAAGGAAACAGTAAAATGAAAATAAGAAAGAAAAACTTGTAGCACCTTAGAGACTAACAAATTTATTTCAGCATAAGCTTTCGTGGGTTAGTACCCACTTCATCGGATGCATGGAATGAAATTATACTTCAGAGAGATTTATACAGTCAGAGAAACATGATGGTCCAGATGTACAGACCAATCTTAAGAGGCTAATTAGTTGAGAGGAAACATGACAGCAGGGGAAGAAAAAGCTTTTGAAGTGATAAACAAGATGGTCACACAGGTGTGAATGAGGATCGTTAACTTAAGGGAAATAGATTCAATTAACATAATGGCCGAGCCATTCCAAATCACGATTTAATCCGGAGGCAACGCAATCTAGTTTGCATATCAATTCGAGTTCAATAGTTTCTCTTTGAAGTCTGCTTTTGGAGTTAATCTGTCGCAACACTGCTATCCTCAAATCTGTCATTGAGTGATCAGGGAGGTTGAAGTGTTCACCTACTGATTTTTGAATGTTATGATTCCTGATGTCAGATTTATGTCCATTTATTCTTTTGCGTAGAGACTGTCCGGTTTGGCCAATGTACATGGCAGAGGGGCATTGCTGGCACATGATGGCATATATCACATTGGTAGATGTGCAGGTGAATGAGCCCCTGATGGCGTGGCGGATGTGATTAGGCCCTGTGATGGTATCACTTGAATCGATATGTTGACAGAGTTGGCATCGGGCTTTGTTGCAAGGATAGGTTCCTGGGTTGGTGTTTTTGTTGTATGGTGTGTGGTTGCTGGTGAGTAATTGCTTCAGGTTGGGGGGCTGTCTGTAAGCAAGGATTGGTCTGTCGCCCAAGATCTGTGAGAGTGAGGGATCATCTTTTAGGATAGGTTGTAGATCTTTGATGATGCGCTGGAGAGGTTTTAGTTGGGGGCTAAAGGTGACGGCTAGTGGTGTTCTGTTATTTTCTTTTTTGGGCCTGTCTTGTAGTAGGTGACTCCTGGGTACTCTTTTGGCCCTGTCAATCTGTTTTTTCACTTCAGCAGGTGGGTATTGTAGTTGTAAGAATGCTTGATAGAGATCTTGTAGGTGTTTGTCTCTGTCTGAGGGATTGGAGCAAATGCGGTTGTATCTTAGAGCTTGGCTGTAAACAATGGATCGTGTGGTGTGTCCAGGATGGAAGCTGGAAGAATGTAGGTAAGTATAGCGGTCAGTAGGTTTCCGGTATAGGGTGGTGTTAATGTGACCATCACTTATTAGCACACTGGTGTCTAGGAAATGGACCGCTTGTGTGGACTGGTCTAGGCTGAGGTTGATGGTGGGATGGAAATTGTTGAAATCATGGTGGAATTCCTCAAGGGCTTCTTTTCCATGGGTCCAAATGATGAAGATATCGTCAATGTAGCGCAAGTAGAGTAGGGGTGTTAGGCGACGAGAGCTGAGGAAGCGTTGTTCTAAGTCAGCCATAAAAATGTTGGCATACTGTGGGGCCATACGGGTACCCATAGCAGTGCCACTGACTTGAAGGTAAATATTGTCCCCAAATGTGAAATAGTTGTGGGTGAGGACAAAATCACAAAGTTCGGCTACCAGGTTAGCCGTGGTAGTATCGGGGATACTGTTCCTGACAGCTTGTAGTCCATCATTGTGTGGAATGTTAGTGTAGAGGGCTTCTACATCCATAGTGGCCAGGATGGTGTTGTCTGGAAGATCACCGATGGATCGTAGTTTCCTCAGGAAGTCAGTGGTGTCGCGAAGATAGCTGGGAGTGCTGATAGCATAGGGCCTGAGGAGAGAGTCTACATAGCCAGACAATCCTGCTGTTAGGGTGCCAATGCCTGAGATGATGGGGCGTCCAGGATTACCAGGTTTATGGATCTTGGGTAGCAGATAGAATGTCCCTGGTCAGGGTTCTAGGCACGTGTCTGTACAAATTTGTTCTTGTGCTTTTCCAGGGAGTTTCTGGAGCAGATGGTGCAGTTTCTTTTGGTACTCCTCAGTAGGGTCAGAGGATAAAGGCCTGTAGAATGTGGAGTTAAAGAGCTGCCTGACAGCTTCTTGTTCATATTCCAACTTATTCATGATGACGACAGCTCCTCCTTTGTCAGCCTTTTTGATTATGATGTTAGGGTTGTCCCTGAGGCTGTTGATGGCATTGTGTTCAGCTCGAGCAGAAATTGTAGAAAAGCAAAATCACTTGCCCCATAACCTCAGCTGTGCAGAACACAAAAGCACAAGAACAAATTTGTACAGACACGTGCCTAGAACCCCGACCAGGGACATTCTATCTGCTACCCAAGATCCATAAACCTGGTAATCCTGGATGCCCCATCATCTCAGGCATTGGCACCCTAACAGCAGGATTGTCTGGCTATGTAGACTCTCTCCTCAGGCCCTATGCTACCAGCACTCCCAGCTATCTTCGCGACACCACTGACTTCCTGAGGAAACTACGATCCATCGGTGATCTTCCAGACAACACCATCCTGGCCACTATGGATGTAGAAGCCCTCTACACTAACATTCCACACAATGATGGACTACAAGCTGTCAGGAACAGTATCCCCGATACTACCACGGCTAACCTGGTAGCCGAACTTTGTGATTTTGTCCTCACCCACAACTATTTCACATTTGGGGACAATATTTACCTTCAAGTCAGTGGCACTGCTATGGGTACCCGTATGGCCCCACAGTATGCCAACATTTTTATGGCTGACTTAGAACAACGCTTCCTCAGCTCTCGTCGCCTAACACCCCTACTCTACTTGCGCTACATTGACGATATCTTCATCATTTGGACCCATGGAAAAGAAGCCCTTGAGGAATTCCACCATGATTTCA
The DNA here is from genome assembly GCA_037349315.1 of Chelydra serpentina. NCBI lineage: Eukaryota > Metazoa > Chordata > Testudines > Chelydridae > Chelydra > Chelydra serpentina. The sequence continues at coordinate 83,834,383 of JBAIAC010000004.1, forward strand.
ACAATTTCCATCCCACCACCAACCTCAGCCTAGACCAGTCCACACAAGCGGTCCATTTCCTAGACACCACTGTGCTAATAAGTGATGGTCACATTAACACCACCCTATACCGGAAACCTACTGACCGCTATACTTACCTACATGCTTCCAGCTTCCATCCTGGACACACCACACGATCCATTGTTTACAGCCAAGCTCTAAGATACAACCACATTTGCTCCAATCCCTCAGACAGAGACAAACACCTACAAGATCTCTATCAAGCATTCTTACAACTACAATACCCACCTGCTGAAGTGAAAAAAACAGATCGACAGGGCCAAAAGAGTACCCAGGAGTCACCTACTACAAGACAGGCCCAAAAAAGAAAATAACAGAACACCACTAGCCGTCACCTTTAGCCCCCAACTAAAACCTCTCCAGCGCATCATCAAAGATCTACAACCTATCCTAAAAGATGATCCCTCACTCTCACAGATCTTGGGCGACAGACCAATCCTTGCTTACAGACAGCCCCCCAACCTGAAGCAATTACTCACCAGCAACCACACACCATACAACAAAAACACCAACCCAGGAACCTATCCTTGCAACAAAGCCCGATGCCAACTCTGTCAACATATCGATTCAAGTGATACCATCACAGGGCCTAATCACATCCGCCACGCCATCAGGGGCTCATTCACCTGCACATCTACCAATGTGATATATGCCATCATGTGCCAGCAATGCCCCTCTGCCATGTACATTGGCCAAACCGGACAGTCTCTACGCAAAAGAATAAATGGACATAAATCTGACATCAGGAATCATAACATTCAAAAACCAGTAGGTGAACACTTCAACCTCCCTGATCACTCAATGACAGATTTGAGGATAGCAGTGTTGCGACAGATTAACTCCAAAAGCAGACTTCAAAGAGAAACTATTGAACTCGAATTGATATGCAAACTAGATTGCGTTGCCTCCAGATTAAATCGTGATTTGGAATGGCTCGGCCATTATGTTAATTGAATCTATTTCCCTTAAGTTAACGATCCTCATTCACACCTGTGTGACCATCTTGTTTATCACTTCAAAAGCTTTTTCTTCCCCTGCTGTCATGTTTCCTCTCAACTAATTAGCCTCTTAAGATTGGTCTATACACCTGGACCATCATGTTTCTCTGACTGTATAAATCTCTCTGAAGTATAATTTCATTCCATGCATCCGATGAAGTGGGTACTAACCCACGAAAGCTTATGCTGAAATAAATTTGTTAGTCTCTAAGGTGCTACAAGTTTTTCTTTCTTATTTTCATTTTGCTGACACAGACTAACACGGCTACTACACTTAAACCTAAAGGAAACAGTGTGTTTTATATACATGAAACAAACCAGACACTAAAATGTGGTCACTGATATCGCTTTTGAAATTAGACATTTTCACGAGATGAGGAGGGGGAAAAAAAGTAGAGATTTTCATTGAGCAGAGCTAGTTAACAAAAATAATATATCCATAATAAGTTGTGGGTTTTGGTTTTATTTTTTTAAATTATATTTTTATATTTTGCCAGTTTGTAGTTCATGTCAGGCTCCTGACAAAGTGCAGGTTCGTGAATTTCCTACGTATGGCTTATTTTGAGAGGACCAACATAACAGATCAGGGTCCAGTGGTGATATAGGTTATACCCCAATAAATATGCTTTAATATTGTTCAGTCCATGTATAAGTATTCAGCTGACTTTTTAGTACTGGCTGGCTGTCACTTTTTATCTTACCTGTATGGCTATTCCACTTTCAAAACCATTTTTTTCTTTTATCCATAGTAAATGAACACAAAGAAGGCTAGTTTCAGTTAAGTGACTCCCAGACACCAGGACAACAAGAAAATAACAGCACAGTAGTCAATACTTTGATATTCACTCATTAGGCTAGAGTGAATGTTCTTCTACCAAGTTAGAAGTGCTGAATACTTAATTTCAGATGTCCGTGCCTTGAGGTCAGCTTAACAAACTGGAACTTCTGAGCCGGTGACCTCAGAGGGGCATAGCCTTTGGCATCAACCCAACAAGCTAGAGGAGCTGTCACAGTAAACTCACACAAGCCTGCCGAGCTGTTGAGCAAATGACTTCATAGAAGCATTTCCTTTCATGTCCTACCATCAGTACAGAGCAGCTAAACTGACATCTTAGCCCTGTGGCTTAACTACAGCAATTATGCTACAGTTGCTGAGTCAACTTGGTGCCATGAACCCAGCAACTGACAATTGCTAAGCCAGTCAACTCAAGTAGCTTGTGCCTTGATATCAGCCCAACAAGCTAAAACCACACTGGCTAAAGGACTGGTTGGATAGAATGTCAGACCTATTAACAGTGACAAGTCCATGTATAAAAGTTTGTAGATATGCCCAGAAATACTACTTGTAGGAGTGTCAGCTTTTGAACTGATGAGCATAGCTTGTCAAGCATTTTCAATCAATATTTTTGATAGGAAATGCCTTTTTGATTTTGCGTGTGTGTGTTTGAAATTATTTTGGTCAAAAATGTTCACTTTTTGAAAAATTCTAAACAAAAAAATAGACATTATTTTCTAATGCCTTTTAATGTTTTTCTTCACTTTTTTTCCTCAGTGAGTAAGAGGTTCCCCCCTCCCCCCGTACCCTATTTTGGAACTGTTTATATAAATATATATGGTCCCAAAATGTTTATTTGAAAAAAGTCTCATTTCAATATTTCCAATTAATTTTTTTGTGAAATATGCTTTTCCCCCAACCAAAAAACCAAAAACAAAACAAAAAAAACCTAAAGAGCCTGGGTTCTTTACTGACACAATATAGGCTCATGCTCTTAGATTCAGAGATTCCCCCCTTTCTTAGCCTACTGCTGATAACCTGTGCAGGGGTAGCTCATTACAGTTACAAACCATTTTATCATATAGCACACATTTTGCGCTTCATTTCATAACAACTTTGTACAACCTTTTACTGTGTGTGATGTGTCTTTCCTTCCTCCCACTCTGCAGAAGAATAGCGATGGGAAGACGGGATTTTTTTTTTTTGGTTAATTCGTCAATAGTGTGAGTTACTCAAACATATCCAAGAGATGCCTCTTGGTTTTCTCTACTGTACCTATAAAATGCGTATCAGTTTACAGGCTACGTCTTATCAATGATGCTTATGTAAATATCTAATTGCACTTCATGCACAAAGGAAACCTAGTCAAGTACACTTCAATGTGAACAAAGTCAGTCCAAGTTAAGTTATTTCAAAAGAATAAGTCTCACATAAATGGCATAAACTGCTCACACACATCTATAAATATGTAAGATAAATAAGATGCTTATATCTTATTCCTGACTGAGACCATCACAACAGGAGACAGTTAACTAGAGTCCATTACACCATAATTCATCCTTTTTATTACAATGCAAATGAGAAACTTAAATTATTGTTGACTTATTTGATACCAAAGTCATGATATACAATTGATATGAATTGGTTTGCTTTATTTAAAGAAATATTTCAGGTCACAGGATACTCAACAATCTGCCACAGAAGGAGAACATGAGAGACCATGGTGCCACATAGGTCCCTGCAATCACAGAAATGTAGTTAGGTGAGATATGCCCAGAAATGCACCTGATCAGTTGTCCTCAAACCTTCCACCAGACATAGTATTCCCATTCCACTCCTGCTTCTTGTGGCTTCTCAAGGCCTTTGGAGAGTAGCTCAGTTCATGAAGAGGTTAGGAGAAATGCTGGAGGGTAAGAATTTGAAAGAGGGGAAGTATTTGGCGGTGGGTCTAATCAAAGAGTTGTAAGACAATGAGGCAGCTGTGTGGTGGTTAAAGCTGCAAGAGACAGCTGCCTTAAGATGCATCAAGGTGAATTATTACAGGAGCACTGCTGCAACATTTTAGTCGCTCTGCAGGGCAGCTATTCCAGCACATAGCTTTGACCTCTTGAGCTGCTTGTGCTCTTTGCTCCAGACAGCCATTTATTCAAAAATGCTGTTATGTCACCATGCACCACTTCAAAAGCGCATATGATTAGACAGCATTATTTTGAAGTTCACTGTAAGTTTCAGTCTCATCCAACTTATACTGTATGTTGTTATGTCCTTGTTTACTCCAGCAATCCAGGGTTTTATACAATGCTGAATTGGCTACAGAGGCCTGTAGGGTGTTTTTTTTCCCTTTCCCCTAGCTTACAAGTGACATTTTCATATTTTATCAGTCTCTTTTTAAATGGCCTGTCACTTCAAGTGACTGAATTCTAGAGTTTATGGTTTAATTCCACTCTTTTGCCAAGGTATATCTTCATCCATCTATCATGTTGGCTTCAAATGTTGCCTGCTGAACAGATGACGCAGCTACTGACGACTGTCATTTTCTTGGTATTAAATGAAAGGGCTAGGAAAACAGTTATTTCGCACACACACTTATTATTTAGCATAATGACTTTCTCTTATGAAGCAACCAGCGTTTGGGATGAGATAAATGTTCAACTGAAAATGATTTGATAGGGACTAACCAGCATATATCTCTAAAGGAAAACTGTGGTCTTGGTTCTTTCACTTACATCACTGTAAATGTGAAGGCAATGGACTTGCATTAGTTTTAAAATTGTATAAATGAGGAGAAGGCCTTGTTTCTCTCTAATTTTATAATTTCTTGAATAAATCATCAAAATCATGGGAAGAAGGGGGGCGAGCTGCAAGATATACATTGTCTAGACTTTCCAAAAGATTTTGAAAAGGTCCTAACAAGAAGCAATTAGGGAAACTAAGTAGCCTGGTAAAGCAAAGTTTTGCATTAGATTAAAAAAAACATTGAGGTAAGAATGAATGATTAGTTCTCAACATGTAAGGACTTTCAGAGAGATGTGCCACTAGGGCGAGTTTTGTTTAATTACATTTATTGCTGGATCTAGATTGTGGGGGAGGAGCAGTCATGAGGCAAATTTTAAGAATGTCCTAACATTCTAGTCAAAAGTTCTCATTCATACTGCTGGGGTTTAAATCAAGCCTTATGTTTCAGAGAAAAAGGCAACCAATAACTGACTCAAGTGAGGAAGAAACCTTCCACGTATTAATAATTACTCTTTATGGGGGGTTTATATTTTTTCTTTGAAGTAGCTGTTATCGGCCAGTGTCAGAGACAATATATACATATAGGAATCCCTATGTTCTTAATTTAATATTTAAATATTGTTGCACAAATACCAGCCTTTTGTTTCCTCCTGTTTGCCCAATGTCACTATACATAACCATTTACCTCAAACTACCCCCTTCTGTTCACAACAATTATTCACTTACTCTCCTCCCATCCTAACTGTCACTTTAGCTCCATCTCCTGCTTTTCAAACAACCACCTCTTTGTGTTTCCTTCCCCTTCCTCCCCATCGCAAGCCAGACTAAAGATCTATTGAAAAAAACAGAGGTAAGGAATTGAGTGCTCAAAGGAGAACTAAGACCCAGATCCTCAAAGATATTCAGGTGCTTAATTCAATGGGCATTAGATGCCTAAATACCTGTACAAATATTTTATAAGGCTTTCTTTCAAAAGTTGCTCCCAATGGATTTTAGGAAAACTTCTAAATAGAAGAATTACTTGGTTATTCTTAATTCACTCCAACTCAAGCTCTCTTACAGTCTTTGAAATTAAAAAAGAACCACTTCTTAGTTTAACCTAATTAATTAAAATAAAATGTAAATACAAATCAGGATGTTAAAACAAAATTAATCAAACACATTGTGCTCAAAATAGCACACCCTCTTTGTAGAGTTGGCAAGCTCTTTTTGTGTTTGCGCTTCATTTTTCATTGACAATGTCACTCTGTATTGAAGACAGAAAATAAGATATGTGGGGATGCGGGGGAAATAGCTTTGAGGCAGTTTTGTTGGGGGGAAAAGTACAAGATTCAACACCAAGAGCCAGTTGCCTTTAACCTATGTAGTATAAACTTCTCAAACAGACTGTTTTTGAAGTTGGCACCAGTGCTCAGGGAGATTTAGAGATTTTCAGCTCTGCTTTTTTTCAAGATAATTCCGAGTATATTAGTTTTTTCTCCCCATCAAACTTGCCCTTTAATAGCAAATTTAAACTGGCCTCTGCTATATTTAAAATACAAAAGAAAAGCAATATTTCTGGAATTTGTATGTCTTCTGAAGTGGGGCTAACTTTGTATAGTTTGCACTGCAACATTACACATTTTAGGAAGAAACAGCTAATTTTGTATTTTTGTCCATTGGAATGTGGAATTCGGAAAATAATGCAGGACAGGGAGATGGAGAAATTATCTGATGCAGCAATAGTGATGGATTTCACATGAACATTAGAGAAATCTGCTACTTGCTTTGGAGAGATAGTGGAGACAGAGTCCCTGGATATTCCTGCATTCTTAGTTTTAACTACATTTCTGTGTATAGCTTTTACTCCATGGAACCTTAGTTTTATTGGTTAGAGGTGATACTGGTATGTAGCAGATGATCAAATTTAGGACACTTGTATACAATTTAGTCCAGTACTAGATAAAGATGAAGGAATATATAGGACAGAGAAAGAACATGTGAAATGGTGTATGTCCTAAGAGGGACTTATAAAACAGGTAGGGAATTATTAAATGGATCCTGAAATCTGAATTGTATGAAGATGAGGTCAATGTGTCTGTCCTGCTTAATATCAATTAGAAGGTTGAAAGTGGCATTTTGTCCATACTGCAGCCTCGAGAGCTGGACTTAAGGAAGCCATAAAGGAGGGAGTTGCAATCATTGGGTTAGGGAAGATGAAGGTAATGGTAAGATTTAGCAAGGTGGAGTTCAATTTAGGCAATACTGCAGAGGTCATACTAGGTAGATTTTTAGACTCAGAAGATTTGGAAACATGAAGTTCATAGTCAAAGATTTAGGTCAATGATGTAGCAAAAGGAAGCAAATGTAAGACGGAGAGGGGGTTGACAGGTGGAGTAGTGAATTAAAGATTTTGTTTCCCAAGAGAAATATAATCGCTGAGTATCAGGTATTTGAATGAAAGTAACTTTAATGAAGTTTCACACTTCCTTTCCAAGGAAGGACAAGTAGTCAAAGAATTATTAAAGGTGCAAAAAAGACATGCAATGTTCAGTATCATCAATATAAAAAGGGATTTAAATTTCAAGGTGAAGATTAAAGACTTGATTTTTAAAAAGGGCAAACACTCACAGCTCCCATTAACTTCAAATGAAGTTGTAGAGGCTCACTATCTCTGAAAATCAGGCCCTAAATGAACAAGGTGGAGAAATTAGATAGAAAAGAACAATGGGCTAATTACTGAACTTTATGAATATTCATAGAGTAAAAGTATTGACACAAGGGAAGAGTCACAACCAAAGATCGATTAATTGTTGGATTCTTAATGTGTCTATCTGCTCACTTTCATGGAGTGCTATATCTAATCAATGTTTAAATATCTTACATTTCTACTGGTGAATCTCAGATGATGAGATTCAATAGCCATGATACATACTATCCTGCATTTTGCATTCTTTGTATTTTTAAACAGTACAAGCAGTAACTTATTGATACAAGGCTTAATAATTTGCATTAATTAATAAATTACACGTTTCCAGAATATTTGTAGCATCAGAGCATATTTCAGCTCTCACAGTTTATTTATCCATAAATAATTAATGTGATAGCTTCTTGTTAGTACTGCATTGGTACATACTGGGTCATGTACAGAATACACTACACATAATTCTGAACTCAAGAAGGGAGCTGTTGTTTTCATCTTTAATCCACAGGTTTCAAAACAGCAATTAGACTCTCACACAGAGCTGCTAATAATTATCTTTGTAACTTGATGCTGTTTCTTCATTTTCTAACACCATTACAGTTTTTTGAAAAATACCTTTTTATAAATAGCGCTGGTCGCATCATGCTAAATTTAAGAAACACATAATCCACTAATTAGAAGTGATCAATGCACCCCTAATGGAATTAATCAGAACAAAGGGACTATAATGGCAGGTGGTTGCAATCATGCAAAATGTCCACAACATCCTCTCACCTGTAATGCCCACAGGCGAAGTTGTTACGAGAAAAAAAATTGTGTGTGTGTGTGTGCTTATGGACAGAAATTAGAGAGAAGAAAGTATGGGTTTGGAAAATATAACTTGAGTTAAAAAGGCGCTGTGTCCCTGTGTTGTAAGGGTATTCTGGGATTAAACTTTGAAAGATGGAAGAGTGGTGGACTTGGTAATCAGTAAAGGGCGAAGGATCATGGTATACTTTGGAGAGGGAAGAAGTAAGATGAAAGTGAAAGAAATGGAGAAAGAGAAGGCTAGGAGAAATCTTAAGCTTCAGCTAAGTTTCTTTTAACTATGGATAACTTCAAAAGTTTGGGATGCTTATCCAATCACTGGAAACAACCTTCATTTACTGTATTTTCGCTAGGAGACATTAACAGAGCAAACCAAGCCACAATCCAGCAGTGAGATTCCATATAGGTGTGAAGGTCCACAAAGGAGATCAAGATTAGGATTTATGGTTGCTTCTTTTTAAAGACAATATATCTTACTAAAATATCTATCTTAGGGTACTATGCTGTAAAATAATACTTAGAATTTTTATAATTTTACATTTTCAAAGTTGTATAAAATATTAATTAATCCCCACAATAACCTCGTGAGGTACTGTAAGTAGTAGAATCCCCATTCTACATCAAGAAGAAAATGAGACCTATCTATTGAATGATCTGGCAAAAGCCATTAAATGAGTTAGCATCAACAAAAATCTTAGACTGTGTGAGTTTCTTGGCTCCCAGATTCATGTTCAGCTCCTTCAACCATATGATATTTTAGAACACATCCTTGATCAAGTCAGAAAAGTGGTTGTTGGGTTGGTTGGAAGGTGGGATGAATTAACTGGTAAAATAGAATTACTATAGAATACTTTTCCATTTTGTAGCAATCAGAAGAAAACAGAGAAACTAGTTTTACAGTACTCACAGATCCAATCTAGGGCACAGCACCAGCAATTACATAACTAAAATCAAATCTGACATGTTAACATTTTAATTATTAATACTGTTGTGAGTTGTTGGGTGAATACAAGCTAATTTGGGTTCAGAGATGAGCTCGGAAGTAGATGGAATTAGTGGAGAGGTTTTCCCCTCCTGCCTTCTTATTGATCCCTGGTACAAGGATATTGCCTGGTATGTTTCAAGAAGGTGGGATGAGTTATGAGTTTTGGCTAACATATCTGCCGATTCCCATTCTTTCAAATATCTAAATTTTCATGTACATTTAATCATAACTAAATCTCCTGGGTTACTAATATCTGGTAGTTTGTCTTCAGTCTTTACTACCTTGTCTTTGTGGGAAAACAGCTATGTAGTGTGTGTGTGTGTGTGTGTGTGTGTGTGTGTGTGTAATTACACTGAGACTGCTGCTGTTCCCATTATAGTCAATAGGAATTGTATTTATTTAAAAGGGAGCAGGGTAACATCCCTATAATGGATTTCATCTGGATTCCAGAGTTCCCTTCTGTTATCAAAAAGCTTTGGATTCTTGGCAGCCTTCAAATGACAGCAGTGACTGAAAATGTGGCATATTGCCTTCCCAAAGTGTACTGTTACCTGTTTACATATGAACTGTCACTCACTTTCGTCACATGACTAAATATTACTTAATAGCTTTTCTTAAATTTAATGTCAAAGGGGTGATAGTGTGGGGCAGACAGGTAATAAATTGGACTATTTGACTTCGAAGAACAGGTTAATAATAGACTATTGTTATCCCTCCTATGTTCATCCTTTATTCTCTGTATCTCCTCCCTCTCTTTCCCCCCACACTTTCCTTCTCTCCTTCAATTTAAACACACACACACATCCTTCTTTTCTGGCTTTTTTTCTTTTCTCCTTCACCCTTCCCTTCTGCTGATTTACTTTCAAAACTAAGCAGCTGACCTAATCACACCATATGGACAAAAACAAGTGACAGCAATAGATAGCACACTGTAGGGGAAAAACATTGTTTATATATATCGTTTGTTTCTTATATTTAACTAAAAAAGCAATAATACCTCTGGTAGAAAAGCAAAATTCATATTAAATGTTTCAAACAACCCCCAAAATATATTGAAGCAATAATACATACTAAACAAGGAGCTAGGATAACTGTCAGCTTCTCTCATAAGGCAATAAAGAAAGCTGTACTAAAAATATAAAATCATCTGATAGAGTCTCAACAATGTTTCCTCCTGGAACTAACCTCATAACAATTGAAATAGAGGGAAAGTACTTTCAAATTCAGTGTGTGACATTTTCATCTATCCAGAAACGTAAGAGGTAACCCCAACCGACCCACCCCCATGGCTGGTGTAAAGTGATCAGAATTTTTTTTTTGTAAAATTGTTAATTTAAAACTTAGATATGGAAAACTCCTTCAGAGTATATCCTCTAGAGAAAAAAACACAACCTTAAACACGGAGAGGTTTTAGATAACTAAGCCCTGGTCTACACTATGAGGTTAGGTCGAATTTAGCCGTGTTAGATCGAATTTATAATCAATGCATCTACACAACAAACCCTGTTCCGTCGACCTAAAGGGCTCTTAAAATCAACTGCTGTACTCCTCCCCGGCGAGGGGAGTAGTGCTAAAATCGACCTTGCTGGGTCGAATTTGGGATAGTGCAGATGCAATTTGACAGTATTGGCCTCCGGGAGCTATCCCAGAGTGCTCCAATGTGACTGCTCTGGACAACACTTTCAACTCTGATGCTCTAGCCAGGTACACAGGAAAAGCCCTGGGAAATTTTGAATTTAATTTCTGTTTGGTCAGCGTGGCGAGCGCAGCAGCACAGGTGACCATGCAGTCCCAGGATCACAGACGAGTTCCAGCATGGACGGATCGGGAGACACTGGATCTGATTGCTGTATGGGGAGAAGAATCTGTGCAGGCCGAACTCCGATCAAAAAGAATAAATGCTAATATATATGCCAAAATCGCACAGGGCATGGTGGAGAGAGGCTACTACAGGGACACACAGCAGTGCTGCATGAAAGTTATGGAGCTCAGGCAAGCCTACCAAAAGACAAAGGAGGCAAATGGTCGCTCTGGGTCAGATTCCCATATATGCCGCTTCAATGATTAGCTGCATGGGGGGACCCTACCACTACCCCATCACTGACTGTGGACACCTGCAAGGGGGGAGTCTTACGCAACAGAGAGGAGGGTTTTGTGGATGAGGAAGAGGAGGAGGAGGAGAATGCACAGCAGACAAGCGGAGAATCCATTCTCCCTGTCAGCCAGGACCTTTTCATCACCCTGGAGCCAATATCCTCCCAAGGCGTGTTACCGGACCCTGAAGCCGGAGAAGGCACCTCTGGTGAGTGCACATTTGTAACTACACTACAGGATTTAAAAGCAATTGTGTTTAATGTTTGATTTGACCTGAAGAATCGGGATGCATTCATGGCCAGTACAGCTACTGGAAAAGTCTGTTAATGTGTCTGGGGATGGAGGAGGAATCACCCAGGGACATCTCCATGAAGCTCTCCTGGAGGTACTCTGAAAGCCTTTGTAGAAGGTTTCTGGGGAGGGCTGCTTTATTTTGTCCTCCACGGTAGGACGCTTTACCACGCTGAGCCAGTAGAAAGTAGTCTGGAATCATTGCAGCACAAAGCATGGCAGCAAATGGTTCTGGGTTTTGGTCGCATTCAAGCAACATTCGGTCTTTATCTTTCTGTGTTAGCCTCAGGAGAGTGATATCATTCATTGTCACCTGGTTGAAACAGAGGAATTTTTGTAAGGGAACAGTAAAAGGACCCCGTTCACACTGGGCTGTTTGCACCTGGCTAAAAGGGATCATCCCAGAGAATAGCCACATGGTGGGGTCGGGGCAGGGGTGTGCCGCACATCCACCCAAAAACCGCAGTCCCTCGTTTTAAATAGCAAACCCAACCGGCATTGCTTGCTATGGGAAAGGAGGTCACTGCAGTTTGAAACCATTCCCACATGTTATAAAGGCGGAGGAAGCCAACCCTGCGTACCCTTTGGCTTACCATGGCTGCCTGGAAACTGAATTCTGTTGCCCAGCTGTGTGTGATGTGTCATCATATCAGCAGGTGCTCAGTATAAAAGGCAAAATGCGACCTTGTACCTAAAACACATGTGCTGTCTACTGTGAATTGCTTGATTCACTATGAAAGAGTCTCCCTTTTGTTCTCAGAAATGTATCTTCTTAAATTCTACTCTCCCATTTTATCCCCCCGCAGGTGCAAATGTTTCTTCGCTTCCCCTATCATCTCCGTCCCAGAATTTATCACAGATTAGAAGGCGAAAAAAACGCACTCACGATATGTTTTCTGAGCTCATGCATTCCTCCCTCACTGATAGGGCACAGCTAAATACATGGAGGCATACAGTGACAGAGGCCAGCAAAGCATTAAGTGAGTTCACAATTCTAAGGAAGGGTAGAAGGGAATACAGCAAAATAGAGACAATGGATTTCAGGAAAGCGGATTTTGGTAAGCTCAGAGAGCTAATAGGTAAGGTCCCATGGGAATCAAGACTGAGGGGAAAAACAACTGAGGAAAGCAGGCAGTATTTCAAAGGGACACTATTAAGGGCCCAAAAGCAAACTATTCCGCTGGGTAGGAAAGATAGAAAATGTGGCAAAAGACCACCTTGGCTTAACCATGAGATCTTGCAAGATCTAAAAAATAAAAAGGAGTCATATAAAAAATGGAAACTAGGACAAATTACAAAGGATGAATATAGGCAAACAACACAGGAATGCAGGGTCAAGATTAGAAAGGCAAAGGCACAAAATGAGCTCAAACTAGCTACAGGAATAAAGGGAAACAAGAAAACTTTTTATCAATACATTAGAAGCAAGAGGAAGACCAAGGACAGGGTAGGCCCACTACTCAGTGAGGAGGGAGAAACAGTAACAGGAAACTTGGAAATGGCAGAGATGCTTAATGACTTCTTTGTTTCGGTCTTCACTGAGAAGTCTGAGGGAATGCCTAACATAGTGAATGCTAATGGGACGGGAGAAGGTTTAGAAGATAAAATAAAAAAAGAAAAAGTAAAAAATCACTTAGATAAGTTAGATGCCTGCAAGTCACCAGGACCTGATGAAATGCATCCTAGAATACTCAAGGAGCTAATAGAGGAGGTATCTGAGCCTCTAGCTATTATCTTTGGTAAATCATGGGAGACAGGAGAGATTCCAGAAGACTGGAAAAGGGCAAATATAGTGCCCATCTATAAAAAGGGAAATAAAAACAACCCAGGAAACTACAGACCAGTTAGTTTAACTTCTGCACCAGGGAAAATAATGGAGCAAGTAATTAAGGAAATCATCTGCAAACACTTGGAAGGTGGTAAGGTGATAGGGAATAGCCAGCATGGATTTGTAAAGAACAAATCATGTCAAACCAATCTGATAGCTTTCTTTGATAGGATAACGAGTCTTGTGGATAAGGGAGAAGCTGTGGATGTGGTATACCTAGACTTTAGTAAGGCATTTGATACGGTCTCGCATGATATTCTTATCAATAAACTAGGGAAATACAACTTAGATGGGGCTACTATAAGGTGGGTGCACAACTGGCTGGATAACCGTACTCAGAGAGTAGTTATTAATGGTTCCCAATCCTGCTGGAAAGGTATAATGAGTGGGGTTCCGCAAGGGTCTGTTTTGGGACCAGCTCTGTTCAATATCTTCATCAACGACTTGGATATTGGCATAGAAAGTACGCTTATTAAGTTTGCAGATGATACCAAACTGGGAGGGATTGCAACTGCTTTGGAGGATAGGGTCATAATTCAAAATGATCTGGACAAATTGGAGAAATGGTCAGAGGTAAACAGGATGAAGTTTAATAAGGACAAATGCAAAGTGCTCCACTTAGGTAGGAACAATCCGTTTCACACATACAGAATGGGAGGAGACTGTCTAGGAAGGAGTACGGCAGAAAGGGATCTAGGGGTTATAGTGGACCACAAGCTAAATATGAGTCAACAGTGTGATGCTGTTGCAAAAAAAGCAAACTTGATTCTGGGCTGCATTAACAGGTGTGTTGTGAACAAGACACAAGAAGTCATTCTTCCGCTCTACTCTGCGCTGGTTAGGCCTCAACTGGAGTATTGTGTCCAGTTCTGGGCACCGCATTTCAAGAAAGATGTGGAAAAATTGGAGAGGGTCCAGAGAAGAGCAACTAGAATGATTAAGGGTCTAGAGAACATGACCTATGAAGGAAGGCTGAAGGAATTGGGTTTGTTTAGTTTGGAAAAGAGAAGACTGAGAGGGGACATGATAGTGGTCTTCAGGTATCTAAAAGGGTGTCATAAGGAGGAGGGAGAAAACTTGTTCATCTTAGCCTCTGAGGACAGAACAAGAAGCAATGGGCTTAAACTGCAGCAAGGGAGGTTTAGGTTGGACATTAGGAAAAAGTTCCTAACTGTCAGGGTGGTTAAACACTGGAATAAACTGCCCAGGGAGGTTGTGGAATCTCCATCTCTGGAGATATTTAAGAGCAGGTTAGATAAATGTCTATCAGGGATGGTCTAGACAGTATTTGGTCCTGCCATGAGGGCAGGGGTCTGGACTCGATGACCTCTCGAGGTCCCTTCCAGCCCAAGAATCTATGAATCTATGAGCACGATGAGAAGAAGCAGGAGGTGACGCTGAGGCTAATGGGGGAGCAAATGGACATGCTCAGGCATCTGGTGGAGCTGCATAAAAGGCAACAAAAGCATGCATCCACTGTATAACCACCTGCCCTCCTCCCCAAGTTCCATATCCTCCTCACCCAGACGCCCAAGAACGCGGTGGGGGAGGCTTCGGGCACCCAGCCACTCCACTCCAGAGGATGTCACAAGCAACAGAAGGCTGTCATTCATACAGTTTTGATTTGCTATAAATCAAAAATGTGGCCTTGTCCGTCCCTCCTCCCCTTCTCCCCCACCCGACCCGGCTACCTTGTCAGTTATCTCACTTTTTTTTCAATTAATAAAGAAAGAATGCATGGTTTCAAAACAATAGTGACTTTATTTCCTTTGCCAGCTGTGATCGAAGGGGGGATGGTGGTTGTCTTACAGGGAATTACAATCAACAAAGGGAGCAGGTTTGCATCAAGGAGAAACACACACAACTGTCACACCATCGCCTGACCAGTCATGAAACTGGTTTTCAAAACCTCTCTAATGCGCAGCGCGCCTAGCTGTGCTCTTCTAATCGACCTGGTGTCTGGCTGCTCAAAATCGGCCGACAGGCGATTTGCCTCAATCTCCCTCCCTGCCATAAAGATCTCCCCCTTACTCTCACAGATATTATGGAGCACACAGCAAGCAGCAATAACAATGGGAATACTGGTTGCGCTGAGGTCTAACCTAGTCAGCAAACAGCGCCCGTCAGTACACTGTAATGTAGTCCAGTGCATATGCCTGCTGCATGGCAGAAGCTCACATCCTCAAAAAAAGTGATGAAGCCATGGCAATGTGGAATGATCTGCATGCTCTGTTTGCCAGTCACAGAGAGGTGCACAGCAAGGCAAGCCAAACCACCTGAAACTGATGAGGAATCCTGGTTTGTAGTCAGTACAGCCAAACACTTCCCTTTTATGAATCAGACCTCTCCCTCCCTCCACAAAATTATGAGATTTAAAAGAAAAAGATATCACTTCAGTTTGCTTTCAGGTTTGTTTGGTTGAATTTGAGCCTTTTTAGGGGGATGAGGACTCTCCTAAATGTGTATGCAATCATTTCAGGTTGAAAATTCAACCTTTAATTGCACATCCTACATTAGGGTCCATATTGCTGGTGCTCTGATAGGGACCCTTCCCCAAAGTAGGGGAATTAACACTTTCTTCCTGTCAGGCCCTCCTCTCTTGCCCCAAACAGTCTCTTATCTCCCATAATCCCTCATATTCTCTTGCCCGCCAACATTTACTGTATTTTCCCTCTTATTCTCCATTTGTCTTCCACGTTCCCCTACACCAAACAATAGAGCCTGGGAGATTGTTCTCAGAGAAGATGGCAGTCTCCCTTCAGTCCTATGGGAGACAATGGGACAAAAGAGCCTCCCTGCTTCTCTGCAAAGGGTGTAGGGCAATGGCAGCAATATTAGCTGAGGACAGGCTGGCTGAAAGTAACTCACATATGACTATTTCAAATAAGGACCAAGTTTGAGAGAACTGGCAGATCATGCAAAAGTTTTTAACAACCTGAAACTCTCCTTCCCCAAATAAGGACATTTATTGCGGGACTTATGATAAAATCATGAGAGCTGGCAACCCCAGAAGCAGATGTGTTACTGGAGAGGAGAGATGGGTAAGGCAGCAATCCCACTTTGATCTTTGCTTTCATGGTAGCTTTGCAACATAGGGTTTGGTGAAACAGAGTCTGGTACCTTGATAAAAAGTGTTATAGGGTTGAGGTGGGTAAGCATAAACCTCCAAGACCTCTGCCATATTATCAGCCCTACAGCAGGGTAGAGGTGAGTGAGGAATGGACCTCCCTTAGTCCAATTCCCCTACATCAGCCTTATGTGGGTGTGGTGGTAACTGAGACAATGTTGATGGGAAAATTACTCCAAATCATAGCAGTCCATAAGAAAAGCTGATCTCCTTAACACTATTTCAGACAGAAATGGACAAGAAGTCTTATGAGTGGGACCATATTAAAATGATGACCAGCAAAAAAGATCTGGAAGGCTCTATTTGCAACAACAATTTTTATGAGAGACAACTATAAAAGTTTGTTTATGCATGTTAGCCATTGGGGGTTTACAGAACATAATGTAGCTTTAAAGGTGCCATGGTACTGGAACTTAACAACAGCAGTGCTGGGATCTTGTGTACTAAAATATGAATCAGAATGCATTACCCTGAACTTATGGATATCTGGATTTGCCCCCAGGAAACATCACAGGAAACAGTCTATGCATTGGTGCTAGTTTCATTTGGCCATGATGTGACTAGTATTTGTCTCTGGATGACAGAATACACAGTGGTTAGTCCTTCTTTAATAATAATAATAATTAATAATTAATTAATAGGATGGTAAGGTATGTGCGAGGCAATGAAAAATTGGCCATGCTATTTGTCACTGGTCTTAGTCTGTAAGAAGAATTCCCTCCAAACACCCTCACCTCCCAGTTGGCATCCGACTGACGATGGCACCAGAAAGCAAGAGTTAGCCAGATTTTATAAAGAGATTGGCACCCAGTCGCTCCCTTGCATAATAACAGAAGCTAATGGGAGATGTACACGTCTGAAAAGCTGGCCCATTGTGTAATCAGCTGCTCCTTCCTATTTCTAGTCATGGACAGCAAAGAGTGTGGGGCTTGGGAGAGGAGCACCCAAAGTGTTATGTAACAAAGTTCTTTCTTGTGATTTTTACCTCTGACATTGTTAAGGCTGAGCAATAATGCCTTTGACTGTGAACTAGATAGATACTGTAAAATAGGAAATGTCTGCATTCAGTATATTTCACGCTCCCCTTGTGTTGGGCTGTTTAGCGAAAATTAAATTTCATGCTAAGCAGCCCAAGACATGCTAAATTCAGATCTGCAGATAAACTGTATTTACAGTCCTGAGTTATATAGCAAAATATATATTTACAGCAATATTAACGTATTCTACAGCAGATAGCACTAACAGACCCACACCTCAAGAAAATGACTGAATAATAAAACATAGTATTTGTAATTTTGTCCTAGCCGTTTAGATGGTTTACTTGGTAAGTAATTAAATGAAATGTACTTCTAGCCCAAACATTACACTTATTACATAAAAATATGGTTACAAGGCCAAAACTTAGATGTGTGGATGCCTGAAGTTAGACATGAAAATCCATACTTAGGCACCTAAATACTGATTTTTCAGAGGTGTTGTTTAGGACCTCTGTGGGCTCAGGACTTCTGAAGGGATGATCTATTTTATTTCACTGCCTAACCAAAGACTTGAGACCCTAACCCTAGGCACTCATCCTTCAACATGTTAGGGTGCATGGTCTGACTTTGATCATGATGATACAAATTAACACTTATGAATATTTGAACCAATAGCATAAATGATGTGCAGTCATCTGTTGTCATACACTCCTCCTGGGTGAGCTGAAGCTATAAAACTATGTAGTAATAATGTTATCCTATAAAGACTGAAGACAAATAAGTCAACTAAACATACGACTAAATAGCATGCTCTTTTCTAGTATATACCCCTGTCTATGCACAAGTGTATGGAAATGAGAACAGATATATAGTTTTGGCTTTTCAACAACAATATAATAACATGAGAACATTAAGGGCCAGGTTTCCAAAAGAGCTCAGTCCAAAGTCAAGTTGCATTGTGGCTTTGTTCTGAAATGAAACTAGTCCTGAGTATTCCCAGTTTGCCAAGACAGTCAAGACCTTTCGCAATAAAATACTATGTATGAATTAAGTTAAAGATATGTGACTTTGTTGTCAGTTTGATGAAATAAAGGCAAAATCAGTGAGGGTGCCCCAAGTCCCCAACTTCCCATTGTGTCTTTGCTATGGAAGTTTCAAATACATTGAAACACTTTCCTTTTCTTTTATATTTATGCTCAAAGAATACCCTAGCAAGAAGTCCACTTATACACTACAGTGAAAAAAGGAAAAGTGGGGGGATATCATTCTTAATAGTTCAAAGACAAATTGTAAAGGTAATCATTTTGCTTTGTGGCATATAAACTTATTTTTCATCTGTCTGCTATTTTTTCATCAAATTATCACCTCTTCATAGTCAGCTAAGAGGGACTTATTCAAAACATCCTCATCAGAACACACATCTTCATTTGAAGAGCTTCCTTTTGGCCTAATTGTGTTAATGGGAAGAGTGGGGTAATATACTTGGGAAGAGTGGGGTAACATACTAGTGCAAAAAGAAAAAAGCTTCTGTTTTTCATTCAAAAGTGATGCTTGAAAACCTAATGACAAGAACTCAGGCTGCTGTGCCAATAATTTTTGTTCTGTGTTTTTGAGTAGTTGTACTAATATTGGGGGAGGGGGCATTTTTTTTGTTTAAAAATGATATTATCATTCTTTCTCCCTGCACAACTGCACAACTGCAGTTGTGTTTCTGACCCTATTGCAATGCTATATTTACTTAACTATTTTAGTTAAGATAGGTGAAGCAGACAGTGATATAAATGGAGAAGGTCTGACCAGTCTGTGGTTGTATGGGAATGAAATCCCATTTGGTAAGAGTTCAACAACCAGAAAAAAAATCAAATAAATTTACATCCAAACAGTCTGAATACCTAATATTCTTTTCAGAAGCTTTTTAAAAATCCTAATTTCAATTTTTCACCCCACACGAGTGTTGTCTTTTATTATCAGAGGGGTAGCCGTGTTAGTCTGGATCTGCAGAAGCGACAAAGGGTCCTGTGGCACCTTATAGACAAACAGAGGTATTGAAGCATAAGCTTTCGTGGGTCAATCCGAAGAAGTGGGTATTGACCCACGAAAGTTTATGCTTCAATACCTCTGTTAGTCTATAAGGTGCCACAGGACCCTTTGTCGCTTGTCTTTTATTGACACTCCTCTACAGATGTTTTTTTTACTCTAATTAAGAATAGGTGCAAAACTACCTTTTTCTTTTAGATCTCTTTTCTTTCAACAGTTGCTTTTTGTTCCAGTCTAAGATATGTAATAAAACCTGATCCAACTTTGATTCAAATGGATCAAATTTAGATTTACGGTTTGAATAGCTCTGGATTATATCAGCTGTAGCTATGTCAATGGGAGAAGCTCTGTCTACGACATAGCACTGTCTACACTGGTGGTGAGGTCGGTATATTGCACTGCTCAGGGCTGTGGATTTTTCACACCCCTGAGCGATGTAGTTATACCGATGTAAATTCATAGTATAGACCCCCCCAACTCAATCAGACTTGCTGATCAGAGGGCTAGATCCACTAAAGGATTTAAGTACCTAACTCCCAGTTTAGGTGCGTAACTCCAAAATGTAGGCTCCACTGAGATCCCCAAAGCCCTTTCTCAGCTGCTACCTCACTCAGGAAGCATGTAAAATTGCAGTGGTTCTCAAACTGTGGGTCGGGAGGCCAAAGTGGGTCACAACCCCATTTTAATGGGGTCACCAGGGCTGGCATTAGACTTGTTGGGGCCCAAGGCCAAAGCCGAAGCCCACGGGCTTCATCCCTGGGTGGTGGGGCAAAGGTTACAGGCCCCCTCACTGGGGCTGAAGCCCTTGGGCTTCTGCTTTGGAACCCCCCTGCCCAGGGCAGTGGCTCAGGCTTTGGCCCCAAGCACCTGCGGTGGCAGGACTTGGGGGCTCAGGCTTTGGACCCCCTCCTGGGGTCATGCATTATTTTTTGTTGTCAGAAGGGGGTGATGGTGTAATGAAGTTTGAGAATCCCTGATGCAGTGAAACTTTTGAAGTTACCACTCTTTTAGTTTGTTTAGAGGTTGGTTTCTCTATAACTGGCCCATCTCAAAAGCTGTATTTGTTACCAGAGATCACAGAGGGGATTGGAAGAAGGGGGAGAAATACTATTCCTTACATCACTTATCTCTTTTTTGTGGCCTAGTAAATTCAGCTAAGTATTTTTAGAATTCGTCTATAGTTTAGACCGTCCAGCTTCTTGTAGGAGACATAGGAAGAGAAGGAGTAAGAAGCCACCTTAAAACACAATAATACAAATGTTATAAGGTCCAATTCCATTGACTTCAATGGGCTTTGATGAGACATGCAGAGCTAAGGATTTAAAATGGGATTTGCGAAACCTGTCAAAGTGTCCAATTCCCCTTTATAGTCAAGGTGAGTTGGACAACTTGGATTAAAAAAAATGGGATGTGCACAAAATCTCCTCTTGAACATAAATCAGAAATAGGAGGATCATCAGAATACACTCTGAACTGAATTTCCAATCAATGACGAAAAACAACTGCAGCAACAGAACCAAAAATGTGGCAGGGAGGGCGGGTGTCTAGCCCCCAAAGCCTAAAATCTCTTCCAAATCCTCAAAGAATAAAACCGTTTAAATACCACTATAATGTCACTATATTAAAAGAAAGAAGGGGTGGAGGAAACGGTTTAAACTTATTTCATTCAAGATATTTTTGTGGAAGTAAATGTTGTCCCATTTGAAACGTAGCCACTTTATTAATGTTTAAACCGCTGTTTAAATTAAAGTAAATTCCAAAACATCCCCAAAAACTTAACAACTTTGAAAATCTCCTCTCCCTTTCCGTATATTCTGATCCTGAATTTCCTTTGTGTGAATTTATGTTCTCAGGTGCCTAGATACCATGGTGATAGACAAGATGACAGATTCCTGTTTGGAGCATGATTTTTTCTTGTAATTATTTTTAACACTCTTAAGCACCATCGCTTCACGCTGCTTTGTAATTAGCTGCAATGTGCAGTAGTTTTTAGCCTTTTGTATTAAATCACTGTATTCTTCTTAAAAGGCAGAGAACAGTCTTTGAAATATTCCCTGCCATCCAGTTAGTACAGCAGCAGAAAAGCAGTTCCACAAGTCTCTTTGGCACCTCTTGGCTAATGCATTTATATGTCATGGCATTTTTCCAGAACAGATTATTTCCTCATGCAATTAAGGCAAGTAATATACTGACAACCATTTCCTTGAAAAATAAAGAAAAATATGCTTAATTAATTGATTCTCTAGAAACAAATAATGGAAAAAATACAGTTCTGCAACTTATCAAATTTGCTAGTGAATTATATCCTAACAGAGAAAAAGAGGGGATTAATTTCTTTTGGCTTAATTTCCATTTGTTGTCACATTTCAGGCTAAGATAACAACAGCCCATATTGTGCTATTGTTTTTAAGCAGAACGCTCCGTTGAAATCAGTGGGATGTTCTGTGTAGAAATCAGTGGCTTGATATGGCCCAGTATCTTGTACTTTTACAGCACTTTGTATCCAAGGATCTGAGACTCTTTCCAACATGAATGCATTTAACTTCATACTGCCTGTGTCAGCAGGGGTGTAACAATTTGTAAATGGGCAACCACATTAAAATGTAGAGAAGGCCTTATAATGTATCTTCTCTCTTCATTTCCCCTTGTCAACACTCCAGTTCTTCAAACCCTCACTCCTAGTACAATATCTGTTCCTCCCTGTTCTGCAAATCTGCAGCCACTTGCCTTCACCTTCAGGGCCCAATATGCGCTGGCAGCTGGATAGCATATGCCCTTTGGTTTGGTAGGGGGTAGCAAAGGGCTTCAACCCTGAATTTCTTTCCTCTATGGAGGGAGCAGAGACTCTGGGCTGTGATAGAAAGGACCGGAATGAGGATTAGTACTCCCCTCCCTACCCCATTCCCTAATTTGAAGGGAGGGAAAAGATAAACCCAAGAGTTTTCTTTTTTACCTATGGAGCGAGGCAGTGATTGGAGGGGAAGTTGAGTCTAATGGATGAATGGGAGAAAGGGTTTTTTTTGTCTAGCCTTTTTAAAAATTTTTTGTCATACTCTCAGCCCTGGTCAAAGGTTTGTGCTGAGACAAGAAAAACAATGTGGCTATACTGAAAGAAGGACAGGAGACATTTGGCATGGATTTAATTAGGCTGCAACTTTATTATTAGATCTCTGGGACTATGCAGCAGATAAAAGTGTAAAGTGCAGGTAACCCCATGTTTATTTTGTAATTACTCGGGGGGCTTTTACCAGTTCCCCTTCTTTTTCCATTCAAGTCCTTCCAGCAAATTTATTGCCAGGACTTTACCATACGTGGCGGGGGGGGGGGGGGGGGGCTTTCAACACCTCCCCCTCTTTTTCCATTCAGATCCCTCCAGCAAATCCATGGCTTGGACCTTACCATCCACCCCCTCATAGGAAGGTTAAGGTCGGGGGTTGGTTCCCTGCCGTACCAATCATAGGAGTTCCGAATTGCCCCCCCCCCCCCCCATTAATTCCTTTAATGGACACCTCTTTTTAAGTCCTTTTCATTTAAGTCCTAAGCCATTTATTTGGTCACTGTATACCTTTCCTATGGAGTATCTGCACTCGACAGTCGCCACAAGGAGGTACCAGCAATTAGCTTGGCTGCCTCCCCCTCAAACCCAGTCAGGTTCCCAGACATCTTTTACTGCCCCCCTTTTATATCAGCCAAAACAAATGGGCTCCAAAGCTTTACAGGGGGACCCCATACTCCCTGAATAATTTGTTGCTGCAGATGCCCAAATTGCTGAGCCTTTTATGACCTGAAGGAATTTGGCCACCCCCCTGTTGGAATCTGTCGAGCCTTGTCCATTCAGGTGGCTCTCTATGGCTCTCAGCCAGACCCCGCCTGAATGCAAGTCCCACAACATGGATCTGCATCAAGTTCTTTCTTGTCCTGGGCAGTAATTGAACTCCATTACAAACTCCCAAATACTGTCTCCAACGTGTGCCACATCATGGCAGTGATTGCTGACGGGCCCCTTGGCGCACATTAGCATGAACTGATCTAATAACGTTTCTCCTTCCATGCCAACGCAACCTTACCCCATCTGTTGACCTTGGTTTCCCACCTTTAAGGCCACTAGGATGTCCACCAATGTGCATAAGAAAAACAATCCTGTGCCCACAGATCCACACCACCACCTCCGTGGCCAGTCTGCCAACATCTGGAATGGAATCACGACACATTAGTGGCGATTGACCACCAGAAGTTGCACACTGTATTGTATGCTTCGAATGCCAATGCCCAATTGCCAGAATTTCCTGTGCCCCTGTACCCAGCTGCACCACTGTTGTTGTGGCCCCTGACTGCGAATGACCGAGAACCAAATTCCATAGAGCAGAAGGAATCATAGAATCATAGAATATCAGGGTTGGAAGGGACCTTAGGAGGTCATCTAGTCCAACCCCCTGCTTAAAGCAGGACCAATCCCCAATTTTTGCCCCAGATCCCTAAATGGCCCCCTCAAGGATTGAACTCACAACCCTGGGTTTAGCAGGCCAATGCTCAAACCACTGAGCTATCCCTCCCCCGCAGCCTTTCCGGAAGATAACAAATGCTGCCCCATCTCCTTGATCAGTCGTTGACCATCACAAATTTAATATCCCTGCTTGCCCCTCCCACTGTTCATCACCCAGTTCCAAGCCCCTCCCCCCCTCGACAGGGCCCCTACATAACCCAGGTATGAGCTCACTGATTCTGAAAGTACCAAAACTGCTTTTAAGAATGCTGCTCTGAGCAAGGCCGCTTAGATTCCTGAGAATGTTACCTGTGATGTGCGTGCATGACTTTCTGCATGGGCCATTGGAATACAACCATCCAGTCAGCAACCTTTGAGTTAGGACTGCTGTGTAATGGGACATTTGGTGACTAGCCTTACCGCTCCTGTAATTGCAGGAATTTGTTAAGACTTGCCCATAGCTCTGCCATGTTCAAGGAGGCAGTGGATCTCCATGCTACATCACTAACTATCTTATCCCCATGTTCCAGGTAGCTAGCAGAATTCACTCAAATGTGCCCCCATCTGCCTTATTAAGGTACTTCCAAATGAGCAACCTTAACAGCTTCAGCTGAACTGGAAATGGTGCCCTTGCCAACCTGTGCATGGCACTTGATTTAACCCCTATGCTGGTTCCCCCTGGAACCCTTTCCTTACTGTATGAACTACTCTTATAAGTTTCTCTTATAAATATGTACCTGATTTCAAATTCACAAATGGAATCAATTTTATCAAAATTCAGAATTCCTTTGTTCATATGACTCTTTTTTAAATGATAATTGTTTGTAATACGTTCAAGGTGACCTGGTTCATTATGACTAATCCATAAATCAAATGTTTTTGGTTCTGGTTCCTTGACTTGATGAGTCAGTTCACGTGATTAGAAGGTTTAGCACGAGCCAGCTTGACTCACTTTCTTAGAGTGCATGGCTACACCCTCCCCCTTTTTTTTTAAAGTGCTTGCCCTGGGCCAGTGTGAAAGAATGGGAAAAAATAAAAGCTGCCTTTCTCCCGCCCACCACCAAAGTTAAACCCAGGATTTTATGAAAGCAGTAGCCATACTGACAAAACATTGCTGGGGAGAGCTTGTCCACCTCCTAAAGATGTCAGAAAAACATTGTCACTTCAAAAGAGCATAACAGCACTATGAAAATGGGCCATTTGGCAATACACTAGGTGCCATTAAACCAGGTATTGGAAAAAGATGGGAGGGAGTGAAATAGATAATGTGAGCTGTTAGTTCAAAAGTGCTGTTCTGTTTTGTTAGCTCTCTGACACAAGAAGGAGACCACCCTATTGAATAACTCAGAAGCAGCTTTAGGTAACTGAAAACATCTTCCTTTTATCCTCTACATATACTAGAGTTGGTAAAAAATGGGCACTGCCATCCTGTAGGAAATTCCAATATTTCAGATTTTGTTTTTTGTCCCAAATAAGGATGTAAAGTTGAAATATTAAAATGTTTAATGGAAGAAAGTTTGTTGAACTGAACTGCAACATTAATCTGTGTCCCCCTGAGCAGCTGCTGCTGCTTCCTGGGAATTGTAGTCTGACTTTGGGGCCTTGCTTTTCTGTTGGAAACAGAAATTGCTGGAGTCTGGTATTTTCCTTGATGCAGTCTTGTTTATTTACAGGGAATATATGAAGTCCTGCTTCGCCAGATGCAGGAGGAACCAAGAATAAAAGGAGTAGTTTCTCAGGCTAGGTCTACACTACAAGGTTAAGATGACTTAAGTTATGTTGATGATCATAAATCATTATAATTACATTGCTTGTGCCTGTTCACACACCACTTGTGTCGGCAGAGTGCATCCACAGTTGGTGCTCTAGCATTGAAAGAGAGAGCGGTGCACCGTGGTTTGCTGTCCCACTGTGCTACTCGCCACCTTCTGCTGCAAGGAGTTCTGGGAATGGATCGCAGTGCATGATGGTGGTGGGCTCACTCTCCCATGATGCAGTTTTCTCCATCTCATCATTCCATGGACTTCCAACTCAGTTTCAAGCAGTTTTTCAACTGAAAACTGTGCACCTGCCATCTCTGCCTGAAAGAATGAATCCTGCACCTCTCTCCAGTCTTGTAATGAGTGTTATGGACACAATGTAGCAGATCCTGTAGTATTTCCTGAGCTGCTGAGTTCTCTATGGAATTGCTGGTGCTGGTAGATCACTGGGGTCATTTCAACGATATTGACGCAGGCTGTTCAAGGAAGGTGTGGGATGTACCCATTTTTAGAAACTCTGGCCTATATAGAAAGCGACAAGCAGGGACTTTATTTCCAGACCAGAAGATTCCAGTAGGGGATGTGGAAATGACCATAGTGATACTAAGAGACTCATCCTAACCTTTAGTCTCACAGCTTATGAGCAAGCAAAATCAGCAGATGCAGAGTGACCACTGAATGTGCATTTGGCAGATTAAAGGGTCTCTGGTGCTGCCTTTCTAGCAGGTTAAACCTCAAAGAGGAATGTATTCACAGAATCATAGTAGCCTGCTGCGCTCTACATAATATTTGTGAAGCTAAGGGGGAAAAGTTTCTCCAGGGGTGGAGCATTGATGTGGATCACCTGATGGCTGATTTTTAGCAGCCAGATGCCAGGGCTTTTAAAGGGGCTCAACGGGAGGTTATTCAAATCAGAGAGGTTTTGAAGCAGCATTTTGATAATGAGCCCCAGTAATATAAGTTTCAGTAATGCATTCAGACAGGCATTGTTTACTTGG
Organism: Chelydra serpentina; assembly: GCA_037349315.1. Taxonomy (NCBI): domain Eukaryota; kingdom Metazoa; phylum Chordata; order Testudines; family Chelydridae; genus Chelydra; species Chelydra serpentina. The sequence continues at coordinate 83,861,022 of JBAIAC010000004.1, forward strand.
TGCCTGGAATGACACTTGTAATGATTGGTACTTGAGCATTAATTGTAGTCTGCAAATATGCTGATTGCCAGTGTGTATGAATTTCTGCATCAATCACAGTGTGTAAGACACAAATAAAGAAAGATTCATTGTATTTCTAGGACTACATTTTTATTAAACAGTGATACACAGGTTTCCATTTCTTACAAGGAATATGACACTGAGGAACACTCTCAAATGAGGCTCTCACAGGTGAAGTTATTATGTTAAGTTATTATGGCTGGAGCAAAGCTTGAACTTCACAACCTCCTCTTCACATTGTGCAAACAGATCCAACAACTCAGGTGTGCTCCAAGCAGGAGAGTGCTTGTGGAGTGGAGCCTCCATGGTCAGCAGGGAAGGTGGGGTGTAAGCTCTCCAAGCCAACCAAACAGGCCTTTAAAAGGGGAGGCGCAGAAGCCTATGTACTCAGGTGCAGGGCAGCATAGTTCAATCAGAGTGGTCAGGATAGGCATTGTGGGACACCTCCTGGAGGCCATTTACAGCGACATAACCAAGTGCACTGTCTGCATTGACACTTTGTTGCTATAACTTTGCCACAAAATGATTTACGCCTCTCGTCAAGGTGGTTTTATTTTGTCATCAAAGCAGGAGAGTTTTTTGTCAGTGGAAGGATCATTGTAGTGTGTTCACCTCCACTGTTTTGTTGATGAAAACTGACTTTTATTGACAAAACTCTGTAATGTAGAAAAGGCCTAACTTTGTCGCAAAAAGTTTTTTCTCTCATTGAGGTGGTTTTATTATGTTGGCGTAGCAGGAGAGTTAAATCGGCAGGAGGAGCATGGCAGTGCACTGTTTTGTCGATGAAAGTTGGCTTTTGTCAACAAAACTGAGTTGTGTAGACAAGGCTTTAGCTTCCAGACTAAACCTCTTTAGCCAACATCAAACCCCCAAAGCTCTTTTTAGCTTTTTCCGGGATTGCACTGTGCTCCCAGGCTGCTGCTAGACTTTGTTTTTTGCTTCTCCCTCACTCTTCCTATTCTTTCTCCCCCCAAAACTAGACTTTTTTCCATGCACACACTGACCTGGTTGGAACAAAGCCCAGTGGGACGTGCCCATGTATTACAAGTTTCTGGACAGAGTCTGTTATGCCTTCTTTTAGTTGTAAGAGACAGTTAAGGGACCACAGCCATCTTAAATAAAGAATGCACTCAAATATAATTTACAATCAGGATTTAACTCAATCTATAACAAGATATAATCCAGGTTATAACAATGTATTTGAGTGATAGTTTTTCTTTCCGTTATATGGACACAAAAAAAGCTATCCTGGAATTCAGCTCCTTAAGTAGGGAGAACTTCATCATGCAAAGATTTATACGTGTGCCTAACTTCAGGCACTTTGTGTACACAGTAAATAAAGTTAACCATGTGATTTAAGTTTTTGCAGTGCTGGGGCCTACATATACGAATCTTGAATGACTATTGTTATAGCTAAGTGCTGTAAATCATAAATGGTCCAGTTCAATGTATTTGATATGTTAGGGGAAATAATCTCATTGTATACCTGAAAAATCTTACAGATACCCAAGAAAAACTAAAACATACTGCTGTTGTAAAGGGGATCTATTGTTTCATTTCTTAATTACCATTGACTGTAAACACTAAAATGGAGATCATAATATTATAATTGAACTTTCTTGCCTCTCATCTTTCTTTAAGAGTATATTAACGTGATATTTTCTGTTCTTATTCCACCCATCATCTCCCATCCTGTCCCAACCATGAACAGGACGAATACTTTCTACCAGAGTTTTAATAATGAGATATATCTTAATGATACATACAAACCTGTGTTGTCCCACAACAACCTTTTCAATATTCTAAATCTAGTCACTTCACTCCTCCAACTTAGAATAACGAATCACTCTTTTTTTGGATGCTCTACTCTGTCACAGCACTAATTTATATTTCGATGGCTTGAAACAAATTTACTGTTAACAATTATCATTAGTTCTCCCTTATTTAATTTGATTTGTCCAAAATTTTGGGAAAAAAGTATAAAAAATTGGACAGTTCATTTTGTTTAGCATCAACTTTATATTTTTGGGTTCTGAATGTGTAATCTGACAAAATAATTTGAGCCAACTAATGTAATCAATTGATATTTACATTTATGCCTACATTAAGTTCCTATTTGAGAATTTTTATTGTGACAAAATGTTGAACTTTTAGTGAACAAAAAAACCCTAGGTTTTTTTTAAAAGTTCTTAAGTGTTGGTACTTTTTAATTGGTTCCATTAACATTGAGATCAAGGGTAGTTTAGCATGAAATAAAGATGGATTAAAGACTTAAGGAAAGTATTTAATATTTTAATTAGCACAAGATTGTGTGTTTTTATTTTCCCATCTTTCCTAGAAATTCCACTAAGAATGAACTAAAATAGCCAATGCATTTTACTGTTTTAATTACTGCTTGATTAGAAGTAACAATGATTCAATATGTGATGTTTTATATAAAAGATATGTGGTCAGAGTTCCAAAAGTGCTCAGAAACCACCATTGAGAAGGTCTTATGTGTAGTTGGTTGAACTTGTGGCCATAAGATGTTGCTAAAGCCAGGATCTCAGGAAAATTCACAAAAGCAGTTGAATATTTTATATGGATGACAAAAAAATCCAGAGATGTAACGGCTATCGCTAATCAACTTTTTAGAAGGGATATAAAATCTCATGCTTCTGGTTTTATGGTTACCACTAACTATTAGACTTCAGGATGAGGCCTAATTTGGGGACAGACTATTCCACACATGCATGTTGTGGGGTTCTTACACTTTTCTTTGAAACATTGTGGTGCTAGCCACTGTTACAGACAGGAGACTGGACTGGATGAACCTCAGATCTAGAAAAATATGGAAAGTAGGTTTGTTTTGGGGGAGCCCAGTGACCTATAAATCTGGGGTGCCACGGGGGTGAGAAACCTGTTTCACCCTCATGGTTCTGTGGGTTGGATGATGGGAATGCTCCTGACCTAAGTTCCCTCTAAGCTGCGCGGCCGCACAACTGCCTATTAAGCCCCACTCAGGGCTGTGGTGGGGAGAGAAGCCTCTCCTTGCCGGCCCCAGTGTGGACCTGCTGGAGCTGGGGGACAGGCACCCCTCCCTGCCGGTCCCTGCACGGATCTGCCGCATCCAGGAGAGAGAGCTCCCTCCCTTGGCTGTCCAGGCCCACCAGAGCTGCCAGGGAGAGGAGTCCCTCTCTCGGCCCAGCCCTGCTGGAGCTGCCGCAGCTGGGAAAAGGTGCCTCTCCCCCGACCCCGAACTGCTGCAGCGAGAGAGGGTTAGGGGGAGTCCTCTCTTCCCAGAACAGCCCCTGGGCAGCCAACGACCCCTTCATCCCCAGCCCCACTGCAGAGCCCGCACCCCCCTGCACCCCAACTCTCTGCCCCAGCCCTGATCCTCATCCCAGATCCCACTTATTCCCAGCCTCACCCCAGAGCCTGCATCCCCAGCCAGAGCCCACATCCCTCCAAATCCCGACCCTCTGCCCCAGCCCTGAGCTCCCTCCCACACTTCGAACCCCTTGGCCCCACCCCCACCACATGAATTTTGTTATGTGCACCGATATGAAGGTGGTGAGTCACACATCACCTTCATATTGGTGCACATAACAAAATTCATACTGCACATAAACGTAAAAAAATTAGGGAACACTGCTCCTGCCCAATGGGGGCCCTGGGTCTCCTGCTGGGGATCCTTGGTCTAAAGTTGCCCACCTTACTGGGGACTTCAGGGATTACTTATTTGGGGGGGGTATGAGTGTAACACCTTTGAGGTTTAGAGCACATGGCCCCTTTAAATACTTTTCCAGAGGGGGGAAGTGCTGATTGTTCCAGAAGGAGTAAGTGCTATCGATGGGAGGGTGGGCAGAGAGGGAGAGGGGAGAGCAACAAGGTGTGTGTGTCTGGTGCTCCAGACAGAAGGGCTGCAGCAACAGGCCCTCACAGAGGGAAGCAGCCAATAACCTGCCTGAAGCCTGGGAGGGACAGAGTAGCCATTCGGGGACACCACAGGACAGGAGCCAGGAGGAGCACTGTGCTAGGGAGGAATCACCTGAGGGGGCCAGACCGGAGCTGGGCCCAGTATCATTTCTGCCCAGAGCTGCATGGGGCTGTGAGTACTGGAGCTTGTGACTCTGCATTGGGAACAAGGAGGGAGGCTGTTAGCTACTTATTTGGAGAGATGGTCACTCTGTGTGGCTTTGCAGAAAGCAGCAGAAGAGGGCACTGGAGGGGTTTGTTGGGGGAGTTTAAAGGTGTGGAAGATGACCAGGAGCACCCAAGACTCACCACTGGACAGAACTTTGCCCAGGACTCCTGAGCTCTGTGTGCAGATACATTGCTCAGTGTTTGCCCTTTCAGACTGTGCTACCACTGGGCCTGTGGCACCTTGAGTTGAATGCCACCCTGTTTTACCGCTCCCCCAATATTTCCCCCTGTTGTTTTTTCTCCTTTTATCCCTCTGTAAATAAATATTTCCCTATTCTATATTCATTGTACTTTTCCGGTGTGTGTGTGTTCACTTTGTGGGGTTTGGAACTGGTACCCCTGGGGTTAAGAGACTTCATTTTTGCGCGTGCCTTCTCTTGGCCAAAGCTGCCTGTGTAGCAGACTCCATCTTGGCCACGAGGGCGTTAAAGTTACACTAGGAATATCAGAGACAGTGTTTTTCCTCATTGTCAATGAACTTGTTTTTATTCCAATTGTTATTTTTTTTAAGTCTTCGGTTTCACTACAGTAGCAAGAGTATGCTACCTTTCCCTTTGCTGAAAGGCAATTATCTAAGCCCTGGTCTACACTACGAGTTTAGGTCGAATTAATTAGCATTATATCGATTGATCCGTGCACCCGTCCACACGACGAAGCCATTAACATCGACTTATAGGGCTCTTAAAACCGATCTCGCCACTCCATCCCCAACGAGGGGATTAGCACTTAAAGCGATATTGCCGAATCGAACTAGGCTTAGTGTGGATGCAATTCGACGGTATTGGCCTCCTGGATCTATCCCACAGTGCAACATTTGACCGCTCTGGACAGCAGTCTGATCTCGACTGCTCTGCCCAGGTAGACAGGAAAAGCCCCGCGAACTTTTGAATTTCATTTTCTGTTTGGCCAGCGTGGTGAGCTGCAGGTGAGTGCAGATCTCATCAGCAGACCATGATGGAGTCCCAGAACCGAAGACGAGCTCCAGCGTGGACCGAGCGTGAGGTATGCGATCTGATCGCTGTATGGGGAGACGAAACCGTGCTAGCAGAGCTATGGTCCAAAAGAAGAAACGCCAATACATATGCCAAAGTCTCCAAGGGCATGCAGGACAGACGCTACAACAGGGACGCGCAACAGTGCCGCGTTAAAATTAAGGAGCTCAAGCAAGCCTACCAAAGAACCAGAGATGCAAACAGCCGCTCTGGGTCACAGCCCCAGACATGCCGCTTCTATGATGAGCTGCATGCCATTCTAGGGGGTGCAGCCAGCACTGACCCACCCATGTGGTATGACTCCGTCTGTGGATCATCAGAAACCACCGAGGAGCATTTTCAGGAAGAGGAAGATGATGATGATGATGATGAAAATACCGCACAGACACAGCAAGAAAGCGGAGAAGCCCTTTTTCCCGACAGCCAGGAACTCTTTGTCACCCTGGAGTCAGTACTCTACGAACCCACCCTAGGCGTGCTTGATGCTGGAGAAGGGACCTCTGGTGAGTGTACCTCTGTGAAATTAATACATGTTTTATAAGCAAGCATGTTTAATGATTAATTCGCGGCCAGTACAGCTACAGCTACTGGAAAAGTCTGTTAACATGTTCGGGGATGGAGCGGAAATCCTCCGGGGACATCTCCAGAAAGCTCTCCTGGATGTACTCCCAAAGCCTGTGCAAAAGGTTTCTGGGGAGGGCAGCCTTATCCTGTGCTCCGTGGTAACACACTCTACCATGCCAGGCCAGTAGCACATAGTCTGCAATCATTGCATTGCAAAGCATGGTGGCGTATGGTCCCGGTGTTTGCTGGCATTCAAGCAACATCTGTTCTTTATCTGTCTGTGTTGTCCTCAGAAGAATGATATCATTCATGGTCACCTGGTTGAAATAGGGGAATTTTATTAAGGGGGCTTTCAGAGGGGTCCATCCCTGCTGGGCTGTTTGCCTGTGGCTGAACGGAAATCTTCCCCGCTGTGACCCACGCGGTGTGGGGAGGGGAAACAGTGAACATCTTGGATGTGTGTCTGTGTGTGGGGGGGGTGTCCATTAGGTTCGCGCTGCACATTAACCCGAAAACCGCCGCCCCTCCCTTTTCAATTGCCAACCCTTTTTAATTTGCCAGCCCAAAGGCTGTTTGTTATGGGAAATGAGGGGGTTGCTGGTTGAAAACAATCCCACATGTTATGAAGGTTAAAGTAGCCTATAGACTGTGGCTTACCATGGCTGTCTGGAAGCTGAATTCTGTTGCCCGCCAGACCTGCTTGTGTGATCTCTCACAGCAAACCGGCAGACCCTCAATATAACAGGCAAAGTGCAACTTTGGACCAAATGCACATGTGCTATGTAATGTTTGGACCATTGTTCTCTAATATGTGTCTTTTAAACTACTCCTCTCCCATTTGTTTCCTCCCGCAGCTGCAAATGTTTCAACACCACCCCTTTCATCACCGTCCCAGAGGCTAGTGAAGATTAGAAGTAAAAAAAAAAGGAATCGAGACGATATGTTCTCAGAACTCATATAATCCTCCCACACTGAAACGGCAGAGCAGAATGCGTGGAGGCAGACACTGTCGGAATCCAGAAAGGCACAATTTGATCGCGAGGACAGGTGGCGTGCTGAAGAGAGTAGGTGGCGTCAGCATGCTGAGAGAAGGCAGGATGCAATTCTGACGCTACTGAAGGATCAAACGGAAATCCTCTGGCTTAAGGCTGAGGAAAGGCGTATGGTTCAGGAAAGGCCACCTGAGCCCAGACCGCCGCTACAGTCCCTGTGTAACCAAGAGCCCTCCGCCCCGAGTCCCATAAGCTCATCACCGAGATGCCCAAGAACGCGTTTGGGCGTCCTCCGTGCACCCAACCAGTCAAGCCAAGAGAACTGTCCAAGCAACAAAAGGCTGGTATTCAATAAGTTTTAAAGTGCTGTGTGTCCTTGTCCTTCCCTCATCCTCTCCTCCACCACCCATCCTGGTGCTTCCCTTCCTCCACAACCCATCCCGGGCAACCGTGGCAGTTACCCCCATATTTCCCCCTATTTGTTTGACGAATTAATAAAGAATGCATGCATTTTAAGCAACAATGACTTTATTGCCTCTGCAAGCGGTGACCGAGGGTGGGAGGGGAGGGCGGTTCGGTTACAGGGCAGTAGAGTGAATCAAGGGGCGGGGCTTTTCATTAACGGGAAAAAACAGAACTTTCACACAGCATCCTGGCCATTCATGAAACTGGTTTTCAAAGCTTCCCTGATGCGCAACGCACCTCGCTGTACTCTTGTAATAGCCCTGGTGTCTGGCTGCGCATAACCAGCCGCCAGGTGATTTGCCTCAACCTCCCACCCCGCCATAAACGTCTCCCCTTACTCTCACAGATATTGTGGAGCGCACAGCAAGCAGTAATAATAATGGGAATATTGGTTTTGCTGAGATCTAACCTAGTCAATAAACTGCGCCAGCGAGCTTTTAAATGCCCAAATGCACATTCCACCACCATTCTGCACTTGCTCAGCCTATAGTTGAAAAGGTCCTGACTACTGTCCAGGCTACCTGTGTATGGCTTCATGAGCCATGGCATTAAGGGGTAGGCTGGGTCCCCAAGGATAACTATAGGCATCTCAACATCCCCAACGGTTATTTTCTGGTCTGGGAAGAAAGTCCCTTGCTGCAGCAGCTGAAACAGACCAGAGTTCCTGAAGATGCGAGCGTCATGTACCTTTCCCGGCCATCCCACGTTAATGTTGGTGAAACATCCCTTGTGATCCACCAGTGCTTGCAGCTCTATTGAAAAGTAACCCTTTCGGTTTATGTACTCGCTGGCTTGGTGGTCCGGTGCCAAGATAGGGATATGGGTTCCGTCTATCGCCCCACCACAGTTCGGGAACCTCATTGCTGCAAAGTCATCCACTATGACCTGCACATTTCCCAGAGTCACAACCCTTGGTACCAACCCTTGGTAGCTCTGTGATCGCCTTGGCTACTTGCATCACAACAGCCCCCACTGTAGATTGTCCCACTCGGAATTGATTCGCGACTGACCGGTAGCTGTCTGGCGTTGCAAGCTTCCACAGGGCTATCGCCATTTGCTTCTCTACTGTGAGGGCTGCTCTCATCTTGGTGTTCTGGCACTTCAGGGCAGGGGAAAGCAACTCACAAAGTTCCATGAAAGTGCCCTTACGCATGCGAAAGGTTCGCAGCCATTGCTGATCGTCCGACAACTGCAGCGCTATGCGGTCCCACCAGTCTGTTCTTGTTTCCCGGACCCAGAATCGGCGTTCCACTGTATCAACGTGCCCCATTACCACCATGATGTCCACCTTGCGGGGGGGCCTTTTTTGAGAGAGTTCTGTGTCCATGTCCTCATCACTGTCCTCATGGTGCTGCCGTTGCCTCCTCACCTGCTGTAGCAGCTCCTGGTTATCGTTCTACATATACTCCTGGACAATGCGCGTGGTGTTCATAACGGCGATAACAGCTGCGATGATCTGATCGGGCTCCATGCTTTCCCTGGTATGGTGTCTGCAGGACAGCAGAGTGGGAGCAGAAGCAGCGGGTGGATAACAATGTTGTCAGCAATATGGCGCCCGCATGAAAAAAGGCACGAAAGGATTTTGGGCTTCCCCCCTCTGCTGCTTTCACAGAGGGAGGGGGGAGCAAGGGTTAGGCTCCTTTCCTTCTAGCTGCAGATGGTACAATATGCAGGGATCAAGAGGTAGGTACCTTTCCTTCTAGCTGCAGATCGTTCAGTAGGCTTCATATCCATCATCATCTCTGGGCTCCCTCAAGAATTGAACTCGCAACCCCGCGTTTAGCAGGCCAACGCTCAGACCGCAGAGCTATCCCTCTGCCCGTATTACAGTGCGACTGAATCCCCACTAGACCTAATATCCAGGCGTACGCTGGAGATGTATGGTAATTGCTTGACGTAGCAAACCTGGAAACCCCAGACCGCTGAGCTATCCCTCTGCCTGTGTTCCAGGCAGTACTGAATCTCCCTTAAACAAAACATAAAAAAGAGAATGACCAGAGTCACTTTGGTCACTCCCATTTATGTCCAAGCCACACCATAGGCCTGCTAGGAGCACACAGAGGATGATTAATTTCAAGCCTATTGCACAATCTGCAGTTAGAAGTCAAAGACCTTCTGCTGTGTAGTCCCACGACTACCAGCCTCAGGCAGAATGGCCTCCTCAAGGATTGAACTCGCAACCCTGGGTTTAGCAGGCCAACACGCAGAACGCTGAGCTATCTCTCTGCCCATGTTATAGTGCGACTGAATCCCCACTAGACCTAATGTCCAGGCGTACACTGGCGATGTGCGGTAATTGTGAGCTGAGTAGGCTCCATGCTGCCGTAGCAAACCCGGAAACCCCGGAAACCCCGGAAAAAAGGCGCGGAAAAGATTGCTTTCACGGAGGGAGGGAGGGACAGGGGATGGCTTGACGACATGTACCCAGAACCACCAGCGACAATGTTTTCTTCCCCATCAGGCTTTGGGATCGCAATCCAGAATTCCAATGGGCGGCGGAGACTGCGGGAACTGTGGGATAGCTACCTGCAATGCAACGCTCCGAAAGTCGACGCTAGCCCCGATACTGTGGACACAGTTCGTCGACCTCATGGGCTTAATGCTCTTTAGTGGGGACACACACAATTGATTCCATAAAATCGGGTTTTAAAATATCGACTTCTATAATTTCGACCTAATTCGGTAGTGTAGCCCTAGCCTAAGAGAAACACTAAATTCAGAATAATGGCCCTGATTTGTTACTGCATTATTTCAGTTACATGCAGGTAATTCCATTGACTTTGAGTCTCACCAGTGTAAAAATGAAGTAACATAATAGCAAATCTGTCCTAATTTTTTAGAAGTCAATCATAATCTATAGAAGTGAAGAATAATCTTGAAATAATTAATTCTGAACCCTGGTATAAAAAATGTACCTATAACAAAGTGTGTAAATTGAATCAAAGTCCAATGGCCAAATCTCATATTCATGGGCGGCTGATGACCTGGCCGTCTTGGGAAGTTAACCCCCAGCCCCTCCCCTTGTTCCTGAGGCCCTGCTCCTCCCCTTCTGCCCCCTATCTTTTCCCTCCCCCACAGGTGCACTTCAGCCTCAGCACCTACAACCCCTGGGCAGCACAGCCGCTGCGCCCCAATCTCCAAGGCTCCAGGTGTCTGGGCAACACGGTTGCCGCACCCCAACCCCGGTGCTAAGGCAGGTGGGCAGCGTGGTCACCACACTCCCAGCCCTGGAGCTCTGGGCGGCTCCCAGTCCTGGTGCTCGAAGGTCCATCCCCGGAGCACCAGGCAGGCAGTGTAGCCCAGCACCATCCACCCCAGGTCCGTGCAGAAGGCAGGCTGACCTGGGGGCGGGGCCATGGTAGGCTGTTTGGGGAGGCACAGCATACCCTTGCCTACGATACCCACTGCCCATGCCCATGCTAAATTTATCTTTCCTGGTTTGAGGGGGAAGGGTAGAGAAGAGGCAGGAACACACAGTCGTTTTTGCTGCTCCCACCCCCATCTACTTTTATCTGAATAACTGATACCTGCCTTTGCAGGAGAAAAATAGCTTCTATCTTCAAGATTAGATGTGTAATTGAAATTGAATCCTGTGACTAGCCTGCCTGGTTGGGATCCAGTCACAAGGGTAAAAGAAAAGACTGCTGTGAATTGTAAGGACAAAAATGGTACTCTAAAAAAAAAATCCCTTGAGTCAGAAAGTTTTAATACTGTATTCTGCAATAGTATCTCCAGCCTATGATCTGGTTGGACTTCTTGTGTAGAATTCTATTTCCTTTCCAAGTTTAATTTTGTTCATTTTAAGATTGTAAACCCTCTTGATCTATTTTGTGAGGAAATTGCCTTGCCTACTTTCTCAGGAAGTATATAAAGACTGAAGTCACTAGCATCATCCGTTTCCAACCCTTATTTGTCTTACCCTCCCTTTCCCCTCATGATATCATAATTTTGGTTTGCAAAGACATTACAGTGTAATTTGCTCAAATCCCTACTTGCTCATCCCAGCTCACTTCTATTATGTGCCCCACAGTTTGTGAATTCTTAACAATAATTTAAACATAAATTAAATGACTTCCTCCCAACATATTTCATTTTCTAAGTTTCTGTCTTTTAGATTGTAATGTCTAACTCATTTTTAATATCCCATTTTCTTTATTTATTTTTACTGCTGGAAAGGCTGAATATGTGTATTTGACTTTTGACTTGCTCTTTCAAATCTGTCTCCAGTCACTAGTCATTATTATCCACTCTGTCCCATATTGTACATTCTTAATCCCTAATACTAATGTAGCCTCTCATAGTCCACAACAGCCATATGAAGTTCATAGAGATTTAGGCCAGAAGGGAGCCATTAGAGCAGATAGTCTGCATTACAGGCCATTACAGCCCCCCTTCCAAAAAAACCTCCTTTACTGAGCCCAAAGACTTTAGTTTAAGTAAAGCATCTCAGTCCTTGGAAGATGAAACTGTTATGTGCCACAAAGAGAACAGTACAGACCAAGGTTTCACCGAAGCCTTAAGCTCCTGCAATGGCAGGGAATTAATTAGATGATGGGATTAGCAGAGGCATGCCCAGATGATTATATCAGCCAATTTGTGCCTCTGACTGCAGACGAAGGTGAAACCACCCTGCTCCCATGCTAAATCACTGACAATCTAAGCTAGCAGAAAATTCCATCCTGACCCCAAATCTGATGACCAGTTCGATCTTGAGCACATGAGCAAGACTCATCAGCCAGGCATCTAAGAAAGAGAATTATCTATATCACCATAGAAAACTGGTCCCCTTTGACCAATGACCCATCTCCAGCTGTGGCCAATCCCTCATGCTTCAGAGGAAGGGTGTGGGATGTAACAATCTCAGGGTTCATTAATTAACAAACCAGTGAATGAGACAGGAATACAACTTTAATGAAACAAACTGGAGAGCTTCATTGGTGATCTGCTGCACACAGCCATGTGGTGTTCCCAACCCCCGCCTCCAGGGCATATGTCCAAATTCCTATGTTCATAATACTGGCCCTTATGAGGGAGCATCTAGAAATTGTAATCTTCTAAAAATATATCTTTACAACTTCCCTCTTAAAGAAAAATAAATTATATATATATATATATAGATATAGATATAGATATAGATATACATACATACATACACAGCTATCTAATTACACATGCATTAAATTCTCAACCTAGGTAGTATATTTCCATAAACTCACTGTGTCAACTACCTAGAGATAAGAGGTTGCCAGCACATCACTCTTGAGTGAATCTTTACCACTCTCTTTCCTCAAGTCTCTGTGAGTCTTTCAGGACATTTAATCTTCCACTCTGATCTTCTCAGTATCAGCCTTTCATTAGAGTCCGAATTGTTCTCTTCTTCTTTGACAGTTTCTCCTTTGTGTGTTGATGATAAATGATCAGTCAGATGGGAAATGCCAGAGTCCACATCAGCAGTCAATGTGTTGTAACTTTCTGGTATTACTCATAGATCCCTTTGACTACATCAAAATGTGTCCCCCTGATCTGTATGTACTACATAAGGCCTTGGATGCAGATGTTCTTTAATGGTACTTCTTTGTCCCCAAGGATTAGAGGAGTGATTCCTCTGGCACACTCCATCACCTGGGTTAAGAGATGGGAGATCACAGGCCCTTTTGTCAAAAGAATATTTCTTCTTCCACTTCTGATTTTTGTTCATCTTCTGCATGGTTTCATTGTTATGAGATTTCAGTGTGTTATCTGTAATTAGTAAATTAGATCTGATCCTTCTTCTCATTAAAATCCATTCTCCAGGGGTGTACATCCGTAAACCAGTGATGCTTTATACAAATCACCCCCACTGTCAAAAGTCTTTTTCATAAGGTTCTTTACTGTCTTTATAGACCTTTCTAAAAGTCCATTTGATTTGGGGTAATTTGGACTTGATGTTTTGGAATGAAAATCCCAATCTAGGGCAAATTACCTAAAATCTGCACTGGAAAATTGGGGCCCATTACTGCTGTAGATTTCATCTGGATTTACATGTTTGAAGAAGATTCCCTTCATGCCAGCTATCACTGTCTGACTATTAGTAATGTGCTGTGTGCAAATTTCTAGATACAGAGAATAATAATCTGTGACTATTGTGACAAAGGTCCTCTTCTACCTTGGTGAGTCCTGCGCTTATTGGCGGATTTTGATCGCCTCAGAGATCTTCCCCTCTTGTAGAACCCACAGTCAAATTCCTCCTGTGTCTGATCAGGAGTTGGGAGGTTTGGGGGGAACCCGGGCCCGCCCTCTACTCCAGGTTCCAGCCCAGGGCCCTGTGGATTGCAGTTGTCTATAGGGTTTCCTGTAACAGCTGCGTGACAGCTACAACTCCCTGGGCTACTTCCCCACAGCCTCCGCCCAACACCTTCTTTATGCTTACTGCAGGACCTTCCTCCTGATGGTCTGCTGATGCTTGTACTCCTCAGTCCTTCAACTCTTCTCCCTCTCAACTCCTTGTGTGCCTCTTGCTCCCAGCTCCTCGCACGCAACACCACAAACTGAAGTGAGCTCCTTTTTAACCCAGGTGCCCTGATTAGCCTGCCTGTCTTAATTGATTCTAGCAGGTTCTTCTTAATTGGCTCCAGGTGTCCTAATTAGCCTGCCTGCCTTAAATTGGTTCCAGAAAGTTCCTGCTTGTTCTAGTGCAGCCCCTGCTTTGGTCACTCAGGGACCAGAAAACTATTCATCCAATGGCCAGTATATTTGCCTTCTATCAGACTTCTGTACCCCCCACTTGTCTGGGTCTGTCACACTATTTAATAATTCTTTGATGGTTAGGTAAATACATCAGTGCCAACCTTCTCATAAGGCCTTTGTGGAACTGGATGAACTTGTCTTTTTTTCATTTGGGATCTGCAGCCTTTTGCAAAATGATTATTTTCCCCCGCATTTGGTGACAGTGTTTTCCAAAGGCAACACACTGTATGGGGTCATGCCACACCTTCCACATAACTGTCTGTACCCACTCTTCACCCTAGCAGTGGTGTTCATAGCAAGTGGTTCCATCCTCTTTGCTTTGATCTTTTGATCTCTATATTCTTTTTTACTTAGTACCTGGACACCTCCTTCTAGTTAATTCAGTTCTTGGGCTTGTGCTTTCACAGTTTCTGCTGCCATGCATATTTGCAGAGCTTTTTATAAGGTTAAGTCTCCTTCAGGAAAGCAGTCCCTCTCTTACTACATTGTCTTTAATGCCATAAATGATTCTATTTCTGACCAGAGACTCTGTCAGCTCGCCAAAGTCACAGGTTTTACTGAGTTTCCTTAGTTCTGTGACATATTGTTTTATGATGTGTGACCGGGGTCCAGGTCGGGGTCAGCTGAGGTCACTCAATTAGGGTGAACTGCAAAGAATGGGGCAGATAATCCCCAAAGCTGATGGATATTTTTAATACTTACATTTACCAAGCCAGCATAAAACAGCTTCTTTATTACCTCACCAGTTGTCCAGAAACCAACAACATAGTTCCCTTAAAGTAACTCAGCCTCAGGCCTCCATACAGGTAGCCAAGTCAAATATGATGAAGATTTCTGAAAATCTTATTTCATCATACAAAAGAAAAGGTTCTACCAATCCCAAAGGATCGGACACATTACCTCCCTAATGAATATTCCAGATCTTACCCAAATACATGCGACAGCCAATTCTTATTAACTAAACTAAAATGTATTTAAAAAGAAAAGGGAGAGATTATGGTTGAAAGATCAATATACATGCAGACGAGTTCAATTCTGCAGCTTCAGATACATAGCAGAGAAGATGAGCTTTGTAGCTGCAAAGAGTTCCTTTAGAATTTTGTTAGTAGGTTATAGTCCAATGTTCAATATCATATCCAGGGTGTGCCAGCTTAACTACGATCTCATTTTATAGCTCAAACTTCCCCTGATAAAGCTTAAGCAGATCTGAGATAAAAAGGATGAGGACCCAAGGATTTTTTTGTACAATTTCAGGTCTTCTTTGACAAGTTGGGAGCCCCTCAGGGAACAATAGGCCTTTATTTCCTAAGCATCATCATTAATTATTCACACAGATTAACATAAGGCAATTTATCCATCAGGCAGTCTGTCACTGGTACTTAGCTATATGAATTAACATAAGACTGTTCCTCCACCATTTGCCAATTATTTGCTATACATTTCAAAGAGAGATTAATACAGAGTTATCCCGGTTTACACTTCATTTAAATGCTAGGATGTTCTTTTGATCTCTGATTTAACAGAATACAGCATAGACAGGGACTGTTGATTACATTGTTGACCACTACCCATACATATGTAAATACACAAAAACACAAACACTATCTCCCCACATGTCGTTAAGGTTTTAATTTGAGTCATTTATTTTGCAGGATGTTTAACCCTTTCTGCCCATGTGTCACATGGTATCATCAGTTTTTTGCATGTATGTAAACAAATTGTGTCTCTGAAAGGTTTTATTCCTTTTTGGCATCCAATGTTCCACAAATTTAGTCAGTATTTTATATAATTTAATGTTTTCACCTTCTTCAAATTTAAAGTTGTTATAAATATCCAATGCTTCCTTCCCAATAACATGCAAAAAGATTGATTATTTCACTTTATCACTTTTCTCCTCTGCCCTTATGGCTGTTTAAGTCAATTCAATTCAAATCTCTATTTGATTTTTTTCCAGTTTTCTGCAACTAGATGTAGGTTGTAACACATCCATTTTTGTCTTCCTCCCCCTCCCTTCTTAAGCTAGTCAAGTTACTATTGTGCTCAACAAATACATGAAAAAGCCTCTGTGCCTGGTGGTCCTTGTGCTTCTCTGGTGCCTACCTTTGTCTCTGTTTTCAGTTGCAAACACAGGAGTTAACTTCAAAATGACTGCATTTAATTTCTCATTCAGAACTTCTGACACCATGTAACAATCTTGCAGTTCATTAAGTAACAAACCAGTGAATGAGAAAGGAATACAATTTTACTAAAACAAACTGGAGACCATCTCTGGTGAACTGCTGCACACAGCCATGTGGTGTTCCCCACCCCTAACTCCAGGGCACATCTCCAAATTCCTGTGTTCTTAATACTGTCCCTTATGAGGGAGCATCTCTAAATTATAATCTTCTACAAACATATCTCTACATGGAAAGGTGAGGTCACACAGAATGCATTTGATCAATTGTGCATTGGTTATGAGGTGACCAGCTGAAGCCCTGAAACATGTGATTTGATTGTAGTAATTGTCTTAATGAAGAGCTGCAGTTGTTCTGAACAAGATGAGGGAAATGCTGAGCTTGCACTTTTCTCCATGACCCAAGAGGGAAGAGGATGAACAGAGGATTCACAGATTCGAAGGCCAGAAGGGCCCATCCAATCCAACTCTCTGTATACATAGTGAGCTTTGATCTACACCTCTTTGAAAACAGTAGTACATCTTTCGCATCCGAAGAAGTGGGTATTCACCCACGAAAGCTTATGCTTCAATACCTCTGTTAGTCTATAAGGTGCTACAGGACCCTTTGTCGCTTCTACAGATCCAGACTAACACGGCTACCCCTCTGATACAGTAGTACATTAAAGCACAGTAGGGAACATTTAGCATGCAGTAGCAGCGTCCACACAGACACCCAACATGTGGCAGACTAGTGCCACAGTTAGCCGCAAATTAAGTAGTGATGTAAACAGGGTCTATAGGATTTGGTCAATTTTGATTTGCTGCAAATTAGTTAACTCCTCTTTTACTACAATTATCTACTGGCAGTGAGTGTGTAGAGTTGGATGATAAAACACCTATCATACAATTAATTAAATAAGCATTTAAAAATAAACCTGGTAAGTAACATGATTCATGCATTCCATTTTAGCACCCAATTGGTATTCTCTACTTCTCATTCCTTGTCAGATGTTGATTTCCTCTTATCTTTTATCTCTGTTACACTCAGCATAGGCCCTGATTCTTCAATGAACCTTTAACAATGTGAGCCAAAGGCATTGCCTACAGTGGGGCCCATGGTGAGAACAATGCAGGATTGGGCCCTTATACGCAATGCTTATTAAGAAATAGTGGTGTAGTACTGACCTCACTGAAACCATTAGCAAACCTTCCGTTGATTTTCATGGGGCCAGGTTTTTCTGCTAGATCTTTGTGGTAGGTACTCTTTAAAGTACCTTACAGTCCTATTATGTTCTATAAACATATTAAATCATGTATAATAATCATCTCTTAGGGTCTAATACTACACCCAATGAGGGCCAACATTTTTGGTTGGTGCCCCTTTTTTTCTACAACAATATCATGGATGTGAAAAGTCAATGATATAAAATAATAGATATGTATCCAAAATATTAATGCTTCTGAACTGGTTTGACTTTTCCTCAGTTGTTTAGTATTTAGATCATTTCAATTTCATCTTAGTTTTACAATGTACAGTAATTCATGAAACAAAATTCATATCCCATCATCCTCCAACATAGGGTACCAGGAATAGAAAAAAGCATCCAAGTAGATCTGATAGCTTTCAATTTTTAAACTACTGTACTGATGATCTAACCCCAGTTTACTGCAACAGATGGGAAGAGAATGAATAATTAAACATTCACAGTACCTGTCAACCTTGTTGCAGATTCACTGAATTATTTCAATTATTATCTCATATTTCTCAAACTTATAACTTAACTGTCTTGTGTGTGTGTGTGCGTGCGTGCGTATTTCCAGGCAACATTTATTTTAACATTTAAATCTTGTACACAAAATTTCATAAGTTAAAGTTTGGTTCTAAAATTCAATTTTCATAAATATTGCAACTTGAATGCTTTAATGTAAATGCAATGAACTAACTAATTCCTTGCATTAAAACATACAGTATTCCAGTTTCAGATTGTTGTTTTTGTTGTTGTGTCAAGGGAAAGTTTGTTTGGTTTTATTGCCACAAATAAAGAGTTTAATTTCTTTAATTTCTAAGAATTTAATTTCTTTTAACAGTAAAGAGTAAAATATACTTCACTTTGAAGCTTTCTGATCTAATTCAGAAAATATCCTACAAGCATTTTTAAAGGAATACAATGTCTTATATTCCACTCTTCCCCCATGGAAAATCTTATCACTTTGTCTAGTGCCAGGCTTTAAAATCATGGACACACAACGTAAAATGAGCTGTCTTCTTCAAAGCAAAGCTGCTTCCTATCTGAATGGAAGCCAGGCTGAAACGGATGCACCCATGTAAGCTGATCATTTTTAGGATGATAAGGAATGAAATTGTCAGCCTTTTTTTCTTGCAAACTTGGATTACATTTATGCTTCAAGATAAGCCTCACTGTTGCATTTGAAAATGAAATAGAATGTAAACCAAATAACGTGTATGCTAAAAAAAATTGTATTTAAATTCAGGCTTCTAGGAAATAAGTTGCCACGATGATCCTTTAAAATAGCTTTATGTCTGTAAAAGTATTATAGCAGTAAGGGTTGATTAGTTTAGCTTGTGCACAAGAGAAGACAGAAAAACAAGAACTAATTTTAAACCTCTAAAATATCTATGAGAGTCTATAAATTAAGATGCAATTTTAAGGTTTGCAACTCTTGTTTTCTGTCAGGGTTGAAAAAGATGGCTTTTAAGTGAATAAGGGCATAATCCAAAACCAACTAAAGAAACAGGAAACTCCCGCCACTCCCTGTTTTTTTTCCCCATGACTTCAGTGTGCTTTAAATCTGTCCTTAAATTCAGATTTCTTGTTTCACTGGTAGAACAGCAGGTAGCAATGGAACATATAATTTTCACTTTTGTGATGAAATCATGAATGTTAAAACTTAAATTTTGTATCTCTCTCTGTTATCACAGTGATGAATACCAAATAAATATTTGTGATAATAAACAGTCAATTAATGGAATACATCACAGGAAAGCAAGAAATCCCGGCTTCCCCTTGGGATAGAGCAGGTGTTTTTATCCTGTCTACATACCAAGATATAAGACCTTAATGCTGCTAGTGGATCAGGCTTGCATTGCAGGGGTTATCTATATGTTAAGTATGGCTGGCAGATTAAATTTTTTCAAAACTCTTTTTGGAAAATTGGGGTTTCAACAAAACACTTTTTCCCCAAGAAGTCTCTCTTTCCAAACTTTGACTTTTCAGTCCTAAACTAAACACTTTGCTTTTGTATTTTTGGCAAAAAGTTGAAAATTTCCAGTGGGGAAAAAAATCCTACCAACTCTAATATTAAAGGCCATGCAGAAGGAGGAGGTTGGGTGGGGTGGGACATTTGGATGTGTGTGGTGGTGATTCAGAATTAGGGAGATTTTATTTGTTCTTTTTTGTTATTATTGTATTTTAATGTTGCTTGTTAAATACACCTAAAAATATTGTGATAGCGGCTGAATGCAACTGGAATAAAATAAATATATAAATATAAATATAACCGTGATAAAAGTAAGTATATTGTCAGTTTGAGACACCTTGTCACTCAGCTTCCAATGTTTGCTTAGCAGGCATCAATTACTGTACACAAAAAATGTTTGCTAAGATGAATTACAAAAATTCCCATTAACTTAATGAGGTTTCTTACATATTTGTACAAATGTGTCTATTAACAGATCTTCATGTCAACTTTTATCAAGTTTGTGCCAGTTTTGTTTATTTTAATCTGCCCCATTATTGCACATAGTTAAATTTACATTTCTTATATTTCGCATGCACCTATTTTATGAATAGTATGTACCTCTTGTGATGAGTGTTGTCTCTTAAGTGCTGTTGGTGAGAATCCTGGAAACCTGTGCAACTGAGACTGTAGTCCTACAAAACAGTTGGGACATGATCATTATTGAAAATAGTTTGTTATGTATTAAATTATTATAAATATTTTCTTTTGCTGACAGCAGTTAGTTGTCATTGCAGCTTACTTTTATACATATTTTAAAGAGAAAAAGCCCATTTGTTGTAAAACATTTCCACCAGAAACAATCACCCCAAGGGATACCATGGGATTTCCTGTAAACCAGAGTTAGATAAAATTACCTGCTTTTCTTAGTGATGTGTGAACATAAAAAGGTTTGGAGGCCAGGTTTGATTCCAATATGCTTCCAAAGCATAGATGATTATTCAAGTTATCCAAAACTTTGAGCATTACCCTCCCATTCAAGTCCCCACAAAGCCCCCTTCAGCTCTATCCATTTTCACCTGAGATGTCATCTTCTCGAAGTTTCTTTCTCCCCTGACCACTGTTCTTCTTCATGCAAACACTCCACAAGAAGCCTTTCATGGATTCTGTTCCTTTCTCTTTCCTCGTTGGGGCAGTAAGGTTACCAAAGCCCTAGAGTTGAAGTTGCATTTTATTTCCCCAAACCCATATGGTAGAAAAGAGGGACCAGAGTGGATTCCCTATTAGTTTCTTTCTGTTATTTTTTTTAAACAAGGGTTACACCGCTTGAAGGAGGTGTATGTGGAAGGGCTACTGGGATTTGCTTTGATCACTCTGATCACCTGTGCCAGGGTGAAAAAATATTGGATTTCTAGCATAACCAGGACTTGATCAATTCCCTATCTGACAACTTCATTTAGATCTCTTTCCTTGGGCTAAGAGTCCCCTTCAAAATAGCTCCAGGCCACCTATTATCATATGGAAACCCCATCTCCTGTTGGGATATTGTGGGAAGGCACTTGAGCATGTCAGTGTCTCCCATATGTCATCCCCAGTAGCTTGGTTTGTGTTGGGTCATATAATGTGCCCCTGAGCAGAGAGAAGGTTTGGGAACTGCATGTGTGTATAGGCAGAATCTCAGGTGATCATGTAACTGACCTTTCTGTCACCCCATATGGCACATACTCAATACCCACCAATTTTGCACATGCTCCCTGCTGTTGTTTATGATTTTTAGAATATACTGTGTTAGTGATTATTAGTTACATTAATAAAAAGATACATTGTTAATTATAAAATAATATGGCTTGTGTCAGAAGGCTATGTCTGTGTCTTTTACTATTTTTCTTAACAACCCCAGAAACTTCTACCTCAGGAAGGTGAGAATAAGAAAGCAATAGGCAGATATTCTAGGAGTGTCTCAAAATCCATTTTTCAGGATAACAATGGGGTTTGAGCTGTGTATTTGAACATGCCAACTAACTGCTCTGTTGGACCCTAGGAAAGTAAAATGGCTTAAAACAATGGTTCTTAAACTTCTGCATAGCCCAGAACGTATTTTACTAAAACAGTTGTTTTGGGCTCCACCCTTCCTATTTATGACTGTGCAAGCCACCTTCCCTACCATTGGTAATCATGTAACATCCTGTGAAAACCACATCTACATTCTGGACCTTGGAAGAGACAAATTCCCCTATAAAGGCCTGATCAAGCTTCCATTGGAATCAATGCGAGTTCTGTGGTTGACATTATGTGAGCAGAACTGGCCTCTAAGGAGAAAAGAAAAGTTTTTTTGCTCAGTAAAATCTTCCTGTTGTGGTAAGAGTGCTTATTCCAGACTTTTGAAAAACATTGCAAACAATGGAGAATTTAAAAGAAGCTCTACAAAAACAATTTTTAAGCAGCTGAGACTATCCCTTCAAGTGATTTATTTTGATTCCTTTTTAATTAAAGTCTCTCTAGACAAAAAATGTTCGGAGAGTTGTTTCTTTCTTCACTTTTAAAGAGATGTTGCTTTCCAGGCTGGCTTTCTCAAGTGCTCCTAGCTATAGAAATTACTTTAGTCAATCTTAACTCTCAATCTCTGATTTATCAGTGTTTACTAAAGGGAGTTGTAGGAACAAGGGGACTAAGAAAAAAAGAACTAAAACTTAGCTCTAAACCTATAGGATTTTTATAAACAATAGGGGGGCTATAATTTTGCTTTGTTATCTTTGTCTTCTCAACTTTTTCAGTAGTTCCTTTTGTTTCTTGTTCCTAATTCTTCAATCCTGATGACACCTCAGTGTGATAGTTCGATCTCTTAATACTTCAGGCTCTAAAGGAATGTTGTCTTTTTGTATAATAGAAATGTTATGAGTCAATAGTATTGTCTACTGTGGACTCTGTTCCACATTACTGAAGTCAATAGGAGTCTTATGTTTAACTTCAGCAAGAAAAGGTGAGTAGTTGACATTCCCACCTTGCTGCAAAAGAGTCAACACATGCTTTTTGTTTGGATTAGAGACCACCCAGGACACTGTGAATGGAGAGAATGCAAGACTGTCTTTATTTCCTGTTTATGCAGACTCTTATCTCCCTCTTCTATGCCCCAAGTGGCCATTCTAAGCATTCAGAACTAACATCATGTTGCCCTCTCCTGAAAAGGAAAGAATAATGGATTCATAGATTTCAAGGCCAGAGGGGATCATTGTGATTATCTAGTCTGACCTCCTGTATAACACAGGCCATAGAACTTCCCTTCAAATAATTCCTAGAGCATAGCTTTTAGAAAAAAAAATCCAATCTTTTTTTTAAAAATTCAGTGATAGAGAATCCACCACAACACTTAGTAAATTGTTCCAATGGCTGATTACCATCACAGTCAAAAAATTATGCCTTATTTCCAGGGTGTATAAAACCTTTATCCAAACTTTACATTAAGCAGCATATAACAGGAATGAAGTATCAATATAAAACAAAAATAAACAGCCCTAGGATTGAACTGTCAGCCTTCTGTCAGAGATTTGTTCTGCCCTTTTAAGATATTTGGCGATTAGTCCTCTGACTTTCTTGAATTCTCAAGAATTTATGTAATCCCCCAAGATTTTAGGAGCCTGTTGTTCACTTGGTGGATATCTCTTACCAGAAGGAGGATCAGTTCTACGTGGGCAGGTAGGATGGTGATTGTCATGGGTTCTGTCTCAGGGTAGCAATTAGGGTATACTAGAGGTCCGCCTGGTGATGCAATAAAATGACACCAGAATTCCAAAACATGGTTCCTGCTGGCACCCTTACAAAATAGGATTGAGGTGTCCTGGCACATGCCTACACTGTCCCCATTTTATGAGAATCCTTCACCCAAACAGGATCTTATAGATTCAGTATTCCCAAGGATTTGACTCTGTGACACCTGTCAAAGTCACTCTTCTGACAGGTTTTATATTCATCTTCCTTATTCTGTAGTCTCTAGAAGACAGGACAAGGATTTAGTTGGGAAGGGTCATTTGGGATAGTGGATCTCAACTTCCTTCCCATCAACAGTTCTGCAGGGCTGAATCCATTTGCTAGAAGTGTTGCTAGAAGTATGCCAACAGAGCAAGATGAGGATCTGATGATTTAGAAGGAAGTTGTTTTGTCTTACTGCACATTCTATTTCACCATTACTCTGAGGGAACTGTGAGCCTGATGTGACACGAATGAAACTGTAGTTATTTTCGAGGAGTCCGGTGGCACCTTAAAGACTACCAGATTTATTGGGACATAAGCTTTCATGGGTAAAAGACCCCACTTCTTCTTAAGAAGTGGATTTTTTTTACCAACAAAAGCCTATGCCCCAATAAATCTGGTAGACTTTAAGGTGCCACCAAACTCTGCATTGTTTTTGTGGATACAGACTAACATGGCTACCCCTCTGATACTTGTCGTTATCTTCAAGCCTCATTATATTGTTAGAGGAAAACTGAGGACCATTTTCAGAGATGTCTTGCTCTGGAATCCCAAAACAGGCAGCAACCTGGCAACTTCAATGAATCTGGAAAAATAATCAGTCAACAAAAGATAGGTTGTATTATCCAGATAGAAAAGATTGGTTCCAAAATTCTGCCATGGTAGAGCAAATAGTAGTAATGGTTCGAGTGGGTTCATTCTCATGTGAGCACAAATATCACATTTCACAATTCTATATTTGTTTGCTCACGCTAGTTGCCAAATAGACCATCTGGATGTCTCCTTGCCTTTTGTAATGTCTCAGTGTTCCTCATGCAGTCTGACAATGAGTTCCTGTTGCATTCATGTAGGGATTACTGGTCTGTGGATCCCTTCAACCATAGACCCTGGTTTATGGAAAAATCCTGGACCCAATAGATTTCATACATAGGTGCTGGAACTAGAGGTGCGGGGGTGCTGCAGCACCCCCTGGCTGAAGTGTTTTCCATTATATACAGGGTTAAACCCTGTTTGGTTCAGTGGCTTTCAGTACCTCCACTATACAGATTGTTCCAGCATCCTGGTTTCATAGATTTCTGACTGTTTTGTCCAGTGTTATTTGCAGTGAGTCATGACTTGGCTCAGTAATTCATCTGTCTCTTGCTCCTCTCTCAGTTCTGGCAGGCATTTTTTCTGTAATTGGTACAGTAGTAAGTACTGCATCTATAAACCCTTCTATGAGCAGCTTCTCCTGCTTATAATCTTGCTGTGGTGTCTCTGAGATCAGAGCCCTTGAGAATGTATCAGCTGTGGCAAGATTCTTTCCAGGAAATGAGCTATCGCAAACTAAAACCTCATAATTCTCATCTGAAAATGTTGTCTTCTAGGTGGTAACTATCTTTTTATTTTTTAACCTAGAAGATTGACTAGCAGTTCTTGGTCAAGTTTCCACATGAAATGTTGTGCCCACTAGAAAGTCTCTGACATGTCTCATAAGCCCATGTGGTGGCTAGGACTTTTTTTTTTTTTTTTTGGTGTATAGTACTCATCTGTATTGATGAGTGCTCATGCGGCATATGCTACTGGATGCCACAGTGAAGATAATTATTCCTGATGGAGGACTGCACCTATCTCACAGGATCAGGCATCAGCAGAAATGGTGGTGGATTTATTTGGCTTATATGGAGCCAGAACTGGTAACGGGTTCAAGTCTTGCTTTATTTCTCTGAATGCATGACTCAGGAATTTTGTGGATTCAGGAGATCCTGTAACAGCTTTGACTTAATTGCCAGGTGAGGCAGATATTTTTCCATGTGTTTCCCTATGTCCATGAATTTACAGACTTCACTGAAACTCTGAGGTTCTTTAATATAGGTAATTGCTTGCACTTTCTTTGGAACTAGCCTTTTTGATTGATATGACTTAAAAACTTGATTCAGTCTTTTGAGAATCTACACTTGTCATTAAGTGTTAGGCCTACTTCTCCAGTCTTTCCAAGACTAAAAGAGATGTTGCTCATGTTGGTTTGAGTTGATCTATAGATATGGATATCATCCATTTGGCAGGGAATCCTTTCCAGACCCTACAGGAATTGAAAATTTCCTCTGGAAGTGTTCAGGAGTGGATGATATGACAAACTGTGGTCCATTGTGTAGCCCTAAGGATTAATCTGCTTGCTTGCATAAGATAGATCTTTTCTGATAAGTTTAAGTATTTGATGTTTTGTAATAGATTTATATTAGATTTAGTTTGGCTGTAACGCAAGAGGGACTACTGATCAAAAATCTGTATGATGATGCTATGCAAGATTGTATCTAAGACCTTTCAACCAGAAAGTTAACCTTCATCTTGTTACCCAAATAGATAGAAACACCCACACCTCTGTCTACGGCCTTTACCTAGACCAACAGACATAAAGGTTGGCATAAGGGGCTTTTTCTAAAGCCTGACGCACAAATGTAACACGTACACCACAAATGCGTATTTAGGTGTCATCCCTATGCACAGACATATCAGCCAATGGTCTAAGTGGACCCCAATATTTCTGTGGGGGAGTAATGAAATTAGGGCATAAGAAGGAGGATTTCTGGTAACAAAAAGGTATAAAAGAAGCGAACCCCCCTCGTTCAGGAGCGCGCTCACTCTTCATCTTCACCTGACTATCGATGCTATCTACAACGGCTGGTAACTATTTAATTAGTCCGTTACTTATTCTACTTTCAAACTTTAAGTTTTAAAGGGAACTAGGCCAAGCTTGGTTTCCCTGAATCTTTATTTTCAGTTTTATTTCATAGTTAGATATTAGTATAAGTTAAATCAGCTTTTAGCTTTCACAAGTTTCCTCTGCAAGAGGTGAGAAACCAGAACTGTCAGAGGCGAGCACCAGAACAGGGTGTGAGTATATTAACCAAAGTCTTGCAGAACACATTATTATTTGTATTTGAATAACAATAATACCATTGTAATTCTGTAACTTTTACTTACCATTTACTTACTATTTTACTGATTTTAATAAAAGGTCTTTATGACTATATCTGTCTCAGTGTGAGTTTCCTGTCATACCCCGAGGGTCCTTTTATAAACTCTGTGGAGCCTGATTCGGGACAAGAACTTTATCTTCTGATCAAACAGGTTGACGAGCCTAAACCCATACGATTAATATTAATAAATAATAATTATTAAAGTATTATTAATATTATTAATTAATTAAATATTAATTATAAATAAAATTAAATTGAACTGATAAACCAAATCAATATTATTAACTCATCCTCGATCAGGCTACAATTGAAACAAAACTTTCCAAAGGGTGCAATAAAGGTTCTTGTTAATACAGATGCTACAAGTGGTGTGTGCCAGAATGGAGATTGGGCATTCAATTTGGAGAAGACATTTGCTTCACCAAGTTGTCCAAAGGTGTCTTTAACACATGAATGTACATGTTGCTCTCTACAGACATTCTCATTGATCTTGGTAAGGTATACACATGTTTGAACATTGTCATTTTGTTTTGGGACCACTACTATGCCTGTACACAATTCATTTGGGGTGTCCATTTTGGAAAGGACACCCATCTGCTCCATATTGCTGAGCTCTGCTCTGGAAACTTTGGAAAATTCCTCCTGATCACAGATTCTAGGTCCATGTTTGTTATTCATGTTTATGTTATTCATAACCCCCCCCGCCCAAGAAACTCCAATTGAAATCTTGTCTATTCTAAGCATTCCTCTCTTAAAACTGCATCTCTTGAAAGGTTCTAAAAAGGAGTGCATCAGTAGAGGACGCTGCCAACCTGTTACAATTCATACTTCTGAAAGTCACCCCTTTGTGACAGACACCTGCTTTATGTATGCTAGATCTTTTTCCTTTTTTCTTCTTCTAATGATAGTGGAGATTATAATAGTGGAGGATATAATCTTGGGTAGTATACCTTTGTATTATCAGCTAAAAAGGCTGCTATTACTGATGTACGATGAAAAATATATCAAAGGGACTCTATTTATTTTTCTCAGTGATTTTAAATATTTTAATTTATATTTAGAATTATTAATTTAAAAATTATCAATTAATGATATGAACGTTCATAGGGTTACATTATTTAATTATTTAATGTGGAGAAAATGTATAGTGGGTATTGTACTGCCGCCTTTTCAGTTATATTCCATAGCGACACATGGAAAATAGCAGTGCTACACAAATATTACCATTTGGGCCTTAGTGGGGGGGAAGCTCATTTACATAGAGTGCATGTGGCTGTTTCTCTTTGATTTTTCTGGCAGACAGATGATCTAGACTGAAATTCAAGCCTCTGTTCATTGCAACCCTCTGTTCCTGGACCAGCCTCCCTCTTCTTGTGAAATTGACTGCACACTTTCTTCCTTCAAATACCCTTAAAAAGTCATTTCTTTGAGTTATTTTCCATCACTAATCTCTCTATTGCAACACTGTCTGCTGTAGTTTATATCTAGTTAAAAGAGATAATAAATGGAAATAAAAAAGGAAAAGAAATACTGGCATATGCAACACTATATATAATTTGGTTTGCCTTGCAAAACAAAAATTTCCATATACACTCCCTTGCTTGATGCGCTATATATCCTTATTCCACCTCAGCTATGATGGAAGTGGGAGTCTATTACCATCAATCATTGCTTTGTCTGTCTAATTTAGAGTCCAGTCCAGCAACTTTTGTATATTAATGAAATTACCCCCAAACTGCTGTGGGAGTACTCATGCAGAATCTATAACTTACCCAGGATACAATCTGGATTGATGAACAGCGGTGTCACCTCAGCTCTCTAACCTGGGGTACTTTTTACACTGTTTCTCTATGAGAACTACCACTCTTGGCCTTCTCACACACAGCCTCTAGCATGTAAAGCACTCCCAGCTATATTCTATGAGTGCTATACCAAGCCACTCTTGATTTACACTGCAGAGCAACATCAGCAAACTCTCAGTCTTAGACTTTCCCCAGAAATGTACATGTTCTACTGCCCAGCTCTCCTGGACAATACAAACTCATATAAAGTCTGTCATTTTATTAATAGAAAATTATATGCACAAATCCTGTTATCCTAAATTGAGTTTCTCGAACACTTAAATCCAAACACACTGGTTTAGATAAAGAAATAAAACAAGTTTATTAACGACAAAGAGACTTTAAGTGAATACAAGTAATGAGGCATAAAAGTCTGAATTAGTTACAAGAAAAATAAAAATAAAGTACACTTAAACTAGAGTGAATTCAAAACAAATGTCTCTCTCACCAGCTGTTTCAGCAGTCCTACTGGCTGAACTTTTTTTCAGTCAGGATCCCTCTCTTGGTCCAGTGCTGGTTCCTATGTTCTTCAGGTGTCGTGGATGCCATAGGCAGAAAGAAAGGGAGGAATCATTTGAGGCATCTGCCCTCCCCTCTTATAAATCTTTCCCTTCTTCGGGAAGGGTCTCCAGCTGAGGATCAAAAGTCTGTTTGGATGGGAACCCCACACTATTTTTTTTAAATGTAGATTTTTTGTCCATGTTCCTTTTCCTGTCAATGAATAGCCCGTTAATCAGGTGATGGTCCATTTGACATGTTTACATCCGGCTAAGGTGTCTTTTATCTCTACAGAATTGATTTGGACGCTCCCCAGACTTGGAATATGTCTTAGCAACACCTTACAGTGGAATCTTATAACTTTACATACAATCTTGCCACACATATTTTATTAGGACACTATTGACTAGTGAGTTATGAGTTTTCAAATGATACCTCACAAGCCATACTGTGTATAAAGGGTATAACAATAATGTGTAATGGGTGAATACAGGGGTACAGACTGTCATAGTGACCCATGATTTATAAGTTCCGCAGGACGGGGACATTGTTTTCTTGAGTATCTATAAAGCATGTCGAGTATGGGACTAGATCAGTAATGATGAAACTTCCATAACATATGACCATGACACAGATTGGCAGAGAGATACTGAAATGTCCAAAGTTGCAGATTAGATAGCACTGGAAACTGTAGTTTTATGTTTTTTGTTTTTGTTTTTGTTTTTGTTTGAAAGTTCATCGTGGTCAGTGGAAGGGGAGATATGTGAAAGAGAGAGTTATGCTGAGACAAACAATTCAATTAAAAAAAAAAATCAGTATAATGTTTGTGTCTCTCCAAGGTGGAAAAAATGTTTTTACCTGCATTGTAAAGCACCATATACATATATATTGAATGAAGGAGAAATAAATAAGTTGCTTAAAGGTGTAGAAGCATTTCTTATCTTTTTGGTGACTGGGGGAAAAGGATACTTTAATATTAAAGAAAGAAGGTTTACACTTCTGCCTAACAGACGATTGCAGTCAAGAAGTTCAACTTTTTCCTCTATGGAAATTAAAATAAAGTGCTTCATGACTGAGCGTCATCTGGTACATAATATTTCCAATAAGATAACTTCTTTCTTTTATACTTTTGTTTCATTTCGTCAATATGATAATATATCTGAATTCTTCCCATTAAGTGTACTTTTAAAATTACAAAGGACCCTGTTGAGAATCTGGCCTATTGCATTTTTTTCACACAAAGTGAAAAAACAACACCACACAATTCAGCAGAGAAATACACAACATAGTTAAACAATTCCCCTGGGATTTCTCCACTCTTGTACCTAGTCACCATGTTCTGTCTCTACATGTAAACAATACATTATCTATAATAGGCCTTGCATGTTTCATACAGTTAATAAACACAGTTATTTGGATCCCATTGTGCCCATGTAGTTCCTTCTTATTAAGTTTGTCTAAAGAACAAAATGACACAACATATTTAGAAAGTCATACATTCTCTGAAGTGGGAGTGGATTTGGAAATATTTATCTATGCAATTTTTATAAGCACATTGTCACATGTTTTTGAGCATTCAGCATTCAGGTATGTGCATACAAACTGCATTAGCATGTGCAGATTTGATGGTTAAACTCATTTTACAGCTAACAGAAATTGCCAAAAACTATAGGCATAGTTTCTGAGGTTTGGTGGAGACCCCTTTAAAATGTAGCTTTTATTATTGACTCATTGCTGCTTACATATATTCAGATAGTTATTCCACATGATACGTTTTAAAGGTATTTGAAAGCAAATTCTATTCCACATAAACACGTGTATAAGCAGTATCAAAGCAGATTCATAGATTCATAGATTCTAGGGCTGGAAGGGACCTCGAGAGGTCTGGGTTTGCATTGGAAACGGAGACAATAAGATTAAAAATAATGTTCAGTTTCCTTTATAAACAGTGCAAAAATGAATTAAAAAGCTCCATGGCAGATGCAATATCCTTGTAAGTAATATCACCTTGGTTTTTTCATAGAATGTATCTAAAATTTGCTCTATTTAAAATATTATTCCATAGTAAAATAATTTTAGTTAACAGAATTATTGATCCCACATTAATACACCTTGCAGAGGACTATAACATTTAACATTATTCTTCTTTCATACTATGGATCTCTAACCTTTCCATTCAAAATCACATTTTAGTACATTAACACGTGGTTCAAATCAAGCAAATATTTTTTTTTTACTTGCCATTTTGCTAACAAGCTACAATTGCTGACCAAAGATGGGGCTGAATGAAGAGACTAGAATAATACATTTCTTTTTAAGACCTGGGATTAAATCTGTCTGCGTCCACAAGTGAAATGAGATGTGTGGTTTGAATCTAATCTCTGCTAGATATCTGCCCTCCTCCCAAAGCTACCACACAATTTGGTATGATTGGCAGTCTTTGTTCAGAGAAGCCCTGGAATATGAAAGGTGTTTTGTAGGCTAAGAAAGGAGTAATTTAACAGGATGTGCTGGACAATTTACACAGCAGCTGCCTGAACAATTCTTGATCTTTTGCTCATGCTACCACCTTACTAATTTGAGATGCAAACCTACAGATGCTTAGGCACATGAAAAAAAAATACTACGACTAAAATTATTCATGTATAGAATTTTTACAGGACTGAGCCCCTGACTATTAAAATTCACCATCTTATTTTTATTAATTGAATTCTCATAAAGAGTACCAGAATTAAAGCCCTTTAGTCCACACACACAAAGGCAGAAGTAGTTCAAGTTTTCCCCTCAAATTCTCCGTCAAGATTCCCCAGTGCTGACCTGGTGGAAAATGTAGTGTAAGAGCAGCAGAGAGGAAGGATAGTCTGGTGGTTAAGGCACTGGCCTGGGTCTCAGGAGCTCTGTGTTCAATTCCCATCCCATCTCATGGTCTATTCTCGGTGGGGGGGGGGGGTGTCGATCTAAGTTACGCAACTTCAGCTACATGAATAATGTAGCTGAAGACTACGTACTTAGATTTACTTACTGTGGTGTCTTCACTGCGGTGTGTCGATGGGAGACGCTCTCCTGTTGATTCCCATTGTGCTTCTATACTAGACACGATAAATCAGCCCCTGCTGAATCGATCGCTGCCCACAAAAGTGATGTAAAAGCAACATTTGTGACGTCACATCCTCGGCTTACTTGCATCATTTTTTGTGGAAAAAACAGAGAAAATGCCAAGAAGTCTCTGACTGAAAAAAAAGGACAGATTACTCCAGACTGTCAAACCCCTGGGAGCTACTCAAAACCAAATTGCAGTAAAGTGGGAGTTGCACAGATCAGTTGTATGCAGAATGTGAAAGCAGAAGGATAAGTATGGAGACAGACAGTTGAATAGCTGCCGTCAGCACGGACATGAAGGAAAAGCCCCCTGATGTCTACCATGCTCTCTTTATATGGTTCAAGGAGAAGAGGATGCAGGGAGCACTGCTTGCTGGACCTGAAATCAAGGAAAAAGCTCTTCATCTTGCTGCTTCATTTGGATCGAATGATTTTAAGGCACGTGACGGTTGGTTTACCAGATGGAAGAAACGCTTCAATGTCACTTACAGAAAAGAGCATGTCAAAAAATAGTCGGCAGAGCAGTAGCCAGAGCCATCCCTTGGGTAGGGTGAATTGCGGTGACCGATCCGGGCCCCACGCTTTGAAGGGCCCCAAAGGCCTTTGTGATTGGCTGGCGTGGTCATTCCTGGAAGAGACAAATCCACCACTTCTGCCCTGGGACTCCCCACTCTGGACCCCACGCTTTGGGAGGCCTCGTGGGCCGGTGCGATTGGCTGGCATGATTGGTCCCAGAAGCAACGAATCCATCACTTCCACCCAGGCCCCACACCCTCCTAGGAACGTCCCTGGCAGTAGCGATGCAAAAAACTTCCTCACATTCTTGAAAAGTTTTCCTTGGCTGACATTTACAATGCTGACGAAACAGGACTTTATCTGAAAGGGCTCTGTGACCGAGGACAAATCGAAAAAATGAAAAGCTAAAAGGAGAGGGTAACTGTGCTCATCTGTGCCAACATGGATGGTAGCGACAAATGTCTGCTGTTTGTGATTGGGAAGTCAATATGAGCCACATGCTTTCTGAAGGATTTAAGTAAACTACCCCTCAATTATGTCAGTTCAGCAAATGCCTGGATAACAGGTGAGATTTCCATCAACGGACTAAAGAAGTGGGATTGTCCATTTGACTTGCAGAGCTGTAAGAAATGCCTCTTACTGAAAACTACTTCTTCCCCTCACCCCCAAAGATTGGTTATCATAAACATTCAGCTTGAATTCTTACCCATAACCCTATATCTTTGATTCAACATATGGATCAAGGTATGATTAAGAACGTGAAGGAACATTACCAATAAAAAATCGCAGACCAGATTATTGTTGCTTTTGATGCAGATCCCAAAGCAGATGTTCAGAAAGTCCTGAAAACTGTAAATTTGCTAGATTGCATACATCTTGTTGCTGAGGCATAGCAAGATGTAAAACTGAGAACAATTTCCAACTATTTCAGGGAAGGCAAATTTGCCCATGAAAGTTGTGCAGAACGAGGATATTGAAGTGCCTCACGCCCCCCTGAGCAATGTTCCACTTCCAGTCAACATGAAAAAACAAAAAAAGGACTCGGTAGCTGCTGTGGCTGTGAATGAGGATTTGCTCATGTTCAGTGAGCTAACTGAAGAGGAATTACTGACACTGCAGCTGCAGCAAGGCCAGAGAAATGAGATTGTGTTGATGAAACATATAATCAAGAAGATAATCAAGAGAGTGGGAGGATGATTTTGATGAAGTTCCACCTCTCAAACTCTGAAGGCTTTGTACACACGTTGGCACTTTTCATATCTAGAGGGACTTGGTAACAGGGTCTACTGGTCTCTCTAGGACGTTGCATCCCACCTTCAAAACAAAATTGTGACTGAGAAGAAGCAGAGCAAATTGACAGTTATTTCACCTGAAATGAGTGAGTTTACCTATTCTTATTTAATTTACAAGTTGATACTTGCTGTATAAATTCAAGTATTGATATTTGCTTAGCAGACACCCTTACCCAGGTAAAAAATATTACAGTTAAGTGCGAGTTCAAAAAAATTTTACAAGTAAGAGCAAGAGTTTGTGTTTGTTGTCAGCTTTGATGTTTGATTGTTCTTAAATATAAAATAAAACTTGATACTTTTATAACCTTAACTCAATTAATACCGCTTTCTTGATACAATATGGTAATGGGCTACAAATGAAGAACAGATCACATATTTTAAATGTACAGTAGGTATACTGTAGTGATAATAATAAACACATTGAATTGTTACAATTATAGATTGTTAGCATGTATTGTAGCTGTTTTATGTTTCAGAAAAAGCAGGCTGCATTTGGTCAGATGACACTCCTCATGACAGCAACAGTCGCTTAGGAACAACATAGCAGAAGGGCCCTGGTATGTTGCTACTAATGAGCATCTACTGTAATATTAATAATCGGTGCATGCACCTTCTCCCTGGCAGTTACTACTACCTGAAACAGCCCTCCTCTGTCTCTCTGCCATGTCAGCTCTCCAGACATTTTCAAATGCCATCTGAAAAAATACGTCTCTGTGCAACATTCTTAATGTCTCTCTCACTCTGTTATTATGTTTATTTGATGTCTGAAGCATTATTGTTTAACTCTGAAATGTATTTTGAAATAGAATTTGTATGAAAGATTCTAAACAAAGCACTGTTTTGTTTTGTTTTTACTTAGTTGGAAGAACATAGGCATCTAGGAGTCAGCTATAAAGAAAAGCAGTGAAAGGAAAAGGAAAAGGAAAGAAAACACTCTTCGCATTAAAGGTTATCTGAAGCCTCTATGAACATACTGGAAGAGCAGTGCAAAACCTGTTCATTTCACTTTGTGTGACTTTCACACGCCTATACTCCCTGAAACCATTTCAAGTTAGAATTCTAAACTTCATGACAGACTAGTATGAACTAGACTTTCAACTTTAGAGACATTGATAGGGACAGTATGAGAGAAATCTTTCCTGCCCCAACATTCACACATATTATCAGAGAAGTAAATGGCCACTCAACATTTCCCAGGATTTTAATGGAAAAACTGTTGGCCAATAGCACTATCTTGCTTCTTCAGTAAGCAGTCTGGTAGTCACTACTCATCACAATCCACAAAAATTATCTTAGGGATATACCTGCCACACTTTCCTCAGTAGCAAGCAATATAAAGTTCTTCCCCAGCTGTTGTCATTGTATACATGGATCTCTGTCTGCTTGGCAAGGAATCTATATAATTTTCTCTATCAATTCATCAGGCACTAGAAAATACTAGTGGAGGTGCATGTCTCAGGTCTAGAAACCAAACAATACCTGCAATAAAAGTTGAGAGCTTTTCTGAGCCTGTTGCAGGAGTGGGAGTCTGGGTGCTTTTCAACCTTTACAGAACAATATTTGAAGGACTAGGGAACAGGGACCATTGTAAGTGCTGCTTTCCCTCTATTATTGAAATATCAAGGGGCAGGAAGAGTTCACCTTGCACCCTTTAAAGGTCCCGGGAAGAATATAGAAACCCATTTGTCTAGGTCTCAAAGACACACAATATAATGAAAGTTTACAGGACACTTAATCTAGACTCTGCCATCACTCCCAGAAATAATTCAAAGGGAAGAAGAGATAATTACTGGGAGAGAGGGATAGAAGATGAGTTTTCAGTTGTTCAAATAAAAAAATGCTGCACATATTGTGGACATTGCCAGGAGCTGTGATGAGTTTGGGATCACATATGACACAGTAGTATGATAAAATGTTGACTGAAAATATTTGTGATAGTTATGTGTGTTTTACTATTATGGTATTAGCTAATAGATTATCTGGAGTTTGCAAGAGCTTTTCCTACATTTGTAATATATACGAGTACAGTCTCCAATGCATAGTGTAAAGGTTGAAATTTGTTGACATACATCCCATTCACCCCAATGAACACTATGGAGTTATACTGGATGCAAACCACAGTCTAATTAACTCCTATTGATAGATACTTTTTGTAGGTATCAGAATCAGCATACTAATATGGAAGCGCTTTTTAAAGGTTTGCTTGGCCTTGTTAAAATTAAGTACCCCAATGTGGAACATGACTGATAGGAAATTTGGCTATGAACATCAAAAATCACCCATGGTTTTGAAAACCTTAACTTTTAGTAGGGATGCTGGATACCATTGCCCTAGGTTGGTTTTTCTTAATAATTCTAGAAAACACTCCTCTCTGGGGATCTGAGTATGTACTGTACTCACCTTGCATAGGTGTAAATGACCACAAAAGGTAGAGGTCAACAGATAACTGAAACCCTAGGGTCTCTATGTCTCAATTTCCCCATAGGCAATATTTACTTTTGCAAAGCTCTTTAGAGAACATTGGATGAAAGATTCTAGGCAAGTGTAAAGTTTATTCTACTGCCTTTCTCTAAGAATACAACTGGTTATATAAACTGTGCACTGCACACTGACAAAATGGGTAGGCCATTATTAATGTTCTTTTCTCATAACAATTGTTTCTGGTTAACTTGGACCAAAGCAACATTATTTGCAATATCCCAATATAATGCTGTGGCAGATGTAAAGATGATGCATTTCCCACACACTGAGAAGCAGTGAGTGTGAATGTACAAATATAACTTGGAGAAAGGAAAGATTTTGCCATGTGACTGAGTTTGTATCCCCCAGTAAAAATGTGTTGTGTAGGAAATGTCATAGCCTTGGTAAATCTGGTCTTATATGCTTGCAGGCAACTATCTCAAAGTTTTCTATCAAAGACAATATGAGTTCAAAATAGCATATATAATTCAGCAGTTTGAAATAAGCACCCAATTCCATGAAATCAGTGTTCCATGTTACAAAAAAGTGTAACGGAAAAAGTATTGTCATTGTCGGATGGGACTGGAGGGTTATACTGACTAGAGCATGTGCATAAAGGCACTCGGTTGTGAAATAGAATAGTTTGTTATACTTCATTTCAGCATTAAATAACCCCTTGCAATGGATGCTTGAATGAAGCAGAACAAAATGTGACTCCTCAGATAAAGATGAGGTGTTTTTTTTTTTTTTCTGAGGAGATGAGAAGGAAGGATTTAGTGATTGGAACACACAAACTTACATTTCTAGGGGCTTTTCCTTGTTCCCATTTTTATTTTTCACTTGTACTAATGTTAAGCATTACAAATAATGTGTGAACTAAAACTGTCAAAAGCACAACTTTAATTATTGAAGCTCTACTAACATTGCTGGGCTTTTAGCGTTGCTCTTGATTCAGCTGGAATGCCTCAGTACTTACTATATATGCTACTGAACTAGAGTATTAATATCTGATGTTAACACTTTGTATAAGCATTTAATGGGATCACTTAATGCATTTTATGAACTAGGGAAATTTCAGTTGTTTTTACATAGTTCTTGCTGTACTGTTTAATTAGTCATGGTATTAATAAACCTTCTTCTCTGATCAGCAATATTCTGTTTGTTTTGCTATTTCATTTTCAAAGCATGTTACACATAATTTGCTATGCTCTATTAAGATATTCATTCTTTCTTATAAATAGAGTTGGAAGGGAAATGGTTCTCCTGTCTCATGGATAGTTCAACATTTCAACTTCCCCTTCCCTTTTGAATCTGGATAATCTGAGACCATTCACATCTCTTTGAAGAGGGAAGGGGAGAGGGATAATATGCTGGACCAACGAGAATAGGCTTGTAGTTAGGGCACTCATATGGGATCTGAGAGATTTAGATTTAGTGCAGGGACTTGAAGCTACTTTAATAGAAACAAATATGTTTTTGCGAAAAGTTTAGGTTTCAATGAACTATCATTTTCCAGTGAAAATGGTTTTTGTCAAAAAATTCACAACCAGCTTTAATAATTAAAGTTCAGTGGGTTGTAAGGTCATGTGAATTAAGGAGATCAATATGATGCATATTAATTTTTAAAAAATGGATTTTTATTTTGTATCTTTGGGTCTGATCATGTGAATTGTTTACCGATCAGCCTTTCACTGAATTAGGCTCCTTGGGAATAAATGTCTTAATCAGAGGTGATAAAACTGTTGACTTTTTATATGTTGACTCTTATACTCATTGTCAGTTGTTCACCACCTATGTCAGGTTCTATTGGGAGGGTGCTTAGCTCATGGTAGTTCATATTTTCTTATTAGCATGAACTGTAGCTTGCAGATAGCAGTAAAGAAGTAAAGAATGTCTTCTGAGACCCAGAGAAACCATATATGTAGTTAGAGTTGCATGGAATTATACAGTGTTGCAGTCATATTAGTTTGCACCATGTTAAGAATGATCATAGCTTTTGTAATACGGAAATGTTAGCTCTTTGGGCTTGGTTAGATGATGTGCTTATAGTATTCTTCTGTGACATTGTGCCCTGCAATATGTCAGTGACAGATCTCAGACTTAATACAATTAACAATATTTATTATCATCTGAATAGGATGGTATGGTAAAAAAGAATCCAAATATGTTAATTTAAACTTAATATTCCTACTCTTAGTACAACAAAAACATCCACAAGCATTTAAAAGTAAGGGAATGAATAGCTAAAGGAAGATAGGTATTCATTCATATGCACTAGGTTCTACAGTCTTTAATTGGA
The DNA here is from genome assembly GCA_037349315.1 of Chelydra serpentina. Taxonomy (NCBI): domain Eukaryota; kingdom Metazoa; phylum Chordata; order Testudines; family Chelydridae; genus Chelydra; species Chelydra serpentina. The sequence continues at coordinate 83,899,293 of JBAIAC010000004.1, forward strand.
GGGACCAAAAATCTGGAGCCTGAGTACCAATTAAAAACAAATTGGGATACAATGTGATACAGTACACAATGTTCTGACAAAAACATTCACAGGAATTTGAAAGCTTGCTTGGAATAAATTAAGATATCTCTGTAAATGTTTATTTTTTAAATAGGTTGTCAAGTATTTAAAACAATTAATAAATTATTAATAAATAATAAAATAATTAATGAAATTAATCATGCTTATTCATTACACTATTAATAAGAGAATCTCATTTATTTACATATTTTTGGATGTTTTCTACATTTTCAAATATATTGATTTCAATTTCAACACAGACTACAAAGTGTACAGTGCTCAATTTATATTTATTTTATGACAAATATTTGCACAGTAAAAAACAAAAGAAATAGTATTTTTAAATTCACCTAATACAAGTACTGCAATGCAATCTCTTTATCATGAAAGTTGAACAGAATGTGCTGAGTCATCATCCGAGACTTCTTAAACATAAAATACATGGCAAAATGTGGGTAAAACAGAGCATTCAATTCTCTCCCAAGAAGTTCAGACACTAATTTAATTAACACATTTTTTAACAAGCATCATCAGCATGAAAGCATGTCCTCTGGAATGGTGGCCGAAGCATGAAGGGGCATATGAACATTTAGCATATCTGGCATGTAGATACCTTGCAATGTGGACTACAAATGTGCCACGCAAATGCCTGTTCTTACTTTCAGGTGACATTGTAAATAAGAATCGGGCAGCATTATCTTCCGTAAATGTAAACAAACTTGTTTCTCATACCATGGCTGAACAAGAAGTAGGACTGAGTGGATTTGTAGGCTCCAAAGTTTTACATTGCTTTGTTTTTGAGTTCAGTTTTGTAATGAAAAAAAATCTACTTTTGTACGTTGCATTTTCACGATAAAGAGTACTTGTATGAGATGAATTGAAAAATACTATTTCTTTTATCATTTTTACATGCAAATATTTGTAATAAAAATAATATCAAGTGATCACTGTACACTTTGCATTCTGTGTTGTAATTGAAATCAATATATTTAAAATGTAGAAAAACATCAAAATATTTAATAGTATTCTACTATTTAACAGTGTGATTAAAACTGAGATTAATCAGAATACATTTTTTTAATTGTGAATAATTTTTTTGAGTTAATCGTGTGAGTTAACTGTGATTAATTGACAGACCTAATTTTGAATGGTAGTAAGATTTTCCAAATTAGACACCTTAAAGATGAAAATACTGAAAGCTCAGTGCTTTATTTCACTGGACACAATTATTTAGGCAAGTAACCAGATTATTACCCAAATTTTAAATGTGAAGAGAACTTAAAGTGATTAGGTAAGATATCAGAGGTCCAGTGTTTTACATTTCAAATCTACGAGGCACAAACATTTGAACAATTTTATTTTGTATAAAATCTGCTAACACAGTAGCATACTAATAGTCTCAGTGCTACTTCAACAGGGTGCAGTCATCAGTGTGCCTATTTTTACCAGAGAAACAAGGTGAGAGGGTGGAAGAAGGCTGCTCCACAGCCCCATAGTAAATTATATCTTTAGTTTCTTGACCAGCAAGAGCACAACCAAGCCATCAAAATGGCTTGCAGATCAGAATTATTTCATATAATTAAAATAAGGATCCACATTATTGTTATTACATTTACATATATTGTTCCATGCATTTCAAACATTTCCTTTGAAAGAGGAGAACATCCCTAAACAACCTCAAAATATGTCATTGTTGCTTCCAAAATCCTACTACGGAGAAGATATTTGCCTGCAAAATGACCTGTATTTGAAAATATACCCCCATAGTATATATTCTGAACTGGAATCAAAACAGAAAGGGAAATTTTGGATTCTCCACAAATTCTGCAGACATAAATGAAAATACCACCTTGTTGAGTCATAAGAATACATCTGAGTTCAGGCAGACTATTTTTATGAGTAAGTACTATTGAGCTTGAGTCAGGATTTCAGAATAAGACTTTTAGAAACTATTTCTAGTCTAAATTTTGGGAAGTATCTTGTCACTAATAGATCTACTGTAACAAAGCCTTTACAGATATATTTTTTGCAAGTGGTATTTAGACCAATAATGAACACCAGCTTTTTTTTTACTTTATTAGCTATACTTCTGTATCTGCAGAATTAATAACTTCATTCTGTATTTTGTGTTTTTATTCACTGCACTTTATAAACCACAACTACTCCTAAGGTACTGACATATTAATAGTAGGCAATTAACATAAAACAACATTTTTTTTAGCGTGGCATTTAGCTTTGACATCTTTGGATTAAGGGTGGTAACTGTGTGTAAAACGATAATTTTGTGGGTTACGAGGAGGGGAACGATGTGAGTAATACTACTGTACACCAGTTTTCAGATTTAAGTGAAAATGTGTAAGTGGAGTTTGTTTAATAAAGGACAAATCCTGTCCTTTCTTCAATGGGTGCTATGGCTCTTGTGACAGGCAAACTGGTGCAATTCCACTGCCTATGGCAGCGGACCAGATTTGAGGGATTGGTGCATAGGCAAGCCATGGGGCTGACTTCAAAACTTATTCTAGCTATTGGTATATGCTTTCGGGGGGGGGGGGTGTCCTATTTTTGCACTATCCATTGATCTGGAGTAAATTCAATGAAGTGGCTTCATGGTCCGTGGGAGGATTCTCCTCTTGCATATCTACCGTAGAGCCTGGCAGAGGTATTTGGATTGGATACTGGCACAGGCATTCAGTTGAACTGCATGCAGTTGAGAAGATCTCATAATGCTTTCACAGCAGTATATCAAGTGAGAACATAATCAACAAAAAACACAAAATTAAATGAGAGAGACAAGTTTTCAAGCTACACTGAGCTCTTTGAAGAGCTCCGTGTAACTCGAAAGCTTATCTGTTTCACCAACAAAAGTGTCCAATAAAGGATATCACCTGACCTACCTTGTCTCTCTAATATCCTGGAACCAAAATGGCTACAACAATGCTGCAAAAACTAAAATCAGTAAATCAACTTTTGTTGGCTGATTAGGGCATGATTTTATTGATATCATATTCTGGAAATGACACTTCCCAATTAATCCTTTTCCATGAGAGATACATGTGCCACAATATTATGCCAGCATTCACATCTTGCACTACTTCTGTTCTTCAATTTTTTTGTCACTAATTCTTTTTACAAGATATATAAACATGATTTGTTATAGCCACCATACCCAGAGAAGTCAGTACATTAAAATACATGATTGAAATATCTTTAAGGAATAAACTACTGCAGCCAAAAAACAACAACCCCAAAACCAAAAAACCCTCTTTTGGTAGTATTTAACATTGAATCAAGTTTAGAGCTTCTAAGTATCATAGTCCAAAGAAAATAATAAGAAATTCAGTTAAAAAAGAAGTTACAGTACCCAAGCCATAACAGTAATAAAAAGAAACACACACACACACACTACAGAGACTCATCTAGAAAATGCTGATCTGCTGCAGTTAACACAAAACAGCACATGGCAGCATGCCATGAGAAAATAAAATCAATAGAAAAGAAAACCATCCCAGATCCATTTTAGTAGTAAAAGTGATTTGCACTAGAAACTTTGTAAAATTAATGTCACAAGTGTGCCGAAGGAAACAAAAGTTTCCTGTTTTCATTCACCCCAGGGAGGTTGGTGCTTTCAGGAACTGCTCATGCACAGTTTTCCCTTGAATAATTAAATCAAATCCATTGGTCAGCACAGTTAAAACAATAAGAAAAAATCCACTCTCTCTTTCTGGCTCAAAGCAGTATTAGATTACATTTACAGGGTGCCGTTGCCCAGCTTGTCCTCCTTATGCTGATTTTTTCCTCTCTGACACTAAACACACAGAACTGGCAGAGTATTGTAGTCACCTATTCAATGGCTGTACCTTGAATATCTGTGTGTGGGGGGGTGGGGGGCGTTGTTTTGTTTTCTACATAGCTCAGGCATTTGTTGATGCAACCTTGTGTTTGTGTTGTGTGCACATTTGGGAAGACTGCCAATAAGCTCTTCGGAGGAATAATAATTAACTGCAGTATAATAAATCTGTGGTGAAGAATTGCTCAATATTCGAATAAGGATTCACTCTGGTGCATGCTGTGTGTTCCCTAGCCTCTCCAGAGACTCTCATTCAGATCCAAGTGAGCCAAGACTTTTGATTAGAGCCGGACACTAAGAATCAGGAAAGTTGGCCTCCACTCTCAACTCTACTACTGACTTGTTCTGTGGCCGTTGGGGAGTCATATTTAACTTACCTCTAAAATAGGATAACACCAGCTCGTGTGAAGAATAGTGAGATTCTCCTGATAAAAAGCTCCGATTTAAGCTTGGTCTCCACTCTGGTGAATGTTTGAACAATACTGCCAGCATGATATGACCCAGCTATTTTGTCCTCTAGCCTGAAAAGAAGTCTTGCTGCTGGGTAGAAACTATATGAGGTCCTAGAACATTCTTCCTTTGTGTTTCTGCTTGTTGAGGGGATTTAATAAGATGCTGCAAGTTAGAATTTTAACATCACTTCTGACTGCACCCTTTCCATAGAAAGCAGTGTCATTTTTGTTGTCACAATTTCAACCAGTTGCATGAAGAACTTGCAATGAGAGGTGCTGTTTTACCAGGTGATTACATTAATATAATTCTGTATTCACAGGGTTGCCAGGCAGGAGGGCTGCATGAGGAGTCTTTTGAGCCCACTTCATACTCTGATGGTAACAAAACAAACTTTAGCTCCCCTGCTCCCACAGATCAGGCATTACCTCCTACTATTTTGTCCACAAGTATCGCTGCTACCATCAGAAGAAGGCAAGCAAAGTGCTTATACCCAGTATCTCTAAGAACTACTCACATGGATATAGGCACCTAACTAGTGAGGTTATCTTCCCTGTATGAATGAGACTGAGGAGCTGTGAAAGAGAAAATGAGTACCTTCCACTCCCTTTCATTTCTGTTATCTTTCTAAATTAGCCTCTAGTTTACAATCCTCTCTCCAAAATGACACCACATTAAAGTGGCTCAGAAACTGTTCCCACACTCCTAGTCTCTTTGGTAACTCTTATGAAATGATGAGGCCTACTTATTGCCATAGTGGCAACTGAAAGCTGTGTACAAAATACCTGCCCCAGGGCCACCATCCCGCAGGAAAAGTTAAGATGCCCAATAATAGATTGCAGCTCACTCTACTCCTGGTAATCAAGCCCAGTAGCTCCTGAAGCTTATCCTGATGGAGTCAAGATCTACCCTCCAATGTGTCTAGCTTAGTCCCCACGTAGGTCAGCATAGGGGAAGGCATCCCCAAGTTACCAGACAGTGCCTGGAAGGTGTTCATCAGGCTTCTCTGAATCTGCCCTGTCTGCAAACAAAGTCATCAAAGTAGTGTACTACATGTCATAATCTAGTTTCCTGCAACACTGCCCAGTGTAACATCATACTGAACTTTTCAAATGGCAAACAGGATGTTGTACATCCCATGGGCATAGATTTATCAAAATAAAACTGTCCCTTAAAAAAGAAACCCAAAAGTTTAAAGTTAGAAGGGTGCGGTTGAAAAGCAGACTTGAAAAGCAGTTGAAAGGAAGACTTGATATCACACTTTGCCATCGGTGACCCTGGGACACAAGACCAGACCATGAGCATTGCCGCATCAACTCAGAAAAAGCCAACAGAACACAAAGTTCGGTCTATTGCATTAACTGAGTTGCCCCAAGGGTATGACAGGCAGCAAATCAAATAATACTCATCTGGAGCCTTCTTAGGGACCAAGCCTAGGGGAGATCCTCCAGGTTCTTTATAGGTAAATGATTGAATGGTCCTGTTACTCCATTAGCTTTTATTTTTTGTGCAATCTTTTTCTTTATGATATAATCTAACTCTACTAAGGAATTCAAAGTTTTGGAAATAGCTTGACTTCCCCCCCTCCCCCCGCCCCCCATATAGGGAATCCTAAACCCTGAAGTAACACTTTCCCATAAATATATACCAATTATTTTGTCAGTATAATTCTAAAGGAGAACCTTTAACATCTGAAGCTTAACTGAAGATAGAGCTTTTGACTAAGCCCCCACTTTCAGTTTGTGCCCTTCCCCACACACTCCTTGATCCCCATACCCAGTTCCTGTACCCAGACCTATGAGTGGCAGCTGACTTACTCCCAGTCTGTTACTATACTGCAGCCTTCCCTGACCTCTATAGCTACTGTGGGCTGTATGGGTCCCAAAGTACATTTCTCAAGCATGTCTAAATTTGCAGATACTCTGACAACACCTGCCTTTATTAAATGCCCAGCAAATGTCATTACATTGCTGAAGACTTAAAAGGCCACTGTCAGCATGATTGCTAGTCAGGTCAGGGGAGAGAGTTGTCGAACCAGAAAAGCAAAGGTTTGGCATGTCTGAAATTGTGTATGGCAAAACTAGGTGGGGAAACTCACACAACGTCTTTTGGACACTCACACTAAATTCACAAACAAAACCTAGAAAACTTGATGAATAATCAAAGTGCTCTGTATAGACATTGTATCTAAATATGGAAAGAGGTTTCACTCATATCTAAAGAGATACCAGTATTCCATTGGCATTTAAGTTTTGTTGAGGTAGACTTTCTCTTTGGTAGACTTGTTTACATCTTAAACCTCACAACAGCTTACAGCTGCTTGGCTGAAGGAACTCACCTGAACTGAAAATGCAACTTGTGTTATGTCGACTCGAATAGCAGGCAGATAATTTTACCCTGTGTGCTGAGAATTTCTGCACGTCTTATGCATTAGATGGTGAGATTTTTAAAAGTGCTCAGAGTTGGCCTATCTCTTCCCCCAGGGAAGACAATGGGAGTTTCTTTTCCATTGCTATCAGTTGTCAAAATCCTTTAGAGATCAGATTTATGCCACTGTTGGGCATTTTTGAAAATTCTTCCTTCAAATCTTTCTTTCAAGGCTACTAATGGTATTGCCCAGGACTGGTGGATTCTTTGCTGCATATACTGTATGAATAAGTATGAACTGTATTTAATTTTAGCTTTTTCAGTTTGAGCACTATCACTTGTTTGAGCACTATCACTTGTTGCAAGCTTATCCCCAGAAATGGTGGCTACAAAATGGCTGGGCAATATCTCTAAAAAAAAAAAATCATTTGAAAACAATTCCCCTTGATGAAGAGCATCGAGGCTGTGCAATTATTTGGATTGTGCCTGTGACAGTGTCCCCATAAAACTTTATGGGGAGATGCTTATAAATATATATATGATGTAGCTGGAATATGTTTTATGCTACATGTGCCATGTAACATATCTCTGTAAAAGTTATGATCTACTGAATCTATTCCTCCTGCAATATTAATAAATTCAACTACAACAATAATACATGCATACAAACAGGAGGAATAGATTCAGTAGGTCATAACTTTCACAGAGATATGTTACATGGCACATGTAGCATAAAACATATTCCAGCTACATCATATATACATTTATATGCATCTCCCCATAAAGTTTTATGGGGACACCATCGCAGTACCCATCTACTATGTTGATAGGGGCTTTATAAAATGTAGAAATTGCCAAATTGGATCAGACCAATGGCCCATTTTATCCAGTATCCTATCTCTGAAAGTGACCAGAACCAATTGCTTCAGAGGAATATTCCAGAACCCCCACAGAAGACAGGTAAGGATTAACTGCCATCTGCAATAGCAAGGCTCCTCCTCTAATCTCCAATAGTTTAAGCTAATCTCTAACTCTTTTATCATGAAGTTTAATATCCCTTCCAAAATTTGTAGAACCGACAAAGGGTCCTGTGGCACTTTATAGACTAACAGAGGTATTGAAGCATAAGCTTTCGTGGGTGAATACCCACTTCTTCGGATGCAAGCAGTGGAAATGTCCAGGGGCAGATATATAATGTCTATAAGGTGCCACAGGACCCTTTGTCGCTTCTACAGATCCAGACTAACACGGCTACCCCTCTGATACTTCCGAAATTTGTTAGCATTAGCTATTATAACACTTTGTTACCCATATAGATGCCCTTTTTGAATCTTGCTAAATTTTTGGCCTCAATAACATTTTGTGGCAATGAATTTCCCAATCTAATTATGCATTGCTTGAAAAAAAGTATTGCTTTTTTATCTGTTTCACCAAATGTCTGCTTGTTTTTGTGTTAAATGGGATTTAATCTACCTGATCTACCTTCTGTATATCAGTTATTACTTTATATTCTTTTATCATGTTTCCTTTTATTTGTCTTATTTTTTAAGGGAAACGATTTCAGTCCTTTTAATCTATTTTCATATGAGACCGTTTACGTGACTAATAATTTTCATCACCCTTGCATGAACCCCATGTAAATCTGCAGTATCCTTTTTGAGACAGGATATATAATTATGCTGTATAAATAATTCCAGATGAGTCTGCACCACTGATTTATGTAATGGCATTATAATAACATCCATATTATTCTGCATCCCATTCCTTATTCATCTTAACATCTTGCTTTTGTTTTCTTAGCTCATACGCACATTGAGCCACAGTCTTCCATGAATCCTCCCTTTCCTGAGCTGATCATAACAATTTAGAACCCTACAAGGTGTCTGAATAGTTTAAATATTTCCCCTCAATGTGCAATACTTTCCATTCCTCTACACTGAACTTCTTTTGCCATCATGTTGCTCATTCACCTAACTTTGTTAGGGCCTTCTGAAGTTCCTCACTGTCTTCTCTGGACTAGTTTAACTTCGGTAATTTTGTCATTTGTGATTTTTTGCCTAATTTACTACTCACTCTCTTTTTAGATCATTAATGAATATATTAAACAACATGAAACCTAATATGGAACCTCCAGGCTTCCCATTATTAACCTTTTGCCAAGATGAAAAAAGACCATTGATTCTTGTTCTTTCCTTTCTGTCTCCTAGCCAGTTTTTGATTTATGACAATACTTTGCCTCTTACTTCATGACTAGTTAACTTATTTAGTTGTGTCTTCTGTGAGGCTGGTGTAAGCTCTTTCGGAAGTCTAAATTATGTTAATGGGTTCTCCTTTCCCACAACTTTATTGACAGGTTCAAGGAACTCTAACAGATTAGTGGGATATGATTTCCCTTTGTAGAAATCATGTTGATTAGAGCCCTTTGAAAGCTCATATCTTCTGAGGGGTATTTAAAATAGAGCTGAAAATTGGCAAAAAACTCTTCTTACAGAAATCAGCACCCATTTATTTATTTATTTATTTTCATTAGCAGAATAGTTGGAGGTAATTAAGAAACTACCATCTATGAGGTAGAGCTCCCTAGCTTTTTTTGGTACATTCAAAGAATGCACTGCGTATATATCAAAGTACAATACAGCATATTTCCCAGGTTTCTCATAAACTGTCATGTTCTGGCAGCAGAATATATTAAAATAGCTTTTTTTCTTGGTACTTCTCTTTACCTCATACATTTTTAAAGGCCATGGCATAGATGTAGCACTGTTATTGCATAAACATGATTCTAGGAGGGAAAAAAAGATAAAGTTACAGGGGTTTTTTTGTCGCAAAGGGCCAGATTCTCCCTTTGGGGTTGACCCTGCAAGATGCTGATTGCTCCTGACTTACACGGAAGTTGGGGGTGCTCATCACATCACAGAATCACACTTTTCTATATATTCACCTAAAGCTCATAAGTGAAGACAGGAGACGGGGTCAGAGCATTATAGTCCATCCAAATCTAGGTGGACATTTTGCTAGATTTAGGGAGCGTGATTCCTGCACTCTCCAACCACAATGTAGAAAAGTTTCTTGTTCCCTCTCCTAACTCATCCTTGTGCATGTGCACAAGGCCAGCCACAATATGGCCATAATCAGAGATGTGGGGGAAAGAGACCAGTTAAGAAAATTCATACATTCACAGATTATAAGGCCAGAAGGGACTATTGTTATCATCTGCTTTGACCTGAATATCACAGGCCACAGAATTATTTGAACTAATTCTTATTTGAAATAGAGCCTACCCGTTAGAAAAAATAGCCAAATCGGTGATGAAGAATCAACCACAACCCCAGGTAAATTATTGTAATACTTAATTATCCTCATTGTTAAAAATCGGATCTTTGCCTGCAAGATTGAAGATCCCATAATCAAATATTTGTTATCCATATGTAGATACTCAAAGATTGTGATCATCGTTAAGTCACCCCTTAATCTTCTCTTTGTTAACTGAATGGACTGAATTCCTTGAGTTTAACACTATAAGCCATGTTTACCAATTATTTAATCTTTCTCTTGGCTGTTCTATGAATGCATGAACCACACAAATAAAAAAAAACCCAATACAAATTATTTTTATTATTATTATTTTATACAGATTGCAGTTCAGCAGAACTGGTCAAATATCTGAATTTCTAACTCACAGGAAATTCCAGCCCTTTGAGATCTGTTTTCATCCTGAATCATGATGAAAAACTGAAATACCAATTTTTTCACGGAATGGAAAGTTCAGAAAAAATAATTTAAGAATGTTGGAATGGTTAGTTTTGGTTTATTGAACCAAATCAAAACATTTTGTTTTGGCTTGGTTAAACATTAATCTGTGTTCACCTGAGCTGATGTATCTCATGTGAATTGTAGTTCAGATGCTTCATGTCCCAATCTTTTATGGGCCAGGGGCCCTGGCTGGAACATGTTTCCCATGATTCACCATGGTCATGTGACTCCCAGGATCCACCACATAGGTTCAGACAGATTTCTCCTCGTGGAAGATGGATGACTATCTGAAGACAGGTTTGTATATAAACTGCTTTTTGTTAAACTATGCTTTCTTTCAGGTGCTTTTGTTCTGAATAAATAGTACTTTATTTTGAGAAATCTGGCTAGTCACCAAATAATCCTCTCATTGCCCATAAAAAAACAGAACTGCAGGTGGTGAAATGAAGTCAGATGTGCTAAGGTAATCACAGTGAACTGCAGATGTCTGTAACTTCAGATCAGATCCCAATCTGGAGGAAGTGAATTGCAGGATTCTGTCCAGAGAATGATGACAACTAGAGGCCTGAGACCTAAGTGGGGTTCCTTCAAGGAGTCCATAAGGAGATCAGAGGTGCAGATAACTGTGTCAGGAACTGTGCCAATCCCAGTTAGATGGTATTGCAGGAGATGACACAGGCATTAATAGGTTTGGTGAGGTTTTTATCAAATAGAAACATCATCCAAGATTATGAACTTTATGAACCTACAGAAAGCTTTTGAAATAACACATTTTCTGTTTTATTTGTTATAAATAAACAGAATAATGCACAAATATTACACAAGAATACACAATAACCAAAATACACTAACCACTGATGTCACACTCGGTATTTTCTAAAGAATGTCTCTGATAGCTTCTCTACAGAAGTCATTCTAGGTACAGTGTATAACCTTGAAAATCTCCCTGCAGTTTTTCATACTTCTGCTGTATCATAGATCATACAGCTAGATGGGACCACAAAGGTCATCTGGTCTAACCCGATCTTTGATCTCATAATAAGATTTCCCTTTGCATAATATTTAAAAAACAGTTAAAATGAATGTGCATAAAAATCCCACCTTACTCAACATTACTACTCTCTGGGTACATTCTAAATCTTGTCTGTTTTCTTTAATGACAAAAATTAATTTTCACTACTTTTTACTCCAATAAGCACTGCAGAGCCAATATAGTAATGGAAGAGAGCCGGGTTCCTTTCTGGTTCACATATAATCACCAGAATTGTTAAAGTTTCCACTGTGGAATGTTTATTATTGGTAATAATACATGAATGAGAAATAACTGAGCTTGAGTTTTATATTCAAGCTTGAGTTTGCATTTAGAAAAATCTATCCTTTTATTTGTAAGGTGAGAAAACATGATCCTGAGTCACTGACAGATAAATTCCATTTGCAGCGTATAATAAATTGTTAAAAACTTCAGCAAGCAGAAGCACATTCCATAACAAGAGGTAATTTATCTGTGATTCAGGTCAGTGTACTTCTGAAATGACCTTTGGATAAGTCTGCTGAGTGCGGCTTTTGAGTAACTTCATTATCAGCAATGCTTCTGGATAATGACATTAGCTTTACTTACATGATTTACATTGTTTTCTTACATTGATTACATTTTATTTGTCTTTAGTTATGAATTGCTTAGAATAGATTATGATTATGATCAGATATTTGGCAGATATTGATATCTGAATGGAAACAGTAGAAGGTTCAGCAAGAGCCTTAAGATCAAACAAGCAAACAATGATTTAAGGATTTTCTGATATATCAAATCTGTCTCTCATTCTATCACAGTCCTGTGTATATACTGCCTGGGAGAAAAAGGATTAAAAATCATGTGCCAATCATGATTGTGCGAGGGAAAATATAACTTGTTCTTATCTTGGTGGCAGCCACGTTAGTCTGTATCCGCAAGTACTCCTCGTTGTTGTTATCTTGGTTTCTTCATTAAGGAAAGTTATTCTAGCCACCTACCTCTTTCCCCACCCTCTTCCCTTTCCCATGCACACAATTTGATTATTTTGCATGTTTGGAGTGATTGCCTGAAACATCTCTAAGTGTGCTGAGAGATTAGCTGGTTACCATTTGGGAATGAGAAGTATTTGATCTCCTAAAACAAGATTGGCCGATGCTTTTCTCAGCCCCCTGTCAGTAGCCTGCTTACTGTATGTTCCATTCTATGCATCCGATGAAGTGGGACTGTAGCCCACGAAAGCTTATGCTGAAATAAATTTGTTAGTCTCTAAGGTGCCACATGTACTCCTGTTCTTTTTGTAGATTTTCTGTTTGTTGCAATTTATATATGTATGTTGTTGTAAAGTTGTCTGGATAATGAGGGACAGAACTGGGGTTAGACAAGTTGGTGGAAAGGTCAAATGTATAGGGCTTTGGTCTTCATAGTGGAGAACATGGGTGTGTATTTCTTGCAAAGCCTGAAGTTTCCCTTGGCGGGATACATGACATTCTTATAAGGAAAGCGTTCAGGAGATCTTGACAGGTTTGGTAGGATCCCAACAGTGCTTTTCTGCATGTACAAGAGGGAACAGACGATGTCCCACACATTTGGGGGAGATTAGAGCTGTTGTATTCATTTGGTAACCACCTCCGTTTGTCCATGCTCAGGTAGACTAGGTATCCAGTTACTAACCCTTAACTAGTTTGTTCTTAAAGCTGCAGACATAGTTTTAAAACTACAATTTTGTGTTTGTCTTTTTTGTCTCTTATATCTATGAAAAAATGCTGTGATTCTAAAATGCTGACTGCTCTGTTTCACGGTCTCTTCATGCTTTACCCAGTAGCCTCCTCTAAGGTCGGGGGAAAGTTTTGGGTTATTATGAATAAGATTAAAAATTATCAGGTGTTGGTCTTCATTTCTTTGCATCTTAACCATATGTTCTGGACTGATCATATTTGAGAGCACAGAAGGTGAGTGTAATGTAAATTCAGCATCTTATCCAGCAACCTACTTCCAGTGGACTGGTGGTTGTGGTTGTTAGTTAGGTTATTATATGAGGAAATTCACCCTTGATAACAGTACTTGTGAGAATAATACAACTTTGTTAGGCTTCATTAACTAGTTAGCAAGGAAATATACTCCAACATGGAAATATCAAAAACTGAAAGCAGGTCTTTGAGGAACAGAGATTCAAGTTCAAGCAGAATATCACTGCTCCTCTGATGCTGAATTCAACTAAAGATCTCATTTGAACATCTGCTCAAAAAAGTTCCATTGTCTTCTAGAAGTAGACCTTGGGAATGGGGAGATTTACCCAGCAGGAACCAGTGGGAAGGACTTTGAGGAGAACAGAAGGCTTTGATACAGGATCAATTCAAAAATATTGGTACCATCTTGCAACATCTACTAGTTGGGAGAATATAACTGTCTAGACCACAAGCTATTCCCAAATCAGTCCAACTCTTACCAAAGCAAGTTGAAATATTCATTTTTAGTAAATTTAAACCTTTCTTTTTTTACTTTTTCGGTCTTGTTCACAAAACATTCCTAATTTCTCAGAAATGTATTTATTGTTTGTAAATATTTTCCAGCAGATTCCATACTATGGTATATGTATGTTTGTCTACAATTCACTGTGTCTGCAACTCATGGGGGTTTTAGTTGATTAGCAAAGACACATATATTGTGATTTTCTGACTGGACAAATAGAATTTTTTTAACAAGAGAATGACACAGCAGAACATAAATATGATTGGTACAAATTGGTGGTTGAACAATCACTTGTGCTAAATCTTGTGAAACTGTCTGGATTTGTAAATATTTTCATAAACAGACAAATGTCCAATTATTTTAAAATAGCTAATGAGAAAATGACATATATATATATATATATATATATATATATATATATATATAAATGAATCTCTTTTCATACTATTTTGTCAGCCCTGATTTTTATTACAGTTATTGGAAGAAACACCATTAGGGGCCCGACAACCTTATTTATACAGTAGACTAAGGGTATGTCTACACTACTAGAGTAGTTCGATTTTTCTTAAAATGAACTTGTGAAACCGATATCCACACCAAGGACATTAAATTGAGTTTGTGAGTCCACAGTAATGGGGCAAGCATCGACATTGCAAGCGGTGCACTGTGGGTAGCTATCCCACAGTTCCCGCAGTCCCCGCTGCCCACTGGAATTCTGGGTCTAGCCCCGAGTGCCTTCTGGGGCCAAAAATGTGTCGAGGGTGGTTATAGGTAAATGTCGTCATTCGACCCACACTCCCGCCCTCCCTCCGTGAAAGCGCCAGCGGGCAATGAATTCGCGTCCTTTTCTGGTGATTGACAGCGTGGACGCCACAGGACAGGGAGCATGGAGCCCTCCGCGATTATCGCTGCTGTTCTGTCCGTTGTCAACACCTCGCGCCTTATCGTCCACCTTTTCCAGAGGCAGATGCAGATAAATTGGGCGAGGAGGCAACGGAAGCTCCGGGAGGACATGAACTCTGAGAGGGGCACAGACCTCTTGCAAAGCACGGGACCCCGGTCCGTAGACATCATGGTGGCAATGGGGCACATTGATCCTGTGGAACGGCGATTCTGGGCAAGGGAAACAAGCGCTGACTGGTGGGACCGCATAGTGCTGCAGGTCTGGGATGAATCCCAGTGGCTGCGAAACTTTCAGATGTGTGAGGGCACTTTCCTGGAACTTTGTGAGTTGCTGTCCCCTGCCCTGAAGCGCCAAGACACCCGAATGAGAGCTGCCCTGACAGTCCAGAAGCGAGTGGCCATAGCCCTCTGGAAGCTTGCAACACCTGACAGCTACCGGTCAGTCGTGAATCAATTTGGAGTAGGCAAATCTACTGTGGGGGTTGCTGTGATGCAGGTAGCCCATGCAATCATTGACCTGATCCTCTCAAAAGTAGTGACCCTTGGAGACGTGCAGGTGATCATAGATGGCTTTTCTCCTATGGGATTCCCAAACTGCGGCAGGGTTATTGATGGGACACACATCCCTATCCTGGGACCGGACCACCAGGGCAGCCAGTACATTAACCGTAAGGGCTATTTTTCTATGGTGCTGCAAGCACTAGTGGACCATAAAGGACGTTTTACCAACATCAACGTCGGATGGCCAGGCAAGGTTCATGACGCTTGTGTTTTCAAAAACTCTGGTTTGTTTAGACAGCTGCAGGAGGGTGTTTACTTCCCGGACCGCAAAATAAGTGTTGGGCATGTGGAGATGCCTATAGTGATCCTCGGGGACCCAGCCTACCCGCTAATGCCCTGGCTCATGAAGCCATACACAGGAGCCCTGGACACTGAAAAGGAGCTCTTCAACTACCGGCTGAGCAAGTGCAGAATGGTGGTGGAGTGTGCTTTTGGCCGTCTGAAAGGGAGATGGAAAAGCTTACTTACTCGCTCCGATCTCAGCCAAACAAATATCCCCATTGTGAGAGCAAGGGAGAGACATTTATGGCGGGGTGGGAGGTTGAGGCAAATCGCCTGGCTGCTGATTACACACAGCCAGACACCCGGGCAATTAGAAGATCCCAGCGGGGCACGCTGAGCATCCGGGAAGCTTTGAAAGCTAGCTTCAAGACTGACCAGGGTAACCAGTGACTGTTATGCTTGTTTAAACAGAAGCTGAACCTGCCCCCGTTTCTTTACCCAGTTTCTGTTGCCTATCCTCTCCAATTACCAACTCTCTTCCCCCCCTTCATTCAACGCTTTAAAAGTATAATAAAGGAAACATTGTTTATTAAAACCGTCTTCTTTATTAATGATTTCTCGGTTAAGGGTTTAACCTGGGACGCATACTGCGGTTGGGGAGCGGGTGCAGTGATGGAAAGGACGCTTCCAAACTCGGGGAATGACAGGCTCCTGCTCCCAGAGCAGTCCGCAGTGCTGGACTGCTTGTTTCAAGGGAGCCTGCAACCGCTCCTGTTCGCAACTCTGTGAGGGAGAGCCTGTGTGACTTTTTGGCCGTGGATTGCGGCCACAGATCCCCTGCTGCATGGATCTGTCATGCAGGCTATTGCTGGCCGCAAAAGATCTGCAGCCACCCTCCCGCAACAGAAAGTCACAGAGCCCCCGCATAGAGAACATGAAAACCCCCTCCCAGAATGACAAGTGTGCCTAGTGAATGCAATGTGAGTGTGACTTTCTGTTGAACCTTTCCCCCTGTCTGTACCCTGGTACAGGCGCCTGTCATCTCAAATTACAAACCCCCTTACCCCCTCCCCCCAAATCAAACCGTCCTGTGAAAGAAAGTCAAGGAAACAGCGCTGTACAGAACAAACATTTTTATTAAGGGGAGCATAGTTTTGAGATGTAACTTGGACGGGGACTGGGGTGGGGTGCGGTTGGAGGGAAGGAAAGGACCCATCTAAAGTTTTGGGAATGAGAGCCTTCTGCTACTGGAGCAGTCCGCAGGGGTGGAGTGATTATTTCCACGGCCCCTGCCTCCCCTCGTTCTAGTGACTTTGGGTGAGGGGGGGATTGGACTTTGTGGCGGGGGAGGGCGGTTGGAAATAACATACAGAGGGGCTCTTTCCTCCTGTCTCCTGTCCTGGAGAACGTCTACCAGGCGCCGGAGCATGTCCATTTGCTCCCTCATTAGTCCCAGCAGTGTTTGAGTCACCTGCTGGTCTTCCTGCCACCACCTGTCCTCGCGAGCTTAAGCCCTCTGCTCCCGTTTGCTGACTGCTCGCTCACACCTTGAGACGTCCTCTCTCCACTGTGCCGCCTCATTTCGGGAACAGACCATCAATTCTGAAAACATGTCGCCCCGGGTTCTCTTTTTGCGCCGCCTGATCAGCGCAAGCCTCTGGGAGGGTGATCCACGGGTAGGGTGGGAGACACTCGCAGCTGTGGGATGGGAGAAAGGGAGTGAATTCCTCAGAAAGATACATTTTCCCAAACAATGCCTATACGCTTTCCCTGTGAATAAGACCATGCACACTACCTATCACATGTGCACTTACTACAAGGTCGAATATTATGTTTTTAAACTGAGTGCCTGGGGTCCTGGTGTACAGATCCCACAAGCGGTGCTGGACACTGGAAATCGGCTCTCTGGAGACCATGGTAAGCCGTTGCCTTTGGACTGCTGAGAGCTTACTTCACAGCAGTGCTGTACTCCCATGTTTCAAGCACAGTTCCTAGCGGTGGCCAGTTCCTGCTGCTGCCAAAACCGCTCATCTACAACGGCTCGCCTACCCACCATCCCCCCCAACGCGCATCCGTTCCCGGGAAATGTACGTGCCCGCGAACCGCTCTGTTTGAACGGCTCGCCTACCCTTTCACCCCCTCCGCGTGGCCAGTCCCAGGAAATGTACGTGCCCACGAACCGCTCTGTTTGAACGGCTCGCCTACCCTTTCCCCCCTCTGCGTGGCCAGTCCCGGGAAATGTACGTGCCCATGAACCGCTCTGTTTGAACGGCTCGCCTACCCTTTCCCCCCTCTGTGTGGCCGGTCCCGGGAACTCTCCCTTCCTGCGCACCACTAAGTTTCAATGGTTAGCCTCCCAGCTCCCCCTCCCCCCCCCGGCGTGGCTGGAAACCGCTGGGTGTCGTTCTTTAAAGGAAAAATCAAGAAGTCACTATACTAAAAAAAACACTCATTCAAACCAGGGCACCATGACTGATATCACTCTGATGAGGATTACGGAGACAGAGAAAGACCGCATGCTGCGTGAATGCCAGCAAACCCCGGGGCTGTATGCAGCCATGATATGCAAGGCAATGATATCAGAGTACCTGCAGCTTGCATGGCGCGGAAAAGTATCCTACCATGGAGGAGACAATAAGGCCGCTGTCCCTGGGAACCTGAGGCAAAAGCTTTCACTGTACCTCCAGAAGAGCTTTGTGGAGATCTCCGATGGGGATTTCTCCTCTATCCCCATACATATTGATAGACTTTTCGAGTAGTTGCACTGGAAACGACTCAAAACTAAAGCGCCTATGGCCAATTAAGCAATAAAAACACATTGCTAACACACCATGCCTATTCTATTCCACATAAATGTTTAAAACACTGACCTGCTGATCCTTCGCCTGGTTCCTGGTCCGGGATGCTGCCTTGAGAGGGTTCGTAGGGAATCTCAGTGAGGGTGATGAACAGATCCTGGCTGTCGGGGAAATCAGCGGTGAAAGCGCTGTCGACTGCCTCGTTCTCCTCCTCTCCTTCCTCTTCTTCACCGTCCGCAAAAACTTCAGATGACGTGGCCGTAGATAAGACCCCGTCGTCGGAGTCCACGGACACTGGTGGGGTAGTGGTGGCAGCACCACCGAGCATAGCATGCAGTGCCTCGTAAAAATGGCATGTGTGTGGCTGCGATCTGGAGCGTCCATTGGACTCTTTGGTCTTCTGGTACGCCTGTCGCAGCTCCTTGATTTTCACGCGGCACTGCGTTGCATCCCGGCTGTATCCTCTCTCCGTCATGGCTTTTGAGATCTTCTCGTAGATCTTCACATTCCGTCTTTTTGATCGCAGCTCCAAAAGCACGGACTCATCACCCCACACAGCAATCAGGTCCAAGACTTCCCGATCAGTCCATGCTGGGGTCCTCTTTCTATTCTGCAATTGCATGGTCACCACTGCTGGAGAGCTCTGCATCGTTGCCAGTGCTGCTGAGCTCACCACGATGTCAAAACAGGAAATGAGATTCAAACTGGCCACACAGGAAAAGGAATTCAAATTTTCCCGGGGCTTTTTCTGAGTGGCAGGTCAGAGCATCCGAGCATGGATTGCTGTCCAGAGCGTCCACTGGGTGGTGCACTGTGGGATAACTCCCAGAGCTATTAGCATCGAATTCCGTCCACAGTAACATGAATTCGACATGACCATGTCGAATTTAGCGCTACTCCCCTCGTCGGGGAGGAGTACAGAAATCAAATTACAGAGCCATTTATGTCAAAATAAATAGCTTCGTAATGTGGACGGGTGCAGGGTAAAATCGAGTTAATGCTGCTAAATTTGACATAAAGTCCTAGTGTAGACCAGGCCTAAAAATGGCCACCTACAGTTTCTTTTTGGGCTTACCACAACAATAAATTGGTGGCAAAAAAGACAGTATACATTAAACACACCTGATCTCTTCCTTACCATATACATTCTCCCTCTAAAGTTATCAAAAGTAATGTTTTAAAGTATATCTAAAAGATTGTTTTTGTTTATAGTTTCTTTTGTCTTTTTGTAGTACTTCTTGAGGAGGGGACATAAAATCAGTTTTGGAAAGAAATAAGAATTACAGCACATGCTCAAAATTTTAGTACTAAGAATAAGTGACGGTATTACACTCAGAAAGTAGAATTCCTCACAAATGGCATATATACTTTACTACTTTTTCTGTAGTTAATATATTAAGTGGTATATTTTCTTATCAGTTCATGAAATGCAGAGGACAGAAAGGGTCCTCATGAATTTTAAAAAGGGTTCTCAGCTCCTTTTTAACTTCACTACTTTTAAGGTCATCTTGGTTTTCAGTTCCTTCAATGTGTTTAAAAGTAGAGATACAAAAAATACCTAAGGGCTGAAAAATTATGCAGCTTCCTAGAGCTCATAAACTGCCTGAACAGAAACCCAAACTATTCAAGGACCTGGTTGCACACTGGGGAAAGCCAAACAAAAAGCTGTGTTCCACAGATGGGATTTTCATAATAGCATAGTTGTAAGAAGTTAAAGTAAATGAGCCTCCTGGTCCTTAAGAAACCCTTCCTCATTCTTCCATTCTTCCATGACTTCCCTCTTAGTTTAGAAGTCATCTTTTCCCCCAATGTCTGCAATGTCTCCTTGATCCTGTATGCCTCACAATGTTTCCTCTGCTGGGGAAAAAAAAATAGAAGTTGCAAACTTGGGGCTGTAGTAACTGTGGTGCACAGCTCCGCAGCTCTGGAAAGAGTGCACACGGGCAAATCCGTTGAGGAAAAATGCATATCTTGTTGTGACAGGTAGAGATTCAGCTATCAATAGTTTCTATTAGAGGTAAAATAGAAATGTTGTTAAGAAGGAATTATTGTTAATCTGGAGTGCTGGCTCTCTCAAACTCAGTTTCAGGTTCCATATGGGAGAATATTTTTTTAAGCCTTAGATTGCTTTTAAGTAAAGTCACTGTGATATTTTGGCAAATGAAGACATATTCCTGGTGTGAGGCAGACATGGAGCACAAGTTTTTAGGGCACTTGGTGAAGACAGGCTTCAAAGAGATTCAACCCTCAAAGAGGTATCAAACTGAGAAAACATAGTCCTAACATAGAAACGTACATCTTGAAGGAAAATATGTTACGGAAGGTAGGATATAAATAAATGAATTGGAAAACAATCAATTGAATGGAAAGGAATGGGTTTATTCCTGTTCACTCTTGCGGAAATGATTTTTTTTTAAAGCCATGGAGATGTAAAAAAAGTGTTATATTATTGGAGAATAGGAACTAAACAGTTCCTATTCTCTGAGGCATAGGAGAGGAGCTGTGGAGGACTGCACTACACTGCAGTCAGAGTCCCCAGGAATGATGGTCTGATATTGGTGAGGTAGGTGCTGCACCCTGGGAAACTGTGCAGCACGCTTCCCTCTGTAATGAACCGTAACCGTGCCCTCACACCGCTGTCATTTGGCAGCTAGTGCATGGAATAGTACTAGGAAAAATAATTCCCAAGTCATACTGTGACTTGCCCCTATCCAGCACTGCAAGGTTCCTTGCCCTCTTAGTTTAGAAGTCATCTTTTCCCCATGTTACCCCCAATGCCTGCAATGTCTCCTTGAACCTGTGTGCCTCACAATGTCTATTTCCTCCATTAAATCCTTCCTCAGCCACTACTACTTGCCAAATTAATGGAAAACAAAAATACACAGAAAGTAACAACTTTGAACTCTCATTGTGTATTTATCTTCTTCCCCTCTCTTTGCTTTAATCATCTCTCCATATGATTGTAAATTCATTGTATGTAACTTCTCCAATTGACTTCAATAAGCATTAGCTTGAACCCCTTTGACTTTAAAGTCCTTAGGGTAAGAATTGCAGTTGTGGTTTCTGCAATATGTCAAAAACAACTATAGGATTATATGCAAACAAATCATTTTGAATAAGGTTCACATCATCTAAAGATGTGAGAATTATTCTCATGTTTGCTAAAACAGTGAAGATCATAACATTTTAAGTATTAGAAAAATCAATCACTAAATATTGTCCATATTAGGCAACATTAAATTTAGGAATCAAGTCTTGGATTATATTAAATGCTATTTATTTTTCCTTTGAATAATTGTAATTAGATTAGTTACATGTGCTGAATGCAAATTGAAAACTGAACAGTGAGTACACACTTATTTCTGAATTTTTCCATTAATCACATAATAAAAAGTACAAAAATAATTAGTTTTAGATCCTGAGAGTAACAATTACTGATTGTGTTTATTAATATTCCCAGGCCATAGCTTCTGTATAAGCATCCTCCACTCTTTCTTTAGATCTTTTAAATTTCTACCAAGTTTAAAAATAATCGCTTAAACAGTCATCTTTCACTTTGTCAACAAAAACATTAGCTATTCATGGATGTGGATGATTTATTATTTTTAAAAAGTTTTCAGAACTTGTGGCTAAATTCTGAACCTTGGTACTTTTGCAATGCTAAGCCCATAGGACTTCCTTGGTCGAGTAGGGCTCAAAAGCCACAGATTCATAGGAAGAACTGAGGGATAAGACTCACCTGCTCCCATCCCTCCCCAAGGGCAGAGTGCATGCCTTTAATCCCCCTTCCTATACACACACATTCCCATATCTCACTTTTCTTGGTCAATGTATATGACAAGACCATGTCCTCTTCAGTAGAGCTATTTAATGTTTTTGAGTAGGATACATATTATTATAATACTACAATGCAAAGATCTGGAATTCTTCACAATTGGTCTCAGTACATTACTTTTCCTTCATAAATTCTTCCCTGTTGCTCCTCATCAGCTTCACTCTCACCAATCTTATTGGTTGTCTGTACACTGTTTGCCACTGCTTTGGCTTATTTACTAAGATTTATCTAAAAGCTTTCACTTATCTGAGCCTTTGTCTAAAATTTCTGAAGGTGGTTTTAGGCTGGGTCATTGAAATACAACACTGCTAATACTTTCTATAGTTGTATGCCAGAAAGCACTATTAAATGCCTAGGAGATTAGCACTGCATAAGTAAGTCTGATTTTAAGATTAGCACTGGTTTGAGAAGCCTTGATTTTTGTGCGATTTTGAGAAGTTGCCTGATTTCAACCCTTTGCTTCTTGCTTTCTATCTACTACCATGGCTAACTCTAATATATAGAATCATAGAAATGTAGAGCTGGAAGGGACCCAGAAAAGTCAAGTCCAACCCCCCTGCTTTTTGGAAGGACCAAGTAAACCCTGAGAAATGTTTGTCCAACTTGTTTTAAAAGCTTCCAATAACAGGGACTCCATAACCACCCTTTGAAGCCTATTCCAGAACTTAACTACCCTTATAGCTAGAAAGTTTTTCCTAATATCTAACCTAAAACTTCCTTGCTGAAGATTCATCTCATTACTTCTTGTTCTACCTTCAGTGGACAGAGGGAACAATTACTCACCGTCCTTTTTATAACAGCCCTTAACATATTGGAAGACTATCGGGTCCCCTCTCAGTCTTCTTTTCTCGAGACTAAACATTCACAGTTTTCTTAACCTTTCCTCATAGGTCAGATTTTCTAAACCTTTTTATAATTTTGTTGGTATTCTCTGGACTCTTTCCAATTTGTCCACATTTTTTTCTAAATTGTGGTGCCAATAGACATAATGCTCCAGCTGGATTGGTAATGTCCCATTAAAAGCTTTGTCATTTTAATAATAAAATTCCTCAAAACAAGTTACGTAAATGACTAATTTGCAAAAATTTGTTTTTAAAACACAGACATTTTGAACTATGGACACAACGCCACATTCTCACACCTTATTCACAGTGTGTAGCACCTTCCTCTATCACTACCGCTATTGAAGTGAATGAGATCACTTATAGAGTAAGGTGCTATCCAGTGTGACTAGCAATAGCAGAAACTGGAATGCAGCAAGCACATACGGAAAAAGCAAACCTGAGAGGTTTTTTGGTCCTTCTATAACTGAGAGTCCAACCAATTTTTATTTATATTTAATTAAACACAACCCTCAGACTCAGATCTTCTCTTTTAGGTTTCAGCACATAGGAAAGGGGATTTATAATAAAAATTGCATTTTAGTCTTAACATAATGGTATAGATTAATCACTCTAATATGAACTTAGTGAATTTCTTAAACTTGTGTGCAATGTCAGAGGTCAAATGCATTTACTTCCTTCTTATATAAAGAAGTGGCATATAAAACAAAGGCAGTTTCAGTGGATGATGTAAACTATAGGAAAAATGTGTATTGTTGTTCTTTTTTCATGTCACAATGATAAGTGGCAATAACATCTTAATAGGCAGCAGGTTTAAAAGAACATAAGGAAACAGTTCACACAATGCACTGTCAACCTGTGGAACTCATTGCCAGAGGATGTTGTGCAGGTCAAAAGTATAACTGGATTTAAAAAATAAATAAATACATTCAAGGAAGATAGGTCCATGAATGGCTATTAGCCAAGATGATCAAGGATACAACCTCATGCTCTGGGTGTCCCCAAATCTCTGACTCCCAGAAGCTGAGACTGGCTTCCAGGGGATGGGTCACTTGATATATTTTTCTGTTAATTTCCTCTGAAGCATCTGGCACATGTCACTGTTAGAAAATAGCCTACTGGGCTCGATTGACCATTGGTCTTACCCAGTATGGCCATTCTTATGTTCTTATCTTTAAAAATCTATTCAGTAAACCTGACTGAAAAACTATTAATACTGAATAAAGAATGTAAAAATTGGACACATTTATGTAAGAGAAGTTGAAAAGTTCTTCCTGAAGAATAATCTCCTGTTATAAAAGCTCTTAGACATCATCCTCATGGATGAAAAAAATATTAGTAGTTCCATGAGGGAAGTGGTTGAGTACATTTGACTTTAGCACAGCTGAGCCTTGATAGTATGGTTGATTAATGACAATGACAATGGTAATCCATAGCTTTTATGGAAGCTGTTCCCTACCATTGGAGCCAATAGACATTAATGTAACACCAGAGTAAAGATGTGATTCCCTTCCTTTAACTATCTATTTTTGGATATAAAATATAGGGTGTAATATATTATCTTCTGTAAGAACATGAAACAGGCAAAAAAATCAGCAAGTTTTGATAGTGCCACTAGAAGTAAGAGTTCTTTCTCCAAGATCACATCCATTAGCTGAACTGATAGTGAAGTGACAAGAGCAAGGCCAAAATTTTCAAATATGGGTGCCTAAAGATAAGTATCTAGTCCTAATCATATTTAGAGCCCTAAAGTGCTGTGACTTACAGAGGCACTTGAGCATCCACAGGTCTCACTGACGTCAGAGGTGCTCAGCACCTACAAAAATTAAGCCACATATTTTAGATGTCTAAATGTTGATTTGAGGAATCTATCTTTATGCACCCATCATTGAGAATATTGGCTGAAATATAGTAAAAAATGTAAATTATTGCCCCCCTCCTGATCTATTCTAAACAAGCACTTTAAATGCTTCAAGTTTTAAGAGAAAGTATGAAATAATAGTTCAGACATCAGGTAAAAACAAAGCTAACAGCAGTATGTTACACAGACAGAGATTAGCAACTCTAAAGGTATAATTAATAGCTTTCAGTAGAAAGAGAAAAGATTTTTGGGTAGTGTAGTGATATCTTATTGTAGCCCTCTGTGTGGCATTTTGGATGGTAGTTGGACTGGATTCAAGTGTCAAAATATTATCCCTTTGGTTGGATTATAAGGGCATTTCCTAATTAGAGAAATAAATGGATCCCGTTTCCACTCCAGGTAAGTGCAAGGAGCTAGGAAGAGAAAATTAGCTTAGCTACTAGTGTGATTTTTTTTCTTCTCAATAAGTGGTGAGTACTGGATCCATTGAGGTTTGTTTTGAACATGAAAGGTGACATCTCTGAATAAATGTAATGAAAACTAATTAAAGCAGGGCAATCAATCGTATCAATAAGAAACCCCAGATGACTGTACAACCAGACACTCTGAAAAGGAGGCATAGCAAATGCAATGTTTTGGAGGAACCCCCAGCCTGAGTCCATCTGGTTGTTACAGGTTCCCTACCAGGAACAAAACAAAAAGTCACTTGTGACCATGAGTATCATCGATACAATTTATTACATCTGTCTTATGTAACACTCGGGCTAAAATGAGGAAGCTGTGTGTAAGTGAAATAGCCACATCAGGAAGATAGATGAATCATGTGTTTAGACTCAGAGGCAACAATGTTCTCAGTCCACATAAGCACATCAGGAGGTCAAAGAGATTTTGACTCTCCATGAATCCATGGATCAACACTAGTTTATTTATTTCATTAAGCTGGCATTGGCAATCCTTGAGCCTACAGTATATGTAAGGGAGAGATATGCAGGCAGCCAAAGGCTTTGCAGTTAATGGAACATCATCTGCTTTGTGTAAAACACCTTATTCATGATGTGCCAAAATGTGTTCTCCTTTCAGAATGGCTATTGTATCACCTTGTAACAGAAACATAGCACAGCAAAAAAAAAAAAAAAAAAAAAGGCACAGCGGCCAAAACCTGAAAAGTAATTTTTTCAGATAAGTGCCCTGCTATTATCTGTTAGCAAATGCTCTGGTTAATATATTCTGGCAGATAGCAGAGGTGTGATTGCAATGCCGCCATAGCCATGGAGTCATCAAACTGACATTCAGCTGATACTCAATACTTGAAATTATTTGGGGTTCGGGAGAGAAGGGAATTTTTAGTACATTGTGGATTTTTTAGTAGTGCAGTTTTCTCAGGTTGTGAAAAGTAAAGCTAAATTGGAAGCTCTGCTGATGCAGAAATAATATAGATAATTTATTTATTCTTCTGGCATATATTTATTGTGTCTGAGAATACAAGTGCAGAACCCAGCTTGTAATCATTAGGAAAGGATAAAAAATGCAACTGTTTTATACAACAAACAAACAAAGAACCAAGAACAGGTTTTAAAATGGAGAGGCAGACCACTTCTGGCAGCTGTTAAGTCCATTTGGAGGGTGAAGAGGGTAAGTTTAAATCTTTTGCTTTGGATTTCCCTGTGACTGGTGTAGGAGAAAAGTATGAGCAAAACAAATTGGCTAGTGTGTCTGACAGTCAGAGGATACCATTAGTTTCCTTTTGCATTGGTTATGTAAGTTTTGGACCTTGTTTTTTGTGACAATCACAGGGACATTGTGAGCTGGAGGACTGTCAAATTCTCCTCCTTTCCCGACCTGCTCCCTTCAAATGAACTCTGAATATGTCTCTGCCCTCTGAGAAGGAACCAGAAGAACAGAGCTGAGAGAAATTTGTTTACATGTCTAATTCCTGTTCTTGCTGCAACACATGCACATGAAATAGATTCTTATTATAGTGCTTTCTATTGTAGTTTTTTTTTAAGTCATGGTTCACCATTATGTTGTCTCTCACTCTATCACAGAGATAATATTCTGCTATAGTACTTTGATATGCCAGTCCCTGGGAGAAGCAGGGACTTCTGTGATCTTCTCTTTACTTGCCTCCCTCATCTCCCCTACTTTTCATGTCTCTCTTTTTCTGTTTTCCTACCCCTATTCTCCTATAACCTCAACAGCTCCTGCCATTCCCCCTCATCCCATCTCTGCAACAAAATAATTAAATTGAAAACTAAGGCAATTAAAAAAGAGATATGGACATGTTTATCACTATCATGATCACTTTGCTTGGATTTTGGACCCCTTCCACCTTGTCTTCTTTTTAGTTTATAAACTCTACACTCCCATTACAATCTAATAATGCTGAAAATATATATAACTTTATAGTGCATAATGGTTCAGGTGATAGTCATCCAGAGATACTTACGGGTAGCTGAAACTTTAAGAAATATTGGGCCAAATTCCAACTCCCGTGGCAGTGTTGAGTAGTGCCTATTCTGTCTCTTGTCTGGTTAGGGTTGATTGTGACTTGGACTGGGTTCCTGGACAGAGATGTAAAAGGGAGTAGGTTGAGCTGGCTAGGAATTTTTTTGTCTAAGCCTTTTTTTCCAGAAAATGTTAGTTGAAACTGAAATTAATTGAGAAAGAGTTGGTTTCAACAAAAGTGCCAATTCAAAATATTTTGAAAAAAAAAGAAATGAAATTACACATTTTTGAAATAAAATTTTGTCTGTTTCAATTCAAAACAATGTTTTTGTTGTTGTTTTGTTTTTTATTCTTTCACAAATTTAGTTAAAACTAAAAAAAACGATAAAAACATTAAAAGGTCAAAATCAAAACACAGTGTTTTGAAAAGATTGAAATAAAACATTTTGACTGATCCAATTTGAATTTTATTTATATTATTTTTTTCGGATTCTCGCTTTGTGAACTTTTTTGAGATTTTCACTTTCCACCCTGTTCTAAGATAGGAAAATTCTGACATCTCAAACTATTGCAGAAAAAGTGTTTCCTTCCCAGCTCTAGAATAAGAACTCTTATTGAATCCCCATGAAGGCTACACAGAACATGGGCATGCAGGAGTAAGTGAATGTGCTGCATTCCTGTGCAACAACAGGTGGCCTGAGAGGAGTAAGAAATGGGCAGAACTAAGCTCCATGCACTCCCAATGCATAAGGTAGCACAACTGAGACACCCTATGAGGGAGGGATTCACATTTTGCTACTACTATTGGGCTCCCCAGAGCAACAAGGAAGAAGGAAAGGAATTGTGCTTCAAGGTATGTCTAGAGTGCATTAGCTCCCCCTTCCCCCTTGATGACGTGTGTCAGAGACGCAGGATTTCTCGGAACTCAGTCTATGGGTCTGTAAAATTGTGGTGTAGACATTCAGGCTCAGACTGGAATCCCATGAAGGGGGATGGTCCCAGAGCCCGGGCTCCAGCCCAAGCCTGAAAATCTACACCACAATTTTACAGCCTTCCAATCCGAAGTCCGCCAACCAGAGTCAGCTGACAGCCACGGGTGTTTAATTGCACTGTAGACATATCCTCAGAGGCATGAATGTGAGGCACAACGCATTCTAAGGTTGCTCCAGGTGTGGTGCACCTTGCCTACAACACTTTGATCTGGGTGTGACACTAGCAGGCCAGGTGCCAGCTGTGGCCAAAGTCCCCATGCGTAAACTGAATACTGACAAATACATAGCTGGAATCAGTGTGGCTCACTTGTGTATTTGTATTGTTAAAATAGGTATTAGAATTACCAGAATGTGTTTTTAGTGTTTAGATTTCATTGAATGCTTGTGAGTTGTTGCATGCATTCATCTCATTTGTAACATCTGTATCCCATATTGTAAGGTAATATTTGAGCATTTGTATTGTAAGTCTTTGTAACTGTGTAAATCAGACAGGAGAGAGAAATTAATTAGTGTGAAATGCTGGTCTCCAGCAGAAAGAGTTATTTCCTTCCTGACAAGGAAGGCCCATTGACATCAGATGGGCTAGAGTGGAACATTAAATAGGACAAAAGATTATGTTGTTTACTCCCCCACTCCATGAAGATGAGTCTTGCAAGTGAATTCATCCCATTGGCTGAGTTTGCAGCTCGAAGAAAAATTGATGAGGGGAATAAAAACCCCTAACAAGGAGGAAATGTATCTTTATGATACTTGGACTCTGGGGGACATGAATTACTAGGCATAAGAAAAAGATCCCCAGTGCTTAGCCTGAGTTAGCCCTAAAGGACATATAGATCTTGCTTATTAAAAAAAGAAGAAGCTTCTCTTACTTCTTGAAATTTAAGATTAGAACTCATTTGTGTGCATATATGTTCACTGGCTTTAACTTTGTAAATAACTCTCTTGTTTCCTTTCCTTATATAATAAATCTTTGGATAGTTTATTATAGGATTGACAACAAACATTGTCTTTGGTGTGAGATCTAAAGTTAAATTGACCTAGGGTAAGTGGCTGGTCCTTTGGGACTGGGAGTAACCAGAATATTGGAGTGATCCTTGGTGTAAGTGATAATCTATCACAAAAGTATCTTACTTGGGTGGCAGGATAGATCATAGTACCCAGGGGACTTTCTGTGACTCCATGTTAAAGCTCTTATAGTGCCTGAGGAGTTTACACTTGATAATTGGTTTGTGAAATCAAAGTATTGACCTCCTAACTAATTTGGGGTTTGTGCCCTGGTTCTTAACTGTCTGCCCTGAAACTGGTGTTCACACTCTTGAGCCACTGCAGGACAGCTTGACACTGGGGCATGTGTGAAGCATAGTCTAGCCCATCAATTTCAGTGTGACTGCTAGTTGAGGAAGGTACACTTATCATGAACTGGGGTAACAGAATCAAGCCATTAGTTTGGTGTCCTCAATTGTTATTTGTAAATAAGGTTTTCACATTCTAATACTTAAAAGGAAAGAAACCTTCTTACATCTAATAAACAAAGCTCAGGAGGAGAAAAAGAAACAGGAAATTATTAGTGAATGTTTAATTAATTCATATCTGAGGATCCACTCAGTCACTTTCTGCAGTGAACATATATCCACTTTAGTATATCAATTTTATCCACTTTGCATTACTTACAGATCAGAATTACAATATCCTTATTTTTCTGTCTGTCAGAAGCACTTAGGTCAGCAAAATTACACAGCCAAAATGTTCTTTCTAAACTCATTTTAAATTAACAGGAGGATAAGGAAGGATAATGGAAAGTTAAGATTTTTATGTTAAATATTCCAATCAGGAAATTGAAAAGATAAAAGTGAACTCCCAATCTTCACCCTGCAATCTTACGTGTATGCATTATTATATGGTCTTTACTTACATTAAATAATCACATTACTATATATGTTTACATCTACAATGTAGCAAAACATGTCAAAGACTAAGATTATCCAAAAAATGGGTGCCTAACACTAGGTTCCTAAATTGATGCTTAGGCATCCTAGATTAGCTGCAAAATAGTACAAAGGAGATATATTCGCAAAACTCTCCACCTGAATTTGCAACGTATTTCTTACTAGTTCATCCAGCATGTTGCAGAAAACCAGGAGCAATGCTGCATTTACCATAAGTAAAATGCTAATTTATATAATTCACTAACCACTGGTAACTCCTAAGGAAAAACAAGGGTCTGGTGCAAAATTTGATTTTGGTTAGGAGCAGTTCTTAATAGGCTGTTAGTAACTGTTAGTAAATAGACATACCTTTAGTTCTTTCTTTCTGTATATTTGATTCATTTATATATTAACTATTCTTTAGAATCTTTATCTTCAACAAAGAATATGTCTGAATTCTAAGGCTCAGCACACTGATCCTTGACCAATAAGTAACCCTTTTCAGGAATTTAGTCATTAAGCTGGATTTAATAACTCTAGGGCACCTTCATGTCTATGAAACTACAAAAACAATGGGGAGTCCTTGTGGCACCTTAGAGACTAACAAATTTATTTGGGCAGAAGGTTTCATGGGCTATAACCAGCTTCATCAGATGCAGATATTTCACTCCATGCATTTGATGAAGTGGGTTATAGTCCACGGAAGCTTATGCCCAAATAAATGTGTTAGTCTCTAAGGTGCCACAAGGACCCCTCATTGTTTTTGCTGATACAGACTAACATGGCTACCCCTCTGAAACCTATGAAACTACAGATATTATTGGAAATCATCTTCTTAACATATATATTTAAAATGCTGACATAAGTATATATAGACTTGGGAAACTAATAAGATATTATAGCTATAGCAGATATTTTCTGTTGGGAAAATCAACATGGAAGAATGATTGTGCGGTAAGAAAGACCCAATGAGAGATATTAATTTGAAGACTTGTTAGTGCTCTCAACTGTAAATCGTCATGCCTTCACACATGAGTCAGGTAAACTGAGAATGTATAGAAATTACATCACAACATATGTGTGAATGGGAAAATATTCTCAGCAACTAGGCTTTCTTTTTCTGAAAACCTATATAATCATATTGATATGAAAAATTAAATTGGGGGGAATGAACACTGCATATCCCTTCCAGATGCAGGAAAGACACATATCCAGCTCTTAGCCTGACAACAAAGGGTGGCAATGTATCAATTTATTTCTGTATTCTGTATAGTGCTGTACCTAATCCCTGAATCATAAATTTAGATTAAATAATATCAATTGAACCTGTTATTTTGACAACTTCAAGTCATTAACTCAAACACACAACAAGGCCAAGTTCTACAGACCCTGCTCAAAAAAATGACCGCTAACACCAATTATCTCTGCATAGGAGCTGTAAAAATTTTTAAAAAAACATTATTAGAAGAGCCAAGGGACTGCATATCCTAGAAAGTACTCAAAATGTCAAAACCATGCTGATTATAGGACCATTTACTTTACCGTTTCTCTACTTGATTTCCTGGAAGGCCTTCAGCAGCACTCCAGCAAACAGTATGAAAACTTTTTGATAGTCTCTTTCGAGGCTTGATAGTTTAATGTCAGTGAGGAATACAGGGGCAGTCCTAAAATTTGGACTGATTTGACTCATATGCGTGTATACCTTCACCCAACTATTGGCATGGGACAATGAAACTCATTGATAACTCACTGCTGGGTTTGACCAGCTGGTTTCTGGAGAGGGTAAGGTGGGAAAATGAGTCACAAGTTCACCCAATTTTGGCTTAATCAACATTCATTTTTATTTATACATTTTCAGAGTACAGTAGAACCTCAATGTTATGAATGCCCTGGGAATGGAGGTTGTTCGTAACACTGAAATGTTTGTAACTCTGAACAAAGTGTTATGGTTGTTCTCTCAATTTTTTACAACTGAACATTGGCTTAATACAGCTTTGAAAATTTACTATGCACAAGAAAAAATGCTGTTTTTAACCATTTTAATTTAAATGAAACAAGCACAGAAACAGTTTACTTACCTTCACATTTTTTTAAACACTTTCCCTTTATTTTTAAGTAGTCTACATTTAACACAGTACTGTACTATATTTGCTCTTTTAAAAAAAATCTCTGCTGCTGCCTGATTGCATATTTCCAGTTCCAAATGAGGTGTGAGGTCAGTTCATAACTCCGGTGTTTGTAATGCTGAGGTTCTATTGTATTGTCACTTATAGTTTCCGAACACACATTTATGCCAGGCAGTAAACAGATAAGTCAGAACAGGTAGGGGCCCCAGTTACTGAAAATCCCTACTCCACTTCATGATGGTTGTCTCAGTCTTGTTCCTTCAGGTTCTGCTCCGATATTTCTCTGATTTTGGGCCTTGTTCACTTGTTTTTTTTTAAATACCTTTCCACGTTAGGTATACATTAGCTTTCCACAAGTCAACATGAAACATTGTGTCTTACATTATCCATATAAGACACAACTTTTGCTTTCTCTGCACTATTTTCATGCCATTATGTTTCCATGTCACCTTGCTCTTGTTTTTCCCAGTAGAGATACTTTTAACATTATGTTTATATGTTTATTATAGGGGGGAGGGATAGCTCAGTGGTTTGAGCATTGGCCTGCTAAACCCAGGGTTGTGAGTTCAATCCTTAAGGGGGCCATTTAGGGATCTGGGGCAAAAATCTGTCAGGGGATAGTACTTGGTCCTGCTAGTGAAGGCAGGGGACTGGACTCAATGACCTTGCAAGGTCCTTCCAGTTCTAGGAGATTGGCATATCTCCATTAAAAAAAAATACAACTTCCTTTTATCTAAATTTCTCATCACAATCACAAAACATCATCTTTGTCCTGTCATCAATAAGCATTATCTAAACAAATCTATGTAAGAGAAAAAATGGCAAGACAATCATGCCAAGCAAAAACTAGGCCAAGGCCTTGCCCTAAGTATTACCTCATCCAAACTCATTCACTATTTTTATTTAAATTGAGAAGTTATGGGAAACATGGTGCCCTCTAAAGTCAACATTTCTTATCTTCTTCAAACATGAGTTTTCAGGGAATTTTGCTTAAAGTTCAAACATCATTTTTGTAAATTATGAAAAAGGCCTTATCAGTAATTTTCTTCATTGCATTTTGAGGGTTACTTTTATTTTAGGGCCTTAATAATCAATTGTTCCCCTAAAGGATGATCTAATGCATTTTACAAGGATAGTTTTTCTTGGCTTGAGCTCTGAGCCCAATGTCCAGGTCTTGTTAGGTTGGATAGTTAAGCTGGCCATGGGAAGCCTTCATGACCTTGGGGTCATGGAAACTGCAATCAAATCAAAGGGTGCCCTGTAGTCAGAAAATTCATTTTGGTCCCCTTTGCTGTTCATTCGATGTGTTCTTTCCCCTGTTTACGATTTATTTAATAAAGTTGTAGTAAATATTGCAAAACTCTTCTAGTTCATGGGATATGTTTTTGGAGGGGCAGGGGTTGGATCAGTTTCACTTTTTCCCCCTTTTTCCTTTGTTTCCCATAACTTCTCAGTTTAGCAGAACAATATTTTAGTCAGTTAATGAAATTCTGAAGATATTTTTTTAAAGAGTACAAAATAAATCCCTTAGCTCTCCGTCATAACCAAGGATAAATAACAAGAAACCTGAAGTATATCAGAGCCCCAAATCAAATTAATAACCTTTTGACTAAAATTATGAACTATCTAACACATTGGTCATGAAGGGCAGGGCTGAGAAAAGGAGTCTGGTTGGAAGGGGGTATATGTGGCCAGGGATGGGAGAGTATAGGTAAAGTTATGGTTGTCTGAGAGCCATACTTTGCTCCTGTAGAACAATGGAACTTTCTAAAATAAAGGGAAAACTTATCTGTGCAGGAGACAGATCATTCTTGGAATCAGACCGAGAATACTTACAGGAAGTATGGACCAAATCCCACCATCTTCTGCTTAAAATGCAATAACTCTTTTTCAACTTGCCTTCTCTAATACATAGAGGTGTGTGTGTGTGTGTGTGTGTGTGTGTGTGTGTGTGTGTGTGTGTGTGTGTGTGTGTGTAAAAATGAATACATTCCAATACATGACACTCCACAGCACACACTTCTCCCAGTAGGAGGTAGGCTGAAAGAATAAACAAGTGACATATGTTAGTCATGTTGTTTATTGCCATAATGGATACTGTGCACATACTAGGATGGTGAGTATGGTATAAGAATCTATATAGAATAGAACAATCCTATTATTTGTCTAAGTGAATCAGTAAGTTCACCTTATTTCCAAAACTTATATTCACTCAACTCTCCACATCTGTCCTGGAATCCATTATATCCAGCAAAAAGTTGTTGCTGAAACATCCTCAAAATAAGGATTTAGTTGTGGATTTAGTTGTTTGACCCATATATGATTCTTTGACATGCCCTTTCAGTTCTATCTGCCAGATAGACTTGTTTTGCTGAAGTATTTACTTGTGAACCTAATATATATGTGTGTATTTTTTAAAAATAAAATAAAATAAAACCTTATAATATGTCTAGTCCACATTCAGCATATGTTTTGGAAGTCTCACATTTACAGGCAAGTCATCTCCATTTAGTTCCTGATCTTGACTGACTCTTTCTTAACTGTAAGTATTTCCACAGCTAAGTCCTTTCCAGGTTACAGTTCCTTTACAACTGTGAAAATGCTATCCATTTATTTTTGGAACAATCATAGAATCTTAGACTATCAGGGTTGGAAGGGACCTCAGGAGGTCATCTAGTCCAACCCCCTGCTCAAAGCAGGACCAATCCCCACCTAAATCATCCCAGCCTGGGCTTTGTCAAGCCTGACCTTAAAAACCTCTAAGGAAGGAGATTCCACCACCACCCTTGGTAACTCATTCCAGTGCTTCACCACCCTCCTAGTGAAAAAGTTTTCCCTAATATCCAATAATAATGGTTAATGGAATATTACATTTCATATGATATTATGAAATAATATCAAATATATATTGACAATAATAGCGACAGAATGAGGAACATTGTGTGGTGCTTATGAAATGTTAGATTCTTACTTTAGGCACCACCCTGAGTAAGGGGTAGTGCATAAGCTATACCAACCCAGGAATCGCTCTATGAGGCATTGTGAATCAGAGACACCTTCTGAGTCATGATTCCTCTATTGCTTCTTCCTTATTCCCTGGGAACAGTTATCTCCTGCTGGTCCAGAACAACAGTAAACTGCTATTCTGCCCTCCCACAACTTGCCATGCCAGCTGAGTTACTTTAACCAGCAAATACAGAGAGTAGAGCCAAGGTGCCTCTGCTCCAAGAAAGGGAGAAAGCAGGTAAGTAGCCCTTCTTTCTATTACATACCCAAGGTGCAGGTTGATGTATGGCTGTATGGGTGTTGGAGATTATGTATCTTTTCCTTTTAGCATATAAATAAAGCATGAGTCATAATCTACTCCTAAATGCTTGGTATTCCTTATGCAATGACCTTAAAACAATAAAGAAGAAGAAGGGGAAAATCATATTTTCACTAAAAATACCTTGAACATACCAGAAAAAAATACACCCACTATATTATGTATGACCATATGCCCAGAATATTTAGGAGCTGGAATTCATATTACCACAGTCTCTCTTAAGTGAGAAACAGTGGCATACAATCTGGAGCCCAATATCTTAGTTCTTTTAGTTTTTAGCAGTTTTTGAAGGAGCAGAGTCAGCCTGAAGGTGCAGATTTACAGTTCTTGCAAGCTTCATGGAGCCCACACCAATATTCAAGAGCAGCATTTAATTTAATTTTGGGGAAAAAAAACAATATGGGTCCCTGACTTTATAACATTGTTTCTGCTATCATGAATCAAGTATCACAAACAAGCAGATGCACTGCACATTATGTGCTCAATGATACTGTAGTGGGAGGCTCTAATCCACTCACAGATTCCTAGTTAAATCAAAGGAGTATTAAATTAATCCCTTTGATCTGAGAAGTGCCTTTTCAGTCACTGCTTACTAACATGTTAATTCTGTGCAATGCTGTTTCAGTCCATGAAGCCTGAGATGACCTTTTTCAATGCTAGTTTGAATTAAGCATATTAACAGCAGTAATACTGCAGTCCCAAGACTGGTGATGCAGTAATTTTCCAGTGAATCATACTGAACTTCAAACATTCATACCAATTCTACTGAATTCCCATCCGGGTGAGTATTTTTGCAATGTGTGTGAATTACAAATGCAGCCACAATTGTTATAAAAATGTGCGTACTGCATCAATGGAAGTAAGAATGAAGAAAGTGATTCTTACAGAATAAGCAACAGCCTAAAACTTAGCTCTTTTTTTGATCTGGACTGGACTGAATTGATCACAAACTTCTGCTTTACTCCGCACTGATTAGGCCTCAACTTTATTGTGTCCAGTTCTGGGTGCCACACTTTAGGAAAGATGTGGACAAATTGGAGAAAGTGCAGAGAAGAGCAACAAACATGATTATGTGCAAAAAATGAAAAAAAAATGGATTGTTTAGTCTGGAGAAGAGAAGACTGAGAGGGAACATGATAACCATTTTCAAGTACGTAAAAGGGTGTTACAAGGAGGAGAATGAAAAATTGTTATTTAGAAAAGCTGGACGAACACAAGTCCATGGGGCCGGATGCACTGCATCCGAGGGTGCTAAAGGAGTTGGCCGATGTGATTGCAGAGCCATTGGCCATTATCTTTGACAAATCATGGCAATCGGGGGAGGTCCCGGATGACTGGAAAAAAGCGTATGTAGTGCCCATCTTTAAAAAAGGGAAGAAGGAAGATCCAGGGAACTACAGCCCAGTCAGTCTCACCTCAGTCCCTGGAAAAATCATGGAACAGGTCCTCAAAGAATCAATTCTGAACCACTTAAAGGAGGGGAAAGTGATCAGGAACAGTCAGCATGGATTCACCAAGGGCAAGTCATGCCTGACTAACCTAATTGCCTTCTATGATGAGATAACTGGCTCTGTGGATGAGGGGAAAGCAGTGGATGTGCTATTTCTTGACTTTAGCAAAGCTTTTGATACAGTCTCCCACAGTGTTCTTGCCAGCAAGTTAAAGAAGTTTGGGCTGGATGAATGGACGGTAAGGTGGATAGAAAACTGGCTGGATGGTCGTGCTCAACGGGTAGTGATCAATGGCTCCATGTCTAGTTGGCAGCCGGTATCAAGTGGAGTGCCCCAAGGGTCGGTGCTGGGGCCGGTTTTGTTCAATATCTTCATCAACGATCTGGAGGATGGTGCGGACTGCACCCGTAGCAAGTTTGCAGATGACACTAAACTGGGAGGAGTGGTTGATATGCTGGAGGGTAGGGACAGGTACAGAGGGACCTAGACAAATTAGAGGATTGGGCCAAAAGAAATCTGATGAGGTTCAACGAGGACAAATGCAGAGTCCTGCACTTAGGACGGAAGAATCCCATGCACTGCTACAGACTAGGGACCGAATGGCTGGGCAGCAGTTCTTTAGAAAAGGACCTAGGGGTTACAGTGGACGAAAAGCTGAATATGAGTCAACAGTGTGCCCTTGTTGCCAAGAAGACTAACGGCATTTTGGGCTGTATAAGTAGGGGCATTTCCAGCAGATCGAGGGACGTGATTATTCCCCTCTATTCGGCACTGGTGAGGCCTCATTTGGAGTACTGTGTCCAGTTTTGGGCCCCACACTACAAGAAGGATGTGGATAAATTGGAAAGAGTCCAACGGAGGGCAACCAAAATGATTAGGGGGCTGGAGCACATGACTTATGAGGAGAGGCTGAGGGAACTGGGATTGTTTAGCCTGCAGAAGAGAAGAGTGAGGGGGGATTTGATAGCTGCTTTCAACTACCTAAAAGGGGGTTCCAAAGAGGCTGGATCTAGACTGTTGTCAGTGGTAGAAGATGACAGAACAAGGAGTAATGGTC
Source organism: Chelydra serpentina (assembly GCA_037349315.1). Taxonomy (NCBI): domain Eukaryota; kingdom Metazoa; phylum Chordata; order Testudines; family Chelydridae; genus Chelydra; species Chelydra serpentina. Next base: position 83,937,594 of record JBAIAC010000004.1, read on the forward strand.
TCAAGTTGCAGAGGGGGAGGTTTAGGTTGGATATTAGGATAAAACTTTTTCACTAGTAGGGTGGTGAAGCACTGGAATGGGTTACCTAGGGAGGTGGTGGAATCTCCTTCCTTAGAGGTTTTTAAGGTCAGGCTTGACAAAGCCCTGGTTGGGATGATCTAGTTGGGGTTGGTCCTGCTTTGAGCAGGGGGTTGGACTAGATGACCTCCTGAGGTCTCTTCCAACCCTGAGATTCTATGATTCTATGATTCTCTTTAACCTATAAGAACAGGACAAGAAGCAAGGGGCATAAATTGCAGCAAGGGAGGTTTATGTTGGACTTTAGGAAAAACATCCTAACTGTCAGGGTGATTTAGCACTGGAGTAAATTTTCTAGGGAGGTTGTGGAATCTCCATCACTGGAGATTTTTAAGAGCAGGTTAAACAAACACCTGTCAGGGATGGTCTAGATAAGACTTAGTCCTGCCATGAGTGCAGGGGACTGGACTAGATGACCTCTCAAGGTCCCTTCCATGAGCTGGAACTGGAAGAGGGGCAGTTCCATGTCCCCCATTCTCCCTGCCCACCACAGCACCACAGAGCACACACGGGCTACTGTTCTGCTTGGACAGTAGAAAGGTTGCATAAGAGGAGAGAAGGCTTTTATTGTTCTCCCCACCCTTGACTGCACAGCTATGTAAGTTTTAGACAGTCTGTCACCCAACACTAGTGACAAGTACGCCATCAAATTTATGGTAGCTAGGCTACCTACATTGGTAGGCTGTCTACATTGAGAATGGAGCATTACTATCCTTCTGACCTGCCATCACAGGGAAAAAATAAGACCCCATTCTATTGGTCTTATTTATAGTGGGTAGTGCTGTACTCTGCAGCAAGAACTTTTTATTTCAATGAGTTGCAGATTTCGATAGGCACATGTGTGTGTGTGTGTGTTTGTGTGTGTGTATGTTTGTGTGTGTAAAGGACTATACATAAATTGGTACTATTGCTGTATTGCTATTACAAAGGAGGGGTTCAACTGTACATCAGTGTTCAGAAGCTATACTTTGGGGCCAGATTCTGTTACCCTTATTGATCTTGCATAGTGGCCTACTCCACTAGCAGATCGTCTGAAGTTAATGGGGGCCACATGTGTACATGAGTAATATAAAAATCTGACCCATTTATATCTACATTGGTCACCATTAAAATTCTTACAATTGCTATTTTAAATATGATGCTAAATACAAGGACTATCAGAAATGCTGTGGTAAGATTAATTAAGCAAGAGAGAGTATTTAAAATATATAGATTCAAATGACGATCACTGTGTAATCAGTGAGTCAAAGCGTGAGTTACACCAGGTATACATTTTGCCCATAATGTTTAAAGTCCTCTCACCAAGGATAGCTTGGCTGTATTGCTTTGCTAATATATTAGCTCTTTACATTTTCGTATAATTGTCACCTCTGCCTGCTTTCCTTTCCTAATATCTTCATTAAGATCCAGCACTTTGTACTTCGGCAAAGCTACAAATCCTGTGTCTCTGGCTACCTTTGCCTAATGTAATAACTATGATATGCACCAGTAATAGTTGATTATTGTTGGTGATGAGAATAGAATCTCTGTAAACTGTTCACACTTACTACACCCTATGAGGAATGTTAGCCTTCATTATTGTGTCATTACTTCTCACTGCTTATTATCTCTTCATTACTTCCATTATTCTGGCATTATTCCAAATTTCTCCCTGCTTACTTTCTTGGCTTACCTGTGCACTGGGGTAGGATAGAATCCTCAAGAGCTTATCCCTGTTTCTCTCTCTTCAAGATGATATATCTCAATCTTGCTGCCTTTAATCTTCTGTGTTTCTCAGATCCTGACACTATTCACTCATTTTTTATTGTCTAATCATGTTGATGCTGTCATAGATTCCTCTCTTGGTGAAAATGCACTTCATCCCACTGGCTATGCTTAGGGACGTGAGAGATCCAGCCCTGAAATTATATCTGATACCAAATACTACTGCAGATAATAATATGCCACATATATCCCTGCTGTACTTTATTAGAGAGATCAGTGAAGGTATTCTACAGCAGGGGTAGCCAACCTGAGCCTGAGAAGGAGCCAGAATTTACCAATGTACAATGCCAAAGAGCCACAGTAATACATCAGCAGCCCCCCCATCAGCTCTGCCCCCACCCCTACTCCCAGCGCTTCCCGCCCATCGGGAGCCCACCGGCAGCCTAGCCAATCAGCACCTCCCCTTCCCTCCCCGCACCTCCTGATCAGCTGTTTCCTAGTGTGCAGCAGGCTCTCGGGGGTGGGGAGGTGAAGGGAAAGAGAGAGGGCATGGAAGGCTCAGGGGAGGGGGCAAGAAGGGGTGGAGTGGTGGCAGGGCTAGTGTTAGAGCCAGAGGTTGAGCAGTGAGCATCCCCTGGGTCACTGGAAAGTTGGCGCCTGTAGCTTCAGCCCTGGAGTCGGTGCCTATACAAGAGCTGCATATTAACTTCTGAAGAGCCACATGTGGCTCCGGAGCCATAGTGCTTTCTAACCTAAAATTACAATACATAGTTTTATACAAACACAGAGCTACAAAGAGAAGTTTAGCAAACACCTTATACCATTTGTGTTACACTGATGCAAAATTGCCTACTGGGGCTTGAAATATACAAATAAAAATTAGTAAATAAAATACATGCTCAGGTAAACATTGTAAAAGAAAAAAAATCAACATTTAATACTGGAACAAGCATTTGCATTTTGAAAACACCGGCCTTTCTCCATTGTCTGAGTGCAAGCTGTGTCTGTGTCTGGAGCGTTACAGACTCTCATGGCTGCACTACTGGGTAAAAGATACTGCTCCTCCTGCACAAGTGACTGCAAGAGTGAAATGAACATAAAGTAATTTAATCTACACTGCATTTGTGCTGAGGCGTATTCCCTGAGGCTGGCTGCAACCCCTTTACCACCTTAGTACTGTCACAGCAGAAGAGAGAATCTGGCCCATTATGTGCCATAACAATGTGAAAATCCTCTACAACACCATTTGGGAGTAACGCTAAAAGATCAGTATGCATGCAAAAAACAGAGTCACTGCTCTGTTCTCAGTATGTGTGCCAGATTCTGATCTCTGTTATATCTCCACAGCAATTAGTGAAGCTACTCCAGATTTACACTGATGTAAATGTGATTAAGAATCGGGCCTCCTAGTCTTTAGAAAAAGCCTAGTTACTGTTAAGTACTTTAATCCGAGAAATAGCATTACAGATATAGGGCTAGATTTTCAGCTGGTATAAATCAGCAGAGCCCCATTGACTTCACTGGAGTTGTGCCAGTTTACTCTGGCTGAGACGTTTATTAAAATTAGTAGTGTAATCTTAAAGCACTGGTAAGGAACTGCTGGAGCAGGCGTGTGAAATAAAAATGAAGTGGTGTATTTACTTACATTATGAGACCACACACAAACCTCCATATAGACACATGCACAGATCTCTCAACAAAGTATCTGTATAACTGTAACAGGATGAGGGGATTTTTTAGGCCAGTTTACATATCTAACTAATATTTATCTGACTTAGTTATCATTACAGACGTCTCCAGATAGGCTGTGCAAGAAGACTGTCCCACATTACACCTGTTTGTATCTACATTAGAATATTCTACTATGCAGGCATTGTAGGAAAATGTACTTTTAAGGTTAGACAAACCTCCACTTTAGGGTGAGACATATCCGTCCCCCCCACCCCATATATAATTTTTGTAATGACAGTTTTGTCAGAGATCATCAAGAGATGCTGGAAGGAGAGAGAGCTTTTCTGGGGTTAGTCATAGATATCTCTTCTGGTTCTTGTTTACTTCTCAGATGATGCTAAAAATAACTACACCAGAGGACTGCAGCCAAACAGTGAATACTTTTCAGAAGCCCCCCCGTACTGAAAAAAAAAAAAGACCTAACAGGCACAACAAGCCTTTGTGATTCAGCAAAGCCCACCAACTTGTGGGACCAATAATTTAGGGAGCTAGTAATAGAGTAAAAAATTCTGTTTTCATTTTTTTTTAAATAAGTTAATTTCCAGTCCCTTTAAACCAATGTAAGCCAGCTTGGGTTGAAGGCTGGGCCATTATTTTTTTCCTTATTCAGAGTTCCCTGACAGTGACCAAGGGCTGGGTTTTGGGGCGTGGAAAAAAACATAGGCATTGGAAGACCACAGATCAGTGCACAGATGAAGGGACCAGGCCACCCAGGCTATTACTGATGACAGTAGGTCTGATGCAAGCAGCCTGTGACTGAGGATATTCCCCTACTGAGCAGGCCACATTAGTCTGGCCACAAGGAGGGACAGAAATCCATGATGTGGTGTACCAGGATAAGCTATTGCTCCAAATATGTTGTATGTAGTGGTGTTGTAGCTTTGTCAGTCCCAGAATATTAGAGAGAGGAGGTAGGTGAAGTAATATATTTTATTAGACCAACTTGTGTTGGTGAGAGAGACAAGCTTTTGAGCTACACAAAGCTCTTCCTCAGGACTAAGAAAGGTAATCAGAATACCACAGTTGACTACTTATGGTAAACTATCTGTTTGATCTTCTATTTAGCTTTGACACTCTCAGTACCTTTACCAGACCTGAAGAAGAGCTCTGTGTAGCTCAAAAGCTTGTCTTTCACATCAACACAAGTTGGTCCAATAAAAGATATTGCGTCACTACCCCGTCTGTTAAAATATGAAAAATTTGTATCTGTTTACTCTGTATCAGCTTGGGTAAGGGGATAGGATATGGGCTCTGGTATACATATTTGGGAGAGCCAATTATCTTGTTCAGGCACAGACAATTTGGCACCCCATCAAGAGAAGACAAAATAAAATAACTATTTCCCAGTGTTCCAGAGACCACACAGGAGTGTCAGAAACATATAAGAAGCATGCAGAGGTAAAATGTTTATTGTACATCTCAAAATATTAAATTCTCCAGAGAACCAAGCATGTACCATTGCCTCAAAGTAGCCAAACCCTGGAAAAATAGTCATACTATCCCAATCACCTGAATTATCCCCTCTAAGATGCTTCCTTCTCTTCAGGTCTAAAGCCCTCAGGAACCTTAAACAAATGCATGTTTCAGTTATTCAGGACAGTTAAAATACCAATATAAGGGAAGTCTCCGTGTCACTGATTCTTCCTCCAACAGCACTTCACCTCTTTATGTGGATAACAGGCCTCTCTTAAAGAGGTATCATCTTTCTGTGGATAATAGGTGTCTCTGTGAGGATGGTAGCAGTGTCATCTGTGACACTATACCCTCTATCCCATCCTTTACCCAAAGACCCTGAAAGGCCTCAGAATTACCACTCTGACTCACCCTAACTATTGATAACAACATCCCCCTAGCAGGCAAGATCTCAATCTTTGTCCTACCATTCCCTCTTTCTGCTACCTATTTTGGGTCTGCAAGAACACTCACACAGTAGCCCGGAGACAAGATTCACATGGATCCTCCCAAAGGGCATCCTCCTAAAGTCTGCAGATGAGTCCCAAGCAGCCATTGTGGAGATTGCAGGTCAGCTGCTAGCCATGTGTCAGTAGTGCCATCATGGCTCATCCGGCTCTCCCATACAAGTTGAGCAGACAGAAGCTGACACATGCACTGCAGTTAGAATTATCACATCCCTTCAAAGCGTTGTATCTAGTCCCACTACTCCAGATGAACTTCTCCTTTACCTCTTACACACCCTGTATCTGGTACCCCGAAACTCAGACTGAGAGTGACAATATTATCCACAATGATACATCGTTATGAGAGAGTAAAGTGACAATTTTAGTTGGTTTTGCTCCCAAGTACAGTGACGGATGCAGACCGCTAAATCCTATGCCTCAGTGCCATCATATAAAAAGCCTAGAGAAAATAGCACAATTCTATTTCCCCAGAACATCTTATGGGCTCTATATATGACAACCATTTATATTTTTCTCCCATTTGAGTCTTGTGAAGCTGTCCAACATACCCTTATTGATCAACTCCCCTTACTTCTGATCATACAACACTGGCCCACTGAGACAGAACCCAGGGTACAATCTGGACTATTGAACAGCTGTGTCCCCTCAATTCTCCAACCTACGGTGCCTTTGCTGTTAGAGCAACAGCTTGTAAATTACTCTCAGCTATACTACTAGCTAGCCACTCTTGAATTACACTACAGAGCAATACCAGCAAATTCTCAGTCCCAGACTTTCCCCCAGAAATATGCATTTTGTGTTACTCAGCACCATTATTCTGGACAATACAAGCTCATATAAAGGCCATCATTTTATTAATAGTACATAATATGCACAAATCCTGTTATCTCAAATGTAGTTTCCCAAACACTTCAATACAAGCACACTTGTTTAAATAAAACAATAAAACAAGTTTATTAACTACAGAAAGATAGATTTTAAGTCATTACAAGTAATGAGGCATACAAGTCAGAACCGGTTACAAGAAAATAAAACTAAATGCAACTAATATATAACTTAACAAACAAAGCATTGAATTCAAAGCAAAAGTCTCTCTCACCACATGCTTCAGTAGTCTTACTGATTAAATTCCTTTCAGGCAGGATCCCTACCTCAGTCCTCAATTGTTCTTTGTTGGTAAGATGTTGTGGCTTCCAGGAGTGGACAGAAAGGGAGGAATAATTTGGGGCATCTGTTCCCAATTCTTACACTTTTTCCTCTTCCTTGAAAACCATCTTCAGTTGGGTCTCAGGATACAGAACGTTTGTGGGGATCAGAAACTCCAGCCAAGATGTAAATTTCTCACTCAGACCCTTTTTACTGCCAAAGAATGGCCTCTTAACCAGGTGATGGTCCATTTGCTTTCATTAACACTTGGCTGAGGCGTCAGTTTGCCTTTTGTCTTTAAGGAACTGTTTTGTGTCTGCTTTTCTGAGCTTGAAACGTATCTCAGTATGTCACACAGTAGAATTTTATAATTTTACATACAATGTTGCCACACATATTTTTCCAGGACAATAATGATCAGCAGATTGTGAATTTTCAAATGATACCTCACAAGGCATACTTTGTACAAAATTTATCATAGTCTTGTAAAAGGGGTGAACATTGGGGTACAGACTGTCACACCCACCATTTTGATCTAGGCACCTAAATCTAATTTTAGGATGCCAAATACCCCCTCTCTCTGACCATTCTTATATATCACAGTCCTTAGTGGTTTGCTGCAATTACATTGTTTTTTTATCACTGTAACTTTCCAGCAAAAAATGTACAGAAAAATATTGTTGTATAATAAAACTGTGAAATGTTTTTTTAGTATTAGAACAATAAGCCCTTAATGGAAATGTGTTGTTCATTGCTGGTGCCGTTTCCCATGTGTTTTGTAGAAATTCTCGTGACATAGCTCTAATGCTTTTCTAGATATCATTGGATCAGCGCATTGCGCAAAATACTACACATGCCATATTTCCTTTACCACTTTCTAAACTACCTTTTTTAAACAAAATTTACCCTATGGGTAAATGGCTGTGAATAGAAAAAAAATTCTTCTGCCAGTAAATCCACAGCTGCTCCAGTTCAATACATTCAAGTCGAGAAACAATTACCTAAATTAAATTAAGGCCATTTCACACACTTCCACTTTTATTTCCTATTACTAGGTTCATCCAAATCCTCAATCCAGTACTTTCTTTGTTTATTGGAAATGGTTCACAAAGGGAGACAAATCATTACTTCTTTACCTGCTTTTCAGTAGGAAACTCAGAGCTGTCTTTTCACTAACGATGTGCTTTTAAACTCTTAAGAACAGTGTTAAAATTATCTGAAAACCTTAAATGTATCATTTATGTCTTCTTTAAATTACCCAACCCATTATCCATGTTGCTTGAGGCTATAATAATATAAAAGCTTAGTGAGATTTTTTACTCTTTTTACTTGTTTTCAGATAAGCATAGCAATGCTGGTCTCTTGTATGGAATGTTTTATTTCTTTCAGGGACATATAGTTCAATTGATCTACATAATGAGTTGAGGATATTAATAAAGACAAATCCTCTGAAAAATGAAAGGCCTGCTTTCCATGACAGATCATTTAAATGCAAAAAGGCTTCTTCAGTCCACTAAAGAATAAGCAAGCAGCCTGTGCTGACCTGATTCCCAAATATTAAGGGGGAAGAAAAAAGGTATTTTTTTCTGATAGCATGGTAGTAATCAGTCATTCTTCTTGCTTCCTTCTTCCCACCTACTCCTCCCCATCCCTCTCTCTTTCTCTCTCTCTTTCTCTCCCTCTCTCTCTCTCTCTCTCTCACACACACACACACCCTTCCCTCCATCCTTCCCTTTCTGCTTTCCTACATAAATACATAGGCTTCACACAGCTCCAAACATTTTCCATATTCTGTATCTACAAAGAGTTTACTGGTATATGGTTACTATAAAAGACAGTTTGGGATTATACATAGCAATCAACTGGACTGAACTGAGTCAAAATAAATCCCCCAAAGTCAAAATAATTCCCTGTGGACTAATAGTATACAAAATTCTAATTTTCTTGAAGAGAAGTTAGAAAATAGCCTTTCAAACTAAGAAAAATAACTTGCATTGAAAGAAGGGAGAGGGCTAAATAATCCACAAACGCACAAAATATAATTAAAAACGTCAAATTGGGTGACAATTTTAAATGTCAAATTTTAGCCAACTATAAATTAAAATGTCTGAGTTATAAGTCCCTGCAACATTCTGATATCTATCTCATTAATATATATATATACCAGGATTATGGTAATATCAGGGGCAGATATCAGAATAATGGGGTCTTCATAAATTCTTCCTAAGGATTAGATGGAGGTTAAGAGAAGACATCTTGCATAGAGTTATCCCAGCAGACTGGTGAAGCCCGATGTACAAACTGTTCTCTGATCTATAGGGAGAACATGAGCCCCTGAATGGAGAAACTTCTCTGCTCCACTGTGAACCATATATTTGTACATTTCAAAACTCCTCACAGGTGGTATCAAGGCTACCTCTTAAAATTCCCAGAGTCAAGGTTTTGTATTCTTCTTAAGGCACAGTGAGCTTGTATTTCATATCTTATTTAAACATTATATAACACAACAATGAGATTCTGCTGCAAAACTTTAGCCAGCCACAGTCTGTCCTGGCCTTTGCAGTTCGTAACTGCACCTTCCAAAACGTTTGTTCCTTCACAGCCACATCTCTATAGAATAATAACAGCTTATCACCATAGGTTCCTAGGCAGGGGACTCATCCTCCATAATAAAGTGTGAGGCTGACTAATGACGTAACCCCATTGAGGAAAACCGGTCACTCCTAGGCAAAGAGTATAACACTAGACACAAGAGTAGACCATAAACTTTTGGAGTTAGTGTAAACTGAAGAAGCAAAGAAGCCTTTAAAACAAAGGGACTAGAGTCGGTCTGCAGCTACCCAAAGCATGCCTAGAGTGAAGATGATGTTTCTGAGAGGGCCAACCCACAGACGAGACTCTATTGGGAATAGGATTGGTGCTAGTGGGGACATTTATGGCCACCCTTCTGACAGTAATGATGGTCTTCATGGTCAGGTAAGCCGATTACGATACGCCGATTTCAGCTACGTTATTCACGTAGCTGAATCTGCGTATCGTAGATCGACCCCCCTCCCCTAGTGTAGCCCTGGGCAAAAGGAGGTAAACTGCACCCTTCAAGAGAAGCAGTAACTTCACTACCTGGAGCAAGAAGGGAGTATGAGAGAATTGTGACTGCATTCCATTACTTCCCAGGGTGCTCCTGGGTCAGAACAGCTTTGTCTCTGTCCCCTACACCCTCCTCATCACCCTCCCCCACAAACTCCTGGCTAAGTGCAAAAAGCTCACCCTAGCCCTTAACATGCTTTTTTACTCTCTAATAAATGTAAATGCATTTAAAACATTTCTCTGAATCTTTTTTTTTGTAGAGTGTGCTATTGACATGGTGCTCTATTTATTTGTGTAAGGAGTTTGATTTTTTTATTGTTTTACAGTGGAATAGGTTTCTGATATTTGTTGATGACTGCTTTTAAACTAAGTATTTATTCACTGATTGCATTGTTTTTGTTTGAGAATTGGTGAATCTAAATCCTTTCACTCTGTGTTTGGGGATTAGTCGGATCCCTCATCTACTCAGAGGTATGATTTGTTTGTGTGGCATAAACTCATCTGCACAAGTCTGTTAAAAATGTAGGAGTTGATATTTTGATTAATTCTTTCATTTCTTGTGGCTACAGACATATTGTGTATATAAGCTAAAACAAAGATAAAGGTACAAATATACTTTCCCAGAAAGGGATGGCCTAGTATAAAGAGAGCTTGTCCTGTGGCTACAACTTTAACTAAAGACCCTCAATCTAACTGCCACCGCTTCTTCACTTGTCTTATCTGTCACTAGCAGCAATGCTTATTAGACTACTGGTGTGTGAAAACCAACAGGCTTCACTTTATTTGGCTTGGCAAACCTAACTCAGCAGGTGATGATCTCAGGGGTTTTATCCCATTGGGTTTGCTTTGGACTGATGGCGGTAATGCAAAATTTTACCATGAACCGTTGTGAGCCTCTGATAGATTCATCCCTGCCCCTCACCAAAAAACAACAACAAACCCCTATGTCTATACTTACGCGTCCGGTCAGAGGCGCGCGATCGATGTTCTGGGTTCGATTTATCGCGTCTTGTCAAGACGCGATAAATCGAACCAGGAAATGCTCCATCGTCGACGCTGGTAATCCAGCTCGACGAACGGAGTAGGCGGAGTCGACGAGGGAGCCTGCGCGCCATGTGTGGACCCCGGGTAAGTACTTTTTCATTCGAACTAAGGTACTTCGACTTCAGCTACGTTATTCACGTAGCTGAAGTTGCGTACCTTAGTTCGACAGGGGGGGTTAGTGTAGACCTGGGCTTAGTAAGTCCCTAGACCATCCTTATCTTAACAAAATCTTAAGTCCCTACAACCCCTTTGGGCCCTGCTTTTAGCTGGCTGGTGGTATATGCTGCCTCCTTCTGGGATTTCCAGGAGAAGCCAAGAAAGCCAGTAAGTAATGGAACAGAGATTTAGTATTCTCTCTTTATATGGCCTAGTGAAACCACACCTGACATATACAGTACTGCATTATTTGTTCAAAAGCCTGGCTTGATTCCCACTGCTACTGGTTCATGTGAGTAAAGACTATTATTGATCCCAGTCTTGCAGCCCTTGTTCACATGAGCAATCCTACTGATTCCCATTACATAGCCAACAGAAGTACCCATGTGAGTAAAGAAAAGCTAAAGGATCAGGCTCATTATATATACTCAGAGGCAAAATTAAGGCTTCAGTGACATATGGTATACTATTGTATTCCTCTTCTTGGTAATATAGTGATTACTATTTAATGCAACACAGACGCTTATTTGTTTTTAAAAAAATCATTTTCTTTGAAACTGCATAAGAGGTTTTTACTCTCCCTCTACTACCAAGCCACTACCCTATAACACTGATATTTAGTCAAGGCTGCTGTAATATTTATCTTACATTGAGAAGTAACTTCTTTGGTTTATGTTTGCTCATGAAAATGAGATATATTGGAAATGAAGATGAATTTCTCCCAAACAGAGAGAGAAATCTTGACAGTTTGTACATGCAGATACGATTATAATAGTTCCAAAAGAGTCTTTCTGATGACTAAAATTAAAATAATTCCAAGTTATATACTCTTAGGGAATATGACCTTAGAGAAAACTGCATGGACAAAAAACTGGCTGTCAAAACATTTCTAAAACTTTAGTAATGAACAGTAAATTAATTTGCTAACTACTTGAAAGGAATTGTCTGGGTATACTGAAAGAGGGACAGGAGACATTTGACACAGGTTTAATCAGGCCACAACTTTATTATTAGATGTCTGGAACTACCCAGCAGATAAAAGTGTACAGTACAGGTAACCCCATGTTTATTGCATAATTACCCAGGGGCTTTTACCAGCTCCTCTTCTTTTTCCATCCAGGTTCCTTCAGCAAATCCATTGTCAGAACCTTACCATCCAACCCCATGCTCATAGGAAGGGTAAGATGGGCTATAAGAATGAGGGTTGGCTCTCTGCCGCACCAATCATAGGAGTCCCCTATGCCCCCCATTCGCTCCTTTACCAAACACCTCTTTTTAAGTCCTTTTCCAAGCCATTTATCTGGTCACTGTACACCTTTCCTATGGAGTACCTGCACAGGACATCTGCCCTACATTTAAATAATGAGTTGTGACATATAGCCTATCGCCTTTCATGCCATGGATGAACAGAGCATTCCTGAACATGCTGTGGTGAAGGTGAAACCCCCCCCCAACTCCACCTAGGCCAATATGGTGGCAAGGGAACAATTCTTTCCCAGCCCCCCTTAACAAAGGGGTGGCTATCATAATGCCCACAGCAGATCTAGACCAAACCTGGCATTTTACCACTTAAAGGACAAGGAGGGTGGGTGCCACCTCAGCGTGCTCTGTGCAAAAGTAAGGGTTAAGGCACAGGGCTGCCTCCTTTAAACCCGTCGTTTCCAGGGGATGAGTCAGAGAACACTCTCATCATTTTGCAGTAGTTCTCATCTCTCCTCCTCCCGCAAGCCATAAAGCATAGTTCCCTTCATTCAGCCAGCCAGCCAAATATCCCCCCACTTAAAGGGGCAGGGCAGTCATTGTCAAATTGTATTAAATAATTAAATTGTATCATATATCAAAAGCTGAATAATATATACATATATGATTTATAAGAAGTCTTGTTCTTATGGTAGCTAAGGGCTTTGTTGGCCAGCACTGATTATCCAAAAAAATTATTTTGCTAGGATGAAGAAGAGAAATGTAATTTTTCCATTTGTGTGACTTCGTGATCAAGAATCAAACATTAGCAGGTCATTCAACTGTTACAAGGAGAGCTGGGCTTTTTGAAGGGAGCTCCCGTCTAGTCCTCTCCTGTGTGCCAGGTTTTCTCCCACATCACAGGACATGTAGTACAGGGATCAGGTTACTATAGGTTAGGAGCAAGGCATCCTGGGAAGAGGGAAGCAGGATAAAAGGGAGGATTGAACATAAGATTTCATGGTTCTCATACTGATGAGGTGTTTGTTTCATGGCATGGTTCAGGCACCTCCCTTTCAGTGTGCCCTCTCTCAAAAAGTTAGACATATTTTAGCTTTTGCTAACCTAAGGTCCTGTGGGAAGCTCTAACATGAGAACAATATTATGCACTGAACAATTCTTCCTGCTTTACAAGTAAAACTCTTTGATAAACAATGGTGGGTTTAATCTGGAATATACTGAATTGGGCCAAACTGATTGTCAGTGGCAAAGGGCATTCAGTTTATCTTTCACCTGAGGAGTGAGAAACACACCATGGCAAATATAACTGCATGTTCAGAATACTCGGAGTTGAAGGGGAGTAATCCATGATGTTAAGCAGGGAGAAAAACAGAAGAAAATAAATAAAGGGCATAATACCTGGTGAGATAAACAAGTATTGTGCATTATTAAAAACTGCAGCTGGTTGGAAAAATCTGATAAAAATCAGGAAATATTTTATTTTTCATATCAAGACATTTGGTTTTTTGACTAGCTCAGTTTAAGTGTTTTTCTGTACAGCCATCCATGATCTGTGGGGCTCAGTATTTGGCTTTCCATGTACCCTGGCCCTTTGATACTTTATTTATTTCTGTCTTCAGTTTGCTCTAGTCCATGGTGTTGTGCAGTTGGGGAAGAGACTTAAAGGACATTTTGAAAACAATATATATATATATTAAGCAGGCTGGGAAGTGGTGTGCTAGTGGGAGACGAGAGATGCGTACAATTTTAGCTTTGTTGAAAATGTGTTTGCATTGAAAATGTCAGCTGCAAAGGGACTCTAGGGACCATTCTGCTGCCTGAGGTGGTCTGCAGTACATTTTGTGCTAATTTCTCCCACCCTTGACATGTCTCTGACCAGTACCCCTGCTGGAGGATACTAGGGGAGAAATAGGTGACAGAAAACTAGTTATACTTGCTTTCCACTGCTGTCCATTATGGGCAGAATTAAGGTCCCTTTGCATCAGTCCAGTGGCAAAAAGTGACTATAGCAGGGGACAAGAATCTGTCCTATGTTGTCCATCAATCATTCAAAAACTGCAGCTACTAACATAACCAGTTTTTATTATTATTATTGTTATTCCTTCAGTGTGTCCTTAGAAATACTCCTACATGAAGCCTAATAAATACAATGCATGCTAAAAAAGAAGTGTCTGCCATCAAATTTTAATTCAAATTACACATAAAACACAATGGGGGCAGTAGCTGACAGAATTAATTTAAAGTTACAGTTGAAAGTGGCAAGGGATTATTCTTTTAATGATTACATTTAGCTAGACATTGATCAGGAGAAGAACCTGTGGGGGATAATGGGCAGACACTTAAAACATCATTCCAATGCCTCATGACAATTAAAGGAGCGTGCAGGAAACTGGTATGTAAAACTCTGAGAAAACATCTGAAAATAGCATTCATTATGACATGGTATAGAGGGAATGAGATTTTTTTTCCAGAAAATTAGTGCAGAGTTTTGGTCTCCATATTTTAGCATATATATAGAAAATTGCAATAAGAATGTTAAGAATTACATAGGAACATAGGAGTTGCCAGGGTGGACCAGACCAGAAGTCCAACTAGTCCAGCATCCTGTCTCTGACAGTGGCCAGCACCAGAAACTTCAAAGGACAGAGTCAGGACACTGCAGAAGGCAGATTTGGGCCAATGTGCACCGTACATAAATTCTCATCTGGATCATTGATAAAGAGACTGGATTAAGTCCTGAAGCCTGAGGTTAATATACTTTCCTCAAACATTTTATTAATTAAAATAAATTTGATTATTCTTTATAGCCATATAAATGTCCAATCCATTTTCTTTTATCTTTTTAATTCTTGGCCTCAATGACTCACTATGGCAATGAGTTCTGCAGTTTAATTACATGGTGTGTGGAAAAAGTATTTACTTTTTATTCATTTTAAATGTCACACCTTTCAGTTTCACTGAATCTCACCATTTCCTTATGAGACATGCAGCACAAAAATTCTCAATCTTCCTTAATATCATTCAGTATTCTATAGTCTTCTCACGTCTCTTTTGATTCATCTACTTTCTGAATTAAATAATCCCAATCTTTCTTTGTATGGTAGTCTTTCCATGTCCTTGATCGTTCTTTTTACTCTTCTATGAAATCTCCTCAAATTCTACCATATCCTTTTAAAGATGGGGTGTATTATACACAGTATTCCAAATGAGGCTGCACCATTGATTTATATAAATGTATTATAACATTTTCCATCTTATTTGCCATCTTTTTCTTTATGCATTCAAATATCCTGTTAGCTTTTTTGACTGCAGTTGCACATCAAACAGTGGTCTTCCTTTAGCTGTCTACGTAGATGCCCGGATCCCTTTCTTGAGTCAATACTACTAATTTAGAATTTTGTATGATGTATGAGTAGTTTAAATTTTACCCTCCCTCCCTTCTGAATTTATAGGTTTTGAATTTAATTTATGATTGAGTTGTCCATTCACCTAGTTTGTTTAGATCTTTCTGAAATTCCTTATAGTCCTCTCTAATCCTGAGTAAACTAAAGAATAGATACGGTCAAGAATTTTCTATCAGAATGATTTTCCAACAGAAAGATCAAAACCTTCTGTGAGAAAATTTCAGTTTTGGCAGAAAATGTTGAGTGTTGGAAATTCATTCTTAGCTCCACAGCTCCCATGCTCCTCAGCAGTCCCTGAGGCAGGCTATCAGGAAGCCTAGGCTACTAGGCCTGCTGGGACTTCCGGTAGGGCAGCCTACCTAAGAAAGAGGACTTCCAATGGTCTGTAGCTCCAAATTAGCTTGCCAGGGATATTAGAGAGAATGTTTTGTCTTGGAAACACCAAAATGTTACCACAGAGGGAATGTTTCAGGGTTTCTGAAATGAAATATTATGAACTTTCACTTCAACAAAAAAATGCAATGTTGTTGGTGTTTCATCTTGATCGAGGATGAAAAAAAAATCCAAAAATGCAACAGTTTTTGGTAAAATGAAACTTTAGTTATTTTAATTGAGATATTAAATTTAGATTTTTTTCACAAAAATGGGAGCTGCATGGGGTTGTTCATAGATGTCATGCTAGTTTTCATATAACTTTTTTTTATTAAATCACTTTTTACTCATTCAAATATGCCTGCTGCCTCTTCAGGTTTAGCTTTGTTGCTCTTGATTTTGGCAAACACACTGTCTCAGGGCCTGGGAAAGAACATGCATTCAATATGTCAAATTCTCCCCTGCCGACCCACCACTATCTTCAAAAGAAGCTGTGCTGGGATCCAGTATTTATGAACTGCCTGACCAGCTACAAATATATTCTAATACTCCTTTACCTGGGAATATGTTGAATACTAGCAGGCTATCTTGTTGTCTCAGCACTTCTAATATCTCTCTTGAATTATGTAATGCCACTGGCATTTCTGTTATCTAATGTGCAGCCTAAACTGCTTTTATGAGAAAACGACAACTGTGTTTAGAAACAAAATCATATGCTGTATCAAAATCCCTACAGCTCTGTCAATACATATCATTCGTGATCTGCCTACACAAAAACTGTCCTTCCCTCTACAAAGAGTTGTAAGTTATATTAAGACAGAGTACATGGTGATATGAATTAATGTTCATATTGAACAAGTGTTGAGACTATCAAAGTATTTTGGCTAACTTCAGTGGATTAATTAATTTTCCAGACAATCTGTAATATTAATTTTTTTTTCAAAAGAGGTAGTGTAATTGATAAAAATCAAAGTCAGTCAACGTTTTACCATGCAACATGCTTGCTTAAGTCCCAAGAGTCAAAGAAGGACAAGGGGCCTGCTTTAAATATTTAATTTAACACTATCAATTTTTCCATTGTATTCACTATCACAGTATTTAAGCACCTCAAAAACATCTTAAATTTAGTCACAACACTTCTGTGAGGTAGGTGAAATATCCTTATTTAGAAAGAGAGAAATTGAGACACAGATCATACGTGGCTTAAAGGCCACACAAGAAATATGTAACAGAGCAGGGAAGAAAACACAGGTCTCCTGATCTCTTTTCCTGTCTTTTCACCAGAAGGTTCTATGAGCTATGGGTAGAATGACGAGTTCAAACCAAAATTCCAGGTTCCATTTTCCTCAAATTTTGGATCAAGATCCAAATCTTGCAGTTCAGGTCCTTCTCTAGTTATGATGGGTCCTCCTATCCTCCTATAGACTACAGTCTTTTACAGAGAATCTTTAAAACTATAATAAACTCCTCTTCAAAAAACAGAGGAGTCCCAAGAAAAGAAAAAAAAAGGAAAATAAAAACCCAAACCCAAACATAGGATGACTGGAAATAAAATCATGACCCTTAAACAATAGAAAAGCACACACAAACACACACAAAGAGAGTATCAGAACAATATATACTGAGCTGTGATTTTCATGAACACATAAATCATAGAATCATAGAATCTCAGGGTTGGAAGGGACCTCAGGAGGTCATCTAGTCCAACCCCCTGCTCAAAGCAGGACCAAACCCAACTAAATCATCCCAGCCAGGGCTTTGTCAAGCCTGACCTTAAAAACCTCTAAGGAAGGAGATTCCACCACCTCCCTAGGTAACCCATTCCAGTGCTTCACCACCCTACTAGTGAAAAAGTTTTTCCTAATGTCCAATCTAAACCTCCCCCTCTGCAACTTGAGACCATTACTCCTTGTTCTGTCATCTTCTACCACTGAGAACAGTCTAGATCCATCCTCTTTGGAACCCCCTTTCAGGTAGTTGAAAGCAGCTATCAAATCCCCCCTCATTCTTCTCTTCTGCAGGCTAAACAATCCCAGTTCCCTCAGCCTCTCCTCATAAGTCATGTGCTCCAGCCCCCTAATCATTTTTGTTGCCCTCCGCTGGACTCTTTCCAATGTATCCACATCCTTCTTGTAGTGTGGGGCCCAAAACTGGACACAGTACTCCAAATGAGGCCATCATGATGAATGTCAAAGAATATTCCAAAGCAAACAGTTCTGACATACTTGTTGGTACAACCACCTAAATGCTTCATACTTACTAGCACTGAAAACTTATAGTACAACAAGGAGCCAAGTCATTCAAGTATGTTATGAATAAGCCCATGCAATTTTTCCTGGTTTCTAAACCACTTATAGGTAAAAGACTTCTTTCCAGTAGTTATCATCCATAATTCCTTCTAAGTACTGCTTTCCCCACACACACATTGATTCAAACTACAGTGCACCTTTAGATTATTATTTGTACGCTTAACCCAACCTGAAAGATGAACTCCGCAACCTGAGACTGCGAAAGTCCCTATGTAAGGGACTTTAGCAATAATAATCTAGTCTGCATGAAATGAAAGGTACAGGTCTTAGAATGTTTAAAGTAAATGTATCTTCCAACTATTCTCAAGTAATGGAAAAGATCTTAAATCAATGGAAATCTTCTAAGCATAAGGTTAATGGGGACAAAGATCACTAGCACATTTTTTGTCTTCCTGTTCAATCTTTATTATGGTGTCAATATTACTGGAGTGTCAAAGTAAGCTACTGCGACAAAATATTTAGTAACTTGTTGCTTCATTTTATTTGCA
Organism: Chelydra serpentina; assembly: GCA_037349315.1. Lineage (NCBI taxonomy): Eukaryota > Metazoa > Chordata > Testudines > Chelydridae > Chelydra > Chelydra serpentina. Next base: position 83,956,232 of record JBAIAC010000004.1, read on the forward strand.
AATGGACCAAAATGGCTGGATACATACCAGAGGCATGTAAGAATTCCTTTTTACATTTTAAACTTTGCCTTTGCTAGATAAAAATAGATGCCCATGTGTTTTAAAAAAGATTAATCATACAGCAATAAAAGTTATAATATGGATTCCTTTTGCTGTAGATAAATTGTAGCTAGCATTTCAATATTTTGAGCTTGATTCCAATCTCACTTACACCAGTGCAATGACAATGACTTCAAAAAGGCCACTCCTGATTTCTACAGCATAAGCAAACTCAGTATCAGGCTCTCCATTTCTACTGTTTTTGTCAATTGTTTATCATAGTCTATCTAAAATATGGCCACAATTTCCAAAAAAGAGTGATTAAAGTTTGACTCCAAAATAAGTATCCTGATTTTCAAAAGTGCCGAGCACTCAGCAGCTTCCACGAATTGCATTAGCTTCCTCTAAAGTAGTTGGCAACCAGCCTTCTACAAAAAAAGATGTTGATAAACTCCAGTAGAAAAGGATCCAGCACTGTTCCCCGAGTCTTCACGAGCCAGGAATGAAAGCACAGGTTGCAGCAGAAAATTCTACTAACTTATCTAAGAGCTCCATGAGTGATTGGCTGAAACTGAAACAGAGAAAATTTAACATTTATCCCCTTAAAGGCACTTATAGGCACAGCAACCTTCAGACAGCATCCTGGCTACCAGCAGAATTGAGCCATTCCTGCTAAAGCTCCTGTCTGGCTTTTGTCCTCTTGATTTTTTTTGACCTAATATTATGTTTTTATGGCCAAAAAAGGTGTGTATTACAACAAGACAGTTAATACATGATATTATTGTACGTTCTTAGTGGAGACAAAGCATAGGTAAACCCAGGTAGGGGAGGCTATAGCATTGACCTCACTTAGCTACGCTGTAGTTAAAACTATCTGTGCCTTGTCTCCACTAGGATTTTACAAGTTAATCAGTGCATGTTAGCTATCGGGCTGTAAAAATCTTTTCTTTTTGGCAGTGAAGGCATGAGTTATTTCAGATGGAGTATCATCTTGGTTTTGTTTATGGAGAAACAATAAAACCTAGCTACTTCATCAATATTTGGCCAATAAAACATAGCTATTTCATCACCTGTAACATGCAGAACAGCAGCCTAAACAAACAATGAGTTGCAATATGTCTCCAGCAATGACCTGTCCTTAAAAAAAAAAAAAGCTGAAGGGAAACAAACACACTTTAGCCTAAGCATTTCTATATGCAATTCAATGTCAAAGGTCCCACTACATGCCCGTCTAGTTAATTTAGAAAAAAACCTATTAAAATACAGAAGCACCTCAAAGGCTAAATTCTATTCCGTGTCATTGTCATAAAATGCCATTGCGTATGTTATATCATCCTAGTGACCTTGCATGCTTGTAGCCCATAATAAATGAAACTAGCTATAACATTGTATTTGCTTACCATTTCACTCATATTTGCTGTACAGAAACACAAAGGATTCATTTGGGGATGGAAAATCCGGTTCATATATTTGTCATAAATTATTTCCCTCTAGTTAATCTCCTTTTCTCCTAAATTATTACTCATTTATTAGTCTCAGTGGCTAAAAAATAATTATACCTATTGCATTGTCCAAAAATTTCAATATATATTTGTTTATCATAACTAAATTTGAAAGATATCCATGAAATTCTGTATTTGCTAGACTGGGCAGGAAAAGCGGGAGCATACTTCTTCTCGTGGCATACAGAGCTGTTATTTTGTATAGAAGTTGACACAAGCTTGTGCTGTGAAATCCCAATTTTCTAGTGCTTGTTTGCTTCTGAGAAATGTAGGCATATCAAATTTGCATTATTTACTAGGAATAACTTACTAGATTCTTATAAAATCTGTTCACTCTGTGTTTCTTATGTTTCTGTTATGGCTAAATTATGCCTCTCACTATGTGAGTATGCTAGAAACAGTATGTGATTCTGAATGCCCTTTTGGCTCCTAGTACACCTATTCAAGAAGCAGGCATATCCCATTCCCAAACCATGTGGATTTCAAAGGAGGCTGTGGGGGAGTGGGGACCCATAATAACCAGCACTGAAGAAGGATTTCTTGACAACATTTACAAATATGGCTTTAGGGAGCATTTGCTACATCACTTCAAAAGTTCCTATTTTTAAGAAAGGGAAAAAAGTGACCCAGGTAACTACAGGCCTGTTAGTTTGACATCTGTAATATGCAAGGTCTTGGAAAAAAATTTGAAGGAGAAAGTAGTTAAGGACTTTGAGGTCAATGGCAATTGGGACAAATTACAACATGGTTTTACAAAAGGTAGATCGTGCCAAACCAACTTGATCTCCTTCTTTGAGAAAGTAACAGATTTTTTAGATAAAGGAAACGCAGTGGATCTAATCTACCTCGATTTCAGTAAGGCATTTGATACAGTACCACATGAGGAATTATTGGTTAAATTAGAAAAGATCGGGATCAATATGAAAATTGAGAGGCGGATAAGGAACTGGTTAAAGGGGAGACTACAGCGGGTCATACTGAAAGGTGAACTGTCAGGTTGGAGGGAGGTTACTAGTGGAGTTCCTCAAGGTTCAGTTTTGGGACCAATTTTATTTAATCTTTTTATTACTGACCTCGGAACCAAAAGTGGGAGTGTGCTAATAAAGTTTGCAGATGACACAAAGTTGGGAGGTATTGCCAATTCAGAAAAGGATTGGGATATCCTACAGGAAGATCTGGATGACCTTGTAAACTGGAGTAATAGTAATAGGATGAAATTTAATAGTGAGAAGTGCAAGGTTATGCATTTAGGGATTAATAACAAGAATTTTAGTTATAAGCTGGGGACGCATCAGTTGGAAGTAATGGAAGAGGAGAAGGACCACGGAGTCCTGGTTGATCACAGGATGACTATGAGTCGCCAATGTGATGTGGCTGTGAAAAAAGCTAATGCGGTCTTGGGATGCATTAGGTGAGGTATTTCTAGTAGAGATGAGGAGGTAGTACCGTTATACAAGGCATTGGTGAGACCTCATTTGGAATACTGTGTGCAGTTCTGGTCTCCCATGTTTAAGAAGGATGAATTCAAACTGGAACAAGTACAAAGAAGGGCCACTAGGATGATCCGAGGAATGGAAAACCTGTCGTATGAAAGGAGACTCAAGGAGCTCGGTTTGTTTACCTTAACCAAAAGAAGACTGAGGGAAGATATGATTGCTCCCTTTAAATATATCAGAGGGATAAATACCAGGGAGGGAGAGGAATTATTTAAGCTCAGTACCAATGTGGACACAAGAACAAATGGATATAAACTGGCTATCAGGAAGTTTAGACTTGAAATTAGATGAAGGTTTCTAACCATCAGTGGAGTGAAGTTCTGGAACAGCCTTCCAAGGGAAGCAGTGGGGGCAAAAGATCTATCTGGCTTCAAGATTAAGCTAGATACATTTGTGGAGGAGATGGTTTGATGGGATAACATGATCTTAGTCAAAGGTCAATTAATTGCCATCAGTGGTAAATAGGACCAATGGTCAATGATGGGATGTTAGAAGTTACTACAGAGAACTTTTTCCTGGGTGTCTGGCTGGTGAGTCTTGCCCACATGCTCGGCGTTCAGCTGATCGCCATATTTGGGGTCGGGAAGGAATTTTCCTCCAGGGTAGATTGGCAGAGGCCCTGGAGGGTTTTTGCCTTCCTCTGCAGCATGGGGCACGGGTCACTTACTGCAGGATTCACTGCATCTTGAAGTCTTTAAACTATGATTTGAGGACTTCACTAGCTGAGACATAGGTGAGAGGATTATTCCAGGAGTGGGTGGGTGAGATTCTGTGGCCTGCATTGTGCAGGAGGTCAGACTAGATGATCATAATGGTCCCTTCTGACCTTAAAGTCTATGAGTCTATGTGTAGGCAAACCCCATTCTTCACCCCAGAGTTTCCACTGTGAGTATGGGCAGTATATTTTCAATGGAGTTTTTGTGCAAATCAAGGGAAGTATGATTTTGGGGCTGGGCTGAGCATATTATATATATACTGTGACGGGGCAAGGCAAGCGGGCTATAGGGAAGTGGTAAGGAACCAGTATGTTAGCACCAGGCTAAACAAATCCCTGATACCTTATGGCAGTTGCTCCAGGTAAATCAAGACACCTGGAGCCAATTAAGAACTTTCCAGAAGGCAGGGAGGTTGATTGAGACACCTGCAGCCAATAGGGGGCTGGCTGAAACTAGTCAAAAGCCTCCCAGTGAGTCAGTGAGGGGCGCATGTCAGGAGCTGTGGAAGGAGGTTGTGTGTGAGGAGCTGGGAGCAAGAGGCACTAGGAGCTGAGAGTCAGAGGGCGTACTGCTGGAAGATCCTGTGGTGAGGATAAAGAAGGTGTTGGGAGGAGTCCATGGGGAAGTAGCCCAGGGAGTTGTAGCTGTTGTACAGTTGTTCCAGGAGGCACTCTAAACAGCTGCAATCCACAGGGCCCTGCGCTGGAACCCGGAGTAGAGGGTGGGCCCGGGTTCCCCCCAAAACTCCCAACTCCTGATCAGACACAGGAGGAGTTAACCTGGACTGTGGATTCTACTAGAGGGGAAGATCTCTGAGGCAAGCAGAATCCGCCAATAAGCGCAGGACCCACCGAGGTAGAGGAGGAACTTTGTGTATATATATATATATATATATATGCGCGCCATATACTTATTAGCTTTTTACTTTTGCAGGCTTTATTGCTACATATAGGCAGACCCACAGGGAACTCTGCAAATTAAGCATCTACCCACTTTTTTAACAAGGAAGGTCTGATTCACAGCAATGTTTGAGTTGTCACAGCAAGGTCTGGGATGTTCTCCTAAAATAGCCTGAATGGGTTCACAGACATTAGTATTGCATGGGCCTGTTATGTGCTGGGTTAAAGTAGTTGGTTAGGTCATTTGTGATGCTTTCAAGGTGAGCATTGAAATGAAGGGGAAAAGGCTAGTGACACCTTTTCCCCTCATATTCCTATCATTTCACTGCTGCCAAAACAGATTCTTTGGGAGTCATCTTGTTTTTATTTGAATAGTAAAAGTTGTAGCCACTTAGTTAAACATCTTAATATTTGGGACTGCTCTCATGCTTGCCATTCACAAGCTAACCATGTAAATCATCAAGTTTAAGCAACCCACAATGGGATAAAATAATCTGTGGTATAATTTCATAGAAGTCAGTGAAATTACACCAATGGTAAATAAGTAATTGAACTACTCTTAAAACTATTGGACTCTAAATTAACTGAATTAACTTGGGAAAAACCTGAGGACTATCAGAGCCAGCTGAATGAAAACCTCTGCTCAATGTGCAGCAGTTGTTAAAATAAAACAAAACAAAAAAAAACAATATTAAGATGAATAATACAAAAAATGCCATAATATATATAGATGATGCACCCATCCTCACCTAGTATATTATGTTCTGTTCTAGTCTCCCCACCTCAAAAAAAGGTTATATCAGAAACATAAGATGTGCACAGGAAGGCTAAGAGAATAATAAGAAGAGATTTAAAAGTTTAGGACTTTAATTTGGAGAGGTGAATAACAGTGGGATATAACACAAAGGTATGGAAAATAATGAATGAGAACTTCTACAACAAAAAAGGGGCATTTAATTAAATAGCAAATAGCATGTGGAACTCGTTCCCACAAGATATCATTGAGGTCAGGAGCTTAATGGTATTCAGCTAAATGTTCAGTCCACTTCTGAATAACAATAACATCCAGAGTTATAAGGATTTTAAAACATGTATTTCATGTTAAGTATATTTCATGGAATAAATCAAACTAAGACTTACAAGGAAAATTTCCGTTTTGGGCTAATGCATAATACTTATTGCAGTTATTTTTGCCAGTGTCAGAGACCAGACACTGGACTAGAAAGACCACTGGTCTGACAGATTAAGGCAATTCCTATGTTCCTATATACTTCCAGGATACATTTAGATCTGTTAGTCCTAACTTGGTCTCTTCTCCTCCTCTGTAGACTTAGGATTCTTAAAAGGGGGTTAACTCTTAACTTTTTTTTGTATTTGTAAATGTTTTATGATTAATCTTTCCACTTATCTGTATAAATACCCATTGTGCTTAAAGAATAATGCACTTAAAATGAAGTGAAAGTGGCATTCATAGGATGAGATATGATTTCATACTGTGCAAGAGATTTAAAAGTGTCTGTATACAGAAAATAATGAACTATTAGTTATACAAGAAAATTGCTAAAATAGCACTACTCTGTTCCTCAAGTTGCCATCACAGCTGCATCAGTGAAGTGCCATTTTTCTTTAAGTGGTTCCATTGTAGTGACACTTTAATTCTACATAAAATTCTATCATTTTAGCAAGTGATTAGAGATTGTAGTGACAAAATTTACCATAATCAAAAGTTTTAATGGTTCAAGTAGAACATCTTTGCTCTAATAATCAATATTGACTCTACTATAGTGCTTAGTTTAGATTCATTTTCTACCTCAGCAAAGGACTAAACTCTGGCTGCTTTTAAAATTAAGCTATTTTGTCTTGCCCTGAAAGCAAATTAATTATTATTCTATGGAAATAAGGGATTCTCATCACAGAAGGTGCTTCAGCACAGCCTTTATGCATAATCTATGTGTATGTAAATAGCAACAGCTGCAAAAAAGATCCAAACAATCTCAAATTGGTTAGTACAGCAGAAAAAATTATTGGTCATGGCTCACTGGTTTGCAAACAAATGGTATAAAATTATAACTCTAGCTAAGCAACACAGTTTTCTCTTTCATAACTGAGTGTTGGGGTCTAGAAACTGGCAGATACTATTGGCACGTCTACACTAACCAGTAGATCGGCACTGCAGCAATTGATGCTAAATCGATACTCGCTGCATGTCTGATGAAGACAAGTTAAGTTGATGGGAGACCACTCCACCTCCCCAAGAAGCATAAGGGAAGTCGATGGGAGACACTTTCTCATCGATACAGCGCAGTGTAGCCACCATAGTAACTGGATCTAACTACGTCAACTTCAGTTACATTATTCATGTAACTGAAGTTGTGAAAGTTAAATAGATTTACTGCGGTAGAGTAGACCACTCGAAAGAGTAACAATGTGACTTGCTCTATCAGACCATGGAAGGTTGTGGGAGGACAAAAGGAACCACCTTACTCCCCTTTGTGACCTCCTTACCTCATTGGCCTATATGCCCTGTGTGTGGGGAAAGATAAGAACAAGTTCCACAGGTTGCTAATCCTTGTCCATCCAGGCAGCTGGGTAAATGGTCAGAGAGTCATGGGGAACAGCTTGAACTTTTGTTTGAACTCCCTCTCCCTTCTCACCACAAGATACAGGCCAGGACAACTGAACCAATAAAGAGGAGGAAGTAATTACCATCTCTTCACTCTGAGAGAGAAGCTGCTTTGGGGGCAACACAGATGCATGCCAACCCTTACTACGTGTGACAAGCAAAGTTTTGTTTTTTTCCAGACTGTACCAGAGTTCAACTAACTCTAGCCCAAATTCAGAAAGGGACTTAGGCCAGGTCTACATTATAGACCTATGTCAGTATAACTATGTTGCTCAGGCATGTAAAAAATCCACACCCCTGAGCAACTAACCCACAGCTACCACCTGTTCAGGAGGTAGATTAACTACACCAATGTGAAAAGCTTTTATCTTAGTAGCATCTTCACTAAAGCACTACCCTGTAGCATTTTTTAAACACTTTATATGTTAAAAGCACAGCTCTCATTCAGTTGTGAGTGCTCAGCACTTCTGCCAATGACACCTCTGGTGTCTCAGTTTTGGCACCTAGAATATGAGGAACACACAATGAGTGATCACCTGTGAATTAAGTAACTTGTACATCATCATGTCAAAGTCTATGGAAGGAGCAGGGAGAGAATCCAATTTTCCATTGTGGCATTCAACTGCCTTAACCACAAAGCTATACTTTCTCTTCCTTTGAGTCCTCCCTCACCTGTTAAACAACTTTTAAAATCTGCAACAAATTAGGCAGGGAGCTTACAGAACCAATGGCCATGTTCTCATAGACTTTAAGGTCAGAAGGGACCATTATGATCATCTAGTCTGACCTCCTGCACAATGCAGGCCACAGAATCTCACCCACCCACTCCTGCAATAATCCTCTCACCTATGTCTCAGCTATTGTGTTCCATACACAACCCATAGCCAACTTTAATTCTAGCCTCTCCTGATTTTTGAGTGTTTGAGTTTGAAATATTAACATTCTGTGCATGTAATCTTTGTTTCTAATTTCTTAGGATAGGCACTTAAGCACCTAATTTTTTTGTTTAGGCATGCAAGTTCCAGTTTTGACTCCACTGTGATCCACAAAGATTCTCCTGAAACCTGGCAGCAATTAAGATTTTTTGCAGTAAAAGTTCGCTAGGCACTTAAGTTTCTGCCTCTGGGCATGCACACTGCTGTCTCCCTCTAGGCACCCAGATGCCTACCTCCTGCTTAAAGCTCAGAGTGATTCATGAACTGGGCAATGTAAGCATTCAGCTGCTAAGTTGCCTGAAGCAGTCCAATATTGTAGGCATGCTCATGGACCATCTACTGGATCAGGTACCACAGAGGATTTCCATACAGTACCTTCCCTTATGACCTACCCTGTAGGAAATACTGGGTTCAAGCCCCTCAACTCTATTCCTTCTGAGGGGGAGAAGGAATTTGAACAGGGAGCTGCCACCTCTCAGGAGAGTGCACTAGCAACTTGTCTGTGGGATAGTCTGATGCAGGACTCCCTCAATCTTTTCTATTGAAGTTTTTCTACTTTAATTTAAATCCTTGAATAATTAAATATTAATTGGACCAGAGAAAGAGTTAGAATTATTCTAAAGCTTAGTGGTTAGGGCACTCGGATGAGAGGTGGTTGATCCCTGTTAAGACTTTCTTATCAGGAGGATGTGGGACTTGAACCAGTTTTCCCCTACATCCTAATGAATACCCTAACTACTAGGCAAAAAGTTATACAGGAGGTATTTCCAAACTTCTGTGGCTGTTTTGTGTGAACTCCCCTGAGAAGCCCTATCTTGTAAGGCAGCTTCTGAGCCTACCAACCTCATCATCCCCCAGCATGCAATTTAGGCTGCCAAAAGACTATCTCCCCCCATTTTGCAGATCACTGAGCACAGATAGTAATGGTAGGGCTTAGGGCTTACCCCTCTGGTTGACATCTTCCTCTGACTACCTTATGTGACTCCCTACCTATTGTGCTGGTTTTGTGGATCATACTCTTAAGTCACCTATCCCTCCACATTCATTGTATAGGTGCTAGGTGCCTAACTCAGGCTTTGTGGATCACAGTGCTGTGCTGGTGATTTTCTAACCTAAAAGTTAGTCACTGTGACACTCAGCATCACATCACTTAAGTCCCTTTGTGTATCCCATTCCTAGATCTTAAGAAAGCAAACTGACAAAATAGCAATTCCATCTTGTTGAACCAAATCTTCCCTTCTCCCACGGGTTATTTACACTGTTGGAACCATTAGCACCACAGTCACTTGCGCTAATGAAGAAAGTGGTAGCAGACTGTTATCCTTGCTGTGGACAACCAACTGAAGGGTAATGAGACATACTTTGCCAGTGGGTTTCACAGCTGTTTGCTTAATAACAAAGGAATAGTGTTACCCTGTATTCCAGAGTTTTATTCTAATTTTGGTAGAGGAGTGTTGTCTTGTTCTTACAGACATCGTATCCAAGCACCTAGATTTGATACATTTAGAAAGGGAGGGTAGATGAGACTTATTTCTCACTTAAAGTATGGAGTTGTGGGAACCTGGAAAATCTAATGGAGACTAGAGGTACTCTAGAGCCTGGAAGCTTTTGTGAGGATGAAGTGGAAAGTAAAGAAAGGCCTGTGACCTTTTTTTACACACCAAATCTGCCTTTGTCCCATTACCTTGTCTTCTGGATCTGTTCTGCTCATGTATGGCACAGGACACTCACTGTTCTGGCACCACAGCAGCCCTCAGCTGCATGGAGGATCAGTTACAGGGAAAGTCCTGCTCAGCCCCTGGGGTTGAGTGTTCAGTGAAGATATTATTTTTGGCAACTCTTGCTGTCAGCCTCCAACAGTTTTCTAAGGACCACATGCAAAAGTTTTCAAAGGCTCTGCCAAATTGGGTAGAGTTTCACGGGGACATGAAAAAGCACATAACTGAACTCCTTTCCTACCCCACCAAATTTCAACTCCCTATTCCAGAGCATGGTGGCACCAGAGCTTTGTTTCAGAACTACTAACTGTGGTATGTACCCTATCATTTAAATCAGCATCTGTACCAGATGAGGGGAGGATAGCTAATATGACAGCAATTTTTTTAGAAAGACTCCAGAGGTGATCCTGGCAATTACAGGCCAGTAAGCCTACCTTAAATACTGGGCAAATTGGTTGAAACTACAGTAAAGAACAGAATTGTCAGACACATAGATGAACATGATTTGTTGGGGAAGAGTCAATATGGTTTTTGTAAAGAGAAATCATGCCTCACCAATCTACTAGAATTCACTGAGGAGGTCAACAAGCATGTGGACACGGGTGATGCAGTGGATAGAATGTACTTAGATTTTCAGCAAGCCTTTGATAAGGTCCCTCACCACAGGCTCTAAAGCAGGAGTTCCCAAACTTGGTTCGTGTCTTGTTCAGGGTAAGCCCATGGTGGGTCACAAGACACTTGGTTTACCTCAGCATCCACAGGTATGGATGCTTGCAGCTCCCAGTGGCTGTGGTTCACTGTTCCCAGCCAATTGGAGCTGCGGGAAATGGTGGCCCATCCCACGTCGCTTCCCACAGCTTCCATTGGCCAGGAACCGCAAACCGCAGGCAGTCTAGGGTGACCAGACAGCAAGTGTGAAAAATCGGGACAGGGTGTGGGGGGTAATAGGAGCCTATATAAGAAAAAGCCCCAAATATCGGGACTGTCCCTATAAATTCGGGACATCTGGTCACCCTAGCGGCCACAGGGAGCTGTGAGTGGCCGTTCCTGCGGATGGTCAGGTAAACAAAGTGTCTCGCGGCCCGCCATGGGCTTACCCTGAACAAGCTGTGAACCAAATTTGGGAACCCCTGCTCTAAAGCAAAGTAAGCTGTCAGGGGACAAGAGGGAAGGTCTTCTCATGGATCAGTAACTGGTTAAAAGAGAGGAAACAAAGGATAGGAATAAATGGTCAGTTTTCAGACTTGAGAGAGATAAATAGTGACCCCCAGGGGTCTGTACTGGACTGTTCAACATATTCATAAATTATCTGGAAAAAGGGGTAAACAGTGATGTGGCAGAATCTGCAGATGATACAAAACTGCTCAAGATAGTTAAGTCCAAAGCAGACTGCAAAGAGTTACAAAAGGATCTCACAAAACTGGGTGACTGGGCAAAAAATGGCAGATGAAATTCAGTGTTGTTAAATGCAAAGTCGCAAAGCTCAGCCACGAGGTGTGCCATGGCCTCATCAGGGATACTGTTCCTGACAGCTTGTAGTCCATCCTCATGTGGAATATTGGTGTAAAGAGCTTCTACATCCATGCTGGCCAGGATGATGTTTTCAGGACGATCACCAATGCACTGTAGTTTCCTCAGGAAATTGGTGATGTCTCGAAGATAGCTAGGAGTGCTGGTAGAATAGGGTCTGAGGAGAGAGTCCTAACAGCCAGTTAATCGTGTTATAACAGTGCCGATGCCTGAGATGATGGGGTGTCCAGGGTTTCCAGTTTTATGGCTCTTGGGTAGCAGATAGAATACACCTGGTCAGGGCTCTAGGGGTGTGTGTAGATTTGTTTCCATGCTATAGCAGGGAGTTTCTTGAGAAGATGGTGTCGTTTCCTTTGGTACTACTCAGTGGGATCAGAGGATAGGGGTCTGTAGAATGTGGTGTTGGAGAGTTGCCTGGCAGCCTCCTGTTCATAATCCAACCTGTTCATTATGACTACAGCACCTCCTTTGTCAGCCCCTTTGATTATAATGTCAGAGTTGTTTCTGAGGCTGTGCATGGCGTTGCGTTCTGTACAGCTGAGGTTATGGGGCAAGTGATGCTGTTTGTTCACAATTTCAGCCTGTGCACATCTGCAGAGGCCAGTATATTTATGCCTTTATCTGTAATTTTCACTCCATGCATCTGAAGAAGTGGGGGTTTTTTTACCCACAAAAACTTATGCCCAAATAAATCTTTTAGTCTTTAAGGTGTCACCGGACTCCTCATTGTTTTTGTGGATACAGACTAACATGGCTACCCCTCTGATACTTAACTAAATCCTTTGTCATATTGGCTTTGTTCTCATTAATGTGCTAGTAGAGGTAATTCTGTGCAGTGTAATACATGAAATAATTCATTTCTCTTTTCATGACATTGACAGTTTTGATGTGATAACAATGACTATTCCAGACCTGTTCAGCAAATAGTCACAATAATTGCCACAGAGCCTTCAGTCTACAGAACAGCAATGAAAGCTGCACTATGTGTTTATGACAGGCATATATTAGCACAACCTTTGTCTTGAGAAAAACTGACATGACTAAGGATGTGTCAAAGAAATAATATAAATAACGAGAGAACTGAACTCCTCAGGCCAATTAACAATTACTTGTGCCTGTAATATTTTATAGGAATAAGACACATGCATTGTAGACCACTAGTAAATTTAAAATAACGAAGCTATGTTGACTTTCTTTACTTTGCATAGTAAAATGTTGATTTGCTACATAAATATATCTGGCTTTAAAATTTTGAAAAAAGGAACAATATCTCTTTTCCTCCCTTTTCCTCTCCAGTGAGGTAAGGAAGAGCATGTTATAAATGCATTGCTAAATGTGAGAAGTAATTATTTTGAATACACAGTGTGATGGGTTGGGATCACAGAGACCTGCTTGGTGCTGCCCCCTGGTGTGCCAAGGCTACTTCTGCCCCTGCTTCCACTTTGGCCTTTTCCAGCTTGGGACTCCTGAATCCTGTCTGTTTTGAGCCAGATTCTACTGATCTGCTGCAAACACAGACTCAGGTCCGAACCAAGTCCACTAACAACTGTAAGGCTCCTGGAAGCGCTCTTGCCTTTGACACCCAGGTGCCCAACTCCCAAGGAGGTTCAAACCCTTAATAAATCCGTTTGACCCTGTATAAAGCTTATACAGGGCAAACTCATAAATAGTTCGCCTTCAATTTCAAAGATAGAAAGATATGCACAGCTGTTTGCCCCCCCTAGGTACCAACTCGCACTCCAGGTAACTTAATAAGTAAAAAGTGATTTTAATAAGTACGGAAAGTAGGATTTAAGTGATTCCAAGTAGTGACAGACAGAACAAATTGAATTACTAAGTAAAATAAAATAAAACACTCACATCTATGTCTAGTCAAACTTCACACAGATATAAAAACCTCACCAGCTCCAGATTCTTCCTTTCACAGGCAGTAGAACTCATAGCCTGGGTCCAGCAATCGCTCACACCCCCTATTGTCTTTGTCCTTTGTTGTCTGTCTCTCTCAGGTATGTGTCTGGGGGGTGGAGAGCCTCTTTCTTTAGCCAGCTGAAGACACCTATGGAGGGGTCTTCCAAGGGCTTTTATAGCCTTTCCCCCACTCTGTGTAGCATCATGTTGCCCTGGAGTTTGGGGATCACATGGGCAAGTCACCTGTCCATGCACCCTAACCAGTCCAACCAGTTGCATTCCTGACCAGGCCCCAATGTGGATTGGGGTCTGCACCTTCTTTTGTCTGTTTTGTGCTTGCACTTAACTTGCACATTCTTTTCTCCAAACCTGATCCCAGGCACTTACAAAGGCTATGTACAAAACCAGCAAATATAAAACCAATCTTCATAACTCCAACTACAACAATGATACATGCATACAAACAGGAGGAATAAATTCAGTAGGTCATAACTTTCACAGAGAGATGTTACATGGCACATGTAGCATAAAACATATTCCAGTTACACATATACATTTATAAGCATCTCCCCATAAAGTTTTATGGGGACACTGTCACACACAGAAAATCTCTTAACTTATATTAATTATATTAAGAAAAAAAGTAACAATATAATATATTTCATATTTTTTTTATTTTGTGTATGTTGGGACAGCAAATGCTTTTACTACTTTTAGTGGAAATTTTAATTTTTCCCCATTAATTCTGTTGTATAGATGAATAGGTTATTTTTTTTTCAATCTGTGTGGTTTTCCTCTTCGTGTCTCCTTGCTATGGATCTGTATGCCAGTAATAGGGGTGTAGTGGGAGGTGGAGACCTATCCATTCTTTTTTAAATTGCTTTGTATTTGTAATTATATTAAAATACTCTACTTCTGCACATATGTATTTGCTATGACAAACCCTCCTTAATAAAGCACCCTCTATTTATTAGCACACTTAACAAAATGTGGAGATAAAGCAAGATTTCAGGCCTATGTCAACACTGCAAAAAAAGCACTTCTGCAGTGAGTCTCAGAGCTTGGATCAACTTACTCAGGACCATGAGGCTCATGCTATGAGGCTAAAATTAACAATGTAGCTGTTTGGGTTTGGGCTGGAGGCCAGGCTCTGAGAACCAAGACCCTTGCCAGGTTTCACAATCTGGCTCCAGCCTGAACCCAGATGTCTACACTGTTATTTTTAGCCTCATAGCCAGTGGAGTAGCCAGGTTTAGAGCACAGGGGGTGCGGCGCTATAAAAAGGCGCCTCCCCGCTCCCCCTGTACTCACCCGGCAGCGCTTTAAAGGGCCCGGGGCTCCAGCCGCTGCGGAACCCCAGGGCCCTTTAAAGCGCCGCCAGAGCTCCGGCAGTGGGGCTCCCGCAGCGCTTTAAAAGGCCCGCAGCTCCCTGCGGCTGCAGGAGCCGTGGCCCTTTTAAAGCGCCCCCTTCCCCAGCCCGGCTCCGGCAGCAGGGCTCGGGCGGCGCCTTAAGGTGCCGCCTCTCCTCACACCGGGAGCGGCCACTCCCCCTGCTCCCCCTGGCTACGCTACTGCTCATAGCATGAAACCCATGAGCCCCAAGAGCCCCAATCAGTTGATCCAGGCTCTGAAATTCACTGCTGTGGCTCTTTTTCCTCAGTGTGGACATATCTGTGGTGTGTCCTGGATGGAAGCTGGAATCATGTAGGTAAGTATAGCGGTCAGTAGGTTTCCGGTATAGGGTGGTGTTTATGTGACCATTGCTTATTAGCACAGTGGTGTCTAGGAAATGGACCGCTTGTGTGGACTGGTCTATTGGTCCATTTCCTAGACACCACTGTGCTAATAAGCAATGGTCACATAAACACCACCCTATACCAGAAACCTACTGACCGCTACACTTACCTACATGCTTCCAGCTTCCATGCAGGACACACCACACTATCCATTGTTTACAGCCAAGCTTTAAGATACAACCGCATTTGCTCCAATCCCTCAGACAGAGACAGACACCTTCAAGATCTCTATCAAGCATTCTTAAAACAATACCCACCTGCTGAAGTAAAAAAACAGATTGATAGAGCCAAAAGAGTACCCAGGAGTCACCTACTACAGGACAGGCCCAAAAAAGAAAATAACAGAACGCCACTAGCTGTCACCTTTAGCCCCGAACTAAAACCTCTCCAGCACATCATCAAAGATCTACAACCTATCCTAAAAGATGATCCCTCACTCTCACAGATCTTGGGGGACAGACCAATCCTCACTTACAGACAGCCCCCCCAACCTGAAGCAAATACTCACCAGCAACCACACACCATACAACAAAAACACTAACCCAGGAACCTATCTTTGCAACAAAGCCCGATGCCAACTCTCTGTCCACATATCGATTCAAGTGATACCATCATAGGACCTAATATCAGCCACACCATCAGGGGATCATTCACCTGCACATCTACCAATGTGATATATGCCATCATGTGCCAGCAATTCCCCTCTGCCATGTACATTGGCCAAACCAGACAGTCTCTACGCAAAAGAATAAACGGACATAAATCTGACATCAGGAATCATAACATTCAAAAACCAGTAGGAGAACATTTCAACCTCCCTAATCACTCAGTGACAGACTTGAAGGTAGTAATTTTGCAACAAATTAAGTCCAAAAACAGACTACAACGAGAAGCTGTTGAACTCGAATTGATATGCAAACTAGATTCCATCAATTTAGGATTAAATAGAGATTTGGAATGGCTTGGCCATTATGTTAATTGAATCTATTTCCCTTAAGTTAACAATCCTCATTCACACCTGTGTGTCAACTGTCCACATTGGCCATCTTGTTTATCACTTCAAAGGTTTTTCTTCCCCTGCTGTTATGGTTCCTCTCAATTAATTAGCCTCTTAAGGTTGGTTCACGCACTTCCACCTTATCATGTTTCTCTGACTGTATAAATATCTGTCTACTGTATGTTTCATTCCATGCATCCGATGAAGTGGGTTCTAACCCACAAAAAGCTTATGGTGAAATAAATTTGTTAGTCTCTAAGGTGCCACAAGTATTTCTTTCTTTCTTATAGTTCTGTTTAGCTGTAAGGAGACTTTTGATTCCATCTTGCACACTGTACAGAAAACTGCTGATTCTATTAAATCTTTGTTTGCTCATATAACCTATATCTGGAGAAAATATGTAAAAGGGCTACAATTACATAAGTAAAACATACAAACTGGCAGCTAGCATACAATACTCAAAATTGACCATCAAATAATAGTGTTATAAAAAGATGCTAGTGTAATGTATCATTGACATACTCAATATGTAACTATCTATAAAAAAAATTACCTCATGCAGTAATGACACCGAGACAGTCATTAGGGGGATTGTTTGGGTTAGATCATTGTGCTTTGTCTAGACGATCAGTGATATTTTCTGAGGTTTCTATGCTTTGTAGAACCGCTGCACAAAAAGTGTTCTCACCTTGGCTCACCTTTCATGACTATGTGCTGGGAGGAAAGCAGTCATATATCAAGGCATTATCCTGGGTAAAATAGGTGGATGAGGCAGAAAAAAAAAGGAACAGCGTGTTCATCAAGATAATCCAGGAGACAGAGCTGCAGGAGAGCTGCTTCTTAATGGAATTGGTCAGAAAACCCAAATCTCCTCCTGCAAAAAATTCACAGGAAAAATCATATTTTTCAATTTTGCACTGAAAAAAATTCTCCATTCTCCCCCTGCTCTCAACCACTGGAAAAAGGAGTGAGAAAAGTGAGTAAGGGTATGAAAGTAGGGGAAAATACTTCCCCATTTATTTATTGGTTTACATCTGAGAAGTTGTGTAAGAGTAATGGTGAATGAAATAAATTCTGATCACATTTTTAAAACAATTCCTGCATTCTTTCCAGTGAAGGTGGGGAGAGGGAGAAGGAATGCCACAGTTACCATGCTAGTTGCTATCTGTCCCTTCTTGGTCTCTGAGTGCACTCCCTCAGGTGAAGGTCTCACCATCTTCCCTTTTCTCAGGTTGGAACCACCATTCTGAGACTGGGCTTTGGCTATACAGTCTATGATCAGTATCGTCTAGTGACCAGAAAGCCTCCTTAAACCAAAGTCTGTTTAAAGCCAAAGATTTTCAGAGGAAAAGATCGTAAACAGTCTAAAGCAACTCTGGCTTCCTTAGGATACAACATTCCCAGGAAGCTGGGGAAGGCCACACTCACTTCAGACACTCCCCCAGAACCTATCTGTACATGTCCTGTCAGTCTGTTTTCCCCCAACCCCATCATAAGAAGTTCACTGACAATTCTCCCCAGTCCCTCCAGAGAGGCTTTTTAACCAATGGGCTAGACTCAAAGGGACTTAAGCACCAAATTCCCAAGTTTAAGTACTGCTGGTAATCCCAAAACTCCTGCTTTGCTGATCCTGGACCTTGTCGATGGCTGAATTTATTTGATGCCTAAGTTGGTTTTTTCAGTAAAAGTTCTCTAACCACCTATATGTCTGCCTCTGAGCATGTTCACTGCTGCATGGCAATAATAGGCCTGTAAACCTAACTTCAGTATCAAATAGGTTGAAACTATAGTAAAAAACAGAATTATCAGACACATAAATGAACATGATTTGTTGGGGATAGGGTGACCAGACAGCAAGTGTAAAAATTTTTACAAAAAGTCAGCTGAAAATAGTGAAAGAGGCACTCCAGGAATACAGAGAGAAAAATTCCTGGCAGACTTAAACTAAAGCCTCTGAGAAAATTGAAAGGGAGAATCATATGCTCCAAGGTATGGCAAAGAAATTAACCTTGAAGCAGGACAGGGCACCCGCAAATCATAGTCGCTGTGAGGCACTAATTGTGAAGCAGGAGAAGGCCATATGTATGGCACCCCCAGGCATAATTACAAAGCCTGTGTCCATGAAAAGGGACGATTCAGTGAGGAAAGCAGGATTGGGCCCAGACAAGCAGGCAGGCAACAGATACAGAGGTTGGAAAACAGGTTAGAAGCCCTGAGGGCATAGTGGCACGATCCCATCTGAGCGTCTCTACAGCTACTTCAGTGATGTATTCGACCACATAGCCCGGAACGACGCGCAGCGCCCAGAGTGCCTCCGCCCCCTACCCCGTATCGACGAAGCAGGTGTCCTAGAGCCTGACTATACGCCCAAGGAAGTGATGGCCAGACTCTCCAAAACAAAAAACACAGCTCCTGGGAAAGACGGCATCCCCTACAGCCTCCTGAAAAAGCGAGATCCTGGCTGCCTGGTCCTCACCACGCTCTTCAACCAGTGCAAGCGGTTCTGCCGGACTCCCAGCTTCTGGAAGAAGGCCATGACGGTGCTGGTGTACAAGAAGGGTGAGCGGGACGACCCCTGCAACTGGAGGCCCATCTCCCTCTACTCCACAATGTACAAGCTGTATGCCGGTTGCCTGGCGTCAAGGATCACGGAGTGGTCGGTGAGCGGGGGAGCCATCAGCTCCATCCAGAAAGGCTTCATGTCCTGCGAGGGCTTTTACGAACACAACTTCGTCCTCCAAACCACCATCCAAATGGCCAGAAGGGTGCGGAGGCAGTGTGCGGTAGCGTGGCTCGACCTGGCTAACGCCTTCGGGTCCATGCCCCACCACTACATCTTTGCCACACTCCAGCAGTTCGGGATGCCAGAGAACTTCCTTTGTGTGATCCAAGAGCTGTATGAGGGATGCAGCACCACCATCCGCTCGGTCGAAGGGGAGACCGCCGAGATCCCAGTTCGGAGCGGAGTTAAGCAGGGCTGTCCCCTCAGACCCATCATCTTTAACCTCGCCATGGAGCCATTGCTGCGAGCAATCTCCAATGGCACAGATAGCTTCAACATCCACAGCAAGAGGGTGAGCGTCCTGGCTTACGCGGACGACCTGGTCCTG
This sequence comes from Chelydra serpentina, assembly GCA_037349315.1. Taxonomy (NCBI): domain Eukaryota; kingdom Metazoa; phylum Chordata; order Testudines; family Chelydridae; genus Chelydra; species Chelydra serpentina. Next base: position 83,975,501 of record JBAIAC010000004.1, read on the forward strand.
ACCGCCGATGACCCAGAAGGCCTCCAAGGTATGCTAGATGCCACCAGTTGAGCTGCCGACTGGATGGGACTATTCTTCAATGCAAAGAAGTGTGCAACTCTCCACATCGACGGCAGCAAAAGGGACCCGGTGCAGGCGACAGGGTTCCAGATCCAGGGTGAGCCTGTCATCCCCCTGGCAGAGGGGCAGGCATACCAGCACCTCGGCATGCCGACGGGTTTCCGTGTCCAGCAGACACCTGAGGACACCATCCAGGAGATCCTGCAGGATGCCGCCAAGATCGACGCCTCCCTGCTGGCACCGTGACAGATGATAAATGCCCTGAACACCTTCCTGATCCCCCGCATCTCATTCATCCTAAGGGGATCTGCCATGGCGAAGGTACCCCTCAACAAGGCGGACAAGATCTGACAACTGGTGAAGAAGTGGCTGTTCCTTCCCCAGAGAGCCAGCAACGAGCTGGTCTACATCACCCACAGGCAGGGCGGCGCCAACGTCCCCCGCATGGGCGACCTGTGTGACGTCGCGGTTAACACCCATGCTTTCCGCCTGCTGACGTGTCCCGACACCACTGTAAGGAACATCGCGGTGAACGCCCTCCAGGATGCGACAAAGAAGCGGATCGGCAGAGCCCCCTCTAACCAAGACATCGTCACCTTCCTGAGCGGTTCCCTGGACGGCGAATTCGGACGGGACGGGCGCGACATCGCTTCGCTGTGGTCCTGTGCTCACAACGCCACACGTCGTCTGGGAAAGCGCATCAGCTGCCGCTGGGAGTGGTGCGAGGAGCGCCAGGAGTTGGGAGTCCTGGTGCCACAGATCAGGTCCCATGACAACACCATCGTCACCCCGAGCGCCAGGGGCATGCTGGAGAGGACCCTGAAGGCAGCTGTCCACTCGCTGTACGTGGAAACCCTGAAGCGTAAACCGGACCAGGGTAAAGCCTTCGAGCTGACCAGCAAGTGGGACACCAGCAACCACTTCCTCGCCGGGGGCGGCTTCACCCGTTTTGCCAACTGGCGGTTCATCCACCGTGCCCGGCTCAACTGCGTCCTGCTCAACGGAGCCGTCCGCCATGGGAACTGGGACAAGCGCTGCAGGAAGTGTGGCTACTGCAACGAGACCCTGCCCCATGTCCTGTGCAGCTGCAAGCCCCACTCCAGAGCCTGGAAGCTGCGCCACAACACCATCCAGGACCGCCTGGTGAATGCCATCCCACCGTGCCTGGGGCAGGTCGCTGTGAACTGCGCCATCCCCGGTACCGACAGCCAGCTGCAACCTGACGTGGTCGTCACCGACGAGGCCCAGAAAAAGATCATCCTCGTCGACGTCACGGTCTCCTTTGAGAACAGGACCCCGGCCTTTCACGTAGCCCGAGCTCATAAGCTGGAAAAATACACCCCCCTGGCCGACACCCTGAGAGCGAAGGGCTACAAGATGCAGATGGATGCCCTGATCGTCGGAGCCCTGGGCGCCTGGGACCCCTGCAACGAGCCTGTGCTGCAGACCTGCGGGATCGGTCGACGCTACGCACGGCTGATGCGGCGCCTCATGGTCTCGGACACCATCCGATGGTCCAGGGACATCTACATCGAACACATCACCAGCCACCGACAGTACCAGGAGGCATGAACCGGAACGACATCGTACAGCATCTATGAGAAAGGGACCGAGAGTCCTTTTCCCACTGGACCATATGAACTGGAACCATAAACTCACTGAACATTAAATCTCACCAAATGAGGGTAAATCCATCCTCATTATCGTACCCACTCATTCTACGCCACACCTGAACATAGCCATTATATATGAACAACTTACCCTCATATCTCAATCTCTGTACTTTGACCCGTTAAGCCTTTACCCCCAATTGGGGATGTTGCAGATTATGTATTCCTTACGTCATCCAACCCTAAAACCGAATTTAGCTCTCCTTGATAATCTGTACTTTATCCCCTGATAACCAGAAACTTCTATGCTTAAACTCTGTACTGTTATATTTTTAACATTATCTTAATAAAAATTTTAAAGCTGTAGGGAACTGAGCAGTTAAAGGTTGTGAAAATGTTAAAGAGAAGGAGAATTCTTGGCTTCTTTGCAGTCATTCTGAAGGGAAAATGGGCCCTTTCCCAAAGGAATATGTGCAAATAAGCCAGGCAAAAGGAAACTCTGATTGAAATCATTTGACTATGAACAGTTTAGTCAAATTTGCTAAAAGAACATAAGGGGGGTTCTATTGGAACTTAACTGCCCCAAATGTATAAAGGAAATGTAATATGTACTGTGGCAAATTGCCGGCACTACTATGATGGGTCCCGCACTTTCTCTTCTTGTGGGGGGGGTTTCAGGGTGCCATTTCTTGCCCCTGAACTGGGGTAACAGCTATTCTATTAGTATCCCAGGGAAGGGGAGTGGAGAGGGAGGGACCCAGGCCCACCCTCTACTCCGGGTCCCAGCCCAGGGGCCCTATGATAGCAGGTGAACCACTTGTACCAGTGATTCTTTCCCCTGGGGTACTTCCCTCTCCTGACCTTCAGCTTGTGGGGCTTCCTGCCTTCCCTCTGCACAAGCCAGGTGTCCCTTTACCTAGGATCTTGGTCTTCTTAGCCCGCTGCAGCACTTCTCAAAACTCTCCTCTGCTTTCCTCCGAACTGCTTTGTTCCACCACCAATCCACTCTGCTTCACTCCTCCAGACTGCTCTCTGCTGCACCACCAAACCACTCTGATTCAGCTCCTCCAAACTCTCATAGACTCATAGACTCATAGACTTTTAGGTCAGAAGGGACCATTATGATCATCTAGTCTGACCTCCTGCACAATGCAGGCCACAGAATCTCACCCACCCACTCCTGGAATAATCCTCTCACCTATGTCTCAGCTATTGAAGTCCTCAAATCATGGTTTAAAGACTTCAAGATGCAGAGAATCCTCCGGTAAGTGACCCGTGCCCCATGCTGCAGAGGAAGGCAAAAAAACCTCCAGGGCCTCTGCCAATCTACCCTGGAGGAAAATTCCTTCCCGACCCCAAATATGGCGATCAGCTGAACCCCGAGCATGTGGGCAAGACTCACCAGCCAGACACCCAGGAAAAAGTTCTCTGTAGTAACTTCTAACATCCCATCATTGACCATTGGTCCTATTTACCACTGATTGCAATTAATTGACCTTTGACTAAGATCATGTTATCCCATCAAACCATCCCCTCCATAAACGTATCTAGCTTAATCTTGAAGCCAGTTAGGTCTTTTGCCCCCACTGCTTCCCTTGGAAGGCTGTTCCAGAACTTCACTCCTCTGATGGTTAGAAACCTTCATCTAATTTCCAGTCTAAACTTCCTGATGGCCAGTTTATATCCATTTGTTCTTGTGTCCACATTGGTACTGAGCTGAAATAATTCCTCTCCCTCCCTGGTATTTATCCCTCTGATATATTTAAAGAGAGCAATCATATCTCCCCTCAGCCTTCTTTTGGTTAAGGTAAACAAACCAAGCTCCTTGAGTCTCCTTTCATACGACAGGTTTTCCATTCCCCGGATCATCCTAGTGGCCCTTCTTTGTACCTGTTCCAGTTTGAATTCATCCTTCTTAAACATGGGAGACCAGAACTGCACACAGTATTCCAAATGAGGTCTTACCAGTGCCTTGTATAAGGGTACTAACACCTCCTTATCTCTACTAGAAATATCTCGCCTAATGCATCCCAAGACCGCATTAGCGTTTTTCACGGCCACATCACATTGGCGACTCATAGTCATCCTGTGATCAACCAGGACTCCGAGGTCCTTCTCCTCTTCCGTTACTTCCAACTGATGCGTCCCCAGCTTATAACTAAAATTCTTGTTATTAATCCCTAAATGCATAACCTTACACTTCTCACTATTAAATTTCATCCTATTACTATTACTCCAGTTTACAAGGTCATCCAGATCTTCCTGTAGGATATCCCGATCCTTTTCTGAATTGGCAATACCTCCCAACTTTGTGTCATCTGCAAACTTTATTAGCACACTCCCACTCTTGGTGCCGAGGTCAGTAATAAAAAGATTAAATAAAATTGGTCCCAAAACTCTGCTCCAGCTCCTCCTCTAGCTGATTGAAGCAGGGGGATTTTATCAGGTGACTGGCTTCAGGTGCTCTAATTGGTTTCAGGTGCTTTTAATTAATCTACAGGGAATAAGGCTTCTCCTCATCCTAGATCACTCTCCTGCTGCCTTCTGGCCATGCTGTATCACAGTACAAACAGAGCAGTGTAGAAGGGATGTTAAGAAAAAGAAAATGTGTATGTATCTATCTGTGTAAATATGTGAGGTTCTAAGACCCTAAACTAACACACTTGGTTTGTAAAACTCCTGTTTTGTAGGTTTAAGCTATATTGGTTTTGTTTTGAATAATGCCACTAAAAATCCATTTGACTCTTTAATTCAAAGTTGCAAAACTGACAGACCTCTTTGCTAGAACAGGTAATTAGTGATGTTTGGCTTTGGAATTTGGCATTTAACCCTTAGGGGTAACTTGATGCTTTGCAAAATTTAAACTGTTTTAAAATAAAGATAAGTTGTGGGTGCAGCAGGGCAGTCAAAATCAGGAGAATAGAAAAAAAATCTGGATTCTTTTTGTTTATTTGGTTGTTTGTTTGTAACAAAATAGCAGATAAGTGCTGTAGCAAAAGAATAAGACATTAAAAAAGACAGTGCTCCTCTGAAGTAACAGCAGGGGTGAGAGGTGCACAAAACAAAAAGAAGCAATGCTGGAAACACTGAGCCTTACAATGGCTCTGTGTAATCAGACTGTCACTTTGATAAAGGTACATGAACACTCTGTAAGCACAAGAAATAGTTACATCTTATGTAAAAATTATCCATATCAATGTTTTAGAAGTTAAACTATGGAAGAAATGTGCATTTAGAACATGTGGAGTGTATATTGTAAAAGGGGTAAAAGAAATAACATACCATGTTACCTAATTACAATCCTATTAGGCTCTAAGGGGCTACAATAGGTTGTATTTTCTTTTTCAGATTACTGTATGCTTTGAAAGCAGGAGTTAAAAGTGAAGAGTAATCAAAACTCTGGTAAAAGTTAATTGTGTCCCTCTTAAGACAGAGTCTCTGAGCTGCTGATGACTTTGAATCCAAAAGGAAGCCAAAAGGGCATCTGTGTTAATGCAAACTACCTAACTAAAAGAAAAAGAGAGAAAAGAACTGCCATGACAAAGGGGCTAAAAATAAAGGACATACCTGGTCAGCAAACAAATTGTCTAAATAAAAGGCATGGTATAACAAGATTACATTTATTAAAAGTATGTTAATAAGTACCCCTGTAACAATGTATAGTGTGTATGACTTTTTGAAAAATCCTTTCAGGTCATATGGTAATGATGCTTCTCAGGTATTACCTGTAAATAAACGTAAAGCTTAACACAGCAGATATTTTTTGTTTTAACCTGGTCTGCTGTATAAAAAGGGAAACTGAGGTACTGAACAGAGGGATAATTTCCCCTAAACCCCTAAAAGGTGAAAGCCATTAAAACCTGGCAGGCCTATAGAACAAACAGGAAAATATGGGGGTAATTCCTCTGTTTTGCCTGCAATTAGCAAGGGTACTTGTAAAAGAAAGGTATATTTTACACAATAATTTGCCACCCCAAAAGGGGTAGAAACATGTTATTTTTGTCTTTCAGAAAATCAAGAAAAGCGGATACTAGCTGAAGAGTTCTAAAATACCATGGTTATAGTGTTGTGACAAAGTCTGTGTTCAGTGTTCTGTGTTGCATCTTCTGTGTCTGTCTCTGGTGGGTGTCCTGTGCTAGCATTGGATCCCGAGGGAGATTACACTAGACAGGGCAAAGGCCATTTCCTCTCTCTACTTCCACCTCTCCAACCAAATTATCAATCACATCCACCTCTGTTCACAAGACTTTGATCCCCAATGCATCAGGTTTATTTTTGTTGTTGTTGTTAGGTTCTCTAATAATCATTTTGTTGTTGGTTTTTTTTATATTGATACATTTGTATTGTTGGTTACATTTTTCTTGTACTGTTAATTTCCCTTTCCTCTATGCTCGCTGGTTCTACTTCCCCAAAGCCCTGAAGGGTAGTTCATGAGCCCCCACAACCTGTACAACTAAATGTCAGTTTAAGTCCAAATCAGTAACCAGGCTTTCTTGTGTCTTGTCACTGTTGTGTATTAAATATTGCAGGGAAACATCCACAGGTAGCAGACACCATATTAGGAGGAATTGGTTTTGTAGATCTGGAGGTATTTAAGAATGAATTAAGCTCTCTGTCCCAGCTACAGGACAGCCTAATACAAAAACAAAGAAAAAAAATCACTGTTTGATACTTATCAGTACAAATGAATGCAGTATGTTTTTAGCATTGCAAAACCAGATTTGTTAATTGGGGAAATAATTGTAAAAATAGCACATCAACAGTCTCTGGAGGCAAAGGTATGGAAGATTAGCCCACTCCCCATATTACACATGGGATAATTTTGGCTGCCTCGTACCTCGAGCCAGTGGGCTGGGGAGGGAGGAAAACTATTGGACACTAGAAATTGTACTCAGTGGACTTCTCAAAAGTGGGTATGCCTCACCTTACCTGTTGCCCCAGAGCCTTGCAGTAAAGATGTTTCCTTGGGATCATGTATGTGGGATAAATTGGATAACAAAACCAAAGTATTGTACAATGGACAATGTGTATGTATCCACTCTTGGGAGGAAATATTTTGGGAGGATGGGAGTGTTAGCATCCCCCCCAGTAGATGAATGTAATTGCAATGTCAGTACTGTATTTACTAAAAATCACACTTACTATTTACCTCAGCCACACACACCAAAAAAAAAAGTCCCAGCTTAGTAGTCTTGATATTGAATTGTATTTGTATAATTGGAACATGTGGCATGTGTTTTTGGATAAAAAGAGAGTTCTCTAAATTAGAATCACAAACCTTCTCTTAAACAGGTTAAATAGAAAGTGACACTAACGATTAGATATCATAGTGTCAAAATGGGGATTATGTAGGGATATTAAAGAAGGTACTGAAAGTGATTCCCCAAGTGAAAGTAACTCCCCATAATTTGTCCCCCACAATTTAAACCTCATAGCATTACCAAGAAAAAGATCTCTTGGATACCTTGTTAAACTTACAAGCTACTGTCTGTGTAAACCATTGATTGTATCTGTTCTCAGAAAGATACTGTATTGCTATGAGAAACTTGCAAACAAGTTATTTGCCTTTGTCTTTATGCATGCTTTGTACCTAGAAACAGCATAGAAAGACCCCCACCCTCTTTGATTAAAGGGCAGGGAGTCTCAAATAAATTAGTACACACCCTGAAAGTGGTGGAGACAGTATGTATGTGGACGGATGCTTGGTGTAGATAATGAATGAATGAATGATCAGGGAAGTGCCAGCCATGGAATTCACTGACCATCGGCTGAAGGCGGCATCAAGTGGGAATGACCAGACAACCCGCCCCCTTCGCCCCCGAGGGTAAACTGGGATATCCACCCGACCATCTCAAAGGATGGGAAAAACAAGATAACATCTGACAGCACAAACATCAGGAATGTGTCATCTGTTGATTGAGTCAGCAACAGCAGGGTGAAACAGTTCCCATCGACTAACAGAGGAATTAATTCCTATAAGAATGGCCTCTAAAGACTGAGGACTTTGAGTCTCTGGTTCTGCTACCACCCTCCAGGAGCATCAGATGCATCTGACAAGGACTCGGCTCCACCCTCATACCCAGGTTACCTGGCCAGTAACCTGGCATGAGCAACTTCTATGCTGGTAACTATGACATCTATGCAGAACCTGTGTGTGTGTGCGTGTATGAATGAATGTGAAACTGAATGAATAACTGACTGCTTACTATGATTCTTTTTGTATTCACAATAAATGTGACTTTTTTTTTTATTTTGTCTTATCGCCTTTAATAAGATCCCGCTGGTTTTTATTTTATTGGTATAACACCCACACCTTGAATACTACATGAATTTCTAGTCATCCTATTTGAATAAAAAGATCTATTGAAATTGGAAAAAGTACAGAGAAGGACAACAGAAATGATTAGAGATATGGAACAACTTGAGAAGAGATTAAAAGTACTGTGACTCTTCAGCTTGAAAAAGAGATGACCAAGGGGTTAATACAATAGAGGCCTATACAATCACGAATGTTATGGAGAAAGTGAATAGGGACAGGTTATTTATACATTCACACAACATTCATTTATCCATTCACACAACACAGGAACCAATAAAATTAAAGGGTTTAAAACAAACATAAGGAAGTACTTTACATAGCACACAGTCAATCTGTGGAACTCGTTCCCAGGGGATATTGTGGATTAAAAAAAGAATTACATACAGTCATGGACGATAGGTCCATCAATGCTATTAGCCAAGATGGACTGGGACACCACACCATGCTCTGGGTGTCCCTAGGCATCTGACCACCAGAATCCAGTCCCTTTGCTCCAATGACTCTTTAATTATTTATCCACAGAAGGGATTGAGGGACAATCACGTTTGCAATTAATTTTTGACTTCAAATTTTCCAAATGGAAAAATCTAAAAAAATATAATCAAAGTCAACATTTTTCCATAGAAAATCTCATTTTCAGTCTCCTTTCTTTACATTTCCAGTAGGAAAATACTTTTCATAATGTTCTTGGTGACAAGACAATGTAGCCTTCACTGAGGTTTGTGTGGGGGGGAAAAGTAGTTGTTTGGGTGAAGTTTGTTATTGCATCTGTTCAGGTGAAGAGGATTTGGATCCAGTTATGTAAATTAGCTACACTAGAGAATATCTTGACTCCGTATCATCCATTTCTGTACCACCAGGACCCTATCCTTCTGCAAAGGCACCCCAAAGATGTTATCACTTGGCAGAGGAATAACAATAGTGTATATTATTATGAAAATACTGTGGAGTGGTTATGGAGATTCTGGTCTTTCACAGTTACCAGAAAGGACCAGGATGTGTTGCAGTGGGAAGCTTTATGAAGATGGGAATTTCCTGGTGAAAGAGTTCTCTAGGTGCTGCTTAAATCATGCCTTTTTGTGCCATGTGGCATGAGGACTCAGTTAATCCTTCTCTCTAAAGAAGGAGTAAAGGAAAGATAACAAACCCCACAGACTACCAGCATTTCAAGTGAGTGGGGAAAGTGGAAGATCAGACAGGAGATTTGGGAAAGCTGCAGCAGGAAGGAGGCAGAGTGCTGTTTCAGTGCAGCAATGGAGTCCATAGTACAAATGACTGAGTTAGAGAAGTTTGATATTTGATAACTCAGGCAGCAGGCTTTGTTGGATCTGTATATTTGAGCAATCCCTCATGGCTTCTGGTTTAACAGACAAAATAAAAAAAATACCAGGTAAATGTTGTGCTATTTCCCTATAGGTGATACTGATCATGACATCCTGTGTACCCTATCCCTCACTAATGAGGGGGGAAAAAGAATACACCAAAGTGAAAAAGGCTTTTTATGCCCATTTCATAGGCAGACAGAATGTTATAATATGCAAGGACCAGACTTAATAGATGGTGGCAGGAAAAATGGGAAACAGCTGAAACTTTCAATATTGCAGTTCACAGTCTTGGTGAACATTACAAACATCAAACATTAAAAGAAGAACTAATAAGAGACAGGCTTGCTGTTGGCATAATAAATTCCAATTTACCAGCACAACTTCAGGAGACACAGATCGCGCCCTAGCAAAAGTGAGAAAACAATAAATAAACAGCAATGTAACTTAAATGATAGGAGCATAGAAGAGATGGCATTAGATAATATTGAGACAGTAAAGAGAAAAGACACATGTGAAAGAAGCAATCATACCAAATTTACAACATAAAAACAATGCACAAGAATGGGAAACCAAAATTCCTTAACAGGAGTGAAACTTGGAAAAAGCTGTGGATGATGTGACAAGACACCCAGACACAGCCAGCAACAATGTCCAGCAATGGATGTAGAATGAAGGAGATACCATAAAATTGGACATTTTGGAATAACATGTAGGTCATGAAGAGTAGTAAAAAAAAGTCCATGAGGGACACCAAAACTACCTGACAGACATTAGCAGTGGGTAGCAACAGATCTGTTTTTCTAGAAAGTGCAAATATACATTATTGTACCTCATTATGTCTCCGGGTATATGGACTTGGTTATACTTGCTCAGCATGTAGTTCTTGAAGCCCTTCTGTCTGATAATGATCCTAAATTTACCTCTAAAACATTCCTGGTATTTGCACAGGATGTTGATTTTGGACATCATACTAGTAGCCCACATTACGACCAGAGCAATGGGAAGATGGAGAGATCAGAGCAGATTTTTAAAAAAATCCGTCAACCCATATAAAGCATTCTTGGCAATATTGATCAACATTGCTTGCATCTGGACTGCTTACAGAAGAAATTCTGATGCGAAGATGACTAAGGACTCCTTTAACTGCGACAGTGATACAGCTGATACCTAAGTGGCCTGACCTGATGGAATTTTGGAAAAAGGGATTCTGAAGTAAAAAGTCAATAGCAACAAAAGTTCAATTTTCAGCACATAACAAAAGTACTTCCTGAACTGAGGCCAGGGAACAAATTGCAGATCAAAACCCTTTGACTTTTGGAACAGTTTTGAAAGTAAGATTTTTTAATATAGTAGCTGATTTAAAAAAAATAAAGGAAGGGCATACAGAGCTGGTTTTCTTAACCACAATATTGGCAAAGTCTTTGTTACTTTGTTGACCTATACCTATCATGAATAATTTGTGGTCCAGGGGATGAATCATAGGACTGAACATATACATTCTTTTCCCATTTCTTCCACAGACTCTCCAGATGATCTTAGGCACATAAGCTGATGGGTAAAAAAAATTACGTAAGCACCAAATATGACTGTACTTAGAAAAACACCAAATACAGTAGTGTATATACAAATCAGCAGGTCTACCTACTTTTCACAGGATACTGGCAATTATTTTTCAAGTGTCCTAGGGATACTAGAGAATTGGAAAATGCAAATAGTACAGCAGTCTTTTGGTTTTATTTAAAGGAGGAAGGATGTAAGTCCCAAGAAAAATTGCTAATCTCAGTCCCAAGTAGAATGATAGACTCAATGTTTCAAGATAAATTCTGGAACTCCAAGTAGCTAACAGAACCATAAGCAATAAAGAAAAATGGGTTTGTAATGAAATAAATATGCCAGACATGCTTGATTCCTTTTTTTTACTGTTTGGAAAATCAGTAGATGAAGCGAATTCAGATATCTAGTAAGTGATGTATTCGATACAGAGTCTCACGGTCTTACTTACAAAATTAATTCAAATGGGCTTGAAGACTGTCTAAAGGACAACAAACAAACAAACAGAAATGTACTGAATTGGGGTAATTTCAACAAGAAGCCACAGGGATTGATGTTAGGCCCAGTTTTATTAAACATCTTTATTACTGATCTGGAAGAAGGAGTAAATAACATATTAATTAAATTTGCACATGATATTAAATTGTGATGTACTACAACTACCATGGGGTACAAAGAAATAATAAAATGGGATCAAGAGAGATTAGAATTTTTGGCAAAAAATAAAATGAGATTCAGTCTTAGAAAAAATGCAAGCTGTACATTTGGGGAATGACAATCCTGATTTTGATGCTATTAGTGTGCACCCAGATCACTGCATACAGCTTTAGATACCTGAGTATCAAGAATATATTGCCAACTTGGAAAGAAGTGAGAAAAGAGCATTACAATTGATTCAGTATCTGGAAGAGCTAATGGGACAATATTAAAAGAACAAAAATCTGTATACTCCATCAGGGTTACAGGAATTTACTGAGGGTAACAGCATTCTGAAATACTTAGGGGGTACAAAAATTTCAAAGAAAGCTGAGAAATTGTTCAGTATGTTAAAAAGGACTGTAAGTAGAAGCAATCAAATGATGTTATTCATGAGTCAGATTCACCCCTGTAAAGAAGACCAGCAAAATAACTATGTTATATATACTGCATATATCCCATTTAAACCCTGCTTTTTAGGGTTAGTGTGGGACTTCAGTGTTACATAGGCTCCGTGTGTGTCCTTTGCATGGGGTGGGTGGGTGAATTTCACACCATCACTCATTCCTCATTAGAAATAATAACACTTTGTTTGTATTATACTAGTCAATTACAGTATAGTGCTGTAAATGTACTTGATGTTATACAGCAATAGGACAGTATCAGATACCTAACATGTCCCTGCACCCAAAGGGCTTACTATCCTTATCTAAGAAGGTGCCACAGGTTGATAAATCAGGGGGAGGGGAGTATCTACTGAATTATCAGCCCATATAGATACTGGAGCATAGTGACACTCTTGTACATGAAGACAGGGCCGGTGCTTCCATTAGGCGACCCTAGGCGGTTGCCTAGGGCGCCGGCATTTGAGGGGTGGCGACTCCCGGCGGCAGCTGCTGGCGCCGGGGGAGGTAAGCTGCCGCGGGCGGGGAGCTGGCCCTGGGCGAGAGGCTGCCCTGACCCCCGGGTTAGCTGCTGCGGGGTGGGGGGGGGGCAGGGAGCTGCCCGCCGCGGGCGGGGGGATGGGAGGCCAGCCAACAGGGGGTGGGAGGCTGCTGCGGGGGCGGGGGGAGCGGGGAGCTGGCCGCCGCGGGCGGGGGGGCGGTAGGCTGCTGCGGGGTCACGGGTGGGGGGGAGCGGGGAGCCGGCCGCTGCATGGGGGCGGGAGCCAGGCGGGGGGGGAGGAGGCTGCCGTGGCCCACGGGTGGGGGGCTGGCTGTCACTTGGGGGGGGGAGCCGCCGTGGCCCGCAGGCAGGGGGCTGCCTTGGGGGGATGGGGAACTGGCTGCTGTGGGCAGGGGGGGTGGTTAGCCGCTGCCGGGGGGATGGGGAGCTGGCTGCCGTGGGGTAGGGGGCAGCGTTAGCTGGGCGGGGGTGCAGTGCTAGTGCAAGGACATTTCGCCTAGAATTTTGAGGCCCTGCATGAAGACAGTTTGAAATTTGCCTGTGATAGCTCAGAGTTTGGGATCTGTATTGGGAGAAAAAAAAGAAAAACCCATACCAGAAAGCTAAATATATGTTTTGCTTAAAATGATTCTGCTAAAACCAAGAATCTGGGGAGTGCATAACAATAGAAGATCTCTAAGTAGGATGCATAAGTTCTAGCAACTGTATATTCCTTTAAACGGATTATGAAATCCCTGATTCTGTTAGGATTGTGCTAGGATTGTGCACATCTGCTGGGATTGTGCACATCCCTCAGACCGCACCGCTTCCCGCAGGCCCCATTGGCCTGCAACAGCAAACCACGGCCAGTGGGAGCTGTGATCGGCCGAACCTGTGGATGCTGCAGGTAAACAAACCATCCCAGCCCACCAGCTGATTTCCCTGACGGGCCGCGTGCCAAAGATTTCAGATCCCTGATCTAAGTAATACTAGCTGTCTACCATTGTTCAATGACATCACTTATGTAGCTGTCTTCTAATGACCATAAATTAAATTCCCTGTATTCTGTTTCTTACTATTGCTGCTCTACTGCCTTTGTCAAATCATAAAAACAATGTACCTAAAATGAAACTACTACAATAGAGTACTAATATGTGCTACTATTAATACTGCACTTCGCCAATCTTCATCTCCTTCTGCCGCAAGGATAGAATTGTAATTCTGGCAGTTCAATGGGCACATGAATATTAAAATCTATCTCAGGGGATAGGTCAGGGAATAAAATGGGATGTTAAAAAAATGATGCTTACAGGACGTGATCATCAATATCATGTGACTTCACCGGAGTCAGCCATTTTCCTAATATTTCAAAACTAAAGGAACCATGGAATTTTGAGGCAATACAAAATACACTGAGTGCATAAAACATGAAATATAAAAAAAGTACAGTATGTGAGTACTGTAAGTTTCATTCAATGATTATATGAAAAAGTAGAACAAGCATCCACTACTGACTAATTTCTCTGAGGAAATGTTTTTTTGTGCTAGTTTATTTTCTCTTCATTCACATAATTCCATCAAAACCGTTGTATATTTAACTAAAACTGAATGAATTATTACTGTGACAATAAAATTCATCGCTCAATAAATAACCACTTCACTAATGAAGTGTGAAGAAAACTGCAAGGAGAAACTTAATTAGATCATTTATAACTCATTAAGTAGCAAACTGCTATACCCCCTGTTGGTTACTGTTAGTGGTGAAAAAGATAAAATAGCATAAACATTGCTTCAGACACTAAGTTAAGTTCACATGTTCCCAGAAGATAGTGTACATGTGTCCATTTGTTTTAGTAGTATTGCTTTTTCTGTTGAGTCTAATTACAATGGAATTGGAATCTCTGTGAGCTACGTTTCTAGGCAATGCATTGTTATGTTGTCTCTATTTTCAGTGCACTTGCTTTGCAATTATATGGCAAAACATATAAATAAAGCTTTTCTATATACATGTGTGCATGAGGAAATAAGTAACTGCTTTTACATTACTGTAAGAAGTAATGTGGAAACAAAGATAAAAAGTAAAATACTACTCTGCCACATATTGTGATACTTCCCACCTCCTGGTTACCCTGGGAAACATCTGTTTTGTCTGGCATTTTAGCTGTGAATCCCTTACCAAGGCCCAGGTCTCCTGTGTGCATGGTTGAACAAAACACCAGTAGTGATCATAAAATAAATACTAATCAAAATAACTGGGTTCTTTCACCCCGGAACATAGAATTGTATCCATGACCATCTTGGCTAATAGTCACTGATGGACCAATCCTCCATGAACTTGTCTAATTCTTTTTCGAAGCCAGTTCTATTTTTGGCCTGCACATTACCCTGTGGTGATGGGTTCCACAGGCTGACTGTGAGGTGTGTGAAGAAGAACTCCGTTGTGTTTGTTTTAAACCTGCCACCTATTAATTTCATTGGGTGACCCCTAGTTTTTGTGTTATGTGAAATTCTTGTGTTATGTGTTATTCACTTTCTTCACACCATTCATCATTTTATAGACCTCTATTGTATTCCTCCCTTAGTCATTTTTTTCCAAGTTGAACAGTCTGTCTTTTTAAAACCTCCTTGTATGGTAGTTGTCCCATACCTCTAATATTTTCTGTTGCCCTATTCTGTACTTTTTCCAATTCTAATATTTTTTTAAATGAGGTGACCAAAACTTCACAAGGTAGTCAAGAAGTGGGTGTACTTTTGAGTTATTTAGTGGCATTATGATATTGCCTGTCTTATTATTTATCCCTTTCCTAATGATTCTTAGCATTCTGATAGCTGTTTTGACTTCCACGGCATGTTGAGCAGATATTTCCATAGAACTATCCACAATGATTCCAAGATCTCTTTCTTGAGTGGCGACAGCTATATTAAATCCTATCATTATGTATTACTCCTGTGGGCATTCTGTGCGAGAAAAAAAATCTGCACCAAAAAATAAAAAATTCTCCACACAATATTTTAAAATTCTCCAAAAATTTGCAATTTTTTTGGTCATAATAATGCTACATAACCACACCAGTTTTAATTATTTTGGTAATTAATTTCAAAATACCTGTCAGCAAGTACGATTGTAATAGTACAGACACACACAAATTTTCCCCAGGAGTACAGTTTTAAAGAAACTGCTATGACAGCCCAGTTCTTGTTTCTCCCCCCTTGACCACCCTCCCCCACCCCGAGCCCAGATGGGGTGGCATACACCCACAATCCCCCGCCCCTCACAGCCCAGCCACGGGGCCCAACTGGCTCAGATATACCCTACCTCAGACCCCAGCCACAGGGCCCCCTCTTGCTCAGATACCTTCACCTCTCCCCTCCAGAGCCCAGCCATACCCCCCCAACCCAGACACCCACTCCCCTTCCCCATGGGGCCCAGGGATCCAGAGGGAGAAGCAGCCTGATGGTTGGTCCCAGGCTTGCAGGGAGTTTCCTGCACGCTGCTCTCTCCTTCCCTCAGGGCATGCTGGGAACTGCAGTTGCTAGCTCCCTCTAGGTCTCTCTCGCTCCACACAGCAGTGTCTTCTATGTGTGAGCTGTGCTCTGCCGGGTCCAATGGCCCCTAGTAGCATCTAGCAGCACGACAGCCCATTTCTGTGGGGGAAAGGAAATTCTGCGTGCACAATGCAGAAATTCTACATTGAGCAGAGGCACAGAATTCCCCCCAGAAGTGATGTATGTTTAGTTAGGATTATTTTGTTCCATTGTGCAAATTCACTTATCCACACTGACTTTCATCTGCCATTTTGTCACCCAGTTTAGGCTTGTTTACTCTACCACTGAAGGTAATGTAACTTAATGTGAAAAAACCACCCCCTGAGTGACGTAAGTTACATCGACATAAAACAGTGTCAACACGACACTATCTCGGCAGGAGATGCCCTCCCACTGACATCACTTCTGCCTCTCGTGGAGGTGGAGTAATTATGCCGACAGGAGAGCAGTCTACCGTTGGCATAGCACATCTTCACCATATGTGCTACATCAGCGCAGCTGCACCAATGTAGCTCTGTAGTGAAGACAAGCCCTCAGGAAGAATCCTTTGTAACTCTTTGCTGTCAGATGTGTAGTAATTTTTTATCATTTGCAAATCTTACTATTCACCCCCTTTTCCAGATCATTTATGAACAGGTTGAATAGCATTCATAGAATGGGCCTGATCCTTGTGGTACCCAACTATTTACCTCTCTCTGCTGTGAAAAGTGATGATTTCTCCCTGCCCTTTGTTTCTTATTTTTTAACTAGCTACTGATTCATTAGTGGACCTTTCCTCTAATCCCATAACAGCTTACTTTGCTTAAGAGCCTCTGGCGATGGACCTTTCTGAAAGTCGGAGTACACTATATCCACAGGATAACATTTCTCCAAATGTTTGTTGACTTCCTCAAAGAAATCCAATAGACTAGTGAGGAATAAATTCACTTTAAAAAAGCCATGTTCACTCTTCCCCAACACATTGTGTTCCTCTTTGTGTCTGATAATTGTGTTATTTACTATAGATTCAACCACTACTGAAATTAAGCTTACTGGTCTGTAATTGCCAGGATCGCCTCTAGAGCCTTTCTAAAGAAATAGGCATTACATTAGCTACATACCAGTCATCTGCTACAGAGGCTGATTTTAGCAACAGGTTACATACCACAGTTACTAGTTCTGCATGTAGGCACTGAATCGCTGGGTGCTCCAGGGTTGAGCACCCACCAGAACCCCCCACCCCCCATCAGCTCCTCCCCCTTCCTCCCAGTGCCTCTGGCCCACCATGATCAGCTGTTCATCAGCGTGCAGGAGGCGCTGTGGGGGAGGGAGAGGAGCAAGGGGGGAGAATGATGGGGGAGGAGTCAGAATGGGGCAGGAAGAGGCAGGGGGCAGAAAGAGGTGGGGAAGGGGAGGAGCAGGGGTGGGAAGAGGTGGGCGAGGGGCATGGGTGAAGGGGTGGACTAAGGCGGGGCCTGGGGCAGAGCAGGAGTCAAGCCCCCCAGCGACTCAGAAAGATGGTGCCTGTGGTTCTGCAATTTCATATCTGAGTTCCTCGAGAACTCCTGGGTGAATATCATCTGGACCTGACTTACAACTGTTTAATTTATCACTTTGTTCCAAAACCTCCTCTATTGACACCTCAATCTTGGTCAGTTCCTCAGATTTGTCACCTAAAAAAAATGGCTCAGGTGTGTGAGGTTCTCCTCCTCCCATCCTCTACTGTAAAGACTGATGAAAATAATTAATTTAGCTTCTCCACAATGTCCTTATCTTCCTTGAGTGCTCTGTTAGCACATTGATCGTCCAGTGGCCTCACTGATTGTCTGGCAGACTTCCTGCTTCTGATATACTTTTAAAAAATGCTGTTAATTTTTGTATCTTTAGCTAGTTGCACTTCAAATTCCTTCCTGTCCTGCCTTATAGTTTTACACTTGACTTCCCAGATTTTATGCTCCTTTCAAGTTTTGTCCCTCCATTTTGACTTCTAGTTTTTAAAGGATACATTTTTGCCTCTAACCACCTCTTTTACTCTGCTGTTTAGAATTTTTTTTGTTCTCTTACTGTTTTTTATTTTAGTTTTATTTAGGGTGTACATATAGTTTGAACCTCTATTATGGTTATTTTTAATAGAGTTCTTGTAATTTGCAAACATTTCATCCTTGTTCCTATCCCTTTTAGCTAGCTTTCTCATTTTTGTGTACTTCGCCTTTTTGAAGTGATATGCTAATGTGTTGGTTTTTTTTTTACTTTTTCCCCTAATAGGAATGTTAAATTTAATTCCATTATTGACACTATTATGAAGCAATTCAGCTATCTTCACTTCTTGGACCAGATCCTGTGCTCCACTTAGGACTAAATCAAAAATTGCCTCTCCCCTTGTGGGTTCTAAGACTAACTGCTACAAGCAGTCTTTTATAGTATCTAGAAATTTCATCTCTGCCTCTCTTCCTGAGGTAACACATTACCCAGTGAATATGATGATTTTTGAAATCCCCCATTGTTATGGTGTTTATGCCTCTGCAGCCTTTCTAATTGCCCTGAGCATTTCACAAACACTCTCACCATCCTGGTTAGGTGGTCGATGCTATATTTCTACTGCTATATTCTTATTGTTCAAGCATGGAATTTGTATCCAGAGATTCTATGGTATGGTTTTATTCATTTAAGATTTTTACTTTATTTGACTTTATGCTTTCTTTCATATTTAGTACCACTCCCCCTACAGAACAACCTATTCTGTCCTTCCAATATATTTTGTACCCTGGTATTACTGTGTCCCATGGATTACCTCATTCCACTAAGTTTCTGTGATACCTATTATATCTATATCCTCATTTAATATGAGGTGCTCTAGTTCAGTGGTCTTCAAACTGCGGGGCATGACCCAGTACTGGGTTGTAGAATTTAAGGCACTGGGTCACAGCGGCTGTGGTCAGCACCATCAACTGAGCCATTAAAAGTCCTGTTGGCGGTGCTGCTCGGGTAAGGCAGCCTAGTTCCTACCTGTTCTGACACTGTGCCGCACCCCAAAAGCAGCCAGAAGCAGTCTGGCTCTTAGGTGGGGAGGCCACAGGGCTCCACGCGCTGCCCCCACCCCTTGCACCGGCTCCACACTCTCATTGGCCATGAACCGGCCAATAGGAACTGAGGGAGGTGCTTGTGTGGAGCCACTTGTGCACCTCCGCCTAGGAGCCAGACCTGCTGCTGGCCACCTCTGGGGCGCAGCACGGTCTGCAGTGCCAGAACAGGCAGGAAGCCTGCCTTAGTACCCCTACTGCACTGTTGACTGGGAGCCACCCAAGGTAAGCCCATGCCCCATCCCCATGCCCCAATCCCCTGCCCCAGCCCAGAGCCCTGAACTCCTCCTGAACCCCAATCCCCTGCCCCAGCCCAGAGCCCCCTCCCACGCCCTGAACCCCTCATTCCTAGCCCTACTCCTCAGGCCTCACCCCCACACCCCAACCCTATGACCCAACCCTGAGCTCCTCCCACATCCAAACCCTTCATTCCCAGCTTCGTTGGGTCATGGGCATCAACCATTTTCTTCAACTGGGTCGCCAGAAAAAAAGTTTGAAAACCACTGCTCTAGTTCACCCATCTTATTATTTAGACTTCTAGCATTTGTATATAAGCACTTGTACATTTTGTTAATAGTCAGTTGCTTGTTGTCATGTGTTGCATGCAAATGGGACTCTTTTATGCCTGACTGTTCCTCACTAGCTCCTACCTGTGCTTTACCAACTTCTTTCCTGTTTTTTTTTACTTTACTCTTTCCCTGAGTAAATTCATCCCTAAGGGATGTCTCTGCCTGAACCATGTGCTCCTCTGTATCTGTTGGCTTTCTCCCAGATCTTGTTTTAAAAAATCTGTCATAATTTTTGTATTTTACATGCCAGCAGTCTGGTTCCCTTTTGATTTAGGTGGAGACCATCCTTCCTCTGTAGGCTCCTCCTTTCTGAAATGGTTCCCCAGTTCCTAATAAACTTAAAACCCTCTTTCCTACACCATCATTTCATCTATGCATTGGCAGCCTGCAGTTCTGCCTATCTTTCTGGCCCTGGAACTGGAAGCATTTCAGAGAATGCTACTATGCAGATCCTTCACTTTAATATCTTACCTAGCAAAAGCGGCAAAGAGTCCTGTGGCACCCTATAGACTAACAGATGTATTGGAACATAAGCTTTCATGGGTGAATACCCACTTCTTTAGATGCATGTAGTGGAAATTTCCACTACATTTCCACTACATGTATTTCCACATGTACATGTATTTCCACTACATGCATCTGAAAAAGTGGGTATTAACCCATGAAAGCTTATGCTCCAATACGTCTGTTAGTCTATAAGGTGCCACAGGACCCTTTGCCGCTTTTACAGACGCAGACTAACACAGCTACCCCTCTGATACTCACCTAGCAAAGTTACAGGTAAACAGAAGATGGAACAGATGTTTTAGCATTAGGAGTTAACATGTTGTAATAGACCATTCGAGGTGAAGTGGGCAGTTAATATATCTGCAGTCATAGGACAAAGGAGGATTAGTGGGTTACAGATTTTTTTAATGAGCCATAAATCCAGTACCTTTACTGAATACATGATTTTTAGTGTCTAATAAGGTTATGAATTTCAGCTCCCAGGCTTATCCTTTGAAGGCGTTGTGCAGGTTTCTTTTGAGGACTGAGCAGTTAGATATGGACATGGCTGTCTTACTGAAAGAATGCTGGGACTCACAGAAATCATGCTTAAGTCACTCACCACACAAAGGGACAGTTTTCTCAAGGACATTTCTGTTAACCAGAAATGTTAACAGCCTTCCTCAGAACACCATCCTTTGGTCAACTGCCTCTACACCAACATCCCTCACAATGATGGCATTGTTGCCTAACTCAAACATCTACAATAAAATGGACAACACTCATATAGCTATCCCAAACACATCACCAAACCCATCTATTTCATCCTCCCCCATAACAGCTTTATATTCAACAACACTTTGTCCAAACCATGGGAACAGCCAGTGAGTACTAGGATGACTCCTCAATATGCCTACAATTTCCTGGGTCACCTCAGGGAAAAATCTCTGGACAAATGCACCATGAAACCAAGATATACTTCAAATACTTCAATGATACTTTTATTCTCTGGACAGATGATCTAAACTATCTCATAAATTTACACCATAATTTCAACTGCCATCCATCCATCATACTCTTTCTAGAACAGTGCCACACAATCATCAACTTCCGGAACACCACAATCAGTTCTATTAATGGAACCTTACAGACAACTATATACAAGAAACCTAGGGGTCACCATACTTTCCTTTACAGATCCAGTAAGCACCCCAAACTTATCAAGAAATTGGTTATCTACAACTGGGCTCTCAGATACCACAGAATGTGCTCCAAAGAGAAAGTCTGGGATACTCACGTAACATGCTTAATACTGCAATCATCATAAAAGGACACACCACCAGAGAAGTACATTGTATCATGGAATGGGCCACCCAAATATGCAAAGAGGACTTGCTTTGATACGGAAAATAAATCCTCTTACCACACACCCTTAGTTGTCACTTACCACCTCACACTGGAACCCATACAGGCACTGTTAAATAATTACAACTATTACTTGATAGGAACCAAATCCTCAAAGAAATATTTCACAACCCCCCCCTCTTCTGGTCTTCAAACAGCCCACAAGCTTATCATCAGAAGTAAGCTCCCCAAAGACTAGGACTCACTACTCAAAGCAGCACCAGACCCTACCTGAACAACAGTTGCAAAACCTGCAAACATATCCCTTCTGTCAGGATGATCAATATTCTCCATTATACATCTTCCAAGATCGATGGGTGTCTATCACAACATATAGTGTGCCTCATGTAGTGCACTAAATGCCCCTGTAACTATGTGGGTGAAACCAGACAATTGGTATGCTCTTTAATTGAGTCACACAGAAAAAATGATAAGGCAAAAACACCTTATCACCCACAGGTGAAGACTTTTTACAAAACAATCACTCCATGTCTGACCTCTCAGTCCTCATCCTCAAAGGAAACTTGTACAATACTTTCAAAAGACAAGCCTGGGAGCTTAAATTCATAACCTTATTAGACACTAAAAATCATGGACTCAGTAAAGACACTGGTCGTATGTCTCATGACAACAATCTGTAACCCACTTTTTTGTTTTACAACTACAACTGCGGATGTTTTAACAGAGCACTTCACCTTGAACAGTCTCTTACAACACGTCAACTACTTATCCTAAACAATCCGTTCCACCTTATATTTAGCTGTGTCACTCTGAGTAATTTCCCCAGACCTGAAGAACAGATCTGTGTAAGCTTGAAAGCTTGTCCTTTTCACCAATGGTGTACAGGTAGATCTTGGCAGACTAGTAAAGTGCCCAAACCTTATTGCTTATTGCTAAAAGTAGCCAAGCTATCAGGCCATAAGAGGGCCTATTCAGCAGCCTTAGCATGACTGGGTCAGGAAGAGAGGGGGTTTTGGGTGACCACAGAAAGGGTAGCTTGACCCCACATCTTTCCTCGTAAGATCTCTTGAAATTGCTGAGGTAGGCATTTTAGGATAACAGGAAGCTTGTCTATATGTGCCCTTAGGGATGTGTTTGTCAGGGCCTCAAGGCATGCAAACTCTGAAAAAACATATCTGGTACATGATGATGAAAAGGAAACTCCTTGCTTAACCTTTGAAATTGCTTGTATAACAAGTTTTCTTTGAGTGCTGTGTTATTGTAATACTAATGAGTAAATAAGGGAAGAAAGATTAGGGTAGGGGACTCTTCAAGGACTCTCCCTCTGGACACATCTTGTGATCCCCCATATTGTCACAGTAAGAATTGCCCCCCGTGGAGTGGAAGATTCCTTTGCAGGTTGCGAGAGGCCAAAGGGGGAGGAAGGGAGAAAGGAATGGGTTACATTGCGAGGATACAGCCAGGCCCGAAGATAAGACACTGCCTGACGCTCAAGGCCAACTCACACAGACCTACTGTTGATGCATGCCAAGCAGCCAACGTCTGCGTCTCAACCCCAGCCGGCCATGAGAAATGAGAACTGAGACAAACAGAACTGAAGGAGTTGCAGAACTAACAAAATTACAAAATTGCAAAGGTTGGCAAGTTGGAAATCAACAGTCTGCCTCGCGACCCTGAAGCCAGTGTGTTGTGGGAAAGTTAAGAGAGCTGCGGAAAGCTGATTAGGACTGGTGCAGAGAGCAGAGAGCACAGGGGATGGGGCGGGCTCCCCCGTCCAAAACACCCTCCAAAAAACTCAGGGCTTAAAAAACCTCCCAAGAGTGCAAGCAAGTCGGAGATCTACAGCGGACCCTGGACGACCTATGCAGAGGGCGGAACTTTCATCCATCCTTCCCCCTCTTCTTCTTACGTTACACCCAGGCTTGGCCAGACTTGGGCTGTGTGTGTATGAGAATGAAAGTGGGTTAGGGCTTGGGCACTAAGACTTTCTTCCTACCTCTGAGTGACATGGGGCGTACCCCACACTCACCCCTGGTATTTGGTTAATAAAGTTTTAAACTTAGTCACTTGGTGTGCTCCTTCATCTCCTCCCCTAAAAGTCCCACGGCCTCAGATTGATCCCCTGAGCCCCCAGGCAGATTGGTAACATAAATCTGTCACATTTTTGGTCGAGAATGCAGCCAGATGTGGATCCTGTCTGCTATTTGGTGGAGAATAGCAGACGGAAGATTGGTCATCAGAAGACTGCCTCTGTGCCACTTGAGATACTCACCCAACCCCAGTAATTATTGAGGAGTGGGGGTGTTTTTCTAACCTGTTGAAGACTTGTGTAAATGCTTGAGATTAAGTAAGGTTTAGCTTTAAGTGAAAGCACTTTTATGTTGTTCTGTTTGTGCCAGCCATCTATTGGTCGGACGGCCATGTCTCCACTGATTTATTTCCTGACACCACCTAATACAGAATAAAGTTACCAAGAACTTTGGGTTGAAAGAACCCCAGGTAACAATGGAAGTTGGTACAATAAAATATATAGTCTCATCCACCTTGTTTCTCTAATATGCTGTTACTAGTATGACTACAAGAACACTGCATACAGGAATTGATTGAGTATATCTGACTTTATGCCACTGCTGCATGCAGTGTAGTTGTAGCTGTATTGGTCTGAGTATATTAGAGAAACAAGATAGGTAAGGTAATATCTTTTTTGAACCAATTTCTGTTGGTGAGAGAAACAAGCTTTCGAGTCACACAGAGTTCTTCTTCAGGTCTGGGAAAGGAACTCCCAGTGTTACCAGAGCTGAGGAAAAGCTCTGTGTGGCTTAAAACCTTGTCTCTCTCACCAACAGAAATTAGTCCAATAAAATAAATTACCTCACCCATCTTGTTTCTTTATGCCACTGTACATTCACACAATTAAGTATTTCATATTAAGAGTTTGTCTTTATAGAGAGAACTTTCTTAATTATGAAGTGCTACTTGAACTTAATTCAAAATTTTTATTCAGAAAGGCATACCTCGCATAGTGAAATGCGTAAATCACAGATAAAAGCATTATCAGTAATATGACTTTGAGCCATGCTCCTTGAAAGACTATCAAGAAGAATGACTTTCACCTCATTGTCCTGCAAAGATATCATTCTGTTTGGTTGTTTCAATTTTGGCTCCTGAAGAAGAAAACAGGTTATGTTTTTGTTTTGGTTTATATCACATGTTTATGGTACTATATGTTGTGGCCAGGCTACCTTAGTAAATGATAAAAGGTCCTTCTTGTGAATGTCTGGTGCTTAAATAAAGGGTGCTGATAAAAATTGGCCTCTTTCAAGACTGTTTATTGTGTATTTTCTTTTCTTCCTGGACTTACACTGTTCCTTTTATTCTCTACTTTGAAACTGTGCTTTTAACAAAAAATGTGTGGTCACAATATGTAGATGAAACAAACTTATTGAGATTAATCAATAATAGAAAATAATGTGATATTTATCCATCCTCTCTGAAACACCGAACTTAATTGTCAGCATGGTGACTGATGAAATTTGGTACTGAGAAATGAATAGTAATGCACATTGGAGGGAGTAATTTTAACTATTCATACACATTACTGAATTCTAAGTTAATTGTAACCGAGGAAAGACCCGGGTATCACTGTGGACAGAAAACTTCTGGTCAGTGTGCAGTGGTGTTTAAAAAAGCAAATAAATATTGGGATGTATGTTTTTAAAAAGGATTGAGAAATAAGAATGCATCTATGTGGTGCCATTACATAACTATAATATGGTCTCCTCCAGAATACTAAATTCAGTTCTGGGAATTCTATCTCAAAGATATACTAGAACAGAAGGGGTCCAGAAAAAGGTGGAAAGGTTTCTCTATGAGGAAAGGCTGAAAAGATTATTGCTGTTGTAGAGAGGAGACCAATCAGGAGACACAGAGGTACACAAAATGAAGTATAAGAGAAGAAAAATTAAGTGCTCTTATTTAGGCCTTCTTCCTCAGGTTGGCTAGCAACCAACTCCTTTCACCAATGGGCAAAATGCAGATGTGTCATCTTCCCCATAGCAGTGATGTGCCAACAAATTCTAGATAGAAGGTCTGTCACATAACTCCTAGCTCCCCTTTAGGAAGGGGAGCAGCTGCTACAGGAATCCTGGAGCTATTTTAACTGTCCCCATTTTAGTAACTGTCTTTTATCATTGATTGTCAGCACTTACATAGCGTTTGTCCTCTTCATACCACCCCTAACTTGCATTCCTTTGGGATTCTTCCAGAAATTCCAATGTTCCCTCCCCCTTGTCTCCTGATTTATCCTACTCCCCCTTAGAAGCACCCTACTACCACCCTCTTCTTCCTCTCATTTCCCTCAGCAACTAGTTTTCCCCTTCATGCCCTTCTTGAATATTTAGTGCTTGGTACTGCACAGTAAACAAAAATAAAAAGACTGTTCTTCAAAGAGTTTCCACTTACAGCTCAACAAAGGTTTTTATTTTAAAAATGTCCTTAACAACTTTTGCAAAAAATCAACATTGTAATTATTTTCGTAAAATATATAGTGCTTTTTTATATTTTGATTTAAAAACTTATCATGCTTTTGTTTACCAAAAAGCCAGTTTTTGTTAAGGAAAAAAACTTTTTTGGAGGGAGTGGGGAGAAAGGGATGGGAAACAATTTTAAAAACGAGTTTAAAATCTTCAAAATGAAAATACTAAAATCAATTTACAGTTTTCAAATAGTTCTACTTACAGTCAAGAAAAGAGACTGTGGGAAGAGGTGACACACTGATAAATCTAGTGGTGAAGAGGTCTTAGTGGGTGTTATTTTTTCCCCTCATCTGTAATTATTACCTGCCCTCTTGTGATCTTTGGAGAAGTAGGTTTTAAAGAAGGATTGAATGACGAGACACCTATCAGTTGGGGAACTGAGATGGAGTGGTTTTTCCACTTATGCTAAAATGCACAAAATAATAAGTGGGAGTAAGGGAAGGAGGCATCAGAACTGCCATCCTTGGCAGAATGGAGAAGCCAAGAGAGTTCCGGATAGAAGAAGTAGCCTGTTTTGTATGTAGAGGCAGAATTGTGAAAGGCTCTGAAGGCAAAGATTCTGTGTTGCCAAATATAACAATATTTGTTATTTCCTCTTAAAGTCCCAGCTCCTGGATGCATGTGATCACACACACCCATACATACATAGAGATACAGACACACACATACACACTATAAAGTTGAAATTCTTAAGTTTCTTGTCCTTATAGTTTTGGAAAGAAGCTGAAAACATGGCCCATGTGTACCCTACAGACTCAGAAACTAGAAGGCAAATTAAATGAATCTAAATATGGAATATTGTATTTATTTTATTTACTTTTACATCAATGTATTCCTGATCTTTGAATGTCTGGGTATATTGATGACTAGATTTTTGAACTTAGTGCAATGTTTAAGAGGGATTCCAAGAAAGAAAATGTTTGTTTCCAAGATAAGAGGCATTCTCTTCAGAGGGACAGAAAACAAAAAGTGTGTATTTCCCTATATCTTCATCACTGAGTAATTTACAAGATTCAGTTGGTATTTAGGTTGTTTTTTTTCACAATACAAAAAGAAATGCTAACATTACTTCTCTGTCAATTTCCTACCTTGACCTTGTATTGGGATTCCTTGCACCTTTGCTGGATGTCAGGGTACTTCCTATTTACATCTGCCATTTTTTTCCCCTGAACTCAGAAGAAAAAGTGAAGGGGCAAAGGGGTAAGATATAAATTAACATTTTAAAGTTCTAGCTTCAGTGGAAATATTGGCTGCACTCCCTGTAATGAGTACACTAGTAAGTAGTGTAAACAATTTGAAAGCACCAAAATAAAATCAGCTGAATATTATTGGGGAAAAATACTTTGCATGAACAAGGAATTTACAATTATCTTATACAAGTTCTCTTGAATTGCCATCCTATTGTAAAGTATACATCTTAAAACAAGATTTGTAAGAGAAACTTCTTGATATTTCTCTTTGGAGAAAAACATTAATATGGTATCCTGTTTCTCCCCAGGCCATATTCCATCTCTGAAGTTTGTATCTTTAGATATCTGTATAAAGGAAGTGCTTTCTAACTTTCAAATGCTATGAACATTCTAGTGATCTGAGTATGTCCCTCATTCAAACTGAATCTTTCTAAGAGAGCATATTTTGGGGGAAAAATAGTTACTGTATGTATTGTATGGAAATCTTTTTCAGTTTTATAATGAGAAGTACTGGAAATACTCGAATTGTTTAAACATATTAAAGAAACCACACAATTCTTGATAAGATGGGTATTATCTAATCAATCTAAGGTCCGAGGTGTATTATTACATCGTTCATATGAAAAAGTCCATAGTTTGCATGAGCTAACTACCATGGGGCCTGGAAACTAAATAGGTAGATAGAGTCTATAGGAAGATAGGCTAATGAACAAAAATGTTAATATTATACCACAATTATTTCTTGTATTATTAGAAATGTGACCACTGTCAAATTACAATGCTTTGCGAACAGGGGCTGCAAACAGGGGAGTTTGAGAGGGAGTTTGGAAGGGGAGCGCGAAGGGGGCAAGCTAACCTTGCCATTCCTAATTCTTTTTACCCAAACTAAAGGGAGAGGCAGAGCAACCAGGTGGCTGCAGACAGGGGAGCGAGTATCTGTTGAGGGGACAGTTTGGCACGTTGACCGTGTGCTTGAGTGTTTGATTTCCTGTTTGAATAGTGTGATTTGGGAGTGCTTCATTGCAGACTCTTCTAAAAAGACTGTCAGTCAGCTGCGCACCGGCGGAGCAGCGCATAGCAGAGAGGCAAACTGGTGGAGTTGGCCTGGGAGTTCACCTGTAGAGAGCCTACTGAGGCATCCCCCTTGCAGGTTTCCCTGAGTAGCTTCTGCCACAAGTGAGGAAACTCTTCGAAGGAAGGAACTATGGAGGCTGAGCGATCCGCTGTCGTGACCTGCACAGGATGTGCCATGTTTGTCTTTCTTCCACAGGATAGAAGCGACTTTGTCTGTACAAAGTGCAAGCTGATCTCCATATTGGAGGAGAAGATTCAAGGTCTGGAGAAATGAGTATCAACCCTGCGTTCCATAAAAGAAAATGAGGAGTTCCTGGATAGACGTCAGGATAGGCTTCAGCGGGCGCAGTGTTGTGAGGATTCAGAGCAGGCTGCGCAGCGGGGACAGAAGACCAGCGAGGATAATTGGCGACATGTGACCTCCAGAAGAGGAAAGAGTATGAGACAAGTCCATGTACCAGAAACGCATATTCAGATGAGCAACCATTTTCATGTTCTCTCCACAGGCACTAGTACAGAGAGTGGAGTGAATGATGCATCTGAGGGAACAGAGCAGAAGGAGACTCCACTGATTGGAAGGCATGAGATGCACAGTCCTAGGGATGGGGGTCCCACGACCACCACTCCCAAGAGGAGGAGGAGGGTGGTGGTGGTTGGGGACTCTCTCCTCAGGGGGACTGAGTCATCTATCTGCCGCCCTGACTGGGAAAACCGAGAGGTGTGCTGCTTGCCAGGGGCTAGGATTCGTGATGTGACGGAGAGACTGCCGAGACTCACCAAGCCCTCAGATTGCTACCCCTTCCTGCTTCTCCACGTGGGCACCAATGATACTGCCAAGAATGACTTTGAGCGTATTACTGCAGACTACGTGGCTCTGGGAAGAAGGATAAAGGCGTTTGAGGCACAAGTGGTGTTCTCGTCCATTCTCCCTGTGGCAGGAAAAGGCCGGGGTAGAGACCGTCGAATCGTGGAAGTCAACAAATGGCTACGCAGATGGTATCGGAGAGAAGGGTTTGGATTCTTTGACCATGGGATGGTGTTCCAAGAAGAAGGAGTGCTAGGCAGAGACGGGCTCCACCTGACGAAGAGAGGGAAGAGCATCTTTGGAAGCAGGCTGGCCAACCTAGTGAGGAGGGCTTTAAACTAGGTTCACCAGGGGAAGGAGACCAAAGCCCCGAGGTAAGTGGGGAAGTGGGATACCGGGAGGAAGCACAAGTAAGTGAGTGCAAGAGGGGAGGGCTCCTGCCCCATACTGGGACAGCAGGACGATCGGTGAGTTATCTTAAATGCCTATACAGAAATGCAAGAAGCCTGGGGAACAAGCAGGGAGAACTGGAAGTCCTGGCACAGTCAAGGAATTATGATGTAATTGGAATAACAGAGACTTGGTGGGATAACTCACACGATTGGAGTACTGTCATGGATGGATATAAACTGTTCAGGAAGGATAGACAGGGCAGAAAACGTGGGGGAGTTGCATTGTATGTAAGAGAGCAGTATGACTGCTCAGAGCTCCAGTATGAAACTGCAGAAAAACCTGAGAGTCTCTGGATTAAATTGAGAAGTGTGAGCAACAAGGGTAATGTCGTGGTGGGAGTCTGCTACAGACCACCAGACCAGGGGATGAGGCGGACGAGGCTTTCTTCCAGCAACTAACCGAAGTTACTAGATCACAGGCCCTGGTTCTCATGGGTGACTTTAATCACCCCGACATCTGCTGGGACAGCAATACAGCGGTCCACAGACAATCCAGGAAGTTTTTGGAAAGTGTAGGGGACAATTTCCTGGTGCAAGTGCTGGAGGAACCAACTAGTGGAAAAGCTCTTCTTGACCTGCTGCTCACAAACAGGGAAGAAATAGTAGAGGAAGCAATAGTGGATGGGAACCTGGGAGGCAGTGACCATGAGATGGTCGAGTTCAGGATCCTGACACAAGGAAGAAAGGAGAGCAGTAGAATACAGAGCCTGGACTTCAGAAAAGCAGACTTTGACTCGCTCAGGGAACTGATGGGCAAGGTCCCCTGGGAGAATAACATGAGGGGGAAAGGAGTCGAGGAAAGCTGGCTGTATTTTAAAGAAACCTTATTGAGGTTGCAGGAACAAAGCATCCCGATGTGTAGAAAGAAAAGTAAATATGGCAGGCGACCAGCTTGGCTTAGCAGTGAAATCCTTGCTCGTCTTAAACACAAAAAAGCAGCTTACAAGAAGTGGAAGATTGGACAAATGACCAGGGAGGAGTATAAAAATATTGCTCAGGCATGCAGGAGTGAAATTAGGAATGCCAAATCACACTTGGAGTTGCAGCTAGCTGGAGATGTTAGGAGTAACAAGAAGGGTTTCTTCGGGTATGTTAGCAACAAGAAGAAAGTCAAGGAAAGTGTGGGCCCCTTGCTGAATGAGGGAGGGAACCTTGTGACGGAGGATGTGGAGAAAGCTAGTGTACTCAATGCTTTTTTTGCCTCTGTCTTCACAGACAAGGGCAGCTCCCAGACAGCTGCACTCCGCAGCACGGTATGGGGAGGAGGTGACCAGCCCTCTGTGGAGAAAGAAGTAGTTCGGGACTATTTAGAAAAGCTGGACGAACACAAGTCCATGGGGCCGGATGCACTGCATCCGAGGGTGCTAAAGGAGTTGGCCGATGTGATTGCAGAGCCATTGGCCATTATCTTTGACAAATCATGGCAATCGGGGGAGGTCCCGGATGACTGGAAAAAAGCTAATGTAGTGCCCATCTTTAAAAAAGGGAAGAAGGAAGATCCGGGGAACTACAGGCCAGTCAGTCTCACCTCAGTCCCTGGAAAAATCATGGAACAGGTCCTCAAGGAATCAATTCTGAACCACTTAAAGGAGGGGAAAGTGATCAGGAAAAGTCAGCATGGATTCACCAAGGGCAAGTCATGCCTGACTAACCTAATTGCCTTCTATGATGAGATAACTGGCTCTGTTTATGAGGGGAAAGCAGTGGATGTGCTATTTCTTGACTTTAGCAAAGCTTTTGA
The DNA here is from genome assembly GCA_037349315.1 of Chelydra serpentina. Taxonomy (NCBI): domain Eukaryota; kingdom Metazoa; phylum Chordata; order Testudines; family Chelydridae; genus Chelydra; species Chelydra serpentina. Next base: position 84,006,769 of record JBAIAC010000004.1, read on the forward strand.
TACAGTCTCGCACAGCGTTCTTGCCAGCAAGTTAAAGAAGTATGGGCTGGATGAATGGACGGTAAGGTGGATAGAAAACTGGCTGGATGGTCGTGCTCAATGGGTAGTGATCAATGGCTCCATGTCTAGTTGGCAGCCGGTATCAAGTGGAGTGCCCCAAGGGTCGGTGCTGGGGCCGGTTTTGTTCAATATCTTCATCAACGACCTGGAGGATGGTGTGGACTGCACCCTTAGCAAGTTTGCAGATCACACTAAACTGGGAGGAGTGGTTGATACTCTGGAGGGTAGGGATAGGATATAGAGGGACCTAGACAAATTAGAGGATTGAGCCAAAAGAAATCTGATGAGGTTCAACAAGGACAAGTGCAGAGTCCTGCACTTAGGACGGAAGAATCCCATGCACTGCTACAGACTAGGGACCGAATGGCTGGGCAGCAGTTCTGCAGAAAAGGACCTAGGGGTTACAGTGGACGAAAAGCTGAATATGAGTCAACAGTGTGCCCTTGTTGCCAAGAAGGCTAACGGCATTTTGGGCTGTATAAGTAGGGGCATTTCCAGCAGATCGAGGGACGTGATTATTCCCCTCTATTCGGCACTGGTGAGGCCTCATTTGGAGTCCAGTTTTGGGCCCCACACTACAAAAAGGATGTGGATAAATTGGAAAGAGTCCAACGGAGGGCAACAAAAATGATTAGGGGGCTGGAGCACATGACTTATGAGGAGAGGCTGAGGGAACTGGGATTGTTTAGCCTGCAGAAGAGAAGAGTGAGGGGGGATTTGATAGCTGCTTTCAACTACCTAAAAGGAGGTTACAAAGAGTCTGGATCTAGACTGTTCTCAGTGGTAGAAGATGACAGAACAAGGAGTAATGGTCTCAAGTTGCAGAGGGGGAGGTTTAGGTTGGATATTAGGATAAAACTTTTTCACTAGTAGGGTGGTGAAGCACTGGCATGGGTTACCTAGGGAGGTGGTGGAATCTCCTTCCTTAGAGGTTTTTAAGGTCAGGCTTGACAAAGCCCTGGCTGGGATGATTTAGTTGGGGTTGGTCCTGCTTTGAGCAGGGGGTTGGACTAGATGACCTCCTGAGGTCCCTTCCAACCCTGAGATTCTATGATTCTATGATTCTATGATTAGAATAACCCCCATTAAAAATTTGAGGCTAAATCCTAGCTAGCCCTGATATATGCTCAGTACAGCTGACGAAGGTATTGAAAGCTGGGTCTAAGCTACTTTTTGCTGACTGGGGCATTCCTATCCTTGATAGGACAGGAGCCAATGATACCCAGGTACCAAATGTGACCAAAGCAACAAATGGCAACCAGGGATCACTGGGATGAAAGGCAACTCTAGCTACACCACCTTTCTTCTGGAGACAGCCCCTAATGTGGAGGTCTGCAGAACAATGTGGCATATAGCCACTATGTTGAGTAAGAGTCACCTGGAGATCCCATTTACACGAGGTGAATAAATCCTCAAGGAGATACTTAGCCTGGCTTTCCAACTCCTCATATTTCTTACACATGGAAGCTTCACATACTGGATTTCTGCAAAATATTGAATCCAAAGATATCTACATTTATATAAAAAATGACGTCTCTCTTTGGCATGAAAGCTTGGCTCTGTTAAAATAAACTTCTGCCCAATTTTTCTTAATTTTTCAGTATTTATTTTTATATTTCCAAAATGATGTATTTATATTCTCATATTCTGTGTCTGGAGGTGAGGGAAGAAGAGAAGAAAAATAATATTTAAATTACTTCAGGGTATTATTAGTGTTTATATTACAGTAACATCTAAGGGCCCTAGGCCCATTGTGGTAAATATAAAAGAGACAGACCCTGCCTTGTAGAGCTTACAGTCTAAGCATGATAATAGAAAAGATAATGGGGATTTGCTTTCCTGAGTTTCAGTAAAGATTATCAAAGGGCCCAGTTCACATATCTGCATTAAGAGGCCTCTGATGCTCCTTCCACTGCATGGATACAGACATAATAGATCAATAAACACAACCAAACTGAACGCTATTTTATTGAAATGTTTGCAGTTCATAAATTCTGTAAAATAGGGTCTATCAGTCAGATAAATGGATGTGTAAGTCAACTCTGGCAATTTGGAGACTGTCCTAAGTAAATCAAAACCTCTCTCTCCCACCACCCTCACATCTGTCCAACTACTTTAGCCTGTTGGACTGTTCAGATTTTAGAACAGGTTTTTGCCTGTCAAAGAACAAGAAAGGAACTTGACAAATTGACTATTTTAGAAGAACTTTTTCAGTGCCTGGTCCTTAATCATTTGTACAATTGTCAGTGCAATGCAAACCCGAATTGTGGGTATTTCTGCAAAACTTTGGCACTGTCTCGTTTCCAGAGCTAGTCTAAAATTCTAAGGTAGCTTTTGACTCTGTTCAGGTACAGAGTGTAACAATTTAAGAGAAGAATGGAATCAGTGTGTAAATCATGTAAATTTATTGAGCTGGACAATTTATAAGTTAATGTTTTTGATATATGTACATATGGCTCTATCATAATTAAAAAGCAAAGGGGTAAACTGTATTTTCAGGACACATGAACTGTTAATTTATATAATCACAGTTTACCCATTCTGGCAAGAGTTTCAGTAGAATGAAGTTACTTCTTCCTTTCTGCTCCATTGATTACTATATCAATCAACTACATTAGGAAGCCCCTAATGCTCATGGTTAAGCTGCAGGAAAAAGGACCATTTTCATCTGACTCACAGCTGCTAGCACTCCTTCTACAGGAATGCTTCAAAGTGAAACAACCTCTCCCTGCAACATGGCCATGGAGCTCAGCAGGCCACTTCAGTGGTATCTAGCCAAGTATTTAAAGATTACAGGATTTATATATGCTATTACTTTTATTGAAAGGCAACAGAATTTCAAAGTCCTGAACAGTGAATTTATATTAAGCTTTTTGTTCATTTGTTTGTTTGTACGTATTTAAGTTTAAGTTGAATGTGCAACCTTACTACCATGCCATTGTACATACATAGTTATGATAGGCTTTTTAAATTACATGGTCACACATTCTTCAATAATATAAATCATAGAATCATAGAATCATAGAATCTCAGGGTTGGAAGGGACCTCAGGAGGTCATCTAGTCCAACCCCCTGCTCAAAGCAGGACCAACCCCAACTAAATCATCCCAGCCAGGGCTTTGTCAAGCCTGACCTTAAAAACCTCTAAGGAAGGAGATTCCACCACCTCCCTAGGTAACCCATGCCAGTGCTTCACCACCCTACTAGTGAAAAAGTTTTATCCTAATATCCAACCTAAACCTCCCCCTCTGCAACTTGAGACCATTACTCCTTGTTCTGTCATCTTCTACCACTGAGAACAGTCTAGATCCAGACTCTTTGTAACCTCCTTTTAGGTAGTTGAAAGCAGCTATCAAATCCCCCCTCACTCTTCTCTTCTGCAGGCTAAACAATCCCAGTTCCCTCAGCCTCTCCTCATAAGTCATGTGCTCCAGCCCCCTAATCATTTTTGTTGCCCTCCGTTGGACTCTTTCCAATTTATCCACATCCTTTTTGTAGTGTGGGGCCCAAAACTGGACACAGTACTCCAAATGAGGCCTCACCAGTGCCGAATAGAGGGGAATAATCACGTCCCTCGATCTGCTGGAAATGCCCCTACTTATACAGCCCAAAATGCCGTTAGCCTTCTTGGCAACAAGGGCACACTGTTGACTCATATTCAGCTTTTCGTCCACTGTAACCCCTAGGTCCTTTTCTGCAGAACTGCTGCCCAGCCATTCGGTCCCTAGTCTGTAGCAGTGCATGGGATTCTTCCGTCCTAAGTGCAGGACTCTGCACTTGTCCTTGTTGAACCTCATCAGATTTCTTTTGGCCCAATCCTCTAATTTGTCTAGGTCCCTCTGTATCCTATCCCTACCCTCCAGAGTATCAACCACTCCTCCCAGTTTAGTGTCATCTGCAAACTTGCTAAAGGTGCAGTCCACACCATCCTCCAGGTCGTTGATGAAGATATTGAACAAAACCGGCCCCAGCACCGACCCTTGGGGCACTCCACTTGATACCGGCTGCCAACTAGACATGGAGCCATTGATCACTACCCGTTGAGCACAACCATCCAGCCAGTTTTCTATCCACCTTACCGTCCATTCATCCAGCCCATACTTCTTTAACTTGCTGGCAAGAACGCTGTGCGAGACTGTATCAAAAGCTTTGCTAAAGTCAAGAAATAGCACATCCACTGCTTTCCCCTCATCCACAGAGCCAGTTATCTCATCATAGAAGGCAATTAGGTTAGTCAGGCATGACTTGCCCTTGGTGAATCCATGCTGACTTTTCCTGATCACTTTCCCCTCCTTTAAGTGGTTCAGAATTGATTCCTTGAGGACCTGTTCCATGATTTTTCCAGGGACTGAGGTGAGACTGACTGGCCTGTAGTTCCCCGGATCTTCCTTCTTCCCTTTTTTAAAGATGGGCACTACATTAGCTTTTTTCCAGTCATCCGGGACCTCCCCCGATTGCCATGATTTGTCAAAGATAATGGCCAATGGCTCTGCAATCACATCGGCCAACTCCTTTAGCACCCTCGGATGCAGTGCATCCGGCCCCATGGACTTGTGTTCATCCAGCTTTTCTAAATAGTCCCGAACTACTTCTTTCTCCACAGAGGGCTGGTCACCTCCTCCCCATACCGTGCTGTGGAGTGCAGCCATCTGGGAGCTGCCCTTGTCTGTGAAGACAGAGGCAAAAAAAGCATTGAGTACACTAGCTTTCTCCACATCCTCTGTCACAAGGTTCCCTCCCTCATTCAGCAAGGGGCCCACACGTTCCTTGACTTTCTTCTTGTTGCTAACATACCTGATATTATACTATTTTTCATATAACTTTTGATATCTAAGGCATGTTATGCAGTTTACTACACAGGTTGTCTGACAATTTATGCATCCTCTATATGCCAGGAATGTTTCAGTATTACTCTTTGCTGACATATAGAAGCTCCATATATTTTCTAGTAAACTGACCCTCTCTCCCTGAATTTCAATTAAAAAGAACTGGGTTGCTGGTTGAAAATAAAATGTAGGATACATGCATGTTTAAATAAATATTATGATTCATACTTTAGAAAGAAGAAAATATAGTATACCAAGTTCATGGATGGGACTTTCAGCAGTGCTTAGCATTGATCTCACTATTTCCAATGAAGCCACCATTAAAACACTCAGTGACTTGAATGTTGAGCACTTTTGAAAATCAAGTCGAAAGGCAATATGTATAGAAGATTATTACAACAATGAAAGTAATGTCAGGTGTCTGGGTTTCCAAACTGGTGAACATGTATTTCTAAAGAATTCTACTGCATATTATTTGGAAAATAATACTGAATGGGATTAAAGACTGGGTTTTTAATACATGTACATCATGTATTAAAGGTTAAAGTTGTGAATGCAGCTCTAATTTTGGCAATTCCTGGCTTTTGAGAATTGAAATGTAAGACACATACGGGTTTTATTCTACAAAATCTCTAGTGGACTTCGTGGAATCTCTGGCACTTTGCTCATTTTTGGGATCAAACTTTTACTTGAGCTAGGGTTTCTGTGGGAGCTAATTGGGTTTTTCAGTGTATCGGTGCTGTGAGTGTCATTGTTATGGTAGAAAGGCATTTATGAACAGGAAGGATTTGCAGTGTTTCTCAAAGACAGTTAGTCTCTGGATTTGCCTGATCTCCTAGGATACATGTTTCATTCAACTGAGACCACATTGTCCCCACTTCTCCCATGCTTCATCCTGAGCTTTTTATAAGCACTGTCCCATAGGAATGTAAATGTTATGGTGGTTCGTGGATTGAAATTTGATGTGGCTGGGGGTTGATTCATTAATTACTTTGAAGATTAGGACCAAAGTCTTAAACTGGCATCAGAAACTGATTGACAGTCAATGGAGAGACTTGTGTATGGACCTGATCGGCTTACAGTGGCCTAAATCATGGAGAAGGCAGGCAGTCACTTTCTGTACCAGCTGTAGCCTGTGCTTTGTTTTCACATTCAGCTTCAGATACTATAAATGACAGTAATCCAGACTGCAGGTGACAAATCAATGTGGCTGCCAGCTCCTTTTCTAGGAGGAAGAGACAAAGTTTCCTAGCAAATCGATTTCACAATCAAGAAAGAGGATAACTTTGGCTAAAAGCCCATCCTGGTTCAGTGGTGAAGTGAAGGCAGCAATTAGAAATAAAAAAGCAATATGTACCAAATGGAAAAAAGCAGAAATAGATATTAATTGATATAAATTAGAAGTAATGAAGTGATAAAAATTGATAAGGGAAGCTAAAGACACCACAGACCATTCCCTTCTTGGCAGGGCTAAGGACAACAGGAAGGAGTTTTTAAGTATATTAGAAATAAAAGAAACACTAACAATGATATAAGTCTATTACTAGATGGAGATAGTAAAATCGTTAATGAGGATGCAGAAAAGGTGAAGGTGTTCAATAAATATTTCTGTTATTTGGGAAGAAACAGGATGATCCACATGTGTGACATGAGGCTGATGAAATACTTCCCCAGTCCATTAATAAATGATAAGGTTGTTAACATCTTCTATGAACATTTTTTTAAATTTTCTGGCTCAGACTAGTTGTACCTAAGTCTTAAATCAGTTGGCTAAGGAGAGCCTAGCCTGCTGATATACATTTTTAATAAATTTGGGAATACTGGGGAAACTCCAGAAGACTGGAAAAGTACTAATGTGGCAAAATTCAAAAAGGACAAGTGAGATAACATGTGTAAACATAGGCCACTTAGCCTGATATCAATCATGGACAAGAGAATTGAAAAGCTGACAGAGGATTCAGTTAATAAAGAATTAAAAGATAGGAATATAATGAATGCCACTCAACATAATTTTATGGAAAATAAGTCTTCACAGATAGTTCTTCCAGGTGTTTCCCCTTTCTAAGTAACATCACTTTGGTCTTACCTGATGTCAGCTAGCTGCTCTTCATCTAAGGGTATGTCTACACTTACCGGGGATCAACGCTGCAGTGATCAATGCACCGAGGGTCAATTTAGTGGGTCTAGTGAAGACCTGCTAAATTGACTGCAGATCGCTCTTCCATCAACTCCGGTACTACACCAGAATGAGAAGCATAAGCTAAGTCGATGGGAGAGTTTCTACTATTGACCCACTGTAATGTAGATACCGCAGTAAATCGACCTAAGCTACATCGACTCCAGCTACATTATTCATGTAGCTGGAGTTGCATAACTTAGGTCGACTTACCCCTGTAGTGTAGACCAGACCATAGAGATGATTTTGTGATGGCATCCTAACCTTTGAGCAGTGGAAGTGGTAACATCAATTGAGAATGAGACACACAGATGAGCATACTTTTGGCAGATAAACCTATGGGGGTCTCATTATCTCCATTAGTATACATTAAAGGGAAATGAGGCTAGTATATATCCCTGTGGGACTCTGCAGGAGAAGGAAGAGCAGTTACCCATCATCACTCTCTGAATTCTGCTGGAAAGGAACAATCAAAGCCACTGTAGTGCTGAGCCTTCTGCTTCTATGGCATGTAGATAGGTTAACAGTAACTTGTGGTCCAGTCAATGATAGTAGGGTGGATGATACTATCTGGTCAAGGATGGCATTTTGTATCCCACTTAGGTCCATATGTATTCACTTGATCTTACTAGCAAAGAATGCTGACAGTTCTTCACAGGGGTTGGTGTTTGGGTTTGTTCTCTGAACTGATTGGCTAGTTCACTATGTAAAATAGCTCTGCTGCTGAGGTTGTGTAGTGTTGATTGTAGATTAATAGAAGGCTTGTTTTGCGCTCTTTACTGCACTGGCACAGTCCTGTAAGACTTGTGTGTGCTGCAAGCAGATGGGCCATTGTTGCTCTAACTTTCTGCCTGTGCACTTCATCTACTGTAGTAAATCTATGTACCAGGTTGATCACCTTGGTCAGTCGGTGGCTTGGGACCATGGAGTCAATAGTAGTGGACACTAGATGACTGTACTAACTCATCAGTACCTTGGCCATGTGTTTGTGTGGCTTGCTTTCCTAGAGTGAGATGAAAACCTAGAGGGTTCAGGAAGGTTCAAACTGCCTCTACCCCATCTTACACATTTAGCATGATGACATTAATGCCACACTGGACCTAAGTAAATGCCTGCCATTTTGAGGGGAAAGGGGTTAGCCCTGTGTGACCGGTTGGATCACAGAAAACCCCTTGGGAACTGCCAACTGATGTGCTGAGACTACCTCTAAGCCCATTTTCCCAGGCAGCTTGGGACTTCAGAACCCTGCCTGGTTGTGCCAGACATGCTAGCCTGCTATAAACACAGACCCGGCTCTGAAGCACGTCCCCCAAAACACTGCAGGCTTAACTGAAAACAGCTTAAGAAGTGTTCCTGTCTCCAACACTTAGGTACCCACCTCTCAATGGGGTCCAAACCCCAAATAAATCTGTTTTACCCTGTATAAAGTTTATACAGGGCAAATTCATACATTGTTCACCCTCTATAACACTGATAGAGAGATATGCACAGCTGTTTGCCCCCCTCCCCCACCAGGTATTAATAAATACTCTGGGTTAATTAATAAGTACAAAGTGATTTTTTTAAAATACAAAAAGTAGGATTTAAGTGGTTCCAAGAAATAACAGACAGAATTACCAGGCAAAATAAAATAAAATAAAATACACAAGTCTAAGCCTAATACAGTAAGAAAACTGAATACAGATAAAATCTCACCCTTAGAGATGTTTCAATAAGCTTCTATCGCAGACTGGATGCCTTCCTAGTCTGGTCACAATTATTTTCCCCGGTACAGCCCTTGTTCCAGCTCTGATGGTAGCTAGGGGATTTCTCATGACTGCAGCCACGTTTGTTCTGTTCCACCTCCTTATATAGCTTTGGCACAAGACGGGAATCCTTTGTCCCTCTCTCGGTTCCCAGCGCTCCTTCTAAATGGAAAAGCACCAGGTTAAAGATGGATTCCAGTTCAGATGACATGATCACATGTCACTGTAAGACTTCAAGCCCTCATTCCTCCCAGCCTGACTCACAGGAAGGCCTGCAAGCAAACAGAGCCATCCACAGTCAATCGTCCTGGTTGATGGGAGCCATAAAGATTCCAAACCACCATTAATGGCCCACACTTTGCATAACTACAGTAGGACCTCAGAGTTATATTTCATGTTTCTAGTTTCAGATACAAGAGTGATACATTTATACAAATAGTATGATCACACTCAGTAGATTATAAGCTTTGTAATGATACCTTACAAGAGACCTTTTGCATGAAACATATTCCATTTACATTATTTTCACACTCATCAGCATATTTTCATAAAATCATATGGAGTGCAACGTCACACCCTCCATCTTCCTTTAAAGTTAAAAGTTAATAAAGTTGCATCCTTCAACTTTAAAATCTAACTCGGTACCTGAGTTTCATTCTCATGAATATCCTAATTAATGGATTCCAAATGATAATTTTTGATCATTATACTGTTTATAGAAGACCTATAAATATATATTCAAATATAAATTGCATGCAAAAGTTAACCGCGCCTCCATCAAAAAACTTAACTCCTATTTAAAGAAGAGTATCCTAATATCCATCTCCTTTTTCTATTATATCAATATATTTGCCTAAAACCTTAGGTTCCATTTATACACATACATGAATACATGTTTAAAGCACAAGTAAGAGATTGACTTAATGGATTATTCACAGTGTATAAAATCAAACACATGCTTAAGCTGTAGTAGAACTGGTGCCTTAAAAGGGTAAAAAATATTTTGGGTATTGTGTATTAAAAACTATGTTAAAATTAAATTTTTAGGAATTTGCCTGGTCCTGCTTGCCAAGGACTTTGTAGGGAAACGTGCAATCAGAGTCAGTTTGAAGGCAGCCAGCCTAATGTAAAATGGGGTGATTTATGCTTCTCTGTTTTAGGGTACAGCTGTTTTGTCTCTCTCTCTCTCTGTTTTGGGGTTCTTGTGTGTTCTCACTCTGAATCCTGACAAATAAAGTAGTGTTATGTTTCAACCTTGCAGCAAAAGTATTTGTTTATGTATAACTTCTTTGTGTGTATGCAGTGAATATAACATTAGGAAAGCTTAATTTGTGTGTGTGAAGGGAAAGAGAATACATTTTATTGCTTTAGACAAATTTACTGAGTAACGGAGTACCTCTCATAGCAAAGATTTCTCCCAAGTTATTCAGTGATCTTTCAGTAGCATTTTAAATTAAGGAGTTCAGTTTTAAGATTAGACTTGATTCTCTTAATTAGCTAATTTATTTATCAGCTTTCATGTTTTTTATATAGTGAGCTCAGCTATTTTACTCTTTCTGCTTTTGTTTATTCTTGTCTTAGTAGATTCCTTTAAATCTATTTTTTATGCTGCAGTTCACTACATTGTCTCTTTGGTGTTCCAAGCATTTAATGAAGTTTCCTGTGGATTTAGAAAACATCCTGTGGATATTTATACAATATTAACTTAATTACACTTCAACCTCTGCCTGTTTACGATAGCTGCTATGTTTGTAATTGTTTATAACTTCAGCGCTGACCTAAAATTATTTCTGGTATTAAATTTTGAATTCCTCTTTGATATAATGTTTTGATTAATCAAATTGGATGAGTAATCAATGATTTTAACTGTTTACAAACAGCTAACCTACTAAAAAAACCTGGTGTTGTTGAATGTCTCCTTGAGTGCTGCATCTCTTATTCTGTGCTGCTAATCAAACAGTTTCCATGTGGCGAATTTGGTTCTAATGACTTGAAATTAATTATTGTATCATTACTAGAAAGGAGTGTCTCTCACAAGCAGGTTGCAAGGACATCAGTTAAAAGAACATATCCTTCTGTGAGAACAGGGAACAAAATCCTTCTTGTACATGTTTAAAGGTAATATTGTTAACTTTTAAGAGCACAGACTTCTCTTAATAGCAGTAATATTTTTAAGCCTGTCTTGGTGGTGTCTAACTTCCTGTGGGAGATCAGATAAAACAAGCCCTATTACATCTGTTAGAAAATCCTCCAGGGTACAGTATAGACATTATCCATAGGTTCAGATTATGTGAAGACTGAAAGTACTTAAATATTTTGTGGAATACTGTTTCACATGTGAAACCTAATGGCATTTCTGCAATGCCCCCCCAAAAGTGAAATCCACCGCGTGCGGGAGGCCAGCATGAGGCCTATGTACTACTTAAGTCATGTTTAAAGCCTGATTTAAGGACTCAAATTGGCCTTGTGCTGGCTTTCTATAAAGAGGTGGATTTCACCCTCTAAGAATGACTGGATATGCCACTTCTTGACACCTTAGAGGATTTTCCCAAATACAGAACTGACTATGGTATATGTTCTCCCAGCTTCGGGAAAAAAAGTTGCCATTTTGCATTAATGTTTCTACATTCCCCAAATAATGTATTTATATTTTATTATATCTTTAACATGCTCAGCAGTGGCTGAGAAGTGAATCAGCTGGAACTGGTTGTGGTGCAGGCAGAGAAGGCTTTCTATTTCTAAACTGAGGCTACTATATTATGTCTAGCATTTGAGCAATCCCTAGCATTAAAGTCACCACCAAGGGTCAATTAATTGGTGACTTGGGTAAATATAAGTTGTTCATTGATGCTGTACATACATCACTTCAGAAATGTCCATAATGTGAAATAGAGATGGTTTAGTAATCTGAGATCAGGACTGTAGGCCAGAAGCCTTCCTGAGTTTTGTTCCTGGCTAGCATATGGACTGTTTCCTCATCAATAAAGACGGTATTTATTTACCACAACATAAAGGTGTGGTGAACTGTATTTGGTTAGGGTTCAGTTGTGAACAACATGCATGGATATGGTAGGGTGGCAAAACAGAGCAAGGAGCTTTCCAACATTCGACACTCTTACATCCCTACATAGCAGCCAATCATAAATCCTGGGTCTCACACTCGCACCATGTAAGGTTAGGGAGTTAATTGTTAACTGGGATGCTAGACTTGCCAAATGGGGGGAAGTGGGGACACGTGCAAAGGTGAAGCTCTGACATGACTGAAGCTTATCTAGCAGACGCAGTGCACATATTGCACTCAATAAAATAACATAGCAGGGGTTTTCAGGATTCTCATGTGTCTGCAGTACTCTGGGAGATGTTGTTCCTTACCTCAAGCAGATTGTTTTAGAAGCAGGTATCCTTTTCCTCTCCACACTCTCTCAAATATGCCCAATGCTTTAAAACCACAATCTTGTTTTTAATGTTTACAAAACAGTTTGAGCATGAATAAGTACAAAATATTCTTGTTGGGCTTGAAATTCTCATATGAACAAATAAATGAAGTGATTAGTAGGATAATTCTAAATCTTTTAATATCTTTACTTGCACCAAAATCTTAGATAGGATCCTTTTCTGTACCACCTGCCTTTTATCAAAGAATGTTCCTGTGGGTTGGTTTATGGCCCTTACTTTGCATATGTTTACATTAGGGTTCAATATGCGTAATATTACATAGTGCTACCATTTTAGGATAATGATACCCAAGAGCACTATTCTGCTGACATCTTGTCTGCTTTTATAATTAATGTCTTCCAACACCACTTAATACACCCTTCTTGGATGTCATCTATGAAAGTACCTAAATTTAGTTTCTATCGAGCACATTATTATTAATTCTTCATCCGCTTTGAGGAAATATAACTGCAGACGAGTTACAATTACTTCATAACTAAATTTCAGAAAAGCTTGGCTCAATGGTTCCCAATGACACATAAGTTTCTTTAGACAACTAATTTGTTAAATTTCAGTGTTTAATAGTCTCAGTTAACATATCACGATGACACATTGTAAAGCGAAAGGTAAGGATCTGTTCCCCAAGGGGCCTCAGATTATGTTAATTACTTATCTTTAAATGCCTTTCCCTTGTATATTTAAGGTTCATGTATAATCACTCTGATATTCTCAGCATAGCTAGCAAAAGGTGTATCTCAGCAAGCACAGCTGCCTGATACTTTCCAGGCTGATCACTGTACATGTGGTGACTAGGGTAACCAGATTAAAGAAACAAAAAATTGGGACACATGGGGGAAGCAAAAAAAAAATGGCTGGAGCAGAGTTCTCCGAGCCAAAAAAAAAAGGGGGATTTTATTGGGTCGTCTGGTCACCCTAGTAGTGACTGGAAAATTGGAATAACAGAGACTTGGTGGGATAACTCACATGATTGGAGTACTGTCATGGATGGATATAAACTGTTCAGGAAGGATAGGCAGGGCAGAAAAGGTTGGGGAGTTGTGTTGTATGCAAGAGAGCAGTATGACTGCTCAGAGCTCCAGTATGGAACTGCAGAAAAACCTGAGAGTCTCTGGATTAAATTTAGAAGTGTAAGCAACAAGGGTAATGTCGTGGTGGGAATATGCTACAGACCACCAGACCAGGGGGATGAGGTGGACGAGGCTTTCTTCCAGCAACTAACAGAAGTTGCTAGATCACAGGCCCTGGTTCTCATGGGTGACTTTAATCACCCCGATATCTGCTGGGAGAGCAATACAGCAGTGCACAGACAATCCAGGATGTTTTTGGCAAGTGTAGGGGACAATTTCCTGGTGTAAGTGCTGGAGGAACCATCTAGGGGAAAAGCTCTTCTTGACCTGCTGTTCACAAACAGGGAAGAAATAGTAGAGGAAGCAATAGTGGATGGGAACCTGGGAGGCAGTGACCATGAGATGGTCGAGTTCAGGATCCTGACACAAGGAAGAAAGGAGAGCAGTACAACAGAGACCCTGGACTTCAGAAAAAGCAGATTTCGACTCCCTCAGGGAACTGATGGGCAAGGTTCCCTGGGAGAATAACATGATGGGGAAAGGAGTCGAGGAAAGCTGGCTGTATTTTAAAGAATCCTTATTGAGGTTGCAGGAACAAACAATCCCGATGTGTAGAAAGAAAAGTAAATATGGCAGGAGACCAGCTTGGCTTAACAGTGAAATCCTTGCTCGTCTTAAACACAAAAAAGCAGCTTACAAGAAGTGGAAGATTGGACAAATGACCAGGGAGGAGTATAAAAGTATTGCTCAGGAATGCAGGAGTGAAATTAGGAAGGCCAAATCACACTTGGAGTTGCAGCTAGCTGGAGATGTTAGGAGTAACAAGAAGGGTTTCTTCAGGTATGTTAGCAACAAGAAGAAAGTCAAGGGAAGTGTGGGTCCCTTGCTGAATGAGGGAGAGAACCTAGTGACAGAGGATGTGGAGAAATCTATGCTTTTTTTGCCTCTGTCTTCACGGACAAGGTCAGCTCCCAGACACCTGCACTCTGCAGCACGGTATGGGGAGGAGGTCACCAGCCCTCTGTGGAGAAAGAAGTAGTTCGGGACTATTTAGAAAAGCTGGACAAGCACAAGTCCATGGGGCCGGATGCACTGCATCCGAGGGTGCTAAAGGAGTTGGCCGATGAGATTGCAGAGCCATTGGCCATTATCTTTGAAAAATCATGGCAATCGGGGGAGGTCCCGGATGATTGGAAAAAAGCTAATCTAGTGCCCATCTTTAAAAAAGGGAAGAAGGAATATCAAGGGAACTACAGGCCAGTCAATCTAACCTCAGTCCCTGGAAAAATCATGGAACAGGTCCTCAAGGAATCAATTCTGAACCACTTAAAGGAGAGGAAAGTGATCAGAAACAGTCAGCATGGATTCACTAAGGGCAAGTCATGCCTGACTACCCTAATTGCCTTCTATGATGAGATAACCGGCTCTGTGGCTGAGGGGAAAGCAGTGGATGTGCTATTTCTTGACTTTAGCAAAGCTTTTAATACAGTCTCCCACAGTATTCTTGCCAGCAAGTTAAAGAAGTATGGGCTGGATGAATGGACGGTAAGGTGGATAGAAAACTGGCTGGATGGTCATGCTCAACGGGTAGTGATCAATGGCTCCATGTCTAGTTGGCAGCCGGTATCAAGTGGAGTGCCCCAAGGGTCGGTGCTGGGGCCGGTTTGGAGGATGGTGTGGACTGCACCCTTAGCAAGTTTGCAGATGACACTAAATTGGGAGGAGTGGTTGATACGCTGGAGGGTAGGGATAGGATACAGAGGGACCTAGACAAATTAGAGGATTGGGTCAAAAGAAATATGATGAGGTTCAACAAGGACAAGTGCAGAGTCCTGCACTTGGGACGGAAGAATCCCATGCACTGCTACAGACTAGGGACCGAATGTCTGGGCAGCAGTTCTGCAGAAAAGGACCTAGGGGTTACGGTGGACGAAAAGCTGAATATGAGTCAACAGTGTGCCCTTGTTGCCAAGAAGGCTAATGGCATTTTGGGTTGTATAAGTAGGGGCATTTCCAGCAGATCGAGGGACGTGATAATTCCCCTCTATTTGGCACTGGTGAGGCCTCATTTGGAGTATTGTGTCCAGTTTTGGGCCTCACACTACAAGAAGGATGTGGATAAATTAGAAAGAGTCCAGCGGAGGGCAACAAAAATGATTAGGGGGGCTGGAGCACAAGACCTATGAGGAGAGGCTGAGGGAACTGGGATTGTTTAGCCTGCAGAAGAGAAGAATGAGGGGGGATTTGATAGCTGCTTTCAACTACCTGAAAGGGGGTTCCAAAGAGGATGGATCTAGATTGTTCTCAGTGGTAGAAGATGACAGAACAAGGAGTAATGGTCTCAAGTTGCAGAGGGGGAGGTTTAGGTTGGATATTAGGAAAAACATTTTCACTAGTAGGGTGGTGAAGCACTGGAATGGGTTACCTAGAGAGGTGGTGGAATCTCCTTCCTTAGAAGTTTTTAAGGCCAGGCTTGACAAAGCCCTGGCTGGGATGATTTAGTTGGGGTTGGTCCTGCTTTGAGCAGGGGGTTGGACTAGATGACCTCCTGAGGTCCCTTCCAACCCTGAGATTCTATGATTCTATGACTGACCAATTGCTGAAGCCTATAGCAAAATAGAAAGGGATGTTAGGTGAATAGCTAATTAGAAAGAGTGAATTAAGATGGGGTGAAGCAGCTCTAGGGAACATAGTGCTTAAAATTTTTTTAGCTACCCCAAGACCTCGTCTACGCTAACACTTCCACCATTGTGGAATCTTTTAATACATTATGTACCTTACCACCCGTGAAAGGACCTGTATATTGGTCAAACAGCTGAGCATATATTCCACAAATCTGCTGAGCCGATTCCATCACTCAGTTGCTAAACAATTACTAATGTCTTTATCTAATCTCTGCCAGGAAGGCTTGTCAAGGTATGGCATGTCAAGGTAATAGATATTGGCCAAAAAAATATTTAGGTATCTCAATCAGAGCAGCGCTGGTATCTGCGTCCATCCAAAGCAGGTGTGAATATCTCCATCCCCTGTCAGTGAGTGTCCCAAACTCTGGTTGGAAAAATTGCTGCTGGTTCATTCTTGGCCCATAGTTTGTCATCTGGTCCAACTAACTAATAGACTAAATAAAGACTTCCATTGATTTCAATAGGCTTTGGATCAGCCCCTCATAAAGCTTTTACATCTGTTATTAAATAGGCAGTAATTCAATCAACAGTTCTCAGGGAAATGTGGTGTCCCTATTCTTATTTTGTTGATCCTATCCAGTAAATAGAACATTGATCTGCTGTTGACTGGAGAATTGCCTCTCCCCTTGTATAATATAATGTCTAAATCAGAGGCAGGTGGCATAGGCTAATAATCTTTGAATTATGATTTGCAAGACTTACAAAAAAGCAACAGTCAGTAACAACATATTCTGATTCCTCAAAAGGGATGCTACTGTACTGCCTACCTCATATCTGCTTCAGAGAGACAGTCTTGGAGGAGTGCACCAGGAGCCCAACAGACAATTCAGGGAAACAACTGCAGGCCCAGAGGGCCTGCATGTAGTTGGGATGGCCCTGAGCAGTGATGAGATGAGCCCAGGCAGTGATAGGGTTGCCCCGTGTCTTCTTTTCGACCAGAACGCCCAGTCGAAAAGGGACCATGGCGGCTCGGGTCAGCACTGCTTAAAAGTCAGGTCGGGTGGCACAGCGGAACTAAGGCAGGCGGAAAACACAGTGAATGGGAGCTGCAGGGGTGGCGCCTGTGGACAGGGAAGCATGTACAGCCTGGCTGTGACCACATGTAGGAGCAGGAGTGGGGACATGCTGCTGCTTCCGGGAGCTGCCTGAGGTAAGCGCCGCCTGGACCCTGCAACTCTGCACTCTTCCCATGCCCCAACTCCCTGCCCCAGCCCTGATTCCCCCTCCTGTCCTCCAAATCCCTTGGTCCCACCCTAGAGCTCCCTCCTGCACCCCAAACCCCTAATCCCCAGCCCCACCCCAGAGACTGCACTCTTAGCCGGAGCCTTCACACACCCCTACCCTAGCCCAGAGCCCCCTCCCACACCCTGAACTCCTCATTTCTGGTCCAACATGGGAACCCGCACCCCCAGCCCAGAGCCTGTACCCCCCTCCCACACCCCAACCCTCTGCCGAAGCCCGAAGCCCCCTCCCATACTCTGAACCCCTCGGCACCACCTCCAGCCCAGAGCCCCCTCCTGCACCTCAAGCCCCTCATCCCTGACCTCACCCCAGAGCCCACACCCCCAGACGGAGTTCTCACCTCCTCCTGCACCCCAACCTCCTGAGCCAGCCTGGTGAAAATGAGCGAGTGAGGGAGAGTGAGATACAGAGGGAAGGGGGATGGTGTGAGCAGGGGGGCCTCGGAGAAGGGCCGGGGCCTCGGAGGAGGGGCAGGGCAAGGGTGTCCGGTTTTGTATGAGCAGAAAGTTGCCAACCCTAGGAGGCGGCAGTGTTTGTGGGAAAGAACTGACTTCAGGGAGTTAGGTTACAAGAGCCAGAGGAGAAGCAGACGAAGTGTAGCTCCCTGCAAAAAAAGGGAGATACAGTTTTGCCTCTCTCAGCCAGGGGGCCGGAGACCAACCCAACAAACCACACTCCATTGCCCCATTGTCATGGCTGTCTGTCAGCTGAGCCCTCTTCTGCAGAGGAGCTAGGAAACAGGTACAGCTTAAGGTTACCAGGGACTCACTACCCCTGAAAGGGATACCTAATGGTTTCTCAGAAAGGTACACCAGCCCCTCTCTTTGAGCTCCAACTCCACCAATCAGCTAAGGATGATGAGGAGACTCTGGGGACAATTTTAGTACTTTTATGTAGTTTGTGATCATTTTGTATTTATTGCTGTTGGATTGGTTAGTTACTGATTTATTTTAATTAGTTGATTCTCTTCTCTTTTCCCTTTCCCTTTTTGTAATTTACCCCTATCTTTTCTGGGAATAAAGTGTCGTTTATCCTAATTTGTTCCTGTTTATAAATTTACATAGTCACTAGATGGAGACATGGAGTGCAAAGAACTTAAGGCCCAATAGTCTCAAGGGGGTCACTGATCCCTGTGGAGGGATGAATAAGAGGCTCTACCACACTTCTGGAGCTGGGGTGCCCCAGCAAGGGCTACACTTGGAAAAGTTCTTACCTCTTTAGTAGCTAAGTGCTAAATCTTGTTGGTTGCACTTCAAGCTATTGTCTTGAAAGATAAACAACCACATAAACATTTCATTTTAAAAAAAAAGCTTTAGTAGGTCAAAAGGGTCTTAAAAACTACGTAAACCATACATCAGAAAAATATGAAAAGTCCTTTGAAGTAACCTTAACACCTTAGATCTCCTGAAACTAATTTCTGCCAGTCAGGGTTACATTAGGGTGCAATATATTAAATGAAGCTATCTTTAGAGTCATAACACTTTAATGATGTATTGCCTACATACATCATCAGTATGCTTTCATCCCTCAAACAATAGAATTACATTTCCAAAGACTCAATTTTGAGATGTTGGATTGTTTTAAGAATTCCATGAAATTTTGTCTCATTATTTTAACCCACAAGGAGCTGTGCTGCCAGTTGCCGAATCAAATAACTTGGAAATCCTTGCAGTTTGCATTTGCATCCCTGCATAACTAGTTTCCGATTAACATTTACATAGAATGTAATATTTAATTACCAAAATCCAACTGCCAAGCACTCTGAATATAGTTTTTACCAAACAAATGTTTATAGTCTTAGATTTAGGTGAATAAATAATAATAACAATATTTTTTTTAAAAAATATTGACATTCTTTCAAACAAAAAACATGACTTTAGTTTGAACTATTGTTTTTCTTTTCTTTTCCTGCAAGAATGCTTCTAAGAACCAAGTCTTCCGAATACTTATGCTCAAAGTTCATGCAGGCACACTGAAATCTTAGGTGTCTCTCCTTGTTTCTAAATGTTTCAGTCATCCAGGCAGGGAACAGAATTAATACCATGTTTCTTGGGTAAACAGCTGCCCATTTAGAGCAATAGTGAACAAAGATGTAAAAATTAGAGATAACTGATAAACAGAAAAAAGGAGTAAATTTGTTTGAGTAAATATTTGCTACAATGAATTTTCTCAGCTCTATTTTTTCTAAATTGCACAATTAGATTTTACTGATTACAGTTGCGTAGTCACAAAGCACGTCTCTATTACTGAAAGTGTGACATGGTGTTGAGAACCAGACAAATAGTTAGTAAGTTAATATATGGAACAACTGTTAAAAAGTACACTGTGTATATTCTTTATTTCCTGTAATAGCATTAGTAAGTAAGGAGGAACCTTAACCTAAATTGCACAAAATAGGTTAAATAAATTATTATCCACATCATATCTATTAATTACAAAGACTTAGAGTAGTCCTGATATTCATTGGAAAGACTCAATATCCTAGCTATTTCCAGAGAAACAGGGTTTGTCCTGGTTCTAAGAGAACCAGCTGGGACAACATTCAGTTCCCAAGTCAACACCCTCTCTTCAGCTCCTTTCAGCCAGCTTAAGTTCCCTGATCCTGATGAACCCTGACAATCTCCTTCTACTGATCAATGTCTATAGAAATGCTTCAAACAGACTATTTTCCAAAATTATATGGTGGACCAACAGGAGGAGAAGTAGTGTATTCGAGATTCCTATGCTGTTGCTCCTTGGATCCATGTCGGTCTCACTTCACCATTCTTCCCCTTCCCCACCACGTTAAAAATAATTTTGGGGTATGGATGGGGAAGGGAGAAAATGCTGCAAACAAGCCAGCTGTTTAGATTAAACTAGATGAGATCAGTTAAAGTAGAGCTTGGAAGGAAACTTTTTTCTGGGTTCCACTATTGGTTTTTTCACCAACAAAAACAGAGAGATCCCAGAATAGCCAATAGACTGGTGATCAGGGCATTCACCTGGACTGTGCAAAATCCCGGTTCTGCTCTGCCTCATTCAGAGCAGGGACTTAAACCAGTGTCTCTCACACCCTAGGTGAGTCCCCTAATCACTAGTCTAGAGTCTGTCTCTCTCACCCACTAAATATTTAATAATTAATACAAAGTGGCAGAGCTCCAACAGGAGAAACTGAGAAAGACCCACCCTACACCATCAAATAACATGGTCAAGGACACTCACTGGAGAGGCAGAAAGCCCAGGTTCAAGTCCTTAGTCTAAACCAAACAGAGTAAGGAATTAAACCTGGGTCTTGCATATCCCAGATGAGTACTATTCTGGGATTGGTTGCTCTCTTATGTTTTGAACAGAAATTCCATCCTGGATCTGAGAAAACTTTCAGATGAAATTTTCATGAAAATTTACCCTTTCATGCAAAAAGCTTTGGTTTTGATGAATTGGCATTTTTCAACAAGAAGTAGTTTAATTGAAAATGTCCCAACTAGCTCAAGGTTAAAGACCATGTTGAGGTTAAAGGAGGCCTCTGCACTCAAATATCTCAAAATAAGTGATAGAATAGGAAGGAAGGTCCCGGGGAGGGGGAGTGGGGGAGGCCTGTGTTGAGAAAGAAAAGTATTAGATCCAGGCCTGGAATTTAGTCAAGGGAATAGAGAGGAAGAAGGAGTGATCAGGAGAAGAAGTTTGTTTATATATGCAAGAGCAGTTTCCATGTTTTAGCCAGAGTATAACAAAGTTTGAAACTGCTCAAAGTAATGACAGAGGTGAGAGGAGGTTATTGTTTCTGGTGCTATATCACTTATGTCTAATTTTCTTTTTTGCAACGAATATTAATACAAACAGAAAAGACAAGAAAATATCTCCAAAAATAGTGCTGGTCACTAGGATACAGTAGTTTTCCCTCTAAGGACAGTGTATACTTCTCCCCTTAGGCCAGTGGGGAGATGACAAACACCCTTTTGTCCCCCCAAGGTCATACTTAACTTAGCTTAACTGGAGCTAGATATTCATTTTTTAAGATCTATTCTCCATTTGATGTAGAAGCAGAATGTATGAGTGAAATAATGTTTTACTTTAAATTTGCCTTCTAGTCAGGAGAAACTTGATTTTAATTGGCTCATATCCTGAGTCATATCACCAGACTTCAAGAAGATGCATCATTAATTATTCATAGAGCATATATATATTGTTCCATTCAGTTCACAGTCTTCAACATTTGGACTTTAGTTGCTAGCATTTAAATAACCCAGTTTGTGATGAGGGGGAGAAGTGATGGTATGCTCCAACTTTTAATAAACATTTTTCTTTCCTAGAGCCAGCAAGAGTGAGAAGTAGTGGTGTGGGATAATCCTCCCCTAATTTGATTTGAAGCACTGATCTAATCAGCAAATGATGTATTCATACTCTGCCGTGAACGCAAGTTATGGTCTCATTCTGTTTCATTGCAGTCAGTCGTACTATGTTTTTTCCAAAAATGAAGAACAAGGTCTGAATTACTTTGGTTGTTTCCCTTAATCTAAAATAAAACAGAAATGCCGATATTAAGGTCTCTGTGAGAGAGCACAGTTGTCTCCTCTCCAATGTTCTTCATCAGTTCTGCATCACAAAATGGTGACTGCCTCGAAAGGCAGACTCCTTAGAAATTTAACAGTGCGGTTACAAGAGTTATATATCTTCAAAACTGCAGGGCCCAGTGGGGAAGCTTTTGTAATTGGCTTTATACTGCTATCCTAGTCTGTATGTAATGTATCCTTATTAGAGATTCCTGGAACCGTTTGTGGGCTATTCAGTGATACAAAATGACAGAGAAGGATCCTGGAGTGCAGGCTAGGAGAATGGCAGAAAGCTCCTTTGTGCCTGGGATGGCCACTTTATAGACTTCTACTGTGCGACTGTACTTACCAAGGAAGTGTGTGGCAGAACTATTGAGAACAGTGAAGCATATGGTTCATTCTTATTGCCTTCCTTCTAAATCAGTTTAATCATTTAAATGCTGTGAGCAATTTTCCATCTTCTTTACTGAAAAAAATCTATTGTCTCATTTACCAAACTGACAATGTCAGAGCAAATGAGGACAAATGCACTGCTGCCCTGATTGTTCACAACTTTTTTTATGTGGTAGAGGCTCTTTGGGTGAGGTGGAGATTTAGGTTCATAACTTCTTCTGAGTAGTAATATCCTTGTCTGCTGTAGCTTGTGAAGGCATTAGTGCCTTGGTGAGGCATTAGTCTATTGGTTGGGATCTATCATCAAAGCCTCTTTGGTAGCTGGCATTGTGCCAGCTTAGCTATACTGTGTTTGACTTCTTGAGGGATGATACTTCAATTTTTAAGGGACAGAGATTGTGAGGAAACAGTTTGGGATCAATCCTGGACTTTATTTCAGTGAGCTATTTGCTGGAGTAAGGAGTTCAGATTTAAGACCTTTTGGGTAATGGTGTAGACAGTGACCACCCACTGTTGGATAATGAGATCTGAATGTATCATTATTTTGAAATCACATGTCCCCTGGCACAAAGTTTCTTGCTTCTGGGGATGTATACTCCTCCAAGGTTGCTGAGAAGCAGCACTTTAAAGATGTTGTTTTTGCTTTCTAGAATTTGTGGGAAACATTCTCAGTGAGTGATTAAGTAGGCAGGAAGCTAAGGGTGTACAGTATAACATCAGGGCTAAAAGAAGCACATTTATAGAAATAATCTCCACCAGAATAAACTGAAGGTTGTCTATAATGATTAATGCTTTCCTGCAATTTGTCTCTACCTATGGGACTATTTCACTAATAGTTATAATGATCTATTCATTTATAACTTGAAACAGATTTTTCTTTCATAATAACCTTAACTGTAGCATACCCCGTATATAATGTACACTCACACAAATTTTATCAGATGAGACATTAACGAAGATTAAATCTGTTTAAATTGGTACAAAAAAAGAGATCCAGGTTTGCTCCCTTCAAGTGTAAAGATCTCAGTCAAGGCCTATGCAACATTTAAAACACACTCAATACCTAATTGGAAGCCTTAAACAGACCTTAAATGGTGAATAGATATCTGTTGGCTTCCACACCAGACTAAATGGGAAACAGTGCAGGAATTATATATATTAGTATCCTTTTTTAAAAGAGAGAAAGATTTCTTTTCATTTCTCATAACTTTCCTCTTTTTCTTGGGATTTTGTATGTTATCCCATTTTGGTAAAAAGCTGTCAGTTTGAACTTTAGAGGTACCCAGAAGATCTGAACATCTGCAAATATGAGGTTATTTGACTATATTACTAACGTCACATTGGAAGTATTAAAAAGTTAACTTTAAAAATATAAATACATTCTCAGGATCATACATTCTTTATTCCAGCACTACTTAAGGTGGAATATTAAGTCATCCCTTAGTCAATTGGAAATTAAATAGAAGAAAATGAGAAAAGTTTCAGCAAATTGTAACTACTTGCAGATGGACTTTGTTAAAAAAGCCAGATCAGTTTAATGCAGTGATAGATAAGTCAAGTATTCTTATTTATGAATGGCTGCAGTTACTACATCATGATAACAACTTTGGGTGACAAGAAGCATGAAAGACCATATATCAGTTCACAGCTCCTTAAGATCATTTCACTTAAAGGTCTGTAGAAGAATGTTTCAGCTGCTTTACAGAACTGACATACTCCGGTTGTGAATTTATAGACTTTATTCAAGTGGAAGGCCAGTACATGTAAATTATCACCTTGACAATGAGAAAGTATTGAGTTTTCATTTGGGGAGGCATAAAAAGGTTTTGTGTCTGATAAGCTACTCTAACATGTAATAAAAGAGTGCTTTGCCCTACAATGATCAATATATTTAGTCTACTTTTAGACTCTTGCCATGTGCATAACTAGAACTAAGGTAGGTATAATTTGATTGTTGAGAAAAAGAAGAGGCAATACTGTAAGCAGAATATGCCACATGGCTTGGGTAAGTATGCAGAGCTGCACAGGTCCAATAGCATAGGGTTTGTGGTTAATTCTTTTAGTGCAGTTGATAAGCTACTCTATGAAATATGCTGATTTTCCAAGCAACAGAACAGTTCTTAATGTTTAAGTTTATAAAGGACAATTTTAAGGGCAGTTATGAAAACCAGATATGAGAACAGGAGTAGATTGGCAGTCAGCTAAAAGCAGGACATGACTTGGATAAAACAGGGTGCATCTTAATCACTGTAGTGCCAAAAGGCTAATTAAACTCCAACAAGGAATTAACATAGCACAAGCCGCAAGAGCACATATAAATTATCATTATTCTGTGCAAGACGACAAAGAATGCAATCCAAATTGTAGCTTTAAGGAGAAAATCATCAAAAGTATTGTACCTCTTGGTTAGAAATAAAGTGGGACTAAACTGAGTTTTAATTGCTTAATAACAAAAAATGCTGCTTTGGGCATTTTTC
Source organism: Chelydra serpentina (assembly GCA_037349315.1). Lineage (NCBI taxonomy): Eukaryota > Metazoa > Chordata > Testudines > Chelydridae > Chelydra > Chelydra serpentina. The sequence continues at coordinate 84,031,424 of JBAIAC010000004.1, forward strand.
TTTTTTTTCCCCCTAATAAAAGATGAGGTGGCTGAAAACATCAAGCTGTACAATCAAAGGGACTTTATTTCTCCAGGCTTGCAAAGCCTTTGTTTAGAATCATATGGCAGTAATGTGTGACAAGGTTCATGATATAATGTCTGCTTGTTAACACAGTAACACCTCAGTTGTCATTTTCTGTTGCAGTTATTTGCAGTAGAGATAATGGGCCAGATACATCAAAGGGATTACAGATGATTACCAAATATACGCTGCTACATAGTGGCACTGCTTGATATTTATGAAGTGCTGATTTTGCTATAAGGCTACATCTGGTTTCTGCTCTGTTACTTCTTTGTGCACCTGGAGTACCTTCATTTAGCTCTATGAAGCTATTTTGTTTTCTCCTGGTGCAACCAGGATCATAATTTGGTCCTTAAACAGCTGCAGTGAAAATTTCTGAGATTCTAACAACGCATTCCTGCATAAACAGGAATACGTTTGGTTAAAGTCCAGAGGAAATAAATGTATTGGCCTGTTATCCCTTTGTATTTTATTATTTCTAGGTCAGATAATTGTTTTCCACTCTATTTTTCAGCAAAACAATTCAGTACCACAGCTGCCTAGTTTTGTGCGGATTCAAGTGACCTTTTCAGTCAGTTATTTAATGAGTTTATTTGCAAAAATAACATAACTGCTATTATTTAGTATTTGTACTGTGATAATTCCTAGAAGCCCTAGTTAGGGATCTGGACCCCATGGACTAACTAGTCTATACACACATAATGGAAACATGTTTCCTCCAGCATAAAGATTACAATCAAAATTCAGTTTAAAAAGTATTGTGTGGATTTAGTGGTGGTGAAAGGCACTGTCTTGACAACCCTAGTTAATTGAGTCCTTTGTTTTCCTGCATTCTGAAGCAGCACAGGTTTCTAACACACACTGCCCTCCCAGCATGGTTCAACCCTGGAACAGCTGGTGAGGGGATGGAGGCAATCTCAGGGGAAGTTCTTGGTTTCTCTGCTGAGTCTGCCAATTAGTGCAAAATCTAGTGGCAAGTTTGTAATGTAGTAGCTCAAACTCCTCTGCTGTAGGGGCCACCAAAATGGATTAGATGGGAACAATTTTTAATCCCCAGTGAGCTGTGCTGGACTCAAACTGGGCCCTATTAGTGAAAGGCCATGCAGCTCATTAGCTGTCTCCTGAGGCACCCAGACTCCCAGTAAGTGCTAATTTTACAACTTCCCCTATGTACACAAAAAAGTCTAATTCTTGAAACATACCTTTATTAAATACAAATTCGGACCTTTTTGGAGATTACACCAGGTTTTCCATTGTCTGGACACAGACCACAATCTCCCATGCATGTCCTGTAAACACTTGCTCTACTATCAACTGCCTCGCATTGTTCTGTAAAGGGACACCTCCTTTTAATTAAAATAGAAACAATAAATAGTAACACAACATCTACATTCAATTTTTTGCATTTGGACAAATTCAAGATTCAATGGTAAACTCACATCTGGAATCTCTGTGTAAGATACACAATTTCTACTATACTGCTCTATATTGTAGTCTTATTTGAGACAAACTTTCTTAAAGGAGATAACATTGGATGGCACTGTGGACAGCCACTTCTTTTATGGCGAGTCCCCTGATTTGGGATTTACGCATTATGTAATTGGAGTATCACACGTCCAACCTATATGTTTTACAGAGAGTTCTTTCATCTTAGTGGTACACTGTGTAGATTATTATTACCTTCTCTAGCCTAAGGAAAGTGAAATAATTTGGAACTAATAAAGTACCATATTTTATTATTGAATTGAGAGCATGCTCTCCAGGTGGCAACATAACAGAGGAAGATTTTTTTATATATATATATATATATATATACTTGTAAAATGTGACAGCAAATTTTCAGATTATTTAAATTGGTCTGAATGAAATCTCATTACAAACTCCAAATCCTGGAGTACATAGCAAATATATTATACTAATCCATCTATCAATTTTAGGGTATTATCTAGTGCCCCTGACCATGGTATTTAAGCAGTTTCCTGCTAAATATACTGTGAAGCTAGTACCTGTCAATATCAGACCTCACATCCTCTGCTTATTTCAAAATGGGGGAAAAGCTCATCTGAGCAATAAGGGAACGGGGGGTATTGACAGGAAAACACCAGTCCTGTTGTGATGTGAACATTTCCAAATAGTATTCAGAACCAGACCTCATAGCAACCATGGATTTCCCAAGATTTTGTGTATGTCCATCTATTTCCTAAAGGGCATCCAGTTGTGCAGGTGGAATCTATTTCTTACCCCGGGGCCCCCCACACGCTTCCCATCCCCTCCCCCCTTACCTGAGGGGGGGGGGGGTCTGTCCTCCTCCTACTGTGCCGGAGAAGAAGAACATGTGACCACTGGGTGGCACAGTTGCCAACTTTCATGCGGTAAATAAGCACCTCAACTTTCACAAAACGCCAAAAATCAAGCTAATCCCATTTCAAAACAAGGCCAAAACAATCCAATCCCTAAGAACCCCAACATTCTCTGTGACTAGATTCACCTGGCATGCAGTCTGGGACTGTGGTGGGCCCACTGTGCACCCGTGACTCTCTTCCCCTTGCCCTACTTGCCCCTTGCCCGTGCTTGCCCCTCCTTGGCCCTGCTTGCCGGGAGCTGATCGAAAAAAGAAGCAACAAGCTACAAGCCAATCAAGCAACAAGCTACAAGATAAAAACTATCCAACAAGCAACTCACAAGCCAACTAAGCCTAAAACAAGCTCAATTTCTGTGTTTTTTTCATGGGTTTGGCATGTCTGCTGGGTGGCCCCACACCCACAGTTCCTCTGGTGCAGCTGTACTGCTCCAGCCCTTCCACGAACAGTCTCCTCCATCTGTAATGTACAGCAGCCAGCCCCGTTGGAGGACAGGTCTGGGGGACAGGGGCTGGGGGCAGTACAGCCACGCTGGAGGAGCTGACAGTATGGGGCCGCTGTCCTCCTCCTCTTTACGATACATCATATCAGCTATAAATATCTTGCTAGGACCCTACCGCCCTACTTGCACTGCTGAGGGAATCTCACGCTCCACAAAGAACTGTGAGCACACTTGTGCAAGAAGCGAGCAGAAGAGAATATAGAGGATGCCTAACCATACAAACGGTGTCCAAATCCTGTTGTTTCTTTCTACTGAACATCTGAGACTCATCCTTTTTTCGTTCTCTTCCTCCAGTGAAAGTTCTCTTTCAGAAAAGAAGGGAAAAGAGAAATGATAAGTGCTCAGAATCCCCTCTGATACTCTGCAGAATATCAATATTCCTAGCCCAGTTGGACTATAACTGTGAGCATTTTCACCCATTTTCACTCTCTGATATACCAATGATCCCTTAATAACAGAAAATGTGTTTTTAGTCTTATTCATCTGGTCTGTGCTACTGATAACCAGCACACAAGAAAATTTTGTAAATTACTGGAAAGCAGGTATTAGACACCTGTCAAAATGTTACTCTTCAGGTGTTAAAATCTGGATTTGGACTACACGTGTGCTTCAAGTGCTGCAGCCAAGGTAGTAAACATGGGACACAACTATAGCACTTCAGTAATGACTTCAATAAAAGCTGTGGTGTTGATCCTCTTCAGACCTTCTTGATCTTCCATATCTTGAACCATGGAGCAGCTTCCTAACCAAATGTTATGAAATATGAAAGGTACGGTTCATACAATGAAGTTAATGTATCAGTGTTGTAGATATTGCATATATACATTTCTGTTTTTCTGGTTAAGGGCCTGATTCTCCCACCCTACTCACCCTGAGCTGTACAGAACTTTTTGATGGAGTACGATCAGGCCAAAAATGTGTAAGATTGTGCAACCTTTTCTGTGAATAAAACTCCTTAGCTCCACAAGAAGGCCACGCATCAGAGCCAGCATTATCTTCACTCATCATTAGTAAACAGGTATACATTCCTGTCCTTCATCACTCCGTATGTGACAACCTGCATTTTTTCAGATCACCCCTCACACTACCTGGCCTCTCACTTACATCAAATTGACCGACACATTGCCTGCTTCTGTCCAATTGTTTTGTTCTGTCAGTTATCACTCCCTCAGCATGGCTCACCAGGCCACCCATTCCTATCTTCGTGACCCTTATCCCTACCTGTGAATCTCCTCCTCCTGATCAAATTCCTTTTACTCCATTACTCTATCTTCATGTAGCCTTAATTTGTGTCACCTCTGATCTACCCCCAAAAACCAAGTACCTAGTAATTTACACAATTAAAAATGTATTGCCAACTCTCACAATTTTATCATGAGTCTTGTCATGTTTGTGGTTTTCCTTAAAGCCCCAGTTGTTGGAATCAAGTTAGTACATGACAATCTCAGCTTTCATTTAAAAAAAAGTTTATTGAAATTTTGTCTGGATGGAAAGTTGGTTAAAACAAGAGAGAGAATGAGACTTGCTATTATCAGTCAGAGCAGGGATGTAAACTTGGGTCTCTTATGTCCCAGATAAGTATCCTAACCACTGAGCTATTGGGGTGAATCTCTCATGTTTTTTACATAATATATATAAAAAAACCTCATTTTCATTCCACATGCAAATGAAAACAAATTCTGAAAGCTCCAAAAAATTGTGAAATGGAATTCTTATTTTCTGGCCAGCCCTAGTTTCTAGCCTGCATGACTACAGAGGAAAATTTGACAGTGTGAACCTTAAATACTCTAACTCCTGAAGGCAAATAAAAAGAACCCAAAATTTATTAATTAATTAATCTCAAGATTTTTAAGCCAGTCTCATGATTTTTGTGAGCCTGATGCATGGCAGTACCGAGGGATGGCAGTGTTGAAATCATCATACATTTTAAATCAGCGGGTTCTGGGGACTATATGGAGGGACAGATAGATACAAGTTTATTTAATGGAACAATCATGAGGCACACATAATAGCTCTATCTCCCTATGTAATATTAATGATTTGCATGTGTCTTTTCTCCTGTCCCATCCTTCTGATTGTTATCTTCACACATTGCATCTTGTTTAATTGCAGATTGCAAACAATGTAGGATAAAGACTGGATTATCTGTTCAGTTACGTTCCTAGCACATTTCTGGATGTGGTAATAATAATAATTGTCAATGATAATATTAACTACAAAATAAGAAAACAAAACAGAACACAAAACAGCAGCTTTGCAATGGAGCCAAGTTGATATTATTGTTGGAGACCCAATGTTTACATTTCCTGATTTTTTGTGACTTTTGAATGTACATCCTTAATACTGGAGTAATATGGGGATTTTATTTTATCTTTTTTTGCATTTATTTTAAAAATTATTGGAAATGTTAGTTTTATGCATAGATTTACACATTTCCCACACACGCTTTCTTTTCTCTTCTTGTCTGTTTTACTGATATTTTTTCAAGCTTGGAAAATAGTGTCATAAATGGCAGCAATAAAAATGGAAAACAGATATTATTCCTTTTAAATTAATTACTTCATTATTAACCTGTAGTTGCTCCCTTACAGATACCATTCAGAACTGTAATTGTTGAATCTGATTTTGGAGTTGGTTTGTAGTTGAAACATGACAACTAATGCTAGCCCTTTACAGTAACATTCATTTGTATTCACATTGCAGAATAGTTAATGCAAAATACTTAAAGTGCCCATTATCTAAAGGACAGGACATGGAATCACAATGTTCTAGTGTTAATATACTGACAGAAGCACCACTTCAAAAAACTAAAATTATACTTCCTGTTATACTTATTCTGTATAGCGACAATGACTCATGCCATTTGCTTTCAGGTGTCTTTCCTGTTAATGTGCTGCATTGCTAATTACAATCAGATTACGTGATCAACAAGCTACTATCATACTGTTAAATATGTTTACAAATGAATGTATTTTCAACACTGTTCACATGGAGATATATGTCAACATAATCTTGTCTTCTAAATACTCTCTACACAACAAGGATATTTTAAATATCAAGTTGTGATAACGATTTAAACAGAGATAAGTCTGATTTACAGTACAGTGAAAGGACAATACTTCCCATCCACATGGCCAAGGGACACCACATTTTAAATCCCAACATAAACCAAAGGAACACTGAGATACCCAGACTCTGATTTTCTGTTAGAATTGGCTTGGAAACTTCATACTTTCAGGTATAGCACTTCAGACTGGCTGCCGAATCCCTCGGAACAAAGAAGAGTTGTTCTTTGAGTGCTGTTCCCTATGTGTATTCCACACATGGGTATGCATGTACACCAGGTGCCTCAGATTCAAAAATCGTATGAGTTGCGTCAATTTGTTTTTACCTGCACCCTTGAGCTCCTCGTGCTAAGTACTGAGGGTACAAGGAAGGAGTGTACCGTCCACTTTTTCTTATCACCACCTGGCCTGGAAGTTAGAATCTTCCGTGTCCAAAGCTATCTTTCACTGTCCTCCTGATCTGTAAATGTAATTGTAGATAGTCCCTAGTGGGTTTAACGTTTTTAGTAGTGTAGATTAGTTTTTCCCTGCCTCGGGAACTTTCTCCATTTTTCTCCCACTCAGGAGAAAGACTATGCCCACAATACCTAGGTTTAATAACTGTGTCTCCTGCCCTTGCTCCTTTTTAATCAGTGTTGATTACCAGTGCATCCTTTGCTACCTTGGAGAGACATACATCTCTGCCAAATGCAGTATCTGCTGCTCTTTCTCTCCTCAGACCCAAAAACAATGAGCGCATCAACTGAGGAAGTTCCTCATGGAGAAAGCCAGGAGACACTACAAAGATGCAGGCCATAGAGACCCCTCTGTATATTGACCTCGGTCCTCAAGTAGCACCCCTCAAGCAGGAGCTCTGAAACAAGGCTACTTTTGATGAATCTGAAGAATCGTTGTCTCAGGCTTTTTATGAGAGGAAGGGGCCTTCCTCTCACAAACACAAGAACAGATCCCCTTCCAGACCTGCTCCTAAGAGAAAGAATACTTCCCCAAATCCTTCAAAATTCAGTACATTCTCACACTTGGTTCCTAAAGTTTTTGGCCTGCTTAGGCTTCCTGATCATGAGGATAAGGCTCACAGGATCAAGGACCCAGTAACATTGATTCTGGCAACAGCTAGAAAAATGAAGATTCATCATCTGCAGGCATCAACCAAGAGCTCCATGTGGAAATCTTCTCTGACAGTACTGGACTGATCCCATAAGGATCCACTGTCCACTAACCAAGTATCAGAGGGGTAGCCGTGTTAGTCTGGATCTGTAGAAGCGACAAAGAGTTCTGTGGCACCTTATAGACTAACAGACGTATTGGAGCATAAGCTTTCGTGGGTAAATACCCACTTCTTCAGATGCATGCAGTGGAAATGTCCAGGGGCAGGTATAAATAAGCAGAGAAGAGTCAGGCTAGAGATAACGAGGTTGGTTCAATCAGGGAGGATGAGGACCTCTTTTAGCAGTTGAGGTGTGAACACCAAGGGAGGAAAAACTGCTTTTGTAGTTGGCTAGCCCTTCATAGTCTTTGTTTTATCTTGAGCTGATGGTGTCAAATTTGCAAATGAACTGAAGCTCGGCAGTTTCCCTTTGAAGTCTGGTCCTGAAGTTTTTTTGCTGCAGGATGGCTACCGTCAAATCTGCTATTGTGTGTCCAGGGAGTGTTCTCCTACAGGTTTTTGTGTATTGCCATTTCTAATATCTGATTTGTGTCCATTTATCCTTTTGCGTAAGGACTGTCCAGTTTGGCCGATGTACATAGCAGAGGGGCATTGCTGGCACATGATGGAGTATATTACATGGGTGGATGTGCAGATGACTCCACTAAGTCAGTGACTGCACTGGATCTGATAATACTGACTTCCAGGACTCCTTGTACTCCAGGATGGAGTGAGGATTATAACTCCCTGGAGGATATCTTCACCTTCCCATACTGACAATCAACTCTGATTTTGAGTCCAGTCTTCGTGAGGGATGTTTTGACATCAGAAGAAGAATTAAACTTCAGGTACAGGATACTACTCCCTTGCTCTGTGTACAACTCAGAGTCTCAATGCACCGGTACAGAACCAACTTTTTTTGTTGGCTGAATCTGATGTTCAGGACAAACTGTCACCTCCACAAAAACAGATTAGCCCAGATATGGCTTCTAGACTGCCTTTAAGCTACCCTCTGCACAGACATGATTATCCTTCAAGGAACTGCTGGTACCCAATGCCATCAGTTTCCCCCTAATGAGCTTTTGAACATCATAATGGCCCAGGGGATACTTATGCATGGCACCCTGGATCTGCGTGAGAGTCTTACCAACCCTCTTCCCCTAGACAAACAACTGGATCCACTAGAGTATGTGGAAGAGGTAGACATTGAACTGGATCCACCAGTACCAGCAATATTGGCAGGCGTATCATCCTTCTCAGTCAGTGAGTCTATTGCCTCTTCTTCACCTGAAGATCACAGGAAATACCAAGAACTCGTGCAGGTGGTGATTGAATTTCAGATCCCACTTGAGGAGGTCTATTATACACAGCACATACGTGTGCACATTCTGCAGCCCATTTATCCCAATCGAGTGGCTCTTTCAGTAAACAAAGCCATCATGGAACAAGCTAGAGTAATGTGGCAAAAACCTGCATCATGCAACCCTATTTTGTAGGTACTTTGTACCTGCCACACCTTGCCCCCAAATTCCTAGTAGTAAAAGCAGACACAGAAACATCCAGGCAGCAACATCTGAATGCCACCACTGTCATGGCACTAAACACCTCAGCCTTCTGGGAAAGAAAGTATTGTCAGCCACAACCCTCCAGTTTAGAATTGCTAATTACCAGACCATGTTAGAGAAGTATGACTTTAAGAAGTTTCTGGAGATTAAAGATAAACTCCCTTGGGATGACAGAGCCCAATTCCAAGCCATTATTGACAAGGGTAGATTTGTGGCAAAGGCTTTGCTTCAAGCCTCAGTGAATGTGGCTGATATTGCATCTAGAACCATAGCAACTGCCATAGTAATGCTACCTAAACAGTGACTTTATTCTTTGGTGTTCCCCAGAGAGACTCAGAACACCCTGATGACTTGCCCTTTAACAATCTAATTTCTTTAACAAGAAGACAGATGAGTCTTTGCACTTGTTAAAGTGTCGGGGACACTACTCCAGCATTGAAGAGGGAATATCAGAAATGGGTCCATAAGCCAAAGTCTCTCCCACAGCCTTTCCACCATCAATGACCATATGAACTACCTCACAAGTGCCAGAAGGTGCAAAGGCCAAGGTATACAGCCTCATCTACAGACCAAGGGTTGCTTTTGACAGGATACTTGAGATTTGCAAACCGTCATTGAGTCCATCCCCAAACCTTTGGTGGCTGCCTACCATACTTGAGCCACAATTGGAGGCCCATAACAGCAGACAAGTGGGTACTAGATATCATCCACTCCAACTACACCATCATGTTTCTTTCTCGGCCCCATTTCTGGAATAATTCTCACAACGAGATCCTCTGCTAGGACGTGGACTTGCTCCTCACAACTTAGCATCATGGCATAGGGTTCTACACCCACTATTTCAGAGTTCCCAAGAAAAAGTAAGGCTGGAGACTCATTCTTGACTTTCATCATTTAACTATTTTTATTTGCAAATTAAAATTGCTCATGGTTATATAGACATCAGTAATTCCCTTCCTGGAAGAAAAACACGAGGTTTGTCAATCTTGACATGAAAGATGTTTACTTTCATGTGGTCAGTCATACATCCCACATTAGGCTCCTCAGATTTCTGGTAGGACAGGAATACTACCAGTTTAGGGTACTCCTGATTAGGGTTGAAATAGCACCCAGGGTCATCACAAAGTTCTTCTGAGTATTGGTGGCACACATGGGATGAAACAGCTATGTTCTCTTTCTGTACCTGACGACTGCTTCCTAGCAGAAAGATCCAGATGGGAAGTTCAGCTGGCTATCTTACCATTGCTCTGCTTTCTGGCATCTTTGAGAATCTGCATAAATGTAGAGAATCCCCCCTGACACTAATGCAGACTATAGACTTTATGGAAGCAACACTTGAATCAACCTCAACAGGGATCTACTTCCCTATGGACATATTTCAAGCAATGAGAAGCTTGATAAGACAAGTCACTTGCAGACCTCAAACTACAGACAGTGTCTGTTTTTCTCTGTTAGGCTGCATTGGCCTTCTGCACTTTTGTAATGCCACTCTCCAGGATTAACCTCCTTTACCTACTTTAGCTTTGCTTTGGTGTGTTTACTCACCAGACAGAGACAGCATGAATATCATTGTGACAATCTACAACAATGTCATAGCTTCCCTCATCTGGTGGATGAATCCAGAGCAAGTGCATGCTAAAGCCCTTTCCTCCCACTATTCCACACCAGAGATGACCATAATCATGGTCAGATCCCTTATAGGCAGGGGAGCCCACATAGGTGACCAGATGACACTTCAAGAAGCTAGGATGCATATCAATCAGGCCTGTAATACATTTCTCCCATTTATACAGTCCCAACGTGTCCAGATAATGTTGGACAACACAACAACTGTGTTCTATGTAAACAATGAGGAATGAAAATCTCTTCCTCTGTGCGTAGAAGTGTATCACTTACAGAACTGGTAAATCCAGAACTACATCACATTCTCAGCAATATACCTCCCAGGTACACAAAACTGTAGTTAGGGTTAGGGTTACTGCCAAATACAGTGAGACAGAGTGGCCTCCTTCCCCACTGGAGCACAAGGGACCACTACAATGAGTCTTTCTCATTATACCCAACCAGCCAAGCTAGATCTGTACCTCCTGAGAATGTCAACACATCCTCCCATCTGCATGCAACCCTTCCTGGATCTTCTGACTCAAGAGAAAAGTAGGATCAGACATCCCATCCCTAACTTTCTTCACCTCATGGCCTGGTATTTGGATGGCCATCATACTTAGGGCTTGTCTTCACTACCCGCCGGATCGGTGGGTAGCAATCGATGTATCGGGGATCGATTTTTCGTGTCTCGTTTAGATGTGATTAATCGATCCCCGAAAGCGCTCCCCGTCAGCTCCGGAAATCCACCTCATCGAAAGGCGGAAGTGGAGTCGACATGGGAGCGGCAGCGATCGACTCGCCGCCGTCCTCACGGCCAGGTAAGTCGATTACGATACGCTGACTTCAGCTACGTTATTCACGTAGCTGAAGCTGCGTATCGTAGATCGATCCCTCCCCCTAGTGTAGCCCTGGGCTTAGACTGTTCATATTCAAAGGCCATTCAGAATATTCTCAAAAACACTCTACCAAAAAATGTTATATAGCTAAATAGAGGTGTTTCTCTACCTGGGCACAACAAAACCAGTTGTCCCCAGACACTATTATTCTAGACTATCTCCTCACTCTCAAGATGTTGGACCTTTCTATTATCTCACTGCAGGTCCACCCAGCAGCAACCAGTGCCATTCACCCTTCGGTAGAGAGCTACTTTGTTTTTACTTGCCTGATAACAAGAAGGTTCCTGAAGAGTCTTACTAGGATCTTCCCACTAGTAGTGACGCAGATACTGCAATGAGACCTCAATCTTGCACGCTCAATACTTACCAGACCACTCTTTGAACTGCTTGCCGTGTGCTTAATGTCCCATCTGTCTATTCAGATAGCCTTTCTCATCACCACCATGTTGGCTAGAAGGATGTGTGAGCCGGGGCCCTCATGGCTGACCTCCCATACACTACTATTTATAATGAGAGGGTATCCCTTTGCCTCCACCAAAAATGTATCCCGAAGGTAATTTCTGAGTTTCACATAAATTAATTAATTCACTTACTGGTTTTCTTTCAAAAACCTCATGCCTCCAGTGAGGACAGAACGCTTCACTCTCAAGATGCCAGACAAGCTTTGTTGTTCTACCTGCAAAGAACAAAACCAATTAGGAAAATGCCTAGACCATTTGTTGCTGTTGCAGGGTGAATATGGGTCAAGCGATATCTGCTCAGAGATTCTCTGAGTGGACTTCTGGCATTATTACTCTTTGTTCTCGATTAGTGCATTCCCCTCCCTACTCTTGACAGGGTGAGGACCCATTCCACTAGAGAAGATGCAACCTTAGTGTCATCTCTTTGAGAAATGCCAATGCTGGACATTTTTAAGGCAGAAAGCAGGAGTTCCATCTCCACCTTCACAAAGTACTACACTTTAGTCCAAGACTCTTCTATGGATGTAGCCTTTGGAATGGCAGTGTTCAAACATCTATAGCATTTGCATCTTCTCACTTCTCTCCTAGTAGACTACTGCTTCCTAGTCACCCATGTGTGGAATACATATAGGGGCCAGCACTCTAATAAGAAATTGAGGTTACTTACCTCTAACTGGATGTTCTTGGAGATGTGTGGTTCCTATCTGTATTCCACCATCCACCCTCCTTCCCTTCTGCTTCAGATTATGACTGGATTACTGGTAGAAAAGGATTGGGAGAGACAGTCAGTTTGCACTTCCCCTTATACTCTTGGTACTGAGCATGAGGATCTCTTAGGGTATGTCTATACTTACCCGTCGCGTCGGAGGCGCGGGATCGATGTTCTGGGTTCGATTTATCGCGTCTTGTCATGACGCGATAAATTGAACCAGGAATTGCTCCGTCGTCGACGCTGGTAATCCAGCTCGACGAGTGGAGTAGGCAGAGTCGACGGGGGAGCCTGCGCGCTGCGTCTGGACTACAGGTAAGTTTGAACTAAGGTACTTCGACTTCAGCTACGTTATTAACGTAGCTGAAGTTGCGTATCTTAGTTCGATAGGGGGGGTTAGTGTAGACCTAGCCTTAGGTGCACATGCAAATGAACAGACATTACTTGCAAGATATTCCAGTCTCAGGAGAATGGTGCATGTGTACACATGTGTGGAATACAGATAGGGCCCACACATTGTTACAGGTAAGTAACCTCCATTTCTGGAAGTAGCCCATCATTAATGTGTCTTTGCACATTTTATCTCAGCCCACTTACATACAGCAGAGTACATAAAATGTTGCTTTCTTTATTATGTCTTCCACCCAAGGCACATATGTTATTTATTTTAAACCCATACATGTGGCATTGAGGAATCAAATAAATAATGTAGCAGTTGACCTCATCAGTACCATGTCCCTAGCTTAAAAAAAAACAGAAAAAGAAGTGTTCCCTTATTATTTTCAGCATTGCCAAAAGACCATATGCCATGTGTATATGCAGAACTGTAAAAGTACTGATTTATATGGCATACATTATGAATACTCCAAACAGCTACCTGGGAGCAGTGCCTCGGGGAATCACAATACTAGCCTATCAGCATAGTAAGAGTAATGTAAATCCCATAAGTATTACCTTTCAAAAGCATTACTTTTTATCATGACAGCAAATGCACCGTGACACCCATATCTGATGGAAAGTAAAAGCAAAATATCCACTTGAAGTGCAGTCCTAAAAGTACCTCTTCTCATACTGTGAGGTACCCAATAGTGTCCAGATCTATGTTGTCAGGGTTCCCTCCCCACTCTAAACTCTAAGGTAAAGACGTGGGGACCCGCATTAAGAGCCCCTAATCTTATTTTTACCAGCTTAGGTTAAAACCCCCAAGATACAAAATTCCCTGCACCCTGAGAAATGCTTCTTTCACTGCCACCATCAAGTATCTAACAGGAATCCAGGAAAGGAATCACTTGAACTTCCCTCCCCTCCAAATACCCCCTCAAGCCATACACCCCCTTTCCTGGGAAGCTTGAGAACAATCTCCCAACCAATTGGTTACACAGTGATCTAAAAACCCACCCCCTGGGTTTTAACACCATAGAAAACAGTCAGCTTCTTAAAAGAAGGATTTTATTAAAAATAAAGAAGGTAAAATCATCTCTGTAAATTCAGGATGGTAACTATTTTACAGGGCACTTAATTTCCAAACTCAGAGAGATTTCCCCCTCTGGACAAAACCTTAAAGTTACAGAAAACCATGAATTAACACCCCCCCCACGCCCCTTCTAAGACAGGGAATACACCAAGCAAAATTAAACAGAAATCTATTCGCTATGCTATCTAAACTTACTTCAGAAAAGGGAGGTTTGATTTTCTGTAGGTTCCTTCTGTCTTCCAAGATCACTCTGACTCAGACAAAGAGATACTCACACAGCCTTCCCCCCTCCCAAAATTTGAAAGTATCTTGTCCCCTCATTGGTCAGATGCCAGCCAGGTCAGGTGTCAGTCTGGCTACCTGCATTTCTTAACCCTTTACTGGGAAGAGGATTTTATAGTACTGCATCAGACCCACTCCCTTCATATTTATGACATATGTAATTTCATTTTTTATATAAATCAATGTTATAAAGACTTAAAAGATGACCACTTGTGAGATGCCCACATTTCCAGTGCATTTCCCTTCTTCTTGTTAAAACTATTATATAAATTGGGATTATGACAAAAAAGACTTTTTATTTATTTTTGTCATGTTTCCCTTTCTACATTCAATCCAGCTGATTGATGAAAGCCATATTTGTGTCTAATTTGAAATCTATATATGATGCAGAGCAAACTATCAATTTCAATAGTCAGAAAAAAAGGGGAAATTACAGCACAGCAACAGCAACAAAGATCTCAGAGTCCTAAATGTTTAGCTTCAGTTTGTATAGAATAAAGAAAGGATAATATTTGAATTAGGTTAAATTTAAGAAATAAACTAGACTAAAAAAATCCATTAGAAAGTAATTAAATATATGTATAGGGGCAAATTCTGATATGCTTTTCAACTACTTTATGTACAATTGGTTTCGATAGAATTATTTCTAATGTAATTTAATATGGTGTAAATGAGAATCTAGCCCATTGGTGTCTGGGGAGCTAATTATGAATAAAACTTTTCAGACTCTGAATAAGGGCAGGCACATTTTTTATATCTGCTGGTCATTAGAAAACCACTAAAATGTGGATAAAAGAAGTCTTGCTGTCATACAAAGCAAAAAATAAAATCACGTGGGGCTGCTAAAAATGAATAGAGAAAAAAGGTAGAATAAGAATTAAGAGCCATTTGCTTTGTATAACCTTATGGTGGGAAAATGTAGCAAAGATTTTCTCTCTCTCTCTCTCTCTCTCTCCTTCTCTCTCTCTTTCTCTCTCTAGCTTCTGTTTTAACTATTCTGTAGCATTAGCTCTTTTAAAAAGGAAAGCATTTGGAACATGCCGATAAATATTAAACTGCAAACATGATAAAGGAGACAAAAGTGCTTGTCTTCAGGGTATTGTGAGTTGTGTCTCCTTCATATTGTGCTCTTGTGTAGTTCACTTCCAGCTGAAAATACTGGTATCCATTTAAGCGTCGTACACACTTTTCTTTATTGGTGTCTCCCAAATATTTCCCTTAACAATATGTTCCATTGCAGCAGTTCTCAAACTTTAGCAACCTGTGCACCTACATTTTGATCTAACATTTTCCAGGGACCCCCAAGTCCCTCTGCTCAGCCCAGGCCCTGCCTCCACCCCGTCCCTCAAGGCCCCGCCCTGCCCCACCTCTTCCCTCTCCTCCCTCTCTCCATCCCCTCTCCCTCTGTCGCTCGCTCTCCCCCACCCTCACTCACTTTCAACAGGCTGGAGCAGAGGGCTGGTGTGCGGGAAGGGGTGAAGGGTGTGGGCTCTGGGAGGGAGTTTGGGGGTGAAGTGTGCTGGCTGTGGCTAAAACTCTTTTAGAAAGTTCTGTGCCAGTCATGAGAATCGAATGAAAGATTTTTCTTTTTGTTTGGCTCTGCTGCCACTATGAAGCCCCACCAACTTGACTCTTTTGGGAGCTGGAGAACCTTCTGAGTGAGAAAAATTAGTTGGGACATCAAAGGAACCTGATGCCAGGCAGGGTATGTCCCTGCTACAGTTATATTAAAAAAGGACATTTAGGACAAGGATGAAACTACTAAAATTTCTAAGGAACCCCATTTGTTTTGCCATGGTCTGCAATGATGAAAAATTAATGCACTTCCTATTCTGCATTGACACCACTAGCAGTGTCCATTTGGTGTATATGAACCTCTGACACTTTTCTCATCTTATGTTATGGCTGTTGTTGAGATAAAGGCTTTCTATTCCAGAAAGTGGAGCCATTCACTTGTCTATTTCATGATGACTCCTACAGTATAGAAATAACTTTCATATAACAAATAGTGAGGTCCTATCCCTTACTGTATGAATTATTAATAATATTTCAGCCTGCCTAACCTCTAATTCCTTAGACTGCATTTAGTAATTTGGGGATAAAATTACTTTAAACTCACCATTCCAGTTCAAGTGCAAGCAGCTTTCCTTTCCTCCCTATAAGCTAACGAATTCTAATGATATACATGACCCTCTCTAAGTAGATTGTGTGGTCTATATCGATTCTTGAGTTGATAGGTGTTGTTTATGTGTTAATGACTTACCATATCTAGACCATATTTTCTCCTCCTTCTTTTTCTCCTTATCTCTTCAACTGAGGTTGAGTCATCATACATGCATCCACCATCTTTGATTATCCAAGGTGCACCCTCTTATTACCTTCTTTGTTGCAATGCATCTTTCACTTCGTCATCTTTCGTCAGAGTCTCTTTCCTGCCACCCTTTTCTGCTATGCTATCTTCAACAATTCCACTTCTTTTATCCTGTGCTTTAGTCTGGACCAGCAAAATCATGCATCCTGGATTTTGCCAGCCATATCATAGACTTCTATTCTAATACTTTTGTTTCAAAATATATCTCTTTTTATAACTCCTCTTATGACAAAAAGATGTCTCATCTCAAACATCTGTAGGCATTGATCCTGCTGTAGCTTTATTGCCCATACTTCTGCACCATACAGCATGGGGGTGCACCATTGTTCTGTAAAGTTGGGCTTTCAGTCAACGTCCATATTTGCTATCTACACTGTTTTGTAAGCTACTAGCACCACATTTGTGCACACAATACAGGTATTTGTTTGCAAATTTTGAATTTATGCTTGTCTGCAGGTACTTTCACACTTAAGTACTATGTTTTTCTGTGTGCATAAATGCACATTGTACAAGCAGAATTACCGCTTATATACAAATGTGGGGTTTGCATTATAACCCATTCTATATGTGTTTCCAGTAGAATCCAGTTCATTGCTATATGATTTGTCTGAACACAAGCATAGTCTGAAGAGTTCTATTTCCTGGGAAATTACCTAGCAATTCAACTAACTTAGGTTGAAACCTTTATGAAGCACTTGACAAAGGATTATTGGTGCACTCATTTCAACAAATCCCACTTTCATGGCATACTCTTTGAGGCCTTTCATTATATTTTTATGTGTTAATTGCTTCTTTCTTATAATTCCCTTGGGGTGCAAGCTTTAATTCCTGTCCACTGCCTACTCCTTGGGTGTAAAATGAGTAGCTCTTATTGTTACTAATAAAAAATTAAATAAAGTCCTGGAGACCTTGGTTTTTCCTTTACAGTGACATTATAATAGAGTGACAAATAATTTATCATATTGAAGAGCCAAGCTGAGAAAATGATCCGTAGAAGAAAAATCTTCCTAACAGAATGGCAGAAAAACATTATTGCTCATTTGAAGCACAAGAGCAGTGGAAGAATAGGGATCTGGAAAGCATGCTTTCTCTCTGATTTCCCTAAACCTTCCCAAAGTAGGTTTGATGATTCAAAGTTGATAACAGGATTTACACTGGGTTGAGAATTTGGTTCTACAGATTTCTGGTAATGCATCAGGAAAGAGATCCGAACTTCACCAGAGAAGCAGGGTGTAAACTGTTGTGACATAACCTAATAGATTATGATAGCAGTCCTCTACACTGCTAGATATATGTAGCTAGCAGTGTAGAGTGCTAGAAGGCTAGCTTTTCCCATTACCCCAGCCTAATTATGGGTATTTAGTAAGGGATCCATTTTCTTGTGGGATTTTTGTTTTTGTTTAAATAGGCAAAACAGTAAGAAATTAAGACAAAATAAAACTTTTTATTACTGGTGGTGGACAAAAAACCTGTCTATGTGAAGGCTAAGCAGGGATATGATTTCTCTCTCCATAATTATATCACAGACCAAACATCCAGGAGGGAGAAAAGCTACTGAAGCTAAAGAACAATGCTGACTCAAGAACAAATGAGGATAAACTAGCCATGAATAAATTTAGGCTGGAAATTAAAAGATTTCTAAGCATCAGAGGGGTGAGGTTCTGGAACAGCATCCAAGGAGAGGTGGGGGCAAATAACCTAGTGAGTTTTAAGATGGGACTTGATAAGTTTATAGTCATGATTATATGTTGGGATTGCCTGTGATAGTAGGAGAATGGAATCATTGACTCAGAAGGTCCCTGCCAGTCCTGTGTCTTATGGTATTCTAACGACTTGCAGAGGGCTACATTCCAATACCTGCTTCGCACAGTGAGTAGTATTTTAGAATTGACTTAATGGGACTGCTTGTGAAGTAAGGTAAGACTTGAGGTGAATAGGGACATCAAAATCTGGCTCATAGACTGCCAATCTATAGAGATGGACAGTCAATTTTTTCAGGATTAAGTGTGTATGTGATGAGTGCGTTTGTGAGAGGGGGCTAAGAAGAAAGATGATAGGGAAAAGGTGTTGCACACAAAGATGGCAGCAGCACCAACAATCTGCCTTCCACCCTACTTTCTGTATTAACATTGTGCTGTTTGAAGCCATCCAAAGAAAAAGGCCAGTGCCTTAGAGCCAAGAGGAGCTAGTCATTGCCAACCTAGAAGTATGTTAAGGCTCCCAGAAAGTGACCTGGTTCAGCTTGTAAATGAAAGAGCGTGTCTATATCCAGGGTGGAGGGGCACACATGAGCTGAAGGTAGAAGCACCCACAGCAATCCTTGGCCAAAGCCGCGCCTCTGGCCTCCCCAGAAAAACAAAGCTATCAGTGGTGATGCATAAGCCTGTGTGACATTTTAGGTCTTGCACCAGTGAACAAAGCTGCTTAGTTTCAGCCCCAGTGGCATAATGAAAAAGGCAATAGCCTTCTAAGCCAGGGATTGTGGGTGCACGTCCCACCAGGAGTGTTCTTCTCTGACCCTCTCCTTTGTGCTCCATGCCCTTTCCTGGGCAAGTCAAGGCAGTGTGCAACTCCCTTTGCTGGCATGTCTTGGCAGGCAACTTGATATCACCTAGGAACATGGTTGTATGACCCTCCGATGCTCTTGGAGGTGATGAGAGTTCTCCATCATCAGGCTTGCAGCTTTTCTAGCTCTCTCACCTCCACAGGCTGCACACAAGGCTGTCTGGATGGCTCTCTGGAGTCATTAGTGAAATATGGTCCCCAGAAAGGCAGGACTTGGAGGATGACAAAAGAGCTGCCACCACCACCCTCTTCTACTACAGGAAGCCCTGCCTGGCAAGTGCTAGACAGGAAGCGGTCATCCCTGCAAAGAGTTGAAGGAGCAGCAAAGGACCCTATCAACGGCCTCTGAATTCCAGAAACCCGTCTGCTACTTTTGGAAAGCTCAAGGCTGGAGAAAGACAAGGATTCAGAAGACAGGACCCAGAGTCAGCAGGATTTTAACTTACGTGGGCATTGCCCAATGGATTTTTACTCCATTGCCTTAACCTCTTGGCCATGACTATCAAAGGGCCAGAAGCCTGCAGCCTCTATGAGGAATCCGGCATGACGTGACCCTTTGACAATAAAGCACAGCTCTCAGTCCCCTTCTTACAGTGTCACATCTCAATGTCTCTCAGCCTCGCTACAACGGATAAAGCTGCCTTTAAGATTTTAGGTGAAGACATTGCAAGGCAAAGGCCATTGCCAGAGAGCCAAGAAAAGATAGTCATTGCAATCCTGTAAGAAGGCCAAGGCTTTCAGAAAATAACCTGCAAATGAAGCTTGCAAATGAAGAGGTTGTGTGCATCCAGAGCGGAGGGGCTCGCATGAGCTGAAGGTGGAAGTGTTCCGCAGCTATCCTTGGCTGAGGCCAGAAAGGCATGCTTCTATCCTCACAAGACAAACAAAACAATCAGTGGTGATGCGGAATCATGCCTATCCCATCAGTCAACCCAACAGCATGGGCTCAGCCCCAGCAGCCTAATGGATAAGGTATTAGCCTTCTAATCCAGGAGTTGTGGGTTTAAGTCCCATCTGGGGTGCTCTTCTCTGACATTCTTCTCTGGGCATTTCAAGGCAATTAACAACTCTCTGTTGCTGGCAGGTGTCTTATATCCTCTGATGCTCTCAAAGTTGATAAGGGTCTCCCACCTCCAAAGGCTGCAGAGAAGAAGGGCTGTTTGGCTCTCTTAAAGTTGGCCGTTAAAAACGTCCCAAGGAAGGAGGATTCAGGGGAAGACGAAAGAGCTACCATAACCCTCTTCTATATCATGAATCCCTGCCTGGAAAGTGCCAGATGGGGGAGCAGGCAGCCCTGATAGGCATTGTAGGAGCAGCAAAGTGCCCTGGCGACGTCCTTTGACGTCTGGAGGCCCGTCTGCTACTATTGGAAAGCTCAAGGCCAACAAAAGAAAGGAACGCAGAGGGAGGGCCCATAGTTGGCAGGATTAAAACCTGCAAGGGCATTTCCCAATGGATTTATACTCCATTGGCTTAACCTCTAGGCCACAACTACCCAAGATCCACAAACCTACAGCCTCTTTGAGGAATCCAGCATGACCTGACCCTTTGACAATGAAGCACAGCTCTCCCCTTCTTGCAGCGTCACATATCAGTGTCTGTCTGCATCCCTATAATGGATGCTGCTGCTTTAAGATGGCAGGTGAAGTCTTATATCGTTCTTTTAACAAACTGGTTTACTTTTAGTTTTGTTAAAAGAAAGATGTAAGACTTCACCTGCCACAGTGGCTTGAAAATGAATCACGCCACTTCCTCTCACTCGAGATGAACAATCTGTAGAAACAAAGACATTGCTTCACCTAGCATTTGAAATTAAAAAACGAAACAAAACATGCAACTCTCAACAGATCCCAGAACCGTCTCCATTTTCCACAGATATTTTCAGAAGAGACACTGATTACTTTGACACTTCAATGGATTCCAGACATGGATGCAATTCTTCTTCTTAATGTCCATTCCCCCCCAACTACTAGTTAGTCTGTAGGAGAACTCCCCTGTTTCTCACTCATCTCCTTGCTCCTAAGAAGAAGCAGTCACCTCTAGTCACCTCTTTTCTTATCTCCTTGTTTCTTAACGGAGAGGAAGGTTCCACTCCCTTACCACACTCCTACCTCCCACCCCATACTGGCTAATGGGCTATATCATCTCTATGCCTTCTTAAATGGCTCCATGGAATTAGGTTCTTTTCTTCTGATCGCTAATGGCAGTCAGAGAAGGTCAACGCTTTGTTTGTGCTTGTTTTTATAGTGGGCTAACTACAGCAATGTAGCTGCATTGTACAAAGCTCTAGAGTAGGTATGCTATAAAATGACACATCCCAGATTCAAACTGGTGCAAACAACCACCACGCTATAAATAAACTCTAACATTTAGTTCATGCCACCGGATCATAGCGTTCTAAATACAAATAAAGAACTGATCCACCTTGCCTGATACATACGTATTAAATGGGGTGGGAGCAGGGCATGATCCAGCCTGAATGGAATTCAGATTCAGTTTTTGTCTTCCAGCATGTGGCTTGGTAACCAGTGTTCTAGATGACAATGTTGAGAATGCCCAAATAGTATCCTGAGTTAAAATAGCAGTGAAAAATCTATGGGATGCAAAACAATTAAATTATTCAGAAAAAAAACCTTCAGAAAATTTCAGCAGAAAAAAACCTTTCAGTTTAAAAACCTAAAACCCGATGCCACTACAGTGCTTCATGAGGAGTCATAATTCCAGTGCCTCATGCCCCATTCTCTTCTATTGGCTGGGCTTCCCAGCTGGACTATATCTCCCAGAATGCACCACTATCTCCTTTCTTACTAAGCCACCATGTGCACTGATATAAACAAACAGCTAAGGGAAGCCTAAAATTCCTTCTTACCTGTAAGGGGTTAAGAAACTCATAGCCCAGTTGGCACCTGACCACCAGGACCAATGAAGAAAGAAGATACTTTCAAATCCTGACGGGAGGGGGAGGCTTTTGTCTGTGAGTTAGTTCGTTCTCTCTTGTGACTAAGAGATCAATCTCCTCCAACCCATCCTCCACCAAACCTCCAATATTACAATGTAAGTTAGTCAGGCATTGCAAATAGGGTTTTGTTTTGTTTTTTGCTTGTGAAATTTTTCCTGTGTTAAAAGGGAGGTATTATTCCTGTTTTTCTGTAACTTTAAGGTTTTGCCCAGTGGGGAATCCCTCTGAGTTTGGAAATTGAGTACCCTGTAAAACATTTACCATCCTGATTTTACAGAGATGATTTTTACCTTTCTTCTTTTAATAAAATCCGTCTTTTAAGAACCTGACTGTTTTTCCATTGTTCTAAGACCCAAGGGTTGGGGTTTTGATCACTTTGTAACCAACTGGTGAGGAGATTATTCTTAGGCCTGCCCAGGAAAAGGGGTGTAAGGGCTTGAGGGGATATTTTGGGGGAAGGGGAACTCCAAGTGGTCCTTTCCCCTGGTTCTTATTTAAATCACTTGGTGGTGGCAGCAATTACCTTTTCTCAGGGTACAGAGGAGATTTTGTACCTTGGGGAGTTTTTAACCTAAACTGTTAGAAATAAGCTTAGGGGGTCTTTCGTGTGGGTCCCCACGACTGTACCCTAGAGTTCAAAGTGGGGAGGGAACCATGACATACACTATGGGGAGTGCCTGGTACAGCACATTATAAAAGGTGTAGTCTGGATGGGGAACCTAGCTCACAGATGAAAATGGGGGCCTCAGGTATTAGAATTACAACTCCTTATGATGCACATCAATGACATTTGCAAATCAGGTTTTTTACTTGGATTAAAACGCTATCTTTTAGCCAAAAACAAACGATGTTTGGTTTTTGGGTATTCAGGTTCTTGACAAAGTTGAAAAATGTGATATATAGCGGACACTTTTAATGAGAAATTTAGTCAAAAACCCAATTTTCCGTTGAAACAGTTTTGACAGAAAATTTGACCAGCCCAGGTCAGAAAGGGTAATCTGATGGCTTTCACTGCACATTGCTCAATATGTTCAGTACTAGATCAGTTCATTGACCAAATTGGCTTTACTGGCAGCTATAAAGATAAGGTCACTATATCACAGAGCTTGAAATGAAAATGGATAAAGCTATTGCACAGACTTCCACTGGGGAATCCATTCTCTGAATAAGGAAATATGTTTTATCCACAGAGAATGAAACATGTTCCAAACTCCATAAATCACAACATAAGAAAATGGCATGGAGGAGTAAGAGCGATTATCTTTCTTTTTGTCCAGTTCCAGAGACTCACCTTGGAGCTATGCTGCTGCTGTTAGGGCTCTTCTCTGAGCCTTCATCCTAACCACTTCTCCAACAAGGAATGAATGTGCATAATGGAGTTGTTACTGGATTCTACAGCAGTACCTCTTGCCCAGATTTCCATTGGGGAATATGTTTTATCCTGCAGCCTCTCCCTCACACTGCACTGAAATGTCCCATCTAGATTCTCGGAGTCCAAACCAGTGGATCTTACAGTGAGGCGAAGCTCTTTCTTTAACAGGTCTAGGTGCTTTTTGTGCCCCTCTTTTCTATCTTCCACACCACTTAGTGGGTGTGGAATGAACGGGACCGTCTGCAGGTTGCTTTAGGCCTGGTCTACACTAGGAGTTTATGTCAAATTTAGCAGCGTTAACTCGAATTAACCCTGCACCCAACAACAACGAAGCTATTTATTTCAACATAAAGGGCTCTTTAAATCAATTTCTGTACTCCTCCCCAACGAGGGGAGTAGCGCTAAATTCAACATGGCCATGTCGAATTCGGGTTACTGTGGACGGAATTCGATACTAATAGCTCCGGGAGCTATCCCACAGTGCACCATTCTGTGGACATTCTGGACAGCAGTCTGAGCTCGGATGCTCTGACCAGCCACACAGGAAAAGCCCCGGGAAAATTTGAATTCCTTTTCCTGTGTGGCCAGTTTGAATCTCATTTCCTGTTTGGACATCGTGGCGAGCTCAGCAGCACTGGCAACGATGCAGAGCTCTCCAGCAGAGGTTACCATGCAATCCCAGAATAGAAAGAGGGCTCCAGCATGGACTGATTGTGAAGTCTTGGATTTAATTGCTCTGTGGGGAGATGAATCCGTCCTATCTGAGCTCCAATCCAAAAGACGGAATGCAAAAATTTATGAAAAAATATCCAAGGCCATGACGGAGAGAGGCTACAGCCGGGATGCAACGCAGTGCCGCATGAAAATCAAGGAGCTGTGACAAGCGTACCAGAAGACCAAAGAGTCAAACAGACGCTCCGGATCCCAGCCCCAAACATGCCGTTTCTACGAGGCACTGCATGCAATTCTAGGTGGTGCCGCCACCACTACCCCACCAGTGTCCGTGGACTCCAACGATAGGGTCTTATCTACGGCCACTTCCTTGGAGGTTTTCGCGGACGGGGAAAATAAGGAAGGAGATGAGGAGGACGAGGCAGTCGACAGCGCTTTCAACACTGATTTCCCCGACAGCCAGGATCTCTTCATCACCCTGACTGAGATCCCCTACCAACCCTCCCAAGGCGGTAACCCGGATCATGAATCAGGGGAAGGATCAGTAGGTGAGTGTTTTAAACATTTATTTTGAATAGAATGTGCATGGTATGTTGGCAATGGGTTTTTATTGATTAGTTTGCCATAGACGCTTTAGTTTTTAGTCGTTGCCAGTGCAGCTACTCGAAAAGTCTATCAACATGTCTGGGGATAGAGGAGAAATCCTCCTGGGACATCTCCATGAAACTCTCCTGGAGGTAATGTGAAAGCCTTTGCATCAGGTTCCTGGGGAGAGTGGCCTTATTGCCTCCTCCATGGTAGGAAACTTTTCCGCGCCAGGCTAGTAGCAGGTACTCCGGTATCATTGCCTGGAAAAGCATGGCGGCATACGGCCCAGGTGTTTGCTGGCATTCACGCAGCATACGGTCTTCTCTGTCTCCGTAATCCTCATCAGAGTGATATCAGTCATGGTGCAGTGGTTTGAATTAGGGGAATTTTAGTATGAAGAGTGACTGCCTGTTCCTTTAAATAACTCTACCCGGCAGTTTCCAGCCACGCGGTGGGGGCAGGGAGGTGAACCATTCATGATGAGCGGTTTGCCGGCAGCTTGCAGGGATCTTTCCCGAGCCCAGCCAAGGGGTGGGGGCGGGGAGGCGAACTGTTGATGCTGAGCGGTTCTCCGGGAGCTTTCAGGGATCTTTCCCGGGACCAGCCATGCGGTGGGGGCGGGGGGACGTACCGTCCATGCTGAGCGGTTCGCCGGCAGCATGCAGGGACCGTTCACGGGTACAGCTGCACCATGGGTGTGACCGGGGGAGAGTTCATGCTCGCTGGATCGCCAGCAGCAGGAATTGGGCAACGCCAGGAGCAGTGCTTGGAATGTGAAAGGAGAGCGCTGCTATAAAGTAAGCTTTCAGCAGCCAAAAGTCTGCGGCTTACCATGGCCTCCTGCTAGCTGAATTCAGTTTTCCGGCCCCGCTTGTGTGATCTGTACACCAAGACCCCAGGCACTCAATATAAAGACAGAAAATTCAACCTTGTACTGAGTGCACATGTGATAGGTAGTGTGCATTGTCTTGTTCACAGGGAAAGACTATATTCATTGTTCGTGAAAATTTATCTTTCTTAGGAATTCACTCCCTTTTTCCCATCCCACAGCTGCGAGTGTCTCCCGGGCTACCCCTGCATCCCCCTCCCAGAGGCTGGCGCAGATCAGGCGGCGCAAAAAAAGAAAACGGGATGACATGTTCTCAGAAATTATGGTCTGTTCCCGAACTGAGGTGGCACAGCGGAGAGAGGACATCTCTGAGTACCGGCGAGCATTCAGCGAACGGGAGGAAAGGACTGAAGCTCGTGAGGACAGGTGGCGGCAGGAAGACCAGCAGGCTACTCAGACGCTGCTTGGACTAATGCGGGAGCAAACGGACATGCTCTGGCGCCTTGTAGATGTTCTGCAGGACCGGAGGCAGGAGGACAGAGCACCGCCTCAGTAGATCTTTAACCACCCTCCC
The DNA here is from genome assembly GCA_037349315.1 of Chelydra serpentina. Taxonomy (NCBI): domain Eukaryota; kingdom Metazoa; phylum Chordata; order Testudines; family Chelydridae; genus Chelydra; species Chelydra serpentina. The sequence continues at coordinate 84,057,483 of JBAIAC010000004.1, forward strand.
CTGCCACAAAGTCCCATCCCCCCCTCACCCAAAGTCCCTAGAAGGAGGGGCGGCAGGGGCCGTAGAAACAATCACTCCACCCCTGTGGACTGCTCAAACAGCAGAAGGCTCTCATTCCCCCAGATTTGATGGGTCCTTTCCTTCCCTCCAACCGCACCCCACCCTAGCCACTGTCCCAGTTTCATACCATAACTGTGAAGTCCTTAATAAAAATTACTTTTCTGTTAAGTATTGTTTCCTTGATTTTCTTGTAAAGGACGGTGTGTTTGAAGGGGGGAAAGGGGGTTGGTAATTGGAGACGATAGGTGCCTTTACCAGGGTAGAGACAGGGAGGCAGGTCCACCAGAAGGTCACACTCACATTGCAGCCACTAGGCACCCTGGTCAGTCTGGGAGGTGGTTTTCATGTTCTGTGTGGGGGGGCTCTGTGAGTTTGTGGTGGGGGAGGGCGGTTACAGATTTTATGCAGTGGTCCATAGCCCGGGTGACAGAGCCATGCAGGAAGGGATCTGTAACCGCCCTCCCCCGCCACAAAGTCACATAGCCCCCACACACAGAGTCCCAAAAAGGAGGGGTGGCAGGCTCCATTGAAACAAGCAGCCCACCACTGCGGACTGCTCTAGGAGCAGGAGCCTGTCATTCCCCGAGTTTGGAAGCGTACTTTCCATCACTCCACCCGTCCCCCCAACCGCAGTATGCGTCCCAGTTTCAACCCTTTACAGAGAAATCCTTAATAAAGAAGACAGTTTTAATGAACAATGTTTCATTCATTTTATTTTTAAAGGTGTGTGGGAAGGAGGGAAGGGGTTTGGTAATTGCAGAGGATAGGCAACATTAACTCGGTAAAGAAACGGAGGCAGGTTCAGCTTCTGCTTAAACAAACATAATAGTCACAGGTTACCCTGCTCACTCTGGAAGCTAGCTTTCAAAGCTTCCCGGATGCGCAGCGCATCCCGCTGGGCTCTTCTAATCACCTGGGTGTCTGGCTGCACGTAATCAGCAGCCAGGTGATTTGCCTCAACCTCCCACCCAGCCATAAACGACTCTCCCTGGCTCTCACAGAGATTGTGGAGCACACAGCAAGCTGCAATCACAATGGGGGTATTGGTTTGGCTGAGATCAGAGCGAGTCAGAAGCTTCTCCATCTCCCCTTCAGACGTCCAAAAGCACACTCCACCACCATTCTGCACTTGCTCAGACGGTAGTTGAAGAGCTCCTTTTCACTGTCCAGGGCGCCTGTGTACGTCTGCATGAGCCAGGGCATTAGCGGGTACGCTGGGTCCCCGAGGATCACTATAGGCATCTCCACATCCCCAACAGTTATTTTGTGGTCCGGGAAGTAAATACCTTCCTGCAGCCGTCTAAACAGACCAGAGTTCCTGAAAACGTGAGCGTCATGAACCTTGCCCGGCCATCCGACGTTGATGTTGGTAAAACGTCCCTTATGGTCCACCACTGCTTGCAGCACCATAGAAAAGTAGCCCTTTCAGTTAATGTACTGGCTGCCCTGGTGGTCCGGTCCCAGAATAGGGATGTGAGTTCCATCAATAGCCCTACCGCAGTTTGGGAATCCCATTGCAGCAAAGCCATCTATGATCACCTGCACGTTTCCCAGGGTCACTACCTTTGAGAGCAGTAGCTCAACGATTGCATTGGCCACTTGCATAACAACAACCCCCACGGTAGATTTGCCCACTCCGAATTGATTCGCGACTGACCAGTAGCTGTCAGGCGTTGCAAGCTTCCAGAGGGCTATGGCCACTCGCTTCTGGACAGTCAGGGCTGCTCGCATCCAGGTGTCCTGGCACTTCAGTGCAGTGGACAACAACTCACAAAGTTCCAGGAAAGTGCCCTTACACATATGAAAGCTTCTCAGCCACTGGGATTCATCCCAGACCTGCAGCACTATGCGGTCCCACCAGTCCGTGCTTGTTTCCCGGGCCCAGAATCACCGTTCCACAGCATCAACATGACCCATTGCCACCATGATGTCCAGGGTGCGGGGTCGGGTGGTTTGTGAGAGCTGTGTGCCCATCTCAGAGTCAATGTCCTCACCGCACTTCCGTAGCCTCCTCACCCGATTTCTCAGCATCTGCCTCTGAAAAAGGTGGACGATAAGGCGCGAGGTGTTGACAACGGCCATAACTGCAGCGATGACCGCAGCGGGCTCCATGCTCGCGGTGCTGTGCTGTCAATCACTAGAAAAGGGCGCGAACTGATTGCCCGCCGGCACTTTCATGGAGGGAGGGAAAAATGACGAGGATACCCAAAACCACCCTCGACACATTTTTTGCCCCAGCAGGCATTGTGGGCTTGACCCAGAATTCCAATGGGTAGCGGGGACTGCGGGAACTGTGGGATAGCTACCCACAGTGCACCGCTTGCAATGTCGATGCTTGCCCCATTAGTGTGGACTCACAAAGTCGAATTACTGTCCTTAGTGTGGATACACACGTTCGACTTTGTAATATCGGTTTCACAAATTCGGTTTAAGTAAAATCAAACTACTCTCATAGTGTAGACATACCCTAGCCTCAGTCAGTAATGGCACCTTTCAAAAACATTTTCCGGATCTCTTCTGTGCTGGAACGCTTTGGGTTAAATCTCTTAAATTTCTGTACCTGTTCCTAGATTATTTTTACTAACCCTTGTTAAACTAAATCTTATTTAGTCACTTTGAGATTTTTATCCCTCAATGAGTTTTCCAATAGTAACAGGATGAGCTGACTTTCACAATTAGAGCAAAGACAATTTAACATCTCTCCCTGTTGTTAGGAATGTTTCTTTAATCATGTATTTGTAAGTTATAGAGATTTAATATGTGGCAGTTCTTTAAGCCTTAATATAATCATTTTGTTTGCTGACTTTGCACAAGTTTGGTTATTTAACCAAGCACTAACTCTTCAAAAGAATTTTAGTACATGCTTTGGCTTTGTTAATGCAAAAGTGAAGAAAAATATGGAAAAGTGATTTAACATGAGTTTAAAATATACATTAAGTGTGCTTTTTTAAATTGTTCAGCCCTAGGAAAACCAGAACGTGTGAAATATAGAAACATTAAATTTGAAATAGGACTCCTAATTTATTAATTCTATATTATTGCTCTACTTATATTGTAATGATAGTTGTAACTTGTTTGTTATAAAAATATGTTGAACGGGGGGGGGGATAGCTCAGTGGTTTGAGCGTTGGCCTGCTAAACCCAGGGTTGTGAGTTCAATCCTTGAGGGGGTCATTTGGGGATCTGGGGCAAAAATTGGGGATTGGTCCTGCTTTAAGCAGGGGGTTGGACTAGATGATCTCCTAAGGTCCCTTCCAACCCTGATATTCTATGATTACCAAAAATAATTGGCATGGGTTCAAGTTTTGCATAAAATTAAATACAGTTTTAATAAATTGGTATATTTTAAATTATTATTATACATGTTATTGGAAATAGATATATGCATATTGTTCCAATAGTGTTTAGGGTGCTTTTCAAAAAGGTAAGGAAAAAGGGGTGTTTGCCATTGACTTCAGCGGAGCCAGGATTTCACCCAAGATCCCTGTTTTGGGTGGCTTTCAATACAAATAGCCTGTGCATTGAAAAAAAAATAACCAAGGGGATACAGTGAAAAGCAGATGTTTTAACAGCAACGTTTAGTACTTGTTTAGTTTACTGTCACCATCATTTTATTTTGTGGGAAGGGGGAATTTATTTTGCTCCATTTACCGGCACAGAACTCCACTGACTTCAAATCAATGAGGATCGCCACAGGTGTCTGCTGCCTGCGTAGTACCTTGTGCTGTATCATTGCTTAGCAAACACTTTTTTAAAGAGAAGAATAGGATTTGTCGGCCTATTGGAGGAAGTGTGCTTTTTAGGAAGAAGATAGCATAGACACATTAGTAAACCAGGTCAGGGTTGGGACATGCATTCCCAAGGCAATAAACATTCTGTGCCAGTGTTTTAGTGCACACTAAAAAGATCCACTAATAATATAAAAATAGAAAATACTTTAAATATTATTAAAAAATAATATAGTCTGAGCCCAGGTCTACACTAACCACCCCCTGTCGAACTAAGATATGCAACTTCAGCTACGTTAATAACGTAGCTGAAGTCAAAGTACCTTAGTTCGAACTTACCTGTGGTCCAGACGCGGCGTGCAGGCTCCCCCGTCGACTCCACCTACTCCGCTCGTCGAGCTGGATTACCAGCGTCGACGGCGGAGCACTTCCTTGTTCGATTTATCGTGCCTTGACAAGACGTGATAAATCGAACCCAGAACATCGATCCCGCGCCTCCGACGCGACGGGTAAGTATAGACATACCCTGAATGAATACCTCTACTAGAAAAGGTCTCTGGGCAATGCCTCATTAGGTGACTCCCCTACAACCACTGTCTGTCTCTGAGTTCCTGAAGGAAGGTTTTAATAATTATAATCAGAGCCAAAATAGTGCACAGGTGAATTTAGCCCAGGTTTTCATCCATCCTAATTAGGCCCTTATAAAGCTGCACACAGTACCAGATTTCTAAAGGCATTTAGGCACCTAGATTGAAGGGGGTTTAGGCACCTAATGGCCTAAATCCAATCTTAGGTGTTATGGTATTCACTAAATTCCTGCTCAGCTGCTGCCTGACCTTGAAGGCACCTAAAGTCCCCTAAGCACCTACATATCTGCCATTGGGCATGTGCACAGCCTACTAAATCCTGATAGCACCGATCTGCTTGACACCTAGCCCAAACCTAAGCCTTGGCTGCTTGACACCTAGCACAAACTAGCTATTCTCACACTGATGTCACCTGCAGGGCCCACTCCACTGCATGTGCTCAGAGCATGCCTAAACTCCCACAAAATATGGGTTGGTGGGTGTTTTTCTTTTTTATCCAATAGGCCAGTGGTTACAGCACTCACCCAGGATGTAGGAGATGCAGATTCAAATCCCTTGCTTTGCCTGTTGTGGAGCAGGGACCATGTCTTCCCCCTCCCAGGTGAGTGTACTTATTAGTGGGCAACAACAATATTTCGTTCTATTTTGCCCAATGACGGGGAGAGAGGGAAGACATGTGTTCAAGTCTCTGCTCCAAATGAGGCAGAGGAGGGATTTGAACATAGGTCTTCCACATTAAAAGTGAGTGTGCTAATCACTGGGTAAGTGTTTAAGGGTGGTAATCTTTTCTTGAGAAAGGGCTGACCTGGCATAGGTGCCTAACACCAGAAGAGGGTTCACAGTTGTGAATCCTAAGTGGAGATATGTGTCTCCTGGCAGCATGGATGGATGAGGCTTCTCAGAATTTTCTGCTGTCTGGCTTAGATGAAACTCACTTTTTAGGCACTTAGGTCTTCCTGTATGTATGGGAAGCCATGTGCCAAACTCAAGTTAGTGAATTTCACTATGCAGCAGGGTGCCAACAGTTAAAAGCCTAAATGCTGAGCATTGCAATGCCTAAGTGCCCCTTGTGAATCAAGCCTCAGGCACTTTTATAAATCCCACAAGGTGCTTATCTGCATCTTTAAGCATCTAAATGCCTTTAAAAATCTGGCCTCTAGTGACTTTAACTCTTAATTGGCTACTCTGTTACATGTATATGTGGAGAAAGAGCCAGAAATGAGAAGCTATGAAGTGGGTGGTGAGTCACGCAGTTAACAGGGCAAAGTGAGTGAGTGCATATATGAGGAGGTTAGAATAATTTGGTTAAATGACCCAATTCAGATTAAGAAAAATAATGGGGTTTCTTCTGAAAGCTCTATGTTCCTTTGCTATTCTGTTCAGTCTTGCCGCCTGCTGTCTTTGGGTCCCACTAGATGGGAAGGTCTGGGAAACATCCTCCATAGTGAATAGTAGTTAAAACATTAGCCATGAGGGTACTTGGTGAATTGAGACAACTGTAATCCAATCAGAAATTAAGAACTTCACCTGTATAACAAGTAATCTCTAATATTCAAGGTCTTTCTAGTCTTATTACAAATTTGATTGGACCAAAACATTTTGTTCCTTAAGCTTGGGCACCTTAGGTCGTGTATCTCCTTTTTTTTTTCTCCTCCAGAACAACACATTAAGCAATTCAGTTCAAATTATGTGTCATTTTAATTGGAACTGGAGAGCAATTAACTTTCAGTGGCAAAATGTCAAGTACTTCCTTTGCCTCATCAAAGCAAATTTGTCAGGAAAAGGCTATAGTTTCATATACATAACAATTGGAACAATTAATTGGTCTGTTTCAATTAGCTTGTGATATAATTATCCTATGATCTAAAGATAACACTAAAGGAAACACAAGAGAAAAAAATGTATTGCCCTATCCCTCAAATCCATATTGCTTTTCCTTCTCTATAGATAGTTGACCTGGATCCATATTCCTGAATAAATCCTGCATGTTTTTTTGTAAAATGCTAGTTTTACTTTATATTTAGTCTCCTCTTAGACACAACATGAACAGCAAAACTTAGTGCTACCAAGCTGTCAGTAATTAAAGCTAGTTCAAATGACAGAAGACAGATGTTCCACAAACTGATGCAGATTTTTAAATTAATCCATAGAGCTCAATTCCCAAAGGCCTCCTAGCTCTTTTAGAGAAATAAATGAAATTATAAAGATATATTCATTAAAAAATCCCAGAAGACAAAATGAAAACAATATAATGCCTTTCATAACAAAGCTGAAATGAGGTGGGGTGGGGGAAGGAAACCAAGCAATCATTCTTGAGCCTTACCCAGGTATATTCTGTTATATGAATAGAGAAAGAACAAACAATCCTATAGAATTATACAGTAGGCATATAACTGTCTATTAAATTCTATAGCTGGCTTCTAAAATACTCATAGAAAAGTTACAACTTTCTTAACTTCAAAAGGAGATTTCACATAGGACTTTAAATATAATGTATGTTTGGCTCTCCCAGGTGCCATTCATAGCAGAGCTTTTGTTATGATCTTAGCCTTTGTGTGAGTTCATATATGGTGAATTTTTTCAAAGAACTTCTTTGGGATTCTTCCATAGCCTCTTCAAGTAGTCAATCAAAAAATGCATGCATGAATTATAATAAAAGAGTGGTACTTACTAATATTTAAATAGACAAGGCAAAAATTGACTCTGATGAATCAATGGTGGCTGCAAAGGTGTTACTTGAGGCAAAATTTGACCTGGAATGTTAAAACTGATGATATAGTAAATGTCTTTACATTGACCATATCAAAGAATTTCCTTTCTGCTTAGTGCACTTTAATCAAAGTTTGGGTAGTAAGATATGGGTGATGTGTTCTGTCTGTGAACTTATCTTGAAGGAAGTATCTCCGAGCATTCTCTCCTTTGCCATTTCTTTGTACAAAGAAACAAACAATATTTCACAGAAAGGAGGTTAAACCTCTCCCAGAAATGTTAGGGAGTTTTGTAAGTGGGAGATGTTCCCCTGCCCAGACATCCGTACTGCTTTGGTGGGTGAGAACTGGATCATCCCTTCTCTGTGACAGATCCCAGCCTGCCTGAAGAAGAGTAGTGATTTAGGAAGGTGGGATTGGCCAATTGTTGTGTCAGTCAGGCAAGGTACTAACAAACTGCAACAGGTCTTTATTTTAATGTGGAAACCTCTTTACCAAGCTGCTGCTGCACCCTCTGTAGCTCTCCCACCCTCTCAACTCCCTCCCCCTCTTTCCTGGTTCCTGTCCTTTCAGACTCCCAGCATCCAGTGCTCCCAGTTCTAATAATTACAAGCAACATCTAAACAGCACACCAATGAGAAACAGTAGCAAAGCTTCTAGCAGGCAACTGTGGTGACCTTTCCTGCTGCTATCCCAAGAAGGGGTAGGGCCACGAGACAGGATGCAGCTATGGCAGGCCCCATGTGAGGTATGGCTACGGCACTGGATTGCTTCAGTTTGGCCCTGGGTTGAATTCTGGGGGGAAGAGTGTGAAACATCTCCGTTATTTATATCACATTACTTGGGCAGATGAGAATAGTGTTATTAACGGATGTGTCATTCTCAATACTGAGACTGTATACTGACTGCTAGTTAAAAATGTAAACATCGAAACATTTAATCCAGATTGTACAGTTTCCTTCAACAGCCTCTGACTCTGATAGACTAGTGTGTGTGTGAGGATAGGGGGGTAGCTACAAAGAAAGTGGAAAAGAACCCTTAGAACATGGAATATTGTGACTGCATTAACAAACGTGACATTACTGGTTTAAATTTACTGACTAAAAGATCCGCGATAAGAGATATCCACATATTGCTAAACAAAAGAATAAAAAAGTATATTTTGTGGAATTTTCCCATTAAGTTTCTGTTAGAATAGGGTATAATTATGAATTGAATTAAGAAATAGTTACCAAGAGCCTCTGTTTATTCTTAACTACAGATTAAGTTGAAATCACAATGTTGGCTCTTGGTAGTTCATTCCATGCCAGATTTTCCTTATTATAAGTATCCCATCCCTCAGAGTAATAATCACTGGCATCAGGCTTCTGGTTTCTATCAAGCTGATCTTAAGAGGCTGTATTTTGTTTTATTATTTCTTACTGATTTTCCTTTCAATTTTAGTCACATACTCCCAAGATGCAAATGTTTGATGAGCTTTTTCATTTACAGATTTTTCTTCCCAAGTGGGTTTCCACAAGCTCTTATTTCTCTACGTTTCAGTCATATACAAGCTGACTGCTTCAATGATATTTAAGAAAGGTATGAATATGATAGAATGGTACAGCATATTCTTCAAAGTAAAAAAGTTCTCAATAATCCACCATTTTAAATGACAAGATGCATTTGCATGTGTGCTCACAGAGAGAGAATTGCAAGATGATCCGAATCAATAACAAAAACCATCTCCAAATTCAACTCAAACGTCTATATCCCAATGTACAGCAGTTTGTCATAAAGCTGTTCCAGAGCCTCAGAGACCCCAGTCTTAGGTGTCTGAGTAATCTCTAACTGAACTTCTGCTTTTACATTTTCTGAACTTGTAACTACTGAACTTGCAAGTTCAGTTTGAGCTTCTTTTTTTTTTTTTTTTACAGCTACTGTAGGAAACTTCACATTTTTTATCATTGACCTGGCTTCCAAGAAAGGTTTGGATTTCTGCTGTGAGTTAATTCCTAACTGGGAAATGAGGAAAGGATGAGGGAAACAAATAAGTTAAAAATTCAAGATAATCTTTTCTGTTCCATTTGTGATTTACAACATGCAACAGGGCATCCACAATTGGGGCCAGATTTAAAACAAAACAAAAAACAGCACACTGGGAGCTGAGCTCTTTTAAATATGCACTTATAAATGACACAATAGGAGCTTCTAGAATCTAGATGCTGAGTAGTTTCACAGCTCTCTGGAGCTTACTTTGGTGCTGAAAAGGGAACTGAGTTCTCTAGAAAAATCTGGACCTGATTGTGGGAGCTGAAGAATTGAAAATCTGTCCCATATTCCATCGATGTTTTGAACGAGAATGGACAAAAACAGCAAAGCTTCCAGAGAAGTAGTAGTATTTTTAGAATTCCATCAAAAGCGATCTCCACTTTTTAAGTTGCACAGTTCCAGCCAGAATGCTGCCAAAACTTCTACTCTGTCTTCATTAGAGTTTAAAAAAATAAAATCCTACCATTGCCAACACTAATTCAGCTACAATAGTGTTAGTTAGTAGGGAGCCCTCTTGTAGACACTGTCATTTCTTACATTGCATTAATTAGATGTAGGATTACATAGTGTGGTATTAAAAACATCAGCAATGTCTTCCTGCCCATCTACTCTATGGACTTAGAATCTGCCTAACATTAGTGGAGCTGAACCAGTGATGGCCACGTTTGGAAACTTTTAGAAAATGTCCCAACTGCAGGCAGGACTACCTTGTACCCAACTGTTCTACACAATGTGTGTCTTAACACTATCTTGAGCACACCAAAATTTCTTTTCAAGAATAGGTGCTTGGAGGCTTTTCAAAAAAAAGAACTCCCACTCAGCCCCATCAGGGTGTTGTTCAATACCACAGACAAAACTTAATTGTGGGACAAATTTGTGGCCCTCTATGATTACAGCTTGAATTCAATTTCTTTCCCAATAAAGGGCTTGAGTGTGGACTCCTTATGGTGTATTATGTTCAAAGATATCTGTTTTCCTCAACAATTAACCCAACTTGATATAAAATGAGATTATTTTTCCCATGACAAGCCATTTTTGACTAATATCAATCATTTGATTTTTGTTATAGCTGTACCACTTTGTTACACTGATGTACAGTGTCTTCAGTGTCTTTGTTCATTGGCAGTAAAGGTAGGCTATAGAAAGATAATTTATGATGTACTAATATTAATTCATTCACTGCAAAAAATTAATAAACAATAATAGACATTCAGTTGTTTTAGCCGTTAACTTCAAGCCATCCCACTGGCTAGGTGGGCAGGCATGCGAACTTCCTCAAGCTTAGCTAGCCTTTAACCTCTAAGGAGAAGGAAAAGTGCTCTTTCCTCTGAGAGAGCAAGGCAAGAGTGCAAGAAGAATGGCAGATGTGTTGTGATCGGCGCAGTCTTAACGACAGCTGAAGACCGATTGATCCAGGTGATCCAGGTGAGACATTCAGTAAACCAGAGGAAGGAATTTTTTTAAGGGTCACAAGGTTCAAGAAGGCTCTAAAATAGTTAATGTAAATCTTGCATGTCCACAGATTTTCACATGTAATTCCCAGATTTATATGCACAAATGAGATAACTGAACCTTTAATTATGACTTGCTCATGCAAATGCACTGTGGATATGAAACACATTTTACATGTGAAACTCTCAGGTTCCAATTAGTACAAGTAAACTCTAAATGTACACTTTTGGGGATGTAGCAGAAAGATGTGGTTATATGGTTTACTTTTAATATTTATATTGCACATCAGTATAGTAATCTGACTGGGTACTATTGGGTCATCATTTCAGAATATAAATTTTAAAACGAGTATTTTCAAAAATGACTGTTCCTTTGGGCTCACTAGTAAAACAATGCTCAGAGCAGCTGAATTTTTATAATCTAGGAAAAGGATGTTGAGAGAGCAGAAAATAAGGAATGTGTCCAGAACAGACATATGTGCAGAGCTAGGGTAATACTTGATGGAGGTTCCTGCCTAAGAGGAAGACAGAAATAACAATGTGCTGCAGCAAGAGCCACAGTACCTGGTTCAAAAAGGGAAACATGATTCAGTTGAATACATATACTTGAGTGAATATACCTATTTGGCCTGAAATGCATGTATCCAACCTATTGGTGATTTGGGTGACCAATTAAAAACTCTGAATATCAAATACCAACACCGGGTACATTAGTGAGAATCCACAGACTGCAGGCTTTTCTTGAAGAGGGATGATTGATGAGTTTGAGAAAACAGAGGATATTCATTGGGAGTAAATGTAGGATGTGCGTACATTTTCTTGTGATCTATGGGCATAAGCATTGTTTGGGCTCCTTGTTAAATATTTTATTTATACCTGAGTTTGTGAACACAGCACAGCAAATACATTTGAATAAATAAATGTTAGAATTCTGTAAGTAACATGGAATTATTCTCTTTGAAGTTGGCTAATTTTGCTGCTAGTGTTAGCATATCTGCCTTATTAAGTGATGTCTCACCAGATCTTATTTCTTAGATTTATTTCTCAATGATATGGACACGTCAGACATAAGAGAGATTAACCTCTCACTATTTTAAATTGCCTCATGCTGAAATTTGGTGCACAACCCAGCTACCATATTTTAACAACAAGAAGTTAAATATATATGAGGAATTTAAATCTCTTGAATTGATTTTTCAGTTACATAGCAACAATGCTTACATTTACCATGGCTACAGATTTTGTCTGGCAAGATCTAGCTTTAACAAACAAACCTGAAGGCAGTTATTCTTTAGTGGGGACTAAGCCTCTTTCTACTGTAAAAGGGTAAAACATGTCAGATATTTAACTCCTTAATATTGCATTTCAGTGCGGATTGTCCACTGCATCAGCTATGTTGCTGTTGCCCATTAACATTCTATTTAAATCAGTGAACCATTTGGATTTATCTGGTCGATTTGATGGCACAATGTATTTATTCAATTTGTCTCTCCCTACAATATTTATTTTAGTAGAAGTCAAATGGTTATATAATAAATGAGCTTGGGCAATCATTGATGTCCATGTTTTTCAATGGTAGAAGCTCATACTTCATTATTATTAGGGTACTTAGTGTCATAACACTGATAATATATATCAGTATATATATTTATACACATATGGAGAGCCAAGAATGGTAACTCTACAATGCAAAATTAAATGCAAGAAAAATATTTATTTTTCTAATATCAGAGCATGAGTGCTCATGTTTTACTCCCAGCTAAAAATATAATTTTAAATATAATTTATTTTTATGCAATGCTTAAATATTACCGTGGGCAGACATTACTATGTAAAACTAGCAAAAATGACTGGGAATGATTATGACTTGGACACCACAGCCCATCATTGGTGTTTGTGTGGATTTTCACCTTTCAAGAAAGAACATCAGAGGCACTAGCTGTGGAACTGCCCAGTGTGCAGGGGGCTTGCACACATTCCTGTATGCCCTTAAGCATGTGGCTGGCCAGTTCCGTTGCATGGGCTGGTAAGAATCTATTGCTGTGTGCATTCAGCCACATATTCTTAATTTGGCAAAAATATGAATTTATTCTTCACTCCTGCTATCACTGCAGAGCCAATGGGAGACTGAACTAGATTTTTTTTCTAGCTCTCATCTCCACAGCAGAGTGGGCATATGAGTACAGCTGGTCATAACTGAAACATATTGGTTTCGACAAAGATTTTGTTGGGAAGTTTTATGAGAGAGACAGAAAAATCAGATATTTGAACCTGGGTCTCCAGCCAGTGTTCTAACTATGGGAACAGACATGCACGCACACCCTGAAAATGGAAATTTTGACACAATTCTGTTTTCACAGATATGTTTAGTTGAGAATAAAAACAAACTGAGAAGTTATTGTGAAACAAAATGGTCATCATTCCATCTGCTCTAACAATGATCTGTTGCTAGCTATTATGTCAGTATAGTAGTCTTTATGTTGGCTTCGGTAAGGACTTTGTGTGTGTGTTGAGGGGGCTTTTTTTGTTTTTAATATGGGGATTGTGTGTTCTTGATTGTATTAGCATATAGGCCAATGCCACAGACACTTAAGTCAACTGGTTTTCTTTGAACTTAGATGCTGTGGGCCTGATCCAAATCTCTTATAAGTAATTGGGAGTATGTCCATTGATTTTAATGGGGGCATGCTCTATATGAGGAAGAAACCAACAATGACAGAGAATTGTAGCTTTAATCTTTTTGGAGCTAAGAAGTAAGATGAGATTTGACTTGATATTAGAAGTGACAATTTGAAGGGGGAGTATTCCCCTCTGAGATTTCCAACTTCTGTTTTGGAGAGGTTAGTCACTAGAGCTGATCAAAACCTTTTGGATTAAATGACATTTCATCAAAATATGTTCCTTTTTCAAAGCTGAAAAACTTTGCTCTCAATGAGGCAGAGGAGTTATTTAACCCTGGGTTTCCTACCTCACAGGCCTATGCCTTAACCACCAGACTATGCATCTGGCGAGGTGTTGATCTCAAGTTGGACATTTCACTGCTATTCTGCATCTGTGAAAATGTTCTAAGCGGTTTCTGTTTCATTCGAATATGGAACAGAAACATATTTTAAAACTTTGAAAGCTGCTGTGAAATGGAATTGTTGTCCTCTGGTCAGCTTTAGTCACTCATTTTTCTTAAGTAATGAGGCAGAATGAGGCAGTAGCACAGATTTAGTGTGATTGATGACTTGCTGTACAGAATTTCCCAGGTGAATATGCTGAATTGTTGAGTCATGAACACTATGTTCCACTGTAGAATATGCTTTTACAAATTTGGGACCTGATCCATTCCTAATGAAGACAATAGCAAAAGCACAGTGATTTGAATGGGATTAGCATTAGGGCCTCTTCTATTTGAGATTTACTCTTATGCCTTTACTGTGGCATATTCAGGCATGGTATATTAAGAAACATTATTTTACATTTTAATGTATAATCTCTTTGTCTATTTAAATTAAAATATCTACAAACTCCCTGATTGTCTATACTATACTTAATATTTTATTAAGTATTACATGCTGTCAGACAGAATTGCAAGTTTTACTTTCCCACTGAATTTCTTTTTTTAGCAGTACTTCTTTGTGACAAGTGCAAAACCCTTGGAATCTTCTTTCGCTTATAATGGGAAACTGAATTTTGAACACAATTGTTGGCATAGTATTAACATTCCTTTTACTGAACAGAAGGGATTTCCATGGCTTTTGCTGTCACAAATGAGACAACCAGAATCTCTATTAAATCCCACCAACAGCTGTGCAGAGATGAAAGAGACATTTCCCCCCAAACACATACACCTTCGATGTCTTCCTGAAGACTCAGCAATTATGCTAACAAGTTCAGATTGATTTAAGCTTTAGTTAATGGAAGCACCATACACTCAATCCTTTATTGCCTGGAACACTTATTCACCTACACAATAAATAACAGATCATCTTCACCACTATAGCTGCATTAGATTTTTCACAGTGCAACAAATGGTTATAATGATTCCTGGCAGGATTCCTAGTACACAAGGGGTGTTTCTTTATTTTATCACTGTTAATGAAGAGTGGGGCTTTCTTGTGGCTACTCTAAAATATGAAAAATACAAACTAACAGTGATACATTAGCTTGCTGTAAATCCACTTTGTCTAACAAAAATCTCTCACTCTTTAGGGCTGTCAGAAATAAGAGTTCAGTAAACTCAGGAAAATGTCCAGTTAGCAATGGGGGCAATGGAATAATGTTCCTGGAGTTTATTCGATTTGCAAGAAAAATATTACTTTAATTTTAGTCTGAAATGTAAAGGAAACAATGGGCTGGATCCTGTCCTTGTGCGGTCCTCACTTTTGCCAAATAGCCGAAGCACAAGTAAAGACCGCACAAGAACAGACTCCTTCCCCCCCACCAAAGCAGCAAAAGGGGACTCATGTAAGACCCCTTAAGAAGATACCTGCCTGGGAACTCTAAGAAGTATTCACTCCCCCTCTTTATCTATAGGATTCAGACAAGGGGAGCCAATTCTTATATTAGAAAAGCAATATGAATAGGCAGTGAATTTTCGTTCACATACGGTTTTCAGAATAATAATTCAGGGCAAATCTAAGCAAATCAGACCAACTTCTCAGGAATGTAAATGGTTTGTTTTGTCCATTTGTGCAGTATACTGTGACAGAGTCCGTAATACCAAGATTTGTTGTGGTGATGATTTGATTTTGTTTGGTTTTTCTGTCTCTCCCCCCCCGCATCCGCAGCAATTATATACCCT
Organism: Chelydra serpentina; assembly: GCA_037349315.1. NCBI lineage: Eukaryota > Metazoa > Chordata > Testudines > Chelydridae > Chelydra > Chelydra serpentina. Next base: position 84,072,837 of record JBAIAC010000004.1, read on the forward strand.
TGAGTGTAATGAAGATAATACAAGTACTGGAATATATCTTAATATGTTAAAGATCCCAACCATAGCTAAAGATGAGAAGATAGCTTTGGTCACTGATGTTGCCCCTAAAGAAATTGAGGAAGCCATAAATTATTTGAACTGCGGAGAAACTATTTGATTTGATTTGGTGGTAGAATGATTGGCATTAACAAACCTTTTTAAAACGTAGACTCCCCTTTGTGTATTAGGCATCCTGCAAATTAATAGTCCACAGTATTAGTCTGATTTTATTTTATTTAGTGGTACAATTGTTGGCATTAACAAGTCAAATCTTAAAAGGTACTGAATATTCAAGCTCCCAGTGAAAATCATTGATACCTCTCAGGATTTATCTTATTCTTAGCATAAACTTGCATGTCTTATAGTGTAGGGAGACATGAAATGCCAGAGATCATCTTTGCATTATGGTTATCGAGAATGGATTCAAGTGTGATTTGACTCTTTCTGTGTTGTGCCATGCAGTAGTTTAGATGTGGGTTCAATAGTTTGCAGATGTTACATATTGTTGTATTAAGATTCTAATGCTGAGGCATCCCTATTGACTAAGAGGTTCTTTTTTTTAACTATTTCTGAGACAAGAGTAGGCTGCTTTCTTTCCCTCTTTTTAAACTTTAATCTGAACACTTTAATATTATAAGGTATGGCCCACATATTGAGATGACCATCTAAAACATATTAAAACCAGGCAATTTCCATCCCATTTCTCCCCTCAACCTTTTTCATTGCCTAACAATAGGAAAAAAACAGTAGTATTGCACTAGTCTCCTAATTACACTGAATGATCTTTTCCATCACATCTACCACTATTATTTCTATCCATACTGTTCAGAATAAAAGAAGTACAAATAAGGAAAAGAGGGTGGAAACCCTCATGGAAATGTATAAGATTTTAGGTGTGGTCAGAACAATAATATAAAATTATATATTATTATATTATATATAATATAAAATATACCCTGGTTGGGTAAAAGTGGGAAGGCCCCATGGGACAACCCCATGGGAACCATCCATCTATCATTGATTGTCTGTTGAGAGATCCTTCAAACCCTAGAATATTTTTGAGAATGTGAGTATGAATACAGTCTTAGTTACTGCATGGGTTTTTGTAGGTTTTCTATATGCATGGGTAGTTTTAAATTGACTTATTGCTTTAATAAAACTTATAGTACAGCTAAGACTTTGTACTTGTGATTGTGTCTGTGGTCACTATCCTTGGACTTCATGTGTTCCTAGAGTCTCCAAATTTTAGAAAAGCAGCACAGGTGATTTTCACTCTGTTCAGCTTGAAATTGTAGCAACAGGGACTGAGCCCATGGTAATTTAATACAGAATTATTAAATTCAATCTAAATAAAAAGAAGGCTATAACATTTTAGTGACAGACATCACCAAGTGGCATTGTTACACATAGTCTTTGTCAGATGGAAAGTGAGTGTTTTTCATGGTTGGGGAGGGGACAACTGGGGCTTTTAGTACTTAGGGACGTATGGGAGGTGTTCCAACAATAAAATCTAGAAAGCATTCCATGAGACAACTGGTAGATACTCACTAGTCAGTGAGGAATTTGTTGATGAAACATTTTTGTTGGAAAATGCTATTTTGTCAAAACCAAAACTTTTTGAAGAAAAATTCCAGTAACCATGGGGCTATAGAGTCAATGTCCCCCTCTCATACAAGTTAATATTTAATTATCTATACAAGTGAAACATTTCTTATAGGAGAAATTGAACCTGGAATAGTTAGTAAACTGGTGGGTAGGGCACTGAGCTAGGACACTCAGGTGTAAGTCCCCACTATGAATCAGATATAGAGTGGTTTTGAACCTCAGTCTCCTATATTTCCGATGACCGCCTTAACCACTGGGATATTGAGTATTGCAGGTAGTGGTGGGGAGCCTTTGTTTCTCTTCCAAAATTGGAAGGATCTCTTTTTTTTTTAATCCTGGTGCAGAACAAAAAGAAAAAGAATTCTCAAATTGTTATGGCACAGGAAAATAGTTTCATACCCAGTTCTACTTGCCAACATGAATAAGCAGTCCACAGTTAGAAACAATGAGTATACTGTCTGTGAAGATACTGATTACATAGAAGTCAAATTGTTTGCTAGACAGACATGGGCACAATTAGCACAGAGGTGGTCTTCCTGCTGTATTATTTTGGGGTTTATTTTTGGAGAAGGGACTAGAGATTTACTCATTCCAATTTCTGCTGTTTAAGAGGAATCTTTTCTGTTTCTAAATCAGATACAGGCACAGATTCTTAATAGGTTCTACAGCACTTCTGCAACAATAAAACTGCTCTGGAAAAATTTGTTATGAGGAAGCTGCAGTTGCATCTGTTCCCTTCATTGTTTTAAGCGTCTAGCAATTGGTTACAAGGCCTTTAAGTTAATCCCTGTTCATTTGATGGTCCTATTGGCAGCTCCTGTTAGGTAAGATAATGTTTTCAGTTCTTTGATTACCTAGGGCATTAGTAGCTTGCAAGCTTGAGGCCAGAACCAGCTCTCATTGAAGTTAATGGGAGTCCTTCCACTGACTTCAGTTGGAATTGAACTGTGTGCTTGCTAATTCATGCTCTCCTTTCTTTTTTCTCCTAAGATATTCCTGTTTCCTTGCCCATTGTTCCTTATGAAGATATCTGGAACTTTTCATGCAGCTTTTAAGTTTATTGAAGTCTCCTTTCTACTTGAATAAAAAATGCCAATGATTTTTAAAGATGTTATGAAGATGTATTTTAAAAATAAAATGACCTTAATTTCTCTTGATTCAATAGCTGATTATTCAGGCAGGTTACCCACTGGCTTTTAAAATGGTTTTTAAAGTAATTATCATAACACTGCCCAGTGTCATTTTAATAGTGCTGTGAAACTCTATTAAAAATTACAAACAGTAATTTAAAGTTATTCAAAGTTTCCTTAAACAGTAGTTTGAATATTTTAAAGGAAATTAGCTAATATGGGTATGGAAGTGTTTTCATAACTGGAATTATTTAAATGAGAGCAAACATTTCTAAAAGTAGCCATTAAACAATTCATTCACATGTTCATTGTACTGTTATACAATTGAATTCATTTTTATACAAAATGAGAGGAGAATGAGGAGAAAGTCATTACATTTTGTGCATTGTTAACTGAAATATATGGGCATCTTGTACATTGAAATATATTTATGAAATATTATGTATAACACATAATAAAATAATTGTATTTGCAAAACACAGCTGGCTCCAGAAAGCCATGTCTCCGAAGATGTGGGGAAAAGGGGTCTTAAAACTGAAGCATGAGTTAAGCAGAGGAAGTTTCAGTGGGTAGACAGACGAGCACTAGTGGGACTTGAACTAGAACACTAAAAGTAGGAATGCCGATGTTGTAACACCAGTGGAAACTTGGTCTAACCACTCACATCAGAACAGCCATGCTGCTAGCGTGCATCTGTCTACACACACTGGGAGGTTCACATCTAACTGCTGTGTAGGCATACCTAGTAAGGACTCAGATGAAGAAGCTATTTAACCATGTTCCTGAGTTTTTATATGTATGGCGTATTGTTGTAGCCATGTCAGTCCCAAGATATTAGAGACACAAGATGGGTGAGGTAATATATTTTATTAGACCAAATTCTGTCAGTGAGAGAGTCAAGTTTTAGCCCAGGTCTACACTAACCCCCCCTGTCGAACTAAGATACGCAACTTCAGCTACATTAATAACGTAGCTGAAGTCGAAGTACCTTAGTTCGAACTTACCTGTGGTCCAGACGCGGTGCGCAGGCTCCCCCGTCGACTCCGCCTACTCCACTCGTCGAGCTGGATTACCAGCGTCGACGAGGGAGCACTTCCTGGTTCGATTTATCGCATCTTGACAAGACGGGATAAATCGAACCCAGAACATCGATCCCGCGCCTCTGACGCGACGGGTAAGTATAGACCTACCCTTAGAGTTTTCACCGAGCTCTTCTTCCAGTCTGGGAAAGGGACTCAGAATATTACAGCTAAATACAAGTTCAAATAGATAGTTTAGCATAAGTAGTTGGCACATATTTTAAGGGACCATTAAATGTGAAGTAGCCATTAACACATCTGTAGTCATAGGATGAAAAGATTGTTGTAATAAACCATAAATCAAGTGTCTTTATTAAGACTATGATTTTTAATATCTAGCAAAGTTATGAATGTAAGCTCCCAGTCTCATCTTTAGAAAGTGTTGTGCAGGTTCCCTTTGATGATAAAGACTGATAGGTCAGATATATAGTGATTGTTTTATGAAATGTGTTTGCTCACAGGATGTTTTTGTCTTGTCATTTTTTCTGTGTCAGTTCATTCAAGAGTGTAGTGATTGTCTGGGTTCACCCACATAGTTGTTATTGGGGTATTAGTGCACAAAATGAGATATACCACATATTGTGACAGGCATGTGTAGGACCCATGGTCTATAAAGAGCTCTATGAAAGCTCGAAAACTTGTCTCTCTCACTGACAGAATTTGGTCCAATAAAAAATATTACCTCACCCATCTTGTCTTCCTGAGTTTTTAAGCACCTGAAGAGTTGCATCATGGGACTGCTTATATAATTAAAATTAGGCACATACTAAAGGGCCTTCCACTGCCATTTAGCTGTCTTTTGTTATACTCCAACCTGATCCTGGAATCTTTCTCATTTATTCATTAGACTTAAAATAATTAGTGAAAAGAACATTTGGATCAGAGCATATGCAGTATACTTATTCACACTGATGCCAATCTGGGGCAATATCATAACATCCATTTTAAGCATTAATGGGGAGTTCTGTTTTAAAAACTGGTGTTGGAATAAGGTTTTTTTGTATATTGTTCTTCTTTGGGCTTTAGCACCCCTCGTTTTGTAATGAACAGGCTCTCCAACATTTTGGTCTTAATGAAAATATATAGGCCAGTTGGGTTTGGGAATAAGTTCCATTGGAAATTACTGGCATAGATAATATAAATTTGTTCATTAGTGTCTTTTGATGTTGTACCAACTGAGATATTTGAGTGCTTTTTTTCCCTGCTTCTCTGCAGTGATATTTTCAAGCTATTTCTAATGAACTAGCAAGTCACATACAATTGTTTTTGTGCTCTTCCTGTAATAATTTGCAGTTTATTTAAATAAATTATTTGATTTATCGACATGTTACTTTTTAGGGTCATGCATCATGTCACAAATGTCTGTTTGCAGTAACTGAGACATATAATTTCTGCCCTGAAATAAAGCTATGTGGGGGACAGGAAGGTATTGTATTTGCTCACTGACAGTAGTTTAAAAATAAATGCCTGTATTTCTGTGACTGTTGAGATGACCCATGACTGAAAATGTGTTTTTCATATGCTATTATGGTGACACTAACATCTCCACAAATATTGAAGTTGGAATACTATCACATGGCTACACAGACACATTGATGATTGATGAGAAGTAGAACAGTAATCTGAGGTGTACAGACATTACATTTCTTATTCTGAAGCCAAGAGTGGCCTGCTGAATCCAATGACAAGGTCAATTACAGGTAGCATCTTTTTCAACCTCTGTATTTATACTTAGAGGGGGGGCAAAGTCAGCATCATAGGACACTTGACAAGTGTAACTCACAGATGGGGCAGTGACCCCGGGAGAGGTAATTGTTTTTTATTCATCTGTTCTTATTTATCCATAGATGTAACACTTGAAAGCTCTTTAGGACACAGACACTGTTTTGATCAGTTCATATATGATTAATGGAGAGACAAATGGGATAGGATATGGTACAACAAAACTACCTGTAGATACTGTGGATCAGAACATATGGGAAAAATGTACACAGACCTCCAATCGATATATTTGTGCTTGCTTTGATATTAAAATATCTTTATGTGTTGTCCCCAGATTTTCAGCTCCTGACATGTTTCAGAATGTATACTGAAAATGTATACATGTATACTGAAAATGGATCAAATATTTCTGATTAAAATGATCAGCTGTGAAATTATCTAACGGTAACATTATTATTGATTGCATAGGTTTCAGAGTAGGGCTGTTAATCAATCATAGTTAACTCAAACGATTAACTCGATTAAAATTAATCATGATTAATCACAGTTTTAATCACCAGTTAAACTATAATAGAATACCAATTTAAATTTACTATAAATATTTTGGATATTTTTCTACATTTTCAAATATATTGATTTCAATTACAACACAGAATATAACGTGTGCACTGCTCACTTTATATTATTTTTATTACAAATATTTGAACTGTAAAAATATAAACAAAAGAAATAGTATTTTTCAGTTCACTTCATACAAGTACTGTAATGCAATCTCTTTATCATGAAAGTGCAATTTACAAATTTAGATTTTTTTTACATATGTGCAGTCAAAAACAAAAATAATGTAAAATTTTAGAACCGACAAGTCCATTCAGTCCTATTTCTTGTTCAGCCAATCGATAAGACAAACACGTTTGTTTACATTTAAGGACGATAATGCTGCCCACTTCTTATTTATGTCCCCAGAAAGTAAAAACAGGTGTTCGCATGGCACTTTTGTAACCAGTGTTGGAAGATATTTACATGCCATATATGTTAAATATTTGTATGTCCCTTCATGTTTCAACTGTCATTCCAGAGGACATGCTTCCATGCTGATAACAGGTTCTGCTCAATAACAATCTAAAGCAATGAGGACTGATGCACATTCATTTTCATCATCTCAATCAGATGCCACCAACAGAAGGTTGATTTTCTTTTTTGGTGGTTCGGGTTTTGTAGTTTCTGTATCAGAGTGTTGCTCTTTTAAAACTTTTGACATCATGTTCCACACCTTGTCCCTCTCAGGTTCTGGAAGGCACTTCAGATTCTTACACCTTGGGTTGAGAGCTGTAGCTATCTTTAAAAATCTGCAATGAAAGTGTTCTATATCGAAGCACATACACTGGGTTGTCATCCAAGATTGACATAACACAAAATTTATGGCAGAATTCAGGTAAAACCATGGAGCGGGAGACATATAATTCTTCCCCAGCGTCATCAGCATGGAAATGTCCTCTGGAAAAGTGGACAAAGCATGAAGGGGCATGTAAATACTTTGAAGTGCTGGCTACACAAGTTTGAAATATTTGAAATTGTAGAAAATGTAGAAAACATCCGAAAATATTTAAATAAAAATTATTCTATTATTGTGTAACAGTGTGATTAAAACTGCGATTAATAACAAATATTTCTTTTAATTTTGCGATTAATCACAATTTATTTTTGATCCCTGTTTCAGAGTCAACTGCCGTTTATCTCAATGCTGTTTTAAAACATGTTTTTGATTAATTGTTTCAGGCTGCCTGCACATTTCAGTAAGCATCATGACTGCATTATTTTATTTTCAGTTCATGTTTGGAAGATTACTGTTACAGCCATAAGATATAGAAAAAATAATTAATGAAAACTGAAATTTCACTGCATGATAGAGCAACCGGGGGCTAAAATTTGCAGCTGTACAATCACAGGATACAAAAGATCCTAAGAACATTTTTTCATTTAAACTTGAATTTACATACGTAAATTAAATAGCCTGTAATCTTCTATTAATAATAAAAATACTTTAGTTCATCTCTTGTTTCATTAAAAGATTTCAAAGCATTCTAAACACATTATTGAATTAAGACCCAAGCTTTCAGTATAGTATTATAGTCATACCCATTTTACAGATGATCAAATGAGAGAGAGAGAGACGAATCTAAGGCTCATGGAAGTCCATTAAAGGACTTCCTTTAAAATCAGTGGGCTATGGATCAGGCATATAAAGAGATGGAATGAGTGACTGTCCAACAAAATCACATAGTAGATCATTAACAGAGTTCTGGATCATAGGCTCTGCTCTAATCACTAGACCAGTGGTGTCCAAACTTTTCCTGTCATGAACCCCTCTCCTCCCCTTGTCAGAAGTAGAGATGTGGCTGTGGGGCAGGAGGCCGGGCTGCAGCCAGGAACGGGGTTGTGGACAGGGACCAGGAGCAAAACTGGGGCTGTAGAAGGGGCTGGGGCCAGGAGCGGGGCCAGAGCAGATCTGGGGCCAGACCAGGAGCTGGAGCCAGAGTGGAGCTGGGTGGCACTCCCTCTCCTCCCACCATGGGGGTTAGCCTGGGGCCTGATGCATCTCCTGGACATTCCTCCATGTCCCCCGAAGGGGGCACCCCACAGTTTGGGGACCATTGCACTAGATTGTCCTGTTTCCCCAAAACAGCCTTCCTTTTTTCGGGGAGGAGAATAATTTCTCTTTTCAGGGTATGTTAGTCATGATTTTAAAAACATGGTACTGTACTGAAGAAAAAAAATCTTCCCTGTTATTATCTACTATTTTAGACTTCAGTGGGAGTTTTGGTGCACAAGAAATCCAGTATCCAACCTTTTGTCCTTATTTGATGTTGTTCACAAGCACCTCTGAAGTTAAATGGTGCTCATTCAAATTGTAAAAGTGAACAAAAAGAGACAACATTATTCTAAGTGAAAATTGCTTTCTTTTCAGAATCAAAGGATTAGATGTTTGATTTTTAAATTATGATGTGTAGATGCAGAATAACTTTTTCGTTACAGTGCTTATCTTTACATTTGTCGAACAATATTGAAAGTAAATGTAAAGACGTGAAACATCAAAATGGGAGACAAATATGTCAAAAGTAGAACTATTAAAACAATTTCCATTATATGCAATTTTTAAAACATTTTCATGAAAAGGCTGTTTTCATTGTTGCACCAGGTAGGCTGTTTAAAGATTACCGTACAATAACCCCCAATTTAACTAAATAAAAATCAAAACAAACACACACATGCATACACACACACAAAAAAACAGAACAAGGTGGTCAGTACTGTTGCAGCAGTTCTCCTAGGCTTACTTCTTTTGTCAAATCCAGAGGCAAAAAATCAAAACAAGTCATCCCATAATATGTATCTAATAACAAGTAAATCCCAGCTAGACCTTATCAGTGAAATTAATGAGGTAAAGGGTAAACCATATGAGCTCGAGATGACTGAAAATTTTCCATCAAAACTGATTTTCAAGGAAACAAAACTTTTCAAAAAGTGTCTGCTTTCTGTGAAAAGTCTTGTTTTTGTCAAAAAAACAAAAACGGTTTTGACTGAATATTTTTTTTTGTTTTTTTGCCAAAAAGTAGAGGGGGCTAGAGGGGAGAGGAAAAATCCCATTGTCCAACCAACTCTAATATGAACTGGTAGATACAGCATATTGCACAAGGATGTTTCTATGGATATTTTTTAATGAATTGTTTAAAAAATCCAGAAGCTTTAGTGCATAGGTTTCAGTCTTACCTGCAATGGTGCTGAACTTATAAATAGTTACTCAGATGTGTAACGTTATTTATGTATAAACAGGTATATTGGCTTTAGTGGAACTAAACATGTGAGAAACAGTATGCACTTGTGTGCTTGTGTGATTACTGCCCTCTTGGCCGACACAGCAGAGCTTGGACCCTAGATTATAGATTCCAAGACTAAACGGGACCATTGTGATCATCTTGTCTGACCTTCTGTATAACATAGTCCATAGAATGTACCTAAAATAATTTCTTTGGAACTAAAGCATATTTATTTTAAAAATTGATTAAAAAATGCCAATTATAAGGAATCCACCACAATCCTCAGTAATTGTTCCAATGTCTAATTATGCCTTATTTCCAGTCTGAATGTATCTAGCTTTAGCCAGGGCCCGGGCCCTCCAGAGATAAAAGCATCAGCTGTTACAGCCAAGTCTCTGTAGTTGGGGGCTATAACAACTTGTACCCTCTGCTGTTTGGCACAGAGGGAGACTTGTAACACACACACACTTGCTAGTGCATTATAGCTTCAGGACTGAGGCCTCAGTATGGGACATGTGCCATGACTATTATCACTCTATTTGGGGCTTTTTGTGGTTTGGCTTTCAATTACCATGTTGCTGTTTGTAGCTGGCATTTTGGAGAGCTATTTATTTTCCTCTGTTTGAATTCCAAAAACTCCTGATTGAGTCATTTCCCTTGGGAATGCATATTCTCCATGCTCCTGACCACTGCTGTATGTATTCCTGCTAGAAAATTGGAATCATATTGAAGGTGCTTTTTTGTATATTTTGTAATTGAGCTGTTTTATGAGGAGAATGCCCCAAAAGCTGTCTTCTTTTTCTAGTCCACATATAAATTGGTGTGTTCAAACAGGATTTTCTTCTTCATCAGGAAAAAGCATTGAAATAATTTCCCTTCCCCCCCCCCCCATCACATAAAGTATATATCCTTAGAACCTTGGAGGTAAGAAAAGATGTAATCCCTTTGCAATGAAATATTCCCATCTCAAACAGAGCAGGGAGCATTGGATGAATAGCATTGGAACAGGTGAAACAGACTCAGGCTCCTAGGCAATCTCCCATTGGGCAAGAAGGGTCTCAATAGCCATCCTTTTGATCTTCGGCCCTCTCAGTGAAGAGCGGCCCACTTCTGCCCTAGCCCTTCCATTTTTTGAACCTGCCTTTGGATGGAATTCGAACTTATGGAAAGCTATTTGTGGACATGCATCCTAGGAGAGGGGGTTAATGCCCTCCATGTTGCCATCTTCCTTGTGGGATGATTGAAATCTATGTACAAAGGTTCCTTCTATGTGGTGATCTGGGGGGGGGGGGCACAATCTAACCTTTTAGATTATGAAAGCACATTTTCTTTCTTTCTTTTACTTTTGAATTATACTTGTTCATATCTGACTTACACGTACAGGAGCCCCCAGATGACCCTGTGACCCTTGCCCCAGCAAGGAGGACAGAGACACAAGAAGCCCAAATCTTGCTGGGGGGAGGAAAGAGGACCATGTGAGCAAATGTCGAAGACAGGACTGTAGCCCATAGAGTTAGCTTCAGGTTTACTGTATCCTGTAATACATTGGCTTCAGTAGTTATCATAGAACTTGAGGCCTATGAACTTAGGCACACTTAAATGACCCAAAGTTCACCCCTAAGTTTTGGTGTGTGTAAGAGAGAAGTTTGTACATGATGACACAAGGTAACCACAGGGCCATGAGCTAACACCAGCTTTTGGATATTTTAGGATAGGAATATATGCAGATGTCTGACCACAAGATAACCATTTCAACAAATTGATGTACATGATCATTAAAGTTAAGATTTTGTCATGGTTATTTTTAGTAAAATTCAGGGACAGATCATGAGTAATAATAAGAAAAAAAATGCATGGACGCGCATGACCGGTCCCTGAATTTTAACCTATAGGAGAAGGGCTCCCCAACATTAGTAGGGTGAGGAAATACAAATAAGGAAGATGGGCAAAACCAGGATGAATTTACTTTAGGAATAGTGGTGTCATCACAGTGGTGGTGTATTATCAAGTTGTATCCCTTTATGTGTGCAGGAAGAAAGAGATATGTAGTCCTTGGGAGTTGCCAGGATGATGGCCACTGGTGATGATGAGGAAGGTGATGGTGATGATTAAGATAATGGCTAACATTTTATGTTGTTCTAGAAGGGATGGTGTGAGTATGTGGCTGTTCAGATGTACATTATGTATTATCTCTATGTACTTGCTGGGATAGAGTGTTTTGTGACTTTGCTAAATGTATTAATAAACTTTTACAAACACAGAAGGGTTCCTAAAGTGTGAGTGCTGCAACTATGCACATCAGCTTTCCCAACTGAACAGTAATTCTAATAATACTGGGCATGCTCTTGGGACAAAAACCTGTGAAATCTCAGACTGATATCTGGGAATTCTTAAGTAATCAATATGATTAATATATAATCTATAGATCAGGCTGCAGGACCAGTAATAAGATCACCTATCTCTCCCCCTCCTCCTGCAATCAGTCATACAATCCTGATCTCACCCGCAATGTGAAACTCTCTGTGCCTCCTAATCCTAGCAACTGCTTCAGTGCCTTAATGTATTGACTATATTAAATTAAATTGCAATGCAAATTGAAATTTGAAGCAGAGCAAAATAAATGGAAAAACATTTTAAATAGAGGGTTTATTGAATTAAGTATTAAATTAAATAACACAATCAACTCAGCAGTGAGTTTGTTATTCTATTAGAAACTTCTTATTTTGCAGCACAGTTCAAAAAATAGTATACTACTAAAATCAGTACTGTTGAAATATGGGTGGTCTTGCAACAAAGCATAGGTCACTCGTGCTATGAAATATGCTGTGCTCTGCATATTGGAGAGTTTCTGATCTGCATGAATCATAGTGCACTGTTACTTCATAAGGAACTCAAAAAATTACATTGCCTACTTTTATGCCGTATCCCACACAGGTTCCTACTGGATTTACTGTTCATCATAACTCCTAGGTCATTTTCAGCATTACCACTTTTCATGTATTCCTTTCCTACTAAATATTTGTTTCAGAATTTTTTCTCCCAGATGTGTTAATACAGTATTTAACCTGCATGGATTTTCAATGCAACCTGAAATTTTAGCTTCAAGGTCACTGCCTATGAACTGACCTTCATGGATTCACCTAATATATCTACACGAAACCACAGCAAGTGCAGGGGCATCCAGTGTCTGGTGCTAAACTGTTACTGACTAAAGGCCAAAGAGACTGCTCCGTAAATCATTCCTTTCCACCAGGCAACATTCAAAAGAAATAGCAACCAGCAGCACTGCTGTGTTACCATGGTGATAGCTAGATGACAACTTGCAAACCAATGTCCAGAGACAAGGAGAGGAGCATACATGGGACCAAAAGAAGGAAGAGGCAGCCATATTGGTAGTGGAGTTAAATAATCTAGAGTTAGGAGAGAATAAAAGGTTGAAGGGATTTGGGTATGATTCTTTGGCAGTGCTGTGATCTGAACCCAGGTCTCCTGGCTGTTCAGTACATGCTCTATCCTCTATATCACACAGGAAGATAAAAAACTTAGAATACAATCCATGGCGCTCCACAAGCCATCACCACAAAGTGATCCAGTGCCACACAATGATGATTTACACTTTGGGATTAATTTTAATTGCAATATTTATCTAACTTTAGAGAGAATAAATTAGCAGATCTATGAATAAAAATTGGTGGCCACTAAAGCATGGTTGTGCAGAGGTGTGCCGTAACAGGAAATATAACACTGAGTGAACAACTGAAAAAGTGTAACATATTGTAATTCTCAACTGATCCTTTTTACCATATTTATGCTAAAATATGTTATTACTATTATCTTTCAATAATTTATACAAATTTAATTAGACTGTTTTACACTGAAGTACAGAGGCCAGGTAGCTGATATATATTTAAAGTACCTTGTCTCATAAAAACTTACTTGAAATATTCATTCAGACTGGCCTGGATGTGACTGAAATGGTTTTAAAGTAAAATAAACAATGGACTATAGGCATGGGAAAATGTTGCAGTAAATAATAATAAACCCTAATAATACTTACATCTCAGAACTTGCACAACATTTTCATCTTTAAAGTGCTTCTACAAGCATTAATCCTCACAACACTCCTTCAAAGAAAATATTACCCAATATATAGTGGAAAACTGAAGAGTGAGGTAGCAACTTGAATCTATGATGGAAAAGTTTCTGCTCACCCCAAAAGAGGAGACTTTTGCATCATTTCCTGAAGATACCCACACTTGCATAATGTTCTCTGGAAGATTTATTCCATAGCGGGATCCCTTCAGCTCCAAATTTTCTCATTGAGAAAAGCTTTTCCCCATAGTAAATATAACACTTGCAACTTTGATACCCCCATCTACTCAAATACCTTCTACTCACACCAAAAAATAAAAAAATATAACATGAAACAAACAAATCAAGAAACAAAAACCAAATAACATATCCACATCAGATTTTTTTACCTCCCCACCCACAAAATGTCAGAGAAGTCCAACAAGGACTTTGTTATTGCTATTGATTCTTATCACCATATTATCAGCGGGGGCTCTGATAATATGGTGATTAGCAGCGATATATAAACTCTTAGCTAGATCAAAGCCACACACTGATTTGTTGTCAGAACCAAAGTTAGTACTCAAGAGTTTCTGCCTCCTTGTCCTCTGCTTGGATCACATGTCTGAAAAAGGATTTCACATCCCTTCAAAAGAAAGGAAACTAAACGCCATGTATTATTAAATAATACACAAAGGGGGATGCGGGTGCATCACCCTCAATCACAACTCATTCTCTCTGTTCAACTGCCTATCCTATCTGAAAAGAAACTTCCTACTATCCATTTTCTTCTCTTGCAATGCAATCAGTAATCAACATCCTGACAATTGGTTTAAGAACCCAAGCTTTCAGTTACTTGAACTGATCTACATATGTCTATGATACATACAAGTACATGTACACACATACTGTACTTAATAGCCCTAATTTTGATAATTGTGGAGCTTCCCATTTAGTGGAAGAGGAAGAAAAACCAAATCTTTAAATCTGAAACAGCGGACTGAAAAATGTAATGAACCAAAGAAGAGCTGAAATGTTAAGTAAAAATGTTCATGGGAGGAACACTGAAAATGGTGTCTGTGTGTGTATGGGGGGGGGAACCTATCAATAACATTCAATGAAAATGATGCCCAGAGAAACATGGGGTTTGACATACAATTATTGTTATTTATTTATATTACTTTAGTGCCTTGGAGTCCCAGTAATGGATCAAAACCTCATTGTGCTTGGTGCTGTAAAACACAGAAGAAAAATACAGTCCAGGACTCTGTAGACTAGTATCCTGTCTGTAACAGAGGCCAGTATCAGACACTACAGAGGAAAGGGGAAAAAGTTTTATAGAGAACTCAGATATATTTATGATATATTTGTGGTGACACTTTTGGCATGCACAGACACGTGCAGAGATCACACTACACATGAACACGCTGAGCAAGAGGATGTAACAATCCCCTTATTTTCCTGCATAAGCCATGGAGGGGGGGTGCAGCAGGAAGAGCCTTTCAAGATGCCAGACCAATGGCTGGGCTAGTGCAGTGGGTGTTATGCCTGCTTATTTCTGGCACAAATGCCACGAACCTGCCTCAATAGGTGGAGGAACTTGATGGGACCACTGGTGAAGCAGGATAGTCCCAGCAGTCGGGGGGGGGGGGAGGGGAGGAGCCGCACTTGCTGAGGGACACCAGGTACCTTCTTCCCCCCTGGGAGTCTCTGGAACCCATTGGACAGCTCTGGGCTGAGGGGTGCTGATTGACCAGCATTTTCCAGATCCCAGATTTAACCTCAGTGGGGGCTATCTGTAATGGCTTTCACCTCCATTCAGCAGCCCTACCGTACCCGCTCAGAACTTAGAATGGGAGCACAACCTGAAGGAAGCTGTGGGTCTAGCTTATTGCCCTTTTGGGGCCAGGAAGGTATTTTTTTCTCAGATGGACCAATTAGCAGAGGAGCAGGGAGTTTTTCTTCTTCTTTGCAGCATCTTGAAGCCACGTGGGTTAAGTAGGAATTCGAATAGTACTTCACTGAGGTACTGTGGTTGGGTTGTTCAAGTGTCAAAATTTGTGACCGGTTTCTGTGGATGTTACCATATTCAGGTAAATGGGAGTTTTACCATTGATTTAACTGAGGTCATGCTTTCATAGAATCATAGAAGATTAGGGTTGAAAGAGACCTCAGGAGGTCATCTAGTCCAAAACCCTTCTCAAAGCAGGACCAACCCCAACTAAATCATCCCAGCCAGGGCTCTGTCAAGCCAGGCCTTAAAAACCTCTAAGGGTGGAGATTCCACCAACTCCCTAGGTAACCCATTCCCATTATTCATCACACTCCTAGTGAAATAGTTTTTCCTAATATCCAAGCTAGACCTCCCCCACTGCAACTTGAGACCATTGCTCCTTGTTCTGCCATCTGCCACCACTGAGAAAAGCCTAGCTTCATCCATTTTGGAACCGCCCTTCAGGTAGTTGAAGGCTGCTATCAAATCCCCCCTCATTCTTCTCTTCTGCAGACTTAATAAGCCCAGTTCCCTCAGCTTCTCCTCATAAGTCATGTGTCCCAGTCCCCTAATAATTTTTGTTGCCCTCGGCTGGACTCTCTCCAATTTATCCACATCCTTTCTGTAGAGGGGGCCCAAAGCTGGATGCAATACTTCAGATGTTTCTCACCAGTGTCGAATGGAGGGGAATAATCATTTCCCTCGATCTGCTGGCAATGCTCTGACTAATGCAGCCCAATATGCCATTAGCCTTCTTGGCTACAAGGGCACACTGTTGACTCATATCCAGCTTCTCATCCACTGTAATCCCCAGGTCCTTTTCTGCGGAACTGCCGCTTAACCAGTCGGTCCCCAGCCTGTAGCAATGCATGGGATTCTTCCATCCTAAGTGCAGGATGCTGCACTTTTCCTTGTTGAACCTTATCAGATTTCTTTTATCCCAATCCTCCAATTTGTTTAGGTCACTCTGAACCCTATCCCTACCCTCCAGTGTATCTACTTCTCCCCTCAGCATATTGCCATCCACAAACTTGTTGAGAGTGCAATCCATCCCATCATCCAGATCATTAATGAAGATGTTGAACAAAACTGGCCCCAGAACACTCTGTTTGATACCTGCTGCGAAATAGACATTGATCACTACCTGTTAACTCCCACGATCTATCCAGCTTTGTATCCACCTTATAGTTCAATCCATACTTTTTTAACTTGCTGGCAAGAATACTGTGGGATAGCATATCAAAAGCTTTGCTAAAGTCAAGGTATATCGCGTACACGGTTTTCCCCATATCCACACAGCCAGTTATCTTGTCATAGGAGGCAATCAGGTTGGTCAGGCATGACTTGCTCTTGGTGAATCCATGTTGACTGTTCCTGATCACCTTCCTCTCCTCCAAGTGCTTCAGAATGGATTCATTGAGGACCTCTCCATGATTTTTCCAGGAACTGAGGTGAGGCTGACTGGTCTGTAGTCCCCTGGATACTTCTTCCCTTTTTTAAACATGAGCACTATATTTTCCTTTTTCCAATTGTCCGGGACCCACCCTGATCACCACAGTTTTCAAAGATAATGGCCAATGGATCTGCAATCACATCAGCCAACTCCCTGAGCACCCTCGAATGCATTAGATCCGGCCCCATGGACTTGTGCATGTCCATCATTTCTAAATAGTCCTTAAGCTGTTCTTTCACTACTGAAGGCTGCTCACCTCCTCCCCATACTGTGCTGCCCAGTGCAGCAGTCTGGAAGCTGACGTTGTCTGTATAGACTGAGGCAAAACAAGTATTGAGTACTTCAGCTTTTTCCACATCATCTGTCACTGGTTGTCTCCCACATTCAGTAAGGGTACTACAATTTCCCTGACCTTCTACTCATTGCTAACATACCTGTAGAAACCCTTCTTGATACCCTTGACATCCCTTGCTAGCTGCAACTCCAATTGTGCTTTGACCTTCTTGATTACACCCCATGCATGCTCAAGCAATATTTTTATACTCCTCCCTAGTCATCTGTCCAAGTTTCAACTTCTTGTAAGCTTCCTTTTTGTGTTTAAGCTCACCGAAGATTTCTCTGTTAAGCCAAGCTGGTCACCTACCATATTTGCTATTCTTTCTGCACATCAGGATTGTTTGTTCCTACGCCCTCAATAAGGCTTCTATAAAATACAGCCAGCTCTCCTGGACTCCTTTCCCCCACATATTAGCCTCCCAAGGAATCCTGCCCATCAGTTCCCTAAGGGAGTCAAAGTCTGCTTTCCTGAAGTCCAGGGTCCATATTCTGCTGCTCTCCTTTCTTCCTTTTTTCATGATCCTAACTCAAGCATTTCATAGTCACTGCTGCCCAGGTTGCCACCCACTTCTACTTTCCCTAACAATTCGTCCCTGTTTGTGAGCAACAGGTCAAGAGGAGCATGGCACCTAGTTGGTTTCTCCAGGACTTGTGTCAGGAAGTTGTCTCCAACACTGTCCAAAACATTCCTGGATTTTCTGTGCACTGATGTATTGCTCTCCCAGCAGATGTCAGGGTGACTGAGAACCAGGGCCTATGATCTGGAAACTTTTGTTAGTTGTCTGAAGAAAGCCTTCAGATGGGATGAGGGAGTCCCCAACCAACACCATCCATCTCCTCCTCTTGGGAGGGATGGTCGTGGAACCCCCATCCCTAGGACAATGCATCCCATGCCTTCTGGTAGATGGGGTCTCTTCCCTGAGAAGACTCTTCCAAACCATTCTCCGCCATAGTACCTGTGCAGAGAGCCTGAAAACAGTTTCTTACCTCTATCTGCATTGGGGTACATGGGTTCTCCTCCTTTTTCTTCTAGAGGTCACATGTTGTCAGTTTTCTTCCCCATTCTGCACTGCCCTCTCTGATTCTTCGGCATGCTGTGCCTGTAGCACCCAAGGCTGACTTCTGTCCAGAAAAATCTTCATTTTCTCAGACGCAATGTAGGTTGATAATTGGTTCTCTAGTCCTTTAACCTTCTCTTCCAATATGAAGGCCAGCTTGCACTTCATACACATGAAGTCACTTCTGTCCTCTGGAAGAAAGACAAACATGGCACATCCTGTGCAGGTCACAACAGCTGGTTGCTCACTATCCATAATATCTTCCTTCTAAGAGCTTCTTGAGATGTTGTATTTACTGCTCACAGAAGCCTGAAAAGCAAAACAAAACAAACAAACAAACTAAAACCTCTGTGGGAACTCTCCACAAGCGAACACCCAAGCAAACTCCCTCTGTTTGCCTGCCTATGTGCACTGCTCGCTTGCTTCACAACTGACTGCTTTTTTATAAGGTTGCTGGCTCGAAGCACCCTGTGAATGTCCATTGAGGGCTTCTCTTCCCTGCAGAGATAATTTGGATTCTTACTTCAGGTGTTGCCCCTAGCCTGGTTGCCAGCCACATGTGAAGCTCTCTGGTCAAAGTGAGGTGGCGCTTTCAACCTGGGCTAGTTGGCCTATCCTGAGATATTGAGTAAAATCTGAGTGCTGCTTACACAAAACAAGAGTTGCTTATGTCTGTAGTTCTGTGTGTATCAAACAATTACATTTTAGTGTTGTTCCTATTATTTTTGTAAGTCAATCTTTGTCATTCACTGAATAATTAGAAAATAATAATTTGGCTTGTCAGTCTATAAATTAATCATTTTAGTCTGACAGAGTGGCATTATTTAATTACGTTTAGACAAATGTCTATGTGATTTATGCTGTGTACTTGGCTCTTCCTGTAGTGTATCATTCCAGCATTTCAATGTTTCATCTTCTTCAGTCAAGAGCTTACTCTTACAAAAATAGTATTTTTCTACTTACAGGAAATTCTCCTTAAAATCAATATCCCCAAACAATTACATCTTTCAAAATAGTGAGTTCTTGAGAGAAAGTTCTATGAATTATAATCAAGACAAGTTTTCCTTACTTCTGTTGTAATGAACTTCTAATAAATTGGCTGTTCAAAATGGCTTTCAATTTTAAATGCTGTGTGTCTGTTTCAGAGGTAACTTTTTAAGAGTATCTGGTTTTTATTATTTTGTTATTTTCTTTGTCCTTTGACTCTGTTTTTTCTCTTCCCTGGTTTTCCTAGAGATCTTGTTGTAGATCTTACAGTACTGAATCTTTAACAAAGATTTCCAGTCTCAAGAATGTTCATTTAAATAGGTGTTAACCAGAGCTAACAAAAACAGTTTTAAACAGCCCCTGATTAAATATCTCTGCTCCCCTCTATTGCTCAGCTTACACTCTCAAGTTGTGATAGTCTTCCAGAACTGAAGCTCAATGCTCTGGTGAACTACAGTGATGGAATGTGCAGTAATACATGAATGTCTTTATTTATAATGTAAAAATCAAGCAGGGAAACCTGTTTTTGTTTTTTGGGAGGAGTGACTATTTCAGGCCTGTTTTATACCTCAAAAAGTAGAAAAACAAGAGACACAAGCCCAAGTTATTTTTTCTTCCTTGAAAGGTTACATCAAAAGAGATTATCTATATTTTAGTTGACTCATATTTTACTTTAAATAAATGTTGAATTGGTTTGATTACAAGTCAGGATAGCACTGATTGAATATTGTATAGCACTGCACTGGTAACTAGCAAACTGTAATATTCTACTCATATGTATCGGATTGAAGTACATGGTTGCATTAGTCACTGCGCCAAAGATTTTGGTTTAATTCTAATGATATAATAGTAGTTCAGATACAGTATTTATTTGCACAGTTATCCAATATGAAGGCAATTCTCTTGTTCTGAAAGAAAATATTAATATGGTAGTTTCATTTATGTAACTTTGAATGACAAAGGATCCATATAAATACTGTTGTCTTATCTAATGAATTCTCTTTCCAACTTTTGCTTAACTACTGGGTATGAAACTAATGCAATGCCTGGAGGTACATTATCCCTTTTTGTGTGAGCTAGACACAATATTAGGCTTTTATTTGTTTCCTTATTGTGAGTCAGACATATTGCAATCAGCTAATAAGCATAGATTAAAGACCTCAGTTGTCCTAAGGGTACTAAAAGCTTTTCTCTATCTACTTTTTCAGATTAATCACAGTTGATTTACTTGGCATTTCTAAACTCTTCATTTTGGGGCAACTATTGCTGTTACATTTTGTCCATACCCTAATTTGGATGAGCCAATCAGGAATTTCTGTAGTTCAATGACAGGTCATGAGTTGCTGCTAGAGTAGCAAGTGAATCCCTTTCTCCTTTCCTTGTCTCCACCATGCACTTAGAACACACTATCCAGAAAAGTTAGATTTCTGCTCTGCATCGTGGTCATGATGGCCCAATAAAATGTTCTCGGATTCAAGTTAATTTATTTTTTTATAATGTATTCCTGAAGGAAATATTTCATTAAAGATAAAATACTACACATCAAATTATTTTAGCAATATCAAGCTTTAGACGTAAAATTTGTTTAATGCATCATACAACTCAAAGGGGGCGGGGGGAGTTGTGAATAGCTATTAGCATATTGGTAGCCAAGGTGCTGACTCTAGGATCCTGAGAAATCAGAGGACTTGCCAACAGAAAAGGAATGAATTATATCTCTGATAAAGACTTCACCTGTGAAAAAAATTAGATAGGCTTTTAAAATAAGTATAATAAGCTGAGAGAATTTGGGCTCTCTTACTATTTTATAGTTAATTCTTTTTTTTTCCCCAGCTGTTCCTGGTCACCCCTTTCTACTCTGTGAATTCTATTTAGTTCTTTCCCTTTAAAGAAACAAAACAAAACAAACTAAAAACCTAAAAGCCAAATTCAACTGAATGCCTTCTGGAGTAAGTGAGTACAATTCCCATTTAGGTCTGCACAAACTAGTCACAACAAACAATTTATTCAAAGAGCTTTAGTCTTTTTCTCGTTTAGTTATTCACAAAATATCCTTGATTATCTCATTTTAGTGTATTATAAATAAGGGTAAGATTTTGTTATTGCTATTTTTAGTAAAAGTCATGGACAGGTCGTGGGCAATAAACAAAAATTCACGGAAGCCTGTGACTTTTGCTGCTGTGGCTCCATGGTTTCCCCCACCACCATGGTTCCCCCTCCGCCCACAGTGGCTGGGAGCTGCATGGTGACCATCTATCCGAAAGAGAAAACGGGACACCTCAGCCGCTTGCCAAAGGCATCCCTCTCCCCACACACAAGGCTGTTGCTGGAACCCTGAGGAGGACCCCCTCAGGAGTCTATCACCTGTCCCTAGAACTTTAAAGGGGGTGCCTTGTCACTGCTGTTGTGTGTCACTGGAACGTGCCAGGGCCCCACTGGCTGTCAGCTCCAGAGTCCTGCAGTCCCTGGGGCTGAAGCAAAGAATGTCATGGAGATCTCTGAAAGTCATGGATTTCGTGACTTCCATGACCTCGGTGACATAAACTTAGCCTTAATTATAAATAATTGTATTCTGTTCAGGTTCTTATATTGTGTTGGTATCAGAGCACTTTCCAATACTGCATAAAGCAACATACCTAACATCTCTCATGTATTGTTCATTCTTTCATTGTTTGCCCCACTAGTAAAAGAAAGTGTACAGTGCCTGGCTTCTGTGTTTATACTGGCAAAGGCAAGTTAAAAGATGTGTTGTTTCCACTTGGAGCAAAAGGTGGTAAGATTAGTGGTGGTTTTAAGTTTCTATGGGAGTTTGTTCCATTGTCTTGAAATTGTTCATTACAACCTACTGATTACCTATACAATGAGTACTATGGTTATTTGTTATTCATTGTGTGATTGGCCACCTAAACCATATTATGTGTGTTTATTTCTGGATTTTATCACCTATGGTTTATAAATAGGGAGCATGACTCAATTTATCAAAGTGAACCATTTTAGGAAGAGAGAAAGAACAGCAGGGTTTTTTAGAACGTATGCAATTTTCTAATTTTGCACACAGAGAAAATAAAAGTTTGCTTTATCATCCCAGACAATTCCAAAGGTCAGATAAAGCTCCAGTGTAAGCAAAACACTTCCCATAGAATCATGACTAAATTTGATCCCCAGGCAATGCCAGATTGGTGCAAGTCACATTACTTGGTACCATCTTCTGACCAGCCTACACCCAACCCCGTAAATCAGGGATCGGCAACCTTTGGCACGTGGCCCACCGGGGAAATCCGCTGGCGGTCTGAGACAGTTTGTTTACCTGCAGCTTCCACAGGTTCGGCCTATCGCAGCTCCCACTGGCCGCAGTTCGCCATTCCAGGCCAATGGGGGCTGCGGGAAGCAGCGTGGGCCGAGGGATGTGCTGGCCATGCTTCCTGCAGCCCCCATTGGACTAGAACAGTGAACCACAGCCAGTGGGAATTGCGATCGGCTGAACCTGCAGATTCTGCAGGTAAACAAACTGTCCTGGCCTGCCAGCGGCTTTCCCTAACAGGCCGCGTGCCAAAGGTTGTCGTTCCCTGCTGTAAATTATACCACTATTTATGTCATCCATGACCTTAGCTCAAACAGCTTAATGGGACAAAACTGGGGAGGAGTGGGTCCTGATAATCTCCATCCAAGAACATTAAAGGAACTGGCACATGAAATTACAAGCCCAATAGCAAGGATTTTTAATGCTCTGAAAACTCAGGTGTAGTACCATATGACTTAAGAGTTGCAAATATACCTATTTTTAAGAAATGGGGTGGGAGAAAATGATCCAGGAAACTATAGGCCTGATAGTTTGACCTCAACTGTATGCCATGTCTTGGAATAAATTGTGAAAGAGAAAGTAGTTAAGGATATAGGGGTAAACAGTAGTTGGGGTAAAATATGACATGGTGTTACAAAAGGTAGACCAATATGATCCCCTTCTTTGAGAAGATTACTGATTTTTTAAAAGACAAAGGAAATGAAATATAAGGCATTTGATGCAGTTCCACATGAGAAATTCTTAGCTAAACTGGAGAAGATGGGGACTGATATGAGAATTGAAAGGTGGGTAAGGAATTGGTTAAAGGGGAGACTGCAATGGCTCATACTGAAAGGTGAATTGTCAGGCTGGAGGAAGGTTACTAGTGGAGTTACTCTGGGTCTGGTCTTCGAACCAGTCTTGTTTAACATTTTAATCAATGACCTTGACACAAAAAGTGCGAGTGTGCTGATAAAATTTGCAGATGACACAAAGTTGAGAAGTATTTCCAATATAGAGGAGGACCAGAATATCACACAAGAATATATAGATGATCTTGAAAACTGGAGTAATAGAAATGGGATGAAATTTAATAGTGCAAAGTATAAGGTCATACACTTAGGGATCAACAATAAGGATTTTTGCTATAAATTGGGGATTTAACATCTGAAAGTGACAGAGGGGGCGAAAGACCTGGGTGTATTGGCTGATCACAGAATGACTATGAGCCACCAATGTGATGCACCCATGAAAAAGGTTATGCAGTCCTAGGATGCATCAGGCATGGTATTTCTAGTAGAGACAAGAACGTGTTAGTACCATTGTACAAGGCACTGGTGAGACCTCATCTGGAATACTGTGTGCAATTCTGGTCTCTCATGTTTAATAAAGATGAATTCAAATTGGAACAGGTGCAGAGAAGAGCTATTAGAAATGGAAAACCTTCCTTATGACTCAACGACCTTGGCTTGTTTGGCCTGACCAAAAGAAGGCTGAATGGAGATATGATTTCTCTCTATAAATACGTTAGAGGGATAAATACCAGGGAAGGAGAGGAGTTATTTAAGTTAAGCACCAATGTGGAGCTCAGAACTAATAGATATAAACTGGCCATCAACAAGTTTAGGCTTGAAATTAGGCAAAGGTTTCTAACCATCAGAGGTGTGAAGCAGCAGCCTCCCAAGAGGACCAATGGGGGCAAAAAAACTAACTGGCTTTAAGACTGAGCTTGATACATTTATGGAGGATGTAGTCCACAATGGCATGTAGCCAATCTGCAGCTGCTAGCAGCAAATATTTCCAATGGCCAGCAATGAGGTACTAGCATCAGGTGAGGGCTCTGGGTTACTACAGAGAATTATTTCCCAGATGTCTGGCTGGTTGTTCCTCCCCACATGCTAAGGGTCTAACTGATCACAATATTTTGGGTCAGGAAGGAATTTTTCCTTTGGACAGGTTGCCTAGGGGGTAACGGGGTGTTGCCTTCCTCTGCAGCATGGGACACGGGTTACTTGCAGGTTTAAATCAGTGTAAATGGTTGATTCTCTGTAACTTGAAGTCTTTAAATCATGATTTGAGGACTTTAATAAGTCCAGAGGTTATGGATCTATTACAAGAGTGGGTGGGTGAAGTTCTGTGGCCTGCAACGTGCAGGAGGTCAGACTAGATGATAATGATGGTCCCTTCTGGTCTTCACGTCTATGAGTTACAACACGCAAGTTTTTTAATTAGTTCTTTGTATTTTGATTTTACATAGCAATTAGAAGAGGGGACTTCTTTATTTAAAAATTTATGGAATGTAGATATTTCAGCAAAATTAGTCTATTAAAATTTTCTTCTGGGTTTTTAAGACTTTCTTTTATAAGATTATCCTTTGCTTTTTTTGCATCTCTTTTATCAAGAGGTTATACTTCATGTATTCTCTTTCCCCCATTATAATTACGATCTTATATAGATACTTGGAAATTTCTGCTGATGCAAATGTAAGATCTGTTTGTGTATATGGTTTTAAGTAGATTTGGCTCCATTGATAAACTTTTTATAATTTTTCAAATTGTAAAAGTATAAATTTATAATAAATACAGTATTCCTATTAGACCCCAATATATTTGAATCTGAAATCTTAGCACCAACCTGAGTTTTGTTTGAGCTTCTATGTTCTCCTGGCTTCAAATAGTATTTGGCAATCTCTTAGCTTTCTTTGTATGTATCATAATAGTAAGTTTAGAGTATTTATGTCTGCATGGACATCCCGAGTAGAAGCAATTTGCTAATTTTCCATTCTTAGTACTTTGTTGAATGAAATATAGAAATGAAATACCAGTATTAAGTAACCCTGTGGAGTTAGTGGGGATGTTTGTGTTTGATCAAAAACTGAGTGACATATTTCAGCTATTCCATTAGCAAGAAATAATTATCTTTCAACTTCTAAAGACTCAGACAAGAACTATGTGCTAGATCCTGTAGTCACTGTGTGCACAAAACTCCCATTGACTTTCATGGTAGTTGTGCATTCATAAGAGCCGCCAGTTCAGACCCAGATAGAGTCCTGTGATGAGTCTGCCTACCATTTCTGAATTTTCATAAACTGTCATTTATTAAATTGATGGTAAGCACAGAGCACGTGCTGTCAAGAGAGAAGTTATGTGCCCTTAGGCATAAGAGAGCAGAGAAGAGACTATTTAACTTTCTTAGATTTTACTGATTAGAATAAACCTTTTGTGTATGGAAAATGAGATAGTTAATATAACACTTTGTGCCAGTCTCGAACATCAGTCTTCACTTCAGAACAAGAGAGAAAGTATTGTTTAAAAGATGTAAATCTTGTCCAAGACTGATATCTATAGATATGAACTAAACAATTAACTGAATCATCACATTAAAGGTGCTTCTTGAAATGCCAAGAGGAAATTTTACTTAGAAACAAAGTCTTTGTATGACACAAATGCCACTCTAATGTGATTTAACATAAAGGACAAGCACAGCTGTCTATGCAATCTTTTTTTGGTGGAAAGGACATCATTGCTGACATTCTAATCACAGTCACAGGACATGAACTTGGTTAGGCTTTAGTGAGCAGAAGATAACAAGTGGTTATGTTAGGCATCTTGAGTGCTTTGTTCCACCTAACTTGAATTTCTGATATATCATACAAAACTGTTCAGAGTCAAGGGGGAGTTGCAGCAGTTGTTCACTGGCACAAATAAGTGGGATCATAGTTATTTTACACCAACAGAAGAAGCTACAGATTTAGCTATATAGAGTCCATCTCTTCTTCACTTGAAAACTAAATAATAGAGCATAATAAGGCTATTTTGATGGTTATAAATGAGGAATCTGCCAGTCAAAATGCAGACTAGTGTTTCAGACCGACCACAGTTAATTCCTAATAATGGGACAAAATCTTATGCTAGGTAAAGTCCTGAGAAAGGAATGCTCTGTAAGCTGCACCATCCAAGGAGTACCCCTCAAAGGCACTGCAACTGAGACACACATGTCCAAGTCATAATTTCTTCCTGATTTCTCCTGTGGAGATAGGTAGATGAAGTAATAATCTAAGTTGTGGCCCATACCAGCGGTAATTTACTGCTCCCTTCCCCAATGGTTTAGCTATGCTGGCCAGTGAGGAGGCAGAGTAGGGTAGGACAGGGAGGGTTGGAGCCAAGGCTTTACACATATCTTGTTCATCTGATCCAGCAGCCCAACTTCAACCTATGTACCCAAACCCAAAGTCTGAGTAACACTTCTAGGGCATAAGGGGAGTTTTAACTCCCTCTTAATCTCTTTCCTGTAACACAAGACAAATACTAGCCCAGTGTATGTGAGCTGTACTATTGTCATGCAAAAGGTCACCAGATGGTATTATTAAACATTTGTTTTAAAACAAGGGGTGACAGGGTTTATATACCCCACACTGATGAGAAAGGTACCAGAGAGGCCCTGGGGGCAGTGTTAGCCCCATGTCAATCATGGATGGCAGGGAGGAAGCTTTTAAAAGTGAGGAAGCTGCAGTCATCTGGGGAGACCAAGATTATATGGGGAAACACCCACCCAGGAGAGCTTCACTCTGACCTTATGGAGAGTGCAGCGAACTCCCAGGGTAAACCAGAGAGACTTAAGAAGGCTTGCAAAGACCAGGACCCATTGCAAGTTTTAATGAGCTTGTACCTGTGCTGAAGATACACGGTGTAAATAAGTGGATGTGATCAGGTTCTCCAACATCTGGGTGAAAAACCTCAGGGGACTCTCTTAGACAAGGTCTTTGACTTCTTAGCAAGCTTTCAGTCTTGGAAGAAATACAGTAGTGTTGGTTTTTATGATACATATTTCTTGGGGCAGCTTTTGCAAGCTGCAAAGGATCTTGTTCTCTGCCTTATCTGTCTAAGTATAGTCATTTCTGGAGATAGACTTGTTTTCAGACATTAGGGTTTGGCTTGCATGCTGTATGTAGCTACCTTTGTTCCAGGTGTAGTATATATGTATATCAGGCTCAGATCAAGAATGGTCAAGAATGACTCCAATAGCATTGCTATTATATCTTTACCAAATCTGCAGGCAGTTCTTTAGAATGTTTACCTTCCTGCTTCCTTCCCCCAATACATGTGCACACATCTCTCCCTCCAACACATTTCTTGGCTTATCCAAAACGAGTTTCAGTTTTTTATGGATTAGATGTCTACTTCATATAAAGCACCAAACATGTTGGCTGTCTCAGCTAAGATGGACTGAATGGACATGGAAGCTGGTCTTACTGTCACTACTAGGTGTGGTCTCTACAAATAACAGAGATAACAACACTGCCTTATCAGTGTATGCTGTGACATACACTAAGAGAGATGTAGATGTTAACTGTGCAGCTGAATGCAGTGTATTAAACTAATACAATAAGGCTTCTATATTCTTCTTATGAATAAAGTCAGCGTCAGCTTGAGGCATAGATGTATATTCTTAAAGAGTCAATCTTCTGATCAGTGTATCATCTGCTGGCCAGTAGTTCACTCTATTTAAATGTTTATATATTGGTAAGGTATTCAGTCCAACGGCTGGTCAAGTAGCTACACTCAGAAGCTGCAATTTATCTGTAAATATACCTTTATATCCTACTAATATGCAGGAGGAAGGACACTGGCAAAATGTCGCTGAAAGAACAAAACACTACAGAGGGAGTACAAGTTTAAAACGAGTTCTTGTTTATTTTCTGTGTGTATTAATTTTAACTTTAAATACATTCTCACTACAAATCTTTTTCACCCCTCAGAATGCTTTCCTTGCCTAACCATTGTCCAGTCCTATGCAGTAATGAAGGAGTAAATCAATACTCTTGTAGATCTGTCTCTACTGGCAAGTTTGTGCGTAGTAAAGCAGCTTTATGCACTGTAACTCCCGAGGTCTACACACTGCCAAGCCACTTGATAAACTCAACACTAACAAGTCACCGGGACCGGATGGCATTCACCCAACAGTTCTGAAAGAACTCAAATGTGAAATTGCGGAACTATTAACTAGGGTTTGTAACCTGTCCTTTAAATCAGCTTCTGTACCCAATGACTGGAAGATAGCTAATGTAACACCAATATTTAAAAAGGGCTCTCGAGGTGATCCCAGCAATTAAGTCTAACATCCGTACTGGGAAAATTAGTTGAAACAATAGTAAAGAATAAAATTGTCAGACACATAGAAGAACATAAATTGTTGGGCAAAAGTCAACATGGTTTCTATAAAGGGAAATCATGTCTTACTCATATATTTGGCCCTGCACACTTCCATCAACACGATTTCAATAGTTGACTTTTCCACTCCGAACTGGTTAACGACCGATCAGTAGCAATCTGGAGTAGCCAGCTTCCACAGTGCAATCGCCATGCACTTCTCCAGCGACAGGGCAGCTCTCATTCTCATGTCCTAGTGCTGCAGGGCTGGGGCAAGCTCATCACACAGTCCCATGAATGTGGTTTTCCTCATGCAAAAGTTCTGCAGCTACTGCTCTTCATCCCAGATGTGCATCACGATGTGATCCCACCACTCAGTGCATGTTTCCCTAGCCCAAAAGCTGTTTCCATTGTGGTCAGCACCTCCGTGAATGCCACAAACATTCTCATGTAATAGCTAGTATGCATGGCGAGATCAATGTCGCACTCCCCTTGTCTTTGTAGTTGAAGGAATAACTCCACTGCCACTCGTGACGTGTTGGTCAGTGCGAGCAGCATTCTGGTCAACAGCTTGGGATCCATTCCTGCAGCCAGAAAGAGGCAGGGCAGGGCACGCAGTACACAAACCGTTGAAAGATGATGCCAAATGTAGACAGAAGCATAGGGATTGCTGGGGTGAGAAGTGATGCATCACGGGGCATTGGGACAGGACCCAGGATGCCCCGCGACCCCTTCATCCTTCCCATAAGTCTTAGCGGCAAAAGAGAAAAAGGTGCTCTGTGGGATAGCTGCCCAGAGTGCACTGCTCCAAATAGCACCGCAAGTGCCGCAAGTGTGAACATGCTATTGCACAGGCAGCTGTCAGTGTAAACGCACAACAGCGGTTTTCCTTCGGCGCTCTCTGAGTGGCGCTGTAACTGCCAGTGCTGTAACTTTGCAAGTGTTGACGTGCCGGGACAGATATCTGAATTACCTATTACTGCACTAACAACTTATTTTGAAAGAACATTACTAACCAGTATTACAGAGAGGCAAAAAACACTAAGGCAAAAGCACCTTATTGAGACGAATAGAGATGAACAATATATGGTCACAACTTTGGTTCCTGTTAGGGATTAGAGCTAGGAGACAAATAGTAAACTTGCTGAAATATGCACTTTTCAGGGCACCAAAAGTACGTGTGAATTTGGTGACTAGTTTTGTATGTAGGAAAAATGGAAAAGTTTCTGAAATAACATTTTGTTTCAATAATTTTGAAATGAATCATTTTGACTTTTTATTTCAAAATGGTGTTTTAAAATTTAGCTAATTTGAATAAAGTTTTTAAAACACTCACAATTACATGGAAAAAATTAAAAATCAGGTTGAACTAAATGTTTAATTTCATGTAAAGTGGATTTTTTATTTGTTTTGGTAAGAAAAAACAAAATTTAATTTCAGTTTGAACTGAGCCTCACTTTTATTTTGTTTTCCACTTAGGCGTGGAATGGAATAATCTATTAGTGTCTCAGCTCTGTTGAATTCATATGCCTAAATTCTTCCTTTGCAATCAGGCATATTTGCTCTGCTTAATTCCGCAAAGTTCCCTTAAAGCCAGCATATAGATAGCTGTCCATGGAAGCATCACCTTATCACCTCAAATGGTATAGATCAAATTAATGATCCCTCTCCCTCTATTGGGTGGAGCTTTGCAGCATACTGTACTCCCTCACTTCAATGTTCGTTCATTTCTCTCCACCCCAATTGTGCTGTGTGCTCTGAAGCCACAGCTGAAGATCTGGGCAATTATACCTAATTTGAATATTGTGAGGTCAGAATGTCAACTTGAATGTTATTATATTTGTGCTTCACTAATCAGAGACTTGTGGGGATGAAGTGGAGTGAAGGATCAGAGTTGGTAAAGTGAGCGATAGGTAGGTAAAAATCTCAGGGGAAAAAAAGACGATGAAACAAGTATAGTGAGACTTAAAAATAAGCATAGAAGAAAATTCCCTAAAGGAATTTCTAGAGTTTATCTTTTAGGGTAAAATTGTAATTTTAATTTAAAAATTATCAGTGATGGAGAATCCAACATGACCCTTGGTAAGTTTTTTCAGTGGTTAATTACTCTCACTTTTAAAAATGTACACCTTATTTCCAGACAGAATTTATCTAGTTTCCACTTCCAGACATTGAATCATTTTATACCTTTCTCTGGTAGATTGAAGAGACCATTATTAAATATTTGTTCCACATGAAGGCATTTGTACACTAATCAAATCACACTTTAACCTTCTCTTTGTTAGACTCAGGAGGATAATCTATTTATTTTACCACCATGAGGCATGTTCTGTGATCCCTCATTCATTCTTGTGGCTCTTCTCTGAATCCTCTCCAATTTATCAACAGCCTTCTTGAATTGTGGACACCAGAACTGGAGACAGTATTCCAGCAGCAGCCACGCCAGTGCCAAATACAGAGGCAAAATAACCTCTCTACTCCTACTTGAAATTACCTTGCTTATGCATCCAATGATTGCATTAGCCCTATTGGCAACAGCATCATATTGGGAGCTCATGGTCAGCTGATTATCCACTGTGACCCCCTAATGTCACAGTGGATAATCAGCTGACCATGAGCTCCCAATATGCTTGCTTCCCAAGGAAGAGTCCCCCATCCTGAAATAATGGCCCATATTCTTTGTTTCTAGATTACATATTACCTTTAGCCATAGTAAAATGCGTAATATGTGCTTGCACCCAGTTTACCAAGAGATCCAGATTGTTGTGTATCAATGACCTGTCCTCTTCATTATCACTCCCCCATTTATTGTGCCATCTGAAAACTTCATCAGTGATGATTCTATGTTTTCTTACAGGTTACTAATAAAAATATTAAGTAGCATAGGGCTAAGAACCAGTCCCCGAGGGACCTGTACTAGAACCATACTCATTCAGTAATGATTTCCCATTTACAGTTACGATCTGAGACCTCTCAGTTAGCCAGTTTTAATCCAT
Source organism: Chelydra serpentina (assembly GCA_037349315.1). Lineage (NCBI taxonomy): Eukaryota > Metazoa > Chordata > Testudines > Chelydridae > Chelydra > Chelydra serpentina. Next base: position 84,104,553 of record JBAIAC010000004.1, read on the forward strand.
GTAATGTGTGCCATGTTATTTTTATATTTTTCCAGTTTGTAATCAAAATGTCAATCAATTACCCCTTTAACCTCTCTGCACTCCACCCCGCAAAAGGCTTGTAATAAAAACCCGGGTCTAAGAATGAGAACAGCAGGAATTACTGTACAGTTAATTTAGGGACAACAGATTTTACATCTGAATCTCTGTTCCTCTTTGGTTTATTGCAAAGCAAACTTGTTAATTTTATACAATTTTACCTTTCAGAAAGCCACTGCGCTTCCTGCATTTTTGTTATGAATGTCTATATAGTTGGTGCTATATAACATTTGTAAAACATTTAGCATTATTTCAATCTGGAGTCTCAGCCTCCATAGCTTTCACTTATTTCCAGAAATCTTTTTATAAAATAAAATCAGAAATCAAATGTCTTTTCTACATGTTGGGCCTGACCCAAAAGCCCATTGAAGACAATTTGATGCTTTCCACTGACTTCAGTGGGTGTTGGATGTGGTTCATAGTGCTGACCAGACTTGTAGCATGTCTTTTAATAAAAGTGGATTCAATCCTTTTTTTTCAGATTAAAATGGTCTCTTCTTTTCTTCCATCAGATTTTCTGTACTCTAAATATAATTTACTACATTTCATTGAAAATACAGCACACGGTACATAAAGCAAAGCCTAAGGTACCCCTTAGGCTGGGCACAAGAGTTTCAGAACTAGTGGAAGAATGAATACATAAATGAAAATAAAATTTTAAAAAATCAAGCTAGTAATCCTCTGGTATTCAAATACAGCATGAGCTTCTATCATTGTTCCCTTTTCTTTCAGTAGGAAACAAATGTACAGACAAGTTAAAAAAAACTCTTAATTTAAAAACTAGTGTTAAGAACTGATTTCTACTTCAAATTAATCATCTGATTTCATACATATATTTATGCTTGACAATGCAGCTTTGCATTAATGAAATATTATCTTGTCCAGCAACAATAAAGCTGAAAAGAATGTCATTAATTCCTCCCTCCCCATTGACACCGGTGTGCCAATAGAAACAAAAATTAGAATTCCAACCTATTATACATTATTGATACAAGATGGAAATTTCCTATGGAGAGACTGTGGAAGCTTTCATATGCAGAACCTTTCATCTCTGAATTATAAATACTGGTTCATGCTGCAGTGCTCCAGAATATTATCTATCACCCTTTATCAGCATTGTCACATACCATAAAGTTAGTGGAGAACAGAGACTGTTCCAGTGGCTTGGTAACTCATTATGCAAAAAAGCATTATGCAATTAAAAAGTCTTTTTCACATATGTATGTATTTAATCAGACAAATATTTTTTTTTTAAGTTTTGCTCATATTGTTGCCAGAGATAGGGGAAAAACTGGGAAAGTTCCGGTTTAAATAAATCTTGGTTCTGACTTTAGATTTAAAACTGACACAGAGGTCTTCGACACATTTTGTATTTAGCTTGGGTGGTGGAAGAAAAGAGAGTGAAAAGAAAGTTAACAAACTATCAGTTTAGTCATCAAAAGCAACAACAGCTCAGGGGTAGGAGAACATGGTTTCAGGATCATGAAACAGGCTTTTATTTTTCTCTTCTTTTTTTTGTAATTAGCCCAGATTAAAAATCAGACCTTTTATTGTTTTTTAAAATGCAACTTGCATTTTTTCTTGACATTAATTCCAAATTCAATAAGAATACCTAGCCTGTCTTTATCTATTCCCTACCTTTGAAAAAACAATGGGAGCAGAGAGTCAAAACAGTCATTCTTGCAGAATTCTCTCTCCAGGCCTCTCTCTCAGTTTCCTTCTCTCTTTAACTGGATTCTTTAGGCCCTGACCTACCTGTGCCAACTATCTGCCTATCCTATGCAGTGCGACTACTCCACATGCCTTGATTTTGTCCCCACAATGAGCTGGAAAGCAGAACTGAGCCAGTGTGGAAGAGGAAATATTGAGCTACTGGTACAGATCAGCTGAGTTTGATCATGAGTCTGTCTCTCTAAAGGCCCACGTGCTCCACTTGTATGTGCAGCCCCAAATAAGCACTAAAACAGGTGTAAGCCACATATAAAAGGGGTGCATATTATTATCATTGCTATTTTTTATTTGTATTGCTGTAGTACCTAGGAGCCCCACTTTTGGACCCCATAGTAGTAGGTGCTGTACAAACACACAACAAAGAGATGATCCCTACCCAATAGAGATTACAATCTTTATTACTGTGTCAGAGAAAAGCATGTATACGTTTGTTACATACAGTAATGATCAACAGCTATAGTTTGTTTATATTATGTCTTGCCCATTCCTTGCCCACTTCTGTTCTCAAAACATAGCTATCTCAAGGCTGGGTCACGCTGACTCTACTCTGCTGTCTTTCCACCCGCTTCTGACGTGAGCCCTGTTTCTACAAATCTCGCGTTATTACAGCTAACGTTAGCCTGACTCTTGCTCATATAGAGGCCTGCATCCAAATTCCCTCTACCGACTTCCACAACTGCTAGTGAGGCTAGAACAGCACTATTCCATGACCTGTTGAGGGGACAGTGTTATACCTTAGGTGAAGACATGGAGTTGTGACTCTTGGAATCTGCGTATTTGCTTATCTGATTATTAAGTAGTTATTGAGTAGTCCTTTTATTCACAAAAATATTTTTCAAAATCATACAAACACCTTTTTAAGAGAACTTGACAACTGGGGTGTTCTCTATCTTCTTGAAAAGCCAATTTTATCATTCACAGAATGGTAAAATAACAGTGTTTCTGGATAATCTCTTAGGCAAATGGAATTACATTAATAAAGCTTAAGGGATTTAGTTACAGAACACAAACAGTATTAGTAGCAAATAGTGCAACTGCAGATTACACATTTGTACAAGTTGTGATCTCCTCATAGGTAACTAAAACATGAGAAAATAGCTAAATCTATATTATATCATGTATTCATTTTATGGTAATATCTACAATCCCCACTGCGCTAGGTACTATAAAAACACATAGTATGAGATAGTCCCTGCCCCAAAGAGCTTACAGTCTAAATAGACAAGATAGACAAATGGTTACAGAAAGGAAGTATTGTTATATATATTGGATGGGGGAGGGGTAAATGGAAGCACACAGAGATTAAGGGCCAGATTTCTAAAGGTATATAGGTGCCTAAAGATGCTAGATTCACAAAAGGACTTAGGTATCAGAGGGGTAGCCGTGTTAGTCTGGATCTGTAGAAGCTACAAAGGGTCCTGTGGCACCTTCTAGACTAACAGAGGTATTGAAGCATAAGCTTTCGTGGGTGAATACCCACTTCTTCGGATGCAAGCAGTGGAAATGTCCAGATGTTCTGGACATTTCCACTGCTTGCATCCGAAGAAGTGGGTATTCACCCACGAAAGCTTATGCTTCAATACCTCTGTTAGTCTATAAGGTGCCACAGGACCCTTTGTAGCTTCAAAAGGACTTAGGTGACTAAATCCCAGAATCAGGCCTTCCTGTTAAATCCCTGCTGCCACCAAACTCTATAGGTGCCCAACTTGGCTTGGCATCTAATTTTTTGCAGTAATATTCCCTAGTTACCCACATTTCTGCATGTGAGCATGTGTACTGCTGCCTCACTCTAGGTGACCAGACACGTAAGTCCCAGTGTGATGAAGAACCAGGAGATGATAGGCATTCCTCTGCCTAACTCACTGGTCGGGGCCCAATCCAGCAAGTAGGCCCAGAGCCTGCTTAACAGCTCAGGTCCCTTTAGTTGAGCTTGCACAAAATGGCGGGGAGGGAAGGATTTTTAGCCTAGTGGTTAGGGTACTCACCTGAAATGTGGGAGACCTCCATTTCAACTTCCTCCTCCAGCTGAGGAGGAGACAAAAGGATTTGGACAGAGTTCTACCACCTCTCAAAAGCGTGCACTAACCATTGGGCTATGGGATATTCTGGTGTGGGGGCATCCTCAATCTCTCCTATTGACGTTGTTCCATGCTGGGGCAGTGGGCCAGAGAGATAATAAAAAGAGTGACTCTCTAACCTGGTGGTTATAACACTCACTTAGGAAATGGGAATTCCTTCATGCAGCAACTTTCATTATTTGTCTAAAATGGAATAGCTTCAGCAGGAGAGATTGGGGGATCAGATGGATTTGAACTGAGAGCATCTCACATCCCAACTGAGTAACCTAACCATTGGGCTAAAAGTTATGTCTCTGCCTCCAAAATGATAATGTTGCCTAACTCTAGGAAAAGGTTTGCTGCTGAGAATCCCAAGGAGAGATTGGCATTAAACTCCCAGAAAAGGGTGGGATTTAGGACATATCTCCCATTGCTATCTTAGGTGGGGACCTGCCCAGCAGGCTGGCTTTTGTGAATCTCATTCTGAGGTATTTATCTTCCCCCATTCACTGTATATAGGGTGACCAGACGTCCCGATAAAATCAGGACCGTCCCGATTTCAGACCATTTGTCCCGCGTCCCGACCGATGGTTGGTCGCCTTTTGTCCCGATTTTCTGTCTTCCGGCTGCAGAGGCTTGTTTTTTTTCTTTTTTTGCTCAACTAGTTTGGTTGAGCCGGTTTTTTTTTTTTTGCTCAACAAGTTTGGTTGAGCGGTTTGTTTGTTTTTTGTGGGAAGTCCCGATTTTCGGGTCTTCCCATCTGGTCACCCTAAAACTGTAAGAATCCCACTATATTCCAACCAGTATCTTAAGGTTCCTAAATGTCTTTGTAAACCTGGCCCTAAGTGGCATACCCATGGTCACATGTCAAATCTGAGATTGTTAGTAACTGAACCCAGATTTCTTTAGCTACAGTCCTGTTCTTTTACCACATGACCATTCCCTTTCTAAAATAAATAAGTTATCTAACACATTTTATCTAACCTTGACCAGATAACATATATAAAAGCAGAACGTGCCCTGTCTATACTAGTTTTAGAATATTTTAGTAAAAACATTTTACCTAACGTGTTTTAAAAACACACCTTTATTCTACGCTAGACAACCCCTAAAAGTAGCTTTTCTATTAATATTCTGTTAATATTCTATATTTTCTATTAATATTATATTTCTAAATTCTATTAATATATATTTTCTTTTAATATTCTATTTCTAAATGTACAAGTATAAATTTACATGCATGAATATTGTATGCAAATGAAAAGACAACTAAGGCAGTTATGTATAATTAACAAAACCACATGAACTGGATATCATTTTAACAAAACTAGCATCCAAGATATACTAAGAGTAAGAGAAGTCAGGATCTAAGTCCTTACTGCTTAAATGCATCCAGTGTAGGATAAGATAGCAGCCATGAACTGTTGTTCATATAAATTATTCAGTATTAATAGCAAAAAAAAATCACAAAAGATCCCAGACATTTAATCGCAGTATCTGATGAAGTAGTTTCCTGCCTAAGAGAATCCTGGTAAATAAGACATCATATACAAAATATCTACCCAATATTACACCATTAATTTAAGTGCAATGTTCAGTATCTTTATACCAAAAATGACAACAAAGCCTTCAAAAATCATATATGATGATAAATGGCAGAATCATGAGGAATCTGGATATTTTTGGCCTGTTCTATCTTCCTCCTTTCTGGAGGACGTCATCCCTACCATCCTTGTTGTGCTTCATCTTTCTTGTTGTCTTAGACTCCTTTCAGCTTCCAAATTCCAGCTTTGAGTCTCCTGTCCTATGGCCTTGCCATACACCTGTCTGCAGACTCCTTCCCAAGATAATTTTCACTTGATCATACATATGGGAGAAGAGGGAAAATAGCAAGATCTCATTTCAAATACCTGAGAGAACCAGTCCCCTTTAACCTAGTTTTTGAACCTAGCTATTTGAGTTTGAGTCATTGCCGAGTCTTGGGAGGAGGTTAAACCCTTATCTAATTTGTACACAATACCGCTTTATTATACTCTATTTTTCAGCATGTAATGATAGAGTATAAATCACAAGATAATACAATGAAGCCCATATTCACTGCTATTACATGCTAGCTTATACACGCAAGCCTCCATATATTTGAAATAATGAAATTACATTTAGCCATTTTTCTTTGTATTTCTTATTTTTCTCTAAGTTCCATAATTGACCACATTATTCAGTGCTTTTCAGAACGAATGCACCTTCTACTAAGTGAGATGGAGGCAGGAGGATAAAGCAGGGGAATGTTCACAAAGAGGTTGCAAATAGCTACACTAAATATGTGGCCTGTGTCATTTCCAAATTGATGGGAGCCCTTTAGATTAAACAATAACAGTATGCAGAACTAAATGCTTCACTATGATGCCTGATGATTACATAGTAAGCTCAAGATAAGAGTCACATTGTTGCTAAATGCCAACCAAAGGCCCAATCCTGAACATCCTTAGCAACAGGAGTAGTTACACTGTAACTGATGGGACTAATCACAGGATTAAGAATCACTCACATAAGTTTTCACAGGATTCAGTCCAAATACTATCTCTCTAGTGATGGGAGCCATATAATTATGCCTATGGTAATTGTATTTAAGGTACTTGGAATGTATGTAGGACACCCTCTGTATTGCTATATTTTGCATGAGTTTGTAATAGTTACATAAGGGCTGTCACTCTGACAGGCACTGCTGGAAAACTGTGCACTCTGGGCACACCCATGGCACATCCCCTGCTATGCTCCCTATACCAAGGTGACCAGGAAGGAGGGACACAAAGTTGATTTAGCTTGCTCCAGTTGTGCATGTTAATTTTATTAGATATCTGCCACCTTGGCAGGTGGCCAGCAGACAGACAATGAGTATTTGTTTATATCTTTAATAAAAGAGAGAGATTAAAAACCTGTGTGCATAGCCAGACTATGTAATGGCAGATTCCTACTGCTATTGCTCTTATCCTGTATCCTCCACACTCCCAGATGATTTGTTACACCTGTTTGGTAAATCGATTCTTAATTTAAATTGTACTTTCTTAGAGGCAGGGACTGTCTCTTACTAGTTTTTCTACAACACCCAGCCCAATGGGGCCCAGTTTGATTGGGCCTCTGCATACTACTGTAATACAAAATGATAACTGAATATGAAGTGTTGCTGAACTACTTGTAGACCCAAATGTAAGTAGACTGACTTGTTCTCCCGTGTTTTCAGACTTTTCTCTTTATGTGAGCCCAGAGCCAGTTGTTTCTCTACATTCTGGAATCTTTTCTCCTGGATTCCTCAGGGTTCCATCTTGTCAGCCATATTGTTCAATATGTTGATGGAGTCATTAGAGGGTAAACGTATCTTCAGTGTTATGATTAGGACTCAGTTCTATGTTTCAGTCTCATTTGACCAAGATGGTGCAACTGAATACCATAATCAATGTCTGAGACAGTTTCTTGGAGTAGACCTACTGGCTAAGAGTCAATCTAGATAAAACAGGTGATTCTCTAATTTGGGATAAGCATTTTGAAGAAATGACAGAGATTGTATCAGCCTTCTGGGATGAAGGATGCACTTGCTATTTTGTACTTGGTTTCAGAATTAGGGGAGCTTGGTATATTTTCCATTGCTTTTAGATCAGTAGTAGGCAAATTGCAGCTGCAATACAGTGTTTACATTGATCGTTCACAGGCACGGCTTCCCACAGCTCCCTGTGGCTGCGGTTCTCCATTCCTGGCCAATGGGAGCTGCGGGAAGCAGCGACTAGCATGTCCTGGTGGAGTTCAAGGTGCTGGTTTTGACCTAGTAATCATCAATAGCTTGGACCTGCTTTCTTGAGAGGCCACCTCCCAGAGAACAGATGCTGCAGAGTCACTTTATCTATCACCCCCCTGGTTTTAAAAGGGTGCATGTGGGGAAGAGAGGAGGATGGGGGCTGAGCTACACTTCAGAAAACAACTGCCTCAGGTGACTCCATGTCACCATTGGTCTGAAGTAGCTCAGAGCTGATGAGTTTCACAGAAAGCTTGCAAAACCATCTACTTTCCAAAGTTTTTGGAGAGTAGTATATAGTAGTACATAGATGCAGCAGTTCAAAGGATCTTCAAAAGAAATTGTGGTTTTTAATCTCAGTTCCTTTCCTGCTCCCTGCTTTCTCTCAGCAGAAAGTAATATACTGAAGCCCATTATGGAGGAAAGCCTACTTCCCCTTTGTACTGACTCAGCTCTGCTGGTTTGTGTGTTAGATGGGCAAAGCCAAGGTTCTTCCCCCTTTCTGCCCACCTGCTTTGGGATGCTAAGAGCTAAACTCTAGAAGCCACTTATAGAGCCACGATGAGGGTAGCACTATTGTGGTCATGCAGCGATGAAGAGGTTTTGCTCGGCTAAATTGAGCTGGGGCACAGTCCAGTCTAACTTTTTTTTTGTATATAAAACCTCCTCTTATGTGAATGGCTGACTGTAGAGAGAATCAAATATTCCAAGTGTAAGCTCAAATGCCTAATCATTTTGCTTCAAATGACACAGCCTTGTGCTTAAAACTCTGCCCCATATCTCTTTGAGACATTGCATTGTCCCATTTTGCAAGTGTCTTACTAAAGAGAAATGCAGACTGTGATTTGTCCTTGTTGCTCACATTTGAAACTGGGATAGGAGAAAAGTGCCGATGACACAGATAGAAAGTCAATCAAAAGCTTAATCACCTCAATCTTCCCTCATTCCATTCTTCCAAAGCCAAGGGGTGTAAATTCAGTACCTAAAGGAATATAATTTGATCTACAAATCCAGATATCAAAAGTTAACATTCTCAACCAATCAGATAAGTATGAGTACGCCATCAGCAGGGGGCTTAATGGGTAAATTGCAGGATGAGGCAGTGTTCCTATTTTAAATGGAAGGAATTCAACATATGCCTATGCCATACAGCAGAACTACATTACAGTGGTGTTATGTATCTAAAAAAATAGAGAATATTTTTATTCTGGCAGCAACCTCATCCCAGAATGCAGACAAAACCATGTAAGCATTCATCTTTAAAACTTATGCCAAAAGAAATATCGGGCTGCAGAGGGACTTTAACTGTAGGAAACAGATTTTTTTTTCCTCCACTCTCTTTATGGAGGCAGATTAAATCAGTGATTTAGATTCCCCCCCCCCCTTTGTTGTTACTATTGACTTCCAGAAAGCAGAGAAAAACTTTGGCCAGAAGGTTACAGAATATATTTAAAGCTTCCGCTTTAACTCACTGTAAAGCTTGTGGGCTATTAAACCTCTTCTGGATGATTTAACAGCTCTGCATGAGCACCATGTGAGAACCAATGCTATGTTTCTTTAGTGCTCTAAACAGAGCTCCAAGAAAGAAGGAGGATCTCAAAAGACAGAACATTGCAGGTGAGACCCATAAGATAATTAAAAGATTGAATGGATTGTAGAAGGGGATTAGTGTGGGAGGGCAGGGCTTGCATTTTATATCATTCATGTTTCTCTGATTTTAAACAAATCAGATTATGAAACTGTGTAAAATATAATTAATGATAATATAATAGAATAATGGAATTTTAAAATTCAGGATTTGGATGAGATGTAATATCATGGTCCTGACTATTTGTCAAAGAGCTGTTGGCAGATTTGACAAGAGTAGTGCTGTTAACACTAGTGTCTTGGCCACATTGCATTTAGCCTACCTTGCAACTGCAAAAGAATATGATATTCTTCCTCGGCTCCTATATTAAACCATAAAACTGTACAGCCATCAACCTATTTAAATCCTTGTCCTAGCAAGGACTCTCATTGACATTGAAGTTCAACCCAAGAAGATCCCTTTCTGGGATACAGGCCTTATGTTAATGGACCTCCTTACAAAAAGTTAGGTATATATGTGTATGTCTTCGCAAGATCAGGGCCTATGTTATGCAGTTGATCTTCATACTGACAAGCATCTTCTTCGTTTTGCTTTAGGGGCAAGATAGATGATGTGATTGTTAAATCCCTTACCTGCTTAACCAGAGTATTGAGACTTAAAACACTGTGAGATTCTCTGATGAAAGCTGTTGCATATTTTAATGCAAAATATTAGTTGGAATAGTATTTAATAAAAAAAAGTTAAAAATACCTGAAAACGTCAATCTTGACAGGCTGACAAATGCAATATTGGAGACTTTCACAATTAGTTTAAGATAAGACAAATTCTATTGTTTCTTTAGACATTTTTTATGTTAACTCAAAACTGGTATTGTATGAAAAGTAATTATAGTTTTCTATGCAAAATTGTTCAGTAAGTAGCTACCTTAACACCTAAGTGAGCCCCCCGAAAAGCCCTATTTTTTTCATGCATTCATATTCTGATTAGCACTTCCTTTTATCATAACTGTGGTTCCAGTCATGGTACAAGCCACAATAGTAAATGGAAAGGCAGAACAACTGGTAAAGAGATGCACATAGTGTGTTCAGACATCCTCTGAGGTCCTCTGCAAAGGAATGCAGATCCAATACTCACATGCTCACATACTGCTATGTGTTGTCATATGTGGTGAATATCTGTCCATTGGGGTTTTGTATGGTTCATGATTTACATTGGGCATATATTTCCTGTTTAGGTACTTGGTGTGTTCCTTGTGAACAACTTTCTTGTGACAGCTAGGTGGAATGATGGGCACATGACTTTAATTTGAGGAGTGCCACTACTTTTACACTGTGATTGGCAGAGGCTGCTCAATATTCCGACCTGGCCATTGCAGCATTACGTTTTCTACTAGCTCTCTTACATGTTTCCAGTAATGGTTTTCACTAGTCCTCTTCGTATTTACTATTGAGTCAATTCTGTGGTTAGTCTTGTTCATAGAACATTTTCTTACCTGGAGTAATTTCTTCAACTTGTTGATAATATTAGGATATATGTCTGAAATGAGTATTTAAACATGCTAGGTCTTCTTGAGACCCAAAGGTTTTTGGTCGCCCGTGATGGGTCGAGAAGAGATATCTCATCTACAAGTGTAGGATTGGTTGGAGAATGTGAGGGCATGAGAAAAGGGTCAAAATAGTCTTGGAGAAGGGCAAAAGATCAGAACAGTAGGTCAAAACGGAAGGAAGAAAAAAGAACTGAAATGGTTCAGGTAAGCATCCGAAGTTTAAGTGTTATCTCACCTGCAACCTTAAAATGTTGAGATTTGCCTAGTACTAATTTTGGCACAAGAATTTGACAAAGTGGTGTGTGCCAAATTAAAGACTATTTACGCATTTGTACGTTTTCATATTTAAAACAAACAAACAAACAAACACCTCTGACAGTAAAGTATAAATATTCAGCTTATATAGATGTATATACTCTGATCTTGCTTGTACCCATTTTGCATTGGTATAATGTCTTTGATTTAATCCTGTTTACTTTGGCGTGAGTGAAATCAAAATCAAACCCTCTTTCTCTCTTTCAAAAGGAAAGAAGTAGGGCTGTCAAGCTATTAAAAATTAATCGCGAGTAAATGCGTGATTAAAAAAATTAATTGTGATTAATCATGTGATTCATCGCACTGTTAATAATAAAATAAAATGTATTAAAATATTTTTGAATGTTTTCTCCATTTTCAAATATATTAATTTCAATTACAACACAGAATAGAAACTGTACAGTGCTCAGTTTATATTTATTTTTATTACAAATATTTGCACTGTAAAAAACAAAAGAAATAATATATTTCAATTCACCTAATACAAGTACTGTAGTGCAATCTCTTTATAATAAAAATTGAACTTACAAATGTAGACTAATGTACAAAAAATAACTGTATTCAAAAATAAAACAATGTAAAACTTTAGAACCTACACTCAGACAAACATATCTGGCACGTAAATACCTTGCAACGCCGGCTCCAAAAGTTCCATGCAAACACCTGTTCTCACTTTCAGGTGATATTGTAAATAAGAAACAGTCAGCAGTATCTCCCATAAATGTAAACAAACTTGTTTGTCTTAGTAACTGACTGAACAAGAGGTAGGACTGAGTGGACTTTTAGGCTCTAACGTTCTACATGGTTATGTTTTGAGTGCAGTTATGTAACAAAAATTAATCTACATTTGTAAGTTACACTTTCACAACAAAGAGATTGCACTACAGCACTTGTCTGAGGTGAATTGAAAAATACAATTTCTTTTGCTTATCATTTTTATAGTGCAAATATTTGAAATAAAAAATAATAATATAAAGTGAGCAGTGTACACTTTGTATTCTATATTGTAATAGAAATCAATATATTTGAAAATGTAGAAAAACATCCAAAAATATTAATTCAATTTCAATTGGTATTCTATTATTTAACAGTGCAATTAATCATGGTTAATTTTTAAATCGCAGTTAATTTTTTGAGTTAATCGCGTGAGTTAACTGCGATTAATCAACAGCACTAGAAAGAAGTATTCCTAATTATAAATAAATATATATTAAAATAAAAGAAATACAAAATATAATGCTAAGTGACAGATACATTTTTTCTCTGCTCTTTGTACCTGTATACTATAAGGAGAGGCTCACTACTAATTACAAGGATCTCTTCATATTAAGAAAGATAAAAGTGTTTTCTGTTGGCTTTTTTTCTTTTTCGGTAGCATGATGATTTTTGATAGTTAAAAACAAATGAAAGAAGCTGTTGGGAGTTCTTTCAGCCCCTCATAGCCTATAATAGAATTATCTTGAATTTTTTTGTAACTAACTTCTAATGTTTGACTATAGATGACTAATGGCTTGACCTATTCTAGCGTTCATTAGCCAATACCTCATTCCTTTAGGCACTGTATTATAGCAGATACAGTGGTCGGCAAATTTCATGCTGTATTTCAGATTCATTCTGGAAACATTCCTATGTGCAAAATATAGCTAAAGGACCACTGATATTAACATGTACACCCACATTTATAAGGCTTAATGTATGACACATGTCACGATGCTTTCATTCGGATTTCTGAAGATTAATATTTTAAGAAGATCCTATATATGTATGATCCATCTTTAAAGTAATGCATTCTGTAAATTAGCAAATAATTTTCTAGCCAATAGAGGAAAAATGTCTGAGAAGCATTTCTTGAAATGTTTACTATCCTGTCTTACGCATATGCAGACATTAAAACATCCATTCTTTAATATCAGTTAAAGTTATGCTGTAGCTGTGTATGTGTCCCTGTACATATTCTTCAGAGAATGCAGCTTTAATTATGTAAACAGGTACAAATTGATCCTCTGAGTACAGTTTGTTTGGTTATTGTAAATACCATTAAAAAGAAAATGTGTGGTCACTTTATCACAGGTTCTTAATTAATATAATTAAGTAATTGAGCCACTCAGTGAGACTTTAAATCTGCACTTCCCTCTCAATGAATTTTAAACAAAAACCAGAGTGGAGTGAATAATACGAGCTTTTTTCTTCCACCATTTAGTTAAAATAGTCAAACCATACTTCCACCTCTTTTTATTTGATTTTTTCAAATGCATATTCATTTATTGTTCATACAACTGTTTGCAGCAGAACCTGAAGACGGTATTTGTGTGAGTATGGTTGTTTGCACGAAAATATGCATGTTAATAATTCATACCAGAGCCACTTATATGGTTATTTTATATTGTTTTTATAGGTATTGGAGTTAGGGAAAGAGTAAAAGCAGTAAAACCAATTAATTCAAATATACAGAGGGGGATTTTTCACAAGCTTTCAGCATTGGCATAACTCTGCTATTGGTGAATGGTGAAACTCCCATTGACTTCATGGAAGGAGAGCTATGCAAACACCGGGCACTTTTGTGATGCATAATGATAACAATTTGTTTATATTGATCACTGTAGTACAAAGAAAGAGCCTGAAGTATGGGCCTGGTGAAAGTCCTGAGGCCTGAACCAAAGTCAACAAATGTTATGATATGAGTAACAGTCAGGCCCTGTCAAAAACAGATGCTTGCCTGCAAGCCAATGTCCAGTACATGAACTTGGCAGCAGTATTGCTAGCATTGCTAAAACACACTGAATATGTCAACACATTCCAGCAGGCCAGCACAAGAACACCCCAAACTCACACATGATAAAATGGTTTGACAAAAGTGATGAATAGTGATATTTTGTCTGAAACATCAGGAGTGAAAGTACAAAGGAAGGTAACAAACATGTCATAAGCTTTTGTAAGTGGGTATTCACCCACGAAAGCTTATGCTCCAATACATCTGTTAGTCTATAAGGTGCCACAGGACTCTTTGTCTCTTCTACAGATTCAGACTAACACGCTACCCCTCTGATACTAAACATGTCATGAAACACATAAGGTGATAATAAGCTGTTTATCCTACCTAGATTGTTTGTTTCTGTCTATATATGTTGGCATACCTCTCCTTAACCCTTCATCCAGCCTAGGGGGCAGTGGAAAGTCCCACCACTGACTGAGCTGTGTCTATTGTTATGGGCATATATGTCTTAGTATCCTCGTAGAGTCTGCCAGGTGCTATTATCGTGCTTCATCGACAATAACCTGGTCAGGCACCTTCACTACTAAACCCAGTCTCGTGGTCTTTTGGCAGTTTGATTGAGGTCCTCTGTGCCAACTATCTGTGCAGAGCTGGGATGGCACACAAAGAACACACACGCACAGCCAAACATCTGACAACAATCATGACTTGCCAATCATCTAGCAAAAGAGTTTAGGAGAGTGAGTGCTCGAGCTGCACCACCAGCATAGAGAAAGTTCTCTTATGAAGAGACACTTTGCCCATGTTCTATTCCCAGAGTATGGAGAAAGGTTTCTGAATGTGACCAGACAGTGAGGAAAGGTGGAAAGTAAAGCTGAGGAATAGGGACATATATGTCTCAGAGCCCAAAATGTCACCCAGAGGTGCTATGTGCAAGGGGCTGACAGGAAGAATCTAGAAGATGGACCACAGAATTGGCATGGCAGGCCAAGGAGTAGATGTTTGGATAGAAATTAGGCTCATCACTGGGTAGCTGCTCTTCTGGAGCAAGAGTGGATGCTGGCAAAGATGCTGTGGTGGATGAGCAGTGGATAAGGAAGGATCAGGAACTTTTGTAGGAACAGTAACAGGTCAATTGAGGGAAGAGGGCTTTAAGGCAGTTGGAGAAGGGCCAGCAGTAGTGGCAGGCCATCTCGGGTACTACATGGCACAGGGGCAAATTATCAGTGTGCTGAGGTGGATCCTGAGCTCCTGCTGGGACTCTTGCAGAATATTCTTCACCTTCTGTTGTTATTGAGCAAGGTCTTGTTGCTAATAGGATGGATGTACCTCATTACTGGCTAGACCAGACAGATTTCATTTTTCGATATTTTCTATGTTTATAAATTACATACAGTGTAAAAAAAACATTATTTAAAACAATGGTTCTCAAACGTTAGCAACCTGAGGACCCCCATTTTGTTTTTAAAATGTTCAGGGACCCCCAAGCCTCCCCACTCAGCCCCAGGCCCTGCCCCCAAACCACCCCTTACACCAAGGCCTCACCTATGCTCCACCTCTTCCTACCCCCTGATCACTCCATCCCACCTCCCTCCATCGCTCGCTCTCCCTGACCCTCACTCACTCACTTTCACTAGGCTGGGGCATGGGGTTGAGGTGAAGGAGTGGGTGTGAGATTTGGGAGGGAGTTTGGGTGGGGGGTGGGGGCGCTGGGGTGGGGCCTGGGTTTGGGGTGTGGGAAGTGGAATGGGGTGCGGGCTCTGGGAGGGAATTTGGGTTCAGGAGTGGGTGCAGGCTCTGGGACAGAGTTTGGGTGCAGGACGAGGTGAGGGTTTTGGGAGGGAGTTTTGGTGCGGGAGGAGGTTTGGGGTGCTGGCTCTGGGAGAGGGATTAGTACTAGGCCAGGGGGTTAGGATGTGGGAGGGGGTGAGGTGTGCAGGCTCCAGCCGGGCAGCACTTAACTTGGGAGGCTCCCAAAAACAATCGGCACATCTCTTTGCCAGCGGCTCCTATGCAAGGGGCCAGCAGGTCTCTGCTTGCTGCCCTTGCCCTCAGACACCGCCCCCACAGCTCCCATTGGCCGCAGTTCCCGTCCTCGGCTGAAGCTTTGGTGCAGTGTTAGCACTCTTCCCTAAACCGTTAACAAAATAGTTTAATTAGATAGTTAGATAGAAAGTTATAGTTAGCGTTAGAGTTAGTTTTATTTAAAAACAACCTTTTATTTCATTAGCTACCTTCACTCAGGGAACAATTATCCGATAAGTTGCCTAGCTCCCCAGGCATCAAATGCTGCAAATCCTTCCGCAAAGCTATGCCCATTTCAGATAGGCATTCATTGTGTGTACGCTGTCTGGGTGAGAGGCATATCCCCCCAAAATGCCCCTACTGCAACAATTTGAAAGCCAGAGCCCGATGTGACAGGGATCTCTGACTAAAAATTATTTTAATGGAGAAATCCCTCCAACCCGATTCAGACAAGTAGACTGCCTCACCAGGAACTCCTCCAACTCGAAAAGTAGATGTACTCTCTGAAAGACCCCCAAAAAAGGTGTTAAGACTTCTCCGCAGAGAGCGCCATGCAAACGAAGATGGTCTCCTGACAGGCCGCTACCCCCGATGCTGACATATGCTCGGATGAGCCACTATGATGCTCCGAGCACTTCCAGCACTGCCGAGGTCTGAGCGAAGGAGACAGAGTCGAGGCACAGACAAAGACATACCTCCTCCATGGCACTGAATTTGCCCACAAGGGAATCAGCATTGACTGTCTCCTCAGGCACCATGCTTCTGCCCCCGGCACTGACAACACAGTCAGCAGCATTGCAGAAAAATAAGTTGGCACCGATCACACCAACTAAATAGTCACAGCATCAATCAACACCGATGCTGGCACCAGCAAGAGCAGACCCCATGGCACCAATGGTCCAGACATTGGCATCGGCACAGTCTCTGTTGCACCAAAAAGACTTGGTGATACCATTGGCACCACACTCCCTGATATTCGGTACCAAGGACTCCGCGACAAGCTTCAGAGGGCATCCCAACAGCTCTCACAAAGAACAGTTTCTCAGAGAAGACACCGAGGAGCAAAACACCTTCTCACCACACCACTCCTCACTGAAACCACACCGAGCATCTTGGAGCCACATGAGACCAAGATAGCACCAGACAACTCAGCCATAGTGTGGACCACCATGAATATACCACCCCTATGGCCTTCCCAATACAATGGGCACATTGGGAACCCTGGGGTTCTTACAGGGGGCCACATTCCGGGCCTCCTACAGCTCATAGACACAAATTGTGTCTCCCACACTGCAGCCTACAGAGGCTCAGGACATAGGAGAGGATACAGAAACTGGCACAGACCAAGAAACTACGTCTCCTGCTCACAATTCTTCCTCCTCCCAAGATGAGGCTATTATGCCCCCACCGCCAACTTCAGCGGATGATTGCAAGCAGTTTCAAGAACTGTTTAAGCAGGTCGCTCACAGCCAAGACATCCCACTAGAGGAGGTGCAGACAAACCAGCACACACTGGTACAAATACTACAACCATCATCTACCTTCAAGAGGAACTAGGAGTGAATGTTTGGCAGACATCAGCCTCAATTCTGCTAACGTGCAAAAGGGAAGATAGAAAGTATTATGTCCCCGCAAAAGGGGCAGACTTTCTCTTTGCACATCCACCCCACAATTTGTTTGTTGTCGATGCGGAGAATCAATGTGGCAAGCAACCACAGTTGAAATCTACACCACAGGAGAAAGACTATGACCTGTTTGGGTGTAAAGTTTATTTATCAGGCACACTATAATTCAGAGTGGCCAACTACTCTGCACTGTTAGCAAAATATGACTATGATAACTATGGGAAACATAGCTCATTCACAGCAGAGCTCCCAGAGGAGAAACAACTCCAGTTTCAAGCCATCATTAATGAGGATCAACTGATAGCCAAAACAGCCCTACAAGCATCATTAGACAACGTGGACACAGCAGCCAGAATGAAAGCCACAGCTGTAGTGATACACAGGACATTCTGGCTACAATTGTCGGGAATACCAAGGAACTGCAAACGAAGGTAGAAGACCTACCCTTTGATCAAGAAAAACTCTTCTCAAAGAAGACTGATGAAGAATTTTTCATTCATTCGATAAAGGACTCTTGGGCCACCCTCCGCACTTTGGGGATTTATAACCCACCTGCGAAGAGAAGAAAGTACCAGCCATATCAGAGACTCAGAGACTCCTCTAACAACAGGCAACAACATAGACCTTATGACAATCAACATCAATGCTCACAGTGTTGATGAATGCCTCAAACACAGCACCAACTTCCCAATTGGCATCTCCAAAACCACAATTTTGAAAATTTGGTCAAAGGTTCAAACGACTTCCCTCACCAAACAATGCCTACGCCGACCCATTCCCAATATTTGGTCATCGACTTCACCTTTTCTATCACATCTGGGCCACAATAACATTGGACAATGGGTTTTAGAAATAATCCGTTCAGGATATATCATCCCTTTCACCTCCCAACCACCTACCCACTCTCTCTCCCTCCCTGTCCCTCTTCAGGGACCGTTCTTATGAGCACCTGTTACAACAAGAAGTTAATCATCTTATACAACTAAGTGCCATGGAACAAGTGCCTTCACAATATGGGGGAAGAAATTTTACTCCCATTATTTCTTGATCCAGAAAAAGAGTGGGGGATGGAAACCTGTTTTGGACCTCAGGAAGCTCAACAAGTTCATACACTCCCAAAAGTTCAAAATCATCACACTGGGCACAACACTTCCAGCGCTGCAACAAGGGGACTGGTTTTCAGCCCGTGGCCTCCAAGATGTTTATTTCCATATCACCATTCATCCCGCTGACAGAAAATACCTGCAATACACAGTAGGACATGAACAATTTCAGTACAGAGTACTACTATCGGGTGGGCCTGGGCCCCTTCTATCTGGGACACCGCCCCCATGGTGGCAAACCCCTGGGTACTGGCCATTAGGCCGCACTGCCCTGTGTCTGAAGGCTGTTATATTGACCCTGGCTTCTAGGCAGCACTGCTCTGAATACTAGGGCAGCTGTAATTGACTCCGGCCGCTAGGCCATACCGCCCTGTGTCTGAAGCCTGTTATATTGACTCTGGCCATTGGGCCACACAGCCCTGACCCCAAGGGCTGCCATATTGTCTCCTGCCTCTGGGGGCTGTGCCACTTTCATCCTAAAGACTGTCAGGAAGACTGTAACTGCCGTGGTATCAGAACCTTGCCATGCCCCAAAGAAAGACGGGGTGTGCATACTATGTGACAGGTCCTAAAAGCAAAATTAGGCTATTAGGTAAGAGATTAAAATCCAGGGCCTCCAAGGTAGCATTTTCTGAAATGCTTACAGTTCCATGAACAGGTTCAGTTAGACAGGCAGAACTGCAGGGTCACAATGTGTGGATGAGACAATGGAGTAGGGAAGAGGCATTAGATTTATTAGAAACTGGGGAACTTTTTGGAAAAGGAAGAGCCTGTAGAGGAGAGATGGGTTCCACTTAAACAAGAATGGAACCATATTGCTATAAAACTAAAAAAGTTGTAGAAGAGTTTTTAAACTAAGAGCTGGAGAAAAGTTGATAGGTGCGGAGACAAACATGGTTTGGACAGACACTCAAGGGGAGGATTTATTAAAGAGGATACTATATATCCTAATAAAGAGAAGAGGATAGAAGTTGATAAAATATAGGTAGGTTCTGAAGAGAAGCATTCAAATGAAAAAGAGTCCCATTCAATTACATCACATGAAGCAGACAAGTAAATAGTGAAAAGTTTTATAAGTTCTTGTATTCAAATGCAAGAAGTCTAAATATTAACATGGGTGAACTTGAGTGCCTAGTATTAAATGAGGTTATTGATATAATAGACATCACATAAACTCTGTGGAACAATGATAATCAGTGGAACAGAGTAATACCAGGGAACAAAATATATAGCAATGACAGAGTAGGTTGCACTGGTGGGGGACTGAGACCATAGGTGCTGGAACTAAGGGTGCTAGGGGTGCTGCTACATCTCTTGGCTTGAAGTGGTTCCCATTATATAAAGGGTTTACAGTTTGGATCAATGGCTCTCAGCACCCCCACTACACAAATTGTTCCAGCACCCCTGAGTGTGTGAAAAAAGTGTAAAGTCAAATAGTGTAAAAATCTTAAATGAATCAAACAGTACCATCAAATCTCGATAGATAGAAATTCCATGTTTGAATACTAAGAGTATAGCAGTACTACTCACCACCTCACCAGGATGATGATGGTTATTGCGATATGCTCAGGGATATTAGAGAGACTACAAAAACAGAAACCCCAATAATAATGGGGGATTTCAACTATCCGCATATTGACTAGAAACATGTCTCTTCAGGATGGTATGCAAAGATAAAATCTCTAGGCACCATTAATGTCTGCTGCTTGGAGTAGCTACTCTGAGAACCCACAAGGGGAGAGACAATTCTTAATTTAGTCCTAAGTGGCAAATAGGATCTGGTCCAGGAGGTGAATATAGTGACCATAATATAATTAAATTTAGCATCTTTTGATGATAAGATGGAGGGGGGAATATCATAAAAAAACACCACAGTAGCACTTTAACTTTACAAGGAGGAACTACATAAAATTAGGAACCAAGTTAAATAGAAATTAAAAGGGAGAGTTCCGAGTATTAAGTTGCATAGACACCTCCAAAAAAAAAAAAGTAAGAAGAGCACAAAAATTGCCACCATGGCTAAACACAAAGTAAAAGAGACAGTTAGAGACAAGAAAGACATCTGTTAAAAATTAGAAGTCAACTCTTACTGAGGAAAGGAGCATAGTCTTTTGCAAGTCAAGTGTAAAAGTATATTTAGGCAGGTTAAAAAAGAATTTGAAGAGCAACTAGTAAAAGACACAATAACTAATATCAGCTTTTTTTAAAGTATACCAAAAGCAGGACATCTATCACACATCAATGGGGCCGCTGTGCAATCGAGGTGCTAAAGGAGATAAAGGGAAAAAAGGCCATTACGGAAAAACTAAATGAAGTTTTTACATCCATCTTTACTGCAGAGGATATGAGAGAGATAGCCAAACCCAAGCCATTCTTTTTAGGTGACAAATACGAATAACTCCCGATTGAGGTATCAATAGAGGAGGTTTTGGAACAAACTCACCCAAGAGTTCCCAAGGAACTCAGATATGAAATTGCAGAACTACTAACCTTGGTGTGTAACCTCTGGCTTAAATCAGCTTCTGTGCCAAATGACTAGCTAATATCTAATATAACACTGATATTTTTTTTAAAAAGGTTCCAGACATGATCCTGGCAGCTAGGGGCCAGTAAGACTAACTTCAGTACCAGGGAAATTGGTTGACTCTATAGTAAAAACCAGAATTATTAGACACATATCTTGGGCATGAGTCAACATGGCTTTTGTACATGCTTCACCAATCTACTTGAATTCTTTGATGGGGTCAGCAAATGTGGAGAAGGATGATACAGTGGATATACTGTTCTTGGACTTTCAGAAAGCCTTTGACAAGGTCCCTCACCAAAGGCTCTTAAGCAAAGTAGGCAGTCATGGGATAAGAGGGAACATCTTTTCCTGGATCATTAACTAGTTAAAAAATATGAGACAAAGAGTAGGAATTAATAGTCAGTTTTCACAGTGGAGATAGGTAATTGGCAGTGTTCCTCAAGGATCTGTACGAGGACCAGTGCTGTTCAACATATTCAATAAGGATCTGAAAAAAGGAGTCAACAGTAAGGTGAAAAAGTTTGCAGAATTACTCAAGAGAGTTAAGTCCTAAGATGAGCGCAAAGATTTACAAAGGGATCTCCCAGATATTGGGGTTTGGGCAACAAAATGGCAGATGAAACACAGTATTGATAAATGCAAAGTAATGCACATTGGAAAACATAATCACAACTATGCGTACAAACTGATGGGGGTCTAAATTTGCTATTACCACTCAATAAGAAGATCAGAGTCATTGTGGATGGTTCTCTAAAAAGATCTGTTCAGTGTGAAGTGCAGTCAAAAAATTTATCAATGTTAGGAACCATTAGGAAAGGTATAGATAATCAAATAGAAAATACCATCATGCCATTATATAATTCTATGATATTCCCACACTTTGAATACTACATGCAGTTCTAGTTGCCCCATCTCAAAGAAATATATATTAGAATTAGTAGAAGTACAGAAAAGGGCAACAGAAGTGATTAGGGATATGGAACAGCTTACATAATGAGAAGTTAAAAAGACTGAGTCCATTCAACTTCAAAAAGAGACAAGATATAACATAACACAAGAACCACAGGTCACCCAATGAAACTAATAGGGATCAAGTTTAAAACAAACATGAAAAATACTTCTTCATACAGTCACACAGTCAACCTGTGGAACTCCTTGCCAGGGGATGTTCTGAAGGCAAAAACTGTAACAGAGTTCAAAAAAAGAATTATAAAATTTCATGGAGGATAGGTCTGTCAGTGACTATTAGCCAAGATGCTCAGGGATGCAACTGCCTGCTCTAGATGTTCCTAAATCTGTGACTGTCAGAAGCTGGGCCTGGATGACAGGTGATGGATCACTCAATAAATTGCCCTGTGCTGTTCATTCCCTCTGAATTAATCTGGCACTGGCCATTGTTGGAAGACAGGATATTGGGCTAGATGGACTGTTGTTCTGACCTAGTATGGCCATTCTTATGTTCATTTGATATGAAGATTAAATAAATAATGTGAAGGTGCTTGAAGTATTAATGGTATTTGGACTGAATAAATCTAATGCTAAAGGCCAAGGTGTTCAGATAAAAAAAAACATAATTGAGGAGTTTTAGTCCCTAATATAGCTATTATTGAAAAACACCTCAGGCTATTTTGCTATCAGTAAAAATGTGGATTAATTTACAGGTTTCAGTGAAAGAAGAAAAATATTACAAAAATGAAACAGCCTGTCACACTGCTGAAAGGTACACTTTAAAATAAATACTAAAAATAGTGTGTTTCCTTTCCTGCCCTGCCTTGTAAGCCCACATTTAAATGATTTATTATCTATTTTATTTGTACTACATCTAGAGTCCCTATGTGGGTATCAGGGGCCATTTTGTTAGGCACTTTATATTGATTCAATGAAAAGTTGGTCCCTGCCCCAAAGAGCTTACAAACAAAGTTTATGTTTATGACACAAGACAGTAGATATATATAACTAGTGGATGGGGGAGCACATTCCACTCCCTTGTCATTCTTCCCTTTCATCCTTCCCTTCTTTTTATGTATCTTCCATCTTTCTACAAGTCAACAAGGCTTTTCTTCCAAGAATAAGTTCAGTATGTTTTTATTTGCATTATGTTATAATCTGTAAACTGAAATATAGAAGAATGCAGTTTGTACCATAGAATCTTTTTAACAATGAACACTCAAGCCTGGATTGTTCAGGCATAATATTTGATTAAAAAAAAAAAAGACTAGATATGTAACTGGAATTACTGGACCAGATTTTTCTCTCAATTACACCAGTATAAATAGGAATTATACCAGTGAGGTAAATGGAGCTGTATCAACATAAAACTGGTTGAAGTAAGAGGAGAAGGAAATCAATTATTTTTAATTGAATGTAGTGCTTATGATAGGTGACAGAATTAAGTTGTAACTACTGCAGCCCTGTAGCCATAAAATAGGCTTTCCCACATTACACTGCAAATGTGCCTTAGCACATGACCTGCAGGGCCTCTTCTATGGATGAGAAAGTACAAATACAGTTCTTGGCTTCTGTGATAAGACCAACAGCTGTGGTGACAATTAGTGTCAATTGCAATGAGGTTTTCTATGGGCTGGACACTTGTTAACTAGCAATGAGATTAAGACCATTAACTCAAAATAAAGAACCATAAGAATAGACACAACGTGTGGTCAGTACTATTCAGTGATGGTCACCAGTTAATCAGATCTAATTTAATTAGAACATTATCTTACATATAATTCTAATCTAAACAGGCAATTTCCAATTCTAGTTATTTTTGTCTAACTGTAATTAAACATATAATTAGAACATTTGCTGCTTTGGTATAAATGTGATGCATGAGTGAAATATGAATGGAAACTAACCTGTTTACTTCTGTGTCTCTGTCCTTGCCTGTTAATGTTCTTCCTTTAAGAATGGAAGCTCCAAATTCAGATTTAGAATAAGGTCTCTGTTAAAAATAATGAAAAAGTGGATGGCAACATTAAATGTGGCACTGAGGCTAGATTTTCAATTGCGACCATTGTAGGGGGAGGCAAACTCCAATTTGTAAACATTGATTAGGAGCTGTATGCAGGGAATTCAAATGTATTCTGAATTATGCCCTTGAAAATGTGACCCCTACATAACAGTCAACCATTAATGAGATCAAATCTTTCATACTTAAATGGGGCAGATAGTCCATGCACTTTTTGTTCTAGCTTTGGGACAAATTAACAGCCCCTGTTAGAACCAAAGGAGTAACTTCCTATCAAAGTAACCTCATTTTATTCATCCTCATATTTCCTGTTCTTTCGTTTGGTAGGGGGTAACACTTCCTTCATTCTCTCCTAAAGTGATTCCTTTGCTCTGGCTGATCAGAGCAATCTGGCTTTGGAGACCTCTGAGGACTTACCTACAAGTGCAAGGCAAGCCAGGGTGTGAACATACAGTGCACTAGCCTGCTGCACACTGGATCACCATGCGGGCCCTGTTACCATACCTTAAAAGTTCAGTAGTGCCCTTTGACGTAGTGCTGTTTGAAAGCACACAGTCTGTTTAAGAGCAGCAGATCGAGGTCAAAGGAAAATAGGAGTCTGAAGGACATTAAACATTTCAATGCACTCTTCCATGGTAAAGCTGAAACTTCCTAGTTGCTATTTCACAAGACTGGCTCCATATAGAGAGTAGCAGTTGGGAGCAATATGTAGCACTTATTGTGATGAAATAGCCAATTAAGGCAAACATAAAAAGGCAAGTATCACTGCCGAATATGAACATTCCATTAAAGCAATAGGGTAGCCTCAAAATTTAATAGAAAGTAATTGATTATTTTATTCCATTAATTGGAATTTTATTCCACTAAAGTGATTTTACTAATTATCTGGACCTTTTCAAGTGACTTTGATTTTAATAGTACGAAAAAGTAATTTGGTAAATGACCTAAAATTAAACTGAATTGATAAAAAAAGTGTATCGATATAGAGGTTTGCACCAATTCATCTAAATCAATTACAAATTTATTTTAGTGAAACTGGTGTAATGTTTGTGTTTAGAAAAGGCCTCAGACTTTTCTCCCTAGATGTTCCTCCTCCAGCTCAAACACAATTAGGCAAAAATTATTATTAGTTACTTAGATTCCATTCATCATCATCATCATCAGTTTTGAGGATGATCTCTAACATAGCTTTACATATGCGTCTAATTCTGGAACCACAGATCCGCCTGCAGTAGATGCAAACATTTCTGGCGGGTCAGCTGCCTCTAAGGAGAAAGTTCTTCCTTTTTTTTTTTAACTTCCTTCTCAAAACAAAATTCTATGGTGTTGTCATGACCTCCTCACATTCTGGAATGCTGTGGACTCTCAGTAAATATTGTCCAACCAAACTTCAGGGGAAAATAATGAATTTGTCACTGAATTTATTTTAGTACTTGTCAAGGTATGTGTTGGACATTATAAAATGTGTTTTCTGCTTTTCTCATATATGGTTAATGTCACCGAGGGCTTGCCTACACTTGAAAATTATATTATATTAAGGTGAATTTATAACTCCATGTGTGGACACATTTATCCTAGAATACGGTCTTGTCTACACTAGAGTGTTAAGTCAACTTAATTTACGTCAATGACCATATGCTTCTTTAATTAAATTGGTTGTACAAATCCACACAATGCTCCTTGTGTCGGTGAAACCTGGACTCCTATGAGTCCACAGTCAATGCTCTTGCATCAACAGAGAGATCATTGAATCATGGGTAGCTATCCCACGGTGCAACTTATAAGGTGACCAGATGTCCTGATTTTATAGGGATAGTCCTGATATTTGGGGATTTGTTTTTTATAAGCACCTATTACCCCCATTCCCAGTCCCAATTTTTCACACTTGTTCTCTGGTCGTCCTAGCAACTTGCCACCCTCTGTCTCTGAAAAATCTGGGAATGGATTGCAGTGCATAATGGGGTGTGCTCACAGTCCCATGATGCAGTTCTTTCATCCCATCAGTCCATGGGCTTCTGACTTAATTGCATGGCTCTTTTTAATAACTCCTGGAAACTGTGCACCCACCATCTCTGCCTCAAAGCATGGATCCTGAACTGCTAACAGTCTGGTGATGAGTATTCTGAACACAACATTACTGGTCTCACAATATTTCATGAGCTTGGAAACAGAAAGTGAATCTGTGATGCCTGCCCTGCTGTGTGCAATGGAAATAAACAATTCAAGATTTCTGCTGGCATTCATAAAGCAGCTGCAAGCAATGGACCTCCTGGGTACTGGGCTCAGGAAACAAGCACTGAGTGGTGGGATCGCATCATGACGTATGCATAGGATGACAAGCAGGGGCTGCAGAACTTTCAGATGCACAAATCTACCTTCCTGGAACTGTGTGCAGAACTTGCCCCTGACTCTCCGTGCAAGGACAAAATCTGCCTTCACAGTGGAAAAGTGAGTGGCAATTGCTGTGTGTGTGGCAAATCCACACTTCTACCAGTCAGCTGCAAATCAGTTTGGATTGGAAAGTCCACTCTGGGGTTGCGGTGATGCAAATGTGCAGGGCCATTAATTGCTTCCTTCTATGAAGGACTGTGACTCCCAGTAATGTGCAGGAAATAACTGATTACTTTGCAGCAATGGGATTCCCTAACTGCAGTAGGGTGACAGATGGCATGCATATCCCAATTTTGGCCCCAGAGCATCTTCAGACAGAGAACATCAACCAAAAGAGCTACTTCTCCATGTAGGCACTGGTGGATCACTGTTCCCTTTTGCTGACATTAATGCAGGTTGGTCAGGGAAAGTTCATGCACTCATCTTTAGGAACACTGGACTGTGCAGAAAGCTGCACCCTGGGACTTTATTTCCAGACAGGAAGATTCCGCTGCCCATAGTGATCATGGGAGACCCCACCTACTTCTTTCTTCCGTGACTCATGAAGTCTTTCACCCGGAACCTAGACAGAAGCAAGGAGTGGTTCAACTAGAGGCTCAACAGATGCTGAATGATCATTGAATATGCATTTGGCAGATTAAAAGGCCGCTGGTGCTGCCTTTTTGGCTGGTTAGACCTCAGTGAAGAAAATATTCAGACAGTTGTGGCCTGCTGTACTCTGCATAATATTTGCGAAGCAAAGGGGGAAAAGTTTCCCCGGGGTGAAGCGCTGAGGTGGATCATCTGTCTGCTGATTTTGAGCAATCAGATACCAGAGCAATTAGAGAGGCTCAGCAGGTGACTATTAGAATCAGGGAAGCTCTGAGGAACATTTTGGCAATAAGCACCAGCATAGGCACCGGTTTCCCCTCTTTCCCATGGGTGCACGACCCCCCTCTCTGTCCCCGACCCGGTCCCCACTCCACCCCTTTCATGAGGCCCCACCTCTGCCCCACCTTTTCCCACCCCTTCCCCACCACCATTCCAACCCCTTCCCCAAATCTCCGCCCCGGCCCCACTTCTTCCCCACTTTCTCCCCTGAGCTTACCACATTTCCGCTCCTCCCCCTTTCTCCCAGAGCATGATAATGCTGCCAAACAGCTGTTTGGTGGCGGCCGGGCAGGAAACACTGGGAGGTAGGCGGAGCAGCGGGGACGCGGCATGCTCAAGGGAGGAGGAGGAGGTGGGGCAGGGGGTAAGGGAAGCTTGGCTGCCAGTGTGTGCAGAGCACCCACTGATTTTTCCCTGTGGGTTCTCCAACCCCAGAGCACCCATGGAGTCGGTGCCTGTGAGCATCAGTAATGTGTCTTTATGTGATGCATTTGGTCAGGCAATGTGTACTTGTCATGTTAAACAACCCATTTAATGCTTGCTTCCTGAGCTTTAATTATATTGAGCAAATGTTCCTTCCTATATTCACGGTATTTGAATTTTAGCAGCAACTACTGTGTGCATGACACAAATAAAGACTAATTTTGTTTCAAAGACTAGACTTTAATTTAAGGATAAAACACTTTTTTTTTTTTTTGCAAATGGGACACATGGCAATGAGGAGCAGTCTTTTGGTTCAGGCTCACAGCTGTGTGTAACTCCTGCTTTCATCATGAAACCAGTCTCTAGGGGTGGATTGCAAGCGTGCTGCAATGAAACGGGAGCAAAGAGGAATGTGTTTGGGGGAATTTTGGGAGGCCATGGAATGATGTTCTGCATTGGCTGCTGGGGAAGTCATGCACAGATGTGCTCAGACTGCAGTACTATGAGGTACTTGGGCAGTTTTGTCTGTCCCTCCAGTAGCTTTATCATCCTCTCCTGTCCATATCTCATTTCCTTGCTATCTAGCCTGAAGTTTTCATTAATTGCCTCCCTCCACACTCTTATTTTGCTATATGCAGCATCTATTGACAGCAGCACTTCCCTAAACATATCATCTTTACTCCTCTTGGTTCACCTTCTTATCTGACTAAGGCATTCCAATGGTGTTTAGGAGTTGGTCCTCAAGGGTAAATCTTCAAAAGCCAAAGAAACAATGAACAGAGACAATATTGAGAGTGAACTCAAAGCCGGGAATCAAAAAAGTCGAATACACTTCTTTCTTATTATTCCTTTGCTAGCACACAGCTTTGCAAGAGTCCCAAAAAATGGTGAGTTTGGTGGGGGGGCGTGGGTGGGGATGGGGAGCGGACACAAAGGGACAAATGGTCTGGGTGATTTGCAGACAATGATAGCTGGCAGGGATGTCAATTATAAAAAGTGAGAGTGTTTTGCAAATCAAGGATAAAACAGAAATTACTGTTGCATTGGGGGTGGGAACAGGATGAAATGGCAAAGTTAAATTATGGAAGAACTAACAGTGTGTCACTAAAGGAATTTAAACAGATGTTTAGCCCCCCAAAATCAGAGTTATAGCTAAGGCCCTACATAGTTTCTGACATTTTTCAGCACTGCTCCTGGATTTTGCAGCATCCTAGGGTAGCAGCCAAGAAAATCTGTAGCAATTTCATTCAAATTTCAAAATGAGGTTTTTTTTTAATGAGTTCAATATCAAAATGAATAATACAATCACTACAACAGCCTCATTTATTTGTATGATCATAGTGTCTAGGATCCATACTCAGGGACCAGGACCTCATTGTGCTAGGTGCTGTTCAAATACAAAATAAAAAGATGGCACCTGCAATAAAGTATGAGATAACAGGTGGATACAGACATAGAAACACAGGGAAATAATGAGACAATATTGGTCAGAATGGTAGGTTGTGAGCGCCACACATCACCAGCATTTTTCCTGTATTTCCAGGGTGCTACAAATGTTGGCATCGGATATGCACCGCTGCACTGTAGTATTTACCAGGACAGGAACTGGACAGTTTAGCTGCTGGGAGGGGCACAACTGGGGCTTTTGGCTCCTGAGAAAACTGAGAAGCCTTGGGTATGATGCTATATGCACATGAGCTGGATAGTTCTCCTAAAATGTTCAGCATTGAAATAGTGCAAAATGGATGGGACTTTTCAAAACTGCTTACGTGAGTTAGAGTCATAATGACAATGACTTTCAGAGGGAATAAGGCATCTAAGATATTTATGCACTTTTGAAAATTCCACCCTGTCAAGGCTGATTCACCACTCTGGCACTTCGAGTACAGACGGTGGGGGCCTGCAAGTATTCTAAAAATTAATACTGGCCACTCCAGGCTGGTATTAAACTCCCAAGGTTACAGCTTCTCTCTGACCTTGGATAGGTAGATGCTGCCACCACTTAAGCGCAAAAAAACCCCTTTTGACCCAGGAAGGCGCACTTAGGAATTCCTCCCATGGGGTACCCTCAAGCTCTTTCACTGCCCCCTCTCTGGGGAAGAGCTGAGAAAGAAAACAAAGGAAATCAGCTGTTGCCACCAGCTAATTAAACAACATATGCACAAACCTCCTAGGACACAAAAACCCAAACCTGATCTTAAAAAAGGTAAATTTTTTAAAAACAAAAAGAAAGAAAATACATCTGGAATTTAGGCTATTGATAGATTTTTAAAAAGCAAATATAATAATGAAGCATCAAAAGGTCCAACTTAATGGTTACAAGAAAAACAAAAGCATTTGGGGGTTAGCACAGAGAAGTCCAGAAGCCTTACAGAAATAAAAGAAATACATCTAATCGCGTCTTTCTAGACATTTCCTAATCTACTTACATATCTGGGGTTTCAAATTAAGTATGATCTGGTAATTTTTAGGTATGATCTGGTGATTTTCATACCCAGATCACAGCTTTATATAGCACAACTTCAGCACTGTTTTGCTCTGTCCCCTCTCTCTGGAAAACAACAATAAACAAAAAAAGGGATTTTTTCCCCCCAATTTAAAAAAGTTCGAGCCCTCCCATTGGCTCTTTCAGATAGGTGCCCACTCTGTTCCTTTAACTTATTTTTTTAACCCTTTACAGGTAAAGCAAGTAAAGAACAGCTACTAACAGGGATTTTATAGCTAACTGGCTGGCTGGGTGTTCATACTTTGTTAATAGTTCCAAGGTGTTACTAGATCCAAGGTTTTCTTCATATATGACTCTTTTAAAATAAATACTTAGATTCTTGAGCAGAGCTCGTTAGCACTGGGTGAAGTCTCTGGCAAATTATGGTCCTTCAAAAAATACATAATTAATAATAGCTCAGTGTTAAGCTTGTAATTTGATTGTGTTTATTAATAATGATCAAATCTATATTTTTGTTAAACGAAGTATATATAATGCTATAGTAGCTATGCATCATATGGCTTTAACTGATACAAATTTGACAGGCACCTTAGAAATGTCTGACGCAGACAAAACCCTTAATTCCTTTACTTCTGAAGATCTAGTTTGTTTTAAAGTACCTTCTATTTTACCTCTAATATATTTTGTCAAAAAATAATAGTTTTGATTTTGCAAACTGTCACTGCCACAAGCTTTAGTGATCACTGTTGTTCATTAAATCCACTAACAAGAACTATTTAAAGTTATTTTTGTACCCTGAGGTCCTGGGAAAGAGCAAGTGGCAGGCATGAAAAAGTTGAGAAAATATGTTAAGTGAAAAGACCACACACAAAAAAAGTAAAGCCCTTCTTGGAAACTTGACATGCCTCATGAAGCAGGGCTCCCTTGTGCCTTACACAAACTTCTCTTTTTTATTTTATTAATACACACTTTTAACATGCTGAAGGCTTTAACTGTTAGTGATCATGTTTTTCAGCTACAATAGAATTATACATATATCCCAGATCCTACACACATGAAGACAATGGGAATTGTGATCATTGATTGTTCTTGTCCCAATGTCCTTCTTATGTGAGTAAAGCATCCAGAATTTGATCCTGAGAGTTCTTCCATTGAATTGGTGGGGATAGGAATAAACTGTGTCACAGAAGCATCTGACAAAGCAGAAGGCCATTTGACACAGTTTGCTGATGCCTTCATTATCACCCAAGGCAGAGGTTAGGCCAAATTCAATATGCTGCCGAGACTTCATCATTGGTGTTTAATTTTTTATTACATGGACCCTGAGAGAAGGTGGCAAATTCTTAGTAAGGGAAAATGAAGAGCTTCTCTAATACACCTCAGTCAGTTAGGAGTCAGGATATTAACTGCTGCCTGACATCGTTCAGGTTTTATATATTTGAACAATCTGCCTTTCCAGTTGGTGCCTGGGCTTGTCTTGCCTGACATCACTATAATTAAGGCTTGTTACATTGGTAGTATTCTTATCAATAAAATGTTGGTTTAAAAAAAATCTACAGGCTTGCACCAGCACTTCAGGTTCATGAAGCTACAATCTCTGAGGAACCTTAGTACAGGAAGAGAGACAAAATAATCATACTACATATTAGTCTACTCGTTTCTCTAATCACATTAAAAGAATTATCCTATCTGATTAATTTGAAAGAAACAAATGTTACACTATTACTCACATTTAGTAAGATATTGTGCAGTGATTACTATAAAACCAATGGGGCTAGATGAGGAGTAAAGCAGTGCTCAAAGGACAAGATTTTACCTTTATAACCTGCTCTGAATGAAGAGTGATGTGTGGCTACTCCATACCAGAAGCACACTGTGGGAAACTAACTGTAAGTCTGAGAATCACAATTCCTTTCCTACTTCCCCTTTGCTGTAAGGAGAAGGAAGTTATTTCATCTCTGTTTGAGGAGCAGTTACACTCTGGCCTCTGTGTGGATGTTTAGGAAGGACGGGGAGGGGTTGGATAAGTGTGTGGGCTAGTCTAGCCAGAGCTCCTAACACATCCACTTGCTCATATTAAGAAGTATTGGGCCCTGTTGTCTCGACCATTGTCAGAATCACACTCTGAATATGCGGTGAGGTAGGGTCTTATTTCCCCTGATGCTTCTGCATGGCCAAAGAAGAGTTGTAACAATCTAGTTCTTACATAGACCTAAGCAATATTCATTATTCCCATTCCCTGAGAAATTCCAATATTTGAATATTTCAAAAAATCAAAGTTTTATTTCCCCCCACAAACAGAAATGCAAAAACTGATTCCGAAATGTCATAACGTTTTGTTTAGATGTTTAAAATCAAAAGAAACCATTGCCGTGCCTGGGACTGAAATGCCTTCTGTTTTTCTGAACTGATGAAGTTTTTTTTTCTACAGAAATGAATCTAAAATGTTGTAGAATTTTATGAAGGATGGTATAGTTTTCTGTACATCTGTTGTTATTTAAAACAGCCCTACAGAACTCTGCTGTTGGGAGAGTCCTTTCTTTTTTAATTCTACAGCAGGGCTCGGCAACCTTCGGCACGCGGCCCATCAGGGTAATCCGCTGTCGGGCCGCGAGACATTTTGTTTATGTTGACTGTAAGCAGGCATGGCCCCCCACAGCTTTTAGTGGCTGTGATTTGCCATTCCCGGCCAATGAGAGCTGCAGAAAGCAGCAGCCAGCACGTCCCTGCGGCCTGCAGCTTCCCGCACCTCCCATTGGCTGGCAACGGAGAACCACGGGCACTGGGAGTTGCGGGAGGCCCATGCCTGCTGATGGTCAACATAAACAAAATGTCTTGTGGCCCACCAGCGGATTACCCTGATGGGCCATGTACCGAAGGTTGCCGACCTCTGTTCTATAGAATGGTCGAAAAAACCAAAGCAAGTTTATTAGTTTCTTCCAGTAAAGGCATAATGATTTCTAATAAGTATTCCTACCTAAAGAAATTTTTTTCCTGCCTACAGAAAAGGAATCTTTAAGTGTTTATAACATCTACCTACTTGTTAATCAAGGCTGATTATTCTAAAACATAACTTTAAGAGATTGAGAGTAATCATAGGCAGTCTGCCTCTCTTCTTATTTGGAGAAGCAATTACTATCAAAGCAAAGAGGGCAGTGCAGTTTTGTGATGGCCTGCCAAGAGCTGATAACAATCAGCATGGCTATGATTTTTTTCCTGAAAGATTATAGCTATATGCATTTTGTTAAAGTAAACAGGCAAATTCTCCTGAGATAGATGTCTTTCAGTCTGGAGTAACTCCATGATTTCAGCGGAGAAACTTTAGATTTACACCATTTTAACTGAGAACAGAATTTAGCTCACAGTGGGCCTGCTGTATAGAAAGACCTAACAAAGGCCTAACTCATGAAGACTACTGCACCAGTCAGCCCCGGTCTCCCATAAAAGCTCAGGCCTGCCTGTAAATCTTCTGAATTGAAGATGGGTTAATGCCTAATCCGCACACACATACATAAGGGTAATTAATCCAACTTCTGTGGAATCAGGATAGCAACCCCGTAAAAGGATTATACCTATTTTTCAGCACCACCTTTCTCCTATCAGGCCAAGCTTTTTCTTGCTGGGTGAGCT
Organism: Chelydra serpentina; assembly: GCA_037349315.1. Taxonomy (NCBI): domain Eukaryota; kingdom Metazoa; phylum Chordata; order Testudines; family Chelydridae; genus Chelydra; species Chelydra serpentina. The sequence continues at coordinate 84,138,376 of JBAIAC010000004.1, forward strand.
CACGCCCTGGGGTTAATTCCAGCCAAGCCTTTCAGGAAATCCAAGGAAGCTTGTTTCCACAGGGATTAGTTGCCTTATTTAAGACTTCTTAACTAAACATAATCAAAACCCTTGCAGATTCTTCCCTAAAAGTCTATGGAAGTAAAGTCCCTTCACCAAATGTATCTCTCACATTAGTAACTCCAGTAACAAGATTTTCTGGCTTTTACCTCAGAACTTTAACAATAAAAGGGCTCCCCAAACCTTCCCCTTATGTCCGTTTGGTTTTCTAAAGCAGTTCCGTGGATTACAACCCCTCCACTTTCTAGAGAGCACTACCATTTGTGCTCTCCACTTCCTGCTGCCTTCTTTTATGAAGGTCAGATAATTAAGTTCCAGTTCTTTCTCAGGTACAACAGGATGGGCTAATTAGACAGCCAGCTAGCTCCCAGCCTATGACCCCAGAGGAATGGTATCCTTGTACCTTCACATCTCCTCCAATAATTATATTCCCGTTGAGAGGAATCTACCCCTTCTGCAAAACTAACCCCAAACATGTCACTTGCCTTTAACTTAGCTGTCATTCCCCACCAGCAACCATGTCCAGACTCATACTAAAATGTCCATATTGAACATATAGGTTTCCATTATCTGATGCTTGGGTAATGCCTGGGGGTGTTGCCTGTCCCAAAGTCAGTTGTGTTGGGCTGGTGTTCCGTCATTTAAAGCAGTGATTTTCAACCTTTTTTTATTTGTTGGCCCCTAAAAAATGTCAGATGGAGGTGTGGACCACTTTGGAAATCTGAGACATAGTTTGCGGACCCTCAGGGATCTGCAGACCACAGGTTGAAAACCACTGATTTAAAGGGACACTATATCAGATTTTAAGCCAAAAACATCTCTTTTTCTTTACTAATGGTTATGCCTTCAGTAATGCAACTGATTTTTAAAAATATATTTATCTGCGCGTACATAGATTTTTGGCTGTTATATTAACAGATGCATTAGTAGTAGTAGTGTCACATTTCAGGGTCAGCTGTGCCTTTGATCCGTCTCATTCTTTATGAGTAAAGTGTGTAAGTGTAAAGCCTGAACCTTCACCTCGCCTGAGACAGATCCTGTGATTCCTCCATTCTCAGACTGAGACCCTGGCTTGCAGAACCCGGTGTACCAAAAATGATTTCCCACTGGGCCTGACTGGATTCAGCTGCCCTGCAAGACTTCCCTTTGGCTGCTGCAATCAGTTTGTCCTTAGTTAGCTCGGGAAGCCTTTTCCAAACAAAGCACAACAAGAGCAAAGGAGTATTAACACCGCAAGCTATCTACACACATATCTGTTTTACCTACAACACTGGTAAGCCCAGCTTACCCAGACACCCCAACCTCTGGGTCTTGGAGGGACAATCTGCACCTCTACCCCTCTGCCTCCCTTTCTCCTGCTCTCACACATTGAGGTTTTCTCCTACTCCAGAGCTCACAGGTTACAAGCTGGGCCCTTTCCCTGGTAGAAACAGCCAGATTGTTGATTCCAGTCTGGAGGGGATAAAGCTTTAAGGAAGATGACAGCCGCATTGTCCCTTTAGGGGTTGATAACTGGTACTCTCTGAATCTTTCCTTTCCTTTCCTTGCCTCTGAGACATAGGTAGTGTGGGCCTTGAAAGGGCCCTGAAATTGAGAATCCACTTGCAGTGAACTTGCCTCGTGTTTCTTTTTGATATGTGATCATATTTGTTTTTCAAATGCATTGCGCTATTTTCATTGCACTACCTTCTCTCTCTTCCCATAGTGCTTACTTTTTTAATCTGCAATCAAATAATTGTTAAATAGTGAAAAGGTGTCCATAACCAAATCTTCTAGGTCCGATTTGACTTTTGTTTTTTGAAGAAGTCACAAATAATTTGAAAGGTGTTTCACCACACATTTGATCTTATCCCCGTAATTCATTTTGTGAAACTTATAGCATTTCCAATTAAGCGCTACATGTAGCAATGATGATTCGGTTCCCTGCAGCTTTCAGTGCCATTAGACATTCAATTATTAAAAACAGGGTGAGACTTAATTAAATAAACTTAATTAAAAATAAATTAACCCTTTTTTAATGAATCAGCCACAAAGTAGTATCACGTTAAAGACACAATGGCAAACAAAAAAGTGTAGTTGAATGTCAGATTCACTCAAGTTTTAAATTAAAGTTCTGCAAGCCTGGAAATGAAACAAAAGATGGTTAGCTGTTAATATGGCTCTTCAGCAACACAAACAGTAACATCTGGCCCAAGCATGATTATGAATACAGTTAATATGTTTAATTCATCATGGACTCTGATTGAGCCACACAAGCTTAAATGGTGACCTTTTACTTTGCAATAATAGCAGCAGAGAAAAGGAATCTCAATTTTCTTAAAACAATATTTGGTTTCCTCATTTGAGGTTCGTATGGATGTGTGGACGCTGTTTAGAATGCTTCAATTAAATCAGAATGGACTGTTCATCAACTAATACATGCACATTATCTTTGACAAATCATGGCAATCGGGGGAGGTCCCGGATGACTGGAAAAAAGCTAATGTAGTGCCCATCTTTAAAAAAGGGAAGAAGGAAGATCCGGGGAACTATAGGCCAGTCAGTCTCACCTCAATCCCTGGAAAAATCATGGAACAGGTCCTCAAGGAATCAATTTTGAACCACTTAAAGAAGGGGAAAGTGATCAGGAACAGTCAGCATGGATTCACCAAGGGCAAGTCATGCCTGACTAACCTAATTGCCATTTATGATGAGATAACTGGCTCTGTGGATGAGGGGAAAGCAGTGGATGTGCTATTTCTTGACTTTAGCAAAGCTTTTGATACAGTCTCGCACAGCGTTCTTGCCAGCAAGTTAAAGAAGTATGGGCTGGATGAATGGACGGTACGGTGGATAGAAAACTGGCTGGATGGTCGTGCTCAACGGGTAGTGATCAATGGCTCCATGTCTAGTTGGCAGCCGGTATCAAGTGGAGTGCCCCAAGGGTCGATGCTGGGGCCGGTTTTGTTCAATATCTTCATCAACGACCTGGAGGATGGTGTGGACTGCACCCTTAGCAAGTTTGCAGATGACACTAAACTGGGAGGAGTGGTTGATACGCTGGAGGGTAGGGATAGGATACAGAGGGACCTAGACAAATTAGAGGATTGGGCCAAAAGAAATCTGATGAGGTTCAACAAGGACAAGTGCAGAGTCCTGCACTTCGGACGGAAGAATCCCATGCACTGCTACAGACTAGGGACCGAATGGCTGGGCAGCAGTTCTGCAGAAAAGGACCTAGGGGTTACAGTGGACGAAAAGCTGAATATGAGTCAACAGTGTGCCCTTGTTGCCAAGAAGGCTAACGGCATTTTGGGCTGTATAAGTAGGGGCATTTCCAGCAGATCGAGGGACGTGATTATTCCCCTCTATTCGGCACTGGTGAGGCCTCATTTGGAGTACTGTGTCCAGTTTTGGGCCCCACACTACAAAAAGGATGTGGATAAATTGGAAAGAGTCCAACGGAGGGCAACAAAAATGATTAGGGGGCTGGAGCACATGACTTATGAGGAGAGGCTGAGGGAACTGAGATTGTTTAGCCTGCAGAAGAGAAGAGTGAGGGGGGATTTGATAGCTGCTTTCAACTACCTAAAAGGGGGTTCCAAAGAGGATGGATCTAGACTGTTCTCAGTGGTAGAAGATGACAGAACAAAGAGTAATGGTCTCAAGTTGCAGAGGAGGAGGTTTAGGTTGGATATTAGGAAAAACTTTTTCACTAGTAGGGTGGTGAAGCACTGGAATGGGTTACCTAGGGAGGTGGTGGAATCTCCTTCCTTAGAGGTTTTTAAGGTCAGGCTTGACAAAGCCCTGGCTGGGATGATCTAGTTGGGGTTGGTCCTGCTTTGAGCAGGGGGTTGGACTAGATGACCTCCTGAGGTCCCTTCCAACCATGAGATTCTACTGTGTGAGCACTCTGAGACTACTGACATAAATTAACTATCATGCTTCTTAGCATAAATTGTATTGCTTTGAGAGAGCTCTAACAGATGAAAAATCATTACAAATTTTCTACCGGATTCTATAGGAAATATGCATATAGTTTTAAATTCCATAATGGAAATGATATATTTTAAATTACTAGCATGAATGAAACATGGATTGTGCAGCATTACATATGATCTCAGTATCAAAAGGCATTGTTTTACAGATTTAATTTTAACCCACTAAATTAAGTTTAACCGCAGTTACCTAAAGAGGGCTATGGTAGAATTAAGTACTATGAGGGTAAATTATATATTTTTCCTGCAGTATCCTGGTACTGATGCTGATGTTTCATATCTAAAAAGAGCTGTGCAAAACTCTGACTGCCTCACTGATCTTCCTGTGCTGATACATGCCACCAGATATGAAACTGCTTTAGTGCTAATCTATATTATGAGGTATTCAAGAAAAAACATAATTGTTTTCGATTTAATCATGCCAAAGATTATATGAAATGATTAGAAAGTATTTTATATTCTTATATTGATAGTTTTCTTCTAACTCACTAGGTTAGTTAAATTTAGATTTTACTGCACAGATAGAACTTCTTATGCTCCGATCCTGCAAAAGCTTACATATGTGTGTATCTTTACTCATGTCCTGTTGACATCAGTGGCACTACTCATGCAAATAAAGGAATGTGCTTGTATATGAATTTTTAGGATCAGGGCCCCAAATTATAAGCTCTTTGGAGAAGTTGTCATGTCTTCATATGCGTTTAGGGTGACCAGATGTCCTGTTTTCAAAGGGACAGTCCTATATTTAAGCCCTCTTGCATGTGTTCCGACTTTTTCTTTGAAATGGGCAAATTGTCCCATATTTTCTGTCCCCGCCCCATCAGTTGTGGTGGGTCCTGCTGCTGTCCAGACCCCTGCTCACCAGCTGCCCACCAACCACTGATGAGTGAAGGGGTCCAGTGGCCAACGATGGGGGTGGGTGTGCAAGGCTGGTGGTGAGGTGAAGATTCAGTGCACGGGGCTAACCACTCCCCTTATTGGTCCATCAGTGCAGCCCTTGCTGCATGCTGGCTCTTGGCCAGCAGAACCCTTCCTCTGTCCCATTTCCAGCTGGCACTGGCTGCGCACTGCGAGATGGCTGATGAGTGTGGGAAGGTGCCAGGTGGTGGCCGCCGCTTACATGTCACCTCTGCTGCCCACCCATTGACCCTTTATATGCTCCCCTCTATCTGTCCTCTCCCTTTTTTGTCCCTTCACACACCCCAAGCCCACTGGTCCTCCATACCCCCCGCCCCAGCGGGGGGCGGCCCTCTCACAGCGCTGTGCGGAGAACCAGCCCCTGGTCGGAGCACTCAGCTCATCGACAGCCTAGCCAGCAGGCTCCTTCCTTCCCACTGCCTCTGGCTGGGCTGGCATCCCGGGAAAGCCCAAGACCCTCTGGCGCAGTGCACTGGCCAGGAGGAGCCAAGCCCTGTGTGTGCCAAAGGCCTGTGTAGTGCTGGCACAGGGAAGCCTCTCTGCCCCTCAGCTAAGCTCTGGAGTGGGGAGAGGGAAGCAATTTCTATCCTGTTCATGCCCCGAACCTGTAGGCTCCACAACAGCCCCTGGGGCAGGGCCTTAGCACCTTCTTCACCAACCCCCCCGGCTTGGGTCCTGCCCCCAGGGAATGCAGGGCTACTCTGGCCCCTAGGCACTCTCCCCTGCTGAGCCAACTCTCTGGCCAGGTTCCTTGAAGCCCCTGCAGTCAGGTTCCCTGAGCCCTGTTTCAGAATGCATCCTTAGGGCTTAACCCCTTTCTGCCTATGCTGTAGCCGGGGAACAGAAGTCAGCTGGGTTATGTTGGGGGCCAGAAGGAGCGTGGAGGTGTTAGGTGCCTACGGGAAAATCTGCTTCCAACTATGGGAGGAAGGGAGGAAAAAGGGCGAGGAGAAGAGATGAGCTCTTCAGAGACTCGGGCCAGGTCATCCCTTCCCCCACTCATCCTCCCCTGCAGCTGGAAGCAGCTCCCATTTCTTCCCTCCTGTACAGTGCCAAAAGACTGCTGCTGGCCACATTTTGGTGTGAACCCTGGCATAAATCTGAGGAGGGGAGCATGTGACCCTGCCTGTCCCCGCCTCCCCCCCCCCACATGTTGCCTCAGGAAGATGCAGCAGCAGTTACCAGGAGAGGCAGGTCCGTCCCAGGGTCCCAGCCAGGCATGGAGGGCAGAGAGTGCTGGGAAGAGAGGGCTGGGTCGGTCGATTGGTCACACCCTCCCCCATGTGAGAGAGGTGTATGGAAGTGTGTGTGTGTCACCTCTCCATGTGTGTTTGTGGAGGGGTAGGAGTGTCACCCTTCCCTGTGTGAACTATAAAGCCTTAAAGATAAGAAGGTAAATAAAAATAATCCACCTATGCGGTATTTCTTCTTAACAGGGGCTCAATCAACTTGATATTAATTTGAATGTTTTTACTGCACATTTCTCATTGATTGACATTGAACTTGCTTGAATAAGAGTAATTTTATCAGGTGTCCCATATTCAGCATAGGGAAATATGGTCACCCTAATAATAATAATTTTGAATGTTCACAAAAATCACACAATATATAAATTCTCCCCATCCCTGGGACTCTTTTTAATCCAGGGCACTTTCATCTCTCAAGATGAGGGAAGTAGTATAATTATCCAGCGTGTGTGTGAGACCAGCTAACTTGGAAAAATTTGGTCATGAGGACTAACTCCTCTACCATCTTGAGTACATTATTGAAGAGATGCAGGATGGGTGCATCCTACCACTTCTGTTTTTGTTTGTTTACTGGGGGTGGGGTGGGGGGAAGGGTCCCTGGAAGCCGCCATACATTTGGATTTTTTTTTTTTTAAAAATCTATTTGTAGGAGTTCCACCTGTCATCTCTGTGTTCTTGGGGAACCAGGGTGCAGTACCCAGCCTATCTAACTCACAAAAGACCTTCCACCTCCAAGCCTCTGCTTGAACCAAAAATGATCAGAAAAAAGACTTACCAAAAGCAATGAAAAGGTGGTGGGAGACACACCTAAACCCCTGGGATAAGGGTGACAGGATTAAGGAAACTCCCTAGTCTCATTTGCATCTAAGATGGGACAGGGAGGCATCTCTATTAACATACAGAATGGAGAACAGAGATTCCAAGACAAGAACCATATGGAACTCTGGGACCAGAAAAGCAGGGAAGCACTGCATGATGGAGGATCTCTGCTTCAGATGTTAATGAACCCACACCTGCACACACCCAGCTCAGTAGTCATCAGACCAATTCTAGTAATAAATCCTTTATTGGTATCCAAAATAATGAAGCTCCCTAATTTCATTGTGAGATCCCTCCAAGGAATACTGCCCATAGCCAGGAACAATCAGTTCCTATTGTCTAGCCTGAAGAAAACAACTTTATTATACTCCCTTAAGCCATCAGTTTACACAAACAAATCTAGTGTTCTCCCTTGAACCATTGTTCTTTCCCTACCAAAAACCCTTACCCATGCTCAAGTAAGGGTTCTGATGCCTGTATCCAACATCTGCATCAGTTCCACTGGGACTTCATCTTCTCCTGACTGATCATGCTGGGGGCTCTGCCTGTCTCCAGCACTCCGGACCCGCAGCTACCACCACCACCTGGGAACCCTGATCGATTCAAGCTTCATGGAGTGGTGAGAACCCATCTCTCTCTCTCTCTCTCTCTCTCTCTCTCTCTCTCTCTCTCTCTCTCGGTATAGCCTTCTGACCCTGACTTGTGTGATCAGTTATAGTTTTCGAAACCTGACTTTTATAATCAAATTTTTTAAGTTTTATAACTGTTTTATTTAATATTATAACTGTTTTATTTGTTTGGCTCCCCTATGGTTATTACTTTGCAATAAATAACTTCCATGGTTAAGCTGGTTGCTTCTCTCTCTCTCTCTCCCCCTTGTGTTTTTTTGACTTCCTCATTCACTCTGCAGCACCGCTCCTCGTACCTAAGCTAAAAGATCCCTGTAGCACCCAAAAATGCTGTGGGGTTTGCTCATCAAGTGGGTTACCACCAGAACAATTGTAACGTGAAAGTGGGGATAGGGACGTGCTGAACCTGGGACATATGGGGTGGCAGTTTGGAAATGCTGCTCGACCCAGCCTGCGCAGGCGTACTCTATTCTGGTGCGGTGCCCATGGCATACGAGAGTGACAGCTGGGAGGAGCTTTTCAACCCAGCCGGCTCAATCCAAGGGCCTCTGAGGGTGACACCTGGAAATACTGCTTGACCCAGCCTACTGAGTCCAGGGACATATAAGGTATCAGCTTAGGAGTGCTGATTAACAGGGTCTCTCAGATGCACTCTGTTATTTTATGTGTGTGTGTGTGTGTGTGTTCCTCTGATTCTGGGGCTAGAGGAACCCAGCCCTGGGGAACCTAGGTTCTGCAGGACAGCTCCATTGGTAGGGAACTTACAGCAGGGAGAAGTAGAGCTCCGTATGAAAACACAAATGACACAAGCAGTACATTGATAGAATTACAGAACCTCCCCCCCCCCCCAAAGAGTAACCCTAATAAATGATCATACCAAAAAGTAACAGCCAAAATTGGTAACAGGAGAGAGAGAAAAAAAAAGCAGCGGGAAATTTCCTTGAGAGGAATAACAGGGAGTGACGGGGAAGATCATCAAAATACCAAAAGCTGCCAACTTTCCAAATGCTAGATTGGACTGTCTGTGACAGAGTAACCTAACTGTCTGGACTGAGGTTAAACAATGTACAAAGAACTATCAAGTACAGTCATCCTTTAATGTCAGGATGCATGATAGATGATGGGATATTCCACAATGAGGCATCAGCATTCATTAAAATATTTCATTCTTCACTTGGCAATCCTTGATTCTCTAATCGCATTCTTTATGCATGGGAGAGAGAACAATCAAGAGCACTTGTGAGGCTGTACATCAAACCAATCTGAGTTTTTATGTCTTTGCCATCCATGCATTTGTGAACATTAATTAATACAAAATATTTAAGTTTTATGTTCTAATAAATATTAGTACAGCTTTTTGTGTTAAAAATGCTGACATAAGCAAATAACACCAGTACCTGGTGTCAGCATCTGTTATCAGAGTCTGAAAGTATGAGGTTTCAGGATGTCAGCATGAAGGCTCTTATTTGCTGCAGAGGAAATTGAATAGACTAAGTCTGATATACCGTATTGTAGCTACTGCACAACTGTGCAAAATTCCGTCTTCTCTGCAAAATCATGCCAACAACACCAAAAACATGATTTCTCTCTGAAATGGTTAGTCTGTGTCTGTAGTAAAAAGTAAGCTCCTTGAGGTTAGGGAGAATGTCTCCTTATATGTTGACAAACACTCTATTGTTAGTAAATAATAATCATACTTGGACCATGCTGTGGGGCAGCTTTCTAACAGTTGCTTTGATTGAATTAAAGCTGGCAGCTGACTCCACAGGTATACATTTCCACATTGTGTTCAGCTAGAGGGGGCCCCATTCAGAATTCCTCCAGGTTATTCCATCTGTATCAAATTTTTCAACAGAGATGTGATCCAAAATGTTAGAGAATGTCCAGAGTGTGTTCATGGTTTCCATAAGGTAGTTTGCTTCCATATTGTGTATTTCTCAGCACTGTAGATCAATAATGATATGTAAGGCCCTGATCCATCAAAGCACCTTTAATGTTTGATTTCAGTGGGACTACGCATGTGCTTACATGCTCTGTTGTAGTGGTTTTCAAAGCCAGTCCGCTGCTTGTTCAGGGAAAGCCCCCTGGTGGGCAGGACCAGTTTGTGTACCTGCCGTGTCCGCAGGTTTGGCCGATTGCGGTTCCCACTGGCCGTGGTTCGCAGCTCCAGGCCAATGGGGGCTGCGGGAAGTGGTGCGGGCCAAGGGATGTGCTGGCCGCCCTTCCTGCAGCCCCCATTTGCCTGGAGCGGCGAACTGTGGCCAATGGAAGCCGCGATCGGCAGAACCTGCGGATACGCCAGGTGCACAAACTGGCCTGGCTGGCCAGGGGCTTTCCCTGAACAAGTGGCAGATCGGCTTTGAGAACCACTGCTCTATTGGATTGTAGCATAAATAAATAAAGCATGAAATCATTCGATTCTCTGACATCGGAATTAGATTAAACAGTGATAAAAATTCACACACAAAAAATCAAACCAGGATGTGTCTGAAACAAAAGGCTGTTAAAAGCTTAGTATTTTCAGTAATGAAGAAAAAGTGCTGTAAAACTGGAAACATGCCTGAAAATCATGACTAATTGCTGTAGTAACATATTCCACACATTCCAGCAATTAGTAGAAATGCACTAATTGCTGGAATGTGGTGAACACAAGTTCTGGGACTAGCTCCCCTGACAACCTTGTCCTTACAGAATGGATAACATTTCCCAGACCTCTCAGGTATATCAGGGATATGTAGAAAATGAATAATCTGAAAAGAGGTTCTTTAAGAAGCTTTAGGTATCATGAAATAGGCATGGAGTGCTCAAAAGCCAAACAGGGGAGTTTTCTGACAATTTGCACAGAAGTGACTGAATCATGGTTAAAGTGGAGCTATGGCAATTTACAGCAGCTAAGGATCTGCCCCTTTGGGTGCGTTGTTGTATTTTAAACACATTATGCGGTCTGAAAATCCAGCTCTGTAGTCTCCACTTCTGTATGTGGAGAAAGGTTTGTAGACAACTTTGTGCTTGAGTCTTCAGGTGCAAACATCTACTAATAATTTAAATATTTTTGCATACTCTTTACATGTTCTTGTTCCTACATCTCAGCAGATGGCAGCAATTGTGTTCACAAATCCCATTAAGGCCCCAGGGTAAATTTTCAGCCAATTCCCTACTAAGCATCTACTTATGGGCATACAAAATTGAACGTATCATGCTTGCTAAATAGTTTAACACTTGCTGTCACCTTTAAAGATCTGAACTCTGCCTCCAGGTGCATTGTAGAACTCATTCATATGCCAACAATTTGTGGGCTTGTGCTAGTATGCACTCCAAAACCATATCATTTGCTTTACATAAAGTAAGAGATTATCACTTTCCCTTACTACTCAAGTAATAAATACAACGGATTAGGGAATACTGTAAATATTTAAGTCGCCTTATCTATGAAAGACAACAAAAAGGTTTTTGAAGGTGACTGCTATAGGTGCAGGATACTCCTCTCTGATCAATGAAGATGAAATATGTGTACACAGACAACCTATGGGACATGTTTTCAGGCATGCTTCTACTATAGCCTCCATTGGTGACATATAAAAAGGTACTGTTGCCCCGGTAGTCCCGACTACTTATATCCCATATGCTTACTACAAGGAATACCTGGGGAATGCTTCAAATACTCAAGTAAAGTTAGTTATCTAAGGCATTTGGCCAGTTTTCAAAGGTGGAGAATGTGCCAGAAATTGACTGTCACTTTCACAACTGTGACCTGAAAATGTAATCATCTTTAAAAAAAAGAGAGACTCTTGGGGCTGTTTAACAAACTTCAAGAGAGAGTACAGAATGGACTTCACCTGGTGACCAAACATGCCAAACCCATGAAAAAAATGCAGACATTGGGTTTGTTTTTGGCTTAATTGGCTTGTGAGTTGCTTGATGGCTAGTTTTTTGCTTGTAGCTCGTTGCTTCTTCTTCTTCTTTTTTTTTTGATCGGCTCCCGGCAAGCAGGGGCAAGGGGCAAGCAGGGGAAAGGAGGGAGAGAGTCAGCCCACCACAGTCCCAGACTGCATACTGGGGAGATCTAGTCACATAGATTCTTGGGGTTCTTAAGGATTGGCTTTTTTTTGCCATGTTTTGAAATCAGATTAGCTTGATTTTTGGCTTATCGTGAAAGTCGGGGTGCTTATTTACCGGGTGAAAGTTGGAAACTGTGCTGGTGACCCTATAAAAGGTTGAATCACTAAAACAGTTAAAGAATAATTATTCTTACACCAGATGTCAGAGAGAAGTTTTCACAATGAACAACTCTCCCTAGCAAGGCAGTTGAGGTCTCACAAGGCAGTTGACTCAGTCTGAATTAATATTACAGCAAAGCACACAATTATTTTTGAATGGTGTCAGCAACTCTATATTTCAGGTGCTCCCATAATTTCTGTCAGAAACTGCTATTTTCAGGGGTTAATAATAACTTGATCATTTGAAATTGCCTCAGGCTGAAACCTGGCATACAAATTGTCATCCCAGACACTTATTTTTTATTTGTTACATCAAAAGGTTTAAATTAGATAAAGTAATTTTCCCCCCAGTGATGCAAGTGGAGAAATAAGCAATGATTTTGACACCTTTTTAAAAGCACTAAATAATGATCTTCTTTTAAATTATAGCAAATTAATACCAGTGGTTTCATTTATTAACTATGGTAGCAAAACACTAAGGGCTTAATTCTGCAAGATGTGAGGAGCACCTGTATGTGCTGTGAACCTTCAACTATATTGATTTTTCTGATAGCTGAGAATGCTCGATACCTCCAAGAGTTTCTCAGCTCCTTCCAGGACGGAGTCCTAAATAAATTTTTCACCTGTTTTGAATTTTCTTTGTTATTAATTGTGACTGAATTTGTTTTAAATTTATGATGAACAGGATCAGGGCCGGCTCTAACTTTTTTGCCGAAGCAAAAAAAAAAAAAACTGCAGCAGCAGTGCCACCAAAGCAAAGAAAATAAAAGAGCTGCCACAGAAGTGCCGCCAAAAAAAAAAAGAATTAAAAAGCTGCCGCTGAAGTGCCGCCGAATTAGAAAAAATTTAAAAGCTGCCACAGCAATGCCACCAAAGAAGAAGAAGAAAAAAAGCCGGAGTGCCGCCCCAAAAACAGCCGGAGTGCCGTCCCTTCAGATTTGCCACCCCAGGCACCTGCTTCTTTAGCTGGTGCCTAGAGCCAGCCCTGAACAGGATGGTGAAGTAATCAGTGAAGAATGTTTGGGCTAGTTCTCAAGTTCAAATCCAAACTAGGTTAGACCCAACAATTGAAAATCATTACCTACTGAAACTTGTTGAATGAGTTCTTGGTGCCAGTTCTGTTCCAAGTGTCCACATATTAAAAACTCCACCAGCTATGACTGTCTAAGCAAAGAGTTCAGGGAATAATCAGAGACTGTATTATGCTTTCACTGCATATAAGTGGCCCCATTGAAATCAGGTATGAGGTACATTGGAAGGCCAATGCATGGAAATTTGAATTGATGGGCCCCGTGTTATACCTTCCAAATCGCTCAAAGAACATTTGGGGCCCCCCACACCTCTTGCCACAGGACCCCATCCACTGATCCACCCCTTTCCCCCATGGGCCCACCTTCTAGCCTGGCCAGAAGCTAGGTGGTGGTAAGAGCTGCCTGGGGACCTTCCACCTCCCTGGGAGGCACACTCAGGAGGCCAGGGACACAGACACCCCAGCAACTCGCCCAGGGTAGATGGAGGGTCTGGGGCTCCGCACTGCTGACTGGGCTACCTGGACAGCTCTTACTACAGCCGAGGGTGACCATATGTCCCATTTTGGCTGAGACAGTCCACTTTTAAAACCCTGTCTGAGATGTCCCAACTATTTTTTTGGAAAACTGGACATTTGTCCTGTTTTCTCTTGCCAACTGATCATCAGCTGGCAAGAGCAAATGGGACAAAAGCCCAGTTTTGCAAAAAAAAGTCTGGGGGTGGTGATTGGTGGAGTTCAGGGAGGCAAGTGGCGGAGTGAGCAAGGGAGCAGGAGAGGGCTTGGACCAGGTTCACACAGGGGTGTTGGGGAAGGACTGACCTTAGGGGCGGACCACCAGATGACATCCCAGGGGCACCATGCGACAGTGCAGAGGTGTGCACTACTGGTGTGGAGTCAGAAACTGCTCCCAGATGGAAGGAGAGCACTGCATGGGATGGTGCCCAGATTTCTCCATGCTTCTTCCCAGAGGAGGAACATGGGGGGAGTGAGCGGTGACACATAGATGCTGCTTGTCCTCCCCCACACAGTGTTCTTCCATGCCTGGGGGTTAGGGGTACAGGGATTGGGATGTAGGAGGAGGTGCAGGGATTAGGGGAAAAGGGGGAACAATGCAGAGATTAGAAGCAAAGGAGGGGCTTTCAGGGATTAGGGGCACAGGAGGGGGTACAGTGCAGGGTTTTGAAGCTCAGGAGGAGGCTTCAGGGGTTGGGGTGCAGGAGGGAGTGCATGGGTTAGGGGCACACGAGGGTGCAGAGTGCAGGGGTAGGGGCACAGGAGGAGGCACAGTGCAGGAGTTAGAGGCGCAGGGAGACTGGGAAGCCTATGGGGGGCCAGGTGCAATGGAGGGGCATTCTGCCCACGGGGGCTAAGGGCACCAAAATAAAAGTTGCCCAGGGCACCGATTTCCCTAAGGCCAGCCCGGAGTGGGGGAGAGGCAAAGATGCTGGAACTAGGGATGCTGGGAGTGCTGCCATAGCCCCTGGCTTGAATTGGGTTTACAGTTTGGTTCAATGGCTTTCAGCACCCTGCTATGCAAGTTGTTCCAGCACCCCTGAGGAGAGGGGCTACGGACCAGGCAGGGCTTGGGAGAGAGGCTCGGGCCAGGTCCACATGAAGTGGGGGGCAGAGCTGAGGAGAGCAGTTTGAATAAGTGGCTCAGCCAGCTCTGTGTGGTGCGGGGCGGGAGAATATACTCACCCTACTACAGCCACCCTTTGGCTTCTGGCCTGGCCAGGATTCAGGGCCTCAGAGGAAAGGGGAGGAGCAGGGCAGGAGGGCCCTGGGTGCTGGGACGGGGAGAGGAAGAGCAGGGGGTGGGGCAAGAATTCTGGCAATCCTGCAAGGGCCCCCAAATTGGCTCAGGCCACTGGGCATAGGTCCCGTTGGCTAGTGTGGTGATCCGCCACTGGTGCAGAGGGCCCACAGAAGGCCAAAGCACCACTTAGTTCCACATAATCCTTCAAAACAGAGCTGAAGTGATACTTAAGTAGGCCCTTTTGTGAAGATGAATTGTCTCCCTATAAGATCAGAATAATTCTTTCCCTAATGATGTTTTTGGCATCTTTTAAATGCACCAAATGCAGGTAATTTTTCATGTTAAATAATAATATGAAGCCAGCATTGCAAATTTCAAAATATGTTCACATCCTTTAAATTTTCATTGAGCTTTTTGGTCTCAAAAATTCCATTAAACCTCTCTTTTGCCTGACTTTTAGAGATACTTTGCCTGATTTGCCACCTCATCACTCGAGTTTTAAATGGGCATCACTCCATCAAAATTACCCCAGCATCAGACTAGAGTAAAAGAATGCTCAGTCAGGCATTTATGACATGACATTCTCACCCTGTAGATCTTCAGATATCAACCAACTGAAAAGAAACAAAACTTGATCCCTCTTTTGCTGTGGTTTTCATGGCCTCATTCTTCTCTCTTAACACTGCTATAGAATCACAGGGAGGGAGTATGGGAATTCTGATGTTCTGGAATCAATTTTCTCTACTACTGACTCATGTGCAACTTTGTCAAGTCATTCGAGTGAAAATTTTCAAATCTGCAGGCCTAAAGTTGAACATCTAAATGTATGTTTAAGCACCCAAATAAAAGTGAACTCATTTTTGAAGAGCTGAACACCCACAACTTTAATTGACTTCTATGGGAGTTTCAGGTGCCCTGCTGCTCTGAAAATGGTCACATTTAAGTGCCTAAATGTAGGCACTGCATTGAAAATGTTGAATCTGGCTCTCGGTGCTTCAGTTTACCCATGTGTGAAATGGGTGTAATGCTTACTTACTTTGTAGGGCATTTTGTGATGCTGAATATTTGTACAATGTTTTGGGATACTCAGATGGAAAGCATCTAATAATGCAGAATACTATTTAATACAGTAGAAGTTGGAGATGGGGAAAAAAATAGGTCATCCAGTATATTCTGTGTTAATTCAGGCTTCTTCTCCATGGTATATTTTGTAATGTTTGTACATACTAATTTTAAACAGCTGTCTATCATGGAACCTGCACCACGTTCTTAGGATATTAATCCATAGCCTTGTTTTTCACTGTTGAAAAGCTATTTGTGGTATTCAGCCTATATTTTCTTTTACTTAATTTCATCCTTTTGATCCTATTTGTACCATCTTGGACCATTTCTAATAATTTTCTCTTCCTCATTGCACTGTAAAACTTGCAAGTGTGTGTAGATAGTTAGATATTTCCATCTTGTTGAAAATGGTGTCTTTGATTATTTCATGGTAGTGTAATAAAATCAGCAGTTCATAACTGATATGACTTACTGGAGGGGGGGTAGGGGGAGAGCCTGATCTCTGTGATTTAACACTAATTCCAATTTAGACTTTGACTATTGTGCTTCTCATTGTACAATAGGTAGAAGTACTATAATTTTCTCTTTAATTAAAAAAAAAGACATTAAAATGGTGAATCAGAGCAAAGGCTAAATGAAGAGACAGCAGACATGATATATGGCACTCAAGAAGCTGCTGAGAAACGTTATCTATATACTCTCATTCTCTGTAAAGTAGTTAATACCAAGTTTCAAAGTCATGGGAAGATATGAAGTAGCAATTTGTTCTGACAAGTTACTAAGAGGAAGACAAAGTTATCTATACATTATCTATCATTATCTTTGAAAAGGGACAGATGGATGAAATATTGTTTGAATGACGTTCTGCAAGATTCATGGAACATTGCTAAACCTTAGGGCACTAATGAAAAAGGAGGCCTAACTAGTCTTACTAACACTGTAAATTGAAAAACAAGCACATTCTCTTAAGGAAAGTTAAGTACTTAATAATTCATCTTGAAACTTTTATTTACTTTTTAATACATTCTATTTCTTTGCTGTATATGATTTATTTTCATCTGAGATTTTTATCTTGTTATAACATTAGGGTGTCTAACACTTTTGTCATTAAATACATGGAATAAAAATGTGTAATGAACACAGTACTTTATGGCTGATAAGTCATGAACCTCATAACCCTATTTGCTCATCCCTTCCATAAAAAATGTTATAGCCAGCTGGGAATTTAGAGTTATTTCTTAGGGCTGAAGACTTAAAGAAAAATTTAATTGATTAAACACTATAACAGGTGTATGCTACTCACCACTCATTGGCACCTCCTCATGGCTCATTTGGGGAATTAGCTCACCACTGTCTGCACGCCATCTGCACTGTCTGCTCAGCCCATTTTGTCATGCACTAGATCTGCAGTCCATCTCTCACTGATAAGGAGCTGAAATGCCTCTCCTTGATGCCTTAGCTCTCCGACCAAATCATAGTCATCTTCCCGTTCCAGGGTTTCAGGCATCTATCTCCACTTCTGCGCTGACTGCACCACACCCACAGAAACTGGTAGGGGAACCCAGGCCCACCCTCTACACCAGGTTCCAATCCAGGAATCCTCAACTCAGAAGTTCAGGTCTATCTCTCTCAGACCTCCTTCCCTGGATTGTTTCCTATATTGCCTTTCTCATACTCCTGCTCTCCCCCTTATATCAGGGAGCATGAGTGCAGGCTCATTTCCCTGTAGCCCCCCCCCACCCCCCATCTATTACTAACTTCCTCTATTTATAAACCCTGGCCAGCTCCTCCATTTGGACTTCATCAGCAATTAGACCTGAACACCCCCCGGCTTTCCTCCAGGTGCAAGCCTATAGGTTAAGTGGCATAATTTATCCCTCCAGGCCTTGTGTGTGAACACTCCATCAGACACATAGTAATGGAAAGCCAGAATACACTGTTCAATGACCCTATAGCTATATTAGGTAGTTTGCTTGCCACAGTTATCCCTATAAACAGTAACAATTTTACTCTTGACATGTAACATCTATTATAGAGAATAGAATTCTCTGTAGGATGTAGGAATAGCAATCTTGGCATCATCTTTCACTTGTCCCCTTTTCTCCCATTAGGTATCTCTTCCCGCTTTTTCCATTCATGGCATCTTTTTTCTGCCTACTTTGAAGTTTCTCTCTTTCTCCTTCAAAGGCTCCCTCTCCCCTCTATTTATCCAGTAGAGATATCTTAATTAGAACTGAGCTTTTTTTGGATTAATAGTTCATTTGCCAAAAAATGTATTTTTGATCAATGTGCAACTATTTGAGATGTGGAGGTATGTCTACACTGCAGTGAAACACATTTGGTTTTCCTTGGTCAGTTTATACAGGCTCACGAGTCTATAAAATTGCAGTGTAGACATTTGGGCTCAGGTTCGGAGACCCCAGGAGGTGGGGAGGGCCCCAGAGTACAGGCACAAATGTTGACACTGCAAATGTATAGCCCCACAAGCTGGAATCACTTGACCCAGACTAGCCACAGATATTTTATTGCAGTCTAGATGTTCCCTAAGGGACTCACATTTGTATATGGAGTGGGACTTGAATGCTAATTATTCCTGCTTCTAAGTGGGAGCCCTAACCATCAAGCTATTGGCCACTCTGAGATAGTGCTTTCTCAGTAAGAACACAAGAATGACCATACAGGGTCAGAACAAAGGTCCATCTAGCCCAGTATCCTGTCTCCTGACAGTGGTAAATCTCAGGTGCTTCAGAGGGAATGAACAGCACAGGTAATCATCAAGCGATACATCCTCTGTTACCCGTTCCCAGCTTCTGGCAAAAAGAGGCTATTCTGGGCAATAGCCATTGATGGACCAATCTTTAATGAATTTATCTAGTTCTTTTTTGAACCTTGATATAGTCTTGGCCTTCACAACATCCTCTGGCAAAGAGTTCCACAGGTTGATTGTGTGTTGTGTGAAGAAATACTTCCTTTTTTTCTTTTAAACCTGCTGCTTATTAATTTAATTTGGTGACCCCTAGTTCTTGTATTTTGAGGAGTAAATAACACTTTCTTATTTACTTTCTCCACACCTGTCATGATTTTATAGACCTCAATCATATTCCCCCTTAGTCACCTCTTTTCCAGCCTGAAAAGTGCCAATCTTATTAATTTCTCCTGATCTGGAAGCTGATCCACACACCTAATCATTTTCTGTACCTTTTCCAATATATCTTTTTTGAGATGGGGCGATCACAGCTGTAAGCAGTATTCAAGATGTGGGCATACCGTGGTTTTATATAGAGGCAATATAATATTTTCTGTTTTATTATCTATCCCTTTCCTAATGATTCCCAACATTCTGTTAGCTTTTTTGACTGCTGCTACACATTGAATGGATGTTTTCAAAGAACTATCCACAATGACGCCAAGATCTCTTTCGTGAATCGTAACAGCTAATTTAGCTGTCCATATCATTTTATATGTATTGCTGGGATTAAGTTTTCCAATATGCATTATTTCTATTCATCTGCCATTTTGTTGCCCAATCACCCAGTTTTTTGAGATCCCTTTGTAACTCTTCACAATCTGCTTTGGAATTAACTATCTTGAGTACTTTTGTATCATCTGCAAATGTTGCCAACTCACTGTTTACCCCTTTTTCCTGATCAGTTATGAATATGTTGAATAGGACTTGTCCCACTTCTCGGCTCCTCAGTGCTAAGATCACGTGTAAGTAGTTTCTCGGCCTATCAAAGGCTGTGATCAAGTGTCTTGATGTTTTTGGTCTTTTAGCCCCGAGATGAAAGCCTTGTCTGTGTCTCCTGGACCGTGAAGTACAAACATTATCTTCTAGTTTCCACCAATTTTCCCGGTACTGAAGCTGAGCTTACCTACCTGTAATTGCCAGGGTCACCTCTGTAGCCTTTTTAAAAAATTGGTGTCACATTAGCTATGCTCCAGTCTACTGGTACAGAAGCTGATTTAAATGATAGGTTACATACCACAGTAGTTCTGAAATTTCACATCTGAGTTCCTTCAGAACTCTTGGGTGAATACCATCTGGTCCTGGTGACTTATTATAGTTTAATTTATCTATTTGTTCCAAAACCTCCTCTAATGACACCTCAATCTATGGTAGTTCCTCAGATTTATCACCTAAAAATAATGGCTCATGTTTGGGAATCTCCCTCATATCCTCAGTCATGAAGACCAATGCAAAGAATCTCTCCTTTTGAAGCTCTTCCACTTTGTATAAATACTTAAATATTCATTGGGTCATAGAGGGAGAATGACCCTATAGCCTGAGAAGTAGGCAATGTGGATTCAGATCTTTTCTTTGAATACAGCAGGCTACGTCTAGACTACCCACCCTATTCGGCGGGTAGCTATCGATGTTCTGGGATCGATTTATCGTGTCTCATCTAGATGCGATAAATCGATCCCAGAGCCGCTCCCCGTTGACACCAGAACTCCAGCTCCGCGAGCAGAGGAAGCGCTGTCGACAGGGTAGCCTGCCTCCTGTGGTGTGGACCAGGGTAAGTACCTTTTGAAATTGATCTAAGATATTCGACTTCAGCTACGTTATTCACGTAGCTGAAGTTGCGTATCTTAGATCGATTCCCCCCCCCCAGTGTGGACCAGCCCCTAGAGTCCTACACTTAGGAAGGAAGAATCCCATGCATTGCTACAGGCTGAGGGCCGACTGGCTAAGCAGCAGTTCTGCAGAAAAGGTCCTGGGGATTGCAGTGGATGAGAAGCTGGATATGAGTCAGCAGTGTTCCCTTGTTGCCAAGAAGGCCAACAGCATATTGGGCTGTATTAGTAGGAGCATTGCCAGCAGATCAAGGGAAGTGATTATTCCCCTCTATTTGGCACTGGTGAAACCACTCCTGGAGTACTGTGTCCAGTTTTGATCCTCCCACTACTGAAAGGACGTGAGCATGGAGAGAGTCCAGCGGAGGGCAACAAAAATTATTAGGGGCCTGGGGCACATGACTTATGAGGAGAGGCTGAGGGAATTGGGGTTATTTAGTCTGCAGAAGAGAAGAGTGAGGAGGGATTTGATAGTAACCTTCAACTACCTGAAGGGGGGTTCCAAAGAGGATGGAGATAGGCTGTTCTTAGTGGTAGCAGATGACAGAACAACAAGCAATAGTCTCAAGTTGCAGTGTGGGAGGTCTAGGTTGGATATTAGGAAACACTATTTCCTAGGAGGGTGGTGAAGCACTGGAATGGGTTACCTAGGATGGTGGTGGAATCTCCATCCTTAGAGGTTTTTAGGGCCCAGCTTTACAAAGCCCTGGCTGGGATGATTTATTTCATAGAATCATAGAATATCAGGGTTGGAAGGGACCTTAGGAGGTCATCTAGTCCAACCCCCTGCTCAAAGCAGGACCAATCCCCAATTTTTGCCCCAGATCCCCAAATGGCCCCCTCAAGGATTGAACTCACAACCCTGGGTTTAGCAGGCCAATGCTCAAACCACTGAGCTACCCCCCTCCCCATTTGGTTTTGGTCCTGCTCTGAGCAGGAGGTTGGACTAGATGACCTCCCGAGGTCTCTTCCAACCCTAATATTCTATGATTCTCTTTTCCCAAAAGGAGAGTTACTACCATTTTTAGTACTCTCTAAGAGACTGTCAGACTAGGGTTGTTGAATGTTTTCCCCCCTTCTAAACACTCTCTCCAGCCGAAGGGAAATAGAACAGGAAATTATATTAAAACAAAAGCCTTACTTAATACTTTACATTCAAATGCTTTAAAATTGTTTTTCCCCTTGTTTTCTGTATCTTTAATAAAAAATTAAAGGAATATTTAATGGTAGAAAGCAGGCTCTGCATACCAAACCCTGAATCTTGTTTAACACCGTTTAGTGTTGGTCATGGACTTGGTCATGTTACACCTTTAGCCCATTTCTTCCATCTAACCTAATATAACACCTCTCTCTGTGGTCTTCATGTACTCATACACCCAGTTAGCAAAATCTTAAGTCATGAGCGAGGAGAGGGATCCAAGCAGGTTTTGGTCCCTACTTCCCTGTACATTGAATAATTTATACCTGAGACAATAGGCGACTGGGGAAAAGGCAGCAAGGAGGTAAATACAGATCTCCTATTGTCCAGAGGCCAGAGGAGCAAGATTAGTTTTAAACATGTTCTGAAGTGCATACACCTTGCCAAAGCTGTTCTGCCTTTCTCTAATATACTCATCTCTCTTCCCTTTCATCAGAGATATATAATTTCCTCATTCTAAATGCATGAATGGTTGGCCTTGAACTCATCCTCCTAGAAGACTAGAAATTGAAGGTTGTGCTGTCCTATGTTATTCCAAATGTAATTTTCTCTAGATTTAAAATAAGGTCTTGTAATTGACATACGATGTTAATGCTACAATGCTCCTGGCAAACAAATATAGTGCAAGATTGGTGCAAATTTGTCACAGTTTTATTGATGTACTTGACAAAGACATTATTGATAACATGCATTCATTTTAAGGGTGCAACATATTTATGCTGAACATACATTTTACATTTATAAATAGTTATTTTGGTTACAGTTGTAGGGAAGTGATGTATACCTGATTTGACAATTCTACATGTTGTAAAAATACTGAAGAGGGATTCATTGAATCTTCATGCAGAAATTTAAAAAATCTCTAGAGTGGATAAAAAGGAATAGAATGTATCAACATTTTAAACTGAATACCTGGGGATGGAAATGAAGGCATTCACTTTGAGATTATGGTCCATGTTATTAAAGAGATATAGTTATGTGCATACAATTGTCATAATTTGTCTTTGCAGGGAAAGAAAATTAACATTTTGAGAAGGATTGTGACCCATTTATTCACTGATGATGTTCAGCTCAAGATTTAGTATATCCTCTTTGTATCAGTGCACTACTGCTTTGTGATTACTGAGCTCCCTTCCCAAACTTCTCTGATTAAAATTTGCTATCTCTGACAGGACTAGAGGAGCTTGGTTATCTCAGTATTCATTTTTTTGCAGATTACACTAAAGGTATTTTCTGGTATCTGGACTGGAAAAAAAATGGAGATCTAGGTAAACAATAGCGTGATTTTTTTCACACATTTTCAATCCAATCACCTTTTAAAAACACAGGGGACTCATTTTTTAAATAGTAATTGTTTATCTGTAATAGAAGAAATATGTTTCCTTTACATTTTCTCATCATATAACAACCACATTTTATATTTGTTTAATGCTGAATTCTTCCCTTATGCAATTCAGTACATTTATTGATCATAAATAACCAATCCAGTCTGGAAAATGATAAATGTTCTCTTCCAACTTCTAATCACATTAGGCTTTAGTTCCAACAAAAGCCTGTAAAAAGCCTCCTGGCAAACCTGAAACATATATCATTTTTAAGACAGTAAAATAATAAAATAGGCTAGGCTACTTCTGTTGTCCATTTCTAGAATCTTTTTTAATTATCACTTCTCAGGGTTCCCCACTCCCCATAATATATTGACTGGCTCTATTCAATTTAATCTTGGATTTTTCTCTTATTAAAAACAATCATTTTCCATATAGTGTTTATCTGGAAGTCTTTTTTTTACTTT
Source organism: Chelydra serpentina (assembly GCA_037349315.1). NCBI lineage: Eukaryota > Metazoa > Chordata > Testudines > Chelydridae > Chelydra > Chelydra serpentina. Next base: position 84,161,656 of record JBAIAC010000004.1, read on the forward strand.
ACCTTAATAAATTTCACCCATCAGGAAAAAAGACTGATATGTTGACACAATGTTTGTGCTATGCAAACTACTAATAATGCCCATTTGAGCAAATTTGTCATTTATGAGAGACACTCAATGAAAAATGTATTGCTCTTGAACACTGCCTAAAGGGTCTCTTTTACAGGAGAATTCACTTAACCTGAACTGCAAGTGGGGTGGTGTCACTGTTTTTTCATACGGACTGATAGTTGTATCTGATCTGAAATTATATTCTCACATTACATCACTTCACATTGTATTGTTTTTCATCCCAAAAAAATAATATGAAATGTAAAAGAAAAGTTGTGTACTCACTAGTCATTCTAGTAGCAAATACTTAGTCTACATTTATGGCTGCAAAACAGCTATGAATTTACACATCTGGATATTCCCTTTCTGGATTTATATCTGTATTAACACCTGGACTCTCCATGTTATTACACATAGTTCTGATCTTGTAGATACTAAATGGTCTGATTGCATGGACAATCTCAGAGTTATCATTAAAAACAATATACGTTCCTAGTCTTGCAAACACAGCTCTCCAAAAGCTCCAGCCTAATAAATATACTATATGACAAGAACAAGAAGCCATATTCTCATTAGAATAAAAAAATAGGCATTGTGATAAAAAGTGAAGTGGGTATGTAGTTTTTGCTTGCCATTAATATCAGTCAAGCTTCTGTTCAAAAGAAGGAGCCATTGCCAACAATTTCCGTTGCTACTATGAGACATACATACACATGCTTTTGACAAAGCAAAGGATGGTCTTGGTTAAAGCACAAGCACAGAAATCAGAGGATGAAATATTGACCCAGTTGTATTCAACAGCAGTTTTACCACTGACGTCAATGGGGCCCAGGATTTTACCTAGGAGGATTTGAGTTTTGTTCTCAGCATTACCAGACTTTGTGCGTGGCCCTTGAAAAAAATCACCTAAACTCTCTGGGCTTTAGTTTCCCTATCTGTAAAATGGAGGTCATATCCACCTAATGAGGGAATTGGGAGGCTGTTAATGTCTATACAGTATTTTGAGAGCCTCCGATGAAAGGACTATGCAAGAGCAAAGTATAAATATTGTATTTATTATTAACCTACTGTTACAAAACATGCCCACCTACCAGGCAAAGATATGAACAACACTTTATACATTAGTTTAATCTATTCTGAAGCATGTTTGCTTTGACAAATATGTGTAAGAGCTACATAATATGAAACATGTTTCTGAAATGATTTGAAGAAGCTCATGATCTGTCTAAAACAATACAGTCTAGTATATTTCTACTACATTTGTTTCAGCTGGAGAGATAATAATTAAGAGTGCAGAAGTGATCTATAAAAATAATAAGTGATCATAATATCTATTGAATGGAACAATACATTATATAGAAGAAAATTCTGTGAGCTTTCAAAGAACTTTGCCCTAAAACTGTCCATCATGGTATCAAATGACAACATACTCAACTAATGAAACACCAAGTTTGGGGGCATTACTGTCACATTATGGGGTGCAATTCAGACAAATGAGGAATTAAGTAACCCCTCTTCTGCAACACTGGTTGCCTCACAATGCTCTGCTGCTGTAGCTTCCACCTAGGCAACTCACAAACAGCCTGCCAGCATGCAGGTCGCCCTCTGGGTGTCTGTGTATAGCTGTACCCTGCCAGCATGCAGGTCGCCCTCTGGGTGTCTGTGTATAGCTGTACCCTGCCAGCACACTCCACTCATACTCTGGCTTCCACTAGCATCAGTTACCATTTCCAGGATGACCTCAACACAGCCCCAGTCCCAGACTTTCCCTAGGAAACGTGTGTTCTGAACTGTCCAGCCCTCTCCTGGATGGTCCAGATATTGGAGATCTGTTGCCCCTGTGAGGAGTCAACGTACAACAGTTTGCTACTCTGAATGCCGTACTCATAGCGTTCACTTTAAATGCAACGTTGGATTAGTTTTATTAAAGAATAAAAATGTTACTTTAAAAACAAAGCAAGATTTTAAGTGAGTACATGTAAAAGCCATTAAAGTCAGAAATGGTTGTAAGAGAAATATAATGTAAACACTTTCTAGTGCTAAAATTTAACAAACTAGACTTGGTTCAAGATAAAATTCTTACCCCATGCTCCTCACAAGAGGGCTAACCAAATTGCAGGTCAGGATCTCTCCCAAAGTAAAATGTCTGTTTCCTTGTCTTCTTACGTGAAAAGAGAGAGAGAGAGAGAGATACCACGCAGTGCTTTTGCCCTTCACTTTTATAGTCCAGTCGCCTTATGCAATGAGGGTTACCCCTAGATAAAGTTCATTCCCTCTGAGAGGTTGGAGACATGAGTCTCATGATGAATGAGGTTCCATGCTGTTATTTGCTAAAATGTAAATACATCTGCTACTGCCCCACTTCTTTGCCAAAGAATGGCCACGTGACAGGTGATTGCCCATCAGCTTTATGATACCTGGCTAGAAATGCCTGCTGGTCCTTTAGCTTTGAGAAACAGGTTTATGCACTCTCCAGACTTGTCTGGTAGACAAATTTTTGGTCATAATTTCAGCTTATGTTAATAACTTTACATATAATGTTGCTACACACATTTCACCACAATATTATTGATCAGTGAGCTATTATTTTTTAAATGATAACTCACAAAGCATATTTTATACAAAGAGTATTACAATAGTCTCTAGGGTGTGAATACAGGGATGCACTGGGTCACAATAATGTTCTACAACTTGCTCTATGAGGTTCTCTACACTAGAATTTTTTTAACCTCAGATTAATTGCCAATTAAATCAAGGCAATTAGCGCATTTGTAGACATGGAAAAAACATTTGTGGAATCTTAACTGAATAATTATGTCTTGGAACAAATGTATGCCCCCTAGAAGCTCCTGAATGAATCCATTTCCATATTAACCTTTTCTGAGATGTCACATACCCTGTAGGTGTATTTATTTAAGTCACATACCCCATGAGAGTTGTCCTCTGTTACACCAGCTTGATATCTCCAAAGTTACTTGCAAACCAATATTTAAATATAAAACATAATATTGTAGTTGTGTATTTTAAACAGTCTCTTCCATGCGTATTTTCCTTTTATACTGAAAAAAATAAATGTGCTGTAGTGAAGGCTCCTAAACTCCTAGGACAATGAGTTCTTCCCTGGATCTCCCCTTGCCTGCGGGGTCCACTTGGCAACCCAAGTGCTGAAAATGGAAAAGATGAAGATGCCAGGAGCCTTCTGGATTAGATATCAGGGGAAAGGAAACTGGGGAGTTTGAAAGGAATTTTGTAGGAGGGAGATGTAATATAATTGCTATGATTAGGGAAGGTTGCATCGCCAGTGCCAGCTCTGCTCCTGTCTCCTCTAGCTGCACCTGTGTCCAGACAGAGAACCTGACCATAGATGCCTCTATCCAGATCCTGGTGTGGATTTAAAGACACTGTGGCCTGCATTTCCCTTTCATAGATAAACAGCCTGGGGAGACTGACCAGTGTGAAAGGTATCTGCTGGTATAATATCTCAGGAAGCAGGTGGGAGAGCTTCAGGAGAAGGTGGCTAGGCTGAGGAGCATCTCAGTGAACATGAGGAATTTATCAAGAATATTAATATGGAGATTTACAAGGCTGAAAAAGCTATCCATTTACAGAGCATTGCAGTTATACCACTGGGGGAGGCAGATATGGTTCTGTCACAGGGAGGACATTGGCTCCTGGTTACTTCTGATGGCAGGCAGTGCTCCCCCCCTGCTCCCAACCCACTGACCATAGTGATGAAGAACGCTTATGCTTCCCTGGCAACAAGGCATGAGGAGTCAGCCCCAAAGTGAGGGAAGAGAAGCTCTGTACCCCCAAGAGTGGGAGGATCATGGCCACCACTCCAAAGAGGAAATGTAGGGTTTTTGTGGTTGGTGACTCTCTTCTGTGGGGGATGGAGGCACCCATCTATTGGCCTAGCCTGTCATTTTGGAAAGTGTGCAGCCTACCAGGTGCTTGTATCCGAGACATTATGAAGGGACTGTCGAGGATCATCTGGCTCTTTGACTATTACCTCATGTTACTCATCCATGTGGAAAATTATGATACTGCGAGGTATAATACTGAACAGATCAGAAGTGACTACAAGACTCTGGGAATAAGGTTGAAGGAGTTGGGGATAATCTCTTCAATCCTCTCCATACAGAAACAGATGCATCCTGGAGGTGAATGGATGGTTACATGCCTGGTGCCATCAGAAGGACTTTGGCTTTCTTGACCATGGGATGCTGCTCTGGGAAGAAGGACTGAGTTCCACCTATGAAAGAAGGAGAGGAGTTTCTTTGGATACAGACTGGCTACCCTAGTGAGGAGGGCTTTAAACTAGGTTTGATGGGGGCAGGAGACAAAAGCCTACAGGTAAGTCAAAAACATGGAGACCTGGGAGAATGGTCACAATCTTGGGGATCATGGAACATTATAGCAGGGATAAGGAAGAGACAAGAGGGAACAGAGGGAAACTCAAGTCAGTATCTTAGATAGCTGTATATTAATGCAAGAAGTATGGGGAATAAACAGGAAGTACTAGAAATGCTAGTGAATAATCATAATTATGACATAATTGGAATCACAGAGGCTTGGTGGAATAATTCACAGGACTGGAATATTGGTTAGAAAGGTACAGCTTGTTCAGAAAGGATAGGCAGAGAAAAAAGGGAGGAGTATTGCCTTGAATAACAACGATGTATATGTTTGCACTGAAGTTGAGATGGAAATAGGAGACAGACTTGTTGAAAGTCTCTGCGTAAGGATAAAAGGGGTAAAAAACAAAAGTAATGTCATCATAATGGTCTACCAAGGACCACCTAACCAGGAAGAAGAGGAGGTTGGGGCTTTTTTCTAAACAATTAACAAAAATCAACCAAAGCACATAACTCAGGTGATCATGTAACAGTACATGATTCTAAGGAATGATAGGAGGAATAGAGAAGAATAGAGATAATGGATTTCAAGAAGGTAGATGTTAGAAAACTCAGGGACTAGGTAAGTAAGAACCCATAGGAAGCAAATCTAAGGATAAAAACAGTTTGAGAAAGTTGGAAGTTTTTCAAAGAGAAATTATTAAGGGCACAAGAGCAAACTATCTCATATTGTAAGAAAGATAGGAAGTATGGCAAGAGACTGCCATGGCTTATCCAGATCTTCAATTATCTGAAACTCTAAAAGAGTCCTACAAAAAGTAAAACCTAGGTCAAATTACAAAGGATAACTATAAACCAACAACACAAGCATGTAGGTACAGTGAAACCCCCCTATAGCGCGCCCTGCCATAACGTGAATTCGGTTAAAACATAATCATAAGGTGGCTCCTGCTGCCCCAAGCAAAAAAAAAAAGCATCCAGAGAGTGCTTCCTCGCCTGGAGCCGACCCTGGCTCCATCTCCTCCCCATCTCCCCGTTCCTTCCCCCCCCGCCCCCTTCCCCGTGCCTCTGCTTCCCTTTTTGGTGAGACTGGCTTGAAACTCAAGCTAGTCAGATTCAAGCTGTTCAGTTTCAAGCCATCTCTTCTCCCCAAAGCGGAGAAGTTTCAAGCCGGTCAGTTTCAAGCTGGTCAAACTTCTCCACTTTGGCCAGAAGAGAAGAGACGGCTTGAAACTGACCAGCTTGAAACTTCTCCGCTTTGGCAAGAAGAGAAGAGACCGGCTTGAAACAGTAATTTTTTGTAACCCCCCTATAACACGACCCCGCATTTATCGCGATGGAATTTTTTGGACCCCAATTATCGCGTTATAGCGGGGTTTCACTGTACAAAATTAGAAAGGTCAAGGAACAAAATGAGATTAAACTAACTAGAGACAGAAAGGGTAAAAAGAGAACATTCTACAAATACATTAGAAGCAAGAGGGAGACCAAGGACAGGATAGCCCTATTGCTCAATGAGGTGGGAAGACAATAACAGAAAATGTGAAAATGACCGAAGTGCTAAAGGACCTTTTTTTTTCAGTTTTCACCAAAAAGCTTAGTAGCAATTGAAAGCGCAACAGTGAACACCACTGAAAATGAAATAGGATCTGAGGCTAATATAGGGAAGAAGGAAATAACAAGTTTAAAATTACTTTGACAAGTTAGATGTCTACAAGTCAGCACAGCCTTATGAAATACATCCTAGAATATTCAAGAATCTGAGTGAGGAGATATCTGAGCCATTAGTAATTATCTATGAAAACTCATGGAAGATGGAAGACATTCCAGAGGAGCAGAAGAGGGCAAATATAGAGTAAATAAGTGGAATAAGGAGAACACGAGGAATTATAGACCAGTCAGTTTAACTTCAGTACCCTGGAAGATAATGGAGCAAACAATCAATCAATCAATTTGCAAACACCTACATGATAAGTAACAGTCAACATGGATTTGTCAAGAACAAGTCATGTCAAATCAACCTAGTAGGCTTCTTTGACAGGATAATAAGCATTATGGATATGTGAGTAGATGTAATATATTTTGACTTTAATTAGGCTTTTGATACTGTCTTGCATGATCTTCTTAAAAACATACTGGGGAAGTATAGCCTAAAGGTGCGTGCATAACTGGTTGGAAAACCATTCCCAGAGAGTAGTTATCTGGTTCACAGTCAAGCTGGAAGGGCAGTATCAAGTGAGGTCCAGCAGGGATCAGTCCTGGTTCTGGTTCTGTTCAATGTCTTCATATCGCCACTTTGTCTCTGTTATATCACATAAAGGGGCCATAATGGGGTATGTGTCATGACCCCCAGGTCTCAAAACAATGTCCACAGGGTTAATGGGAATGGCCCGCTCCCAACCTTCTAACCGCCAGCCTTCTGACAACTGCTTACCTAGGACTCACCAAGCCCAGCCCCAGTTTGAGGCTTCACCCCTTGGCAGATTCCTAGAGCAGCCATTTGGCCTGCTAGCCCTACTTAAGCCAGCAGTAGGAAGAGGATGTTGTCTGAACAATTGTTCTCCTTCCTGCTCTGTAGTGTGTGCCTTCTCATTCTTCTCTCCTACACTGACTTCCTGTCATCCCAATCCAGCTTGACTCCTGGTGTCTGACTTGTGGTTCCTGATCTCCAGTTTGTCTCCTGCCTCTGACCTTTTGGTATCCTGATCCAGCTGAGTCTGACTCCCAACTTGTGGTTCTGATCTCAAGTATGTCTCCTGCTTCTGGTCTCCTGGTATCCTGACCCAGATGACTCTTGACTCCTATCTTGTGACTATGGACTCTGACCACTAGGTATTGCTGCCCATGATTCGTCCATGACTGTGTCAGGATCTCACCAGTTGTCTTCACTATTATGAATTAAATTTTACATAGATGGTCACATAAGTAAAAGACATACCAGCTGGTGGTCAGAAACTCTTTCTATAGAGCATATAGATTGCTGCCATCCCATAATATTTTAGCAAGGCTACATTATTCAATGGAAAAATTAAACAGGATATTAAGATATTCACCCAGGAATCACTTCCTGCTTTTTTGCATTTCTGCTGATGCTACCTATCTGATTTCCCTTTCACCTGAATATATTTTTTAAAAGCAGGGGCAAAAGAGTTAAATTGTGGTTTCTTCAATACGTTCTTCATCAAATATGTATCAAAACAGGCTTTGAATTTGTGATAAAACCTTTACTTGGCAGTCAAGTAGTCTAAAGTCAGATTCAAACACATATTCCATTATTTAAAACATCTTCATGGAACATGTAGCTATACTTTAATTGAGTACACAGATGTATATACAGTTTAATTATGCTTTGTTAAACTATTCCTCTTCCTCTTCCTGTAACATGTCTAAAGCTGGATTTTCAAAGGGTCCACTTTTACTAGCACACCTGCTAAGTTCCAGGTTTGTTTATTATTTTCAGAATTTCAAAGCAACAACTAAGGCCTACTCCTCCTATCTGATACTTGTGGACAAACACCAGAACTGGTCTGGAAATTTTTGTCTAAGCATTTCCTCCCTGCCCCCCAAAAATGCTGATTCATCAAAATAGAAACTGTTTATGCAAAGGAGTTGGTTTCAACAAATTTTCCATTTATACATTTTTGTAGAAAAAAAGTTTTGAAATTATGAGTGTCCCATTTGGACATTTTCAAAATAAAAAGTTTTGTTTTTCATTTGGAAATGACTTTTTGCTTTGAAATTTAAGTTAAATAATAAAAATAATAATAAAGAAATACACTAGTTTTGTTTGACCTGATGGATTCTCCATCATTGGCAATTTTAAAATCAAGTTTAAATTTTTGTATTTTTTAAAGCTATGCTCCAGTTCAAAACAGAATTATTTAAGGAACATTCTATAGCATGTGTTATACAGGAGGTCAGAGCAGATGATCACATTGGTCCTTTTTGGCCTTGGCATATATAAATCTATAAATCCATGACAGTATAATTTTTTGTCCTTAACCTAGAAGGAAAGTTTCTCCTGGGCTGGGATATTTTCCTGTCCAACTCTAAGAGACACAGGTTCCTATACAGAGTCCATAGATTTCATTGATGTTCTATGTGGGCATAAGGATCCACTCACGATCAGTTTGCAAGCAATGTCAAAGTATGTAAGAATGGTCAGGAAAAATGTTCTGTATTTTTAGAGTATACTGATATATACTGCATTGTATTAATGGCATTTTATATAGCAAAGAAAAAAGCATTGTATAATTTTCATTATTATTATACAAATGATTGCTAGTTCAAACAGACAACTGTGAACTGTAAAATCTCAGCCATTCTAAGTGAGTCTTAGCTCAGTTCTTCAGGAAAATATAGTAACTGAATTCCCATACAGTCTTTTGTATGTGACTTTTGTTAAGAAGATTCATCTTATGTGTATGCATTATGCGTATGCATTATAGGTATGTAGTATGTGTGTGTATCAGCATTACTTGTAAAAAAATATTTTCTGGGTCACTGTTTTTCAATATATTACCTTTTGACAGAAGGAAAAGAAGTCCAGTTTGGATTTATTGAATTACAGTTCATAGTACCAAATAAGATCTGACAAACTTTGACACTACGCTTATATAAGTGAATTGGATTTCCTGTATTAAGAATGCAAACCCGAAATAATTTATTATTGTCTACTAATTTGTAGAAAAACATCATGGCTTTCCATGAGAATAAAAAACTTACAGATTGCTATCACTTACAGTAACTAAAGGAAAAGAACTCACAAAACAATTCATGAATGATTTGGTGGCTATTTTTTCCTCCATAAGTATGAATACAAGTGAACTCAATTAAGTGAATATTTGACTAATAGAATTAGAGTATGAAAGCAATATGGAAATACTACAGAAAACCTCCCAAGTGAAACCAGTTATTTTTTGCAACTCAACCTGAGAAGCTCATGGGCATTTCATACCTTAACTGAATTTCTCAGCTGTGTTTAGTTGTTAAGTGGGTGGACCAAAAAAAAGTGATTAAATGTTTCATTTTTTATTTCGTTAAGCTGTGGATTTCCTTTACTTATTCCTCAATATGTCCTTCATGACTAAAACCCAAGTATACACTCTATTGATTAGGATTTTGTCCTTCAGGTGTCATAAGGAAGTAGAGATCACCACAATCTGTGAATCCCTTACAGGTAAATGAGCACAATGCAAAGGCGGTTATAGCTACATATATTGCTTTATTGATAATGAGTGAAGAATAATTTCCTGTTTACAGAATTTATATATGACACTTGTTTAAGAGCATCTATCATGGAGCAGCTTCATAGTTTAAGTTGAAGAAAGCTCAAGTTTCAACACCTCCCTAACATCATTCAAAACAAAAAAAAATTCACTCCCACTCCTCTGAAAAAGCCTGTGATATAGGCGAGGTCATAAAAGATGGTCTAATGGTCCCACCTAGCCTTAAACTCTATGGAATTTCACATCAAGTCCCTTTGGGAACACTGTGGCCAAAGGGAAAAGTAGAAGACTGGAGTAATGTAGAAGGGAAGGGGTCTGGGGAATATGGGGGGAATGGTGACAGGACAAACAGAAAGAGAGTGCAGGGGCCCAAGGCAGATGTGGAAAGGTGGCTGGAGAGATATAGAAGAGCAGCACAGGGAACATGAGACACATAGAACAGGACATTGAAAGATGGAGTTAGAAACTTTAGATACCTAAAATATTCTCTATGTAAATTGTAATGACTTCATGTTTTCACTGTGGGGAAAAATATCCCCTACCGTCTTCCATGATCCTATTCCAACCTATAACCCAATATAACCAACCAAGAATTAATACCACATCATCGGTACATCAGAATCCTTTGAAGGGTTATTCTTGCTGCAGGAATCCTGAGGTACACAAGCATATTAGACTCATGATGCGTTATAGAGCCACCAGCCAGCTAAGTAAAGAGAAGCCTGTCTCTTGTAAATTCAATTTGTTGAGCTGGCTAGCAGCTCTGCAGTGGCACAGATCCAGATCCTGGCTTAGTTTCCAGAAATCAGAAGAGAACATTTATAAACCTGAGTGGGAGGTCACGATGGGCACCTGAAACAGACGATCAAGAGTTTTCTGGGATATATTCATCTTATGTGTATGCATTATGTGTATGTAGCGTGTGTGCGCATCAGCATTACTTGTAAAAAAAATATTTACCTGAGTTAATCAATTGCCCCATTGTGATGAAGATTGCATTTCTTCATGTTCATTATCAGGCCAGATTTATTATAAATAATCTTCCCCTACCAGTAGATTTTGTCTGTCAAAATCCGTGCAGATGGGCATGGCTCATGGTACGCATCTGTGAGACACGGATATTTTCTAGCCCATTGAGAAGCAAGCTGTGAAGAGAAAGACCCCCTGAGAGTCACTAAAGATCTGGCTGTAGCGTGAATGACAATGTAAAAGGGAAATTCTATAATGTTGGTTTAATCACCATATACACAGAGCAATGGCCCTTATCCGGAAGCCAACCCAGGTATACACATATTTCCATACAATTAATGATAAAACATCTGAGTTATTCAAAACCAAATAATGAAATTAATGTGAAACTCATTTCTTTCTGAATTATCTAAATGATTGGTGTTATTTTTCTCTAATTCAGTTATTTTACTTAGGGGTGATGGGGTGTTTAGACCCCATAATACCACAGACACTCAGGAGTTAACAGCTGGGCTAGTTGCCTCCTGAGCTGCAGGTAATGGCTGGGCTATCAACAGGTGGATTAAGAACACTTCAGATCAGGTGGACAGGGTGGCTGCTGGAGAGTCCTACCTAACTGGTAGGAAGCTGTACTAGGAATCAGACTTCCAGAGAGAGAGGAATGGAGGATGTAGCCCTGGGGAAGGTGTGTAGAGAGGCAGAGGCCAGAAGCTTCCAGGTTTTGCAGGGAGCAGGTCCTAGTTGCTTAAACACAGGGTCCCAGGTATGGAAACCAGAGGAGAGGGTGGGCCTGGGTTCCCTTCCCATCCCCTGAAAAGGGGATAGGAAAGCCTCCCTGAGAAAGAGGGTACAAGAACTGTAAAACCCAGGCTGGGAGTTGATAACCATGTACAGGATGATGGTCTTTTGGCCTGTGGATCTCTTTGTTACCCCAGAAAGGCTGAAATTATAAATGACCTGGCTGGAGAGATGGATTATTAAGTAGAGGCCAACCCTCAACAAAGCCAAACAGCTGTCTGGCATGGAAAATTAAGGTGGAGTTTCTGCATAGCCACATCTAGCTGTGAGGGAATCTTCTGGCCAATAAGAGACCCATGGCAAGCCCTAAATAGACTCTGATAGCTTTAAAAAGTGATGGTATGAATCAAAAGTATCTGCACAATACTCATTCCTTGCTCATTCTGACTGAATGCTCAGCAATGCTCACCTTGAGAAAGCCTTTCCACCATAAGTGACTCTCATAATTTAAACACCTCTTTTATTCTCAAACACCTCCTGACTCCCACCCCGATAACTAAACACTACCCCAAAAAGAGAGACATACCAGAGGCTCAATGAAGTCCACAAGGGACTTTGCTATTGCTGGTGATTTTACATAGAACATACTCATACACTATGCTGATGTGTGGCAATATAGAAAAGTTATCCTCTTGCCTCAGTTGGGAACTCATGCTAGTAGAGTGACAGAGGGGTAGCCGTGTTACTCTGGATCTGTAGAAGCGACAAAGGGTCCTGTGGCACCTTATAGACTAACAGAGGTATTGAAGCATAAGCTTTCGTGGGTGAATACCCACTTCTTCTGATGCAAGCCATCCGAAGAAGTGGGTATTCACCCACGAAAGCTTATGCTTCAATACCTCTGTTAGTCTATAAGGTGCCACAGGACCCTTTGTCACTAGTAGAGTGAGTAGATTTGGTCCATAAACAGTCTAATAACACTATATTAGCACAAATTCTGTCTCTCTGAAACATTAATATATACTGCCCATCCAAACAGATTTAAAAGCCTTTAAGCTACCATATTTTACTATGATAAACTCAGTTCTACAAACAAAACAGAATTAAATAATAAAATCACAATCTCCACCATTTCAGCAAAAATGCTTTAATTTATAACAAATACTTTTTTTCTGAAAAACACTGTCAAAAGCAATAAACAATTAACTTATTCTATTCTGTTTCCTAATTATAAGTAAAGATACTCAAAATGAAACTTCTTCTGTAACCTTCAGGGAAAAAGATACTACTAGCCCACAGAGGCAACTTTCATACATAGGGTTCTGGGTGTAGTAACGATAGAATCATAGAATCATAGAATCTCAGGGTTGGAAGGGACCTCAGGAGGTCATCTAGTCCAACCCCCTGCTCAAAGCAGGACCAACCCCAACTAAATCATCCCAGCCAGGGCTTTGTCAAGCCTGACCTTAAAAACCTCTAAGGAAGGAGATTCCACCACCTCCCTAGGTAACCTATTCCAGTTCTTCACCCCCTACTAGTGAAAAAGTTTTTCCTAATATCCAACCTAAACCTTGAGACCATTACTCCTTGTTCTGTCATCTTCTACCACTGAGACCAGTCTAGATCCATCCTCTTTGGAACCCCCTTTCAGGTAGTTGAAAGCAGCTATCAAATCCCCCCTCGTTCCTCTCTTCTGCAGGCTAAACAATCCCATTTCCCTCAGCCTCTCCTCATAAGTCATGTGCTCCAGCCCCCTGATCGTTTTTGTTGCCCTCCGCTGGACTCTTTCCAATGTATCCACATCCTTCTTGTAGTGTGGGGCCCAAAACTGGACACAGTACTCCAAATGAGGCCTCACCGGTGCCGAATAGTACATTGCAGATACAACATCAGTACATTGCAGAAAAGAAGCAAATAGATCAAATATTGGAGCACTGGAGCAGGTGCCTTCTGTTCCCCTGAATCACTGGCTGTCCGTCAAAAATTAGTATATTTGCCAAAATTATTGTGCAATTTGGCGCACCGGATGCTAATAAAAATGCAAATCCTCTACAGAAATCTAAAGCAGCTGGCACATTTCAGTATATGCAGTCACCTCATCCTTGATGTCTCATATTTACACCACTTGACCTGCAGTCCAGTATTTTCAATCAAAATTTCTAAAGCCCATGGACAGTGAGAGAAAGATGCAGAGTAGCACTGTGCCCTTTGGGAAGAATGAAATGTTACATTATTTTGCCTGCCTTTGTCTGTTCGTGTTGGTACAAATATTTGTGAAATGTCTCAACACAAGTTGTTTTTCATGTACATTTATGGCAGTAAAGATCACTGTCACAGCCTTGTGAGTCACACTGAACTTTTTCAACCTGGCAACATGCTATTGCTGATTATAAGAAAACCTTCAGGCATCCAGTCAACAAAATTGTTTATTCAACCCCTACCTTTGGAAAGTGAGAACACAAGTGCATTCATCACTAAAATTATTCAGGGTGAAATTCAACCTCAAAACACTCTCCGCAAAGGTAATTGGACTTTGTGTGGAGCCCTCTCTGGAGATAGAGTGGGGTGGAATCTGCCATCATTCCTCACCCTCCTTGTAATGCCGGATGTTTGCCTTTCCTGGAAGAGTCAGACTATTTGTTGTAGTAGTGCATCTGTTCTGCTATGTCCTATGCAGCAGTTTTAGACAACTGGATCTGATAATCTTGAAGTTAATATCCCTGCCATGACCTATCCTCAATATCTCAACAAGATTTCTGTTTTGCAAAATAAAATAGTTGCTTCCCCTCTGAAATGAAATCATGGGTGGGGTTAGGACACTCGACTGGGACGTAAAAGGTCATGCTTCAAGTCCCTCACTTGACTGAGGCAGAACAAGCCTGAACTTGGGTCTCCCAGATTATAGCTGAGTTTCTTAACCACCAAGCTATTGGGTATTTTGTGACTGTACTTCATTTGGATAATAAATTCTATTCCAGTCCTGAGAACTATATCCAATGAAAATGCTTTGTCTAAAATTTTCTGACAAGCTCTACTCTTTGGGGCTGTCACGAAGCCCTATTCTGTATTTTGCAGAGGGTACAAAGGGTTCCTGTGCGGTTGTTTCACACATATGCATCCACTATAGGGATAGTCAATATAGAAATTTTATGATGTAAAGAGAGAAGAGCAATCTACCGACTTCTCTGAGCTTGGGCAAAATTCACTCTTAGATAATTGTGATTTTTGTAGAGTTCTGTTTGTTTTTGTTAGAAAAAATATTGTTAATGTGAGAGACTGACATATCCTGAATTAACTTTATTGAATTAATTTAAACCTTATTGAATGTGGGATAATACCTTTGGGGTACATTGTATTAGAAATGAAAATATGTATGTACTATTGTGAGATGGAACTTCTTTAGCAGGAAGACAAGGTTAATGAAATCTTTGGAAGGCATGAAGATGTTCAAAGGTCTTTTTGAAACAATATCTGTGAAGTGGATTTCCTAAGAAATACCTTGAGTTGAGGGGAATGCAAATTCTCCCCACTCCAAAACCAACCTTTTGAAGATATACCCTGGGCAGAGATTCTCACTGTATACAATTACATGCTTCTGGGAGCTCCAGATCAAAGACCCCATATCTGTATAAAAGGGTGAACTAAACTTGTCATGAGTATGCCTGTTCTGAATTGAAGCTGTGATGAATTTACAACCACAAAGAACATCCTTGAGTAAGGATTCGAAGGACTGCTCCTACCAGATCCCAAATTAGAGGTGGGATTGACTCTGGTAAGATTACTAGCGTGTGTGTAGGTTTTTTATTGTTTTTAATATGTGTCTCTGTAATGCTTTTTACCTTAAAAATAAAGTAGGCGTGCATATGAAGAATTATGTGATACTTCTAACTGTTAACAAACACTTTCTTATCAGCCTCTGAAGAGAAAGTAAGCAGGTGTTCTTGGGCAACCTGTCTGTACTGGGTAATACACAGTCAAGGCAGGGAACAATGCGTCCTGAGAATAGCCCATGAAATAGCTGCTGAATAAAATAAATAATATACAAATAAATGTATCTTCAAGCAATAGAATAGCTTTCTATCTTCTCTCATAGGTATCCATAACTAATAAAGGCAGTTGGGGGCAAATATGTTCTTATTTTTCTTAAAACAGTAATAGAAAATTAATCAAGGAGTTTATGTACCAAAATAACTCTCCTAGAAAAGCTTTCATGCCATTCATTTCCAAGCAGCATATAAAAAGACTGAAATTAGCTGCTTAGATATTTACGAATAAACCAGTTCAATCAGATATGCGTAGAACTTGGATTTGAATGTTTATATCATGTCGGCATCACAAACGAACAGAGAAGAAGAATTACAGATCCAGTTAGCACCCAGTGACAAATGTTGAACTCTGTGGACCTGTGACAGGTTCCCCACGGGGTGCCATTTGGAACTAGGATGCCACTGAGCCCTCTGACCCACCAGCCTGGGCTCCCTCTCACACTGTGCTGCTGTGACAAGTTGCAAATACCTCCTAGCTTGCACTTTCACCAGCATTCACACAGGTAGGGACACGCCCAGCTGTGGTTACATGCAGACTCTCTAACCACCAACTTCCCAATATAGGACCCCAGATCAGTACCTTCCTGCTGCGGTCAAATCTGGCCAGTATATTGGTTTAACAGCCGGTCTGCCTCTCCCTCAATGTGAAGAGGACCATGCACACTTGTGGTAACCAAGCTGAGATTTTCCCCAGATACCTTAGTCAAATGCACACTTGTTTCGATTAAAACATAAAATAAGTGTATTAACTATAAAATGATAGATTTTAATTGATTATAAGTGATAGCAAACAGATCAAAGCAGATTACCTAATCAATAAACAAAACCACAAACTGATTTTATCATACTAGATAGGTAGGATATGAATTAGCAAATTCTCACCGTGACTGATAAACAGGCTGGCAGATTCATAAGGCACAAGCTGCCTTGGCTTTGCAGTTTGGGTTTCCCAGGTTTTCATACACAGGCTGGAAATCCCTTCAGCCTGGGACCATCACTTCCCCCAGTTCAGTCTTTATTCCCCAGGTGTTTCCAGGTGTGTTGTTGTAGGGCAAGTGAGGTCCCATAATGATGTCATTTCTCCCCTTTTATATCTTCTTCCCACTTGTGGAAAGCTCTTTTGCTATGACCTGGGTCAAACAGTTCCCATTGTATAGTGCTATCTCTGAGAGGATTCTATTGTACACAGTTCCTGGGGTAATCCTTGTGCTTTTGTGCATTTCCTAAATAAGCCATTAACACTGTTTGGCCTTTTTACTGTTATACTTGAAAGGCTGCTTGTGGCTGTTTTCAACCTCACAACATGTTTCAGTGACACATACATAACTAAATGTCATAACTACACATACGACAATAGCACATACAATACAATTATATTTTGATGTCTAGCAGAGCAAGACTTTTAGAATGATACCTCACAAGGCATACTTTGTATAAAACATATCCTAATTACATGACAATGGTGAATATTGGGGTGCCAGGGTGTCCCAGGACCTATGTAAATAGGAGAATGGAAATAGACTTTGAAGCACCACCTTGTAAACCATAAAATAAACCTATAATTTGTGTTTGTATAACATATAGCACAATGTGACCCAATACTAGTTTTCCAGGCATTTCCATAAACAAATAGTATGTTAGAAAGAAGCAAATGTTGTCTTATTGTTACTGTACTTGACTGGACGTCAGGTGACCCATGTTCAATCCTATACCACAGACTTCCTATGTGACCTTCAAGTCACTTAATTTCTTTGTGCCTTAGTGCTCAATGTTCTGCTCATATATTCTAACCCTTTCTCCTATCCTTTGTTGCTCTGGTTTACTTAGACTGAGCTTTTCAGGGCAGCAACTATCCTTTATGTTTTCACCCATAAGAGGGCACTAATGTTGCTTGGACCTCTAGATGTGACTGTAATAGTAAATCTTAGTATTTCTTGGGTCATCATTAGATTCCCAATCTATATAAATAGCATTACAAATAAAGGAATGTAATATTTGCCACAAGAACTCAGACCACCAAATGTGGTATCCTTCTTCCTGCTGTGGCCAATATCTGATGCTACAAAAGAAAAGAGAAACTTCTCTATATACTGTGTTCACAGGAGAAGAAAAATCCTTAATCTCTGTGATATTTAGGTTATATCTAATCAGATATAATTAGATATAACCTAAATATAGGTCTCAGTCAGATTCATTACAGTTATCATAGTTTTCAAAACTACAAAGTTATCCAGCCCTTTTTGACAACCCCCCTTCGAATTGTTTTTCTGTTCCCCCCCAAAAATGTTTCATCCATAAGAATGACACTCTCAACATTGACCCCCCGTACCTCTAAACCCCTACCAAGAAGAATGAGACAAAATTAAAACAAAATTCTACTTCGTGCAAAATTTTGGCCCTAAAAGGAGAGAAATGCCAGGGACCCATGAATTCCAGAAGGGATTTCACAATGTCTATTGATTTTACATAAAAGGTGCTAAGATACCATGGTGATTGCCAGAAGTACAAAAGCCTAAGATAGATAGATTTGGAACCCTGGCTCAAAGTAATATTTGTGATCAGTATTTGACCAATACATTCATTTTATTTTTCTCAGTGAAATTTAACGTATTCTTTACAGAGCTGCAGCAAATTATTCAAGATACTCAAGCAAAATTAACTAATCCCTACATATCTTTACAGTTTAATGTAAGTACTTTTTGCCATTGTCTGTTATGCTCTACTCTTCATGAAGATATAGACACACCTATAACAGAATGAACCTGAATACTGTGTTAACCTTTTAAATCTCCAAGCAAATTTGAAGTTTTGCATGCCCAGCAGCTGCTAAAATGAAATACCAGTTCAGATGTTTCACAAACCCACACATTTCCTTAATATTTCAGTTTTGCTAAACTCTTATGACTTTCTGTCAGGAAAATTGAGACAATAGCCTTTCCTGGAATATGATTGTCAAAATCACATTCTGCCAGTGAAATAAACAAAAGTTTTCTTGGAGGGCTGCCAGGCTGAGTACCCTGTCTATCAGCCATCCCCACAGCTCCAGGGCCAGCGAGACAGCATTCTCAGGGGCTCTAGCTCCCTGCTGCTCACTCAGCTCTGATTAAAAAAAAAAATCAAATTTTTATGCTGATTAAGAATAATTTGTTTATGAAATTGAAATTTTTCACTTGAAAGAATTTCCATTTCCCAACCCCCTTCAGTCAGATCCTCATGTGATGCCTATAAGCATAGAACCATTGCTGCTACACCTATTTACATCAGCTGAAGATCTAGCCTATTCAACAGAGGGGCCTTTCACTATGTCATTAAACAAGCATAATTGTTTAAAGAAGTGTTGCAACAAGACTGGAACCAGATTAGTGATATTAGTAGGAGACAGGTCAAAATGTATCTATAGTGGGGAGGAAAAAAATCCCTTTCTTTCTACAAATGTTAAAAAGTGGAAAAATGAAAGTAAACGTTAGTCCCTAAAAACAGCCCTTGAGATGCCTGTTAGAAGTCACTGAGCGTATGAGAGGAAAATAATGGAACAAGAACACCAGCCGTGTATATATCTTGTAAGTAATGGTGAAGAGTGTGTTCTGAGTGTGGCATTTACAAGTACAGAGGGCACAGCTCTTAGGGAGCAGGCTTGTTTCTGATGGTGAATGACAGCCCCTGGTGGAGCCATCTAAGATAGAATAGAAAAACAAATGTTTACAAGATTTAAAATCTACAATATTTCTCAGTGATCTGGGGACATAAATGTGGGCACAGGAGGGAAATGCAGAATATGCAGTTCAGATGTTAGTGTAAGGGGAGAATAAAACAGACTAAAGAAAAATTTTATATTCAAGACTGAGAAATATAAATGAAAATAATAACAACAAAAAGTTTCTGTGGTCTTGCAATGGTGAAAAATGTGTTGATACCCCACATAACTCAGGTCACACAATTTCACCCAGTAATTCATGCATCAAGGCAATAACTTCTGGTTCAGAGCACTAATAATTGCTAAAGTGGAGACACTAAGGAAGGTTCATTAGACAGTTCCTACAAAGCAAACGCACACAATCCTAGATGAAACCCTCCTGCCGTTGCTGGAGTGCATGTGATGTTAAACAAGAGGCAATAAAACAATATCTTACAAATAGCTTTATAAAAGTTTTCAGGTTGACATTTTCACAGGGGAGCAGAAATTGCCAGAATCCACTAGCTGTATCTAGTATCAGAGGGGTAGCCGTGTTAGTCTGGATCTGTAGAAGTGACAAAGAGTCCTGTGGCACCTTATAGACTAACAGACGTACTGGAGCATAAGCTTCCGTGGGTGAATACCCACTTTGACGAAGTGCTACAGGACTCTTTATCGCTTCTAGCTGTATCTAGTGAGCAGAATATTATTGTAGCAGTTTGTTAACTTGGAGATAATATCTTCCATAGTAGGAAAAAGATATATACCTTTCCTTCCTTACTGATTACAGACAATGCTAAGTGCTGCATTAGGGGGACTGTGTTGGTGAGTTTCTGAGTGTCTGTTGTGGGGACAGTTTGGCAGTTTGACCGTGTGCTTGATTGTTTGATTGCTTGGTTGAAAAGTGTGACTTAGGAGTGCTTTGTTCCAGGTGGGCCTTGAGTGGGCCTGACTGATATAAAAAGGCAGTCAGCTGTGAACAGCAGAGAGGCTAACAGAGGAAGTTTGCCTGGGATCTGTCTGAAAGGAGCCTACTGAGGCTTTCCTTTTGCAGGTTTCTCTGAGTAGCTTCTGCCACAGGTGAGGAAGCTCTTAGAAGGAAGAGACTATGGATGCTGAGCAATCAGCTGTTGTGACCTGCACAGGATGTGCCATGTTTGTCTTTCTTCCACAGGATAGAAGTGACTTTGTCTGTACAAAGTTCAAGCTGATCTTCATATAGGAAGAGAAGTTTCAGGGTCTGGAGAAACGAGTATCAACCCTGCGTTCCATAAGAGAGAATGAGGATTTCCTGGATAGACGTCAGGACATGCTTAAGCGGGCACAATGTTCTGAAGATTCAGACCAGGCTACACAGCGGGGACAGAAGGCCAGTGAGGAAAATTGGTGGCATGTGACCTCCAGAAGAGGAAAGAGTACCAGAAAACTCCGTATACCAGAAATGCAGATTCAGATGAGCAGCCGTTTTCATGTTCTCTCCACAGGTACTAGTGCAGAGAGTGGAGTGGATGATTCATCTGAGCGAAGAGAGCGGAAGGAGACTCCACCGACTGGAAGGCATGAGATGCACTGTCCTAGAGAGGAGGGTTCCATGACCACCACTCCCAAGAGAAGGAGGCGGGTGATGGTGGTCGGGCACTCCCTCGTCAGAGGGACTGAGTCATCTATCTGCCGCCCTGACTGGGAAAACTGAGAGGTGTGCTGCTTACCAGGGGCTAGGATTCATGATGTGACGAAGAGACTGCTGAGACTCATCAAGCCCTCAGATCGCTACCCCTTGTTGCTTGTCCACGTGGGCACCAATGATAATGCCAAGAATGATCTTGAGCGTATCACTGCAGACTACATGGCTTTGGGAAGAAGGATAAAGGAGTTTGAGGTGCAAGTGGTGTTCTCGTCTATCCACCCTGTGGCAGGAAAAGGCCGGGGTAGAGACCGTCGAATCGTGGAAGTCAATGAATGGCTATGCAGATGGTGTCAGAGAGAAGGGTTTGGATTCTTTGACCATGGGATGGTGTTCCAAGAAGAAGAAGTGCAGGCAGAGATGGAATACACCTAACAAAGAGAGGGAAGAGCATCTCTGCAAGCAGACTGGCTAACTTAGTGAGGAGGGCTTTAAACTAGGTTCACTGGGGGAAGGAGACCAAAGCCCTGAGGTAAGTGAGGAAGTGGGATACTGGGAGGAAGCGCAAGTAGGTGAGTGCAATAGGGGAGGGCTCCTGCCCCATACTGGAACAGCAGGATGATCAGTGAGTTATCCTAAGTGCCTATACACAACTGCAAGAAACCTGGGAAACAAGCAGGGAGACTTGGAAGTCCTGGCACAGTCAAGGAATTATGATGTAATTGGAATAACAGAGACTTGGTGGGATAACTCACATGATTGGAGAACTGTCATGGATGGATATAACCTGTTCAGGAAGGATAGGCAGGGCAGAAAAGGTGGGGGAGTTGCGTTGTTTGTAAGAAGGCGGTATGACTGCTCAGAGCTCCAGTATGAAACTGCAGAAAAACCTGAGAGTCTCTGGATTAAATTTAGAAGTGTGAGCAACAAGGGTAATGTCGTGGTGGGAGTCTGCTACAGACCACCAGACCAGGGGGATGAGGTGGACGAGGCTTTCTTCCAGCAACTAACAGAAGTTACTAGATCACAGGCCCTGGTTCTCATGGGTGACTTTAATCACCCCGATATCTGCTGGGAGAGCAATACAGCAGTGCACAGACAATCCAGGAAGTTTTTGGAACGTGTAGGGGACAATTTCCTGGTGCAAGTGCTGGAGGAACCAACTAGGGGAAAAGCTCTTCTTGACCTGCTGCTCACAAACAGGGAAGAAATAGTAGAGGAAGCAATAGTGGATGGGAACCTCGGAGGCAGTGACCACAAGATGGTTGAGTTCAGGATCCTGACACAAGAAAGAAAGGAGAGCAGTAGAATACAGACCCTGGACTTCAGAAAGGCAGACTTCGACTCCCTCGGGGAACTGATGGGCAAGGTCCCCTGGGAGAATAACATGAGGGGGAAAGGAGTCGAGGAAACCTGGCTGTATTTTAAAGAATCCTTATTGAGGTTGAAGGAACAAACCATTCTGATGTGTAGAAAGAAAAGTAAATATGGTAGGTGACCAGCTTGGCTTAACAGTGAAATCCTTGCTCGTCTTAAACACAAAAAAGCAGCTTACAAGAAGTGGAAGTTTGGACAAATGACCACGGAGGAGTATAAAAATATTGCTCAGGCATACAGGAGTGAAATTAGGAAGGCGAAATCACACTTGAAGTTGCAGCTAGCTGGAGATGTAAGGAGTAACAAGAAGGGTTTCTTCAGGTATGTTAGCAACAAGAAGAAAGTCAAGGAAAGTGTGGGCCCCTTGCTGAATGGGAAACTAGTGACAGACGATGTGGAGAAAGCTAGTGTACTCAATGCTTTTTTTGCTTCTGTCTTCACAGACAAGGTCAGCTCCCAGACGGCTGCACTCTGCAGCACGGTATGGGGACCAGCCCTCTGTGGAGAAAGAAGTAGTTCAGGACTATTTAGAAAAGCTGGACGAGCACAAGTCCATGGGGTTGGATGCACTGCATCGGAGGGTGCTAAAGGAGTTGGCCGATGTGATTGCAGAGCCATTGGCTATTATCTTTGAAAAATCATGGCAATCAGGGGAGGTCCCGGATGACTGGAAAAAAGCTAATGTAGTGCCCATCTTTAAAAAAAGGGAAGAAGGAAGGTCCAGGGAACTACAGGCCAGTCAGTTTCACCTCAGTCCCTGGAACAATCATGGAACAGGTCCTCAAGGAATCAATTCTGAACCACTTAAAGGAGAGGAAAGTGAGCAGGAACAGTCAGCATGGATTCACCAAGGGCAAGTCATGCCTGACTAACCTAATTGCCTTCTATGATGAGATAACTGGCTCTGTGGATGAGGGGAAAGCAGTGGATGTGCTATTTCTTAACTTTAGCAAAGCTTTTGATACAGTCTCCCACAGTATTCTTGCAAGCAAGTTAAAGAAGTATGGGCTGGATGAATGGACGGTAAGGTGGATAGAAAACTGGCTAGATGGTCGGGCTCAATGGGTAGTGATCAATGGCTCCATGTCTAGTTGGCAGCCGGTATCAAGTGGAGTGCCCCAAGGGTCGGTGCTGGGGCCGGTTTTGTTCAATATCTTCATTACCGATCTGAAGGATGGTGTGGACTGCACCCTTAGCCAGTTTGCCGATGACACTAAACTGGGAGGAGTGGTTGATACGCTGGAGGGTAGGGATAGGATACAGAGGGACCTAGACAAATTAGAGGATTGGGCCAAAAGAAATATGATGAGGTAAGTGCAGAGTCCTGCACTTAGGACGGAAGAATCCCATGCACTGCTACAGATTGGGGACCGAATGGCTGGGCAGCAGTTCTGCAGAAAAGGACCTAGGGGTTACAGTGGACGAAAAGCTGAATATGAGTCAACAGTGTGCCCTTGTTGCCAAGAAGGCTAACAGCATTTTGGGTTGTATAAGTAGGGGAATTTCCAGCAGATCGAGGGAGGTGATCATTCCCCTCTATTCAGCACTGGTGAGGCCTCATTTGGAGTACTGTGTCCAGTTTTGGGCCCCACACTACAAGAAAGATGTGGATAAATTGGAAAGAGTCCAACGGAGGGTAACAAAAATGATCAGGAGTCTGGAGCACATGACTTATGAGGAAAGGCTGAGGGAACTGGGATTGTTTAGCCTGCAGAAGAGAAGAATGAGGGGGGATTTGATAGCTGCTTTCAACTACCTGAAAGGGGGTTCCAAAGAGGATGGATCTAGACTGTTCTCAGTGGTAGAAGATGACAGAACAAGGAGTAATGGTCTCAAGTTGCAGAGGGGGAGGTTTAGGTTGGATATTAGGAAAAACGTTTTCATTAGTAGTGTGGTGAAGAACTGGAATGGGTTACCTAAGGAGGTGGTGGAATCTCCTTCCTTAGAGGTTTTTAAGGTCAGGCTTGACAAAGCCCTGGCTGGGATGATTTAGTTGGGGTTGGTCCTGCTCTGAGCAGAGGGTTGGACTAAATGACCTCCTGAGGTCCCTTCCAACCCTCAGATTTTATGATCCTATGATTCTATGATACAAACCGTGTAGCCCCCTCTTGCAGTAAGACCCAAACTGGTTGTCTTTTAAACTCACCATTTTGTCCAAACATGATCTCATCTTCCTCTGTTTTCTTACGAGGTTCATCTCAATGACTCTGTTGTGGTCTAGGAGGTTATTTGCAAGGTCCCCATTAGTGACAAGTGCCAAATACGCAGTCCTTGACTTTGAAGTTAGTATAGTCTTTACACTAAGACAGGCAACTTAGCTCTCCCCTAGAGCTGTGTTGATCACGACCTTAGATGCTGCAACAAGCTAGTGCTAGGCTCCATTTCCTTAAGTATCTTTATAATTTTAACAGCTTTGCCCTGGAATCAATAGGCGTTTAACAGCAGCATTTCAAGTCTTAAGATTAACAATTCAAGCGTATTCATGAATGCTGTCCTTTGGACACAGATCCAAGAAATAGTCCAAGCAAAGATGAGAGATTCCTAGAACCATAATACATTTATATAGACAGACAGCTCTTCTCCTCTTTCTATATTGCAATAACCTAAATAAAGCATTCAATTTCCATTGGCAGAACTTTAGTAAACTGTTACATAGGCCAACTCTACACTTCAAAAAAATTGCCTGCATAACTATGTCAGTTAGAAGTGTGGAAAAAATCACACTCATAAACCACATAGCTATGCCAGCAGCACTCTTTACATCTCCCTCACCACCTACAACCCCTCTGTAGAAACAGCTTACATCAGGAAAAGAGAAAGGTCCTTTTGCTATTATAGCTAACGTAATTGGGTATGTGGTTTAACTGATGTCCTTTTTCCTTACATTAACAAGCCTACTAGTGACTTGTAATTTTGAACATTTTATGAGGCAACCTTAAGGTTGAGTAGGGTGTTTAAACTGTGTAGTATATTAGTAAGTAAAGGATTATGTAGCAATGGGAAACTTACTAGATCCCATTTTCAGATTGTGTATAATTTGATTTCTGTGATGTTCTGGGATGAAATCCAGACCAGTGAGGGCTTCTGTCACAGCCTGCCCCACAATCTTGGGGGCTTACTAATGCTTTGCTGTTGTAGCTCCTAACCTAGGCTGCTCACAAGCACCATCACATCATGTCAGTCACACCCTGGGGGAAGTTCTGCTGTCCCCAGCAGTCTGTCAGCAACATTCCAGTCAGACTCTGGCTTCCACCAGTCTTCGTTACTACTTGCAGGGTGACCTCAACAGACTCCAAGTCCCAAATTTAACCAAAAACATGTGTTCTGAACTGTCCAGTCCCTATCCTGAACAGTTCAGATAGTAAAGTTCTGTTGTCACCATAAAGGGTGAATATTCAACAGTTTGCTCTTTTAACCAGAGTTACGAAAAAGTTCAGTTTAAACATGACAATAGATTAGTTTAACTACAAAAATAGAGATTTTAAGGGAGTACAAGTATAAAGTATTAAAATCAGAAATGGTTACAAAAGAAATAAAGATAAAATGCTTTCTAGTAGGTAAAACTTAACAAGATTTATGCTAAAATCCTTACCACATGCTTCCAACAACAGGCCTGACCAAATTCTCAGGTCAGGATAATCCCACAGATTCAAAAGGCTGATTCCTTTTTCTTCTTAGGTGAAACAGAGACAGAGAGAGATCATGGGGTGTTTTTACCCCTCACTTTTCACTCATTTGAAATGCATTTTCCTGAGGATTGTCCCTAGATAAAGGGCATTCCAGCTGTGAGGAAAGAGATGTGGAATTCTGTGGTAAAAAACTTTCCCTGTTGTTTGCTAAAATGCAGATTGATATGTTCCTGCCCTGCTTTGCTGCCAAAGAGAAGCCACTTGACAGGTGATTGCCAATCAACTTTGATGACACCTTGCTAGAGGAATCAGCTTGTCCTTTGTCTTTGAGAAAGAACTTTACCCATTCCCCAGATTTGTCTGGTAAACACATTGTAATCATATTTACAGCTTATGTTCATAACTCTTAATACACATTTTGTACATACTGTGATGTTTTGGCATTACAGAAACCCCCTTGGAGCTGCCACCTGGTGTGCCAAGACTACTCCTGGCCCTGCTTTCCTGCCTTTTCCAGCTTGGGACTCCAGAATCCTGTCTGGTTTGAGCCAGACCCGCTAGCCTGCTGCAAACCCAGACCCAGGTCTGAGCCATGTCCCCTAACAGCTGTAGGCTTGCCTGGAAGCAGTTTAGGAAGTGTTCTTGCCTTTGACACCCAGGTGCCCAACTCCCAATGTGGTTCAAGCCCTGAATAAATCCGTTTTATTCTGTATAAAGCTTATACAGGGTAAAGTCATAAATAGTTCTCCCTCTATATCACAGATAGAGAGATATGCACAGCTGTTTGCCCCCCTCCAGGTACTAACACGTAGTCCAGGTTAATTAATACGTAAAAAGTTATTTTAATAAGTACAGAAAGTAGGATTTAAGTGGTTGCAAGTAGTAACAGACAGAACAAAGTGAATTACCAAGTAAAATAAAATAAAACATGCAAGTCTATGTCTAATCACACTGAATACAGATAAAAACCTCACCAGTTCCAGTAAACTTCCTTTTACAGGGTATGGTCCTCCTTGCCTGGGTCCAGCAATCACTCTCACCCCTGATAGTTATTGTCCTTTGTTCCAGTTTCTTTCAGGTATATCGTTGGGGGGTTGAGAGGCTCTCTCTTTAGCCAGCTGAAGACCAAATGGAGGGGTCTCCCAGGGGTTTAAATAGACTTTCTCCTCTGGGTGGACACCCCTCCCTCTCTCTGTGTAGCATCCAGTTCCAAAATGGAGTTTTGGGGTCACATGGGCAAGTCACATGTCCATGCACAACTCAGTTCTTTACCAGCCAAACCACATTCCTGGCGAAGCTCAGATGTGGATTTCTCCAAGTTCTTTTGTCTGTTAAGTGTTTCTTGATTGGTAACCTGCACATTCCTTTCTTCTGACACTGAGGAAATGCTCTTACTAAGGCTATGTAGACAACAAGCAAGTATACAGTCAATATTCATAACTTCAACTACAAAAATGATACATGCAGACAAACAGGAGGAATAGATTCAGTAGATTATAACTTTTACAGAGATATGTTACATGGCACATGTTGCATAAAACATATTTCAGTTATATCATATATACATTTATAAGCATCTCCCCATAAAGCCTTATGGGGTATACCCTCACACATATATTACACAGTAATATTGATGATCAGTGGGTTATTAGTTTTTAAATGATACCTAACAAGGCATAATTTTCACAATATGATTACAATTGTGTGTAGGGTCTGATTACAGGGAGTCCTTTCGGTCAAAGTTTCTTAAAACATTTCTGATAAGAAAGAAGGTTGGGTTTGAGTATTAGCTAGCCTCCACCAAAACACACTTTCATCCTTTTTTTTTTTTTTTACTTTTTTCATTTTGTTGCTCTTTATCAGATGGAAAAACAAAAACAACATTTTGTGATTTTTTTCTAAACATTGTTTCCTTTTTCTATCATAATTTCATTTTTGAGGAGATTTTCTGATCACCTCTGGTTTTGATATAATAGATTAAATTCTCTTCTTGCACTTCTTAAGGATGGTCTAGGCTTAAAAATATTTCCGGGATATGAGTTCTTTTGCCAGCATTGTGATATTGGTAAAAGCCCTAGTGCAGATGTAATTATAAAGGTGTCTTAAATCCAGGGCCGGCCTTATGAGTGGGTGACATGGATGACCGCTCAGGGTGCCGTTGTCAAGAAGCAAGGAGTGGGGCAGGCCTGGGGCGCAAGGCCCTGGAAGTTAGCTCAGGGCAATGAGTGGGGGAGGGAGGCAGCATGGCCTAGGGGTACTGTGGGGTGGAGAACCTAGGGAAGCAGCAGGGGCCAGGAGAGATGGCGGATGGATGGGGAGGCAGCAGGGCTTGCAGAAAATGGGGGGTGGGTCGAGAGTCCAGAGAGGCAGCTGGGTCAGAGGGTGATGGAAGGGGTGGAGAGCCCAGAGAGGCTGTGGAGGCCAGAGGGAAGGGGGGTGGGGGAGTCAGCGAGGGCCAAAATAAAAGTTTGCCCAAAATACAAGGGTGTCATTTCCCCTAACATTGGCCCTGCTTGAACCAATATAGCTTACTCGCCACCATGCTAGGTGTTTTTTGTTTGTTTGTTTTTGTCTTTTGCCACCAAAAGTTAGTGATAAAAAGATCACTAACTATCACAAAAGATAGTTAAAGTGGCAAAACGTTTTATTGTAGATAAACTGCTAGAGGTACAGCACTGAATTTGCTGTTGGCAGGAGGGGGTAAAGGGGCTTTAAACCAGGGCTTGGGAGGGAGTCCTCAGAAGATAGCATTCAGCTGTCTTCCTCAGTTCTGTTCAGGAATTCTCCTTCAGCCTGATTTGGGGTTTTTAGAAACTTTTTATACCAGAGATAACACAAAACTGTTGATGGGGTGGTTTAAAGATTCTGGTAGTATGCAGCAGGGTGCCATAATGAGGATTACCAGACAGCAAATGTGAAAAATCGGGACAGGGGGTGCGGGGTAATAGGAGACTATATAAAAAAAGACCCAACAATCGGGACTGTCCCTATAAATCGGGACATCTGGTCACCCTATGGCATATATACCCTAGCAGAAATAGTGGGGGCATGACCCCATGGGCCCCTGGCATGCATCACCTCTGCTTTACAGAACTCCCATCCCCTATACCCAGTGTAAAGGGGTCATGTGTATATGTATGTGAGAGAGAATTTCATCCAGTATGTGAAGAAGCATTGTGTACTTCATTAGAAACAGTATCAATATTGCTTCTAGGAAAGGAACATTATAGCTCAGTAAATGGCTGAATAGTGGTACCATCAACATGTGTAGCAAAGTGTCTATTAAAACAGTCATGGTCACTGTTTCTAGGAAAAGAAGGAGATAATTTATTTTTTCATGAGCATGTTTGAGGGTGTGGATGGCAGGTGGGGGTGAAGGAGTCTGTCAGGTAATTGGCCAAAGATAAAACCTCATTTAGTGAATGCTAGTGGATACCAATAGAAGTTCTGTAAAAAAAAGCATGTTTTATGTACGTTTTCTTAAAGGCTGGCTGATTCAAACACAACATTTCTTTATGAATTGTTGCTGTTTTCAACACCAGCAAGTTTTCTAATATTTTTATTGCTTTTGTCTGACACATTTATTGATCTCCGCTCTGTCATGTTATTTCTTTTTATGCTTTAATTAAATGTATGATCCCTTCTCATGTTCAACACTGTTAATGTGTTAATCAGATACAGTATTACATTCTGACTATTGAACATTAAAGTGAGAAATCATCTTCCATTTGCATGTTTTCAGTGTTCCGATGTTCTTTGTCTCTTTGGGAGATAATGTGAGAGTATGTATATTACCTAATGCTGACAGAAAGAGGCTATAATGATTAGGAGAGAGAATCAGACTCAATTTTTGTAGAGACATGGTGGGTGAGGTAATATCTTTTATTGGACAAACTTCTGTTGGTGAGAGAGACAAGATTTCAAGCGTACACCGAGCTCTTCTTTAGTAATCATTTATTAGACATATTCATTAGGAATGTATATATGTATACAGGAGGCCAACGACTGTTTCAGAAAATGCAATTATTGTCAAGTCTGGGAGCTTGTGTTTATTTTCCCTGGTGGTATATGAATTTGCTGCTTGTGGCTTACTTAAAAGAGTGAACGTGCTTCAGTAAAGCTGCTGCAGAAAGATCATTGGAATTGAGAGAGGTGCTAAAAGCTAGCCTACTGACTTGGCAAAAGCACAACAAGAGATCCAGTCTGGAGCTGGCATGCTTGGATTGTGAGGGGGGCTGGGAATTACCCTCTCTTCCACTCACATTTCCTGATGTTAGTCGAATGGTGACGGAGCACTGCAGAGATGGCTATGTAATCCAGTTAGAAGATCGAAGAGGATTAAAGACTAAAGGGGAAAAAAACACAGCAACTGAAGGATGAAGAGTCAGAGGAAAAGCCTGAAGATCTTTTCTCTACTTGCCTCCAGATGAGTGTCTAGCACAGTATGAGAAAGCCCACACTTCAATACCTTTGGCTACACTTTTGCTTTACACACAGAGAGACCTGCGTAGGGGGCCTCAGGAGATATATCACCTCCACATCAGGAGTGGTTTTTGCCTCAGGTTACACAAACTCCCAAGGGCGACCACAATTACTATGGCACAGGTTGCTCCCCCGGAACATGGTCCCTGCAGGCAGGAACAGAACAGGGAATGGAGCAATGGACCTACCTTCTCCCTAACTCTTTCCCTGGAGAGGGAACAAAGATCAAACAAGCAGTCCTCACTCAGGGACACTTGCATAGCTGCACTAGAGAGGGAAGGCTCCTTGCTAGCGTGTCCATACAAGGACTGATCACAATCAGGCCTCTTGCAGGAAGAATTGGGGATACCAAGGAATCATTGGAGGACCACAGTAGAAATAACAAAAAATATTAAGAAACTCTTTGTCTTTTCACTCTCTTAATGACTGCCACCTCATCTACTGCTTTGTCAGTCTGAAAGAGACAGTCCATCTTTAGCTGTTTGATACCACAGACAGGGGTAATGCACAGTATTGAGAAAGAAGCATTCAAAAGTGGGGGGAAAGGTATACTAATAACATACCACCTGTCTTCTGAACTGCTTTAACAAGGAGCCATTAACACCAACTCTCATGTTAAAAGGATAGTGACACAGCATGTGATGGCTCATATAAACTAAGTCCCATCCCCTCCTGGTTCTGCAAGCCTTTCACATGGCATTATGTCAGAGCACTGAAAGCTTTCAGATGTGGATCTTAAATTTTATATTTCCCAAGGAAAAGGGGCACAGCCATGATACTTTGGGACTGATCTTCAGTGGGTATAAAGCAGTATAGCGCCCCAGAAATCAGTGGAACTTCACCAATTTACACCAGCTGAGAATCTGGCCTAATTAGTAAATCCCATAATTCATTCCCTCCTCCTTTGTTTTATATGCAGCTTTTTAAACTACTCCAGGCCAAGCTAGATGAATATAATTTGTGTAAAATGAGCCCTGGTATTGTACCAAGCTTAGAGTGAATTGCAGCTGTACATTTCTTTATTCTGTAAGAAAAGAAAAGCTCAGTATAGTGAGTCAGTATGCAAAGTGCAAAACCTTTTATCCACTCCAAGTATTATTCAAGTCACACTAACAGACTCAGTCTGAGGCACATCATCACCATAAAACCAAGGAAAAATAGATTAAGCTTTATAAAGACCTGATATAAAGCACACTGAAGTCAATGGTCTTTGGATCTTAATGACTTCAGTGAACTTTGGATGAAGCCAGGAATGTGTACAAGAATATAACTTAAATATCTTAAGTGTTGCACTATGTGGTTAAGTACATCACTTGCATCTTACTGCATATGATTTACACCAAAATAAAATATGAATGCAAGGGACCAAAATTTCTGCATAAAGGATACCTGGATTCACATACTATTGGTCAGGTCCAGCGAAGAAAGTGGGACAATGCACTGGCTTACTCCCTCTCTAGAGTAAATTGAAAGGAAATGGGTATAGCTTGGCTCCATTCCTTTCCCCTACTCACTAGTTCGATTACCTGAGCCAGTGAAGGATGGGTAGTAATTTACTGCTGGTCTATACCAGTTATACATCCAGGATCCAGGAGAAAGCAGAAGAAGAGGAACTGGGCTTCAGAGGGCTGTGTCTGAGTTACAGAGCCTCCAAATGCTACTCCGGGGTTGCTGCACCACCCTTTGTTTGGGATTATGCCTAATGTCACAGCCTTTGTAGGAAAAGGAAAGCTTAATGCAACATATGTATGTACTTGACAAAATTCTGACTTCTCCAAAGTGCCAAATGCAGGGATTAAAGGTCCAAGGTTAGGTGACAAAAGGACAAATTCATTTTGGAAAGGATCGTTGGTGTAGTGATTGCAGGTCCTATTATAGGACCAGATTTTGATACTTTTACTCACTTTCAGAAGCTTCTTACTCCATGAGTATTCCCATTGACTTAAGTGGGACCATTTGTGCAGAAAGATACTGTTCAGAATGAGTAAGGGTGGCAGAATCTGGCTCCTAATATGCAGGGCTGATCATAATATGTATTATATATTCATGCTTTATAGTACTCAGCTGTATTATCTGTATGTTCCCCCAAAGTCTAGTCATGTTTCATTGGTATGGGAAATTTATTGTGATTTGTTCAAAAGCTTGGTAAATCCATCTGTCCTTCTTATAAATGTGACTCAGGAGATTTGTTGACAGTCATCTCTCAATTGCTCCAGAGATTATACTGTAGAACTGGAAAGGGCAATCACTTTTGCTTTAATAGATGGTGAAACAATTCTTTACATTTGAAAAGGCAGTTACAAAAAAATCCCAAAGCAAACCTATCTGTCATGGGGTGTCCACCCCATGTAAGCCTTGACCAGGTTAAAAAGGGTTCATTAACCTTATGGGCTGCACCGGGAGGAGAGCCAATCAATAATAAGCCTACTGAAGGCCAGCTGTGGGAGGAGTGGGATAAGCTTACTTACCTTACAAAGAGAGGAAGTTGGTGGTAGAAGAGCTGTAAGAATTTTGTAGTTGCCTGTAGAGAGGAGGGGAGTTGGGAAGAGAGAAGGAGGAAGTATGGGGGAAAATAAGCCCTGGGATCCTGCCTTGGAATACAAACTCTGGCAAGGACGGGGGGTGAGAGGTGAAGTTGCCACAGGGAAAAGATGAAGCTCCCTGGTAAACCAGACATCTCTGAACTTATCTAGCCTCTGGCTGGAAACCTTGTAGTGACAGGCTCTCTCAGGAGAGTTCTAGCATTTCTTGCTTACATTCAAGGTGAAAATATTTCTACTGGTAACCTGGTGGGAGGGTGCAGAAGACAGGGGAGAAAGGTAGGAAAGAGCCCAAGGCAACAAGGTCTGATCTTGAACAGGCCATGGTTGCTGGGTATAGGATCCCTGGGCTGCAACCTGGAGTAGCATGAGGGCACGGGTTTCCCTACTGGCCATAGGGAAAGTGGCATGGACTGGGCAGTGGATCAGCAGACCGCTTGAGACAGCCTGTACAGTGGGATTTTGATATCCCACAAAGAGAGGACTATAGTGACCTGGACAGAGGACCAAGTCACAAAGAGAGAGTAACCTGAGTCCAGAGAGAGACACACAAGACAGACTGACTATGGTGTGAACAACCAAATGAGGGGGTGTCAGACCTGTTGAGAGCTCATCCTCAGATCAGCCCCAAAGAGGTGCCCCAGCAGTGAGCCGTAAACCCTGTGACACTATCAAACCTATCAGAAATGTTCTGAGAAATAATTTTAGAAAACCCCATTAGAATATCTAATGAAAAGGGAAGGCATCTGCAAAACTATTATCTTTCTCATTAGTTACAGTTATTTGTGTTGGAAAACAATTGATTTTAATCCATTTTTTCTACATTGAAGCAGTTTATGTGGTGCTTCGTGTGACATGCAGTATAGAAAGATATGGTCCCCATCCACTTTAACATATATAACATGATGTTATTTGGCTTTGTAATCTGAGATATCTCAGGCATCCACATAAAATCTTCAGCTGGTATAAACTGGTGTTACAAGACTTGAGGATCTGGGCCTAAAGAGTTCTTTCTGTTTCTATTAGTACAGCAGCCTGTGTTGTCTGTAATATCTACACTTGACAAAAATCTGATGTAGAAATTGAGTGAATTTCCTAAAATATAACTAGGACATAACAGAAATCTTGCTTCTCTTGTTCCTGGACATTTTCATGGTTCTTTTCACTATCATCCATCCCTTTTGAGCACAGTTGAGGGACACCTTACAATGCCTTAACTCACCTTGAGGACGGTTTTCCTCCTTAAGTAGTCCCATTGCAATTAAGATAATATTCATAGTGAGTAAAGATATCATCTCACCTTAAATTATTAACATATTAAAGGGATCACCATGGAAGTTCAAATTAGATGCTGTGCAGCCTTTGCTGAAGTAGAAGAAATTGCAATCCCCAATGCAATGCATTGTTTCTGCAGCATACATAACTTCATTTGAGTTGGAGAACATGAACACTGAAATCTTAACAGCCTTTCTTTTTATTAAACTGCCATGGTAATTGTGTGTCTTTTATAATTTTGGGTGTATTACTCATTTGCTTTAATTTAATATCAACTGGACTTAAAAATTGCTCTGTAGATTTGTTACCTACACAAGAACCTTTATTATATATTTGTATTAGTGTTACTAACAGGGCTCAACTAACAGCAGGGACCTACAGTTCTAGGTATTTTTCAGAGACTTAGTAGGAGACAGTTCCCTGCCCTAATAGTTTACAGTCTAAAGAGACAAGACAAACTAAGGTTGGGAGAAAAAAAGTATCACGATCCCTGTTTTCAGATGGGGAGATAAGGCATAGAGAGAGAAGTGTGTGTGTGTGTGTGTGTGTGTGTGTGTGTGTGTGTGTGTGTGTGTGTGTGTGTGTGTGTGTGTGTGTGTGTGTGTGTGTGTTTACTACAATCCCTGGGACTGTAAACAGCTCCAGAGAAGTACCACCCCTTGGGCGGTTTGCATATACTAGTTTAGACAGGTCTCATTATCCCAAGGAGACAAACAAAAGGATGTTGGTATAAAAGGCTCACTTTAGCCTGACAGAGGGGGGCTTCATTTCAATTTAACAACTGGACTTCGCTTTTTGTTGGGTTTGGAAGGACTTTGACCTGCAAGATTCCCCTATATGGTAGATAGGCAACTGCTTGTATGTTAAGCATACATTTATTATTTTGTATGTGCTCTCTCTGTTTTTTGTCCTTAAATAAATGTATTCTGCTCTAAAATAACCGTTTGGCTACTTGTAACCACTGGCATACCTATCATCGCCTTTTTAGAGAAAGCAAAGTACAAAGGCTGGGCATTAGTCAAACCTGCTTGAAATTATTGTAGTGCAACTGCAGGCAGCTGCAGCCTAAAACTTCAGTCTTGAGAGAGAAGGGATGAGAGAGCGGTGAGAGCTAGTGGCCTGAGAGGGCCAAAACTGGGATAACTTGCATGAAAGTCTGGGACAGAGTCAGGAACTGACTCTACATCCTCCCAGGGTTCCAGTCCAGATTTTGACAACACTACCAACCTCTGGGTGATTTGCTTGATATGAATGTGCATATGGCTGCATTGTGTTTATTTTATAGCACATAGCTATCTATTGATAGGCATCCTTTAGATGTCTGAACTATTAAATTAACTAAACTCCATTTGGTACAAAATATGGTGGCAAGACTTCTACTGAAAAATAACACAAGAGCAAATGCCGTCTATTAGATAGAATTGCCTTCTGGTGTCTCAGTGAAGTTACTCGTACCTACCATTATTTTAACGTTTTAAGGCACTGGATAATTTTAGTCTACCACATTCATACACCTCGTATACCTTTGGAGCTGGGCAGAAAAGAAAAGTTATTGGCTATGCAAAGTTTGCTTCGGTGTTGGATCTGTGAAAGTTGACTCTGCATCAAGTGTGAAGAGCTCATTCTATATTTTGTTTTTATAAATCTAAATGGAAAACTAACCTTTTAGCTTTCACTTCTAGTTCTTATAGATTTCATGTAATGGCTCTGTGTGGTAATAATGTTTTAACCTTCACTAGCATTACTATGTAAGGAGCTCTGTTGTATCCTACGTGAAAGAAACTGTAAAATAAGTTAAGTCTTCAGCCCATACATAGGTGGTAGCATCTGTGTGGCATAGTCTCCCACTGATTTAAAAGCAAGTATTTTTTGCTTGTGGGGGAGGGATAGCTCAGTGGTTTGAGCATTGGCCTGCTAAACCCAGGGTTGTGAGTTCAGTCCTTGAGGGGGCCATTTGGGGATATGGGGCAAAATTAGGGGTTGGTCCTGCTTTGAGCAGGGGGTTGGACTAGATGACCTCCTGAGGTCCCTTCCAACCCTGAGATTCTATGATTTGTGCTTTTGACTTCTCCCTCTTGCTCAGCTTCCTGGTCACTTTCCTTCAGCTTTAGCAATTTGTCCTTTGTGCAATTTATCCACTATTTTTTCAGTGTTTAATTTCAACACTGCTCTCCCCAGATGCCTACCTTGCCTCCTTTCGTGACATATATATCTGAACATTACAAATGGCATTTATGTGCCTTGTACAGCTCTACTGCACATGTAAAGGGTTTTTATGTTTAAAAATTGCCACCTTGCAAGCATTGGTTATACTTATAATGTCAGAGCCTTACTTTGTCTACTTACACAGAGTGCTGAGTGTGTGGACCAGACTCTTTACGGAGATTGGAAGGCAGGTGCCAGACTGATTGTGAATGTACAGTGTAAACAGAATGGACGCTTTCAGGTTATTAAACATAGTCTAACTCTCTTAATGCTATTCAGTTCATGTCAGATTTATTTAAGGGTACAGAAGCACAGCAGCCTACATACACAGCGATATGTTGAGCCTTGTGGCTAAAATATAGGCTTGCATAGTTGTTGATATGTTGATAAATACACCAGTATTTAATTAACATTGTTAATAGAGCACTGTAAGCAAACGTGGTTCTGTACAGTAGGTGAGCTCTGCCAAAGAGATAGCAAGCCCTGCAAGGCAATGAAGCAATCAACTGTCTGGACCCAGAACAACAAACTATACAGCATTCACAACATATATACCAATGGTGCAAGCTCTTGGGGCATGATCCAAAGTCCATTGAAATCAACCTGATCTTTCCATCAATTTCAAATATGCTTTGGATCAGTTGGAACATGGACTGTTTCTTTGAACATGTGACTTTCTTTTCCCTACGGAAGAGAAGAAAGGGACCTAGCCTGCACTGACTGAGGCTGTAGCGTGTGTAGAGGAAAGGCTAATAGGAAGTGAAAAGGCAGTAGTGGGGGAAGGAGACAAAGGGACTTACCAGTAAAGAAGCTATAGGAGAACAGTAGACATTAGGAAAAAAGCAGGACACAAGCAGTTGTGACCTGCACAGGATGTGCCATGTTTGTCTTTCTTCCACAGGATAGAAGCGACTTTGTCTGTACAAAGTGCAAGCTGATCTCCGTATTGGAAGAAAAGATTCAAGGTCTGGAGAAACGAGTATCAACCCTGCGTTCCATAAAAGAAAATGAAGAGTTCCTGGATAGACGTCAGGATCGGCTTCAGCGGGCACAATGTTCTGAAGATTCAGAGCAGGCTACGCAGCGGGGACAGAAGGCCAGCGAGGATAATTGGCGGCATGTGACTTCCAGAAGAGGAAAGAGTACCAGAAAAGTCCATGTACCAGAAACACAGATTCAGGTGAGCAACCGTTTTCATGTTCTCTCTGCAGGCACTAGTGCAGAGAGTGGCGTGGATGATACATCTGAGGGAACAGAGCAGAAGGAGACTCCACCGATTGGAAGGCATGAGATGCACCGTCCTAGGGATGGGGGTTCCACGACCACCACTCCCAAGAGGAGGAGGAGGGTGGTGATGCTCGGGGAAGTCTCTCCTCAGGGGGACTGAGTCATCTATCTGCCGCCCTGACCGGGAAAACCGAGAGGTGTGCTGCTTGCCAGGGGCTAGGATTCATGATGTGACGGAGAGACTGCCGAGACTCATGAAGCCCTCATATCGCTACCCCTTGTTGCTTCTCCACGTGGGCACTAATGATACTGCCAAGAATGACCTTGAGCGTATCACTGCAGACTACGTGGCTCTGGGAAGAAGGATAAAGGAGTTTGAGGCGCAAGTAGTGTTCTCGTCTATCCTCCCTGTGGCAGGAAAAGGCCGGGGTAGAGACCGTCGAATCGTGGAAGTCAACGAATGGCTACGCAGATGGTGTCAGAGAGAAGGGTTTGGATTCTTTGACCATGGGATGGTGTTCCAAGAAGAAGGAGCGCTAGGCAGAGATGGGCTCCACCTGACGAAGAGAGGGAAGAGCATCTTTGGAAGCAGGCTGGCTAACATAGTGACGAGGGATTTAAACTAGATTCACCGGGGGAAGGAGACCAAAGCCCCGAGGTAAGTGGGGAAGTGGGATACCGGGAGGAAGCACAAGTAGGTGAGTGCAAGAGGGGAAGGCTCCTGCCCCATACTGGGACAGCAGGACAATCGGTGAGTTATTTTAAATGCCTATACACAAATGCAAGAAGCCTGGGGAACAAGCAGGGAGAACTGGAAGTCCTGGCACAGTCAAGGAATTATGATGTAATTGGAATAACAGAGACTTGGTGGGATAACTCATATGACTGGAGTACTGTCATGGATGGATATAAACAGTTCAGGAAGGATAGGCAGGGTAGAAAAGGTGGGGGAGTTGCGTTGTATGTAAGGGCTGGTCTACACTAACCCCCCAATTCGAACTAAGATATGCAACTTCAGCTACGTGAATAAAGTAGCTGAAGTCGAACTATCTTAGTTCGAATGAAAACGTACTTACCCGGGGTCCACATGCGGCGCGCAGGCTCCCCCGTCGACTCCGCCTACTCCGTTCCTCGAGCTGGATTACCAGCGTCGATGGGGGAGCACTTCCTGGTTTGATTTATCGCGTCAAGACAAGACACGATAAATCAAACCCAGAACATCGATCCGACGCCTCCGATCCAGCCGGTAAGTGTAGACCTACCCTAAGAGAGCAGTATGACTGCTCAGAGCTCCAGTATGAAACTGCATAAAAACCTGAGAGTCTCTGGATTAAATTTAGAAGTGTGAGCAACAAGGGTAATGTCATGGTGGGAGTCTGCTACAGACCACCAGACCAGGGGGATGAGGTGGACGAGGCTTTCTTCCAGCAACTAACAGAAGTTGCTAGATCACAGGCCCTGGTTTTCATGGGTGACTTTAATCACCCCGATATCTGCTGGGAGAGCAATACAGTGGTGCACAGACAATCCAGGAAGTTTTTGGAAAGTGTAGGGGACAATTTCCTGGTGCAAGTGCTGGAGGAACCAACTACGGGAAACGCTCTTCTTGACCTGCTGCTCACAAACAGGGAAGAAATAGTAGAGGAATCAATAGTGGATGGGAACCTGGGAGGCAGTGACCATGAGATGATTGAGTTCAGGATCCTGACACAAGGAAGAAAGGAGAGCAGTAGAACAGAGACCATGGACTTCAGAAAAGCAGACTTCGACTCCCTCAGGGAACTGATGGGCAAGGTCCCCTGGGAGAATAACATGAGGGGGAAAGCAGTCGAGGAAAGCTGGCTGTATTTTAAAGAATCTATATTGAGGTTGCAGGAACAAACCATCCCGATGTGTAGGAAGAAAAGTAAATATGGCAGGCGACCAGCTTGGCTTAACGGTGTAATCCTTGCTCGTCTTAAACACAAAAAAGCAGCTTACAAGAAGTGGAAGATTGGACTAATGACCATGGAGCAGTATAAAAGTATTGCTCAGGCATGCAGGGGTGAAATTAGGAAGGCCAAATCAGACTTGGAGTTGCAGCTAGCTGGAGATATTAGGAGTAACAAGAAGGGTTTCTTCAGGTATGTTAGCAACAAGAAGAAAGTCAAGGAAAGTGTGGGCCCCTTGCTGAATGAGGGAGGGAACCTAGTGACAGAGGATGTGGAGAAAGCTAGTGTACTCAATGCTTTTTTTGCCTCTGTCTTCACAGACAAGGTCAGCTCCCAGGCGGCTGCACTCCGCAGCACAGTATGGGGAGGAGCTGACCAGCCCTCTGTGGAGAAAGAAATAGTTCGGGACTATTTAGAAAAGCTGGTTGAGCACAAGTCCATGGGGCCGGATGCACTGCATCCGAGGGTGCTAAAGGAGTTGGCCGATGAGATTGCAGAGCCATTGGCCATTATCTTTGACAAATCATGGCAATCGGGGGAGATCCCGGATGACTGGAAAAAAGCGAATGTAGTGCCCATCTTTAAAAAAGGGAAGAAGGAAGATCCGGGGAACTACAGGCCAGTCAGTCTCACCTCAGTCCCTGGAAAAATCATGGAACAGGTCCTCAAGGAATCAATTCTGAACCACTTAAAGGAGAAGAAAGTGAGCAGGAACAGTCAGCATGGATTCACCAAGGGCAAGTCATGCCTGACTAACCTAATTGCCTTCTATGATGAGATAACTGGCTCTGTGGATGAGGGGAAAGCAGTGGATGTGCTATTTCTTACATTTAGCAAAGCTTTTGATACAGTCTCCCACAGTATTCTTGCCAGCAAGTTAAAGAAGTATGGGCTGGATGAATGGACGGTAAGGTGGATAGAAAACTGGCTAGATGGTTGGGCTCAACGGGTAGTGATCAATGGTTCCATGTCTGGTTGGCAGCCGGTATCAAGTGGAGTGCCTCAAAGGTCAGCGCTGGGGCTGGTTTTGTTCAATATCTTCATTAACGATCTGGAGGATGGTGTGCACTGCACCCTTAGCAAGTTTGCAGATGACACTAAACTGGGAGGAGTGGTTGATACGCTGGAGGGTAGGGATAGGATACAGAGGGACCTAGACAAATTAGAGGATTGGGCCAAAAGAAATCTGATGAGGTTCAACAAGGACAAGTGCAGAGTCCTGCACTTAGGACGGAAGAATCCCATGCACTGCTACAGACTAGGGACCGAATGGCTGGCCAGCAGTTCTGCAGAAAAGGACCTAGGGGTTACGGTGGACGAAAAGCTGAATATGAGTCAACAGTGTGCCCTTGTTGCCAAGAAGGCTAATGGCATTTTGGGCTGTATAAGTAGGGGCATTTCCAGCAGATCGAGGGACGTGATTATTCCCCTCTATTTGGCACTGGTGAGGCCTCATTTGGAGTACTGTGTCCAGTTTTGGGCCCCACACTACAAGAAGGATGTGGATAATTTGGAAAGAGTCCAGCGGAGGGCAACAAAAATGATTAGGGGACTGGAGCACATGACTTATGAGGAGAGGCTGAGGGAACTGGGATTGTTTAGCCTGCAGAAGAGAAGAATGAGGGGGGATTTGATAGCTGCTTTCAACTACCTGAAAGGGGGTTCCAAAGAGGATGGATCTAGACTGTTCTCAGTGGTAGAAGATGACAGAACAAGGAGTAATGGTCTCAAGTTGCAGAGGGGGAGGTTTAGGTTGGATATTAGGAAAAACTTTTTCACTAGTAGGGTGGTGAAGCACTGGAATGGGTTACCTAGGGAGGTGGTGGAATCTCCTTCCTTAGAGGTTTTTAAGGTCAGGCTTGACAAAGCCCTGGCTGGGATGATTTAGTTGGGGATTGGTCCTGCTTTGAGCAGGGGGTTGGACTAGATGACCTCCTGAGGTCCCTTCCAACCCTGAGATTCTATGATTCTATGATAAGGAAAGAAGTAGAGGAAAGCTGGGTTATGGAGAGGTAGTTTTAATGTACTAAAAAAAAAAGGGTCATTTGTGGAAATTAAAAGGGGGAGGAAATGTGGAAACTAGAGCTGGGAGAAATTTTTCAGACTAATACTTTATTCAGTGAAAAGTGAAACAGTTTTGGCCAACCTGAAACAATTCTCTGGTTTGACACCAACAGTTTCTTAAATTCACAAAATGGCCAGAAGAGGAGGTGGTATGCACCACCTTATTCCCTTTATCTCAGTACCTAGGGTACTCACCTGGAATGTAGGAGTCCCTAGTTCAAATTCTCTCTCTATAACCAATCTGAAATTTACTTTTTCAATTCACCCAAAATTCTGAAAAAAATCATATCTGGTTTGAGTTAGACTGTAATCTTTTCTTGTTTTTTTTGTCCTGTCCCCCCCCCCAAATTGCCACCAAATGGGGAAAAAAATCACGTATTTGCCAAGTTTTGTTAATATTCTTGGAAGAATGTGGTTTGTCCTTCAGCACTTGCTGGAGGGAGGAGATGGCTGTATGTGGAGTAGAACTGTGGGGAGAAGTCTCTGAAATCAAAGGCCTTTTCTCCTTCCGGGTGGTTCTAGTAGCCAAAGTGAAGTACTGGGGTGTAGCATTCTGGTGGAAGGTGGTAAAAGATAACCAGGGGAGAAGGAGAGGACTCCAAGCACCTCTGGAACTTTTGCCGGAGGCAATGGTAGCTGATGGCTATGTGATGTTTGACTCTCAACAAGCTGGATGATGTGTACCCCATTACAAGGTTTTCCTCTCTTTTATGTTGTCTGGCTACTGGTGTCTTTGCTCAGAATGTTTTCAGACATGCCTTTTCCTCCATGTTGCCTAGACATCAGTAGTGGGGTCACTATGGATATGTCTGCACTGCACCTGGGAGATGTGATTCTCAGACTGGATAGATAGACTTGCACTAGCTCAGTTTGGTTTGAGCTAGTGCACTAAATATTGTGTGGACAGTGCTGCATTGGCAGTGGCTCAGGCTAGCCACCTTCACTCAGATCCAGGGACTGCCTGGCCCCAGCCTGACTCAGAGCAGCAATTACATGAAAGTCCTGCTTTAACTCTGTATCCCTGGGCTCTAGGGAGTATACTCATTTGCTCTATAGGGATGGTGCACGTGCAGTCTGAGCAGCACTAGAAGGTAAGAGAGGCTCAAGTATCCTCAGTGAGTTGGTAAAATCTAAGATACTGCTACTGAGCAATTGCAAACTGAGATTTGTCAATGGAAAATCTTGGCCAAATTTAGGCATATTTTCACAGGAACAGCAGAAGCCACAT
This sequence comes from Chelydra serpentina, assembly GCA_037349315.1. Taxonomy (NCBI): domain Eukaryota; kingdom Metazoa; phylum Chordata; order Testudines; family Chelydridae; genus Chelydra; species Chelydra serpentina. Next base: position 84,204,298 of record JBAIAC010000004.1, read on the forward strand.
TCCTGATACAAAGGCAATCACCCAGCCAAATGTGAAGTCTCTGAACAAAAGTGTGTAGGTGCTACAGCTTTTATAAAAAGGCCACCAGAACTTTTTAATCTGGGCAAAACAATGTATTTCCCCCTAACCTCCTTCCTCTCAAAAACAGCTGAACTCATTTAGCTGAAATTTTCCAAAAACCTTGTGTGGGTGGCAGACACCAAGCAGGGAAAATTTCAGTCCAAATGGTTGAAGTCTAGTAAGTGAAAGCAGTTTTATAATGAAAAGTGTCAGGCAACCTTAAGGGGTGGTTCAACTCTAGTCCTGAGTACAAGTATAGTAACATTCAGTGCCTCCGTCTAAGGATCAGGGTCCCATTTTGCCAATCAAAGTACAGAGTAAGAGACAGTCCCTGCTCCAAGGACTTTACAATCAAAAGCTCTAATCCTGCAATATGTAGCATGTAAATAGGCTGCTGTGCCCATGCAGAGCTCTGTGCGAGTGCATAGGGTGGCACTGGCAAGGAGCCAAATGGCTTGGTGGTGTGGGGCATTCATGTAGGATGTTGGAGATCAAAGCTGAAGTTCTTGACCTGAATTAGTCAGGGAAGGGACTTGGGCCTGCATCTACTATAACCCAGATGAATGACATAACCAGCAGGCTATTGGTACCACCTCTCCATTTCCCCCACACTCAGTTTCTGAAATCTTGAAAATGTCCATTGGACAGGAAAACCATTTCCCATTTTTTAAAATAAACTAAGAATAAAATAAATTAAACACCTACTGGCCACCTGCCTAGTTCTTATCAGCTGGCAGTTTCTTGAATGCATCAAAGTGGGAGCAAACATTGAGGAGATATTTGAGGAGAATAGGGTAGAGATTTCATGGATTTGGTGGTCTTCTGTTCAGAAAGGATGTCCTGGACAAATGAGTGAAGGCACTTGTAGGAATGGAAAAATGGTCAATTGGGAGTAACATCAGATGTTGAGTGGAGAATGCAGAAAATGTGATGGGGCAATTTGATAAGGTACAAAAGCAGAAAGGTTTCTGGGTCTTCAAGATGAGCACAAGAACCCAGTGGAGGGATCCAAAAAGCAGGGAGTGGGGGAGAAGGGATAAAATGGCAGTTTTAGCAGGAGTATTTTGAAAGAACCTGATTACAATGTGTGTTCCGCAAAGGCCGGAGAGAAGGTTGTAGTAGTGTAGAAAAGCAATGAGGACCTGAGCAAAACTGTAATGCTGTGTACTGAAAGAAAAGGCTGGATGTTGAAAATGGTGGAAGGAAGAAATGGAAAGGCTTGAATGTGGTCTGCCTGTGTATGGCTAGAGAAATTTATGGTTCTGTATTACATTATCTTACTTTCTGCAACCTTCTGCAGAAGTTTTTTTGCATCAGGCTTTCTGCAGTAGTGCCTGAACAGACACAGATACCGCTGGAGTTTGAAACTTCATAAATCAAACCTGCAAGTGTCTTCAGTGATTTTTATCACAGACGTCGGTATTCTCTGTTATCTTCATTGCAATGGGAAACAGATCCCCAGAAGCAGGCCTTTTGATTTTTTGTGTCTTTCTGTGACTCTGACATTCTGTTAACAGTTCCATCTTTTTAGAGGCTCTTCATGAGGGGAAAACAGCAGTGGGTGATAACAAAGGAAAGAACAAAAGCCAATGTAAGGTCTGAAGCAGTGGCTGGGGATGGTGAGTAGGATGTTTAACTCTTTCAAACATTAAAAAAGTTGTACTTTTTATTTTTTACAAAAGTGCATTTTATCTTGTCTCAAAACAATATTGAACAAGCCTGAAAAAAGCAGTTTTTTTACTGTAAATTCTTATTTGTACTTCATAACTTAAGAGTAGGCTGAGAGACAATAACAGAGACATCTTCAGAAGAAGTATATAATGTGTCACAAATGATGGTGAAAGAAACAGTACCAGAGCAATACCAGTAGAATAGAACATGTACTTGACTTGGTGTGACAGGTAGTATTAAATAATTTGTATGTGCACTGTGATGTTTTTAACAATGTGGTTATTCATGTTAAGTAGCATATTGTATCTATTCTACGCATATCTTTGGTACACTGGAAAGAGCCAGGAAGACTAAATACTTCTGGAAGCACTCACAGTTAGAGAGAGATTTTTAATGTTTAAAAGAGTTAAACATCCTACTCACCATCCCCAGCCACTGCTGCAGACATTACATTAAGAAATAAACCAAATCAGGTCTTTGTTTGTTTTATTTCTTAATGAGGTTTTTTTTCCATCTCTAATTCTGACTGTAACAATGCCTCCCAAGGCAGCCACCCCCAATCTGTATGAAAATCTCTGTCAAGAGAAAAAGTTCTTCTCTGCTAGTAGGTTTAAATGTTGGCTGGTAGAGTTCTACTGGAAGTGTAGTGTGGGCAACTCATGTCTTTTTATTATAAATCTCATGATATCTGATATTTTATATAAAGCCTCAGCTCCTGTAGGCAAGAGACTTTGTAAGAATGTGATCTTCCATTAAGAAAAGATTAAACTGGTAGGATTAATTCTCTCATTTCCTAACTGTTGAGTGCTTGATTTTGGAACCTTATTAATAATCTTGTAACATTGTTGGAGGGTTTTCACCCCTGAGTATGTAATTTTTATATACACTGGATATACTAGAAAAACCCACCAGTTATAGCTGCCTGCCCCTCAGCCTAATGTCTCTTGAGGTGCTGAAGCGGATCAACGCCCATTTTTTAATAGATTCCCTTCTCATTTTTCTGACCTGTGATTTTTCTTTCTATATTCCGAGACACAGTTATGTTGAGGTGGCAGAGTGCAGGAGGAAAATGATCTGGAGATTCTTCTTCAACATGAGTTTGGTAATGGGAGGACCTTTTTTGCCAGTATTACAAAATCTTCTTGGTATATTTTCAGTGCTAATATTTTTCAGAGTTACCAACAAGGAAAAAAAATCAAACACAAGCTGCTCTTATGAAAACATCTCTGTTAAAATACTAGGACATTTGTATTAAATCCATTGGTGCCATTCTCCCAGCACCATTGGTTTCTGTCCGGTTCTTGTGATTTCTGGGTATGGTGTCTACCATCTGCCCATGCTGAGTCTAGGAAATAAGCAGCATGGGTAGATAAACACCGTCCTGCACATAAGCACCTCCAAATATAGAGCCTAAAATTGTCTGATGTAAGTTTTTATACTTTTGTAACACAGAGATAACAAGTTGTTTTATCGTAGTTGGGTAGGCAAACTAATATATGACACAGAGTAAATGGTTTATATATATATTTTTCAGTCATCCCACCACCTGCCCTCCCTATCTTCCTTTATAATGAAGAAGAAAGATCAGCAAAGGGAAACATCTGAAACCGATACAATTATTTCAGCATTTCTAGGCAATTGCATTTATAATAATGTGTATCAAAATTCTTACCACTTAATGCGGGTCATGGGACCAAAAAAAGTTTGAATCGCACACAATTGCTAAAGATACGCTTTAAAAAATTTATTCCCGAGTCACCAGAGAAATGCTTCTCTTTCCTGGAAAGTTAATAGACTTTGCTGGCTAGGAAGCTTGGGATCCTGCAAGCTGATTTTTTCAGGGGAATAGAGAAAAGAAAGAGAAAAAATGTTTTACCATTATAGACCAAAAGTGCCTGTATTAAAAATCTGTCTCTATGGATCATCTCACAACTAAGCATTAACAACTTCATTTTGCTGCAGTGTATTGAGCCTGAAGAGCAGGGAAAGTAATCAAATGTTTAAGATGTTTAAGATGAATGTGATCCTTAGTTTAAATTGCTGTGAGACAGCATCCTCTGAGGCCACGTTGAATTGTTTTTATTTTTGCAAGAGACCATTATGACTTTCTCCATAATTAATACCCTGTACTATCATAATTCAGTTCTAATGCATTACAGAAGCACTATATATTTAAGAAGTCTCTGCAGGAGAAATGTCACACTATCTGCAGTGGCACACAAGCCTGAGGAAGTTGAGAAGGGTTGAGAATTGCCATCTGCCTCCGGCTGAGCTGTTCGACAGAAACTAGTCTAGTCCAGAGGAAACCTTTTTTTCTAAATTCCACAGGTTTCTAAAAGCAGCTCCTACAGGAAGCCAAAAGGAGATGAGATGTGTTATTAATATATCTCTCCACTCCCCTTTGGAAAGCTATTTCCCATTCATTGAAGCCAAAAAGTCACTTTGCATGGCTGTGAAAGCTGTTGCTGGGGTTTACAATATTAATTCAGCTCCGAGCTAGTGTAATGACAGGATAGCATAGTGCCTTAATTGTGGGTATAACACTTCTGCATAAGACTGTCATTTTAAAAACATTGGACCAGAATTCAGAACACAGTACTAAACTTTGATGCAAATATTAAATCTTATTCACACCTACATATGTCAGCATTAACAAGATTTTTGTGTCCATTACTTCTGTTTATTAATGGAATATATTACAACATTACATTCTAAGTCTATGTACAAACAGTCAGATGAAGGCATCATTCTTTAACACGAGTATTACCAATATGGACACTAAAGGGTGCATTATATACAAATAGTTATACTACATTGTTTCTACTACAATTCTGAGAATTGTATCATAGCAGAAGTAAAGTGATGTGTGTCTAATCCATTATAAACCCAAGCCATCATGAATTAAATGCTTTTTTGAAAACCTTCTATAAGCAACAGTCATCACTGTATGCACTCCAACCTTTGTCACCACCAAAGTATTGCAAAAGAAATATTTACAAACATTCATTCAAAAGTCCAATGGCTGTTTATTTAAACCATGTCCATACTGCAATTGAATTGTTTTCTATTCATGTGCATGACAGGAATGTCACAGGAATGTTTGAAGAATGGCTGTTCATTGGGAAAAACACCATTTTTTTAGTTCAAACAAATGTGGTGTTTGTTTATTCCATGATAGAACGACTGTTCATTTTTTTAGAAATATCACATGGAGTTACATGAGTTATCATGCACCATATATTATGAATAGTTCAAGTGAGCAGTTCTCAACCACTTAATGGACTGGAGAGGTGAACAAGCAATCTAACAGTAAAGTGACTTCCAGAAAATTCAAGGCCTTATAGATTATGATCACCATCTTGCATGGAAAGTCAGTCCAGAACATGGAGCACAGATATTATGTCAGCTTCCTGCACTTAAAACATCCCCTTGCTATACCTTCCTCAGGCCATCAAGGGTAAATTTAAGTAGAACCCTGCAATCATCCAACCTCGTGATAATAAAGAGTCAGTACCAGATAGGATAATTTGCAATCTGTGGGCCAGCCAAAAATTCAGTCACATAAGAACCCAAGAACATCAAGGTCTTGGCATTGTGACAGTGAAATACAATATAGGAATTGCCTCTCAATTGATGGAGAAATCAGAATCCCCTCCAATTCTTCTAACCAACATCACCTTTCATCTTAACGTAGCTTAACTCAGATAACTTCCATCCACAACCATTTTACAGTTAGCCTGTGGTAATATAAGTTGTGACATATGGCCAGAAAGGGTTAAACATCTTGCAGGATGAATGACTCAAATTCAACCCTTAAAGACATATGGAGAGATAATATTTGTGGTTTTGTGTATTTACATATATATGGGTAGTGGTCAATAATGTAATCAACATTCCCTGTCTATGCCGTATTCTGTTAATTCAGAGATCAAAAGAGCATCCTAGCATTTAAATGAATTGTAAACACGGGATATTGCTGTATTAATCTCTCTTTGAAATGTATAGCAAATTATCTGTGAATTGTGGAGAAACAGGCCATTGGTTTATGTTATTTCGTACAGCTAAGTACTGTTGATGGACCCACTTGAAAGTCCCCCTAATTACCTATTGTTCTCCAATTTGCTAAAGAAGACCTGAAATTGTATAAAAGATCCTGGGGTCCCAATCCTTTTTTATCTCAGATCTACTTAAGCTTAATCAAAAGAAGTTTGAGTCACCAGATTGAGATCCAAATTAAGCTGATACTCCTTGAAGGTGATATTGGACATTGGACTATAACCTATGGACTATATTCCAAAAGAACTATTTGCAACTACAAAGCTCACCATCTCTACTATGTATCTGAACCTCAAGAAACTGAACTCATGCCTGTATGTATTGTGATGGGGCAAGGCCAGAGGGCTATAGGAAAGTGGTAAGGAACCAGTATGTTAGCACCAGGCTAAACAAATCCCTGATACCTTATGGCAGTTGCTCCAGGTTAATCAAGACACCTGGGGCCAATTAAGAACTTTCCAGAAGGCAGGGAGGTTAATTGAGACACCTGCAGCCAATCAGGGGCTGGCTGAAACTAGTTAAAAGCCTCCCAGTGAGTCAGTGAGGGGCGCATGTCAGGAGCTGTGGAAGGAGGTTGCGTTTGAGGAGCTGGGAGCAAGAGGCACTAAGAGCTGAGAGTAAGAGGGTGTACTGCTGGAAGATCCTGTGGTGAGGATAAAGAAGGTGTTGTGAGGAGTCGATGGGAAAGTACCCCAGGGAGTTGTAGCTGTCGTGCCGTTGTTCCAGGAGGCACTCTAAACAGCTGCAGTCCACAGGGCCCTGGGCTGGAACCCGGAGTAGAGGGCGGGCCCGGGTTCCCCCCTAAATGCCCAACTCCTGATCAGACACAGGAGGAGTTAACCTGGACTGTGGATTCTACCAGAGGGGAAGATCTCTGTGGCAAGCAAAATCCGCCAATAAACGCAGGATCCACCAAGGTAGAGGAGGAACTTTGTCACAGTATATTGATCTTTTAACCATACTCTCTCTTTTTTTCTTTTTAATAAATTTTAGTTTAGTTAATAATAATTGGCTGCAAGTGTGTATTTGGGTATATTTAATTGTGTATCTGGAATATTCAATAACCTTGGAAGTAATGTGCTCAATCCTTTGGGATTGGTAGAACCTTCTCTTTTATATGATGAAATAAGATTTTCAGAAATCTTCGTCATAGTTGACTTGGGTACCTGGATGGAGTCCTGAGGCTGGGTTACTTTAAGGGAACTATGTTGCTGGTTTTGGGGCAACCAGTGAGGTAATAAAGAAGTGGTTTTGTGCTGGCTTGGTAAATCTAAGTACTGAAAATATCCACCATTTTGGGGGATTATCTGCCCCATTCACCCTAATTGAGTGCCTCAGCAGGCCCCCACTGGGACCCCAGTCACACAAGTAATAAATTAAATATAATGGGACAGCAAAGACTTTCAAATCTGTATCCAGTGACAAGAAGACATAGAATTGATGTTGCATATTGATGGCACTCAATATTTGATCCCCAAATATGTCAAAATCTATGGGTAGCGGCGTCAGGGCTCTGGTGGGTATTTAAAGGGCCTGGGGTTCTGACCGCTGTAGGGAGCCTCGGACCCTTTAATGCACTGCCAGAGCTCTGGCAGCGGGGCTTGGGTGGCACTTTAAAGGGTCTGGGGCTCCCTGCAGCGGCCGGAGCCCCGGGCCCTTTAAATCCCCGCCTGAGCCCGGCCGGGGCTCTGGCAGCTGGGCTCTAGCAGGGATTTAAAATACCTGGAACTCTGTGGTGGCCAGAGCCCCAGGCCCTTTAATTCACCCCTGAGCCCCGGGGCTCCCAGCCGCCTCTGCAGCTGGTAGCTCCAGGGTGATTTAAAGGCCCCAGGGCTCCCATCCAGAGCCCCAGAGCCTTTAAATCGCCTCTTCCGGTTGAGGCCACGCCCCCACTCAGGAAGTCCAGTAAGTTACTTTCACCCCTGTATGTGTTGCACCAGAAACCACAGGGAGGAATCCAACACTTGTCATGAAACCTCAGGCCAAAAGACAATCTGTGTCAATATTGAACTCTCCTAGATCAATGTCTTGTTACCACATCGAGCACGATACTAGGCTGGAGAGAGTTCAATCAGCCCAGGCAGAGGTTTTGGTTTATTACATACAGTAGCTCAGCACAGTTGAGGAGACTAGACTTGCTGGCATGATTTAGCTGCTTTGTGCTGCTCCAACATCACAAAGCAGCTGTAAACCCAATGTAACTGGCCAGTCCAATCTGGTTTACGGTTGCTTTGTCACCATAGTAGTGCAGGACAAACAGAGAGTGCTAGAGAATCTGGTCTGAGATACTGGCTTTAAAACTGCATAAGTCTGATTCACCATGGCAACTAGTTTAATCCTGACACCACTCTGTTGACTTCCATGGAGTTACACTGGCCTGAAACTGAAGTAAATATAGTGGTGAAACAGGTCTTGTATTTTCATCCTTATCATATTATGGGGAGTAGAATGAGCTGAATATTTCATAAAGTAATGCTTGCTTACGTCTTTTTTCATCTCTTGAGTTAAACAGCTCTTTTTGAAACCAAAAGATATGTGCTGCTTCATTTAGCATTCTGACATACAGGGAGCTGAACACTGACAGTGGTTATTTTGAATCCCACAATGTAACCTCATGTGGAACATACAAGTATACTACAAATATCCACTCTACCAGTTTAAAAATGAGATATTAATGTGTATGGATGCTGACATTAACCAAAGGCAGCGGCAGCTCAGCTTACAAGAGTCAACATAAAGGTCTTCATGTTTCCTTTTGATAGTAGTAAGTGTTAGTGGAAGAATTTTAGTTTTACACAGGGTATCTAAATACAGTTGAGGAGACCAAATTCCTGCATTTTTGGTAAGAGGTTGTGCCTGATGGTCCCTTATCTGGTAGCACATCTCAGATTTATAATGAAGGGACTCTTTTTCTTTCCATCCTATTAAGTGCCCCTCATTCTGGGGTTAAGATGTATGCTACTTCTGAGCACATAACCGAGTTTTAAATTCTTAAAATATGTAAATAGGGATGCTGAATCTCCTTGCTGCAAATAGCAGTTACAATCTCGGCGAAGATTAAATTGGTCTGCCAAGATGATACAGTTGTTTAGGTGCTTCTTATAGGAAGGTAATGGAAAAGTATGCAACATCTGTGTAACTTTAACTGAATTCTATAATTAATACATGCAACTATATACAGGACGTTACAGTAATATAAACATATTGGTAAAGCATTTAAAATGTGCTTTTTAAAAATAATTTCTCAGTGTTCTGAAATGATGATGAGAATAACTCCTTATAAATAGGGTACATCATCGTTATGGGCTTGAAATTTATTTTTTCTATCTGCGAATGTTATCAAAGCACAACACTTTGGCATGCCTTTAGGTATTTGGAAAAGGTATTGTAGCACAGTAGTTTGGCATGTCCCCAGATTTCTGGGAATGACATCAAACAAAGCACAACAGTTTGGCATCTGTATATTTTAAAAGTTCCCTTGAGCACCAGAAGATAGAGATAAACTGAGTGGAAAATATCCACTATCTGTATCATCCAGCATTATTCCATGTCACAGATCCTTCCTACATGGAACCATTTTAAAAATAATGAAATGAGAGTACAATATAAATACCTACTTGTTGTTTAAAGCTTTACTTTTAAAAATATCACTTCTGTGTATTTTTATACTATTAAATTGGTTTAAAAACATTAATGTGTTACCTCTGCTTTTTTTCTTTGAATGCTAGCTGTGTCCTTTGCAGTGATAGTCACTCTGCTGGCTCTGTAAAAAAACCAGCAGGGGTGCTAAGTTTGGAGTAAAGACAAAATTGTATTTCATCCCAAGCATCAATGCACCACCTATGGTGTCTATTCCAGTATTCTAGTTATGGCATTGCTAGGATTTTAAACAAAACCAAGAATTTAACTTAAAGGCATACTATCAATTTTATAGATTTTTTTTAAAGAAATGTGGAATACTAACAAAATAACCACTGATTAAAATGGTCAGATTTAAACAATATTTTATTTTACACTATTTCTGCTGTTTACTTGTTGCATTTCACTCTGAAGGGATGTGAAATTAAATTGTCCAGTGTTGTATTTTGTATGTAGGTAGCTTTTGGCTCCCTCATTGGCAATAATACTTCTAGGTTTGCTTTATATTGCATATAAGGGTACCTGAATAGCCAAGTGGGTAAATTCAGTGAAGGCATATACTAGAAGGAGCCTAGAGACAGTCTGAAGGAGAAGAGAAGGTAGTGGAAGCTTGTGAATTTACTTGAATCTCATTGAGTGCCTATGCTGAATCAAAATACAGTATCTTGGTTTTTTTACCACACTGCAAAAGGATGTTTGAATTAAAAGAAAATACTGTTTCGTTAAAAAAGAAATCCTGAGAATAATACTAATCAGAGTAGGTTTTGTAAAACTTTGAAAAGTACTTAAAGTTTTAAGCCAAGTTATTTGACAGTGTCCCTTTGACATGAGTGGAATGAAACTTCAAAGTGTTTCTGAAAGGTTTTCTCCCAGGGTGCCCGTGTTTCTAATAATGCCTTGGTTTCAAATGGATATGTCTTTAATAATAAAATGAATGAAGTACAATACCCAGAATGTTCTGTACTTGTTTATTTTCATAATGTATAATTTTCCTAGTATAAGTGATTCATACATTCAATGATTTAGCTACTATTTCATCTCCATTATGAAATGTGCACAATATTCCTTCTGGGGACAGATTATGGCTAGTCGTTCAGTGAGTGCACAAGGAGAAGGCACAAAAAATCCATCTCTTCAATTTCACACTTGATTCCCACTATGTGGATGGGCAGATAGGAGTCTTTGCACTTACTGCTTGATCCAAAGCCCATTGAGGTCAATGGAAAGATTCTCATTGACTTCAATTGGTCCTGGATCAGACCATAAGGGAAACTGCACTACAGGGCTAGTTACACCATTAGCTTTAGCGTTTTCAAAGGGGCAAAGGGCTGACAGGAAGGCAAGAAGACTAGGGGCCGTGTTCCATGTCCCACTTTGCACTGGCAATAGCGTTGGCTAGGCATGAAGTTGAGGGGATGCCATTCCTCTTCAAGGGTGGTGCAGTGGCAGTGCTGTTCCTGCACTCCAGGGAGCTCTCACTATTCAGCTTGCTGTGTTAAACTCAACCCTTCACATTAAGAAACATATCTCTGCTTTGGGAAGAGCAAGACTGTATCCTAGTGATAGGAAAAGCTCTATGTAAACTCTAAAGCTTGTCTCTCTCTCCAACAGAAGTTGCTCCAATAAAAAATATTGCCTCACCTTCCTTGTTTCTCTAATGTACTGGGACCAACACAGCTGCACACCACTGCATATTCCAGTAATACTGAATGCTGTGTGCTGATCTCCCATTCTTCTTAGGGATTAAGACTAGGAGAGGCTATCTCAGAGTCTGGTTCAATATTTTTTCTGACAGTTTAAGAAATATTTCTGGATTTGCTAAACCAATATAACTTTATTTTAATATATTCCTACTTCATTTGTCTAACAGTATCTACCCCAGTTTTATACCTTTGACAGAAAGATGAAATATCAAGTCTAATCTTTTATGTAATTCAATGGGGATCCAATTCAATGCAAGGGCAGTGAATAATGTGAAATTCTATATTTCATTGTGAATGTAATTATTAATTCTAGCTGGAGCTTTCCCAATTTCTCCATACTGAGAGATATGTAAGCAAGACCATGAACGCATTTAAAGTAATACACTTAGCTGTGATATACATTAATATAAGAACAGTTACTATGATTATAATTCCATTTTAGATCTAAGAAACGTGGACATTGTAAATGTATACTAATGTGTCTCATCCTTAGGTGTTCAAACACATAGGTATTTTATGTATTTAATTTTTTTACCTGTTCAAATGAGCATCTAACGCATCGTTGAAACAATGTTATTATGTAGTGCCAAAGTCTACCTATTTTAAGATGTCTAGAGTTTGAAGGGCAAGCTAAAAATCCCCACAGTCAAAGGGGAGACTTACATATTCTGAATACAATCATATAACCAGAAACCTTCCCCCCAAAACTTGTAGTTATGGAAAAGTGTGTGTGTGTGTCATTTTTATTACATGCAGTGGGTTGTTAATTACAGTCTTATCCCAGCTTTTCTTTCTTCCAGAATTCTCATCCATATAAAAACCCACCATATAAAAACACTCTGCTAAAAATGTAATTTTATCTGGAATAAACTAAGGCTAAACTAAGGCTCTGGTACCATGTTGAGTTCTGATCACATAGGGTGGGTTTCTTCATCAAATCTGCACAAATATTAATGTAACTATCAAGAAAGAAAATGGGTTTTAATGTTAGAACTGGCTGTAAATAGAAAAGTTCTGAGACTGAGGTAATATTCTTGTTCTATTGCTGCCCAAAATGTTCTATAACAGAGTAGATATATGTAAAATTCATGCTTGAAACATTTCACAGTAAGCAGAATTAACTCTTTGACCGCTTGTTCCAATCCATCCTGTGATAGGCACAGTTCACTTGTGTTGATTTCAACTGCTTTTAGCTCTGCAAATGGAACAATAGCTAGACAATTGTAAACACTGTAGAAAATAGATACTTGATTTGTCCACTGGTAATTGCAGTATTCTAACTGGTAACTCATTTGTATTGTGTATTGAAAACTGTATTACAAATGTGTAAGATATCACTTTAAACGCTCAGAGGCTCTTCCTGGTCCTATATGCAGACTGTGGGACTGTGCAGAGATGCATGCAATCTGGACAGAGCAGAGACAGTTCTGCTACGAGCTATCCTGCAGCAAGATGGAGTGAGTTGTACCTTTCTGCCTTAGGAGCAGCCTGCTTTCTTTGCTCTGTTTTTGGTTCTTGTGTGTTAGAGTTCTGGATTTTAAGAAATAAAATAATGTTACATTTCAACTTTCCTGAGAGGGTATTTTATATTTTCACCTATCCTGTTTGTTCTGTAATTGGTATTATATATATTATATAAATAAAATTAGATAATAATAAAATAATGTGTCATATCATGCCTTAATACAATACAACATAATCTGACATATATTATGAAATGACAGGATACAACAGTTGAAGTGTTTTGGCCTTAAATTATATTATATGAATTAAGTCAAACCAATAAAGTAGAAATGAAACATTCTGACTTTATCTAAATGTTTCAATAATTTTTCTTTGAAATTTTCAAATGAAATCAATAGTGCTGTCAATTAATCACAGTTAACTCACGTGATTAACTTAAAAAAATTAATCACGATTAAAAAAATCTATCGCAATTAACCGCACTTATAGCAATAGAATGCCAATTGAAATGTATTAAATATTTTGGATGTTTTTCTACATTTTCAATATTGAATTCAATTACAACACACAATACAAAGTGCACAGTGCTCAATTTATATTATTATTTTTATTTGAAATATATGCACTGTAAAAATGATAAAAGAAATGTTATTTTTCAATTCACCTCATACAAGTACTGAAGTGCAATCTCTTTATTGTGAACGTGTAACTTACAAATGTATATTTTTTGGTTACATAACTGCACTCAAAAACAAAACAGTCTAAAACTTTAGAGCCTACAAGTCCACTCAGTTCTACTTCTTATTCTGCCAATCGCCAAGACAAAAAAGTTTGCTTACACTGACGGGAGATACCGCTGCCTGCTTCTTATTTACAATGTCACTTGAAAGTGAGAACAGGTGTTTGCATGGCACTTTCGTAGCTGGCGTTGCAAGGTATTTACATGCCAGATTTGCTAAACATTCATATGACCCTTCATGCTTTGGCCACCATTCCAGAGGACATGCTTCCATGCTGATGATGGTCATTAAAAAATAATGCGTCAATTAAATTTATGACTGTATTTTTTGGGGGGAGAATTTTATGTCTCCTGTTCTGTTTTACCCGCATTCTGCATATATTTCATGTTATAGCAGTCTCAGATGGTGACCCAACACATATTCGTTTTAAGAACACTTTCACGGCAGATTTGACAAAACACAAAGAAGGTACTGATATAAGATTTCTAAAAAGAGCAACAGCACTCGACCCAAGGTTTAAGAATTTGAAGTACTGTCCAAAATATGAGAGGGACGAGATGTGGAACATACTTTTAGAAGTCTTAAAAGAGAAACACTCTGACCCGGAAAATACAGAACCTAAACCACCAAAAAAAAAAAATCAACCTTCTGCTGGTGGCATCTGACTCAAATGATTAAAATGAACATGCGTCAGTCCACACTCCTTTGGATCATTATTAAGCAGAACCCATCATCAGCATGGAAACATGTCCTCTGGAATGGTGGTTGAAGCATGAAGGGACATATGAATCTTTAGCGGATCTGGCAAGTAAATATCTTGCAATGCCAGCTACAACAGTGTTGTGCAAACGCCTGTTCTCGCTTTCAGGTGACATTGTAATCAAGAAGTAGGCAGCATTATCTCCTCAAAATTGTAACCAACCTTGTTTGTCTGAGTGATTTTCTGACTAAGAAGTAGGACTGAATTGACGTGTAGGCTCTAAAGTTTTACATTGTTTGATTTATTTTTGAATGCAGTTTTTTTGTACATAATTCTACATTTGTAAGTTCAACTTTCGTGATAAAGAGATTGTACTTATATGAGGTGAATCGAAAAATATATTTTTTTTGTTTTTTACCGTGTAAATATTTGTAATAAAAAACAAATATAAAGTGAGCACTGTTCACTTTCTATTCTGTGTTGTAATTGAAATTAATATATTTGAAAATGTAGTAAACATCCAAAAATATTTAAATAAATGTTTTCTATTGTTTAAGAGTACGATTAATCACAATTAATTTTTAATCGTGCAATTAATCGTGATTAATTTTTTTAATCGCTTAACAACCCTAGAAATCAATAAATACCTGAGGAATGTTTCAAATTAGTCAAATCAGCCTTTTGTGAGAGAAAAAACATTTAATTGTAAAAATTTTGAGCTGCCATAAAGGTGATGTTCAGTCTTCCTTCATGCTGCTCCAGATGCTCACCTGTTTTATTCCTTCAAGTAGTGTCAATGGTCAAATTCATCCAGAGTGTAATTTCACTGGCTACAGAGGAGATATTCAGGGAATGCATGAACAAAGCAAACAGAGTTGGCCTTGTGATACATGTATTTTAGAAGATGCCCGAAATGTTTCACTGCCTGTCTGAAAAAAAGAAACCATTTCCACTAACTTCTTGGCTTCTTGTAGTTTTACTTTGTCGAGTCTTTCTGTTCAGTTATTGAATGTTTTTTTTCTCTCTCTTCCCCAAATAGTTTAGTGGGATCTGAAAAAAAAGAATTTCCCATGCACTCTATACCATTGAGAGGTGGGGTAGGGAAGAAGGAAAAGAAAACCCAAATGCTTAGGAGAAAGGGATGAGGTCTCTCTGCCTTCCCTGAGAAAAGTGCTATTATCTTTAGGAAAGACATGATCTTTTTCTACTAAGCATCTGCATTTTTTTTTCAGTTGCTTGGCCTGCAGGCTCAGCTTGAGAGAGGGACACAGTGTATCCAAGAGCAGGTCACTGTTAATCCCGTGCATCTTGCATTCTCATCTCCATCTCAGCTGGATCAATTGTCCAGTCACATCCATGTCTCTTAGGCTTTTTCTCTGTGAATCAGCAGAAGGTGAAAGAAACTGGAAGAAGAGACCTAATTTCCAATTTTTTCTCTGTGGTTTTATGTTTTCATTGGCAATGGGTCATTTTTGCACTTTTTGTGACAACTATACAAACTTTATAACCTTTGACATAAATTTAGAGCAGATATTCAACCAATGAAACATTTATCTTTATTTGATTTTTTTGTTACTTGTAATTAATCATGATCTATTATATCCAACACTAGAAAATTTCCAGTTAGTACACACACTACAGTATGCATCACTTTCATAAATTACAAATTGGAATGCTTGCAATATCTTTAAACCAAGAAGTTCAATTCATATTATATATATTTTCCTTTCTTTTAGCTCATATGCAATGCGCAACATCAGCGTTTCCTTATCTGAAGATGACTCAGCATATTTTATATTAGCCTTTGAAGTGGACTGTCACAAGTGCTGTCTAAAATATCTTAGCATGAAATGTCTACTGCACCTCTCATCATCATTTTTGGCAGCTAGGTCTACACAGAATTCCAACTAATTAGTAAGACACGACCTTCACTTCCTCAAAAAAATCGCATTGTTCTTTTCATTAAGATGTGTCTTTCCAAGTTCACTTCTTTTGACCCTTTAAAATAATAAGACTTTCTCACAATTGATGTGAAGTTAACCAATCTCTGCTTTCTGGTGTACCCTTAGGTCTGGTCAAGTAATGATATTACTTTAGCATTTTTTGTTCAGTGCTCAGGGACCTTTCTTCAAGTGAACTTAAAAGGAAAAAATAGTATTCCAGCTTCTCCAATTTATTTTCCTAAATGCCCACTTTGTTCACTTGTAAAGATAGATATAAAGTAATGGTATCATGTATCATTTTTCTTTCTGTTATCTTTAAAGTACATATATCACTGATCTAATGCTGAAATACATAAAATACTGCATAGTGCCTTAATACTATGCACTTTAAGTTTTTGTAGGTTTTCTTTTTAAACATTGGCTCTTCTTTATATTGTTTTAATGAGGATGCATTGAACTCTGGCCCAAATAAAGGCTCCTTCTTTTATTCCTCTCTTCTGAAGTGTAAATGAGACTAAATAGAAAACCAACAGATAAGTAACTCTTGGTGGGAATCCTCCTAACACTGTGTGTGTGTGTGTGTGTGTGTGTGTGTTTCACACACATAGAAGGGATCCTTTTATGCATAACCTCTCTCACTTCCAACCCTTGGGATCAACAACACTTTGTCTTCCCTATTCCACCACAGCCACCACAAGCTTTCTATGGTTGAGGCCAGGGAAGGAGATGGAGTGTGGGAGGGCTGGGGACAGGAGTGGGATATATGTCCTCCCTACTTTTGGTCATGTGGGTGTTAGACAGAATGCCGCCTAGGGATGTAGGCCCAGATCCTCAAAGATATTTAGGCTCCTAACTTCCACTGCTTTCAATTGAAGTTAAGAGCTTTTGAGAATCAGGGCCATACTGTCTCATTTGAATCCTGGAGGCATGCCTGGGGTCAGCCATGGACAGACTAAGACTCATGAAGCCATGTCAGAGAGCTGGAGGCATGGGGTATGCAGGAGCCAGTGCGGAGACCAAAGGTTTCTACCCAGATGTCTTGCAGTAGTGTAGATCTGTGATGCGGTTTACAAACCCCACACTATGCAACATGGGGCAACAGACCTGTAAGAGTTCTTAGGACACAATGAAGAGACAAATATATTTCAGTTTATGGCAGGCTAATGAGGTGAACATATCCAGCCCTCCTCTCCTGGAGGGAAGGCTGCTGAAGGCAGGAGGGTCTGGGCAGGAAGGTCTGATGCTGATTTCCTTCAGAGGGGACTACTCCTCTCTATTTGCTTGTGAACTCAGTTTAGGGCCATAGCTTGATGAGCACACTAAAGGAAGAGAGTTTAACCAATCTTTGGAATGAGTCATGTTAATTCCCTTTTGTTCTGTTTATTGACAATCCTGGAAGGGACAGACTATCTGGGACCCAGCCCGAGAGCTGAGCCTCTGAGGACTGTAACTGGAGTGGGTAAAAACACCAGGATATCACAGAGCAGTGGACTTAGTGTGTTGGTGCCTTCCCCAGAGCCTAGAGGAAGGAACTCTGGTGACAAGGTCCCATGGAATTTGCTAAGTTGACAGACAGGCCCTTGACCTATTCCATGCAGGGTAAGCCATATCTTTTGATGGATCATAGGATTTCTTGAGGGAAGAGATGATCCACTCCTGAGTGATGTAACTAAAAGATATCAAATAATTCAGACTTAAGAGAGAAACTCCATTCCCAGCCAGATTAGAAGAAAGAAGATGGCACAACATGGTGGGCCCAATTCTCTACTATCTTTCACCCTGTGTAGTCATCTTCATCTGTGGAAGAAGAGGTACAGTACTGTCATTTTATATTCACTTCACACCAACCTCATAAGGGTGCAAGGCAATGCAGAATTGTGCTTTAAGGAAACAGACATAGCTTATGCCTAAATATGATGTTTTGTGTGTAAAATTGCAGAATACAAACCTGAGCTAGATTCCTGGAAGAGATTGAACTCATCACTGATTAATAAATTAGTAACAAAAAAACCCCACATCGGGTTTAATGGACTCTATGATAAATCTGTGTACATGGGTTATCCTTTCTGCTAAATAGACTGTAGGAGACTCAGCAGTAGTGTAGGCAGGTCCGGAGCACAGGGGGAGTGGCGCTATAAAAAGGTGCCTCTCCCTGTACTCACCCTCCAGGTCTTCTGAGGCCCTCCAGGTCTTCTGAGGCACTTCAGTGGTGGGTCCTCACTCACTCTGGGTCTTTGGTGGTACATGCCGCCGAAGACCTGGAGCGCCGCCGGGTGAGTGCAAGAAGCAGTGATTTAAAAGAAGCGGCGCCTTTTTTTAGGTCTGCTATAAAAAGGTGCCACTTCCTTTTTTAAGGCGCCGCTTCTGCTCACAGGGGAAGCGGCCACTTCCCCTACTCCCCCCCTGGCTACGCTACTGAGACTCAGTTGAAACAATTTTCAGATAGATCACCCTTAACATGGATGCCCTATGATGTACTCTTTCTGCCCTAAACACACAAAGTTAAATGAATGTGTTCGAGGGTAATTCAGGTGGAGAAGAGTGGTGCCAGAGTGAAAGCTGAGATCATCAAGGTGTAAACTCTTCCCAGAAGCATTGTTGAACAGATTAAAAACTTCAATAGAATGAGAAGGTAAAGGAGATGAGGATGGTCTGCCAAGTGATGGCTGTGCCATGTCTAATTGAAACCATCACCAGCTGCACAGGGACGGGGAATAATCTTTTCTTCCATGAAGTAAAGTGGCTGTAAGTGCAGCTTCATGTCATAATTCTCTGGTGCCCCAGCTGTTTCTGCACATGGCCTATTTCATTCTCTGCCTATCTGCCAAATGCTGCCCCTTGTGTTTCAACTGAGTGTGCTAACACAGGGTATGTCTACACTACGGTACTAGTTCGATTTCTGTGAAACCGAACTTGTGAACCCGATATTTCCAGGTCGATTGTTCGAATCCACACCAGGGATCTTTTTTCGAATGTCCGAGTCCACAGTAGGGGGGCAAGCGTCGACATTGCAAGCGGTGCACTGTGGGTAGCTATCCCACAGTTCCTGCAGTCCCGCCTGCCCACTGGAATTCTGGGTGTAGCCCCCAGTGCCTTGTGGGAACGAAATTGTGTCAAGGGTCGGTATACGTAAATTTCGTCACTCGACCCACACTTCCGCCTTCCCAACGTGAAAGCGCCGGCGGGGAATGAATTCGCGCCCTTTTCCTGTGGCTGATAGCTCGGACGCCACTGGACAGTGAGCATGGAGCCCTCCGCGATTATCGCAGCTGTCCTGTCCGTAGCCAACAACTCGCGCCTTATAGCGCACCTTTTCCAGACTCTGATGCAGAGAAATCGGGAGAGGAGACAACGTAATCTCTGGGAGTACTTAAACTCTGAAAGGGGCATTGATCTCTTGCAAAGCGCTGGACCCCGGCCCCTAGACATCATGGTGGCAATGGGTCATGTTGATCCCGTGGAACGGCGATGCTGGGCAAGGGAAACAAGCACTGACTGGTGGGACCGCATAGTGCTGCAGGTATGGGATGAGTCCCAGTGGCTGCGAAACTTTCGGATGCGTAAGTGCACTTTTATGGAACTTTGTGAGTTGCTGTCCCCTGCCCTGAAGCGCCAGGACACCCGGATGCGAGCAGCCCTCAGTGTCCAGAAGCGAGTGGCCATAGCCCTGTGGAAGCTTGCAACCCCTGACAGCTACCGGTCAGTAGCGAACCAATTTGGAGTGGGCAAGTCTACCGTGGTGGTTGCTGTGATGCAGGTAGCCCGTGCAATCGTTGACCTGCTGCTCCACAAAGTAGTGACCCTGGGAGACGTGCAGGCAATCATAGATGGCTTCGCTGCAATGGGATTCCCAAACTGCGGTGGGGCCATAGATGGGACACACATCCCTATCCTGGGACCGGAGCACCAGGGCGGCCAGTATATTAACCGAAAGGGCTATTTTTCTATGGTTCTGCAAGCACTAGTGGACCACAAAGGACGTTTTACGAACATCAATGTTGGGTGGCCAGGCAAGGTTCATGATGCTCGTGTTTTCAAAAACTCTGGTCTGTTTAGACGCCTGCAACAGGGGGTTTATTTCCCCGACCACAAAATCACTGTTGGGGATGTGGAGATGCCAACAGTGATCCTGGGGGACCCTGCCTACCCGCTAATGCCATGGCTCATGAAGCCATACACGGGAGCCCTGGACACTGAAAAGGAGCTCTTTAATTACCGCCTGAGCAAGTGCAGAATGGTGGTGGAGTGTGCCTTTGGCCGTCTCAAGGCAAGATGGCGAAGCTTACTTACTCGCTGCGACCTCAGCCCTAAAAATATCCCCATTGTGATTGCAGCGTGCTGTGTGCTCCACAATCTCTGTGAGATCAAGGGGGAGACATTTATGCAGGGCTGGGAGGTTGAGGCAAATCGACTAGCGGCAGATTACGCTCAGCCAGACACCAGAGCCATTCGAAGATCACAGCGGGAGGCGGTGCGCATCCGGGAAGCTTTGAAAGCTCGCTTCCAGACAGAGCGGGTTAACCATTGACTGCTACACTTCCGTAAACAGATACTGGACCTTCCCCTGTCCCTTTACACATGTCCCGTTGCCCATCCTCCCATTACCAACCCCCTTCCCCCTCCTTGGTTC
Source organism: Chelydra serpentina (assembly GCA_037349315.1). Classification (NCBI taxonomy): domain Eukaryota; kingdom Metazoa; phylum Chordata; order Testudines; family Chelydridae; genus Chelydra; species Chelydra serpentina. The sequence continues at coordinate 84,224,904 of JBAIAC010000004.1, forward strand.
AACGCTGTAAAGTCACAGTAAAGGAAAGATTTTTTTGTGTGAACCTTTTCCTGTACTTCTTATTGGGTAATGATTATCACCGTGGAGGCATACGGCGGTTGGGGGGCGGTTTGGTTGGGGGACACTTCCCTTCAAAGGGGAAGCTCTTTATCCTGCCCAAAGCACAGTGCCAAGAGGTGTTCCGCTTGCTTAAAGGGACAATCAACCTCTCCTAATCCCATGTGTGTGTGGTGTTGTCTATGTGCCTTTTACGTTGTGACTATCGCCTACGGATCCCACGGTGTACTGATCTATCCAGCAGGCTACTGTCAGCCGCAAAAGATCAGCGACCACCCTCCCCAAACATAAAGTGCACCACCCAACCCCCAATCCCCAGGTTTACAACGTATAAACCTGCACAACGAAGGACAGGTGTGCTTAATGCATGCAATGTGTACTGTGCTTGTCACTTCAGCAGTTACCCTGTGTGCACCCTCGTTTCTGCTCCCATTATCTGCACTTACAAAACATGTTAACCACTACCCAGACATACAAACGGTCCCATTTAAAACACTCAGGGAAACATTGGTGAACCAAAAAACCAGATTTATTCAACAGAACAGTAACTTAACATGGGACCTGGGAAGGGAGGTGCTCAGGGGTGCTGCTGGATGGAGAGGAGGGAAAAGTCTAAGGTTTAGGGAATGACAGCCTTCTACTACTGCAGCGGTCTGCAGGGGTGGATTGAGTATTTCCACGCACCCTGGCTCCCCTTGTCCTAGTGACTTTTGGGGAGGAAGCCACTGGACTTGGTGGTGGGGGAGGGCGGCTTGAAAGAACATACAGAGGTGCTCTTTCCTCATGTCTCCTGTCCTGGAGAACATCCACTAGGCGCCGGAGAGTGTCTGTTTGCTCCCTCATGATTCCCAGCATTGTTTGGGTCGCCTGCTGATCCTCCTGCCGCCACCTGTCCTCGCGCGCTTCAGCCCTCTGCTCCCGTTCCCTGGCTGCTCGCTCGTACCGTGCAAACTCCTCTCTGCGGTGTGCCGCCTCCCTCTGTGACAACATCATTAATTCCGAGAACATGTCGTCCCTGGTTCTCTTTTTGCGCCGCCTTATCTGGACTAGGCCGTGGGTGGGAGAAGCACGGGTTGGGTGGGAGACCAACAGCTGTGGGATAAATGAAAGGGAGTGAATTCCTCAGAATGATACTTTTTCAAGAACAATGACCATACTCTTTCACCGTGAATAGGACCAAACACAGTGCCTATCACATGTACACGTACTACAAGGTCAAATACTATGCCTTAAGGCTGAATGAGTGTCTGGGGTCCCGGTATACGGATCCCAGAAGCCTTGCCGTACACAGAAAATCACCTCTCTGAAAACCATGGTAAGGTGCTGACTTAGGACTGCTGCGAGATTGCTTCACAGCAGTGCTCTACTCCCATGTCTCCCTCAGTGTTCCTGGCGGCGGGCAGGAAATGCTGCTGGCAAAACCGATAATCTACGGCGGCTGTCCTAAACCACCCCCCAGTCCGCATTGCCGCTCCAGGGAACCAAAAATGCCCGCGAACCGCCCAGCATGAACGGCTCGCCTACCCTTCCCCCCCCTCCGCGTGGCTGCTCCAGGGAACCAAAAATGCCCGCGAACCGCTCAGCATGAACGGCTCGCCTAGCCTTCCCCGCCCTCCGCGTGGCTGCTCCAGGGAACCTAAAATGCCCGCGAACCGCCCAGCATGAACGGCTCGCCTACCCTTCCCCCCGCTCTGCGTGGCTGCTCCAGGGAACCCAAAATGCCCGCGAACCGCTCAGCATGAACGGCTCGCCTACCCTTCCCCCCGCTCCGCGTGGCTGCTCCAGGGAACCTAAAATGCCCGCGAACCGCTCAGCGTGAACGGCTCGCCTACCCTTCCCCACCCTCCGCGTGGCTGCTCCAGGGAATCTAAAATGCCCGCGAACCGCTCAGCGTGAACGGCTCGCCTACCCTTCCCCCCCCTCCGCGTGGCTGCTCCAGGGAACCAAAAATGCCCGCGAACCGCTCAGCATGAACGGCTCGCCTACCCTTCCCCCCCCTCCGCGTGGCTGCTCCAGGGAACCTAAAATGCCCGCGAACCGCTCAGCGTGAACGGCTCGCCTACCCTTCCCCCCCTCCGCGTGGCTGCTCCAGGGAATCTAAAATGCCCGCGAACCGCTCAGCGTGAACGGCTCGCCTATCCTATCCCCGGTTTAGCGTTGCCGGTCCCCGGGACTGTCCCTACCCGCGCACCGATATGTGGTACTGGTTTTGCTCCCGACACACTACCACCACGCGTTAACGTAAACAGCCGGGTGTCTGTCTGTAAGGGGAAAAGGAAGCATGCAGTATACTAATTATACCACTCATTCGAACCAGGACCCCATGACTGATATCACTCTGATGAGGATTATGGAGACAGAGAAAGAGTGCACGCTGCGTCAATGCAAGCAAATCCCGGGGCCGTATGCTGCCATGCTATGCAAGGCAATGATACCAGAGTACCTGCTGCTTGCATGGCGCGGGAAAGTATCCTACCATGGAGGAGACAATAAGGCAGCTCTCCCAGTGAACGTGCTAAACAAACTATCGCTGTACCTGCAAGACAGCTTCTCTGAGATCTCTGCTGGTGATTACACCTCTATCCCCATACATATTGACAGACTTTTCGAATAGTTGCACGGGAAAGCGACTCAAAGCTGAAGCGCATAAGGCCAATGAAGCCACAGTTACAGAGCGCTATCACACCATAACTATTGTATTGAAAATAAATGTCTAACACACTGACCTGATGATCCCTCTCCTGATTTCTGGTCAGGAATGCTGGCTTGGGAGTGTTCGAAGGGCAGCGCAGTCAGGGTGAGGAATAGTTCCTGGCTGTCGGGGAAATCTCCAGGGTGACCACTTTCGATCGCTTCGTCCCCCTGCCCTCCATCCTCTTCTTCGCCGTCAGCGAAAACCTCCTCCGATGTGTCCGTAGAATGGACCCCGTCATCGGTGTCCACGGATACTGGCGGGGTAGTTGTTGCCGCACCACCGAGCATGGCGTGCAGTGCCTCGTAAAATCGGCAAGTCTGAGGCGCTGAGCCGGAGCGTCCGTTGGACTCTTTGGTCTTTTGGTACGCCTGACGTAGCTCCTTGATTTTGACGCGGCACTGCGTAGCATCCCGGCTGTACCCTCTCTCCGTCATAGCCTGGGAAATCTTTTCGTAAATTTTGGCATTCCGTCTTTTTGAACGGAGCTCGGCTAGGATTGATTCATCGCCCCACACAGCGATGAGATCCAAAACCTCATGATCACTCCATGTTGGAGCTCTCTTTCTATTCACCGATGGCATCGAAACCACCGCTGTAGAGCTCTGCATCATTGCCAGTGCTGCTGAGCTCGCCACAATGTCCAAAGAGGAAATGGGATTCAAAATGGCCACAGAGGAAAAAGCATTCAAATTTTCGTGGGGATTTCTCTGAGTGGCAGGTCAGAGCATCCGAGTACAAAATACTGCCCTGAGCGTCCACCGAGTGGTGCACTGTGGGATAGCTCCCGGAGCTATCAGCGTCAAATTCCGTCCACAGTACCTCGCATTCGACATGCCCATTTCGAATTTGGCGCTACTCCCCTCGTCAGGGTGGAGTACCGAAATCGATTCAAGGAGCCCTTACTGTCGAAATAAACTGCTTCCTAATGTGGACGGGTGAGGGATTACATCGAGTTAACGCTGATAAATTCGACATAAAGTCCTAGTGTAGACCTGGCCACAGTATATACAATAGGTGTCTCAGATCATACTATATGACATAACACATTCAAACAGTGGGAGGCATCAGATTTAATTCCCAAGTAGTCACAGGCCCCCCAAATCCTGAGATTGGGTTAAGAATCATGACTTTTAAAGCAAAGGGTTCCTTTCCTGTTTGTTTGTTTCTGGTGTTGGAGCTTTTAGGCTTCACATTCAAGGTTTTCTCTGCAACTGTCTTTTCAGTTCTTTTTAAATTAAAACTGGAATATGTAATGACATAACTCTATGATCGTACTTTAAGTAACCAATTTTCACAAGACTCACAAAGTAGGGAGAGTTGGAAACAATAGTCCTTGCCCAAACCAAAATTTCCAAGCCCTGTACCCATATTTCTCTAGCTGTGTCCCTCCTGAACTTGGATCAAAATTCTATTGGGTCATGAGGACCCCTACCAGAGAAGATTCAATCTACAGATTTGTGGGGTATGTGCTTAATCTGTCACGGTTTGTAAAAGATGTAGGGTGTTTTATGAGAAATTTCCATGTACGCCAGTCAGAACCTGAAAAATTGCTGCCTGGCTAAAGACTGTGAAATTCTGGGGTTTAACTCTGCATGATGGAATCATTTGTTGACATCTATGTTACTGGAAAATATACAGATTAGCAGTCACAGTAAGGACTCTGATGAGAAAATTCTTAGGGCTAAAATAAATGTTATGGAGCCTGATGTCATCTTGGCTTTTGCAGTTTGTTTTTGAGATTTCTGGTGTGCTTAGTTTTAGGGGTTCTTTTTGATTTATGAGTTAGAGTTTGGCCCTAAAGGCACAAAGTGTTCAACTTAGATATTTTGGTTTTAATAAGGTTTCACCAATCAGAATAAAAGAAACTGTTGCCACTAACAGGAGTGATTTACTATTTGTACTTGAAGCAACCCTCCAGCTCCCTGGAATGGCAGACCCTGGGTTATCACTATATTTAATGTATTAAATTAATACCTTACAGGCAGTTAATGGAAATCTTACTCTCAAAGGCAATAAATATTATAAACTAGAGCTTACTGTTTCCTTTTTCCAAATATGTGTGAGATCATATCTTGCTGCCTAGATCCAAGCACAGAGTAAAGCTTCCACTCCTGGATCTCCCGCCTCCCATAGGGATAGGGTGACCAGACAGCAACTGTGAAAAAATGGGACGGGAGTGGAGGGAAATAGGCGCCTATATAAGAAAAAGACCCAAACATCTGGACTGTCCCTATAAAATCGGGACAGCTGGTCACCCTACATAGGGAAGGTAGAGCTTAACTGCCTTGGTGCCACTATCCTTTAATTCCACCCTGCCACCTCCTTCCTCTGGAGCCTGGGGAGGTATCCCATTCTTTTAACCTAGGGGATAATCCTGGTAAGTGATATAGCCCTCTCCAAATTGCTTCTTTTGAACCCTTTCACTGAGGATCCTGCATGCAGTCATGCCTAGAGGGAGTCCATTGTAGTAGTGCAATGCCATTAGGGACTTAAGGGATGACCCCCCCCCAGGACCCAGAGCTTGGGTAGAGGCATGAAGCCTCTGCATGCATGGCCCTGGCATCTCACAGGCCCATCTTACTTATGTCGCCTAACATGGTGGAGATGGTATATTTGGGAATGTAATTAAGGATATAATCAAGAATATAACTAGGAGTAATGGGAAAAAATCAAGAAAATAAATCTTTAGGATAAATAATATTGGAAAAACTACACATCATATATATGAGATAGGGAGTGTATGAGTCAGATCGTGCTCACCTGACTTATAAATACACACGTGGAAAGCTTTGCAATTAGGGAACTGGAAGGGAGTTAGACAATCAGGGTTTTCTTCCCTGCTTCTTTGCCACAGGCTTCCTGTGTGACTTGGTGTAACACATTAATCGTCTCTGTATTATTTTAAGTTTCTCCATCTGCAAAAAGATTTAATGCTTTTCTACCTCACTGGAATGGTGTGAGACTTACTTCAATAATGTTTTGGCGTGCTCCGTACCACGTTAGTAAATGCCATAGACATGCCTGCAAATATACAAAATAAATGTAAATATATGGGAAAGTCATGTAAGAAAGTTTAGTGCTTGTTTTGTTAGGTGTTTATTTAAAATAGGGAAGTAAAAATGATGCATCTCTTAGATAAATCTGATTTTTGTTGGCTAAATTTCAGACCACATTTTTTTTTCTGACCCAAGTGATAATCCCATGGTAAATGGGATTTAAAATGAAAATGTGAAAACAAATCAACCTTAATTGCTTCAGTACAAAGGTGCTGCTATGGGTTCATATACTAACACCAAAATGATTACTTATGAATTAGAAAATTAGAAAGACAGGAAATGTGTCATTGTTCCCAACCAGCTTTATTTACTTAATTCCAGGTTCTCAAATTTTATTTAAAGGCCAGTATGTTCATTGTACGACCTTGGCACACATTCCTAGGACAAGTTTAAGTATGAGTTTATCATGATCACTAGATCAGCTTTAGTCTTATTTATCAGGCCTGTTTCTCTACTAGTACTAAGTACGGAATAGTTTGTTCTTTTGGTCACTTAACAGAAGATGAGAGAAAATAGCCTTGTTTTGAATCTTGGAATATGCATCTAAGCTTAGTGATCGCATGGTTGTTATCCAGGTCATTTTCTGAGCAATTGAAAGTCCCATGATTAATATTCCAACCATTTTAAGGCCTCCTTTTTCTACACCCCATTGTTTCATTCTTTTGTTATTTTCTTTCCTTTTTTTCTTTTCTGATCTAAACAAATAGCATATGTCTTTTTTTTTTCATGTCCACATCATGTAAATTATTACAGTACTCTTGTGGACTAACCCTCCTCCATTTTTCTTACTTTTCATAGGCAAGATCAATTTCTTAATGTAACTAATTTTGCCTTCAGTTACTCTGGAGTTTTTCCTAGGTCTATTACAGGGAAGAAAATGAGCATGAAACGTTGTTTTATTCTTCTTTTGAGTATTGATCACCTCCCTAGTTTGTAACGTCCTCTCCATTGTTCATTGTTTGCTTAATAATATTTATCTGCTCAGAGGTTTTTATTTCAGTGTTTGAAATCTTGGCTGGTACATTCTTTTTATTCTCCTTTTCGTATTGCAGAGAATGGTGTAGTAAAAAGCTTTTGGTTTATAAACAAAAATATAGTGAATATTTAAATTTGGCTTTTGTTATTGTAACTATTTTTCATGAGTACAGCACAGCTGAGACATTCTAATCATTCTCCCATAGCATTGGATCTGTGCTTATTATACGTGATGTCACATAAGGTGATGTCACAGACTCTTTAATATTTCCTAGGCTTGCTAAAGAAAAACACAAAAACAGGTTTTAGTGGTTACCATTTCTTATGGTACTTTTAACCTACCTATTAATACTATTAATACTACTGATACTACTGATGCTAACATGTTATCAGAATTTGTTTTAAACATTTAATTACTACCACTCTAAAATCTGAAGTAAAAGATCTGACCAAAAGAACAGGATTTTCTAAATAATGTTATGGGTTTAGAGGGTATATGTGTGTGGGCGGAGGAATGCAAGTTTCTCCATTACCAACACATCGGCTTTCCCAGAATTTCTAAAAGGAAAACCATACACAAACAATGAAATGTGCAGGCAGTTACTTATCTGTAAATTGTCACCATTACATTTACATCTCTAAGCATGTAAGCCTTACTCATGTTGGTGAGCACTGCTCACAAAAGTAGTGTCACTGAAGTCAATGGGACTACTCACATAAATAAGTACTCGCCAACATTAGGAAGCACTGCAGAATCTATCTCTAAAGAGTTTTTAAAATACCCAGTGAACATTAATAATATTAGTCTTTCATTAAACATGTTTTAATCCAAACCCTGAATAAGCATGACAGAAAGAATAGTGTGACGGTGTTGCTTATAAATGTATTTATGATGTAACTGGAATATGTTTTATGCTACATGTGCCATGTAACATATCTCTGTAAAAGTTATGATCTACTGAATCTATTCCTCCTATTTGAATGCATGTATTATTTCTGTAGTTGAAGTTATGAATATTGGTTGTATATTTGCTGGTTTTATACATAGCCTTTGTAAGAGCATGGGATCATGTCTGGAGAAAGGTATGCGCCCAATCCATATCTGAGCTCAGCCAAGAATGTCACTGGACTAGTTTCTGAAATGTGCATGGACATGTGACTTGCCCATGTGATCCCAAAACCCCAGGGCAACATGATGCTATGGAGGGAGTGGGGGGAGAGTTTATTTAAATCCCTGGGAGACCCCTCCAGGTTGTCTTCAGCTGGCTAAAGAGAGAGGCTTTCCACCCCCCAAAGATATACCTGAAAAAGACTGAACAAAGGACAAAGACAATAGGGGGTGTGAGCAATTGCTGGACCCAGGCTATGAGTTCTACAGCCTGTAAAAGGAAGAATCTGGAGCTGGTGAGGTTTTTATATCTGTGTTAAGTTTGATTAGACATAGACGTGTGTGTTTTATTTTATTTTACTTAGTAATTCACTTTGTTCTGTCTGTAACTACTTGGAGTCACTTAAAACCTACTTTCTGTACTTATTAAAATCACTTTTTACTTATTAAGTTACCTGGAGTACGAGTTGGTACCTGGGGAGGGCAAACAGCTGTGAATATCTTTCTATCTTTGAAACAGAAGGCGAACTATTTATGAGTTTACCCTGTATAAGCTTTATACAAAAAATCATTATGGAAAGCTCACCCCGCAATAGTGTCTCCTGTTCCATGAGGATGGGCCTAATTCCCCAGTCCAGGTGGTGTATCCTGGCACATGGGATTGCAGTGCCCTTCAGGTTTGGCCCTGCCACCTCTTCTCCTTCATTAGTGAAATGGAAGGAGTTAGTGGAAGGATTGGCAAGAGGGATATATCAAAGCTGAGAAGGAAATCTATGTCTGCAACATCCCTATCCCTTCCAAAAAATCAGACACGAACCAGGAAGACAAAAAGGTAGAAATACAGACTATAAATAGCCAAATTACTTATTTATTAATTTTTTTAAAAAAAATACTGATTAATAATTATAATTGTTAGTACTCAGGTGTGTGCTACTTGTGTGCTGGGCTCTGATATCCTTACTCCTGCTGAGAAGTACCTCACTACACAAATAATCCCAATAATTTTAGCAACTTTCAACTAAAAATGGATCAACATTTCTTGCAACAGTGCTTTAAGCATACATTCATTATCTGAACTTTTGTGTGTTTTATTCAATAATGTGAAAGGGATTTCATGGAAAGACTGGAGATCCCATTCATGATGACTAGACGATCTTAAATTCTTAGAGGTCATAGTGAAACCACTGGAAGTTTCCTTTTCAAAAAAATGGTATATATAATTCTTCCAGTAATACTGACTGGATGAGGAATTGAGATACAGAATGGTTTTGTTATTAAATTATTTTTAGTTTAGAAACTTCTAAAATTGAGCTATCCAGGTGTGCATATTCTTAACTGAACAGCTGTGTTCTTATTACTATAATCCTTGTCCTTCATCACCTAAGCTCCTATCTACTATTTGTTACAGTCCCTTGACACATCAAGTCTAAAATTAGCATGTCAGCTCTACAGAGCATAACCACATCATCATACTTTTTCTGTGGAACATCTAACCTACTTCTGGCTGCTGTAAAATCCTTTCCTTCACTATTATTCTTATTTGTAAGTTTCAGACCAATGATTTCACTTACTTTGTGGTCCTTGAACAACTGTATAAATAAAAGGTCAGATCCTCAGCTTGACATAGCTCCATTGACTTCAGTGGAGTTGTGCCAAATTACAGGGGATGAGGATCTGGCTTGAAGTTTTGCGATCTGGATGCAACATGTTGGAATAAAAATGATATTCATGTATGGGAGAATTTTTCACAGGGCAACCCATGCAACAGAGCATTATATGTTAACAGTCGAACATTTTCTCATATAGCATTAATTGAAACAACCAAATATAAACATGCTTCATAGTGGGGCCAGATTATGACCCCCTTACATCAACAGAACAATGAGATACTACTCAGCATGGGTAATGGCACTCGCAGCAGTATTAGTAGTAATGCTTGTTTTACGATCTAAGTTGTGACTCTGTTCCTAGTCCTGAATAATGGTCACACATAGCTGCACTTGCAAAGGAAGAGCCCTGGAAAAGAAGTGTGCCTCGGAGAGTCACACTTACTTTCCTCATTCCCTTTTACTCAAGGGGGAAATAGGCTACTGCAGCCCTTCGCACTGTGTAGAGTAGTTTACTTCCTTCCTCATGCTGGTTCAGCTCTGCTGCCTGAGGCTTTGCTGGGAAGTGGAGCTGATGCTCTGTTCACTCCCTGTCCACTTGCTCGTGGCAGCACTGTGGGGCCTGTCTTTCCCCACTGTGTCTGAAAAATTATCCAAATTACTTATTTATTACAACCTACTGTGACAAAGTTCCTCCTCTACCTCGGTGGGTCCTGCGCTTATTGGCAGATTTTTTTGTTTGCCTCAGAGATCTTCCCCTCTGGTAGAACCCACAGTCTAGATCAACTCCTCCTGTGCTTGATCAGGAGTTGGGAGGTTTGGGTGGAACCCGGGCCCACCCTCTACTCCGGGTTCCAGCCCAGGGCCCTGTGGATTGCAGCTGTTTAGAGTGCCTCCTGGAACAACTGCACAACAGCTACAACTCCCTGGGCTACTTCCCCATCGACTCCTCCCAAGACCTTCTTTAGCCTCACCACAGGATCTTCCAGCAGTACGCCCTCTTACTCTCAGCTCCTAGTGCCTCTTGCTCCCAGCTCCTCAAACGCAACCTCCTTCCACAGCTCCTGACATGCGCGCCTCACTGACTCACTGGGAGGCTTTTAACTAGTTTCACCAACCCCTGATTGGCTGCAAGTGTCTCAATTAACCTCCCTGTCTTCTGTAAAGTTCTTAATTGGCCCCAGGTGTCTTGATTAACCTGGAGCAACTGCCATAAAGTATCAGGTATAAAGTATCAGCTTGGTGCTAACATACTGGTTCCTTACCACTTTCCTATAGCCCTCTGGCCTTGCCCCGTCACACTACCCACAATATGGGCAGGTTGCACATGGGAGTATACAGGGACCTTATGTCTCTTGTTTCCCTGCATATCCAATTGAGGTTCAGTGACAAATGAGTCTTAAGAAATAATTGTAACTGTGCGATAGACTTTTAACTATTCAGTTCTATGTACACTGCATATGTAAAGAGACTTCAATTGTCCACTAGGACTTTTTCTACTACAAATCAGTGATTTAAAATTAGAAGGGTGGAAAGCATTCCCGGGCACCCATAGCAAAACTGAAATACAGATGTCAATAGGATCCCTTAGTTGCTGGGGGTTTGTGCTAACAGATCAAGACTGAGGCGTTTTTCTGTCTGACGTATGCTTCCATTCAGCTATAGTACAGAATGGCTTTTTTTTCTATAGAAAATGGTATTTTTCCCCTCTGTAAAGTTTTATGATAAAGACAAGATGTCCAAAAAATGTACTTTTTTCGGTTTTACCTTGAATGTAGTGATGTAATGCAAAAGAGGAGCTTTTCCTCTGATAATGCTATATCTGGAAATATGATTGTGAGCAATCAGCCATCTGAGGATTTAAAGAGTCTTTGTAAAAAAGTTGGATATTTTCTCTGAGAAAGGCTCAGAACCTTATTCTGTAATGAATTCATCTCTTTGCTATGAAGGAAGGACCATGACTTGGACACTAAGGACCTTTACATCCTCCATAGACAGAAGTGGCTTTTTTTCTCCTCTCTCATTTCGGCCAGTTCCCTATGTACATGAAGCTCTTTTTCTCTGGTAAAAGATTGATCATTTACCATGTCAGCAGTTATCATGCAGATGCTTGCTAATAGTAACAAGATTAGTATTTTCTAAATTATTTAAGTTGAAAAAATGGAAAATGCTATTGTGAGTCACGTGATAGCTACCCCATTTAGCTATAGTAACTATCACATTGTTTGAAAAAAGATCATGTGGAATCAGACACATGACATGAAAGATTACTGCTATGCTCTTTAATAGAACAGTGGCAAAATCTACAAGGCATATTTAGGTTTATTAATTTTGTATTACTATTTAAATAAAAGGACAGTGGCATAGTGCTTTTTATGAAGTAGTTAAGGGATAGCAGCTAATATCATCAGTATTTCATGATTCAGCGGGCTGAAAGTTGGTACATAAAATGTCAATCCAGAGTCACGTTAAAAACAAATAAACAAGCACAAAATGGTTAACAGAAAATGGGACTAAAGTTGGGAAGTTTGGGGTGTATTGTCATTTTGGAGAGCCTTTCAAAGGACATTCCAAATGATTTCATGAAACGAACAGACACCTGTGACTCCATCCCATACCTGTCACTGAAGCTGCTTAGAAAGCTAATGTTGGGATTAAATGTTTGTGAATATTTTTCATCTACAGGATGTATCAGTCTTGTGTATTGTCTATTATATTTAATAAACAAAGCGATTTACAATGTTGTATAATTTACTAAACTTGATTCAAAATATGTGCTGTGGTAAATATATGTATATCATATTTGTAATATTTGTCTACTGTTTCCTGTGGCAGGGACCCTATGTTCTGATGCAGGAAAGTACTTAGTCACAAGCTTTGCTTTTAGCCTGTAGATAAACCCATTGAAGTCAAATTACAATGAGAGCATTACAGTGTCTCTTGCATTTCAGTCCAGTGTCTTAACCACACTGCTTTCCTTTCATGATTTAAAATCACAATTCATAAGAAAAAATCGAGTTTATGATATAAGCTGTCTAAGGCGCTGATTCAGCAAGGTACTTAAAAGTAAGAGATGGTATGTAGATCTACTGCCCCAAGGGCAGACGAGGGAATGAACTGTGATTTCCAGAACTGGTCTGAACATTTTCAACTAAAACTTCATCAGGGAGTTTCTCTCACGCTCTATAGTCTAGTGGTTGGATGACTAGAATTGGATGTCATGGGGAAACCCACATTCAAATCCCTGCTCTGTCTGAATCAGACTGACCTAGGATGAAAAATTCTGTTGTGAATGGCAGAGCAGGGACTTCACACTGGGGGTCTCACAGCACTCCTAGCCAGAGCCCTAACCACCAGGCCATACTCTCTTCCTGAATTGAAATACCTTTTTCTATAGCAGCTTATCCTCCTTGTTTCTTTCCAGCTATTGTGGCAGGTGAATAGGGGGGTAAGTAGGGATCTTCTCACTCCCCATTTTCTGTCTCCTTCCTATCCACTTATGTGCAGCAGGGATTATCAGGCAAATGGCTCCTGCTCTCTTCAATGCAACCAGTGCCACAATCTGATCAGAGCAGAGAAGTAGAGTACAGGAGAAACACTACCTTATATGGCTGAGCAAGAGCTGTGACTATCTAACTATGAGGAAACACTGAGCGAGTCTGATAGTGAGCTGTGTACAAGAATGACACAAATATATTGTGAGATGTTGCACATATGTCTCTGAGGTGCTAGAAAATATTATATTATGCTGTATTATTCTGAAAATTGTGTGGGAACATATGATTGAAGACTGTTTTATAACTGATGCCCCCCGAAGAGGCAGCATTAAGGGTACATTCTCAGTCTAACTTCCGAGTGCATGACTGTGCAACCCTACTGTTGCATTAACATATCTTATTGCATTTAATACATCATATTATACACAGATATGTCCTTGTGTTATATGTTTGGGGAACTGAGCACCTAGTTATTTATGGATTCAATAAGCAGAAAACTCACCTTTGACCTGTTTTCTCTCAGGCAGTTTGATTAAGACCAACCCATTATTGGAAAACATCCAGCTTGTTGACTGGTGCGCGCTTGTTCTTTTGCAGTAGACCAGGGTATTCAGTTTAGTGGATGGTGGAACTTACAAAAATGGTGATTTCACAGTTCACAGTATTTTTCACACCATGTATCTGTGGGGGGTTTTTAACCCACAAAAGCTTATGCCCAAATAAATCTGTTAGTCTTTAAGGTGCTACCGGACTCCTGGTTGTTTTTGTGGATACAGACTAACATGGCTACCCCCTGATACTTGGCACAGTTCTGTAACAATTCTAAACTATACTTACGCCATAGTTCCTGCATTAAGGTGGTTATAAGGCATGCTAATTCCTTTTAACTGCCCAAAACATGAAGTTTCTATAGGTTGCAACATCTAATATTTTACTCTGAACAGGTTAGCCAGTGTGTTCAGTGCTATTTAATTTCACTGCAGCAAACCTGCAAAGCAATCTGCAAGTAGTGTTTAACAAAATACCTGAAGTACTCCAGATTGTTTTTTTATTAATCATCAGACATCTTTCCTACAACTAAGCAACCATATCCTTCAAGTGGAAGATGAAGAAAAAACTAAAAATATATTTAAAATGGAAAATATCGTTAACATTCAAAGAGGAGGATAAAAAGAAATATTGAATACCTACTCATTCATGGAAAAAGGAAAGGATCCTTTGAGGAAAAAATAGTATTTGATAACGTAATTAAAGACTGTACCATAGTGCATACTCACAAGGCAATCTTAATTCTGACATTTCCTAATTTTTGAATGCTTGATTTTGCAACCTTAATGTTTTTTTAACATGCATGTGTGTTTGTGTTGCCATTTTCTAACTTCATGAGGATAATTTTCTTGACCACTTCTTTTATGGGTTAGAAGATTGGACTAAGATAATCCTTGTTTCTCCGATGGTGTCATCAAAGTTTAATTATTGTCCTTATTAGCCCTCATTGCAAAAAATGCCATCTCCATTTCACAGTTCCAGCAAGCCAGACAAGTACTAGAACCACACAGCCACTAGATGTACCACTAAGTCTTATAGAAGGTGTGTACCAAAAGGGCTGTTTACTGTATGAATTGATAAGAAGTTATGTTGTTTCCGGCATTTTAATAAGGTATTTTTCAATGGCTCCAATTAGAAGATATTCCAGAGAATTTGCACTATATTGGATCATTCTCTATTTAAGAATAAAGAAATGGGAGTGCTGTTCAATATGCATGGCATTTAGTTCATTGACACAATTAATTCCTTTCTGCGCCTGATGGTATTTAGAAGCATTGGCTGGCAATTCTATATCAGTCAGAATCTTCCTTGGCAAATACAACTAGGTTAAGAACCAGATTGTGCCCTTGAGCTATCAGCTACATAAGGGTGATAAGGGCGGATAAAGCCCCTCTTGCTCCACTCTGCAGCAACATTCACTCTACCTAGGCTATAGGGAAGAGCAGAGACTGTCACGGATACCTCCTCCATGAGTAAAGAGGTGGGGAGGCCTCTGACACTAGAGTTAGCAACGCTAAATAGAGATGTGGGAAACGGAGGGGCATAAAATACTCCCCAGGGAGGGGAGAAGTAATTTATTCAACCTGGAGAGTAAAAGGGAGCACAGGTGGAATTTTGCCTGGAGCTCATTCTGGGAAGCACAGATGTGCAATTCTCCTTTCTTTCCATCTAATGAGTGATTCTATCTTGCCTTATATGATACGTTTCTCAGGAGTCTGTCATGCGGTGTTAGTGAATAAAAGGTGTTAAACGTGTTCAGATTTAATGCGAAAATCAGGAGATGACCAGCAATTTTGTCAAATGTGTTAGTTTTTTTTTCTTTTGTGGGGAATGACGAACTAAAAATGACCTTCTTCCATGGAGTCAAAACATGGACATATTTCTTCTCTTGAAATCCACCTTAAACTTGTATGTTATGGCAAGGTTAGTGGTATGTGCAGAGCTGAACTCCATAGGGTACATTCTCCCTTGATTATTCACAGATTTTCATATCTAACAACAAGTAAGGCTCATTCATGGAGGTGAGCAAATTCCTCACAGTTTCATTATGTTCACATTTCTCTGGCATTGATGGGTGTAGGGGAGGGATCAAGCACTTAAATCAAGATTTTCTGAAGTTCTAATAACTAGGTGTTTGCTTTGGAGAACCATATAAATGTTTAATAATCATAGAGTGGTTCACATGTTGTTTGTGCTGCTGTCAGACAAGTTCTTGGCATCAATACTGCTCTCTCCTTGGGTAACATTACAGGACTTTTGTTTTGCTTTGCTCTCAAAGCCATGTCTGGGATATTTTTCCTGCCCAACTTCTGTTGCCTGGTAATTTCTGAGCTATGCTCTATTTCTAATGTGTTTATTTCAGTATGTACAGTATAATTTTCATATGGCTCTGTTTTTGATGGAATTATGACTCACTGATAATGATAAGTGAAGGAACAGGGCTTTTTTTTCTAAAGCTGTGGAGGAGTCTCTAGCTCATATTTGCTTACAGCCATTTAACAGGACAAAATACAAATCCAGTCTATAAATACGTTTGAACTGGGTTTTTTTGTGACCAACCCACCATACATATGTACTTGCTGAACAGGATGCAGGAAAAGTGGACAAGAGTCTGAAAAGCATGAACACATTTGCACAACATTTTTGGCCACTGGGCAGCAAGGAGTAAACAAGCAAATAATGTTCTCAGGTCTGAGGGAAGTGTGGTGATGGTATCCCTGTTTGTTATGAGGTCCCCATATTCTAAGCCATGTGCTTGAGAGTGAAGAACCCCCATTGCCTTCCACTAGGCCCAAAGAGCTTGGTTCCCTTCAATAGCCTTTGAGGAGGGAAGAATTTGCCCCAGCAATAAATATTGTTCTCCGAGATGAGGCCAATGACTTTATCTGAGCAGTGACAAATGCTTGATTTGCACAAGAGGCTATTTAGAGGTCCCAGTGCTGAGTGACACATACACTCACACCTCTAGCAATAGCACAATGTACTGAGTCCCCAACCCCTAAATTTAGAGACTACTGCTACCACCTAGCTCATTAAGAATATAACCTGACCCTTTGCTTAAGTCCCTTAGTCCCAGAATAGGGTACCTCCTTTTCCTTGCAGTGTTGCTGCTGTGCCTACTGGTGGAGTAAGCTCAAACACAAACTGGATCCAGGGGTAGAACACTGTGCCAGGAAGCAGGCCAGGGCAGAAAACAGCTGAAACCAGGCTGGAGGAGTGCTTTAGAACCAGTGGAGGAGTACTGACCAGCACAGCAACCACTGAGAAGCCAAAGACACTCACCACTCTGTACTCACACTGCACCCAAGTATTAGTGAGTATTGAAAGGGGCCAAATAGTGGAGACTATGCATTTGTATTTGTTTTGTTCTCTCTCCTCCCTCATCTCATACTTATCTCTCTCTCCTTGCCTTCCCCCCATTTTCCTTCTCTTCTCTTTTCTTTATTGTTTTTAATTGCAGTTGTGTGAAAGCTAAATTTAAAAAGTGAGTGTTATACTTGGTTCTGAAGACAATGAGGTTTGTGGCCATTCTTATCCCCTCAAGGAATAAATGTAAAACCCTTTGCCCTGTTGTTGAGAAAGCCCTGCCTTCTGCTTTCACAGATTTAACCCTTGGGGTTGACAGTTTTGTTGATGGTAGTTGCCAATGGAGATCTTTGCAGCTATGTGAGAAGTATTTTCTCTCTTTAGCCATTTCCATTCAGAGACTTGAAGGTTAACACTGAGATTTGGAAACTTACCTTACGATTTTTCTTCGAGTAAAAGGTGCATTGCCATTCCATGTGCCTGAATCCAGAAGATGTTTCATTAACAGTGTCTGTTAGTCCACCCCTGCATCCCTCTCCTCGTACTGTGAACTGAAAATATAAGAGGCAGTGTGGACCGACCACCTCTCCAATTCCTTTCTATCACCTGTGGCCTGAGATGGAACATCTCCAGTGTCCATAGGTTTAGGTAGTGGTCTTTATTTATTAGTTTTATCTTTAGTGAGTTTTTAAGTCTATGGGGCACCCCGATTCACCCCAGGTCCCTAAACAGGGTGCCTAGCATGCTTAAGACCCAAGGATTCATGATCTGTGGTCTTTGTCCCCAGACTTTCCAGTCAACAATAGCTATACCACTTGTCTGCATTGCCTTGAAGAAGCTCATATCCCTTCCAGGTATAGCATCTTATGGTCCTTCCCTCACTAAATCCATCAATCCCATGAGTTCAAACCTCCCATTAAGTCTACCTCATTCAGATTTAACAACTCTTTTTGGTGACCACTTCACTCACTTTTACTCAGTGTGGCACCATATAACATCAGACAGATGGGTATTGGAAATTATCATCACCACCTAGGCAATGGAGTTCCTGTCAATCCCCCTCCCAAAACCCTTTCGCCATCCATCTCAGAGATCCCTCTCATAGCAGAACTCATGTCAGCTTCAGCTGAGCCCACAGACAACGGTTTGGTTCTGTGTCATACTTCTAGGCCACATGGCCTCATGTACATATCTGATGCCCTTTGCGAGTCTTCATTCGCAATATCTACAGGCATGGTTGCAGACAGTCTATACACCAAGCAATCACAGTCTGGACAAACTTATCTTGCTCCCACACAGAGTCTTGACCTCAGTTGCTTGGTGGATCAACAGGGAGACAACAGGCTGTATTAAGTAAGGCCCCAAAATTGAGTTTTGACTATTTAAGAAAGGCCTCTTAGAAAAGATAGAACAGAGGGCTGAGGGACTAAAAACCCAAGGTCTAACAACTAGATGTCTTCAATAAACTGAGGAAACTCGGGTTTGGGCAAGAGTGTGCTGATGGTGCAGTTAAAGAGACTTCCTCTTTTTCCTTACCTGTGAATTAATTTTAAAAAAATTAATATCAAACTTTGATATTATATGATGTGCCAGATACAGTAGTAAAATGGGGAACCTAGACGGGATCCACTATTACAATTAAAAGTTATCTTTAGTTAAGCAACTGAAATTAAAAGAACTCTAAGAAAGGTGGTATGGGTGATAAGTTAAGCAGTTGCTTAATGAAGGTTTGTTTAATACCCTACCTTTCTTACAGTGCATAGGGGTTACTTTGTTAAAAAAGAATGATTACAGATCCCTTCCTGCTATGTTTGGGAATGCTTCCAATGAACACATAGCACAAGGTACTTTGGTCCTGCAGGAGACCTTACACATAAGACTATTGGAGTTTCATGCCATACAAGAGGCTTCCAGATTGGTCCTGCCATATACCCTGAACCTTCATGTTCAAATCATCCAGACAACATGACAACAGTTTATATCAATAAGCAGGGAGGAACACAGTGCTCCCCTTTATGCATAAAGACTGTCAATCTTTGAAATTGGTGCATCTGCCACAATTTCACCCTCTTCGCAGTGCACCTATCAGGGGTGCAGAACACACTTTCTGACAGCCTTAGCAGACATTTCCCCAAAGACAACATGTGGGAACTACATGACTTGGTCATATAAAGCATCTTTCACCAATGGGGAATCTCATTGTGGGATCTCTTTGCACCTCACAAGAAGAAGAAATGACCAGCCTGGGGCCACAACTCCAGAGAGGATGCAATTCTAGTCCATTGGTCAGAACCACTAATCTATGTGTTTCTGCCCATCTGTCTCTTATCACAAGTCCTGAGAAAAATCACAGAAGATGAAGCAATACTGATTCTCATAGCTCCCATGTGGACAAGATAGTTCTGGTTCATTAGCATTCTCCGATGGTCTTGTATCCATGCATCTGCTTTCAGCTCCTACCATACCTCTTGACCCAGGACAGAGGCAAGGTCCTTCATCCAAATCTAGAATCTCTCCATCTGGGAGCTTAGTATTTAAATGGCCAACAAACTTAGAGAGATCATGTGTGGTGGCTGTATAATCCATCCTTAGGAACAGCAGAAAAGACTCCACAAGGAAAGGGCATACAGCATAATGAAAGAGATTCTCTTGTTGTCAACATCATCAGCTACTCCCACTGATTTCTGAGATTCCAACCATAGTGGACTATCTTCTCTCTCTAAAAACGTCAGCATTGTCTCTTAGATCCTTCAGAGTGTGTTTGACCTGTCTTCTACTCAAAGACCTATCCATGCCACCAGGGAGGACAGGAGGCTCCACTCTCCGAATGTCCAAAGAGCCTTGGCCTTCAACCTATTGAAGGCAAAATCTTTTGTGAAATCCACTAAACTGTTTGTCTTCTTTGATGAACATATGAGAGGAGAAGCAAACTCCTCACCGACTTTATAAGTGGATTCTGGGTTGCATCCTGCTTTGTTATGAATTGATGGCAACCCTTACCCACAAGATGTGAGAGATTATTCAACTCAAGTCCAGGCTGCCTTCATAGCTTCACTTTAAGAAGTCCCTGTTCTGGAGATCTGTAGAATGGCAATATGGGGCTCTGTGCATGCCTTGAAGAGACATTACACCCTGATACAAGATTCTAGAACAACCTCCTCCTTTAGCAGAGCAGTCCTCCAATCAGTGATATAGCAGTGGTCCTCGCCCTCTCCTACTCAACAAATATTGCTTGAGTCTCCTTAAGTGAAATACACACAGTGATTATCACTCAAAGAAAGATTAAATTCCAACACAGTAACTGGATGTCTTTGAGACATGTCATCCTTATGTGTATTCTACTACTTGCTTTCCTTCATCTCTGCTTTGGATCGTAAATTATTTGCAGTAGAGAAGGACTGGAAAGGCATTACATCTTCACCACCTCTTATTTTCTTGGTTTGGAAAAGAAGGATGCTGGCACTGACCATAGGACATTGCTAACAAAAAATCTTCTGGTCTCAGGCACCTGGAGCACATGTACATCTTGGGTGGAATACCCATAGGAACCACACTTCTCAAAGAACTCCAGTTACTGTACAAGGTAAGCAACCAGTATTTGTGTGTGATGTCATTGTAGTCAGTGGAACACTTGAGTGATATGCTTTTGGTTGAAAAGTGTGTGTGTGTGTGTGTGTGTGTGTGTGTGTGTGTGTGTGCGTGCTGGGTGAGGTGCCACATTTCAGATATAAAATTGTGAGTCAGATTTCTTGTGGTAAGTATAGAGTCGCTCATATTTTTTTAAAGAATAGGGGTGCTAGCCTAAGTGTCTTGATCAAATTCCAGTATGTGTACATCCATTCTGCCTATCTAAATTCTCTCAGCCTGCTCTATTTCACCACATACTAAAGAATATTCATTATTCTTGCTATTTTTAAAGATGTGATTTTTATTCCTTCTCTGCATTTTATTGTTTACCAACAATATTCTCTTTCATACCTTTTTCTTCATTTTTACCTTCATTTTTTCCTAGATGCACATTTCTACTTCAGCAAGTTTGGTATAAACACAGTTGCTGTTCCTTCCTTATAGAATTTTCTCTTTTCTTTTATCTTACATCTCCTTCCTTTTTACTGAACAGTTTTTGTATTCTCTCATCTTTTTTGGTCATTTTTTCTGCTTGCTTTTACATTGAGGCCACTCTTTTGAAAGCTAATACAACATCCCCTAGTGCATATTAATCATCACTCTTAGCTATGAAAGTGATCTTGGCTCTGCATCCTCACCTGAAATATGGACCTGCTCCAAAGCCCTTTGAAATTGGCAAGAGTTGATTTCAATGGAATTTGGTTCAAGCCCTCCCTTTTATAAAGTCTGGCCACTTGAAGAGCTAAGCAGGATTGATCTTTATTGGTGAAATATGCCATTTTGGAATTGCAAATCTCAGGCTTTTCAATGTGGCTTGTATTTCAGCAACAAGAAATTAGGGGATGAGTCTTCCATGAACTGAAAGCATCTCAGAGGTATAAATGTACTAAAAATCTTCAGTGCATATTAAAAATTTTATTTGCCAATGATATCTTAATTCTCTTAATATGTATGAATGGCTTTAAAAAAGGGTAATGGCGTGCTGAAATTACTATGTGTACATACATTCATCTTTTTATTCATAATATGCCATCTCAAATCTATTATAAGCACAGTCTGAGCATTTAGCATTATAGCAATTCTGTTAATTCTGTTCTATTTAAAATAATTTTCAGGGACATCTAACTGCCATAAATATTTGATCCAAAATTGAAATGTAGCATAAAATAGTATGACTGAAAGGGATGATTGGAGGCTGTGGGCATTTTGACTAGTAAGAGGATATATTGGGTTAAAAATCACTACTGAAACCAACAATGGGTTAAACATGAAGGGCAAATGGATGAGAGTTGGAATACATAGGGTCATAGGGTTAATAATAATCACAAAGAAATGCTGAAAATAAGAGAAGGCTAAATTTGAGGGCTAGTTGGAAATATTGTATACTAAGACCTAAAACAATAGAAGCAAGAAAAGTGTATCACATCCCTACCTCTACTCTTTTGTTTGAATGTTGTCGATTTAAGGCCCCAGTCCTACAATTTACTGTGTGTAAGAGCAGGAGTACTGTTAATATCCAGGGGACTCCCTGTGAGCATAGGGTGCATGTGTTTGCATTCAACCGCAGGACCACATGTTCCCTTAGATGGATGCTGCATGCTGGCCCTTTCGTGCATGTCTGGCAGTTGTGGAAGGAAGGTGAGGCCATGGTCCCAACTTCTATCTGTCTGCTTTAGGTCCATGATTCCCACTTCGGCTATCCGCTTCAGCAAGGAACTAGATAGAATCAGTCTCTGCATTGAGGAGTGTTCAGGGATTGTAATTTTACCTGGACCCTTTCCAGGAGGGCTCAAAGTTTGGGGAGTTGCACCCTTTCTAACCTTGTTCACCCATGAAAAGACCAGCCATAGTCTGGCTTTATATATAACCTAATATCTTATAATGTAGCAAAGGAACAAGTGAGACTCATCTCAGAATAAGATGGATTACTGTGCATATGCAGTTGTCACTACAACCAACAAATAGTGAAAATTGTATAAAGCCTTTATCAGGATAAATCATCATGTCTATGTATTGATATTTTAAGGCAAGATAATTTTGAAGGAGTTTATCTGGTCATTTATAGGTGAACAGGAACATCTCCAAGTCTTAGTATAAGGATCTTTAATGGCTCTATCTTGCTAAAATTAATAGCTTTCTAATTATGCTTGTCCTATTGTAAAAAGATTGCAAATATATCTTGATTATATATATTTTGTTGATAATGGACCATCATGAACTATTTGCCAAATACTTAACATTCTGGTATTTAAAACACCTATGGTTTTGAACATAAATTGAAATAAAATTATTGTAAAGAGATGCAATATACTTTGGTGTACATATATCTTTAGTGGAAGTGCATGTAATTCTGGATGCTCAATATAGTAGCAGGGTCCTCAAATCACATATGTTCTCAGCTTTTACCAGTTCTCAAAAAGGAAAAGAGTGAAACTTTCTTGGCTGGTGATTACCCTGCTGCTTTCTAGATGTGAAGATATTTCAGGGTAATCTGCATCATATTTTATTACCTCCTACATATCTTCCTTTTCTGGGGTAAGGGTGAGACATTTAGTATATCCTTTTTTCCTCAACAAAGGAAATTAGATAGATAGATAGATTAGATAGATATTTCAAGTCGGTAACAAAGGCCCTGATTTAAACATGCAGCTTCTGGGTTGTAACATTTATGTACAGTGACTAGTACAAAAAAAGCCTGATTCCTGACTGGGGCCTTAGGTACTACTATAATAATAATAATAAAATCAGAGAGTTAAGGCTACAATTCAGAGTGGATCTTGCTATATTTTATTTTTTTCTCCTTAAGATTAGTAAAGTATATTATTTGGAGTTGAATTTGTATCACCCTATGATCTTTATTATTTTATAATGATGCCTATAAATTTAAAACAGTACAATAAAGTTAAATCACACTGCCTATTCCCTAACCTTGATCACTTCAGAAATAACACTTTTATAAAATGCTTTGATAATTCTAAATTGCCAGGTATTGCAAAGAGGAATTTAGAGTTACTGGAGCCCTCAATTTTATTTATTTATTTTTTTAAAATGTAGTTCTTCAGTTTGAAAATTTGTAGGTGTTCAGATCTGAATAAACATTAAAGTAAATGACTTCAGATGCAGTCAAGGAGATGATTCATTGCAAGATGATAGATGGAAGCCAACAGATAACTCAAGGAGTGCCAGGCAGACTGTAATGGTATATGCTGTACCTGTCAATGTTCTGTAAAAATCAAGGTAGTAAGCAGTGCTGTGCAAATGTGGTAAAAAGGTTTCTGTGGAGAGCTGTAAAAGATTCACACTCTCTTTTTCTGATATATGCCGCCGATTTTTCTGAGCAATTTAGCTGATCCAAACTATTTTGCAGCAATGCCATTTTCACACACACATTTGTGCAAGGCATTTAAGGCATGCATTACAGGATGCACAATGAGAGGCACTGTTTTTTTCCATACAAAAAGTGCACATATTGTTTCAGCTCAAACTCCAGCTTAGTGCAGGTTTTTTTTCTTGAATACTGTTGTCTGGTGAAGAAATAAGAAGGGTCAGACAAAGGATAATTGAATCAATTTATCAAGGGGACTGAAAAAAGACAATAAACTTTAGATAGATCCCTGTCTGTGTTGTAAAAGGGGTGGGCTGGGGGAGAATGGTACAAGATAGTGTCCTAACCTTCCATTGTTCTTATTTGTAAATCAGGCCTCAATCACAACATAGATGTTATGCTTGTAATAAACTAGGCCTACTAGTGGTCTTGATCAAGGAAAGTCATGTTTCCGTTATACTAACCAACTCTACCAAAGTGTCTTCTGCTGAGACATAGGCTCTCTTAAACGTGTCAGGAATTTTGCTTCAGCTATAATGAGCAAAACTTAGTTTTTATTTTTTCATAAAAGATCCCAAATCTGGAATTGAAAAAAAATTGGAAAACTCATCTTTTTTCAAGATGATAAATTTTATCCTATAGGGAGTTTACCATGGAAGAAGTGTCAGAATCAATGCATGTCAATTTTTATATTACAGCCTGGGTTTTTTAATTATCAAAGATTAGTGCAAAAAGCCATTTAAAGCCAGTAAGCTTTTTTTCCCTAAACTCATAACTTAAAAAAATAGACACACATTATTAGCATGCCAAGGTTTAGTCCAGAGCAAAATTTCATGGATAGATTATACAGCCCTGAAAAACTGGGTTTATAATGGGAGCAGTGAAACGTCTCTAAGTACAGCAGCACAAATACTGACCAATTACTATACAATTTCTCTACTTTAGAAAAAATACCCTAGAACTATCTAATTTAAAAATGCCAAGGCAGAGGACTATGAATCTAAATGCAGCCTTTGTGTAATGATGTAAGCTTAAAGCTCTTTCCTTAATTGTGATAATTTGAAACAAATTAGAGAGTCTTGCAGTGAGCCATAGTCCAGTCATTCACACAGCTCTTAAAGTGCTAAATCAAATATTCAAACTAAACCTGCTGAGTATGGCCTTCTGTTATCTATCATATTGTTGAAGCACTTGGGAAGTGGTGAGCCTAAAATTACCATTTCAAACTCAATAAATTATCAGCAAAGCCCTCTGTTGACCAAGGACTATCCTGTTTCTCAGTTAGCAACAAATGGTAGCAGCTTTATCAGCAAATTATAATAAACAATGCAAAATGTAGCAATTAGTGTGTATACATTGAAGAGTCTGAATCTGTCTAAATAGAAGGAAATTAATGCTTTATGGTACTGAAGAAGGCCACTGCTACATAAATACAGTGGCTACTATGTGTTAACCCCGCTTCATAACGTTAATTATGGGTCAATTCCCTTTTACCAATATTTGTCTTCTGCAACAAGTGATAGACTAGATATTTTATATTATTTTTACCATTGTATTTGCAGCTGAAAACAAAGATTTTTGGGGGTGACACTGGGGAGAAGAAAGTGCTGGAGGTGGTGGTTTCGTTATTTATACTGTGGTGATTCCCAAAGACACCAATCCAGAGCAAGGCCTTTTTGTGCTAGGCACTGCACAAATGCAGTCCTTCCTTGAAGAGCCTACAATTGAAAAATAAATATAAGAAGACAAAACAACTGGTGTGGGAAAGAAGTACAGCATAAGTAAAATGATCAGGGCGATTCTCTACTTATTCATTTTTACATAGGCCATTATTGTTACATGTATTGTAGTAGTGCCTAGCAGCCCCATTGTGTTAGGTGTTGTACAAATACAGAACAAAAGACCATTCCTGTTTTACGGGTTATTGGATGCTATTTTCCACCGTCTATGACAAGTGTTGAATTTGTGGCGGAGAAGGGGACATGAAGGTGGGATATTTTAAACATAGTCTAAGGATGAATTTCTCAGCATTGTGATGTAAACCTGCTTTGTTAACCTAATTGTACAAGGAATTGCTTTTTGTCCTGAAATTATGGGAATGTTAACATCGCTGCCAAGAACATACTCATCTTATTGAAACAGCTGTTGATTTCTTAAGTTAGTTTCTCTAACCAAACAGCCAGGTAAACACAAAACAAGAGGATGCAGGCGAACAGGAAAAGAACCAGGGAAGCAGCTGTTACAGTATATTGTTGTGATGTTGCTACTTCTGGCCAAAGCAGTGTCGTCTCATTCAGGAATCTGGGAGCAGTGGACCTTTGGTCAGGTGAGGTTGGAAATCTGGTGCAAAGATTAGGTCCATATATTCGATGCAGTTTCCTTCTCTTTCCTCATGGCAGGAACCAGTTGAGCCAAGGTTAGATGAACAGAAAAAAGCAAATCCAATATACCTAGCAGGATAAATTGCTAAAGTACAAGAAACACCATGGCCTCAGGTTCAGTAGGATTGACACACATTAATCTGTAATTTACTGCAGAAGATAAGAAAAAAAAAAACTAAGGAAGAGAGAGAGACACCAAAAACCAACAAAACATATAAACAAAATCCAGCACTCCCTTGCGAGATTCTGGGGTTTCTGTAATGTCTTCGTCCATGGAAAATGTATCAGCTGTCCATACTCCATTCAGAATTTTCCAGCAAGCTTTTAATCCAAACAATCTTCATTCAAAAAGATTTAAAATGCTGTCAAATAGTCTTAAAACATGTAGTATATAAACAAAAGACCAGTTCTTCTCATAGCAAAATCAAACTAAGCTCCACAGACCTTGAATCTTTTACCATCTCTCTTCTGGAGGTAGGACATGTTAGTTGCCTCCATTTCCAAGGCATGTAGCAGGGCAGGGTGAGGGGGAGTGGCAGGAGGGGAGAGTAATAGGAGGAGGAGAGACGTGAGAAGGTGAAGAGGAGAGAATGAAGGATGTATGGGAGCACAGAGGGCATGGGAGTAAAGCTGACATCAGAAGGATGGTAAGGGAGAAGGGTGAGAAAATGTTTTTTTATAGTTAGTATTTGAACATCTTCCAATTCATTATACTGGTGAGGGCCATATAAGTACCTGGACTGATGGAGAGTTAAATAAGTAGGTTAGGAAAAACATCCAATGAACAAATAGAAAACAGAGGTTAAACTGTAAAAGAAGAGACTGCTCTTATCAATGGCATCCAGAGCCTGTGAAGATGGGAATGGGATTGAGGGTCCCTGGCTGAACCTTGGCCAGCCCGAATGTTTATTATATGTTTAGAAAGTGTTTTCTGATACCCAGGGCAAGCTCCAACCCATCTCTGCAATCAGTGCATAATCAGAAACAAGTTTTGCAAGGGAGTTCTCCAGGTGAAGGAGGAACGATTACGTGACTCATGGGGTAAGTTTGTTGACTGTAGTGTGTGTGTTTGTTTTTGCTGTGCTTGCTGCTTGACCGAAACATACCATGTGGTCTGTTTGTTTGGGGGACTGTGTGCTGACCGTGTGTGTGCTGAGCTACCAGCCTGCTAGGCAAGGATGAGAGCTTCTTAACGAAGCTTTGATCCCTAAGCCATTTAGCACCCATCAACCCTTAACCAGGGAGTGGGGCTACTCAGGAAGACCAGGGCTTAAAAAAGCCTGCTTGTAAGCGATCAGAGGGGGGGCTAGATACACTTAAAATTCTTTAAACTTCTTTAAACTTAAAGGATAAAACACCCACTGATAAAAACAAAACAAGAAAGGAACAAGCTTCAGGAGTAAAAAGAGAATGCAGGCAGAAGTCCACCAACAGAGTGGGTTATCCAGTTTATTGCACCCAATGCAGCATGCATGATTAGCTGCCCTATGTGCAATTGGCTTATGTGTGCATTCAGTGCAAAGAGCTCCTGGTCCTCAGAGACCGTGTACAGCCTTTGGAGACCAAAGTGACTGAACTGGAGGGGCGAAGGCAGACAGAGAGGTTCATAGATGAGACTTTTTGGAACACAATAAAATGGCTCCCAGCCCCGGTCTGACAGCTTACACACTGTTGAGAAGGATGAAAGTCTCAGGGAAGGAGAACATCCAATTGGAGCCGAGGGAAATGGTCCCATAGTTGGAACCCTCCTTTCAGATGATATTGCGGTATCTTCTCACACTGAGGATACCTCTCTGTGCGAGGGAACTCCAGTTTTTAGGAAAAGATAGGTATTAGTCATGGGCAATCTGATCATTAGAAACATAGCTGGGTTTGCAATGACTGGGAGAACCGCATGTTGTCTTGCCTGCCCAGTGCAAAGGTTCCAGATCTCTCAAGACATCTAGATAGACTTATTTGTAGTACTGGGGAGGAGCCGGCGGTTGTGGTGCCAACATATAGGTGCCAATGGCATAAGAAAGGATAGGAGAGAGGTCCTGGAGGCCAAATTTAGGCTGCTACATGAGAGATTGAATTCCAGGACCTCCATGGTAGCATTCTCTGAAATGTTTCCAGTTCCACATGCAGGGCCAGTTAGACAGTCAGAACTGCAGGGTCTCAATGCGTGGACGAGACGATGGTGTAGGGAGGAGGGGTTTACAGTTATTAGGAACTTGGGAAACTTTTGGGAAAGGGGGAGCCTATACAGGAAGGATGAGCTCCACCTAAACTAAAATGGAACCAGATTGCTGGCGCTTAAAATTAAAAAGGTGGTAGAGCAGTTTTTAAACTAAAGGCTGGGGGAAAGCTGATAGGTACGGAGGAACACGTGGTTCAGACAGAGACATCCCTTAGGGGAGGATCCATTAATGGAGATTCTCTATGTGCTAGTAAGGAGGAGAGGATGGAAGATGATAAAATACAGGTAGGATCTGATGTGAAACAGCCAAATGAAAAAAGTCCCATTCAATTACATCATGTAATTGCAGACAGCTAAAAAGTGACAAGTGCTTATATACAAACGCTAGAAGTCTAAATAAGATGTGTGAACTAGAGTGCCTAGTATTAAATGAGGATATCGATATAATAGGCATCACAGAAAATTGGTGGAATGAGGATAATCAATGGGACACAGTAATACCAGGGTACAAAATATATCGGAAGGACAGAACAGGTCATGCTGGTGGGGGAGTGGCACTATATGTGAAAGAAAGCGTAGAATCAAATGAAGTAAAAATCTTAAATGAACCAAAATGAACCAAACTGTACCATCGCTAAACAACAAAGTAAAAGAAGCAATGAGAGGCAAAAATACATCGTTTAAAAAGTGGAAGCTAAATCCTAGTGAGGAAAATAGAAAGGAGCATAAACTCTGGCAAATGAAGTGTAAAAATACAATTAGGAAGGCCAAAAAAGTATTTGAAGAACAGCTAGCCAAAGACTGAAAAAGTAATAGCAACAAAATAAAATTAAGTACATCAGAAGTAGGAAGCCAGCTAAACAACCAGTGGGGACACTGGACTATCAAGATGCTAAAGGAGCACTCAAGGATGATAAAGCCATTGCATAAAAATTTAATGAATTCTTTGCATAGATTTTCATGGCTGAGGATGTGAGGGAGATTCCCAAACCTGAGCCATTCTTTTTAGGTGACAAATCTGAGGAAATGTCCCAGATTGAGGTGTCATTAGAGGACGTTTTGGAACAAATTGATAAACTACACAATAATAAGTCACCAGGACCAGATGGTATTCACCCAAGAGTTCTGAAGGAACTCAAATGTGAAATTGCAGAACTATGAATTGTAGTTGTAACCTATCATTTAAATCAGCTTCTGTACCAAATGACTGGAGGATAGCTAATGTGATGCCAATTTTTAAAAAGGGCTCCATAGGTGATCCCAGCAATTACAGGCCGGTAAAAAAGCATTGTCAGATACATAGATGAACATAATTTGTTGGGGAAGAGTCAACATGTTTTTTATAAAGGGAAATCATGCCTCACCAATCTACTAGAATTGTTTGAGGGGGCCAACAAACATGTTTACGAGGGAGAACCAGTGAATATAGTGTACTTAGATTTTCAGAAAGCCTTTGACAAGGTCCCTCACCAAAGACATTTAAGCAAAGTAATCTGTCATGGGATAAGAGGGAAGATCCTCTCATGGACTGGTAACTGGATAAAAGATTGGAAACAAAGGGTAGAAATAAATGGTCAGTTTTCAGAATACAGGGAGATAAATAGTGGTGTCCCCCAGGCATCTATACTGGGACGAGTCCTATTCAACATATTCATAAATGATCTGGAAAAAGGGGTAAACAGTGAAGTGGCCAAATTTGCAGATGATCCAAAACTGCTCAAGATAGTTAAGTCCCAGGTAGACTGCAAAGAGCAACAAAAGGATTTCTCAAAACTATGTTACTGCATAACAAAATGGCAGATAAAATTCAATGTTTGTAAATGCAAAGCAAAGCACATTCAAAAATATAATTCCAACTATACATATAAAATGACGGGGTCTAAATTAGCTTTTACCACTCAAGAAAGAGATCTTGGAATCATTGCGGATAGTTCTCTGAAAACCTCCATTCAATGTGCAATGGCAGTCAAAAAAGCAAACAGAATCTTGGGCATCATTAATAAAGGGATAGAAAATAATACAGAAAATATCATATTGCCTCTATATAAATCCATGGTACACCCACATCTTGAATACTGCATGCAGATGTGGTCATCCCATCCCCAAAAAGATATATTGGAACTGAAAAAAAAGTTCACAAAAGGGCAACAAACATGATTAGGGGTATGGAATGGCTTCCGTAAGTGGAGAGAGAAATAAGACTGGGATTTTTCAGCTTGGAAAAAAGATAATTAGGGGGGATGTGATTGAGGTCTATAAAATCATGACTGCTGTGGAGAAAGTAAATAAGGAAGTGTTATTTACTCCTTCTCATAACACACGAACTAGAGATCACCAAATGAAATTAATAGGCAGGAGGAAAAAAAAAACAAAAGAAAGTATTTCTTCACACAACACACAGTCAGTCTGTGGAACTCTTTGCCAGAGGATGTTACGAAGGTCAAGACTATAACAGGGTTCAAAAAAGAACTAGATAAATTCATGAAGGTTAGGTCCATCAATGGCTATTAGGCAGGGCAGGGCAGGGATGGTGTCCCTAGCTTCTGTTTGCCAGTGGCTGGGAGTGAGTGACAGGGAATGGATCACTTGATGATTACCTCTTCTATTCATTCCCTCTGGGACACCTGACATTGGCCACTGTCGGAGAACAGGATATTGGGCTGGACGGACCTTTGGTCTGACCCAGTATGACCATTCTTAAGCTCTTATGTTCAACAAAAAATGTATAGTGAAAATGTTCAATTTTTAACTGTTAACATTAATTGCAATACCTATTAAAAATGAAGCCCCAAATTCTCTCCTCAGGACAGAGCC
The DNA here is from genome assembly GCA_037349315.1 of Chelydra serpentina. Classification (NCBI taxonomy): domain Eukaryota; kingdom Metazoa; phylum Chordata; order Testudines; family Chelydridae; genus Chelydra; species Chelydra serpentina. Next base: position 84,256,080 of record JBAIAC010000004.1, read on the forward strand.
CAAGAAGCTGGGTTTGGGATTGGTGATTTCTTTGGGAACTAGACCTATGGGAGGAGGAGCCTACAGGTTGCTGAGAAGCAGTGGACCTGCTCTGGGACCTACTACTTCAGTTGCATGGCTGTAATTGCCTCCTTACTGAGTCTGTGGCCTCTTTCTTCAGGAGGAATAAACCATGGATATTCATAGCCATGGGTTCACTGGTGTTCTCTGCCATCTCCCTACCCTGATCCCATTCTCTGTCCCTATACCTTCCCCCTCACCCTTTGCACCTGTTGAGAGCAGGGACGTAGGGAATAGAAAATCCTTCAGGGTTTAGTTTTATATTATTTTTTAAATTGTTTGGTCTCTGATGAAAGGAGAAGTGGTTCATGATGATAATAAAGCAGCAGTTGTTTTTGCATGGTTTGAAGGTTCTGGAATGCTTTTATGTGATTATGCTTTTCTCCTCAGAGAGGTCTATAAGGGTAGTGTTAAGCTCATTGGCTTAAGGACTTTCGTGAGGTTGGAAGGTGTTTTATTCTGTCACTCCCTTCGGGTCAACATGCATGTGAGGCCATATTGGTAATTGAGTTGTTCTGAGTTTCTAAGTCATATGCAACACTACAGCTATGTTGTGTTGACTGCACACAGATGGACTCCTCTCTGTGCTTCCTTTGTTCTTAAGAAATATTGGCGTTCAGAGAGATCAGCTTGGTTGGGATTCCAGACAAAAAGAAAGTGATGCAAGAAGGAAGAGAAAGCAAATGAAATAGGTAACTTCCCTGTGTTGTAGAGAGACAGACACCTGCCTTTTGTTACGGAAAGTTGTTGGTGTGGTTTTGAATCCTTCACTATTCTTGGAGTCCCCATTGGTATCAGTGACCCAAAGAGCATTTTTTCCCTTTAACATGTATCTAAACTATTGAACATAATTCTTTCCTTTGGAACCTCTCAATTGGATTAATGCAAGGCAATACAAAGATAAAATGGAAGCTTCACTTATCGAAATATGGTGTGGCTTGCTTGTTTAGCAGTGTTAATTATGGAAAATATATAATTTCTGTTCTCTGGTGACTGCACCAAGAGACCTCTTCCCACATGTGAACTGCCAGAGCACTAGAGGGCAGCTGAGATACCCCTGTGATGGGTTGGGATCACAGAAACCACCTTGGTGCTGCCACCTGGTGTGCCAAGGCTACTTCTGCCCCTGCTTCCCTGCCCTTTCCAGCTTGGGACTCCGGAATCCTGTCTGTTTTGAGCCAGATCCACTGATCTGCTGCAAACACAGACCCAGGTCCGAACCACGTCCCCTAACAACTGTAAGGCTCCTGGAAGCAGCTCAGGAAGTGCGCTTGCCTTTGACACCCAGGTGCCCAACTCCCAATGAGGTTTAAACCCTTAATAAATCCATTTTACCCTGTATAAAGCGTATACAAGGCAAACTCATAAATAGTTCGCCTTCTATTTCAAAGATAGAAAGATATGCACAGCTGTTTGCCCTCCCCAGGTACCAACTCATACTCCAGGTAACTTAATAAGTAAAAAGTGATTTTAATAAGTACAGAAAGTAGGATTTAAGTGATTCCAAGTAGTTACAGATAGAGCAAAGTGAATTACTAAGTAAAATAAAATAAAACACGCACGTCTATGTCTAATCAAACTTAACACAGATATAAACACCTCACCAGCTCCAGATTCTTCTTTTTACAGGCTGTAGAACTCATAGCCTGGGTCCAGCAATCGCTCACACCCCTGTTGTCTTTGTCCTTTGTTCAGTCTTTTTCAGGTATATCTCTGGGGGGGTGGAAAGCCTCTCTCTTTAGCCAGCTGAAGACAACATGGAGGGGTCTTTCCAGCTTTTTTATAGCCTCTCCCCCACTCCCTGTGTAGCATCATCTTACCCTGGAGTTTTGGGATCACATGGGCAAGACACATGTCCATGCACCCTAACCAGTCCAGCCAGTTGCATTCCTGGCCAGGCCCAGATGTGGATTGGGGTCTGCACCTCCTATTGTCTGTGTAAGGGTTTATTGATTGGTCTCTTTACATGCACATACCTTTCTCAAGACATGATCCCAGGCTCTTACAAAGGCTATGTACAAAACCAGCAAATATAAAACCAATTTTCATAACTCCAACTACAACAATGATACATGCATACAAACTGGAGGAATAGATTTAGTAGGTCATAACTTTCACAGAGATATGTTACATGGCACATGTAGCATAAAACATATCCCAGTTACATCATGTATACATTTATAAGCCTCTCCCCATAAAGCCTTATGGGGTACACCGTCACAACCCCAATGAACAGTTTTTAGATTAAAATGTTTGGGGAGCTGCCAACAACACATTCTTGGTGGAGCTATCAAACTTTGGAACTTTTTCATGGTGTTGATGATCACCCTACTAATTAGAACTTTTATTGGCAATTTTATAATGGAGGCCATGGATTGAGTGCCATTAGGACTGATCAACCCTCTTCTCCCTACAAATATTTCCTCAGAATCAGGATTTTCTCTAGGGCTGGGCAAGCTTTTACTCACAGAATAGTATTCCATTGGAAAATGATGATTTGATGGAGCCAAAACATTCTGCAGGAATATGTCGATTCTAATGAAACTTCTGGTGAGGCTGCTAGACTCCCTGGTGACCCACCTAGTGGTCTGCTGTAGAGCCACATCTCCCCAGGTTCCCAGACTGTCTGGCATTTGGGTGGGAATTTCCCATGCTGGCCTGCTACCCAGTATTCCCAGCAGACTGCTTTTTGGCTGGCTAGCTCCTTGGAGCCCCTAGACTACCTGGCTTCCTGAGTAGTCAGTTACCTGGGCTGCCTGGATCCCTGACTGGCCAGATCCATGGAACCAGGCAACCCACCTGCCCACCCAACTGGATGGCAGCCAGCAGACCAGATTTTTTTTCCTTTTTGGTTCTCCTGAAATGAAATTTTCTGTCTTCCTTCCTGTGGAAAATAAATGAGTTTGACTATTCAACATGATTTGGGACAAAGGAGTCTTCAAATCTTGAAATTTTTGGCTGAAAAAACCCCTCTATTTTATAGACAAGTCTAGTCTGGTCCAAGTGGGGAATCTTGGACCAGACTTCTTATTTTGCTTCTTATTTTGTGGATAAAGAGACAAATTCATTTTCCAATTACTTCAACCCAGGATCTTTTGAAACTGCTAAATGCACTTAAGGTTTTCTATTTCTCCATTGTTTTATTGGATTAGATCCAACTTCTATTAAAAGCTGTTTTACATAAAGCTTAAATAATTGGTATTGAGCCAAAATAGATGGCCTATCTCTTTATCACATTTTTACCGATGCAAAAAAGAATAATCAGAACTGTCCAAATGAAAATGAAAGGAATGTTTACTAACATAGGAAAAGGTGTTTCTGCAGCAAATCATCTTATGTTGAATAGTATTTTGAGCAGGAACAAATCACGATATCAATTATTCACCTGTTACTTCTATTACATGTTTCTTTTACACTACTTTTTAAAGCAATTTTGATTAATATTGCACTATAACTTTAAAACTATGACTTGTTTATTCTCCTAAGAAGCACAAGAGAAACTCTGACAGCTGGCATATTTTTAGCCACCACGTAGAGAAATTTCCATTTTATTCATATATGGCCTAATCCAAAGACCATTGAAGTCAATGGAAGTCTTCTCTGATTACTAGAGACATTAGCATAGTCACTCCCATATGAATAACATGGCACTATTTACATTCTCCCTGTTAAGTACTTTAATTCTGCTAAGTCAAAACTTTAGACTTTGAAGTAGCATAGCATAGCATAACTAGCCACTAGACTTTGAAATACTTTTCACAGTTTTTTAATTAGATGTATTTCAGTTCTGTATGTATAAAGACTCTCTCCGCCCCGCCTCCCTTTCAGGACTTGGTTGATAACAAACCTAAGTCCCGGATAATTATATTGTGGCTTCTGCTAGTAACTACTTGGATTTGGTGAGTCTAGTATCTAACGTTTCTCTGCCATTGATACAGATTTGATTTATTTTTCTTTATCTCCTATGTAAGGAACCCAGCTTTCAACTTTACTGTACAAACAGAATGTTATATTTCAGATCTGTCAAGTACATCTTGTAAATTTTTCAGGTACCTCGGATTGTCTATTTTCACAGTAATATTAACTATTTTTATTTGTTCTCAGGTGGATTAGTAGCCTAGATGTCTATTTGGACAATTATTTTTCTTATCTACCATACACAAACATTCTTTCATTTTATTTTCTTCCAGTTGTATTTGTAGCTATTGTATTTACTTAGCTTTGAGTGACAACCCTTCTATTGGTATATTTGTAAGATACAACAGGGCTAAACATAGATCTTTGTCACATTAAAAATAGGTTTCTTAAGATCTGTCTTACTGTTTCAACAGCTGTCTTGACCATTCTGTTAATATAGGTATATTTTGGCAGGGAAGTTGTGTGCTCACACTAACATGTTTTTGTCAACTCCTGAAATTTTGCACTTCAGAAATGGGATCTAGAATTAACATTCCTGGCATTCCATGACTTACAAACTCCGATGTCATGTGTGATTGTCATGTTATAGTTTTTGTTACTTTTGATATTTAATGAATTCAGAACAGTAATCAATTAACAGTAAATATATTTCTGTGTTTCAGTCAAATAAGCCATATCCAATTTTTTGCTATATCTTCTCTTGAATGTAATGATCCTGTGGTGACTATTGGTGCTCTGTAGAAGCTATTACAAGCACCATATTGAACTATGACATGTTATCTAGACACCCAGGTGAGAACAAACTATTTTGGCTTACATTTCTCAATACCTAGATACCTGCTATGTACTTTTGGAAGAATTTCTTTTCTGCCAGGATAACCTCTTTCTCCTTTTAGAAAAAGGACACTGTCTCACAAACTTCTCTAAATAGTCAATAATGTCTTAGTTTTGCACTGAGCACTGTTTCTTTAGAACTTCCTTGTAAAATCATTGATATCAATTTATTCAAAATTATTCCTATGCAGTAAGTGCTTCAATTTAAAATTCTGCTAATTTGGAAATAGTAATACGCACATGCCTCACTACATGATTTTCTTAGTCCTTCACATCGCTTTCGGAAGATTTTGAACAGTTTATTACCCAATGATGTATACTCTCCTATTATTAAGGTGACCAGATATTCCGATTTTATAGGGACAGTCCTGATATTCAGGGCTTTGTCTTACATAGGTGCCTATTACCCTCCACCTCCTGTCCCGATTTTTCATACTTGCTATCTAGTCACCCTACCTATGATGTATATCCACTATATGTACTTTCTTACCTTATTTATTGTCCACATGAAAAGTACAAACAGGTTAAACTTAATCATGCTTTAAACTGTTTGGAAACAATCTTTTCATTATTCAACCAATTCTTTTAAGAGGCTTAATACAGGCAATAACAGTCACTCCCATATTTACATTTTACACTCACCACATAAAAGGATTTAATGGCATCTGTGTGTGGATGCTGACACACACACATACACACTTGTAACAACCATAAATGTTAAGAGAAGTCAACTGGCCACAACATGTTGTATATTTCCTAGGTCCTTAGTTTTTATCTTTAAAAAAATCACTTTTTTCCCTAGAACATAAAAGCCTACAGATCCCAATCTCTGATGTCTCAGGCTATGTCCACACTTATTGTGGCATGTAGAGTATAGACTCAACAAGTCCCCTAGTACAGCTATAAATATCAGCATAGCTGACAAGGTGGTACATAGGCAAGCAGAGTACAGACATGCCAGAGCCTTAGGATATATACCCTCCATAGCCCTGTGCACGCTGAAGCAGTGTCTTCCTGTCTATACTGCGGTTTTTAGCAGGTTAGTGACCTGCTGCCTCACCCCTTTCAGAGCTTTTCACTGCCACCAGTAGCTAAACAGTGCAATGTGGACATGGCCTGCTTTTCACCGTGGCATGTACCTATACCTACCCTACACAATGCTACAAGTATAAACAAAGCCTTACAGTTTTGTTTCAGAATGATGATGTTGAGACATCATAAAAGATGAGGTGTACACAAAATATAGCAGGAAGTTCAAATGTAGCACCTAGAGTCCAAAAATATGTTCTGAAGAGGTCTTTCACATTTGTCATATATCCCCAATATACATCTTAGATATGTAGATACATTCCTTGGACGTCACTTATTCTAATAAGTCAGCACCTAAAATTAATCTCTGCCCGATGACACGTGCAACTTCCACTGAAACCAATAAGTTGTGTGTGCATTTTTACAAGCAGAATTTGGCACTCGGCCATCTCTCACTTTCTAGGGGCTCTTCAGTGCCTTTGTGGTTTTGTTAGTTTGCTGATAAAATCAACCAACAAGTCATTTCTGTTCATCGGATAAGGAAGGCATATTGTACATAAAAATAAATATTATGACTGTGTATTTTGAGCCCTTAAACTAAATTGTGACAGGGAGCTGTTGAGGCCAAGAACTTAGCCAGATTCAAAGAAGAACCAGATATTTATATGGATATCAAGAATATCCTGAATTACCATAATTCATTATAACAATTTCAGAATGGATATTAAGCCTCATGCTTCCGGGTTTGAGCCAATTTTTTTACCTTTGGAGACCAGGATGAGAGAGTGTGGAGCAGGGCAGATTCTGCCTACTGTGGGGTTCTTCCATCCTCCTCTGAATCATCTGGAACTAGCCATTATCAGAGACACGAAACTGTACTAGATGGACGTTGGGTTGGATCCAGTCTGGCAGTTCCTGTGTTCATATATTGATATACAAATTAGATGCCGACATCAGCCGGCCTGCCAAGGTGCTAAGTGGTTGTGGGTGTTGCGAAGTTTGGGCATCAATGACAGCTATGCTACACAGAGAGTCTATCCTGATTGCAACAATCTGTGCCACCATTTTGCTACTATTGAGAGTATAAGAAGTGATGCCGGGTTACAGGAAGATATGTAAATTTTTAATTGTTGATCGTTTTCTAGCAAAAGACTTATTTTATAAAGCATATTTGATTTTCTTGTTTAATTGTGTGTGTGCCCATGTCTTTCCTGGATTTTGCAAGACTGGAATTGTCTATGAGCGCTGCATAAAAATCTGTATCCTGAATCATGTCTGGGGACGGGAGGTGAATTGGAGAAGGATGGTTGAAAGCCTGACCCTGACCTTCTTTTAATAGATATTTTATGATGATAGAATGTTGCTTCTAAAAATGCAGAGGACTGAGAGCTACTGTACCTCCTACAGTGAAGTATGTTATAAAATATATTTTACAGTTACCATAGAGGAAGCCAGAATATGTTAACTATACATCAATGATTTAAATTAGTTTTATATTGAAGATATATGTTCTGATGGCAAATATTTTATTTTAAAAAGTAAATGTGAAACAAATCTCAGCTATATTTAGTTAAAATATGTTATCATTCCTCCAGTGCCTTTTTGAAACGAGTACTAATGTATGAAGACGCTGAAATGCTAACTGCATAAAATAGTGAACAATATTAGAAATTTCAATAAGTCCTTATTGGGATATTTTTCTTGGATTGATTTTTAAAATTTGAGCTAAATAAAAACACTGGCTTCCTGTCATAAGGTGCACCCTCTTGGATCGACTGTATGTACAATGGAGAAAACACATTACCACTGTCAACCAAAATTGCAGTGATGGTAATAAGGAGTCTGGGTATAATATAAGCTAACATAATGATATAAACAATGTCAACAAAATGTGTTAGAACAAGATACAAAAATTATCCACAGAAACCAATTTCAGTTCTTTACAGAAATTGAAATAATGATGCTAGTCAAGCTCCAGCAGTTCACGCTTTGTTACAAGGGGGGGTTGTGTTTTAAAGTATCAAATATAATGGTTGACTACTCATTGTGCATTAGTGCACTTGATTGCTAAGTGTAGGAGCAGGCCCTCCCTCATCTCTAGAGTGCCCCTCTGTGTCCAGGTGCAGCACTGCAGGAAGCCTTTCAGTCTCACACTCCCTCCAGCCCTTCTGGAGCCTAGCCAGTCTTTAGTCTTATGTGATCTGGCTCTTGGCTAAAGCACTGCTCAGTCTATTCCCTTTTGTGGTGAACAGATGTGTCCAGAAATAAGGAACTCAAAGTCCAACTGTCTTTGAGTCTCTCCTTCAGCCTCTGTCTAACACTCTTAGACCTTGACCATTTTTCCTCTTCCTTCTTAGCCTGGGAAAGAGATAGCGGAATCCAAAACTTTCCACTGCGCTCAGTTCCAGCTCCGAGCCCTTGTTCAGAACGGCCAGAATTGACCCTTCTCCAGTCCCTTGGTGGTCCCCGAGCTGCTTGCTACCTCTGTGTGCTTTCCAGCATCTTGTCTGGTTTCTCTCTTCCTAGGGTATTGGCTTCTATGGCATCTTCTCACAAACTTGTTGACAGAAGCTTCTCTTTACAGTCCTTCTGCCTCTCGAGCAGCCATCCCAGGCAGCTGCTTTACAGCCCTTTAGTCCTCCTAGCTTCTGTGGGGCTGCCAATCAGGTCTGGCTGAGCAGGCAGGCAGGTTGTCTGTTAACCTTTTGTTTTCCAAACCAGCTTGAGGTGTATAGACCCTGCATCACAAAGGTACACTGTGATCCCATATTTGAATTGTTTGCAAATTAAAGCACTGATCCTATAATTGTCTAGTGTCAGGAAAACAAAAAAAGGCATGTAAAATCCTGGCCCTATTAACATCAATAGCAGAAGTCCTATTGACTACAATGGGGTGAGATTTCACCCCTTTGTGAAATCCAGTGAAGGTCCAGTGTTGCAGATATTTGAGCAAAGTTGTGCACATGCTTATGTGAGTATTCCCACTAAAGTACATGAGTCTATTAAAGTAAGTGAAGTTATGCACATGCTTCATTTTTGCAGGGCCAGGGCCCATAACCTGAGTTAGTTTGTTTTGGGTTTATTTTATTTTATTTTATTTCCATGCTATAACTTTCTCTATTTCTTCACTGGAGCGACATTCATCACCGTTACATTCCATTCGTTTCAGGCTTATCTCAATTTTGTCCAGACGTGTCCCCGCCTTTTCATGGCAATAATACAATATCTTTAAAACCTTTGGATTATAAGAACTGTAGATGAGACATAGAGCCCCATTGGTGCCAGCTGGCAAAAGGTTCACTACTCAGTGTCAGCAATTCCCAAGTGACCTGACAAACTCATTACACCCAACATAATGTTTTCATGCTATTTATACAAAGACGGTTAAGTGAGATATCTAGTAAAAAGTCTGCCATATAGATCCATATAACCACTGTGTAATCTATGTACATATTATGTTGAATATATGTATTGAAAATATGTTTTGAAATCTGAGTCCAGGCAGGGATGACAAAGAGGATTTGCCAGACAAAAGGATGCAAATTCACCTGTCTGAAGTTCAATCCCAATATACATTCACAGCACTGAGTTAAAAATATAGTGAAAGCAATCGTAATTTTTTTAGCAAAGAATAAGGTTTATGGGATAAGTGAATACTGAAAATGGAAACAGAAATGGTTACACATAATACAAAACATAAAACACAAACTTGGATGTACACTTATCAATAGTTACCTCTCCTGTAGAATAGAGTAGATGTTCCCCAAGGATTCACTCTTTTACAGAGCTGCTGGTTTTCAGTCAAAATCAGGATCTAAACATTCATTTCCTCCGCCCCACCTCCCACTCTTCAAGGGGTTTCCTCAGTGTATGGATAACAAAATGTCTCTTTTCATCCTATTTCTATTCTTCAAAATTTGTTCCCCTGTCCCCCCCCCGTCCCCCCCCCCCCCCCCCCCCGACAAGACAGCCCTTTGTGGTTTCATTTCTGGTGCCTTCCCATTCTCTGTTTATTCCATATGCAAAATGGGGCTTTGATTGTGTTGGCTTACAGTGCGTAATCAACACATGAACCAAGATGATGACTGACATACCAGGGTCCCCCCAGCAGGAGATGTGGGATGTGAGTGATAGCAGTCATAGAGCTAAACACTTTACGCTATCCCTCTGTCTGCTTTTGTAATGTAGTGTTTTTGTGATTGTTTAGCTGCTCAGTAGATTTGTTAATAAAGGGATTTGTGATAAACAGCAATGGTTTCTCATGTGCTTCCAGGGTCTTTCATTCTAATGATGCTGATAATATTATGGTACTGTAGCCCTCAGGAAATCAAATCTTTTATTGACCCCTGTGGTCTAAGAGATTAATCAATAATCAATATTGATTAATCAATTCACTGATACATCGATAAGGCTACAGCTGGAAATCAGTGCTTGTGCTAAGAGGCTGCTGGTTTCAGGGAGTTGAGCCACAGCAGGCATAGACAAGATGGGGTCACAGTAAGGACAAGTAGTGCTGAGATGCCTCACAAGCCTAAGTACCCCTAAGAAGACTGTGAGAGTGGTGTAGTTGTGGCAAGATTTACACACAGATTTCTGGTTAGCTAAGGATCACATTACAACCATGGAAAAATAGATTCTGAAATAGTCACAAGTGATGAGGCTGGGAACAAACATTTTTTCAGTGTCAACCATGTTGCTTATATCTCACTGTAGCCTCTGAGTGTTGTTGTGCCTTTCTCCAATGTTTGAAGTTTTATCTTGGACACAAACTAAAGGAAAGTCTTTCTTTGTGTATCCTCATACTTGTTCTACTATGACATAGCTAATATTTTGGCAATCTACTGTTGTTTACCCAATTTAAAATCTCAGGAAGAACAGCTCTATCAGCATAGTCCTGAACAACTTACTCAGACAAAACTCCCATTAGCTTTAATGGTAGTTATGTTAGAGCAAGGCATTCTCATTTGGACCATATAAAAGCCCTGTGCTGAAGCACTACTATACATTTTTACACAATCATGTATTCTTAAAAATCCCCATATGTACACATGACAAATAGCCTGTCATTTGTTTTTGGAATGAGCGTTATTTATTTGTTATTACTAACTTTGCTTTTAGGAATAAAGTACTAAAATGTGGCCAGAATTGGAAAGCTTATGGTACATGTGTTCAACAGCTAGATCAGTATTTTACAACCTAGGAGTCTGTTTGCACAGTGTGTTTTTCCAAATGGCCACTTTTCATGACACTTGTTGTTAGGTAGGCTATTTGAAATTGCCTTATTTCATGGTAAACTGCATTTTTTCCTGGTTTCATTTTTATCTCACAGCATTTTGTATATAGAGTTAACTATATCAAGCTCTGTGCCTTTGTTTTGGATGCCTGTAAAATGTTAGGAAAGAATAAATGTACATTCCATAAATAAGAAACAAGCATGCTGTGAGGTGCATGAGAATCCTGATCATGTAGTGTTAGGAAAACTGAAGATGTTGGGGCAGATTCTGCTGGTACACCAGTGTAAATTAGATGCGCCTTCACTGAAGTCAGTGAATGAACATCAGTGTAAAGTTGAGGAAAATGAGATTATAATCAGATCCATTATTTTTTAATGAAATAAATCTCTTTAAAAGGTTATTATAAAAATAGCCTGGTAGCTTAAACATGAAGTACTGTATACTGAAGAAAATTAAGCAATAGATTTAGGGATGTGTTTCTCATCACTAGCTCATGGAATTTAAAACTCATTGTAAAGATTGAAACATAATGTTCAGAATCTTTAGAAGAGTTGCTTATTTCACTTTGTTGCAATTCCAGAAATTGTTCACTGGCATCAGTCCATAAGAGAACAGTACAAATACACAAAGGAAAGGAGGTGCAGAAAAGGAAGTGGAAAGTGTTACTATAGGATACTGTAGGATACATTCATTATCATACTTAACTGACTATTCTGTTTCAGATACTTTTTTTAATTTCAAGCATGCTTTCTAATTCAGACTTTGTAAATTTCACTTCTCCCAGCTAAATATATTAAATTATTAAAACACTTCCAAGAGTAAGGTAGGGAAAACATCTATTTTCAGAAATGAAAAAAAGAGTGATAATAAGAAATGTATCATTTCCAACGTTATATTGATTAATATAATCTTTTTTGCCTTTACAGCCATGATGTGAAATTATAGTGGATATTTGAGTGGCAAGCCCTAAACCTCATATGTTAAGATAGAAAAGCTGTTTTGATGTGCCCATAAAAAGTAAACTAAAATTTTGAGTCATGGAAATGAAAATTATAATACTGAAGCAACTTACATTTTGCAAATGCAAAGATAAAGCAGTGGTTTTTAAAAATGTATTCTAGCTTTACTTTGCCGCCTCAGTAACTGAAGGAAAATAAAGATTTCTGATGACATAACATCACAACAATAAATACATAAAATGCATCTAGCTAATGGTGAAAAATATCAGCGACTCATGCTAGGAAGCAGAATAGAGAAAGGGAATGGCTCCATCCTAATAAGGTTTGCCTGCTTATAATGTAAAGGTATATTCTGTATAGATATGGGGAATAATGTGTGTTACTGTGATTATCATTAGTGAGCACTATAAATACCACACACACATACCTGCAAATTAAAATGAGAATATGGCTCTTTCCTTCCTCTTCCTCTTTAGTGACAAGTTCTGTGCTTACTGGCATAGAAATAATTCCTGTTGATCTTCACATAGTTACAAAAGTGCATCCAGGAAAACATTTAGGACTTAGTATTGATTTTTTTATATGTTCAAAATGTTTCAGAATGAATAGAGGAAGTAAAATGATTTTCCAATCTCTTATTCTAAGTTTTTGTTTGCATGTCTTCATATTAAATGCTAAACAAAAGCCCTTGTGATGACAGACAGATCTATATTGTCTTAGAAAAAAATAGGAAAACAAAATAAAGGGGTTTATTCTAGAGAGAACACAATGACAAATAAAGAGAAGGGCTTCACTTCCACATATAAAACTCCATTCATTTCAGTTGAATTTAACCTGACCCATTCAATCTCAATGAGTTCAGCCTCCAACAATAGTTAGTTGATACGGACAGCAAAGTTGCTTATGATTTAGTGAAACTTAGTCGTGGCAACCTTATCACACCACTTAAAGGTACATTTAACATACAGTATACTCACTGCTTGCACTCATTAAACCCATTATTAGATTTCTTCATTTATTGTTTATTTTACATCAGCGCTCAAAATGTGTTAGGCACTATACAAAAATATAGGAAAGCACAGTTTCTGCCCTGAAGAGTTTACAAACTAACAACCAGATAGCTAAGTGGTTTGAGCATTGGCCTGGGTTGTGAATTCAATCCTTGAGGGGGCCATTTAGGGATCTGGGGCAAAAACTGGGGATTGGTCCTGCTTTGAGCAAGAGGTTGGAGTAGATGACCTCCTAAGGTCCCTTCCAACCCTGATATTCTATGATAAACATTGAGGGAATAGGATAGAACATACCTACAAAGTTGTCAGGCTGAAATATGTTAAAATATATTTGTCATTCTGTCCACCTATGTACTAATGATATAGTATCTCAGAGTTTCTGTATTTGATGTTATAATAATGAGCACTACTGAAAACCCTATGGTGTCAGATCCTTCAGAGGGATTGAAGAGAATAGAGCAATTATCAAGTGATCTATCCTGTGTCGTCCAGTCCCAGCTTCTGTCTGTCAGACGTTTAGGGACATCTGGAGCATGGTATTGTGTCCCTGGTCATCTTAACTAATAGCCATTGATGGACCTATGCTCCATGAACTTATCTAATTATTTTTTGAATCCCGTTAAATTTTTGGCATTCAAAAATTTGGCAGTGGTAATGGTTGACTGCATTGTGTGACAAAGTACTTATTTATGTTTGTTTTAAACTTATTGACTATTAATTTAATCAGGAGACTCCTAGTTCTTGTGTTATATGAAGGGGTAAATAACATTTCATTATTCACTTTCTCTGTACCATATTTATAGACCTTATCATTACCTCCCCTTTGTTGTCTGTTTTCTAAAATGAACAGTCCCAGTCTGTAATCTCCTCAAAAGGAAGCTGTTCCTTATCCCTAATTTTTTTTTTGGCCCTTAGCTGTACCTTTTCCAATTATCTTTTGAGATGGATTCACCAGAATTGCATGCAGTATTCAAGGTGTGGGCATACCATGTATTTATATAATGGCATTATGATATTTTCTGTTTTATTATCTATCTCTTTCCCAATGGTTCCTAACATTGTGTTACCTTTTTGACAGCCACTGTACATTGAGCAGATTTTTTCACAGAACTATCCACAATTACTCCAAGATCTCTTTTTATAGTGGTAACAGCTAATTTAGGCCCCATCATTGGGGCCTAAATTATTGTTGGGATTATATTTTACAATGTGCATTACTTTGCATTTATCTGCATTGATCTGCCATTTTATCGCCTAGTCTCCCAGTTTTGTGACATCCTTTTGTATCTCTTTGCAATCAGCTTTGAACATAATCATCTTGAGTACTTTTATATCATCTGCAAATTTTGCCACCTCTTAGTTCACCCTTTTCCAAGTCATTTGTGAATATGTTAAAAAGCACAGGTCCCATGACAGATTCTTGGGGGCCCTGCTATTTACCTCACTCCATTGTGAAACTGATCATCTATTACTATCATTTGTTTCTTAGTATTTAACAAGTTACTGATCCAAAAAAGGACCTTCTTTTTTATCCCATAACTACTTACTTTGCTTAAGAGCCTTTGATAAGGGACATTGTCTAGGACTTTCTGTCCAAAGACCAAGTACACTGTACCCACTGGACCCCCCTTCTCCACATCCTTGTTGACCCCCTAAAGAATTTTAATAGATTGGTAGACATGATTTCTCTTAACTAAAGCTGTGTTGGCGCTTCCCCAGCATATCATGTTCATCATTATGTTTGATAATTCTGTTATTTTCTATATTTTCCTGGTGTTGAAGTTAGGCTTATCAGCCTGAAATTGCCAGGATTGCCTCTGGAGCCATTTTTAAAAATAGGCATTACATTAGCTATGCTCCAATGATCTGGCACAGAGGCTGATTTAAGTGATAGGTTACACTGTCAGTAGTTTTGCAATTTCATATTTGAGTTCTTTCAGAACTCTTGGGTGGATACCTATACTCCATAAATCCGTAATGACTTATTACTGTTTAATTTATCAATTTGTTTCAAAACTTCCTCTACTGATGCCTCATTCTGGGCCAGTTTCTCAGATTTGTTATCTAAAAAGAATGGCTTGGCTGTGGTGATCTCCCCCACATCATCTGCAGGGAAGACCAATGCAAATAAATTCATTTAGATTCTCTCCAATGACCTTGTCCTCCTTGAGTGTTCCTTTAGCATCTTGAAAGTCCAGTGACCCAAAACGATTGTCTGGCTGCTTCCTGCTTGTGATGTACTTACACATTTTTTGCTGTTAGTTGTTGTATCCTTGCTAGTTGTTTCTCAAATTCTGTTTTGGTCTGCCTAATTATACTTTTACACTTGACTTGCCAGAGTTTATGCTCCTTTCTATTTTCCTCAGTTGGACTTGACTTTCAATTTTTAAGGGGTGCCTTTTTGCCTCTAACCACTTCTTTTACTCTGATTTTTAGACATGATGGCAGTTTTTTGTCCTCTTTTTATTTATTATTATTATTTATTTGTGGTGTACATTTAGTTTGAACATTCATTGTGGTGTTTTCATGGTCTCCATGAAGTTTGCAGGCATTGCATCCTTGTGACTACTCCTTTTAATTTATTTAACTAGCTTCCTAATTTTTGTGTACTTCACTTTTGAAGTTAAATGCCACTGTGGTGGCTTTCTTTAGCATTTTCCCCTTACAAGGATGTTAAATTTAATTACTTTATGGTCACTATTACTGATAGCTTCAGCTATATTCATTTCCTGGACCAGATTAGGATATTGCATCTCCTCTTGTGGGATCTTGTACTAGCTGCTTCAAGAAGCAGTCATTTGTGGTATCTAGAAACAGATCCCTTTGTATCCCTTACTGAGTTGACATATACCTAGTCAATATGAAGATAGTTGAAACCCACCATTATTATTGCATTTTCTGGCTTTATAGCTTCTCTTATAGCCGTGTGCATTTCATAATTAATGACAACATCCTGGTCAGGTGGTCGGTAGTATATTCCTGGTGCTGTACTGTTATTGTTCAGACATGGAATTTCTATCCATAGAGATTCTATGACTAGGGCCCTACCAAATTCCCAGTCCATTTTGGTCTATTTCACGGTCATAGGATTTTAAAAATCATAATTTTACTGATTTCAGATATTTAAATCTGAAGGGGTCCTAACCCAAGGGTGGGTTTTGGAGGGGTGGGGGGCTTCCAAGGTTATTGGGGGGAGGGGGTTGTGGTATTGCCACTCTTACTGCTTGCAGCAGCCCTGCCTTCAGAGCTGGGCCACTGAAGTGTGGCAGCTGGCCAGGAGCAAGCAGAAGTAAAGATGGCATGGTATAGTATTGCCACCCTTATTTCTGTGGTGCTGCCTTCAGAGCTGGGCCATTGACCAACAATTGCCACTCTCCGGCCACCGAACTCTGAAGGCAGCAGTGTATAACTAAGTGTGTATGGCATGGTATTGCCACCCTTACTTCTGCACTGCTGCTGGCAGGGTGCTGCCTTCAGAGCTGGGTGCTTGGCCAGCAGCTGCTACTTTCTGGCCACCCAGTTCTGAAGGCAGTGCAGAAGTAAGGGTGGCAATACTGCGACCCCTCTACAATAACCTTGTGACCCCCCCAATATCCTTTTGGATCAGGACCCCCCAGTTTGAGAAACACTGGTCTCCCCTGTGAAATCTGTATAGTATAGGGTAAAAGTACTCAAAATACCATATTTTATGGGAGAAGCTAGATTTCACGGTCTATGATGCATTTTTCATGGCTGTGAATTTGGTAGGGCCCTATCTATGATACAGCTTGATTCATATAAGATTTTTTGCTTTATTTGAATCTATGCTTTCTTTCACATGTAATGCCATTCCCCACCAACACAACCTACTCCAGCAATATTCAGTCACATGCCTTCATATGCTATATTTAAATAGGCCTTTTTATGTTTAACTTCCTCACTTGTTCTTACCTGTACTTTACCAACTTGTTTCCTTTCCTTTTTAATAAATTAATCCATCCTTAAGGGCATAAGAATTACACAGGTTATGTCCGGGTTAAGGGTTTATCCTGAGAGCAGAAGACATGGACTAATGTTGATGAATGAAGCTTGGGCCTAGCAAAAAAGGAGAGAGGAGAAAGAGTTCAGTCTAAGGGTATGTCTACACTATGAGAGTAGTTCGATTTTTGTGAAATCAAACTTGTGAACCCGATATTGCCAGGTCGATTGTTCGAATCCACATCAGGGATCTTAATTCGAATTTCCGAGTCCACAGTAAGGGGGCAAGCGTCGACATTGCAAGCGGTGCACTGTGGGTAGCTATCCCACAGTTCCCGCAGTCCCCGCTGCCCACTGGAATTCTGGGTGTAGCCTCCAGTGCCTTGTGGGACCGAAATTGTGTCAAGGGTCGTTATACGTAAATTTCGTCAATCGACTCACACTTCCGCCTTCCCTATGTGAAAGCGCCGGTGGGCAATGAATTCGCTCCCTTTTCCTGTGGCTGATAGCTCGGACGCCACAGGACAGTGAGCATGGAGCCCTCCGCGATTATCGCTGATGTTCTGTCCGTAGCCAACACGTCGCGCCTTATAGCGCACCTTTTCTAGACTCAGATGCAGAGAAATCGGGAGAGGAGACAACGGAAGCTCTGGGAGTACTTGAACTCTGAGAGGGGCATGGACCTCTCGCAAAGCGCTGGCCCCCGGCCCCTAGACATCATGGTGGCAATGGGTCACGTTGATCCTGTGGAACGGCGATTCTGGGCAAGGGAAACAAGCACTGACTGGTGGGACCGCATAGTGCTGCAGGTCTGGGATGAATCCCAGTGGCTGCAAAACTTTCGGATGCGTAAGGGCACTTTCATTGAACTTTGTGAGTTGCTGTCCCCTGCCCTGAAGCGCCAGGACACCCGGATGCGAGCAGCCCTGAGTATCCAGAAGCGAGTGGCCATAGCCCTGTGGAAGCTTGCAACCCCTGACAGCTACCGGTCAGTAGCGAACCAATTTGGGGTGGGCAAGTCTACCGTGGGGGTTGCTGTGATGCAGGTAGCCCATGCAATCATTGACCTGCTGCTCCCCAAAGTAGTGACCCTTGGAGACGTGCAGGTGATCATAGATGGCTTCGCTGCGATGGGATTCCCAAAATGCGGTGGGGCCATAGATGGGACACACATCCCTATCCTGGGACCGGAGCACCAGGGCAGCCAGTACATTAACCGAAAGGGCTATTTTTCTATGGTACTGCAAGCATTAGTGGACCACAAAGGACGTTTTACGAACATCAATGTGGGGTGGCCAGGCAAGGTTCATGATGCTCGAGTCTTCAAAAACTCTGGCCTGTTTAGACGGCTGCAACAGGGGGTTTATTTCCCGGACCACAAAATCACTGTTGGGAATGTGGAGATGCCAACAGTGATCCTAGGGGACCCTGCCTACCCGCTAATGCCATGGCTCATGAAGACATACACAGGAGCCCTGGACAGTGAAAAGGAGCTCTTCAATTACCGCCTGAGCAAGTGTAGAATGGTGGTGGAGTGTGCCTTTGGCCGTCTCAAAGGCAGATGGCGAAGCTTACTGACTCGCTCCGACCTCAGCCCTAAAAATATCCCCATTGTGATTGCAGCGTGCTGTGTG
Organism: Chelydra serpentina; assembly: GCA_037349315.1. NCBI lineage: Eukaryota > Metazoa > Chordata > Testudines > Chelydridae > Chelydra > Chelydra serpentina. The sequence continues at coordinate 84,274,715 of JBAIAC010000004.1, forward strand.
CTCCACAATCTCTGTGAGATCAAGGGGGAGACGTTTATGCTGGGCTGGGAGGTTGAGGCAAATCGCCTGGCAGCAGATTACGCTCAGCCGGACACTAGGGCGATTAGAAGATCACAGCGGGACGCGCTGCGCATCTGGGAAGCTTTGAAAGCTCGCTTCCAGACAGAGCAGGGTAACCAGTGACTGTTACACTTCCTTAAACAGATACTGAACCTTCCCCTGTTTCTTTACAAAGTTTCCGTTGCCCATCCTCTCCCATTACCAATCCCCTTCCCCCTCCTTCGCTCAATCCTTTAAAGGAACAATAAAGGAAACATTTTTCTACTTGGGCCGTCTCCGGTACTGGTTTCTCGGTTACGGTTTTAACCGTGGATGCATACCGCGGTTGGGGAGCGGGTGGAGTGTGGGAAAGTACGCTTCAAAGCTTGGGGAATGACATGCTCCTGCTCACAGAGCAGTCCGAAGTGCTGGACTGCTTCTTTAAAGGGAGCCATTAACCTCTCCTAATCGCAGGTGTGTGTGCATTGCTCTATCATGCAGGCTATTGCCAGCCGCTAAAGATCAGCGGCCACCCTCCTCCACCAGACAGCGAATCACCCAACCACCAACCCCACGTAGAGAACCTGAAAACCCAGACACAGAATGACAAGTGTGCTTACTGCATGCAAGTGTTACTGTGCGTTTCAGTTGATCTGTTACCCTGTCTGTACCCTGGGTTGTGCTCCAGTCCTCTGCACTAACGAACCCCGTTAACAAATAACCCGAAACACAAACGGTCCAGTTCAAGACACTCAGGGAAACATCAATGAACCAAAAAACCAGTTTTATTAAACAGAGCTGTTCTTTAACATGGAACTTGGGAAGGGGGGTGTTGAGGGGTGCGGCTGGAGGGATGGGAAGGAACAATCTATGGTTTGGGGAATGAGAGCCTTCTGCTACTGGAGCAGTCTGCAGGGGTGGAGTGAATATTTCCACGGACCCTGCCTCCCCTTGTCCTAGTGACTTTGGGTGAGTAAACCACTGGACTTGGTGGCGGGGGTGGGCGGTTGGACAGAACATATAGAGGGGCTCTTTCTTCCTGTCTCCTGTCCTGGAGAACATCCACCAGGCGCCGGAGCGTGTGTGTTTGCTCCCTCATTAGTCCCAGCATTGTTTGGGTCGCCTGCTGATCTTCCTGCCGCCACCTGTCCTCGCGCGCTTCAGCCCTCTGCTCCCGTTCCCTGGCTGCTCACTCGGACCGTGAGACGTCCTCTCTCCGCTGTGCCGCCTCCCTTCGGGACAACATCATCAATTCCGAGAACATGTCATCCCGGGTTCTCTTTTTGCGCCGCCTTATCTGGACTAGGCCGTGGGTGGGAGAAGCACGGGTTGGGTGGGAGACCAACAGCTGTGGGATAAATGAAAGGGAGTGAATTCCTCAGAATGATACTTTTTCAAGAACAATGACCATACTCTTTCACCGTGAATAGGACCAAGCACAGTACCTATCACATGTGCACTTACTACAAGGTCAAATATTATGCCTTAATGCTGAGTGTCTGGGGTCCCGGTATACGGATCCCAGAAGCCTTGCCGAACAGTGAAAATCACCTCTCTGAAGACCATGGTAAGGTGATGAGTTAGGACTGCTGAGAGATTGCTTCACAGCAGTGCTCTACTCCCATGTCTCACTCACTGTTCCTTGCGGCGGGCAGGAACTGCTGCTGGCCAAACCGCTAATATACAGCGGCTTTCCTAACCCCCCCACTCCGCGTGGTCGCTCCCGGGACCCTAAAGTGGCCGCGAACCGATCATCAGGAACGGCTCGCCTACCCTTCCCCCCGCTCCGCGTGGTCGCTCCATGGAACCCAAAATGCCCGCGAACCGCTCATCAGGAACGGCTCGCCTACCCTTCCCCCCCGCCACACGTGGTCGCTCAATGGAACCCAAAATGCCCGCGAACCGCTCGGTATGAACGGCTCGCCTACCCTTCCCCCCCTCCCTTCGCGTGGAAGCTCCAGGGAACCAAGATCGCCCGCGAACCGCTGTGTTTGAACGGCTGGCCTACCCCTCACCCCCCCCGTTCCCGTGTGCGCTCCCGGGAACCAAGATTGCCCACGATCCGCTGTGTCGGAATGGCTCGCGTACCCTTTCCCCGGCCTCGCGTGGCCGGTCCCCAGAACTGTCCCTGCCCGCGCACCGCTAAGTACTAATGGTTTGGCTCCTGACTCCCAGACAACCACGCGTTAACGGAAACATCCGGGTGTCTTTCTTTAAAGGGAAAAGGAAGCATTCACTATACTAATTATACCACTCATTCAAACCAGGACCCCATGACTGATATCACTCTGATGAGGATTACCGAGACAGAGAAATACTGCATGCTGCGTCAATGCCAGCAATCTCCTGGGCCGTATGCTGCCATGCTATGCAAGGCAATGATACCAGAGTACCTGCAGCTTGCATGGCGCGGGGAAGTATCCTACCATGGAGGAGACAATAAGGCCGCTCTCCCAGTGAACATGCTAAACAAGCTCTCACTGTACCTCAAGGAGAGCTTCGCGGAGCTCTCAGATGGGGATTACACCTCTATCCCCATACATATTGACAGACTTTTCGAATAGTTGCACGGGAAAGCGACTCCAAGCTGAAGCGCATAAGGCCAATTAAGGCACAGTTACACAGCGCTAACACACCATACCTATTGTATTGCAAATAAATGTCTAACACACTGACCTGATGATCCTTCGCCTGATTCCTGGTCAGGAATGCTGCCTTGGGAGTGTTCGTAGGGCAGCTCAGTCAGAGTGAGGAAAAGTTCCTGGCTGTCTGGGAAATCAGAAGTGAGACCGCTGTCTAGTGCCTCGTCCTCCTCCCCTCCTTCCTCTTCTTCGCTGTCCGCGAAAACCTCCTCCGACGTGGCCGTAGATAAGACCCCGTCGTCGGAGTCCACGGACACTGGTGGGGTAGTTGTTGCAGCACCACCGAGCATGGCATGCAGTGCCTCGTAAAATCGGCAACTGTGTGGCTGCGACCCGGAGCGTCCGTTCGACTCCTTGGTCTTTTGGTACGCCTGCCGCAGCTCCTTCATTTTCACGCGGCACTGCGTAGCATCCCGGCTGTATCCTCTCTCCGTCATAGCCTGGGATATTTTTTCGTAAATCTTTGCATTCCGTCTTTTGGAACGGAGCTCGGCTAGGATTGCTTCATCTCCCCACACAGCGATCAGATCCAAAACTTCACGATCACTCCATGTTGGAGCCCTCTTTCTATTTTGCGATGGCATGGAAAACACTGCTGTAGAGCTCTGCATCGTTGCCAGTGCTGCTGAGCTCGCCACGATGTCCAAAGAGGAAATGGGATTCAAAATGGCCACACAGGAAAAGGGATTCAAATTTTCCCGGGGATTTCTCTGAGTGGCAGGTCAGAGTAGCCACACTTTGGAAGAGGACTTGGTGAAACAATTTTATCAAGACAGGAGCAGATCAGCAGCGGAGAGCTACCCCAGGATTCTCCAGGGCTACTGCTGAGACTGACTCCACCTGTGAGTGGGATTTCTGGTGGACCGAGTTTGTAGAGAGATTCTGGCTTTCCATCAACCACACATTTATTATTTGAGACAGGAAGCTGACTTCTAATGTGTTAATTTTAGGTTGGTCTATTTCTTACACGAATATATATTTAAATGTTTTTTCCGCACATTTCTTTCAACTGTATTCCTGTCTTTCCCCAGCTTCCTGAGCTTCATGTTTCCAAAGGTCCTGAGAGCTTGAGAGTGAGGAAAAAACATATGCAAAGGTGACCAGGGAAGTTGGATTTTTATTTCCCAGACCTAGAAATGAGAGTATGGCACTGGGCGGGGGTTTGAGCCATTGTTCTATTTACTTTCCAGGAACAACCCCAGAACATTTTTTACCCAGCTACTTTGTTTCCATTTGCATCTGTCAGAAAGGCTAAATAATTATACAACTAATAATAAAAAAGACTAATTTTGCTTTATTTAAAGAGCCTAGATGTGGAGATTTTGATTTTGTTTACTTTAAAGTGTTTGCTGGATTTGAAGATTAGAGAAAACGAGTATGAGGAAATTGTTAGTGAATAGATAATTATCTCGTCATCTAGACCTCATTAACTGCGTGTAAAGATGCCTGATATGAAACAGTTGGAATATACTGTAGATGTTAAAATGTGGACTTGTTAAATGATTGCACCCCTACCTCATTTGTATACTCAGCTGAACTGCATGGAAATAACTGTTCCCATTTCTCTTTGAACAGGATAATGAAATACAGGATTAACCAACATGCTGTTCAATTTTCTGTAACAATGTGCAGAATAATGGTTATGTATTGGATAGGAAAACTGCGTGTCATAAATTAATTGGCTCTGTTGGTTCCTGAATAATCTTGAGTCTATCATCTACTAGAGAGATGTCTCTTCACAATGTTCCCATTGCTATCTTTCTTACTCTTATCTCTGTTTGACAAGATACAACTGATCAGTCAGTTTTACATGACAGAAGCACAACAATGATGGGTAAGCTCTCTCCTCTCTCCTCTTTTAGATTAGGTGTTTTGTGGCTGAGCAACACAGACTGGAAACAGGAGAGCTAATATTTGTCTTGAAGGACTTTCTTCACTGGATGTTTTTGAAGCTGTTTCCTCCAATGCAATATTTTGATGTTACTCCTGTTTCCTTCTGGGTCACTTTTTATTTAATTTGTTAGACCTCACGTGCAAAATGTCTGTAGGTGAAATTTATGACTATATTTTGTTGTGGTTCAGATATATCTTCACTATGTTTTGTAAAGGTGTAGATCAAAGCTGACAGTGTATGATTCTTCTCAGCACACAAGTAGTTAAAGTTAATGAGAAAAATGTGTCTCAAAAGATGTTGCTTGAACAATCTTGACAATCCTCCACATACATATCTACTGCTAATGGTAGCCTCAGAACAGGTTCAACTTCCACACCACTAGATACCTCCTTCCTAATAAATAAATTATAAATAACTGCAAGCCAGTGATCTATTGATGAACTGGAGGAAAAGACCTTGTGAGCACATTTTATTTGCATAGACATACCTACTTTTCCAAGGTGATCAACTTTGGTTGTTTTGTGTTAAAATTCACTTAAGTAGGGATAATGAAATGTTTTTATCCTTATTGTATGACCAAGGGGCAGGCGGACTATACTAATATGACCCCATTGAGGGGTGAGCAAAATGAACAGTTAACTCTCTAAGTGTGGAGTAGTGAGCTAAATCCAAGTAAAAGAGAGAGAGAGAGAGCTGGTGGGGATAGGTGTTCCTACTTGGTGGTGAGAATTCTCTTTCAGATGTCATTTAACTCTCCCATTCCAGTGTTTAAAGAAAGAGCTCAATAGACTCAATTCAGAATCCTTGTCTCTTCTCAGTGACAACTAGAGTTGAAAACACTGATAAATTGTTCTAGGGGGTGAGCTTTAGATCTGGTTCGGAGACCATGCTGCGATGAAAGACAGCACAGCGAAAGCAGTGGCAATGTGGTTCTCCCCTATCCTGTGATATAAGTAGGGCTGAAATCACTAAGAACTGGGCTATGCGGGGGGAACCTCAGAACATGGCATTGTAGTGAAAGACAGCATGGTCAGAGATGGAGCATCAAAGTCACGCCCTTCCCAGCAAATCCTAGAACTGTAATAACTAATAGCTGGATGAGGTGGTAGTGGCACTGTTGGACTGGTCTGGACTGGACTAGACAAAAGACACAGAAGAGCAGTGGTAGCAGTGACAGTGGCAAGAGACAGCAGCAGTGGCAAAGAATCACTCATGCCAACCGCCCCCTCCCACCCGCCCCAGTTCTAGAAGTTAATCCACCTGATTGTAACCCTGGACTCTGGGACTTGGACAACAAACAATGAGCTGGGTGCAGCAGAGGGAAACGGGGAATGGTGTGTTAAAGGTCCATTTGTCCATTGGGCTTTCACCCCACAAGGTGGGAAACTGAGGCAAAGAACTACTGCCCAAGATACCGTGAAATGGGTGTTTTGCTTATTGTTTATATACGTTTCAGTCATTGTTGCAGTGTTTTCTGAAATTAATGCTGAGTTTCCTCTTCCCTTAATAATTGGGGGTTTGGGGTGTTTTTGTTTTTTTTTGTTATTCACAAACTTAGTGCTTGAGAGTGGATAGGTATTGTCTTTTAGAGGTACCCAGAGGAGGCATGTAGTTTTCCCATATTTCTGAATGGGGGCTCAAGCCAGTCTTGTTTTAAAATTCTAAGATTAGCTATTGAATCCTAGCTATTGAACCTGGTCCTTCTTGTTTCCCACCTGCCTGGCAGAATGGTTACACAACAAACAGCCAGTTTGAATTGCTAATATTTGATCTTGGATGATTACTCAGTTACATTATATAACAGTACTGTACATCTGGCATTACTTCTGCACCATTACTTCTTCCAGTTGTACACTTTCCTTCTCTTGGTCAACATGCATCACTGGTACATGATGTCTTTGGATCATACCTGAACTATTATCTACAGGAAAAATCTAATTATTTGTATAATTCTGAAACAGGATTGGACATAAGAGTCAGGCATATAGTGACAATCAATAGCAAGTATAATATAAAAAGACAAGGAGAGCCTGAAATAAAAAGTCAGACATATAATAACTAAGACATATTATGGTAAAATAAAATATTTTTGAATATATTTTATGTATTATAACGTATTATATATTAGTCTTACTGTTTTTATCAAAAATGTATCAGGTAATGTGTATGTACAACATCTAGCACAATGGGGTCCTAGACTTTAAATGGTTCCTGAAATGCTATTGTAACACAAATAATAGATAATACATTGACTGCTATATATTGTGAAATGAATTTTAAAATGGATCTGCATAAAAATATTTACTACAGGTATTCAAACTCTGTGATGATTCATTGAGTTATATAACACAAACCCTGTAAGAAAAAAAAAACTGGCTACATTTATTTAACAGAGGGAATTTGAAGTGTTCTCCCACAGGTTTTTGTATATTGCCATTTCTAATATCTTATTTGTGTCCATTAATCCTTTTACATGGGGACTGTCCAGTTTGGCCGATGTATATAGCAGCAGGGCATTGTTGGCACATGATGGCGTATATCACATTGGTAGACGTGCAGGTGAATGAACCAGTGATGGTGTGGCTGATCTGGTTAGGTCTTGTGATGGTGTTGCTGGTGTAGATATGTGGGCCAATATAATATACGCTATCATGTGCCAACAATGCCCCTCTGCTATATACATCAGCCAAAATGGACTTAGAGTTAGTCTACACTGGCAACGTTAAAGCGCTGCCACGGCAATGCTTTAATGTGGCTTGTGTAGTTGCAGCAGAGTGCTGGGAGTGCTCTCTTCCAGTGCTCTAAAAAAACCCACCTCCACGAGGGACATAGCCCCCAGCGCTGGTGCATTGTCTATACTGGTGATTTACAGCGCTGAAACTTGCTGTGCTCAAGGGTGTGTTTTTTCACACCCCTGAGCGAGAAAGTTGCAGCGCTGTAAAGTGCCAGTGTAGACAAGCCCTGAGTGTGCACCAAAGTACTGCACTGTAATGTCCCCTTTGTGGACACTGAGGGCACAAACTAAAAGGTTCCTAGTCCATATGAATGTAGTCCTCTTTAAACTGGACTATATTAATGTCAACATTAGTCGGTAAACATGTGTTAGCTTACACTTTTAAAAGAACACCTTTCAAACTATTACAGACATGGCTTTTACTAGACAAAAGTTTGTAGTCCTCAAAATAGTTAACACATTTTAAAATTCTAATGTAGACATTCTACAAACCTTTGTTCTAGGACATGGATGTTTGTGGTATACCCTAGGACTCACCACAAACAAAGAAATGCTCCATGATAATAAAGAAACATTTGGCACTGTTAAATAAATGTAGCCAGGTTTTTTTTTCCTTTACAGGGTTTGTTATATAACTCAATGAATCATCACAGAGTTTGAATACCTGTAGTAAATATTTTTATGCAGATCCACTGTGAACATTTGCAGAGTATTTTAAAAGCTCTCAGAAGGCCTCATTTTCTCCTGTTGTTAAGACAGATTGCTACAAAATGTCGTTTCAAAAAGTCATCCTTTAATTGCTAAGGTAGGTTTAAATTGACAAGCCTTTTAGGATGAACAGTGGCTCTTTGATCTTGAAAGGTTTACGAAGGTGTGGCATCCTGTGCAAAAATTCTCATACCTACAAGCCAGGTGAATGGGGTCTCAATGGTATAGTGCAGGTCTGGGACTTAACTCACGCCCATACTAAACTAGCTGTGACCAGCCTTGGGTGAAACTCAGGGATTTCACCACTGAAATTAAGAAAAAATGCACAGCTGCTGCTAAGGCACCCCCCACCTCCGGAATGCCCCTAACAAAAATTATAATACCCAGGGAGCTACCCGGGTGCTGGAAAGTTTTAGGGAGGATATAGAAAGACCCAACAAATGGATCTTATCCATTTAGATCCATCTTATCCAAATAGATAAAATAAGCTCTGACCAGTGAACTTTTATGCTGACCAGCTACACAAACAAAGAAAGACATACATAGGTAACAATTTGGGCATGAAAGATAAAATATAAAAAAAGACTTGAGCAGGGAGGAGGAAACATAGGTGCCATGGTGTGATTGGTTTTTTTTTTAATCTAGGGGGATTGAATAATGTGATAGGATTAGCAGAGTTAAAGGAGGTAGCTAGTTTTGTCTATATAATGTAAATGGAAAAACAAAGCTCTTTGGGGACCATCTCCAGACTGAAGTTCATCATCACGGCATGACCATGATGTGCAGCAGCATAGCCGGGAACCCGCAGACGAGTGCATCCCGACTGGCCATCGGGTGAAATTTGTCTGTATATTGGGAGTGGTGAGCATAAGAGATTTGCTTGGCACATGCATTCCCTGTGTGTTGCTAATAAATAGATGTTTAGAGCACAGCTGTGTAAGGCTCTTTCACTGTGAAAATATCCCACAGACCTTTAGAGCCCTGAGCCCTGTGAGTAAGGCCAGGTACTTAAATTGACCAGGTTTCTCCCAGAGCCTCAGGGGTAGGTACTTTACACCTGAGCCCTCAGCCCTCAGGAAAGGGTGAGGGTACCTAAATTAACCAGGTTATGCCTTGAGCCCTTGGTAGGGTATAGGTGGAATTCCCTAGATTATGGGGATAATAATAGGACTTTGCCTAAATGATTTCTGTTACAAATGACTCAGGGAAAATATCACTTCAGGTGTCTTAAGTGTTCTCAGGCAAAAGCCATGACATGAACCAATTTGGTTAATTGACAACTGGTGGAGAGCTCCTTGAAAGTGTCTTTAAAAGTGACGATCAAAAAGGTCAAGATAGATGAGAAAAACATGGTTAGATTCACAAAGAGACATAGGCACCTAACTAGCACTTGAAGCATCTAAGTCCAACATTTTTGCACTATTGGCATTGAGAAAACCCCGCTCGGATGTCACCTAACCCTGGAGATACCTACATTTCTGCAGTTAAAGGCCCCAAGGTGCCTAAATTTCAGCAACTGGGCATGTATATAGAGTCTAGGTTGTGATAGCACCTAAGTCCCACCAGGATTCACAAAGTAATCATTGTACCACCTATCTTGCCTGTGGAGACCAATCTAGTAGACATGCCACACAAAACAGCTGGGGATGGGGAGGAGGTAGCAGCATCCTTCTTATAACCTTTAGTCCAGTGGTTAGGGTACTCACCTAAAGTGTAGGAAAGCCCAGTTCAATCCTTTCCTCTGCCTGATAGGAATAGAGAATTAGGCATGGGGTATGCCCAAACCACTGGATTATGGAATACGCTTGGGTGAGGAAGCTTTCCCAGCCTCTTGTGTTAAAGCTTTTCCACTATGTATACATAATTAACTAGCCACCAGGCAAGACCATGAGTAAGAAAGAATCTATAGGGCACTCGTTAGGTCTCTCACCTGAGAGGTTAGACCTTTGTGCAAATTCTTTCTCTATAGCAGACCCAAAGGGGAATTGAACCATGTCTTACACATGCTGAGGGAGTGCCCTACAACCAAGGTTATAAGAGCAACTGCTATTCTTTATTGCAAAAAACAGCATAGGTGCTTAACTTCAGGAGACAGTTCATGGCTGTGAATCCTGAATGGAGATAAGTGTCTTATTCCCTTTGAGAGGTGGGACCTGGGATCCTCAATATTTCCTACTGAATAGCTTAAGCAGCTGCCTGCTTAGTGTGCTTTGCTTCTGAGGCTCCCTTTCTTGGGCACCTAACTCTCTCCGTGCATTGTGTAGGGAGTCTGTGCACATAACTCACAGTTGTGAACTGTACTAGGAAACGGCACTTACAAGATTAGGTGCTGCAATGTTCAACATTGCAGCACCTTAGTCTCCTTTGTGAATCTAGCCATTACCTTTCATTCTATGCGAAGAAATGTCATCCCAGTTTTGGAAGAGTTATTTTTTCCATTTCACTATTAAGGATTTATATAAGATCATCTGAAAAATTATAGTCCATATCAGGGTTTGTATATTTCAGGTAGTAACTCAGAAGTCAGTTAATTCTGGTCTAGAGAGTCAGTTTCTGTGTAAAGTCTTACTAGTGAATGTGGAGTCTCTTTGAGTGAGCTGTTAACTGTCAGATTTGTAAATAAAGCTAGAAACATTTAGTGCAGGTTGAATGATAGAAAATTGTATTTGGGAATACATCATTTGCTGATTGCAAAAAAAAAAGTAAATTATTTTTGATGAATAGTGTATTCAGCCATCTGTGGAACTAATTAGATACAGAGCGAATATTCAAAAAGTGGTGGAGAAAATTCACTGAGTGAATTATTTGTGAAAATTATTCAACCAGTCCTTGCAGCAATGGTGAGAGAAGAAGAGAAATCACTGAAGACCAAGCCAGATGAACAGACAGGTATGAATGGAAATTCTTGAATGCCCAGGCTGGAAAGGGTATTCAGGAAAATGAGGTGTGTCTCCCTCGTGCCCAACCCTTCCCCCCTGCTTCCCTCCCCCCCGGGCCAAGTAGCAGAGAAAGAGTAAGGAGAATAAGAAATGGGACAAAAGTCCCATTCGACTTAATAACAGTGACATGCTTAGTTATTTAAATGAGGGCAATTTCAGTGGACCATGGAGGTTGAAAGCAAGCAAAGGTGGCCAGTGCTCAAAATCAATTATGGTAGGGTTGGGACTGGACATTACATACCGCCTTTCCTGCCCTGTTTAAAAAAAATATATTTCTGACCCCCCCCAAACCCTCTCCACACACTCATTCACAAATACAGGGACTGCACTATTTTCTGATTCTCCAGATAAAATCGATCAACAAGCTAACCAATTTGGAGCTCTTTCCCAATACATACATTCAGCTTCCCTCCATAGTTCTTGTGCTGAAACCCCTTTCACTACATCCTTACTCCTCCTGAAAAAGGAGTATGGTGGCTATGAGGCCAAGTTAAACTAGAAGGTTTCAATGGAAAAAGAGGGGGACTTATTTATAGGTAAGTAAGTCAGTATAAGTAGGTAAGTATAAGTAGTATAGGTAAGTAAGTCAGACTTCCTCCAGAAGGGATCGTTGGAATAGGGATAGTAGTAGAGCTAACGAGTGGAGAACAAAGGTTGGGCGTTAACAAACCTTTCCCTGGATGAGAGAATGCTTCTCTCTCCACATATGGTCACAGCTATGGTGAGCAGAGGTACTCAAGTTGGATCTTCCTAGTTAAAAAAGAGACGGGGCAGATAAAAGTGCTTAATCTGTGAGGGCTCCATGACTCTGGAACTAACTTTCCCTCATTTGTTCAAAAGCGCTTGAATTTGGTGACCTTCCCAGGCATGCCTCATTAGATATCAGTTTAATACGTATTCTGGACTGAGTTGACAATATACTTTTCCCGGTGATGAAGGAATGGAAAGGAACTCTTTGCTAAATGAGGTGGGTGGGTGGGAAAGCTCTTTTCTGAGTAATTATTTTAATGCTGCTGGGTTTTGTTGTAGTATTAATTATGTATCAGGGTATATAAAGTTTTTATAAGCATCTTTTTAAATTATTTCCTCACTACAAACACTTTCCTGCTATTGCCATTATCCATGTTTCAGTACATATACTATGAATCAATCAAAGCATTCACTATTTCCAGCAAAGACAAAAAAATACTGGTATCAAGAAACATAGTTGGAATATACCCATTCTCTGCACACTTGGTTCAATAATATGCTATTATGGGAGTTAAAACATGAGCAATAATCTAACAATGTTTCTAACCAAATTAGCACAGGGTATTTCAGGGAAATAGCATGCTCCGGTAATTTTTATTGATTAGTATATGTATAGAAATGATGATGAAATTTCTGATTTCAGAAAGTAACCACACAATATACTATCTGCTATAAAGTATATTGAAAGGAAGCTTAATACTAATAAATCACATTTACTTTCATTTTAATTTACATTAATAAAACTGGAAATATTCAGAAGAGGGGAGACTGATGTTGTTCACATTATGTTGTCAGCAGAGCTGAAAGTAAGCTGGTAAGGCGTACGGGTAAGAAAGTCGCCGCCGGTATGGGCCGGTACACAGCCGATGTTAAAGTGCTGCCATGGCAGGGCCACTGACAGGGGGCAAAAGGGGCAGCTGCCCTGGGGCCCGGCGATTTAAAAGGGCCTGGGGCTCCCGGCAGCGGCCAGAGCCCTGTGCCCTTTAAATCGCCACCAGAGCCCTGGGCAGCATGGGTCAGGCAGCTCTAAAGGGCTGGCTGGGGGAGTCTGGCCCCAGCCCCACCCCTTCCACCCCAGGTCCCGCCCCTTCCGGGGGCCCAGAGCTGCCTCCACACACAAACACACCTTGCCAGCATTCCGGCCTCCTGCATACTGCTAATTCCTTTACATTACTTTCACCCCTGGTTGTCAGTCAATATTACTTAAAATGAGAACACTTTAATTTCAAGTGTCCTTAGTTACTGATGCCATCTTTCTCTATTCCATGTTTATGTTCACATATTTTGTGGAGATAAAAGGCTGTGGAGATGTCTACTTGAAAGCCTGAGCATTCTCCTGCTTAGGTGAAGCTTATCATTCCAGTTCATTAATATTACAGTATATAGGTGAAAACTTTGTAGTCCACAGACAGGAGGTGTCAAAATCTGAACATTCTCAAGTCTTGTATGTGTTCTCTGTAGTGTATCTGAATGCTAAGCACATTGTTTCAATTCTCTGGGGTACTCTTCTCTGTGCGTTGCAAGATGTTTTGCTTGTTGATGAACTGTTTTGCTTGTTCAACTGTTACTAAACTTCTCACCATTTCTGAGATCTATGGCAGTCCTGCTTTACTGAGGTGGTGCTTGTTATCATTTCAATACTTGCTCTCCCTCTTTCATCTCAGTGTAGGGAATGTCTTCATTTCTAGTTTCTGATGTAACAGATGATGCTGATGCTGATGCTGATGCTACTGTTCTGTAACTAGCAGCAAAACATTTCTTGTGCTCTATAAGGTCAACTTAAGTTTATAATTATGAGCCTATAATTAAGGCAAGGGAAGAACATTACATTTTTTATCATTAGCACATTAATAATGATGTAACCCTGGTTTATTCAAAATTACTTATGTTCATATATTTATTGTAATTATTCTTACTCCAAAAATTATCTATTTGAACCATTACCCTGTATTTAACATTACAGAATGAAATCTTGTTTTCCTTTTCATCTATGAGACCATACTTTGTGTCTTTTTTGAGGGGCTTGCTTTTCTGATTTCAGGTATTCACCTACAGAACTGATTGAGAAGTGGAATGTCTTAATATGGTATTACCCATCAGCATGAAGTCATTCCAGTTATGCTTTTGATTCACCACTTAGGTTTCTTTCTTTCTTTCTTTCTTTCTTTCTTTCTTTCTTTCTTTCTTTCTTTCTTTCTTTCTTTCTTTCTTTCTTTCTTTCTTTCTTTCTTTCTTTCTTTCCAAATTTTCAAAGAGCCTTGAATGTGTGTGCTACAAATTGTTCATGCTTGCCTGATAACATGCAAGAACCCAACAACTGTATAGACAAGTCAGGTATGGAATTACATACCTGGAAGTCAGGTATGCAATCACACCCAATTTCCATTTGCAAATACCTTTTTACATGGGCAAGCAGGTATTTCAATAATTAAGTAGCCTCTGCTCCCACTGAAGTCAATGATAAAACTTCAGTGAATTGACCCATTCAGTAGAGCTAGATTTCCATTCTTAATGACCAGCTTTGAGTTCACACATGTGGTTTTTGTATTGTTTGTGCACAAAAGTTCCCAATCTATTCGGTGCTGAGCCACTCCACTGATATGCTCACCATCCTCTACTTTACTCTAGTAGAATGAAATGGGGAAGCTCAGCATTCAACTACAGTGTGACGAGGTTTCGGATTGGTCTCAGATTTACTATGTGCATGAATTGGAATCACTTTGTATATTTGTAACCAGTGGTCTAAAAATCTGCAATTTCTGCTCTTCCCTCATTTAGTTCCTAACTCTCAAGTTAAAAATTGCTGCATTGTTCTATATGATCCTTCACAGAGGCTGTTAATTATTTCAAGATGATTACCTTAAAAAAAATCTGTTGCTTCTCATTAGCTTTTAGGGACAGACAAATTGCTTTTACGTGGCACAATTATTATGTATTCCCTATTTCTTTGGTTTGTGCTTTTATTTGTTTGTGCTTTTATTTGTGTCTGTGTAACCCCTTTGTAGTGCTCCCTTCCTCCTTTTCCTGTCTTTATGTAGAGAATTGATCATTCCTTTTGTGCACAAAGAATTGCTTTTGCCTTTTTTCATCTTTATCAATCTGATATCTACATCCGGCTTTTCAAATTAAACTTTAGCTGGATGTCTACATGCTTCTGTGGAGTCTTCCAATATTTGTTGGAACTGCTCATCCATTATCATTGTTGCTCTTTATGGCCTCTGTGTTTTCCTCTTTCTCTTTTACAGAAATAGAATTGCTGTTGAATTGTCCATTACATTTTCTCAGCTATTGAGCTTCCTTAAAAAGTCTCTGCTTGCTTAAGGCAATATAAAAGGAGGAGATTGTGCATGAGTTCACCACTTCTTACATAACAAAAGGGAATAAAAATCTTTAAGCTACAGAAAAAAGTATCAAAGCAATACCACAACTTGGTCTATTGGGACACTATATCCTCTGGAAGGATGCTTCTGAAAACAAATAGTGGGATATTCAGATACATTTTTTTCTCATGATAAATCCTATTGCTTTTATATTATTATATGGGGTGTGTGTGTGTGTGCGCATGTATGTATGTTTCTGTGTGTGTACATATGAATGTGAGAGTTAGTGGGCGGGAATAAGCAGAAAAATAATACTGAAGCACAGGAAATTTGTCATCACTTTATTTGCTCTCTGAAGATCAATGTCAGCCAGGGAGAGATAATGGAGGAAATCTTGCATTCACTTGAAGCAGTAAATTGATCTGGTGGAAAATCTGTACATAACTGTAAAAGCAAAATACTAGGGAGAAAAAAAAACAATGCTAGGGTCTTTCTCACATAAGGCAAGTACCGTCTAGCCTAATATGTAGATGATTCAACTTTTAAAGGAAGAAAAAAAAATCAAGCATCGGTTGGCATTTTTTCTGTGAGGGAAACTATACTCCACATCTGGAGTATTGCATCCAGTTTTGGGCCCTCCCATTACAGAAAGGATGTGGACAAATTGGGCAGAGTCCAGCAGAGGGAAACAAAAATGATTAGTGGGCTGGGGCACATGATTTATTAGGAGAAGCTGAAGGAACTGGGCTTATTTAGTCTGCAGAAGAGAAGAGTAAGGGGGATTTGATAGCAGCCTTCAACTACCTGAAGGGGGGGTTCCAAAGAGGATATAACTACATTGTTCTCAGTGGTGGCAGATGACAGAACCTGGAGCAATGATCTCAAGTTGCAGTGGGGGAAGTCTAGGTTGGATATTAGGAAATACAATTTCACTAGAGGGTGGTGAAGCACTGGAATGGGTTACCTATGGAGGTTTTTAAGGCCCGGCTTGACAAAGCCCTGGCTTGGATGATTTAGTTGGGGTTGGTCCTGCTTTGAGCAGGGGCTTGGAGTAGATGATTTCTTGAGGTCTCTTCCAACCCTAATCTTCTATGAGTCTATGAAGCAGAGAAAATAAATGGTAAATAGAGGAAGTACATCATGGTCTACTAATAGATATGGAAAACAGAAGACTATTTATTATCACTTTTGTATGTTAGTTACAACTATTTAATGACACTGAAAATATTTTTATCTTAACTGTTGTCTTGATAATTTTTTTTTACCCCCAATAACCTAGTATATATTTTGTTAGTAACCAATGAAGGCCAAACTGACCTTTTTATTGCAATTTCTTGGGCCCTGAATGTTTTAGGAAAATGATCAACCAAGAGGCATTCATTACTATTTGGAATGGGACACAGAAAAAAATTATGAAAATAATTTGTACTTGTAGCATCTCTTTTCTGAGGATCTCAACGTGCTTTTCATAATGAAAATTAACATTTGCAAGGTACAGAAGATGATTATCAAGTAGGTGCAAAATAATAAATGAGGCACAGATAATTTAAGAGACTTGTGCAGTGTCATATGCCAAGTCAGTAATACAACCAAGGATCCCAGTCTCTTGCTCTAATCTTGACTCTTCGGAGTTAAACTCCAGAATTTTCTCATGTATCAATATCATAAGGGCTAAGAAGCTAGTTACTCTTGTGATTTTCTTCAAATTAGTTTTATTTCTCCACTATTTAAATATGAACTGAATATTTTTTCACTTTTATTTCTCAAAGAGCAGGCTATAAAAATACTTTGTAACAGGATATGCTTTGTGACTACCAGATTGTTTATTTTCTTATATTTGTCTAAAGTACAGTACTTTCTGTATAGATTCCTATTTAAATAGTTATTTGGAATATTAAACAGTATGTATCTGTTAAATACTCAAACAACTGGGGTTATGAAGTGATTTTATTTTCTCCCAATATATCATATTAATTTAAGAAGCAATGAAGAAGTTGAATTCTATGGACCAAATTAATTAATGCTGATGCAGGGGAGGTAAATTTATGCCATTTTGTTGGACCACTGAGTCCATGTGAGATTTAATCCCTAGGAAAAACATGTAATGTCACTCATCTTGAGGCTTTAGGTAGAGGAAGGATGTTTTAGTTTCTGCCCAGAGTTCCAAAGGAGCCTGACCTGTAGAGAAATCTCTGCAGAGCTATTAAAAAAGTGGAAAGAGAATTCAATGAATAATTTTGGAATGTTTAAGTTGTTTCCATTTTAGCTGAGTTCAGAATGGAAAAATCTTTCAATTTTTGTCATTAAAACCTTTTTTTTTTTCAACCCCACCCCCCTTTTCTTTTTTGACATAGAAGGCAATAAAATGGGTGGTGTTTACGGTCATCTCTCCATGCCTCCCTTCTTCCCCGCACACAATTTCTTTCTTTCCTTTCACTATGTAACTTTTCCAAAGTTGATTAAGGTTTGGAAATTTAGAGTGGAAACAAAGAAAACAAAAGAAAACAAAAAAGTGTATGTGGGAGAAACAACCTCCAAACATAGACATACTTCATTCTGTTCATTGAGGGGTAAAAAGGAAACAAAGGGAAGAAACTGAATTTTGAAAAATCAAAAGCAGGTCTACTGATTGACTAATCAGTACATTTTCTAGCCACCTGTCCATACCACTTCCCAGACAGGGCCACTCCACTTATATTATAGACGGTCTCCTTCTTGATGGGCTTGGTGATGATGAGGACAAGGTAAGAAAGATTAAATATAGGAATTTTAGAGGCAAAAATGTCAGGAGAAATAGTGACAGAGGTAGAGAGGAGGAAAGGAAAGAATATGGAGGTGAAAAGGCCAAGAAGATAAAAGTGAGCAGGGAAGTGGGACGTAGGGCTGCAAAAGGTTTGGAAAGTGACAACAAGGTTTGGGAACTATTAGTGTGAAAGCAGAGATTAGCAGCAAATTTAGCAGAGTCCAAGGTGAGAGATGTCAAAGTGGTTAGTATAAATCCATATACAGAAAAAAATCCTTTATATCGAGTGTCATATAATAAAATATGACATTCCGTAACTCTAATAGCCATTGCTTATTTTCATTAAAAGTGAAAGAGGAACATATTTTTAGCCCTGGATTATCTGCAGAAAAAAAATCTGAATGCAAATAATATTGACAAGCTCATAGTCCTTAAAATTGCTAAAGAAATAGAGCTTTCTCTCTGCTATTCTACAATTGCAATGACAGACAATGAATTGTATATATTGACAGTTGGAGTTAAATTTGTTGAAAGGCAGAGGATTGAATGACGCAGAACTTCTTAGTTGTAAGATGACAGTCTTGTACACAATATTGATTTCTTTTTGTAAGCTTAAATGTGGGTGAGTTGTTCACTTAGACATGCTGAACTGGGGGATAATCCAGAGAAGTGTGTTTTATTTTGATGCAGTGTCTTACTTCAAAAGCTTCGATGTTAGCCAAATATGTCCAAAGCTTCTATAAACCCCTTTAG
Source organism: Chelydra serpentina (assembly GCA_037349315.1). NCBI lineage: Eukaryota > Metazoa > Chordata > Testudines > Chelydridae > Chelydra > Chelydra serpentina. Next base: position 84,293,237 of record JBAIAC010000004.1, read on the forward strand.
ACATTATTCTGTAATTGCCTTCTGAAGAATTTCCTGCACCTTCTTTGTAAGTATCTGGCACTGGCCATTTTCAGAGATAAGATATTGCATTAGACAGAAAACATGATACTGGGTCAGAAAAATAGTCTACTTTTTCTCTTTACCCTTTCTCCTTGTTTCCTCTCTCTCTCTCTCTCTCTCTCTCTCTCTCTCTCTTTCTCTCTCTCTCTCTCTTTTCCTGGTAGCAGCAGAAATCTTTTGGAAAGTCTTGCCAACCAGTGCTCAGAAATCTTAGTAATTTTCATGAGAGTGACGGTACTGCTTCTCTATCACCATCATCACTTCAGAAATCCCCATAGCACCAAATTCAAAAATGGCCATTGAGAATGGAGATGCATTGTTTTGCTAGAAGCAGCAATAGTGGCAGCTTTAAGAAGGCTTGCAACAGAGTTCCCTACTTGAAAAAGGGTTGGGGACGGGGAAGGGGTTGACAGCTGGGAGATTCTGTAGGGATACTTGGCTGGGATAATTTATTGTTATAGTTCACTCATCTGCAGTGCTGTTTACTGGGAACCTGTGCACTTACCTACTGCATTCTAAGTATTAAGTTATGTTGTTTTAGTCCTGGTATTGTCTTAAAGGGTTCTAAAATATTTTTTCTCCAGTATATTTCTTTCTATTGTGGCTAATTAGCTGGGTTTCATATTCTTTTCCTCTGACCTTGTTATTGTTTCACTTCCCACATAATCCTCCTTGGTGTTTGTCATAGTCAGAGATTGATCTCTTGATGTTTGTGATTTATTTTTGAAGTTGTTCAAGTCATTTACTGTAAACAGTGTCTGTCTTTCTGTGTGAATGTTTGTGTGTATTTTCTTAAAGAGAGAGACAACTTAATTCCTGACCATTTGCCTTTATACTGGGAACCAGATCAGTGTGGCTGATGTCTTTTTTGGTTGCCTGAAAACTGATTATTTTTTCTGCCTTATTAGGGCTTAGGAAAGATGATTCTAGAAAAATGAGTCCCTGCCACCTGGAGCCATTGCTCACATCTTAAATTGATCTTAAACCTAAACCAAGCCTCAAACCTTTCTAAAGGTTCTGAAATATTTGGATATCTTTTATTTTCCCCCCAAGTCTTTCTATTTTTGAAGAGCAACTGACAAAATACCATATAAAGGCATTTTTTCTGGTTTTTTTGTGCAAGACGTGAAACAGAATTGCTAGGAATTGCAATAAAAAGAGTCTGTTCTTGCAAACTTTACATCCCAGTTAGCCCTCCATGTGCTCTGTGCTGCACCAGTGGTGCAAGAGAGAAAGAAAGTTGGCTTAACTGGCTATCAGCAAACACTGTCTTGGGGGCACTGCAGGTAAAAAGAGGGTATGGACAGAACTATGGAGTATGGACAGAACTATGGAGTATGGACAGAACTATGGACAGAGGATATGTTCCAGAGGATGGACTCTATCTAAGGTACTTAAAGAGCCCCGGTTACTATAAAATCTGAATTTCTCACAGTCTTTAATATATTTATCAATGCAACACACTCTGGAGATAGGGAAGGGCTATTTTTCCCCATTTTATAGATGGGGAACTGAGGCAGAGAGAGCCTGTATGTCTTGCCCACGGTCACAGAGGAAGTCAGTAACAGAGCAGGAAATTAAATCCATGACATCCAAGTCTCAGTCTAGTACTCTAGTAGAACTGGGTCCCCGTCTAGTAGAACCACTGGATCATTCTTTCTCTCTGTCCATTCATTCATCCATCCACCCAAGAGATGGTTCCTTGAAGGCCTTTGCAATTAGATGCAACTTAGAGCAATCCTGAAGCTATTCTAATTTGTGCCATGGCTGAACTATCCCCTGACAAGCCTCAGGAATAGGAGCTGCAAAGTTGGGTCAAAGCCATTTTGCCCCCAACCAGCTATGGTACATACATTTGTCTATTGCATATAATCTTTGTGTAAACTTTTGGATATTTACTGGAACCACACCTGAACATTGCACTTCTTAGCCCTAATTTGTATATCATGGTGTGACAAATAGCCTGTGAAAACAGCCAAGCCAAAAATGTTCCCAAATTACTGTACAAATAGGCTACCTGAAATTTTTTAATCTTCAAAAGTAGCCGCTGACCTCATATTAAATTTATTTAAGGGTAAAATAGACTGTAGACAAGGCTACAACAAGAAGATTGTATTTATTGTATTCCCTTTCCTTAAAAATAGATATGACTGACATATTTCTGGCTCATGATTATAATAGTTCCATTTCAAATCAATTTCTGTCCTTGCATTTCAGGACACTGTTTTCCTCTGTATACTGTATACCCTTGGAAAAAGGTACTCTCGTGTACTCTATATATTGTTAGAATCAACTTTACTGAAACACCTATTTCTTCAGACAAAACCTTTAAACACTACCAGTGAAGAAAATCGTATTACACAATTAGGTGCAGCGCACTGTATATGAACAGGCAAGATAATTTTCTTGTTATTCTATTGAAAATATTAAAAATAACAAGTGGATCAAATATTACAGTACTTAAATTATCTGGAAGATGTGAAAATTAAAGCTGTATTTTTAAAAAGTGTAAAAAGTTGTTTACTTGCTGTGATACAACTTTAAGGCTCCGGCCCCCTGCAGCATCCCTCCCATACCTTATTCATGAACACAAAGAAACTCTATGTGGTCCATGATGTTGCATACAAAAATTAGGGACAGATCCACAGCTTTTATAAATCAGCAATTCCATTGCTTTCAGTGACACTATTCCAGTTAACAGCAGCTGAGGGGCTGGCCTGTATATTTGTGCAAACCCTGAAACAATTCGAGATCTGTGGAGGACAAGTTGAATCTATCTTAATGGTAATAGGTAAGATTTTGAAAATAACTTCTGTCCCATTTTTAAAAGTGACCTAGTGGCATAAGTCCTATTAACTTTAATGAGACTTAGGCACTTAAGGGCCAGATTTTCAAAGATATTTAGTTGCCTAAAGATGCGGTAAGACACATACACTGCTTATGTGGATTTGAAAGTTACAGTAGGAGCCTAACTCTGATTGATTTCAGAAAACCAATTAGCGTTAGCTATCTAACCTGCTAAGGTATTTTGAAAATCCCACTAATCTAAGGTGCATCTTTAGGTACCTAAATACTTATGAAAACCTGCCCCTCCATCAGTTTTGCAAATTTTCCCCATTATTAACCAAGGAAGTTCAGTCATGTATTGGGTAGAGGGAGCTTAACCAGAGCCACATACAATAGGGATAAGAAGTCTAGGCAAACTATTTTCAATGAAAGATGCCTAGAGTTGGCTGAAGCACTATGGCAACAGATCCAATCAGAGCATCAGCTCACATAAGGACGAGTTCAAGCTGATGAAACACATCCAATAAATGTGTCACGTGAAGAATATCTATACAATATTATCAACAGTTTATAACACAGCTGGTCAAATCCGTTTGCCCTCCCCAACAAACATCCTCACACTGTTACCTCTCTTCAATTTTCCATTTATTTCACTAGGAGGGTAGTGAAGCACTGGAATGGGTTACCTAGGGAGGTGGTGGAATCTCCATCCTTAGAGGTTTTTAAGGCCCAGCTTGACAAAATCTTGGCTGGGATGATTTACTTGGTGTTGGCTTTGAGCAGGGGATTGGACTAGATGACCTCCTGAGGTCTCTTCCAACCCTAATATTCTACGATTCTATGTCCTAAAGCACAGATCCTGTCTCCTTCCAATTACCCAAGCCCTTCTTCTCTTCCAGTGTCAAGTGTTCCATCCTAGTGGCAAAACCGAGTGCCCCTTCAGTGACAAGCATCTTTGACTCACTTCCTAGTTGCCCAAACCCTCCTGTGTTCTTTATTACTCCACTACCATGATACACATTCCTGTCATGACCATCAACATTACCATAAAAATGGTTATTTGGGCCCAGATAATCAAAGATAATTAGGTGCTTAACACGCACTGATTTCAAAATCAGTAATGGCAGTGGCCTTGGCCATTTGGCTTTGACAGTGTTGCTTGTCTTTGTCTTAGGTAAATTAATATTTCCACTGGCACATATTTCAAATTATTATTGGTCAAAAATGGCTAACATTTTTCATAGAATTTTTTTGTCTAAATTCTGAGAACATTTGGCCATCTTTAGTTCATATATTCCATGCTTGGTTATCTGAACTTCAATTACCTGAAAATCCATGTTATCAAAAGATGGGTTCTGGCTCCTGCTGTCTTTTAACTATGCTGAAAATTCTTTCATTTATTCAAAATCTTGAATCATATTCAATTTTCCAGTGATATCAAGATAATCAGGATTCTGTCATCTGTCGCCATTCTTATACTTTACCCATTGCTATGATACCTGAACACTTATTGAATTTAATAATTTTCTGAAATCTGTGTAAACCTTATTGAAAAAAGTACTAGAGTTTGATACAATACGGATACTATAGACTGGGCAATAGCTGTAGAATATTATAGGGTTGTTTATAAGAGAAATTATTAAAGTTTTAATAGCAAAACAGCTTATGAATTTGCCTCTGTATTTCAACTCACTTACAAATAAGAATGTATCAGGAAGGAAATAGATTGTACTGCCATCATTTTGAAAACCCATACTATGTAAGTGCAAATATTTAAATATTATGGCAAATGAAAACAAGTGACTCTCAACTTTTTAATTACTTTTTTTCCCTAAAGTGAATATAGTGCTACTCAGAAGTGCTTGATTGGCAGCACAAAAAGTAAGTGTTCTGTTTTATCTACACAGAGCAGGTGTATATATATTCTGTATTGCCCCACATATATGACCCCGTCTCGACCTGTTGAGACCATCTTTAAAATCAAGAGGGCAATTCAGCCTTCAGGCTCATACATCCTATGGTCTCTCTGCTGCAATATCTTCCAAAGGTGCCAAATGTGATGCGGACACTTGCTCACCAGGAAATGGACTCAGATTACAAACCCATTTCACAGAGGCTAAAAAACAGTCATTGCATGATAATAACCATTACTACGAATCTGAAATGGATTTCCCACCAGTGTCCAGGGTCTAACTCCTGCCTAGTGGCTGTAGTTGGGTGGAAGCAGCTGTTGGTGACAGATTCTTTAAATTGGGATTGGACAATAGTAGCAAGAAACATTAGAATCAGATATGTGTGATGTTCCTAATCCTCTCCTTCACCCTGGACAACCTTAGGGAGGTGGTCAACCTTCTGAAAGAGCTTTAAAATTCCCATATACAAATCTTTTAAGGATATGATAACAAGCAACCTTTATTTCCAGATTTTGACACTGACAAGCCTATTGAGTTGCTGCATCGTAACTTATACTACAAGTCTGTGATATGGAGTGGTCTCAATAAAACACATAGGAAAATTTGGCCCCAAGAGCTTTAATGTGGCCTCTCTGACATTATGAAGAACTTGAGGTTGCAAAGGCCATTGAATATTTTAAATAACCCTTGTTATAACCTGGGGAGGGAAGATAAAAGCTGTGGTTTTCTTTCAGCTTCCGTGCATCCACAATATAAGCTGCACCCAGGTGAGTCACCAAAATGAGGTGCTGCTCAAATATTCAAATTAGGATGGTGCACATTTTTTTAGTTCCGCTGGGCTTCCCCTTGATTGGGCTTCAATATGCCTATGGGCTCTAAAAATTCTTTGGGCTTGGTGGCTCCTTGCTGATTGGGGGAGAAAAATAAGTGGTGGTATCTCTCAAATGCCACCCACTTGTGGCACTAAAATGAGACATCACTCACAGTAAATAATAACAATCTGTTACCCTCCTTCTCCTTTCCTATAAAAGAAAAAAATAGTTAACAATCTAAATTATCATCATTGGGCATCTGATTTAACCCCTTACTGGTGTTAATGGGGCAGTCCACACCTCTCAGAGCTATTGTTCTAGGCTCTCTGCAGACTCCCACAGACATCTCTGCGGTCACACTAGATATTTAAAGCCTGTTGCCTAGTGAAGGCATCTTTCCAGCCCATTTGAATCGCTAGAGCAGCACAACAACTCTTAATTCTCTCTCTGCTTTCGTGTTTTGTTTTTGGTAACTGCAAGATGTTCCCTTTTATTATTATTTAATTTTAGGGTGTGAATGTGTGGTGAATGCATGTGTATGAGTAATGGTACCTGTAGGAGGCCACACAGGGAAGGTGCCAAAAAATTAATCCCGGTGTGTAATTAACCTTAAAAGTCTGTCTCATAAAAATCATTGAGGTGGTTTGTGTTCCTAGTTCTGGTAAAAACATCCCAAAGCTGCCAGCTGTAACCTACGTATCAGAAGAGTGTCATTCAAGTCTGTGTAGGGAGGTGAGGAAGCAAATCAGTCACTGTATGTAGTAGTGAAATCTAATGAGGGAGTTTCAGTTGACCCTGATGATATGACTTAAAGGTGACAAAATATTTTTTCTGGCTTACATTTGAAATATTGGTATACATAGCTACAAGGCTCAGGGGTGTGAAAAATCCATACACCTGACCAACCAATGTAGCTAAGACAATCTAACATCCAGTGTAGACACAGCTATGCCAACAGAAGACTGTGCCATTTAATGTAGCTACTGTCATGTAGCGGTGGTGTTCCTACCCCAATGGAAAATCCACTCCCAACAGTGTAGCCTGTGTCTACACTGGATTATGTTGGCATAGCTACGGTGATGTAACTATGTTAGAATAGTCTGCATTGTATAGATATATATCTGGGTATTCAACCAGCTAAATTGACTACACTTCTATGGGGAAATCTTAACTGGAATTTACAACTACTGAAGAACATCCTCTTTGGATTTCCTATATTGGGATTTATAAAAATTGTATATGTATTAAACTGATTATTTGAATAACTAATTATTTAGTTCTAATCTGATTATATTAACTTTTTGGTGACTTGATTTTAATTTGAAATTAATTTGACAATTGTATTGCTTAATGTTTAGCTTAGTAGAGTTTGGAATAGTTTTAGTGATATGTTTTCTTAATTTTATTATTGATTGATTGTTAGCCTTAATGAAATTTATAAAATGTACATGAATCACATTTTTAATAACCAGCCTGGATCACAACCATTGAGAATCTGAGTGGATCGGTTGTTTGACCTAGGAGACTCAATAGCTTCCTTTAAATGAATCCTTTGCTTCTCACAGTGGTGAGGCTTGGAGTAGATGGGGAAACAAAAATAATAGAATTTCACCAATTATTAGCCAGTCAGGAAAAGTAATCACAATTTAATCTGGAAAACTTTTGATTAATTAAGAAATCAATTGTTATTTTTAATTTTAATCTTTATATTAGAATTGGAGATGAAGGTGCTATGATTGAGTCAGAAAATCTTCATGAAATGTGAGATATTGATATTTTACTTGACTTTGAAGCTAAGAAAATGTTTTATTTTAAAGCCTTTGCTTTACTATAGGTACAGGAGGCAGGAAAAGAACTGACCTTTCTGATGAGTTGTTGTAGGCATGTTGATCCCAGTATATTGGAGAGACAAGGTGGGTGAGGTAAAATCTTTTATCGGACCAAATTCTATTGGTGTAGCTTGAAAGCTTCTCTCTTTCACCAACAAGTCCAAACAAGATATTATCTCACCCACCTTATCTCTTAGGTGAGGACATTATTAAAAGTTCCTACCCTTCACAGTTCCAAGTTTGTGTAGGGGAGAGGGTTCCTTATTCGTGATCTTTATAGAACAATATTGAATACCATTTGCATTTCCTTAGGTCTTTGTGATATTGACAATGGAAATATTGTTTGCTTTGTGAACCATTTCCATGATAGTCCCTTATGGAAAGAGCAAATCAATAAATGAAGTAAAGTTGTAGCTGGTGACACAGCATGGCATTTCTTATATTTAAAATTTTAAGGACTATATCCTTAGCTGATATAAACAGAATCTGTGTCTTTGTTTTCCTTCCTCCACCCACCACTAACCAGAATCCACCACACTAAAGGGCTAGATCATCAATGTGCAATCTAGCCCATAACAACGGACAGCACATTGCTGCCCCGTGAGTAGCCCAGAAGGGAGATGTTTTAAACTGTGCAAGATCTATATACCTGCCACAGCATACACTCCCTGATGTGCCGGGATATCTACATTGCAATGCATATTGGGGAGTGGAGCAAAGGCAAGGCTCTATCCACTCCCTATCCCTTTTCATGCCACCTGCACAAAGGCAGGACATAATGACTCTGTGTTACCTACTCCCACTCCCCACCATGCACAGGAAGCTGTAGTAAAAGATAGCAGTATCATGCAGGTAAGGGCCTTGTCTCTACTCCTTTAAATCAGCTTGCAGGACTGGTCACAATCTAGACTATAGTAATCATGTGTCTGCATACTCTTCATTTATTTGCTAAGAACTTCTTAGGTGTATAAGACTTTATTAGTAGTATATATTCTACTAAATGTATAAACTAATAACAAAAGTCAACGTTCTTAAGCCAATATTCTTTTACCCTTCTATCTACTTGAACTCTTCTACATTTTTTAAGGAGGACTGGACTCTCCCTAGTATTGCATAGCATATCAGCATTTTTAGCGGGGGGGGGGGGAGAGGGGAGATTCATCTTAATTCAATGTCCTGTACTATTTTTTATGTTTTGTCATTCCCTCCCCACACAAAACTCAACTATCTTTTTTGTTACCTGAGAACTTAGAATTACTTCTGATTCTGACTTGAGCAATAATACTTGAGTCTTAAAATTCTCCTTGTCCTGCAGGGTCTTTCCTGCCCTGACTGTGGTATTGGGGACTGTACCTTTAAGGGCTGAGTTTCCCAAACAGAGAGTCTGGGAGAGGCTCTGAAGCTCTTGCTATGCACAGAATAAACCAGATCTTTTGCACTGAAGATCACACAGATGAATTCCATTGAACAACATTAAGACTGTAACTTGTCAAAAATGTATATGCTAAAGCATGCTTGCATGCATGTACATGCAACATTTACTGTGTGTGCAGAAGTTGAGGTTACAATCATACCTATGTGGGCTCAGAGTCATAACTTGCCTTTATTCCCTGAGCAAGTTGGGAACATACAAAACATCATGCACACTTCTGAAAATTTCCTCACAGTTCAAGAAAAATGGATCAACCTTCATTCTAGAGATTGTTAAAAAATATCTTAAATGACAAAAATCCCTCATCTTCAAAAACCAGGCACAGCACTAATTAAGCACGTTCACTTAAATTAAGCCTTTGCTTTACTTTAACTTAAATTTATGTGGCACATTGTCATCTGCTCAGATATGGCATTAGTTTTTGAAAGTGTTGATTCATGGTGCTTTTTTTTTAGACCTTATGTTCTTTGGGGGCTTCAAAATATTTTAAGACAGATGAAATCTGATGAACTAGTCTAGAGAAAGCAAAAGGAGTCCCAGTTTTGTCATTCTTTTTTTACAATGTTTTTGATGGCTAGCTTACTTAAGAGAAATGGGTTTATTGTTGACCATTAATTTTTTGTAGGCTTACGTATTATCTGATTTATTAAAATTTATTCTTATCCTCTCATGTAGATGCAGAATCTTTGGTTCAAACCTTCATCACATCAAGTATTTACTATTGTAAACTAGACCTTTTTTTTTAATTTCCAGCCATTCCAAGACTTCAGGCAATACAAAAATTCTGTTGCTTAAAATTAGACTAGCACAAGATTAAATCAGAGAAAGATTAAATCTCAGTGGTATGTTTTTGTCTGATCTCCATGACTACCTATCAAGTGTTATACTGACATTAAACTTTTCCTACAAAAATGTAAAGCTCTCTGTGGACTACAATCTTAATATTAAGATGGCAAAACATGAGAAATATGTAAAGCTGTCTGAATTTATTTTAGATAGCACACGGGAGTGTGTGACAGCTTATGATGATTGGTGCAGAAATACTGCTGTCTATTGTGCTACATTACCCATTGCTGAAGTTAATTATTTCACAAAGTTCTTGTTTATTGCCTCGTTCAATCAAAGTTTTTAATTAAGCGTATGTTCATTTTTTCCGTGCATTTCTCAAAATACTGTACCTGCATGAGTTCATGGCCACCCAGGATTAAACAACAATTCTTCGCCTTAGACAGCAGTATTTTAAAAAGCACATGTTTATAAACAGTACTAAAATATTTTCTGATGGAAATCCTTGCTTTGCCTTGAACCCTACAGGAAGAAAGATAAGACTCACAGAATGTGGTTTAATTAGGCTGCAACTTTATTCATTTAAAACATAAGGGAAACTATCTGGCAAAAACTTGTCCAGTGCAGGTCAATCTTTCTTCTGTAATCGGTACCATTGGGATGAGGGCTGACAAGTCCCCCTACAAGAATTTACCTGGACCCTGCACTGTTGCTGGGACCCATTGTCCCTCCCCTCAAACAAGGGTTGAGGGTGTGAGGGAAAGAAGGTTCTCTAATTAACAAACAGAGGAAAGAGAGTCTGGTTAGCATGTAAAACTGGCTGGCTTTCCAAGTTTAAACAAATATTTATTATAAAAGTCCTTAATTCTGGTGGGATATGAAGAGCAAAAATAGAATAATCCTAAAGCAGATAGGTTTAAATACTACAATCAATCAATCAAATACATCACTGCATTTATCCCCTTTCATCACAACCAGATATGATATGGTGTCTGTCTGCCCCTTCTTTTATAGTACTATCCCCCCTTTGAGAAGCATTTCCAGCTGGGAGCAAGGTGACAGACAGACTGTGTTTGGAAGGAAACTCTATGCTGTTTCTTTGCTAAGATGTAGTTTTTTGCCCTGCCCCCTTTCCTGCCAAAGAATGGCCACTTAACAGGCAATGGTCCATAACCCTTGTTTAGACCTGGCTGATGCAACAGTTTGCCCTTTGTGTCTGAGGAACTAGTCTGGCCACACCCCATACTTATCTAGAAAACATACTTTTAATCATGATCTCAGTTTACCCAGGCCAGTTCGGTACAACAGAATAGTAGAAGGCAGATATACTGGCCATTGGGTTAGCAGTTTTCTGTTCCCTAACTGACCAGAGCAGGGACTGCTCCAGGCTAATGAGAACACCTGACTCTAATTAACCTGCAAAGCATCAGGTGAGGCCATTAAGGTGAAGTGAACACCTGACCCTAATTAAAGGCTCTTCTGAACATATAAAAGGGCTCACTCCAGTCAGGCTGAGGAAGAGCCAGGGAGCCAGAGGAGAGGAAGTGCTGCTGCTGCTACTACTGAAGGGCTGAGTAAATAAGGCAACTCTCAAGCCATTGGTAAGGGAGCCCTAAGGTAAGGGTGAAGAAGGGAGAAGTGGGAGAGCTGTGGGGAAGTGGCCCAGGGAATTGTAGCAACTCTGGCAGTGAGAGGTTGGCTGCCAACAGCTGCTACCATTAGGGTCCCTGGGCTGGAACCCGGAGTAGAGGGCGGGTCCGGGTTCCCCCCACCAACCTGCCACTACAAGGAGAAGACAGGCCTCTGGCAGGACAGGAGGCTAAACTGTTCTGCAATAAGCCCAGAGGGACAACAGGGACTGTGGGAGTTCTCTCACCATCCTCTGAGGCTAGCATAAACCGCCTAGAAGCGCGGGACCCACAGGGACAAGATCAGAGCTCTGCCACACTTAACATATAATACTGCTACTTGTATTTTGCCGTGATATTATTAATCAGCAAATTAGGAGTTTTTAAATGCTACCTCATTTGTTGCAATAGTGTGTATAGTGTGAACATAGGTGTATATTCTGTCACTGCATGATGAAAACTTTTTTAGCCTTTACCACAGCTACTGAGAGACTGCAGTATACCAGTGCTTTTCTGGTCCATTATGCTTTGAGTGCAATAAGAAGCATTGCCATTCTATCGTCTGTGCCAGTTCCTTTACACAGTCAAGGTGATCTGATGGGATAAAATGAAAGATGGATAAATCCAGGAGCCATCCTTAAAAAGAAAAAGAGGTCATCACAACTTTAAACTGGGCAATCAGTAAAGAAGTCCAACAGATGAACAAACTTATCCCAGAGATATTTCTAAAAACTCACAAAGACTATCAGTCTCTGAAGGTGGACCAGTCAATCCTTTGCCACATGAGAGCAAAGGCAAATTCTAACCTCCACCTAAGGAAGATAGTGCTACAACCATAATAAGCCTGTAATCACTACCTCACTTCCTCATGCATACTTTTGGTCCTCCAGTACTTCTAGAACCCGGCATATTATTTGATATTGCAATAGGACTTTTCATCTTGCTGACTCTGCACAGCTGGTGAAGTAGAATGCCACTATGATATTATCAATCTCTCTTTGTTCTTTTGTCTGCATGAGTTAATAGAGATAAAAATGAGAATGGCCCCCACAAATATTGGAAGTAATGAAGAATGTTGGGTCAAAAGGAAATAAGGGTACAGAGGACACAGTACACGTGCAAGAGAAAGTTCTGAGGCTCTCATGATCCAGAGCATTTTCTGTGTGCTGCCCGCAGATCAAACTGTTTTGGCCTCCCTGGTTTAAAATAAATATTAAACTTTTGCTTGAGTCTGTGCCCTTCCTAAGGTCACAGGTACTTTTTCATGGAATCTTGCACTGGAAACCACAGCTTGCAGATGAGTTAACTCTGTGGAAAACATTTACATGACTGAGTTAATCCATCAATAACGCTCTCATTTTGTGTGTCAACAACACTATATTGTTAACTAGTAAATTAATTAGGTGTAATTTATGCAGCTATATAAAAAGATATAGCAGATTTATAGGAAGACATTCTGAAACTAATCAGAAAGAAATAAGAATATTGAGCTTGGGAGACGAGTTAGAGGCAACTTGTTTGGGGCATTCATAATTTTGAAAGGCATAATAGAAAAACGGATCATTTTTAATTCATGTCTACAGCGCAGAGCAAAAGTCTTAATGAAATTAAAGGTAAGTAAATTAAGGGAAAAAATAAATAAAATACTAGAATTCAGAACGATGCGCACTGTAAACTTTAATCTATGAAATTCACTGTCCCCAGAATTCAAACACTTCAGAATCTAAGGGTAGGTCTATACTCACGCGTCCTGTCGGAGGCGCGGGATCGATCTTCTGGGTTCGATTTATCGCGTCTTGTCTAGACGCGATAAATCGAACCAGGAAGTGCTCCGCCGTCGACGCTGGTAATCCAGCTCGACGAACGGAGTAGGCGGAGTCGACGGGGGAGCCTGCGCACCGCGTGTGGACCCCGGGTAAGTGCTTTTTCATTTGAACTAAGATAGTTCGACTTCAGCTATGTTATTCACGTAGCTGAAGTTGCGTATCTTAGTTCGAATTATGGGGTTAGTGTAGACCAGCCCTAACACTGTTGCTGGATTGTAAAGGGACTAGCTAATCCAAATCTGTTATGGGTATGGGAATCTTCTTTTGCTGAAACATTAGGTACTGCTCACTGTCCAAAGTGGGAGGAAACACTAAGTGGACCTAAAGTCTGATTCCATATGACAAATATTGGGTTCTCCCATTGGGTTCCTATGCAATCTTCACAGAGCTAAGAATATTTTAGTAACATGAAAATAAAAAATACATGTGACTGATGTAATATATATATTTTTTTAAAATGCAGTTCAGAATCTGAAACCAAAAGCGGGACTGATTTTGCCTGATAAAGCCCGGATACTTTGAAATTTCATATGCATCCTCGGGATATGAAACTGCCAGCTCTGGACTTGTCTTGCATTGTTTGTTTCTAACAATGAAACCAGCTCATTAGGCGCCTGACCCTATATTCATTGAAGCCAATGGGAGTCTGTCCCTTGGAATAGTTTTGCATGTATACTTTATACACTATTTTTACCACAAATAATTTAGTTGCTTTTTAATGTAATAATGATTAAATGAAAGTCTTTGTTCCTATCATAGTGTCCTGAGTCTGAATATTTCCAGGGTTTCTACTGTAAAATGTTTTCAGGTTAATAGTCAATCTGTTCAATTTTCAGTTGTGCATGAGTGAAACTCCAATTATTATTTTTAAAGTGTCCTTATTTTAAGTGTCCTTTAACATCACTGTAAAATATTTTATTATGACATTATTATGTAAAGATGACACAGGCTAAATAAAAACCCCTGTAGCTTTTAATTGGGCCTGTTGACACATTCATTTTTGATGAGTGATTAGTTTTTCCTAGTTGTTGAAACCTGAAGTGTTTTCTTTAAACTTAGCATGTAAAATATATTTCTCCCTACCTAATATGTCAGCTTTTGATTACCACATTTTCCATTTTAGGAAAGAGGAAAAGGACAATCCCTTAAAGAGAAAAGTTGAAATGAGGAAAATTCTTGAGGGCAAAGGGCCTTACTTACCTCTTTCACTAGTATTATCCATTAACAAGATGTATCTCTTGCTTTGCACTGTTGTTACACAGGCACATTGTTTTTCAGGGCTTCAGCTAGAAATAAAAAATATTTACTTGTACATTGAGCACATTAGATCTGCAAATCTTTGAGAGAAAGTAAATATGGGGCTCCACAATGTCTTTATACAACATAATTTTCAGAGTAAATCTGCAATTTAATTTTGAACTTTCTGCCTATTGAACATTAATGTGTTTTACAACTTCAGCATTCAAAGTTCATTTTCTTTTCATTATATGTATTTACAATCTTAAATTTCCAGTTTAGAACACTTCAACCTCCCTGGACACACAATTGCAGACCTAAAGGTAGCCATCCTGCAGCAAAAAAACTTCAGGACCATACTCCAAAGAGAAACTGTAGAGCTTCAGTTTATTTGTAAATTTGACACCATCAGCTCAGGACTAAACAAAGACTATGAATGGCTAGCCAACTACAAAAGCAGTTTCTCCTCCCTTGGTGTTCACACCTCAACTGCTAGAAGAGGGCCTCACCCTCCCTGATTAAGCTTACCTCGTTATCTCTAGCCTGAATCTTCCCTGCACATTTACATCTGCCTCTGGACATTTCCACTGCTTGCATCCGAAGAAGTGGGTATTCACCCACGAAAGCTTATGCTTCAATATCTCTGTTAGTCTATAAGGTGCCACGGGACCCTTTGTCGCTTCTACAGTTTAGAAGAGTCCAGGATTTTGTTTAGCCTTGAAATACCTATGTAAATGTCTTTTTTTTTCTTTTCTTTTTTCAAATTTTATCAGCCAAGAATAGGCATTTGTCTAATGATGCCCAAGTTCTGTGTCAGTGCTCAGAACACTTGATTAATTTCATTCTATAACCATATAAAAACTAGTTTAATTCAAAAAGAGAGAGAGAGATTCAATTATATCCAAGCTTTCTGCAGCTTGGACTGCAAAACAAAGGGAAAAAAAATGTTTGTACAACCCGGCTGTGTGTTTAAATGGCCAGGGATACTATGGTGATGGCTGTATTCTGCTACTCAGTTATTTGTTACTGGGTAACGGTAAAGAATAAAACCTATGAAACTAAATTAATAAATACCTAGTAAGAGATTAAAACTCCCAGTATAACCAATGGAGGTCAAAGACCAGGAACAGTTTAGCCAGGGTGGGAACTACATGATTTGCTACACTGAGCATATGATACATTGCCACCTGCCTTTGAGTGTATGTATGCACCTGGTGCAACAGCTCTTAGCCCTCAGAGGCCCAGTACAGCATCCTCAGGCCAGAGTTGCTGAACTAGAGAGATGGGACAATTGACAACTGGCTGCACCAATGCTCTGGTTGATGAAGTCAATCTCATGAGGGGAGAAAACCAAAATGCAGTGGAGGGATAAACTTCCATAGGATATGTCTATATTACAAAAGCACATCATGTTAGAATATAAGGTAAATACTCAGTGCAGGTAGAGATGTGTGGTGTTTAACATCATGTCAGCTGGTTGTGGTTAAAGTTAGGGCAGTGAACCTTAGAGCTAATCACAAGCTAACATGATGTTAAACACTGAAGTCCCTATCTATACTTAATAGAAAGTCCTGTTTTACATAATGTTAGTTAACACATTCTTCAATTTCATGTTATTTTCTAGTTTAGGCATGGCCTCAGCTGGGATCCACCTTCTGACAGCTGATATACTAGGGGTAACTCCAGAAGCTGAGATAATGATTGCGAGACATAGACAGGCTGTGATGGCAACAAATCTGATAGTTAGAAACTTCAATAGCTAGATATATCATCAGTGTAAGAACTCTTGAGTGACTTGCCTCACAGGTTCAAAGACTGCATATCTCACAAGACATCCACATAAACTTCATGTGGATTTCTTCAAAGGCTTCAAATTCTATGCCCACAGCCAGCTATTCAGAGAGCACTTCAGGGTCTCAGTTCCAGGATCAGAAGGTGGTTGGAAGCAAAAATACATAAATAAAAGTTTTAAAATGTTTGCTGGGATTCTGTGACACAATTTTGCAGCAAGGGATGACTTCCAAGGCAAATACAATTGATGTAGGATCATGGAATTCACAGCACCCTGTCAATAAATTTCCAAGTGCATAATATATTTAAAGTGTCTTAAAGATGGGTAGCAAAAATGATTAGATACAAGTATGAAAATATTTTATATGAGGAAAGATTGAAAAGGTAATTCTGTTTCCTTTAAGAAGGACATAAATAAGACATGATAGAGGAACATCATGGACAGAGAGGGTACATGCTTATAAAATTGAATGGGGAGAAGATAAGTTGACCACTCCTATATATGCTTTCTCAGAATACAAGGCCCAGGGATGATTTCCCCATCATAGCCCAATTATACAGGAGAGAAATTGCCTTTTCAGGGCTGGTCTAGTAACATGTACAGTTATCTTAAATAGGATGAAATATAGAGAGAAAAGGTAAATCCAAATGTTTTGAGGCATAAGTCAACCACTAGATGACTGTATTAGGAAGATTCCTCTGTCTCTGGTACTGACCATAGTTGAAGACAAGATAGAGGCTAAATGGATTGCCAATCAGATTGGTTGTGGAAATTCCTATGTTCTTATTTGAAAGGCCTTGGGTTTTCATTTGATCTGCGATATGGCATGTTCAACAACAGTGCCTCTTAGCACCATATTGGGATGTTAGCTCAGTACTAATGCAGAGGGAGGAGTTCCATCCAATGTATCACAAACTCTTCTTCTTTCAACACTCTGGAATTTCCTGGTGGAGATCTAGCTTGGCAGGTCTCTCTTGCCTAGATGGTGAGATCTGAGAAGCATGCCTAACAAAGAGAAGAGTTTCATGAGCGAAACACATCTACTAAGCTCCTTGAAAAATTCAATCCTTCACGCAATTCTCAGGATGCCAACACTTGAACCTAAATTTCTCTGCAACTACCATCCTGACTATAACCTTACATTCTTGGATAAAATAATTGAGAGAGCAGTAATCAAAAAGCTTCAGCAACATATGGCATTAGCCAACATCTTAAAAGTGTGCGTCTCTAGCTCAAGAAAAGTTTTGAGCCCAGAAAGGAAAAAGTGCCAGAGACTCCATGCAGACAACTAAGGACTTCCCTATTGTTATTGATTTTATGTGGAAAGCACTCAGATACTGTAATGATGTGTCATATAAAAACTAACAAACATAGATAAATACAAGATAGCAGACTAAAGTGGTGAAGCTTCAGTTTATTAGCATGAAGACTAATTACACAGACCCTGGAGTATCTCTTTAAATCTTTAGATAACTAGAACCGTAAAAATGTTTGCTGCCATTCATAGCATATTTAACAGCACTTCTGCTAGCTGCCTCGTTTGTCAAAATATAATCATATTTCTATACAAATTTTTGTAGTTTTGAACATGGGCTTACATGAAAACAGATAGTCACACACCATCAACTTGTCACTGACAGAGCAGGTAGTGCCACTTTCTGAACCTAAATTAGTGAACATCTAATTGAGTGAATGCATATAGTAATTTCAATGTGTCAGAGGGTATGGGGGAAGAGTGTGTTGTTGCCTTGCTTCACAATATGGTCCAAAGGTTTTGAGAGATTTCTGAAACTTTGTGGGGAAAAACGACATTTTAGATAGATGTTGGATAAGTGCATGAATCCATGCTGCACATCTATGTCAGGAGATGTGGTTGTTGTTTGGTTAAAAGAGTATTTTGCTAAAATGGAGTTTGGAAAGCTGGGACTGTCTGTATTTAAGAAATGAACAAATGCTTTTTGAGATGACTGTATTATGAATGTAAAACTGTCACTAAATTCTTCACCAGGAGATTGTTATTTGTTCCTGAAATGCTGTATTGTGTATGCCATATTGTGCCAATTACTATATATTTAAGTATTTATATAGCCCTCATCTCTATGGTATTTGAACACTTCCCATATATTTAAAAATAGAAATAGCATTAAACATCTTTCATCCTTCCCAGTTTATAGGAGAAATTGATGGATTTACAGGGGATGTTTTTGTGAATGTGTTTTTTGTTGTGTGTATGCGTGCACATGTGAATGTGTCTATTATGGTTCTGTTTGAAGAAATTATTGAGAGATAGCTAAATAAAATGAAATAGTTATGAAAACTGTTCATTCCATGGTCATTCTTGTTTCTTGTGGGAGCAAGTTCCATAGTCTAGGAATGGTTCTGTCTGCCTTTTCCAGTGTTCTTCTGGCTGTCATGGACAGTTGCATTATTCAAGAGGAACATGACCGATATGTGAGGTTGGGGTCTCAAAGGAAGAGATGATCTCCCAGTTAAGGAGCTTTTGAGTATCAGGATAAAGGGCTGGCATGATATTCTATGGCAGGCATCGGCAACCTTCGGCACGTGGCTTGCCATGATAAGCCCCCTGGCGGGCCGGGCCAGTTTGTTTACTGGCCGCGTCTGCTGGTTCGGCAGATCGCGGCTCCCGCTGGCCATGGTTCACCATCCCCGGCCAATGGGGGATGCGGGAAGCTGTGGCCAGCACATCTCCTGGCCCGCACCGCTTCCCGCAGCTCCCATTGGCCAGGGATGGTGAACTGCGGCCAGTGGGAGCCGCGATCGGCCAAACTGGTGGACGCGGCAAGTAAACAAACCAGCCCAACCCACCAGGGGGCTACCCTGGCAAGCCATGTGCTGAAGGTTGCTGATACCTAGTCTATGAAGAACCACAACAGAAAATGGAGCATCTGAGGCTTCTTAAACACCCAACTAGTTAGTTCACTCTTTTGTAGTATGCAAGATTCAGAGATTTAAAGGCAGCCTTATATCTTTGTTCTCTCATATGAATTGTTCTCCCATCTCTATATAGCTGCTTTGTCTTCTTTTATAAATATCTTGATGACAGCTTTAAATATTATAGATTGAGAACATTGAAAAGTTTCAAAATGCAGTCATTATAAGTAAAGAAAAAGAAGTATTTTAAAAAGCATTATAATTCCTAGGTTCACACAGTGGTTTTATATACCATCACAAAAACATTAAATCACAACTGAAAAATGGGCGAATTAATTTATTTTTACAGCCATTTCAATGGTTATGATGCACTGGTTAAAATCATAATGATAAATGGCCCTCAGATTAATACTTTTACCATTATGGTTGAATATTGACTTAAAACACAAGAATGGTGACTGACTCAAAAGCTCTTAATTTGATTAAAATTTTCCAAATGTGGAGTTTTCAATATTTGATCAAAAATTCAGTTTTCATTGGGGAAACACCCCTTCCCCTACTCCCAATAATTTTTAACAAGGAAAAAACACATGGATTTTTTAACCAACTTTACCTTTAATGCTTTCCTTAAGACTGCCTAAAATGTATACCATTATAATAATATGTTCTTTTAAAGAAATAACATGTTGATGCTAAATAGACTCTGGAGTGAACTTAACTAGTTTGTTGAATACTGATCAGGTGGCTGGAATACTTGGGCCCATTCTGTAGCACATTTCCACAAGTAAGGGTCTGATCATTTAAATAGGATTATATTGTAATGCTTATGTGGAAGGGATAGAGTTAATCCATTATGTAATCTTAATGATAGCAGTGGCTCTTGCGCTAATACTTTATCAATATTAGAAATCTATTTTAATTACTAGAATGTTTTCAATAGGCTACAAAACCCTGCATACTGATCATGTCTAGACAGGTATGGTCTGTTCCAAAACCAATTGAAGTCAATGAAAGACTTTCCATTGACTTCAGTGGGCTTGGATCAAACCCGTAACTATTTCTCTTCTCCTTACTCCCTACTTCTACCCATCATTTAAAAACAAATAACCAAATACATCACCACCACATATAACTAACAAAGCTATACCAATTCTTCAAAATGCTCTTTGGTTTCTACGTGTAACCCCGTTCCCTACCCTTCATCTGTTTGTGTCTTTCAGATTGTAAAATTTCTTTGGAAGGGAATTGTCTTTTCCCCTATACTTGTACAGCACTCGGCACATTGGGGCCCCAATATGCCATTAGGATTTTCCAGTATTATCGTAATATAAATATTTACTATAAATAATAATGTGTCTGTTAGATGAACATATGCACATTTCAGGAATATACACAGTATGGAAAGATTTATATAGACCAGCTGTAGGATTTGAGACTTTTTCTACTGTCTAATTTTTTATGGAAATGAAGCAGCAGTACATGTACCATAAGCTTGTTCTACCAAGTATCTTTTTTTTTTGTGTTTGATGTTATAATGTTTTAATCTGCCTAAAATATACTGATAACTTTTAGAAGCTGACTTTATTATGACGGTACCAATTGCCGAATACAAAATTCTGACTTGCCTGCTCTCCCTGTTCAAATACAAATAAGTAAACAACCAAAAAACAATGACCTCTAAAAGCCATTAAACTTTCTACATTTACACAATGATTTTATATGCCATCACAAAAACATGGCCCTCAAAACTGACATTTTAAAGATCTATACACATACTGCAGGTGTAGAGTAATTATATTAATTATAAAAATACAGTGCAACTATTATTTTATCACTTCTTACCAGTTATTGTCATGTACCTATTGTGCCACAAGTGCTCATTTTCCAGTTTTGAATTATCCTTGTAGCACTACAACTTTTTATGTAATATTCTGGGTCTGATTTATCTATCATTTAAACTTTTGGAGGAGGTAAAAGCGTATCATCATTTGTCTTCTTAAAAGCATTAGATTTATATTAGGATCTATTTTCTATTTCTCCTGGGTCTTTGTAGGTGGTGTTCCTGGATAAAGGCAATTAATTACCTGACAGAGGATTCACCTGCACTTTCCAACTTCCTCCTGGAGATAAAAGAATCACATGCTTCCAGTCTTTATGCCACTCATAACAGATGCTGGCAGGCAACCTTGACAGACTAGCTCTGGACACCAACTTTATATCAGAATGAACAAAGGAGCTAGTGAACCCTGGCAAAGACTTTTAGTGAACCAGAAAATCTCTAGTTCACTCCATTTATAGCTGACTCAAAGACTTGCATATAGGTTTTTTATTCAACTTTTAAATGTGCCTACAGGGTTGAGAGATTTTTAAGGAGTCAACACAAGGGAAAGGAGAGATATGAGGACAAATGTACAAAGAAAAAAAAAGGTACTGGCAAATGATGTTCTGCAACATTAAGAAGCTGAAGGCATAAAAGGAACTCATCTATTGATCTGTGGAAAGTAGTGATGGCTTTAGATTCCTAGCAGGTCTTTAGAACACCTTGACTAAAGAGCACATAACATTACTATAAGTAAAAACAATTAGGAATCCTTATTGTTTTTGCTGATACAGACTAACATGGCTACCACTCTGATTACTATAAGTGTGGACTTCAAAAGAGGCCTTTCAGTCCACTAGTGCCAATGGGAAATCTGAAATTCAGGAATTTTCGTGCATTAAACATTTTAAAATAATACACTGGACCCTCACTATAATGCGGGACTTGGGATCCAAGCCAAGTACCAGGTTAAAATAAAATTAACCAATGTCCCGCTCAGAGCAGAGACAGAGAATGAAGAGACAGGCAGGGAAACAGGGAAACATCCTGACAGCACTGGGAACAGTGTCCCGCTCAGAGCAGAGACAGGGAAGGAAGAGACAGGCAAGGAAACAGCCGGACAGCGCTGGGGACAGTGTCCCACTCAGAGCAGAGACAGGGAAGGAAGAGACAGGCAGGGAAACAGCCGACTCACAAACCTGACCTCCACGGTCATTGAGTGAAAAGCTGTTTAGCTTTTTAGCAATGGATTTGAGCACCATTTCAAAAATATAAATTTGGGATCCATGGCCGCGACCGCTTTATAACCGAATTCACATTCTATTCGCGTGTTCTAGCGAGGGTCTGCTGTATATGTAGGGGAATAGAGTGTAGCATTCCCTAGGATACTTTACATAAGTCTGAGTTCCAAAAGCCTGATATATTAAACCTCCTCACTCTAGGTGTCCAGATGCCTATGTCCTGCCTAATCCCCATTGCAATCCACAAACTAGGGGAAAATAGGAATTTGCCTGCCTATCTTGCCTGTGGGGCCCAATCCAGTAGGTATTCTCAGAGGCTGCCTACCTCCACATAAAATGGCTGACGGGGAATAGATGACCCACCCCATAACCTTTCGCCCAGTGGCTGGGGTACTTACCTGGAATGTGGGAGGCCTCCCCAGTTCAATTCTCCCCTCTGCCTGATGAGAAGAAAGGATTTGAACAGGGTTTTGCTACTTCTCATGTGAGTGCTCTCATCACTGATATATTCTGATGTAGGGCTCCCTCAATCTTTCCTACTGAAATCGTTCCACTTTAATTCAGTAATTGAATGATTAAATATTAATTGGGTCAGCAAAAGAGTTAGAAGAACTTTATAGTCTACTGGTTCAGGCACTCCCCTGAGAGATGGCAGATCCCTGTTCAAATTTCTTCTCAAGTAGAGGGGGAATTGAATTGGATTCTCACACATCCTGAGTTCAAGATTCTAAGGGTACGTCTATACTTACCCGTCACATCGGAGGCGCGGGATCGATGTTCTGGGTTCGATTTATCGCGTCTTGTCAAGACGCGATAAATCGAACCAGGAAGTGCTCCGCCGTCGACGCTGGTAATCCAGCTCGACGAGCGGAGTAGGCGGAGTCGACGGGGGAGCCTGCGCGCCGCGTCTGGACCACAGCTAAGTTCGAACTAAGGTACTTCGACTTCAGCTACGTTATTAACGTAGCTGAAGTTGCGTATCTTAGTTCGACAGGGGAGGTTAGTGTAGACCTAGCCTAAGAGAGCACTTTCTCTTTTCCCCATCTCTCCCATCTGTGACAATGTTGTGTGGAGTGAGAAAGGTGCATAACTTATTCTCACGAGAAGTGACTTAGGCACTTTAGCCATCTGATTATGGGAGAGGAGATCACAAGAAGAGGTATGCAGCCTCTGTGAGAGAGGTACGGCTTAGAATTCACTTCACTCATTGACATCTGCCACTGGCTAATTTAATTAGGTCCCTACCCGGTATGCTGGCTTTTGTGGATCATATTCTAAGGTGCCTATCTCTCCATTCATTGTGTAGGGATCCTAGGCACCTAACTTGGGCTTTGTGGATCACTTTGGTGTTCCAGTAATTTTCTAGGCACCTAAAAGTTAGGTATTGTGATGCTCAGTGTCACAATGCCTAAGTCTCTGTGGATCTGTGCCTTAGCCTCTCTATTCTACCACCTGTAAAATGGTGATAAGAATACTTCCATGTCTCATATGGGTCTTGTAAGTGTAAACATTAAAGACTGCGAAACACTTTGAGATCTAATGATGGAAAGCTCCATGTAAGAGGTAGATATTATTTATTATAGAAACCTGCCCAGCCTTGGTTTCTAGTAGTAGCAAAAAGCCAATTCTATTATTGAACAGCGACCTCAGTGAGCAACTAAGTGCTTTATTCTTTCTTTTTATATTAGTCTTGGTTTTACTGCCAATGAACTCTTTCTTCACATCTCTTCAAGTCAGTACCTTTCTATTTTTTCCCCTAGAATAGTCATGTCTTACTGTTTAAATGAGACTCTGATCTTTTTTATCTCCTTTATATCACTTTTTCTGTATTGCACTGAATGGGACTTTCCTAGGAAATTTCAAAAACTGCATGTCTTGTTCAAATTAGAAGCATTTAGTAATATAGAAAATCATTTTGCTCTGTAGTTTCACCTTTCAGAAATTGTGCTCAGATTTTTAGCCAATGAACACAAAAATTGCAATCAGTGTTGGCACTCACACAATTGTATTGTATCACAGAATGGTATTCCTTTTTCCTTCACTAATGGCTAACACCCAACTCAGCATTGCAGCCCACCAAAGCAAAACCTCCTCCAACCTCCCACCCCAGTTCTCCAGACTTAAAAAAGTCAATATCTAAAACATTGCTCATCAGAGCTTTATTATGCATTTTACTCTGTTTTCCATTAAGGGATTTCTGTATATGCAGAAATAGGACATGTCTTTTGAAATATCTAGACAATTCTAATGATTTTCTCCTATACTGCAAATGTGTTACATAATATTCAAATACAGACCAAAATATGATGGATGGGAAAGGAGGAACGGGCCAAATCATAACAGGGATGGTCACATTTCTCAGAAAGATACCCTCCATTGTATCCCTCTGGATACCAATTGTAATGTAAGCATAGGTGCCGACTCCATGGGTGCTCCATTAATTTACATTCATAGGTGCTTGCGCTCCCGGCCCCACCCCAACTCCACCCCGGCCCCGCACCTTCCCCAAATCCCTGCCACTGCCCCCGCCTCCTCCCCTGGGTGCGCTGCATCCCCCCTCAGCTTGCAAGCTGGGGGGGGGGGAGAAGCAGCAAAGCATCCACCGGGCCCGGCAGCTCCCCAGCAGCCCCCCCGCCAGGCCCTCTGCCTCCTCCCCATATCCCTGCCCCAAGGCACTGCCACAGGTGTGTGGCATGGCGCCGCCAAACAGCTGGAGCCAGGAAAAGTGGCTCCATATGACATCTAACTTTATTTTTAGGAGAGAAGCATGAAAAGGTGTGGAGAATAATGGAGAATGACAGGAACACGGATGTGGAGAGGTGATTTCTGGAGACTGACATTACTTTTTCTTCCTTCATTTAATGCCTCCTTATATCTGTAACACGAGTTATTAATATGATTATTAGTAGAGAACCTGGGCACTGTAGGTCATTTTCACATATAATTGCCATTTTAAAATTAAAGTTATTGTATGGCTAACACAAACTCTGCTGTAATTTCCACAAAAGTTACTGTCAATATTGAAATAACTATATACTTGACTCATGACACTTCTTTATGCCTGCATGTACTCTGCTAATATGAATTTGTAGCTTGTGGAGGTCATAAGACACAGTGTCAATTTCTGGTACTGTTCTCTATGCACTGACTGCATAGGAGCAAGATAAATTATCTACTTTATGAGGACTTGTACCTTCACCTATCCGCCTCAAAATCAAAGCCATTATTAGTTTAAGGTAATAGAAACACAGTTTGTTTTTATTCCACAGGAAAGAACACCACACACAATAATCACAAGAGGCCACAGCTTTTGATTGCCAACTAGGAGGAATAGCATTTATATGAGGCTTAGCTAAACGCCCTCCTGTGTGCATCATTTTGTTCTTTGGTGACCTTGGTGACAAAGTGGGCAGCAGACTTACCTTTAGTGACCTTCTTTTGACACTTTAAGAAGCCTGCATATATTTCACAGGCACTTAATGCAATGCAAGCATCTTTAAAAGCAGCTGGAACGGTTTGTGAATTCCTTAGACCAAATTCAGAAGAGCATCTAGGTTGGTAGAATTAAATCTTCTGAGTTTCCAAATGTGTGTGTTACAGCAGCACAATTAAATCCTGTTTCCTTCAAAGTCAATGAATTTCACCTCTAGACCTCCACTCAATGTTTGTACAGTTTACAGATTACCCCCCACCCACACACACACATATCATGTCTGAATTTGGCCTCATATATTTCTTTTCTAAAAATTTTAAGTATTTTTCTCTATGGCCATAAATATGATCAGATGTGAGGGAAAAACCATCTCTGCTAGCAGGCCAATTTGTGTTTGTTTTTTTTAATTTAGTTCATTTTTCCTTGTGTCTTTATATATATTATACAAATAATATTTAAATAACATTTAAAGTTGTAATAACTCTGGAGCTCTAGCTCTGTGCCAAGAAAAGCTTTTCCTTCTTATACACCTACATGCCACCATGATGCCTCGTGTCATGCTGCATCAAAAGTGAGTCACCAAATATGCTGTGTTCAAATAATTTTGTAAATTAACCCATTCTGTGATGTCTGTCACAACCTAGTCCAGTCCTCTTCTCTGGACAGACACTGGTCTGTTGTGAATGGACTCAACTGCTGGATCCCACGTGCTCCTAAACCAAGTAGGACTAGGTCAAACTGGGTCACTGCTCTGAACTAGGGGTCTCTGAGGTAAAGTCATGTCAGGTACAGCAGATGTCATGTCTGTATCCATTCCTTGAGACATGGGGCTCTGCAGATGAGACATCTTATCCCGGAACAAATTCCTCAGTCCTCCTGGACAAGCTTCCAGTTGCTTGTACATGCTGCCTCAGAGCTCCACCTCCCCATGAGCTGTCTGACCTTTAGGGAACATGTGGCAAGAAAGCACAGCAAAGGAATTTCTTAACCACAGTCACTTTTACTTTTGAAAGTGATAGAGTTACAAATCTTTGAAAAAACAAACAAACAATCCTAACGTAACTCCCCTTGCATCTGATCTGACCCCTTCTGTGCGTCAGACGTCCCATCAGTGTTTCAAGTAAGGCAGACCCCTCCTGCCCTCTCTCTCTTCTGGTATGTGGCAGTGGATGCCTTCCCTCCCCCTGAACATTTTCACAAAGAACATTCCCCCTTAATTATAGCTTCTAACTCATTTGGTCACATGCCCAGGTTGAGGAACTCTATTCCCTTCCACCAGGCAGGCTTTGTGTAGACAGTTAATTTTTCTAGTGGATGGGCTGGTAGTTGAGAGACAATCAGAGTTCATGGCCCTTGGTAGCTCTCTCATTGAAAATCTTTTCCAACGTGTCTCACACTTCTTCTGAACAGGACAATGTCTGGAATCGACTGGCCTTGTCAATGACAGGCTTGTTTTACCACACAAGAACACAATCTGGCAGTTATTACACAAAACGGAAGACACAAAACAAAAATGGAGTTCACAAACGAAGATGGAGCTCAGAATTTGATACAGACATATTCCCCCTCTGTCACAAAACATAAGAACCTTGATAAATATCACAAATAGACCTACAAAGTAGAAAACATTATTTAAAAAAAAAGAAATAAAAAATAACAAGTCTGGGAGTCTAACAGAAAATTTATATTAAAAATACCCTAATTACCTCCATACACATAGTATTACAGCTCTGAAATACTGTGTATGTCTTAAAGAAATAATTACTTTGTTATTGTACTTTTGCATATGGTTGTAAAATATACGATGGGCTATTACAAGTCAAATGAAAATGTAAATAAAATGCTCTTTTGTATCTCCTTGAAGTTTAAAAATGGTTTCTGGACAAGGTAAATGGTGGAGAGAGAATGAGTTTTACTTTTTTTTATCCCTCTGTTGTGACATTATTAATAACATTATGATAGCACCTGCAGGCCTTGCAGAAGATTGAACTAGGCACTATTTAACACTTTGATATGTAATGCACTTTAAGTATATTCTAGGATAGTAGCACTGTATTTACTTAATTATTTATTTTTTGCTTTGTATTTGTAGGTAACATCTGAGACATTCTGCTGTATCTGCATTTATTACAACAGAAATGAGTAGATTTACTTCTTCTCATAACAATAATAGGGACTTGGACGGAAGTGGTGGGAAGGGAAGTTGTCATTTTCTTTGGTAAAAGATGAGAGAGAGGAGGGGAAGACACCAGAGAATGAATCTCTTGCGGACCGAAAGCTGTGGCCAGTTTCCTGGATTCAGCAGCTAACTATTTGCATTATCTCTTTTCAGATTGCCAAAGCCAGATACCATTGAGATGGATTGGCATAATTCAATGCACAACCTTAGGACTGAGGCTATGATCCATATGGAGGAATGAATTAAAGCTATGGAACCAATGTGACTGTAGCACTTCACAAGGGATTTATCTACATGTACAAATGGTTGCAAGTGGTGACGGGGGGTGGTGGGGGGAGGTGGAGCAGCAACTACAATGTTAGTAAAGTCTACTAACTTTCTAGCAAAGTCTAATTATTGAGCATAGTTGGTTTTCAGTAACATTTACTGTACCGTGTGTGTTATTTCTGAGTTCTTAGAGATGTTGTTTACTGCATTTTAAATATTGTTTTTATTCATGAATTTAGTAAAATACACCTGCATTCTTGTTCTTTTGCAGAAAAAAAAATCATGGATAAGAACCTCCTATAATACTTATATCAATAACAATGTCAGCTTCAACAGGGATTTTGAGTGCATTTGCAATGAGCTTTTGTATCCCTTGGATGTTTCTGGAAAAGGTAAATGATGGACAGAGAATGAGTCTCCCACAATTTTTTGTCCGTCTGTTGTGATATTATTAGTAAAATTATGAAAATATCAAGAGGCCTCAAACAAGGCTGGAGTAGTGGGCACTTAATTAAGTAATGAACTTTCCACTTCTCATGGAAAACTGCAATCCTGCAAGACTATAGAGCAATAGAATACAGATGAATGTTGCACCAGAATGGGTTTACAGAAACACTTGATTGTGGTTACAGCAATTCCAAAGTGGTGTGAACAGTGAAATTGTGAACAACTATATGTGTTCTGCCAGGACTTCAGAAAATGATGAGGTCATCTGAAATAGTCTCTGAGTAGTAATATTATAATCCTGGAGAAATACTTACTAAACATAATACTGTACTTCATGAGTACTATAGTTATCTGCTGCAGAACAATAGATTAATTTTGATTACATTTTATAGTTCTAATCTCATTTTATGATATTCTGTTTTAAACATCTATTTAATGCATGCATTCTAAAATGAAGAAAGCATATCCAATTTCAGTCTAGAAGCCATTAAGAATATATCCTTACCTCTAACTGAGGAAGATTATTCTCTCATATTTCTATTTCCAGTGGCATTGTTGTGTTCCCTAAATTAGTGCTTGGGTAGGAATATCATTCCATCCTATTTTTGTTGTTGTTGCTGAATAAAATGAGGTTAACCCTTCCTTATTACCAGTTCTGAGGTCATGCTGGCCAGGCAGTTGCAAGTGGAGTCCTCCAAACCAGTCATGTGATCAATTTAACACACATTAAATGGATTAAAAACTGGCTAACTGATAGATCTCAAAACATTATTGTTAATAGGAAATTGTAATCTAATGGGGATGTCTCTAGTAGGGTCCTGCAAGGATTTATTTTTGAATGTTATTCAATATTTTTATCAATAATCGGGAAGGAATGTACAATAATTTCTGGTAAAGTTTTCAAATGATGCAAAGATTGGGGGAGTGGTCAGTAATGATGAGGACAGGTTCCTTACACAGAGAACTGGATCACTGGATAATATGAGTGCATGCATACAACATTTGGATGGGTTAAAATACAGTTCAAATTATACTTTTCTCTATTATTTATTATCTTTAATCATGTTTTTAAAACACTTAATAGGGATGGATTTAAGTATGTGCTTAAATACTTTGCTGAACTGCAGCCGAAATGCATCCTATCAATATTCAATCAGTGGGCCTCTGGACTACTGAGGCCTGAAGGTATGATCCATTGCCATCAGTGGATGTCGGATCAGGCCCTTAAATGACTTGATATGCATACCATCCCAGTAGACTCTGCTAGAGTTAAACTGTATACTCACACATTTGTATACTCACTTATATACTGTATACTGACGCTGATTCTTTTTGGTATAATGTAATGATATGTTCTTTGGCCCCAAACTTGCAAAGACTTAAACATGTGATTAGCTGTAAACACATGAGTAGCCCTGTTCACTCGGTGGGTCCATGTACACATACAAAGTTTAAAACATGCATAAATGTTTGCAGGATGGGGGCTATAGCTTGTAAAATAATAGGCACAGGGACTGTGTGTTCCTGTAGGCACTACTGGATTACAAATAGTTACTAATAAAGATAGTCTAAGGGTTTTTCCCCCTTTTATCCTAATTGAAAATGAAAATTTTATTAAGAAATAATTTTGCTCCTAATCTTAGTACGCCACACTATCAGAATGGCATCTGTTACAGACATCTTTTTCTGAATGGATCCTTAAGAATAATCCCAAATATCTGGGAAATGATGGGTGGTAATTGCTCTTTGTTTCACTACATTCAAGCAAGATACTTCATAACTCATTAAAAAAATAATAATAAAACACCACACACACATCTCAGTGAACTGCACTGTAACTCACAAAGGAAATCAGAGAATATTTTTGGTGAAGGATGAATGAAGAGCTTACAAGGTTACTATATCTCTCAGGAACAATAATAAAAGACAGAGGTTAAATATCTAGAATAAAGGGACCTGCAATTAAATTTTTCAGATTCTGATTGCAATAGCATTTGCTCCACAGCTCTTGTAAGACAGGAGACTCAACCAAAATTACTTTTTAGATTATACCCTACTCCTAGTAAATTAAATAAAATGAACTATATCCTTTCTCCTGAGTGCTGAAAGAACTGGATTGCATAGGCCTCTTCATTACATCTTTATTAGTCTTAGCCTTATATTTCTAATATTTGATGATTGGTCAAGACCAGAATTTTTCAAATAATTGGATTCACTATTCCACTCAAACCAGCTATATTACTTGTGTGTATTTCCCTTAACATTGATTTAATGAACTTCTCCAAAGATTAATGCAATCACTTGTTTCTTGCTGTCAAGTAATCAGTCATGGAATCAGGGGAATCCAAGCAAATCAAAAGAATGTTCATGTTAATGCTGTATACAAATTGTCACCTTCTACTTATTGTTACAAGAATCTATTTTACAGTTACATAAATAAGAATTTCCTTAATTGCAGCAGGCCCATTTTTTAAAAATAAAATACTCTTTCCATGTAGTATGTAATTGCCAATATGTGCCACTTAGCAATGATTAATGTTTCACGAAAGGTGACAAAATGAATCACTAAGCAAGGCCCAACATTGCTTCCTTTCACAGACTCTCCTTATGAAATTATTTCTTCTTTTTACACTTGACTGTGTGATATTTTGTCTTTGGCTGGACAACTATATCTGTTTTCACATTCTTTATTACTATGATTGTTCTTCTTTTCCATTATCATTTTATGGGCACTCTTGAAGTGTTTGTTTCTTGTTGGCCTTTAGGTTAATAAGAAAATGTTAGGTAGGTAGTTAATGAATTTGGCTGGAGGCTGGTTCATGACTGAATCATCCTTTAGCCTTCTTAGTAAGAAAACTTTTCTACTTCCAATACAAACATTTTTGATTATTTTAATTGCTTTTTAAAAAATAGCAGTACCCTTTTTAAGAGACTTTCACTCTGTCTGCTACAGAGACTCATAACACTGACGTGAACCCTTCAATGTTTAGTGCATGGATGGACTGTTACATCCATGAAATTCCCCTGTTAAGCCAACAAATCTTCATGAAGACTCAGCAGACTGTAAATCCCCACTCATCGGAGGATCTGCACTATAATGACTTAAAGGTAATGATTAGGGCCTCTCTCTAAAAAGCGCATTAAATGAAATTGTGTGTAAACAAAGGAAGAAACATTTAATATTTGGTTGTATATTATTTCCTGGTGCATTGCGTTAATTGGACTTTCCTATATATTACAGATTTGATGCAGAGTCTGTATTATTCAATTGTATAAAAAGGTATGTGCAAATCCTGCCAGCCCTTGCACAGTCATACTATCTGTCACCTGTACAAGAATGATGAGGTAAAATAAATACAATATATATTATTTTACAGTAACAGTGTAATAAAACCATGCTCACAGGACTGTAAAGCAGAAATAGGAGATATCTAGCACTAAAAAATGGCAAAAGAAAAAAAATACAATAAAATATAGGATTGATTGTGGTCATTCTGCCTTCCAACATATCTGTGGGTCAGCTCGAACACTCCCTTTTATTTCCTGTGTTATATTCTTCCAACTCTGTATTTTTTGTAACATTGTTGAATGATGATTTTGTTATGTTTGTAGAGGTCCAGATTACCCCCTCCCTGTGAGGAAAACTCTGTGACACTCCTTTGCAGAGTTTTCTCCAGACATTCTGGCACAGGCAGCGGGTTTGCACTCCAACCTCACTGGATCTCTTGAGATCTGCACATATCTTGAGGACGTTGCTTGAGGCCCATCCTTGTGGAAGCCATTCAGGTGCCATGCCATATTTTACAAATTTGTGTCAGCATTCTGGGGCTTCCCTCCCCTTCTGGCCACAGCCCCAGGATCCCTCGTGACAGACCTAGGCTATATTAAATTATCCTTGAGTTCCCGCTGGGTTGGAAGGGGTTCATGTAATAGGACCTGATAGGGTCTGCTGAATATTCCCCAATTTATACACATCTCAAACTCAGCCTGGAGCAGTCCACATAATACTGTGAGCTGGAGGATGGTTATGTGAAGGTGAGCAGCCCCTCTCTTTTCTGTGTTGAAATAGGGAGATCCATGCAATTGACAGAATATCTCTTCTGTGCATGCATCCTCCTAGTGTAACCTGACCCACAGAATTCTTTAAAGGTTGGTAATATGTTTATTCTTCTTCAGCTGGGCAACAAAAACCCTGGTGGAATCAGGGGAGAGCTTTGACATTCAAATGCTTCTGTTATTATTGTTGTTTAAATGTTATAGAATTGCTTTAATATGGAAAGCTGCAAAAATTAAATCAACTAAGAGAAGTAGGGTTATTTTTATTCAAATTCTAATCATATACCAGAAAAAATATTCTGCTTCTGATGAAACCATGTAACCAAGTAGGATACATGGAACACGCAGGAGTGGTTGCATTAAATAGTCATTTTATTGATAATATTATGCAAACACTTTTGAATAGGCCCCAGTTCAGCAAGGTGGTAAAGCACGAGGCTAATGTTAACCATTTGCGCGGTCAAAGGGATTACCCGTGCATTTAAAGTTATCCATTTGCTTCAGTATGTTGAGTTAGGGCCTTATTTTCTATTTCACTATTAGAAATCTTTAAAACAGTTTGGGACTGGACAGCTCATAAGCTTGCTGCAGTGGTTGGATGTAAAGCTGCTTATTTTCTGCTTCATTCAGCATTCTGATGGTTTCTCTTCCAGTTCTTTTCCCAGATTAGATAGTAGCCATAGAATGAGTTGAGGAATGAGATGATCACAGTGGACTAGGAGTCAGCTGAGTGACTGAGACTGTGGAAGATAGGGGAAAGTGTATAGATTTGTCGCATGTCTGATTTTATAGTAAGTAAACTGCTTTCAAATGGCTACAGCCCAAGCTTTAAAAAATCCTTTTCTAAAAATAGGAATAATAAACTTGTATGTATAAATAAATAAATAAAAATAGGCATGCCAGAGAAAACAGAATTCTGTAAATTCTGTAAAGCTGTCAACATAAGCCCAACAGAGAAAACCCTTCAGGTACATCAAGATGCCAATAGAGCCTTTAGAGTTTTCTCTCATTTTGGATTCTGTCTAGTAAGAGCCTGGGTCCACATGGCAAACACCCACACAATTAATCTGATACTCTGTTCCTCTATATGTACTAGAGATATGAATAGTTAGTAGAAAAAAAGAGCCATATCTGTTCTCAAGGTAAAGGTATAAAATTATGCATTGCCTATTGTAAACTCTGTCAATGAAGTGATGCTTAATTCTTATTGGTCACTATGTGGGTCTTTAAAAGCTAGAAAAGACCAGTTTTGTAAACTGAACACTGTATCCATGGCAATGTTCAATAACACTTTTAACTTATCTACTGTGATGGTACACAAAGTTCACACTGGGCAACATAGAGTTAATGACTGAATGTGAGTTCAGGTGGCTCTGACCTGCTGCACCTGCTGGAAATGTCAGAATTGGAGGGAGAAAATAGAGAAACCCAGCTCAGTTGGTGTCAGACCAGCAACAAGAACAGATCTCCGGCCCTTAGCTCCTGGAGCAAGGCCTCGCTAAAGGCAAGGGCTCAGCTGACTACTCCCTGATGACCTGTTGTGGATCCACTTATGATGGGACTATTCTTTTGACACTAGCCAGTTAGCCCAGTTGGGGCCTCTGGTTTTACAGAAGCCCTCTCAGTATGATGCCCAACCCACGGGAAATTACATTTCTAACTACTTCCTTTGTGTATATTGACAAACAATGGTGGACTATCCGGGGCTCGGATGGAGGGCAAAAAACAGATAAAATCAGACTGAAGCATCCAGACGCCACAGAGAAGATCTCTGGGTGAGTGCTGGGGCCTGGCATGGGAACGCTGGTGCCAATATGGTGATGAATGCAGGCAACCTTCCCACCCTGGAGAAGGGGAGGACTGACTAACCCAGATGATCAAGCACTCTTGATCGAAGGCTGTGGCACTCTGGACTTAAGGGAAAGTGACAATATGTATCTAGAGCATCTTATCAAGTAGATGGCTGAGAACCAGCAGCATGAACAGGGAGCCCCTCAGCAGCTGCAACTCCTGCAGCAAATGGCTGGCCAGTAGCAACAGCTGGTTCAGGATTTAGGGGTGCAGTAGCAGAAACAGCAGCAACTGTTGGTCCAAAAGGTAATGGCCTTATTGCAGCCGCAAGGATCCCTCAGAGTTTCCCTCCTGGAGTTGTAAACCCTGTCTGAGACATGTGACTATGCCAGTGAAACTCATAAAAATGATCCCCAAGGATGACCAGAGGCTTTCCTGGTAATGTTCAAGTGAGTGATGATGCCAGCCCAATGACCACCTGAGCAACGGACCATCCTGTTACCACCTTGCCTGACTAGACCAGCACAGGCTGTGTCCCCCTCACTGGATGTTGTGACATCCCAAGTCTCCCACAGACAAAAGTGACTATACTCAACTAGTCATGACATCATCGAGGCGACTTTCTGACAGAAGTTCCATGAAAAAAAAAAACCTCTGTGCATGTAGTGGCCCAGAAATTGACAGACCTGTGTTCGAAGTGGTTTAACATGAACATTGGGACTGAAGTTGAGGCAATTGAGCTCACTGTGGAGGAGCAGTTTTCCCGCATACGCCAGCTGGGGGTAGGAACTAGGTGCTCAAACACTCAACTGAGGCCAACGAGGCCCCTCTGTTCAAAGGAGAACCTAGCCAGGGGAATCGGAGGTCTGACAGCCTGGTGCTGGAAGTGCTAGCCTCCAAGGAGTCAGCATATCACAGTACACAGGACTGGCCTTCTTTGATAAACTCTGACACTCTAGATGGAAGCCCAGACAAGGGCCATTGGGACTCCAACAGTCTCCTCTGCAGGGAATCCAGGGGTCAGAGAAGATGAGCCTCAAAGAGAGGGGCTTCCTCAAACATTAGGCTCAGGGTCAAAACCCACCCAGCTAGCAGAGGGGGTTTTCTTTTCATGTGGATGCCCAGGTCATCTATATCATGATTGTCCCTATATGATTATGGACATGTGTGGTTGGTGGAAAGCCAAGCCCATGAGTAGACCCTAGCTAAACTAATTGTCCCTGTTTGGATAAACTGGACAGAGGTGACAGGCCTGGTGGATTCCAGGTTTGGCCAGACAACCAGGTCCCAAACCCTGAGGTCCCCAGAAGAGTCTATCTTTCTTCAATATATTTATGTGGCAGTGAAACAGTTTCCCACTGTATGCATGAAATTGACTGTAGGGGAAAACACAGCCTTGTAATGGGGCTGGCCTACCTGCATTCTTTGGGGTGGGATTGAGAACATGTCTCAGGGGTAGCGGGAGGTGATAAGACAGCCTCACAGCTCCCAGAGGAGTTAACTCAGGGAATCCTGGGAGAAGGGATCTCAATATCTGGGATGTTGGCAGGTGTAGGCAAGGAGCTGGACCTTGAAATGGGGGTGTCTAGTCATGGGATGTTCCCTGAGAAGGTCCACCAAATGATAAAATGATGAGGACAGGCTAAGGATAGATTTTGTCAGACCCTTAAAAATAGTGCAGCTGGGTATAAACATGTATTTGTTATAGGTGATTATGCCACCCAAATATGGAGGCAATCCCAGTGGGAGCCCCCGATGCAAGGTCTACGGCAATGGAACTGCTAATTGTCTTTGTCATAGTTGCGGTACCTAAGAAGACCCTCACTGATGAAGGCACCAACCTTATGACTCAACTGTTGAAGTAGGTATGTAATCTACTGAAAAAAAAAAAGACCCTGCATATGTCTGTATATCTTCCACCCACACACTGGTGGTCTGAATAGTTCAACTAGAGCTTGGAAAACATGTTGAAAAACTTTATTTCTATGGACTCCCACCATTAGGATCAGCTCCTCTTTTATTTGCTATTAGAGAGGTCCCCCCCACCCCCATGCCACCCATCCACTGGTTCTCTTTGTTCTGACTCTTTCTGTATGAGAGCTTATTTGTTGCTCCTTAATCCCCTGAACCAGAGCTGGGGCCCCAGACATCCACCCTGCTCCAATAAAGCCCAGTATAGATGGGGGAGAACATTGGCCTGGAACAGATTGCCAATTGTACCTTCTGAACATCTTCCCAATTGTGCTCTGGCCCAGACAAATGCACCTTATTCAACATCATGTCCAATGAGAGCAAAGGAAACACATCTGACAGAACCCTCTGCCATATCCCCCAAAATGTGGATTGCTGTTATAAAAAGGATTTCTGCACCTTGCTGGAGCTAGGAGTCATTGAAAAGTATAACAATGGCTAGTGAAGGTGATTGTATTTGTCCCTAAACCAGGTGGCACTACGTGGTTCTGTATACACTTTAGAAAAGTTAATGCTGTCTCCAAATTTGAAGACTACCCTATGCCCTGGGTGGACAAATTGCTAAACTAGCTGGATAAGGCCCAGTCTATCACAATATTAGACCTAACCAAGGGATTCTGGCAGATTCGGCTCATGCCAGACTCATGAGAAAACTGCTTCTGCCACCTTGCTGGGTCTATGTAATTTTAAGATTATGTCCTTTGGCCTCCATGGTGACCCAGTGATGCTCCAACAGCTCACGTACCAAGTCTTCCAACCAATGGTTCATATGCTGCAGCTTATTTAGACCAATGTGGTTATGTACCTGTATAACCAAGACTGGGAAACCCACCTAGAACAGGTCAGCACCCTCCTCCAGTCCCGACGGGAGTCTGGCCTAACTGCATATCCAGCAAAATATAAGGTCAGAAAAAGTTGAGACAACATACCTGGGCTATACTGTAGGAAAAGGTCCAGACCCAAGTAGATAAAGTCTAAGCCTTAAAAGATCACCCAACTCCAACCCCAAAAACAGCAACAATAACCCAGATCGAGAGGATTTTAGGGCTCAACATTTATTACAGCCACACTCTGCCAATATTCTCTATGGTAGCTGCACCCCTCACAGACCTGATTAAAGACAGCAGTCCTGGGAAAGTTTGATGGTCTGAGGTCTGTGAAAGGGCTTTTCAGACACTGAAAGACCTCCTGTGTAAAGAGTCTGTCCCATTCAACCCAAACTTTTTGAAAGAATTCATTTTGCAAACTGACATGTTGGAAGCGGGACTAGGGGCTGTGTTGACCCAGAAAAATTATTGAAAACAGTGGAAGTTAGGAGCCTAAAAATCTTTGAGGATCTGGGTCTAAATGGCAGGAAATGACCTCTCCCCATCAGTCATTATTTCATCATAAATTATTAATTTTATTATTCAAAAATTTACCTTAGATCTCTGCAGTGTGTGCTTAGCTACTGGGTTTAAATAATCTTAAACACAATATCATCAGCATGCATGCATTACTTCCTGTTGCTGCTCCCACTGTAATCCTTTGTATCATACATCGATCAATCAATCTGATTAGCTGTGCCAAATTTTCCTAAGCAAGAAGAAATAAAAGGCTGAAATAAGGACAAGAGCTGTCTGGTGCAGCTTTGCAGATCAAATGATTTTGAGATCATTCCGTTTGTGATGACTGCAGCCTTAGGCAATTTTTTAAAAAAAAGGTGTCCTTGAAGCTAAATTTTGCTCACACTATGAAGAAATATATTCAATTTGGCATAATGTCCTTTTTTTCTGAAGCAAGTAAAATAGTTACTGATGAGCTACAGATCTTCAATTAGTTAGCAAAGCTCATTCAATTAAAAGTTTAGATCTCAAATAATAATTTCACATGAAAATGCCTGCAGCCCAACAGCCAAAACTTCTGCTATGATCTTGCAATCATAGTCGATAAGCCAAAATTGGCCTATAACTTTAGCAACAAAAGAGATCATTCTCTGAATCATACAGATACTAAACAATTTGCATAAAGATGTTTAGTATCTTTATCTTGCATAAAAATGTTCATGAACCTAATGAATAATTTTAATAAAGCCAACTTAGTTTTTCCTAATATTGTACATTTGTTGTGTTTTTATTTTCCATATTTTCCCCTCTGAATACAATCTATTTTTCCCTTGTGTCACTAATAAGAACTCAGTTATATCACAGAGCAGTAAAATGGGGAGTCTGAACCAAAGGCATGTAAATGGTGAATGTGTGTTTTAAACAATGTGATTTATCCATGTGCATGGCAGCATGAAGGTGAGCCAAATATAGCTAAGGTCTTCTGAGCAAAATGAGGCTCTTAAGCGTATGTCTGCACTGCAATAAAAGCCTGTGGGGTACCAAGTCGCAGAGCCCAGGTCAATTGACTTGGGTTCGTGGGGCTAAAAATTACAGTGTAGACATTCAGGCTTGGGCTAGAGCCCTTGCTCTGAGACCCACTCCCCTCACCCGAACATCTGCACTTCAGTGTGTAGCCCTGCAGCACAAGCCCCATATGCCTGAGTCAGCTGATCTGGGCCGTTACATGGGTCTTTTATTGCAATGTAGACATATCCATAAGGCAGATGCTGGGTCTAGAGCAGGATAATAAGTTCCGAAGAATGACTGACTTGTAGTGTAAACTCAAGAAACAAAATAGAATGTTCTCATCAAAACTGAACTGCAGAAAAACTTGGAAGGATAAGAACGACTGTAAATGAGTGTTCTGCCCCTGAGCTTCACTGCTCCCTATTCTATAGGTCAATCTATGTCCCCACTCTTGAAAGCTTAGCCACAGAAATTATTTCAGTTCTGTGTGGACCTGTATGCTGGAAACAGATATTGCCTGACCTATACAACATATTTCTTTGCTTTTCCATTGAGTGTTTTTGTACATTTTTGTCAGTTCTTGTTCCAGAAAGATTGACAGGGCTGGAGAATGAAATCCTCTATTGTTCCCATACATGCATAACACATGCAGTTACAGTGAAATTTCTCTCACACTCCCTCAGCAATGTGCTTAGAGTCCAGTGTGGAGGAACTATAACAGGGTGTACCTATTGGGTTCCGGGAAGTGGGCGGGCGGAAGCCCACCCACTGCTAAAGGACCCACCCTAATTTAAGGGGAGGATCCACAGGACCTGGAATCCAAATGAGTCCGGGGGACAACTAATGAAATAACAGGGTCAGGGGTGCGGTCACAGGGTTAAAAGAAGGGAGCCTGACGGGGACACCGAGCAGAGAACCCCGGACAGCGCCCACGGCTCCTCAAAGGCGTCAAGGGAGCCAGCGGACGCCGCCCAGAGGAACTCTGCTTGGATGCGTGAACGGACAAGGAATCGGAAACAGGCCCCAGAGGCACCGGAGCCTCCATCGGCCAACCTCCTCTCCCTGGTTTTATAGATGGCCAATTTAGCCAGGGCCAGGAGGAGATTGACCAGGAGGTCCTGTGACTTTGTGGGGCCACGGATAGGGAGTGCATAGAGAAGGAGGTGAGGGGAAAAGTGCAGCCAAAATCTTAACAAAGTATTGGTGAGGAGCCGGAATAGGGACTGCAACCTGGCGCACTCCAGGTAGACGTGCACCAGGGTCTCCCTCACACCACAGAAGGGGCAGGTATCTGGGACAGGGGTAAACCACGCCAAATACACGCCCGTGCTCACGGCCCCATGAAGGAGTCGCCAGCTGACATCCCCGGTGGGCCTCGGTATCAGAGTGGAATAGAGGCTGGCCCACCGGGGCTCCTCACCCTCTAGAGGTGGTAGAAGGTCCCGCCACTTTGTGTCGGGGCGGGACACGAGGGCGAGGAAATGAAGGGTGTGGAGCACGAGCGCGTAGAGATGCTTCCGTGGCGCGGTTTGGAAGCGGACCGGCTGCAAGGTGTGCAGCCGGCTCATGGAGAAGGGGCGGGGGGGACCGGTTGGGTCCACGGGGCAGGGGCCCGATGAAAAGGTCCGGGGGGCCTGGGGTGGAGGGTGGGCGGGGCATGCCCTCGTGCAGGACCCGGTCGAGGTAGACCCGAGCAGCGGGTGGCAAAGCGGCCCTCACCTCCTGGAGTACGCGCCGGGGAGTACAAGGCCTGGAGAGCCCCATGCGCTGAGCAAGCATCAGGGGATCCAGCCAGTCTCCCCGGTCGTAATCCAGGAGGTCTCTGACTCTGGTGACTTCTGCCAGGACCAACCTCTGGCGCACCGAGGGGGACTCTGCCGCCTGCACACAAAGCTGGGGGTTGTGTAGCAGGGGCTCCGGGAGGAGATCTGCCCCCCTGGTGGCTGCCACGGACCTGGTCGTTGAAAACAGTTTCCAGGTCCGGAGGAGGTCCTGGTAGAAGACCGGCAGCCCGGAGAGGTCTCGCGGAAGGCCCCTCGGATCGAGATAAAGGAGCTGCCGGTCGTACCGGAGCCCTTGGAAGCGGCGCAGGAAGGCGTGCGCCAGTACGCTCTACGCCGGACTACCTGCACCATAAAGGAGTCTCTGCAGGGCCTGGAGGCGGAAGACATGGACCTGAGTGCGCAGGCACTTCAGGCCCTGCCCACCCTCCTCCAGGGGCAGATGGAGGACCCCTTCAGAGACCCAGTTCAGTCCCGGCCAGAAGAACTCCAGAATCGCCGTCTGGAGGTCGGCCAGGAGACCCGGGGCCGGGACCAGGGTGTTGAGCCGGTACCAGAGCATGGACAGGACTAGTTGATTGAGTACCAGTGCCCTCCCGCGAAGGGAGAGGCACCGGAGTAGTCCTGTCCATTTCCGGAGCCGCTCAGTCACCATGCCCTGTAAACCGTGCCAGTTCTCCGGCGGAGACGGATGCGTGGCGGAAAGGTAAACGCCGAGATAGAGCAGCAGACCCGCGCTCCACCTGATGGCCTGAAGCGCGGGTGGGAGGGAGCTCGCCTGCCACCCGTCCCCTACCACCAGGCCAGAGCTCTTGACCCAGTTGACCTGGGTAGAGGAGGCCGCCGAGTAGATCGCCTGGCAAGCCTCCACCCGCACCAAGTCGCCCGGGTCCTGGACCACGAGGAGCACATCGTCGGCGTATGCCGACAGGACCAGCCGCAGCTCCGGCTCCCGCAGCACCAACCCCGTCAACCGCCTGCGAAGGAGACAGAGGAAGGGCTCGATCGCCAGAGCGTACAGCTGGCCCGAGAGGGGACACCCCTGCCGTACTCCGCGCCCGAAGCTGACCGGCTCAGTCAGGGTCCAGTTGAGCCTGACCAGACACTCTGCGGAAGCGTACAGCACCTGGAGAAAACCCACAAACTGGGGTCCGAAACCAAACGCTCGCAGAGCGTTCAGGAGATACTCGTGATCCACCCTGTCGAACGCTTTCTCCTGATCCAGGGACAGGAGGGCGAACGACAACCCATCCCTGCACTCAAGCTCCAAGAGATCCCGGACCAGATACAAGTTATCAAAGATGGTATGGCCCGGGACGGTGTAGGTCTGGTCTGAGTGGATCACGTCCTCCAGCACGGACCCCAGCCGCAGCGAGATGGCCTTGGCTACGAGTTTGTAGTCCGTGCTGAGGAGCGAGACGGGACGCCAATTCCGTAAATCGCGGAGGTCCCCCTTCTTCGGCAGTAAGGCGAGCACGGCTCGCCTGCACGAGAAAGGGAGGACCCCGCTCTGCAAGGACTCGGCCCAGACGGTGACGAGGTCCGGGCCGAGGACGTCCCAGAACACGCGGTAGAACTCCACGGTCAGCCCGTCCGTGCCCGGAGATTTATTGGTGGGCATGCGGCGGAGGGCTTCCGAGAACTCGGCCAGAGAGAGAGGCAGCTCTAGCCGGTCCCGGTCACCCGCGCTGACCGTTGGGAGTTCGTCCCAGAGCACTCTGCAAGCGGTGGCATCGGTTGGATCCGGGGAGAAAAGATTGGCGTAGAAGGTCCTGGCCCTCTCGCACATCTCCACC
Source organism: Chelydra serpentina (assembly GCA_037349315.1). Classification (NCBI taxonomy): domain Eukaryota; kingdom Metazoa; phylum Chordata; order Testudines; family Chelydridae; genus Chelydra; species Chelydra serpentina. The sequence continues at coordinate 84,335,344 of JBAIAC010000004.1, forward strand.
GGATCCGTGAGGGGGGTGCCGTCCTCTGCCAGAAGGCAGGTGACGTGCTTCTTGGCCCCCCTCCTTTTCTCCAGGGCGTAGAAGAAGCGGGAGCCGCGATCCATCTCCCGAAGGAGGCAGATGCGGGATCGAACAAAAGCGCCCCGGGCCCGGTGGTCTTCGAGGGCCCGGAGCTCCTCCCGCTTCTCCCGGCATGCCCCACAGAGGGATGGATCCTCGGGGCTGGCGGCCAGACGCCTCTCTAGCTCTAAGACCTCCCGCTCCAACTGTTCTATCACCGCATCCCTCCGTCGGCTGGCGCCCCGAGTTTAGTTACGGCAGAAGAGCCGGGCGTGCACCTTCCCCAGGTCCCACCACCGCCGCGCCGAGGGAAAAGCGCGCCGCTGCCCTCGCCAGACCAACCAGAACTCCTGGAAGGACGCCACGAAGCCCACATCCTCCAGCAAGCTGTTGTTGAAATGCCAATAGGCCGGCCCTGGCCTCTCCACACAGAAAGAGGCCGTCACGGTGGCTAGGTGGTGATCTGAGAAAGGGGCTGGCCGAATGTCAGAGGAGTGGGCTCGGGAAAGGTGGAAGCGTGACAAGTAGATACGGTCCAACCGGGAGTGGTGCGACCGATGGGCTTCCACCCGGACATAGGTAAAGATCGAAATGTCGTCCGGGTGGTGGTCGCGCCAGACGTCCACCAGGGAGTGATGGTCGACAATCTCCCGGAGGACGTCCGCAGCGGCCGGGCTCTGCTCGATCCCCGAGCGGTCCCGCTCCTCGAGGGTAGCATTAAAGTCCCCGCCCAGGACCAGGCACTCGTGAGGATCCAAAGTGCCGAGGAAGGCGGACACCTGCTGATAAAAACATAGCTGCTCTGGGCCCGATGTCGGGGCATAGACGTTAACGAGATTGACCACTAGCCCCTCCATGCGGACCCGGAGGTGCAGCAGGCGACCCGGCACAGCCTCGGTAACCCCCAGCACCTCAGGCCGGAGGTTGGGGGAGAACAGGGTAGCCACTCCAGCTGAGCGACCCGTAAGATGGCTAAAGTAAACTCTATCCCCCCACTCCAGCCGCCAGCTGTCTTCGGCGGCCGGATCCGTGTGGGTCTCCTGCAGGAAAACCACAGAGTAGCCCCCCTCCTGAAGGAAGGAGAGCACCTGGCACCTGCGGAGACCCATCCGACACCCCTGGGTGTTTAATGTGGCAAAGGTGACAGGTGCCATGAGGGGGACTGGGGGGGGATCCTCATCAGCGGGGATGCTCGCGGCCCCCGTTGGGCCGCGCAGCAAACCGTGACCTACCCCGAAGGTAAGCAGGGAGTCGCGGAAGGTGCGGACCCGGTGGTAAGCCGCGGCACTCTGCTTCCCGGTCCCTTTACCCTCCCCCATAAGGGCCCTTGTGGCCTGGAGGTTGTGATTAAAGTCCCCCCAGCGCTGGAGAGCGAGCTGTAACTTGTTGCGGGAGCCGCGGACGTCCTCTAGAAACGCCCGCAGCTCGTCTCGCAGCTCATGGGGGGGCGGGGTCGCCGGCCCCTGGGCGTCCTCCACTAGGGCCCCTGACACAGCCCCATGGCCCACCGAGACGGACAGGCAGGGGGCGGACCCGCGACGTGGCACCCGATGGGCTGGCACCACGTGGCCCGCCTCAGACCCCGTCACAAAGGGGGGCGGCGGAGGGAAGATAGCAACCCCTAGAGGGTCGGGACAGGGAGACACAAAGGCCGCTCCCTGGGGGTCATCCTCTGGGAAAGGAAAGGAGACTGCCCCAGGGGCGGCAACGGTATCGCGAGAGGTGGAGGGGGTAGGGATGGGATCGGGAGTAGGGGCAGGGCAGGGGTCGGGAGTAGGGTTGGGGAGAGGAATAGAGGCCAGATCCAGGGCCCCCATAGCTGGGACGCCGGGAGGTGGCTCTCCTCCATCGGGCTCAGGGGTCTGAGGGGTGGGAACAGGGGCCCCAGTGATGCCGGGCTCAGGCTCGATGGCAGGTGATACAGCCACGGCATCATCAGATGGAGAATGGTCAGTGGGGCCCCCTCCCAGGAGGGAGGTCAATTGCCCCACACCAACGAGGGAGACCCCTGGTAACTCGGGTCCTGGCCGCAAAGCACTGGCCGTCGCCACAGCGGGCTCGGCGGCCATCAGCGGAGTGCCACCTGCGGCCGGGCAGGTCGAAGAGTCCAGGGGACCCTCGGAGGTAGGAGAGGAGGCAGGGACCATAGGGAGGGGGCACGGGGAAGGGAGGTCCGGGGTGAGGTCGCTCAGGTCGAGGCCCGCTGGCAGAGGGTCGTCCTCCCCCTGGGTAACCGGGGTCAGACCCAGGGCCTCGATCTCCTCGTAGATAGAGGGGAGATCACCCACCACCACCCCGGGGCCCTCCCCGCCAGCACCCGGGGCAACGCTCGCTTCAAGGCCCGCAGGGGCTTCAGCAGGTAAGGGGGCAGGAAGGGCTCCAGCAGAGGACTCCGTAGGAAGAGACTCCATCGGAGGGGTGGTGCTGCCTTCCGGTGCTGCCACGTCTGCCCTCGCCAGTAGTGGTGGACAAAGTCCACCCGGGGGGAAAGCGGAGGGCTCGGCAACGGTGCCCCCCTTCCTGGTCTTCCGGGGGGCCTCCGCATCCGATGGCAGGAGCGGAGCTCAAGCCTTCCGCTTGCCCCGCTTTCCCTGTACGAGTGTCCAGCCCTCCATGGCAACGTCTGTGGGCTGGTCGACAGGGGTTGGGTCAGGGGGCAAGGATGATGGTTTGGGGACTCGGGGAGGTAACAGCGGGGCAGCACAAGCGGGGGCAGACTCCCTCTGGGGAGGGCCATTTCCCACACCCGGCGTTACCCTTACCGCACCCTCCTCCACGGGCCCTGCCAGAGTGCGTACAACAGAGGTGGGGCTCTCCCGCTCGTCTGGGCGAGCTGGGGGGGGCACCCCTAGGGCCCGAGCGGGAGCAGCGGTGGACTGGGAAGGAGGAGGGGCGGCTCTGGGCACCGGGCGGTCAAGGGCGCCGGCGATGATGGGGCCGGCACCCTGCCGGGGCTCGGGAGTCTCGGATGCTCCTTCTTGCCGGGCCAAGGGACAGTCCCTCCGGACATGCCCCAGCGCCCGGCAGAGGTAGCACCGGGCCTCCCCCGTCGAATAATGCACCCGGTAATGGGCCCCTTGGTAGGGGACTAGAAAAGACCCCTCAAGTGCCTCTCCACCACGCGCCGCCGGCGGCAGTTGAAGATGCACCTGCCGGTGGAACGAGAGGATGTGGCGGAGGGTGGGGTCCTTGCAGCCCAGCGAGAGAGGGCTGAGGATGTTAATAGGCTTCCCCAGGGTGGAGAGGGCAGGCAATAGGGCAGCGTTGGGCAGGAAGGGTGGGACGGAGGTCAGGACTACGCGGACACCCAGGTCCTCCAGCGGCTCCAGGGGGATGAATATGCCCCCCACCGCCAGGCCCTTCTCTACCGCCTCTTGAGCGGCGGCCTCCAATGCAAGGAAGAATACCGCCTTGCCGTACATCTTGGAGGCCGCCACAATGGCCATGGGCCCCACCACCCTCGCCAACGCCCGCACGTAGGTTTCGATGTGGGGCGAGGCGGGCACCAGGTGGCAGCGGATGCCTTGCCTCCTGGTCAAGGTGGGGAAGGGGCCCCGGCCACTAGGGATGGTAACAGAGGCAGTGGCTGGGAGGGAGGACTTGGCAGTTGGCGGGGGGGCCGCCGCCACCTGGGCATATGCTCTCGGGGCTGGAGGGGGGGCGCCCGCAGTGCTGGTGGAGGGAACTACAGGGGGGGATGCCGCGGCCGGTGGTGGGGCCGCGGCAGTGGGGGTAGTCCCTGCCATGGAGGGCTTACTCTTTTTAGCGGGGCTCTTTCCCTTCCTTTTTCCCCGCCCCTTCCTGCCAGCTGGGGGTGTTCCCCGCGAATCAGAGGAGGCGAGGGGTGTGGCAGCAGCGGGGGTCACCCCCTTGCCTGTCGCTGCCGGCACCCCAACAGGTCGCTAGAAGGTGGTCTGGCAGCAGCAGTCGAGGTGGAGGCTAGGGGGACAGCAGTGGGGCAGGCGGATGAGGGGGAACAGGGTCCGCCACAGGGACTCCACCCGCCATGTCTCACGCCAACAGAAGGTGGAATTCCGGCTCCTCTAGCTGCACTAGGGGAGGGAAGGTTGCAATAACATCGGGGGGGGGGGGTGCAGTGATCAACCGAAATGGGGGGAGCTCAAGCGCATGGGAGGGGGCATGGGCACACAAAGGGAGGGGAAAATCAGGGCCAGGAGGGCCACAAAGGCAGGGGAACGAACAGGCTGGGAACAGGCAGAGGGAACAGGCAGCGGGAACAAGGGGCTAGCTGTTGGGCCGGGCCAGGGCAAACGAACCAGGCTACAGCAGGAGAAGGGCGGGGCAGGGCAGGCAAACACACTGAAGCTAATAAGGGGCTGGGACCAGAGGTATGGGGGGGGCAATCAGCTTCAGGGGTAAACAGGGCAGGCAGCAAGGGGCAAAGCTGGGGGGTAGTCCAAGGGGGGTAGTCCAGAGGGGGGGCACGTGCACCCACGTGCGCTTGCAGAAAAGTCAGCGATTGGCTGGCTGGCTGCTGCAGGCCCAAACGGTGGAAACGGGCGTGGCAGGCCAGGCAAGCAGCTGAAACCTGGAGGCAGGAGCTGGAAGCAGATGGTGAGCAGCCGGTGGGGGCAGTGGAGGGAGCAGCGGTGGTGGGGGGGGTTTGGAGGCGGGGGGACACAGATGAACCAGGGGGCAGGCTCCACACCACACCCCCTGTGTCCCCACAAACACAGTCAGGACCCCTCACCACAAAAGCGCAGGTTGAAAGTCACTCAGTCCTTAACGGCCCTCTCCACAGTGGTCTCCAGAGTCTCTGTGTGCTCCCCCAGCAGCCGGTGGTCTTCCCAGTCCTCTTCCTCCTCCAGGCTCCAGGAGCTCCCCAGGACAAACGCAGCAGCAACTGCAGCAGCTCCAGCAACCCTGGCAGCCTGGCAGGAAGGGCCCCCCACGGGTGGTAGTAGTAGAGGGGCCCTGGCTCCTCCTTCCAGAGGTGGGAGGGGAAGGGGGGGGGGCAGGTCAGCAGAGCCCCCCCTCACACGCTCAGTAGCAGTCCAGGGAAGGAGCACTCCAACCAGTCAGCACCAGCAGCAGTCCAAGAAGGGAGAGAGGTCCGGCCAGCAAGGTAGCCTGAGCAACCTGATCTCCCTCTGCGCAGTGGGGTGGATACCCCGCTCCTGCCCTGAGGGGCTGGAAACAGCTCTGGGAGAGGGCTGAGGCTGAAAGCTGGGCTGATTGGAAGCAGCCACAGCTGGGGCCAGTTTAATCAGGGCCCAGCTGGCCCTTATAAGAGGGCAGTGGGCCTAGAGCAAACACACTCTCTCTGTGTGTCTTTAGAGAGGGAAGGGCTTGGCTGCAGGGACCTGACCAGGTACCTAGGGTGGAGCAGGGCTGGGGAAGGCCAGAGGAGCTGAGGAGCTCTGGGCTAGGAAAGCCCCAGGCTGCAGCCTAGTGTTAGGCCCAATAGGTACAGGGGTTGCAGGGGGTAACCCACGGGTAGGCCGAGGCAGCAGGTCCAACCCAACCTTGCCGGTGATGAGTGGCTTATACTGCAGTCTGCCACAGGGTGCGGGGGCTAGCTGGTGACTGGCAGTAGCCTACAACTGAGGCGAGGTGGGGATAGTGGGTTGGGGGTTCCCTAGGGAGGGGAGACCCAGATCTGTAGGGGTACTGCCAGGGGGCAGCACCCCAGTTAAAGGGGCACTGGGTCCTGGGAGGGACATGGGCCTGAGTGGTCAGGCGGATCACCGACCTGCAGAAGGTGCTCCAGAGGCTGGATGAGCTAATTCCCGGAGAAACCAGCGGGAGGCGCCGCAGGGGTGAGTCCGAGCCCTGTCACACAGGGGTTCTCAAACTGGGGGTTGGGACCCCTCAGGGGGTCATGAGGCTATTACATGGGGGGTTGCAAGCTGTCAGCCTCCACCCCAAACCCTACTTTGCCTGTTTTTAATTTATAAAGGGGGGTCACACTCGGAGGCTTGTTGTGTGAAAGAGGTCACTAGTAAAAAATTTTAGAACCACTGAACTATAATTATCTGTAGGAGTGTCAGTTGTATTGGTGGAATTATTTATGGATACTTTTCCACAAGGAATTGGACTTAGACAAGCAATATGTAAGCCATCAAATACTAAGGACTTTCAGCTGTAACGGACCTGAAATGGGTTTGAACCAGAGCCCAAAAGCTGAAACATACTGTACTAATCCCCGATTAATCATTTTCCCTTTCCTTCTCAACCTTAAAAATTGTGGGTACTTTTCTTCTGAATACCAACTAGCTTCTTTCTATGTAGAACCTTGAAACCTGAATTCCTGAATCAGGAATTTAGACTGTAATATTTGGGCCATGTGAACATTGATTAATAAGGGGCTTAAATTTAAACTATCTCTCTCTCTCTTTCTCTCTCTCTCTGTGTGTGTGTGTGTGTGTGTGTGTGTGTGTGTGTGTGTGTGTGTGTAATCCCACTGAAGCTGTGTATACAGCATATGCACATTTTGGCTCAGATTCTTGGCAATGGCCAAGGAGAGCACTATGCAGCTTAGGAGGTAGAGTAGGGTGACCAGATGTCCCGATTTTGTGGTATTTTTCTTATATAGGCTCCTATTACCCCCCCACCCCCTGTCCCGATTTTTCACACTTGCTGTCTGGTCACCCTAAGGTAGAGTGTAAAGGTGGTCAATGCTGATCTGTCTCTGTACCAGGCCAGTCACCACCCAGCATAACGTAGAGTAACCTAAAGGTTGCAATACTGCAAGTAGACATTGCAAAGATAGAGAGAGAAATTGCAAAGATAGACCCCATATTTGGGGTCAGGAAGGAATTTTCCTCCAGGGTAGATTGGCAGAGGCGCTGGAGGTTTTTTGCCTTCCTCTGCAGCATGGGGCACGGGTCACTTACTGGAGGATTCTCTGCATCTTGAAGTCTTTAAACAATTTTTGAGGACTTCAATAGCTGAGACATAGGTGAGAGGATTATTCCAGGAGTGCGTGGGTGAGATTCTGTGGCCTGCATTGTGCAGGAGGTCAGACTAGATGATCATAATGGTCCTTTCTGACCTTAGAGTCTGAGTCTATGAGAACTAGTTCATGCTCTCTTTGCCTGAACTAGGCAGCAGGAATGGGATGGAGGGATGTTGTTACACTAGCTCCATATACTACTGAGGTTACTATGCCCTCATACTTAAATCTTTTGTGACTGGCTCTGCTTGCGTTCGGGCCAGAATCCACCAGTTGTACAAACCTAAGTGGCCACATTACACTCAACGATCTTGGCTTACAAGTGGTTGCATTTCAATATTGCATGGGATTTATGACATTAGTGATGAAGACTTCTCTGGAATTTTTTTTTAAAAAACAGCAGAAAGAAGAAACAAGAAAGTCCCAGAAGTGAACCCATCCCCATCTTACACCTGCCTTCAAATTTCCTTCCACGAAGGGTTTTGATAAAATAGTGTAAAAAGAAGCAATACGCAAAGTGGGTATATATAACAAGACTCTAACTAAACCTTCTCCTATTCTTTGCACCATTCAGTCATCTGAGTTTCTGTATCTCAAGGAATGTTTCTCTACTGAACCTGGACATCAGACTTTGATCTTTTGGAGGTTTCTCTACCACTGATGTGCCTAGCTATATACCAATATTTTAGGATAGTTGGATGGCTTACTAAATCTAAGGTGTTAAAAAAGAACCCCAACACTTTATATTGTCAAAAGCCTAACATTCTGTTGGAATTATATAAATAATAATTAGTAAGGGATTGTTAAAATATTTTATGGATTTGTTTATACAGTGAAATTAGATAAAAGAAAATGGACCCTAATGTAGTTTTGTAGGATTTTGCAACATTGTATAAGACTTTTATTTAGGAATACTAAGAATTACATAGAAACTTTGCAAAATATTTTAGGGTGTTTACAGCAGGCTCTCCACACCTTTTAACTTACAGCATTGGGTGTTAACTATATTAGAGCTATTGAGCTATTTAAAGATATTACAGGAATAGTGACAGCACTTTCAAAAAACACAAGTGATCTTCTACCCTCACATCTGATGAGGAAATTTATATTTTTATTAATCAGATTCTCAATGATTATGACATACTTATCAGTATGTACAGTAACTCAATGCAAAACGTATTTTATATATATAAAAAAAACACACCACTGCAGGACTACTTTCTCTCTCTCTCTCTCTCTCTCTCTCTCTCTCTCTGAGTGTTATTCTTCTGCTATTAGAAGAAATATTACTGTTGTGGAAATGAATCACTTATTTCAGCAGTAGGCATTGACTGTACTATTGATCAAGAAGGCTATTACTAGTCAAGGTCTTCTCAGTAGGGATTCCATTCCCGTGCAATAGCAAAGCAAGAGTAAGTTGGCTAGTGATATTAAAATTGTGCTATCCTCGAGCTGAAAATGACTTCTGAGATGCACTCACAGCTGATTAATATCACTTCTGCCTCCCAGTGGTGGGTTGAAAATCTTTGGTTTTTTTCAGAAGACGGGAGGAAAGGAGGTTTGGGATTCATGCTATGGAAGAGTCTCACCTAGGGTGACCAGACAGCAAGTGTGAAAAATAGGGGTGAGGGGTAACAGGAGCCTATATAATAAGACCCAAAAATCGGGACCGTCCCTATAAAATCGGGATATCTGGTCACCCTAGTCCCACCTCACTTTGACTTCCCCCACATTGTCTCTCACATTCATTGACTTCCCATATTAGCTATCTTTAGCCCTCCACTAAAACATCAACAAACAACCTAATTATAAGTTGTTCTTTATGAAGGATGTGGAAGATGACTGTAATATTTTATAGATACAATATGGACGGTTATGTGAGTACCAAGGGTTAAATTTCAACAAGAGCTGTCTTGCAGGCAAGGAGACAAAGTACTATTCACCATATTTAATGGGACAATATAGGTATCACACCCTTTGAAGTTGAACTCAGCAGAGGTAAACACCCTGGGCTTGGTATAGGGGATAAAATGGACAAAAATGATACATAACTATCTACAAATATTGGAGAAGTGATGGAGGGGAAGGAATTATTGACCTGGACGTACAGGGGAATGAAAGAGACACAGGGATGGATTTAACAGCGAGAGATGGCAACTATATTAATTTTAACAGGGGGTGGCCAGCCCTCCTTCACTAAATAACAGACATTGATTTGGGTCCCATACAGTGTTAAATGGCCTCCATGCCAAATAACCAGCATTCAGAGTTGGTTCTCGTCACCTAAGATTCAACGAGGGGGGAATGAGCAAAGACATTAAGCATCCTTCAGTCTTCAAAGATTTACCCCCAGGTTAATAAGGACCCTGAGTAATCTCCTGAGACTCAGGTTTATCTTTGGGAGCAAGTACCTTTGAGCCTGTCAGGCATACTGAATATTGACTACAAGTTATGACAATATTACAAACTCACTTATAAATGTAAAGCTTTTAATTCCCATCCTTTCCCCTTATTTACCTGAAGTCAGGGCCCCCACTTGCTGCAAGGAAGGCGAAGAGCCCACCAAACCCCTTGTGAATCATGTCCCATAGGAACAATTCCTTTGTGATTAGAATGACCATACTTTCTGTTTTGGATGGGACAGTTTCTTTTTTTAAGCCCTATCCTGGATATTCCAACTTTTTTGGCCTTTGTTCCATTTGCTCTTGTCTGATCATCAGTTGGCAAGAGCAATCAGGAGAAATGCCCAGTTTTGCAAAAGAAAATGGAGTGCACCCCCGTAATGCGGCACAGAGGAACATTCGGAGGGCAGCAGTGATGCCAGTCCTGCCCAGCGGGACATGGAGGAACATTTGGGGGCGGGGGAAGAGGGAGGTGAGCTGCAATGTCAGCTTCACACAGTGGCAAGGCTTGGGCAAGGGGCAATGCCAGACCCTCACGGTGTCCCACTTTCAGTTTGAGAAATGTATTCATCCTCTGTCTAATTTAAAAAACTGGTGATAGATCATCCCCACAATTCCAGCTTGCCTTGGTGGCAAGATAGACTGGAATGCTCAAGGGGACTGTCTCTGACTCCATGGTAAGACTATTATAGTACTTTAGGAGTTCACAATTGTTACTGGATTGGTGAAATCTAATTATAAAACATACAACCAGTTTGGGGTCTCTGCCATGCTTCTTGACAGTCTGCCCTGAGGTATGCACTCACTGTTATGAACCACTGTAGACAGACTGACACTGAAAACCCACAGCTCTCATGGATTTCAAGATGCATGGTTGAGTATTCAACTATTGAAAATGGGACCATTTATTTAGATGTCTAAATATGGTCTGAGGAGCCTAAATTTAGATTTCTAATTAAAAAAATGATCTATGTTTTTAGCATTGTGCCATACTACTAAAGCATTTAAAACATTTGTTTTCTGTATGTGTGTGTATGTTTGTCTAATATGTATATATTAGACAGTTTATGTATGTTCTTTTCTATAGTATTTTTGACACAATTCTGAAAATGTGCTATTAGGAAAACTTCTTTCTCCCAAGTTAGCTCTAAAATTGTCTGCCTAATGAGCAGGTATGTAGAAAGACTGATATACAAATATGGATGATATTTGGATTTGGGAATTCTAATATACAGGAAATATTCAGATCCCTGAATATCAGAGTTTGAATAATAGCTTGATCTATCCACTCTGGAATATTGCAAACTCCTTCCACCAAAGGCCCTTACATCCTTTAAAGTATTTTGGGGAGATGTGATTGGCTTCTATTTTCTCCTCCTATTACAATCCATGTCTCCTTGGTCAGGCTGCATTTCTTCTTGTGAGGGTTAGGAGTTCCTGTTTGGCTGCAAGACCATCATCTCTTGTTGGGTATGTAACTGGCTGCTTCACTCCAGCTTTCAAAGACAGGTTTCCATCCCCCAGAAGAATATCTGCCTGCCCGTCCTGCAGCAGCAGGAGCTTGGTACAAGTTTGATTCACTGCTGTCACTGCTATACTTGTTTTGTGGCTTGAGATGCCTCCAGGAAACTTGTAACCACTACCTAATATATAAGGAAAATTCCAAGAACACAAAAGGGAGATGGGGGAAGTTATAGTTTCCTCCAAAAGACTTCAAAGGTAAAGTCTTTGGGATTACATAAAGGGGAATGTTCTGGTATGCCCCTGTGGAGAAAGGGTTGGGTCAAAGTTGAGCAACCTAAATATCTAGGTCAAATTCTCCCTCAATAGCACCAATATCTGGAAAGCCTGTGGGCCTGATTTTGATTTTGATATGCCAGTATAAATCAAATCAAGAGTAATTCAGCTGGAATAAATAGGGTTACACCAGTGTAAGATGGGGCTAAATTAGGTTGGAATCAGGTTCTTTTCCAATTCCACATCTCAACCAATCAATGTCTTCAGATATATTTTAAGTGTCTGCTTTCTGGAAAGCTTTTACTTTGCCTGATCATGGTACTAATGTCTGTAGGGTGTTTTTCTCCTACCGTAAATAAAGTTATGCTTAACTTTGTGCTTTGATTTTAAAGGAGTTTGTCTGAACAGCTTCAGTTGCAACTCAAGTTTATTCATTTGGTGTTGCTGAACCCTCACAAAGCAATTAAAACATCTCTACAGATCTTTATGATAATATACCATGCTATGTGGTATTGTTAAGATCCATATTTTATGAGTACAATTTATAGTGTACACAATGATGCCTTTATTTACTTTTCCAACCTTCTAGAGAGAATGATTTTCCTTTTGTCAGCCTCTTATGTTAATTTTCTTCTCTGCATATTTTAGCAATGATTATTTATTCTTTGGCTTTATATCTCCTTTTTAAAGTATATGTTTATTGCTTGTGAAAGGTGCCCGATTCATTGTAAACTAAGAGCTAGATTGTCAGATTTAGGTGCACACAACCAATTAGAAGAACTTAAACTATGCCCCATTCAGTCAAACACTTAAGGAGCGATTTTGAAAGGTACAAATGGCAGTTTAGGCTCTTCATTTCTTTTGACTTTCATTGAGGGTGAGGCACCTAAACTGACTTTTCTGCCTTTGAGACTCTTCCTTTAATTCATGTTTGCACGTAACAGAAGTCTACACAACTGCACATTGCTGGTTTTGAATATCTAATACTGAAAATCCAGAATCCTCTCACCCATTGTGCAGGGGCTGGGGACTTTGCCTCCTTTCATTCACTTCTCCTCCCTAATGCCAACCTCACAGGGAAAGAGAGGCTTCATGTAAACCTTCAGAAATAGGAAAGTCATGACTCATTTTTCTGTAAACGTGAAAAATATTTACAGTTCTTTATCCCCTTTATGAATACAACCTATGGAATCTGGACATTTCTTATCTGAATCTCTCGGGCTTTGAGGATTTAGGGCTTTATCCTCCCCTGCAGGAAAAAACATGGAAGAAGGACATGGGGCCCAGGAAACTCCACAGTCTTTGCAATGAGGGAAAGCTCCAGAACAGGTATAATATGAGTAGCAAGCAACAGTATATGGCCCTCATTTTTCCTTAAAATTGTTTCTGTTCTCTTCTGGAGTAGCCACCATTAAAGCTGAGAAAATGGTTAATTTTCTATGCCTGTTCAGTTCTTAATTTCACTTTAGAGATTGTTAAGAAAAGGTCAAAGTACACATTAACTGAAAATAAATAAGAGCAAGTATTAAACTTTGAAGTTAGTGAAACCTGGCCAAGGTGTCAACTCAAGAGATTGACATAAATCAACTGCTCTTAATAAAGGAGGGATAGCCATGGTATCTACACATTTGTGGATATGTTGTAGTGGTTACTTCAGACGTGACTGCCTAGGAAGCATGCTAAAGGTGCATTCAGAGCTTGTGGAAGGAAGGGCAACATCATGGCACATGGGACAAACAAGTATCGCAGCCTCTCTGCTAGCCAAGCTGCTGGAAGAATAGTCCCTCAGGGGTTAAGGAGACATCATGCCTGCAGTTTGTAGGGAGGATTCCATTTCACAGCTCCCATACACTTTGCTGCAGAAAAGTTGTTTACTTGAGGGACAGAGGTGAATTTCGTCCTCAGAGAAAACTGCTGGCAACATAATTCCTGCAAGACCTGTTACATGCTTCAGTATGCTGCACACCATGCCTTTATCATTGCTGTCAGTAACACATTAAAATGACAAGACTTTTAGAGCAATATGTCTATTTTCTCCAAGTGCACAAATAATATCACATAGAGTAATCATTCAGCACAATATCAATAACACAAAAATAATTCCCTGGACTGCAAAAATTACAAGACCTCCCTTATTAAATCACCCTCTTAGGAAAAGCATGAGTGAATAGACAGGCCTTGCAGTGTATTGTGAAAGGCAACAGGCTTGGGCTTTATTAGATCAAGGGAGGAAGTGAACCCCAGAATCAAGGACACTCCACTAATAAACAGCCTGTCTCTTGGGCCCAGACCTTCAAGTCTAGGGACAGTTATTTTAAATGTCCCAGCTGATTTAAACTGCCAGACTGGAATATGAAGAGAGTGGTTATATCTAAGATGAACAGGACTCAAACCAGAAAGTGTTTTTTATAGCTCAAAACAATTATTTGTTGAATAAAGTATTTGACAACTTTTGATACTATTAATCAAATAAATTGTTCATTTAACAGTATTAAAGCTGGCCCAACAATGTAAAAATGAATAATTTTAACAATAGCAAAATTAACAAAATTGCGTGGTCAAATATATTATCTGACCAGCTTTAATCCAATCCACATTATGCATATGCCTTTTTTTGTGTGTAAATCTGACATGTTAAAACACCCATCTGTGTTAATTTATTATAACTAATTTTCTGTTTTTCCTTGTTTACACTGTGGATAAGGGACTCATCTGTGTTCAACACAAATAATGATAAATGTGGTAAAACTAGGGATATATTTATGAAAAATTGAATGAATACATATTTATTTTATGTGTATTGTGGTAGCACTCCAATTAATACAATGCTGGAGCTGAATTATGATGGTATATCATAATTAGTCAAAAAACACTTCATGTTTTACAAAGAGGCTGAGTTTGGCGCTATCTGCTCAGATGACAGACTTCTCTCCTGGTGTAATACTGGTATGACTGAATCCTATGGTATCTGTTTTCCCCCACCAGTGGAGGTAGTTTTTCTGGCATTAGAAGGTCTCTTATCAGGGATAGCAAAGGAAGGGTCAGAATGCAGCTGTATTCTGTCAATCTGCACCTGTGCGTACGGTCTCTTGGGAAAGCATAGCTAGCTAATGAAAGAGGGTACTGCTCCTAGGCAGCACTAACTTATATCTGGGCTGAAGCTAGATTAGATCTAGCTTGTAGGGGGAGTTGTAACCCGTTGCCAATGGCCTTTTTCTCATCCCTTTGTGCCAAGCAAATGTTGGTGCAGGAGAGATTCTGTGTCAAAATTTATAATTTCTCCATTAGTGAATAAATGGGTTATGCAACAACTTCCAGTTACCAGCCCAACAATCTTTTTTCCATATATTGTCTTTCTTCCTTTGATAACATATTCCATTTGACTGTATATTTCAAGAGCTTTGCATGCACCATGTGAGATTTATATAGATATGGAGCAACTTGAGATATAAAACTCTGTCCTTTTTCTCATCTTCCTTGAAAATGAAAGGTAAACAATTTAGATTGGCTCTAATTTTTTTAGCTGTAATCTTAAAACAAAACAACTGAACAATATGACTGTTTTCTTTGCCATTCTAATATAAAAGTAACACTGCAACAAAAAGTTATATTTATGAACTTTTCTCCATTTTCATATCTGTCCTTATATTTCTAATAAATCTCTGATCTCATGATATTTCATTCAGGAGTCACCAATGTCTCTCATTTGTCAATCAACCACAATTTTAATTATTTTCAGTGTGAAATATAAATACAAGAAGCTAGAAAGTGCCATATGGAAAGACGCTACATAATTCCTAAAAGACTTAAGATAATATTATACTGAAAAAATAATATGAGTCTGTGATAGTAAAGAGCCCTTTCAGCACAATGCTTCAGTATATTGTATCTCAATACTTTTGTATTCATTATTACTCATTATAAATGTATTTGTATATCATTAGCTCCCACAATGTGCTAAGCATTCTCCAAAAAGACACAATACTTTCCCAAACTGGTTAAAATCTAAGTCCATTGGCCTGATTCTTGGTTTCCCTTCATCTTGTCTAGTTATGTTTACACCTGCATAAAGTAATTACAAAATGAATGTAAAAATGCTATTTTATTTTACACAAAATTACATATTGGACCAAATCCATGCTCACGCATCATTTGTTATAGGCAGTGCTGCTGGTGACATCAATAGTTAAGGTCACCTAATATTTTCTGTTATAAGAACCTGTTTTCAGCTAGTTATAATTTTGCCAAACATAAGGCATTTGGATGGAGATTTTTCTATGCTAGATGTCTGTCTCAGGCTAATTTAAAAAAAAAATCAGCCAAAATGACTCCGCAGTTGCATAGAACAAGTTTAGGACAAAATATTTTTTTTTTTCTCCAGGCTAAGAAATTCTTACAAGCATTTTACTGAGAAGCTCTAATGCTGCCTTACTATGGGGCACAGACATGAAAGTTGGCATTGGAATAACCCTGTGTAAGGGATATTTCTTTTCCTATCTCCATGAAAATCACCCAAATTTGGCCAAGTTATAAATCTCTTGAAAAGTTACAATTCACACATGCTTATGAGAAGATGGTTAGTGTTTGGCAGCAGTATCCTCTGAAGATTCCATCAGCACTCAGTATGCTGTATCACCTCACAGTTCCAACACACTGACCAACCTGCATGTGCACCATCACCACCGAGGGACTGAGCATGCTCCATCCTGGAGCTGAGTGGGACTTTCCTTGCAATAACTGCTTCTGCGAGGAGCCAGTCTGGCCCCAGGCACCAGAAATGAGACCAGAGACTGTCTCTTCTGTGCTTTCAGTAACCCCTACAAATATCCAGGCAACATGGAGAACAAGGCCTGACTCGAATGCAGAAGGGTGAGGAAAAGGATAGGAATGGGATAGGAGTGACAGGAGAAGGGGAATGGGGTTAGGAGCCAAGAAGGGAGGAACAACAGCCAAAGTGAGCGGGTGAATTGCAAATGAAGGTTCTGTGCTTTGAATATGTTAAGGGCGATAAAATGTTAAATACTGTGCAAACCCAGACAGGGGAACCTCAAGTTGGGCACCCGAATTAGTGGGCACTTGAAAATTTTGCCTTAATCTCGGTCTCTCAGATCCCCATCCATAAAATTAGGATAATAACTCCATTATACTTCACAGGGATGTTATGAAGATAAATGCATTGCTGTTTGTGAACCACTCAGATACTCTGCTGATGAGCCCCATAGAAAAGTTTATAAGTAAATTAATAATTCTGTATTTAGTGCAGGGTTTGAATGGCATATGGTAAATAAGGCCTGAGGCAACACACTGAATGATCAAGATAAAAAGAAACACTGAACCCATTCAGTGAGAACCATCCCTCTTGTGCACTGTAGGGGACAGAGGTACTGTGGGGGAAAAAAACATGATTGTGTAATTTAAGATTGTGTCATAATCCGAGGGGAGGTGGAGATGTCAGTTTGCATGGGCAGCCTCGTTCTGTTATTTTCTCATTTTTACTTGACTTGACTTTGCAGCCTTAATATATTGCCCTTCTCCCCCTTCCACCTGTTCCCTCGGCCCCATGTAACATCGCAGATCTTTTAGCAGTTCCACAAATGGCTGGGCTGTAATTTGACAAAACGTAAAATGGGACATACCATTACTGACAGCAGCGGTGTAAAAGTTACATAGCCACACAGCACCCTTCTCTGAGGAGGGGAGGTCATGCCTGTTGTCCAGCTGAAAACCTTGGTACTCAGGGATTTAGAGGTGATGATCGGGAGAATTTCTGCATCTGTAACAGCTCCAACAGGAAGGGATGCCTGGGGCTTATGCTGCCTCATAGCCATCTGGATTGCGGATTGGGCAGAGAGAAAGATGGATTGATCTGTGTGTTGTTAAGGTAAAAAAATTACTTACTCTGGGCCCAATTCTAGTGAGTAGCATTTATGCTAGCTAGTACCCATACTATCAGTGGGACTACTTGAGTAGGGATGAGTAAGTCCTTAGCTTACACTAAGGTTGAAAAATATCAGGGACTCAGTTTGGGCACCAATATCAGGACAACAATGTTTGCAATCTGATCACTGGGGTAATATCTTCCAGTTGAACATAAATAAAACCGGATATATTCATTCAATTGTAAGCTCTTCAGAGCAAGGGGTGTGTCTTTTATGTGTTTATAATGCATTGAGCACAGGAGCCTCAGTTGTTCTTTGGGGCTTTTGAGAATGACTGCTACTGATTATATTGCTGGCATTTGATTTATCTTCTAAGGCTTTGTTGCACTTATTACTCAAAATGTAAAACTGACCAGAACTCAGCTTAAAGAACGTTGTCTTTTACCTTTCATCTTTCTGCTCGGATGAGCCTTTTAAACTGTCTTTATCTACTTCACATGGTTGTAATTATTTTGATTTTTTTGAGTGAGATTTGCACCACATATATACTGCGCTTACCATTTGGGGAAGCAGTGATGCACTATTTAGCCCTTTGTCCCAGCGTCTGTCAAAAGCATTCCAAATGCAAGATGAAGGGTGGCAGCATTTAATGTGCTGACAAATAGCAGATTTTAACTCAAAAAGTTGATATGGGCTTCTCAGGAGCCATCGTGGGGCAGCCCAAAATTGAAGCAGTCAGTGAAAATGATGTGTTCAGGAATTTTAAAGGAAAAAACAGCGGGGGAGGGGGAAATAACGGACTGCTCCTCCATGAAAGAAGTGTTTTGTCCAGCCTGCTAAAAAGAGCTAATTGTTGGTGTGTGGAGCTGGCACAAGTCCAGAGTTTTCAGACCTCACATTTTCTTAGCTTTTCTTTGTTTGATATACTTTACAGTATTTCTAACTGGTATAAAGATTTCTAACATCCTTCTTGTGTCAAAAAGGACAATATTTTCGTTATTAAGTGAGAATAGTATTTTGTGACTCATTTTCAAAGAACAAGGGAAGGTTCCGCATACTTCAGCACATGTGGTGATATATTAGATGCTGGATTAGAATCAACAGACTTTTGGCCTGAATTTAGGAGATCTTTGGTCTCCTTGTATTTTAAAATTAAAATTTACATTCAGCACTCCTCCCTTTTTTCCTGCTGAGACTTTTCTCTCTGACTTTCTCTCTCCTTCACAGTGAGTCACAATCGTGCATATTGTGGACGCTTGCTTGCTTGCTTGTTGTTATTTTTATTTTTATTTCAGTAGCACCCAGAACCCCAGGCAGGTAGAGGGCCTAATTGCCTAGCCACTTATAAAACACTACTGAAAAAAAGTGTTTATAAACATTTATGTTGACAAAAGCCACAAATACATTTCAGTGGTATTCATGACTCTTTTTATTAATTTTCCAGGGACATTTCTTGGAATTACTTTGTACATGAGGATTTGTGCAAAGCAAAAGTCTTGGGATTCTTCAAGCATATATGATTTCATGTGAAGGTTCATGTCATAACTGTTCACAAAACCATCTTGGAATCCCTTTTGATTTTCCTCCTCCTGCTAATAAAAGTTTCTGTCATCCAGTGAAGCACAAGAGGTAACTGAAACTTTGTGATACATCAGGAAGAATAATGTTTATGAAATATTGAAGATGTAATCAAAGTAAATAGTTCATGGACAACCCTGAGGCTGAAATATGTTCCCACAGAATATTTATTGAAATAATGTGAATAGCCATAACATTTGCAATAATCCAAAGCCTATTTCTGACTAATTCAGAAACAGAAAACAGCAAAACACATAGAGGATAAGATTTGCAAAAGAACTCAGCATTTGCCTAACTCCACTTTCATTTGAAGGCAATGGGAGTTTCAGTGGGAAACTTTTGAAAATCTCGAACTGAACAAGTTATTTGCTAAATACAGTTCATTCAGCTGTATTTTTAACATTCAGAGATTTGATGAGTAATCAGTTACATACAACCAGATTTTTGTGTGGCATACAATGTTGTGTGTATTCAGGACCTGTTGTAGTAGTAAAGAAATTTTAGGAAGGAATTATTTTTGTTCATCCATCAAAATTTAGAAACATAGGAATTGCCATATCAGAAGAGAACCAAATGGTCCCTTAAATCTGCTGTTCAAATCCCATTGGATAAAAATAATCTTGTTCAGTGAAACATGTGAATTGACAGAGTGTCTTAATACAGTTATAATGTGAATCTTCAATTTTAAATGCCATTGCATTATGACAGGGCATGTTTTAATAGTTCATTAATACATTCCTTGAGTGTGCATAAGTGTCTTCAAACACTGAAGCATGTATTCATAAACCTCATAATTTGTATAATCTTGAAAGAATTCTGTCACATCTTCAACTGTAAATGTAATTTGTTCTCAATACATTTTTAAAAATCTTGAGAGGGTGTTTTGTATACTATCCTTCTGCTGTGAAAAATCATTCCTACTATACAGATAAGATATAAAATAGTGAGGAAAAGTTATACAGTCAATCCTGTTCTCTACTAGTTTGAATGAAGTACATAACCCCTTAGTACTCATTTTACTTCTTATACCTCCGTTTCTGTACATGCTACTTGGCAGTCAATAGGTATTTTTCTCTTTCACTTTTTATTACAAAACAGCCCAGGTTTGTAGGTTTTTCAGTGGAAAAAAAAAGTTGAAAGTGGCTGGTGAACAAATAGGGGCTGGTGATAGACCAACCAGACACTGTACAAGTAAGATAGGCCAGGAGCTGTGTCCCAAGAAGAAAGTGAGCTATTTTTAACTTAAAAAATAGTAGAACAAGCTAGAATTAATTAATTATTATTATATGTTGGGGCATATTTTTGTGGTCTACTGACATATGCATTAGTATGATGCATGTCTACACATCTTCAATCATTTAAGGCATGGCTCTGAATCCCTGTCATTCTCTTATCATATCTTATTCTCAGTAGGAAGGAGAGACCACATGAGGACAAACTGAAATCCCACTTGAAGATTGAGCATTCTAGTTTACAACTGAACTTGAAACTGTTGAGTTTCATGTCCTGCTTTTGACAAGATTGTTGTATTTTTAAAATGTTTATTTTATTTCCCCAGTGGTCTTTAAACCTGTTTTCAAAGCCATTTAGTTAGGAGATGCTTTTAAAAATATTGTCTCTTGCAACAACTCTTTCAAAGGGGGAAAATGTTTCTTGAAACTCAAAAGATTTTTGTTAAACCCCAAATCAAATAACCCTCAAAAATGTTCTCAAGGGTTCTCCTTAACAGCACTCAAATCTGCTGTCCTAAATTATATAAACTTCCTTTCATTTCAGAATATATATTGTATGCTATAGCTTCCAGGCCCCACTGAGGATTTACCAACTGAAGCCTGCTCTTTTGCCATTCACCTGCGCTAGTGGAGGAAGAGACCATAGGGAACATCATTCCATCCCTTCCCACGCCATAGTTGTACAAGATTATAATTCAAAACCAAGAGAGCACCAGGTTGGGGGACTAGCTACTACACAGGCACAGTGGTGCCAAGGGACTTATTAGAAGCATGATCACAGCTTAGAGTGTGATCAGAACTTTGATACTCTGATGATGCATGCAGTAGAACAACCTAACATAGATCAAACACATACTTCCCCTAGCCATCGTTGTGCAGCCAGCACCAGGCAAAGCACTGTTTCCTCTTTCCAAAGAAGCATTTCCATTTAGCTGTCCTGAAAACTATGCTAGCAAATAGTTTTTTGCTGTTATAACTGCATCTACATTCGATCTTTTGGAGGTACAAAAATGTCATAAAAATCACCTCTGGCAAAATTTCTAGTGTAGGCCTGGCATTACTATTTATTTTAAAAGCTAAGGCAAGAGAACATTTGAGAGGCCTTTCCGTGTCCCCTTACCTGGCCATTTGCATCCCTCCATGACAATGTGTCCCACACTTTGGGAAACACTGCTAAAGTAGGTTTATATTCATAGAACACAAATCGTTTTTTTCTGTTGAATTTCTTAGGCATATAATGGGCCACATTCTGATCTCCTTAGTCCCAATGCATGGAGTAGTACCATTGGGGTCGTTCGGAATACATGAGAGAACCAAGTTGCTATTCAACTTAAATGAGGGTGGCAGAATCTGGCACAATATGAAGCTGAGGGAGAATTATATGAATATAGTATTCATGCCGATCAACCCCGTGACAATACCTTTCTACACTGCACACACTAGAACCTTTGTCACACAATTGGATACAGCGGGGTGCAAAAAGGGGAAAAAAATAACTAAACCAATTTTGATTTTTTTCCAGATCTTTTTATATTGTGGAATGATAAAAAGACCAGCTCTATAACTGATCACAAATAGGAAATATTTCACTAAAATTTCATTGGGAAGTTTTCCTGATTTTTATTTTATTTTAAATTGTTATTGAAATGTCAAAACTTAAAAAAAAAAAAACTGACCAACTCTAGTAAATGTTTTGCCTTAGTAGCAGTTTTCCTGCATAAGGTTTAAGACATTAAAATAAATTAAAATTTTCAAACAGAGGGATGGGTTACAATTTAATTAAATTACCAGCTAAAATTCAGATTAAACCACCCTCACTTGCATTGAGTGACACTTTACTATTCTTTTTCACTGTGTCTACTAGTGAAGGAAGGCACTACTCAAGGTAATGGTACTAGAGCCTGGTTCTACAGGACAGAAAACAAAATAAATTTATACCCCTTCAGAACAAATCGTGATCCCCTTATTTTCATTGGTTAGTAATACCTCTGTACACAAGTAATACCTCTGAATGGATGTGCTCATTTGAGAAAGTGCTCATTTTCTTACGTTTTTGACAAAGAGAGTTACACTCTGGCCCTTAATGTATAATGTGCTTTGACAGCCAATGAACCTGTTACACTTTTTACATACACTTTATAAAAAGGGGTTCTCATTCTCTGCTGTCACATAGTGTAATGATAATCACTTTGATTTCCTTCATACTACTGTGGGGTGATTCTGTGCAATATTTTCTAAACTGTAGCAAAAGGAAATGTTGAATAATTATTTGTATAAAGATACAATATTTCATTATTTAGATAATGGTATTGGAAATGTTTAAAACACTAGGGAAATTTAAAGGGCTCAGAATGCTTTATTTAATAATTGGAAAAAAGGAAGAGGAAATATTTACTTATTTATTTAGGGAAATGAATATCATTTGACAAAGAGATTTCATCTCTCATGTCTCATCACAATATTTTCCTGTATATACAGTATTTATTTAATTTTAAAAGAACTACTGGAGCCAAAGGATTTATTAAAAACAAACAAACAAAAAACCTTAACAACAATTATTTGGGTGTTTTCTTTAACTAGTTAGAATGAGTTAAAACTGTAGGTAGTTCATCTTATTGATGAATACCTAATTGGGTCCTAGGAGATCCAATTAGGTCTACCTGAGCCTCATGAGAGAACATTTAACTTTTAAAGAAGGATGGAGAAGCAGAGAACTGATAAAACCACCAAGTGTTTTAAAATGCAGGCTAATAAAGCACCTAGGTAATTATGAATAAAGAGAAGTCTTTGAAGAGGACTGAAATTATAGTGTACACTAATTTAACACTGGCACTTTAAAATTATATCAAACAAAGGCAAGAGACATCTGTGTGAATGCACCTTCTGCTGTTAGAATCAAAGAATCATAGAATATTAGGGTTGCAAGAGACCTCAGGAGGTCATCTAATCCAATCCCCTGCTCATATCAGGACCAACACCAACTAAATCATTCCAGCCAAGGCTTTGTCAAGCCGGGCCTTAAAAACCTTCAAGGATAGAGATTCAACCACCTCCATAGGTAACCCATTCCAGTGCTTCACCACCCTCCTAGTGAAAATGTGTTTCCTAATATCCAACCTAGACCTCCCCACTGCAACTTGAGACCATTGCTTCTTGTTCTGTCATCTGCCACCACTAAGAACAGCCTAGCTCCATCCTCTTTGGAACCCCACTTCAGGTAATTGAAGGCTGCTATCAAATCCCCCCTCACTCTTCTCTTCTGCAGACTAAATAATTCCAGTTCCCTCAGCCTCTCCTCGTAAGTTATGTGCCTCAGCCCCCTAATCATTTTCGTTGCCCTCCGCTAGACTCTCTCCAATTGGTCCACATCCCTTCTGTAGTCAGGGTCCAAAACTGGACACAGTACTCCATATGTGGCCTCACCAATGCCGAATAGAGAGAAATAATCAGTTCCCTCGATCTGCTGGCAATGGTCTGACTAATACAGCCCATTATGCCATTGACCTTGACAACAAGGGCACACTGCTGACTCATATCCAGCTTCTCCTCCAATATAATCCCCAGGTCTTTTCTTCAGAACTGCTGCTTAGCCAGTCGGTCCCCATCCTGTAACGGTGCATGGGATTCTTCCTTCCTAAGTGCAGAACTCTGTACTTGTCCTTGTTGAACCTCATCAGATTTCTTTTGGCCCAATCCTCCAATTTGTCTATGTCACTCTGGACCCTATCCCTACCCTCCAGTGTATCTACCTCTCCCTCCAGTTTAGTGTCATCTGAGAACTTGCTGAGGGTGCAATTAATCCCATCATCCAGATCATTAATTAAGATGTTGAACAAAACCGGCCCCGGGACCGAACCCTGGGGAACTCCGCTTGATACCAGCTGTCAACTAGACATTGAGCCGTTGATCGCTACCTGTTGAGCCCGACAATCTAGCCAGCTTTCTATCCACCTTATAGTTCATTCATCCAATCCATACTTTTTTAACTTGTTGGCAAGAATACTGTGGGAGACCATATCAAAAGCTTTGCTAAAGTCAAGATCTATCACATCCACCACTTTCCTCATATCCACAGAGCCAGTCATCTCATCATAGAAGGCAATAAGGTTGGTCAGGGATGACTTGCCCTTGGTGAATCCATGCTGACTGTTCCTGATCACCTTCCTCTCCTCAAAGTGCTTCAAAATGGATTCTGTTAATAGGTTAGATCCCCTGGTCCTTCTATTGGGTGAACCAATCTGAACAATTTCAGAAGAAATTGTGACTAAAGCTTCTGCTTTGGAGTAAGGGTAAATGGGGACCTGTGTAGGCAGATGAATGTGACTGTATGGAGAGAGGCCAAAATAAGTAAAAACTGAGTGCGTGTTTTAGGATCTTTTAGGTCAGTGGTTTTCAAACTTTTTGAGCTGAGCCCCCACTTTGAGTTACAATTTTCGGTTGTGCCTCCCCTCAGGTGCATACGCCACCTCCACCCCCTGACTCATCTCTGTGGGTCACACAGAGATGAGTCATAGGGTAGAGGTGGTGCTACCTCCCTGAGCCCTCCCGAATGGGGGCTAATGCTCAAGCCACCTGGCATCACTGCTCACCCCCTCCCATTTTATTCAAGACCCCCTTGAAAACTCTGTTCTAGCTAGAAAGGGAGTGTGAATGTAAAAGTGTGTGATGATAGGTTGCAGTCTGGAGGAGGAACAGTGATGTAAGAATTGGCAGCATAACAATATTACGTATTACGTAGTACTATAGTTCAATATTTTCAAACTTGAGCATTGAAACTGGAACTATCAACATCTATATATGGGCACTACAATATAAACAGATTGAAGCCAATGGTAATATAGGATACTATGAAAGTGTATATCACCCCTTGAAGGGTCAACTTGGAATTAACAAACAGAACATCGTTAAGGAGACTCCATGCTCTACCCTAGTGACCTATTTCAACATGAAAAGTATATTTTGGGGGCGGGTGGGCAGGCAGCAGTAGCATCCTGTGCAAGTGGTGCTGAGCTCTCTCCAGCTCTGGTGCACAGCCTGACCAGACAGAGATACTTTGCTTGAACTTTTAGTTTGGAGATGTAACCCATAGTCCTGAGGTAAGATCCTTTGATCTATTGTCCCATGTCCTCCTTCCCTAGAGCTTCATTAAAGGATATATACTTCTTTTGATTAGTTTGTTTTGTCTTCTCATTGCCCTGATCTGTACAAGTGGGTTGGCTGACTGACAGTTGGGAGAAGGTAAAGTGGGACTCACCGGCAGTATTATACTGGGTCAAAAAGGGGTTCCATAGGATGGCCCATCCCTTTATAGATATTAACTTATGACCCCAATATCTTAACAAGGTTTGTCTTTTTAGTAGCCATAAGACATATATTCTGCAGATGCTGACATTTACACTGGGTAAGTAGGGTTAAGGTGGTTTCCCCATAGTAGCCCTACTGGACTCTGGGGAAGAGAAAAGAACCATTTTTTCAGTGCAGCCACTAAACATATTACTCCTGACAATTGCACATACCAGTGAAGGCAGGGGAGGGGGGAAAGGAGGAATGCACATGATGATACACAGGAGAAAAGAGATACGTACACATAACAGAATCAAGCTGTGAGCATTGGATTAGATTAAATCTCTCCTTTTCTTTTCCCCTTCTCCCCTACCTCCAATTAGGGGGAAAGGCTCATTTACTGCTGTGCTCCTCTTTCTGAATCTTTTTTCACTGCTCTTTGTTAGCTTCTCTCCAGGAAGCAGCATGAAACTGATGTGAGCCTGAGAAGCCTCAGAGCAGCAAGGATACCTCCTGGAAATTAAATAACAACAAAAAAGCTCAGAAAACTTTGTTTAATAGAATTCAATAAAGATACTGAAAAGTGCCTGCTGCGGGGATTTTTTTTTCCTCTTGGCCTCTTTTTGTTGATGATGCTGCCAAAAATGGAATACCCTAAATGTGATGTACAACCTCATTTATCTTTTTACACTGCAATGTTTTTTTTCCCAATATGACACAGCACTATTTCAGAATAAATATATATATATATATATATATATATATATATATATGTGTGTGTGTACATCAATTGCAAACTTGAGCACACTTATTTAGCAGTACTAGAGCTGTTATATAAGCCAACAGTGCTTGAGGTCTCATCTAGATGGATTGCAGAATGGAAGAGATGGGTTCCATTGAGATGCTCAATAGGGCTGTCAAGTCTGTTTGAAATGCTGCTGAAGGATGGAAAGGAATATAAGTTAGGCATGGACTCTCCCAAGATTCCCTGCACACAAGTACTTTCCTTCAAATTGTTTTGAAACCTGACTTACCAGACCATAGTCTGCCTGGAAAAAGTTATCCTTGAGCCCCTTTTAGTGACAAAAGATGGGCTGTAGTTGTTTGTCCCTACCTCACAGCTGACATGGTCTCCTATTACAGGGTTCTGGCAGGCGTTTAAAAGTGAGTCATCCTACCACAGTTCTAGCCTGACATTTTTTTCCTATGAATGAGGCAAATCCCTCCATTCAGTCTGTCCCCAGTGAAAATCCTGTTTATCTTGTTGATTTAACTCCAGTTTTTCCCCAAGGATAAGTCACACAGACATGATCTGGTATAGAATGCCAGTCTTCACTTCTCTCTACCATAACTACAAATATTGATATGAAGGTTGCTACTCTGGAGGTACGACAAGTTAATTAAAGGGGAAAAAACAGTTTTTGGATGGAGAGGAAGATGGGAAACCACTGCTAGTAAGTGTAAACCCCTTTAATATTCTGATGACGTTCCACTCTATTCTGCTGACTCCTGGATTTAATGAAGTCAATTAAAATTGATGCTTTACTACGCGTACCTTGCTGACAAAGCCAATGAGTTAAGGACCCACAACCCTGGACAGAATTTCAAAAGACCAAAGCTTCTATTAAAGCATCTGTACAAAATACCCAAAATTGAATTGCCAGTATGAACTTTATTTTATTTTATGTTTGTTGGTTTTCTGCTTACATACAGCAGATAAAGTAGTTCATGAGAAAACATGGGTAGCCTGGCTTTATATTCAACATTCACTTTTTCTGATGTGAACAAAGAAATGTGATACCAGACTAAAGAAACCTCCAAAATTATTCAAATCGTAATCCCTAATCTGCAACTAATTCCCCCTCCCCCTGTTATGAAGACTGCAAAGGGTGAATATATTTATCATTTATACTGATATTGGTACTTTTTCTAATCAAATTATATAGCCAGAGGTAGGACTAATAAATCTTCCACTATAAGTGAGTTCACTATGGTCCATGACCAGAACACACATTCAAAAACAAAAACCTCCATCTAGCCGCTTCATTCTTGGCTGTGCTGATCTGTTTTAAGAAATAAGAAAATAAAGTCTTAAATACATAATGCAATTTCAGAAGTTGTTTATTCTGGGCAAACAATCAGAAATATTGTGTCTGACATTTTTGAAAGTCCACATTGAAACATTAAGGCTAGAAAGAGACAAGGTGGGTGAGGCAATATCTTTTATTGGACCAACTTCTGTAGGTGGAATTGACAAGCTTTTCAGCTTCACTAAGCTTTTCTTCAGGTTACTGCAAACAACACGGCAAACAGGGATAGAAAGGGCTGTTCTATTAATATGCACCATACACCACATAGAAAGCAAATATCCTCGGTTACTGGAAACAGATGCCATGTGATGTCTGGGTGGTCTATACAGTTGAATAATTGATACAGAAAAAATCATCAATTTGCATCGTTAAAAATCAATTTATAAGTATTTTAGGTTGCCTTTGTTAGTGTTGAGTAGTTTATTTACAACAATTGATAATTACATTTTTTTCTACTTGCAATTTTTTTTCTTTTCATGAAAAATTCCTCTTTTTAATACCGCTTGTGAGCTCATAAAGTCCACATTCGGATTGTGATTTTTTTTGGCTTAATTTAAAATGCTTCACAATGTCACAGCAGTTCTATAACCATCTGTCAATGCAGGGTATTTTGAGACTATCTTAAGGTAGTAAAGGAGGTATGTGAAGGTGTAATAAAAAAGAAAACACAGCAACATATATATATATATAGACCCTATTCTCACTTATTGGTTTTGCAAATATTCATTATCCCACTTTTCTATGTGTTCATTGCCTGTTCTAAGGCCCACTGAAGTCAGTGGAAGTATTCCTATTGACTTTAGTGGACTTGGTAGGAGATTCTGAGATAGATAATATTGACTGTGTCTTACTGAAATAAAAGTGTATGTCCCTGCACCACAGTCTATGTGAGCACGGGCTAAACTGATATCTCAGCATGGAATGCAAAGATGGACTGTCATATTCGTCTGTTTCATCTGTAAAGGGTAACTCAGTCTAATGAAAATCAAAGACCTAAATCAGCATTCAGCAATAAGCAGGCAAATGCCTTTGTTTCACTACTTGGCTTCATATAATAAGGTACAAGAGCTGCCTCAGGACAAGCTGTACTTAATGTTCCTAATACTGCCATTCTCAGTACTTAGAAAAAAAGGGGCCTTATTTCTTCTTTCATTAGTGCTGATGTTTTGGAATCCTTGGAAAGGGAACAATCATCTTCATATGGTTTGGTAAGGACAGTGAAATTCAAAGCCTAACAGAAGGAATTACTGGCACAGAAGTTAGTTAAATAGTGTGAGTTGCTAATTGCACTGAGCTCTTGTTGTGGAATGGCTGAACAATTGTAAATTTAGAAAAGTTCCCTTTATTTCATGAATGCTATGACATATTGGAACTCCAGTCAACACAAAATGCAGCTACTCAGATCATTTTCCTTCCTTTTGATCAGTTAATGTCATCCCCTCTTTGAATCTCTTCACTGGTTCCCTCTTTTCCCACTGCATCAAGTTTGAAGTCCTTTTCCTTGTTTTTAAGACCCAACATACCTCCCTTCCCTCTTATCTAACTTTTCCGCTAATTGAAGTGTAACCCCTGCAACACTGGGCCCATCACCTCTACCCATGATGACAGCCTGAAATGACTTCTTCTGTATCCACTGCCACACTTTCTTTTACATTGCCCCAATGAATGGCACACCCTTCCTGAGGTGATCATAGATTCCAAGGCCGGAAGAGACCATGGTAATTATCTATTCTGACCTCTTACATAAGAACATACCCTAGAACTTCCCCAAAACAATTTCTAGAGCATATATTTTAAACAGATCAGTCAATTTTGATTTTAAAATTTCCAGTGATAAAGAATCTACCACAACCCAGGTACATTTTTCCAATGATTAATTACTCTCACTGTTAAAATGTATACATTATTTCCAGGTTCAATTTCTCTAGCTTCAACTTCCAGCTATTGGATCATGTTATACCTTTCTCTGGTAGATTGAAGAGCTCTTTATCAAATATTTATTCTCCACAATTCTCATAGACCACCTCTTAGCCTTCTCTCTGTTAAGCTAAATAAACTGAGCACCTTGATCACTAGAAGGCATGTTTTCTAATCCTTTAATCATTCATGTGGCTCTTCTGTGAACCCTCTCCAACTTAGTCAACATCCTTTTAAACTTGTGGACACCAGAATTTGATACAGTATTCCAGCAGTGGTTGTACCAGTGCCTAATACAGTTGTAAAGCAATCTCTCTACTCCTACTTGAGATTGTCTCGGTGAACCGCAAGAAGGACAGGAGACTTGTTATGGGTTTTAATCAGTCTGCAACTTTATTATATAGATATCTGGGACTGCCCAGCAGATAAAGTATACAGTGCAGGAAAATCCATGCTTATTCAAATCAATTCTCTGGGGCTTTCACCAGACCTCCTTTGTTTAATCCATGCTTATTTAAATCAGTTTTCCAGGGCTTTCACCAGCCCCAATTTGTTTCCATCCAGGTTCCCCAGCCAACCCATGGCTTGGACCTTACCATCCACCAGCCTCATAAGAGGGTTAAGGGGGGCTATGAGAATGGGGTGGGGGAGTTGGCTCCCTGCTGTACCAATCATAGGAATCTCCAAACCTCCTCCCCCATTCTGTTCCTTTTACCAGTACCTCCTTTTAAGTCCTTTACCAGGCAATTTATCTGGTCACTGACTGCCCTCCCTATGGAGTACCTGCACTGAACATCTGCCACAAGGAGGCGCCAGCCATTTGCTTGGCTGCCTCCCCCCCAACCCCACCGGGTTCCCAGACATCTGCAAATGGCCTCTTGGCTAGCAGCCCTACTGAGGAGAAAGAACCCATTGTCCCATGTGTGATCATCAAGGGGCACCAGCAGCTGCATTGTTCTTGACCTGGTACTGGAACAACCACCCTTAATGGAGGGCCACATAGGCGACCCATTCTCTGGATCCTTGAATTGACAGGACTCCTTAAAACAAAACAAAATAAACAACTCGTAAGCTGGAGCCAATAATGTGCATTCCGCCGATCACATGACATTTCGAGGTTCCAGAGAGCTTACATAATTTGGCAAACTGGAAATGAGACAAGGCATCTGCTATGCCATTATCCATGCCCGGCACGTGCTTGGAAGAAAAGAAAAAAAGATGTTGACGGTTAAGCGTTGGAGAACAAATGCCCTTACCAACTTTTCAATCCTTTCCAATCTGGAAGTTTTGCGACTGATAACCGCTACCACTGCCATGCTGTTGCACCACAGGCACACCCTTATATTAGCTCCAAATTAATAACCATTTGTACCTGCACAATGATACCCCATTAAATTGAGTTAGCAATCTTTTCCACACCCACAAGTCTTACTACATCTATGTAGTGACTTGTACGTAATTGTGTGATCTGGCTATGCCAGCTGTTGCCGCTGCTAGCCGGGCAGAAAACGCCTACCCCAGGGCAACAACCCTGCAAGCAAAGTTCAGCTCAAAGCCCAGGTAGGTTCATGTAGTAGGAGGGGCTTTTTGTTGTTGTTGTTTTTGCTAGGGGTTCTCCTAACTATTTAGCCAGGGCCTGAAATGTGCCCAACAGGTGAAAACACTCATTTGACCCAGCTCGCCTTGCGAACAAAATTATGCAAATAATGCACTACTTGGTTTAGTCCCGCTGACTGCACCACTGCCCAGTGCAACACTGTACTGAATTTCTCAAAAGCTGCCCAGGATACTGAACAGCCCATGGGCATAGCCTTGTCAAAATTGCCGGTGGCAGGCGTCTTGCAAACATGCCTGTATTTACAGGGGTTGTGGAAACAACCACCATTATTAAATGCCCAGCAAATACTATTACGTGCCCGGGGCCCCTTTCGAGCTTGTTGCGATATGAACAAACCCCTGGCACCCTTGGTGCTATGTCCTTGAACCACAGTGTGTGATGCCACCTTATTCCAGTTTGTGTTGCTGCCCTTAATGGAAACTGCTTATGACATGCCCCCAAACATACTGGGTGCCTGCCTAATTATATCTTTATAATTAACAAAGGCAGGGCTTCTGTCCGGGTAGGCCTGTACCATAACACCCGCATAGACGACGAGGGCAGCCTCCCAATTTTTTCCATGTTCTAGGCACCATTGGCCTCTTGGGCAATTAGCTGTTTTGCTTGCCTTGTCCATGTTTACTGCCTGTGAATACCTTCCTGTGCCATAGGGACATTATATCCACAAATTTGCCTGTGAGGATTTGCACAGCTGGTACATGAAACAGTTAAATTTTCCTTGCCATGCTCTATCCCCCTCAGCCCATACACATTGACTCCCTTGCCTTGCTTGTTTGCTTTGCAAACACTGATTGCTTCACCTCACTTGCAAATTCACCCTCCCTGGTTGCCCCTTCCAACCTGCCTAGGGGTGAAAGTACCTGGGACAGGGGATGCTAGTTTCTCTTCTTTCCACTGTCCCCTTTCTGTGTAATTTTCCTGTGCCTGCCCTTCCCTGTCTTTGGGGCTGAGGGGGGGAGGGGGGGGCGGACAGCCCCTGTTTTCCTGAGCTTACCCTTCTCTGTGCCCCTGGAACCATGCTGCTTCCAATGCTGTTTGCTCATACTTTCCTGGGGCCATGCTGCTTCCACGTGGTCCTGCAGCAAGTCTTAGAGCCCCAGCCAATTCCTGTTCTGCCCAGCCTGTGCTGGCTTCCTCGCTGCTTGGACATAGAAACTTGCCCCATCCAGGTTTCGTACCTTTATGCACTTTCCTGGTGGGGGGAAGTCATTGCTGCAAAGCACCTTTTGCAACAGTTTCTGACCTTCCCCCTTCATCCCCCACCACTCAAAGCAGAGCTGCCTTTATTTGGGTAAGCCCAGACAAATTCTGCCCCACCTTTAGTTGTGTTGCAGTCATTCCCTTGTTTATTCATCCAAGGATTGCATTAGCCTTTTTGGCCACAGCATCACATTGCTGTGAATCAGTGACCTGTACCCTTCATTATTTATCACTCCCCTAATTCTTGTGTCACCTGAAAACTTCATCAGTGATAATTTTATGTTTTCTTCTAAGTCATTGACAAAAATATTAAGTCAAGAACAGACCCTTGTGGGAATTCACTAGAGATGCAGGTGTTGTTTAATATCCTCTCGAGATAGTAGTGGAACGGGAAGAGTGTTATCATCATACTATGAGAATACATCATCTGTTTTTCCTCAAATATGGAAAAGAAATATTTATTGAACACTTCTGCCTTTTTCTGAATTATTATTGATAATTCTACCATTTCCATCTAGTTATGGCCTATTCCATTGTTAGGATTCTTTTTGTTACAAGTATACATGAAAAATATACTTATTATTGTTCTTAACTATGTTGGTCATAGATTTCTCCTTTTGTATCTTTTCTTCCCTTATCATTTTCCTACAATTCCTAGCTTCTGATTTACATTTACTATCAACTTCTACTTTCTTCCATTTGTTATTTTTGTTTAATTTGAATTTTTATATCTGCCTTCACTTCCTCCCTAATCCAGGGTTTTTTGTTTGGTTGTTTGTTTTAAACACAATATGTACTTCTTCCTCATTTGTGGGATGGTGGATTTTTGGACAGCTAATAAGGTGCTCTTAAACTATTCTCACTTATCATTCATGTTTTTTTATGATTAAATTATTTCTCCAAGCTGATTTGGTTCATAATTGTTTTCTGCTTTGTGAAACTGACCCTTTTAAAGCATATATATGTGTATATATATGATGGTTGAAGCACTGGACTGGTACTCAGGAAACTTGGGTGGTGAGGGACCTTAGACAACCACTTAGCTTCTCTGCTCCTTAGTTCCCCATCTGTAAAACTGGAAGAGCAATATTCCCTATGTCATTAAGCTTTTGGCAAATTAATCCATTAATATTTGAGATGTGCTGATATTACTGTGATGAATTATAGTAAACAGTCTGCAAATAAAAAGTGTGTGTATAAAAACAAGCACAAGTGCACAACTTCAGGAGACCTCTTCCTGACTCTGAGTGTAGAGGCCCTCTTTCTGACTGACAAATTTAGGTCCCACACCTGCAAAGGGACTACTTGTGTGATTCAAGTCATTTTCATGTGTAAACATTTGTAGTATCAGACTCTTAATGAGTGACCTAGCCCATGTCACTCATTGTCTCTGACTCTCAGATTCCTCATCTGTAAATTGAGCATAATAATACTTAACGGGCCAGTCTTCCTATTATTTTAACTAATTTTAACTAATGATGAGCCACAGTGGAGTCATCCTTCCCATTGCCACTGGTAACGTTATAACTTAAAAGGATGATCTGATAAATGAAGGAACATATCACCTAAAGGTCAGCAAGAAACTCATTTTTAATTGTATTTGCTCTTGTTTTTCCTGCAGAGTGGTAATAAATATAAGATGGCTTTTGCCACCCCATATTTTTGATGGCATTCTATTGAGGTTGTCTATTTATTCTGTGTAAATCCATATGCACAGTCAAAAATACATAGCATGTCAAAAGATGTCTTGCCTTCAATTTTATCTAAATCTCACCTCCAAACTTTGGCATTGTGTCCTTTAATATCTCTGGTTGCCTTAAAAACATATCTGGCTGTTTCTTCTACTCATTTATATTATTTGCTTCACTGACCTGACTTGGCACCTTAGTTCATATTTACCTCTACTTCAGTAGATTAGTCTCTGTCTGAATTTCCTCTTTTTTGATTGTCCCATATATTTCTAGCAGTGCTTCAGTCTGAACAGTTTCTTATCTTACTTTATCAAAACTTCATAACTCTGAATGCCTCTATTTAGGTCATACAAAGAGAATAAACTCAACATCTTTACCATTCCCTCATAATATTGCTGAAATATATTACTATTGGTTTATTTTGTATGCCATCCAATGTCAATACAAAAAGGTGACTAGAAGGAACTTAGTATATTATTCTAAATAAGTGCTAAACATAACAAGTACCTATTATAGTAGCAATAATTCTTGTAATTTGTATTATATCCCTCTGCTTACACATCCTGTGATCCTGTTTACCTTTTTAACTATAGTATAAAGTGGATTAATGATTTGAATAATTTTTCTACAATAACTCAGACATGCATTTTCTGGCATAATATGTTGCATGCCTGTTCCATTTAACGGACACACACACACTTATCCTTCTCCCCAGACTTAATTTGTCTGTATTAGACTGCATGCAGCATGTATGACACAATCACTCCAAAGTCCCAAATCCTGACTATTGTCTGTCTCATTCCTCATCTTGATATATCTTTCAGGTTCAGTTTCACAGAATATCAGGGTTGGAAGGGACCTTAGGAGGTCATCTAGTCCAACCCCCTGCTCAAACCAGGACCCATCCCCAATTTTTGCCCCAGATCCCTAAATGGCCCCCTCAAGGATTGAACTCACAACCCTGGGTTTAGCAGGCCAGTGCTCAAACCACTGAGCTATCCCTTCCCCTTGATGATAGAATTAACATATTATATCATCTTTGTCTCTCCCCTTCCAAATTGGAAATTCCATCTGGTCAGGTGATTACACCAGAAGCTTGAAGGCTCTTTGGTTGAAAACAAGAGACTGACCCTCTGTCTCACTATCCTACCTTGGGCAAAAATTACTTGATGATGCCACACCCACTCATGTAAACTGTGTACTGGGAAAAAGCAGAAACTCACAACAAATAAATATCCTTGATTAAATGCTTACATTATACAGACAACACTCTGAGTACATACATAATAAATCACAAAACCAATTCCTAAGTTATGCCACTTGGTAATCTTTCTAGCAAATTGATATCCCTTTGTAGACTGACACACTCTTTCCCATTACCTGTTTGCCACAGAATGAATTGTCTTGCCCCTCTGCATCTTGGTGTCACCTAACGAATAATTTGTAAGGTTCCAAATGATTATTGTCTTTGGAAAAAAATAAGTGATACACCATCCATTTAATTTATTTCTCTTGCCTACATATACACTAAGAACATAAAAACGTAAGAAAGGCCGTACTGGGTCAGACCAAAGGTCCATCCAGCCCAGTATCCTGTCCACCGACAGTGGCCAAAGCCAGGTGCCCTGGAGTGAGTGGACCTAACAGGTAATGATCAAGAGATCTCTCTCCTGCCATCCATCACCCCCCTCTGACAAACAGAGGCTAAGGACACCGTTCCTTACCCATCCTGGCTAATAGCCATTAATGGACTTCATCTCCATGAATTTATCCAGTTCTCCTTTAAACCCTGTTACATTCCTAGCCTTCACAGCCTCCTCAGGCAAGGAGTTCCACAGGTTGACTGTGCGCTGTGTGAAGAAGAACTTCCTTTTATTTGTTTTAAACCTGCTGCCCACTAATTTCAGTGGGTGGCCTCTTCTTTTTCTATTATGAGAACAACTAAATAACTTTTCCTTATTCACTTCCTCCACACCACTCACAATTGTATATACCTCTATTATATCCTGCCTTAGTCTCCTCTTTTCCAAGCTAAAAAGTCCTAGCCTCTTTAATCTCTCCTTATATGGGACCCATTCCAGATCCCTACTCATTTTAGTTGCCCTTCTCTGAACCTTTTCTAATGCCAGTGTATCCTTTTTGAGATGAGGAGACCACAGTTGTACGTAGTGTTCAAGATGTGGGCGCACTATGGATTTGTATAAGGGCAATAAGATATTCTCCATCTTATTCTCTATCCCTTTTTTAATGATTCCTAACATCCTGTTTGCTTTTTTGACTGCTGTTGCACACTGCATGGACATCTTCAGAGAACTATCCACGATGACTCCAAGATCTTTTTCCTCAGAAGTTGAAGCTAAATTAGCCTCCATCATATTGTATGTATAGTTGGGGTTATTTTTTCCAATGTGCATTACTTTACATTTATCCATATTAAATTTCATTTGCCATTTTGTTGCCCAATCATTTAGTTTTGTGAGATCTTTAACTAATAACTTAGATCTTTAAAAATCCAGAACTTGTACACCCATGCTGGCTGATTGTAAAAAAAAAAAGTTTTTCTTCAAGGTGTTCCTTCTATAAGGAACCAGTTGTCCCCTCTGTGTCTGCATGTGAATGGAAGATAGATCAGGAGTTGGGTCATCATCCCTCTTTCCCCTCAGCACATTTTCCAAGATACCCTCAGCACACATCTAAAGGTATCATACACAGAAATCTTTGATTTTATATAATATATTACTACCAATTATTCTTTAAGCCATTAATAAAACTCAAAGTTATTTTGTCTCCTTTGTTTTTTGTTCTTGCTCAAAAAAACCCTCATTCTTCATTTGACTTTCCTGTCTTTTCCTAGATTTTCTTTGTCAGATCTGTTTCACAAAGCTTTTCAAATCTGATCTTGCTCTCTCCCTCAATTTTTTTCTTATTGTCCTCTAGTCCTATCAGTCCATTCTCAGCTTCCATAGTCCCAATAGGCCATGCAGCCTATGCCTAACCTCTCAGCTCCCCCAACCCAACTCTAAACCTCCAAAATCAATAATTGGAAAACATTTCTCTCTTTACCCTGGCCTCCCACATAGAATCTCAGATACTTGAATACATGTTCTACCTTCTCAGGTTGCTATTAATTTCCTCCCAGTCCCTCCTGAGCCCTTCTATTCAGCCTCCAATGAATCATCAGCCTATCGTCAGACACTTGGCATACCCCAATCCCTCTTCTGGCCACCAATCAGTCTACCATCCGGGCACTTCCTGCAGCAAATAATCTCTCCCTCTCCCATCTCTGCCAAGAAAATCAATCTTTCAGTAATGCCATAATTCTCAATATTACCTGTCTCTCTATTTTAATCACTAGAGCCAATTTGCTCACATGTCTCAATCAGATTTAATTTATGCAGCTTATCTCACTTTGGTTAGATCCAAAATAGCCTCTGACCATGGCATTAATCCTGAAGTCTGCAGAAGATAATGGGAGGATTGGGTGCACACAGAATTCCTGGTCAGGACTACAGATTGTTCAGTATAGGGCATAGTGGAAAACATAATCTCTAGTAGCCCAACTTTGCATTTACTTCTCTTTGGGAAATCAACGTGTAGAAAAAGAGAATTTAACACTAAAACCAGCAGTGTATGTTTACTAATTTTATACATCTTTTTTACAAATGTCCCTTTTGTTTTCTACATGGTTATGCCAACAATTAACCACACACATACACACAAATGTCCTTACCTTCTTGCAAGCCTCTCCTAGCTGTAAAAAACATTTCCCAATTTACTGTCTCTAGCAGCCTGGAGCTCTCTTGAAAGATCCAGGAATTACCTGAACTCCTTTTATTATCTGTAGCTTCACTCTAAAATGCCTTTGCTTTGTCAGCCAAAATATTTTTATTATTTTTCTCTGCCAACTCAATATTGTCCCAAAACAATCTTGCCACTCCTTTTCCTGATGTGTTTTGTCTCACTTCTGTAAAAACTCCATCCTTTATTTTAAATCCCTAAGCATTTTCCTGATACATCCATATTTCTGCAATTCCAATAATATCAGACCATGCTTGTACAACAGCTGAACAGAATACAATTTTGGTTCAGCAATCTTATGTAACTATTCTATGAGCATTGGTACCAAATGTATTTAATTGTTTCCTGCTTCACTTTTTCTTCCCGTCATTTCCTACAATGGTAACCAGTAGATATGGTACATGATCTGGGATCTAGACAAAGAGAAAAAAGATAAAATTGGTTCAATATCTCAATGGCAAGGTTGAACTGGTGGCTTTTGTGATGCAATGTAATGAAATCCTTGCTCAGAGAATACAGTATCAAACACTCCTATTGAAAGAGCAAGAAAAGACCACATTTGCTACACTTCTTGTATGTTGCTACTCTTCTTGTATCTCTCTCTCTCTCTCTCATACACACACAGACAAATTGGTTGAGAGCAAACAGAAGTATATAAATCTGAATTTTGGGGATCATTGTGTAACACCGACAGATTCCAGTTGCCAGCAGGCGGCATAGAATCTGGGACCTCTAAAGCTTAGTGCATGAGCCTCTACTGCATGAGCTAAAAGCCACATGGCCCTTAGCTAAGCTTGTAGCAGACTCATTAATCTCTAAGAGCACCACACCGAGGAGGTGTGTGGGTTACAACTGCAGCCTGTGATACAATACAGTGAGATTGCTGCCCAGAAAATAAAAGCAGTGTTAAGACAGGAGACCTGTTAAAATATGGGGAGGGATGCACAGAAAGGGAAACTTATCATTATATATTCCAAGCAATGAAAATCTTGATAGATTTCTGTTTAGACATGAACAGAACATGTGTCCACACATACAGACATAGGTTGTTCTTCAAATCAACATTTGATAACAGTTGCCATACTGTGAAATCTGAGAGATCAATTTTTTTTTATAACAGTTGTAGGAAGTAACTGCCTTATTTCAGATTCTAGTGTGTTAACTGTTGACTTTTTAATGGTCAACAGTTAACATACAGTGTATATTCTGAGAGAGAGAGAGAGAGAATGAGAATCAAAGGGAAACTTATCATTACATATCCCTAGAGAAAATCTCCATCCAAATTATGTTGTCCATTCTGTATCCAACCCTTTACTCCTTAGCCTTTGGGCTACTCTAAACTGCACCAGCTGGCATTGATACCCTTAGGACCAACTGCCAGATGGGTATTGTCAGAGTACACTGAGCTCCAGAAACTCTCCCTATCCACCCCCTTACATACCGTCTCTGATGGAAACTCATGGGAGGAAGACATAGGAGTGGCTAGGATATGCTGACTCTATGGCTGCTGGGGGACTCCTCTATGCTGGTCTTATCCCTAGCTAAGGATTTCTGGTTAGTCTCCACTTCCATTGCATCACCCAAGCAGTACAACGGGAGGGGCCTGGAGCAGAGAATCACCCCCTGGATGTTCTAACAAGCCAAAATTTTCCAAATGTGTGGTTTAGTGTTAGCAGTAACAGTTTGCATCAAGCAGAGTATTGTCCACTGACTGCAACTCTAGCAAATGAAGATCCCTATAATGTAATACTGTGCCCATACTTAATATTCTGAAAGGAGCAATTTAAGTCAGATTATTTTTTCCATCCACTTGCTAAAGAACTTAACGTTCCTGAATAAGATATTCTTAGTAAGGCCTTTCAACATGCTATTTCCCCTTTACAACTGGAACATTAGTCCTTTTGCTATATCATAAAATTCAGGCACTAGATTGGAAAAGATTATTTGGCAAAAAAATTAAATGTATATTGAGATTCCAGGATAATCAGGATTTTTTGGTGTTGCTATTGTTTTTATAATACATTTTTGGACAGGTAACACTGTGTATTAATCTGCACCCTGAAAGTTTAATAAAAGTAAATTAATCATCTTTCCCATGCATTATGAAAGTAACATCAAGCAACACTGAATTCCAGGGCACATTTTCAGATTAACATTTCCATGAATATCACCCCCAACATGTTTCATTTCAGACTTGCTCAAATTAAATGAACAGATTTAAAGTTGAAGTATTTCCATAGGCCCTAAAGCATAAAATACTGCTTCCTTATGCTTGCTTGCTTACTGCATTTATGAGGCACAAATTAAAAATACTGACTGCCAAAGAATGCTCAGTACAGCATACCTTTGCATTTTTTGCATGCTGCCTCTTTGCATCAGATATTAAGAGTCAGACACAGAGTGCCTCTATTTTCTGAATTTAATTGCATTGAAGTTTGTCCCTTCAGTATGCAGGACCTTTCTGGAATGATGGATCTTCTGCAGGGTAGGCACTGTCAAATCTGTGGCCATGCCTGAATACACTTTGGTAATTTATTTCCTGCTTTCTTTGTGCTAATGTAATGAGCTACATCATAGCTGAGGTTCAGGAAGCTGTAGAAGCTGTCGTTTTTATCAGCACAGCATGTGCCAGTATTGAATGAGTAAACAATTTCTAAAGGTAAAAATTAAGAAAAAAATCAAAGCTGCTAACCATATTGTTTGTTATACTCTATAACATGCAAATGAATATGAAATCAAAAATATCTATACCAAGAGCAGTGTCTCCACTATCTGTTTTACAGATGGTTTGCAATCTTTGTTGAATTTAATTATTGAGCAGAAGCAAGGACTATAATAAAAAGTACATTTTATTTTTAAAAACTCTTAAAATAGGTTATGCTAGCCTTTTCCATTTCTACTTTATGGAGATAAACAGGTGTTGTATACTGACTTCGTCTATTCTATTGAAGAATCAAACTGTATAGTACCACATCAGATTTTAAATACAACATATAACTGATTCCAGGAGCATATCACATATATGATTACCAGTCTCTTTTTCTTCATCTTCTTTCCCAAAAATAAACGTAAATGAAATCCATGCAATCCACTCATTAGTTTGAAACTCAAACATACTATACACCAGGAGTCTCAAACTCAAATTACCATGAGGGCCGCATGAGGACTAGTGCATTGGCCCGAGGGCTGCATCACTGGCCCTGCCCCCAATCCACCCCTTCCATTAGGCCCCGCCCCTTCTCCACCTCCTCCCCATAGCGCGTGGCTCCCCGCTCCTCCCCCCTCCCTCCCAGAAACCGCGAAGCCGCCAGACAGCTGTTCTGGAGGCGGGAACTGCCTGGGGGTAAAAATAGAACCTTGGAGCAGCGCGGAGGTAATGGGGATCTTAGAGGCCACAGAACGTAACTGGGGGG
This sequence comes from Chelydra serpentina, assembly GCA_037349315.1. Lineage (NCBI taxonomy): Eukaryota > Metazoa > Chordata > Testudines > Chelydridae > Chelydra > Chelydra serpentina. Next base: position 84,376,158 of record JBAIAC010000004.1, read on the forward strand.
TGGGGGTGAGGGGATTTGGCGGCCACAGAACATAACTGGGGGGGAGTGAGGGGAGTTGGCGGCCATAGGACGTACCTGGGAGGACGGGTGTGGGGAGCCCTGGCGGCCCGCCTCTTCTCTCCCCCTCCTCCCCTGTGTGCGCGCTTCCCACCCCTCCCCCCTCCCTCCAAGAAACCGTGAAGCTGCCAGACAGCTGTTCTGGCGACAGAACTTCAGAAAGTAACTCAGGGTGGGGGACGCGGGGAGCCCAGCGGGCCACGTGTTTGAGACCCCTGCTATACACATTTATGTTTAGTCTGATTGATTTCTCCCCTTTACTTTTTAAAAATATTATTATTATCTGCAAGCATTATTTATCTCAAGTAAATCATGCATTAGTTAGTTAGAAAATATGTACTTCTTGTAGGCAATGCTTGTGTGCCAGGGAGGGGAGGCAGGAGTCTGCACAGAGCTCATTTCCAGAGAGTGGAGAGGAACGGGAGAGTGAACCACTTGGAGATTTATAGTACCTCTGACTTCCTTAGGTGATCAATTCTTCCAAGCAAATTAGGAAAATGAAGTTTTCTACCTGTCCAACAGGCTTTATACGTTAATGTTCATCACCTATTTTGGGACTACTCTTCCACCATCAGGAACTCCAGCAATGCTCCAGAATTAAAAGGAGTTAGAACTAGTGGGATGGCTTTTGCAGCAGTTTCAGAGTTTGTCAGCTGGCACCTGAATGTTCTCAGCTGTATATTTTTTTCTTCATGACACTGGTTAATTATGTAATAGAAGGTAGGAAAATATGCGGGGAGGACATTATACATCTAAAATGCATTTTGTTAAATTATTATGTTTATAATTTGCAAGCATGTAATACTGAGTACTCGTGGAACTCAGAAACTCAGAAGGAAATCTGTGGCCAAGAGTGTAAACAGTGAGTGGCTGAAGTTAGACTCCTAAATCCTTATTTAGGCTTCAAAATATGTGGCCTGATTTTCAAAAGTATTCAGCAACCAAAATCTCCCACTGAAGTCCCATTCTCCCACACCAGTCAAATTCTCTGTTACCCATTTAAAGCAGGTTTAAGTTCAATATGTGCCACTCTGGCAATACGAAGCACCTTTGGCGGGGCTGAGGACTTGGCCCTGAATACTCATTGGATATATGATACCTAGAAACAATACATATATTTAAATTATTAACATGCAAAATTTTGGCCATAGACATCATGGAGGAGGAAGAAAGAATTAGCTTGCTCTTCACAAGGTGCAATATACTTTATTTCCTTACACAGTGGTGGCACACAAGGTGTCCTGGGATAGATAAACATGATTGAACTGATGGAATGGGAAACTATGGTTTGCATCAGACAGCTGATTTAAGATGCTTTCATTTTAAATTCTGTTCCAGGTTCACAGGGAGTACACATGTATTTGTCATTGTGACAAAGCCCTTGTTGTGCAATGTGAATTTAAACTGTTCTTAGTGCACATAAAATCTTACTTTGAATTACCTCATGACAATCTGCTCACACTTATTACAACTTCCAGGAGTCAACAAATGTTTGTGTTCATATTCTCTGTGGTTAGCACCATTATAAATTCCCAGGAGATACAGATCCTTTGGATAGTAGCATGTCACAATATGCAGAATTAACTCACCAGTCCCCTCCAACAATCCCCGCCCATGAAAAAAACCATTATGAACTGCTGTAAGAAAAATCAGTAAAGGTTACAAGTGTCTCTATAGCATTGTGGACTTATAACAAACTTCTTCAGAAAAGAACAGGAATAAGGAACTGTACTGTGTTATGGCCTTGAGCTCCCTTAGCGATATAAAGGGAAACTCAAACATTAGCAGAGCGATGGATTTTCTTTGGAAAGAGAATAGCTATATTTGTTGAACAGAACTGAATGTTTGATTGTGAAAGCAAACCTGGTCATGCCTAAAATATATGAGAGAGAGAGAGAGAGAATGAATATATATATATAGCTTATATAGCTATTCTCTTTATATATAGAGAGAGAATATATATATATATATATATATATATATATATATATATATATATATATATATATTCTGCATGAGCATATTCTGCATGAGCATATTCTGAGTATGTTCTGGTACTGAACATTAAAACTGCTTGGGAATCCCTGCTTAATTCTTCTAATGTTTAACACAGAAATTAGTACCAAAGACATATTTTCTGACAATTTCTCAAACTTCCCCTTGAATATGCATACCCACTCATTCTCAAACATATGCTAGGTTTAATAAAATAAGGATCAAATTATGGGCCTGCTAAACCCTCCATTGTTTTGGTCCTTAATAAATGTCAGTTTCTTACTGGATTTGATTCTTCTCCCACTGAAGTAATTGAGAATGAATTTTTGCCATTAACTTTAATAGGAGGAGAATTAAGCTCCTAATATAATTTGAATAAGGAAGTTGTGTACAACCATATTTACTTTATTCATATTATGGTAGAACCCTTTCAGATTGAGGGAGGGGCGTTTCCCACTCCCCCATGGAACAACTTCATTATGAACTAAGCCTTCATCCTATTGAACTCCCACTGTCATCAAGGGGGCTGTGATTTCAGTCACTGTGTAGCTGTCGCTCCCGATGAAGCCAGTGGGAATTTTGGATGGATATGAACAGAAATATCAGGCTCCAGAATCCTACATTAATAATAATGATCACTAATAATTAGGGCAGCTGCAGACTTTGCTCTAGAAGATACTTCAGAATCTTGACATTCTAGAAGTTATGGTTGCTAAGATAACTTTCTAAGCGTGAAGTGAGTATAACCAGTACAGTTCATACTTCTGCCTAAGTCTGAATTCAGCCTGAAGCATTTGTTAACTATCATAGAAGTCTCATCATAGAATCTCAGGGTTGGAAGGGACCTCAGGAGGTCATCTAGTCCAACCCCCTGCTCAAAGCAGGACCAACCCCAACTAGATCATCCCAGCCAGGGCTTTGTCAAGCCTGACCTTAAAAACCTCCAAGGAAGGAGACTCCACCACCTCCCTAGGTTACTTTCTTCTGCTTTACAGTTTGGAAAACTAAGGCATAGAAAGGTTAAGTGAATTGTCCAAGACTGGAGAAAATGTCAGTGTCATGGTCAAGAACAGAAATCAGAGCCAAGAACTTTCAGGTCACTAGAACATCCTGCTTTTTCATTTCTCTTTCAAAAATATACAACAGTTTAGAATGTTGTTTTTTAGGCTCTATTTAGGAAATATCACATATATGGGATCTGAAAAGGTGCAAGGTAAGACCTATTCATTCAAAAAACTGACCTCCGTGGGAATTTTGTTGAATAAGGAATGCAAGATCAAGCCCAACCATTTTAACACATATGCAATGTTCCATAAATAGCTTAGCCTATATTTTACAGTACAATAAGAAAGGAATTCCAGCAGATAAGCACATTACAGGTATAATTTACAAGTTTCATGTTGACTGGCAAATGTATTTACAGTGAGACTTTCAAAGGCACAACAGGCAGTTAGATAACCAATTCCCATTGAAAGTCAATCACAATGGGGAACCTAGCGCTCCTTTGTGACTTTGAACATCTCCCCCTTACACAATTTATTACAGACTTTTTTAAAAAAACACTATTTTAGCTGATCAAGTCTCAATGACATCAGCGCAATGAATGAAAACCTCATGGATTAGTTTAAAAAATGCACCGCTACAGTATATGAATTGAGCAGTTAAGAAAGTAAAAATAATCTTTTTTAAAAAGATGAAATAATGTATTTTACCATACTCTAGCACAATAAAGGGGAGACAAAATAATGTAAAATACAAATATAGGATTGCATGATACAAGGAAGGAGCATTACATAGCAATAATAACTAATAATCCATCAGTAGATCATGAGACTTTGTAAAGTGTGTCATCAGCAGCTTCCCCTTCCCATCTGGTGGTGCTACACATAGAGTGAGTCTTTCCGGTAGCCCCTATGGCTTTTCTGGGGAGGGAATAGGCAGCTCTTCGGATTTAACTGATGAAATTCTCCAGCTATTACTATTCTATTTAGGAATAGCCATAGACTCAATGTACAGGAACAACTATGGAGACAGAAGAGAGTAAAGAAGCTCTCACTCTTTGCTCAGCTACGTACCATTCTCCATTACACTCATCAAAAGAATGGGAGAAGATTATTCAGTAGCAGAGAGAAACTCCCCCTATCTGCCCTCCCACCCCCCAGAATGAGTTCGGGAAGGGTACCAAAACTGAAGTGGTGGAGAATGTTAGATTGGGGTTAACCAAACCAAACATAATTACCTTTAGGGGGAAAAATACCCAGAAAGTCACCATTTTGATGAAAAAACCAAGAAAGTGACTTTTTGGTCACCATAGTTAGAGACAAGTATGCACATCTCCTATGCCACACCAATGTCACCAAAAGCAAAAAAAACCAAAACAGAAATGTGAGAAGGAATCTCCTAAAAACAACAATTTTCAGATGAATAATATACATTTTCTTTGATAACTGAGTAAATCATATTTATACCTTAAAAAGTACACCAGTGAAACATCTTTTCAGGCTGCGAATGTGCTTGCATGACAAAGGAAGACTTTTGTTAACAGTGTGATTTTGAAAGAAGAAGTGATGGAAGCAACTCATTCAAAAAGTTCCAAAAGAAGAAATAAATTATGTGTAGGACTAATATCATGCAACTGATGAAAATATGGTGGGTAGAGGAGTAAAATCACTGTCAGAAGATATTTATTCACAGTTTGAAAAGAATTGAATCCGCATGAATTTTTGACAAATCAAGATCAATGACATGGCTCAAATGGTGATATTTGTGCATCTGGTATTTGAAATCAGCAGTGCAAATGAAGACATTTTGATGATACTATCATTAAAGAAGGAAACAAGAGAGGAAGATAATTAAGTATGTTATTAAATGGAAAGTAACGGTGACAAACTAGTTTCTATAACAGATGGAGCACCAGCTATGTTTGGATCCAAGGCTTTATTGCTCACCATCAATAAGCACTCAGAGGAAAAGTGATAGACTTGACAAATGTTAAGGGATTAGCAGTAAAAAATGTTAATTCCACTCAAGTCAGAGGCCTTCTGCATCAAAATCTATTTGATGAACTTGAGGCAGCCTGTGAAGATGTGATTCTGCACAATGAGATGAGGTAGCTGAGCTACAGTAGAGTTCTGAAAATGTGTTTTGATCTTTTATCAGATATCAGAATATTCTTGGGATCAAGAAATGAAAAATGCGATGAGTTTTCTAACAGGCATGGTTGCTTGACTTTGCATTCCCGATCAACCTTACTGAGAAAAAGATGAATGAACTGAGTCAAGAATTGAAGGGGAAAGAAAAGGATATTACACACATGGTAAGTGTGATGAATCATTTAAAGTGAAGTTGGGTTTGTGGATAACGCAGATGAAAAAGAAAATATCACCATATCTCAGCTCTTTGGCATTACAGTACTTCACGTTACAGCGTGAAAACAACCCAGAGAAGTATAAAGAAAATAAAAATAAACTGACAAATACACAGAAGTGCTCCATGCAGAGGTGTATGCTGATCACTTTTAAAAAAATGAAAGCCTTAGAGCAGTTGAACCACAGTAAAGTTTGTTTCACCCCTTTCGGGACAATTAGCATCAAGAGCTGGCTGGCAAGCAAGGTGAATGAACTGTTATATTTGAATAGTGATGCATTAGAAAGGGAAATTGTCACTGTGCAAATTGATGTCATCTTGAAAGCCGGAAGCTGGAAGGTTGAATTGTGGATATTAGTGAACAAAAAGTCTCTAGCATTGCTGGCATTTTTTATAAATGTGAATGTTCTCTGCACATCAGTGCTGGTTTGCACTCTCCGTAATGAAACCATACATTCTAAATTTTGCCTACATATGTGTGATAGGTTGTGCTCCCCACACTTGCCCCTGAAAGGTTTAACATAGGCTAAATTGGCCAATTAACCTATTAGTCTGCAAACTGGGGGAGATTTATGCTGAGAGGAAAGCTCTAATTCAGGGAAGATCACCTGTGCAGGAACAGGTGAAGCTACTATAAAGCTAGGGAGCTGGTAATAGAAAAGGGGCTGCAGGGAAGTTGTCTGCAATTACTCCCTGGGAGAAAGGAGGTGTGTTTGGAACTATAGTGCCAGGTAGTGCACTTTGATACCCTGGAAGTGAAACACTATTCTGACATGGTCAGAGGGCTTAGTTATGAAGGAGCACCCTGACTTCCAGAGAAAGAGAGAGACCCCAGGCAGAAGAATCAAGAGAAGGGGGCATTGGACCTGTGAAGAGCTAATCCCTAAGCAACCAGGAAGAGGTGCCTTAGTGGTGGGTGGGCCCTGTGACAATAGGACTGATTAAGATCTGGAAAAATGCATTAGGATGGCCGTTTCTGATTACACAATAAATTTTGAGAAACTGTCAAAACACCTACAGTGTCAAATATCACATTATATGGTAAGTAGCCAATTTAACACATATTTATTACACCTAAGGGTTAAAATCCATAAAGGGGACTTAGACTCAATGTTGCAATGGCTAACTTTAGGTACCTGCCACCCACTGGAATCCAGAGCCCTGAGTTAGGCACTTGGGCTCCCTATTCAATGCAAGGGGACAGTTAGATATGGGATTGAAAGAAGCCAACAAGTTAATGAGAGAGCCACCTAAGCTAGCCAGTAGGAAATGCTGAGGAGAAGGGATGGGTTTAGGCCCCATCCTGCAAAGGGACCTAAGGGTATGTAACTTCAGGCTGGAGGGAGGTGCCTATTTCTGCTTGGGATTCATAGCCATTATCCCTCTCCTGGAGTTAGCTATCAAGCCAAGTCAGCCCTTTCTCTCTCTCTCAACAAAAAAATAAAAAATAAAGAGGTGGTGGTGTCCTTACAGGCAATAACCCATTGTTTAGAACACTTAGCTGGGTTGTGAAAGTCGCAAGTTCAAACCCACACTTAAATATTAATTGGAGCAGGGACTTGAATCCGGATGTCTCAGAAGTCTGTGTTAACCAGTGAGATATAGAGTCATTCTAACTTACCTTTGGGCCCATTCATTTAGCTCATGCAAAATAGAACAGCTTCAACTTGAGAGAGACCCCATCTCATAATATCCTATAGCTCAGTGGTTAGGGCACCACCCACATCCTGGGTAGGTGGGATACTTATGTTCAAGACCCTACCTGAAATCAGGTTTGCTGGGTATTTGACGCTGTATCTCCCACATTGCCCTGAGCGCTTTAACCACTCATGCTATTTTGTATACAGGGGGACACTGCCACCACCTCCTCGTCTGTATTTTATTTTGATTAAGTGTGCTCTGAGAATGCATGCTAGATCCGGCAAAGGAACATAGAGTCTGAGAACCCCCCCAGGGCTTAGCTACCAAGCAGATTAGCAGCAACAGGACTTAGGTGGTTTTGTGCATGCCCACCAGCAGAAATAAAAGGGCCTAGGGGACTTTAGATGCTTACAAGGTTAGGTGGCAGGGGTTTTGAGGAGCTACATTTCCGACTTAAAGTGGTAGTTAGCTGCTTAAATCACTTTGTGGCTCTAACCCAAAGCCCTCATCCAACTTATTATGTTGCATAGTAGTATTTATCCTTTATGGTGGGTCAATCAATTGCCAGTGAAATTCTAGCGGCTAAAGCAGAGACTTGGGAGTCAAAACAGTTGCTTGTATTCCCAGCTCTGTAGCTCTTTTTATGATCTTGGGCAAATTATTTAGGCCATTTTTATAAATCTGGATTCCTAAAATTTGACACCCAACTCCATATTTAAAGACCTAAATATAGGGGTTTGAATTTTCAGAAACACTGAATTTTGTGGTTGCTCACCTATTTAATCAAGCTCTAATTTATATGCCAATCTTTAAGCATCTAAGATTTAAAGTGTTTTGTCTATATAGAATCTTATCCTTCTTATGCATCCAACATTTCCAGTGCATTCAGTGGGAATGCAGGATGAGTCCAATGGATTTTGTTAAACAGAATTTTTTTTTAAAAACACACCTTAAAATTGGGTCAGAACTCACAAATAAATATTTAGTTAAACTAAATTCCCATTCCTCCCATTTTTCTTGCTGCTTTCAGAGGTTGCTTTAGTGTCATTCACCAATATTAAATCTAACTACAAGCTGCACAAAAATAGTTCTAAAATGCCCTGAAACTAGGGATTTATGCCAAAGCTTCTATAACTTCATGAATAGTAAAAAAAAAGATTGATTAGTGAGTCATGTTATCACACTACACTGAACATGAAGGAAAGTAATGACTATTTACCATTTAATATACTTATTATTATTATTTATATAGCATCATCAATGAGTGCTATGTGGAACAAGTAAAGATACCCCCAAAGAACTTAAAATCTGGTTGAGATGAGAACAACCAGAGAGAGACAAGAATTCATGGAGGGGCAAAAAGGAAGAGGACAGGGGACGTGCCAGTAGGGCACTCTCTGTGAGGCCTCTTTGTAAGTTTCTCTGGAGCAAAGTTGATTCAAAGAAGCCCCAAAGTGTTGACTTTCCTAGCGTACTGCATCTAAGCCTTAGAGGATCTATTAGCTAGGGCTATGAGTATGGCTGTGATGATGGGACAGTCTGTATGTTGCTGCTTTAAATTATAGGCATTAGGCTTATGTACTTTGCAGTGTTAGTGCTGTTGTACTGCTGTGTGGCTATTCCTCACGGACTGTGAATTGAGAATGAGGGGGGAGGGATAGCTCAGTGGTTTGAGCACTGGCCTGCTAAACCCAGGATTGGAAGTTCAATCCTTGAGGGGGCCACTTAGGGATCTGGGGCAAAAATTGGGGATTGGTCCTGCTTTGAGCAGGGGGTTGGACTAGATGACCTCTTAAGGTCCCTTCCAACCCTGATATTCTATGATTCTATGAGATTTTTCAAAGCTGCCTCTTGGGAGTTAGGTTCCCAGCTCCCACAAAAATTCAACAGGCAACCTACTCTCCTACAGGCCTTGAAAACCATACCCTTAGCTGTGAGGAAGGGGAGGGTGGTAGACTGGCAGATTTTTGCATTTAAATCTAAATAAATGAAGAAATATTATGGTTATCAATTAATCAAAGTTAACTGAAGTGATTAATGCAAAAAAATGTTCCTAGATTAACTTTTGCTCATAGAAATCCACTCAGTCCTACTTCTAGCTTAACAATCACTAAGATAAACAACTTTGTTTACATTTAAGGGAGATATTGCTGCCTTCTTCTTATTTACAATGTCACCTGAAAGTGAGAAAAAGCATTCACATGGCATTGTTGTAGCAGAGTTTGCATGATATTCCCATGCAAGATATGCTTACCATTCGTATGCCCTGTCATGCTATGACTTGCAGGCGTAAAAATTTTACATTGTTTTGTTTTTGAGTGCAGTAACATAAAAAAAAGTAATTCTACATTTGTAAGTTGCACTTTTATGATAAAGAGATTGCACTACAGTACTTGTCTGACATGAATTGAAAAATACTATTTCTTTTATCTTTTTTACAGTGCAAATATTTGTAATCAAAAATAATAATCTATTTTTATAATTTAATATACACTGCACACTTTGTATTCTGTGTTATAATTGAAATCAATATATTTGAAAATGTAGAAAAACATTCAAAAATATTTATAATAAATTTAAATTGGCATTCTATTATTGTCTAGCAGCGTGATTAAAACTGATTAATTGTAACTATTTTTTTTAAATCTTGTGTTTAATTGAAATTATCTTTAATCATGTGACAGCCCTAATAAATACAATAATAATGATGATGTTCTTGAGTATTATTACAGTGATGCCTAGATCGTATTCCCCTTTGTCCTAGGCTCTTTACAAACATGAGAAGAAACAATCTATACCTTCCCCACTAAATCTAACAGAATTCTCCCCAAAACACTGAGAGATCCAGTGACCAGTCTGAGGTCACAGGAAGCTGGGCAAAGCAAGGTACATATACAGCATGCATTACATCTTAACCACAAAACCAGCCTTCCTGCTTTGTAAGTTAATAAGCATGCTAAGGATAACAAATGAGCTTACAAATAGTAATAAAGCATCTCCAATGCATTGGAACCAGTTATATATTTGTAACATAAATGGTGGTTTATGTAGAGAGAAAACCAAGCTTAATTAACCTGTGTTTGCAAACATCTCATTACTTTATTGTTAAGTTTCCTCCCAATCACATACTTAGTCTTATTTTTAATAACTAATTTCATGCATTCTGATAGAGTAGCTGCTTTTATCATGTTTTCAAAATGACTTGCAGTAACAGCTCGAAACACTCCCCTATTGCATTATTGTGCTAGTTCAAAGAAGGGATAAACACATACACACTCCAAACTTCAAATTAAGAAAACAAAATCACGCATTTTAGAACCCAGTCAGAGTTTGGGGATATGCCCAAAATTTGACAAGTATTGACCTGAAAATGAATGTTCCATGGGATTCTGTCTTTTTGTTCCATGTATAAGTCTTCCAAATTAGTTGTGTGCAGGAAACCTTGCACTGAAATATTTTCTGATTTAAAAATCAGGAGGGTCAGAATGCACTTCATTATTAACACTTTGTATTTTTTTTAAATTTTGAATAGGTAATAATAAACAACCCCCCCTTTTTTGGAAAGCCAAATCAGTGTGTGCCAGATTGTATTTTGTTACTAATATTTTTAAACCCCTTTTTCTTTTTCACACTTATTTTTTCCTCTAGAGTTCTAGTACATAACATTCATTGCAAGGCTGCTGATGGAGACCCACTGTTCCCCCCCAAACACATATAATAATGCAGCAGTTTTTGGACATATCCCACAGAAGCCAAATGTGTCCCTTGTACAGCGTTCCAAGAGCACAACTCCAGCCAGCAAAGCCACTCCTGTGAAATCTTGGCAGGATAGAAGCTGTTTGCCTTCTCTAGAGTTCCAGTTCTGCTGTTCATACTCACAATGATCCACACTTCCCCACACGAGTAGTCTCATTGATTTCAATAGAGTAAAAGGCACATAGTGTGAATAAGAGGTACAGAAATGGATGCCTAAAGATTAGAGGCACTGGAGTGGAAATTGCCAAAATGACTGAGACAAGAAAAAAATATAATGCACCTCTTTCAGAATCCCTAATCTTCTTTTTCAGTTTTTGCTTTAAAATGTAATAAATGTAAACATTTAAAATCCAGGATGGATTTAAAATATATATTTTACAATCAGATCTATGGTAGTGACTGGCTTTCTGATGTCTCAACCAGATGGTGGCTACTATTTTTCCTACAAAGATGTCAACACTTTGTTGCATGTTTAAGCAAAATAAAGTCCATCTGAAGTTCGAATGTTCTGTGATCTCTCTTAAAAAATAAAAACTGAAGGCCAAATCCTCCCCACTCTCTGCAACAGGTATCTGAGTTTGAGACAAGGGGGTTCTGCAGGAACAACTGAGAATGGGGAAGAAAGGAATCCCTGCACACATGCCCATGCTTCAAGGTGGAGACTGGGCAGCTGCCACTACAAGCCTGAGGCTGCCAAGGCAGCCCCTCTTCCTGCTACAACTGCTCCCTGTGGAACAATGACCAGTGGATCAGTTTAATAGGAGATCCCCTAGTATCATCCCTGCTCCTGTCACAACTCATCCCTCCTCGGCTCCAAAACCCATTACACAGACCCCTGCACAAAACTGTGTTCAATGACTCTAAAAATCCTGCCCAAACCCACCTTGAGGTGAAACTGTAGCAACCAGTACATTTCTATGCAGGGCCTTGACTGTCAACCATGACTAGCTTTTAAAAGTAGCAAAGCCATTTGATCCAATGGGATTACCTTTCATTCCTCTAACAGGGGAGGTATATACCATGTGAGAATGGTTTTTGTATTCCTTTGTGTTATATATTATAATAGCTGTTATTAAATGGGTCCACCTTGGTATAAATCTGCTGAGTTCAGTGCCTTTACACTGGGGCTGAATGTATATATTGCAGTTGTCTGGTGATTAAATCCAACAGCAGACTGTATGTCGGAAAATACAGCATATTTTGAAAATATAAACACAGATTCCTTTAAAAAATCGCCGTAACAAAAGATGGAAGCCATAACATAGTGATAGTGATCGTTGACTGTATGCACTACATAAAAATATCTTATGTCACATGCTTTTAGCCCACACAGAACCAACTCTTCATCATTCATCATTTTGATATCTTCAGAGAGGTGTCCTCAGTAGTCCATGTTTGTGTGTGTATGGGTGTGTGTGAGTAGAGATGGCAGATAACCTTTTCCTTTTGAGATCCATAAGGAATGGCTAATTGGTAAGGGTGGCATTGGGGGGATCCACCCTGGCAGCAGGGAATGTCACAGTCTGCAGCCCTGATGACAACTACAACCAAGAGTTTAGCAGCTGTTCAGAAGTGAAGACTCTGTAATTCAGCGGGGAGAGTAACAATAAGTGATTGGGTAGCAGCACCAGCAGGGAGCAGCTGCGGTCAGCCAAGTCTGCCCCCCGGTGGATCCAAAAGACCTGATTCAAGAACACTAGGTTTTAGGGGGTACCATCCACAACTTCCCCTAATCTGCACACAACATTGCAGCACAGACCTTTGGGAGTAGAGCAGTTGGGTCAGCACTCCTGCAGACCTTTTGGATGTTTTTTTCTTCAGGACTATAGAGCCCTCAACCTTTTGCTGTACTCTGATGATCCCAGTTTGTTTCTCAACAACCTTTAGACGTGATTTACAACGTTGATATTATGTCAAGATAAATGTGATTTAGGATCATTTATTGTCTAGCTTGTGTGATTTTGATTTTCCATGATAGCAATACCATTGCCTTGTCTATAGTCAAAATAAATATATCTAGCTATTGACATCTACTATATTAAATATTGTAACAATATTGTAACTATCCAAAACATCCATTTAAGTTTCAGAATGATAATGAAAGTAGACAGCTGCTTCTATAATCACTGAGATTTAAATCAAAAAGTCCTCTGAGATTGGTTTGTTTATTTAGATTGTAAACACTTCAATCTAAAATAAGTCTCTTAAAAAATGTGTATTTAGTGCCAAGCAGTTTGGGGTCCTGACCTCTACTGGGACTTTTAGGTTCGACTAGAATAATAAGTAATAATTTATTACAAAACAAAAACAAATGTTAGTATTTTACCTTCAAACACTGCTTCTTTCATATGGAAGAACAACACTTTCCCAACCAAGAATTAACATAATGATTTAGGATTAGAAGGATGTTAGGTTCCTGAAAATGATAAAGGATTTCTGGACAGAGAAATTAACTTTTCTGTGAATGGTTTGTTAAGGACATCACTCTGATATGTACTGACTCTGTCCTAGAAGCAGTGAACTCTCCTATTTCACTGCTATACTTGGAAGTGCAGAATTATAAGATTTTTAGGTAGACCCTTTAGTGCAGTTTTGGTCATTTTATGATGCAATATTATGAGACTGCTGAAGAGTTCTTTCTCTGTGGGTCCTCATCTGTGACTAAGAGCCTGCTAGCCATTAGCATGGAGGAAAGCAGCTGTTGAGTTTCAGAGATCTATGGAAGTTACTCTGATTTAAGCGTTGTCATTTGTTTTTTTAGGGTGTGTGCTGAGGACTTCATTCACCCTTGCTATTATATGGGGTGTAAATTTCACCTCCCTCCAAATTCCTTCCACCCTGTACCAGCAAAGGCAGTTGGACCAGTGGTGTCATTCATCTCCTGTTGGAATGTTGCTACCATTTGCCCTTTCCTAGGCACTCCACCAGGAGAGGGCAGATTTAACGTGAAGGTGGCGATCCATAGAACCCCTACTTTCATAGTCTACCTGAAGGATGTGTTGATGAGCTCATCTCCTGAGCGTTCAGGCCACATTCCCCTCCTGAGCCATCCTCATTTTTTTCTCTGTTGTATGCTATTTAGGTTCCCATATCATGCCCATGACCAAGGAATCTGACTGACTTGTGGAGATGAAAATAAGCACAAGCTGCTCTGACTGGCTCCAGGACCCCAGATGATAAAGAATTGTGGACAGCTTACCTCTCACCTCAACCCTTCTTGGTGGACTCTGTCTGTGTGCTCCATTCATGCTGCTTATGCCATGGTGTGCAGTAAAGTGACAATTGGAGAGTCTTAAGGGGTTCCAGTTCTGTCCCAACATTGCGGATACTGAACTATTTTTTATTTTCCAAAAGCTTTCCAGCAGATCATGACACCATTTTTTTTAGAATTGAGGAGCACTTGTGTGCACAAAAACATGCCTATTTCTATTCACAATTATTGTAACTGTGCATGCAAATTGGCTATTTACAAGCACACGTGACCATATATATTCCGAGTTTCTCAGACAATACTTGTGTTTTCATATATGATTGTACAGTACTTAGCACAATTTATCAATAAATAGTAATTATACTGTACATACCTAAGTGGCCATTTCCACTTGCAAATATCTAATCTGAGAGTGCTGGTTCAGCAAATACATATGTAAACACAAGCATGGAATTATGCCTTCATATCTGCATTTTCAAGCAGAGGTGTTTGTGGTTTTTAGTTTAGTTTTGTTTTTTTAAGTGCCTCTGCATGTTCTATTTTTAGAAAAGGATGTTTATGCATGATCTTACCACCTGACCATCAAGAAATGTTTGCCCCTTATCTAGCACACCATCAAATGTCTTCTTTGGAGAAACTCAGTGTCAAAAGTTCATAGAACTTGAAATAAATGGTGTCATGTAATGAAGTTGGTGCCCTTTGAATAACCTTATTTTTATTGATGTAGCGATTAGGATTTAATTTGTGAAGTTTTATTTTGAACAACTTTTGTGAACTGTTAAAAGGGGTAAAAACCACATAATCTAAAGATAAGCAGATAGTGTTTGGTAAATGGACCCTTATCTCCAGGTTGAAAATTTAATCTCAGCATTATAAAGTGAAACTTCTCCTCTTTACTTTTTATAGACGGTGAAACATATCTACATGACTGATTCATTTGACTATGAACAACAGATGCACCATTATGTCTATGCTTCCCTTTTTCTCATCTTTAATTAGAGGTAAGGTCTTTTTTTTTTTTTTTCTTTTTTGCTGTGAGGAGGCGAGGAAGGAGAGGAGATCTTGTTTCTATTGTCAACTAGATCTGTCATTTTTATGAGAACTTGCAACATTTCATCTTGATCTCTGATGCCAAGCTTCCCACACTTATGTTTCACCTACCTAAGATTTTGTTTATTTCTAACTGGGACCCAGTATGAATATGCCATGGATACTGAATCCTCCCTGCTGTTTATTTCAGAAACCCTCCACAATGACAAGTGCTTCAATTGACCATCCTTTGCTGCAGCAGCTGCATGGATAGCCTTTTTTCCCCAAAAAACCTTGCAGCAGAAAGTAAAAACAAAACAAAAAGCTACATTTGAAGGAGTCCAATATATGGCTGAAAGGGATGAATACTTTAGATCCTCGGCTGAGCTCATGGTCACGCTTGTTTTGTATAAAGCATTTGGGGCTGAAAGGAATCTTGCTGCTGTTTTTGATTTATTTCCTAGGCTCTCACATTTATGGTTGTGCATATCACCTCTGAACCTTCTGTGCCATTATAATAAGGAATAAAGCAAAGAAAAATAAATAAATTAAAAATGTAAATCCATGGTACTGATGAGAGATGCATCTTTCTCCTTCCACATGCAATTGTCTCTCCCAAGATGGTAGTTTTTATATTGTTATCTATCACATGGAGATCCTTTTCTGAACATATATTACATACACTGTATACTCTCTGGTTATGTTACTCTTGAATGGATACTGGTCTAATAAACTATAGATGAGGTGACTATGTCACCATTGCAGGGCATTCTGAAGAAATCCCGCCCCTCCCACCTTCTTTCTAGAAACATCATGGATGGATCTGGAGTGGAGGGGCAAACAGACCGATCTTATACTATGCTCTTACCTCCTTGAGGCACAAACCCTCTGAGTTCAAGCAGAGCAGATCCATACTACCCCCTTATTCAGGCCAGTAGCTGAATGCCGCATTTGATCCTACGGGTGGGGAATCCGAAATGTGGAGAGGCCGCACAGGAGGGAATCTTCTGTCGTTGCATGCATAGAGTACTGGTGCATGCTAGCCCTCACTTTGCTACCACCCATGGTGAATTTGAGGACAAGAGAGGGCTGAAGATTGACCAGTGGATCTGCAATAAGCACATTGACTGGTCCCAAGCCACTGTGACACAGACCCTTTACAGCTCCAGTGTAGCTTTGCTAGTATTTGATGAAGTCAGAAGGATTCTGGCCTTTCCCTGTCCCAGCAGGAAATCTTTGCAACAATTCCATTTATTAAAGCTTTGCATAGAGGGGAGGAGGGAGGATTTAGCCCTGAGTGAACATCCCTTTTCCCCCCTCTACAGAAAATATGATATTTTCAGACAACATCACCTGCTAGTGGCAGCTGTGCAATTCTGCGTATCGTTCAGAAATGCAATTTCACCGACTAGCAATTTGAATAGCTGCATATGCCAGACTTGTAAATGCTCTTCATTTAAAATGGTATCTCATGCCTCAAATACCACCTACCCAGTGCAGACTGGCCAGGCAACTCTTTCTAGTTCTTTGTCAAGGGACTAACATATTGATAGTCTCTCCACATTTAATACTACTTCAGTTGTGATGAGCAGAAGCACTCAAGCTGGAACTCCATTGACTTAAAGGCTTCAGGGGGGCATTTGCTGGCAGGACCCCTCCATTTTAAAACTTAGTCCCATTCTGGGTCAGAAATAGACCCAGTCTGTTGACCTTCAGGGCATGCTGCAACACGGATTAGTTGGCTTGAGTTTCTGGGGAAAAGACAGATAGATAGGGGCATTATTTTTGGAAGCCTAATCATCTGGTTGATTAAAAAGACTGCACAAAGTCACTCAGTGAGCTCGGATTTGAAGGATTTGTCAAAAGCACCTAGAAAATGTGATTGGTGATTTTTTCTTTGTCTTTTTCTATATACATTGAAATAAATAAGTTATCCTCAGTGGCTACTGGAACTGAAGAAAGTAGATCAGGTTCCGGGAGGGACATGTATTCTGCAAGACTTGTAGCTCTTTGTGCCAGCTTAGCCTTATTTTACTTAGCAGTAACGCAAGGAACCTACAGGCCTGCATTCTGTAATACATTGGTTAA
The DNA here is from genome assembly GCA_037349315.1 of Chelydra serpentina. NCBI lineage: Eukaryota > Metazoa > Chordata > Testudines > Chelydridae > Chelydra > Chelydra serpentina. The sequence goes on from JBAIAC010000004.1 coordinate 84,393,301, forward strand.
AGTTAGTTGGCATAAGTGAGATAGGCCTATGACCTTTAGCATATATAAGGTAACCCAACTAAATTTGGGGGAACTGGGAATAGCTTGCTTAAGAGAAAGGTTGACATCAAATCAGACTAGGCAACTGCAGGAATACTGAACTGATACTAAACTTGGATATTTTAGGATAGGATCATTGGCAGATGTCTGACCACAAACTGGCTTCAGCAGTATGGTAATGAGTATATAGGCTAGCCTATCAGGTAAAGGCAGCCCAATATTATGAGGGTGAGGAAGTTGGATATAGACAGAGGAGGCTAGGTGTTTGAACATATATGATGATTCCCTGGCCTTATATAAGCAGTAACCCACATGAAGAAGCTAGCTAGCCCTCCACTCTTTTTAGTGATATAATTAATCATCTATCTTCAGGCACTGGGGATCAGGACCATTGGAGCCATTTGGCATGCCAGAGACAGGGCTGGTCCTTTGTCTTTTCACCAGATCTCTAATAAACGGGTGTGAATATAAGTATATGAGCATATGCTATACAATAAGATTTCTCTAATACTTTATTATTGCTATTTGCTTGTGTGGTTTGGAGTTCTCTTGTCTCTATTAATTGTATTAATAAAAGTAGTTGAGGTTGTAGTTTGCTCTCCATGTGAGTGCTCTTGCTATAAACCCCGAGGTTCCCTACAAGATATTGAATTTGTCATTTTTGACTCTGTTGTGTCTAATTCTGGGGCAAGAACCTTAATACACTCCTCTAATTAGTTGAATGCCATTTAGCATTCATTATAGGATCAGGCTACAGAATAGAGGTTAAGGAATCATAGAAATGTAGGACTGGAAGAGTCCTCGAGAGGGATTCTACTCCAGTTCCCTGTGCTCAAGGCAGGACTAAGTATTATCTAAACCATCCCTCACAGGTGTTTGTCTAACCAGCTCTTAAAAATCTCCAATGACAGAGATTTCACAACCTCCCTAAGCAAGTTATTCCATTGCTGAACTACCCTGACAATTAGGAAGTTTTTCCTAACATCCAACCTAAATCACCCTTGCTGCAATTTAAGCCCGTTGCTTCTTGTCCTCAGAGGTTAAAGAGAACATTTTTTCTTCCTTTTCCTTCTAACAACTTTTAGGTACTTGAAAACAGATATCATGCCCCCTCCCACCTCCCAGTCTTCTCTTCTCTGGACTAAACAAACCCAACTTTTTCAATCTTCCCTCATGTTTTCTATACCTTTAAGCATTGTTGTTGCTCTCCTCTGGACTCTCTCCAGTCCGTCCACATCTTTCCCAAAATGTGGCACCCAGAACTGGATGAAATATTCCTAATCAGTGAAGAGTAGCATGGAAGGATTACTTCTCATGTCTTGCTTATAACACTCCTGCTAATACATCCCTACATCCCAGAATGATGTTCTCTTTTTTGTATCAGTGTTACACTGTTGATTCATATTTAGCTTGTGATCCACTATGACCCCAAGATCCTTTTCTGCAGTACGCCTTCCTGGCAGTCATTTCTCATTTTGCAACTGATTGTTCCTTCCTAATTGAGTACTTTGCATTTGTCCTTATTAAATTTCATCCTATTTACTTCAGACCATTTCTCTGGTTTATACACATCATTTTGAATGTTAATCTTATCCTCCAAAGCACTTGCAAGCCCTCCTAGTGGTTATATGACAGTGATTCTCAACCAGGGGTCCGAGGCCCTTGGGGGGGCCACCAAACAGGGCCAGCATTAGAAACACTGGGCCCAAAGGCACAAAGTCGAAGCCCTGCTGCATGGGGTTGAAGCCTGGACCCTCAGCCCTGCCACCCAGGACTAAAGCCCGAGCAATGTAGCTTTGTGGGGAAACCCTGAGGCATGAGGCCCCAGGCAATTGCACTACTTGCTACCCCCTAATGACAGCCCTGGCTTTGATATGCAGAAAACCAGTTATTGTGGCACAGCTGGGCCATGGAGTTTTTATAGCATGTTGGAGTGGCCTCAGAAAGAAAAAGGTTGAGAACCCCTGTTATATGACACTGATCAAATTCTTATTTGGTTGGAAATTGGGAGAAAAAAAGGAAATCTATAGGAGATGCCATGAATAACTAGTGAACATTAGTGTGCGTTCAGTTAACAAATTTCCTGCCAGAGGTGGATAGCTCCTAGATGGTATTTTGACCCTGATGCTGTTACAGCACTCACTGTCTATGTGAAGCCACATCCATTTCTATGCTACAATGCCATTCTTATTTGTACTTACCGAGTACCCTTTAAAGGTAAGGGCAAATTTTTCAAATGTCTGTCTCCAAAATTAGGTACCTAAGAAAACAGTGGTCTGAGTTTCTGAGCACGTGCAGCTCCCATTTAAGTTTATGGGCACTGTGGACACTCATCACCTCTGGAAATTTCAAGCCACTTTTATTTATGTGTCTGACTATACATTTAGGGGTAAAATCAAGGGACTTTAGGCTCCTAGATCACCTAGGTACTTTCGAAAATTTTGTCCCAGGCACCTAACTTTAAGTATCCAGGTTTGACATTTTTAGCTCAAGTGACTGGAGCAGTAAATCAGTGACAGAGCTGAGAACAGAGCCCAGGAATCCTGACTCCCAGGATCCAGTTTGCAGACAACACAGCATCCCCAATACTGAAGACATAAATTCCAGGTGTTATGATGCTGTTCCAGAAAACACTTCTGGTGGCATTTAAAGGAACTGTTTTTCAGTATTTAACCCCTCTGAGTGCATGAATATTATGGAGCAGAAGCAGTCTAGACATTACTAAATGGATTAGTAATCCTAAAGACAATGATCGGTAGATGCTCTTTTTTATCACTAAACATAAAGTGGTGCAAGTATCAACTTTAATAATCCTAAATATTTAAGAGGAGAGATAATCTTACAAAGATTTAAACAAAAAGGATTAAATGATGCTGTGTTGGCACACGATACTTTTTTCTTAAGTCTGTTTTATTTGTTAATGGAATTGTATTACAGTGAATTAATCAATCTAAATGTCTACTGTCTATAGATGGTCTCAGCAGTGCTAGTTGCTTGAACGCTAATTGTGTGCAAGGGCTGAACCAGTGCCAGTTCTGGTTGCAGTCTCATTAGCATATTAATAAGTCACGGCCTCGTGCAGGTGCCAGAATGCTACAAAATATTTTGTGACTATTTGTTGCAGCAACAGAGGAAAAGACTAACTGATTCTAGGGAAAAAAGAAGCAACTATTATATGCTATAAAAAAAACTACTTGATGTTATCAAATAGATTCAAAGGCTTTTGAACAATTATTTCACAAAGAAATGGTGCACTATTTTTCTCTCTGCGGTGTGGATACTAAAAATTCATATCAGGCCAGAATTAAATGGAATATTTCTTGCATCAGATCCATTCGAAAACAGGCTCTAGTTTTGGTAACCGAGACCAAGCAAAATTGTCTGATTACCAGATAAGACAAATACAGACCATGCTCCGTGAAGGATATACTAGATGAATAAAAATAGCATTAAGCTTCTCCTAACTGAGTCTGAACAAGCCAGATCCTTACTAACTCAAATAAACAAAAAATAAAAGCACACTCCAGGTATTCTGCTGCCCATACTAGTGGTGACACAATGAAGGGACTGTCTGGATCAATGTCTTCTTTACTGTACATCAACTTTGGCCTTTTCACCAATAAAATTTCAACTTATTGTAATGCAAAGACAATGGATTCAATTCAAATTATATTTTCAAAACTGTGCTAAAGTAAAATATGTTAAATGGCTCTCCTTGCCTGTCACATTTATATATCCATGTCCCAGCTAATGGCCAAAGCATATCAAGCAGTCGGGTTTTTGCAAATAAAATATCATTTATAAGAATAAGGAATTTTTAATTTAGTTAATTTCATCATTTCAGAAGTTATCTCACAGACAGTGTTGTCTCATTTCATGCTATGTTACATATTAGATTAGATTGCATATTTCATCCCACCTTAATAGGTCTTGTTAAATTATCCATTTACCAGTGATAAATTAGTAGGCCCAAAGTGACCCACAGATTTCAAACTAAGTGACTGATCCACAATCAAAGCATCCACTTCCCACTTTATTGAGGTGAAGGAGCTATTCTAATTAAGCTGCTGCTTTGTAGAATCTATGCCATCAGGATTTTTGTATGTGCACTAATTATTTTTTTCTGTGATAGAGTGACAGTTTTAACACCGGAAAGTGGAATGAGGAGCCCATCTCTTATTACAGTACACTACACATCTTCAAAAAGAAGTACATTTTGAATGTTAATTAAATGAATGTTCTCCTAATGCAGTACTTAATTTGTAATGAAAGAGGTGCCAGGGCTCAAGCAATTTTTTTTTTTACTTTCATAACGGATGTGGCAAGCCCAGACATGCTGGGGCTATGAACTGCCAAGCCTACAGATGCTGAGGCTCAGCCCTAGCAAGCCCTGACACAAATTAAGCACTGTCTTCTGGGGAAATCCTAGTCCCTGCAAAAACACTGAGGAAATGAGCTTTTGCATGGGGAAACCATGTGAAGGTTGGGAGTAGGGGAGCCATGTGGCAGATTAACCCACCAAATGGTGATATGTGAAACCAGCACTTCTTGGGTGGCTTCAGTTCCTCTCAGCGTAGCCAAATGAAGACAAGTTAAGGATTGCATTGTATAGAGAGCCATGCTTGCCAAGGAGTGCTCCTCCTGAAGCCATCATGCCTCCTGATTATGCTGGGGAGCACAGACAGTATGTTGTCCCTTAGCAAGCTATATTACTCCTTTCTAGTGCTAACCAGCTCAAGTGGTTTCTGCAGATGATGAAGGGAAGGGGAAAAAGCATTGTTCTGCCCCTTTCCTACACATCCCTACCCCATTTGGAGTCCCTTGTGTGCCAGTGGGTACTGGCAGAGAGTAATCTCTGTGTTCAGGGAATACCAAGACTGCAGTTGTGGGTTTTGGACAAAGGAGGAAAAGTAAATCACACCTTCTTTCCCTTTACACATCAACAAAAAAGGCTAGCTATAGCTTGCTGCTATATGTCAGTATCAAAGTAATGGCCCATTAATGTGCCCCCGACCTCCATGTACTTGGTGATAAGCTGTTTGAGCGGAGGTGCTATCCATCTTCCACCTGATGAATCCAGTAAGGCTGCTAGTGTGGCATTAGAAGCTACTCTTCCCTGGAAGCCTCATTTTCATTGTGATAGCATGCTAATTGACTGAGCAATTTTAATTGGTTTTCTAGAATTTCATCAGGATAAATCTGACACAGTTTTCTTTTCACAACATCAAGGTACTCATCAGAAAAAAAGGTTTCAAGCAAAGGAACCAGATTTGCTCTTGTAAATCTCAAACATGCATCAAGCTGCTCGTACATTTTGTGATATACAACTAAAAGGGGTTCTTGTATTGTTCTCACCGTAATAATGTAAGATTTTCCACTATTGTCTCTGTCATGGGGCATGTACACCCCGTCACCCTGGGGGTGGGTCAAGGGCATGGTAGCCCTGCAGTTAAGTCAATATGGCTGCGCCCAGCCTGAGGGTTGCGTGGCCCAATGACCTGCACTTATAGGGCTCCCCTCATTTGCAGGGAAGTGCTGCCTAATGGCCAGTGTCAGAAGGACTCCCCTTGGTGGCCGGGAAATGCGGCCCAATGGCCAAAGTCAGCGGGAATCCCATGGGCGGCAGGGAAGCGTGTCCTCATGGCCAAAGTCAGCAGGACTCCCCTTGGCGGTAGGGAAGCGCGGCCTAATGACCAGAGTCAATGGAAGGGAGTTTGGTGGGCTGCTGCCCAAAGGGGAAGGGCAGACAGACAGGGGGACTCTGGGCCCACCCTGCTCCACCGGGTCCCAGCCCAGAGCCTTGGTTGTGGTGAAGGGGTTGGCCATGAAGTCGGCAGAGAATCCACCCACAACACGCCGATTGCTGCAGGGACACTGGCTAGTCCCTCCCTGGGCTACTTCCTACCTTGACTCCTGCAGTTGAAGTCGGGTTGTTCTCAGAGCCTCCAGGCCCCTTGGGTGGGTGCAATCTCCCTGGGGTGTCTGAAGGTACCTGGGTGCCTGTCTGGGTCTCAGCGTCCACCGCTCTCATAGCCTGGGCTGCTGGCTGCTCCTCAGCTAGAGCCAGAGAGGTGTGTCCTTCCTTCTCATCAGTTAGCCCAGATTGAGCTGAGTTGCTCCCTTTTGTACTGCAGCAGTTGGAGTACGCCCAATAGGACTGAGGGGGCGTGGCTTCCACTGCCAAGAGTACTGGTTTAACCCCTTCATCTCCTGTGTGGGTCAAGTACACCCCATCACAGTCTCATGTTGACATCTCAAAGATAAAGAATGTCTAGATAAAACAGATTTGAGAGAGCATGTTTTTCACCCTTTGGGATATAGAAGATTCAGAGAGGCCTTCCAGCATCCCGTTCCCTAAATTCACCACAATATATAGTATGATATTTGATCTAGTGGTGAGATGTGTATGTCTTAGGAAGAAAATTAAGGTTGTCTACTGTACAATAGTTTTCCCTTTCATTTCTTTGCTTTGAAAGTTTTGTATCGGGTATTTGTGTGAGGCAACCTTAAAGGATACCATACAGAATGTTTCTGTATGTTTAGAAAAACAGAACACTGAATGCACCCAGCGAGCTCAGGATGTCATATAGATGCTTGAGCTTTTGATGTCATATAGATGTTCTAGCTTTCCAGGTTTCATTCAAAATAAAATTATGTTTTAGACTTCACTGTTTCAAAGAAAATCTTGAAAATTTGAAGTAGTTGTTTTATTATACACTGACACTGGATCCAATGTCCACACCTCTTCCATTTTCCTTTAGCTAATTGGTGACTTTCATGAAGATCCTGGTATCCATGAAAGTAGTCATTTGCTTTCTCAAAAATGCTCTTTTGTCAGGGGTTCTCAACCGGAGTACGTGTACCCCCGGGGGTATACAGAGGTCTCCAGGGGGTACATCAACTCATCTAAATATTGCTTAGTTTTACAACAGGTTACATAAAAAGCACTAGAAAAGTTAGTATAAACTAAAATTTCATACAGACATTGAGTTGTTTATACTGCTCTATATACTATACACTGAAATGTAAGTACAATATATTCCAATTGATGTACTTTATAATTATATGGTAAAAATGAGAAAGTAAGCCATTTTTCAATAATAGTGTGCTGTGACACTTTTGTGCTTTTATGTCTGATTTTGTAAGCAAACAGTCTTTAAGTGAGGTGAAACTTGGGGGTACGCAAGACAAATCAGACTCCTGAAAGGGGTACAGTAGTCTGGAAAGGTTGAGAGCCACTGTCCTATGTTAAACATTAACATGTCAGCAGTGACTTCTCCAGCAGGGGAAATGAATGTGGTGGAAGGTGGAGGGGGTGAAGGGAAGAGTAGGGAATTAATGAAAAACAGACTGAGCACTGCCAAAACAAACTGTGTTTCCCTCAGCCACACTTCCGTATGTCAAAGTAGATGTTTCCTTCTCAAAGATCATCTGGACATAAAATATGTGCTTTGGCTACCCATTATGCAAAAGTTCTCAAACCACTTCACCAATCAATAGACTCCAACTATAATCTCTTCCTCCTGTCCCAGACCTCCTCATAAGAAGAACCCTTCCATCACCGTAAGTTATTTGTAGAATCCCATGAATACAAAAAACGGCACACTACAACAGAGACATTTTTATCTGCTAGCCTGTCCTAATGGGCACATTTTCAGGTATGACCACGGCAAAAATTGCCTTTACTTCTACATATATCTTTTTTTAAACTACCTATAGTGTCAGATGTACTCAAGAGTCGTCTTTCCGCCAATGTATATGTAGCTACACAATATTGTAAAAATTGTGAGCTTGACAAAGAAAAATGTTAGCAAGAGACTAATCTCAAATAATTCTTATTAAAAACTGTGAAAAGAGCCCAAACAAAAATTACACAGAAAATTCAAAAGCCATACAGACAAACGTGATGTGACGTTTAGTACCGAAACACCACTCCATTAAGAATACCAGAAATTGTTGCCCCGTTTAAATTCGAAATGCAAATTTAATTATGGAATACTGACCAATGCTCCATAATATACTAATAATTATGGCCAATACATGAAATGTTGTCTATTCTAGTCATATAAGGCTATGTTGTTGTTAGCTCTGCATGGGTGCCTTTCACCTCTTCCTTGTGCTGCTGTGAAGGGGCCAACCATACGTACTGTTCTGTGATCCCACAGGGCAAGGACTGCAACCCACAACACTAGTAGCCACAAAGAGGGTAGGAAGAAACTGGGTGAGAGCAAAGCTATGGCCCCAACTCTCTTCATTAGCCAGATAGATATTACTAGTGCTATATTCAAAAACCTTGATTTCAATGGAGCTATGACAATTTACACTAGCTGAGTGTCTGCCCCTCAGTGTTGGACTAATTTCCCCTCATTAAGGTTCAATGATAAACTTTCCCTGACTTCAGTGGGAGCAGGGATAGACCGTTGTTAAGTGCGTCTGAAAATGGCACCCTAGACTGACAAGTATTAAACATCTTTTTTTTAGCTATTTACTTCCTAAAGTACATTTGCATATTAATTAAATCCAAAAATGGAAAAGTGCAACTCTCTCCTCCCATTACCCACCTCAACTTCTCCTCACACAAAGGTATATTTGGTCACAGCAAGTTCATAGTAGGCGAAGGAAAGACCCAAACAAGCACATTACAGCAACTTATGCAAATTATGAAAAATGCAGAATACTGCAGAACTTGGCTACATAAGGTAAAACTCGGAAATGCTTGCTAATGTGACTGGAACACAGGCAGCAAGCTACAAGGTCTCGTTGACCTTAGCAGCACTACAGAAGTAACAGGATGAACATCTTTTTGAAAAATGTCATCAATGCATTATGAATAAAACAGATATGTATTCCACTTCAATGGCAGTCATGCGTGTCTTTCTGTTCCTCTGCTGTTTTTCTCAACAAAGGCAGGGAAAGTCAGTATCCATTTATTTTTGAGTTTTTCTATATAGCAATATCTTTTACACAATATCCCAGTGTAATTTTGATGAAGTACAGAATTGTGTCATATTGTTTTGAAGGGTCTGATTAGGGATGTCCTCAAACAAAAAATACTTGTACAAATTAATGTGTGCCTCTTTGTTATGTAAAAATACTTTAGCTACATTGCAGAACTGCATAGTTCAATGGACTCACAAAGGGATACTATGCCAGTCTGGGGAAGACGCTTAAGGAAATCAAGGCACAGGTGATCTTTAGTAGGATTCTGCCTGTTCCTAGAGAAGGGCAACAAAGGTGTGACAAGATTATGATGATCAATAGATGGCTCAGGCAGTGGTGCTATAAAGAGGGCTTTGGGATGTATGGCCACTGGGAGGCATTCATGGACAGAGGACTGTTCTCTCAGGATGGACTTCACCTGAGTAGGGAGGGTAATAGACTTCTAGGATGGAGGCTGACACAACTGATTAAGAGAGCTTTAAACTAGGAATTTTGGGGGAGATGGTTGGGAGATGTCCAGGTAATCTCCATGCCAGATTTTAACATTGAGAAGGAAGAAAAAGAAGTAAGAAAGGATACAGTCGTGGGCAGGAGAATGGACATAAGGAGGAAGGGTAGTGTAGATACCAGTCTAATAGGTGATACTGGCAGTAGAATGTCCATGCCTAATCGGGTAAAGAATGTGAGCAAGGCCAAACAGCAAAAATTAAGATGTTTATACACCAATGCAAGGAAGCTAGGTAACAAAATGGAGGAACTAGAGCTACTGGTGCAGGAAGTGAAACCAGATATTACAAGGATAACGGAAAAATGGTGGAATAGTAGTCATGACTGGAGTATAGGTATTGAAGGGTATGTGCTGTTTAGGAAAGACAGAAATAAAGGTAAAGGTGGTGGAGTAACATTGTATATCAATGATGAGGTAGACTGTAAAGAAATAAGAAGTGATGGAATGGATAAGACAGAGTCTGCCTGGGCAAAAATCACGTTGGGAAAGAAAGCTACTAGAACCTCCCCTGGGATAGTGCTTGGGGTGTGCTATGGACCACTGGGAATGATTCAGATATGGATAGAGACCTCTTTTATTTTTTTAATGAAGTAAATACTAATAGGAATTGTGTGATCATGGGAGACTTTAACTTCCCTGCTATAGACTCGAGGACTTGTAATAATAATAGGGCTCAGATTTTCCTAGATTAGGTAGCTGATGGATTCCTCTACCAAGTAGTTGCTGAACCAACAAGAGGGGAAGTCATTTTAGATTGGGTTTTGGTGAGTAGTGAGGACCTCATAGAAGAAATGTAGGGGACAACCTTGGTTCGAGCGATCACGAGCTAATTCAGTTCAAACTGAATGGAAGGATAAACAAAATTATTTCTGTGACTAGGGTTTTTGATTTCAAAAGGGCTAACTTTAAATAAATTTATGGAGGGAATGGTTTGATGAGATAGCCTAATTTTGGCAATTAATTGATCTTCGACTATTGGTGGTAAATATGCCCCTGGCCTGTGATGGGATGTTAGATGGAGTGGGATCTGAGTAACTACATATTTGGGGTTGGGCAGGAATTTTCCTCCAGGGCAGGTTGGCAGAGGCCCTGGGGGTTTTCCTCCTTCCTCTGCAGCATGGGGCACGGTTCACTTGCTGGGGGATTACCTGCACCTTGAAGTCTTTAAACCATGATTTGAGGACTTCAGTAGCTCAGACATAGATTAGAGGTTTATTACAGGAGTGGGTGGGTGAGATTCTGTGGCCTGCGTTGTGCAGGAGGTCAGACTAGACAATCATATTGGTCCCTTCTGACTTTATGAGTCTATCAGTCTATGAGGCATTTCATAATTACATCATTGTAGATTTAAATAATAATGTAGGACTAGAAGAAGATTATGATACTTCCCTCTCTGGACTAGTTTGTTGTTTTAGCTCTGACATATCCTGTAGAGAGGTGGCTCTCAGCTGTGGTCCACCGATTCTTCAGGGAAAGCCCCTGGTGCGCTGGACTGGTTTGTTTATCTGCTGCGGCCGCAGGTTCAGCCAGTCGCGGCTCCCACTGGCTGCGGTTCACTGTCCCCTACCAATGGGGGCTGCAGGATGCAGTGCGGTCCGGGGGCTGTGCTGTCCGCCGTGTACTGCAGCCCCCATTAGTCTGGAGCGGTGAACCACGGCCAGTGGGAGCCGCGACCGGCTGAACCTGCCACGACCAGCCGAACCTGCGGCCGCGGCAAGTAAACAAACCAGTCCGGCACGCCAAGGGCTCTCCCTGAAGAATTGGTGGACCTCGGTTGAGAACCACCACTGTAGAGGTTCTAGCTTTGTTACTGAATAATACGTAATTCTCTTTCTCGTTCTCTATATATGCATACTTTTAAAAACCTTACTTAAATCTTTTACTGTTGTTGCTGTTATGCCAAATGAAAGGGAAAATACCTGTATGGAAAAAAAATAGTCAATCTGTGGGAAAGCATACACAATGAAACATTCAATCCTTACCCTCAAAAGGGGCAGCTGGCTACGCCTAAGCATGAATTGGATTAATATCCCTTTAACACTGAAGATGCAATATAATCATCTAATTTCTTTTTGCATACACTAAAATTATTTGACTTTGCCACCACAGTTGGAAGTTCATTTTCTTATTCACCATTCTGTATAATATATTCTCATTTTTTTCACATATGTTCCCTTCACTGAAATCCCCTAGTTCTGGTCTGTCCATCTATCATAAGCTTAATTTGGTAATAACCTTAGCTAGTTTAAATATTTCAATTATGTCATCTCTTTCTTCTCTCAAAACTAAATAATCCTAATTTAGTCAATTTTCCTCACATTATAAACTTATTTAGTCAATGTACTAATGTAGATACCCTTTGCTGTACTCTCTTCAACTCAGCAATATATTTCTGCACATAAGGTGACTAAAAGTTAACACTACTCTAAATGTGACTTAACCAGTCGTTTATAGAATGACAACACAATGTCTTCAAATTTATAGAATAAAATTATCTTGATAAAAGGTGACACTGATGCCCTACAGTGGACATAGAATATAAACATTGGGTTTCTCAATACACACAGATAATGTTTCTTTTCTCCACTGGTTTTAAACTACCCAAATGTTACTAATTGATGTTTTTTGTGATATGAATTCATGGCCTAAGTCCACAAGTTAGTGAACCGATATTCAAGATATGGAAGCTACCAACATAACTGGCATACATTTGCTATTGTAGTACGGTAGTGTAATAAATATTAAGGGAAGGGTAACAACCTTTATGTATGCAGTAATATAAAATCCCCCCTGGCCAGAGGTACAAAATCATTTACCTGTAAGGGGTTAATAAGCGCAAATAACCTAGTTGGCCCCTGATCAGAAGGACCAATGCGGAAAGAAGATACTTTCAAATCTGGGGGGAGGTTTGTTTGTGCTCTTTGTTTGTGTGTTCCCTCAGAGACAGAGGGGGCCCAGGGGAGGAAAATTTATCTCCTACAGACAATCGTAAAATGAGTCTGTAGAATTACAAAGTGTAAGTAAGCAAGAGAAGGCGTTAGATTATCTTTTGTTTTAGCTTGTGATTTTCCCTATGCTAAGAGGGAGTTTTATTCCTGTTTTCTGTAACTTTGAAGCTAAGCCTGGAGGAGGGTCCTCTGTGTTTAAATCTTTTATTACACTGTAACTTTACCGTCCATCCTGAGTTTACAGAGGTGATTCTTTGACTTTTTCTTTTAATAAACTTCTTCTTTTAAGAACCTGATTGATTTTCAATGTCCTAAAAACCCAGGGATTTGGTCTGTGCTCACCAATACCAATTGGTGAGAATATTATTCTCAAGCCTCCCCAGGAAAGGGGGTGAAGGGGCTTGGGAGAAATATTTTGGGGGAATAGGAACTCCAAGTGATCCTTTCCCTAAATCTTTGTCAAAATCACTTGGTGGTGGCAGCAGTACCGTCCAAGGACAAGAAGGGATTTGTGCCTTGGGGAAATGTTTAACCTAAGTTGGTAAAAATAAGCTTAACGGGTCTTTCATGCGGGTCCCCACATCTGTACCCCAGAGTTCAGAGTGGGTAGGGAACCCAGGCAGGGAGTCATAAAGAGAATGGACGTAGAGCATGAACTACCCTTTTACTCCTGGTAGGTGGTTTTTTTATGTTAGGGTTGAAGAATGGTGCTGGTATATTGTGGGGAAAACTACAAGTTTTGGAGGGTTCAGGTATTTTTTGTTCTAGCACATTTTATGAGCACTAACTAGCACATAAAAACCTATTCAAAAAGCAAATATTGAACCGGTTTGGTGATCTTGTGAGATTATACTGTGCTGTCTGTACATGGCTCATATTAGTGGGAAATGGAGTGCTTCTAATCTGTAGCAACCCTCTCTGTCTCATGCTTTCATGGACTCCCTAGCGGAGTGACATCCAGCTTTCCTTTACAATAGGGAGTCACCACAACAGGCCCTTAAAAGTAATGGGGGACAGGAAAGAAAGGAAGAAAGAAAGGAAGAAACAAAGACATTCGGAAGGGTCTCCAAAACTTTCTCCACTTGTGATGTTTTGGAAGATTTTGTGACCGCTAGAACTGGTCAAAATTTTTCATATTTCACAATAATGATGAAATTTCAAATTTCACATTTTGAAAACCATGAAGAAAAATTGAAAAACAAATTACTCCCATTTTTCCAACTAGTTTTACTGACTATCTTGTATGTTTAATAACAAGAGAAAGCATAACCTAGCTGATAGTATATAATACTATAAAGTTATTACATGCCACGAATGCCTGATGCCCAGTTACATTAATCTTCCCAGATAAATGCTAATATATCTTAATGGTACCCTACTCTATTAGGAGCACAGTGTATAAATTAATGGATGAAATTCTATGTCTATATGCAGGAGATCACTAGTTGTTCACAATGGTCCCTTCTGGCCTTAAAAACTATGAATTATGCCTACCCTGGTCATATTGTAAATAGATAAGATGGCTAAGATATCTTTCGATATGACTCATTTGTTGTTGTTGTAGTTATTATTATTATCTAGTCAATCTAATAATTATGGGATAGTTTGAATTTCCACTATCCATGATGTGCCTGTTCTGTAGATATACCAAGAGTTTTGATCTACAGAGTTGTCAATCTGTCACATTTGATGAGCACAAAATTCACTTTAAAAACCCTCTTTGAAATAGGGTCTTGGTTGCAGAGCAATCTCTGTGTTTGCTAAGAGTGATCTTCATATCTCCAGGAAGAGATGATTATGAAATAAAACCAAGGCAGATAGATTCACTTTTTGTGTATTTTTGGAGTGTTCAGCAAATCACTTAAAAAAAAGGCACAGATTTTTCTGTACCACGTTGCTTTAAACCAGTGAGCTATGGGAGTGTTAAATGTCATAGACCAAGGTGTTCATAAAATGTTTGTTTCGGTTCACTCTAGGGGTACTGTAGACACAATTCCACACAGTTTGTGCCAATCACATTTTTACTTTATTAATAATTTTAATGTTATTGGCAACCATTGTCCCCAAATAAGGAGACAACAGCATCCTGTTAAATCATCTATATGTTCCTCCAGATGAGGTACAGTTGTTCCAATTCAGGGACTGTTTAATATCCACAGTTCTTCTGGATTTTAAGCACATTAAGTCCACTGCAGTACTGAATTAGTATTCTGCAAGCAGCACATTTGTGATTAGCTGGCACTGCTTTTAGCATTGCTGATCTGGCATTGCAGAAGACAAGTGACTGGGTGGACGTTGTAGAAGAGGCCTGAATAAGAACTTGTAAAAACTAAAATAGTGAAAAGGAGGAAAGGAATGCATAGGATATGAGAAGAGATTAAGGCACCTTTTAACAAACATATTCCCGTTCCAACATTTCCAACATATAGAAATACAGGGTTGATTATGCCTACACTATGAGCACTACAGCAGCACAGCCACAGATCTTAAACTATGTTGCTATACCTCCAGGGTGTAATGCTGTCTACATCAACGGAAGGGTTTTTTTAGTTACTGCTGGTAATCCACCTCTCAACGTAGTGGTAAATAGGTCAATGGAAGAATTCTTCCTTCGACCTAGATGTGTCTACACTTGGGGTTAGATTGGTTCAATTATGGCGCACAGAGAAGTGAAGTTTTCACACCCGTGATCAATGTATGTAGGTCAATTTAAATTTTAAGCATAGACCAGACCTTATAAGATCCATGAAAATAAATGTATAGTAGAAATAAACACGCATCATATAGATAAACATGAGGCCAAATTGTTTCATACTTGGTTGTCCAAAGTTAGGCACCTAAATAAATGACCAGATTATCAGAGGTGAAGAGCAACCACAGTTTACATTGACATTACCACCTCTGAAAATCAGACTACTTATTTGGGTGCCTAAATATGGATTCATGTTGCCCAATGTTAGGCAGCTAAATCTGAAAAATGTGGACTATGTAGAGATTAGGCCGTGGATTAATAAATTATAGGTTTCCTTGGTGTTGAGGGGATTAATTTACAAAATGTAAATTGGACCTTCCTGTTTTATCATTTATGAATATCACAATTTATACTACATTAATCCAAAAAGATAGGTAACAAGACACTGTATGTTAATATACATACAGTAAAACACAACAGAAAACTCAAATGTGCATAAACTGATTCTCCCCAATATAAATCCTATCTGGAAATCATTAGCTAATAAATTCAGTTCACACAAATATTGCTAATTTGTCAGATCTTGCCAAGAATGTCAGCAATCGAGTTTGGGGTTATTATGATTATGATTATTATTATTATATCCACAGATATAAAACAGAAGTAAGGAACCCCATTATAACGAAAATGGACTGTCAAATACCTCAAGAACACAGGAAAAGGATGTCTCCTTGCAAAATATCAGAATATCAGGAGGAGGAAGATAACAAAGAAATAAAAAAGGAGATTAAATTGAGAAATGGGAAAAAAGATGACTCAGTAACTAGGAAGGTATGAGATACTGCTGTTGCAATATCAAGAAAACTCAAGAAGTCAGTTCTGGTATTGAGGATTACAATTAATTTCCAATTCCAACCACCAGGCATACGAGGTGACTGTACTTCACATTAGGAATCAGCTTTTAAAGAAAATAATACTATACTTCAAATGTGAAAACAAATAAACACACACACACACACACACACACACACATACACAAAATCAACAAGAGGAAATATAGCATATGGTATGAATTCTGCAGCACCATAAAGAGACCAATGAAAGACATGGTAGCTACTAAGGAAACATTCTCATTTTTCTGTGTATGTAGAACTCCAACTGACACCAATGGGAAAAGAGATTTGGACACCAATGGGAATTCCACATGTGAATTAAAGGAGGAAAGAAATTGAGCTGCAAAAAACAGCAATAATCAAATCAACATGGACTAATAGTTGAAAGCCCTTTAGTCTGGAATGGAACGTCCATCACAGTGAAATGAGCTGAGAATAAATAGGAAAGGACTACAAATAGAGGGGAAAAATCCCCATACACCTAAAAGCCAATCTGCACAGCACTCTGTTTTCAGACTTTGTGAGATGATTTGGTAAATATGTAAAGGATGCTGCTTCTTGAATGTTCTTGAACAATCTTATTGACAATATGACGAACAAAGAAACCAAAACAGATATAGCATGATATTTTTAAAGCTAAATTATTTCCCCCCCATGCTCCCATATCTTTTGCCTCTTATAACATAGAATATATTTGAATAAAAGATACTTATATACCATAATTTACTAGAAAAATAGTTCTTTTGTCTAGATGTCACCTCAGATGTGCTGGAGTATTGCACTTAAGAATTAAACTGATAGAAAAATAGTTATCTGAAGCAAGAGTAAATCCACATATGTGAATCCATTTAATTTTTACAGAATATAGAATAATCTTGGCTCATATCACACATATTAATAAGTTATGTCACATATGAGAACACAACCACAGATACAAAATCTGAGATTTTCAAAGCTGCCTAAGGCATTTGGTTCCCCAATTCTCAAATTAATGCGTGAAATCCTGAAATCTATGGGATCCATTTCTGTTCATGTCCATTATGTATCAAGAGGGAAATACTACCCACGTAAAGTATGTCTGAGTGTCACTTATGTTCAGAAAGTCTGATAATATGATAGTAAACATGATAAGCAAGATTGTTTGGAATACATGGATAGCCTTTGAACAATTGCCCTGTGTTTTGTATTTTGAAGATATTACCAGAATTTAAGAAAAAAAAGTCTTTCTATTCATTTAGCTTGACACTTTTTTTTTCTTTTTTTTTAGAAAAATGTAGGAAAATACGATGAAAACTTGTTTGTTTTTTTAAACATAATTTGGTCTCAATACAGCTAATATTTGAGTGGAACTGTGATATCAGATATATCTCAGCCAGTTATCACAGAATTGATTCAGGAATACACAGCATGTTTACTCTGTATTATTACTGCATTGTTGTCATATTACATGCCTTACAGACAGCAATTACTTTACACAACTTTTGTTTTCTATCCATTTGTAGACTTTGGTGTACTGCAATATTTTTGTATCCTTCACTTTTTCTTTCATTTGAAGAATGATATGTGGCTTACATTTATTTAAGGTAAACTGAGTTGTTGGTTCCTCAGACAGTACGAAGCCAGTGTATTATAATGTATCTCTCTATATATATGCTTACAATATGGAAATGGATATTATAGTACAAAATAGCATACAATTACTATACATTCTACTTTATTTTTCTTGTTTAAAATTCAATAATAGGTTGAAAAATCTATGTATCTAGTCATTTTATGCAAATATTTCTTCCCAGTAAATATCACAAAAATATTTATTTGTACTTTGCCTTATCCACATTTGTTTAGGGGGTTGTTTTTTATAAACATCATGTTCCAAAAAGTGCACTTATTTACAGCAATAACTTTATCTTTCTAGAGCGTATTTTGGTGACAATTCAAATGACTAAAAAGTATACTTGTTTAAAACAGTTATCACAATAAAAAGAATAAATAGTCAACAAAATGATGCAGAAGTTAGTATAGATTATACAAGTAAATTTCTATGCTATTTCTAGTTATGTATAAATATAAAAATATCTTTAAAATTCACAGATCTGTGGTGGAAAATATGCATGCATTTAACATCATTTTGATGAGACTGAGATAAATTTTAGATAAAACATACTGAAAATAGTAAGATAAAAGATCACACTATGTACTATCTGAGTGATTCAAAATATAGTTTATTAACCAACAGTATTAATTAGGATAATTATATTCTTCTGTAGTACACATTATCCCTAACAGGTATAGATTGCTTTTATATAATCTCATTATTCACTTTTTTTTTCACTCAGCTTTGGGCCAAATTGATCTCTCTCTGATCTAAGGGCCTGATCCCTTGCTTACTGAACTCAATGGGAGACTTTGCAATGACTTCAATACACATTGTATAGTACTATAAATGAATAAACTGATTTGATTATAGAGTTAATTAAATATGGTACATAATTTACTGTACATATGTATAAAAGGCCTGATCTAATGCCCTTTTAAATTAATGAAAAGACTCCCATTAACCAATAGACTTTGGATCAAGTCCCATCATAACCATAATGTTACATCAGAAAGCTAGCCAAAGTAAAATGTTCCTAATCTCAGGCGCCACATAACAGAAAAGTCCATCCAGAGTGGCCCTTTCACTACATACTGTTTCATAGAAGAGTTATAATATTACGTTTGTGCCTTAATTATACACAAACAATAAACTACTATTCATTAATTTTATTCAGAGCAGGTTGTCAGTGAAACTTGATGTTTGCTGCTTTGACAGTAGAAAGAGATACTCTCTTCATTGTTAGAAAAAGCCTGGTCTCGTCACAACATGGCATGTCTCAACACACAAGGATGAGATGCAAATATAACGTTATTGAAATCAAAAGACATACATTCATAAAATCATGAGCATATGTTTTGTTTTACCTTGTGGTATTATATACCAAAAGCATGAGAAGGAGGAGAGTGCCAAGAGGGGAGAAAAGACACAGCATATCACATAAAGAGAGAAAATATGAGCCCATATTTCATGCACAATTCTTGATATCATTCCATTTGGGAATTCAAGCAGAATTTTTAACACTAAAATTTTCAAAGCAGTGCACCAATTTTTAGTTTCTTGACATTAAAGGCAATTACTTAGCCAACACTCCATACATTTCTTTGAAAACATAACTGTTAATGATACTGAAATGTGACGTGGGTTTTTAATGAAATGTCCTTTGTGCTTCACAGTGAAGGTTGAAAGAAAAACATTAAGAGACATAAAAAGAACCTGTCTTTGAAGTCTCCAATATTCCATTTTCATAAAAATTAGACACAGGGGAGTGTATTTAAACATATACCCCCCCCCATGCCAATACAAGATATCAGATAACACCTTACACACGAGACAATCACTCGATTTTATCTGCAGCATTTGAGCCTTATAAAGATGCTCTGCAGACCTGGCTCTGCAGCAGTCTGACGAATTTGCAGAAAAGCCAGTTTGCTGTGGAAGCATGTTAAAAACAAATTATGTATGCAATGGTAAGTTTTAATGAGATGACTTGCACATGGGCTCCCCTCCTCCCATGGACTATAAAGCCAAATTCCTTTGGGAAACTTTTTTCCTATTCTCCCATTCATGGTCATTTTAAATACTCCAGTTATGGTACAGACAGGCAGATGTGCTCAACGGACTGCTTTTTGTCCTCATTGGGCTTCCTAATGTGAGAACTTCAGTCCCTTGATAGCCACACTGTCCTTTATGCTGTCATTTTCACTAGATAAATAGGTAGATTCAGGTACTTACATGCCATATATATGGTGGTGGCATCCTGCGATAAATTTAATTTATCATGTATCTGCAATATCACTTAACTCAGCCTACTAATCCATTTAGCATAAGCAGCTTCAAACTGCACACACTTTTTTTGTGGCATGCCAATATATACTTCTGTGCAGTCTTGTTGTAGCCTTTTTTAGTCCCAGAATATTAGAGACATAAGATGGGTGGGGCAATAACTTTTATTGGACCAAGTTCTCTCTCACCAACAAAAGTTGATTCAATAAAATATTATATCACCCACCTTGTCTCTCTGATATATATTTGTAGCATGCCCCCCAAAATATGTCTTTCTTTCTGCCCCAAATACGGAATTTTCCCATATAGTTCTGAAATTTTCACTTGTCTGAGACCTAGCATTGATATTTACCTCCTGTGAGTAATGCAGTCATCCCAAATTCAATCCTTTCTAGTGCCTTCAAATCACAGCACCCTATTCTCTATTCCTGTCCATTCCCCACCCCCTCAATGATACAGAATTGCATGCAACTAGAGCTTGTCAGGGAATACACAAAGATTCTGCTGTGAACAAAATAAGTGAATCACATTCTCAAATAATACGGTGAGCAGAAGAAAAACTGATGATATGCCAAAGCTTTCAAGCTTCAGCTGATACATTTACTATAAGAGTATCAGCTTTGCAAGTCAGTTGGTTGAGTGAAATTATACATCCGTTCATGTTAATGTATTGGCAAATTTTATATATATATATATATATATAGGTAAAGTATTTGAAAGAACTTCCAAGTCAAACCACTGCAGAAAAAAACCCCACCTGTAAGTCACTCGATAACTTCTAGTAACAAATTATCATGGCAAAACTGTGCAGGTAATGCAATTATTGGAGCAATGGCAATGACAGGCAAGTACTGCCAGGTAATTTTCAGAGTACAAACTGTACAATTAAATGCCATATGGACTGCTGTTTTTTTTTCTGTAGGGAAGCAGTAGGTGCTAAGCATATGTGAGCCAAAAGGCCTGGTATCCTGAAGACAGAAGATAAAGTTATAATTTTTGTAACACTCACTGCTAGATAGTTTGAAGTCCTGTGCACTGCAATGGGAGCAAAGCATATTACACTTAAGCTACACACACAATAACTGTAGTTATCAGTGGCAAGAGAGTCGCAAAGACATTGTTTCTGCTACATGAAGAAATCAAAAATCTTTTTCACAAGAGTCTTGTAGTTTATCATATTATCTGAAGGCAAAATGCTCATGTAAGTCTATCTGGGACATTATCTCTTGAGTTTGACCAAGAAAAGAAACAGTATCATCCCTTAAAAATAATAATAATAATAAAAGCCTGTCTTCCAGAAAAATTTGATCGGAATGATAACCTGTGTTCTCCTCCCTGACGATTTTCCCCCCAAAAATGAAGATATGTACTTATCATCTACTAAAGAAGTCATATTTGAATATTTAACGCAAACATTTAAATTTTACAGAGTGTGTTACAAATTACAGGAAAGAATTATCTGATTGGACTGATACAGCCGGTGAATGTGTTGATCTTCCCACAGAGCTCAGAGTCAATTTTATTAATTTGATGACAGCCTCAAAAGCCAGGCTAGCACACTTATTGTTTGACATTAGGAGCTATCTCTAACTAATAAAATCATGATCTACTCCCTTCCATTTACAATCACATATCTTGGTCAACTGGGTGTTTTTGTGTGTGTGTGGGGGGGGGGGGGGGGGTTGGTTTGGGTTTTTTTTGGCAATAACAACCATTAAACCAAATACTTGAATCAGGGTATGACAGGGGTGTCCAAACTGGCTCGTGAGTCATATGTGACTCTTTTACCATTAAAGTGTGGCTTGCAGAGCCTCCTACCCCCCACCCAACTCATTCTTCACCTACCAGACTATGGGGGAGAGAACTTGTTATCTCTGACCTGCAGCCGGGTGGTGGTCTCAGGGCTTTTGCCCAGCAGGGGAGGTGGGGGTGTCTCAGGCTTTGGCCTAGCAGGGAGAGGAGCCTCAGGGCTTCAGCCCTGTGGGGCACAACTGCTGGGACTCGGGACTTCAGCAAGAGCAGGGCTGAAACCCCAAGCCTGGGAAGGTGCCTCCTACAGGGCTGAAGCCCGAGCAGTTATGCCCTGGCTCTTGAACTTCTGAAGATTGTCATATGCAGCTCGGAGGGTCAGTAAGACTGGCCACTCCTGGGCTATGACCTGGAAAAAGCTCACATGTGACCTCCAGTTCAGTTACCCCTGCTGGGATGTGATCTTCAACATAAACAAGCATGGATTACTTATAAGTCCAAGAACAATCTATGTCAGGCTTTTAAATAGGTATTAGCTACCTTAAATAGGTATTTTAAACGTTTAAGGGCCAGATTGTGCCACAAATGGCCATCTCTGAGTAGGGCACAGTGAAGAGTTACCCCACTGGAAGGGGGAACAATGTTACCAGGAGCTACTGGAGATTTATGTCACTGTACCTTGATCTGCACCATGTGCTACTATCCATTGTCATCTAACTCCACAGTGACTGCTCTGGGCAAGTACTCTGGGATGCTGCAACTGTGGCTGGCCTCTATGTGGGAAGTGCACAATTGAGGAATGTCCCTGGTGCCCTCCCACTTCCTGTGCACCATCCCATAGGTATGGTTTGCCGTATAAATGGGTCATTGCCCTATAAAGGTCGAAACATTGGGAGCCACTATCTCTGGGATCTCCTAATTGCTGGTACATCCTGATTTTGTTTCCTAGATCAACACCTAATTATAGGGTTGGAACGGGTCAGTGTCAGTAAATGTCAATATCAAAATACATACACAAACCAAAAAAATGTATTTTCAATTATAATAATCAATATTTTCAGATAGACAAAGTAAGAAAAATGCAACTTACAAACTTATTGGAGTCAAAATCCATTGATTTTGACTTTTGAATTAGTGAATGGACTAGCAAATGAATAATAAAAATAGGTATCATGTCTCTATATAAGGATCCTTACTTCATACATTTTAACTGTGTTCTAAGAGCTTACAAAGCTATAATTTTGAATCTCAATGTCTACTGTTGTTAAATAATTATATGATCCCTCCCCAATTACACTAAATATTTTAATTAATAAAAATAAATATTTTAAAACTCAAAAATTCATACATCTGTGAAAATTTAAAATCAATTAAAAAATCTAAAAAAAACCCCACTTTAAAATCCCCATCAATATTATCTGTTGAAATAAAAATAAAAATAGAGTTCCGACAAACCTATATATGTAGTGTATAATAGTCCCTGATTTTGCAATGAGCTCTTGGGGGCCAAACTGTAGATAAGTGGGTCAAAATGATTTTATCTGACTGTTCAGGTATGGCCTTAAATGTACTTTGGGTCCCTGTGCTGAATATCCTTAAAGCACTTTTTAATCAATGAAGTTAAATTTATGTTTAAAATTCAATAGCATCCACTATATTCATTTTTATTAATATAATAAAAAGGACTAGGTCACATTACAGTTTAACTGGCAGCACAATTTATAATTTATGTTATAAAATGAAGCTATTTAGTTAGCTGAATGCAGAAATCCAACTGAAAATATAATTTCTACTTTTGTTTAAACATCTGTAAATCAAAAGTAGACTTTTAAAAGTTGTTAAAAATTATGCATTTGAGCTAGTCGACTAAAAATAGCAATGTGGAAGATGCACCTAGTTCTGGTGCTTTCAAGCCTAAGAGATTAGGGGGGCTTGAAAGCCCGAGCTCTAGCCTGAGCCGCAACATCCACACTGTTGTTTTAAGCTTGCTAGCTTAAGCCCCATGTGCACAATCTTGAACCCCGTTAGCACAAGTCTCTCTACTCAGGCCTGGGGGCTCACTCCCAGCTGCAGTGCAGACATACCCATGACATAATAGGTCTGCCTGGGTCGGAGGGTGTATGTGTGGATCACAACACACTAGTAATTCTGGGCTGAAGGACCAACCCCTAGAGGGTTGTTTCAGAATTTGGTCCTAAAAGTTCATGCATGCTTTGGCTCAGAGACTGAACTGAGAATCAGGCCAACTCTTGCTATGACTGAACTAGTTTTTCCATTTCCTGAGAGAAGGATTTACTATTCTGGTCTAAAACAGTTTGCTCATTTCCAGATAGTGCCTATCGCATACATGTGTCTGTTTAACCTCAACACACATACATAGCTAAATGGGGGAGGGAGGCGGGGGATAGCTCAGTGGATTGAGCATTGGCCTGCTAAACCCAGGGTTGTGAGTTCAATCCTTGAGGGGACCATTTAGGGATCTGGGACAAAAATTGGGGATTGGTCCTGCTTTGAGCAGGGGGTTGGACTAGATGACCTCCTAAGGTCCCTTCCAACCCTGATATTCTATGATTCTATGAGCTGGGCAATGAAGGTGTTAAGATCTACAACTCTAATAGACAATACACATGCAAACACACAAAACAGTCATAAAATGTGTTCAATTGAAATGCAGCAAATCCAGCTAATGAGTGAGTAACATCTGGAAATGAAAGCTACAAAAGTGCTTTGATTGACCAGACCAGAACAATAGCACATATTTGATTTGTACAGAATTGACCTTTTGTTAAGACATACTTCAATTCTTCTGATAAAATACTCCAACTTGAGAGGCTAATAATTTAACTAATGATCCACTGTGGATTTTAGAAAGCAGGTGATCGAAGTGGAAATGTATTCCTGCCTTCAGAGAAAAATATATCCTACTGCACATCTCATTTGTGCAACACTGAAAACTACAGGCCAAAATTTCCACATGTATGCGCTTAAAGTTAAACTCCTAAATTCAGGCCTAGGCATCTATCTAAATGGCCTGATTTTTAGAAGCATTGAGCACTTACAAATAAAATCTCCTTGAATTCAATGGAAGTTGCAGGTGATGAGCACCTTTGAAAAATTAGGATATTTTTATGTATTACCCAAATAAAGATTTTTGAGCCTAACTTTAGTCATCTAGAATCTGAAAATGTTGGCCATAGTGTACAGTGCATATGTTTCTCATTTATTCCTGTCCTATTACAGTGAATACTTTGAGAATCAAATTAATCCTGTATATACCAGAACCTCTGTTTATTTATACTCCAGTTTCTGTTCCAACATGTCAAGTTCACTGTTTGTTCTGAATATGTTAGTATCATAATAAAATTTCCAAACATTTGAGCTCTAACCACCTTATCCTTGGCATAGACCGCCAAACGTTTAGTTTTCATTAATATAGTATTTCCATATTTGCAAAAATATATGCTTTGGAGGATTAACAAAGTTTGACAGTGTTACATATTGCAAAGCTTTGAGACTAAGGGCCCTGCTGTGTGATCAGCTGAGAGAAGCATAATTGAAAGAAGATTGTTAAAACTGGTTCATAATTTAAATTACATTATCTTGAGATTTTCTAGCAGTAAAGTTTCCGTGAATGGTTTACCTGCAAAGAAGAGTGCAAGTCATGGGAAAAGAATGTAAGAATAGAAACGCTGGGGTTGCCAAGGGGCAAGATCCAATCTAGGGTGAAATCCTGGCCCCAGCAAAGTAAATGGTAAAACTACTACTGACTTCATCAGGGACAGGATTATACCCCTGTTCTCCCCAATGATTTGTCCAAATTAGAAGGAACTGACCTTGGATTTCTGATTAACATGGCCATTCTGTCAGCTCACTGACCAATAGTATATTCAACCTAAACTCAAAACAAATGTGCTAAATATTAAAAATATTTTAGAATAGAATCTACAAAAGTGACCTCTGCAATCATAACAAAACAAAGATTAAAACTTTAAAAATTATGTATGTATAATGCAAATTATTCCATGGTGATGGGTATCTATTATTTTTGCTATTATGTGTCAATAAACAAATTCACAAGTTGTAGAGGTGGTAAACAAAATGAATTAAATTCAGTTACCCCAGTGTAATTCCAAAATGGAGGTGCAACTGAGAGCACAATATAGCCCATTGAGAACCCAACCCTGCATTCTTTGCGTATCTAAAAGTCCCTTTGAAAACGTGAAAGTTTTGAATATGAGAAGAATGCAGGATCTGGCCCTAAATTTATAGCATGGCACGTGGCAGACAAAGCAAACAGCATATGAGTCCTGACTCTGGTTTCGCAAAGGTTTTGCATTGGTATAAATTAGTAATTGTTGTGCCAGATCCTCAGATGTTGATGCCAATGTACACCATCTGAAAATTTCACCCACATTGATTTTAATAGAGTCATTGCTGATTTACATCAGTGTAAATGAAAGCAGAATCAGGCTAAGATTTTTTGGTGATCGTAGTCATAAGTACAGCCATCCTTTTACAAATACTGAGGTAAGTGGGCGCAAAACTAAAAACCTCATAATAGGACTCTTAAGTTAAAGTGTGGCTGGGCTGCTCATATGCAAACAGGATTTAGAAGGGATAGTTTAATCCATACTTTAAGCAATTTATTAGGAATTAGATTTTTTTTCTTAGAAATAAAATTATCTACAATACCATTGCTTCACCTTTTTTCTGTTCTCTTATTAATCTTGATATCATTTCTGAACAGCAATCTGAAAGTCTATATGTATTTATTGTTCATTGGTCTTTCTTTGTCAGAAAGAATTAAAATACAGAGATAGAGCACTGAGACTGCTTTTACTTTTGGTTTGGAATATGTATTTTGCCTTAAAGTTCAGACTTGAAGTGCAAATCAAAAATTCCCATTTTGCAAGTCATCGGTAAGGTTTTATATTACAACTAATGCCTCATTTTCATAATTTGTACAGCAGTGGCAAGACAAAAAATCTTCCTTCACATTTCATGAAGGCTTATATACATATTACAATTGATTTTCCATGTATCTATTTCACAATAGTGGGAAATTGCTAAAAATATAGCACTGCAATTTAGAAAGTTCTACCAGGATCTATGCAATCATTTACAAATGGCTTGTTACACAAATTATATGATACAATTCAAGCTTGCAACTTCACTTTGATAGATGGAGAAGTCAGAGAAAAGTTAATGAATTGAAACTATTTTACCATTTTGTAGTGCAGTGCAATAAGAATTTTAATAAATATACTGAATCTAGGAAGCAAGATATTGCAATAATGAAAATAATATCCAGACACAGTATTTGGTTTAAAATATTATATTAACATGAAAAATAATTAAAATTTACTTATAGAATTGACTTAATATGTTTAATTTGTAAGGAATAAAAGTCTATTAGTGATGAAATATCCAGTTGGTTTTTGTTTCTTACACACAGACTGCCTAATGTACTGAGAAATCCAGTACGCAATTCCCTATTGTGCTTCATCAGTCTTAGACTTCAAAAATAAATAAATAAATATTAGGATCTGTATTCCATAGCAGTTCAGTATAGAGTTTTTACAATTGATGGGTGGTACAAACTGATGTTCAAGAGAGACAAAAGCCAGACCACGACATTTATTTTATTTAAAACCACACTTTATGTTTCTCAACTTAAACAACACGAGCCAAATTCATCAATAGTAGAATTCTAATAGGCCAAATCTATTAGCCCATCCTAAAGATAAAAGACCAGATCCTCAGCTGGTGTAAATCAGCACAACTGCTGATTTATTCCAGCAGATTTACTCCAGCAAAAGTTCTGACTAATACAGTAACAACTTTTTAATGAGTTTTGACTCCTGTTTAACAATTCACAATTTAGTCAATCAAGGTTTCCACTACCTCTTTTCACAACTTCAAAATTACTTTCAAGAGAAAGGTGTAGGCATCTCATTTTCTTAGGACTAGGTTTTGTGTAACAGGAGTTTTCTGCAGGAATATTGGAAACATAATAATTTCATTATCAGCCATCATCACAACTTCGTTGAAGTTAACATTTCTTCTGTAAATCTGAATTCTTATTGAACCCCTTGAAATTATTTTGATATGTTTTCACATTTTTATCTGAATTATTCGTGTCCCTAAAAGGTTTAAGTCCAGTTAAAGTTCTAGATACTGACATCTGTTCTTGGTCAACAGAATAGGTACTGCACAAACCGCAAAACTGCCCCACAGTAAACCTCAACCCTAATCTGGGGCCCAGTCCAATTCCTCTTGGGCTGGATCCTCAGCTCATGTTCAGCAGTGTAAGTTAACAGAGCTATACCAGTGAAAAAATTCCAAGTGCCAGATTTTTAGAAAGCTCATCACCAACATCTGCCAGTGCTATATATATGACTCAATCTATTAAGCACTTTTGATAATTTGGCCATTTATGACTTGAAGGAAAATTAGATCAACCCCTTTTAAAGGACCAGATCACCCAAGAGTGAAAAGATGATTCATTCTCCAAATCCCTCACCTTTCTGTGGGTAATGCCAGTAGGCCTTGTCGATTCATGTCAATTGTAGTGCTATTAATTAGTGTGTGCTATAGACTTTTGTTGACTAGGGACGGGACTCAGACCATCAACTCATTTCACAAATAGTCATCAGATAGTAACAGCTTTCAACTATCTCTGATATGGGATGGATTTGACCTAGTGTTCTAGAGATGAGACACTTTGGGCCAAGTCCTGTTCATCTTGCTCAGGTAGTCCCATTTATTTTGGTGGGACTCGTGTGAGCAAGTAGGATTTGACCCTATGCATTGATATCTATATTGATCGATTGCTAGATAGATATGTATAAATTATTATCCATACCTAATATAAATAATCATGTAAGTCTACATTTATTAATGGTTATAAAGTGCTTTGCATTTTTTTTGGATGGAAGGCACTATATATTGAAGCCTTAATCTGATCTCATTTACACTGGTCTAAATCAAAGACAACTCCACTGAAATACCAATGTAAATAATAACAGAAGAAGGCTCTATTTGGAATGCAAAGTATTATTATTATTTTATTTGAATATTAGCCTATTACCAATCTCATGAAATAAAATGTTAAGTTCCAAAATAATAGGCCTAGTAAAAAAGTGCTTCCTTTCCACATTAAGTACTTCCCCCCTCAAAAAAAACAACTTAACAGACATCATCAAATTAGAACAAATATTACCATTGTGCATCTATTAAATGTAGTCTACTGAAATCAAGTAGGACTTTTTATTATCTATGGCTTGGCAGAAATAGCATGCTAAATCTCCAAGAATGCACTTTGGCTGCCATCTAAAACATTTCCTTTCCTTTTTATCAAATGTTGCATCTTGAGGATACTGTGCATTGAGTGTTTGCCCTGAGATTTCTGTCATTGACTTCAAAGGGAGCTGGATTGGACTATAAAATTGCTAAGACAATACACGGTCAGTCACATTATACCTATTAGCCAATACTGGCAGTAACACAATCAATTAAAACACACAACATTCCATTTGTATTTTAACTAAAGATGAAATAAACCAAAATACTGAATCAAAAACAAGCCCGCTCCTTGGAGAAGTTCAGATTCAGAGCTGAACTTTACCGCTTGTTCCCCTACGTATAAAGAGACAAACCAAAATCTTGGATCCAACCAACCCCAAAATATGTGCAAATTGATTATAGATATGAACTTTGTGATTCAGGTCCATCTCTAAACCAAACATCTCCTTAGTGCCAATACCATAAAATTACTATTGTAAGTACAAAATTGATGTTGAAATGAATGGGACTTGTTCCCCTAAAACCATTACACTTTCAGGCCAAGATTCTCCCCACAGCTACATAGGCACAATTCACACTGAAGTCAAAATATTCAATTCAGTTATAATTTAAGAAGTAATAAATTCTACCAAGGTTAAAGCTGTCTTTGGTCCAACAGGTGGTGTAAGTATTTACCTTTAATGTATTACATAAGTGGAAGTTTCTGATTGGCCTACAGTGCTGTTATAATATTTCAATCATGCCCCCCAAATGCACAGTTCTGAGAGATTTCCTTGTTTTTGATTTGTAAAATAAATTATTATAATACCGATATGAAACCCATGAATACATTTCTTATGAATTATTGCACTTTTCCACCTTGCAGCCACTTGCTTTTCAGCATTATTTACTAAAGTTCATCATTAATTTCTCAAACACCAGAAATGCATTCCTTGTTGTTCTGAAGTGCCAAGTTATATGAGAGAACATCCATGCCAGTGAGTCTCATTATCACTCGGATGACCATTATTCAGATAACAATGTAAAATTGTCAGAAACCAGACAGGTCATAAATGTACAGTGCACTTTTAAAACTGTACTTCATGGATGACATGCCCTCTAATAAGCTAATTTCTTCCCTCAGTTACATCCATGGTGTTGCACAAGGAAGAATTTGGGTCAATGTCATGATACTGTAGAATATGCAGAATGCAGCAGGTGAATATTAGTAATGTTAAAAATACTTAATTCTGATCTCACTTGCATTGGGTTAAAAAGACTAAAATTCAGCTGACATCTCTGGAGATATTCCTGATTTACACCACTGTATGTGACAGCAGCATCAGTCACACAGTCAAAGGAAATAAAGCCATTGCAATTTTACATTGTCACAGGAGCAATGTGACCCAATAAGCATCCCAGCGTTGCCTTTGTATTTATGTAGGAACAGAAGATTGTTTTCTTGTGTTCTATTCCATTGAAGTTATCTCTTACTAATAATAGTATTCAATCACTGTCCAAACCAAAAATCCAATCAGTTGTCAGCTACTGCTAGGTCATGTCATATGACTCCTGTCTCAAAGAACCTGTCATCGTCCACCTCATCACCTTATTGCATAAGAGGTGAGACTGTATCTAAATAAACATAGATTGAAAAAGGCCAATGACGTAGAAAAAAGCAAATGCAATAGAAAAACAAATGTGGTAAACGTTTCTTTTCTACAGGACCTGTCTATTTGACCAGCCTGATAAACTATAGAAATTGGAAAAACACTGGAGCCTTAAACCTAAAGTAGCTTTATTTTATTGTACTTTATATTTTTCCTTCTTGGGCCTCCTTCCCACATTTCTATTATTGTTATTTATTACTTATATTACAGTAACGCTCAGAGGCCCCAGATCAGAGATCGGAGCCCCACTGTGTCAGGCGCTGTACAAACACCCACTCTGATACAGTTCCTCCCCCAAAGAGCTGACAATCTAAGTAGACAATATAGGAGGGGAAATAGAGAAATTAAGTGACTTTTACCAGTTCATCGCACAGGTCAGAAGCAGAGCAAGGACTAAAACCCAGAACTCCTGTATCTTACTGTAGGGCCCTACACATTGGACAATTACTTTCAGTATTACTTCAATAGTTCATCTACCTTAAATTGCCAGCTGTTTCCCACAATGCTACCCATGGCTGCACTGCTCAACTGTGACTGACCATCTTTACTATCTAAATCTGTATTGAAATAAATAAAGAATATTAACCCCCCTCATTATTTGATGTTTTTAAAAGTCAGAGTTTAAGAGCTGTCATGTTCTAGTATTCTAGATGTTCTAATCTATACCAGTGAGGGGTTTTCATGGAGGTAGAAAAATCAAAGTTCCCACTACTGCATACGAACTTATTCAAGAAGAGCAAAACAACAATGAGCCAAGTACTACAGTCCTTATCCAGGCACGACTCCCACTAGGCCAAAGCCTGGGAGGTGCTGCTGAACAAGAGTAACCTCAATGGAAATCAATTTGAGTTGCGGGTGCTCAATAACAACTCACAGGATTTGTTCTCTAACTTTAATGGGACTGAGAAAGAATTGCACAATCAGGCCCATTAACAATTTACAAGGGGAAAAAAAATTGAGCCTAGTGCTCATGTTATGGGCCAAATGCTGGAAGATGCTGAGACCTATCAGTCCCACTGAATCCAATGGGAGTTGGCGGCACTCTGCCCCCTTCAAGAGGCTCAGCATCTCATAGAATTGTGCTGTATATTTCTGATCTTTTTTCCACCACCAATTGCCAGTTTGATCCAGCAAGTGCTCCATACATGAAACTCCCATTTGCTCTTCTGGGAATTCTGCACTGTGAACACTTGAAGGATCAGCTCCTATATTTTATATCAGAAGAATAAATTCAAATAAATACGTACAAACATTTCAATATCTTTGTCAGGTAGTTGAAGCCACTCAGTCCTATGCAATGTGAACTGGGAAGGTAATTAACCACAGAACAGCTATGCCAATGTACCCTATTCATAACGGTGCTACTGAGCGCACTACACAACTTTTCCCTGCAATAATGAAGTAATGTGATGGCAATTCCTCAAGCTGTTGAACAGTTGAGCTATATACTAGCTTCTATTTGAGTTAACAGTAAATTACCAATGAAAGCACTGTATCTCTAGCTGAATGATCAGATAATGATCCCTAATTTGCTAGACTTAGTCATTTATATATTATATTAATTATATTATATTATATTATATTATATTACATTACAACACCTCCACATTGGCTCACATTCTCTACTGGGTCAAGATCAACTTGGTACAGGAAAATCATCAGAGAGGTGGCTTTGAACTGCACTGTCCCTGGAGCTAGCCCCAGCATAGTTTAGAGTATTTTAAAAGGATTATACTGATGTTCAAGTATGCTAACTGGAGATTGCTGGAGTGTGACACACCCCTAAAATGAGATCTGCAGGGAAGCTGGTATAGGAGCCAGCGAGCCATTGCTACATCCCCTGGAGGCTTCCTTACACCAGGAGAATCAACAGCTGCGGAGATACTGGTGGCTTTCCACACCAATTGTGCTGCAGGAATGATGCAAAGGGAATGGAGCTGGGCCAGACAATCTAGTCCATTATATTTAAACAACTCTGTTTCAGCATGAATACAAGCAGTCTGCTGATCTCAATAATTTAAAACTATTGGGATGTGGATCATACTCGAATAAAAATAGACCCCAAACAAACCAAATACTAACTGAGCTAAATATTATAATTAAACCGCTACACCTTGCATTGTCATGGACCAAGCCATAAAGAGATGTCTGCTTATCTAAGAGCTTTCAGAAGACACGATACAGGAGAACTATGATATATGAAGTCTATCAAATCTTCTCTAGACACCTGGAGTCTCACTAAACACTTGGAGTATCTTTCAAAAGCACACAACACTGGCCTAACTTTGCTCCCATTGTGGATAATGAATATTTTATCATTTACTTCAGTGGGGGCATAGTTAGTCCTATGTTAAGCACTTTTGAATATCCCACTCTTTAAGGTCAGTGGAAGTTTTACCCTACTATGGACTAGCAGCCTAGTCCTTTCCTCCTTTCTCACATAGGATCTGATCCAGCTCCCATTGAAGTTGAGTCGCTATTCCCCGAGCTTACAAGCTGCATATGAAACATTCCATTATCAAATTAATGGAACTAAAGTGACAAAATACCTTGTCATTACAGGTAAAATGTAACAAAGGAATATAAATACACACATCTGTGCAGGGAAGTTCCAATAGCACAGACCTACTAAAAAAATACACACCAACCATTCACTACATTACCATCTTGCTACTAGAAAACTTCATTCATCTTTCTGCTAAATAAGCAAGAAAAAGGTTACCATATATACAAACACATATTTCTATGGCAACAGATTAAGTTCTAGGCTATTCTTAGCTTCACAGCAGGCAGAAAATACTCTGTTTTAAGCTATAGGACTAAACAAGAGATCTACCTCTTTGCTCTTTTTCCATCTGGTCCTGCTGAAATCTCTTTTATTTTGATAAATTGAAGAGTGATTCAACTGGAAGCAACATACGTCACATACCACGTATGACTTCTAGAGTTATACAGCTCTTCTAAAAGTTAGAAAACAAGAGTCTATGCAATAAATATAAACTAATAACATTGTGGTACCCTTTGCATTATGTATGTGTCTTATATAATAACTATCATCAAGGAAGTTATACTTTATCAAAATGAATAAAACATTTGATTAATTTTAATCATATATGTGAGCTATGTATAGTCATGTAATATACCCGTGCATCCGTTGCTTTATATTATTACTTCTGTACATTTATACTTTTTTAAAAAACACCTTGGAGGTCTTCATTATATATTGGTTGATAGCTAGTTCATTAAAAAAAATCTACAATTCTTAAATTGGCACCAATACATTATTCTCAGTTTGGGGTTAAATGCATTACCCTTTTAAAACGTAAGGGCTTGAATGTCAATTGAAAGATTTCTTTGCCTTTTAGATTTTCCGAATGCATCTCGGGTGAAATAATTTGGAGGGTAACAAGATACCACTGTTTCTAGGACAACCCCTCTTTATGCAGGAAGGCCTGCTGTATCCTCTGTTAACTAAAGCTGATGGTGTTCTAAGAACTCACATTTAAAACACCTCTTTAACTTTTTGTAATCATCTGAATGACGCTAGTGACTCCCCTGCATCATTTTGTCTACCACAGAATGTTCTGGCAGAACAATCACTATAGCAAAGGAGAAGTGATCAGAAATAGTGAAGGTCCCTGAAGTAATGGTTTGTATTCAGAAAAAAATATTTTATTACCAAAACTTTGTACAAACCAACTTCAGTGAAACATCCAGACATTTTGTAGGAGGCTACTCATCTTTCCATAACCAGGATCGTGGGTCTAGAAGAACAATCTACCACTCTTTAGACGTGCTAGAACAGGGGTTAGGCTTCTACCACGTTGTAAAATGGGTATCAGGCTATCAGCTGCACTGTGTATGGGTGTATACTTGTGTCTGTTTTCCCAACACATATCCCAAAGGTGGACATTTTCTATAAAGCATACCGAATCAGTATTTGAAGTTTAGCTAGTACCTTACGGTGTTTTACTCTTTAAAAGGATTCTCTGCTTCGTGCTTCGAGAAAGCCAGAAGCAACGTGTCTGATTTTTTTCGTATCTCCACTGGGACTCCAGCTTTGAGATGCAATTGGTTTGCGGCGGCTTTTTACCTTTACATGTATCATCTCGTTAAGGGGCCCTCCCTGATATGAGGATGGAATCAAAGGAGATCGGTTTGAAGTTGGACAGTATCACCTACACGTGTACTTAGTTCAAGTCTTAATATTAAAAGGTGCAGCAACTGGGGCTAAGGATGGGAAATCCCCTTTGCTAATTAGATTCCTCATTCCCGGCAGATATTCCAGCCAAACTGCCAGCAGCAGACACGACTGCCAGCCACTGGGACTGCGTATGGGTTTGAAATGCTGACCAGTGAAATCTGGACTTGGCTTAATGAAACCGATGTAGGGAGAGTCAATTAAATCTAATTTCCACTCACACTCCTAATATATCTGCAGTGTGTGCAGCAGCAGTAGCAGCAACGAGAGATGCTCGGTACTATTAATAAAAGTATTCACTGACTGACGCATTAAAAAACAAAACAGAAAAGAAGTGCTGCGTGGTATTTTTACATGGGGATAGCGAGGTGATAGGGAAGAGAGAAAGCGAGGGGCGAGCGAGGGATACTCAGCGTTGAAAGCAGAATATTGCCCCCTAAACCAAATAACCCACGGGCAAAACCTGGTGCTGGAAAAATGGTAAGGACCCGGAGTTGAAAACATTTTCACTTTAATACTGAAAAAATATGCCATTATAAAATCCTCGAATAGAATTAGTAAGTTTCACTTGCTTCCTCGGTTCTGATTTCCTCAAATTATAGTAAGATTTACAACAGCACAGAATTGTCTACCATTAAACTTTGCAGCCTAAGCACTAGAGTGACATTAATTGGTCATGCTTAACTGCCTCGGATTTTTTTGTTTGTTTTTTGTTTGAATGTTTACATGATTACCATCATAGAAATCAAGGGTACTAAATTTTACATTCAGATGGAAAGGCATTGTTGGATATGTATATTTAAAAAGAAAAAGCGGTAACCGAACCGAAAAAGAAAACTTCACCCAACAAAGTAAATCCCAGCCCCCAACTCAGAAAATGAACCAAAGAGAATATCCATGCAAATATGTCTTAAATAAAATCTTTACATTTGTTTTGTTTCCACAGTAAAAGTACGATCTCTATCTACTGCCTATCGATCACACAAAATATGGCGAAATGGCACTTTTTAATTATTATACTGTATTTTGAATATAGAAAGTTTGATACGATGGGACTTATCAGGTAAGAGGGATGGTGGTGTGAACTAGACGCTGTTTCCAGTGGGGTGCTGGAGGAGCGTCCTTAGGGTGCGTTGTATCCATGCGAGCCATGCAGCACTTTTTGTTTGTTTGTTTGTTTTTATCAGTCGTTTATTTACATTACATTCATGCCTTCGTGCAACGTTTCACTCCTGCTTTGTTATCAAGGGGAGGAGGCCACCGACCAGGTCACCCCTCCCCCACCGCCGCCCATACACCGGGGCCTAATCCACAAAACAATGGTACCCCTGCAAGACTTTAACCAAGTTGATTCTTGCTTTCCATTGCAAACTAAGGCAATGCACAGTCAGATGCACGAAGCACCGCCTCAGTGTGGCTATACTTAAAGGGCGCGTTGAAAAAAACGGCCTTCACTCACTGAAATACGCCACAGTTTTTGCTTTGTGTGTGTGTGTGTGTGTCTGTGTGTGTTATTTTCACATAAGGTAGTTTAGGTTAAGAACCGTCCCTTGTCGTTATTTAGCAGTGTCGTTGGCAGACGAGACAGCAATGCACAGATCAGGGATTCTTTAACCACTGGGTTGCTCGCTGCGAAATGGAATTGGCTTCCAACTTTTTTTTTCCCTGTCCGACCCCAGCTCTTAGTCCGATAGAGAATGAGAGCCACAGTCATAAACTCTATGGGCTCCATCTGCATTGTAGGGTCCGTTGTGCCAGTAAGAAGAATCGCAGACTGTCTGTAAGGAATTGATTTCAGATGCAGATGAGTTGGCGTCCCTCCGCTTGGAGCGCTTTCTGTTCCTCAGGATGAACACTAGCATGCCAACTACTGTAAAGGCGGAGGTGACAAACACCAGCAGGAGTCCTGGGACCAGCACCGAAATGGAGACCCGGCTGGTCTCTAGGTAGGAGTTGGAGTGAGTCCCTGTCTCTGCCAACCCGGTGCTGTTTTTGTTATTGGAAGTGAAGGTGGGCGAGATTTTGAGCTGCGGGCAAATCACGTCGTTGGAGAGGGACTCGAAATCCTCCTTAAAGAAATCCTCTGGGGATTCACACCTCAGATCGCTCATGACCACCTTGGGGCGCAGCATCTCTGCCCACTGTTTGAAAGGCACGATCGGGCACGAACAGTCCCACGGGTTGCCATGCAGGTCGATCTGGGTGATGGACGTGAGCTGGTCCAATACCCCTGCCACCGGGAGGTACATGAAATAGTTATTGTGTATACTCAGCTTGGAAAGTGAGACCCCGGAGAACACATCGACGGGGAGTGACCTCAGCAGGTTGTTGTTGAGGATTAGGACTCGGAGTTTGGGCATTGCATTGAAGGTGCCGGGCTGAATCAACTGGATCTCATTAAACTCCACGTTCAGATACTCTAGGTTTTGCAGCCCGGTGAATTTCTCGCGGGACAGGGTGTCCAAGTAGTTGCTATCCATGTAGAGCCACCTGAGCTCGAAGAGATTCTTGAAGGTGTTGTTCTCCACAGTAGCGATGTTGTTGTTCCCCAGATCCAATAGGTTAAGTTTCCGGTAATCCAGAAAGTGGGATTTCCTGATTGTATGTATTTTGTTGTCTCTCAGAAACAACTCCTGCACATTGGACGGCTTGGGTTTCAAAGCTACCAAACTGCTCACATTTCTTTCGTTGCAATTAACCTTTAAACCCGAGCCAGGGATCTGATCGCAGCTACAAATCTCCGGACAGGGCATGCTAGTTGGTAGCTTGTTTTTCACGCTAATTGTCGAGCCCGCAGCAGTGGGTCGGGTCTTGATTTGCCAGTTGACTGGGATCTTTGTACCTCCGTTTGGAGCAGATCCGGGAGTGGCAGGATCTTCTTTGCCATGAATTTTAAAGGGGGTTGGAATGGGACCAGGATCACAGGTTTCCTCTTCGGCAGGGGGAGCAGCTAGACTAGAATCCACTCTGTTTTTCCTGCACAGCTCTTGCTCTGTGGTCTCATTCAAATCTTTGCCCTGCAACCTAGTAGGAGCTTCACAAATGACTCTGCCGATCAAAGCATTTTTGGGTATGTTTTCCAGCCACTCTTTCAGGGATAGCAGATCACAAGTGCAGTCCCAGGGGTTATCTTCCAGCAGAATTTCAGCAATGCCTGGGATCTGCTCCAGGACCTCCTCATAAGGCAGGGTTTTAAGTCGGTTGCCCCGGAGGTCGAGGTGGGTGATCGGCACGTACTGAAACACGTTGGCAGGTAAGGTGCTGATGAGGTTGTCATTTAAAATCAGCACCTCCAGCTTGTTTAAATCCCTAAATGCTCCCGGGTCAATATCCCTTAATAAATTAAAATCTGCCTGGAGATATTCCAGATCGTCCAGCCCCAGGAAAGTCTGCTTCCTGAACGATTTTATCTTATTGTTATTTATATGCAAACGTTTTACCAGCTGCAGCCCAAGAAAAGCCCCAGGAACAATTTCATGCAAACCGTTGTTTTCCATGTGCAAACTGACTGCATTGTAAAAGTTAGCAAACTCATTAGGGAAAAGTCGAGTCAGGGAATTTCCATGCAGGAATAAATGGTAAAACTGGGAAGTTGGGGCGCTGAAATGTTGCAGACTGGTAAACCCCTTTTTCTCACAGTCTACGTGCAAATCCCCTTCTACCTCGTTGCAGGAACAGATCTTCTCTTTGCAAACGTCCCCTGTAACGTTTCCAGCAGCAAAACAAAGAGACGTCTCCAGCAACAGAATCCAAAGCAGCATTTTTAAACCGAACAATTCATCCCCGATCTCATCACAAAATAACAGCAACCATCATCCTCACACCGAAAACAATTCCAGTTCATTCAAGAGAGGAGATGTCCGAACCACCACCAAAGGGGAAAAATAACGTGGGGGGGTAGGAAGGCTGGGGTGGGGGGCGATTTCTTTTCTCCTTTATCCCTTTCTCTTCCCCCCCACACACACTGCAACAGCCCAGTCACCAGTCAATAATTATATCCACAAACTATCCAGGCACGTACTGCAAGGCACGCAAAAAAAAAAAAAAAAAAAAAAGTAGAAAAAATCCCCCTCCTCAACCCCTCCTGAAACCTCCCGAAAAAGCTAAGTAGATCTCTGTTGGCCGGCTTCGCTAATTGGAACAGGAATAATGCTAGTAATTATAAGCAGCCACTGCATGTTAGAGAGAAGCAGGCAGGGAGTGCAGCGGTGGTAGAGAAGAGCTGCCTGTGTGCATGGCTTTGCTTCGGACTGACCTTGCTTTTTGTTACAAAGCCGGGCTCCTTGCTGCTGCTGCTGCCGCCGCCGCTGCTCGGTGCCCAGGAGTCTCCTTCTGGGTGCTGTCCAGTCCCCCTTGGTGCTGAAATCACGCCCCAGCCTAAGGACCGGATGCCGAACCAATGGCGCTGCAAAAATTCTGCAATCGCTGCGTTTTTTGGCTGTCCATTTCTCCTCTTCTCCGATCCCTTCTTCTTCTCCTCTCCTCTATCTCTGTCAGTCTCTCTCTCTCCCTCCTCTCTTTTCCCTCCTTGGTCTCTCTTCTTTCCTTTTTCTTCTTCTTCTGTTTCTTGAGTTGCACACACACACACACACACACGGAGGGAGAGTTGCTAAGAGGCTCTGCTCGTTCCAACCTGGTGCACTCTCAAAGATCTGACACCCTCTGCTGAGCTGCAGTGGCAAAAATCCATCTGCTGAGGGAATGCTGGAGAAAAAAAAATCAATCCACGTACAGGGCAAGCGTTAAAAATGTTGGCATTAAAGCTGTCGATCTATTTAGACGCTTTCCCCTAAACTGATTATTTAATGTCTTTCTTTCTTCCTCCTGAGATGGAAAGTTTAACACCCCCCTTCTAGCCCCCCCCCCCCCATACACACACACACACACCTGCTCTAGCAACCGGGAAGAGCGCTTTCGTCCTATTTTGTGTCCCAATGGCTTGAATAAAATGAGTGTCAGGGTGTCAAGCGAATAGCAATTTGAGGTAATTATTTATACTCCACGCCATTTTTAACGTTGATTTTAAATGCATCTCTTCCTCCCCTGCAGTCTATAGCGTTTCATGCTGGATTTGGTGGCTTTATGGAGTTCCCTTTGGAATGTTGAACCGTGGACGATTGTATTATATATATATTTATTATTTAGATGTTCACAGGGAAGGGGCTGGGGTGGGGGGAAGGAGTGATTTGCGGCACAGTAGATAATTCATTCTACCTGTTTCTGGAGGGTATAGAATTTCCTTTAAGAAGGGGTTTGAAATCGACAGCACTGGATCTTATTTTTCTTCTTCCACGTCTTTTCGGGTTGCTATTTAAGTTCTCTGTGCAAATGCAATGCCTGCTTACCTTTTTGATTTCTGACCAAATAGATTACATAGCGGAACATTTCTTGTCTGGCGTTAAAAAAAAAAGTTTCAGCATCATTTGGACGGGGTTCAGATGCCTACAAGCAAATAACCAGTTGCGTCTCGGGTGGTGCAGACATAAACCCTTGTTCCCAAATGCCTTGCAATAGTGTGCGGAGGAGGCTGTATCTATGGGAGTGCTACAGAGCCTGATTCGCTGGGTCCCTTCTGCGTCTGCAGTCCGTCCTGAGCTTGCACCTCTTCAGTCGGACAGATGCGCTGACTCCATTCGTGAACTTTGCAGTGTACTGGTAGGGCACAGAATGTAACATCTACTGAGGGAGGAAGGGGGGTGGGTGGGTTTAGGTCTATTTATAGGGAAAGTCAGGAAGCCAGATGGAATCTGCACCCAGTCATCCTCGCTGCATGCTAATTTGGTCCCAGGGTTTCCCGGTCTGCAATTTCCGACTAAATTAGACAACCCACCACCGATGATCTTATCAAATTAATTTAATTAGATCATAAACAAGTTGCAACAGCTGCTGTGGCCATTTCGGATGGAGATTTAGCCATATATATATATATATATATATATATGAAAGGCTAAATCTCCACATATATATATGGGTGGATGGGGGAGAAGGGGAGGGAAGGAGGGAGAGAGGAAAGAAAAGAAACTGACAAAAAATGACTGGCCCAAACGAAGCCTGAACAATAAATAGCAAGCGGGGTGGGGGAAATGAAATGCTATTGAGACAACAAGCATCAGAAGCAATATATTAGTAGCTTCACGGGGCCCGGAGGTGGGGGGGAGGTGGAGAGAGGAAAAGGAGACTTGGCGCCACATTAAGGCTCATTAATTCATTTCTCATGGCAGTTGCTCTGACTTTGTCTCTGTGTGCATGTCAGGGGGTTTGAGTCAGATTGGAATTGGAACCCTTCTCCAGTGGAAAAAAAACCCTGCAGCTTTGGAGAGGTGCAGGATGAGTCGGAGGGA
Source organism: Chelydra serpentina (assembly GCA_037349315.1). NCBI lineage: Eukaryota > Metazoa > Chordata > Testudines > Chelydridae > Chelydra > Chelydra serpentina. Next base: position 84,434,446 of record JBAIAC010000004.1, read on the forward strand.
GGAGGGAGGAAAGCCTGTAGGAAACCCCTGGAGTAGAGCAGAGAGAAAGGAGTTTGGGGAAGGGGAGGGGAGGGAAATAGGGAAGGCTCCCAGTGTCAATACCAGAAGGGCGAGCCCATAACAATGATAATGACATGGGCAAGCGGTCGCTGAAATTGAGGAGCACGGTGAATTCAGACTGGGATGCGGGCCAGGAGACTAAAGAGCATCTTCCCCACTTTAAAAAGGCCTCTTTAGCAACCTCTCACTGGTGTGTTTAAAATTGCTCAGGCACTAAAGAAACTATCAAAATGCAACTAGAGGAGCTGGTATTAATAAGATAGTAAATAAATAAATATGGATCAAATGGGAAGGAGGTGATTATTACCTGCTCTCAAGGCATGAAGGTCAAAGTGCCAGGCTCTTCTCCTGGAGCTGCTCAGAAGTGGGAGTTAATGGCAGCTGTCAGGATCCTGTAACTGAAGGGGGGGCATTTGTGAACAGATGTCAAATTATGGCAGTACCTAACTGAGATACAGGTTCCATTGTACTGCGAGCAGTATATGCACACACTAACTCAGGGCCTTGCCACCTAAAGAGGCAAGACAGACTAAAGGTGGGCAAAAAAGCAAACAGACATACCCATTTTACAGATAGCACAGAGAATGTGATTTGCCAGTAGTCACACAGGAAGTTTATGGCAGAGACAGGAAATGAAGCCATATTTCTTGAGTGCCTTAATGCCAAAGCTATCCTTCTTCTCCCATATATATTTTATTATTATATAATTCTGCATTTACATACCTGGTCTGTTGTGTCATCATCTTTAAATACAGGTCTCTCGCGTCTTACGCGCATTTAACATGTGCGATTTCAGCTTTGCGCGGTCGGCAAAACTAGAAAAAAAAAGAAAAATAACTATTTAAAAACAGAATCGGTACTGCGGGCGATTCCGTCCGCCATTCAACTCAATGGCGTTTCAGTATACGCGGTTTTTGCTTTACGCGCTCAGCGCAAAACGGAACCCCCGCGTAAGACGCGAGAGACCTGTATGTTAGTTTAGCCTCAGTGGAAACATGCATATTGTAAAGAGGGCACAGCCTTATATAAATTCCCACCAAAAGCTAGAATGTTCTAGGATACACCCAGTGCTGTGGGTGTGCAGCATGTGCTTACACTTTTAGTCAAATTATTTTAATATATTAACATTTTACTAAACAATGGATTTACAGTAAAGCTGGATTTTCAAAATCTTAAATCCTAGTTAACTGTGACCAATTTCTGCATGCCAAACTCATGTTAAGTAACATTGGTTTACACACAGAGTAATAGGGCTACGCAGTATGACAAAAGTGCAGAATCATGGCTTCAGTTTTAAGTCAGCCCTACTCAGGTGTTGTATACAGAAGGGTGGTGGTGGTAGAAGGAGTCAGTTGCACTGCTGTAGCTACACACATATAGGTGTTCCAGTGCAACCTCCTAGTGTAGATGCACTGCACCTGTGTATAGAGTGCACTGTACCAGTGCCACTAACCCTGGATAAATGACACTGGTGGCAAATCACTTTTTTCACCAGTACAGTGTGGTTTTACTCTGATGCAGCTATGTTGGCTGTAGCTACAAGGCTGCCAAATAAAACCTTACAGCTTGTAGTGTCATAATACACCACAAAGGGGGTAGAGGAGGCAAAGCCATGGCCCTGATGTCTATGTAGTAGCCAAAATGTCTGCGGTAAGGGCTTCTCCTGTCGACATAGCTACTGCCTCTCAGGGAATTGGATTTCCTAGGCTGATGGGAGAAACTCTCCCATTGGCATAGGTATAGAATCATAGAATCATAGAAGATTAGGGTTGGAAGAGACCTCAGGAGATCTCAGGAAGAGACCTCTAGTCCAACCCTCTGCTCAAAGCAGGACCAACCCCAACTAAATCAACCCAGCCAGGGCTTTGTCAAGCAGGACTTTAAAAACATCTATGGATGGAGATTCCACCACCTCCCTAGGTAACCCATTCCAGTGCTTCACCACCCTCGTAGTGAAATAGTATTTCCTAATATCCAACCTAGACCTCCCCCACTGCAACTTGAAACCATTTCTCCTTGTTCTGTCATTTGCCACCACCGAGAACAACCTAGCTCCGTCCTCTTTGGAAATCCCCTTTAGGTAGTTGAAGGCTGATATCAAATCCTCCCTCACTCTTCTCTTCTGCTGACTAAATAAGCCCAGTTCCCTCAGCCTCTCCTTATAAGTCATGTGCCCCAGCCCCCTAATAATTTTTGTTGTCCTCTTCTGGACTTTCTCCAATTTGTCCACATCCTTTCTGTAGTGGGGGGGGGGGGAACTGGATGCAGTACTCCAGGTGTAGCCTCACCAGTGCAGAATAGAGGGGAATAATCACTTCCCTCAATTTGCTGGCAATGCTTCTACTAATGCAGCCCAATATGTCGTTAGCCTTCTTGGCAACAAGGGCACACTGTTGACTCATATCCAGATTCTTATCCACTGTAATCCCCAAATACTTTTCTGTAGAACTGCTGCTTAGCCAGTCAGTCCCCAGCCCGTAGCAGTGCATGGGATTCTTCCTTCTCAAGTTCAGGACTCTGCACTTGTCCTTGTTGAACCTCATCAGATTTCTCAATCCTTCAATTTGCCTAGGTCACCCTAGACCCTATTCCTACCCTCCAGCATATCTACCTCTCCCCCAGATTAGTGTCATCTGCACACTTGCTGAGAGTGCAATCCATCCCAACATCCAGATCATTAATGAAGATGTTGAACAAAACCAGCCCCAGGACAGACCCCTGGGGCACACCGGCTGCCATCTAGACATCGAGCTGTTGATCACTATCTATTGAGCCCTATGATCTAGCCAGCTTTCTATCCACCCTATAGTTCATTCATCCAATCCATACTTTTTAACTTGCTGGCAAGAATATTGTGGGAGACTGTATCAAAAGCTTTGCTAAAGTCAAGATATATCATGTCTACCACTTTCCCCATATCCACAGAGCCAGCTATCTCATTATAGAAGGCAATGAGCAATAAGGCTGGAAAGGCATGACTTGCCCTTGGTGAATCATGTTGACTGTTCCTGGTCACCTTCCTCTCCTCCAAGTGCTTCAAAATTGATTCCTTGAGGACCTGCTCCATGGTTTTTCCAGGGAGTGAGGTGAGGCGTACTGGTCTGTAGTTTTCTGGATTTTCCTTCTTCCCTTATTTAAAGATGGGCACTATATTTACCTTTTTCCAATCATCTGGTAACTCCACCGATCTTCACGAGTTTTCAAAGATAATGGCCAATGGCTCTGCAATTACATCAGCCAACTCCCTCAGCACCCTCGGATGCATTAGATCTGGCCCCATGGGCTTGTGCATGTCCAGCTTTTGTAAATAGTCCTTAACCTGTTCTTTCACCACTGAGGGCTGCTCACCTCCACCCCATACTGTGCTGCCGAGTGCAGCAATGTGGAAGCTGACCTTGTCTGTGAAGACCGAGGCATAAAAAAACATTGAGTACTTCAGCTTTTTCCACTTTTTCTGTCACTAGGTTGCCTCCCACAGTCAGTAAGGGTCCCACACTTCCCCATACCTTCTTCTTGTTGCTAACATACCTGTAGAAACCCTTCTTGTTACCCTTCACATCCCTTGCTAGCTGCAACTCCAATTGTGCCTTTGCCTTCCTGATTACACCCCCACATGCTCGAGCAATATTTTTATACTCCTCCCTAGTCATCTGTCCAAGTTTCCACTTCTTGTAAGCTTCCTTTTTGTGTTTCAGTTCACTGAAGATGTCTCTGTTAAGCCAAGCTGGTCGCCTGTCATATTTGCTATTCTTTCTGCACATTGGGACAGTTTGTTCCTGCACCCACAACAAGGCTTCTTTAAAATACAGCCAGCTCTCCTGAACTCCTTTCCCCCTCATATTAGCCTCCCAGGGGATCCTGCCCATCAGTTCCCTGAGGGAGTCAAAGTCTGCTTTTCTGAAGTCTGTATTGTGCTGCTCTCTTTTCTTCCTTTTGTCTGGATCCTGAACTCGACCATCTCATGGTTACTGCTGCCTAGGTGGCCATCGACTGCTATTTCCCCTACCAATTCTTCCCCGTTTGTGAGCAGCAGGTCAAGAGGAGCATGGCTTGTAATTGGTTCCCCCAACACTTGCAGCAGGAAGTTGTCCCCAACACTTGCCAAAAACTTCCTGGATTTTCTATGCACTGCAGTATTGCTCTTCCAGCTAGCATTTTCACTGAAGTTTCACTGCAGTCTTTTAAGTGTATACAAGTCCGGAGATGCATAACTCCAGGAGAAACAACGAGGAGTACTTTTGGCACCTTAGAAACTAACAAAGGTGCCACAAGTACTCCTTGTTGTTTTTGCTGATACAGACTAACATGGTTACCACTCTGAAACTCCCGGAGAGTGAATTCTAAGCAAAGGGAGGTGCCTTTCTCCCAGGGAGGTGGAGGGTCAAAGCCAAACTCTTCTAGGCATTTCTTAGACTAATTTAGGAGGTTCTCACTAAGCTTGCTGGCTTCTGGGGATCCCTTTTTCATGTGTCTAATTCACTCCCTGAATTGTATAGAGACTGGGTCCTGACACCTATATCAGGGCTGTGAATTTCACTGGGTGACAGGGTGCTGAAGAGACAGGCATTGCAATGCCTACATGACTTTGTGGATCTAGTCCCTGCTGCTTTGTGAATGCAAATAATTTTAACATGCAAAAACACTTCACATATTTTAGTCAAACAAAATTGTGAGTATTATTTGTTTTGCTAGCATCTCTTGGTCAGTTATCACAGGAGGAAGCTCTAGGTAACATTACCAAGTTTATAAGAAGTGGTAGCATTTGCACCGTTTCAATCTCCACACAATATGTTGACAGAATAAATTCTAATTGCATCGTTTTTTGTCCTTTTGATGACAATGTTCACTGTCCTGCAAGACTCAAAGCCTTTCCAGTGTGATCAATATACAACACAGAACTGCACTGCTACTAATCTGACCTCTTTATTGTTTGATTGCCTTAACTATTCCACTCTTCTCTGACACATCTGAGACTGCAGACAAGAAAAGTGGTGAAGCAGCCAGTAGGTCATAGCACAGAATACTTAACTGGACAAAGTAGTTCAGCAAAATACATTCACAGAACAGTTAGAATTCTGTTGCCGTCTTTTTGTGATAAATCACATAATAAGAAAAGAAAGAGACATGAATCAGTTTACATGACAAAAACTAGTAGGAACTCAAGAGATAATAAATATCCAATAGAACCTTAATAAAGAAACTAGGGCCAAGTTGTCAATACCTTACTCAAAATGATGAGCGGCTACTCACATAAGGAGTCCCACTGATTATCATCAGCCAAAGTAAGGGGTCCATAATGTGGTCTTTAATCATTAATTATTTTGTTGTCCTCTTTGAACCCTAAACATCTGGTGACAGTGTTTCAAATAATTGAATAGGCAATCTCTAAAAGACAAAAGCATGGGGAAGTTTGTGCTTCCATCCTGCTTAAGTACATTGAATTTCAGTTATATCAGAGCTGGCTTTTTATTTCCCATGAGATAAAAAGAAAATCCATCAGGTGCACTCCCAAAAATTATAGGAGGGTGGTTGTTAGCTTATTATCAGAGGGAGGAAGGTCCTGTACTAACACCGTTCACATTTCCATGCCATTGGAATCATTATTTTGGAGATGCAAAACTACCGAGAAATAGCTCTGCTCTGAGAGGAAAGCTCCAGACCTTGCATCACTCCTCCTCCTGAGACATGGTATTTATTAATCAAGGATTCTATACATCAGTCATTTTCTTTCCAGAGGCCTAATGTAGTTATGTGGTGTGACATTAATGAATAGACTTGATTTCTCATTAATTCAAATGTTAATTCTCTATAATTTAATTATTTTATCTAGGTTAAAATATATATTCTCTTTTCCCATGACTCACCTTCCAGACTTGAAAAAGCATACTGATTTCAGAGCCAGAGTATAAATCATTCGAAAAACAACAGTTTCTTTCACTTGTTAAACCTTTCAAAATACAATACATCTGAGAAACTCTTATATAATTAGTCAAACTGGGTGTAAATGGATTGTCAGTTTTGCATGAAGCTCTGCCATTTTGAATTATTTTCTGTTCCAAAACAGAAAGAAAGAACATGAAGAAAAACCAACAACATTTTGCACAAAACAAAATTTTTATTTTTGTTTTGTTCAGAAGTCAACCTTTTTACATTGTTCCATTCCATTGTTTTAAAATGAAATTTAGTGAAAAATCAACATGCTTTCAAAAGATGTCCTGGTTTTGACAAATTGGCATTTTTTTCAAATCCCACAGCCCCTCCACCCCCCCCCCCCGCGCCCTCCAAATAAAGCTCCATTGGAAATTTCAACGATCTCTAATAAACACCACTTCTCTTTACATCTGAAACATACAAGTGTTTGTGTCACTGGCCACCCTCTCATCATGCATCAGCAGCCTTTGTGAAGAATGGACAGATGAGAAGATAGGATGTTGATTCTATCTTTCAATTCATTATCTTATACTTAATGGAAATAAAAGATAAAGAGTCACTTGCCCTGATTAACCCTTGTGCTACTCCACATTTACACATTGATTTCACATGAGTTATTTTTTGTGTAAAATTGGATGAATTTCATGGTGACTCAAGTCTTTGTTCTCCAAAGATTCCAGAATAATATAGCCAATACAGAAAATATAGTTTATTAACTAACGGGAGCTATACAGTGAGACAGATTCAAATACCAGTTACAATTAGGGCTGTCGAATAATCACAGTTAACTCACTTGATGAACTCAAAAAAATTAATCACGCTTAATCACAGTTTTAATCGCACTATTAAACAATAGAATCCAAATAGAAATTTATTACATATTTTGGATGTTTTTCTACATTTTCAAATATATTGACTTTAATTACAACACAGAATACAAAGTGTACAATGCACACTTTTATATTATTTTTGATAACAAATATTTGCACTGTAAAATGATAAACAAAAGAAATAGTATTTTTCAATTCACATCATACAAGTACTGTAGTGCAATCTCTTTATCGTGAAAGTGAAACTTACAAATGTAGATTTTTTTGTTACATAGCTGCACTCAAAAAACAAAACCGTGTAAAGCTTTAAATCCTACAAGTCCACTCAGTCCTACTTCTTGTTCAGCCAACTGCTCAGTCAAACAAGTTTGTTTACATTTATGGGAGAGAATGCTGCCAGCTTCTTATTTACAATGTTACCCAAAAGTGAGAACAGGTTTTCATATGGTACTTTTGTAGCTGGCATTGCAAGGTATTTACATGTCAGATATGCTAAAACATTTGGATGCTCCTTCATGCTTCAGACACCATTCCATGCTGATGATGCTCGTTAAAAAATAATGCGTTAAATAAATTAAATTTGTGGCTGAACTCCTTGGGGGGTAGAATTGTATGTTTCCTGCTCTGTTTTGCCCATATTCAGCCATATATTTTATGTTATAGCAGTCTTGGATGATGACCCAGCACATGTTCATTTTAAGAACACTTTCACTGCAGATTTGATAAAACGCAAAGAAGGTACCAATGTGAGATTTCTTAGGATAGATAGAGCATTCAAACCAAGGTTTAAGAATCTGAAGTGCCTTCCAAAATCTGAAGGATGAGGTGTGAAGCATGCTTTCAGATGTTTTAAAAGAGGAGTGCTCTGATGTGAAAACTACAGAACCTGAACCACCAAAAAAGAAAACCAATCTTCTGCTGGTGGCAGCTGACGAAAATGAACAGGCATTTGTCTGCACTGTTTTGAATCGTTATCGAGCAGAACCCATCATCATGGACGCATGGTCTCTGGAATGGTGGTTGAAGCATGAAGGGACATATGAGCGCATCTGTCACGTAAATATCTTGTGATGCCGGCTATGACAGTGCCATGTGTATGCTTGTTCTCACTTTCAGGTGACATTCTAAACAAGAAGCGGGCAGCATTATCTCCTGTAAATGTAAACAAACTTGTTTGTCTGAGCGATTGGCTGAACAAGAAGTAGGACTGAGTGGACTTGTAGGCTCTAAAGATGTACATTGTTTTATTTTTGAATGCAAGTTTTTTGTACATAATTCTACATTTGTAAGTTCAACTGTCATGATACAGAGATTGCACTACAGTACATGTAATGGGGGAATTGACAAAAACTATTTCTTTTGTTTATTTACAGTGAAAATATTTGTAATAAAAATAAATATAAAGTGAGCACTGTACATTTTATATTCTGTGTTGTAATTGAAAATGTAGAAAACATCAAAAACTATTTAAATAAATGGTATTCTGTTATTGTTTAACAGCACAATTAATCATACAATTATTTGTGATTGATTTTTTAATTGCATGATTTATCACAATTAATTGTTTTACTCACTTGAGAGCCCTAGTTACAATAGTGTAAATCTTGATTAACACCAGAGTAATTCTAATGAAGCCAGTTGAGTTACTCCAGATGCACATTGAGTAAACTGAGCTCAGAAGCTGTCCCGATGCCTGTGATGCCCTCATATGCAGTTCCCCAACACCCATAGACTGCAAGGAGCTTAATTACTTATTCCCACAGAAACTATTCTTCAGGCCTGGCCTAGTGTTCAATATGGTATTTGTGGAGGATCAAAATAGTACAGTTTCAAGTTCATTAAAGGACTGGAATCTAGTCCATTCATGCTATTCCTCCTTTTTACAATCTTAGCCATTGGTATGTATTCATAGTATGTAATTTCAATATCTGACACAGGAAAGGCTTTCTTTACATAGTCTTTGTTGAAGTGCTTTCCCTCGGGGGCCACCAGGGCAGCTAAAGGTGCCCAAATAAGGTAGCAGAATCTTTGTTTTTCTCTTTCTGACTACTTCCCCATGCGAGGTTGCTACAGTGAAAAGGAAAAGGGGGGGGGAAGTCTGGCCCCTTAACCACAATTGTTTTCGAGAGCGGCCTACGGCGCCTGCAGTACTGGCTATGTATCCTGTAAAGAAGGCCAGGGCAGACAAAAAGGAGCTAGATATCTTAACAGTCTTGTGATAGGGTTTTCTGCGGCCGGGCAGCCTAGTGCATCTGCAATTCCAGAGGGGACTGGTTTCCCTGGGCTACTTCCTACAAGTCTGTTTAGTTTGGGGTGTGGCCCTGCTAGTCCAGTTGCGCCACAGTTGGGGCTTATTTGCAGCCTTCCCTTGGCAGGGGAACCCTTACTTGCCTCAAGTAATGGTGCTGCCTGGCAAGTCACTGATATGTCCCTTTGGGCTGGCAGACAGAGAGCTCCTGCCTCCTGGCCAGTCAGCCCCCAATTGAGCCAGGTTACCTTATTTTCTCCCCTCCTCCAGACCTGGCACTGGCTGCAGGTATAGCTGAATAGCAGGATTAGCTGAATACAAAGATTTTATTTCATCCCCACTGTGCTGGATGGCAGTTTTTCTCCTTCCTCACAAGCCTGTAGGTCAAATTCCTCCTTCCAAAAGCATTGGGGAGCCTGTGTTCATGGATTCTAAATGGGATGTGCATAACGGTAGAGTCCCTGAGCAGTGGTAGCTCTGTTTTCACAACAATGCAAAGGGTTCCAGCTCCAAAGGATGGGAGAGAGTGTGGTATAGATATCACAGTGCTGGTCCATCACTGGATAACTAGCTTGTTTTTACCAGTTTTCTTAATTTGCCTCCCATAAAACCTGTGGTACAAAGCCTCACATGTTACTGAAGACAAAGTTAGAAACTTGTGCAGGTTCTAGGGAATGCCTGGCAATATGGCTTCTAGAGCAGTTATGCTGTCCAGGGAGCTAAGGAAGAGAGGGTTCCAGGCAGTATCTTCAGGACAGAAATCCCTTGCTTCCAGTGAATATACCAAGATCCCAAGTGGTTAGGAGTCAGAATTTCAGGACTTTTCTATGAGGGGTGTGGTAAATTGCCGGCACGATTATGATGGGTCCCGTGCTTCCTCTTCTTGTGAGGGGTTCAGGGCGCAGTTTCCTGCCCCTGAACTAGGGTATCTGCTGTCCCATTAGTGACCCAAAGAAGGATAGGGGAGAGGGAGGGACCCGGGTCCATCCTCTACTCCGGGTCACAGCCCAGGGGCCCTAGGCATAGTAGCAAACCACTTGAACTAGTGCTTCCTTCCCCTGCTGGGCTACTTTCCTCTCCTGCTCTTCAACTTGCAGGGCTTCCTGATCTCTCTCTCTGCACAAGCCAGGTATCTCTTTACTTAGATTCTTGGTCTTCTAGCCAGCCACGGCACTTCTCCAAACTCTCCTCGACTTCAACTCCTCCAAACTGTATTCTGCTCCAACCCCTTCAAACTGCACTCTGCTCCAACTCCTTCAAACTGCTCTCTACTCCAACACCAAACCACTCTGCTCCAACTCCTTCTCCTGGCTGATTGAAGTGATTTTGATCCAGTGACTGGCTTCAGGTGCTCCAATTGGCTTCAGGTGCTTTTAATTAATCTACAGGGAATAAGGCTTCTCCTCTATGCTGCTGCCTTCTGACCATGCTGTATCACAGGGGAAAATCTTTTACCAAACAGAATAACAACAGGGAAAAGTCAGCAAACTGAAACTTATTCTGTCTCCTGTGCAGGAACATCCATGTAAGAGGGAACAGGCCTACATGAAATATATAAGTATGTTGTATTACTATATTTTATTTTTCTGTATTGCAGATGGTTTTCACTTATATTCTCTTTTAGATCCTCAGCAACATATCAGAAAGTGGGGCTGAAGAACACAGAGTACTGTGATGACAACACTCACAGAATGGTTTTTATTAATGATTAATATGTATATTAATCATTTATAGTCTGAACCTCGGATACAGGAAGCATACACTGTTCCCTGTGCTTCACACAGCATTAGTTTTCCATGCTTGAGAAACAATTTGCCTACTAACCACAAATGCTGGTTCAATTTGTGGTGGAGGAACGTCCCTTTATCCTTTTTTGTGAATGACTTACTCTACAATGTAGAATGATGGTTTATGGTTATAATTTACCATTACCCTATTGAAGTTATATAAATTAACCGCTTTTGCAAGAAATCAAGATCTGGAAAGGATTAAAATGAGAAACTCTATCAAGAATGAATGCTTACTTAAATTACCATACATAGAAAAGGCTTGAATGACAAAAGTCATCTTCAGAGGAGGTTCTGTTTGCTGGGAGACTGCAACCACTACATTTCAGGATAATAGTTATTTAGTATTAATTCATGACATATTTAATAGATAATTAACAAAGGCATCTAAGTTAAATTAAAGACTGGGTGAAACAATGGCTATGTTGGGAAGTCAGTTTGAAGTAAAGTTCAAGGTCAACCCAAGCAAAGAACTTAACAATGATCAGCTTGTTAACTGCTTGCTTAGAAATACATGGACACAGAGAAAAAGTACACAAAAGTGATTCCAGTCACAAATTAATGATTATCCATTCACTAAAGGAGGCAGAGTTCCTATGGGAAAAATAATATGTAATCATGTAATTATAGACTGTATCATAATGGGTACACACAACAGGGACGGGGGCAAATCAAGTTTGCACAGGCAACCTTAATCATGGCTTTTTCCAACTTGCAGCTGGTAGGAGCAAATGCAGGGAACATGTTACTCAGCCCCTGCATCCCAGGGACAAGGCATTCTCTGCGCAGATGTCATCTTAAAACTGCTAAACTCTAACCAGTCTGAGCACATGTAAACTTATATTTTCTGGAGACTCATAACTTGGTATCATTTTCATAAGGCTGCTTAAAGGCACGTCCTTTACTCCAAGGAAATGCCCTGCCAAATTTCAAACCTCTGCTCCAAAGCATGGAGGTGCTAGAGGTTTTCAACAAAAGTATTGTAAGACTTTTTTTAACATGTACAACACACATATTATTACTTAATCTTATTCTGATAAATGGCTGAATCATTTTCAGTGAAACTTCCTCCCCAAAAAAATTCAGTTTCAGGCAAACACCTGACAGAGAAAAATTCTGCCTGGACAGTTTGTTTGGCTAAGTTGTAAGCAACCAAAACCAGGGTATTTATATATATATATATATATTTGGCTAAGTTGTAAGCAATATATATATATATGTCAATATATATATAATGTCAAAGAATGCGGAAAGTCTTCACAGATAGACCAGTACACTTCAAAATTGACTTTTCCGCAAAGAAATCTAGTTGCTGACTGACACTTCAACAGTCAAAGGAGCACAGAGATCTGCAAAGTCATCCAGAGGGGTTATATCACCCCAGAAAAGGCTGCTGCAAACATGCATACATTGGTTGCTTAAGCTATTAACATTCCAAAAGTAGAAACGAGTAATATAGAATATATTGTAATGCTGATAGTGTTCCTGCATGGGGGAAGTATTATTCCACCATCTTAAAATACATACCTCTCTATAAGAAGAGGAATAGAACATTTCCCATTGTATATTCTATCCACTTCCTTTTACTAAAATGGATATTTTGAGGTACAGGTTTTCTCCAATTGACATGGAGCCTTCTTTAGGACATGATGAAGAAAAAAATTACTAGTGTCACTGAACTTGCTGTGGCACTGATTCATCAGATGATCTGATCCTGTAAGTGTTGGACACCCTCAGCTCCTAGGGGAGTCAATGAGAATTGAGAAAAATTAAAATGTCAGAGAGGCAGTTCCTGAACATTTTGAAGTCTCAATTTCCTGATTCATACAATGTGGAGAATACATCATAAGAGTGACATGAAGTTAATTTACTGGTGTTTGTAAAGTGCTTTGAGATCTTCAGATGAATTGTGCACATTGTTAGTTTATTATTAGATATATAAGAAAAATAAGGTAATACACCTTACTATTTATATAATGTTTTCAGACAGGATAAAACAAAAAACATGCCCAACCATCCATTTTGGGGCAATGAGAGTACTACAAATGGAGCAAAGGCAGGTTTGCCTCAACATGTTTATACGTGCCTTTACTACTTTCTGCTTGTGATGGGTTGTGCATACCCAATACTGGGAAAGAAGGAATTAACCCACACCATGGATGGAGGAAGTCCCACCCCTCTGGCCATGCTAGGCATGCTCCAACTGTTGCTTCACTATAAAAGGGAGCAGTCCAGTTCAGTCTAGTTGCCTCTGGCTGTCCAACTGGAGTAAGAGTCCCAGGAAGCTACCTGTGTCGAGGAGCCCAGACACTCCGATGAAATATGGACTGAGGTTTCAGGAGACTAGGCAGGAAGTGGCCCAGGGAGGGGCTAGCCATAATCCCTCAGGAAAGGTCAGCATTTTGCGGCAAACACACTCACCACTGGCAGGGCCTTGGGCCGGTTGGAGTAGGGAGGGCATAGGTCCCTCTACCCCAGCTGCCTCTCCCACGAGTGGCAGCCTCTGATGCTTGCCATTAGGTTGTATAGCCTTGCACACAAGGGCAACCATATTGCCTCTCACCATTAGGCCACATAGCCCTGAACACAAGGGCTGACATATTGACTCTGGCCATTAAATTGCCTAGCCCTGAACTTAAGGGTAGCCATATTGACTCTGGCCATTAGGCTACACCACCCTGAAACCAAGGGCAGCCACATTGACTCTGGCCATTAGGCAATACTGTCTTGAGTCCAGGACAATCTGATGGTCTTTAACTGCAGGGCTGTCACACATCCACTCCATATAGTGTATATCCGCTCCAAATAGGGTATAGTGAGTTTCTGCCACTCCCACTGACTCCAGTGGAAGTTGTGGACAGGGCCAGCTTTAAGCCGATTCCCCAGAATCGGGCCCCATGCCCAAGGGCGTCCTGCTCCTACGGGTGGGGTTTTTGTTTTTTTTTGCTTTGACAAGTCTGGCGGGAGGGTGTGGGGCCCCGCCGTCGTTGTTCACGTGGGGTCCCACACCCGCTAAAGCTGGCCCTGGTTTTGGATTCAGCACTTTGCAGCATAAGTCCATAAAAAGCAACTTGTCTCTTTCTATGGTGAGGAAATTATCTATATAATCTATATGTTTTGAATACAGAATTCCATTAGTTTGACAATGTCAGATTTAGTTTAAAAATTAAATTTGAAAATAAAAGCCAGTGTGATTGTTAAAACAGTAGATTTCCTTCTAAAATGCATTATAGATATTGGCCTTTATGAGTTTGTTTCATAAACTGTCAATTTGATATTTCTTTTTGAGTAGCTGGTCCTATATTTAAAGGATTGCTATTGGCCCGGATTCCATTTTCCTTCTATATTTCAGATGTAAACATAATACATTCCAGCATTGCTTAGACGTCCTGCCTACTCCTTTAATCTGAGGATAAACAAATTGAATCAAAGATGCAAAATATTGTAGCATAGTTCCTTGTTCTCCTCCTGCTTATGCCTTTAACATAATCGTATGCTAAAACAGCAATAATCTTTTTTTGTTTTTCTTTTTTCTTCTCCCTGTTAGATTATTCAGTCTAAATAATAATCGCTTCCACTATGAAATTTGCTGCAAAACATTGCTGCATTGTTTCATCACAATGCCTAGTAGACACTTCATTGTACTGGAGCATAACCAATGTCATCTCTTCTTCTGACTCCTTTTTTTGCCGGTTATGTTTATATAAAAAAAAATCTTAAAAAACATACGGATTATTTGAGAAAAATATTGATTTCACCATTTAGAGAGAGAGTCATGTTTCCATACCAGTTCTGCTATGTCATACTGTATTACTGGTCTATAAACATGCCAATCAATGGCAAGGGCAATATCTGAGTTGCTAATCTATTCTAAATTGCAAGATCGAGGATCTCTGTTTTGTATCTTGCAATATCACATGCCATTTCTGACAAGTGGATCACTACACTGCTCATTAAATTCTGAGGAATGAGATTCACATAGGGCTGGGCAGTAGTATCTTTAGGTCAGGAATTATGATTATTTGTTGAACAGAAGGGGAAGGTTGTATATCTCCAGTCCATACTAACTCTAACCTTCACAAAGCTAGAAGTCAACTGCACTGCCTTCAGTGCCTGGGATAAATTAATCATTTTTTTAAACACTAAAGCTTGTGCAGAAGAAAGATATTTTCATCTGGTTCCTGAATACTTATGAACAGAGTGTTCTGTTGATTCATTTTGCAAACAATCATAAGAATATAATACAAAATCTTCCAAGAGTATTGTGCTTTCTCTCTCTAAGTAAAAGATTTATGAAAAATGTGAATTTCTAATGACTATAATGAAAGCTATTTTTATGAAGCAAGCATCTGAGGTAAAATCTGTGGCAGTATAAAATGCCTAGCTGTTAAAGCATATATATATATATAGGCCCCTTTAATGTGTATATATGTATATATATGTATGTATATATATACATTAAAGAGGCCATATTCTAGCTTGCACAGAGCTTGCTGTGAGGAAAGCACTTCTCCCCTTAAACAGTTGTGCCGTGGGATGCCAGAATGGGGTTGCCTGTTCTACCTGAATACAATGTGCTGTAGCGTAGTAAGCCACCCCAAAAGGGGCATGGCCATGTCACCGTACCTGTCCCCCATCTCCCTGAAGACTGAGTCTGGAGTTGGTGGGATTCTGTTACCCCATTCTACAGTGGCATACACTTCCCTAGAACTGCAAGAAGCCATCTGCCAGCCTGCCTGCTTCTGGGAACTTCTAATGATGTAGAATAACTTAGATTGCTGTGGCTTTAAAAGCCATAATCTTCCCCATTGTCTCTAGTCAATTCTAATAAAAACAGATGGTTATGAATCAGTAAACAAATGTCACAAATGTTTATAAGACACAAGAAATATACCAAATACTGTTCTCCCCAAATCTACTTTTTTTAAATGAAGTTTAAAATTACATCTCAAATACAAAGTCTGCAGACTAGGCAGTGCAGTGGAGTCATTGTAATTCTGGAGCTTAAGTGGTAGACAGCCACAAGACAGGGGAATTCCAAACCCACTGCATACAGTGAAGCTCACTTCTCAGTGCATCTCAGCACAAGGGATGGCTTTCCTAGTGATCCCCAACATTTTTGTCAAAGTCAACATTTTCAGAAGTGTCCACTAATTTTGATGCCTTAGTTTTTGGGTGCCCTATTGGAGACACTCAACAGGCATCTGAAATTGGATACCTAAGAACTGAGACAATGAACAAAAAGAAATTTAAAAAATGGAGGACAATCTAATCTAAAATGTTAGTCCTTATCGTTCCAGGGATAGCATTCTGAACACACTATTGTGCTGAGTCTGCAGGCAGACAGAGTGAAACAAGAGAGTCTAGGATCAATCATAGGAGTACACCATAATAGAACAACTACAATAATGTATTGTATTGCATAATGTATGAGAATGTGATCCACAAAAGCCAGAATGCAGTGTGGAGAGCCACCGGGGCTAGCCTATGGGAGATGTTGTTGAGTGGGGATCTTCTCTCCTGGAGTTCAGCACCCAAGTCCATGCTGCAGAGAGGTGGCTTTCTCTGCTGGCAATCCACAAGTGGGAACCTGTCTCCCTGAGTCAGGTGGTTTAGATGCCTAAAGTGCTGCTTGCATGATAGATTGAAGTGCCCACCTAGCACAAAATAGCCAGGAGTGGGGGCAGAAGGGAAGGAGGCTCTCCCTTACAACCCTTGGCCTACTGGTTAAGGTACTCAAACAGGATATGAGAGAGCCCCAGTTCAACTGCCCTATTCAAATCCCTTCTCATCAGGCAGAGAGGGGACTTAAACCAGGGATCTCTCATATTCTAGGTGAATTCCTTAACCACTGGGCTAAAGGCTATAAGGAAGGGCCACCTCCTCCCTTCCACCTAGAATTTTATGTGAAGTTAGGTACCTCTGAGCATGTCCCTAGAGGCAAGATAGATGGTGAACACCCATCTTCCCCCAATTTGTGGATTTCAGTGGCGTTTAGGTGGGAGACAGGCACCTGGCTACATAGAGTGAGGCAGCAGTGTGCATGCCCAGAGCCAGAAACTTGCCTAGGGAACTTTTACGGCAAAAAATGTACAAGCTGGGTGAACTTAAGTGCCTACAAGGTTAGTCTGAAGAGGAGCAAGGTTTTGTGGGATGCCTTAAAATAGGATTTGATGCATAAATTGCTTTGTGGATCCAGGCCAGAGAGTCAGAATTAGAGTAGGGTATTGCCTACTAGTTTTCTCTGTGGTTAAATCAGTCTGTCTATGCACTGCTCATCTCCCCATAAACCTGTGAGGACTGAGACTAAGGGCTGGTCTACACTGGGGGGGCGGGATTGATCTAAGATACGCAACTTCAGCTACGTGAATAACCTACGTGAATAACGTAGCTGAAGTCGAATATCTTAGATCGATTTTTAAAAGTACTTACCCCGGTCCACACCACAGCAGGCAGGCTCCCCCGTCGACAGAGCTTCCTCCGCTCATGGAGCTGGAGTTCCGGTGTCGACGGGGAACGGCTCTGGGATTGATTTATCGCATCTAGACGAGATGCGATAAATTGATCCCAGAACATCGATAGCTACCCGCCGTATCGGGCGGGTAGTGTAGACGTAGCTTAAGTGAAACCTGATGGGTTGGAGGGAAGGATTCCTTTTTCTCCAATCCCCATTTTATCCTGAGTGCAAAACCCATTATTATGGGCTTTGTGCAGGTCTTTAGTCAAAAGAGAGGGGTGAACTCCTCCATTCATCTCAATGGGTTATTAACTTTGAAGCGAAGTTATAACAATTTAAACCCAATGGATTCATCAATAGTCCCGATTCATGTTGATGTAACTACACTGAAATCAATGTAGATGGACTAATGCAGTGGTAAATCAGGATTAATATTGTTAGCAGTGGTTGAAGGGATAGAATAACAGATACAAAAGGGGAGTCTTATGTCTCATGCCATGGTCAGTTGTTGGTGGGGGGGGGTGTGGATTTCTCCACTACCAAGCCCCCTATAGTTCCCTGGTAAACCCTATTCATTTTGTGCAGAGCGTTTACTTTGCCACTTTATCATATTTGAC
The DNA here is from genome assembly GCA_037349315.1 of Chelydra serpentina. Classification (NCBI taxonomy): domain Eukaryota; kingdom Metazoa; phylum Chordata; order Testudines; family Chelydridae; genus Chelydra; species Chelydra serpentina. The sequence goes on from JBAIAC010000004.1 coordinate 84,452,376, forward strand.
ATTTGATCTATCGTTTAATTGAAGAAACCTCATAAAGGAGTTTGTATAGTATCTGGAGGAGGTAAGGAGAATGACAAAAAGACAAACTAACTATTCCCAAATGTCACAATAATCACAAATGGAGAAAACTGTACTACATAATATAATTCCATTGATTTCAGTGAGGGTGCAACAAGTGTAAATGAGGGCAGAATTTGGTTCCGAATGCCGTACAAACCTGCCCCCCCATGTTTTATACTGTAGAGTTATGAATCCTGAAATTTATCCTCCATGTTAAATATAAATGTGTATTTAATTAAAATAAAAAAGATTGCACTCTGCACAATTAAGTGGTCTCTTCACAAAATGAAAAATTACCTCAATAAGTGTCCACAGTTTTCTTTCTTAAAGCGCTGCGAATTCATAAAATAGATTTGCTGGAAAAGTTGGAAAATAGCATAAAAATTGATGAATTTAGGGCCATTACATTGCTTCCGATAATCGTCATTGTTTCCTTTTTATTGGTGCCTTCTCTAATTAACTCTGTGGATTCTGAAGAGAATTTATGTTTTTCCCTTTATTGCCTGGATTACAGGGATTTTGATTGCGTTGGCTGAGCTGCTCCTTTTCGTTCATGTGGGCTACCCATTAGTATCTCTCCACAGAAGACATTTTTACAGTTGTAATCTAGAATACTTGAAAAGGAGGAAAACAAATTCATGAAAATGCTGTGTTATCAATTAAAAAGTGATTGAAGGTGCTGAGGTAAGATGGAAAAATGTGTAATACTAGAAAATAATGCACCATTATATTTTACACATTATGGTATTATTTATTTTTTAATTAATACGAAGAAACACAAGGGGAATTGATCCTGCAAGCTGCTGAACACTGCTAATACTTGGGCTCTTTTCTTTAGCACTGAGATTTTCTTTACACTGACAATTGGTGCAGATTACCGTTGTTGGTACAACTGCACCAGTGTAGAGAGACAAAGGTCCTATTTGCACCGGTGGAGCTCACCGTATTCTCAAGCATGGTCAAACTGAAACAAATAGTGTCTTTTGCACTAGAGCAGTTACCCTGATGTCTGTACCAAGGATAAAGCCCCAGTGTGGACAAAGCCTCTGTGTTCAGTTAACACCAGTTCAGAGTGGCTTGATCACAGGAGGTGCTAAGCACTCACAAATCCCATTGGTTTCAATACAGATTGAAGGTACTCAGTACCTTCTGAGCAGTGCTCAGTAATGTGAGATACTCATTTTGTCTCCCCTGGCATGATGCCTGGTTGAGGAGCAGGTAAAGAGTTTATAGCAAGGGCTGAGAAAAGGAGTGGATAGGGCATAGATACCTATAGGGAATGCAGTGAATGTAAGTGCTGCATGCATGTATTTTCAATATTTTCAATCACTCTTCCTGCCAGCCAGGAGTAACAGCTTACCCCAGTGTGTTTAAGATTTGCACTCAGAAGAACATTGGCATGGGGGCAGTCACTGACAGAAATGCTTCTAAATGTCACAGTATGTCACAGCCAGATGCTCAGTGCATCATGACGTGTTGGTGCAGTGCTTTTGCTGGCCCACAAGCACATAGTGCCCTTTTCCCTTGCCTTTTGCACCTCACTGGATTTTAGATAACAACACAACAGGTTCAGCAGAACTGCCAATGCCTAAGTGGTGTTCTCCCATAGCCCCCGTTCATGTTCTTGGAAGATCCAACCCTTAAAGCTGGATTCTGCCACCCTTCCTCATGTTTCAGTAGGGACTTACTTCACTTGATCTGACCCCTATTTTTTATTAATCCAATCTTGTCCTAGGATATGCAAGGCTACTTTTATATCTCCAGGAGAAGGACAATTGTGTAGCACTTCTGGTGAGCAAGTGGGAGCAGACTACTGCTAAATCCTGCACTGATGAACATGGGGTTTATCTGGAGCTAAGAGAGACCACCAGTTCAGCATACGATATAACACTGTGCCTGAGTAGCAGCAAACTTGGGCCAGTGGATTCTCTGCTTAATAGCAGGAGTAAGGTCCTAATCCAATATCCACTGATGGAATGACTCCAATTAACTTCAGTGGGTGCTGGATCAGGGCCTACATATACTTTCTCAGTAATTGGACCTGCTAGTTCCCACCAATGTCTACAGTTAAAACCAGGAGTCTAACTAAGCAGTGAGTCTTCTCGTTTGTAAAGCAAAAGGGAGTTCTCAGGGTAGTGTCAACCATCCCTGGGACTCCTGCAAAGCCATCATCAGTATCTTGACCCCTCACTCCCTTTCATCTTTAAAAACAAACTCTCCCAGAGTTCCACTCATCCTGATGTGGAACTTTACACATCAGATCGGGAGTTTTTGCATCTGCACGCTTGGCAACCTAATCCAATTCAACCCAGTGGAAGAGGTTTATTTGAAAGGGTTTAGGATTGTAGTTGTTTTGCAGTGTCCCTGCTTCTTATTTCGTGACCTCTTTCCAGATGTAATAACTATAGGTAAAGACTAATATATACAAGAAGGCAAACACATCTGTATGTGTGCCATCCTGTCACTGCCACCCAGGGGTGCTGGAACAATTTTTATAGTGGGGGTGCTGATAGCCATTGAACCAAACTGCAAACCCAGTAGAAAATGGAAACCACTTCAAGCCAAGGGGTGCAGGAGCACACACAAGGCCCCGTCGTACCCCTACTTCCAGCACCTCTGCTGCTGCCAGCCGCAGGTGTGGATATGCACATAGCAAGAGTAAATATCTGATCTTAATGGCTATAATTCTTATCTCACTGCAGGTTAATCTTTGTTTAATACTCTCAACATACTGAATCATGTCTAAATTTAGGCCTTGATTCTGCAAATATTTGCACATGAGCAACTTTACTTATGAGAGTATTTAAATGTGCTTAAACTAGATACATGCCTAATTTTTGTAGGATAGGGGCCTTAGGTTACAAATTCCTCAGGGCTCAGGTCTGGCTCTTTTTTGTTCTGTAAAATACCTACCATATTGTGACTGCTATAAGATAATAATTATAAATAATGACTGGTGCAAGTTGTCACAGTCCAGGTCAACCTGTATTTCTCCAGAGTGGTCCAGTAAGGGCACCCACTCTCAAGCAGCCAGCCATTGCCTTTCTTGTGTAGAGACCTGTCTCATTTGTTTCTGACCAGGATATTTCCAGGCTCAATAGTTCCTTGATTTACTGTGTTATTCCCAACAAAAGACAGGTTGCCTTAGAAAGCTTCTCTTGCCTTCTCTTCAGAGACCAGCAGAGTAATTGCTAACAGTTATAAGGTCCCACACAGCACTTTCTATGCTAGTCTATTTTATTCTTAAGATAACAGCAGTTTAGAGAAAACATATTAAAACAATAAAAGAACCTACCTGCATGCTAATAAGCTTACCAGAGATCACCCCAACCTTCACATAGGCTCTGGCAAGAGCAGTTCTTCAAAACCTCACCCAAGGGGGTTTCCTTATAGTTTCAAATTCATCAGATCTTCAGCTCAGAACAAGCATGCAGTCTTAGGGGGCATCAGTAGACCCAGTCCTTCAAACCCTTCCTAAGGATTAGGGCCTTTTTTTGGACAAGGAGTCCTGTCCATTTGCTGGATCAGGAAGAAGGCCCTGGGCCTGTTTAAAACAGGCTATTTATCCAAAAATCCTTTCTTTGGCTGTTGATTCCAGAAGAATCCAGTTTGAACCAATGTTCCCTCTAATTTTTGACAGGCCGTGTGCGCAAAAAAATTTCTTCTTTGCAAATTTTTGACAGGCTGTGTGCGCAAAAAAAAATTTCTATACAAATTGTTGTGCTTCTGTGTACATTTTTGTGCGTGCGGTGTTTTGCCATGTGCGCAGGGTTTAGGATCTGTGTGCATGCGCACACGCGCACAGCATAGAGGGAACAGTGGTTTGAACTAGTATATATCAACCTTTCCAGGGGGTGTCTTCAAAAGGCTGAATTAAATTAATATCCTCCCTTACTAGAGGAAGTACACTGAATGCCACAATAACACATACACACAATTGCATTTGTAATACAATGGACCCCAAAAGTATTAATCCTAATTCAGTAAAGTTTGTCTTAATTCCATCAATCTTATCCAGAATATTGCAGGATATTGTGAGCTTGTCATACAAATCACGTGCAGGGAAATTAGCTGAAAACCCTTTCCACAGCCTTCCAAATCCCTCCCAGAACTGAATTTACAAATGTACATTTGCCTTTTGGTTTAGGATCTGCTGCAACATAGGTTGAGGACTTACAACATACAGCATTTTTCCTGTGCATTATAGTAAGCCTTGAGAAATTTAAGAAGTACAGACTGGGCCCTGTGTTGCTAGGAAACATAAGAGCATCCATGCTTATATCTGTTTCTTGTGGATGGAAACCTAGTCCTATTCTCTTTTGATTTCGTAAAAACCAAAATGTCAGTTTTCCACATTAGGGAAGATTTATGCATGATCCAGAACCGGGGTTTTCAAATGATTTGGACCAAAGATATTCTTTGCTGAAATTAGTAATTAACTATCTATCCCTCCATGTATATTGTACTTTTTCTCATATGAGCACCTTCTATCTCACATATACAAACACTCCTAAGTGTACACTAATGTAAATAGAAAAATGTTAAGGAAACAGTACATGTTTAAGGAGAAGTAATGTAAACCCACAGAATTCAGATTTAAGAATGAAAGTATCTTTCAGCACAGTCGTGTAATATTTGCAGGCAATGTTGTAATACATGCATTCATTTGCTGAAACAAAGGGGAAGGGCAGAGAGAGAAAGAAAGACATTCCTTATTATTAGCTAGGTACTGAAGTGTAAACTATGCAGTCCCATCAAAATTAAGCTGGGGATTTTTGATTAAAAAATAATTAGAAAGAATGTAGGTAGAAAACAAGCAGAGCTTAATCAAACGAGGCAGAGAAGTGTTCAGATACCAACGGATACTAATGAGCACCTAAATATAGATACCTTACAACCTGATGGAGCTGGAAAAAAGATGTGGAATTTATTTTAATAATAGTTCTAATCTATTTAGTCCATAACTGTGTTGTTATATTCTTATGATGACATAGAGTTTCATAGCTTTTAAGGCCAGAAAGGACCATTGTGGTCACCTGGTCTGAGCTCCTGTACAATATAGGCCACACAGCCTCACCCATTCATTTCTGCAACAAGCCCAAAGTTCTCTTGGAGCTAGCTTAGTTTATTTAGGAGTTCACTAGTGGAAAGCTCTGAAATGGAAAACCACTATTCTCCCTCATGTTCAGTGTTATGGTTTGTGAATATTATCATTTCACATAGCGGTCACAAATCTCAACACCAAGAAGAGAATGATTGAAGTTCTCCAGTCCAACCTGTTCTGCAAGGAAATTCTTGCACAGTGCAGACAGGAAAATAAATAGGATACTTAGAAAGTCTCTTTCTTTGGTGTATCAGTGTCTTTGCATCTTATTTGGTGCCATTCCTTACTAGAGCCCCAGTGGGTCATATCCAGTATTGATATATCAGTGCAGCACTAAGGATGTTGCACATAAAAAGTTCCAGCTTTCATGTAAGAGCAAGCCAAGCAAGCTTGTGTGAGCTATCCCTGAACATTTAGTCTGTTGCATTTTCCCACAAATTCACCATAACCACATTATCTAACAAAAAGGAAGAAATAGGCTATGAGAAACCTCTTTTACCTGTTCTGTACCCTGTTTGCCCTGTTCGGTGGGAGGGAGAGCTCAGTGTTTTGAGCATTGATCTGCTAAACCCAGGGTTGAGAGTTCAATCCTTGAGGGGGCCACTTAGGGATCTGGGGCAAAAATCTGTCAGGGGACAGTACTTGGTCCTGCTAGTGAAGGCAGGGGACTGGACTGGACTCGATGACCTTTCAAGGTCCTTCCAGTTCTAGGAGATTGTCATATCTCCATTTATATATATTATTATATATAATTTAACAGTACTTCCCTGCCACCATCCCCCATGGGTTTGAATGAAAAGAATTAATCCCATTTCTTCTAAATTCCTGGGTATTTTTTATTGTTCTCCCACATTTATTAATGGCTTAATCCCCCTCAGACAGCAGAAAAGAGAAGTCTGTTTTGCAGACTTGCCCATTGACAACAGGGGGAGGAGAGAAAAGAAAACAGAGGATCAAAGTTAAATGGCCAACAGCTCTTCTCACAAGAAAGCAGCACTGTTTTTATTGGAAGAATTGGTTCCCCATTCTTCTCAGTGCCTATGTTTCATTCCTCCTTCCCACCATTGCTCTTCCTGGCCTGCAGGTTATGCCCGTAAGGCACTAAAGAGCAGATCACCTTCTGCCTCCTTGTATTCTCATTCCTATGGGCTGCACTGAAACATAATGTTACATCCAAGTAAGGGGCAGCACACTACTGGACTTCCCCAGTAATATAGTTACTGACACAGCTTACTTCCCCCCTCTGTAGTGGCTCTGGTGCACAGGCCCCTTCAGAACCCTACCTACCAAACCATCCCCTCCACATCTGCATGTAACAGAAAGTAGCAGCCCAGAAGGGACCTCTCTTTCTCCAGCATGAGGACTGGGTCCTTATACCGCACACTCTCCATGGGGGGCGGTGCACAACAGGGCTTGCAACTCGTAAGGGAGGGAAAGATCTATCATTTGTTGTATTCTTCTCAAGTCTTTCTCTGCTCATTGCTATAATCAGTTAACTGGTAGAATGTCTGAATTTCATGATTTTCACTGGGATTTATGTTTTTTGTGGCAAACGCTCATTTCCTAGTTTCCCTGAAATCTGTAATGGCCATAAAAATTATGCACTCTTCAATGTGATGGGCTTCTTGAATCAGCTAATCTACAGTGTTTTATCAGATCAATAGTCTTGCACAATCTTTTTTACAAACAAGATTTCTTCATATCAAGTTTTGAACTATCAAACTAGATCAGTTGTCATATTTTACAAAGCACACATAGTAATTCTACAGATCCAAAGTACTATTAATATTTATATTTTAATATATTTTACAGCATCAATTCTTTTTGGGACGGGGACATTCCATTACTATAAATCCATGTAACATCTAATATAATGGGGCTCTGACCTCATCAAGGCTTCTAGGTATTACTGTCACAATAAAATCAAATAACAATAGTAGATTTGGAAATCAAGTTGCCAACATTGATCAGTTTTCTAATCCTGTTACTATTGAGGTCATTTATAGTTTTGCCATTGACTTTAATAGGAACAAGACAGATCTTGGAAGGTTCTGAATGCCTTCTCCCCCCTCTGATTTCAATTGGAGTTGAAGGCACCCAGGACATTTCAAGAGGCATTCAGCACCTGTAGGTCTGCACCCGCAGTTTGTACAGAGTTCTCATATGTTTCTTAACTTTTCCTCCCAATACCTACAAAACAGCAGTGCAGTGCAAATAATAACAATTAGGGATTGTCTACACTGCCCTGCCACCCTGGCAACAATCAGAGACATGCTGTTTGCAGATGACGCTGCCCTGGCCACCCACACAGAAACCGATCTCCAGCATCTGATTGACCGCTTTTCCAGAGCTTGCGAAGAGTTCGGGTTGACAATCAGTCTTCAGAAGACCAAAGTTATGGCCCAGGATGCAGAACATCCAAGCATTGCCATCAATGACTATGTGCTAGAGGTGGTCAGTCAGTTCACCTACCTTGGATTTACTATCACGGACAACCTCTCACTGGACCCTGAGATCAACTGTAGAATTGGCAAGGCCTTCACAATTTTGGCCAGATTGTCACAGAGTATGGAACAACAACATGCTGACCATCAACACAAAGGTCACTGTGTACCGTGCATGGGTGTTAAACACTCTTCTTTACGCCAGTGAAACTTGGACCCTCTACACTTCTCAAGAAAAGAGACTGAACACCTTACACATGGGCTGCCTCTGTCGCATACTCGGGATCACTTGGAGTGATAGAATAACGAACAACGAGGTGCTGGAACGTGCCAAGATCTCCAGCATGTTCCCTCTCCTCCGTCAACGCTGCCTCTGATGGCTTGGCCATCTAAGTCGCATGGAAGATGGATGGATCTCCAAAGACCTGTGGTATGCCGAACTTGCCTCCGGAAACAGAGCTACAGGACGGCCCCACCTTCGCTTCAAGGATGTTTGTAAGAGGGACCTGAAGACTGTTCAAATCGACATCAACAGCTGGGAAGAGCTCGCCCAGGACAGATGCAGATGGAGACACGCTCTGACCACTGGATTGAAAACTGGCGAAGACAAGCTGCGGCAGCTTGCCGAGGAAAAGCGGGTTCAACGAAAAAGGAAGCAGCGGCTCCAACCCACAGCTGACACCGCCTTCAAATGCAGCAAATGCAATCGAGACTGCCACTCTCGTGTGGGGCTCCACAGCCACAACAGATGCTGCACAACCATCAACTAAACATTCCCCATGGGGGCATATCCATCCTCTCTCGAGACTAACGGACGCCAACAACACTGCCCTGCACTTTGGACTACTGCAGTGTGAATTGCAATGTGCGCTAAAGTGCTGTGCTCTAGCTCCCCCAGGTGAACACTCTGGGTGCAAACGAAAAGGTTCCTAATTCACGTTAACATAGTCCTCTTCAGACAGGATTACATTAATGGAAACTAGGAACCTTGTAGTTAGCACCCTCAGTGTCCACATGGGGAGTTGCTTTGTAGCACTTTGGTGCACACTGCAATTCATACCCCCATTGTCCAAATTGAGGAGCAGTGTAGACAAGCCCGTAAGCTCTAAAGCAGTTTCAAACATAAAACTAACAAACAATAATTACAGCTTGGGTTTCCTCTGCAAAACCCAGATATCATCTCTGTTTGTGCTCAGCATGAAACATAACATTATTATGACACTTGACAAAAAACACATTAAAATAAACACTTTTCCCCCTCAAGTGCATTTCAGAGTCTGGTATCACAGAGTAAGTGAGATGAACAAGAAACAAATATCAGCCACGCATAAACAAAAGTTAAAAGCTGTTTACAGTGGCTGGGCACAAACTCCAAATATATCCTTCATATCAAGGGACATCAATCATTTAAGTCTCACAATAACTTACATCCTATGCAAATTTGGTGTCCCCTCTTATAGTGTGGAATACGGTTCATATTAGAAATAAAGATTCATGAAACTGAGCTTGTTGAAAAACTTATTTACACTAAAGGAAACAATCTTGCAGCATTTTAAGTTTCCTGCATGACAAATATTTTGTGTCTCCCTCGTTTTGGGTCTTGTGACATAGTTCGAAAGTTATGGTTAGGTTTACCAAATCATGCCCCTGTCAGAACCAATTATATTCTATTCTGCTCAACTGAATCCACAGATTAGGTGTGGGTTAGGATAAGTTGGTAAGGGGAAGTCACTTCAGCAAATAAAAATTTAATCGTTTAGATTTTGCATTTCAGCGTTACCCAGAGATCATGTCTTATGGGATGAAGTGGCAAGCCTCATTGCTCCAGGACACTTTGTTCCCAGTGTAATGGGTAGAGAGGAACCAGTAGATTGGGACGGAGAAGTCTAAAAAGATTGGTATGCTTCAAGATACCATCACCAGCTCAGAGTAAGACAGAGTCAATTGGCGGGGGAGGGGGAAAAAACCCACCGGTAGTGAGATACAAGACCTTGTGGAAAAGTTGTCCAGCTGCATGGGACGGGAACTGACCATTAGGAGTGCTTTGATTTAGAAGGTCAACACCAGAAGGAGTGGTTCAGGACTGAGTTTGCTGAACTTTGTGGTCAACAGTAGATCCCGAACTTGTTTAGTTTCATCAGTCCCTATTAATTACACCCATTCAGATTTATCATTTACAGTCTCTCTACCTTTTGCCTTTTTGAAGTTTTTTCCAAGAGTGCCAGCCAATCAGAACTATTTTTCAAGAACTTGACTTAACATTAGGCTTAGACCACCAAAACTTCATTTAAAGAACTTTTGTGGGAGGCAGCAGAACCTAATGAAACCTTAGCTGCAATCACATTATATATAACATTTCCTGGTTGCTTCCCTCCCCTCCTCTTCCTTTGAGATTAGTAAAGTAGATGATCTCCAATTTAAACACCTATTTTTATCTGAACGTTTCAGGTTGAATCTCCTGCATTTTGACAATGAATGTGAGCCCAGTTTTAATTTAGGACACAAGGATGAAAGAAGAGTTTCAGAGAACACTGACATCTATTTATATTAGAAAAATCTATCAGTGACTGATAAAATAGAGAAAATTCAGTTTCTTCACATCTTTTCCTAGACTGAAAAAGTATATTTTCTGGTTATCTGTAATTTAATATACAATTTTGCATAGAAAGGCATCTTTCATATTAAAAGGATGTATGTTGAATGTTTTGCTGCCCTCACCAGGACACCACAGTGTATATAATTTTATATTTCATTGGAAAAATCCTAGTTAAGTAGACTGAAAAAGGTCATACATCATGCAATAATATCAGCTATGCTAAACAACTCAGTGATGAATGTGTTAAGGCATAGATATGATTGCTATTTGTACGCACTGTTTTAACAACAAAGAATAAAAGTAGAGGGTCAGTTAATTAGCAACCTATCATATATAAAGAATAAAATGCTGCCTTGAAACTTCATAAACAGAATGTTTTAAAATTTACTATTAACCTATTTATAATGCAAAGCTAACTGTACTACCTGACAAAATGATCTATCATTTGTAGTCTGGTTAAGTCAATACATATAGTAGCAGACTTGATTCATGCATATATTTCTCTCTGCAGTAAAGCTATACTGCAAGGCTCAGTGGTTTATATCCAATGAATAAGTCTCTGCACATTCTTTTAATACTGGGGGACACCAACTTGTTAGCAAAAAAAAAAAATCAGCTGGTGGCAGAAGCATATTTCTAATCAAAGCTGAGGAAAAAGTTCATAGGCAGTAACATACAATTCTCCAGAGAAGATAATTTACTGCTAAAGTGCTCCAGCACTCAACTTCCCTGTAGCAACAAATTATATTAGACTTAGCCCTTCCAAATATTATTTGTGGCTCATTGTTAACCATGGACTTCTCTTCAAGCTCACATTCTTTATTGTCTCCAACAATTGCGTGATCACTGATGGCTGTTTATACATTTATGCTGTGGTGTGCATGTACGTGTATTTGTATTTATGGTAGGCACTTATTTGTTATTGTTCTACCTAGTATTTAGGGGCATACCAGTTTTTTATCAAAAAGACAATTATTGTTGCAAATTCTCATTAAATGTAGATTTGTTTAAGAGTCATGCTTTCACTGAGATTCAGATTCTCTTTGTAATGAAAGAATATAGATCTGTCTAACCTTTTCTTTTGTCTAAGCAATTGCTCATATTGTTTATCCAGACTAGGAATAAAATATTAGGGTAAAATCCTTAGGTATCTGATTCAAACCTGAAGCAGTTATATATTTTTTTCTAGACAGATATATCTATCATTGGGCAACAGGAAGCTCAACAAGGAAGAATATATAGGGAGGGGCAGAGTTATAAGGAGTTTGAAGGTTGTAACCAGTAGTTTCTGTTCGATCCATTAATGGATGAGGTACCAGTAGAAGAATTCATATAGGAGAGTGACATGATCATATTAATGGGAAAATCAGATGACTTTAACTGATGTTTGGATTGGTAGGGGTCTTTGGGATGTTTGGGGTGTCACAGAGATGAGGATGTGGTGGTATTTGAGACAAGAACAAGAGATTTGGCTGTGCGGAGATACATATATAAATGGAGAGTGGTCTGAAATTAGTTACCCAACAATTGCTGAGAGACTGGACAAATTAAAAACAAACAAACCCTGCCTGTAAAAAGAACAGAAGTTTAAACAAAACTAGGCAGTGGAAGATGTCATAATAACTAATGAAAGAGAGCAGGTAAAGGAATACTTGGATAAATTAAACATACATATAATTCAATATAGATTATGTATATTTTAGCATATTATGGGAATCAGCTAACGACTGTACTGTGCCATTAGCAATTATTTTTTAAAATATAGCACTGATTTTCAAAACAAGACAGAAGAGTTTTAATTGTCACTCTCCCATAACTAACATTTTGGGGTCAGGAGAGGTGGGGAGGAGAGATAGGGTGAGGAAAGAACTCCCTTATGAAGAGGGGAGCACACCCTCGGCTTAGGCAGTCAAGCACCTAAGCTGCATTTCCTGACAACATGGCAGAAGAGCAAACAAGAGAACAGCTGAGCTATTCTCTTCCATGTCCTCTGCAATGCAGCAGAAGGTGAGCAGTGGAACTGCTGAGTAGCTGCAACTCTCATCTCACATCAGTTTTTGGAGCTCCAGGGGAGGTGATGGGAGGCAATTGGAGGTGAAGCTCCCTACTGGCTCTCTTAGTAATGGGACTGATTCAAATACTTCTGTGGGTTTTTTTGGTTTTTTTTATGGCAGGATGCAGCTCAAGGAATACATTTTCAAATTACAATCAAATACACATATTCTTTTTAACACGGTCACCTTCCAGGGCCACAAATGGTATCTGGGACCCGGGTTGGACTTCACTGCAGTAATCTGTATAGAAATAAACACAAGAACATTCTTATCTTTCTTTTTTTCACCTTGTCTACTTCTTTTCAGCTAGCCATCATAGGATTTGCATGTCTGCCTCTGGAGGATATTCTTCTAGCAATAGCATCTGTCTTTATGGTGAGCTCCTCAGGTGTCTGTACAGGTTTTCTTCAGTTGCCTCTGGCTCTCATGCCCACTGTCTAAGTTGCTTTGTGTTGCTTGTCCCCAGTTCCCTGTTCCTTATTCTGAGTTCAGTAAGTTGGAAATCACATAAACTACATAAATCCCTCTGGTGTCTGTTCAAATCCATCATATAACTTAGACTCTTGAAAAAAGTGAGGGTTTAACCAATTTTTATTGTAACTTTTAAAATTAAAATCACATCAATTCAACATTTCTTAAAGATGTTGGAGTATGAATACTAGGTCCTCTATCTACGTAGCTGGGTCAGCATGTTATTAACAGCACAGGCTTCCCAAAACTGCCCATCACTATGTCTTGGCCACCAGTCTTGGCCTGGAGGAACAACTTCTAGAAGTGGGTTCACACTCTAACGGTAATACTAGACCAGGGATCTCAAACTCAAATCACCACGAGGGCCACCTGAGAACTAGTAAATTGGCCTGAGGGCCGCATCATTGAAACCTTTTCATATAATGATACCAAAGTATAGTCAAAAATGAAAAAAATGAAGAGTAATATAATATTCTATTAAAAGTCAATGTATTAACTTTTAAAAAACTGTAATGCAAAGACGGGTTTTAATAAAATATAAACACTCAGTAATGTTTGGAGCATGGCTACCAGTGGAGTTGGCACCTATGGCGGGCCGCAAGAAATAACTCCGCGAGCCGCATGTGGCCCACGGGCTGTGTGTTTGAGACCCCTGTACTAGACCATTCTCCACACCCACACAATCTGTGGCCTCTTTTATGAAACTGCAACAAGAGGGACAACTGGCTACAATGGTTTTGTACCATTTGCAGCTGTCTAATAGGAACTGAACTATTAAAATTTCAGATTGGCTTCTAACCCATCAGATGACCCCATAGTCATCAGAGTGAAACAATGTCTAGTTGTTACTGAATTGGTCTCTCTTCTAGCCAGAAATCTAGAAATGAAAGAAAAAATATTTCCCCCTATTACCTTTTTATAATAAACATCCCTGAAGAAAGGACTTATAATGGTCCATGTTGTTCATGATTAAACTATTGAGCTTGCGAGTTCCTGTCATGCAATAAAATGAACGCGTTTTTGAGCATACAACCACATAAGAATTTTGTTTGAGTATAAAGTTCTGAAAGATAAAATGTACACGCAGGCACAATTTCCCCCCATGATATTATTATAACATTTGGTAGTAGTAGCAATTCAATACTTCTCCCATTATATGTTTGTGTGGATTATTTTTGTTTTGTTTTAAATTATATGAGTGTGTCTGAAGAGAATCACATGAGTAAACACACAGATAAAATTTTTAGAGCATGCTTGAATTTTCAGTAAGTAATTTCCCAAGATTATCTGAATATCTACAGGTAATCAGGTATGCTAATATTATGTTCATGAATAAATTATGCTAATGTTGTTATGGTTAATAAGATTATGCTAATACAGTTGTATATGTACACACATACCCCTTATTAGCATGCTAGCAATAATATATAGGTAAGACACATCCTTATGAATGGGCTTTTGACAGGTATCTATCATCTGGTAGATACTACATTAATTATAAATGAAACAGTTGCTCTCAGAACACACCTAGTCAGACAATGCATTGTTACTGCTTCCACAGGAAGCAGCTTTCTTGTACCCCTTCCAGAAGTAAAGTGAACAAGTATATGTAAGAGCCTAGGACAAAGGAGAACGAAGGTGGGAAAGCAGAGAATAAAATGTACTGATTTAGATTGTGCCTGGGTCCATATAGATGTACAAAGGGCACTTTGAACCTCTCCTTCATCTTGTGCTCATACACCAGGGTCCAGGCATCAATCCGGTCCTTGTTCTTACTCAGCTAAAGGACCTGGGGTCTCCAGTACCGCTGGCACAGCTTGTGTCCTCCAAAGCTGTCAAAGTGGAGGCAGGAGCAGTGACAAAGTGGGCAGACAGAGGCGTGCAGAATCGACAGAACATGAGAGGAGCACTTGCTGCACTCTTTCAAAGGTGCAGAGCAGCAGACACGCTCTCTGAAGGATCTTGTTTGCCTCCTACTACAGGTTGAGACATAAAGCCACACATAGGTTTTGTTTTTCATATGCAGGCCATCTGAGAAAAATTCTGTTAATTTGAACTATTTTGAAAGTCTTCCACTTCTAAGACAGTTGAATGCTGATATTGTGGTATGGCATAAACATTTTCTCTCATAATTCCTGGCCAAGAATGAGAATTTAGTCAAACACATGGTGGGCTGTCATTATTCCAATCAGTACTGTAATTTGTGGGTGTAAACTACACAGGAAGGACAGATAAGGTGAGAGCTAGATGTTGCATAGTAGTATCTTAGACTCTAATGAGATACAATATCTGTGTAGAACCAGGCAGTAAAATCCTAAAAGTTAGGAATAGTCAACAGCTCCACTACACTGCAGGACAGTGATACTGAGTGTTCCACATTGAGAAATATTAAAGACACCAAGACATCTACTAAAACAGCAATAATGGGTACAAGCTAGTAAATGGATGAATGTCACATTATGACAAAATGTGGAGAAGCTATGGTGAAAGTATGGGATATGTCTGTATCAAATTATGAATTCTATCTTGTATTATGTGTTGAACATGTCTAAATTTGCCCAAGGCAAGGATATTGAATTGCATTCCAGATGGCGGCCATGATCAGGAATGGTGCTTGATAGCTCGTTTGAAGGCCTGTCAGTGACAAGCCATCAACATGGCAATCTGGAGCCTCAGTTTTAGTTGTCTTTCAACTGCTTGCCTACCCCCATGGATCTATGATTTTTCTCTGCAGGACCCTGCGCATGAGTGGTGCAAGGGGTTGGAAGATTGCAGGGGAGCAAAGAGAGAGAGATGCTACTTAAGTCTAGAGTGCAGCTCAGTGCAGAGGTGATGACCATAGCCTCATGTAAGCAGGACATGTGCGGAGGACGGGGAGGGGGGAGAGGGCTGACATGCTGGAAAACTTCAGACTCACAGAAGAGGTGAGATCAGATGGAACAGGGGGAACATCTCAGCACTTGTTATTTTCAAAGATTTGTAAGTCACAGGGGCTTTAAGAAGTAAAGTCTTGGTGATTAAGAAATCCCTTTTATCAGCCTGTGTTCCTGGCTTTCCTGCCCCATTCTCTCAGAAGAGATTAAACCCGAGAGTGCCCACTGCCTTGGCAGAGCTCTGGGAGCACAGGCGTGTATAAAAAACTGACCCAGAGGTCTCAGATGCTGATTTAAGTGTTAAGGGAAATGGGATGATGGTGTTACACACCCCAAGAAAGGGCACAGACAAGAAATCTGAGTCTTGGAGTGTGCCCTAAGAACCCAGAGCTAGAAACAGTGACTCGAGTCTACCCAGACACAGATGGATTTGAAGCACATGTCCATTTGCAATAAGGCTAGTATTAGCAGAGAGGGGTACTATACTAAGATATAACAGCTACCATAACAAGAAAGGACCTAAAAGCAAATATTAAAAGATTAAAATATTTTAATCAACATGGAGACCATTTAAGCATATCATATTTGAGTCCAACTCATTTCCCATATGGTATATAGTCATCAGAGCTGATCTATCCCAGAGGTAAAAGGGACCATATCCCATTACTAGTCTCTGACTCTCTAGATCCCTGTGGATGTGATGTTAAAAAGTGCTTGTCTGTTAGGAATGGCCAACTCTAATTAATAACTTTTTTATTTAAAAAAATCACTGTAGTCTAAGGCTCTCAGATCTTAACATTGTACTGTCTATGTACCTCTTTAAAACATCTTTTAAAAATCATTTTCTGTTTACTAATATTAACCCCCCTTTACTATATCTATGGACTTCCATTACATTAAAAATGTAATCATTTGCACATGGAATATTACAATTATCCAAAGGACACTGATACTTATTTTTCCCTTCTCACAAAAATGTGACCCAATACTGCCAGGTGCTGAGTTCTCACAACTATCAATGGCTGACTGGGAGACCTGGGAGCTCAGTGCCACACAGATGTAGGCCCTGAAGTTCCAGCATAATACCTTTTTTGTATGATGTAAATAGTCAAATCAACAACATTTTAAAGTTAAACCCCAAAAGAAATAGAGTACTTTACGTGGGCCCTGAAAGGACATTATCTACTGCCTAGTTTTTTTATGTTCTCTGTAAATTATTTTGTCAGTTTCTATAGTGAAGAGTCCAGTTTTTAGTATCAGCTTTTATCATTCCTTCCAGGAGTGCATTAAATGTGTTGTATTGTAAAAAGAACATTTTATCCCCATAAGGAACATAGCTGAAAAGTGGCGTTTGCTCTCACAGGTAAAGGTGTGGACCGCTCCTCTGACCACTATACATTGTCTAGCCACTCTAGTGGGGCTCAGATGCCACTCATTGTGTGGAACTGGACACTATCTTCATCTCTCCTTTCTTCTAAGCTCTGATAAACTGTGAAATAGTTAACAACGCCAAACTTTATACTATTATATTTAGGTTTCATTGTTGTCACCCTACTGAGATCCAGAGGGGCAGCTCACACCTCTCAAGTTACTCTTTTTGAGTTGTGTGCAGATTCAGGCAGAAATCACTACATTGGTTTAGATCCACACATTTTATTTTTGTGTTTCAATTTATATATAAATAAATAAAATATGGCACCCCTATCTAAAAGCAGAAATAAAATGGAACTGCTAACAGAACACATGGCTTCCCTCCGAGACCAGCCCCTATCAAAGCCTCTGCAAATAAATGCTCTTTGCAGCATGACTTGATGATCCATAGAGTTGGATTCTCCCAGATTGGGGCAGAGTCTTTTCCAGAGTCGAGAGCCCCTCACACAGAATGCTTTAGAGCAGGGGTCTCAAACACGCGGCCCGTGGGCCGCATGCGGCCCGCAGAGTTATTTCCTGTGGACCGCCATAGGCACCAACTCCACTGCCAGCCAAGCTCCAAACATTACTGAGTGTTTATATTTTATTAAAACCCCTCTTTGCATTACAGTTTTTAAAAAGGTAATACGTTGACTTTTAATAGAATACTATATTACTCTTCATTTCTTTTCATTTTTGACTATACATGTATGAAAAGGTTTCAGTGATGCGGCCCTCGGGCCAATTTGCTAGTTCTCATGTGGCCCTCGTGGTGATTTAAGTTTGAGATCCCTGCTTTAGAGCCAGCCCCTTCTCTTAAATCTAGAGGGATCCAGAGCAGCTCTGCAGATCCCAACTGTGACAGTACAGCATAAGGAGAAAGGCAAACATTGAAAGTCCATCAGCTATTTAGGGTTTTATAGATCAAAAACCCTCACATTCAATTCAGAAACCAACAGGAAGCCTGTGCAGATCATGGAGCATTAGTGACATTTGCTGCCACTGAGAAGCACCGGTTAATAAACAGGTTTATGTATTTTGCACCAGCTTAACTAACCTGATTGATTTAACATGTAACTCCACTGAGTTATAATTGTCTTGAGGTGACAAAGGCATGTCTCATGGTAGCAAAGGCCAGATCCGAAAGAAAGCTGCATAGATGGTAAAAAATATTCCTGGACATGGCAGCAATATAATCATCCAATAGCCACTGGGGATTAAACACATCCCCACATTTTGAACATGAGTAACAAATTCCAGGCATACACCCTTACTTAAAGATGGAGAAATAATCCTTACCATCTCTTACATTTTTCCCTTTCAACCTACGAACGTCACCTGTCTTATATAGATTGAGCTTCAGCTAGCTAGCTCTAACCCATGTCCCACTCTTCCAATTTTCATAGATTGTTTTTTTTTTTAAATATAGGTTTTTTGGAAGAAGAAAACAAAAACAAAAGACAAGGAGAAGAAGAAGTATTGGCTTTAGTGCTCTGTCTCTGTCATTTTGCAGCCATTTCTCACTCATTCTGGGCACTAGTTCAATGTAGTTTGTTTAATGCAGGCAGTGCTGTGTGAAAGAATGCAACCATCTATCAAAAATATAACAAATTACTTTAAAAGTCCCACTTATACATATCTGTTTTGCCACAGAAGAAAGGAGAACAGGAGAGAGAGAGGGGAAAAAGGAAAAAGAGAAGTTAACTTTGTAACTGAATGGAGACTCTATCACCGTTAAGTTTGGTGCATGAACTAGAAAAAGGATTCCAGAATTTTAGAAATAAACATCAAAGGAAAGCCCCATCAGATATTGTGTCCCACACTTTCCCCTGGTACTGAGAGTGTGCGGAGTCGGTCGACGCTACACTCAACTCATGAGACAGCTCATGGTGTCCGACACCATCAGGTGGTCCACAGACATCTACACAGAACACATCACGGGCCACCGTCAGTACCAGGTCGAATAATCGAGACCGCAGACCAGGGAAATAACCCACTTTTCTCCCTTCCCTGACGAACCGAGGGACGCACCCCACCCATGTACTTATTGTCTACACCACTACGACTTGGACTCTTAATACATTCAATGGGTGGCGTACCAGAACCCATTTATCCACTGACATTTTAAAAACTCCCACGTCCCAATCTGGATATATGCTGGTTATGTGGTATGTATGTACCTCATGAAACATCTAACTGATACTTGCAATCCCCCAAGCCCGACCCCAGATGTACAGTACCTTCCTTCTTAACTTGTGTAAATTTGATTTTGAATATTAACTTTGATAACATTTCTACTGTCCCAAAGCTAGCAGGTTTGATCACTTTTATTGATGAATTACTATGCTGTACTAAAACTTGAGAGGACCATATTAGACCATGAAAGTATATAATTGAGGTAGAAAGAGAGGGTTTGAAATTGAATTAAGGATAAATCCCTTGTAGCAACATTAGAATTATTTGATAAATACCTCAACCAAAGAGAGATTTCCAGCCAGATAACATTAAAGCAGAATAAATGAAAATGTCTGCATTAGATATATTCTAGGAATAACTCTGTTCTACAAGTTTCAGAGTGGTAGCTGTGTTAGTCTGTATCATCAAAAACAATGAGGAGTCCTTGTGGCACCTTAGAGACTAACAAATTTATTTGGGCATAAGCTTTCGTGGGCTAAAACCCACTTCATCAGATGCATGGAGTGAAAAACACAGTAAGCAGAATATATATTATAGCACATGAAAAGATGTGAGTTGCCTTACCAAGTCGGGGGTCAGTGCTAACGAGCCAATTCAGTTAAGGTGGAAGTAGCCTATTCTCAATAGCTGACAAGAAGGGGTGAATACTAAGGGAGGGAAAATTACTTTTGTAGCCCTAACGAGGTCAATGCAATCAAGGTGGCCCATTTCCAACAGTTGACAAGAAGGTGCGAGTATCAGCAGAAAGAAAATCACTTTTTGCAGTGACCCCTCCACTCCCAATCTTTATTGAGGCTTCATTTGATGTGTCCAGTTTGCAAATTAATTCCAGTTTTGCAAACTGGACACCATCAAATTAGGCTTCAATAAAGACTCCTTGTTGTTTCTGTTCTACAAGTTCTTGTTACAGACATTGTTACAGTAAGTATTTTGTTTTCAGCATGACTGCAAGAAGACTGTTAAAGATATGCGACATGAGACAGATAAAGACAGTGGAGAAGGTTTGAACCTCACCCCATAAGAAAACCTCATTTTAATTGAAATAAGCTGGTTGAACTGACAGTTGATGGCTCACAAAGTGAACTGGGCGCTGCTATATTTACAATATTGTGCTCAAATTGCTTCTGTTCTCCAGAACAATGACTCAAACTTGGGGGGATAGGGTACTATGGATCATGTGATGGGTTGGATTCCAGAAACCCCCTGGGGACTGCCAACTGATGTTCCAAGACTACTTCTGCCCCTGCTTTCCTGCCCTGGCAGCTTGGGACTTCAGTGCCCTGCCTGGTTTGAGCCAGACCCGCTAGCCTGCTGCAAACCCAGACCGAGGTCTGAACCACATCCCCTAACAGCTTTAGACTTAATTGAAAGTAGCTTAAGAAGTGTTCCTATCTTTAACACTCAGATGCCCAACTGCCAATGGGGACAAACACCAAATAAATCCCTTTTACCCTGTATAAAGCTTATACAGGGTAAACTCATAAATTGTATGCCCTCTATAACACTGATAGAGAGATATGCACAGCTGTTTGCCCACCCCCCGGTATTAATACATACTCCGGGTTAAATAATAAGTAAAAAGTGATTTTATTAAATACAGAAAGTGGGATTTAAGTGGTTCCAAGTAGTAACAGCCAGAACAATGCAGTAAGATATGCCTATTACAGTAAGAAAACTGAATACAGATAAAACCTTACCCTCAGATGTTGCAATAAGCTTCTATCACAGACTGGACACCTTCCTAGTCTAGGCACAATCCTTTCCCCAGGTACAGCCCTTGTTCCATCTCAGGTGGTAGCTAGGGGATTTCTCATGATTACCACCCCCTTTGTTCTGTTCCACCCCCTTATATAGCTTTGGCACAAGGCGGGAATCATTTGTCTCTCTGGATCCCACCCCCCCTTCTAAATGGAAAAGCACCAGGTTTAAGATGGATTTTCCCCCTTCTAAATGGAAAAGCACCAGGTATAAGATGGATTTCAATACCAGGTGACATGGTCACATTTCCTGTGAGACTCCAAGCCTTCATTCCTCCCAGCCTGAATCACAGGAAGGCCTGCCTGCAAACAGAGCCATCCACAGTCAATTGTCCTGGTTGATGGGAGCCATCAAGATTCCAAACCACCATTAATGGCCCACACTTTGCATAATTACAATAGGCCCTTAGAGTTATATTTTACATTTCTAGTTTCAGATACAAGAGTGATACATTTATACAAATAGGATGACCACACTCAGTAGATTATAAGCTTTGTAATGCTACCTCACGAGAGACCTTTTGCATGAAGCATATTCTTGTTACATTATATCACACTCATCAGCATATTTTCATAAAATCATATAGAGTGCAATGTCACAGAACATTATTGTGAAAACGTTCACTCATGTGTTTATGGTAGACAACTTGAAATAAAAACTCACTGTTAAAAGTAATCTGTATTTTATTCAAAGGCATATGTTATTGCATTTTGAGATTATAAAGGTACCAACTAAATACAGTATAAGCCATTTCTTAATTATGGCAGATGGACCATCTAGGGCATTTGCCGGAGCCAAGAGTAGGATGGAAGTGACTTAGGAGCACACATGAATATGATTCTGCATTGCTAAGATTGTTAATATAAGAATCTTGTGAAAATCCAGAACTATAATTCCACCAAAGGATATACTGCACAGATTGCTAGAGGCAAAAACATGGGTTTGCTTCCTACTTTATCATCACTAGTCTGCCCATGATGAGTTAATGATTGTTGATTTAAGTTTCAAAAGAAAAATAAATAGTGAGCCTATGCAGCATGAGGAAATCATCTGTACTTTCAAAGTAAAAGAGGTCAGTCAATACATTTTGCCATAGTCTTTGTGGTGCTTGCAAAGGATACAATGGTTGCTTAGGCTCCTTTGATCAATAAATTTGACATAGTGAACATTTCCAAATCATATCTGCAGCCTAAGAAGTTCCTAAAAGATTTCTCTGACTCTCCTTTTACATAATTCCATAACCTGATGTCCTTCTTGAACTCAGTAGAGTATTTCAAGATAGTCTGAGTATTTTCTAACCAAAGATATGAATAATTCCCACTAAGTCTATGTTTTTTTTAAAAAATGTATGATTAGTTTTAAAGCAACTAAAGGTGTGTTTAGTGTTTTACAGGAACATGCAAAGAACATGGGAGCTATCCCCAAAAGCTTACATTTTAAATATCAAGTGATAGCGATGAAGAAAGGGGGAAATAAAAACAACAGGAGAATGAGGGTACAATAATAAGGTTACATGGGTAGTTAGGCTTATTAAATGATCTTTTCCCCTCTCCCCTCACTACATTTCATAATATATTTCATGTACACAAAATCACTCTGTCTTCATTCCAGGCTGACCCGGCAAACCTCCCTTGCAGGGCAAACCCTTACTTGATTTTTCCCTGTCCCAGGGTATCAAGAAGACCAGACAGATTATTAGATACTAAAAAGCCCCCCTTTTGAAGGAGTTCATTTATTTATAGAAGAGCCAACACAGAACATAAATCTTTCACCCCCATATCTTAGCTGGGTTATCCAGTCCATTTGTTCTCCATCTGAGTCCAGTGTTCATTATTATCCAGGCTGTTCCTTAGGGTTTTCTTGGTTTTGATATCTGTCCCCGGTATTAACCCTCTTGCTTCTACCAAAGTAAGATCCTTCTCTGGAGTAAGGGATCTGGGGATCACTGTGACTCTCCCAGGGACAGCAGGTGATCATTGCCAGGCCAGCTTCCAGCCCATATCTGAGAGAGCCCCCTGGCTGAGGCTAGGCCCTCTTGGATGCCTGCTGACTGCAGCCCTCCATCTGGAAGGCTCACCTCTGTAGGAGCACCTCTTATGGGCTCCCAATTTTAGGGGGGTCTCCAAAAAACTCACCCTTTACTCTTCCTGCTCAACCCCTTGACTCAAGCCTCTCCAAAGTGCTCTTCTTCACAGGAGCTTCCTGTCTGCCTTGGGATTTCCTCCCTAACTGAGCTTGGGTAATCTTTATTAGGTCCAGGTGGCTCCAGGTTGGGAGCCACCTGGACTTATGGAGTCCAGTTGAGGGGGCTCCATAAGTCAGTCATGGGCAGACTGGGCCCTAACTTCCCTCAAAGGGCAACTGACTCTGACACACTCCATTTTAAACATCTAATTCCTGTGACATTTGCATGAAAAAATGTTCCCGTCCATCCACTGCGCATTGTCCAAACTTCCTTCTGAGAATTTTCCCTTTGCTTTAATTACTTTTCATTTGATCTTTACAGACATTATTAGTTTACTTACTTGTTGTATTGAATCTGTCTTTCTAAGTCATTACATTCTGATCAAGGAGCCGGATTCAAAGCCCATTGAAGGATAAGGAAATTTTTCCATGGGCTTTAGATCAAGACTCAAGGTTTTTCTGCATAATAATTCATTACAGACTGGTAAAAATACAAAACTTTTTGCAAAACAATGAGGGCAGTGAACATGTTACTTCAAATCCAAATTACCCAAGGTCAATGATGTCACATTCATGATGTGGAAAATATACTCAAGAAAACAAATAAGAATAAACCAATCCTTATTTAGCTTTTTGGCTATAGAAATACACTAACAATAGTCTAATCTGGAACACCCAACCATTTACTAATCAGTAATCATCCCAAAACAGAATTGACAATTGCCACTAGATTTTAATTAAAGTGTGGTTCCATTCTCTATTGAAACTATCTCAATTCCATGGCCTCCTGGGCACTGTGTTTTTTTCTCTTTTTTAAAGTTTGGATGTAAAGAGGAGTGGATAAAGTGTTGTTGGTATGTTCCTGGTTTTGGGTTGGTTTTTAATCTTTTTCCTCTCTATTTACCTTGGATCCTGTTTTCCAGGAAGTAGGAACTATTCGTTTTAGTTATGTTGCAGGTCTTCCAGAACTTGCAAAATTGCTCTCTCATCTAGTTGCAGAGGAGAGTTCAAGCTGAAATAAAATTTATAAAAATGACACAGTGCAATTTTAAATAAATATACCAAGATAGGATTACCTTCCAATTGCATCTTCCATCATGCACACGCTTCTGTAATACTGAAACACTAGAAGAACTTGTGAAACCATGTCACAGAATTTTCCATTTACCTTCTGTTTCACTGTCAGCCTATGCTATTTATTTTTTAATAAAGCAGAAAGCACAAATTCTATTGTACCTAGAAATTAGTCATAACACAAAGTTTATAAAAAAACAATGATGATATTGTTTTACTTTTCAAATGTACTACACTGGTAGTCTGTTCATCTCTGCTGCTACTCTGATGAGCTAGGGATTTTGTTGCAGTAATAAAAAAAACCCCAAACAAACAAACAAAACCTTGAATCTTTGACTGCTGTGGGATAGTGAGAACAAAATGCCATTATCTTCTGACATCTCCCTAGAAAAGTGTGTCTTTTCTGAATATATTCTCCTTAATACTGAATATAGAAATTAAAAATAATTTGAACATAAAACCTCATAATTTCAAACAATTCAGCACTTTACATTCACTAATATTTTACAAATACAGCGCATTATCCAATGCCCACTGAAGGCAATGGATATATTTGAACTGACTGCTTTGTACTTTGGATCAGACACACAATACTGAAAGTCTAAACTCAATATAAGGCATAGTTTGTGTTCATAAATATTTCTTTCAAGCAAAGCATCATGTGATAGCTTTGCATTAGAATTTTTTTTTAATTAAAAATATTCTCCAGGAAGTTCACCTGGAGAAGATTTTGCCTTTTAAAAGATATGCACTTAATCAAACACAAACTGCAGATAAATTCGAAATAACATGAAAGTTAGAATAATGAATGAACTTTCATACTGGACCATTCAAAATACATATCTGATGATGCCTGTTGGCTCAGCTGCCTTAAACTATTCTGAAGTCATAGCCTTTGTTGTCTATTCATATAAAAGAGCACACTTCTGATGGGTATTGCTATAGAGAAGAAAAGCATTAAAGAATATTCACGTGTTTGCGCTTACCATTGTCACAATATAATCATTAGCTAAACTATTGTGAGGACTAGAGTTCTGGAGAGAAGACTATACAGTTATTTTAATAGCTACTTGGTAAAGTTCTTTTATATCAGGGAGCTTTTCAGAAAGAAACTTTCTTCTTAATGGTTTGGGAACTTTATTGACTAATACTTCAATAACAGTGCCACATAATCACAATTTTGGTTTATGTGATAGAAACACTATGATTAACAATATACAGTGTATTTAATTATGAATAAACCTGTCACACGACAGCAGGCAATTAGATCTCCCTCAGCGACCAGAATGTTTTCTGTGTAGAAGAGCTCATCTAGGGATTGAAGTGGAAGAAAACAGAAATGGTGCTTGCCAGTGAAGAATAACTTGGTAGGTCCACATACTCATAGGCTGTTTCATGTGGCCTTTTTGCAGTAGTTAAGGGAGTCATCTGCTTTCATAATTACAATAGTAGAAGCTTCATAGGCTTCTTTTAGGATGGAAGGCCTATTCCCACCCCCCTCCTTGCAGCCTGAGAGGTAGGGAGCTTTGTTTGGGCCAGCACGGAAAATACAACCCTTGACCCCTTTAAGGCTTTCACCCTCCTTTTTGGCATTCAGCCTCCTCATGAGTTTGTGAAGGAGCACAGGGGATGGATTCAGTTGCTAATTGGCTGGACAGAAAGGTAAAGCATAATTCTGTTGGTGACCATGAACACTAGGGAAGATTTTGCATTGGGAAGAAAAGTCCCCCCCCCCCCCTTTGCCCTCCCTTGGGATTAGAGTAGGGCTGAGATTGGGAGCATTGCTGTGGGAATCATGCTAGTCACCTTTTTGAGGCAGGAAGGAATTTTTCCCCTACCACCATATTGGCCTGGGCCCAGTGTGTGTGAGAGAGAGCGGGGGGGGAGGTGTGTGAAGGGGGGGCAGAAAGAGGACAGGTTCACCTTCATCTCAGCAGCCCTGGGAGCTGGTAGATAAATTAGGCTGTAAAATGTATTTTGCCATAACTTGGCAGGTGCCCAGGGTAGTGGTAGAGTGAGGGGGGAGGTACATTTTCTGATTTTTTGGTGAATATTTGATATTTCACTTACATTTTTCATCAGCGTCTTGAATTTTAAAATTTTTAAGCTGTGGTCTATAAAATGTCTACAGAGAATCTAAATGTAGGTGCCCAGCCGTTAATTACTCCAGGTTCTTCCTTCCCACAGCAAGCAGGGCTATCCCAGATATTTTGTTTTCTCTAACGGAGCTTTAGAAATACCACAAGAATGGTCACGACTCACAAGCCATCTATGTCTACGTGCTCTCTCTCAAAGCAAGAGATTCCTTCTCTGATTCCATTTAATGGCCTCTCTTGGACCAGCCTTTCCCTCTCCTCTGCTCTTCCAGCATGACTCCCACGGAAGTTGTATTGCCATTGGCTATCCCCACTACACTGGTGGAATAAATCCCTAACTAAGAGATACAGAAATAAAAAGGAAGTTAATGCTATCTTTCTTGTAAACATTCACTTGATGTCTGGTGTGAGAGGGGAGTTTCCTGGCACAACATTCTCCCACCTTCTGAAAGCATTTAAAGTTTCTACAGTGGGAAGGAATTATGAGGAGTCCAGGAAGATAATCACTTCTCTGCCTCATTTTACTTTTAGTTGTTCCCTTCCATGTGTCAGAGCAGGGATCATAGTTTGTACAATTCTTTGGAATGGATTTTTTGGGATGAAAGGAGCTATACAAAAATAAGTCATTGGCAATACAACAATGTGCAAAGAGAAAACATTGTTGCTGATAGTAAGCATAATGCACCATTCCCAAATGAGCTCTAGGAAGTTATGTTCACATCTTGTTAGTGTTCAGTGAAAGGAAGAAAACTTATTTCATTTTCCTCCTCCTACAAGATGGGAGTAATTTGGAATGCATTGCAAGTCACTGTATTTTGTTCCTATTGCTGCTTTATGTGTTTTTTTCCTACCTTGCTAACTGTGGATACTCCTTATATTCTAGACACATGCACAGGTTTCACTAGCTTCTGACCCTGATTAGCATCTCAATTTTGTGTTTCTTAATCTTTAATCAAGAAATCACAAATGCGAGCTATTTAATGCTCAGAATTTGTACTGCCTATTTGGCTTATTTGTTTCTCTTTGTATTAAATAAACAAATAATAATAATTTGAAGTGTTAAATTGGTTTCCTTAATATCACATATTTTTACTGAGAGGTTAATTATGTCATGGTGAAATCCCATACCATGGACCCAATCCTATTCCCTCTGACTTCAGTAGGAACAGAGGAACATTTCTAGAGGGGAAAGGAGGAGTTCCGAATACAGCTGGATAGGAAATGATTTTCCTGTCCCATAAATATTTTAGAGGGTTCAGAGTGTTTTCATGTCTCAAATCAAGTCAAAAAGACAAAATCTCAAATACATCTGTGAACCTAAAACCAAAACTTTTTTTTTCATTTTGCGTAAATCAAAAAGTTCCATTTTTATTCTGACCGTTCTCTTTTTTAACCTTTTTCTCCGTCTAATTACCCTACATTTTAAAATGAAAAGTCATTTTGAACTGCAGAGCCAGAACTTTCATTTCAAAAATGGCAAAATGAAACACTGACAACTCTGAAAAAAAATCTGTACTCTTTTTAAATTTGGAAATTTGTTGAAACCAAAAATGCTTTACAATTTCCCCCCCCACACACACACAAATCAGCATTTTTCTATGAAAAAATGATTTGTTGAAAAATGTCTGACCAGCTCTAGTTCTAAGCAGTAACAACAACAATAAAATTGTCTTATTTGCAAAATAACAGGATTTATCATACGTGATTAGGCTCTAGGTCCATCAATTCTGAACCCTGACCTCCAAGAGTGGTCAATAACTGACACTTCAGGAGACGGTAAACCCTCCATCAAAAATCCCAGAAAAATACAAAAAAAGAAGCTATTTTATATGACTACTTTAAACCTAAAGGACTAGATTCATAGATCACAAAACCAGAAGGGACCATTGTAGTAATGTAGTCTGACCTCCTGTATAAAAGGTCACAGAACTTCCCTTAAAATGAGCATATATTTTTAGAAAAAATATCCAGCCTTGATTTAAAAAAAATGCCAGTGATGGAGAATCCACCATGACCCTGAGTAAATTGTTCCAATGGTTAATTAATCTGACTGTTAAGAAGTTATGTTTCATTTCCAGTCTGTATCGGTTTAGCTTCAGCTTCCAGCCATTGGACTGTGTCACACCTTTTGACCATGGATGGCCCTTATGCAGCCAAGCAGAAACATAAGGAGATGAAATAATTTTAGGAGAAAGAGCATGTGAAAATATTGTGGAAACAAGGGTTAAAGGATTTGAATATAGGCCCCTCAGTTATATCAAGACAGAGCACAGTCAAGCTAACCCTGAAGTCTCATAATACGAGACTTGGGAAATCAGACTCTGTGTCTGAAGCGGATGGGGAAACAACACAGAGTCAATGTGACCTAACCTCGAAGATAATGATGTTGTGAGAACAGAAGTGAGACAGAGGTGAGAAAATAATGGAATGGGCAGGAAACATAAATAATTGCAGATGTTTTTCATTAATGCATTCCATGAAAGAGTATAAATACTTGTGGCTTATTGTTTGTACTTTGGAGAAACTGAGGCAGAGATGCTCTCTGTCAGCTGTATTTCTTCCCTGGCAATTGAAATAAAGCTGTCTCTGATTTTGTTTCATTCCAACCCGAGAGTGAGGATTTATTTTTCTCCCACATTATACTGGGATGGCACTCCAGTGCCATCTATTTTTGCTAGAAAGAGTTAAACTTCAGCAGGAAGTTTCAAGTTATCACACATCCTGCTAGACACTACACAGTGTAATACTTCCTATTGACAGGAACCAGTTTCAATGACTGAGCCAGAGAAAATAGCCAACTAGATCCTAGCAGTATCTATACAGTGTTCATAAACTTTTGTTTGTTTGTTTTGTTATTGTTATTAAAAACCAGATTCTAGCACTCATGTTCATGTTGAATAGCAAGCTCCACTTGTCCCACTGAAATAATGAGATTACTCAAAGAGGCAGTGTGATGGGTAGGACCCTACCTAATTCACAGTCCATTTTGGTTAATTTCACTGTCATAGGATTTAAATCTTAAATTTCACGGTGTTGTAATTGTAGGGGTCCTGACCCACAAAGGAATGGTGGAGAAGTCGCAAGGTTATTGTGGGCGGGGGAGGGGTTGCAGTACTGCCATCCTTACTTCTGTGCTGCTGATGGTGGCAGCGCTGCCTTCAGAACTGGGCAGCTGGAGTGGAGCCCAGCTCTGAAGGCAGCACCACTGCCAGCAGCAGCGCAGAAGTAAGGATGGCCTGGTATGATATGGCCACCCTTACTACTGCGCTGCTGCCTTCAGAGCTGGGACCTCGGCCAGCAGCTGCCACTCTCCGGCTGCCCAGCTCTGAAGGCAGCAGCACAGAAATAAGGGTGGCATGGTATGGTGTTGTCACCTGTACTTCTGTGCTGCTGCTGGCAAGGTGCTGCCTTCAGAGCTGGGCACCTGACCAGCAGCCACCGCTCTTGGGTCACTCAGCTCTGAAGGAAGCACAGAAGGAAGGGTGGCAATCCCATGACCCCTCTCGAATAACCTTGCAACCCCTCTGAAACCCTGTTGGGTCAGGAACCCCATTTTGACAAACGCTGATCTCCCCCATGAAATCTGTACAGTATAGCACACAAAAGACCACATTTCATGGGGGGAGAACAGATTTCATGGTCCGTGATGTGTTTTTCACAGTTGTGAATTTGGTAGGGCCGTAGTGATGGGGTGTGCAAACGCCACACTGGTGAGGCAACGTTTAAGGCGTTGCACTGGCCACAGGCTCCCAGGGGAGGGAGGGTTCAAAAGGGAGCAGCTCAGCTCAGTGTGGGCTGACCGAGCAGGGGATCAGTTGGGAGATGCAGCCTCCTGCAGAGAAGGCAGCAAGGCTCCAAGCAGCTGGGACTGGGCTTCCTAGTCAAGCTGCCACAAGTCTCTCAACCACGGGGGCTGAGGACATCAAGTCACTGAAGATAGGGGGAAATTATCTGGAAAGTGACCTCAGAGGCACCAATGGAGATCCCAAGACACACCCGAGGAACAGAAGCAGGGGTAGGAAGTGACCCAGGGAACAGAGGTAAGAATGCCCATCCCTAGGTACGTTTCTGGTCCATTATTTAGAAGGGCCCTGTTTTGGAACCTGGCGAGCAGGATGGGCCCAGGTTCCTCTACACCAGGGGTTCCCAAACTTGGTTCGTGGCTTGTTCATGGTAAACACCTGCGGGCCGCAAAACACTTTGTTTACCTGAGCATCCGCAGGTACGGCCGCTCGCAGCTCCCAGTGGGTGCAGTTCGCCATTCCCTACACCCAGCTACTGACTCTCGCTGTTGGATGACACTGCCACTGGCTCTAGCTGCCAGGCAAAGTGGCCATGGACTGTCGCTATTGGGTGATGTTGCCGCAGACTCTGGCCACTCAACAAGGCAGCCACAGACTCATACTGTTAGGTGACTTTGCCACTGACTCTAGCCACTAGGCAAGGCAGCCACAGATTCTCAACATTAGGCATCATTGCCACTGTCTAGTCCTCAGACAAGGGGGCCAGGGATTCTCACCTTTGGGTGAAGTTGCAATAGACTCAAGCTTCTAGGCAAGGCAACCACTTTTTCTATTGGGCAATGTTGCCATGGACTCTAGCCACTAAACAAGGTGGCCGCTGACTCTCGCTATTGGGCAACATTACATCAGATTCAAGCTGCCAGAGAGTGCAGCCACTGACTCTCGCCACTGGATAAGTCTGGAGTATTGCCAGTAGGCAGTACTGCCAGCCTTCGATGCAACCCTCTCCTGACCCCCAGAAGGCAGATACTAGTCAGTGTGAGTAAGTGTGGCAGAATCTGGCCCTAAATAAATAATGTATTTTAAACCCATCTCAATCATAAATGAAACACTGCAATAGTGAATAAGTCAATAGGGACATCGTAAACGTAGACAAAATCCAATCTTAAAGTTTTACTAACCAACATTTGCATATCAGATGTTCCAAGCAAATGAAGAATGAGTGAATTTGCGCATTCCTTAGTTACCATAGGTAGCATTAACGGAATTTCAACTTTCAAGAAAATGAATAAAAAACCAGATGCACTAAGAAATCCCTGCAACTTCACATTTAGCCTCCTGTCAATATCTGCCAGGAATCTCTTGCCTAGCTACTATTAAGAAAGGTCTCAGTCAAAAAAAAAGTCTATGCAAGAACCTGTTGAGGGCAGCATCTCTGAAGAAAGACTAAAGCCTGGTCAACCACTATGGCCTGTGATTTTTTTCACACTTCTAACTGAAATTACTATGACAGCACATAGACAGTTAGTAAATCTTTTTTTTTTTTGTCAACTAGTATAAGGTATACTGGCAAAAGCACTCCTTTGTTGATATAAATAATATCTATACTAGGCAGGTGTCCCAGTGTATTCACACCAGCAAACCTTTTCCAGCATAGCCAGACAACGTTGGTGAGAATTGGGTTTGCTCAATGCACTAAAAGGGATTAGTTAATGTGAATAATTTTATTTTTTCTTATTGCTATTGTGACTTAGGAGACATTATAATGTAAAATTGCTTGCTGTTTTCTTTAGAGCACCTTAAGGTGCACTTTACAGAGGATAAATAAGGTATTATTCTAATAATACTCGAGTAATCATTTCCCTGGTTGGCCATTTATAAACCTGTGGTTTCTTTGTCTGGGCCTTCAGAAAAGAGGGGAGACCCATTAAGACAAACATATTAAGTTCTCATTATGAGTTCACTTGTGATTGTTTGGCTAAATCTGCTGTAATTTATTCTTCACAATAATATTAAGATTTTCTAGTGGTAGTGAGCGTGCATACTGTATACAGGACTTTGTACTGCAGCTCCCTTGTCAGTTCTTAACTGTCTCTGCATGTCACGCATTAACTGGCTCATGTGCACCCTGATGGCACACAATAATGTTCCCTAGTGTATCAGGTAACCAAATAAACACATTCCTGAGAGGACAGTACAGGAACACAGACCTCTCAAGTAACTATATAAGCACATTCCTAAGAGAATGGTACATGAACATACAGACCCCTTGTAAAGATAAGGCGGGAACGACAGGATAATGGATGGGGCTATTTTGTCTGAATTAGCAGGTACACGGTACAAGCATGCACATCTGGGCTGTAATACATAACTTCTCTATATCAATGTATAAAAGGAGAAGTCACAGGAAGGACATCTTTGTATTGGCCAAGGGGACAACATTATGAGTGAGCCTTGTCATGGGCATATATGTATTAGTGAACCCCTTGCTTGGTATGCAGGGCACTAGCACTGTGCTTTGTTGACAATAAACCTGACCGAGTCTTCACCACTGAACAGAACCTGTTGTCTTTCTTTATGAGTAACATCGAGGTCTGCGGAATCAACAGGCTTGCAAGCTGTGCTCTCATAAAAAAATCTGTTACCCCTCTTATTTAAAATGCTTTCTTTTAGTTCTGCCATAGTGGGAAATGTTTTCATATTTTATGTTGCTATAATTTTGTGTGTGTATGTATGTGTGGTCGTGTGTGTGTGTGTGTGTGCGCGTGCGTGTGTTTATAATGTATTAACCTCTACAAAATATATGCAGAGATTACTTTGATTTTATGAGTTATTTATCCAAAAATATAAAATTTAGACCATGAAATTGCAGTGCATGGAATTTTGTTCTCACTCAGGGGTCTTCATTAGTGGGTCATGTTGCAGAACCAGGGTTTTGAACTTTCTACCCTCTAGCAATTTGGAGCTTGGACCTGTTCAAAGAAAGATCACAAATTGTATTTTTGTTTGTTTTTAAATAATGAGGAAAATTGATTATTTTACTTGTCCCCTTGCACTCTAAAACATTTTTTGCTGCAAACTTCAACAAACAACGATAACATTACCATCAGACAGAGGCCAAGCATGGGAAATGTCTTCTAGAAGGAAGAATGTTTGAGAAAATTACAAAGAAAGTGAAATCTGGGTAGTAGAATGGTAGTGCAAGCTTAAAGTGTGATTCTACCCTGAAAAATCATTGTATTAAAAATGGCATAGTGGAGTTCCATATTCCACATGTCTCGATAATGTCCATATAGTTTGCTCTGTTTGCTAGAAAGGGCTGTTTTCTCTTATTGTCAATAACGTGAACTCACCCTTGGCTCTGAACGCACCACAGTCAAAGTGGGTTCTTTCCATCTCATGCATCATAACCACAAACAGAGGTTCCTTTAGCCAAATTATGTCTTCAGTTACATGCATGCAGTCCTATTGTTTTCAGAATAGTCTTTAGGTGACAGCTGTTTTGGGACTTCAAAGATGTAACTGAGGGCATAAGTGAAGGCAATGGGGTTGCAAATGAGTATATGAGAGAATAATTTGGCTTACAAACAGGGCCGGCTCTGGCTTTTTTGCCGCCCCAGGCAAAAAAAAGCAAACAAAAGAAAATGGCCGCCCGTGGCCCCGCTGCCCTAGTCGGGGCACTGGCGGGGAGCGCGGCATGCCCATGGCCCCACTGCCCCGGCCGGAGCACCGGTGGGGAGGGTGGCATGCCTGTGGCCCCGCTCCCACTGTCCGGGGCGCCGGCGGGGAAGAGCGCCCCCCCCCCCGGCCCGCGGCTTGCCGCCCCAGGCACGCGCTTGCTGCGCTGGTGCCTGGAGCCGCCCCTGCCTACAAAGCTTCTGTTATTGGTTATGACTGTTAGAACCCAGGTTGAATTTGCTGGGTTGGACGTTAGAAAGAATAGGTGAAATGCTGACTCAACTGAAGTCAATGTGAGTTTTAGCATTTACTTCAATGCAGCTGAGATTTCACCCAGTTGTTGGGTTTCTTTTACTTGATATCTGAGAAAAAAATCTATATGGAAATAAGTGAGACAGAGGGAATACAGAAGCCATGATGACATTTTTACCCAACCACTTTTCAGAGTAGAATCACATTTTTATTTTATTGGTATTCCGCCCTTTATAAATTAGTCTAGTCCAGTCCAGTCACAATTTGCATATGAAATAGTTACCTCACAGAAGCTCTCCAGATCTCATTCAGCATATCTTCTAGACAGGAAGCATGCTCCAGTGGTCAGAGCTCTGGCTTAGGACTCTGAAGCCCTAGGTTTCTTTCCCAGTTACACCAGAGACTTTCTGTCTGATGTTGGTCAAGATTTTCAACTATACAATGGAATAACAATACTTGTTTACCTCTCAGGAGTGTTGTGAGAATCAAAACGTAAAAAAGCCGGAGGGGCTCATATACTTTGGGGGTCATATATATACACAGAAGAAAGAGACATCAGTGGAGGAGACACTATCCCCACCACAACTGCAGAATGTAAGCTGGTGGAGTCCTGAAATACAAACTACTTGTTCACTATAGAATCAAAAGCTGCAGTTCTTATTTACAAAAAGGGCATTTTAAACCTTTTTGCCAGTCCTTATCGTACATAGTCCAGCTTCTGTAAATTGGTGTAGCTCCATTCACTTCAGTGGAGCTATGCTGATTTACTTTAGCTGATGATTGGACCCAATCCTTTAGCACAATTCTGAGTTCATTTTCCCTTTCAAACTACCGTTCTAGTTCTTCCTTATTGCTTGTTCGGTGGAATTCATTATTTTACCTCATGTGAAACATCAGTCTAATTTGTGCAACTATATTTTTTCCATATATTAGGCCTGCTGACTACTTTTATTTACTATTATTTTAAAGCATTCATTTACTCAGTTTAGGAGTTGTCAGTCTCAATTAGATAACACATTTTCACTGCCTAACTCCACTGTTTTATTATAATGCAGTGAACCAATTTAACATTCCTTCAGTGGGACCGATTACATAGCAGAAAATATATCGGCACTGCTTGAAGCTCTAGGTTCAGACTGAAAAAACCCCAAAACCCTACAAACTGACACCTCCCTTTTCCCATAAAACAATAAAGCTGTATTTAAAGTTAAAGAACTGCATTCAGCGCAGGTTGCAGCTTTGATAGTAATGTGCTTCTTGTCAAATCTTTTCTAGCTTGTGTTTTTTTTGCAATTACTTCCTCACCCTCCCTTGATACTTCCTGACATTGTTTATGCCACACCGTGTACATCACAGTACATGCAGATGAATAACAGAGACACAGGGATGGATTTATACAGCAGGCCACAACTTTATTAACTTAACAGTGGAGAGGGTATTTGTCACACTCCATAGATCAGACATTTAATTGGTCAGCACATGGTTAAAAGGCTCCCCCCATATAAACAATAACTCAGGGTAGACCCTCTTCAGCCTAGATCTCAGCTCACTTCTGAATCCTCTCACCCTGGAGGAGGTAGAGGGATGCAGGGGGACCTCAGTGTGTGAAGAATTCAGGTCTCCTTACTTTTAAACTGAAGTGTGGCTGCACAACGCTGCAAGGAAGGTAAAAAGCTCTCTGGTCTCGTGACAATTTACCCCAACAGGAAAAAAAATCCTTCCTGATCCCAAAACACACAATCGAGCAAAGCATCAAGGAATCAAAACTTAAAAAACCTCAACTACAAGGAAGGAGGGAAGGCAGAGCAGCAACTGCAGCAAGATTGCCACCGGCCCTAGGGAGGCTTTAAAGTGGGAGAAGGGGAGCTGTGAGAGCCAACCAGATCCCCTAATCCCCATTGGTTGGCCAATGCTGGCCACTCCCCCAGGCACATTCCCACATGCACTTTGAGATACAAGTAGGGGTTAGGCTCCAGCATGTCTGGGCATGAGTTGTTCAGTCACCCTTCTTCCTTCCAGTAGTTGACTATCTCCCTTTTTGTCTGACCAAACATCTCCCTGATGAAACAGTGATGGGCAGTGGTCAAAATAAAAATAAGTTTTACACTTATGCTACATTCATGACCCTGGCAAGCCAGATCTTGCCCAGGCTGCAGGCATTAGCTAAAGACTGACAACCTCAGATCAGTTCACTTGTATATTAGTTTTGCTCAAAATAGGTATTAATCTATTAATAATTAATGATTAATTAATTATTAATAGATTAATAATAATAATAAATATTAATTATTAAATAATTAATAATTAATATTAATAAGACTGTATTTAGTGTTTAGACTTTATGAAATTCATGTACGTTGCTGCATGCATTCATCTCTCTTGTAATGTCTGTTGTCATGCTCTCTGCAGTGCCTCACCACTGTGAGTGCCTACCTCAGAGCAGATTATCAGAAAACAGGGCAGACAGCCC
Organism: Chelydra serpentina; assembly: GCA_037349315.1. Classification (NCBI taxonomy): domain Eukaryota; kingdom Metazoa; phylum Chordata; order Testudines; family Chelydridae; genus Chelydra; species Chelydra serpentina. Next base: position 84,488,839 of record JBAIAC010000004.1, read on the forward strand.
AAACTGGTGGTGTGTTCCGTTATTACATTGTACCATGCCAGTGACAAATGTAAACTCTTAGATCACTATGCCAGTCCTACCATGGAGTCACAGACAGTCCCCTTGGGCACTCCAGGATATCTAGCCATCCAGACAAACTGGACTTTGTTAAAATGGCTATTTACACCAAAAATCACATCACATTTAAATTGCTTCCAGTCCCAAGAGACCAGTCAGTTACCCCAGATCAGTTGATACTCCAGATCAGGCATCGGCAACCTTCGGCACGCGGTTGTAAGCCAGGGTAAGCCCTGGCTCACCAGGGTAAGCCCGCTGGTGGGCCAGGCTGGTTTGTTTACTTGCCATGTCCGCCGGCTCAGCCAATTGCAGCTCCCACTGGCCGCAGTTCGCCATCCCAGGACAATAGGGGCTGTGGAAAGTGTCGCGGGCCGTGGGATGTGCTGGCTCCCCCCTTTTCATCCAGGTCCCCCCAGAAATTCCCTTGCCCGGACCTTACAGACTACCACCCCCTCGTAGTAGGGGTTAAGATGGACTATAATGATGGGGGTTGGCGCCTTGCTATACCAATCAGAGGAGTCTTCAACTGCTCCCAGCTCGCTCAATTACCAAGCACCTCTCCTTATTCCTTTTCCAAGACATTTATCCATTCTTTTGTGCCTTAATTTATGGAGTATCTGCACTGAACATCCGCCACAAGGAGGCACCAGCCATTAGCTTGGTTGCCTCCTCCTCACACCCAGCTGGGTTCCCAGACATCTCCCAATGCCCTCTTTTATATCATCCAAAAATATGGCAGCACCTGAGTCTGACAGGTTCACCCCATCCTCCCAAAATAACTGTGGTGCCCCATAGAATATGCCAGGATGTGAAATTATTGTCCCCCACAAGGGCAACAAGAATTTGGCCACTTCCCTGTTCACATACTTTCTTTTTTGTCCACCTTGGCGGGGTTCATGGCTCCCCGCCAGACCCTGCACTGAGGCATATCCAACTAGACAATGCTAACGCCTGGAAAAATTGCCAGGATCTGCTTCAGGACCCTCCTAGTTCGAAGCATTAACTCCACCACTTTAAGTGTTCCCATATAATTTTCTCCTAGGTGTATCACCAATATATGCAGTGGCCGCTGACGCTCCTGCACAGCATACAATAGTGGTATCAGTTGATCCCATAACATGCCCCTTTGTGCGTGCCAACTGAGTAATGCTTCGCCACTGAATCCCAACTGGGAGCCCTCGGGCAACTTGGATGTGTGCCTATGCACCCAAAACACAATACTGTGCCCACAGAGCCACACCCTCATGTGTATAGCCATCTGTCCCGTATCTGAAATGAGAACACAACCGATTAATGTTGATTTTCTACCTGCGGTTTTACATACATTAGGTATGCATTAGACTGCCAGCACCCAATTGCCTGAATAGCCTCTGCTAATGTACCTATCTGCGCTGCTGCCATAGTCACCCCTATTCTGAATGAGTGGGGCCTTTTCCCTTCCACCGTATTGCCATATAGGTCCTCAACTCCCAAACGGGGCAGACCCCAGGCTTGCCATACTCCCCATAGGGTAACGAATGTACCACGGCCGACTTGATCAGTCTTTGACCATTGCAAGTGTAATATCACTGCATGCTTGTGCCAGTTTATGCCACGAAATTCCAAAGCCTTTCCCGCAGAATCCCTGATGGACCCAGGCACTAGCTCATTGATCCTGAAAGCACAAAAAAATGCTGTCAAGAATGCTGCCCTGAATAGGAACACCTCCTGTGTGCTATTCCCTGAGCATGGAAACCCTGATGGGACAACGGGAATCATCCCTGGGTCCACCCCTATGTGACCACCCCACCTAAAACCTTCAAACTAAGAAACCCCCACAAGGATCTGGGTAGGTATTTAGCCTACTGACAAATGTGATGTTCGAAAGGTGATTCGAAATTGTGGAGGACGCCAGTTGACGGGTTGCCAATGACAGCATGCACTGCAGCACCTGTTCCTCTGTAATAGGCCACATTGCCGATTGGCCTTCCTGCTCCTGGATTTGTATGGATTCATTAAAACTTTTCCCATAGCTTTGCCACGTGCGTGGTGCCACATATCTCTGGACCACACTGACAACTGTCCTACGCCAAGGTTCCCTACCGTGAACAGCATTTGTCTGGGTTTGTGGATGGCGATCCCTGCCCTGTGCATCTACCGTTGCTCCTGACATCACCTGACTGGGATGTCCTGGATCTGCATGACCTGTTCCGCTTTGTACAGACTGTAGTGCTGTGGAAACAACCTCATACGCAATACATTTAATTCATCATATCAGCTCCATGCTACTGACCCCCAATCAAACGCCGCTAGCTCAGTTGGGTGAGCGAGAGCTGCACCTGGAGTCCCCACTTCCCCAAGCCTGATAGGCTGACTTTGATACTCCGGTGCACCACCCCAGGCTCCCCCAGCCACTTGCTCTTGCTGTATGGACTCTGCCCCTGGCTTGTACTGGGGCCAACCAACTGCAATTGGTCCGCCCTGTGTCTGATTTGGTTACTTTCTGGGTTCCTGTGGTAATGAAACTCACTGGACGGGTGATGCAAATTACCACCATCCCATTGTGTAATGGCTACAGCAGGGGAAAACTGCACTATAATTCCCTAAACATTTATGTAAACTGCAACTGCTATGGGAGGGGACTGCTACCCCCACTTTTCCTTCTTGTATCTATACCCTCTCTAATCAACTCTACCTCCCTTTGTGAATCTGTTCTCCTATTGCTACCCTGTTCCACTGGGCCAGAGGAAAAGGAGAATTAATTCTTCAATTTTGCACGCCCCATTCTTTCCCCTTTTTGTGTCCCCCTGGAGCCATGCTGAGACTGCTTACCAGCTTCCGCCCCTTTTCCCTCCTTGACTGAAACAAGGAATGGCTTATAACTCCCTATCCACTTCCTATCCCCCAGTCCAGCCCAACCACTGCTTTCCCAGACTGGAAAGTGTTTTTCCCCCCCTCTCTCTCTGTTTTCCCCTCTTTCTTTCTATTCTGGTCCACTATGGGGACCCCGCTTGGGTCTGAGGTAATCCCTAGGGCCTTGCGTTCCCTGCCGCAGCAAGGTTTCCTCCCTCTTTAACTGTCTGGACTGACTTTTGGGGCTGAAATGAGCTGTCTAAAGCCCTCTCCTACCTGCCGGAGGAGAGTGGCAGGTTTCTCCCACCCCACCCCCCCCTCGCCCTCCCTTGCAGCAGGGAAGGCTTTTTTTTTGTTTGGCTGGTTTTTTTTAAACAGGTCTCCGAGCTGAACACATGGGGTTTTCTGCTCCCCCTTGCCACCGTGTCCCAACTGAGCCCTGTTTCTATGGCCTGAAATGGGGAAGGGGCTGCTCCCTCCTTGCTGTTCCTGCTCACCGTCCAGACTGATTTCACGTGGGGGGTTCTATGGAGCAGGGAACCAGTGCCTGCTCCCCCCTGCTGCTGTGTCCAATTCCTGCCTGGTTTTTATGTCCTGAAATGAGGAAGGGGTTCCTTCTTCCCTCCCGGCCCCCGCTATCCCTGCTCATTGTTTGGCTTCACCCTGCAGCAAGCCATGCACGTCCCATTTGCCCAGCCTGTTGCAAGTGATGAGGGGAGGGTCCAGGCCCAGGCTGACCTTTTTAACTCCCTCATTCCTAGATAGTGAGTCATCCCCTATGCTGACTGCTTTTCCAGCAATTTTACCTCTCCCCTCCTCCCCCAAGCGAGAAAGCATTGCCCTCTTCTCCTGGCCGGTAGCAGGGAAAGGTTCTGGCAATGGGGAAAGGCTCTGCTGTCTCCCTGCTGCTAGAGCCCTTCCCCACCCACCACAGGGAAAGACTCTGGCAGCTGGAAAGGCTCTGGCCAGGAGGATGCAGTGGGTAAAAGCTCAGACTTTCCTTCCTGCCAGAGTCTTTCCTCGCCACAATGAAAGGCCCTGGGAGAGGGAAGCTGATAAAGCCCCACTACCTCTGCTGTTCCAGTGCTTTACACTGACATGCAGAGCTACACACAGCAATACAGACACGGCCTGCTTTTCACCGGGGCATGTCGCTACACATACACATATGGTGTCAAAAAGTGTTGAATAGTGTAGACGTAGCCTTCTTCATGAAGTCTTCCTGAAGGGGATATTTTCCTAATGTTCATATGCCCCAAAACTTTATCATTTGGGATTTTCAACTTTCCTTTTCCAAAAAAGTAACCACAGCTTCAGGCAGATATAACTGAACCTTCCAATCTTTTCAAGTCATTCAGCATTGCATCCTTAGAGAAATTGCTCTCTTCATTCATAAATCAGAACTTTTCGTTGTTTCAATCCATTTTTATACAAATGCATTTGTTTTCTTTACAACCTTATAGCTTTCTGCTGCTTGTAAATTAAAAGCAAATGTCAAAAATGCATTCATTTCATTCATACTGTAACAATGATGACACATCTTTTGTGAATTAATTATTGCCCAAGAGACACTTACAATGGGCACCTCTCTTTGAGCTCTATTGTTCTTAAACACTTCCTTTCCATTTCTGAGACAAATTATATTATTCATGGTAACAAAAAGAGCACTTACTACCCTGTTTGCCTTCCAAATTACCAAACAGCTTTATATACATGTATTTTCCAACATATATTTCATAGAATGTTAGTTTGCTTAGGTTTATGAATCTCAAATGTATTGTTGAGATTTCTGTTCATGATACTGCTTTACTGATAGAAAATACTGCTATAAATTGAAAAGTATCATCAGTCTATTTAGAATTTTAAAAATCTAGGGTTTTGTTTTTCCAAAATAGACTCAAGGAAGGGAGACTTTTTCCCCCTTCTGTATAACCCTTAATGTTGCTGGGACCGCAGGTTAAATTATAGATTTATTGTTACATGAAAAATCAATTACAACATAAAGCTTAAATCTTAATTGATGCTGAGAAAAAAGTATGGAAAAGAGTAACTGCTATTGGTTTGTGCCATTTTAGACAAAATCATTACAAATGTTGTCTATAATGAAAATGTAAAAGAGCTTGAAATACTTCACAGCATTTTTTGTTTACTTTAAAGACTAACGTGGGTTGTAAATAATAGAGAGATCAATGTATTTTTCCCTTTTTCTTGGTTTTGGAAACATAACTTTTATTGGAGAAAAAAATATCATTTTTCACGTCTGTTGTTTTTGCTATTTTAAATGTAACCCAGGCATTTTTCTTCAAATTCTTGCCACTTCTACCTCCAGAGAGAGTAAATAGATATCAGTTGCAGAGCCTTATTTTAGCTCCCATGGACATTAAGTTACTTTTTCTTACTGACCGCTATACTTACCTTCATGCCTCCAGCTTCCATCCAGGACACAACACACAATCCATTGTTTACAGCCAAGCTCTAAGATACAACCGCATTTGCTGCAATCCCTCAGACAGAGACAAACACCTACACAATCTCTATCAAGCATTCTTAAAACTACAATACCCACCTGCTGAAGTAAAAAAACAGATTGACAGAGCCAAAAGAGTACCCAGGAGTCACCTACTACAGGACAGGCCCAACAAAGAAAATAAAAGAACGCCACTAGCCATCACCTTTAGCCCCCAACTAAAACCTCTCCAGCGCATCATCAAAGATCTACAACCTATCCTGAAAGATGATCCCTCACTCTCACAGATCTTGGGAGACAGACCAGTCCTCGCTTACAGACAGCTCCCCAACCTGAAGCAAATACTCACCAGCAACCACACACCATACAACAAAAACACTAACCCAGGAACCTATCCTTGCAACAAAGCCCGATGTCAACTCTGTCCACATATCTATTCAAGTGACACCATCATAGGACCTAATCACATCAGCCACGCCATCAGGGGCTCATTCACCTGCACATCTACCAATGTGATATATGCCATCATGTGCCAGCAATGCCCCTCTGCCATGTACATTGGCCAAACTGGACAGTCTCTATGCAAAAGAATAAACGGACACAAATCTGACATCAGGAATCAAAACATTCAAGAACCAGTAGGAGAACATTTCAACCTCTCTAATCACTCAGTGACAGACTTAAAGGTAGCAATTTTGCAACAGAAAAACTTCAAAAACAGACTTCAACGAGAACCTGTTGAACTTGAATTTGAACTTGAATGCAAACTAGATACCATCATCTCAGGGTTGAGCAGAGACTGGGAATGGCTTGGCCATTACATTAATTGAATCTATTTCCCTTAAGTTAACTATCCTCACTCACACCTTTGTGTCAACTGTCCGCAATGGGCCATCTTGATTATCACTTCAAAAGTTTTTTTTTCCCCTGCTGATATAGTTCCTCTTAATTAATTAGCCTCTTAAAGTTGGTATAGGCACTTCCACCTTTTCATGTTTCTCTGGATGTATAAATATCTGCTTACTGTATGTTCCATTCCATGTGTCTGATGAAGTGGGTTTTAACCCACAAAAGCTTATGCTGAAATAAATGTGTTAGTCTCTAAGGTGCCACAAGTAATCCTGTTCTTTTTCTTTGTAGTTCACCTGCAAGCAGCTTTAACCATTCTGAGACTTCCAATGTTTTTTTAATTAATTATTTGAGTACGGTAAACATTAAATTCAATAACTTTGTTTTTGCTTATTCAGGACTACATAAAGACCTGCTAACTTCTGATCTACTAAAGCCCGTACCAGTGTGGCCTCTGAGTTAATTCTTGCTCTGTAGGTGTATAAATGAACATGAAGGGCTGACTTGAACACATTTCCATGTAATACAACATAACATACACACTTCTAACTAGAATCTTTAACATCTTTCTCACTTTCCCATTGTAAATGTACATCTTGGACTTGATTCTCAGATACACTAAAGTAGCCTTGCCATTATTGCTTTAGTGCAACTGCGAATGAGGTGCACAATCTTTAGATTTCATTCCCTTTGTGCACAATGGAGACCTTGGTATGGCCTTCCTCCCCTACTTAGGCCATGTGGGGATTTAGAGTTACTTAGGGATGGTTTTAGGCCTTAGTCCAGGGTTTAGCATTCTTTGGCATGCGGCCCATCAGGGAAATCCGCTGGCAGGCTGGGATGGTTTATTTACCTGCAGCATCCTCAGGTTCAGCCGATCGCAGCTCCCACTTGCTACGGTTTGCCGTTCCAGGCCAATGGGGACTGCAGGAAGCGGCGTAGGCCAAGGGATGTGCTGGCCACCACTTCCTGCAGCCCCCATTGGCCTAGAATGGTGAATCGCAGCCAGTGGGAGCTGCAGGTAAATAAACCATCCCAGCCTGCCAGCAGATTTCCCTGATGGGCCGCGTGCCAAAGATTGCCGATTTCTGTCTTAGTCCCTTGTGATGGTCATGATGGGGAGAGGGTGAATGGCTCCTTTAACCTATTTATGAGCCAAAAAGTGTTTCCACATAAGCATCTGCTGAGCTGTTCCCCAATCAAGTCAGCCAGTGAAGGAGATAGTGGTAACCATTTCCCTTCTGTTGCTTGCATTGCCAAAATAACTAAACATGTGAATATTGTAAAGAACTGGGACCACACTCCTTTCATGGATTCCAAGGACAGAAGGTGACACTATGATCAGCTTCTTGAACTGTAGACACAAGTACTGGACACGGTATTCATCTGTGGTCACACCTGTGCTATATGCAAAGGTAAAATAATTTCTCTACTCCTACAGAAGATTCTCCTGTTTATGCATCCCAGGATCCCATTAGCCCTTTTGGCCACAGTCACACTGGGAGTTCAGTTCAGCACATTATCCACAATGACTCTCACATCTTTTCTGGAGTCACTGCTTCCCAGGATAGACTCTCCATCCTCTAAATATGGCCTCCATTCTTTGTTCCTAGATGTATACATTTACCCGTGTTAAACTGCACATTATTTGCTTGTGCCCAGCTATCCAGATTATTCTGTATCAATGACCTATCTGATTCACTATTTACCACTCCCCCAATTTTTGTCCTCCACAGAAATTATCAGTGATGATTTTTTTTTTCAGGTCAGAAATAAAAATGTCATACCATAAAGCCAAGAACCGATTCCTGTGACACCCTACTAAAAACACACAGTATGGTGATGATTCTCAGTTTGCAATTAAATTGTGATACCTATCAATTAGCCAGCTTTTAATCCATTTAATGTGTGCCATGCTAATTTTATACTGTTCTAGGTTTTTATTCAAAATGTCATGCGGTACAAAGTCAAATGCCTTACAGACTTCTATCATGCCAACACTATTATCCTTATCAACAAAATTTGTAATCTCATCCAAAAAGATATCAGGTTAGTTTGACCAAATCTATTTTCCATATACCCATGTCAAATGGCATTAATTATTAGGGCCCTACCATATTTACACTGATGAAAAACACATCACGGACCATGAAATCTGGTCTTTTGTGTGTTTTTACCCTATACTCTACAGATTTCACAGAGGAGACCAGTGTTTCTCAAATTGGGGGTCCTGACCCAAAAGGGGTCACAAAGGGAGGGGGGGTCACAAAGTGCAGGAGAGGGTCACAAAGTTATTTTAGGGTGGTTGCGATATTGCCACCGTTACTTTTGCGCTGCCTTTAGAAGTCGCAACTGTTGGCTGGATGCCCAGCTCTGAAGGCAGCTCCCAAGCAGCAGCAGAACAGAAGTCTGGTTGGAGATACCATATCATGCCATTCTTACTTCTGCGCTGCTGCCTTCAGAGCTGGGTGGCCAGAGAGTGGCAGCTGCTGACTGATGATCCTGCTCTGCAGGCAGCCGTGTAGAAGTAAGGGTGGCAATAACACCATGCCATCCTTACTTCTGTGCTGCTGCTAGCAGCGGCTCTGCCTTCAGAGCTGGGATGCCCGCCAGCTGCCACCACTCTCCAGATGCCCAGCTGGAAAGGCAGCGCTGCCACCAGTAACACAGAAGTAAGGTTCTGTAACCCCCACCCCACCTTGCAACCCCACCTCAACTCCTTTTTTGGTTCAGGACCCCTACCATTACAACACTGTGAAATTTCATATTTAAATAGCTAAAATCATTACATTTATTATTTTTAAAATCCTATGACCATGAAATTGACCAAAATGGACTATGAATTTGGTAGGGCCCTATTCATTACATTACCTTTGTTTAGTTCTTTATTAATTGAATCCCATAATAGCTCCTCCATAATCTTTACCAAAACAACAGCAGCAGTTAAGACTATAATGGAAACACCCATAGCTGCTCCCCTCACTCATCATTAACAACCCTCTAGAACTAGCACATGGTCCTCCAAGTCCATATACCATTTTGGGAGCAGTACGTAGGGTAGAGAGTCTCCCAGTCCCAGATGGGGAAGAGAAAAGGGGAGGGAGAGCTCTATCGTTCCTCAGGATTCATTACTTGGCTCCAATAGCCCATCTCCTCCCAGCCCATTGAGGATACCAGCTTTGTCCTGTAGCGTAGTTAATCCTGCCGCTCCAGTAGCAGAAGACAGTGCTGAAGTTTCAGCGTTCAAATCCTATTAATGAGAGAATTATTACAGTGGGATTACAAAGTAGGATTTGGTTTTACCCTTTTCCTTTTAAAAACAGCCTAGGAACTTATATAAAGCTACATTTATGTATATGTATGTACATTTATGTCAAAGGACCATGGAGGCGGAACACAGGTGAATGTTACCCTGAACTGTAACACCACTTACTATAGTTTGTCATCCATCTTTTGCCCTAGTGGGAAGATGTCAATATTATTTATGAAAGGATATAGGAATGGGTGGGGCAGAGACAATTATGACTACTGAATGTATTTTTAGGAAAAAATATAGATTTTTTTTTACATTTCTAAGTAAAACCTGGCAGAATCAAGACCAATGTTATGCTCTGGTAGCTAAATTAGGAGGTACACAAAGGCTTTAAGTACCTTGACTAATAAATGATAAACCAGTGTGCAAAGGCAATCATCACGGTATTACTAAAAGGAATGTGGATACTATTTTTTAAACCAAGAAGCAATGAAAAGAAAATCATTTATGTTTTTAATAAGATTGAGAAGCTTAGTTTGGAATTAGGGTTAGAATGTGTCAGCATTAGATTTCTGAGCACTTTCAGCAGAAAGTAGATAATACTGGTTTTTGGAGAGCATTACATACAGTATTTTGTAATTCTACTTTAGATTTGCCAAAAGCTTGTCACTTTTTCCATTACTAAATTGTCAGTATAACATCTAATACATGTACACTGTCTGAAATGAACTGAGGTTTATTACCGTACTCAGTTGTGCTTCCTTTGGTAGTGTTTCAGATTGTTTTTTTTTTATAATCCCCTTATTTTCAAGGGTTTATAATTCTGTTCAGATACTAACAATACCTCTGCATTTATGAACCATTTTACTTCCAATTTTGAGAAAAACATTTTTTTTCATATTCAAATATTGGGTCAGATTCTACAGAGAGTGAGATTCTTGGCAGAGTAAGGACTGCAAGATTTGTCAATTTATAGGCAAAATATAGCATTTTTTCTTGTTGTACTGAGGTTATTCAAAATCACCTTTGTTTATACAAGATAGTTACATGTTGCAATGACATTTTCACAAATTAAAAATAACTGTGGTAAATGACATAATTATATTATGTACATAAATATATGACAATGACATAATTATATTAATGGAAAATGTTGTTTTTAGAGGGCTTATTCCTTCACCCTCTAACTTCCCTGGCCCTTCTCGCATGAACAGAGAGCAGCAATATCCGAAGTCTGAAGGTGCAAACAATACAATGTTTATTGCGGTGAACTTCCAGCAAGCAATAATTCCAAGTTCCTTCCTTGGTGTCCCCCGCCATTCCCAACTCTGACACCACAGAGCCTTGCCTGTGTCCCTGTTCCCATTCCCCCCCCCTTTAGCAAAACACGATTCTAATTCCCCCACCCCCATTCCCTGTTCCCATTCCCCCCCTTACTTCCTGACTGACTGCAGACTATACAGTAAAACTTGAGTTCTGCTTAGCTATACCTTAACCAATCATTTTACTGAAATTTAACTAACCAATCCTAACATACTGTAACATGATTATCTAACCAATTATATCCCACCACTTTAATTGGTTTACACCCAGCAAAATTAATTATACAGCAGACAGAAACAATAACAGAACCAGACAGAGATTATACAGACAAACAATAGGGAAATGGGGACTATAGTGATAGAACAACAAAGAAATGAGGATTTCACATCCCAGCTATTGATAAGTGAGTTCTTGCCAGACAGGATGCTAGCAAACTAAGGCTTGGTCCACACTAAGCCCCCAGTTCGAACTAAGATACGCAACTTCAGCTACGTTAATAAGGTAGCTGAAGTTGAAGTATCTTAGTTCAAACTAAAAGGTACTAACTAAAAGGTCCACACGCGGCAGGCAGGCTCCTCCGTCGACTCCACCTACTCCTCTCGTAGAGCAGGATTACCGGCGTCAACGGCGAGCACTTCCGGGATCGATTTATCATGTCTAGACAAGACGCGATAAATCAATCCCAGAAGATCGATTGCTTGCCGCCAAACCAGCCGGTAAGTATGGACGTACCCTAAGTTTCCTTTAAATCTTCTAGGTTCTGTTTCTGGAGGTGATAGAGATGATCAGGACAGGATTGTATTACTTACAGCCCAATAGCACCTTATTTCAATGTGACTAGTTTGGAATGTAAGGATGTGACCATACACTTCCCATTTTATGGCTGCCTTTGCTGCTTAGGCAAAGATTTTAGCAAGAACACAGCCTTAGACTATCATAGAGAGAAGAAGGCCTATAAACAGGCAGACTGTGATTTTTATTCTTTCTTTTATACCTCTATAACTAGCTAAGTGATAAGAATACACCTAAATTCTTAAAATATAGCCCTTTACAGACAGGCTTGTTTTTGATTTAATTATGGCAAAATTAACTTTTTGTGAAAGCACGTTAGAAAATAAACCAAGAAGCTTCTCCGAAAAGCTTTATTAAAATGACTTTAAGGGATGTGTTTTGAACTTAATTTATTAGGCTACAGTGCTGCAAATCTGATTAATACAAATGTCTTTAGTGCAGGTGAAACCCTACTAACAGATCAGATTCTATATTACTATATTTGAGAGACTTGTACTAAATTAGTCCACTGTACCACGTAAGCATTATACACTATAAATTACACAAACTACAGTATGCATTTCCTTCATCATATAGGTTTCTCTCGTGGTATTTTTGTTTGACTATATTTTGTGTGTATGGAAAAGCACTTTAAAATGCTTATGCCAAAATTCTTAATAGTTAATAGTATTTCTACATATTTTTGTTTCTTGACTTGTGTTTATGGATGCTCTATCGAATTGAGTGACTAAAACAAGAGGTAGGCAACATTTTTGATCCAAAACAGTTTTTGTTTGTTCTCACTAACAATAAAAAATAAAAAATGCAGATTTGCACATTCATGTCTATTTTTGTGAATTGCTTCGTTTATTTTCTTTAAAAAAATAATGTTTGGGCTATATTCACAAAGCTAAGGAAGTGGTGAATATCACAAAGCTAAAGAAGTGAAATATTTAAGGGCACTTAAATTCACTAGCCAGGGCACTCACCTGGGATGTGGAAGTTTCAGGTTCAAATCTCAGCTCTGGAATAGGGGCCTGAGCCAGTAGCGTAGCCGGGGGGGAGCAGGGGGAGCGGCTGCTCCCCCACTGAGCAGAAGTGGCACCTTTTTTGTGCTCTGACGCCTTTTGCTCCTGCACTGCAGCCAGAGCAGAGCAATTTCTTTTGCTCCTGGCGCCTTTTTTTGCTCCCAATGCTTTTTGCTCCCGGTGCCTTTTTTTTAGCTCCGCTCCCCCTGTGCTCTAAACCTGGCTACACCACTGGCCTGAGCCCAGATCTCCCACATCTCAAATGAGTTTGCTGCTTGTGCTATAGAGTAAGTCCTCCTGGAAACGTAGACAAGCCACACTTCCTGTATGCTTTAGATCAGCGGTGTCCAATACATTCGCTACTAGCCACATGTGGTTAATAGGCTATTGACTTGTGGCTATTGCATGTGGCTTTTTTATAATGTGGATAATTAGAAAAATTCAAAACCATAAGTATGGCTAGCAGTGTGACTAGCATCAAATTTCTATTGGACACCGCTGCTTTAGATGCAATCTTTGGTTTCCTGGGACATACTTGGTGCTGGGATAAAAACAAAGGGCATTTCTACATTGCACTTAAAAACCTGTGGCTGGTCTGCACTAACTGACTCATGCTCACAGAGCTCGGGCTAAGGGGCTTTTTAGTTGCAGTGTGAATATTTGGGCTCAGGCTGGAGCCCAGGCTCTAGAACCCTGCAAGGTGGGAGGATCCCAAAGCTCAGGCTGTATCCTAAGACTGAACGTTTACACCAGGGATCGGCAACCTTTGGCAAGCAGCCCATCAGGGTAAGCCCCCTGGTGGGCTGGGTCAGTTTGTTTACCTGCTGCATTCACAGGTTCAGCCGATCGCAGCTCCCACTGTCTGCAGTTCGCTGTTCCAGCCAATGGGAGGTGCGGGGAGCGGCGTGGGCGGAGGGATGTGCTGGCTGCCGCGGCCCCCATTGGTCTGGAGCGGCGAACCGTGGCCAGTGGGAGCTGCAATTGGACAAACCTGCAGACGCAGGTTCAAACAAACTGGTCCGGTCTGCCAGGGGGCTTACCCTAGTGGACTGTGTGCCAAAGGTTGCCAATCCCTGGTCTACACCACAATTAAACAACCCCTCAGCCTGAGTCCCACAAGACTCATTGAGCTGGCACGGGCCAGTCATAGGTAGCTAATTGCAGTGGAAACATACCCAAAGACACCCAGGACAGGGCAGTTGCAGGCTACAACTACACAGAGTCAAAGCTTTGTTACTTCATTTCTGTACATAGTTCCTGTTTGTGATAATGAGTTTATCTGGAAATCAATCTGCTTGTCAGTAAAATGCTACCCTAACCACAATTCTAGAGAGTATTCTGGAGTAGGTCTCTCTCAATCACTCCTATTGAAGTTGTTCAGCTTGATATAAACAAATATTCATTGGAAAAGGAACCTGGACTGGACTCCCAGGTGATTGCCTTGACCACCAGACTATGGATGCATTCTCTCTCTGGCCCAATGTTTGTACAGGAGACGGGAAATAACAGTGTTTCCATATAAACATTTTAATGACTCCATAGATATTTCCATTTAGTTATGTAATTTTCAATTACCTTTCTCAAAAGGTATCTTGGTGGAATATATTTTGGCAAGAATGGCAGGTGAATCATAATATCAGTACATTGTGCAAACAGAAAGTTCATGCCAGGATGGGTATTTTGTTGATATTATCAAGTTCAAGTACACAGAGAAAAATATAATATGGAATATGCTTTTACAGAGGACTTTGTTGTCCTTTACACATGAAAGAGATTTAGCGTTTGATACTATTGACAACACCATACTTATGTCATGATGGTGTCATCCTAATGCATGAGCTACCATGAACCCTGCTGTTATGTTTGCCTCCTGTCTTTGGTTTGCTTAACTGGAGGCCTGAGTAAGAGGTAAATTATTCTTGGAGTGCCCTTTTCTTACATATGCACTTTAACAGTAATATCTCCTAGTGCTTGCTGCTTATCATAGCTTACACAGTAGCCAGCCGCCAGACAGACCATGATGATCCATTGGAGATGTGATGCATAAGCTGATGTGTTTAGCTGGCTGTTCCTTCTAGCACTCTAAGAGCTACAGAGGCTTATGCCCTGCTGTTTGCATGGTGGGGAAGAAACTCTTACCACAGGAGAGAACAGGCTTTTTATATAATAGTTATAAAACTGATGGATTGATGGAGCACCCACCACGAGAGCAGCAACACAATTATTTGCCAAATTAAAAAACATAAATTACACAGATTGACCCCCAGAGGGTAACACTAAAGAACCACTGTTGGTACTTCAAGGAATGTTAACAACAGCATTGTGCTTGTGTCAGGAATAAAAACAAAACACAAACAAAAATAAGACAACCCTCTCCACCAACAAACAAACATAGAATCTAGCTAATATGGCTACAGAAAGTCCCTATGTGCTGCAGAATGTGACAGATTCATAGCAGAAGTGAGAGGGTTCTCTTAGAATTTAAAACAAATAAAGTTCATTCAGATGAGTTATTACTGCACTTTCATCTTTTAACAAACAGTTCTAGTGATTTTTTCCATATTCAGAGAGAAGCAATATTTAATAAGTAGTGAAATGTGATATTATCTAAATTAGTGCTGTATTTTATAACCATTCTAGAAAATTTGCCTCCAACTACACAATACAACGTAATTCAACTCTAATTCAGTCATTGTCATTAGAAGGTTTGGCTTGAAACTTGAAAATGGAAAAAAAATATTAATGCAAATACCATGTATTCTGTAAAAGGAACTCAACTCTAGGTTTAAGACTGACATCACTTAAATACCAGACATCCCATAATTTCTAAATGAGAGCTGCTGGGCGCTGGGCATTTTTGAAAATCTAGCCATTTCACTTAGGCAACTCAATGAAAACTGATGGATGCTGAGGTCGTTTGAAAACCTGACCCTTCATTATTTAGATGCCAAGATGTAAGCACTCAGGCCTGAAAATTTTTGGCCTTACCTTTTATTTAGTTATTTGAAAATGCACTGCTCTCACTGAGCAATTTGTGAATATAGCCTCCTTGAAATTTAAGCTCTGGAAGGAAATTAGTTTATCACCATTGGTAACTTGGTTACAGCTGGGCAAATGCTTTAACATTTATCAGGCACATATTTATTTTTGAGATATCTTCTATCAGGTTCCCTTCATTTCATTTATTTATCTGTGTTTTGGCCAGTAGTGCTTCATTTCCACTATTAATAAATGTAACATCAAAAATAGCACACCTGGGTGCCAGAATAATTCTATGAACCTGTCAGCAGGACTTAATGAACAGCTGTGTTCACCACCTCTGCAGCTTGTTCTAATTTTGCAGGCTTATATGCCAGAGACACTCACATTTAATCACAAACAAGAGATCTCCCCAAAGCAGTTCGGTGTTACCTTTAGGCCCAATCCTGCAGTTCTTTTCTATTCAGGAAAAATCTTGCATAGAATTTAATAGAGTTACTATGGATTCACACTGGTGTAACTGAGAGCAGAGTTTGGCTGGCCTTCACTGTGTATATTGTTGAGGGATGTCTGCTTTTGGACCAATTGAAGTAATTAATAAAATGCCAAATAGCAAAGTAGGTCTTGTTCCACATTCAGTTCCTCGACCTACAGTAGAGTATAGAGCATGAACACCACAGTCACTTAATAATGTATTGCTTTCTAGGCAGTATTCCACCAAGTGTGGTGATGTCTAAAAGCTCCGTGTTCCCTTCCATGGATGAACATGGATAACAGGGAGCCGACACGAATAGAAAATCGGAGCTCCACCCTGCAGTAGGCTCTACCCTTTCCCCTGCCATTGTGAAAGCCCCTCCTTAGGGCCTCAGAAGGTTCTAATGCCACAGAGCAGGACAGTTGAGACTGGGACACAAATTGGCTCCAGTGGATATTCCTCACCCCCTCCGCCCTCAACACACAAAAGGGGAAACAGGATATATTAACTCTGTTTTATTTTTGGGGTTTCGACTGGAGCTATGCTTAAAAAAAGACCACGAAGTGAGGGGGAGTTGAGCAGGGAGCCTTTGAGCTGGGGCAGAAACACTGGGTGTCTGTGCTGTTTACTGGGCCTCCAGCAAGTTCAGCAGGATCTGGAGGCTGAAACCTTTTGATGTGAAGAGGGATTGGTGGCCAGGGTGTGTGGGCAGTGGACAATGCTCAAATTCCAATGCAAGAATTCCTAGGAAACCCTGTAAGCTTAAACTTTTAGTTCCCCTGCCCTAAGCAGTCTACAGGTGAATAGTCCCCTCAGTGTTAGATTCAATTAACACATAGCTCCTGTGTGGGGATTAACTGGATCTATTCCTACCAAAATGAAAAATGAGAAGAGAGACTATAAAAGACTATTTTTAAAAGGAAAAAAACACTACTTCCTCTTTAAGTAATGCAAATGCTCTAACGTTAAAATAGGTTAGCCTGTAGGTGAAGAGTAACATGGTGTATTATTAGCATAATGAATATTAAATTATAGATGCGAATGCCAGCAGTACTTTTTAAGACACCAAAAACTAAACAAAACCCCACAACAACAATCCCGCCTGAGTAGAAAGGGAGAACGTAATGAGTAGCGCACACGCCTGTCTGTGTGAGTGAATCACTGCTGGCTGTGTTCAGTTGGGAATATAAGTGATGATGACAGGTAATTTTAATAACAAGCCTGTTATAGGCACTAGTAGATCATTGCAGCAATAATGCTGTCAGTCTGAAATAAGCCAGTTAGTGACACTAATGAATACACGTATTTTCAGTGAACTAGTTTCCAAAGGGGGTGTCATTAATTAAAAACGGGAATAATACGAAACATGGACAAACTGAAATTATTATTTTGATAGTTAAAATTTATGATCTCAATCACAGGTGCCAACTTCCGGCAGCGCTGGTGGGGGCTGACGCCGGGCGACATGACGGGGCCCCGCCCCTGACGCCGGGCAACATTGCAGGGCCCCACCCCCTCCCCCGATGCAATGTCGCCCGGCATCGGGGGAGGGGCCCTGCAACATCTCCTGGTGGTGAGGTGAACTGGGTGCGGGCCCCGGGGCTGGCGGGCAGCTACCGGTGGGTACTGAGCACCCACGAATTTTTCCCCGTGGGTGCTCCAGCTCCGGAGCACCCACGGAGTCGGCGCCTATGATCTCAATGCTGCCAATGTATAGTGGTACCTTATTTCATGATCAATCATATTATTTCATTGGGACTACACATGGAGTAAGACTCTGAGCCTGCAAAGATTCCTGAATGAGCTTAACTTTAAGCACTGTGAGTAGTACCATTAACTATTTTTGGCTTGTTTTTACAGAACCCTAGACCAAGTTTATAGCTCACTTTTACCTTTTTTTAATAAACATGTGCTGTTAAGAAGGGTACATGCAGAATAGCAGTTCATTTCTCACACACTAGTCTGTTTCTCTGACAATGCAATGGACATGTGCATGGGAAAGCACACCTAACAGCCTCTGATGGAGCATACCAGTCTGTGTTTTGCATGTACTTCATAGAGCATAGATTCTCAGGCCAGAAGAGATCATAGTGATTGTGACACTCTGTCCCTCGGGGGAACACCCAGCACCACCATGTTCATCCTTATAAAATGATTGCATGGTATCCAATGCAAAGTTTGTCAACATCAAGTGTCTTTGGAAGGTTCATGATGCAATGAGCATTGTTGTTATAGTGATGTTAAAGTAATCATTGTTACAATAATGTCATAATAATGTTATAGGTTGTAATTTCATGTACATAGTTATGAGGCTGAAAATGTGTCCTCGTGGCTTTAAACAAGCCCAGGGAAAAACTCTCCAAGAACAGAGGGGCAGTTCACACCTCATCAGGATATGTATGGGACAAACCCAGCCCAGCCTTACAGGAACAAAGGACACTTGGCTAGGCAACAACAAAGGATCTGTTGTACTCTCGAGTGAGTCATTCCCCTTCCTTTGGTCAGTTTGAGACTGCGATGAGACTGCTCATCCGACTCTGAATGGAGGTGGAAGCCAAAAGGGAAGAACATGATAAAAGGGAGAGATATTTGCCATGCTATTCCTCTCTCTTCCACCTCCATGTACATACATCACCACAAAGTGACTGAAGCGCTGATCAAAGGGGAGAGTCTGGTGAGAAGCATCTAAGGGCACTGAAAGTGTTAAGATCAGCTTAGAATGCATTTTTCTTTTATTTCATTTGACCAAATCCGACTTGTTATGCTTTGACTTATAATCACTTAAAATCTATCTTTGTAGTTAATCAATCTGTTTGTTCATTCTACCTGAAGCAGTGCACTTAGTTTAAAGCATGTCAGAGATTCCATAACAAGCCTGGTGCATATCAATTTCTTTGTTAAATTGATGAACTCATATAAGCTTGCAGTGTCCTGCGGGCATAACTGGACACTGCAAGATGGAGGTTCCTAGGGTTATCATTGGGACTGGAGATATTGGCTAGTTGTCATTCGGTTGCACAATCTAACAAGCAGCTTACAGGCCAGAGGCTCTACGTGAACAGCCTAGGAGTGGGGGTTTTCACAGCAGAGCAGGGTAAGGCTGGCTCCCAGAGTCAAGGATTGGAGTGACCTAGCAGATCACCAGTCCAGATAACACCAGAGGGGAACATCACAGTGATCATCTAGTCTGACCTCCTACATAGTACAGGCCATAGAACTTCCCCAAAATCATTCCTAAAGCATATCTTTTAGAAAACCTCTAATCTTGATGTAAACATTGTCAGTATTGGATGCACCCTGTACACCAGCTGAAACAGCAGCACTTAGTGACTGTATGGGAAATTATCAAAGACACAGATTTTACGCACCTAACCTCCCCATTAATGTCTTCAGAAATCTGCCCCTTAATATGGATGGGTACTGTGCAGTCGTAAGTAACTTAGAGAGAGGAATGGATCTGATAGTACAGAAGTGGAAACATATAAGTAGCCAGCTACTCAGATGAATTTATAAACTCAGACTCCTATCCTGTTCTCAACAGCATTTTTAGTTACATATTAAGGGCATCACTGAATATATATTCATAATTATTTTCTCTGCCTCTATGTGATACAAGCAAATACTTATTAGCACTCTTTATGGAAGTTGAAACCTAAATATGTCAATGGGCAGCAATGACAGGTTTCCTACTGAGCTGAAACTTCTCTAGCTATGAGTCTGACCAGGAGGTCTGTGGCAAAAAGAGATAAAAGGATTTTTGCTTTCCCTACATAGTGTCTAGCTACTTCAGAGTATAAGATCTATAATTAAGTGCATGAAAGAGAAGAAAAACACAACTACGAGACTTAAAAGAAGAAAAAATGCTAATATAAATTAGTGTTTCCCACATTATCATAGTTTTACTTTCTGTGAATTAGATAATGGCTGTGGCCTTTGTTAATTGAAAACAAACTAGCAATGCTTTGGGAATATTGGAGTAGCTGCTTCAATTAGCAAGACTTGCAGAGTAGATCTGACAGACATGCACCAAGTGGGGCAAAAAGGGATCTTGGTCTAATTCCCAAATTCAGTATTTCCTGCATATGATGGCTGTCCATTGCCAGCCTGAGTGCAAATGCAATGAACTCAATGCGAAACCCATGAATACCAGAAGCAGCATTCAACACATTAGATGTTAAACAGGATGTGGGCTAGGAACTGGTCATCTGTATCAGTTCTTCCTTGGAAGAGTCCTTAGGCCCCGATGATGAACTCATTGTCCCACATTGGTGAAATCAGTGGGACTAATAATGGGAGGAAATGCTTATCAGTGTGTGAAGGACCAGCTTGGGAATCCCTTCCTCAAAGAGTTTGTGGCAGAAGGAAGTCAGTTTCCCTCTGCAACCCTTTCCTGTGTCAAAGCTTAAGCTATACTGTCTCTGCAGAGATGATTTTTGAAAAGCAAACACTGTGGACAGGAAGGGTGTGCAAAAAAAAGAGGGAGTCAGAAATGGAAGGGGCTTTGGGAGAGGAAAATAAAAGAAGAAAAGTGTAAAAAGAGAGAGAAGGGATAAGAAAGAAAGACACCAGGAAAGATGGGAATGAAAGACAGAAGAAGGCGGATGGATGTGGGAGAGCTATGTCTTTTAAAAAAGGGGGTGCTGAGGGGAGATATTGAAATTGGTTCACCATCACACTGCCTGTCAGCACCAGCATGGAACAATCTCCTTTCAGAATCTTCTGAAATAGGCATGCAATTTTGCGTGTATGTGCAGAATAAAAGAGGCTTGTTCCCCCATCCAGGCAGGTGGATTTGTAGGTGTCGATTGCCTGGACCACAGAGCATTCTAGGAATCATATTGAAGGACTTTTGTCAATAGTAATTGTGCCTCACTGTGCACTTATCTATTGCCACTAGAAGTATATTTACATTTTCAGAGGTTTGAGAACAATTTCACAAAAAAGGTGAGAATAATTTGTCAGTGGCTTCCTTGGGACCTAGATAATCAGGACAAAGTCATTTGCTCTGTAATATGTACAGATACTTGAGTACACCAGACAGACAGTATTTAAAAATCTCTTAGCAATATCTTCAGAGAATGACAAGGGTAAGCAGGTGACTGAGCTTTTCCTAGCTTAAAGATGACTTGCTAAATTGGAACAGAGCACCGACCACATAACTTCAGCAGACAAACTGCACCAAAGGGACAGAAGTTTAACTTTGCAGTTAAGGCTGGATCTAATACATATCTAACACAGCAAACTTCATTAAGGTGACTTTAAGGTTGCAGGTATATATTAGTGCTTGGAGTGCATATTACCTTTTAAGAACATTTGAGCCACAATATACTTCAAAAAGTTTCTTTTTTAAAGCTCCCCAAAAGTTAGAAAAGCAACAAAGTGATCTCCATATCTGACCTAACAGTACTTATCCTCAAAGGCAACTTGCACAAAGACTATCCAAAGACAGCTTGGGAACTTAAATTAATAATTCTGATAGACACTGAAAATCATGGTCTCAATGAAGACACAGGTTTTACAGCTCACGACAACAATTTATAGCGTACTAACCCTGCTTTGTTTTATGACTTGCAGAGGTGTTTGTTTTGCTTAAGGGGCTAAGATGTTAAAATGAAGTAGCCAACTATCTGTCCCATCTTGTATTTAGGTGTGACACTCCAGATACCTTTTCTAGACCTGAAGAAGAGCTCTGTGTAAGCTCAAAAGCTTGTCTCTTCCACCAACAGAAGTTGGTCCAGTAAAAAATATTATCTCATCCACCTTGTCTCTATGAAAACCAGTAAATGCAGAATTAAGGCTGCTCTTCTCCAAGGTCCCCAAATTGTCTTAAATCTGCCACTGCAGATATGCCAACCTATCATCTCCCCAGGAAGGCTGGCAGGGGAGGAGACAATGGGATTTGGAGCGGGGTGGAAACAGACCAAGGAGAATTCCCTTTTTCCTGTATAGATACTGAGGTCTAATGGAGTAGTGAACCAATCAGAGGGTTAAGAGTGGTGTCAGCTCAGCATACTGAATTACTAGAACCCAAGGCTGAGCACTTGTACAATCCTAATTAATTCCCACCCAGTAAATTCAATATACAACCAATAAATTTTGCCATCCTAAACTCATCCTTATCCTGTCCTCTCTCCAAATACCTGGTTTAAAAGTAAACAGAAGACTACTGTGACATGTCCAGAAGTTTAACAAATCCAGTCTCTGGTGGACCAAAGGAGCAAAGTACTGAGCTCTGGCAGTATAGAATGAGGAGAGAGATTGTGTCTCAATAAACCTAACCATTTACGGAATAGCACCCCTCTGAACTTCTCTCTGAACCCTCTAACAGGTCTCCTAAGGGCTGAAGAATCAGGGCTCCCTTCCTCCATACCTCAAGGAGTGAGGGTTGTGTGAGAATTTGTGAATGTGGGGGTGAATGGGAAAATTCTCACCCTTGTTTATGGCCTTCCTGAGGTCTGCAGGAGGGGATAACCCCCATGTAAGATTTATTTATGTTAACAAAAAATAAAAAACTTCCTTCATCAACAAGTCTCCCAAGTAATCAGGTTACACTGTGAGCTCTCTCCATGCAGGGACATGAATTAGGGGAAGATTTTCAAAGGTACAATTGACAATTGTGTGCCCAAAACCCATTGCAACTTGACGAGAGCTAGCCAGTTAACTGCCATCTATGACTTTGAAAATTTCCTTCCTAGAGACTTTATTAATAAAACAAATAAATAAAGCAATTTTATGGATCCAACAATCTCTTGACATGCTATACTAAACATGTCAGAGCTGGTGTTCCCTAAAGTATCCCAAAACTAAAGTGAGGGTATTGATGAAAATTATGATCAAAAACACAAGATCTCTGGAAAGGAAATCCTGTGAAGTCAACTTTCTATTTGTGCCTTTGATTGAACGATTTCAGGAACTGTGAAACAGCTGTGTTTAGCAAGATACCTAGTTATTTTTGATTTGGGATACAGAATAACTACTGCTGGCTTTACTTAAGACTGACAATTATAATTTTTTTAGCAAAGGCACCTAGAGTCTTGAGTAGACATTTATATATTAGGCAGGTTATGAACAATTATAAATCAAAATAAACACTTTCAATAAATAGATAAATATGTTGCTTCCACTCTACTGTGCCAAGTCTTTTGCTCTTCTACAATGACAGCAATACAGATAAACCACTGTTTAATAGGGTGGAGAAAAGGTTGGCTTTTAAGGGCAATGATTGCTGTCAAAAAAGAAGCCATACTAAATATAATACATTACAGTAATGGCCTATTAGAAGTTGCAAAGTTTGAGAAGATTGCATTTGCAAGGACGACTAAGCCATACCAGTGTGATTATTTATGGCAATCATTCACAAAACCATATACAGATTAAACTTTACAAAGAGAGGTTTGAAATATCTCAAGGACATCTCAAGAAAAAAATATAGGGTACAGTTTCAGTTTCAAAGAACTGGCTGCAAAATGATAGTTGGGATTATCTGACTACCCTTTAACTGCGGCTGCTGAAGAAGTTTCGTGTTTTCTATCCCTTTTTAAGAAGAGGGGTGTGCAGGAATGGAAAGGAGCCTATGGAGAAGCCAGAATAACAGCATGATCATTTGATATTTGGTGCCAAATCAGTTTATATAGTAGCAAAATGCATCTAAAGCCCTACATACCACATAAACTGCTTGTGGTTGCATCCAACCAAACCTTAAGGAAACTCATCTTAATACTCTATGGTTAGGATGTATGATGCTGCCCAGGAGGCGAAGACATTATACAAATGAATCCCTTACCTTCTTTCTCCCCTCCCACATAAAACTGTGGCATCAGTATATATAGATATTTCTAATATTTGTTAGTTAAAATTGTTCTTCTCATCTCAATTTCTGTACACACTATTGGACAAAGGGTATGTCATCACTAAAATGTAAGTCCAGGGTTCCAAGTCAGGGTCAAGCCTAATCTGCCCCCTTCCATGTAACCCAAATTACACTAACCCATGGCTCAAACTCAGGGTTTCAGGACTCCACGGTGGGGAGGGTCCAAGCCTGAGTCAAGCAGAGACTCAGGGTTCAAGCCTTATTATTTTGCAGTGGAGATGCAGCCCCACTGGAGGATTCATGCTCTGAGAATCTGCTAGAAGTATTCCACAGTTCCACAGGTGCCAACTTCCCCTCTGCCAGTGGGGTGCTCGACACCCCCCCCACCGGGCCCCTTCCCACCTTTTCCTGCCCTTGCACCACCCTTGCCCCACCCCCATTCCACCCCTTCCCCAAAGTCCCCGCCCCACCCCGCCTTTCACCACCCCAACCCCTCCCCTCCCCACCCCCATTCCACTCCCTTCCCCCAAGTCCCCACCCCTTCCCTGCCTCTTTTCCACCTCCTCCCCTGAGCACACCATGTCCCCACTCCGCCCCCTCTCTCAGTCCTAAGCACCCCCAAACAGCTGTTAGGTGAGGGGGGGGAAGTGCTGGTAGGGAGGGGGAGGAGCGAGGACGCAGCACACTCGGTGTGGGAGAAGAAGACAAGCTCCCCCAGTGGGTGTGGAGCACCCGCTAATTTTTTCCCGGAGCGCCCACAGAGTCGGCGTCTATACACAGTCCCACAGGCTGTCTTTATTTGGCCTTTGGTCTGTACAGCTTGGTGAACAGTCCAGTTTTTCCACATTGTAGCACAACAAAGGGCTAGAGTGGCAACATTTTGGGAGGGTGCTAAAAAGTCTAGGATATGGGTAGTTGAACTCAGGCCTAAATAATGCAATGTAACTGCTGGAGCCCCAGATTTGGATCCAGGCTTGAATAATTCCTAACCTGGGGTTACAAATGAGTGCAGACACTCAAGCCACAGGTTAACAATCCCAGGGTCTGCTAAATCGAGTTCTACTAACTCTGGGCTCACATTGTATTGTAGATACACCATAAGAGATCTTGGCATTATAAACACTGGGCTAAAGGTTAGGGGAGAGAGAGGGGAGCAACATGGATGTGCACACACATACACACACACACAAAATGTTTCTTAAACTGGCCTTGTAAAAACTGTTTCCCATCTGAATATAATCAGGTCAAATTCACACAGAGTTTCAGGTTGATTGAAACTGCAGTTTTTCAACAAAATCAACTATTAGTCCAAAAATATTCACCCTTTTTTACTCTTAACACATGTGTACTGTACCCCTGACGCTGCTGACTCATTTCATTCAATAGAATTGCACTATTCCGGTCACTAAGGAAAGTTGGTGGTTGATTGAGTTATCTTGAAATATATAATCTTTAAAATGAGTTATAAAATCCTAAAACTTTTTGTTCTCACGAAATCTGTGTTAAGCATATTGCTGGATGGAGAAACCTCAGAGGAGAAAAATGGGATGTTCAATACAAGTATGAAGTATTTCTATCTTGCCTTGATTTTATATGCAGAATTAGGCTCTTCTGAGATGTTCCTTTTTGTTCCTATGAGGCAAGAGAAAGAAAAATGGTGAAAGTCACCTGTATGAATAATATCTTCCTAATTTTGATAACAAATAGTGAAAATAGTTCTTTTATTACATATAAGGCAGTGCTTTGGAGACAGTTTGAAAAGGTAGGCCCTAGTGCCAAGAAGTTCACAGTCTGAGACTTGATTTCCAAGATACCAAACGCTAAAATGAAACTCGAATCTGAGTATGAAAACTAGAACAATTAGATACAATCATTAATAGCTTATCTTAATTACAAAATAATTTCTTCAACTTTTTCAATGCAGCCTGTTATTGAGATTTCAGAGTTTGAATAATATGAACAGTTTGAATAGTTGGTATTATTCCATAGTTAACATCATTCATGCCAAAAAAATGATAAGCATTACATTATTTTTCAAAGATCCCTTGTAAATTAATCGTAACTAATAAGTCAATTAAATGTATTCACCTGGATCACCTGGATCGATCGGACTTCAGCTGTCGTTAAGACTGCGCCGATCACAACACGTCTGCCATTCTTCTCGCACTCTTGCCTTTCTTCTCCATGTTCGTCCGAAACGTTTAACGATGTCATCTTCCCATCTTCTTGGAGGCCGACCGGGGGGGGGGTCTTTTCTGTTCTCGTGGGTACCACTCAGCAATGATTGCGGTCCACCTGTTATCCGTGAGCCATGCTGTGTGGCCCGCCCATCGCATCTTGTTATGTCTGCTTTCCATGACAATATCTTTCACACCGCTGCGTGCTCTGATGATTTCATTTGGTATACGATCCAGAAGGGAGATTCCCAACATTG
This sequence comes from Chelydra serpentina, assembly GCA_037349315.1. Lineage (NCBI taxonomy): Eukaryota > Metazoa > Chordata > Testudines > Chelydridae > Chelydra > Chelydra serpentina. Next base: position 84,515,117 of record JBAIAC010000004.1, read on the forward strand.
CTTGTTCCATTGCCCTTTCAGCTACCAACAGCCGTTGCTCTTCTCTCTTCGTCAGTGCCCACGTTTCACTGCCATACAGCATGGCTGACAGCACTGCTGAATTGAAAATATTTTTACCTGTGGTCTTGTCAATTTTTCCTTTGAGGACGTCCTTGGTGGAATTAAATGCACACCATCCTGCCCGAATCCTTCGCGAGAGTTCTCCGTTCAGGTCTTGGTGCATATTAACTTCTTGGCCCAAATATATGTACTGTTCCACTTCTTCCATGTCTTCTCCTGTTACCATTATTCGGGCTTTTCGTAAGACGTCTGATCGCATATATTTCGTTTTGCAGCGGTTCATTTTCAGGCCAACCTGACTACTTTTCTTGTCGAGTCTTCGTAGCATGCTCTGCAGTTGGTTGGTGCTTTCGGCAATTAGTACAATGTCGTCTGCAAATCTGAGATGAGATAATCTCTCTCCGTTTATATTGACATCACTCCTCCAATTGATCTTGTTCATAACCATTTCGAGGCAGGCAGTGAATAGTTTCGGTGAAATTGTATCTCCTTGCTTTACGCCTTTCTCGATTGGGATGCGGAGGGAAGTTTCAAGGAGAGTAATGTCTGTTGTACATCCAGTATTCGCTTGCTTCAACAAACTAATGTACTGCATGTTAATGCCCTGCTCTGCGAGCGCCTTTAATATTGCGTTAAACTCAATGCTATCGAAGGCCTTTTCATAGTCGACAAAAGCAATGCACAGCAGGAGTTTGTATTTCCTCGCTCTTTCTAGGAGCTGGCTAAGGGTAAATATATGGTCGATTGTACTGAAATTTCTTCGAAACCCTGCCTGCTCTCTTGGCTGTTGTTCATCCAGACTCTGCGAAAATCGATTCGTTATCACCTTTGTGAAGAGCTTGTAGATGTGAGAGAGCAGGCATATAGGGCGGTAGTTCTTAAGATTTTCTCGATCACCCTTCTTGTGCAGCAAGATGGTATTCGACTCCTTCCAGCTTGATGGTATTTTTCCTTCTTCAAGATATCGACTGAATCTTACAGCGAGGGCCTTCCAAAGTTTTTCGCCTCCTGCAGAAATCATTTCTGACGTTATTCCATCTTTGCCTGGAGCTTTTCCCTTCTTCATCTGGTGTAGTGTGCTTCGGACTTCGCTGACGATTATTGGGGGGACGCGTTCTTCTGACTCTTCGAGGGTTGGGAGGGGGACGTTGATTCTTGATTTGAACAGTTCTGTATAGAAGTCCTTGCAGACCTCCGCCATCCCTGCTCTGTCGATTACTGTCTCTCCATCCTTGTTCTTCAATGCTGTTACGCTCAATCTATACTGCGTCAATTCCCGCTTGCATGTCCTGAGGCTGTTGCGTGATTCAGCTGTTTTAAGGAGCTTTTCTTTCCGGAAGTTCTCGAAGTCATCCTTCAGTTTTCGCCGTATAAGCTTGCACAGAATGGAGTCCTCGAGGTTGTTATCCGAGCTCCTTTTCATGTTTCTCCGCTTCTCCAACAAGCTTTTCGTTTCAATCGAGATTCTTCCCTTCACCTTCTTCAGCTTTTTAATTTCAGCTGCTTTTATGCAACATCTCAACTTGTCAGCAAAGATACTATAGTTCTCATCACACTTTTCCATCTGGCTCCAGTCAAACCCAGAAATAGTTTTTTCAGCTTTGCTTCATCGAATGTCTTCGGCTGCTGTTTCCTGTTTGCCATCTGTACCGCCTTCTTTTCCACCACTTCGTCGAAAATCAACTTCGCTCTAAGCAGGCGATGGTCACTGCCAGTGTTGAATGGCTGCATCACAGAGACGTCTTGAACTATGCACCTTTTATTGACTAAAATATAGTCGATTTCATTCTTACTCTTCGTGTTTGGTGCGATCCATGTCCACCTTCTTGAGATCTTCTTTTTGTACCAGGTGTTTGACACATACAGTTCTTTCATTTCTGCCATCGCTACCAGCCTCTCTTCTCTTTCATTCCTTTCGCCGCTGCCGTATCTCCCTATGAACTTTTCGCCAGCTTTCCCTCGTCCGACCTTGGTGTTGAAATCTCCCATCGTGACAGTGTAAGTGGACTTTTGCGCGAGAGCTCTTTCAAGCTCTCGGTAGAATTCTTCCACTTCTTCGTCCTCACTTGCACTTGTGGGAGCGTAGGCCTGGATGACCTTGAGGGTAGCTTTTGACTCGATCTGAAGATGCAGCACACCAATACGTGATGATGTTAGCTGGCATGATATGACTTTCGAAGACCAATTTTTATTGACGATAAATCCAACTCCTCCAACATTTCTAGCGCCATCTCCCTTTCAGAGCCTCACAGCACTTCCATCCTTCCAGTTGACTTCCAACTCCTTCTTTCGTCGGGTTTCGCAGACACCGAGAATATCGCATTTTATCCTTTTCTTCTCCTCCATCAGATGGTTTAAAGTTTCCTCCTTTGCCAGTGACCTACAATTGTAAGTACACACAGCGAGGATTGTCCTTTTCCATGTTGGCCTAACACCTGACATTTTTAGCAACCTCTTGTCGCTCAATTTCTGCTCCGCCACTGTAGAACGTGCATTTACTTGTGTTGTTTTAGCCGTTAACTTCAAGCCATCCCACTATGTGGGCAGGCATGCACACCTCCTCAAGCTTAGCTAGCCTTCAACCTCTAAGGAGAAGGAAAAGCGCTCTTTCCTCTGAGAGAGCAACCCTCCTCCCTGGATTGGATAGTCCGACACCTTTGTAGCATGGTAAAACCTACCAGGGCATACGCCCCGCTACCATAGCTGTCAGACGGCCAGGGTCACCGCTGCACCACGTTGAGGCGCTGAGGTAGGATTTTGCAGCAGCAATTAAATGTATTATACTTGTAAATCATCAGAAAATTAATTCTGCACTCAAAGAGTAAGTCCTTTAAGTCTGAATAGGAAGCACTATGTAATTCATACATATCAAATAGGGTTAAGTCCCTGCTTTAAGTGTGAAAATTAGCTTAAGCTTGATGATGGATTTATAACAGTGCCTCCATAATATAGCCAACATATATTTCTTTCTGCTGTTTGACCCACTCTGCATATGGCTAAAATTAAAGAGAGTCAAATATTTATAACCTGGCAAAATAAATAAATAATGGGGAGGGGAATACAGTTATATTTTATAAATATTTGAATAATTTTATCTAGATTTGGTCAAATTATTTGTTGCTCATAAAATTATTTTTGCATTTAGTCCCTTTCTGTTTCCTAATGGTTCTCCAGCCAATCCTAGTTTCTGTAGATGTTTTCCTTATGTTATTAGCAGTACAGTGACTGGGTACAATAGGATGAAGTGTAGGCTACAATACAGGTTCCTCTGAAATAAAAAAAAACCCACTTATTTCAAGCCTCCAGTTAGACCCTTATTCACATGCACAGTTTCTTGGGGCTTAAAAGTAAAACCATTGGTTGTCTTTAATGGTTTCTTCCCCCATTCAGCAAGCCCATAAACGATTTTAGGAACTTAGAAATGCAATTGCTTTATATTTAGGAATGAGACAAAAATCTAATTAAGTAATAATATTAAAATAATATGAAACACTCGATATATAGGAGACTCCACAGTATCTGCTGTTACTTATTGGTCAACTTGCTGGTCCTTACCTTTAAATTACTCCAAGCAAAACCTACACTTAGCCTCATTGCAAATCCAGTTTGAACTCAGCACATCATATGGGGCTCAGGATCCTCTTAGCTTGCACTAGGTTTTTCTGTAGTTTATTCTGGTCAACTGATTGCAGCTCTGCCCAGGCCACTCATACCGTTGACACTACCTGACTACATTTTTCCTGGTCCACCTAACATATTGGAATTGATTCCCAAAAGGGTTGAAACACAGGGTGAGAATCTCTATCGCAAAGGAAATAAGACCCACAAATGGAATTCTTTATTCCCATCCTTATTCAACTTGGGTTCAACTAACTACTTTCAGCCCAGTGAGTATTAAGTTATGGTGTCCAACTTTTTCCATAGTATATGTCTTTCATGAATTTATACACACATATACTCCTTCACATATATTCAGTTTTAAAACACACTTTCTCCATTTCAAAGAAAAAAACATAAAGAAACTCCAGCTAATACAGCAGTTTATCATTACCTTCAACATAGCATGTTTAATTTCCATATTTGAAACTAACAGCTAGGAGCTTTTTCAGCTTTCCCTTTTCCCCCACTGTAGAAGCCAGAGAGCTTCTTTATCTATAAGCTTCCTGGGGCTTTGTGATGGGGTGTATAAACTCCACACTGGGGGGCTTAATAAGCAACTCTGGGCCCATAAGGCCCTGCCTAGCTGCACCAGCTGGACATGCTCACAATGGAAGCAGAGCAAAAAAAGGGACCAGCCCAGATCAGTCAGGATGGACAGAGTAAGGAAATAGTCCCATTCTATTAGCTCCTGCAGAGAGGCTGCAGGAGATCCACACCACCTGGACCAGACCCCACTGCTGAGCCACAGAAGGCCCCAAGGAGACCAGGAATGGTGAGTCTTGACTGATGGAAAAGAGACTGGAACATTGCAGGGAGACCCCCACACACACTTGCGGAGGCTATAAGCAGACTCTACTGTGACTTTGGAGGAGATGGGGACATGGTAAGAAGTGATCCAGAGAGCAGGCTTGGGGACACCTGCCCTAGTCTGCATATCTGATCTGCCAATCATAGGGCCATGAATGGGAACATGGTAGAGTAGGGAGGGTCCTGGTTCCCCTACTGATGACCCTGCAGACTCTCACCATTGGCTGAAGACTGTTGCCATTATGTAATGTTACTGAGTGCAGACGCAGAACCCCTGACAGGTCCACATAAATATTCACCTTATACTTTGGACAAACACACTTTTATCTACAGGTTGTTCACAAACTGTTCATTTTGACAGTTTACAATTGGTTGCCCACAAAAGGTCATGTAAGTCACATGGTATTGTGTTTGCTCTCTGATTGGGTGATAGCCTTTTAAACTGGAAGAATGACAAATGATGAACAACAAACTTTCATTACAAGTATTCATGAAATTAATCATTCACACTAAAATTTGTGTAATTTTTGGCATTAACAAAAATTTCACAGTTTCACAAAAGTTTCACAGATACCCAGCAGCAGTACCAAAATTAATAAATAGTGAGTTATATAACTACACAAATAGCATAGAGGAAAGTTGTCTATTTGATGAGAAATATATTCACAACTTCATTATTTAACCCATCATTTAATACATTTTTATATGTTTAGGATCATGACCATAGTGGAATAAAAAGGAGAATAATAAGGAATAATGGTATGAAATTAAGAATGGGAAAATTAGATTAAATATTAATAAAATAGTGGTCAATTTGAAATGCATCAGGATGTGGAGAAGAAGTCAGAGAAGACCCATTGCTTGGGAGTTAAAACTTTGAACTGTAAAGAACAATGCTATATTGACAATGAGCTGAACTGGATGATCAGATAGAATTGTAGATATAGATAAAATAACTGTGTTTTCCCCTCCCAATATGCTTTCTACACCCCTGAAATATTCCCAGAAAAAGGGTCATCTTAAAAATATAGTAGCAGATGATTTTTTTTATTTAAAAAATCTCTTAGGCTATCTTCTCCCTCTTCACCCCCCGCAAGTATCAGATACCAAACAGGTTCTTCCAGGCTCTCACAGCTCTAAAAGTAGATTTCATTCTCATAGCATTCCTCAGCCAGTTATGTCAAGACAAGAGTCAGACTAATGTTTCATTTTTCCTTTATTTCCAAGTTGTCATTCGTACAAATCTTAAGAATGGTTTGAGAAGTTTGAACAGCTATTTAGTGAACTGTGAAAGAAACTCTATAGGAAATTGTTTTTATGGACTAAATCCACTTTAGAAATAAGTAGTTTAAGGCCTTGTTTTCAAAGATGACTTGAAAGGAAGCAATTCTTCATCCAGTCTATTTTTCAGTTCCTGTCAATCCCACTTTGCAACATGCAAGTGATGACCTCAACCTATTTATGTGCTGTCAGAAAAATTAGCCAGGAGCTCTAATCTTTCAGGAAATAGTATAATTTTTTGATAAATTTCAGAAAATATTTTGTTAAAATAATTGCAAAATATTTGTCAACATTTTCTAGCAGTTATGTGTTATCAGTCCTGACTTTTGAGTAGAGAACATGATAGAAATTTAGCTATCTAGGCACTTTATTACTCCCATCAGTGTATATATGCACTATGTACATATAGCATCAACTTGTCCAAAATAACATCTATCATTTATGCCTTTTAGGAAGGTTGTTTTCATTTGTTTATTTTTTCTCCATGCTATCCCAAAAGAGGAAGGGAGAGGAGGTGAAACTGTACTTAAGTATTTCTCTTTGATAAAAAGGGCATTCTCCTGTCTCTGATATATTAATCTCAAAGAAACTGTGATAAAACCACACAATTTCTTGTTCAAGGAAGACAGAAAGAGTGGTTATAAGGAGCATTATTTAATTTATTTGTGTAGCACGTAACAAGGGATTAGAAGACCAACTGCAAAAAAAACAGAAAGTTGTAGAAGACTAAGTATTGAGCCTCTTGGTACGTCATAGAAAACAGGTTCACAGAACTGGAGCCACCACAAGAGACATAGAAAAATGTGATTTGATAAATAGGAACAGAACAAGAAAAGGAGAAAAAATAGCTTTAGAGGTGGCCCATGCTAATTATCATGGTCAGGCTCTACACGATGCTGCTGCACCGACATGCAAGAAAACAATGGTTTGCTGTTACATCAGAGAAATAAGTTATATTTATTAAAGGACTGAATGTAAATGCCTTGGGGAAACAGAGAGACAAGATGGGGAAACATGAAAGGTATTGTAAAAATAGGAGCAAAAGAAAAAATGATCAGAACAAAGGAGTGATGAGCTGGCTGGGATACAGGAAATGTGTCAGGACAACTTTACAATTAGAGCGGGTCACAACTCAGAGTTTCTGTCTCATGGGAAATTTTAACATTTTAAATTTAGTTTTTGTTCCGAATGGAACAAATATATGTTTGTTTTTTTTAAATCCTGCAAACCAGAAATGCTGGGGGGAAAAGTTTGAGAGAAGTTTAGACGCGTTTGAAGTGTTTCAAAATAAAGTTTCCTTTTCTATTTTATTATTTTTTACATTATTTCATGACATCCGTAGCAGTAGTGCATTATATGACACAACTTGACATAGTATGGCACATTAGAATAATATGAGAATGTTACCATAGTAACAGGATACACTTTGATCTAAAAACAAGGTAAGAGGGAAATTACTAGTGGAGTTCCTCTGGATCAATCTTGGGAGCAATATTTTTATTAACAACCTTTGCACAAAGAGTATGAATATGCTAACAAAATATGGAAGGTATCATCAATACAGAGGAGGACTGGACTATTATACAAGAAGTTCTGGATGACCTTGAAAACTGGCATGACAGAAGTGGGATGAAATTCAATAGTGCATGACCTTTCACTTTATACTTACAGTCTAACAATAAGAATTTCTGCTACAAGCTGGGATGACTATGAGCCACCAATGTGACGTTGCAGTGAAAAAGGAAAATGTGCTCCTAGGATGTATTAGGTAAGAAATTTCCACTAGAGATTGAGAGGTGGTTATGTCAAAGATCAAGGCACTGATAAGACCTCATTTAGAATACGGTGTACAGTTTTGGTCACCGATATTCAAAAAATATTAATTTAACCTGGAACAGGCCCAGAGAAGAGTATTAGGATGAGCAGGGAAATTGAGGGCCTATTTTATGAGAGGAGACAGGAAGAGCTTGGCCTGTTTACTCTAGCAAAAAGAACATTCGGAGGGAATATGATTGTTCTTTATAAATACATTAGCAGGGTAAATACCAGAAAAGGTGAAGAGCTATTTAATCTAAAAGACAATGTTGGCACAAGAACAAATAGTTATAAACTGGCCATGAACAAATTCAGGCTGGATATTAGAATAAGGTTTCTAACCATCGTAGGGGTGAGGTTCTCGAACAGCCTCCCAATAGAAGTTGTGGAGGCAAATAATTTATTTACTTTTCAGAGAAAGATGTGCAAATTTATGAGTTCAATTGCATGACAAGATTGCTTGTGGTGGCAGTCGGGGGGTGGGGGGGGTTCAGCAGTCTGGGGGATCACTTCCAGTTTATGTCTTACGTTCCTAAAAGCTCATGCTTCAAGGTTTCAGCTGGCCACCTCCGGGGGTCAGGAAGGGATTCACCACCACCACCACCAATGTACTAGATTATTTAATCTCCTTCCTCTGAAGCATCAGTGATGGACATAGTTGGAGATATGACATTGGATGGGGAGGACTAGGGCTCTTAGGTGGAATCATGCTTTCTCTCTCAGGTATTTGGCTGGTGGGTTCTTGGTCACATGCTCAAGGTCTAACTGAGCAATATGTGGGGTTGGGAAAGATTTGCAGTGAGCTGATGGGGGTTGGCGTTGCCTTCCTCTGCAGCATCTGGATGTGGGTCACTTGCCAATATTATCTGGGTATATCACAATCAATTCTGTGCCATTGTCGGAGCCTTGGGCATGGTGCATCTCCAACTCTTGTATTCTCTGTCTCTGGCACACAACAGTGTCGTCTCTTGTAGGCTATAATACGTGGATCTAATTTTAGTTGTTGGGTTTAGCTGGTGGTGTTGGTGGCCTTTGATATACAGCAGATCAGACTAGATTATATGGTATGCTTTCTGGCCTTAAAAACATTAAATCATAGAGTTTATCTGTTCTAAGTATCAGCTTCCCTGAAAGTTTTTTTAAAATAAATCACAATATTTTTAAAAATAACAGAATATTTCAACTCCTATATTATGGATATAATATCACCTGGCATGTTATGCACTACTAGTGATGTAAAAATAAATGTAACATAAAAAATAGAAAAAGAGAAAATTTTGAAATAAATTTAATTCTGAAATCAAATTTCAGTGTTTTCCTTTCATGGGAAATGATGTCAAAACCAATATGATTTTGCAAAACAAAATCAAATAATCAATGTGTCATTTTCTCACAGAAAACTGTTTTGAATAACCAGCTCTATTTAGAATGAAAGAAGGAAATGAATTCCTCATAACCAGTTGAGAAGAGTCTGGGAGGAAATGGCACACTGAGTGGCTAGGAAAGAATATTTATGGATATCTTATGTCTGTTGTGATAGATTTTTTTAAAACGGGTCTCTTCCCTCAGAAAAATCAAACCAAAAACCAAAACACACTTCACTTAAAAACAAACAAAACCCAAGTAATTCTATTCATTTGAGGGGGTGGGGGCAATTTTTTTCAGCTTTCAGGTACATTCCCATTCTTTCAAAACTAAGCCCCTCTAAGGTGTCCCAGTTGGGCACTCAAAACTGTTGAACCCAGAATCATCCTCACTTTTGAAAATCTTGTCTATATGACATAAATCCTTTTTTTGGCATACGGCAGGAGAGTAAAAGAGGATTTCTCATTATTATATGCACTGATGTGATGGTTTTAGAGCTGTGTTTTTAGTGTACTTGTCATAAATGGAATGTTTTACCATGCCTATAGTTAGCTTTGGTGAACAAATCAAACTAGAGTGGAGAAACATCTCTTGATACCCATAAATGTTCTGTTGTGTTCAATACCTGATATCTCTTTATATGGAGCTGTCGACAGTAATGCACTGGCAGCTGCCCTTTTGATGCACTAATATGTTCAGAAAGAGCACAGGAAATTGCCACACCGCATAGGTAATGTACTCACAGCTTTCTCATCCTTCAGCAAGCAAACCACTGTAAGAATCTGTAAGGGTATTGCCTCTTTTAAATTGCACACAATGAGCCGATTTTTTCCTGACTTGGATTCCATTATATCAATAAGGTGAGAATAGAGCATAAGTCATGGTAGACTTTCTCCCATTGAAATGGATTTTTAGAAAAAGAGGGGACAGAAACATGTGTTAATTCTCCATAGAATATAGAAAATCCTAAGCATCAAAATCATTTTTCATAAAGGAAATTTCTCTGCATTCAAACAAACAAACATAAAAATAAAATCCCGTGAAATAGACATTTAAGCAATTTTTTTGGCAGAGGACATAGCTGAATTTGTCTTCACTCACCTTTGTCCTCTTGACGAAATAAACAAGGGAAAAAAGGAAACTGGGAGGGACAATACACTAGGCCTTTTCCTCTATAAAAAACCTAGTGTAGTGCACACGCTACAATGAGTTGGGTTGTGCTATTTTAATACCTGTTGAAAGTTTCTCTACGTCACAGCACCATACTCTTGTTAATTGGAAAGCTCAGTGTGACATAATAAATTGTCAAATTGTAAAAGCAGCTGTAAGTGGTGGACTGCTACCGAACTAAGAACTAAGGTGTTGTCCAGCTAGCTCTAATCAACCACAATCCTCTCAGAGGCTGCTGGGAGTGAAAGAGATCTTGGGCCTCTCTAACTCAGGACCAACACAGAATCAAAATTCAACTCTTATTCCATGTCATATGTAGATAAGTTAATTGAGCAGGTTGGAAGAGCTAAATTTGAATAAGGGTTATTTCTTAGTTGCAAGAATCAAAGAAGCACACTACATTTACCATCCTTCAATGCAGCTGGGGCCGTATCAATTCACCATGCTTCCATTCCAACTTAATGTAGCTCTAGCCACATTTCCATAATTAATGGACATTCTTCTAAATAGAATGTAGAGGATATGGATCTGCATACTTAGATGATATAGTCATCCATAGTTTCACTTGGAGTGAGCATCTAGAGAGGATACTCCAACAATTGGGATTAACAGTGAACACTGGAAAATGTGCATGGGCCCCAAAAGTGATCAAATACAGAAGAAAGGCTTGTGAAAACTCAAATAGAGACAGTTCAAGCCAGTCCAAAGAGGCCAACTTCAAGAACCCAGTAAGATTCCATTTCCCCGCCCCCCGCCCCAGGATTATAGGATGGTGTAAAAGGTTTATTCCACACTTTTCCTTGCGCACTGCATGTCTAACAAATCTCTCTCTCTCTCTCTCTATATATATATATATATAAAGATGATCTGGACAAATGAATACAAACAGGCCATCTAGGCACTGAAGAAAACTATCAGTGAACATTCAATACTTCAGAGTACAGATTTTTTTCAACAGAGTTCGTAGTCCAAATTGATGGTTTGGGGTCCCGCCTGGGACCAGTTATATTGCAAAGAAAAGAAGGGATAAAACACATGGTGACATATGGGAGAAGGAATTTGTTTCCATGAAAGACTAAATATCATAGACTCACAGAACTGGAAGGGACCTCGAGAGGCCATCTAGTCCAGTCCCATGCACTCAACGCAGGACTAAGTATCATCTAGATCATCCATGACAGGTCTTTGTCCAACCTGCTCTTTAAAATCCCCAATGATGGAGATTCCACAACCTCCCTAGGCAATTTATTCCAGTGCTTAACCACTCTGACAGTTAGGAAGTTTTTCCTAATGTCCAACCTAAAGTGACCTTGCCGCAATTTAAGCGCATTGCTTTTTGTCCTATCCTCAGAGGTTAAGAATAATTTTTCCCCTACTCCTTGTAACAACCTTTTATGTACTTGAAAACTGTTATCATGTCCCCACTCAGTCTTCTCTTCTCCAGGCTAAACAAACCCAATTTTTTCAATCTTCCCTCATAGGTCATGTTTTCTATACTTTTGATCATTTTTGTTGCTCTTCTCTCTCCAATTTGTTCACATCTTTCCTGAAATGTGGCACCCTGAACTGGACATAACACTCCAGTTGAGGCCTAATCAGCAAGGAATAGAGAGGAACAATTACTTCTCGTGTCTTGCTTACAATACTCCTGCTAATACACCCCAGAATGATGTTTGCTTTTTATGCAACAACTTTACATTGTTGACTCATATTTATCTTATAATCCACTATGACCCCCATATCCCTTTCCACAGTACTCCTTCCTAGGCAGTCATTTCCCATTTTGTATGTGTGCAACTGATTGTTCCTTCCTAAGTGGAGTACTTTGCATTTGTCTTTATTGATTTTCATCCTATTTACTTCAGGCCATTTCTTCAGTTTGTCCAGATCCTTTTGAATTTTAATCCTATCCTCCAAAGCACTTGCAACCCCTCCCAGCTTGGTATCATCCACAAACTTTATAAGTGTACTCTCTATGGAGTCTATGCCATTATCTAAATCATTGATGAAGATATTGAACAGAACTGGACCCATAACCCATCCCTGCAGGAACCCAATCATTATGCCATTCCAGCATGACTGTGAACCACTGATAACTACTCTCTGGGAACAATTCTCCAACCAGTTATGCACTCACCTTATAGTAGCTGCATCTAGATTGTATTTCCCTAGTTTTTTCATGAGAAAATCATGCGAGACAGTATCAAAAGCCTCACTATAGTCAAGATATACCACATCTACCACTTCCCGCTTATCCACAAGGCTTGTTACCTTGTCAAAGAAAGCTAGAAAGCTATCAGGTTGGTTTGACATGATTTGTCTTGATAATTCCATGCTGACTGTTATTATTCACCTTATTATCTTCTAGGTGTTTGCAAATTGTTTGATTAATTATTTGCTCCATTATCTTTCCTGGTACAGAAATTAAGCTGAGTGGTCTGCAATTCCCAGGTTGTCCTTATTTCCTTTTTATAGATGGGCACTATATTTGCCCATTTCCAGTCTAAAGGAATGTCTCCCATCTTCCATGACTTTTCAAAGATAATTGCTAATAGCTCAGATATCTCCTCAGTCAGCTCCCTGAGTATTCTAGGATGCATTTCATCAGGCCCTGGTGATTTGAAGACAACTAACTTTTGCCATACTTCGTATCTTTCCTACGCAGTGTGATTGTTTGCTCTTGTACTACTATAAAAAAGGAATATCTGTCTGTAAAATGAGAAGTGGACAGCCTTAAGTACCATCTGTATGGAATAACTTTTGTCATTGAAACTCACTATAGAAGTCTATTGTGGCTATATAATATGAGAGATTATACTTCCAGGATAAGTAGGTTGTTCCTTAGAGTGTGGTCATCTGACCTAACCATTTTATCAGGGAGTAAAAGTTCACTAGCAGACAAATAAGTTCAGGCTAAAAAAAAGAGGGTGGGGGAGGGGGGAAATGTGAAAGAATGAACTGTCACATGATTGAACACTGCCCCACCGCCAAAATTCTCTGAGTAATAGCTATAGATGGTGGATTACTCCTAAAAATTAGAACTAGGGTGTACTGTGACTGGCTCTAATCACCTATCAATGCTTTCTGAGGCCGCTGGGAGTAGGAGTCTGGGGCCTTTATAAATTGGATTGAGATCATTCTGGGGAGGTGTCCAAAGGAGAGGCAACACCAAAGAAGGGTATGATACTAAATGGATGTATGGGGAAACAATTCCAGAGAGGGGAGCTCTAAAGACAGCACCAGATCAGTATCTGAGGAGAAGACACTTAGAAAAGAAAATACTGGATTTGGGGCACCAGCTGGGGCTTGCCTACTTGTAAATAATTTGGAGTTTCCAGAGAAAAAGGTGACTATGAATAGACTTTGGGCACACAAAGCATGGAGAACATATTAGGAAATGGGTTTAAAAGTAAATCGGTGTTGATGTCAAAATACAGATGCCCCTTTTTAAGAACTGCTACATTCTTTGGCTTCATGTTGGAGGGGTGGCTAGGATAAACATGAGTTTATCTGTCCCTGTGAAACAGGTCTCTATCCCTTTAATGTGGAGCTGGGCCTAGTTCCATGGGATCGAAGCCACTGATGCAGAGTGAGGGTTGGACAAGGTAACTCTCCATCCTTACCCTCTACACCAGGCCAGGATTAGGGTTGTAATACCAGGATGGAAGGTGGTGTTGAAGGTGGTTGTGCCCCCTCGGCATGGTAAAGGCAGCAGCAGCAGAGGAGTAGGAGAATGATGCTGGCCTATTGGGCCGGCCACACACACACACACACACACACACACACACACACACACACACACACACACACACAGACTGCCTGGGTCACAAGAAAAGCCCACATACAATGGTGGGTCACCATATTAAAATGTTTCAGAAACACTGTAATAAAGTGTTGACTTTAGTGATATTGAACTTCACTATTTGAAAAAAAATATTTTAAGTAGTTGTTCCCATTATGTTATAAATTAATATTGCATAATTCAAGCAAATATTAACAACATGTTACATAATTTATGTTTGACAGGTCAGCTGCCTTCCTTTGCAACATTGTACTTACCTTGCAATGTTGCAAATGCAGAGGATTCAGTCTAAAATTAAGTTGACAAGTGAACATCAAGCATAGGTACAGAGAGGGCAATCCACAATATCCCCAAATATCTGCTAGGAAATTGAAAGTTTGTTATATTGTTCAACTTGCAACATCCTGGCAGATTAGAGTTGTATGGTAAGCTATAATAGACAGTGAAACACAGCATCCCACAAATGTAAATCAGAGACCCTGAAATCTGCAAAATATCAGATAATGAAAAGCACAAAAAACTGAGATGTTTGAGGTGAAAACTGATGAAAAACTTCATAGATGGCTAGAAACTTAATTACTGAGGCTTTCTGTGGAACAACTCAGCCACAAAAAACCTTGACAACATAACACATAACATGTACAATGTAACCTGAAAAATGTTGGATTCATACCAAGTTTGAGCCATCTATGGCAATTCTGATTACCAACTATATTTCAAAATCATGTAAACAAATAGAAGAAAAGTTGAAGAGTTGTGATGGGAACAGCATCGTCACCAATGAGAATGCCATTGGAATGTTCAAAATTTGGGTTGTTTTAAGTGACCCACAATGTGAGCTGAAATTAAATATGTTTCTATTGGACAGTGTGATTTTGGACCCTGTGAACTTTAAGACTGTCACTCAAGCAATGGGAATTATTGGATACATTTGAGGTTTCCTTTGACCAGATCAATGTTCTTGTGACAGACAAAACAATAAATGAATAAAGGCCTGGGAGTGGTGCACGTAGCCATTGTTTCAGAAAGATGTGCATGTGACATTGTTTCTCATTTGTTAAACTTGGTTGGTGATATGTAGTGTGAAAAGTCTGAAAAATTAAATGCCCTGATAGTCACAGTCAAATGAGCATTTGCATGCCTATCCTGCGTGTAAAGCTCACTATTGTATGCACTTGGAGGATAAAGTAAAGAGTCCATGTATTCCACCCATTCCAGTTATAACATACTGGACAGCTAGTTTAAAGATGCTTTGTTTGCAGAGGACAACATTTTATTTTTCAAAGACGAGGGGGTCGCTCAAGCAGCTTGTGAGTTGTAAATATCAATTTGTGCCAATCACCAGCAGTTCTTGAACATCTTGAAGAAGTGTGCAGCTCCTATCATGCACACCTTGATAAAATACGAAGATTCTTTGCTATTGGTTACAAAATGTGACTGTGATATGTGACCACGAAATCTGAGCAAAAAGCAGTGCAAATGAATGTGAGCATGCAATGAGCAGAGAAGCACTGCTTAACAGCACGGAAAAAATTGACAAAGAGTAACTGCTGCCAGATTTTGTCAGCCTGCAGCAGCATTTTTCAGTGCTTGCAGAGTATTTGACCAAAATCAAGCGAAATATCTCAAAATACCTGAGAATGATGCATTTGAGGCTTTTCCACTTTTTGAAAATAACAGTATCATGCAGTGTGAATATGTCAATGCTGTCTATGAAATGCAATGCAATGTTTACCAGGTTTGGAAAAATGAGGAAGCAAGTTTCCTAAAACTTGCTGTAATTGCTGCCCAGTGATCGACGTTGCCACTAAATAGAGTTAACAAAGAAAGATCATTTTCTGCATATCTAAATGTACTTCAGGATGACTACTGCTCCATCAAAGCATCAAACCGTTCTATGCGTGAGGTCCTGTACTAGAATAAATGTTAAAATAAATAAATAAATGTTACCATATCTGATGCCTGTCATTTTCTCTGGCTCTATATGTAAAAATGTGCCACTAGAATTTACTTCGTTATTTGCTAAGATAAAAAAAAATAGTTTACTTTTTTTTCTGTGTTTGTAGGCAGACTATTGAAGAGGGATTTAAGGAATTTAATATAGTATTTAAAGAGGTACGAATAGCAGAATTTTCAGACCAATGATTTTACACACTGCTTCCCCCTAAAAGTATTGACTCTTACCATATTTACCATCGCAGCTCCATTTCTTTCATTAAAAATATGTTGTGACAAATCTGCAGTCCTACTCATACCTAGCTTATTCTTTCCCTTATTCGGGGACTTAGGAGCTTTAGTTTAGGCACTTGTGTGTGAAAATGTTGACCCATGTCCTTAATTTCTTAAGTTTTTATAATACTGTATATTGCAATATAGGCCACCTTTATATGAAATTGAGCACATACTAACTCCCATATACATATATTATGGAGTGTCTGGCACCTCCTGATTCTCCACATTGTACAAATAAATAACAAAGAAGGCAATCCATGCCCCAGAGAGCTTACAGTCTAGGTGTCAGACACAACAGATAGATAAGACAGACAAATGAAGTCAGGGTGGGTGGTAGGTAAGAATCATAGAATATCAGAGGTTGGAAGGGACCTCAGGAGGTCATCTAGTCCGCCTAAGGTCCCTGAGGTAAGGTAACAGGACAAGCAATGTTTAGTAGAAAAGATGTCACTGCTTGCTACTTACCTAACTAATGTCTTGTGTCTTACTATCTAAATATTTTCTGTAATATATATGTAGAATTGCATTTACTTAAATACAGAATGACTTTCTAAATCAAGTGTTTCATTAAAGAGAGAATATTTGGTCTGTTGATACAAGTGTAAATGTATAGACAACCACTCTGCAAAGTAGCTTATCAGTTAGGAAACTCTGAGTGAGTAATTGGCTCCTAAAGGCCCGTTTCTACAAAGCACCATTTTTTTTTGTATCCGCAAGAAACAATTTTTTTTTTCCAATAAAATATTAGTGTTGTATGATATAGTTGTTTTATATTGTGTTATCATTGCAGTATATTGAGGATTTTGCTTTTGATAGGCATTTTCAGAAAGTTGGGTTTTTTAATTTAAATCACATTGTCAAATTCTACCCTAGGTTATACTACAGCAACCCATTCAACTAATGGGATTACCTAGATGGAATAAAGGGCATTATTTGACACATATTTTTCATTTGACTAAATTGCTGATGTTGTGAAATTTAAATGGCCTGCATCCTAGATAAGAGACAGCACTAATTAATGTGCACTGCTATTAAATGAAAAGGGTCACTTGACATTTTTTGTCTGGGAGTTGGCTTGAGAATTTTGCTTGCACACAAAATATATGAAAATATCACAAAATACATTCCATCAATATTGGACCCAGCCCAGAATGGTTACTTATTGCCATGAATCATCTGTTATGCACTAACTTAATTTTCACCACTCCGGAAAACAATACAATTAGTGAGATAAGGCACAGAAGATGTCTGATTGATGCATTTAGATCACTGAAAGTGTTTCATACATGCTTAAAGACACACAGTCCAAACTAGCTGTCACATCAGCACATTTATCCCCATGCTTTGTTCTAACAGCAGTAGATTCTCTCTTTGCACACTGGTATTTAAAAAATCTTCCATAAACAGATGTTTCAAAATAAATTGGTAGAAAAAATAATCATTGGCATAAGGATTGCTTGCTAACATCTTCTATGCCATTAACAACTTTTCAAAGTATGCCTAGCAATGGCTGCTGCACATATGGTTCAGTTCCAAAAAATACCTGACTCTCACATTTTCCCTCTCAATTATACTTGAAAGTAGGTTGACTGTAACTGTTCAGGGTAGTTAATTACCTCCTTTGGATATCTGATCTGTCTAAGATCTTTAAGGTGTGTGTGGTGGATCAGCAGTGTGGGGGGCAGGGTGTTTTATTTGTTCTTTTTGTCATTTACTGTTCTTCCCCCTCCCTTCTTCAGGGCTAGTAAACTGCAGCGAAGTGCTGCACAGCTGCTAAACACAGGACTTGGAAACAAATTGAGTTGTGAGATTAAGCACCAGGAGACAATTTGAATTTTTTAAATTTGCATGGTAAATGTAAACAGCCCCAAGATCTCATCAGCGCATCTTTGAGGGGTCCTGGTGCAGTGGCTTTTTGTTGTTGTTGTTACTGGGAGAGTCAATGATTTCCCTATGAGAGAAACACAAAGTAAAACGCTGGAGCTGTAAGATAGTACAAATGTATATTCCTCATTTAAGGATATGTTAGTACCTATGTACATGCACAAAAGCCATAGATGCACTCTTGTATATGTTTGTCTGCACATGGTGTCTTTGTATAGCCAAAGTTTTCAAACCTGGTTGCCCAAGATTAGGCTCCTAAGTTAATTCATATTTTCATAAATTCTTACATTATGTCAAGGTATTGAGCATCTACAGCTCATGTTGATTTCAAATGAGACTTGTGTCTGCTTTTCACGTCTCAAAATCAGGCCACTCACATTTCACTGCCTAAATATTGGTTTGGGGGCCTTACCTTAGGCATCTACATTTTAAAATATTCTATAAATGTATAGACAATTATAGAAAAAGGTGTATATTGTTTGTCAGAGCTCCATTGACTTCAATAGAACTCTGACAATTTACACAGCTGAAAATTGTCTCCATAATATTTATTCAATGTAAAAGATTTTTAACATTTAAGCAAATGTTCTTTCATAAAAGTAAAAAGGGCATATGAAAAGTTGCATTTAAGCACATAACCATTGCTTTATTTGTGCCAGGGTTTGCCAGCACCTCTTGTCTTGGCAGTTCATAGCCTCAGCACCTCTGGGTTTGTCAGTTATGAAAGTAAAATATTGGCTTGAGCTCTAGCACCTCGTCCATTACAAATTAAGCACTACACATAACTTAATATTTACTGTTCGCTGTATTCTTAAATGTATCCTGCTCTTCAGTACATTTAGGTTTTCCTATAACACTTACTTGATAATAGATTTAATTTTCTCGTCAATTCCTAAAACAATAAAAAAAAATTTTAGCTTGTATATCCTCACAGCTTCTGAGTTATCACTGGGTAGTGGCAGCCCTTGTCAAGGTTTACTGAAGATCACAATATGTCCCAAGGCAATAGCCAATACTGTAAAAAGTATTAACCCAAATAACTGAGGATACAGTTCAATAACAAAACATATACATTCAACCTCTGATACCATTTTTTCATAATATTTCATATGACGACTATAGTGTTGTGGAAAAATTAACCACACCTTGTGTTTAGATCAGACATCGGCTGAGACTCCTTTCTTAGGGGTACAAACGCATAGGGGGAAAGGCAGATGACAAAACTGCCCCCCTCCCCGCGATGCAAGGAACACGTGGCTTTTTAAAGCTTAAAACCGCAGACAAATTACATATACATCCATATCAATTACCTTATTTGGAGTACATTGCAAAATTAATAAAGGTCAAAAGCAAAGCCAGCAAAACGAACATTTTCCATATTAGGCTTTTCCTGATGTTCACTGTCTAGCCTTTTGCCCAACTGCGGTTACCTATTTCTTAAGCTTCTGCTATTGCAAATTGTTCTGTTTGGGGACTTTTTTCCACTCCTTCCTCCTATACACAGAGATAAACTGAACCAAAGTTCAACACAGCCTAGCAACAAGCTTATCCAAAGTTTTAAGGCCTACACAGCTTGGCCAAAGTGTTGGGGCCCCCAGATTTTCCTCAATAATAGCTATCATACTTCAATAACATTTGAATTCTGTAGGGTCATATACTGAGTCTATTTTTTTAAAAAAATAGCTCAACACAGTTGATATTTATATGTAAACTAAAAAAAAAAAGATTAATGAACCAATATGCTTTCATCTAAGAAGCATAATTAATCAACTCCAGTTCCATTAATATTTAAGGTATTTTAAACAGGAAACAATATGTTAAGTGATCATTAAAATGTTGCAACTCACATGACAAGCCCTGGTCTATGTGTTACTATAAAATATGTTTTGAGTTCTAGGAGAGAAAAATTTGATTAGAGTCACTAATTTGTGATGTCCTTGTGCTTTGTAAATTATTTGTATAACTTATGTTTTACAAGCATTAGATTTGTTCATAGTTGTAGTTTTGACTCATTCATCAGAGGAGCTCTCTAAGTAAATATGTGGACTCACTTCTAATTGAACTGTAACTTTTATACAACATTTGTGAACTATAAAGATTTCCTGATAGCTTTAAATTTAGGAGCTGAATGTGTAATTACATAATTGATTTAGACAGTAATAATAATGGGGATATTAAACCACATTTCCAAAGAAGCCTCAACACAGCCTCTATGTGTGTACGCATATATTTTGGCATACTAACATTTGTGCACATAATGGAGACAAAATAACACACACAATATTTTTACATACAAATTGATCACAAGTGATGTTTGCAAATTCTGTCATTTGTATGTGAATGACAATGCACAAAAGCTGTGTGTGTGTAACCTTTTTTGGCTAATAACTGTATTGCATAATACAAATGACACAGTTTTCTCAGTTCTGTGATTTATGACAGAAAGGTTCCTGGATATCACACTGAAACATTTTGGAGAAAAATAAATCTTTTGTTGAATTTGCAGGAGGAATTTTTTTTTTCTAACTAGCTGTAGTCAATACATTTCCCATATACAGGGAGAAAATTGAGACACCACACAGATATAACCAGTAAATCTATAAGGTTCCTAATAACCTAAACAATTCTAATTACTATAGACACCTACGCTTTGCTAAAGAAAGTTCCCCTTTTATCATCAGCTATGTTGAATTCCTTAAAAGTCTTATCGTACGACATATGTTTGTGTCTTTAGGCAACAGACTGCCCCATCCTCAGTGCCGGAGAGACCAAACAAAGCAATTAATTGATTGAAGATTAATTTCTGCCACCAGAGTAATACTGAGTCTGCCCTCAGCTTTGGGTGATTGGATGGGGGCAATTTCAAGTAATTAGCTTGCACAAAGTTGCTTTTGCACAAAGGGAAGCTGAACACTTGAAATCTTGAGCAGCTTTTTATTTCAGACTAACAAATTTATTTGAGCATAAGCTTTCGTGGGCTACAGCCCACTTCATCGGTTCTCATGAAAAAGGTTTTCATGCTTCTCTGTATGTATAAATATCTTCTTACTATATGGTCCATTCTATGCATCCGATGAAGTGGGCTGTAGCCCATGAAAGCTTATGCTCAAATAAATTTCTTAGTCTGTAAGGTGCCACAACTACTCCTGACCTTTTTATTTGTATTCCCACCCATTCTAGAATTGGGAAAAAGAAGACCTCTTCATGTAATACATCACAGATCATCATCCACATGGGCATTGCTTAGGATGCATGTGTTGTATATCTGCACACTTTCCAGTGTTGTTTGGTATGCATGTGTGTGGGGGGCAGGGAGGAGGGGTTAAAGTATAATTTTGACAGTACAGCAAAAACAGTACTTGTGAACGGTCCTGCCTTTTGAAGGGAAATTTCCTACGTTTCCCTAGAACTCAGAAGCACCTGAAGGCAAGTAAGTATTCATAGTCTAGACAGGGATGCAGTGGTCCCTGAGGCAGTGCTCCTGCTGAAGGGGGAGAAAGAAGAAGAGGAAGCCCCTGGGAGAAAATCAGGGACTACTAGAGGAGCTGTGGCACCTTGCTGCTGCCACTGAAGCTGCTTTTATATTCTGGACAATTTGGCCCCTGGCAGCCTCCAGGTTTGGGGAGAGAAAAGTGATGTAAACTATTTATGCCTTCTCCTAAACCGTGCTGAGCACCACTCTGATACATTAGGGGATCTTGTACTCTACTATGAATACAATTACCAGCTTCCCAAAGACACAAAACCCAACAATGCTACAGTGATTAGTGTAATCTAGATAGATAAAGAATTAATTGCACAGAGTACAATATTGAACAGTATCATAAAGCTCGATTGTGCTATGGAGGAACTGCAGAGTGTCCATCAACATCTTTCACTAACCTAACTTTCACTATGGGGCAGAAGATGGCTGCTTGGAGACGAAAGAGCAATGGGTCTATCTAGGTTTGACCTTAGACCACACACTGAGTTACCATGCCCACCTGAAGAAGACAGCAGCTAAAGTTAAGACGTGCAACAATCTTCTTAGCAAACTGGCAGATTCATCATGGGGTGCCTGTGCTCCAACTCTGCGGACATCAGCTCTTGCCACCTCATATTTGGTGGCAGAGTACTGCACACCAGTTTGGAGTCTATCATCCATACATCAAACTGGTGGATACACAGTTACATGCCGCCATGCATATTATCTATGGCACCCTGTGTCCGACCCCACTTCCATAGCTCCCAGTTCTGAGCAATATTACTTCTCCTCATATCAGACGAGAGGTTGCCACTGGCAAGTTACTGGAGAAAGTATGTGGCAACTCAAGCCTGCCACTGCACAATGACCTTTTTAAACCACCAGCTGCATGTTTGCCATCACTTCCCCCATTATGGTCTCATCCGCCATGCTAGGATGTTAGGGCAGAATCACTCTGGTGAGAGGAATGGATATCTGTTATAATCCCCAACCAGTCCTTCGGTGCCGACTCCATAATTTGCCCGCCTGGTTTTGACCTGCCCCATCGCCAGTGGTCCCTGTTGAACAGGTTCCAGACCGGGCAAGGTCTATGTGCAGCCAAGCAGTATCTCTGGGGCCTTCGTGAAAGCCCTTTGTGCAACTGCAGCTCAACACAGACAATGACGCACATTGTCGATGAATGCCTGCTGACAAGATTCAGCGGTGGCCTAGAAGAACTGCATCATGCCACTGAAGATGGCATTGCTTGACTAGAAGACTATGCACATGCTAAATAACTAACCTCTACTAACACATAATGTTAGTAAAAGGCTTTGGGAAGTCCCAGAAATACCAGCAGACAATTTCAACTTGAATCCTTCAGCACCTGACAAAAAGCACCTTCATTAGTGCCCTGAGCTGTCATTCTTTTATCCCATCTTTCCTTACACATAGATCTGCTCAGCCAATTCTATTTTTCCCTGAGAATTGCACACCTATATGCATATAAAAGTAGTTTCTGTTGTAAAACAAATCAGAAATTAATACTGTGCCCTTTAGTTCTTTTCTTACTGGCACAGCATGCTTTTTGCTTCATCAGTGTGACAGTACTGAGCTGCTACATGGCTGGCTGGAATGGAGCACAGCTCTGTTGCTCCAATGAACTTGCAAAGGGTAGGGGGTCCATAGGAAAATTGGCTTTTGATCCAGTGACAAAGAATATTTGTAAACAGTATTTTAATCAAACAAATGCACAGGTGCAATTTCACCTTTTGCACCAAAGGGTGAAATACAAGTTTCTGGGAGGAATTTCCGCACCCTCTGCACCAGCCATTATATTGCAGCTGCATCAGTGTACAAGGGGCTGCAGGGCTGATGTAGAAGAATAGCCATAAAGATGCTCTAGATTCCTCTGGGGGATGCTCATACCAGCCCCCAAACAGGAGGCTGCTATGAGGGGGAGAGGGATAGTGCAGTGGTTTGAGCATTGGCCTGCTAAATCCAGAGTTGTGAGTTCAATCCTTGAGGGGGTCATTTAGGGATCTGGGGCAAAATTCTGTCACGGGACAGTACTTGGTCCTGCTAGTATAGGCAGGGGACTGGAGTCAATGACCTTTCAAGGTCCTTTCAGTTCTATGAGATAGGCATATCTCCTATTATTATTATTAAGATTAGAATGCCAAAGGCACAAAAGTAGTTTACAGCCACCTATGCATACTCTCAGACTTCACCTCCTGGAGTTGCAGCATATAAACTCTGACATGACAACAATACAAACCCTCTACTCCTCTCCATTTTTCTAAAGAAGTTTCTTGTGTGGATTTCCCCCTCCCCATTTTCCTCTCCTTCCCTTCTGTCCTTTTCATTCTCATCCTCTTTGCCTGCTCTCGTCTTGCTCCAGTGTTCTTTTTGCACTATTTATTACAGAGGGTGAATTCCTAGTAGTTGGAACTTGAAAATTAGATCCAAATCTCTCTGCCCCCCAGAAAACTCTTAAAAATTTTTATTCTCTTACTAACTTCGTAACTTGGGCTGAGCCACAAGCCAAATCTGAACTCCTTCCAACCCCACACTTTGAACATTTGGATTTGAATTCAGTTCCTGTATGCACTTCATAATTTAGGCCATTTCAGATTTGTGTACATTATGGGCCAGATCCTCAGTGTAAGTGGGCAAATGGAGTAATGCCGATTGATACCATCTGTGAATCTGGACATTTATTTTAATTATAGAAGCCTTTTACAACTTCTACCAGGCAGTCTGTCCTCTGTGATGGGACCTCTTTCCAATTCCATTGGGGGCACTTGTACTAATTGCTAGCACTATTATTCTCTGCCAGTTCACTAAATTTCTCTTTCTTTCTGTTACCAATTCCCTTTTTTCCCTATTTGTTTTATTCTTCTTATTATTTTGCATTGTTAAACCATAAAACACCCACTAGGATTTCATTTAAATAAAAGTTAATCATTTTGTTAAAGATAAAGAATGGTCTGAGATGACTGAGAGAGTATGACAGTTAACAGTATCTACATGCATGATTTATATTTCTGTTACACTTATAAGACCATCTGATCTTAACATATACTTGAGGTACATGAAATATGATTTTTAAAATTCTCTAGTATAACGTAACCCCAAGAACTCTCAGAGCTTGCTCAATGAAAGCATGCTAAGACATGCTCAAGGATGAAATCATTACACAATAAAAAATATCTTCCACTGGTTGTTACTATAGGACCCCCTCAAAAGTTTACTATCACTTAGGCAGAACCTCTGAATTTGAAAAGTATTCATTGGAAAGTGGTGCCGATAGAGTCTAATGTTTAGATATGCAAGGATCAGAATCAAGTCTCAATGAGATTCTCAAAGTGAAGGATGGTGTTATGGTAAAGCACTACCACGTAGTAGTAGCAAAGTAACTCAGAATTTTCTGGATTCATATTAGAAGTGGTCAGGAATTTATTTATTTATTTTTGTCACCAGGGAAACATTTTAACACACACAAGTTTTGATTTAGTTGAAAAAAGTTTCTTCAGAAGTTTTCAGGCTTCCCCTGAAAACCTAAACATTTCAAAAGTTCAATCAAGACTTGAGCAATGTAATCAAAAATGGACATTTTCCTGCAGAAATCTCCATTTTGATGAAAGCCATTTTTATCTTTAAAAAAAATTCAAATCAGCTGTATTTAACTGTGACAGGGCTCATGACAAATCACGACATGGACTGGTAGGGGGAAAATCAACAGATGTCTATTCCAGGCAGGCATTACCTTCCTGGGGAAGTGGGAGTGAGGGTGTGTCTCATTCAATCCATAGGCAGATCCTATATAGAAGTGTAAAAAAAATACCCTGGGTAAAAAAGGGAACACAATAGTCCCACACGAAGCCTACCGTCCCTCAGGAGGCTCTGGCATCTAGCAGTCTCGGGTTGGGTCCTGGCCCCAGACAGGCCTTTCTTCAGGGAGGTAACATGGGAGATCCAACTTGACCTTTTCTCATCTGAGCTGGCTCTCTCCTTTTAACAGCTCCCTCCACACGACAGGTCTTGCAGTTGAAGTGGTGTGGAGCTGATGGCACCTACAGTAGCTCATTAACTGTTCTCTAGTCAGTGCTGGGTTTATATACTCCAATCATACACCGACTTCCTGTATGACCAAATTACTTAAGGTATATCAGCATTGCAATTTAAGGAGTAATTATAGTGGGGGTAAGCGTACCCATGCTAGCTTTAATTTAGAAGACAAGGGTAAAAATATCAGTGAAGACACAAAGCAGGCTAGCCACCTCAGTACAAGCCCAGTGGGGACCCTGAGTAGGTACTCAGGTTGTTAGCTCGCACCAGGCTCCATGCTGCCACATCTTCACTGCTATTGTAACCCACATTAGCTAATTTAAAGAGTGGATAAGATTACACATTAAATTGCAGTAGAGTCTAAGTAATGTAGGTGCCTTTGAAAATTATACCCTTAATCTCCGTGCTTCAGTTCCCCAACCGTCAAACTGACATACTTCCCTTTCTCCGAACCATTGTCATATCTATTTAGACCGTAAGCTACTCAGGGCAAGGACTGTCTCTTACATGCACGCACAGTGGCTAGGACAAAGGCATCTTGATTGCAGCTGTAGTTAATGGTGTTACTGTAAAACAAAAATAATAATTACCTTTATTTTATTTTAAGATATCCTTAAACTTCCCCAGTAGCAGGATATTTGCTGGGCAACATTTCCCCAGGAAGACAATTACCCTGAATGTTTCCACGTGAAAGCATGGCTTGAAATGGAGAGCAAAGTCAGATCCATTCTTGGATAAACAAAATATATTCCTTAATGTAGTAGATGGCATCTTAGTACTTTCGAGGAAAGCACAAAATAGAGCAGATAGATATAGACACAATGAAAATTAGGTATTAATTTATTTTCATTACAGGATAAGACGATCCATATACATGAACTAATATTAAGAGAGGGAAGGTTTAAATTGGGTACTAGAAATACATTTATCATTTAAAAGGCTATTGGGAGATGAAATCAGCTATGAGAACCACTGAAGCTATAAGCATCAAAGAATTTAAGGCTGCAATGTGTAAGTGCTTGGGGACTCAAAGCAGTGAGAAATATCAGCTAAAAGGTTGGTTAGTTCTCCTGCTTAATTGTGGGGACAAAATCAGTGGTAGCACCATTCTAATTTCCAAAGTTCATACAAATTCAGAGGTTCTGTATAGTTAGCCAATAGGAGCATTATCTTACTGGATCATACCTAGCCACTGCAAGACATAATGGAAATGGCTTTTAGACATTTGTTATCCACCAGGGTATTTATATTCAGCAGTTATCTTCACAGCTTATTCGGAAAGGTAAGCCTGCTGTTAGTGAACAATTAGAAAGAGCACCACCAGCACGAGAGAGAGGCTGTGCTGAGGAAATGCATTTCCTAGGTATGGCAATTAACAAGCCATAGAGAACCTATTTGAAGAACCCTAAAAAGAGAAATATTGGAAAGGTGAATGTGATTTGTTATCAGTATGACATAGAGATGCTACAGCTATAGAGAATGCAGCCAAGTAATCAAAACCAGGACCAGTAAAAAAGGGTGGCTGTTTTGGCAGTTTCGCAACAAAGGGACAGGGAGAGCAGGAAGTGTGGACTACCATGTACATCAGTTCTAAAGGTGTTAGGTCCACTTACAAGATGTCTGCCCTTGTCAGAAAGCTTATCATGCTTTCTGCATAAGATAGTTTATTGTTCTGTTGTGGACCTCATGGATACTTAGCTTTCCATGAATTCTAGAAAGTTTGTCAAAGTCCCAATTTCTGATAGTGCTTGGCATACTCTTCCTTCCTATGTGCTTCCTCTACATTGACTTAGTGCAGGGCCTGTTTCAGCATTACCCTCCATTGGTACATACTGATGGTTGTTTTTGGTTTTACTTATAAGAGTGGTTTGACGTGTTCCAGACATTTGGCAAATATTTTAAAAATCAATCAAATCTTTGTTTAGATAATTGTTATAACGAGCATGTTTAAAATAGTGGGTAAGTCAAGGATGGATATGCAAATGAAATTGCCTTACTCTGGCAGCAGAAACTATACTTGCAATTGCAAACAAAATATTAGAGGCCACCTCCAGCCTATACATAAATCAAATTCTCTTTTGCAGCAGTAAGTGTTCAAATTGTTGTTTGTTTTACTGCAAAGCCTACACTGGCTTGATTGGCAAATTAAACCATGATTTGCCTTTCTAGCAAAATTAAGTGTCCTTGAAGTGACTCTGTGGTGCTCTGTCCCTTTAAGTGTTTGAACTCTCTTCCTCCTCTCCAGTGAAAAACCTCTTCGTTTCAGTTTTGCAGCCAGAACAATAAATGTTTCCAGGGCATCTAGTTGTGCTTAAATGATCAAGTCAAATCTCCTGTGTGTCCGAATCTCCTTCTTTGCTGGGTCTAGATATAACAGACATCAGCTTATTCATCATCTTAAAAATCAAATCAAATTGTGTCCTGCAGCTGCTAAGTTTGTTAGGCTCTAACATTTTCTACAAAGCCTATTCTGGCTTGACTGGAAAATTAAACTGTTGTTTGCATTGCTTTTGAGCTACCTAACTGCAGCTGGAGCATCCAATTTCTGTTTTCTCCAATCACCACAAACTACCTGAGCACTAAGAACAAATACGTTCAAACAGGCTCAATCTCAGGCATGCTCAGGAATGTACTTCTCTCTAGTCCCACTCCCTTCTTCTAAGGCATGAATTGTGTGACTGACATCATCTTGGTCCATCCCTCTCCCATTTGTGAAAACCCAACTCTAGTACTCTGCTCAATCCCTTCCACTCCCCTCTCCTCCGGTGACAGGTTATTTCTACTGCCCTGCTCGCCCCCTCTTCCACCCCTGTGCTTATTGGCAGATCAGCTTTAATACTCTGTACAGCTCCTCTGTCTTCAACCCTTCCCCCTCTAACTTACCACTCCATTTTATTGCTTTGCCATGTCTCTTCTCCTCTTACCTTGTGAGGCTGCTCAGTTCTCTGCCACACTCCCACTCAACACCTCTGGTCATCTTCCTGTATGACTGGCAGCTCAGACCTGCTGCTGTGACTAACTCCAACCCCAGCTTCCCAAGTTGCCCTTGGCCAGCTAATAGGAAACTTGACACTTCAGCTCTCCAGATACCATTTTCACTTGCCTAGGGCTTCTGCGTGATGAGATTTTTTTTTCTTAGTTTGTTTAAGGACTTTGCAAAAGGGGCCTAAGAATTCGAATGTTAAGTGTGTGTGGGAATATAGAGAACCATAAAGGATAGGAGACCATTCAACTTTTAAACACAGAGAAATTTTGCTAGAGGGAGGTACAAAACGTCACATGGCATATGAAGTAGCAGCATCAGTTAAGGGTCTGATTTTCACAGATTCTGAGCATTCACATCTCCAGGTGAGATCAATGGGAGTTGAGGGGTCTCCAAAAACAACAACAAAAACGTGATGCAGGGCCACTTTTATGATAGGAGACAATCACAACAACAGTCCTTAAATTCCTTGAATGGAAGAACAGGACTCCTGAATGCTAGCACTGACAGAAACATTAAGCTTTCTGAAAGGGAAAGAGGGAAGATACAAATTCTGCACCATACTCCTCTCCCCGGCACTTCACACCCACCACTCACACCCTGCCTCTTCCCTGCTTAACTCTGTAGAAGGTAGTTCATTGTACACCACACAGGGTAAAAGAGCAGCCACTATGGCCCACATCATAAGCTGTGACTTAAATTATAACTGAGCCCTAAAGTGACTAGCCATAAAGTGTTACAGGAGTAATTCACATAAAAAAGAAGGTCACCTACACCCCATGTGTATTGAAAAGTATAATGTAATGCAAATATAGATAAGCCAATCACCCTTCTGTTTGTAGCCCTAGAATATCCAGCAACAGTGGGAAGCTATCCTCTAATGGTAGATATTTGATTTATGTCAGCCTGCACTTTAATTTCATCTGGAAAAGCTTCAAAATAAATGAATAAAGGCTTTCCATTTTATCTGAAAATTAATATACATTCCTTTGAGGTTTGGAGTTTAGCTGTCATTTTATCACTTCAGCATATCATTACATAAAGCAGAGCAAGACTGTAACATGCAGAAATGACAGAATTTTTGCTTGGGTCCACATTTCTCTGAGCTACTGTACACTTTTCTTAGCTGGTAACATTTGAAAATTGAGATTTTTTGACAATGAAATGGTGACACCAACAGTGCAGTACAAAACCACAGTATGTATTATTATTACTGATATACATATGCTTTTTTTTTTATGAAACCTACAGTATTCAAGTTATTGGTTAGTAGACCTAGTTGAAAATGGGAAATTTTGCACACATTTGGTTGGTTAAAAAAGTTTTTTTCCTCCTAAAAAAATGTTAATTTGCTCAGCCTAAAACTCTATCTGTAAGCAATTGAGATTTAAGTAAACAAGAGAATAGCCTTTGCCCTTGAGATTGGCATCTTGATATTTATAGATTCATAGACTGAGGCCAGAAGCCTCATTAGATCTAGTCTGACCTCCTATATAACAAAGGCCAAAGAATTTCATCCAGTTACCACTGTATTGAGCCCAATAACTTGTGTTTGACTAAAGCATTCACACATATAGTAATGACCAATCCAAATTTATCACCTGTATAATTTCACTGACTTTATACCATTGACATTACTGGAATTACAGAAGGGATGAATCTGGCTCAGTGCTGATCCCTAGGAACACACTTCTTGAAGTGCCTGACTGGTTTGTATAAAATTGTCAAATCCTTTCATTTGAATAAGGGCAGAATACCCTGACATTTTATTGTTTGTGGACTTTCACTCAAGAATCTCACAGCTCTTTATAAATATTGGGACCAAAATTCCAAACATGTGCATGTAAAGCACAGTAATTTAGGCTTGAATACACAAAAGGAGTTAGGCCTGTAAATCTCTGTTTTAGTCACCTAAGTCCCAGTTTGGGGTCCATTGCAATGCTCCAAACTCCTGCTGAACCCTGTAGGTTCACAGTTTTTTCAGTAAAAAATTCCCTAGGCGTCTATGCTTCTGCCTTTGAGCATGCACACTGCTGCCTCCCTGTGAGTCACCGTGTGCCTATCTCCCACCTAAACCCTAGACCACTCTCATGTGTGTGTTCCTTCCTCTTGCCAGCTCAAATAATAGGAGAGTGAGACAGAGAAACGAGCATGAAATTTACTCTAGGGGTTAAAGCACTCACACAGGATTTGGGAGACCCAGGATCCAGTTTCCCAGCTCCAATAATACTAATTATTTATGCACAGTGCAACATCTTAAATAGGAGAGATTGAGGAATTTCCCCCAACACAATATCCAGTAGCCCAATGGCTAGAGCACTCGCCTCAGAGGTGACAGATCCCTGTTCAAATCCCTACTCTGCATCAGGCAGGGGGATTTAAACTGAGTGTCTCACACAACCCAGGTGAATATCCTAATCACTGGGCTAAAAGTTATAAGAGAAGTTCTCCTACTCATCCCTACCACCTTGCCTCCCCCTACAATGGCATAAGGGACCTAACTACGAAAAGGGTTCCCAGCAATGAATCACAAGGTGAAATCATAGGGACCGACTTTCGTCGGCACCGGTGGGTGCTCACGCCCTTCCCCCCCAACTCCACCCCAGCCCTGCCCCTTCCCCAAATCCCTGCCCCCACTTTCTCCCCCGGGGAAACATTGGTGGGTGCTGAGCACTCACCGGCAGCTCCCCGCCGCCCCCCCCCACCCGCGCCCAACTCACCTTCCGGGGTTCCTGCCGGAGAGAGGCGCCTCCCGCCGAAAAGCCGCAGCTTTTTTTAGCCCAGCCGCCCACCTCTCAGCTGTGCGGGGGGGGGCCGCGGGGGAAAGCGCAGCGGGGCGGCACCTCAGGGGAGGGATATGGGGAGGGCCATACCCCTCCCCTGAGGCTCCGCCCCGCTGCACTTTCCCCCGCGGCCCCCCCCACCGCCCCGTCGCACAGATGAGAGGTGGGCAGCTGGACTAAAAAAAGCCAGGGCTTTTCAACGGGAGGCGCCTCCCTCTGGTGGGAACCCCGGAAGGTGAGTTGAGCGCGGGTTGGGGGAGGGGGCAGCGGGGAGCTGCACCCACCAATTTTTCCCCGTGGGTGCTCCAGCACCCATGGAGTCGGCGCCTATGGCTGAAATGGGTACCTCCCTGCAGCCTAGACTTCAGAGCCTATGCCTGTGAGAGGGATGGGACTTGGCACATAACCTTATCTCCCACTGGCTAGTTTAGGTGGCTCTCTGCCTAATGTGCTGACTTTTGTGGATCACAGTCTAAGGCACCTATCTCCCCCCATTCATTGTATATATGAGCTTAAATGCCTAAAAAGGCTTTATGATTTTCCCAGACACCTAAAAGTTAAGCCTACATAAATCTGGTCTGATTTTCAAAGATGCTGAACACCCATAAATTTCACTGAATTCACTGTTCCATCTCAGATTAAATAAATTCAAGCAGACAACTGATCAGTCTCCAAGATGAGCTTTCATTCATGAAGGCTCAAGTGGCTACATTATTCTAAAAGACCATAATACCAGTTTATATGATGGTCCTGCGCCTCACAGCCCTACAGATTAATCATTCTTCACTGGCTTGGTGCATTTTTGGCATGTAGTGCTACTTGTTTTTGCTGTACCTGAGCTCCATAAAGCAACTTACATGTGCATGTGTTCTGTGAGTTTATTGGGTATTATATATCTTTACCCATGGCATTGTGGATATTCTAACTGTACAACCCATAGCTAGAAAGCTTAGAGAGCTGGTAATCTCTGCTCCATCTTTAGGGAATAAAAGGGGGAAGCCAGCTCTGGCCAGCTTCATTTATATCATCTATAATATTGTTTACCCATAGTTCTGCTTACTGCATTTTGTAGTTTTGGTAGGAATTTGTCTATGTCCTGATTGTAGGAGTGAAAGTATTGTCACTGTAACTGTATCCATGAAAGGGCATAGGAATTCTGCAGAATATGCCCTGATGTAAATGCACCTTGAGTGCACAGTTATTTGACTTTGATTTGACAATGGGATTTCAGTTCAATTAGAAGGTTAGAGGGTTTTGTCCTACAGACCAGGAGCCTTCTTTCAAAGAGAATGGATTCTGTCCAAGGATCCTGTTTTTCTATGGGTTTCCAACCTGGAGATTCTGAATTCTGCATAGGGTGATTCTGCAGGACTGGACCTGAAAAAAAGACTCTGGGACAGATGGAACCTGGCTTTGTTAATACCATTAGAACCTGGCTCAAGGGTTCATCTTTATGTAATTATGAATGCAAGGCATATTTCAGGATGGGAGGCAGGAAATGAGACAAACTAGTTCCAAGTACAATGCAGCCACTCATTTCATTGGCCTGACGCTGGGTTGTATGTGTGACCCTCTCCCTGTGGCTACTATGAAAGATATGACTGCAATTGCTGTGAGGATGTCAAGCAGACAGCTCTCCAGTGGTCAAGAGTATGTATTTAATTGTGTCATCCAGTGGTAAATACCACAGTTGTCAAGGCTTAAATGTAGATTGTTTTGGTTATTTCTTTGTAGAGGAATGCCGCAGCACTGAATTCCTGTTGCTTTAGGCATGCATAATACTAGCCTTAATGATGTGTTTTTCCTTCAAGGATGCAGGACTGTGGAGTTTGCTGCTGGTGAGCTTTGCACGTTTCTTGTTTGCAAGAAACCTAATTTTCAGCAGTGCTGCTCATTTAGAATCAAAAGAGGATTTGATGTCAGATAAACAGCAGTTAGAACATCTAAGTCTACATAAATCAGCATGATTTAGAAGAGATCTAAGCCTCTTCAGCTCAGCTATGGTGTTGCATATGTCTGAGGTATTAATTATAGAAGCTTCCAGAAAAAAATGTATCCAGTAGCTACCTAAGGTCATTGCCACTAATTTTGTAAAAGCAGATACTGTGTCCTGAAGCTTCCTCTAAGCACTTACACTATTTTATGTAGTTTGGCAAATATATAACAGGAATATCATTTGCATATGCCTATTACTAAATGAAAGAGAAGGAAAAAATATGGTTTTCCTAATAGCTATTTTACTGATGTATTTCATTTGTTTCTAAGGCACTCTTAAAATAACAGAAAATTATCGATGCTTAATACAGCCAAAAATTATTAAAAGTCACTGTAAATATCTGAGAAGGGGACGCAAAAATCAATTGACCATAGTCTTTTCTTTCTTGTGGTTAAGACACTGAACTGGCATTCAGGACACTTCACAGCTCCAGCACAGAAAGTCTGATCTTCAGCAGATCACTTAGGGCTTTGCTAAAGCCCACTGAAATCAATATACTCCCATTGACTTGAATATTCTTTGGATCAGGACTTTGTTTGCTGAGTGTTCTCCCCTGTGCGACGGGAAAAATAATTACAGATAGACAGAAAAATTCTGGTGAAACAATGTTTCGTCTGAATTTGCAAATTAGTGAAATCAAAATTTTTGCAGAGATCGTTCAGTTTCACTGGGGTTCCAGTGGATCTATGCCTCGTTTTCTGCCAGCTCACCAATCGCATCCGTGGCAGCACATCCGGCATCAGTTGGTCTGTATCAGCTAGCCAGGCAAACTGCACTGGAGCTGGGGGCCCAAGGTTCCTAGTACCTGTGGTTCCATCTCCTTTTGTGGCAAATATTTAAGTTTTGAAATACTCCATGAATCATCCTGCCCAGCTCTAATAAATATAATAATTCCCTATCTCTCACCCTTTGACTTCTCTGTTTAGATCATCAGGGCAGGAACTACAGTGTGTCTTACCATCCATTTGTACATTGCCTAGCACAGTCTTGGGGACTCTACAGTAGTAATACAAAGCTTTGGTTTGTCAAATTGTTGGGTCAAATGAAACATTTTTCAACAAAAAAATGTGTATTTGTCAAAAATGAAAGGTTTTGCAGACACCTGTTTTTGATAATACTTCATTTAAAAAAAATCAAAGGTCAGTGTTCCATTTGGTCCTTTTTAGAATGGAATGTTTAGATGTTTCCATTTTGAAATTACTTTTTTCAATGTGTATTATTTAATATCAACATTAAAATGACTAAAGGAGAACCAAACATTTCAATTGACCTGAAACAAAAAAAATTGGTATAATTTATTTTCATAGGAAATTTGTTTTGTTCTGTTTCTCAATGAAAAAAAAATCAGAATTGTGGCGTTTCCCATTACATGGAAAATCCAGCTCCTGCTTAGCATTAATTTTGAGTGTGAAATGAAAGTAATGCTTTAATTAGTGGGCTTGCAATGATCACTTCTAATTTTACTTCACCAAATATTTAATATCAAGCTTTGACAAATTTTATCAAATATTCAGTTGATATAAAAATGTTTTTTAAAATATTCTTGTTGAGAATAGGGGCAGAGCTATGGAGGGGTGGGGAGTCTCATGATCCAATCATTTGTTTGTTGACACATCAATGACTGTGGTGACATGTAGACAAAAACTCCAAATTAAAGAGTTGTTAGAATTGCACATGTTAGAATTTTGTATAGATCTAGATTCGTGGTATTTCATATAATTAGGACCTTTTTCTTATTTGTCCCCTACTTAACTCTCTCTCTCTCTCTCTCTCTCTCTCTCTCTCTCTCACACACACACACACACACACACACACACACACACACACACACACACACACACACACACTGCAGTCAAAAGAGAAAAACAAACTTTGTGCTATTAAGTGTCCTACAAGGGGGCAGGTAGAGAGAAGGAAATATATAATTCAGAATTTCATACCAATAAAGTTTCCTTTTGACTTACTAACTTCCTGTCTCCTTGGTCTCACCTCCTTATATAACCCACAATTCTGGATTTGCTTTTCCACTCAGTCTTCATTGCTGAACTCCCTCTCTATCATCTTCTTTCTTTCAGTGTTGCTTACCTGGCCCCTCCTCCTCGTCCTGTTTCCCTCTTCTTCTGTGTCCTAGTCATTTAATACCTTGATTACTGCTGCCTCCTCCTTAATGACTTGCAGAAGTGTGGTCTCATTCTTCTCAAGACAATTCAAACTGTTGCTACTCGTGACATCATCTTGGTTCACTGGCCTAAGTCATCCATACATACCTTTGTATCCCTCTAGTTTGTCCTCTTCCACCACAAACCCAAGCTACTTGTCTTTCAATTTAACATGGCTTAGCTTCACCCTGTGTATAAACATGTTATTGATCTGTTAACCCCCACCTTCATTCTGCCAGTGATGCCATTGATCATCCATTAGCACAATTTTTCCTCAAGCACCTTCAACGCTTTTTCTCCGGGGCTGCCTCTGACACTCAGGAGGAACTCCCCATAAAGTCTATAAAGTTTATCCTCCTTCTGAAAACTTTTCTTTGTTTTGATGCCTATGCCACCCTGGAAAATAGCTAGACAATAAACCATGCTGCAACCACTGCTTATTTTACGAAACATGATCACTTCACTGATTAAGTGCTCCCCTGCTTCCCGCCCCCATTTGTTT
The DNA here is from genome assembly GCA_037349315.1 of Chelydra serpentina. Taxonomy (NCBI): domain Eukaryota; kingdom Metazoa; phylum Chordata; order Testudines; family Chelydridae; genus Chelydra; species Chelydra serpentina. Next base: position 84,551,129 of record JBAIAC010000004.1, read on the forward strand.
GCTGCATCCATCTGTTGTCCTCATCATATGCTAAAATTGTTAGGTTTTTGGTATAGCGACTGTCTTTTAAATTGTAATTGTGTATGTATAGGGCTTAGCAAAATGGAGGCTTCATCCCTAGTTGGGGCTGTGGATTTATGCCCCCATATTCTTCATAAATATATTGTTACCATATGATTATAGCATAACTAAAATGTATTTTATGCAAGGTGGGTCATATGAGATAGCATTGGAAAGGTTATGATTTACTGAATATGATTATTCTATTTGTATGTATGTATCATTTTGGTATCTGAAGTTAGAAATATTGTCTATGCATCCATTATAAATGTGTTTGCACCTGGCACTAGGCAGAATAGAGTAAGTCTACATATCTCACTCGGAAGAGTCATTAGGGAGAACAATAGGTCTTAGAAGACCTATTCTTAGAAGAATTAGGTCGAAGTTATAGAAGTCGATATTTTAAAACCCGATTTTATGGAATCGATTGTGTGTGTCCCCACTAAAGACCATTAAGGCCATTGGGTTGACGGACTGTGTCCACAGTATTGGGGCTAGCGTCGACTTTCGGAGCGTTGCATTGCGGGTAGCTGTCCCACAGTTCCTGCAGTCTCCGCCGCCCATTGGAATTCTGGCTTGCGATCCCAAAGCCTGATGGGGCAGAAAACATTGTCGCTGGTGGTTCTGGGTACATGTCATCAAGCATCCACCCTCCCTCCCTCCATGAAAGTAACCTTTTTTGCGCCTTTATTCTGGGGTTTCCGGGTTTGCTACGGCAAGCATGGAGTCTGCTCAGCTCACAATGACCGTACGTCTCCAGCGTACACCTGGACATGAGGTTTAGTGGGGATTCAGTTGTGCCGCACTACGGGCAGAGGGATAGCTCAGCGGTCTGAGCGTTAGCCTGCTAAACCGGGGGTTGTGAGATCAATCCTTGAGGGGACCATTCTGCCTGAGGCTGGTAGTTGTGAGACTACACAGCAGAAGCTCCTTTCCTTCTAGCAGCAGATGGTGCAATAGGCCTGGCATCATTGACCCCTGTGTGCTTCTGGCTGGCCTATGGTGTGGCTGGCTGGGGGTGCTTGGACATAAATGGGAGTGACCAGAGTGACTGTGGTCATTCTCTTTCTTATGTTTTGTTTAATAGAGATTCAGTACTGCCTGGAACATGGGCAGAGGAATAGCAGTCTGAGTGTTGGCCTGCTAAACCCGGGGTTGTGAGTTCAATCCTTGAGAGGGCCAGGAGATGATGATGGATAATAAGCATATTGTACCATCTGCTGCTAGAAGGAAAGGAGCCTAACCCTTGCTCCCCTCTCCCTCTGTGAAAGCAACTAGGGGGGAGCAAAAAATCCTTTCACGCCTTTTTCGTGCGGGCGCCATATTGCTGACACCATAGTTATCCACCCGCCGCTTCTGCTGCCACTCTGCTGTCCTGCAGACACCATACCAGGGAAAGCATGGAGCCCGATCAGATCGCCAGGCTGTTATCACTGTTATGAACACCACGCACATTGTCCAGCAGTATATGGAGAACGAGAACCAGGAGCTGCTACAGCTACAGCAAGCAAGGAGGCGACGGCAGGCAGTGAGGACAGTGATGAGGACATGGACACAGATCGCTCTCAAAAAAGGCCCCCCTGCAAGGTGGACATAATGGTGGTAATGGGGCAGGTTCATGCCGTGGAACGTCGATTCTGGGCCCGGGAAACAAGCACAGACTGGTTGGATCGCATAGTGCTGCAGCTGTGGGACGATCAGCAATGGCTGCGAAACTTTTGCTTGCGTAAGGGCACTTTCATGGAACTTTGTGAGTTGCTTTCCCCTGCCCCAAAGCGCCAGAACACCAAGATGAGAGCAGCCTTCACAGTAGAGAAGCGAATGGCGATAGCCCTGTGGAAGCTTGCAATGCCAGACAGCTACCGGTCAGTTGCGAATCAATTCGAAGTGGGCAAATCTACAGTGGGGGCTGTTGTGATGCAAATAGCCAAGGCGATCACCGAGCTGCTGATACCAAGGGTTGTGACTCTGGGAAACGTGCAGGTCATAGTGGATGGTTTTGCAGCAATGGGGTTCCCGAACTGTGGTGGGGCGATAGACGGAACCCATATCCCTATCTTGGCACCGGACCACCAAGCCAGCGAGTACATAAACCGAAAGGATTACTTTTCAATAGTGCTGCAAGCACTGGTGGATCACAAGGGACATTTCACCAACATCAGCGTGGGATGGACGGGAAAGTTACATGATGCTCGCATCTTCAGGAACTCTGGTCTGTTTCAGCTGCTGCAGCAAGGGACTTTCTTCCCAGACCAGAAAATAACAGTTGGGGATGTTGAGATGCCTATAGTTATCCTTGGGGACCCTGCCTACCCCTTAATGCCATGGCTCATGAAGCCATAGACAGGAAGCCTGGACAGTAGTCAGGACCTTTTCAACTATAAGCTGAGCAAGTGCAGAATGGTGGTGGAATGTGCATTTGGACGTTTAAAGGCACGCTGGCGAAGTTTATTGACTAGGTTAGACCTCCCCTTTTTGCGAACAGGGGCTGCAAACAGGGGAGTTTGAGAGGAATTGCTCCAGGTAAAGCAGGAGCAAATACAGGACCCTTGGGGTAAGTGGCTGTCTGTAGTGTGTGTTTGGGGGTACTTGCTGTGTGCTGAGCTTGTGTCTGTCTGTTTGTTTGTTCATTTGTTTGTTTGCAGGACCGTGTGCTGTGGCTGGCAGTTGGAAGCTGTGAGCTTCTACACCAGGGGGCGGGGCTAATCAATCAGGGAGGCCGGGGCTTTATAAAGCCGTCCACAAGCGACCAGGGAGCTTTGCGAACAGGGGCTGCAAACAGGGGAGTTTGAGAGGAATTGCTCCAGGTAAAGCAGGAGCAAATACAGGACCCTTGGGGTAAGTGGCTGTCTGTAGTGTGTGTTTGGGGGTACTTGCTGTGTGCTGAGCTTGTGTCTGTCTGTTTGTTTGTTCATTTGTTTGTTTGCAGGACCGTGTGCTGTGGCTGGCAGTTGGAAGCTGTGAGCTTCTACACCAGGGGGCGGGGCTAATCAATCAGGGAGGCCGGGGCTTTATAAAGCCGTCCACAAGCAACCAGGGAGCTTTGCGAACAGGGGCTGCAAACAGGGGAGTTTGAGAGGAATTGCTCCAGGTAAAGCAGGAGCAAATACAGGACCCTTGGGGTAAGTGGCTGTCTGTAGTGTGTGTTTGGGGGTACTTGCTGTGTGCTGAGCTTGTGTCTGTCTGTTTGTTTGTTCATTTGTTTGTTTGCAGGACCGTGTGCTGTGGCTGGCAGTTGGAAGCTGTGAGCTTCTACACCAGGGGGCGGGGCTAATCAATCAGGGAGGCTGGGGCTTTATAAAGCCGTCCACAAGCGACCAGGGAGCTTTGCGAACAGGGGCTGCAAACAGGGGAGTTTGAGAGGGAGTTTGGAAGGGGGCAAGCTATCCTTGCCATTCCTAATTCTTTTTACCCAAACTAAAGGGAGAGGCAGAGCAACCAGGTGGCTGCGGACGGGGGAGTGAGTATCTGTTGAGGGGACAGTTTGGCACTTTGACAGTGTGCTAGAGTGTTTGATTTCCTGTTTGAAAAGTGTGATTTGGGAGTGCTTCATTGCAGACTCTTCTAAAAAGACTGTCAGTCAGCTGCGCACCAGCGGAGCAGCGCATAGCAGAGAAGCAAACAGGTGGAGTTAGCCTGGGAGTTCGCCTGGAGAGAACCTACTGAGGCATCCCCCTTGCAGGTTTCCCTGAGTAGCTTCTGCCACAAGTGAGAAAACTCTTCGAAGGAAGGAACTATGGATGCTGAGCGATCCGCTGTCGTGACCTGCACAGGATGTGCCATGTTTGTCTTTCTTCCACAGGATAGAAGCGACTTTGTCTGTACAAAGTGCAAGCTGATCTCTATATTGGAGGAGAAGATTCAAGGTCTGGAGAAACGAGTATCAACCCTGCGTTCCATAAAAGAAAATGAGGAGTTCCTGGATAGACGTCAGGATAGGCTTCAGCGGGCGCAGTGTTGTGAGGATTCAGAGCAGGCTGCGCAGCGGGGACAGAAGGCCAGCGAGGATAATTGGCGGCATGTGACCTCCAGAAGAGGAAAGAGTATGAGACAAGTCCATGTACAAGAAACGCATATTCAGATGAGCAACCGTTTTCATGTTCTCTCCACAGCCACTAGTGCAGAGAGTGGAGTGAATGATGCATCTGAGGGAACAGAGCAGAAGGAGACTCCACTGATTGGAAGGCATGAGATGCACAGTCCTAGGGATGGGGGTTCCACGACCACCACTCCCAAGAGGAGGAGGAGGGTGGTGGTGGTCGGGGACTCTCTCCTCAGGGGGACTGAGTCATCTATCTGCCGCCCTGACCGGGAAAACCGAGAGGTGTGCTGCTTGCCAGGGGCTAGGATTCGTGATGTGACGGAGAGACTGCCGAGACTCATCAAGCCCTCAGATCGCTACCCCTTCCTGCTTCTCCACGTGGGCACCAATGATACTGCCAAGAATGACCTTGAGCGTATTACTGCAGACTACGTGGCTCTGGGAAGAAGGATAAAGGAGTTTGAGGTGCAAGTGGTGTTCTCGTCCATTCTCCCTGTGGCAGGAAAAGGCCGGGGTAGAGACCGTCGAATCGTGGAAGTCAACGAATGGCTACGCAGATGGTGTCGGAGAGAAGGGTTTGGATTCTTTGACCATGGGATGGTGTTCCAAGAAGGAGTGCTAGGCAGAGACGGGCTCCACCTGACGAAGAGAGGGAAGAGCATCTTTGGAAGCAGGCTGGCCAACCTAGTGAGGAGGGCTTTAAACTAGGTTCACCGGGGGAAGGAGACCAAAGCCCCGAGGTAAGTGGGGAAGTGGGATACCGGGAGGAATCACAAGTAGGTGAGTGCAAGAGGGGAGGGCTCCTGCCCCATACTGGGACAGCAGGGCGATCGGTGAGTTATCTTAAATGCCTATACACAAATGCAAGAAGCCTGGGGAACAAGCAGGGAGAACTGGAAGTCCTGGCACAGTCAAGGAATTATGACGTAATTGGAATAACAGAGACTTGGTGGGATAACTCACACGATTGGAGTACTGTCATGGATGGATATAAACTGTTCAGGAAGGATAGGCAGGGCAGAAAAGGTGGGGCAGTTGCGTTGTATGTAAGAGAGCAGTATGACTGCTCAGAGCTCCAGTATGAAACTGCAGAAAAACCTGAGAGTCTCTGGATCAAATTGAGAAGTGTGAGCAACAAGGGTAATGTCGTGGTGGGAGTCTGCTACAGACCACCAGACCAGGCGGATGAGGTGGACGAGGCTTTCTTCCAGCAACTAACAGAAGTTACTAGATCACAGGCCCTGGTTCTCATGGGTGACTTTAATCACCCCGACATCTGCTGGGAGAGCAATACAGCGGTCCACAGACAATCCAGGAAGTTTTTGGAAAGTGTAGGGGACAATTTCCTGGTGCAAGTGCTGGAGGAACCAACTAGGGGAAAAGCTCTTCTTGACCTGCTGCTCACAAACAGGGAAGAAATAGTAGAGGAAGCAATAGTGGATGGGAACCTGGGAGGCAGTGACCATGAGATGGTCGAGTTCAGGATCCTGACACAAGGAAGAAAGGAGAACAGTAGAATACAGAGCCTGGACTTCAGAAAAGCAGACTTTGACTCCCTCAGGGAACTGATGGGCAAGGTCCCCTGGGAGAATAACATGAGGGGGAAAGGAGTCGAGGAAAGCTGGCTGTATTTTAAAGAAACCTTATTGAGGTTGCAGGAACAAACCATCCCGATGTGTAGAAAGAAAAGTAAATATGGCAGGCGACCAGCTTGGCTTAACAGTGAAATCCTTGCTCGTCTTAAACACAAAAAAGCAGCTTACAAGAAGTGGAAGATTGGACAAATGACCAGGGAGGAGTATAAAAATATTGTTCAGGCATGCAGGAGTGAAATTAGGAAGGCCAAATCACACTTGGAGTTGCAGCTAGCTGGAGATGTTAGGAGTAACAAGAAGGGTTTCTTCAGGTATGTTAGCAACAAGAAGAAAGTCAAGGAACGTGTGGGCCCCTTGCTGAATGAGGGAGGGAACCTTGTGACAGAGGATGCGGAGAAAGCTAGTGTACTCAATGCTTTTTTTGCCTCTGTCTTCACAGACAAGGGCAGCTCCCAGATGGCTGCACTCCGCAGCACGGTATGGGGAGGAGGTGACCAGCCCTCTGTGGAGAAAGAAGTAGTTCGGGACTATTTAGAAAAGCTGGACGAACACAAGTCCATGGGGCCGGATGCACTGCATCCGAGGGTACTAAAGGAGTTGGCCGATGTGATTACAGAGCCATTGGCCATTATCTTTGACAAATCATGGCAATCGGGGGAGGTCCCGGATGACTGGAAAAAAGCGAATGTAGTGCCCATCTTTAAAAAAGGGAAGAAGGAAGATCCGGGGAACTACAGGCCAGTCAGTCTCACCTCAATCCCTGGAAAAATCATGGAACAGGTCCTCAAGGAATCAATTTTGAACCACTTAAAGGAGGGAAAGTGATCAGGAACAGTCAGCATGGATTCACCAAGGGCAAGTCATGCCTGACTAACCTAATTGCCTTCTATGATGAGATAACTGGCTCTGTGGATGAGGGGAAAGCAGTGGATGTGCTATTTCTTGACTTTAGCAAAGCTTTTGATACAGTCCCGCACAGCGTTCTTGCCAGCAAGTTAAAGAAGTATGGGCTGGATGAATGGACGGTAAGGTGGATAGAAAACTGGCTGGATGGTCGTGCTCAACGGGTAGTGATCAATGGCTCCATGTCTAGTTGGCAGCCGGTATCAAGTGGAGTGCCCCAAGGGTCGGTGCTGGGGCCGGTTTTGTTCAATATCTTCATCAACGACCTGGAGGATGGTGTGGACTGCACCCTTAGCAAGTTTGCAGATGACACTAAACTGGGAGGAGTGGTTGATACGCTGGAGGGTAGGGATAGGATACAGAGGGACCTAGACAAATTAGAGGATTGGGCCAAAAGAAATCTGATGAGGTTCAACAAGGACAAGTGCAGAGTCCTGCACTTAGGACGGAAGAATCCCATGCACTGCTACAGACTAGGGACCGAATGGCTGGGCAGCAGTTCTGCAGAAAAGGACCTAGGGGTTACAGTGGACGAAAAGCTGAATATGAGTCAACAGTGTGCCCTTGTTGCCAAGAAGGCTAACGGCATTTTGGGCTGTATAAGTAGGGGCATTTCCAGCAGATCGAGGGATGTGATTATTCCCCTCTATTCGGCACTGGTGAGGCCTCATTTGGAGTACTGTGTCCAGTTTTGGGCCCCACACTACAAGAAGGATGTGGATAAATTGGAAAGAGTCCAACGGAGGGCAACAAAAATGATTAGGGGGCTGGAGCACATGACTTATGAGGAGAGGCTGAGGGAACTGAGATTGTTTAGCCTGCAGAAGAGAAGAGTGAGGGGGGATTTGATAGCTGCTTTCAACTACCTAAAAGGGGGTTCCAAAGAGGATGGATCTAGACTGTTCTCAGTGGTAGAAGATGACAGAACAAGGAGTAATGGTCTCAAGTTGCAGAGGGGGAGGTTTAGGTTGGATATTAGGAAAAACTTTTTCACTAGTAGGGTGGTGAAGCACTGGAATGGGTTACCTAGGGAGGTGGTGGAATCTCCTTCCTTAGAGGTTTTTAAGGTCAGGCTTGACAAAGCCCTGGCTGGGATGATCTAGTTGGGGTTGGTCCTGCTTTGAGCAGGGGGTTGGACTAGATGACCTCATGAGGTCCCTTCCAACCCTGAGATTCTATGATTCTATGATTCTATGATTCTCAGCGAAACCAATATTCCCATTATTATTACTGCTTGCTGTGTGCTCCACAATATCTGTGAGAGTAAGGGGGAGATGTTTATGGCGGGGTGGGAAGTTGAGGCAAATCACCTGGCCACTGGTTATGCGCAGCCAGATACCAGGGCGACTACAAGAGTACAGCAGGGTGTGTTGCGCATCAGGGAAGCTTTGAAAACCAGTTTCATGAATGGCCAGGATGCTGTGTGAAAGTTCAGTTTTTTCCCCTTAATGAAACCCCCCTGCCCCTTGATTCACTCTACTTCCCTGTAACCCAACCGCCCTCCCCTCCCCTCCTCGGTCATCGCTTGCAGAGGCAATAAAGTCATTGTTGCTTAAAATTCATGCATTCTTTATTAATTCTTCAAACAAATAGGGGGAAATAGGGGGATAACTGCAAAGGTCGCACGGGATGGGTGGTGGAGGAAAGGAAGCACCAGGATGGGTGGTGGAGGAGGGGATGAGGGAAGGACAAGGACACACAGCACTTTAAAACTTATTGAATGCCATCCTTTTGTTGCTTGGACAGTTCTCTTGGCTTGAGTGGTTGGGTGCATGGAGGAGGCCCAAACGCGTTCTTGGGCGTCTCGGTGAGGAGGTTATGGGACTCGGGGAGGAGGGCTGTTGGTTACACAGGGGCTGTAGCGGCGGTCTGGGCTCAGGCGGCCTTTCCTGAACCATACACCTTTCCTCATCCATAAGCCGAAGGATTTTCGTTTGTTCTTCCAGTAACCTCAGAATTGCATCCTGCCTTCTCTCAGCATGCTGACGCCGCCTACTCTCTTCAGCCCGCCACTGATCATCTTCAGCACGCCACCTGTCCTCGTGATCAAATTCTGCCTTTCTGGACTCCGACAGTGTCTACCTCCATGCATTCTGCTGGGCCGTTTCAGTGTGGGAGGACTGAATCAGCTCTGAGAACATATCATCTTGATTCCTTTTTTCTTACTTCTAATCTTCGCTAGCTTCTGGGATGGTGATGAAAGGGGGAGCGTTGAAACATTTACAGCTGCGAGAGGAAACAAACGGGAGAGGAGTTGTTTAAAAGACACATATTTGAGAACAATGCTCCAAACATTATATAGCACATGTGCATTTGGTCCAAGGTTCCACTTTGCCTGGTATATTGAGGGTCTGCCGGTTTGGTGTGAGAGATCACACAAGCAGGGCCAGCGGGCAACAGAATTCGGCTTGCAGGCAGCGATGGTAAGCCACAGTCTATTGGCTTCTTTAACCTTCATAACATGTGGGAATGCTTTCAAACAACAACACCCTCATTGCCCATAACAAACAGTCGGTGGGTTTGGCCATTTAAAACGGGTTGGCAATTGAAAAGGGAGGGGCGGCGGTTTTCGGGTTAACATGCAGCGCGAACTTAATTGACCACCCGCCCACACACACACACACAGACACACACATCCAAGATGATCGCTGTTCCCACTCCCGCCACCATGTGGGTAACAGTGGGGTAGATTTCCGTTCAGCCACAGGCAAACAGCCTAGCAGGGACGGACCCCTCTGAATGCCCCCTTAATAAAATTCCCCTATTTCAACCAGGTGACCATGAATGATATCACTCTTCTGAGGATAACACAGAGATAAAGAACAGATGTTGCTTGAATGCCAGCAAACACCAGGAACATACGCCGCCATGCTTTGCAATGCAATGATTCCAGACTACATGCTACTGGCCTGGCGTGGTAGAGTGTCTTACCACGGAGCACGGGATAAGGCTGCCCTCCCCAGAAACCTTTTGCAAAGGCTTTGGGAGTACATCCAGGAGAGCCTTCTGGAGATGTCCCTGGAGGATTTCCGCTCCATCCCCGGACATGTTAACTGACTTTTCCAGTAGCTGTAGCTGTACTGGCTGCGAATTAATCATTAAACACGCTTGCTTATAAAACATGTATTAATTTAACAGAGGTACACTCACCAGAGGTCCCTTCTCCTCCTTCAAGGTCTGGGAGCACGCCTTGGGTGGGTTCGAAGGGTACTGGCTCCAGGGTGACAAAAAGTTCCTGGCTGTCAGGGAAAAGGGCTTCTCCGCTTCCTAGCTGTGTCTGTGTGCGATTTTCAGCATCATTATCATCATCTTCCTCTCCCGAAAATGCTCCTCGGTGGTTTCTGATGATCCACATATTGAATCATTGAACATGGGTGGGTCAGTGCTGGCTGCACCCCCTAGAATGGCATGCAGCTCATCATAGAATCGGTATGTCTGGGGCTCTGACCCAGAGTGGCCATTTGCATCTCTGGTTCTTTGGTAGGGTTGCCTGAGTTCCTTAATTTTAACGCGGCACTGTTGTGCGTCCCTGTTGTAGCCTCTGTCCTGCATGCCCTTGGAGACTTTGGCATATGTATTGGCATTTCTTCTTTTGGACCGTAGTTCTGCTAGCATGGTTTCATCTCCCCATACAGCGATTAGATCGTGTACCTCACGCTCGGTCCACGCTGGAGCTCGTCTTCAGTTCTGGGACTCCATCATGGTCTGCTGATGAGCTCTGCACTCACAAGCAGCTCGCCACGCTGGCCAAACAGGAAATGAAATTCAAAAGTTCGCGAGGCTTTTCCTGTCTACCTGGGCAGAGCATTTGAGCTCAGACTGCTGTCCAGAGCGGTCAAATGGTGCACTGTGGGATAGATCCAGGAGGCCAATACCGTCGAATTGTGTCCACACTAACCCAACAACTTGGCAATATCGATTTTAGCACTAATCCCCTCATTGGGGGTGGAGAAATCGATTTTAAGAGCCCTAGAAATTGATGTAAATGGCTTCGTCGTGTGGACGGGTGCACGGATCAAGAGATATAACGCTAATAAATTCGACCTAAACTCGTAGTGTAGACCAGGGCTCTGAAATCTTCCTGAGGATGCTATTAACAACCTCTGAGTTATGGCTGCAGGGTCATTTGACCAGGTCCCCTGTTACTGGACTACTTGATAATACCAGTATTTTTCCACTGGCTGGTTGTGGATATCAAAATGGGAAACAAAGAATTCCTGCCATATGAAAAAACTATTTAAGGCAGGGGAATGAAATCATCATAGTTTGTTCTTCACTAACTCCCCTCCCAAGAAAAAAGGGTGCTGGAAACAAAGAGACTGAGTGGGGGGGGGGGGGGGGGGGAAGGACTGAGCCCAGGCTAGAGGGTATCTGGCCTATGAAAGGGATATTTGGAATTTTAAGCTGCAAGCAAGGACAGCTTGCCTTCAAGAATCTCTTCAATCTTTCCAGAATATGGTGAGAATGTGTTGCTTATAACCAGTTTCTATAGTATATTAAGCTTAGATTGTGTGTTGGTTTTATTTGCTAGGTGATCTGCTTTGACCTGTTTGCTATCCCTTATAATCACTTAACATCTATCTTTTGTAGTTAATAAACTTGCTTTTGTTTTGTCTGAAACCAGTGTGTGTAGAAATTCCAATTTGGAGCAGAAAGCTGTGTATAGTCCCCTCCACACTGAGGGGGCAAATTTCATGAGCTTATGCAGTATAGTCCTCTGTGCAGCGCAATGTGGTATAATTTTTGATTTATCCTCTAGAGGGGGTGTGTGCACTTGCATACTGGGCAATTCCTTAGCAGAGCCTTCCCATGCAGAGCCGATTTCAGTGTCTGTGGGTTTCTGCAGCTGGGTGTATCCCTACATGTCTGCTGGTGTAAGTGTGAGACTGGGAGCGTGTCTGCAGCTTCTCACAGCATTACAGGGTGAAAGGGAGCCCAGGCTGGTGGGCCAGGCAAACTCAGTGGTACCCCAGTCTCAGGGGGCACCCCAAAAGGGGGAACCCATCGAAGGAGCCTCTAGTAATTAATCCCTGAAATCCCTCACCATTTGTGTGTGTGTGTGTGAGAAGCAACTTCTACATCAGACAGACAATGCACGGAGTTAGTATTTGGAAAAATGAAACTGCCTGCCTGACCTGTGTTCTTGAGACCCTGATTACCAGGGTGGGCTGGGGCAGAGAAGACAAGAAGAAGTTACTGGGTATAGGGGAACACAAAATATCTTTCCCATCCAGGGAACATGTGATATTTAAAAAAAAAAAAAAACTTTCCTGTCACAAATAAGGCTGAAAAGTGAATTTTGCTTTTTTGTGAACTGACAATTAAAAAAAAAAGTTTGGTTCAGGTGAGCTGAAATGTTTTGTTTATATGTTGATTTTTTTGTTGTTGTTGACAACTATAATTAGCTTATATTTCTGAACCAAAGCAGTTTTCAACTGAAAAATAGATTTTTTTCACTTTGAAAGAGTTAGAATGTCCCATTTAGAAAACTTCAATGTTTTTCCAATTTGTTTTCTAAACGAGAAATTTGTCGAAACCAACTCTTCCCTGAAAATGCCTTTGTGTTTAACAAATTTGTATTTTCAAATGAAAAGACTTAACTGAAAAAATCCTGACCAGCTCTGTTACTGCACTAGGAGCCTGACTGACATACCAAGATAATCAGTCCTACTCCCAGAATATGATCACCCAGAAACGGGCAGCCAGCCCACTGTTTGCAGGAAGGTAAGGAACTCAGCCTCCAGCAAGAGCCCCTTAGTTGTTCTCTAAGTATCAGAGGGATAGCCGGGTTAGTTTGTATCCGCAAAAACAACAAGGAGTCCGGTTGCACTGTAAAGACTAACATTTATTTGGGCACGGTGCCACCGGACTCCTCGTTGTTTTTGTTGTATTTGTTCTCTGAAAACTAGGAATGAAAAAACAAATCCTAGATTAACTGTTCAGAAAGAGGAGCCCAACACACATGAATCACCCAGTTGCAAAAACAGTGCTCCTCACTCAAGGTGACCAGTCACCAAAAGTCTCTGGTAACTTAGGCATCAGGTAGAAAAACAAGCCAGTCACTCCGCACAAGCCTTTGCCAACTGCAAGCTGAAAACAACAAATAGAGAGAAGAACCAGCCTGCCTTTGTCTGGACAAAGGAGAAATGAAAAAAGCAGGCCTCACAGACTATCCATAGGTGGGAGGGAAAAACCTGACTGCTAGTCTTTTCTGTTAGGCATCCTTTACACCAGAAGTGAGGGGAAGGCCAATGTCTGAGAAACCCAGGAATCCACTCCACTATAGAGGGTACCCTGTTGAACTCTCAGGGGGACATCACAACTGTGAGTATTGTCTTTATTCTTTAGGTGGCTGGGAAAGAACTCTAGCATAGGCCACACGCAGGGGGACATATGCGAGCAGGTGCCCACCCCTCCCACCCCCCGATTTCTGCTTGGCCTGCCGGGGGACAGGGACTTTACTTTCTTACCTTTAGTGAGGTGGAGAATAGAGTTTTCTATTGGAGTTGGGAAGCATTGATTGATTTATTTCTGATTTCCTTGCTCCACAATGAAAGACTTTGAAGAAGGTGTAAATGAGCAGCTTGCTCCTGTCAGCTGTAAAATTCTTCATACAGAGCATGCTCACTCCTCTTCCTTTCCCATCTCCTTGGTTTAAGCTACGCTCCTTATTGAGAATGTGACCATGGGTGCCTGAAGGAAATACCCCGTTTGTAAATAAAATGGGATTCTCTTCAGTGTGTGACATGAAGCAGTTAAACATGGATCCTTAGGCAGACTTTCAAATTAATCCTTACAGTTTCTTGACTGAAGAGAGACAGATTTGAAATTTAGGTCCTACTTTTAATTCATGCTGCCAAAATTAGGATTCTACACAATTGCTTTGCCAGTCAGTCTGAGCCTGTTTTATCGCCCTTCAGTGTCATACTATACTTCATCTTAGCAACAAATTAGGGAAGCAGATCTATGAGAGAATGACTTCATATTCACTTTCAGAAAAAGCAACTTCTGAATGTTTTCTGGTTCAAGAGAAATGGTTTTGTCAGAAATAACACCACTTGCCAAACTAAATATGAATACAAAATATACTGTGCTGTATAGTTGATTGCTGGTGAGTCCAGTACATAACCATAAGTTCTGCAAACACTGTTACCTTATCCTGTTAAAATAAATGGTTTTCTACTGAAATGTAATTTGTTGCTTGACCTGCTATTCCACCCATCACTGGTGATGTAAAACCACTGCCACAGGTCACTTTGAAGCACATGTATTGCTCTAAGTTCCTAGGCATCAAGTAATTGAAATAACTTTTAAGTAGAAAATAATTAGGATAAAGATGGATACAAATATGCAAATGTTGCAAAGTTATAAAAACGTTTAGTTGTAGTTATTCTATTCCACATTCTAATACTATTATTCTATATCTGAGCTCTGGGCTAATTTAATGTAATGTTGTTTTTTTGTCTAAATGGAAAATGTTTGTGGGTTGTTGTTTTTTTAACTGTTAAAGTAATCTACCTTTTCTTTCCCAGATTATAAATATACTTTTGTCTTGCAAAGTAAAGACTTTCTGTATTTTAAAGTTATGTAATAAAGTTTACTAGAAATTAATAAGAGTGGGGAAAAGTTTATGCTCTACATGTTTAATAAAGACAGTTTGGTGCAAGAAAAGAAATGAAAAAAGTTGGGTGTTTGTGAGGAACATTAGATCTAACTTGTTGACTAATGATGAAAGAGAAAACTGCCAAAAAAAGTGGCAAAACATGATGATTTATTAAAATTTAGAGCTGTATGATGTCTGTTACTAGGACTTCTCTGTAAAATCTTATTTAAAAATAGAGCTTTATAAGAAATTTTGCATAGAGCAGCAAGCTAGAATCCTAGTGGATAGAGGAAAAAACGTTGTCATGTTTTCTGGTTCTCTAAGTAGTTTACACTTCTTATACTAGAATATGAAGGGGTTGTGCCTCATCTTCATGGATGCACAAAGTAGAGAGAGATGCAAACAGTCTTTTGCCCCTGCACACACACAATAGTAGTTCTGAGTGCAAGAACTACTCCCAGGTAGTGCTGAAAGTGACATGACTACAAAGATATGAGAGGACAAATGAGGGAGCATGCAGGACTTAGCCCTGTCTTCCTCCCTGCAGAGTCAGAAAAACATGTACAACCAAATGGCGAATGCACACTACCTCCTGTCCAAGGCTGACACACTGGGCACAGTCCTTTGTGCTCCTAGAAGTATTATACTTGCATTAGATACAATGACCAAGACTGTTAAAAGTGAATAGTGACTTATAGTGCCCAAGTTGGGGGATACCTTAAAAGAGCCTGATTTTCAGAAATGGAAGAGCACCCATATCTGGAAAAGGCCCCTTTAAGGTGTCACAAGTGCAGTACCCTGAAATGTAACACACACAAAAGGACTAGTTACAGTTTAGTAGCCGTGTTAGTCTGTGTCAGCAAAAAGAAAATAAGAAAGAAAGAAATACTTGTGGCACCTTAGAGACTAACAAATTCAGTGTTGACAATCTTGGTGTGTCTTCACTAGAGCTCCTGCCATTTAAAAAGAGAAGATTCCTCCTTTTTATGCCAAGAAACAAATTTAAAATTAGAAGGCACGATTATTTTTCTTGATTGAGAATAAAGCATCCAATGTTCATTTATACAAAACCAAATTAGTTTAAAAAAAAATCTCAGACTCTTGCTGTGAAATTGTATAAATAACACAGATATTCATAGCAAAGTCATTGGACCAGATTTTTTTGTCCTGATTCGAGTTGCCTTGCCTTAACAGTGCAAAACAGTCTACATTACCAGTGCAGATGAAGATTTCCCCAGATATGGAGAAATCCTCAGGTGGTATAGAGATGCCATTGCTGGTGATGGCAAAGACAGGAGCAGATTTTCTCGTGCGCTGCTGATCCTGAGGCAAAGCAGGGTCCCTGTGCGCCTGTTACAGCTGGTGTAGTTTGGGGCAACCTTTACACTGCTCTAAATTATGACTGGAGCCATGTTGGCCTCCAAACTGTCTAGGATCAAGAGAATGGAAAGGCAAAGGAGCTGTGCCAAGTCCAAAATAAATGAAGCAGAAAATCCATGTCATTATATTGAAATGAGAGATAGTAGGTCAAATTCAAATGATCGATTTTATACATACATAACTTGGAATGGCCAGGTTTTCGGTTTGGCATTCCCAGGGATGAAAGTAAATTTTTTCTCTTACCGGTGCGGGGAGCAGCTTTGCATCCCCCTGGCAGCCCCCGCCCTGCACCGCCCAGGGCTGGGTAGCTGCTCCTTTTGCCTCCCCCACCCCGTCAGTAGCTGAGGGGGCGCAAAAGGGGCAGTGCTTTAAGCAGTGTCCTTTAAAGCGCAGCCGTTGCAAAATGACCTTGCTTAAAGCACTGCCGCGGCAGCACTTTAACGTCCCTGTCCCTCTTTGCCCCCCTCCTCCTCGGCCACCGACGGAGTGGGGCAAAAGGAGCAGCTACCCAGCCCTGGCAGTGGATGTTAAAATGCTGCCGCGGCAGTGCTTTAAGCAAGGTCCTTTTGCCACGGCAGTGCTTTAAAGGACCCTGCTTAAATGTCTCTGCTCCTTTTGCGTCCCCCCCACTCCCCCGTTGGCAGCCCTGCCAGTAGAGACCTGGCAGGGCCACCGATGGGGGTATGTGCAAAAAGAGCAGCGACGTTAAAGCTCTGAAGGCAGAACCTCTGCCAGCAGCAGCGCAGAAGTAAAGATAGCATGGTATAGTTTTGCCACTCTTACTTCTGCGCTGCTGCTGGCAGAGGTTCTGCCTTCCGAGCTTGGTGCCTGGCCAACAGCTGGCACTCTGGCTGCCCAGCTCTGAAGTCAGTGCAGACGTACGGGTGGCAATACCATTACCCCCCTAACTAACAGCTGAAACCAGTGGGGAGCTCTTGGTAAATCTTCCATCTTTAGGTGAATTACTCTGAGGGCCAAATTCCCCCCACACACACACACACATACTCACACTCATGATGAATAATTTTTTATTCCATGAATAATAATTACAGAGAGGGCCTGATTCAAAGTCCATTGAAGTCAATCAAATGAGAATTCCTATTGACTTCAATGGTGTTTGAAACAGGCCTAAAATAATTTACTAGCGATTCTGAGCAAAGGAGACAAATATGGGTTCTGAGTGTCGGTGCTAGGTAAGTGAATATGATCTTTCACAAAATGAAAGCGTCACATATTGGCTTCTTGAAATTATATTCTAAGGGTACGTCTACACTACAGAATTAGGTCGAAATTATAGAAGTCGATATATTAAAACCCGAATTTATGGAATCGATTGTGTGTGTCCCCCACTAAAGAGCATTAAGACCATGAGGTCGATTGACTGTGTCCACAGTAGCGAGACTAGCATCGACCTTCGGAGCATTGCATTGCGGGTAGCTATCCCACAGTTCCCGCAGTCTTCGCCGCCCATTGGAATTCTGGGTTGCGATCCCAAAGCCTGATGGGGCAGAAAACATTGTCGCTGGTGGTTCTGGGAACATGTCATCAAGCCATCAACTAACAACGTCCCTCCCTCCCTCCTTGAAAGCAATCTTTTTCGCGCCTTTTTTCCGGGGTTTCCCTGTTTGCTATGGAAGCCTGCTCAGCTCTCAATTATCGTACATCTCCAGCGTACGCCTGGACATTAGGTCTAGTGGGGATTCAGTCATGCTATAATACGGGCAGAGGGATAGCTCAGCGTTCTGAGCGTTGGCCCGCTAAACCCGGGGTTGCGAGTTCAATCCTTGAGGGGGCCATTCTGCCTGAGGCTGGTAGTCATGGGATTACACAGCATAAGCTCCTTCCCTTCTAGCTGCAGATGGTGCAATATGCTATAAATGGTTGTGGTCGCGGGACCATACAGCAGCAGCTCCTTGCCTTCTAGCTGCAGATCGTACAATATGCTTGAAATTCATGTGCTCCTGGCCGGCGGCCTATTTTCTGGCTGGCCGGGGGCGCTTGGATATAAATGGGAGTGACCAGAGTGACTCTGGTCATTCTCTTTTTTACGTTTTGTTTAAGGGAGATTCAGCACTGCCTGGAACACGGGCAGAGGGATAGCTCAGCGGTATGAGCGTTGGCCCGCTAAACCCGGGGTTGCGAGTTCAATCCTTGAGGGGGCCAGGAGAGCATATTGTACCATCTGCTGCTAGAAGGGAAGGCGCCTAACCCTTGCTCACCGCATATTGTACTATCTGCAGCTAGAAGGAAATGAGCCTAACCCTTGCTCCCCACTCCCTCCGTGAAAGCAACTGAGGGGGGAGCCAAAAATCCTTTCGCGCCTTTTTTCATGCGGGCGCCATATTGCTGACACCATTGTTATCCACCCGCCGCTTCTGCTCCCACTCTGCTGTCCTGCAAACAGCATACCAGGGAAAGCATGGAGCACGATCAGATCACTGCAACTGTTATCGCAGTTATGAACACCACGTACATTGTCAAGGAGTATATGGCGAATGAGAACAAGGAGCTGCTAGAGCAACAGGAGGCGAGGAGGGGACAGCAGCAGCCTGAGGACAGTGATGAGGACATGCACACAGACCTCTCTCAAAAAAGCCCCCCCCCGCAAGGTGGACATCATGGTGGTAATGGGGCTTGTTGATACAGTGGAACGCCGATTCTGTGCCCGGGAAACAAGCACAGACTGGTGGGACCACATAGTGCTGCAGGTTTGGGATGAATCCCAGTGGCTGTGAAACTTTCGCATGCGTAAGGGCATTTTCATGGAACTTTGTGAGTTGCTGTTCCCTGCCCTGAAGCACCAGAACACCAAGATGAGAGCAGCCTTCACAGTAGATAAGCGACTGGCGATAGCCCTGTGGAAGCTTGCAACGCCAGACAGCTACCGGTCAGTCGCGAATCAGTTCGGAGTGGGAAAATCTACAGTGGGGGCTGTTGTCATGCAAGTAGCCAGGGCGATCACCAAGCTGCTTGTACCAAGGGTTGTGAGTCTGGGAAATGTGCAGGTCATAGTGGATGGTTTTGCAGCAATGGGGTTCCCGAACTGTGGAGGGGTGATAGACGGAACCCATATCCCTATCTTGGCACCGGACCACCAAGCCAGTGAGTACATAAACCGAAAGGGTTACTTTTCAATAGTGCCGCAAGCACTGGTGGATCATAAGGGACGTTTCACGAACATCAACGTGGGATGGCCGGGAAAGGTACATGACGCTCGCATCTTCAGGAACTCTGGTCTGTTTCAGCTGCTGCAGCAAGGGACTTTCTTCCCAGACCAGAAAATAACCGTTGGGGATGTTGAGATGCCCATAGTTATCCTTGGGGACCCAGCCTACCCCTTAATGCCACGGCTCATGAAGCCATACACAGGTAGCCTGGACAGTAGTGAGGACCTTTTCAACTATAGGCTGAGCAAGTGCAGAATGGTGGTGGAATGTGCATTTGGCCGTTTAAAAGCTCGCTGGTGAAGTTTATTGACTAGGTTAGATCTCAGCGAAAACAATATTCCCATTATTATTACTGCTTGCTGTGCGCTCCACAATATCTGTGAGAGTAAGGGGGAGACGTTTATGGCGGGGTGGGAGGTTGAGGCAAATCGCCTGGCCACTGGTTATGCGCAGCCAGACACCAGGGCTATTACAAGAGTACAGCAGGGTGCGTTGCACATCAGGGAAGCTTTGAAAACCAGTTTCATGAATGGCCAGAATGCTGTGTGAAAGTTCTGTTTTTCCCCAGTAATGAAAAGCCCCGCCCCTTCATTCGCTCTACTTCCCTTTACCCAAACCACCCTGCCCTCCCACCCTCGGTCACCGCAGAGGAAATAAAGTCATTGTTGCTTAAAAATCATGCATTCTTTATTAATTCGTAAAACACAGAGGGGGAACTATGGGGGTAACTGACACAGTCTCCCGGGATAGGTGGTGGAGGAAGGGAAGCACCAGGATGGGTGGTGGAGGAGGGGATGAGGGAAGGACAAGGACACACAGCACTTTAAAACTTATTGAATGCCAGCCCTTTCTTGCTTGGACTGTTCTCTTGGCTTGAGTGGTTGGGTGCACGGAGGCCACCCAAACGCGTTCTTGGGCATCTCGGGGATGAGGTTATGGGACTCGGGAAGGAGGGCTGTTGGTTACACAGGGGCTGTAGCGGCGGTCTGGGCTCAGGCGGCCTTTCCTGAACCCTACGCCTTTCCTCAGCCATAAGCCGGAGGATTTCCGTTTGATCCTCCAGTAGCCTCAGAATTGCATCCTGCCTTCTCTCTGCACGCTGACGCCACCTACTCTCTTCATCCCGCCGCTGTCTCTCTTCATCCCACCAGTCATTGTCTTCAGCACGCCACCTGTCCGCGCGATCAAATTCTGCCTTCCTGGACTCCGACAGTGTCTGCCTCCACGCATTCTGCTGGGCAGCCTCAGTGTGGGAGGATTCCATGAGTTCTGAGAACATATCGTCTCGATTCCTTTTTTTTTTACTTCTAATCTTCGCTAGCCTCTGGGACGGTGATGAAAGGGGTGGCGTTGAAACATTTGCAGCTGCGGGAGGAAACAAACGGGAGAGGAGTAGTTTAAAAGACACATATTAGAGAACAATGCTCCAAACATTACATATCACATGTGCATTTGGTCCAAGGTTGCACTTTGCCTGTTATATTGAGGGTCTGCCGGTTTGGTGTGAGAGATCACACAAGCAGGTCCGGCGGGCAACAGAATTCGGCTTGCTGGCAGCCATGGTAAGACACAGTCTATAGGCTTCTTTAACCTTCATAACATGAGGGATTGTTTTCAAACAGCAACCCCCTCATTTCCCATAACAAACATCCTTTGGACTGGCAATTTAAAACAAACAGGTTGGCAATTGAAAAGGGAGGGGCGGTGGTTTTCGGGTTAACATGCAGCGCGAACCTAATCTACACCACCCCCCCACACAGACACACATCCAAGATGTTTGCTGTTCCCCCTCCCCCCACCGCGTGGGTCACAGCGGGGAAGATTTCCGTTCAGCCACAGGCAAACAGCCCAGCAGGGACGGAGCCCCTCTGAATACCCCCTTAATAAAATTCCCCTATTTCAACCAGGTGACCATGAATGATCTCACTCTTCTGAGGATAACACAGACAGATAAAGAACGGATGTTGCTTGAATGCCAGCAAACACCAGGACCATACGCCGCCATGCTTTGCAAAGCAATGATTCCAGACTACGTGCTACTGGCCTGGCGTGGTAGAGTGTGTTACCACGGAGCACAGGATAAGGCTGCCCTCCCCAGAAACCTTTTGCACAGGCTTTGGGAGTACATCCAGGAGATCTTTCTGGAGATGTCCCCGGAGGATTTCTGCTCCATCCCCGAACATGTTAATAGAGTTTTCCATTAGCTGTAGCTGTACTGGCCACGAATTAATCGTTAAACACGATTGCTTATAAAACATGTATTAATTTAACAGAGGTACACTCACCAGAGGTCCCTTCTCCTGCATCGAGCATGCCTTGGGAGGGTTCGTAGGGTACTGGCTCCAGGGTGACAAAGAGTTCCTGGCTCTCGGGGAAAAGGGCTTCTCTGCTTCCTTGCTGTGTCTGTGTGCTATTTACAGCATCATTATCATCCTCACGCTCCTCTGTGGTTTCTGATGATCCACATACGGAGTCATAC
This sequence comes from Chelydra serpentina, assembly GCA_037349315.1. NCBI lineage: Eukaryota > Metazoa > Chordata > Testudines > Chelydridae > Chelydra > Chelydra serpentina. The sequence goes on from JBAIAC010000004.1 coordinate 84,572,358, forward strand.
CACCTGGGTGGGTCAGTGTTGGCTGCACCTCCTAGAATGGCATGCAGCTCATCATAGAAGTGGTATGTCTGGGGCTGTGACCCAGAGCGTTTGTTTGCATCTCTGGTTTTTTGGTAGGCTTGCCTGAGCTCCTTAATTTTCACGCGGCACTGTTGCGCGTCCCTGTTGTAGCCTCTGTCCTGCATGCCCTTGGAGACTTTGGCATATGTATTGGCGTTTCTTCTTTTGAACCCTAGCTCTGCTAGCACGGTTTCGTCTCCCCATACAGCGATCAGATCGAGTACCTCACGCTCGGTCCATGCTGGAGCTCGTCTTCGGTTCTGGGACTCCATCAAGGGCACCTCTGCTGATGAGATCTGTGCTCACCTGCAGCTCACCACGCTGGCCAAACAGGAAATGAAATTCAAAAGTTCGCGGGGCTTTTCCTGTCTACCTGGGCGGAGCATTCGAGCTCAGACCACTGTCCAGAGCGGTCAGATGTTGCACTGTGGGATAGATTCAGGAGGCCAATACCTTCGAATTGTGTCCTCACTAAGCCTACATTGATTCGGCAATATCGCTTTAAGCGCTAATCCCCTCGTTGGGGGTGGAGTGGTGAGATCGATTTTAAGAGCCCTAGAAGTCGATGTTAAGGGCTTCGGCGTGTGGATGGGTGCACTGATCAATTGAAATAACGCTAATAAATTCGACCTAAACTCGTAGTGTAGACCAGGGCTAAGACTAAGAAACAGTAGGCAGAAATTATGTATTGTGTGGATTTCACAAGAAACAGGTATTTCCTCTAGAAATTATTGAATACAGCATATATATTTTCCCCATTGATAAATCCACCTTTCCCTTACTGCAGTACAAATGCAATTGTAACAATTCATTCCATATTAAAGATGTCTCAAAATATCCCCAAGTGGTTGATCTAGTCCATAATCACTGGAGCTTTATGACCATCATGCACAGGCTTTAGTTCTATTAACATCCTATATCAATGGTAGCAGTTGCAAAATTCTGCCTGAATAGAATATATTTGTTTTGATACATTATCTATTTCATCCAATATATATTCCATCGAATAATATATTATATGAAATTCCATTCTATTCAGTCATGAAATATTACTTGCTAGTAGAAATTACTAAGATTTCAGTCATATATGGCAGGTCTTTTCTTTTTTTAACAAAATATCCTTTACGCTTAAGAATTAGTCTATTTGGCATTAGCTGTTGTCCAGAATGTGGATTCTGCGTTACCTTTAAGTGCAAGAAAAAATGTCATTGCCTTCCCTGTATTGTATATCTTTTCCAATGGCAAAGTAGATCTTTTCTTATGTACTGTGTGCACATTTGGCAACAGAAATTGCATACAACATTTAGTTGTGTGTTTTACTAAATTTACTAAACTAATCTGTTTAGTACAAGCAAGAAAGCATTGATCCACTTTAAGTAATATTGTTCAAGTGAGAAAGACCTCAATTCGGTCTAGCTACAGAGCTTAAATGAAGATGATAATGGGTCTACTTGCTGTTTTTATAACCAAACAAATTCTCAGTCACAGTCTGCTCCCATTGTCATTCTGAAATCACATAAGAAGACTAATCACATGAATATATAATCACATATCGCCAATTCAGTGATGTATACTACAGGGAACTTTGCCTAGTATGAGATCATAATGCTCACTAACACACTGAGTGGGTATGAAATATCACATGTATAATTTTAATTTAAACCAGGGAAGGCACCGAGGTACATCAGCTTAATAATCCTTGAAAAAGAGAAATCAGATTCAGATAAGTTATTTAAATGTTTATGGCTCTAGTGACATCCATAACCTCCTTGAGTATACAGCCTCAGTAGAGAACTGGGTAAAAGGTAGTGGAATCAACCTTTGAAAGATTGGTCTGCTACCCAAAGCAGGTGGATTCTAACAGCTGGAAGCAGGTTTACTTTTTTCAAAGTTATTCACCAGGATGGTTGTACTAATTACTTGGGGATGTGGGTTAAAGTGAAGTGCAGTTTTCTTCACAATGGCATTTTCGCTAAAGAAATAAAGCAATCGTGCATTCTCATTCAACACAGTACCATTTAGGAATATTCTGTACTACACACCAATTTTAAGGCAACTATATGGTTGCATGACTGGGACTGGGAGAGTTACAAGCATTGTGATGACTGTAGTGCATTTGGCAGGAGTGACCGATTCTCCTTCAACCTAATAAGGGATAGGTATAACAAAGGGTTCTGGCAGCTAGTCACCCATACACTCTGGGTTTCAGATTACATTCTCAAGAGGAACACAATAGATCACCTTGGAAATGCAATAGTAGGCAGGTACTGCACTCTCCAGCTCGCAGCCAGAAAATCTCTCAGCAAGCCAAAGTACCTTACAGTATCAGAACAATAATCAAGTGCAATAACCGTATGATAGTAAAAAGGCAGAACAAGAGATGTACGTAGTGGATTGACCAAAAGCTCATGATCCATGCCATATCACAATATCAGAGGTACCACAGATCAAAAATTGCATGCTCTCCCATTATTACTGAAATCCCTGATACATGGCCTGATGCTCTTGCCTCATGTAATATAAGATCCTGCATTATGTCCACATGAAAACTGACAACATGGTACTCAGCAGAAACTAGAGTACTCACCCCTAAAGGAAGTGGATATGTCAGTGGCTACCTCAGTCATTATACACGCAGCTGAACTGGCTGCTCTGAAATCAGAATCCTATTGGGAGAAGACACAGTTATGCCAGTCATGACACCAGCAGATATTCTGTATAGCAGCTTAGCAGATGCAGAAGAATCCAAATACTTTAATAGCAGGAAATGAGTACATGAGTACTTGGCTTGTATGATAGCCATAAGGCTCTCATAAGGCACACATCTTTAATATATATATGCATGCAATGGACACAAGGGAGAATCTGACAGTAACAAGCTCCTCATTGATTTTGTTTCTAGGATATCTAATACTGACTATTGTTACGGTAATAGGGTATCAGAGGGGTAGCCATGTTAGTTTTTCCACTGCTTGCATCCGAAGAAATGGGTATTCACCCACGAAAGCTTATGCTCCAATACCTCTGTTAGTCTATAAGGTGCCACAGGACCCTTTGTTGGTAATAGGGTAGTTGATGCTGTAGTAAGCATAATAGTGTACTCCGAAAAAAAGTGGACACAGCTGATTTAATATTCCAGATGCAGTAGTGATTGCTGCCTGCCTCTCTCTCTCTTTCATCCTCGCCTCTCTTCTCTTTTACCCCCCACTCTGCCAACAGTTCTCTGAAAACGTGGCTATCTATAGAACCTGTTCCAACTGGACAAAGTATATGCAACAGTATATGTGATGTGTACATTATGCTGATCCTGCGCAAGTGCTATTCGTAGTTGCTGGGCTCCACAAAATATAAATTTAAATACATTCAGTTATTCACAGTCCACTACCAGATCTGCATACAGAAGTCACATGTCAGCTGTCGGTCCAGTGTCAGCTTGACAATAATAAAAGCCTGCATTCCCAAAGCAGTTAACGAGTGCTGGGCAAAAGGCCTTCTCCAGCAAGTGGAACAATGGGTTCCAGAGCACAGAGTGAAGAGTAAGTTGTGACAGGTTGAGTCTCCTGACACCATGACTAGAAACGAAATCTGTATGTCAGTGAGCATCACCTGCCAACAGCTATGTTGCTTGGCACTGCAACCTAAATTATACTGAGTGGCCAGGGGTGTCATTTACTTTGACTATGGTCGTTTTTTTTTTTTTCATTCTGGACATATCCTGAATCATGGATGCAGGAATGCTGGAGTTGCTTCCAGAAAGCCAACCAGACAGGGTTGGATCTGGTACTTTTTATGCAAGAGACTACCATAGCAGTGATGTTGTGTGAAGGATATTAAATTTGGTGATGAGTTTTATGTGGATGGTATCAGTGATTATTCCCTTGTAGACCTGATGTGACAGCTATGGTCAAGATCAACTGCTAGCCATCTGTTTTCCAGATTAAGTTTCAAGCTAGCTCTTGGCCAGGATAAATGGATATGTCAACACATCAGCCTTCTCACAATTACAAAGCATGTGATGCCTGTAACTTTAGATGGTTTGTTGCTTGAACCCTTAAATGGGGAGAGATTGAGGCTCAATAGTGTGAAGCAATGCAAAGGTATATCATGGGAGATTAAAATGCAAGACATTGGCGGTGACCACAAAAGGAGATAATAAGAACTGCAGAGTAGCTGTGAGTTGTAGGCTGGATATCTAGCCAATGTTGCATGAAAATGGCTTTTCTACTTGCTTTGCATAGACATATTAACATCATCCCTTCTTACTAGGAACACTGCTGAAGGATCTCTTTATGTGTTCTGCAAGCATCACAATATGCTTCAGTTGTAATATGTAATGTTTTGGTTAAAATGACACCTAATGGCTGGTTTTTATAATTGCAAGAGTAGTTTCACAACAGATTGCATTCTGAAAACTTTTCTGAACTTGTGTTTTAAAGATCACATTTCCTGTTGTCTCTTCGGTGCACTTTACTGTTGAGATGAGTTCCTGTCTGCTTCCTATAAAACTTGCCCATACCGGTATTGCCCTGGCCTCTTCTTTTGTCATTCAGTGTTGCACGCATTCTAAAACAATATGCATTTCCTCACCTTTTGGGGGCGAAGCCAGACTTTGAGGTACCTGCTCCCCTACTTGGTGTAAACTTTGCTTGTGCCAATCAGAAACTAACACAAACAGGTTTTGGGCCCCGTCCCCTATGACACTTCTATGATGTCATAATTGGTACTTTATGGGCCTGCCTGCCATGTGCAGGCAGGAAGAGGAGAAAGAAAAACGAATCCTGTGTATCCTGTGTACACCCGTAACTGAGCCTGATCACCTCGAAGCCTCTCTCTCAGCTCACGTGTTTCAAACAGTGTTTCTACGTTTGCCGGTCATTATGCGTTGGTTTGTATTTGTGAGTATCAGTTATTACTAAATGCTGCATCTTTGTTTATAAATATTGTTAGTAGATATTTTAGTCATTGTGTGTTTTAAGTTTCATTAACTCTATTAGCTAATCTAACGCTGCTCCCCTACCCCTTGTAATGATCCCCAATAAAACTTTAAATTGATTAATTTTAGTTGTGTGTGTGTGTGTGCGTGTCTGCAGTTTGCATCGTGACCCATACTCTCCTTGCATCCCTTACCAATATAGTCTATTGTCACGTGCAGCCTAGTAAATAACAGGCCTGCATTTTCTTTCGCCCCTGCGTGCCCGTGGCAATCCACATTTACCATTACCAATGTACGTGTCCCTTTCCTTCTATTTTTAAACACAAACACTTTGATACCTTTTGTATCTCTCTGGAGAAATAGCAACACATTTCTTTCAAGTAACCAACCACATTCAGCTGTATTTCTTAAGGGTCACCACAACATATATGGCTTGGGTCTACCAACAACAGTTAATAAGTGAGCAATTGCAGTCCGTGGTTTACTCCCTTAAACAGTCCTTTTGTGCAAGGAAAAATAAACCCTACATCTCAGTCTTGGGGTACAGAAGTTTATGTTGTATGAAACTATGCACAATGGAACCATTGAATGGTTTTGTTCATTCAGTTTACTCAATGATGTGATAGAGGGGGCTTCCAATAACAATATGTTTAACATTGTAACACGACCTATTGAAAGGAATGTTGGAATGATTTCCCTTTCTTTAATTTCACTCCCTTCTCTAGATATTGCTGAGTCATCCCTCTCTGAGCTGACATGTTCCTGAAGCACAAAAGTACTTTTGAAGAGCATCTCCCCCTGCCACACTTTCAAATGGACCAACTAGTGCCATATAGTAGATATAATGAATATAATAATATTATTATTATTAATAAAACAAACTCCAAATTAGAAATCTGCTGGAGATTCCCTATTTTCATCTCCACTACCCACTTCAAAGGCCCAAGAATAATACAGTACTATACTGTCAATATATTCAGCATCTTTTTTAGGAGCAAACATTATCATACAAGTGCAGATTAGTACTTTTTTTTGCCAAGTGTGCTGTCTCATTTCTTGGTCAAAGTTATGAGAAAGCATTTTGCTTGTCTACTCAATTATTTCTCTAAGCCAGTGGTTATTAAACTTCATTGCAGTCTGACCCCCTTCTAACAACAAAAATGACTACATGGGGAGAAGTGGGGACCGAAGCCTGAATCTGCCGGAGTCCCACCACCACGGGTGGTGGGGCCAAAGCCTGAGCCTCACATCCCCTGGTGGGGAAGGGGTCAAAGCTAACACTGAAAGGTTTCAGCCCCAGCTAGGGGGCCTGTAACCTGAGCCCCACCACCCAGAGCTGTGAGGCCCAGGATTCGTCCCCAAGCCACAGCAAATCTAAGACAGCCCTGGAGACCCTATTAAAATGTGGTCACAACCCATTTTGAGTTCCTGACCCACAGTTTGAGAACTGCTCCTTTAAACCTTTTCTTTCTGCAAGCCCATGCACAATCCATGCACAGGGAAATACGTTTGTGGGGGTGCCTTCTCAAAACACTTTGTTGCATCTGATGAAAGTACTTGAACCTACTTGTCTGGATATCTGCATTCTCTGAAAGCTTTCTGATATAGATCTGGATATCTTAAAAACTACCCTGGGTTCAGGTTGGTACCTATGGGTCTATAAAAGTATACTTCCTAGCTACCTATAAAACAAACTTATGAACAATTCTTTAGAAGAGCTAACATTCTAATTCTAAAATACTTAAGTAGAAAAACAAAAACTTCCATTTCCTTCTGCTGGAAATATTAATCCCCTTGGTCAAATTGTTTCCATTGAGAGTCATAATGCAAAGGAGACTGTTATTTTATGATCTGTCCAGGGAGGGTATTCCATGTGTAAAGCCATGGAAGAAAGCACAGAGATGCTCTGGGAAAACATGCCAGGTGTTTAGTAAAGATTGGCAGCATTGGCGGTGGAAATCAAAAAGACAGAAGAGCAAAAGAAGGCAGGGCAAGGCAGAATTGTGAAGGGCCTGAAAAGTGAGCACAAAAATCTTGAATGTAGGGGAGGTGTGGGAGCCAGTTCAAGATGTCAGAGTGGATGACTTGATCAGACTGGTGAACAAGGAAGGTGATCCTCGGGGCTGTGTTTTGTTTGGATCTTTGTAGAATATATTCAAGTTCAGAAAGGGCAGAATAGAAGGTCGCTGTATTCTAGACAGGAAAATAGGGTTCATGGCTTGAATGAGAGGTTATAAAAAATCATTTTGATCTAGGAAATGTTTGGAAAGAAGTTACAAGATTTTGACATGTTTAACTTCCCCATTACTGAATTAACACTTTAATTGAAAGAAAACTTGCAGTCGATTCTTATTCACCAAAGAGAACTATGTAACTCAAACCCTTCTCAGAAAAAAATATTGGTAGTATCTGCTAGGGACATTATATGTGACTATCGTGGTCAGTACACACCTCTCGCAATCATACCCTCTGGTTGGATGTGTCCATGGTCTTTAAACAAGTTCCATCCCTGCCATCGGGCTGTATCCCCAGGGCTTCCTCCCTGGAGGCCATTGTTTTGCTCTCTTAGTCTGTTTTGGCCCCAGTCTTCAGCTGGGCCTCCTGACAGTTCATTCCCCTTCTGGTGCTTTACTGATGTCCAGTTTTAGGCCCTTCCCCAGTGGCCTATGAGGGGGACCCGGGCCCATCCACTACTCCAGGCCCTTGCCTTCACTGATGTCTTACCCTTAGCTCAGCGATCTTCTAATCTCAGGCCCAGCAGCCAGCCAGGAGCTCTTCCTTGCTCCCCCAGTCCCTACTTGCACTGGGCTGAAGTTCCCTCATCCAGCCACACCATCCATGCTCCTCAAGCTCTACCGAGGAACTGTCCTGACTCTATAGCTCCTTTTTATAGGGCCCTCCTGGGCCCTGATTGGCTGCTTCCACTGCAACCACTCTAGCCTGTTTGGAGGACCTCTCCACTGCTCCTTACCTGGGATGAGTGTGGCAGGACCCTGAGGCCTCCAGCAGGGGGCCTCTGGGCCTAGTCCACCCCATCACAGTGACATCCTAGATTGTCTGGGTTGATTTGACATACCCTGGTGCCAGACGTAGAGGAAAGCACTCTACTGACTATTCACACAACAGATCTGTGCACAAATGGACTATAGCTAAGTCTGATACATGATGACTTGCGACCTTCCTGGTGTTGCAGTGGTGAGCCATCCTTCTATAAGAACAATTACAATCTTACAGATTGCTGCTTAGCTTGTACTGTCCCAATCTATATATCAGTGTGTAAATGTGAAAAGGGGTCAATTTGTATGAATTTGCCAATGTGCCAGTCAGATTTTAAAGCTGAAATCGAACAAACTAGGTTTGCCAACTGGATAAATGTTATAGCCAGTCCAGAATGGAATCTAATAGGATAACCCCCTTTTAACTGAATCCAGGGAGCATTAGCTTACTAGTTTTAATACTGGATTCTTTTCAGGTCAACTTTAATCTGAATACTTAGTATTTCTCAAGATCAGGATATTTGGTTACTCTTAACCAACAAACAATTCATTAATTCACCCAGAACTATATTAGTACACAATCAACAGTTCACCATTCAAGTGTACGCATATCCAATATTCTAGGCATGTAATGAACAAATCAATAAACTCTTTTGAGAATTTTTCCATGACTAATGTTAAAGCTCCACAGTTATACCAAGGAATAATGCAAATCACCAAGATTTCTTATTGCATTTACTCATCATCATCAATTCTTTAGTGCTTAAAACATTTATCACACTTCAAGCATTTTTTCCAAAGAGGAAGGATGTACTTATCTTTAAGGCACTTTTGAATGTTTGTTCCCTGCTAGTTGAATGGACTGATCCAAAGTTTAGAATAGCAAAAGTGATTGTTTAAAGTAATGGTTCCAGCCTCTCTCGGGTCAATTTGCTTGGACTTAAAAAGGAGTTAAAATCTAAGATATTGTTACCTGAGGTCTCACGAGAGAGTGTAGTGTCAGCAAGATAACCTACTGTTATTTATATTATAGAATAGAAGGGGAATACAATCTTTGAAACAAAATCTCACCACTTCTTATCCTCTCAAGTCTGGGATGGAGGACTGTCCTTTCACATGCTGGTTTGGTTGTTGGTCACATTTAGGATCTGCAGCTTCTTGTTGGGTTCAGTCAAGTCTGGGATCCCACATGGTGACCTCACTTTTATACACCCTGATTTCAGGGCTCATTGCAGGACGCCACCATTTGATTCAATTGGACATTTGTCAATTGAGAGCTCTTATTTCAGTGCTCTGATTTGTCTGATTCCATCTGTATCCAGAAGATGCTGTTGTTGAAGAACAAATTTCTTCAGTTCTTTTCTTATCAGAGACTTTTTATGTTGGATTCATTTCAAGGACTTTATTTCAATATTAGCCCACTCAAAAATTAGATTCCCCCCTATTTATGCAGTTTCTTTTAATAATCCATTTATACCCTGGTTTATACCTTTCAAGATTCCTCCCTTGTGCCATATAATTTTAGAGTGCCACAACTATTTACAATGAAAAACAACAAAATCCCTTATAATCTTCTAACTGGATGGACATACTTCATACATATTTGACTGTACATTAGCATTTCATGTTAGTGTTTGCAACAGAACAAGAGAAACTATCCACGTACAGAAGGATATAATTCTGACTCACAACACAAGCAAACATGCAGCTTCTAATTTGGAATGAAAGATATGTTGATAGGGCAAAACAGATTATCCATGGTATATTTGATTTACAAGGCAAAGAAATTATAGTTTGTAATTTAGGGTGAAAAAATGTGGTTCGGATCTCTTACGAGTAACAGTAAGAGTGTCCCACATGACATTTAATCTCATATCCAGTTATTTCTAGTTTATTTAGTCACAGCTTCCCCACCCATCTCATGATGCCCAAGGGCCATTTTGCACAGGAACACAAGGTGCTATCTTTTTAGGCAACTGTTTGGAGTTTTTAGATAGGTTGGGATGGAGAAAGAAAGAAGTTTTATCCATATGCAAATAATGAGAGATTGTTGCCTATAGGAGTGACAATACTCTCATTTAGCTGTCTTAGTTTCTTTTCTTGGGGAGTCAAACTCCCAACCTTGGCTTATCTGTGGGTCATTAGATAAAGTATCTCACATAACATGAACCATTTCCTTAAAGTCTTTACTTTCTACTTTGGGATAAACAGAGGTGGATAGCTTTTCTAATTGTTGAGGGCCAGGAGAAATTAATAGTGATTAATTACACAAGGCATATGTTTTCTATGCCCCTTACATGAGTCTATGGAAAAAGTTGTCAAGAAGCTTCACCTTGACAGTGTAGGCACATCTTGTTCTTGGCTTCTTAATTTTCCTTTCCTTGGTTACCTGGTGGTGCTGGCTAGTGAGTAGTTATTGCACTCTAGGATATTCTTTTTTTTTTTAAAAGATACACACTGCCAAATTGTGGCCTAGATAGCATGGCAGTACAGGATATAAGGGGGTGTATACAGGACAGCCATTAGTGCTGGGATAGCACAACAAGCTTTTACTCTGGACTCATAAACCTAATTATAACTTTGTCATAGGTACTGGCAATATTGCCCAGCTATATGTCATTAATTTTCTTAGTTATATCCTGTAATTAAAAAATAAAACCTTTAAATATCTAGTTGTTTGTTAAAATCACTGTTATTCTTATCTTTCATCCTGCAGTCTTTCTAATTTCTACACCCACTTATTTTCATTTTAAAGTAAATGTTAAGTCTCTGTCCCCAAAAGTGTCTCTTACTATTTACTGGTCTCTTACTATTTACTACTTACTATTAACACCTAACACCATGGAGCCCTGATCCTGAGTGAGTTTCCGGGCACTACCCTAATTCGACTGAATAAGAAGTATTCACATCTGTTATTTTGTGAAAGATTTCTCTTTAGACTTGGAACTATCCCCCACCTTTGGCCCAAACAAACATGGATTTCATTCACTTCAGAGGGTATTGCAAAAGCAATATATATATGGCTTCTGCTGGGGGTTTTTTTTCGGGGGAGGAGGAGATGCATTAATTTATTTTTCTGGGTTTATTTTTAGCAATGGTTTGGTTTTATGTAGCTGTCCAAAAATCTGGGTTTCTCTGTGCTCTCTTTGTACATACTGTAATGAGTAATTTCTTTGTAATGTTCCCTAGTGTTGCTTAAACATAGTACTGTTTCAAACAAGTACTTTAAAGTACAATAGCGAACCTTTCGTGCACACCAGAAGGATCTACATGGACCAATTAATGGGAACACATTAGTATGAGTTAGAAATCACACCCTTGTACTTCACATTACTGCTCTGTGCAGACAAGACTAAGATACAAGTAACCATTTCCAGCGTTTATTGGATGAACATTTTTTAAAAAATAATTGGCGGTGTTTTATTATGTTACATCTGTTAAAACTAAACATCAGAAGGCCTGCCTATATATTTTCCTAGGATTGGACTGGAACCATTTTTTAAATGTTTGTATTTTTACATATAGTGTATGTGCTCAGAATGCTGGACAGGCACTTTTATATACATTTAAATAAGTATTTATTCTGAAGGTTGCAGTGCTCTGATCCATACTACTAATAGTCAACCTATATGTTAGTGCATGATGAAGGAGTCTCTCTGCACTGTTATCATTTCCAGCTATTTAAGAATACATCAGCTGAGGATTCAACAGACATTTTATTTTTTATTGGTTCAGCTGCCAGGGCTATGTAGTTGTGTTAGACACATATATTGTTCGACAAGCTTTGGAAGATACTGGTGAATGTGGAACTGCACAGATCATCATTATTGTAGGATAATGTACCCTGCTTTCCTCAAGCCAATTTCGTCACATGGTGTCTACTGTCACCAGTTAATAGTAGTGAGCACCCACTGGAGCTCATTGTGGCGTGGATATGTACACACTGTGCCCTCTGTCACATGCCTTTGTAAACTGCTGACATTTGAGTGTGGAACTCAGCATTGGGGCACTGATTTTCTTTATAACAAGAATTTTTGTACATACTCCTTAGGGGAGCAGAGGGCTATCCACAAGCCCTACAGCTTCACAGTAAGAGTTAATCTCATTCAAGTGTCATCACGGTCCACTTCATCTGCTCAGCAGAACTCTAGGCATGCACAGGCAGAAACTATAGCATGCCAGCATCTCTCTTCTAAGCCACCTTTTCTTTCTCTGCACAGAAATGAGCACTTGAAAACACGCAGGGAAACTCGAGCTGATCCACAGTCTTGTACTGAATATGTAACTCACTTTATTCCATGCAGTACAATCAAGTGTCACTGGAAGGGATAGTAGTACAAATCTGGAGTGTTTGGGCAACGTGCAGTCACCATTCCTGAGTATTTCAGTAGCAAATTTAGCTCACTGGCTAACTCAGTTTCCTCTAATACTTGCCCAGATTTCTCAAGCAATCCTTTAAAGAATGTTTTCACTCCAAAGACACAGGTGTGCCTTCAAAGTTGGATAATAATGATGCATAAATTGCCTGCTTTGAAGCTTTGGTAAAAACACTTTGTAGCCTAGGGCTAATCTGGATACAAGCACTACATTGAAAGGCAGAGATGAGCAGACAACACTAAAAAAAAACCAACCCGCAGCTTTAAAGCTGTACCACTCATTCCTATGCACCACTGCATCTAATTCACATTTCTTAAAGAGTCGGTAACCTCTGTCAATCTCCAGGAACAATGCTGCTTCCCTAAGAGCTGATTCAGCACACAAGAATTAGCTAGAACAGCCCTGCACTACTCAAAGTTTTGAATATAAAATGTAAAAATGGGCTTGTATCAAATCCCTGGTTCTGAAGAGCTCCAAACTGCATGAGTGCTGGAAGTCCAGATATGAATTTTGCAAGTGCTCCTAGCTTTACAGTGAGCTAAACCAACATATCTGACCTGAACACCCACAAAATTTGAGGTGTTAGAAATTCAGATTATTTGTTCATTTTCAAATGCCCTAATTACCTAGCCATTTTATTCCTATATACCACTGCCTATTCTGTGGCTGGAGTATATCTCTGATACAGAATATCATCTGATCTTAAAAATGCCCATAAAATCAAGGGAAGGAGAGATCCCCTTTAAAATGCTTATTCATAAAATAAAGATTTGTAATTTTCATGTTCCCACTGCTAAAGTGTGTGTGTGTGGGGGGGGAGGGGGATGAATGAAGTCTGTCTCTAGATGAGTGACATGTCATTAAGGCTCCTTTTGTGAAGGCTACTATGACATAACTATCAATCAGACCTCTGGCTCATTTAGTGCAGCATACGCTTTCTGGCAATAGCTATTATTGTTCGTATTACGATAACAGCAACAAACCACAATCAATGACCAAACTGCATTGTGCTAGGCACTGTTCCAGAACATATCAGCCCCTGTCAGAAAGAGCTTATATGTTAATACAGTAGTGCCTAGAGGCTTGAACTGAGATCATTATGCTAGGCACTATACAAAACACATGACAGATGGTCCATACATTAAGACAATGGGAAAACAGAGGCAGAGAGAGGTTAAGCACATTGCCTAAGGTCATAGAGCAGATTAGTGGCTACACTAGGGCCTTGGCTACACTTGCAGCTGAACAGCGCTGTGAGTTAAACCCGTCTTCGTACAGCTGAGTAGGGAAAGCGCTGCAGCCTGTCCACACTGGCAGCTGCCAGCGCACTAACGTGGCTACATTTGAGGCATTTGCAGCTGTATTGGGAGAGGTGCATTATGGGCGTTCAAGTGGCTGAAACATGCTTTTCAAATGGGGGTGGGGTGAGATGGAGTGTGACAGGGAGCGTGTGGGGAGAGAGAGTGGGTTTTTGGGGTATCCACAGAGTGTCAGCTCATTATCTCCCAAGTTTACACACCCACACATCCCCTGCCTCTCTCTCAATCACTGAAAGCAAGCAGCAGGGGCTTTGTTTGTTTTTAAAGAGCAGATAAACGCCACTTGGGGAAACGGAGCCCACCCCCTCCCCCTCCCCCTCCCGCCCTTCTTTCTCCCCCTCCCTCACCCGCCGTCTCTCTCCAAGTCTCTCTCCAAGCTAACTTTGCTGCCCGCATTCCTAACGGAGTCCCCTGCCTGCAAACAGTAGCTGTGTTTGTTTTTTGTAAAGTAGCTCCAGAACGGAGCTCTGAACTCCAACCCGGAAGTGCCGTTTTAAAACAAAGGGAGCTTCCGGAGATCAGTTAGTGCGATCCTGCTCAACTACATTCCAGGAGCAGCGTAGCAGCCACTACGCAACAGCTGTTATTCCTCTCGGGGAGGAGAAGTACCAGCAGCACTGTACCTGAGAAGATGCAGCGCTGCACGTGCCTTGCAAGTGTAGACAGTTTGTGAGTTACAATGCTGCAGGCAGTTTTATTGCGCTGTAACTCGTGAGTGTAGCCAAGGCCTAGGAGTAGAACCCAGGTCTCCTGACTCACAGTTCCATTCCCTGCCCATGAAGTCATTGAGCCTCCCTGTAGCTGATGCTTTATAGAAAAAATGTAAAAAAAACCCCAAACAACAACCCATAATGAGTAATTATGTGCTTATATGCTGGTAGTGGCAAGTTTATGCTTTGAAGTATGTGATTCTCATCTTTTCCTCCTATCTAACTGCAGACATTCTTGTAAGTTTAGTAGGATGCAAAAAGGACTGACAATATAGAAATCAAGAATTTATGTATACCTTAAAATATTTTTCACTTCATAGTGGACGGCATAGACATTTTTGTTAAAAAAAAAATAAAGTGAACCCTGCAACCCTGATCCAAAGCCCATTAAAGTGTATGGGAGTCTTGTCATTGACTTCAATGAGTGTCGGACTAGTCCCCCTGAAGCCTAAGTAGCTACCAATTCACTTATGAATTTTTATTGAACTTATTTCCCTGCTATCATTCAGTGGGATGTATGATTACAATCCTGGAATGCAGTGGGTGAGGTAATACCTTTTACTGGACCAAATTCTGTTTGTGGGAGAGACGTGCTTTCAAGCTTACACAGAGCTCTTCTTCAGGTGACCTGCAGTTCAAAAGTTTGTCTCTTTCACCAACAGAAGCTGGTCTAATAAAAAAATATTACTTCACCCACCTTATCTCTAATTCTTGAGACATTTTAAAAATATTGTTTCAGTTAAGTTAGTCATTGAACTACAATCTATTCTAAATGATTAAGCCCAATACTTTTGGGTGAGTTCATTATGTTCCACTTTCTATCCTCTCCATATTATGTCACAGTTATGACAGTTGGAGGAAAGAGTTGCATGGTCATGTGTGTTTTTAGGAAGAAGTTATTTAAGCACTCTTGCATCCTTAAATCCATGCTGCTGTTATCCATATTTCATTTCACAGTTGTCATTTATATATACCATATTTAAAAAGACGAACTCACTAGAAAATTAATCTTATGAAAGTGAACTGATTTCCTTGAAGAAAAGTAATTATGTGTTCACATTTTACTGTGTTGGTTAATATGAAGAGAGATTGTTGCCTTTATAGGAACATTGTGGGGAAAAAAACAATGCTGTATTCTAACGGCAGTAAGATCTGAATCAGTCATTTTGAAGTAATCTTAATGACTAGTTCACAAAGTAGTATGGATAGCACTCTTGGAAGATGTTGGCTGTTTTCTCTCGCCACAGCTGGGAAGCAGATTGTTTACTATTGTAGAGAATAGAAACAAAATACCTTTTAGCTCATCCAGCCCATCTTCTTGCCAGTACAGATTCATTACAATTAAATTCCTACATGACTCCCAGCTCCCCGATTCTTCTCTATGCTCATAATATACTAGGTACAGCAGAGGGGGGTGCTAAGGAACCTGTTGTGGCGTCCTCATCCTCAGGCTGGTTTTAACTCAGCCTTGGGGCTGGTCTAAGCTCCAGAAATTGGCAATGACTCCCAACGGACACTCTTGCCATGCCCTTGAATAAGTGCATGCTCAATAAAGAATCGTGTCCATCAGTAGACACAAACATAAGCAATATTTTCATACTAAATGATGAAATTCAAGGTTGACATGAACTATAGATGTTACATATTGGTAAGTAGCTTAAATGAGGAGCAGCGAATGGGTGAGGTATTAGCTGAAATAAAAGTAACTACGGATGGTGAAGATAAAGCAGCTCTCATTACTACAACCCCTCCATTCCATATCATTGTCATGTATGTTTACACCCACTTACACCAGTATGCAAGTAACCACACAGTGTGGGTTACATGGAAATGTATTAATGGCATATGGATAATCATACTAAGGACCAAGGTCACTTTTGTTGGTGTGGAACTGCACCTGCTAATACCAGGTCTGAATTAGTCTATATGCTTCTTACATGCATAACTTAGATGATAAAATGTGGAAATATTAGCCTAAATACATTTCCTATTCCTATTCCTGCTGCAACTTGGGAAAAGTAACTGTATGGATAATAAGAAAACCAAGACGGGAGAGAGCAGAGGTGTTATCCTGAGAACAGGAACAGGATCTACGTGATCGTATAACATTTTTTTGATTCAAGTGAGAAGTGGGCTCCCAATGTTTCTGAATGAGTAAACATATCATAGAATCATAGAATCATAGAATCTCAGGGTTGGAAGGGACCTCAGGAGGTCATCTAGTCCAACCCCCTGCTCAAAGCAGGACCAACCCCAACTAGATCATCCCAGCCAGGGCTTTGTCAAGCCTGACCTTAAAAACCTCCAAGGAAGGAGACTCCACCACCTCCCTAGGTAACCCATTCCAGTGCTTCACCACCCTACTAGTGAAAAAGTTTTTCCTAATATCCAACCTAAACCTCCCCCTCTGCAACTTGAGACCATTACTCCTTGTTCTGTCATCTTCTACCACTGAGAACAGTCTAGAGCCATCCTCTTTGGAACCCCCTTTTAGGTAGTTGAAAGCAGCTATCAAATCCCCCCTCACTCTTCTCTTCTGCAGGCTAAACAATCTCAGTTCCCTCAGCCTCTCCTCATAAGTCATGTGCTCCAGCCCCCTAATCATTTTTGTTGCCCTCCGTTGGACTCTTTCCAATTTATCCACATCCTTCTTGTAGTGTGGGGCCCAAAACTGGACACAGTACTCCAAATGAGGCCTCACCAGTGCCGAATAGAGGGGAATAATCACGTCCCTCGATCTGCTGGAAATGCCCCTACTTATACAGCCCAAAATGCCGTTAGCCTTCTTGGCAACAAGGGCACACTGTTGACTCATATTCAGCTTTTTTTTTTTTTGGAAAAGGCAAATTGGAGCTATGACACAAAGTGACTACATCTCCCTGCTTTTCTAGTCACATGGTACTTTCAGCACTTTCCTGGGTACTCTTCTCCAAAGAGCTAATTTATATATTGGCTGAGAGAGAGAGAAACACAGCACCTACAGGAAACAATGAAGGAGTTTTATGACCTTGCTCAGTTTTCCCTCTGCCCTGATTGCATATACATTCCTACAAGTCCATTTCCTGAGTATCAAGCCAAATATATACATAGAAATTCATTCCATTCCCGAGACATTCAAGTGGAATGCAGAGTTAAAATGCCAGATGACAGAATTATTATACCATATATCAAGACTCCAGGTAAGCCATGCTAGTACACCAACACTTTGAGTAGGTTAGAAGACAATTACTTGGTAAGGTTCTTGTTTTTAAATCTGATATAAATTTGCATTTTTTCCTTTAAGTTTATTGTGTTGGACATGAAAAGCTTTAATACAGGTAGTTTCTGTAGGTGGTAGTGACGGCCTTCTGGTGATTCTAGCAGGGGAAGCAGAATGCTCTCTGAGCCTGAGTAATTTGTTTTTGTTTGGAGGGCACCATCCTTTCTACAACAATTAGACTGGGGGGAGGGATAGCTCAGTGGTTTGAGCATTAGCCTGCTAAACCCAGGGTTGTGAGTTCAATCCTTGAGGGGGCCATTTAGGGATCTGGGGCAAAAATTGGGGATTGATCCTGCTTTGAGCAGGGGGTTGAACTAGATGACCTCCTAAGGTCCCTTCTAACCCTGATATTCTATGATTCTACTCTGCCCCTGAGCTGCTTCTATCTCTTCTGTTACCCAGAATAGGAAAATCTCTTTTCTTGGAGTTGGAAGGTGCCTAGCTCTTAACAATGGTTGTCTTCCACATGCTTTACAAGGTGGCAGGAGGGAAGAAAGGGGGACAGAGAGAGGAGGGACAGAATCAGATTTGTCCTGTGAGCTTGTCAGTTTAGTTCTGCTTCCCCAGCTGCAAGCTGGATTTTCCAGGACTTCCTGCTGCAGAGCACTGGAAAACTTCTAATTTAAAAACAAAGAAGAAATAATTAACGTAGATATTCTAAATTATAGACACCACACTGGTCTATTTCCCAAGGTGTGCAGGTAGGCTATGGGGTTTCCTGTTGAGTATAAAACTGGTGCCCCTTTTTGGACCTGGCTAGTCAAATTTTGGGGACCTGGAGATGTTCCAGTTGGGGAGTAAAAATTAGAGCTAATCAGGTATTTCTTTGATGGAGTTTTGTTTATTTACAAAGAATGTGCAAAGTCCTATGTGTTTGAACATACAAGGAATAAAAAGCAAAAGGAGCAGTGTCTTAGCTTATAGCCTCAAGCCTTTCTAGACAACAGTCCCATAATCTTACTCTCTAGCTTTCCCCAGAGTCGTACTGTGCACACTGGCTACTGTTTTTTGCATCTTCCTCCCTCTGTTCTGTCTGTTCTCAGCAGAAGCTCTCCACCTACCTTGTCAAAACTCCTGGGTAAGTTCATAAGTTCTTTTATCTTAGATGGGGGCTTATCCTTACAGTTACATTAACTGAAGAGTGTGTTCACACCTATCAATCTCAATAAAGTTTTAAATCAATCTATAAAAAACTTTCACCCAGCTCTTATCAGTACTATTATGTACTCTTCATTGGAGTAACGTCAGCATGACCAATTTTTCTTAAAAACATAGGACATGTCTAACATGAGACTTGGGGAAACTTTTTCTAAAGACTGTAGGTGATTTAGGAGCCTCAGTCCAATTTTCAGAAAGGCCGTAGGCACGTCAGTGCTCCAGTCTCATTCTAAATCTCTTTTGAAAATGGGACTTAGCATAACAGGTTAAACGTTCAAAAGTGCCCAAGTTTATAATCTATCAAGAAAAAAAGGAGTAACCTAAAGTGACATTTTGGGGAATCTGTCTATGTGCAGCCTATGAATTCCAGTTTGATTTTATGAATTGTCCTTATGTCTCATAGTTGTCTTACTGTATTCTCACATCATACCCCTTGTGCTGAAAGGGCCAGGGCGGGGCTGAGTCACCAATGCACCCGGCTTTGAATAGATTGATTGTTAAACGCTACCAGTCCCTGAAATAGATATAGCCCATAACAGAGCAATTGGGCAGCTGCAACCTGCATGGAACCAGGTCTGCCCAACTTGTGCAGAGGGAGGATTTGGAGAAGAGAAATTTACTCAGAAGCAGGACAAAGAACCAAAGTGTTGATGCCAATCCATTACAGATTTGACAAATCTTTCACCAAAACACTGGCAGGTTTGCATTGTAAGCCTGTTGGTGTTTCACGGTCCAAAGATCCAGTAGAGAGTCTGCCAGCCCCCACAGCCCTGACTGAAGCCAGACCTCGGGGGACTAGCAGGCTCCCACTCTGTAGCAGCAGCTCTGGGGGCCAAAGCTGGAGCTAGGACTATCAGGGCTGCTTTGCTGTGTGGAAGGGAGTCTGACAGCCCTCAGACTCTCAATGGCACCCAGGGCTTTGGGGCTAGCCCGTACCCTGTTCCCTGGCAGCATCCTTTGGAACTCTGGCTGTACCTGGGAATTTTAGAGCAACAGGGCTCCATGAAGAGAGCCTGCCAGCCCCCGAGCCAAAGCCTGGAAAACTCCCCGGTCAGCATCAGAATCCAAGGGACCACATGGAGATCCTTGTCAGCCTTAAAGGTTGTGAATTGTGCTAAATGCCTTGTACTGCCATTTTCCCACTTTGTATTACTGCAATGTTACCAAACAAAGGAAGATCTCAACACAAAAACTTGCATCCAAGTCCAGACACCTAGGGGCCTTCTTGGGACCAGCACTGACTCTTCACTCCATAAATGTTGAAGGACTGTCGGCTCCAAAACAGGAATTAATTGCTAATATTTGCATAAAACACTGGCACCACAGTTTCTATATAGAGAAGATTTACAAGGGTTACAGGACAAATGTATCAGGATACCAAGAATTATGTTGGCTGTTAAGAGCCTAGACAGCCAATATATCAGCACCATATTTGTTAAGCCAGGCATCAGAATTGCATCCACCTGCAAAATGTAAGAGCCCCACAAAGCCTCTGCCACAGAGCTACTGACTGAAATTGACATTCTTGTCAGTTTCATGGCTGCTATTCCCTGAGTAATAACCATGAAGCTGATAAGAATGACATTTTCACATTTTCTTTCAAAAAACCGCTATTTTGGTATTTGTGAAATGAGATTTTTTTTGAGCTCTCCAGTTCACTGGCAAGCGTTGGTAGATTTCTTAAGTTACAAATCATAATGAAAGCAATTTCATAAATACTGAAATCCCCTGCAAACTAATTTTACCCAGCAAATTGAAATTCCAAAATTTCAGCCAGCTCTAGTCAGAATTGGTCTTGGGGGATTAAGGCCATGAGTTCCCATTTCCATGAAGTAGTAACAGACAAATTGCCTGAGCACAGGATGTGTGGCAGAAAGGCCAAGAAAAGACAGACCAAAGGAATGTTAAGAGCACCGGGCCTTACGTGCTTGGACCCAAACACAGCAGCCTGGTGGATGTCCAGCTCTTCCAGAGCTGTGTGACGCTCTCTACAACAGTTAACCAAAGAAGGCTTCTAGTTGGTTGGAACATAGAAGAAATCTCAGATTAGATGGGGGACAATCTGGTCTGCGATTAAAGTAGTGGACTGGGACTGACATTCTAGATTTAATTGCCAGGTCTTACATAATAGTACTGTGTGATCTTGGACAAATAACAATCTTTCCGTGGCTCAGTTCTCTGTCTGTAAAATGAATATAATAGTATTTAGCTTCTCCCCTCCAAAATTTTGTCTCCTCTCTTTAGATCCCCTTAGTCATATGCTTAACACTTTAAGCACGGTGGTCGTCCCATTGATTTAAATGGCATTATACATGATTTTGTAATTAAACTCATTCATATGTGTTTTCAGGATTAGGGCCTTAAAGTGTAATGTCTTCTGGGTAGGACTGTCACTATGTGTTTGTACAGTGCCTATCACAATAGGATCTTGATATTTCTTGAGGTCTTTAGACTCTATTGCAATTCAAATAAATAGCTTTATCCAGATCTGCACACCAATCAACTTTCGTTTTGTAATGCAAATTTCATATGGTCAGTCTGCCATTACAATAAATGTGAGAAATATTTTATCTTTGCCTTGACATGCGCTTGACTTAGCCTATTAATTTTCAATAGTGTTCTATTTTATTGAGATCTTTATTCTCATTGTATGCAATCGCAGAGACATTTTTTTCCAGCCTTAGCTAAAAAAATGTGATTGGTACTTACGTATTTTGGAGCTTTAAGGCATTCAATGTGTGCAGAAATTATATATTTTAAGAAAAAACACCAGAAAAAAAATCCCATTGCTATCTTAAAAGTAAACACACCTAGAGTAATATCTACACTGTACAAAATAAAAAGATTATAGGAGTGCCTGGGAACCTCTGTTTCCTTAACGGCTTACGAATATTTCTATAATAACCTCACCATGTTTCTTAAGGGATTTATAACAACTATTAACTGATAAATATTCAAAAAAGATGTGCTGCATCTTAACCACATGACTCCCATTGAAATCAATTAGTCTCCTCACCAGGTTAGCATTGAAAATCTTTGTAGAAAGAGGAGAAATAAGAGAGAAGAAAGAAATAGCCTTTAAAAATGAATGAGACTCTCTTTTCCCCAAATCAATCTATCAGAAAATTGTCTACAATTTCCTCCCAGGATATATCTGTGCTGCCAGAGTCATATTGGGATGCACATTTCAGAGTATAAATACGACTCACCATCCTGGGGCTGCTGTCCACCCGATTTGGGAAAATAACTGTTGTGAAACAGCTTAAGAAACTCATGTACCCAGCAGAACAAATGTATGATATATTTTTTTTTAAATCATGCTACAGTAAGCCTGGTAGAATCCTCATCTCTGTACAAAGGCAGCATGCTTCAAGCTGGTTAGCTTTTCCCTGTTTTCTTTTAAATTCTGCATTGAGAAAAAAACAAAACAAAACAAAATAAGTCTATTTGGCTTCTAATATATTGGTCTTAAAAGGGCCAGTCCCCCCTGAAAATATGTCCAAGGACACTGAGAACATATCCCATATTTGACTTGGCTAGCTTCTAGTTCACAGGGAAAGTTACCAATGCCAAAGTTCCTGGTTAGGACTGGTGACCCACATTTTGAGAGTTGTGGAGGTTTCAGTAGAATATTGACGAGGGGAGAATTTCCAGCAGCTTGCAAGATCTTCATCAGAATATAAGAGGTTAATCCCAACACTACAGTTGGGGCTGTTACCTTGAGCAGTGCAGAGGATGTACGTTGCAGGTTGCAAAGGAGTTTACAATTTGGCTTCATTTTTATTTGTGGAAAAAATGAAACTTGTGAAGTTCTCCAAAGGAATATTAAAATAAAAATGTTTTGGGTCATTCAATATGTTTCATTTTGATTGGTTTTAAAAAAAATTGATATTATAAAAATCTATAATTGAAATGGTCATTTCAAAACAAAAAATGAAATGCTGTGTCAAAATATCAAAGCATCCCAATCCTGCAACTTCCTCCCCACCACCATTTTAAACTAAATTCTTGTGAAACTGACCCACTTTTGTGCAGCATTTTGATTTTGACAGAACATGGTTCCACTGAAGTTTCTCTGACCAATTCTACTCTTACCTCGAATTTTCCAAGCTATTTACACAGATATATGGAATATCTCATTGATGCAGGCACAGTTTACAGAATCTAGAAATCAATAAGAGCTTGAGAAAATGCCTGTTAGAAACAGCTTGTTGTAATGGGAGGAGCAGAGTCATTTTGGCCCAAAGGAACTTCAGAGAAGAATCTCTCAGAATACTTTCCAGAACTAGCCAGGGTACAGGGTAGAGTCCCTCCCTACAACACCATTTTCCTTATCATCCCAGTGTCCTGTTTTCCCTTATATATAAGTAAGTGGGAATCTCCCCTTTCTAGCCTGAAGCTTACAAATTAAAAATGTACATACCATCATTTGCTACTTTCTTCCCATTAGCTTCTCCTTAAAAAAGGAAACAAAAGCAAAACAAATTGAACAACTGTAGTTATTTAAGCACCATTGCTTAAGTAAGAAGCCCTTTAAAAATACATATTTGAACTTGCAACATTTCCATGTCACTTCATTATCTTGCATCAGGAATGTGTATAAAGTTAGCAGTGTGCAGCACTGGCAATTTGAAAATCTTTAGTAAGCTGCTTTTCTTAAAACAATGAATTTTGTCCCCAGAATGCAATCTTTCTTTTTCATATTTCTAGGATTAGTAACGCAATCTCTCAAATAAAACCTATACAATGTCCTCTCGCTATCAAACACTGAAAAGCGTACATGGCATACATATAAAATGAATATATGGCAGATCTATATAGCGGTTTGTGTCTCAAACTTTTCTTTCATATTTAAGGAACACATATCATTTAAAATGGCGGTCAATGTATTTTGAAAACTAGCATAAATCATGCTCTGTTGTACAACATGAATGGGCAAACACCATCATTTTTGCTGCTTTATCAACTAACATAGAGCAAGATGTTTTTATTCAAGGAATAAGTTAACTACTACTCCGTATGGGTTGGCTTTCTCTGAATACTTATAAATGTGATTAATTATTATTCTAAGAATCATTGTTATGACTTGCTGTCCATTATACAGAATTAAGAGAGTTGGTCTGCACATTAAGGGCTTGTCTTCACTACTCGCCGGATCGGCGGGTAGCAATCGATCTTTCGGGGATCATTTTTTCGCGTCTTGTTTAGACGCGATTAATCGATCCCCGAAAGCGCTCCCCGTCGGCTCCGGAAATCCACCTCATCGAAAGGTGGAAGCGGAGTTGACGGGGGAGCGGCAGCGATCGACTCGCCGCCGTCCTCATGGCCAGGTAAGTCGATTACGATACGCCGACTTCAGCTACGTTATTCACATAGCTGAAGCTGCGTATCGTAGATCGACCCCCTCCTCTAGTGTAGCCCTGGGCTAAAAGACACAATATTCAACTTTCAAGAGGGTTACGAATGAAACCAATTAAGTACTGATGAGCAGCACAGGTTATAGACACCATTAAATTGTCAAGAGAATCAGTGAGGATGCTGGGTCTTGGAGCTAGCGCTAACATCAGTGCTAGGAAAGATTGCCCCCTTGGGACTGTTAGATGACATGGCTTCAAGGATTGCCAACAGTAGCTATTAGGGTAATGGATTTGGTTTAAGGTTATTTCAGTAAAGGTACAGTCTGTTCACAAAACTAAGGAGATACTCCTGTTTACGAGTTTATTCTGGCACATCCTCTGTAAATATGACAAGGAGTTAAGCATCTCAGTCACAGAGGTTGATCACAGCAATACCTTACTCAGAGTAACTACAGAGCAAATAAAACCATCATTTTTCTTGAATTTACTCAGAATTACTTATAACTCATACATGCGTATGAAAATGCCATTGCAATGTAATTACTTCACAAAAGCAATAAAAGTATTTCAAAGGAGATAATATAAATACACATATCCACAAACTGATTAATTAAAATTTAAGTACTTCAAATTGCTATCAGCGACTGAAAGTCACTTGTGCAATGAACACACTTTTTTACTATTGTGATTTCAAACACTAGTCTTAGGTAACCGCCACTACATTATACCTGGACATACACACATGCACAAATAAAATTTTGTTTCTTAGACCAGAAACTGAGCTGCCCTATTATCGTTCTAACTTGCTTTAGCTCTGTGCTCCCAAGATACTGTTACTGAAAAGAAGTGAAGCAGCAAAGGTGGGTGTTTATTCCTATGATCCAGCTTTCTCAAAATCCCTATTTGGCCTCCATTACATATGTTTGTTTATAGTGCTCTATTTCTCTTAACTCTCTGGTTTTACTATTCATAATTCAAAGAAATCTCTTTAGAAGTAGAAAACAAAACTTCAATAAGGCTGTAAGAACAGAGCTTTTGCCTTGGTATTCTGAAATCTCAGCACTCAGAGCCAAATCCTGTAGTTCAAACTCAAGCAAATCTCCTGCTGACTTCAATGGGCTCTTGCCTGTGTAAGGACTATAGTATTTAGCCTATTGGCAGGAGCCTTAAAAGTACCTAACTACTCAAGCTCATGCCATACATATGAAAACTAAAAATTGTTTCAACAACACTTTTTTTGTTATGGGCTATAATAAAAAACGTGGAGACAGTAAAATAACCTCAAATGAGAAAGAGACAGAAAAGAGAAATTAAAAAAAAGCACAACTGCTCACACTTAACATTGACATATTTTAAAACTGAAGATGCCAGCTGTTTCCTTTAATCTTATAATCCCCTGTTGCTCAAGTGAAAAAATAAACACACTCCAACCAGAAAGAAAGGTTCTTCCACCCTCCTTTCTCTAGAGTTTCACTTGCCGGGAACCCTAGAGAATTCTAAATACACACACAAAGCAATTGGGAGCGCTGCTTCTCCCTATGGTGAGAGCTTTCAAACATAATCTAGAGTATATTTCCTCTTTGAAAACTAATTTTATTTCTTTACAAAAATATTTAAAAGTGTCCATCTTAAAAATATTGCATAAGCAAGAAGGAAGTCATTACAATTACTTGTGGTTTTAACTGCTGGACCCACACTTTAAATAGCCTCTGTACAAAAGGGGGTTCAGGTAACATCCAGATATGCTTGTTGAAATTGAGAAATTAGTCACAAAATTTCCCAATTTGTGTGCAAATGTATTTTATGCAAACAAGTTCATACCAATTATATAAGGTGATGGCTGTTTTCCCAAATCAGTGTTTACCAACCTTTTCAGGTTGGCAAGCCTTTCATTAAAGTCACATTTTTCATAACCCCCTACTATGAAAATAAGAGTAGAAACCCGTATCAATGATAAGCCCATGTAATTTATTTATGTGTGTTGTGAGAGGTTGACAGAGAATCCATGACCTTGATGGATAAGAGTGAGTGGGGGAGTGAGATTTTCTTTGCTTTTGATTATGACAAAATGTTCAATGCCTCACAACCTCTCTACCCCATTGCCTTTCATTTTACTATGCAAGGCACATGTGGATCAGTTAATAAAGAATTAAAGGAAGTAAATATAATTAATGCCAATCAACAGGAGCTTATGGAAAAGAGATCCTGTCAAACTAACTTGTTTTTTTTTTAAAGATTAGAAATTAGGTTGATAAAGTTAATAGTGTTGATGTATCATATTTAGAATTCTGTAAGCCATTGACATTTTGATTAAAAACTGGAACAATATTAACATGGCACATATTATTGGATTAAAAACTGGCTAACTGATAGGTCTCAAAATGTAATTGTAAATGGGGAAGTATAATCAAACGTGTGTGTTTCTAATAGGGTCCTGCAGGGATCTGTTCTTGGCCCCACATTATGTGATATATTTTTCAATTACCTGTAAGAAAGTATAAAATAATCACGGATAAAGTTTAAAGGTGACAAAAATTTGGGCGGTAGTAAATAATTAAGAGGACAGGTCACTGACAGAACGATCTGGATTGCTTGGTGGGCTGGGTGCAAGCAAAAATATGCATTTTAATATGGCTCAATGTAAATGTGTACAACTAGAAACAAAGACTGTAGGCCATACTTACACGAGGGGGGACTGTGTCTATAGAAGCCGTGACTGAAAAAAGATTAGGGGTTTGTGTTGCATAATTGGCTGAATATGACCTCTCAGCGTGACACTGTGTCCAAAAGGCTTAATGTCATCCTTGGATGCATAAACAGTGGAATCTCAATTAGAGAGGTTATTTTACCTCTGTATGTGGCACTGGTGTGACTGTTGATGGAATACTGTGTCCTGTTCTAGTGTCCACAATTCACGAAGAATTGGAAAAGGTTCAGAAAAGAGTCAAGAGACATATTAAGGGATTAGAAAAACATGTCTGATAGTTATAGGTTGAAGGTGCTCAATATATTTAGATTAACAAAAATAAGGTTAAGAAGTAACTCGATTATAATCAATTAGTATCCATATGGGAAATAAATATTTAATAATGGGGTCTTCAATACAGCAGAGAAAGGTATAACATGATCCAATGGCTGGAAGTTGAAGTTATACCAATTCAGACTGAACATAAGATTTTTTATTTTTTTTTAAATAACAAAAGTAGTTAGCCATTGGAACAACATATTCAAGGCTTCTGGCAGATTCTCTATCACTGACCATTTTAAAAATCAAGATTGGATGTTTTTCTAAAAGCTATGATTTAGGAAACATTTTGAGGAAGTTCTATGGACTATGCTATGCAGGAGGTCAGACTAGATCAGAGGTGGGCAAACTACAGCAGGCCACATACGGCCTGCGGAACCGTCCTGCCCGGCCCTTGAGCTCCCAGCCAGGGAGGCTAGCCCCCGGTCCCTCCCCCGCTGTCCCCATCCCCCTGCAGCCTCACCTTGCTGGGCTGCCAGCGCTCTGGCCCACCGCTCCTGCCAGGCAGCACGGCTGGCTCTGGCCAGGCAGCGCGGCTGAGAGCTCCCGCTGGTCTGAGTGGCATGGTAAGGGGGCGGGGAGCAGAGGGTGGGGGTTGGATAAGGGTAGGAGGTTTCGGGGGGCAGTCAGGGGACATAGAGCAGGGGTGGAAGTTCTGGGGGAGGGGGCTGTCAGGGGACAGGAAACAGGGGGTGTTGGATAGGAGTCCCGGGGGGGCCTGTCAGGGGACAGGGGTGTGGATAGGGGTCGGGGTAGTCAGGGGACAGGAAGCAGGGTAGGGGTTGGATAGGGGGTGGGGTCCCGGAGGTGCAGTTAGGGGCAGGGGGTCCCGGGAGGGGGTGGTCAGGGGGACAAGGAGCAGGGGGGGGTAGATGGGTCAAGGGTTCTGAGGGGGGCAGTCAGGGGGTGGGAAGTGGGAGGGGGCGTATAGGGGGCGAGGGCCCAGCTGTTTGGGGAGGCACAGCCTTCCCTACCCGGCCCTCCATATAGTTTTGCAACCCCGATGTGGCCAAGAAGTTTGCCTACCCCTGGACTAGATGAACACAATGGTTCCTTACGTTGGCAATCTCTCTCTATTCTCTCCACCTCCCCTCATCTTCATCTCCTGGGTGCACTTCTACTTCCAGCAACATAATAGATGCAAGCCTCCATTTTCAGCATTTAATTGAATCTCAAATGGAGACCTGGAGTTTCAGACAAGTATGCATGTTTAAGGAAATTAAATGCCCAACAAATGGAAAATTAATTTAGGTGAACTAAATCTGTGCCCAATCCAGACCACAACATAAAAACTAGTGTAAACGAAGGGAGAGGATTGCGCTAACCTTGGTACTATCTGCCTGTCAAAGCTGGACTGCTCAAATCTGCTTTAAACAGCTAGTCAAATGCTGCAAAAACAGTGTTTGCAAACATATACAGAATTCCAAATAGCTCTCCGGTTAGTCGTCAACAACATTATCTATTTTACACTAATGCTAAAAGGCTCCAGCCAAGATCACAGTTAGTACTAGACTCTGCACAAATACATAGGGTCCCTCCCTTGAAAAGTTTATAATTGTGATAGTACTTGCTTTCTCCCACCCTGTGCCTATCTCCATTGTATAGATGGGAACTGAGGTAGAAGGAGGAGCCTAAGGCCCCAATTCAGCAAAATGCTTAAGGACATGCTTAACAATGGCATGGAGATTGAATTACCCTCCTACTTTTCTAGGTGTTTCCCTTGTGAGCAGGTTGAAGTATGATGTGGGAAAAGCTTGAATTGCTGCTGCAGTACCTGTCCTATGGATAAATGTATTTAGATGTATTGTAAATACACCCATCAATTGCTGTAGGCACATATAAAAGAATCAATAGAAATAGGTCATAGAAAGAGGATTAATGTCCAGAAACCTAAACTGCTCCAAAACAGCACACTCACTTCCGGCTATTGAACCATGTGCTGGATCATGCCCAAGGCCTCAAAAAACTGACAATATTGTACTGTGATTCATAGGTACTCAATTGCAGGATCTGACTATTCAAGATTATTCCAGGGCTGAGGATGCCTCCATTGAAAATGTTATCAACCCCCTCCCATTTAATCCATTGGGTTGATAGCTTGAGTGCCTTGCTGATTGTAATTGCTGTGGAAAAGAAGTAGTATATGAACTAGTCAGGATCCAGAAGACTTGGAGCTTTACAAGTCAAAACCAACACCTTAAGCCTCCCCAGGAAATCAGCTACTAGCCAGTGCCAAGTACAATCTGCCTCCAATATGAAATTCAATTTAAAGTAAAAGCTGCTAAATTCGACATTAGCTGGATTTGCTGAATGATATTAAGGTGAAGCCTCATGTTGAGGGTTACATCTGTCAATCTGGCACTTTTCACAAGAAATGAAATTCACTTTGAAAGGGATGGGGGGGATCGTGCTCTCCAAAATATGCTTTTATACCTACTTGTGTCTTCTGATTTCTTTTGTTTTCTCTCTGATATAATTTTTATAAAGATGTTCTAGGTACTTCCCTATAATGTCTCCAAGACATGATATTTGTTTTAATTAGAAGTAACACGTGAATCTCAAAGTTAATCTAAAACTTTTAGAAATTATGAATGTTGCTTGCAGAACTGTTCTTTTTTTTTTTTTAATGGAACAGTATTTAATCAAAACAGGACCATGTACATTTTTACAATTTTCAATGGGGGAAGAAGTCAAAATGAATGCTTTCAACTTTCTAATTTTGATTCATTGAATTTTAACTTAATATTTAGCATATTTATATTTCTAAATCTGATTTCTTCTGACACTATCAGATATTGTTTAGGGCATAAACAAGTGTAGGCCTGAGATTTAACTCACCCCATACTAAACCAGCCTTGGTTGAAATTCAGGGATTTCACCACTAAAATTAAGAAAAAAATCTTCCACTGCTTCTAAGGTGCCCCCACCTCAGGAATGCCCCTAACAAGAGTTATAACACCGAGGATTGTAAAGTAGAGACACCCAAGCACTGGGAAGTTTAGGGAGGAAATAGAATGACCCCAAGAATTAGTAAAATAGATAAAATAAGCTCTGATCGGTGAATTTATGCTGCCATCTGCACAGGGCCGGCTCCAGGCACCAGTCGACCAAGCACGTGTTGGGGCGGCATCTCCGGGCGCGGTGGCGCTCAGGTTTTTCTTTTAAAAACACTCTTCCCCGCCGGCTCCCCTCCAGAGGAGCGGGGCGCGGGCATGCCACGCTCCCCGCCAGCGCCCTGGCTGGGGGAGCAGGGCCGCGGGCATGCCACGCTCCCCGCCAGCACTCCGGCCGGGGCAGTGGGGCGGCGGGCATGCCGCACTCCCAGCCAGCACCCCGGCTGGGGAAGCGGGCATGCCGCCCTCCCCGCCGGCACCCTGGCCGGGGCAGCAGGGGCGGTAAAAAGAATTGAGCAGGGCAGAGAAAACACAGGTGCCAGTGCATGATTGGTTAAATTTTGTTACGTAGTGGTACTGAATAATGTGATATGTTTAGTGAAGTTAAAGGCGGTAGCTAGTTTTACCTATATAATGCAACAAAAAGCCAATGCTCTTTGGGAACCATCTCCGAACTGGAATTTAACATGAAGCACCTAGAACTCTGACCCCTCTGCACAAACATGACGTGCAGAGGCATCACTGGAAACCCTCAGATGAGAGGATCCTGACTGGCCATCGGGTGAATTTTGTCTGTATATTGGGAGTGGTGAGCATAACAGATTTGCTTGGTATATGTATTCTGTGTGTGTTGCTAATCAATAGATGTTTAGAGCACAGCTGTACAAGGCTCTCTCACTGGGAAAAGGTTCCACAGACCAGTAGAGCCCTGAGCCCTGTGGGGCAGGGCAGGTACCTCAATTGACCAGGTCACTCCTTGAGCCCTAGGTAGGGTATAGGCCGGGTGCCATATATTTTTAGCGGTTAACACAAAACTCCAACATCCTTTTATATTGGCCTCCTTTGTAAAGCATTTTGATGTTTATAGATACAAAGCACTATATAAGGAAGAGATATTATTTATTTATTTAATGTTTGCATGAAAAAATGCATTTTTTGCAAACTTGAGGCTTCAGCAAATCTCTGTTGTCCCAATCCTGTTTACAAGGAAATCTATGTCAAAACTCTCACTGAAATAGTATGCAGTCCTGCTCTCAGTGAAGTCATTCTATCCCAGGTATTTTTCTGAAGTTCCATTCTCCCCTATATCAGCATAATCCATAGAGGGAACAGGGAACTCAGTAAGTGTCCGTCCACTTACTCTTGTGGGGGATTTTGCCTACAAGTCCTAATCCTCCTTCCCACTCCCACCCCCAAGTTCCACATAGATTTTGGGGGGATCAAAACAAAACAGGAAATCCTCAAAACACCAGCTTGTAAAGCCCCTTGGCTTTTGTCATACTGACACCAGCTCCCAACTAACATGGGTGTAGCCCTATCTCCAGGGATTTCCTCTACTGCAGCTGTTCCTGGAACCCCAGAACCCCATAGGACACTTCCATAGTGTAGAGGGGAAAGCAAAATGTGGCTGTTTAAACTGGCATCCTTGTTGGCTGGACAAGAAGTATATGGGAACCCAGTTGGCTTTCCTCTCCCTGTATGCCATTACGTATCCTTTCCAGCTTGGTATAGCTGACACCCAAGGGGGGATTTCTTGGAGTCAGAGGGAAGAAAGAAACACGCTGCAGGGAATGAACTTCCCTGTTCTCAAAGGTATAGATTCCCCACTTTGTGCAGGTATTCAGGGGGTCCGCAAACTATTAGTAAAGACTATAGGTTTAGAGCAGTGTTTTTGAATAGGTGGGTTGTGCAGTGGATGCAGTTGTACCTTCCAGACTGCAAATAGAAAGCAATCTGTAAATTACTTATGTTTAAAATGTGGTCTGAATCCACCACGTTGTTGACAGTTAATATCTCTAGAAACTGGTGCTGTTTTTAAAAAAAAGTGATATTAGGTGGTGACACAACCATAGCAGATCTGTTACAGATATTTCTAAAAAGAATGTGGATACCGAGGAATGAAAAGGAGACAAGATTAGGGGAAATCTCCTACTATGAAGGTAATCTACTTCCTGATATGCTCAGCATCATTCATCAGCAACAACTCAGAAGCACAATTCTGCACTCAAGAAAATGCACTGAATATTCCCTACCATCTGTAGATTCATTAAGCAATCAGTGATAAAGATTGTGTTAGAAGGTAAAACAGATAAAACCTCCAGCACAAAGGGACTGAAAAAAAACAATGGAGAATTCAGCAGTAAATGCAGCCAACAGCATGGAGAACAGACACTCCTGAAAAATGATCTCCAACAAAAGGTACAATGATAGACAAACAGAGAAAAAGGACTGCGAGAGAGATAAATAGAATCCATTTGACCATGACTGGAGCATGGACTGCAAAAGACAGAATTGGCGAGATGTACTGTATTCATCCAGCAGTGAAATCAGTATGCTTTTCCCTTTGCCATTTCATTTATAAATAAATACCTTTATGCAACTCTGAAAAGGATTTTTCAGAACAGGTCTACAGTGCACATTCATGGTGTTTGTTATGTTTTAGTTACCACTACATGGAATTTTAAATTTCCATTGCTTTTCCCTGCACATTCCTGTTCTGCTTCAACTCTTAGAACACCTTTGCTTCATTCATTGCAGGCATGTCATTTTTTGGTGCAAATAGGACCAAGTACAGAAAGGAAGACTAGTGATGGGATAAGACTGTGGAGCAGTCTATGAGGTGAATATACAGGAAGAGAAGGAAATGAAAAAAAAAAAGACATCTGCCAAGAAGAAGAAATATACAGTAGTGATAAAAAGGCATTTATTTTTCAGAAGCAAGAGAAAAGACTCTGTGCTTGATCCACAGAACTTATTGGCATAATTCACATAGACTTTAATGGGCACAGGATTGGGCCACGTCTCTATGTTGTACACTGTAACCATAGCACTCAAATCTTCAAAGCTCAAATATGCTTCAAAAGCATGACAAAGACTTAAACTAAAGCACACTAAAAATAGCAAAAGGAGGACTCAGAATTGTACATATTTATTACCAGACTCCAAAGATACAGATTTCTGATGTCACTACTCTGCAATAGCGATAAAGGGTCCTGTGGCACCTTATAGACTAACAGAGGTATTGAAGCATAAGCTTTCGTGGGTGAATACCCACTTCTTCGGATGCAAGCAGTGGAAAGCTTATGATTCAATACCTCTGTTAGTCTATAAGGTGCCACAGGACCCTTTATCGCTTCTACAGATCCAGACTAACACGGCTACCCCTCTGATACTTGATACTCTGCAATAGTGAACAATGAAATACACACACATATGCTTGACAGAATTAACTTTGGGTTCTAAAAAGAGTCTCTTTCTTTTTTGTTTTCTGTTGTGTGTCTCTCTCATCTCTTCAGCACTAGACACTGTTCCCTATGAGATCCCTCAAATTTAGATTAAAATCTCTTTGGGGCAATCACACTGTTTTCACACACACACACACACACACAAACTATGATGTACCTCATTACAGGATACAAAAAAACAACAGCGCAGCATGTGCTGCCTGCAGAGAAGGGCATGCCCTTCAGAGATAGGCACACGTTTTTCAACATAGCAGAAATGGAATGACAGAAGGGGCAGTATTCCCACAGAACTATACATAGGGGATGCAGGGCCTCAGCTGGTATCACTCCGAATCTCTGTTAGCTTCAGTATAGCTACATCAAATTACACCAGCTGAGGATCTGGTCCATACAACCTTGAAGCACATTTAGTTTTTGAAAATGAGAACAATTTTTAAAATATTGGTGTTGTAACAGAAAGAAAAATAAAATAAAAACAAAAAAACAGTGTCAGTGTGCTGAGGTTTAGGGAAGGGCGGAGAAAACTGGAGGTAATAATCAGTAGAAGAGACATGGTTCTGCACATATCAGTTTACATCAGCTTCTTTTCCATTTCTAGGACAAATTCCTGCCTGAAGCAGATGTACGTAGAGTTGTTAACTAGTAACTCTAATTGGTTACTTTACATGTAATCAGATAATATTTTAAAGTAACTGATTGCTGTAAGAATTCATTGAAGATTACACTCAAAAAATAACCATCATATTTTTTAGGCTGCTAACACACATATTGTTTTCAGTTATTGTTCTTGGCAATGCTGTCATTTCTTTCCATAGCCTGTCATGCTAGCATAGTACCCAGATGGTTCCAAGGCTCTAGGGTGACTATAATTCACATTAAAATTTTTAACACAAAAATGATGAGTAATAGTTATTTATATGTAAGTCACTCCTCCAGTCCATTCAAAACATAGTCGATCATTTTCCAGACCCTTCACCATGACCATGCTACTGTACCCTTCCCAATGCCCCGCACCCAACCATTTAAATCCCTCACCAGCTCCTTGTCTTCTACCAGAGTAAGGCTTCTTGTCCTCCCCTCCAATGCCTTTCCCTCCTTGTCTGCTCTTGTCTCTTATTAAAGCATGTTTCCCTCTCTGCTCTGCTCACAATGCCTGCACTGAATAACTATGTGTCTGCCTCCCCTACAATATCTCAGCATTGTCTTTCATGCTGCATGAAAACCTTTCCCTGAATTAACCCATAAAATGACTAACCACTTCTGCTGTGGTACATACAAGAAATCAGCCACCCAATCCCAATGATGGTCCCATTGTGCAGTGGTCCAGTATAATTGATTTAATGTATTTAAATTTCAAGACACCAAGTTTTGCAGTAGCTAACCTTTGTAATTATATCATATTATAATTATTTATTTTTACCATAAGCATCCCTCCTGGCTTCCTTTATTTTTTGCCTTACTTAATTGTTTCTATCACTTTTCCTCAATTAATTGCACTTCTGACCCCGTTGTGGCCTCCTCAAGGGAGCCCCACTTAAGTTAGGTCTCAGGCATTCATCCATCACTTTTCTTAGGGAAGAATCATGCAATTTTCTCCCTCCCAACTGTAGTTTTTCACTGCAGAGTCCATTGATTCATTATGGTCACCTCAGCAGGTCTGCCTTTAGTTTAGCACCTGGAGCTCTGTTCTCTCATGGGTAAGGACAAGGTTATTCAGTGATCAGCCAGCCTTCATAAAGCAAAATACTATTTATTCAGAGCAAAGGCATTTCAGAGAAAACATATCTTAAAAACAACAAACAGTTTATACACATGCCTATCTTACTAGCTGTCACCCATCTTCCACATGGGGCCCTGATAGGTCTAAAATATTCCAGGTTTTCCTGTAGGACCTATTTCTGCTGGTCAGTGCCATACATGCTAGTTTTCAGATGGTGTCTGTCTTTCTCCCCCAGATCTGGTCTCTCATTTGCTACAGTTTCAAGTCCTTTGTCTTCGTAGGCCCTTTTAACCAGGTTAAACCAGTCATTGTGCTTTTTCCCTGGGAGGGGAGAAGGGTAAAACTTTAAGAGATTTGTTACCTGCATTGCTTCAGCACTGCCCTGCCCGCCCCATTTTCTTCAATTCTTGTAAGAAGCATTCTTTATCTTACACAGGTAGCCAGGATTAAAGTCAACTAACAAACCCATAAAGATGCATGTAACATTTATAAATCAATATTGGAGACTTTGAATCTTCCATAACTTCATATCATTTCATCTGTCATAGCATCTTCTTGGGTGACCTGTGAGAATGGTTTCCATAACAGTTGAGGAAGGAGCATTAAAATTGGAACTAGACAATTTTTTTTGAAGGGAGCTTTGTTATTTTGCCCAAAAAATGCACATTTGGGTTGATGGAAACATTTTGCAATTTTTTGTCAAATTCACCAAAAATAGTTGTGGTGGGTTGGTTTTTTTGTTTTTGTGGGGGGCTGTAAAAAGTAAACATTTGATTTCAAATCCTTTTTAAATAACAAAAAAATGATTTGGATTCCTAACAACTTTTGTTTTGATTTTTACTTTTTTTTTACTAAAAGAAAAAAATCACTTGAAAAATGAAATGTTTCATTTTGAGTTGAGTAAAGCCAATTGCTTAGCCTGAAATCCATTGATTTCTATTTTGTTTCACCAAAATTTCAAAAACAATGTTTTTTTGACTCAAAATGATTTTTCCCTCCAAATTCTTTGATTCAGCCTCTGACAAAAAAATAAGAAATACAAAATAAAAAAAAAATTGTCACAGCTCAAATAATATTCAAACTGCTTTCCTAGGAACGGATATAAGATTGTCATCCTGAGTTGTAAATTGTGTTCTGCTTTAATTTATTCATTTAATAAATGGTAGCTACAATATTTTACAGTTTGCATTCCTTAAAGGTTTTTGTTATAAAATTCTATTCTGCCTTATCTTACTATGATAAATACTATTCTCTGTCAAGATTAAATCTGTATGCTTTGCAAGATGTTGTTGCAGATAGAAAACACAGACATCAGATGGAAGATTTTATATGTACCCACACCACCTTGAATATGTTAGGGAACATGCATTAATCACCTCCATTCTCTAGCTGTTTCACTGAATTGACTTATAAATGCTATGAATCTGGCTACTGTACTGTATGTATTGGTTTTTACATTAATATGTTATAAGTTAAGCACCTTAGGCACGTAGTTGGGAATTTCTATCACTTTGCTAGAGTGACATCAACTTTTCTGGGGAATGTTTACTGTCGTTAGTGAACATACAGCCTTGTTGCTAGTTTTACAGCATGCCACCATAAGTGGCATGTTCCAGGAACTCCAAAGGGATCCATTTTCTAGATCTGACCACTTTCAGGCACTAGAGCATGTAAAGATGCAAAAGCAAACAAAATGGACATTGGATATTTATGCGTAAATCCCAGAACCTTCTGTCAGAAAACTAACTGAAACAGGTCGTAGTTAGAATAGTCTCGAATTTCCTAAGCATTAGGGGATGATGGAAGATATTAGAGAGTTTTGCACTCATACAAAGTGTGCAAGATCTGGCATAAAAATAGAGAAAATAACCTCCAGAAAGCAGTCTACTTCTAGAGCATTTAGTACCAGATAGCAGTTCATATTTCTCTGGTAGTAAACAACTCTTTTCACAATGTACCAGTAAGTCATCTTCAAATGAGAATGAGGACGTGGTGTTTCATAGTAGAATGTTTATATTGTGAAACTACAGCACATGATAATCTATAGGAAACAATATTTTAAATACAAAGGTTTGTAAACATTTGTATTAATTAAAAAAAATGTTCTGAATATGTTGATTACATAGCAATTGAGCAGTAACTGTGCAAAGCCATACTATCTGTTACACTCATATTATCCTTATGGTGGCATGGTTGTTTTGGATAGTATTTAAAAAAGAAAAAAGAAAAAAAGTATTCAGCACAAACGAAAATGGATTTCTTTCATTTGGGCTGTAAAGCCAAGAAATAGGAAATTTTTGCTTTAGAAGTTGTTCAGGTATAGAATATAAGAATGCTGTAAATAGCTGTGCTGTTCTGTACAGTTGAATGACTGGAACATGACTAAAGTCAGCTCATAAAATTTTTTGAGCTAGGCATAGATTGAGGTAGGCATAGATCAGTTTAGACAAGTGCCTTGGAAGCAAACACAAAAAGGTGAACATAGTCAGTAAATAGAAAGATGTTCTTGTTACTACCACGGAGAAAAAATTACTTGAAATTCGCTGTCGAGAATTCTTGCAG
The DNA here is from genome assembly GCA_037349315.1 of Chelydra serpentina. NCBI lineage: Eukaryota > Metazoa > Chordata > Testudines > Chelydridae > Chelydra > Chelydra serpentina. The sequence continues at coordinate 84,610,192 of JBAIAC010000004.1, forward strand.
ATTTTTAGCATGGTCTTCAGCTTCAGTAAAGAAAGCAAATTGAATATAACAATGCTTTCTGACAAAAATTCAGTATTTCTTATAAAAGCACCCATTGGGATTATAATAAGCCACTTTAATGTCCCAAGAACTTTATAGTGAGGAATTAAGAGATTTTTCTCTGGTAGGAAGAGAACACCTCTTTCTCTTTGCACTGTTTTGACAAACATCTTCTGCTATTCTGGAGGACTGCATCACACCACAAAAAATGCAGCATCTCTTAATTAATATTTGTATGGTTTTAGAGACTATTTTAGGGATGTACAGAATTGTTATAAATTAGAACCCAGAGGATCCTTTGCTCAACCTCAGAAATGAATCTGAATCACTTCTTTTGATATTCTGAAGCATTAGAACCACTTTTAAACTGGTTTTCTGCTGCCCATGCACTCTGTTTATCAGCACAATAGTGTGTAAACATATTGTTCTCATACTATTTGCAATCTGGCCTGAAATCTTGTGATAAAGTATGTATTTGAAATATTTAGTCCAAATTTTCAACTATATAAGTATCTAGCTAATCTTATACATGGATTGTCTTCACTAGAAACTTCCATTGAGTTAGAACACAATCTCACAATCATTGTTGACCCTGACTTTTTAGTCTGTGCGGACAGAGATGAGTCCTAGTCTATATCTTGTCTGTGGGTCATGGATAAATCCTGTCCCAATTAAGGTTCACACAGATCTAACAGACCAAATGTTGAGCACAGATTGTCCCTGTCCACACTGACTGCAAAATCATGGTCAACATCATGTTAGTTAACATGATTTTCAAGGTTGCATTCAAACACAATGCATTTCTTTTTGATAAAGTCAAGACCATTGTGGTGAAGGAGGAAGAAGGGGATCAGACTGGTGGATCTGTGAGGGAGAGAGGGAGGCAAAAGATGTAAAAAATTAATAATAGGTTGTAGGGATGTGAAAACAAAAAGTTTGTCAAACTTATGAAGCACGAATATCAATTATGTTTAACCTCCCCATACAATATTACCTAATATATCTGTTAGTCAATATTTGGTTCACTTAGTCTGGTGCTGTTGACATCAGACTACGATGGATTTAAGAACAAATGATAGTGCCCCCTTGCTATTTCAGGCTTATTCTTAACAAATAAATAACAAAAGGCTGTTGAAATTTTAAAATCATTTACAGAAATATCGTAGCCACTTAATTATCAGTATGTTAGCTCTGCAGATATTAGAATAATCTGTGTTTTTTGTTTTCATTTGTAGTTAAGAACTGAGCTTCATTCATACCCCACACAAATAGATATAGATTTCATTCTGTGAAGAGGGTCCCACTAAGCAGCACAGAAATCTGGAAGTAAGTAAAGATTCAGGAGAAAAAATGGCACAGCTAGACAAATTTATAGAACTGCTAGAGAGACAATGTTGCACTTCTTTTTTATTGTACACTCATACAAGGTGATTTTAGATCATTTCACTTTTCCTTTACAAGATTCACTGAGGGATGTCTATAAACTTCTCCTAGGTTGTAAATGAGTTAGCTTTTTTCATTGTTTCCTGGCTATCAGAGCAAGGTAAATTTAATTTGATTTTAGAGACAAAGTAGTCTCTTTAGAAAGATACTGAAGATCATCCTCAAGTCAATACAAGCTGGCCAGCAATACCCTTTTATAAGTAACCAGTATCCTATTGGTCACCAGAACACCGCATGCCTTCAGAAGGACATCAGAGTCCTTTCTATGTCCTGAGATATTTCAGTGAGTGAAGAGGTTGAGCAAGAAACCAGCATGTTCACAAGATTCACACACTTTCCCCCCACCCATATTATGAACACAAATACCTATCTAGTCTGTATCAGCAAAAAACAACGAGAAGTCCTTGTGGCACTTTAGAGACTAACAAATTTATGCCACAAGGACTCCTCATTGTTTTTTACAAATACCTATGTTCAGACACACAGTACTTCCTAGGGGAGGAATATCACTGTAACCTGTAACTGGATGTTGCTTGGAAAGTGTAGGCAGATTTATAGTCATAAAAGGCAAGGATAAGATTGCAAGTTTTGCCCCGAGTAAGGGCTCGTCTACACTAACCCCCCAATTCGAACTAAGATACGCAACTTCAGCTACGTGAATAACGTAGCTGAAGTCGAACTATCTTAGTTTGAATGAAAAGGTACTTACCCGGGGTCCACACGCGGTGCGCAGGCTCCCCCGTCAACTCCGCCTACTCCGTTCGTCGAGCTGGATTACCAGCGTCGACGGGGGAGCACTTCCTGGTTCGATTTATCGCGTCTAGACAAGACACGATAAATCGAACCCAGAAGATCGATCCAGCACCTCCGATCTATCCGGTAAGTGTAGACTAGCCCTTAGAGAAGACACATACTTGGATTTCTGCTGAGGTAGGACACAGGGCTGACGAGAGGGGGCAGGGGGGAAGCTGGTACAAATTACCGGGGCCTGGCAGTCCGGAAGGGGGCCCGGGGCCCGACTATGTTGCATATGTTTTTGTCTTTCTCGGTAGTATCATTGTCAATTGTTTTTGATATCCATTGTAAAATCAGTGAATTTCAAAGAAAATATTATTATATATAAAATTCTGTCAGTTATCGGCCAATATAGATTCTAATAAACCAAAGAACTACTAATTACATATTAAGAACAGAATATAATTATATGTTAATGTAATTCTTAGCAAAATATATATTTCATTTTCAATGCGCGCACAATTCTGAATAACGGCTAGCGAACTTGTGCCGTGAACCGAGCATTTCTGAGTATTTCCGACTCTAGACAAACATTCGCTTCTGCGCTTTGTCAGTATGACAGTGCAGTCTCATCTTATTCTGCGCAGTTGCATTTGTATGTTTTCGTAAGTGAACACAGTGCGAGTACAACAAAGTTGTTGTGTGATACACATTGTGTTGTGTTACACATACAAGTTTAACATTTAAAGTGTTAGTTCAGCAATGATCGTGTGGGTGCTTATATTATTGATATTAGTCATTAGGATCTTAATATTCTCAACAGGTACGATTATCATATTTATTATTAACATAAAAATGAGATCACGCATTTATTTTATATTGCAGTGAATTTAAAATAACTATAATACATTTTTAAATTTTAGAGAACGTTTTTCTACCCCTTTTCAATTCTTACCATCACAAATCTGGTGCAAAAAAATGGAAAGAACAAAAAGAAAGAGAGAAAAGAGCTGCTCTAGGTGTAAAGATTTTTAGCCGGTCCACCCTTGCTGGGGGGGAGCCTGAAAATTTTTTTTCACTGGGGCCCGAACCCGCTCTCGGTGGCCCTGGTAGGACAACAAAGGAATTAATAGTTGGAGGAAGGAGTCTGCCAGGGAGCCGGTTATAGTGCCCTGATAACTTATGTGGAGCAAGTGCTGACACCATAGGTTAAAGTAACCAAGCTCCCAAGGGCCAGTACAGCAGCTGAGATTTTTCAATGTGCAGCAGGGCTCTGTCTCTGATGATGGGGGAGAGACAGAGATCTGTGAGTGTGAGATTGGTTTCAAGAACCAAATATCCCAGCTTCATACAGGCTGAGAGCTCTCACAATCAGGCATTCTCAGGTGGCCAGATCTAGATGAGTAGTGCAGAGACTGCAATGCAGTAGAGACTCTGGCTTTAGATATCAGGAAATGTCCCTTACACATGAAAAGTACCCTGAACTACTTCTGTTTAAACCAATTTCAAAATTATGCTGGTTTTTTTCAAGATGATGAATGCCATTTGAAGCACAAATCTATTTAAAAAGTAAAATATTGATGGTGTTCTATTATATCAGTGTCAGCAAATTATTCTTCCAAATTACTTCAAGAATCTTATGTATTACAACTTATGCTGTAGCCCTGAATAACTAAAATCATAGGAGCACCAATAGTGAGTATTACTCATTTTATAAAGAGAAAATCCCTTTTGTTGTGATTATTTATTGAGAGCCAGCAGTATGTGTAGTGCTGTGTGTTTATGTAAGCTACTATGTTTCAAACAGGCTTAGCCCTTGTGTAAATACCCACACCCTCATACACATGAGCACAATAGAGACCTAAGCCAAAGATCATTAGAGTCTATGGTTAGACTCCCACTGACTTCAGTGGACTTTGGATCAGACTCTAAAGAAGAATTCAAAATGTCTTTGAAAGAGTATGCAAGTATTTCTTATCCTGTAAGCAATAGTTATAAGGGTGGAAATCTGATTTCAATTATTTTTGGTTGGCGGCAGGGGGAGTGGGGAGAGGGAAAATGGGGAAGGAAAGTTAACCAGTGGTGCCAACTCTCACAAAGCTAATTTATTGGTGTAGGGTTTTTACCTCTTGAAGTCCCAGGTTTCGGACTCGTGATCACATGGTACTCTCAGCTTTTAAAATGTATGTATTTATTTGTTTATACAAAGGATTCTAGCCCTTTTGGTTGCAGAGAAACTTTTGAAAATTGAACTTTCAAAGATCCAGAAAAGATTCCAAATCCAGGAGGCACGTAAAGAGATATATTTGTTTTTTTTTAATGTCTTATTTTGGGGGGCCCACACATGCCTGGGATTGGCAATACTGTTTACCAGTAGCCGTTGGGATCAGCGGATAGTTACCTGTGCCATGTGACAGGATTAAACTATTTTTTCACCCTCATCCATATCACATGACAGAATTCAGGAAACAAAGATTAGTCTCTTCCCAGCATTCCAGTGTATCCAGTGACTAAAGAAGATTGAAACAGGAAGGGAAACATACCACACCGTCCAATGGAAAGAAGAGTTATAGTAGAGAATGGCTCACTGAAGTTAGGGAAAGGAGTGGAGCTCACCTAATGTTTTTACGAGGAAGGGAAGCTTCACACACCCCTATTCTCTTTGCTTTAAATTCTATATCTGTCATGCCTTAACACTCGGTCTCAACACTCCACCCATTCCAGATATTGCAGCACAGAGTCACTCTCAGGATGCTCATTAGTTGATACTTTTCTGTCACAGCTCTTACAAGATTTAAATTGTAGTATATGCCAAAATCAACTTTCATTAATTTTATAGTTGGAATTTTTGATCAATCATCTTTTCAGATTTAGGTGAAGAGGAGCCATATTGCCCAGGAGACAAAATAGTATCCTAAAAGGGATTTTACTTTTTGAGGATTTGTACACTTAAGCTTTCCATCCTTTACAACACCCTCTTTAAACATCTTATTTCCATGTAATTAGAACTGAAATGCTTTAACTGCTGCTGTGCTCCTGGGGAACTGTGAATTGTCAGTGAAAGGGAAGAGGCACTTGGAAAAGTATGAAAGAACACGAGATCAGTAAGAAAAGGGTCTTGGGAGAGAGAAGCAGTAATAGGGCAGAAACAACAAACACAGCACTTCATAGCTTTGTTAGAACAAAAAAGAATGCATACAATGTCATATCCATCAGCAGGTTTGAATTATTAGTAATAAGATACCTGATTTTCAGGGTAAAATACCATTTCTATCCACCTTGAATGTTGTTTACAGTTCATGTCAAATTAAACATGCAATTTGCCTGGTGTATGCAGGGAAAATATATAATTATGTCTGTAGTAAATTAGACTATTTCTGAGAGGGCAGCTTAAACCAGCAAATCCTGGAGCCAATCATCCCAAAGCCCCACTGACCACAGCATCATTACAGTGGTTTCGGTTACATTAGTGTTCTCCACATTAGACTGAACCATTGCTACTAACTGGTAACATTATTTTACTTTAGGCATGCATATTGTCTTAGATTTTTGTTGAATACAAACATTTATACTGGACAATAGACGTAAACAAATTAGTTTCATCCCGCCACCTACCAAACAAAGAGCTGTTTATTTGTACAGATGATCCCTTAGTATCACCAAATCTGTCCATAGCCCTGGGAAGGTGAAGAAAACTGACAGATGGAGTGGATCATGCTCATAATTACTACCCTGACATCCTATGTGATGGACATAAGGAAATATAGAACATAGGCCCTGATGGGAGATTTGGGTGGGGAGTTGGTGGGGTGTAGTAAAGTTTAGTTGTATTGGATAGTGGTCGCTATATAGTCATTGGGCCATAGAGAGAGAGAGAATAACTCAATAACCCAGATTGTTAGGGAACTCACCTTCCAGGGAAGAGACCAGACCTAATTATTTATGCACAGTGCAACAACTTCAGCAGGAGAGATTGAAAGAGGTTTGCCCCAGAATATTCCATAGCCCAGCGGTTAGGACATTCTCCTCAGGAGGTGGTTCAAACCCTTTCTCTCCCTCAGGCAGATATCCCCACCTAGGTCTCACACATTGCAAGTGAGTGTCCTAACCACTGGGCTATCGGTTGTTGTTGGGGAGGCAGCAGCACCACTCCCTCATCCTCCATTTTGTGAATACAGCCCTACATTTCCTTTGCTTTTATATTAAGTGCACAGGGCCAAAATGAAATAGTTAATTTTAGGTGCCACAAAACATCTCATTTTACAAAGCTTTTGTATTCATTTTAGGTCAAAATGATTTTTTTTTCAATTTTTCGGAACTTTTAGTGAACCAGAGAAGATTACTTATTCACCTCGGTCTAGACACCACCAGCCACAACCAATTCTTTTCTGCTTCCGGCTACTGTGGTCAGTGTCCTCCCTCTACCACACATATATCTTCTCAAGCTCTGTGGGTATTAGTGCCCCATTATGTGGGCCAGGAAGCTAGTGTATTGGGTCTAAAGACAATTTTCCAAGCAAAGAGCAGCAGAGAAACATGTGGAACTCAACTTGTTATGGCCTTTTGCTGCTAGTCAGATAGCGCCATATTGACATATATGTGATTTCTCCGCTGCAAAATCCTACCTCAGCGCTTCAACGTGGTGCAGCGGTGACCCTGGCCGTCTGACAGCTATGGTAGCGGGGCGTACACCCTGGTAGGTTTTACCATGCTACAAAGGTGTCGGACTATCCAATCCAGGGAGGAGGGTTGCTCTCTCAGAGGAAAGAGTGCTTTTCCTTCTCCTTAGAGGTTGAAGGCTAGCTAAGCTTGAGGAGGTACGCATGCCTGCCCACCTAGCCAGTGGGATGGCTTGAAGTTAACGGCTAAAACAACACGAGTAAATGCACGTTCTACGGTGGCAGAGCGGAAATTGAGCGACAAGAGGTTGCTAAAAATGTTAGGTGCTAGGCCAACATGGAAAAGGACAATCCTCGCTGTGTGTACTTACAATTGTAGGTCACTGGCAAAGCAGGAAACTTTAAACCATCTGATGGAGGAGAAGAAAAGGATGGGCGGGCCACACAGCACGGCTCACGGATAACAGGTGGACCGCAATCATTGCTGAGTGGTACCCGCGAGAACAGAAAAGACCCCCCGGTTGGCCTCCAAGAAGATGGGAAGATGACATCGTTAAACGTTTCAGACGAACGTGGAGAAGAAAGGCAAGAGTGCGAGAAGAATGGCAGACATGTTGTGATCGGCGCAGTCTTAACGACAGCTGAAGTCCGATCGATCCAGGTGATCCAGGTGATGTGATTTCTAGTAAACCAGAGGCCTATGACAACTCTTTGGTGTGCTTCCAGTAAGGCCACAAACTGGCCAGAGAGAATGTAAACAGAACAATAACAGTACTATGGTATATACCACTGTCAATATGCGACACAGAGGTGGAATCTTAGAAGTTTTCTGAGAGGAAAGAAAGGGTGTTGGAATGCTATGATTGGTATATAGGCATATCCTTGCACATAGGGTGGTATGAAGCAAAACCCAAAGAAGTTTGGGAGTAGACAAAGGAAATAGAGAGGTCAGAAGCCAAGTGGGCTGCAGTATAGGAAGCCAGATGGTCTGTTCTTGTCCATCTCCAAGTCAATCAAAGCCAGAGCAGACTCCCTGCACCTTACCTCTCTGAACTCAGCCACCTACTTCTTACTCCTCTCCAGTTCCAGAAATAATGACCAGCTACTTCCATGTCCTTCCATTATACAGTCTTATCATTAGCTAAAGAATATAAACCCTGCAAGGTGTGGATTTTGTATGTATTTAGCATAGCTCACCTTCTATACACTTACAACATATTATACATAATAATTTATAAACCTCATAGGCTTTTTGCAGTCACCCAACTCAAAACTCTGCACTTTCGCTTAAAAAAAATTACCTTTTGTCTTTTGACTATGTAAGATTTTTAAAAGAATTTTGTGATATTCTGTATGAAGGATGCTGCAAACTAATGAATTGCCTGAATGGAGATCTATATCTTATTTAGACTGTAGAATGAACAGTTTCATTTCTCTGAATCATATACAATTACCAGGTAACTATATTGCAGACCTATATTTTCCTTCATTTCATCACACGTCTAGGATATTTGGGAAGGAAACATTGGAGACTGCTGACAAAAGAAGTGCTGAATAATGAAAATAAAGCTCAACAAACTTTGTTCACATTAAAGAAATGAATCCTATGTTATCTCAACCTTTCTATTCTGTTCCTTTGTGTTGCAGTCCTTGTATAAGCCTTTATCACATTTTAAAGGCCAGCATACCACCCTTGGCTTTTGTTAGGTTAAAGCTATGTTTTAACAGGGATTTGCTTGCGTGTTTTCATTTTCTATGGTTTTTTGATGGTTATATAATGTGAAATTTCAATTAGGATAGGTATTTGAAAAAATCAACTTGACCTATAAAGAGCTTATCTTTGGCTTTTTTTATTTTTATTCAGGATCTTGGTTAGCAACAGACTACAACTTATTCTTGACCAAGGTTACAAAGAATTTGAAAGAACGCTCAGGAAAATAAACAACATTTTAAATAGAGAATTTTCAATTCCCTGGAAAGATAATGTTGGGTCAGAACTGCATAAGACCCTTGGGTCCACTTTATGAATATGTTACCATTTAGAGAAAATGAACTTTTAGAAAACTTTAAATAATATGCCTGGAAAAAGGTAGCATGTTATATGTTCCTTGGCAATAGTTCTTTAATACTTTGCATATGATTTTAGTATTTTACATTTTTTTAGAGTACCAACTGCCAAAATTGCATATTTATCTGAGCTATATTAGCTATCACAAGGAAATTTGTTTTTGTATTGTGACAACTAATATATTAAAATAAAAGTGTATCATCTGGTTTCATATCCACAGCTATTATTGCTAGGCAAATGGAAAAGTAAATCAATTTACCATAGAAATGTAACACTTTATTTTGGTTTTGGCATTATGTTCTAAAGAGATAAAAGCTAATAAAAGATGCAAAACATAGTTTCATTCTAGAAGGATTATACTGTATATTCCTTATTCCAATAACAATGCGACATTTTGTTGTACAGATAATTATTTACTATACTGTATTATAGTTAGAGTATTAGAATAAGCAGGCAGAGTACACAGCTTTTACAATTTGATCTTCAGGGCATGTTATCAAATGTTACTGCACTAACAAAAATATAATAGAAAAAAGACAAATTATGTGTTACACAGTGGGCAAATTAGATATGGGAGCTGTGCATGATTATAATAAGCAGGTTTTTGTACCTGTGTGTGTCAATAAAAATCAAGGATAAGCATATCTATATACACCAGAATAGAATGTTAGGGTTGTAAAATTACATGCCAAAAAAAAAAAAAAAAGCCATGTAGAATGGAAATAGTGTGAGAACTTTAACTACAAAGGGCCTGACAAACATGCCCACTCTAATTCCACATCTATTGTTTATAAGATTCTTTAACAACTTCCCCAGGGTCACACATTCAGTATGTCAGAACTGCTGCCTCCCAGTCCCATATCTAAACTACATTACACAATATAATGTAGTGAAATTATGCTATGGTATATTGGGTATTAAAGCCTGAATTATGGAAGATGTTGCAGTTTTGACATTTTAAGCTTGGCATAACTCGCCCGTCCAGGAAATATTTGCTGAAGTTTCAAACATAAACTCTAGATTTGCCCACAATGGGTCATTATAGGTGATGAATGGTTCACACTGAAATATGGTCAGTAAGGGCTTGGAGACTACAGGCTGCTGAGCACCCTCAACTCCTAGGTACTTCAGCGAGTGTGCTCCGTACCTCTTAGAAATGCTCAGCACTTTTCAGGATCAAGTCCAAGAAGCACATACTGTATAGCCAGAGACTGTTTACTTTTCAGCTACAAAATCTGCAGGGGCCAGCTCCTGAGGGATTCTATGCATCTATTGGTAATTACATGTGCTCATCATCTCTGGATTTGGTCGCTTTTTCTAAAGAATATTTCTATTGACTTTCTTCATAGAAACTAATCAAGAAAAAATGTAGTGATTATAAGACGCAAATTGTGCATCAATCCCTTTTATATTCACAGCATATATCCAGATATAAGGACCTCATGCTGATATACAATATAGTGCAACATTTAAAGTGTGCTGAATTGCTTATAACATAGAATTAGTTTTTAACTGATGAAAATCAAATATGTACAATAAAAAGTGCTTTATGTAAATAAGATGGTATTCAGTTAATTTTATGCCATTTAGGAAGCAATGAGTTTCTGGTGGGCTATTGTTGAGGACATAAGTCTAATCTTTGTAGGTAGCTACACAAACTGAATTACATTGCTGAATTATATTCTATTTTAATTTTAGAAATGTATTACAGGTATGAGCAAGTATTTTCTTTATTTAGGATGAGGACATAGAGATAATGGTTAAACAGCTTAAAAGAAAAAATCTTATTAAGGGCAAATAACATATTGAAAAAACAAGTAAAATGCATATTCCAAATACTAAGCCCTATTATGTATGGAATGCTTTACATGAAGCAAAGAAATCACAAAGGAACATCAGTTGCTTGAAGCAGTTGATCACCTTTCTTGGCCTGGTAGCTATTTAAACAGTCCACACAGCTCTGTCATTTCTGAGTGAACAGCTTTGATGCATCCACACACAAAAGACAGCTTACTGTGCCAGGTATGATTGACAAGCATTTGACAAGTTTCCTAAATGCCTGCCCCCACTCGGTAACACATTCTTGGAATTGCAAGGCAGTCTACAAGTTTTGGTTAAGTGTCCGAGATTTCTCAAGTTCATTTGATACTGCTACTATGACCAATATGAACCCCAGCATAGGCCACACTAAAGAGATTCTGGCTTTTCACATTGGCATTCTGCTTCATTTGAGAATGGACAATGTGGAAGCATTCTATCTGACCAGCATCAGGCAGAATTCAGGAGATTAAAAATGTCAAGATCGGATTTATAGGGCACAGTGTTTAAGGATGAACAGTTTGTTTAGCTACTGCCTGAATTTTTTAATGGTGCTTTTCATCTTGTTTTCTGACTATGAACTTTTCCCAGGAGTACCAGTTTTGGACAAGGTCTTAATCTACAGTAGAATGATATAATACTGAGAATCTATGGTGTAATTAAGGGTGACATGTTCAAATGAAGCTCCCTAATGAGAAAAACCTAAATCCATATTTACGAATTCAAATAGAAATGGCCAGATTTTCAAAGATGATGAGCACTTTCAACTTCCATTGACTTCAGTGAGAGTTGTGGGTGCTCAGCATTTGTGTCAATCACCACCTCCTTCAAATACCTCTTCAAATCATTTTTTTCTTACTTTCCACCAACAACCACCATTCCCATTTTACCTACAACACACCTTTCCTCTAGAATGACCAAATAGCAAATGTGAAAAATCAGGATGGGGTGGGCCGTTAAAAGGCACCTATATAACACAAAGCCCTGAATATCGCAACTGTGCCTATAAAAATCGGGACATCTGGTCACTCTACTTTCCTCCGACCTCCTCCTTCACAGGAGGACAAAAGTAAAGTATTCACAATACATTGCAACTCGCCGTGTCTTTCTTTGTTTTAATGTCCATCCCTCACTTCATCTGTTTCTATGTATGTCTGAGAGACTGTAGATGCTTCAGGGCAGGGATCATGACTTTTAACCTCTCTGTGAAGCACCATGCAAAGTTATGGTATGAAATCAAATATTTAATAAAAATAATCATCAGTAAGACAAGAGCAGGATAATGTGCCTGTCAAGGTGAAGATGCACTTGGTGTCATTAGCATTGTTCTTCCAACAGTATCGCTGACTTGTTTTTGGCATTATTGTTTTCACAAATGTATAATATACAGGGGTGAAAGGTACATGAGTGGAGGATTTTTCAAGGAATTTTGGGTCTGATCTAATACCCACGGAAGTCAGACTCTTTCCATTAAATTAATTTGACATTTGTCTAAGGCCTTAATAAAAAGCTGCAAGAAATGTTTTTGACATTTCCCCATCAGAAGACTGATGTGGTGCCAGACTCCAACACTACCACGAAGGGTCAGGAAAAGATAACAGGATAAGCTAGGTTCTGCCATTACTTTCCACTGTAACAGCCGAGAGGGAGGGAAACATTAACTGAAATCCAGTGCCAATAACAGCTGCTGTGAGCAACAAATTAAGCAGTGTTTTAATTGATTTAGTAATCATCTTCCTGATTATGTATATAACTTGATTATTTCATCAAACATGGATCTGCAGGGAAGTGGGGGCATGGGGAGCCTTTGGGCTAGTCCACACTACCCGCCTGATTCGGCGGATAGAGATCGATCTTCTGGGATCGATTTATCGCATCTCATCTGGACGTGATAAATCGATCCCAGAAGTGCTCCCCCGTCGACTGCGGAACTCCTGCTCGCTGAGAGGAGGAAACGCTGTCGACGGGGGAGCCTGCCTGCGCCGCATGGACCCACAGTAAGTATATTTAGTTCGATCTAGGAAACGTTAACTTCAGCTACGCTATTCTCGTAGTTGAAGTTGTGTTTCCTAGATCAATCCCCCGCCCCAATGTGGACCAGCCCTTTGATGACAGTATAATTGTGAACTCTTTGTTGTACCTCTCTTTAAACACTTAATATATTAAAGCATTTATGATGGAAAGCAGTTTCCTCTAGTTGAGCTATAAAAATGGCCACTTTTTGTAATACACTTTTTAACAAGACAGTTAAGCTGCCATTCAGTGAAAGAATTAATATATATGGTCTGGATCTTGTGAGGTATTGAGTGCTTCCACAAGATATTGTGCATGTACAACAAACAAAGGGACCTAGGTTTGTATAACAGGGATCTGTATCTGAGCATTCAGAGTAATATAAGGAACATTATGAAGTGGCAGGGAAAGAAAAGTGGGTAGGTAGGGAGGATGATAGTCTGAAGGGTGTGAGACGAATACAGTAGTACAGAGGCTGGTGTGTCTATCTACGTCTTTGATGTCCATTTTCACCCCGTGGCAGGAGGAGTGCCTTCAGTCATTTGTCTGAGATGTTAGACTGGGCTGGCTGTCTTCATACTTCCAGTATTGATTTTGAAGCATTCATCATGGCTTTGAAGGAGGAGGAGATGTTGCAGTAGTTGACTGGGGGACTGAAGCTGAAGGACACAGGCAATGAGCTGCACCAGCTCCCTCTGCAGCCTCAGGTTCATCTCTAGTCTGCTACAGCAGAGCTGTGCCACTTAGGGGGTATATTCTAGCTGCACATTGTAGGAGCAGGATTTTATATTTGTATTAGAAGTTATAAAGGACAGTTATAATAATGTCGTATGTATTAAATGTATTAATGTATTTTTTGATCAGACTGGCAGCCACCCTTTCTGAATAACAAAAGGAATGACCCTCTGGGACATTGGTAGAAATGCATCTGACAGACTGCCAGTGTCTGTACTGATGTTAAGGCAGGAATAGACCAGAACCGTCCTTCTGGCTGATTGTTGTCAACCTCTGTTTTAGGATAAGTTATAATATTTACTATGGGATCTTGTTTCCTATATGCATTACGAATTAGGCCCTTTAGTTAAATATGTGTTTCTTTGTTTTAAGGTTTAGTAAGTAAGAGACAGGATCTTGTATTGTGTCTATGTTAATGAGATTAGAGGCATGTTGAAGGCCTAGGCCCCAACGTGAACTGTTTTGGTCACAAGATTTAGTAAGGTTTAATTTACAATGTCTTTTTTTTCCTCAACATAAAACACACTGCTGTTTGTGTACCTTTGAAGGTCTCTGTAAAAGACTGTGTGAACGAGGAGTGGGTAAGGAATGGTGTCCTTAGCCTCTGTTTGTCAGAGGGGGGTGATGGATGGCAGGAGAGAGATCACTTGATCATTACCTGTTAGGTCCACTCACTCTGGCCACTGTCGGTGGACAGGATACTGGGCTGGATGGACCCTTGGTCTGACCCAGTACGGCCATTCTTATGTTCTTATGTGATGCATCAGGAAAAGATAAGGTATGAAGGCCATTGTTAAAGTCAGATGGTCAAGGAAGGAGGAGTGAAGAGAGACTGGGAAACACCAGGAGACATCAGAAAACATACATTGTATCTCATGCTAAACATGTTAGCAGCATTGATGACCTCAGAGGTGAGGCAGTCACCCCCGAAGGTGAGACAACAAATAGGAGATAACGATGGGAACCCCGACAATAACCATCAAACGATAACAGCAGAAAACTCCAATATTAACACTACTTAAGGACTAATGATTACAGGATGACATTGCAAAATGCATGGATTCAAATGGGAATTTACAACTATAAAGATGGGGTGTTTTGCCATGAAACTCTGGGTTCAGTCCTACAAAGCCTTGGAGCATCGGATCGTGACCGACAGAGACCAGCTCCTCACTCGTGCTCAATCTAATTGGCCATTAGATTGACTTGAGCTACAACAGACTGGTAACTATAAAGACCATCTGCAGGACTTGTGTGTGTGTGTGTTGTGTAATAGAATGTTTATTTCACTTTCTACTCTCCAGTCCTCTAATATAAAATCCTCCTAGGAGATATTGAATACCTTCAGGTCCCATGGATTTTAATGGGAATAGAACTAATACCTGTCCAGTTTCAGTTATCAATTAATAAGTGCCAGACTTAAGTTAAACTTAAGTTTGTATGCCTTTAAAGTGTCAAACATAGCCTAATATACATTTTAGACTTCCTCTCTTAGCCAATAATCACTCACCAACCAACCCAGCAACAAAACCTGCTGCATAATCCATACATTCCTAAACTCAAGCCTTCCCCAAGTGTTAGGTAAAAATCAGTTTGTCCTACTCACCCCTCACTGCCCTGGGCACATGTTTACCTCTGCATCATCTCAGGCTTGACCTTGTTCAAGCTGGTTTCTAGAGTTACTCACTTTAAACAGGGTGGCAGAGAAACCGATGCAAGCATATTTGTGCAAGATAAACGGATTTTGGGCAAGGTCAGAAGGAGGAATTTATGACAGGAGCCCCGCTTAGCTAACACAAGCACTAAGGAAGAAAAAATAAAGAGAGATTCCCAATGTTGATTTCCAAGCACTCAGAGTTTGGCAAGAAGTCATCAGCCCTTCACGGGCTCAGGTCCTTTGCATATAAATCATTCAGAATAACGGTCTTGAGTTCTAATCTCCATCCATGCCGGACACCAAAGGACACTCTGAGTACCAAAATAAAGCAAGATACAAGTATGTAACTTTCTTTGAGCATCTCATCACTGCCATTTTTAAGAGAGGAACTTATGTTGCTTATAATGGAACCTGATGCAGACTGAACCAATCATCTCTTGTCGACAAGACTATCGACAACCATGTCAGATCTGTTGAAGTTGAACACTGTAGGAAGTACCTTTCTGAAAAGCTTTAAGTACTTAATCTGCACTGTAGAGTGTGGGGTTTAAAGCCAGTGATTTCCCATCTGCCTTCAGCTGTAATTTCTAATAAATACTATTTTTTATGGAGTTCAAACAAAACTTACCATGTTTCCAATTGTCACAGCATGATATGACATGGCATTGAGAAACCTCACACCATTCAGACAAGAAAGAACAGCAACTCACCTATCCAGGGGGAGGAGAAGGAAAGAGTCCTCTAAACTGAATTCTTAAGCAGTGATAGAAGAAAAAATGACTATCCTGAAGTTACTCTGCTTTGTCATTGCCACCTTCTCCACAGATCTCTGACTTGGATAACTATTGCAGTAATACTACAGAACTTGAATATGTTGTTGATGGAACAATAAAAGCTGTGGTGGGGGAGAGAGACATCTGCAATGGGAACCACATGAAATATCAGAAACTTCCCCCCCTTTCTCTATTCTCATATCTGCTTTGTTTTCAGTTTAACAGCTTGTTTGGAAATATCTGTGTGTGTGGCGGGGGGTCATTTTAGAGGACACACTGGGAATTAGGCACACAATTCTTGCTATAGTCAGTGGAAATGATTCAGCTAATTCCCTGTATACCTCATGGATAACATTCCTCCTAGAGTCCAGTTTAAATGTATCTGATTAAGTGAAGCAGAAAAAAATAGATAAGTATCAGCATTGCTTGCTTGCTGGCAAGCATCCAGATTTGTAGTTATCTGAATTATTTAGAACTATTCAGCATATTTCTAAGTAATTCCTCCATGCACCCTTTCCTTTCATTTTAGTCAGTGCAAGAGAACAAAAGCCACATAAAATGTTCACAATGTGGTCTAATGCTTATGAAATGAATGAATACCATTATTTTCTATGGCACAATACCAAATCAGCCGTGTTAAATAGTTTTGCATGAAAGACTAATAGTAACTATTTTTGTAGAGGAAAAATACATTATACACATTTGTAGTGGAGATGGGAATTGTAGAATGCCAGCAGCATTTTCTCCCTCTTGCTCTGGATTACTAACAAGCAGTATATGACTGAAGCAATACTGCAGATGTTGTTGATTTAATTCTTGTTGGCTTTATATAGAGGAAGCTAACAATGGTATTGCTCCCAGGCCCAGTGGAATTCTACAATTAACATCAATCTCTATTTAGTAGTGAACATTTCATCATCACTTGTGGCTGTGGTTCACCCATCCTAAAATAACAAAATAATTACAAGTGAGAGCACAAGATGCAACCTGCACAGGACAAAGATTTGATTTTCTACCTCACATCCACTAACTTTTCAGGAACCAATTTATTTTATGAAGTGATTTGCTAACTGCAAGAAACTAGATGTAAATATCTGTGAGATCAGCTTTTAACAATACATTTTCAAATATAGCATGCTAAGACCTGGATAAAAACATGTATTGGTATTAATACATGTTAGCTTTATTAGGACTAATTGTGTGAGTAAGTGGTCACCAGTATGAGTAAAGATTGCACAATCTAGGCTTATCTAGGGATATGGAGCTGTTCACTTACTGTTTTCTTTGTACTGCACCTTTAAATTTTTAGGAGTCAGCAGAGGCAGCAGCTATTTTGAAACACACCTTATGGAGCATGTTGCAAAGACACACACTGTTTTCTACATCATGCAGAATTTATTTTTGTCTCATTTTGTTATTTACTCCCCCAATCTAAAATGGAAGGTTCAAGATAAAATTACATGGTTGCTTTTTATGCATTAAATAATACCATCTCTAGATAGATAAAGGACTACATTAAAACATGTACAATTTGCAAAGTCCAGCACCAAAAAGTAAGGAAATGAGAGATTTTAAGGGCGGTACATACACTCAATTACACTCCCTCAGTTACATGATCACAACAGTTTTCCAGCTTTCTTGCAATCTCCTCCTCTAGGAAATCTGCAATGCCAATACGTTTTGAGGATAGTCAGAAGGGAGCCCCATGAAATTTATAATCATTGTAAGGGATCCTGAAGTTCCACTTTAGTCACTCACACATCTTCTCAGATCCAAGTTGTAGAAGGTCTGTTTACCAACAGTTTATACATGTAAATATTATTAAAAACTGTCTAAAAACCTGCAAAGGAACCTCAGAGAAAGAAATTTTAGATGGAATTAAGGTTATAAATGTGTAGTTTTATATATATATATATTTCAAATGTATAATCAATGCAACTGATCAAAAAACATCAGTAAAATATGTCATGAATTTTTGAGTAATATCTTGAAAAATTGGAAAAAAAAATCAGCCATAGTATTTACACAGAAACGTACAATTAAAATCTAATGTGCTTTTTATCATCAGATAACTGTAAATGCAGGAAATGGTAAGCAGAGACACAGTGCCAGAAGCTTCATTGTTTGTGTAAAACTCAGTATGTTCCTTCTGGATTTTCAAGTCAGAGTTTCTGGGCTTTCTAAAACTTTCTTTTAGAGCTACAGTGTCCTAATTAAAAAAAAAAATCCTATTCTATCTTCTACAACAAGAGCTGGTCAGAAAATAGTGTTTTCTTCCCATAGAAAACTTTGATTTTTCAGCCAGGTAATTGAAAACCAAACACTTATATCAGAAAGGCTGGTGCATTGCCTCAGGCCCCATTCTCCTCTCTGCATAGTGTGCAACAGCTGAACTATTTCTCTCTCTCCCAGAGGACCAGTCTCCCTTCTTGATGAGTTATTGCAGTGCATCATGGGAGAGGTAGTCCAGCCACAGAGCCTGACCCATAGATGAGAATGGTGATATAAGGTACACAAACTACAAGTCCCATGAGAAACATAAAAGAATAATTATTTATTTTGTTTTGTTTTGTTTTCAGACAGAAGTTTAGACCAGTTTTGTTTTTAATTGTTCAGTTTTCCCACTAAAAGTTGAATTTTT
Organism: Chelydra serpentina; assembly: GCA_037349315.1. NCBI lineage: Eukaryota > Metazoa > Chordata > Testudines > Chelydridae > Chelydra > Chelydra serpentina. The sequence goes on from JBAIAC010000004.1 coordinate 84,628,733, forward strand.
CCATGGGGTGGGGTGAGGAGATAGCGCAGTGGTTTAAACATTGGCCTGTGAAACCCAAGGTTGTGAGTTCAATCCTTGAGGGGGTCATTTAGGGATGTGGGGCAAAAATCTGTCAGGGGACAGCACTTAATCCTGCTAGTAAAAGCAAGGGACTGGACTCAATGACCTTTAAAGGTCCTTCCAGCTCTATGAGAGAGGCATATCTTATTATAAAACAGATATATCTTGTGAAAAAATTGATTTTGTAAAAACAAAAATAAAAAAAATCCCACCAAAACTCTGTCCAAAAGGAGTTTAATAGAAAGGTTTTCATCAACTCTACTTTGAACCTCACCACAGCTTTGTTATGTTGTTTTTTTTAGAACTTTACATAATTTAAATAGATATTAGCTAATATGAGCAGAGATCAGTAGCATATAAGATTCACACAAGTAGGATAAAAAGCTTTCCATCAATAGTTATTCAGAAGTGATTTCGGATTCAGCTATCTTCATGATGCTTTCACATATCTTTCCACAAAGATGCAAGTGCACAATTTGTAGATAGACAAAAAAGTGGTTTTTAAGTTCACATACTTCAATACATGCAAATTGTATATTTGATTGTAATATTACAAGCTCTCACTGTGTAAGTATATCACTTAACTCATCCAGTGTGACCAACACAGTGTGAAATTCTACCTTAAACTGAATATTCCCTTGAAGTATTTGTGGTCAATCTACAAACCAATAAATAGTTGCAGAAGAAATTTGCATATATTTTTGAATGACAATTTAGAGAATATTGCACTCTGTTCATGAAAGGGAAAAAAGGCAATACAATTTAAATGAACTTTTACAAGTTATTCACTAGCTTTATGTTACTCTGACCACAGCTCTGTATATTTTCATAAATTCTATTTCAGGGAATCACTGAAAGTTGATTTCAGGTTTGCAATTTAGTGAAAGCTCCATTTTTTAATGTATGCTAAGAATACTGTCGAGTACTCCTCAGTGACTGCAAAGAAGGCTTAACTGTGTCTATTTAATTTGAGAAAGTTTTTATCCTCATCATTTTGTATTAAGCAAAGTACAAATTTTGATTTATGTTAAAATTTCATAGCTGTCTTGAATTCTGAATCTGCATAATTCCGCATTCTCTCTAGCAATTGCTGTCTTATCCTATCTCCTCTGTCTGAAGTAAAAATCCATAGGTGGATTGAAAGATTTTGATGCCCACAGTCAAAAGTAGTGGGAAATGTAATTCCCATACATAGTCTACTGTAGACTACTATGTTGTTTGTTATTGGCTATGCTTTGCTAGTTAAACAAAAGCACTTTGGTTTTAGTTGTATTTTAAACATAAAAATCATAAGTGAAATACCATACACATCTGACCACCCTTTGGTGCTTGTTCAAATCTTTACACAGCAGACAGCAAAGAAATTCATGTTGTACGCACAATGAAATCATATTTAGATATAATATTGTTTAACAGAGAGATCTCCCCATGTAACCCTGGCAAGGCTACAGTACTATGGTGAAATCTGGGTGCCAAAAATTGGAGTTTTGCCACTGACTTCAATGGTGCTAGGATTTCACCTTGCAATCTTAAAATACATTTACCTGATAGAAAGGAGTGGCTTTTTAATAGCGCATGAATTCAAGATGAATTGCCACTGATTAACATTGAAAGACAGGAAATTGTGTACAGGACAAGTAGAATTTTAAGAGTCCAGTGTCCCAGTCCTGCAGTAATTACTTCCCATTTTCTACAATGAGTGATCCCACTGAGTTCATGGATAGGAAGTAAACTAAAGTGTGATCCTATACATATGCATCTGTAACTTATCAAAATGACCACCATCTAGCATTATAGAATCATACAATCATATGGTTAGATGGGACTGCAAGGGTCATCCAGTCTAACCCCCTGCCGGGATGCAGGATTTGTTGTGTCTAAATCATCCAAGACAGAGGGCTATCCAGCCTCCTTTTGAAAACCTCCAGTGAAGGAGCATCCACAACCTCTTTAGGCAGTCTGTTCCATTGTCCTACTGTTCTTACAGTTAGGAAGCTTTTCCTGAGATTTAGTCTAAATTTGTTATGCCATAGCTTGAGCCTCTTTTCCTCCACTCTGTGGCAAGAGAGAACAACTTTTCTCCATCTTTTTTATGGCAGTCGTTCAAGTATTTGAAGACTGCTATCATGTCCCCAACTCAATCTCTTCTTTTCCAAACTAAACATACTCAGTTCCTTCAGCCTTTGCTCATATGGCTTGCATTCCATCTCTCTGCATCCTTTAATTTTCCATATCCTTTCTATGCATTGGTGACTAAAAGTGGACACAATACTGCAGTTTAGGACTAACCAGTGGCAAATAGAGGGGTACTATCACCTCCCGTGACTTGCATGCCTCTGTTAATGCAACCCAAAATTGCATTTGCTTTTTTTTGCAACAGCATCACATTTCTTACACATGTTGAGTTTGTGATCCATCACAACCCTCAGATCCTGTATTTGTGAATTTATTTTTATTTCCCTAAGTGTAGAACCTTGCATTTGTCTTTGTTAAATTTAATTTTGTTGTCTATAGCCCAGTTATCCAATTTATCAAGATCCCTCTTAATTTTAGCTCTATCCTTCAAAGTGTTGGTAACCCCACCCCCACCTTTGTGTCATGTGCAAATTTGGTCAGTATGCTCTCTATACCTACATTCAGGTAATTAATAAAGATGTTAAACAACACCAGACCCTGAACAGATCCCTGTTGAACCCCACTTAAGACCTCCCTCCAATCTGACATCATTCTATTAATAGTTACTCTTTGTTAGCAGCTGTTTAACCAATTATGTATCCACCTAATGGTAGTTCCACAAAGCCACATTTCTCCAGCTTACTGATCAGAATGTCATGTGGGACTTGCTGAAGTCCAAGTCTGTTATGACCATTGCATTCCCCCTATCCACAAAACCAGTTACCCTATCAAAAAAGGAAATCATGCTGGTTTGGCATGATTTGTTCTTTGTAAATCCGTGCTAGCTGCTAGTGAATACCCCTTAATTCTACAGTTATTTGCAAACTGAATGTTTTATACATTGCTCTAGTAGCTTCCCAGGTATTGAAGTCAGACTGCAATGGGAATTAGGCAATGAGAAGGTTAGAGGCAATGATCATTTGGAACCTAATACCAAATGTACATTCACACTAAAAATGATCAAAGCAAACTCAAATGAGAGCTAATGTCAGGGAACCCATAATGCCACCATCATTCCACCCCACCTATGTTTGAAACCTGTGTTTTTATAATAGCCATAAAAAGATTAAAATTTGTGAGTTAAATAAGGAAAGATGGGACGAATGGGATAAATGAAAGAGGCACTTATGTGAGGTCAAGCAGGAAAAAAGAAAAGAGGGAGAAAGCTGAATTAGAGGTAGTAGAATGGGAGATTGTTTGAAAACATTACCTTAGTCTAATCCTCCTACCCCACAAATCTACTTAATTTCGAGTATATCTTTAGAATCACACCCACTGTCTTGGCTTTGTAGATCAGCAGCTAAATAAAAATCGACCAATTTTCAGAAGAATTGAGCACCCACTAATATGATTAACACATCTGAAAAATCAGACTAACATTACTTACATCCTTACAGATGGATGTGGGTGTCTTAGGCCTGGTCTACACTAGCCCCGAAATTCGAACTAAGATACGCGACTTCAGCTACGTGAATAACGTAGCTGAAGTCGAACTATCTTAGTTTGAATGAAAAAGCACTTACCCGGGGTCCACACGCGGCGCGCCGGCTCCCCCGTCGACTCAGCCTACTCCGTTCGTCGAGCTGGATTACCAGCCTCGACGGCAGAGCACTTCCTGGTTCGATTTATCGCGTCTAGACAAGACGCGATAAATCGAACCCAGAACATCGATCCCGTGCCTCCGACCGGACGCGTAAGTATAGACGTACCCTTACTTGTGGTGCCCTGATTTGAAAGTTTTTCAAAATAAACTGTAAAGGAAGCTATAGCAAAACTCAAGGCTAGTTAGATAACAGCATCAAAATCACAGGTCAGGAGAAAACAGCCAAGGGGGAGCTGATGCTGAAAAGAAACAGCTGTGTCAGTGCTACAAACAATGATATGAGTGATATGGAATGGTCCATCTCAGTGCTAAACAATGAGGTTAATGTGTAACAGTGACTGTGAAAGGTTACAGTGTAGTAGCCGTGTTAGTCTGTGTCAGCAAAAAGAAAATAAGAAAGAAAGAAATACTTGTGGCACCTTAGAGACTAACAAATTTATTTCAGCATAAGCTTTCGTGGGTTAGAACCCACTTCATTGGATGCAACTGTGAAATAAGTGACTGTGAAATAAGTCATTGATAGCATCAGATAATACACAGTAAAAACCATATTATCAAAATTAAGACATGTAAGGAGCACCCCCCTACTCCTGAAAACATACTGTTAGTAACAGCACTGTCATCCTGTAAAGAAAGTGTTAGAAAGAAAAAACTAAGAAGGGCATAAGCATTGTAACAGTGAAGGGAAGTACTGATGTTTCTCTCCTATTATAGAATGTGGAGGTGATTAGCTGAAACTTAGAAGTACATCCAAGCAATCATTTAAGTAGAGAACCAGCAGGAATGATAGAGAATCCAGGATCTTCTGTCTGGACTGTAAGTTAGCAAAGTTGGGACTCCAGACTCCAGAGGGACTAAAGAGACAGAAAAGCAGTTACTGCAAAAAGTTTTGGATAAAAGAGAAAATTTCCCAGTCTTCTGTACCATCAAGAGCATCTCCAATTAGTACAGTTGGCAGGGGGAGAATTAAGCAATTACATTGATACTCAGGGGATACTCAAAACTCTTGAATTACTGCTCATGACTATTCCTGAGATTCAGTGCAGTTGTAGCCATGTTGGTCCCAGGATATGAAAGAGTCATTGAAGGACAAAATAATCTATTGTTAGGGATGGGAAAATGTCCTTAGTGCAACATTTGTTCATTATAGATGTGGTGGCAGCACCAAAGCAATCTGCTTTCTGTGCAGATAGATTGTCAGTAGTAAAGGAAAACTAGGTATCCACCTGGGAAAATCATCTGAGGCACTTTAAAAATAACTGTGGACTAGCATGGAGAAAACATGTTAGCAATATGCAGCAGACCTCAGCCAATACAGCATTAATGGGGAAAGAAAGAGAATGAAGTCAGAAGGATGTCAGGCAGGTCCATATTATTGCAGTGTTACTCTATTGCTGTTCTTCTGTTCTTGGAGCTATACACACAGTCTCTGAAAAATAACCCCTGAAAGAATCAACATAGAAATGTGAAGCTCTGGAATGGTCAAAGATCTGCTGGCATATGAGCCATTCATAACCACACTGTGCAAATGCAGCTGAAGTATTTGAAAAGCTAACTCTACTATCCCTTGTATTCTAAAACAAGGCTCTAGTGTATTGTATATTTGAGCTCAATAACAACTTTAGACTGTGTTATGTTTTCGCATTTTTGTTTTATATCATTACTTATGGAATTTCCTTTATGGTATCTTTAGGTTACATGATTTATAAAATAAGAGGAAACTAATTCAGAGATTATTACCAACAGTTGGGACAATCAGCAGTTCCTAAAAACTTTGTTTAATGGATCTCCATTTCATCATTACAAAAAAAAACTGCAATAACAATTCTTTATCAATCTCCAAGTCCTCCATATATCTCTATAGGCCCTTTTAGTAATATGAGGAGGTCTCTTTCCTGGATATTCCTCCCCGCCCCCAGATTTGGAGATGCCAGCCAGAAAGGTATATAGTCCAATACTCAATCATATGGAATTTCTGAATACAGATCACTCACAGGCCATAAACCAGCACTCTGGATTTAGAATTCAAACACACTCTTTGCTAATAATACCATAAAGATTTTTGGAAAATAAATAAGTGAATGAAATTACTATACAAAAAGGAAAAGAGGACTAAAAGGGTTAATATTTACTAAATACTAACAAATGTAGTACACACAACTAACATTTTTTATGGAAGAGAAAAACCCATAGTTCTCCCCATCTTTCTCTAGTTTGCAGACTGGTGACCACTGCTTGTGTTACACTGTCACCACATTGGCTCTCTTTAAATAGTAGTCTAGATTATGTGACCATGGAATGTGTTACAGATTATGTACTGCATTCCTGGTATACTAGCATACTGGTATACTGAGCCCCATCCTGTCAAACAGATTTGGGGTTGGTGATTATTCCATTTATAGATTAAGGCCTGAAGGATACATTCTGATCATATACTCTGGCCTCCTCTGTAATGCAGGCCATAGATTTTCACCAATTGATGCTGCATCAGGATTGTACATTCAGGCTGAGCTAGAGAATATCTTTATAATCAAAACAGGATATCTAAGACTTCATGTGACAGAGAATCCACCACATCCTTAGTAAGTTTCTTAGTGGTTATTTATACTCACTGTTAATAATTTGCAGTTTATTTCTAGTCTGAAATTATCTAGCTTCCATTTCCAGACACTGGATATTGTTTTCTCTTTGTCTCCTAAATTAAAGAGCTCTTTACTATCAGAAATCTTCTCCCTATGCTAGTACTTGTAGACTGATCAAATCACCTCTCTTGGACAAATTAAATAGATTGAGCTTCTTTAATGTCTCATTTGAAAGTATTTTTAAACAGACATTGAATCATTCTTGTAGTCCTTTTCTGAACCCTTTCAAATTTGTCATCCACAGGTGCCTCATCCACAGGTTCGGCTGATCGCAGCTCCCACTGGCTGCGGTTCGCCGCTCCAAGCCATGGGGGATGCGGGAAGCAGCACAGGCCAAGGGATGCGCTGGCCGCCACTTCCCGCAGCCTTCATTGGCTTGAAGCAGCGAACTTCAGCCAGTGGGAGCTGCGATCGGCCGAACCTGCAGACGTGGCAGGTAAACAAACTGGCCCGGCACGGCTGGGGGCTTACCCTGGTGGGCCGCATGCCAAAGGTTGCTGATCCCTACTGTATATAATGGTAATATCGCCTTCCTATTTCTACTCACCAAACATCATAATAGCCACTCCTATCTATTACTGAAGTAACACATCCAGGAAAAGTTTCAATGGGACAAAACCCAGCAGTCCATGTGCCAAGTAACTCAGACTGCTGCACACCCCAATGGTTGACTCTGTACAGGCTCTCCAATGACTAATGGAGAGGAAAGATGGTTATGCAGGTAAGTTGCCAGAATGGGACACAGGAGACCTGGGTCTAAATCCTGGCTCTATCACAACTATATGTATAGCTTTGAGAAGTCATGTAATCCCTCTGTGCCCCACTTATATCCCTCTGTAAAATGGGATAATAGTATTTCTCTCCCTCACAAAGGTGTTAGGAGGATAAATTCATAAATAGTTGGGAGGTTCTCAGATGTGGTGATTTGACTTGGTATTCCATGAAATTCCACAAGAATAATGAAACTGTTGACCAGTAGGAGCGGTGCCTCTCGGAGAGGTGCCAAAACAAAGTTTGGCTGCCAGTCAAGTCAGCATTTAGAGAGAAAGATGATTCCGGAGATCCAAAAACATTAAAAAAAGAAAGATGATTAAAAATTGAAATCTCTCCAAAAGATGGAAAAGTGGCCTATTTTGGCAGGAGGCCAGAAATAATTTTTGTTTAGTATTTAAGTTTTTTGGATTCATGCCACAAAACCCAATCCAACAGCTGCTGCTGTGGCTGCACAAGGCAGGAGTAACTCCCCCAGGCTACAAATTACACACCCACACTTATCATAGGATACCAACTGCTGAATTAGCCAGAATGATCATCAGGCACAATGAAATTTCCTGGAATTAACTATTCTGATCAATAAATCCCAGATTCATGTACTGTAGTTAAAAAGGCTGGATTCAGAAGTCAGTGTATTGGCAGAAGATAGCTGTGTATCCCCAGAACATGTTTTTGGAATTTATTCTAAATAACTAGAACTTTATGTGTGCTGAGGTAAAAGGAGGCAGATTTCAGCATGTTAATAACCACAAATCAGAGCCATCCTTTATAAACTTAATCTCACCCTCCACCTGTTGTTTTTTGTAAATGTATTGGGCCTCTTCACCTCCAGAGGAATGAAAACTCTCTCTGAGATCTCACTGGTGTGGTCCTCTGTGTTGCTGAAGTGAGCAAGCAGACCACAGCTTAATGATGACTTAATAAGGCTCTCGATGAAATTGTTCAATCACCACCACACTCATCCTGTGGAGTGTTGGCACTGGAAGGGGGTTCCACAACAATTTTGACCTTTTCCTGTTTAAATCTTGTATCCGATGGGTGTGGACATAGTCTCAGATTTAGGATAGGCTGAGGAATATATTCATTCATTTTCCCGTATAAACAAAGTATGCCTTCTCATAACTGGACATCTAAGCAAAGAAGTAACAGGAAACAAGATTATTAAGCACATTCTGCTGGAAGCATTAATATCCCTAGACCTGAAAAGACATTATGTATACTGATTACAATATTTGACTTATATAAATTTGATGGTAATGAGATTAGGTGAAAGGGACTTTGGGAGATGAAGAGAAGCTGGGAGAATATCCTCTCTCATAAACATTGTGACAAAGAGTGATAATTTAATGCAGTCTTGCAATTCTAAAGGCAAATAAGAACTCTGATATCAGAGTATTTTTTATGATCCTTGGGGACAGGACATTTCTGCCAGGCAGGGGAGTGTGCGAAGGGTGCAAGCAGAGACAAGCCCCCCACCTCCCAGTGTTCATCTCCAGCACCATCCACAGCTTCTGCCCAGCCCTGGCCCAAGGCTTCCCTCCCCCGAGTTCTCCACCCTGTGTCCCAGGATGGGATTCAGGTTGAGAGGGGCTGAAGAGACGTGCCAGAGAAAGGCACTATAGCTAGTGCTTCGCTGAGCCCCACTACATGGCATCCAGAGCAGGGAAACTGGACTGGCAGCAGAGTTCTGTGAGAAGGGGCCCGGGAAGCCTGCTGAGCCTGGTCCCTTTCTTCCCTGAAGCCTCCAGTAAGTGTTTGGAGCCTGGGACAATGGTGGGGAGGCAGCGGGTCGCTGGGCAGGATGGATGAGAAGCCCAAGGAGGCAGCAGGACCCGGCGGCATTGGCTGGGGGGGGGCGGTGTCTAAAGTGCTCCCACCCCAAAGTAGTCACATTTAAATCCCTGCACACACCCCTGCTACCAGGGATGATTTAAGTGGTCCCTGAAAGGGGTTGAATCCACCAGACATAGGGAAGTCATTCTGGTGCCCCTCCTCATTTCAATTTGAGGGTAGAATTTTAACTAGAGTCTGCTGAAAGCTATCATCCAAGTGCACATTATATCATACACACGTATCTCAAAAAATGCAAACATTTAAAAATAATGGACTCCATGACATATATGAAAGAGATGAAGCCTAACAAATAAACAGAGGGATATATTATGTGGGCTATACCTAGGGTCTTTAATAAAGACACTCTTATTAAAGCTGTGCCTGTTTTAATTTAATCAAACACATTCTCCATTTCACAGAGTTTTACTTGTATTTCCCATTGTGTGTCATCTTATAGCTATTGCTTATTTTCAGTTTTTATTTTGATACCATTGAAAGTCTTATTATTAATATTTCAAAGCTTTCCTGATCTGTTTAGCTGAAAACTGTAGTCGTTCAAAGTTTTTAGCTCCATTTTTTTCTTGTTCCTGCAGCTGCGTTTGCAGGCTTGGCCTCTCTGTTGCTGTCAGTGAGTGCATGCGACAAAAACAGAAAGCGAACAATTCACTTTAACACCATCTTACTTTAATGTTGGCATGTTGCCAGCCTCCTACTTTCTCCCTTGTCCCACTTGACAGTAACTCAGTCTCAACATTATTGAGAAATAAATTCTGCACCTTAATTTAGTCAACTCAGCATTATGAACAGGCACTACTCCACAGAAGGTATCGCTGGACTGCATCAACACAAATTAATAACACTGACCTTGCCAGAAGGTGGATTAAGAACAGCCATTGCAGACCATCTGAAGCATTTAAAATACCCACTATTCTACCTTATTTGACAAAGTATCTCATTTCCATTGGAGAATGATCTCCCATTCTGGCAAAAGGTAACAAATGCTCCTGCACATATTTTGGTGACAGAAGAATTGCTATTTCCTACAGTAACAGCTGATTTGAGCACTGCTGTTCCATCCCCAGAGTCGAAATGAGGACCACTCCCTAATATATTCTTCCCTCTGAAGAATGTAGAACAGCCAGTTGCAGTACTGCTGCTGGTCCACCTGAGGGGAACAAGCCCAATGGATGAGCCTGAACCAGATCTCTAGATCTGAACATCCCTGCTCTGAGGTAATGTTTGGATCTGGCTCTTTCCTTAAATTTAATTTCTGCCCCCCAATCTCTATAATGGGTAGGACTGCCTGGAAAACAAAAATTCAGTTTTTGAAAAATGTTGAGGTTTCTGTTTGTTTGTTTTTTCTCCACAGCCAAATGAGACCAAGAGTTTTGGAATTTTTTTCCCCATGACAAACATGAAAGTTGCCCACCCCAGAATCACCTAGTGTTTAGGCCCTCACCTAGGTTCAAGTCCCTGCTCTGCCTAATTTAGAGCAGAATCTTGAACCTGGGGCTCTCACATCCCACTTGAGTATCCTGACCAGTGGGCTATTGGCTATGCTGAGGTCTTGTTAAAGTTCCACCTTGAGAAATAGTCCTAACAAAGGTTTAGTCAAAACAGATAGATTTCCGCAAAAAAAGTTTCCATTTTGACAAGTCAGTATTTTCCAACAAAAAATAATTTAGTTGAAAAATTTATGATCAGCTCTAATAATGGGCTGCACCAAAGCCCTGCATCTTATCATTAAAAACTCCAAAGGCAAAGTTCTGTACAATTTCATTTATATCTTGCAAGACTATTTGCTGTTCATCTTGTTTGGCTAGTCACCAAATCACATGTTTGTTTCTGCTCTCTCTTATGATGGACAGTGCACTTCTGGTGTGAAGTTTCAGCCAAGTACTCATGGCTGCTGAATACAATCCTACAAATCAGAGCAAGCCAGTAAATCTGATCAGAAAAAAATGTTTTCTTGTTTTTTTTAAACATGGCACTCTTCGGCCAGTTCTAACAGTTATTCAAACTCTTCTTTGTTGCTAATGTAGAGAATATTCTACAGACTGTCTCTTTAAAAACCCAAACCCAAAACTCTACCCTACTTGTTTTCTACAGAATGATTAAATACTGTACCTTGACTACAGTTCACTTTGGGACCTCTTCTCATCTTGATGCCCACAAAATCAGAAGGGAATATACTCTAGAATTCCCAGGCCAGAAAGATAATGACCACCATTCTCATACAATATTGTCAACTGATAATTTCAGTACATTTTACAAGTGTTGTAGCAATGCCTGATTTATGTTTCCTATGAAGTGCTCCAAAATTAAGCTTCAGGATAATTAGAAATATTACTCATATTTATCTTCATTTCCTGAAAGTCAATGCCATAAGATATTGAATTTAACATTAAGAACTAGGCACTAGTTGTTATGCATGGGAGTTGTATGGACCCAACTTAATAAACTAAAACTGCTGTATAATATAATCTGAACATTATATTTGTTATACTGTGCATTAATAAAAAATCAGCTTGTTTTAAAGAAACATAGCTAGTTAGAGTTGCTTTTGTACATTTATATAATGTTTTGCTTATTTTTATATTTTTATGTATAAAAAAGCTATTTCTGAAAAAAAGAGAGATATTTTCATAAAATCTAGCTCTATATTTGGGGTAAATAGCAAATTTTGGATTTTCCTCACTACAGTACAATGTTGGCATTCTCTAATGTGGTTATAAGCACAAAGAACAGATGTCTGCTTTAAAACAAGCGTGTAATGTCATGCCATAGCAAAAACAGGGCAGTTTAAGAAAATTACAGCATCACCATTCTGCTAGCATGCACTAATAAGAGCTGGCGACATAACAGTGTGTCAATATATGCTGTCATCATGAAAAATTATGAGACATACCAACTTGCCAGAATGGTTACATTTACTCAAGTCCCTACTATTTAATGTATTCCTTGTTTGGTTCCCCTTTGCAAACAAAGGACTAATTGGAACAGTATTATCAGGACCCATATTAAAGGAGGCTTTTCCAGGAATTTACATTTAGATCTGTTTGCTTCTGTCTTTTATGCAGCATATAGAGGCACAAAACTCGAGCTTGGCAGGGACAGTTTCCCCATCCCATTAAAATCGGACATTTCAAATAATTTCCCATTGTGAATCAGGATGAACATTTGCATTTTTTAAAGAGATCCACTCAGAATAACCTCATGGTCAGGGCCTTCGTCTAGTCTGTGAGACACTTGGGCTTGAGTCTCCGCTCTTCCCCATTCAGAGCAAAGACTTGAACTTGGTTCCTCCCCAGGGTAGGTGAGTGCGGATAGACAACTGGGATATTGGTTATTCTGGGATGAAGAGAGAGAAGGGGTAGGTGTTCATTCTGTTTCTGAATTCCATTTTGGACCCAAGAAGCCTTCTCAAAATAGTTTTCTTTAAAATAGTACATTCCCATGAAAAGCTTCAGTTGATGACCAAACATTTTCCAATTACAAACAATGCTTAGTCAAACCGTTCTCAAAAAGCTCTAGAAAAAAACATTTCAATCACATGGAAATAGGGGAAAGGGGCCATGAAGGAGAAAGCCCCCTTTTCATGAAGTCTGCATGTGGCAAACAAGAATTAGGTGAGAACCAGACAGCATGGTGATGAGTCCTGATTCAGTTGCTGTACACGTGAAGCTCCCTTTCCATTACAGGGAACTTTATCCTAAACCAATTAGGATGTGAATGCTGTTCTGAACAGAGTTGCTACTCTTGGAGATACTAGTGTTTAAGAGTCACTTGGTAAGAGAGGCATCTGTTCATATGTCTGGAAGAAATGCAAGATTTGGCTTGGTTTTCCAAGTATCTTCAACCTCCACTCTTTTCCCAGCTCCTGCTCACTTCCACTTTTGCACCACCATTGACTCACCCCAAAGAAGGAAGAGAAAACTGGGAAAAAAAGCCAGGATTTTAAGTTCTCACCTTCTAAACTTGTTTATGCAGGAGGGAGCATACGGTTTTGATATTCTCAGGCTGCTATGCATGTCAGAGAGAGAGAGTTTGAGCATTTAATGCTAGTTTAGGTGCACTTCTGCTATGTCTCCTAATAGTTCACAAAGCAATTCACAATTCATTTTTCCCCCACCCCCAGGAGAAAGTAGTTTGTTTTCTTGCTAGTCTTACCAGAAAGATTTTACAGTGCTAGATAAATGACACCTCATTTATACTTTAAAAAAAAAAGTCCTGTAGGAAAGAGACTTGGAAAGATCTGTCTACAGTTTACAGTACTATCTGGAAACTACTACTGTGTCTGTCTGTTTGTTTGTTCATTTGTTTGTTTGCAGGACCGTGTGCTGTGGCTGGCAGTTGGAAGCTGTGAGCTTCTACACCAGGGGGCGGGGCTAATCAATCAGGGAGGCCGGGGCTTTATAAAGCCGTCCACAAGCGACCAGGGAGCTTTGCGAACAGGGGCTGCAAACAGGGGAGTTTGAGAGGAATTGCTCCAGGTAAAGCAGGAGCAAATACAGGACCCTTGGGGTAAGTGGCTGTCTGTAGTGTGTGTTTGGGGGTACTTGCTGTGTGCTGAGCTTGTGTCTGTCTGTTTGTTTGTTCATTTGTTTATTTGCAGGACCGTGTGCTGTGGCTGGCAGTTGGAAGCTGTGAGCTTCTACACCAGGGGGCGGGGCTAATCAATCAGGGAGGCCGGGGCTTTATAAAGCCATCCACAAGCGACCAGGGAGCTTTGCGAACAGGGGCTGCAAACAGGGGAGTTTGAGAGGGAGTTGGGAAGGGGAGTGCGAAGGGGGCAAGCTATCCTTGCCATTCCTAATTCTTTTTACCCAAACTAAAGGGAGAGGCAGAGCAACCAGGTGGCTGCGGACGGGGGAGTGAGTATCTGTTGAGGGGACAGTTTGGCACTTTGACAGTGTGCTAGAGTGATTGATTCCTGTTTGAAAAGTGTGATTTGGGAGTGCTTCTTTGCAGACTCTTCTAAAAAGACTGTCAGTCAGCTGCGCACCAGCGGAGCAACGCATAGCAGAGAAGCAAACAGGTGGAGTTAGCCTGGGAGTTCGCCTGGAGAGAACCTACTGAGGCATCCCCCTTGCAGGTTTCCCTGAGTAGCTTCTGCCACAAGTGAGGAAACTCTTCGAAGGAAGGAACTATGGATGCTGAGCGATCCGCTGTCGTGACCTGCACAGGATGTGCCATGTTTGTCTTTCTTCCACAGGATAGAAGCGACTTTGTCTGTACAAAGTGCAAGCTGATCTCTATATTGGAGGAGAAGATTCAAGGTCTGGAGAAACGAGTATCAACCCTGCGTTCCATAAAAGAAAATGAGGAGTTCCTGGATAGACGTCAGGATAGGCTTCAGCGGGCGCAGTGTTGTGAGTATTCAGAGCAGGCTGCGCAGCGGGGACAGAAGGCCAGCGAGGATAATTGGCGGCATGTGACCTCCAGAAGAGGAAAGAGTATGAGACAAGTCCATGTACAAGAAACGCATATTCAGATGAGCAACCGTTTTCATGTTCTCTCCACAGCCACTAGTGCAGAGAGTGGAGTGAATGATGCATCTGAGGGAACAGAGCAGAAGGAGACTCCACTGATTGGAAGGCATGAGATGCACAGTCCTAGGGATGGGGGTTCCACGACCACCACTCCCAAGAGGAGGAGGAGGGTGGTGGTGGTCGGGGACTCTCTCCTCAGGGGGACTGAGTCATCTATCTGCCGCCCTGACCGGGAAAACCGAGAGGTGTGCTGCTTGCCAGGGGCTAGGATTCGTGATGTGACGGAGAGACTGCCGAGACTCATCAAGCCCTCAGATCGCTACCCCTTCCTGCTTCTCCACGTGGGCACCAATGATACTGCCAAGAATGACCTTGAGCGTATTACTGCAGACTACGTGGCTCTGGGAAGAAGGATAAAGGAGTTTGAGACGCAAGTGGTGTTCTCGTCCATTCTCCCTGTGGCAGGAAAAGGCCGGGGTAGAGACCGTCGAATCGTGGAAGTCAACGAATGGCTACGCAGATGGTGTCGGAGAGAAGGGTTTGGATTCTTTGACCATGGGATGGTGTTCCAAGAAGAAGGAGTGCTAGGCAGAGACGGGCTCCACCTGACGAAGAGAGGGAAGAGCATCTTTGGAAGCAGGCTGGCCAACCTAGTGAGGAGGGCTTTAAACTAGGTTCACCGGGGGAAGGAGACCAAAGCCCCGAGGTAAGTGGGGAAGTGGGATACCGGGAGGAATCACAAGTAGGTGAGTGCAAGAGGGGAGGGCTCCTGCCCCATACTGGGACAGCAGGGCGATCGGTGAGTTATCTTAAATGCCTATACACAAATGCAAGAAGCCTGGGGAACAAGCAGGGAGAACTGGAAGTCCTGGCACAGTCAAGGAATTATGACGTAATTGGAATAACAGAGACTTGGTGGGATAACTCACATGATTGGAGTACTGTCATGGATGGATATAAACTGTTCAGGAAGGATAGGCAGGGCAGAAAAGGTGGGGGAGTTGCGTTGTATGTAAGAGAGCAGTATGACTGCTCAGAGCTCCAGTATGAAACTGCAGAAAAACCTGAGAGTCTCTGGATCAAATTGAGAAGTGTGAGCAACAAGGGTAATGTCGTGGTGGGAGTCTGCTACAGACCACCAGACCAGGCGGATGAGGTGGACGAGGCTTTCTTCCAGCAACTAACAGAAGTTACTAGATCACAGGCCCTGGTTCTCATGGGTGACTTTAATCACCCCGACATCTGCTGGGAGAGCAATACAGCGGTCCACAGACAATCCAGGAAGTTTTTGGAAAGTGTAGGGGACAATTTCCTGGTGCAAGTGCTGGAGGAACCAACTAGGGGAAAAGCTCTTCTTGACCTGCTGCTCACAAACAGGGAAGAAATAGTAGAGGAAGCAATAGTGGATGGGAACCTGGGAGGCAGTGACCATGAGATGGTCGAGTTCAGGATCCTGACACAAGGAAGAAAGGAGAACAGTAGAATACAGAGCCTGGACTTCAGAAAAGCAGACTTTGACTCCCTCAGGGAACTGATGGGCAAGGTCCCCTGGGAGAATAACATGAGGGGGAAAGGAGTCGAGGAAAGCTGGCTGTATTTTAAAGAAACCTTATTGAGGTTGCAGGAACAAACCATCCCGATGTGTAGAAAGAAAAGTAAATATGGCAGGCGACCAGCTTGGCTTAACAGTGAAATCCTTGCTCGTCTTAAACACAAAAAAGCAGCTTACAAGAAGTGGAAGATTGGACAAATGACCAGGGAGGAGTATAAAAATATTGTTCAGGCATGCAGGAGTGAAATTAGGAAGGCCAAATCACACTTGGAGTTGCAGCTAGCTGGAGATGTTAGGAGTAACAAGAAGGGTTTCTTCAGGTATGTTAGCAACAAGAAGAAAGTCAAGGAACGTGTGGGCCCCTTGCTGAATGAGGGAGGGAACCTTGTGACAGAGGATGCGGAGAAAGCTAGTGTACTCAATGCTTTTTTTGCCTCTGTCTTCACAGACAAGGGCAGCTCCCAGATGGCTGCACTCCGCAGCACGGTATGGGGAGGAGGTGACCAGCCCTCTGTGGAGAAAGAAGTAGTTCGGGACTATTTAGAAAAGCTGGACGAACACAAGTCCATGGGGCCGGATGCACTGCATCCGAGGGTACTAAAGGAGTTGGCCGATGTGATTACAGAGCCATTGGCCATTATCTTTGACAAATCATGGCAATCGGGGGAGGTCCCGGATGACTGGAAAAAAGCTAATGTAGTGCCCATCTTTAAAAAAGGGAAGAAGGAAGATCCGGGGAACTACAGGCCAGTCAGTCTCACCTCAATCCCTGGAAAAATCATGGAACAGGTCCTCAAGGAATCAATTTTGAACCACTTAAAGGAGGGGAAAGTGATCAGGAACAGTCAGCATGGATTCACCAAGGGCAAGTCATGCCTGACTAACCTAATTGCCTTCTATGATGAGATAACTGGCTCTGTGGATGAGGGGAAAGCAGTGGATGTGCTATTTCTTGACTTTAGCAAAGCTTTTGATACAGTCTCCCACAGCGTTCTTGCCAGCAAGTTAAAGAAGTATGGGCTGGATGAATGGACGGTAAGGTGGATAGAAAACTGGCTGGATGGTCGTGCTCAACGGGTAGTGATCAATGGCTCCATGTCTAGTTGGCAGCCGGTATCAAGTGGAGTGCCCCAAGGGTCGGTGCTGGGGCCGGTTTTGTTCAATATCTTCATCAACGACCTGGAGGATGGTGTGGACTGCACCCTTAGCAAGTTTGCAGATGACACTAAACTGGGAGGAGTGGTTGATACGCTGGAGGGTAGGGATAGGATACAGAGGGACCTAGACAAATTAGAGGATTGGGCCAAAAGAAATCTGATGAGGTTCAACAAGGACAAGTGCAGAGTCCTGCACTTAGGACGGAAGAATCCCATGCACTGCTACAGACTAGGGACCGAATGGCTGGGCAGCAGTTCTGCAGAAAAGGACCTAGGGGTTACAGTGGACGAAAAGCTGAATATGAGTCAACAGTGTGCCCTTGTTGCCAAGAAGGCTAACGGCATTTTGGGCTGTATAAGTAGGGGCATTTCCAGCAGATCGAGGGATGTGATTATTCCCCTCTATTCGGCACTGGTGAGGCCTCATTTGGAGTACTGTGTCCAGTTTTGGGCCCCACACTACAAGAAGGATGTGGATAAATTGGAAAGAGTCCAACGGAGGGCAACAAAAATGATTAGGGGGCTGGAGCACATGACTTATGAGGAGAGGCTGAGGGAACTGAGATTGTTTAGCCTGCAGAAGAGAAGAGTGAGGGGGGATTTGATAGCTGCTTTCAACTACCTAAAAGGGGGTTCCAAAGAGGATGGATCTAGACTGTTCTCAGTGGTAGAAGATGACAGAACAAGGAGTAATGGTCTCAAGTTGCAGAGGGGGAGGTTTAGGTTGGATATTAGGAAAAACTTTTTCACTAGTAGGGTGGTGAAGCACTGGAATGGGTTACCTAGGGAGGTGGTGGAATCTCCTTCCTTAGAGGTTTTTAAGGTCAGGCTTGACAAAGCCCTGGCTGGGATGATCTAGTTGGGGTTGGTCCTGCTTTGAGCAGGGGGTTGGACTAGATGACCTCCTGAGGTCCCTTCCAACCCTGAGATTCTATGATTCTATGATTCTATGAATACCTTAGCCTTCACAACAGATATTTATTTCAAAGGACATGAACATATTGCATGTTTCAAACTGTAAAATGATAAGTAAAAGGAACGTATAACTGTATGCAGAGTACAATACTAATGTATAACTTCAGGAAGAACATCCATCAGAAGTTTTAAGGACAACTCTGTTCAATCAAATAGTGAAGAAAATTGAAGCAAGTCATGGTTTGATATGTAGCAGACATCTGTTAAGTAGTATTCAGCATATTTCCATTTAGAGGACTACTCAGGCATATTACCAACATCAGGCTTACCTGGCAAAATGTTTAAGTTCACAAATTAGATCAATAGTAGTATTTGTCAAAATGCCATATTAGCCACATGTTTTAAACTTTCTTAATTTGCCCCAATTCCAGGACAATGATTATGTGCAGAAGCATAGTTAGCACAAATTATGGTACTAACATTAAATGATGACAACCTTTGGTTGAATTAGGAATGAACAATATGACAAAGCCTACAAATCATTAATCACACTAAAAAAGGAAACAAGAAAGAAATCAAGCTATCTATATATTATTTGTTTAATACATTGAGCCCAACTCTCTACGACTAGCACCTTTTGCTATTTAGGGCCTGATATGAAGCCCATGAAAGATTCCAATTGACTTCAGTGGGCTTTGAATAAAGCTTTACACTCATGCAAAGTGAATGCAAAGTGGCACCACGGTATACACATGTAAGTGACTTCATGAGCTGCAAAACAATAAAAGAACAGGCCCATTATTCAGTATTGTTTTCTGATTTTTCAAATAATTTATTTAGTGAATACATTTTTGCATCTTTTGAAAAGTGCTGGCTAGAAAGGGACCTATTGAGGAAGGTAAAAAGACAAAGAAAAGAAAAACTATGGTAGCTAAGAGATAAAAATAAATTAATACAAAGGGGTTATTTGAACAGAATATATTAAATTCATTTAGGTATATGGAAGTAGAAAGACTGATAGATTACTAGTGGGTAAGGGGAACACCTGAAAGGGATAAGGACACTGTATAGAATTTTAAATGAGTTTTTTAGATTAGTCATTATGACTTGGAAGACTAGAGTGATGTTTACCCCACTGCAAATTAATACACTGACAAATTACTTTGTTAAACAAGGAGTCATTGAAACAAACTGAAAATATGGACCCAGATCCTGTGACCACTTAGATTCATGCTTACCTTTAAACACTCAAGCCACACTGAAGTCTTAGTCCAGCACAGAAAAAGGAAGTCCGGTATATTAAGTGTCTACAAGAACAGGGCCTTAAACTGCAATAACCAGAATTGCACAGTATTCATCTGAGGCCTGGTCTACACTAGGACTTTATGTCGAATTTAGCAGCGTTAACTCGATTTAACCCTGCACCCGTCCACATTACGAAGCTATTTATTTCGACATAAATGGCTCTTTAATTCGATTTCTGTACTCCTCCCCGACGAGGGGAGTAGTGCTAAATTCGACATGGCCATGTCGAATTCGTGTTACTGTGGACGGAATTCGATGCTAATAGCTCCTGGAGCTATCCCACAGTGCACCACTCAGTGGACACTCTGGACACCAATCTGAGCTCGGATGCTCTGACCAGCCACTCAGGAAAAGCCCTGGGAAAATTTGAATTCCTTTTCCTGTCTGGCCAGTTTGAATCTCATTTCCTGTTTGGACATCGTGGCGAGCTCAGCAGCACTGGCAACGATGCAGAGCTCTGCAGCCGTGGTGACCATGACATCACAGAATAGGAAGAGAGCACCAGCTTGGACTGATCGGGAAGTCTTGGACCTGATCGCTGTGTGGGGCGATGAGTCCGTGCTTTCGGAGCTGCGATCCAAAAGACGGAATGCGAAAATTTATGAAAAGATTTCCAAGGCAATGGCGGAGAGAGGATACGTCCGGGATGCAACGCAGTGCCGCGTGAAAATCAAGGAGCTGCGACAGGCATACCAAAAAACCAAAGAGTCCAACGGACGCTCCGGATCACAGCCACACACATGCCGTTTTTACGAGGCACTGCATGCTATGCTCGGTGGTGCTGCCACCACTACACCACCAGTGTCTGTGGACTCTGACAACGGGGTCTTATCTACGGCCACATCGTCTGAAATTTTCGAAGACAGTGAAGAAGAGGAAGGAGAGGAGGAGGACGAGGCAGTCGACAGCGCTTTCACCGCTGATTTCCCCGACAGCCAGGATCTGTTCATCACCCTCACCGAGATCCCCTACGAACCCTCCCAAAGCAGCAGCCCGGACCAGGACCCAGGCGAAGGATCGTCAGGTCGGTGTTTTAAACATTTATTTTGAATAGAATAGGCATTGGTTTGTTATCAATGTGTTTTTATTGCTTGCTTTGCAATAGGCGCTTCAGTTTTCAATCTTTTCCAAGGCAACTACTCGAATAGACTGTCAATATGTATGGGGATAGAGGAGAAATTCCAATCGGAGATCTCCGCGAAACTCTCCTGTAGGTACAGTGAAAGCTTTTGCATCAGGTTCCCAGGGAGAGCAGCCTTACTATCTCCACCATGGTAGGATACTTTTCCACGCCATGCAAGCTGCAGGTACTCTGGTATCATTGCCTTGCATAGCATGGCGGCATACGGCCCCGGGGTTTGCTGGCATTCACGCAGCATGCGGTCTTTGTCTGTCTCCGAAATCCTCATCAGAGTGATATCAGTCATGGTGCCCTGGTTTGAATGGGTGTTTTTGTTAGTATAGTGACTTCTTGATTTTTCCTTTAAAGAACGACAACCGGCGGTTTGCAGACATGCGGGGGGGTGGTAGCTGTGAGGCTAACCGCTGAAACTTTGCAGTGCGCAGGCAGGGAGAGTTCCCTGAACCGGCCATGCGGAGGGGGTGGGGAAGGTAGGCAAGCCGTTAAAACAAAGCGGGTCGCGGGCAGGGAGAGTTCCGGTACCGGCCCCGCGGAGCGGGTGGGGAGGGTAGGCGAGCCATTAAAACACAGCCGTGCGCAGGCAGGCACAGTTCCCGGTACCGGCCCCGCGGAGGGGGTGGGGAGGGTATCTGAGCCGTTACAACACAGCGGTGCGCAGGCAGGCAGAGTTCCCTGGACCGGCCATGCGGAGGGGGTGGGGAAGGTAGGCGAGCCGTTAAAACACAGCGGGTCGCGGGCAGGGAGAGTTCCCGGTACCGGCCCCGCGGAGGGGGTGGGGGTGGGAGGCGGTAAATGTGTAGGCGAGCCGTTGTAGCCGAGCGGTTTTGCTGGCATCAGGAACTGGCCACCGCTAGGAGCTGTGCTTGAAACATGGGAGTACCGCACTGCTGTGAAGTTAGGTCACAGCAGTCCAAAGGCAACGGCTTACCATGGTCTCCAGAGAGCAGTTTTCCAGTGTCCAGGTCCGCTTGTGTGATCTGAACACCAGGACCCCTGGCACTTAATACAAAGACATAATATTCGACCTTGTACTGAGTGCACATGTGATAGATAGTATGCATGGTCTTGTTCACAGGGAAAGAGTATAGGCATTGTTCGGGAAAATGTATCTTTCTGAGGAATTCACTCCCTTTCTCCCATCCCACAGTTGCGAGTGTCTCCCTCCCTACCCATGAATCGCCCTCCCAGAGGCTTGCACAGATCAGGCGGCGCAAAAAAAAAAACCCGGGATGACATGTTTTCGGAACTGATGGTCTGGTCCCGAAATGATGCTGCACAGCGGAGAGAGGACGTCTCAAGGTCTGAGCAAGCAGTCAGCGAACGGGAGCAGAGGGCTGAAGCTCGCGAGGACAGGTAGCGGGTGGCAGACCAGCAGACGACTCAAACGCTGCTTGGACTAATGAGGGAGCAAACAGATACGCTCCGCCGCCTTGTTGACGTTCTGCAGGAACGGAGGATGGAGGAAAGGGCACCTCTGTAGGTTATTTCCAACCGCCCTCCCCTGCCACAAAGTCCAATTCCCCCCTCACCCAAAGTCAGTAGAACGAGGGGAGGCAGGGGCCGCGGAAAAAATCACTCCACCCCTGCGGACTGCTCCAGTAGCAGAAGGCTCTCCTTTCCAAAAATTTAGATGGGACCTTGACTTCCCTCCAAACGCACCCCACCCCAGCCCCCGTCCATGTTTCATCTTAAAATTTTGCTCTCCTTAATAAAAAATTGTGTTCTGAAAATTCCTGATTCCTTGACTATCTTTCAAAGGGCTGTTCAATTGTGGGGGAGGGGAGGGGTGGTTTGTGATTTGAGACGATAGTTGCCGATAACAGGGTGGGGACAGGGGAAAAGGTTCAACAGAAAGTCACACTCACATTGCATTCACTAGGCACACTTGCCATTCTAGGAGAGGGTTTTCCTATTCTCTATGGGGGGGGCTGTCATTTTCTGGTGGTGGAGGGTGGCTGCAGATCGTTGGTGGCAGGCAATAGCCTGCATGACAGATCCATGCAGCAGGGGATCAGTGGCCGCAATCCCCGGCCAAGAAGTCACACAGGCCCCCCCTCACAGAGTTGCGAACAGGAGGGGTTGCAGGCTCCGTTGAAACAAGCAGTACACCACTGCGGACTGCTCAGGGAGCAGGAGCCTGTCATTCCCCGAGTTGGGAAGCGTCCCTTCCATCACTCCACCCGCTCCCCAACCGTGGTATTCGTCCCAGTCTCAACCCTTTACCGAGAAATCATTAATAAAGAAGACAGTTTTAATAAACAATGTTTCCTTTATTATACTTTTAAACCGGGGACTGAAGGGGGGGAAAGGGTGCTGGTAATTGGAGAGGATAGACAACGATTGATTGCTTACCGCCAAACCCGGAGGTAAGTATAGACGTACCCTAAGATAGAGCTACTGGATTTAGAAACATGGAAGAGGCCCCCATACAACATGCGGACTTTCCCCCCTGTATGTAATGCCTAGTGATGCTGTAGAAAGGTTAGTCCGCTAGCACCTCACTGCACTCAGGTGTCTTCAAGTCTGCAAGGACTTATCAAGGTAAGTCAGTTCCTCTGTATTATGGAGCCCACTAGTATGGAATAAACTGGATTTGTCAATCCAAAGAAATCCACCCTGAAGGTAGTGTTATTGGCAGGTTGTATGGTGTTACTGATGTACCCACACCAAATCAATCTTCCCCTACCCTTTATAGGCTTTCTTTGTATTTCCCCTTGTAAATAAAGAGGACATTGACTGTTGCTTACATCTGTTACAGAGGTGTCAGAAGAGTATATATATGAGTATCAGTCTAGTCATATGGATAAGTACTGGGTCAGGGATAGTTGAAACCACATAGGGAGGTAAGGTAGGTTTTCACCTACCTTAAAGATTCAGGCAGAGGCACCACGTAAGCAGCTAAGAACCTAGGTCATTCAAACCCACTAGGGCCAAAGCAGAGGGACACTGGTGAGGGCTTGCATTGATTAACTGCCCATCAGGGTATGCTGAAATCACTTTAAAATTAAAATATACCTGTATACTAGAGGATGGAGGATAGCCAACATTACACCTATCACCTAAACATACTATCAATTCTGATTCCTCAAATGAATTGCAGGGGAAAAAAATCCCTATTACTGTCCTCATGCTATTTGCATTATATGTTAAGTTTTATAATATGTCTATTAAGGCACTTTATAATAATGTTACGTCAAAAGAACAAGTAATACAGGGGTTTTTTAATAGTAATAATCACACCAAGAGATCAAAATAATTTTGGATATTCTTAGGTAAATTAATTTTAAAATGTCCAGTGTGTGGGTACAAGCCTGCGTTGAGAAATATTTATGTTATGGTTGGTTATTTTTAAAGTAATGTTTAGAATTTGTAGTTAAATTGTTTAACAGAAGAAAAATATTTCTTGCACACATAAAGTATTATAAATGCAACAGGAACATAATAGGATTTAAAGACAAAATTTTAGAGCACGCTTTATTAAAGAGGCCAAAGAGCTGAGATCTCTAAATAGGAGTGTATTGAAATTCTGGGCCCAGATCCTGATCAATTGCCGAGGAGCCCCAAGCAAAGTTCAGGATGAGGTGAGTAAGTGCAGCTCTCAAGCATAGACCAGCCTGGGGGTGGTCACTTGCATAAAATGGGAAAGTTTATTTAGATTGCCTCTATTATTCTTGCAATTTTTCGCTGTGGTCATAGTAGTGGTGGGTGAGGTGTGTGGGAAAGGTGTTCAGTAGGCAACACTTCTTGTTCGTGGCTAACAGGATACACAATTTCTGCACACACACACACACACACACACTCCTTGCTCCAATTATTTATTTCTTATTCTCCCTCTGTCCCAGCTATAGGATTCACCACTGAACCATACTAACAGGGTAAGCTAGCTGAGGCAGAGTTTCCTGAACTGGAGGAGGAGGATGTGTGGCATCTGGACTCAATATAGCATCTTCTTCAACTGACTGGAGACACTGAAAACTACTGAGACATTTCTACATGAATCACTTGCATGTCAAGAGGCAAGATAGAAGGAAAAGAAAATATGCTGCTACAAGCATGGCTGTTCTGCTAGCACCTGTAGGCCACACTCCCAACAGCTGGTGAGCCTCAGAACATATTTTGGCCAGCTCCAGCCTAAGGCATCAAACATAGCTTCTCTTCTAGTGTTAGATGCCTGGTCTGTCACAAACTGATTTAAAATAGCCAAAGAGGATTATTGATGCACTTGCTAGGAGATAGCTATATTGACCATCGGGGCAATTCATATGTCTTATTTCAACAGTCACATACACTGCAGCCTGTCAGGTGAGAGCAGAGCTTCAGGAGAGTTCACTGTGTTCATTCTTTCTCTCTTTTTCTCTCTCTCTGTATCATTGAGTACCCCATGAGCTGGTCCCTCACCACTCCCATTCACTGGCTGGTGACTTGAGCACACATCAAGCTGGAGAATCTACAGTGTGGGCAGCAGAAGGTTGACTGAGAGTTTTATGATGCTCCAGACCTCCCACCAATAGGTGGAGCAGCAGCATGTAACGGAAAAAAATAATTCCAAGTAGGGAGTTTCTTGTTGGTCCCCCAGTTGATTCCCCTCACCCCTCCAGAGATGGGGAGATGAAAGAAGGCAGTGATAGGCTTTTATTTGAGTAAAGCATGGAGAAGTGGGGCACAACTTCAAGGGAGGGTTCATGAGGAGATGATGGAAAATATTTAGCCATTGCACAGGAATAGAAAAGTTTGAAACAAACAAGAGAATAAGCTTGATTTGAATGTGAAATAATGTAGTAGAAGTCAAAGTCAAATTTCAAAGTGGGAAAGAGGGATGGTGATATGGTTAGTGAAACAGGAAATGGATGGTTGTTTTAGTAACTGCATGTTGGATTTACAGAAGGGAATAAATAGGAAATCAGGGCAAAAGTAAGGAGAGCATTGATTAATGCCATTGCAATCAGGTAGTTGTGTAATCATAGGAATCAATATGTTGTACGGCCATATATAACTTAAATTATGTCGTGCATTTTTGAGTGATTCACCAGTACCTCTAATTTCTCTCCACAGGATTTTTCTAATAGCCAACGCTTTAACAGTTTTAGATATCCACTCTTAAAAGTTTGCTTGGCATTCCCTCATTCACACTAAAAAAATGTAGCCCCCCACCCACCCAACCAAAATTGCAGCTGTTCAAGGCCTAGGGATAGGCAAAATTAAGTCATTTTCTATACCTTGCAATCTTACAGAATTAAAGTCCAATGTCTCCTGGCCCTGCAAGGATAGACAAAGGCACGTTATACCATTTGGAAGGGGAGAGCCCTGTGGGACCAGCACTGACTTCTAGCCCTCCAGGGCTATGAGATATTGGACTGTAAAGCTTTGATATTGTTATGTTTAGAAATGCTATTTTAGGTCACTTTAAGAAGCTTCTGTGGCTCCCTCTTGGACTCATAGTAACTTTAAGAGTCAGAAATAGTTCTAATGACGTTTTTAAAAAACTTTGAAACATTTGTGATTTTTTCTTCCAATGCACTACACAGAGTACCCAATGGTCTGGTATAAAGTGGTGATTGAGCCTAAACAAGATTAGACAAGAAAATAGAGAGAAAATAAATATCTAAACTCAACCCAAAAAGTTAACTCCTTTCAGGGTCCTGTCAAACAAAAGTCTCAAATGCTAATACTTCAGCATTAAGAGGCCTTTTCCCCTTTGTATTTACGGGGAAGCGAAACAGAAGTCCCAAACTCCATTTCCTCGAGGTGGGGAAGGGAGGCGGAGATGGAGGGGAACAACAAAAACCAAAGCCTCAGAGCTGCTTCAAAAGGATTTCCAATACACATAGTCTTGTTACCTAAGTAACTATTCAGCTCTTCTGACCTGTCCAGAAATCAGTCACTTTCTTCCTCTTCCTCCTACCCATTTTATCTCTGGTCTGCCTTTTTGTGTGGATAACTGAGATCAGCTGCTTCTGGGCCTTGATGATCAACACTGACCTCTAGCACAGAATGTTAGACTAATATCCCAGGGACTCAGAATCCCACTTTATTTTTGAAGGATCTGGTCCAACATGAGTAGTATCCCCCATTACTAGGTTTTAGTGGCATTAGCTTGGAATAACCTGCATAAGTCACTCATAGTTTTACTACTCAACAATCCCACACTTATGCCCATGATACAAGCTTGCCAAAATTGTAATGAAGTTTCACCAAGCATAGGCACAAAATCTTGATCATTTAAGAATATAAAATAAAACACCCTGAAGATATTTTACTTGCCCATCACAATCAAACAATTTTTTTAAAAATTACTCACCCTGAGTGAGCAAGCAATTCATACATAATCAGCTGTGTAAATTCAAATATATTTGCATAAATTAAGTAATTAATATAAATCTATGCTAGGAAAGAACTTAAAGGGGATTATTCATATGTAAGAAATATTATAGTCGGGCTGCTTGTCACTTCCTATGATAAGACCCTATTTTCAATTGCTTATAACTTTGCCAAACTTCAGTCACTCAGGCTGAAATTTTCTATGCCAGGTGTATGCCTCTGGCTGAATATTTCTATAAATGTTAAGCAAACATGGTTCAGCCATTTCCAAGAATGAAGTTAAGGAAAAATAGATAGTTGCAAGAATATTTCTAATTAGGTCAGAAAAGTTTTGTTGAACCCCCAAGTGCTGTGGATCAGGGACTTGAAATTTGACAAAGGGGTCACCCTAGTGCAGGGTCAAGCCTTTTGCTTTCTCACTGAAGATACACCCACATTTGTCCAAGATAAGTCTTGTTCACACATGCTCAGTAGAGACCTGAAGAAGAGCACCGTGGAACTTCAAAGCTTCTCTCTTTCACCAATAGAAGTTAGTCCAATAAAAGATATTACCTCACCCACAACATCTCTCTAGTAGAGACTTGTCAGAGTTTGACAGCTATGTTCTCTGAAGATTCCTTCTGCACTGGGTATGCTCCATTCCCTCAGAGCTCCTTCATGCTATCTGGACTGCACATACACCAGCCTCAACAATCAACTGAGCATGTTCAAGCTCAGGGCTTCAGAGGCCAAAAAGGACTTTCCTTGCAATTGCTGCACCTGTCTATAAAGATTTGGGCACTGGAACTGAAATCTCCTAGGGAGACTGTCTCTTCTGTTGTCTAAGTGACCCCTTGCTGGTGCCCGGCCAACATGGAGTGAGAAGGTACAAATATGGATGGGGCAAGAGCTGGACTTGGAAGGTGAAGGGAATATATTCTGACATGAAGCATGGCAGAGAGAAACTAGAACTGGAGGCTGAGTGGAGGGGAGAGAAACTAGGACAGGCTAGGCACGGAGACTGGGACTGGAGCAGAGAACCAGTGGGACAGGAGAAGAGACCAATCTGATGAGGATCTGACATATGGCCAGGGAGGAATAGGAATGACTGGGAAAAGAGACTGGGAAAAGAGACTGGGGCAGGGAGACACCGTGATTGGACAATAAGCCTGGGGATGGAGACCAGGTTGGCAGACAGTGGGGATGGGGAAAGTTGTCAGGGACAACTCAAGGTCAGGATAAGGGAGAAATACAGATCAGATGAAGAGACAGGAAAGGTGTTACTGGGACTAGCTAGGTAAGGAGACTGGGACTAGGGTGAGAAGCCTGAGAAATGGAGACTTGGACTGGTTAGGTGAGGAAATTAGGACAAGAACAAGGAGCCAGAGGTGGGGAAGAGACAGAACTGGGACAGGGACAGGTTGACTACAGAAAGGGTACATTCAGCATCCCAAATATTATTATCCAGGCCATCCATAGCGAAATACCCAACAACTAATGCAACTCCTTTCTGATCTGGGTGGGTCCACAGTGGTAAAATTTAATCCACGTTTATAGTGGATGTCTTTTGCAACTCCTTTACTAAATGCAATAAATTCAGATACATTTACTGAAATTACTTACCAGCTGTATATTTTTACCACTATTGAAACAACGTAAAGAGGGGAGAGGAACTTGGCTGTAAGGAAAAAGAACAAATAATTATGATATATGATTTTTTTTCTCCCTCAAGTACTCCAAATGTGTCTCTATTTTAATTTATCATTATGATGTTAATTTATTAAAATTCCCTCAGGCTATTTAACAATTCGGCAAATTCCAACTAATGTGATAACTATAAATAGATTCTTATACACTTTAGTGCACTAAGGCTTCAGATTTCAAATATTCTTTATTGTTATGCTAAAACAGTATTTGTATTCCAGATGCATGCATTCCCTGTGTTGGAAAAAGTAGATCTGTTATGGGATGGACTGGCTTTTTAACAGGAGCTGGACTAAGCCCCACCTGTGCCTAATTTTCCTCTTCCCAGGTGATGAGTTTAGGCTTCAGATTGGGCTGGTTGGTTGAGTCAGATGACTAGGAATAGCACGATTATAACCTGGAGGCAGTTTTTCCATAAGAGGGAGATTGCTCCCTCAGAGAAGGGAAATCAGGAGCTAGGAAAGACCTAGGGGATGACTCTGGAGAGACCCAGGGTGGGATTCACAAAGATATTTAGGAGCCAAAGGGCTAGATTCACAAGAAGCCTTAGTTACCTAGATACCACTTTAGGTGAATAAATTCCAGAATCAGGCCCAATTTGGATTCATAAAATTCCTGCTCAGCTGCCCCCCAACCCTATAGGCATGTAAAATCACTCTGCACCTGTCTTTTTGCAGTAAAAGTTGCTTAGGTGCCTATATTTCTGCTACATACATTTTGCCATGGTATTATTGATCAGCAAATCACGAGTTTTTAAATGATACCTCACAAGACATACCTTGTACAAACATTATTACAATTTAAATAATAATTAAAACAAATTATTTTCAGAAACTGGGCCCCATTCTGCACTCCCTGGCCCCACTGAGTTCATTGCAAACTGCTCTTCAGTACGTTAACTGGAATTCTGCTCACACAAGACTAGAATCTGATACTTAGAGTGACTAGCCCATTACTCCACAAAGGATCCCATTGGCTTCAATGGGGCCGCTTGTGGAGTGGGATGCTACTGGACATGAATAAAGGTATTGGAATCTGGCTAGAGGGGATAATGCTCCCTTAATACATATGCAAATAAACAAATCCATGTGAGATCATAGTGTTCCCCATTCATGAATATTCAGGTGATCACCAATGGTTCATGAAAAGTTTGTGAATTCTGAAAAACTCATGAACTTGTAACGTTTTCATATTTGTATTTTGCATAAGCCGTTTACTGTTCATTACTCATTTTCTGCCACAAAGCAGAAATTTCAGCGTGTGTGACCAGTTACACACTACAAAATCAGAGAGCATGCAGTCAAGTGAACAATTTGCAAGCAACCCACACGCTGAACAGCATTCGTCCAAAATATCTGGTAAATACTTACAAATACTGTACATACAAATATAGGGTCACAAATCATTGGTGAACAAAGAGCTAAAATGAATGTAATTCTTTGCTGACAAATATTACTTGACCAGATTTAGTCATGAATGCAGAAAGCTGCCTTTCTACATAATATGATGCAACATCCCTTGGCTCTGAAGCTTTACAAGGTAACATATTCCCCATGTTTACTACACATTTTAATTAAAAATCTAAACTAGTAGTGAGCCAATAATTGTTGTTGGTTTTTTTTTTTTTTGTTTGTTTGATTGATTGATTGGGCCAGCAAATCAAAAAATCAGGGGAAATATTCAGTACAGTTTTGAAAAGGTTTACAATTTGTAAAAGTTCATTTCAGCATGTGCATGCACATGTTTGTTCCCCCTTTATAATCTTTAGTCCAGTGATTAGGGCATGGGATGAGGGAGATTCAGGTTTGAAACCTCACTCTGGAGCAGGGACTCAAGCACAGACCTTCCTGCTGCTTAAGTGAGTGCTCTTATCACTAGTCAATTGACTGTTCTGGGGTGGGTTGCTCTCAATCTTTCCTGTTGGTGCTGTTCGACTGTGTAACAATACTTAGGGTTAATCAAAAATGCATTTTTTGGTGAATAAACTATTCACCAGAAAAATAACACTCAACTCTAGTACACACTGTGACAGACCCAGACAAGTGGGATACAGAAATCTCATAGAAGGCAAATATACTGGACATTGGATTAATAGTTTTCTGTTCCCTGAGTGACCAGAACAGGGGCTGCACTAGAACAAGCAGGAACTTTCTGGAACCAATTTAAGGCAGGCAGGCTAATTAGGACACCTGGAGCCAATTAAGAAGAACCTGCTAGAATCAATTAAGACAGGCAGGCTAATCAGGGCACCTGGGTTTAAAAAGGAGCTCACTTTAGTTGTGGTGTGGTGTGTGAGGAGCTGGGAGCAAGAGGCACACAAGGAGTTGAGAGGGAGAAGAGTTGAAGGACTGAGGAGTACAAGCATCAGCGGACTATCAGGAGGAAAGTCCTGCAGTAAGCGTAAAGAAGCTGTTGGGAGGAGGCTGTGGGGAAGTAGTCCAGGGAGTTGTAGCTGTCATGCAGCTGTTACAGGAAACCCTATAGACAACTGCAATCCACAGGGCCCTGGTCTGGAACCCGGAGTAGAGGGCGGGCCCGGGTTACCCCCAAACCTCCCAACTCCTCATCAGACACAGGAGGAATTTGACCGTGGCTTCTACCAGAGGGGAAGATCTCTGAGGCGATCAAAATCCGCCAATAAGCGCAGGACTCACCAAGGTAGAGGAGGAACTTTGTCACAACACACAAAATGAAAGAAGGTCCTTGCCTCAAAGAGCTTATCAACTAATAGCAAAACACTGACAGGTAGATTGTAGCAGCTATGCAATAGACCTATGGAGAGGGCAGTGTGAAGCCACATCTCCCTAGGAGGAGCAAGGGTGAGATTGTTCTTCAGTCTCTCCCCAGGCTGCTCTCTAAGCATGAGGGGTGCATAAGGTGCATCGCACATTGATTGCTCTCCATGGATGCTCACCAGTTTAGCTCCAGATCAATGCTCTAGCTCTAGATCAATGACAGGGTGGGCCCATAGTCATACCTCCTTGTTCCTCTTCAGGCAGTATCATCCTTGGGAGAAGCAGTGAGCGTTCTCTGAAGTTCCTTGCTCAGCAGTAGAAGAAGAGAGGGAGGCATCTTCGTGGATTCATAGATTTCAAGTCAAGTAGGGACCAATGTGATCATCTAATCTGACCTTCTGTACATCACAGGTCATAGAATTTCCTCAAAATAATTCCTAGAGCATAGCTTTTAGAAAAACATCCAACCTTAATTGAAAATTGCCAGTGATGAAGTCACACCAACCATTGGTAAATTGCTCCAATGGTTAATTAACCTCCACGTTTAAAGTTTATACCTTATTTTCATGCAATCCCCCTTTGCATAGCCATGCAATGGCCATTACAGTCTGGCACTGACACGCTTCAGAAGCCTGGGAAGGGATCCTTTTGCAGATAATCCAAAGAGAGCAGGAACTACTTTAAAATGATTCTCTCCACCTCCTGCACATAACACACTGATTGATTAAATCTAGTGCCTCCCCTCCCCAAACAATTGCATAATCTGAAAACATTTCAGAAACAAAAAAAAGGTGTAAACATAAAAGTGTCAACCAGCACTTGGCCCTTAAAAAGACATTTTGCATTAAAGCGAGAACCTCTAAAAACCATGTGACATGAGAGTACTGTTCTTAGAAGGCCAATTCATATCACAATGGCACAAGGGGATAAGCTAAATAACAAAAAAGTGACTCAGATGGAGCTCAAAACACAAGTTGTATGTTTTCCTGGGAAGTGAGTAGCTATCAATATAGCCATAACCTTGAGTGGTGAACTATAGGGTGTGCAATGCCTTTCATATGAGACAAAAGAAAACATGAGACTCTGCTAATGTTAATTGTGCCTGAGAAAGCCCCTGGTTGCATGGGGTCTTAAGTGAAGGTAAAAAGCCAGATAATGGATCATTTGACACTTAGCCACTGTCACCCCATGTATAGCAGTAAATTAATGTGGCAGACATAATCAAGAACCTTCAGATGCCTGTGTCAGCAGATCATAGGCAGACATAAATGAACACCACTGTCTGTACTGCTCAATGTGTGTTCTACATGATTTTGTATTTATTTACTGAAATGTAAAAAAAATAATCAGCAAAAATAGTTTACAGCAGTTATTTATCATCATAGAATACCAGGGTCGGAAGGGACCTTAGGAGGTCATCTAGTCCAACAACCAGCTCAAAGCAGGACCAATCTCCAATTTTTTACCCCAGATCCCTAAACGGCCCCCTCAAGGATTGAAGTCACAATCTTGGGTTAACAGGCCAATGCTCAAACCACTGAGCTATCCCTCCCCCAGCAATTCAGCTTATTTAATGTGATTATGTGGTCCATTTTCTCACACTCAAATATAGACATAAGAGTTATTGAGCTGCACTCCTTACATAAATTGGGGATTTGGCCTGTACACATGTGGTCGTAGCTCCAAAGGATGCAGTAAGATTATTGACTGCTCCTTTAATTGTTTTTTTGCTAGGCCTCTGGTGATAGGTTTGGGGAGCTCTTTACACCAGCTATGTTAAGTAGCATCCAATTCCAAGTATAATATCCAGAGGTATTGTAATATGCATGATTGGAGTTGACTTTCTATGAACCTCTGTACAGCTAAAACTCTCTGACTGGAAGGTTCTCAGAAAGGGGCTGATCCAAAACCCACTGAAGTCACTAGAAAGATTCCCTTTGATCTCAAGAGGCTTATCAGGCCCAAAGGCTCCCAAAAGATCATAAGCCCATTTAAATTCAAGATACATTTTGCTATCTATACCCCAGCACTAATTTTCTAGCTGCCACAAAGTCTGTTTATGTTGCTTTCTTCTCCCAAAGGAAAGTGGCAATGGCAAAATAAGCTACTGTTATTTATTGCAAAAGTTCACTAAAATATTAAAATAAATAATTTGAAATATAAACCATCATATCTGTAGCTGAAAATCTGGTGGAGGCATTTAAAAACATGGTACCTCTTAAACTGATTATGGTCTTTCCATTATATACAGAGCATTTCTAAACAAGCAAGAAATAATAAATATATATATCTTTTTTTGTAATTGTACATGATATTATTCCAGGCTCATGCACAAATACAACTACACAATGAATATTCAGCATACTCATTGGAGGTATTAGTCTCAGTCCTGCAAACGCTTATGCACATGTTTGGAACTACACCCAGTAGTAAACTTAAGTGTTATCAGGATCAGGATCTTAGTTCTATTGTTCTGAAGGTTAGGAAGACCATTT
This sequence comes from Chelydra serpentina, assembly GCA_037349315.1. NCBI lineage: Eukaryota > Metazoa > Chordata > Testudines > Chelydridae > Chelydra > Chelydra serpentina. Next base: position 84,662,613 of record JBAIAC010000004.1, read on the forward strand.
GATTAATTTCAATATAAAGGCTTAACTTATACAATATTTATCTATAACATATATAGAAAGAAACACAAAACCTATATTTGAATAATGCTGTTAAACCTGCAAAGACAAACCCTCAAAAGTTAGGAAATACCAGAATTAAAGTTCCCTGTACAACTTTAATTCAGCCCTTTTGTGTATATTCATTATACTATTCTTTAAGTCGACTATTTCTTTCTCTCTCTCTCTCTCTCTCTCTCTCTCTCTCTCTCTCTGTCTCTCTCTTGAAATAATTTGACTTTGTGTAATTTCCTAGGCTTTTAGAAAGGCAAACTGAAAAAAAACCCAAACCCAATTCCTTCATGTGGCATCATCTTGACATCCACATGGGCCAACAGCAAGGTTATAACTTTAAGATCACCCCACAGACCTCTGTCACGTGATTTAAGGGAGTAAATCACAGACATATCAGTTGTCATCCTCTATGTTAACCAGGACTAGAGGGTGATGAGAAACTTTTCCAGGGCGTTTCACAGATATATGCTGACAGCAGAGGAATGGTTGGCCTCAGGAACCCCGATTGCCATTCTAACTACAGGCCTGTTAGTTTGACATCTGTAGTATGCAAGGTCTTAGAAAAAATTTTGAAGGAGAAAGTAGTTAAGGACATTGAGGTCAATGGCAACTGGGACAAATTACAACATGGTTTTACAAAAGGTAGATTGTGCCAAACCAACCTGATCTCCTTCTTTGAGAAAGTAACAGATTTTTTAGATAAAGGAAACACAGTGGATCTAATCTACCTTGATTTCAGTAAGGCATTTGATACAGTACCACATGAGGAATTATTGGTTAAATTGGAAAAGAGAGGTGGATAAGGAACTGGTTAAAGGGGAGACTACAGCGGGTCATACTGAAACGTGAACTGTCAGGTTGGAGGGAGGTTACTAGTGGAGTTCCTCAAGGTTCAGTTTTGGGACCAATTTTATTTAATCTATTTATTACTGACCTCGGCACCAAAAGTGGGAGTGTGCTAATAAAGTTTGCGGATGACACAAAGTTGGGACGTATTGCCAATTCAGAAAAGGATCGGGATATCATACAGGAAGATCTGGATAACCTTGTAAACTGGAGTAATAGTAATAGGATGAAATTTAATAGTGAGAAGTGTAAGGTTATGCATTTAGGGATTAATAACAATAATTTTAGTTATAAGCTGGGGACACATCAGTTGGAAGTAACGGAAGAGGAGAAGGACCTCAGAGTCCTGGTTGATCACAGGATGACTATGAGTCGCCAATGTGATGTGGCCATGAAAAAAGCTAATGCCGTCTTGGGATGCATTAGGTGAGGTATTTCTAGTAGAGATAAGGAGGTGTTAGTACCATTATACAAGGAATTGGTGAGACCTCATTTGGAATACTGTGTGCAGTTCTGGTCTCCCATGTTTAAGAAGGATGAATTCAAACTGGAACAGGTACAAAGAAGGGCCACTAGGATGATCCGAGGAATGGAAAACCTGTCGTATGAAAGGAGACTCAAGGAGCTTGGTTTGTTTACCTTAACCAAAAGAAGGCTGAGGGGAGATATGATTGCTCTCTTTAAATATACCAGAGGGATAAATACCAGGGAGGGAAAGGAATTATTTAAGCTCAGTACCAATGTGGACACAAGAACAAATGGATATAAACTGGCCATCAGGAAGTTTAGACTTGAAATTAGACAAAGGTTTCTAACCATCAGAGGAGTGAAGTTCTGGAACAGTCTTCCAAGGGAAGCAGTGGGGGCAAAAGACATATCTGGCTTCAAGATTAAACTAGATAAGTTTATGGAGGGGATGGTTTGATGGTATAACATGATCTTAGTCAAAGGTCAATTAATTGCCATCAGTAGTAAATAGGACCATTGGTCAATGATGGGATGTTAGAAGTTACTACAGAGAACTTTTTCCTGGGTGTCTGGCTGGTGAGTCTTGCCCACATGCTCAGGGTTCATCTGATTGCCATATTTGGTGTCGGGAAGGAATTTTCCTCCAGGGTAGATCGGCAGAGGCCCTGGAGGTATTTCGCCTTCCTCTGCAGCATGGGGCACAGGTCACTTACTGGAGGGTTCTCTGCATCTTGAAGTCTTTAAACCATCATTTGAGGACTTCAATAGCTGAGACATAGGTGAGAGGATTATTCCAGGAGTGGGTGGGTGAGATTCTGTGGCCTGCATTGTGCAGGAGGTCAGACTAGATTATCATAATGGTCCCTTCCGACCTTAAAGTCTATGGTTCTATGAGCTGCCACAGATGTCACATTTCTTAGATTCTTTCGGGGAATGGTTAATTTATCCCGAGATTTTATTGAGGGATTCTTAGAGAAAGGAGAGCCTCTACATCAATTGTTAAACAAGGGGGGTGAACTAGAATTGGAGTCCTTTGAAAGAAAAAGCCATGGTTCAGTTAAAATGAGCCTAAGCCCTGGTCTACACTAGTGTGGGAGTTGATGTGAGGTACGCAACTTCAGCTATATGACTAACGTATCTGAAGTCACTGTACCTCGATCGACTTACCATGCCGTGAGGATGCCGCAGGGTCGACTACCACCGCTCCCCTGTTGACTCTGCTTCTTCCTCTTGCCACGGTGGATTACCGGAGTCTACGGCAGAGCGATCAGGGATTGATTTATTCGTGTCTACCCTAGACGTGAAAAATCTATCCCTGAAAGATCGATTACTACCCACCGATTTGGCGGGTAGTGAAGACGTACACTTAGCCTAAGCTCCAGCCCTAGCATAGCCCCAGGTTGGGACAATCATTTGTGCTGTAGCTGGCAATTACAGAAAGGAGGATGGACACTGTGATGAGTCAGTGCCATGGAGTACGGCTCTGCCCTTTGGCTTATGCCAAAAAAACTTTAAGTGAAGTAGAGAGGGGATTCATCCCCTGTGAAAAGGAGGTTTTGGGACTAGGTTGTGCTTTGCAGCATTGGAAATTTCTAGTGGGATTGTGCCTGTAGCAAGGTCTCAGTTGGTCTGCCAAGCCACTGGGGGCAGTGGGGAGCTACTGCCTCACCGAAAGGCCTTGGTCACACCTCTCCGTCGATGGGAATTAGTGGAGGGAGGTATGCCACCATAATTGGTGCAACACAGGAGTGCCGGCCACAGTCTGTGAAACTCCCCTCAAGCCAGGGAGCACCAACAAGAGTCAGTGACGTGTCCCTCAGGCAGGGGAGCACCAGCAAGAGTATGTGATGCACCCCTCAGGCTGGAGAGTGCCAGCAAGTGTCAGTGATGCACCCCTCAGGCAGAGGAGCATCGTCAATAGACAGTGCTCTTTATCGGGATTCTGCCACCCAAGGCGGGGTGGCAGGGGTTGGGGAACGCAGGCCCACCTGACTCCACTGTGTTCCAGCCCAGGGCCCTGATAGTGACGGGAGGAGAGGGTCCTGCCATTGGGTCAGAGGGGATCCGTCCACAACACGCTGACCAAATACTGACTCACCGCACTGTTCAGTTCTCCCCTGGGCTACTTCCTACCTGGTCTCTCGAGTGGGTCCCTCTGGTTCCTTCAACTCGTCAGGATACTCAGTCACCGGTAGTTTCGGTAGCTCCAGCTCACCCTCAGCATCGGGCTCACTCTGGCTTGGGTTGCTGCCCAGCTCCTCCAGTCCCTCAGGGTACTCTGCAGACGGCAATCCTGGTAGCCCGAGTCCTTCCTCAAGTTCAGGTTTGCCCTGGTCCATGGCATCCCCTGGTTCGGCAGCAGGGTCTACAGGGAACAGCCAGCAGTCTGTGTCTGTGTCCCTCCCTGGGCAGCCCTGACTGGGCTAAGGGCCTCACCTTTTGTACTTCCTGTTCCACCCCTCCCCTTCCGGGGGGTGGAGTAATGTTGGCCTGGCTCCACCCACTCAAGCTGAAAGAGTGGCTCTTTACACTCTGGTTCGGAAAAAGACAACTTATTTTAGGCTGAAACACTTCCCTTTATACCCAAACACTGTCAAGAAAGGTTGGGGGAGGCAAGACTACATACAGCGATACCAGGAGGGGAATGGGAGGTTGTTTTGTGTTGTACTTGGGAGGTTCTGTGTCCTCGGGAAATTTGTAATAGGGATACAGGATGTTTGGACAACAGGGTGTTTAAATGATGCTTTGGTAAAATGGTTATTAATACGCAGCCCAACAAGACAGGAAAATGGCTCCTTCAGGGACCCTATAGAGTAAAAGTTATAGAAGTGTGAATTCTGGAGCCACCTGTAATTAATGTTTTCGGAGCATATGTGCAAACCAGAGCAAACCAATGTAAAGAAACATGTATAGATGAGGTAAAGAGTAAATTAAATTATGGTTAGTCTGTGGATGTACAGTAAACACAGTGAAATGTGCATAAAAGACGGCGGTTATTGTGGACCTCATTTTAGCACAAACATCTCAACAATAGAACCCCACTGTCGAAATTTATTATATGAAGGCTGGAGAAATTGGAAAAATCTTCATGATATTCCCAGATCCTGTAAGGACGGAAAGAAAATGGATATTTGGAGAGTTATTGGTACTGGGGTAGGAGTTCTCAATAGTATAAATAAGGAGGGAGCTGTGAATAAAATGAATTCGGTGGGGCAATATATAAAGGATTTAGCAACATGTTTTAAAAGAATGGGAGCAATTCCACAAAAAGGACCATCTCTGCCTCTTGCAGGCAGTTGCTGCCTTCCAGAATAATGTTCCTTGAACCTGGCATGCATACAAATGCAGATGTGAATAATTCATGCGGTAAAAAACATGATTTGAGTGATTATGAGTGGGATACTCACTGGAAATTAGGAGCATTATTTGGAAGAATTTCACCCAGACTGAGAGAGATTTGAAATCCTGTTTGAAAATGGTAAAGGATTTGAATTTGATAAAGGGTTTGGAGAAATCAGTGTATGTTTTACTAATGTGAGAAGTAGAAATAAGGTGGGTTTTCCTCATTGTAGCCTTGGGCCGTAATGTTAATCAAATAGTGATGGAGCCCCTGGACCACAGACCATGGGTAATGAAAGAAGCCCAGGGGTGAAAGACAGTAGAATTGGGTGCCAATTTAGAAGAATTTGGGATTGAATATGAATGCACCACAAATATCTTGCAATCACAAAATGTGTGTTTAGAAATAATGGAGGGAAAATTGTATTATGCTATTGATTCATTTGTAAATGAATTTGTGACTGTTTATGTGGATAATAATTGTGTATGTTTTAGAAGTTGGTGCCCAGTGCTCATAATTAATTATGTGCATCATGTACTTCATAATCCCCATGAAGATAGATATTTTTGCTGTTTTGTAGCTATTGAAGGATGTGATTTTAAATTTCAAGTGCCTGAATTGAAATATAGCAATTAAAAGTGAAATACACATTGCAATCAAATGTAATACATGTACACATTGGAATGAATTTAATTGTTTTATAGATATTCCCTTTTTGAGGAATTATTTCTAAATTGCAAAATAGGAAGCATGTAAGATTACGGTTATTGTCCATCAATCTACCAATGAGATTAAGCAAGTAATTAAGAGGGTTAGCAAAGATTGAAATACAAATTGTGGAAAATATTGTTGGGATGGTCTCCCATGGCAATGGGGATCTTTAATCTGCCTTTACATCCAATTGTGGTAATTAGGTGTTTCAGATGGCGGTGGTTCTTTTGTTCCTGATGCTGACCTGCTAGATTTGAAGGAAGATCATTTGGTTGCAAATCCTGTGGTTTTGCAAACCATGGGTACCCCACCCCCCGAAGGAATTTACATGAGGTCTGGTCTATAAGAAGGCAGAATCAGGGCTGAAAACAGATTGCACCAGTGAGAAGATCGAGTCTCAGTCGAGAGCCTTGAGCCTATGCTGGGCCTCATTGAAGTCATTGTGTGTGTGTGCGTGTGTGTGTGTGTGTGTACAGATGCATATGCGTGCACACATCTTAATATTAAAGATACATGCTCTGCAAGGAGGGGAGTTTTGCCCTGAAATTTGACATTCCTGAATGTACCCCAGAACTTGACAGTATGTTCAGCCACCGCCAGCTGAAAACCAAACATCACATAGCTAGGAATAATCTTCAGCCTTTATGAGACAAGGTCAGACAACTGAATACTTGCAGTTTGTTAATTAGAATGGGAAGATGGGAAAGAAAATTATGGAAGAAAGTAAATAAATAGGGACCTTGATTTTAGATGCCCCTGACATATTGTTGTTATGGCTGGAAATACTAGAGATATTCTGAGATAATGAGTAGTTGAAATTGTTGAATTTAGGAATGAATTGTTGAACAAATGAATTGTTGAACTTAGGAGAATTGGTGACCCAGTAGAGGTTCTTATGCTGACCCACTAGGAGTCACTATAGGCTATGTGCTTTGTTAGAGTTAGCTATAAAAGATTAGGTAAAAGTAAATACCTTAGAGCAGTCCAAGGGAGCTTTTCTTCAGGCAAGGAGCTGACATCTGAACTCCCCATTAGCTGGACAGAAAGAGGGCCCCTGGAAGCCATCTGAGACTGAGGGTAACTATATCTGGGATGTCCTACACATATTGCATGTGTGTGTGTGTGATTTATACCTCATAAACAGTAGTTTTAGATGAGAGCATGCTTGCTTCTACCAATCATTTATCAAATGGAAGTGCTGTGTTCCCACTGATTTATTGCTGATACTGCCTGAAGAGAAATTGTTAAGTTATCACTGAAAACCCCTGGGTAACATCATCACCTGTGAAAAATATTGAAATGATGTTCAAGTACAAACTGTGTGTAATGTTGCACTCTATATATTTTATGGAAATATGCTAATGAGTGTAATATAATGAACTAAAATATGGTTTATGCAAAGGTCTCTTGTATGGTATCATTACAAAGGTTATAATCTACTGAGTGTGTTCATCCTATTTATATGAATGTATCATGCTTGTACTAAAACTAGAAATATGAAGTATTACTCTGAGGTCCTATTGTAATTATGCAAAGTGTGGGCCATTAATGGTTGCTTAGGATCTTGATGGCTCCTATTGACTAGCACAATTGGTTGTGAATGGGTTTTATTTACCTGCAAGCCTTCCTGTGTTCATGACCTGGGTAATGAAAGAATGAGGTGTTACAGTGACATGTGACCATGTCACATGATACTGGAATCCATCCTAAACCCATTGCTTTTCCATTTAGAAGGAGGGGTGTGGACCCAGAGGGACAAAGGATTCCTGCCTGGGCCAAATATATAAAAGGGGGTGGAATAAAACAAAAAGGGGCTGCAGTCATGAGAACACCCCTCTTTTCCACCTAAGATAGCTGCTGGAACTAACAAGGGCTGTACTGGGGAAAGGATTGGGCCTAGACTAGGAAGGAGTCTAGTCTGTGAAAGAAGCTTATTGGAACATCTCTGAGGGTGAGATATTACCTGTATGAATTTCTTTATGTATTAGGCTTGGACTTGCGTGTTTTTGCTTTATTTTGCTTGGTGACTTACTTTGTTCTGTCTGTTATTACTTGAAACCAGTTAAATTCTACCTTTTATACTTAATAAAATCACTTTTGTTTATTATCAAACACGGAGTAAGTGATTAATACCTGGGTGAGCAAACAGCTGTGCATCTTTCTCTCTCAGTGTTACAGAGGGCGAACAATTTATGAGTTTACCCTGTATAAGCTTTATACAGAGTAAAACAGATTTATTTGGGCTTTGGATCCCAAATTGGGAAAGGGGTGTCTCAGTGCTGCAGTCAGGAGTACTTGCTGAGATGTTTTCAGTTAAAGCGTGCAGCTTTGGGGGTGTGGTTAAGACCTGGGTCTGTGTTGCAGCAGGCTAGCGTGTCTTGCTCAACAAGACAGGGTTCTGGAGTCCCAAGCCATAAGGGAAAAAGGGATCAGAGGTAATTTCAGCACATCAGATGACAGTCCCAAGGGGGTCTCTGTGACCGAACCCGCCACACTGTGTTCCCAGTTAGGTGTGTAAATGACAAGTTTTAAGTGTGCATCCTGGAAAAAAATTTGTTTGGAAATTTAGTTCCAACCGACCAACAATCAGATTTCAATGTCCAACCTCCAATGGAACAATTTTAATTTTTTTTCATCCCATCTTCCCTTTTATAATCACTCACTCACATTCTAATTTAAATACAACTTTTGCATTATAACTAGCAGGTGACAAATCTTCCACCACTGGAGAAATTTCTGATGCACCCTGATTCTCCAAATCACTCGCAGTCAAGCACAGAGAGGGCTGACTGAACACCTTGTCATATTTTCTCCTTCCCATTTGAAGATCAAATGGTGGGAGGAGGGTAAAGAGCTTCAAATTGATAAAAGAGATGATTACTCAGATACAGGGTTGCCAGGTGTCTGGCTTTCGACCAGAATGCCCTGTCGAAAAGGAACCCTGGCAGCTCCAGGCAGCACCACTGAGTGGGCTATTAAAAGTCTAGTTGGTGGTGAAGTGGGGGCCCAGGGTTAAGGCAGGCTCCCTGAATGTCCTAACCCTGCATGGATCCTGGAAGCAGCCACCAGGTCCTTGTGGCCTCTACACGCATGAGTGGCCAGGGAGGTGCCATGCGCTGCCTCCGCCACTAGTGCTGGCTCCACAGCTCCCATTGGTCAGGATCTGTGACCAATGGGAGCTGCGGGGGTGGTGCCTGTGAGCATAAGGGCAGCAGACACCCTACATTACCCTCCTGCACCCCAACCCCCTGCCCAGCTCTGAGCCCTCTCCTGAACCCTAACCCCCTCATCTCCAGATCCACCCCTGAGGCAGAGCCCTCACCCTCCTTCCGCACCCTAATCCCTTGGCCCAGTCCATTGAAAGTGAGTGAGGGTGGGGGAGAGCGAGCGATGGAGGGAGGAGAGATGGAGTGAGTGGGGGCGAGGCCTCGGAGAAGAGGCAGGGGTGGGGCCTCCGGGAAGGGGCAGGGGGTATTTGGTTTTATGTGATTAGAAAGTTGGCAATCCTACTGGGATACAATTTGGACAAAACTCAGAAAATACCTAAAATTATCTTTTTCTGGGATTCCTCTTGAACATAATGTTCAGTTTAACAGACATCTCAAAGAGTTACACAAGGCAGTTCACTGAAGATTATAAAAATAATGGAGGTGCTATGAACAATAGCAATCAACTTTTTAAATATTATATATATTATGTATGTATGTATGTATAAAAGTATAACAAGGCATCCTAAAATGTATGCAGTGGAAGCTATGGAATTTTACTGTCAGAATTCAAATGCATACAAAATAATGTTTTAATAGTTTTTTTTTAAATTGCTCCATGCTAAGACCTTGTCTGTTAAGTTTCAGCCTATGATACTTCCTAAACAGCTTAGTTGTAAACCCCTGAAAATGTGGGTTTGAATGGAAACACATATATTCTTAACTTTAGATATGTGAATGGTGTCACTATAATATAGTACTTGTCAGATAATACTGATGAGGTCAGTGTACTGTGGCAAAATAATTGCAAGTTGTGTTTCTGCTGACAAATTATCTTCAATATACTGTACTTACATACTGTAGAAATCTAATGTGGTTCACTGCATTGAATGCAGCCTGTTCACTTACAGTAAGTGATCGTTTAAATAAACTCACTCAAAAAGTGCTGTTCCGAAAGCTTTTTACATCACTCCTATGAACTAGAATTTTATAAACATAAAACATGACATTTATACCTTATAAGATGTTGTAAAATGTATGTGCAATTGCATGCAAAATATACGTGTGAAAACACAGTATATGGACATGCAAATTAGGCATAGATCTACACACTTGTGTAGGGCGTGGCTACCTCCATAATACTCCTTGCTGGGGAAGGCCTGACACTGCCAACCCTTCTTGCCACGGTTTCCTTCCCTGTCATGGGTCTTCTCAGCTTTCCAACAACAGGTCAGTGCTGAAGATGTGGCTTGGTCCTCCAGTGTAACAAAGGTCCAACTCAAAAGTCTTAGGGCTGGTCCACACTAACCCCCCAGTTCGAACTAAGATACACAACTTCAGGTACGTGAATAACGTAGCTGAAGTCAAAGTATCTTAGTTCGAACTACAAGGTATTTACCACGGGTCCACATGCGGCAGGCAGGCTCCCCCGTCGACTCCGCGTACTCCTCTCGTGGAGCAGGAGTACCGGTGTCGACGGCGAGCACTTCCAGGATCAATTTATTGCGTCTAGACAAGATGCGATAAATCGATCCCAGAAGATCGATTGCTTACCGCCGAACCCAGAGGTAAGTATAGACGTACCCTTAGAAAGCAAAAAGATTCTTCTTTCTTTCATTGGTTTCTCTTCAGCCCCCTGACCTCCTCTGGGGCCCGTTCACAGCCTCGTTCTGAGCTACCTTGGAATCTCTCCTGCTCTGATACAGACGAGGCTGCTTCCCCTGGAGTCATTCCACTGGCTGTTCTAATAGGGTGAGCAGATGTCCCGATTTTATAGGGACAGTCCTGATTTGAGAGTCTTTTTCTTATATAGGATCCTATTACCCCCCATCCCCGTCCTGATTTTTGCTGTCTGGTCACCCTAGTTCTACACCTACATTGATCCCTCTTAGCCGTTTTATGAGGCTCACATGTTCATCATGGGTGAGCTGCCATCTCACCCCCTTAATACCACTCCGTCAGACTGGGAAGCAGATAATTAATTTTGGCACTGGTGCAGCTGGCCCCTGCTCCCCTAAAGTGTCCAATCACCCTGTGAGTGACATGTAATTTTGAAAATAAAAGTACTCAATACTCTCTCAGAACAAACCATTTTCAGTGCTTAGATCACTTTATTTCAACATCCAGGGCCAAGTTTTATTTCAAAACTAAGGAGTGAGGACAACTGAAAACTGAGTGCTAGATCCATAGTTGCTGTAAATTGATATAGTTACACTAACTTCAATGAAGCAACATCAGTTTACACCAGATAAGCATTTGGCCTGAACATACAAATAGTCTGAACTTATCATAGGAAACCTATTAGGATCACCTACATAGCTTTAGTAGGATATGGATTAATGCAATTCCTTCCTGGTGATGTTTTACATCAGGTGCTCAGATATTATGATAATAGCAATACAGGCTATTACTTTGTTAATATTGTTTAGTGATATCAGCTATTGCAATAGACAATATAACTAAGCAATAATGTAGTAGTATTTGAAGTTGTGCTTTGTTATCAAATCTACTGCTGACATACTGTAGAAACATGAAGGTGAAGACAGGATTTTTATTATTGCAAATAAATTAGATTGGTATCACAGCACAAATTCAAAGGAAATCATTACAGAAAGGTGTGATAGAGGCTACTTAGCAAAGGGTCCCCTGTTCTTTGCAAACAACTGGAACCTTGCAAAGACCTGGCAAACTTGCTACACCAAACATGGTTTTATGGAATAGTTATCCATAAAGGATAACATGCAAGATATTTACAGAAAGCTTATGGATTGTCAAGAATCACAGTTACTGTGAAATGTATGCATGATTAATAGAGGGAAAATGTATTTACATTGAAAGTATACTTTAAGGACTTGGAGTAAAAAGCAGTGATACACCTCCTGTAGTGAGTGATGGCCCATTGAGGCAGGAGGAAGTTGTCATAGAATCATAGAAGCTCAGAGTTGGAAGGGACCTTAGAAGGTCATCTAGTCCAACCCCCTGCTCAAAGCAGGACCAATCCCCAATTTTGGCCCCAGATCCCTAAATGGCCCCCTCAAGGATTGAACTCACAACCCTGGGTTTAGCAGGCCAATCCTCAAACCACTGAGCTATTCCTCCCCCCCTGCCCGCTTTAATAACCAGAGATGAAATACAAGGCTCAGTTGTTTAGCTTTGCACAATACTAAGTCTTTCAATGGAAAAAATCATCAGGGGCAATTGCAAAAAAAAATTAAAACCACTTAAAGATCAAAAATGAACATTACAACAGAGGTTTTCCCTGTCTATGAATAGGAACAAAAATCCTTTTGTGTTATATTGGGGAGGGAGAGATTCTTTGGATCCTTCCACTGAGGAGACATCTTGAAGAGTGAGATGAATTCAGGAACAATAGGATCCTGGTTCTTGTGAGGCCAGCTAACTGCAACAGACTGGACTTGTTGCAGTGGCAGACCTACTTTATTAGATAAGAAAAGTAACTATTGATACATTTAGATCCAGGGTTACATTTATTGACTGTTTTTATTCTAACCCTTTGTTTCCACCACTTTTTTCTAGTTAAATATTTACCTTTTTTTAAATTAATGTACTTTTGTTTTATAATAAGTGCTGTGCAAGTGCTGTGCCAGTTTAGAGGAGCCATGGTTTAAGGTAAACCTAGTAAACTGTGGCACACTGCTCCTTTGGGGGCAGAGGTTCTGGGATTTCTGTGAATAGCCAGTTACAGGGTCTGGATATCACCGAGGAATGATTCAAAGGGAGTTGGGATGCACTTAATTTTAACCTGCAAGGAGAACACAGTGCTGCTATAGCTATTCATCTCTGTCTGTATCTACAGTAAGACTGTTTAATGTATCTGTGTTCATGAAGTACACTTAAAATCTGCTACTGGTAACTGACATCATCCATGAAAGTTATAGAAAAACAGAGTGTGAGGAAGCAAAGATAATTCTGAAATATTAAGAGGAAGCATGGTCCAGTGCAGTTGCGTAGGGAGCAGAATTTTTGTCCCATGGAAAATTTTGCATTTCTGAATTTTCTTCAGTCTGAATCTGAACAAAAAGTTGGAAATGCAAAATTGTCTGCAGGACAATTCAAAATTCTGATTCAAAATATCTGTTTTGGAAGAACCAAAATGGGATTTTTTGAAGATTTCTGTGCTAGCAAACTGAGTCTCTGGCTCTTCAGCCATCTCTGTAGTTGGCTGGCTGGGCAGGAAGACCACATGCCTGGTTGCCATTGAATGTTTTCATGGAATTGACATATTCCCACAAAAGGTTTTGATAGAAAACTCTTCCATGTGAATGCTTTCAACCAGCTCTAGTCCAGTGGTTAGGGCCCTAGCCTGACACTTGGGAGATCTGGATTCAGTTCCCTACTCTTCTGCACAGGCTTCCTGTGTGACCTTAGCTCTTAGTCTCTCTGTGTCTCATCACCTGTAAAGTAGGGACAACAGAAGTACAGAAACCTCTCACTTAATGTCGTCCAGGTTAACGTTGTTTCAAAGTTATGTCGCTGCTCCATGAGGGAACATGCTCGTTTAAAGTTGTGCAATGCTCCCTTATAACGTCGTTTGGCTGACTTTACAAGGGAGCATTGCACAAGTTCCTCTTCTCCGCCTCCTCCACCTCCCTTGTCCCTCTTTCCCACGGCTTCCCCCACCGCCAAACAGCTATTTGGCAGCGCTTAGGACTTTCTGGGAGGGAGGGAGCAAGCAAGCCGGAGAGCGAGCCGGAGAGAAGCGGCACTTTCCCCTTCAAAGCCGGCCGGAGAGAAGCAGCGCTTTGAAGGGGAAAGCGCTGCTTTTCTCCGGCCGCTGGCTGCGCAGCTGCCCCTGCTCCTCCTGAGTCCTCCGGCCAGTGCTCACAGGGCGGCAATCCGAAAGGGGCTTTAGCGATGCAGGCCAGGGCCCCGGGGCCCCCTTAACCCAGGGCCCTGCAGCCCCTAAAGCCCCTGCGTTCCGGGTGGCCCTGCCTGCCGGGTCGGGGGGCAGCTCCCAGAATCGCGGCCATGGGGGCAGTGCCACACTGCTCAAAGCCACCTGCACACCCCCTGCACCAAACAGGAGCTGCCCCGGGTAAGTGCTCTGCACCTCCTGCCTGCCCCAGCCCTGAGCCTCCTCCCACACCCCACCCCGAGCACCCTCCCACATGCTAACCCAGACCCTGCAGCCCCACCCTGAGCCCCAGGAGGAGAATGGAGAAAAAAATAATGAAAAATGGGGGGGAGAGATAAGAGAGAATGTTCCCCCCACGCGGCGCCCCCAAAATGAAGCTGAGCACAGGGCCCCACTAACTCTAAATCTGCCACAGGTGGGAGAGGGAGGAGCGGGGAAGCACCGCATCTCCGCTCTTCCCCCCCCGCCCCAAAAGTCTTAAGTGCTGCCAAACAGCTGTTTGGTGGCAGGGAAGCACCTCGTTGTCTGCAGCAGGCTGTGCCTGTGTGGGGTAAGCCAGGGGCACCACCCTACCACAGTACAGTATAGTACTGTACCGTATAGAATGCCTTTTGTCTGACCCCAAAAAATTTCCTTGGAACCTAACCCCCTGCATTCATATTAAATCTTATGGGGAAATTGGATTCGTTTAACATCATTTCACTTAAAGTTGCATTTTTCAGGAACATAACTACAACATTAAGTGAGGAGTTACTGTAGTTCTCGGGGATGTTATGAGACATTTACCATGGTAAAGAGGGCCACATAAGTAATTAAGATAGAAAGTATTTTGCCATTAGCCTATTTCATTGTAATTACATATGAAGATGTAATCAATAGTTCATATGTATGGGGATGGGATATAAAAAAGCACTTATGTGACTTGTGCTCCTAAGTCACTTAGGTGCACTTGAAAATCCCAACCACAGAATCCAACTGAAAAGAAACATCTGGTTGTAATTGTGAAGACTCTGTTATGTTCATTCTGAGCTGCAGTTTGTGAAAATCTGTTAGATTTATGTTCATTAATATTTTACAGGTGTCTAAAGTTCCATAGTTCATACTCTGCACTGTACCTAAAAGGGAAAAAAAGGAGAGAGAAAAAAACCCACTGTGAGGTGGCTTGAGAAGGATGAGAAATTCCACCACTCACTACACAGGAGAGGAGAGTTTCCAGAGAACTATAAAAATGAAATAGTACCCTTTCAAAAGTTTTACATGAATATTACCAGTGAGACAAATGTCTCTGTTCATTCAAATGGAATTTTGTGGCTCTTAGCTTTAGAAAGTAGTATTTGATTTACACACACACAAAAAAGAGCTTAAAAATAAATCATGCCTTATAATATGAGGGAGAGCTTTGAGATACTTACTCTGTAAAATAATATACTATATGTGCAGTAATGCACATGCCTCTGGGAAGTGAGTTTTAAAATTAGGTTATTGTTTAAAGGAACCTTCAGGATGTGTGTACCTTAATTGAATAACTGCATAACTTTATCCTTCCACTCACTTTCAATCCTTTATGACCCTGATTTGCTGTTTTGCATCTGAATTTAGGGCTAGGTCCTGCAAATAGTTTATCTTTAATGGGTCCACTCACACAGATGCATTTGCAACATTTGCCCATTTGCAACACCCTCATCCTACAAAGCTGTAGGCACATATTTAAATTGCACCCTGTGAGTAGTCCCACTGAGATAAATGGGACTATTTATGATGTGTAAAGCTAAGCACATACCTCTGTCTTTCCAGAATCAAGGTCTAACTTCCCCAGAGCAGGGAATGTAGGAGTTTGTGTTTCTGTGCACCTAGGACACTAACAACAACAGCCAGACACTTTTAATATTTGCAACGTAGTGGAGATTTTTTACAGTAGTTCATTCCGTAGGGAACCAGCAGGAAATATTTGGCATTATAATTTTGCTTTAATCATTGTGCACATGAAGACCTAGATCCACCAATGAGTTTCTTGCAGATGAACCCCTGGGGCTTTGTGTGGGTACGTGGTCCACCTATTTGGACCTCATTGTATTATTTAGGCTCCAGTGCTGCAGTTTACTCTCCAAAGCCCTGATCCTATTCTCAGTGAAGCTAGCATCAAAACTCCTCTTGACTTCAATACAAGCAGAGCTAAGGTGGGTATATCAAGCTGCATAGCCCAATCCAACATTCCAACATTCCTGGCACTCTCAAACCTCCTAGTGGGTGTTCAGAATGCACAAATAGTACCGAAACAGACCCCATGAAGGCATCTTGTCCATCACATGGGTGTTTTGAAACAGCAATAGAGGTTTCATAGATGTGAGTAATCACTGACATCTTCAGAACTCCAATTTCTGAAGCTTCATGTCTATTAAACTGAACTTTTTGAAAATGCTTACTGTTTACAACAATGACTGACAAGGCATTAGATGAAAGCAAGAAGTTGAATCATCATACACCCACTGAGTTTGCTGAAAATGGTAATTTATTCAATTTTTAGCCCTTTACGAGTTGAGAGGTAATTATCTTATCAAGTGTGTTCCTTTGCTAGTGCTTAACTATATTGTTCTGAGATTGACAGGTACCTCGTAACAATTTAAAGCTGACCATGCTTCTGCATGTTTCATTCCTGAAAAATCACCCAGAGAATACAGGATTATAACAGCAGGGGAGGAAATAAAGCCTTGTTTGGTTTAATCAGACTTCAAAAAAAAAATCAGCATGTTCTATATTTCTAGCCATGCTTCCAGTTGTAATTAAAAATGGCTAAAGCCAAGATTAGTGGCAGTGGAATAAGTTAAAGTGCTGGACAAGAAACATTTACTTGGAACAGCATCTTTGTTGAAGAAAATTCAACACGGCTCTTTTGTAATGTGGGGATGGCTAGAACACTGTATTCTGTAACAAAGGGTGGGTCTCTCTTTCACTTTCAGTGACACTTTCAGCGCCTTAACAGGGATCTTAAAAAATATTGCTGTTACCAGATTCTTGGAGGGGGCAGGAGCCAGGAGACTTATTAGGATCACTAAAGTAAAACCAACATCAAGAGCTGTGTTAGTGCTTATTTTTATTTTTTAAGAGAGACTGATAATTCCAAAATAATGTTATGAATTTAATCAGTGCTACCTGCTGGGCATTATGGGGTAGATGGGACAGATGGATAATCAGAGATTTTAGTTCACTTCTCAGAGGTTAAACTTGGTGACTTACTATCCAGAGGGGAAAAAAATCATTGATTGTGGCCTCAGAGGAGACATGCTGCTCCTGATCCACTCACCTAAACAAAATGAGCAATGCTGGCTGGCAGCAGAAGGAGGAGGGCAGAGAACATCAAGTTTAGTGCCCCTCACCCATTTCTCTCCCCTGTGTGACTTGTCTATTAACAGAGCATGACTTTTAAAAATTGTACAGTGATACAGTGTTTGAATATATTTCAGCCTATATATTGTTTGCTGCTGGCACATTCAAATATTTTATAGAATAGAAAATTCTGAATATCTTCTTCAGCTACACCACTGTCAGCCTCACTCTCCCACCTCTTAAAATTCCTTTTAAACATTCCGGCCTTCTCATCTTCCTCTCCCTTCCTCCTCTTCAAAGCCTTTTCTTCCTCTATCCCCACTCCCTTGTTCCTAACTTGACATCTTCCCTTACCCTATACTTGCCCCCCATTACAGAATACACTTAAAATAAAAAGAAATTGAACTAACAATATATATATCCCATCAACATACAACCAATAATAACCTTCGCTCTGATCTCTTTGGGCTAGATAGTGCAACCCTTACACAACTAGTTTCATCACTAGTAGTGAGTAAGTGCTATTAATGATCATAAAGGCTACACAGCCCAGTCTTGTTCTTGCACCCTATTTTGTATCCATCCTGAATGTTTTTTTGTCATTTTAGTTTGTAAGTATTCTAGAGCACGACCATATCTTCCTAGGTCTTCATGCAACTCCAAACACAACATAGGGTTATTTTTGATGTTATTACTGCTGCTGGAGTACCCAATAATACATTAATAATTGACTGTTGCCTGATTGGATTACCTTGCCTTTATAAGAAAAGAAATGAGAAAAGTTAAAAACAGCTCATTTGGGTTTAATTATCCCTGTTACATGGGTGAAACATTTTAGGGAAAGAATGGTTGAAGAAGATAAGCAGCCTAAGGAATTACATTTATTGGTACTAATTAATTAGTACTGATAAAACCTTTCACTTTTCTACAAGACATCTGTCTGATCCAGATTTATTAATACCTGGGTTGCTTTCTGAAAGAAAGATATAAGCCAGAATTGCCTGTTTAGCAGACTTTACATTCAATTTTAAGTTGTCACATTCACACAAAATAACCCTGTTTATGTGTACATGTACGGTCCCTGTCTGCAAACAACGTGCTCAGATATTGAGTGTCTCGGTTTAAAAAACAACAACAAAAAATCCAAAAAAATCTAAAACAAAATGCATCAGGTTTCAAGGTAAGGTTGCCATTTTTGTTTTCCCCTTTGTCTCTGCCTCACCCCCTCCATGTATTTTGAAATAAAAATAAAGAAAAAATTGCTTTCTTTTGTTTTTTTACTCCAAACCCATCCCTTCCTTTTTTCCGCTGAAAGGAAAGGGAAAAGATCAAAAAAGTGAGAAAGTGGCATTTTTGAATAGTCAACTGTCTTTATTCTTTGTAAGAATCGAAATCAGTCTGCTATCTATCTGCCATGTCCTAATATCTTTACTGTTTATTAAACTCATTGTATTAGAAAACGTTCTACTCTGGGCTCTACAGCCACAACAGACGCTGCACAACCATCAACTAAACATTCCCCATGGGCGCATATCCATTGTCTCTTGAGACTAACAGACGCCAACAAAAAACCCTAATGTACCCAGATGATTTCATGCTGCAGATATTTCAGCAGCAGGTGGTTGTATCTGTCAACAAACTCCCAACCCCCTGTTCTTTCTCATTGCACAAAATGGACCCATCAGAGTAAATACTATGAAACTAGTATTTCCTAGTATGAGTGTACCATGCTTTCCACCTGCCATGAATGCAAGATCTGAGGATTGAAGTTTTTTTGTCAGGATATAACTCTTCAACCTGCAGATGAAATTTAGTTTGCCATAGTGAATAGTGTGAAGTTCCGGCTAGTTGAGATTGTGATATTGATGTGCTTAAGCAGTCTTTGAAACAGTAGAAAGCTTTGCCTGGTTACGCAGAGAAGTGGTGTAATTCCCTCCACTTCACAGACTCTGAGCAGCATTCTGTGTAAACTTTTTGAACTATGTGAGATGGCTCTTGGAAGTCACATACCTTGAAGCTAAAGGCAACTTCTGTGTCAGGCACACTGGGTGAAATCCTGGTCCCATTGAAGTCTATGGAAAAAACTCTTATTGACCTCAGTGAGGCCAGGATTTCCCCCCTTATGTATAACGTCTCATCACAGTCAAATTAAAGATCAAGAGACAAAACTTCAATTAGGTTGATAGAGGACACACAACTCTTAGCTATTTCCACTTTTTCCTGTTTGGTTTTCTTTATTGTGAAAAGATTTAACAATATTATTTTCAAAAGCCCTTAAGCGCTTAAGGGGAGTAATGTGCATTTGGTGCTTTTGAAAATTCCATGCCCTGAATCATGCTTTCCCCCTCTTTACATGTTATACCATCTCACCTTGCTATATTAAACTTTTCTTTCCATGAGTGCCATACAGTAGTCTATAGTTTATTATGGTCCATTAGACTGTAATAAAATACTCAGAGCAAAACAATGATTAATATGCTCTTATCACTATCAGTAAATATGGGACTTGACAACCAAGGAAGTGCTCAAAATGTAAAAAAAGATGTCTGCCTTAAAGATCTTATACAGCACAGGTACAGAAGGTACAGTAAACACAACATAAAACAAAAATAGAAGACTAGAAGGATGGACTGAAGACTGGGGTGAAGGTTAAAAAATTTGCAGCAAAATTGAGCATATATTAAATAGGAAGTTATTCTAGGCATACATAGCATCTTAGAGGCACCCTTTATCAAATAGATAAAAGGTAAAGGAAATGAAGAGAATGGTTAGAGTGATTGGATGAGTATACCACAAGGAGTGGGCAGGAATTAAATGCAGATGAGATATGGTTAGGGCAATGGGTTCATTGTGTCAGTGACAATTGAATGAGGGATTATGCCAGCTAAGAGGTTCCAGTAGTCAAGACAAATCATTAACAGAGATACAAGGTGGGTGAGGTTGTATACCTTACTGGACCTACTTCTGCGGGTGACCAGACAAGCTTTCAAGCTGCACAGAGTTCTTTCTCAGGTCTGGGAAAGGTACTCAGTGTTATAGCTAAATACAAGGTTGAACATATAGTTTAGCATAAGTAGTTAGTAGATATTCTAAGGGATCATTCAAGGTGAAGTGACCCATTAACACCCCAGTAGTCATAGGACAGTAATGAACACCTCCCCAAACACACCTTTCAAGATCCATGGACCCTCTACATGCCTATCACAACATGTGATGTACCTCATCCTGTGCACTAAATACCCCCAACAAATAACTATGTAGGTGAAATCAGACAATCACTGCACTCTCAAATGAACTCAGATAGGAAAATGATAAAAAAACAAAAATACTCTATTACCCAGGATGACCACTTGTCACAAAGCAACCACTCATCCTCAAAATAAACCTGCACAACACTTTCAAAAGACGAACCTGGGAGCTTAAAAATCATAACTTTGCACAGCAGTAAAACTCATGATCTTAAGACACCGGATTTATGGCTTATTACAGCAATCTGTAACCCACTAACCCCCTTTTTTGTCCTATGACTACAGGGGATTTAATGAGCCATTTCACCTAGATGGTCCCTTAGAATATATGCTAATGATTTGTGTTAAAATATCTGTTCCACCTGGTATTTAGCTAATTCTGAGTACCCTTCCCAGACCTGAGAAAGAGCTCTGTGCAGCTTGAAAACTTCTCTCTCTCACCGGCAGAAGTTGTACCAAGATCTGGCCCAGTATTATTAAAATTACTATATAGTTGGGAACCCTGATGTGCGCAGTTGCAATACTCACACTGGAGGGACCCTGCTATATTTATAATAATTTATTAATAGCAAAGTCACAAACACTTTAACCTAGAAATGGAGATACTACCAAATGTACATCTGAACATCCATATACTCACACCATCCTTTTCAGAACAACCTGAAAAGCTAGCCCTTATCTTCCTCATCACCTTCACCTTCCTTATCATCATCAGTGGCTATCATCTTCCACGCACCTTCCAAGGGCTACTTCTCTCTTTCCTCCTGCACACAGGCTGGGATACAACTTTTATAATATGTTATAAT
The DNA here is from genome assembly GCA_037349315.1 of Chelydra serpentina. NCBI lineage: Eukaryota > Metazoa > Chordata > Testudines > Chelydridae > Chelydra > Chelydra serpentina. The sequence continues at coordinate 84,683,489 of JBAIAC010000004.1, forward strand.
GATGCTACTATGTCTAATGTGTAGGGTTTTCCCCCCTCTTCCTTATTTGTATTCCCTCATCCTACTAATGTTGGGGTGCCCTTCTCCTATAGGTTAGTGTATTAATTATATAAACTTATCATATAAGACAGTTCATTCTCATGGCACTCTTGTGGTCAGACATCTGCCAATGCTCTATCCAAAAGCTGGTGTTAGCTCATATTCCTATGGTTGGCTGGTGTTGTTATGGACAAAATTCCCCCTTACACAAACTAATTCCAGTTCCCCAAAAGTTAGGAGTGATCGCTAGTCCATTTATCTTTGCCAAAGTTCATAGGCCTCAAGCCTTATGCTAACTGCTGAAGCCAATGTCTTACAGGATACAGGCCTGTATGTTACTTGCATTACTGTTGAATAAAGGTTCTATGGGATACAGATTAAACACTTGTAGATGGCCTGTGTCATCTGACTTAGGCTCATGAGGCTCGAGCTACAGGCCTGTTTAACTGTGTCGTAGATGTTTGGCATCGAGCTGGAGCCTGGGCTCTGGGACCCTATGTGGGGGGAGGGTCCCAGAGCCCAGGCTCTAGCCCAATCTTGAACATCTACACCACAATTAAACAACCCTGTAACACAAGTCCGAATCAGCTGACACAGGCCAGCCATTGGTGTTTAATTTCTGTGTAGGCATACTCTAAGACCCTATAAAACATTGATTAACCATTTATTACCCCATACAGAAGTACAAACACTGTTCAATGAGGACAGAGATGTGCTAGTTATTATGGCCACTGACCAATGGATTAATAAATAATGTTTAAACATTTATTTAAATGTTTATTATTTTCCCAGAATCACTTTTCAAAATTAGAATCCACTATGCTTAGCACCTCGAATAAAGGAAAGTTATTTTGTCACGGGAGTTAGCATAGTATTGTAGGTCATGTATATAATAGAAGTATGCATAGCTTCTAGTATTTAAAGTTATATTCATACTTTTTTTTATTCCCCCAAGTAGACATTTATGGAGCCAAAATAATTAAAATCTGGTCTTCTCATGGTAGCCACTTTTAAAGACAGAATTTACTAGCACTTGCGACAAAGGGCCGTCTATAGCACAAAAAGAAGTAATTGTGCATGTACATTTTCAAATGTGGTTGCTATTAAGTTAGTTGTCTAAACACTAAAACATATTGGAAAATGGATTTTCTGTCCTATAAAAAATTTCAAGATTGAGGAAAAAAATATTGTCCCAAACTGGGACAAAAAGTCCATGTTTCAGAGTGATGTTTCAATAATACAAAATGAGATTCAAAATGAAAAAATAGTTCAGGTCAATCAGAATGTTATCCTATTCATTTTAAAAAGTTAAAATTTTGTTCCAAAAATGTCTGATTTTAGACATTTTCAAAATGTTTCCCCCCATGTTTATATAGACAAAATTTAGTAAAAATAGATACAATTTTGAACAAAATGGTTTAATCAAAACAGTATATTTTTGGACATAAAACAGTTTTGATGAAAAATTTTACTAAATAGCCATTATAGGCATCTTCTGTATGTGTCGATTAAGATGTTTGATAATGATTTGATACAATGTACACACTAGAGATTCTGCACTCTATTTCTGTAGAAAGCTGAATAAACTCAACTATTTTGGTGTTGGTGTTTATTTTGACACCCAGCCTCCACCCCCGGCAATACATATATAGATGCTGTTTCTGCTTCTAATGGGCACTTTCTTAAATTCCTAAGTGATGGACATATCAAGCAGAGAACTGGGGTGAAATCCTGCCCCCATTAAAATCAATGGCAAAACTCCTATTGACTTCAGAGAGCCAAGATTTCACCCCAGATCTCACATTATTTCAGTCAACATATTGATCCCTTCTCAGAAAAAGATGGTGGGGAGAAAAAAAAGACAACCAAAATTACAAATATCTAAATATTCTGCTTAGTCACCTTTCTGCACAACCCAAATGCATGACCCTGGTGTGTATGGTGTATTAAATAGGTCCTGTTGTGCACATATTTATGTGTCAGATTGATGTGTCTTGGGCTCAGAAAGGGTCTACTCCTGAATCCAGACAGACACAATTAGACCTTCTGTGTTTGTGGGACCCTCTGGAGTCATGCCAAACCTGCGGGGGAAAAATGCAGAAATTGGACTTGTTTTTGGCTTAATTGGCTTCTGAGTTACTTGTTGGCTAGTTTTTGGCTTGTAGGTTGTTGGGCTTGTAGGGTTTTTTTTAATTATTTTTTTTATTAGCTCCCAACAGGCAAGGGCAAGGGTGAGGGGGGCAGCAAGCAGGGGCAAGGGTGGGTGGTGGGAGTCAGGGATGCACAGCAGGCCCACCATAGTCCCAGACTGCATACCAGGGGGATCTGGTCACATAGAGTGTTGGGGTTCTTAGGGACTGGATTGTTTTGGCCTTGTTTTGAAATGGGATTAGCTTGATTTTTGGCTTATTGTGAAAGTCGTGGTGCTTATTTACCACATGAAAGTTGGCAACTGTGACCCTCTGGGGAGTATCGATTGGTCCCACAACTGAGCCTAGGACCATACCTCTTGGATGCAACATACTATTGTAGCAGAAGTGAAACCATGCAGGATCTTCATCAAGAGGAGCCAACACAGTGTCTTGTTCTGGAATTACCAGACCAGAATCCAGGAATTCTCTTCTTTGGGCTTGATCCTGCTCCCATTCAAGATAAACTTGAAAAATTTCATTGACTTTTATGGGGCAGCACAGAGCCCCTTATGTGTAGGCTTCAACTTGTCATTTATATACATTTGTTCAGCACTTGTGAGAACATGGCTTTAAGAACTATAATTTAGTATTTTTCCTCTTTTCAAATATAATGTTCCTATTGTGCTTTTGAAGGTGATTGAACGACTAGAGGCTCTATTAATGTCTCTTCTGTTTTTTTAGAGGACATTCACTTAAAACCCCCCTCTAGTGTGATTACTTTCAAATGATCCTTAAGGGGCTGTTATTGAACCATAGAACACTGATCAAAACACCACCTGATTAAACTAGGTAAGAGTTACACACATAAAATTTTGAAGACAAAGCAGCTGGTTACATATACAGTGGTGAATTGCAACTGAGAAACTTATATTAGTTTATATTCAACTTTTTATAACCACAGAATTAGAATAAATTAGGGCTGTCAAGCCCTTAAAAAAATGTATCGCGATTAATCATGCTGTTAAACAATAATCGAATACCATTTATTTAAATGTTTTTGGATGTTTTCTACATCTTTCAAATATATTTATTACAATTACAACACAGAATACAAAGTGTACAGTGCTAACTTTAATTTATTTTTGATTACAAGTATTAGCAATGTAAAAAAACCCAAAAGAATAGTATTTTTCATTTCACCTAATACAAGTACTGTAGTGCAATTTTTTTTTTATCATGAAAGTTGAACTTACAAACGTAGAATCAGGTACAAAAAACTGCATTAAAAATAAAACAAACAATGTAAAATTTTAGAGCCTGCAAATCCACTCAGTCCTACTTCTTGGTCAGCCAATCGCTCAGACAAACAAGTTTGTTTACATTTGCAGGAGATAATGCTGCTCACCTCTTGTTTACAATGTTACCTGAAAGTGAGAACAGGCATTCTCATGGCACTGTTGTAGCCAGCCTCGCAAGATATTTATGTGCCAGATGTGCTAAAGATTCATATGTCCCTTCATGCTTCAATCTCCATTCCAGGGAACATGTGTCCATGCTGATGACGGGTTCTGCTTGATAATAATCCAAAAGCAGTGCGGACTCGACACATGTTAATTTTCATTATCTGAGTCAGATGCCACCAGCAGAAGGTTGATTTTCTTTTTTGGTGGTTTGGGTTCTGTAGTTTCCGCATTGGAAAATTTCTCTTTTAAGAGTTCTGAAAGCATGCTCCACACCTCACCCCTCTCAGATTCTGGAAGGCACTTAAGATTCTTAAACCTTGGGTTGAGTGCTGTAGCTACCTTTAGGAATCTCACATTTGTACCTTCTTTGCGTTTTGTCAAATCGCTATGAAAGTGTTCTTAAAATGAACAACGTGCTGGGTCATCATTCGAAACGGCTACAACATGAAATATGGCAGAATGTGGTTAAAACACAGCAGGGGACATACAAGTCTCTCCCAGGGAGTTCAGTCACAAATGTAATTAACACATTATTTTTTTAACAAGCAACATCAGCATGGAAGCATGTCCTCTGGAATGGTGGCCGAAGCATGAAGGGGCATACGAATGTTTAGCATAACTGGCATATAAATACCTTGCAATGCTGGCTACAAAAGTGCCATGCAAATGCCTGTTCTCACTTTCTGGTGACATCTTAAATAAGAATACGGCATTATTATCTACTGTAAATATAAACAAACTTGTTTGTCTTAGTGATTGGCTGAACAAGAAGTAGGACTGAGTGGACTTGTAGGCTCTGAAGTTTACATTGTTTTGTTTTTGAGTGCAGTTACATAACAAAAAAAGTCTACATTTGTAAGTTGTACTTTCATGACAAAGATTACACTACAGTACTTGTATGAGGTAAATTAATACTAATTATTTTGTTTGTCATTTTTACAGTGCAAATACTAATATACACTTTGATTTAAATTACAACACAGAATACAATACATATGAAAATGTAGAAAAACATTCAAAATATTTAATAAATATCAATTGGTAATCTATTGTTTAACAGTGTGATTAAAACTGATTAATCACAATTAATTTTTTGATCATGATTAATTGTTTTGAGTTAATCGCGCGAGTTAACTACGATTAATCGATAGCCCTAGAATAAATATTACTAATAAATAAATTATTACTATGAATAAATACCACCAATCTACTAGAATTCTTTGAGGGGGTGAACAAACATATGGACAAGGATGATCCAGTGTGTGTGTGTTTAGATTTTCAGAAAGCCTTTGACACGTTTCCTCACCAAAGGCTCTTAATCAAAGTAAGCTGTCATGGCATGAGATTGAAGGTCACCTCATGGAGCAGTAACTAGTTAAAATATAGGAAGCAAATATAGGAATAAATGGTCAGTTTTCAGAATGGAGAGAGGTAAATAGTGGTATTGCCCAGGGGCCTGTACTGGGACCAGCCCTATTCAACATATTCATAAATGATCTGGGAAAAGGGGTGAACAGTGAGTTGGTAACATTTGCAGATGGTACAAAATTACGCAAGATAGTTAAGTCCAGAGCAGACTGTGAAGAGCTACAAAGGTATCTCACAAAACTGGGTGACTGGGCAACAAAATGGCAGATGAAATTCAATGTTGATAAATGCAAAGTAATGCATGTGACGGTGTTCCCCATAAAACTTTATGGGGAGATGCTTATAAATGTATATATGTAACTAAAATATGTTTTATGCTACATGTGCCATGTAACATATCTCTGTGAAAGTTATGACCTACTGAATTTACTCCTCCTGTTTGTATGCATGTATCATTGTTGTAGTTGGAGTTATGAAGATTGGTTTTATATTTGCTGGTTTTGTACATAGCCTTTGTAAATGCATGGGATCATCTTTGGAGCAAAGAATGCCTGTTAAATGCGAGCACTTGACAGACAAAAGACTTTGCAGACCCCAATCCACATTGGGGCCAGGTCTGGAATGCAACTGGTTAGACTGGTTAGGGCGCATGGGCAGGTGACTTGCCCATGTGATCCCAAAACTCCAGGGCAACTGGATCCTACACAGGGAGAGGAAGAGAGGCTATAAAAGCCCTGGCAAGACCCTTCCATTTTGTCTTCAGCTGGCTAAAGGGAGAGGCTCTCCACCCCCCCAGGGACATTCCTGAGGGGAACTGAACAAAGGACAAAGGGGTGTGAGAATCTGGTGGACTCAGCTGGGCCCAGGCTGATTCTACAGCCTGTAAAAAGGAAAATATCCGAATCTGGTGAGGCTTTTATCTGTGTTAACTTTGAATAGACATAGATGTGCGCGTTTTATTTTATTTTATTAAGTAACTTGCTTTGTTCTGTTTGTCACTGATTGAACTCACTTAAATGCTATTTTCTGTACTTATTAAAATCAATTTTTACTTATTAAGTTTCCTTGAGTACGAGTTGACCTGCTTGGTGCTGCCACCTGGTGTGCCAAGGCTGCTTCTGCCCCTGCTTCCAGGCCTTTTCCAGCTTGGGACTCCCGAATCCTGTCTGTTTTGAGCCAGATTCCACTGATCTGCTGCAAACACAGACCCAGGTCCGAACCAAGTCCACTCACCACTGTAAGGCCCCTGGAAGCGCTCTTGCCTTTGACACCCAGCTGCTCAACTCCAAGGAGGTTCAAACCCTTAATAAATCCGTTTTACCCTGTATAAAGCTTATACAGGGTAAACTCATAAACAGTTCGCCTTCTATTTCACAGATAGAAAGTATGCACACCTGTTCGCTCTCCCTTTGCACTAACTCGTACTCAAGGAAACTTAATAAGTAAAAATTGATTTTAATAAGTACAGAAAATAGCATTTAAGTGAGTTCAATCAGTGACAAACAGAACAAAGCAAGTTACTTAATAAAATAAAATAAAACGCGCACATCTATGTCTATTCAAAGTTAACACAGATAAAAGCCTCACCAGATTCGGATATTTTCCTTTTTACAGGCTGTAGAATCAGCCTGGGCCCAGCTGAGTCCACCAGATTCTCACACCCCTTTGTCCTTTGTTCAGTTCCCCTCAGGAATGTCCCTGGGGGGGTGGAGAGCCTCTCCCTTTAGCCAGCTGAAGACAAAATGGAAGGGTCTTGCCAGGGCTTTTATAGCCTCTCTTCCTCTCCCTGTGTAGGATCCAGTTGCCCTGGAGTTTTGGGATCACATGGGCAAGTCACCTGCCCATGCGCCCTAACCAGTCTAACCAGTTGCATTCCAGACCTGGCCCCAATGTGGATTGGGGTCTGCAAAGTCTTTTGTCTGTCAAGTGCTCGCATTTAACAGGCATTCTTTGCTCCAAAGATGATCCCATGCATTTACAAAGGCTATGTACAAAACCAGCAAATATAAAACCAATCTTCATAACTCCAACTACAACAATGATACATGCATACAAACAGGAGGAGTAAATTCAGTAGGTCATAACTTTCACAGAGATATGTTACATGGCACATGTAGCATAAAACATATTTTAGTTACATATATACATGTATAAGCATCTCCCCATAAAGTTTTATGGGGAACACCGTCACACCCTCCTCCTGAACTTACTGCCAGAGACTTGGACACTGTCCATGGCGGAGGCAGTACACATAAAGCCCCTGTTTGTCTTTGGTCACACCCCTTTTCAGTACTGGCACCCCACATGGTGTCGTTCGTAATGGTTTTAGCAAAATGCGAGGTTCCTGGTCCCCGGGCGCCTGAAAATGGGTTGGGGTGTAATATTGCTAACAGGATACAGATAGCAATACCTGTTAAGGCGTAGGAACCTCGGCATTTAGCTCTCAGTGCCATGAGGCGGCGTGCCTCAGTTTCCCCTTTCACACAGCAGCCTGGGCCTGTTATGCTTTTGCTGTTGTGCCAAGCTTCCAGCCGGTTACCCGATATAGGCCGACAGGTAACATGTTTGTACGACCGTGAGGTCACCATCCCAAGCATGTACAACAGTTTTTCCCACCAATCAGGTATGTTCCCCATCTTGAAAGGGTTGACCCTCAGTGTTAACTCCTTTGTTATAACCCACAGATGAAGTAGGGAAAGACACAGGATTACCCACCCGTCTGTGTATCCTGGTAGGCACTCTGATGCAGATTCTTCTGCCTCTTTGGAGCAGGCTCCTGAATCAGGCATGCGTTTGAGGCTCTGGCAAGGAAAGGGTGTACTGCAACCCGGCCTGCCCTCGGCCCCTCCCTCTGGAATTTCTCTGGGCTGGTTCCCATCCCCTTGTGTGGCTTCACCCATGCAGAGACTCGCTCCCTTCTGCTTTGAAGAGAGAGGTTTGCCTCCTACCCGTGTAGCAAGAACAACCTCTTTCTTGGACACCCCAGTATCTGTTCCCAACAGGTCAGCTGGATGGACTCCCCCGTCCGGGAGGTCTGACCCCCAGCTTCCCCTTCTAACCTGATCCACAGGAGAGGGGTCTGGCATCTGAAATGCAGACTTTTCACCCTCCTCCTGGGCAAGATCCTCCTGCCAAAAGGTGGGCGGGCTCTCCGGCCCCCCCTCACCTTCCCTTCCTGGGCCCCCCTCTGGGCCAGACACTCCCGTGTCCCCCTGAAGAGAAGGTGACCCTGGTCCAGCTGTGGGCTCACAGCTGCAAGCTAATATAGACCCTTCAGTGGCCCGGAAAATTCCCCCCTTGCTATGAGGTAGAACATTCCCCTCCCCCGGGGAGATGATTACAGGACAGGAACTGGCCACAGCTGCAGTCCCTGTGACTTCGCCCCCCCCTCTGGGGTTTTCAGCACCAGGTTCCTGCTTGCTGCCACCCAGCCCTGGGACAGATTCTGCCACAGCAAAGAAATCATTTCCCAGTAGAAACGGTGCAAAATTGTGTGACACTGTTGCCACAGTTAGCTTAGCCTGCAAGTTTTCCGTTTGCATGTGTACTTTTGCCAGAGGTGCAATGACTTTGTAGCCACCCACCAGCTCCAATTCTGCCACTTTACCCGGCAACCAATCCTTCTCTTGGATCAGGTCCCTCCTGACTATAGAAATTTCAGCACCTGTATCTCTCAACCCAGTGATTACCTTCCCATTCAGTCTAACCGCATGCACATGCTCACTGCTTGGTGGTGTAGAAGTCAACTTCACAAACCCTGTGTGGAAAGAGGCAGCAGCTTCATGGGCCGCTTGATGCCTGTTTTCACTCAGCAGGGGACACTTATCTCTCAGGTGCTCGGTGGACTTACATTGATAGCACCTCCTGGGCTCCTCTGATTGTACAGGGAATTTGGGACGAGTACTAGGAGAATGGGGAGGTGAGCGCCCAGCCTCCTTCTTCCCAGGGGTAACACGGTGACTCTGTTTTCCTTCGACCCTGTACCCCTCTGCCAGTGGTTTATGCTTAATTGCAGCTTGCGCCTGCTCATAAGAGTCTGCAAACCCAGCTAATTCACTAACGGCTTTTACCTGTTTGTCCCACAAGTACTGTTTTACATCATCACTGCACATATTCAGGAATTGTTCCTGAGCAACCAAATCACACATCCCTTCAAAGCTTGTAATGTCTTTTCCCCTCACCCACTTGTCTACCAGAACTGTCATTTCATTTGCATAAGCCAGGTAACTTAACCCATCTCCCCTCTTAAGACTCCTGAATTTAACCCTGTAGGTTTCAGGTGTAACCTGAAACTGTTTCAAAACCAGTTCCTTAAATTTACCATAATTGGAGGCATCCCCAATGGGCATCTTATTGAATATGTCCAGAGCTCTGCCAGTCAATTTGGCTATCAAGGTGGTCATTTTTTGATCTTCAGGGATCGCATGGAGGGAGCACAGTCTCTCGAAGGTGATAAAATATTCGGCTATATCCTTGGATTCATCATACTGGGGGCATAGACGCTCCCATTTGGGGATTTTTGGGGAAGCGGAGCCGGACGCTGAAGGGTTGCGACTCTTCAACTCTGCAACAGCCAGTTCATGCTTCTGGGCCTCCATAGCTCTCTTGTGGGCCGCCTCCTCTGCTTCCATAGCTCTCTTGTGGGCCGCCTCCTCCCTGATTCTTTCTGCTTCCATAGCTCTCTTGTGGGCCAGCTCCTCTGCTTCCATAGCTCTCTTGTGGGCCGCCTCCTCCCTGATTCTTTCTGCTTCCATAGCTCTCTTGTGGGCTTCTGTCTCTGCACTAATTTCCAGCGTACGTAATTCGATTCGTCTCCGATGTTCGTTTTCTTTCTCTGTTATTTCGAGTCTGGCAAGGTCCAGTTTTACCGTGGCCTCGCTTACAGACATCTTATTGCTGTCTGGTGCTGGGCCACGCCCCTCTGCAGTTCACTGAAACTGGACTGCACTCAGATCAGGAGCTCTTCAGTTAAGGGACTTTCCCAGCTTCCCTGATCTTCACTCTTACTTATTTGATTTCCTTTTCTGTCCCTACTTCCCTTACCCGAAATAAGCAAACGGAAAATAACAAACCAGTAACCACTTTGTCTGTTTTCCAGCCACCACACTTAAAACTCACTTAAAATCACTACCAGTACGTCAAAGCAATCAGCTGTGCACAGATCCTGCTCGACTACGCCACTGTGACGGGTTGGGGCCACAGAGACCTGCTTGGTGCTGCCACCTGGTGTGCCAAGGCTGCTTCTGCCCCTGCTTCCAGGCCTTTTCCAGCTTGGGACTCCCGAATCCTGTCTGTTTTGAGCCAGATTCCACTGATCTGCTGCAAACACAGACCCAGGTCCGAACCAAGTCCACTCACCACTGTAAGGCCCCTGGAAGCGCTCTTGCCTTTGACACCCAGCTGCTCAACTCCAAGGAGGTTCAAACCCTTAATAAATCCGTTTTACCCTGTATAAAGCTTATACAGGGTAAACTCATAAACAGTTCGCCTTCTATTTCACAGATAGAAAGTATGCACACCTGTTCGCTCTCCCTTTGCACTAACTCGTACTCAAGGAAACTTAATAAGTAAAAATTGATTTTAATAAGTACAGAAAATAGCATTTAAGTGAGTTCAATCAGTGACAAACAGAACAAAGCAAGTTACTTAATAAAATAAAATAAAACGCGCACATCTATGTCTATTCAAAGTTAACACAGATAAAAGCCTCACCAGATTCGGATATTTTCCTTTTTACAGGCTGTAGAATCAGCCTGGGCCCAGCTGAGTCCACCAGATTCTCACACCCCTTTGTCCTTTGTTCAGTTCCCCTCAGGAATGTCCCTGGGGGGGTGGAGAGCCTCTCCCTTTAGCCAGCTGAAGACAAAATGGAAGGGTCTTGCCAGGGCTTTTATAGCCTCTCTTCCTCTCCCTGTGTAGGATCCAGTTGCCCTGGAGTTTTGGGATCACATGGGCAAGTCACCTGCCCATGCGCCCTAACCAGTCTAACCAGTTGCATTCCAGACCTGGCCCCAATGTGGATTGGGGTCTGCAAAGTCTTTTGTCTGTCAAGTGCTCGCATTTAACAGGCATTCTTTGCTCCAAAGATGATCCCATGCATTTACAAAGGCTATGTACAAAACCAGCAAATATAAAACCAATCTTCATAACTCCAACTACAACAATGATACATGCATACAAACAGGAGGAGTAAATTCAGTAGGTCATAACTTTCACAGAGATATGTTACATGGCACATGTAGCATAAAACATATTTTAGTTACATATATACATTTATAAGCATCTCCCCATAAAGTTTTATGGGGAACACCGTCACAATGCATATCGGAAAACATCATCCCAACTATACATATAAAATTATGGGATCTAAATTAGCTGTTACCACTCAAGAAAGAGATATTGGAGTAATTGTGGATAGTTCTGTGAAAACATCCACTCAATGTGCAGTGGCAGTCAGAAAATCTAAGAAAATGTTGGGAATCATTAGGAAAGGGATAGATAATAAGACAGAAAATATATTGCTTCTATATAAATCCATGGTATACCTACGTATTGAATACTGCATGCAGATGTGGTTGCCCCATCTCAAAAAAGGTATATTGGAAGTGGAAAAGGCACAGAAAAGGGCAACAAAAATGAATAGGGGTATGGAACAGATTCCATATGAGGAGCATTAATAAGATGGGGATTTTTCAGCTTTGAAAAGATGACTAAGGAGGATATGACAGGTCTATACAATTATGACTGGTGTGAAGAAAGTAACATACGACCCAGGGGGTCACCAAATGATATTACTGGGCAGTAGGTTTAAAACAAACAAGAGGAAGTATTTCTTCACACACATTCAACCAGTTGAACTCTTTGCCAGAGGATGTTGTGAATGCCAAGATTATAACAGGGTTCAAAAAAGGACTAGATAAGTTTATGGGGGATAGGTCCATCAATGACTATTAGCCAGGATGGGCAGGGAAGGTGTCCCTACCCTGTTTGCCATATTCTGGGAATTGGTGACAGGGGACGGATCACTTGATGATCACCTGTTCTTTTAATTCCCTCTGAAGCACCTGGCATTGGCCACTGCTGGAAGACAGGATACTGGGTTAAATGGACCATTGGTCTGACCCAGTATGGGCATTCTCATGTTTTTATTAACATGATTTTTAATGTCAATACTGGTCCTATCAACTTCACAAATCTGGATGTCAATGAAGGCTTCTGATCACCTGTCTTTGATATGAGACCTTGTCTTTGATATTCAGCATGTAATGTGCTGGTTTGACTTTTTCCTTTTTTAAATTGATATCAACAGAACACTCCAAACAAACACTTTGAGAAATTCTTATCCATTAATTGGAGTCAACTTTGTTTTTAACCTTGTTATGACCAAGGGGGTCACCAAATGAAATCATTAGGCAGCAGGTTTTAAAACAAACATATGGAAATATTACTTCACTCAATGCACAGTCAACCTGTGGAACTCATTGCTAGGGGATATTGTGAAGAACAAAAGTATAACTGAGATAGAATGGATTAGTTAGGCATAATTTTCCTTTACAAAAGCTATCTTGACTCTTCACCAACATATTGTATTCATTTATGTGACTGATAATTCTGTTCAGTACTCTAATTTATGGTGCAATAAATGATCAGGTGGGATATGTGGTGGAGAAATGTTCTCATTGTCAAGGTGAGTTCAAGACTTCCTAACAGAAGGGACCATTCTGTTTAATGCTGTCCCTTCAAAGTCTGGCAATTAGAAACCATTCCCAGAATTAGTGTCTTTTAAAGGCAGCAGCAATTTTCAGAATTACTTTATGGAGCTAACAAATCAGTGTTCTAAGTCTAAAAATGTCATTTGCAGAATTATTGTCTTCTGAAAACATCACTTACAGCAATAACATTAAAGAAAGATACAACATTTCTTCCTCATATAAGCAAATTCATAAGTAATGGAAAAAAAACTGATATACCTAAGGTTAATGTGTTCCAGACTAACACGGCTACCCCTCTGATACTAAGGTTAATGTGTATCTTGATATTCTGAGGTTAATTCATGTCTTCAAATGAATTACAATTATCATGTATCTCCTAAGGTGACTAGATGTCCCGATTGTATAGGGACAGTCCCGATTTTTGGGTCTTTTTCTTATGTAGGCTCCTATTACCCCCCCACCCACTGTCCTGATTTTTCACATTTGCTGTCTGGTCACCCTAGTAACTCCTGTTACAATCCTAATGAAACGCACACACAGAAGTAGGTGTCCTACAAATATAGCTTTGTGAAATCTGCAGCTATTAACAAGCTGTCAAAGTTACCTTTTGGAACAGTATTGCAGAAATCCCCTCCTGATCAGATTTCAAAGGGGTAGCCGCATTCGTCTGTTTCAGTAAAAACATCAAGGAGTCCTTGTGGCACTTTAGTGACTAACACATTTATTTGAGTATAAGCTTTCATGGAATATAACCCACTTCATCAGATGCATAGAGTAGAAAATACAGTAAGCAGGTATAAATATACAGCACATGAAAAGATGGGAGTTGCCTTATCAAATGGGGGGTCAGTGCTAACGCGACCAATTCAATTAGAGTGGATGTGGTCCATTCCCAACAGTTGACAAGAAGGGGTGAATATCAACAGAGGGAAAATTTCTTCTAGTGCTAATGAGGCCACTTCAATCAAAGTGGATGTGGCCCATTCCCAGCAGTTGACAAGAAGGTGTGAGTATCAACACAGGGAAAATTATTTTGTTGTAGTGACCCAGCCACTCCAAGTCTTTATTCAGGCCTAATTTGATGGTGTCAAGTTTACAAATTAATGCCAGTTCTGCAGTTTCTCATTGAAGTCTGTTTTTGAGGTTCTTTTGTTGAAGAATGGCCACTTTTAAGTCTGTTATTGAGTGTCCAGGGAGATTGAAGTGTTCTCCTACTGGTTTTTGAATGTTACAATCCTTGATGTCTGATTTGTGTCCATTTATTCTTTTGCATAGAGACTGTCCGGTTTGGCCAATGTACATGGCAGAGGGGCTTTGCTGGCACATGATGGCATATATCACATTGGTAGATGTGCAGGTGAACGAGCACCTGATGGTGTGGCTGATGTGGTTAGGTCCTATGATGGTGTCCCTTGAATAGTTATGCGGACAGATTTGGCAATGGAGTTTGTTGCAGGGGTTGGTCCCTGGGTTAGTGTTTCTGTTGTGTGGTGTGTAGTTTCTGGTGAGTATTTGCTTCAGGTTGGGGAGTTGTCTGTAAGCAATGACTTGCCTGTCTCCCAAGGTCTGTGAGAGTGAGGGATTGTCCTTCAGTATAAATTGTAGATCCTTGATGATGTGCTGGAGAGGTTTTAGTTGGGGGCTGTAGGTGATGGCTAGTGGCATTCTGTTACTTTCTTTGTTGGACCTGTCCTGTAGTAGGTACTTCTTGGTACCCTTTTGGCTCTGTAAATCTGTTTCTTCACTTCCACAGGTGGGTATTGTAGTTTTAAGAATGCCTGATAGAGATCCTGGAGGTGTTTTTCTCTGTCTGAGGGATTGGAGCAAATGCCGTTGTATCTTAGGGCTTGGCTGTAGACAATGGATCACGTGATGTGGTCTGGATGAAAGCTGGAGGCATGTAGGTAAGTATAGCAGTCAGTAGGTTTCCACTATAGAATGGTGTTTATGTGACCATCACTTATTTGAACTGTAGTGTCCAGGAAGTGGTTCTCTTGTGTGGACTGGTCCAGGCTGAAGTTGATGGTGGTGTGGAAATTCTTGAAATCCTGGTGGAATTCCTCAAGGGCCTCCTTTCATGGGTCCAGATGATGAAGATGTCATCAATGTAGCAGAAATAGAGTAGGGACACTAGGGGCGAGAGCTAGGAAGCGTTGTTCTAAGTCAGCCATAAAAATGTTGGCATACTGTGGGGCCATGCAGTGCTGCTGACTTGAACGTATAAATTGTCCCCAAATCTGAAATAGTTGTGGGTGAGGATAAAGTCACAAAGCTCAGCCCCCAGTTTTGCAGTGACATTATTGGGGATACTGTTCCTGATGGCTTGTAGTCCATCTTTGTGTGGAATGTTGGTATAGAGAGCTCTCATCCCCTAGTGCCCCTAATGTATTTGCACTACATTGATGTCATCTTCACTGGGAATGAATGGGTCACTACAAAAAAGTAATTTTCCCTCTGTTGATACTCGCACCTTCTTGTCAACTGCTGGGAATGGGACACATCCACCCTAATTGAATTGGCCTCGTTAGCACTGACCCCTCACTTGGTAAGGCAACTCCCATCTTTTCATGTGATGCATATTTATACCTGCTTACTGTATTTTCCACTCCATGCATCTGATGCAGTGGGTTATACCCTATGAAAGCTTATACCCAAATAAAATGTTTAATCTCACAAGGCTTCCTTGTTGTTTCTCCTGACCAGAGAAACCCTTTATTGGAAGGGTTTCCAATTGGCTGACATTTTCCCCTCTGCTTTTGGTAGTGAGGAAATGACTAAAAGTTAGTGCTTTCACACATTGCTACTGAGCACCTAGCTCATGTTTACTAATCTTTTCAAAGACTGCATCTTTCCTCCCCCATCCCACAAGAGGTGCATTTGTTTTAAATTTGCATTCTGCAGCTCAGTACACTCCCCCTTCTTAGGGGGAGAAACTTGATGTATGTCTATACTGCAGCTGGGAGTGTCTTTCACAGCCTGGGTAGATGGACATGCCCTAGCTTAGCTCAAGTTAGTGTGGATATTGTGGCACAGTTTGCAGCACAGGCCAGCTGCCTGAGCACAAGTCTGCTTGATCTCTTGGGTCCATACTTAGGTGGCTAGGCCATGCCACAACATCTACATGGCTACTTTTAGCACACTAGTTCAAGAAAGTTAAGGCATGTCTGTCTACCCAGGTTGGGAAGCACACTTCTAGCTGCACTGTAGACACACTCTTGGCAGCCAAGATGTAGCACTCACATTAAATCAGAACCAGAACCCTTTAGTGGTGCAAAATCAAGCCAAATGTAAGAATTTTCTTATCTCTACTCTTCAGTCTGTCCCCTTTACTTATTCTTCTCTTACCTGTCACTGCTGCACATTTGTCAGGTGAGAATTCCAGTAAATGCACAATGGATTCAGAAATTTCCTATGGGATTTTAAAATATTTTAACATTTAGTCTTCAATTTTGCAGAGTTTTCTGGCATTATATACTGTGGGTGGATGATGAACATAAACAGGACTTAGAAACTATATTCTGTGGCCTACACGGCCTGTCAGTGCAAGGGAGGGAGGTGGTGTAAGGCATTCTCTCCCTCACGCCCATGTGCCAGCTACTCCTAACATGGACAGCAGCCTGGAGGGGAAAGCAGTCTCCACTCAGCTACAGATCTCTGTGCCCATTTGATCAGGAAGGGCAGAGCCTTGACTTTGCCCCCCTGCTCTCTATCCCCAGCAAGCCAGCTAGCACAGTTTTACAAGTCATAAGGAAAGCACTGGAAGGCATTGGGCTGGCACAGGTTCGTCTCCCTGAAACAGGGAGTCACAATCTACTTCCCATTCTGCTCCTTGGGAAGTGCAGTTATGCACTACTCCATATGCAGGGGTTAGGTCAAAGCTATAATGACTCTTTGATGTTCCTTTGTACATTGCCCTTAGTTCTTTGGTATCAAGCTACAACAATATCCGAACTCCCATTTCTAACAGAATATATCTTTATTAATGTTAGTAAAGAATTGAGGTCATGAAATGAAGCACACAGTAAGAAACTATAGGGCTATGTCTCTTAAAGTTTAAGATAGCATTATTGTCTCTTATTTTTAATTGAGCAACAATTTCAGAGGCGCATCAGCGGCAGCATGGTACTGTGTGTTTCTTTTCAGAATGATGACAGTACAATGATACCAACATGAATCATTACTAAAAGGATCTGTGCAGATTTGAAGCCAAGAAATGCACAGGGGATACCAGAGGGCTAAAACTGAGTTTACCAGCCATAAGTTTTCAGGTAACATAATTTCCCCCTCTTTGAACTGACTATCCCTCTATGTGTTGTTGGCAGTGAATACAATTTTAGCTCATCACTCACTAGATTTTTTTTTTATGAAAACTTCAAAACAACTCAGAAAACTAATTTACTGAAGGTGATTGAGTGTCTGAAGATTCTTTTTTTTAAAATCGGTTTATTGTTGAATTTTATTGGGCAAAGAAAAAAATGTTGAAAGCTTTTGGACATAGGCATTTTAGCCTAATACAATTTAAATCTTCCTTCAGCTGTTTCAGCAAACTACTTCCTTAACTGAAATTTCTAGATCTTTAAATGTTCAGTGAAACAGAGCCCCCCAAAACACCAAACCATTTGTAGGTAAAGCTCTCAATGACATCAATAAGAGTTTTGGTTAAGTAGGGTATGAAGTATCAGGCTCTAAGTACATTTTTTGATGGTGGGGAAATAGAGAGATGGCAACTATCAATTAAGGTTGTCAATTTCCCAGTCCAACATATAAGGCAATATCATGGCTCTTGAGAGATAAAAAAAAAGAGTGAAAGGGATGCCAGGATATGGGAGGTGAGTTACTTACCTTTATGTCTATGTAAGAAATAATGTTTTCTGGTGGAAACACACTAATTGGGGCAGTTGTTACATCTTTAAAGAACTATATTTAACACTCCTTCAGCACTGCCTTGCAAGTACTTTCAAGTGCATGAGAGGACAGAACAATGGCGATGGACTAGGAAGCCCGATCATATCCATATACGGTACTGCGCGTTGAGACAGCCTTAGTTGTCTTCTTCCCCTCATGCTCAATCCCCTTAGTCCTGCCAGATGCTGAACGTTTCATGTGAGTTACTCAGCGCCCTCAACTCCCAATTAAATCATCAACTGGAGTTTTAAGGTGCTTAAAAACCTAGCAAGGTTGGCCCATTTAATGCAAGTAGACAGTGGATGGTTACCTCCTGTATGGTGGCACTGGAGGGACAAAGAGGTTCCTGGTGTTTCGTTAGCAAAAAGCAAAGCTGAATGCAGGTGAAGTTAAACAAATGGAACTTTATTAAAAGTATGCACTTCTCTGTCCTTGTGTCTGGATTGCTTCTAGTCTATCTCCATGAATTCCCTATTTTTCTGGTATTACCTCAATAACACGCACTCTATGGAACATGGGCTCTCTGACTCCAGTTCCACTGATCATGAAACACCTGGCTTTTTCTCCAGGGCTGACACAAAGGGACGGCCAAAATGTAGCCCAAAGATTCTAAAGCTATAGAAGTAAAATATTTCCCCCTGTAGCAAACTTTGCTGAATACTGATAAAGGAGCCATACAATTGTAAAAGTAAATGTTACAATTCTTTAAAATAGGGAAAAAAAGGTTTCCATGCATCTTATCACAAATGTAATGCCTCCCTATATTTTAAAAGCTTATTTGTATATTGAATCCATTTACACACACTCTCACAGAGTGTCTTTGGGCTTGATACTTCAGTGTTCAAGTGTACGTAAACATGAAAAAAAAGTATTCAGTGGGAGAGGGAGCACAGGGGAACTTGTATTAATGAGAGCACTACCTTGCTGCAACCACACTAATGCTTCCTAGAAGCAAGGTAAGGTCTAAGGGGGGAATGAGAACCTAATTATTTTATTAACATGACAAAGTGCATTTCTCCTCAGACAGGTCCATTCTCTGCCCTGTCTCCCACTCCTCTCCCCCCTCCCCCCCGCTTTCTTGTAATGAAAGAAAGGAATAGCTGCTCAGGCTTCTTCTGTGCAGTGTAAAGGACTATGCGTAGCACTTAACCTTACTTGGCATGCTTTATATCCAGTCTCAATTGTGCTGGGGTGCAACAAACTTGCACACTGTTTCTTGTCCTAAAAGAACATGCAGGACCAGGGCCTGTTATCACTAGATATTGATGGGTAGATGCTCAGCTGTTGCAAATTCTTATAGCTCCTTTTACTTCAATGGAGTTATGATAGTTTGCACCAGCTGAAAATCTGCCAAACTGTTTTTGCTAAAGATGTATTCAGCAATCAAAAACTGCACAATCAACATAATGGATGAGATCAGGTCATTTAGAGAAAAATATTTTATGTCCAGAGTTTTCTGTTTATATTGCATCTAGAACCTCAAAATTAGAGTCTCCATAATTTACAATTTCAGCTGTTTTGGGGGAAAATATGTATATACACACATATTTCCAGCTCTGTTTCTAGATTTGGAAGCAGTTAACTAAGTGCATGTCTACACTACCATGCTACATTGGCACAGTTTCACAAATGAAGAATCTGGTGAAGAGTAGATGCTTATTATAAAATGGATTTTTATCTCTCAGAATCCTGTGTGTTAGATGTGAGGATTTGAACTTCAGTTCCCTGAATATTCAGCTACAGTAATTGACATGTCAATACAGACAAAAGAAAAGGCATAATCTATTATACTAATATCAGAACTACAGATGCTATATTCAGTTGTTCAGTTTGGAGGATTATGCCATACTGATTGTATTTAAGTATGGTATGGAAATATCCCAGCTCAAAATATGATATAATTCTCTTTCAATATCTTGAATGACAGAGTGACTAATCCTGCATTTTTTCAGACACAAGGGATCATAGAATCATAGAATATCAGGGTTGGAAGGGACCTTAGGAGGTCATCTAGTCCAAACCCCTGCTCAAAGCAGGACCAATCCCCAATTTTTCCCCAGATCCCTAAATGGCCCCCTCAAGGATTGAACTCACAACCCTGGGTTTAAGCAGGCCAATGCCCAAACCACTGAGCTATCCTTCCCTGATGTGGGAGTATGAACAAAATTTTATATTGAAGCGATAGTAATATCTTTTCTTACTGAATCCCAAAACAAACAAATGAATGCTGTACAATCATTACTATAAAAATTGCCAGTCATTTCTATAAAGTGATATTACTGTTTTCTTCTATACAAACAAGCACCATTACATCATACTTTATAAGTTTAAATAACCTAAATTAAAAAGGAATAAGTTCAAGATCATGACCAACTCTTCAGTGTGTTAGTAATTAACTTTTATGATTTTTTGTATGTTCATCACTCAATTTTTGCATGTTAATGATTCTCCCAAAATCTTTGCAAGAGTAGCAAAAAAATGTGTCTGAATTCTAAGGCCTCGGTGTTGGTTCTTAATCTGAACCTAGTGTGTGCTTGGTAGTCAATAATGTATGTAATGGAGCAGTGGGCTGTACCCAATTATCTTCAGCAACTCTAAGTCTGTGGGTATGTCTACACAGCCACTAGACTGCCATGACAAGCCCAGGTAAGCTGACTTGGGCTAATGGGGCTTGAGCTTCCGGTCTGTTTCATTGCTGTGTAGATGTCCAAGCTCAGGATAGACCCCAGGCTCTGGGACCTTCCACCCTGCAGAGTCCTATAGCCTGGGCTCCAGCTCAAGCCTGGAAGTCTACACAGCAATGAAACAGTCCCACAACCACAACTCCACAAGCCCGATTCGGCTGGCACAGGCCAGCCGTGGCTTTTCATTTGCTGTGTAGACATACCCAGTGAGAGTCCAGATGTTCAAGGAAAGAGACCCCTTGAGACTAATGAAAGACACCTATAGAAGTGTGTTATAATAAACAAGCTGGGGTAATTGAGAAAGACTTCTAATCAAATTATACTCTCGGATTCATAAGCGGTATTTGTTATTGCAGATATTCTCTGTAATGGATTAAATGGCCCATTGAAAAATGATTCTAACTCATTAAGAAGGGCTGCTTTCCACATCTGTCAGTAATGATGACTAGATTAGAAATCTCTCTAGCTTTCTGATTGATAAACTGAGATAAAAGAAATTCCATAAGCAAAGAGGTACATTGTGACACTGAAAACAATACTCATTGTGGGAAAGTAATTTTTGCCTCCCTAGAAAGGTGCTTCTTTGTCTGACCTATAAAAGGAAAAAGGTTTTAGGAGTTAGACTGGGAATGAACACTTCCACAATTCCACCACTTACAGAGGGAGAGAATAGGGTGCTCTCCTTTCACCATTCACAGAGGGTGGTAAAGTATGATTTTCTTTCTATATAGTGCTGTATTATCTTTGATAAATAATGTTTCCTTAATGATTCCATTTGAGCCTTTTTTGACATCTTACATTAAGTTCAAACATACAACAGGTGACTGTGCAGTGGGTTGGGAGGAATAAGGAGCTGTTCTTCTTGCAGAGCCCACAAAAAAGAGACAGCAATAAGGACAGGAAGAGGTAGGGAGTAGGCACAGCTGGCTAGCCAGGCAGTGGGAACTATGCAACACCCCTTAAATGGATATCACATACCGGTTTCCCCACAGAACAGTTGAGGTACTCATGAAGCATTCACACTAGACACAATTCATGGCTGTTTTTAAATGCCACATTCTAGGCCTAAATAAATTCCCAAACAAAAAGTATTTTAAGATAGAGTTAACACTGAGAATATCAGTGACTTAACAGTGAAAAACAGGGATGTTATGATTATGCCAAAACCAATTATTGCAGACACAGGAAATTCAGAGTTAGAGTTATATTTAAAATAAATTAAAATATGTTGAGGGATGGTATAGAGCAGTAATATTTAACAGTTTACGGGCCAAATATGACCCACCATGGCTTCCTGTATGGCCCACCAGCACCCCTTAAATATGTTTAATTAAATTCACAAGCAATGATGAACTGCCTATCAGTTGCCTGTGATTGCCTTAGTAAGTAACTTACTGGCAGTGCTAAATTTGTAATGAAAAAGATGCCAGGGATGAGCAAGCCCTGGCACAAACTAAGCTCTAGCTGGGCAGCCAGAGAGTGGCAGCTGTTGGCCAAGCACCCAGCTCTGAAGGCAGAGCTGCCACCAGCAGCAATGCAGACGTAAGGGTGGCATGGTAGGGTATTGCACCCTTACATCTGTGCTGCTGCTAGCGGCAGTGCTGCCTTCAGAGCTCAGCGGCCAGAGAGCAGCAGCTCCTGGCTGGTAGCCCAGAGGTGCCAGAGCTATGAATTGCTAAGCCCAGCGTTGCTGGGGCTCAGCTGCAGCAAACCGTGGCACAAATTAAGCACTGGCTTACTGGATCTTAAGTTCGCCCCAAAATGAATGCAAGTGGGAGTGAACATCAGAAAGTTGACAGCAAAAAACAAACTTTTAATCCAAACTGGACAGTGGATTTTCTTTTTATTATGCTACCTTGATTAAATTTAAACGTAAAACCTTTTTTGTGTTTAATATCTCAAACCACTGTATCTGTCTGTAAGGTCATCAATGTGAGGTGCCACTTTAAATCAAAGCACAGTAACTCCAACGCGACCTATCCTCCTAACAGCATTGTAAGACATGACAAAATTGAAAATCTGAAGTCTTCTTACCACACTTAAAATGTCATTCTCACAACATCAGTGACTGCACAAGAAAAAGCAACAGCTGAGTCTCTTCGGATAACATTGGTACTAGCTAGAAGAAAGCTGTTCTTGGATACCAAGCTTCTGAAGGAGTGCACATTGGATACGCTGGAGAGCTTTTTGATGGAGATAAAAACCAAAGGTGACATTGTGAACCCTGTGAAGCAAGTTTCCCTGTCTGATTCCATGGCATTGTGAAGACTGGAGGTAATTTACAAAGATTGTTTGTCAGCACTGCTCTCCTATTTTTTTTTTTAAACCGCTAAATACATGTCTCTTGCAGTGGACAAATCAAGAGATTTAAGTGACACTGACCAGCTATCACTGTTTGTTAGATGTTAAGATGGTGAAATTTTTAAGGAAGAACTTTTGTTCTTAATACCATTTCAAACCTACACGACAGGTAAAATGTTTTTTTGAACAAAAAAAAAAAAGGTCTGCTTGAAAGTAAACTAGCTTGTTACAGATGGAAGTCCCTCCATGACAGGGAAAGAGAAGGGCTTTGCTTCACATTTGGCAGCACTATACCCTTCATGAAATAAACTTCACTGCATCATTCACCACACTTCCCTTTGTGATAAGTTGTCCAGGAACTTGAAAAAAACCCAACAGCAATGGGTATTGTGATGAGATCAGTGAACTTCTAGCTTGCAACATCTTTTTAAAGCTCTTTTAAAAGACATTTCAGCTGAATACAGTGACCTGTTGCAACACAATGGCATGCACTGGTTCAGTAGGGAGCACGTGTTAGAGAGGTTTGTGTGCTTCAAAAAGAAATAGAAATTCTTTCAAATCACAAGACCAACAAGGCTAGTTAGTTCCTGGTATTTATGAATGATGTCCCCTCTATGTTACAGGTAGCTTTTCTGTGCAATATTACTGGTCACTTGAATTCCCTCAACTTGCAGCTCCAAGGCCATGCAAGAAGTGTCAGGGATCTGTCTGAAAAAGCATGTGCCTTTCAGAGAAATCTTGAAATCTTTCAGGAAGACTTAGCAGAAAAAACGTTGCACTTTCCCACAGTGTATGTTATTGCTACAGATGAAACTTTGTTTAGTAATTCTTCTGCTGTTTTCATCAATCTGACTGAAAATTTTAAAATGCAATTTGAGAATTTTAAAATTCCAAAGGATTTACTTTTATTTGTTTGTAATACTTTTAAGTATCTTCTGATGGACCTTGCCCTTCTGAAGCAAAGAACATTCAATTAGAAATTTGAAGGCTCCAGAGCTCAGATGTCTTGAAGTCAAAATTCAGAGAAGTGGGACTTTGATTTCTGGACTTGATATGCTGACCAGTTTCAAAATAGCAAGAATCTAGCTATCTTTTAATGATGTTTGGATCAACATACCTCTAAGAATCTGGGTTTTCTCCCATGAACATTATAAAAAACTAACACTGTGATCACCTGAGAGATGAGCATCTTCTCCAGTGCATGTGCCTTGCCCTGACTTCCTACAAACCACTCTTCACAAAGTTCTTCCAAGGCTTAAAACTTTCTCTTACATTTATTAAAAGAACTAAGACTGTGTCAAAAACCACTTGGTAGCAGCTAACATGAGGTACCTTAAATGTGCATTTTCATACCATGGTACATTTGCATTTCCTTTTAGTGTAACCTTAACACTTGTTCTGAGATTCTGATGCTTGGTTGGGGGATAATTACAACATTCCTGTACTTATTTTTTATCCTTATGCTTACTTTCAATCTTAACTCCATTTAAATGTAGGGTTTTAGGAGGTTGCATTTCTTTTCGGGGGGCTGAGAATATAATTATAACTATTGATCTCAATTTTAATAACTTAGCATAATTACAGCCACATTTCTTTCAGTAGTCACTCTACACACAAGAGCGTAATGAAATTTAGGAAAACTTGGAGTGTGTGACTCCAGTATTAACATAATTCAAGACCAAGGAAAATCTGACAGATGCAAAATTTCATAATCAGACATTGCTTATAATTAAATTTTAACTGAAATTAGCCAATAGATTTGTTTTAAAATTCCCAGAATATTCATCCTGTACTCAAAAAGTAAATTCTACAGTTTCACAGAAGATACTCCATATTTTTCATATGAAAGAACTTGAATCCCTGATTTAAGTGCAAAATGAAAGTTATCTTTAAACTCCAAATGAATATTTATACTACTTGGAGTTTTGAACTTCCTCTGATCACCAAGTATGTGTGTCATTGATTTTTAGTAAGTGTGCAGATGTGCATTTACAGATACAAAAAGTGTGCCTCCTCTTCATGACATGTGCATGCAAATTCCTAATTTGCATATCAACATGGTTAGACTGGTGCCCAGTGTGTGTTGTGTTGTCTAACATGGAACTGGATTGTGCTCCCAGTCTTTTACCAGTGAATTCAATGCGAAGAGAATCAGGCCAAGGCTACAAGTTCATTGTAGCAGGAACCATGGCTTCCTTTACGATCTGCACAGCACCAAGCACAATAATGGTACTCAATATAGGTCTGATATCAAGTAATCCCACTGAAATAAAAAATAAGTACCTAGAAGTAATCACTTTCCAGAGTACCTCATGGCATGAATTCCATTTCCATAACAAGTTGTGTAGACACCATCAAATGCTAGATAGTCTCTGTACTGAACTGTAACTATTCATGAAGTGGAAAGCACATTAAAGATCTGTTTATTACAACATTTACCTGCCCTTCCTCCTCTGCTTTTCAAAATTAATCCTTTCATATTGCTCCCTTGTCGACCCTGCAAACTTTAAAAGTAATTGTTTAGTGTCTCATACCAATTAGGCTCATCAATTGCTGCATTTATGCATTGCAGGGAAAGTGAGAGGCAGCCTGGGGAGTCTTTTCTCATATATTCAGCTTTCAAAAAGACTGGTTAAAGAATATAGAACTATATTATAGACTAAGTTATTTATAATCCTTTATTCATTATGGGTAAAAATTTATTCATGTTTCTAAGTATTACTTAACGTTAAAAATAAAATCACCCATGAATGACAAATATTGCATATGGTGTTGGACTAGTAACAACATTTTACATTTGACTAATGCAGTTTTCCAGATTCTAAGGTAAAAACTTATTCATCAGTGAAATGACTCAGAAGGGTCCTTTTGTTTTCCTAAATAATGTGACCATCAGGGTCCCAGTAGGATTAAAAAAAATGTCTATACAATTTCCAGATATTGATGACAATAAATCCTAACAGTTGTTGATGTACATTCCATAGTTAGCATGGCTATTTAACAGAGCTGACCTAATTGGGCTACAGATATTGTTTTATGAAAGACTGCATTGGTCTGTGGTGCTTAAAGTTCTTCCAGAGGTCCAGGATGATGAAAGTTATAGTGTCTGGGTTTTTGTTATATAACATGCCCTCCCTGAAGCTCACTTTGGAAGAGAAAGAGAGACTGATTTCACAGCTATAGGCAGACGTGTATTCATTAAATGGTGTAATCATCCAAAGATAAACAGATGGCTGCTATTCAAGCAGGGCAAAGCAATGATTATACACATCTGTATAATACCAATAAACCCTAATATATCCAGAAGCAATTGGCTGCTCTTTCAGAGTAACGCAGAGACATTTTCATTACAGTTCGTGTTTCATTATTTGGTCAATTTTACATAAAAACTGTAACTATGCAGAAAGGATTTTGATAATAGTGAATGCAGCAATCTCCAATGATTGCATACTGTGTGTGGAAAACTTACATAGAGCTCATACATGGAAATATCAACCTTGCTTCCTATCATAATCCACAGTTTTACAGATTTAGTGCCAACAAGAATTTGTCTCAACACTACTTGGTAAAGTTGTTGTCATGTTTGCTCCTGTAGCTTGAACAGACTGACCAACACCTGCCATAAAGAGGAGGCCAAAAAAATAAAATAACACCTCATTTGGCAAGCTGGAAGTACACCTCAGAAATGATAACTAAATGACATTCCCTGGAGACTAAATTCTCACCTCAGAGCTTTCATGAAATGGTGTTTATGTCTGCTCTCAAACTTGGGGTTTATCAGCTCCCATTGCATAAACAAAAGCTCAGCCATCTGGATAGCTATACTGATAGGTTTTAGTGTCCAACTGGATCCCTGCACTCCATTCTAACCAGCCTTTACACACCCACATATGCTTTCTAGAAGTGTACATTGATTGGGGGTGTGGTGGAGGTTTGTTGTTAAAAGAAAAAATATTCTTTGGATAGCTAACTACAGCCTCTTTTGCATTGGCAACCAACTGTCTTGTGTTTGCCCAGTCAACAGAAACCAACTACTTTGGGATTTTACTATATCAAGTTCAGTACTATCTTACCTGAAAAAGGCAAATGTTTAAATTACCCTAACTTATAAGACAAAATCTTAATTTTTATTGTAACATACAAGGAAAATATCCTGGCTCCGATAGCAGTCATGTGACAGACCATGCATGAGACCCTCTCAGTGGTCAGTAGACTGTCTTCTAGATCAGTGTTAACCAATCATATTGAGCGAAGAAAGGAATGAATCCTGGATTGCTATAAATTAGTTCCTTAAAAACTGTTCACCAGTGTAACCAGGTTCACTACTTACCACTGGTGCACCTCTTCATGGCTCATCTGTGGATTAGCTTCCATTGGTCAGATGCCCCTTCCTGTGATCAATGAACCCGCTGTTTCAGTCTCCCTGTCCAGGACTCTGGGTGTCTTCTTCTTTGTGACTCAGCCCTCCAGACAGGTCATTTTAGTTCTGCCCTTCCAGGGATCTGTCAGCATCTCTCTGGACAAGCTGTCCCTCTACCATTCCAGGCACTCCTCCATTTTACATAAACAGCTGTGTCACTTCCTCAGTGGCTGGTAGGGTAACCTGGGCCCATCTTCTATTCCAGGTTCCAACCCAGGGACCCTGTGCTTCACAACTATGGTCTACTTACTCCCAGACCTGGTTACTACTTTCCTGGTCTCTGTCCTACTTCCTCCTTTTATCATTTGTCACCTCTGAATTTATCACGTGTCCTAGTTTTCTCCACTCCCTGTGACTATTTCTCCCTTTGGTTTCTTGCCAGACCCTGTAATCTCCAACAAACTTCCCTCCTGTCAGGGAGTGACTGCAGGGTGTTTCCCCCTACTGCCTCTTTTGTTCTCAGCTCTATAGAAGCCCTGCCCGTTCCTGCCCAGGTGAGCTTCATCCTTAAGTAAATGTTATTGAGCCCTGGCTTTCGTGCAGGTGCAGCCTACATGGTTAATGAGCCCATCTAGCCTACCTTAGCCCTTTTAAGACTGGTAAACTTGATGGAGTATAAATGAGCATTCAAGAACACAAGAATTTAAATATAAGAAGAAATCCTGGAAATTCAGAGTGGAGGTTAAACTTACAAAACAAAGAAACAAACAAAAAACCCTAACATCCATACAAAAGTATGAGAGTTAATCATTTAAGCAAGGGTTAAAATAAGGGGAAGTGTGTCGGAACACAACACCTCTTCCTCTGGTAACACCAGAGAGAAAGTGTGAGTTCTTTGTCTTTCCCTGACCGTACTTGATCATTGACTGGTGGAGCAATGAGCCACCAGGTGGGAGAATTTGAAGTGGGTGCAGCAGGGAGAGGGGGGGTCCTTTCCTGGGGATTTTATGGGCTCCAAACTGCTCCACCAGTAGGTGAATCAGCAACAGCGCCTCCAGGAGAAGAAGAATTGACAAGGCTGGAAATGCTGTATCCATCTCTCCTTCCACCCCCCCACCCCCCCCGTAAGCTTTGTCTTCCTGCTCTACAGGGAGACAAAGAAGGAAAGAGAGACTTTATACTTCAAAGTCTCCTTTCTGTTCAGGTGTTTATACCAGGTTAATCAACATAGTATCAGAGATTAGCTCGTAGTAGTAGTAGTTGTGTGTGTGTGTGTGTGTGTGTGTGTGTATGTGTGTGTGCATGTGAATGAGAGAGAGAGACACATGCATTGTTCCCATATGTAACTTCACGTTCTGCATGCACACACACACACAACTTTCCCTTGGGTGGTGTCACAGGGGATTCCTTTCCCAGGATTCTCTCTACACCTTGGGACAAGCCCCTGCACTCATCCAGGCCTCTCCTCTGCAATGTCTGTGTGTTCCACCACACCAATCCAGTCATAAGAGGCTCAGACCTCTGGTTGAACCTTGGACAGTCTGCCCATTCTGGGGTTGACAATGAACCCAAAGAGAAAATAACACAAATACATTGTCCCACAGATGGGCTAAGGCTCTCTTTTTTCAAAGATACTTCATTTAAGCTGTAGCCCCTGTGACAGCCTGACAATCTTCTATATTATTCTTCACAAACCTTACAGAATTAACTTAAACCTTTCTGAATTTGGTGTAAATCCTTTGGGATCCATTGTATTAAAATGCAACTGTGTATGCATTATTGTGGAATTATATCCACCTTCTCTACTAGGAAGGGGATGCTAATGTATTCCTTAATTATCAGCCCTTTGAGGCCACCCTCCTGAAGAGGTTCTCATATACTAGTACAAACTCGATTGTCCAGGGGCCAGCAGACAAAGAAAAGACTTAAGTATAAATAGCCTAGTTTTGAACTGGCTCAGGGTCTTTTTCCTGATGAAGCAAGCAGGCAGGTCTCTAGGTCCACAGAGGGCCCCAATTCTTAGAGAAGGGTTCGAAGAAATTGGCATATGAAGTCCCAAAAGTCTAGGTGCTAGTTCTGAGCTGAGGCTGCTATGAACTTACGACCATAGAAGAAATCCCCTTTGTGGGGTTTTGAAGGACAGTTCCTGCCATAGCCCATGATAGGGTTGGGATGATCTTTGGTAAGCTTATTAGTGTGCATATAGGTTTTTCTTTGTTTTTAATGTCTTCTCTGAAGTGCTTTTACCTTAATAACAAAAAGGCTTACATAAAAAGATCTCTGTAGTATCTATAAGACTGCACTGTTAACTGTTAACTGTCTCTCAAGAAAAAGCAAGCCGCTTGGGCAACCTGTCTCTTATGGGAATAACACAGCAAAAGCAGGGAACTGCACAGCCTGGAAGTTCCCTGATCAGAAGGGAGTGAGATGTGGGTCTCCACAGAAGTAAGGAAATGACTGGGGAATTGGAAATCAGGGAGTGGGTGCCCTTGCTGGACCAACTGAGGGGAAATACAGGTGTAATTGCCCTGAACTGTGACAAACCCAACTAGGCTCATAGGCTAACATAAAGAAATAGCTCCATCAAAGTTGAGTCAACATCAGGTCCCCACTTCCTTCAGGGGGGCAGGGGGAGCAGTTGTCGGAGGAATTATTGCCTTAGCCAGTCCTCTCTCCAAGAATAAAGACTTGGGCCTTTTGCTCCACACAGATATTCTCTCCTCTCTGTATAGAGTCAGAGTCCTGGAAGATGTATGTTTGAGGAGTGTGGGGGGGTCTCAATCCCGGCTCAGCTGTATAAGGAGTTTCAACAATCCCTCCTGGGTCTTTCAGGACTTCAGACAATAAATATGGTAGATCTGTATTGTCTTCCTCTGTCAGGTTATCTGATTTCATAATTAACTGGCCTCACTTGATGTCATAAGATAGTTCATAGGATATTTGCCGCTTGGTGATTAGCTTCAATTCTGCACTGAGGAACTCTTTGTGATAGGCTTGCTCCTGGGCTTGATGAGCACTAAGCAGGGCTTTATTTGGCTAAGGTCCTTGGAGTTTTTAGCCTCTCCTGGCATTTTTGTATGTACTGCACAATATTCTCTGTTCTAGGAGCCTGCTCATCCCACAACCTTAATACATAGTCTAGAATACCCCATGGATTGTCTTCCCTATAACAGTATGAACAGTGAAAATGAAATAGACATCTGGGGTAGCTCCTGAATGGCAAATTAAAGGGTAGAAATCAGTTGCCCCCCTCCATGTTGGGGTTCTGTGGCACTATACTTTTTTAACATCCTTTTCAGTATCTAGTTAAGACATTCAACCAGATCAACAGTCTGCGGGTGATATACTGATTTTTGTATAATCTATATTTTAAATAAATCACATACCTCCTTCAACAGACAGGATGTACAATTAATACCTTGATCAGTTAGGGTCTCCTTAGGTACACCAACCCTGGTGAATACCTTTAGCAGTTCTCTTGCAATTATCTTTGTAGTAAAGGAGTGGAGTGGTAATGGCTCTGGATATTGGGTGGCATAATCAGATATGACTATTATAGATCTATATTCAGCTGCACTCTTTTCTAGTGTCCAACCAGATCCATTTCTATTATTTCAAATGGAATGCCAACTACAGAGAGAGGGGCTACCCCTTTAGGCCGAATGAGCTGGCATTTGGAACAGGAGCCACAGAAATCTTTGACCTCACAGTGAATCTCAGGCCAGTAAAAGAGCCCCTGAATCCTGGCCAGGGTTTCCCTTTTGCTGACGTGGCCCACAGAGGGGACAGCACGAACCAGTCACTTGATCTTGCACTGGTGAGACCAGGGAACAAGGATTTGTGATTGAATGTCATCCATCAGTGGATTTTTCCTGATACTGTGGGGGCCCAAAGGTCACTCGCCCAGGCATAAGGCACCTGGGTATTCCAGTGAGCACCAGCCCGGGGCCTCGCACATTGCTGGGGCACTTAGAATATGTCTACTCTGCAAAAAATTAAAAAAATAAAAACACACAAACTAACCACACAGACTAAAAAACAACAACAGCAAAAAGCCCCACAGCAGTGTCTCAGAGTCCGAATGTACAGACATAGACTTCTGAGGCTTGCATTATGGTGCTAAAAATAGCCATGTAAATGTTCCACTTTGACTTGAACCCAGACTCTGAAACCTGGGGTGGAGTTTGTATACACTCTAGGTATGGGCCTGCCTTGGGGCATAGGCTCATTTCATATACATTTATTCCCTAGCTTGCATTATCTTCTCCATGCCATGTCCCATCACACATGATGATACAATGTTACTACACATTAGAGTCATCACTTTAAACTACTTAGTAAGTACACTCACAAATAGGGCCGGCTCTGGCTTTTTTGCTGCCCCGGGCAAAAAAAAAAAAAAAAGCTGGAGCGCCGCTGAAGCAAAAAAAGAGAGAAAAGGCAGAGCAGAATGTGACACCCTAAGATTGGCCTGAATGCCACCCCTTACAATGTGCCGCCCCAAGCATGTGCTTCCTAGGCTCGCTCCTAGAGCTGGCCCTGCTCACAAAGGCTTACACCTTGAACATACTGTCATATACTGAGGACTGAGCTGGAATTGCAGCTTATTTTAACAGCGGGGGAAATCAGAGGTGTTCAGCTCCTATTTGATGGATAGTCAGCTCTGTAGCAAAGTGTGAGAGCAGAGTCACTTTGCAGACAGCCAGCTCTAGTAAGGTAGGCTGAGTTGTGCCTCTATGTTTCAGGGAGCAGCCTATTTTATTTCTCTGTTTTTTCAGATTCCTGTGTGTTCTGAATTCTAAGAAATAAAATAATATTACATTGCAACCTTTCAGCAGCAGAGTTTTATGTTTTTTTAAAATCCAATTTCTCTGTTTGTATGCTTTGAAACATAACACAGTACATCCCAGCAAGCTACAGGTGGTGACCAAGAGAGGCATCACAGAATTCTGTGCTTTTACATAAGGCCAGCATCTTAGAGGTGATGATCTCCAGACCTCAGAGAGGCTTATACTTTCATATCACCCCAACAAGCTCAATAGCAACCCAGCAACTTCATAGAGTTCTTTGTTTACACCTTGGCCCAAGAAACTCAAATTGTGAACCAGTGATAGCACTAAGGTCTGCTCCTGGTCATCAGAACAACGAGCTAGGTGTTATCAGGCAGTAACCCATAAAAAACCTGTTCTCTGATATCATCCCAACATATTAGAGATGCTGAGGCAGAAAAGTCACAAAGGCTTTCAAACAGTGATAGTGTTGAACAGGAATCTGGTCTTTCACAGAAAACTGGTAAATTAGAGATACTGATCTGGTGATCTCAAAGATCTGCCCTGTGAGATCAGCCCAGTATGCAAAAATTGCTGAGCTAGTTGACAACTGGCTGTAGGACTCAGACAGGCAAGCTAGAAGTGCTGAGCCAATGGGCTCATATGGTGCATCTACATGGTAATAAAAACCTTGTGGCACCAAGTATCAGAGCCTATGTCATCAGAATTGGACTAATAGGCCTATAAAATTGTAGTGTAGACATTCAGGATGAGGCTGGAACCCTGCAAGGTGCAGCATCTCAGAACCCTGGCTCCAGCCTTGAGCCTGAATGTTTACACTGTAATCTTATAAACTGCAGCCTGAGTCCCACAAGCTTGAGTCAACTGACCTGGGCCAGCCCTAGTTGTGGTGTGGGGATTTTATTACAGTGTAGACATACCCACAGAGACCTGTGCCTTGCGCTCGCTTAAACCCAGCCTGCAATTCTCACTGTCAGACTAACTACTAAAGGATGATTTTGTGTGCATCAGAGGTACTTGGCAATGCTACAGAACTTGGCTGTGGGGGCAATGCTCATACTAAGATGTTCATTCTGTTGTTCTTCTATCAGTATGTGGGGGGCAAGAGCTCCTGGACACCCCAAAAGCCCCTCTGTCCATCATTTATACTCATTCCTCCCAGTTTGTAGTGCATAAGAGCTCCTCTGAGTCCAACAAATAGGCAAAAGAAAGGTCCGCTCCCCTCTCTTTCCCTTATGAGAGAGAAGATTGTTGCTTTATAAATACAACAAACAGATAGAAAAAAGAGAGCAGATACTTTGTTTGTTTATACTGACTCTATATTGTTCTGGCAGCTCAAGAGGGATTTGTGGCTGACCTTGCGTTCATAAAAACTCATTAGTTACATCTGTGCACATGTATTTTAAAAATAACCATTCTCCAACTACTTTCTATTCTTTTGTCTATTAGACTAGTCCCTTGGGTCATAAGATTTTTGTTTTCTTATCCACTCTATTCACTTTTCCTTTGGGCTTACTTTCCTAAGCAATGGGCACACTCACTTGCATAAGTCGAGTGTACCACATCAATGTCTCTTTTTTGCAAACTGCAGAACACCTGAGCAGCAGTTTTCTCCATAAATAATGAAGCAGTGGAGCTACACTCAGATTTATGCCGCTTACATCTCCTGCACATCCCCCTCAAGCACTGTGGTGAATTTTATCCCTAATTTATAACTTGTAAATGTCCTGCATGTCATGAAATATAATCAGATCATCTAACCTAATAGAACCGGGTCATACATTAATGACCCTGGGTAAAACTGTTATTATAGTGTTAGAGTATAAGCATTAAAATGCACAACAGCAGTGTAAATCCACCCAACTTTTTAAAAAACTTTACTGTCTCAAATGCTTTTCATATTCTCAGCAATGCCATAAAGAAATTACAAACTCCTAACTGTCTAGGTACTTAAATTTCCCTTTTCCATCGCTTACTATCTGAGTGTCTCCCAAGTATACCACCAGTCTCTGTCTTCCCCCCGCCCCTACTAATTTTTAGGAGAAATGTCTTGCTGGGTTTACAAAGTATTTGCCTGTTGGGAACTGAATAGGTGTATTGCATGTGTTTGTGATAATATGCATGGGTGCAGAAATTATGGAAGAAAAAATAAGTTGAAGAAACAAGTTTTGAATGTAGTTTTGAATTTGGTTAGTTTCATGGCACTTCAGCATAGCTGTTTTGAAAATGTATTACCCTATCATCAATAAAAGCATATTTTCTTTACCCTAAAAGACATACTGTCTAGCACCATTTTAAAAAGTAAAATTTTACATATAAGAGATAAAGACTAAAATAATAAGAAGTAGGCTCTTTATAGAGCTTGTCTGCTAAATGCCAGTATGTTTTTCCTGCAGAAAACATGCTCCTTGAAGCAACAACCCTATTAGTTTCATTTGTGGAGGTTTCTCTCATATTTGCATTACAACTAAGTGATTTAATCTCTATTGGCAAGTTGTTCAGAATCGCCTACATGATACCACATTCCTTGATGATAATTGATGTTGGCTCCCATGGAAATGCTAATTTTGGAGCAGTCAGTGTCAATCAGTCATCATCAGTTACTGCTTTGCAGTTCTGTCCAGATGAAGTATGTGGTGACCAACATGAAGTCTCTAGCTAGTAATTAGAATGCATATTGAGGGGAAGGAGAAAGCTGTTCAATTAGAACTGGACAAACACTTTAGAAGAAAATTCGTGTTTATTTGAACATCACAAAAGCAAGTGAACTGAAGTGAGGCCGAACATTTTAGGCTCAGTTCAGAAGTCGGTATTCAGTCCCTTCTGTTCAAAGAGCAGGCAGGTCCAGATCCACAAAGAGATTTAGGTGCACAAATCCCATATTTAGGCAATCTACTACAATGTACAATCCCCCCACACCCTCCTGGCTACTACTTGTAGGCACCTAAAGTCATTTGGCACTTACATTTTTTGGCATGATTGGTGCAATATTGCAATTACCTCTGATAATTAGATATCGATTGGGGGACTGTTGGAA
Source organism: Chelydra serpentina (assembly GCA_037349315.1). Taxonomy (NCBI): domain Eukaryota; kingdom Metazoa; phylum Chordata; order Testudines; family Chelydridae; genus Chelydra; species Chelydra serpentina. Next base: position 84,718,280 of record JBAIAC010000004.1, read on the forward strand.
TGGTGCCAAATTATTATTAGGCATTACTGTGATATGAATGAATGTGGCGAACATGAGTTTGGTATGACTTGGTACGTCCGAATTTGCTAGAGGATTCTGGGAGCAGAGTTCTCTTAGCAGCAGACAGTTAGTATGGAAATTTACTGACAGTGATTAGAGGCTCTATCTGCGTGTATGTGTTTGAACATAGAACTTTGGTAATATCAGCCAGGGGCCAGCTCATTAAGTAAAGAAAATGCCAAACACGCCATCAGTGAGCTTAGCACAGACTGCCCCGGGTCAAAATGACCCTTTTGGATGACACCACGCTAAGAGCTCAAGTGAATGGTTGATAAGAGGGTAAACATCCACTGATTTTTGATCTGTGTCTGTTTGCAGCCCCCTTCTAAAATATTAATTAGTTAATAAAACAGTAATGAAATGCTCATGGGGCATATTTCTGGGACATGTGACTCCTTTAAGAATAAAAGGTATAAATGCTAAAAATCAGTGTTAGTTAGTTAGTTACTTAGTTCTCCTATTAACATCTGAAGATGTCTGTGAAGCTGTAAGACAGAAGGTCTCGGGTTAACCAAGATCCTGCTTCAGGAGACATTTGACAGACCAAGTACTTGAGAGGGGAAAAGAAGAGAAGAAAAGAAGTCTCCATCCAGGACTGGTAACTATACCTGCTTAGGATGCTGCGTAAGGCATACATAGTTACTGAGGGTTTATGCTTGGGGAATTGAGGCTTATTAGGGAGACATATTATGTAACCTTTTACTGCTTGTGTGATTCTTTCTCAAATAAATTGCTGTGCATTGAGCAAATTAAATCCACATTTTCACTGGTACCCATAACACTCTGTCGAGCTGTGGGACATTAAAGATCTGTTTCAACACTGGCAGCAGAGGATAGTTACCATGCTAGTTAACAAGTCAGCTGTTTCTGAACTGGTCAGCCAAGCTGAAATATTGTTTTGAGAAATTGTACTGTGCCAGGGAACGAGGAATTGAATATAACTTGGAGCCAGAATATTGAGAGAGGGAAACACACAGGTATGCCCGGTTGTACTAGTGCTATCTTCAAGTCAATGATGTTCCACAAGTGCAATCAACCCAAGTCCACCTCAGAAGACAAAGGGGATGCCACAAAGCTTCCGAGTCTTGCTGATAAGTCCCTAGATAAGAAGAGGTGTTTAAAAGCTTGGCTGATGCAGTCCCGACACCATATGAGAAAGGTTTGAAAGATCTGTTGTTGGATTATCAAAAGGATTACACTCCTAAAAAGGAACAAATAATGAATGCTTCTGTTTGGGCTATGTATAGGCTGTATATAAGCTTGTAACAGAATGAGATGTTTTGTAATGTCAGCAAGAAAGCTTAGAAAAGGAATTGGAAAAACTAAAATTGCAAAATGAAAACCTGAAACATGACCTGCAAATTGCTGTAGCACAGAATGTAAATTATGCTCAGCAGATAACAGATTTAATGCAGAAATGTCAGGACTTAGAGGACAGAATAAATGTACAGGTGGAAGAGGAAGAGGAGCCTCTCAAATGCTTTTCATATTCTCAGCAATGCCATAAAGAAATTACAAACTCCTAACTGTCTAGGTACTTAAATTTCCCTTTTCCATCGCTTACTATCTGAGTGTCTCCCAAGTATACCACCAGTCTCTGTCTCCACCCCACCCCCCCTACTAATTTTTAGGAGAAATGTCTTGCTGGGTTTACAAAGTATTTGCCTGTTTGATTTTGTGCCCTGCAAGTAGTGGTAGTGCAGATGCCTCAGCCTCCACGGCAAATACAAGAGGAAGCAATTCGTCCTCTGATTGAAATAAAAAAAAACAGGCACTGGCTAAACAACTGGGTTCTTGGACTAAGAAAACATATTTGTCTTGGCTGTTTAAATACATGTTGAAAAACATCTAAATATTATAGACTTAAGAGGATTGATAATAATGTGGGCTGGCCCTATGGAAGGAATGGCATTGTTGGCAGAAATTGAGGCAGAATTAAGCAAAGATGACAGAGAAGGTGCTACACAGAAAATGGCCCAATATTTTCTGACCCCTTCCCCCTCCCCCCAGGAATTAAGAAGATCAGTTTTGTTGATGCATCAGGAGGAAAGGGAATCTGTTATGGTTTATTGTACTAAATTATTTTTCCTATGTTCTCTGGCTGAAATCGAGGAGAAACAGGTAACAGATGGTATAAACTCATAGACTTTAAGGTCAGAAAGGAGCATTATGATCATCTAGCCTGACCTCCTGCACAATGCAGGCCACAGAAACTCACCCACCCACTCCTGCAATAATCCTCTCACCTATGTCTCACCTATGTCTCAGCTATGGAAGTCCTCAAATCATGGCTTAAGGATTCTATAAAGGGAACCTATTACGGTGTTCATAGGATATTGGGTGGATTTAGATCAAGCTGGATTGATTAAAGCGACTTGGGAGGCAGAAAGGGTAGTAAATGGAACAAGCAGCTCTTCTCAGAAAATAATTAGTGAGGTTTCATACAGCAATTGAGCAGGCTAAAATGGATCCAACCACGCTGACATGGGGCATTGTAGTTACAATGAAATAGGACAAGGCAGAGGACACTGTGGTAAGAGACGATGAGTATCTACTGGGGGATCTTTGTGAGCATAAGTATGGGCACAACTACAGGAAAGGTGGGGCAGATATGGTATGTTTGGATAAGCAACCTCTGGAAACTTTGTTAGCTGCTTTAAGTGATTTGATGGCAAGGACTAGATCACAGTCGACACTGCAATCAGGAACTAAGGCTGTTGAGACTGTGGAAACAGGTACAGGAAACCTGATAATGGGCCCTTATGGCTTATTATTCCAGAAACTGGCTCAGACAGACTTGGTAGCTCACTGTCAGGGTGGCTCTACATCTCAGTAAAGATGACTTGCCCTTAGCAAACCCTGTCCCCAGGATTGGATGTTAGTGGCCAAATTACAGCCCCACATAACCGGTAGACTGTACGTGGAAGTGGGGATGGAAGGAAACATATAATGATTGTTAACATTAATTGACACAGGAGCGGAGACAACTTCAATTAAGTCAGTGCAGAAGAATGTGCAGAGAATGTTCCTTTGTTTGAATTCCACAGCAAAGAAGTAAAAGGGACCATATTAAAACATCTGCCGTGTGTAGTAGATCAAACTAAATTTTGAATAGATACAGTGGTTTGTAACAGCATGATTAAGTAAGCTATATTGGGAGCAGATGTGGAAATACAACAGGAAAGCTGGATAATTGATTTGGGAAGAGGCTAGTTGTGAAAGAGAGAGAAAAAAGACTGTAAACAAGCGGATTTTTTCATAAGGTTTAAGGAAGTGGGCTTTCAAGGCTATGGCAGCTGTGGCACTGCCAGATAATGAGGTAATAAGGAAATTTCCCATGGCTTGGACTGGAAAAAAATCTGAATGTGGAGGCATAGAAGCAGCATTGAAGGTAGTGGGAAAACTTGTAAACCCAACTCCTCAGTATTCCTATGTGGCTGAAGCTGTTCCCCATATAGAAGAACTGTTGCAGGATTTAAAAGCACAGGGGGAATAGTAAGTTGTCAAACCCCCTAAAGCTCCCCAATCTGGCTTGCACAAAAATTGGACGGCAGATGGCGTCTCACGATTGATTATAAAAAAAATTAGTAAATCTACAGTACCAATGGGCCCAATTGTAGCCAACCTTCCAAGTACAATGTCCAGAGTAGTGGCCATGGCTAAATGGTTCTCTGTAATTAACATTGCTAATTGTTTCTTTGTTATCCCATTAATCTCTTTATTAATAACAGGCTGAGTTATGAGAACTCCTGAATTCCTGTTAACATCAAAGAGACAAATGCCTGAATGGTACAAAAGAAGGTCTGGTTAGCAAATTTGGTGCAAACAGTTAAGAACATTTGGACATGAAAAAATCAATGCAGACGAAAAGAAGACCAGAATAGACAATGGAAATATCAATGGAAAATAGAAAACAAGGTGATGCTTAAAGGTAAACAAAGGTAAAATAAAACCTATATAAAAGGAACCCTTTCCTGTTAAGTATGTGGCTATAATATAATATAATATAATATAATATAATATAATATAATATAATATAATATAATATAATATAATAGTCATCCTCAAGTCATTTGATACAGAAACTGATTAAAATAATAGGTTACATAATACAGTTAGTAGTTCTGTAATTTCACATTTAAGTTCTTTTAGAACTCTTGGGTAAATACCATCTGGTCCTGGTAACTTATTATTGTTTAATTTATCAATTTGTTCAAAACCTCCTCTAATAATACCTCAGTCTGGAACAGTTCCTCAAAGTTGTTAACAGGTTGGAAAATCTCTCTCACATCCTCAGCTGTAAAGACGGATGCAAATATTCATTTAGTTTTACCGCAATGTCCTTATACTCCATGAGTGTTCCCAGGTGCTAACGTGGCCCCACTGATTGCTTAGCAGGCTTCCTGCTTCTGATGTACTTAGAATAATACCAATATTGTCCTAGGGGAAAGTGTGTATAAAAGCACGGGGAATCTTGGAAAAACAGTGGTACAACTTTGGAGAGGTAATTGGCCAAAAACACTTAATTGGGCATTGAGTTATTATTATATTAACCAATCATTCCAAGATACCTGGAAAGTGCAAGTGCTTACATGTGCCATACAGCAGTGCACACTTGACCTTTCCGGAATAGCTAACCAAGAGGCACAAGAAGTGTATCTGGTAATATATGCCTGGGAAAATGAAACAAGGTACTATGAAATAAAACCAGAAGGAAATGAATTGTGGTAGCTATCCAGAGTAGGATGGAAATGAATAATAGGGGCCCCATGGAAATGGGGCACCTTAATTGAAAAAGGATATTAAAATTTGGAATGGAAAGAAGGTAACCTTACTATGAATTTAAAATGAAAAAAAAAGTTGGTGGAAATTGTATTAAATAAGTTAAAATATATATTGGCATAAAAAAAGGATAATATAACAATAAACAACCAAACCTGGCTCATGAACCAAGAAATGTAGATAAGAAAGAAAAACTTGTAGCACCTTAGAGACTAACAAATTTATTTCAGCATAAGCTTTCGTGGGTTAGTACCCACTTCATCGGATGCATGGAATGAAAATATACTTCAGACAGATATTTATACAGTCAGAGAAACATGATGGTCCAGGTGTATAGACCAATCTTAAGAGGCTAATTAGTTGAGAGGAAACATGACAGCAGGGGAAGAAAAAGCTTTTGAAGTGATAAACAAGATGGTCACACAGGTGTGAATGAGGATCATTAACTTAAGGGAAATAGATTCAATTAACATAATGGCCGAGCCATTCCAAATCACGATTTAATCCGGAGGCAACGCAATCTAGTTTGCATATCAATTCGAGTTCAATAGTTTCTCTTTGAAGTCTGCTTTTGGAGTTAATCTGTCGCAACACTGCTGTCCTCAAATCTGTCATTGAGTGATCAGGGAGGTTGAAGTGTTCACCTACTGGTTTTTGAATGTTATGATTCCTGATGTCAGATTTATGTCCATTTAAAGCCACAGAATCCTTCCTACCAAAACTACAAAAAGAAGGATTCTGCGTAGACTCCTCCTGAAGGTCGAAACAACAAATTGGACTTCTACATAGACTGCTTCCGTCGCCGTGCTCAAGCTGAAATTGTAGAAAAGCAAAATCACTTGCCCCATAACCTCAGCCGTGCAGAACACAATGCCATCAACAGCCTCAGGGACAACCCTAATATCATAATCAAAAAGGCTGACAAAGGAGGAGCTGTCGTCATCATGAATAAGTTGGAATATGAACAAGAAGCTGTCAGGCAGCTCTGTAACTCCACATTCTACAGGCCTTTATCCTCTGACCCTACTGAGGAGTACCAAAAGAAACTGCACCATCTGCTCCAGAAACTCCCTGGAAAAGCACAAGAACAAATTTGTACAGACACGTGCCTAGAACCCCGACCAGGGACATTCTATCTGCTACCCAAGATCCATAAACCTGGTAATCCTGAACGCCCCATCATGTCAGGCATTGGCACCCTAACAGCAGGATTGTCTGGCTATGTGGACTCTCTCCTCAGGCCCTATGCTACCAGCACTCCCAGCTATCTTCGCGACACCACTGACTTCCTGAGGAAACTACAATCCATCGGTGATCTTCCAGACAACACCATCCTGGCCACTATGGATGTAGAAGCCCTCTACACTAACATTCCACACAATGATGGACTACAAGCTGTCAGGAACAGTATCCCCGATACTACCACGGCTAACCTGGTAGCCGAACTTTGTGATTTTGTCCTCACCCACAACTATTTCACATTTGGGGACAATATTTACCTTCAAGTCAGTGGCACTGCTATGGGTACCCGTATGGCCCCACAGTATGCCAACATTTTTATGGCTGACTTAGAACAACGCTTCCTCAGCTCTCGTCACCTAACACCCCTACTCTACTTGCGCTACATTGATGATATCTTCATCATTTGGACCCATGGAAAAGAAGCCCTTGAGGAATTCCACCATGATTTCAACAATTTCCATCCCACCATCAACCTCAGCCTAGACCAGTCCACACAAGCGGTCCATTTCCTAGACACCACTGTGCTAATAAGTGATGGTCACATTAACACCACCCTATACCGGAAACCTACTGACCGCTATACTTACCTACATGCTTCCAGCTTCCATCCTGGACACACCACACGATCCATTGTTTACAGCCAAGCTCTAAGATACAACCGCATTTGCTCCAATCCCTCAGACAGAGACAAACACCTACAAGATCTCTATCAAGCATTCTTACAACTACAATGCCCACCTGCTGAAGTGAAAAAACAGATCGACAGGGCCAAAAGAGTACCCAGGAGTCACCTACTACAAGACAGGCCCAAAAAAGAAAATAACAGAACACCACTAGCCGTCACCTTTAGCCCCCAACTAAAACCTCTCCAGCGCATCATCAAAGATCTACAACCTATCCTAAAAGATGATCCCTCACTCTCACAGATCTTGGGGGACAGACCAATCCTTGCTTACAGACAGCCCCCCAACCTGAAGCAATTACTCACCAGCAACCACACACCATACAACAAAAACACCAACCCAGGAACCTATCCTTGCAACAAAGCCCGATGCCAACTCTGTCAACATATCGATTCAAGTGATACCATCACAGGGCCTAATCACATCCGCCACGCCATCAGGGGCTCATTCACCTGCACATCTACCAATGTGATATATGCCATCATGTGCCAGCAATGCCCCTCTGCCATGTACATTGGCCAAACCGGACAGTCTCTACACAAAAGAATAAATGGACATAAATCTGACATCAGGAATCATAACATTAAAAAACCAGTAGGTGAACACTTCAACCTCCCTGATCACTCAATGACAGATTTGAGGACAGCAGTGTTGCGACAGATTAACTCCAAAAGCAGACTTCAAAGAGAAACTATTGAACTCGAATTGATATGCAAACTAGATTGCGTTGCCTCCGGATTAAATCGTGATTTGGAATGGCTCGGCCATTATGTTAATTGAATCTATTTCCCTTAAGTTAACGATCCTCATTCACACCTGTGTGACCATCTTGTTTATCACTTCAAAAGCTTTTTCTTCCCCTGCTGTCATGTTTCCTTTCAACTAATTAGCCTCTTAAGATTGGTCTATACACCTGGACCATCATGTTTCTCTGACTGTATAAATATCTGTCTGAAGTATATTTTCATTCCATGCATCCGATGAAGTGGGTACTAACCCACGAAAGCTTATGCTGAAATAAATTTGTTAGTCTCTAAGGTGCTACAAGTTTTTCTTTCTTATTTTCATTTTGCTGACACAGACTAACACGGCTACTACACTTAAACCAAGAAATGTAGGGAGCTAGCGAACAGGAGCGGCTAACAAGGGAGTTTTGCGAGGGAGTTGAGAGGCGGGAGTGTGAGCCGGGAGGGCTAGATACACTTAACATTCTTTAAATATAAATCCAAAAACACCCTCTGATAAAAACAGAACAACAAAGGAACAAGCTGTAGGTATAAAAAGAGAATGCAGTCAGAAGTCAAGCAACAGAGTGGGGGCTATCCAGTTTATTGCACTCAATGCCACATGTATGATTACCTGCATGCATTCGGTTCAAGGAGCTCCTGGCCCACAGAGACTGTGTATGAGCTTTGGAGACCAGAGTGGCTGAACTGGGAAAGCTAAGGAAGAGAGAGAGGTACATAGATAAGACTTTCTGGGACACTGTAGAACAGTCCCACACCTGGTCTGACAGCCTCTATGCTGTTGAGGAGGATGAAAGCTTCAGGGAAGGAAAGTATCCAACTGTAGCAGAGGGAAACGATCCCATAGTGGGGACCCTACTTCCAGATGATGTTGTGGTACCCTCTCTCACTGAGGATACCTCTCCGGGGGAGGGAACTCCAGTTATTAGGAAGAGACAGGTATTAGTAATGGGCGATTTGATCATTAGAAACATAGCTGGGTTTGTGATGACTGGGAGAACCGCAAGGTGACTTGTCTGCCTGGTACAAAGGTTGCGGATATCTCGAGACATCTAGATAGACTTATGTGTAATGCTGGGGAGGAGCCATGGTTGTGGTACATGTAGCTACCAATGACATAGGGAAGGAAAGGAGAAAGGTTCTGGAGTCCAAATTTAGGCTGTTAGGTAAGAGATTGAAGTCTAGGACCTCTATGGTTGCATTCTCTGAAATGCTTCCAGTTCCAACCGCAGGGCCAGGTAGACAGGCAGAACTGCAGGGACTCAATATGTGAATCAGACGATGATGTAGGGAGGAGGGGTTTAGATTTATTAGGAACTGGGGAAACTTTGGGGAAAGGGGGAGCCTAAACAGGAATGATGGGCTCCACCTAAACCAAAATAAAACAGATTGCTGGCACTTAAAATTAAAAAGGTCATAAAGCAGTTTTTAAACTAAGGGGTGGGGAAAGCCGACAGGTGCGGAGAAGCACGTGGTTTGGACAGAGACATCCCTTAGGGGAGAATCTATTAATGGAGATTCTCTATGTCCTAGTAAGGAGGATCATAAAATACAGGTTGGATCTGATGAGAAACAATCAAATGAGAAAAAGTTGCATTAAATTACAGCATGTAATGGCAGACAGCTAAAAACAGACAAGTTTTTAAAGTGCGTATATACCAGTTCTAGAAGTTTAAATAATAAGATGGGTGAACTAGAGTCTTCATTTAATATGAGACATATTGATATAAGAGGCATAACAGACACCTGGTAGAATGAGGCTAATCAGTGGGACACAGTAATACCAGGGTACAAAATATTTTGGACGGACAGAACAGATCGTGATGGTGGGGGAGTGGCACTATATGTGAAAGAAAGCATAGAATCAAATGAAGTAAAAATCTTAAATGAACCAACTGTACCATAGAATCTCTATGGATAGCAATTCCATGCTTGAATAATAAGAATATAGCTGTAGGAATATATTACCAACCACCTGACCAGGACACATGGGATAGCTCAGTGGTTTGAGCATTGGCTTGCTAAACCCAGGGTTGTGAGTTCAATCCTTGAGGGGGGCATTTGGGGATCTGGGGCAAAAATTGGGGATTGGTCCTGCTTTGAGCAGGGGGTTGGACTAGATGACTTCCTAAGGTCCCTTCCAACCCTGATATTCTATGGTTCTATGATGGTAAAAGTGACTATGAAATGCTCATCTAGATTAGAGAGACTATTACAATAAAATAGAATAATAATGGGGGATTTCAACTGTCCCCATATTGACTGGGTACATGTCACCTCAGGAGGGATGTAGAGATACCTTAAATGACTGCTTCTTGGAGCAGCTGGTCCTGGATCCCACAAGAGGAGAGGCAATTCTTGATTTAGTCCTAAGTGGAGCACAGGATCAGGTCCAAGAGGTGAATCTAGCTGGACTGCTTGGTAATAGTGACCATAATATAATTAAATTTAACATCCCCCTGGTGGGGAAAACACTACAGGAGCCCAACACTATAGCATTTAATTTCAGAATGGGGAACTACACAAAAATGAGAACAGAAATTAAATGTTATAGTGACAAAAGTGAAATCCCTGCAAGCTGCACGGAAACTTTTTAAAGACACCATAATAGAGGCTCAACTTAAATGTATACCCCAAATTAAAAAACATAATAAGAGAACCAAAAAAGTGCCACTGGCTAAACAACAAAATAAACGAAGCAGTGAGAGGCAAAAAGGCATCCTTTAAAATGTGGAAGTTAAATCTTAATGAGGAAAATAGAAAAGAGCATGAACTCTGGCACATGTGGTGTAAAAATGTAATTAGAAAGGCCAAAAAAGAATTTGAAGAACAGCTAGCCAAAGACTCAAAAAGTAATAGCAATTTTTTTAAGTGCATCAAAAGCAGGAAGCCTGCTAAAAAAATAGTGGGGCCACTGTATGATCGAGATGCTAAAGGAGCACTCAACAATGATAAGGACATTGCGGAGAAACTAAATGAATTCTTTGCCTCAGTCTTCATGGCTGAGGATGTGAGGGAGATTCCCAAATCTGAGCCATTCTTTTTAGGTGAAAAATCTGAGCAACTGTCCCAGATTGAGGTGTCATTAGAGGAGGTTTTGGAACAAATTGATAAATGAAAGAGCAATAAATCACCAGGATCAGATGCTATTCACTGAAGAGTTCTAAAGAAACTCGTATGTGAAATTGCCAAACGACTAATTGTACTCTGTAATCTATCATTTAAATAAGCTTCTGTACCAAATTATTGGAGGATAGCTAATGTGACACCAATTTTTAAAAGGGGCTCCAGATGTGATCCCAGCAATTACAGGCAGGTAAACCTGACTTCAGTACCAGGGAAACTGGTTGAAACTATAGTAAAGAACAAAATTGTCAGACACATTGATGAACATAATTTGTTGGGGAAGAGTCAAAAATTTTTGTGTAAAGGGAAATCATGCCTCACTAATCACTTATTATTCTCTGAGGGGGTCAACAAGCATAAGGACAATGGGGATCCAGTGGATATAGTGTACTTATATTTTCAGAAGGCCTTTGACAAGATCCCTCATCAACGGCTCTTAAGCAGCATAAGCTGTCATGGGATAAGAGGGAAGGTCCTCTCATGGACTGGTTAAAAGAGAGAAAATAAAATGTAGGAATAAATGGTCTGCTTTCTGTGTGGAGAGGGGTAAATAGTGGTGTCCTCCAGAGCTCTGTACTGGGACCAGTCTTATTCAACATATTCATAAATGAGATAGAAAAAAGAGTGAACAGTGAGATGGCAAAATTTGCAGATAATACAAAACCATTCAAGATAGTTAAGTCCCAGGCAGACTGCGAAGAGCTACAAAAGTATGACTCAAAACTGGGTGACTGAGCAACAAAATGGCAGATGAAATTTAATGTTGATAAATGCAAAGTAATGCACATTGAAAAACATAATCCCAACAATACATATAAAATGATGGGTTCTAAATTAGCTGTTACCACTCAAGAAAGAGCTCTTGGAGTCATGGTGGATAGTTCTCTGAAAACATCCACTCAATGTAGAGCAGCAGTCAAAAAAGCTAAGAAAATGTTGGGAATCATTAAGAAAGGGTAGATAATAAAACAGAAAATATCATTTTGCCTATATATAAATCCATGGCAACAAAAATGATTAGGGGTATGGAACAGCTTCTGTATGAGGAGAGAATAATAAGACTGGAATTTTTCAGCAGGGAAAAGAGACAATTAAGTGGGGATATGATTGAGGTCTATAAAAACAAGACTGGTGTGAGAAAGTAAATAAAGAAGTCTTATTTACTCCTTCTCATAACAGAAGAACTAGGGGTCACCAAATGAAATTAATAGGCAGCAGGTTTAAAATAAACAAAAGGAAGTATTTCTCCACACAACTCACAATCTGTGAAACTCTTTGCCAGAGGATGTTGTGAAGGTCAAGACTATAACATGGATCAAAAAAGAACTAGATAAATTCATGGAGGATAGGTCAATCAATGGCTATTAGCCAAGATGAGTAGGGATGGTGTCTCTAGGCTCTGTTTGCCAGAAGCTGGGAATAGGCGACAGCGAATGGATCACTTGATGACTATCCTGTTCTGTTCATTCCCTCTGGGGCATCTGGCATTGGCCACTGTCGGAAGACAAGATACTGTGCAAGATGGACCTTTGGTCTGACCCAGTATGTCCATTCTTAGGTTCACATGGAAAATAATTCATTTCCATTATAAAAAATACCGATAACCCCCCCCCCGATGATTAAATTTTTTATAACTCACCCCAGGTTCATATCATCCAATTTCAAGGAAATAAAATGGTATAATACAGATTGGGATATAAAAATACAAACAAACCAAGGAACACTGAATCAAATAAATCAAACAAACAGACTTGTAATAACTGTAAAATGTGCACTTTCTTGAAGATATAAAATTGTTAAAAAAGCTGTAGAAACTATAAAATGTCAAATGTGTGTCTGGTATGATATAATGTGTCAAGTAACAGAATGAAATGGAATTAAATGGGTAATGTTATTTTGGATTTGTAAAACCACAGTGTTACTTCTTCTATGCTTCTGTTTTGGATACCAAATATGTAAACACTATTAAAAAAAGACAAGGTTTGCAAAAAAATCTTTTAAAATTAAATTGTCAAATTATGCTTTTGAAGATTGTAAAATGATAATGTAGTTTAAAAAGAAAACACATGATCCAATAATTGGCATATTGTTAAAATTGGCGTGATTGGTGAGATATCACAATTACCTTTGATAACTGGATATCAAGTTGGGGACTGTTGGGAGGGTGCCAAATTATTATTATTAATTACTGTGAATGATATGAATGAATGCGGTGAACATGAGTTTGGTATGGCTTGGAACGTCTGAATTTGCTAGAGGATTCTGGGAGCAGAAGTCGAAGTATCTTATTTCGAACTTTAAAGTACTTACCCCTGGTCCACACGGCGGCGCGCAGCTCCCCCGTCGAGTCCGCCTGCTCCGTTCGAAGAGCAGGATTACCAGTGTCGACGGGGGAGCACTTCCTGGTTCGATTTATCGCGTCTAGACAAGACGCGATAAATCGAACCCAGAAGATCGATCCGATGCCGCCGACGCTGCGGGTAAGTGTAGACTAGCCCTTAGCATCAGACAGTTGGTATGGAAATTTACTGAGAGTGATTAGAAGCTTTATCTGTGTGTGTGTTCCAACATAGAACTTTGGTCATATCAGCCAGGGGCCAGCTCACCAAGTAAAGAAAATGCAAAAACATGCCATCAGTGAGCTTGGCACAGGCTGACCCAGGTCAAAATGACCCTTTTGAGTAACACCACACTAAGACGTTAAATTAATTATTGATGAGAGGATAAACATTAAATTATCTTTGGTCTGAGTCTGTTTGAAGCCCCCTTCTAAAATATTAATTAGAAAAAAAAAAGTAATGAAATGCTCACAGGGCATATTTCTGGGACATGTGACTTATTTAAAAACAAAAGATATAAATGCTAAAAATCAGTGTTAGTTAGTTACTTAGTTCCCCAATTACCATCTGCAGAGATCTGTGATGCTCTAAGACAGAGGGCCTTGGGTTTGCCAAGACCCTGCTTCGGGGGACATTTGACAGACCAAGTACTTGAGAGGGGAAAAGAAGAGAAGAAAACAAGTCTCCATCTAAGACTGGTAGCTATACCTGCTTAGGATGCTGTGTAAGGCCAACATAGTTTCTGAGGGTTTATGCTTGGAGAATTGAGGCTTATTAGGGAGACATATTCAATTGCTTTTTACTGCTTGTGTGATTTTTTCTCAAATAAATTGCTGTACATTGAGCAAATTGAATCTGAATTTTCACTGGTACCGGAACAATCTGCTTAGCGGTGGGCCATTAAAGATCTGTTTCAACAGGGCAGATGCACGTCTGCCTCAGGCAAACTTATGGATGCCTGTTTTATGCATAAACCCAGAGCAGTCTTCAAAACATGGGCTTTCCACATTACAGCTATGTGCTTTACCCACTAGACTATGGGATATTCAGTTGTGGTGTTCTCTCTCCTGAGATTACACTGTTCAATGTCCCAGAAATCCCAAGAGGACTCAAAGTCTTCCCCCATTCTACTTTGTGTTAAATAATTACATAATGATTGGGCCAGAGAGCATAAAGATGACTTTATAATCCAGTGATTAGGGCACACACATCATCTGGGACATGGGAAACCCAAGTTCAAGTCTCCCCCCCCCCCAAAAAAAAAAAAAAAAGTGATTTGAACAGGGGTTTCCTATCTCTTAGGTGTGCATGCCCTGTAATAACTCAGATTATGTCCCATCCCCCGCCATTGGAAATATTTGCTAATTGCTGATGGGCCATATGCCATTGTAGTCAATCTCATCATATCATCCCCTCCATAAAATTTCTCAGACTCAGTCTTAAAACAAGTTCATTCTTTTGTACCCACTACACCCCGTGGAGGCTATTCCAGAACTTCACTCCTCTGATGGTTAGAAACGTTTGTCTAATTTTAAGTCCAAACTTATTTCTGGACAATTTATATTAATTTGTTCTTATGCCAACAGTGGCCCTTAACTTAAGTAACTACTATTCCTCCCTGATGTTTATCCCTATATTTACAGAACACAGTCATGTCTCCCATCATCCTTCATTTGGTTAGGTTAAACAAGTCACGCTCCTGAAGTCTCATCTCATAAGGTAGCTTCTCCATTCCTCTGACCATCCTAGTAGCCCTCCTCTGAACCTATTCCATTTTGAATTCATTTGTCTTAAACATGGAAGACCAGAATTGCACACAGTATTCCAGGTAAGATCTCACTGGTGTGTTGTATAATGGCAATAACACTTCTCTGTCTCTACTGGAAATACCTCACCTGATGCATCCTCGGATTGCATTAGCCGTTTTTTAGTCATATCACGTTGGCAGCTCATAGTCATTCTGTGATTGACCAATACACCCAGTTCTTTCCCCTCCTCTATCAGTCCTGACTGATACGACTCCAGCTTATAGCAAAAAATCTTGTTGTCAGGCCCTAAGTGCATGACTTTGCACTTTGTACTATTAAATGTTATGCCATTTCTATTATTCCAATTTTCACGGTCATCCAAATCTTGTGGGATATTTCAGTCCTCCTCCATTTTGGAAATATCTCCCAACTTTGTGTCATCCACACACTCTCACTTTTTGTGCCAAGGTCATTAATGAAAATGTTAAATAGGATTGGTCTCAGACTGATCCTTGAGGAAATCCACTATTAACCTACTTCCAGCCTGACAGCTCACCTTTCAGCATAACTCATTGTAGTTTCCCCTTTAATCAATTCTTTCCCCACATTTTTGTTTCTCAGATTAATCTCTATCTTCTCCAATTTAACTAATAATTTCCCATGTGGATCTGTTTCAAAGGCTTTACTGAAATCCAGATAGATTACATCTACTGCATTTTCTTTGTCTTAAAAAATCAGTTATTTTCTCAAAGAAAGAGGTCAGGTTGGTCTGGCATGATCTATCTTTTATAAAAGCAATATTAATCTCCACCCCATCCTCAGTGCTTAGTGGTCCCAATTATTTCCTTATTATCTATATGGCTAAAGAATCTTTTACTATTGGTTTTCATTTCCTTTGCACAGTACAACTCTGTTTGACTTTTGGCAGTTCTTACTTTCCCCCTACATTTTCTCTCCTTCAAGAGGTAGTTGTCCTTGCTGATCCAAACATCTTCCATTCCTTGTAGGCATTCTGCTTTCTCTTAATAGCCTGTTTGAGGTGCTTGTTCATCCAGTTTGGTCTGCAACCCAGGCCTTTGATTTTGCTTGAGATGCAGGTTTCAGATTGTTTATACAACTCTGTCTTTCTACTTACCAGTGCTAAACCTAAAATGGCATCGCCACTTTTTGGTTAGGTGGCTCTTGGGTGAAGAAATCTGTCAGCTATCACAGCCAGGAAGTTCTGGACACTACCTCTCAGTATAGGAAAACTAGGCAGGTGCCTACAGTGGCAGATTTCTGGGATAAGCAATTTAAAAAAAATGCTTACAGTCTGACCTGCTCCTGCCACCACCAGTGCAGCCGTTACAGAACTATCCATTCCCCTGTCACACACGCTCTTTCAACGAACCACCACACAAGCAGCGCCCCACCCTGCTCAGAGCTCCATCCACTGTAAAACACAGCTCTGCCCAATCTACCTCAACCGCCACCAACTGAACCACCCAGCCCCACCTACTGCATAGAGCTCTACGATTGTACAGCAGAGTCTCATCATGCATGGGTGGTAGGGGCACACTGGAGTTTTGTCTAGGTGGCAGGTTGTCTTGAGTGGCCGCTCCAAGGTCCAGTTCTCATTTACACTAAGATCACTATTTTACACCACTCCAGAAATGTAAAAGGGACTTACAGTGGGCTAAAATTACATTTATATTAATTTCAAGGCCTCTTTACATTGCCAGTGCAGATTAAAACAGTCTTCATATAACGAGACTCAGGACCACACTTTTCTCTCTGTGTTTCAGCCAGACCTTTTCTATATAGGTCATAGCTGAAGATGTTAACACCAGACATGGTTTATTTTATACAATTAAGTAATAATAGGGTAATTTAAAATGTTCTAGTAATTTTCAAGCACTCAAGTTTTCAAGTGGGAAATTTCTCAATTACAGCAGAATTCTGTTATTTAAAAAAATAGAATAATAAAATCACATACATGTGAGGCTGGAAAGGACCTGAAGAGGTTATATAGTCCAGTGTTTCTCAATGATCGGTCTGTGGACCGGTGCCAGCCCCTGAGATCTCTATGACACAGTTTAGGAAGGCAGCAAGCCAGTCCCTGATTATTATTTTTAAAAGATTGAGAAACACTGATCAAATCCATTCCCCACACTGAGGCAGGATTAAAAAAAAATCAAAATAGATAAGGAGCCACCAAAATGACTTGGGTTTCAAACAATCTAAAATTTGAGATGGCCCAGAATTTGAGACAAACCACAATTCTGAGACAGTCTAGTACATGAGTAGGTAGGGAATTTGAGGTAAGCAGGATATTGTTTCATGTTCAGAGATTTGTGAGCCAAAAAGTCATTGGTTGTGCAAGACATGGACGTTGTGCACAAAATGTTGGGTAAGCTATTAAATATTTAGCTAGAGTGGAGGATTATTTTGTTAAGAGGATTTTTTAAGCTCTAAAAGACTGGAGTGGTATTTATCAGAAAACAAGAGCAATGAGTTATTAAAGGCAATGATAAGGTGCCTCATTTGTGGCTGATTGTCATAACAGCTACAGAGTTTCTTTCTGTGTCTTGTACACAACTCAGAATATGGTATGCATATGACAGCTGAACAAAATTTTACACATGAAACTTTTCCACCAAAAAGTGAAGATTCAGAGCAAGCAAAACATTTTGCAAATTCAATTTGAATATTCCAAATTTGAACTGGTTTGGCCAGTGCCACACAAAAAAAAAGTTATTTGCACAGCTTTAATGCATACCAGTTTCAAATAGGCAGATTATTATTTCAAAATATAAAGTACTGTCTAGATTTTATAAGAGCTGCTGAGAAAAAGACCGTATTGCCTTCTTTATGTTGGGAAGACTAATAACCAGTGTGACATTTATGGTTTCTTCCAGACCTGAACTAAATCTCTCAGCAAACCTTTGAAAATAGGATAAAATTTATTAAGTACAGTAAACTCCTTATGGGGAACTTGAAATTGTACTCTGACAGCAAAATTTGTATCAATTCTATAATGCTTAAGATCTTCTGAAAATAAGAATAGTGCCTCTGCTTAAAGATTTATATTATAGAGGAATTGCCATAGAAGATACTGGTAGCTGAAAATGTATATCTAATGATACATGAGCTATTGTGAAAGTGATGATATTTTTCCATTCAAAAGCCATCAGAATACAAACAAGACAGATAGGTGCAAAAAGGATACTTGAAATTGGTTAAATACCATGTTCATTTACATGGAAAAATTATAATCAACACATAATTTGTACATCATATCTTCGGGGTAATAATCTTTGCAAGGACAGGGATATTGTTAAGACCCTCAGATTTAGCAGATATTAAAAAAAGTTAAAATGTAATCATGGAACTTCAAACATTTTTTTAAACCAGAGGTTAAAATGAAGCTAATAGATAAAATATCATGTCCCATGAAGACCTCCATCCCGACCTCCATACCTCAATTAGTCTTTAATAATTTTTTTTTCTATTTCTATGGCATACTAGGTACCTCTTCTAATTGCCCAAAAGAAAAGACCATGTGCGGGGAGCCCCGTACCCTTCTTCTGTGAGACTCATCTGACTGATTTAGCCCTGCAGGGACCTGGAATTCCTGTTCTGCACTTTCTCCCTCTGCTACCTTCAGCCCATATTATGCAGGAATGCTTGGTGGTCTGCCTCAGCTTCAGCCCCACATAGAAACCCCTAGTGGCAGGCATGGCTATAGTAGCCAGTGGACATTCCAGGGGCTGTGAAAGTTCTAGCTCTACTAGGAGTGCCATAGTGGTAGCAGGTGGTTCTGCACACCGCAGGAGAGAAGTTACATTAGAGATACTACCGAAGGAGGTGGAATCCTGGCCACATTGAAGTCAACAACAAAACTCCTATTACCTACAGTAAGGCCAGGATTTAACCTAAAGTATATAGAGTGGCTGGCAGAGGGGCATTGGTGGTGGAACCTAGCCTGTAATGACCAACTGCTCTAGAAGGTTAGGGGAGGTTTTTAACATTGTTTACTAGTTTTTGACATTTTCATGCACTTAATTGGTTCTGTAAAATGGAATTTATTTATCTATACATTTGTTAAGACAGTATTAATATTATGTAAAGCACTACAAGTGTCCGAGGGCTCTACATTCTTCAGGCAGTTTATGCAGTAATTCTAAAAACTCCAGTTTTAAATATCGACATTTTAAACCCTATATGTCCAGACTGCTCTGGGACAAAATTTAAGAAGGCTGTGAGGTGTTAAATTATAATGGTTAATAGTAATGGTGAAATATGATTTGTAGAATTTACAAATGCTGTGGATTTCACATAGGTGGATATCAAAAGTATTAAATATTTCCTAAATTAACATATACATCTGTTCCTAAACATCAGGAGATACTACCTGCTTCGGATGAAGAAAAACACAGTACAACCAAATTTGGAACTGATATGTCAAGATGTTTTCAAGATACGAAGTAGAACATAAATGTGAACAAAAATTAAAAATCTACCTTTGACTATATGACATTGCCCAGTTATCCACTAAATGTAAAGAGAGAGACAGAAGAAATTGAAAATGGAGTGATTCCCCGCAGAGAATTTGCTGCAGTGGTGACAAAATTGGAACTATGTCAGAATGGAAATTTAATTATAGCTATAACAATGGAAAGACAGCTGAAGTCAATAAAAGGATATGAATGCTACTATACCATTTACTCAAAAAGTGTCATATAGTCTTTTGTAAAGCCTGCACTTTAATTTCTAACACACTCTGTTGTTAATCATAGCTAGCATACCATTTACCAAAAAGAGTCATTTTCCATCTCTCACTGCATGCATGAGAGTATAACAGTATTAAAAATATATTATACCATTTAACTCTAGCAGGGTAAATGTTTGCTATAATTCTTAGGGTCTTATGATGGTTCCCATCACAACAGTATGTGAGTCTGGGAGATTGTCATGTATTGACCATGCCAACTGCTACTGTCAGGAAGAACATCTATGATTTTAAAGAGAGTTTGAGATACTTCTTTGAAAGGGACTGTATTATACACCTTTGCAAATGGAGACCATGGAGAAGTGAATTTAAAAACTGACCTTAGAATTGTAGTTGGTCATACATCTCTCTAAAATGTAACATGTTGGAAACACTGAAAGGCAAAAGAATAATTCTATTTGTTTGCTATACAACAAGGAGAAAAAGTATTTTATTTTTTATTAATACTAGCAGGTCTGTATTAGTGTACCTATTTAATATAACTTAATTTCTTTAAACAACTCTGGAATCATGGATGGATACACAACAGAAAAATATGAACAAAATAATGTTATCAACCAAATGCACAGGTGTGCGAAGTTCACACAAATTGTCATAATTTAGTCAGCTACTGTGATAAATGGAGGGAAGGGGATAGCTCTTTTATGGACACCGAGCCAGCCCGTAGCTATAAAATCCATCTTAGTAGCTGTTCTCTAATTGCTCTACCCATAAAGCATTAAAAAGTCTCACTGCTATGCATAGGAAAAAGGAAATGAGTGGGCACCTGGGCAAAGGAACCAATGGGAAGGCTAGAACTTTTTTAAATTGAAAAAAGACTCCTCTTTTATCTGTCTGTGGTTGTTCTCCCGGGAAGAGCTGGACAGGGCAGCAGCTATTCTGCATGAAGCTTGGGCCAGGAATGAAAAAATCATCAGTATCATGCCTAAAAACTACTAATTTAAAACCCCAGATATGTAAGTAGATCAGGAAATGTTTAGGAAGACATGATTAGGTTTATCCCTTTTATTTCGTTAAGGCTTGTGGATTCCTCTAATCCCAGGTGCTTTTGTTTTGTTTTTAACCTTTAAGCTGGACCTTAAGAAAGCTATTCTTGGTGCTTAAATCCTTGTAGTTGCTCTTTTACAACCTAGTATTAGCCTGAGTTCCCAGATGAATTTTCTTTCTTTTTTTATTAATAAAGTTGACCCTTTTAAAGAACAGAATTGCATTTTTGTGTCTTAAGAGGTTTGTGCACATGTTGTTTATTAGCTGGTGGGAACAGCTGATTTCCTTTTTTTCCCCTCTCAGCTCTTCCCTGGGGGTGGGGGTGAAAGGGCTTGAGGGTACCCTACAGGAAGGAATTCCCAAGTGCGCCTTCCTGGTCTCTCAAAGGGGTTCTGCACTTGGGTGGTGGCAGCATCTACAATCCAAGGTCAGAGAAAAGCTGTAACCTTGGGAGTTTAATACAAGCCTGGAGTGGCCAGTAGTAATTTTTAGAATCCTTGTGGGCCCCCACTTTCTGCACTTGAAGTGCCAGAGTGGGGAATTAGCCTTGACAGCTACTAAAAAAAAATACTGTATACGAAGATATTTCCCAAAGAGTATATATAACCCAGCCCTGAGGTGTGAATTTAGCCTTCCTCCTTTTCTCCAAAATGGGTATGGGTCCTTGCTTGACCTATAAGAGCACCTGGTGCCTTCACGCATGAAGTAAAGGAGTGGTCCGTGGGGCATAATCGATAGTCATGCATTTAAAATCTCCTGAGCTCTGCAGCCCCCTGTCCAGTCTGAGACACAAAACGTGAGAGTCTGGGGAATTTTAGCTGAATGTGGATCTAATAATCCCCATTCACACAAAACACTATTAGAGGGCACTGAAAAAGAGGAATGTAAGTTGCCAAGGGGCTGGATGGCCCATGTAAAGCTTAATAGCTCTAAGTAGTTTCTACTCTCATTCATAAATGTGTTAACTTTTTGGGAAAAGGACATTCAGGCACCCTTCTCTCTAGCAATCAAACACTCAGACTTGATGAACTTGTTCAGGATGTTTCCGTACATGCCAAGTTTCAAAGTTGAGGGGTCTGATTCTCCACCATCTTTTACAGCTGTCCAAACTGAGTGTCAGTTGTGGTGTGGTAACACTTTATTCAGGACCATATTAAGGCAATCTTCGACTCTTGGCATAAGGCTCACATATGGCTTCTTTATGATGCTGTCCCTGCTGATTTAGCAGTGTCAAGGGCCATCCAGGCAAGAGCTGTCTGATGGGCTGGTGGGAAAAAAGACATCACACCTTCTTTTGCATACTAGACTTCCCCCATGCCTGAACTGTAGCTCCCTGTCTAGGCATGTTGTGGTCTATCCCAGTAGCAAGATGATTTAGGTCCCACTTGTCTAAGCAAAGAAATCGGTGTGGGAGAGCCTTTGCTGATACCACCGTAGAAGGGCTATAAAGTGATGGAAACAGTGAAGGTCCCCTTCACAAAATCTTGTGTTTGGGTGGTGGGGGTGGTGGTGGTGGGGATACTCTGAAGTAACACTTTCCTGAATTAAGATACATGGGGTAATTTTCACCTTTCAGGACTCATGTTTCAGGCTGTCTGTGGACTCAGGCTAGCCTGTATTATAATCAGTTCATATTTTCAAAGTTTTATTAGTAACTATGAGGGCTTGAAATATACTTATAAATGAAAGCTGAGATTTTGATTATGTCATATAGCTACAGGACTTAAGGCCCTAGGTGCAGACCATAGTTCCTATGCCTTTATTTAACCCTGGATCCAGATGCATACCAGGGAACTCCAGGAGGGATTGTAGCTCTTCAAGATTTTTTTTTTTTAAGTCAAAATACAGTGTTTAAATGGACTACTTATTTGTGAGAGACACCTAAAATTAATAGTAGATATAGTTGAGTAATGTGTGTTAGGAAGATGGGCCAGATTTTGAAAAGTGCACCCCAATTTATGGGCATATTTCATGTGCACACAAACCAAGATTTGTGCATACATATGCTTTTTTCCCTAAGCATGCATTGGAATTTGCATCAGTGCAACTGAGAGGCTTGCATGTGTATGCATGTATAGTTTAGACATACTGTTCATAATTTGCCCCATTACCATCTGTTTAGGCAGTGTGATATCACCAGAGATTATTTTGCCTTCCTTTCCTAATTTCTCTCTCTCTATATATATGTATATCATATTTAATAGAACCCACTGGAAAAGGAGAGTGCAAAATTATGTTCTTTTTGTACATTGTTTGGCAGCTCAGCTACCTGCTATGATAGCCATTTGGCATATTTTCAGCCCTCAAAATATTCCAAAAAACCCCCAGCACAACAGCTGTTTGTGGAAATGGAGGACATGAGAATGATGAAAACAGGGGGAAAAAAAATAGGAATGAATAGTGGAGAATGTATCACTGCACACCAGGAATGTGCTTTCACCAAATACACTGATACATGTGGCGGATGGGAAGCATCAATTTTGTAGGTTAGATACCTGGGTGTGGGAGGAAGTTGTCTCTGTTACATGAACAGAGAGTTCTTTCATTAGGAGAAGAGCAGAGTATTAGGATATGGAGTTTGTTGTATGTTTGTTAATGGGGAATTTGGGAGGACAGGGTCTCGCCTCAGGTTGGAGTTAGGGGTTTGTGAAATTGTCCCAGGTGGTAGGCAGAGCACATTCTGGGATAAAATTGTCTCTCAGTCAGTGTGGGGAGTGGTGGACCATGAGCAGAGTTTACAGGGTACCTGACATGAGCATATTGGGTTTGGCCTGTAGAAGTACATGGCTGGTGACTAGGAGACAACTAAACTCAAGGATCTAACTGACCTTATCCAACAAGGTATTACAGAAAGAGAGATGTAATCTCCCAGAGAACTGTCTTCTTTGTGTTTTGGACACGACCTGGACTAACAAACTGAGAAAAGAGAAAGGAGGTTGGTCACTGCCCTATAGTGGCCTCTAGATATTCAAAATATTACTGGCAGTTTGTGCTTACTCAAAACTCCAAAAGTGGGTTTTTTTTTGGTTTGTTTGTTTTCCAAAGACAAAAAGTTGATTTATCTTCAAAGTGGTTGAAATTGAACCTTTTATTTTTCATTTTTAAATTATTCTTTGTAGGTATTTTTTTAAAATAAACGTGAAAACGTTATTGAAAAAATATAAACAATTTTAATTTACCCAAAGTCATGTTTATAGTAAAGAAAATATTTCAGTAATATTTCTGATCAAAACCTTTTTTTAAAAGCATGACTTTACCACAAAATCAAAAAGAAAAGAATCTAAAATGTAATCCATTTTTTCATGAAAAAAATATTACCCACAACAGCAACTTTTCATTCAGCCATCTTTAGTAGTCGTGCAACTGCCAAAGCTGTTGACTCATTGGGTTTGTTCTAGAATTTGCTGGTTGCCGGCATCTTTGATGCTCTTGCTGCATCTCTCACCATGTTGCCTTTAGCTGTTCTCTGAGGCCCCACCACCTAGCCCAACTCTTAGTGATTTTGGTGAGAAGTGGGAAACCTCCTTGTCTCCTTTGTGTTGTCTTTCACCAGAACACTGTCCCCACACCAGGTCTATGGTTGACCACCCAGACCAGCTTATCAGGGGTCACTGACGGTATGTCTACACTCTAGCTGAAATATGTGATTCCCAGTGTAGGTAAACAGTTTTGCACTAGCTCAGCATAAGCTAGTGTGCTAGAAATAGCAGTTAAGATGTTGCTACATGGGAAGCAGCTCAGACTAGCTACCTGAGTCCAAGACCATTTGACTCCCTGGGTCCAAGCTCAGGTGACTAGCCTTTCTGACCATCCATAAAGCAACAATTACATAGCTATTTACCCAAACTGGAAATTACACCTCCAAGCTGCAGTATAGACAAATCCTGGGAAGAGACAAAGATGCTCAAATGAGTCTAATCCTGTCTTTAAACATTGGAGGGGTGGGTGAAAGAGAATCTAAAACCCTTTAAACAGAGTCCTCAGCACCAAACAGGAACACCTGTGCCCATATTGTCTTCTTTCACTTGGATTTGGCATAATTACTCCACACTGAGCTAGTGAGGCTAAATTAGGATGACCCTCTGAATTTAGTCACACAGTAAGGACAATAAAACGAAAATAAGAAAGAAAAACTTGTAGCACCTTAGAGACTAACAAATTTATTTCAGCATAAGCTTTCGTGGGTTAATACCCACTTCATCGGATGCATGGAATGAAACACACTTCAGACAGACATTTATACAGTCAGAGAAACATTTATACAGTCAGAGAAAGATGATGGTCCAGGTGTATAGTATAGTGTATAGTAAGGACAATGACATTTCATTACTCCTGCATACAAAACTTAGGCCAGGTCTACACTACAAACTTACATCGGCATAGCTTCATTGCTCTGGGTTGTGAAAAATCCACACCCCTGAGGAACATAGCTATACTGATCTAACACACAATGTAGACAGTGCTATGTCAAAGGTAGGGCTTCTCCCATCAACATAGCTACCGCCTGTCATAGAGGTGGATTACCTACACCAACTGGAGAGCTTCACCCGTTATTGTAGTAGCATCTTCACTGAAGCACTACAGAGGTGCAGCTGCATCGGTGCAGCTGTACCAATGCAGTGTTTTAAATGTAGATATGCCTGTAAATTAATTTTAACCCCAAACTGCCAACATTTGCAAAGTAGGTATGTTTACTGATCACCTATGTTTAGCAGGAGTATTTGTGCAAATATAGTCTGCTCCTGAGGTCTTTGCCTCCACTTCATTAATAGATGGAAGGAAAAGTCTCTTTTAGATCACTAGTTTACATATTATATACACATACACAAGCCCTTTACTACACTTTAGCTAACCTCTTAATTTAGGTTTACTCACATTTATTGTACTTAACTGCTTTCCTTATCTTCCTTTTCATTTAATCAGACTCAATCATTTTCTTTCTGTTTTTGATGTTTCTCACAATCATTTTGATGAGGTAAACGGTGGATGATTTTCTTTTCTTTTTATATTGCAAATGTGTAACAAACTGTGAAATGTTTTTATATAACCCCACCAGTAATCTGTCACTTCTTGTGTGAGACAATGCGGGTGTGACACTTTGAGTATCTTTTCCAGACTAGAGAAAATATAGGTGTAATATTGAAATCTTGTCTCTTTCACCAACAAAAGATATCACCTCATCCACCTTGTCTCTCTAATATCCGGGGACCAACACAAAACAACTACACTGCAAACAACACATTTTTTGTGTGATTTATAGAATTCTTAAATTTTCAGTATGATTACAAATAATTTTGCACTGTGGGTTCATCAGAAGGCTTATCTCTGGTTCATCTGATGTCAAGATTGCATCTTTCACTAGGATCCTTTACAAAAGAAAATTAAAACTAAATTTTAATTTAATGATGAAAAAACTAGACTAGGAAAAAGGTCAGTGTACCAGTGCATCCCGGGGGGGAGGGATAGCTCAGTGGTTTGAGCATTGGCCTGCTAAACCCAGGGTTGTGAGTTCAATCCTTGAGGAGGCCGTTTAGGGATCTGGGCCAAAAATTGGGGATTGGTCCTGCTTTGAGCAGGGGGTTGGACTAGATGACCTCCTAAGGTCCCTTCCAACCCTGAGATTCTATGATCTCTAAAATAGTAAGAGGGTTCCTCAAAACACTTATAAAAAATCCTTATTGTGTTAATCATTACATTCAGGGTAAAATTTTCAAAATGACCTATGACTTTCTATGCGACTTAGACTTCTAAATGTCTGTGTCACTTTTGAAAATGAGTCTTAGTATCCCATGTCACTTTGATCTAGGTTCACAAAAGGTGCCTAACTGCCAGAATCAGACCCTACAAAACCCACTCGCAGTGGTTACTGAACCTGCAGGCACCTGAACTCAGTCAGCACCTAAACTTCTGAAATAAAATTTCCCTTGGTGCTTATGCCTCTGCACATGTACACTGCAAGCTCACTCTAGCCAGCCAGACACCTCACCCCCACAGTGATGCAGGGATCAGGAAAAGACTGGTATTCCTTTGCCCAACTCACCAGTGGTATCCAATCTAGTAAGCCTGCCTACTGGATGAGTTTGGGTGAGTTCACTGAAAACAGCTTGGCAGGGAAGAGAGGATGATGATGATCTCTCTCATAACTTCTAAGGTAGTAGTTAGGATCCTTACCTGGTATACAGAAGACAGTTCAGGTCCCAACTCTTCCTGAATGGGAGACAGGATTTGAACAGGGAGATGCCCCCTCTCCACTAAGTATCCTAACCACTGGGCTATAGAATATGTTGACATAAGTCCTTCCTCAGACTCTCCAGCTGAAGTTGTTCTACTGTGAATAAAAAATGAAAGAGTCATTGGTCCAGAGAGTGAAGGAGAGCGCAAATAAGCAAGCATGAAAATGATGCTGCAGCCTGATGGGTAGAGCACTCACCTGGGAGCTGGGAGAACCAAGATTCATTTTCCTTGTTCCAGTGACTGCTCTTCCTCCACTTCTTGCAAAAACAGTATAAGTGCCTAATGCCAGCAAAGGGTCTGTATCTGAGAATCCTAAACAGAGATATATACATCCCTTCATCCTGGATCTAGATTCTGAATTCCATGATAGGTGTGGGGCTTAGGACATACCCTTCACCTTGGCATCTCCCATTGGCTAGCCTAGATGAGGAGCTGCCTAGTATGCTGGCTTTTGTGGATCCCAGAAAGGTGCCTATTTCTCCCCATTCATTGTATAGGGAACCTAGGTGCCTAACCCAGGCTTTCTTAATTCCAATGATTTTCTAGGGGCCGAAAAGTTAGGTGCAGAAACTCTCAGTGTCACTCTGCCCAAATGTCTTTGTGAATCTAGCCCTTTCATGCATTAGTTGGTGTTGGTCTGTCTTTGAGCAGGAGATTGGACTAGATGACCTCCTGAGGTCTCTTTCAACCCTAATCGTCTATGATTCTCTGATTTGAAAATGTTGCCCTTAATCATGAGAGAGAAAACGTGAGGCAATAATACTGGTCAGCCAAGAAACATTGAAGAACTACAAAAATTGTATAACACTGACAGGGGCCAAAGAAGACTTTATTAGAAGAAAAAAAAGAGAGAGAAAGAGTTTCAGGTACGTAGGATAAGTGTCTTACACAAAGGATTCAGCTATCTTCATATGATACAGCACAAATAAATGACTCCTAATAACCACCCTGACTAATTACAAGTTTATCACTGTAAACAGAAGATTAGGAGCTTTGGGATTTCACTAACAAAGAGGTTTATTGGTCATTTAACAGGTTTTAGTAATATATTCATAATAAAAAAAATAGTTCCCCAAAAGACTTGTAGGTAAAATTAGTTAAAAATCACTGAAATTCCATTTAAAATTAATTGAATTATTTGCAAAGGGATTAGAAAAGAACAACTGTGGCCTGGAACTAGGTGGCTGAAAAAGAAAATAGTTTAAAAGCGATTATAGAAGAGAATTCTGATTTACTGAATTCATTAGCTGGTGAGAAGCAAACTCTAATACATAGATTTTATTGTTCTGCTTCCTTCTGTTTTAAACTATTCAATGAAATAATTCCTTCCCAAGAGAGTGCTGTAAATTTCTCCTACATACACACAAATTTCTCTATTGTTATACTGTGACTTTTTAGTGTAACTCTTGATATCACACCCATGAACCTGGTCATCAGAAAGAAAATCAGCAAATACAAGAAAATGAGAATAGGAGCAAGATCTGAAATGTTTGTATTCCAGTCTTACCCTCAGGCAAAACATGAGTTTATCATTGCTATCTTTTGATTCTGTCAGAAAGAAGCATTTGATAGTGTTATACCAATTAATGCACTGATCCTGCTCAGAGTAACTAATGGATTTTCGGTTTGAATTCCACACTGGAAAGCATAAGGCTTTACAGTATGGGGATTTTTCACTTTTGTCAGAAAATCTTGTTTTCCTCCTGGCAAAAAAAAAAAAAGTAATTCTGTCATGAAGAGAATTCAGAAATGCATTTATAAACAAATAATAAATAAATTATTAATAATAATAATAATCAGGAGGCAAGGTTACACTGGTTATCTCTTTAGATTTTTCTTTTTGATTCATTGGTGGAGTCTAATCTCCCATCAATATGTGAATTCTCACTTTTATTTCATATTACCTATAACAGAAATTGTTCTTGTACAAAAAGCAGCATATAAAAAGTCAAACTGAGCAGGGGTTGGCAGGGCAAAACCTAGCAATGCAATAGTGGAGCTCAATTTTCCCCTTACTATGACCCAATGTTACAATAGAACAAGGTTTCACAACTCCCTGCCCAATTAACCATAAAGAAAGGAAGAGCGTGGTGAATCAGCTTGAGAAACCATTATTACTATTATTATGGTCTCAGTCCCAGACCAGGACCCCTTTCTGCTAGGAACCATACAAACATAACACAAAATACAATAGAGAATCCTCACAGGTCACAGCAAACTCTGCAAGTCCCTGCTTGAAGGTTCTGTAGGTCCAGTATGGAGCAGCAGACAACAGGATCTTGAAATAGATACAGTTTGATTAATATGACAACAAGGGGTTTGTTGCATGGTGCCTTTTAATAGCAGCTGTGTTTGCCTATACAGTGTTAGTCTATGATATCTTTAGCTGCTACTACCTCTGCGAGATGCATAATAGAGCACTTTCACATATGTAGCAATTGGCATTGTTCTGTGCAATATGTGTCTCCAGTGGCTGTAATTAAGGGTATGTCTACACTATGAAATTAGTCCGATTTTACAGAAGACGATTTTTGGGAACAGATTGTATAAAGTCGAGAGTGTACATCCTCACTAAGCACATTAATTCAGCTGTGTGCATCCACAGTACCATGGCAAGTGTCAACATTCTGAGCAGTGCACTGTGGGTAGCTATCCCACAGTTCCCGCATCCCCGCTGCCCATTGGAATTCTGGGTTGAGCTCCCAATGCCTGATGGGGCCTAAAATTGTTGCGGGTGGTTTTAGGTAAATGTCGTCAGTCACCCCTCCCTTTCTTCCTCCCTCCGTGAAAGCAATGGCAGCCAATCATTTCGCGGCTTTTTTCCTGGGTTAACCATGAAGATGCCATAGCACTGCAAGCGGGAGCCCGCTCAGCTCTCTTCCGCTGCAACTCTGCCATCCTGAGCTCCTGCAATCCTGCAGTAGATCGTACAAGAGGATTGAAAACCATTGTCATATGTATGACTTTTAACTGTCCTCGAAGTGGCAATGCAATGTTGCTTTGCTCGCTCCATCGCTTCACTTCCGCTGCAACTCTGCCATCCCGAACTCCTGCAATCCGGCAGCAGATTGTGCAGAAGGATTGAAAACCATCGTCATATGTATGACTTTTAACAGTCCTTGGAGAGGCAATGCAATGTTGCTTTGCTCGCTCTGCCGATTCCGCTGCAACTCTGCCATCCTGATCTCCAGCGACCTGGCTGCTCTCACAGCGGGCAGCACCATGCGGGCGCCCCTACCCCAGCCTACCCCTTGCTCCCATAGCTCATGACCCCTGGACAGTAGCAAGGAGCAATGGTGGTGCAATGTGCCTTTGGACATTAACATGATCGCTGCCGCTGTTGATCAAACCTCAGCGCAACTAGCATTTGCATTGTTTATTACTGTGTGCTACATGATGCTTGTGTAAGGGGGAGACGTTTATGGCGGGGTGGGCAAGGCGCGCTGTGCATCACAGAGACTTTGAAAACCAGTTTCTCATTGCTGCAAAGCCGCCTCCTTTGTTGAATTTAACTCCCTGTAAGCCAAGCACCCTTCCTCTTCGAAATAAAGCAACTATTGTTTTCAAACCATGCATTCTTTCTTTATTACTTAAAAGTAAATGAGATAACGGAAAATGTAGCAGTGGGTAGTTTGGGGTACATGTTGTCAGTCACCTCCCTTCCCCCCCACAATGAAAGCAATGGCAGACAATCCTGTAGCGCCCTTTTTCCTGGATTGCCCGCTCATGCGCCATAGCTCTGAAAGCGGGAGCCCACTCAGATCACCGCTGGAGTTGTGAGCATTGTAAATAAACACCTTGCATTTGCCCTTGTCATCAGTCGCCCGCTCCCCCCCCCGTGAAAGCAATGGCGGACAATCACTTCGCGCCCTTTTCTCTGGATTGCCCGCGCAGACGCCATAGCACTGCAAGCATGAAGCCCATTCAGCCCACCGCAGCAGTTATAAGCATTGTACATACCTCGCACATTCTCATGCAGTTTATGCAGCAACAGAACCTGAAAAACCAGGCGAGGGGGTGACGGCAGCGCAGTGACGAGAGTGACGAGACATGGACACAGACTTCTCTCAGAGCACGGGCCCCGGCAAGTTGGACATCCCAGTGGCATTGGGGCAGGTTCATGCTGTAGAACACTGATTCTGGGCCCAGGAAACAAGGACAGACTGGTGGGACCGTATAGTGTTGCAGGTCTGGGACAATTCTGAGTGACTCCGAAACTTTTGCATGTGTAAGGGAACTTTCATGGAACGTTGTGACTTGCTTTCCCCTGCCCTGAAGCACAAGAATATGAAGATGAAAGCAGCCTTCACAGTTCATAAGCGAGTGGTGATAGCTCTGTGGAAGCTTGCAATGCCAGACAGCTACCGGTCAGTCGGGAATCAATTTGGAATAGGTAAATCTACTGTGGGGGCTGCTGTGATGCAAGTCCCAACGCAATATTGAGCTACTGCTATCAAAGGTAGTGACTCTGGGAAATGTGCAGGTCATAGTAGATGGCTTCGCTGCGATGGGATTCCCTAACTGTGGTGGGGCTATAGACAGAACGCATATCCCTATCTTGGAACTGGACCACCAGGGCAGCCAGTACATAAACCACAAGGGGTACTTTTCAATGGTGCTGCAAGCACTGGTTGATCACAAGGGATGTTTCACCAACATCAACGTGGGATTGCCGGGAAAGGTTCATGAAGCTCGCGTCTTCAGGAACTCTGGTCTGTTTAAACAGCTGCAGGAAGGGACTTACTTCCCAGACCAGAAAATTACTGTTGGGGATGTTGAAATGCCTATAGTTATCCTTGGGGACCCAGCCTACACCTTAATACCCTGGCTCATGAAGCTGTACACAGGCACTCTGGACATAGCAAGGAGCTGTTCAACTGTAGGCTGAGCAAGTGCAAAATGGTGGTAGAGTGTGCATTTGGATGTTTAAAGGCTCGCTGGCATAGTTTACTGACTCATTCAGACCTCAGCAAAACCAATATTTCCATTGTGATAGCTGCTTGCTGTGTGCTCCACAATCATTGTGAGAGTAAGGGGAAGACGTTTATGGTGGGGTGGGAGGTTGAGGCAAATCGCCTGGCTGCTGATTACATGCAGCCAGATACAAGGGCGATTAGAAGAGCACAGCAGGACACCCTGCACATCAGAGAAGCCTTGAAAACCAGTTTCATGACTGGCCAGGGTACAGTGTGATGGTTCTGTTTGTTTCTCCTTGATGAAAACCCCCTTGGTCCACTCAATTTCACTTTAAGACTATCTCCCTCCCCCCTTTGATCACCACTTGCAGAGGCAATAAAATCATTGTTGTTTCAAAATCATGCACAAAATTATGCATTCTTTATTAATTAATCACACAAATAGGGGTATAACTGCCAAGGTAGTGTGGGTGGGGTGGTGGATGAGGGGAGGAGGGAAGGCAAGGCCACACTGCACTTCAAAACTTATTGGATGCCAGCCTTCTGGTGCTTGGGCAGTCCTCTGGGGTGGAGTGGTTGGGTGCCCGGAGACTCCTCCACCTGCGTTCTTGGGAGTCTGGGTGAGGAGGCTTTGGAACTTGGGGAGGAGGGCAAGCAGTTACACAGGGGCTGGAGAGGCGGTCTGTGATCCTGCTGCCTTTCCTGAACCTCCACCAGATGCTGGAGCATGTCCGTTTGATCTTGCAGTAGCCCCAGCATTGCATCCTGCCTCCTCTCATCTTGCTGCCGCCACCTCTCATCTTGATCATCCCTCCTGTCCTCACATTCGTCCCTCCTGTCCTCATGTTCATTTGCCGCTTTCTTGTACTGTGATATTGTTTCCCTCCACTCATTCTGCTGAGATCTTTCAGTGCAGGAGGATTGCATTAGCTCAGAGAACATTTAATCGCGTGTGAGTTTTTTTCACTGCCTTATGTGCGCTAGCCTTTGGGATGGAGATGATAGGGGGAGGGTTGAAACATTTGCAGCTGCCAGAGGAAAAAAAGGGAGAGTAGTATTTAAAAAGATAAATTTTACAGAACAATGAGTATACTCTTTCACGGTGAACAAAACTATTCACATTACATAGCACATGTGCTTTCGGTATAAGGTTGCATTTTGCATCTTATATTGAGTGCCTGTGGGTTTGGTGTGAGAGATCACACACGTAGGGCCGGGCAACAGAATTCGGCTTGCAGGCAGCCATGGTAAGCAATTGTCTTTTGGCTACTGCAACCTTCATAAAAGCAGTGCCCTCCTTTCCCATACGAAGCAACGCCCGTTAAGTTGGCCATTTAGTGCTGCGGTTTTTGGGTTAACGTGCAGCAGAAACCCAACTAACCCCCCCCCCCATCCAATTCTCCGGGATGATCGCATTACCCTTCCCCCATCGTGTGGCTGCTATCAGGGAAGATCCCTGCTAGCCAAATGCGAACAGCTCAGCGCCAACGGACCCACCCTCCCACCACCACCTGGCTAACTGCAGGAAGGATTTCTTTTCAGCCACAGGCAAACAGCCCAGTAGGAACGGCCACCTAGGAATGTCCCCTTAATTACATTCCCATATTTCAACCAGGTTACCATGAATGATATCACTCTCCTGAGGATAATACACAGAGAGAAAGAACGGATGTTGCTTGAATGCCAGCAAACACCGGGACCATATGCTGCCGACTTTGTTATGCAATGATACCAGACTACTTGCTATTGGCCTGGAGTGGTAACATGTTCTACCATGGAGGACGGAATAAGGTTGCTCTCCCCAGAAACCTTCTGCAAAGGCTTTTATAGTACCTCAGGAGAGCTTCATGGAGATATCCCTGGAGGATTTCTGCTCCATCCCAAGACACGTTAACAGACTTTTCCTGTAGCTGTACTGGCCACGAATGCATCCCAAGTTCTTAGGCTAAAATTAATCATTAAAAAACGCTTGCTTTTAAACCATGTATTATATTTACAAAGGTACACTCCCCAGAGGTGCCTTCTCCGGCTTCACCGTCTGGGACATCACCTTGGGAGCGTTGGGAGGGTATTGGAGTCAGGCAAAAAGATCCTGGCTATCGGGGAGAATGGTCTCTCCGTTTGCCTGCTGTGTGCTATGATAAACCGTGTCCTCCTCATTATCATCTTCCTTGTCAGGGTTCCCTCCCCACTCTGAACTCTAGGGTACAGATGTGGGGGCCCGCATGAAAAACCCCTATGCTATTTCTACCAGCTTAGTTTAAAAACTTCCCCAAGGCACAAATCCTTTGTCCTTGGATGGTACGCCTCCACCATCAAGTGATTTAACAAAGAATCTGGGAAAGGACTGCTTGGAGTTCCTCTTCCCCAAAAATATCCCCCCAAACTCTAAAACCCCCTTTCCTGGAAAGTCTTAAGAATAATATCCTAACTAATTTGTTACAAGTGATCAAAGACCCAAACCCCTGTGTCTTAGGACAATGGAAAAAATCTGTCAGGTTCTTAAAAGAAGGATATTATTAAATAGAAAAAAGTAAAAATCATCCCTGTAAAATCAGGATGGAAACTAACTTTACAGGGTAATCATATTCAAAACACAGAGGATTCCCCTCTAGGCAAAACTTTAAAGTTACAGAAAACAGGAATAAACCTCCCTCTTAGCACAGGGAAAATTCACAAGCAAAAACCAACGATAAACTAATAAGCCTAGCCTGGCTTTTACTCACAATTTTTGTAATATGACAGACTTTTAGGGTGGTTGATAGGAGAAGGAGTTTTCTGACGTGATGCTTCTCTGCTTCCCAAGAGAACACACACACACAAAGCCTTCCCCGCCCTCCCAAGATTTGAAAATATCTTCGTTCCCCATTGGTCCTTTTGGTCAGGTGTCCCCCGCCCAGGTTGTTTGTGCTTCTTAACCCCTTACAGGTAAGGAGGAATTCTAGGCTACCCTTAGCTGCATGGTTTTGACATTCCTCGTCCGCCAAATCCTCAGGCATGGCCAGTGAGAGTACCCCATCTCAGGAGTCCATGGACAGGGGTGGGGTAGTGTTGGCAGCACCCCTTAGAATTGCGTGCAGCTCAATGTAGAAGTGGCATGTCTGGGGCTGTGACCCGGAGCGTCCGTTTGACTCTTTGGTTTTCTGATACGCTTGTCTGAGCTCCTTAATTTTCATGCGGCACTGCATTGCATCCCTGCTGTAGCCTCTGTCCATCAGGGCCTTGAAAATCTAGTTTTCAAATATTGTGGCATTTCGTCTTTTGGAATGTAGTTCTGATAGCACAGATTCGTCTCCCCATACAATGATCAGATCCAGTACCTCCTGTAAAGTTCATGCTGGAGCTCTTTTTCTATTCTGGGACTGCATGGTCACCTGTGCTGACGAGTTCTGCATAGTCACCTCTGCTGATGAGCTCACCACACTGGCCAAACAGGAAATGAAATTCAAAAGTTCCCAGGGTTTTTCCTGTTTACCTTTTTGGGTCTTCTCATCTGGGTCTTCTCATCTGGTCACACTACCTGGCCAGTGCATTCGAGTTGAAAGTGCTGTCCAGAGCGGTCATAATGGTGCACTCTGGGATAGCTCCCGGAGACCAATATCATTGAATTGAGTCCACACTACCCCAAATTCAACACAGCCATGTCTATTTCAGTGCTAATTCCCTTGTCAGGGAGGAGTACAGAAATCTATTTTAAGAGCCCTTTAAGTCGACAAGAATGGCTTCATTGTGTGGATGGGTGCAGGGTTAAATCGATTTAACGCTGCTAAATTCAACTTAAACTTATAGTGTAGACCAGAGCTAAGGGCACTTTTATAATTATGTAGATTTTCACAGGAAGAGGCACATCTTTTCCTCACCACAACCCCACCAAATGGCACCTTACAAATTTCTGCAGATTTGAGAGGTGTAGCTTATATAATTTTCAAGAATCTTCCCCTCACCCACACTCACCCACACCCACACTGAGACACATTTCCTTTCTTCAAAAAGGAACAGACAGACACTAGATATTAGTAATGGAAAAATCATTTAGGTCACCCAATCCATTCTTTTGTCAATGCAGGAGTTCTTTGAGTGATTCTTTGAACAAACTATAAAATAAATCTTACTCTCAGGATAGTTTTCCTCACATTCATCCTAAATTTCCAGTCTGGTGTATAAGGAATTAGTTATGCAATGTCTTCTAATGTCTTCAAAATTCTGGGAGTCATTGATCTAATTTCTCCAGCACGATGCTATAAATTTACCTGATAAGATAGTCTTGCTCTTACCTGTGGCTGGTATAAAATGTTGTCTGTCTTGAGCTCAGTTTTATTAACACTTTTATTCCACTTAAAGAAAAAAATAAAAAAGAAAGAAACTTGCTTGCGGATGATGGATAAATTGAGTAGGAAGCTTTGAGATACATTTCCAGGAAAGTAAGGCACTCAGTGCCATAAGCAGTATTCTTCAATCAGTAACAATGCCAGCTGCACCACTTAGAATATTCACTTAGAATAGACATTCAAAAGTGGGCAAGCCGAGTACAGAATACTAAATTGTTCACAGCTGCCTCTTCTCTTTCGTCCATATTACACACATGGCATTTGCTGTTAAAAGCTCTAATATAATTCATAAAGGTATTTTCACATCATTATGGAAGTCAGTTTTTCCTTTTTAATATGCTGAGGTGTTAAAATCAAACACAATATTTATTTAACTGTGTATTTCCTCCTTCCTCTTAGGAAAACCAATTGTGATGGGGAATGCTGCTCTTGTGTGGACTTGTCAATACCCAAAAGCTGAGGAAGTTTCATTTCTCATCTATATAACCTTTTACTTTTCTCCCACTTCAAAAAGCTTGTGTAAGACTGAGTTCTGCTGTGATGCCAAAAAAAAACAAAACATACGGACTTCTGTCAATTGCTATGCAGGTGGAGAACTGAGATGTTTGTTTAATGTGCAAGATTATGCTTGTTTCATTGTTTCCTCATCATTTGGCCTCATCCATCTTGCCTGTCTCATTTACCTGTGGCATTATGGCAAAGATCTGAGTCTCAAACCTGCAGTGAACTCCACAGATGCACACCTCTCTAGTCACATAAAGTCCCATTCAATTCACTGGGTCTACATGTAGGCCCTGGGGACCACATTCAGAGAAACTCAATGAAGTCAATAGCACTCTACGTGAGCACTGAGGTCTGCCAGTGAGGAGCTCTGACATACGCTCACTGAGGCGGGAACTATTTTTTTATTACATAAATACTATATGTAGTATGATAGGGCCCTATTTCCCTTATTATTATCTCTAGGTGCTGCCATAATATAAATAAAGTAACAACAACATAAAGCTGTTACTTGATCCACCACAAGACATATTTCTATAACGATCTGGACTAACCGGGAGGGAAATGGCTTCATTTTTTTATGATAAGAAGAGAGCCAATGGCCCCTGAACTAACTGATATTTTGCTGAGATGTCTGAAGTGTGTGGTACAACTTTGCATAGTTGCATGTATTGTGGTTTATTTATTTTAACACATGTGGCTGTATATTACACATATAGGTGTAAATTAATGTATAATTGTTTATATGAACATATCAACTGAAATATAAAAATGAAAGGTGGGTCAGACAGAACTACCGTTACCATACAAAACATCCAGTTTTATAATCTTTTTGTACTCTCATTCTGCTGGCTCACATAAGCACTCTAGACTTTGGTGTGAGACTGTGCCTTGAGAGCTCGATATCACTTTTTTATTGATACAAACAACATAAGAAAAAGTTACAGCACATACCATATGTATTTAAGTATTTAAGTGGGGGATCCTTGATTTTGTAAATGCTAAGTGGCTCCTTCAATAAATTATTTTTGATTAAGAGAAAAGGAGACATCTGGCTGGATCTCACTGGTGGTATTTTTCAACAGTATCTTAAGAGAATCACTTCCTCAACTACTGTTATTTGTGTTATGCTGAAACCATATTGCCCTTATGTGCTCTTATGGGAAACAGAGTATTGATGTCAGCAGAGCCCCAGCAGAATAACTTTACTAGCAGTAACAGTAATGAAAACACAGCCGACTACCAACTGTGAACAGGGAATGCATTCAGGTAAAAAAGTAAAATACACACCTAAATTTAATTTCATTGAGATGGCAAACAAGATAGTGTACAACATTCTAGAATCTAAGGCACAGGTCTACTCTATTCATCAGAAGTCACTCTGTCTGATTTCTGACAGTCCGATTGTGTGAGTCTTTCCTTAGTTTTTAGTTAGACAAAATGTGACAGCAGTATTGTCAGTCCTCTCTTCTCTGCTTTGCTTATTGAACATCTCAAGGAAAGGGTGTGATGCTCCTTACTGGCATTTCACACAATCTGTGGCCAAGGAGTTGACATAACTCTGTCTAATCAGATATATATCTATTGTGACAGGGTCAGGCCAGATGGCTACAAGAGAGTGGTTGAAGGCAGATATATTAGCCCTAGGTTAAGTAGGTCCCCTTTCCCTGGGTAAGGTAACAGGGAAGGTTCCAGAACACTCAGGAATTGTTTCTGGAAACAATTAAGGCAGACAGGCTGATAAGAACACCTGCTGACAACAAGAAGCTGCTAGAATCAATTAAGGCAGACTAATCAGGGCACCTGGGTTTAAAAAGGAGCTCACTTCAGTTTGTGGTGTGCATGCGAGGAGCTGGGAGCAAGAGGCACTAGGAGCTGAGAGTCAGAGGGCCTACTGCTGGAAGATCCTGTGGTGAAGATAAAGAAGGTGTTGGGAGGAGTCCATGGGCAAGTAGCCCAGTGAGTTGTAGCTGTTGTGCAGTTGTTCCTGAAGGCACTCTAAACAGCTGCAGTCCTCAGGGCCCTGGGCTGGAACCTGGAGTAGAGAGCGGGCCCGGGTTCCCCCCAAACCTCCCAACTCCTGATCAGACACAGGAGAAGTTGACCTGGACTGTGGGTTCTATCAGAAGGAAAGATCTCTGAGGCAAGCAAAATCTGCCTATAAGCACAGGACCCAACAAGGTAGAGGAGGAACTTTGTCACAACTGGTGTTAGGAGTGGGATTTGTTGTGCACAGCGCGGCGGAAGAAGGAGGGTGTTTATTTAAAAAAAATGTGGGGGGAGCGGTTTTTTTTTTTTTTCACCACAATGGAAGACATAGTGCGGGCACTGATACAAGCCACGGCTGCCCAGCAGGAGGCTACCCATGTCCAGGCAACTGCCCAACAGGAGGCAGTGCGACTGCAGCAGGAGACAAATAACCTGTTGATGGACCAGGCCACTCAAGACCGTACTATGTTGCGGGAATTAGTAAACCAAGTGAAGGCCCTTACGGAGATGAACCACGACCATGATGGGACGCGGAACATGCAGGCCAGCAATTGCCTGCAGAAAATGACGGGGGAGGATGACATAGAGGCATATCTCCTGGCCTTTGAGAGGACAGCCCTACAGGAGGCTTGGCCTCGAGATCAGTGGTCTGGCATCCTCGCCCCA
Organism: Chelydra serpentina; assembly: GCA_037349315.1. NCBI lineage: Eukaryota > Metazoa > Chordata > Testudines > Chelydridae > Chelydra > Chelydra serpentina. Next base: position 84,757,398 of record JBAIAC010000004.1, read on the forward strand.
TTCTTGTGTGGGGAGGCCCAGAAGGCCTACTATGATCTGCCTGAAGAGGCTGCAGCAGACTACCCCCAGCTGAAAGCAGAGATCCTGGCCACATCTGGGGTAACGACTGTAGTGCGGCCCCAGCAGTATCACGAGTGGAGGTACCAAGAAGACAAAACCCCGCGGTCCCAGTTGTATGATCTCATCCATCTCACACGAAAATGGTTGCAAACTGAGACCCGGAGTCCAGAAAAGATACTAGAGTTTCTGGTCATCGACTGATATATGAGGGGACTACCGCCAGACCTTTGCGCATGGGTAAGCCAGAACGAACCTTCCATCTATGATGAGATGGTTGCACTGGTGGAGAGGCGAAGGACGGCAAGGGAGCTGACCCGACCAGTTAAGGAAGTAGAACCCAGGGTTAAACTAGCAGCACCAAGCCCTAGAGCTCGAGTGACTGGGCCACCAGGAGGGCCCAGGTGGAAAAAGAGAGGGGCTGAAGGCCCACCAGAGGCCATAAAGAGTCACAGAACTGAGGGGGAAGAAGATCGTGATGTTAGACTGCCCAAACCAAGAGACCGGGGAGCGCCTAGGGTTCCATACAGATGTTACGCCTGCGGGGAGTGGGGACACATAGCTGCACAGTGTCCCAATGCCGAGGAGCCTATGCAGTGTAACCTGGGGAACTGGGCAGACCCATGCTCCCTAATCCACCTTGTGGGGGTCTCACTAACCCCACATATGTACACCAGACCAGTGAAACTAAATGGGGTAGAGACCACGGCACTGGTTGATTTGGGGAGTGCTATCACACTTATCTCAGGGAGACTCGTGAAGTGTAGTCAGTTGCTGCAGGCTAAACGTACGGGGATAACCTGTGTCCATGGGACAGTCAGTTACTACCCCCACCATCCCAGTAAAAATCGAGATCCAAGGGAACACTACTGAGGTAGCAGCAGGTGTAGTCCCTAAACTCTCATACCCAGTGCTCATAGGGAGAGACTTCCCAGGGTTTGGAGACTTACTACCAGCAGGGGGATTGGAGAAAGAGGGGAACCCTGAAATTAGTGAGGCATCCACAGTGGACTGTCAACCCCCAATCTTCTCTGAAATATCCCCAGATTTGTTCTCCACTCCCAGACAGGGTAGAAAGACAAAAAAGGAAAGAAGGGCTGCTAAGGCCTTGGGAAGCCGAATACTGACCCAAAGCCAGAGGGTCGCTCTCATAGGGAGGCGGACCCGAGCAGCTGAACAAGAGGACGCCCAGGAGGGAGAAGCACCCGAGTCTGACCCCCACCCTAACACCTCTGAACCAGTAGAGGCAACAGAGACTGGCCCCCTAAATCTTGGGCAGATTAGCCCCGGGAGAGGAAATTTTGGACGGGACCAGGCTGAAGACCCAAAATACGACAACATTAGGAAAGAGGTGACTGAAATAGATGGGGTTCCCGTGGAAGGGAAAACCCAGGGACCAGGACCGTTCTTCATAATGAAAAAGGATCTCTTATACCGGGTTGCACCAGTACAGGGGCAGAAGGTACAGCAGATCCTAGTACCTCAAAAGCACCAGACTGCTGTATTAAGTCTTGCCCACAGTCATCTTTTTGGGGGGCATTTGGGGGTAGAGAAGACCCTGGCAAGGGTTCTACGATGATTCTTCTGGCCAGGAGTACATGAAGAAGTGCGGAGGTACTGTGCGTCCTGTCCAGAGTGTCAGCTGCACAGTCCCCATCCCCATTTGAGGGCACCTTTAGTACCCCTTCCCATCATAGAAATCCCCTTCGAGCGAATAGCCATGGACCTAGTGGGACCCCTGGAGAAGACGGCTCGGGGCCACCAATATATAGTTGTTGTTTTGGTCTATGCTACTCGTTACCCAGAAGCTGTCCCCCTGCGGAACACAGCCTCTAAAACAATAGCCAAAGAGCTGGTGGGGATCTTTGCCCGAGTGGGGCTACCAGAGGAGATATTAACAGACCAAGAACTCCATTTATGTCAAAGCTAATGAAGGACCTCTGTACGCTGCTCCATATACATACCCTGAGAACTTCAGTCTATCATCCGCAGACTGATGGACTGGTAGAAAGGTTTAACTGAACCCTCAAGGCTATGATAAGGAAGGTGGTAAGTCAGGACGGGAAAGACTGGGACACCCTACTACCTTACCTTATGTTCGCTATCCGGGAGGTACCTCAGGCCTCAACTGGGTTTTCACCCTTCGAGTTATTATCCGGGCGCCACCCCCGGGGCATTCTAGATATCGCCAAAGAGATCTGGGAAGAGGAACCCAATGAGGGGAGAAATATAATTTGAACATGTATTGCAGATGAGAGACTGGATAGCCCGGGTCACCCCTATTGTGCGGGAACATTTAGAAAAGGCACAGGAAGCCCAGCGAACCCATTACAATCACCAGGCAAAAGTCCGACAGTTCCAACCAGGGGATCGGGTGATGGTGTTGGTACTCACGGCAGAAAGCAAACTTCTGGCCCAATGGCAGGGGTCCTATGAGGTGGCTGAACCCATGGGGGAAGTAACCTACAAGGTGCGGCAGCCAGGACGCCGGAAACAAGAACAGATTTATCACATAAACCTTTTGAAAACTTGACACCAACGAGAGGCATGTGTGGTGGCCCAAGAGGCCCCGATCCAGGGAAATAACCTACATGAGCAGATCAGGATATCCCCTGATCTGACACCGAACCAGAAGAAGGAGGTAACTGAGATGATCAACCGGTACCAGGATGTGTTTTCAACCAAACCAGGCCGGACCACCGAAGCATATCACCACATTATCACAGACCCTGGGGCAAAGGTAACTTTAAGGCCCTACCGGGTCCCAGCAGCAAAAAGGGAGGAGATCAAGACAGAGGTAAAAAGGATGTTGAAACTAGGAGTCATTGAAAAATCCCATAGTCAATGATCGAGCCCAATTGTGTTGGTGTCCAAACCCGATGGCACCACTAGATTTTGGAATGACTTTCACCGGCTGAACGAGATATCCAAATTAGATGCATACCCCATACCCCGCATTGATGAGTTGGTTGACCACCTGGGCAATGCACGATTTTTGACAACCCTTGATTTAACAAAGGGATACTGGCAGATTCCTCTTGACAAAGATGCAAAAGAAAAGATTGCATTCTCTACATCAGAGGGTCTGTTTCAATATACTGTTCTTCCTTTTGGACTGCATGGGGCACCTGCCACTTTCCAGCGTCTCATGGACAAACTTCTGCGGCACCATAACAGTTATGCAGATGCGTACCTGGATGATGTAATTATCCATACCCCTGACTGGGAGACCAGGTGGAAGCAGTCCTGGACACGCTAAGACAGGCCGGCCTCACAGCCAACCCAGCCAAGTGTGCTATGGGGCTAGCTGAGGCTAAATACCTTGGCTACATTGTAGGAAGGGGCATGGTCAAGCCTCAACTAAACAAAGTAGAGGCTATCCAAAATTGGCCCCGGCCAAATCGGAAAAAGCAAGTCTGGGCATTCCTGGGCGTGGTGGGGTACTACCGGCGATTTATTCCCCATTTCGCTACCAGAGCGAGTCCCCTGACAGGCCTGCTAAAATCCCGGGGTCCGGACATGGTGAAGTGGTCTGACGCTGCGGAGAACGCATTCACAGATCTACGGACAGCCCTCTGCAGTAACCCTGTGCTTATAGCCCCAGACTTCAGCAAAGAATTCATTTTACAAACAGATGCATCTGAAGTAGGATTGGGAGCTGTCCTATAGCAGATGGTCAGAGACGAAGAACACCCAATCCTCTACCTCAGCAGGAAACTCCTCCCGAGAGAGCAGATGTATGCCGTGGTTGAGAGAGAGTGCCTAGCTGTGAAATGGGCCATGGAAACACTACATTATTACCTTCTAGGACGACGATTTTCCTTTGTGACCGACCATGCACCCCTCCAGTGGATGCAGCGAAATAAAGAGAAGAATGCAAGGGTGACCAGATGGTTCCTGTCCCTACAACCTTTTCAATTCACCATACAACACCGGGCAGGAAGCCACCATGGCAATGCAGATGGCTTGTCACGGGTACACTGCCTGACGTCCCAAGTTGCCCAACCCTATGGTGTTGAGCAGAGTGGGGAGGGGGGGATATGTGACAGGGTCAGGCCAGATGGCTACAAGAGAGTGGTTGAAGGCAGATATATTAGCCCTAGGTTAAATAGGTCACTTTTCCCTGGGTAAGGTAACAGGGAAGGTTCCAGAACACTCAGGAACTTTCTGGAAACAATTAAGGCAGACAGGCTGATTAGAACACCTGCTGACAATCAAGAAGCTGCTAGAATCAATTAAGGCAGGCTAATCAGGGCACCTGGGTTTAAAAAGGAGCTCACTTCAGTTTGTGGTGTGCGTGCGAAGAGCTGGGAGCAAGAGGCACTAGGAGCTGAGAGTCAGAGGGCCTACTGCTGGAAAATCCTGTGGTGAGGATAAAGAAGGTGTTGGGAGGAGTCCATGGGGAAGTAGCCCAGTGAGTTGTAGCTGTCGTGCAGTTGTTCCTGAAGGCACTCTAAACAGCTGCAGTCCACAGGGCCCTGGGCTGGAACCTGGAGTAGAGGGTGGGCCCGGGTTCCCCCCAAACCTCCCAACTCCTGATCAGACACAGGAGGAGTTGACCTGGACTCACAGGCACTGCCTTCCGGCGGCGCCGGGTGATGTTGCGGGGCCCCACCCCCGACACCGACGCAAAGTCGCCCGGCATCGGGGGCGGGGGCCCGCAACATTGCCCGGTGCTGCGGGGAGCTGGGCGCGGGACCCGGGGCTGTCGGGGAGCTGCTGGTGGGTGCTGAGGACCCACCAATTTTTCCCCGTGGGTGCTCCAGCCCCGGAGCACCCACGGAGTCGGCGCCTATGCCTGGACTGTGGGTTCTACCAGAAGGAAAGATCTCTGAGGCAAGCAAAATCCACCTATAAGCGCAGGACCCACCGAGGTAGAGGAGAAACTTTGTCACACTATATAGAAAGTGAGAGCTGTAATTAAAGTGGCAATCAGTACTTTTATCATAGTGAAACATGTATTGATGTGGTTGATTAAGTCTCCATTTCCAAGGAGAAGTTAGTGGCTGCTTTGTGGGGTCTGTTTGGAACCCTGAAATTACAGACTATCTAGAGCACAAAAATCACACCAATATGAATCTCCACTTCCTGGGTAGAGTTTCACCATTAAAACTAGTAAATGCCTTTCCTTGTGAGAAATGATTTGTAATTATCTGAATATAGTTCTCATGTTTTGGGACAAGTTCTGCTTACACGGGGAATTTTACACTTGCATCTGAGGACAGAATTTGTCTGTACATTTTGTCTCTTGGTGTTTTAAAGAAAGAGTTTTGGTTGTGTTTTTTTCCTTCCCGTTTCGGCTGCCATGGAAATGTCTGAGAAAATGTGTGTCAGATGTAACACCACCAGGTGTATCTCAGGGTTAAGGCACACTGTCAGGGTAATGTCATGAAGCTTGCACTACCACAGGCTGTGTTGTACCTATTCTTTGGCTCAGTAGGGAGCTAAACCGACAGAGCTGTCACTCTGATGCATGACATTGATTCTACATTGACATAAAATAAAGAATCAGAAAACAAACATATATATTGACAGAACATACAGGTCCTTTAGAGCTGCAGTATTATTTCTCAGTGGGCAGCCACTAGGAAGCTAACATTGTTAACTGGACATATACAGAATGTCTACACTGCAGCTGGGAGCATATCTCTGAGCCTGAATAGACAAAGCTTGTGCCAGCTCTGCTTGAGCCAGCGTACTACAAATGGCTCAGATGAAGAGGGTCCAGTGGGCTTGTACTCAGGTATACAAAATGCAAATGGAATTCTGCCAAGCCTACATACACAGTGATGGCCAAACAGACTGAAATTCAGCCCAAGGTAGATATTTATCAAGAAAGAGACAGTGTGGTTTCTAAAGGGTTAAAACCGCAGCTGCTTTCAAGTAAAAGTCGCACACAAAACAAACAACATACCAATGCACTCGTTATAAAGAAAAAGCACTGTCTTTATGCATTCCTTCATTAGCAACATGAGCTTGATCAGGGCTCTGAAAATAAACACACAGATCAGTTTGCTGTATCCCCAGTGGATTCATCTAGTTTGTTTCCTTTGGCACCTACTGCATTCCTCTCTGTTCTGCATCCTACTGTGTTAACAAGGTAGGGACCTGTTGGTGTTTCTTCCAGGTACTTATTAGGGTAATAAAGGTGTCATTTGATTTACATTGTGTTGCAGGACCATCGGTTCAGGAGTAAACAAGTCACTTGGACAATAGGATAAGCATCCAAAACCTTCTCAATATTATTGCAGCTATAATCCCCACTACATACAATGCAGTCAGTTTGGAAAGTCTGAAACTATTACAGTTTGGCAATAAGTTCAAATATGTTGCATTTACCTGCACAGAATAGCATCCCAGATCAATTGGGTGTGTAGTAAGTGATGTGCTACTGAGTCTGCTGGGCAAACTCATCTACAGATGGCACATGTTTAGCTACTTGTATACAATTGATGGCCTCAAGACAGATTTCATAGAATCATAGAATATCAGGGTTGGAAGGGACCTTAGGAGGTCATCTAATCCAACCCCCTGCTCAAAGCAGGACCAATCCCCAATTTTTGCCCCAGATCCCTAAATGGCCCCCACAAGGATTGAACTCACAACCCTGGGTTTAGCAGGCCAATGCTCAAACCACTGAGCTATCCCCCTCCCCTGCTGGCAGGCTCATTCTCTAGGGGTTTCTTTTTATTCTAATGTTTTATTTTGCTAGGGAATCTTGGAAACTGATATAATGACTTGCTCTCCTAACCAAAGAGCTGGACAACTGACTAATCTCTGTGGTTTCCCCTATGCTCTAGGCAAGGAGAACTATATATATAACAGCAATACATTATTATGATTCTATTTACATAGATTTAAAGTAGTGCAGGAATTGGAATTTTCATTTCAGAGGAAATGCTGCAACTTCAAAATTTGGTTTTGTTTTTAATCAAAATGAAAAAGAATTCAAAATTTCACATGAAACACAATTTTTTTAAAAAAGTTTTCTTTTTGTCAATGAAAACATTTCATTTGATTTCAATATTTTTTATTTTTAATAACATAAAATTGAATAAATTCTAATATATACCTAATTGAAAATGGAAAATCAATGTATTCATTTCTGAAACTGTCAAAACAGAACATTTCATCATTATCCAAATGCTCTGTGTACATCATTTTTCTAAAAAAAAAATCATCAGAATCAATCTGTCCACAAAGTTTCAGTTTCAATTAAAAGGCATTTTCCACCAGAAAAAATTTCTGTCAAAAAACAACAAAACAAAACAAAAACAAAACATCTCTACATAGTGTGTTTTGTTCTGTTTTGTTTTTTAATAGGATGACACATACAAAGTAGTCCAGGGGATTGAAATACACATCTCCCATTAAAAATTAATGGGACACATATTTAAATCTCTTAGGACTACCCTGAAAGTGTCAGCCACTTATTTTAGATACCAAAGCAATCTCTAAAAACCTTTTCTTTGGGAAAATGTCTACAGGAAATTGCTCCCTCCTCCCCTGCCAAAGGAAATGATCTTCCTTCATTGATTACCACTGTCATCATCACAACACCTATTTGCCAGCCAGGAAAATAATTGCATCCTTAATACTCTGTTTCTTGTAACCTGGGACCATGAATACTGGAACATATTAATAATGATTGTAAAGTATTGCCTGAAATCAAAAGAAGTTAGAATGAAGGTTTGAGTATCCATAATGGACAATTACAAACTATAACATCTTTGGGCTTCTTTTCAGTTTATTATTAATTACACGGGTTTACAATATTTCTTTTGGGGATAATTACAACATCTCTTTTGGGCGTCATTGTCAAAGGCACAAATGCCATTAAGGTGCCAACTGCCATTCATGCCTTGGAAAATCAGTGGGAGTTAGGAGCCCAATTGTGATCCATGTCTTCAAAAATCTCCTAGAATAGTTTTTTATATATATATATATACACATTTAAATTATTCTTCCTTAATTTCATCTAAATGTAGCTTTTAGCCTGGAATAAATAATAAATTATCTTACTCAGCGTCCCGAATATAAAATTGCTAAGAATGACAAAATATTTTATAAGAAAAATCTTTCATAATTTTTATTGTGATAAATAAACGCATTTCTTTGTTATCTTTTACTCTTTGTAGAAAATGAAATTGTCAGTGTTTTTTTTTTATCACTTTGGCAGATTCTTCTACACTGTACATAGGCCAGCTTGATAATGTCTATCATTTCCAATTATATTTGGGTAATTGGGAGAAATGTGGTCCTGGTATGTGTGTTTCTCTTTGATAATTACTAACAAAAATCACAGATGGATATTTTGTACCAAACAAGCAGTTCAGGAGATAAAGCCACACACTTTCCATTAAAATTAAGGGGAAATTTGTAGCTAAACCCACGACCATGCTCTGAAATTCTCAGTCCAGATAAATAGGACCCCCCCATTCTCCTCCTATGCACGATATTTAGATGGGAGGGAGTAGAAAATGTTGGTCTAGCTGCCTTCCTAGATAGGACCTGTGCTTTTTGAGGCTCCCTTGCTTGTGACCTCTCACAGACCTCCTCTTCAGCAGCTGTTATATGGGAAGGGAATAAACCTACAAGACTTACTGAAGACTGTCTGTCTTAAACAAAAACAACGAGGAGTCCATGTGGCACCTTAGAGGCTAACAAATTTATCTGGACATGAGTTTTTGTGGGCTAGAACCCACTTCATGAGATGCATGGAGTGGCAAATACAGTAGAGAGGTATAAATACACAGCATATCAAAAGATGAGAGTTGACTTACCAAGTGGGGGGTCAGTGCTAAGGAGCCAATTCAATTAAGGTGGAAGTGGGCTATTCTCAACAGTTGACAAGAAGGGAGGAAAAATCACTTTTGTAGTGCTAATGAGTTCAATGTAATCAAGGTGGCCCATTTCAAACAGTTGACAAGAAGGTATGAGTTTCAGCAGGGGGGAGAATTGGTTTTTGTAGCTACCCATCCACTCCCAGTCTTTATTCAGGCCTAATTTCATGTTGTCCAGCTTCCAAATTAATTCCAGTCCCATAGTTTCTCGTTGGAGTCTGTTTTTGAAGTTTTTTTGTTGAAGAATTGCCACTTTTAAGTCTATAATTGAGTGTTCAGTGTCCACTCCCTGCCAGTGCATCCCATATTTGTGTCAATGAATCTGGATAATGATGGATTGGTACCCTTTGAGGTTTATGAACTTGTGTTCTCCCTGAAGAAGGCAAACTACAGACACATGAGTTCCGTCAATAGCCACGGCACAGTTTGCCCTATGAATTTGGAATGGGGTAGGGAAAGATATGCTCATGCATGGGTAGATCCCACTCCCATATTTTCCCGACCTCTCCCAAACTGTACATATAGATCCTTAAATAGCCTCTGCATAGCTATTGGAAATTTGGGTGCTCTAGCAAGCACTCCAGATTAATAAATTTGCCCAATTTCATTGGTTTTAGTTTTTGCTGCAAGAGCTCTCACAGCCCTAGTTGCAGATTTTTTTTTCCTCACAAAAGGCCTAAACACAATGAATCATCCAACAGACTGTCTGATCTGCAGTTCTGAGCGTGGGGAATAATCTGTATGATGTCTCAACTCTAATTCACACTTTACAGCCCATGTGAGCTTAAGCTTTACCTGTTTTACTGTAGTGTTAAGTATATTAATAAGTGAATTTCTAGTAAAAGTTTCAAGACATGATGCAAAAAAGGGGAAAGCAACAGACTTTCCTTTCTGTTAGTAAATAATTAAAAGCTTTAACCTTAGCATCCTATGGCCCCAGGGGTGCTGAAACAATTTGTATCGTCGGGGTGCTGAGGGCCATTGAACCAAACTGTAAACCCTGTATATTATGGAAACCACTTAAAGCCAGGGGTGCAGCAGCATCCCCAGCACCCCTCATTCCAACACGTATGTATAGCCCAGTTCTGCAATTCTTATTAAGACAACACTCCCATTGGTTTCAATGATAAAAAAGGTTAGGCTGTTGGTTTCAATGATAGTTTTGCCTGAGTGAGGGATGCATAGCTGAATTTTTAAGTTAGTCTACTTCAGTTGTTGTTTTTCAGTTAATAAACCATAATAAACTCTATAATGCCTTTAGCCACAACAAAAAGATACTCAGATCATTAGAAGTTACAAATATTTATTACAATTTATGACATACTGACACCATATTGTTTGCTATCAAACAGCATACAGTAACAGGAGAAATGCCTGCAGCAAACATTCCTTGGTGGTGGTTTGAGTCTATGCTGTTCCTGGAAAACCAATGCATGACTGACCTGCTTGTGATTTCCCCAGTTGAAAATTATTGTATATTGTTCTACATTTTTCAGCACCAAAGTGTACTACATCTTCGTACTTACATAACACAACATATCATACATACATAACACAATGTGACAAATCTGTGCATGTTTTAATTATTACATTCCAGCTTCCCTGGTCGTTTTAAAATACTGTCCTACACATTGCTTTACAGCCCCAAACCTACTATGGTGATATAGCAAGCTGAAATACAACAAATTAAACTAAGGTGGTGCATGCCATGATAAATGTCTGTTAGTTTCTCACTTGTAAGCAGGGCCAGGACTCCAAGTGTTGAAATTACCAGTTAAGCACATTCACCGAGCCTCTAACTGTTACCTTAGCCAGAGAAGTGCTAGCTTTAAAACACCTTCTGCCTGTTCCTGAACAACAGGAGCTGGGTACCTAAGTGATATATATGGGCTGAACAGCCAATCTGCTCTAATTCGTTTGGAGATAGTCTAAAACAAAGGAGGGATAAAAGGACATTGTGAAGCAGGACCAATATCAATTTTAACATGCTTTAAAATTGCTGTAATTTTTGAGATGGTACCCTGTAGAATCTAAATTCTTATTTAAAATTTGATAAATAGGACAACAAATCCACCACTGTTTGACTAGAGAAACCAGCAGGGGACATTTTGCCCCTCAAAGAGTGTCGGGATTATCCCTTATGCAGGATGTGAAAATAGAGTAGGATCCTTGTGCCGTTCCCATGATTTCCCATATGCATAATTTACATAGTAACTACAATACTGGAAAAAAATCATTGATTCACCTAATCTAGTATCCTGCCTCTGACAATGGCCAGAGACAGTGCTTTAGATGAAAGTGGAAGAACCCCCAAAATGTACAATTATGAAATATTTTTTCATGTGGGGGAACGGTGCATTCATACCAAGTGCTATCAGAATTTGGTTTATGGCTGAATGAGGGATCAATATACCTTCTAAATGTTGTTGTTGTTTTGCAATCCTATCTAAGGCAATATTGGCTATTCCCATTGCGGTGTATTGAAAACTATTGCTTTAAATTCTCAGAGGTTTTCCTGGACCTACTTGCAAGCTAATGGGCCCTGTAGGGATGGGTGTGATTGAGTCAAGCAGCAGTCAGTCTGCAAGGAGCCAACCTAGAGCAAGATGTGGGGATCTCTGCCTCTCTGCCATACGGAGCAGCTTCCTTTCTCCTTCTGTTTTTGGCTCTTGTGAGTTAAGGTTCTGGATTTTAAGAAATAAAGTAGCATTATGTGAAAACATTCAGAAAAAGCATTGTACATTTTCAACTCATTTCTGTTTGTATGTCCTGAACATCCATTATCCTTCTAAACAGATGATACAGATTTATTTTAAGGTATTGTCAAATGATACACCTTGTTACAATCCTCTTGATTCAAAGAGTTTAGTTTTTCTAATGCTCCACAAGTAGTGAATATTCAGTGGAAACCAACTGTCTGCTCAGTGTCAAGTGTTTAACATATCCTAATCAGATGCATGATCACATATAACAAACAATAGCCCCAGTTCTGCAAACAATTGTGCTAGCACAGATCCCTGCTCTTACACTTGACTTGGGTGCATGGTTCTGGATTAGACATTTATATAGATGATGAGAACATTCTTTGATTACTCAAAGTAGGATTAAAAAAGACATTTAGACAGTATATAAACTTTTGTACTTCATGACATAAAGCAACCACTAACTGATTACCACGAGGAAGAAGTTTCTTCTGTGGACAAGTTATTCAGATGTTGTCCACCTCAGGGTTTCTTGTGCTTCTTAAATCTGTCACTCGTAACTGTATACTTTCTTTTTTTTTAGTTACAGCTTTTATCTATGTTTCCCTTTTGAAAAACAAAAACAAAAACGAGAGTGAGAAACAAGCAAGATAACAAGCCATTTTCTATGCTTTGTGTATTTGAAACTGACACTCCAGAAGGGCTTTCAAAAACTGCAGTAATTGGAACTTTTCATTAACAGTACGGGCCAGTGAAAGCTGATTCAAAACCCAGCTTGACATCTGGAAGCCAGAAACGACACCATTGCAAACAGCACATCAGAACAAGAGAGAAGTTTCAGTTCATTACAAATAATTTTTTGTTTTTCTAGCTAAGAGCCAAGAGCTGGCATAAACTAACCTATTAAAAAGCCAAGACCTAAAGAGAGAGCTAACTGTTCAAATTGAAAAGGGAAAATGCTTGTCAAATATAATAACGAACAGGTGATTTGAAAAGCTGGAAGCAAATCATAAGATTAATTCTGGAAGGGAGACTATTGTTGCCAGATGTCCCTTAATTGACTTTGTTGACTTTTTGAATAACCAATGTTGTTCCTGGTCTCCAGCTACAGTTATTACCATGCTTACATTGATCTATGGCTGTCTTACGTCCCCATTATGTAGAAGACTGATTCTTTGGTCCTGCAATATGTTTTACAAGATTTCTCTATACTTCCAAGGTACTTGAAATGGAAATATGATACTCCATCAGACCATTGAGTGCAAGGCCAGTTAGGCTAGGTCTACAGATAATAAGTCTGGATCTTAATGACTCGTGCTTGTAGACTTGGTGTGTCCAAGTCCAAGCTTCAGTGTCCACATTGGACTCGAAATCTGGGCTTCACAACTGTGCTGGTTGCACATCCATATTGCACTATGATGACCCCTGTCAGAACGTCAGCCTCTGTGGGCGCATACCATTGTATCACAGGGTTCCTAGTGCCCTCGCCAGCTCTAGTCGCTCTAGAGTTTGGTTCATAGTGGGTCATGAGAGAATTTGTCTGTCTGTCCTGCTGGTGTTGACTGAAAGTATTTTGGGTGTTTTTAGCCTGCCAAGCCATTTTAGGTCCGCACACTCCCAGCAGCCAGAGTCAACAACACGGATCCCAAACTGGTGAAAGAACTTCTCCACCTCACACTATCAGTCCTATTTCATGAATTAAGTAGCGCATCTGCAAGACATTGGTGGACATTTTAGCAGCAATTTTTGACCTGCCAAAGGCACCTTTCGACCCTTCTCATGCTGTTCATGTCTGTTGTCTTAGCTGCAGATTCCACCTATGTAGACCAGCATTTCTGGAACAGGGCCACAAGCAGAGACTGGTGGGATCACAGTGGGATGGCCAACACTGGGTCCAGAACTTTCAGAAGCAGATATTCCTGGAGATTAATGATCATCTTGCCTCACCCCTTCAGTGCCACCCAAAGAGAGACGGCCATGACAGTCAAGAAGCTGGTTGCTATAGCAACCTTGAAGCTGGCTACCCCAGACTGCTACAGGTCAATGGCTAACTAATTTGGAGTTGGTAAATTAATCGTGGGGGATTGTTGAGGCACAGGTTTGTGAGGTGATCTGGACTATGATGTGTCCAGAGATCGTGGGCACTACAAACGTTCCTGAATTAATTGCTGTTTTTGAGAGAATGGGCTTTCCAAACTGTGCTGTGGCCATTGATGGAACTCATGTATCTGTAGTTTGCCCTCTTCTGGGAGAACACAAGTTCATAAACCTCAACGGGGACCCGTCCATCATTATCCAGATTAATGGACACAAATATGGGATGCACTGGCAGGTTGCAAGATGCCAGGGTGTTCTGGGGATCAGGATTTTACCTTCATGGACAAACTGGGACATTATTTCTCCGGAATGACATTGTTATAAATGACATTACTGTCCCCATTGCTATTTTGGGGGACCACACTTTACCCCTGTTGCCATGGCTTATGAAACCGTACCCTGATTTCAGAGGCACTAAGAAAAGAAGGTTCAACTACACACTCAGTAGCTATATATCTTAGTAGCTGATGTAATGTGCATTTGGCAGACTGAAGTCCCATTGGCACAGCCTTCAAAACCATTTAGATTCCAGTGTCGTCAATGCAGTTTGTATTAGTGTTGCCTGCTCTGTTTTGCACAATATCTGTGAGGAGAATGAGGAACCTTTTTACCAGGAGTAGACTCAAGATAGTATTGCATTTGTGAACCAATACACACAACCAGAGAGTACAACTGTCATGCTGCGCTGTGTCGCCACTTTCCGCAGCTCCCATTGGCCAGTAACGGTGAACCGCGGCCCCTGGGAGCTGTGGGTAGCCACACCTGCGGATGGTCAACTTAAACAAACTGTCAAGCGGCCTGCCGGGGACTTACTCTGATGGGCCTCATGCTGCCCATGGGCCGTAGGTTGCCCACCACTGCAGTACAGTCTCCTTACAAGCACCCTGTATCCATGCACAGACCAAACTGAATGCCAGCCATGCAAACTTGTGATGGTCCCCTTTCGGGGGTTGGTTGGTCAGGACTAAGTCAGGGAGTCCTTGGAAGGGGAGTTTGGGCCTTCTCACTCCACTGGACTCTGACAGAAGGCCCTTTGATGGCTATTACTGATCTAATAGCCGAGGCAGCTTAAGGCTGCCCTCCCGGGCCATTTCCTATCTTTGCCTCCCCCTCCCTCCTTGCAATTGTCCCAAAGTCACCATCCAGGCTAAGGCAATGTGAAGGATGCTTACTCATTGCAAGGTATCTTCAGTGGTGGCATGTGGCATGATAGTTCTCTTTCTCAAGTGGCAACTGCCACCATCCTGGGCCAGTTCAGTCCAAGGGCTTCCCCCTGCTAGGGATTTTTTGTCCAAACAAAAAATAAAGGGAATTACCAAAGTCCAGAGTTCAGGGGGACAGGACAATTCAGGCTGTCTCTGTGGCAGGTCCTCCCTTTCCCTCAGGGAGAGACCATTGGATAGTTGTGTTTGGGAAAGATTCTCTGCTGGATCTGCAGGTGACAGGTCTGCTCTTTTCCCTGAATTGCCACCAAATGAGCTGTTCCCCTGCCTTTTAACACCTCCTCCACTTGGAGCATTTTCTATAGGAGAGGTGGGGCTGGCTGGGCCCAGAGTAGTTCCTTAACCGCTTGTTGCCCAGTGTGGGGTTTGTACATGCCATCACAGGACTCCTAATATAGACAGACAACCACCCTCCACTGTAAGTTTGACTCATATATTAAAGCCAGTAATGGACTCAAATACACACTCCAGTTTTGTTTGGACTCACAGCAGCTAAGCTTTTTGAAACTCAGTTTAAAGATGGCCCAGAACAGTGTGGAGGTGGCCTAGTTATAGGTTGCTGCTGTATAAGACAGAAGGGGTAAGCAAAGTTGTTAATTGTGGAGCCCCAACCCATTCTTATAGCAATCAGCAAGTAACTAATAAAAAATTCATAATAGTGTTCTGTTTAACTTTTTTCCTTATTTTTGAAGTATCCATTTTGAATCCCACTTGGTGTTGGAGGCAAAGTGTGGGGATGCTAGGGGAAATGGTGTGTGGGTTCTGTCCTGAATGGAAGCAAAGCCTGACTGGAATTAATAACTTAATAGGGCCATAAGTTGAAAATTTCTCCCATCCATGTATCAATGACAATAAACATGGCAGCAGAAACTTACCTGGCTCTGGCACCAGCACTTGCTCTGATCTTCGTTATGCTGCTCCCCAGCCTCTTCGGTTACCAGCCTCAGCACCATGATCACTTCTTACCCTTCACCCGGCAGCTGGCTGTCCTCCAGCAGTGCCTGTGACTGGGGGGTGATAAGGGTATCATCCCTGCTCTGCAGATTGTCATGCACTTCTGTGGTCTGAATGCTCACTACAGTTCCCAGTCAAATTCCTCGTAAAAAGAGGCAAGAAGATGGGGAGTTCCCAGAGGTGCTCTCAGAATCTTTGACTGTGTGGCACTCTGTCGTCAGCTGCTTGATTTGCTCTCTGTATGGTTCTGTAGCCGCCAGCTGCTGGTTTGATCCCCAGAGCCACCAACCAATCAGATATAGCTTTGTAGACATGCTCATTTCATGTGTACTTGCTGAAGCTGAATGTCTTGCTCTCCTCACTCCAGAGGTTAGAATTTGGCTATGTTCCTCTGGTCACCTAGCTGCACACTTGATACAGGACATTTTCATAGTGCTGGGAATAGGTAATACACAGGAGGGCTAACTTTTACAGTTGAGCAAGCCATGTGGAAATGAAGGGTTAAACACTGAGAAGCTGCATTTGAACCAGGAGGTTGCTCCTAAGTTTCTTGGGAAGCAAATGGGAATTTGGGGGATGGAAGGGCTGAGAAAAACAGCCCAAGGAGATTACTGACAGATACCAACACCTTTAAACTGGTAAACTCACAATACGGGGCGAGCCAATAAACTTGGTCACATACAGAATTCAAGTTCAGACCTATTTCTGTTTAAAGGAAATAAAATTCAGTTTCATGTTGGCTCCTTTAGACATGATAACCTCACAAGTATAGGATATTTTATTAAATAGCTCTTGCACGTTAGATGTTTGTAAGCAAGTTTCCTCTATAATCTTAGTTGTCCAAATTCCATTGAAATGTAATGGGTATTGGGATCCTAATTTCCATAGGCTTTTTCAAAAATCCCAGCCAGGGATAATAACCAGGGCAAATAATGGATAAGCTTAAACTACTACCAGTAGTCGTTACACCTAGTCCTGATATAGCATGTGACTTGACAAGGTCACCCAGCAGACCAGTGTCAGAGCCAGAAATTGAACCCAACTCTCCTGGGTCCCAGTCTGTCTAGATCCCTATCCACAAGACTATAAAAGAGCTAGATATATTTTATTTTATGAATATTATCATCGTTATTATTATTTATTTATTTATGTATTTATTATTACATTTTAAAAGAATAGTGATGCCAACATATTTATTTCTTGTAAATACAACCTCTGACACTCCCTAACTCTGGAAAAGTTTGATTATTTTTTTTAACACAAGCAAACTTCTGAGATTCTGCTTGCGGAAAGGAAAAAGATGTTATAGGATAGAAATGAAAGCAGTGTGAAATAGAAAGGGAAAAAAAATTCAGATGGCTGCAAAAGGAATCACTCAAAGTCTCAGATATGCTTAGAGAAAGGTGAAATACATGAGAGCGGGGGAATTAAGAGAATGTTGTACCTGTAAAGTCCCCTGTGCTAAGCAGAAAGAAATGTCAGTGAACAAAGCCAGCAAAATAGAGGGTTTTTTTATTTATTTGTTTAAAATTAAGACTTTGGAAAATGGGAGAATCCTCTTTGTAAATGTTTCAAAGAAAGCTGCTTCTTGGGTACCTATGCTTAATTTTAAAGGTACAACAGTAACAGCAATATTTCTTTATTCAGATGTATATACATCTTTGATGTCTCAATGAGCATCTCTCTGTACAAATAAGAGCCTTAGTTCTTTCGTGCAGACATAAATTAGCATTTTCAGCATTGTTAAATCCCAACTTGATTTTTAAAAAATTCTTACATGCACTTATTTGGCAAGAAACACTGTGCTTGTGCAAGAATCATAAAATCATAGGCTTGGAAGGGACCTTGAGAGGTCATCTAGTCCAGTTCCCTGCACTCATGGCAGGACTAAGTATTATCCAGACCATTCCTGACAGGTGTTTGTCTAACCTGCTCTTAAAAATCTCCAATGATGGAGATTCCACAACCTCCCTAGGCAATTTATTCCAGTGCTTAATCACCCTGACAGTTAGGAAGTTTCTTCTAATGTCCAACCTCAACCTCCCTTGCTGCAATTTAAGCCCATTGCTTCTTTTCCTATCCTCAGAGGTTAAGAAGAACAATTCTTCTCTCTCCTCCTTGTAATAACCGTTTATGTACTTGAAAACTGCTATCATGTCCCCTCTCAATCATCTCTTCTCCAGACTAAACAAACCCAATTTTTTTCAATCTTCCCTCATAGGTCATGTTTTCTAGACCTTTAATAATAGGTAGGTGGGTCTGGGCAAAAGAGGTGTTAAGCCTTTATTTTTTCATTCATTCAAAACTTGGAGCCAGCTGTAAATTGATTCATTCCTAAATGTAAGTTATAGCACCCTCGAGGCTACTTTTACTTCTACCTGCTGCCCACAGGACCCATTCTGTTAGTTAGAGATTGCTGCGATTTAGGTTTCTCCTAGCCAAATACCTTTTCTATGGGAAATTTCCCTGTGCATAGTACCAGGAGGGAAATAACATGGAAACCATTATGATGGGTGTATAGGGAATCTTTTGACACCAGATCCATCAGCTTTAGGGATGCTTTGAACTAGAGCAGTGAAAAGCATCTGGGATGAGCCAGCGAATTTGGTCCATTAATTGCTACTGCTGACTAACTGTCTTCTTGTGAGCATTGCAAAGAAGTGAGTCTCAAGGTGGAATTTGAATGATGAAAAGGAAGTTCATCTTTCATCCCAGAACACCTTTTCAGACACGGAGAGTAGTACAGCATCACCATTCGTTCCTGTCCATGGCTTGGACTCCATTAAGTCCAGCCTGGTCATGTCTCTGTGTATGAGGTCCCACCATCTAGACAGTGGCTAGCCTCCAGATTGAGCTGACACTGGTTCTGCTTGCCTTATTTTCTTGGCATCCTGTTATCTGTCTGTTTTATGCAGTGTCCAAGGCCGGATTTCCAATTAGGCACAGTAGTCACATGTCTAGGGGTACTGACATTCAAGGGGCACCTAAAAGTTAAAAGTGGATTAAAAGATTTATTTTCTTACGGAAAACACGAAGGTCAGCTGTAGTCTAGGGGGTGCTGAATATGCTATGCCTGGGGTGTGTAAAATGTAAATCCAGCCTAGCAGTTTCCTCACCATTATAAACTTTTCAATTTTGTCAAACCTGTTCCCTGATTTCACATCCTACTCTTCCTCCAATATCTATATTTGTCCTAAAACTATACCACTTTACACATGCTATCATAAGAACATAAGCATGACCATACTGGGTCAGATAAAAGGCATACCGCAG
Organism: Chelydra serpentina; assembly: GCA_037349315.1. Classification (NCBI taxonomy): domain Eukaryota; kingdom Metazoa; phylum Chordata; order Testudines; family Chelydridae; genus Chelydra; species Chelydra serpentina. The sequence goes on from JBAIAC010000004.1 coordinate 84,776,547, forward strand.
CCACTGGGAGCTGCGAGTGGCCGTACCTGTGGACGCTCAGGTAAACAAAGCGTCTTGCGGCCCGCCAGGGGCTTACCCCGAACAAGCCACAAACCAAGTTTGGGAACCCCTGATCTAGCCCACTATCCTGTATTCCTACAGTGGCTGATACCAGAGGCTTCAGAGGGAAAGAATAGAACAGGACAATTATTGAGTGATCCATCCTCTATCATCCAATCTTTCAAAGAATTCTCATCTGTTGCCTCTAGCCTTCTGATGTCTGTTTCATTTAATGCAACTGCTTCCAGACAGTACAGTATTACTGTTATTACACTAGTTTGCTATTTTTTTTACTTTGGTACCAAACACAATACTTTTATCAATTTTTGTGCAGCATTTATAGCCAGGGCACATCTTTTAACCTCATCTTTGACCATCAGCACTGATCAAACTTCTTAGGTACACTGAGGATTCTACCTGTTCTATGACTTCATTACTGCTACATTTTAACACATTATCTATGTTCCTTTTCCAAGACACAATTGCTTTGTCTCCTTGGCATTGCAAGTCCAAGTCAACTCCACAAATTTTCCACAATAATGAAGAGTATCATCATTAATTCAAACATGTCTGCAAGTTGTACAATATCATCTGTATAAGCTAAGGAGCTTAATTCAATCTAGATCATCCAATATCATGCCCTCCAACTCACTGAACATTCTTACTGTCCACTTTAAGAACACAATGAAAAGAGACAGTGATTCCATGTCCTCTTGTCTTACACCGAACTAAGCCCAGGTCTACACTAACCCCCCCTATCGAACTAAGATACGCAACTTCAGCTACGTTAATAACGTAGCTGAAGTCAAAGTACCTTAGTTCGAACTTACCTGTGGTCCAGACGCGGCGCGCAGGCTCCCCCGTCGACTCCGCCTACTCCACTCGTCGAGCTGGATTACCAGCGTCGACGAGGGAGCACTTCCTGGTTCGATTTATCGCGTCTTGACAAGACGCGATAAATCGAACCCAGAACATCGATCCTGCGCCTCCGACGCGACGGGTAAGTATAGACTTGAACCAATTTTTTAATTTTCCACCAATTCTTATAGCACTGAAGGAGTCTTCATGCATAGCTTTTATGATTAAAATTATCTTGTATGGAACTGCATATGATTTTGCTATTTTTGATAATGCTGCTCTCCAAACCAAATGAAATACTTTCTTGAAGTTGATGAAAAAAGCAAACAATTTTAACTCCCATTCTCATTCCCTCCTCATTCAACTGTTGGAGTCTGAGTATCTGATCAATGCAACTTCATCCTGGTCTGCAGCCACACTGTTCCTCACCTACTACTTCCACTAAAATTGGCCTTAATCTGTTGATAGCTACTTTCATTATGCTTTTTCTTGGTATTGACAATAATATTATACCTCAATTATTATTCAGATTGGAAGGATCTCCTGTCTTCAGGACTGGTATAACTACTGCCTTTAGGCTGTCATATGGTAGCTTCTCTTGCTCCCATACCTCCTTGTAATTTTTTTTCTAATGCTTTGATAGCACTTGTCAGAACTAATATTAGCAGGTCAACTGTTATTAGGGTGACCAGACAGCAAATGTGAAAAATCGGGACAGGGGGTGGGGGGGTAATAGAAGCCTATATAAGAAAAAGACCCCAAAATCGGGACTGTCCCTATAAAATCGGGACATCTGGTCACCCTAACTGTTATATTGTCTATTCCTTTACATAATGCTTTTACTTTCTCTGATTTCCCAGGAGTCTTGGCTTGTTTGCACCTCTCTTATAATGTTCTTATTTTGTTGCTTGTCCAGACTTTCCTTGTCTGTTTACAAATTCAAATAGTTTTCTCTGCTGAATTTGTGTCACTTCCTTGAATATTTGTCATCTGGTCTGTAGTGAAATGTCTTCATTATCACAAATCAATGGCCTGAAATGCACTTCAAGCATCACCTTGTATGCTTCCCTCACAGAGCTATCCATTAATTTATTGAGATCGAATTTGGCTCCAGTTGCACCCATCTTTTGTCTCAAACCTTAACTAAATCTTAATCTTTTCTATTGGTGGTTCATGGTCACTACCACATTTGTCACTTCTATAGACTCTAACATCCAACAGTGACTGTCTGTGCCTTGTACTGATAATTATGTGTTTTATTTATTTATTTTATTTATTTCAATCTGTTTTATTTATTTTTTTGCTTTGACCATCTGGTGAGTTCTATGTAATCATGTGCATGTGCCAGTAATTAAATTGTGCATCTCATGAGTTCTTAACCTTTCCCCATTATTATTGGCTATTCAGATACTGTGTGGTTTAAAACTATCTATTTGTTTACCATGTCAACTACAAATCTTTTCATAAAATCCATCCTTCTCTTTCTTTTCTGCTGTTTCTGTAAGTGTGGCACAACTGATCATAGTGATGGATAGTTTATTGTAGGCAATAGTAAATCATGCTATGACACTCCACTTAGACACCGGTTTTCAGCTGTTCATTGAAGTAACTGTTCTGTTGTCCACTGCTATAGCAACCCCATCTGTGTGCTCTGCTTGTCATTTGAATGTCCAGAGTAAAGGAAAGTATAATTTCAAAACTCAGCACTCCTGTACCTAGCCAATGTATCTCCTGTATGGACAGTGAGGAAAACTTGTAATTTCCTTCACTCATCTGCTACTGGTTCAGTCTGGCTTGGAGCAAATTGAGTTCTAACATCCCAGTTAGCAATAAATGGAATATGTCTAGTCGTTATTCATGGCCATTTCCATTTCTTAGGCCTGATAGGCCTGCGTCACAATCCATAAGCATAAGAATGGTTTAAGGTACTGTTTCTATAACAAGTGAGTTTCAGATTTAATGCTTTGTTAGGCCAGTCCACCCTATCAAGCTCATAGGAATACCATACTATGGACTTGTGTCTTGCTAGGAACAGGCATTAGAAGTTCCATCTTAATTCAGTGGATTTCCAAGACTAATATGCTTGGAATTCTCAGGTAAGAAATCAGAGTTTTCCTTCACCTAGACAGATTTTACTAAAGAGGTTAAGCATGCTCTGTTTGCCTCAGTTTGAAATCAGTTTTCCTTTTCCTAGACACTGTTGGTTCACAGCACCTTATTCCATAATATTCAGTGCTACTCCTCTGGGTTTCCCCAAGATCAGCTACCTCCATCCACCACTTGACAGATGTGCCTCTATGCAATAGTATCCCAGTGTGAGGAAGTGGCTTATCAGACCAAAATCGGGTACAGGAAAAAATGTTAATTATAAATTAATATTTATAAATGTAATTCTTTCAGAACAGTGTAGAGGCATTTGACAACTTGCTCTGAAACGTCTCTGAAAGTACATAGAAAAAATAATTGCTGAATACAGAACATTTTCATTGGTTGGACTGACTGGTGTTTGATTATGATATTTAGGGCCTGATCCTATAAGCTGGTGAGCACCATCAATTTCCCTTGACCTCATTGAGTGCTGACGATACTGTGTGCTTGTGACAGGGTTGGACTCACCCCTGCAGCGCCTCCTGCTGGTTTCTTCTGGGAATTAGCTCACCAGCCTCTGGAGCACCCTCTGCAGGCCAGTGATCCGCCTGACCACTCTGACCCATGTCCCTCCCAGGACCCAGTGCCCCTTTAACTGGGGTGCTGCCCCCTGGCAGTACCCCCCGAGATCTGGGTCTCCCCTCTCCAGGGGAACCCCCAACCCACTATCCCCACCTCGCCTCAGTCGTAGGCTACTGCCAGTCAACAGCTAGCCCCCGCGCCCTGGGGCAGACTGCAGTATAAGCCACTCATCACAGGCAAAGGGGGTTTGGACCTGCTGCCTCAGCCTACCAGTAGGTTGTCCCTGCAGCCCCAGTATATAGTTGGGCCTAACCCTAGGCCACCGCCTGGGGTTCTCTCAGGCCGGAGATCCCCAGCTCCTCTGGCCTTCCCCAGCCCTGCTCCACCCTAGGTACCTGCTCAGGTCCCCGCCGCCAGGCCCTTCTCCCTCTACAGTCAGAGACTGTCTCTGCTCCTGGCTCACTACCCACTTATAAGGGCCAGCTGGTCCCCGATTAAACTGGCCCCAGCTGTGGCTGCTTCCAATCAGCCCAGATTCCAGCCTCAGCCCTCTCCCAGGGCTGTTTCCAGCCCCTCAGGGCATGAGTGGGGTATCCACCCCGCTACAGTGCTTTAATGTTATTAAGATTACTAACTGTATTTAAGCTCTCCATGTGCACAATTCAGACTGAAGCCAGTGGGAGTTCTGTATGGGATGGTTTTCAGAATTGGAGCCTCTAGTATATGACAGAGTTATTAAAATTATTAACTACTGTATTTTAGAGAAAATCTGTTGTGGTTTTACCCAACATAAATAATCATTTTTACTCTAATATACAGTGAATGAATGATTATTTGCTTCAATTTCTTATTTTAGTGACAATATAATTATTTTATTTGTTAAGCTGAAGTGTCCTTAGCATTTACTCTCAAAGCTCATAATTTCTGAAGGCATGCTGCATTAGCTGCTTTATTAGCTTTCCTGACAGCTTGGAGACAGGCCCTTATAACATGTCATCAGTACATAATATGCTTTTTTCTGAAGAGACTCATTGTAGTTGGTATACACATCACATTATGAAAAATGGTACCCGCAGTATTACAGATTAATATTTCTAAAAAGAGTACATAAATGTTCAAGTATTCCTGTTAGAGATGGCATGAACTAGCATTTTTTTCTAATGTAACAGAAAGGTCTGTGGATTTCTATTTCTAGTATGAAATTTAATAGTACTTTAATTTAAAAAAAATCAGAACAAAAAAACTTTCTTTGCTTTCATCTTCTTGTTTTCAAACTGATTTCACAAGAGATTATACTTATCATTCAGCAAGTGACTCAGTTCATCAAAATCACATTAACTATGGACTTTCAAATATGTAAAACATTAGTAACTTTTCAGAGTACAACTAGGCATATATCTTTGGATTAGAAGGTATGCACCAAACTCATATATTTTCTAGTATATCACTTCTCTTATTACCAGATACTGTAATTCAAGATTTAGCATGTAAATTGCAGTTTTTAGACTTTATGAAAAGCTTCCATTTAGATGAAGGTAAATAAACACATACAGTTGTTCTTCTGATTTAGAACTTGATCCAAAGCTTGATCTATGTCATAGATAATATAAAGGACCAAATTCTGCTTCAGATGTATACAAGGATTCAGTGAAATACACATCTGAGACTAAGAATTTGCTCCATACACATACAGAGCTATTATAAAAGAAACTACCTATCTAACTAACTAACTATGAAAGATGTTGTTTCAGAGCTTATATAGTTACACATGATAGAATAATGCTAAGGTTTTATTGAATGCCCCGAGGAAAAAAAAAAAAAGATGTAACAAAGTGGATGCATACAGATGACTGTGCCATGCAATGATCCTAAACTGTACCATGCATTAAATCAAATGTTCAAATGTTCAAATGTTCAAGTGCATTACAAGTGCATGTACCATGCATTAAATCAAATGCATGGTACATGCACTTGTAATGCACTTGAACTGATATACTATAGTAATAGGTGCTGGGTGAGCACCTAAGATAGATAAGAATAATCTGATTTAAAAAATAAAAAAGAAAGATGAGTATCATAATGACTAACACATTTTCTGTGGGTCTTTCCGCTCTATCGAGTAAATTTCACTCTTATGCAAAGGACCAATGGGAACTGCATGCTTGAAAAGCTTCCAGGATTCCACAAGCTAACTCTGCTGTTTATATTTCTGGGGCTGTTACTGCACACACTTTCCCTCCCTCCATGCCCTGCTAGCTACCGGTGTTGGCCCACCACTGCTACCATGGAAAATTCCTGTAGAAAGAGGGAGATGGTCTTGTGGTTAACACACAAAACTGGGCTGTGGAAAACTGGGGCTCAATGCTTGGCTATGCACAGACTTTGTATGTGACCTTGGTAAATCGTTTAATCTTTCAGAGCCAGAATGTTTAAGGCATCTCAGTTTCTAAATATGAAAATAGGCACCTCATGAGCTTCCTATGCCTCACTTCCCTTTCATCCTTTTCTGTATTTACATTGTAAGTTGTCTGAGGCAGCCACCTTTCCTCTCCAAAAGAAAACAATCAGAAACTTCAAAGCATTTTGGTATTAACATTTCAGTTTTTCATTTTGGAAATATGTTCCAATTTAATTACCAGCCTTAATAGATAATAGAATTTCAAAATAGTCATGGAGGCAATTGTGTAGGAATTGTGTTGGGATGCTGCACTTCATGAAGCAATATTTCACAATGGATAAATGACATGACGTCAGTTAGAAATACTTTTAGTAGATTTACAAAAATATGTTAATAAGTATGTAGCATTTGCTCTAATCAATTCCAACTTCAGCCACAAATATTGTACTCTACTCTACAGGGGGAAAGCAAAAAGAATCCTTCTCCACAGAGCAGCCCTCCAGCCTATGGGAGGAGTAGCTTCTACAGCCATAGATGTATCCCCTGCATGTCACATACACACCCTTCATAGAAGGGTAGGTGAGAGGGGAGATCTCAAAGAAACTGGTGGTAGAGCCTCCCACCCACACCTCTCCCAAGGTCTATTCCTGCCTCACCTCCGAAGCCCACTGTGAAACTGCACATAAGAAATCCCTGCTGAACAAGTGTCTGCAATCTATAGGATCTCTCTCAATAGCTCCAGAGGGAGTTGTTCCACTTTCTAAAAATAATGACATATAAAAGAGTGAGAGATTGACTCTATAGCCCATATAGAGCAAGCTCCTGCAATGGAGGAGTCAGATTCAAGTCCCTGTTCCAATAACTATTTAGCTATATATAGAAAGTGGAACAGCTCCAACAAGAATATCCTATAGTCTGTTGGTTAGGGCACTCACCTGGGATCTGAGTAATGTGTATTCAAGTCCCTGCCACAGTGGCCAACTTTCACATGGTAAATAAGCATCCCGACTTTCACAATAAGGCAAAAATCAAGCTAATCCCATTTCAAAACAAGGCCAAAACAAGCCAATCCCTAAGAACCCCAACACTCCATGTGGCTAGATTCCCCTGGCGTGCAGTCTGGGATTATGGTGGGCCCGCTGTGCACCCCTGACTCTCTCTCCCCTTTGCCCCTGTTTGCCCCCCCACACACACACACCTTGCCCCTGCTTGCCGGGAGCTAATAAAAAAAAAAAAGAAGCAACAAGCTACAAGAAGCAACGAGCTACAAGCCAAACTAGCAACAAGCTAAAAACTAGCCAACAAGCAACTCACAAGACAATTACGCCAAAAACAAGCCCAATTTCTGTGTTTTTTTACGGGTTTGGCATGTCTGGTCCCTGCTCAAAATTAGTCAGAGGCGGGATTTGACCTCTGAGGTGAATGCTCTAACCACCGGGCTATTCAAGGATACACCCAACAGCCAGCCCATCAAGTCTGATCCCCAACTGTCTTGTGTTGTTTAGGCATGCCCTGAGTACACCTACTGAATTGGACTTTGCAGGCAAGGGAACATCAACTTTGAGAATTACTCTGGGTCTTAAAGCATGAGCTAGGGCACTGAGGGAGCAGCTTAGTAGTGACAGGACTTAGGCAGCTGTGTGCATACCCACCAGTGGAAACTTAGGTGCATACAAGTGTTCAGCAACAGCTGAGCAGGGGCTTTGTGAATGCCAGAGGTACCTAAATGTTGGATTTAAGAACCTAAAGAGGAAAATAGGCACCTAAATCCTTGTCATAGTTTCAGGGTAACTGCACCTATATTCTCCCCAGATAGTCCCTCAAAGACACACACAAGTTTTCTTGCTCCCAGCCATCATCTCCCTTAGGTGGAGACCCACATTTCTCTCTCTCTCTCTCCTAACTGGGGTTTTAAGGCTGCACATATCCTTGCTGTGACACTCTGCACCCCAAAGCAACACCCTGACACCCCTATATTCACCAGTCATATATTTATGATATGTTTTGTAGAAAGTATGCCTTGTGAGATATCATTCTAAAAATCTTGATCTGTTGAACATTAATATCCTGTTGGATTGTATGTGCTCTCATTGTATGTGAAGTTATGATGTTTTGCTATGTGTGTGTTACTAAAAGATGTTGTGAAGTTGAAAACATCCACAACAATCCTTTCAGGTACAACAATGAAGAAGCTATACAGTTCTGATGGCTCATGAACAAAAACAATGGGCCATGGGAAAAGATTATCCTCACCTGATGGTCTTTCCTGTGGACACTTCAGTCAGGGTATGAGCAATGGCTGCTAGGACTCAACGAAGAATGCAGGGGCACGTGACTAGATCATATGATACTGAACTACATCTTACTGCTTGTACTTTTCCACAAACTGTTTTAGGGTATTGGCTTGTGTCAGGGTTCCCTCCCCACTCTAAACTCTAGGGTAAAGATGTGGGGACCCACATGAAGAGCTCCTAAGCTTAACTCTACCATCTTAGGTTAAAACCCCCAAGGTACAAAATTCCCTGCACCCTGAGAAATGCTTCTTTCACTGCCATCATCAAGTGTTTTAAACAGGAATCCAGGAAAGGAAACCACTTGAAGCTTTCTCTCCCCCCCAAAATACCCTCTCAAGCCCGTACCCCCCTTTCCTGGGAAGCTTGAGAATAATCTCCTAACCAATTGGTTACACAGTGATCTAAGAAAAACCCACCCCTGGGGTTTTAACACCATAGAAAACAATCAACTTCTTAAAAGAAGGATTTTATTAAAACAAAGAAGGTAAAATCATATCTGTAAAATCAGGATGGTAACTATCTTACAGGGTACTCAATTTCCAAACTCAGAGGGATTCCCCATCTGGACAAAACCTTAAAGTTACAGAAAAAACAGGAATAACCCCTCCCTCTAACACAGGGAACACACACCAAGCAAAATAAACAGAAATCTACTCGCTATGCTGACTAAACTTACTTTAGAAAAGTGAGGATTTGATGAAAAGATGACTGGTTCCTTCTGACTCCAAGGTCACTCTGAGTCTGACAAAGACCCACACACAAAGCTTTCCCCCTCCCAAGATTTGAAAGTATCTTGTCCCCTTATTGGTCAGATGCCGGCCAGGTCAGGTGTCGGTCTGGTTACCTGCATTTCTTAACCCTTTACTGGTAAGAGGATTTTATCTGCATCAGACTCTCTCCCCCTTCCCTTTATATTTATGACAGCTTGAAACAAAGAAGACCCCTCCACATGGAAGAAGCTATAAAAGGGGGAAGTGACATCACCATGAGGCCTCAGTCCCCCTACAACACAACACCTGAAAACACCTAAGGAGCAAACACTGAACTAGGTAAGGAGGTCCCAGATGGGAAAGAAGGAAGTGTGCCTCTGTATGAAAGCTTGGTGGACTGTTTGTACTATCTAACAAGGTGAGACACTGCTTGATTCAAATCCTTTCAAGTTACAAGGCTTAGATAGCATTTCTGTTTATTCCTTAGGTAATCTGCTTTGATCTGTATGCTCACTACTTATAATCACTTAAAATCTATCATTCTGTAGTTAATCAATTTGTTTTACATTTGTTTTTACCTAAAACAGTGTACTTTGCTAGAAGTGCTTGGGGAATCTGCTCAGGGACAAAAACTGGTGCATTGTCCTCTCCACTTTGAGGGAAGAACGGATTTGATAATAAATCCATACTGGTCAGGTTTCTGACCAGGGCAAGACAGTAGAGCTCTGGGGTCCTAGGCTGTGGCGCTGGGAAGAAGCCTTCATGTAACTAGAACTGGGTGTGTCTGTGCCTGTGTAAAAGTTTGTGTGAGTGCAGGACTGGAATTGGTCTGCAGTTTGTCACAGCTGCACAGTGTGAGAGGGAGCCTAGTCTGGTGAGATAGAGGGCTCAGTGGTATTCCAATTCCTGGCGAGGAGGACGTCATCACATCTGCCATACAATGTAAAATCCCTAGTGAGACAGTCTGCCTAAAGGTCTGTATCTGTGCTTTGCTTTGTCTCTGAGGGCTATGAGCAGTGTATTGCCAGCAGCTACAAGTTACCATAGTTCTTTTTCAGGCCTGGTCTACACCACAAAGTTAAGTCAATGTAAGTGACCTTGTGTCACCCTAAGGTCACCCTAGTTGTGCATGTGGCTACAATTAAATTTGTCTCCCACCAAAGTAACTGGCCCATTATGCTGACATAGTAACACCAGCTCCCCAAGCAGCGTTTAGACACAGTAAATGTATGGAAGTCAATGTAGCACAAGTGTAGACACTGCAATACCTATGTTGATACTAACGGGCCTCCAGCAGATGCCCCACAATGCCTGGCACTGACTTCCCGGATCACAATTGTGAACTCCACTTCCTAGGGGTGACTCATACTGGAATGACCCCCTCCATTTTAAACCCCCACAAATATTTGAAATGCCTTTTCCTGGTTGTCCAGCTTGGTGAGCACACCTAGCAGCTCTTCATTGTTGTGCACAACTGCTCAGCTGACCATGCCAGCTACACACTCCAGAGGTGCCCCTGCCTGGAATAGAGAGGAGATATTGGATCTACTGGGCCTGTGGGGAGAAGAGGCTGTGCAAGCACAGCTCTGAACCAGCCATAGAAACTTTGACATCTACAAGCAGATTTCTCGGGAGATGTAGGAGAAGGGGTACACAGTGACCAGCAGCAGTGCCGCATGAAAGCCAAGAAACTGTGGTAGGCATTGATCCAGTCCAAGCTGCAGACCTGCAGCTTTTACAAAGAGCTGCATGCCGTACTTGGCAGAGACCCCACCGCTACCACTCTGAACACCAAGGTGGATATCTCCAAGGAGCCTGAATTGCAGACCGCTGCCATGAGCAGTGAGGACGAGGAGGTGGGTGAGGCAGAGGAGGAGGAGTGTGGGGGACAGGCGACTGGGATGGTTCCAGCTGCGCCGCAAGTCAGGACCTATATTTGACTTCACTGCAGTCCAGCCAGTCCCTGCAGTTGAGCACAGATGAGTTTGATGCAGGGGAAGGAAACTCAAGTAAGTGTATAAACAGATTAACCATTGTAGTGATGGCACCCCCAACTTAGCAGGACACAGTTATAAACTTTTCATTTATTTACTCATACAAGAGTAGTGGTAAACAAAGATTGGTAGAGTTGATATCTTCTTTTTATTCCACTCTTTCCTTGAGAGCCATGCATAACAGTTTGTTTATGTACAAAGGGATGTTCCTTGAATTCTTCTGAGAGAGCTTGATTAAACTTCCATGGAGGTACACTGCAATCCTCTTCTGAAAGTTTCTAGGGATGGCAGCCTTATTTCTTCCTTGAAGAGGACACTTTCCCACACAAGTCAGGGATAACTTCTGCAGTCAACAGGCTGCATACAGGCTTCAGTGACTTTGGGATGCCAGAAGCAGCTGTACTCTTTTTGCCTTTGTTACCCTCAGAAGTGATATAGAACTTAAAACCATCAGCACCTGTGGAAAATGGTGCCAGTATTGAGTGCCAGTGCCCTACGCTCAGTTTCGTGCAATAGAGCAATTCCCTCCCTGTTTTCCTCACTCCTTGTAGATCATATTCAATGTGGCTTGAGTTGAGAGTGGCTCTGGGCACTATCACTCCAAAGCAGAAGTGTCAATAAGGATTTCTTGTTTAACACTTTAGGGAAGCAAGGGAAAGGGGGAGGTCTGAATCTTAAATTTAGCTTTCCCTTCCTACTATCCTGACAACAGTACCTATGTGTGTTTTATCTGTTGTGGTGGTTGTTGTGGTTTTGAGGGCTACCCCCTTCACGCCAGTGAAATGACTGACCTTGATAAGGATGAGAAAAAAGAGGATGCAGGAGGACATGTTCTTCAAGATTCTACAAGTCAGTACGGCATCAGACCTTGAACAGAGGTCCTAGAAGGTGAATATTTCCGACAGTATGAAGAACAAAAGAGCAGATAGGAGAAAGGCACAGGAAAAGGAGAGGGGGATGCACCAGGGCTACTCTGTCAGCAAGCTTGGACCCCCGGGTTCAACAATCCCAAGCTCAGCTCCCATTGCAGTCTGTAGAGAACTGCAGCAAAACATTTCCCTACACACTCAGCATTCCACATGGCCTCAAGACCCGCATGCCTACTCCTCCCACTCCACATCGAAGGAAAGCATGAACAACCACAGCTGCACTTACACTGACCTGTGAGAGCCACGGTTTATGTATGTGTAGCTACAATGGATACCAATGTTCCTTCCTCTTGTTTATTTATTAATGTTCTAATTTTTTTTGAAGTTAAAATGTATTTACTTTTAAGTTCGTCAGATTTTTGGAGCTGTTTTTATAAGTGAATACAACTCTTTTGTTTTGAAAGTTATTTATCTTTAGTCATTTCCAACACATGATGTATAATGCCAGCTGGCAGTGAAAGTAGTGGTCTTGTACACTCACAACCCAGAGGATCAGTGGCAAACAGTGTAGTCATCATAAATGTACAGCAAGCACTCCAACATTAATAGGTGCACTGTCAGTGATATATGCACAGATGTGCAGAAAGCACCACACAATTCCTAACAGGCCCCCAAACTGCAGTGTCAGGTTGAACACAGTACACCACAGCACATTAACCATGGCTCACTGTTAAAGTGCTCTTTCAAAGCCTCTTATATACCTCCTCATGGAGCTCATCTGATAGCCCTTGTGTCTGGCTGTTCAAACTCAGCAGACATCACTTCTCCCCCACCCTGTGGCAAGTTCCCCACCCCCTCTGTTTCTCAAATATTATGCAGCACACAACTCTAACCATTGGGGTATTTTTTTGCAATGAGATCCAATCTGGTGAGTAAACAATGCCAGCACCCTTTCAATCTACCAAAAGCACGTTCAGCTGTCATTATGCACTTGCTTAGTTGGTAGTTGAATCTTTCCTTGGTGCTGTTGAGGTGGTCGGCATATGGCTTTATGAGCCATGGGAGTAAGGGGTAGGCTAGATCCCTTGAGATCACTATTGGCATTTCAAAATAGTCAATGGTAATCCACTGGTCAGAAAAGAAGGCCCCTGTTTGTAGCTTTCTGAACAGTTCTGTGTTCTTAAAGATGTAAGCATTGTGCACCTTCCCTGACCAGCCAAAACTGACCCACCAGCACAACCATAACCATGGAAAAGCACCTTTTTCTGTTGATGTACTCTGTGGCAAAGTGTTCTAGGGCCAAAATAAGGATGTGTATGCCTTCTATTGCTCCACTTCAGTTTGGGAACCCCATAACTACAAAGCCATCCACTATGTCCGCACATTAAGGGTGACCAGATGTCCCGGTTTTATAGGGACAGTCCCGATTTTTGGGTCTTTTTCTTGTATAGGCTCCTATTATCCCCCACCCTTTGTCCCGATTTTTCACACTTGCTGTCTGGTCACCCTAGCTGAGAGTCACAGTTCTGCGTAGCAGGAGACAATCAATGGTTCTGCACACTTGCGTGATAACAGCCCCCACAGTGAATTGTCTCAATCCAAAATGACTACCCTCTTACTGTAGCAATCTGGCACTGCAAGTTTCCACAGAGTGATTGCTGTTTGCTTCTCCATTCTCAGTGCTGCACTTGGTTTGGTGTCTCTGCATTGGATGGCTAGGGAGAGCTTGGCACATGGATCCAGGAATGTGGCCTTGCACATCTGAAAGTTCTACAGCCAGTACTCATCATCTCAAACCTGCATTATGTTGCAATCCCACCAATCAGTGCTTGTTTTTTAGGCCCAGAAGTGGTGCTCCACCATTTGCAGCTTTCTGTGAATGCCACCAACAGCCTGGACTTGATTCTCACTATGTCCCACAGCAAACTGACGACCATGAAATCATCATGTTCCCCACTGTTCTTCTTGCAGCTCTTCAAATACCAGAGGATTGTGCGTCACATGCTTGAAATGGTCATGATAATAGTGCAGCGCTGTGCAGGCTCTGTGCTTCTGTCAGAGATGGTGGACAGCAACAATTTCCACACAGGTTTGTGAGAAATTGAAAATTTGAGCAAAAATTATGGGATAAAGCTGATACTATGGGATGGAGAATATTGCATAAAGGGAAATTGACCCCTTGCTCCCAGTCATCCTTGACCACCATGCATTGCTAAAAGACAGTCAACTAAACTGTGGTGGGTTGCACACATGGGGATACCTACCCATGGTGCACAGCATTGTGCATCGATAGAAGCACTTCTGATGAGTAAGTGCAGCTGTGTGTGAAGGAGCCAAGCATGTATACATGCAATTGATATACAAACTGTGGCAGCTGTATGCCAACATAACATGTGTTGGCAAAACTCTGTAGTGTAGACATGGCGTAAGTAAGTACATTTATTCTGAAGGTAAAAGCATTACACAGAAAACACACACACACAAAAAACAATACAAGTTCCTATATACATGATAAAAGCTTACCAAGGTCATCCATTGGTCTTATGGGACCCTGGTAAACCAAAATCTTCCCAACCTTTCTGTAAGGGATGGGGCTTTTACACAGAATCAAGATCTGTTTCCTGGATCAAACAGAAGGTTGTGAGTCAGTTTAAAATGCAACTTTTTTATGCCATAAGCCCTTTATTTGTCTGTTGGTCTTTGGAAAACCATTTGGACCAGTATATGCAAACCTCCCCATGGGGCGGTATCTCTCTGGAAGAGCTCACAACTTGAGTGATTCACCTTAATCACCCTCACTGTTTTTGGAGGAGCTGTGGCAACTCTTCTCTCCCCTCTCATCACAGATCTGTATACAATCCCTGGGCCACAGAGATACATAAACCATCCACACACTTAATAAAATATGGTCCCCACAGGTACTGCATGTGGTTATGGACCTAGACCCTAAATACCTTTGAAAATTCAGCTCTCGATGTCTAAGTCACTTTTGAAAAAAAGAATTTAGGAGGCTATGGCATGTAGGTTTTTTTTTAAAAAATTTACCCAACATCAGTAAATTATATTGTTCTAACTCACTGTCTGTTAATCTGATATAAAAGAGAAAGTCTGTAATACATTTAGCTCATGAGCAAACCAGCTGTTGCATTCTGTATGAGCTGAAGACCTTTCATTCTTAGATCTAGTGAGTTGTAATATTAGAGTCTGGAAAGTAACAATCTATGGGTTACTATGGCCTGATCCATCTGATCAAAAATAATTCTGTTTCTCTGCTAGCCACAAGTAGAATTGGACATATTTTGTAGCCAGGGCTATTTGGGCAACTTTACAGTCAGAAGGTGGATGCTTTCAATCAAGGGAGTAATATGAGAGAAACAATTTCTTCATAGCACAGCATCACTTTTGCTTTGTCTCTTTTCCACACATAGAATCTATGTGCCCATGCTTGGAGTGTAGGAGTGTATAAGGTTCTAAGAGTTTGTCTTTTTTTAGGAGGCAAAAGTGATTTAGAAAATTTAAACCAACTGGAAAAGAGCAAGTTAAGGTTATATGAATCAAACTGAAATCATTTGGATGAGTCTGGCAAGAGTCTATCTATTTCAATAATAGGGCAAAGGTGCAGCAAACAAAGTAAAGGAAACATAAAATACTAGCTGTTTAAATGCCATTTCAAAATCATCTTCTGTGAAAAATAAAGGTGGCCTTTCATGAGGCAAATATAGGTTGTGATTGCATCATTACAAATTAGGCCACAGAGAGAACCAAAAAGGATTGTTTGTTCAATCTACAGCCCTTATCTGAGTTAGAGTCAAGAAGAAATGAGAAAGGCCTTGGGGAAATCTGGATACCAGAAACAGAATAACTCTAAATGGATGGCAATTTACCTTATTCTATATGATAAACAGAGGAGATGAAGGTAAAGCACTAATCTGCAAATGATCTTAGGAGGCTGAGGGTCCTCAGATACACTATACACTCTGGAGTAGATTCTCTCTACACTGCCTTGCACCTTGTGCAGTATTTCACATGGGTGCCAAGTGGGTGTAAAATGCTATCATTCTGATCTGTAGTGCAGTGGAGGATCAGGCTCTGCTTCTTGATTTATGTAACCTTGCAAATATTTAAATTAGCATGCACAGTAACTCTATTCTGTTTACTAGTTTCAATATGGCTATATTAATGTTTTTACAAACAATTTGTATCATCAATTGTGATGCACAACATACGCCATTTCTCTTTTTATAAGTTGAAGTAATTAATCTTCTAATAGAAAAGGCAGATTCAGCAAATGAAATTTAAAAAACAAAACCCTCTGGCTTTTGCATATCAGAGGCCCTGAAGCAGCTGTTTCTGCAGCCTGTCTCAGTGTGAATGTCTGACCTCGAGCTATGTTATGGCTCTTAGCCACAGCCCTTCATTGTTGGGATTACAGCATTGCCTCACCCCATCTGGAGTCCTAGGAGGCTTTATACGTCAGGCCTATGGCCCCAGCCCTTCTTCTCCCTTTTGGGGCAGAATTTATCCTAGAGGACACTAGCAAGGATTAGTCTCCATACTCAAGAGAGCATGGGGTCTTCAGCTGCAACTGCCCCCCATGTGGAGATTGCCTGGGAGAGAACGTGCTTTGCACTATTTCCCTCCCTTATGCACCCACATGAAAGAGTCAGAAACATCCTGACCCATAGTAATTAATGAGTCAAGAGACAGATAGCATTACATATAATTTTCAATCTCTACACATGTAGCCCTTGTGCAAGGTGCAGTTGGCAGCAACAATGGCTGGGTTCAATGTCTAGGGGTTTCTCTTATCAACATAAAATAGAATTGGCTTGAGCGTCCAACCAGTAATCTGGGGAAACTAAACAACACTCTAGGGGCCTGTAAGAGACAATACTTCCCTTCTTGCCAGCATTGAGTCTGTGTACAACAAAATAAAACTTTTATTAAACGGGAAAAGGGAACCCAACATTAATTTGGGAAACACCACAATCATGATTCAAAAGAATGTCACCATAGGCAAACACCCAACTACAGTGTGTTGGGCAGTGTTCTTTGTCTTGTCCTTTGGTGTGAAAGTCTGACATACAAATGTCCTTTAACATACCACTCCCCTTTCCGTCCATGGCACCCCACTCACAATTGGTGGTCCTTGGTTAGTGAAGACCCAGAGTTCAGAGGTGCATTCACGGTGTTGAGCAAAGCATCTGGTCCTGCCACTGTCTCCCTGCCACTGCTGGGAGCACTAGCCGCTGCTGCACCATCCCTCTGCTACACCATTCGTCTCTCCCCACTGATTGTCATCCCACTTCCAGCACTCTCAGGTTGTGCCAAAAAAACCAACACTAACAATCTTCTGCTGTGACATCACATTCTGATGTTCACTTCTTAATCCAGCTTTCAGTGATTTCAGCAGATAGTAGGAAACCTTATTACCAATGCAGCTTTTGTGTTGCCATTCACTATTCCCACACAACATCTAAGGCTTATTCTCTAGATTTGCTCAGCTGTGAGAACATCTCTAGGAATCATCAGTTGAAAACAAGGACTCTTGATTGAGTCTAATCAGCTCTGTCATTAAACACTGGAAAGGGACAGATGGCACCTCGGACTCTTTAGGCAGAATCCACATCACCAAATAAAAACACCTGTCCCCAACCAACTTTCATCTTCACTAGGATTTGGCCTCTCTACCACATTTTAGCAAGTGAAGTTTATTTTAGGGTGACCCGGCTTGATCAGGACATGTTAAACATAGTCCTTCTGCCCTTTACTCATACAATAACGATAATAACATTCCATTCTCCCTGCATTCAAATATTAGAGCAATATGTAACCCAAAGCTAGCCAAAACTGATCATTTTGGCAAAGCAACTCCATCAGCTACGGACCTACGCAGAGTAGTCATGACTATGCAAACAGGTCTGCTCCTGAAATCTTTTCCCCTAGCTCATCACTAGATATCAGGAGAGAGTTCATTCAGATCCTGTTTACACACATTTCTTTACTTAGCATCCCAGAGCCACAGCACCTCAGTCAATGATCTCAACATGTCATATAAGAAAAGCAGAATTGTGCTGGGTCAGTATTTTTATGAGTACATGGAATAAACAGATGCTGAGAACTCAGTGGATGGAGATCTTCCCTTTGAGACAGTAATCTAACATATGGTTAGGCCTCTGTTATACAGGAGGTCAGACTAGAGGATCACAGTGGTCCTTCTAGCCTTGGAATCTATGAATGAGGTTTAAAATTAAGACCCTGACCATGTCTGGTAAACATCCATGCCACTTTCATAAGGGTAGCCATGTAATTCTGCAGTCTTGAGCAATTTTCCCCCAGTATTTTATTTTTCACTCCCTGCCCTAAACTATTGTGCAAATATTGTTACACATTTAACATAAAGGTGATTACGTTTCCCTAGTGGGGATTCCCATAGATGGGGTTTGTAAAGTGCTTTGGGGTCCTTTTGGATGAAAGTCACTTTTAAAATGTAAGATATTACCATATCATTAAATTATTTAGAGGGTTTTTTTTTCTGATTGTCTCAGAGAAACGTGGATAATAACACTTTCCAAACTTTTTGTGGTATTGTGAAGATTAATTAGCTAACTGGCCAAGTTCTTGTCAGTCTCTGCTCAGTCAAAACTTTCCTTCAAGTTAATGGGAGTTTTTTTAAGTGAGACCTGAGTAATATCTGAGTGAGGACTCGAGACTAAAGATATTTTGGTATCCGAAAATGAAGATTGTTCTAAGTGAGTTAGACATCCAACTCCCATTAGCTTTCACTTTGTAACCGCCCCTTTAGGTGTCTAAGTCCTACGTTTAGGCACTCCTGAGATCTTCAAAACCTCTTCTCAGCTGCCACCTAACTCTGGAGCTGCCTAAAATCCCTAAGCACTTGAGTTTCCACCGTTAAAGTTCCATAGCCACCTAAGTTTCGACCAGTGAGGATGCACACAAAGCCTTAGTCTAGGAGACTGAGCTCCCATCTCATGCCTAACCCCCAGGAGAATCCTTAAATTACGAGTTCCTCTGCAGGGCCCAATGCAATGTGTTCTCAAACTATGCCTAAACCTATATAAAACAATCAGGACTGGGGGACAGGAGGCAGGCACAGAGCTCTCTAGCAGAGGTCACCCAGAATGTGGCCTAACCACACTGGTGTGGGTCTCTCTTAATTTCACTTATAGAAGGTGTTACACTATGTATAAATAATGTAATATGCATTAGGCCAGAGAGTCAGAATGTCTCTATAGTCCAGTGGTTAGGGTAATTCAACTGAGAGGTAGGAAACCTACGTTTAAATTCCTGCTCCACATCAATGGGTTGCGAGGGGGGGACCAGGATCTTCCATATCCTGGGTTAGTTCCCTAACCACTGGGCTAAAATTTATCAGGGAGGCCTGCTTCTTAAACAATAAATTGTTAATGAATTAAGGTACACCTTTTCCACACTTACTGTGGTTGTTTACTCTTTACAATGCTTTCCTCATGCATACAGGTACCTTTAATCAACAAATGCACTTTACTGATTCCGCTACATATTGTAATATTTTAGCTTTTTCATAGACTGCTAACTGAGCTGCACAGTTTGATGACTCAAACGCCTACTTCACAGACCCAGCTGCATACTTTGATGGTACAGCTGTTGAGTTTATAAATATATTACCAATAATACTGTCTGATTTGTCAGTTGGGATGCTTACTTTTATAATTTGGCTCACAACATTCTGCACTAGGTTATTCAGACAGCAATCTTCATTGACGTGAGTTTTGTATTTTAGGTAGGATTTTTCATAGTCTGCTGATTCATTGCATAGTGCATTAGCTCAATTTATCACACACACAAAATAACTTGATAGAGAATTTAAAAGTTCATTTCTTGCTGTGTGCTTAGTATCTATCTACCTACCTATAGAAGTAAGATAATAGAATAGGAAATTAGGTACATTTTCCAATATATTCTACCTATTGTCACAGCTAGGCTGATATATAAGTTAAGGCCTTGATCCTGCAACAAGTGTCCCATGAACAAACACTTGAATTTGCATAGAGCCCCATTTTCTTCAGTGGTGCTCTGTGTGGTCAGAGGTGTCCCCCATGCAGAGATCTTTGAGGATCAGAGCCTAAACCATGAATTACAAGATAATATATAACAGTGGGCAGTGCCATATATTTATGTTCTGAGCCCTTCACTAGAGAAGGAAAGCCATGATTTCCATCCAAAGTTAGATTTGTGATGCCCTATTTATCTGTACAATATCACAAAATTTTAAATATGGATTGCCTTTAAACACTTAGGAGATGTTGACAGTAAGCACCCTTCACAAGGGGTATGCCTTCAACTTTGGAAATTACATGCTGCAACTGAAATAAGCAACTTGATCTGGAAACCTTATAAAAAGTATTCATACAAATATTTCCTGAATTCAAAGAAGATTTAAATTTTGCTCTCAGTTACACCCAGGAAATCATCCTCTTCCCCACTAAAGAAAATAACACATGGAATTGAAAGCAAAAATTAATCTTAAGTAGAAGGAAAAAAGAAAAGCTCCATATTCCAACTGGGGACTTAATATCTTGTGTATTTATTGTGTCCATTATAAAATCAGTTATTAACATTAAAGAATAAATTGACAACAAAGAAACATGCTGTACACTTTATATCACTAACAACCAAGAAAACAACCCTATCACAGGAACGTTATCAGAAGTGGACTATGCCAAAGGGTAGAGCTTACTGTTCCTAATCAAGTATTTGATTTTTTTTTGTTTAACTTTAGCCCAAGGCAATTAAGAACCAATCAAATAATCAATCACAGGGGCATATGTAATCAAAGGAGAAACTTCAGAAACTTCATTTCCATTTTCCCTAATGAGGTCATCATATCAGTTCTCAATATATAATCTTGTGAATTACAAATAAGCTATACATAGCGATACATACTTACACACACACACATACAAAATAATAGAGCAGCGATCATAGAAAACCATGAGATTTTATGCCTCCTTAATAATTTTTCCTCATAAAGGCAGTATTAAACAACTTCAAGTACACAGTGCAATCAGTGTATATGTAAATGCAGCTACTAAAATATGCAACTTAATCAGTAAAGTATGCACAAACTCAACTGTTGGAGTATGCAGCTGGTTCTGTGATAAATATCAAAATATGAAACTTGAGACATAAAGAAAGAAAAGTATAGTGTATCAAATATCTAATTTTTCAAGCCATTATATACAGATTGGCCAGTAGCATAAGCAATGGTCTGACTTGCACAGCAAGCTAAATCAATGAAATTCATAGGTCAATCAAGAAATCATACAGCTTGATCACACTTCACAGCTCCATTGCCAGGGAACCATGGGTGTAAATTAACTAAAGGATGTTCACAAGCCCTTATTTTCAGATTCTGCTCAACTCAGAAAATTGGGCTACGGCTTTAAATTTGGTTCTTGTTCTGTATTCAGAGCCTTGTTTTATATGATTTTCCTGACCCCCTGGGCTGCTCTCCCTCCACCCATTAATCATTTATTTAATCAGTGGCAAAAGTTTGTCTGAGCAATTCTGTAGAAGGCTAAGATTTGGGGGTGTTATTTTTACTTACAGAAGGGTGATTTTCAGAGGAAACAAAAAATCATTAAGTTTTACCCCCTAACAGTCAAGTATACAATTTGATTATGAAAGTATGGAACTTTTTTTCTGAGCTAGTAAAATGTGTATCTACCAAGTCTTTTGATTTAATTGGCATCTCTTAGGCAATATGTATCTAGATTTTTCCAATCACACAGAAATGATGAACAGGGATAGCAGCTCCATATCTGACATTCTTAACCACATCATATTTTATGAGCACTTTTATAACCCATATGTTGCACCGTTACGTCTTTCTGTTAAACTGACTTGCTTACATAAACTAAATCAGTACAAACTATAACATCCTGCAAAGACTTATGCATGTGCTTAACTTTAAAAAAACATGCCTAAATCTTTGCAGGATTGGGATCTTATTTTCTATTTACTGGGAGCCCGTTTGCCTGTGATTATGATAACAGCTGAGGCCTGGTCTACACTAGGACTTTATGTCGAATTTAGCAGCGTTAACTCGATTTTACCCTGCACCCGTCCACATTAGGAAGCTATTTATTTTGACATAAATGGCTCTGTAATTCGATTTCTGTACTCCTCCCCGACGAGGGGAGTAGTGCTAAATTCGACATGGCCATGTCGAATTCGTGTTACTGTGGACGGAATTCGACGCTAATAGCTCCGGGAGCTATCCCACAGTGCACCACTCAGTGGACACTCTGGACAGCAATCTGTACTCGGATGCTCTGACCTGCCACTCAGGAAAAGCCCCGGGAAAATTTGAATTCCTTTTCCTGTCTGGCCAGTTTGAATCTCATTTCCTGTTTGGACATCGTGGCCACCTCAGCAGCACTGGCAATGATGCAGAGCTCTCTAGCAGAGGTGACCATGCAATTGTAGAATAGAAAGAGGGCCCCAGCATGGACTGACCGGGAAGTCTTGGACCTGATCGCTGTGTGGGGTGATGAGTCCGTGCTTTCGGAGCTGCGATCGAAAAGACAGAATGCGAAGATCTACGAGAAGATCTCAAAAGCCATGACGGAGAGAGGATACAGCCGGGATGCAATGCAGTGCCGCGTTAAAATCAAGGAGCTGCGACAGGCGTACCAGAAGACCAAAGAGTCCAACGGACGCTCCAGATCGCAGCCACACACATGCCGTTTTTACGAGGCACTGCATGCTATGCTCGGTGGTGCTGCCACCACTACCCCACCAGTGTCCGTGGACTCCGACGACGGGGTCTTATCTACGGCCACGTCGTCTGAAGTTTTTGCGGACGGTGAAGAAGAGGAAGGAGAGGAAGAGGACGAGGCAGTCGACAGCGCTTTCACCGCTGATTTCCCCGACAGCCAGGATCTGTTCATCACCCTCACTGAGATCCCCTACGAACCGTCCCAAGGCAGCATCCCTGACCAGGAACCAGGCGAAGGATCAGCAGGTCAGTGTTTTAAACATTTATTTGGAATAGAATAGGCATGGTGTGTTAGCAATGTGTTTGTATTGCTTAATTGGCCATAGGCACTTTAGTTTTGAGTCGTTTCCAGTGCAACTACTTGAAAAGTATGTCAATATGTATGGGGATAGAGGAGAAATCCCCATCGGAGGTCTCCGCGAAGCTCTCCTGGAGGTACAGTGAAAGCTTTTGCCTCAGGTTCCCAGGGAGAGCGGCCTTATTGTCTCCTCCATGGTAGGATACTTTCCCGTGCCATGCAAGCTGCAGGTACTCTGGTATCATTGCCTTGCATAGCATGGCTGCATACGGCCCCGGGGTTTGCTGGCATTCACGCAGCATGTGGTCTTTCTCTGTCTCCGTAATCCTCATCAGAGTGATATCAGTCATGGTGCCCTGGTTTGAATGAGTGGTTTTTTTAGTATAGTGACTTCTTGGTTTTTCCTTTAAAGAACGACACCCGGCGGTTTCCATCCACGCGGGGGGGCGGGAGCTGGGAGGCTAACCATTGAAACTTAGCGGTGCGCAGGCAGGGAGAGTTCCCGGGACCGGCCACGCGGAGCGGGGGAAAGGGTAGGCGAGCCATTCAAACAGAGCGGTTCACGGCCACGTACAGTTCCCAGGGCTGGCCACGCGGAGGGGGGGAAAGGGTAGGCGAGCCGTTCAAACAGAGCGGTTCGCGGGCACGTACAGTTCCCGGGACCGGCCACGCGGAGCGGGGGAAAGGGTAGGCGAGCCATTCAAACAGAGCGGTTCACGGGCACGTACAGTTCCCGGGACTGGCCACGCGGAGGGGGGGAAAGGGTAGGCGAGCTGTTGTAGATGAGCTGTTTTGGCAGCAGCAGGAACTGGCCACGGCTAGGAACTGTGCTTGAAACATGGGAGTAGAGCACTGCTGTGAAGTAAGCTCTCAGCAGTCCAAAGGCAACGGCTTACCATGGTCTCCAGAGAGCCGATTTCCAGTGTCCAGCACCGCTTGTGGGATCTGTACACCGGGACCCCAGGCACTCAGTATAAAGACATAATATTCGACCTTGTAGTAAGTGCACATGTGATAGGTACTGTGCATGGTCTTATTCACAGGGAAAGAGTATAGGCATTGTTCAGGAAAAAGTATCTTTCTGAGGAATTCACTCCCTTTCTCCCATCCCACAGCTGCGAGTGTCTCCTGCCCTACCCGTGGATCACCCTCCCAGAGGCTTGCGCTGATCAGGCAGCGCAAAAAGAGAACCCGGGAGGACATGTTCTCAGAATTGATGGTCTGTTCCCAAAAGGAGGCGGCACAGCGGAGAGAGGACGTCTCAAGGTCCGAGCGAGCAGTCAGCGAACGGGAGCAGAGGGATGAAGCTCGCGAGGACAGGTGGCGGCAGGAAGACCAGCAGGTGACTCAAACGCTGCTGGGACTAATGAGGGAGCAAACGGACACGCTCCGGCGCATGGTAGACGTTCTCCAGGACAGGAGACAGGAGGAAAGAGCCCCTCTGTATGTTATTTCCAACCGCCCTCCCCCGCCACAAAGTCCTATCCCCCCCTCACCCAAAGTCACTAGAACAAGGGGAGGCAGGGGCCATGGAAATAATCACTCCACCCCTGCGGACTGCTCCAGTAGCAGAAGGCTCTCATTCCCAAAACTTTAGATGGGTCCTTTCCTTCCCTCCAACCGCTCCCCACAACAGTTCCCTGTCCAGGTTTCATCTCAAAACTATGCTCCCCTTAACAAAAATGTTTGTTCTGTACAGTGCTGTTTCCCTGACTTTCTTTCACAGGACGGTTTGATTTGGGGGGAGGCGGTTAGTAATTTGAGACGACAGGCGGCTGTACCAGGGTACAGACAGGGGGAAAGGTTCAACAGAAAGTCACACTCACATTGCATTCACTAGGCACACTTGTCATTCTGGGAGGGGGTTTTCATGGCACACTTGTCATTCTGGGAGGGGGTTTTCATGTTCTCTATGGGGGGGGGGGGGGCTCTGTGACTTTCTGGTGGGGGAGGGTGGCTGCAGATCTTTTGCGGCCGTCAATAGCCTGCATGACAGATCCATGCAGCAGGGGATCTGTGGCCGCAATCTACAGCCAAAAAGTCACACAGGCCACACCACACAGAGTTGCGAATAGGAGGGGTTGCAGGCTCCCTTGAAACAAGCAGTCCAGCACTGCGGACTGCTCTGGGAGCAGGAGCCTGTCATTCGCCGAGTTTGGAAGCGTCCTTTCCAACACTCCACCCACTCCCCAACCGCAGTATGCGTCCCAGGTTAAACCCTTAACCGAGAAATCATTAATAAAGACGGTTTTAATAAACAATGTTTCCTTTATTATACTTTTAAAGCGTTGAATGAAGGGGGAAAGGGGGTTGGTAATTGGAGAGGATAGGCAACAGAAACTGGGTAAAGAAATGGGTGCAGGTTCAGCTTCTGTTTAAACAAGCGTAACAGTCACTGGTTACCTGGTAAGTCTGGAAGCTAGCTTTCAAAGCTTCCTGGATGCGCAGCGTGTCCCGCTGGGATCTTCTAATTACCCGGGTGTCCGGCTGTGTGTAATCAGCAGCCAGGCGATTTGCCTCAACCTCCCACCCCACCATAAACGTCTCCCCCTTGCTCTCACAGAGATTGTGGAGCACACAGCACGCTGCAATCACAATGGGGATATTTGTTTGGCTGAGATCGGAGTGAGTAAGTAAGCTTCTCCATCTCCCTTTCAGAGGGCCAAAGGCACACTCCACCACCATTCTGCACTTGCTCAGCCAGTAGTTGAAGAGCTCCTTTTCAGTGTCCAGGGCTCCTGTGTATGGCTTCATGAGCCAGGGCATTAGCGGGTAGGCTGGGTCCCCGTGGATCACTATAGGCATCTCCACATCCCCAACACTTATTTTGCGGTCCGGGAAGTAAACACCCTCCTGCAGCCGTCTAAACAGACCAGAGTTTTTGAAAACACGAGCATCACGAACTTTGCCCGGCCATCCGACATTGATGTTGGTAAAACGTCGTTTATGGTCCACTAGTGCTTGCAGCACCATAGAAAAATAGCCCTTTCGGTTAATGTACTGGCTGCCCTGGTGGTCCGGTCCCAGGATAAGGATGTGTGTCCCATCAATAGCCCCGCCGCAGTTTGGGAATCCCATAGCAGAAAAGCCATCTATGATCACCTGCATGTCTCCAAGGGTCACTACCTTTGAGAGCAGCAGGTCAACGATTGCATGGGCAACCTGCATCACAGCAACCCCCACGGTAGATTTGCCTACTCCAAATTGATTCGCGACTGACCGGTAGCTGTCAGGCGTTGCAACCTTCCACAGCGCTATGGCCACTGACTTCTGGATAGTCAGGGCAGCTCTCATTCGGGTGTCTTGGCGCTTCAGGGCAGGGGACAGCAACTCACAAAGTTCCAGGAAAGTGCCCTTACGCATCCGAAAGTTTCACAGCCACTGGGATTCATCCCAGACCTGCAGCACTATGCGGTCCCACCAGTCAGTGCTTGTTTCCCTTGCCCAGAATCGCTGTTCCACAGGATCAACGTGCCCCATTGCCACCATGATGTCTACGGGCCGGGGTCCCGTGGTTTGCGAGAGGTCTGTGCCCATCTCAGAGTTCATGTCCTCCCGGAGCTTCCGTTGCCTCCTCGCCCGATTTCTCTGCATCTGCCTCTGGAAAAGGTGGACAATAAGGCGCGAGGTGTTGACAACGGACAGAACAGCAGCGATAATCGCGGAGGGCTCCATGCTCGCTGTCCTGTGGTGTCCGAGCTGTCAATCACCAGAAAAGGGCACGAATTAATGGCCCGCCGGCGCTTTCACGGAGGGAGGGCGGGAGTGTGGGTCGAATGATGACCTTTACCTATAACCACCCTCGACACATTTTTGGCCCCAGAAGGCACTGGGGACTACACCCAGAATTCCAGTGTGCAGCGGGGACTGCGGGAACTGTGGGATAGCTACCCACAGTGCACCGCTTGCAATGTCGACGCTTGCCCCGTTACTGTGGACTCACAAATTCGATTTCATGTCCTTGGTGTGGATTCGCACGATCGACTTTGCAATATCGGTTTCACAAGTTCGGTTTAAGAAAAATCGAACTACTCTCGTAGTGTAGACGTACCCTGAGACACTAATAAATGGCAAAACTACTGTAACAAATTTGGCTTTGCAAGCAGTTACCTGTGAAAAAGAATTATAAGTCCTGGTATTACATCATTGAAGTTAATGGTGCTTTTGCCATTTAGTTTAATAGAAGTAGGATCATAGCCTTTGCAAAACTACCCCTAAGGTATTTAGATCCTAAAGATACAGGTTGGCACGTAGTGGGATTTTCAAAAGTTTAGATACCTGACTCCCATTGAAATCAAAAGGAATTAGGCACCTAACCTGCTTAGGCCCTTTTGAAAATTCCACTGACCATCTACCTACTCCTTTAGTCAACAAATACCTTTGAATATCTGGCCTGTGAGTGTCTTAAAATCTTAATATCTATGATACAGATAGCATGCATGATCTGCATCATTTAATATTTGTAAAATTGATCCAGTATGAAACCTCACCCTATTCAATAGTATCCAGACTGAAAACTGTGAAATCCTCCTTTCAATGCAGGGGAAAAAAAAGAATTTTCTCCAGTGGAATATTGCCATTTTAAGACAGAAATGTCATCAGTCAGTTAACAATGGAAACAGCTTTTCACTGTATTTTTTTAACATTTCAGAAAAGTTTCAAAATTATATATATATTAAAAAATATGCTTATAGTTCTGTGTAAAATTGTCTTCAACAATCAAAAACCTAATATCGAAACATTAAGAACTGATATAACATTTTAATTACATTTCTTGGTGAAGCTGTTTTATAGTCACTTCTTTATTGGCAGCTGCTTTCTAAGGCTCTGATCCTACAATGAGATTCATGGGAAGGCTCCTGAGTCTGTGTAGAGCCCCTCTGAAGTTAATTGGATTCTGTATGGCGCAAAGGCCTGTGCCCAGTCAGAGCATCTTTTAAGATTGGGGCCTAAGTGTAAAAAGCCTTGTGGTGATAGGGATATAAGAGCTATCATGCTGGATTCCACCTAGTCTCCAACAGTGAAAAATAAACATTTCTTCCTCCATGTTCCTCTGATCATTTCTATCAATATTTCACTTTATATTTCACTAATATTTCACCTTATATTTATCAAGGATTTTTTTTATTGTGGACTTCTGCCTTTCCAATTTATTTGGATGATGATTATAATAATACATGGGACACAATGGGCACAAAATCCTCTCACTGTCTAGGTTGGAATCTTCAAACTAATTTATTCCTGGAATTTCTTGATTGATGTAGGATAGGCTGTCTCATCCACTTACAGCTACAGCTGAGTAATACTTCCTACATTTTGTATGGGAAAATTATTTCTGATGATTTTATAAATCTTACCTGTCCCTAGAAGGAGTACACAAAATGTGCTTAATCCAATTGTAATTAGGGCTGCAGGTTTGTCATGGTTGTAAAAATGTCACTGATACCATGATTTTTCTGATTGTCTGTGACTTTGCTTTGTGTCCACGTCTGAAGTCAAGGCAGACCAGATCCTGTCACACCCAGCCCTGGGGGTGGGACCTGATCCCTGCCCACATGACCCCCATTTTAAATGGTGGGTCCCCTTATTTTACACATTTCCCCCTAAAGCTGTGACTGTTACTAAATTTACCATGACTGTTCCATGATTTTTGCTTTAAAAATGCCATGACAAATCTGCATCCCTAATTATAAACAAATTAAATTACTCCATGTGATGAATTATGAAACTGTATCAGAACCATGGTCCATCTATTCTAGTATCCTCTTTCTGACAGTGGCCGGTACAAGATGCTTCAGAATAAAGTGCAAGAAACCTTGTGTGGATCGTCTGCCTCTCACACTGGAACTCCTCTTCCTAAGGTACTCAAATGGCTCCCATAACCATAGTATCATAGTATAGCACCTCACAATCTTTATCCTCACAACACAGCTGTATGGTGGGGCAATACTCTTATCCACATTTGAAAGACAGAGAACTGAGGCTCAGAGAAGGCAAGGCCCAGATCCACAAAGGTACTTAGGCACCACAGTCTTCACAAAAACCTCCACTGGGTTGCCTCCTAAACTCACTAGGTGCCTACATTTTTCTGTTTGTTTGCTTTGAAAGTTTCCTAGGTACCTAAGTTTCTGGGCATACACACAGCACCTTATTCTAGGAGCATGGATGCTTATCTCCTGTCCAAAAAGGGAAAGAATGTCTATCTCACCCGTGGGACCCAATCCAGTAGACATGCTCAGAGGCTACCTTCTGGACCTATTCAAAATCTGGGGATGTAGTGCCCACCTTATAACTTTTAGCATGATGGTTAGAGCACTCACCTAGATGTGGAAGACCCAGCTTCAATTCTCCTCTCTGTCTGATGGGGAGAAAGAATTTGAATGGGGGACCCACACCTTTTCGGAGAGGGCTTTAACCCCTGGGCTATGGGATATTTTGATGCGGGGGGAGGAGGGCCTCACTCTCTCTTGTTGAAGCTGTTCTACTTTGGCTATATACTGAAAGTACCATTCTTTGGGCCGGATACATAGCAAGTGAGAATGACACTATAGTCTGGTGATTAGGACTCCCATCTGGGAGTTGGGAGACCCAGGCTCCAGTCCTCTTGCTCCAATGACTATAATTATTTATACACAGAGGAACAGCTTCAACAGAAGAGACTGACGACGCTAACCCCTCCTCCCACATTCCCCCCGCTCCCCCAATCAGAATATCCCTTAGCTCAGTGGCTAGAGCACTCTCTTGAAAGATTGGAGAGCCATTTATAAATCCTTTCTTCCCCTTTGCTTGATCACCCTCAACAGATTGTATCTCAGAAGATACTCAGAGTTTTTTCAATATTGATTCAAAGTTTGGAGGGCTGTTTTTTATAAACAGCTTAAGTACCCAAACATTCAGGTCCTTATCCAAAGCATATCCAAATGAGCTCTTTCTGAAAACTGGACTTGAAAAGTGGTGAGAATATTTTACCAAAAACACATCTGTTAGTTCTTGTTCTTGGTTCAGTTGGAAATAGTACAAGAATTCTCTCTTATTGTTCCAAGAAACTTACTTTGCGGCTTACCTGAAACTCAGATGTAAAAAAAATATATGAAAAAAGAGTGATTTTTATGAAACCCTAGCAAGTTTTGTCCAAATTAAATTACAATTCAGGGTAAAGATTCACTTTTGTTATGTGAACTTCTTTCATCTTCAAACTTAGGCTGGAAATATAAGGACAGGGTGTTTGTGTTTGTTTTTGTTCTTCTTTGGTGTGGGGTGGTTGGCTTGATTTCTGGTAATTGCTGCTTCTAGTCACACTTAGAATACTGCTAGTACAGATGTTCTAGAATTTCAACATACAGTCTGGATGGTAGGAGGACTCAAGATGATCCTGGCGAAACCTAAAAAAATGCAGAAGTATACAAAAAATGAAAAAATAATTATTGTAATACTGGTGGAAAGTTATACAAAAATAATAAAAAATCAAAATGTGTTGTTTGACTCTTGGGCAAAGGTTTGACTCAGGTTTTTTTTTTCCTTTCCTTTTTCTTTAAAGGTGAATCCCATCTCCTACACCCTAAATTTTATTTTTTTCCATTTAAGAAATACAAAATGCACCAAAACATGTATACATCATGCCCTATGCCCCATGAAGGGCCGGTTTCTTTTATTTCACCAGTTTAATTCTTCTAGGCTAGATCCTGGTCTACAGTACATTCCTTGAACCACCCTGGCAGTGCTAAGATGCCACAAAAGTTCCTTAAATAGGCAGTTGAAGACTTTTTCCAGCTTGGTAGGATGTCCTTCCTGCTCCACTGGGAGGATGTCTTCAATAATATCAGACAGATGGTGGAGCAGCACCCTTTCCATGAGCTTGCTGGTGGTTGAGAGGAGAGAGATGGGACTGTAACTGACTGTGTCCTCTGGGGGGTTCCCAGGCTTCAGTAGGGCAACCACCGTTCCCTGTCGCCAGCTTGTTGGCACTTCTCCAGTTCTATGCATGGCAGTGAAAAGCACCACCAGCCATTCCCGTCACCGTCTCCTCAGATACTTGAGAAACTCTGAAGGAATGCCATCAACCCTTGCAGCTTTCCAGCTTTTGGTTTCCACCCGTGCAACATTGATCTTCTCAACAGAATATGGGGAAGAGAGTGGGGATTCCTCTGGGCATTGTTGTAGGTTTATGTGGAGTTCCCACTGACCTCCTGGTGTGTAATCTTGTCTGTCGGCATCTTGCTGTTAGAAAGAAGATGAGAGGCAACAGCATTTGCTGTCACCTTTGCTGAGCATTGCATTACTGGCTGGGATCCTCCAAGTTGCCGCAAAAGAGCCCAGGCCTTACAGCTCGAATGGGTCTGGCTTTCAATGGTCTCATTCCACCTTTCCAGGCGTGCCAAATTCAAGGACTCAAGCAGTTCAGTGGCTTTATTTGGTTTGCTGCTCTTTTCATATTCCCTCAGGAGAGACTCAGATTCTTGTGTCCGGCAGGGGGTGAAAACCTTGTGGGGACCACAAGGGATGTACTTCTTAGCAGTTGATTTTAGGATGTTTGTAAAATGACCGAAGTTTCTAGCTATTGGTTCAAGCCGTGGGATCTGAGATTCTGCTTCTGAAGTCAGCCTTGTGGAAATTCTAACGTGGATTTGGCACAGACTGCAGAAGAGGCACTTTCAGGCCAATCTGGAGGATGATTGGGGGTTGTTGGCTATGCGGGAAGTGACTTGGGATGTTCTTATCGTGGCCAGTGGGACACCTGTACTATTATGGGTCACAAAACACAGGTCAGGGTTGTGATCCATTGTCCACCTCACAGACCAAAATGATCCAGGTTGCTTCAAATCATAGAGCACTGGAGGTCTTCAAGGGAGGCCCATTCTGTGATCTGTTCCCCGTCTGTGTCATTTGAGCAGTATCTCCAGTCTTTGTGATGGCTGTTAAAGTCACCTATATAGATGGCTGGATGAGGAAGTTAAGGTAAGATGGGATCAGGCCACATGATGTTAGGTGGCTTGTACATGCTTACTATAATGATGTCCCTAATTCTAACCATGTTGATCTCTCTTCCTCTGGTCAATGATTCTTCCAAAACTTCCACATCTCTAATCCATTTTGCATGTACACTGCTAACCCATGTTCTGGATGGTTGATAGCAGCAATTTTGGAATAGCCATAGATTTCATGTCTGGAAGCTTTATCTTCTTCTTTCACGTGTTTCTTGGAGAGCCACAATGTCAATGTGATGGTCTTTGAGGGTCCTCGAGAGGTAATCCCTGGACATCCCTGGACATCCCTTCTACATTAAGTTGGTATATTCGGAGGACTGGTCCAACTGTTCTTTTTTGGTCCTTGAAAAGGCAGTTTGAGGAACTATAATCATTGCTATGTTCACTGGGAGGTTGGTAAAACGACGTCCAGTGGCCAATTGATGATATTGGTATCTTGGTGGATTTGCCCAAAACACAGAGCACAAAAACCACTAGCACTTAACAGAAGTATCATGTGAAGGTTACTTCACATGGTAAAGGGCACTGAGGAAATTGTTGAGGTGCTGAGAAGGACTGTTCTCAAATTTACTCCACCAGATCGGAGAATCACCATGACTCACATATATATATAGTCTAAGATGTAATGTGCCCTATATAATATTTGATATTGTATATTAAGATGTGATGTGCAAAGTAAGATTTTCTTATTGAGCAGATGAGGTTACTATTTCCTGAATTTTAGGA
Source organism: Chelydra serpentina (assembly GCA_037349315.1). NCBI lineage: Eukaryota > Metazoa > Chordata > Testudines > Chelydridae > Chelydra > Chelydra serpentina. The sequence continues at coordinate 84,809,170 of JBAIAC010000004.1, forward strand.
CTCCAGTGTCCCTTTCCAGTGTCACTAAAATGGAGGGAAACCTTTTCCCACTAATTCTGCTCAATGGGGTATTTTCCAATAATGAGAAGCCCCAATATCATTTTTTTCACCTGAGTCATGAGAATGTTTTAGCTGGAAGTGGTACGAGGGGGCTAATAAGGGGAGTGTAGTACATGCTGCCTTTTTATTTGATCTATAAACATTAGTGCTCCTTGTTGTACCAGCTGGCCTACTCTCTGGATGCTTGCCTTTGCCCAATTATTTTGATATATTCTCTACATAGCCAAGAGGGAGGAGGGGAATAATGGGTTACTCTGTATTGAGGAAAGCAGGAATGTAAAATGTTGATTTTCCCCCCCAACAAATATCTGCCAAATCTCAAGTGTATGTATCATAAATGTCTTTTGTAACCATCTGTTCCAGAAATAGAGAAGAAAAAGAACTTGCATGTCTCTGAAAAGCAAAATAACGCATCTCACACCTACAGTATAACAAGCCTTTAGGGGAGCCAACAAACTAGTAGATAATGGAAAACTAGTAGATACAATTTAGTTGGACACTCAGAAAACCCCTCATATAAAGGTAATAAGAAAACTATGTGGCCAGTGGGTGAGAGGGATTGCAAACTGTTAAGAAACAGAACACAGAGTTGTAATAAATGCTCAGTTCTCTATGTGGAAATTTTTTTGTTTGTTTTTGTCAAAATTTCAGCAGCTTGGCAAAATACCAAACAATATTTCAGCTGAAAACTAAAATACTTAGATTAAAAATGGTAGCATTCTGCCTCATAAGGGTGCATTATGATCTCATTCTCTTCTGTGAGTTGGGATCTCTGGCCACATAGCATCTCCCATAAAAGTTGATGAGAGGACTTGTCTGTCTGCAGATGTTTGATTGAAAGCCAAACATCTGATCTACAGAAAAAGTGGTCCCTCTTCCTGACGTCAGTCTGTACATTACTTGTAGCTTCTCTTGGCCTCCTCTCGGTGGGTTTTCAGGTCATCTTGGGTCCAATGGATCTCTTCCACCCATACTAAGGCTGCTGGGTTGGATATGGACAGGGGTAGTTCTGGGTAAAATTGAGGGTGGAACGCATAGTTTAAAAAAAAATGGGTGGTGCCCTTGTTCCATGTTACTGTACATGAACTCGATGTGGGGTAGTAGTGAGGCCCAGTCATCGTGGTGGTAGTTTATATAGCACGTAGGTTCTATTCCAAAATTTTGTTTGTTTTCTTTGCTTGACCATTTCACTGTAGGTAAGAGATTAAAATAGGAGAGCATCTAAGTTCCCTGTAAGTTGTGCTGTGTGTGGCAAACTATTTAGCGCCATGGAGGTGCTTAGGGAACCCGCATGGGGAGCTGCCACAGCCAGGGGCCAGCTGGGGTGGGGGCACCCATCCCCCGGCCCCCACCTAAACCAGTCCCCAACCAGCCACGGGAGCCCTGGCCCCAGCTCAGACTGCGGCCTGGATCTGCCACAGTTGGGATGCCTGGATATGCCAGAGAAGCGTGGCCAAGGCGGCGCGGCCCGGGCGGCCTGGACCCAGCCTTGGCTAGGGCGGCCCTCTCCCGGTCCAGACCTGCTGGGACCAGGGGAGGGGTGCCTATCCTGTAGCAGCGACAAAGAGTCCTGTGGCACCTTATAGCCTAACAGACGTACTGGAGCATAAGCTTTCGTGGCTGATGCAAGAAGTGGGTATTCTCCCATGAAAGCTTATGCTCCAATACGTCTGTTAGTCTATAAGGTGCTGCAGGACTCTTTGCCGCTTCTACAGATCCAGACTAATACGGCTACCCCTCTGATACTATCCTGTAGCACAAGCCACAGAGCTCCATTGGTGGGGAGGGGCGCCCCTCCCCCTCCAGCCCAGGTGGTGCTATGGGGAGAGAGAGAGATGGGGAGAGTCCTCTCTCCCCACCGTAGCCCCGGAGCACCCTCGTTCACCCAAAATCCCTCATCCCTGGCCCCATCCCAGAGCCCGCATCCCCAGTTGGAGCCCTCACCCCTTGCACCCAACCCTCTGCCCCAGCCCTGAGCTCCTCATCCACGACCCTACCCCAGAGCCCACACCCCCCACGCAGAGCCCTCACAGCCCTGCACCTCAACCCTCTGCCCCAGCCCTGAGCCCCCTCCCATACGCCAAACCCCTCGGACCCACCCACACCACATTAATTTTGTTATGTGCACCAATATGAAGTTAATGTGTCACACTTCACCTCCATATTGGTGCACATAGCAAAATTCATTCCGCACATGGGTGGGAAAAATGAGAGGGAACACTGGAGAGCATGCACCTATCTTTCATAAATTAGTCTTAGAATTGCCATTTAGCTATCTTAGGCACAGGACACATATGATGGTAAGAACAGAAAAGGGCACATCATCAGTTCTTTTGACTATGATTCCAAATTTTATTTTTTATATTGAAATCAGTAATTCTGACAGCCATATATGAAATAACATTTACTGTTATAACAGTGCATGTTATTTCATACACTCCAAATATACTGATTTGTTGTCCTGTCCTGTAGTCCTTACTCAAGCAAAACTCCTTCATTGTTGATGATTTAGTCGCTCCCAGCTTATACGATGAAAAAGAAAACTTGCAAGTACATAATAGAGGCAGTTTTGCTTTTGGCCTCCTGCTGGCCCGGTAACATATCTATATCTATCTAGGTCTATGATGCTTGGCACAGTAGGTGTGCTTAGATCCATAACTATTTATTTATTTAAATAGCACTATTTAGTTGCTAGGTGCTTTGTACAAAAAATTAAAAGACACAGTTTCTGCCCTGAAAAAGTTGCTGATAAGTGGAAAGGTCAAGTAATCCTTTTACATATGAATAGTCATGTTGAATATAGACAATATTTGACAACACTTGACAATAGATAAAGGGCAAACAGAAGGGGCGGGAGTGTGGGAATAGAGGATAAAGGTAACCTAAATAATATTCTTTGTGTACATCACCCATTGAACAATTCTAATAGAAAATAAGCAATCAGACCATGCATGCGCTTAAAAGTTATTTTTATATATATATAATTTTATATATATATAATTAATTAGCTTACTGAATTGGCACTCAGAAAAGGAGAACTGGGTGGATGAAACGCTAATGCTATTGAACCCTCAATGAGATTTCACCCAATATTCTTAATTTCACTAAAATCCCACAAATGTACAATATTTGTATTGAATTTGTTATGCAATCTTAGTACTGTGAACCAGCCTTTCACTATGTTGAAAACTAGGAGAAATCAAAGATTTTATTTAGTGTTATGTATTAGCAGAACAATGGTTTTCTAATATTTGAGGCCAGATCTTCAGTTGGTGTAAATTAATGCTGCTCCACTGATTTCAGTGCAGCTGTATTGATTTACACCATCTCTGGATCTGGCTCTGAGAGCTTATTGCCTATTGATGTTAATTTGCCTTATGGTAAGAAAAGTTTAGCAAAACACATATTAACTGGAGTTGTTTGGTTTATAAAACTATTGCTTATTACCTGCAGTTTTGGACTGGTACTTGGCACTTTTGTTTAGTCTGTGAGCCAACAGCTTTCCATTAACAGCTTCAGTTTAAATAATTAGATGGAGAGTAGGATGTTGGAATATACAATGGCAGAAGGCATAAACACAGAATAATAATTCTGTGAAACAGTAACAGTTTAAACTGTATGTTCATGACAAAAGAAGAATAACATGATTTTTATTCTTCTGCTAACATAAAATATAAAAATTGCATATATGTGTAGTTTGCATTTGTAGAACATATTTTATTTATGAGGTTCTTTTATTTGTTAATTTATCTATGAATGTTTTTGATGGGGTGGTTATTTTGTATGCCTTTTCATTTATTTCCAGATTAGTTTTAGAGTCTGGTTGACTTATAGTTCTGTTTGTCTTTCCTTTATTTAATTGCAGTTCCATTTTCTATAGGCTACTTGTACAATTTGGTTGAGATATAAATATCATACACTATTAACTGTATGTTAAATAGAAATAATTCTTTTGCTAAAACTACTCAAATAAAGTTTTCATGACATTACTTAGGTATGAAATATTGTACTGTTTCTGTGTACTTGAAATACGGAAAGGAATATGAATATTTCCGTAGATCTGGTATAGAGTTCATAAATACATGCAAATACTCCTTTTCAACTCACTATTCAAATGGATGAAGTGCTATCACTAACTATTCTGAACATTGGATTGTAGCAAATGCATTGCAATCGTCAAAGCCCAGTATTGATTACAATCTTATACGAAGGGTTGTTTTGTTACTCTTACTGTGGAACTGATAGACTTAGACTGACTGCTTTCATTAGTCGAAAAAAAAAGAGTGTTCACGACAGGTTAAAAGCTTTTCCTTAAATTAAAACACATGTTTTTTATGTACTAATGACCTGAAAACTTTTATTTTCTATAACTTTATTTTAACAATTTGACTATTCTGAAGTTAAGCATCTGCCTTATACAGAATTTTAATATTAATACAGACTATAGGTCCCATCTGGTTCAGAATTCCAGTATTCTGTCATTTGCAGTGGTCAATTCATCATGCCTCAAAGAGAAAGACTCAATTTGCACCTAACCCTCTTAATCTCTGTAGGTGATCGGTATTACCTTAATGAAAAGAACATATGCTTTATTACTGAGAGAGTGGCAGTGGAAGTGTAGATTACAGTCCATTCCTTGGCTTCTTTGTCTGGACCATGACTGAGGAAGATCCTGTGTTGTAACACTAAGCACAACAGATGGTGTTAGACTAAAAGCCAGAGAGAAATATAAGAGCTTTCTAAATAGAGACTACATCTAGATTTGTTTCAGATGGGGTCCCTTTAATTCCATGTCATTCAAGAACACCTCAACATTTGCAAATGATATTCAGTACGGTCCTTATTTCATATGGTCTCGTGATATCTGTAAACTTACACTTGCCACCAGTGAGGATGCTGTCGGAATACATTAAAGGCCTGTTTGTGATATTTTGCATATGTATTATAATCTTGCCCTCTATTGCACACCATGAGGTGTGGATAGCATGTTGTTGATGTGCTAACAAGTAACAATTAGAAATAATTTTTAAGTTTGTGGATATTTATTTTTAAATTTCTCTTCATAAAGGTAAACCACGTATCAACACTTTTTTAATTAAAAGTCCTATTGTGGTTTCTGTAAACCTTTGTGAAATTGCAGGACTAGTCACCTAAATGCCTATATTCAGAGACTTAACCACCATCAGAGTTCATTACACTTGAAATGATCCCATCCAACATCAGAGTACTTGCCATCCATATCTATAATGTAAGGGTCTCCAAGAGTAAATGGATTCTCTTCCATACTTAATTATTCTCCATTCTGTTCCTTGAATAAGGGTCAAGAGGTTATCCTTAGATGTCTCTAGCCGTGACCTGCTTTTCTGTCACCTGATTCTATCACATATTATGTGATGAACAGCTTGTGTGGAATTCATATAGACACCCTTCCATAGAATACCAGAATTATATTTATATCCCAAACAGTGCTTCCTAAAACCATGGAAGGAAGAAGATCAGAAAGCAAGGACTTCACTCTCCCAGTCTAGTTTATTTGGGAATTGCTGAGATACTATGATGTTGGGTAGCAAACAAATTGAGATAAAGAGCCAAAAGCCACATGAGGATCTTGCAAAAAGGTGAGTAGTTAATAGGTGACTGCCCGGTTGGTCATACCTACTGTAATTTCCTGCAGTGCTTACCTTCACAGATCTTGCCTATGCCAAACAAATTCATAGCCAGCACTCACCACATTTCCAGCTCCACTGCTCTCATCAAGGGTAGAATCTGTACTGCAAACAAAGATCACATGTTTTATCACCAGATCATCTAAAACACCTATATCATAAGTTCCCAGGACTCATTTATTAATATTATAAATGCGTTGACAATGTTCACCAAGCAATTGCGCTGGATCAGTACTATACTACTGTACTAATTGAACATAGCAGATAGTGTGGGGTTTTGTGTTCATTTGGTTTTTGAGTGGGTGAGGAGGGAATTGACTATCCATATTAAGAGAGACTATTGAAGTTAGTGCCTAGGCACTTTTGAAAATGCCACCAAGCATCTATCTGCATCTTTAGGCACCTAAAGACATTGAACATTTGGACCTATGTGACTTCTCCAAGGTCACATATAAGCCTGCGGCACAGCAAAAAAATTAACTCAGGTCTCCTGAGTCCTGGGCTATCTGCCCTAGCCATTGACCCATGTTTTATTTGGTATCTAATAATCAGTGATTTTTTTTTTCTGATGTTGTTTCTAATCTCTGTTAAAGAAGAGCTATAGGAGTAATAAATACATGTGAGTGCTTAAAAACTACCTTCTAGATTTGGAAGACAACATTTTGAGCTACAAATAAATCTCTCTGATTTCTACTTACTTGATAAGTTTAACAACAACAAAAAAGCATGTAATTACTTTCTTCTCCCACAGGCAAAACAGTCATAATAAGATGTGCCATATATTTTCATCTCATATGCTACATTAGATTTCTAACAAGAAGAAAATGTGAAAGGCTAGTCATTCCAGGCATGCATACTCCTTTAACTAGATAACCATATAAGTTTGCAATGGTTTCCTAGGCTGTTTGTGTAACTCATGGGAGCTTGTTGTACAGAACTGAGCTTTCTAGATGTCATTACAACTCATTATTCCCAAGTGTCCCAGAGTTGTCAGAACTAACCATATTATCAGAGCTGCTGAGAGACAAAAACAATCAGAATAAAGTTATTCGTTTTTTTTTCTTTCAAGTATATAAGTTCAAGCGTCTAAAAGCTTCTACAGAACAAAATTATAAGAATTCAAGTATCACTTTCGAACTTAAGTGAATGTTTTTGATGAAGTGGAGCTCGAATCAATCACTTTTAGGAACAATTAAAATTAAAGCTTGTGCCAGACACACACAAAACATAATTAAAACAATGACAAAATTAATGCAAAGTATTATAAGTAACATCATTACTTTCAAATCCACACATATTACTCTACAAGAGCCACTGAACAGCTGTTTTTATTGACTTTTGTCTCAGAGTAATTTTAAAGTTGCTTTAGTTCAGAGGCTCTTGACAAGACCGACTGAGACAACTTATGATGCTTAATGTAATAGTACAAGGTGTCTCTAAATATTGGCTTGGAATTAATGGCTTATTGAATGATAAATGCCAGCAATATAATTACACATATGTGATTATTGGTGCTGGAACACCGATAATCACATATGGAACATATGTGAACATCAAGTGTTTTTAAATATTTAATTGTTTATACTAAGTGGAAGACCTTCAGCAAGAGGGATTGAGGAGCACCCAACCCAGAATATCCAAGAGCTGAGGGTTTTGGGTGCTCCCTTCTCCTGTAGGAAACCCAACTTCAAGTCTCTGCACTGAATCAGGCAGAAGAGGGCTGGAGTCTGTTCTGATGGCAGAGGATTGTGTATGGTAAACTGATTTCTAACTGTGATGGTATAGTTTGTTCAGTTGCAGAACACTGCTTATAAAACACTTCGTAATGTGGCACTTGTGCTACTTTAGACAGCATGCTGTCACTAAGCAACCTTCATAGGAGCCGATGTCCGTTGGCTCTGGTGGGTGCGTCGGGGGTGGGGCCCCGCAACGTTGGCCGGCGTCAGGGGGCGGGGCCCTGCAACGTCGCCTGGCGTTGGGGGTGGAACCCCGCAGCATCACCCGGCGTCAGGGGTGAAGGTAAGTGCTCCGGTCACGGGCGTGGGGCTGGCGGGGAGCTGCCGGTGGGTGATGAGCACCCACCAATTTTTCCCCGTGGGTGCTCCAGCCCCGGAGCACCCACGGAGTCAGCGCCTATGACCTGTATACATTTCCCTCTGTAAAGGGAGCTGTACTCCACTCTACTCCAAGTTTTGAAAAGTAATTGTATTTTCTCTCAGGTGTCACAGAACATGCCTAATAAAGTTGGGCTGGTTGAAATTTTTATCTTGAAATTTTTTGACTGAAAATTGTGCTTTTGACTAATCAAGAAATGTATCTGAAAGTGTCTGCTTTCCACAATTTTCATTGGAAAAAGAAAATACAAAATATTTCAGTTTTCTCATGGAAACATAGGTCTGGAAGGGACCTTGATAAGCCATCTACTCCAGTCCCCTGTACTAGGGTTACCAGGCATTCAGTTTTTGAGCGGAACACCCGGTCAAAAAGGCACCCTGGAGGCTGCAGTTGGCACTGCCGACTGGTCCGTTAAAAGTCTGGTCGGCGGCGCAGTGAGGGCCCAGGGCTAAGGCAGACTCCCTGCCTGCCTTACCACCATGTGGCTCCCGTAAGGAGACACCTGGTCCCTGGAGCCCCTAGATGCATTGGCAGCCAGGGAGGCTCTGTGCACTGCCCCCCACCCTGGGGTTCAGCTCTGCAGCTCCCATTGGATGGGAACCACGATCAACGGGAGCTGTGGGGGCTGTGCCTGTGGGCGAGGTGCTTGCAGGCACAAGGGCAGTGCACGGAGCCTCCCTGGCACCGTCCACGAGTCTAGGGGCTGCAGGGACCTGGTGGCCACTTCCCAGGAGCTGCAGTAACACCCTGGCCCCCATCCGTGACCCTTCTCCTTTACCACAAACCCCTCATCCCCAGCCCTACCCTAGAGTCCACAGCCGTAGCCTGTCCCCCCACACACACACTCCAGACCCCTCAGCCACAGCCTGGATCCCCCTCCTGCAGCCCAAGCCCCTCATCCTCGGTTCAACCCCAGAGCCCACCCCCTGCATCCCAGCCCCCTGCCCCAGCCTGATGAAAGTGACTGAGGGTGGGGGAGAGCGAGGAACGGAGGGAGAGGGATGGAGACAGCGGGGCAGGGCCTTGGAGAAGGGGCAGGGCAGGGGTGAGGCCTCAGGAAAGGTGTGGGGCAGATCAAGGCAAAGGTGTTCGGTTTTGTGCGATTGGAAAGTTGGCAACCCTACCCTGTACCAAGGCAGGGCTAACTATTATCTAGATCAATCCTGACAGCAGGAGTTTGTCTAACCTGCTCTTAAAAACTCCCAGTGATGGAGATTCCACATCCTCCCATTTCCAGCGCTTAAATACCCTTATAGGTAGGATTTTTGTCTTTGTGTCTAACCTAAATCTCCCTTGTTGTAATTTAAGACCATTAGTTCTTGTTCTGGCCTCAGTGGATTAGGAGAACAATGTATTACCCCCCCTTTTTATAACAACCTTTTATGTACTTGAAGACTGGTATCATGTCCCCCCCTCAGTATTCTCTTCTTCAGACCAAACAAACCCATTTTTTTCAAACTTTTCTCATTAATCGTGTTTTCTAGACCTTGAATCATTTTTGTTGCTCTCCTCTGGACTTTCTCTAGTTTGTCCACATCTTTCCCAATGTATGGTGTCCAGAACTGGACACAATACTTCAGCTGAGGCCTTATCAGTGCTGAATAAAGTGGAAGAATTACTTCTCATGTCTTGCTTACAGAACTCCTGTTAACACACCCATGTTTACTTTATTTTTTGCAACCATATTACATCGTTGACTCATATTTCATTTGTGAACCATTATAATGTTTGGAGTCTTTTCTAGTACTCCTTTCTAGGCAGTCATTTACCATTTTTTATTTGATATTGAAAATCGTTTGAGGAAAATTTGCATAAATACATCCTCTCCCCTTTTGTCAGTGGGAACAAAAGCCATTTCCACGAGTTGTACTAATAAGAGCCAGTATCCATGTGCATGTGCATGTCTTACAAAAAGCCAGTGAGAACTCTTCATGCATCCATTTTTGTTCCTCCCAGTTAATACTTCCAATTGGTATCTATTGTTTATACTATTTGATACGAATTCTACACTTTTTTGTACAGCACAACTGGAGTGGATACCTCTGGTTCATACAAAGGTAGCTGTGGAATTCACTCAGGTGACTGCAGCTTTCCCACTTGAAAAGTCCTGTTGGGTATGCTCCTGCACCACTGAAGGCAAAAAGTTTTGCCACTAACTTCAACAGGAGCACAACTGGACCCACTGACCAGACCCCTTATTCTGATATGATGCTCATCTGAGACAGCTGGCAAAGAAATGTGCATTTTCAAAGAGTTTAAAAGAACTGACCCACAAATCCCTTTGAAAATCTGAGCCAAATAGGTCAAGTAAGAGCCTCAGGTTATGATCCTGAGAGATGGTGAGCACTTAGAGCTTCAATTACTGACAAGGATAGTCAAGGACCCCTAGCATCTCCAAGGAGGAGCTCAGCACTTCACAGGAGATCAGGACTTGCATTTTAAATGCATCTGTTCTCTTTGTTTCTTTTAATGGAAAGCTATTTGTAAGACGTTTTACTGTATTCATTGATATTCAATAAAGTAGCTCTAAAGTGCCTTGGGCAAAGTTGTTCTTTGAAATAAACAAATAAATGTTAGATTTTTACCAAAATAGTAATAGGGAAAACTGATGTTAAGATCTATCAGGAAAGATGCTACAGTTGGCTAAAGGCATATATAATTTCTGATTCCATCATTTTAAAAAGGACCTTTTCATGGATTAAAATAATTTCTAGCAGCCATTCCTCTACTACTGCCTAAAAATAAAAACAAAAACTAAACCCAAGTCTCTACATTAGTGTGGGTAAATGCTAGACATGCAAATACAAAGCTCAAATTAGGAATAAAATAATACCATGGTTGCCTCATTTTTTAATTTTAAGAATTGTCACCTTGTTTCATAAAGTGCTTTGTGTGTATATAAAATGGGTCTTCCATTCCTTTAAAGCTGCTTCATGGGCACCTTAAGGAAAATAATCTATCCAGAAAGGTTTATAAAGCAACAGTCATTATCATACATCAGCCTAATTAATGGAAATATATTCATTTCACTACGATTTTAATGAAATGCAATAAAATCTTTGATCAAGCCTGGGAAACCGCAAAACAGATTTTTTTCTTTAAGAAAAAAAGACAAATACAAGCAGCACTGCAGGCACCAGCCTAAGAAAAAAAACATGTTCTGTTTTGATATAATTATTCTGCCCTTTGTATGTTTTTTTTAACTATTAGAATAAACATTAATAATATGAAAAGAATATGCACTCTAGAGCCTTTCCACTGCATATATTGGTATCTTAAAATGTCAAACTAGTGCTGTACATCTAAATAAAAATTACTAAAGAACACCATTATGTGCTTGTTAATCACTTGCAGAAATACATGTAGTTCCACTGGGAAACAATCTCATTTTATCAGACAGGTAAATAGCGTAAGGCGTATGCCTCTTTTCCATAGATTAAGATTACATCTCCAACAATTTATATGTTTTTCTCTGCACAGGATGAGCTATAAGCAAGAGCTTTCAGAAAGCACAGAAAGTGCAATGATTAGAGAACTATCATGTTTTACACACACTGTTGTACACAAGAGTGCAAAAATAGACCTCAAAAATTCTGAGATGGAATTAAAACAAAAAAAAACCCCAAAAACAAAAAAGCCACCTCACTCCACTTTGTGTTTTGTCGAAGAATGATAGCTCTTGGGGCACACAAAATGTTGATCTGTTGTAGAAATGAACCTCAGGAAATATTGTGTTATATTTTCAAAGCCCACTTATGGCCCATTTGAGGAACTCAAATGGCATAAAAAGGACCATAATGCATTTGCAAATCACTAGCAGAGAATTCCTCTGACACAGGACAACTTTTTGCTGGCACATGTGTTGCTGCTTGGCCCTGCATCTTTGCCCCTTCTCCCTTTCCTGGCTGGAAATGTATGTTGGAGGCAAGGAAGGGTATGTTGAAACTCTTATGCCAATCCTCAACTGGCATAGGGTCCACTAATAACCCTAAGCCAGAGGTATAAATGGGAGCTTCTTGGCAGCAGCTCTAAGTGGTATCAGGCCTGGGGATGGTCCTCAAGATTAGGAAGCTAGAATAGACTCACTCATGCCCACTCCTCCCTCTCTGTAATGGGCTGAGGGAAGTTGTATCACAGGAGAGAATCTGCTCCACTGACATCAGAAGGAAACTTTGCTCCATTTTCTTCTCTTTCCTTTTTAAAGAAAGTTTTATTTTAACTATATTTAAAACAACTGAAGGATGCTAGACTATTTATTGATGTTGATCACTCTGGAACCAGTCCAGCACAGCACTTAAGCACATGGTTAACTTTAACCACATGAGTAGTTCCACTGAAGTCAAGAGAGCAATCCACTGAAGTCATGAGAGAACAATATCATTAATCTTGCTAATATTAAAAGAACCCCAAAACTTAATGTAAAAAGAATTTTGGTTGGAGAAACATTACATTTCCCTAACATAATGAATTGCCAAGTTATAACACCTCTTTTACCATACCCTAATGTCTACCACATTTGTAATGATGGTGTCAGACTTTGGGGGGCAAGATTCTCAGCTGGTATAAAATGATAATTCACAGCAGCTGAAGACCTTCCCTTTTATCTTCATAAAACTTAACTTTTCCCTCCAACAGATTGAGAAACGTACCACATATATTAATCTCCTTCACCATACACCAGAAAACCTTAATTATGACCTAATGCTTTCTCCACAAATGTATAACACACTATGTACTTTATCTCTCCACATATATCTGAATATTTGCTAATGTTGCTGAGGTGTGTTTATGGTTTTGCCCTACACTGTGAAGGAGACAACAGTGTTCTGTCTAGTGTGTTTCCTTAGTTGGAGGATGAAGGAAGCACCTTGTAAAAATGTGGAATCTGTCACCAGTGCCACCAGGAATCCTGCTGTGTGGATATTAGAGTATTGTTAAGAAATGCGTCATAACTTGACATTTCCTTGCATTTAAGGGTCTGCATGAGAGAATAGTCACACTTAATGAAGCTTAATCCCTTTTAAATGAAGTTTTTGCTTATACATTATTTAATGAGGCTCAATCCCTTTTAAATGAAGTTTTTGTTTATGAATGTATTAATATCATAGGCAGAGCTCATAGGACTGCCAATTATTAAGGTTGCCCAACACTTCCCATCAGAAGACCATGTTATCAGTTACTTATAACTAAGCTTGAAAGGATTAGATTTTTAATCGATAAATGCCAGTAAACATCTATTTCACCATACACAAACAAATCAATGAACAAATATTATGACAAAATTTATAGCTAGACAAAATAAGAAAAATGCTCCTTGAGAATTTCTTAGCATTTGATGTATGGATATTTACTTTCTATATTTTGACTTGTGATATTGACAATTTGTGTTCTAATAGTTATAATGCTTTAACTTTTTGACTCTCAATGTCTACTGTCATTAAATAATTATTGTCTAACCTCTCCCCATAATTTACCATACTATGAAAATTCAAATTGATAAAAATTGAAAACATGTTTTAAAATATGTATCAATATTAACTGTAACATTTATTTTAAAAATAAAAAACAAATTCTGCCATGCCTATTTATAGTTTTTGCCAAACTTACTGCTTGGGCTGAAATTGTCCAAGCTGAGGGTCTGCCTCAGGCTAAATTTTGTGGGGGGAAAAAAATCACCTAGAGTGGTTCAGCCACTCTGAGAAAAAGGCAAGGAAAAAATATGTTGTTTTGCCCATGCAAAAGTTTTTGATGATCTTTCCTTTGAGAAGCTACAATACTCCTATGCTGTGGAGCAAGAGCTTGAAATTTGCCCAGATTTGGTCAAGTGATAAACTTTTTAAAAACCATAGTTTGCACATGCTCAATAGAAACTTGCTAGAGCTTCACAGCTTAAATCTCAGAGATTCCATCAGCTCAATGCTGAGCAGAGGTCTGGGCTGCTGCAGGCCAGGACAAGGCTGGGCACTGGAACAGAGGGCAAGAAACCTGTCTCTCTCCTGTGCAATCAGTGACCTCCCTGCTGGGCCCAGGCAGTGTGCAGGAGAGAACTGCCTGATTTAAATATTGTGAAGACAAGAGACAGAACTGGTAGAGGGGATGCGGGGAGTAGATTGAAAATGGAAGAGTGCAGGTGTGGGTAAGGAGATTTGGACTGGCCACTAGTTGTGGGGGGGAAAGGGAAACTGGGATTGAAAGCTATGAAAGGGGAAACACTGCTACTGGCTGTTTAAGGAGAGTAAGGTGAGATGGATGAGACTGGGATTGGGTGCCTGGCTGTGGTGTGGGGAGACTGGGACTTGATGGGGAGTGTAGGAGAGAGACTGGAACTGGCTAGACAAACAGACAGACTCGGAGCTGGGGTGGGGACACAGACTGGATGAGAAACTCCAGGAGCTGGGCACTAGAGTGAGAAGGGATGGGTAACACGGGAAGCAATTGGAAGCTGAAGAGGCAAGAAAGTCAGATGGAGGGGAACTGGGACTGGCTAGGCAAGAGCACTGGGGACAGTGAACATAAACCAGAGAATGGAAGACAGAGACAGGAGATTGCAGGAGAAAAGATAAAAAGGATCAAGTTTGGAGGGGCTGAGGAGAAGAGTCTGTGTCCACTAGAGAACACTCCCCTCCAGACAATGGAATGGAACTCAAGATCCCTAAGTCCCACCATTTCCAAATATCTGTAAAGCCCACTTACAAAGTGTCCTATCACCCTCTAGTGCTGGCCGACACAGAGGATGACAACCAACTACCACTGTCATTTACTTCCTTGGCTCATATGACAGAAGCTGTTCAGTCTATCTAAAGGTTCCAACCCGGCTGATGAAATATGTGGGTGTCAATATGATTCCATGTCATTTGTTTTCTCAGCAGACTGTTTTAAAAACATAGGAAATTACATACAATTAAATAAAAGAACATTAAGGTTATAAAACCAAACACTTAAAAATTAGGGAATGCCAGATTTAAGATTGCCTGTGCAACCTTAATCTGCTCCTCTGTAGGCATTCATGATCATGATCATATACTACTTTTTCACAGCCTCATTCAGTGCTCAGCAGCTCTGGGAATGAGTCAGGGTTCTGTAGCATAAGAGACTGTTGTTTGTAGGATCGCTGCTTAATGTGTTGTAGAACTTGGAAAGTGTACTGTGTATGAGGCAGTGGACTGCAGGAAAGGAAAGGGTGGTGTCTTGGTTAAGGGAGAAAAATGCTGCTTGTACAACTGAATTCAGTCCCTGCATCTGCCACACAGGTCCTGTGTGATGCTGGATAAGTCATTTAAACTAAACCTTTCACAGCTGGTCATTAATTCAATATTCCTCATTTTCTAGGTACCTAATTTGAGACACTGAGGACTAATCTACAGAACTACTGAGCACTCACAGCTGCAATTGAAGTCAATGAGATCTGTGCTTTGAAGTTATAAAGTGCTATATGATGCTAAGTACTCTGAAAAATCAGTTCCTATGTGTTTTAAATTGGGCATTCAAAATTAGTGGATCTGTTTGACCTTAATCCCACTGAGTCTCAGCTCTCCATCCATAATATGGGGATAATACCATGCCCTCACCTCACAGGTCTGTATGGACAGCATGTTTGTGAAGCACTCAGATATAATATATTAAGGAACATCACAGAAAAAAAACCTATATGGAAATTAATAACTCTGTTTTTTGGAGCACAGTTTGAATAGCTAACAACAATTAAGGCACAGGGCCACATATAGAACCTATGTGGACTAAGTCATAGTCCAGTGGGCTATCCACAAGGCCAAACTGCCAATCTTGGGGGAGGCAGAGAAGATCCAGTTCTTCCAGAAACTAAGTAGATCATACGTGTAGGGAAGATGGGGAAGAGGAGGGGGGAGAAGAGGGAGGAGATCACAAGGCACAAAATTCAGCATCAAACACTTTCTATGGGAATAAACTATGAAAGAACTAGTGAACCCAAAGCACAAGATGTGTGTTGTGTCAGAGAACCGGAACTATATGTCATTTTGTTGGCTGCACATGACTTAACTCAGTCAGTGCTGCACTTAGAGAGATAGAAACAATTTTGTCAAGCCTCGAAGGTCTAGTAGTATTTCAGGTGTGTCATGAGCTCCCTGGTTCAAATATAAATTCCCCAAGGAATGCTAGGGGGAAAAAACCCCAAAACCAACGCACATCAAAATCCATGTGGGTTATATTACTATTAAAAATAACTACTGTGAAGTGTCTTAATCTCCAAAGACAAATGACAAGTCTACCTTTAAGAAAACCCTTGCTGCAGAGGATAGTGACGTTTGCACATGCCTTGAGAAAAAGAAGGGGGAAAAAAACCCTGAAAATTGCATGGAGATAGAAAAAGAATTAAGTTCATGGAAGCACAGGTTTTGAAAAATATATTCCGAAAGAATCTATGCAATAATTAGAGTCATTGGAATATAAGAAAGAAATTTACTAACAACAATAATAAAAACATTTAGTACAGGTAACATCAGAGCAAACTTTAGCACAAATGGCTCACAAAACTGATGTGCATGAAATAGCTGGTTGATTCAGTTATTACCTCTCCATGTAATTCCTCAAACAAGAGAATAAATGTTTGTAAAGCACAATGCACATAAGTTATTCTGTAAATAACAATAAGATATAGTACTAGCTTAATCATATTAATGTATGTGAAAGACAATGTGTGTCTACACAAACACTTAATGTGTGTCAAGCTGGAATGTGAATCTACACTGCACCAGCCTACTGCGTACTAACTGTCTGGGTGGACACTGCTAATGCATACTTTTATCCATCCCACTTTAAAATGGGAGTATATTAAACTGTACTAAAACTGTTAATGTACATCAGCAGGGTCTACACAGACAGTTAGCATGCAGAAAGCTAGTGAGGGGTAGAGTTACACTTCAGCCTGCCGCAAACAAAGTATTTGTTTATACAAACCCAAAGTTAGAAAATAAAGGTTTAAGAATTTCTACTTAATTTTGATTTTCTCATCATAAATGTTATTTTTTCTACATTTTTAATTGCCTCTTTTTCCCATTGCCACTTAATTTCAATATGAAGTAAAGTGAAGGCAACTTCTATAGCACAGTTCTTAAATGAATCAAAATAATAATATATTGGATCTGTTTTATACTGACAGCTTTTGGCTGTAAGTGCCAAATGAATGTGTCTTTTTAAGCAGGGAAATGTCTTCACTGTGGATAGTCCTAAAATGCCAACATTAGAGTTGGTCAAATAATATCGAAACATATTGATTAAAAAAATACCAAAATTCACCTTGAATTGTGAGACCATCTCTACCCAGCCTTATATAAGAGACTACTCTTACCAGAAGAATAAAATCCACCAAGACAACCAGCCAGAGATGTTATGAAGCTCTCTAGATAGGATCTTGCTTCCTACTTTTCTGTTTGGGTAAAAAGATTATGGAAATGGATGGTTCGTTCTTTACCTTGAAGGAACTCAGATACCATGGTTATGAAAGCCAAATAAGTACCTAGATAGAAGTATTCCTTGAGTAATCATTTTAACAAGTGCCTTTAATTGTTTTGATGGATTGATGTGAGTTGGTGTTTGCTTTGCATGGCATACTGCTTCTAAGCTATTACACAAAAAGTGCTTCAACTTGTACGGAAAACTTTGGAATACATTTGAAAGCAATAATGCTTGATACCAATACATGCTGTGCATCCCTACATGCATTATATTGCAACAGCAGTATTAACCAATCAGTCCTGCTTCCAGTAATTCAAGCTCAAAACTCAGCTTTTTGGGGCAGGAGCTGTCTTTTTGTTATGTGGTTGTACAGTGATTACCACATTAGAGTCCTGATCCATGACTAGGTGCTGCAATAATACAAATAATAATTTCCCATGATGTACCACAAACCTTCTTCTTGACAAGAGTAGGCAGTGTGCATTATGGAAGTCACTAGCAGGGGTTCGTCATACTAGATGTAGTCTGAATTGGGAACCCTAGAGGAAAATAGGAAGTGAGGAAGCAAAACTACATCTCCCATAAGGCATTGCAATGACATATACAAATCAAAATATTTCATTTCAATTTTGGGGTGCTTGGATTTTTGAGGAAAAAAACAAAATGTTCCGTAGAAACAGACACTTATCACAATCATATTCATTGAGTTGAAAACCTAATTTTCCATCAAATGCCAACATTGATGAAGACAATTTCAACCTGTCCTAATATTTAATTCATTTATATACTATAACTAACTGAATAATCTGAGACTGTAAAAATTGTGGTCACACTTAAAATGCTTGTCCCAACATGAAGGCTTTTACTGGCTTGAAAGACATTTTCTATATACATAATGGGGAATAAAAATATAGCCAGTAAAGTCTATCAGACCAGTAGAAAGTTTATAAGTACAATCATTGTGCTCAAACTCTTTTAAGAGCTGTCACTCAGTGGATGCTTATCAGTTGGAAATCTCCCTTATTCAATGGTATAAAACTAATGTCTTTAGATCTGATACAATATTGAACATTTAACCTGTGACTTCTGTGGCACTAAGGGCTTGTCTACACTTACCAGAGGATCGACACTGCGGCAATCGATGCATCGGAGGTCAATTTAGCAGGTCTAGTGAAGACCCGGTAAATCAACTGCCAATCGCTTTTCCGTCAACTCCTGTACTCCACTTGATCATGAAGAGTAAGGGGAGTTGAAAGGAGAGAGTCTCCCGTCGAGATCACGTAGTGTGGACCCCGCAGTAAGTAGATCTAAGCTACGTCAACTTGAGTTACGCTATTCATGTAACTCAAATTCCGTAGCTTAGATTGACTTTTCCCTTTAGTGTAGACAAGGCCTGAGTATTACAGTTTTGGGCCTTGTGTCAGCATTAGAGCTTGGCAACTATGTTTTTTGTTTTATTTCACCAAAATAACACCCTCCCAAAAATCATTTATTTTTGTGTGTCTTTTATCGCTGTTGTTAAAACTAATGACATTTTAAAACAAAATGTAATTTCATAATAAAAAATCAAAACATTTCATTTCCAAAATGTCAAAATGAAATGTGATTTTGGGGGAAATTTTTCCCTGCAGTTTTATTTCACTAAAACTGCTTGATGTGTTTATGAACAGTTTCAGTCAATCCCAAATTGCATTTCTCAGTGAATAAACTGTTTGCTGAAAAAAAATCAGCCAGCTGCAGTTCAGTTTAATTTTGGGTATGGAGAAATCAT
Source organism: Chelydra serpentina (assembly GCA_037349315.1). Lineage (NCBI taxonomy): Eukaryota > Metazoa > Chordata > Testudines > Chelydridae > Chelydra > Chelydra serpentina. The sequence goes on from JBAIAC010000004.1 coordinate 84,828,214, forward strand.
GTATTTGGAAGAAGGAAGAAAATATTTCTCCAGCATGTTTGTCTGTCTATTTTGAGGGCAGTGGTTTAAAGCTGCTCAGAGGTTTAGAATGCTGAAGTAAATCCTCTGGGAGACAAATTAGTGATCAGGTTGCAATTAATGTAGACAAAGGTCCATCGTAAACCCATTTATTCCATGATATTGTAATAGCATTATTTCTTCTTTGTGCTAAACTACAGAGTGAGGAACATATGCACTAAGAGCCAAACTTGACTTAGCTTTTATTAACAATAACAACAAGCAGGATGTAGGGTACACAAGTTCGCTCTGCGAATTGTTATATGTATATAGAAATGTTAATAAGGAGAGGTCTAGTATTCATTTCAATATGTTAAAGTCCCCATCACATATGTGCATTTTGTGTTTGGGTGCAATGTAAATATTTAAAATCCATTTTGCATTATGGTAAATAAGGGACTGAGGGAGCCAGAACAAACCTCTGCATAGCTGAAAAGGTTATTTCCTTTCCTGAAGGGAAGTAGCCTCTCTCCAGTGACTACAGCTACACCAGTCATTGTACATTACAGCCAGGCTCTTTAATATTAACCTTTAAAGTCACTGAATTTATTAGAGCTGTGGTATCTCCCTCAGGGACTAGTTCATGGGGTGTACAAAACAGTACATAACCCCTGAATGGGAGGAGGGTTCTGACTGTATACAAAAGAAAACAATATTTAGTCTCTGAGGCAGCATATTTTTCAATACCCTTCTCGCAAAGACCACATATGAGGAGGAAAGAATCATTTCCAGTCTCACTCATTGGGCATGAGACTCACACGCTAGCATGCTATGTCATGCTCACACACATTAATATGCTTATCTCACATATTTTGAGTAAATATCTAAGGATTTAAAATATTTTTACTCAAGTGCTGCAAAAAGCAACAATACATCTAGGATCTCAGGCATTGGGTTTAGAGCTTGAAAAGCCACTGTCCAAGCTTGTGTACTATGGTAACCCTGGAGACTACAGGCCCATGTTCTACACATGCGCAAGAGGAGAGAAGAGGCTACACGGAGGTTTTCTCTCTGTGTGTGAATAGCTGAGGGTCAAAAAATACAAGGTCGTCCAAAAACCAAGCGGGATTTGAGCAAATGTTTGCAGACTCTGCAAAGTACAGTTCAAAATGTAAACCACACTGGACAAATTCATGACCCTTCATTGTCCCAGTAGCAGGCAAGACTTCTTTTTTTAAATGTACGCTGTGTCACCAAGAGCTGTCCTGTGGCCTTCAAAGAGAAAAAAATGTAAATTGTCATCTGGAAAGTGAAATACACCACATAAATAGCAGAGCAGTGTCTTCAGAGCCTTGAATTCCTTTTGTACCTGTGGCAAATCTCTTCACTGATAAAGTAAGTTGACTATGTTTAATAATTATAACTACTGTTAATTAATACGTTATTAATAATTATATTATTATTATTATTATCATTATCAACCACCCTCTTCAGGGCACCTGGGTTACCAGAAGTAATTTGTTTGCTTGCATTTTTCTTTTTTGGTAGTAAGTCATTTATTCCTAGTATTTTGTTGAAAACTGTTTGCAATGTTCTTTCAGAAAGATTTGTGTTATTAATTATTTTTATTGGGTACAATATTTTCTGTTTTCTGTACAGTTTTCAGTGTGTCTTCATAAGGGTTAAATATTAATTAACTAATTTAGCTGATGCCTTAATCCAAGGCAACAGGATTATTAAAATACAGTATGTTACATATCCAAAGTCACACAGACACAAACACATAAAACACATAAAAAATTCCACTCATTATTTGTATCATATTATTAACATACATGTTTGTGAAAATCTGGTTATACTGTTTGAATGTCTTTTAATTGTCTATTAATTTTCCATTTTTATATTTAACTTTGACAAAATATTTGTTTTTATTTTTATAATTACACCTATTTATGTACAAAATATAAATGTTTTTTCCCCAGGTGACACATGCAGAAGTGAAAGTCACAACTCTGATGGCTCAGCAAGATATTCCTTTTGTGACTTCAGACTACCTGAGCCCCCCTGTTTAAAGATATGTTCCCCGACAGCCAGATTGACAACATTATGCACCTTTAAGAACCAAGTCAACATGAATGCTGAATGGTGCCATTGCTCCCTATTTTCAAGAGTATCTTGTGAAGCAAATGAAGATTGAAGCCTTTTGTATTTCTTTTGATGGCCCTAATGACACAGGCTTAGAAAAAATGAATCCACTGACAGTGAGGGTTTTTGATATCCAGAAGCATCTTGTGACAACGCAGTTACTTGGCTTATGCCTCACTACTGGCATTCATGCAACCTCTGCAATATATATATATATATATATATATATATATATATATATATATTCCAACATTGGTGAAAGAATGATGTCACATAAGATATCATGGGATAACTGTGCTGAGTTTTCTGTAGACAGTGCCAGTGTAAACATAGGTAAGAATAATTCAATTAAGACCCTGGTTCAAAGTAAGAATGAATGTGCGTATTTCATAGGATGTCCATTCCACATCAGCTACGATACTGCTGGTGCTTCACAAGTTTCTAAAGTGTCAGGATTTGATGTTGAAGATGTATGTATTGATTGCTACTATTACTTTGACAAAGGCACAAAATGACAGTCATTCTTGGAGGAGTTTTGTAGTTTCTGTGTTGAATACCGACGGATTCTGAAGCATGTTCATCCGCGATGGCTTAGCTGGGAAATAGCTATTAACAGATTGTTGCAGCAGTACACAGTTCTCAAAAGCTGCTTCTTGTCTGTTGATGGTAGCTGTGCAAGGTTCAGGAGACTAAAGTTCGGCTTTCAGGCTTCCTAGGACAGAAGTGTATCTGTTGTTCTACTAGGCTGTACTCCCAGTGTTTAGTACATTAACAACTTTCTGCAGAGGGAAGATACTTATAGTTACACAGTAGATGGTATGCTTTCTACTTTTGTGAGAAACCCACTAGGAAAGTTTACTCAGGTGGAAGTGATCAAAAATGCTGCCTCACCTACAGATGCAGACTTTGCTAATTCTGACAATCAGCTTCCAGACACATCTGTTTGTAGATTTGGTCACAAAACAGGTTGTACAGAAGTTGAAAGAGCATGGGGATATTAGTTCTCTTGAAAAACAGAAGTTCTTTTGTGCAGCCAGAGCATTCGATACTAGTGTAGCCAACTGAGTATGTGATAAGCTAACTTTGAATGATGAAATGTTAAAGATGGCAGCATTTGCAACTTTGATATTAGGGAAAACTGCACTTTTGAACAGGTTGATACAAGCACTTGTTCAATCTCTCTCCCTGAGACACAGAAGCTGCAAGAGGAGTTTGTTGATTACAAGTAGATGCAGAAATCAGACATCCCTCAGTGTGTATTGGGGTGAGGGAGCACTACAAAATGACACAGATAACAGTACTGTGGAATACAGAATGGACACTGTATGAGCATATCTTAGCAATATCAAAAGCCCTAGTGTTTTCTCAAGTTCCCATTACTGTTCAGAGTGGCCAGGCTAGTCTTAGTTTTGCCCCTCTCAAATGCAGGATAAGAGAGAGTTTTCAGTCTTTTTAGAAAGAAAAATATACCATTGAGACCAAACCTTGGGCTAGACGAGACACTGTCCCGTATTAGTCAAGTAAAGCTGGCAAATCCTGTGCCATGTTTCAAGTTTGAGCTACCAAAAGAAGTTATAAAAACAACCAAGGGGGCCACATGGCAATATAACAAAGCACATGAATAAAATGTGAAATCAAATTAGATATTAAAAGAAATGTTGAATTTGAGTCCTTTATTTATGTTTTTTTAATCTTCACATTAATTAAAATCAATTTAATTACTTCATTTATTTTTATATTCATTTATCATATTGTTTGGTTGTTTTTTATTTTAATTATTTGATTTTACTTTATTTATTTTGAATTTATTTTGGAATATGATTATTTTAGTTTGCTGTAAATGTAACATGAGCAATAATATACAAACCAAATAATATTTGTACTGTAAAGTGTTTTTCAAATGGATTGTCATGTGGGGTCCCGTATATTGAGTGGGACCGCATCCATTCACCTAGTGCGGGTTTGGTACACCTCACCACACACTCGTTGGGAATCACTGTTGGATCAGGCACTTTTGATGAGGGGAACTCAGAGCCCCTGGTGGGGCCCAGCAAACACTCAGGCCTGGTCTACACTAGGACTTTATGTCGAATTTAGCAGCGTTAACTCGATTTAACCCTGCACCTGTCCACATTAAGAAGCAATTTATTTCGACATAAATGGCTCTTTAATTCGATTTCTGTACTCCTCCCCGACGAGGGGAGTAGTGCTAAATTCGACATGGCCATGTCGAATTCGAGGTACTGTGGACGGAATTCGATGCTAATAGCTCCGGGAGCTATCCCACAGTGCACCACTCAGTGGACGCTCAGGACAGCAATCCGTACTCGGATGCTCTGACCTGCCACTCAGGAAAAGCCCCGGGAAAATTTGAATTCCTTTTCCTGTCTGGCCAGTTTGAATCTCATTTCCTGTTTGGACATCGTGGCCACCTCAGCAGCACTGGCAACGATGCAGAGCTCTACAGCAGAGGTTACCATGCAATCCCAGAATAGAAAGAGGGCTCCAGCATGGAATGATCGGGAAGTTTTGGATCTGATCGCTGTGTGGGGAGATGAATCCGTCCTATCCGAGCTCCGATCCAAAAGACAGAATGCAAAAATTTATGAGAAAATATCCCAGTCAATGACGGAGAGAGGATACAGCCGGGATGCAACGCAGTGCCGCGTGAAAATCAAGGAGCTGCGACAGGCGTACCAGAAGACCAAGGAGTCCAACGGATGCTCCAGATCGCGGCCACACACTTGCCGTTTTTACGAGGCACTGCATGCTATGCTCGGTGGTGCTGCCACCACTACCCCACCAGTGTCCGTGGACTCCGACGACGGGGTCTTATCTACGGCCACGTCGTCGGAGGTTTTCGCGGAAGGTGAAGATGAGGAAGGAGAGGAGGAGGACGAGGCAGTCGACAGTGCTTTCAATGCTGATTTCCCCGACAGCCAGGATCTATTCATCACCCTGACTGAGCTCCCCTACGAACCCTCCCAAGGCAGCATCCCTGACCAGGAATCAGGCGAAGGATCAGCAGGTCAGTGTTTTAAACATTTATTTGGAATACAATAGGCATGGTGTATAAGCACTGTGTTTGTATTGCTTAATTGGCCTTAGGCGCTTCAGCTTTGAGTCGCTTTCCAGTGCAACTACTCGAAAAGTCTGTCAATATGTATGGGGATAGAGGTGAAATCCCCATCAGAGATCTCCGCGAAGCTCTCCTGGAGGTACAGTGAGAGCTTTTGTATCAGGTTCACAGGGAGAGCGGCCTTATTGTCTCCTCCATGGTAGGATACTTTCCCGCGCCATGCAAGCTGCAGGTACTCTGGTATCATTGCCTTGCATAGCATGGCTGCATACGGCCCCGGGGTTTGCTGGCATTCACGCAGCATGCACTCTTTCTCTGTCTCCGTAATCCTCATCAGAGTGATATCAGTCATGGTGCCCGGGTTTGAATGAGTGGTTTCTTTAGTATAGTGAATGCTTCATTTTCCCTTTAAAGAAAGACACCCGGCGGTTTCCATCCACGCGGGGGGGGGGGAGGGAGTTGGGAGGCTAACCATTCGAACTTAGCGGTGCGCAGGCAGGGAGAGTTCCCGGGACTGGCCACGCGAAGGTGGGGAAAGGGTACGCGAGCCGTTCAGACAGAGCAGTTCGTGGGCACTTTCAGTTCCCGGGAGCGGCCACGTGGAGGGGGGTAAAGCGTAGGCGAGCCGTTCAAACAGAGCGGTTCGCGGGCACTTTCAGTACCCGGGAGCAGCCACGCGGAGGGGGGGAAAGGGTAGGCGAGCCATTCAAACAGAGAGGTTCGCGGGCACTTTCAGTTCCCGGGAGCGGCCACGTGGAGGGGGGGAAAGGGTAGGCGAGCCGTTCAAACAGAGCAGTTCGCGGGCACTTTCAGTACCCGGGAGCTGCCACGCGGAGGGGGGGTAAAGGATTGGCGAGCCGCTGTAGATGAGCGGTTTGGGCAGCAGCAGGAACTGGCTGCCGCCAGGAACAGTGATTGAAACATGGGAGTAGAGCACTGCTGTGAAGTAATCTCTCAGCAGTCCAAACTCATCAGCTTACCATGGTCTCCAGAGAGCAGATTTCCAGTGTTCTGCAAGGCTTCTGGGATCTGTACACCGGGACCCCAGACACTCAGGATAAAGACATAATATTTGACCTTGTAGTAAGTGGACATGTGATAGGTACTGTGCTTGGTCCTATTCACAGGGAAAGAGTATAGGCATTGTTCTGTAAAAAGTATCTTTCTGAGGAATTCACTCCCTTTCTCTCATCCCACAGCTGCGAGTGTCTCCCGCCCTACCCATGGATCACCCTCCCAGAGGCTTGCGCTGATCAGGCGGCGCAAAAAGAGAACCCGGGACGACATGTTCTCCGAATTGATGGTCTGCCCCCGAAAGGAGGCGGCACAGCGGAGAGAGGACGTGTCAAGGTCCGAGCGAACAGTCAGCGAATGGGAGCAGAGGGCTGAAGCTCGCGAGGACAGGTGGCGGCAGGAAAACCAGCAGGCGACTCAAACGCTGCTGGGACTAATGAGGGAGCAAACTGACACGCTTCGGCACCTGGTAGACGTTCTCCAGGACAGGAGACAGGAGGAAAGAGCACCTCTCTATGTAATTTCCAACCGCCCTCCCCCGCCACAAAGTCCAATCCTCTACTCACCCAAAGTCACTAGAACGAGGGGAGGCAGGGGCCGTGGAAATAATCACTCCACCCCTGCAGACTGCTCCAGTAACAGATGGCTCTCATTTCCAAAACTTTAGATGGGTCCTTTCCCTTCCTCCAACCGCACCCCACAACAGTTCCCTGCCCAGGTATCATCTAAAAAATATGCTCCCCTTAATAAAAATGATTGTTTTGCACAGTGCTGTTCCCCTGACTTTCTTTCAGAGGACGGTTTGGTTTTGGGGGAGTGGGTAAGGGGGTTTGTTATTAGCGACGACAGGCGCCTGAACCAGGGTACAGACAGGGGGAAAGGATCAACAGAAAGTCACTCTCACATTGCATGCACTGGGCACACTTGTCATTCTGGGAGGGGGTTGTCTTGTTCTCTTAGCGGGGGGCGGGCTGTGACTTTTTTGGTTCGCGACTGAGCGGTAGCTGTCAGGACTTCATAGAATCATAGAATCATAGAATCTCAGGGTTGGAAGGGACCTCAGGAGGTCATCTAGTCCAACCCCCTGCTCAAAGCAGGACCAACCCCAACTAGATCATCCCAGCCAGGGTTTTGTCAAGCCTGACCTTAAAAACCTCTAAGGAAGGAGATTCCACCACCTCCCTAGGTAACCCATTCCAGTGCTTCACCACCCTACTAGTGAAAAAGTTTTTCCTAATATCCTACCTAAACCTCCCCCTCTGCAACTTGAGACCATTACTCCTTGTTCTGTCATCTTCTACCACTGAGAACAGTCTAGATCCATCCTCTTTGGAACCCCCTTTTAGGTAGTTGAAAGCAGCTATCAAATCCCCCCTCACTCTTCTCTTCTGCAGGCTAAACAATCTCAGTTCCCTCAGCCTCTCCTCATAAGTCATGTGCTCCAGCCCCCTAATCATTTTTGTTGCCCTCCGTTGGACTCTTTCCAATTTAGCCACATCCTTCTTGTAGTGTGGGGCCCAAAACTGGACACAGTACTCCAAATGAGGCCTCACCAGTGCCGAATAGAGGGGAATAATCACGTCCCTCGATCTGCTGGAAATGCCCCTACTTATACAGCCCAAAATGCCGTTAGCCTTCTTGACAACAAGGGCACACTGTTGACTCATATTCAGCTTTTTGTCCACTGTAACCCCTAGGTCCTTTTCTGCAGAACTGCTGCCCAGCCATTCGGTCCCTAGTCTGTAGCAGTGCATGGGATTCTTCCGTCCTAAGTGCAGGACTCTGCACTTGTCCTTGTTGAACCTCATCAGATTTCTTTTGGCCCAATCCTCTAATTTGTCTAGGTCCCTCTGTATCCTATCCCTACCCTCCAGCGTATCAACCACTCCTCCCAGTTTAGTGTCATCTGCAAACTTGCTAAGGGTGCAGTCCACACCATCCTCCAGGTCGTTGATGAAGATATTGAACAAAACCGGCCCCAGCACCGACCCTTGGGGCACTCCATTTGATACCGGCTGCCAACTAGACATGGAGCCATTGATCACTACCCGTTGAGCACGACCATCCAGCCAGTTTTCTATTCACCTTACCGTCCATTCATCCAGCCCATACTTCTTTAACTTGCTGGCAAGAACGCTGTGCGAGACTGTATCAAAAGCTTTGCTAAAGTCAAGAAATAGCACATCCACTGCTTTCCCCTCATCCACAGAGCCAGTTATCTCATCATAGAAGGCAATTAGGTTAGTCAGGCATGACTTGCCCTTGGTGAATCCATGCTGACTGTTCCTGATCACTTTCCCCTCCTTTAAGTGGTTCAGAATTGATTCCTTGAGGACCTGTTCCATGATTTTTCCAGGGATTGAGGTGAGACTGACTGGGCTGTAGTTCCCCGGATCTTCCTTCTTCCCTTTTTTAAAGATTGGCACTACATTAGCTTTTTTCCAGTCATCCGGGACCTCCCCCGATTGCCATGATTTGTCAAAGATAATGGCCAATGGCTCTGCAATCACATCGGCCAACTCCTTTAGCACCCTCAGATGCAGTGCATCCGGCCCCATTATCCTCGCTGGTCTTCTGTCCCCGCTGCGCAGCCTGCTCTGAATCCTCACAACACTGCGCCCGCTGAAGCCTATCCTGACGTCTATCCAGGAACTCCTCATTTTCTTTTATGGAACGCAGGGTTGATACTCGTTTCTCCAGACCTTCAATCTTCTCCTTCAATATGGAGATCAGCTTGCACTTTGTACAGACAAAGTCACTTCTATCCTGTGGAAGAAAGACAAACATGGCACATCCTGTGCAGGTCACGACAGCGGATCGCTCAGCATCCATAGTTCCTTCCTTCGAAGAGTTTCCTCACTTGTGGCAGAAGCTACTCAGGGAAACCTGCAAGGGGGATGCCTCAGTAGGCTCTCTCCAGGCGAACTCCCAGGCTAACTCCACCTGTTTGCTTCTCTGCTATGCGCTGCTCCGCTGGTGCGCAGCTGACTGACAGTCTTTTTAGAAGAGCCTGCAATGAAGCACTCCCAAATCACACTATTCAAACAGGAAATCAAACACTCAAGCACACGGTCAAAGTGCCAAACTGTCCCCTCAACAGATACTCACTCCCCCGTCTGCAGCCACCTGGTTGCTCTGCCTCTCCCTTTAGTTTGGGTAAAAAGAATTAGGAATGGCAAGGATAGCTTGCCCCCTTCGCACTCCCCTTCCAAACTCCCTCTCAAACTCCCCTGTTCGCAAAGCTCCCTGGTCGCTTGTGCACTGCTTTATAAAGCCCTGGCCTCCCTGATTGATTAGCCCTGCCCCCTGGTGTAGAAGCTCACAGCTTCCAACTGCCAGCCACAGCACACAGTCCTGCCAACAAACAAATGAATGAACACACAGACAGACACAAGTACCCCCAAACACACACTACAGACAGCCACTTACCCCAAGGGTCCTGTATTTGCTCCTGCTTTACCTGGAGCAATTCCTCTCAAACTCCCCTGTTTGCAGCCCCTGTTCGCAAAGCTCCCTGGTCGCTTGTGCACTGCTTTATAAAGCCCTGGCCTCCCTGATTGATTAGCCCCGCCCCCTGGTGTAGAAGCTCACAGCTTCCAACTGCCAGCCACAGCACACGGTCCTGCAAACAAACAAATGAATGAACACACAGACAGACACAAGTACCCCCAAACACACACTACAGACAGCCACTTACCCCAAGGGTCCTGTATTTGCTCCTGCTTTACCTGGAGCAATTCCTCTCAAACTCCCCTGTTTGCAGCCCCTGTTCGCAAAGCAGGGGATTACCCATGAGGTTGTCTCATGGGGGTTGTAGTTTGACTGCCTCATATCCCCATTCTCTTCTATGGGCCAGGCTCTTTGACCAGGCAACATGGCCACAAGACTTATGATGCACCACATCTGCTCAATTATAGGAGAGCTGTACATCATGGGAGATGTAGTCCAGCTAGGGAGCCCAGCCAATAGAAGAGAGTGGGGGTATGAGGCACCACATCAATTTAAGTGGATACAGATTAATCTTGATCCAGCCTGACCCACAACAAAATCTTTCAGTTTGGTTTGACAAGCCAAAATGTTCCGATTTGGCTTGACCTGACACAAAACAAAATATTTCATTTTATTTTTGTATTGGGAAAATTGAAAAAAGATGTAAAATGGAAATTTCACACAGTTTGCAGAAACTTTGTTTTCCATTAAAGTATATTTTAATGGACAATTCCCAACCAGCTGTATTCTGAGTATTAGAGCTTGGTGCAAAATAGTTATCAGTCAACAAAAACATAAATTAATTTAGCCTTGTATGAATGTATTCTGGATGTATAGAGTTATGAAGATACTGATAGTGGTTGCCTAATGAAGGATACATCAAGCTTTTCTCTTTGACAGGAACTTCAAACTTCATTGGGGCTGAAACAACAAATTATTTGTGTCTGGCGTTTTTGTTTATTTTTTGTTTCTTTTAAACAGGAATGTGTTCTTCTAGGCATCTCTTATTTTTTGAGGGTAACTGGCCACAGACACCTGTCCTTGGGAAAAAAGCAAAGGTAGGAAAAACTCCACACACTTCTGAATTTTGCATGGTTTTCCCCTCAATTTTGTACCCCGTTTAGACAAATGAACCTCCAAACTGCTGCTTTGGAAGTATAAACATATTACTGCCCAAATCTTTTAGCTTTTCTCTTCAAAAAGGAACATTATAAAATGTTGGGAACAAAAGAAAAGAAAAGAACCTGAACAAGGCTGCTTAACTTCCTCATTAATTATGCATGGTTGACCAGCCAGGACAGCACCTCAACAGTGAAAAGGTTGCTATTTTTACCTTTGGTTGGGCTAGAACACTTGTTCACAATCAGGGGTATGTGTACCCCTGGGCATACATACAAGTCTTCCAGAGGGGTACATCAACTCATTTAGATATTTGACTAGTTTTACAATAGACTACATAAAAAGCAGTAGCAAAGTCAGTACAAACTAAAATTTCAGACAGACAATGAGTTGTTTATGTTGTAGGGACAGCAGTGATCTGTATGCTATGTATAACTTGTTACTCCAAAGGTCTGTTCACTCCTCACACACACCCTTTTGTCACCTCTCACTCTTTGAATACCTGTGAAGTGGCTTTCTCCCTCCTGGAATGCTTGTGGGAGGAATGGGCTATTAGACAGCTGGAAGATCAGAAGAGCTCCCAGGTAAACAGGGTGTCTGGGACTCTAATCAGGCAGCGATCACACACCCAATGCATGGACACTGCATGGACACTGCCAGTGGTGGAGTGTGACCAACCAAATGCGGCCAAGTCATCTCTAGTCGCAGGCCATGAGGAGCTGGTCCTTAAAAGGGGAAGGGGCCATGTGCTCAGGGATTACAAGCTTGTACCACCCATAAAGGCCCTTCGCCCAGACCACCTGACCAGTGGTCTGCTGTGTTCCATTCCATCGTGCCTGGGGAAGACTTACCTTCATCACACCATCCATTGCTGCACTGTGGGACACTTACCTTGAAGGATCCTGACATCTCCAGTGCTGTGACTGTCCTGGGAGCGTGAGTATGCGAGTGTGAGAGTGTCCCCCCGCTTCATTGGAGCTTAGATATCAGTGTAATAAACGTGCTGCTTTCTTTCAAACGCTGGTGAGTCATTAATCCTCCCTAAGCTTACTAGCTGGCCCAATTTTGTAAGCAAGTAGTTTTTAAGTGAAGGTAAACTTGGGGGTATGCAAGACAAATCAACTTCATGAAAGGGGTACAGTAGTCTGGAAAGGTTGAGAGCCACTGGACTACAGTTTACTTCATTGCCCTTCTCCAGAGCCTTTAAAAAAAATCAACAACTCCCCAACTCCCATAGAAAAGCAGCTGGAGGCCCAGAATTCACTCACTGAGGATTCTCAGCAAGGATTGCACAGTGTCAACCTTCCTACAATCAAGTACAAAAGAATAAAAGGAATGAACTTAATTCTTAATTACCAACTTTATAAAATCTCATGATAAAGAAACATAATAAATAAATGATATTTTACAACATAGCATGGCTACTTTATAAGCCACATATATTATCTGCACAGTGGTACATAAACATAAATAAAGAAAACATTAAATCTAAACAGGTCAGTCCCCACAGAAACACAATGAGAAGAAACTCAGATTTTCCAAAAGTTTAGATTGAGATCACCTATGTCAGTTAGAGTTTTTTATCACCAAATCTATATAGTCTTCTGAATCAAAAGCAACATCTTCCCTCCACTTGTAGAAATTTTCAGCTGGAATCCATGCAGATTCTTCCTCCTTCTCTGCTGAAATTACTCAGTTACCTATTCAGCTAACCAATTAACGAACTGCTCAGTTAAGTATATAGATTAAAAAAACAAACAAACAAAAAAACCCTGATACAGGAAAATACAAGACCAAGAATAGCAAAATCTAAATGATTCTTTCTCCATTATCACATTTATGTGATAGGCATAGCTTCAAAGATAAATTGTATACAGGACTTAAGCAAAATATTCTTGTTACCTGTTTGCTCAACATTGTTTTTTGAATCCAGGAGCTCCACCCCACAGCACAGAGCAGTTTGTCCAGCAATGCTATGACCTCATGCCTAGAACTCAGTGGGAAATAGTGTTCCTGTTTGTGAGAATTTTCATCATTTTGAAAAATGTTCCCATCCCAAATCTGGACAGAGTAAAAAATGTGAAATTTTGGCACTGACCATCTGGAAAACATTTTGGATCAGATAAAATCAAGACAAACATTTCAATTTGATCCTACGTTCAAAATGAAAATATTTTCAATTTGAAAATGTTCAAATGATACATTTCAATGTTTTGTTTTGTTTTTCAAATTGGGAGGTTCTCAAAACCAACCCTTTTCTACAAACACTTTCAGTTTTGATGAATCAGCTTTTATAGATTGGGGGGAAAAAAAAACCTCTTCATCAGAAAATTCCCAACCAACTCTATTTAGGCCCCAATTCTAAGCAACAGTGGAAACAAACATCAACTAATGGATATATTTGTTCCAAAAGATTTTAGGGCTAAATTTCACCACCTATATTCATTCTGACTAGTTCTTTACTATATGAGTAGAATGAGACTACTCAGAGTAAACATTGCCCAATGTGATTAAAGGTGGCAGAATTAGGCCCTTAATTGAAATTGTTTGTCCAAAAAATTGGGCTTTTCAGTATGGTAAAGAATATTTTGGAATTTAAGGGCATCATTGTTAACTGGTTGAATATTTGATGAATTTTTTCAGAATGTGAAATCACTATTTTATGTGAGCAAATACATGCTCACATTCACTTCGGATTTATGTTCTTTCATTCAAGTGATTATTTACTTGTTTGGTTGTGTAAGTTACTGTGGATGCTGTGCTGATGCTTTGTGACCCCTGTGCCCTTAATAATTTTAATGCTGGGAGAAGACATTTTAAGTGCTAGATCAAAATTTTAGCTGAGTAGGCAACTGTAGAGTCAGGGATATATATTTCTTATTTTTGCAGCTAGCATTGTTGTTTTTAATTATTTTTTTTGTGAGATGATAAAGCAGGTTTAAACAAAAATGAATGAAGTATTATTCTTCTATCATTTTCTGTGTATTAAATAGACGAGGAGTAGAGTTTTTCAGTTACCCCCAGGGTTTTTGAAACAGCATATATACACAATTATATCCCTCCTATAAGATCCTTAAATGTTAACTGCTTTCTAAGTTTTTGAGCCATGTGGTAAAGTTAGTATTTTCTATTCTATTATATAAGTTATAGAATCAAAGGCTCCAGAACAGGGGAGTGTGGGCAAGTGTCCATGGCCCAATCACTTTAAAAAGTGTGAGGGCTATGCCATTCCACTTTTCACCGGCCGTAAGGGCAAGGGACAGGGGGAGAGGGGGAGAAGGGGCAGAGAGGAGCAAGCAGGGGGTAGAGTCTTGGGGAAGGGGTGGTGCAAGGGTGGGGGCTCATGGAGAATGAGGGGTGGGGCCATGGTTCAGGAGCCAGTGGTCTCCCACTTTTAGGGCTCTTCCATTACCCCTCTATAGAATAAATAAAATAGAACACCTTGAATGAAATTCTGTAGAACCTTTCTCAGGGTAAGCTGAGGTTGGGACTTGGCCTCACACTTGCCACGGTTAGCTTCCCTCCCTAGGTGAAGAGAATGAGCCCATGGGCCATGGTATGGGAGAATGTACCTCAGAACCAGGTCTGCTGGGGTAATATAAGGGTAGCCTGAGTTCATTCAGAGGAAGGCTAACATTTGGGGAACCTGCTATCTATTGAGAGACGCCTGTAAGGAATGGGAACCTTGAGCCCAGTCCTGTTCCCACTTAAATCAATGACAAAACTCTGGTTGTCTTAGCAGTGACTTCTTCGATAAAGAAGTCTCAAGCTACCTATGAATAGATCTGCAATGGAGCTGCATGGGCCTTGATCCACACTTTCATAAAGTGCTACAGGAATGAAGGGATGCCAAGGGTTGGCTGTCCTTACGAGTGAGATTAAGAGCCCCAAAGAGTGAGAATTTCCAGGTGAGGTTTGAGGTCATTGCTTAAGAAAAGGACTTTCATCTTTGGTCTTTGGCAACATTTAATAGTCCAGGTTTTTAATCCAACCAGCATTTAATAGTTTCTTTTAAATGTACACTGTTTAATATTGCATATGGAACACTTAAATGTTCTAATTCACACTAAAGTCTAGGGTAAGTGAGAATTCTATATGCAATGCAAACCAGTGGATTATAATGAAAACAATTATTTGCTGGTTGGAATAAAAATCTCGATGTTTGTAGATCCCTGAGGACCAGAGTTAATAACCCCTAGTTTAGGTACACAGCGAGTGGACAGAACAAGGGAAATATTCAAAAATAAACTGTTTTTATATAAACCTAACTGTGGTGGGGCGGCTGCCCCACACAGGGAGAAGAAGGGGTTAAAAACAGCACCCGGGAGGCTGTACAGAACCCACTAATCAGGAAAGGGCTTACTGAGCCCACCAACAGGGGGAAGGCTTGATGGAGCAGCCAATCAGGGCCGGCAAGGCCCATATATAAAGGGCTGCTAAGCAGAGCAGAGGGGAGTCTCTCCCTGGAAAGCAAGGAAGGAGGATTTGCTACCTGAAGAAGCACCATAAATGGAGCAGTGCTGGGCAGGGGCAGCAGAGTGCGAGAGTGAGCTGCTGGCTGACCATGGCCAGACTGGGACCGTGTTACAGGGCTGAGAGGATACTAGAGCTACGGGGAAAGTGGCCCAGGGAAAATAGGCAGCAGGTTGTAGGAGAGCAGTTGGTGGCAGCTGGCTATAGGGTCCCTGGGTCCGGACCTAGAGTAGCGGGCAGGCCTCTGGATGAGCGCATTCCAAAGCTGAGGAGCCCTCCCAGAGAGTGATACCGAAGATCACAGAGTGAGTGTCTCCGCTGACTGTATCTGTGGCAATATGACTTGACGATAATACTCGGTATTCTTACAAATTTGTATATTTAAAAATTAAACAGTCCTGGTGACTTCAGTTAATATGTTGAATGCTTTGTTTGTGGGTCAGCATTAGAATTGAATGAGGAGCTACCTCTTGTTGTATCAGACTGAATTGATATTACACTATGCTGAGAAACTACTCTCACATGCAATATGAAATGTCATTGCTATGGGCTTTGTCCACTAACTCAATATGATGTTTACATGGTGCAAAGGGATTGCAGTTCACTTATATTTAAATATCCCAACAGAGTGACTGTCATTTTTCTGCTTTCACAACAGTGTTAAATTACATGAATATCTGACTAATATCAAAGGCTACTGGTTAAAAATTAACTTCTGATGTTCATAATAAAGCAATTAATATGCATCTCCTGCAAAGTCAAAAATGTTATTTTTTGGGGGGGGACATTATGGAAGGCTACAAACTGACTCACAGTCAATTAATTTAGAGGTGGAAATAACCTATTACATCACCTTGTCTGCCCATGAAGATTTTTTTCATTTAATCATTACAATATAACTGCTGATGTGTAACAAAGCCTAGACACCCAATGAGATTATTCAGTTTGCCCATGCTGACACTGGGTTCCTTTCAGAATTGTTGTAAGCGCGGGGTGGGTGGGAAATCACAACTCCTTTTGCCATTGATTGAGAGCTAATGTCTTTATCTTACTCTAAGGGCCTGTGTCTGCAAGGACCCTCTATAATTAGTGGGTCTGATTCTCTCCTGATTTGCACTTTGTGTGGTCGTTTACACTTGCAAAGTAGAGGGGAAACTATTAAATCGGAGTCTTTGCCCTTTACACTCACTCTACACAGGTGTAAATGACCTCACAAGTTGCCAAGCAGTGGTGGATAGCTACTTTAATGGGAATTGAGGGTCCTCACTCCCTTGCAAGAGGCATACAGCACCTCATAGCTCTGGGACATAAGTTGCCTCTGAGGTTAGAGTAAGGCACCTTCTCTACGCATGTACAGTTATTCCCAATGTAACTATTTTCTAGTGTCCTCCCAGTTACAGCAAGGCAAACTTTGGGGTTGGGAATTACTAATCTAAAGCCATGTGCCCAATTCAGTGGAAAAAAAGGCATATATTGGCATCAATACTATCCCTTGTAGTTCACATGTGCCTTGAGATTAGGAAGTGCAATCTTTAATTGGTGCATTTGGAGAGAAAAGTATGAACTTTTCCACTGCTTGCATCTGAAGAAGTGGGTATTCACCCACGACAGCTTATGCTCCAATACCTCTGTTAGTCTATAAGGTGCCACAGGACCCTTTGTTGCTTCTATGAACTTAAAGTTGTTTCAACAAAAGTACATTAATTTAGTAGATTGTGCCAAGAGAACCCCACCCCACTTTTCAATTACTAGATATGGTTTAAGAACACTACAAATGATAGAATAGTGTTTTCATGATTGCCTTGTGTGGGGTTGGGAATAAATTTTCCTTCAGAGCATATTGGCAGTGATCTTGGGGTTTTTTTGCAATGTGTGCATGAGAGTCACTTGCCAGGATTATCTGGGTATATCTCATTTAATCATTTCCCTGCCAATGGAGGGGCCTTGAGCACTGGTGCATCTTGGTCCTTCCTGTTCTCTGCCCGTGACATATAATAGTTTAGTCTCCTGTAGGTCTCATTTACCTTGGTCTCATTTCATTTGTTGGTTTAGTGTAGCCTGTCATATTCAAGATGTCAAACTAGATGATCTAATGGTCCCTTCTGACCTTAAACTCGAAGAATTTATGATTCACCACTCCCAGGTTGAATTCCTGAACACAAGACTGTTTTGTTCACCATCATTTATTAACATCACCTCTAATGATATCTAAAGATGTTTGATGTAGACTTTTTGCTATGATTCAAAGAGAGACTGCCAATCATTAGAGTATATATGCCCACCATATTGGAAAACCACCTGAAAAACTGAATCTATCATTAATTTAATACTTGAATAATGAAGTTTGAAGCTAAATAGTAGTGTTCAGAAATAATTGCTAAAATCAAATTTAAAGTATATATAATACAAATTCATTAAATTATCTTTCTGTGGCAGGAGAGGAGTTTGAGATTGTGGGAGTCACCAAACGGTGCTGCTACAGATTGACACACATTCTGTTTATCTGACTATACAGACAAGTATATCTTGGAGGAATGCTTGTTGTTGTGGTCCAATTCTTTTTAGGTTTTACTAGCAGAAATTTGTTATTCTGCCTTATCCTTACTTTCTGAATGATTTCATATAACTACAGGATATTCCTGTGCAAGTCAACAAAAACATGATATCAGCAGGAGGCGCTATGGTGGTGAGTCCTTTTTTATTAGTGTAACGGGACGGGAAACTATTTTTTCAGTACAACAATATGTTTATTTTGCATATCTTCTTGTCATAGTGATCATCAATGTGACAGGGTGTACCAACCCCACACTGGGCCACCGGGTCCAGACCAATCACTGTGGGACCAGGAAACAATACCCCCTTGACACTGCTGCACATGTTCCAGGTGGAAGGGATAGATAAAGAGAGGAAGCTTCTGCAGAGGCACCTTGAACTCCCCCAAATGATGGGAATCGTGGACCCAGACTACCTGTGCATGACCAGCCAACGGCGGAGACTCACTGGGACACTGAGCTGCTGCCAGACCCAAGATGAGTCTTGTGATAGGAAGTGACCCAGTGAACGTGTTGGAAGCCGATGCTTAAATCCTTAATTGGGAATTTCCCAGCTTCATAGGGCCTTGGTTCAGAACCCAGTGGAGTAGGGTGGGCCTGGGTTCCCTTATGCTCACCTCCTCTGCACTTGCAACTAGGTGTGGCTACTGGGGGATACAGCCACTAACTGACTGCTTTCTGTGCCCCATCTAGGGGCTACAAACTGATTGTTTGCTCTGCCCTCCCCAGAGGGCCAGAGTCCCTGAACAGTTATTTCCTGCCCCAGCCAGGAGGCTCAGGAGACTGAGGGTATGTCTACACTACGAGACTAGTTCGATTTTTCTTAAACCGAACTTCTGAAACCGATATTGCAAAGTCGATCGTGCAAATCCACATCAAGGACCTTAATTCGAATTTGTGAGTCCACAGTAACGGGGCAAGCGTCGACATTACAAGCGGTGCCCACTGGAATTCTGGGTGTAGCCCCCAGTGCCTTCTGGGGCCAAAAATGTGTCGAGGGTGGTTATAGGTAAATGTCGTCACTCGACCCACACTCCCGCCCTCCCTACGTGAAAGCGCCGGCGGGCAATTAATTTGCGCCCTTTTCCGGTGATTGACAGCTTGGACGCCACAGGACAGCGAGCATGGAGCCCTCCGCGATTATCACTGCTGTTCTGTCCGTTGTCAACACCTCGCGCCTTATCATCCACCTTTTCCAGACGCAGATGCAGATAAATCGGGCGAGGAGGCAACGGAAGCTCCGGGAGGACATGAACTCTGAGAGGGGCACAGACCTATCGCAAAGCACGGGACCCCAGCCCCTAGACATCATGGTGGCAATGGGGCACGTTGATCCTGTGGAACAGCGATTCTGGGAAAGGGAAACAAGCACTGACTGGTGGGACCGCATAGTGCTGCAGGTCTGGGATGAATCCCAGTGGCTGTGAAACTTTCGGATGCGTAAGGCACTTTCCTGGAACTTTGTGAGTTGCTGTCCCCTGCCCTGAAGCACCAGGACACCCGGATTCGAGCAGCCCTGACCATCCAGAAGTGAGTGGAAGCTTGCAACTCTGTCAGGATCTTAAACACAAAACACAGCTTACAAGAAGTGGAAGATTGGACAAATGACCAGGGAGGAGTATAAAAATATTGTTCAGGCATGCAGGAGTGAAATTAGGAAGGCCAAATCACACTTGGAGTTGCAGCTAGCCGGAGATGTTAGGAGTAACAAGAAGGGTTTCTTCAGGTATGTTAGCAACAAGAAGAAAGTCAAGGAACGTGTGGGCCCCTTGCTGAATGAGGGAGGGAACCTTGTGACAGAGGATGTGGAGAAAGCTAGTGTACTCAATGCTTTTTTTGCCTCTGTCTTCACAGACAAGGGCAGCTCCCAGACAGCTGCACTCTGCAGCACGATATGGGGACGAGGTGACCAGCCCTCTGTGGAGAAAGAAGTAGTTCGGGACTATTTAGAAAAGCTGGACGAACACAAGTCCATGGGGCCGGATGCACTGCATCTGAGGGTGCTAAAGGAGTTGGCCGATGTGATTGCAGAGCCATTGGCCATTATCTTTGACAAATCATGGCAATCGGGGGAGGTCCCGGATGACTGGAAAAAAGCTAATGTAGTGCCCATCTTTAAAAAAGGGAAGAAGGAAGATCCGGGGAACTACAGCCCAGTCAGTCTCACCTCAATCCCTGGAAAAATCATGGAACAGGTCCTCAAGGAATCAATTCTGAACCACTTAAAGGAGGGGAAAGTGATCAGGAACAGTCAGCATGGATTCACCAAGGGCAAGTCATGCCTGACTAACCTAATTGCCTTCTATGATGAGATAACTGGCTCTGTGGATGAGGGGAAAGCAGTGGATGTGCTATTTCTTGACATTAGCAAAGCTTTTGATACAGTCTCGCACAGTGTTCTTGCCAGCAAGTTAAAGAGGTATGGGCTGGATGAATGGATGGTAAGGTGGATAGAAAACTGGCTGGATGGTCGTGCTCAACGGGTAGTGATCAATGGCTCCATGTCTAGTTGGCAGCCGGTATCAAGTGGAGTGCCCCAAGGGTCGGTGCTGGGGCCGGTTTTGTTCAATATCTTCATCAACGACCTGGAGGATGGTGTGGACTGCACCCTTAGCAAGTTTGCAGATGACACTAAACTGGGAGGAGTGGTTGATACGCTGGAGGGTAGGGATAGGATACAGAGGGACCTAGACAAATTAGAGGATTGGGCCAAAAGAAATCTGATGAGGTTCAACAAGGACAAGTGCAGAGTCCTGCACTTAGGATGGAAGAATCCCATGCACTGCTACAGACTAGGGACCGAATGGCTGGGCAGCAGTTCTGCAGAAAAGGACCT
Source organism: Chelydra serpentina (assembly GCA_037349315.1). NCBI lineage: Eukaryota > Metazoa > Chordata > Testudines > Chelydridae > Chelydra > Chelydra serpentina. The sequence continues at coordinate 84,848,918 of JBAIAC010000004.1, forward strand.
AGGGGTTACAGTGGACGAAAAGCTGAATATGAGTCAACAGTGTGCCCTTGTTGCCAAGAAGGCTAACGGCATTTTGGGCTGTATAAGTAGGGGCATTTCCAGCAGATCGAGGGACGTGATTATTCCCCTCTATTCGGCACTGGTGAGGCCTCATTTGGAGTACTGTGTCCAGTTTTGGGCCCCACACTACAAAAAGGATGTGGCTAAATTGGAAAGAGTCCAACGGAGGGCAACAAAAATGATTAGGGTGCTGGAGCACATGACTTATGAGGAGAGGCTGAGGGAACTGGGATTGTTTAGCCTGCAGAAGAGAAGAGTGAGGGGGGATTTGATAGCTGCTTTCAACTACCTAAAAGGGGGTTCCAAAGAGGATGGATCTAGACTGTTCTCAGTGGTAGAAGATGACAGAACAAGGAGTAATGGTCTCAAGTTGCAGAGGGGGAGGTTTAGGTTGGATATTAGGAAAAACTTTTTCACTAGTAGGGTGGTGAAGCACTGGAATGGGTTACCTAGGGAGGTGGTGGAATCCCCTTCCTTAGAGGTTTTTAAGGTCAGGCTTGACAAAGCCCTGGCTGGGATGATCTAGTTGGGGTTGGTCCTGCTTTGAGCAGGGGGTTGGACTAGATGACCTCCTGAGGTCCCTTCCAACACTGAGATTCTATGATTCTATGATTCTAAGGGGTACTCAATTTCAAACTGAACCAAGCCAAAACAAAATGTTTCACTTTCATTGAACAAACCAAAATGTAAAATTGGTAGTATCAAAACATTTAGATTTTAACAAACAATTTTTTGAACTTTTCTGGAATATTTCTCAGACTATTTTGATGTTTTCTTCCAAATGTGGAGCAAAACACATTTTGAAATATTGGAATTTCACAAATGTTGGAAATTTCTATATCAGCTATAACTAAAATCTGTTCAATTTCTATTGGTTCAGGCTTACAGGAATTTAACCTTAGTAAGGAGTATAGAAAATATTAAATTAATTGCTTTTAAATATGCAATAAATCAGGTGAAGATTTTGAAAATGGGGTAAAATTATATTGGTTTTTTTTATTGTGTAATCACATGAGTATGTAATCAAAATATAATTGATTGTTTTGTGAAGCACTTATAATGTGAAATTAAAAGAAACAAAATTAAATGATTTGCTTTCTCTGAATTCAAAACTTGCTGTAGAAGAAGTTAATTATACAAAAGAAAACATTATTTTTTAGATCCTTCTTTAATCCATTAACAGACACAAATGTGAGAGTTTATCATGCTCTAAGTAAAGTAACCAAGAAAGCTATGACTGTAATTAATGTCCCCAAGAAATAGACATTGTAGTCAAGCATAAAACCCTAAAAGGATTTATTAATGTTATAGTCTCAGCATTCAAGATACAATGAAACCTCCCAGAACCATTCTAGTTTTTACTTTCTTCTTTTGCATTGTGCACTTTGCTATTTAATGAATGGTGACTGGACAAAAAATTGGCAAGCAAGCAAGCAAGCACCTCTTCTCCAAACTCCTCAGTAAAAAGAAAACAAGAAAAATACCTGTGGCACCTTAGTGTAATTCCACTCCTCAGTGTAATTCTATTACGCTGTTAAAAATCAACATACCAGATCTTAGGAGATTTGTTTCTTTCTTTCAGTTTGTTAAATATTTATCACTAATACCATTATGTCATGTGGTCATATTATTTATATAATAAATGTGTAAGGCCAAATTATGCTTACTCATATAATTAATCCCTTTTAGAGAAGAGATATTACTTGTGTTATTAGGGCAAGCAAGATTTGACCTACAGTTAAGTTTTCTGACAACTTCACTGAATGTTCTTATATTAAAACATTTATGCTGAAATTGTAATGAAAATATATTTTGGAGGCGAACTGGGTTTGGCAGCTGTGGATGTACCATACATTGATTTAATGTAGAAATATATAATACTGTTTGTTTTATTTCATTCAAAAGACTGAAAACAAGGGACACTATCTTTTCTTACCCATGGAGAGTCAAGCTATTTCTTTTGCCAATAGCTATATGAAGTAAAATCAATTTATTTGATGTCCATGCCTTGGAGTCACTATTTGGGAAAAAGATTTGTAATGCAAAACTGGCAGCAACTGTTTCGCTATAGAGATCCTTAGACGTATTTGTGTTTTAAAATGTTAGAGGAACACAGTTATGGTTTCCACAGTCAAAATTAAGTTCCCCTGAGGAAAGACAAGGAGAAAATCAGATTTGGTTTATTTTAATACACAGGAGCTGGGGGAGAAAACCTTTCAGAGAGTTTGGTACATAGGTATAAACATACAGTGCAGCTAGTCTGATGAGATATTGAATGCCCTCAACTGCCACTGAGGTGAGCATGTCCAGTGCCTTGCAGGATCAGGATACTTGTTTTTATAATTATCTACTGTAGAGTCAGTTCTTGGACCTCGCAAATTGGGTAAACATTTGGATTTTGGCACTGGTGCCAAAAATGTAATTTAGACTCTGATCACTCATATTAGGGACAAACAGTTCAATATCCTTGGAAGAACAAAGCTGAGCAACTAAGGCTTCTTCTAGTCCCAAAACATTCAAGTTCGCCTACATCAGGGGCCAGCAACCTTTCAGAAGTGGTGTGCCGAATCTTCATTTATTCACTTGAATTTAAGATTTTGCGTGCTGGTGATACATTTTAACATTTTTAGAAGGTCTCTTTCTATAAGTCTGTAATATAGAACTAAACTAAACTATTGTTGTATGTAAAGTAAATAAGCTTTTTAAAATGTTTAAGAAGCTTCATTTAAAATTAAATTATAATGCAGAGCCCCTCAGACCGGTGGCCAGGACCCAGGCAGTGTGAGTGACACTGAAAATCAGTTTGCGTGCCGTCTTTGGCACCCGTGCCATAGGTTGCCTACCCCTGTCCTACATGTTACTTCAATTCCATTGGTTAAAGACTGCACAAAGTGAATAATTTTGTGATGAATAACCCTCCCCAAACACTGAAGGCACCTAATGTGTTCATTTGAAATTGACATCTTCCCCTTGGAAACTGCACATTTCTAAAGAGCAACTAAGCTCTTTATCAACCATTGTTTCTGAAATCCAGACACCACTTGAAATAGTTCAGGGTTTAAGAAAAAACTCCTATCTAAACTATACTGACAACTAACAAGTGTCTTATCTATTTTAAAAACAATGAGAACACAGTGTGGGTTCCATAACTATTCTTTAAAGCCGAAGTGAAGGAGTTAAATATGTGATCAAGACTTTTTTGTGCCTTGAGTCCTAGGTTTCTGCCAGATATGTAGCTGGTCCATAGTAGCTAGTGGACGAGAAATTCATTTATTTTTGCAGGTACAGAAAAGTTTTGAAAATTAGCCATTTAATTTTGGCGCCTAAATGAAAGTGGAGCTTTTTTGAAAATCTGGCTTGTGATCTTGAACCATGCTTTCCCTTCCTATTTAAAACACAAACAAAGATTTCCACAAACACACCCATCCACACAAAAAAGCTTCTTTGGGCTAGTGAAATTTTGAATGAACACAATAGGTCAGTTGGTGTCAGTATAATAAACAACGATAATGTGTGATCATGTCTCCCTTTGGTAACTGTTCCCAGCAACTGCACAACTGCTACATCACAGCTAAAGGAATTCACCTTTAGACTTGAAGAGATGTGTATTTTTAGTTCTCGGGGTTTCAGATTCAATCCTTGCTAACAACTGCAATGTTTGTGTGAAGTCATATTTTGCTACAAAAATAGCCTAGATGAGATCTGAATTTCTGTACACCTCCAATGCTCAGGATAAGATTGTTTAAATAGGTTGAGTACATCGGATTGGTCTAATACATGTGGTCATGTGTCCCTCTAGTTATCACTCTCATTGAGTATATAGTCTAGAACTACTACATAACTATTAGAGATCTTGCTTTAACTGAATCGCTAGACACTTGTGATTATAGTATTGAATGTTTTCGGTTCAAGTCCTGCTGATGACTGTGTATGTAGGTAGGTAGGTATGATTATCATACTAGGGAATTATCCTAGTGTAGAAGGATATATTCAGAGGAGTAGAGCTCTTAATTATGAACATTGTGAAATACAACATTAGAACACACCGCAATGACTAAGTTGTTCTTTTCTTAATTTAATTGGGAGCAAATTCTGACAGTTATGACTTATTTCTAAGGCAGTCCTTAGAGAAAGACACCACATAATCTGCTGTGAGAAAGTGGGAAAAACAAAACACTAATTCATTGCTCTCAAAGGAAAGACATGTTTTCATTCTATATTTCTAAATAAAGTACCTACTTGTTTTAAGTTAATTGATAGTCATATAAAAGTGGCCTGTCAAGGGGAAAGTCAGAGCAGCAAGCGAATTAGTAAAAAAAGGCCTTAGCCTACATCACCATCTTCTATTTTTCTGCCAGTTTTTAATTTTCCAGGGAGACACAAAAGCTGGAAAAGAGCAAGTGTATTGCACTCCAGGGTTATCGTGGGAGTTGTCAAACCAAAACATTGTGTGTTATAGGTTAGAGATATGGAGAGCAGTCTCAGATTGTGTGATTAGTAAGAAAACAGAGCTAACAGACTTTAAGCCACTTTATGAGGGTCAGACAATGAGATACCATACGAAAGCAGCATTTTGTTTTTTTGAAGTGAACTAATGGCATATTACAATTGTCCAATGGTAGTCTGATTATGACAGGAGGGAATCCATGCCCTATTTTGTAAACCAGATTATAGCTTCTCCAGAGAGGCATGTGCCATATTTCAGTTTCCTGCAGGTCTTACAGGAATGAGAAGGATATATTCAAGTCTTTTAAGAAAATACTGAATTTCTTCATGCTCGGGCTGTGATTAATCAGACCCATTATTCCTTTTAGGCACTATCTAAAACAATGTCCTCTGCTACGTATTTCACTGGGAAAAACAAGATTCAGTTTATGTGAAAGTACCTGTGATCATTATTGATGCATTGTTATTGTAAAATCATTGTAAGTTTTTCCAGTTCTGCCAGACTTGTATTCAGGGCCACAGGACAAAAATGCATGGTCTAGAAAGGCAGCTATGTAATTTGTACACACAGAGGAATAGGGCATACGTAACAATAACTTTTAAGTATTGGCTTCAAACAAGGTGCCAGATTATCACCTACTGAAGGTATGTTACAGTGTAGTAGCCATGTTAGTCTGTGTCAGCAAAAAGAAAATAAGAAAGAAAGAAATACTTGTGGCACCTTAGAGACTAACAAATTTATTTCAGCATAAGCTTTCGTGGGTTATGTCCCTGCCAGCAGGTAGAGGATCTTGGGGGACAATTACTGCACTGGTGGGGTGCAAAATAAACTTTATTAAGAAATATAAAAACAGGGAAAAATTTAATAGTGAGGGGTATGGGGTTTGTTAAGGTAGACAATTGGGGAGGGGTTTCTTTTAGTAAACAGGATAGGGGGTTTTAGTAGTGGGGTACAATACAGTGGGGTACAATACAGTTGGTAACCAATTAACACTGAAGTATAAATGTAAGAGGTAGCTAACAATTTCTATGTAAAGGGTGTGTCACAGCAGCATATAACCAACTAACAGTTATGGGTAAAATGCGTTAAATAACCAACAACTCTAGGTAAAAATGTGTCACAGTGGTGTAAATGTAAAATGTGAGGTGTGTTAGAGAGAAAAAAGGTAACCAATGGGGTTTTTATGCTAGACTTTAGTAATGCAATTGAGGTTTGGAAGCTATAGGAGGGGGGGGTGAGCATGTGGTGGAAGGGATTAAAAGAGAGAGAGAGAGAGAAAGGCAGTGATAGAGGAATGAGGTTGGGGGGTTTATACAGAACACAGCAAAATCTTATCTATGATCTATCTTAACCAAGATTACACAAGTTAGCAAGTAACAGAACACAATGCAACAACTTGTTAAACGTAACTTACAGAGCACAATACAAACAATTCTTTAAAGCTAACTTAACCACAGCTATGCAAAATGAAATTACAATTTATCTAGACTAAAGACTAAACCTAATGGGTGCACCTTATACTAGGGGTAGTTCCAGAGGGCAGAGTGGTGTGTGCCCAGGATACAGACCAAGGAGTTAGCTTGGGTCTGCCTGCTGGGGAAAGAAAGCCAGCAGTTAAAACAAGGGAAGTGTGCAAGAGGTTTTTCCTTACCAATCCCCAAAGCAGCAGCAGGAACAGCAGTTTCAGCATTAGAGGACGCAGAGAAGACTTGATTCGCTTACAATAATCAGGAGATCTCCAGGCACAAATTCGTTGTTCGTGGGAGGGGAGTTTAAAACGGGGGTGCGCTCAAAAACAAACGAGAGCGGGGAGAGGGACCCCCAAAGACCCCTAGCTGATCAGACCAGGTGGCAAAGCAAGGACCTTCTCCGGGGGTCTTATCAGAAAATGTCTGGTTTTAAAGGCAAACTCAGGCAGTTTCCCACCAGTAACTCTGATTGGTTCCTCTGGATACAGGGAAGGAGAGAAGGCAAGGAAAACTGCAGCTAAGCATAGGCATGCCTGGGCATGTTCTGAGCCACAGGTATGACTCATATGCTTAGCTATGTGGCCACTTTAGGTCTTGCATACCTGGGCAGAGCCCCTCTACACCGAGCCGGGTCCGAACAAAGAAGCTAGACAAAGGAGCGAAAAGCACCCCCATTCCTGAGCAGAGCAATGGCTCCAGTCAGTCTGCACAAGCCATTTCCATAACCAGGGCCAGGCTGTGACTTTGGTCAGTTCCATGGCTGCGGGGGCGGCCACTCAGCACAAAGAGAACGGAAGGGGGAAAAAGAATCCAGCAGGGGGACAGCTGTAACAGATAGGTTAGAACCCACTTCATTGGATGCATGGAATGAAACATACAGTAGACAGATATTTATACAGTCAGAGAAACATGAAAAGGTGGAAGTGCGTGAACCAACCTTAAGAGGCTAATTAATTGAGAGGAACCATAACAGCAGGGGAAGAAAAACCTTTGAAGTGATAAACAAGATGGCCAATGTGGACAGTTGACACACAGGTGTGAATGAGGTGTGTCATTCACACCTGTGTGTCAACTGTCCACATTGGCCATCTTGTTTATCACTTCAAAGGTTTTTCTTCCCCTGCTGTTATGGTTCCTCTCAATTAATTAGCCTCTTAAGGTTGGTTCACGCACTTCCACCTTATCATGTTTCTCTGACTGTATAAATATCTGTCTACTGTATGTTTCATTCCATGCATCCGATGAAGTAGGTTCTAACCCACGAAAGCTCATGCTGAAATAAATTTGTTAGTCTCTAAGGTGCCACAAGTATTTCTTTCTTTCTTATTTTCTTTTTACTGAAGGTATGGATCACTTAATCACCTCATACAAGCATATGAACAGTAATGAACTGCAATTCCTGAGGAGCTACTTCTGTGTGTTTAAAGGATATTCGCTTGCATCCACACATGTCTCAGTGCCATCGAGCTAGGCATATTATAGCTCACCTGCGTCTCACTGGCTCAAAACAACAAGGCAAATGCAGTATAATTTGCTTTCACAAAACCAATGCAAGGAAAAAAGACTTCAATTACTGACGTTTCAAGTAAGCAAAGTTCAAATCCAGAGAGTAACAGTTACATACAACTGACACAGCTAAGGAAAATTCAGTGAAAATGAAATATGCAAATTTACTGTTATTTCACTATTCAAACAGGACTATGTTGTACCATTGATTTCTAAGGAGAACAACCTCATTGAAATAATTGGGTATTTCGTGTTTAAAAAAAGGATGATACAATGTGGCCTGCTTGAATATCAGGTCTTTAAAATGAGCCTAGCTGCCTATTGGGTTTGTTGTGAAGTAATAGGTAGGTGTATATAGAGGATATACTGTATAATCATGCTATCAAAACGTTCCTATTGTTGAAAAAGGGCAATAGTTTTTATATTTTGTGTGTGTTGTATCTATAATAAAATGTTCAGCAACGATCTGAACACAGGAAATATTGTAGTAAAACGGAAGCTGAGTAAACAGAATGCAAGTGCTTGCAACTCAGGACTGAGTGTTTTTTTCTATGTATTGCTCTCTGTGTCAGATTACACAGGATACTTTGTGAAATACATCATAACATTTGGGTACATGAAATAAATGGAAAGACCCTCAATGTCACTGATTTTTTTAATGTACTGGTATAAAAATCAAACCTTTTGTCAGAACTGTTGCTAAATAGCACTCTGCAAAGAGTATCTAATGGTCAGTGACTCTAGGAACCCAGGTCATTAGGTTAAAAAAATCCTCTATTTAAAAATCAAATATTTACAAACAAAACTAGTCACCTGAGTAGTGCAATACCAAATACAAACACAAATCAAACAAAAGAGGGCATAACACGCTTTAACTACCTACTATATTACAGTGAGAAGCATCAACAAATGCTGTAACACAAACAATCCAGAAACTCTGAGAAATGGTGATCTAACTGTCAGGCAACACCCAGCAAAAGGTCACAGCAACTGGCACGTAAAAATGGCAATTTGGTTTTTAAAAAAGCAAACACAAAAACAAACGAAGAAAACAACCAAGCGTTACAGTATAACACAGAACTTACAATTTAATAAATATCAATATAACCATACATGCAACAGTTCAACAATAATATTTTATGCTCTGATTCAGCAATGAGTTCTACACAGGCAAAGCATCAAATTCTGTCCATCAGGTGCATGTGGTAACTACACCATGGAATTCTTATATATATTATTTCCCCTTTTGCTCCAAGCAGCTAGCCAAAAATCCAGGTGTTCCAGTTAGAAGGAAAAAAATGGAGTCATTTCATGAAATATTGTTTATTTACAAGAAATGTACAAAGTCCCATTTCCCTGACCACAGGAGGAGCCACACAGGGGACAGTGTCCTTACTTACAGTCCTAATCATTTATTTGCCAGCACCACACTATACTTTCCCAGTCTGAGTAGCTTCCTTCTCTGTCTGTTTTGTCTGCCTGAGTCAGTTCCTGTGCACTTCTCCCATCCACCCACACCCCCTTACCCAAAACAATACCCATAGAATCCCTACAGCCACATAGTCCGAATTCCTGGGTAGGCTCGCATATGCCTTTATTTTGGGTGGGAGCTGCTATAAAGGGGTTTAACTGTTTCTTACAGCTATCTTAAATGATATTTTGGCATACTCACATCAATATCAATGTGACCCACACATATCTGTAAGGGCAAAAGTTTGAGCCTTGAATTGTAAGCACCATTTAAAAGCTTTTTGGTATGTAAGGGTTTTATTTGAATGTTTCCTATGTTCAGACTTGCATTCGCTTGTTGAGTGTTGTCTGACAGCACAAATTATTCTTAAGAAGAAAAGAATCTATAAAACATTTTATAAATCATGTAATCATCATTCCTCAAATGTGTGACAGTGATTGCAAGTAACAGAACACTTGCCCCGAAAATGCTTATTATGGGCCTGATCCCACCCCCTTTCAAATCAATAGCTAAACTCCCACTGACTTCAATGGGTGTAAGAGCAGGCTTTATAAATGGAAATAAGTAGTTGTTCCCCTGTGGATTTGTTAGTTACCTACAATTCTCAGTAATGTCTCTTCTGTTCCTCACCACCTCAAGTGTGTATGGCCTCCCCATTTATGTTTTATATACTTTGAAAAGTAATGCACATTTTAAAATAGAAAAATAATTTTTTCAGTAACATTCTTCAGAAAGCATCTATAAAATCTTATTCTATGGGAAAGTGCACTTAATTACATGTGAGTTAATAAAAGGTTGAGGGCAATCATAATCCTCCTTATTAAAGTAAAAGTATAAAATGGATAGGGAGATACAGATGATTGTACACTAAGAACTAAGACCCTAATTTTTAAAATGTATTTAAGCATTGCTCTGCTCAGCATTTCCATCCCCAACTGACTTAGGAGCCTAAATCTCCTTTTCAAAAGTGACTCTCAGTGAAATTTAGGCTCCTAGACCCAGACCCTCAAAACAATGTAAACACTTTACTCACATGGTTTTAATTGAAATTAGGCACCTCCTTTGAGAATCTGTATCCGCTGCGAAAGGGACTTATACTCTTAATGTTCAGCGGACAAATGCCTAAGTACCTTAAAAAAATTAATTTAATGTAAACATCTGGAACCACGATACAGTATGTTTCTCAGTTACATATTACTCTGAGCCATTTCTACAAGGGTATTTGTTATAGAACTACATCTTATTTTGACACACAACTCTCTTAAGACCTGAAACCCCCATGTAAACTGAAACTTACTGCCATATGTAAGTAAATTGGTTTTCAAAGACAGATTGACTAGGGGGAATATGCATTTATCATGCACCAATCTGTGTTATAGTTGCCGATAATGGGAAATTGAATAGATAAAATTTTCCTTTCAGCCTATTCTTCCCTAGAGACGGTCAAATATTACTCTATATTAGCAAGCACAAATTTTATTGCCACAACACCGAAAATAGAAAAGCTTGAAATTAAAGTTAAATAAAAATAAATTAATTTGGTAGATCATTATAGAAGATGTCCCAAGAAAATTCTGTATATTAGTTACAGAACATTGTTTAAGAAGATCTTAAACAGCACATCCCAGGCAACACTTTTGAAGTCTCTCTTACCCTCCAAGCTCTGACATATCTGTCTCTGATGGAATTGCCACTGTGCCAGGGAATACCGTATCATGTAGAATATACCCTGTTGGTTTTCTACTTGAATCCCTAGAAAATAAAGACTGGGGAAAACTGGGGGATTCACTCTGATGGTTAGTATGTGTAATATTCTGATACCATGTTTTTGTTCAGTTGCACAGGAATATCCTGTAATTATATGAAATAATTCAGAAAGTAAGGATAAGGCAGAATAACACATTTCTGCTAGTAAGGGTACGTCTATACTACCCGCCAAATCGGCGGGTAGTAATCGATCTTTGGGGGATCGATTTATCGCGTCTCATCTAGACGCGATAAATCAATCCCAGAAGTGCTCACCGTTGACTCCGGAAGTCCTGCTCAGCGAGAGGAGGAAGCGCAGTTGACGGGGAAGCCTGCCTCTGCCGTGTGGACCCGATATAAGTACTTTCACTTTCGATCTAGGAAACGTCGACTTCAGCTACGCTATTCTCGTAGCTGAAGTTACGTATCCTAGATTGATCTCCCTCCCCCCCCAGTGTAGACCAGCCCCAATAGACTAAAAAGAATTGGACCACAACAACAACCATTCATCTAAGATATGCTTGTCTGTATAGTCAGATAAACCGAACATGTGTGTCAATCTGTAGCAGCACCGTTTGGTGACTCCCACAATCTCAAACTCCTCCCCTGCCACAGAAAGATAATTTAACAAATTTGTATTATGTATACTTTAAATTTGATCTGAGCAATTATTTCGGAACACTACTATTTGGCTTCAAACTTCATTATTCAAAATATTAACTTACCTGAAAGACTGAATCTATCATTGATTTTCCAATATGGTGAGCATAGATACTCTAATGATTGGCAGCCTCTCTCTGAATCATAGCAAAACGTCAACAACAAACATCTTTTGATATCATTAGAGGTGATGTTAAGAAATGATGCTCTTGTGTTCTAAAAAAAGAAAACACTAAAATCATAATCTAAATGAGCAAGGCTATTTCCACAGGGAATTTCTTAACATGTGGGTAGACTTGGCAGAATTTTTATTTCTAATAATTTCAACAGATTAATATCAGTGTTTATTTTCAAACATTTTTTTTAAGTTTTAACTATTTTAAATTTTGAGTTTTGGGAAATTATGGGGCGTGTCAGACAACAAGAGGATCAGAAAATTATTTAATGACAGCAGACATTGAGATTCAAAAAGATAAAGCCTTGTAACCTTTAAAATACAAATTAACAACATCACGTCAATATACACAAATAAAATATGCTTAAATTAAAACTCTAATAAATTCTCAAGCAGCATTCTTCTTTTCTTACTTTTCCTATTAGTTTTTTCTAACTGTTTTTCAATAGTTTGTGAGTGTATAGTGAAACTGATGTTTTCCAACCAAAATCTGAATCTTTCAAACCTATATATGGGCACTTCCATAGGCTGCCTACTAATAGCAGAGTGAAATCATGTCCCCGTTGAAAGTCAACAAGAGTGGGCCAGGACTCTTTGGAGATTAAAGAGGAGAGAGTGTTCAGTAATTCAACCTGGGGGTAGTGAATTATAAAGTCATAGAGTTTAAGGTCAGAAGGGACCATTAGATCATCTAGTCTGACATCTTGAATATGACAGGCTACACTAAACCCAACAATTGAAATGAGACCAAAGTAAATGAGTTCTACAGGAGACTAAACTATTATGTGTCACAGGGAGAGAACAGGAAGGACCAAGGTGCACCAGTGCTCAAGGCCCCTGGATCCCAACCGTACAGAATTCAAGTCAACCCATTCTATGTGTTTGTTGCAGTAATAGCTCTTAAGAGACAACCGTGGCCTGATGAAGTTGACTCGAGTCAGTGACTGTTGAGATGCCTCCTAAGCAGGCTTGAACTATCAATATTATTGTCCTTGGGGGGGAGGGGTGAATCATTTGCTTCTTGTGACACAGCTGGATGTGCCACACACTTTGAGTAAAAAGTGACTCATCAAATGGTAGATTATTGGAAGAAGAGCATTTTGGTCAGAATCAAAAGTCAGGATTAGCTACTGTTAATCCTTTTGATCACATCAGCTCTAGCAGGTATTACCTTTTATTTTAGGAACACGATTGTCAGAATTTAAGGGCTAATACTTCCCTGGAACAAACGTGAAAAATCTTCAGTAGTACTATGATGGTTGCAACCATACCTCCTCTGATTGTGATCTTGTCAGATTTCACAAGGTAAACAGCATCAGCTGCAGGCACGTTCAAAGAAAATCCTGGTTCCTACAGGAATTAGCATTGGTGATTCAATAGGTAACAGGCTTCCCTCTAATTCTGAGTTTAAGAAATACTCTAGCAAGCTATAAGCATGTGACGCACTCGCCAGTGTACCCTCCTGGGGGGCAGGGCTGACTGACTCTCATCCTTTAGTACTCCCTGTTAATAGCCATTCTGGCCCTGCAGTGGTCTGTTGCTTCTTGCAACTCAGCCCTCTGGCTGGGTCACAATCCCACCAATAATCCAACAAATAATAATCCATCAACTTCATATTGGACCTTTGGTCCAAGTCCAGTCTCACTTACCCCTGGTATCAGGGGTGGGGGGGGGGGGGAGACTACAGTAGGCATTACCAGTTGCTGGAGAAGGGTTCCACTTAATAGAAAACCCAGGCTCTCCTTTTCCACCCGATTCCAACCCAGGGATAATCAAATAGGCAGTCAGGCAAGACTACACAAACCCCTGGCTGCCTCTGTGGACTATTTCCTTCATTACTCTGTCTTGGGCTTTTGCCTCAGCCTTCTCCCAGATTCTCATTGTATCAACTCCCCCGTCTCTAAGTCTCTTCCTCCAGCTCACTGGTGAGCCTTCGTTTCTGCAAGGCAGCTCATTCTGCTGGAGGGAAGTTTTCTCCACTCTCTTTGCAGGCCACATTACTCAGCACGTTATTCCACCTCCCTGCAAGCCACTTCCTTCTAGGAAGGCTCAGTTCCTGCTGCTTAATTTCCCAACTGCCTTGGGTTCCCTGTTGCAGAGGTACCTTCCTTCAGGCAAGCTCTATCTGCCAGCAGTTCAACTCCCTGACTCCAGATAGCCTTCTCTCACTGAACAAAAGCCAGAGATCTGCTCTCCTTAAACAAGCCCTGGCTGAACAAAGTTCAGTCCTTTTAAACTTCTCCCTTCAGGCTTGCTACATACTGCAGGTGTAGCAGGGCAAGATTGCTTGCACTCACAGGCTCTCATTAATCCATTCAGGCCCTGTATGGGGTTGGCACACTCTTTCGCACATGACTTTATAGAAAACAATGCTGTTAGCATGCTGTCTTAATTAAATGCAAAACCAACATCCAAACTATTCAATTTTTTTAGTGATCTTGACACTTTTCACAAGGGTAGAAGTGTTAACCCCATCTAAATTTCAGTTTACATAATTCCAGCCTGTGTATCTAAATCACTCTGCAGAAACTTCTTAATTTCCTATCCAGGATTGTTATGTACAGTTTGCTAGTATTATGTTTTGCCCCAGAACTGACTGCATTTCAATGAGGGATGAAGTGATTTCTCTATATTAGTGATTTCTAATTACATTGAACATAGTATAAATTTGTGAAGTGCTTTGTAATCCCTCACACTAAAATGTGCTATGTGACTTTCATATATTGTTGAATAGACACAAAGAAATATAAGGAATGAATGAAATGTAAACCATTTAAAAGGGTGATTAATGAAGGAGAGGTTAGAGCAAGATTACATGAATCTTAATATAAATCTGAAGCTTGATACCGCACTTCCAGGAATTTTCTTTTCAGCCTATGGCAGGATTTATGTAGCAAACCTTAATCCAAGTTGGCTTTTTTAAACAATGTCATTTAATCGAAGTTTGTTCTCCTCTACCAAAAGCTGAAGGATTTAATTTTACACCAGGCCATTTTCAATAGACGGACAATTTCCCCCTTTTGGTCTAGCTAATGTTCTCTTTTCTTCCTCTGAGCTCCAACAGACTAGGCCCTGAGTCTGAGTCACTTTGATAAAATAGAATAGAAGCTTGAGGCAAATTGTTGGTTGTACATTCACCCTTCCTTCTGAAGGGCAAGCAACTGAGTTACACAGACAATCCTGTTCTTTCTTGTGCCTAGGGAACAATTGTGGTTGCATGAATCTTTAACTTATATTGTTTATTTTTGTTTTTGGTCATTTGACGTACGATATGCACAGACTTTTGCTGTGTTTTGTCATTACATTAGTTTCCTGGAGTAGTAAAGTTTGCTGACATTATTAACAGAGCTATTATGAAAAACAAGTTGCTCTGAATAACAGATTGATAGCTCCTGTCATTTTCTTCAAATAATGAATCAAAATACAACACGTCAGAAAGTTCACACAGTACTGGATTTTTATCATACGTTCTCTTTCAAAGACCCAAGTTTGATCAAAGAAAGACGCATCAACAACAAGGAGTACTATATTTAAGTTGTCTACAAGCATAAATTTGTGGAATCTTTCTGTTTCATGGTCTATATTTCTCTGCTATTAATAGTATATTTATTGAATAGGTGAAATGCCACAAAATATTGTTAAAATGGCAACACTTTATGTTTATAGGGAATCACTGAAAAAATATACTTTGTTAGTTTGTCCATTTGAGTGACAATATGCAGAAATCTTTGCCCATAGTGCCAATCCTTCTTTGTTTCTTATACTTCCCCCAACCCCATTACACACAACACTGGTTTTTTTTCCTTTTCAATTTACTAGAATTCCCTTCTGTTTAATGGTAATACTGACCTATCAGCTTGCTGCAAAGCAGCCTGGAGATTTTTTTAAATGAAAGCAAATGGAATTATATGCATCAAGTGTGAAATGATGTATTAATTGCATTCTAACCACAATTGACATGGTGTAACTCAGAAAACATAGAATTATCTTGTTCAATGTTTTGTAAATGGCATTGTTAACCTAAAAAGAATCAGTGTTTAAAATTCACATAAATGTTCGATAGCTACAAAATTACTGAGAAATGTATTTGTAACAAAATTGGCCTATTTCCTTTTTTCCATAATTATACTTCTGTATATGCTACATTTATCATAGATTTTTCTTTCAACAGTGTTGTATTTAGAGCCAGAGATGGACATAGCCCTATCATTTTTTTTACAGTATGGCTCTCTGATAAGAGGCAGTCTCTGTCATCCTTTCAGACAGACATGTGTATAGACTATAACAATGAACACCATTTTGTTGAACACATTATGTGATTATGGGACACTTTAATTTCCCAGATCTATCTATAGATTGAAGGACAAGTGCTACTAATAATGGTAGGTGCTAGATATTCCTGGATGTGATAACTGACAGATTTTTCACTAAATAGTCACCAAACAAAAAAGAAGTGATGCCATTTGAACTTAATGTTGATAACTTGTGAGGACCTCATAAGAAATGGTTGTAGAGGACAACCATGGTTTGAGTGATCTTGAGCTAATTCAGTTTAAACTAAATTAAAGGATAAATAAAACCAGGTCTGCAAGTAGGGTCCTTGATTTCAAAACGGCATACTTTAAAAAAAAAATAAGGAAGGAAGTTAAGGAAGTGGATTGGACTGAAGAACTCAAGAATCTGAATGTGGAGGAGGCATGGAACTACTACTGTAAGTCAAAGTAGCAGAAACTATATGAAGCCAGCATCCCAAGCTGGAGGGGGGGGGGAGAGGAGGGAGGGGAAATCAGAAGGGAGGGTTGCAGAGCAAACTGGATGAACAAGAACATTACACAGGGTATTAAGAGAAAGCAGAAAGCCTACAAGGAATAGAAGATGGGATGGATCAGCCAGCACAGCTACCTCTTGGAGGTCAGAAAGCATAGGGAAAAATTGAGAACTGCCAAAAAGCCAAGTATAGCTGAATCTTGCAAAAGAAATGAAAACCAATAGTAAAAGGTTCTATAGTCATATAAATATAAACAAATAAATAAACAAAGGAAAAGATGAAGTGGGACAGATAAACACTGACGATGGGTTTAATTAAAGGTAATCTATGCATGTCCCAACACCTAAACAAATAATTTGCCTGAGTTTTTAATAAGGATAACAAGGAGCTTGGGGCAGTGGCAGAATGGCTAATGGAAACAAGGTTTGGAAATAGAAATTACCACATTCAAGTTGGAATTTAAAATTAAACAGCTTAATAGGACCAAATCAGGGGACCCAGATAATCTCCATCCAAGAATATTAAAGAAACTGGCACATGAAATTGCAAGCCAAATAGCAAAAAATTTTCATGAATCCATATACATGGCTGCCGTACCCTATGACTGGAGAATTGCTAATATGATACTTATTTTAAGGAAGAGGTCCGCTTCCCACAGCTCCTATTGGCTGGGAATGGTGAACCGTGGCCACTGGGAGCTGCGGGCAGCCATGCAAATGTCAACAAACTGCCTGGCAGCCTGCCAATGGATTGCCCTGATGGGCCACGTGTGGCCCATGGTCCATAGGTTACCCGCCACTGGTTTAGGGACTAACAATAAGAATTTTTGCTATAACATGAGGGCTTACTAGTTGGAAGAAACACATGGGAGGGGAAAGACAAGGGTGTATTGGTTGATCACAGGAGGACTATAAGTTTCCAATGTGATGTGACTGTGAAAAAAGCTTACACAGTCCTAAGATGCATCAGGTAAGGTATTTCTAGTAGAGATAGGGAAATGTTATTACCATTTACAAAGCACTAGTGAGACCTCATCTGGAATACAGTGTGCAATTCTGCTCCTCCATGTTTAAAAAAGATGAATTCCAACTGGAACAGGTGCAGAGAATGGCTACTAGGATGATCAGAGGAAAAGAGAACCTACATTATGAGAGAATACTCAAGGAGCTTGGCTTATTTAGCTTAACCAAACGAAGGCTGAGGGGAGAATATGATTGCTCTCTGTAAATACATCAGAGGGATAAATACCAGGGAGAGGGAGGAGTTATTTAAGCTAATGGCCAATGCTGACACAAAACCAAATGGATATAAACTGGCCATCAAGAAGTTTAGACTTGAAGTCAGACAAAGGTTTATAATCATCAGAAGAATGAATTTTGGGAAAAACAGGGTGGATAAAAATCAATGATATTAAAACAAAATCTGATTTTTTAATTCAAATCAGATTTTTTTTTATAAAAGGTTTTTTTTCCTCAAAAAGCATATCTAAAGGTAGTTTTAATTAATATACATTATAGCTCGAAGATATAGCATAATGGAATAGGGATTATAAATTATAATTCTATAGTATGAAACAATAATTCATGTACTGTTTAAGAAAAGTTTTGCAAATGAGTTCCAATAGCTCATGGATTAGGGACCCAATCTTATGGGGTTCCAGGGGCTTCTGTATAGATTATTTAGGTTAATCTTTCTATCTACCCAATGGGACTCAGTGCTCAGTCTAGAACATACCATCAGAGTGGCTTAGTTTTGCAGTTCTCAAACTGTGAATTTATGTCTCCAGAGATAAAATGCTTGTTAACAGCAAAAATGTTTTTAAATAAATAAATAAAATATTGAGGTGAGAAATAACAGACCTCAACCTTATAGTCCCTCTGCAAACGTGTACACAGATCCAATCCCTTGGCTCTCTCTAAAAGTTTCAAAAAGTTCAATGAATAGAAGATTGTTGGGGGCAGAATAGATCTGGACAAGGAGAAGATGTCTGGAGATAAATGTGAGAAGAAAAGAACAGGCAGTAGAAACAAAAGTGAAACTGTTTGAGCAGCATATTCCAGAAGTCTTGAGATCTTTCTGAGTGTAGCCTTCATTGATTTGAGATCTACCATACCATTATCT
The DNA here is from genome assembly GCA_037349315.1 of Chelydra serpentina. Lineage (NCBI taxonomy): Eukaryota > Metazoa > Chordata > Testudines > Chelydridae > Chelydra > Chelydra serpentina. The sequence continues at coordinate 84,867,341 of JBAIAC010000004.1, forward strand.
CACTAGAAGGGAAATCCTATAATGGCAGCAGATCGTAAAAGAGACCCCGTTTGGGAATATTTTAATGAAGTTCCTCTACCTGTGGGTAAGACAGGCATGGCTGCAAAATGCAAACAGTGCAACAAAGAAATGCAAGGCCTGGTTGCCCAAATGAAACAGGAGTGTTCCTTCTCAGGAGGATGCTGTGTTGAAGATGATGAAAGAAACGTGTCTGAACATGCAGGATCTTCAGGTTGGTAATTTTTTTTTTTATTTCATACTTCTTTCTTAATTTCATACTGTCTTCCTTCTGGACTATTCTTGAATTCCCATGTTTGAGAAAAATATATAGTTGTTATTCCATGGTACTATCATTTTAGATGCAGTTATGATAAAAAAATAAATAGCTGAAATAGGCAGATCTTCCTTTTTCAATTTCACCTTTAAAGTAGTACTGAGGGTCAGTGAATGCAATGAGCAATACTAAATGAGCAGTATGGTAATAATAATTAAATAACTGCATTGACTTATTTTGTTTAGGATAATCCATCCTCAACATACAAGATTTTGAAGACTATCCACCTTCAAGATCACCATAATTTTCTATAGATTCAGAGTCAAAATTTTAGTCACAACATGTACATCACATAGCCACAGTATATCACCTGTAGCAAAAAGAAAAATAAATCTCCATCATCCAGAAACAACCATAGATAAGTTTGTGATAAGAACCAGCAGATTAGAAAAAAGAGGTAATTGATGGAAAAAATTGCCCCATTTGTTTATGCAGAAAACTCTCCTTTCCTTATGACTGAGAACCCACACTTCATTAACATGGTTCAGTCATTAAAACCAGGATACAGTCCACCCAACAGAGCAGATGTTGCAGGCAAATTGCTGGATAAAGTGTATGAAAGAGAAATGGAGCAGAATGCAAAAGGTCTAGAGAGTAAATTTGTTAACCTGAGTCTTGATGGGTGGAGCAATGTCCACAATGATCCTGTTGTATGTGCCTGTGTGACAACAGAAGAAGGGAATGTCTTCCTTACAGAAACAATTGATACATCAGGTTGGTCACAGACAATGCTGCAAATGTATCCAAGATGAGAAGAAATTATTTAGAAGAGAGTGAAGAGCGTCCCAAGCTAATAGCATACGGTTGCAGTGCTCATTTGATGCACATCCTAGCCAAAGACTTCTGTGTTCCAGAAATAAAGGCGAATGTCGTTGAAATTGCAAAATGCTTCCGTAACAACCACTTTGCAGCAGCTGCTCTAAAACAAGTGGGAGGAACCAAGCTAACTCTCCCACAAGATGTGTGGTGGAACTCAGTAGTGAGTTGTTTTGAGCACTATATCAAGAACTGGCCTAATCTGATGACAGTTTGTGAACAAAATCATGAAAAACTAGATGGCACCGTCACAGCCAAAGTTCTCAACATTGGGCTTATGAGAAATGTTGAACACCTGCTGAGTACCCTGAAGCCTATTTCTGTAGCCTTGAACAAAATACTATTGAAATTTGGAAGGAACAGAGAGAGATCTTAAAAAGAGAAATATGCAATGACAGAATTAAATTACAAGCATTAAAAAAACCCGAATGGGACAAGCACTATCTCCAGCTCATTTTTTTGCAAATATTCTCAATACTCAGTACCAGGGTCAAACCTTTATTGCTGACGAAGAGGAGTTGGCTACGGACATCCAGCAATCATCCTTCCATAATGCCAACTATAATAAACTTCAGAGCTAAGGGTGAACCATTCAAAATATATATGTTTGCTGATGTTTTAAAGAAAGTCACACCAGTGAACCGGTGGAAGTCATTTAAGCACTTAGATTCAGAGACTGTTGAAGTGATAATCTCACTTTTAACAGCAGTAGCTTCTTCTGCCACTGTAGAAAGAATATTTTCTTCTTTGGACTAATTCATTCCAAATTGAGAAATCATTTGGGACCTGAAAAAGCAGGAACGCTTGTTTTTCTTTTCCAGATTATGAACAAACAGAAAATGAAGTTGAAGATGATTGCATTTGCTGCACAAGCCAATATTCTGAGTTTCTCATGTTGACCTGGCTGACGTAGTCGATTTATTTATGTATTTATTTTATATATTTCATTTAACTATTTTAGTTAACAATTTTAACAAAAACAAACCTGGTTTTAAAAAACTTGAATGTCTAAATTTAAAAATTCATACATTTGTTTTATTAAAATATGTATTTGCTGTTGAAAAAAAAATCTAGAATACATAATGTTGTTGTTTTAGTTAAATAAAACAACTTTAATGTCTGTCTGGTGATGTTCTCCTCCTATTACAGCATGGCAAGAAAATCTTCCAAATATTAATGATTAACCTGTTGAATTGGAGATAGATATTTATGAAGTCATTGGGAGGTGAACTACTTCAATTACCTTTGGTAAATGAAATAACCAAACAATCATTCATTTTCTATTATAGCTGTAAAACTAATCTTAAAAGTTTTCAAAAGAAATCACTTTAAAATATATATAGTGTGTACCTTCTAAAAATGAAACCTACATCTATCTCTGAGTTGTCAAGAATATGTATTAAGGTTATAACAACTGAAAAGAATGCACTTTTATGTAGAAAACCGAGAATGCACTTGTGATTAAATCGAGTCTTACTGACTAGTGATTTTAATCATAATTTAATTTGATTTAAATCAAATCTACCCTGTGGAAAAGGCTATCAAGGAAGCAGTGGGAGGCAAAAAACATAACTGGCTTCAAGAGTGATCTTGGTAAGTTTATGGAGGGGATGGTAGGATGAGGTTGCCTACAATGGCATATGGCCCATCTGGGACTGCTAGATTAGAAGCAAATATCTCCCATGGCTGGTGAGGGGTCACTAGATGGGGAGCGCTCTGAGATACTACAATGCCAATGATCTTGCTGACATGACTGGTGGTAGGGTGACCAGATGTCCCGATAAAATCGGGACCGTCCCGATTTTTGATCATTTGTCCTGCATCCCGATCGATGGTCGGTCGGGACGCCTTTTGTCCCAATTTCCGGTCTTCTTCCGTTTTTCCATTTTTGTTTTGTTTTTTTGCTCAACAAGTTCCGGCGGAAGAGGCTCTTCCGTGTTTTTTTTTTTTTTTTGCTCGACAGCTTCGGATTGGAAGTCCCGATTTTCGGGTCTTCTCATCTGGTCACCCTAAGTGGTGGTCTTGCTGACATGCTCAGGGTCTAATTGATCACCATATTTGGGGTTATAAAGGAATTTTCCCAGAAGTCAGAAGACCCTTTCCCCCCCCTTCCTCTGCAGCATGGGGCACAAGTCACTTGTTGATCTGAACTGTAGTTAATAGTGGACTCTCTGTAACTTGAAGTCTCATGATTTCCAGTTAGCCCACCTCCTTACACACTGAATGAGCCTGCCACAGAAATAAAAAATGGCCTAGTGTCACCTCCATCTCCCTGTTGTAATCATCTTGCATGGAGTAGCTGCTTTCTCCAGCAGCCAAAATTAGTATTTTCCATTCCCAGGTGCTATTTTGTTACAGTCAGACACTGACATCAGGTATATGACATATTTTACAGTAAGTGCATATTTAGAGGGCACCTGGACATTCCAGAGGATATTTTGGTTCTGCCTTGGTGGTAGGGGAAGGTTTAAAATGACATTGTACAATTCCAAGAGGACACATACTTGGTGTTTTGCAAGCACTGGCCGGATATTAGATGCATTTAGCTTTGCAGTCCTTCCCAGCTGAGTTTGCTTTAGGGCAGAAGTATTGAACAAAGAGTGTAACTGTTTGTATGACCCCACATTGTAAGAAGTGTAAGAAATATCATTATCTCTTTCAGACAACAGCATTGTGGCTTGGATGATAAGTTCAAGATATGGGATAATATTTTAATTTGATAAATATCCTCTGGTAAAACTCAAGAGTGCTAAAGGATATTTTTACAATCTGTTCCAACATTATTATTATACTTCATCACAATTTACTGATGAAGGATGATCATTTGAACATGGGATTATGCGGCATGCAATATTAAAGATCTCATTGCCCATATTAGAGCTTAATTTGAGCCAGTATTGTGCCAAGTTTCCACCTGACATTTTATTGTGCTAGTATTCTCATCGTACTGCATTCAGAAGCTGATACTTAAACACTTTGGTAAAAATAGTTGCAAACGTTAAAATATGCAGTCAACTGCCTACTTAATACAGACCAAAGGGTACATCTGCATTTCCTCTGGTGCTTAGAAACACAATTTATTATTCAGCCATGTAACTTTCTTAGAAATGGAAAGCTAGTATGAAAATAAGATTGCAGTAGGAATTTGTCCATAAATTAGCTGCTTCAGTGCCATGCCATGAGCACATTAAGGGTCATACCTTATGGATCCAACAAAACAAATCTGACAAATGGTATGGCACATATGCAGCATCCATACTAACAAGGTGTGTCTCAGGCAATCTTCAGAAGATTAAGTATCCAAAGCATTGCCAAACCATTTCCCCCACCTCCCAAAGAAGTGTTATTGGGATTATTCTCTAAACAACCCTCTGTGCATTTATTTTTTCATCCTTATATTGCCTTCCTAGTTTTTCCTTTTCCTAAATTTAATCTGAACAGAGAGAGAACTGATCCATAGAATTCAGATCTTAATTCAGGGTCAAATCTTTCAACACCTCTCAGAATGTCAAGGATGTTCCAGTATCAGTAAGATTTATTCTTACATATAGAAAACTTTGTTATTATTGATCAACGTTATCTATCATTTTCTTACAATACAAACTCTAAAAAGCAAAGAAACTGAATACTTAAAGTATTCAGTCTCAACACAAAACCAACATCAAGGCATTAGTCCACCACACCAACAGAATTACCTCCCTTAACTCAGAAAAAATGATCTTGAATGCTTATAGATCTAGGTCTTAACCGATAAATCACAATTTGGGGGATTAGCTGGAGTCTGCTTCAGACTACTGGTTCACATTAGGGAAAAGGATGATCAATTCCTTACATACCTATCTGTAATGTATAGGCAAAGAAGTTGTCTGATTATGGGAGACTATAATTAGAGTGGCATATGCTGGCAGTCTTATGCTGCCAGTACTAAAACATTTTTGGAATTTCTAAATATTATAGAAGATCATTTTCTAATTCCAAAAAATATTGTATCCAACAGGGGGGAATTCTATATTAGACCTTGTCTTGGAACACCGCAGAAGTTCCAGAAGACTGTAAGAAAGCTAATGTGCCAATATTTGAAAAAAAAAAAAAAAAAAAAAAGGATGACTCAAATAATTATAGATCTGTCAGTCTGACATTAATCCCAGGCAAGATAATGGAATGGCTGATATTAATAAAGAATAAAAGGAGGGTAATATTATTAATGCCATTCAACATATGTTTATGGGAAATAGATACTCTCAAAATAAATCACTAACTTTTTGAGGAGATTACAAGTTTGGTTGATAAAGGCAATAGTGTGGATGTAGTATATTGTATATTTAGATTTATCTAAGACATTTGACTTGGTACAACATATTTTGACTAAAAAACCTAGAAAGATATAAAATTAACATGGCACACATTAAATATATTAAAAGCTGGCTAAATGATAGGTCTCAAAATTTAATTATAAAATGGTTAAGCATCATAGAACAGGTATAGTTCTGGTGGGGCCCTTCAGGGATTTTTCTTGGCCCTATCCCATTTAACATTCATATTAATACTCTGGAAGAAAACATAACAATCATCACTGATAAACTTTGCAGATGACAAAAATAGGGAGAGTAATAAATAATGGAGACATGTCACTGATCCAGAGCAATCTGGATATCTTGGTAATGTGGGTGGAAGCAAACAATGTGTATTTTAAGATGACTAAATGTAAACATATACATCTGGGAACAAAGATGTAGGCACATTTAGAGGATGGAGGACTCTATCCTGGGAAGCAGTGAATCTGAAAAAAAAAATTGAGAGGCATGTTGGATGGTTCACTGGGAACATGAGCTCCCAGTGTAACACTGTGGCCAACGAGCTAATGCAATCCTGAGATGTATAAACATGGGAATCTTGAGTTGGAGTAGAGAGATTCTCTTTGTATTTGCACTGTATTGCTACTGGAATAGTGTGTGCAGTTCTGGTGCCCACAATTCAAGAACAATGTTGATAAATTGAAGAGGGTTCAGAGAAGAGGCACAAGAATGATTGATCTTCAGAAAACATGACTTTATAGTGATAAATTCTAGGAGCTCAATCTATTTAATTTAAGAAAGAGAAAGTTAAGGGGTAACTTTAATTAGAGTCTAAGGGTACGTCTATACTTACCCGTCGCGTCAGAGGAGTCCAATCGATCTTCTGGGTTCGATTTATCGCGTCTTGTCTAGACGCGATAAATCGAACCAGGAAGTGCTCCCCCGTCGACGCCGGTAATCCTGCTCTGCGAACGGAGCAGGCGGAGTCGATGGGGGAGCCTGCGCGCCGCGTGTGGACCACAGGTAAGTTCGAACTAAGAGACTTCGACTTCAGCTACGTTATTAATGTAGCTGAAGTTGCGTATCTTAGTTCGAATTGGGGGGTTAGTGTAGACCTAGCCTAAGTATCTAAATGGGGAACAAATAGTTAATAATGGGTTCTTCAATCTAGCAGAGAAAGATTGAACATGAACTAATGGCTGGAATTTCTAGCTAAACAAAGTCAGACTAGAAGTAAGGCAAACATTTTTCATAGTGAGAGTGACTAACCATTGGAACAACTTATGAAGGGTTGTGGTGGATTCTCCATCACTGACAAATTTTAAATCAAGAATGGGCATTTTTCTAAAATATATGCTCTAGGATTTTTTGGGTGGATGAGTGGGTGGGGTTTCTATGACCTGCATCATACAGGTCAGACTCAGGAGGTCAGCCTAGATGTCAGGAGACAGGGGCTACGGGGAGACAGACAGCATGGGGCTGCTAGGGAGTCAGACAGGGGCTCATAAGGGCTAGTGGAGAATGACAGACTGTGGCAGGGGCGGAATGGGAGTGGAGGCACAGGGCCACAGGGGGAGGGAGATGCAGAGCCAAATGGTGAAGGGGGAAGGGGTGCAGAGCTACATAGGGACAGAGGGTAGCTGAGTGGGGGCACAGAGACATATGGGGACAGGGGGAATAGGTATAGGGACACATAGGGATGGGGTGGCTGAATGGGGGACAGACACATGGGAACAGGGGAGGGGTACAGACACACATAGGGACAGGGAAGTGGCTGGGTGGGTGCACAGAGCCACATGGGGACAAGGGAGGGGATACAGAGCCATATGGGGTGGGGGAGAGGAGTGTCTGAGTGGGGGTGAAGGAACACATGTGAACAGAGGGTGCAAGGACACATGGGGATGCAGGAACACATGGGGACAGGAGCAGATGTGCCTGACTGAATGGGAGAGGCTAAGGGGTCATCCAGGGTCTATATGAGGGAAGCTCCCGAATAATCCTTTCCCCTCCCCCCCAAAAATGTTCCATACTTCTCCCACCCATACCCAACAACCCTCCATATTCACACCCAGGCTCCTTCCCAGCAATTTACTTCCCTCTCCCTCAGCTCCTCCATTACCCCTGACTCCCCTAAGCCTTTGCACTGCTTCTGAGGAGTGTGGGAAATACGGTTCTGTATTGTAGTTTACATGAATTATTACTCAGTGTTCTGTATTAGTATGCATAGTAAGGAATCTATTTGCCAAAAGGCATTTCCTGAATCTTTGTTGTCTGTATTGTTACAGACATACTTGCTGACAGGTATTTTGAAAGGAATGACTAAAAATATTTGAAAATGCTATGATTATATTGTTTTATTTTGACAAATATAATATGCAGAATTTTGCAGAATTTTAAAATATGCACAGAATTTTTATTGCAGAATTTGTCTTTTTTTTGGTGCAGAATTCCCCTAAGGAGTAGTGCATTACTTCCCCAGTAGGCAGGGGAAATTTAGTTGGAACCTTCCAGGGCATGAACCACTCTCCCTACTACATAGCTCTCAAATCACTCTGATGAATTCACTCCTTCAGAGTGGAGGAGACAGCATATAAACAAAGCAGTATTGCCATTGAATGTAGTCTGATAAATCCAAGGAAAATGTCAAGGAATATGTCCCCTCACTCTGACCCCACCTTTGGGGAATACCCACTGTGATGTGTATTCACACACACACACACACACACCATTAAAAGGTTAATGAGGTCCTGATATCTTAAATAAAACCTCTTCATATAGTTTACATCAAAAGGAAAACTTGAGTCATACACACCCACACTGGCACTTACAATAGCCCAGTGCAGCCCACAGGTTTACAAGTTATTATAACATGCACAAATAAATACCAACTTCAAAGATGAAAATGCAAAATAGACACATCAAGTACAGCAAAATAAACCAACCTACCTACCATCATCACCTCAGTAGCGTTGCAGTTCTGAGATAATACGCCTAAACAAAATATGTGGGCTGTTCCCACTCCAGCACTAAGGAAAACAAAGGAAGAGAGAGAATCAAAGCAACCCAGGTTGAACTGCCCCTACTTCAAGGTTTATTTAATCATTCAGAGCTCTATGTTTCTCCCCCACTGGCCTGCATTATCCTGGACCTCCTCTCAACATATCCCCCAGAAATATAGTTATTTAAATGAAGTCCTATGCTGGTTTTTGCATCCCCAAACTCAGAAAGCACGACAAAAGCTCAGACACTATCCTGACTTCCCTCCAAGTGTCTTGGGTTTAGCTTCCACATACCTCTCACAAAGGTGATGGAGAAGTCCATATGCAGAGATATATGAACTGAACAATGGCCCAAGATTTCCATAGATAGGGCAATATAACTAACACATGGTATCTCCCTGTTTATGCAGATCCTATCAGCTCAGGACCCTCAACCCCCTTGAACAAAAGTGAATCCTGTATGTGGGCCTGTATTGCTGGACAAAGGCCTTTCTCACTCTCTGATCTAGGATTGGAACGACCAGGAAATGAGGCTTCTGCACTAAAAAAGAACACATCTTTCAGACCTGCTTGCTGGGTGTGCTGCTGCACAAACTTTGCATCTTGTCTTTGCCTACTTGAATCTTTGAACTCTTCTCTTTCTTTTCTACCCTCCAGGAAGAAGTTAAAATGCCCCCACCCCAAAGCTTACCAACCTAGATGTAAAGAGATAAGGACTCATATCCTTGAGTAATGACCAGGACTTCAAACAGCATTTATTAGTTGTAAGATATCTCTTTCACTATTTCCACCATTATAACTCTTCAAAGATGAATCTCTCATATTCAGGCTTGGCCATCTTAAACATGAAGAAAATAATTCCTATGCTGTCTGTAGCATCTCCACCAACAGAGCAGAAGGACCAGGCTCTTATCCACAGTGAGGACATGTATTCACAGTCCTCAGCTCTCTGGAGCCTCATCTCCTGAAGCAGTAGAACATCAATGCCTTGCAAGCGATGAAGGGGAGTCAGCTTACATGACCTGGACCACCACTTTTACATTCAGTATTGCTATTACCAAAGGGGTCTTCTGTTCACTTGAGCAAGTTCGATTCCAAACCTGAGAAACTGAGGCCCAAGGGTCTGTTATGGCTAACTCAGTCATGGTAATTAAATTCAAAGCCACTAATGAGAGGGGGAAAAAACCATCCTCCTCCTCACCATTTCACTCCCTTTTCCCTCCTCCTTTGCCCTTCTAAGCATCCCTGAGAAGAAAGGGGTACAGCCCTGGGGAAACCTGGTACTTCTTTGCACCCTTATTCACTGTCAGTATCCAAGGCAAGATTCCTTTCCTCAGGGTCTGTGAACTCCTTGACTCAATTACCTCCATCCTTGTAGCTACTTCCTACCTTACAACCCACCCCCCTTCTGAAAACTCAACCTCCCCAACATCTCCCCCATCCCCATGTTCATAGAATATCAGGGTTGGAAGGGACCTCAGGAAGTCATCTAGTCCAACCCCCGGCTCAAAGCAGGACCTAATCCTCCACTAAATCAACCCAGCCACTGCTTTGTCAATCCTGTAATTAAAAACCTCTGAGGAAGGAGATTCCACCACCTCCCTAGGTAATCCATTCCAGTGTTTCACACTTTCCTAGTGAAAAAGTTTTTCCAAATACCCAACCTAAACCTCCCTGTAGCGGTGCATGACTCACCCAGCGTCACCTCCTGCTGGTCATCCGGGAATTAGCTTTTTTCAGCCCAGAGCACCCTCTGCTGGTCGCTGTCCCGCTCACCATTGGCCTCCCCGTGTCCCTCCTGGACCACGTGTGCTTTCCTCTGGGGTGCTTCCCCTTGGCAGTACCCCCTCTGTCTGGGTCTCTCTTCCCAGGGGAACCCCCCTACCCTCTATCCCCACCTAGCCTCAGCCTATGAGCTACTGACAGTCATCATCAAGCCCCCGTTCCCTGGGGCAGACTGCAGTCTGTAATAGCCAGTCATCATAGGCAAGGGAGGTTTGGACCTGCTGCCCTTACCTAGCCTCGGGCTGCCCCTTAGCTGCCCCAGAACCTGTTCAGGCCCCGCACAAGGCCTTGTAGCCTGGGGGGTTTCCAGGTGGGAGCTCCCCAGCTCCTCTTGCCTTCCCCCAGCTCTGCCCCACCTCAGGTCCCTTTTTAGCTCCCCAGCAGCCAGGTCCTTCTCTGACCACAGCCAGAGAGAGACTGTCTGCTCCTGGCCCACTGCCCTCTTATAAGGGCCAGCTGGGCCCTGATAGGGGCGTGCCCAGCTGCGGCTGCTTCCCCAATCAGCTGTCCCAGCCACAGCCCTCTCCAGGGCTGCTTTTAACCCCTTCTATTTAAGGAGCAGGGTAGCCACCCCGCTACACTCCCCCACTGCAACGTGAGACCATTACTCCTTGTTCTATCATCTGGTACCACTGAGAAGAGTCTAGATCAATCCTCTTTGGAACCCCCTTTCAGGTAGTTGAAAGCAGCTATCAAATCCCCGCTCATTCTTCTCTTCTGCAGACTAAATAATCCCAGTTCCCTCAGCCTCTCCTCATGAATCATATGCTCCAGCCCCCTAATTATTTTTGTTGTCCTCCGCTGGACTCTTTCCAATTTTTCCACATCCTTCTTGCATTGTGGGGCCCAAAACTGGACACAATACTCCAGATGAGGCCTCACCAATGCCGAATAGAGGGGAATGATCACGTCCCTCGATCTGCTGGCAATGCTTCTATTTATACAGCCCAAAATGTCGTTAGCCTTCTTGGCAACAAGGGCACACTGTTGACTCAAATCCAGCTTCTCGTCCACTGTAACCTCTAGGTCCTTTTCTGCAGAACTGCCGCCTAGTCACTCAGTCCCTAGTCTATAGCAGTGCATGGGATTCTTCCTTCCTAACTGCAGGACTCTTCACTTGTCCTTGTTGAACCTCATCAGATTTCTTTTGGCCCAATCCTCTAATTTGTCTAGGTCCCTCTGTATCCTATCCCTACCCTGCAGCATATCAACCATTCCTCCCAGTTTAGTGTCATCTGCAAACTTGCTGAGGGTGCAATTAATGCCATCCTCCAGATCATTAATAAAGATATTGAACAAAATCAGCCCCAGAACCGACCCTTGGGGCACTCTGCTTGATACCGGCTGCCAACTAGACATGGATCCATTGATCACTATGCATTTAGCCCGACAATCTAGCCGGCTTTCTGTCCACCTTATTCATCCAGCCCATACTTCTTTAACTTGCTGGCAAGAATACTGTGGGAGACAGTATCAAAAGCTTTGCTAAAGTCAAGGAATAACAAGTCCACTGCTTTCCCCTCATCCACAGAGCCAGTTATCTCATCATAGAAGGCAATTAGGTTAGTCAGGCATGACTTGCCTTTGGTGAATCCATGCTGACTGTTCCTGATCACTTTCCTCTCCTCAAAGTACTTCAAAATTGATTCCTTGAGGACCTGCTCCATGATTTTTCCAGGGAGTGAGGTGAGGCTGACTGGCCTGTAGTTTCCCAGATCCTCCTTCTTCCCTTTTTTGAAGATGGGCACTACATTAGACTTTTTCCAGTCATCTGGGACCTCGCCCTATTCCATGAGTTTTCAAAGATAATGGCCAATGGCTCTGCAATCACATCGGCCAACTCCTTTAGCACCCTTGGATGCAGTGCATCCTGCCCCATGGACTTGTGCTCATCCAGCTTTTCTAAATAGTCCTGAACCACTTCTTTCTCCACAGAGGGCTGGTCATCTCCTCCCCATCTGCGAGATGACCCTGTTTGTGAAGACAGAGGCGAAAAAAGCATTGAGTACATTAGCTTTTTCCACATAAATTCTGCTTATCTGCCTCACAAAAATTGACACTGGATTTTGATTCAGGAGACATCAGCAAATCCTCTAATGGTGACTGAATTGCCTACTGTTCTGTAGGAACTGATACTTCCACACCATCTCCCTTCCCAAGTGAAAGCTTAGGTCTAGGAAGGGATAAGGGAACTATACCCAGCTCCCCTTTTCACAGCACCTTGCCCAGAACTAGCTCAGCTAGAAGGTTCTGACAGCTGTCACCACCCTCCATTTCATTTGACTAAACCTACCTTTGGATTCCTGATTCAGCCTTTGGCATTTACAGCATTGGTATCTATAGGCACTAAGCTGCCTCCTGGGCCTCCATATCTTCTGTTCAATTGAGCAAAGCACATTTATTTTCCAAAGTTAGATGAGAACAGGGTGAATAAGAGGGGGCAGAAACCAGTACAGGAGGGCTGGTCATCTGAGGCAGGTGTCTCCGCCCCACGCCTGCCAGACTCTCAGCCAGTATTAGACATAAAGAGGGCTTGTTTCCTTCCCTTCCTTTCAGTTTCCACCTTCTTTACCAAAGAACATGATGCTTTAGAAACCTTGGCCTCAACTCCCGCCACCATCTTAGAAGCTACAACACTTTTCCCTTCCTCATCCTTTATCAACTGTACCACCCCCTGCGATCTCTTTACTTCCATGTCACGGTCACCCTTTTTTTCTCTCTCTCTCTCTGCTGTTGCGGCTCCTGCTGTTGTGGCACTCTCTCTGCTGTTGCGGCTCCTGCTGTTGTGGCACAGCTTCCTGTGCTTAGCCCCTACCATCTTCATCCGTGCACCCCGTCCCCCCAACTCTAGAGGGGAGTGTCTTTGGCAAGTTTTTCCCCACATTGTTCAACAGCGACAGTGTCAGGGAAAAGGCTCCAGCAGCAGGAAGGCAGAGATATAAACATTGTCAAAAGTAGCAGTGTGGACAGGGGAGGCTTGGCATGTAGAGAGCCATGTAGGGTACATACCATTAAGGTTCTGCCATGGTCTTTACTCTATTCATCTAAGCCGTGCCTCAGTGTCTACAGTGCTATTTATCCCCATGCTAAGGGTCTGTGCGGTGTATGCATTCTGCATGTCACCATAAGTGCAGACAAAGCCGCTGGTGCTGTATCTTGTTTCCTACTGACTTCTGGAGACAAACTGGTATCCCCATATCTCTGTTTCTCTCTAACATCATCTTCATCAGCTTTGTGTGTTCTCTTGGCAGATATCTCCACTCTTTTCCCCCAGTTTCTAAAATATGCATAGCCAGTATAACATGGACACACAGCTGCTAAGTGGCTCAGATGCCCACCGTGGTTACATTGTATAAGATGGCAAGTGACAGCAAAATGTTCAGCAGCCCCATATCTCTGACAACTTTGGGGCTGACCTCTTTTATTTTTCTACCATGGAAGAGATGGGTACATGCAAAAACTTGATGGGTGTACAAGGATCCGGACAAGCATACTATGAATGCGTATTCCCCTGTCTAAATCCCCAGTTGACTGAGGACTTTATGTCTTGGGCCCAAGAGAGTCATCTGCTACTTAGCCAGTCTACAATCAACTCATAGGGTTAAGAAACATTGTGATGACCTTCCTTATATGTGGTCTGATGAGGGGAGCTGCTACCACCAGCTGCCAGTCCCCTTTATCCACACACTTGTGTATGCCTTCCAAAACATTTCCATTAGTTTATTTGACCAGAAGCTCAAATGGATTTCCCAGGACTTGGGTAGCTGGATCACTACTACAAGGTCCATGAGAGAGAACTGTGTACCCCTCAGTATTAGAGGGTTCACAGATACATCCTTCTCCATTGTGGGGTGACCCTCAACTGTGTACCATAACCGTGCTATATATTGCTCAATACTAATTTCAATTCTATAGATCCTCCTTGTTCTCCCCAGCCCCTACCCTCACTCCCCACTATCTGCAGTAATCCCACACCCTCCACTTCCCAGGGTAGCTCCTCCCCTCACATTGCCACCCACAGTGGCAGCATAGAATTCAAAAGTCTGTTTGTCAGTCACCCCGGTTCAGTCTGTAAACCTAAAGGTGCTGGCATTTTGTTCCTGGGCTCTTGCTCTTGTGACCTGGGCTCTGCTCTTCCCGGTGCTGGTTCTGGTTCAGGCAAAGACTCTGCTGTGCCCATGCCAACTGGGACCACTGCAATCCCTGTCCACATTTGCAGAGTTTTGGCCTGCATCTCTGGGGATTCCAAAGAACATCATAACGGCCATACTGGGTCAGACCAGAGGTCCATCTAGCACAGTATCCTTTCTTCTGACAGTGGCCAATGCCAGGTTCCCCAGAGGGAATGAACAGAACAGGAAATCGAGTGATCCATCCCCTGTAGCCCATTTCCAGGTTCTGGCAAACAGAAGCTAGGGACACCATCCCTGCCAAGCCTGAATAATAGCTATTGATGGACCTATCCTTCATGAACTTACCTAGTTCTTTTTTGAACCCTGTTATAGTCTTGGCCTTCACAACATCCTCTGGCAAAGGGTTCCACAGGCTGACTGTGCATTGTGTGAAGAAATACATCCTTTTGTTTGTTTTAAACCTGCTGCCTATTAATTTCATTTTGTGACCCCTGATTCTTGTGTAATTAGAAGGATAGATAACTCTTACTTAGCCCTGGTCTACACTAGGGAGCGGGATCGACCTAAGATACGCAACTTCAGCTACGAGAATAGCGTAGCTGAAGTAGACATATCTTAGGTCGACTTATCTCGCGTCCTCATGGCGCAGGGTCGACTGTTGCCGCTCCCCCGTCGACTCCGCTTCCACCTCTCGCCGAGGTGGAGTACAGGAGTTGACGGCAGAGCAATTGGGAATCGATTTATCGTGTCTATGTTCCAGAGGCTGGCATTGGTTGTGACAAATTAGGGAATGGGGAAGGAGAGGCAGATGAGGTTTTCCCTATGGAGCATTGCTGTGTCTGAGAACCAAGGGAGGGCTTCTTTTTGAGCCAAGGAGCTGGAGATAGCAGCAGAGAGACTGGAGGATGGGCAAATCGGAAAGGAGGACCTGGTGATTAGGGAGGAACTGCATTTTAGGATGCTGCTATTTTGTTCTCTCTCTCTCTTCTTTCCTGTCATCAAGGGGAGAGGGCTATGGAGAAGAGTGTGGCATGTAGCTTTAGATGAGTAAGGAGAGAATCAGATGAGGGAGGAGAGGAAAGGGGATCTGGAAACATCAGTAACACTGCGGCCATGCTTTGAAGATCAGGAAGCTATCAAACATGAGTAGCTAACGGGAGTTTTGCAGAGGACTTCTCCAGGTAAAGGAGGATGATTATGTGACCCTTGCGGTAAGTTGTTGTCTGTGGTGTGTGTGTTTGTGGTGTGCTTGCTGCTTGACTGAAATATACAGTGTGGTCTGTTTGTTTTGGGGACCATATGCTGAACCTTGTGGCCTGCTAGGCAAGGCTGAGAGCTTCTTAATAAGGCTTTAATCCCTAAGCTCTTTAGCACCCATCGACCTTTAACCAGGGGGCAGGGCTACACAGGAAGACCAAGACTTTAAAAATCCTGTTTCTAATCGACCAGAGGAGCTACCAAACGGGAGTTTTGCAAGAGAGTTTGCAGGGGGTAGATACACTTAACATTCTTAAACTTAAGGCCCAAAACACCCCCTGATAAAAACAAACATCAACAAAGGAACAAGCTCTAGGTGTAAAAAGAAAATGCAGGCAGAAATCCATCAACAGAGTGGGGGCTATCCAGTTTATTGCACTCAATGCAGCATGTATGATTATCTGCCCTATGGGCAGGTGGTATATGTGTGCATTCGGTGCAAGGAGCTCCTGGCCCTCAGAGACCATGTACAGGCTTTGGAAACCAGAGTGGCTGAACTGGAGGAGAGAGAGAGAGGTACATAGATGAACATTTCCAGGGCACAGTAGAACAGTCCCACCCCTGGTCTGACAGCCTCTGTGCTGTTGAGGAGAATGAAAGTCTTAGGGAAGGAGAACATCCAACTGCAGCAGAAGGAAATGATCCTGTAGTTTGGACCCTCGTTCCAGATGATGCTGTGATATTCTCTTGTACTGACGATACCTCTCCAGGGGAGGGAACTCCAGTTATTAGGGGGCTAGGGCACATGACTTATGAAGAGAGGCTGAGGGAACTGGACTTATTTAGTATGCAGAAGAGAAGAGTGAGGGGGATTTTATAGCAGCCTGCAACTACCTGAAGGGGGATTCCAAAGAGGATGTAGCTATGCTGTTCTCTGTGGTGGCAGATGACAGAACAAGGAGCAATGGTCTCAAGATGCAGTGGGGAGATCTAGGAAGGATATTGGGAAAAACTATTTCACTAGGAGAGTGGTGAAGCACTGGAATGGGTTACCTAGGGAAGTGGTGGAATCTCCATCTGTAAAGGTTTTTAAAGCCTGGGATGATTTAGCTGGGGTTGGTCCAGCTTTGAGCAGGGGGTTGGACTAGATGACTTTCTGAGGTCTCTTCCAACCCTAATCTTCTATGATTATTAGGAACAGGCAGGCAATAGTTATGGGTAGGGCCCTACCAAATTCATGGCCATGAAAAAGGCATGATGGTCTGTGATATTTGGTCTCCCACCATGAAATCTGGTCTTTTGTGTGTTTTTAACTTATACTATACAGATTTCACAGGGTAGACCTGCATTTCTCAAATTGGGGGTACTGATCCAAAAAGGAGATGCAGTGGGTCGCACGGCTATTTTAGGAATGGTTGTGGTATTGCCACCCTCACTTCTGCACTGCCTTCAGAGCTGGAAGCTAGAGAGTGGCAGCTGTTGGCCAGAGAAGTAAATATAGCTGGATCGCTTGATAATAGTGACCGTAATATAATTAAATGTAACATCCCTGTGGCATGAAAAATGCTACAGCAGCCCAACAAGGAGACATTTAATTTCAGAAAGGGGGACTACACAGAAATGAGGAGGTTAGTTAAACAGAAATTAAAAAGTACAGTGCCAAAAGTGAAATCCCTGAAAGCTGCATGGAAACTTTTTAAAGAAACCATAACAGAAGCTCAACTTAAATGTATATGCCAAATTAAAAAACACAGTAAGAGAACCCCAAAAAGTGACACTGTGCCTAAACAACAAAGTAAAAGAAGCAGTGAGAGGCAAAACGGCATCCTTTAAAAAGTGGAGGTTAAATCCTAGTGAGGAAAATATAAAGGAGCATACACTCTGGAAAATGAAAGTGTAAAAATATAATTAGGAAGGCCAAAAAAGAATTTGAAGAACAGCTAGCCAAAGACTCAGAAGTAATAGCTAACATTTTTTTAAGTACATCAGAAGCAGGAAGCCTGCTAAACAACCAGGGGGGCTACTGTATGAGTACGATGCTAAAGGAGCACTCAAGGACAATAAGTCCATTGTGGAGAAGCTAAATGAATTCTTTCCATCAGTCTTCACGGCTGAGGATATGAGGGAATTTCCCAACCTGATCCATTCTTTTTAAGTGACAAATCTGAGGAACTGTCCCAGATCGAGGTGTCATTAGAGGAGGTTTTGGAACAAACTGATAAAGTAAATAGTAATAAATCACCAGGACTAAATGGTAATCACCCAAGAGTTCTGAAGGAACTCAAATGTGAAATTGCAGAATAACTAACTGTGGTTTGTAACCTATCATTTGAATCACTTCTGTACGAAAGGACTGGACAATAGCTAATGTGATGCCAATTTTTAAAAAGAGATCCAGAGGTGATCCTGGCAATTATAGTAACTCCTCACTTAATGTTGAAGTTATGTTCCTGAAAAATGCTATTTTAAGCGAAATGATGTTAAGCTAATCCAATTTCTTCATAAGAATTAATGTAAATGGGGCGGGGGGCTTAGGGTTAGGGACATTTATTTCAGCAGACTAAAGACATTCTATACATATACAGTATGAGTTTTAAACTATTTTAAACAAACGATTTAATTCTGTGCACAGCAATGATGATTGTGAAGCTTGGCTGAGGTGGTGGAGTCAGAGGGTGCAAGAGGGTAAGATATTTCCCCGGGAATGCCTTGCTGCTAAATGGTGAACTACCACTTGGCTGAGCCCTAAACGGTTAACACATTATTGAAGTCTGGATTGAAGTCTGATGTGTGGCTGCTAGCGGAGGCCAGGTGGGCTGAAAGTTTAGTTTTTGTATACATTACTTTAGGAGTCTGGTAAAGGACTCTGGGGCCCCAAAAGGGACAGGGCTGTGTAAAATAGTCTGGCCAGAGGGCCAGGATGCTCCTACAGCTGGAGAAGGCTAAAGGACAATGAGGGTAGGAAACTGAAGCACAGCTTTAAATGCAACAGCTAGTCAATTTGACATCCCCCCCAAAAAAGAAACCTTCCAGTAAGAAAGGAAATACAGATTCTCCACTGCTGTAGAAAGCCCACTTCCCTATTCCCCTGCTATCCAACCTCAAATCTCACACCTGTACTGTATCTTTTAATTTCTCTCAATAAATGTTGTTTTCTTGTAAAAAGAGACAGTGCTTCAGACACACAGATTTATTCTTTAATACAATAACTGATTCCTGTAATATTTGGAATTTGCCAGTATTTATATTTTATAGTCTCATATTTTATGAAAAGGACAAATACAATATTGCTTGGATGTCGTCTCGTCCCATGGGATATTCCAGTTGAAAACTTTATACATATGAAATGGGTTCCTGCTTATGGGAAGATTTAGATGGAATACATATTGTACCCTATTGTACTACACAATGATAATGGAGTTCCATATACTTCATATGCACTCTGTGAGTTAGGGGGTGTTTGTATTTCACACTGGCTTTACATTAACTACAATGGATTTACTTCTGATTTACTGCAATGTAAACAAGAAAAAAAAGTTGTGAAATAGACTAATATAAATCCTGGAGTATATTAACAAGAGTGTCACATGTAAGACACTGGAGTTAATTGTTTCACTCTACTTAGCACTGGTGAGGCCTCAGCTGGAGTATCATGTCCAGTTCTTTGCACCACACTTTAGGAGAGGTATGAATAAAATAGAGGGAGTCCAGAGGAGAGCAACAAAAATGATAAAAGGCTTAGAAAATCTGACCTAGAAGGTTAAAAAATTGGACATATTTTAGTCCAGTGTTTTTCAAAGTTCGGGTTGAGACCCAGTACATGTCCCAAGGCCCTGGATCACTTTCCTCAGCACCCAGCGACCCTAGTGGCTCTGGTCAGCACTGCTGACCGGGACGTTTAAAGTTGTCGGTGGTGCTGCCCAGCGAAGGCAGGCTAGTGCCAACCTGTTTTGACACCACACTGTGCCCTATAAGCAGCCAGAAGTGGGTCCGGCTTCTAGGCAGGGGGGCCACAGGACTCCGCACACTGCCCCCGCCCCAAGCACCGGCTCTGCGCTCCCATTGGCCGGTTCCCAGACAATGGGAGCTGAGGTGGGGCAGTGCCTGTGGGTCAGAGCCACACAGAGCCGCTTGCGCACCTCCACCTAGGAGCCAGACCTGCTGCTAGCCGCTTCTGGGGTGCAGCGCATTCTGCGGTGCCAGGACATATGATAAGCCCGCCTCTGCACCCCAGGTGTGCTGCTGACCGGGAGCCGCCAGAGGTAAGCCCTTGACCAAAGTCCACATCCCAACCCTCTGCCCCATCCCTGAGCCCCTCCCAAACCCCTCATCCCCAGCGCCATTGCGTCATGGGCATCAACAATTTTCTTCAACTGGGTCCCCAGAAAAAAAGTTTGAAAACCACTGTTTTATTCTTCAGAAAAGGAGATTGCGGCTGGATGGGGGGAGGCAGTGGACCTGATCACAGTCTTCAGATATGCTAAGGTCTGTTGCAAAGAGGACAGTAATCAATTGTTTTTCTATGTCCAGTGAAGGTAGGACAAGACATACTGGGCTTAATCTACAGCAGGGGAGATTTAGGTTAGATACTAGGAAAAACTTTCTAACTATAAGCGTAGTTAAGCACTTCTATAGGTTACACAGGAAGGTGTGGAATCCCCATCATTAGAGGTTTTAAGAATAGGTGGGACAAACATCTGTCAGGAATGGTCTATTTTTGTCTGAGCACAGGGAGATGGTTAGACCAGATTTATGACCAACCTATGCTGCAGATGCAGAATAAAGTGGCCACACCAGACCTGGTACTCTGTTCATGAAGTTTTGTTCACCAAGATCAGGAGGACCAGGGAAAGCTGTTTATTTTTGTTTGCCCATCAACCCTATATCTATTCTCAGGTAATTTTGCCCCATCTATGGATTTGTTCCATTATTCTTGATCTTGCAAGGCTCATTGATACTATGATGATGAGTATGGTATCAATACCTTCATAGGTGAACAGATACTTATGCAATTGACCACTTTAAATCTGCACTATAGCAATATGCTTATATAGCTTGGCGAGCTCTCTCAATTAGTTTGTTTTTAATTCCATTCTCCCCTCATTTTCAACAATGTACCAGCTAGAGATATGAGAGCTTTTGACCAAAACATATAATTTGTAGGCCCAGTGAGTGCAGTAAATTGCTACACTCTGTCATTTTACTTCAGTAAATCATATGCTTGTGCTTTTGTTATATTTCACCTATATAATTTATACACTAGAAACAAAAGCCACCAAGGAATGCAATTTTCCTGATGCAGATGAATTGTTGTACAGAGATCTATGTTCTAAATTTTCTGAATGATAAGTTAGCTAAGAAAGATTTACTAAGAAAGGATTTAAACAAAAAACAATGTTTTGGGATAATCAAAGTCTGTGGACACTTCTGAAAGTGTAGGCCTAGATAGCTTATCTAAGGCCACACAGCAAATGAATTTTAGAATTCACAAGTTCCTTGTTCCTAATCCCATAATCAGTCCACTAAAATACACTCGCAAAGAAGCCGACAATTGTATGTACTATCTGGACGGGAAAACAAAAACTATTACTGAATTTATCTATCGTTACTCAGAAAGGATTAACTTATTTGTGTTTGCAACTTGATAGGTTAACATTGCTCCAGACCTCATTTTTTCTCACTTCTGAAGAGGTGAACTACACACACTGAGGCCAGAGTTTTCAGGTTGGGGCTTCCTAACTCATCACATGACTCCCATAATACTTTGCAATTTGTTAGCAATGTCATGTGTTGTAACCCTGGAGGTCATCTTTTAGAAAGAATATAATTAAGCAAGAAATTAGATTATTGACTATTGATGTGAGGGCTTTGGGATGTATGGCCACTGGGAGGCATACATGGACAGAGGACTGTTCTCTTGGGATGGACTTCACCTGAGTAGGGAGAGAAATAGACTTCTACAACGGAGGCTGGCACAACTGATTAAGAGAGCTTTAAACTAGGAATTTGGGGGAAGTGGTTGGGAGATGTTCAGGTAATCTCCATGCCAGATGTTAACACTGAGAGGGAAGAAAACAAAGTAAGAAAGGATACAGCCGTGGGTAGGAGAATGGACATAAAGAGGAAGGGTAGCGTAGATACCAGTCTAATAGGTGATACTGGCGGTAGAATGTCTGTGCCTAATCGAGTAAAGAATGTGAGCATGGCCAAACAGCAAAAATTAAGGTGTTTGTACACCAATGCGAGACGCCTAGGCAACAAAATGGAGGAACTAGAGCTACTGGTGGAGGAAGTGAAAACAGATATTATAGGGATAACAGAAACATGGTGGAATAGTAGTCATGACTGGAGTATAGGTATTGAAGGGTATGTGATATTTAGGAAAGACAGAAATAAAGGTAAAGGTGGTGGAGTAGCATTGTATATCAATGATGAGGTAGACTGTAAAGAAATAAGATGTGATGGAATGGATAAGACAGAGTCTGTTTGGGCAAAAATCACATTGGGAATGAAAGCTACTAGAGCATCTCCTGGGATAGTGCTTAGGGTGTGCTATAGACCACTGGGATCTGATTCGGATATGGATAGAGACCTCTTTAATGTTTTTAATGAAGTAAATACTAATGGAAATTGTGTGATCATGGGAGACTTTAATTTCCCAGTTATAGACTGGAGGACAAGTGCTAGTAATAATAATAGGACTCAGATTTTCCTGAATGTGATAGCTGCTGGATTCCTTCACCAGGTAGTTGCTGGATCAACAAGAGGGGATTCCATTTTAGATTTGGTTTTGGTGAGTAGTGAGGACCTCATAGAAGAAATGGTTGTAGGGGACAACCTTGGCTCGAGCAATCATGAGCTAATTCAGTTCAAACTAATTGGAAGGATAAACAAAAATAGATCTGTGACTAGGATTTCTGATTTCAAAAGGGATAACTTTTTTAAAAAAATAAGGAAATTAGTTACGGAAGTGGATTGGACTGAAGAACTTGTGGAACTAAAGGTGGAGAAGGCCTGCAATTATTTCAAGTGAAAGCTGCAGAAATTATCAGAAGCCCGCATCCCAAGAAAGGGGAAAAAATTCATAGGCAAGAGTTGTAGACCAAGCTTAATGAGCAAGTATCTCAGAGAGGTGATTCCGAAAAAGCAGAAAGCCTACAAGGAGTGGAAGATGGGAGGGATCAGCAAGGAAATCTACCTTATTGAGGTCAGAACATGTAGGTATAAAGTGAGAAAGGCCAAAAGCCATGTAGAGTTGGACCTTGCAAAGGGAATTAAAACCAATAGTAAAAGGTTCTATAACCATATAAATAAAAAGAAAACAAAGAAAGAAGCAGTGGGACCACTAAACACTGAGGTTGGAGTGGAGGTTAAGGATAATCTAGGCCTGGCCCAATATCTAAACGAATACTTTGCCTCAGTCTTTTATGAGGCTAATGAGGAGCTTAGGGATAATGGTAGGATGACAAATGGGAATGCGGATATGGAGGTAGATATTACCACATCCAAGGTAAAAGCCAAACTTGAACAGCTCAATGGGACTAAATAGGGGGGCCCAGATAATCTTCCTCCAAGAATATTAACAGAACTGGCACATGAAATTGCAAGACCATTAGCAAGAATTTGTAATGAATCTGTAAACTAGGGGGTTGTACAGCATGACTGGAGAACTGCTAACATAGTTCCTATTTTTAAGAAAGGAAAAAAAGGTGATCCTAGTAACTATAGACCTATTAGTTTGACATCTGTAGTATGCAAGGTCTTGGAAAAAAAATTGAAGGAGAAAGTAGTTAAGGACATTGAGGTCAATGGTAATTGGGACAAAATACAACATGGTTTTACAAAAGGTAGATCGCGCCAAACCAACCTGATCTCCTTCTTTGAGAAGGTAACAGATTTTTTAGAGAAAGGAAACGCAGTGGATCTAATTTACCTCGATTTCAGTAAGACATTTGGTATGGTTCCACATGGGGAATTATTAGTTAAATTGGAAAAGATGGGGATCAATATGAAAAATGAAAAGTGGATAAGGAACTGGTTAAGAGGGAGACTACAATGGGTCATACTGAAAGGCGAACTGACAGGCTGGAGGGAGGTTACTAGTGGAGTTCCTCAGGAATTGATTTTGGGGCCAATCTTATTTAATCTTTTTATTACTGAAATAGACACAAACAGTAGGAGTATACTACTAAAGTTTGCGGGGCGGGGGGCGGGGTATTGCCAATACAGAGAAGGACCGGGATATCATACAAGAAGATCTGGATGACCTTGTAAACTGGAATAATAGTAATAGGATGAAATTTAATAGTGAAAAGTGTAAGGTCATGCATTTAGGGATTAATAACAAGAATTTTAGTTATAAGCTAGAGACGCATCAGTTGGAAGTAACAGAGGAGGAGAAGGACCTGGGAGTATTGGTTGATCACGGGATGACTATGAGCCGTCAATGTGATATGGCCGTTAAAAAAGCTAATGCGGTCTTGGGATGCATCAGGCAATGTATTTCCAGTAGCGATAAGGAGGTGTTATTACCATTATACAATGCACTGGTGAGACCTTATCTGGAGTACTGTGTGCAGTTCTGGTCTCCTGTGTTTAAGAAGGATGAATTCAAACTGGAACGGGTACAGAGAAGGGCCATTAGGATGATCCGAGGAATGGAAAACCTGTCTTATGAAAGGAGACTCAAGGAGCTTGGCTTGTTTACCTTAACCAAAAGAAGGCTGAGGGGAGATATGATTGTTCTCTATACATATATCAGAGTGATAAATACCAGGGAGGGAGAGGAATTATTTAAGCTCAGTACCAGTGTGGACACAAGAACAAATGGATATAAACTGGCCATCAGGAAGTTTAGACTTGAAATTAGATGAAGGTTTCTAACCATCAGAGGAGTGGCCTTCTGGAACAGCCTTCCAAGGGGAGCAGTGGGGGCAAAAGCCATATCTGGCTTCAAGACTAAGCTTGGAGTGGATGGTATGATGGGATAGCCTAATTTTGGAAATTAATTGATCTTTGACTATTAGCGGTAAATATGCCCAATGGCCTGTGATGGGATGTTAGATGGGGTGGGATCTGAGTTACTGCAGATAATTCTTTCCTGGGTGTCTGGCTGGTGAGTCTTGCCCACATGCTCAGAGTTTAGCTGATCGCCATATTTGGGGTTGGGAAGGAATTTTCCTCCAGGGCAGATTGGCAGAGGCCCTGGGGGGGGGGGGGGTTGCCTTCCTCTGCATCGTGGGACAGTAGTCACTTGCTGGAGGATTATCTGCACCTTGAAGTCTTTAAACCATGATTTGAGGATTTCAGTAGCTCAGACATAGATTAGGGGTTTATCGCAGGAGTGGGTGGGTGAGATTCTGTGGCCTGCGTTGTGCAGGAGGTCAGGCTAGAGGATCATAATGGTCCCTTCTGACTTTTAAGTCTATGACTCTATGATGGTTAGAAACCTTTATCTAATTTCAAGCCTAAATTTGTTGATGGCCAGTATATATCCATTTGGCTTTATGTCAACATTTATAATTTGCTTAAATAACTCCTCTCCCTCCTTGGTGTTTATCCCTCTGATGTATTTATAGAGATCAATCATATCTCTTCTCAGCCTTCTTTTGATTAAGTTATACAAGCCAAGCTCCTTGAGTAGCTTTTCTATTCCTCTGATCATCCTAGTAGCCTTTTTCTGCCCTGTTCCAGTGTGAATTCACCTGTCAAACGTTGAACACCAGAATTCCACTCAGTATTCCTGATAAGGTCTCACTAGTGCATGGCAGCTCATAGTCATCCTGTGATTGACCAGTGTACCCAAGTCTTTCTCCTTCTATTTTTCTTCCAAGTGATATGTTCCAATATTATAGAAACATTCTTGTTGTTATTCCCTAAGTGTATGACCTTACAGTTTGCACTATTAAATTTCATCCCATTTCTATTACTCCTGTTTTTGAGGTTCTCCAGATTCTGGTCCCCTTCTGTATTGTCAATACCTCCCAACATTGTGTCATCCACAGATTTTATGAGCACACTCCTATTTTTTGTGGCAAGGTCATGAATGGAAATGTTAAATAACATTGGTCCCAATCTATATAGAGAGGTATATAGATAGAAATTTTCAACAGTGACTAGTCATTTGTGGAGCCTCATATGATTTTAGGTGCTCCACTAGAAAAACCTTAAATACAGCTTGTTTTTTAAAAAGTGCTGAACACCCACCTAAGAAGATTAGGCCCTTTTATGCTGTCTGAATTTGGGCATCCAAAAGAACTAGTCACAATTTTAAAAAAGGATAAAAAGCATTGTGGCAATATATCTCTTTGGTATACACACACACACACACATTATAGGGCTGATGCAAAACCCGTTGAAGTCAGTGGAATTGTTCAAGCCCTATATATACATGTGTGCATACTTTATATTCAGTATAGTATAAAGGTAGTTTGTAAGTAAACATTAGCCCTTAGATAAGACCTCTAGCTTCCAAAAACCTTATTAGTTTGAATGAACCCAGATAGGGGATCATCATGATGTTAAATATTCTATTGAGATTAAAAACAATAGTACCTTTATATTTAACAGTAATAATAATAAAAATGAACAGCCATATGTTTCAGTAGTGAGGGCAAATTAGTACAGTAATGCTCACAGCTGCAGTTCTGTAGACAAATGATCGATGTTGTACCACCAAACAGGGTCACATAAGTTATTTGAAGGTGATAATACATACATCTAATAAATCTTGTTATAAATGATAGAAAGATCTTGAGATTGAGTACATCCTGGAAATTGTACTAAAAGATATGTCAATCTTAATTTTAAAACAATTGGAATGGTGAAGTCTATACAAACTCAACATGAAAAAAATGGATATTAATTAATAGGAAATGTTAGAGAAAAAAACAACAGATAATCTGATTCCATACTTTAAATGTTTAGTATCAGCATAGCTGACGTTGAAAGTAGGATTAGGTCCTAAATTCTGAAGAAAGACTCAGGATGCACACATTGGTGTAAAAGATGAGAAGATGATTAGTCACTTGTGAAACTGTCCTTGCATAGTTCAATGTTTCCAATTTTTTATTTATTTATTTATTTTGATGTAGAGATCTTAAGATACAGAAATATAGGGCTGGAAGAGACCTCAAGAGACCATCTAATCTATACCTCTGTACTGAGGTAGCTCTGGCAAATTCAGTATGTTTTCTTGCTTTCCAAGTAGAACAGAGCAGATTATGGATGATTTATCCATATGGAATTGAAGTTTGAATCAAGAGCTCAATCTGTTAGTTGTCTCTAAATTAAAGGGTCATTACAACTAAGAAAACTATTAATCTTGGGAAAAATTGTAAGAAAAATCAGTTATGTGTATGAAACTATTTTAAATGGATGGTAAATTATCTTGCCCTGTTCTCAGCAGAAAGATGACAGGGAAAGGAATGTTGGATACTTTCTTTAAAATAATAGTGTAGGATAATTTAGTTTTCATGAACATAGGCAACACCACCACTGAGTACATTCAGGTTATATTTAAATTCCACTATACTTAGTCTGTCACAAACAAGTAAGCACTTTCATAAAAATTATATATTCAAAATGTGAAAGATTTTAGAAAAACTTGATGTTTTGTCCAGCTATAAATGTGGTTGAAAAAAAAAAGATTAATAATTTCTGGATTTTTGTCAAAACTCATTTTTATGGATGAAAATATACGTCTAAACATAGTCAGTCACTTGTGAAGTTAGTAGTGAGTGTCAGTGATCATGTGTTATCCCACATCCCACCATACACAGATATCACTGCGGATAGAAACTGGTGCCTTCAACACAGGCCTTATCATCTCAGCTAAAGGAGTAATTCTATTAGCTGGTAGCATCAGCAGTTTGTTTTCATTCAAGTTGGCGAGCTGCTAGTGGGAAACATGATCACACACCTTTGGCCTGTGTGTCACAGGTGCAGTCATGTCCTTATTAGAAAAGAGGAGAGGGAACTATAAGTCTCTTCTGCATAGGTGCAGAGAAGGTTAAAAAACAAAATGAAAAATATTGCTGAAGGGCTGGCTGTTTTTAATCAGATGAGGAAGATTGTCTTTGTCAGGCCAGAAGGGGATCAGCAGAAGGGGAAATAACAACAACTAACGAATTAATCCATCTCAGACCAGGATTCACATTATAAAACATATATTTTTTATGCCATGTAGAATTAAGTCAAGAGGTGAATGGGGTGAGGAGATTCTTTAGTTGAACCCAGGCTCAGCTCAACTCTGATATGAATTAGTACAATAGAAGAAGGAAGTCTACTATTATCACATCAATTTCCTTCCACATATCCTTATATCAAATATATATATGGTTTCCTTAACTTCTTAGACAGTGAAGATTAAACATACATGCTGCCTTTACTGCTAATAAGCAAGATTTGGTCATTCCAATGGATTTTAGTTTTTGTCTTGAATGAGCAAAATTCTGTGTGAATTTAACTCAGACAGCTGTGAATTTGTCCTAAATCGTCTTTCTGTGTTTGGCACATCTATTCCATTATGGCTGTGCTGCTGATTGGAACCTACAGTTTACTTGTCTTTTTCATTTTAAATTAAACTCTCTCCCCCGTCTGTCAGATCACTTCACCATTAACAAGAACGATACTACCAGAAGAGATGATATCCTGGATGCAACTGCATTATTAGTTTTCCAACTGAAAACAAAAAAAGAAAATCAAAACATTTTAAATGAAGTGTCTCAAACATTTAATTTAGAAGATGACAGAAAGGAACTGCATGCAGCTTGCCAGAGCTCGTGTTGAAATGATTCTTGTGGAGGCAGGCTGAGAAATTAATTTATGGCAAAATATTTTTTTTAAAAAGAAACTCAATTTCTGCAAATAAATAGAAGAGAAATCTAAAGTGGCATGTAATTAACTCAAAATTGCACTAAGCAAATTTTTTGGAAAGAAGCCTGAGTGATTTCCCAAGTTTGCAGTCTCTAGAGCCTCCACTGAGATATGGTACTTGGGACCATTGGGACCATCTTTTCAAATGATAAAATGAAAGACAAACGGACTTGAAGAGCCTGATTCTCCACTGCCATGAAGCTTGTTTAATCATTTACCACTATGCAAAGTGACACTCATTTTGCACAGGTGTAAGTGACCACTTAAGGAGCCCAATCTTCAGATCTTGATCTCAGTGCAGGATCAAGTGATGTTGTGGTTCTATTCCACCTTTTTACCCCTGGGCCTATATTCCACCTCTGTTCCTGGGCCTATTTTGGCCCAGCAGGGGGAGAGGGACAGGATTTTTCAGGCTCCTATGGCTGAAGTGTGCGAAAGTAAACTGGAATTATTTTCCCTCAACCCACCCCAGTTCAATCCAAACTGGGCTGTAAATAGCTATTAAACATACTAGTTAGCACTTCCATAGTAAAGTCAAGCATGTGCTTAAGTGCATTACTAGATGAGACCCATAGTGCTTTATGTTTCAAACTGATTGCTTTGCAAACAGGGCTGGCTCCAGGCACCAGCTTTCCAAGCTATTGCTTGGGGCGGCATCGAGAATGGGGCGGCAGTTCGAGTCCTGTGGCGGCAATTCGGCGGCAGGTCCACCACTCTTCCCGCCGCCAAATTGCCACCACGGCGGGCGAGAATGGGGCAGCAGTTCGAGTCCCGTGGCAGCAATTCGGCAGTGGGAAGAGCGGCAGACCTGCCGCCGAATTGCCGCGGCAGACCTGCCGCCGAATTGCCGCGGCGGTGGTGAGCGCTTGGGGTAGCAAAATGGTTAGAGACGCCCCTGTTTGCAAATATAAAATATTCATGTTTTTAACAGTTTGGATTAGATTTTAGGTTAATACCAAAAGTAATGTTGGGGAGTGGCTGTAAATCAGCAGCTGCCCCCTGGAACAGTTATGTCCACCTCAGCACATATTCCTCTGGAAGCTCTGAAGAAGCTCCACCATCCTATAAAAAATGAAGCATATATTACTTGAAACCAACACTGCTTTGCTAGTGTGAATGGTTTGAGGGCATCATAAAGGCTCCACCACACCTTCATTCTGTCTCCCTTTGGGAAGCTAATTCACCCAGGCAGGGGTGGCAACTCTGACTGAAGCTATTCCGGGAGATTTTTTTTTTTCCAGAATGACATAATGTCATTTTCTTAAAATATCCTATTAAAATCTCCTGGGTTGCTTTCAGTAGTCACTGGGAGATCAATGCCAATTCTGGGAGACTCCAGGGCAACCTGGAGGGTTGGCAACCCGACACCCAGGTGGAGACCAGCCCCTGTGTAAGTGATGGAGGATAGGAAGGCCTGAACAAGCTTTCTTGCACATACACAAAGACAGCAACTTTCTTGCACCTACACAAAGGAGCAACTTTCCCCTTGATTTCTAGCACTGTGTGAAGGGAACAGGAAAGACGTGCACATGAAAGTAATAAATTAAAAACTAGTAACTGGTATGACTTCTACTTAGTTTATGTCTACATTGCAATGCAGCATATGTAGCCATGTAGCTTGCTTTAAGCTAGCTCAGAGGTCCCCAAACTGTGGGACACCCCCCCAGGGGCGTGCAGAGGTATGTTCGGGGAGACACAACAGGGGCTCTGCTTCTGGGCCCAGCTCTGGCTGCTGGTCCTCCAGACCCGGGGCCCCAGCTAATGGCCCCCCACGTCTGGGACGCTGATGGCCGGCTGCTAGCCTCAGCCGAGGCTCCACTCCTGGCACCACCCCCTCTCCCAGCTATGGTCCCAGCCTCGGCCCCCTTACCCCTGTCTGCGTTTCCCGTCCCGGAGCCATGTCCACGCTCCCAGCCCCAGTTGGGGAAAGGGCAGACAGGGATAAGTGGGGCATAAGATAAAAGATTTGGGGATCACTGAGCTAGCTAGTGCAGCTAAAACGAGCATTGAAGATGGGGCAGTATGGGTTCAACAAAGGGGGAGTAACTCAAGTATATACCCAGGGTTCCAGGAGGGCTTGCACAGGCCTTGCTGAAGCCCATGCTGTCACAACTTCACTGCTACTTTTTAGTGTGCTAGTTAAATTAAAGCTAGCATGGATACACCTAGCAATGCCTAGGTGCAATCACAACTCTGACTGCAGCGTAGACATACCTTTAGAGCAGTAGTGGGCAACCTGTGGCCCGCAGGAAGCGTGAGGCCCATTAGGGTAAGCTGATTGTGGGCTCCATGGAGGCAGCTGTGTGGAACTGGCACGGACCCCGACTGCCAAGGGTCCCTAGCCAGGCTTCTTCAGCTGCCGGCCTGGCCAGGGGGTGGGGTCTCGAGGGGGAAGGGAAGGGGAAAAAAAGCGGGAGGGTCATGGCTCCCTTGTCCCCCCTGTTCTGGCGCCTCTGGCTCTGGGTCTCTGAGAACCTGGGTTTCACAACCCAGGCTTCAGTCTGCACCCAAAATGTCTACACAGATATTTTACAGCCCTGCAGCAAGAGCTCCGCATGTCAAAGTCAGCTGAACCTGGGCCAACCACAGGTGTTTAATTACTGTGCAGACATACTCAAAGGGGCAAAGTCAAGGTTGCATGACTTGTTTAAATCTTTCAGCTTTATAAACAACTGAAAATAGGTTCTTATACTGGAGAGTGTTGGGCAACATTAATTGGGCAATAGGCATTGCTTTCTGGGCTGCCTATAATAAAATGAGAAGTCTTATAGGTAATTAATGTTTTTTCAGATAGCTGCAGTATTCCATTTTTATCATTTAGTCAGGCTGTATCTGGTCATTGGTATGGTGGCTTCACATTACAATCATAATTTGCTCTCACACTTCAGTTCCTGCAGTTGAACTGCAAGCAGAAATATGACTACCTGTGTGGTGGGAAAATATAGGTGCAAACTATACCCTAAAATATGGAGGCTAACTGGAAATGTACATTTTTAAGTCTGCTAACCTTCCCTCTTAAAGTGAATTTCTTCAACTCAATCATTTTTGTTCATTTTTTCAAGCATTGCTCCAGACGTATTATCTTACAGTCTTCAAGGTTTAATATATTTCATTTTTTTCTACCCATATTTCTGATCTCTCCAGATTCCTTTGGATTTTCCTCAATGAGATTTGCAATATCTCCAATTTACTATTAACCACAAAGTTATCTTTTCTAGATCATCTAATTAACAAAATACGTGAACCCCATAAGAATCTCTGCAACTCTCCACATCACCTGATACATTACCGTTTATTGTTATCCTTTGTGTATGCACCTTCAGGCAATTTTCAAACCACATGGCAATAACTCAAGGCAAAATTAATTTTTCAGGTATGATTTCTTGAGGCACAGTATCAAATACTTCACTGACATCCAAAATCTATATTCCATTCCTCTACTAACAGGGGGCACAATCTGGCCTCTAGTGATTCTTTACAAAAAGAAACACTTTAGTCTGTCATAAATTGCTGATAATGTCATCTCATCATCATGGTGCTATCTACATATGCACAAAAAAATGAATCAGAAAAAAGAAATAGATAAGTACACATGAAGCATAGGTCCATCAATGGCTATTAGCCAAGATGGTCAGGCATGCAACCCCATGCCTGAATGTCCCTAAACCTCTGACTGCCAGAAGTTGGGACTGCCCATTCCTGTTGAAGCATCTGGCACTGGCCACTATTGGAAGACAGGATACCAAGCTAGATGGACCATTGGGCTGTCCGAGTATTACCATTCTTATAAAATCTGCTGATGAAAAGATATAGATATATTATATGTATTATTATTAATAATTAATTATTATTATTATACAAAAGGTAGTAAGATGCTGAGTGATTCCATGAGAATTTTGTTTAGCACAAAACCTCCAATATAATTCAAAATATGGTATTACTCATAGGAAGATATACATGATAAAACATGTCAAATCTTATTCCATAGGTCATATTTATTCAGTCTGAAGAGAACCAGTAGTCAAGTAAAGTAAGAAATTAGGTTCAATCTTGTATTTTGAGATCATTTTGGCAGAAGGAGATCCAAATCTGGGCAAGGACTTTTTAGTTCCACTCTGATGCTGGTTTTTGGCTTACATGCCAAGACTATATTTACGGAGTACTACACAATTTTTTTAAAAAGACACTATAACAGCACTACTCATCCATCACTCTGACCCTGAATACTAGTAGCCACCTTTCCTAGAAGCTATCACATTAAATCTCCTCCGTGCAAAATTGCTTGGTCTCCTTGACAATTTAGATTAATTGCACATTGTCAGGAATAATTAGAAATACACAGTGTATGTGGGTGAGAGAAGATTTGGGGGAATGTTGCCGAGAATGTTTATACAATCTGGAAGTGCACTTGAAACTATTTCAGATGAGAAGGAAGAAATCAGAATAGACTATTCCACTTAAAAAGCAAATGTGATGTACAAATATATAGTACCTATTGTCTCATTATATAGTTTAAAATCTTAAGACTGCAAGATATCCTGTATAGAAATTCTGCAGATTTGTGTGCATATTGGTTGAAAATTGATTGATGTGTAACTCTTCTGCCAGATGTTGTTGGTAGCAGCAAGAGCTGGGTTCAGAGAACTTGTTTTAACTAACAAACACAATGGGCTTGAGCCCCAACACAGAATTTCTGCCATCACTAAATAACATTCCAGGGCACCATTAATATACCGTTCTTCCCCACTCACAAGCACTGCGCCTGTGTGTGGAACAAGGGAGGCTGTTAGAGGAAAAGGGAACATAACATCAAGTTGGAACACACAGCAACGGTATACCTATATTTATGATAAATAACACATTTGCCCATGGTAACTTTGGCAATAGTCCATTAGATCAGTTGCCCACTCATTAGTGTAAGTGTCCAAGAGGCAAATATCTCTTTATCATGACACTTTCCCATCTGCTAATCCTACTCACAGTTTGGTGTGAGAGGGTAACATAGTCTCAGAATCCTGAAGTACACTCAGGCATTCCTGTCCCTTCAGAAGTGATGGTTGGTCCTTTCTTGTCTGATCCTGTCTTGTCCTGAGGCTTTACCACCTGGTCTAACTAAAGTAATATCAGCTTTATTTAGTGGCTAGATAGGAGGGGCCTCATTGAAGTTTACTCATCTCTGTTGCTGTCCTCTGAAGCTTCAGCAAAGAATTCTTCAAGCATAGGCATCCCCGGAGCATCCATGGAGTTGGTGCCTATGTCTTCAAGTAGCATAGTCTTCTCAGTAGATAGGAACCGGTAGCATATAAAACCATTGTATGAAGACCCTGTCGCTGGGGATGCACTTTTTAACCCAGGGATGGAGCACTGTTCCCCCTTAGTTCAGTTCCACTATTCAATCAATTTTTAGTTTGGGGTCAGTTATGGTGACTCTCAAAGTGTCAGTGGAGGAACTCTGGGTAGAAAGCTTATGGAGATGAAGCTCTCTGTAGCCATACTTCCCCTCTGTTCACCAACAATTGTGGCACAAATCTCTGTACATTCAGCAAGCTACTGTCCAGCACAAGTTCTGGGTAAATAGCTTATGTCCATGAAGGAGCTATATGGTACTTCTTCCCCCTGTTCACAAACAGATGGGAGCGTCAGGCCACAGGGCTTACAGATGTTTTGCCACTGACATTAACATGGTTTAGAAAAATTAAGTGCATTTTCATCCTTAAGTGATCCCGCCTTTCTGCAGTTCTTTTCTTAACTAAACTGGCACTTTCATAAAAGTCTAATATAAGGCATTCCAATTAACCAGATTGCACAAAATGTCATCTTGATAAGTAATTAGAAACAATGTAGTCAACCTTTAAAAAATGCTGAAAATATGAAAGTTAAGCCATTACAAAAATTGCTGCCCCTTTTTATGAGAGAATCTGGGCCATCCAAATAGATGGTAGAGCATTATGTTGAGAGTACTTATCATATCCCAGCCACTAGCGTATATACTGGTGTATGAGCACTTAGGGAAGTGAATACATTATTCCACCTCACACCATATCCCTCCCACATTGCCAGGGACGCTCAAGACACATGAATCACAGATGTGACTGGATTCTGTGTTATTTTGGGGATTTGAGAAATGCAGCTCCCAGCAGCTCATGCAGACAGAGGCTGCAGAAATTGGAACTGCCTTTGCCTGTGCTTGAGATCCCAATCAGAAATCGGTCCAGGGACAGCACAAGAGGAGGAGTTGCCAAGCCAGAAACCTGAACAACATATGAGGGCAACCAACTACAGGCTCCAACTGTCCGAACATGGCGGAGACTGCCTGGACATATGCTGTCTGCATAGAGAGTGAACATTAAGGGGAAGGGAGTCAACTGGATATCAACTGCTAGCAAGCGAATGAGATGCTGCTCCTCACACTCTGAAGAGTAGGGGTTAAAACCCCATTTTGGCTCTCAACCAGAGGGGCCCAGCTGAACTGAAACCTGCAGCTTCCTAGGGGATGTTCCCCTTCAGCTAGTTGTCTGAAACAGCTTGGCTATTGAACACAGAAGGCAGGGGCAGGAGTCAGGCCTTCCACACAAGATATAACCAGCCTTAACACAGGCCCAGGAGGAGATAAGAAGCCTCAAGGCTCCATATCTAGAGGGAGAAATTCATCTGCCAGCCTCCCTCTCTCTCTCTTGTCCCCTCCCATCTTGTCCCAGAAAGCAAGGGAAGACCAAGATTTGAGCCACATAGACATGCTTCACACCATAAGGCCCACAATGAGGGTTCTGCTTTTCCCACAGTTGGACATCACAACAGTGAGTATTGATTGCATTCCACACTTAACTAGCAAGTAGAGGGCTCTGGGGTGAGGAGAGTCCTGGTCAGTGAGCCCATAGCCAGGTGAAGGTTCACCTAGAGTTGAAGGGGTGTGTGGTACCACACCACAATGCAATGCTCAGGCTCTCAACATTCCATTGTTTGACTCAATACAAGTAAGTATGTCCAGTAAAACATCCCTATAGATATGCAACACACAGAGCGGCATGAAAAATCAATCCCCAAGCACCTGTGGGCAGCCTCTTGGATTTCACCCCTTGGCTTTTTATGTTCTGTGGGGGATTTTGACTATTCATAGTTAGAGAGGATATTTTCATTTTAGGTGGGGTCTGATTGTTGTGGGGTTTAACCTGTTTGATCATTTATCTTTTTCCTCTTGATTCTCCTTCCTTTTCCCTTTACCCAGATTCCAGCCTTACCCCTTTTAAGTTAACATTGCATTTCTCCTAAAGACGTGGATTTACCTTTTTAAACTTGATCCTTGATTGATTTTCATTCAAGTTCTACAGGTCATAGGTGCTGCATATTAATTTACTCACCTGACTTCTAGGTGAATGCACCATGCACCAAGAATTCAATTTATTCCCAGCTACCAGATAGCTAAGGACTGATACCCACCTCCAGTCCAAGCAGCACTGACAACACAGGCCTGCTGGTCCTGAGGATACAGAGCCACGAGTAGGGAGGAACAAGTGGACTCAGATGACCACAATTAGGGATCATAGGTGCTCCAGAAGTAGGCTACATGACAAAAGTAATGATTAATGATACAGAAAATGGGAAATACATACATGGTGTCCAAGCACAATGACATGCAACTGAAGAACTAATGTTAAAGGACGTAATGTAGCTGTACATTTAAAATAATCATAACAGAGTATCATATATCACATAACAAAATCATAATGAACATAGAGTCAAGCTTGGGAATCAATAGAGGCTTCAAACTGTCAGGAGGACTTTGGCTCTCATAAGCCATCAGGATCATAAACTTATGCATATATAAACACTTCTCAAAACCTAAGGTGAAATGTGGTCTTCATTGAAGTTAGCGGGAGTTTTGCCATTGAATCCAGTTGGGATAATGTATAGAACATATGTGATAGGAAATTGCTTATAGGAGTAACAGAATGGAGTCTTCTTCCTCGTATGAAAATAATCAGATGAAAATAGGCCAGTCATGACTCCATTGGTTCCTGGGATACCACGATTGGCACAATCATAGGAACCAAAGGAGCTGTATCTCCACCGGTTTTTGCCAGGTGAGCAGGTACTATCATGCCAGAGAGAACAGGCATCTGCCTTTGTCCTACCAGCCATTATCTAGTGTGGTGGGTTCAATGAGAACCCACACTTCCTTTGCCCCAGAATCCTTAGTGGGTTCCATCAATGGTCATATGAAATGGGATCCTGGAGTTAGGGTCAAAATTAGATTCTCAAAATATTAGCTTTGTTTAGACAGTGTATGTAAAAACACTTCTGATAAAGTGCACAGTAGTATTTTCTTTACTGTATAAAGGTAAACACGTAAGTAAAGCTATTAGATTACTCAGAAAACCTTGAAGTTGTATATGGAAAAATATTAATAGTAAATTCAGTTTTACTTATTTATAAGGAAAAGCTGCAGGGGACAAACATTCATTTAGACATCACAATCAAGAGAGGACAGAGTTTAGCTTGTAACATGTGAGTTCAGATACCATTATTGTAAGTGTATTAATTAACTCCCACAGATATCTTCACAAGCTCTCTCTTTTTTTTTTTTTTTTTGGTTGCATTTATGAAAAAATTGCTCCTTCTCGAAGGGAACAGATTGGCATAAAAAAAGGAAAGCCCTGACTCAAAAGAACAATATGCTGTCCTAATTGTGTATTGTAAGTCTTTCCCCCCTTCCATAGAATAATTAACATGTATAGTAAACGCTAGTTTCACAGAAGCCTTATTATATCTTTAAAGAAAAGCTGTATTTAAGCTGTACTAATTCAATAACAATATTGTATAGAACTAATTTAATAATGTCTTACTGTGTTATTGTTGCATATCTTGGTACACATTTTAGAGCAGCAATTTTCTATTCACATGACTAATGTTGCATCTTTCACAAATCTTTAAAAATCTGTAGGACAACAGAACTTTACATACAAAAATAAATTAATGGGAGTATTAAAATACCCACAATTTATATTAAAAACCAAGAAAAACATTTAGTTTACATATATCAGGAGCAAGAAGGCAGATATTCACTTGAATTCAGATTAAATTTAGCTAGACTAAGATTGTTTTAAAATGTGATTGTTACTGTATGTGTGATGTTTAAAGCTCTTAATC
This sequence comes from Chelydra serpentina, assembly GCA_037349315.1. Lineage (NCBI taxonomy): Eukaryota > Metazoa > Chordata > Testudines > Chelydridae > Chelydra > Chelydra serpentina. The sequence goes on from JBAIAC010000004.1 coordinate 84,904,923, forward strand.
ATCTTCGGCTAGCAATTTTACCCCAAGGTTTGAATCCTATGAACTGGAATTTACAAATCAGTAACTGTGAGGAACACAAAAATGCAAAGCAAAGAATACTTTGCTTTCCAGATTTGCCTAATACAACTAGCAGTATCTCAAAGTATGATGGTGTTTCACCTGACAGTACTTTATGGTGTTCTACAACCATTTAAAGGTGTACATTTAAATCTCCACAGTGGTATACTGGCTTAAGATCATATACTGTTGAAAGACCTCTGTACACCTAGGGTACATCACAGTTAAGAAAAGAGGGACAAATACCTCATGAATCCCTAAAGAAGTCAATTGCCAGCAGAGAAACAAGGGAGGAATTTAGCATAATGTGACAGCTTTAATTCTAAAGGTGCATATTTTTATTGGTGTAAATTAGACTGTTAACATTACTTAAACATAATTTTCAGTGTTCAGTGCTTGCTTTATTTTTAAATGAAAGATATGTCACCCAGAGCATGCTCCCATTTACCAGGATACTGTTTAATATACTCTGCCTGAAATCATACTTTGTCCCAGTCTAAATGTGATTTAGGTCATTTGAATGGTAGCTTAATATCTACCCAATAGCAATGTGATTTCAATGAAATCATTACAGTTCTACCACTAAGGCTGCAAGGAATCACCGAGAGAGCCAAAGTGAATATGTATGTATGTGAGAAAAGTGTATGGTGTCTATTCTGTGAGTGGGTCCTTGGTAAGTCCTTGATGTGTCAGATTATTGTCATGATACATTGTAATTGTTTCACTGGAGCCAGGATGCTTTGTTATATCAGTACTTGCAAAAGAGAGAATTTCATTTGTGCATCTACACATGCACAGTAACAACACAATGAGAATCCCTTTATAAGGTCTGAGGAAAAATAGATAATGTGCATGCGCTTTAACCAGATTAGCAAATGGAAGATCCAGGCAGCAGAGGATTCACAAGCCTATTAATGATTTATAACGTTACCCACTTGGGGCCAGATTATGACTTGTCCTGGACACATGCATAAGGTGAAAGGAGGGGTATCACAGGGACCAGCCATACTGTGGATGATCATTGCAAGCACTTCTTGAAGCTAGAGCTGCTGACAGAAATAGCCATCTCAAAGAGGATCGGGGTTGGGGAGAGAGTCATGGTATGGACTGGGCCATGCAGATGGATCAGTGTCGATATCCACAATGCTATCCAACATTATAACAAGGCTTGGATAAGGATTTTAGGGGGAGTGGATTATCTGGAGCACCCTAATGTTAGCAGACTTATTCAGAAAGATTGTAGAAAACTGCAGAGAAAGAAATCTGTCTCAAGAGACAGAGATTGCTAACCTGCTAAATTAGAGATCTGCTAATTTACAGATAGATGGTCAGGAGCATTGTAGTACAAAATGATCGCCAATTGTACAACTGCTTTACACATAGCATTTGTAAAGCTTGAAACTAAAATAGACAATTCATTAGAAAAGCTGAGCACTAAAATAGTAGAACTTCAAGAAGGTCTCTCAGAAATGGAAGGATGGATCAGATCACTACCCTCAAAGTTGAATCAACACAGACAGACAATCAACAGGCAGAAATACTAGAAAAAATAAAGCCACTAAGTAACAAACTGAATCAAGGATAAATCTAAGGGCATGACTTGCAGCTGTGTGAAGCTTTCACCTGACATATAGCTCGGAAAGGGAGAGGCAAAGGGGCTTTTTAAACCTCCTTCCTACTGCATCTAAGCCTGGAGTAGTCTGAGAGCTAAACTGCCTTCCCCCAGCTTCAGCACAAATTAGAACAGCTATAAGGCCATTCTAACTTGTGCAGGCTAGAACACTACCTTAGGGACCCATGCCGCCCAGGTTTGCCAGAGTGCAATTTACTGCAGCCCTGTCTCCTCCTGCCTCATCACAGACTGTCCTCTATGCAAGGGAGGCACAGAACAGGAGGAGGAGGTCACATAATGCTGGCATAGATTTGTTTCCTGAGGTTTCAACCATGACAAGGAAAATCCCATCTGCCACAAGATTATCATTAGATGATATCTCTCTACTTCATGAGGGTAATGTGAGAATAAAAGTCTGATGGCAATGGGGGTCATAGAAGTACCTGGAAGGATGTACTAGAATATATAGATGATATACAGAAAACTAGAAACTGAACTCTGATTAAAAAAAGGTTTGTCTGGACTTGTTTATAACCCGGGTAAAGGGAAGTGAGGCAGGGCTCAGCTGTGGTGCCACACTTTGCTGACCTCTATCACAGAGGGTTTTTGCTCCCATCCTCTCTGAAAACTCCAACCCAGGACACCTGAGCAAGTGCAGGTGTCCACAGGCCTAAAGCGCACATTTCTTCTCTCACATCAGAGCATGTCCATGTGCTTTAAGGTGCAGATCTAAATCTCTCCCCCTTTGTGCGGGTGTCAGAAGCAGTATTTCCCTCTATTGAAACACACATCCCTGGGGTTCCTGCCTCTTCCAGCATTCTTCTCCCTGGCCATTTACAGGCCACTCCTCTTAGGCCTTATCAACCAATAGAACTCTTGCCTTTTCCTAATCTCTTCTTCCTCAGTGGAAAGCCCCACTACAGGTCTGGTTTCTCCCTGGTCTCTCTATTAAAAAAAAGGAAGGCAGCTTCTCTTTATATCCCTTCCCCCACCATGCATTACTGCCATGACTAAAGCCCCCCATTGACCCTCCAGATTAAATTCCCTAGAATTCCCATGCTTGGGCTCAGTAAGGACCAGGGCAATGCTGAGTCTCATAAGGACCCCCACACCTGTGTCACTGTGTCAGCAAGGACAGATAATTGACAAGTCCCTCTGGGATTATCAGGGAGTCAAGAAGGAAGCACAAATCTTATACAATGTGATATTTCATTTAGAAAATAAAAATAGAACCAAATAATGAAATGAAGAGGTTGTGCAAGACATGGGAAGTGTACAGCTGGAAATGGGAACCAATATTTATCTGCAACGTATCATCATGAAGATGTATTATTTCAATAAAAATTAATTCAAAGTTAACATCAATGGAAATATTGACTAATTACAACAAAAAATCTCTCATGAAAGCGGACTTTGCCACATAATCAGCTATGTTATGAACCATTTTTTTCCATGAAAAGAACACACATTCTTGTGGTTTAATTGCAAAATATACATTTAAAACTCTAAAATCACTTCAAAGTACAATGGGCTAAAATACTGATCAGCATATGTTACTTTTCATATTTATATAGTAATAGTGTGCAAGTAAACTGGGGATTGACTGTGCTACATACCATGCAAATAAGTAGTAAATAATAATCCCCGCGCCAATTCAAAGTAATTACAGACATTGGGCCAAATTCATCCCTGGATTCTTCCTTACTGTTGTTGATGGGGTCCTGTTAAGGATGAAACAAGTCCATTAACTAATTAGTCCTCCCAGCATTATTGTCAGGTGTCTTATTATCCCAGTTTTACAGGCAGGAAAATTGAGGCAGAAAGATTAATATACTCTCAGCTGCCAAAAGAGTTCCTGTCAAAGCCAGGTTTTAATTCAACAGTCTATTTTTCCCCGTTTTTTGCTCAGAACATACCTCTCTCATAAGATGAGAGGTGTTTGCTTTGGATCCTGGGATATTCAGCAAATAGCATCACTCCAATTTTACTCCATTTTACCTCTCCATTTTTGTCACAATGCAGATGCCATCCTTTCTGCTGAGCGCTGCATCTGACACACCCTGGAAACTGTCAATGTTCGTAAATCAGATAGGCTGGTTATTATAAATCCTCTGCTAGCCCAGAGAGCAAGAACTTGGGATCCGGGTCTAACTTGGGTCTATTGAACCAGGTAATATAGAGCACCAACAAGCATGTCAATTCCTTTGACTTTTAACTGTGAGCTTGTGCTCACAATGAGTCCCCTGAAAATAAGCTACTTTGGTTTTCTAAAGGAAAAAAGGAAGGCGGATAAACAGAAGAAGGGGGAGGGTGTGTGTCATAATTGTCTTGGATAGAAACGACTTAGAATCAAAATTGTTCTCATCAGGCCAGGATGAAATCAAGTTTCAAGCGACCTGCCTGAGATAACTGGGCACCATTCAATACAGATTCCACTGTGGAAAAGGATAAAATTGACTGATTAAATGACTTACAATGGAAGCATTGATTCTTCAGGGGGAAAAAAATCATCTGTTGAAACACGATATAAATTAGTATTTCTTCCAGAAGCCCAAGGGGGAAAAATATCATATAGTATCTTTTTCTTCTTGTCATATTTGGTTAGCAAAAAAGGCTTGTAAAATAAATTATGTAGCTAGTTCAACATGTTAATGCAGTAAGTGTTCAATGAAATATGACTTTTGAACTGTCACAAGAACTTTTTATTAAATAACACAAATGCTGACTCCAGTTCCCGCTCCTATAAGTCTGAAATATAATGACCTCTATATAGTGCCATGGGGCTCAGCATTAAAAATAGAGCATATTTTAATGAAATAAGTTTGATACAGAAAGCATGGTGAATATGAATTCTGATTAGATTAAAACCTCAGGGATAAGGAACTAAATCATTGTTGAGGCCTGAATTTTCTGCCTTCTCTAAAAACCTAAACTCTGAGGTAATTCACGGAATACCAAAAATAGCTCTGAGAATCTACAATGACCCCCAACTCTGTTCCGAGGGTTTTGCCATTATGATGACTTCAGAACAACCGTGAACTGGAAGAGCATTATGGGTATGAGAAGAAACTAGGTTTCCCAAGTTCCTTATTTTGCTCCAGACTTCATATATCCTTAGCTTTTAAGCCACAATATGGTTTATCTAGGCAAATTATGCAACCATGAATTATGGAAGGTTTCTTCTACTTTTAGGCTGTACTCTCTTTTATTACCTCTGCGTGACAGTATATGTATACATATATTTTTAATGTTTTGTTTTTTTAGTGAATTACATTTACTTTACCAAGTAATCTGTTCAGCACATATATAATATTATAACTAATTAATTTACTACACTTTAACTTACTATAAACAGGACCTAAATTTGGATACTCTAGGCCAGTCCAGATTCTGTTCTGTTACCTTAGTGTAATATAGATTTCAGTGTGAAATACTGATTTCAGGTGAGTTACTCTGAACATATATCAACGTAGCCAAGAGCAGAATTTGGCCTTCTGTGTATTTTTTGCAAAAATGCTAGTCAAAGTTGAAGATAACAATACTCTTATCTGCAACTGCTAAAATGTTTATTAATGTGTTTTCACTTTTTTTTGTGTGTGTACTTGGAATGAACCCTACTGAATGAACAACTTTTCTAATGGTTGTATAAAATGTATTCAAATTTAGGTCATGTTTATCATAAGTTACATCTACTTTAACACTTAACTGTTCTCCATTTTGCAATAGGAAGGGAGAAAGGAACAAGACTGTTATCCAGGAGCCAGCATTATGTCAAAACCTGAGAGTATTTTTAGTAGAATATTAGCATGAAATCACAGTCATGTGACCTAATGGATGAAGGAGCTTATGCAAGCTGTGTTAATTGTTAACCTAGCAAAAGAGCCTCCTTATTATCATCAAGTGTATATTTTCCAGAGGATAGGAAATTATGTATTAAAGAAACATCCCAGAAACAATAGGAGTGTCTGAAGGGACACATTCTGAAGTGAGACAAAAGGCTATAAATATTAGCTCAGTCAGGCTGTCTTTGACCTACTACCATGAGTAAGGGATCTCTACCCATGAGTAAGGCAATTCCTTTTGGTTTAATTTATATGTTAAGGATCTAGACGAAGTTGTAAGAAGGTATAAGGTAGTGTAGCTCTATTCTAAGGTTAAGATTTAGGTTTGGATTCAACAACATTAAAATCTTGCAAGCTCTTTTTATGAGATTTGGGACCCCAATGTCAGAACGTTCATATGATCAGCCAGTCACAGGAGATTTCCACTCCTTGGGACCCATCGATCATAAGAATTGCTGTTCTTGTGCAATTTCTGTCATGTCCACTTTGGAACCAGTTATCAGACCCCTTCTACTTTTAGATCTGACCCAATATCCAACCCCTAGTGACAGGTTGGAATCTGGGGATTCAGATCCCAGACCCTCAGTTTTCCCCAGATTATGGTTCTTTTTTTTTGTGACCCATCTATAAGCCTGTTTCATAGTTTGTTCCTGTCTATACTTTACATAGACATTCCCTTTCATTTTAGAGTCTGGGATCTGCTTGCTCCATTCTACATTTTTGTAGTAAATCAGATTTCCACTGAGATTTGTTTAACACCCCCCCCCATATCTTATTCATGTGTTATATTGAAAGTAATCTGTGTCAGACAATCATTACATCTGATATCTTTCCATGCCAAAACCACAACATATATCACAATACTGTTCTCAGCTTTTTGCTATGTGAATTATTATCACAATAATGTTTTTACTTTCAAAATAACTGTAAAGGTATTAGATCTGACAGATTTTAGAGTAATTTAAAAACTAGTACTCTATTTTCATTGCTTTTTGTTTGTTTCTTCATTCTCTACAGATAACAAAATATTCTGGTCTCCCATTACTTTGGCTTACAGTAATGATATTTATTTTTAATAACAAGTATTAAGCTTACCGATCTGGTTGCCCGCCAGATAAAGTACATGAAAAGGAGAAATTAAAAGCAACAATTTACTATTTTAAGATACATTCTTTGGCTTTATATTGCAATTTAAATTTGATTCCTGTCTGGAGACATGTCTAAAAATTGGCATTATATACACTAAAAGGTTACATTTGCATTACAGTTGTATATCACAGTTTTTAAATATCAGTTATAATAGCTTTTATTGTCCGTCCATTATTATTTGGCCCCAATCTTGGGCTATATCTGAGCTTCAACTTGTGCAGCTTGGTTGCAGGGCAAGTGAATGTGGTTTTATAACACCTTTATCCCAATCCCAGCCCATGGTTGGCTGGAGACCAAGCTGGTCCCTGGTACCAGTTCAAGTAGCTTCTAATTTATGCCAGCTGCCTGTGGCCCCAAATGGCCATTCTAGAAGCTAGGGATGGTCAGGATTCAGAAATCCCCTAGCATTTCCACCGCTCTTACACATTCCTTAGGCTTGGGAACAGGGTTTAAGAGCAGCTACAGCAGCTCTAAACCACTCGAGAATTTCCCTTTTCTGTGGGAAATTTCTTTTGTCCATGCAAACCAACTTTATAGTAATTTTGCACCACCAGAGCAGAGCAATGCAGCCATACTAGGGTTGAGGATCTGGTCTTTTCAATCTCTTTTTTTGTTGTTGATGCATTTTTCACATTTAAATATTTACGCAACAAGGAATTCTGGCATTCAAATGTTAGCCTGAAACCAACCCAAGGCACTACAACCAGATCATAAACTGTGGATCCAGAGGCTGTTCCCAAACTCAAGTCATTGTGTGGCAGTGCATTGTAATATAACCATTGAGCCCCTAGAACTGATGTTGCTCAGCCATTAGCCCAGACACAGAGCAAGTTATTTTGTATTCTCTCAGGATTATCCTGATCAAATTACTTGAGGAAGGGTTATGTTCTGGCTTTGGGATCTTTCTTGTGTTGACAGTTTATCAGTTTCAGTTATATTTTAATTCATGTGGTTTTATAGCTGATGTTCATATGCCAAGAGATTACAGTGGCACATATTACAGTTGAAACAAATATATTAAACAATTGGTATGATTATGATTATTCCATTGCTTTTTATATATATTATATATATATATAATAGATCCCAGTCTAACCAAATAAAAGGACATTCTTCTTCCCACAGCACATAGTTAACCTGTGGAACTCCTTGCCTGAGGAGGTTGTGAAGGCTAGGACTATAACAGGGTTTAAAAGAAACCTGGATAAATTCATGGAAGTAAGTCCATTAATGGCTATTAGCCAAGATGGGTAAGGAATGGTGTTCCTAGCCTTTGTTTGTCAGAGGGTGGTGATGGATGGCAGGAGAGAAATCAGTTGATCATTACCTGTTAGGTTCACTCCCTTTAGGGCACCTGGTATTGGCCACTGTCGGTAGACAGGATACTGGGCTGGATGGACCTTTCGTCTGACCCAGTACGGCCATTCTTATGTTCATCAATTAGCAAGCCCTGGCTTTTTCTCTTTTTTTTCTTTAGTTTTGAAAGTGGGAATTTTACAGAGCTAAACATTAATGCAGTGATTAGTAAAATATCAGCGTTTAGTAAAAATATAACATATTTTAAGACAAATAAAGGAGAAGAGGATTTTATCTTGCATTATAAGATAATTATGTTTTAGTTTTTCAACTGTTTCATTTTCATGAAAAGCTGACTGAGCAAATTACTGATACTTGTTCACAAAAACATTTAATTATTCCCTTCTCCATTTCAGTCACTAGCTGTAGCAACATGTTTCTTTTAGGCAGTTGGATGGATATAAATATCTGCTTTCTAGAATAAATGCTGTATAGCTAGATGTGTGAAGGTTCTATAGAGGTGAAAATCAGCCATTGTGGAATGAAAGATGAAAATGCCAGGAAGAAGAGGCTTGAAATGAACATTTTCACTCAATATTACTTCTTTTGTCATGCCCAGGCATTCAGTAATTATGCTTTATCTTACTGTCCAAAGTAGGCAGTGAGGAAACAAACTAGATGGTGATTTGGACAGCATGCCCACCAGCACTTACACCTGTCACAAACTACTTGGATCTTCGGTCCAGGTTTATGGGATAAATGATTGTTCCTTGCCTGTTTGGTCCCACATCCTCCTACAGAGCAGGTGTGCTGGTCATGGGCATAGAACTGCAAAGAATGTATAGTCTTAGAGCTAGATTGACAAGGGGGATTTATGCATAGCACTGCTTAGCTTTTAGGCACGCTGGCATTAGATGTCCAATTAGACGCCCAAGCTCCCTACTGGGGAGAGTTAGTCATCTAAAAAAGGAATCACAAAACTTGCCCACTGAGCAGGGAGTCTCCTAAGCTAGCTAATATTTAATTATTTATACAAAGAATCAGTTCAAACCAGAGAGACTGGGAAAGACCCAGACCAAAATACCTTATAATCCAGAAATTAGGGCACTAACCTGGAAAGCAGGAGCCCTAGGTTCAAATCATAGAATCTCAGGGTTGGAAGGGACCTCAGGAGGTCATCTAGTCCAACCCCCTGCTCAAAGCAGGACCAAACCCAACTAAATCATCCCAGCCAGGGCTTTGTCAAGCCTGACCTTAAAAACCTCTAAGGAAGGAGATTCCACCACCTCCCTAGGTAACCCATTCCAGTGCTTCACCACCCTACTAGTGAAAAAGTTTTTCCTAATATCCAACCTAAACCTCCCCCTCTGCAACTTGAGACCATTACTCCTTGTTCTGTCATCTTCTACCACTGAGAACAGTCTAGATCCATCCTCTTTGGAACCCCCTTTCAGGTAGTTGAAAGCAGCTATCAAATCCCCCCTCATTCTTCTCTTCTGCAGGCTAAACAATCCCAGTTCCCTCAGCCTCTCCTCATAAGTCATGTGCTCCAGTCCCCTAATCATTTTTGTTGCCCTCTGCTGGACTCTTTCCAGTTTATCCACATCCTTCTTGTAGTGTGGGGCCCAAAACTGGACACAGTACTCCAAATGAGGCCTCACCAGTGCCAAATAGAGGGGAATAATCACGTCCCTCAATCTGCTGGAAATCCTCTTGGCAACAAGGGCACACTGTTGACTCACATTCAGCTTTTCATCCACTGTAACCCCTAGGTCCTTTTCTGCATAACTGCTGCCCAGCCATTCGGTCCCTAGTCTGTAGCAGTGCATGGGATTCTTCCGTCCTAAGTGCAGGACTCTGCACTTGTCCTTGTTGAACCTCATCAGATTTCTTTTGGCCCAATCCTCTAATTTTTCTAGGTCCCTCTGTATCCGATCCCTACCCTCCAGCGTATCAACCACTCCTCCCAGTTTAGTGTCATCTGCAAACTTGCTAAGGGTGCAGCCCACATCATCCTCCAGATCGTTGATGAAGATATTGAACAAAACCGGCCCCAGCACCGACCCTTGGGGAACTCCACTTGATACCGGCTGCCAACTAGACATGGAACCATTGATCACTACCAGTTGAGCCCGACGATCTAGCCAGTTTTCTATCCACCTTACCATCCATTCATCCAGCCCATACTTCTTTAACTTGCTGGCAAGAATACTGTGGGAGACTGTATCAAAAGCTTTGCTAAAGTCAAGAAATAGCACATCCACTGCTTTCCCCTCATCCACAGAGCCAGTTATCTCATCATAGAAGGCAATTAGGTTAGTCAGGCATGACTTGCCCTTGGTGAATCCATGCTGACTGTTCCTGATCATTTTCCCCTCCTTTAAGTGGTTCAGAATTGATTCCTTGATGACCTGTTCCATGATTTTTCCAGGGACTGAGATGAGACTGACTGGCCTGTAGTTCCCCGGATCTTCCTTCTTCCCTTTTTTAAAGATGGGCACTACATTAGCTTTTTTCCAGTCATCCGGGACCTCCCCCGATTGCCATGAATTTTCAAAGATAATGGCCAATGGCTCTGCAATCTCATCGACCAACTCCTTTAGCACCCTCGCATGCAGTGCATTCGGCCCCATGGACTTGTGCTCGTCCAGCTTTTCTAAATAGTCCCGAACTATTTCTTTCTCCACAGAGGGCTGGTCACCTCCTCCCCATACCGTGCTGCGGAGTGCAGCCGTCTGGGAGCTGCCCTTGTCTGTGAAGACAGAGGCAAAAAAAGCATTAAGTACACTAGCTTTCTCCACATCCTCTGTCACTAGGTTCCCTCCCTCATTCAGCAAGGGGCCCACACTTTCCTTGACTTTCTTCTTGTTGCTAACATACCTGAAGAAACCCTTCTTGTTACTCCTAACATCTCCGGCTAGCTGCAACTCCAAGTGTGATTTGGCCTTCCTAATTTCACTCCTGCATGCCTGAGCAATATTTTTATACTCCTCCCTGGTCATTTGTCCAATCTTCCACTTCTTGTAAGCTGTGTTTTGTGTTTAAGACGAGCAAGGATTTCACTGTTAAGCCAAGCTGGTCGCCTGCCATATTTACTTTTCTTTCTACACATCGGGATGGTTTGTTCCTGCAACCTCAATAAGGATTCTTTAAAATACAGCCAGCTTTCCTCGACTCCTTTCCCCATCATGTTATTCTCCCAGGGGACCTTACCCATCAGTTCCCTGAGGGAGTCGAAGTCTGCTTTTCTGAAGTCCAGGGTCTCTGTTCTACTGCTCTCCTTTCTGCCTCAGGCAGAGAGTGAATGCTCTAACCACTAGGCTATTGAGTAAAAGGTAGCATATCTCCTCCAACCATCTTTTGTGGGAGATTAGGTGTGCTCTAAACAGAGACAATGGATTAGATGAGAGAGGCGGGATTTAGTCATGAGTTAGATGCTAAGATGCTGAGTGGTGTCAGAAGTTAGGTAGCTGTGTGCATGCCCAGTAGCAGAAATAAGGCCACCTAGGGGACTTTAGACATCTCCAGGGTTAGGCACCAATTGACCAAGGGTTTGAGGATCTCAGTAGTGCCTAAATGTTGGCATTAGGCACTAAATCCCCCTTGTGAATATAGCCCTTGGTTCTTCTCCTCCCCCGCCCCTCCAAAAAGCAGCAGTTAACAGAGCTGCACTGACAGAGAAGGTATCATAATTTGTCCCAGAGCAAGAGGGAAGCAGAGACGGAATCATGCTGCAGAGGGTGTCTAAGGGTCTGTCTACACTACCCGCCAGATCCAAAGTTACTCCTGGAAATCCACCATCTGTATCATCTCTTGCTCACACATGTATGTGTGTAACAGGGTTGGACTCAACCCTGCAGTGCCTCCTGCTGGTTTCTCCAGAGAATTAGCTCACCAGCCTCTGGAGCGCCCTCTGCAGGCCAGTGATCCGCCTGACCACACTGGCCTGTGTCTCTCCCAGGACCCAGTGCCCCTTTAACTGGGGTGCTGCCCCCAGGCAGTACCCCCCAGATCTGGGTCTCCCCTCCCTAGGGGAACCCCCAACCCACTATCCCCACTTCGCCTCAGTCGCAGGCTACTGCCAGTCACCAGCTAGCCCCCGCACCCTGGGGCAGACTGCAGTATAAGCCACTCATCACAGGCAAAGGGGGGTTGGACCTGCTGCCTCAGCCTATCTGTGGGCTGCCACCACAACCCCAGTACCTAGTTGGGCCTAACCCTAGGCCGCAGCCTGGGGTTTTCTCAGGCCGGAGCTCCCCAACTCCTCTGGCCTTCCCCAGCCCTGCTCTACCCTAGGTACCTACTCAGGTCCCTGCAACCAAGCCTTTCTCCCTCTAAAGGCAGAGAGAGAGTCTGTTTCAGGCCCACTGCCCTCTTATAAGGGCCAGCTGGGCCCTGATTAACTGGCCACAGCTGTGGCTGCCTTGCCAATCAGCCCAGCTCCTTAGCCTCAGCCCTCTCCCAGGGCTGTTTCCAGCCCCTCAGGGCAGGAGCGCGGTACCACCCTGCTACAATGTGCAATTACAATCTAGCCCTTAACAAACCACAATCTTTCCTTTAACTAGGAAGGCAAGAAAAGGGGTGCCCTGTCATTAGATCCTTTGATACTGGAATTTTCCAATGAAGGAAAATCCACATATTAAGTATATCAGAAGCTTCTCCCACTGCAGAGTTAAGTAGGGAGCAGGAGCTGGAAGTGAGTGGGAGAAGACTGTCTCTTTTCAAAATATTACTCATTTTACTATGAATGAGTTCTAATCTTCCTTAGCTAGAGACTAGGAACTGGATATTCCACCACTAGATCTGCAGTTCGAGGTTAAACAACTAATGTGCAGAAAAAATGTCCATCCAATGGGAAAAAAAGTATTGCTAGGTGAACTTCAGGGAGTTGGTCCCTAGGCCTCTTGTCACGGTTTCGTTTGGTTTTGCAGGAGGCCTGGCTGCTGAGGCATGGGAAGTAAAAGAGAAACTGTCCAGTCTGATCAAAACCTTAATTTAAAATAGAAAATATGGACAAATGTCACATTAAATAGCTCAGTCTTCATGTTATCCTTAGAAATCAGGGCCTATTTTTAGCACATCTTACAAATTGGCAGGTTGATAGTTATACGTTCATACATGTCTAAGAGCAGGAACAAACACTCACACTGGCAAGGGCACTAGCACTTTGGGTCGAATGTTTTCCACATCAAAGATGCTAAACTGCCTCCCCTTTATCATTCAGCTTCCCCTTAGAAACCCTTCTTTTGCAATGCTCACGAGAAGTGATATATATATATTATATTGGGCCAGGGTCTCCGCTGATGTAAATTAGTGTAGCTTCATGGACTGCAATGAAGCTACACCGCAGCTACATCTGTCCCTCTTCCACGTTCCCCAGTATGCCCTGTGTTCTCTGTATTTACCTTTTAGACAGTCAAATTTAAGTTAGGGCACTATCTCATTTTGTATATTACACAGCACTGAGCACAAGGTCAGTGCTTTATAAATCATAATAATCACTATTTTTTTAGATCTTCCACTAGGCATAACTAATTACAGTTAATTATTCTGCCACTTGCCTTTTTTGCTTGCTTTTTTTTTAAATCATTGCAATAATTTAACTACAAAGGAATGTTAACTTCTATTTACTCTTCTAATAGCACCTCTGAAAATGTACTAATGCACAAAGCTAAAAATGTTTCTCTAGGCATAACAGCAAGATATGAAGGGGTAGTTTGAGAAATGTTTTCCAGTGCTAAGAATAAATTGGGTCATAGTGACCTTTATTTTGCAGGTGCTGCACTAACCAAATGCCTGGACAAAAATGCAGTAAGTTAAGTAGATGGAAGTCTGTGGAATTTGTTGTAAAATTAATAGACCTGAATCATTAACCTCTTATGTGCTTATTGCAAATTTGGTTTTGGTACATATGATTTTTCTCACTATAAATTCAAATTTCAAAATATCCTAACTATGCTGACACCTCCACAATACATTTCATCATCCCCAAGTCAGGCATATATCTGTCCTCAGCTTGTATGGTCACACTCATTAATTGAGTCCTCACAGAAAAGGATTCTTACACACCCACTCAAAAAGGCCAATATATTGCTTAAACCTACAGAGTAAAATACTGGCTCCATTAAAGACCATGGAAAAACTCCCATAGACTTCAACAGGGCCAGGATTTCACCCCAATCACTTACAGAGGGCTGGATTCTGATATCCTTACTTATTATGAATCAAAACTTAGTCCACCAGTAGTCTGAGTGACTGTTATGGGAATACTGGTGGAGTAATATGCTACTCAGCATGAGTTATGGTATCAAAATCTGTCCCCTAGTAAATTAAGAGATCACAGGGAAGTATAATTTCCACCCAAATTTGGTTTCACTTAATGACACATTGATTACAACAATTTTTGATGACTGCAGCCATTTATAATGAAAGCACTACACTAACCAAAAGGAAAAGGTAAGGTTACTCAATTCATTTGATATGATCGAGTGGATCTTAGTCCTTTAGGATTTACCACTGTCAAATGAATCATACACCATGATTTCTCCAGCAGTTTTCAAGGCAGCCAACATGGTTCATTGGCTAACAGACTGTGAATTGGGAGACCTGGATTCTATTGCTTGCAGTGTCTCTGACTTCCTTGGTGATGTTAGGCAAATAACAGCCTCCCTGAACTTCAGTTACCCTGTTTGCAAAATGGAAATAATGATTCTTATTCTCCTTTGGGCCGCTTGTTCAGGGCATATCAGTTTTCAACAGTAGTGAAAGGGTTAATATTATGATGGTGATAATAACAGCAGAGGGTTGTTTTTTTTCCCTAACAGGTATTCCCTAATGTTATACTGGACCCCTAGTTTATTCAGGCATTAAATAGAAATGTATATCCCCTCATCATTAAACTTTTTTGTTTACAGTGAGAGGAGCTAAAGAGAAAGGCAAGTGGTTCAAATACATGCACAGGCTTACATTTGTGATGGGGAGGAATACTTAGAGTGACATTTTTTAGAATATCTTCCCTGCATTGCTCAGGATGAGCTCCATTTCCTGTATGTTTGAACATTACGGTTTTGTTTGAGTTCCAGATTCAGTGAATGAAAGCCTCAGCAGGTGTAAATCAGTAGC